>OY288209.1:10000000-19783813 GCA_958449745.1 Ochropleura leucogaster | reverse complement strand
GTCCCTGGACACCTCGGTCGAGGGTCTAGCTCAAAATAAAACTGTTTGTTTTTTCATAATAGTCAATTTCTCATAAACGTCATAAGTACCAAAATCCACCTAAGGGAACAAGCAAATTATAAAAGTATCGATAACTTTTTTATTTAGGGTCCGATTTTGAAGCTGTTTTCAGCTATTTTAGACAAAACTAGGCTTCCGCTTAGTACCTGACCGGTTTGCACCCGAATTTACGCACCCTTGAAAAACTTCCTTAGAAAACCAACATTTTAATAATTTCATTTTAAAAAGTCAAAATCTACGTTGTTTTCAAAATTTTTGTTTTTGTTTCAGTAGATTATAGTTGAAATAGTACTCATCCTTCATCCCTGAAATTTGGTCCGCGATCCGTGTACCCAGATTCAGGTTGGGGGTTGATTTTCGAAAATTTTCCTAAAAAACCACGTTTTTGGACCATAACTCAAAATTTTTGTTCCACCGACAATAAGTTTTATTTCATAATCGGCTAGCCCGCGCGGAGACGCGTCCCTGGACACCTCGGTCGAGGGTCTAGCTCAAAATAAAACTGTTTGTTTTTTCATAATAGTCAATTTCTCATAAACGTCATAAGTACCAAAATCCACCTAAGGGAACAAGCAAATTATAAAAGTATCGATAACTTTTTTATTTAGGGTCCGATTTTGAAGCTGTTTTCAGCTATTTTAGACAAAACTAGGCTTCCGCTTAGTACCTGACCGTTTGCACCCGAATTTACGCACCCTTGAAAAACTTCCCTTAGAAAACCAACATTTTTAATAATTTTCATTTTAAAAAGTCAAAATCTACGTTGTTTTCAAAATTTTGTTTTTGTTTCAGTAGATTATAGTTGAAATAGTACTCATCCTTCATCCCTGAAATTTGGTCCGCGATCCGTGTACCCAGATTCAGGTTGGGGGTTGATTTTCGAAAATTTTTCCTAAAAAACCACGTTTTTGGACCATAACTCAAAATTTTTGTTCCACCGACAATAAGTTTTATTTCATAATCGGCTAGCCCCGCGCGGAGACGCGTCCCTGGACACCTCGGTCGAGGTCTAGCTCAAAATAAAACTGTTTGTTTTTTCATAATAGTCAATTTCTCATAAACGTCATAAGTACCAAAATCCACCTAAGGGAACAAGCAAATTATAAAAGTATCGATAACTTTTTTATTTAGGGTCCGATTTTGAAGCTGTTTTCAGCTATTTTAGACAAAACTAGGCTTCCGCTTAGTACCTGACCGGTTTGCACCCGAATTTACGCACCCTTGAAAAACTTCCCTTAGAAAACCAACATTTTAATAATTTTCATTTTAAAAAGTCAAAATCTACGTTGTTTTCAAAATTTTTGTTTTTGTTTCAGTAGATTATAGTTGAAATAGTACTCATCCTTCATCCCTGAAATTTGGTCCGCGATCCGTGTACCCAGATTCAGGTTGGGGGTTGATTTTCGAAAATTTTTCCTAAAAAACCACGTTTTTGGACCATAACTCAAAATTTTTGTTCCACCGACAATAAGTTTTATTTCATAATCGGCTAGCCCGCGCGGAGACGCGTCCCTGGACACCTCGGTCGAGGGTCTAGCTCAAAATAAAACTGTTTGTTTTTTCATAATAGTCAATTTCTCATAAACGTCATAAGTACCAAAAATCCACCTAAGGGAACAAGCAAATTATAAAAGTATCGATAACTTTTTTATTTAGGGTCGATTTTGAAGCTGTTTTCAGCTATTTTAGACAAAACTAGGCTTCCGCTTAGTACCTGACCGGTTTGCACCCGAATTTACGCACCCTTGAAAAACTTCCCTTAGAAAACCAACATTTTTAATAATTTTCATTTAAAAAGTCAAAATCTACGTTGTTTTCAAAATTTTTGTTTTTGTTTCAGTAGATTATAGTTGAAATAGTACTCATCCTTCATCCCTGAAATTTGGTCCGCGATCCGTGTACCCAGATTCAGGTTGGGGGTTGATTTTCGAAAATTTTTCCTAAAAACCACGTTTTTGGACCATAACTCAAAATTTTTGTTCCACCGACAATAAGTTTTATTCATAATCGGCTAGCCCGCGCGGAGACGCGTCCCTGGACACCTCGGTCGAGGGTCTAGCTCAAAATAAAACTGTTTGTTTTTTCATAATAGTCAATTTCTCATAAACGTCATAAGTACCAAAATCCACCTAAGGGAACAAGCAAATTATAAAAGTATCGATAACTTTTTTATTTAGGGTCCGATTTTGAAGCTGTTTTCAGCTATTTTAGACAAAACTAGGCTTCCGCTTAGTACCTGACCGGTTTGCACCCGAATTTACGCACCCTTGAAAAACTTCCCTTAGAAAACCAACATTTTTAATAATTTTCATTTTAAAAAGTCAAAATCTACGTTGTTTTCAAAATTTTTGTTTTTGTTTCAGTAGATTATAGTTGAAATAGTACTCATCCTTCATCCCTGAAATTTGGTCCGCGATCCGTTGTACCCAGATTCAGGTTGGGGGTTGATTTTCGAAAATTTTCCTAAAAACCACGTTTTTGGACCATAACTCAAAATTTTTGTTCCACCGACAATAAGTTTTATTTCATAATCGGCTAGCCCGCGCGGAGACGCGTCCCTGGACACCTCGGTCGAGGGTCTAGCTCAAAATAAAACTGTTTGTTTTTTCATAATAGTCAATTTCTCATAAACGTCATAAGTACCAAAATCCACCTAAGGGAACAAGCAAATTATAAAAGTATCGATAACTTTTTTATTTAGGGTCCGATTTTGAAGCTGTTTTCAGCTATTTTAGACAAAACTAGGCTTCCGCTTAGTACCTGACCGGTTTGCACCCGAATTTACGCACCCTTGAAAAACTTCCCTTAGAAAACCAACATTTTTAATAATTTTCATTTAAAAAGTCAAAATCTACGTTGTTTTCAAAATTTTTGTTTTTGTTTCAGTAGATTATAGTTGAAATAGTACTCATCCTTCATCCCTGAAATTTGGTCCGCGATCCGTGTACCCAGATTCAGGTTGGGGGTTGATTTTCGAAAATTTTTCCTAAAAAACCACGTTTTTGGACCATAACTCAAAATTTTTGTTCCACCGACAATAAGTTTTATTTCATAATCGGCTAGCCCGCGCGGAGACGCGTCCCTGGACACCTCGGTCGAGGGTCTAGCTCAAAATAAAACTGTTTGTTTTTTCATAATAGTCAATTTCTCATAAACGTCATAAGTACCAAAATCCACCTAAGGGAACAAGCAAATTATAAAAGTATCGATAACTTTTTTATTTAGGGTCCGATTTTGAAGCTGTTTTCAGCTATTTTAGACAAAACTAGGCTTCCGCTTAGTACCTGACCGGTTTGCACCCGAATTTACGCACCCTTGAAAAACTTCCCTTAGAAAACCAACATTTTTAATAATTTTCATTTTAAAAAGTCAAAATCTACGTTGTTTCAAAATTTTTGTTTTTGTTTCAGTAGATTATAGTTGAAATAGTACTCATCCTTCATCCCTGAAATTTGGTCCGCGATCCGTGTACCCAGATTCAGGTTGGGGGTTGATTTTCGAAAATTTTTCCTAAAAAACCACGTTTTGGACCATAACTCAAAATTTTTGTTCCACCGACAATAAGTTTTATTTCATAATCGGCTAGCCCGCGCGGAGACGCGTCCCTGGACACCTCGGTCGAGGGTCTAGCTCAAAATAAAACTGTTTGTTTTTTCATAATAGTCAATTTCTCATAAACGTCATAAGTACCAAAATCCACCTAAGGGAACAAGCAAATTATAAAAGTATCGATAACTTTTTTATTTAGGGTCCGATTTTGAAGCTGTTTTCAGCTATTTTAGACAAAACTAGGCTTCCGCTTAGTACCTGACCGGTTTGCACCCGAATTTACGCACCCTTGAAAAACTTCCCTTAGAAAACCAACATTTTTAATAATTTTCATTTTAAAAAGTCAAAATCTACGTTGTTTTCAAAATTTTTGTTTTTGTTTCAGTAGATTATAGTTGAAATAGTACTCATCCTTCATCCCTGAAATTTGGTCCGCGATCCGTGTACCCAGATTCAGGTTGGGGGTTGATTTTCGAAATTTTTCCTAAAAAACCACGTTTTTGGACCATAACTCAAAATTTTTGTTCCACCGACAATAAGTTTTATTTCATAATCGGCTAGCCCGCGCGGAGACGCGTCCCTGGACACCTCGGTCGAGGGTCTAGCTCAAAATAAAACTGTTTGTTTTTTCATAATAGTCAATTTCTCATAAACGTCATAAGTACCAAAATCCACCTAAGGGAACAAGCAAATTATAAAAGTATCGATAACTTTTTTATTTAGGGTCCGATTTTGAAGCTGTTTTCAGCTATTTTAGACAAAACTAGGCTTCCGCTTAGTACCTGACCGGTTTGCACCCGAATTTACGCACCCTTGAAAAACTTCCCTTAGAAAACCAACATTTTTAATAATTTTCATTTTAAAAAGTCAAAATCTACGTTGTTTTCAAAATTTTTGTTTTTGTTTCAGTAGATTATAGTTGAAATAGTACTCATCCTTCATCCCTGAAATTTGGTCCGCGATCCGTGTACCCAGATTCAGGTTGGGGGTTGATTTTCGAAAATTTTTCCTAAAAAACCACGTTTTTGGACCATAACTCAAAATTTTTGTTCCACCGACAATAAGTTTTATTTCATAATCGGCTAGCCCGCGCGGAGACGCGTCCCTGGACACCTCGGTCGAGGGTCTAGCTCAAAATAAAACTGTTTGTTTTTTCATAATAGTCAATTTCTCATAAACGTCATAAGTACCAAAATCCACCTAAGGGAACAAGCAAATTATAAAAGTATCGATAACTTTTTTATTTAGGGTCCGATTTTGAAGCTGTTTTCAGCTATTTTAGACAAAACTAGGCTTCCGCTTAGTACCTGACCGGTTTGCACCCGAATTTACGCACCCTTGAAAAACTTCCCTTAGAAAACCAACATTTTTAATAATTTTCATTTTAAAAAGTCAAAATCTACGTTGTTTTCAAAATTTTTGTTTTTGTTTCAGTAGATTATAGTTGAAATAGTACTCATCCTTCATCCCTGAAATTTGGTCCGCGATCCGTGTACCCAGATTCAGGTTGGGGGTTGATTTTCGAAAATTTTTCCTAAAAAACCACGTTTTTGGACCATAACTCAAAATTTTTGTTCCACCGACAATAAGTTTTATTTCATAATCGGCTAGCCCGCGCGGAGACGCGTCCCTGGACACCTCGGTCGAGGGTCTAGCTCAAAATAAAACTGTTTGTTTTTTCATAATAGTCAATTTCTCATAAACGTCATAAGTACCAAAATCCACCTAAGGGAACAAGCAAATTATAAAAGTATCGATAACTTTTTTATTTAGGGTCCGATTTTGAAGCTGTTTTCAGCTATTTTAGACAAAACTAGGCTTCCGCTTAGTACCTGACCGGTTTGCACCCGAATTTACGCACCCTTGAAAAACTTCCCTTAGAAAACCAACATTTTTAATAATTTTCATTTTAAAAAGTCAAAATCTACGTTGTTTTCAAAATTTTTGTTTTTGTTTCAGTAGATTATAGTTGAAATAGTACTCATCCTTCATCCCTGAAATTTGGTCCGCGATCCGTGTACCCAGATTCAGGTTGGGGGTTGATTTTCGAAAATTTTTCCTAAAAAACCACGTTTTTGGACCATAACTCAAAATTTTTGTTCCACCGACAATAAGTTTTATTTCATAATCGGCTAGCCCGCGCGGAGACGCGTCCCTGGACACCTCGGTCGAGGGTCTAGCTCAAAATAAAACTGTTTGTTTTTTCATAATAGTCAATTTCTCATAAACGTCATAAGTACCAAAATCCACCTAAGGGAACAAGCAAATTATAAAAGTATCGATAACTTTTTTATTTAGGGTCCGATTTTGAAGCTGTTTTCAGCTATTTTAGACAAAACTAGGCTTCCGCTTAGTACCTGACCGGTTTGCACCCGAATTTACGCACCCTTGAAAAACTTCCCTTAGAAAACCAACATTTTTAATAATTTTCATTTTAAAAAGTCAAAATCTACGTTGTTTTCAAAATTTTTGTTTTTGTTTCAGTAGATTATAGTTGAAATAGTACTCATCCTTCATCCCTGAAATTTGGTCCGCGATCCGTGTACCCAGATTCAGGTTGGGGGTTGATTTTCGAAAATTTTTCCTAAAAAACCACGTTTTTGGACCATAACTCAAAATTTTTGTTCCACCGACAATAAGTTTTATTTCATAATCGGCTAGCCCGCGCGGAGACGCGTCCCTGGACACCTCGGTCGAGGGTCTAGCTCAAAATAAAACTGTTTGTTTTTTCATAATAGTCAATTTCTCATAAACGTCATAAGTACCAAAATCCACCTAAGGGAACAAGCAAATTATAAAAGTATCGATAACTTTTTTATTTAGGGTCCGATTTTGAAGCTGTTTTCAGCTATTTTAGACAAAACTAGGCTTCCGCTTAGTACCTGACCGGTTTGCACCCGAATTTACGCACCCTTGAAAAACTTCCCTTAGAAAACCAACATTTTTAATAATTTTCATTTTAAAAAGTCAAAATCTACGTTGTTTTCAAAATTTTTGTTTTTGTTTCAGTAGATTATAGTTGAAATAGTACTCATCCTTCATCCCTGAAATTTGGTCCGCGATCCGTGTACCCAGATTCAGGTTGGGGGTTGATTTTCGAAAATTTTTCCTAAAAAACCACGTTTTTGGACCATAACTCAAAATTTTTGTTCCACCGACAATAAGTTTTATTTCATAATCGGCTAGCCCGCGCGGAGACGCGTCCCTGGACACCTCGGTCGAGGGTCTAGCTCAAAATAAAACTGTTTGTTTTTTCATAATAGTCAATTTCTCATAAACGTCATAAGTACCAAAATCCACCTAAGGGAACAAGCAAATTATAAAAGTATCGATAACTTTTTTATTTAGGGTCCGATTTTGAAGCTGTTTTCAGCTATTTTAGACAAAACTAGGCTTCCGCTTAGTACCTGACCGGTTTGCACCCGAATTTACGCACCCTTGAAAAACTTCCCTTAGAAAACCAACATTTTTAATAATTTTCATTTTAAAAAGTCAAAATCTACGTTGTTTTCAAAATTTTTGTTTTTGTTTCAGTAGATTATAGTTGAAATAGTACTCATCCTTCATCCCTGAAATTTGGTCCGCGATCCGTGTACCCAGATTCAGGTTGGGGGTTGATTTTCGAAAATTTTTCCTAAAAAACCACGTTTTTGGACCATAACTCAAAATTTTTGTTCCACCGACAATAAGTTTTATTTCATAATCGGCTAGCCCGCGCGGAGACGCGTCCCTGGACACCTCGGTCGAGGGTCTAGCTCAAAATAAAACTGTTTGTTTTTTCATAATAGTCAATTTCTCATAAACGTCATAAGTACCAAAATCCACCTAAGGGAACAAGCAAATTATAAAAGTATCGATAACTTTTTTATTTAGGGTCCGATTTTGAAGCTGTTTTCAGCTATTTTAGACAAAACTAGGCTTCCGCTTAGTACCTGACCGGTTTGCACCCGAATTTACGCACCCTTGAAAAACTTCCCTTAGAAAACCAACATTTTTAATAATTTTCATTTTAAAAAGTCAAAATCTACGTTGTTTTCAAAATTTTTGTTTTTGTTTCAGTAGATTATAGTTGAAATAGTACTCATCCTTCATCCCTGAAATTTGGTCCGCGATCCGTGTACCCAGATTCAGGTTGGGGGTTGATTTTCGAAAATTTTTCCTAAAAAACCACGTTTTTGGACCATAACTCAAAATTTTTGTTCCACCGACAATAAGTTTTATTTCATAATCGGCTAGCCCGCGCGGAGACGCGTCCCTGGACACCTCGGTCGAGGGTCTAGCTCAAAATAAAACTGTTTGTTTTTTCATAATAGTCAATTTCTCATAAACGTCATAAGTACCAAAATCCACCTAAGGGAACAAGCAAATTATAAAAGTATCGATAACTTTTTTATTTAGGGTCCGATTTTGAAGCTGTTTTCAGCTATTTTAGACAAAACTAGGCTTCCGCTTAGTACCTGACCGGTTTGCACCCGAATTTACGCACCCTTGAAAAACTTCCCTTAGAAAACCAACATTTTTAATAATTTTCATTTTAAAAAGTCAAAATCTACGTTGTTTTCAAAATTTTTGTTTTTGTTTCAGTAGATTATAGTTGAAATAGTACTCATCCTTCATCCCTGAAATTTGGTCCGCGATCCGTGTACCCAGATTCAGGTTGGGGGTTGATTTTCGAAAATTTTTCCTAAAAAACCACGTTTTTGGACCATAACTCAAAATTTTTGTTCCACCGACAATAAGTTTTATTTCATAATCGGCTAGCCCGCGCGGAGACGCGTCCCTGGACACCTCGGTCGAGGGTCTAGCTCAAAATAAAACTGTTTGTTTTTTCATAATAGTCAATTTCTCATAAACGTCATAAGTACCAAAATCCACCTAAGGGAACAAGCAAATTATAAAAGTATCGATAACTTTTTTATTTAGGGTCCGATTTTGAAGCTGTTTTCAGCTATTTTAGACAAAACTAGGCTTCCGCTTAGTACCTGACCGGTTTGCACCCGAATTTACGCACCCTTGAAAAACTTCCCTTAGAAAACCAACATTTTTAATAATTTTCATTTTAAAAAGTCAAAATCTACGTTGTTTTCAAAATTTTTGTTTTTGTTTCAGTAGATTATAGTTGAAATAGTACTCATCCTTCATCCCTGAAATTTGGTCCGCGATCCGTGTACCCAGATTCAGGTTGGGGGTTGATTTTCGAAAATTTTTCCTAAAAAACCACGTTTTTGGACCATAACTCAAAATTTTTGTTCCACCGACAATAAGTTTTATTTCATAATCGGCTAGCCCGCGCGGAGACGCGTCCCTGGACACCTCGGTCGAGGGTCTAGCTCAAAATAAAACTGTTTGTTTTTTCATAATAGTCAATTTCTCATAAACGTCATAAGTACCAAAATCCACCTAAGGGAACAAGCAAATTATAAAAGTATCGATAACTTTTTTATTTAGGGTCCGATTTTGAAGCTGTTTTCAGCTATTTTAGACAAAACTAGGCTTCCGCTTAGTACCTGACCGGTTTGCACCCGAATTTACGCACCCTTGAAAAACTTCCCTTAGAAAACCAACATTTTTAATAATTTTCATTTTAAAAAGTCAAAATCTACGTTGTTTTCAAAATTTTTGTTTTTGTTTCAGTAGATTATAGTTGAAATAGTACTCATCCTTCATCCCTGAAATTTGGTCCGCGATCCGTGTACCCAGATTCAGGTTGGGGGTTGATTTTCGAAAATTTTTCCTAAAAAACCACGTTTTTGGACCATAACTCAAAATTTTTGTTCCACCGACAATAAGTTTTATTTCATAATCGGCTAGCCCGCGCGGAGACGCGTCCCTGGACACCTCGGTCGAGGGTCTAGCTCAAAATAAAACTGTTTGTTTTTTCATAATAGTCAATTTCTCATAAACGTCATAAGTACCAAAATCCACCTAAGGGAACAAGCAAATTATAAAAGTATCGATAACTTTTTTATTTAGGGTCCGATTTTGAAGCTGTTTTCAGCTATTTTAGACAAAACTAGGCTTCCGCTTAGTACCTGACCGGTTTGCACCCGAATTTACGCACCCTTGAAAAACTTCCCTTAGAAAACCAACATTTTTAATAATTTTCATTTTAAAAAGTCAAAATCTACGTTGTTTTCAAAATTTTTGTTTTTGTTTCAGTAGATTATAGTTGAAATAGTACTCATCCTTCATCCCTGAAATTTGGTCCGCGATCCGTGTACCCAGATTCAGGTTGGGGGTTGATTTTCGAAAATTTTTCCTAAAAAACCACGTTTTTGGACCATAACTCAAAATTTTTGTTCCACCGACAATAAGTTTTATTTCATAATCGGCTAGCCCGCGCGGAGACGCGTCCCTGGACACCTCGGTCGAGGGTCTAGCTCAAAATAAAAAATCCCCGCCCACCCGCCCATTGGTCTATAAGAGGGAAGAGACGAAACAGACGGCAAAATATTTTATTTTTATTTTATATCATATATCTTTTATTCGCAGGGTCTTGACAACTCATTTTAATTCTGACAAGCCTATTGGCAAAACTGACAGTTTTATGACTTAAGGAAGTTTTATTATCTTCAATTTAATATTTTATTTTAATCATTTTCTTGTATTTTACCAACTGAGTCTCCTCTCTACAGGGATTCAGTTTGGTCATTTGATTATTTATTACATTTTGATCCCCCTTTTACAGGGATCCATTATTACTTAGGTGTCCCCTGACAATTTAGTCCTTTTAAACATGTTTGGCATACGGACTCCAGTTCCTAAGGCCAGACCCGTGGAGGAGACTTTGGATATGGAAGAGGCATGTCCAGCGCAGGCGGGCCCCTCAGTGAGACGCAGTGTCGGTGAGTGGGAGGCAGAAACGCGCAAATCAGGACCTTCTCACAAAACCCCAACGCCTCCCAAAAATACACAAGTGGTTACTGCCGCGCCTCTAAATAAAACACTCTTGATCTCTCCTCCAAGAACCAAGCCGAAGACAATGACAGTGCAGCTGGTAAAGCCTCCAAAATCCCTGGAGAGCTCGCCTCGAGAGGTTCTTCCGGTGAAGTACGTCAGCAGAACCACGGAGGCCAAGGCGTGTCTCTCCAGTGCCAAAATCCAACTAGACAGCTCCCGAAATCTCAAAAAAGAGATAAAGGATGCGCTCACGAAAGCTGTCGAGAGACTTTACCAGCTGGTCAAGGAAGGCGAGAGTGAGAGAGGAAAAGAGACTGGGCCGGCACCCGAAGCTGAACCAGAAAAAGGTCCCACGCCGGCTGCGGGTGAGCAGACGGAGCTCATGAGGCAGCTGATGCACAACCTACAGCAGCATAACAAGGCGCTAGAGGAGTGCAAGCTGCACACACGGGCTCTGTCTGAGCAACTGCAGCAGGCCCCCCGCTATACCGCAGGAAAGAGTCCCTCATTTGCGGAGATAGCCGCCGCCTCGAAGCCACATATCCGGGAGCCTCTTCACTCGGTGGTCGTGTCGTCGGTTGACGACAAGGACACTGGGGAAGAGGTTATCGAGAAGCTCAGGACGGCGGTAGATGCCAGGAATGAGGGAACCAGGGTTGAGAGGCTGCGGAAAGCGAGGGACCAGAAGGTGGTGGTCGGCTTCCGAACCAGAGAGGAGCTCACCCGAGTGGCCGAGAGGATTAAAAAGGCCGGAAATCTCATGGTGGAAGAGGTGAAGAACAAAGATCCTCTCATCATTGCCAAAGACGTCCTTTCGTGCCACTCGGACGAAGAAGTGCTGGAAGCAATTAGGCGACAAAATAGTCACCTGATTGGCGATGTGCCTGCGGACGAGTTGCGGATGGGGGTTAAATACCGCCGCAGGACTAGGAACCCCCACATGTGCCACATAGTTCTTCAGGTGTCTCCCGCGGTGTGGCAGAGGCTGACCTACGCGGGTCGTGTGCATATCGACCTGCAGCGAGTGCGTGTGCTGGACCAGTCGCCACTAATCCAGTGTACCCGCTGCCTGCGTTTTGGTCACGGCCGAAAGCTGTGCACGGAGCCCGCTGACCTCTGCACGCACTGCGGAGACCCACACTTGAGAGCTGACTGCCCCTCTCGGCTTGCGGCAGAGCCACCGAAGTGCCTAAACTGCGTTTCCGCCAAATTGGGAAAGACGGAGCATAACGCCTTCGACAGCGAGTGCCCTATCCGGACCAAATGGGACGGATTGGCGCGGCTGTCGGTGGCGTACTGCTAAGGGCGTCCCGGGCGTAAGCGCAGTAATCGGTGACGGCAAATCCCACCAGTATCACGTCGTTCAGGCAAACCTCCAACGCAAAAAGCTAGCGACCAATGAACTGCTGATGGAAGCTACGGAGCGCGGAACAGCACTGGCACTCATCCAGGAACCGTACGTGGGCGGGGCAAAAGTAGTAAGGAGTCACAGGGGCGTTAGAATCTTCCAGAGCACTGAAATAGGAGACGGGACTGTTAAGGCAGCAATAGCTGTCTTCAACAGCGACTTCACTGTAAAGCAGTACCCAAAACTCACCACAAACAACATCGTTGTGGTGGGAATCCAGACCAGTGCCTGGGAGATCACGCTTGTCTCCTTTTACTTTGAGCCAGACCAGCCAATTGAGCCTTACCTTGAACAGCTCAAAAGAATAGAGTGCACAGTCGACTCCAAAAAGCTGATCGTTGGAGGGGACGCCAACGCCAAAAGCACATGGTGGGGTAGCCCAGTCTCAGATCTCAGAGGAGACGAGGTTTTCGGTGCTCTCGGCGAGCTAAACCTTAACGTGCTCAATATAGGGGAAACTCCGACTTTTGACACCATCAGAGGGGGAAAGCGGTACTGCAGCCACGTCGACATTACAGCATGCTCGACGGAAATCCTGGACCTGGTAGACGACTGGAGGGTAGACGAAGGCCTCACGAGCTCGGATCATAACGGCATTTTGTTTAGCATCCAATTAGTAAAATCCAAAGGTATACAAATTAATAGAACCACACGGAAATTTAACACAAAAAAAGCAAATTGGCCTGAGTTTCGTGAGAAACTCAGTCAATTATTGCAAGATAACAGCATAAACAAAATTGAAATAGACAAATTAAACACATTAGATCAGTTAAACACACTTACAAATAAATATTCACAAATAATAAAAGACGCGTGCATTTCATCTATACCTTTGAAGAAGAGCAGCGCAGTCTTCAATTTGCCGTGGTGGTCCGAGAATCTCGTGAGGATGAAGAAGGAAGTCGCTACCAGGAAACGCAGAGTCAGGTGTGCTGCACCATCCCGAAGGTCAAAAGTCGTCGAGGAGTACCTGAAACAGAAAAACGAGTATGAAATCGAGGCGGCCAAGGACGAAACCGAGAGTTGGAAGAACTTCTGCACAAAGCAAGACAGAGAGGGGGTCTGGGAGGGAATTTACCGGGTGATAGGGAGAACCAAAGGAAGAGGAGAGGACCAGCCGCTGGTAAAGGATGGGGAGGTATTAGACGCGAAGGGCTCTGTGGGGCTACTGGCGAATACCTTCTACCCGGAAGACCGCTCAGACAACGACAACACCTGCCACCGCTATACCAGAGAAAAGGCCGATCTCGTGAATACTGGAGCGCAAGGTGACCTATGCGATCCGCTATTCACGATGGCAGAACTCATGGCTTCGAGCAGGTCGTTCAACGCCAAGAAAGCTCCAGGATCAGATGGCTTCACTGCCGACATCTGTTGCCAGGCGATAGGATGTGCTCCGGAGGTGGCCCTGGCACTCCTAAACCGTTGTTTTGAGTGCCACTGCTTCCCCGACATCTGGAAGGAGGCTACTGTAATCGTCCTAAAAAAGCCTGGAAAGACTGATTACAGTACGCCCAAGTCTTACCGACCGATCGGCCTGTTGCCAATTCTAGGCAAAATATATGAGAAGATGTTGGTGGCCCGCCTCAAGTTCCACTTGATCCCGAGGATGAGTACTCGCCAGTACGGATTCATGCCCCAGAGGAGCACCGAGGACTCCCTCTATGATCTAATGCAGCACATACGCAACAAAATACAACAAAAGAAAATTGTTGTTGTCGTATCGTTGGACATAGAGGGAGCCTTCGACAGTGCGTGGTGGCCAGCCATAAGGGTCCGTCTGGCTGAGGAAAAGTGTCCGATCGGCTTGAGAAAGGTCATCGATAGCTATCTCACCAACAGGAAGGTCACGGTCAGGTACGCTGGCGAGGAATTTTCCAGGGCCACAAGCAAGGGGTGTGTCCAGGGCTCCATAGGGGGTCCGATACTCTGGAACCTTCTCCTCGACCCGCTCCTAAAGAGTCTGGAGTCTAGGGATGATTATTGCCAGGCCTTCGCTGACGATGTGGTGCTTGTATTCGATGGTGACACATCTCTGGAGATTCAAGGACGTGCCAATGCCGCTCTTGAACATGTTCGGGCGTGGGGCGTACAAAACAAACTAAAATTTGCCCCTCACAAAACCAGCGCTATGGTTGTGACCCGCAAACTAAAATATGACACCCCGCGCCTGAGCATGGGTGGGATCGACATTGCCACGTCCAAGGAGATCAAAATCCTGGGTGTCACCATCGATGAAAAGCTAACGTTTAACACACACGTCTCCAATATGTGCAGAAGGGCAATCGACATCCACAAACAGCTGACAAGGGCGGCAAAAACCAGCTGGGGACTAAACCCTGAAGTCCTCAGAATAATATATGTGGCGATCGTGGAACCCGTTGTGCTGTACGCCGCTAGTGTATGGGCCCCGGCCGTTGAAAAGCTGGGTGTTAGGAAGCAGTTGGGAGCTGTCCAGCGCGGAATCGCACAAAAGCTGTGCAAGGCTTACCGGACGGTCTCCCTGAACTCCGCGCTAGTGCTGGCTGGGATACTGCCCCTCGATCTCCGTGTCCGCGAAGCGGCATCGTTATACGAAGCCAGGAGGGGGGTGCCCCAGCCGGTGCTCTGTGACAGGAGGGTTGAGCAGGTTGCCTCGGCTATGGAAGCCCCACACCCTGCGGAGCGCGCTGAGCTGAAACTCGTGAGCCTGGTAAACCAAGAGCAACTAGATGCCCAGAACGAACTTGAGGTTCGTATCTTCACGGACGGGAGCAAGATTGGGGGCAAGGTTGGGGCTGCGCTCTCCATGTGGAGAGGTGACGCCGAAACCAAAGCCCTCAAACTTGCTCTCCCACACTACTCCACCGTTTACCAGGCTGAGCTTCTTGCAATATGCGTCGCAACCAGACAGATCCTAAAGCACAGTGCGCAATCGTTTGGAATTTTCAGCGACTCCATGGCGGCCCTCCAAACAATTCAAAACTACGAACGGTACCACCCCCTGGCAGTGGAGACTAGAACCAACCTCAGAACCCTGTCGAGTAAAAATAAGGCGGTGACCCTGTTTTGGATTAAAGCTCACGTAGGGCTAGAGGGTAATGAGAGGGCTGACGAACTAGCCAAAAGTGCCGCTGAGAATTCCAAACGAAAGCCTGACTACGACTTGTGCCCGGTTTCATACGTCAAGCGATGCATCCGTACGGCAACGCTCGACGTCTGGAACCGCAGATACGGTGAAGGGGAAACTGCTTCCGTGACCAAATTATTTTTCCCGGACGCGGTGGCTGCCTACAGCATAGCCCGAAAACTACGGATCGACGGCATCATCACTCAGATAATGACGGGGCACGGTGGGTTCTCGGAGTACCTGAATCGTTTCAAGTGCAGGGGGAGCCCATCGTGCATCTGCGACCCTGAGGTGGCTGAGACGGTGCCACATGTATTATTTAGTTGTCCTGTCTTCGACAAGGAAAGACTCGAGGCCGAGCATGTACTCAATACCAAACTCGACGCCACTAGCTTGAGCCAAATAATGGCGGGCAAGCACAGAGACCTACTTATAGAATACTGCGTTAGAATATGCAACAAAGTAATAAAAAGGAACAAAACGGTCTAAATCAAAAACTGTGCTTTTTTAAATACAGTCATTCTCTTCAAGAATAGGTATTTCAACATAAGCACAGAATAATTTAACGAAACATTTTCCACTAGATAAACAAAATTAGATAATAACGAAACATTTAGAACATAATAAAACATTTATAGAACTTTTTTCCAAATTTTAAATAACTTCAATAGCAGTATAATAACAAATAAAGCATTAATAAGGTCTCTGATTATGTCAGAGGGACACTTGCAGAGCAGGAGGGTGGTTTTAGTCGGTTCGAGTCCGACACTACCTCGACTGCCTCATCACTTCTGAGGCAGTCGAGGTGTCCGTGGGGATTTCCCCCTCCTGCCAAAACAAAAAAAAAAAAAAAAAAAAAAAAAAAAAAAAAAAAAAAAACCTAACCTAACCGCATAAACCATACGATAGAAGGAGTGAAGGTCGTAGGTCGCGCCGCGGTTGCTCTCGAGGACAAGATCGGTGATGTTGCCGGTGAGGTCGCCGCCGGCTCGGAGAGGATGCGGGAGGCCTTAAGAGGCGAGGTAGGCGACTCCAAGACATACGCCGACGTTACGGCAGCCAAACCAGGGCGTCGGCCGGCACTTCACTCCATGGCGGTCACCCTCGAAGGCAGCCTAGAAACTGCTGACGAGGTGCTCGCCAGGGTGAAGGAGGCCGTCGACGCCAGGGGAACTGGCCTAAAAATAAGTAAAGTCCGTAAGGCGAAAAATCAAACAATAATTTTGGGATGCGACACAGAGGCGGAGCTCAAAAGAGTTAGGGAGAGAATAGAGAGCCGGGGTAAAGGGTTGATAGCAGCGCCCATGAAGAACAAAAACCCACTCGTCGTCCTCAAGGATGTCTTCTTGGACAGTAACGACGACGAGATGGTAAGGGCGCTCTACTCCCAAAACGAAAACATTTTCAGGGATTTAGATGATGAAGAAAGGGAAATGGCCATCAAATTTAAAAAGAGGACTAGAAACCCTAAAGCAGCACACGTCGTCGTCCAGGTCAGACCCAAGGTATGGCAGAGGATGACGGAGGCTGGGGCTCTTTACCTGGATCTGCAAAGAGTCAGGGTGGAGGACCAGTCGCCGCTCATTCAATGCACGAAATGCCTGGCGTTCGGTCACGGCCGGAAATTTTGCACTGAGAGTGTGGACAGATGCAGTCACTGTGGAGGACCACACCTACGCGAAAAGTGCGTGGAATTTATTGCGGGAAATGAACCGCAGTGCTGCAACTGCTCACACTCAAAGCATCAGAGGACCGACCACAACGCATTCAGCGTGGAGTGCCCGGTCCGCAAAAAATGGGACTACCTGGCTCGGACGACGACGGCGTACGCTTAGACTGCTCCCCGAGGTACACGTCACACACGCAAAACACACGCCAACTCACACAAGAACATACATAACACACACAGGAACTCACACAGGAACACACATAGGAACTCACACAGGAACCCACACAGGAACTCACACAGGAACACACACGGGAACTCACACAGGAACATACACAACACACACAGGAACTCACACAGGAACACACACAGGAACTCACATAAGAACATACATAATGCACACAAGAACACACACAGAAACACACCAATACAGCAACACAAACTGGGAGTACAGAAGAAAAGTGGAGTATAACTACGAAATGAAGGCTACACGGAAACCAGAAAACAACAAAAAACACGGATATATAGAGTATATAATAAATATATACGCATATATCAAAAACACACGCAAAACACCAAACACGCACACTAAACAAACCACAAAAACGCTTAGAATAAAAAACAAAATAGATTAAGAAAAGACAATAATTATGTATATCATAAGTATATATTTATATTATTGCCGCAACTTAAAAAAGAAAATAAATATTTCAACAAAGGCAAAAAACCACACAAAACCTTGAAGCAGTCCAAATTAAGCAGGTCCAAATCTTGGTTAACAAAAACCCTAAAACTGTGCTAGCAAATAAGAAAAATGAAAAACTGTATTAGAAAATAAGTAGTTAAGTACAAGATAAACCACTCACTGTAATAAAAATTGAAAAAAGTTTTGTAAGAAAATATTGTAGACACCTAACCTAGAAATTAGTAAAACAATAAAACACGTGTATTAACATAAAATAGAATTAAGATAATATAACTAATGTCCACAAAGTATATAACTATTATATTAGAGCATAGAATAAATAAAACTTGTATAAGAGAATATACTGAATAAGAAATAAAATTAAGAAAGAATGTAAAACCCTACAATGTAAAAAACTTGTATAAGAAAATATAGTAAGTAAGAAATAATATTAAGAAAGAATGTAAAACCCTACAATGTAAAATAAACAACTTTTGTGTACCTAAAACCCTAATAAAGAAACATAAAAATAAACAGTAGTTAGAATAGCGGGAGTCCCACCCGGCAAAGAATGAATGGATGTGCAAAAGAAAGATACAGTATGAAGCATGAAAGTGCGAGAGGAATAAACGCGAGAACTGGAATGAATGAGTAATTAGAATTCTAAGAGCCCTTTTTATGAAAGGGGAAAAGCAAATAAAAAAAAAAAAAAAAAAAAAAAAAAAAAACCTAACCTAACCTAACCTAACCTAACCTAACCTAACCCAAGGACGTTCTCTCCTGCCACTCAGATGAGGAGGTCACGGACGCGCTAAAGCGTCAGAACGCCCATCTGATCGGGGACTTACCTGCAGATGGAGTGAGGATGGGGGTGAAGTACCGTCGCAGGACACGGAACCCCCACATGAGCCACATCATTCTGCAGGTGTCTCCGTCAGTGTGGCAGATTTTGACATCGGCGGGTCGAGTGCACATTGACTTACAGCGGGTGCGGGTGGAGGATCAGTCGCCGCTGATCCAATGCACCCGCTGCTTACGTTTCGGCCACGGTCGCAAACTGTGCACAGAACCCGCCGACCTCTGCACACACTGTGGTGACCCTCATCTGAGAGCCGACTGCCCCTCACGGATAGCTGCTGAACCTCCCAAGTGCAGGAACTGCGCCTTGGCAAAGCTGGGCGGGGCCGAGCACAACGCCTTCGACAGCACGTGCCAAATTCGCGTTAAGTGGGACGCATTGGCGCGGCTGTCGGTGGCGTATTGCTAAGGGCAAGCCAGCGGAAACAGCCAGCAGGGACTCATCCAGGGATTCCCGAACACACCCGAGTGCTCACAAGAGTTACCAGGTTATCCAAGCGAATCTGCAGAGAAAGAACCTAGCAACCCAAGAACTCATGTTAGTGGCTAGTGAGCGGAGGGTTGCGTTCGCACTGCTCCAGGAGCCGTATGTGGGTGGGGTCAAAAGGATGCGAGACTACCGGGGAGCGAGAGTCTACCAGTGCGCTGAACAAGGAGATGGAACTGTGAAGGCGGCAATAGCCGTCTTTGATCACGACCTTGATGTGACACAGTGTCCGAAACTCACCACCAACAACATCGTGGTGGTGAGGATCCGTACCAGCGCCTGGGAAATCGCAGTAGTCTCCTTCTACTTTGAACCAGACCGCCCCATACAGCCATACCTGGAGCAACTCCTGCGGATTCGCGAGGAAATAAGCCCCACTAGGATACTCATGGGCGGCGACGCCAACGCCAAGAGCACCTGGTGGGGTAGCCTGGTGACTGACACCAAGGGTGAGGACATGTCGGGAACCCTGGACGACATGGGCATGCAGGTACTCAACGTCGGCAACACCCCGACTTTCGACACCGTCAGAGGTAACACCCTGTACAGCAGCTTCGTCGATGTCACATTCTGCTCGACGGAGCTGCTGGACTTGGTGGAGGACTGGCGGGTCGAGGTAGGTATCACCAGCTCGGACCACAACGGTATCGTTTTCAAAATTAAATTATTAAAATCAAAAGGGATCTCAATCAATAGAACCACGAGACTCTATAACACTAAAAAGGCGAATTGGAGCCAATTTCGTGAGAAATTGACCCAATTACAAACCGAGGCAAAATTAAACGAAATTGAAATTAGAAAAATAAACAGCGAAATAGATTTAGAGTCAGAAATAAATAAATACATAGTTAGCATAACAGAGTCTTGTGAAGAAACTTTGCCAAAAATAAAAAATTCAGATACAGTTACCATACCGTGGTGGTCCAAAGAGCTTGGTGATATGATGTCGGAGGTGAATACAAAGAGACGCCGCATTCGATGCGCTGCTCCAGTCCGCAGACAAAAAGTCATCGACGAGTACCTGCATGCAAAAGCACACTATGAGTCCCTAGCCATAAAGGCGCAGACAGAAGGCTGGAAGGGCTTTTGCCAAAAACAGGATCGAGAAGGAATGTGGGAGGGGATATACAGGGTCATAGGACGGACCGCCAAAAGACAGGAGGACCTGCCGTTGGTGAAGGAAGGAGTGCCACTGAGCGCACAGGAATCGGCCTTGCTGCTGGCCGAGACTTTCTACCCCGAGGACCTTGAAGAGGGCGAAACTGAAGACCACCGTCGGACGCGGGAAGCGGCCAATCGTGCAAACGAGTGGGCGCATGATGAACAACATGACCCACCGTTTGCACTCCAGGAGCTGAAAACGGCGGTGGAAAGCTTCAACCCAAAGAAGGCACCCGGGGCGGACGGTCTCACGGCCGATATCTGTGCCCAGGCCATTTCCCGGGACCCAGGGATGTTCCTTGCACTGGCTAACAAGTGCTTGGAGCATGGACACTTCCCTGGGGCCTGGAAGGTGGCCACAGTGGTAGTCCTCCGCAAGCCCGGCAAGGATTCCTACACCACCCCAAAGTCATACCGGCCGATTGGCCTCCTACCAGTCTTAGGCAAAATTCTTGAAAAGATGCTAGTAGCAAGAATCAAATGGCATCTAATCCCGCGGCTAAGTACTCGCCAGTATGGTTTCATGCCCCAGAAGAGCACCGAGGACTCCCTCTACACCATGATACAACATATCAAGGGAAAGCTGAGTGCAAAGAAGCTGATCACTGTTGTATCACTGGATATTGAGGGAGCCTTCGATAGCGCATGGTGGCCGGCCATTAGGACCAGACTGGCTGAGGAAAAGTGCCCGGTGAACCTCAGGAGGATGCTGGATAGCTATTTGACTGGTAGGAGTGTCCGCGTAAGGTACGCAGGGGCCGAGTGTTCACGAGACACAAATAAGGGGTGTGTGCAAGGGTCCATTGGCGGTCCGATCTTGTGGAACCTGATCCTAGATCCCCTACTGAAAGGGCTGGTGACGAGAGGCGTCCACTGCCAGGCGTTCGCCGATGATGTTGTGATGATCTTCGACGGTGACACAGCGTTAGAAGTTCAGAGACAGGCCAATGCCGCCCTCGAGTATGTTCGGGAGTGGGGCATCCGAAACAAGCTGAAGTTTGCACCGCAAAAAACATGTGCAATGGTGATAACCAAGAAGCTGAAGTACGATGTCCCGCTCCTGAGCATGGGCGGGGTAGACATTGGCATGTCCAAGGAACTGAAAATACTGGGGCTCACCGTCGACCACCAGCTCACTTTCAACTCCCACGTCGCTAACGTTTGCAGAAAAGCTGTGAACATCTACAAACAGCTGGCACGAGCGGCAAAAGTGAGCTGGGGCCTTCACCCGGAGATCATCCACACTATTTACACGGCAGCAGTGGAGCCGATAATTCTATACGCGGCAGGCGCCTGGGCGCCGGCAGCCGCAAAGATCGGAGTGCAGAAAAGCCTTAACACGGTCCAGCGAGGTTTCGCGCAAAAGCTCTGTAAATCCTACCACACCGTCTCGCTGAACGCGTCCCTGGTGCTGGCTGGGATACTCCCACTTGACCTCCGTATACAGGAAGCAGCCGCTCTGTACGAGGCAAAGAGGGGGGTGCCACAGCCGGCACTTGCGGGCAGGGAGGTAGAGCGGGTGGTGGCATTTGCAGAGACACCACATCCGGCGAAACATATGTCTATGGAGTTCGTGTGCCTGGAGGACCGGACACTTGTGGACCTCCACAACAGACAAGCAGTCAGGGTTTTCACAGACGGCAGCAAGATCGAGGGCAAGGTCGGAGCAGCACTCTCACTTTGGGATGATGCTGCCGAGATCAAGTCCGTCAAATTAAGCTTGCCGTCGTACTGCACGGTCTACCAGGCGGAACTCCTGGCCATATGCGTAGCCACGCGCGAAATCCTAAAGCGTAAAGAGGGAACCTTTGGAATCTACAGTGACTCAAAGGCCGCACTACAAACAGTCACAAACCAAGGTTCCCTCCACGCGCTGGCCGTGGAGGCGAGAGCGAATGTGGGCGCGGCTTTATCCCAGAGCAAAGATGTCTCCTTGTTCTGGGTAAAGGCACACGCAGGGCTAGCGGAAAACGAGCGCGCAGACCACCTCGCCAAGGAAGCTGCACTCCGGTCTAGGAAGAGGCCGGACTATGATCGTTGCCCGGTTTCATTCGTCAAGCGGCAGATCCGCTTGGGGTCGCTCGACGAATGGAACCGAAGGTATCAGACTGGGGTAACGGCCTCAGTCACCAAAATGTTTCTCCCTGATGCGATCGACGCCCACAAGATTATCCTCAAGATTAAACCAGCCGGTCTTATTACTCAAATCTTGACAGGGCACGGTGGGTTCTCCGAATACCTGCACCGTTTCAAGTGTAAGGAGAACCCAGCGTGTATCTGCGAACCGGACAAGGTGGAGTCGATCGCACACATCCTAACGGAATGCCCAGTCTTTGCGACGGAAAGATACGATGTGGAGACAAGACTGGAGATGACCATAACCAAAGAGACTATAAAAAACATAATGTCACAAAACAAGGAAAGGAAGATCTTTTTAGAATACTGCGCTAAAATAACGAAAATAGTAATTAAAAGAAACAAAAACAATTAAATTAAAACTTATATTAAAATAACCCTTGCTTTATTAAATATAATATTCTCTTCAAGAAACGATATTTCAATACAAGCATAGGATAAGACATAACATTAGTAAAAATTACATTCAAATTATATAAGTTAAAAATCACACAATGCATTAAAAATAAAACTCGTTATCTATTTATTTATTTTATTCAATTTTATTTAAAACAGCAGTCACAGCGAAAAGCGCTTTTAAGGTCTCTGACTACGTTAGAGGAACACGAGCAGAGCAGGAGGGTGGTTTTAGTCGGTTCGAGTCCGACACTACCTCGACTGTCGCACAAACTGTGAGACAGTCGAGGTGTCCGTGGGGATTTCCCCCTCCTGCCAAAACTAAAAAAAAAAAAAAAAAAAAAAAAAAAAACCTAACCTAACCTAACCTAACCTAACCTAACCTAACCTAACCTTTTTTTTTTTTTTTTTTTTTTTTTTTTTTTTTTTTTTTTTTTTTTTTTTTGCGCTGGGAAAAAATGCATTACGCATACCCTCCCATCGGGGGATGGGGGGGCTATGTGGGACTCCCCGGTCTGACCCGGTATACCCACTAAAAATACCCAGCGGCACTCCCGCTTCGTCCAAGAGGCGGGGGACTGGGAAACCGGCACAGCCTTAACGTCCAGTCCTCCGCCGACGATTGCCCTCCATGCCGGGACCCCTAACGCCCTCCCCTAGGTGGGGAGGGGGAGCCGGGCCCGGGAGTGACCGACGAAGGTGGCGATGGGTGCAATGCAGGCAAGGGCACCCCCGTGCCCATCGCCCGCCCATCGCCACCATGAAGAGGAGGGAGAGGACGGCGCCTTCTCCGACCCCTTCGTCGTCTGCGGAGCGGCGCAGCGCGAGGGTCGTCCTCCCGAGCGCGCTCCGCCTCCTCTTTTTGCGAGATGACATCCTCGCAAAAGGAGGCAACCGCTGCCCAGGCCTCCTCGCTCTCCAGCATGGCGTTGACGACGCCGGGAAGCGAGAGGTCCTGTCCAACTACCGCGGTCATACCGCGGCGTTGTTCGGACCAAGCCGGGCACACTTCGAGGGTGTGCTGGGCGGTGTCCTCCGCCGCGCCGCAGTCGTGGCAGACCGGGGTCTCCTCCCTCCCGATCCGATGCAGGTGCGATCCGAAACAGCCATGGCCGGACAACACCTGCACCAGACGGAACGAGAGGAAACCGTGGGACCGCTCGAGCCAGCCCTGCAGAACCGGACCGATCGCGTCCAACGTCCGGCGGCCGAAGGCGGCTGCAGCGAGGTCCTCCGTCCAGTGGAGGACGATGGCTTCCTTCGCCTCTCGCCGCACGGCCTCCCGCTCCTCGGCGACGGGGCGCTCCCCGAGCGCCTTCCGTTGCGCGGTCCACTCGTACACTCTGGCGAGCACCCAGGCCTCCAACTCCCAAGGAGGGGTGCCGGCCAGAGCGCACGCCGCCGAAAAACCCACCGAGCGGTAGGCCCTTGCCACCCTCAGTGCAATGGCCCTTTGGGGCTTGCGGATGGCAGTCGCGTTCTCCCTCCTGTGTAGGGAGTCGGCCCAGATGGGGGCCCCGTATAGGGCCATGCTCCTCAAGATGCCCGAATACAGGCGCCGGCATTTCGCCTTGGGCCCCCCCAGGTTCGGGAGGAGCCACGAGAAAGCATCCGCGGCTTTCAACAGGCGCGTCGACAGCCCGCTGAAATGCGGGCCAAACCGCCACCTGTCGTCCAGCACCAGGCCCAGATACTTCATCTGGGGCTGGACCCCTATCGTGACGCCCCCCACGACAATGTGAGCATCGGGAGGAGGGCAGCGTTGCCGAGGCCCGCGAAAGAACACGGCCTCGGTCTTGTGCAGCGCCACCTTCAATCCCAGGCGGCGGATCCTCTCTGCAACCAAGGACCCGCCAGCCGAGGCCAGACAGGCCGCATCCCCAAAGTTCTTCCCCCGAGCAATGAGGAGGGTGTCATCCGCGTAGCAGATGACACTCGTGCCCTGGAGGAGTACTCCCCGCAGGAGCCAGTCGTACCCGATGTTCCACAGGGGAGGTCCGAGCACCGACCCTTGCGGAACACCGGACTCTGCGCCGTACCGCCTCACCATGGCCCTCTTGTCAACGAGGAGAACCTCTCGGCCCTCCAAGTAGCTGGCTAGGAGGTTGCGCAGGTATTGCGGCACGCCGTGATACCGGAGCGCCTCCAATATTGTCGCGTGGGGCATGGAGTTGAAGGCGTTGGCAATGTCGAATGACACCGCCAGCACTCCATCTCCCGCGTCCACCGCCTCCTTCACCTGGCCCTTGAGTAGGGCTAGCGCATCGATAGTCGAACGCCCTCGTCGAAAACCGAATTGGGCGTCCGACAGGTTGGGCCCAACCCCCCGCAAAAAGCTATCAAGCCGGGAGGCGACAATCCCCTCGAACAACTTACCGACCTCATCGAGCAGGACGATGGGCCGGTATGCCGATGGAGAGTCCACCGGGCGTCCCTCCTTTCGGAGGAGGCATAGCTGCCCCTCCTTCCACAGTTTCGGAAACCTCCCAGCAGTGAAACAAGCGCTGAAGAGGTCCCGAAACCTGTCATCCATTTCGGAGGCGGCGATCGCCACCACCCGTGCGGGGACGCCGTCTGGTCCGGGTGCCGTCTTCTTCGCGCGGAGGCTGAGAACCCCAGCGCGAAACTCCGCCGCCGTCACCGGGGGGACCTCCTCCTCCGGCGAAGCCGCTCCTTGCGGGGGATCCATAGTTGGTGGGGTGAAGTCGGTCCTGCGCGGAAACAGGGACCGGACCACCCCGTCCAGCAACACTGGCTCGAGGGTCTCCGTCAGTGGGGGACCAAAAGGGCGTAGCTGGTTCCGCGCCACCCTGTATGGTCTCCCATAAGGATCCCTGTCGAGACCCTCCAGCATCTCGGCCCTCGCCGAGTCTTCTGCAGCTCCCATCGCAGACTTGAGGACCATCGTCGCCTCTCGATAAGAGGCGTATAGGCGGTCCTCTTCTGCCTGTACTCGGTTTTGGGCGCTGCGCCGTCGGCTCCGCGCGTAGGCCCTTCTGGCCGCCACACAGGCAGCCCGGAGCCCCGTCAGCTCCTCCGTCCACCAATAGACGGCGCGACGGGGAGGCGGGCGGCGGGACCGAGGCATGCTGGAGTTGCACACCTCGGTCAGCGACCCCCTGAGTCGGACCGCTGCGGCGTCCACGTCTAGGACCGCAACAGGGGGCGACAGCCAGTCCTGGAGAAAGGCTGCCTCCTTCGCTGCCTCCCGGTCCAGGCGGGTGAGTGCCCACCGCGGGAAGGGAGATTGCCCAGAGCGGGACATCCCCCGCCCTTGCCGGGTGGAGATGTCGAACCGCACATATCGGTGGTCCGACAAGGTCTCCACCATCTCTACACGCCAGTTGACGACGCGAGTGGCTAGCGCGGGGGTGGCAAACGAGACGTCCACCACCGACCCTCCCTGCTGCCGTACACACGTGTGGACCGACCCCCTGTTGAGGAGGGACACACCGCATGATGCCGCCCAAAACTCGAGGGCGCGACCACGGACGTTGCAACCGGTGGCCGGGTTGCCCCAGGCCGTCGACTTGGCGTTCGGGTCGCCCAACACCATAACCTGTCGCGGCGCCGCCCTCCCTACCACTGCGGTTAGAACCTCCAGGAAATCCTCAAAGTCCGAGAGAGGGCGGTTTGAACCTAACCTAACCTAACCTAACCTAACCTAACCTAACCTAACCTAACCAGTCTGCGCCCATCCGCGGTCACGAACACCACGTTTTCGTAACGCTCCGCGATAAAAAATTCATTAAAATTAGTTTTTCTTAACGTATAAGCCCGTGTGATACATCAAAATTTGTGGGACAGTGCAGTGCATCTTTTGGTGAAAAATATTTTCCGCGGAAAATAAGTGCGTGTCAGTTAAGGCGGAAAAACTAGCAAAGTTGCAAGTTTGGGAAACTTCGGAGCTTTAAAACTCCGGAGTTTGAATTCCCACAACAATTTTCCAGACGCCAGTTTGAAGACAACACAAAGACGCACAATTGGACACATTTTCCTGGAAAATCTACTCAGGAATCACGGAGATAATCGAAGAAAACTGTGAAACATAACCACAAATTGCAACACGTGGTTTCGGTTTCCCTGAACCTAGGGACTTCATATTTTGGCATCAAGCAGACCTAGACAACAGAAGCGTAATTCCGCTTCGACAAGATTTTTATCCCCACCACAGACGAAGATATTTCATTAAGAAGATCACAACTTTGACCGGTCCTACTGAAAAAACTACAGCGAGAACCCTACTTTTTTATCGTCAATCCAGTTGCGCGCTAGGCTGAAGAACCTAATAACCGTAAGATTATATTTATTTAGTTTATATTTCTGGTTTTAATTTAAAAATAGTATTAATTTTAGTTTTTCGCATAAAAAATTATGAAAAATTTTAAAATCTTTAAATTTTATTTTGTTATCTTTTAGAACTATAATTTATACAAATTTAGGTATTTTTTGCATAATTTTAGCTGTTCTAGTTTTAAAGTTATTGAATTTTTAGTCATTTTTCTAAATTATTATAAATCTAATTGTTTTAAAATTATTTGGACTACGGGATAGTGTTCCTTATGTCTATTCCAACTGTCTGAGCCCAAAGAGTGATATTCTAGCTTTAAAAACGGCGGAAATCGCTATTTTCCGCCATTTTGGTTTTTTAGGTCACCATAGACTTTAAGCAATATCTCCGTAGCTATTGGGCTCAGAGAGCTCGGATTTCCACAGCTGGAAGGGGAATTGATAGGAGATAAAACTGAATTTATTTTCAGGAGTTTTCAGGACCTGAAAATTTTCAGCGCTGAAATCAGTTTTGACGGATAGAGGTAGTTGTGCCAAGCACTATAATCGAAACCGCGCTTCCCTGGGACAAACGGTTGCGGAGCTGTAGCCAATCAAAGTAGGCATTTGACAGTTGGGCGGCCATTTTGAAAAACTTTACGCCTTTATAGCTCCGGATCCGGTGGTCGTAGAGAGTTGCGGACTTCATAGTGGCGTTTGGAAAGACGATACCTATCTTGTCCATCCAGTTTCAAGCCGATTGGCGCTGAAAGTTTTCAGGCTTCTGAAAGCCACTGTGCGCGTTAGGGCAGACCGAGGCGAGACGAACGAGCCCAAATTCGGGTGTTCTGCGACTTCGGGAAGGGAAGATATACCTATTTTAAGTTCCACTTTGACAGTTCTTGAGCTGTCAAAACATTTTTTGGCTAAGGATATCTCCCGAACCGTGGGTCGTGGAACGACCGGATTTTCTTTCGTGGTATCGCTCGAAGCTTCTGTACCCGGGTGTTGTGTTTTCAGGAGTTTTCAGGACCTGAAACATTTTTCGCCTGAAACCTAGCTCACTGGATGGGTCTCGCCAAGCCCTCTGAGAAAAGCCCTAGCACGGTGGTATTCGGACGAACGGCTCCGGAGAAAACCATTGGTTACTGAATTTCGGTCGCCATATTGTTTTGGTTACTTGAATTTCGGACCAGGTTTTCTCGGGAACCCTTTGGGCTAGGGTACCCGTGTTTGGGTTCATTGGAAAGGGCTTTGGGAGGCCTTTCTCGTGGTAGGTAGAGATTGACTCTACGTAGAGTCAACATTTTTGTCGACTCTACATTTTAAAATTTCTTTACGCAGTACAGTCCTGGGGACTCCCTGACACCGTATCCGGTTCTTGAACCTGGTACAAGTCTATATTGACAGAGCAAGGCTCTTTTTGTTTTTGCTTTTTATTTTTAAGACTTTTATAAATATATTTCTTTCTTTCGACTTTCTTTGCTGCGCACGAGACAGGTGTACTTAGTTATACATTTTGCGGGTATCAAGGTGTGCAGTTTCCCAGACTACGGAAGACATTCCTTATATATTTATATTGTTATTTTATTACGTTATTTTACCATTTATTGTTGATTTTCTCTCTATACAGGGATAGAAAATAGTGACTGCTATATTTATTGAGACCAGTCTTCTTTATTATCCCCCCTTTACAGGGTTAGTAAAGAAGCTGATAAGACTGACTACTATTGACGAGCTTTCTAACATGCCAATTACACACACACCCCGGAAGATGGACGCTGCGGAATCACAGTCCAACTCACCAACAGAGAGTAAGAAGGCAGGATCTTCTCCAAAAATCTCGACGCAAGCTCCCAACGTTCGTAAGAGCATCGGCGAGTGGGAGATCGGTAAAGGAGATGGAAAGGCAGCTCCCTCAACCTCTACCACCTTCATAGTTTCGCCAAAAAAGCTGGCGCATGCACCGGTGGCTCCCCCGGGGCCAACACATAAACCCACCTTGTCTTTAGACAAGATGACAAAGCGTGGAGGACCCGTGTTGATCACGGGCGAGTCGCCGAAGCTTGTACCCGGAGCTTCTGCCGACAAAGTGAAAGAAGCCCGAGTCTGGCTTCAGAGGGCGAAGACTCATCTGAGTGAGTCGCGCAACCTGAAGTCAGACTTGAAGGCAGGCATCACTCTGGCGGTGGAACAACTATACCAGCTGGTGAAAGACTGCACAGCTGAAAATAATAACAAAATCCCATCCAGCTGTATACAGGGAAAGGGAGATAAAGATTTACAATCCGGGGAAAAAAGAGAAAAGGGAATTTTATCGGGAAATGAGGGAGAGGAACTTAAAAATATGATTAGGGAACAAAGCGTTAAAATTGATAAAACAACAGAAGAATTAGTAAAGCTAAGGGAAGCCGTCGCGTCGCAAGCTACCTCACAAGCCATCACCTACGCGAGTGTGGCAGCAGCTTCGTCCAGAAGACACACATCCGACAAGAGCTCTTTACACTCTGTCGTGATTACGTCAAAAGACGACAGTCACACCAGCGACCAGGTGATGAGCGAAGTAAGGAAAGCGGTCAACGCTAAGGACGGCTGGGTGACAGTGGAGAGGGTGAGGAAGGTGAAGGACAAGAAGGTTCTAATAGGATGCAGAACGGAGGAAGAAAGGAGGAAGGTAAAGGAGCGACTGGAGAGAGCGGACGGTGGCCTTATTGTCGAGGACATGAAGAACCAGGATCCCATGCTGGTACTCAAGGACGTGTTATCCTTTAACACTAACGAGGATGTCCTCCTGGCCTTGAAGAACCAGAATGCGGAGGTCTTTCATGGCCTCGAAAAAAAGGACGACCGAATTGAAATAAAGTTCAGAAGACGTGCAAGAAACCCGCTCACCAACCACATTGCGCTGAGAGTGTCCCCATCTTTATACAATCGCATAATGGATAGGGAGTCTGTGCACATAGATATGCAGAGGATACATGTAGCAGATCAGTCCCCGCTTGTGCAGTGTTCCATGTGCCTAGCGTATGGACACGGCAGGCGATTCTGCAAGGACACTCTCCCAAAATGCAGCCACTGTGGTGGGCCACACATGAGAGCGCAATGCGCCGATTATCTGGCGGCGGCACCACCAACTTGCTGTAACTGCATGGCCGCAAAACTAGAGAACGCACAGCATAACGCCTTTGGCTCTGAATGCCCAGTACGACGAAGGTGGGAAGCCTTGGCCAGAGCTAAAGTTGCGTATTGCTAAGGTGGTCACAAGTCGCTCCGGGGCAGGCAGCCCCACCAGTAAGTACGCAGTAGCCCAGGCGAACCTCCAGAGGAAACAGCTGGCGACCACGGAGCTCATCATAGAGGCCAGCAAGCGAAAGCTCGCATTTGCTCTGATTCAGGAGCCATACGTGGGTGGGGTGAGGAGAATGAAGGATTACCGTGGGGCGAGAGTCTTCCAGTGTGCAGCTGTAGGAGATGGGACGGTGAAGGCGGCTATCGTCGTCTTCGACGATGATCTTGACGTCATCCAGTGCCCGAAACTCACGACTAACAATATTGTTGTCGTGAGGATCCGAACCTCCGCCTGGGAAATCGCGGCGGTGTCCTTCTACTTTGAACCAGACCAACCCATCGGGCCATACCTGGATCAGATCAGAAACATCAAAGAGGAGCTGGGCTCAAGAGGACTGCTAATTGGAGGCGATAGCAACGCCAAGAGTAGCTGGTGGGGCAGCACCATAGAAGACCACAGGGGAGTTGAGATGTCCGGAACCCTGGAAGAGTCTGGTCTGCAGGTACTCAACAGAGGTGATACACCAACGTTTGACACCGTGAGAGGTAATAGGGTGTACACCAGTTTTGTAGACATAACAGCCTGTACAGAGGATCTACTGGAATTGGTGGATAACTGGAGGGTAGACCAGGAGATGACAAGCTCGGACCACAACGCCATCCTACTCGACATAAATCTCCGCAGGAGTAGAGGCCTAAGGGTTCAAAGAACCACGAGGCTGTACAACACTAAGAAGGCAAAATGGGACCTCTTTAACAGTACGCTCTTAGAAAATAATTTGATCAATAATTTTAACGTAGAGTCAATAGAAAACATTACAACCAAACCAGAATTAGAAATAACAATCTCAAAATTTACCAGTTCGATAACAGAGGCATGTAAATCTAGCATGCCCATTAAGAAAACCACAGAGGTACTCGAGGTTCCATGGTGGAATGAAGAGCTTGCACGGCTGAAACAAGTTGCCATTACCTTCAGGCGTAAAATTAAGAACGCGGCACCGTACCGTAGAGACATAGTGGTAAATGAGTACAAGGAAAAGATAGCAGACTATGAGTGCCAAGCCAAGAAAGCCCAAACAGAGAGCTGGAAGGAGCTCTGTAAAAGACAAGACAAGGAAGGAGTATGGGATGGTATATACCGTGTCATACGCAGGACCACCAAGAGACAAGAAGACTTGACCCTAACCAAAGACGGGGCATTCCTTAACCCAAGAGAGTCGGCGATCTTACTCGCGGAGACGTTCTACCCACAAGACCTGGAGGAAACTGACAATGAAGACCATCGCCGCGCTAGAGAAGCGGCAAAGCGGGTAAACGAGTGGCAACATGATGAGATTCATGACCCACCGTTTACACTGCTAGAGCTCAAGACCGCGGCGGGCAGTTTTAATCCCAAGAAGGCCCCGGGAGCGGATGGCTTCACAGCAGATATCTGCAGCAGAGCTATCTACCAGGACCTGGACGCATCCCTTGCCCTATACAACAAGTGCCTAGAGATAGGTCACTTTCCGGACATCTGGAAGCAGGCAACCGTGGTAGTCCTGAGAAAACCGGGCAAGGAAGATTACACGAACCCCAAAGCTTACAGGCCCATCGGTCTGTTGCCGGTTTTGGGGAAGGTCCTGGAGAAGATGACAGTAGCAAGGATTAAATGGCATATTGTACCGAGGATTAGTACTCGTCAGTTTGGTTTCATGCCCCAGAAGAGCACCGAAGACGCCCTCTATACTCTAGTACACCATATCAGGGGTCTTATAAAGCAGAAAAAGCTGGTTACCCTAGTGTCATTGGATATAGAGGGGGCCTTCGACAGCGCTTGGTGGCCGACTATTCGAAACCGTCTGGCTGAGGAAAAGTGCCCGGTTAACATCAGGAGGCTACTGGACAGCTATCTCGACTGCAGAAGAGTCAGTGTAAGATACGCCGGGGAGGAATGCACGAGGAGCACCAACAAAGGTTGCGTGCAGGGGTCAATCGGTGGTCCCATCCTGTGGGACCTTCTTCTGGATCCTTTGCTGCGGGAACTGGAGAGGATGGGTGTGTATGTGCAGGCCTTCGCGGACGACGTCGTGATGACTTTTGACGGTGACACTGGACTTGACGTCTCGAGGCAGGCAAACGCGGCGCTCGCCCACGTTCAGCAATGGGGTGTCAGAAATAAGTTGAAATTTGCGCCGCATAAAACTTGCGCAATGGTTCTCACCAAGAAGCTAAAGTACGACACACCATTGCTGAACATGGGAGGAGTCAGTGTTGGCATGTCACGGGAAGTCAAGATCCTAGGACTGACCATCGACGACCGACTGACTTTTAACACGCACGTGGCCTTACAGTGCCGAAAAGCCTTGGATATATATAAACAGCTATCCAAGGCCGCTAAGGTAGACTGGGGACTGCACACCGAAGTTATTCGTGTTATTTATACGGCTACTATAGAGCCAATTATTCTATATGCGTCAGCTGTGTGGGCTCCCGCAGCCAGTAAGATCGGGGTGCGTAAGTTGCTCGACACGGTCCAGAGAGGTTTCGCTCAGAAGCTCTGCAAATCTTACCGGACGGTCTCCCTACACTCTGCCCTAGTTTTGGCGGGGATACTACCTCTTGACCTCAGAGTACAAGAAGCAGCCGCACTGTACGAGGCAAAGAGAGGGTCGCCCCCGCCGGAGCTAGGAGATAGAGAAACGGAGCGTCCGGTAATGTTTGCAGAAACTCCTCATCCGGCAGAGCATATGGCCTTGGAAATTACCCCACTGGTGGACCAAAGCCTTGTGGACCGGCATAATGTGCAGCAGGTGCGAATCTTCACCGACGGCAGTAAGATTGAGGGGAAGGTTGGAGCCGCGCTATCCATGTGGAATGGCGAAGCCGAAATCCGGAACCTCAAGCTTTGTCTGTCCGCGTACTGCACAGTCTACCAGGCGGAGCTCCTGGCTATATGTAAAGCCTCGAGCGTTATCCTCAAGGGTAAGGAGAAGACCTATGGTCTATATAGCGACTCGAGAGCCGCTTTGGAGACGGTCGTTAACCATTGGTCCCTCCACCCTCTGGCCGTGGAGACGAGGGAAAACCTGCGGAAGGCCCTGGCCCTGGGCAAAGTTGTGTCCTTGTTCTGGGTCAAGGCCCATGCAGGACTGCCCGGAAACGAGCGCGCCGATGATCTGGCTAAGCAGGCAGCTCTGGCGTCGAAAAGGAAACCTGACTACGACCAGTGTCCCATTTCATATGTGAAGCGGCTAATTCGCCAGTCATCTCTAGATGAATGGAACAGTCGCTATAGAGCCGGGGACACTGCGTCTGTCACCAGGATGTTCCTTCCCGACGCCAGAGAGGCCTATCGCTTTGCACGCAAGGTTAAACCGGAGGGCAAGCTCACACAAATATTGACGGGGCATGGTGGATTCTCCCAGTACTTGAACCGCTTCAAGTTAAGGGAGAGTCCATCATGTATCTGTGAGCCAGATGCTATAGAAGATGTTCTACACATCCTCGTGGAGTGTCCAGTACACGCAGTGTTAAGGTATAATCTGGAACAAAAAGTAGGCTTAAAAGTATGCAAAGAAAGTCTCAGTGAGCTAATAAGAAGCAAATTAAATACTGTGTTTATAGAATACTGCATAAATGTATGTGAAATAGTAAATAATAGAAATAAGGACTAGATAAATAAGCTTTGTTAAACGATATATTGTAATAATATATAAAATTTAACAAAATGTAGATGGTAGATGTATAAGTAATATAGATATAAGTGCAGTAAGTTAAATATAAGTGTAGTTAGATTAAAATTAAGAAGTAGAATAATAACGTTAATAGTAAGATAAGATAGCATTGTTAGTGTAAGAAATGATTGTACACCCCGTATAGCTTAGTAAGTTGTTAAGATAAGAAAAGACAATAAAGTAAATTGTGAAAATAGTTTTAAAAATTGTTAAAGAATAAGAAAGCATTAATATGTAAAATAGTAGTAAGAAAATGTAAAAAGTAAAAATAATGAAATAAATAAAAACCAGGCGTCAAGCCTTTCTGAGAAACAAATAAAATAAAAGGATAGGAAACTTCCCCCTCCCTCCCGTAATACAATCCTGGAAGAATATCCGGGGACTAGGCTAAGTAGCTCGCGGGCCGGGCCTTGCGCCCGGACAGGAATAAAAAAAAAAAAAAAAAAAAAAAAAAAAAAAAAAAAAAAAAAAAAAAAAAAAAAACCTAACCTAACCTAACCTAACCTAACCTAACCTAACCTAACCTAACCTAACCTAACCTAACCTAACCTAACCTAACCTAACCTAACCCATCGATATCTTTCTTATTTAGGGTCCGATTTTGAAGCTGTTTTTAGCTATTTTAGACAAAACTAGGCTTCCGCTTAGTACCTGACCGGTTTGCACCCGAATTTACGCACCCTTGAAAAACTTCCCTTAGAAAATCAACATTTTTAATAATTTTCATTTTAAAAAGTCAAAATCTACGTTGTTTTCAAAATTTTTGTTTTTGTTTCAGTAGATTATAGTTGCAATAGTACTCATCCTTCATCCCTGAAATTTGGTCCGCGATCCGTGTACCCAAATTCAGGTTGGGGGTTGTTTTTCGAAATTTTTTGCTCAAAAACTAGGTTTTTTGACCATAACCCAAAATTTTTGTTCATACCACAGTAAGTTTTATTCCATAATCGGCTAGCCCGCGCGGAGACGCGTCTCTGGACACCTCGGTCGAGGGCCAAGCTCGAAATAAAAATCCCCGCCCACCCACCCTATAGTGTTTAGGAAGGCTGGGGTGGTCGGTAGCGATTATTTTATTTTATTGAATTTAGCTTTTAGGACATCTTCTTATTCATTTTCCGTCTTTTTATAGGGTTTTAAGGGTCAAAAGCGCTCAAAATCGGAATTTTTATTAATTTTTGACAAAACATTTACAGTCTGTTAATTAAAATTCTGACGATTTATAGTTTAAATTTAGACGACAACTATTATTTAGTTAGCTGATTAGTTTTAGATTATTTAATACTGACTGTGCATCCCCTCCTTACAGGGTCACAGCAGTACCTAGTGTCCCCTTTTTATTCTCCTCCTTCTATTATTTATTTTATTCCGACCCCCCCTTTACAGGGGTTAGTTTTATTCGAATTTTAGTATATATCTGACGTATTTAAATATGTTTCGCACCCCATCCTCAACCGTCAAGATTCTTGGCTCTAGAAGCCCGCCGCGAACACCGGAAGCGTCAAGTCCTTCCACTGGCAACGCAATTCGGAGAATTTCTTTTGGAGATGATTCTCCTTCTTCCCATCGTGTTGACCCTGCCGCGCCGATGAAGCGCCGGGCTCCTATTGACGCCCAACGTCAGCTCATAGAGCCTGTGGCCGGGTACCCCAGTCGCACTGCGGAAGCGAGAGCTTGCCTGAACAAGGCAAAGATAAATTTGGGTAACTCTCGCAACCTCCGCACGGATATCAAGACTGCGGTGCTCGACGCCATTAACAGGCTCTATGAGCTGGTGAAAGAGTCGGAGAACGAGAAGGCCTCTGCCGCACCTATAGCCGTACCAGTACTCGCACCCACTGCTGACTGCAATCCCCTACCCATCTCAAGCGACGTCCTTGCTGGCCAGACTGTACTCCTTAAGACCTTAAAGGAGCATATCTCGGAGATTAAGGACAACTCCGAAAAAATCGAAAAACTCCGAGACAGTCTGGCTAGCAGGGAATGTGTTGGGGAGACTACCTACGCTAGTGTAGCGGCCCTACCGAAGAGCCACACTGGGGCGCAGGTCCCGGAGCGAACGACGCTGCACTCCGTGATTGTCTCCTCGACACATGAGATGGATACGGGGGACGAAATACTGGAGAGAGTAAGGAAGGCAGTGGACGCGAAGGAGGGCTGGGTGCGTGTAGAGAGGGTCCGAAAGGCCAAGGACCAAAAAGTCGTTTTGGGGTGCGCTACGAGGGAGGAGAGGCAAAAAATTAAAAAGCGTCTTGAAGCGGCCGGAGAGAACCTCGTCGTCGAGGAGGTGAAAAATCGGAACCCGCTTCTGATTCTTAGGGACGTGCTGCTCATCCAGAGCGACGAAGAAGTTATGAGGGCCCTTAAGAATCAGAATCGGGAGATATTCCACGGCCTCGGCGACGAGGAACAGAAAGTTTCGATTAAATTTAGAAAAAAGTCACGTAACCCGCACGTTAACAGCATTGTGATGAGTGTTTCTCCTGCCGTCTGGAGACGGGCACTCGAAGGAGGCAAGCTTCGGATTGACCTCCAGAGAGTGCGCGTCGAAGATCAGACGCCTCTGGTGCAGTGCACCCGCTGCTTGGCATACGGCCACGGCAAACGCCTTTGCGTGGAGCCAGCTGACTTATGCAGCCACTGTGGCGGACCACACCACCGTGCGGACTGCCCGCAAAAGCAAACAGGCGAAGCAGCGGTGTGCGTGAACTGTACCAGAGCCAAGCTGGAGGATCACTCACACAATGCGTTTAGCGAAATATGCCCGCTACGAAGGAAGTGGGACGCATTCGCACGAGCATCCATAGCTTATTGCTAAAGTTGTCGAAGCGCCCACTTCTGAGTACAAAGAGAGTACCAACTTGGCACATACAGAGAGCAGACGCGTGAATCGATTCACTAAGGCTGGCTGGGTGAAAAATAATAACTTCAGTAAGTTTCATGTGAAAAGGACTAAAGTTATGCTGGATCAAAAGTCAGCCTTAGTGAAATCGTCATGTTGTGTCGAGCTGGTAACGCACCCGTCTAAAAATTATCCGTTTCTTTTAACTGGTTACTTTGTCAGAAATTTAAGTAAGTCAGCGCTCTAAAACTGTGATATGCAAGCATATACTAAGTATATAGCGTTGATATCCTTAAAATATAGCCTAAAATCTGACATTGCAAAAAATTTAATTTAATATCATACAGTTAGGGCATTACTGGGTCGATGACACAAAAACATTTAAAATTAAAAATCATATACATTTATTATTTGTTCAAATATTTATTTACATCAGCATAATAAATAAGTTCATTTTAAAAAGATTCACCACAATGCAATAAAATAATATTAAGTTTACAACTCTTAAAATTTAAATAAATTATTAAAGCAATAGATACATAGAAATTCGAAATCCATAAAGTACTAAAAGTAAACCATTAAATTCCAACAAAAAGAGCAGGGTCTCTTCGGCCTTATAACAAATTATAGTAATCAAGATACAAAATCGCTTGAAAAGGTCTCTGATCATCATGTCAGAGGGACACTAGTGGGGCAGGAGGGTGGTTTTAGTCGGTTCGAGTCCGACACTACCTCGACTGTCTCACAATCTGTAAGACAGTCGAGGTGTCCGTGGGGATTTCCCCCTCCTGCCAAAACAACAAAAAAAAAAAAAAAAAAACCTAACCTAACCTAACCTAACCTAACCCATCGATATCTTTCTTATTTAGGGTCCGATTTTGAAGCTGTTTTCAGCTATTTTAGACAAAACTAGGCTTCCGCTTAGTACCTGACCGGTTTGCACCCGAATTTACGCACCCTTGAAAAACTTCCCTTAGAAAATCAACATTTTTAATAATTTTCAATTTAAAAAGTCAAAATCTACGTTGTTTTCAAAATTTTTGTTTTTGTTTCAGTAGATTATAGTTGCAATAGTACTCATCCTTCATCCCTGAAATTTGGTCCGCGATCCGTGTACCCAAATTCAGGTTGGGGGTTGATTTTCGAAATTTTTTGCTCAAAAACCAGGTTTTTTGACCAAAACCCAAAATTTTTGTTCTTACCACAGCAAGTTTTATTCCATAATCGGCTAGCCCGCGCGGAGACGCGTCTCTGGACACCTCGGTCGAGGGCCTAGCTCGAAATAAAACTGTTTGTTTTTTCATATTAGTCAATTTCTCAGAAACGTTATAAGTACCAAAATCCACCTAAGGGAACAAGCAAAACATAAAAGTATCGATATCTTTCTTATTTAGGGTCCGATTTTGAAGCTGTTTTCAGCTATTTTAGACAAAACTAGGCTTCCGCTTAGTACCTGACCGGTTTGCACCCGAATTTACGCACCCTTGAAAAACTTCCCTTAGAAAATCAACATTTTTAATAATTTTCAATTTAAAAAGTCAAAATCTACGTTGTTTTCAAAATTTTTGTTTTTGTTTCAGTAGATTATAGTTGCAATAGTACTCATCCTTCATCCCTGAAATTTGGTCCGCGATCCGTGTACCCAAATTCAGGTTGGGGGTTGATTTTCGAAATTTTTTGCTCAAAAACCAGGTTTTTTGACCAAAACCCAAAATTTTTGTTCTTACCACAGCAAGTTTTATTCCATAATCGGCTAGCCCGCGCGGAGACGCGTCTCTGGACACCTCGGTCGAGGGCCTAGCTCGAAATAAAACTGTTTGTTTTTTCATATTAGTCAATTTCTCAGAAACGTTATAAGTACCAAAATCCACCTAAGGGAACAAGCAAAACATAAAAGTATCGATATCTTTCTTATTTAGGGTCCGATTTTGAAGCTGTTTTCAGCTATTTTAGACAAAACTAGGCTTCCGCTTAGTACCTGACCGGTTTGCACCCGAATTTACGCACCCTTGAAAAACTTCCCTTAGAAAATCAACATTTTTAATAATTTTCAATTTAAAAAGTCAAAATCTACGTTGTTTTCAAAATTTTTGTTTTTGTTTCAGTAGATTATAGTTGCAATAGTACTCATCCTTCATCCCTGAAATTTGGTCCGCGATCCGTGTACCCAAATTCAGGTTGGGGGTTGATTTTCGAAATTTTTTGCTCAAAAACCAGGTTTTTTGACCAAAACCCAAAATTTTTGTTCTTACCACAGCAAGTTTTATTCCATAATCGGCTAGCCCGCGCGGAGACGCGTCTCTGGACACCTCGGTCGAGGGCCTAGCTCGAAATAAAACTGTTTGTTTTTTTATATTAGTCAATTTCTCAGAAACGTTATAAGTACCAAAATCCACCTAAGGGAACAAGCAAAACATAAAAGTATCGATATCTTTCTTATTTAGGGTCCGATTTTGAAGCTGTTTTCAGCTATTTTAGACAAAACTAGGCTTCCGCTTAGTACCTGACCGGTTTGCACCCGAATTTACGCACCCTTGAAAAACTTCCCTTAGAAAATCAACATTTTTAATAATTTTCAATTTAAAAAGTCAAAATCTACGTTGTTTTCAAAATTTTTGTTTTTGTTTCAGTAGATTATAGTTGCAATAGTACTCATCCTTCATCCCTGAAATTTGGTCCGCGATCCGTGTACCCAAATTCAGGTTGGGGGTTGATTTTCGAAATTTTTTGCTCAAAAACCAGGTTTTTTGACCAAAACCCAAAATTTTTGTTCTTACCACAGCAAGTTTTATTCCATAATCGGCTAGCCCGCGCGGAGACGCGTCTCTGGACACCTCGGTCGAGGGCCTAGCTCGAAATAAAACTGTTTGTTTTTTCATATTAGTCAATTTCTCAGAAACGTTATAAGTACCAAAATCCACCTAAGGGAACAAGCAAAACATAAAAGTATCGATATCTTTCTTATTTAGGGTCCGATTTTGAAGCTGTTTTCAGCTATTTTAGACAAAACTAGGCTTCCGCTTAGTACCTGACCGGTTTGCACCCGAATTTACGCACCCTTGAAAAACTTCCCTTAGAAAATCAACATTTTTAATAATTTTCAATTTAAAAAGTCAAAATCTACGTTGTTTTCAAAATTTTTGTTTTTGTTTCAGTAGATTATAGTTGCAATAGTACTCATCCTTCATCCCTGAAATTTGGTCCGCGATCCGTGTACCCAAATTCAGGTTGGGGGTTGATTTTCGAAATTTTTTGCTCAAAAACCAGGTTTTTTGACCAAAACCCAAAATTTTTGTTCTTACCACAGCAAGTTTTATTCCATAATCGGCTAGCCCGCGCGGAGACGCGTCTCTGGACACCTCGGTCGAGGGCCTAGCTCGAAATAAAACTGTTTGTTTTTTCATATTAGTCAATTTCTCAGAAACGTTATAAGTACCAAAATCCACCTAAGGGAACAAGCAAAACATAAAAGTATCGATATCTTTCTTATTTAGGGTCCGATTTTGAAGCTGTTTTCAGCTATTTTAGACAAAACTAGGCTTCCGCTTAGTACCTGACCGGTTTGCACCCGAATTTACGCACCCTTGAAAAACTTCCCTTAGAAAATCAACATTTTTAATAATTTTCAATTTAAAAAGTCAAAATCTACGTTGTTTTCAAAATTTTTGTTTTTGTTTCAGTAGATTATAGTTGCAATAGTACTCATCCTTCATCCCTGAAATTTGGTCCGCGATCCGTGTACCCAAATTCAGGTTGGGGGTTGATTTTCGAAATTTTTTGCTCAAAAACCAGGTTTTTTGACCAAAACCCAAAATTTTTGTTCTTACCACAGCAAGTTTTATTCCATAATCGGCTAGCCCGCGCGGAGACGCGTCTCTGGACACCTCGGTCGAGGGCCTAGCTCGAAATAAAACTGTTTGTTTTTTCATATTAGTCAATTTCTCAGAAACGTTATAAGTACCAAAATCCACCTAAGGGAACAAGCAAAACATAAAAGTATCGATATCTTTCTTATTTAGGGTCCGATTTTGAAGCTGTTTTCAGCTATTTTAGACAAAACTAGGCTTCCGCTTAGTACCTGACCGGTTTGCACCCGAATTTACGCACCCTTGAAAAACTTCCCTTAGAAAATCAACATTTTTAATAATTTTCAATTTAAAAAGTCAAAATCTACGTTGTTTTCAAAATTTTTGTTTTTGTTTCAGTAGATTATAGTTGCAATAGTACTCATCCTTCATCCCTGAAATTTGGTCCGCGATCCGTGTACCCAAATTCAGGTTGGGGGTTGATTTTCGAAATTTTTTGCTCAAAAACCAGGTTTTTTGACCAAAACCCAAAATTTTTGTTCTTACCACAGCAAGTTTTATTCCATAATCGGCTAGCCCGCGCGGAGACGCGTCTCTGGACACCTCGGTCGAGGGCCTAGCTCGAAATAAAACTGTTTGTTTTTTCATATTAGTCAATTTCTCAGAAACGTTATAAGTACCAAAATCCACCTAAGGGAACAAGCAAAACATAAAAGTATCGATATCTTTCTTATTTAGGGTCCGATTTTGAAGCTGTTTTCAGCTATTTTAGACAAAACTAGGCTTCCGCTTAGTACCTGACCGGTTTGCACCCGAATTTACGCACCCTTGAAAAACTTCCCTTAGAAAATCAACATTTTTAATAATTTTCAATTTAAAAAGTCAAAATCTACGTTGTTTTCAAAATTTTTGTTTTTGTTTCAGTAGATTATAGTTGCAATAGTACTCATCCTTCATCCCTGAAATTTGGTCCGCGATCCGTGTACCCAAATTCAGGTTGGGGGTTGATTTTCGAAATTTTTTGCTCAAAAACCAGGTTTTTTGACCAAAACCCAAAATTTTTGTTCTTACCACAGCAAGTTTTATTCCATAATCGGCTAGCCCGCGCGGAGACGCGTCTCTGGACACCTCGGTCGAGGGCCTAGCTCGAAATAAAACTGTTTGTTTTTTCATATTAGTCAATTTCTCAGAAACGTTATAAGTACCAAAATCCACCTAAGGGAACAAGCAAGGGGTGCAAAGTCAGAAAACCTCCACGTGTGCCTAGTGGCTGCTGCCCTCCTCGATCCGTTGAGTGGGAGCAGCAGTTGCTGGGCCGGTGCACCCTGGGCGCGGACAGTGGCATTCCCCGAGTAACGGGGAGAAATTCCTATCCCTTGGGGAAGACCACTGTCCGTGGCGAATATTCTGACGTGGGAGGGGTCCAACCCGGACCACCGGTGCGTTGTTCCGCGTGACCCTCTGATAAGCAGAGGGCACAGCGGAGGAGCAAGGGCGGGCTCGGTGTGCACTCACCATGCCCCGAGCAGACAGAGGAAGCACTCCTTCTCTGTCCCCGTCGATATCGTAACCCCAAACGGAGTGTCGTGGATCACGACTCGCGTTGGGACCGAAGGTCTTGGCTTAACCGCCCGGACCGCGAGGTAGAAAACCTCTATAAAAAATCACCCCGAATCTCAAGCGCCGGCGCACCGCGAGGAGATGAATGGCTGACGGGTATTTCAGTCGTTAGTGCGCCCCGCCAGGGAACTAGCCGACCTCTGGTGACCACTCGTAGGCTATCGAGAGTGGGAGACAGGGACCTCACCCTTCAAAGGAACAAAAAAAACCATGGAACACAAGATGATTGCAAAAACGATACCCCAGGGCGGTACCAGCTGCTTAGCAGTTGGGGAGTCCGCCACGGTTCCTTCGGGGCCGTCAAGCCCTTCGTACTCTGGGGGGGCTAACAAGCATCTTCCGCTTGCCATTGGCAACAAGAGCCGAGGAGGCTCCACTAGGTCACGGTCTGTCGAAGACCTGACCTCTTGTCAGGTGCCCGACCGAGAATCGGGTGACGAAGAGAGGGAGGTCATGAATGCGGGGTGCGAGTCCGACACCGCATCGAGTGTGGTGAGCGCGGGAAGCTCAGCGAGCTCCCGCCGCGAAAGGGCCGGAGCTGCTACGAGGGCGGACGCTAAGTCCTACCTCAAGCGGCCCAGGCAGGTGGACGACCAGGGGTCGACCACCGAAGGGGAGCTGGCTTCGGCACGCAAGATCCCCACTAGCAAGCGCGGTGGAGTGCGCGAGCGCGGTGGAGTGCGTGGCCGTGGCCGAGGCAAGGGCGAGGGCCCTCTGACCCAGAAGGCTGGTGAGTCTGGGGGGCCCCCGGACGATTCCGACCCTGAGGAGGTCTCCCCAAGCGTGGAGGCAAGTGCAGATGGCGGCTCCAACCAGGAGCGTAAGGCCAGGTTTGCGGAGGCAGTGGAGGCCGCGGTCAAGGACGTGGCCTACAAAATTAAGAAGTCCACCAAATTTAAGGCCGTGGGCACGGCCGCGGCTACCATAATTGCGGCAGCAGAAGCCAGCTTTGCGCCCCCTCCTGCGTCGGACGAGGTGGCCCAACTGCGGGCGGAGGTGGCCCGCCTGACAGCCGCCACGGAGCTCCTCTTAGAGGAGAACCGGAAGCTCCAGGCGGATCTGGCTGGTCTTCAGGGAAGGAGGTCCCCCGAAACACCCATGGGGGGGCAGCAGACGGAGAGCCATGCCGTTCCGGTTGATGATCGGGTTCTTAACCTGGTTCGGCAAGAGATGGCTGCCTTTCAGGCGCGGTTTTCCGTCCTGGAGGGCATAGTTCTGCGTCCTCCCTTGGCGGCAAGCAAGGGTCCAGCCACAGCAGGCGAGGCCACGGGAACGGCAAAAGGGGGCCCGGGGTCGGCCTCGTACTCGGCTGTTGCCGCTGGACCGAAGTCATCAGGCCGGCCCAGCTGCAGGACTCCGACAGCCCCTCCACGCCAGAATAAGGCAAAGCCCGCGTCCGCCCCTGCAAAGCCGGCTCCGGTGAAACCCGCGTCGGTCCCTGCCGGACCGCCCCCGGCAAAACCGGCGCGGGCCGCGCCGAGACCGGCGCAGGCCACGGCGAAACCGGTTCCGGCAAACCCGGCGCCGGCTAAGAAAGCGGGACGGAGAGGCAGAGCGGCAAAGGCACCTGCGCCTGCCACCACCACCACCACCATCGCCCCACCACCTGAACCCCAGACGGCCGAAGCCGGATGGGAAGTGGTCGGGCAGAAAAAGAGGAAGCGCAAGGCGGCCAAGGCTGCCCACAAGAAGGCGCAGAAGCAGCGGCGAAACGTCGCGGCTAGGCTTCGCGCCCCAAAGACCGCGGCTGTGGTGGTCACACTGCAGCCGGACGCGGAGAAAAGGGGCGTCACCTACCGCGACGTGCTCTCAAAGGCAAAGGCGGCGGTAAACCTAGAGGAGCTCGGGATCACCGGGGGACTCCGGCTCAAAGTCACAGCGACTGGGGCGCGGATGCTGGAGATTCCCGGTGCAACAAGCAACTCGTCCGCCGACGCCCTGGCTGAAAAGCTCAGGGCGTCCCTAGATGCGGACGAGGCCCGAGTGTCCAGGCCCGTCAAGTGCGCAAGTCTGCGCATCTCAGGCCTGGACGACTCCGTGGTGGAAGAGGAGGTGGTGGCTGCCGTCGTCAGGACTGGTGGGTGCCCTGCCGACCAGGTGAAGGCAGTGGGCACCGTGCGTCCTGACTTCGGGGGCATGCGAACCGTAACGGTTAGCTGCCCCGTGGCGGCGGCCAAAACAATCGTGGAGGGCCGAAGGCTCTTGGTGGGCTGGGTATCTGCGCAGGTGAAACTGCTAGAGCCCAGACCTCTGAGGTGCTTCCGCTGCCACGTGGGTCACCACGTGGCAGTCAAGTGCTCGGAGGTGGACCGCAGCCGACTGTGCTTCCGCTGCGGCCAGCCCGGTCACAAGGCCGCGACCTGCGACGCCCCGCCGCACTGTGACGCATGTGCGACGGCGGCCAGGCCGGCCGATCACCGGGCGGGAGGCAAGGCCTGCGCACCACCAGCAAAAACCAGGGGCAAGGGAAGGTCCTCCGCGACCACCACCACCAACGCCGCCGCCACAGCCGCTGCCACTGACGCCGCTGCTGCCGCCGCCGCCAACAGCGTCACCGCTATCGCCACAGCGGTGGCAGCCGGACCCTCACAAGGGGTCCAGGAGGGGGCTGTAATGGAGTGCCAATAACGGCCCCATTACGCCTCCTACAGGCGAATATCAACCACTGTGCCTGCGCTCAGGATCTCCTGCTCCAGAGCATGGCGCAGTGGTCGATTCATATCGCCGTGGTCTCTGAGCCGTACTTTGTCCTCCCCAGGGACGACTGGGTTGAGGACCTGAGCGGCTCAGTGACCATCATCTCGTCGGCCGCCGCCGGTACCCCGTCCTTCGAGGGTGTCAGGAAGGGTCAGGGGTGCGTCGCAGCCCGGTTCGGGGATATAGTCGTAGCGGGTGTCTACTTTTCCCCGAGCCGAACTCTCGCCGAGTTCCACAACTCCCTGAGGGAGTTGACCGTCGTCGTCGGTAACCCCTCCCTCCCCGTGCTAGTGCTCGGGGACTTCAACGCCAAGAACTTGGCTTGGGGTTCTCGCTACACGGATGTGCGGGGAAGGATGGTGGAGGACTGGGCACTGGAGACAGGCCTGGTCGTCCTAAATCGGGGTTCTGTCCCCACGTGTGTGCGGATGCGGGGCGAGTCTGTGGTGGACATTTCGTTCGCTAGCCCCGCTCTGTCGCCGCGTGTCGTCGACTGGCGCGTCATGGAGGAGGTGGAGACCTACTCCGATCACCGGTATATCCGGCTCGACGTCTCCACCCAGACCTCCAGCGCGCCGGTCCTACAGGCCCCGAGTGGTCCGCGTTGGGCGCTGAAACAGCTGGACCGGGAGCTCCTCCTGGAAGCCTCGATCGTGCAGGCCTGGGTGTCATCACCGGACAGGCCTGCCGACACTAACCACGAGGCGGACTGGTTCCAGGAGGCCATGTCTGAGATCTGTGACGTGGCAATGCCCCGAGTCCGGTCTGGAAGCGCCCGGCGTCAGGTGTACTGGTGGTCGCGCGAGCTGACGGCACTGCGAGAGGCATGCGTCGCTGCGCGACACCGGTACGCCAGGCACCGCAGGCTCCGCATCAGAACACCAGATGCGGCAGCCATCGAGGCGGAGCTGTATGAGGGGTACAGAGCGGCGAAGACCGCCCTCCTAGAAGGTGTCTTGCGGGCCAAGGATCTGGCCCGCGAGGAGATGCTGGAGTCTCTGGACGGGGATCCGTGGGGGCGCCCATACAAGATGGTGCGGGATAAACTCCGCACCAGGGCCCCCCCGCTGACGCAGAGTCTCCGGCCCCAACTAGTTGAGGATGTGGTGAGCGCTCTGTTCCCTTCGCGAGGGGAGCATGCTCCTCCGCCCATGGCTCCGCCGCTTGCGGTGCCACAAGCGGACCACGAGGACAACGACGACGACGACGTTCCGGAGGTGACTGGGGTGGATCTGAGAGCGGCGGTGGGCAGGCTGAAAGCCAAAAACACCGCCCCGGGACCCGACGGCTTGCATGGCAAAGCCTGGGTCCTGGCCCTGGAGGCTCTCGGGCCCCGACTACTAGGGCTCCTAAGCGCATGCTTGGAGAGAGGCCAGTTCCCACTTCGTTGGAAGACGGGGAAGCTGGTCCTCATTCAGAAGCCGGGGCGCCCTGCGGACTCTCCGTCCGCATTCCGGCCCATTGTGCTGCTCGACGAGGTGGGCAAGCTCTTTGAAAGAGTAATTGCAAACCGCCTCGTCGGGCACCTTGTGGGGACGGGGCCGGATCTTGCGGAGCACCAGTATGGTTTCCGCAAGGGGCGCTCGACGGTGGACGCCATCATGCGCGTGAGAGCCCTTACGACGGGGGCTGCAGTGTCCAGGGGTGGGGTTGTCGTGGCGGTGTCTCTCGACATCGCTAACGCGTTTAACACCATGCCCTGGGGCTGCATCAGGGAGGCACTCCAATACCACCGGATGCCGACCTATCTTCGTCGTGTGGTCGGGGCATATCTGACGGACAGGGCCGTCATATACCCCGGTCGCTCTGGAGAGTGGAACCGGCGAGAGATGTCGTGCGGTGTCCCACAGGGATCGGTCTTGGGGCCGCTCCTGTGGGACATCGGCTACGACTGGGTGCTGCGCGCCGACCTCCCCAGCGGCGTCAGTGTAGTTTGTTACGCTGACGACACGCTCGTCCTGGCTCAGGGGGGGTCGCACCAGGCGGCGGCCGACAATGTGACACGCGGGGTTGCGATAGTCGCGGAGAGGATCCGGCTACTGGGTCTCGAGGTGGCCTTGCACAAATCCGAGGCCATGGTTTTTCATGGCCGCGGAAACACGCCACCGTCGGGATCCCAGTTGACGGTAGGAGGGGTTCGCATCGGCGTCGGGTCGACGATGAAGTACCTGGGAATCGTCCTCGACAGCCGGTGGAACTTCGTCGAACACTTCCGACGTTTGGCTCCCAAGCTCGAGCGGACGGGGGCTGCTTTCAAGCGGCTCCTGCCCAACCTCAAGGGGCCAAACGCCTCCTGCCGTAGGCTCTATGCCGGAGTCGTGCGGTCCATGGCCCTTTACGGGGCCCCAGTATGGGCGCGTTCTTTAGGGCGGCGCGCCGCCCACTATCTGAACGCGCCCCAAAGGGTGGTGGCCATACGGCTTGTCCGGGGCTACCGCACGATCTCCGGCGAGGCAGCAAGCCTCCTTGCCGGACTGCCACCGTGGGATCTGGAGGCGATAGTCCTCGCGCGCCTGTTTGAGTGGCGCGCGGAGGCACTACACCGGGGGGAAAACCCACTGCCGCGGCAAGTTGCCGCTCGGCGGGCAGACCTCCGGTGCGATCTCATGGTGGCATGGAGAGAGCGACTGTCGCAACCCCGTGCAGGGCACGCTACAATAGTGGCGGTAAGTCCCCTCTTTGAGGAGTGGCTGGAGAGGCGTCATGGCGTCCTCACCTACCGCCTGACGCAGGTCCTCACCGGACACGGAAGTTTCGGGAGGTTCCTGCACATCATCGGGCGGGAGGAAGCGCCCGGGTGTCACCATTGTGACGATCGCCCGGAGGACACGGTGGAGCACACAGTGGCGATCTGCCCGGCTTGGGCGGAGCACCGCCGTGCCCTCGTAGAGGCGATCGGCGGCGGCGATCTCTCGCGTCCGGCCCTGGTTCAGGCCATGGTCCGGAGCGAGAGGGAATGGGAAGCGGTCACCACCTTCTGCGAAGCAGTAATGCTAGCGAAGGAGGTGGCCGGGCGTTTGCGGGAGAGAACATCTGCCCAACCCAGCCGCCGCGGGAGACGCCCATGGCGCCGGGCGCCGCGAGACGACTTCCGGCCACCGTAGATGCGGGCCTGTGGGCGGTGAGCAATGGGTAGTTCACCGTCCGTCCGTCGATTGACGACAGGCCGTGTCGACGGCGCGTTCGTGTTTCACGCGCGCCTCAAAGAGAGGCAGCAAAGCAGAGGGGCTTGCCAGAGCCTCTGCCTGCCGGGGTTGCGGGTTGTTCGAAAGAGATACCGCGGCCTCGGAACGTAAAGGGCAATAGAAGAAACATGGGTGGGTTTTAGTCAGTACAAGTCTGACATGCCCCCCCGCTCCACCCAGAGCGGGGGAAGTCATTGGATGATTTCCCACCCGAAAAAAAAAAAAAAAAAAAAAAGGGAACAAGCAAAACATAAAAGTATCGATATCTTTCTTATTTAGGGTCCGATTTTGAAGCTGTTTTCAGCTATTTTAGACAAAACTAGGCTTCCGCTTAGTACCTGACCGGTTTGCACCCGAATTTACGCACCCTTGAAAAACTTCCCTTAGAAAATCAACATTTTTAATAATTTTCAATTTAAAAAGTCAAAATCTACGTTGTTTTCAAAATTTTTGTTTTTGTTTCAGTAGATTATAGTTGCAATAGTACTCATCCTTCATCCCTGAAATTTGGTCCGCGATCCGTGTACCCAAATTCAGGTTGGGGGTTGATTTTCGAAATTTTTTGCTCAAAAACCAGGTTTTTTGACCAAAACCCAAAATTTTTGTTCTTACCACAGCAAGTTTTATTCCATAATCGGCTAGCCCGCGCGGAGACGCGTCTCTGGACACCTCGGTCGAGGGCCTAGCTCGAAATAAAACTGTTTGTTTTTTCATATTAGTCAATTTCTCAGAAACGTTATAAGTACCAAAATCCACCTAAGGGAACAAGCAAAACATAAAAGTATCGATATCTTTCTTATTTAGGGTCCGATTTTGAAGCTGTTTTCAGCTATTTTAGACAAAACTAGGCTTCCGCTTAGTACCTGACCGGTTTGCACCCGAATTTACGCACCCTTGAAAAACTTCCCTTAGAAAATCAACATTTTTAATAATTTTCAATTTAAAAAGTCAAAATCTACGTTGTTTTCAAAATTTTTGTTTTTGTTTCAGTAGATTATAGTTGCAATAGTACTCATCCTTCATCCCTGAAATTTGGTCCGCGATCCGTGTACCCAAATTCAGGTTGGGGGTTGATTTTCGAAATTTTTTGCTCAAAAACCAGGTTTTTTGACCAAAACCCAAAATTTTTGTTCTTACCACAGCAAGTTTTATTCCATAATCGGCTAGCCCGCGCGGAGACGCGTCTCTGGACACCTCGGTCGAGGGCCTAGCTCGAAATAAAACTGTTTGTTTTTTCATATTAGTCAATTTCTCAGAAACGTTATAAGTACCAAAATCCACCTAAGGGAACAAGCAAAACATAAAAGTATCGATATCTTTCTTATTTAGGGTCCGATTTTGAAGCTGTTTTCAGCTATTTTAGACAAAACTAGGCTTCCGCTTAGTACCTGACCGGTTTGCACCCGAATTTACGCACCCTTGAAAAACTTCCCTTAGAAAATCAACATTTTTAATAATTTTCAATTTAAAAAGTCAAAATCTACGTTGTTTTCAAAATTTTTGTTTTTGTTTCAGTAGATTATAGTTGCAATAGTACTCATCCTTCATCCCTGAAATTTGGTCCGCGATCCGTGTACCCAAATTCAGGTTGGGGGTTGATTTTCGAAATTTTTTGCTCAAAAACCAGGTTTTTTGACCAAAACCCAAAATTTTTGTTCTTACCACAGCAAGTTTTATTCCATAATCGGCTAGCCCGCGCGGAGACGCGTCTCTGGACACCTCGGTCGAGGGCCTAGCTCGAAATAAAACTGTTTGTTTTTTCATATTAGTCAATTTCTCAGAAACGTTATAAGTACCAAAATCCACCTAAGGGAACAAGCAAAACATAAAAGTATCGATATCTTTCTTATTTAGGGTCCGATTTTGAAGCTGTTTTCAGCTATTTTAGACAAAACTAGGCTTCCGCTTAGTACCTGACCGGTTTGCACCCGAATTTACGCACCCTTGAAAAACTTCCCTTAGAAAATCAACATTTTTAATAATTTTCAATTTAAAAAGTCAAAATCTACGTTGTTTTCAAAATTTTTGTTTTTGTTTCAGTAGATTATAGTTGCAATAGTACTCATCCTTCATCCCTGAAATTTGGTCCGCGATCCGTGTACCCAAATTCAGGTTGGGGGTTGATTTTCGAAATTTTTTGCTCAAAAACCAGGTTTTTTGACCAAAACCCAAAATTTTTGTTCTTACCACAGCAAGTTTTATTCCATAATCGGCTAGCCCGCGCGGAGACGCGTCTCTGGACACCTCGGTCGAGGGCCTAGCTCGAAATAAAACTGTTTGTTTTTTCATATTAGTCAATTTCTCAGAAACGTTATAAGTACCAAAATCCACCTAAGGGAACAAGCAAAACATAAAAGTATCGATATCTTTCTTATTTAGGGTCCGATTTTGAAGCTGTTTTCAGCTATTTTAGACAAAACTAGGCTTCCGCTTAGTACCTGACCGGTTTGCACCCGAATTTACGCACCCTTGAAAAACTTCCCTTAGAAAATCAACATTTTTAATAATTTTCAATTTAAAAAGTCAAAATCTACGTTGTTTTCAAAATTTTTGTTTTTGTTTCAGTAGATTATAGTTGCAATAGTACTCATCCTTCATCCCTGAAATTTGGTCCGCGATCCGTGTACCCAAATTCAGGTTGGGGGTTGATTTTCGAAATTTTTTGCTCAAAAACCAGGTTTTTTGACCAAAACCCAAAATTTTTGTTCTTACCACAGCAAGTTTTATTCCATAATCGGCTAGCCCGCGCGGAGACGCGTCTCTGGACACCTCGGTCGAGGGCCTAGCTCGAAATAAAACTGTTTGTTTTTTCATATTAGTCAATTTCTCAGAAACGTTATAAGTACCAAAATCCACCTAAGGGAACAAGCAAAACATAAAAGTATCGATATCTTTCTTATTTAGGGTCCGATTTTGAAGCTGTTTTCAGCTATTTTAGACAAAACTAGGCTTCCGCTTAGTACCTGACCGGTTTGCACCCGAATTTACGCACCCTTGAAAAACTTCCCTTAGAAAATCAACATTTTTAATAATTTTCAATTTAAAAAGTCAAAATCTACGTTGTTTTCAAAATTTTTGTTTTTGTTTCAGTAGATTATAGTTGCAATAGTACTCATCCTTCATCCCTGAAATTTGGTCCGCGATCCGTGTACCCAAATTCAGGTTGGGGGTTGATTTTCGAAATTTTTTGCTCAAAAACCAGGTTTTTTGACCAAAACCCAAAATTTTTGTTCTTACCACAGCAAGTTTTATTCCATAATCGGCTAGCCCGCGCGGAGACGCGTCTCTGGACACCTCGGTCGAGGGCCTAGCTCGAAATAAAACTGTTTGTTTTTTCATATTAGTCAATTTCTCAGAAACGTTATAAGTACCAAAATCCACCTAAGGGAACAAGCAAAACATAAAAGTATCGATATCTTTCTTATTTAGGGTCCGATTTTGAAGCTGTTTTCAGCTATTTTAGACAAAACTAGGCTTCCGCTTAGTACCTGACCGGTTTGCACCCGAATTTACGCACCCTTGAAAAACTTCCCTTAGAAAATCAACATTTTTAATAATTTTCAATTTAAAAAGTCAAAATCTACGTTGTTTTCAAAATTTTTGTTTTTGTTTCAGTAGATTATAGTTGCAATAGTACTCATCCTTCATCCCTGAAATTTGGTCCGCGATCCGTGTACCCAAATTCAGGTTGGGGGTTGATTTTCGAAATTTTTTGCTCAAAAACCAGGTTTTTTGACCAAAACCCAAAATTTTTGTTCTTACCACAGCAAGTTTTATTCCATAATCGGCTAGCCCGCGCGGAGACGCGTCTCTGGACACCTCGGTCGAGGGCCTAGCTCGAAATAAAACTGTTTGTTTTTTTATATTAGTCAATTTCTCAGAAACGTTATAAGTACCAAAATCCACCTAAGGGAACAAGCAAAACATAAAAGTATCGATATCTTTCTTATTTAGGGTCCGATTTTGAAGCTGTTTTCAGCTATTTTAGACAAAACTAGGCTTCCGCTTAGTACCTGACCGGTTTGCACCCGAATTTACGCACCCTTGAAAAACTTCCCTTAGAAAATCAACATTTTTAATAATTTTCAATTTAAAAAGTCAAAATCTACGTTGTTTTCAAAATTTTTGTTTTTGTTTCAGTAGATTATAGTTGCAATAGTACTCATCCTTCATCCCTGAAATTTGGTCCGCGATCCGTGTACCCAAATTCAGGTTGGGGGTTGATTTTCGAAATTTTTTGCTCAAAAACCAGGTTTTTTGACCAAAACCCAAAATTTTTGTTCTTACCACAGCAAGTTTTATTCCATAATCGGCTAGCCCGCGCGGAGACGCGTCTCTGGACACCTCGGTCGAGGGCCTAGCTCGAAATAAAACTGTTTGTTTTTTCATATTAGTCAATTTCTCAGAAACGTTATAAGTACCAAAATCCACCTAAGGGAACAAGCAAAACATAAAAGTATCGATATCTTTCTTATTTAGGGTCCGATTTTGAAGCTGTTTTCAGCTATTTTAGACAAAACTAGGCTTCCGCTTAGTACCTGACCGGTTTGCACCCGAATTTACGCACCCTTGAAAAACTTCCCTTAGAAAATCAACATTTTTAATAATTTTCAATTTAAAAAGTCAAAATCTACGTTGTTTTCAAAATTTTTGTTTTTGTTTCAGTAGATTATAGTTGCAATAGTACTCATCCTTCATCCCTGAAATTTGGTCCGCGATCCGTGTACCCAAATTCAGGTTGGGGGTTGATTTTCGAAATTTTTTGCTCAAAAACCAGGTTTTTTGACCAAAACCCAAAATTTTTGTTCTTACCACAGCAAGTTTTATTCCATAATCGGCTAGCCCGCGCGGAGACGCGTCTCTGGACACCTCGGTCGAGGGCCTAGCTCGAAATAAAACTGTTTGTTTTTTCATATTAGTCAATTTCTCAGAAACGTTATAAGTACCAAAATCCACCTAAGGGAACAAGCAAAACATAAAAGTATCGATATCTTTCTTATTTAGGGTCCGATTTTGAAGCTGTTTTCAGCTATTTTAGACAAAACTAGGCTTCCGCTTAGTACCTGACCGGTTTGCACCCGAATTTACGCACCCTTGAAAAACTTCCCTTAGAAAATCAACATTTTTAATAATTTTCAATTTAAAAAGTCAAAATCTACGTTGTTTTCAAAATTTTTGTTTTTGTTTCAGTAGATTATAGTTGCAATAGTACTCATCCTTCATCCCTGAAATTTGGTCCGCGATCCGTGTACCCAAATTCAGGTTGGGGGTTGATTTTCGAAATTTTTTGCTCAAAAACCAGGTTTTTTGACCAAAACCCAAAATTTTTGTTCTTACCACAGCAAGTTTTATTCCATAATCGGCTAGCCCGCGCGGAGACGCGTCTCTGGACACCTCGGTCGAGGGCCTAGCTCGAAATAAAACTGTTTGTTTTTTCATATTAGTCAATTTCTCAGAAACGTTATAAGTACCAAAATCCACCTAAGGGAACAAGCAAAACATAAAAGTATCGATATCTTTCTTATTTAGGGTCCGATTTTGAAGCTGTTTTCAGCTATTTTAGACAAAACTAGGCTTCCGCTTAGTACCTGACCGGTTTGCACCCGAATTTACGCACCCTTGAAAAACTTCCCTTAGAAAATCAACATTTTTAATAATTTTCAATTTAAAAAGTCAAAATCTACGTTGTTTTCAAAATTTTTGTTTTTGTTTCAGTAGATTATAGTTGCAATAGTACTCATCCTTCATCCCTGAAATTTGGTCCGCGATCCGTGTACCCAAATTCAGGTTGGGGGTTGATTTTCGAAATTTTTTGCTCAAAAACCAGGTTTTTTGACCAAAACCCAAAATTTTTGTTCTTACCACAGCAAGTTTTATTCCATAATCGGCTAGCCCGCGCGGAGACGCGTCTCTGGACACCTCGGTCGAGGGCCTAGCTCGAAATAAAACTGTTTGTTTTTTCATATTAGTCAATTTCTCAGAAACGTTATAAGTACCAAAATCCACCTAAGGGAACAAGCAAAACATAAAAGTATCGATATCTTTCTTATTTAGGGTCCGATTTTGAAGCTGTTTTCAGCTATTTTAGACAAAACTAGGCTTCCGCTTAGTACCTGACCGGTTTGCACCCGAATTTACGCACCCTTGAAAAACTTCCCTTAGAAAATCAACATTTTTAATAATTTTCAATTTAAAAAGTCAAAATCTACGTTGTTTTCAAAATTTTTGTTTTTGTTTCAGTAGATTATAGTTGCAATAGTACTCATCCTTCATCCCTGAAATTTGGTCCGCGATCCGTGTACCCAAATTCAGGTTGGGGGTTGATTTTCGAAATTTTTTGCTCAAAAACCAGGTTTTTTGACCAAAACCCAAAATTTTTGTTCTTACCACAGCAAGTTTTATTCCATAATCGGCTAGCCCGCGCGGAGACGCGTCTCTGGACACCTCGGTCGAGGGCCTAGCTCGAAATAAAACTGTTTGTTTTTTCATATTAGTCAATTTCTCAGAAACGTTATAAGTACCAAAATCCACCTAAGGGAACAAGCAAAACATAAAAGTATCGATATCTTTCTTATTTAGGGTCCGATTTTGAAGCTGTTTTCAGCTATTTTAGACAAAACTAGGCTTCCGCTTAGTACCTGACCGGTTTGCACCCGAATTTACGCACCCTTGAAAAACTTCCCTTAGAAAATCAACATTTTTAATAATTTTCAATTTAAAAAGTCAAAATCTACGTTGTTTTCAAAATTTTTGTTTTTGTTTCAGTAGATTATAGTTGCAATAGTACTCATCCTTCATCCCTGAAATTTGGTCCGCGATCCGTGTACCCAAATTCAGGTTGGGGGTTGATTTTCGAAATTTTTTGCTCAAAAACCAGGTTTTTTGACCAAAACCCAAAATTTTTGTTCTTACCACAGCAAGTTTTATTCCATAATCGGCTAGCCCGCGCGGAGACGCGTCTCTGGACACCTCGGTCGAGGGCCTAGCTCGAAATAAAACTGTTTGTTTTTTCATATTAGTCAATTTCTCAGAAACGTTATAAGTACCAAAATCCACCTAAGGGAACAAGCAAAACATAAAAGTATCGATATCTTTCTTATTTAGGGTCCGATTTTGAAGCTGTTTTCAGCTATTTTAGACAAAACTAGGCTTCCGCTTAGTACCTGACCGGTTTGCACCCGAATTTACGCACCCTTGAAAAACTTCCCTTAGAAAATCAACATTTTTAATAATTTTCAATTTAAAAAGTCAAAATCTACGTTGTTTTCAAAATTTTTGTTTTTGTTTCAGTAGATTATAGTTGCAATAGTACTCATCCTTCATCCCTGAAATTTGGTCCGCGATCCGTGTACCCAAATTCAGGTTGGGGGTTGATTTTCGAAATTTTTTGCTCAAAAACCAGGTTTTTTGACCAAAACCCAAAATTTTTGTTCTTACCACAGCAAGTTTTATTCCATAATCGGCTAGCCCGCGCGGAGACGCGTCTCTGGACACCTCGGTCGAGGGCCTAGCTCGAAATAAAACTGTTTGTTTTTTCATATTAGTCAATTTCTCAGAAACGTTATAAGTACCAAAATCCACCTAAGGGAACAAGCAAAACATAAAAGTATCGATATCTTTCTTATTTAGGGTCCGATTTTGAAGCTGTTTTCAGCTATTTTAGACAAAACTAGGCTTCCGCTTAGTACCTGACCGGTTTGCACCCGAATTTACGCACCCTTGAAAAACTTCCCTTAGAAAATCAACATTTTTAATAATTTTCAATTTAAAAAGTCAAAATCTACGTTGTTTTCAAAATTTTTGTTTTTGTTTCAGTAGATTATAGTTGCAATAGTACTCATCCTTCATCCCTGAAATTTGGTCCGCGATCCGTGTACCCAAATTCAGGTTGGGGGTTGATTTTCGAAATTTTTTGCTCAAAAACCAGGTTTTTTGACCAAAACCCAAAATTTTTGTTCTTACCACAGCAAGTTTTATTCCATAATCGGCTAGCCCGCGCGGAGACGCGTCTCTGGACACCTCGGTCGAGGGCCTAGCTCGAAATAAAACTGTTTGTTTTTTCATATTAGTCAATTTCTCAGAAACGTTATAAGTACCAAAATCCACCTAAGGGAACAAGCAAAACATAAAAGTATCGATATCTTTCTTATTTAGGGTCCGATTTTGAAGCTGTTTTCAGCTATTTTAGACAAAACTAGGCTTCCGCTTAGTACCTGACCGGTTTGCACCCGAATTTACGCACCCTTGAAAAACTTCCCTTAGAAAATCAACATTTTTAATAATTTTCAATTTAAAAAGTCAAAATCTACGTTGTTTTCAAAATTTTTGTTTTTGTTTCAGTAGATTATAGTTGCAATAGTACTCATCCTTCATCCCTGAAATTTGGTCCGCGATCCGTGTACCCAAATTCAGGTTGGGGGTTGATTTTCGAAATTTTTTGCTCAAAAACCAGGTTTTTTGACCAAAACCCAAAATTTTTGTTCTTACCACAGCAAGTTTTATTCCATAATCGGCTAGCCCGCGCGGAGACGCGTCTCTGGACACCTCGGTCGAGGGCCTAGCTCGAAATAAAACTGTTTGTTTTTTCATATTAGTCAATTTCTCAGAAACGTTATAAGTACCAAAATCCACCTAAGGGAACAAGCAAAACATAAAAGTATCGATATCTTTCTTATTTAGGGTCCGATTTTGAAGCTGTTTTCAGCTATTTTAGACAAAACTAGGCTTCCGCTTAGTACCTGACCGGTTTGCACCCGAATTTACGCACCCTTGAAAAACTTCCCTTAGAAAATCAACATTTTTAATAATTTTCAATTTAAAAAGTCAAAATCTACGTTGTTTTCAAAATTTTTGTTTTTGTTTCAGTAGATTATAGTTGCAATAGTACTCATCCTTCATCCCTGAAATTTGGTCCGCGATCCGTGTACCCAAATTCAGGTTGGGGGTTGATTTTCGAAATTTTTTGCTCAAAAACCAGGTTTTTTGACCAAAACCCAAAATTTTTGTTCTTACCACAGCAAGTTTTATTCCATAATCGGCTAGCCCGCGCGGAGACGCGTCTCTGGACACCTCGGTCGAGGGCCTAGCTCGAAATAAAACTGTTTGTTTTTTCATATTAGTCAATTTCTCAGAAACGTTATAAGTACCAAAATCCACCTAAGGGAACAAGCAAAACATAAAAGTATCGATATCTTTCTTATTTAGGGTCCGATTTTGAAGCTGTTTTCAGCTATTTTAGACAAAACTAGGCTTCCGCTTAGTACCTGACCGGTTTGCACCCGAATTTACGCACCCTTGAAAAACTTCCCTTAGAAAATCAACATTTTTAATAATTTTCAATTTAAAAAGTCAAAATCTACGTTGTTTTCAAAATTTTTGTTTTTGTTTCAGTAGATTATAGTTGCAATAGTACTCATCCTTCATCCCTGAAATTTGGTCCGCGATCCGTGTACCCAAATTCAGGTTGGGGGTTGATTTTCGAAATTTTTTGCTCAAAAACCAGGTTTTTTGACCAAAACCCAAAATTTTTGTTCTTACCACAGCAAGTTTTATTCCATAATCGGCTAGCCCGCGCGGAGACGCGTCTCTGGACACCTCGGTCGAGGGCCTAGCTCGAAATAAAACTGTTTGTTTTTTCATATTAGTCAATTTCTCAGAAACGTTATAAGTACCAAAATCCACCTAAGGGAACAAGCAAAACATAAAAGTATCGATATCTTTCTTATTTAGGGTCCGATTTTGAAGCTGTTTTCAGCTATTTTAGACAAAACTAGGCTTCCGCTTAGTACCTGACCGGTTTGCACCCGAATTTACGCACCCTTGAAAAACTTCCCTTAGAAAATCAACATTTTTAATAATTTTCAATTTAAAAAGTCAAAATCTACGTTGTTTTCAAAATTTTTGTTTTTGTTTCAGTAGATTATAGTTGCAATAGTACTCATCCTTCATCCCTGAAATTTGGTCCGCGATCCGTGTACCCAAATTCAGGTTGGGGGTTGATTTTCGAAATTTTTTGCTCAAAAACCAGGTTTTTTGACCAAAACCCAAAATTTTTGTTCTTACCACAGCAAGTTTTATTCCATAATCGGCTAGCCCGCGCGGAGACGCGTCTCTGGACACCTCGGTCGAGGGCCTAGCTCGAAATAAAACTGTTTGTTTTTTCATATTAGTCAATTTCTCAGAAACGTTATAAGTACCAAAATCCACCTAAGGGAACAAGCAAAACATAAAAGTATCGATATCTTTCTTATTTAGGGTCCGATTTTGAAGCTGTTTTCAGCTATTTTAGACAAAACTAGGCTTCCGCTTAGTACCTGACCGGTTTGCACCCGAATTTACGCACCCTTGAAAAACTTCCCTTAGAAAATCAACATTTTTAATAATTTTCAATTTAAAAAGTCAAAATCTACGTTGTTTTCAAAATTTTTGTTTTTGTTTCAGTAGATTATAGTTGCAATAGTACTCATCCTTCATCCCTGAAATTTGGTCCGCGATCCGTGTACCCAAATTCAGGTTGGGGGTTGATTTTCGAAATTTTTTGCTCAAAAACCAGGTTTTTTGACCAAAACCCAAAATTTTTGTTCTTACCACAGCAAGTTTTATTCCATAATCGGCTAGCCCGCGCGGAGACGCGTCTCTGGACACCTCGGTCGAGGGCCTAGCTCGAAATAAAACTGTTTGTTTTTTCATATTAGTCAATTTCTCAGAAACGTTATAAGTACCAAAATCCACCTAAGGGAACAAGCAAAACATAAAAGTATCGATATCTTTCTTATTTAGGGTCCGATTTTGAAGCTGTTTTCAGCTATTTTAGACAAAACTAGGCTTCCGCTTAGTACCTGACCGGTTTGCACCCGAATTTACGCACCCTTGAAAAACTTCCCTTAGAAAATCAACATTTTTAATAATTTTCAATTTAAAAAGTCAAAATCTACGTTGTTTTCAAAATTTTTGTTTTTGTTTCAGTAGATTATAGTTGCAATAGTACTCATCCTTCATCCCTGAAATTTGGTCCGCGATCCGTGTACCCAAATTCAGGTTGGGGGTTGATTTTCGAAATTTTTTGCTCAAAAACCAGGTTTTTTGACCAAAACCCAAAATTTTTGTTCTTACCACAGCAAGTTTTATTCCATAATCGGCTAGCCCGCGCGGAGACGCGTCTCTGGACACCTCGGTCGAGGGCCTAGCTCGAAATAAAACTGTTTGTTTTTTCATATTAGTCAATTTCTCAGAAACGTTATAAGTACCAAAATCCACCTAAGGGAACAAGCACACCCATGGGGGGGCAGCAGACGGAGAGCCATGCCGTTCCGGTTGATGATCGGGTTCTTAACCTGGTTCGGCAAGAGATGGCTGCCTTTCAGGCGCGGTTTTCCGTCCTGGAGGGCATAGTTCTGCGTCCTCCCTTGGCGGCAAGCAAGGGTCCAGCCACAGCAGGCGAGGCCACGGGAACGGCAAAAGGGGGCCCGGGGTCGGCCTCGTACTCGGCTGTTGCCGCTGGACCGAAGTCATCAGGCCGGCCCAGCTGCAGGACTCCGACAGCCCCTCCACGCCAGAATAAGGCAAAGCCCGCGTCTGCCCCTGCAAAGCCGGCTCCGGTGAAGCCCGCGTCGGTCCCTGCCGGACCGCCCCCGGCAAAACCGGCGCGGGCCGCGCCGAGACCGGCGCAGGCCACGGCGAAACCGGTTCCGGCAAACCCGGCGCCGGCTAAGAAAGCGGGACGGAGAGGCAGAGCGGCAAAGGCACCTGCGCCTGCCACCACCACCACCACCATCGCCCCACCACCTGAACCCCAGACGGCCGAAGCCGGATGGGAAGTGGTCGGGCAGAAAAAGAGGAAGCGCAAGGCGGCCAAGGCTGCCCACAAGAAGGCGCAGAAGCAGCGGCGAAACGTCGCGGCTAGGCTTCGCGCCCCAAAGACCGCGGCTGTGGTGGTCACACTGCAGCCGGACGCGGAGAAAAGGGGCGTCACCTACCGCGACGTGCTCTCAAAGGCAAAGGCGGCGGTAAACCTAGAGGAGCTCGGGATCACCGGGGGACTCCGGCTCAAAGTCACAGCGACTGGGGCGCGGATGCTGGAGATTCCCGGTGCAACAAGCAACTCGTCCGCCGACGCCCTGGCTGAAAAGCTCAGGGCGTCCCTAGATGCGGACGAGGCCCGAGTGTCCAGGCCCGTCAAGTGCGCAAGTCTGCGCATCTCAGGCCTGGACGACTCCGTGGTGGAAGAGGAGGTGGTGGCTGCCGTCGTCAGGACTGGTGGGTGCCCTGCCGACCAGGTGAAGGCAGTGGGCACCGTGCGTCCTGACTTCGGGGGCATGCGAACCGTAACGGTTAGCTGCCCCGTGGCGGCGGCCAAAACAATCGTGGAGGGCCGAAGGCTCTTGGTGGGCTGGGTATCTGCGCAGGTGAAACTGCTAGAGCCCAGACCTCTGAGGTGCTTCCGCTGCCACGTGGGTCACCACGTGGCAGTCAAGTGCTCGGAGGTGGACCGCAGCCGACTGTGCTTCCGCTGCGGCCAGCCCGGTCACAAGGCCGCGACCTGCGACGCCCCGCCGCACTGTGACGCATGTGCGACGGTGGCCAGGCCGGCCGATCACCGGGCGGGAGGCAAGGCCTGCGCACCACCAGCAAAAACCAGGGGCAAGGGAAGGTCCTCCGCGACCACCACCACCAACGCCGCCGCCACAGCCGCTGCCACTGACGCCGCTGCTGCCGCCGCCGCCAACAGCGTCACCGCTATCGCCACAGCGGTGGCAGCCGGACCCTCACAAGGGGTCCAGGAGGGGGCTGTAATGGAATGCCAATAACGGCCCCATTACGCCTCCTACAGGCGAATATCAACCACTGTGCCTGCGCTCAGGATCTCCTGCTCCAGAGCATGGCGCAGTGGTCGATTCATATCGCCGTGGTCTCTGAGCCGTACTTTGTCCTCCCCAGGGACGACTGGGTTGAGGACCTGAGCGGCTCAGTGACCATCATCTCGTCGGCCGCCGCCGGTACCCCGTCCTTCGAGGGTGTCAGGAAGGGTCAGGGGTGCGTCGCAGCCCGGTTCGGGGATATAGTCGTAGCGGGTGTCTACTTTTCCCCGAGCCGAACTCTCGCCGAGTTCCACAACTCCCTGAGGGAGTTGACCGTCGTCGTCGGTAACCCCTCCCTCCCCGTGCTAGTGCTCGGGGACTTCAACGCCAAGAACTTGGCTTGGGGTTCTCGCTACACGGATGTGCGGGGAAGGATGGTGGAGGACTGGGCACTGGAGACAGGCCTGGTCGTCCTAAATCGGGGTTCTGTCCCCACGTGTGTGCGGATGCGGGGCGAGTCTGTGGTGGACATTTCGTTCGCTAGCCCCGCTCTGTCGCCGCGTGTCGTCGACTGGCGCGTCATGGAGGAGGTGGAGACCTACTCCGATCACCGGTATATCCGGCTCGACGTCTCCACCCAGACCTCCAGCGCGCCGGTCCTACAGGCCCCGAGTGGTCCGCGTTGGGCGCTCAAACAGCTGGACCGGGAGCTTCTCCTGGAAGCCTCGATCGTGCAGGCCTGGGTGTCATCACCGGACAGGCCTGCCGACACTAACCATGAGGCGGACTGGTTCCAGGAGGCCATGTCGGAGATCAGTGACGTGGCAATGCCCCGAGTCCGGCCTGGAAGCGCCCGGCGTCAGGTGTACTGGTGGTCGCGCGAGCTGACGGCACTGCGAGAGGCATGCGTCGCTTCGCGACACCGGTACGCCAGGCACCGCAGGCTCCGCATCAGAGCACCGGATGCGGCAGCCATTGAGGCGGAGCTATATGAGGGGTACAGAGCGGCGAAGACCGCCCTCCTAGAAGGTGTCTTGCGGGCCAAGGATCTGGCCCGCGAGGAGATGCTGGAGTCTCTGGACGGGGATCCGTGGGGGCGCCCATACAAGATGGTGCGGGATAAACTCCGCACCAGGGCCCCCCCGCTGACGCAGAGTCTCCGGCCCCAACTAGTCGAGGATGTGGTGAGCGCTCTGTTCCCTTCGCGAGGGGAGCATGCTCCTCCGCCCATGGCTCCGCCGCTTGCGGTGCCACAAGCGGACCACGAGGACAACGACGACGACGACGTTCCGGAGGTGACTGGGGTGGATCTGAGAGCGGCGGTGGGCAGGCTGAAAGCCAAAAACACCGCCCCGGGACCCGATGGCTTGCATGGCAAAGCCTGGGTCCTGGCCCTGGAGGCTCTCGGACCCCGACTACTAGGGCTCCTAAGCGCATGTTTGGAGAGAGGCCAGTTCCCACTTCGTTGGAAGACGGGGAAGCTGGTCCTCATTCAGAAGCCGGGGCGCCCTGCGGACTCTCCGTCCGCATTCCGGCCCATTGTGCTGCTCGACGAGGTGGGCAAGCTCTTTGAAAGAGTAATTGCAAACCGCCTCGTCGGGCACCTTGTGGGGACGGGGCCGGATCTTGCGGAGCACCAGTATGGTTTCCGCAAGGGGCGCTCGACGGTGGACGCCATCATGCGCGTGAGAGCCCTTACGACGGGGGCTGCAGTGTCCGGGGGTGGGGTTGTCGTGGCGGTGTCTCTCGACATCGCTAACGCGTTTAACACCATGCCCTGGGGCTGCATCAGGGAGGCACTCCAATACCACCGGATGCCGACCTATCTTCGTCGTGTGGTCGGGGCATATCTGACGGACAGGGCCGTCATATACCCCGGTCGCTCTGGAGAGTGGAACCGGCGAGAGATGTCGTGCGGTGTCCCACAGGGATCGGTCTTGGGGCCGCTCCTGTGGGACATCGGTTACGATTGGGTGCTGCGCGCCGACCTCCCCAGCGGCGTCAGTGTAGTTTGCTACGCTGACGACACGCTCGTCCTGGCTCAGGGGGGGTCGCACCAGGCGGCGGCCGACAATATGACACGCGGGGTTGCGATAGTCGTAGAGAGGATCCGGCTACTGGGTCTCGAGGTGGCCTTGCACAAATCCGAGGCCATGGTTTTTCATGGCCGCGGAAACACGCCACCGTCGGGATCCCAGTTGACGGTAGGAGGGGTTCGCATCGGCGTCGGGTCGACGATGAAGTACCTGGGAATCGTCCTCGACAGCCGGTGGAACTTCGTCGAACACTTCCGACGTTTGGCTCCCAAGCTCGAGCGGACGGGGGCTGCTTTCAAGCGGCTCCTGCCCAACCTCAAGGGGCCAAACGCCTCCTGCCGTAGGCTCTATGCCGGAGTCGTGCGGTCCATGGCCCTTTACGGGGCCCCAGTATGGGCGCGTTCTTTAGGGCGGCGCGCCGCCCACTATCTGAACGCGCCCCAAAGGGTGGTGGCCATACGGCTTGTCCGGGGCTACCGCACGATCTCCGGCGAGGCAGCAAGCCTCCTTGCCGGACTGCCACCGTGGGATCTGGAGGCGATAGTCCTCGCGCGCCTGTTTGAGTGGCGCGCGGAGGCACTACACCGGGGGGAAAACCCACTGCCGCGGCAAGTTGCCGCTCGGCGGGCAGACCTCCGGTGCGATCTCATGGTGGCATGGAGAGAGCGACTGTCGCAACCCCGTGCAGGGCACGCTACAATAGTGGCGGTAAGTCCCCTCTTTGAGGAGTGGCTGGAGAGGCGTCATGGCGTCCTCACCTACCGCCTGACGCAGGTCCTCACCGGACACGGAAGTTTCGGGAGGTTCCTGCACATCATCGGGCGGGAGGAAGCGCCCGGGTGTCACCATTGTGACGATCGCCCGGAGGACACGGTGGAGCACACAGTGGCGATCTGCCCGGCTTGGGCGGAGCACCGCCGTGCCCTCGTAGAGGCGATCGGCGGCGGCGATCTCTCGCGTCCGGCCCTGGTTCAGGCCATGGTCCGGAGCGAGAGGGAATGGGAAGCGGTCACCACCTTCTGCGAAGCAGTAATGCTAGCGAAGGAGGTGGCCGGGCGTTTGCGGGAGAGAACATCTGCCCAACCCAGCCGCCGCGGGAGACGCCCATGGCGCCGGGCGCCGCGAGACGACTTCCGGCCACCGTAGATGCGGGCCTGTGGGCGGTGAGCAATGGGTAGTTCACCGTCCGTCCGTCGATTGACGACAGGCCGTGTCGACGGCGCGTTCGTGTTTCACGCGCGCCTCAAAGAGAGTCAGCAAAGCAGAGGGGCTTGCCAGAGCCTCTGCCTGCCGGGGTTGCGGGTTGTTCGAAAGAGATACCGCGGCCTCGGAACGTAAAGGGCAATAGAAGAAACATGGGTGGGTTTTAGTCAGTACAAGTCTGACATGCCCCCCCGCTCCACCCAGAGCGGGGGAAGTCATTGGATGATTTCCCACCCGAAAAAAAAAAAAAAAAAAAAAAAAAAAAAAAGGGAACAAGCAAAACATAAAAGTATCGATATCTTTCTTATTTAGGGTCCGATTTTGAAGCTGTTTTCAGCTATTTTAGACAAAACTAGGCTTCCGCTTAGTACCTGACCGGTTTGCACCCGAATTTACGCACCCTTGAAAAACTTCCCTTAGAAAATCAACATTTTTAATAATTTTCAATTTAAAAAGTCAAAATCTACGTTGTTTTCAAAATTTTTGTTTTTGTTTCAGTAGATTATAGTTGCAATAGTACTCATCCTTCATCCCTGAAATTTGGTCCGCGATCCGTGTACCCAAATTCAGGTTGGGGGTTGATTTTCGAAATTTTTTGCTCAAAAACCAGGTTTTTTGACCAAAACCCAAAATTTTTGTTCTTACCACAGCAAGTTTTATTCCATAATCGGCTAGCCCGCGCGGAGACGCGTCTCTGGACACCTCGGTCGAGGGCCTAGCTCGAAATAAAACTGTTTGTTTTTTCATATTAGTCAATTTCTCAGAAACGTTATAAGTACCAAAATCCACCTAAGGGAACAAGCAAAACATAAAAGTATCGATATCTTTCTTATTTAGGGTCCGATTTTGAAGCTGTTTTCAGCTATTTTAGACAAAACTAGGCTTCCGCTTAGTACCTGACCGGTTTGCACCCGAATTTACGCACCCTTGAAAAACTTCCCTTAGAAAATCAACATTTTTAATAATTTTCAATTTAAAAAGTCAAAATCTACGTTGTTTTCAAAATTTTTGTTTTTGTTTCAGTAGATTATAGTTGCAATAGTACTCATCCTTCATCCCTGAAATTTGGTCCGCGATCCGTGTACCCAAATTCAGGTTGGGGGTTGATTTTCGAAATTTTTTGCTCAAAAACCAGGTTTTTTGACCAAAACCCAAAATTTTTGTTCTTACCACAGCAAGTTTTATTCCATAATCGGCTAGCCCGCGCGGAGACGCGTCTCTGGACACCTCGGTCGAGGGCCTAGCTCGAAATAAAACTGTTTGTTTTTTCATATTAGTCAATTTCTCAGAAACGTTATAAGTACCAAAATCCACCTAAGGGAACAAGCAAAACATAAAAGTATCGATATCTTTCTTATTTAGGGTCCGATTTTGAAGCTGTTTTCAGCTATTTTAGACAAAACTAGGCTTCCGCTTAGTACCTGACCGGTTTGCACCCGAATTTACGCACCCTTGAAAAACTTCCCTTAGAAAATCAACATTTTTAATAATTTTCAATTTAAAAAGTCAAAATCTACGTTGTTTTCAAAATTTTTGTTTTTGTTTCAGTAGATTATAGTTGCAATAGTACTCATCCTTCATCCCTGAAATTTGGTCCGCGATCCGTGTACCCAAATTCAGGTTGGGGGTTGATTTTCGAAATTTTTTGCTCAAAAACCAGGTTTTTTGACCAAAACCCAAAATTTTTGTTCTTACCACAGCAAGTTTTATTCCATAATCGGCTAGCCCGCGCGGAGACGCGTCTCTGGACACCTCGGTCGAGGGCCTAGCTCGAAATAAAACTGTTTGTTTTTTCATATTAGTCAATTTCTCAGAAACGTTATAAGTACCAAAATCCACCTAAGGGAACAAGCAAAACATAAAAGTATCGATATCTTTCTTATTTAGGGTCCGATTTTGAAGCTGTTTTCAGCTATTTTAGACAAAACTAGGCTTCCGCTTAGTACCTGACCGGTTTGCACCCGAATTTACGCACCCTTGAAAAACTTCCCTTAGAAAATCAACATTTTTAATAATTTTCAATTTAAAAAGTCAAAATCTACGTTGTTTTCAAAATTTTTGTTTTTGTTTCAGTAGATTATAGTTGCAATAGTACTCATCCTTCATCCCTGAAATTTGGTCCGCGATCCGTGTACCCAAATTCAGGTTGGGGGTTGATTTTCGAAATTTTTTGCTCAAAAACCAGGTTTTTTGACCAAAACCCAAAATTTTTGTTCTTACCACAGCAAGTTTTATTCCATAATCGGCTAGCCCGCGCGGAGACGCGTCTCTGGACACCTCGGTCGAGGGCCTAGCTCGAAATAAAACTGTTTGTTTTTTCATATTAGTCAATTTCTCAGAAACGTTATAAGTACCAAAATCCACCTAAGGGAACAAGCAAAACATAAAAGTATCGATATCTTTCTTATTTAGGGTCCGATTTTGAAGCTGTTTTCAGCTATTTTAGACAAAACTAGGCTTCCGCTTAGTACCTGACCGGTTTGCACCCGAATTTACGCACCCTTGAAAAACTTCCCTTAGAAAATCAACATTTTTAATAATTTTCAATTTAAAAAGTCAAAATCTACGTTGTTTTCAAAATTTTTGTTTTTGTTTCAGTAGATTATAGTTGCAATAGTACTCATCCTTCATCCCTGAAATTTGGTCCGCGATCCGTGTACCCAAATTCAGGTTGGGGGTTGATTTTCGAAATTTTTTGCTCAAAAACCAGGTTTTTTGACCAAAACCCAAAATTTTTGTTCTTACCACAGCAAGTTTTATTCCATAATCGGCTAGCCCGCGCGGAGACGCGTCTCTGGACACCTCGGTCGAGGGCCTAGCTCGAAATAAAACTGTTTGTTTTTTCATATTAGTCAATTTCTCAGAAACGTTATAAGTACCAAAATCCACCTAAGGGAACAAGCAAAACATAAAAGTATCGATATCTTTCTTATTTAGGGTCCGATTTTGAAGCTGTTTTCAGCTATTTTAGACAAAACTAGGCTTCCGCTTAGTACCTGACCGGTTTGCACCCGAATTTACGCACCCTTGAAAAACTTCCCTTAGAAAATCAACATTTTTAATAATTTTCAATTTAAAAAGTCAAAATCTACGTTGTTTTCAAAATTTTTGTTTTTGTTTCAGTAGATTATAGTTGCAATAGTACTCATCCTTCATCCCTGAAATTTGGTCCGCGATCCGTGTACCCAAATTCAGGTTGGGGGTTGATTTTCGAAATTTTTTGCTCAAAAACCAGGTTTTTTGACCAAAACCCAAAATTTTTGTTCTTACCACAGCAAGTTTTATTCCATAATCGGCTAGCCCGCGCGGAGACGCGTCTCTGGACACCTCGGTCGAGGGCCTAGCTCGAAATAAAACTGTTTGTTTTTTCATATTAGTCAATTTCTCAGAAACGTTATAAGTACCAAAATCCACCTAAGGGAACAAGCAAAACATAAAAGTATCGATATCTTTCTTATTTAGGGTCCGATTTTGAAGCTGTTTTCAGCTATTTTAGACAAAACTAGGCTTCCGCTTAGTACCTGACCGGTTTGCACCCGAATTTACGCACCCTTGAAAAACTTCCCTTAGAAAATCAACATTTTTAATAATTTTCAATTTAAAAAGTCAAAATCTACGTTGTTTTCAAAATTTTTGTTTTTGTTTCAGTAGATTATAGTTGCAATAGTACTCATCCTTCATCCCTGAAATTTGGTCCGCGATCCGTGTACCCAAATTCAGGTTGGGGGTTGATTTTCGAAATTTTTTGCTCAAAAACCAGGTTTTTTGACCAAAACCCAAAATTTTTGTTCTTACCACAGCAAGTTTTATTCCATAATCGGCTAGCCCGCGCGGAGACGCGTCTCTGGACACCTCGGTCGAGGGCCTAGCTCGAAATAAAACTGTTTGTTTTTTCATATTAGTCAATTTCTCAGAAACGTTATAAGTACCAAAATCCACCTAAGGGAACAAGCAAAACATAAAAGTATCGATATCTTTCTTATTTAGGGTCCGATTTTGAAGCTGTTTTCAGCTATTTTAGACAAAACTAGGCTTCCGCTTAGTACCTGACCGGTTTGCACCCGAATTTACGCACCCTTGAAAAACTTCCCTTAGAAAATCAACATTTTTAATAATTTTCAATTTAAAAAGTCAAAATCTACGTTGTTTTCAAAATTTTTGTTTTTGTTTCAGTAGATTATAGTTGCAATAGTACTCATCCTTCATCCCTGAAATTTGGTCCGCGATCCGTGTACCCAAATTCAGGTTGGGGGTTGATTTTCGAAATTTTTTGCTCAAAAACCAGGTTTTTTGACCAAAACCCAAAATTTTTGTTCTTACCACAGCAAGTTTTATTCCATAATCGGCTAGCCCGCGCGGAGACGCGTCTCTGGACACCTCGGTCGAGGGCCTAGCTCGAAATAAAACTGTTTGTTTTTTCATATTAGTCAATTTCTCAGAAACGTTATAAGTACCAAAATCCACCTAAGGGAACAAGCAAAACATAAAAGTATCGATATCTTTCTTATTTAGGGTCCGATTTTGAAGCTGTTTTCAGCTATTTTAGACAAAACTAGGCTTCCGCTTAGTACCTGACCGGTTTGCACCCGAATTTACGCACCCTTGAAAAACTTCCCTTAGAAAATCAACATTTTTAATAATTTTCAATTTAAAAAGTCAAAATCTACGTTGTTTTCAAAATTTTTGTTTTTGTTTCAGTAGATTATAGTTGCAATAGTACTCATCCTTCATCCCTGAAATTTGGTCCGCGATCCGTGTACCCAAATTCAGGTTGGGGGTTGATTTTCGAAATTTTTTGCTCAAAAACCAGGTTTTTTGACCAAAACCCAAAATTTTTGTTCTTACCACAGCAAGTTTTATTCCATAATCGGCTAGCCCGCGCGGAGACGCGTCTCTGGACACCTCGGTCGAGGGCCTAGCTCGAAATAAAACTGTTTGTTTTTTCATATTAGTCAATTTCTCAGAAACGTTATAAGTACCAAAATCCACCTAAGGGAACAAGCAAAACATAAAAGTATCGATATCTTTCTTATTTAGGGTCCGATTTTGAAGCTGTTTTCAGCTATTTTAGACAAAACTAGGCTTCCGCTTAGTACCTGACCGGTTTGCACCCGAATTTACGCACCCTTGAAAAACTTCCCTTAGAAAATCAACATTTTTAATAATTTTCAATTTAAAAAGTCAAAATCTACGTTGTTTTCAAAATTTTTGTTTTTGTTTCAGTAGATTATAGTTGCAATAGTACTCATCCTTCATCCCTGAAATTTGGTCCGCGATCCGTGTACCCAAATTCAGGTTGGGGGTTGATTTTCGAAATTTTTTGCTCAAAAACCAGGTTTTTTGACCAAAACCCAAAATTTTTGTTCTTACCACAGCAAGTTTTATTCCATAATCGGCTAGCCCGCGCGGAGACGCGTCTCTGGACACCTCGGTCGAGGGCCTAGCTCGAAATAAAACTGTTTGTTTTTTCATATTAGTCAATTTCTCAGAAACGTTATAAGTACCAAAATCCACCTAAGGGAACAAGCAAAACATAAAAGTATCGATATCTTTCTTATTTAGGGTCCGATTTTGAAGCTGTTTTCAGCTATTTTAGACAAAACTAGGCTTCCGCTTAGTACCTGACCGGTTTGCACCCGAATTTACGCACCCTTGAAAAACTTCCCTTAGAAAATCAACATTTTTAATAATTTTCAATTTAAAAAGTCAAAATCTACGTTGTTTTCAAAATTTTTGTTTTTGTTTCAGTAGATTATAGTTGCAATAGTACTCATCCTTCATCCCTGAAATTTGGTCCGCGATCCGTGTACCCAAATTCAGGTTGGGGGTTGATTTTCGAAATTTTTTGCTCAAAAACCAGGTTTTTTGACCAAAACCCAAAATTTTTGTTCTTACCACAGCAAGTTTTATTCCATAATCGGCTAGCCCGCGCGGAGACGCGTCTCTGGACACCTCGGTCGAGGGCCTAGCTCGAAATAAAACTGTTTGTTTTTTCATATTAGTCAATTTCTCAGAAACGTTATAAGTACCAAAATCCACCTAAGGGAACAAGCAAAACATAAAAGTATCGATATCTTTCTTATTTAGGGTCCGATTTTGAAGCTGTTTTCAGCTATTTTAGACAAAACTAGGCTTCCGCTTAGTACCTGACCGGTTTGCACCCGAATTTACGCACCCTTGAAAAACTTCCCTTAGAAAATCAACATTTTTAATAATTTTCAATTTAAAAAGTCAAAATCTACGTTGTTTTCAAAATTTTTGTTTTTGTTTCAGTAGATTATAGTTGCAATAGTACTCATCCTTCATCCCTGAAATTTGGTCCGCGATCCGTGTACCCAAATTCAGGTTGGGGGTTGATTTTCGAAATTTTTTGCTCAAAAACCAGGTTTTTTGACCAAAACCCAAAATTTTTGTTCTTACCACAGCAAGTTTTATTCCATAATCGGCTAGCCCGCGCGGAGACGCGTCTCTGGACACCTCGGTCGAGGGCCTAGCTCGAAATAAAACTGTTTGTTTTTTCATATTAGTCAATTTCTCAGAAACGTTATAAGTACCAAAATCCACCTAAGGGAACAAGCAAAACATAAAAGTATCGATATCTTTCTTATTTAGGGTCCGATTTTGAAGCTGTTTTCAGCTATTTTAGACAAAACTAGGCTTCCGCTTAGTACCTGACCGGTTTGCACCCGAATTTACGCACCCTTGAAAAACTTCCCTTAGAAAATCAACATTTTTAATAATTTTCAATTTAAAAAGTCAAAATCTACGTTGTTTTCAAAATTTTTGTTTTTGTTTCAGTAGATTATAGTTGCAATAGTACTCATCCTTCATCCCTGAAATTTGGTCCGCGATCCGTGTACCCAAATTCAGGTTGGGGGTTGATTTTCGAAATTTTTTGCTCAAAAACCAGGTTTTTTGACCAAAACCCAAAATTTTTGTTCTTACCACAGCAAGTTTTATTCCATAATCGGCTAGCCCGCGCGGAGACGCGTCTCTGGACACCTCGGTCGAGGGCCTAGCTCGAAATAAAACTGTTTGTTTTTTCATATTAGTCAATTTCTCAGAAACGTTATAAGTACCAAAATCCACCTAAGGGAACAAGCAAAACATAAAAGTATCGATATCTTTCTTATTTAGGGTCCGATTTTGAAGCTGTTTTCAGCTATTTTAGACAAAACTAGGCTTCCGCTTAGTACCTGACCGGTTTGCACCCGAATTTACGCACCCTTGAAAAACTTCCCTTAGAAAATCAACATTTTTAATAATTTTCAATTTAAAAAGTCAAAATCTACGTTGTTTTCAAAATTTTTGTTTTTGTTTCAGTAGATTATAGTTGCAATAGTACTCATCCTTCATCCCTGAAATTTGGTCCGCGATCCGTGTACCCAAATTCAGGTTGGGGGTTGATTTTCGAAATTTTTTGCTCAAAAACCAGGTTTTTTGACCAAAACCCAAAATTTTTGTTCTTACCACAGCAAGTTTTATTCCATAATCGGCTAGCCCGCGCGGAGACGCGTCTCTGGACACCTCGGTCGAGGGCCTAGCTCGAAATAAAACTGTTTGTTTTTTCATATTAGTCAATTTCTCAGAAACGTTATAAGTACCAAAATCCACCTAAGGGAACAAGCAAAACATAAAAGTATCGATATCTTTCTTATTTAGGGTCCGATTTTGAAGCTGTTTTCAGCTATTTTAGACAAAACTAGGCTTCCGCTTAGTACCTGACCGGTTTGCACCCGAATTTACGCACCCTTGAAAAACTTCCCTTAGAAAATCAACATTTTTAATAATTTTCAATTTAAAAAGTCAAAATCTACGTTGTTTTCAAAATTTTTGTTTTTGTTTCAGTAGATTATAGTTGCAATAGTACTCATCCTTCATCCCTGAAATTTGGTCCGCGATCCGTGTACCCAAATTCAGGTTGGGGGTTGATTTTCGAAATTTTTTGCTCAAAAACCAGGTTTTTTGACCAAAACCCAAAATTTTTGTTCTTACCACAGCAAGTTTTATTCCATAATCGGCTAGCCCGCGCGGAGACGCGTCTCTGGACACCTCGGTCGAGGGCCTAGCTCGAAATAAAACTGTTTGTTTTTTCATATTAGTCAATTTCTCAGAAACGTTATAAGTACCAAAATCCACCTAAGGGAACAAGCAAGGGGTGCAAAGTCAGAAAACCTCCACGTGTGCCTAGTGGCTGCTGCCCTCCTCGATCCGTTGAGTGGGAGCAGCAGTTGCTGGGCCGGTGCACCCTGGGCGCGGACAGTGGCATTCCCCGAGTAACGGGGAGAAATTCCTATCCCTTGGGGAAGACCACTGTCCGTGGCGAATATTCTGACGTGGGAGGGGTCCAACCCGGACCACCGGTGCGTTGTTCCGCGTGACCCTCTGATAAGCAGAGGGCACAGCGGAGGAGCAAGGGCGGGCTCGGTGTGCACTCACCATGCCCCGAGCAGACAGAGGAAGCACTCCTTCTCTGTCCCCGTCGATATCGTAACCCCAAACGGAGTGTCGTGGATCACGACTCGCGTTGGGACCGAAGGTCTTGGCTTAACCGCCCGGACCGCGAGGTAGAAAACCTCTATAAAAAATCACCCCGAATCTCAAGCGCCGGCGCACCGCGAGGAGATGAATGGCTGACGGGTATTTCAGTCGTTAGTGCGCCCCGCCAGGGAACTAGCCGACCTCTGGTGACCACTCGTAGGCTATCGAGAGTGGGAGACAGGGACCTCACCCTTCAAAGGAACAAAAAACCATGGAACACAAGATGATTGCAAAAACGATACCCCAGGGCGGTACCAGCTGCTTAGCAGTTGGGGAGTCCGCCACGGTTCCTTCGGGGCCGTCAAGCCCTTCGTACTCTGGGGGGGCTAACAAGCATCTTCCGCTTGCCATTGGCAACAAGAGCCGAGGAGGCTCCACTAGGTCACGGTCTGTCGAAGACCTGACCTCTTGTCAGGTGCCCGACCGAGAATCGGGTGACGAAGAGAGGGAGGACATGAATGCGGGGTGCGAGTCCGACACCGCATCGAGTGTGGTGAGCGCGGGAAGCTCAGCGAGCTCCCGCCGCGAAAGGGCCGGAGCTGCTACGAGGGCGGACGCTAAGTCCTACCTCAAGCGGCCCAGGCAGGTGGACGACCAGGGGTCGACCACCGAAGGGGAGCTGGCTTCGGCACGCAAGATCCCCACTAGCAAGCGCGGTGGAGTGCGCGAGCGCGGTGGAGTGCGTGGCCGTGGCCGAGGCAAGGGCGAGGGCCCTCTGACCCAGAAGGCTGGTGAGTCTGGGGGGCCCCCGGACGATTCCGACCCTGAGGAGGTCTCCCCGAGCGTGGAGGCAAGTGCAGATGGCGGCTCCAACCAGGAGCGTAAGGCCAGGTTTGCGGAGGCAGTGGAGGCCGCGGTCAAGGACGTGGCCTACAAAATTAAGAAGTCCACCAAATTTAAGGCCGTGGGCACGGCCGCGGCTACCATAATTGCGGCAGCAGAAGCCAGCTTTGCGCCCCCTCCTGCGTCGGACGAGGTGGCCCAACTGCGGGCGGAGGTGGCCCGCCTGACAGCCGCCACGGAGCTCCTCTTAGAGGAGAACCGGAAGCTCCAGGCGGATCTGGCTGGTCTTCAGGGAAGGAGGTCCCCCGAAACACCCATAGGGGGGCAGCAGACGGAGAGCCATGCCGTTCCGGTTGATGATCGGGTTCTTAACCTGGTTCGGCAAGAGATGGCTGCCTTTCAGGCGCGGTTTTCCGTCCTGGAGGGCATAGTTCTGCGTCCTCCCTTGGCGGCAAGCAAGGGTCCAGCCACAGCAGGCGAGGCCACGGGAACGGCAAAAGGGGGCCCGGGGTCGGCCTCGTACTCGGCTGTTGCCGCTGGACCGAAGTCATCAGGCCGGCCCAGCTGCAGGACTCCGACAGCCCCTCCACGCCAGAATAAGGCAAAGCCCGCGTCTGCCCCTGCAAAGCCGGCTCCGGTGAAGCCCGCGTCGGTCCCTGCCGGACCGCCCCCGGCAAAACCGGCGCGGGCCGCGCCGAGACCGGCGCAGGCCACGGCGAAACCGGTTCCGGCAAACCCGGCGCCGGCTAAGAAAGCGGGACGGAGAGGCAGAGCGGCAAAGGCACCTGCGCCTGCCACCACCACCACCACCATCGCCCCACCACCTGAACCCCAGACGGCCGAAGCCGGATGGGAAGTGGTCGGGCAGAAAAAGAGGAAGCGCAAGGCGGCCAAGGCTGCCCACAAGAAGGCGCAGAAGCAGCGGCGAAACGTCGCGGCTAGGCTTCGCGCCCCAAAGACCGCGGCTGTGGTGGTCACACTGCAGCCGGACGCGGAGAAAAGGGGCGTCACCTACCGCGACGTGCTCTCAAAGGCAAAGGCGGCGGTAAACCTAGAGGAGCTCGGGATCACCGGGGGACTCCGGCTCAAAGTCACAGCGACTGGGGCGCGGATGCTGGAGATTCCCGGTGCAACAAGCAACTCGTCCGCCGACGCCCTGGCTGAAAAGCTCAGGGCGTCCCTAGATGCGGACGAGGCCCGAGTGTCCAGGCCCGTCAAGTGCGCAAGTCTGCGCATCTCAGGCCTGGACGACTCCGTGGTGGAAGAGGAGGTGGTGGCTGCCGTCGTCAGGACTGGTGGGTGCCCTGCCGACCAGGTGAAGGCAGTGGGCACCGTGCGTCCTGACTTCGGGGGCATGCGAACCGTAACGGTTAGCTGCCCCGTGGCGGCGGCCAAAACAATCGTGGAGGGCCGAAGGCTCTTGGTGGGCTGGGTATCTGCGCAGGTGAAACTGCTAGAGCCCAGACCTCTGAGGTGCTTCCGCTGCCACGTGGGTCACCACGTGGCAGTCAAGTGCTCGGAGGTGGACCGCAGCCGACTGTGCTTCCGCTGCGGCCAGCCCGGTCACAAGGCCGCGACCTGCGACGCCCCGCCGCACTGTGACGCATGTGCGACGGCGGCCAGGCCGGCCGATCACCGGGCGGGAGGCAAGGCCTGCGCACCACCAGCAAAAACCAGGGGCAAGGGAAGGTCCTCCGCGACCACCACCACCAACGCCGCCGCCACAGCCGCTGCCACTGACGCCGCTGCTGCCGCCGCCGCCAACAGCGTCACCGCTATCGCCACAGCGGTGGCAGCCGGACCCTCACAAGGGGTCCAGGAGGGGGCTGTAATGGAGTGCCAATAACGGCCCCATTACGCCTCCTACAGGCGAATATCAACCACTGTGCCTGCGCTCAGGATCTCCTGCTCCAGAGCATGGCGCAGTGGTCGATTCATATCGCCGTGGTCTCTGAGCCGTACTTTGTCCTCCCCAGGGACGACTGGGTTGAGGACCTGAGCGGCTCAGTGACCATCATCTCGTCGGCCGCCGCCGGTACCCCGTCCTTCGAGGGTGTCAGGAAGGGTCAGGGGTGCGTCGCAGCCCGGTTCGGGGATATAGTCGTAGCGGGTGTCTACTTTTCCCCGAGCCGAACTCTCGCCGAGTTCCACAACTCCCTGAGGGAGTTGACCGTCGTCGTCGGTAACCCCTCCCTCCCCGTGCTAGTGCTCGGGGACTTCAACGCCAAGAACTTGGCTTGGGGTTCTCGCTACACGGATGTGCGGGGAAGGATGGTGGAGGACTGGGCACTGGAGACAGGCCTGGTCGTCCTAAATCGGGGTTCTGTCCCCACGTGTGTGCGGATGCGGGGCGAGTCTGTGGTGGACATTTCGTTCGCTAGCCCCGCTCTGTCGCCGCGTGTCGTCGACTGGCGCGTCATGGAGGAGGTGGAGACCTACTCCGATCACCGGTATATCCGGCTCGACGTCTCCACCCAGACCTCCAGCGCGCCGGTCCTACAGGCCCCGAGTGGTCCGCGTTGGGCGCTCAAACAGCTGGACCGGGAGCTTCTCCTGGAAGCCTCGATCGTGCAGGCCTGGGTGTCATCACCGGACAGGCCTGCCGACACTAACCATGAGGCGGACTGGTTCCAGGAGGCCATGTCGGAGATCAGTGACGTGGCAATGCCCCGAGTCCGGCCTGGAAGCGCCCGGCGTCAGGTGTACTGGTGGTCGCGCGAGCTGACGGCACTGCGAGAGGCATGCGTCGCTTCGCGACACCGGTACGCCAGGCACCGCAGGCTCCGCATCAGAGCACCGGATGCGGCAGCCATTGAGGCGGAGCTATATGAGGGGTACAGAGCGGCGAAGACCGCCCTCCTAGAAGGTGTCTTGCGGGCCAAGGATCTGGCCCGCGAGGAGATGCTGGAGTCTCTGGACGGGGATCCGTGGGGGCGCCCATACAAGATGGTGCGGGATAAACTCCGCACCAGGGCCCCCCCGCTGACGCAGAGTCTCCGGCCCCAACTAGTCGAGGATGTGGTGAGCGCTCTGTTCCCTTCGCGAGGGGAGCATGCTCCTCCGCCCATGGCTCCGCCGCTTGCGGTGCCACAAGCGGACCACGAGGACAACGACGACGACGACGTTCCGGAGGTGACTGGGGTGGATCTGAGAGCGGCGGTGGGCAGGCTGAAAGCCAAAAACACCGCCCCGGGACCCGATGGCTTGCATGGCAAAGCCTGGGTCCTGGCCCTGGAGGCTCTCGGACCCCGACTACTAGGGCTCCTAAGCGCATGTTTGGAGAGAGGCCAGTTCCCACTTCGTTGGAAGACGGGGAAGCTGGTCCTCATTCAGAAGCCGGGGCGCCCTGCGGACTCTCCGTCCGCATTCCGGCCCATTGTGCTGCTCGACGAGGTGGGCAAGCTCTTTGAAAGAGTAATTGCAAACCGCCTCGTCGGGCACCTTGTGGGGACGGGGCCGGATCTTGCGGATCACCAGTATGGTTTCCGCAAGGGGCGCTCGACGGTGGACGCCATCATGCGCGTGAGAGCCCTTACGACGGGGGCTGCAGTGTCCGGGGGTGGGGTTGTCGTGGCGGTGTCTCTCGACATCGCTAACGCGTTTAACACCATGCCCTGGGGCTGCATCAGGGAGGCACTCCAATACCACCGGATGCCGACCTATCTTCGTCGTGTGGTCGGGGCATATCTGACGGACAGGGCCGTCATATACCCCGGTCGCTCTGGAGAGTGGAACCGGCGAGAGATGTCGTGCGGTGTCCCACAGGGATCGGTCTTGGGGCCGCTCCTGTGGGACATCGGTTACGATTGGGTGCTGCGCGCCGACCTCCCCAGCGGCGTCAGTGTAGTTTGCTACGCTGACGACACGCTCGTCCTGGCTCAGGGGGGGTCGCACCAGGCGGCGGCCGACAATATGACACGCGGGGTTGCGATAGTCGTAGAGAGGATCCGGCTACTGGGTCTCGAGGTGGCCTTGCACAAATCCGAGGCCATGGTTTTTCATGGCCGCGGAAACACGCCACCGTCGGGATCCCAGTTGACGGTAGGAGGGGTTCGCATCGGCGTCGGGTCGACGATGAAGTACCTGGGAATCGTCCTCGACAGCCGGTGGAACTTCGTCGAACACTTCCGACGTTTGGCTCCCAAGCTCGAGCGGACGGGGGCTGCTTTCAAGCGGCTCCTGCCCAACCTCAAGGGGCCAAACGCCTCCTGCCGTAGGCTCTATGCCGGAGTCGTGCGGTCCATGGCCCTTTACGGGGCCCCAGTATGGGCGCGTTCTTTAGGGCGGCGCGCCGCCCACTATCTGAACGCGCCCCAAAGGGTGGTGGCCATACGGCTTGTCCGGGGCTACCGCACGATCTCCGGCGAGGCAGCAAGCCTCCTTGCCGGACTGCCACCGTGGGATCTGGAGGCGATAGTCCTCGCGCGCCTGTTTGAGTGGCGCGCGGAGGCACTATACCGGGGGGAAAACCCACTGCCGCGGCAAGTTGCCGCTCGGCGGGCAGACCTCCGGTGCGATCTCATGGTGGCATGGAGAGAGCGACTGTCGCAACCCCGTGCAGGGCACGCCACAATAGTGGCGATAAGTCCCCTCTTTGAGGAGTGGCTGGAGAGGCGTCATGGCGTCCTCACCTACCGCCTGACGCAGGTCCTCACCGGACACGGAAGTTTCGGGAGGTTCCTGCACATCATCGGGCGGGAGGAAGCGCCCGGGTGTCACCATTGTGACGATCGCCCGGAGGACACGGTGGAGCACACAGTGGCGATCTGCCCGGCTTGGGCGGAGCACCGCCGTGCCCTCGTAGAGGCGATCGGCGGCGGCGATCTCTCGCGTCCGGCCCTGGTTCAGGCCATGGTCCGGAGCGAGAGGGAATGGGAAGCGGTCACCACCTTCTGCGAAGCAGTAATGCTAGCGAAGGAGGTGGCCGGGCGTTTGCGGGAGAGAACATCTGCCCAACCCAGCCGCCGCGGGAGACGCCCATGGCGCCGGGCGCCGCGAGACGACTTCCGGCCACCGTAGATGCGGGCCTGTGGGCGGTGAGCAATGGGTAGTTCACCGTCCGTCCGTCGATTGACGACAGGCCGTGTCGACGGCGCGTTCGTGTTTCACGCGCGCCTCAAAGAGTGTCAGCAAAGCAGAGGGGCTTGCCAGAGCCTCTGCCTGCCGGGGTTGCGGGTTGTTCGAAAGAGATACCGCGGCCTCGGAACGTAAAGGGCAATAGAAGAAACATGGGTGGGTTTTAGTCAGTACAAGTCTGACATGCCCCCCCGCTCCACCCAGAGCGGGGGAAGTCATTGGATGATTTCCCACCCGGAAAAAAAAAAAAAAAAAAAAAAAAAAAGGGAACAAGCAAAACATAAAAGTATCGATATCTTTCTTATTTAGGGTCCGATTTTGAAGCTGTTTTCAGCTATTTTAGACAAAACTAGGCTTCCGCTTAGTACCTGACCGGTTTGCACCCGAATTTACGCACCCTTGAAAAACTTCCCTTAGAAAATCAACATTTTTAATAATTTTCAATTTAAAAAGTCAAAATCTACGTTGTTTTCAAAATTTTTGTTTTTGTTTCAGTAGATTATAGTTGCAATAGTACTCATCCTTCATCCCTGAAATTTGGTCCGCGATCCGTGTACCCAAATTCAGGTTGGGGGTTGATTTTCGAAATTTTTTGCTCAAAAACCAGGTTTTTTGACCAAAACCCAAAATTTTTGTTCTTACCACAGCAAGTTTTATTCCATAATCGGCTAGCCCGCGCGGAGACGCGTCTCTGGACACCTCGGTCGAGGGCCTAGCTCGAAATAAAACTGTTTGTTTTTTCATATTAGTCAATTTCTCAGAAACGTTATAAGTACCAAAATCCACCTAAGGGAACAAGCAAAACATAAAAGTATCGATATCTTTCTTATTTAGGGTCCGATTTTGAAGCTGTTTTCAGCTATTTTAGACAAAACTAGGCTTCCGCTTAGTACCTGACCGGTTTGCACCCGAATTTACGCACCCTTGAAAAACTTCCCTTAGAAAATCAACATTTTTAATAATTTTCAATTTAAAAAGTCAAAATCTACGTTGTTTTCAAAATTTTTGTTTTTGTTTCAGTAGATTATAGTTGCAATAGTACTCATCCTTCATCCCTGAAATTTGGTCCGCGATCCGTGTACCCAAATTCAGGTTGGGGGTTGATTTTCGAAATTTTTTGCTCAAAAACCAGGTTTTTTGACCAAAACCCAAAATTTTTGTTCTTACCACAGCAAGTTTTATTCCATAATCGGCTAGCCCGCGCGGAGACGCGTCTCTGGACACCTCGGTCGAGGGCCTAGCTCGAAATAAAACTGTTTGTTTTTTCATATTAGTCAATTTCTCAGAAACGTTATAAGTACCAAAATCCACCTAAGGGAACAAGCAAAACATAAAAGTATCGATATCTTTCTTATTTAGGGTCCGATTTTGAAGCTGTTTTCAGCTATTTTAGACAAAACTAGGCTTCCGCTTAGTACCTGACCGGTTTGCACCCGAATTTACGCACCCTTGAAAAACTTCCCTTAGAAAATCAACATTTTTAATAATTTTCAATTTAAAAAGTCAAAATCTACGTTGTTTTCAAAATTTTTGTTTTTGTTTCAGTAGATTATAGTTGCAATAGTACTCATCCTTCATCCCTGAAATTTGGTCCGCGATCCGTGTACCCAAATTCAGGTTGGGGGTTGATTTTCGAAATTTTTTGCTCAAAAACCAGGTTTTTTGACCAAAACCCAAAATTTTTGTTCTTACCACAGCAAGTTTTATTCCATAATCGGCTAGCCCGCGCGGAGACGCGTCTCTGGACACCTCGGTCGAGGGCCTAGCTCGAAATAAAACTGTTTGTTTTTTCATATTAGTCAATTTCTCAGAAACGTTATAAGTACCAAAATCCACCTAAGGGAACAAGCAAAACATAAAAGTATCGATATCTTTCTTATTTAGGGTCCGATTTTGAAGCTGTTTTCAGCTATTTTAGACAAAACTAGGCTTCCGCTTAGTACCTGACCGGTTTGCACCCGAATTTACGCACCCTTGAAAAACTTCCCTTAGAAAATCAACATTTTTAATAATTTTCAATTTAAAAAGTCAAAATCTACGTTGTTTTCAAAATTTTTGTTTTTGTTTCAGTAGATTATAGTTGCAATAGTACTCATCCTTCATCCCTGAAATTTGGTCCGCGATCCGTGTACCCAAATTCAGGTTGGGGGTTGATTTTCGAAATTTTTTGCTCAAAAACCAGGTTTTTTGACCAAAACCCAAAATTTTTGTTCTTACCACAGCAAGTTTTATTCCATAATCGGCTAGCCCGCGCGGAGACGCGTCTCTGGACACCTCGGTCGAGGGCCTAGCTCGAAATAAAACTGTTTGTTTTTTCATATTAGTCAATTTCTCAGAAACGTTATAAGTACCAAAATCCACCTAAGGGAACAAGCAAAACATAAAAGTATCGATATCTTTCTTATTTAGGGTCCGATTTTGAAGCTGTTTTCAGCTATTTTAGACAAAACTAGGCTTCCGCTTAGTACCTGACCGGTTTGCACCCGAATTTACGCACCCTTGAAAAACTTCCCTTAGAAAATCAACATTTTTAATAATTTTCAATTTAAAAAGTCAAAATCTACGTTGTTTTCAAAATTTTTGTTTTTGTTTCAGTAGATTATAGTTGCAATAGTACTCATCCTTCATCCCTGAAATTTGGTCCGCGATCCGTGTACCCAAATTCAGGTTGGGGGTTGATTTTCGAAATTTTTTGCTCAAAAACCAGGTTTTTTGACCAAAACCCAAAATTTTTGTTCTTACCACAGCAAGTTTTATTCCATAATCGGCTAGCCCGCGCGGAGACGCGTCTCTGGACACCTCGGTCGAGGGCCTAGCTCGAAATAAAACTGTTTGTTTTTTCATATTAGTCAATTTCTCAGAAACGTTATAAGTACCAAAATCCACCTAAGGGAACAAGCAAAACATAAAAGTATCGATATCTTTCTTATTTAGGGTCCGATTTTGAAGCTGTTTTCAGCTATTTTAGACAAAACTAGGCTTCCGCTTAGTACCTGACCGGTTTGCACCCGAATTTACGCACCCTTGAAAAACTTCCCTTAGAAAATCAACATTTTTAATAATTTTCAATTTAAAAAGTCAAAATCTACGTTGTTTTCAAAATTTTTGTTTTTGTTTCAGTAGATTATAGTTGCAATAGTACTCATCCTTCATCCCTGAAATTTGGTCCGCGATCCGTGTACCCAAATTCAGGTTGGGGGTTGATTTTCGAAATTTTTTGCTCAAAAACCAGGTTTTTTGACCAAAACCCAAAATTTTTGTTCTTACCACAGCAAGTTTTATTCCATAATCGGCTAGCCCGCGCGGAGACGCGTCTCTGGACACCTCGGTCGAGGGCCTAGCTCGAAATAAAACTGTTTGTTTTTTCATATTAGTCAATTTCTCAGAAACGTTATAAGTACCAAAATCCACCTAAGGGAACAAGCAAAACATAAAAGTATCGATATCTTTCTTATTTAGGGTCCGATTTTGAAGCTGTTTTCAGCTATTTTAGACAAAACTAGGCTTCCGCTTAGTACCTGACCGGTTTGCACCCGAATTTACGCACCCTTGAAAAACTTCCCTTAGAAAATCAACATTTTTAATAATTTTCAATTTAAAAAGTCAAAATCTACGTTGTTTTCAAAATTTTTGTTTTTGTTTCAGTAGATTATAGTTGCAATAGTACTCATCCTTCATCCCTGAAATTTGGTCCGCGATCCGTGTACCCAAATTCAGGTTGGGGGTTGATTTTCGAAATTTTTTGCTCAAAAACCAGGTTTTTTGACCAAAACCCAAAATTTTTGTTCTTACCACAGCAAGTTTTATTCCATAATCGGCTAGCCCGCGCGGAGACGCGTCTCTGGACACCTCGGTCGAGGGCCTAGCTCGAAATAAAACTGTTTGTTTTTTCATATTAGTCAATTTCTCAGAAACGTTATAAGTACCAAAATCCACCTAAGGGAACAAGCAAAACATAAAAGTATCGATATCTTTCTTATTTAGGGTCCGATTTTGAAGCTGTTTTCAGCTATTTTAGACAAAACTAGGCTTCCGCTTAGTACCTGACCGGTTTGCACCCGAATTTACGCACCCTTGAAAAACTTCCCTTAGAAAATCAACATTTTTAATAATTTTCAATTTAAAAAGTCAAAATCTACGTTGTTTTCAAAATTTTTGTTTTTGTTTCAGTAGATTATAGTTGCAATAGTACTCATCCTTCATCCCTGAAATTTGGTCCGCGATCCGTGTACCCAAATTCAGGTTGGGGGTTGATTTTCGAAATTTTTTGCTCAAAAACCAGGTTTTTTGACCAAAACCCAAAATTTTTGTTCTTACCACAGCAAGTTTTATTCCATAATCGGCTAGCCCGCGCGGAGACGCGTCTCTGGACACCTCGGTCGAGGGCCTAGCTCGAAATAAAACTGTTTGTTTTTTCATATTAGTCAATTTCTCAGAAACGTTATAAGTACCAAAATCCACCTAAGGGAACAAGCAAAACATAAAAGTATCGATATCTTTCTTATTTAGGGTCCGATTTTGAAGCTGTTTTCAGCTATTTTAGACAAAACTAGGCTTCCGCTTAGTACCTGACCGGTTTGCACCCGAATTTACGCACCCTTGAAAAACTTCCCTTAGAAAATCAACATTTTTAATAATTTTCAATTTAAAAAGTCAAAATCTACGTTGTTTTCAAAATTTTTGTTTTTGTTTCAGTAGATTATAGTTGCAATAGTACTCATCCTTCATCCCTGAAATTTGGTCCGCGATCCGTGTACCCAAATTCAGGTTGGGGGTTGATTTTCGAAATTTTTTGCTCAAAAACCAGGTTTTTTGACCAAAACCCAAAATTTTTGTTCTTACCACAGCAAGTTTTATTCCATAATCGGCTAGCCCGCGCGGAGACGCGTCTCTGGACACCTCGGTCGAGGGCCTAGCTCGAAATAAAACTGTTTGTTTTTTCATATTAGTCAATTTCTCAGAAACGTTATAAGTACCAAAATCCACCTAAGGGAACAAGCAAAACATAAAAGTATCGATATCTTTCTTATTTAGGGTCCGATTTTGAAGCTGTTTTCAGCTATTTTAGACAAAACTAGGCTTCCGCTTAGTACCTGACCGGTTTGCACCCGAATTTACGCACCCTTGAAAAACTTCCCTTAGAAAATCAACATTTTTAATAATTTTCAATTTAAAAAGTCAAAATCTACGTTGTTTTCAAAATTTTTGTTTTTGTTTCAGTAGATTATAGTTGCAATAGTACTCATCCTTCATCCCTGAAATTTGGTCCGCGATCCGTGTACCCAAATTCAGGTTGGGGGTTGATTTTCGAAATTTTTTGCTCAAAAACCAGGTTTTTTGACCAAAACCCAAAATTTTTGTTCTTACCACAGCAAGTTTTATTCCATAATCGGCTAGCCCGCGCGGAGACGCGTCTCTGGACACCTCGGTCGAGGGCCTAGCTCGAAATAAAACTGTTTGTTTTTTCATATTAGTCAATTTCTCAGAAACGTTATAAGTACCAAAATCCACCTAAGGGAACAAGCAAAACATAAAAGTATCGATATCTTTCTTATTTAGGGTCCGATTTTGAAGCTGTTTTCAGCTATTTTAGACAAAACTAGGCTTCCGCTTAGTACCTGACCGGTTTGCACCCGAATTTACGCACCCTTGAAAAACTTCCCTTAGAAAATCAACATTTTTAATAATTTTCAATTTAAAAAGTCAAAATCTACGTTGTTTTCAAAATTTTTGTTTTTGTTTCAGTAGATTATAGTTGCAATAGTACTCATCCTTCATCCCTGAAATTTGGTCCGCGATCCGTGTACCCAAATTCAGGTTGGGGGTTGATTTTCGAAATTTTTTGCTCAAAAACCAGGTTTTTTGACCAAAACCCAAAATTTTTGTTCTTACCACAGCAAGTTTTATTCCATAATCGGCTAGCCCGCGCGGAGACGCGTCTCTGGACACCTCGGTCGAGGGCCTAGCTCGAAATAAAACTGTTTGTTTTTTCATATTAGTCAATTTCTCAGAAACGTTATAAGTACCAAAATCCACCTAAGGGAACAAGCAAAACATAAAAGTATCGATATCTTTCTTATTTAGGGTCCGATTTTGAAGCTGTTTTCAGCTATTTTAGACAAAACTAGGCTTCCGCTTAGTACCTGACCGGTTTGCACCCGAATTTACGCACCCTTGAAAAACTTCCCTTAGAAAATCAACATTTTTAATAATTTTCAATTTAAAAAGTCAAAATCTACGTTGTTTTCAAAATTTTTGTTTTTGTTTCAGTAGATTATAGTTGCAATAGTACTCATCCTTCATCCCTGAAATTTGGTCCGCGATCCGTGTACCCAAATTCAGGTTGGGGGTTGATTTTCGAAATTTTTTGCTCAAAAACCAGGTTTTTTGACCAAAACCCAAAATTTTTGTTCTTACCACAGCAAGTTTTATTCCATAATCGGCTAGCCCGCGCGGAGACGCGTCTCTGGACACCTCGGTCGAGGGCCTAGCTCGAAATAAAACTGTTTGTTTTTTCATATTAGTCAATTTCTCAGAAACGTTATAAGTACCAAAATCCACCTAAGGGAACAAGCAAAACATAAAAGTATCGATATCTTTCTTATTTAGGGTCCGATTTTGAAGCTGTTTTCAGCTATTTTAGACAAAACTAGGCTTCCGCTTAGTACCTGACCGGTTTGCACCCGAATTTACGCACCCTTGAAAAACTTCCCTTAGAAAATCAACATTTTTAATAATTTTCAATTTAAAAAGTCAAAATCTACGTTGTTTTCAAAATTTTTGTTTTTGTTTCAGTAGATTATAGTTGCAATAGTACTCATCCTTCATCCCTGAAATTTGGTCCGCGATCCGTGTACCCAAATTCAGGTTGGGGGTTGATTTTCGAAATTTTTTGCTCAAAAACCAGGTTTTTTGACCAAAACCCAAAATTTTTGTTCTTACCACAGCAAGTTTTATTCCATAATCGGCTAGCCCGCGCGGAGACGCGTCTCTGGACACCTCGGTCGAGGGCCTAGCTCGAAATAAAACTGTTTGTTTTTTCATATTAGTCAATTTCTCAGAAACGTTATAAGTACCAAAATCCACCTAAGGGAACAAGCAAAACATAAAAGTATCGATATCTTTCTTATTTAGGGTCCGATTTTGAAGCTGTTTTCAGCTATTTTAGACAAAACTAGGCTTCCGCTTAGTACCTGACCGGTTTGCACCCGAATTTACGCACCCTTGAAAAACTTCCCTTAGAAAATCAACATTTTTAATAATTTTCAATTTAAAAAGTCAAAATCTACGTTGTTTTCAAAATTTTTGTTTTTGTTTCAGTAGATTATAGTTGCAATAGTACTCATCCTTCATCCCTGAAATTTGGTCCGCGATCCGTGTACCCAAATTCAGGTTGGGGGTTGATTTTCGAAATTTTTTGCTCAAAAACCAGGTTTTTTGACCAAAACCCAAAATTTTTGTTCTTACCACAGCAAGTTTTATTCCATAATCGGCTAGCCCGCGCGGAGACGCGTCTCTGGACACCTCGGTCGAGGGCCTAGCTCGAAATAAAACTGTTTGTTTTTTCATATTAGTCAATTTCTCAGAAACGTTATAAGTACCAAAATCCACCTAAGGGAACAAGCAAAACATAAAAGTATCGATATCTTTCTTATTTAGGGTCCGATTTTGAAGCTGTTTTCAGCTATTTTAGACAAAACTAGGCTTCCGCTTAGTACCTGACCGGTTTGCACCCGAATTTACGCACCCTTGAAAAACTTCCCTTAGAAAATCAACATTTTTAATAATTTTCAATTTAAAAAGTCAAAATCTACGTTGTTTTCAAAATTTTTGTTTTTGTTTCAGTAGATTATAGTTGCAATAGTACTCATCCTTCATCCCTGAAATTTGGTCCGCGATCCGTGTACCCAAATTCAGGTTGGGGGTTGATTTTCGAAATTTTTTGCTCAAAAACCAGGTTTTTTGACCAAAACCCAAAATTTTTGTTCTTACCACAGCAAGTTTTATTCCATAATCGGCTAGCCCGCGCGGAGACGCGTCTCTGGACACCTCGGTCGAGGGCCTAGCTCGAAATAAAACTGTTTGTTTTTTCATATTAGTCAATTTCTCAGAAACGTTATAAGTACCAAAATCCACCTAAGGGAACAAGCAAAACATAAAAGTATCGATATCTTTCTTATTTAGGGTCCGATTTTGAAGCTGTTTTCAGCTATTTTAGACAAAACTAGGCTTCCGCTTAGTACCTGACCGGTTTGCACCCGAATTTACGCACCCTTGAAAAACTTCCCTTAGAAAATCAACATTTTTAATAATTTTCAATTTAAAAAGTCAAAATCTACGTTGTTTTCAAAATTTTTGTTTTTGTTTCAGTAGATTATAGTTGCAATAGTACTCATCCTTCATCCCTGAAATTTGGTCCGCGATCCGTGTACCCAAATTCAGGTTGGGGGTTGATTTTCGAAATTTTTTGCTCAAAAACCAGGTTTTTTGACCAAAACCCAAAATTTTTGTTCTTACCACAGCAAGTTTTATTCCATAATCGGCTAGCCCGCGCGGAGACGCGTCTCTGGACACCTCGGTCGAGGGCCTAGCTCGAAATAAAACTGTTTGTTTTTTCATATTAGTCAATTTCTCAGAAACGTTATAAGTACCAAAATCCACCTAAGGGAACAAGCAAAACATAAAAGTATCGATATCTTTCTTATTTAGGGTCCGATTTTGAAGCTGTTTTCAGCTATTTTAGACAAAACTAGGCTTCCGCTTAGTACCTGACCGGTTTGCACCCGAATTTACGCACCCTTGAAAAACTTCCCTTAGAAAATCAACATTTTTAATAATTTTCAATTTAAAAAGTCAAAATCTACGTTGTTTTCAAAATTTTTGTTTTTGTTTCAGTAGATTATAGTTGCAATAGTACTCATCCTTCATCCCTGAAATTTGGTCCGCGATCCGTGTACCCAAATTCAGGTTGGGGGTTGATTTTCGAAATTTTTTGCTCAAAAACCAGGTTTTTTGACCAAAACCCAAAATTTTTGTTCTTACCACAGCAAGTTTTATTCCATAATCGGCTAGCCCGCGCGGAGACGCGTCTCTGGACACCTCGGTCGAGGGCCTAGCTCGAAATAAAACTGTTTGTTTTTTCATATTAGTCAATTTCTCAGAAACGTTATAAGTACCAAAATCCACCTAAGGGAACAAGCAAAACATAAAAGTATCGATATCTTTCTTATTTAGGGTCCGATTTTGAAGCTGTTTTCAGCTATTTTAGACAAAACTAGGCTTCCGCTTAGTACCTGACCGGTTTGCACCCGAATTTACGCACCCTTGAAAAACTTCCCTTAGAAAATCAACATTTTTAATAATTTTCAATTTAAAAAGTCAAAATCTACGTTGTTTTCAAAATTTTTGTTTTTGTTTCAGTAGATTATAGTTGCAATAGTACTCATCCTTCATCCCTGAAATTTGGTCCGCGATCCGTGTACCCAAATTCAGGTTGGGGGTTGATTTTCGAAATTTTTTGCTCAAAAACCAGGTTTTTTGACCAAAACCCAAAATTTTTGTTCTTACCACAGCAAGTTTTATTCCATAATCGGCTAGCCCGCGCGGAGACGCGTCTCTGGACACCTCGGTCGAGGGCCTAGCTCGAAATAAAACTGTTTGTTTTTTCATATTAGTCAATTTCTCAGAAACGTTATAAGTACCAAAATCCACCTAAGGGAACAAGCAAAACATAAAAGTATCGATATCTTTCTTATTTAGGGTCCGATTTTGAAGCTGTTTTCAGCTATTTTAGACAAAACTAGGCTTCCGCTTAGTACCTGACCGGTTTGCACCCGAATTTACGCACCCTTGAAAAACTTCCCTTAGAAAATCAACATTTTTAATAATTTTCAATTTAAAAAGTCAAAATCTACGTTGTTTTCAAAATTTTTGTTTTTGTTTCAGTAGATTATAGTTGCAATAGTACTCATCCTTCATCCCTGAAATTTGGTCCGCGATCCGTGTACCCAAATTCAGGTTGGGGGTTGATTTTCGAAATTTTTTGCTCAAAAACCAGGTTTTTTGACCAAAACCCAAAATTTTTGTTCTTACCACAGCAAGTTTTATTCCATAATCGGCTAGCCCGCGCGGAGACGCGTCTCTGGACACCTCGGTCGAGGGCCTAGCTCGAAATAAAACTGTTTGTTTTTTCATATTAGTCAATTTCTCAGAAACGTTATAAGTACCAAAATCCACCTAAGGGAACAAGCAAAACATAAAAGTATCGATATCTTTCTTATTTAGGGTCCGATTTTGAAGCTGTTTTCAGCTATTTTAGACAAAACTAGGCTTCCGCTTAGTACCTGACCGGTTTGCACCCGAATTTACGCACCCTTGAAAAACTTCCCTTAGAAAATCAACATTTTTAATAATTTTCAATTTAAAAAGTCAAAATCTACGTTGTTTTCAAAATTTTTGTTTTTGTTTCAGTAGATTATAGTTGCAATAGTACTCATCCTTCATCCCTGAAATTTGGTCCGCGATCCGTGTACCCAAATTCAGGTTGGGGGTTGATTTTCGAAATTTTTTGCTCAAAAACCAGGTTTTTTGACCAAAACCCAAAATTTTTGTTCTTACCACAGCAAGTTTTATTCCATAATCGGCTAGCCCGCGCGGAGACGCGTCTCTGGACACCTCGGTCGAGGGCCTAGCTCGAAATAAAACTGTTTGTTTTTTCATATTAGTCAATTTCTCAGAAACGTTATAAGTACCAAAATCCACCTAAGGGAACAAGCAAAACATAAAAGTATCGATATCTTTCTTATTTAGGGTCCGATTTTGAAGCTGTTTTCAGCTATTTTAGACAAAACTAGGCTTCCGCTTAGTACCTGACCGGTTTGCACCCGAATTTACGCACCCTTGAAAAACTTCCCTTAGAAAATCAACATTTTTAATAATTTTCAATTTAAAAAGTCAAAATCTACGTTGTTTTCAAAATTTTTGTTTTTGTTTCAGTAGATTATAGTTGCAATAGTACTCATCCTTCATCCCTGAAATTTGGTCCGCGATCCGTGTACCCAAATTCAGGTTGGGGGTTGATTTTCGAAATTTTTTGCTCAAAAACCAGGTTTTTTGACCAAAACCCAAAATTTTTGTTCTTACCACAGCAAGTTTTATTCCATAATCGGCTAGCCCGCGCGGAGACGCGTCTCTGGACACCTCGGTCGAGGGCCTAGCTCGAAATAAAACTGTTTGTTTTTTCATATTAGTCAATTTCTCAGAAACGTTATAAGTACCAAAATCCACCTAAGGGAACAAGCAAAACATAAAAGTATCGATATCTTTCTTATTTAGGGTCCGATTTTGAAGCTGTTTTCAGCTATTTTAGACAAAACTAGGCTTCCGCTTAGTACCTGACCGGTTTGCACCCGAATTTACGCACCCTTGAAAAACTTCCCTTAGAAAATCAACATTTTTAATAATTTTCAATTTAAAAAGTCAAAATCTACGTTGTTTTCAAAATTTTTGTTTTTGTTTCAGTAGATTATAGTTGCAATAGTACTCATCCTTCATCCCTGAAATTTGGTCCGCGATCCGTGTACCCAAATTCAGGTTGGGGGTTGATTTTCGAAATTTTTTGCTCAAAAACCAGGTTTTTTGACCAAAACCCAAAATTTTTGTTCTTACCACAGCAAGTTTTATTCCATAATCGGCTAGCCCGCGCGGAGACGCGTCTCTGGACACCTCGGTCGAGGGCCTAGCTCGAAATAAAACTGTTTGTTTTTTCATATTAGTCAATTTCTCAGAAACGTTATAAGTACCAAAATCCACCTAAGGGAACAAGCAAAACATAAAAGTATCGATATCTTTCTTATTTAGGGTCCGATTTTGAAGCTGTTTTCAGCTATTTTAGACAAAACTAGGCTTCCGCTTAGTACCTGACCGGTTTGCACCCGAATTTACGCACCCTTGAAAAACTTCCCTTAGAAAATCAACATTTTTAATAATTTTCAATTTAAAAAGTCAAAATCTACGTTGTTTTCAAAATTTTTGTTTTTGTTTCAGTAGATTATAGTTGCAATAGTACTCATCCTTCATCCCTGAAATTTGGTCCGCGATCCGTGTACCCAAATTCAGGTTGGGGGTTGATTTTCGAAATTTTTTGCTCAAAAACCAGGTTTTTTGACCAAAACCCAAAATTTTTGTTCTTACCACAGCAAGTTTTATTCCATAATCGGCTAGCCCGCGCGGAGACGCGTCTCTGGACACCTCGGTCGAGGGCCTAGCTCGAAATAAAACTGTTTGTTTTTTCATATTAGTCAATTTCTCAGAAACGTTATAAGTACCAAAATCCACCTAAGGGAACAAGCAAAACATAAAAGTATCGATATCTTTCTTATTTAGGGTCCGATTTTGAAGCTGTTTTCAGCTATTTTAGACAAAACTAGGCTTCCGCTTAGTACCTGACCGGTTTGCACCCGAATTTACGCACCCTTGAAAAACTTCCCTTAGAAAATCAACATTTTTAATAATTTTCAATTTAAAAAGTCAAAATCTACGTTGTTTTCAAAATTTTTGTTTTTGTTTCAGTAGATTATAGTTGCAATAGTACTCATCCTTCATCCCTGAAATTTGGTCCGCGATCCGTGTACCCAAATTCAGGTTGGGGGTTGATTTTCGAAATTTTTTGCTCAAAAACCAGGTTTTTTGACCAAAACCCAAAATTTTTGTTCTTACCACAGCAAGTTTTATTCCATAATCGGCTAGCCCGCGCGGAGACGCGTCTCTGGACACCTCGGTCGAGGGCCTAGCTCGAAATAAAACTGTTTGTTTTTTCATATTAGTCAATTTCTCAGAAACGTTATAAGTACCAAAATCCACCTAAGGGAACAAGCAAAACATAAAAGTATCGATATCTTTCTTATTTAGGGTCCGATTTTGAAGCTGTTTTCAGCTATTTTAGACAAAACTAGGCTTCCGCTTAGTACCTGACCGGTTTGCACCCGAATTTACGCACCCTTGAAAAACTTCCCTTAGAAAATCAACATTTTTAATAATTTTCAATTTAAAAAGTCAAAATCTACGTTGTTTTCAAAATTTTTGTTTTTGTTTCAGTAGATTATAGTTGCAATAGTACTCATCCTTCATCCCTGAAATTTGGTCCGCGATCCGTGTACCCAAATTCAGGTTGGGGGTTGATTTTCGAAATTTTTTGCTCAAAAACCAGGTTTTTTGACCAAAACCCAAAATTTTTGTTCTTACCACAGCAAGTTTTATTCCATAATCGGCTAGCCCGCGCGGAGACGCGTCTCTGGACACCTCGGTCGAGGGCCTAGCTCGAAATAAAACTGTTTGTTTTTTCATATTAGTCAATTTCTCAGAAACGTTATAAGTACCAAAATCCACCTAAGGGAACAAGCAAAACATAAAAGTATCGATATCTTTCTTATTTAGGGTCCGATTTTGAAGCTGTTTTCAGCTATTTTAGACAAAACTAGGCTTCCGCTTAGTACCTGACCGGTTTGCACCCGAATTTACGCACCCTTGAAAAACTTCCCTTAGAAAATCAACATTTTTAATAATTTTCAATTTAAAAAGTCAAAATCTACGTTGTTTTCAAAATTTTTGTTTTTGTTTCAGTAGATTATAGTTGCAATAGTACTCATCCTTCATCCCTGAAATTTGGTCCGCGATCCGTGTACCCAAATTCAGGTTGGGGGTTGATTTTCGAAATTTTTTGCTCAAAAACCAGGTTTTTTGACCAAAACCCAAAATTTTTGTTCTTACCACAGCAAGTTTTATTCCATAATCGGCTAGCCCGCGCGGAGACGCGTCTCTGGACACCTCGGTCGAGGGCCTAGCTCGAAATAAAAATCCCCGCCCACCCACCCTATAGTGTATAGGAAGGCTGGGGTGGTCGGTAACGATTATTTTGTTTCGTTGAATTTAACTTCTCATACCTTTGTTTTATCTGTTTTTCGCTTTTAGATAGGGTTTTAAGGGTAAAAAGCGCTCAAAATCGGAATTTTATTATTATATTGACCTAGCTGCGACGGCTTTTTAGTATTTAATTGACAATAATTAATTTTTATACATCTTTGTGTTTTTTGTTTTTGTCTTTAAATTCTAATTATATTTCTGTGTTACCCCCCTTTACAGGGACACAGAAGTACCAAGTGTCCTGTCCTCTCTATTTTTAAAAGATATTTTTCTTTGACCTCCTCTTTACAGGGGCATATTTTTAACCGTTTTAAACATGTTCCGCACCCCATCCAGCACCGTGAAGACTCTTAGGTCGCGTAGCTCATCGCGTTCGCCGGAGAAAGTGGGGCCTTTGTCGGCTATTGCGAGAAGGAGAATCTCCTTCGGAGACAAATCTCCTTCCGCCACGCAAGAGGGCTCTGCTGTCCCGGCAGCGCGCTTAGCTGCTGCGGATTACTCTCGCCCGCTCAAGAAGCCTGAGGCCGGGTACCCCAGTCGCACTGCGGAGGCGAGAGCTTGCCTGAGCAAGGCTAAGGTCAACTTGGGCAACTCTCGCAACCTCAAGGCCGAGATCAAGACTGCGGTGCTCGAAGCCATAAACAGACTTTTTGAGCTGGTGAAGGAGTCTGAGCGGGATGGGGCCCCTCCCGCGCCTTCAGCCGTACCGGTTCCCGCGCCCGCTGCTGACCCCAGTCCCCAACCCATCCCCACCGAAATCCTTGCTGGCCAGACTGAGCTACTTAACACCCTAAAGGAGCATATCTCGGAGCTAAAGGACAACTCCGAGAAACTCGAGAGACTCCGAGACAGTCTGGCCAGCAGGGAAAGTGTTGGAGAGACCACCTACGCGAGTGTTGCGGCTGTCACTAAGAGCCACACCGGGGCTCAGGCCCTGGAGCGTACGACGCTTCACTCCGTGGTCGTCTCTTCAGCACAGGAGATGGATACGGCGGACGAAATCCTCGAAAGGGTGAGGAAAGCAGTGGACGCGAAGGAGGGCTGGGTGCGCGTTGAAAGGGTCAGAAAGGCAAGAGACCAGAAGGTTATAATGGGGTGCGCGACGATGGAGGAGAGGACGAAACTGAAGCAGCGCTTACAGGCGGCCGGAGAGAGCCTCGTCGTCGAGGAAGTAAGAAATCGTGACCCGCTTCTGGTTCTTAGGGACGTGCTGTTAGTACACAGTGACGAAGAAGTGCTGAAGGCCCTTAAGAACCAGAACCGGGAGATATTTCACGGCCTCGAAGACGAGGATCACAGATTGACCATTAAATACAGGCGAAAGACTCGAAACCCGCACGTGAATAGCATTGTGCTGAGTGTCAACCCAGCAATCTGGAGAAGGGCACTCGAAGGAGGCAAACTTCGGATTGACCTGCAGAGAGTGCGCGTCGAAGATCAGACGCCTCTGGTGCAATGTACCCGCTGCTTGGCATACGGTCACGGCAAACGCCTGTGTACGGAGCCAGCCGATCTGTGCAGCCATTGCGGTGGCCCACACCTCAATGCGGACTGCCCGGTCAGACAGGTCGGCGAAGCAGCGGCGTGCGTTAACTGCACCAGAGCCAAGCTGGGGGAGCACCAGCACAATGCATTCAGCAATGATTGCCCGGTACGTCGGAAGTGGGACGCATTCGCTAGAGCATCAATAGCATACTGCTAAAGTTGTCGATGCACCCACTTCCGCGTACACAGAGATGACTGATTCGACACAACCAGATAGCATAGGCATTGAGCGAGCCGTTGGGGTTGGCTCAGTGGAGATCGGGAACTGGAGTCGCTTTCGTAAGAAAGTGACTGGAGTTTTACTGGACAGTGGGTCAACTCTAGCGAGCTTGTCAAGTTGTGTCGAATCAGGAAAACTTTTAACAGACCGTAACAGAATTAAATACTTTTGTAATGTAGACACAGAAAATAAACAAATATTTTGAAAATATTTGATAATAAATTATATACTGAATTAGCTACTTCCACAATTCTCTCGACAACCGTAACTCCACAGAAGTCTGGAAGTTTCTCAAAACTGTTGGCATTGGCAAATCTCCAGTTGTTTCTGGAACTGACATTGACTTGTGCGCTCTAAACAAGCATTTCTCACTACCCCCTGTAACTTTGGATCCACAGGTCAAGTCAGCTACATTGAATAAACTGTCCGGTTTGCCTTTGCCGCAATGTTCTGCGTTTAATTTAAGCCCAGTAAGTGAGTGTGAGGTTAAGAAATCTATTTGTGCCATTTCCTCCTCTGCAGTTGGTAATGACCACGTTTGCTCAAGAATGATAGCTCCTATCCTTCCCACTATTCTTCCCGTATTGACTCACATTTTTAATTACTCCTTATTTTCCTGCACTGTTCCCAAGGTCTGGAAACAAGCCCATATAATCCCCTTACCTAAAATCCCAAACCCGGTGTCTCCAACCGATTTCAGACCCATTTCCATACTTCCTTATCTCTCTAAAGTTCTTGAGCACATTGTACATCAGCAGCTCACCGCCTTCCTGTCTAGGAATAGCCTTCTGAGTAATTTTCAATCTGGTTTTCGTCCTGGTCATAGCACTGTAACGGCTCTTTTAAAGGTTACCGATGATATCCGCTGCGCTATGGACCGCAAATCTCTCACTCTACTCGTACTTCTGGACTTTAGCAGCGCCTTCAACTCTGTTGATTTTGACATTCTTCTTGAGATCCTCAAATCTATTAATTTTTCTTCTTCCACTGTATCTTGGTTCGAGTCCTATCTGAAAGGCCGCTCGCAGCGTGTTCGTCTTGACGAATCCTTTTCTGATTGGTGTTCACTTGATGCGGGTGTGCCTCAGGGTGGCGTTCTCTCTCCTCTCATTTTTTCTATTTTCATCAACTCTGTCACCAGAGTCATTGCTTCCTTCTTCCATCTGTATGCCGACGATTTGCAGCTGTACCGTCATTTTGTGAGGGAAGATGCTGAAGCGGCGGTATCTGCCATGAACAAGGATCTGGATTTGATTGGTGAGTGGTCGCGCTCCTTTGGACTGCTGATCAACCCTAACAAATCTCAGGCCTTGATCATCGGTGGCAGGTATATGCGGAACAGGCTCGATGTTGCGTCGCTGTCTCCACTCTGTCTGAATGGAGTTCAGATTAATTACGCAACTAAGGCTAAGAATTTGGGGGTAATTATGGACTCATACTTGTCGTGGACTTTCCAGGTTGCAGAAGTGAGTCGAAAAGTGCATTATACATTCCACTCGCTCAAATGTCTCCAGAGCTTTCTGCCTCTGAAGACTAAAATCTCCCTTGCGCAGACTCTCATCCAGCCCATCATAGACTACGCCGATGCCTGTTATTTGGATGCCACCGAGGAGCTCTTAAATAAACTTGAGCGTTTGCAAAATATCTGTATCCGTTTTGTTTTTAACCTTAGAAAATATGATCATGTTTCCAACTTTCGCAAAATACTTAAGTGGCTCCCAATTCGACTTCGCCGGAACTCTCGAATATTGTGTTTGCTTTTTAACATCCTTCACAACCCTAAAACGCCATTCTATCTGCAGGAACGTTTTTCCTATTTCCGTCCTTCTGATGCTCCTTGTAGATCGCACCTTAGGAATCTCCTCAAACCCCCTCCCCACTCAACCGACTTCTACTCCTACTCCTTTACTGTTCACGCTGTGCGGTTGTGGAATTCGCTTCCGCCTGACATTAGGGACTGCCAAACTGTTTCAGTTTTTAAGAGAAGAGTAAAAGAACATTATCTTTCAATTTCACCATAGTTGCATAGGTATTTATTATTATATTTTATATTGTATTTAAGTTTTATATTTGTCTTTGTATTTGTATGTATGTTAGTATATTCTTATATTGTATTTAGTCATATTTGCTTTTGTTTTTATGTATTCTTTTTACGCACTGTGTCTACATCTCTTTTTATTTACTCTCCTTTCGCAGGTATGCTGGAAGAGATTTCTATAGAAATAAGCATTACCTTTGTACCTGTTTTCTATTCCTATTCATTTTTCTGTATTCAGTGTGTATGTACATAAATCGTTAAATAAATAAATAAATAAATACTGAATATATAGATTGACTATCACACAAATATTTTCAAAAAACACAACTAACAACATAAAAATATGGTAAATTAAATAAAATAATCTAGAAGGTAGTATATTTATATAGAACAATTAGTAGCATATTTTAAAAACTGTTAAATACGGGCACAAATAAAAGGGTTACAAAACTGGTACATACCTAAAAGAAAATATAAGTAAAAAACAATATTTTAAATTAGTGAAAAGTAGTCATAAAAAGTCTGTAGATACCAAAACGGGCATAAAAGTGTACAATAAACAAATAAATGGCTATTAATAATAAAAGTGGTACATACAAATATTGATAATCAACTCGAGCTTTACTTTATAGCCAAAATACAAATGTAAAAGAAAAAGCGCCAAATGTGGTCCTCCGGCCACCTAAGTACATAATCAAGACAAAAAAACAGGTATAAAGGTCTCTGATTATGTTAGAGGGACACTTGGAAAGGCAGGAGTGGTTTTTAGTCGGTTCGAGTCCGACACTACCTCGACTGTCTCACTACTCGTGAGGCAGTCGAGGTGTCCGTGGGGATTTCCCACTCCTGCCACAAAAAAAAAAAAAAAAAAAAAAAAAAAAAAAAAAAAAAAAAAAAAAAAAAAAAAACCTAACCTAACCTAACCTAACCTAACCTAACCTAACCTAACCTAACCTAACCTAACCCATCGATAACTTTTTTGTTTAGGGTCCGATTTTCAAGCTGTTTTCAGCTAATTTAGACTAAACTAGGCAACCGCTTAGTAACTGACAACTTTGCACCCTGTCGCACGCACCCTGAAAAACTTCCCTTAGACAAACACATATTTTTAATAATTTACATATTCAAAATTCAAAATCTACTTTGTTTTCAAAATTTTTGTTCTTGTTTCAGTAGATTATAGTTACAATAGTACTCATCCTTCATCCCTGAAATTTGGTCCGCGATCCGTGTACCCGAATTCAGGTTGGGGGTTGATTTTCGAATTTTTTTCCTAAAAAACCACGTTTTTGGACCATAACTCAAAATTTTTGTTCCACCGACAATAAGTTTTATTTCATAATCAGCTAGCCCGCGCGGAGACGCGTCCCTGGACACCTCGGTCGAGGGTCTAGCTCAAAATAAAAAATCCCCGCCCACCCGCCCATTGATCTATAAGAGGGAAGAGAAGAAACAGACGGCAAAATATTTTATTTTAATTTTATCTCATATATCTTTTATTTGCAGGGTTTTGACCACTCATTTTAATTTTGACAAGCCTATTGGCAAAACTGTTAATTTTATGACTTAAGGAAACTTTATTATCTTCAATTTAATATTTTATTTTAATTATTTTCTTGTATTTTACCAACTGAGTCTCCTCTCTACAGGGATTCAGTTTGGTCATTTGATTATTTATTACCATTTTGATCCCCCTTTTACAGGGATCCAGTATTATTATTAGGTGTCCTCTGACATTTTAGTCTTTTAGACATATTTTCAGTATGTTTGGCATACGGACTCCAGTTCCCAAGGCCAGACCCGTGGAGGAGACTTTGGACATGGAAGAGGCATGTCCAGCGCAGGCGGGCCCCTCAGTGAGACGCAGTGTCGGTGAGTTGGAGGCAAAATCGCTCAAATCAGGACCTTCTCACAAAACCCTAACGCCGCCCAAAACTACACAAGTGGTTACTGCCGCACCTCCAAGTAAAACACTCCTGATCTCTCCTCCAAGAACCAAGCCGAAGACAATGACAGTGCAGCTGGTAAAGCCTCCAAAATCCCTGGAGAGCTCGCCTCGAGAGGTTCTTCCTGTGAAATACGTCAGCAGAACCACGGAGGCCAAGGCGTGTCTCTCCAGTGCCAAAATCCAACTGGACAGCTCCCGAAATCTCAAAAAAGAGATAAAGGATGCGCTCACGAAAGCTGTCGAGAGACTTTACCAGCTGGTCAAGGAAGGCGAGAGTGAGAGAGGAAAAGAGACTGGGCCGGCACCTGAAACTGAACCAGAAAAAGGTCCCACGCCGGCTGCGGGTGAGCAGACAGAGCTCATGAGGCAGCTGATGCACAACCTACAGCAGCATAACAAGGCGCTAGAGGAGTGCAAGCTGCACACACGGGCTCTGTCTGAGCAACTGCAGCAGGCCCCCCGCTATACCGCAGGAAAGAGTCCCTCATTTGCGGAGATAGCCGCCGCCTCGAAGCCACATATCCGGGAGCCCCTTCACTCGGTGGTCGTGTCGTCGGTTGACGACAAGGACACTGGGGAAGAGGTTATCGAGAAGCTCAGGATGGCGGTAGATGCCAGGAATGAGGGAACCAGGGTTGAGAGACTGCGGAAAGCGAGGGACCAGAAGGTGGTGGTCGGCTTCCGGACTAGAGAAGAGCTCACCCGAGTGGCCGAAAGGATTAAAAAGGCCGGAAATCTCATGGTGGAAGAGGTGAAGAACAAAGATCCTCTCATCATAGCCAAAGACGTCCTCTCGTGCCACTCGGACGAGGAAGTACTGGAAGCAGTCAAGCGGCAAAATAGCCACCTGATTGGAGACGTGCCTGCGGACGAGTTGCGGATGGGGGTTAAATACCGCCGCAAGACCCGGAACCCCCACATGTGTCACATAGTTCTGCAGGTGTCTCCCGTGGTGTGGCAGAGGCTGACTTTTGCGGGTCGAGTGCACATTGACCTGCAGCGGGTGCGTGTGCTGGACCAGTCACCGCTGATTCAGTGTACCCGCTGCCTGCGTTTCGGCCATGGCCGGAAGCTGTGCACGGAGCCCGCTGACCTCTGCACGCACTGCGGAGACCCCCACTTGAGAGCTGACTGCCCCTCTCGGCTTGCGGCAGAGCCACCGAAGTGCCTAAACTGCGTTTCCGCTAAATTGGGAAAAACGGAGCATAACGCCTTCGACAGTGAGTGCCCTATCCGGGCCAAATGGGACGGATTGGCGCGGCTGTCGGTGGCGTACTGCTAAGGGCGTCCCGGGCGGAAGCGCAGAAATCAGTGACGGCAAATCCCACCAGTACCATGTCGTACAGGCAAACCTCCAACGCAAAAAGTTAGCGACTAATGAACTGCTGACGGAAGCTACGGAGCGCGGTATAGCACTGGCACTCATCCAGGAACCGTACGTGGGCGGGGCAAAAGTAGTAAGGAGTCACAGGGGCGTTAGAATCTTCCAGAGCACTGAAATAGGAGACGGGACTGTTAAGGCAGCAATAGCTGTCTTCAACAGTGACTTCGTCGTAAAACAGTACCCAAAACTCACCACAAACAACATCGTTGTGGTGGGAATCCAGACCAGTGCCTGGGAGATCACGCTTGTCTCCTTCTACTTCGAGCCAGACCACCCAATCGAGCCCTACCTCGAACACCTCAAAAAAATAGAGTGCTCAGTCGACTCCAAGAAACTGATCGTTGGAGGTGACGCCAATGCTAAAAGCACATGGTGGGGTAGCCCAGTTGCTGATATCAGAGGAGATGAGGTTTTTGGAACTCTCGGTGAGCTAAATCTAAACGTGCTCAATATAGGGGAAACTCCGACTTTCGACACCATCAGAGGGGGTAAGCGGTACTGCAGCCACGTCGACATAACAGCGTGCTCGACGGAAATCCTGGACCTGGTAGACGACTGGAGGGTAGACGAAGGCCTCACGAGCTCGGACCATAACGGCATCTTGTTTAGTATTAAATTAATAAAATCCAAAGGCATACAAATCAATAGAACTACACGAATTTATAACACACAAAAAGCAAATTGGCCTGAGTTTCGTGAGAAACTCAGCCAATTAATGCAAGAGCACAAAATAATTAAACAAGAAATAGATCAGTTAAACACTCAAGACCAGTTAAATTCACTCACCAACACATACACACAAATAATAAAAGACGCGTGCACTTCATCGATGCCTTTGAAGAAGAGTAGCGCAGTCTTCGAATTGCCGTGGTGGTCCGAGAAACTCGTGAGGATGAAGAAGGAAGTCGCTACCAGGAAACGCAGAATCAGGGTCGCTGCACCATCCCGAAGATCGAAAGTCGTTGAGGAGTACCTGAAACAGAAAAACGAGTATGAAATGGAAGCAGCCAAAGACGAAACCGAGGGTTGGAAGAGCTTCTGCACGAGACAGGATAGAGAGGGGGTCTGGGAGGGAATTTACCGGGTGATAGGGAGAACTAAAGGAAGAGGAGAAGACCAGCTGCTGGCAAAGAATGGGGAGGTATTAGACGCGAGGGGCTCTGTGGAGCTACTGGCGAAAACCTTCTACCCGGAAGACCTTTCGGACAGCGACAACACCTGCCACCGCTCCACCAGAGAACAGGCCGATGTCGTGAATACTGGAGCGCAAGGTGACCTATGCGATCCACTATTCACGATGGCAGAACTCATGGCTTCGTGCAGGTCGTTCAACGCCAAAAAAGCTCCAGGAGCAGATGGCCTCACTGCCGATATTTGTTGCCAGGCGATAGAATGTGCCCCGGAGGTGGCCTTGGCTCTCCTAAACCGCTGTCTTGGGTGCCACCACTTCCCCGACATCTGGAAGGAGGCCACTGTAATCGTCCTGAAAAAGCCTGGAAAGACTGATTACAGTACCCCCAAGTCGTACCGACCGATTGGCCTCTTGCCAATACTAGGCAAAATATACGAGAAGATGCTGGTGGCCCGCCTCAAGTTCCATCTGATCCCAAGTATGAGTACTCGCCAGTATGGATTCATGCCCCAGAAGAGCACCGAGGACTCCCTCTATGATCTAATGCAGCATATACGCAGCAAGCTGCAACAAAAGAAAATAGTTGTTGTCGTATCGTTGGACATAGAGGGAGCCTTCGACAGTGCGTGGTGGCCAGCCATTAGGGTCCGTCTGGCTGAGGAAAAGTGTCCGATCGGCTTGAGGAGGGTCATCGACAGCTACCTCACTAACAGAAAGGTCACGGTCAGGTACGCTGGGGAGGAATTCTCCAAGGCCACGAGTAAGGGATGTGTCCAGGGTTCCATAGGGGGACCGATACTTTGGAACCTTCTCCTCGACCCGCTCCTTAAGAGTCTGGAGGCTAGGGAGGACTATTGCCAGGCCTTTGCTGACGATGTGGTGCTTGTCTTCGATGGTGACACATCGCTGGAGATCCAAGGACGTGCCAATGCCGCTCTTGAACATGTTCGGGCGTGGGGCATACAAAATAAACTCAAATTTGCCCCGCACAAAACTAACGCTATGGTTGTGACCCGTAAATTGAAATATGACACCCCACGCCTGAGCATGGGTGGGATCGACATTGCCACGTCCAAGGAGATCAAAATCCTGGGTGTTACCATCGACGACAAACTGACCTTTAACCCACACGTCTCAGACACGTGCAGAAAGGCAATAGGAATCTACAAGCAGCTGACAAGGGCTGCAAAAACCAGCTGGGGACTTAACCCCGAAGTCCTTAAAATAATATATGTGGCTATCGTAGAACCTGTTGTGCTGTACGCCGCCAGCGTGTGGGCCCCGGCCGCTGAAAAGCTGGGCGTCAGGAAGCAGTTGGGATCTGTTCAGCGCGGTATTGCACAAAAGCTGTGCAAGTCATACCGGACGGTCTCCTTGAACTCCGCGCTAGTGCTGGCTGGGATACTACCCCTCGATCTCCGTGTCCGCGAAGCGGCATCGTTATACGAAGCCAGGAGGGGGGTGCCCCAGCCGGTGCTCTGTGACAGGAGGGTTGAGCAGGCTGCCTCGGCTATGGAAGCCCCACACCCTGCGGAGCGTGCTGAGCTGGAACTCGTGAGCCTGGTAAACCAAGAGCAACTAGATGCCCAGAACGAACTTGAGGTTCGTATCTTCACGGACGGGAGCAAGATTGGGGGCAAGGTTGGGGCGGCGCTGTCCATGTGGAGAGGTGACGCTGAAACCAAAGCCCTCAAACTTGCTCTCCCACACTACTCCACAGTTTACCAGGCTGAGCTTCTGGCAATATGCGTAGCTACCAGGCAGATCATGAAGCACAGAGCGCAATCGTTCGGAATTTTCAGCGACTCCATGGCGGCCCTCCAAACCATCCAAAACTACAACAGACACCACCCCTTGGCAGTGGAGACAAGAGCCAATCTAAGGACCCTTTCAAACCAAAACAAGGTAGTCACCCTGTTTTGGATAAAGGCTCACGTAGGGTTGGAGGGTAATGAGAGGGCCGACGAACTAGCCAAAAGTGCCGCTGAGAACTCCAAACGAAAGCCTGACTACGACCTGTGCCCGGTTTCATACGTCAAGCGATGCATCCGTACGGCAACGCTTGACGTCTGGAACCGTAGATACATTGATGGGGAAACAGCCTCCGTGACCAAACTGTTTCTTCCGGATGCGGTGGCTGCCTACAGCATAACCAGGAAACTTAGGATCGACAGCATCGTCACACAGATAATGACGGGGCACGGTGGGTTCTCGGAGTATCTGAATCGCTTCAAGTGCAAAGAGAGCCCATCGTGCATCTGCGATCCTGAAGTGGCTGAGGCGGTGCCACATATATTATTTAGTTGTCCGGTTTTCGACCAGGAAAGACTCGAGGCCGAGCTTGCACTCAACACCAAACTCGATGCAACTAGCTTGAGTCAAATAATGGCGGGCAAGCACAGAGACTTACTCCTAAAATACTGCGTAAAAATTTGTAACAAAGTAATAAAACGGAACAAAACAGTATAAATAAAAAACTGTGCTTTTTTAAATACAGTCATTCTCTTCAAGAATAGGTATTTTAACATAAGCACAGTAAATAACCAAAATTTTTCCATCAGATATACAAATTTAGATTAAAAACGAAACATTTAGAAAGAAATAAAATCATTCAAAAACTTTTCTTCCAAATTATAAAAAATTTCGAATAGCAGTACAATCATTCAATCATTAAGTATTAAAAAGGTCTCTGATTATGTCAGAGGGACACTTGCAGAGCAGGAGGGTGGTTTTAGTCGGTTCGAGTCCGACACTACCTCGACTGTCGCACAATCTGTGAGGCAGTCGAGGTGTCCGTGGGGATTTCCCCCTCCTGCCAAAACAAAAAAAAAAAAAAAAAAAAAAAAACCTAACCTAACCTAACCTAACCTAACCTAACCTAACCTAACCTAACCTAACCTAACCTAACCTAACCTAACCTAACCTAACCTAACCTAACCTAACCCATCGATATCTTTCTTATTTAGGGTCCGATTTTGAAGCTGTTTTCAGCTATTTTAGACAAAACTAGGCTTCCGCTTAGTACCTGACCGGTTTGCACCCGAATTTACGCACCCTTGAAAAACTTCCCTTAGAAAATCAACATTTTTAATAATTTTCATTTTAAAAAGTCAAAATCTACGTTGTTTTCAAAATTTTTGTTTTTGTTTCAGTAGATTATAGTTGCAATAGTACTCATCCTTCATCCCTGAAATTTGGTCCGCGATCCGTGTACCCAAATTCAGGTTGGGGGTTGATTTTCGAAATTTTTTGCTCAAAAACTAGGTTTTTTGACCAAAACCCAAAATTTTTGTTCCACCGACAATAAGTTTTATTCCATAATCGGCTAGCCCGCGCGGAGACGCGTCTCTGGACACCTCGGTCGAGGGCCTAGCTCGAAATAAAACTGTTTGTTTTTTCATATTAGTCAATTTCTCAGAAACGTTATAAGTACCAAAATCCACCTAAGGGAACAAGCAAAACATAAAAGTATCGATATCTTTCTTATTTAGGGTCCGATTTTGAAGCTGTTTTCAGCTATTTTAGACAAAACTAGGCTTCCGCTTAGTACCTGACCGGTTTGCACCCGAATTTACGCACCCTTGAAAAACTTCCCTTAGAAAATCAACATTTTTAATAATTTTCATTTTAAAAAGTCAAAATCTACGTTGTTTTCAAAATTTTTGTTTTTGTTTCAGTAGATTATAGTTGCAATAGTACTCATCCTTCATCCCTGAAATTTGGTCCGCGATCCGTGTACCCAAATTCAGGTTGGGGGTTGATTTTTTTCGAAATTTTTTGCTCAAAAACTAGGTTTTTTGACCAAAACCCAAAATTTTTGTTCCACCGACAATAAGTTTTATTCCATAATCGGCTAGCCCGCGCGGAGACGCGTCTCTGGACACCTCGGTCGAGGGCCTAGCTCGAAATAAAAATCCCCGCCCACCCACCCTATAGTGTATAGGAAGGCTGGGGTGGTCGGTAGCGATTATTTTATTTTATTGAATTTAGCTTTTAGGACATCTTCTTATTCATTTTCCGTCTTTTTATAGGGTTTTAAGGGTCAAAAGCGCTCAAAATCGGAATTTTATTAATTTTTGACAAAACATTTACAGTCTGTTAATTAAAATTCTGACGATTTATAGTTTAAATTTAGACGACAACTATTATTTAGTTAGCTGATTAGTTTTAGATTATTTAATACTGACTGTGCATCCCCTCCTTACAGGGTCACAGCAGTACCTAGTGTCCCCTTTTTATTCTCCTCCTTCTATTATTTATTTTATTCCGACCCCCCCTTTACAGGGGTTAGTTTTATTCGAATTTTAGTATATATCTGACGTATTTTAATATGTTTCACACCCCATCCTCAACCGTCAAGATTCTTGGCTCTAGAAGCCCGCCGCGAACACCGGAAGCGTCAAGTCCTTCCACTGGCAACGCAATTCGGAGAATTTCTTTTGGAGATGATTCTCCTTCTTCCCATCGTGTTGACCCTGCCGCGCCGATGAAGCGCCGGGCTCCTATTGACGCCCAACGTCAGCTCATAGAGCCTGTGGCCGGGTACCCCAGTCGCACTGCGGAAGCGAGAGCTTGCCTGAACAAGGCAAAGATAAATTTGGGTAACTCTCGCAACCTCCGCACGGATATCAAGACTGCGGTGCTCGACGCCATTAACAGGCTCTATGAGCTGGTGAAAGAGTCGGAGAACGAGAAGGCCTCTGCCGCACCTATAGCCGTACCAGTACTCGCACCCACTGCTGACTGCAATCCCCTACCCATCTCAAGCGACGTCCTTGCTGGCCAGACTGAACTCCTTAAGACCTTAAAGGAGCATATCTCGGAGATTAAGGACAACTCCGAAAAAATCGAAAAACTCCGAGACAGTCTGGCTAGCAGGGAATGTGTTGGGGAGACTACCTACGCTAGTGTAGCGGCCCTACCGAAGAGCCACACTGGGGCGCAGGTCCCGGAGCGAACGACGCTGCACTCCGTGATTGTCTCCTCGACACATGAGATGGATACGGGGGACGAAATACTGGAGAGAGTAAGGAAGGCAGTGGACGCGAAGGAGGGCTGGGTGCGTGTAGAGAGGGTCCGAAAGGCCAAGGACCAAAAAGTCGTTTTGGGGTGCGCTACGAGGGAGGAGAGGCAAAAAATTAAAAAGCGTCTTGAAGCGGCCGGAGAGAACCTCGTCGTCGAGGAGGTGAAAAATCGGAACCCGCTTCTGATTCTTAGGGACGTGCTGCTCATCCAGAGCGACGAAGAAGTTATAAGGGCCCTTAAGAATCAGAATCGGGAGATATTCCACGGCCTCGGCGACGAGGAACAGAAAGTTTCGATTAAATTTAGAAAAAAGTCACGTAACCCGCACGTTAACAGCATTGTGATGAGTGTTTCTCCTGCCGTCTGGAGACGGGCACTCGAAGGAGGCAAGCTTCGGATTGACCTCCAGAGAGTGCGCGTCGAAGATCAGACGCCTCTGGTGCAGTGCACCCGCTGCTTGGCATACGGCCACGGCAAACGCCTTTGCGTGGAGCCAGCTGACTTATGCAGCCACTGTGGCGGACCACACCACCGTGCGGACTGCCCGCAAAAGCAAACAGGCGAAGCAGCGGTGTGCGTGAACTGTACCAGAGCCAAGCTGGAGGATCACTCACACAATGCGTTTAGCGAAATATGCCCGCTACGAAGGAAGTGGGACGCATTCGCACGAGCATCCATAGCTTATTGCTAAAGTTGTCGAAGCGCCCACTTCTGAGTACAAAGAGAGTACCAACTTGGCACATACAGAGAGCAGACGCGTGAATCGATTCACTAAGGCTGGCTGGGTGAAAAATAATAACTTCAGTAAGTTTCATGTGAAAAGGACTAAAGTTATGCTGGATCAAAAGTCAGCCTTAGTGAAATCGTCATGTTGTGTCGAACTGGTAACGCACCCGTCTAAAAATTATCCGTTTCTTTTAACTGGTTACTTTGTCAGAAATTTAAGTAAGTCAGCGCTCTAAAACTGTGATATGCAAGCATATACTAAGTATATAGCGTTGATATCCTTAAAATATAGCCTAAAACCTGACATTGCAAAAAATTAATTTTAATATCATACAGTGAGGGCATTACTGGATCGATGACACAAAAAGATTTAAAATTAAAAAAATCATATTCATTTATTATTTGTTCAAATATTTATTTACATCAAAATTATAAAAAGCACATTTTAAAAATATTCACAACAATGCATTAAAATATATAAAGTTTACAATTCTTAACATCTAAATAATTATAAAAGCAATAGAAATATAGAAATTCGGAATTCATAAAGTATTAAAACTAAATTATTAAATTCAAAAAACAAGAGCAAGGTCTCTTCGGCCTTATAATAACTTATCGTACTCAAGACACAAAATCGCTTGAAAAGGTCTCTAATTACGTTAGAGGGACACTAGCGGGGCAGGAGTGTGGTTTTAGCCGGTTCGAGTCCGGCACTACCTCGACTGTCTCACCACCCGTGAGATAGTCGAGGTGTCCGTGGGGATTTCCCACTCCTGCCAAAACAAAAAAAAAAAAAAAAAAAAAAAAAAAAAAAAACCTAACCTAACCTAACCTAACCCTAACCTAACCCTAACCTAACCCTAACCTAACCCTAACCTAACCCTAACCTAACCCTAACCTAACCCTAACCTAACCCTAACCTAACCCTAACCTAACCCTAACCTAACCCTAACCTAACCCTAACCTAACCCTAACCTAACCCTAACCTAACCCTAACCTAACCCTTTTTTTTTTTTTTTTTTTTTTTTTTTGCGCTGGGAAAAAATGCATTACGCATACCCACCCATCGGGGGATGAGGGGGCTATGTGGGACTCCCCGGTCTGACCCGGTATACCCACTAAAAATACCCAGCGGCACTCCCGCTTCGTCCAAGAGGCGGGGGACTGGGAAACCGGCACAGCCTTAACGTCCAGTCCTCCGCCGACGATTGCCCTCCATGCCGGGACCCCTAACGCCCTCCCCTAGGTGGGGAGGGGGAGCCGGGCCCGGGAGTGACCGACGAAGGTGGCGATGGGTGCAATGCAGGCAAGGGCACCCCCGTGCCCATCGCCCGCCCATCGCCACCATGAAGAGGAGGGAGAGGACGGCGCCTTCTCCGACCCCTTCGTCGTCTGCGGAGCGGCGCAGCGAGAGGGTCGTCCTCCCGAGCGCGCTCCGCCTCCTCTTTTTGCGAGATGACATCCTCGCAAAAGGAGGCAACCGCTGCCCAGGCCTCCTCGCTCTCCAGCATGGCGTTGACGACGCCGGGAAGCGAGAGGTCCTGTCCAACTACCGCGGTCATACCGCGGCGTTGTTCGGACCAAGCCGGGCATACTTCGAGGGTGTGCTGGGCCGTGTCCTCCGCCGCGCCGCAGTCGTGGCAGACCGGGGTCTCCTCCCTCCCGATCCGGTGCAGGTGCGATCCGAAACAGCCATGGCCGGACAACACCTGCACCAGGCGGAATGAGAGGAAACCGTGGGACCGCTCGAGCCAGCCCTGCAGAACCGGACCGATCGCGTCCAACGTCCGGCGGCCGAAGGCGGCTGCAGCGAGGTCCTCCGTCCAGTGGAGGACGATGGCTTCCTTCGCCTCTCGCCGCACGGCCTCCCGCTCCTCGGCGACGGGGCGCTCCCCGAGCGCCTTCCGTTGCGCGGTCCACTCGTACACTCTGGCGAGCACCCAGGCCTCCAACTCCCAAGGAGGGGTGCCGGCCAGAGCGCACGCCGCCGAAAAACCCACCGAGCGGTAGGCCCTTGCCACCCTCAGTGCAATGGCCCTTTGGGGCTTGCGGATGGCAGTCGCGTTCTCCCTCCTGTGTAGGGAGTCGGCCCAGATGGGGGCCCCGTATAGGGCCATGCTCCTCAAGATGCCCGAATACAGGCGCCGGCATTTCGCCTTGGGCCCCCCCAAGTTCGGGAGGAGCCACGAGAAAGCATCCGCGGCTTTCAACAGGCGCGTCGACAGCCCGCTGAAATGCGGGCCAAACCGCCACCTGTCGTCCAGCACCAGGCCCAGATACTTCATCTGGGGCTGGACCCCTATCGTGACGCCCCCCACGACAATGTGAGCATCGGGAGGAGGGCAGCGTTGCCGAGGCCCGCGAAAGAACACGGCCTCAGTCTTGTGCAGCGCCACCTTCAATCCCAGGCGGCGGATCCTCTCTGCAACCAAGGACCCGCCAGCCGAGGCCAGACAGGCCGCATCCCCAAAGTTCTTCCCCCGAGCAATGAGGAGGGTGTCATCCGCGTAGCAGATGACACTCGTGCCCTGGAGGAGTACTCCCCGCAGGATCCAGTCGTACCCGATGTTCCACAGGGGAGGTCCGAGCACCGACCCTTGCGGAACACCGGACTCTGCGCCGTACCGCCTCACCATGGCCCTCTTGTCAACGAGGAGAACCTCTCGGCCCTCCAAGTAGCTGGCTAGGAGGTTGCGCAGGTATTGCGGCACGCCGTGATACCGGAGCGCCTCCAATATTGTCGCGTGGGGCATGGAGTTGAAGGCGTTGGCAATGTCGAATGACACCGCCAGCACTCCATCTCCCGCGTCCACCGCCTCCTTCACCTGGCCCTTGAGTAGGGCTAGCGCATCGATAGTCGAACGCCCTCGTCGAAAACCGAATTGGGCGTCCGACAGGTTGGGCCCAACCCCCCGCAAAAAGCTATCAAGCCGGGAGGCGACAATCCCCTCGAACAACTTACCGACCTCATCGAGCAGGACGATGGGCCGGTATGCCGATGGAGAGTCCACCGGGCGTCCCTCCTTTCGGAGGAGGCATAGCTGCCCCTCCTTCCACAGTTTCGGAAACCTCCCAGCAGTGAAACAAGCGCTGAAGAGGTCCCGAAACCTGTCATCCATTTCGGAGGCGGCGATCGCCACCACCCGTGCGGGGACGCCGTCTGGTCCGGGTGCCGTCTTCTTCGCGCGGAGGCTGAGAACCCCAGCGCGAAACTCCGCCGCCGTCACCGGGGGGACCTCCTCCTCCGGCGAAGCCGCCCCTTGCGGGGGATCCATAGTTGGTGGGGTGAAGTCGGTCCTGCGCGGAAACAGGGACCGGACCACCCCGTCCAGCAACACTGGCTCGAGGGTCTCCGTCAGTGGGGGACCAAAGGGGCGTAGCTGGTTCCGCGCCACCCTGTATGGTCTCCCATAAGGATCCCTGTCGAGACCCTCCAGCATCTCGGCCCTCGCCGAGTCTTCTGCAGCTCCCATCGCAGACTTGAGGACCATTGTCGCCTCTCGATAAGAGGCGTATAGGCGGTCCTCTTCTGCCTGTACTCGGTTTTGGGCGCTGCGCCGTCGGCTCCGCGCGTAGGCCCTTCTGGCCGCCACACAGGCAGCCCGGAGCCCCGTCAGCTCCTCCGTCCACCAATAGACGGGGCGACGGGGAGGCGGGCGGCGAGACCGAGGCATGCTGGAGTTGCACACCTCGGTCAGCGACCCCCTGAGTCGGACCGCTGCGGCGTCCACGTCTAGGACCGCAACAGGGGGCGACAGCCAGTCCTGGAGAAAGGCTGCCTCCTTCGCTGCCTCCCGGTCCAGGCGGGTGAGTGCCCACCGCGGGAAGGGAGATTGCCCAGAGCGGGACATCCCCCGCCCTTGCCGGGTGGAGATGTCGAACCGCACATATCGGTGGTCCGACAAGGTCTCCACCATCTCTACACGCCAGTTGACGACGCGAGTGGCTAGCGCGGGGGTGGCAAACGAGACGTCCACCACCGACCCTCCCTGCTGCCGCACACACGTGTGGACCGACCCCCTGTTGAGGAGGGACACACCGCATGATGCCGCCCAAAACTCGAGGGCGCGACCACGGACGTTGCAACCGGTGGCCGGGTTGCCCCAGGCCGTCGACTTGGCGTTCGGGTCGCCCAACACCATAACCTGTCGCGGCGCCGCCCTCCCTACCACTGCGGTTAGAACCTCCAGGAAATCCTCAAAGTCCGAGAGAGGGCGGTTTGGGGAGAAATAGACCCCCACCACAGCCATGTCTGCCCACGCGGCGGCCACGTATCCCGGTCCCCTCTCTAAGAGCGAGAGGGGAGGGGAGTCTGTGGAAGACCGCGACACTAACGCCACCAAGCCGTCCCGGTCGCCCAGCCAACGGCCAGGGACCGAGTAAGGCTCGGCGACCACTACCAAGTCCACCAACCACTCGGCCATGGTCTGCATCAGCAGATTCTGGGCTGCCCTGCAGTGGTTGGCGTTCGCCTGAAGGATGCGATGTTCGACCCTATCCATCAGTCGGACATTGCACCCCCCTCCTCCGCAGCCGCCGCTGGAACGACGGCGCTGACGGCAGCGGCAGCAGGCCCGAACGGCGCCTGCGCTTTACCCCGCTTAGGGGGAGGATTGCAGCTCCTCCCCTTCATAACGTGGTCTGACGGGCAGCCACTGGCGGCACATACCGCGCAGTGCGGCGTGGCAGCCTCACAAGAGGCGGCTTTGTGGCCCTCCTTACCGCAGCGGTAGCACGTGTCTGTCCTGTCCACCGTGGACGGACACAGCGGCCGCGTGTGTCCGATGCCAAAGCATCGGAAACACCGTACAGGCTGATCGTCGAGTGCCCGGACTGCACCCGAGCTGAAGCCGACTGTAAGGCGTCCTTTGGCAAGGACGGCTTTGGCAGCGGCGATTGGGCACTCGAGGCGAATGGTGCCCATGCCGCCGCGGCCGGGCCTTATGTCCCGGCTTTGGACCGCCGCGACGTCACAGCCCCCTATCGCTGCGATCGCCTTCGCCACGTCCTCCTTGGTGACGGAGTCGTCCAGGTCAGCCACCTCTATGGCCGCTGACTTGACCGGTCGGGCCACCTTGGCCGAGTCCGCGATGACCTCCTGCAGCTTGGCTGCAAAGAGGTCCGCATGGGCACTCCCCTCTGCCCCCGGGAACTCGAAGATTCGAGCCCCGGCTTGCGTTCGCCGGCAAGACACACTGCTGATCCCGAGCTGGGTGGGATCGGCATTAGCACGCGCCCGCACCAAAATGGACGCGTACGTCTCCCCTCGCCCCGCCGCCTCCGCGGTGAGAGTCACCACGACGGCCGCGGTTTTTGGGGCGACTAGCTGCCCTTTTGCTCTCCCTTTGCCTGTCCTCTTCCCCTTTCCCTTGCCGGTGGTGGCGGGGACGACAGGGGCGGCCGTCGCCGACTTTTTCCCTTTGCCCTTCCCCTTACGGACCACTTCTGTCCACTCGTTGGACGGGGTGGTCGAGGGGAGAAGGGCATCCTCCGTCTGGGAGGAGGACGGCCCCGGCTCGGATTGCCTGTTATCTGCCGCAAGCGGCGGTCGGAGGCGTTTCTCCGGCAACAGCCGGTCCTCGATGCCTGCTAAGCAGGCTCTTGTGAAGGCCCTCTCCTCCATTACAACCTTGCGGATGACTTCCTCAAGGTTGGAGGGGGGGGCCTCTGCCACAGGGCTTGTCTGGGCCTGTTGTGGCCGGGCCGTGGCTTCAGCTAGCTTCTGATGAAGCTGGCTGACCTCCGACTGCAGGCGATCTATTTTTGCCTGCAGTTGCCGCGTCTCGTCGGTGGCCTTGCGTTTCACCAGCTCCGCAACGACACCGCGCAAGCTCGCGGCCCGGCTCTTGAGGGCCTTTTGGAAGGTCCCCTTCAGGTTGGAGGACTTTGAGGCAACCTCCACAATCTCCTCCTCGTCCTCCTCCGCCATTCTTTCCAGCTCTTCCATAGAGTGGTCCGCGTATAAAACGCGGGACGCACCGTACCCGGACTTGGCCCGGGCGACGTGCGCCCGCTTTTCTTTTGCGGCAACCCGCTCTTCTAGCTCTTGCTGGAGCTGCGCCCGTCGAGCCAGGTCCAACTGGCGTTGGGCATCCGCGAGCCCAACGACATGGGTATCCGCGGCCACCGTCGGCTTTTTAGCCTTCGGCAAACGCTTCGACCCCGAGGCCGAGGACCCATCGCTCCTCGATCTGACCCGCTTCCGCGGCTGAGACTCGTCCGCATCCGACACACCGACCATTGAGTCGTCAGACCACTCGTCCGCCCCTCCAAAGTTGCTAGCCGCAGACGGCGCGCGGCTAGTCTCTGACGCCGAAGCGTCGGAGAGGCCCTGAGAAGGGCCTTTGGGTTGGCCCTGAGAAGGACCTTTGGGTTGGCCCCGAGAAGGGCCTTTGCGTTGGCCCTGAGAAGGGCCTTTGGGTTGGACCTGAGAAGGGCCTTTGTCTTTTAAAAACCGCCCGCAGGCGTCCCGCGAAGGTTTCGGCATGATTCCGCAGGTTCGTAACTGTCAAGGCAAAGATTTTGGATAGCTACGAGAGCACAGTGCACTTTGGCCAACCCAGTCTGCCACTCCGTTACGGTGGTCAGAACTGGGTCGTTTCCAGGGGACGCGACGTGGACGCAAGCACTGTGGGGTGGTCCCCCACCCTAACCTAACCCTAACCTAACCCTAACCTAACCCTAACCTAATCCTAACCTAACCCTAACCTAACCCTTTTGTTTTTCGTGTGGAAATCCTCAATGGATGTCTTCCGCTTTTGCGGATGGGTCTGTCAGACTCCTACTGACTAAAACCACACGGTGTTCCTTCTCGTCACTTCTGGCTGGGGTGCGGGGACACATTTGGCATTCTGCTTAATCACACCAGCAGTGACGGTTTGCTTGCGGCAAACCCCTTCTCAGGAAAAGGGGAGGAGTGGACTACTCTTCTCCCTGTCATTCTATATAAGAGGCACGCGGAAACACCACGCGTTGTTGCCAACTCAGGTTTATATGCTAGGACAACAGACTTCCTCAAGTCCATTGTCAGCAGGCCATTTTATGGGGGGCGAAAGAGGGCATTGTCGGCCCTCCTCCTGCGCCCAGATCTTCGGGTGCGGGAGGGTACGTTGGAAGTTTTCTCCCTCTCCCTTTCTGCTGCCTCTTTTGCTGCCATAACTTCTTCAGCGAAGGCAGCTATTGCTAGCCATGAACTCTCGCTTCTAGCCATACATCTAATTATAGCTGGAAGCGAGAGGTCCACCCTATTTCAGCTACCAGGGTTTTGCGCTGTTCCACCCATGCAGGGAACAGCTCGATGGTATGCTGTGCTGTATCCTCGCTGCAGTCACAGTGATGGCAGCGGGGTGTCGTCTCTCTACCGGCAATGGAACACAGGTACTTACCGAAGCAGCCATGCCCTGAGAGTATCTGTGTCAGCCTAAAGGTAAGTACTCCGTGGCGCCTTTCTACCCAGTCCAAGAATACTGGTTGGAGAGCTTCGATGATCTTGAAGCCAGCCCCAGGCCGTGACAATCTTTCCACCCACTCTGCCATCACTGCGTCTCGAAGCAGACTTTGTTGGTGCTCCAAAACTCTTGTTGGAATCTGTATTCTTACATCCTTGCGCCAAATATCGCTAGTGACCTTGCTTCTAAGTCCCATGGCACCGACCCAGCCAGAGCACAAGCTGCCTCGCCGGATATTGTGCGATATCCACGTATAGCACGGACCGCCATCACCCATTGCGGTTTACGCAGTAGAGCGACACCTCGACTAGTAATTTCGCAGGCCCACACAGGGGCTCCGTAGAGTGCCATTGATCTTATGACTTCTATGTATAGCCGCCTACAGCTATCATGGGGACCCCGGAGATTTGGTAGAAGACGGCTAAGTGCGCCTGCAGCACCCATCACTCTTGGCACAAGACGTTGGAAATGCGCACCCAAATTCCAACCACTATCCAGCACGAGCCCTAGATACTTCATGGTCGTTTGACTCTGGATTTGGACCCCACTGATGATAATGTGAGATCCAGAAGGGGGCGCTTTACGGGGTCCATGGAAGCAAATAGCCTCCGATTTGCTCACAGCCACTTGTAAGCCAAGCATTCTGATTCGGGCGACCACCTGTGCCACACCCGCTGTCGCCAGTCGCGCAGCTTCTCTAAAGGTCTTCTCACGTGATAAAACAAGAGTGTCGTCTGCGTAACAAGTCAAACTAATGCCCGGGAGGTTAACACCTCGCAGGACCCAATCGTAGTCGATGTTCCACAGGAGCGGTCCCACCCAGGACAAACTTTGTCTGGTTACCATAAGACAAGCTCTGCTTAGCTTGGGATCAGATAGCCGTGTGTGAGTTGTCCCAAGATATTTATTATTTATTTATTTAATGTTGTAAGAAGTAACAGAGAAGCCTTTAGACTTTAGACAACTAAAAGACAATTTCCTCCGTAGATGTAGATTGTGCATTGCTGTGGTAAGGCGGCACTTTGAAAACCTTTTGTAACGTGTTTTAATAAAATTTGTAAACTATCTACCGTATTTTTTTATCATAAAAGTGGCAAAAATAAAGAAATTCCAAATTATAACAATAACTGTAAAAATACCTTTATTGCTATCAACGCTAATTACAGGAAATAATCCCCGATCAAGCTCTATATTTTTTTACCGATTTTGTCTGTTGAAGGTCCATAGAAGTTTTTAAGATCATTTAGTAACCTCTGGCACCCCTAACTTATTTTTTTTTAAGCTCTGAACATTTTTGATTATCGAACTCTAATGGTAATTTTGAACTTTGGACTAATTTTGTGGTAAGTTCTACAATGCCTAGGCAAACGGTTTTTTTTGCATGGTAGCTATTGTTATCGCTAATAGTTTCCACAAAAAAGAATTTCTAAAAATGATAGGAATAAAGACATAAAAAATAAAAACCAATGTTAGGTGAAAATTTTGAAAAAAGTACTAAAAAAAATTCTAGCTCCTAAACTACAAATAATTGCGGAACATACATGGGGGTAATTCGGGTACCCCTTAGCATAAGGCATCTAATTTTTTTCTTTGGACGCCTTTCAACTAGCCACCCTGTATATACCTATTCATATAATTGGTGTTTGCTAGCTGACAAGTGACAATGAATGAATAATTTCTTAATTTGTTGTGATAAAATTGTATAAAATCTGGTTCTTCTAACCTGACAGACAGATGTGTTGCTGGGGAGTTTGTTCCGCCACTTCTTCTTCCCAGCTAAAACACTAGGAAGTGGCGAAGGGCAGTGCGTTTTTGTGGGACTGTCTCTTGTAATCTGACGTTCAAGAACTGACCAAGAGCGTGTCGGGCCACGCTCACTGTAGGGTTCCGTAGTTTCCCGTCCGTCACAATAAGTGTTCCCAGTCCCACTGACCCGTAATATTCCATTCATGTAATAAATTAATGCAAATCCAATGCCTTACAAACCCGACTTCTCCGACTTATATAATTTATAAATGAGACTCGTTTTGAGGCACAGGCTCTATTACTTCCGTGTAAAGAAAAAGAGACACTTCGCTAGAACGAAACGATGTGTGTTGGGCTAACAAATCATGAAAGGCGCGCACAGCGTCGTCCTCAACATGATTATCACTGTTCAAATTATACGAGAACATTTTAATAAGTATCTACAGCGCCATCTCTCGGGGAATTGGGTTACTAATTAATACAAAGACGTGCAAGAAGTTTTTGGTGGTAATTTTGGATTGCGAGAACCGATTTCAATAATTCTTTTTTTGTTTGAAAAAGATACGTTCAGGATAGTAAAATATGTAAACGAAGTTAAAAAAAAATGCTTGCATATACGATTATACTACAAATTTAGTCCAGAAATTAATTTGTACAACTTTTTGTCTTTTTTGTACAAAAACTGTTGTGTCAATCAAGTTCAAAATGATTTTCCTAGAAAGTCCTTATAAAGTTCTACTTTTCAGATTTTTTTCATATTATCTAAATTTATGGTTCAAAAGTTAGAGGGGGCGGACACATTGTTTTTTTAGTTTTGGAGCGATTATTTCCGAAATTATTGACATTATCAAAAAATGATTTTACCAAACCCCTATTCATTGCCTGTCAGTCGTGACTCATCGTGGTCATGGTCATCTATAATTAGCCGCCACGGTTTGTTTTAATTTATTTATTTATCTATTAAACCCTTGTTCTTGCTTTTACTCTGGATGCTCTTAATGTGCTCGTTTATTCTACATCGTTTTCACATGTATGTATAATCTCAACATGAATTATATATCCATGATTTTGTTAAAAATATTATGATTTAAAAGAGTGTCCATTGAGTTTCTTGCCCAATCCTCTCCATAGAGATCTACGCTTTAGAATGGGCAACTACAGTACTTTCACGAGTTATTATGTCTTGTGACTGGGACTGTAGCGTCATCTTTTTTTGCTTACATGACATTCAAAAATGCTTGAAATAAATGCTTTGAGTTTGACCTCTCCTCCCGCTGTCCGCACTTCTGTCTATATGGCGCCAGTTTTAATTAAAGGGACATTCGTTATTCTTTCTTCAATAATTGCACTATGCAATAATTGCATTATGTTTATATAATGAAACTAAAATAACCAATTCCTAGCAAGGAAAATTTTAGGCTAAATACAACCACGCCATTGCTAAAAATTCAAAAAAAAAGCTGTCATGTATTATAATGTGAGTCTAGACGCGTCCAGTTTTGTTCTACGGGAGTGCCCGTCTGAAGCTATCTTGTCTATGGTCATAGTTATTCATTACATTACCTGTCAGACCTGTATAGTTATATTATTTTACTCTGTGTCAGACTTTGACAGTGACAGTTGCTCTAGTCTTGTTTGTTTCGTTTCTTGTACTTAGGTTTCTCATGGAAAAAGACAAATATAGTTTGTTTATTTTCGTACACAGCCTGCTCACACTCATGTTTATGAGTAACACAAATTAAATAGTCACCTAATTACGGATTTGTCAGTATCATTAAGTTTGGATTGATAGTTGTTAAGCTACAGTAGTGATTGATGTTTATTTATTAGATACATAACCAAACTGTTTGGAACATTCAATTATGTCGATTGAAATAGAATCTGCGGAGTGAGTGTTTGATAAATTAATGTAAATTTAGTGTTTTCGTTATTACTATAAATAGTATAAAGTAATAAATGCCTACGATTTTCCAGTGTTATCCGGCTGATCCAGCAGTACTTGAAGGAATCTAACCTCACTAAAACACTTCAGACCTTGCAGGTATACGCTGTTATGTTGTCATATTTTATTTTTTTATTGAGGTATAGGAATGAAAATTAACAGAGTTTTTGGTAAACTTTAATATTTTTTTATGTTATGGGCATTTTTGGGTTATTATGTATACTTTATTTTTGTTCAACATTAAAAAGTATAATGTAATAAAACAGTATTATAAGTTTTTAACAGTATATTTTTATTATTATATATTTACACTACCTGCAGCCATGGTATTCCATAACAAATTGACAATGGCACTTATTTCAAGATTTATTTATTATAACTAGATCATTACAGGCAGTTTTGATTGTCAAGAACTAAAAAGATGCAGCCACAGTTCAAGTCACAAGGCATAATAGCTTGTTAAAGTATGAATAGATAATAGTAATAGATACTTCCTTATAATTTTGGAAGAATGATTGTTATCAGTGCCGCTGTCAACATGTGATGTTAAGGGTGTGTGCTTCTGCAGGAGGAGACAGGTGTGTCGTTGAACACTGTGGACAGTGTGGATGGGTTTTGCGCGGACATCAACAATGGCCACTGGGATACAGTGCTTAAGGCTACGGCATCGCTCAAGCTGCCAGACAAGAAGCTCATGGAACTGTACGAGCAGGTGGTGCTGGAGCTCATCGAACTACGTGAGTTGGGCGCCGCGCGCTCGCTGCTGCGCCAGACGCACCCCTGCCTGCTCATGAAGCAGCAAGAGACAGACCGCTATATACACCTCGGTAAGATAGCGTCAACAGTATGAGTGTCACTGCTGGCAGTGTCACAGTCGAGTGTAACCGGCGCTCGTTCATGTCGCAGAGAACCTTCTGGCACGCTCGTACTTCGACCCGCGCGAGGCATATGGCAGCGGCGGCGGCAAGGAGCGGCGCCGTGCCGCCATCGCCGCCGCGCTGGCGGGCGAGGTGTCCGTGGTGCCCAGCTCGCGCCTGCTGGCGCTGCTGGGCCAAGCACTCAAGTGGCAACAGCACCAAGGGCTGCTGCCGCCCGGCACCACCATCGATCTGTTCCGCGGCAAAGCAGCCATCCGCGATGAAGAGGACGACCAGTGCCCCACACAGCTCTCCAAGATCATCAAGTTTGGCCAGAAATCACATGTGGAATGTGCCAGGTCGGTGCTCAGACGACACTCTTTATTTAAAGAAATAGGTTTTTAATTCGCTTGAGATGCTACACTAAAAGAAAAATTTCAACTCACTACTATCACTGCTTTTCAGCAGTGATTGTTAAATAGTTCAGTACCCAAAAGGCCCCAAGAGTTGTCCTGCAAAAGTTGTCTTGAAAAGAACAGTTTTAGCGATAAGACCGACCATTGTGCACCGTATTTATAAGTGAGGTCATGAAGAGTATTCTTACCATGTTCGCTTTCTGTCTGTTAGTTTGTTGTTAATCATTATAGGACCCGTACACATGCCATTTGGGCAGAATGTGTATTACTTATTATTACTTTAGCCGCAATACATTAAAAGCCGTCCCTGTGCGAGAAACGTTATTTTTTGAGCGTTTGTACGGAATGCTTCATTTGCGAATCCTATTCCGATTTGGATTTGATATGAAAAACGAATATTTTTCTGAACCCATATTCATAACCCTGTACTAAAACGAAGTCGGTATTGATCTGTTAACAGGTTCTCGCCGGACGGACAGTACCTCGTGACGGGGTCGGTCGACGGGCTCGTGGAAGTGTGGAACTTCACCACCGGCAAGATCCGTAAAGACCTGCGCTACCAGGCGCACGAGGAGTACATGAGTATGGAGGAGGCTGTGCTCAGCCTCGCCTTCGGCCGCGACAGCGACACGCTCGCTGCCGGCTCTAACGACGGCAAGATCAAGGTACGCCCTCCGCCCCGCCCTGCCTTATTACCTCACACCGCTCCACACCACCCTGACCGTACTCTCTTTGCAGGTATGGAAAGTGTCGTCCGGCCAGGTGCTGCGTAAGCTGGAGCGCGCGCACGCCAAGGGCGTCACCTGCCTACAGTTCACGCGGGACAACACGCAGATCCTGTCTGCCTCCTTCGACCGAACCATCAGGTAAGTATCGCGCCCCCGTCCCCCGCCTCGCGTCTCGCGGCTCCTCTTCCGCTTTCTCACCGCACATCTTGCTCCGCAGGATCCACGGTCTGAAGTCGGGCAAGGTCCTGAAAGAGTTCCGCGGGCATGCGTCGTTCGTGAACGAGGCGGTGTTCACGCCGGACGGGCACGGCGTGCTGAGCGGCTCGTCGGACGGCAGCGTGAAGGTGTGGTCGGTGCGCACGGGCGAGTGCACGGCCACCCTGAAGCCGCTCGGCAGCGGCGAGCCGCCCGTCAACTCGTTGCTGCTCACGCCCAAGAACCCCGACCACTTCGTGGTGTGCAACCGCACCAACACTGTGGTCATCATGAACATGCAAGGCCAGATCGTGCGCTCGTTCTCCAGCGGGCGGCGCGAGCAGGAGGGCGGCGCGCTCGTCAGCGCGTCGCTGAGCGCGCGCGGCCGGCTGGTGTACTGCGCCGGCGAGGACCTCGTGCTGTACGCCTTCTGCACCGCGACCGGCAAGCTGGAGCGCACCATCAACGTGAGTGGCCGCGACATACGTACCGCACGCGCACGCACCGAGCGGCACTCACGCCAGCGCTTCTGTTTCAGATCCACGAGAAGGCAGTGATCGGGCTGACGCACCACCCGCACCAGAACCTGCTGGCCACGTACGGCGAGGACGGCCTGCTCAAGTTGTGGAAGCCGTAACTCTGCCCGTGCCCGTTGCCGATAGACTGTTTACACATAGTTAAGATTTATAATTACTAAGCACTAGCTCTTAAGTGGAATTAAAAGTAATACCAAACTAGATTTTGTTTTTACCAATTAAAATATTATGTTTAAAATAGGCCGTCGACGTTTAGAAAAAGTTCGGGTTGATCGTTTCCTATGGAGAAGAACCGGCTAGAAACTTCAGGTTTTTCTTTTAATATAATTTGGTTTTACCACGTTGTTGTTACAGCACTGCAATGTTGTTGTTTTATTACTTAAGTATGAGAGCACAGCATAGGCCCAACAATGAGTAATTACTTACGTTACAAAACGTAAAATAAAAAGTTAATAAGCTTCTCTAAATCTACAAGGCAATGAGTCCAAACAAGACAGTCAAAAATATTATGAATAAAGACTACATTTAACAAGTGACACAAATGTTGCCATCAGTATTGTGACTATTCTGAACAAATGGTGTATAAATATGTGCTTTATAACTATTTTAAAGATCGTAATAGTATTTTTTTCTGCAAGGGACACTTTTTTTCCTTTCGACAAAGTTGTTTTTTATTCTTGATAATTTTTGCGATGTTATTAGGTAGCTTTATGCTAGTATTTACGTGCACCTTACTAGACGGGCAGCCGTGCAGGTGCTGCACCTGTCGGGCCACGTCACACGTGTGCACGGCGTCCCGCCGGCTGGCTGCCGAGGGCGCCACGGCTTTAGCTACGAGCTGCAGTGGTATCAGTAATCAAGCGAGACTGTATCTTTGTTACGAACACGGAACACCCGACACGAATTGATCTGACACAGCACTTCGAACTGGTTCTTAAAACTGCTATAGGTAGCCAAGTGTTCAAAATAGAAAGGTGAGAGTTAACGGACAATGTTCCAGCGTTTCTCTGATAGACAGAATTCGAAACGAATTCGTCAGAGAACTGAAGTCTCCAACATGCCTAGCAGAATCAGTACCTACGCTGAAGTGGATGTGGGACGGTCATGTCCGCCGCTGCGGAAGGGTAGTGGGCGGGTAAAGCATGCAGACACATACTAGTTAGAGTGGAGATCACGTTGAGGTAGTGTGGTGTGGGTCGCCATGCTGCACGATGGAGCGACGATTTAAAGGTCAGAACCGGAATGGTTGGCGTTCTTTGTTGGAGGCCTACGTTTAGCAGTTGTCGGCAATTGTGAGGAAATACAGTCGATATGTTACTTCAATGAAGAAAAATAAAATGCATTTTCGATTTATTGTATGATTAATCTACGTTTATTATTTTTTACAAATATGTAGTAGCTACCGGTAATTAATAATTATTGTGATTCGTCTATGTCGTCACTGCAAAATGTATAAACAATAGCCGTTGCCTCGCGAACTTCACGGCGACGACACAACCTTTACTATGGCCACAGCAGTTCCAGTTCCGACCAGGGAACGTCGTTCGGCAGCGGCCGGTCTGCGACTAATGGTCGTGTAGTGCGTGAACTCCGCGTTCAGAGCATAGAACATCTGAAGGTTGGACATAATTAAGCTAATTGATAAAAAAAATGTCCCAGTCTGGGTGTTTTGTGGTTAAATAACTTTTCGGTGAATTGACTTACGATTTAGGCTTTAAACAAAAATGTTTGCAATTTGTTGTCCGTCTGTCTGTCAAGGCCCTTAATCTCGGGAACTCGTAGAGATATCGAGTTGAAATAAAAATCATATACTCAACTCTGTGGTCCATTTATGCCATGAAAAAACCAACCCTCTAAGTGTACGCAGTCAAAGGACATGGCTGCATATAGTATATTATACCATAAGTTTGTACGGAACCCACAGTTTGCGAGTGTCGTTTTTTGTTCAGCGACAATATAAACAAGCCCAATTTGGATAATCTTAACACTCAACAGCAAAACTGTTTGTCATTAAACAGCTAGAAAAAAAAACTTTAAAATCATCATGTAACTGAAATAGTGTGTTTATATATCATTATTATATCACTTATACTATAAGTGATAATAATGAAAAACAAAGTCACTGCAGATTTACAAAAAAAGTCCAATTTCTGAAAAACTAAGTAAAATAGTTTTAAACTCAAATATTTATTTGTACCTAACTTTAGCATTTCCTCTAACTGGCGCCGCCTACAAAAAATATTTACTACTAAGGGCCGATTTTTCAATCATTAGATAACTTTTATCTATAAAGTAAATGTGAAGTTTTGACAGTGTCCATACAAAAACTGTCAAAATGACACTTATTCGTCGGATAACACTTAACTGGCGATTGAAATTAGTAAGTTTTAAGTGCGATGCCAACAGTCTAACCAATCAATAAAAAAATGTTTTTTTGCCACTGGACAACAGAACCCTAAAAATAGAAACTTGTGCATTGTGTGAACAGTAGGCCTACTATGACATCTTAAACCAGAACCAACATTTGGCGTGATTGTTACCACTGTTCAATCATTACACATCTTATAACTAATATTTGTATGCCAATCAATAGCGAAGCATGCAGATCTATTCTTAAATATTTATGAAAATTCTTTTCTTTTCCAGCGTCTTTTATATCAGTTCAATTTCAATGTATTAGACCCTTCCTGAATAAATTGTAGTCGTTGGAAGAACAAACAGACGCAAACAGTTACGCGTATCGGTATCGGTATGGGACTGGCGTCGCGGCTAGGCGCTACCCTGGCGCGGCAGGTCGGGCGGCGTGCGGCGCGCGTCCTGCAGGTACGGGTGCAGCAGCGCCGCGCGCGCCGGCACGCGCAGGCTGGGCTCGTAGCGCAGCATGGCGTCGAACAGCGCGGCGGCGTGCGGCGCGGCGCGCGCGGGCTCGGGCAGCAGCGCGCGCGCCGCCCGCGCCGGCCAGCGCGGGAAGGCGGCGCGGAACTCGGGCAGACGGCGCGCGCCCGCCCACACGTGCGCGCCGGGCGTGCCGAGCGCGCGGAACACGCGGAACAGCTGGTCGATCTCGCTGTCGCCCGGGAACAGCGTGCGGCCGCTCACCATCTCGGCGTAGATGCAGGCCAGGCTCCACACGTCCACGGCGGTGGAGTAGAACTTGGCTCCGAGCAGGATCTCGGGCGCGCGGTACCACAGCGTCACCACCTCGTGCGTGTAGGCGCGCACGGGGATGCCGAAGGCGCGCGCCAGGCCGAAGTCGGCCAGTTTGATGTTGCCGTCGGCGTCCACCAGCAGGTTCTGCGGCTTGAGGTCGCGGTGCAGCACGCGGTGCGCGTGGCAGTAAGCCACGCCCTCCAGCAGCTGGCGCAGGTAACTCTGCAACGCGGAACTTTATTAACACTTCTTAATACTTACAATATAAACGCTACGCGTGCTTACTAATTAATATACGTAAAACTTTCCTTACTACAGGTTTTATACGTTGCCACTTTTATGAAAATAAAATATCGTAAGTTCGACAGGCGACGTTTCATCCTTATCCTTACTAATATTATAAAAGCGAAAGTGAGTTTGTTTGTGTAGTTTTATTTAAAAAAAAAATGGGTTGTGAGGGAGAAAGAGAGAAGAAAAGGGAAAACTTAGCGTTTCTATTACAAATCAATAAGGCGCAAGAGGAACTGTGTAACCCCGAATTTAACGCGAGCGAAGCCGCGGGTAAAAGCTAGTACGAAATAAATCCAACCGTTTTGATTGACGCTTTAGAAGATTTTGTGTCATACACTGGTTTGTATTGATGTTTGCTATTAACCATACAGGTTTCGCAAGTGGCTTATATTCGTATTTAACGAATAGCGAAGGTGGCTTAGGATATGCATATATTTGTGAACTAAAAGAGGAACAACTTAAAAATCGCTTTTATTAACTACTGGTGGCTTATCATCAAATAACTATCGTCCCACGCTCGGTTTTGCAGACTCTGTCAGAGGTGGTGGCCCTGGCAGGCCCCTCTGCTTTGCTGACATCTCTTTGAGGCGCGCGCGGAACACGAACGCGTCGTCGACACGGCTTGTCGTCACTAAACGGATGGACGGTGAGCTACCCATTGCTCACCGTCCACAGACCCGCATCCATCATCGCCTGGCGCCCGACGTCCGGAACGAATACTGCGCCGGCTGGGTTGGTTTGAGGTTCTCCCCTTCAATCGTCCGGCCACCTCCTCTGCTAGCATGACTATTTCGCAAAAGGAGGTGACCGCTTCTAATTCCCTCTTGCTCCGGATTATGTACGGACGCGAGACATCGCCGCAGACCGCCACAGTGTGCACCACTATCCTCCGGACGATCGTCACAGTGGTGGCACGCCGGGCGATTCCTCCCGCCTGATTATGTACAGGATCCTCTCGAAACTTCGTTCAGGGGGTAGGTGAGGACGCCGTGACGCCTTTCCAGCCACTTCTTAAAGACTTAACGCCACTACTGTGTCGTGCCCTGCACGGGGTTGCGGCAGTCGCTCTTTCCATGCCATAGAGAGGCATGAGGTCGTACCGGGGGTCTGCCCGCTAAGCGTTTTGCCGCGATAGCAGTGTCTTCCCCCGGTGTAGTGTCCACACCAGGGGAAATAAAAAAGGACCAAGGACCGCACGACTCTGGCATAGAGGCTACGGTAGGAGGCGTTTGGCCCCGGCAGATTGGACAAGAGCCGCTTGAAAGCAACCCCGGCCCGCTCGAGTTTCGGCGCTACACTTTGGAAATGTTCCACGCAGTTCCATAGGCTGTCGAGGACGACTCCGTGGCACTTCATCGTCGACTCAACGCCGTTGTGAACCTTTCCTCCCGTCAGAGTAGGAGTTCCTACCGTCATGTCCAGAAATAAAAGCATATTGGTAAAGCAGTGGCTTATGAACAACACATTATCAACGAATCAGCCAAGTGCGAGTCGTACTCACAGGGTGCTATAAATAGCAACAAAAAATTTAATAACAATATTTCGTATATTTCATTCATCTATCTATATAATGAAAAGCCTGCATATTTTAAACATAATTTTAATACTAATATAAGAACCCTAAATTGGGTAATTGACGGTTTTTTTATTGAAAAATCTAAAAACACTTCAATGCCTTTTATATCTAGACAAGACCTTCCATCGCATGTCACATATCCTGACCTTATCAATATAAACTTTTGATTGTTCATCATATTGTATGAATTCTTATGACAATTGACCTAAAAAACAATGTATTTAAGAAATTTCAATATAATGAAAATGAGTGTGAAAGAATAAAAAAAATATATGTTTCAGAGCAAATATCTAGTGAGGAGTCAATCAGTGTTCACATTTTGTTAATATTCACTTATAACTTTCAATGAGACAAACAATTAATTGACGTTAAAGTTGGTTAGCAGTAAGTATAGTAAAGTAGTAGTAAAAAGTGGAAACTTTAAAATCAAATATTACTTCATAAGCCAGTCATGTCATGCCTTGCCTTGTACCAAATATGTAGGAGTTGGCTTTTAGTCTAACCAGATACAGCTGAATACCAGTATTTTACATTTCTTTTAAAGTATTAGAACAGATGCAATCTCTGCTGGGAACAGTTTTAACCCCCTGACAACTTTAATGAGCCATCACTAATCCCAACCTGTGGATGCTTTACCGTGCCTAATAATGTCAGTTGTCACAAAAACAATCTTTACAGATGCAGTGGGCCCGTACAGACTATGGCCCACCTTTCATCTTGCAATGCATGCCCGATGCACACTTGATGATCTGTCCGCTGTCTGTGGAGCACGCGTGACCGAGTTTTGGGCTAAACATGTACTTATAAACATTTTGTCACCAATACGCTAACATGAACAAGTACAGATTCTATGTGTATTACCTTAACAAGATCTAAACGCAGAGGTCCTTTAGTGATATCCATAAGTCGCTTTAGGTCCATGTGAAGGAATTCAAAGACTAAAAACAGTTTGTTGTCGGCGAGTAGCACGTCGAGCAGGCGCACCACGGCGGGGTGGCGCAGCTCGCGTAGCACAGAGATCTCCCGCAGCGCTGTCGACGGCACGCCCTCCGGCTCACTGCCAAACACACAATTACCATAATTTTACTGACTAAATCATTACAAAATATTCTTGAATCATGTCAACAAACTCCGCTCCTGAATCTGACAACTGCTGTCATAATTTGGCGCCAAAACTTACTTTTCTAGTTTAATTTTCTTAAGCGCGATTTCCTTTCCGGTCACTCTGTCTTTTGCTTTATACACCACTCCATAGGTACCTTCTCCAATCTTCTCTACTTTCGAAAAATTCTCCATTCCAAAAATATTTCGTTTATCTTACGGAAAAAGTCTTTCACGCAACCACGGCAGGCAAGCATCAGCATGCATTTTGACACTTACTTTTGAAGTTTTGACAATCGGACAAAAACAATGTCGACCACCGACCACAGATGTCGTCACGTCACGTCAATAAACAATCCGAAACGCTATTCACAGATCCGTTATCTGCCAATTATGTCATGCTAAATTGACAAAAAACAAATACCTAGTAAAATAACATATTTACTAGCTGGCGCCCGCGGCTTTGCCCGCGTGATATAAAAAAAAATGTGTATCCTATGTGTTATTCCAGACTATAATCTACCTCTGTGTCAAATTTCATCAAGATCAGTTCAGCTGTTTTAACGTGAAAGAGTAACAAACGTATGGATGTTTGTTACTTACGGACATCTTTCCGACGCACGGAGAAAATTCTTTATGTAACGGGTGGTCACCCATCCACAGACCAACCTAGGCAGGCGCGGCTTAACCTAAAGATCGACCCGAGCGGCTGCTATTATATAAAGACGAGCTAATAGTAATACGAACGACAAAGTTAATTGAAATTTACTAGAAATCCGAAAATGTAGTTTAAGACATTGTGCCCCGAATTTAACGCGAGCAAAGCCGCGGGCAAAAGCTAGTAATTGTAATTTAACTTCTGTCGGTTTTCGATAACGGATTGTTCCACTGCATCGTTTCAAATGAACCGAATAAACAAGCAATTGGATTGAGCATCCCTCTAAACATGGCGTCACAGACAGAAGTGCGGAGTGTGCGGACAGCGGGAAGGGAGGTAATTGTCAAATGAGATGTAAAACCATAGACATTAGACGTAAGGTTCAATCAAATATTTGAAATATTTTGCTTGGAGATTGCCAGTGAGGTGATTGAGGAAATTGCATTGCAGTTCAACTCATTCTACATGATAATGCAGATTGTTCGCAGTGTGTCATTAATGCAACAGTAAGGTTTGTGATCTAAGAACCTTTTATCTAATTATTTCACATGTAATGGCTGGTACTTTAAAAGTACTGTTAAAAAATATAAGGCGTGCCAATTATATAACAGTTCATCGCAGCTTTATGACATCTTCAGCAAATATGGAAAAAGCATTAGAAAATTTAAAAACAAACCCATATTACGAAAAGTACGCAACTCGTATCGCAGATCTTCAAAAAACCTCGCCTGAAGAGTTTATGCAAAGAGTAGAAATTCAACAGAAAACTAAGGAAGAGGAGAAAAAGAAAAAGTTCGGTTCCGTCGATACAAGGTTCGTTACTGTACACTACTATATTTAAGCTGAATTCAACCTGTATACTTTTTTTTCTAATGGGTTCACTCATATATTTTCAGACAATTCTCCTCAGTATTAAATCCTAAAACAGCCAGAGAAGAGGTTTCTGAAAGTAGGGACAAAAGTCTTAGTGATATATTCAGATTAGACCTTGTAAAAGACAAAGATGCATCAGAAATTCAGATAATTTGGCAGGAGTATCACAAGAGCAAAGAAGTGATTTCAGCAGCCATTCCACAAGATATATATGCAAGCCTGCAGGTCAACATGAAGGAGTCTCCTACGTTCCTGTTCCCACTGCCACGCTCGCAGGGCTATGAGTTCTTCATGTGTCAGAGTTATGGCCACACTGTACACTTCACACCTCTTCTTGCTTACCAGGTTCGTAACATTGTGCCATTACATTGTAGATAATTGGGAGGCTGTAAGGAAGAGGTATTACTAAATAACATCAAAGTTGTAGTTTTACTAGTGACCCGCCCAGCGGTTTCACCCGCTGCTCGCCTCCTAAGAGTCATTGTGAGAAGTATTATACATATAAAACTTCCTCTTGGATCACTCTACCTATAAAAAAACCGCATCAACATCTGTTTTGCAGTTTTAAAGGTTTAAGCATACCTACATACAACATTGCAACAGACAGACAGCGACTTTGTTTTATATTGTATTGATAATTATTTTTAAGCACCACTTTTATTATGTCTTGAAATAAAAAATCCTGAATGCTTTAATAATGGTCAGGTGCGGGTGATCCAGCATAATCATAATTATTATGTTCAATGATATTGTACTTGACCGACTATGCCTCCAATCACGGAGTAACCAAGTTATGCATGCTTTGCCAGTGATTGCAGTGCATGGTGATGTATAGTGCATACCAGGACTATCATATATATACCACCAGTTTTTAGTTTTTAAACTTTGCCCCACTCTTGGATTTCTCCTGAATCATGGGTGTGTTTACAAACATTTAAACTCACATACACAAACAGCCAGACCCAAAACAACTATCTGCAGGTCATACAAATATTTGTTCCGTTGGGGAATCGAAACCGCGACAAGCAGCGCAGCAGTCAATCGCTCAGCCACTGCGGCGACTGTGTAGAATTTAGAGCGTATCAACTTCCTGAAGCACAAAATTTATGTTTGGCCAAGCAAGCATAAGCGGCGTGTGGAGCGATACACTCAGAATCGCACATTCCATAGCTGTGAAAGGTGTAGAGCTTAAGAGGGATGGTATATAGAGCTTGAGAGCAACCGCACCCAGGTATGGCTGATTCACGTCTGCCGGATGATGACGCAATGAGTTCGTTCTGGAGCAGCATCTGGTTGGTGCCTGTCATTCACACTGAGGGGGATTGTACCTGGGAGATTGAACGAGCGTGTGATCCAATACCAGATATGGGCGCAATCATCATCAAGTCCCAGAGACGTAGCTCATGCAGTCCCTCTGTTGTCTAACTACAAATCTCCAGGACCAGACTGGGCTGGGCAGACTGGACTGACATTCTTCAGTCTTGATGGCAGGAAAACCCAGCAGGTGGGTCAAATCAACCAGCACTGTGGAGCCCAAATATTATAGACCAATTACTTGTTTATCAATGGTCTAAAGTTCTTACATCCATTTTGAAAGGTAAAATCAACCAACATATTGAGAGTGATTCTATCAAGACGGCCTCACAGAATTGATATAGGAACGGTTCCCGTGCATCTAAGGAGCTACTTCTCATTGATATGGCCATTAGCCAGCAGGTTCGTCGATCCCGAAACAAGCTGACGAGATGCTGGATAGGTGCTTCACACAGGGCTCATGAGGGTGCTGGAGTTGCATAAAGTAGATGCAAGTGTGCGTACCTTCGTGATGTCATGTATGGGGCACTGGCGAACGGTTCTTCGGTATCCTGATGTCGACAGAAACAGAGGAACAGTGAACCGATAAGGATTGAGCGTGGCATATTCCAGAGTGAAAGTCTGAGTCTATTGTGGTTTTGCCTAACCTTTATTTCTGCGAATATATCATTAAATAACTTATCAGACGTTGATCAGAAGTTATCAGACTTGTACTGCCTAAAACCTGCCCATGTTTCTTCTATTGCCTTTTTATGTTTCGGGGCCGCGGTATGTCTTTCGGACAACCCGCCACCCCGGCAGACGGTGGCCCTGGCAGGCCCCGTGGAACACTAACGCGCTGTTGACACAGCCTGTCGACACTGGACGGACGGACAATGAGCTACCCATTGCTCACCGTCCACTGACCCGCATCTACGGTGGCCGGGAATCTGGTCGCGGCGCCCGACGTTCGGAACATCTCACGTGGCGGCTGGGTTGGTTTGAGGTTCACAAACGCCCGGCCACCTCCTTCGCTAGCATGACTTCATGAAGGAAGTCACCGTTTTCCATAACCTCTCACTCCGGACCATGGAATGAACCAGAACGGGACGCGAGAGATCGCCGCCGCGTTTTGTCTAGCCTTGAACCCTCTCAGCACACTGCTGGAAGGTCATGTGATATCTGACTGCTCTACATGGATGATCGGAAACACGTTGCCCCCAATAATTTTCACGGTTGTCCGGGAGTCGTGGCTTCTTAAATGTGAAGATGCACCGAGATGTGGTATCAGTGGACAAGGGCCTTACCCCTCTCTCCCTGACTAAAGAGAACTTTTTTTGGAAATCCTCGATGGATATTCTCCAGAGGTATATATGGCAGAGCAAGGAAATTCATGGACGCTTTTACCGGGCCCTACAGGGACCCGATCTTCTTATCCTGGCTACGCTTTGGTGACCTCTTTGGGAAAACAATAGTGTAAACAAAAGTGTAATATCTTGTTGTATTGGCATCGATCTATCGTCGCTGACAGGATTATTGTTGCCAATAAGTCTGACATTGGTGATAAATCGATTGGAGCGTCGCGCAATGATTGTTGTTATAATGGATCCGCATGACGAAAACCTCGTGAAAGCAGAGAAAGATGAGCAATCTAGATAATTATCTAGATGTGGATCGCGAGGTTGTCGACATGTGGCACATGAATACAGCAGTCATTGTGCCGATAGTCATGTCGGCACAATAGCCTTGACCAACATCTGAGGAAGCTATCGCTTTGTAGCTGAATCAAGGGCTTGATTGTTAGCAGGTTCCTTTCTCACGAGCCCTGACCACCGGTAGCTCGGACGCTGTTCCCGAGGCTAGTAGACTACTTTTTTTATATTTATAAATGATTCTTTTGATTTATAAAAAAAAAAACTAGCTTTTGCCCGCGGCTTCGCTCGCGTTTATTTCGTGGTAACTCAGTTCCTCTTTCCTGATTTGCAAGTACCTGCTAATTGTAGTTTTTGCCCCAAGCGCCTGATTTATTCTAATAGCAATGCTAAGTTTTCCCTATTTTTTCATCTTTCTCCCTCATTTCTCACTTTTTTAAAATAAAGTCCGTCTTCAGGGTCCCAACTATCTCTGTACCAAAATTCATCAAAATCGGTTTAGCCACGTAAGCGTGAAGACGTAACAAACAAACAAACTCACTTTAGCTTTTATAATACAGACAGGCAAAAAGATGGATTGATGACATAAGGAAAGTCGGAGAAGCTACCTGGTCAAGAAAAGCCAGGAACAGAAAAGACTGGAAACAGCTGGAAGAGGCCTACGTGTCACAGGACACGCTGATCACTAAACCGGAGAAATAGATTTGTTTTTTTTTAGATTATAAGTTTGTTTGTTTATAAGTTTATGTTTAGTTTCAGCAATAGCCTTTATTGCTGAAACTTAATAATTAAGAACCGAAATAATAAAATATAAAAAAAACTTCCTGAATAAAGACTGGTTTGTAGTAGTATAAAAAACTTTCTAAGATAATTGCTGTAAACAAGATTCGATATTTGGGTTTTGAGATAATATTTGTTTTCCATTAAGATACTATGAGAGATCAAGAGTTGTCCGTCTGCCTGCCTTCTGTCTGTTTGTCAATGCCTTGGAGGTATCGAGTTAAAATTAAAACCATAATATAGTCAAATCTGTGCTATCTTGGAGCTGTGAAGAAAGCTTGATCCCTTTGGGCGTGCAAAGGGTGCAAGCAAGCACGGTTTGACATAACTTCAGTCTCCAAGCCAAGCCTCTATTCTTATTAGGAACCTACATTATGTGCATTTCATATTAAATAATTGCTTTGGAGACAAAGACAAACTCAAATTGCGTAAAAAATTGGGCAGACGTGTACATAGAGCGCCCACATTTTGCCAGAGGACAACCTAATAGTATACCCACATTTGCCACAGGCGTACAATTATGTGAATTAATATGTAAAGTCTAACGTAAATTAAAAAGCTATTTTGTTTTGGCTTTCAGTTGCTGCTTTAGAAGGGCAGTCTCAGAATGTTTACATGTAACCGAACCTGCTATGAAATAATTTAACAACATAATCTGATCTAGTATGTTGTGACGATGTGTGGAACCATCAACATCGCACTAAGTTCGCGAATCACACGGATTAAAATATTATTTGAGCTTGACATGTCCGTTCCCAGAAAACGTAAGGAAATTGTACTTCCCTAGTTAGTGGGTGTTCTAACAGATCAATTGTCCGTTGTGTTTCCACAGGTGCACAAGGAGAACGCGCCCGAGTGCCTCACCATGGTGCACTACACGGAGCTGGCTGACAAGGGGCTCGTCCTCATGCGCGGAGAATTCGACAAGGTAACACCTTCGCTGAGACGTTTTACACCAAGCACAAGTTCGATCGTGCTTGGAGTTTCTCTCTCTCAGGTGCACAGGTCCTCAGAACTATAGCAGGAATACCATCTGGTCCACTGCTTTTGTACACGTCAAGATTGCGAAGCACATTACGAACCTGTTTTTGGCGAATGCGAGTGTCAGACATCATAATCAAGCTACCAGGTAAAATGGCAGCTGTCGCGCTGCCAGCATCAAGACGAGACGATTCTGAAAAAAACGAGGCGACAGATTTGATTTCGCTTCTGCGGTATGGGCATATGAGAGGCGACACAAGTTCGACTCGGCCGATTTTGCTAGGGACGAAAAAGCTACTGCCCGCAGGGTACGAAGCAAGTTTGTTCCCTATTCGACTAATGTGGTTAAATCGAACTCTCGGCAATACCTTCTTGTAGGGCTTAGCAACTCTGTTGAAGGCTTTCTTCCTCTGCCGCGCCCGCAAATGCTTTGCTTTACGGAGGCAAGCATCAACGCAGTCTAGTCGGTCTTTGCGTGACCACCTTCCGTTCGACGATGGAAGGTCGTAAGTGTCAAGGGCGAGCTTTCCGTCTCGCCATCCGCGCAAACAGACGGATTATCTGAAGAGAAGCAGACTGCCAAGTTGCCAGCTAAGACGGACCGTCTCCAGGTGTCTGCTGTACTCAACTGAACGTCCCAATTAATTAATTTTAACATTATACATTTAATAAATCAATGCTTTGTGTGATATACTTATCATATTGTAAAGCATTTGACTTTATGTGATGAACTGATGAGCAATATTATTCTGATAATTTTGACATCTCATTCATAATAATATGATTTTGTCGCCTCTTTTTTTGCAGAATCGTCTCGTCTTGATTTTGACATTGTATAAAAATCCACTTTATCAATATTCTATTTCTTTATTTTCTACATCGGCAACGATACTGTACGTGAAACGTTTGAATAATGAGTGTGTACCATAAATTAAGAAATACCTAAATAAAATCATTCATTCATTCGAGAAACACACGTCGTACAGTCAGCATCAAAAGTTGATGATCACATTTAGATTTTCAAAATCACTGTACACCGTATTACACCTAAATCGATCAACATGACAAGCGCCAGAAATAAATGAATATTATAAAACGGCATAAGTAGGTGACCATCACTTTTCAAAAGTCACTAAACAAAGTTACAGTAGAAAAAAGCATAACATTCTTCGTCTCTAAAGTGTCTGAACAAATTTTTGACAAAAATAGCATAACCATGGTTTATCTCTAAACATTAATTTTGTTCAGGTCCCTGAACAAAATGAAATATGTTTTGGATTTTATGTGTGTATTTCGGTACGTTTATGTGCTTGGTATATAAATTAATAGACACGTGCAAATGTAAATCACCACCCTCAACAAAATCAATACCGTTAGTATTATTTTTTATTTAGAAAAAAAAAATATCTCTCCAGCACGTGTCACAGCTATCAATGCTATTTCAAACTTCGTAATACCAACAGGAATATTAAATGGCATTTTAATGTATCTAGTTGTTACTAAAGCGCAATTGATAACTGACACCTTATTCTTGTCGTCTTTTGTTTTTAAAAGAAAAAGAGGCGTTGACAGTTGCCTGCCATGTTTTTTCACTATATATATATATATATACTAAGATATATATGCATTTTCACTCGGTTCCAGTAGGTTGGTAGATAAGATCTATCCATTAAACTTTTTAGGGTTCCGTAGTCAACTAGGAACCCTTATAGTTGTCTGTCTGTCCGTCCGTCCGTCCTCGCTTAATCTCTGTGACCGTTAGCACTAGAAAGCTGAAATTTGGTACCAATATGTATATAAATCACGCCGACAAAGTGGTAAAATGAAAATTGGAAAAAAATGTTTTATTAGGGTAGCCACCCTATATGTAAAGTGGGAAGTGTTTTTTTTTTATAAATTTCAACCCTAACGTGTGATATATTGTTGGAAAGGTATTTAAAAATGAATAGGGGTTTACGAAAATCATTTTTTGATAATGTCAATAATTTCGGAAATAATCGCTCCAAAAGTAAAAAACAATGTGTCCGCCCCCTCTAACTTTTGAACCATAAGTTTAGAAAATATGAAAAAAATCTGAAAAGTAGAACTTTATAAGGACTTTCTAGGAAAATTATTTTGAACTTGATTGACATAACAGTTTTTGTACAAAAAAGACAAAAACTTTCTGGACTAAGTTTGTAGTATAGTCGTATATGCATTATGCAAGCATTTTTTAACTTCGTTTACATATTTTAGTATCCTGAACGTATCTTTTTTCAAACAAAAAAATAATTATTGAAATCGGTTCTCGCAATCCAAAATTACTACCGAAAACTTCTTTGTACACGTCTTTGTATCAATTAGTAACCCAATCCCCCGAGAGATGGCGCTGTAGGTACTTATTACATTGGATCGGGTATTACCGAATTGCTCGGTTGATCTCTCCTTGGCATTGGCGGTATCTTATAACTACATTAAACTTCTATTAAGAACATGCTAAGGCAATTTAGAACAAAACTAAAATTCATTAATCCGAATTTGTTTGTTGGGGGTTAATACCTCACCGTTAATATAACGTTTTTAGTGTCCCGTAATTATTAAAGTTCGAGTTTGTGTTCGCGCTAAAAACCGTCTCAAGTCGGAGCGCCTGCCTTTAAATTCATAAGTGGGAACACTTATTTTGACGGACGGGAAACTACGGAACCCTACACTGACTACGTGGCCCGACACGCTCTTGGCCGGTTTTTTTTTACATAATTTAGTTTAGATAGGACAAGATTGGTTTTAAAACTCTGAAGATAGTAACGCGTACGTTTTTAGTTTGCAGTTAAGCTACTTTTGATACTATTAGTTATTTTTTTATCTTTGCCCCCACACTAAGAACTTCTCATGTATCGTGGGTGAGTTTACAATCTTAAACTCACATACACAAATAGTCAGACCCGAAACAACTATCTGCGGGTCATACAAATATTTGTTCCGAGCGGGAATCGAACCCGCGACACGCAGCGCAGCAGTCGAACCCGACGACGGATCTGCAACTCATTACGAGCACTGTTCTGCACAATTTGAACAAAATAATGTCGGTACTGAACGTGAACACAACATTTGCGAGATCGAGGATTTACGTAACACTGTCTTTTTTTTAATATAAATCTAAAAAGAAAAAAAAATGACAGCGTTGTTCTAATCGAACAAAATATTAAAAATGTTAAACTGAATTGGATTTTTGTTTTCACAGAATGTACTGGATGGTCAAGAAGCTCGATGTCTGGCAAATCAATTCCAGATGTACTACAGTGGAAAAGATGCTACCAAGTTGCAAGTGCTTAAAACATTTACCAAGAACCCAGATACATTCAAACACATGGACCTGATAGCACAGCTAGAAAACATAGGTTTATAATAATGTGATTTCTTTTATAATATGTACAAAAATAAAAGACAAAGTACAGATTTTGTTTAAATTCAAATACATATTAATGATGGCCACTCTTAATTTTGTGTTGACCGTGGTACCCACGCCCACCTCAACTGTAGTGCGCATGTATATGTGTCGACCCTTAAGTCATGCTGCATTGTAACGCCGTTCATTTGAGGCTTCGGAGGCATTCGTTTTATTAGCAGAACTAAGTCTTCGTAAGTGTCAATTCAATCTGTGAGGATAGTAGGTGTAATCAGGTGTGTCATTTACCATTACACTTAACGGCGAGTCCGGAGAAACTCCTGGTAAAGACGGAGCTAGTATAGGCGAGTGAGGAATACTGCATCCTCCATCACAGCTGGCTCTTCCTATGCTGGAGGGTCGATGAAACAGGCTCTGCTGTTGTACATGTCCTAGCCTGATATAGTCCATTGGATTGTGAACAATCATCTCATTTGCGGCATAATCTTTTTTATTAGCAATGCTCCTTTTTTCGCACCGTAACAAGTTTTCTTCACTTTCTTGATAACAGCTTTCTAAAAAGAGATTACGTAAAAACACCTTCGTTTTTTTCATAACGTCTTCCTGTATGAATGTGGCATTTTGATTTAAATATGTAGGGATTTCGGAAATAAACTCTTCGTACATTTTGTGACCAAAATCATCGTGTAGACTTTGATTAGATGATGTCATAAAAGTTGAAACTGATTGCGGCCCTGTACTCTCCGGAGATTTATCGTTTACTTCGATCGAATCCATCGAGGTAAATAGATCAAAATTGCTAGATGACTTTTCTTCTTGACTATTTATGTTCTCAATATCAGGTTCATTGTAACCAGTAGATTCTACAAGCGCGCATTTATTAGAGAACTTAAAATGTTCGTTTTTAAAATGCTCAGTGCTATTGCCAAAAGTATCAATTAATTCTGGCATCTTCACATTAGTTGAATTAGACGTGTTTATGGCTTTAGTACCTTTTACTAATTCATCCAAGTTCAGATTAGATTTTTCTTTCAAATCAGCCAATGCAGACCTTGTAATTGTTTCAGATCTTACAGCTTTTGGGAACATTCTCAATGTTAGCCGATTGTTCGTTACAAGGCAGTTATTAACCGAGTTAAAGTTAAAAAAATTATCACCAACCATACTGCTGTCTTTGTCAAATAAATTTTGTCCCGTACGACGTGATCTTTTTCTGATTTCATCCAGGCATTTACGTGTTTTTCGCTTTTTACGTTTCGCCATATTCGACAACGCTTCCATTGTAAAATGTAAGCAGTGTATCTACCTAATGAAAAGGCAAGCAACAAGCTCGAGTTCGTGTCTGCAGAAATAATAGTTTATTTTAAAACTAGGTACCTACCTATTTTACTTAATCCACATTGTATGTTAGCTGATTATTGTAATTATTAACTGTCACAAACAGCAATACTTATTATCGACACTAAGAATAATATAGGTTTTTGAGTTTTCACCTTCAACATTTTTAGAAGATAGAGGAGAAAAATAGATAAATTGTCAGTTTCTTTTGAGAAAGTTTTGAGAAAAGAGTTCGAAAGTCAATTGGTACTTGCAGGCCTATTTTTCGGTTAGGAAATCATCAAATAACTTCTCCAGGGCTAGGCGAAGCGAAAGGGAGTGTCAGACTTACTGACTATTAGCGGGTGTCTACTTTTCCCCGAGCCGAACTCTCGCCGAGTTCCACAACTCCTTGAGGGAGTTGACCGTCGTCGTCGGTAACCCCTCCCTCCCCGTGCTAGTGCTCGGGGACTTCAACGCCAAGAACTTGGCTTGGGGTTCTCGCTGCACGGATGTGCGGGGAAGGATGGTGGAGGACTGGGCACTGGAGACAGGCCTGGTCGTCCTAAATCGGGGTTCTGTCCCCACGTGTGTGCGGATGCGGGGCGAGTCTGTGGTGGACTTTTCGTTCGCTAGCCCCGCTCTGTCGCCGCGTGTCGTCGACTGGCGCGTCATGGAGGAGGTGGAGACCTACTCCGATCACCGGTATATCCGGCTCGACGTCTCCACCCAGACCTCCAGCGCGCCGGTCCTACAGGCCCCGAGTGGTCCGCGATGGGCGCTCAAACAGCTGGACCGGGAGCTCCTCCTGGAAGCCTCGATCGTGCAGGCCTGGGTGTCATCACCGGACAGGCCTGCCGACACTAACCACGAGGCGGACTGGTTCCAGGAGGCCATGTCGGAGATCAGTGACGTGGCAATGCCTCGAGTCCGGCTTGGAAGCGCCCGGCGTCAGGTGTACTGGTGGTCGCGCGAGCTGACGGCACTGCGAGAGGCATGCGTCGCTTCGCGACACCGGTACGCCAGGCACCGCAGGCTCCGCATCAGAGCACCGGATGCGGCAGCCATTGAGGCGGAGCTATATGAGGGGTACAGAGCGGCGAAGACCGCCCTCCTAGAAGGTGTCTTGCGGGCCAAGGATCTGGCCCGCGAGGAGATGCTGGAGTCTCTGGACGGGGATCCGTGGGGGCGCCCATACAAGATGGTGCGGGATAAACTCCGCACCAGGGCCCCCCCGCTGACGCAGAGTCTCCGGCCCCAACTAGTTGAGGATGTGGTGAGCGCTCTGTTCCCTTCGCGAGGGGAGCATGCTCCTCCGCCCATGGCTCCGCCGCTTGCGGTGCCACAAGCGGACCACGAGGACAACGACGACGACGACGTTCCGGAGGTGACTGGGGTGGATCTGAGAGCGGCGGTGGGCAGGCTGAAAGCCAAAAACACCGCCCCGGGACCCGATGGCTTGCATGGCAAAGCCTGGGTCCTGGCCCTGGAGGCTCTCGGGCCCCGACTTCTAGGGCTCCTAAGCGCATGCTTGGAGAGAGGCCAGTTCCCACTTCGTTCGAAGACGGGGAAGCTGGTCCTCATTCAGAAGCCGGGGCGCCCTGCGGACTCTCCGTCCGCATTCCGGCCCATTGTGCTGCTCGACGAGGTGGGCAAGCTCTTTGAAAGAGTAATTGCAAACCGCCTCGTCGGGCACCTTGTGGGGACGGGGCCGGATCTTGCGGATCACCAGTATGGTTTCCGCAAGGGGCGCTCGACGGTGGACGCCATCATGCGCGTGAGAGCCCTTACGACGGGGACTGCAGTGTCCAGGGGTGGGGTTGTCGTGGCGGTGTCTCTCGACATCGCTAACGCGTTTAACACCATGCCTTGGAGCTGCATCAGGGAGGCACTCCAATACCACCGGATGCCGACCTATCTTCGTCGTGTGGTCGAGCCATATCTGACGGACAGGGCCGTCATATACCCCGGTCGCTCTGGAGAGTGGAACCGGCGAGAGATGTCGTGCGGTGTCCCACAGGGATCGGTCTTGGGGCCGCTTCTGTGGGACATCGGTTACGACTGGGTGCTGCGCGCCGACCTCCCCAGCGGCGTCAGTGTAGTTTGCTACGCTGACGACACGCTCGTCCTGGCTCAGGGGGGGTAGCACCAGGCGGCGGCCGACAATATGACACGCGGGGTTGCGATAGTCTTGGAGAGGATCCGGCTACTGGGTCTCGAGGTGGCCTTGCACAAATCCGAGGCCATGGTTTTTCATGGCCGCGGAAACACGCCACCGTCGGGATCCCAGTTGACGGTAGGAGGGGTTCGCATCGGCGTCGGGTCGACGATGAAGTACCTGGGAATCGTCCTCGACAGCCGGTGGAACTTCGTCGAACACTCCCGACGTTTGGCTCCCAAGCTCGAGCGGACGGGGGCTCCTTTCAAGCGGCTTCTGCCCAATCTCAAGGGGCCAAACGCCTCCTGCCGTAGGCTCTATGCCGGAGTCGTGCGGTCCATGGCCCTTTACGGGGCCCCAGTATGGGCGCGTTCTTTAGGGCGGCGCGCCGCCCACTATCTGAACGCGCCCCAAAGGGTGGTGGCCATACGGCTTATCCGGGGCTACCGCACGATCTCCGGCGAGGCACAAGCCTCCTTGCCGGACTGCCACCTAAGGCTTTCATCCCGGGAGTCTCGGTCTCGAAAATTCCGAGAGTCTCGACGATTTTGTCGTATTTTCGTGACTCGAGACCTCAACTCCAGTTTTCGAGACTTTCGAGACTTAAATAATGATCAATAAAGTACAAAAAGTAGCAAAGTTATATAAGTGGAGGAAGACTTCCACAGAGAACTAAAACTAATAATTGATTGCAAGACGACATGGTCCAGCTTAGCGGAAATGCTTGAACGTTTCTTAAATTAAAAATATGCGTTCAAAAGGCTTTGATACATGTAGGGTCTGGAATTGAGTACACCGAATCAGAATATGGTACACTCGAGACAATTTCAGATTAACAAAATTTCTTAGTCACATTAGAAGCGTTGTGTTGGCGAGATGCAATTCTGTTGACAACGGATATTGCTTTAAATTCAAATCAGTGCTATAATTATTTGTTATCCATCCCCAGCGTCGAAGCAGAGAGCGTTTTTTTGTTACTTTTGCAACAAGATCAGCTACCCTACCATGACGTGTTAAAGCAGAACTTATTCCGCTGAGGGACAGAGCTATACAGAGTGTCTAGCACCATCTCTTTCACTCAGTGGAATAAGTTCTGCTTTAAGATGTCATAGTAGGCCTACAGATCCTCTCTCTATATGAAAACACTTTGAATGCCCTTTGCTTTCTGTGTGCCTATTATAAAAAATTACTTATAATTGATTATATTGTAATAGTAGATTAATAAAGTACTTGATTGAAACATATTGTATTAATTGCCTAATTGTATAAACCTTGAGTTTGAAACTTATTTTCAAAGTCTCGAAATTCTCGTTTTTCCTGGGAATCCCGGGACCGGACCAAGTCTCGATATTTTTTCCCGGGACTCGAAAATGTATCGAGACTGAAAGCCTTACTGCCACCGTGGGATCTGGAGGCGATAGTCCTCGCGCGCCTGTTTGAGTGGCGCGTGGAGGCACTACACCGGGGGGAAAACCCGCTGCCGCGGCAAGTTGCCGCTCGGCGGGCAGACCTCCGGTGCGATCTCATGGTGGCATGGAGAGAGCGACTGTCGCAAAGCCGTGCAGGGCACGCTACAATAGTGGCGGTAAGTCCCCTCTTTGAGGAGTGGCTGGAGAGGCGTCATGGCGTCCTCACCTACCGCCTGACGCAGGTCCTCACCGGACACGGAAGTTTCGGGAGGTTCCTGCACATCATCGGGCGGGAGGAAGCGCCCGGGTGTCACCATTGTGACGATCGCCCGGAGGACACGGTGGAGCACACAGTGGCGATCTGCCCGGCTTGGGCGGAGCACCGCCGTGCCCTCGTAGAGGCGATCGGCGGCGGCGATCTCTCGCGTCCGGCCCTGGTTCAGGCCATGGTCCGGAGCGAGAGGGAATGGGAAGCGGTCACCACCTTCTGCGAAGCAGTAATGCTAGCGAAGGAGGTGGCCGGGCGTTTGAGGGAGAGAACATCTGCCCAACCCAGCCGCCGCAGGAGACGCCCATGGCGCCGGGCGCCGCGAGACGACTTCCGGCCACCGTAGATGCGGGCCTGTGGGCGGTGAGCAATGGGTAGTTCACCGTCCGTCCGTCGATTGACGACAGGACGTGTCGACGGCGCGTTCGTGTTTCACGCGCGCCTCAAAGAGAGTCAGCAAAGCAGAGGGGCTTGCCAGAGCCTTTGCCTGCCGGGGTTGCGGGTTGTTCGAAAGAGATACCGCGGCCTCGGAACGTAAAGGGCAAAAGAAGAAACATGGGTGGGTTTTAGTCAGTACAAGTCTGACATGCCCTCCCGCTCCGCCCAGAGCGGGGGAAGTCATTGGATGATTTCCCACCCGAAAAAAAAAAAAAAAAAAAAAAAGACTTACTGACTAAAACCCATCCATGTTTCTTCTTTTGCCCTTTGAGTTCCGGGGCCTCGGTATGTCTTTTGATCAACCCCGGCAGGTAGTGCTCAGTAGGCAGGCGCTACTGTTTTGGTGACAGCTCTATAAGGCGCGCGTGAAATACGATTGCGCGATTCGACACGGCTTGTTAGACGGACGGGCGGTGAGCTAGCCATTGCTCACCGTCTACAGACCCGCGTCTACGGTGGCGGGAAGTCGTTGAGCCTGGGTAGGTTTGACGTTCTCTCCTTCAAACGTGCGACCACCTTCGCTAGCACAACTGCTTCACAGATGTCGGTGACCGCTTCCCATTACAGTTCACCTGGTCAGCAGAACACACACTAGTCCTGATGACGGTAGCCACCACCTCCTTGACTATGGAGCAATCCAGACACGACCTGCGTAGTAAGGCTTTCATCCCGGGAGTCTCGGTCTCGAAAATTCCGAGAGTCTCGACGATTTTGTCGTATTTTCGTGACTCGAGACCTCAACTCCAGTTTTCGAGACTTTCGAGACTTAAATAATGATCAATAAAGTACAAAAAGTAGCAAAGTTATATAAGTGGAGGAAGACTTCCACAGAGAACTAAAACTAATAATTGATTGCAAGACGACATGGTCCAGCTTAGCGGAAATGCTTGAACGTTTCTTAAATTAAAAATATGCGTTCAAAAGGCTTTGATACATGTAGGGTCTGGAATTGAGTACACCGAATCAGAATATGGTACACTCGAGACAATTTCAGATTAACAAAATTTCTTAGTCACATTAGAAGCGTTGTGTTGGCGAGATGCAATTCTGTTGACAACGGATATTGCTTTAAATTCAAATCAGTGCTATAATTATTTGTTATCCATCCCCAGCGTCGAAGCAGAGAGCGTTTTTTTGTTACTTTTGCAACAAGATCAGCTACCCTACCATGACGTGTTAAAGCAGAACTTATTCCGCTGAGGGACAGAGCTATACAGAGTGTCTAGCACCATCTCTTTCACTCAGTGGAATAAGTTCTGCTTTAAGATGTCATAGTAGGCCTACAGATCCTCTCTCTATATGAAAACACTTTGAATGCCCTTTGCTTTCTGTGTGCCTATTATAAAAAATTACTTATAATTGATTATATTGTAATAGTAGATTAATAAAGTACTTGATTGAAACATATTGTATTAATTGCCTAATTGTATAAACCTTGAGTTTGAAACTTATTTTCAAAGTCTCGAAATTCTCGTTTTTCCTGGGAATCCCGGGACCGGACCAAGTCTCGATATTTTTTCCCGGGACTCGAAAATGTATCGAGACTGAAAGCCTTACTGCGTAGGGTTGACACAAGGGCCTCGTCCGCATTATGGGACCAGCTTTTCAGCTAGGGCGTCAGCGGACGGGCCACTATATGTACGGGGATCTCCCGCATCTGAGTCCCCGTATTGGTGACTTTTAGCCAGAGCCTCCAGGTGTTTCCGTGATGCGCTTTTGCCTTGGCGAGTACGGTAGCTGTACGACACGCCTAAGCCTGGCCGCGACGCGCTGCCGGATCTGGCACCTTCACCGCCTTGCTCTTTTCTACCGACGCGCCGCTTTGTTACCCGGCGCCGGTTTTAATAATAGGTATTGATCTTTACTTTGACATGAGTCCATATGTTTTTACAAAGTGCGTTAGTAGGGTTGTTAGAATACTAGTACCTACACATAAAATAACAATGCATTAGTAATATGTTACTAAACAAAACAAGTCACACAATAATATTTTTTTGTAATTTCTGAGCATTAAGTATGAACATACATTTTTCCGGTATTTAGTAAAAGGATAGTTTATTTTGCACGCTAACATTTTGAGGACAGTGTTGGTGATACAACGGACCCTGCTCATTATAGATACTGTTCTTTTCATTACAATGGAGAAAAAATATCGATGGACGCATGATCCGCAAACATTCCGGAAGCACTTCAGTAGGTACCAATCTGGACTTGTTTAACACTGCTCTCAAAGCGTCATTGTACTGATCACGCAGGGCAATGTAAGCCTGCCGCTTAAAGCTAATCCACAGACTGCACATGTAAAAAGACTGACAGAAGGCTCTGAAAAGTAACAACTTTACACCTGTGCGAATCTACGGGCCAACATATTGCAGCGGACTGCCAACGCCGTCCTTTTCCTCTTTAGGCCATCATCGTCCTGTAGCGGAACTGTCAGTATGTGACTCAAATATTTTACTTTAACGGACCCTTGCTTGCCGACAACGGCTGACGCAGGACGAAGCCCTCTAGAACGGAGCACTGCGCCTGAAAAGCAACTCTTGCCGAACCAGTTAAGAACCTGGTTCTCAACCAATACGGACTAGCTTGCCCACTGCTGGCGCCTCTTTTCGGAGAACCTGTTCCGCGAAGGCACGCCAGGCCTTCCTGGAGCTTCTTGTTCTCTACCAAGTGGACCTCCGTAGCGTAGCGGCCGTCAGGCAAGCTACCTACGCCCGCAGTTCGGCCACTCCACCCGCGGGAGACCCCGCAAAGTTAGGTAGTAAAGTTAGTTAGTCTAGAGTCTGGATCGCTACCACAATTTCTAAAATCATTTTTTCTGCTCCATAAGTCAGGTAGTCTCCGGAACCTAAGAATTAAAATAAATAAATAAATATCTTGGGACAACTCACACACGGCTATCTGATCCCAAGCTAAGCAGAGCTTGTGTTATGGTAACCAGACAACTGATAGGTATACATATTTATATAATTTATAAATACATACATATTATAGATAAATCACACTCAGACACAGAACAAACAATCATGCTCATCACACAAAGTTTGTCCTGGGTGGGAATCGAACCTACGACCTCCGGCTCAGCAGTCAGGGCCACTAACCACTAGACCAACAGGAGAAATTCTAGACCGATCACGTGTTTGTCGACGGTCTTTAAACTTCTTACATCCATTTTGAGAGCGAAAATTACCAAACACATTGATAGTAGGTAATTCTATTATGTCGGCTTCTAGGAACTTCTAGAAACGGGTAGTCTCGCGGTACTAAGAAGCTACTTCTCATCGACATGGCCATTAGCCACAGGTTGGTCGATCCCGCAAGGATTTTTTGACAAATGTTGGATAGATTATAAGACGGTCTACGACTCGGTGCCGCATTCATGGCTTATGAAGATTCTAGAGTTTTACAAGATAGATGCAAATCTACGTGCCTTACTTGAATCATTTATGGGGCAATGGAGAATGGTCCTTCGACATCCAAGAGACGATTAGCCTGTAAGGATTAAACGGGGAATATTTCAGCCTTCTTTGGAGCGGGAACAGATTGCAACGGTTTTAATATACCTACTCTATCAGCATACTTAAATGGACTCAGATTAAACTTGATGTTCTGGATAGGAAAGTACGTAGACTGAGACCGCAATTCGGATGCATCACCCACGATCATCTTTTAAATGCTTAGACCCTCGTTGGTGGTTGTTTGACTAACTCCAACCACACGAGCCACGGGCGCCTCAAAGAGATGTGAGCAAAGCAGAGGGGCGTGCCAGGGCCACTGCCTGCCGGGCTTGCGGGTTGTTTGAAATAGGTACCGCCCCGAAACTAAAGGGCAAAAGAAGGAACAGGGAAGGGTTTTAAATTACAATCCAACAATCCTTACTAATATTATAAAAGCGAGAGTGAGTTTGTTTGTTACCTCTTCACACTTTGATGGATAAACCGATTTTGATGAATTTTGGTACAGAGATAGTTGGGAACTAGGAGACGGACATAGACTAATATTTTTTTGAAAAAAGTGGGATGTGAGGGAGAATGAGGGAAGAAAAGGGAAAACTTAGCGTTGCTATTACATATCAATAAGGCGCAAGGGGAACTGTGTTACCCCGAATTTAACGCGAGCGAAGCCGCGGGCAAAAGCTAGTAACTCAAATAAAACCATTTTATGGCTTTTCTATTGGCTCAGGCCATGAAACGCATTTTCCATTGCAGGAATTGAATATGCTTATTCCTCTATGTTGGAAAGTATATTGTTATCTGTGAATCTTGTCTGTGATAGTTTTTAAAAACTTTTATGTTAAAACACTCTGTGATAGAGCAGCTAGTCTCTGATCTGATCCTACAAATCCTATCCTACAATTAAAATGTCAAAACTCAAAATGATACTTCGTAGCCTTCGTAAAGTAAAATTAGATGAAATTATTTGCAATGGAATCGTTTAGTCGTGACCTATTTTTTCTTATAATTAATATGTATCGGTACTCAGTCAACCGCTCCTGGTAATGATATTGGTTCATTGGGACTGGCATGGTGTATTTTATGGAAAATGCCTGCGAGTGGTGACTGAAAGACGAATTTGTTGAATATATATTTTTCTATAACAAATGTTTACAGTATTAAAAAGAATGTGTTGAGAACTGAATACCGCTACCCAGGATATTTATGTCAAGGTATGGTCTGGAACTCCAAAGAGTCTACTTTTCGTTGATATTTAAATAAGTTTATCGGTTGTTGTTATTGCGTAAAAGGTGATATATCTTATGTATTTGAAATCATCTAAAAGTGTTAAGATATGATATGTGTTTGATCTCGTAATATCTGTGTAGGCATGTAATGGAAATTTTGTTTATGAACCTTTTAATATAGCTAATTGACATTAGAAAAGAATACCAATCCTATTCCTTTCTCAAAAAGGATGGTCTGTTATTATTAAGGCCCCTGCATTTATATTTGCGAAACCATCACCAAATTGCTTGTATGTGTTGTTTTCCTACCCCTCTTCACTTTGAACTTAGATGGGTTAAGAATCTTGTTTAATTCTTTAGTGGCGTGCCTCTGCACATTATTGACATTACATACATCAATTCAATCCAAAACACATTTTTTAACTCTGCTTTATGTTGTTATGTGTAAACTATTTAATACCAAGAAGTATACTGTGTGTGTAGCAGCCCTTCATGCCATTAACTGCATTTTGTATTTCAAACTAAGTAACTCTATGCAAAAATGAATATTATTTGCTGGGAAAGGATTATTTTTTCCTTGTTAAAATAACATTTTTGTGTAGAACTCAAAGTTTTGCACTTAAAACACTGTGTTAGTGGATTCATTGTATAGTATGGGGGGGGGGGGGGTGATTCAAAGTAAAGTTATATCACCAAAGACAGTTAAAAACAATATCTGACAATCCCCACTCCACCCCAAAATTTCTGTAACTAGAACCTTACAGTTGAGGAGATAATAGGTATATGATATATAATAGAAAAGTAATCACAATAATAGGGAGAAAACATGCCTTTTGGTTTTGTTATTATTTATACCATTTCTTATGAAAAAGTTTAGATTGTAGAATTTAAGAACTGTAAATTATTATGTTATTGTTTTAAATGACTCAAACTATGTATATTTTTATTATGAAGTAGCAACCTGCCCTGGCTTTGTGCAGTTTTTAATATTGGGAGAAGCATTAATATTTAAAGCTTCTCTGGAAACAACATTTGATGTTATATTTTTAAAGTAATTAGGTAGTATTTGTTAATCGACTAGGCATGGGACAGTTTATTCAACCATGTCATTTTTCTTATTTCATACGGGTTCAAACAAAAAGTTTGATCTGAATAATTTAATGTCACACAAGTATAATTGGCCTTAATAATCAAACTATTTAAATGGATAAGAATTAGTGTCATGATACAGTTTCACCACTATTCAACTGCACTCTTAGGTATTTGAACTTAATAAATTAATTGTAAACCATTATTAGGTAACTATTATGGTTAGGCATATACTGAAAAAATTAGCTTGTTCATAATCATTAGTTGTTGCATCCATCCATCATAAAAGTATGTGGGTGTTTCTTTTCTGATTTCTCTGTTACTCTCTCGTTATCCAGATTTTTGACTGTTGACAAAACTGGGTTGATTGGCATGACAAAATATGTGTTGTGAAGTTAAACTTGAATTGGACCAAAGTGATGGATGGCCCGTAGTCCTTAGTAAATGTAGGCAACGGTTAAGCCTTTCCTTATCAAATGCACAACCACCTGTTTTTAGTTAAAATATGCAAATGTGCGTTTGCATTTTATATTATATTACAATAGCATATATACATATAATTTATATTAGAACTAGCTTTTGCCCGCGGCTTCGCTCGCGTCAATTTCGGGATAAGACAGTTCCCCCTTACTGATTTGCAGGTACCTGCCACCTGTAGTTTTTGCCCTAGCGCCTTATTTATTGTAATAGCAATGCTAAGTTTTCCCTTTTTTCCCTCATTTTTCAATCTTTTTTTAATGTCTGTCTCCAGGGTCCCAACTATCTCTATACCAAAATTCATCAAAATCGGTTTAGCCATTTAGGCGTGAAGAGGTAACAAACAAACAAGCTCATTTTCGCTTTTATAAAATTAGTAAGGATAACTATGTTTTTGTTAAGGCCCTTGCTTCACCAAACATACTGTTACTAAATTACTTTTTTCCTTCAAAAAGTAATTTGGTAACACACACAGGATTGTGTTTTTGTGCCTAGTATCTACTAGGCACAAATACACATTTACTTTCCTTCTTCTCTCACCATTCAAGTAAAGTAAATGTCGAAAAGCAAATAGTCCGTTTGGTGTGTGCCTGCTCGATGCAACAGTGTAATATGGTGGCATATAAGTACTGTATATTTGTTATAGACAAGCGTGTGTCCATAATGGCGAGCATGGTTCGCGCGGTGTCGGGTGTGGGTCGGTGACGGGCGTCGCGGCGGCATGGCGGAGGGCGAGGGCGCGGGGCAGCCCGACGCGGTGCTGCTGGCGCCGCTGTCCGAGGACACGTTCCTGCACAACCTGCACGTCCGCTACAAACGTGACATAATATACGTGAGTAGCGTGTAGCGTACGCGAACTGCAGCGCGGCAGTGACGCGGCGCTGCCAACAGACAAACATGTTGCAGACGTACGTGGGCAACGCGCTGGTGTCGGTGAACCCGTGCCGCGCGCTGCCGCTGTACTCGGCCGAGCTGGTGCGCGCGTACCTGGCGCGCCCGCCCTACCAGCTGCCGCCGCACCTGTGAGTAGCGCGCCCGACCGGTGTCGAGCTCGGGCTCGGGCTCGGGCTCGGGTGCAGTCGGCTGACTCGCTGTCGTTGCAGGTACGCGATCACGGCGACGGCGTACCGGTGGGTGCGCGACAGGAACGAGAGCCAGTGCATAGTTATTACGGGTGAGTGTCAACACTCGCTACACAATAGCGTCGTATACATATCGTACCAATACGTCAAATTTTATTTAAAAACCTCACTGACAAAACTGCACAGCAAATTCTAGTGTCTGAAAACATAAATACGGTCAAGTGCGAGTTGCACTCGCACACACAAGGTTCTGTAGTACCCAAACAATAAAATGTCAAATTTATTTAATGCTCTTTCAAATGAGTGTACGACTAAACGCCGACAGACACTACGCCGACAGACTGAACACCGACAAGACTTTACTTCGACAGGACTCTTCGCCGACAGGACTCGTCGCCGACATGGCTCTCTCTATTAATGCAAGTCGTTTCTGGAGGTCACAGTTTTAACCTAACCTAACCTACCCATTGCGTCGCTGATGAGCCGTGTCGGCGAAGAGTCCTGTCGAAGTAAAGTCTTGTCGGTGTTCAGTCTGTCGGCGTAGTGTCTGTCGGCGTTTAGTCGTACACTTCTTTCAAATGTAATGGAAATTTACACTCAAATGTAAAACTAAATGAGACACACAACTTTGTCTTTTTATTTAATATTTTGTTGTGGACCTGTGGCAATTGCCAAATATACATGTTTTCTTTCTTTAAATTTGTTGGTTATAATATGTTAATGAAAAACAAAAGTTGTAAAACGATTATCACGTATTCAGTACATCATTCGGACCCCCACCACCACACAAAGCAATAATGGCGCGTTTATTAAAATAAACAACAGCACTTTCCTTCAAAACTGTTATAAATACGTTCGACGTTCGAAATGTATGGAACAACTGAGTTTTTATTTACCGACGAAATCTTTCTAGGTCTGGAATGATACACTTAAAACGTAATCGTGTTCTTAAAACTGTATAAGGTTTGATAAAACATATCTTCGTATGGTACTGCGTGTGGACACCATGCATATCAGAATGGAGGAGATATGCCCGTCTGCAGTTCGGCCCGAGCACGCGCCATCTACGTTCATGAAATGCAGTCTCATCTTATAAATCTGAACGGACTATACAATCAAAGTCAAAAGGATCTGCACAGATTTGTGGCAGGACTCAGCGGCTACAAGCAGTTGGAAGCATGCAGTACAACATGGGGATATGTAGCAGGTCTTGGCCTTCCCTTTCTCGGAGGAGGCCGGGAAGCTGTGTGCATTATACTCGGCTCGCTTGTAGGTAGTTAGTAGTTTTACGATGCCTCCCCACCGAAAGCTTAAACCAGGCGACATCGTCATTGTTGACCGAGTCCCCTGAAATAAAAAAAAATCAACGTTTAGTGTTACGATTTAATTATGATGCCATTACAAAGGCTTTAGAAATAAAACGACTCGTACAGTTGGCAAGTGGCAACCCGCGAAGGCGTATGCGAGCCCTCGGGCGGCGGCGGCGCGCGGCGGGGCGAGTGGTGGTGCGCAGGTAGGTGTAGAGCAAACAAAGCGGTACGGTATCGTGGTATCGATATCGGTGCGGGCGCGTGTTGCAGGCGAGAGCGGCGCGGGCAAGACGGAGGCGGCGCGCGTGTGCCTGCAGTGCGCCGTGGTGGCGGGCGAGGGCGGCGCGGGCGCGGGCGCGGGCGACGCGGGGGGCGCGGCCGGGCTGGCGGCGGGCGCGCTCGCGGCCGCCGGCACGCTGCTGGAGGCCTTCGGGAACGCCGCCACCGCGCGCAACCACAACGCCAGCAGATTTGTAAATAACATAATATCTAAACCATATACCTAATCTATGTAGAACACTCCAAGTTGGGAATGTGTTATGTTTATCAAACTAACCTTATTTTGTAGTTATATTAATCTTGATTAATTTCGTAAATAATATTAAAAGGATTTTGTATGAAGGTTGAGCTGCTCGAAGTTACGGCCTGTTGAATTTTTTTGATCCCTTAATTTTTTTCCAGTAGTGTATACATGTATTATAATTATAATATAAATATATGATATGTATACATATACGTCGCGGGGATATGATAAAAATAGGGATTTGATCAAATCACGGAGGATGTTAAATAAAATAACAAAACGATTTTATCATTTCCCTAAATCCCGGGTTTTGGCCAAATCCCAGTTTTTATGATATCCTGCGAATATGTATAACAAGTCGTCCGGTGCCGAGTCCATGCGGCGCGCATGAGCGGGCGGCCGTACAATGTTATATTAATCTTGATTAATTTCGTAAATAATATTGAAAGGATTTTGTATGAAGGTTGAGCTGCCTAACTTCGCCAGTCTATTTTCACAATAGCGGCTTGCAGCGGCCTGAAGCCTGCGCTCTCGATAGCTAGTTCAGCCCACTAGAATAACTCTAGACTAGTTGTACTTGTTCACATAATATTTGTACAGATGTTATACCAAGTCACAAAGTAATAATTAACTGATTACATTCAGATCATTGCGGGCAACTGATTACAATTCCAAACGTGAACAAATAAACAGCTTAGAAGTAGAGGTATCATTGTTAACCCAGATAAAAAAAAAAAAACCATGAGATAAAATCTTCTAAAGCATTTATTTTAATAAGACCGACCGACCGATTGGTTAAAGAGAATTTATTCAAGTTCTTGAAACTTACCTTTAACTTTCTGTGCGAAATGATCGCATGGTTGCCGACATTTTGACAGTCAAAGACAAAAAGATCCTTTTCTCCCTTTGAAGACAGATATCTCCGCGAGAAATGGACGTATCAAGGTGAATAAAACTATCCGATCCGTATAATGATTAAGAAAAAAATACATTTCCACGCCTGTAAACCTGTTTTTCTAAAACTACTCAAAAACCGCGAAGGCTACAACATTTTAAAGTTCTAATCCAAAAACCAGATACTTGGAGCTACAATTTCCTTTTTTTTTATTTCCCGTACGACCATTTCTCTCGAAGTTACGGCCTGTTGAATTTTTTTGATCCCTTAATTTTTTTCCAGTAGTGTATACATGTATTATAATTATAATATAAATATATGATATGTATACATATACGTCGCGGGGATATGATAAAAACAGGGATTTGATCAAATCACGGAGGATGTTAAATAAAATAACAAAACGATTTTATCATTTCCCTAAATCCCGGGTTTTGGCCAAATCCCAGTTTTTATGATATCCTGCGAATATGTATAAGAAGTCGTCCGGTGCCGAGTCCATGCGGCGCGCATGAGCGGGCGGCCGTACAATGCGCGCGTCTGTCCGCAGGGCAAGTTGCTGGACATCGAGTTTGACTTCAAGGGCGAGCCGGTTGGAGGACACATCACACACTGTGAGACCTTTTACTATTTATATTATATATAAACCGTCCATTTATCATCGTCCATGTATATATAAATGAATCTTTCAAGTGGACGTGGATGGCCAAGTTCGAAACTATGAGGAATAGCGGTGAATATTGAAAGTAGTCACAAACCTATCCGAGCCGATCTCGTGAGAGAGAGACAGACAATATTGAAAGGAGTCGGAAAGCCCACTCGAGCCAATCTCACGCGAGACAGGGGGAGAGAATCTAGAAATAAGTCATTTTTTTTAAATTTTATTTAATAATGGGGCTCATGACTCCTTGAACATTCTCCGCTATTACTCATAGTTTCGGACTTAGCCATACTCGCCAAATTGAAAATGCATCCTGTATCAACACCTGTAATTTTAGTCGTGTCACATCAATTTCTAAAATAAAAATGTAATTTAAGTCGCATGACGTAGTTTGAAACAACCTGTTACGAGTATAGTCCGAGACTTGCGTTCCAAGAGCGACGCCAAATAATAACAATATTTGACCGGGGATAATAATAATATTTAATTTATATACATATTTCGTCGTCTTGGAACAAGAGGTTGTCGATATGTGGATTGTGAACTCTGCTGCCATTAAGCTCTCCTTAGGCGGTTGGATCAAGGATGAGTCAGTACTCCTCGAAGACCTCGATATGGCCCTCATTGGGCGGAGCTTTCTGTCTCTGGAGCCCTATCCACCAATAGCTTGGACCTTGCTCCCGATACCCGCGGAAACCTTTTTGTAGATTTTTATATACTTATGTTATGAAATATTTAAAAATGAGTGAAATGAATAATATTGTTTATTTTTAATTAATCAAATAGTTCCTAAAAATGATCTCGTTACGAATGTATAGTAGTGATGGGTAGATGAAGTGGGTTCCCGTTTAAGTTTATTAGGTATTCGGCGTATACAGTGTGTTCGGGTATCGGTTTCCGATATATACTCATATATTCAGTTATTTGTGATCCTTATGTGTAGTAGGAGTTCCAAAGGCTGTGTTGATTATATTCGCGTCCGTTACAAATTGGCTTTACTGATTTAAAATCATTACAATCATCACCACCCTCACCGTCTCACCGTCTCACCGTCTCACTCGCAGTTCATCATCGCCCGTTGAATAACTTCTTCATGTAAAGTTTTCTTTTGAACGGAACACTTAGTGCCCATAGCCGGGTTTTTAAGACTTGATATTACTAAATCACTATCAAATATAATTAATAAAGTATAATTTGGAGTTTTTCCATTTGATGGTTTTCCGAAAGTGCGTTCAAATGTCGTGTGGTGATGTCAATGTTCACATGAAATGTTTTTATGTTGCAAGCAGATCTACTGGAAAAGGTAACATTTAGTGTATGTCGTTGAGCGAACGAGTAGTGGGGCAGCCCCGCCCCGCCAGTGGCGCCCCGACAGTGGCGCCCCTGGCGGCGCCGTCTGTTATAGCGGTCTAGTTGTCTACTTTATCAGCTTATTACTAGTGACTATTGAACTGTTTGCAAAATGCTTTCAAATTTCGGGCGAAATCTTATAGTACAACGATAGATATATTCCAAATCATGATTTACAATGTTTCTATTAATGTTACTTTTCACAAATATGAACACAGAAAGAATCAACTGACTGATATTAACCATCTAACATTGTGTGTTCAAGTGTAAGTGCAACATGTTTGTTGTTGTAGTGCGGGAGGAGGGCTACCCGTGCGTCTCTCGTGCAACTTCCACTTCCTAATATTGGCTCTTAGCCGAGGCTAGACATTAGCTATAACATAAACAGGCAGCGTCGAGAGGGCGCGCACGCACACTCGTTGAGTAGCGTGCGTAGTGCGCGTTGTGTGCGTACTGTAGTGTGGCTTGTCGCAGGAGCGCGTGTGCGACGTGCTGGAGGGCGAACGCAACTTCCACGTGCTCTACCAGCTGCTGGCTGGCGCCGACGTGCAGCTGCTCAGTGAGTGTCGCGCGCGCACACACACACACACACGCACACACACACACCGTGCCGCACGTGAACACTGCGCTCGCTCGTGTTGCAGAGCGGCTGCGGCTGCAGCGCGCGTGGGAGCACTACCGCGTGCTGCGCGGGGAGGCGCGCGCCGCCGGCAGCTCCCCGCGCCGCGCGCCCCCGCCCCCCGCCGCGCCCGCGCCGCGCGCCGCCGAGCAGGACCGCGACCACTTCGCCTTCACCACGGTACGCCGCCGCCGCCGGTCCCTGACACCTCACACCTGTGCTCACAGCGCCGAATATTACGCGAGCGCACGTGTTTAGGGTTGCGTTTATTAACTTTGGTATAATGATGTCGATATCAAAACTCAAACGTTTACAATAGGTGTGAAAGAAGTTTCTTTACCGATGATACAATTTTTAGAAGATAAAAATACGATATTACGTAGCGTAGCAAAAAGAAGCGGTTAAGACGTTAAGTTCAGAGTTTTCAATCATGTAGAATTTTGGCGATTTTTTCCAATATACCTACTCGAACGACGGTCTGCCTTTTTTGGAATTGTGAAATTATCTAATAACTTCTCCCGTGTTGGGCGGAACAGAAATGTCAGTCAGACCTTTACTGAGAATCTCTCTCTCTCTCAAACGTACGGCATAGCAGTGCTCTGCCCAAGCGGGGCAGATCGCCGGAGTACCATCCGGGCGATCGCGACCTCTGAACTTCCGCGTCCGGTGGGGGATGCTGTGGTGCCTCTCCCAGCTCTCTTTAAAGTAATGTCTAATCGCCTCTATTGTAGTGTGCCTTATAACAGGGTTGCTTGGTCGTTCAAATGAAAGGCTTCTTCGTATCGTGATAAAACGTCCAGTTGGTAATGCTGAATATTTTGCCATAACAAAATCCGCACACAGCACACTGCGTAGTGCGTACCGCTCCCATTCACCGGTTCTTTTCTGTGAGCATACAATTTGGTGGTTTGGTTTCGTGCGAGTTGAGTGATGGTTCGAGTCGACAGGCGGCGATGCGCGCGCTGGGCTTCGGCTCGGGCCTGACGGACGCGGTGCTGCGCCTGCTGGCCTTCCTGCTGAAGCTCGGCAACGTGGAGTTCGAGCCGCAGCACAACATCGACGGCACCATCGGCACGCGCCTGCAGCAGCGCTACGGTACGTCGTCCAGCTACTAGAGGTAGTGCGGGCACCGCGTGAGGCCGCCACTGTACGTACCGACTGCGCAGAGCTGGTGGAGGCGTGCGCGCTGGTGGGCGTGGACGCGGACGCGCTGGGCGCGGCGCTGGGCGCGGCCGAGGACGCGGAGGGCGCGGACGCGGAGGGCGCGGACGCGGACGCGGGCGCGGACGGGTCGAGCTCGCCGGGCGGCGCGTGGGCGGCCGCGCGTCGCGACCAGCTGCTGAGCGTGCTGTACTCGCGCCTCTTCACGTGGCTCATCAACGCCGTCAACGACCACATCAAGGTTCGATAGATGAACACGAAATGTTTTCCTTAATATAATATCATTTTCAGTTCGAAAGGAACTCTGTCCATCGGTGCTACAGAATGCTGCATCTGTGGACGTAATGCATTTATGGAAAACTAGCTTTTTTTTTTTTTTTTTTTCGGGTGGGAAATCATCCAATGACTTCCCCCGCTCTGGGTGGAGCGGGGGGGCATGTCAGACTTGTACTGACTAAAACCCACCCATGTTTCTTCTATTGCCCTTTACGTTCCGAGGCCGCGGTATCTCTTTCGAACAACCCGCAACCCCGGCAGGGTGGAAAACTAGCTTTTGCTCGCATTAAATTCGGGGTAACACAGTTCTCCTTTCCTGATTTACTGGTAGTTTTTGCCCTTGCGCCTTATTTATTAAGCAATACTAAGTTTTCCCTTTTCTTCTCTCATATGTAAATCGTTTAAAAAAAAATAAACCATGTCCGTCTCCATGTTCCCAACTATGTCTGTACCAAAATTCATCAAAATCGTTTTAGCCATTTATTCGTAAAGACGTAACAAACAAACTCACTTTCGCTTTTATAATATTAGTAAGGGTTACTTGTATCGTGCAGTAACAGAATAGAACAGAAATGCTCATGTTAGTGGAAGTCGGGCGAGCTTGTGGTGGCGCCCGTACGAGTGTGTGACAGTCTGTCGTGTGCAGCCGGCCGACGCGGGCAAGCGCTGCTCGCTGGGCATCCTGGACGTGTACGGCTTCGAGTCGCTCGCGCGCAACGGCCTGGAGCGTCTGCTCATCAACTACGCGGCCGAGCGCGTGCAGGCCGCCGTCACGGGCGCCACGCTGCGGCGCGAGCAGGACGAGTACGCGCGCGAGGGCCTGGCGTGGCGCGCGCTGCCCTACGCCGACCACGAGCTGCACGCCGACCTGCTGGACGCGGGCCCGGACAGCGTGCTGGGCGTGCTGCGCGACTGCTCGGCGCGCGCGGCCTCCGACGCGGCCTTCCTGCAGCGCCTGCAGCGGCGCCGCCACCCGCGCCTGCTCGTGCTGCCGCCCGACCACTTCCAGTGAGTATAGCTCGGCGCTCGCTCGCCACTAGCGCGGGGAGCGTCGTGACACGTGTCGCGTGCAGGGTGGTGCACTTCGGCGGCGCCGTGGCGTACTCGGCGCGCGGCATCGTGCACAAGAACCGCGACAGCGTGTGCCGCCGCTGCTGCGCGGCGCTGGGCGGCGCGCGCGAGCCGCTGCTGGCGGCGCTGTTCCCGGCGGGGGGCGCGACGGGCGCGGCGGGGGCGGGGTCGCCGCGCCGGCCGGCGGCGCTGGCGTGCCGGCAGCGCGCGCTGGTGGGCGCGCTGGTGCGGCGCCTGCCGGCCGCGCCGCGCCTGGTGCGGTGCCTGCGCGCGGACGCGGCGCTGCGCCCGCACCGCTTCGACGCCGCGCTGCTGCGCCACCAGATCCGCTCGCAGGGGTGAGTGACGCGTCTGCTTCTTCTCTTGTTCCAATGTTTTCATGTTATTTTTGGATACGGGTTTTCTTTAAAAATAATTATTTAAATTTAATTGCAAGGAGACTCTATCAAACACTGGGAAGCAGTACCTACTTCAGTACAGTGTTTTATTGAAGTAATCAACTTGTTAAATGAAAATCATTCAACTATGAAACGTGTAAATCTATGATTTAAGAAGATTTTAATGTTACTCGTAGATTTGCGCATAAGTACCAGCAAGCTGTTAGGATCCTGTGCTGGTTAATAGAACTGCTAGCTAGGAAGTGCTCGTTAAAACATATCGAATGCGCCCAAACACAACGTAGATGCTGCACACCGTTGAACAGTTCTGCTGGCGGGTTGTGTATCCTACATGAAGCTGGCTTTTATATTCTGTGTGTGGTGACCGCTTCCGTTCGCTCATCGAAGCAATTGATTGTTATACAATACACACGTGAATCCGACTTCGAGGTGCGGTCGCGAGGTGTTATTCCGACGGTAACATCAGTAGGCTGAAAAGTGCTTTGAAGAGGTAACAATCAAACAAAAAAGGTTGATGGGCCTGTTGGTCTAGTGGTTAGTGACCCTGACTGCTGAGCCGGAGGTCGTGGGTTCGATTCCCACCCAGGACAAACTTTGTGTGATGAGCATGATTGTTTGTTCTGTGTCTGGGTGTGATTTATCTATAATATGTATGTATTTATAAATTATATAAGTATGTATGTCAGTTGTCTGGTTACCATAACACAAGCTCTGCTTAGCTTGGGATCTGATAGCCGTGTGTGAGTTGTCCCAAGATATTTATTTATTTATTTATTATAATCCAACAAACTTACTTTCGCATTTGTAATATTACGAATGAGTATTAGTCCGAGAGCCAGGTGCAAATTTGGTTAATTATTTCTTCTCGTTAGATAATTGACGATACGCATCAGACAACAGTATCATAAAGCCCTATGACCGTCAGCTGCGGCGCAGTGGGGGGGATGAGTAGTTGTAACCTCCCACGCTTCAAGAAAAAAAAAAAATCACTCATTTCCTCTCGGCTAAAAGTTTAGCAAGTTATAGCTAACCCAATACCTCAACAAAAAAAAAAGTCAGCTGGCTATAACATAGTGCATTGTACGTCAGCTGATAGCTAGATCATGGGAAAAAAAATCTTCACTTTCAGTGATATCCTCTCGGCTAAAAATTTACCAGATGATAGCTTATATGTAACTATTGATAAATATATACGTCAGCTGGCTGTATCTCGGTGGAAAAATCGTCAGCTGATACTTTGAAGGTGAAGGTCAGAAGCATTTACTGACTATTTAAAGGCATCAGCTGACCAGGTTTCCCTCGACTTATTGCTAGCTGATTCTTTTTATATATTATAATATATTATATGATAATTAATAAAAATAATAATAATTAAAAATAATAAAAAAGAAAGACGTCATTTCCTGCCACACGAAAATTTGTGAACTGATTTTAAATATAATACTGTGATAAATAAAAAAAAAACCCTGTTTCCCCATCAGCTGACGTACAATGTACTATGTTATAGCCAGCTGACTTTTTTTGTTGTTGAGGTATTGGGTTAGCTATAACTTGATAAAATTTTAGCCGAGAGGAAATGAGTGAATTTTTTTTTTACAACTGCTCATCCCCCCCACCGAGCCTCAGCTGACATTCACGAGGCTTTATAGTTCGATTTTCTGATGCGTTTTACTAATTATCACTTGAGAGGAACTTGGTCATATAAATCTGTTACTGGCTCTCGGATTGTATTGGATTGGGTTAAATAAATAAATGGCTTTAACAATGCAAATAATTACGACTTCAAGTGACATGTACGTACGCGGCCACAGGATCATGGACATGGCGCTGTTGCGGCGCAGCGGCTGGTGCGAGTCTATGTGCGCACGCGCCGCCCTCGCGCGCTACGGGCTGCTGGCGGGCGCCCGCGGGCCCCCCGCGCCCTCGCCCGGGCCCGCGCCCGGCCCGCGCGCCGACGAGCCCGTGCGCGCCGCCCGCGCGCTGCTGCGCTCGCTGCCCATCCCCAGCGCCGAGTTCGCGTACGGGCGCTCGCGCGTGTTCGTGCGCAGCCCGCGCACCGTGTGGGAGCTGGAGGCGCTGCGGGCCGCGCGCGTGGCCGAGCTCGTGGTGCGGGCCCAGCGCGCCTGGCGGGCCCACCGAGCGCGCGTGCGGGCCCGCGCCGCCGCCGTGCTGGCGCGCGCCTGGCGGGCCCACCGCGCGCGCCGGCCCGCGCCCGCCCCGCGCGCGCGCGCCGCCGCCGTGCTGTGGCGCGCGTGGTGCTGCGCGGCGCGGCGGCGCTACCTGCTGCGCCTGTGGCGGCGCCTGCCCGCGCGCCAGCTGTCGCCCGCGTGCGGCGCGTGGCCCGCGCCGGCCGCGCCGCGCCTGCTGGGCCGCACGGACGCGCTGCTGCGGCGCCTGCACCACGCGTGGCGCTGCCGCCTGTACCGCGCCGCCTTCGACCAGACGGCGCGCAATCGCATGCGCGAGAAGGTGACGGCCAGCGTGCTGTTCAAGGAGCGCAAGGCCAACTACGGCGCCAGCGTGGCGCACCCGTTCGTGGGCGACTACGTGCGCCTGCGCGCGTCGGCGGCGTGGCGGCGCGGGCTGGGCGCGGCCGGGGACCGCTACGTGGTGTTCGCGGACGTGGTGGGCAAGGTGGCGCGCTCGTCGGGCCGCGTGGCGCGCTGCCTGGCCGTGGTGTCCACGGGCGCGCTGCTGCTGCTGGAGGCGCGCTCGCTGCGCCTCAAGCGGCGCGTGCCGGCGCACACGGTGTACCGCCTGTCGCTGTCGCCGCACGCCGACGACCTGCTGGTGGTGCACGTGCGCGCGGTGAGTGCCTCCCGCCCCGCCCCGCGCCCTCCCGCCCGCGCCCGCGCGCACTCACTCGTGTTCTGTTGCAGAGCGGCGCGCTGGAGAGCTCCACGGAGGAGCTGTCGCAGTGCTCGTCGCGCGACGCGGTGGACGCGCCGGGCTGCCTGTTCGGGGTGAGTGTAGACGCAGCCGGTAGAGCGGTAGAGCGGTAGGGCCTCAGTAACGCGCGCGCTCCGCAGGGCGAGGGCGCGTGGCGCCGGCGCGGCGACGTGGTGGTGCGGACGTGCCACGTGCTGGAGCTGGCCACCAAGCTATTCCTGGTGGTGCAGAACGCCGTGGGCGCGCCGCCGCACGTCAACATCGCCACCGAGTGAGTACCGCTGGGGGCGCGGGGGCGCGGGGGGCGCGGGGGCGCGGGGGGCGCGGGGGCGCGAGCTCGTGCGCGACGTGTATGTGAGCGTGCTGTGTGTGGCAGGTTCGAGGCGAACTTCGGGCAGCAGCTGGTGACGCTGGCGTTCCACGCGGTGGGCGCGGGGGGCGCGGGCCCCGGGGGCGCGGGGGGCGCGCGTCTGTTGCGGCGCGGCTCTCGCATGGACGTGCTGGTGTAGCGCACAGCCACCACGACGTGTTCTTACGTAGACATAACCCCACTGTAGCTCTTATGATGACGTAGCTGTTAGATAACGCGGCCGGGCGGCGTCTCACGCGGTGTACGCCCACAGGCCGGGCGGGCGCGACGGTCGCATCTGCAGCAGCCTGCAAGCAACTAATATAATTGAAACTAGTCGACCGCTGTGTGTCGCCCGATCCTGATAGTCGTCGTTGTATCCCGGCACGGGTGGCAACTGCCGCTCGCTGGATGAAATTTCCGTATAAAACGCAATAACTATATAATCTTGTCTACTTGATACTTCATTTGTTTTTTCTGAAGCGCTGTTAAATTTGTAAGTCCGCGCGCATACCGCACCGTCCGGGAGCCGGCTTGGTGCTGCACCGTCGCGCGCCGCCCACACTGTGCCGTGGGCTACACGCTGGGCCAGTACATGGTCCGGAGCGTCACGCTAGATACTCATTTTTAAATAATGTTGTTTAAGCGTTAGGACTTAAGTATGAGAGGACAGCGTAGGTCTGACAATGAGTCATTGCTTACTTTACAAAACGAAAATAAAATGGGAAGTTAACAAAACTGAACAAGCTTGTAAGAATCTACAAGACCAACAATGTCCACTCATTCACAAAGAAATGGTAAAAAGGAAATTTTGTAAGAAGTAGAAAAAATATTGCAAAAAATAACTATGAAACAAGTGACACCGACGTTGCCATCAGTACTGTAACTATTCAGAACAAAGGTTGTGTATAAATGGGATTTGACAACTATTTAAAAAAAAACTGATAATCTCTCTGAGATAAAAAAAAATAAGATTGAGAATGGTTATAGACTAATTAGTGCTGTTTATGAGCCAACAGAGAAGCTGCATATGGCGCAATGGCGGCAGACGTCGACATGGTGTTACTAAGAGATCATGCATCGTTATTTTAAGTTGACGTCGAAAGTCGTAAGCCCGGCCGGAACAAACCGATATCGTACATATTTTAAATTAAATGAATCATCTGTTTCGTTCTAACACAGGTCAATCCTATTTTGTTCGTTATTCTCTATATAATATAATGACATAGCGAAATGAACCACGAATCCTAGATCCGACTGACTCAGTGACTTCTATGAGTGTGACGTGTGAGCCGTGAGCCGTAAGCCCGGTGAGCGGAGTCACACCGTCTGGCCCAAGATTCACCACCATAACACCACTCTGACCTGACTTGGGGAAACGCCACATATTCGTTCGAATATGAGTTGTATCTGTATAAAGTTCATTTTAATACATCAAAATGAGGCTACTGTCCTGATGAAACTTTACTCAGAAAATTAAAAATAAAGTAGATGTTCTTGCCCCTAGCACCGAAGCACAGTTCACTCGGTGCGCTCGGGGCTCTCGGTGCGCTCGGGCCCGGACGCTGTCGCTCGTGCTCCTAGTGACTAGTGTAACGTATCGTAGGCTACTGTAATATTGTAATAATAATGATGTCGTTGCGCAACTCGTCATACTTCCACGTCCTTGTGAATTCCTCTCCTCTAAGTTTCTCTTCACTATCTATTCTTTAAGACTGGTACCTTCCCTACGTCTTCGTCCCAAAGTATGCGCGTCAAGATAAAGTTATACAAAAAATGTGATGTATTGATGCAAAATAAAAATGTTAGATTAGTATTGGTGTCGCTGATCTGTCTTTGTCGGAAAAGTAGCGAGTGTGCGGCGCCTTCGCGAGCTCGGACTTCGGACCTGCAGGCCTGCGGACAGGGGCTGCGCTTTAAGTCACGCACCGAACCGCGCTAAGCAAATGAACCAGTGACACACACTTGTTATTTGTTGCTGTAGTGAAACGTGTGTTCGGCGATGTAAGTGTGATCGCGTTACTGCTACTGCTGCTGCGAGGGAGGTGCCGCGCACTCGCGGAGGGCAACGTACTGCGACATACATGCGCTGTCCCGCTTGCTGCCAGATGTACATCACAGTACTTTTGCCTCTCCCCCCTCCCTTCAGCGATCATTTATGTGCCAACGAGCGCTCGCTGGACGCGACTCGGGCCAAAGTGCCGCAGTGGCGAGAGGCGCTGCACGGTACGCGAACCGCACTCAGCCCCCCGCCCCCGTTACCCTACGCTCCTGGCGAGCGGGCTCTACTGGGTGATATGGTAATGTAAACATTTATCAGTGCCTTAGTATCGATAGTGGACGCCTACATTACTAGAACTATAATATCCGATTGGCGCTGTCTCTTCTCGTCGGTGTCTCTTCCAGCCTGCATTGAATCGTAAACGATCTATGACAAAAGTACTTTTTGTTCTATCATTTAATTTCTCCGAAGTGCATTGAATGACGTCGTGTGATGCGCGTGAGAATTTGTCACTGCTGTTCTCGGCACTATAACACCCTCGTCTGGCGGCTCGTGCGTTAAATCTAACTCGGCCGCAATTACAAAGTCTCCTTACTTGATTCAATCATGATCAAAAAGTGTTTTGTGATTCAAAATACATAGTACATTTTGAATTAATGTACTATTTTGAATCACACAAAACACTTAACCCGTAGTGGAGGCAGAATATTGTTTTTCAACAAACAACAACTTTTGTGACCGATCCATAGTCACCTTATATTAAATTATTTACAAATTGTTCTCATAAGCATCTACTTATTTCAATGATAATACCACAAAGAAGCACTTGGAGTTGTCAAGAAGACACCAAAAGCTCGAAAACTTGACTCAATTTTGAGCAATAGCGCGGCGCCGGCGCGGGCGTTGTGGACGCAGGGCGCGGGGTGCGGGGCGCGGGGCGCGGGCGCGGCGTGACGTCGTGCGTCTGTGTCCTGTCTAGTGTTGTTACATTAATGCATTGCACAGGCCCAACCAAATGTACATGTGCGTTCTCGATTGAAGTCGCCGGACCATCTCGGGGTGTGTCAGGGCGTCCTAGGACGTGTAGGGCTGCGAGTCACCAGTACACGCGCGCTGCTCGTCGCTCGCCTATTCATCTGTAGTGGGTAGCGCTAGTGTCTGTGACGAGGTTACTCGTGGCACGAGCCTCACTATAGAATAGATTACTGTATACTACTAGTACATATATGCTTTAATTAACATAATTACAAGTACAAGGGCGGGCCGACCTAGAAACTAAAGTAATACTTCGTTTGAATTATTTTTTTGTATCTAATTAAGTAGGATGTTATTATAATTAAGGAAATAAGATATCACATTAAGAGGATGGCAATGGCAACACTGGGCATTCTGTGCAGACGATGACGTCACGTGTGCCGGTGTGCGGTGTGCTCCGCCGTCGGCTCTAATGCTACAGACTGTATTGTAATAGACTACAAATTATATTGCTGTTGAAAGTGTTTGTGCAGCGGCGACTGCGGCGTCCGGCAGCTCGGAGCGCGCGGTGCCTGCCACAGTCGCTGCTGATCTACAAACAATCCATTTTTGTTGAATAAAATGTACCTAATGTTACGTTTCTCAACGAAATTAAATTGTGCAAAAGTTTTATCATTTTTAATAAAATTTAAAAATTATGATGACTTATTACTTGTTCATGTCCCACCCACACATACAAAGAGAGCACCTGCAATACGTTTTTATTAAGAATAAATAAGACATATTATTGTGTAAAATAATGTAGAAAACATTCGTATGGCGTATAAGTACATTCATAGATTCCGTAGTCCTTAAAAAGTTTCAAAAATCCAAAACTGATCTTTACAGTATGTAATTAACTATAAAAAGCATATGACTCGTTCCCACACTCTTGGTTATGATTTGAAACCGAATTGTTTGTCATGTATCTCGAGACAGCCACTCTTAGTGAGTTAAGCAGACTGTCAAGAACCTTAGACAGCACCGTAGCCAAAGAGATGGGTCTATAGTTAATTAACTTAAAAAAAAACAATTGTACCACGTTGTACGTGTCTACAGAGAGTTGCCCTCAATTTCTTTAAATTGCCATTATCAGTCACTAATCTGAGAGACAATGGAACCTGAGTAGTATAGATCCTTAAAAACTAACGAATACCTACATACAAAAGATTTGTTGTAGGGGGGAGGGGGAAGATTTGCAGAGTAGAAGTGGGGTGGCCCACAGCAGATTTGCTGTGGGGTGGTTCTTGTTTGCAAAAATGTATCCATATTTGGTCATCGTCCTATAAATTAACATTAAGGTATCTCAATGGGAACGCCCATAGTGAAATGACTCAATTCCACGGCTAGTGTTTACGTGTGCCAAAGGACATTGCTCTGCGCCCATACAGTGCTGGCCCTGGAGCCAAGAGCATCGGTAAATGATGTAGGTATTGTATTTTCTATCATTAGTAAACTCATTGACCTTATTTTATAGCGGACTAGCCGCAGAATAGATACTTATTAAAAAAAATAACAAGAATTTGAGGTTATGATCGAACTACAAAAACGAATAAGTAAGTACCTATTAATTAGGTATGATTTTTCATAACTCCAAGTGATTTTTAAGAAACTGCAAAATGATAAACTTGGAAAACTAGTAGGCAGCGCCTATGCATTCTTTTTCTGACGCTTAATTAGTGCATGTAAGCGCAACATGCATAGCAACTATTCAAATAATTAGAATTACCTATAACACGTAGGTATATTCTAAAGATTAGGCGTAGATGGCGGATGGCGGAAGTTATTACTCTCGTAAAATACTATAAACTGTAAGTTTTAGCAAACAGCTAGTCCGTGTTACTTACCTAGGTACAGTAGTTTTTGCAATTTGATCGCACAGGTCCAATTTGGACATTGTGTTTTGTTAGCATAGGAAATAGGTTGAATGCGGGTGGGTGAAACAAAAATAATATACTTAAGTATATAAAAATATATAAGTACCCATAATAAAAATCAAAAACTTTCTTTTTAACAATTTTATATTATGTTGATACAAACAGATAGGTATATTTATTCCAAGTCTAATTTATAAGTATATAGTGTGAACGGTATTTCGTAAGCGGCCCACGATCGGCGACGACGCCGACGCAGCGCAACTGTAGCTTCTGTAGGGATGGCGAATGGTGCGTCGCGTCGCGTCGCCGCCGCCGATGGCGCGGTGCCGCGGTGTGATCACGAGGCCGCCGGCCGCGGGGCACGACTGCATGCATGCGTGTCGCGCTTGTAGGCGCCTGCAGGTTACCGCATCACACCTATGTAAGTACCTACCTACTATACATAATCTGTGCTAGTACGATAATACCTAACATGAACTGAACCCCAAAAGATAGTCACCAGATAATAAGTAATAATCTTACTACACGACGATGGTCGACACTTCATTCAGTCTTCTCGTTACACTCAGCTCATACGAAACGACAGATAGATATACTTAACCTACTTAGATATACTATAAATTAGTACTTACCAAGTCCGTTTGTGGAGTCAATCATTAGCGTTAGCTACCTACACCTACATTAAATGCTAAACTCGTGTATGTTCTAAAGCGAGATTTCGTGAACGCCAAAGCTACGTCCTTTTATAAAAGCTTTAACTTTTTCAGCGGAAGTTCATTACTACCTGTAAGGCCCGGCGCCCATTATCGGCATCGGCAAGGAAAAGGAATCCTTCGGAATCCTACATGCAAGCGCACACTGTCGGAAATTATGCTTTGGCATGCTGCAACATTCTTAGGGATGACGAGGCGTACTTAAGCATGCCGCACCGTCCTGTAGCTTTCCTAAGCGTCTCATATCGTAATTACCTCGATTGTCTCGCCCCGCAGGGCAAACTATCACCGAGTGTTGCCATGTTCCTTCTCTAGCCCTTGTATGTTCCGGGGCCGCGGTATCTCTTTCGAAAAACCCGCAACCCCGGCAGGATCTTACTACCCTTAATCTTAAAAAATATAACGGTGCTAAGTATTTTATGACAGACTAGTTTTTGGCCGCGGCTTCGCTCGCGTTAAATTCGGGGTAGCACAGTTCCACTTTTCTGATTTACAGGTAGGTAACTGCTACCTGTAGTTTTTGCCCTTGCGCCTATTTTATTGTGTAATAAGCTGTAGGTCAAGCGTTCGGCCAAACCTTCCATGCACACAAACTAAAGTACAGGGTGGGCCTAACCTAAGGGTGTTGGCGATTTAATTCTTTAATTTCTCGGAAACGCGTGGCGGGGAGCGGCAGGGGGGTATGTTGTTAGCTGCGCCGCTTCCTGGAAATTTTGTCGCCATGGAGCCCTGTATACTTATATTATTTTACTCTGTGATGGAGTCGTACACGGGAGCGCAGCGTGCATTTTGTGTCCGAGCGTATTAAAACAATAAATCAGTGATCACTGCACGACGTTTGTATTCGGTTCTGGGCCGAGACTAATCCCCGGCGCTTGCTAAGCTTGTCGTGGGGGCTGGGATAACTTCAACCGGTATTATTGGGCCATACTTTTTTGAGGACGAAAGAGTGCAAGCGATGACGGTGAGAGCTAACAATTATTGCAACATGATAAGCGACTTTTTGGTACCAGCTTTGCAAGAACTTCAAGGCAATACCTCGAGGATGTGGTTTCAACAGGATGGGGCCACATGTCATACGGCTAGGCTATCCATAGGTTGCTGAAAGATGTTTTCCCCGGAAAACTTATATCGAAAAGGGGAGACATTGAATGGCCACCACGTAGCCCCGATCTCTCTCCATGCGATTATTTTCTATGGGGCTACCTCAAATCGGTAGTCTACGAGAATAATCTACCGAATAAAATTAAGTAAGGATAAGGATGTTTCGTAGTTACATTTTATGAATATTGAAACCGCCAACACCCTTATGGCCCAGCCTGTATTATTCCTAGAGTAGGTAGGTCAAAACAACTAATATATTAAAGCTGAAGAGTTTGTTTGATATAACATCACGCTACGACCAACAGGTGCTGAACAGCGTGGGTGAAACCGCGTGGAACAGCTAGTCGAACATATTGCGAGTCGACTCTACAAGCGGACTTGGTAATAGACATGTTGACTTTACAAGTGATCAGAACTTGCTTCATAACCTAACAGGCCGTTTATCTGTAAGATACGATTTTATTATAAAATCTTGGATTCACATAGTCGTATTATATGTACCTACTGCTTTCGTTTTTAACAGTGTATCTATGAAAATTGAGACTTTGATGTGTGATCCCAACCCAACCTTTTACCTAAATATATCGCTCAGTAGCACAGATTAACAATGGTACTACCTAACGTGTGAACTTCGGCTCAATATTTGTCATTAACGTCATTGATAATCAGTATTACTGTAATTATTTATTCTGTGATATTGCCTACTTTAAAAAAAATCGTACCTACTGTCTATGTTTTTTACGCATATAACTTCTTTGTTCGTTTCTGAAATACAGTGTGAAGAATTAGAACCATTACGATCACAAAACTGCTTCCCCAAATGTATGAACAAAACAGATATCTACCAAAAGTCAGCGTGCATTTATGTGAGGGGGTACTTTGTAGGCCGTTACGTTAGCCCGGAAATATGCGGGCTAGCATATTAAACATTATAAGTACGTATATAAAACAATGAAATAGCATTACAGACACATGAAACTGACTCTGCCTACTGCATGACACAAGACAGGCCGGCGCCTGTCTTAGTATAATCACCGCGCCGCAGCAACAGTGATTATGTTCACAAATTAGGGGTTCATTTAATGAGTGGATCAAATAGGTAAGTTTGCGTGATGTGCATAGTACAAGCGGTTCCTCGCCGCCGCCGGGTGAAGCGACAAGGCCAGTCCTAATGTAGTGTTGGGATCATTGAAAATAATAGTAGGTACTACGTTTACTGGCAACATACTAATGTACTGTGGTGTGACTGCCCAGGGGGTATCGTAGACTTAAGTAAGACTGCTGAGAGTCACTTTCTAGGTTCGATTCCGAGATCGAGCGAAAAGTTATTGGGTTTTTTCAGTAAAAAACTTCTTGGTAGCAGGCCGAGTTTTGGAAGCCGGCGGCAGTTTGATAGTTTGGCGCCTTGCACGATACAAGACGTGGTCGTGTTGGGTAGCCGACAGCCGTCCCATACCGACAGCAGCTCGCGGCTGCGGGGCGTCCGAACAGACGGAGAGGTGTCGCAATCGAACAGGGCTGTGCGCGGCATGTTCATTGTTCTGATACCCGCTCTAGTAGCCGCATAGTTTCCGCTGCAATCGGCCACCAAGGGCGAAACTAACTCATATCTGTTTAAACATAATTATGGTAGATACTAGAATAGAGACCTGACCAAATGAATATCTTGGAAAAATTACATGGTGCAATTCTCCGAAACAGTGTTTGCAATGAATAAGTACTAGAGGCAGATCCCGTGACCGCTAGACCCACATCAGTTTATTAAAACTGATTTTTTTTCAGCGAAAGTACTAGTCCGAGAGCCAGTAACAGATTTATATGACCAAGTTCCTCTCAAGTGATAATTAGTAAAACGCATCAGATAATCGAACTATGAAGCCTCGTGAATGTCAGCTGAGGCTCGGTGGGGGGGATGAGCAGTTATAACCTCCCACGCTTGAAGAAAAAAAAATTAATTCACTCATTTCCTCTCGGCTAAAACTTTATCAAGTTATAGCTAACCCAATACCTCAACAAAAAAAATAAGTCAGCTGGCTATAACATAGTGGATTGTACGTCAGCTGATGGCTAGATCTTGGGAAAAAAATCTTCACTTTCAGTGATATCCTCTCGGCTAAAAATTTACCAGATGATAGCTTATATGTAACTATTGATAAATATATACGTCAGCTGGCTGTATCTCGGTGGAAAAATCGTCAGCTGATACTTTGAAGGTCGTTACGTAGAAGTTAGCCAGAAGCATTAACGGACTATTTAAAGGCATCAGCTGACCAGGTTTCCCTCGACTTATTGCTAGCTGATTTTTTTTATTTATCACAGTACTAGCTTTCGCCCTCGGCTTCGCCCGCGTTAAATTTGGGGTAACACAGTTCTCCTTGCGCCTTATTGATTTTTAATAGCAACGCTAAGTTTTCCCTTTTCTTCCCTCTTTCTCCCTCACATCCTACTTTTTTTAAATAAAAAATTTACATAAAAAGCCTATGTCCGTCTCCTGGTTCCCAACTATCTATGTACCAAAATTCATCACAATCGGTTTAGCCATTAAAGCGTGAAGAGGTAACAAACAAACAAACTCACTTTCGCTTTTATAATAGTATAGTAAGGATAGTAAGGATTATATTTAAAATCAGCTCACAAATTTTCGTGTGGGAGGAAATGACGTCTTTTTAATTATTCGGCATAGCACTCCAATATGAGTGTGGAGGTGATAAAAATATTCCATATCTATATTTTTTAGGCTTATAAGTATATAATCATATAATTATAGATATATTCCAATATTTCAATAATCAATTTGCTTAGTATAAATTAAACAACAGATGCAACAATGTTTCCAGAATATTCTTTTCGTCAGACAACGTTTGCTCGTCTATTCTAAACGTATAATAGTCCCCTTCTTTTCTACTTCTAAAAACATGGTCGATGCCCTCAACAAAAGGGTCTTCATACCCCGAGCATGCGCACAACTAACCCCCTCCAAGCATACCTTAATACTGTTTATGCATGCTAGCGTGTGTTGTTTAAATCTTTAAAAATAACAAGAATAATTAAAGAGGCGTCATTTCCTCCCACACGAAAATTTGTGAGCTGATTTTAAATATAATACTGTGATAAATAAAAAAAATCAGCTAGCAATAAGTCGAGGGAAACCTGGTCAGCTGATGCCTTTAAATAGTCCGTTAAAGCTTCTGGCTAACTTCTACGTAACGACCTTCAAAGTATCAGCTGACGATTTTTCCACCGAGATACAGCCAGCTGACGTATATATTTATCAATAGTTACATATAAGCTATCATCTGGTAAATTTTTAGCCGAGAGGATATCACTGAAAGTGAAGATTTTTTTCCCAAGATCTAGCCATCAGCTGACGTACAATCCACTATGTTATAGCCAGCTGACTTATTTTTTTTGTTGAGGTATTGGGTTAGCTATAACTTGATAAAGTTTTAGCCGAGAGGAAATGAGTGAATTAATTTTTTTTTTCTTCAAGCGTGGGAGGTTATAACTGCTCATCCCCCCCACCGAGCCTCAGCTGACGGTCATAGGGCTTTATGATACTGTTGTCTGATGCGTATCGCCAATTATCTAACGAGAAGAAATAATTAACCAAATTTGCACCTGGCTCTCGTACTATACCTTAGCCTACCGTAAGTAAGAATAATTGACTTATGAAAAGTCGCCCGTGGTGGCTTTGGCAATATCTGCTAACAAAGTTGTGCTGAATAGCTGCTAAGTTTCGTCATGTTATTAAGAAAGATTTTTGATATAACACCACCAGACAGTTTTGATGGTTCGATCGCGTCATCGTCAACGTCACCTGGGCGTTGGGGCATGGGGTGCGGACAAAAGACAATGCATAAGCCATCCCCACTCTACCGACTGCCACCACATCAGAAATAGTGATTCTACTTTTTTACTGTACACACTATTCGGTTGTGGAATTCAATACATTAGGGATCATCTTTCAAAGGGAAATTCAAACGCATTTCCCTTTTTTGATGGTATCTCACAGGTCGGCTGCTTAGCAGAACTTTCGTGTGAGTTGCTCGAGTGGGGAGGCCTTCCACTCGAGCAACTCACAGTAAAGGGCACCCCCTGCGTGGTTCGAGCTGAGGGCGTCGGCGTCGCTGAAAGGGGACAGCAAAGCAATAGGCTGGACGGGAACGAAGGCTAGGCGAATGATTATATTGTACTAGCTGGCGCCCGCGGGTTCGCCTGCGTCATATCGAAAAAAAACGTATCCTATGTATTATTCCAGACCATAATGTACCTCTGTGCCAAATATCATCAAGATCCGATCAGCCGTTTTGAAGTGAAAGTGACAAACATCTATACATCTTTCCGTCCTCACAAACATACACATTTATAATATTAGTAGGAAGTAGGATTTATAACAGTTATATTATAATTTGTTACCGCCTGAGAATTAGTTTCAGAATCTTCTGTATTTTCTTATGTCGCGATGCCGTGAATAACTGTGGGATTTTTATATTAATTCTTCATTTGTGACATAGATGGCGTTGCAGTACTTTTTGCAATGAAGCTACATTAATATGAAGTAACTTTACAGCTATACATACAGCACAACTTTCTTACCTGACATCTGTCACCAATAGCATCCACGACCAAGTTTTCGTAATTTACAATAATTTTACCTACGGTTAGGTGGCCACTATAGAAATAATATTAAAAACAGTTAGTCCTATCTGATATCTAAGGTTTCAGCTTTTATAAAATGACGTCTAGTCTGGTGTTCATAGGATCTCGGTCCGAGACAGGGGACCGATTATGAGTCAGATTGCTAGGTACATATTTGACAGTCGGATGTGTGCGATTAAGTCGATGGGCAGGCTACCTCGATATCACTATCACCGCTGTATAGATGACACACGCCAACAATTTGGTACAAGAAGATATGCTCCACCGTCGGTCCTACCGGGAGCCCGGGAGCCCGGCAGGCACGACACAAGATATGTGACCGTCCTAACTAAAATAAAGCACGTTCTAGACTAGAAACAGACGCGTGTAATACAAGACGACACTGAAGAGGCGCGCGGCTTGTTCACTTGATGGAACACGTGAACTGCGCGCGCAGGCGCCGCAGGGACGATGCCGCCGACTCGTTCTGAAATATAATGTACTATCATAACTTTAAATTTACTTTGTTTGTGTTTGACGATTGTCTGGCAGTTTGAGTGCTATAAGGGACCTACACAAATGCCCTTTTTAGGGTTCCGTAGTCAACTAGGAACCCTTATAGTTTCGCCATGTTTGTCTGTCCGTCCGTCCGTCTGTCCGTCCGTCCGTCCGTCCGTCCTCGCTTAATCTCTGTGACCGTTAGCACTAGAAAGCTGAAATTTGGTACCAATATGTATATCAATCACGCCGACAAAGTGGTAAAATAAAAATTAAAAAAAAATGTTTTATTAGGGTAGCCACCCTATATATAAAGTGGGAAGTGTTTTTTTTTTAATTTCAACCCTAACGTGTGATATATTGTTGGAAAGGTATTTAAAAATGAATAGGCGTTTACTCAGATCATTTTTTGATAATGTCAATAATTTAGGAAATAATTGCTCCAAAAGTAAAAAACTATGTGTCCCCTCCCTCTAACTTTTGAACCATAAGTTTAGAAAATATGAAAAAAAAACTGAAAAGTAGAACTTTATAGGGACTTTCTATGAAAATCATTTTAAACTTGATTGACACAACAGTTTTTGTACAAAAAAGACAAAAAGTTGTACAAAATAATTTCTGGATTAAGTTTGTAGTATAATCGTATATGCAAGCATTTTTTGTAACTTTGTTTACATATTTTATTATCCTGAACGTATCTTTTTTCAAACAAAAAAAGAATTATTGAAATCGGTTCTCGTAATCCAAAATTACCACCGAAATTGCACGTCTTTGTATTAATTAGGTAGTAACCGGGGAATTGCCCGAGAGATGGCGCTGTAGGTATTTATTACATTGGATCGGGAATTACCGAATTGTTCGGTGGGCCTCATAACTGGGCACATTTATCGTGACGGACGGGAAACTACGGAACCCTACACTGAGCATGGCCCGACACGCTCTTGGCCGGTATTTTTTGGAATTGTTCGTCGTTTCGTTGAGCTCCTTGGGTTTTGAGTCGAGCTACACGATAACTGACAAATGCTTGCACTGACTGGACAGGTCCACTCAATCTGTGTGGTGCTTTCTTAAAAAGACCATTTCAGATACTAATCTGCATGTCGGATACAAAACACCGGCCTCAACTAGTTTAAAAAAAAGACGTGTAAAAATGTTTGTGAACACCTACTTGCAAAATAACAACGAACGCAATTAAAAATAAACATCATTCATCAATGTAGTGGTGAGCGTGATTTGTCCAGACATGTGAATGTGTGTCAAACCTCACGTTCACACTTCGTTCCACTTCATCATTTATACTATTAACCGTGCGAAATCAATATGTGTAACATTAAGGCAATTATTACGGTGGTCATTTAGGCACGCCAGGCCAGGCTCCATACTGACATGATCGTTTCGAATGCTAACCCAAGACGGTCGCTACCTTGTGAGGCGCGGGCGCATCGTTGTCGTTGTGCAGGTCGGAGGCGCGCGCCGGCAGCTCGGCGGCGGGCGCGTTGCCGTTGTCGTCGGGCTCCGAGCGCGACGCGCTGCCCGCGCTGCCCGAGCTGGCACCCGCGCCGCCCGAGCTGGCGCCTGCGCCGCCCGACGCGCTCAGCGACACGCTGGGTGACGACTGCGCCACGGCGTCCGACGAGTCCAGCTCCAGCGACGACTGCGACGCGCAAGAGCCGCGCGAGCGCGACGACGAGCGCGACGCGTGCGACTCTCCCTGCCACTCGTCCGCGCCTTGCTCCATCATCTCCTGCGACACACGGTCGACTAGGTATGTCTTATTGACATAATGTCTCGCAGGACTTTATTCTACCTTACTAATAAAATAAAGGCCTTTTTACTATCAAGAACGCGTCAGGTCAGGAAACGCTCTCCCGGCGGAGTTCGACCGAGGCCGTGTGCCATTTACGAGTTTATCAACCGTGCCGTCTGGATCTAAAAGCATGTTATTGGAATTCGCAGGTCCGGTCGCGTGTGTGTGCCGCACCTGTTCGTCGGTCGCCGCCGCGGGCTGCGGCTTGTCGGCGTGGCTGGCCTCCTCACTGGAGCTGCCGCGCGCCCAGCCTCCCTCCTCTGAAACAGACGGTGAGCTCAGTCGGGGTGGCCCACTCCCCCTCCCCCACCGCATACTGCCGCACACTCACCCGCTCGCTTGTGCGCCTGCACCTTGTGCTGCAGCAGCGGGTAGAAGCCGCGCGCCGTCGCGTTGTGCGGCTCGTACTGCAGGATGAGCCGGCAGTATTTGAGAGCCTCTGCGTATTGACGCCGCATTATGGCCGACAGGAACTGAAATACGACAAGAGCGCTTCACTTCATAAACCCCTCAGCTCTCTGACATTATCCACCTGTGAACTGTTGTTGTACCGCCAAGCGCTCACCTCCGCGAGGAACTCACTGGGCGCGGACAAAGTCTCGTTGCCCTCGGAGCAGTCCTCTGGACTAGTCGAGTCGAGCCGGTTCGCGGCGTCCATGGCGAGCCTTGCAGCGGCGTGTGGCGGAGTGCGCGTGGTCGCCAGCTGCGCCGCCGGCGTGAACGTGCCCGAGTCCGTATCCAACGAGCGCAGCCGGAAGTGTTCGCTGGCGGGCCAGTAGTGCTGCGCCGGCACCGCGTACGGCGCGGGCAGCGTCACCACCAGGCGCCGGGAGGGTGAGGCCGCGTGAGCGGCTGTCGGCGCCAGCTGACGACCAGGCTGCGCGGCCGAATGTTTTGCGTTCAAAGGCGAACGCACGTCCTGCACCCGCGAGCGCGCTGATGTAACCGGCGATGCTCTCACCGGCGACCGCGCTGCCTTCACCGGCAGACGCGGTGCCTTCACCGGCGACCGCGCTGGGCGCAAAGACGCACGCTTCGCCCACACAGTCGAATGCTCTGGCCGCACCGATCCGCGCTCCGCCCGCCCTGCCCGCTGCGGCACCAGCAGCCGGGGAGCTCCACCCCACAGCACGCGGCGCTGCGGCGCGCTGGCCCCGCGGCGCTGCTCGCTCAGGCGCAGCGCGACGCGCGAGGCGGTGTCGAGGTGCGCGGGCGGGCAGGGCTGCGGCCAGCAGGCGCGCGGCGGGCAGGCGGGGGGCGGCGGGGGGCGCGGGGGCGCGGGCCGGTACAGGCGCGCGTTGGGCACGGGCCGGCGGAACACTCGCTTGCGGCGCCGACCGCGGCCGTCGTTGCCGCGCAACTCTGTGCGTTTCGGTCGCGGCTTTGGCTTCGCCTGGGGGCCCGGGTACCTGGAGCACAGGACGTTAGTCTGGTAACACAAAAGAAGGCGTTTATTGGTTTATATCAACAGAATGCATTTTTTTACCACACTATAATAAATCTTTTTTTTACATTGGCGTATAGGTCTAATAAATACAAATATAAGCATAACATTGTAAAAAATGCAAAAAAGACTGGAGTTCATACTGGGATACCCTGAGTGAAAAGGTATCTGTTAGGTACGTAACTACGTACACGGTTCACAAGTGAAACGCTTGGTGGCTAGCAACGCACTGCTTTATTATGAGATCTACACGTCGCTACAGTAGATGGTGCGCATGTGTGATGCGCGCCTCGTACGCATACATAACAGTATCCTAGTTTGGACTCCAATCTAGTATACCCTTTCACACAGGGTATGCCAGTATTGAAATTGAGTTGAAATTAAAACTATTTATTTACAAACAATCTGTGGTCCCTTTGGAGCTGTGAAAAATAAACCCTACGCAGTCAAAAAGTATGGTCGTTTATGTTGCAAGTTTGTACGCAACCCTCGGCGCGTGAGCCGAGTCGCATATAGCCGATATTTAGTTTCAAGTTGTAGTTAATTCAGTGATTGGGCAACTATGGCTGGTAGGAACGATTGTTTGAGCTTTACGGCCTTAAGCCTTGCATGACTCTTTCAATCACTATGTTGCAAAAACACCTTGAATGGTAGCTAAAACTTGATTCATTAGCAACAAATTAAATCCGCGCATAATTAAATTAGTGCGGTTTGGAAAATCATCAATATTGTATCACATTAGTCTTCACATGGTCTTCTAACTATTAATTTCTTTACTATTATTGTACGGGTTGTAAGTAGTTAACTCCGTACACTGATTTGTCGTGAAGATTTTAAAGTTGAGTTAGTATAGAGAAACACTTTTCCACTAAAATACACAAGTTGAGTATATTTAAGTTAATGTAAGTTACAACGGTGGAAGGCGATTATTTCTCTTAGTTGTTGATAGCTACCGAGTTATAAGTTCACTACATTGGAATTCGTCCGTCATGTTATTTTATTATGCGACAGTATGAGGCGCATCGTTGGCCGAAAGTAGGTTGACGAGTAAGCAATAAAAATGTACGGCGATGAGACCGTACATATTGGCAACCCCTTAAAGAAGCAAAGATGAGTAGAGAGAGAGAGAGAAAGAAACGCCTTTACAAAGTCAAAGAATAAAGTAAAGTAGTAAAGATAAATGTACAATATAAGTCAAATGAATTAATTAAAAGTAAAAGCAATGTTGTCGTGATGTCCTTGACGTTGAACATCGCAGCCGTCTATGGGCGACCGTTGGTTGTCTTCTCTGGCAGTCTGTTGTCGAGATCCCATTGGTTGAAGCTCGATATCTTCATGCGTAGGCTTTTTATTTTTCTTCCTTGGAAGTTGGGTTCTGAGCACTCTGCAGTATTTCCTTATTATTATCCACAGGAAAGTGATGACAGCAATTGTTAGTAAAAGATAACAAATTACATATTGATGTACGTCATGGTCTGTGATAGTGGATGGTAGTTTAGGCTCGTGCTCTTCTTGGAACCGCAGCTTTTTGTCAATTTCCGCGAAGTCGTTTTTCTTGAGGCGGAACAGTTCATGTGGCGTGTTATGTAGTGTCACGTTAACAATGTTGTTTATCGGCGAATTCAGGTTCGGTACGTGCATGTCATAGTTCACGTTGAGGTTGCTGTTGTACTGATTGTATGAAGTGATGGTGAGATCTTTTGATCGCAGTACGCATCCTTGACTCAAAGTAACTATAGCCGTCGATGTGATTGTTTGCGATATTACGTCGTTATTACAAACTGTACGTAATTCGCACCTTCCGCAACAAACAACAAGCCAGCTGTTTGATTCTTGTAACTTTATCCATTCCTCCTCGCATGACACGCTGTGTACGTCACACGGTGACGTACTCGTCGTAGTACGGTGACCCAGGAGTTTTGCTTCGCACGGCGCATTTTTGTTATGTAAGTTGAAGACTGGCATGTTTGCGTTACAAATGAAGTTATGTTTTTGTCTTTTGATACATAACTTGACATCTTCATCTTTTAGTGAGATATAAGAATTCTTCTCAAAGTTTACGGCAATGTATTGCGAAGCTAACTGCATCTGTTTGTAATTCGAGTCTCTCTTGAATGGTATAGCGATGGCCCGATAGTAGGTGAACTCCACATCCGAAATTAAAGGAATGTGAACTTCGAACATAAAGTAGTTCATTGTTATTCGCGCTTTCACGTATAACAACTTGTAAAGTTCCTTGATATCTTCTTTGATATTTTCTGTCGGCAATGACAGTGTTCTCGGTAATCTGCCAGCTATGTCTTCCAGTTGTTTTACAAGATTGACTGGTGATATCAAGTGCACGTCCATATGCCCACTGTATACATTAGTGAGAGTATTCAGGAGCATGGTTTGAATTTCTTTGAGATTGTGTAGCAGTAGAGATGCTGTGAGCGCAGCAGAGTTGAAGTAACTTGTTGCCATCGATATCTGTATTTCTGTTTCTATACTGGCTAGGTTCGTCTTAGTTTCTTCCATGAATTTTTCTATCATTTTACACTGAAGCTCGATGTTAGCGTCATTTTTCTTCAATACGTCATTTTGCAGTTGCATAATCGACGTCTGATTTTTTGCAAGTTCACGTAAATAGTTTTCGTTTTGTTGTATCGCTTCAATGTCTTTATGGTATTTTTCAGCAAATTTTTGGTCTAGAACGCCGAATAAGCTGTTTGCTATCATGCCCACTCCGTCAATCAAACCGCGCTTCTTGCGCGAAGATAACTGCTTGTGAGGAGCCAGCAGGATTGTATTGTAGAAGTTGAGTAATTCCATCTCGTGGGAAAGTTGATCGATTGTTGGTTTGCAGTAGCTTTGGTGAATATTCTCGCAAAGGCCATATACTCCGTTGATGTAATTTTCAATATGTTGAATGCCGTGCTAGTAGTTAGTTAAGTTGTAGTAGGTAAGCAAAGTCCATTCATCGTGAATCAGTTCAACCTTGCTAACGGTGTCGTAGTAAATCGGTCTCTCAGGTTCCAAGTTAGTAATTTGAGTGCCTGACCTTTGTTGTGAACCGTATGATCCGTTCACAAGTATTAACATTGTGAAAAGAGACATTAAAATGTTTGTAAGACATTTTTTCGTAGTTAGTTTTGTTGTGGAAGGTTTTACCGATGTCTCAGCATTTTGTAAATCTGTTTTGCATTCTTCATCACCTTTGTTGCTCGTAGTATCGATGGGTAGAATTGATAGTTTTACAATGGGTCGTTTGATGACACCAGTTTGAGTTTTTAGGGTTGTCACTCGGACATATCCGTCCGCTCCAGGGTGAAGTTTTAGCACCCGTCCCATAGCCCATTTTCCTGGGGGCAAATTGTTATCCCGGATTAATACGATGTCCCCCTCGTTTAGGTTTTTCCTTGGGTTATTCCATTTACTGCGTGTTTGTAGTTGAGAAAGATATTCGCTTGACCAAGTCTTCCAAAACTGTTGGTGCATGTGTTCCGTTAATTGCCATCGTTTTCTTAGATTTATTTTGTTTTCGTCAGTATAGTCAGCACGTGGTAAAGACATTTTTGGTCCCCCCGTTAGAAAGTGGCCTGGTGTCAGGTAATTATAAAATTCTTCGGGGTCTTCAGTGAGTTGGCAGAGCGGCCTGGAGTTCATGCACGCCTCTATCTTCGCAAGAAGAGTAGTGAATTCTTCATACGTCAGTTTTTGGTCTCCTAGTACTCGACGAAGGTGATACTTCATCGATTTGACCGCTGCTTCCCATAGTCCACCAGCAGTCGGCCAGGCTGGCGCATTAAAATGCCATTGCACTCCCATGTCTGCGATGTTGTTGAAGAAGTCAGGTGACAAGATTTGCTTGAAGTCTTCAAATTCTTTCTGCAGCAACCTTGATGCGCCGATGAAGTTCGTCCCACAGTCTGAGTAGACGTGACTTGGTGTACCACGCCTGGAGCACATTCTCTGGAAGGCTGCTATGAAAGTTTCAGTACTTAAGTCCGATGCAAGTTCGATGTGCACAGCCTTTGTTACCATGCAAACGAATATGCATATGTATCCCTTAGAAGTACGCACTCCTCTTCCTTTGTTGAGCTTGACTTCGACGTGTCCTGTGAAGTCAACTCCGGTGTGGGTGAACGGTCGCGAAGGTGTTACTCGTTGTGGTGGAAGTTCTCCCATTAGTTGATTGAAATCCGATGGCCTGTGGCGGTGACAGCGCACACAGCGCCGTAGTTCAGCTTTCACAGCTCTATTGCCGCCAACGATCCAGTATCGTTGACGAATATACGCTAAAGTTAGTCTGGCTCCTCCGTGTAAAGTCGTGAGGTGAGCTTTTTGTATCACAAGGTCAGTAAGTCGTCCACTCTTAGGTAGAATAATTGGATTCTTCATTTCAAAAGGCAAACTGGAGTAGTTCAGTCGACCCCCAACTCGGATTATGCCGTTGTTGTCCAAATATGGTCTAAGTTTATAAATATTGAATTTTGATGAAATATTTTCTTTCTTCATTAGTTGTTTATATTCTTGCGTAAGTTCCGTTTGTTGAACATATTTTATTATTTGTTCCTCAGAATTGTTTAATTCGCATAAACTCAGGCAACCGGTGTCACGTTTTTTGCTGTTACGTGCGTTTCCGATAAATCGTTGTATCCATGCTACAATTCTGATTGCTTTGGTCAACGAACTGCAATTAGTTAATAAGTTGTGAATACAATTATAAGTTGAATTGTTTTTAGCGTTCATTTTCGCTTGGCATTCGCTGCCTAAGTTAGTCGTAAATGTGCATGATAAGTTTTCTTCACGACTTTGTTCTTGGAGTGTAGTCAGGAATGTAGGGCCTTGCCACCACAAGTTGAATGTTTTTAGTTTTGTTGGTAGCAATCCTCTTGATGCACAGTCTGCGGGGTTATCTTGAGACTTCACATAGTGCCATTGCTCTGTTGGTATGCATTGTCGAATTTTTGCAACTCGATTGGCAACGTATTTTTCTCTCTTAGATGTGTCCCCCTGTATCCATGCCAAGACCACTTGAGAATCACACCAAACAGTCGTAGTGATTTCGAACTCATTCAGCGCTTCTTTGATTTTTACGATGAGTTGCGAAAGTAAAAGTGCGCCGCATAGTTCAAGTTTCGGTAATGTGATTGTTGATAACGGCGCTACTCTTGTTTTAGCAGCAAGTAATGTTATCTTTGCCTTGTCTTGTTCGTCTCTGACGCAGCTGTAAACCACGCAGGAGTAAGCTTTCTCACTGGCGTCGCAGAATCCATATAGTTCGATCTTCTGCTCCTTTGAACCGACCCAGCGCTTGATATTTATGTATTTTACGTTGGGTATGTCAGCTCTCAGTTTCAGCCATTTATCTGCTATATGCGATGGTAACTGATCATCCCAATCAAGTTTGTTGACCCACACTTCTTGAAATATAATTTTCGCTGCGATAGTTATTGGCGATAGCCAACCCAGTGGGTCGTAAAGTTGTGAAATTTCAGAAAGCAGCCGCCGTTTGGTTATTTCCGGTCGATACTTTTCTTCAAATTTCCAGTTAAACACAAATGTGTCGGCCTGCGGATTCCAACCAAGTCCGAGAGTTTTCATTGATTCTTCCTGCTTGAAATCAAAAGTAATTTTGCTTGAAATCTGGTCATCCCTTAAGTTTTTTAACAATGTTGGTTCGTTACTGGACCACTTGCGTAAGTTCATCCCGGCTCCTTTTAACATTTCGATAAGCGATGTTTGGAGTTCTTGGGCCGCATTCAGTGAGTTGTGGCCGCTGATGACGTCATCGACGTATGCTTCGTTTAGTAGTACTTTGGCAGCCATGGGGTATTTGTAACCATCATCATAGGCAAGTTGTTTGATCGTTCTCATGGCTAACCACGGTGCGGACTTAGTGCCGTAAGTAACAGTACAAAGTTGATACTCTTGCAATTTATCTAACGTAGTAGGTCGCCAAACAATTTTTTGCAATTGTTGTTGTTCCTCAGACAGCCAAATGCATCGGTACATTTTTTCGATGTCAGCTGTAAACACGTATTTGTAAGTTCTCCATTTTATGATAAGTTCTTGGATATCTTTTTGTAGGTTGGGGCCTTTTTCTTGTAGGCTGTTCAGGCTGTATCCCGTTTTAGTTTTCTGAGATGCATTGAAGACGACTCTGAGTTTTGTAGTAGTAGACTCTTCTCGAAGTACTCCGTGGTGTGGTAAGAAACATTCAGTAGTTGAAGAAGGAATAGGATTTGCTAGTTTCATATGGCCCAACTCTAGATATTCCTTAAGGAAGTTTTTGTATAACAGCTCAAGTCTACCATTTCTTTGAAACTTTCTTTCTAGCTGTAGCAATTGCGATACTGCGATAGTTTTCGATGTTCCGATCTTATTTTGATAATCCGGACGTAAGGGCATCTTCACAATGTATCTTCCATCTGAATCACGGCGAGTCGTTTCCTTATAGTAAGTTTCACACTGATCCTCTTGTGCTCGATCAGCGTTTTTTATAGTGACATCTTCACTCTCCCAAAATTTTGTTATTTCAGTCAAGTCTAAGAGGGTGACGTTACAATTAAAAGTTTCTAGTTTTCCACACAAAATCCATCCCAGTTGTGTCTGTTGCGCAACGGGTGACCTTGGGGTGCCTTTTAGTATTCCGTCCTGGATAATTTCGGCATAAACGTCAGCTCCAAATAGAATGTCAACAGACCTTGAAATATTAAATTCAGGGTCTGCTAGTTTTAAGTTTTTCAAATAGGACCAATCTGGTCGTTCAAATGTGTTGTTCGGCAGTTTGTTGATTAATTTCTTCATAATCAAAGCTTCAGCGTTGAAAGTATACTCCGAATGGATTGATTTGCATGTTACGCTTAGTCGTCCCTTACAGTCGCCTGAGACAGATCCAACTCCTGATATCTTCGCAGTTAGTTTGTTCCTTGGTAGTCTCAGAAGTTGTGCTGCATTTTCAGTAATCAGGTTGACTTGTGAGCCCTGATCTACAAGCGCACGAAGGTTTATGTAAGTCCCATCTATTGTCATGACCTTAACTTGGACAGTTGTGAGTAAAACTTCCATCTCGTTGGCAGATAGATGATTGGAACTCGGTGTTTCAGCTTCTTTCGATGGTCGTTGACCTGAACGTTGGTTTTCAGTACTCGTTGAGTTTGTTGTTTTGTTATTAGATTTCCTATAATGCAATAGCGTATGATGCTTCATATTGCATTCTTTACAAGTTTTCGCAGAATTGCAAGTTTCGTTTTCGTGTCGAAACAGACAGTTTTTGCATAGACGCAATTTCGCAACTGTGCTGTTTCGTTGCTTTGTATCCGAGTCAATAAACTGCGGACATTGCATCAAAACATGATTGTTTTTGCAAAGAGGGCATTGCCCGTATGAAGTGTGGTAAGTTTTCGGATGCCATTTCTTATGCTCGTAATTTCGAGAAACATGTTTTTCAGTCCCAGCTGCCTTCTCTGAGCTCTGTGAGTCTTTCTTGGAACTCTTCATGGTTTCAAACGCCGTGAACTGATTTTCCAAGAACACCAGAAATTCTTGCAGTGTTGGCACTTCTCTATTATCATGCAAACTCTTTATGTACTCATTGTAGGTCCCACAGTCTAGTTTTTGTGCCATCAAGTGCACAATCATGGGGTCCCAACTAGTTATGTCAAAGCCAATGTTTGTTAGGCCGTTCAGACATTCCGTTGTTACGTCATGCAGCTTCTTCAAGTTATAAGCGTCTGGCTTATATATTACAGGCAACTGCAGCATTGTGTTCATAAAGGATGAGAACTGTAGTCGACGGTTGTCGTAACGTTGAGTCAGTATCGCCCAACATGAAGAGTAGTTGTCGGCGCTGATGCTCAAGTGTTGCACCAGTCTTTCTGCTTCACCTTTCAGCTTGGTTTTTAGATGTTGCATTTTTTGAGCCTTATTTAATGTCGGGTTTTTATGAATCGTTTCAAGGAAAAGATTTTTAAAAGATATCCATTTGTTGTAGTGGCCCGAAAACTCTGGAATCTCGATTCTTGGTGCTGATTGTTGATGATGAGCGGTGGACCACATCTTGCTTTTCAGTCGTTTCCTCGCTTCATCATATTTGGCTTCCATGCTGTTGAACATTTGATGGTACGTGTTTTTCGAGCCTTTTAGTAAGGCTTCTAGTTCCCAATGAGTGCTGTCAATACGCTCCCACTTCGACTTCAAGATTGACAAGTAATCGTCAAGTTCCCATTTTTCACTTAAGTTGTCAAAATCAATTTTACCCATAGCTCGATCAAGGGCCTTAAAGTTACATTCCTGTTGAGTCAGTAAAGTCTTTGTCTTCTCATCAGATTCTCCCGCCGACAAGTCTGATAGGTCAAATTTCACATTCTCCTCAGTAGCTTGCAAGAGTTTTACCATGTCGGCTTTAGTTGTTTCGTACATGATTTTTGTCTTACCGTAGACATCGTCCATAAAATAGTTGATGTTTTTATCTTCGATTTCTTGCGACAGTAGTGCATGTCGTGAGTTAAAATCCACCCATTGAGCTTCTAAAGACGACAGCCGCTTGCTCAAATATTCCTTTGTTTTTCTTGTTTTGCTATCCTTGTTATAGTTGTTGCATAATGTTTTGATGTTTTCAAAACAAGCTGATTGTAGTGACAGCTTATTCATCTTGATTACGGAAGGTTCTTCCAGTTGACGAATGCTGTGCTGGTGTAGTTGGTTCCAGTGGTTGAAGAGCTTCTAGTTGTTGAAGTTCTTCTAGTAGTTAGTTGAAAGTTCTTCCAGTAGTTGAAGATTCTTCTAGTTATTTAAGTTTCTTCCAGTATTCAATATGCCTGTACTCTGATCAGGTATATGCGCCTTCTCAATCCAACTGGGGCGACCCGCTTGTGGGAGACCAATTGAACCGATTCGCTACCGTATCAAAGACACAAACACACAAAATACACAAAGGCTCGAAGGACCATAAATATACGGGTTGTAAGTAGTTAACTCCGTACACTGATTTGTCGTGAAGATTTTAAAGTTGAGTTAGTATAGAGAAACACTTTTCCACTAAAATACACAAGTTGAGTATATTTAAGTTAATGTAAGTTACAACGGTGGAAGGCGATTATTTCTCTTAGTTGTTGATAGCTACCGAGTTATAAGTTCACTACATTGGAATTCGTCCGTCATGTTATTTTATTATGCGACAGTATGAGGCGCATCGTTGGCCGAAAGTAGGTTGACGAGTAAGCAATAAAAATGTACGGCGATGAGACCGTACAATTATCAAAACATAAAAATACTGAAACGTTGCTTCCCCTTGCTCATTAATTTATTAAGAGCAAATGTTTCGTTTAGATTTTATTGAGTCTATAGCACCGTTCTTAGCCTTAACATTTAATTTGTGTGTGGACGAAGGGGTCTTTCTGGACCGTATGAAATACAGTAAGGTAATTTAATACTACTTTTCAAAACTAGGAACAGTAAAGTCACCAATTACATAATAGACCCGTATCCGTTTTGCCAGATTTCAGCAAGATTTTTGAAAAGCTAATGCTTAATCAACACTATCTACGCCAATAAAATATTACATGACAAACTGAATGGTTGTGGTGGAAAAGACGTTGAACGAGTGACAGTGTGTCATCTTATTAAAATATATTTACTGCGTGGGAAGTGGCACAGGATGCCATAGGAACCTTTCACAATCTGTCAAAAGCATTCTAGGTCTAGGAAAACTAGCATTAGTATAATCGTATTTTAATTATAAACAGCTGTAAGTACAAACAAATAGTGTTAATTCAATGGGTATAAAAGTAAAGATGGGTGTACCACAAGGATCAACATTAGGTAATTTCCTGTTTTTCTGATTCTTTTGAACTCTCTGTTTCTGATCTGATTTGCGCCATTAAATACTAGACATAGTATTGCATCAAGAGAAAATAGAATTCATCAAAAAAACTGTTTTCCTAGGAATAACGCGCGATGCAAAGCGACACTTGGGTCCACATATAACATCACTTGCAGGACGGTTTAGTTCAGCAGCAATATGCTGTTAGAGTCATCCGAGAACTAAGTCAGTTAAATGATGTAGATGCCGCGACGCTAGTCTATTTTAGTTATTTTTATAGTATAATGTCATACGGTATTTTACTTTGGGGACGCGCTGCACACATCGAGTATATATATATTCTGCAGAAAAGAGCCATAAGAGCCATAATTTTACGTTGGCGAGATTCTCTAAGGGAATAATATTTTTTTCGTACCACTTGCTCAAAAAAGTGACATTCTATGCCCCAAAAAGCGAACATAACAATAGTCATTTTTAATCTGTCAAAAACAGGGAAAGAAAATTGTACTGAATTTCATTCATCCCCTAGGGAGACAATGTGATTTAAAATTGGAATACTTAATACTGAACTACATCTGTGTTTACACCATTGAGTTTGCATATTATTAAGCATCTTTTTTAAAAAGGAATACGCAATTAATTATATGCAGGATTATTAAATAAAATTACCAAAACCGACGAGGTCGTATGTGCTTGATGCCTTTGCTTTTCCGACAAAACATATTAGTCTAGGAATTTGTCGCGATTTTGTTTTCATCAAATAGATACATAAACGTTAAGTTTATTTTATAAATAAGTTAATGTTCTAAAAATACATTGTTAAATCAAAGCGACAGTGACAGTGTATTGTCGGACTCCATCAGTGCAAATGCTGCCGCAATTATACTCATCAACAATAAATGTACCAAACAAAAGTGATGCTCTCTCTATAAATAATTAGACCAATGTTCGAATGTTAACTTTTACTTTTAATGTCATTATTTTTAATAAATGCTTATCTCATATTATTACTGTGTTAATATTTTCGCAAATGGTACGAAAAGTAGAGTATTTTCCTCGGTGATAAAGCTGTCTTAGTCTTGGGTAAACTTAAATCTCTCGCTACACTCAGGACTCGTCTTAAATCCCTCGTTTCGCTCGTGATTTAAGTTTTTAACACCCTCGCTACGCTCGGGAGTAAACCTCGAGTCCTTTGTTACGCTCGCGATTTAAATCGTCACCCGCGACAGAAGACACTGCTTTATCCCCTTGGTTAATAATCTACTAATTGAGTGTCATTGTTGCATCAGCTGGTTTTAACATGATTATTTAAATATATCTGATTGTTTATAACTACAACGATTTAATTTCATATTATATTAAATTATTAAGAATGTTATTTTATTACATGAGTTACCGACAGTTGGCGACAGGTCACTGGAACAACTTGTGGTCGACAAATGCGCCTCAAGTTAAAGGGAAATATATACAAGCCTGTGATTAGACCTGTCGTACTGTATGAGTCAGAATGCTGAGCTGTAAAAAATATGGAAAAAAGGGTTGCATGAAGCGGAGCTGAGAATGTTCAGATGGATGTGTGGAGTGACAAGAATGGATAAAGTAGGGTATTAGTTTGGTAAAGTAAGATATATAAGGTGTGTAACTAAAAAAGTTATATGTTTGTTACTAAAAAAGATGGGGTGGGAAAACAAATTCCTCATCAAAAACTTCCCTCTGCGGAGCGGGGGGAGTGTCAGTCTTGTACTGACTAAAACCCACCCATGTTTCTTCCATTGCCCTTTATGTTCCGGGGCCACGGTATCTCTTTCGAACAACCCACAACCCCAGCAGGCGTTGGCCCTGGCAGGCCCCTTCGCTTTGCTGACATCTCTTTGAGGCGCGCGTGGAACACTAATGCGCCGTTCACACGGCCTGTCGTCAATAGACGGACGGACGGTGAGCAATGGGTAGCTCACCGTCACAGGCCCGCATCTACGATACCCGGAAGTAGACTCGCGACGCCCGACGCCCGGGGCGTCTCCCGCTGCGGCTGGGTTTGAGGTTCTCTGCCTCAAACACACGGCCACCTCCTTCGCTAGCATGACTGCTTCGCAAAAGGAGGTGACCGCAACCCATTTCCTTTTGCTCCGGACCATGGACTGAACCAGGGCCGGACGCGAGAGATAGCCGCCGCCGATCGCTACTACGAGGGCACGGCGCCAATTAAAAATTCCACAATGGTGACACCCGGGCGTTTCCTCCCGCCCAATTATGTGCATGTACATGTCCGGTGAGGACCTGCGTCAGGCGGTAGCTGAGGACGCTACTTACCGCCACTATTGTGGCGTGCCCTGCATGGGGTTGCTCTCCATGCTACCATGAGATCGCACCGGAGGTGTGTCCGCTGGGCGACAATTTGCCGCGGCAGCAGAGAGCCCGGTTATTTTGGGCTTTAAACTCAATTTTACGATCTGATGAATTTCCCCCAGAAATTATACCATAGCGTAGCACTGATGCCGGTTATTCATGATAAGCGGTTACTAGGGCATCTCGGTTAAATTCTGGGGCAAGATTGGGCAATGCATATACGGTCGCAATTTATGTTTTAATCACATACAACTTGTATGTGATTAAAACATAAATTGCGACCATGCTGATTCAGCTGAATATACATTACAAACAAAACGTACTGTCGAACACAAAACCTTCGCCTGTTTAGAAGTCGGTTAAAGAAGCTGTGGGTGTTGCTAATAAGAAAATATAATGAAGGGTGTCCTTTTTTTTTTTATTATTATTGATAGGCTCGCGTTTGACCACTATCTCACCTGATGGTAAGTGATGATGTGGTCGACGATGAAGCACGCTTACCTAGAAATGACCTATTCACTCTTGACTTGAAGACCCCCAGGTTATAGCTGTCAGGAAATACAGACTCCGGCAGGGAATTCCACTCCTTAGCAGTACGCACAATGAAGGTATTCCCAAACCGTTTAGTGCGTGTGGGTGGGATGTCTACCATGTAACGGTGGCGCATCGCCGTACGTCGTCCTTTCTTCCATTCAAATCTTGTCCTGACGATTACGAACATAAAGAAAAGCCAAAGCAGTAATTTATAAAGACTTCTAATTCTCTGTAATTGTACTGAAATACTGATATTTCGGATTACTTACAGGCGTGGGTTTGGGGTGTACGAGAAGATCGGACGGCTAGTCTTGCGGCTTCGTTCGCGCTGGTGCAGGCGCGGCGCCCCCAGGTCGATCACGTCACCCTCCTTTGGCCCGGCGTCGCGTTTCAACCTACGTATTTAGATATCTACATCAATATAACTTCTCTCACCATAATAGTTTGCAATACACTATATATTTTCAGCTGGTTTCAGAGGTACTCAAAGCGCTCACCGATATAAACGTCAAATAAAATGCTGAACATTAAAAGAACTTACATTGGCCCACAGAACATAAAAAGGTTAGAATCGTTATAGGACATAATTTGTTTTAAAACCAACGTAGCCACCACGACGCTCCCAATCCGTTGGTGTCGCTGTCGCGAGCGTCCGCGCGTTTTATTTATTTACTAGCTGTTCCACGCGGTTTCACCCACGCTGCTCGGCACCTGTTGGTCGAAGCGTGATGTTATATAGCCTTCCTCATGAAATGGACTATCCAACACTAAAAGAATTTTCAAATTCCAACCAGTAGTCCCTGAGATTAGCGCGTTCAAACAAACAAACTCTTCAGCTTTATAATATTAGTAAGTATAGATTTTGTACATAATGCGTTCTTTTATGTTTATTTGGTATTTAATCGTAAAACCATTACTGGAATTTTCAAATTATTCATAATTATATTTATTAATAATATTCGTTTGCGTGAGCTTGAAGTTGTGTGACGGATAGTGGGGGCGTCGTGGCTACTTTGATTTACAAACAAATTATGTCCTATAGCCATTCTAACCTTTTCATGATTTGGGCTTCTCACCTTTAGTTGTAGACCGTATGTTCTGTGCATTGGCCATACAGATTTTAAGAAAACAGAACATTATCTTATGGCGCTTGACTCCAAACACCAAGAGTTGTTTTCACAAACCGGTTTTCGAATGATTGATATGAATCAAGAATTATAACTTCGCGGCGGAGCACGGACTGAGGTATATTTCGATGGAGAGCGAAGTGCTTGTTTAAAAATAATGTATAATACGTTATTTTTAAACATGTATGACCAAAACCTAACTGAAAAACTGCCGAATATAACCCTAGATTCGTTTCTTTGCTCAATTAAACTAAACCACAAATCGGACTTAGCCATGAATTGTAGGTCTTTCTCGGAGCGAGACTTCACCCTAGTAACGAAATGTTACAAGAGCCAGCAGTACGGACATGCAGCTAAGACCAAGATAGCTGTCCTTACTTGTGGACATAGCGGTGAAGAAGGACATTCTAACCAAGACTGCACTAAGAACGCTAGTGACCTCTAATGTGCTACAGGTTTACGCTTTAAAAAACAAGCTAACCTCAAAACGCGATTTGTCCGGCCAAAATAGCTGCAGAATACAGGTATATTAACTCTATTGGTATAACAGCGTAGCTAACTACGCTGACGCCACTAGGGAGATTGGCGCGCAGCGCCCAGTCTTAACCGATGTCCCACAGAAGCGGCCCCAAGACCGATTCCTGTGGGACATCGCACTACAATTCTCGCCGGTTCCCCTCTCCAGAACGACCGGGGTAGATGACGGCCCTGTCCGTCAGATATACCCCGACCACACGACGGTAGGTCGGCATGCGATGGTACCGGAGTGCCTCTCTGATGCAGCTCCAAGGCATGGTGTTGAACGTGTTGGCGATGTCGAAAGACACCGCCACGACAACCCCACCCCTGGACACATCAGCCCCCATCGTGAAGGCTCTAATGCTTATGATGGCGTCCAACGTCGAACGCCCCTTGCGAAAACCATACTGGTACTCCGCAAGATCGGGCCCCATCCCCACAAGGTGCCCGACGAGTCGGTTTGCAATTACTCTTTCAAAGAGCTTGCCCACCTCGTCGAGCAGTACGATGGGCCAGAATGCGGAAGGAGAGTCCGCAGGGCGCCCCGGCTTCTGAATAAGAACCATCTGTGTCTTCGAACGAAGTGGGAACTGGTCTCTCTCCAAACATGCGCTCAGGAGCCTTAGTAGTCGGGCCCGAGAGCCTTCAAGGCTAGGACCCAGGCTTTGCCGTGCAAGCCATCGGGTCCGGGGCGCTATTTTTAGCTTTCAGCCTGCCTACCGCCACTCTCAGGTCTACCCCAGTCACCTCCGGAACGTCGTCGTCCTCGTGGTTCGCTTCCGGTATTGCATTTTGCTACCTCCCTTAACGCACATATTTCAAATCTGTCTGACCAAAGGATTTTTCCTAGATGTCTAAAAAGGGAAACTACCTTGATTTAGCGAAATCAAATCAAATCAAAATCATTTATTTCAAGTAGGCCAGTTACAGGCACTTTTGAACTGTCGAAACATTGACAACAATAAAAATTAAGCTACAGACCCAGTCACAAGGCATAATAACTGTGAAAGTACTGTAGTTGCCCATTCCAAAGCGTAGATCTCTATGGAGAAGAATGGGCAAGAAACTCCATGGACACTCTTTTTAAATCATAATATTGTTACAGAACCTTGGTTACATCATTCGTGTTACATGGTAAAACTATGTGAGAACGATGTAGCAAGACGTGCACATTAAAAGTGTCCATAAAAACAAAAAGAATTGCAAAAATACATAATTAATTCAAATAAGCCGTGGCAACTGAGAGATGACCAGCCACAACTGACAGCGCCCGTTCACGAACATGACGCATAGATCGGCACCATTCAACTCAACCATTTTGAAGGGAGCTAAATGATCCGACACACGCGCCACCATCAGCGTGACATTTAAGTGAGCATGACATGCACTCAACCGCCAGAGCAAATTAGTCAAGAAAATACGTAGGTTTCCATTGAATGTTAGCATTGTAGTACATAATACTCACACAATTTGGGCTATGCGATTATATAATGCAAATTAATTGAATCTATACAATTCAAAGATATTTGTACAATCTTCAGCAGCTCCAACAGTACTATTGCATGCTATTAATTTATTCGCCCCTGTTCTTGTGGAGCAGGACCGACATTGAGCCAAGCATTTTTGTCAGCAATATAATCGTCCAACTTATAGTATGCTTGTTTACATAGTGTGCGTTTAATGCATGTTTTAAATTTAGTCTCACTGAGTTCAAGGATACTTTGTGGAATTTTATTATAGCACCTTAAACAGTACCCCATGAAAGATTTGTCTACTTTAGCGAGTCTGAAGCCCGGCTGAACTAACTGGTTCCTATTTCTCGTATTGTAATTATGTCTGTCACCTCTTTTAACAAAAAGATGCAGATTTTTCCTTACGTACATTATGTTTTCATAAATGTATTGACAGTGTACTGTCATGATGTTAATGCTCTTAAACAGTTCCCTTATAGAATCGCGCCTACGGAGATTATATATGGCTCTGATGGCTCTTTTTTGAAGAATGAAAATAGACTCGATGTCTGCAGCCCGTCCCCATAACAAAATGCCATAAGACATTATACTATGAAAGTAACTAAAATAAACCAGTCTCGCGGTATCTACATCAGTGAATTGACGGATTTTTCTAACAGCATACGCTGCTGAACTTAGCCGCGCCGCAAGGGATGTTAAATGGGAACCCCATTGAAGCCTTGAATCAAGCGTAATTCCCAGGAAAACCGTTTTATCTACGAATTCTAGTTTCTGTTCATTCAATTCTATATCACAATCAATACTTTTAACATTCGGTAAAGCGAATCTTATGCATTTGGTCTTTTTTTCATTCAATACTAAATTGTTTGCTGTGAACCAATTATGGACCTCAATCAGGGCATTATTCACGCCATCTAGATTTTGGGCCCGTCTGTTTATCTTAAAAATTAGGGAAGTGTCATCAGCAAACAACACTAAATTTTGAGACTTATTTTTTAATAAGCAGGGTAGATCATTAATGTATACTAGAAAGAGAAAAGGACCTAATATTGAGCCTTGCGGAACTCCAATTTTTACTTTTAAACCCTGTGAATTAACACCATTTATTTGTACTAACTGTTGCCTATCAGTCAAATATGATTTTACCAAACTAAGAGCAAGATTACCAATTCCGTAATGCTCAAGTTTCAAAAGTAATGTGTCGTGATTTACGCAATCAAATGCTTTAGAGAGGTCACAAAAAATTCCTATGGCATCTTGGGACTCTTCCCACGCAGAAAATATGTGCTTTAGTAGAGTTACACCGGCGTCAGTCGTACAACGTCCTTTGGTGAAACCAAACTGTTGGTCGTGTAATATTTTGTTGGTGTTAAAATGATTGAGCATCTGATTAAGCATTACTTTTTCAAACACCTTGCTAAAAACTGGCAACACGGATACAGGTCTATAATTATTCGTATCTTTACTGTCCCCGGACTTAAAAAGAGGTATGACTTTACTGTATTTCATCAAGTCAGGGAAAACTCCTTGGTCCACACACAAATTAAAAATTAAGGCTAAATATGGAGCTACTGTCTCAACAATGGATGTACAGACTTTGATAGACATTCCCCATAGATCTTCGGTCACTTTGATTTTTATTTGCCGGAAAGCTTTAATAACTGTAATTGGGTTTATATGTTTAAATTTAAATTCAGCCGGGCAGCCAGATACATTCGCCTTAAGTAAAGCAATTGAGATGTCTAAAAAGCCTTTGACAATGTCCCTGCTTCATTACTCTTAAACAAACTAGAGGCCATAGGGATAACGGGAACAACGCTTACATAACTTGGTGAGTACTTATAAGTACGACTACGACTATAGTCGACCGATATCAATGTGTTAGAATTGATAATTTTACGAGCGATGAGGCGATGAGCAGAAAAATACGAGATTTGGTGTTCCCCAGGGAAGTATTTTAGGACCTACACAGATCTTCCCTTACTCATCATCAGACTTGACCTTATTCCTGGTAAATAATAGGTTTACCTGTGAAATTGCCGTTTTGTATGAAAAAAGGGGTGTGTGTACTTATGTACACGCGTTAGAAGTTATACTTCTTTGGTGTAAAGAAAAAAAACTTTGGTAACCCATCCATTTCCAAACCTTGGTGAGAGTTGCTTAACCAGGCTCCGTGTGCTAACCCATCCATTTCCAAACCTCGGCAAGGGTTGCTTAACCTGGCCCCCTGTGGTAACCCATCCATTTCCAAACCTTGGCAAGGGTTGCTTAACCTGGCCTCCTGTGGTAGCCCATCCATTTCCAAAGCTTGGCAAGGGTTGCTTAGCCTAGCCCCCGTGCTAACCCATCCATTTCCAAACCTTGGCAAAGGTTGCTTAACCTGGCCCCCTGTGGTTACCCATCCATTTCTAAACCTCGGCAAGGGTTGCTTAACCTGTCCCCGTGTGGTAACCCATCCATTTCCAAACCTTGGCAAGGGTTGCTTAAGCTGTCCCCGTGTGGTAACCCATCCATTTCCAAATATTGGCAAAGGTTGCTTAACCTGGCTCCGTGTGGTAACCCATCCATTTCCAAACCTTGGTGAGGGTTGCTAAACCTGGCCCACTGTGGTAACCCATCCATTTCAAACCTCGGCAAGGGTTGCTTAACCTGTCCCCGTGTGTTAACCCATCCATTTCTAAACCTTGGTAAAGGTTGCTTAACCAGTCCCCGTGTGGTAACCCATCCATTTCCAAACCTTGGTGAGGGTTGCTTAACCTGGCCCACTGTGGTAACCCATCCATTTCCAAACCTCGGCAAGGGTAGCTTGGAATGTGAAATTGATTTGAACTTAATAAAACACACCAAAAGAATATTTATTTATTATGAAACACGTGTTCTAAATATAAAAATACTACAATATACAACATGAATATAGTTACTAGAACACCTATAACTAACTTCACGATGTCGCGGTGCGCGCGCAAATCACTCTCATCATTTTTCTCCATCGCGCCAAAAGAAGTATAACTTCAATAATTTGAAATTAGAATTCTTAGCCAAACAAAAATCATTTTTGAAATGGCCAGTACTGCAGAACGGCAATTAATATTAATGACTTGTGTGATCTAAATCTCAAGCACTAGGTACTAACATTTTATATTCTTACTAACATCTAATAAAATCGAAAAATCTAATAAAATCGAAGATCGGTAGGCAGATGATGATCTAATAAAATCGAATATATTCACTTTTCCATGCGCAAGTCTCAATAAAACACTGCTAACTTTCAAAGTTATGCCCATCAATGTGGCAACCCATCAGTCAGTATGTGCAATTGTCCGTCTATCCTCAAAACTCGTAACATTATATGTATACCTCGGCGTGATAATAGACAACATCAGAATAGATGTTGTCTATTTAGACATCATATTGAAAGTTTGGTTAAAAGAGTGCGCAAATTAATATATTATGTGTAGTCGCTTAGTTTGTAAGTTTATACCCTGGCTGGAGGTCTTAATTATTAAGGCACCCACAGGATTCGCCCGGTTAAGCAGACGACAACCTCCTTGGTTGAACTGCAAGATGCCATTCATAAAAAAAAACGCGACGGTCCTTTTCTGCTGCGGGCCGTCGTCGTGTCAACATCGCTGCGTGTGTGAAGAACTCTGCGTCCGAACTCCTGCGTCGTCTCTTCACTTCTACTGCATTGAAGATATCAAGCACGGCGACGGCCCAAACAATCAAACCGCTCTTTTCGGAGCGAATAGCGCGCGCGGTGTTGTATAATCGTAGCGATGTACACGCCGCGTTGACGCTCTCTTATTTCTTTATCAGACGTCATAACGTTCGCCTTTTTCAAGGCGGATTGCTTCACTGTTTCTTAAAGGAAATGTCAAAAATGTACGGTGAAATGATGGTTATTTCGGAGGTACGGTATGGTAATGTGGTTTCATGGTAATGGTATTGGTACTGGTGATGGTGGTTGCTGGGTATGTAGGTATGTCACTACATCACTCCCCCCTAAGCGAAGCGTACGTTCGGTTTCACTGTGCGGCCAGTACGAGGGACGTAGGTATCGCGCTGTGTGCTTGTGACCGGTGGCTGTTGCTCGACGCTCGGGCTCGGAGTGTGCGACGCTTGTTGATATTGCATGCGTGATGCGGTTGCGCTGTTGGTACTGGTGATGGTGGTTGCTGGGTATGTAGGTATGTCACTACAACTACTTTAAAACCTGCCTCGACATAACGCTCTTTTCCTTACGGGGAAGTTTCCGCAAAACCAGTAATGAATGTGTGTGAGTTGAGTAAAAGTCTGTTTAGTAAGTATTAAATTCTAAGTACACAATTCCCTAAAATCTTTCAAGACTTTTACATAAATTGACTACTTATCTTATTATCTAAGTCCTAATGTCTAGATTTTCGTCGTCATCCAGTGAAGCTGGAATAGTTTCCAACACGTATTGTTTTTTCTGAGGAACAGTTCCGGTTATGTCAAACTAAATCTATAGAAATGCACCATTGAAAATGAGCATTTAAACAAAGTACCTGACAAATAAATACATATGCTTCGTGAACCGTGCAACGCCAGAGCCTACACACTCGTACAGGCTATATAATATACAGTTTGATTTTTAATATAAGATATGATAGATTATTCGATTATTGTTAAAAATATTTGTAGGTCTATGTGACGTCAACTATAAGAAACATATTTGGTAGAAATACTGTGTGTCGTAGCATGTAAAAATACTTCATAGTAAAGAAAATAAAACTAACTAGATTTTGCCCGCGGCTTCGCTCGCGTTAAATTCGGTATAACACAGTACCTGCAGTTTTTGCCCTTGCGCCTTATTGATTTGTAATAGCAACGCTAAGTTTTCCCTTTTCTTCCCTCTGTCTCCCTCATAACCCGCTTTTTTTTAAAAAGCGGGCTTTTGCATTTGCCTATGACCGTCTCCTGGTTCCCAACTATCTCCAAAATCGGTTTAGCCATTAAAGCGTGAAGAGGTAACAAACAAACAAACTCACTTTCGCTTTTATAATATTAGTAAGGATTAGTAATAACATACCTTTATCTTGGAAGTCCATGGAACAAACACCACTCAAAAAACAATTCAATTCTGAGAATTAACACAAACAGTAGTGCTGATGAGTTACTGATTACTGATAAGGCAAGCGCAACGTAATGATGTCTTCACTTCGGAGGTAGAAAAATAAGTGATCATTAGCTTAAACGGGCGACATATTTTCATATTAGAGTAGTTTATTTATCGGTGAATCAATATAGATAATTAAATGGGGGTAATTGATGATGATTTTTTTGCATTTTTGACCTAAGGCGGAACCACCGTGCAGTGTAGGCTTATATAGCGCTGGCACTAGACGGCTAGGCCACGTGCCGCGAGCCGGGGTGAATGGTCGCGGATCGATAGCAGTTGCGGAGCGCGCGGGTTACGAGCATGAACATGTCACAAGTCTTTAGAGTTCTGGACAGAATCTCCCCTGGAGGGTTCCGAATGCACTACAGTAATTTGGCCGCGTCGCTGCTAGCTGACGGGCGTGTGTAAGGAGCACGTGTCACGTATCGTACCGCGCGTCTGGGGGCAGCTGGATGTTCGAGCTGCTGTCACGCACGATGTACACCGCCGACTGCGCGTGCGGCCCGGCTGGAGCGTGCGGCCCGTGCGGCCCGTGCGGCCCGGCTGGAGCGTGCGTCGCGCGGCTTCTGCAGGAACACAATAGAAAAACAGTTATACAGGAAGCTGACAGCATGTGTCAATAAGTTCAAGATGATTGTAATAACGAATTAATTCATTTCTAATTCGTTGTTTTGCCCGGTTTACCCAGCACCAGCACCTTTAGCTTTATTTATGAGCCTTACAATTAGTGACAAAAGCTTTGCTTTTATTTGATTTAGCGATCATTATAATTGGTGTAAAAGTATCAGTAACGAAGCCGAAAGGCACGTGTGGACAACAGTGCCTTTCGGTTTTGCCGGCTTCGGTTTTGCCGTAGTGACACTTCCCTGTATTCTTGAAGTAGCTATGTTTGTGAAGAACAATCCAAATCGTTTTGAACGTATGGCCGATGTTTACCCAAAAAACAGATAAATAATGTACCGTGTCAAACCACTGATGCGCAAAAGTATTTATTGCATGGCCCCAGTTGTTTATAATAAATTGGCAAATGCTTGGAAACTTTGCAATTTAAAGGTAGACTTCGTAAATTATTAATTCATAAAACAACGGGTTTTAACGGACAATTTCAATCAAACACCTCGAATTTTTTATTAATTATTTATGTTTTTTTTGTTCTCTTTTATAAATCAAGTTGATAATTTCAATGACAATTTGATTTTAATAATTTTATTTAATGAGAATTACTTTTATTTAATTAATTTAATGCATAAGAATTTAAACAATAATGATAATGTTTTCATGCCGGTAAAATATGGCAGAACTGCTGTAAACCTACTACCATAAATGCTATTCTATTCTATTACAAGTGAGACGGACAAACGGGACAATAATTATTCTTTTTTAATTTTTATGATAATGCCCTATGCAAGCAAGACCGACTTGACTTTACGTAAAGAGTCATAACTTTAAGTAGTTCCCCCGAGCCCAGAACAATTCAAGGCATCCTTCAGCACAATGTGTCAGCCGGCTTCGTGAAGGTTCGCTACACCCTGCCCTGTGTCCAAGATGTAATCCGACTGTTCACGAAACGGGAACCAAGCATTCTGTACTAACTCATTCTATGCAAAAATGGATGCTGGCAAATTAGTTTTTGATTGGAGTTAGAAGCACGTTTTACGGTAGGACTCACTCAATGGTATGCATTGTATTGTACGGGGATCATGGACGTATTTAAAGTAAAGCTCTTTTTCATCTTCAGCGTTTTACCACCATTGTATTGTGGTGCAGGCCTCCTTCAACTTGCGCCATTCCTCTGTGTGTTGCGCTCTTTCTATTTAGTTCAAGCCAGCGACTTTCTTCGCGTCATCTTTCCAGCGCACTTGTGATGGTCCTTGAGGGAGCTTTTCTCCCCACAGCTTGCATTCCAGGTTAAGTTTGCAACAAGCCATCTCATCTCAGCCCAGTTCTATTTAGCCATTTATTTATTTTGCGGTCCTTTAATAACACTACCAGTTTTTTCCCAACCTTGGGCTACTTTCAATCTCTATCTTTCAATTCAAATTTCACAACTCATTTAGATTTCACGTACAACATAGGTTCGTCCACCCTAATCACCATATACTTTATTGCGCTAATGACCCCACGGTGTTTGGGCAGGAGGCAGAATATAGACCAGAACGCCCTCGTCACTCCGCTGCACCGTGCACCGTGCACTGTACACCGTGCACCGTGCATAGTGCACCGACCGACATCGACAGGACGGTGTCGCACATCATTGTTTCTATTGCGACGGCGTCAATAGAGCCAACACAATGCCGTCAACGAAGCAATCTGTACATCAACCTAGGAAACTTAACGCAAACATTTTTCCACACTAAGAATATCTCCTGTATCTTGGGTGCGTTTAAAACATTAAAACTCACATACACAAACAGCCAGACCCGAAACAACTATCTGCAGGTCAAACAAATACTTGTTAGGGGTGTTGTGTGTGTACTCGAGCCCGCGACACGCAGCGCAGCAGTCGATCGCTCACCCGTCATTATTGTTGAACAACTTTATTTCTAAGTGAAAACTCACGTGTTACGGTAGGGCGACAAATCGCACTCAAAACATTGTGCTGACTGCTGATAGATGCAGCTGCTGCACTGACGAGGGTCATGAACGTATTTTGAATAAAGTTACAACTTTGACCATAATTTTCTCCGTAACAAGTTTGATCCAAAACATACAAAAGCAGCCAACCGGCCGCACTTGCTCAGTTTGTACAGTCTATAAAAATAACTAATAAAAGTACCGTATATTGCTTTAACGACAAAATGAACTGTATTGAAGGATGACTTTACTTTGCCGATGGCTAAAGTTAACACTTAAGTTTTAAGTCACTTTTTTTGTATTGCATCGTATTTTTTCCTTAACTAGATTAATTAATGTCATCATTCTAGGTCAACGGGACGTACCCTATAGGCTTTGATTCCCTTTGCGAATTTATAGGAAATGCAATATAAGCTGTCACATCTTTTGATAAGGTACGTAGACTTTGAGCGTCAGCTTCAAGCTACAGCTTCAAGGTACGGCGGACTTCAATATATTGTAGTATTTTGAGTGATCCTATAATAGATCCGATTTTTCCTTGCGATCTTTATAGGATACCGAACCATAACAGCACCCTAAAAAGATCGTGACTTTCGTCTTCGTTATGGGTCTTTTTACACCCATTATATTCAACTAACGTACAGGGCGTAGCTAATATTACACTGTACGTTATAGATACAAATATATAAAAAGTATTTGTGAGTGTACTAATGCACTACTTTCATGCTTCACAGCACCACTGTCTCCATGACGACTATCAACTACGGCGTAGCGACTACGTCGTAGCGTCGAAGTAACCTACGCCGTAGTAACCTACGCCGTAGCCGCGCCGTAGCAATATACAAAAATTACCAGAATATTGTAAGTCATTGACCAGTCCTCATCATGTAAAAATGTTGTACAAAATGTTAAATGTGAAATACTCTATGGTTTTTACGAGTGTTTTGCTAAAATGTTTAGGACCTAAATAAGTGAGCATTTTCCATCGAACAGCTGTTGTATGATAGTAAAACAATCTACTGTCAGATAAACTCACCGAAATAGTTTCACGCACCAGAACAAGTCACATTCACTGTCATACACATAGCCATGGAGGTGACACTTTAAATAAAGACGGGAACCCAAACATGTCGTGAGTAATCATGATCAAAACAAAAGCACACTCGAACAGTATCGATTGCAGGAGCAACAGATAGCAGCGCAGGCGGACTCACTTCCAGCGGCGGGGGTGGCGGGGCTTGCGGTGACGGCGGGGGCGCGCGACGCGTCGTGCCTTCGCAGGCTCTCCCGGTGGACTTGCAGGCTCGCGCGCCGCCGCCGCCGCCGCCACCGCCGCGCCGCTCGCCGCTTACCGCGGCTGCGAAAACGGACCGCGCATACTCCCGTTGAACTAAACACTCTCGTTTTGTTTTACCCCGCAACTATCAAAAGTAACAAAGCTTTCGTTGTCGTAGCACGTACACTGCTCATTTATGTGCAATAAAAATATAATTAAGTACTAATACATACACTTACCGCTGTTCTATCTACTGTATTACCGAATCAGTAGTAAGATGACCTCGGTTAAAAGATTGTTACTAGAAAAGCACACCTCTTCAAAATCTTTGAGTGATTTATAATTTTTTTGAGTTTTTAGACCATTTCAGATCCAAAGATTGAAATTTCAGACCTTTTATTAGCTCATGATAAAGACACTTACGGTTTACCTATGGACACGGTTTTGATTACCATTTTTTTGTTAACAATCAATTTAGCTTATTTTTATAATTTTTATTTGAAATTATTAAGACAAGAAGAACAAAAATATAAAAAAATAAACACATTCATAGATAATATTGTAGATGAATTAATTTTAATATTGATACTCCTTCACATCCCAAACAATTCAATGGTTTATTCACAATACCTATAGTGTAACCTATGACCATGTCTATGCACGGTACACCAGTTTCAGCGAAGATCCGGGTATTCAGCCAGTTTTCTTGTTGATTGTCAATTTTATAACGGCTTATATATTCATAAATTTTCTTTACTCAAATATCTATTACAACATTTGATACAGTTGCATATCCTCAATGTTCCTACTGCTTGGAGACGTGCTCTCTGAGAGGGTGGGGCCATCCACGACGCCGCCGATCCACTGCGGAATAATAAATGACATTAGTCTCCGAATTTTTAGTTCTAAACATGATGTTCTTCGCGATAACAAAAATAGTTCTTAATTCTTTACCCCAAACACAACGCTCCTGTGACTCATGTACCTTGCACCGGGTATTGGTATAAACACAGCAATTTTACTGTCGCTGATTCGCAGGAGATTTCAAAATGTTGCACAATATATACAACTACCTACCTAGAGCTGTTCTACACGAATCTTTGGATGCAAGGCCAAAATAGTAGGTAACGAATGCCATTATCTTGTTGTTACAATACAAGTTTCACATTTTTACTTACAGCTTCAACTAACAACTCGAGCTAACAACTCGATACTGTATGGCGGCTGTCGGCGTGTGCACCAGTATTATGTAGCTTCTGAACTATGATCTTATGGTCAATGTGCTTTGCATCTCTAATTTGCTCTGAATTCAGCAATTGCTCAACATAGATCTACCACTTAGAAATTTCAAAACCACTGTGTTTTTAATTTCATACGTGAACCCTAATATGCACATAATGGTTTTATTTAATCTAATATATAAAGTTCTCGTGTCACAGTTTTCGTTCCCATACTCCTCCGAAACGGCTGGACCGATTTAAACGAAATTATGTGTACATATCGGGTAGGTCTGAGAATCGCCAACATCTATTTTTCATACCCCTAAGTGAGCATCGGGTGAAACCGCTGGGCACAGCTAGTCTAATATATAAAATTCTCGTGTCACAGTTTTCGTTCCCATACTCCTCCGAAACGGCTGGACCGATTTAAACGAAATTTTGTGTAGGTACATATCGGTATTTCTGAGAATCGGCCAACATCTATTTTTTTTTTTTTTTTTTATTATTGATAGGCTCGCGTTTGACCACTATCTCACCTGATGGTAAGTGATGATGTGGTCGACGATGAAGCACGCTTACCTAGAAATAACCTATTCACTCTTGACTTAAAGACCCCCAGGTTATAGCTGTCAGGAAATACAGACTCCGGCAGGGAATTCCACTCCTTAGCAGTACGCACAATGAAGGTATTCCCAAACCGTTTAGTGCGTGTGGGTGGGATGTCCACCATATAACGGTGGCGCATCGCCGTACGTCTTGTAGTCCTGTGATGGAACGGGCTTGGCGGAATTAGGCTGTGCAATTCCATCGCACACTCTCCGAAATGTAACCGATAGAAAACCGAAAGGCTGGCAACGCGCCGGCGATGCTCCAGGCTCTGGAGCTTTGACTCAACCAGCGCGTCGTTGCCGATGAGCCTCTTGGCTCGTTTCTCTATAGACTCTAGCGCTTCAAGCTGGTATTTGGCAGATCCGTCCCAGAGATGAGAACAGTATTCCACACACGATCGAACTTGCGCTTGATATAAGTTCAGCAACTGTTCCGGTGTGAAATACTGTCTCACCTTTGCTAGGATACCCAACTTCTTAGCAGCCAGTTTAGCCTTAGCCTCGATGAACGGACCAAAATTGAGGGTAGATGTAAGCGTTACACCAAGAAGCTCAATATGGTCGGTAATTGGCACGGTTACATCACGAAAAGAAGGAGCAGGTTGAAATTCACTCCTCTTTGCGGAGAACAGACACGCCTGGGTCTTAGCAGCATTGAACTTGACCAAGTTGGCATCTCCCCAATCGGAGACAGCCCTCAAGGACAAGTTCAACCGCTCAACCATGGCCTCGCGAAGAGACCGGATCTGAGACCCACTAGCCCCTGCGTTGGACGTATATCTCTCTTTTCATACCCTTAAGTGAGCAGCGAGTGAAACCGCTGGGCACAGCTAGTCCTTACTTCCTTACTATAATCCTTATTCCTTACTTTCCTTACTTCCTTACTTAATATTATAAAAGCGAAAGTGAGTTTGTTTGTTTGTAATTATAATATAAAGCGAAAGTGAGTTTGTTTGTTTGTTTATTTGTTTATTACCTCTTCACGCTTTAATGGCTAAACCGATTTTGATGAATTTTGGTACAGACATAGTTGGGAACCAGGAGACGGATATAGGCTAATATTTTTTTGAAAAAAGTGGGATGTGAGGGAGAAAGAGGGAAGAAAAGGGAAAACTTAGCGTTGCTATTACAAATCAATAAGGCGCAAGGGGAACTGTGTTACCCCAAATTTAACGCGGGCGAAAGCTAGTATATTATATTTTTATATTTGCGTGAATGTTCATAAACACGCAAATTTCCGAATACCATAAACTACCAAATACCATGAACTCAAAGAAAAACGCAAGTATGTATCTATGGCTAACAGTCGTACGTGACAGTGCATGAAGTGCGTTGCTGTCAAGCTTTTGCTGTCATCAGTGTCATTAGTCGTAGAAATGGCTTCGGAGTTGTTGTTTGTACCTTTTAAAAAAGGTTCAGATATAGATATTGTGAAACCATTGAAGAATTTGATCCATGCGACATACAACACCGGCGAAAACAATGAGGACTATACGGATGCTGTCAACGAGCTCAGCCGGCTGAGAGCCAACGCCATTTGGAAAGTGTTCGAGAAATCGTCGCTGGACGTAATCTACAAGTAAATACAGTATTTATGTCGCATGAGTCACCCAACACAGTTAAATCATTATTGAGCGGACTTAATTAAAGCATAACGTATTTCACTACTGATATCTCGAGAAGGTATTTCTAATAATCGAAGCTGTTAAAAATGATGTCATCTCATCACGCACACTAACAAAGGAATAAGTAGTTAAGCAAACGATGTGAACTATTAGCGCTCGTCGTAACGTGTAGGTGTACCCGAAATTAAGAGGAGTGCTTGTGCTTGCAGCTACTATGACCAGCTTGTGTCATTGGAATCCAAGATTCCACCACAGGAGGTGCAGATCCCCTTCAAGTGGAAGGATGCCTTCGACAAGGGCTCCCTGTTCGGAGGACGGATGAGTCTCAGTAAGTTATATTAACTGTTAAACTTTAATTTATGTATGAATTTCCACTGGCAAAACATTGAAATCTATTTGTTTTATTCTTTTGGAACAATGTTACAGCATGTTTAATTTTTTTGTGCCCATTACATGGCCACATTAATCATGGTGGTTATGGTATTGTTAGGTTCTCTAAAGTGCAGGACATGGTCTGGTCGAGAGGACCACCACACCTACACATGCACACTGCTAGAAAGAATTTGAATAGCCGCTCCCATTGTGCTAAATTGTGTTTACAGCAACCCATTTGAGTTGTCAGTTAAGTGAGTTTTATTGAGATTACAAAATGTTTGTTCTTAGATCAAAGTCATTGAGATCATTTTTGCAAAAATTGATATTTGTAAATATAATTATGTGCATTACATATAGTTTTAGCTATTAAAAATGTTGAGTGGAAAACTTTGTGAATGAATATGGAGGGCTATTAGAGTAGTGGAAGACCAAATGAACCATGCTTGGACTGTGTCGGTTAAGATAGCTAATACAAATAAGAAGACATGGTGTGCCAACCCTAAAAGCCATTAGTATAGGCAGAAGAATGATGTTGTACTTAAAGAGATCTATAGGTAAAAATGATACAAACACAAGTCACTCTTTAAACATAATTTCTTAAACAATCCAGCAGCCAGTTTATAAAAAGCACAAGGATCCAATGGATACATAGTAAATCATCTTCTTTATGTAACAACAAAAGACAATTTATTTATTACATTTGGGAAAACAAACAGTAGTACATTAAGTATAAAAAAGTGTTGATTTAACATTAAAATTAACAAATATACTACCCACAACATTTCCCACAGATTACTCTATAACATAATGCAAACTGTTAGCAAACGTTAACTGTAACAGGGTTAAATTAACGTTGTTGAGAATAAACACAAAAATGTGATTTACTTACTTAAGTTAATAAGACTAATCTACCTAAGAATAAAAGTTCAAGTGCAAAATAGTTATATGAGGATAAATGATGAAATATTACAAAACATTCCAAATCAGTTGGATATTTCATTTTACTTTATTGTTTTTAGTTGTTCTCTTTTAAAATTATTTTGTCTTATTTCAGTGGGCAATTTACGGTTTCATTTTTATTTTTAATTTGTCATCCTGATAATGGACATGATAATTTCATAATCCCTGTCAGGGTGTTTTTCTAGCCTAAATCTTGCTATCAATCGAATAAAGCCGGTGTGGTTGTACATTCAGTCAAAAAAGTATCGGGAATGGATGATTTGTTTATGGTTCCAAATTAAAATTTTTGTTTTTGTTGTAGTTGTTAGATTGGCACAACTGTTTTCCATTTTGGCGCGGAGTTTGAGTTGCATCAGTTATTTATATTAAATACAGTGCTGGTTTTAGTAATATCATATTTATATAGTGTGTATTGCGAATTTCATAATGGACAAAAATATCGAACAAAGAGTTTGTCTTAAATTTAGCATCGCCAATGGAATTTCGTGTTCGGAGTCACTGAAAATGTAACAGAAGGCTTACGGTGAATCGACTTTATCAAAAACTCGTGCTTATGAGTGGTTCAAAGCGTTCAAAAGCGGTCGAGATGTGATAGAAGATTTGCCTCGCTCTGGTAGGCCATCAACGTCTGCAACTGAAGTTGGCATCGCAAAAGTGAAGAAAATAGTGACTGAAAATCCCCATTCAACTCTGAGAGAGATAGCCGCTGAACTTTCTGTATCTCACGAGTCGATCCGTACCATTGTAACTAATCATTTGGGTATGAAACATGTTGCTGCTCGGCTAGTCCCAAAAGATCTGAATTTTCTCCAAAAACTCAATCGCATGAAAGTCGCTGAGGACATGCTAGAACGAGTCAGTTGGACCCAACATTCATGAAACGCATTGTTACTGGTGACGAGACGTGGGTTTACGAGTTTGACATGCAAACTAGTCAACAAGCTTCGGAGTGGCGCCTTCCAACTGAACCGAAACCGAAAAAACCACGCCAAAGTCGATCAAAAGTCAAAGTCATGTTGACTGTTTTCTCTGAATTCTTACCGGAAGGTCTAACGGTAAATAAAGAATATTATTTGAGCGTTATGCGGCGTTTAAGAGATCAAATTCGACGAAAAAGGCCAGATTTGTGGAAAGAAAATTCTTGGATTTTGCACTACGACAATGCGCCTTCGCACAAGGCTATCATGTGAACGAATTTTTGACCAAACACTCAACAAATACCATCCAGCAACCACCATATTCACCAGATATGGCTCCTGCAACCTTTTTTCTTTTTCCTAAACTCAAATTACCACTTCGTGACACCCGTTTTCAATCGATAGAAGACATAAAGAGGAATTCGCGGCGAGAACTGAACTCAATTCCGGAAGCAGCGTTTAAAAAATGTTTTGATGAATGGATTATTCGTTGGCGCAAGTGTATCGTTTCTAAAGGAGCATACTTTGAAGGTGATAAAATAAATTTGGATGAATAACAGACATTTTGTGTATTATTGATCTTTTCCCGGTACTTTCTTGACAGAGTAGTATATCTGATGAAATCACGTTAAGCTGTTGGTTCCGGCTGTCATGTGTTAATCTTTGAAAGTCGTAACAAATAGTCAGTGGCCCGCAAGTCTGACAACCAGTCGAACCAATGAGTATTGTATTACTCAGTACTAACTGGGTTCATGGATTGTGGGGGTCCGATAGGCCGCCGCTCCACGTAAACTACTGGCATTCAGTATCCCATTGAAGGGGGTGATGGGGCGATGTCCATTAGACCATATAAAGTCATTCGACTCTCATCACCAAAAAGAACTGACTCTTAACTTCGGGGATTGTCAGACTTTTAGTGGTTAAAATCCTCGACGCTGGTCTGTGGACGGTGAGTAATGGGTAGCTTACCGTCCGTCTTTCATTGACGACAGGCCGTGTCGTCGGTGTCAGCAATGCAGAGGTGTCTGCCAGGACCACTACCTGCTGGCGTTGCGGCAGGATATCGAACGCGTGAAACGTTTTAGTTTAATATTTATCGATTGTATCACAGATAAGTGTGAAACAATTTTGTTTGATGACCAGTGTGGTTGGGGACAGGCTTGGCAGGTAAGCTACATCATCCCTGGCCTAAATCATAGAACTTTCTGATATCTATTGGGTAAATGGATATAGTTAATAACACATAGTTATGTTTGAACGTTTAAAGTTCTGGAGGTATTCAAGATTCCGCGACAGTAACGTTCGGCTGATTTAATGGCTGAGCCTCCAAATGTCTGTTTGTAACAAGCGTTGTTATAAACAGCTCAAATTCAAATGGTGTCCCGGCTTCTCCAGGTTTCCCCTGCGACCATCCCTCTCGCCAATCGAAACGATTTTTGGGGTGAACTACAATTAATAGAAGGATGCCAGAAATAATTTTTAACCAATATTATGTTTAAGAAATTATTAATAAACTAAATTCATCAAACATAGGTACTACCTAACTTATAAATAAATTAAAAAAATCGTCCTTAACGCTGTCAGTTGGCAAAGTGCCCCCAATTGGTGAACTAATCTCAATGCGTGCCGTGTTAGGATGCTGTCTCTTTTGTAGGAGCTTGAACCAACTGCCAAGTGCCAACGTTTCGGCGTATCGACTGTTGGGACAAATGCAGGTTATCTAACGCAATCTCATTTTGGACTTCACGGCCTAACGTGAATTCCCTGCGACTTCATATAGGCCGGTGACATACAAGTCGTGTGTTACTAGGGGTTTCTATCTTTTGGGTTAGCTCGTTCCATCGTCTCCCTCACGACAAGATTGATTTCGTTATCAAAGGAAGCCCAATTAATATTTAGAAAAATATAAACATTAGCGTTTGTGTAAGTCCCATCCTCGTCGCCAAAGTTATATGTATTAATAATTACACAACGTTAATAAGGTATAACATTTGTTATCCCAACGTTAGTGTAAAATGTTTTGAAAAGATTGTGTCATTGAATGTCGCAGCAATCAGCTCGCTGGCGTACGAGCGCATGTGTATCCTGTTCAACATCGGCGCCATGCAGAGCCTGATCGCGGCGCAGCAGCCAGTCGAGACCGAGGACTCGCTCAAGCAGGCCGCCAAGCTGTTCCAGGTACACCTCGCGACTCGCACACTTACTGCATCTTCAGCCTAGTTTGTACTTTTTGCTGTGCCTGATTGGGCTGCATTCATTTTAGTGGGAAAATCCTTTAAAACACAACGTTATCTATACGACCGCCTAGCGCCTGATCTAGGCAGGCGATTATTAGAAGCTTCGCTTGTGCCTGTACTGTCCATCGCATATTCACCGCGTATGTGGTGCGAAGGGCAGGGCGTTATTGTGGGACTGTCTCTTGTAATGTGACGTTCAAAAGTGCTGATTATCAGCCTAATTTGAATAAACGACTTATGATTTTATGTCGCTGCACTACTGAACAGGCATTAAGTGTCACATAGTGTAACAGTATCTGTCGACTATTCAGGCGCAGGGTTGAACGTTTTACAAATAAAATAAGTTCTTGAGTAGAAGCAGCGTATATTCTTGAATGGACACAGTTTATCTTGCTGCAGAAGACTAATCTCAAGTATTTTTTTTTGTAATGGCATCTCGCAGTTCAAGCTAGGAGGTTGCCGTCTTCATAACGGGGCGATTCTTGTGATGCCTTGTACCTTTTGAGGTAGTCGCTGCACCCCCGTCGGGGGGCGCGGCAGCGGTAACGGGGAATTTTGCCCCTTGCCCGCGGTTGCAACACCGAGCCCGCAAACATACGGGCTGGCCTTGTGTCGGTCTACCTGGACCTAAGCGTGATGGTGCGAGTTGGCCTCGCACCTATGAGTGGATGCATGTGAGATACCGCAGGGGCGCTACAGCGCTGTTTTCTTCACGGCCCCCCGGCGGTCAGTCCCCACCAGGTGAGACCCTCGGTTGCCCGGAGGAAGCCCAGCGGAAGCCGACCAGCGACAGGGGTGTTGGCTCAGCGCACCTGCGGTTAGGATGTGTGGCCCCCGCCCCCCCCCCCCGCTTGCAGAGCGAGCCGGTTACGGTTGGGGCTAAGCGGCCGTGGTGTGTGTGTGGGCGGTATTGTTTTGAGTAACACCGCCCAGTGTAGCGCGGAGGCGCAGACCCGCGTGATGCCTTGTAATTAACTTCTCCAGCCATTTATACAGTTGACAGGTGGGCGGAGGTGGCGGTGTAGTAGAGATAACAGGTGCAACTCGCCTCGACCAACCACGTATCAGCACATATACGCACACATTTGTGTGGTACTTTACACAATGATACACACTTGAACTAGTAGGGGATACATTCTATGATTATCAACAATATTCATTACAGCTTATACAGAGTTGATATGACAGATGGGCAAATTACACTGTTCATTTTTAATTCGATGCCGTATTAATAACAAACAACAAAAAATTATTTTTTTTTGTTAACTCGAACTAAACAGCTTACAAATCAGAATAAAGCGCAACCACCTTTTGTAAATAAATGTAACTGACATTAAATACGTAGGTAACAAAGCGGCAACGTCACCGCGCGCGGCCTGTGTGACGTTGCCGTGTACACTCGAGTCGAAGCGGTCAGCGGTGGCTGCGGCTTTTATGTTTTTGAAATACGCGCACAACAAAAACAGTAAATTTTTAAATTCTCTATGTGCCCTCCATTCACATTACCTAATGCACAAATTATACCGACGGAGAATATTTTTATTTATTTTTGTAATTAAATCACTGTCCGTTGCTAAGTTATTTTTAAATTCAACAATTGCATTTCCCTCTGAGGCATACATTTCACGCTTAATGGGTACATTAAGCGCACAAAAAGAAATACATCTAGTGTCCTATCACAATAACAAGACCACAATAGTGAGCGCGCGCCTCATTATTTGCTTTGATTGTTACTCACGTTATAAAAGTACAAGTGTGTGTATTGATTGCTTAATGTTTGCACTCCATCTTTTAGCGAAAATATTTGGTTGTATTGGCGACTTGCGTCAGAGCGGCAACAAAGCATCGTAGGTTATACTCGGACGTATCGTTTGAACGTGCATGACCTATGCGTGTAGACATCAGCTGTTAGGAAAGACAGCGTGTTCGAGAGTGGCAAAAACTTGAAAAAATATTTGCGACTACTGCTCCTATTTAATTGTTGGTTCCGAGCTTGAAAATGGTACCTACTTAGTATAGGCAGTTTAAAGGAAAGCCCCTCTGTCGTATCAACTTTGTATACTATCATCTATATCTAGTCATATTTTATTAACAACGAGCGAAAATCGGTGTGGTCCAAGAGTATGATATCGTACAATGAATGTGAATGTGTGCACTGCGCAGCAAGCGGCGGGCGTGTTCTCGTACCTGAAGGCGAACATCATGATGGCGGTGCACCAGGAGACCACGCCCGACCTGCACCCCGAGACGCTGGACGCGCTCGCTAAGCTGATGTTGGCGCAGGCGCAGGAGGTCATCGCCTACAAGTGCATCCGCGGTAAGTCACACCCCACTCACCGCTGTACGGATCGTTTGTGTTTTGTCAATGTACTCGTTGTTATCATTAAAAGCTAATTAGTCAAGACAATGAAAACATATTTCTTAGCTTTAGCTATGTCAAGGTCACAGTCGTACACGTCAAATTCACAAACAAATGGCTAATTGTCCCAAAACATTAAACGACTTCCCGTTTAGTCCTGTTGTATAATTTAACGAAATTATTATAGTTTTTGCTCGTCACATAGGTTAAGTTGTTACTAACATTGTATATGGATCGGTTGGTCTGAAATAAAGATTTTGATTTGATTTGTATTGATTTGCTAATCAAAATTGCAAAAAGAGTAAAACCGCCCACGTGACGTGTTGTACTTACAGACTAGATCTAGACTAGACTACAGGTACCTACAACAATAACACAGACACAAGTCACTCTTTAAACATAATTTCTTAAACAATCCAGCAGCCAGTTTATAAAAAGCACAAGGATCCAATGGATACATAGTAAATCATCTTCTTTATGTAACAACAAAAGACAATTTATTTATTACATTTGGGAAAACAAACAGTAGTACATTAAGTATAAAAAAGTGTTGATTTAACATTAAAATTAACAAATATACTACCCACAACATTTCCCACAGATTACTCTATAACATAATGCAAACTGTTAGCAAACGTTAACTGTAACAGGGTTAAATTAACGTTGTTGAGAATAAACACAAAAATGTGATTTACTTACTTAAGTTAATAAGACTAATCTACCTAAGAATAAAAGTTCAAGTGCAAAATAGTTATATGAGGATAAATGATGAAATATTACAAAACATTCACAAAGTATTTGAGTCATACTATTATAACAGAATGTGTGTGTAACACCACACATAATAAATTATCGTGTGACGTATTTTTGGCAGTTTCTGAGATGAATAATTAAAATTTAGGGCTTAAAACACTCTTTAATTTAAAAAAAACCGAGTCGGACCCGCGCACCGAGAATTCCGTAAAAAAACGCGATATAAACGGTTATATCTTTTAACTGCATAGACTTGAGGTGTTTTTTTTTTAGATACGATACCTTAAAGAACAATTAGATAGCCTAGTGGAGTAACCATCGGACTGCCAAGTCATAGGTCCCGAGTTTGTACCGTACGAACATGTGCGTATTGTATAAATCAATTGCTTCGGTAAATATCGTGAGGACACCAGCACGCCTAAGACATTCTTCTCGACGCCATGTTCGCCAAGTCCCCCCGCGCCCCCCGGCCCCCTGGGTCCCACGGGCGGGCGGCAGGTTAGTCACACCCATACGATACAGTAGTGACAAATTGCTTGAGATGACGTGACCGGGCTCGCTCGGCTATTATAGAGCCGAGAGCAGCACTGACTAATTGTCACGGGAATCAAACGACTCGTGTTCACTACGCTTACGGAGACATTCAATAACAGAACAAAAAGTACTATTGTCATGAATCAATATGAGACTATGATTTAATTTGTGTTAGGTATCGCCGCGCTTTGTCTTGTCATAGTGAAGGAGGTCTCAGGCCTCCTAAAGGTATGATGGTTAACAGCTTAATATTGTAAATAAGAAATTCTTTTTTTTTAACTCAGATGGATGAGGGTAATTGAACAGTTATTTATTTTAAACCGTGTTGCAATAAGAAAAAAGCTCGCGTGTACCTTGCATGTTGTTTTTTTTTTTCTTTTTTTTTATATTTCAATTTTTAGTTTTATTTTTCCATTGTCATGATAATTAGCTTATTTTCCAGAAAATGGAATGGTGAAAAGAGCTTTAGACATTTTATTTTGTTCACATTTAGTGAAAACTTGATAACATGGCAGCGACAGTTTTATTAACATGACTAACATCCGTATCTTTAAAATGTACTTATAAAAAAATAGCGAAGTTGCTACTTCGCTATTTTGATGCTTCAAGATATTTAGATATAGGTACTGAAAATTTGGCCCAACATAGAATAGTACATTACGATATTAGTGCGTTAAGATGGTCATAACACGCGAGTCGGAATTTGCCCGAGCCGAAGGCGAGGGCGTAATTGAGCCGATCACGTTATAACCAATGCGCACGTATATCGTACGACGTTTTTTAACACATTTGCGAGGAAACAGAATAATAGTACAATACTGCCGCGGTCTATAATGACTACTTTGCTGGTCGCGCTGATGATGGCCGACAGCGCAGCGTAGCGCAGCTCCAGGCCGACACAGCGCGGTCAGCGTGCAGCACTTGATGGACGAGCTGAGATAAAGGCCGAGACCGTAGGTCGAGGCCTTTACAGCGAGGACAGCAAGGGCTGCAATGATGGCCAAGCTGAAAGGCCTAGAGCGTAGCTAGGCTAGCTCGAGGCAATCATAGCGTGACCAGCGAAGCAGTCATTGTGGGCCAAGGTTTGTATAGTGCTTTACTCAAAAATGCAATTACCTCATCTAAATAAAACCAGCAAGTAATTTGAATAAAAAATATATTAAGTAACTAGAATTTTAATTAAAATGACAATTAAATCTTTTTTTTTTACCTTTAGACGTACAAACAGCTGTGTTTTAAATAAAATCTTTTTGGAATTGATTTTTTAAAACGTTGAAACATCAAAATAGCGGCCGGCAAAACATTGCCGGCCTGTTAGAGCGGCCAGCAAAACTTTGCCGGCCGCTCCTTGAAACAGAACGACAAGGTCGACTTTGCTCAAACAAGGTTGTCAAAATAATGACAACATTACATGCATTTTTGAGTAAAATAAAAGAAAAATAATAGCAACAGCGCGCTGCTCACTAGCTGGAGTCGTGCGGCGGTGATCAGTTCCAAATTTGAAATGGCAAATAATGTTATGGAATTTGTATGGACTATAACTTAACTATTTGCTTTGATAACACACGCGTTTTTTATGACCCTCTTTACATATTTAAAACCGGTGGAATTACATCAGCCTTACGAGCAAGGGTGTTAAAAAAAAATCCTAAACATGAAACGAGAACAGAACGTGGAGGAGCGCCGCACGCCGCACGAACTCCGTCGTGGTGTTGTTTACAGATCCGTGTGTTGTGGTCGACGCAGGCGTCGGCGTCGTCAACGCGTTTGATCACATAAATAATATCAATGACAGCCACTGGATTCCAAAGTGTGACTGATGAGTTTGACGCCCACGTCCGTCTTCGACATAACCTTAGATCTAAAGTCGGATCATTTCTAAGATTTAACTGATACATGAGGATCCTTGCCTGTTGCAGACGAGATGAAGGACAGCATGGTGGCCAAGGTGTGCGCGCACTGCGACGAGCTGTACACGGACGCACTGCGCGCCATGCAGAAGGAGCAGCTCAAGTCGCTGTGGGAGCGCGACTGGCTGAGCATCGTGAGTGGGGGCTGCACCCGTCCTACTATATATATGTCATATTCTTACCCAACTGTTATTTATTCAAACCGCGTTTGTTCAGCGTTATCTAAGCGTATGTATATCGGGCGAGCGAGGCTATAGTAATGATTGCAGCGGAGGTACACACACCACCCCGCTGCCGCTGTCGGACGTCAGCACCGCGTACTTGTTACAGTTAGCTTGTTGTCATTGTGGCGGCTTGTAGTTGTAATGTGCGTGTACCGATCGCAGATGGCGTCCAAGCAGCTGATGTTCCGCGGGCTGGCGCACATGTACCAGGCCGGCGTGTGCCGCGCCGACAAGAGCGTGGGCGAGGAGATCGCGCGCCTGCAGGTAACCACCACACTCCATCCACTCCACACATACACACATGTACCAGGCCGGCGTGTGCCGCGCCGACAAGAGCGTGGGCGAGGAGATCGCGCGCCTGCAGGTAACCACCACACTCCATCCACTCCACACATACACACATGTACCAGGCCGGCGTGTGCCGCGCCGACAAGAGCGTGGGCGAGGAGATCGCGCGCCTGCAGGTAACCACCACACTCCATCCACTCCACACATACACACAGGCGCTAGCTCCGGTAATACTGTACACTAGCGCAGCCGCAGGACCTAGGGAATACATTCATTATTATTGTTATTTGTTTATACTGAACAATGTTAAGTCGCAAATCTCGTAATTCAACAAACAATTTGTATGAGGTTCACTCAGATAACGTCCACAAGATATCGAGTGTGCTGCTGTCGCGGGTTCGATCACCGCTCGGAACAAACCTTTGTATGGTCTACAAATAGTAGTTCAGGGTCTGGCTGTTTGTATATGGGAGTTTTATATGTTTGTAAGCGTACCCACGATACAGGAGAGATTCCTAGTGTGGGGCAAAGTTATTAAAGAGAAAAAAAATTGTATTGGTATGAAACCTATGATTTAGCTTAATTTAAGCTTTAACTTTGATTTTAAACGTAATTTACCATATTATGATTGTAATTCTCCGCGTTACACAGTATGTCGATATCAAACGCTACAATCGAATCTCTGAGCGATTTTTCACTAAATTTGGTGATGTTATACTTGTAATATTATATGTTACGTCATACAAATACTTTAATTGCGAAACTTTGTGAAAAGGTTAGTTTCGTATGTTTGATTGTTTTTTTTTTAAACGAACACTAGGAATTTCCCGTGCGGCTAGGTACTACCTACTCACGTTAACAAGTTATAAATGTCACGTCGACAGGTGGCCGAGGAGCTGCTGAAACAGAGCGGCGCGCGCGCGGCCAGCGGCTCCGTCGCGCTCGAGCACGCCACGCGCTGTGCGCGCCAGCTGGCGGCCGCGCGCAAGGACAACGACTTCATCTACCACGCGCGCGTGCCCGAGCCCGCCGCGCTCGAGCCCGTGGCGCGCGCCGCCATCGCCAAGCCGGCGCCCGTGCCCGCGCGCTGGGCGGACGGGCGCGAGCTGTTCGCGCGCCTCGTGCCGCTGGCCGTGCACCAGGCGCTGGCGGGCGCGGGCGCGCGGCGCGCGGACCTGGTGGCGGCCGAGGTGGGCAAGCTGCGCGACGCCACGCAGCTGCTCAACAGCGTGCTGGCGTCGCTCAGCCTGCCCGCGTGCCTGGAGGCCGCGCCCGACGGACTGCCCGCGTCCGTGCGCGCGCGCGCCGCGGCCGTGCGCGCGGCGGGCGGCCTGCCCGAGCTGCGGCGCCTCATGGCCGAGCTGCCCGAGCTGCTGCAGCGCAACCGCGACATCCTGGACGAGGTACGTGCGGCCCACGACACCTGTCACTTTGTATTTCGTAACGATGTAGAATTCGCGATAAATCATCCACGTTGTTCCTACCGACGTGTTTTTGTAAAAGAAAAACCACGCGAGTGCAAGTAAAACTCGCGCATCGTGAGTTCCGTTTAAACTTATATAGGCAGACTTTAACAAAAAGATAAATTGTTACATCGACAAAGGTCGCGGTTAATTTACCAACTGCAGTTATGTTTATAATCCCATTAATTTCTGTGACGCATCTACATATTTTTGGTATTCGAATTTTTCATTTGCTTGTGTTCTATGATATAGTCAACGAGAAGTACCCTATAGATCGAAAAAGTTGCTCTCTGTATACATGTTAAGTCATTCATGTAGTGTTCACATACGTCGTGTGCAAGACTCACCATTTATCATATTGCGTGACCGAGTGAGTGCTCCGTATGGTAACGCGTCCCGTGTCCCGCAGGCCGAGCGCATGCTGCGCGAGGAGGCCGAGGCCGACGCAGCGCTGCGCTCGCAGTTCGGCGCCCGCTGGTCGCGCACCGACTCCGCCAAGCTCACCGAGGCCTTCCGCGCCAACGCCGACAAGTACCGCCAGATCATAGACAACGCCGTGCGCGCCGACAACATCGTGCAGCAGAAGTTCGCGCAGCACCGCGACAACATCGCGCTGCTCAGCGGCAGCGACGGAGACATCACGGCCGGCGTGCCCGACGCGCCCGACGAGCCCGACGCGCCCGCGCAGCCCGACGCCGACGCCGCCGCGCGACAGCTGCGCGCGCTCATGGACGACGTGGACACGCTGAAGGCCGAGCGCGACGCCATCGAGGCCGAGCTCAAGGACACCACCGTGGACCTGCGCGAGCGCTTCCTGGCGGCGCTCGCGGCCGACGGCGCCGTCGACGAGCCCGCGCTGTCGGCCGCAGCGCTGGGGGCCGCGCTGGCGCCGCTGCAGCGCCGCGCGGCCGCCACGCTGGCGCGCCAGGAGACCCTGCTGGGCGCGCTGCAGGCCGCGCACGCCGCGCTCGTGGGCGCGCGCGGCCAGGCCAGCGGCCGCGACCGCGCGCTGGGCCAGCTGTGCGCCGCCGCCGACGCCTTCCAGGAGCTCACCGCCAACCTCAACGAGGGCATCAAGTTCTACAACGACCTCACGCAGGTACCCGCCCCCCCTCCCCGCCACCCGCGCCGCCCGCCCCTCCCGCTCGCTCTGACCGCGCGCTCGTTGTGTGTTCCAGCTGCTGGTGGCGTTCCAGAACAAGGTGTCCGACTTCTGCTTCGCGCGCAAGACGGAGAAAGACGAGCTACTGAAGGACCTGACGCAGGAAGCGTCGCGCGCGTCCGTGCGGCCTGCGCCCGCGCCGCCGCAGCACCACGCCGACGCCACGGAGGTACGAGCTACTTCATATCAAATATCCTATATCATATATAAATGTTCTCAGTCCCTGTCGACTTCCTTAACATTTTTTGCTCACGACTTTGACAGCTGTCATGATGAAATAATGTTAAGTATCCGTGCCAGCGCAGTGTATTGTTTTGCTTTAGTTGCGGACATGTCCGTTTAATATTTTATATTAAACCCTAATAAACCATTCCAAAAACACCCGTTTTGATATTTTACGTCATTTCGGAGAACATATTTTAGTGAAATGTCATTAACTTTTTTTGAAAAACTTATTCGTCTGTATTTATTGAATTAAACAAATGTTGTCTTGTGAACTACTCAATTAATTGTTGGTTTAAAACATATACATTTTAGATATTGCAATTCCCTAACTTTGCAGGAAAGAGAATACATAATTATTTTGTAAATAAACAAAATTTATAATTATTTACTGGTCACGTTTTTTTTTTTGTTTTCATAATATACTTATGTATAGTACCTTGAATTGGGAAAAATTCTAAATCTGTATCGAGCGAGATCTCTTATTGCGTTTCTTAAATTTTATTCAAATTTCTATGTAAATAGGGTTGTCGCAAACTAGTAAATATATGACTGGATTATTTCAATCGATTTAATAAATGATGCAAACCAATGCCATCAACGCTTGTTTATGGCATCCTCGCTATTGAATTGGATTGTCATTTCGTCAGTCGTCGCTTTATATTACTTTCTTCAAGACTAGGATTCTAAATGATTGAAGTGAACATTGTCTGTTGTTACGAGTTGAAGCCGATATACTGAGTTCGATAGGGGCAAAGGTTTTTATAACCGGACCGGACGGACCGGATAATTCTAATAGACGGTGAAATAAATCTACAATAGTGATTTTCCTGCCTAATTTCCGGGTATGGTGTTGTCGATCATAACGGCAATATTTTATTTTATTGTATTGACGATTATTAAATATGTTTGAAGTTGATGGCGCTTCATGTGAAGTTCCAGGTATCGTTCTATAAACTGCATGACAGTGGCTTACAAGATAATTACAAGGAAAACTATCATCATGTTTATTTAATTGTATACAGTAGAACTACTGATTGTGTGTTGGTTGGTATTTGAACATCGAAAATTGTAGAAACCCATTTCTCATTTTTTATTAAATGCTGTAAGTACATCAATGTAGTACATCAAGATTGCTTGTAATAAGTACCTGTTGGATACAATGCATGTAAGATAATCATTGTCCGTTCGTTGATCTCAAAGTGTTACGGTCTTTGTTTTGTTGTCGGGCCTTTTCTGTCAAAACATTATAAAGGAGATCGCCAGTTTTGGGCTAAAGTATGTACAGAAACGATTTGTGTATTAAAGAAAACTAGATTTTTTACTGATTAAAAACAACATGTAACATTAATAACTTTCTACTGGAATGAGCCAAAAATTATAATTTTAGATATGGTTAATAATTTAATTTTCGTTTAAAACTAGCTCCGTAAACAAGCTGTGTGGTCATTTTAAGATCGTTCTAAAACTAGTGGTTCTAAAGAAGTTATTAAAAAAACGATATCTATTTTGTTTTAGCATCTATCATGGACATTATAATCATTTATAAACGAAAAAGGACATTTGATGACATTATTTTAGTTTTAGTAATAGTTATTCATTTATTTATTTAACAAAAACTTCAAAACGAAAACAACAAAACGAAAAAATATCGATGTTTGTCAAAATGTCAATGTCACGTCACTCCCGCCAAGTCCGGTCATTCGTTTTCGTAGGTACTCGTGCACTTAACTTTTTTTTATTTTACCTACCTAATTCCTTTTGTGTGCTACTCAATAATATGCTAATAGTAACGTACAACTATGTTTTCAAACAATTAAATCAATGTGACTATTTGATTATGGTGTTTAAAATGCATTTTGGCATTATAAATACAATTATTCTTACCATCTGCCGTATAACCTAACCTAGTGACCCAGAAACTTATTTTCTTCCTTATTCCCATAGAATTTTGAGAGAAATCTTTCTGATATGCACGTGTTTTATCTATTAAACAACACATAAGTTGTTACTGTTCACATTTGGCCCAACAATGTATGAATTTTTGGCGATCTCCTTTCCAGTTTCGTTAGTATTCTCGGAACCGAATTTACGAGTCTTAAATAATTAATCACAATGAGTAATGTCTGTATTGGGGTATTGTATTTTGCACACTGGTTTGAGTGACAACAGTAACCGACCATTACAAATTCAATATTTCCGAAATCCTGCGCTTGTTGGAACTGTTTTGTTTTTAAAGAAAAACGCGACCATGAAGGGAATCGTTTTCGAGAAAAATATGGTTCTGATGCTGAATTTCTATTACACCTTACAGCATTGTTTTTTTCTCTTAAACTACTGTAGTGAGAGCCGGCGGACTTTTAATAAGTTTGTTTGTTTCGTTGTTATCTTTCCAAAAAACACGTAAGCGTTCATACGTAATGTCTCGTTGCAGCCGGCCGCCGTGGCGCGTCGCGAGCCGCCCCCGCGCCCCCCGCCCCCCGCGGGCTCCGCCCCCGGCCCCGCCCCCGGCGCCGCCCCCGGCCCCTCCGCCCTGCCGTACCCGCAGCAGCCACAAGGTGAGTGCCGCGCCGCCCGGCAACAAGTGAGTGCGTGCGACGTGACGTAACGTGTGGGTCGTGTGCGCAGGCATGCCGGTGCCGTACGGCGCGGGCGCGGCCTACCCGTACTACGCGGCGCCCATGCCGCAGCTGTACAACCCGTACGCCACGCTGCCGTACCCGCACCACGCGCCGCGCATGCCGCCGGCGCAGGCCTACCAGCCCTACCAGTACCCCGCGCCGCCCAACGCGCCCTACGGACAGCAGGCCCCGCCGCCCGGGTACAACCCCTACCCGCAGCAGTAGACCCCCCCACTCCCCCTATGCTAACACTTGATGCATTTTACGTCTGTCTTCTTAATAGCTTGACGATATTAGTAATTATTTTTAAAAGATTTTATAAATACAATGCATTATAACGAATTTGAGAAACAAGAGATGTGATCTTTAAATTAAATAAATGTGTAAACATTCAATATGATGATAATCTCTGACTACACTTACGACGTTATAAACAAATGATATAGTACGGTTGTTGGCGATCAAGTTATTATAATGAAACCTGAAAAACGATAATATTTATAAGAATATGCTCGGCCATTAAAGTGGTACTATTTGTTGATATTAATCATTATGGAAGGTGATGTGGAGATGTCGAGCGTGCGCCAGTGACGCGCTCGCTTGTGACGTCACCGGCGCACGCGCACGCGCTGTGGTGCTTTGTAAGTATATAAACCTCACTGCAAATATTACAGAAACATCATTTGTAACTATGTAAAAAAGTATATTTGTTATTATTTACGTGAAATAAAAAGTAGAAATATTTTTTTAAAGAAATTGTTGGTTCTTGTTTTATTTGATTATTGTTTCGTCGTAGGTATTTGTTAAAAAAAAGCAACTTAGGTGACATAGTGACTGCTCATGCGCAACGTGTTTCATTCGTGAATGAATCGTTACCTTTTTAAAATTATAAGGCCACGAATCATCCCAATTTGCGGATGAGTAGTCACAGTTACCTAAGTCAAAAAACGCTCAGTGTGCGTCCACAGTGTACGCGCCGCGCGGCCGGGCGGGCCACACCAACACAGTGACGCGCGAGCTTTTGTAAGTTTCACGTAAAATCAGGTGTTACAAGCTATGGACGAAGATTTGCTATTTTTACTAGACAGTCCGATCCTGAGATGGGAGGTGTTGAACTCTAGAGATGATGTGCACGAAATAAATAAAAACAGAGGAATAACCGATGACTTTTTGACTTATATGAATAATTGAGATTATACCCTAGAAAAGATTCTTATTCTCGAATGCCCGTGTCAACTTTTGACTACATACTAAGTACAATAACACCTAAAATCACAAAAGAAGATACTACCATATAGGTGGTTTAGATTGAATTGCACTTATAAACAATTCGGTATTTATAGACATTTTCCGACAAACAAATACAAATGCGGCAAACGGCATACGTCGAGTGGGAACTAGTTTATTAGTCCCGCCACCCGCGCATTGGGTTGCTTGTTGACTAGGCCCGTAGTGCGGCCAGAACGCGCGTCAGAAGCTTTTGAAAACAATTAATTTTTAAATAGTTTTTAGTTTTTTTAGTACCGTTCACATCAGTATACTACTATCATATCCCGACAAACACTGGAACCCAACGCAACCCGACAACTGACACTGTATAACTTTGATGACTCACTTTAACAAAACAGAAAAATCTGTAATTCGAACAGTATTCCAGAATTTCGCTTTCCGTAGCACGTGATATATTCTAAAGTATCCTTAAAATTTAAAACATTTCAAATTTAGACTACCTATCTATGTTTTACAAAATGATTCGAGTTCATAATAGTTTTAATTAACACTAAACTGTGTCTCCTGAAAGTAACTACTATGCAATTACAACCATACTAGCTTTTGCCCGCGGCTTCGCTCGCGTTAAATTCGGTAGCGCCTTATTGATTTGTAATAGCAACGCTGAGTTTTCCCGTCTCTTTAAAAAATATCCTATGTCCGTCTCCTGGTTCTCTACTATCTCTTTACCAAAATTCATTAAAATCGGTTCAGCCATCAAAGCGTGAAGAGGTAATAAACAAACTCACTTTCGCTTTTATAATATTAGTGAGGATTGGTAGTAGTAGTAAATCCCGAAATTTCTGGATTTACTAAAGCGCGGCAGATTAATGTACAGGAGGATACCTTGTACCCGGTTAAGTACCTCCACCAAACATGAGCCCCATATATAAGGCCGCCTGTGGAGAATACAGGATCAGATTAGTAAAAAAAAATTGACCATCAAAAATTATCGAGCGACAATTTGAAGGTGACGTAAAGAAAAGGAAAGGCAGCAAAGTTGAAAAAAAAACTGCATTCTCTAGCGTAGGATTTTTTATTTTGAAGGAAATAATTGAAGGATAACGAAAAATATATACGTAATCTGACAATTTCCGCAAGCCGAAATAGCAAAATTCGTCGAAAAAATTAAATGCATGCAGCTGCGATGCCTATATTTCCTTCTCCGCGTTTCTATTCCTCTCTCTCTTTCTCTATCTATTACTCTCTCACTCCGTCCCCAATCTGGTTTCTGCTGCCAAGCATTTCTGGAGCATTTCTGGATTTGGGATCAAAGGAGCATAATGTGCAGGATTCTTTTAACATCATACAGTCTTTTACTTGCCACTTATATGGGTTGAAAAAGTTTAGACGATGTCAATCAAGCTAGGACTGTAATGTTATGTTCGTACGGATGTACAAGGTAAAAGACAAATCACCACAACCCTTCTCCTTGAGTGTCCGGAATCACAATACGGGCAACTTCTTGTCACCCTGTGAATCGGACTTACTCCAGCAAACAGCAGTGTACAAGATTCATTGCATGCTTGTGGAGTAATGCAAACATTACTGACCTTTTACCAACGGACTACTATTGATGAAGATGATGATGATTAATTAATTCATTATAAAACATTAAAATTTCTAAGTATTTTCTTACAAATACAAATATTCTACTTAAAAAACATACACTTATTTATTTGCATGCTATTTCCTGAGCTTTTCAATTAATTAAGTTCAATGTTTTTTTTTTGTCAAGCCGAATCCCTTTAGTAGAACATAAATATGAACCATTATATATCTTAATCCGACGCGCTTGAGTATTTTTTGCACATAAATAGCCGCGAGTTTGCGTCACATCGTAATCGTCAGATTAGTGAATGAGTTTTTTTTTTTGGTGCACTTAACACTACTTTAGAAAATCTGACGCGCTCGAAACATACAACAACCCGCATCATGCAAACGATCAGATTAACATACGAACATACGTAGGGCATTGATGCTATCAATATCTGACGCGCTCGAGAATGTCTATGCAACAGTATTTTATTACATATTTAAAAATCTTTAGCCGCTTCCCCCACCGATGAAAGGGTATATATCATTTAACATTTTTTTCTTCTTGTCATCTAAGCTTTGCAACCCAATAGGACTCGTATCACGCTCGAGTAAATCCCCATTTAGCATCGTGGGCTCCCCTACTGAATCCCCTAATGAATATTTTAGCAATATTTTGTTTTCCAGTAATGTGAGCCTTTGTGAACGACCACTGAACAGTGCGCTGCCAGTGGCGAGGATGATAAGAAACACTGCCAATCCACACAAACTAGGAAAAGGTTCAAATTGATGAAATTACTGTGTTGAGGTGTCAGCCAAATAACACGATTGCTAAAACGTTGAATTATTTTATTTTAATTAACATTAACGGCACCAGGATCTCTCAAGACCATCATGGTACATTAATGATGAAGCCAAGCTATACAGGAGGTCTGCAATCATGTACAGTTTCACTAAGATAGTACAGGTTAACTTACTAAGAGTTATAAATTAAACAAACATTATATTATCACATAATTGTTGCTATTTATTAAATTATACAATCTAAAGTTCGCGATTACACTTGATTACGTTAGCAATAGTCTAGTACTTGGGTGCGGGGGACTCCTCCTTCGAGTAGTCTCTGATGGGAGAGTAGAACTGAAACAATACAAACACCAATACGTGACTAACACATTATGCTATTCCTGTTATGAATGTGCCTTGTCTGTGTCTGTCTTATAATTACACCATGCTCTTACTAGTGCGGCTTCGTCAATAAATGTGCACTACGCAATCGGTGCACTGCGCAATTGGTGTACTGCGCAATTAGTGTACTGCGGAATTGGTGCACTCTTAACGAGCACTTATCTGAGACTGTGCACGTGCATTTTCTGAAATCACTTTTAATATTGGACCGGGTGGAAGGCAAACGCGTGCAAGTTAGAGCACCGGCAAGATTGTCAGATGCAATCAAGGCTGTTGGAGGCAGGAGGCAGCTGTAGTGAGCGGTTCACACTGCAGGAAGCCGCATGGGTTGCAGACAGGTCATACATTCAGTCAAAAAAGTAACGGGAATGGATGATTTGTTTATGGTTCCAAAGTAATTTTTTGTTTTTTTTTTTTGTAGTTTTTAGATTGGCACAACTGTTTTCCATTTTGGCGCGGAGTTTGAGTTGCATCTGTTATTTATATTAAATACAGTGCTGGTTTTAGTAATATCATATATAGTGTGTATTGCGAATTTCATAATGGACAAAAATATCGAACAAAGAGTTTGTCTTAAATTTTGCATCGCCAATGGAATTTCGTGTTCGGAGTCACTGAAAATGTAACAGAAGGCTTACGGTGAATCGACTTTATCAAAAACTCGTGCTTATGAGTGGTTCAAAGCGTTCAAAAGCGGTCGAGATGTGATAGAAGATTTGCCTCGCTCTGGTAGGCCGTCAACATCTACAACTGAAGTTAACATCGCAAAAGTGAAGAAAATAGTGACTGAAAATCCCCATTCAACTCTGAGAGAGATAGCCGCCGAACTTTCTGTATCGCACGAGTCGATCCGTACCATTGTAACTAATCATTTGGGTATGAAACATGTTGCTGCTCGGCTAGTCCCAAAAGATCTGAATTTTCTCCAAAAACTCAATCGCATGAAAGTCGCTGAGGACATGCTAGAACGAGTCAGTTCGAACCCAACATTCATGAAACGCATTGTTACTAGTGACGAGACGTGGGTTTACGAGTTTGACATGCAAACTAGTCAACAAGCTTCGGAGTGGCGCCTTCCAACTGAACGATAGAAGACATAAAGGAGAATTCGCGGCGAGAACTGAACTCAATTCCGGAAGCAGCGTTTAAAAAATGTTTTGATGAATGGATTTATTCGTTGGCGCAAGTGTATCGTTTCCAAAGGAGCATACTTTGAAGGTGATAAAATAAATTTGGATGAATAACAGACATTTTGTGTATTATTGATCTTTTCCCGGTACTTTCTTGACAGAGTAGTAAGTGCTCGCGATTCTCAGTAATGAACCTGGAGTCGTTATTATGGGCCTCTGACTTAACATGCCATGGCAAAATATCTCTCCCGCATGCTGGTTGGCGTGTTGAAGGCACGTTAGTGTTCCACGCGAGGCACACAGAGGGGCCTGCCGAGGAAAGATATACTGCTCCCCCGGAACATAAAGGGCAATAGAAGGAACATTGGTGGGTTTTAGCCAGTAAAAGTCTGACGCTCCCTCAGAGCGGGGGAGTTTATTTGATAGTTTCCCATCCACAAAAAGAAAAAGGCATGCTGGTTTCCTCACAATGATTTTATGCATAAAATCAGAAAAATCAAAATGTGTGTTATGGTTTTGAACTGGAGATCTATGACTTGGCAGTGCCATGGTCACACAACTAGGCTAAACACTACTATTTTTAACTGTATTTCCTGACTTGTACAACAAATACAGGGTGGAAGAACAAACAAGTTACCATGTATTCAGCATGTCATTCTGAATCCCCCACATAGAAAATAATTAATCAATGGTGGGCGAAAAAAAATGGGTAAAACACATACATATAAGGTACAGCTGGTTTTCTTACAACTACTATGTTCCCACAAGGGGCGTTCAGAATGATCTACTTCCACTCTGTATAATGTAATAAAAGGGTTTATTTCTGAATCTTTGTGACATTGCTATGCATGTGTTTCCCCTGTGGCAATTGGCTTTAAAACATTTTGTTAGATAAACTTAGTCATTGTTGCATCCCATTGGTTGGCTTCAAGCTCTAAATACAGGGGTAACATTTTCCTTGTGTATTTCAAATACCCACTTATCCTACTTGGTAGCACTCAGTTTAGCTTTCATTACATTGGATTTTGTATGTATTTGCAAACTCATATGATATAAATCCAATAATTTAAGAATATTGTCAGTTTTTATATGTCACAATATCTGCATGCCAAGCTACCCTCAAGGTGATATTGTTGAACCAGTAGACGTGAAGATGCTGAGTGGAGTGCTGCATACCTTATACTGCTTGGCCCTGTACTCCTCCCAGGGCTCAGGGTTGGACTTCTTGTTCCACGATACATCAGGGTTGCGGGTGGCCAGCCTGCCCAGGTAGAACACAGCACCGGCACAGCCAATCCCCACGCACACATACAGCGGGATCAACTGCACATATACAACACAGTCATCAGTATTCACGGGACATGCTTTTGTTATTGCTATAAAGGTGTAATATAGATGTGAAATAACAAAGTAAGTAATAGAGAATATTTACATATATATATATGAGAACAAGCATGTTTAATATACACAACCATTACCTAGGTTTGATCTATATATTTGTAGATGAATGATTCAATTACAGCTATCGATACGTGTTCGTAATGATAACAAAAAGATAAAAATATGGGACAACCACTGAACACCAGTTTTCAACCTAAACTAGCCTACTACTTGTGACATTGTATCTCACTTAGTTCAAATTGGCCTACTACACTAAATTGGCGAATTTGACAATTTTTCAGAAAAAATATTTCAGGTCTATAGCTTGAATAGCTTTTACAAATGGCAGCCCTAAGAAGAGACGATATACCTCATTACGTTTTGCAACCTAATTTACTTGTTTAACAATTGGTATGAAATTACGACCTCATACCTCAGTTAATTTCCAAATAAGCCGTAACAATTAAAAATCAGGTACAAAAATACACAATATTAGAGGTTAATTATGTAAGAAGTGTACACCTGAAACGTAGTGCGCGTTAAACAACAAATAAGAAGTGCTACTTACAGCTTTGTGCTTTTTCAAGCTTTCAAGTGATAATCCTTGCATTTTGATGATTTACTGAATCTTAAAAAAGTCACAACTATTTGCTTAAAACGCAGAAATAAAGCGATCGATTGTAGTCTCCGTCGATTGCAGAAAAATCTGACAGTTTATTTTATTCAGCTGTGTCAATGTTACCATCCGTGAATTATAAAATATTTATTGCAACGGCAGCGTTCGCACTTGAAACACTATGTATAAAAAGTATAATCTAGCACTGAAACTCAAGAATGTTCGATATTGATCCAGATCTAAAAATATTTGTCGAGATTCCTGGAAAATTATTAAAAGTCAAGAAAGCAATCAATGTGATACGCAACAAATAAAGAAAATATATTCATACTAAAACCCATACCGATCCAAAACTTATTTCAAATACTCAATATCTTTATTTGCTTTACCATAAACCATAATGTATACCTAGGTGGTAGTTTTCATAATATTGTGATATTTATGAACCCTGTAGCCTGTAGGGCACAGCAAAAGGGTAGAGGAGAGGAAGCTCTGTTTTAAAAGATAGTTGAATTTTTTTTGAAATTTTTCGTGTAGAAGATCTGTCATTAAACAATTCAGGTGTTATTATACAATTATTTATAAATATGTGTTTTCTTTTTTATTTAAACTTTTATTTTTATTATATTTATGCTGATTCGTATGTGTAGGTGGTGTTTACTTTTAAAAAAAAATTATTGTATTATAATACGATAGACAATATTTATAAATATTTATTTATTGACTATTTAAAGTTCCTTTATTTATTTGTGGTATAATTTATGAATTTTTATTATTTATAGTTTAAATATAATAGGTATGTTTAAACCTATTAATTAAGTGGATGTCATTTATTATGGTTATACCTTTAATAATTATTTAATTGGACTGATAAACAGTAAGAATGTTAACAAAAAAATGATGTATCCCCAATCGAAAACAATAGAACCTAATCATGCTAGCATATTGTTAATCCAATCTCTAAAAAGCACAAAAACGGTGGGTTATGACAGCTTACCCACTCATCTCCATAAATAAACTGCACATTTAATAATACAGCACCTATTTCATCTCATAAATCTGTCATTGTCATTATAAGATACTTTTCTGGACAAACTAAAAATACCAGTCGTAAAACCCATTTGCAAAAAATGGGATAAAGCAACAATTATATAACTGATGCCCTCATACCCACACTTGCCAAAATAATATTGAAAAAGTGATGATTAAACGCTTAACAATTTTCCTTAATAAATTCAAAATACTGAACAACATGGCTTTCAGTAAGGAAAGTCTACGATACTTGCCGACTCTAAATTAATAAAATTAAAGCTCAGAAAATATAGACAAAAAGCTTTAACCCCTGTGCGACATAAGCATAAGCAAACGTTTTATTTTGGTGATCATGGTATTTTGCTTCGAAAAGCTTATGCGCACTATATTTGCGGGGTAGAATAAAAATAGTTACAAAGTTACCTCACAATTTTTTGTGATGTTATAGACAACAGTAGCCCTACTATGACCTCTTAAAGCAATTCTTATTCCGCTGAGGGAAAGGGACAGAGTTATACAGGGTGTCTAGCACCATCTCTTTCACTCAGTGGAATAAGTTCTGCTTTAAGATGTCATAGTAGGCCTACTGTATGTTGAAATCAAAAATATAATAACGAGGACATAGAAAATGCTTAAAAAAAACTACCTCAAACTCAAAGCATTTATTTAAATTAGACCATTTACAGGCACTTTTGAATGTCAAGAAACAAAATGATTAAACTACAGTCCCGGTCACAAGGAATAATAACTTGTAACAGTTCTGTAGTTGCCCATTTCAAAGCATTGATAACGTTTACCTTAAAACAGTCTTGATTTATGTCAAAATACCTGCTTTTCAAGCCTGGGGTATTTTGACATAGCCGCACTTGGAAGCCCTGGTATTGAATTTACCATTGCAGGTATTTCTCATCCCTGGTGCGAAGCTATAGTTGAACTTTAAAGGATAAACCTTTTATTTTGAGAACAAAGTTCTTATCCAAGGAATTAACCACGATTTTATTGATTATCTAATACCTAAGCATTAAAATATTTAAATGACATAGATCTATAAATTTGACGATACAAGTTAATGACAAATGGAATCAAGTGAGGAAACTAGAGGCGAGGGTGTTCTAGAGCCGAGACCAGCAGTGACTGTTGTATTGTATTGTATACCGGGCTGATGTCCGCAACTCCACGTCTGAGGCGCGTATTTTGCGTATGCAGCAGAAACTAACAAACGCCGACGTTGACGTTTAATTCATTTGGAAATTTCCATATGAATTAAAAGTCAACGTCAGCGTTTTTCAATAAACTTAATCATAGAACTAACAATATATTTATCATAAATCACAAAAAAACTGTGATTTAATTTGTTTTTTCCCCGCGCTTTGCCATCTCAGGCTGAAGGAGAAGCAAAGAAGTGAAGCCGCTAAACAGCCTTATATTAAAAACTAGCTGTTCCATGCGGTTTCACCCACGCTGCTCAGCACCTGTTGATCGTAGCTTGATGTTATATAGCCTATAGCCTTCCTCAAGAAATGGACTAGCCAACACTAAAAGAATTTTCCAATTCCAACCAGTACTTCCTGAGATTAGCGCGTTCAAACAAACAGACTCTTCAGCTTTATAATATTAGTATAGATAAGAACCAATTTTTGAAAAAGTATTCTGAACAAAAAAACCGTTGATAATAATTATCAACAAAAAATATTTATTTTAATAGGTAATTATAATTATTTAGTTGTATCTCCGAACACGGCAGATAACTTTATTTCCTTACTGGCAATTCTAAATACAGCTGTCACATTACAAAAATGCAATAAACTTTTGACAAATGCATCAAAAGATTCTATTGTATTGATATAACCTAATTTTAATGACTTGGTGCTATTCTTGTGGAAACAATTCTTTTTATAATCGAAAGGGAAAAGTGTACTTTCAAAATGAGCTTTTTATTGTAAGTAATAGTAGGTCTAGTATCAACACTGATGTGTGTCTATAAATAACTAAACGTCTTCCGTTCTGCTACGCTGACGTCTTGTTTACGTCTGTGGTGAATTTTTGTAGCATACTCATGAAATTGTTTCAGTAATTAAGAGTTGTGCCGCTTCCTCAAAGCCCAGGTTCCCCAAAGCTCACTGGTTATCCACTACTCGTATGTAGTGAGGCGCCAGTTGGTGATGAAGCACCTCCTGGCTCGAATATGTGTTCGGCTCTGTTGGTCGCCGTCAAGTGTAACATTTCACCATGTCTTATTACAGTGGGAGTCGTTCAAACAAGACATTCAAGCCGAAGAAGAACATCCCTGAAGGCACGCACCAGTACGACTTGATGCGGCACGCGGCGGCTACGCTAGGCTCCGGTAATCTGCGCCTCGCAGTCATGCTTCCAGAAGGGGAGGACCTCAACGAGTGGGTTGCTGTCAACAGTGAGCACCAGCTTTCAATACTAGCTACTTGATACAATCATACATGTGACCCAACTTCATACAATTCATACCAAGAAGTCAGTAAGTTTGAAGAACTTGTGGGTTAGATACAGCTGTACATTCTCCAATTAGCATCAGAAGTGTACAGAAGTTGTTTTACATCTGCTAATGTGTTAGTGCATACTTTGGTATACATAGTCAGTTACTCATGTTTTGGAACGCCATGTCCATACTTGCAGCTCCGACACTTGGTCTCTCACCTTGTCAGTGCACATATTACCATACATTTACATATGCAAACTACCCAATAATCAAATTGTACAAGTTACAGGTGTCTTATAGAATCCATGTTCATCTACTTAATATTGTTGCCCGACAGCACACAGTCACCTGCTGTAAAAGCCATCTTTATTATGGTTGCAATGTATAGTGCATACTGGAATAGCCTCTGGTTGCTAACTAATTTCATTGAAAGTGTCTGATTAAAGTGACGTCTGCAAGTCTACTGCATAAATTATAGTCATAATAATGCAATAACTTAAAAAAAACATTTAAAATGAAATTTGATTCTTAGTTAAACTCAACATACCTACTTGTTGGGCATGGGAACGTGAAGTTTCGTTTTTCTCATCTAATTTGCATACTCTAGTCCTGAGAACAAAGATGAAGTTGACGATGGGACAAGCTAAACCAAAAGAAGCCTATTAACTCATGAGTAGATCAGATCTGAGCTATATGAACTCAGCAACACTGAAGCTGACGGGAGATTCCACTATTGGCTGTGTGCAAAATAACCATGCAAAAAAGTAAATTCAGTGTTGTTTTTATTTAAAGAGAGCTTTCCTAAAGTCTTATCCATAGAGCAATCAGCAGCAACAACAACTACATACTATTAACAGAGGTGTACACTCGCATTGTTAGTTGTGCCCTTTTGTCCACGACGTGAACACAACACGCTCATCGCGCATTGTGCCGCCGCGTATAGCTACCACATGACTCACATATCAGGCGGCATATTATTATCGTGCTCACGTCCTCTTTTTTGTTTCCTTTTAAAGCAAATGTTGAGGTTGTACAAGGAAAAAATCTAATATATAAAATTCTTGTGTCACAATGTTCGTTCCCATACTGCTCCAAAATGGCTCGACCAATTCTTATGAAATTTTTAATGCATATTCAATCAAATCAATCAAGGTCTGAGAATCGGCTACTATCTATTTTTCATGCCCCTAAGACCTAAGTGATAAGGGGGACCTGAGCAGCGGGTGAAACCGCTGGGCACAGCTAGTATTTTATAATCATTATTATTGATGATTTTCCTGTAAAATATAATAAACTAGCTGTTCCTCGCGGTTTCACCCACGCTGCTCAGCACCTGTTAGTCGTAGCGTGATGTTATATAGCCTATAATTAAGCCTTCCTCAAGAAATGGACTATCCAACACTAAAAGAATTTTTCAATTCGAACCAGTACTTCCTGAGATTAGCGCGTTCAAACAAACAAACAGACAAACTCTTCAGCTTAATAATATTAGTATAGATATGTAGGTATTCAGAATTTATTCTTATCAAATTATGACTGGAACGACTAGGTGTGGTTTTATATCTTTGTCATGTTCATGAGAATACTTGTGAAATTTCGGCGGTCTCTCCAGTCCTGTGCCCATTACTCTCGCGGCCGGGGCGCCTATACCGATCTGCGAAGATCTGTTACAGAAAAATTGAAAGGGAGTCGTTTGGCTTGGTATGGACATGTAATGAGGAGGGACGAAGCACATGTGACTAAAAGCGTGATAGAGACGGACACAGGCTAATAGAGTGGGATATGAGGGAGACAAACGGAAGAAACGGGAAAACTTAGCCAATAAAATTAAATCAATAAGGCGAACGTGAGCACAGCCGCGGGCAAAAGCTAGTACCTATACGAATAAAATTACAATCGCACAGACAAAAATCTAATCTTCTAATATATAAAATTCTCGTGTCACAGTTTTCGTTCCCATACTCCTCCGAAACGGCTGGACCGATTTAAACGAAATTTTGTGTACATATCGGGTAGGTCTGAGAATCGGCCAACATCTATTTTTCATACCCTTCTCTAGAAAAGGAGCTCAGCAGCGGGTGAAACCGCTGGGTACAGCTAGTAATGTCATAATATTTAATTCTGTTACAGAATGGCTAACAGAAAATATGCTTTATGGCTCATCGCCCGCTGCTTATTAGCAATGGGCGATGAGCCATAAAGCATATTTTGTAGCCCGATAGATATAGGCCCGACCTTATGTTAATATTGTTGTAAAATCTGAATTAAATTTATTTTGCATATTTTACGGTTTGTCCGGAAACACATACAGTTAAAAATAAAACTATAAATAATTTATAATTATTATAATGTTGGCTTTGGTATCGTCTGTGGAACACATCATCTATGCATATAATAAAACCGTAACAAAGTAAAAACTGAATGTAAACACGCACGACGACACGACTGGCTCGTGGCGCCAAACTTTGACTTTGGATATCAGTATTCGTCATAAACACGAACCTACACTACTCCGCGACTGACCAATCGCGACGCTTCCAAAGATCGAACGGAAAACGCGCAATGTCACGGTACAACACTAAAATATTGTGCAATATATTTATTATAATAATACAAGCTCGCTCAAACTTGTGTTCAATGATTCAATACTACCCTATTTTGCGGATAGGAAATCATCAAAGAACTTTCCTCGCTGTGGGCGGAGCGGAGGGAGTGTCAAACTTTTACTGACTTAAACCCACCTATGTTCCTTCTATTGCCCTTTATGTTCCGGGGCGGCGGTATACTCCTTCGAACAACCTGAAACCCTGGCAGGCCCCTCTGCTTTGCTGACATCTCTGTGAGGCGCGTGTGGAACACTAACGTGCCGTCGACACTGCTTCAATACTACTCTTACACATTCAATATTATCAGTAGGTGTATGGGGCGCCGAATTTGACTTAATTCACCAATGATAAATAATAGTTTCATGATCGATACATACATTTTTTTATTTTTATTACTTCTTATATCGTGCCATCATCATTCAAAATCGAGAGCCGTTCATATCTTCGCTATAATGGCACCCGATCGAGATGATTTTTAATTACTTATTCAATGATAAGTACCCCCTCAATAATACTTTTTTTTTGCAGATGTATTGTGAAAAAAAAAAGTTTTTTTGACTTCATGTCATTAGATCACAGAAATTATAGTGCGACACAATCGAATGGTTTAAAATTACAGAATGTGTAATGCGTACTTATAAGTTGTTTTGGTCTGAGTTGACTTGGTTGCTCGCGAGTGTATTTAGCCGTAACCGCAGCCTGAAATGTGAAAATGATTACTGGCATTACAAATGCAAAACAGCCATATTCAGCAACTATGTTGGCTCCGATGAAAACACGTCGTATATTGCACGTTACGTTTGCCTCTGATGTATAAGACGTTGCTCGGTCGGCAGCGGTGGATTTCTTCAACCAGATCAACATGCTGTACGGCACCATCACGGAGTTCTGCACTGAAGAGTCATGCGCGGTGATGTCGGCGGGGCCGAAGTACGAATACCACTGGGCCGACGGACACACCGTCAAGAAGCCCATCAAGTGCTCCGCGCCGAAGTACATCGACTACCTCATGACGTGGGCACAGGACCAGCTCGACGACGAGACGCTCTTCCCCTCTAAAATAGGTAAGTAGTAGTAACCAAAAATGAGTCCAGACTCCGCGGCTCCTATTGATAAATTTCTGATGGAATGGAATCACCCAATTACAGTTTGGGAATGTGGGAACGAAACTCTATATCGAGCCATTTACTACATAGGGCTTCATTTTTTAGTGATAATGTTTTATTTAGAGTTTGTGCATTATTTACAAACTATATTCATATTTAATTTACATTAGTATTCATATTTAGTTTAGTTTTTTTTAGAGTACATGAACAAGTAGGTATCATAATCGGAAAAGAATTACAGAGCTGAGCGTTGCCCCGTGAGGATGGCAATGAAGATATTTATTTATTACTAGCTTTCGCCCGCGCTAAATTAGGGGTAACACAGTTCCTCTTGCGCCTTATTGATTTGTAATAGCAACGCTAAGTTTTCCCCTTTCTTCCCTCTTTCTCCCTCACATCCCGCTTTTTTCAAAAAAATATTAGCCTATGTCCGTCTCCTGGTTCCCTACTATCTATGTACCAAAATTCATCAAAATCGGTTTAGCCATTAAAGCGTGAAGAGGTAACAAACAAACAAACAAACAAACTCACTTTCGCTTTTATAATATTAGTAAGGATATATATATATAAATATAATATATATATATATATAAGTAAGGATTAACAATTGTTGCCAACAACGGACATACGCGTAAAGCATACGTGAATTGTTGCAAAACATCAATCAAAATATTTTTATTTCCTATAAAACGTCGAGAAAATATACACGGCTCGGGTTGGTCGAGAAAAACCGGCAAGTAACTCCATGGTTACTCTTTTAAAATCATTTGGTTTTACAATGTTGTTGGTATGGCGTTAGTACTTAAGCATGTGAGGTCAGAGTAGGCCCGACGATAAGTCGTTGCTTACTTTACAAAACGTAAAATAAAATCATACGTTAACAAAAGTTAACAAGCGTCATAGAATCTACAAGGCCAACTCGTTTCAAAGGCAATTCGTTGTGAATGAATGGACATGCCATTCATTCACAACGAATTGGTAAAAAAGAATCCATACAAGAATAAGAAAAAATATTGCAAATTAAAAACTGAGTCTATTGCAAATAAAAACTAAAATAAGATCTAGAATAGTTAGAGACATCCACAAATTTATGCTGTTTATGTGCTAACAGGGAAGCCGCATGCGCAGAAGGAACTATAGCCAAACTTATTTATCCTCAACGTAGTCCTTGATTTTGTAATATGCTTTTTTACCTAATAAGAACACTTTTGATGTAGTTTTTAAACTTTCCATTTGTCAGTTCTATAACTGATTTCGGCAACTTGTTATAAAAGCGTATACTGTTTATTAGAAATGACTTGCTAGTTTTTGTTAATCTAAATTTGGGAATTACAATTTCGTGTTTACTGCGTGTATTAATATTATGGTAGTCGCTACTAATTTAAAAAAGCCCTCGATTTTTACGTATATACAATATACATATAAAATGATGGCAGAATCAGTATATCCATCTTAAAATTTTTCTCTGAGGGACTCCCAAGGACCCATTTTATAGATCGCGCGGACTGCTCTCTTTTGTAATATGAAAACTAAATCGACGTCTGCTGCCGACCCCCACAGCAGAACGCCATAGGACATAATACTGTAAACAAAAGCATTGTATTCTAACGTAGCTGTGTCTACATCAGTTAACTGCCTTATTTTCCTTACTGCGTGCATATGCAGTAAGGAAAATAAGGCAGCTGCATAGCTAAGCCTACCCGAAAGAGTTCTTATGTGCGCGCCCCATTGCAGTTTTGAATCGATAGTCATCCCCAAGAATACTGCTTCCGCTATAATATCAAGATTACACACTGACATTTGGAAAGGCAAATTTTAGACATTTGGTTTTGTTCGCATTCAGTAAGAGATTGTTAGCTGCGAATCGTTTCGATAGAATGGTTAGACTCTTGTAAACATGAACAACATCCAGATTTTTCATCTCCTATGTGGTGCACGTTGCAGGCGTGCCGTTTCCCAAGAACTTCCTGGCGATGGCGAAGACGATCCTCAAGCGCCTGTTCCGCGTGTATGCGCATATCTACCATCAGCACTTCCCCGAGGTGGTGCAACTGGGCGAGGAAGCGCACCTCAACACCTCCTTCAAGCACTTCATTTTCTTCGTGCAGGTACCGCTACTGGCACCCCTGCCACCCTCACACTTCATCACAGGTCCACAGGTACACGACAGATGTGACAAGAGTAAGAGACGTAGACACAGAGTTGACACTTGGATTCCTTGCCATACGTTAAAATCTGCAGTTTTCTGTTTTTAGGAACTTGCTTCAAGAAAATCAAAAGGCAATAACGAATTTATCCTAATTAGAGGTAGGAAACTGTGAGGGTGTATGGATGGATGTTTGTTACTTTTTAACGCAAAAACTGCTGAACACTGCTGTTAGAATGAAATTTGGCACACAGATCGTTTATAACCCGAATGAAATGTTTCCCGGCACAATATTTCCTTAATAAAGCAACAGCTGGTGAGAAACAATGTGACTTACATGAAATAATTGTGTGTGCAGGAGTTCAACCTGATCGAGCGGCGGGAGCTGGCGCCGCTACAAGAGCTCATCGAGAAGCTCACCGCCAAGGAGGCGCGGTGAGCGGCCCGCCCCCCGTGCAGCCGCACCCCGCCACGAGGACACACGCTTACTATTGTTTCGCTCGATCTTCGCACTGTTACACTGGGGGGCTTGTACCGGGCCTGGGCACTCGCATCGCGGTACTTACGCCACACCAGTCGCAGCCCGCGCGATGGACGGCGAAGTACGCGTACTCGCTGCTCGTCGTTACCGTACCGAGTGTTTAGCTCTGCGAACGAAGAATCTCAAATTCCTCGACTACAATTACGTTATAGTTTTATTTAAAACTGTAGTTTCGTAAGTTTTAGTACTTCGATCTTGCTTGCATAGTAGCCACCTCATTGTTTAATGAACACTAGTGCTCTGAAGTAACTACATACTAACACAGACACGCTAGTGTACTGATTGAAATGTTTGTGATATGAAGGCAGGACGGAGTCGTGCGTCTGTCGTGTGGCGCGTGCTACACCTGTCTGTGTGTCGCTTGTAGGGGCGTCCCTGCAGCCGCGTGGATGTCCTCACTCAGATAGAACCAGTAGGCTATAGAGAAGATGGCCTTCCTATACAATAAGATTAAATATAGATACGATTTATCTTTGGAAAATATTTAGATTTGATACATGAAGTATAATGATAAATGTAAGGTGTACACTGTGGTTCGTCAGGAGCCGCGCTGCGAGTTCACGTGCGATGTACGTGCGCAGCGCGTCTTGTGCTATTCATTATAAGTTATTTATTAAATTCGGTTATAGGACTGACGGGATTCCTGTCTAGATTATCTATTAGATTAAATCTTGTTTTCGTGTATGACTTCTTCATTTAATGCTATAATCACTTATAGTGTTAATACTTATAAGTAATGTAGATATTCTGTGCATTTCATATATTTTGATTTCGTGTTTTATCATATCGATCTATATTGCGACTGACAAGTGATGTATTTAATTTAAATATAGATAATTTGAGAAATTAAGTTTTCATATTAACGCATTGACTGCTGAACTATTAGCGAAATTTATGCAAATGCTACGAAATTGCTCACTAACCCTGTGCGGCAAACGCTCATGCGCGTTCAACAAATCTTTCGTGTAGTGCTACGAACGCATATGTGCGGTTGAACAAAGTCTACGCAGTGCGGCCGGCCGCATTAGTGCGGCGTCGAATACTTTGTCCGAGTGCGGCACGGCGCTTATGTGCGTTTGCAAATTTTCGAGTTTTATGGTAGTCATAAAACAATTACTGTACATGTAAAGGATGTTTCATACTAGACCGTAACGTAACCCCACGGATCAAGCGTTACCAGTTTTTTTTTTCTCTTTTGAATTTGTATTTACTCACAACATATTCGATACTTTGTAGTTACGTAAGAGTGAATGAATGGAATTGAATACTAAGTGCTGCCATGTAGTAGTAAACCGCATTACCTGTTGAATTATTATTAATAATTATTATAAGCAAACTTTTTGTAAATTTTATGCTACATAATACACTGTGCGGCAAACGCAAATACGCGCTCAATAAATATTTCGTGTGGTGCTAATAACGCTTCTGCGCGTTTGAAAGAAGTGTTCCCAGTGCGGCTGTATGTCGCATCTCTACCCATAATTTTGATTACAAAAGATTTTTATCACTGGTCATTGCTTAGTAGTCCATTAATATGCCAACATTATTAAATCCATTATATATAAAATTAATTATTTGGTAACATTATTTTGTTTTGTCATTCATTCATTCGTTCAAAATTATGTGACATTTGTGTGACTGTGACACTTTTCACTTTTACCGCGAAGACGAGCGCAAGTTTAGTTTTATACATTCGTATTTTCTTTTAATTTATTTTGAAAATGTTAAAAAACTGGAGCCGTGCCTTACGCCGCGTTTTTTGCTGTGGGCCTGGTCAAGCAGAAGCGTCGTCTACCGATGAGTAAGTATCAACATCTGAATGAATAGTAGGTATATGTAGACAATACTATATTAATATTATAATGATATTATAACTACTATTTTAATGTTTTGTTCATTTCAGGCCCATCTACGAAAATGTGGGCGACTGGAACCAGGCCTATGACGCGGCGGGCACGCTGCGGTTGGTGGTGGAGTCGGTGGAGGAGGTAAATACCTAGAACCACTCTTCTAGCGTTATTGATTGTTTAGAACGCCGTTTATTAACAATATTGGGCCACTAAAATAATGTAAACACACGCCGACTTTTTACGGTTACTCGAAACACGCATCGAAGTACATATACAGTAGAATTACGATTTTATCATTTGCTTTTCTTCCACAGATTCGGCGGTTGCTAGTTCCAATCGGCGACGTGCCGGAGCGCATGCGCCGATTGGAACTCAATCTGCACCCGCTGCTGGTGTACAGGCCGGAAGACGGCGAATATATGGAGATGCGGTGAGTACACAAACAAGTGCAAATACATGCAACCTCATTGGTCATCATATTTTGTTTAAATTGTTCAGTAACCTTCTTCTGGACACTGTTCACACTACTATGTATATTTTGTGAATGCAAAATAAATGTAAGTAGTAATATGCTTTGGAACAGGCATCCAATTACTGGTGGTCAGTTAGGAAGCGGTGGACCATGGTATTATGTAAATCAATACTTGAGTTATTTTAGGGACATTACTATACCATTTCCCTGATAAAATAAAAAAACAATCCATTCAACTATGCCCCTCTAAATGTAGGGATATCTGCATCTTCGAAGAACGCTAATATTTTATTCTACTATTTTTACCCTAGAACATTCAAAATGTTTGATAAATTTAGGTTTTCAATTTAGGGGTCAAAAGTTATTTTTATCTACAAATCATAATTTTCTTTTTTGCAGTCCCATATCCCGGCCTGCACCAGCACCACCTTTGCCACCGGCTCCAAGCAGCGTGTTTGTGGCATGGCTCCAAGAGCGTGTTGATTATGGGGAGCCCTGGTGATTGATCTTGACAGTGATTCACCAGGGCTCCCCCAATAAACTATGAACTTTTATAATTATTTTTTTATTTCATTACCCTGTCTATCTAATTCCCATCACACACACATCATCATCTGCCTAGCCTTTTTCTATGGGAAGTAAAATACTTTCAATAGGTAAGTCATATTATAGGATATTGAATTAAATTTGTAGGTAACTAGAGTCTAGTAGGTACCTACAAATTTAATTCAATAAACTACTTACTTACTTCTTTCTTACAAGGAAAGATTCTATTTATATTGGTTGGTCCTAAATACACACCATTTAGGAGTTAGGACTATTATTTTTATAATATATTTTTCGCATGGATACAGAAGCCTGTGCCAGTTTTTTCGTAGTTTTCATGAACAGATTTTATCCAAACCACAGAACTCAGTTCGACATTTTGCCTACGTCCTCAGTAAGTACGACCGACGTATCTCGGCGGTAACTGTTTGACTGCGCGATGGATGTATATATTAGGAAGGAAACTTTCTACTGTATTATTTTACAAATATCAAATTACGTCGGACATTCGCAGAATATTAACACTACTACTAGAACTAGGCAGTATGGTGCGATGACTATAGCCTGATATTGACTGGCCATAAACTAAAAAAATAATTCATTGTCGATTTCAATTTAGCCGTTAGCTTAATTTTATTGAGGTTTTGTTTGTCACTTGTTCGTTGTTTTCTTTGGAAAGAAAAAAAATGGAAGAAGGATTTTTGTAAGTACCTACTAATTTTAACTATAATACTTTTAGCTGTTTATTATGTATAAAAGTAGTTTGTTTCAACTTATTATTGCCATTAAAATTAAGAAGTTTCATCACATCTTTCTAACTTTTTGTCAGGCAAAACGAAGACCGAACGAGGTCCAGTGAATGGGTGCCGACGGAGTCGCTGCCTCCGACTGCCGCTGACTACGGCGGGCCCGGCGAGAGCGGCGCCGTGGCCAGCGGGCAGCCTGGGAGCAGCGGCTTGTCGGCATTACTGGAGGCGGCGAAGCGGACCGTGCTCATCAAAGAGCGGCCCGCCAAACGGCCGCTCACAGAACCAGAAAAATTACCCACGCCAAAAGGAAAAGGCGTGGGTAAAAAAACAAAAATAAAATAAAATGATAAAATTAGAGCTTGTGTTTTTATTACACACAAACCATTGCCAATAAAGCTACATAAAACCACGACTCGGACACGACTTGTGGCAGGTAGGTAACACGAACGAATATTATTCCACCCTGATACTTCTAACTAAGTAGTTCTAAAATATTACTTGTGTTACTGCAGTGTATAGAAACCCTTATTTTACATGTTTTCGAAACAATAGATATGAACAATGGACGCACAGGTGCGCTGCGCCGCACTCGAACAAAGTTACGTAAATTGTAAAGACGCACATACGCGTCGCGCGCACTCGGTAGAAATTCGTAAAACGCACAGGTGCGTCGGCCGCACTGTACGCGTTAAACATTTGTTTTATTACCATTTGTTATTTTGTTGAAAGTCTGGGTAGGTAATAGATAAATATGCATTTTCATCATAGCTCTGAGTACAAAATTGTCGCACTCTGCTATACTGCATGCGTCTTCTGGTCTGGCGTGTGGCCATTTTTGTATTACAAAAACTATCTTTTTAATTTCAATATACAACATTGTAAAACGGAGCACTAATACACACATATATCATGTAGAGAAATCTTTATGAAATAATCGTTACACAATAAGTGTTACGAACCTAGGCGTTCAGGTCAGTGGCCGACGATAGTAGGTACAAAGGTATTAAGTAGTGGCCGACCGAAACTATTTTTATGACCGAAACCGAATTTCGGCAACGGCCTCTGTTTCGACCGAAACCGAAACTTCCTCACAAGGATCACTTTTATCAGTCAAATTGAAAAAAAAATGATGGTTAACATCATTTTTTTTTCAATTTACCTGCTCTTATGTTATAATGGCATGCAACGAGATAAAACTACCAAATTCAAATAAATCACTCGATTTGCCACAACAACAAAACAAAACGAACAGCAAACAAACAAGCGAATCACGACATTGGCTCGCTCTGATGGAATTCATTTATTCATTCAACGCGCCGAACTTGACCGATTACAGCGCGAAAACCCCCGAATGCACATTCTTCGAAACAAGATATTTTTGCCGAAACTGAACCTTCGGTCGGACATTAATAGGTATTAAGTATGAATGCGCTTTACGGAGTCGCAAGTTCATTGTGCAAGACAGCGCTGGTTACATGAAATACGACCTACTGGAATAACTTACTACTGGGGATAGAGAGAGTGGAGAGGTACTTGCCTAATTATCACTAACACTCACAATTCAATCTGCAAGAAAGGTACAGCGTCCACCAACGTTTTCTAAGGTTAACGCCGCCGTTCTGCATAACATTCATAACCGTGCATTATGCGGCATTTGTGGGGTTATTCTAACCACTTTTTTTCTCTCAACCACATAAACATAATTTTTTACGTGACCCCGCAATAAATAATCGAATGTAGTCAGGTCTGGAGACCAAGCCCCTCGGGACTCAACTAACGCTCACGCACATAGGATACGTATCGACTGACCACGCATAAACATTACAAAAACAAGAATCATCACTTCCCGCATCATATTCCTTTCTGAATCATATTTTTCTTAGGGTTCCTTATTCAAATATTTGAATCCATGTACGGAAATAGTGATGTGTTATGAACTTTTATCAAAAATATTAGAAATTCTTGAAATAATCAAATTATATAGGTAGTTAAAAAATTAAAAACCTTATTGTGGGGATTAAAAAACTAAATATTTAATACAAATTTAAAAATACGAAATACTTTTCATTGAATTCGAAAACGAAGGGCGGGACCGGCGCGTGCGGCGAAATTAAAAGACGCCGCCGGACTAATGATAAGAAAGCGCGCGGGTTGCCTTTTGGTCAAGTTGATGCGGCATTAGGTAAAATACAAATTTATTGTTATGTATTTAAATGTACTATTTCTATTTGACGAATTAATTAGATTTACAAAATATGAAATATTAAAAAACAAGTTTTGAATTGAATGCTGGGTATGTACAAAACAACTTACTGAATAAAACTACGTCATTGAAAATTATTTCATACGAGAACTAATGAAAGTTGTATCCTAATTCCAAATTAACAATTATATAATATATTTATGCCCATTCATTTTATACAAATTGATTAGGTAGGTAGAATGATACCCATCATGATCCATCTGTTTTCGTAATCACTATTAGGCTCAACTCACACCAAAAGACCGTCGAAGCGGAGCGCAGTTTCAGTGACATGTGAATTTTAACTTGCATGGCATGAGAAACTCCAAGGAGTCGCGCGGATGCCCGCGCGCCGCGGGAATTCCGGCGAATTCCATAAATGGAGCCGTGCGGCTGCGTAGTCGCGGCAAGTCCCGAGATATTCGAGCAGTCACGTAGTTAACAATGCTAAAGTCGGAATAAATAAAACAAACTTTCCGTTTAATAGTTATGTTAAATTATAATACATATATCAATTCAATCGTCTTGATTAAAATAATATTGCATAGTCAGCATCTACTGCGTAGAGCAAGAGACGGCCGGAGCCGAGTCGTATGGAAAGGGTAATGCTGCAGTCACAGGCCGGAACCGCCCGGCTGGTCGCCGGACACGGGCACCTAATCGCCGGACACGGGCACCTAATCGCCGGACACGGGCACCTAGTCGCCGGACACGGGCACCTAGTCGCCGGACACGGGCACCTAGTCGCCGGACACGGGCGGCGGGGGCGGGGGTGGCGCCAGGAAGGCGGGGGGCGGGGGCGCGCCCCAGGGCGGAGGGTTGAACCCACCGCGCCAGCCCATACCCATCATGCCTGTACACAAGTTTTACAAACAATAAATTACAATGGAAAGCAAACAGGGCATTGATACATGGTAGACAATACGACGCTAGGTACTGACCGGGCGGCGGAGGCGGCATGTGTGGCCCGCCGGGACCCACGTTCGGTGGAGGGCCCATTTTGCCGTCACCCTGCAATAGTATACATGATTTAAGGCGACAACGTATTGGATAATAACAAACACTTCAATTAAACTGTTTAATTGAAGTGTTTGTTATTATCCAATTTAAACCGTCTAAATTTAAACGGTTTAATTTAAACCGTCAGGCTCAACACTTCGATTGACTGTTTAATTTAAACAGTCAATCGAAGTGTTGAGCCTGACGGTAGAAACAATAATATGCAATAACCTTTTGACCGCCAATGGCATGTATAGATGCCATGCGCAAGCGTGCCCTGTGCGCCACCGACATCTATAGATGCCAAGAAACAGATCATAGAAAAATACAAAATAAACATATTAAATCATTACTTTAACGTGTTTTATTGATACATTTGATTTCATTGAATTTGTGGCTTGGCGTGGAGGGCACGGCGAAGCGTTATTACTCTGGCGGTCAAAAGGTTAAACTTTACGCTAACAGAAGACGGCAACGCCCTGGGCGTGCCAAAGATCAATGATATATCTACACTCTAGAGCAATTTATCCGGGTGACTTAAAAAAACCTGTAAATCTCGAAAACAAAGAATGCAAGCTTAATCAAATAAATTGTATTTAATTGTCTTTTTTATGACAATATATATATTAGGTATATGAATCACTAGCATTCGCCCGCGGCTTCGCCCGTGTTAAATTTGGGGTAATACAGTTCCCCTTGCGCCTTATTGATTTCTAATAGCAACGCTAAGTTTTCCCTTTTCTTCCCTCTTTCTCCCTCACATCCCATCTCGGTTTAGCCATTAAAGCGTGAAGAGGTAACAAACAAACAAACAAACTCACTTTCACTTTTATAATATTAGCAAGGATAGTAAGGAATAAGGATGTCATAAAAAATCTATTTTCAAAAAGTGAGACTTGAAGCTGGTACTACGAAAAAAAAATCAAATGCAGGGATGCATTTGATTTTTTTGTTTCTAATCTGTCATTTAGGTGGGTATTTTACATTGAATCAATAGATGGAACAGATGGATTTTAGTCAATATAAGTCTGACACCCCCCCGCTCCTTGCCCGGACAATTCCTGTGGATGCTACGAGAGTAAGACCCGGCATCCCCTGTTGGGTACGAGCCTCGGCTTAGGGAAGGCATCATCATCATTTGGCTCAGTATCGCGCTATCAAGGGACGGGTGTCGGCGGGCCTCGCGAGAACGGAATGACGCAAGCATCCGTGCTTGCGTCTGAATTTACAAATGGTGGTGCTAGTTTTCCTTCTGCTCTCCTTAGCAGGGTTATAGCGTCGACAGGGTTGACGAGAGTATGTCTAAGACGGCAAATTGTACTAATTCGGGCGGCCGATGCGATAAAAGAGTTGCGATGTTTTATCAGAGTCAAAGAAACGCTTAAAAAGGCGCTTCAGGAATTGAAGGACGGTGGAGATTGTTAAATCAAAGGGCTCCGTGATTTTACATAGGAATTGGTTTTGAAGGCTCTGCATCCTAAGGGCTAAGCTTGTTTGGAGTGGGAAAACACGACACAGGCGTATGCCATGTTGGGACGGAGCGTTTTGACAGCAACCTACATCAGAGTCTTTTACGGGAGTTAAGGCAGCTCTATGTTCGATTTTGGAGTTCACCATATCGAGGTGACGCTTGGCTACTTGTTGCGAGCTGGGGAGCACTGAGACTCCAAACTGTCGGCTAGGCATTCTGCTTTTTCAGAGTCGTCGAATGCGACTCGTTTATCAGGACGAGTGAGCGGAGGCATCGAAGCCTCGTCGGTGCCAAGCCTACCTACCCACCTACCTGTTTTTATCTATCTGGCAAAGTGTGTGTGCAAAAGATATTTCATTTATTGTGCTTGTACACGTTTCAAGAATGCTAAAAACTTGTTTTATTAACTTTTAAATGTTAAATAACTTTTTTTTTCCCACGGAATATAAAAAAAAATATACATATTTTAGAAGGTGGTATTGAGTGCTTCAATTTAAAACTAATTTGGGTCGTGTACGCAAACTTTTATTAGGTGGGCAGAAACGCCCCATGATCTTTTATAAGTTTCATTTAAGGGTTACGTATTCTATTATCTATTAAACACAATTTATTTCATTAAGCATTCTTAGTTTCCGAGATTTATAAGTTTCTTTAACACGTATTCATTGCTCTCGTATTTATACGAGGTAACGTTAGCAATTTAGACATTGATCATATCACATCTCACAACAGGAAACAGTCGACAGACAGGCAGAGGTGTAATAAAATAATGAATTGGCTTCTTGATTTGGATTATTCTGAGACGGAAAATATTCTAGCTGTTTTAAAATAAATTTGATAGTAAATAAGAAGACCACATTTCATTACACACACCTACACTCACTCTTACAAATATACTCTCTCACACATACACACTCCATTCACTACACACTCGCACATTATTTTGTAGCTTAAATTTAAAATTTTCCTATTCTAGTTTTAAATATTCCTCTCTGTACGTGAAGGTCTTGATGTGTTCAAATTAATACTCAGTACTATGAGGGTGAGAGCCTGGAGATCTGTCATACAGGTATGAAATCCATTATAGACTGCAGCTCTCACAAAAGTTATAAATCTGATTTGACATAATATGACATGAACCAAAGACTGTACCTTTTTGAGAGAAATAAAAACCTATTCTATTCTAATTCTTTCTGTGAAAAATATTATAAAACAATTGATGTAAGAATCATCAAAAACGGCACATTGGGCTCTAGTGTGGCGCATTAAGGAACAGACATACTACTCACCTGGTGCTGGTGCAGCATGGAGGGCGCGGGCGGCGGGGGCGGCGGGTACGAGGGCGGCAGCGGGGCCGCGCTGTAGTGTGGCAGGAACAGACATACGACTCACCTGGTGCTGGTGCAGCATGGAGGGCGCGGGCGGCGGGGGCGGCGGGTACGAGGGCGGCAGCGGGGCCGCGCTGTAGTGTGGCAGGAACAGACATACGACTCACCTGGTGCTGGTGCAGCATGGAGGGCGCGGGCGGCGGGGGCGGCGGGTACGAGGGCGGCAGCGGGGCCGCGCTGTAGTGTGGCAGGAACAGACATACGACTCACCTGGTGCTGGTGCAGCATGGAGGGCGCGGGCGGCGGGGGCGGCGGGTACGAGGGCGGCAGCGGGGCCGCGCTGTAGTGTGGCAGGAACAGACATACGACTCACCTGGTGTTGGTGCAGCATGGAGGGCGCGGGCGGCGGGGGCGGCGGGTACGAGGGCGGCAGCGGGGCGGCGCTGCCCGGCACGGGGGGCTGCGCGCCCAGCCAGGGCGCCGGCTGCTGCGCGGGCGGCGGCGGCGGCGGCGGGAAGGCGCCCGGCGGCGGCGGCAGCGACACCGGCAGCTCACCTGCAACACATTACACATATAGCCTCTTTTGAATTCAAAGTTCAGTTTGCAAGAAATACCAGGTCGTCGTGTGGATACGTACGGGCTCCCATGTGTGGGGGCGGCATGATGGCGCGCGGGGGCGCGTGCGGCGCGAACAGCGCGGGCGGGAAGCGCCGCGCGCCCCCCGCGCCCCCGCCGCCCGCGCCCCCGCCCGGCGCCGCCTCGCCCAGCTCTGCCATCAGCGACATGTACTCCTCGTCGATCTTAGCCTGCCGACACACAACATTAACTGTCAGATCTTACATGGTCAATATCATCGGATAATACCTATATTTTGATAAAACCGGAGAAAAATTCTCCTTGCGGCCGAGGCGTCATTTTGTATCTTAGCCGTAAGCGAGCATTATAAAGCCGCAACTAAACTTCAGTGACCAATGCCCACAAATCATATGACGTTTTAAAATTCTGAATATTAAACAGAGATAACAGATAGGAATAGATAAGTCTAAGTTGCACTGCACGCATGGTTTAATATACAGGATGGGAAAAAAACCGACGTGAAAATTGACGGAGATTCTGTTCTATGTTTCTGCGTCCAACAGTGATACAAGTCTGGCACCGCAGCACATCATACACTCACGGTTTTCCTGTATCAGCGTGATGCGTGTCGAGGCCGTGAGCACGGCAAGTGTGTAAGACAAACGTTGAGATGCGCTCTGATGACACCGTAGTATAGTAGCAAAACTAACAGAACTAAATTATGTAAGTTTTGCTAAAATATTACTTCTAACGTATTTTTTTATCTAGTATTCTTTCTATGCCTGCCTTGTTTCACAATTAAGTTTTTTTGCTTTTGATTAAAACTACTTTTAAAAGTGGTGTTATCAATTTTATCATTTAAAAAATAAACACAGTGTTTGGTTGGGATACGGTTATCAGTGATTTATTATTTTTTTTTTTCAGTTTGAATAGTGAATATGGAAAATGACAAAAACCATTTTATAGGTATTGGATTAAACCAACGACCATACAGCCTGTAGACGCTTAATGTTTGATATATTGTTTCAAACCAATTCTGTCAACTAACCGAGGTATGAGGAAGCGGGGTACTGCATTCTGATTAGCCCTACCAAGGTCATAAGGTAGAAATAGGGATAGGACAGATTAAAAATAGAACACGAAGATATTATCGACACCTATCCAAACAATTATAATCAAAATGTTTTTATAACAAGTGACAGTATACAGTAATGCGGGCACGTACCTTGTTGGGCGTATTGTGCAGGGTGCCCTGTCCGGGTCGCTTGGCGCGACAGTATACAGTAATGCGGGCACGTACCTTGTTGGGCGTGTTGTGCAGGGTGCCCTGTCCGGGTCGCTTGGCGCGACAGTATACAGTAATGCGGGCACGTACCTTGTTGGGCGTGTTGTGCAGGGTGCCCTGTCCGGGTCGCTTGGCGCGACAGTATACAGTAATGCGGGCACGTACCTTGTTGGGCGTGTTGTGCAGGGTGCCCTGTCCGGGTCGCTTGGCGCGACAGTATACAGTAATGCGGGCACGTACCTTGTTGGGCGTGTTGTGCAGGGTGCCCTGTCCGGGTCGCTTGGCGCGACAGTATACAGTAATGCGGGCACGTACCTTGTTGGGCGTGTTGTGCAGGGTGCTCTGTCCGGGTCGCTTGGCGCGACAGTATACAGTAATGCGGGCACGTACCTTGTTGGGCGTGTTGTGCAGGGTGCCCTGTCCGGGTCGCTTGGCGCGACAGTATACAGTAATGCGGGCACGTACCTTGTTGGGCGTGTTGTGCAGGGTGCCCTGTCCGGGTCGCTTGGCGCGACAGTATACAGTAATGCGGGCACGTACCTTGTTGGGCGTGTTGTGCAGGGTGCCCTGTCCGGGTCGCTTGGCGCGACAGTATACAGTAATGCGGGCACGTACCTTGTTGGGCGTGTTGTGCAGGGTGCCCTGTCCGGGTCGCTTGGCGCGACAGTATACAGTAATGCGGGCACGTACCTTGTTGGGCGTGTTGTGCAGGGTGCCCTGTCCGGGTCGCTTGGCGCGACAGTATACAGTAATGCGGGCACGTACCTTGTTGGGCGTGTTGTGCAGGGTGCCCTGTCCGGGTCGCTTGGCGCGACAGTCGCGCGCGATGTGTCCGGCGCCGCCGCACGACGAGCACACGATGCTGTTCGTGACGTTGGGCTTGTCTGGGCACTGTAACACAAGAAGCGCTTTCCATTATCATTTCCGAAGTTGTCATGACTTTTAAACACCCTCCGTCAGTTCGTTGGACTCCGTGGGTTGGGAGGAGTACAGTATCAGTAGTTGTTGTGATGTCGTCGCAGCTCGCAGTATACTCACGAGCCAGGTCTTGTGGTCGGTCGCGGAGCAGTTGGCGCAGCGCACGGCGTCGTTCTCGCGCAGCGTGCCGTTGAGTTGCGCCAGTTCGCGCAGCTGCATGCGGCGCAGGTCGTTCTGTCCCTCCGGCACCTCCACGCCCTGCCGGATCACTTCCTTGATCTGGGGAGCACGGAAACGTGACTTTAGACTTGAAATCGTTAAATAGGCAAAGAAATGTAATCCAGTATTAAAGTGATGGCACTTTTAAAATTGAATTTAAATTAAACTAGCTATTAAATCTAAAAAAAAAATAACAAAATAGTGTTTTAAATTTTTCGACTAAACAAAATATATATCCAGGGTAGATTTATGATGATGGTAATGGACAGAAAAGAATTATAACTAAAAAATATGTTAACTTCTGGAACTAGGTGAATTTTGTTTGTTTCATAGATATTTTGCCACCGACTTCTGGAAGTAAATTTATGAAATCCTTATAACTTTATTACTAAAAACCGGCCAAGAGCGTGTCGGGCCACGCTCAGTGTAGGGTTCCGTAGTTTCCCGTCCGTCACAATAAGTGTTCCCACTTATGAGTTTATTATTTGTTTCACGTTGAACACTAGGGAATTGTATTTTATTATTATACAAGTATGGGAATAGTGCGTTAACGTAAACGTGCTGCGAATGACTTAAACTATTATATAAACTATCATCTCAATCCGCCATATATAATTTATAAATGACACTCAGGCTCTATTAGTTCCGAGTAAAGAAAAAGAGACACTTCTCTAGGCCGAAACGATGTGTGTTGGCCTGTTGGGATAACAAATCATGAAAGGCGCGCACAGCGTCGTCCTTAACATGATTATCACTGTTCAAAATATACGAGAACATTTTAATACCGGACAAATCAAAATCAAACCTCGACAACTAATTAGATAATGCACTCATAAATAAAATTACGAATAAATTTAAGAGCAACTTACTTTACCACGGTAGGTCATGAAAGCACGGAATATCTTAACATCGACTTTTAAAAAATCACGTCATTACACAACGCCATCTATCGAACCATTTATGAACTGGTTTTTACCTTAACATTTGATGGTGTTAAAAAAATGAATTTTAGTTTTGTTCTAAATTGCCTTAGCATGTTCTTAATAGCAGTTTTATGTAGTTATAAGATACCGCCAATGCCAAGGAGAGACCAACCGAACAATTCGGTAATACCTGATCCAATGTAATAAGTACCTACAGAGCCATCTCTCGGGGAATTGGATTACTAATTAATAATTTTGGATTACGAGAACCGATTTCAATAATTCTTTTTTTGTTTGAAAAAAGATACGGTTAGGATAATAAAATATGTAAACGAAGTTAAAAAAAAATGCTTGCATATACGATTATACTACAAACTTAGTCCAGAAATTATTTTGTAAAACTTTTTGTCTTTTTTGTACAAAAACTGTTGTGTCAATCAAGTTCAAAATAATTTTCATAGAAAGTCCTTATAAAGTTCTACTTTTCAGATTTTTTTCAGATTTTTTGAACTTATGGTTCAAAAGTTAGAGGGGGGGGACACATTGTTTTTTACTTTTGGAGCGATTATTTCCGAAATTATTGACATTATCAAAAAATGATCTAAGTAAACCCCTATTCATTTTTAAATACCTTTCCAACAATATATCACACGTTGGGGTTGAAATTAAAAAAAATATCACTTCCCACTTTACATATAGGGTGGCTACCCTAATAAAACATTTTTTTGAATTTTTTATTTTACCACTTTGTTGGCGTGATTGATATACATATTGGTACCAAATTTCAGCTTTCTAGTGCTAACGGTCACAGAGATTAAGCGAGGACGGACGGACGGACGGACGGACGGACGGACGGACAGACAGACATGGCGAAACTATAAGGGTTCCTAGTTGACTACGGAACCCTAATAAAAAAGCGAAAGTGAGTTTGTTTGTTACGTCATCACACCTAAATGGCAAAACCGATTTTGAAAAATTTTGGTACAGAGATAGTTGGGACCCTGGAGACGGGCATAGGCTACTTTTTGTCTATTTCTAATCCCCCACTTCCCTAAAATGGGGGGTTGAAATTTGTATGGGGCATTTCGCAATTTTCAAGGTAGAAAGCAAAAAAATAGTATGCAGACTATTTGTCACTAACAAAAACATCGTGCATCATTTTTTTTTTTCAGATATCTGCTCCCAACCACTCTAGTTAGCATGCCTAAAATCGGTACACACACTCTTTGTAACCAACGAAAACTACCTGCAAATCAGGAAAGGGGAACTATGTTACCTCAAATTTAACACGAGCGAAGCCGCGGGCAAAAGCTAGTTAAAAAAGAAATAGAAAATAAGCCCAAAATTTACGGAGACATCGCGTAATACACATGCAAAAAAACAACTCGTTTTGTCGTCATCGTCGGTACTAGTTCAATGGTAGAGCGTAGCTAGGTCGTATTTCCGAAGATAGCCGATGGCGGTCGGTATTAGTTGGATACCTTCTCGACGGCCTTCTTGACGCAGTCGGCGTTGGTGGCGGTGATGTAGGCGTGCAGCGGCTCGTCCTCGCCCGGCAGCGGCTGGCCGTCCTTGCGGCCCACCTTGCCTTCCTTCACCGAGCCCTTGCCGCGGATGATTATCTTAGCGCCCGTCTCCTTCTCCATCGCTAAAAGTAACAATCATATTATTATGTATTTATTTAATTAAGAACACACACAGTTATATCTATTTTGTAACATGACTGATGCTGACCAAAACAATCATACTTTTCTTCAAAAAAATATTTCCAGTTCATGTTTTAGTATCCACCAACCTCCTTCCCCACGTGAATTAGAAGCTATAGATACTGTGTGTGTGTTTATACAACATCAATAGACACAATGTCTATTTATGGAACAAATTGTTCGTGAAGGAATGTTTTTCATGGTTTATTATCTCGGCTATGTATCTGAGTGCGTTCGGCGTGTGGAGCTTGTGTACCTTTGAGCGTGTTCCCGCGCGGCCCAATGAGCAGCCCCACGAAGTTAATGTCGGGGTGCTCCTCCTGCGGGATCATCACCTTGTCGTGCACGCGGATGATGGGAGGCCTGCAACAACAACATCGTGTTACTTCTGCCTTCGTGTCAGCCGGGCACACGTGACGGTCCGACTACATCACCTCGGAGCCGTAGGGCTGCAAGCACCTAGTCCCTAATCTGACAAGTATCACTTGGTTTACAACAGACAAGAGAGGAACTGTACCTTGCTGATAATTCAGATGAAACAACGGGGGTAACTTGCGCGAATATCTGAGCAAGAGTTGCGATAAAAGATTGGGCAGAAGTTGGTAAATGGTCCGTAGGAGGTCAATAATTAGCACCCTAGATTTTTTGTCAAGTAATGACCACAATTGGCAGCATTTTATAATTTTTATAAAATCCAATGATTATGATTTAACGTACTTATAGTCGGGCGGCGGCTTGAACTCGGGGTTGATCTGCTGCATGCGCGTGACGAGCCGGTGCCGCTCCTCCTCCAGCTTGCGGCGCGTGCGGTACTCGCGCGTGTTGAGGCGCTTGCCGTCCGTGGAGTAGATGGGCTCCGGCGACGGCGACCTGCACACGACCACACGTCACGACACGTCACGTCACGCGCGCCCTGCACGCCACACACATTGCCTTGCCTTCTCAATTCAATTATTTATCTTTAAATCAAAGTTAATACAGGGGCACATTTTATCGCTTGACGAAAGAAGAAGAGCTAGTAAAATCTATTAAAAACTATGCAAAATTTTTAGTTTAGCGAATTTCACGATAAAAATCCAGACTGGGATGCAGGATTCAGCCCAGTCCCCCGCCCGCGAAAGGTTTTAATTCAAATGCGGAAACTTCGTCATTGGGGCCGCGGTCTACAACGAGAGATACCCACGTCGTTTTTCAATACACCTGCGAAGAAATAAAATAACAGAACAAAAAGTATTTTTGGCCTCGGTAAAAACTATGTTTTTCCCACGCTTTGCCTTCGCAGGTTTAGAAGAAAAGGTTAAGCAAAGCTGCGAAACCGTCTTATATTAAAATTAGATTATATTTGTAGTTAAGGCCACAAATAAATATTAATAAGTTAACAAAAGCAAATTCATTGATAACTAAAATACTAATTTCAGATATTCTGTTTATTACTACAATAAAACACTACAATTAGAATTCTCATGAGATATTAAGGTCTCAAAAACATGCGTCTCTTAGCTGCAGAGCAGTCACCGCCGACACATCTGTCGTCTATGTGCAAAATCAGGAAAAATAATACACTACTTATGAAATTATGATAAATGAAAAAAATCCACGAGTGTCAAATATTACAAGTTGAACCTAATCGGAATATGACAAGAGCCGCATTTTGAGGAAGTGTATTGAAATAGCATATTTTGATTTAAGTGAGGAAAATTATCATCGCGACCGAGGCGAGGCCACCTTAGGTGAGGATGTTATGGACGCTGGGGTGATTGTGTAGAATGCAAATGTGTCCCCGCACCCCAGTCAGAAGTGACGAGAAGGAACACCGTGTGGTTTTAGTCAGTAGGAGTCTGACAGACCCCAGGACATCCATTGAGGATTTCCACACGAAAAAAAAAAAAAAAAAAGATGTTATGGAGCCTATATGCTTATATGAGAAGGCATTAAAAACTTCCACCTCATTGGTCTAAAGAAGGCAATGCCTTGAATAGTTATTTATTGTTATCTGAGGTGAAATAAAAAAAAATAAAGCTCCCGTTGCGATAAATTGCATGTTAAACGTATTTGTAGTGTAATAAGAGCCAGTTTTCGAGGAAGTGCAAAAATAAGTAGCATGCCATGCACCTAAATCTGTGGTCGACAAGTGTTGGCCCTGCACGGACCATCTTCAGGAGATGTTGTCCGGTTGGCGATGGTTGTTGTAGTGGTGGTGTTGAGCTGTCGTCGCCTCAGCATTGCCTCAAGATGCCCGTGGACGGGCGGAACACGTGCCGACTATAGATTCGGGTCGGGTGCATGCCATGCTAAGCAATTATTATTGCTTTTCGTACATGTGCGTAATTTTTCGGGCGCGGTGTGTGGCGCTGCATTCTGCATCTAATCCTGGATCTTTATCGCGGAATTAAAACTAAACATAACATAACTTTCTTCGTATTTCTGTCATGGATTTGTGCAAAGTAATGCTTCTATTAGTCAGCTAAATGTAATTAACAATGCGCCTTCTCTGGGTGTCTTACATGTGGCCATGTGTAATATAATACTTTGATTTAGTTATATTTAGCTGCAATAGTTGATGGATGGCATTGTGTCGTGTGTGGGAGCGTCGCGCGCCGCGTGTGCGGTGTATGCGGTGCTCAACAACATCGCGTCCGATGTCGTTGGGCACCGCGCCGCTAATGCTAACAAACGGAAGTATGATGTGCACTGATATCCTACTCTAACACCTAGATCCTAACGCCCGAGGAAAAAGAATAATTCAATTAATTTGTTCCTGAAATTTTAATTAAGCTCATTAGCCCTGAAAATAATCTGGTTATTAATGATTATTGAGCGGAAGTTGCTGAAAATTATCAATAATAATTATTTGGTTAATTAATTGAATCATTAGTGATTATAGCAGTCTGTATGCGACCTGCAACTGAAGAAAACGGCGCATTAGTAGTAGAGCGGGCACCGGGCACCGGGCCCCGGGGCCAGCGGGGGGCGGGGACACGATACGCTCCACATGCACGCTACTCATGTTCTCTAATTACTCGGGTCTTTCCCATGATATTATTAACATAACGTTATCATTTTTGACTTCGTCATGAACACACACATATTTAGCAGAATATAAAAAAGGCCCAAAATACATAACATACCTATGGTTAAATTTTAAAATGTCGACTTGTTATCATATTCAACATTACACCTTTTATAATTAAATTGAGATCATCATACACCATTTATAACTCGATGTGAACACGTCGAACTTCGTCTAGCTCCTGTCGGGCTGCGACGGCCGTTCGACGTGGGTTCCTACAAACGCGAAGCTGAATGAAACCATCAGCCCTGCTTGACGTGCATCTCTGTCTGCCTTGTCCCGGTCTTCTTACCAAACACATTGTGTCAACAGACTTGTGAACAACATTCTGTAGGTTGGTTACATCTCCTCATCTCATCTGTCTTGGCAATATCAGCTGGGCTCAAGTCGATCACGAGTCACGTACGGGATATCTTCCGTACGCGTAGCAAACGATTAAGAAAGATTGAAGACACATTTGTCTGCAATTTTTGACCAGCATTCTGAAATTGAATTCTGAATTCGGGAACTCATAGTTAGTTCAAATCACAAAAGATATCCCGTAAGCGAATGTTTAAAAATAGTTATAAACAGTAAAAGATTAAAACAAAAAATACAGTAAAATAATAGTTACAGGAAATTCGCCAGAAATTATGGTAAGTTCATTATGCATAAAAGGCGACGTTCAATATTAATTCCTCAATTTGAAATAAATAGATTTAAAAAAATAAAACCAGCCTGCAATATTAAACAAATTAGATTTTCGGCCTTTTCTTGTTCTGCTAAATTTGTCTATGTGTGTACATTGCTAACAATGTTATTGTATTTAATTAATATTCTCATATTGCGCTATTCAAAACATTTAAAAAAAGTAAAAGTGTGCCTGCGAACCATACAGAATAAAAAATATAGTTTTCTCCCAAATTATAAGTTTTGTAAATTGTTTAGACGAGTAGCAGTGGCGGCGCATTGTCGGGGCCCGGTAGCTCGGTAGCTCGGCCGCCCGGCAGTCCTGGCTGCACCGCTGTACAGTTGGCGCACTAGTTCGCTATGACGCTGCATGTACACGTTTTTATTTATTAGAGTCATCACCGGGTACGGGTACATTACTTGGTAACGTTTTAGGTTTTCACAACCAAATAGTAAAATCAGGACCAATTTTATCCTGTCAGTGATCTGTCTGTCCTTAAGCGATACTACCCGTAGCTCTATTCTCATACAAAGGGTTGCGATTTTGACTTAAACGTCATTATGACTTACTAAAAATATGTGAACTAACTAACTTTTCGAATATGCAGAGGAAAATTCTCAACAATTTAAAAAATTGACAATATTATGTTATCTGCCTTATTTATTAAGATCAAACCTAAAACCACAACAAATTAAATTGTTAATTTAATTATTTATTTACTAATAAATTGTATTTCAGTAGCTAGAAAACATAAATTTTGCATAATCGTTTATCCTTACCTGACTACGAAACCCATCAACCCTGGACAATAGGCAATCACCTACTATGTAGGTGTTTTATAATGTTATGCATGGACAGTATACACAGTTGCACTCCAGTCCATTCTCGGAAATATCTATAATAAGTATATACCTCGTGGGTTATTTGAACATTCTGTTATTTATTTAAACTTCTTGTACAATAGCGGTACATAGGCGGACATTATGATGACGTTGAATTAACTGAATAGGTATTTTATTCAAAATGTTATTTGAACAGGTGAAGTATGTGGTATGCTGGTGTAGCGTACATCCTCTTGGCACCAACTGTGCAACACGATAGGGTTACTTTGTTTGTTAAGGAAATGTTTTAATATTTCATGGCATCACACCTCATAGTATTGTGAAGAGTTTTGTTATTTTATTGGATACCTTCTAATAATAACAGTAAATGTATTGTAACCCCTATCTCGTACCGGTGCAGCCAGGGCGCGGCATTGACGCGTGGAGCGCTCGCGACTAGAGATATAGTAATGAAAACATCAGTTCGTATACTCATTGGTGGGGCGGCTCGGCTTAGTGGGCTCGGTAGGCTCAGGGCTCGGTAGGCTCAGGGGTCACAAACCTCTCCTCGATGTTGGCGGGGATGCCGAGGTCCCCGGAGCGCAGCTTGCGGGACACCTCCTCGATCTGCAGCTGCACTGCAAGGGAACGGGTTAGCCAACCGCGGCCATACGCACACATTAGAATACTGACCGCTGGCCTAGCACACATATACAGTACACAGTACCCCGTAGGCGCCGCCCGTGCTCAGACACGCGACGCTGAAACTAAAATAACATGTTGCGGACGCCGGGGCGCACTTGGAAAGCCTACTATAACAATATATTCATCATTCATTAAAATGTTTTGGTAAGTTACAAGTACAAAGTTATTAGCTGAACGAACTCCGTGCTCGTTATATTCATACTAAGAACAAAATACTGTGGGCTGTTTTTACTCATTGTTTGTTATTCAATTTCATTTTGTAAAAAATAATACCTACCGTTGATACAGCGTGTTTCAGAAAAGTGCGGTACTTGTGGGAGTTTATAGGACACTTGTTTATTTGCTACATCTTATGGAATAAGTTATTCAGTTCGATCGACCGTACCTGAAGTATGACTACACTTGTCTGATACACGCTGATGTATATTCATTTAAGCAAGAAAATAGTCTAGGAGTCATTTATGACGGACAGGTGTAAAGAATCCGTCGCAGGTCAGGGCGCGGGCCGGTACTCACGCAGGTACTGCTCCTCCTGCTCGCGCGTGAGCGTGGACGGCAGCACGGTGGGCAGGCCGGGGATGAACGTCTTGTCGTGCTCGCCGCCCATCCAGCGCGTGCGGCGCCTGCGCGCGCGCCGCTCCGCCGGCGTCTCGCCCGCCGGCCCTGAGGCAGACCAGTCTGTCAACCCACAACACTGTCAGCTAAATAATTACTTTATCTTCCTGCAGCGTGAGAGAGACGGCGCTGAGCAGGATGATTATCTACATCTCATTTCCACACTGCAGCAAAATACGATCCAAAAATCTGCAAATAGCTGCCGGGACGGACGGCTTAAGGTGTTTTCAGATGCACGGCGAAGTCTCGAAATGTTATGAACGGTGACGCATCCGCATGACGTAACCGACCTCGTCGACACCTTCGGTAGAACCGTGCGGCCGTTAATGCTCGGCCACGAGCCCCTCGAACAGAATACAGAGTGAACACGACACGAACGTTACGCTGGGTACGGTATGACGCCGTGGCGGTGTTGGTACGCACCGAGCCCGTCGTCCTGGTCGTCGTCGGGGTGGTAGTCGTGCGGCGCGCGCTCGGGCCGGTAGCGCGAGTCGGAGCGCGCCTGCAGCAGCTCCAGCTTCTGCTGCACGGACGTGGGCGGCGGGATGGCCGTGGCGGCCGACAGCGCGGCGGCGGCGGCGGCGGCGGGCTGCACGGGCGCCGCCATGCGCCGCTGTGCCACGAACGTCTGCGCCGGGGGAACGGTCAGCGGCCATCGCGCATGCCGCGTGCGCTTACGAGGAAGCCACACGATACGTTGTCGGTTCGATTTTTCAGGTTTAGTGCGTTGTGAAAAAAAACCAACGAATCGGGTTTTCGATTTTTTCGGTTGTAATATAAATACGAATATTATTCATCTGTTAATTTAACTGAACAGTCACAACTAGTGAGTAGTTTTAAATGTAGAAACATTAACGCCCGTTTTCTGAAAGGCCATACAACGTAAAAGTTAACTAAGTTGCCGTCAAGTCTCTTGTTAGGTATCATTTAAGTTGCTCAAAGCATGATCAGCTAATTTAATTTAATCATTTTGTTAGTTGACAGCCCTGTCAAATCTGAGTTAAGAATTACATGTCAAGCGCCATTTTGGGTTTCTAAAACGCAGCAAAATAAGTATGGAAGGATCGTAGCAGGTAGCGACTGTGGTTTCAGAAAAAAACGTATCTGCAGTCATTGCAGAAATCAAGCCTCAATTAAAAGAGCACTATAGAATGAACAGAAGGTTTCTTAGCTACAGTTCATTCCCTAATGTTATTGGTGCATTACAGTTGATTGTATACATTTCAAAATACAGTCTCGTGGTGGTCCACGAGCAGAACTGTACATAAAAAACATTATGCATTGCGTAATGGATGTTATTTGTCGGTGGTCTGGGTCTGCACTTGACACTACAATCATTACAGTTCCCATATTAGGGAAGATTTAGAATGAGGACTTCGGCAAGGTATTGAGAGACCTACCTACTGTTGTGCTTTATGTCCATCAACACCAAGCGAGGAAGCTTGCAAACCACTTTAAACCAATCGCATACAAGTACAACGAATACTGTGGAAAGGTACTCTAGGTTTTAATAAGAGTAACAAACATCCATACATCCATCCCCACAAACATTCGCATTTATAATATTAGCAGGCAGTAAGATTGACGGAAATGTTTTCATGGTTAACAGCTGGTTTTGTTTTTTTACCAGTTTGATATATGGTCTTATGGCACTTTTTGACAGTCGAGAATAAACCATTAATTGATAAACTAAAATATGTAAACAAAACTAAACTGTAAACTGTTTTCAACAATGGTCACATTGACCTTTGTTGAAAACAATCCACATGTCAAAAATTTACCAACCCACAAATAAATTAATGGTAAATTTTTCGCTGTATATCGTTTAAGTAACCCAAATTGATTTGATACAGCTGTTATGTTAACGGTTTGTTAGTTGAACAGTTTGAACATCCTCTCAGAAACCGGGTGTAAGATTTTAAGTAAAAAAATTAAATTAAATATAACTGTAATTCCAAATTAAACTTAAAAAAAAAGCGATTTAGTTTTCTTGTTGGTATTATGGTAAATTAATAAATAAAATAAAAGTTTAATTTAATTTTAAAAATAACCGAAAAATCCAGTTACCCGGTTTTTTTTTTACAAAACCCGATAATTCTGGTACAATAATGGTCGGTTTTCGATGACTTGCAACGCACCGGCAAAGTCCGTGTGGCTTCATTCGCAAAAGGCGGCATGCGAGCCGTATGCCTGTTTTCTCTGGCATAAATATCCCTAGCCTCCCAATCAAATATTATTGAGTGAACACATTGTAACACTGTGATGTGGACAGAGCTGTATGTACAAGTTACAGTTAGTTATGCTAAAAGTAAATAAATACATAGAATTCGGTTTTCTTTGAAAATAAAATACACACATGATTGTAACAGACGCCTGCTACCTAACTATCTATATGGCTCGAACAGTATGGAGTTAAATGGCTTTGGCATGGAAACGGACAGACGGACAGAGCGAATCTAAAGGGGTTCCATTTTAAGCATTGGGTGCGAAAAGCTAAAAAAACATTAGGGTTCCGTGCAAAAACAAACCAATGAAAGTTTTTGTTACATTACAATATCCAATTCAATTATGGAAATAATACTTTATAATAATTACACGCGGACGAAGTTTTCAGGCTAACAGTTATCCATACTATAATATTATAAATGGGAAAGTGTATGTTTATTTTTCCGTCTTTCATGGCTAAACAGAGCGACTAAGCTAAAAATTGATATGCAGACTATTTGTCACTAACAAAAAAATCATAACTAGTATTATTTACCAATTTTTAGATTTCTACTTTGAAAATTGCGGAATGCTCCATACAAACTTCCACCACCCATTTTAGGGAAGTGGTGGTTAGAAAGAGACAAAACGTAGCCTATGTCACTCTCCATCCCTTCAAAAACCTCCACTTAAAAAATCACGTCAACTCAGCCGTGAAAAACGGACAAACAAACAGACACACACATACACTTTCCCATTTATAATAGTACTAGCTGTTCCACGCGGTTTCACCCACGCTGCTCAGCACCTGTTGGTGGTAGCGTGATGTTATATAGCCTATAGCCTTCCTCAAGAAATGGACTATCCAACACTAAAAGTATTTTCCAATTCCAACCAGTAGTCCCTGAGATTAGCGCGTTCAAACAAACAAACAAACTCTTCAGCTTTATAATATTACTATAGATAGTATGGATAGTACTCAATACGGAAATATGTTTATATAATTATATAATAAGAATACACACGCAAGTAAAACATCACATCTTAATGGTTCTAGAATGAATTCCTTACCGCATAGTTGATATATTTCTAAAAAAATACAAAACTATTTATTACAATTGTTTCCAAAGAAAGAGAAAAAAAAATGGAGTGCCGATGGTGGTAAATATAACAACCACAACAAGTTTGAGCAATAGGAAATGACTAGTGTTATCCCATTTAATTATGATTTAACACAATTTATGTTGTTTCTGATCAACGCAAACGTTGATAGAAGGCAGCTACCCATCCTTGCCGGCACACTTCTGTGTTCTGAACTTCTGATGAATGCAAACAAATGACAACTTATAGTTACATGTCACCACTTGTTGTGATTGTGCTGTGTTGCATGCCCTTCATCCAGTGCCTGTATTTAGTACAGCAGAACTGCCAACATTGACTATGAATCAATTTATTACATGATAAGTTGGTTAGATAACCATGTCAACTAAAGTAAACAAATCGGATTTTAGGCGATAGCTTCATTCAATGGAAATTTTAATATAATAATTGGATAAAGCAAACATTACCTCTCGCTCAATAGCATTATGCTGAAAAATACTAAAGCTCATTTTATATTCCAATGACAATCCTAACTGGTAGTGGGATTACTACTACCAGTTAGGATAGGATACGTTACAGGATAATCTTGTGTATAAAAACACTCAAATGCATTACTTATAAATTAAAAACTGACTTATTTAACTAGATTAATGATATATAAGCAACAACTCCAACTAAAACCTCTGTAAACCTTAGTTATTTTCTAGAAGAGTATTAACTACTAAAGTATATAATGTCTGTGAGTGGACTCAGGAATATTTATCTAATCTGTCCTCAGATGGTTGTGTGTTAGCGGCACTTGGTTTATTAATAATAATGTAGAAAGCACGAGCGCATGGTGTTAACGTAACGGAAAATACGTCGATGTTAAAATGAATGCAGTTGGAAGCAGGCGGGATGCATCCCATTTGTGTATTTTGAAACTTGAATGGGTCCGGGTCCTGCCTGCTTCCAACTTTTAATTAATTTTAAATGTGTTTGTTTTTCAGTTTTTAAGTTTAAAATCATATTCTAAAGTCTGTGGTCCCTTGGAGCTATGATAAAATTAACCCTTTTAGCCTACGTAGTCGAATGATATGAATTTTATGTCGCAAGTTTGCACGGAACCCTCGGTGCGCGAGTCCGACTCAAAATCAAAAGTCATTTATTCAAATTAGGCTGATAATCAGCACTTTTTGAACGTCACATTACAAGAGACAGTCCCACAAAAACGCCCTGCCCTTCGCCACTCCCTAGTGTTTTAGCTGGGAAAAAGAAGTGGCGGAACAAACTCCCCAGCACTTGACCGTTTTTTTTTTATACTGAACAGGGTGAATTTTCAAGGGTGGATGGGCAAACCCGAAACTACGAGATATAATGAAAAATGCTCAAAGTCTCGATGTCGAATTTGATAAAAATTCAAACTGAAATCTAACAATGCATTGTTAATAATATCATAAATGCGAAAGTGAGTTTGTTTGTTTATTACGTCTTCACGCCTAAATGGCCAAACCGATTTTGATGAATTTTAGTACAGAGATAGTTGGGCCTGAAGATGGAGATAGGATAAAAACAAGTGAGAAATGGGGGAGAAAGAGGGAAGAAAAGGGAGGAAAAAAAAAATATTTTCGATCATCACGCGGGTTAAAGTTAGCGTTAGCCCAAAGTAACTATGCCACGCCGACGAAGTCGCGTGCGGAAGCAAGTATTAACATAAATATGGATGATAATGTGCTGGTTGTAAAAAATATCCGTAAATGCTATAATTTTCGACTAAAAATTCCACGCCATACATTACGTTTACACCGCACGCTCAAGCTAGGGGCTCTACTACTTTTGCTTTAAATCCATTTTAAAAAGAAAATCTACTAAACAGCTAACTGAAAGATAAAGAATTTGATACTGATGAAAACTATGTAACTCTTTAGATATTGAATTTACAGATGTCAATTTAATCCATCACTGTATGCCACTTATTTGGAAGGATTCTAATTTAGCGTGAACTTTGCTCATTCACAGATTTTCCACTTCGGAAGTATTTAATTCTGAAGTGGAAAATTACAAATTGTTTCAATGAAGTGTTAGCAATGTGAGAGAGGAGTTTCACCTGCGCTACGGCGGCGGCGGCGAGGATGGCGGCCTGCGTGGCGGGGTTGATAGCACCGTTGCTGCTCACCTGCCGCGCTGTGGCCTTTGTTGTAGTGCCAACCATCTGGTCAAGCAGGGCGATAGTGCCATCTCTGTAAGCACATTACTCCTTGTTACACACCACATAATTAGATGCATTTAAGTATACCACAATCATCATCTTCTTGCTCATGTCTCCACTATAGATATATCCACAATACATAGCCAGTCAGAGTTATTCTGTTAATTTCTGTTGTTCCCTAAGTGTATTTATAAGGAATGCATTGTTTGTAAATTGTAATTAGCTAAATAGATTTTACTATCAATTATGTTAGGATTCATGAAAGGCATTAGTCCCATTGTGTTATCCTGCAATGGTATATAAATTGAATTTTTGGAATGATTGAGGCAGGTTTAGAATGAGGAGTATTGAATATGTACAGCAATCCTTCTATTTATCATGTATCTATGTGTCAGTAGCAATGCTCCCTTACTTACTAGGAACATTCGCATTTAATTATTCGTAATATTGCAGATTCTCTTGTTTCTGTTTAAAATCGAATCTCCCCGCACCTTAGACAACCAACTGAGCAAATACTCCCTGTGAAGGAGAACACATTTTGAGGGGTATCTAACTCAGTCCCTACATATCAATAATTATTGTTCTTGCCTATCTTTAGATTTCCGGCTGCGACTGCGACTCCTGCTGCGCGAGCGGCTGCGACTGCGACGCTTCTCCTTGTGCCGGTCGCGGCTGCGGCTGCGCTCGCGCTCCTTGTCCCTGTGAAACATGTTATCATTGCCATAATACAATGTGTCAAACAAACAGAACGCCACGTCAAACTAAAACGTGTGCTCAATACCTCTTGGAGCGGTGGCGGTCCCGGTCCCGATCCCGGTCTCTTTCCCGGTCGCGATCACGATCGCGGTCACGGTCGCGATCCCGGTCGCGGTCTCTTTCCCTTTCCTTATCACGATCCCGGTCCCGAGTCTTCTCGCGATCCCTCTCCTTGTGCCTGTCCCTCTCGCGGTCGCGAGATCTTGAACGACTCCTATCGCGATGTCTTGAACTCATAGTCTGCGCTTTATAACGCACTTAGAAATAAACAATTTCGATGTCGCTATTTCAATTAACAATCTACGAAAACGCTGTTTATTTCCACAAATAGTTAGTTGTATAAAACAAATAACTAATGTTTATAGAATTTATTCGTGTTTTAAAACTTCACTAGTTTATTTTTAAATAAGTTTTATGTCAATTTATGTAATTCGTAGTAAAGAGAAAAATAACAACTCTAAGCTCTAGCTAGGCGATAAGCGAAAACACAGGCGAAAATGGCGACGGTGATGATGACAGAGACAGATAATAACTTTTTAGTAAGTCTCTGGTCGTATAGTGGTGTGGGTCTGTGGGTGGTCATAACCATAGACAACACAAAATTAGCCCATCCCTACTGAGTAAAAAGTCCCTATATTGATCAGATATGGTCTAGTAGCTGGACCCTTTGCCAAATAAAAGTGCATTGGCTATACTACCGCAGAGTACGTTAGTTTCTTTATTGCTTGAAGTATTAGCAAAGCAATAGAATGCATCTATCTGTGTGTGAACGTCAAATACCCGTAATGTTTATTCCTTATTTTGTTTGAAATTTTTTTTTTAGTTAGGGCAGTTTAAAAAATACTACTGTAAGACTTGAACCGACAGTCGTTGTCCTGACAATTTAAACAATAATAGTTGTAAATAATAAAATAAATGGATTATTTTAATTACGACTAAATATAGAGATCCTGATTAATAAAACTTGAACTTTACATGATATAATTTTTAACACACATAACACAATTTTTTTTTTGTTGCTTAAAATATTCACGTACCCAGAAACAGCGTTCTCTGTTGATGATGTTGTAATTTTTTGATAATGCGTTCCAATAAGATATCTGTGTATCTTCAAGTAAAGCAGTGTTCTTGCTAATGAATCACTTTCGCATGAAACTTGACGGTGTTATCACTAAATAAGAATTAGTAATTATTTTAAAAATTATCAACCAAGTTTAAAATTCACGTGTGGGAATTTGGAATGATTCGGTAGCAAAATTATATCTCAGAAGGTCTAAAACAATCAGGCGGTACAATTGCATCCCTAACCTAACCTCAGAGTAAATAGTTCCTGGAGATGGTGGTCATTTTCCTCTACCAAAGTATGTATTTGCTTTAAGACCAGTTGGTACAAAGCAGTATGATTGTGATGCAGCCTTAGTTTTTTTAAAAAAGGCCATTCATAGTTCATCTCAACACTCAAGGTTGTTTTACTGCGCAACCGTACAATCCTGTCCCCACAGGATTTAAAGCCACAGCCAACGCTTACAAACTCAGTTAAACTCTGTAGGTAACAGACCTCGGCTTAGGTACGGCACGCCATGTGAATAGGTACACAACTTGGAGGAATTTCAGCGACAATTTGCTAGGCGCAGGGAGTGGAGTACTGGTCTGCCTAGACCGAAAGGGGCACGCGAACGTACCATTTTTATGTGCTCTCCGAATTTGACGGTCGGTCGATTTGTGAGTAAATATTTTGCCTTCTTCCAAGGGATCGGTTAACCGAACATGGTGATGATCGAGGTTGGGTGGAAGGGGTCTGTTGCGTTTGGAGAAAAGAAACGCCTGGCTCTTGTCGTTATTAACTTAGATTTACTATCTCTGGAACGATTCGTACGCAGAGAATTGAAGGATGCAGGCGATACTTGCCTAGCTCCGGCCGCAGTAGAAAATGGCCGCGTCGTCAGCGAAGAAAGGTAACTGAGCCTTGGTCTCATTGGGGACATCGCTGTTGTATAGCGTGAACGCGGGAGCCCTTGACGGACTCCCGTCTCAAAGTGGGTGGGGAGATGAAAGCGATGCGATACCAGTCTCGCTATTGAGCGCGGAGACGTTCCGGCACGAGGGGTTGATAGAGAAGTTGTAGGTACCTACTAGACAACTTGTATACCCTTATCAGCCCATTTTGTGATTCGCTTTCGCGATGACGAAGGACAAGACCACCAGTCATCAAGCTGTGTTGACACAGCATTCCTCTTGCGTAGCGTTTTAGCGTTCGTCCTTCATTTTCGTAGTTTCGGTGAAGAATGGCTGTGAGCAATGGACAGACAGACGGACAAGACAAATCTATTATGCCTCATTTACATTCAGCCCCTATCGCTGCTCCTCGTGCAGCCGGCAATAATTCCCTAAATACTGCTGTGGGAGGATCGAGGGATGTGTGTTTACACATAGGTACCTACTGCTCTTCCTCTCACATCGCTTTAAGTTCCGGCAATGGCAGACGTTGAAATTTTTTTGCAGCATCCGCGGTCTTTTAGCGATGCATAATTATGTGCGTCAGTTAAAAATAAATCGAATGAAAAAAATGAAAAGACGTAGAAGACGGTGGATGATATCTTCCTATTCATCTAGAACTTCGTTAGTACCTACCAACCTGCTTGATAATATTTTACAATGCAGAAGAATTCTACGAGGCATTATATTTGTCTTTTTTTTCCAGAGACGTAGGTAATGAATATCTTTTTCAATGATATGAATAGTGAAGAATCTGGGGAATTTACTAACTTTTGCAGAATGTCTCGTACAGATTTTAATTTTCTGTAGAACAGAATTGAACCCCTAATAATGAATGGAGCAGAATGTAAACACGCCCTAGGTACCGCTCGCGCTGCTGGTCCTTTGAAGTCCGCACTAAAAACCGCTCTTTTGTAGAGCGCTGGGCAGCGCGAGTGGCATGAGAAGTATACGTTTACATGTCCTGCCCACTTCCCTGCTCACTACAGCTGAATGTAAATGAGGCATAAGGGTTCCGTTTTTGCAATTAAGCAATGGAACCATAAAAGCGAATCGACGGTGACGGCGTGTTATAAAATTACCTATTAAATTGTACAAAATAAATGTACGGTACACGTTTCGAGTTTCATAACTGAACAATCAGTATATTTCATAAAACATGGCGGTACTGATGTTTACGTTTCTTCTAGTTTTTCGAAAACTGGGTTAAAAAAGAGCACTTTGTGAATAAACAAACATTAGTGCTTTCTCAATATATTTCAAAGATCAAAATACATTTCTTACATCTTGTAACAGTTCAATCATACCAAATTACAATTTAGAACAAGTTTGTCACTTAAAAATACAAATGCTGCAAAAAAGTTACAACTGCTTATAGCTTCAAACAAATTATTAATTAATTAATGTTGCATGTTTATCTATTTAAACTAAAAATTAAGATGCACCAGCCTCTAAAACAATTGCGGACACCTATAGCTTAACCGAAACTGGTAGCAAAATAATTTTAATGTGTTTAAGTCATTGTTATATTGTCAATGCTATAGAAAAATATCATGTCTTACAAACAAACAAGAAAATTAAACTTAATTCTACAATCATATTAAATCTTCTTATCACTAAATATTTCTAGTACTTAAGAACTACTAAACGATTTAGTCCGGACCCGTCAGTTCCCTGGAAACACTCCACTGTTCACATCACTAACATTTTTGCAAACAATTTTTCAGCTGTTAAGTTTCATAGAAAACATGCCCGGAGTCAAATGCAGCAAAGGTGGTATTGGAGATAACCTGTAAACAAAGTATTCAAAATTTTATTGAGGTTTATAATTCAGTTTAGATTTTGGTAAATTTTGTGCCACAAAAGGGATGAATTGGATGAGCAGGGAAATAACATAAAAAAATGGATGAATTTTTATCTGCTTGAGTGCTTTCACCACTTTCTCTAAAAAGCTTCAACCGCCCAAATAGAAAGTGACATCTGAGAGTGCTGTAGGTACCCAAAACAGTATTCTGCCTATTACCTTCCTGTGTGAATTTTAACATGGTTTAATGTGTTTCTCAAACAATTAACTTTTTACTTGTTGTTTGGTAAAATCAAATTAAGAACAGGAGACAATTTTGATGACACTAGCCTATCCATTATAGAACACAATCACTTACATTGCCTATCACTTAATGGGTTTAAAGGGTTGGCGCAGTCATAGTAGTCATAGTATAGTAGTAGATATTGCTTGTTTTAAGTCTTCTCCCATAAAACGAGAAGTTTCAAGCCATTTTAAATATTATTTAGAACTTATTACAATATTAAAAATTGACTTACCTATAATTAAACGGGAGCACCAGGGCCGCCTTTCTTCCCGATAAGAGACTTGTGTATGTGAGGGATGACACCGCCGCCCGCGATGGTAGCTTTGATCAAGCTATCGAGTTCTTCGTCGCCCCTGATAGCCAGTTGCAAGTGACGCGGAGTGATACGCTTCACCTTGAGATCTTTGGATGCATTTCCCGCCAACTCCAGTACCTAAAAAAATAGCAAGGTCCAATTAGTAAGTTTAATACGTTATTCTTTTCGACCTAACTAGATCTGTCCAAGTGTCTCATAGATTAATTAAACTTGTTATTATTAGATGATTTAGGTACTACATTTCTTTAATTTCCTAATATCAAATTCGTTTCCCGCCAAAAAAGAGACCGCGTCCCGAAGTATTCAAACAAGCTTAAAAGCTAATTAAATAAAGTAGTTCACAGTATTATGGGAATAAATGACGGTATTACTATCTAGAAGTCATGGGATAACGTTAAATAATTATGCTATTTTGTGTGCCGCCATATTGACAGGGCGTCGCGCAAACCTTACCTCGGCTGTGAGATATTCCAGAATAGCTGCAGAATACACGGCTGCTGTTGCACCGACACGTCCATGACTCGTAGTCCTATTTTTAAGATGTCTGTGAATCCTCCCTACAGGAAACTGAAAAAAAAGTTTTTTGAGGTGAATTCTATTGATTATTTTCCGACGGAGTAATGGACGCCGCCATACTGAAGAGGTCATTCATATTATTCAATTAAATGAATTGGCGGTACAGCACTAGAATAAGCATGTTTGTAACATGAAAAATCCTATTTTAAATTAAAACAACAAATTAACTTACCTGAAGCCCAGCCCTTGCCGATCTGGACACTGCTTTGGCCTTGGCTTTACCAGAATCTTTACCCGCTTTACCGCCAGCCTAAAATTGATGAAATATCCCATTAATTTTACTCGTTCAGAGTTGAAACTTCGCCAGTAAGTTAATAGCACCATTGTTCACCGTATTACACAATAAAATCACGACAACAACAACTAAATTTCACAAAATCTTGCAAAACTCACCATTTTGAAACGTGTAACACACTATGACCACTACAGACAGTGAACAACCAACACAGGAAAGGCGCCAAGCCAAAACGCTAGAAACAAAGATGGCAGCTCCGCTGTGCCGATCGTAGCAATCCAATCAGGGCAGCCAATTGTACGTAAGCGGAAGTGGCGTACTTATCAAACAACTCTCAACTTCAACGGCTCATCCAATCCGCGTCGATCGAAATGGCGGGCGGGTCACTGGCTACAGTGCTGCCAAGCGAAGATACACTTACGTATTAATTTGGAACCTTATTCTTTTTTTAATTTTGTGTTTCGTTTCACGTGTTATTACTTATTTTAAGGTGAAAGCTTTGTAGCCCGTGAAATTAATTTTTAGTACGTTTTTGAGTATTGCGGGTCAATGTATGATTATACGTTGATCAGAATGTGATTCGCGATCTTAACAAATATAATACTGAGATAAAAACATTAAAAATACCGATACAATCCTCTCAGTTTATCTAATATCGTTTAATGACTTTTTTTTTATGAAATATTGTCTTGTGATCTTAATATTACCAAAGAAAATATGGACTGAATGTGTAACACAGGGGCGAATGAAAGAAGAAAACGTTTCTATCTCTATTCATATGTTTTTATTTAATGACATGTGGTTAACTAGTGACCTCGAGCATTGACTTAAATATAGTTATTAATATTTATTGCCCTCAAAAACCGGCAGCAAGTTCGTCATTCTCCCCCAGATATTATCATGTTATCATGATTATCATACGTTGCGGCAGCGTCGGAGGTCGGATTACCTCTTTCCCTCAAATATGGCGAGGGAGGTAATGGCTGAGCTTCGCGTTATGCTCGTGAACGGGTGAAGCTTGTGGTGACTGGTCGTGTTGTTGACCAGGTATTTTTATTGTTATTAGTAATTCCTTTTATGCTAAGCTTATTTCTTTCGTACTATGGTCCTAGTTTATCCCGTGACTTATTTACTGCACGTGTAAGCGGGCACACCCGTTAGACTAGAGGATTTATTTAATTACTAGCTTTTGCCCGCGGCTTCGCTCGCGTTAAATTCGGTATAACACAGTACCTGCAGTTTTTGCCCTTGCGCCTTATTGATTTGTAATAACAACGCCAAGTTTTGCCGTTTCGTCCCTCTTTCTCCCTCATATCCCACTCTTTCTTAAAAATGCTTATGTCCGTCTCCTGGTTCCCAACTATCTCTGTACCAAAATTCATCAAAATCGGTTTAGCCATTAAAGCTTGAAGATGTAACAAACAAAGTCACTTTCGCTTTTATAATATTAGTAAGGATATGCTTAGGTATATTTTTATATACCTACTTATATAATTGGTGTTTGATAGTTGGCATGTGAAATGAAGGAATTATTTCTTTAATTGACTTTGTGATAAAGGTTCTTCTTACCTGACAAACAGATGTGTTGCTGGGGAGTCTGTTCCGCCACTTGTTCTTCCCAGCTACAACACTAGGAATCTTATCATTTGACGTTCAAAAAGTGCTGGTTATGAGCCTAAATTGAATAAATGAAATTGATTTTATTCTTCTGCACACGTCAACTAAACACGATAATTATCATGACATTATTGATAGGTCGCAGAAGGTGGTGACCACTTCCCATTCCCTCTCGCTCCGGACCATGGCCTGTACCAGGGCCGGACGCGAGAGATCGCCGCCGCCGATCGCCTCTACGAGGGCACGGGCGGTGCTTCGCCCAAGCTGGGCAGATCGCCACTGTGTGCTCCACCGTGTCCTCCGGGCGATCGTCACAACTTAAGTCTCAGCTTATTTACCACACCTTATTTTACCATTCAATTTGTTAACTACCAATGTCTTACCCAGGAAACGTATATCCCGACTGCCTATCTGACCTCCAAAAATCAGTTATTGGAAAACACGTATACATGTAGATACCCCCATGGTAATTAAGACTGGTTGTCAAACATTGGTCAATAAAATAAATAAAAATATTTTTAACACCCTTGCTTGTAAAGCTGATGTAATTCCACCGGTTTTAAATATGTAAAGAGGGTCATAAAACGCGTGTGTTATCAAAGCAAATAGTTAAGTTATAGTCCATACAAATTCCAAAACAGTATTATTTGCCATTTCAAATTTGGAACTGATCGCCGCCGCACGACTCCAGCTAGTGAGCGCGCTGTTGCTATTCTTTTTTTTTATGTTGTTGCTATTCAAATTTCGAACTAATTCGAAAGTAGGCAGCGCTAGCTCGTTGTTGAAATGGCGGGGAAGCAACAGTGTGCAATCACAGATAGAGTTTATTTAAAATGTTTTTTTTTCTGTTTCCTCGCAAATGTGTTAAAAAACGTCGTACGATATACGTGCGTATTGGTTATAACATGCTCGGCTCAATTACGCCCTCGCCTTCGGCTCGGGCTGAGATTCCGACTCGCATGTTATAACCATCTTAACGCACTAATATCGTAATGTACTAAAATGTAACCATTTCAATAATGTCATGATAATTATCGTGTTTAGTTTTACACAAGACACGGTTGTTTTATTGCTCAGAAACTATTCAACTTTTTAAGGGTATGTTTTCTTTTAATTGAGGTACTTTTTAGGTAAATTTGGTGTAATTATATTTTATGAGTAATCTACTATATAAAAATAAGTCGGGATTTCCTTCCTGACGCTATAACTCCAGAACGTACGAACCGATTTCAACGGTTTTGCATTCGTTGGAAAGGTCTCGGGTTCCGTGAGGTTTATAGCAAAGAAAAGGTAGGGTAGGTAGAAAATTGCACAGCTACGCATGCGGGCACGGCTAGTAGTTAAATAATAAAACATTATAGTACACCCGCCATCTTGACGTCAATATGGCGGGTGTACCTTTTACCTACTTTCTAAATAATTTCGTTGTGAAAGAGGTACAGATTCTTTACACTTAGGTACTAAATAGTACATTTTAGGTACTTTTTTTGGTAATTGGTATAATTTAATTCGCTATGGTACACCCGCTATCTTGACTCTCACCTTGCGTGACTTTATTTTGCTAAAATATTCTATAATCTTTTCGAAAGCCATGAAAAGAACGAGTTAACTTGTTTCTACAGTTCCGAAGTATGTTACACTTGAACTTACATTCCCAGAAGAGTGCACCCCACATGAATTTATAATAATTGATTAGCACATTCCCTTTCAGCTTATGTTCTTTAATTATTGCTTGTACACCAGCATTAATTCTTGTTATGATTGCAGCGATATTATATCCTTGTATAGCGATATTGTATCGATATTATATTATAAATTGTACAGATAGCATGTTCAATTCTTAGCATGTGCTCTTTAAGGAGTAGGTCCTATTATGCCAATAGATTTAACTAATTCTAAAAACCCTCTATTGTCTGATGAAATCCCTACATGTTAGAGGAACATATTTTTGGCGTGCTAGCAAGAGAAATACATCTAAAAGGCGACTCAAAATGGCACTCCACTTTTTAACCGACTTCCCAAAAAGGAGGCGGTTATCAATTCGGTTTGTTTTTTTTTCTAGATATATACATCGATTACACCGCGGTTAATGGACTGATTCGCGTGATTCTTCGTTCGACTTCAAACCAAGCAGTGAGCGGAAAGAATAAGTAGTTGTAGGTAAGTAGAGAATCCTTACTAATATTATAAAAGCGAAAGTGAGTTTGTTTGTTTGTTACCTGTTCACGCTTTAATGGCTGAACCGATTTTGATGGATTTTGGTACAAAGATAGTTGGGAACCAGGAGACGGACATAGGCGATTTTTTTTTTTAAAAAGAGTGGGGTATGAGGATAAGAGGGACGAAACGGGAAAACTTAGCGTTGCTATTACAAATCAATAAGGCGCTACCGCAGTTAACGCGAGCGAAGCCGCGGGAAAAGCTAGTAGTGTTATAAATTGCGGAAGTTAATTATTGCTTTATAGTTGTTAAATTAATAGTTTTTAGCTTTATATTCTATTTTAGTATTTTTTTAACAATTTTTGCGATTTTTAGTATTTTTGGAAGTCGGTTTTTTTTTAACGTATATTTTTTATTTTCTTGGTCTCATTAAAAATAAATTAATACTTATCTAAATTAAACATGGCAAAGCGTAATATATAATCAAAATTATACCTAACTAGTCCTCATTAAGGGAGTTGGGTAGCCCTCTCAATTACGATCTATGCCCTCTGAAGAAATTTCGGCAAGTTTTGCTCAAATATGTCTTCCGTAACGTTATAATATTAATAATCCGAGCGGTTCGAGAAATTGGGGTAAACTTGAGCAAGTTAGTCCTAGCCGTTGGCACGTCTAAAAGTGCGGGACGGGCGGCGCGCTCCGACGCAGCCGTCCGGTGCGCACAGCTGTACCGCTGCCAGCACCTCGGGGTGTTGCAGCAAACCCAGTAGTATGTTCGCCACGTACTTGACTAGCGCCACGTCCCTTCTTGCTGCCAGCCTGCTGTACCCGACCATATCCAGGACGAACAGCGTTGGGTACATCAGGGGATAAAAGGGATAGGTACACTCGGTACTGTTTGAGGTATAGAAATCTACAGAATTTATTTTGCATTTTTTCCGACATGAGGCTAAATTCCCCCTTATGTGTATTCCAAATGAATGCATTTGTTTTTAGGTGACTTCTGCTGACAAGTGCATTATACAAAACCCTAACAGCAGCGGTATCGGTAAAATCCTTACCCTGTCGTAAGATGAAACCAAGATTCCTAAAGGCCCTACCACACACTTTCACTATGTGTTTGCGGAACGCTAGCTCAGGCACCATCTGCACACCCAGATCTCGTACCTGCTGGACATGCGGTATTACTTCACTGTCCATTTTGTACTGGTGCCGTAAAGGAACACGCGCGCGAGTGTGGCTCATCAGACAACACTTATCGACATTAAAATGAAGCTTGTTAGACTTGCTCCATTGTACTACGTTGTCGATATCCGACTGGATCTTATTACAGTCTGTAGTGTCTTAAACATTTAGGTACAACTTCAAGTCATCTGCAAACAGTAGAGATTTTGCCTCCTTCACGACTGTGGGTAGGTCATTCACAAATAAAATGTATTCTAAAGGCCCAATATTAAAATACCAGCTGTTCCCCACGGTTTCACCCGCGCTGCTCAGCACCTGTTTGTTGGTCGTAGCTTGATGTTATATAGCCTATAGCCTTCCTCAAGAAATGGACTATCCAACACCAAAAGATTTTCCAATTCCAACCAGTAGTCCCTGAGATTAGCGCGTTCAAACAAACAAACAAACTCTTCAGCTTTATAATATTAGTATAGATAGATAGTATAGATAAAGGTACCTTAATGTTTGAGTAATTCAGTCCCTGAAATAAACAGTTTTTAACAGCCTTAAACTGTACTCATAATTACAATAATCATTTTGAGTACTTGGGTCATCAAATAGCGTTTTGGTAGTTTACTAGTTTTTATATTTTCTTTTTAACCGCGTTCAAAAAGAAGGTTCTATATCCAGCCGTATTTTTTTAAGTATATTCACCGATATTCCTAATTCTTTCTGTTTGAAAGGGTATACTTCCGAAATATAGCCCCATATCAATTTTATTTATACAGTGTGAGTGATATCGCAATGAGGGATTCTAGGCTTAATTTTATCGACGGCAAAAACCCTAATTTTGTGTACATTTATTTCAGATTAAAAAAAAAAGTAATCGATACTGACCCCAAAGTACCAAAACAAATCGGATGTAACTTTAAACTAAATGACCTTTCACTTAAACGCGACATCGTGTTGCAGCGAAGAAAACTCAGGTAGTAGCGAACGAAAGTAACGAAACACCTGTAGCAGCGGCGAATCATTCGGGGCGAACTTCCCCGCCAAGTGAAAATTGCAAATTGCAAAAAAAAGGTTTTCTACCTGCTAAACAATAATGCGTAGTCATGCGCTGGGCCTTTCTTTGAAACTTGATAAGAAATGTTGGGATTGAGTTAAAAACACACACTTTTACCATTAGGTTTCTAATGCGATAAAGAATAATTTAAAATAATTAAAAAGGTAGGTGATTGGGGCGTTTTGTTGAAAATTTTACGATTATTGTAAAAAATGTTGAATAGGTAACAATTTTACAAAATAAATTATGACTGACCGTTGTGTAATTACAGATAACAACAGACCAGACATAAAAATTGGTAAATAAAGAAAATAAACACATCATACAGCGCTGGCTCTAGGCTATAGGCCTAGATTAAGATAGAGCGACATTATCTATCGTCGAAACAGTTATTATGGAATCGTAATGAAATCGGAAATGCTTAAAAGGCGTCTGTAGATCTGCAGACTTTTCCGCGTCAACCTATCTACAGATTTTGAAAATTACCGCTTGCCGCTCAAAAATCTTCGGAGAAATTAAATAAAAAAGCAAAAAGTACTTTTTTCATTAATCAATATGAATTAATTATTCCTCGCACTTTGTTTTCTCACACTGAAGGAGAAACAAAGTGACACCGCTGAACAGGCTGATATTAAAAAAAAGGTTTTTTTTTTTAAATTCAGTACTGATATAAATGTCAATTTATTTTTTAAGCAAATTATTGTTAAAATTTTATCATGCTTATTTGTGATAACTATAATATCAGGTAACGCAATAATGATGAAAAAAGAAGACATAAACCAACTTGTTTACAAGGAGAATGTATTTTTTGTAAAAATAATATCGTAACTAAAGTAACCATTCAAAAAAACAGGTCAGGCACTAAGGTACGTTACAGGGTATCACAGCTCGAGCAACTGTCAAAATTATATGTAAGTTCATTAATTTCATTTTCAGTATAATGGTACACACGACGACACGTCTACCTATACAAATCCAGTTTATGCGAAACTCTCACCGTACGAGAAATCTACGAAGTACGATCCGTAGTTGAAAGATCATCTAGATCACATAAACTGGGTTGGCAGTCGTATCGATACTCCTGCCCTTTATAAGGTCTACTTACAGACTCTAAAAACATTAAATTTTTTGATAACAGTTAAAATGTTTTGTTATTAAGTCGTCATTTTAGTGGTAGGTAGTTCCATTTGTAGGAGGTGCCAATGTTGTACCGTTATTTGGGGGTGCCCATGTGACTGTAATGGGTGCCCATGTAGTGCCATTTGTTGCAGGACGCCATGTGGTTACGTTGATTGGTGGTGCCCAAGTCGTGCTATTGATGGGTGCCCATGTAGTGCCATTTGTTGCAGGACGCCATGTGGTTACGTTGATTGGTGGTGCCCAAGTCGTGCTATTGATGGGTGCCCATGTAGTGCCATTTGTTGCAGGACGCCATGTGGTTACGTTGATTGGTGGTGCCCAAGTCGTGCTATTGATGGGTGCCCATGTGGTACCGTTTGTTGCAGGACGCCATGTAGTCACGTTGATTGGTGGTGCCCAAGTAGTACTATTGATGGGTACCCATGTGGTACCGTTTGTTGCAGGACGCCAAGTAGTCACATTGATTGGTGGTGCCCAAGTCGTGCTATTGATGGGTGCCCATGTGGTGCCATTCGTTGCAGGGCGCCATGTGGTCACGTTGATTGGTGGTGCCCAAGTCGTGCTATTGATGGGTGCCCAAGTGGTGCCGTTTGTTGCAGGACGCCATGTGGTCACGTTGATTGGTGGTGCCCAAGTCGTGCTATTGATGGGTGCCCAAGTGGTGCCGTTTGTTGCAGGACGCCAAGTAGTCACGTTGATTGGTGGTGCCCAAGTCGTGCTATTGATAGGTGCCCATGTGGTGCCATTTGTTGCAGGACGCCATGTGGTTACGTTGATTGGTGGTGCCCAAGTCGTGCTATTGATGGGTGCCCAAGTGGTGCCGTTTGTTGCAGGACGCCAAGTAGTCACGTTGATTGGTGGTGCCCAAGTCGTACTATTGATGGGTGCCCATGTGGTACCGTTTGTTGCAGGACGCCAAGTGGTTACGTTGATTGGTGGTGCCCAAGTCGTGCTATTGATGGGTGCCCAAGTGGTGCCGTTTGTTGCAGGACGCCAAGTAGTCACGTTGATTGGTGGTGCCCATGTAGTGCCATTTGTTGCAGGACGCCATGTGGTTACGTTGATTGGTGGTGCCCAAGTCGTGCTATTGATGGGTGCCCATGTGGTACCGTTTGTTGCAGGACGCCATGTAGTCACGTTGATTGGTGGTGCCCAAGTAGTACTATTGATGGGTGCCCATGTGGTGCCGTTTGTTGCAGGACGCCATGTGGTTACGTTAATTGGTGGTGTCCAAGTCGTGCTATTGATGGGTACCCAAGTGGTACCGTTTGTTGCAGGGCGCCAAGTAGTCACGTTGATTGGTGGTGCCCAAGTCGTGCTATTGATGGGTGCCCAAGTGGTGCCGTTTGTTGCAGGACGCCATGTGGTTACGTTAATTGGTGGTGCCCAAGTCGTGCTATTGATGGGTGCCCAAGTGGTGCCGTTTGTTGCAGGACGCCAAGTAGTCACGTTGATTGGTGGTGCCCATGTAGTGCCATTTGTTGCAGGACGCCATGTGGTTACGTTGATTGGTGGTGCCCAAGTCGTGCTATTGATGGGTGCCCATGTGGTACCGTTTGTTGCAGGACGCCAAGTAGTCACGTTGATTGGTGGTGCCCAAGTCGTACTATTGATGGGTGCCCATGTGGTACCGTTTGTTGCAGGACGCCATGTGGTTACGTTGATTGGTGGTGCCCAAGTCGTGCTATTGATGGGTGCCCAAGTGGTGCCGTTTGTTGCAGGACGCCAAGTAGTCACGTTGATTGGTGGTGCCCAAGTCGTACTATTGATGGGTGCCCATGTGGTACCGTTTGTTGCAGGACGCCATGTGGTTACGTTGATTGGTGGTGCCCAAGTCGTGCTATTGATGGGTGCCCAAGTGGTGCCGTTTGTTGCAGGACGCCAAGTAGTCACGTTGATTGGTGGTGCCCAAGTCGTGCTATTGATGGGTGCCCAAGTGGTGCCATTTGTTGCAGGATGCCATGTGGTCTCGTTGGTTGGGGGTGCCCATGTTGCTTCAGGAGGTGGGGCACTGGTAGAGTTATCTGATCGCCAGGAGACAACACGCGAAGTGTCCCTCGGGTGGAACCTGAAACAATTACAATGCAATCCATTAGTGGGAAATGTTATTGGTGTATCATTTAAACGTATTTGTTCAATGATGTACATTCCCTGCAAAATCGGTGCACATACCATTTGCATTAATGAGAGTTGACTGCCCACCTGTGACACTTGAAGATACTGTCTTGCCACAAAACTCAACAGTCAAATACCTAGGTTTGCATGTAAGCAAAGGGCTTACTTGGCAAAGACTATTTAAAGGCCAAAAGAGATCAGGCAAACAAAAAGTCGTCGCTAAGTTTGGAAAATAAACTTCTCAAATATAAAAGTATAATAAAACCAGTGTGGACATACGGCATTTAACTCTGGGGATCAGCAAGCCACTCAAATATAGAAATTGAGCCGAGCATGTTATAACCAATATGCATGTATATCGTACGACGTTTTTTAGCACATTTGCGAGGAAACAGAAAAAAAAACATCTAAATAAACTCAATCTGTCAATGCACACTGTTGCTTTCCCGCCATTTTAATAGCGCGCTAGCGCTGCCTACTGACTGGCGCCGCGCGGCGATTAGCTCGATATTTGAATAGCAACAGCGCGCTGTTCACTAGCTGGAGTCGTGCGGCGGCGATCAGTTCCAAATTTGAAATGGCAAATAATACTGTTATGGAATTTGTATGGACTATAACTTAACTATTTGCTTTGGTAACTCAGACGTTTATTGTGGCTTAAGAACTTTATTATTTCTCATAAAGAATTAACAATAAATTCACTTACTGAGAAACTAAATATAGTCCTGTGGGACATACAAGCAAAGACTCAGATAACACAGAAATCATGTGGCCACAAGACTGTTGAACACCTACAACTGCATGTTCCGTTTGAAAAGGACAAGACTAGTCTCAATCTGATGATTGATTAAAAATGGGAGATGACACATCACTGGATGTGCAAATCGAAGAGATAGATTATTAATCAACAAATCTGATTATAGCTCTGGGGCTGATTGCAGATATAACAATGACCAAAAAAAATGATGCACAAGATAAATTGGTACCGGTAGTTTTATTTTTATTGGTGTTTATTGTACATCTTCGCTAACAATTTATTTTCCTCACATATATTTACGAAATAACAAATCAATTGCGTAATCTACGTTGTAAGAATTGTCGCAACGGATACTGGATAACTAGAACGTCGTAAAGAATAAATCAACAAAGCGGACAGTGATTGGGACTTACTTCAGGTTTCCTTCGTACGTCTGTTCAGCGACGACGCTGATTAGAAGACAGTAGCACACTAGAAGCTTATTCATGATTCGGTGGCCGAGGGACTTGCACTGTGCAGTACGCCCCAGCTGACAACTAGTTATACGGCTCGCTAGAACCGCCCCTTTGATAAGTACTGATACGTCTCAAATCAAATCATCGCTAATCAGAGATAAAATTAGATAATTATTATGTTTTTCCAATACCTAGATCCTATTAAGCATGTTTGTGTCATTGTCTCGCCGTCATTTCTTTCAGTTAGATCTTATCTTTTATTGAGGATTTTCTTGTTAGGTAGGTACTTTTTTGTTATGCCGCTGTGAACAATGTAATTTTTATCGCATTTGATAATTATAGCAATCGGCTTTACATTTTTAAATATTACTTAAAACATAAAAAAAAAACATTTAAAATATAAAAATAGTAGCTCATCGCTATTGGAAACACAGTCCAAGCTAGGTCAGGCGCTCAGTGCTCCAGAGAAACGAAGCTCCTAACAATACGAGCCGTGTACAGGAGTACCGCTTTCTGTATCAAGCCCTTGATCCAGCTGCCTAACGAGAGCCTCCTCAGGTATTGGGCGAGGCTCTTGGCAATTAAGCCATTGGCTACGACTATTAACACAATGATCGCTGAGTCCACATCCCACATGTCGACAACCTTGCGAGCCAAGTCAATATACTTGATTTACTTATCTCTCTCGGCTTTCACGAGGTTCTCTTCAAACGGGACTGTTATGTCAACAATCATTGCGCGCCGCTCTGATCGATCCACCACCGCTATATCAGGTTTGTTGGCAACAATAGTCCTGTCAGTGATGATGGAGCGATCCCAGTACAATGTGATATTGCCATGTTCAAGAACTGGGTCGGGCTCATACTTGTAGTACGGCACTCCCGATTCCACAAGGTTGTATTTTAGACCAAGTTGCTGATGGATAAAGTTGTGTCTACGCAAGTACTCTCCGTTAGCAAGACGCATTTCAATTTATTATTAGTTTCTAATTTCAGCCTTTTTTAGTTGTGGTATGATAATGATTGTATCTTACATAAATTCATAGAATTAGTACTCATATCGCTCTTACACATTAGAAGAAAAATTTAAGACTTATATGGATGCCAGTGTTACTAAGGCTGAACTAAAATGAAGTGACAGCACATGAAAAGTACCAGCTATCAAATTTAAAAAGAATCGGTTTACCCAGTCGAAAGTTCTGAGGTAAACAACATAAACAAATACAGTCGAATTCAGAACTTCTTTAAAAATAAAAACTAGCCGTTGGAAAACAAGATATTTTTTCGCCAATTGGTCGATACTTCGCGTGACCAGAGGGATGGCTCTCTTATTGGCCAAAGAATTAGCATCCCAATTAATGTCATGTGCAATTGCTGTCAGTATGCTGGGCACGTTTTCGGATGACAGCGGTGTGGAGAAGAACTTTGACGCATTAAGTTTATTAAGTAAGTTTAAGTTTAGTTATTTTTTAGGGTTCCGTAGTCAACTAGGAACACTTATAGTTTCGCCATGTCTGTCTGTCCGTCCGTCCGTCCGTCCGTCCGTCCTCGCTTAATCTCTGTGACCGTTAGCACTAGAAAGCTGAAATTTGGTACCAATATGTATATCAATGGCGCCGACAAAGTGGTAAAATGAAAATTGGAAAAAAATGTTTTATTAGGGTAGCCACCCTATATGTAAAGTGGGAAGTGTTTTTTTTTTTAATTTCAACCCTAACGTGTGATATATTGTTGGAAAGGTATTTAAAAATGAATAGGGGTTTACTAAAATCATTTTTTGATAATGTTAATCATTTCGGAAATAATCGCTCCAAAAGTAAAAATCAATGTGTCCCTCTAACTTTTGAACCATAAGTTTAGAAAATATGAAAAAATCTGGAAAGTAGAACTTTATAAGGACTTTCTAGGAAAATTATTTTGAACTTGATTGACACAACAGTTTTTGTACAAAAAAGACAAAAAGTTGTACAAAATAATTTCTGGACTAAGTTTGTAGTAATCGTATATGCAAGCATTTTTTTTTAACTTCGTTTACATATTTTATTATCCTGAACGTATCTTTTTTCAAACGAAAAAAGAGTTATTGAAATCGGTTCTCGCAATCCAAAATTACCACCGAAAACTTCTTTGTACACGTCTTTGTATTAATTAGTAACCCAATTCCCCGAGAGATGGCGCTGTAGGTTATTAGATAGGATTATTATAGGGTATTACCGAATTGTTCGGTTGGTCTCTCCTTGGCATCGGCGGTATCTTATAACTACATAAAACTTCTATTAAGAACATGCTAAGGCAATTTAGAACAAAACTAAAATTCATTTTTTTAACACCATCAAAATATTAAGGTTAAAACCAGTTCATAAATGGTTCGATAGATGGCGTTGTGTAATGACGTCATTTTTTTAAAGTCGATGCTAAGATTTTCCGTGCTTTCATGAACTACCGTGGTAAAGTAAGTTGCACTTAAATATATTCGTAATTTTATTTATGAGCGCTCCTCTTTGTGTTCGCGCTAAAAACCGTCACAAGTCGGAGCGCCCGCCGCCGTGCCGCGGAGCGTGCAATGATGCACGCTCCTCCACCTTTAAACTCATAAGTGGGAACACTTATTGTGACAGACGGGAAACTACGGAACCCTACACTGAGCGTGGCCCGACACGCTCTTGGCCGGTTTTTATTATTTAATATGTTAAAATGAACTAAGTAACAAAGCAATTAATTTTGTTTTAATTATATCTATTAAATTATTTTTGGAAAAATAGCCATCAAAACAGTTTCAATATTAAAACTTATCAAAAGTAATTTATTTAACTAAGACTGAAAATATCAGCATTTTTCACTTCTCAGCAAAATTACAGCTAGCCCACATTTCTGCCGTTCCGCCTTATTGGATTTAGACTGACGTTATATAGCTTGCTTACATAGCTTGCTGCTTGGGTCTCTAGTTAAGATGGGCGTGCCCCAAGGTTCTATTCTCGGTCCCTTCCTGTTTCTTGTTTATATAAATGATCTTCCTTTTATGATGGCCAAGCTCTCGGATATAATTTTATTTGCTGACGACACTTCGCTAATTTTTAAAATAAATAGAAAGAATCCGGATGTCGTTTATGTTAACAAAAGTCTAACCGTTTTATCGAAATGGTTCGCAGCTAATAATCTCTTACTGAATGCGAGCAAAACCAAATGTCTAAAGTTTGCCTTACCGAATGTACCACAAAGAGATCTAAATTTAAATCTTGACGGCAAAAATCTTGATGTTATAGCGGAAACTGTATTTTTGGGGATGACTATCGATTCAAAACTGCAATATGCGCGCACATAAGAACTCTTTCGGGTATTATAGGCTCAGCTCACTTTAGGTACCTATTTATATATATTTAAGAATTTAATTTTGGATTTAAGGATTTATTTAGGATCAGTTTTATTATATAGGTAGGCACTTGGATTTTTTAAGTGTAAGGTAGCTATAGTTAGGACCTCTAACGTAACTTATTTTGTTAGGTACCTAACTAAATGCCTTTCAATTATTTTCATTAATCCTTTTGACTTTGATGGTACAGAGATACTTGGTACCCTGGAGACAGATATAGGCATTTTTTTTTAAGTGACAAATGTGGGAGGAAAAGGGAAGAAAAGGGGAGAGAAAGATATATTTTTTCGATCATCACGCGGGCTAACGTTAGCCCAAAGTAACTATGCCACGCTGACGATGTCGCGGGCGAAAGCTAGTAAAAAATAAAATGTTGATGTTATTGGTTCATATATTATATCAAGGGAGATTAGTAACCAGGTTCTTCAAAATGTACTGTATAAGTACTTACGTTACTTTGTTAAGTAGTAATAAAATAACCACAACGATGTGAAACGGGCGGGGCGGGTGGCTAGTATTTTATAATTAAATAACGTATAAGTAGGTATAATTGGTGAATGTAATTAATTAAGATTTGTTTTAAATTTTTCTGGTGATTACTTGCTTAATCTACGATTGGTAGTCTAAGTGATAATCATCAACCAGAAATCAGGTATAATCTAGCATTTTTAAATTCATATATACCTTATAATAATTATTGGCATAATAAACCCTGTTGAGTTAAATATACCTAATGTAGCTTTACCGCGACAAGCGTGACGAAGCCCTGTGGTTCACATTTAGGTACCCAAAAGGCTTATAATGCTCTGCGTATCCAATTTAGTAATACGTTCAGGGTATTGCTGCGCCTGCCACACTACTGTAGTGCCTCAACAATGTTTTCTGACGCAGGCACTCTAAGTTTTGCTGCGTTGCCGTTGTGGCGAAAAAAATCTGCCTTGCTACTCCACAGGCTGCGTGGCAGTCCCAATCCCAACACTATCCTGCAATCGATAGCTGACCGGGCAGACAGCCCGTTAATGTGGGCGCTAACTAATCGCACTCGATCTCTTCTATATCAAGTCATATTGTTACTAACACACTCGACTACATTGTAGTCTGTAAAATAAATATGTAAATAATATCTTATAATAAAGAAGCCCAGCTGCTACCCCCTGTTTGTGGAGTTGTGAGGCAGCTTCCTAGCCTGAGGATATTTACTTGTCATACAAGCCATAGATAAAATAATAGATCAAGCTGGCATTGTCAATGCCACCCCATCTTGTACCTATCGTCGCCCGAATATAGGTAAGTATAATTTATTTTAATATTCGGTAAATTAAAAAATAATAATTATCAAGGGCTTGATACAGAAAGCGGTACTCCTGGACACGGCTCGTATTGTTAGGAGGTTCCTTTCTCTGGAGCCCTGACTGCCGGTAGCTTGGATCCTGTTCCCGATGCCGGTGGGCTACTATTTTTATATTTTTAAATGTTTTTTTTTTGTTTTTAATAAAAAAAATATGTATGTAAATAAATAAATGACGATTAAAATGTTATTAAGAAATATTTTAAAAATTAATTATAAGTGAAGAAAACAATAAATGAAAAAATAAGAACTTAGAATAGTTAAAAGGGGCTTTTTACGAATTGGAGTCACTTGAAACCTGAGGTTAGCCTTTGCGCATACAATACGGTAGTTCGCGTCAGACTCGTGATTGTGTGTGCACGTGTCTTGTGTTGTACTATACAGCGTGTTGATTTGCATCCTCGCCAAATTCAAGGACGTAACTATGCTAATGATTCTCGACCCGAATCGATAATAAAATAAATATGTTTTTTTTTTTACTTTTTTCGTATTTTCAGAAATCGGTAAGTGTACACTACACTCGGACGATCTGCTCCTACCTTTACAATAAAATTGCGCACACTACAAAAAAGCGAATGCACACAAACACACCAACTATTGCACGTATTTCTAGTGCCTAACGCTGCGCTCGCGCACCCCCACTTTTACCCTTATGACCCGCCCAGCTGGCCCCCGCTCAGTGTTGACCTTGTCTCTGTGCAGTGAAAACGCTCGCAAAAAAATAAAAATATCGCTCCTCAGGCAGGTGCGCCCTCGGTACATCGTATGTTATAATTATTTTAGTGCAAGATAACGCAAAATGACTCCAATGTTGAGTTGGTGGAGATGGTCCGTTTGTATGCCATTAGTGGAGATGCCTACGTCAAGTGAGTGTGCCTAAAGTGTGTGTGGTGTGTGGTGGTGGCAATTTCGAACAATTCCTCCGGGTAACATAAGGTACCTACTTACCAATTTTATTTATTTCTAAATAAACAATCATTTGTAAATACGTTATTAGCGTAATCAATTACCAGTGTAAATAAGTTGATTTCAAATGTTTAACTACGCCAATACCTAATACCTAGACAACATTATCATGATCATTTCTCCAATAAGTAGAAAACATTTTCAGATCGGTACACCAACTGAGGTATTTTTGCCGGTCCCTAAGCCCGTTAAGTAGGAAGGAAAATTTAAAATCAACCAAAACTAAAAAACAAAACCATTTATGTTAAATAAAACGATGCGCGTTGGACCGAATTTACCTACAATGCACTATTATTATTCCGGGCGAGCGCGCACGCGCTCCATGTAATAAAAAGCCTACAGTGTGTGAACCTGGTTTTTATTAGAGATAAACCAATTTTAATCAAAAGCAATAAAACGTAATTTTAGGCAAAACTAACATTTTATTAATCAGCTGATGCGCGAGTCAACGCACGCTGCGTGTTTAGTAGGTAACTAAGTAGACGCATACCTGTGTGCGCGCATGCCGGTGTATGATACGAATGCGCCGACGCTCACGCACACTGTTCTGTTTGTTCTGTAGGTGATTCTCTACCTTGAAGTGGAGATATTCTTTAATACTGTTAAATTAAAACAGACTGAGACATATCATAAAAGCGCCGTATATTATTATTGATCAGGTACCTACCGTAATTTTCATTGATTATTTATGACTTTTATTAGCACCTCCTGAATTTTGGCGAGGATGCAAATCAACATATTGTATGTAAGGTTGCCAACTTTTTTTTACGAGAAATAAAGTACAAATATTCAGGTCTGTGAAGAATATTAAACAATATTCTAGAAAAATGAACAGTATTTTATTTATTTATTGTTTTAAATAAATATTTTTTTGGAACTTCTCGCACAACTTACCAATTTACAATCTTTTTTAAAAACTTCATACGCCATATAAGTGTAATTAAAATAAATGAAGAGCTCATTTTTATCAAATTAATAGATTTCTATTCTCGCGCCACTTAGGATTCATTAGGTACTGAAAAAAACTCTGTCAGCAAATGTAGTATCAGTAAATGTGTTTGCATGCTGAAAACAGTATTTGTATACTTTACTTTTGTTCAACAGTAAAAAGTATAATTTAGTGTAAAACTATATAATACTGTTGAAAACAGTATAGTTGGCAACCCTAGTTGTATGGTACGTTTGCTAGGTAAATGTCTGTTTGCCTTCATCGTGTTTTCGTTGTTGATGGTGTTTCCGAAACATAACCAGCTACCCTACTATGACCTCTTAAAGCAATTCTTATTCCACTGAGGGAAAGAGACAGAGCTAAACAGGGTGTCTAGCACCATCTCTTTCCCTCAGTGGAATAAGAATTGCTATAAGATGTCATAGTAGCCCTTCTGTTCCGAGTCTTCAAATCATATTTTTTACCTAATATTTATTATGATTTGAACAACGAAACGTTTCTAATATTGCGGTACCTAACTACCTACCTATGTGTAGACGTTTCAGGTTTCAGTGTCAGTCATTTGTAGAGCGTCTAGCTAATGAGCAGTCACATTGCGGACACACATTATTATATAAATTGCATATGGTTACGTTGTCAAATGCAGGCAGAAACATAAGTCATATTTAACAACAATACAAAAAAATATATAATTTAAAAAAAAAGATATGACGCTGCTTTCAATTAGAACAGTATCACTGTCTAGTTGTCTTATTACATTGTCGTCGTAATGTGCGGTGTACGGGGTCTGTGGAGGTCGCGACCAAGAAGTGACGTTCGAAGGAGCCCAGGTAATACTCAGTTCCACTGGTTCACAAGTAGTGCCGTTTGTGACATTTGTAGAGAGATTAGGTGGATGTGGTTACATCAGTTGATAGGTGCCCATGTGGTGCCATTTGTTGCAGGACGCCATGTAGTCTCGTTGATTGGTGGTGCCCAAGTCGTGCTATTGATGGGTGCCCATGTGGTGCCATTTGTTGCAGGACGCCATGTAGTCTCGTTGATTGGTGGTGCCCAAGTCGTGCTATTGATGGGTGCCCATGTGGTACCGTTTGTTGCAGGACGCCAAGTAGTCACGTTGATTGGTGGTGCCCAAGTCGTGCTATTGATGGGTGCCCAAGTGGTGCCGTTTGTTGCAGGACGCCAAGTAGTCACGTTGATTGGTGGTGCCCAAGTCGTACTATTGATGGGTGCCCATGTGGTACCGTTTGTTGCAGGACGCCAAGTGGTTACGTTGATTGGTGGTGCCCAAGTCGTGCTATTGATGGGTGCCCAAGTGGTGCCGTTTGTTGCAGGACGCCAAGTAGTCACGTTGATTGGTGGTGCCCAAGTCGTACTATTGATGGGTGCCCATGTGGTACCGTTTGTTGCAGGACGCCATGTGGTTACGTTGATTGGTGGTGCCCAAGTCGTGCTATTGATGGGTGCCCAAGTGGTGCCGTTTGTTGCAGGACGCCAAGTAGTCACGTTGATTGGTGGTGCCCAAGTCGTGCTATTGATGGGTGCCCAAGTGGTGCCGTTTGTTGCAGGACGCCAAGTAGTCACGTTGATTGGTGGTGCCCAAGTCGTGCTATTAATGGGTGCCCAAGTGGTGCCGTTTGTTGCAGGACGCCAAGTAGTCACGTTGATTGGTGGTGCCCAAGTCGTGCTATTGATGGGTGCCCAAGTGGTGCCGTTTGTTGCAGGACGCCAAGTAGTCACGTTGATTGGTGGTGCCCAAGTCGTGCTATTGATGGGTGCCCAAGTGGTGCCGTTTGTTGCAGGACGCCAAGTAGTCACGTTGATTGGTGGTGCCCAAGTCGTACTATTGATGGGTGCCCATGTGGTACCGTTTGTTGCAGGACGCCATGTGGTTACGTTGATTGGTGGTGCCCAAGTCGTGCTATTGATGGGTGCCCATGTGGTACCGTTTGTTGCAGGACGCCAAGTAGTCACGTTGATTGGTGGTGCCCAAGTCGTGCTATTGATGGGTGCCCAAGTGGTGCCATTTGTTGCAGGATGCCATGTGGTCTCGTTGGTTGGGGGTGCCCAAGTCGTACTATTGATGGGTGCCCAAGTGGTGCCATTTGTTGCAGGATGCCATGTGGTCTCGTTGGTTGGGGGTGCCCAAGTCGTACTATTGATGGGTGCCCAAGTGGTACCGTTTGTTGCAGGACGCCATGTGGTCACGTTGATTGGTGGTGCCCAAGTCGTACTATTGATGGGTGCCCATGTGGTGCCATTCGTTGCAGGATGCCATGTGGTCTCGTTGGTTGGGGGTGCCCATGTTGCTTCAGGAGGTGGGGCACTGGTAGAGTTATCTGATCGCCAGGAGACAACACGCGAAGTGTCCCTCGGGTGGAACCTGAAACAAAATTACAATGCAATCCATTAGTGGGAAATGTTATTGGTGTATCATTTTAACTTTTAAGTTGTTATTTGTTTAATGATGCACAAGATAAATTGGCACCGGTAGTTTTATTTTCATTGGTGTTTATTGTACATCTTCGCTAACAATTTATTTTCCTCACATATATTCACGAAATAACAAATCAATTGCGTTATCTACGTTGTAAGAATTGTCGCAACGGATACTGGATAACTAGAACGTCGTAAAGAATAAATCAACAAAGCGGACAGTGATTGGGACTTACTTCAGGTTTCCTTCGTACGTCTGTTCAGCGACGACGCTGATTAGAAGACAGTAGCACACTAGAAGCTTATTCATGATTCGGTGGCCGAGGGACTTGCACTGTGCAGTACGCCCCAGCTGACAACTAGTTATACGGCTCGCTAGAACCGCCCCTTTGATAAGTACTGCTATGTACCTACTCACACACCTAAGTTATCAATCAGTGCTTGAGTTCCGTGGTGATAACGCTGTAAGCTCATTCCGTATCAATGTCGATGGGCGTACCAATCTGAGATTTGCTCACTCTCGTATCGATATTTACAAATTTGTTAATACTTTCTTATGTCGAGTATTTATTATAATTAGTGCATGAGCCCATGGTCTCTCACTAGCTGTTATAGGGTGAATACTATTGTCACAAATATCTTGATCAGTGGGTCTCAGATAGATAGATCTGATAAACTGATCGTTTGAGTATGAAGAGTTTTGAATTACTTGTAGGTATTATACACATAATAAAATGAAATAGCCCCAATTTGGATCTGTAAAGATAATTTACCTCGAAAGTTAACTGTACAGATTCGATTAAAGAATAAAAAATAATAGTAATTTGAAAAAGTTTTAAATAAAAATTACATTATAAACAACCGAACAATTCGGTAATACCCGATCCAATGTAATAAGTACCTACAGCGCCATCTCTCGGGGAATTGGGTTACCCGATCCAATGTAATAAGTACGTACAGCGCCATCTCTCGGGAAATTGGGTTACGTGCTTTCGTTGCACTTTTCGGTGTTAGTTTTGGATTTCGAGAACCGATTTTCAATAATTCTTTTTTTGTTTGAAAAAATATACGTTCAGGATAATAAAATATGTAAACGAAGTTAAAAAAAATGCTTGCATATACGATTTTACTACAAACTGTAAAACTTTTTGTCTTTTTTGTACAAAAACTGTTGTGTCAATCAAGTTCAAAATAATTTTCATAGAAAGTCCTTATAAAGTTCTACTTTTCAGATTTTTTTCATATTTTCTAAACTTATGGTTCAAAAGTTAGAGGGGGGGGGACACATTGTTTTTTACTTTTGGAGCGATTATTTCCGAAATTATTGACATTATCAAAAAATGATCTTAGTAAACCCCTTTTCATTTTTAAATACCTTTCCAACAATATATCACACGTTAGGGTTGAAATTAAAAAAAAAAACACTTCCCACTTTACATATAGGGTGGCTACCCTAATAAAACATTTTTTTCCAATTTTTATTTTACCACTTTGTCGGCGTGATTGATATACATATTGGTACCAAATTTCAGCTTTCTAGTGCGAACGGTCACAGAGATTAAGCGAGGACGGACGGACGGACGGACGGACGGACGGACGGACGGACGGACGGACGGACAGACAGACATGGCGAAACTATAAGGGTTCCTAGTTGACTACGGAACCCTAAAAAAACTAGCTGGCGCCCGCGACTTCGCCCACGTGACATCGAAAAAAAGTATCCTTAGTGTTATTCCAGACTATAATCTACATAAGGGACAAATTTAAAGATTTTTCAAGATCCGTTAAGCCGTCTTGACGTGAAAGAGTAACAAACATCCATACATCCATCCCCATAAACTTTCACATTTATAATATTAGTAGGACCAGCCTCTGCTTCCGCGACTTCGTCCTCGTGGCATAGTTACTTTTTGGTAACGCTAACTTTAACAGCTCCTTCATTTAAATAAAATATCTTTCTCTTCTCTTTTTTTTCTTTTTCCCCCCTTATCCCACTGTTTTTTAGCCTATGTCCGTCTCCAGGGTCCCAACTATCTCTTTACCAAAATTCCTCAAAATCGGTTTGGCCATTTCGGCGTGAAGACGTAACAAACAAACCCACTTTTGCTTTTATAATATTAGTAAGCATATAATAAGTAGCATTACAAATTCTGTTCATAATGATCATGAAATGTGTTAATGCAAGCAGGCAGCCTTCATAGGCCGTACTGCGTTGGAAGTGAGGTATGAAAGAAAGAAAGAAGAAAGAAAAAACATTTATTAGTCGCAAATTACGACGAGCAACAAAATAACAAAGAAAAATAAACATTCAACATGCAAAGTATCACAAACATTTACAAATACATATAGGTATGGGACAAAATAAAAATAGCTTGCACGTCGTGACTGCGACAGATCGGTCACCACTGTATCGGTATGAATGTGTTCGGCAGCTGCCAAAACCCTTTCCCTACCCCTCAATGTACGTCGCTGGTGCTGGGCTGGTCTGCTGGTAAAAACTTCACATAGAAGAGAAAACGCGCTAAAAGCACAACACCGGCCTCAAGTCTGCTATTTTATATAACTTTGTCATTCCAACACGATCCCACTGTCATTGTGCTAAAAGTTCGTAATCTGCTAAATTACAATGGTCGATCATTGGTCGGCCAGTGGTCTCGTAATGGAATCGTAGCAGAATGACATTGTAGTATTGCCATTATTATAAAACCCGTTGGTAGAAATGATTTTCGAAAAACTACTACAACATTTTAAACGTTTATTCAAGCCAGATTTTATTTAATATATTTTTCCTGTCCCGATGCATTTTATGTTAACACGTTTAGTCAACTTAAAAAATATAAAATGATGATTTTAAAATGATATACATAATGCTTCCTAACAAATCCAACACTGAAATTTGTCAGTTGACAATATTAGAAATGTCATTTCATAGCTTTGTTTACATTTGCATCACAGTGAGCTTCGCTTTCTATTAAAATCGCCGTTTTTGACCATGAATACTGACTCTGGTGATTCTCCTATACCTGACGACCACGGCTTGATTCCGCTCTTGCTGATAATACCAACTCCCACGATAACATGGATTTGATGTCAGCACCTATCGAAGACCCGGCATACAATCTGATTCGAGTTCTTCACTGCGAACTGTTGCAAGTGGATATGCACGCTGTGTAAATAAATTGTAATTTTTAACATATCAAGATTGCGAAGACACCTGTTGGAAATTGTCGAAGTTTGATCTCTCGTAAAAACATGGGTTGGACTGTGGACATCAACAGGTACTTAACTATAACAAGTCTACAACTGTAATGATAATATGCAAATATGATTCACCTTGCAAATAAATACATAAGTAATATTGTTTTTTCTTTTCCAGTCCGTAACAAGACAGTGATAGTTTGGTGTGCCATGCATGTTGGACCAAAGCAGGAATAAAATCAGTCAGGGAACAAGTCAACACTCAACACCAACAGTCCACATTTTGTTATTGTTGTCCACATTCATATCTCTATTAGCTGTGGCACCTCTCTTCTAAGGCAAAGGGCATATTTGCTGAACATTGATATACCACAACGGTAAACCAAATAAGGAATGTGATTGCATATCAAATTGCACCGCAACCAGGTTAAGATAACAAACTATACTATTTTTAGAATCCTATTGAATGCAGTAAGATTGCTCTAAAATGTTAAAAGGCTAACATTATATAATTTTTTTTTGCAGCCTGTCTGTGTGATACACAATTTTTGACAATGTTTTAGTTTATGATGAATTAAATGTTTTCTATTAATACATTATTATTGTTTTATTTTCAACTATCTGTAATATAGAAATAGTATATTTAGCTTTTATATTTTATGTAGGAAGAGTTTTCAATACTTGTGTAGGGCACATAAAAATAACCTTACAGTTTGGAAACTCCAAAGTTTTTCAATAATTTTCAATTAATTTTCTTTTATTACTATATTATTTGGGGGGCATACTAATATCAACATTCAATATTGCTTGTGGCCACTCAGGGCCTTAAGTCACTATGACGGCTTGGCATCAGTCTTTATGAGTAACACAATTTCTGTAAAACAACTCAATAATGTTTTAGCTGTCACAGTCAAATGTGATATTAACGTCAGTAAGCAACTAACGTTAACCATATAGTTCTGTACAGACCACAGAGTACATTTTATATACGGACCCCTTCAGGTACTTGACATTCAAACCTCCGCTGGCTCGGTACTGTACTGGCCCTGAAAGGGGTCGAATATTTAAGTCACACCACTACCTCAATATTTTTATAAATATTTTATTTTCTGGTTAAAAAATAATATGGGTGTGCATCAATTAAGATAATAGAATTAAAAACTCTTATGTAAACGTCATTAGAAGTTCTTAAGTTATTGAGCAAGACGCTTGTAAAGTCCAAGACCGTAAATTACGATCATCGCAATTTTGATGGCAGTGTAGGTCGACGCTAAAAATCATGAAAAATGTGGTTTTCGGACATGTAAATCCACTTTATAGGGCATGAATATCTTTAATAAATATTCTTTAGCTCGTCGTGAACATATTTCTCCAATCAATACTCCACAAACACGATGGATAGCAAACACTTTTTGTCAAACCGGGCTACTAAAAGCAATGACTGCACAATGACTTTGCAATGGTAGATCAATGATCAAAGGAACTGTCAAAATTTTAGCAGATTACCGCATGCGTCAGTCATTCGTTTGTCATTATGTACGAGATTACCATTTTAAGCAATTTCTTTCAATGGACTGTCAGTGACTGACCAGTGGAATGTCATAATGACGACAGTGTATTAGTAGATTACCAAACTTGTCAAAATCAACCATTATGCGATCAGTGATCGACCATTGTGACACTATTGTAATAGCAGACTTAGGCCCCAGCATGGTTGTCAAACGCGATGAAGATGGTTGTTGGAGGCAGCATGCACCGAGCGGTCCACACGGCGTGGTAGCCATCCTCAGCAGACGAATGAGGTGAACGTAAGAGAAAGGTTTTTGGAAGACATTGGCTATAAAAATGTAAATATTGTAAATATCATAGGAGAATTTATGATAGGAGTAACCAGGCAGTGATAGTAAATATCAACTAAGACGCGACATCCTAGCGACATGCTCGATGCACAGGCATATTGTTGATGAACAGTGCGCAGGCATCTTGAAAAGAAAGAAAGAAAGAAAGAAAACAAGTTTATTTGGCACAAGCCATAAATGCACACACTAATAAAAAATTATAAAACTTAATCCTAAACACAAATAAAATAAAAATAATGTGTGTCCCATGGCTGCGCCAAATAGGCCCAGTTCAGCAAACTGCCGAGCAGCTAGTGCCCGACGCTGGTTTTCAGAGGTCCGCGGCGACACCAGTGTCATCCTTGAGATATCCTCAGTGCGCTAATTAATCTTGCTAATTAGCGGCACGTTATCATTCGATGATATGACATTAATATTACCTGCTCGTAAACATTTATCGATATCCGGCGCTTAGAAATGATAATTGTTACGTGTATCTTATAATGAACTGGGCATCCTGGTTAATTTTATTTTTGAATCGATCTTTTAGTTCGGTGAGCGCATGTCACTCGTGATTGTATCATGTTAACAAAAATATCGGTTTAGGCATTTAGGCGTAAAGACGTGATAAACAAACTCACTTTCGCTTTTATAATATTAGTAAGGATTCAAATATACTCATAATTTGCATGATTTCTATTTTAAAGAAGTCAGGGATTAGGACTTCCGCAGAGATATTGGATTACTTTTTCTTGTGTGATGCAACCTCGACGTTGTTACACCGGACGAGTCGACCGCGTGAAACCACTGACCTTCAAACAGACAAAGATATCGATGGCCGCGACCTCTGGACCGTCCCAGGACACCGGTGAGCCTTGTGAGAGGAGTTTGCCTTTTTTATTTGTATGGCATGTACTCTCCCAATTCCTTCCATGGTCTCTTTTCCCGAGCTTCCTCAAACCAGTTCTCGTGGTAGTTGTCCAGGTTGTCACGCCACCTCTTTCCGAGTCTGCTCTACGCGGGAGAACTACGCTCCCTGTGCCCGATGTTTACCTGTAAGAGTAGCAAGTGATCTCAATTATTACTTAGTACTAAGTAATAACTAGTACATTATAGTTTTCCCGTCATTGCTACGAAAACACAATTAAAAAAACATCCTGTTTGAAATCTTCACCGCCGCCGTAATAAGTACATCTCCGGGTTTTATCTATCCACAGATAAAACCGACTTAAGGCACAAATCAGTGTTGACAAAACAAGCGTAAATCAAATTACTGATTTACTGTTGTTGTGATTACCATTTGAAGCTAATCATTGATAACACGTTGATATCCGTGTCGAGCAGTCGACATATCGCAAATCCTCATTGACACGTCACAAAGTTAGGTAAAACTGTACTCCCACGTGTCGCACGTTTATGTCCCATGTAATAGTGGGGTAGCCAGAGTCCGGACAGCGTTTAACAAAGTCCTTCTAGACAATCCCATACTAAAGCGAGATCCCGTATTATCTCTATGTTCACTGCAGGACAGAAGCATAGACAGAGATGGATGACTCATTGTTATAAATTGTGTGTAAACAAGCTTCGATCGAAATAAACAAGTATTTAAAGTCAGTGTTACGTCTACGTTATCGGTGATTAATAGCTGGTGGTTCGATGCGGCTATCGCAACAAACGGCACAACAGGAGTATACCGCATCACGTCCGCCATCAATGGGCGTAGGTAGTAAGGTACTCCTTACAACCTACATACGTATTAAATTATTAAACATCGCCCGTATTTGGAACATTACAACCTATATAATATTCGTAATGAAGCGACACACTACACAATCAATGAGTGTGACGTGTGTCGCGTGTGCAATGTGTGCTAGAGCTAATAGAATTGGAAGCCTTAACAGATTCAATGGACAATTGAATAAGTACAATGAAAGACCAAAAACATTCATATTCGTTTATTTATTTTATTAAACTAATAACAGGCAAAATAGACATACATGTCTGTCTGTAGCACCATAGCTCTTGAAACGGTGAACCGATTTCGATACGGCTTGTTTTTATTTGATAGCAGGTTTTCTAGCGATGGTTCTAAGACATGTTTAATCAAAATCGATTCAGCTATTTGAAGATTATCCTTATTTTATAGTTGATGAAAATACATTTTTCTGTAAACCTGCCACTTGGCAAAAATATTACAAAAGTATGATATATGATGCGCAGGCATCATCAGAATCATTCAAGATGCACAACCTTCCAGAAGAACTCTTTAACAGTGAGCGGCATCTGCCTAGTGTTTGGGCTCAAACGATGTGTTTTGAGGAGCACATGCTAAGACTCATAATCTACAAGTTGCTCCACTAATCCTTACTTAATATTATAAAAGCGAAAGTGAGTTTGTTTGTTTGTTACCTCTTCACGCTTAGATGGCTACACCGATTTTGATGAATTTTGGTACAGATATAGTTGGGAACCAGGAGACGGACAAAGGCTTATTATTTATGAAAAAGTGGGATGTGAGGGAGAAAGAGGAAAGAAAAGGGAAAACTTAGCGTTGCTATTACAAATTAATAAGGTGCGAGGGAAACTGTTACCTCGAATTTAACGCGAGCGAAGCGGCGGGCAAAAGATTATTAAAGTATTACTTAGATTCTCAGTCATTGCTGTTCTGCTAAAATCATCTGTCATGAGCTTTATCTTTTGTAGTCGATGGTAGCGTGTCTACCAGTAACATTATATGGAAAAAACATGAAATAAATATGATAATCAATCAATAATCAATCAATAATCATCAATCATAAAAAAATATCTCAAAATATTGTCACTTTGTCTTTAATATCAGTAAAGTATTACAGTACAAGCAGAGTCACGTCGGCGTCGCTGCGCCGGAGGGCTCAGAGGACAGCTAAGTAGACTGCTCACTACAAGCCATAGAAATATTCATGTTGAAGCAGGTGATACGCACAAGAAGCGACGCGACAACGACGCTTGAAGTAATTCTATTCTACTCATATTAAAACGCAAAGGAAAAATATTTTGGCTCCTACTGCGTTTGGAATCTTAATAGCAGAGAGAGAAAGATGAGATCGTAGCTCACCCCGACTGGAAATGTTTACTATGTTATGCATCGCAGAGAACCAGTCATGGTCGAGTTATCATAGAACTCTTCTAAGAACCTCATAGGCTCACCACTGATATTGCTATAATTGAACCGCTGCACTTGACACGGTGACTTGGACTTGGGGCGGCTGAAGATATGAGAGGCGCGAGTAGCTGCGGCTCTCGTTTGGCTTTTGCTTTAAAACCTAAGTGAGGCAGACAGTTAGATTAGACTAGCAATCGTAGATAGCACGCCTACAAGACGCGTGTGTCGCTAGTTCAACTTCCGCCATCGGATGGTAGTGCGTCGTGAGGTGCGGCTGGAAGGTGTTCTTCTTGCTTCAGGGGTGGTTGTTGATGTTACAGTGGTAGTTGTTGGTCCTTCAGTAGTTGTGGAAGTTCCTTCAGCGGTGGTGGTTGTTCCTTTCGTGGTGGTGCTTGGTCCTTCAGTAGTTTCGGAAGTTCCTTCAGTGGTGGTGGTTGGTCCTTCAGTAGTTGCGGAAGTTCCTTCTGTGGTGGTGGTTGTTCCTTTCGTGGTGGTGCTTGGTCCTTCAGTAGTTTCGGAAGTTCCTTCAGTGGTGGTGGTTGTTCCTTCAGTGGTGGTGCTTGGTCCTTCAGTAGTTGCGGAAGTTCCTTCAGTGGTGGTGGTTGTTCCTTCAGTGGTGGTGCTTGGTCCTTCAGTAGTTGCGGAAGTTCCTTCAGCGGTGGTGGTTGGTACTTCAGTAGTTGCGGAAGTTCCTTCTGTGGTGGTGGTTGTTCCTTTCGTGGTGGTGCTTGGTCCTTCAGTAGTTGCGGAAGTTCCTTCAGCGGTGGTGGTTGGTACTTCAGTAGTTGCGGAAGTTCCTTCTGTGGTGGTGGTTGTTCCTTTCGTGGTGGTGCTTAGTCCTTCAGTAGTTGCGGAAGTTCCTTCAGCGGTGGTGGTTGTTCCTTTAGTGGTGGTGGTTGGTCCTTCAGTAGTTGCGGAAGTTCCTTCAGTGGTGGTGGTTGGTACTTCAGTAGTTGCGGAAGTTCCTTCTGTGGTGGTGGTTGTTCCTTTCGTGGTGGTGCTTGGTCCTTCAGTAGTTTCGGAAGTTCCTTCAGTGGTGGTGCTTGGTCCTTCAGTAGTTGCGGAAGTTCCTTCAGCGGTGGTGGTTGTTCCTTTAGTGGTGGTGGTTGGTCCTTCAGTAGTTGCGGAAGTTCCTTCTGTGGTGGTGGTTGTTCCTTTCGTGGTGGTGCTTGGTCCTTCAGTAGTTGCGGAAGTTCCTTCAGTGGTGGTGGTTGTTCCTTCAGTGGTGGTGCTTGGTCCTTCAGTAGTTGCGGAAGTTCCTTCAGTGGTGGTGGTTGTTCCTTCAGTGGTGGTGCTTGGTCCTTCAGTAGTTGCGGAAGTTCCTTCAGCGGTGGTGGTTGGTACTTCAGTAGTTGCGGAAGTTCCTTCTGTGGTGGTGGTTGTTCCTTTCGTGGTGGTGCTTGGTCCTTCAGAAGTTGCGGAAGTTCCTTCAGCGGTGGTGGTTGGTACTTCAGTAGTTGCGGAAGTTCCTTCTGTGGTGGTGGTTGTTCCTTTCGTGGTGGTGCTTAGTCCTTCAGTAGTAGCGGAAGTTCCTTCAGCGGTGGTGGTTGTTCCTTTAGTGGTGGTGGTTGGTCCTTCAGTAGTTGCGGAAGTTCCTTCAGTGGTGGTGGTTGGTACTTCAGTAGTTGCGGAAGTTCCTTCTGTGGTGGTGGTTGTTCCTTTCGTGGTGGTGCTTGGTCCTTCAGTAGTTTCGGAAGTTCCTTCAGTGGTGGTGGTTGTTCCTTCAGTGGTAGTGCTTGGTCCTTCAGTAGTTGCGGAAGTTCCTTCAGAGGTGGTGCTTGGTCCTTCAGTAGTTGCGGAAGTTCCTTCAGCGGTGGTGGTTGGTACTTCAGTAGTTGCGGAAGTTCCTTCTGTGGTGGTGGTTGTTCCTTTCGTGGTGGTGCTTGGTCCTTCAGTAGTTGCGGAAGTTCCTTCAGCGGTGGTGGTTGGTACTTCAGTAGTTGCGGAAGTTCCTTCTGTGGTGGTGGTTGTTCCTTTCGTGGTGGTGCTTAGTCCTTCAGTAGTCTCGGAAGTTCCTTCAGTGGTGGTGCTTGGTCCTTCAGTAGTTGCGGAAGTTCCTTCAGCGGTGGTGGTTGTTCCTTTAGTGGTGGTGGTTGGTCCTTCAGTAGTTGCGGAAGCTCCTTCAGTGGTGGTGGTTGGTACTTCAGTAGTTGCGGAAGTTCCTTCTGTGGTGGTGGTTGTTCCTTTCGTGGTGGTGCTTGGTCCTTCAGTAGTTGCGGAAGTTCCTTCAGCGGTGGTGGTTGGTACTTCAGTAGTTGCGGAAGTTCCTTCTGTGGTGGTGGTTGGTACTTCAGTAGTTGCGGAAGTTCCTTCTGTGGTGGTGGTTGTTCCTTTCGTGGTGGTGCTTGGTCCTTCAGTAGTTTCGGAAGTTCCTTCAGTGGTGGTGGTTGTTCCTTCAGTGGTAGTGCTTGGTCCTTCAGTAGTTGCGGAAGTTCCTTCAGTGGTGGTGCTTGGTCCTTCAGTAGTTGCGGAAGTTCCTTCAGCGGTGGTGGTTGGTACTTCAGTAGTTGCGGAAGTTCCTTCTGTGGTGGTGGTTGTTCCTTTCGTGGTGGTGCTTGGTCCTTCAGTAGTTGCGGAAGTTCCTTCAGTGGTGGTGGTTGGTACTTCAGTAGTTGCGGAAGTTCCTTCTGTGGTGGTGGTTGTTCCTTTAGTGGTGGTGGTTGGTCCTTCAGTAGTTGCGGAAGTTCCTACAGTGGTGGTGGTTGTTCCTTTAGTGGTGGTGGTTGGTACTTCAGTAGTTGCGGAAGTTCCTTCAGCGGTGGTGGTTGGTACTTCAGTAGTTGCGGAAGTTCCTTCTGTGGTGGTGGTTGGTACTTCAGTAGTTGCGGAAGTTCCTTCAGTGGTGGTGGTTGTTCCTTTAGTGGTGGTGGTTGGTCCTTCAGTAGTTGCGGAAGTTCCTACAGTGGTGGTGGTTGTTCCTTTAGTGGTGGTGGTTGGTACTTCAGTAGTTGCGGAAGTTCCTTCAGCGGTGGTGGTTGGTACTTCAGTAGTTGCGGAAGTTCCTTCTGTGGTGGTGGTTGGTAATTCAGTAGTTGCGGAAGTTCCTTCTGTGGTGGTGGTTGTTCCTTTCGTGGTGGTACTTGGTCCTTCAGTAGTTGCGGAAGTTCCTTCAGCGGTGGTGGTTGGTACTTCAGTAGTTGCGGAAGTTCCTTCTGTGGTGGTGGTTGGTACTTCAGTAGTTGCGGAAGTTCCTTCTGTGGTGGTGGTTGTTCCTTTCGTGGTGGTGCTTGGTCCTTCAGTAGTTTCGGAAGTTCCTTCAGTGGTGGTGGTTGTTCCTTCAGTGGTAGTGCTTGGCCCTTCAGTAGTTGCGGAAGTTCCTTCAGCGGTGGTGGTTGGTACTTCAGTAGTTGCGGAAGTTCCTTCTGTGGTGGTGGTTGTTCCTTCAGTGGTGGTGATTGTTCCTCTAGTGGTGGTGGTTGGTTCTTCTGTAGTTGCGGAAGTTCCTTCAGCGGTGGTGGTTGTTCCTTTAGTGGTGGTACTTGGTCCTTCAGTAGTTGCGGAAGTTCCTTCAGTGGTGGTGGTTGGTTCTTCAGTGGTTGTGGTTGGTTCTTCAGTGGTGGTGGTTGGTTTGTCTGTGGTGGTGGTTGCTACTTCAGTGGTGGTGGTTGGTTCTTCAGTGGTGGTGGTTGGTTGTTCAGTGGTGGTGATTGTTCCTCTAGTGGTGGTGCTTGGTCCTTCTGTAGTTGCGGAAGTTCCTTCAGTGGTGGTGGTTGGTTCTTCAGTGGTGGTGGTTGGTTCGTCAGCGGTGGTGGTTGCTACTTCAGTGGTGGTGGTTGGTTCTTCAGTGGTGGTGGTTGGTTCTTCAGTGGTGGTGGATGGTTCTTCAGTGGTGGTGATTGGTTCTTCAGTGGTGGTGGTTGGTCTTTCAGTGGTAGTGGTTGCTTCTTCAGTGGTGGTGGTTGGTTCTTCAGTGGTGGTGGTTGGTTCTTCAGTGGGAGTTGTTGGTTCTTTAGTGGTGGTGGTTGCTACTTCAGTGGTGGTGGTTGCTACTTCAGTGGTGGTGGTTGGTTGTTCAGTGGTGGTGGTTGTTTCTTCAGTGGTGGTGGTTGGTTCTTCAGTGGTGGTGGTTGGTTCTTCAGTGGGAGTTTTTGGTTCGTCAGTGGTAGTTGTTGTTTCATGCGTCGTGGCAGTCGTTGGTTTACCCGTCGTGACAACCGTAGGTTCCACCGTTGTGGCAGTTGTGGGTTCGACCGTTGTGACAGTTCTTGGTTCGTCCGTTGTTGTTTCATCCGTCGTGACAGTCGTAGGTTCCACCGTTGTGGCAGTTGTGGGTTCGACCATTGTGACAGTTCTTGGTTCGTCCGTTGTTGTTTCATCCGTCGTGACAGTCGTAGGTTCCACCGTTGTGGCAGTAGTGGGTTCGACCGTTGTGACAGTTGTTGGTTCGTCCGTTGTTGTTTCATCTATCGTTACAGTCGTAGGTTCCACCGTTGTGACAGTCGTGGGTTCCACCGTTGTGACAGTTGCGGGTTCCAGTGTTGTAACAGTTGTTGGTTCCAGTGTTACGACAGTCGTTGGTTCGCTGGTTGTGACAGTCGTTGGTTCGACCGATGTGACAGTAGTTGGTTCACTCGTTGTGGCAGTCGTAGGTTCGACTGTTGTGACAGTTGTGGGTTCAAGTGTTGTGACAGTTGTTGGTTCCAACGTTGAGAAAGTTGTTGGTTCACTCGTTGTGACAGTTGTTGGTTCCAACGTTGTGACAGTTGTTGGTTCACTCGTGGTGACAGTCGTCGGTTCCACCGTTATGACAGTTGCGGGTTCTAGTGTTGTAACAGTTGTTGGTTCCAGTGTTACGACAGTCGTTGGTTCGCTCGTTGTGACAGTCGTGGGTTCTACCGTTATGACAGTTGCGGGTTCTAGTGTTGTAACAGTTGTTGGTTCCAGTGTTACGACAGTCGTTGGTTCACTCTTTGTGACAGTTGTTGGTTCACTCGTTGTGGCAGTCGTAGGTTCGACTGTTGTGACAGTTGTTGGTTCCATTGTGACAGTCGTTGGTTCCAGTGTTGTAACAGTTGTTGGTTCCAGTGTTACGACAGTCGTTGGTTCGCTCGTTGTGACAGTCGTTGGTTCGCTCGTTGTGACAGTTGTTGGTTCCAGTGTTGTGAAAGTTGTTGGTTTACTCGTTGTGTCAGTAGTTGCGGGTTCCAGTGTTGTAACAGTTGTTGGTTCCAGTGATATTACAGTCGTTGGTTCGCTCGTTGTGGCAGTTGTTGGATCCAGTGTTGTGACAGTCGTTGATTCGACCGTTGTGACAGTAGTTGGTTCACTCGTTGTGACAGTTGTTGGTTCACTCGTTGTGGCAGTCGTAGGTTCGACTGTTGTGACAGTTGTGGGTTCAAGTATTGTGACAGTTGTTGGTTCCAACGTTGCGACAGTCGTTGGTTCCAGTGTTGTGACAGTTGTTGGTTCACTCGTGGTGACAGACGTTGGTTCCACCGTTGTGACAGTAGTGGGTTCGACCGTTGTTGGTTCGTCCGTTGTGACAGTCGTGGGTTCCACCATTGTGACAGTTGCGGGTTCCAGTGTTGTAACAGTTGTTGGTTCCAGTGTTACGACAGTCGTTGGTTCGCTGGTTGTGACAGTCGTTGGTTCGACCGATGTGACAGTAGTTGGTTCACTCGTTGTGGCAGTCGTAGGTTCGACTGTTGTGACAGTTGTGGGTTCAAGTGTTGTGACAGTTGTTGGTTCCAACGTTGAGAAAGTTGTTGGTTCACTCGTTGTGACAGTTGTTGGTTCCAACGTTGTGACAGTTGTTGGTTCACTCGTGGTGACAGTCGTCGGTTCCACCGTTATGACAGTTGCGGGTTCTAGTGTTGTAACAGTTGTTGGTTCCAGTGTTACGACAGTCGTTGGTTCGCTCGTTGTGACAGTCGTGGGTTCTACCGTTATGACAGTTGCGGGTTCTAGTGTTGTAACAGTTGTTGGTTCCAGTGTTACGACAGTCGTTGGTTCACTCTTTGTGACAGTTGTTGGTTCACTCGTTGTGGCAGTCGTAGGTTCGACTGTTGTGACAGTTGTTGGTTCCATTGTGACAGTCGTTGGTTCCAGTGTTGTAACAGTTGTTGGTTCCAGTGTTACGACAGTCGTTGGTTCGCTCGTTGTGACAGTCGTTGGTTCGCTCGTTGTGACAGTTGTTGGTTCCAGTGTTGTGAAAGTTGTTGGTTTACTCGTTGTGTCAGTCGTTGGTTCACCCGTTGTGACAGTAGTTGGTTCACTCTTTGTGACAGTTGTTGGTTCCATTGTGACAGTCGTTGGTTCCAGTGTTGAGAAAGTTGTTGATTCACTCGTTGTGACAGTAGTTGGTTCACTCTTTGTGACAGTTGTTGGTTCACTCGTTGTGGCAGTCGTAGGTTCGACTGTTGTGACAGTTGTTGGTTCCATTGTGACAGTCGTTGGTTCCAGTGTTGTAACAGTTGTTGGTTCCAGTGTTACGACAGTCGTTGGTTCGCTCGTTGTGACAGTTGTTGGTTCCAACGTTGTGACAGTCGTTGGTTCGACCGTTGTGACAGTTGTTGGTTCCAACGTTGTGACAGTCGTTGGTTCCAGTGTTGTGACAGTTGTTGGTTCACTCGTTGTGACAGTCGTTGGTTCTAGTGTTGTGACAGTTGTTGGTTCACTCGTGGTGACAGTCGTCGGTTCCACCGTTGTGACAGTAGTGGGTTCGTCCGTTGTTGGTTTGTCCGTTGTGACAGTCGTGGGTTCCACCGTTGTGACAGTTGCGGGTTCCAGTGTTGTAGCAGTTGTTGGTTCCAGTGTTATAACAGTCGTTGGTTCACTCGTTGTGGCAGTTGTTGGATCCAGTGTTGTGACAGTCGTTGGTTCGACCGTTGTGACAGTAGTTGGTTCACTCTTTGTGACAGTTGTTGGTTCACTCGTTGTGGCAGTCGTAGGTTCGACTGTTGTGACAGTTGTTGGTTCCATTGTGACAGTCGTTGGTTCCAGTGTTGTAACAGTTGTTGGTTCCAGTGTTGAGAAAGTTGTTGATTCACTCGTTGTGACAGTTGTTTGTTCCAGTGTTGTGAAAGTTGTTGGTTCACTCGTTGTGACAGTTGTTTGTTCCAGTGTTGTGAAAGTTGTTGGTTCACTCGTTGTGACAGTTGTTTGTTCCAGTGTTGTGAAAGTTGTTGGTTCACTCGTTGTGACAGTTGTTTGTTCCAGTGTTGTGAAAGTTGTTGGTTCACTCGTTGTGACAGTTGTTTGTTCCAGTGTTGTGAAAGTTGTTGGTTCACTCGTTGTGACAGTTGTTTGTTCCAGTGTTGTGAAAGTTGTTGGTTCACTCGTTGTGACAGTTGTTGGTTCACTCGTTGTGACAGTTGTTGGTTCCAACGTTGTGACAGTCGTTGGTTCCTGTGTTGTGAAAGGTGTTGCTTCACTCGTTGTGACAGTTGTTGGTTCCAACGTTGTGACAGTCGTTGGTTCCAGAGTTGAGAAAGTTGTTGGTTTACTCGTTGTGTCAGTCGTTGGTTCACTCGTTGTGACAGTTGTTGGTTCCAACGTTGTGAAAGTTGTTGGTTCCAGTGTTGTGAAAGTTGTTGGTTCACTCGTTGTGACAGTTGTAGGTTCACTCGTTGTGACAGTCGTCGGTGCCACCGTTGTGACAGTCGTCGGTGCCACAGTTGTGACAGTCGTCGGTGCCACCGTTGTGACAGTCGTCGGTGCCACCGTTGTGACAGTCGTCGGTGCCACCGTTGTGACAGTCGTCGGTGCCACCGTTGTTGGTTCGTCCGTTGTGACAGTCGTGGGTTCCACCGTTGTGACAGTTGCGGGTTCCAGTGTTGTAACAGTTGTTGGTTCCAGTGTTACGACAGTCGTTGGTTCGCTCGTTGTGACAGTCGTCGGTGCCACAGTTGTGACAGTCGTCGGTGCCACCGTTGTGACAGTCGTCGGTGCCACCGTTGTGACAGTCGTCGGTGCCACCGTTGTTGGTTCGTCCGTTGTGACAGTCGTGGGTTCCACCGTTGTGACAGTTGCGGGTTCCAGTGTTGTAACAGTTGTTGGTTCCAGTGTTACGACAGTCGTTGGTTCGCTCGTTGTGACAGTTGTTGGTTCCACCGTTGTGACAGTTGTTGGTTTACTCGTGATTGGACCTTCGGTGGTCGTGGTTATTTCTTCAGTGGTGGTTGGTGGTCCTTCAGTGGTGGTGATTGGATCTTCAGTGGTGATGGTTGGTTCTTTAGTGGTGGTTGTTAGTCCACCAGTGGTGATGGTTGTTTCTTGGGTGGTTATTGATCTTTCAGTGGTAGTGATCGGACTTTTTGTGGTGGTGGTGGGTCCTTCAGTAGTGGTGGTTGGTCCTTCAGTGGAGGTTGTTGTTGTCGTGTTGTTGTGTAGGGGCAGGGTCGCGTTATCCGAGGAGGTAGTGGTTGTTACTGGTGTAATCGTGGTAGGAGCACGTGACGTGCAGCCGGCACTTTGCGGCCAGTCGCACACATGCAGCGTGGGGCTGAAGTGAAGGCCAGCGGGACATTGACGGCATGTGGGCGCGGGGCGGCCCTCTTCGCAGTAGTAAAACAGCTGGCAGTCGTCGGGGTGCGGCATAAGCGCATCGGGGCTACTCTGCGCGTTGCATGACACAGGCGTCACCGAGTTCTCCGCGCACCGAGCGGGAATATTGCGTGCCTGTGGGATCCTGTGTACACAAACATCCTTTTTATTTTCTTATTATGAATTATATACGTATATCCTCATTGCCAGATCGTGGTTCCCCCAGATATCGAAAGCAACATCGTTGTGTAATGCAATTGCTGCTGCCCGCGTTGCCTACATTATATATGTGACGGGCAACGTGATTAACTGGGCATTATTAATAAGGACAATCATTGTTAATAATGCCCGATGGTCCATGGTCCATCTGATGAACGGTAGGAACAGCATCCTACCGTTCGACGGCCGACAATGTTCTCTTGAATGAGTTACTGAGGGTTGGGAAGAACTCTGGCCGGTGTGTAAGCTGGGGGCCCATGTTATGACGGTAATATGGTATTTGGGCTGGGCACGGCATCAGACTAACATTTTCCCTCCAGCTCAGTTCCTGGATGATGTACTGATTGTATATGATACAAATGAAATGAATGTATAAAATATCTTATCAAAACTTGATAATATATGTATGTATAACGGTAAAATGATAGTTAAGAAACTGTATTTGTGAAAATAAAAATTATTTTATATCTTAACAATCCGGACTTTTTTCTAAATGAATTTCTTTTTCATTTTGTTCCTTAAAATGCTTATTACCATATCCATAAGCTTTTAGTGTGCACCCAGGGCCGAAGTGTCTATGGTCAGTGGGCATTCCCCTTTACAGATTAACAAATTGGCATAGGCGCAGAGCCCAACAACTCAAGTTACAAAAAAAATAACGGTGTGGGGTGGGGGGATAGGTTGACTGCTGCCCCACCCTGAGCCCAAGGCTGGCTACGCCCATGAAGAAGTACTATCTCTTTGAAATCTATTTTCGTTAAATTATATGAATAACTAGCTGTTCCTCGCGGTTTCACCCACGCTGCTCAGCACCTGTTGGTCGTAGCGTGATGTTATATAGCCTTCCTGAAGAAATGGACTATCCAACACTAAAAGAATTTTCCAATTCCAACCAGTAGTCCCTGAGATTAGCGCTTTCAAACAAACAAACAAACTCTTCAGCTTTATAATGTTAGTATAGATTTTTACGTGAAAGAGTTACAAACATCCTCAAGAAGAGAAGAGAGTACCGATTTGATCTGGGTATACAGGCTTCGATATGTATGTACATGACGAGGATTTCTGGCAATTTTCTAACATGTCATAGTTAGGTGTTGCCACTACTACTCACTAGAATATGTATTAGCGAATACGACTCCCAAGCTTTCTTTGTGTAATTATTGTTGAGGCAATCAAATTCAGTGGTTAACTGAAGGTAATCATGGCACTTGCGTGCTGGATGCCAGCGGCAGCGCGCTCTCAGAGGCTTCCTCACTCCGCTGTCCCAGCTACGGCTGATCATATTACTAGTGTTATAATGCCAACGAAGATACTCACGTCTTTGGGAGGACGCTTCCGGCCAGCAGGCAGCACATCACTATCAGCTCGAACATGGTGCAGACGGGAGCCGTTTGCCTCCTCACGCACCAGCGCTAGTAGTTATTGTGCGCTCGAGTGGCTAGGGGGCTGTACAGCGTACTGAGAACCACTCGACGACAATCTCTCGCTCTCCACTCGAGTGTTCAATAGATCACGTTGAGCCCTACATGTGAACCACTTGCCGCTATATCGGGAGACTTCAGTCTTGTTAATTACCTACTGAAGTTTCCTTGTACTGATAACAGCAAGTGCATTGTTTCAACTTGCAAAGCGCCTTTATTTTGTTACAGTCAGAGTTTTAATTAATAGTACTGACGTGCGGTTGGCAGTAGTTAGCCGACTTCAAAAAGGAAGAGATTCTTTGTTTATGTTCACAGATTACTCCGCTAACTGTGGACCAATTTTCATAATTCTTGTTCTTTCGAAAGGGTATACTTCTGAGATGGTTCCATTTCAATTTGCTTGTATAGTTTATGAGCAATCGTCGTCTCGTTATCGTATAATACATATTCTTTAAGCAGGAATGAATACTCGATAATATCAAACCGTGACTAAAAATACTAAAATATTTTTTTCAAAAAGAGCAATAAGGTTTCCAAAAGAAAAACAAAGTGGATAATAACTTTACTTCCGGAAGTCGGTGGCTAAAAGTTTACGAAACAAACAAAAGGCACACCTCCTGTAAAATTGTCTCTTATTGCACTGCGATTAGTTTCAACATGCAATGTATTTCACGAGTGCCTTTTCTCATTTATCGCGACGAGGGTTTTAATTTTTTCTGATTTCGCCACGGATGGAATGATGAAAGTGAAACCGAAAAAACAACTGTTCCCAAGGCTTCTTTTTAATAAAAAAAAATGTGTTTATTAATAGAATATCACAAATAAACATGATCAAGGGCTTAAAGACACCTTGCTCTAAAAAAAATACTGGCGGCTTAGGGATTTGAGCAGTTGTTTATTGTTATCCGTGATGATAAAAGACCTTGTTGTGCTAAGTCAGAAAAAGCACACGTGTGAAATACATTCCATGTTGAACCTAACCTTAGTGCAATAAGAGCCAGTTTTCGAAAAAGTGCATTAAAAAATAATTTGCTTATCACCACAAATAGACATTTATTTTAGTTTTAAAAATGATTTGAAATAAAAAGAAACTCCTTACTTGACATACCTTTGTTTCTCTTCCTGAGAAGACAAAGCGTGGGGATAAACAAATTAAATGGTTAGTCATTAGTGATTCATGACAAGAGTGCTTTTTGTTCTGTTATTTAATTTTTCCGTAAGTGTATCGAAAAACGTCATTTGATTCACGTGTGAATTTGTTAGTGCAGTTCTCAACTCTATTACACCCTCGCTAGCGGCTTGGGCGTTAACTCACTTGAATCATAATGAACTATTCTTAACGTTGTAGTATTTAATATAGTCATTCAACTTTGTGCCAAAAGTTTACCCATTTCTCGATAGATGGCAATGGCCTGTTTAAATTCGAACTATCGTTGTGTCGCCGTGGAAATATAAGGTATGGCGACAATTTCCCATTAAATGTCTTCGTTCTGGAAACAGTTTTTATTTACACCCTTACTGCGAGTGAACATAAGGTCCTTCGAGCCGGATGGTCAAGATAGATTTTTACAGCTTCTTCTTCAGTCTGACAACCTGTCATTAGATCATCCATATAAAAATCTGTCTTGACCCTACTAGCAGCGCATGGATACAATTCACCTTCATCACTAGCGGATTGCTGCAGTGCCTTGACAGCCAGGTAAGGTGCACTTGATGTTCCGAATGTGACTCTTGGTAGGACCACGCTTACAAGCTGATTTACGTCATATAGTTATGCGGTGGCGTCAACATCCAATATGCTTGACAGCCGATATCATAACTATATGACGTAAATCAGCTGAAAGAGTGGCAGTCTTATCGTAGCGCGTTGGATACAATTCACCTTCATCACTAGCGGATTGCTGCAGTGCTTTGACAGCCAGGTAAGGTGCACTTGATGTTCCGAATGTGACTCTCAAAAGCCTGTATTCTTTTATCTTAGAATGAACGTCATCGCGCCATAAAATCCTTTGAAAGTCTACGTAATCATCAGCTATCTTTACTTGGCGATACATTTTTATGATATCGGCTGTCAAGCATATTGGATGTTGACGCCACCGCATAACTATATGACGTAAATCAGCTTGTAAGCGTGGTCCTACCATTATGGTGTCATTTAAAGATACACCTTTGGAATCCTTGGATGACGCATCAAATACCACTTTCGTTTTTGCAGTGACCAGATTACAGTGGACGTTTTGGGAACTAGAGGCAGAGCCAACAGGCTCTGAAAAGACATTTCTTAGTCCTGAAGAGCAAGCATGTGAAGATTACTTTGCTGCTACCACCTGCAGAGATGCAGATGGTCGCTACATCGTTAAGCTGCCTTTTCGATCCAGTAAAACGCCTTGCAACACAAAAGAAATAGCTTTAAAAAGATTACATAGTCTTGAAAGGAAGTTAGCAAAAAATTGCGAGCTTAAAGAACAATATACAACGGTAATAAAAGAATATCTATCTCTAGGTCATATGGAAGAAATTTCAGATGAAAAAGACAAGAATAAAGTTGGCGCTGTTTACTTACCACATCATGCAGTCATTCGCGAAGACAAGTCAACCACAAAATTAAGAGTGGTATTTGATGCGTCATCCAAGGATTCCAAAGGTGTATCTTTAAATGACACCTTAATGGTAGGACCACGCTTACAAGCTGATTTACGTCATATAGTTATGCGGTGGCGTCAACATCCAATATGCTTGACAGCCGATATCATAAAAATGTATCGCCAAGTAAAGATAGCTGATGATCACGTAGACTTTCAAAGGATTTTATGGCGCGATGACGTTCATTCTAAGATAAAAGAATACAGGCTTTTGAGAGTCACATTCGGAACATCAAGTGCACCTTACCTGGCTGTCAAGGCACTGCAGCAATCCGCTAGTGATGAAGGTGAATTGTATCCATGCGCTGCTAGTAGGGTCAAGACAGATTTTTATATGGATGATCTAATGACAGGTTGTCAGACTGAAGAAGAAGCTGTAAAAATCTATCAGGAATTTAATGAACTATTGAACAAAACAGGTTTCCCTTTGCAAAAATGGAAAAGTAACCGCGAAGAGTTGCTGAATGAAATAAGGTCAGATACTGGAAGCTATCTGGAAATAAAACAAGATGAAACCACTAGAATTCTAGGACTTACCTGGAATCGCAATTCAGATGAGTTCCATTACACTGTGAACTTACCATTTTTAACACCGCCGTCTGCATCTGAAACTAAAAGAACAGTTATATCAGAAAAATCTCGTTTGTATGATCCGCTAGGTTGGATAGCGCCTTGTATAATTACTGCAAAAATCTTCATCCAAAAACTATGGATATCGGGTTTGGATTGGGATGAAGAACTGTCTGAGGAACTGCTGAAAGAGTGGCAGTCTTATCGTAGCGCGTTGCAAACACTTAACAACTTCCAAATTCCAAGGTGGCTAAAAAGAAATAGCGATGATCAATCCGTTGAACTTCATGGTTTCTCTGATGCATCAAGCTTAGCATATGCCGCGGTTGTTTACATCAGAGTCATCGATGCTGTTGGTCGCGTCCACTGTAATCTGGTCACTGCAAAAACGAAAGTGGCTCCGATTAAACAAATTTGTATACCACGACTGGAACTATGTGGGGCCGTTCTAGTTACCAAATTACTTTTAGAAGTGGCTCGTGTCCTGAATGTTCAAAAATCTAACTTACATGCTTGGACAGATTCTACGGTTGTGCTGGCTTGGTTGAGCGACCATCCCAGTCGCTGGAAAACGTTTGTTGCAAATCGAACATCTGAAATCCTTAATGCTCTTGATTCCACTCAATGTCATTATGTCGATACAAAAAACAATCCAGCTGACATTGCTTCGAGGGGAACAACATCAACATCTCTGTTAGATTGCTCGCTTTGGAAACATGGACCGTCGTGGTTGCTGGCTGATACCATAGAATATTGCAGACCTAAGGCTATAATGACGAAACTGGAACTGAAATCTGTCAAGGTTCATGCAGTACAGATAGGCGAGCACCCTGTTGAACGAATGTGGTCTAGATTTTCATCATTTCGAAGGTTGATCAGGACTCTGGCCTATTGCAGACGATTCCTGAAATTAAAGATAGCCAGAGAATCAGGAACTAAGTTGCCATGTTACCTTACCGCGTCTGAGATTACGGATACTATGCATTGTTGTCTCAAACTAAGTCAAAAGGTTTGGTTTGAGAATCAAATAAAGGCAATCCAAGCTGGAAGGAACGTTAGTAAGAGCAGCGGTTTGACTTCTTTGAATCCTTACTTGGATGATAAGGACATGATGAGAGTAGGGGGTAGGATCCAAAATTCACAACTAAGTGATGATACGAAACATCCCATCATAGTTTCCCATAAGTCCCATCTGACAAGATTACTCATCTCAGATGCTCATGAACGTGTTATGCATGGCGGGCTTCAATTAACACTTAATTTTCTTCGTTCAAAATATTGGATTGTTCGAGCAAAGAATTTGATAAAAGCTCATATCCGCGACTGCGTACCGTGTATACGTAATTCAGCTAAAACACGCAATCAATTGATGGGTCAGCTACCATCATGCAGAGTTACGCCAAGTAAACCTTTTCTCCATTCAGGTGTCGACTATGCGGGACCGATTCAAATAAGAACAGCAAGGGGCCGTGGGCATAAATCCTACAAAGGATATATATGTCTGTTCGTATGCATGGCAACTCGCGCTGTTCATATAGAAGCGGTCTCTGATCTGACCTCTCAAAGCTTTCTTGCTACATTTAAACGTTTTGTAGCTAGACGGGGTCACTGTAGCCATCTTTACAGTGACAATGGCACTAACTTTGTAGGAGCATCAAAAGAGCTTAAGGCAATGTTTCGCGATGAATGCGCTTCTCTTCCTCAAGAAGTTGCCCCTATATTGGCAAACAATGGAACGGAATGGCATTTCATCCCGCCTCATTCTCCAAACTTTGGAGGTTTGTGGGAGGCTGGGATCAAAAGCATAAAACATCACCTCAAACGAGTGATTGGCGAATCGACGTTGACTTTTGAAGAGCTAAGTACCGTTTTATCACAAATCGAGGCTTGTTTAAACTCGAGACCTATATCGCAGTCTAGTGAGAACTCGTCAGACCCAAACCCATTGACACCAGGACATTTCTTGGTTGGTCAGCCACTGGTGACAGCACCAGATTATGATTATGAGCATGCGACAGTAGGTAGCTTGAGACGTTGGCAATTGACACAGAGAATGCTTCAATGTTTCTGGAAACGTTGGTCTCAGGAGTATTTAACTATGTTTTTTCAGCGACACAAGTGGGCTAAACAGACACGCGATCCAAAGGTTGGAGATGTTGTCCTCGTAAAGGAAGACAATTTACCGCCTGCCAAGTGGTTATATGGGAAGGTAGTCGAAGTACACCCTGGTAAAGATAACCTGGTGCGTGTAGTCACCCTCAAGTGTAAGGACTCCCGAGTCAAACGTCCAACTTCTAAGCTATGTGTTTTGCCTGTCAACGTTGAATGATACAAATTTTGTGTATTTCACTGCTGTTAGTTTTATTTATTTTTTACTTTATTAGTTTTTATATACAGTCCACTCTGATACTAAATGTTGAATGTTAAAGTAAGAACGTAATTAAGTTTGATTGTTGTAAACTTAAATTTTGTCTGTCTTTCATGTTAAGGTTTTTGTTGATATTATTATAATGTCCGAACACCAAGGATTAAGAATAACACTAATATTGTTCATATTTTACTCTCAAATTTGCCATGGTGGGCGGCTTGAAAGGACTAGGTCCTTGGTGGGCGGTATGTTAACGTTGTAGTATTTAATATAGTCATTCAACTTTGTGCCAAAAGTTTACCCATTTCTCGATAGATGGCAATGGCCTGTTTAAATTCGAACTATCGTTGTGTCGCCGTGGAAATATAAGGTATGGCGACAATTTCCCATTAAATGCATTGTCCGGTTAAGCAGTAAACGACCTCCTAGGTCGAACTGCGAGATGCCATTCAAAAAAAAAAAAAAAAAATCCCATTAAATGTCTTCGTTCTGGAAACAGTTTTTATTTACACCCTTACTGCGAGTGAACAACTATTGCATTTTTAAGTTTTTTTTTTTGTTTTCGGTATTTTTTTGTTGTTTGTAATGGCATTGGATCTGTAATGTTGCAGTGAGATAGGAATGTTCGGGTGACAACTGTGCACATGAATAATGCGCAAGTTTTATTGTCTGTTGGTATCAATAAGTAAAGAAAACTCGTGTAACAATTTCTTATTGTTTATTGTAAAATATCAAAGTTTTGGTAGCATCATCACAGTAATTGCTATTTACACGCGCTTTACTTGAAATATTGTTATTTTAAATTTAATTATGTAACGTAACACGTTAAGTTTAACACTCAACTATGTAAAAATATGAATGTCAGTGTCGAGGGCGCGCTCAGTGCTCGCTGGCCGGCTCGTCAGTGAACTCGTCGCAGCGGTCCTCCAGCTCGTACTGGAACACAACGATACAATACAATAAGGGTTCGCTTACAAACTAGAACAGCTATGAACAAGAAAATTTGCGAAGATACGATGGCAATCTTTCATCGCATCAGGCGTAGCGTAGATGTGTAGGGTTCCGTACCTTAAAAGAAAAAACGGAATCCTTATTGGATTATTTTGTTATCCGTCTGACTGTTTCCCTGACAAGACATTTATGTCGGGAACGCTTAAATTTATCGAGTTGAAATTAAAACCATATTAAGTATGTGGGCCCTTTGAGTTGTGCAAAAATTACGTCTCTATGTCTACGCAGTGAAAAGATATGGCCGTTTATGTCGCAAGTTGGTGTTTACCGAGTTGTGTGCTGGACATACTAATACTGAAATTGAATGAGAACAGACCGTCGGGTCACCTCGCTCAAAATGTATAGTAGTACAGTAGGAGTAGCGTTTAAAATAAAGTATTAGTGGTGCGTGTCACCTCGTCGAGCTGCAGACAGCGGCCCCACTCCGCCAGCGTGACGCGGTGGTCGTCGTCGGCGTCGCAGCGATCCAGGAACGGAGCGATGCAGTGCTCCAGCGCCATCAGCGGCGCGCGGATCGGGAACAGCTCGTGCCGGGACACGAACCTGCATTCATTATACATATAATCAAACGGCCCGTCCTGGCTTCGCACATTTGCAATATTTATTAACGACGATCATATAATCTTTGGAATCGGTTGGCCGGTACTTATCCAGTATTTTTGTGTTTTTTGGGAACTTATTCTTTAGAGCTCACGGGTGACGTTAGGTCTACATCGAGGCCACGTTATGATAAGCGACTTTATATAACTGACGGACCATTATACAAAACAGCATTTCCATAAGAACTTTCGAACATTATATACCACAGTATAGCTGCCGGCCTGCCTCATGCCGCAATAACGGTTTGACGACACGGTTGGCGCAGTGGTTTAGCTACCGACTGCTGCGCTGTTGCTGTTGCGGGTTCGATTCCCGCACAGAATAAGTATTTGTATGACCTGCAGATAGTTGTTTCAGGTCTAGCTGTTTGTGTATGTAAGTTTAAATGTTTGTAAATGCACCCACGACACATGAGAAATCCCTAGTTTTTTTTTTTTTTTTTTTAATGCTAAGGCAACTTCAGTTTATCTGCGATCACGGCGCGGCGTGTGCTACGCCGGTTGTAGTTTAATCTGGTTATACAATGACATCGCGGGATCTGAATGGATGTATCTTCTTTTCAACATTTGGGCTATAAGTTTACAAAACATGGCGTGTTAAAACACTGGTGTATTAGGTCTATGCTGCTTTCGGCTAATCCAGTTGGGTGTGGTCGGTGTGACGGAAGCGGTCGTACCTGTCATTGTCGTGCGCGTCGAGGTCGCACCACTTCCAGATGGCGGCGTTGGTCCAGCGGCGCGTGAGGTTGGTCTCGGCCTCGCGCTCCATCTGCAGATAGTGCGGCGTCAGCTCGCGCCGCTCCGCCATGTCGCGCATGATGTTGAACAGCCAGTCGCGCATGCGCCGCGGGAAGTCCAACATCTCGTTTTCGTTGCATTCCTGTTTCGCAGACATTCAAACAAAACGGTAATCATGGCGAGGAGCCCTACAACCGAATGAGGAAAATGCCTTATAACACACAAATATCGAAGGCTCATAGAAGGGTCCGTCAGTTCCCAGCTGCAGGTCGATGTAGGTGACTGTAATAGTTATCTATAGCTTTATAACAGTAGCTATGTCGGCGAGGGGTTGAACCATTCGCTAAATAGATTATACTCGTTTTTAAATCGTTACGATACATAAATAAAACACATGCTCATTATCCCATCAGGTCGAGTGCGTATGTTTGTGTTGTTAGCGGGAGCAGGTCTGCAGTGGAGCAGGAGTACGTACCGGCATCTCGCGGCACGTGCCGTAGTACTCGATCTGCACGTGGTGGTACTGCGGGCCGCGGCACAGCTCGGAGCCGTCCAGGCACAGGCAGCGCTGCTGGTACACCTCGCAGTCCGACGACCAGGTCTCGTTGTGGTTGGTGCACACCTGCGGACAAGCGCACGGTTGCCATCACGTTACGGTGAGTGCGGTGAGCTGCCACAGACACATTTTACTTTACCGACACCAGTATATCCGGCAAAATGTATCACGTTGGTTTTTTTAATTGCTTAAGGATGTTATGATTTAATTTATCATTATGATATCACCGATTTAAATTAATGGCCACAATCTCATGATGATACAATTAAATAATCGACATAACAGATATCACGTAATTTATAAAAATACTGTAGATATGTAATATGTAATTAAATGCGTCACACGTTTGGTGGTAGAATGATCTATTTTTATTGTAATAGCGGAACTCTTTGAAGCGGATCTAGATTATTTTAAATTATTGATAGGGCTATCATTTTTGAGCTTAGCAGATGGCGCCACTAGAGAGTAAGGTCCTATCGTTAATTCTATTTAGTACCAAAAACCATATTAAAAGTGAATTTTATTACGTATTACGTAACAGTTATTGTCAACTACAGATACATATTTACAATATTGTCCCTACAATTAGCACAAAACGTTTGAAAAATATTATTTCTCGACAAACTAAAAATTTGGATCCTAAACTTATTATTTAAAATCTTCAAGTCATCTTTAATTAGAAATGGCTCAATCTTGAATTATTCTTGACCACAATCGTGAATATTACTTAAATAAAATTTGTTTTAAACTACGAGAACACTATGACATTTCTGAATACGTCATCTACACGAGCGCCTCTAGCGGCGAAAACAGGCACGGTATTCATTCATTTGAAAATATATGACTCGAACCAAAATAAGATCGTTTATATTATAATTTTACTATTCAACCACTTTCTTGGGCCGCAGTGCAGTTCAGTAATGTCATTAGTGGCCAATAGCGCTGGTTACATCGGAGCCGGGGAAGCTCACCTTGCGGCGGGAGTCGGTCTCGTAGGGGCACTCCTTGATGCAGTTGCAGACGGCGTCGCCGTGCTCGTCGATCTCGCACACGCGCCCGGCGCTGCAGTGCACCCGCAGGCAAGGATCTACCAACAACACCAATAAATTAATAATGAACATAGGTGATAGGCATACGAAAAAAACGTAACATTCACAAGTAAGGCCCGGATCATCGCTATCTGGTGCATTACCTCTCACTGTAAACAACACAATGGTCTGCTCTTTATGTTCATCAATTCAGCCCTTTAAATATAAGATCAATATCGAGTGTTACCATCGGATATATTAACTTCGTTGTCGCCGTTCTCGTGGGATGCCTCGTTCATGATCTCGTTGACGCGCGACCGCTCAGCATCCTGTAACACATCCACGTCTCAAATTCATCGCCCAGAACGCACGCGATTTAAGTGTCCATGGAGTTTCATGTCCATTCTTCTCCATAGAGGTCTACGCTATGGAATGAGCCACTTTAGTACTTTGCCTGTAACTGGCTTATTTAAAATAAATGCTTTTGAATTTGCCCACGATTTTTACAACAAGACGGATTTTCTTTAGAAGTGGTTAGAATAATCCATACTTCCTTACTTAATATTATAAAAGCGAAAGTGAGTTTGTTTGTTACCTCTTCACGCTTTAATGGCTAAACCGGTTTTGATGAATTTTGGTACAGAGATAGTTGGGAACCAGGAGACGGACATAGGCTAATATTTTTTTGAAAAAAGTGGGATGTGAGGGAGAAAGAGGGAAGAAAAGGGAAAACTTAGCGTTGCTATTACAAATCAATAAGGCGCAAGGGGAACTGTGTTACCCCTTGCGTATTTAACGCGAGTGAAGCCGCGGGCAAAAGCTAGTAATTTATAATCTTTTAATCGTGTCATGGACATGTGACGCGACGGAATGTTGGAAAGCTTAGAGTAAGAAGGAAAACATTATAAGGTTAGGTGACATCCCACAAAATGCTGCGCCGATCGCTAATAAACTGGGAATAGGGCAGGAGGCTAATGATGAGGGCAGGAAGAATGACGAACGTTAGCCCGGTTGGTAGTGGTCACCTGAAAGCGTCTCTCGTCGATCCTCTCCGCCATGCCGAGCTCGAGGTGCTCGGCCTCAGTGTCCTCGTGCAGCGGCGCCGCTTCCGACGCGCCGGGCCGCTCCGTCGTCGTGGTGCGCAAGCGCCGGTGCCGCCGCCGGTGACGCTAACATAAAAACACGCGTTATACTGCTGCTATAATACTCCTCGGTGGAAGCTTCAAGCAACCCACAAAATTCAAAATAGTATATATCAACAATGTGTCACGCATTTCCCTCACAAATCAGGCGTTGATTGTATTCGAAGCGGTTGCCCGTGAACCTTGGCTACCCACGACCCACATTGTTGGTCGAAAGACTCAGTCGCCAGAAGCAGGTGATATTTCCATGGGGCAGCATATATATATAGATATTTCGACAGAAATAACTGCCATAATGTAACTCACCTCAGCGTCAACTGTGCACAGGACTGCGACCACAAGGGCCAGCGCTAGGAGACCCCTCATCTTGTAGCTCGTCTACCTGCAACAAATACATAATTTTTACTCACTTCTACGTCGAGCGAACTTCAAGTGGGAGTTCACACTTGGCTTGTGTGAACTCGCAGAAGAGTGAGGCTTATGAATCTGTGTCGTTATTTCTATATGTGTGTATGTACTTGTGTTTTCTGCATAAAAGATTATGTATGGACACGGATGTGACGGACCGCGCTGGCGTGACACGAACATGTGATAATGTTGTGTCGGCTACATTTTATGGAACGCTGTAGGTATAAATGTTGTTTTTAGAGAACAGTTTGCTCCATTTTACAAATAAGCCGAACGGACGTTTCTGCACAAGTCATACCGATGTATATATATAGCTACAACTAACCTCACACACAGCACCCGAGCTGCAGTTGAAATTCTTGCAACACTAAACAACTTAAAATGAGTTGTTTCTAAGAACTAATACGTAATCTAAAGATATACCTTCTATAATAAGAATGCATCTGTCTGTGGCTAAATGCAACTAAAAGCTGAGTGTGAGTGGAATGTGTTTAGCATGAAGGTGGCTGTGTTTCAGAAGCGCGCTATTTACTGCGCAAATTACTACTAAGTCGGGTGCACTGAACTATTCAAGACCGACGACAAATAATTTATATCCCACAAGATTTATTTGAAAGGATCTGATTTGTATTCAATTTTGAAAAGTTTACGGAGATGACGTTACATTAATTCCCTTCTCGTGGAACTGTCTGTTTATGAAACACTAGATTTTGCCCGTGGCTTCACTCGCTTCAAATTCGGGGTAACACAGTTGCCCTTTCCTGATTTGCTGGTACAGACGCCTGCACATCAAGCTACTACAATCTGTCAGATTTCTATGATAGATTTTCGACTTTATTTCTAAAGTATTAGGTTCAAGGTTCATTGGGAAAAATTGACAGTTTCGGGTAGCTTGACCTGCTGTCGTCTGTACCTGCTACCAGTACTTTTTGCCCTTGCGCCTTATTGATTGTAATAGCAAAGCTAAGTTTTCCCTTTTCTACTCTCTTTCTCTCATTGCTTACTTACTTTTTTATAAAATTATATATCTAAAATTATGCCTATCCTACCCGTCTCTAGGTTCCCAAGTATCTCTGTACCAAAATTCATCCAAATCGGTTTAGCCATTAAGGCGTGAAGACGTAACAAGCAAACTCACTTTCGCTTTTATAAATTTATACTAAGGTTTCTCGTCGTAAATACGTTACAAATCAAGCTGAAATTTTTATATTATTAGTTCAGCTAGCCAATATAGGTACGCAAATCCAATTATGCATAAAAAATAAAAGAATTACATACGCAAGCGTTAGTATGACGGGGCAGGGGAAGGTGTTCCTAAACGTAAGGTATTCTTTTCCAGCGCCATTATGTTCAAGGGGTTATGTTATGGCAGTGAACTTGCTTGTTAAACATGAATGATGTGCAGCCTGAATAACCTGAAGGGTTGACGTATAACTAGAAACCAGATCGCTGGAACGGCAGGGTTCACGGTGTCAATGGCACGAGGTATCCAGGGGCGAGGCCCGGGGGCAACGCACCCTGTAGCGGGCAGCGGGCGCGTGCGCGGCTCGGAAGCTGCACTGCTCACGGGGACCGAGTCTTATCGCGCGGTTATGTGAGCGATTCCTAACGTTGAATGAACCGCATTAGGAGTGAATGATCTGCTGTGTGTTGACGTAGACCTTGGAACTGCTGTGGCAAATGTTACGACTGGTCAGCAACACGGACTGTGTTACAATGAGGAACTATTCGCGCTCTTCCTGACGCTCGAAGGTGTAAACTAGGCATATTATGTTAGGTTATTGATATGAGAACAGATATGAGGAAAAGAGGCGCCAGTTTGCCAACAGACTCGTCGTTATGATGAGAATTAGGAAAGTTATTGTAATGCAAGGTTGTGTCACGTCAACATTGATCGACGCATCTTGTTCATGTAGGTACAGACTCAATGAAATTGTATTTTGTTTCCGTTTAATCTCAGCTCTGAAACGTACCGAATAAGTTCAACTTGGCAAATATGTATTGTTTTTTTTTAAGCGATAACCTCTTAATCCTTGGTCCGTAAGGTCTAGTTATTTAAAAATATGATTCGATCAACAACGATTATGTTATCTCAATAGCACAATTATTTAACGTTAACGACCGCTCCAGCAGGGCCTGCGGGCGCGCGGCGGTCGGTGGTCGCCTCATCGCCTGCTGATGACCTCATCGACACATCTGCACAATTCAACTCACATAGTTTTTATGAGCCCGTTCCGAGAATTCAGTGCACACTACCTAGCTGCCTTGTGCTAGCTTTGCATATGACTGTAACAAGGGCTGCCTCCAGCTGCAGATGAACAATCTTAAACATTAACGCAGTAAATACAAGGCCCTAGCGTAGAGGGTGTGCAGTGTAAACGTATAATAAATAGGTAGGTAGGTACGTCGACTTCTGGATCGACAATGCAATTATCCATAGCGTTTCCAATAAGCTCAACCAGTCTCATCTAGAAACTACGCATTCTTTCTTAAAATTATAAAAATACAATGATCACCAAATCTAATCGAATTATACCTCATTATGGTTAACACCAGGTTAGGTTAGAAGGCTAAGGCGGGAGCGTAACGGAGCGGACGTATATGTATTTCTATGTATATATGAAACGAATATTTTCAACTTTAAACGCGACGTAAATACCTACCTACTTAAATTACGTTACATTTTACATGACACCTTCCGCTCCTGGTACGCGATTTTTGTAGAAAGGTTGATAAGATCTTCAATGTACGACCGGTAAGCACTTTATCTAATCGTTTAAAGTTATTGATGGAAAGAAATCTATTGGAAAAACTCTTTTAAATGGCACAAAACTGCGTTGAACATATTGTCGAAGAAACGCTTCGATAAGCAATTGCATACTAGTAGGTATATGTGTTGGATTACTTGTAGGTAAGTACTTATTGTTTATATAATAGCTAAAGTGAATACCTAAAGCTAGAAGAACTTGATGCCCTCAGCGGATGCAAAATTTTTGTAGAATATTTTGTCTACGAAGTCACAAGAGGGCGCGCGGATGTTTTCAAATGAAGAAAATCATAATAACTTTGTAATACAATATAAAAACAACCAAGCGCGAGTCGGACTCGCTCCAAAAAGTTACGTAAATAAATAGATGGAAAAGGTTCAGACATTCATTTGAATAAAATGAAATCGTCTACTCCTACCAAGTGAACACTGAGCATTAGTGATCGATATGCACAAGGCACTTAGCGTCGCGTTTCCCAAGCCGATGTCGCCGTGCTGCAGGGGAGCTAGGTTGCATACAAGCATTTCTTAACAATTAGGCAAAATTTGAATATAATAATGGACATAAGAAAACCTATTTAAATTAAATGAGATGGGTAACTACTGAAAATTTTTAAGCTGTATCCTGTTTATCTTCTGTTAAGGGCTATTCTGTTAAATCGACAAAGTTACTAACTTACTACATAGTACATACTAAGTCCGAAGTGGAGTGCAAATTTCAAATGGAATTTAAAAAACACTCAACACACTGTGCTGATGGTGCGATGAATAGTACAGGAGTTGGAGAGGTATTTAGATGTAAATTATAATACATATTCAAAACACGGATTTAAAAAAAACTCACAAAGTTGGAAGATATGGTTTAAAATAAACATAAAATATCGCAAAGACGGGGAGATCAAGTGCCTTTCGGCTTTGTCAAGTGTACTTTTACACCCTTTATAAGAGCCAGGCCTGTCAGCCCGTGATATTAACATGGCTTCAAGAAACGTAACCAGCAACCCTGACTAGATTTACGCTACCCGTCAACCGACGCCTTCAATATTAGTGTCGGTTACAAATTCATTAGGTGCACTATTGCAGCCGTTGCGCTCGCGTGATCGATGGCAGTGCATGACGTCACATGTCGACCGGCACCCTGGCTGGCTGCCGGGCTGGTCATGTGGTCGTGACCCTGCCTGCACCACGATTGCCTCAATTGATCCGCGGCCCGCCTATCACACTTCACCCTGACACTATGACGCATTTGCATCTAATTGAGTCGATTATGCATTATTACGGTGCTGCTGATTTAGGCCTTCTAATATTTTAGTACCTACCTCTTTAAGGACGCTTTTCAGTTTTCTTCGACCCACTTGCTGACCAGCATATACTATATTTAAACTGTGGCTTATGGAATATCTTCCGATTTGTTCTGTGGGCTTCCCTAAGCATGAATTAATTATTTTACTAATGTAACGTTCTCATCAGTGTCACTCAGCAACCAATTCTTTAAAAAAAGTCGTATTCAATTGCATCGCATACAAAATGAGGAGAACATTCTGGAACGGGTAGAGCGGTCGGCTGAATCTCAGTAGCTATTTGTTTCCATTGACCCAAATTCGGGGCTTGCGCTACACGTTGTCGTGCCGCCAGGCAGCGGCGCGACTTGCGAATGTTAGGGAGTTAGGGATGGATCATGACATAATATGCATCTTGCTTCACCTTACTGAATAATGTGAGGTTATTCGTCACAACTGAAAGAATTTAGTCGAAATCCCACGTAACAACATTCTTAAATACAAAGGCGACACACGCACTTGCGCTTATTAGTCCTTTATTAAACTAGATACTTAGTAATTAATTCAAATTTCAGTGTCACTGATTGAGCCGCTTAAGTGAGCTTCTAATTGGCTAAAATCAAATGGAAGGACTAATTGTCGCCCACTCGAGCTTTTATTCGCAATAAATTAAGTCAAATTTACTCAAGAAAAGTCTTTGAAAACTTACACGAAGCTTTGAATGAGGTATTGCATCAAAGAATTTATATGCTTTTAATTAGTGCCGTTTTGAAGCCATTCAGCATACCATAGAGCACGTGTCTATTACCATAGGCATTGATGAAAGCTGACACAGGAAGAGGATAAATGTAAGTAATAAGAATAAGCCGTTTATACAGGCAGTACTGATATTGTTGAGCACAGCAGCCGCGCATATATTATATGCACACGTAACGACATTAAAAACTTACGTTCCATTGACTCATTATACTACTTATGTTCATGTAATTTTTGATAATATCACTTCAGGTAATGACCAACTGCATGCGGTGTAACTGATGGCGGTAGGTATCGAGCAACAACACGTGACGAATAAGTTTGGAAGTTTCTTGATAAATAAACAGTTAAACAATATAATTTTATGAAACTGATTTAAGTTTCCTTAATAAATTCAAATGAGGTCATTAATTCGGTCGTTGGATATTAAATATAAATATAACATTTAATCTTTAAAGACCCAATTCCTGTATTCAAATAACGGTTTTTAATTAAGATTGGGGTGTCATCATTACTTTTGAACCCACATTATCTGAGGCGATAGCCTCCAACCTTGCGTGGCAGTGTGTCGCGCGGGCTGGGGCCGCGGGCCGCGGGCCGCGGACAACCGCATGAGGCAACCGGCAACATGGCGGCCGGTTACGACTACGTGGAAACCACTAAAAACAACTCACTCCTAAACATACACATTTTACCGACGAACATAGAAACTATGATAATAACTGCATGCACGATAACTGATAAGTTACAGTTGCTTCTCGGAAGGATCCCCAAGTAGTGTGATTAATTGAAGAATACGAAGCCGTGGCGTTTGTTTCACCAACATCAAGGAGAAATATGGGGTTGGTTTAAGTTATTTGACTTCTCCATAATATACCATGAAGGAATACTCTGTTGTGAATAGTAATAATAAATAGCAGCAAAAAGATAAAAGCTGTTTGAGAAAATTTCATGGTGGTCTAGAATTAAAAACAGTTATTCCCAGAAACCTGAAACATGTGCAATTAATCACCTAGGTGCCTACTGTGAAATATTAACGGGTAGTTTCCTCTCATCCTTCACAACGTAGGATCCTTAAATCGCGTAGCCAGTATAACATAACTATAGTCAATTTTTCATTCAGTCAGTGTGGTATCTTTGTAAAATGATTAGTTTCACAAAGTCTGTTAAGTATTTTATCCCAACGACTGCGACTTTTACTACTAATTAGTTCAGGGATTGCTGAATTTCAGCATAGTTCTTCATTCAGCTTTTTACTTTGACTTCGTATAAACAATATGGTGCTTTATCAGGATGACGAAGACGTCGTCAGGATGAAGAAGAAGATGAGATGACGTCGTCATCTAACTAAAACTTAATTTATTAATGTTTTGCCCCTAGATTACGTATTCTGTGCTCATATAGCTAGATAGATACTTCCCTACTCACCGTAGGCTTACTCCTAGCTGAATGAGTACATCATTATAATTCAAGTGTAATCCTTTGTTTGATAGGATTGCAAAAATAATGAAACTAAGTGGGTCAGAGCGCGACTGTGTGCGTACGACGCGACCAGTTCGCGGAGCTTGGACGGAAGCTCAGCAGCAGTGTCCGCTGATAACGTGACCCTCGCCAGATAACAAATTAAAAACAACGCTTTTAGTGTCACCACTTACTCGAATATACTCATTAATTTAATTAGAAGAGATATTTGATTAACCTGTTTACGAAAACTATAGCTCTAAAACTGTAATAAATTAGCAAATGGAACTGACTGTTCATAAAAAGTAGTTAATGCGACGATGCGATTGATTTGTTCAAACTGATGACCTACGTCTTGTGAAATAAGAATACGTTTAGGATACGACGAGATAACATACACATGCGTAAAAGCCCCTATAGATAAAATAAAAACTTTCCAACATTCAATTAGACGTGAGCACAATGCAGGTTCCTGTGCCATTTCTAAGATAAAACTGATCTTAAACCACGAGGTAGTGTAGGACGCATTTTCTAATATATAAAATTCTCATGTCACAGTTTTCGTTCCTATACTCCTCCGAAACGGCTGGACCGATTTAAACGAAATTTTGTGTACACATCGGGTAGGTCTGAGAATCGGCCAACATCTATTTTTCACACCCCTAAGTGAGCAGCGGGTGAAACCGCTGGGCACAGCTAGTCTAATATATAAAATTCTCGCGTCACAATGTTCGTTCCCATACTCCTCCGAAACGGCTGGACCGATTTCAACGAAATTTTGTGTGCATATCGGATAGGTCTGAGAATCGGCCAACATCTATTTTTCATACCCCTAAGTAAGCAGCGGGTGAAACCGCTGGCCACAGCTAGTAATCTATACTAATATTATAAAGCTGAAGAGTTTGTTTGTTTGTTTGCTTGTTTGTTTGTTTGTTTGTTTGAACGCGCTAATCTCAGGGACTACTGGTTGGAATTGGAAAATTCTTTTAGTGTTGGATAGTCCATTTCTCGAGGAAGGCTATAGGCTATATAACATCACGCTACGACTACCAACAGGTGCTGAGCAGTGCGAGTGAAACCGTGGGGAACAGCTAGTTTTACATAAATGTAGCTACAGTATACATTTCAATAGTTTCATTACCTTGTTTTGCAATTGCAAGCAGCTACATTTTAAAGTGCGGTTGGCGGACCGAGGCATTGTACGTCCCCAGGTTCTTGTTAATACCGTGAAACACTAACTACACCTCCCGAGCACACAGATATGTAAGGTACCTCTCAGGTTAATAAATATGTACTACGAATCTACTACAATTTCTAGTTTCTAAGTTATTACAAAAAATGAGGAAAGTATCCTAACACACGTTATGGCTAGTACAGCTAAATTTCACATTCAAGTAGGAACTAGGTAGTGGCCGCCCTAGAATTAAGATGAATCCTGATCGTAACGAACTTGTACCACACGGGACACACCTTCTATTCTGCGACAAAGTTAAGACCTAACCCTAACCTAAATTAAGACCTGAGTAAATCACATTATGATTCAGGTAGGTACCATAATGTCATTTTGCAAGGTATCAGTTAGAGACCGAATTATTAAAAAAATAGAATGTCTCGTTGAAAATCTATTAAATTATAAAAAATATAATATTTTGCAGACGTAGTTCAATTTTATGTAACTATTTTTTTATCGTCTGTCTGTCTGTTCCGGCTAATCTCCGAAATGGCGGGACCCATTTTGAAGGTAGTTTTGCTGGTTGGTGTTAAAGGGTATAACTAAAATTTTTGATTAGATCACAGTCCTGTGCGAAAAAAAATAACTTATGAAACTGTTAACAATGTCCGATTCTTTGGATGATTTTTTTATTACAATTTCACTTGGACAAAGGTCGCAGGCCACAGCTAGCAATGCATATTATTCATTCCTACGTGTGACAACAAATCTGAAGAAGGTCGACTCATATTCATGCACACTCACGAAATAATTATGTTCGCAGCATGTTATTGTTTGTCAACAAGCGCCTGTTTAATGTTACTGGTGTCAGAATTCTTATTTTAAATTTTACTTAAGTATGACTGTCGTTCATTGGTTTTTAATAAGTTCTTGCCTGCGACCGAAGTAAATTATTGCACTGGTCAACACAAAAGTATTTTTTCATCCCACCATCTCGGAAAGAGTATTTTTAATCTTCAATATCTGAGTGGAAAAGCCGTTTTTATTCTCTAGAGGTTAAAGTAAATTGAATTTAGAACATCGTGTGCACTAAGTTTGTGAATTAAAAAAAACATTAAACCGATTTACTGCTACCTCTATGGTGCTGAATATATCATACAACTTTTTTTTAATTTGTTAAAAACTCAGACTCGGAACCTTCTTGGTGTTTTTTCAATTTGCTTTGTACGCGGTTCTTTACGCGGCATTTTTTCACGTCATTGTTAAACCATAAATTAAAAACAAGAAACTTGAAAACAAGTGAAAAATATTATTTTGTTATAATTTAAAGATTATTCTGTAATACTTACCTGTCATAATGTAGTAATTAATACCTAAACTGAAATAAAAGTGTACCTATCTTGTGATTGCATTTAGTCATTTCCTTGCTGAGGTGGAATGAAAAGTTACGTGTTGCACTCGAGTGCAAAGATTTTTCACCTCGTGCTCTTTTGATTCTCTCGCTAACGCTCAGGATTCTAATTTTGAATCGCTCGCTGCGCTCGTGATTCAATTTTAGAATCCTTCGCTTGCTCGGTCATCAAAATTGAACACGCGGTTAAAAAGTAACTTTGCACTCTTGTATAACAAATAACTATTATTTGTTTTTAGTAAAATTAAGTGTGCTAATTACTAAATTCTACGGGGTTTTATCTAGCAGCGCCAGTTTTACAGGCAGCTTAACAAATATTACAAAAATATCACTTTATTTGAAACAGTTACTGTAGTTGAAGAAAAACTGCTTTTGTTGTTGTTAATGTTGTGCTTGTATTAGAACCCGACAAAGAATCCACAAGTCGGTCATCCTTACTATCCTTACTAATATTATAAAAGCGAAAGTGAGTTTGTTTGTTTGTTTGTTACCTTTTCACGCTTTAATGGCTAAACCGATTTTGATGAATTTGGTACATAGATAGGTAGGAACCAGGAGACGGACATAGGCTAATATTTTTTTTGAAAAAGTGGGATGTGAGGGAGAAAGAGGGAAGAAAAGGGAAAACTTAGCGTTGCTATTATAAATCAATAAGGCGCAAGGGGAACTGTGATACCCCAAATTTAACGCGAGCGAAGACGCGTGCAAAAGCTAGTAATGTATATATGTCCTACCCTTGGTAACGTTCTTCCATTGTACAAATATCTTGGTGAAACCATTCACCTTGCGCTTCACAATAACCCCACAAGGATTTCAGGAAATCGATCCAAATGATAATGTAGTTAAATGCTCATGTTTCAAATTAGACAACATAAACTAACTAGAACTTATTGGAAATAGTGTTTTGATGTTTTCTAATTTAAAAATGTTGAATCACTAAATGGATTATTATATCAACGTTGTCTTCTACTCAGAGGAGTTGAAGACACCGTGGGATGACCACGTGCACCGGCTTGCACAGTTTATACTCGTTATGTTTACCATACAAAAATTAAATTCCCGCCATAACATGGCTGTCCTCAACCGATCTTTTCCACCTGACCATTGTCGTCAATGTACATTCCAAAGTACCTAGTTTAAGTAGGTACGCAGACTTAACGAAGGCCGTGAGCCACAAATAGCACAAAAACTGAATTGGATCGATTAAAAAACGAAGCCCATTCGAAGCCAGTTTTAAAATTGAAAAAAAATGTTTAATGTATTAAAATAACTTTAAATGCTGGTACTTATATCTCAAAAACTAGAGCTACCTACTACACAAATAGTAGTGTGCATTTTTTAAATGAACACACCAAAATGCATCAAATGTGATGATATAATATTCTATATTTGTCGGGCAGTTTTATAGCATCAATCAGCAATCTGCCAGTAAAAGTCTCGCCAAACTGGTTCCAGCCGTTTCGGAAATTAGCCTTCCTGCTGCATCAGACTTGTAGCTGTGCATAAGGGGGGCTAGAATGGAATTGCTCCCCGGAATCTTTTATATCAAGAATGCTTTTCTTTTTGGCATAATAACTTAAACATTACAGAACTGCGCCCCAACAGCAGCCCCAAAAGCGTTTCTGTACTGTACACGAATAAGTTGTGGGCCGTCTGCGTGTCTAACCCACAGGCTGCACGTGTATATGTCACTGGCAAAGCGCCTTGAACGGAATAACTTTTAATTATTTACATCGTGCTACATCGTGCAAACCTACGGGCCGAATACATGGGATCGAAAATGTTCTTCGCTTCCTTTCTACGTCAGTCATCATTTAAATCTTTGTTCACTATTTGACCAAGGTACTTTAAATATGACACTATTTAGTGGTCTACCGTAGAGGCGTGCCTTTTTTGGTATGGGAAATCATCAAAAAGATATGCCTGCCGGGTGCGACCCCCACAGCGGCTAGGTTGGTGGCTACGTTCTCTCCTTCAAACGTGCTTAGTTATGCTATTATGCTAGCGAAGGAAGTGGCTGCACGCAACGTCCATCAAACTTCGGGAATGACAATTTGTTTACAACTTGCAACGACCATACAACTTGCTATACAATTTACTATCCCAATTGGAATGCAACACTTCAAACGTTGAATAGAAAACAGATGTCGTAAATTTTCTGGCAAATTTGTATATCAATTTATTGTTGACTTGTATGACTAGCTGTCTTGTACGGTTTCACCTGCGTTTCTGGTTACTGCCCCGCTCCTTTGGGTAGTAGCGTGGTTTTATTCAGCTTAAGTTACTCAGTGATAATACAGCCGTATTTATTTTTTCAAATCGGTCCAGTAATTTTTGAGTTTATTTGTTATATACAAATCATTCCTCTTTATAATATGACTGTGGGTTTGACTTGAAATTGTATTATTTTTTGCGGCTGTGGACTTTTTTATTTATCTATGTTTCCAAAATTTATTCATCAATTTTTTTACAAAATTCTTACTATAAATTACCTTCCGTAATGTTAAGAATGAACATTATTAAACTTTTGCCGTCGGCGAATTCGTGCAGCAAACAGGCAATTTCAATTGTACATATAAATCATATCCTCTGTATAACTTTAATATTTTTATAATCTTGATTGATCAATAAAGCATTGAAAACCAGTGCAGTTGAGATCCTCCATCAATTGTTTGACTTACTGTTTACTTATTCATTTTATTTGTTGTTGAATGTCAATTTATATTTGAATAGCATTCCTGGGATTGTGTGTTGAATCTGGTGTCCATGAGTGACATTTTCTGGTTTTTCGAATTAGCAAACCAACATTTTCTTGAACTTCGACAGAAGGACTATTCAGTTTGCGATCGAAAATAGCTAACAGGTTACCCAGAACAACGGCTGATTAGGGCTCTTCAGTTTAAATATTCAACTTTTGCACAAGATTTTGCGTACCTACCTAAGTTCTAAACATAACACATGGTTGGTCAGTACAGTCAGACCTTTTAGGGTTCCGTAGTCAACTAGGAACCCTTATAGTTTCGCCATGTCTGTCTGTCCGTCCGTCCGTCCGTCCGTCCGTCCGTCCGTCCTCGCTTAATCTCTGTGACCGTTAGCACTAGAAAGCTGAAATTTGGTACCAATATGTATATCAATCACGCCGACAAAGTGGTAAAATAAAAATTTGAAAAAAATGTTTTATTAGGGTAGCCACCCTATATGTAAAGTGGGAAGTGTTTTTTTTTTAAATTTCAACCCTAACGTGTGATATATTGTTGGAAAGGTATTTAAAAATGAATAGGGGTTTACTAAGATCATTTTTTGATAATGTCAATAATTTCGGAAATAATCGCTCCAAAAGTAAAAAACAATGTGTCCCCCCCCTCTAACTTTTGAACCATAAGTTTAGAAAATATGAAAAAAATCTGAAAAGTAGAACTTTATAAGGACTTTCTACGAAAATCATTTTGAACTTGATTGACACAACAGTTTTTGTACAAAAAAGACAAAGTTGTACAAAATAATTTCTGGACTAAGTTTGTAGTATAATCGTATATGCAAGCTTTTTTTGTAACTTTGTTTACATAATTTATTATCCTGAACGTATCTTTTTTCAAACAAAAAAAGAATTATTGAAATCGGCTCTCGCAATCCAAAATTACCATCGAAATTGCACGTCTTTGTATTAATTAGTAACCCAATTCCCCGAGAGATGGCGCTGTAGGTACTTATTACATTGGATCGGGTATTACCGAATTGTTCGGTTGGTCTCATAACTGGGAACACTTATTGTGACGGACGGGAAACTACGGAACCCTACACTGAGCGTGGCCCGACACGCTCTTGGCCGGTTTTTTAAAATTACATTTAATGTCTACAAGCTTTGTAGCTATTTATTTGTTAGAGTCACAAAAGTACCCAAGCGATAGCGCAGGACTTTACTGTAGCTATGGGTAGTTATTATGAAAGACACATTGTAGACAATCAAATGAAACTTTGGTCGGTGTTTGCAGCGTTTTGAGGCCGACTGTATTATTTTTATCTTAATTTTGAATAGACTTAAAAAAAGTCGATGATTTAAGAATTTTACACACAGCGCTGTTAGATTGAATACAGATCTTAAGGGCGAAGCGCTAGGGAAGCCCGCGGTATTCTAACTTTCTTACGATAACCTTGCGGGCCACCCTAGCCAACTGACCAAGTGACCTGTATATTTCGGAGGACAAATACCTAACACGGGATGAAAAATAATATCTCTGACAATTCCCGGCACCAACAGTGTGCTCAAATACGAGTATAACCTGCGCCTACGATATCCAGACAAATAAAACAAAATACTAAGTAGCCCTTTTGAGCAAAATAAACCAGTTTGCAGTTCACAAAACCTTCCAAAATGAATAGTGTCATGTACACTGGCCAGCGTTGCGCCGGCGCAAGTGAGACATTATTTCAGAAATATTGAAAATAATTCTGACGTGACGTTAGTTAGCCTCACCGCGTTTATGAAAATGCAGTGTGAGCTTTTTACAACTGAACATAAAACGACGCAGGAACTTAAAACATTTACATGTGATTCCACTTTTTTTTTATTTGACCTAGTCTTGCAAAATGCGAAAGAACCGAATGACATTTGTTAATACCTGAGACCAATTGAATATGTACCACCACTGAATGGTAATAATAATAAATTTAATATAAGTATGTGTTCAACTCACCGTGTGTTTTGTGTGCCAGCAAGCGTCCTCCACGGGCTGAGAGCGCGCAGCCGACTGGCGCGGCGTGGCTGCGCCGGCGCACCCCGGGCACCCGCGCCTTCGCTCGGGAGCTATCGGGCAGACGGGGCAGAAGACCAACTCCTAGCAGCACTAGCACAAAGCGAGACTACTTATACGACGTCATTATGATAGTAAAGTAGGCGGCGGCGCAACCTCAGAGCCTTCCGTACTCATACTCATTAATTTATTGTAATTTTTAGGGTTGACCACCTCAAAAGGTAATAAATGGAACCCTTATATTATATAACCCACTTCGTTTTCTGTCTGTCTGTCAAGACCCTATAATTGCGAACGCGTAGTTTCGAGTAGAAATTATAACTTTTAACTCTGTGCTCCTACGCAGTCCACGGATATGACTGTTTATGTTGCAAGTTTGTACGAAACCCTCGGTCGAGTCTGACTCGCTCTTGGCCGGTTTTTTAAATTAAGATATATCGCTAATAGGTACAATACCGATTTAGTGAGAACCATTGATCTAGATTTTAATATTTGTCTCTCCAGTGGTTGGGTGCACATTGTGCACAAATGTATAGGACCTACCAAACACAGTAACATGACGTCATACACTAATAAAATTATCTGCTCCATAGAAATTCGTAAAATTCCGCTGCGAATCTACTCTCTAAGTCCGTCTACGAAGTTATGAGCCCGTTCGAAATAAGTTCTATACTTGTCACAAAAACACTATCTAGTCTCCATTATATTTCGATTCATGAAATTTGAAAACACTCTGAAAGGATTAAGGATTTGTCCTATCGGGTTGTCATTAACGTTTAGTTCGAAAACCTTTACCTAATCTGTAAATGATATGGGAAAGTGATTGTAGTTACCAACCGTAACTTCGGGCGAAACTAGGAAATTCTCAGCACGAAATTCCTAGTTTCATTCGTCAAGCCATGCAGGGTTAACTGCGGAGTAGGATTGTCCGCATTTTAAAACAAGTTTAGTGCTCTGAAAATGAAAAGAAAAACGGAGCTGATTCATTTTTAGACAGAGGACGGCTTAAGGTCTCAGCACACATATGGGATCGGAAAGGGATCGTCACCGTATCGCCTCGAGCCGTTCAGAATGGTTTGTATTAAACTCCCTACTGCAACGCACACTAATCGGAATAATAACGTAATCGCCTCGCCTCGGAACAGGCTCCGAACTTGAATTCCCGCGCTTACGGCTCATCGTCCCCGCGCTTACGTTTCTCCGTCCCCGCACTTAAGTCTCTCCGTACCCGAGCTCACATCTCTTCATCCACCCTTTCATAATTCAAACTGATCTGGTGCCAACCAGGTCAGCCAGGGGGCGGCGAGGCGTAAGCGCGGTGTCGCCTAGCCGTAGCCGAGTTGACGTACAGGCGCTGCTGATACGTTTTCGTTACGTGCATACGGTAGGTTGACGCCTGGTTGACAGCGAGGCGAAAGGCGTTACGGTTACGATCCCTTTCCAATCCCATATGTGTGCTGAGACCCTTATTCAGAAGTCGCGGTCAGTGTTGCCTCGTTCCATTCTCAACCCAGCCTCGAATCGTAATTTAAATAAAGGAACGCTAACGTTAGGGCTTATGGCCTGGTAAAGATTCGCATTTTGTGTGTTGGGGATATGAAGGCAGATATATGCTGAAGATTTGATGGGGATAATCTGTTTCCTACATGTTTGGGCGTTGCTAGTTTTCGTCTGGGAGGGTGTAGGTACTTATGGGTACAGGGTTTTTGAATTAAGTATATAAATAAATATGGAATCGACTATCCTTTCCAACAGCGATGTGCTATGCTTCGAGGATGTGAAATATAAGCTATGAAACTATGTTACCGTTTCCACTGATGCTGTAACTATCTGTGCGCCGTACAAATTATTTATTAAGCAAATTCTACACTCTACAATATTTTTAAATTTGAAAATATTCTACAAAGAATTTTCTTGTCAAAATGGCGGGAACCACCACTCAATACGGCCAGTAATCAATCAAAGAAAAACACATGGTGTGATCTTAATGTGAAGACATGTAATCCAATATAGTATGGCTACGTTGGAATCGCTTTTACTTTTAAACTGTAATTAAAATCCCATCAAAAACAATACTTGTCAAAAAAACCAAGTCTCGCAACTCAGTCGTGCTGCTTTAAAAAGTTGTGAGATCCATGTAATACCAAGTCGGTTATTAATTTATTCAGTCTCTACTTAAGCGACTTTCTGTCTTAATACGTCCAGTCTCTAAGACCACGATCGTGGTCCATAACAATTAAAAATCAATTGCGTCTGGAATCTCCGTACTCGAAGCATTAAGTTGTTACGTAATAATTAACAGCATCTTATAGTGACGCATATCAATATTAAAATTCTTTAATGTTTCATATAAATATATCGAAACTTGGCCATCGCACTAAATAATTGAATTTACATGTGTTTTCAGGCGATTGAATTTATACGTGTTTTCAGGCGATGACCAAGTCACAATATATTCATATGAAACATTAAAGAATTTTAATATTGATATGCGTCACTATAAGATGCTGTTAATTATTACGTAACAACTTAATGCTTCGAGTACGGAGATTCCAGACGCAATTGATTTTCAATTGTTATGGACCACGATCGTGGTCTTAGAGACTGGACGTATTAAGACAGAAGTAGAGACTGAATAAATTAATAACCGACTTGGTATTACATGGATCTCACAACTTTTTAAAGCAGCACGACTGAGTTGCGAGACTTGGTTTTTTTGACAAGTATTGTTTTTGATGGGATCTCATTTCTTTTTGTATTTTGTAGACAGTTCTACTTTTTTTCCTTTTCAGTACCTTCTACTTATTGGAGTTTACTCCTTAAGAATCGATTTTCATATATAAGGCGCCCGGTATGAGAAAAATCCGAGGGGTAAAACCTGCTAATGTAACGAAAATGTGTCACGATTTTGGTGCGCACAATACGGTCAGTAATTTCAATCCCGGTTCTAATGATTTAATAGCGTGTTTGGTAAAGAAACGGATAGTTAACCGTATAGTTCGGTACGGACCCCTTCGGGGGCTCGACATTCAAACCTCCGCTGGCTCGGTACTGGCCCCGAAAGGGGTCGGACATTTAAGTCATATGACCTCCTAATTATTTTTGTAAATATTTTATTTTCTGGTTAATAAATAATATGGGTGTGCATTCATTAAGATAGTAGAATAAAAAACTCATATGTAAACGTCATTAGAAGTTCTTTAATTTTTGAGGAAGTTTCTTAATTAAGTCTTATAAAATCCAAATGCGTAAATTACGATCATCGCCATTTTGATGGCAGTGTAGGTCGACGCTAAAAATCATAAAAAATAGGTTTTCGGACATTTAAACTCCACATTATTGGGCATAATTAACGTGTCCTTTTATTACGTGAAGAAATCATTCGTAATTGAACTTATATTAGTAGTGGTAATGATACATTTTTAAATCTAAAGTCGAAGTTTCGCGCCAATCGTGCTTGTTTACATTTTTAATTCCACATTATATCATATATTCACGAATAGATTCTATAACAACTGACACAAATATCATTTCAAATATTATAAATAACATAACAATGCCCAGATCTTATCGTAATTTGCAATAATAGGACCAATAACACGGAATATTCTTAGCCACTACTAAATTCACTTTCGAAATTGACGTCCATTTCTTTTTTTTTTAATTTTGTGATGTGTAAATGCGATTATTTCAATCGATTATTTTCTTGTAAATCAATCAACTCGAATAATTAAATTAAGGAATATCAGAAATTGATAGATGAAAATAAAAAATAATTTTGTAATACGTGTAAAATACTATAAATATTGATTATAATATTTTTTACGCCACTAAAACCGATTCAACAACAAACAGTACAAACTGATCTATGGCTAAATTCGCGCCAATTTTATTTTCAGATAAAAATTCAAATAAGGAATGCGCTCGCTGTTCAAATTTATATTAAAATGTTTATTTGCCATTTTATTAATAATTTGGTTTTGTACCTACTATTTGAATGTGAATTGCAAATAGAAATAAATAAGGTTGATTATAGAACGCGCCAATTATGATCTTGGTAAGCACATTAAAAAAATCAGCTGAGATAAATTACATTTGTTCGACAAAATTGTTTGGTTGGATTGGTTATTTGAAAAGCGTATTCATTCTTTCCTAAAACATAGCTCGTATGCCAAAGTGTTCTTGGAGTGGAAACCTTGGGGTAAAAATGGCCTATAGAGGAAGAGCACAATTGAGATGGAAACACGACACCAAGAAAACTCCTGGTTCAAAATGACTCCATTTTGAACCTGGATTTTTCTTGGTGTCGTGTACCGGGGTTTTTTTTGGGTGGGAAATCGTCAAATAACTTCCCCCGCTCTGGGCAGAACGAGGGGGAGTGTCAGACTAGTACTGACTAAAACCACCCATGTTCCTTCTATTGCATAACCCTGACACTCCCCCCCGCTTCGTCTAGAGCGGGGGAAGTGAGGCGCTCCTCAAACCAAGCCAGCCATCGCGGGAGACGCTACAGGCATCGGGCGTCGGGTGTCTATATCAATATTTTAGGGCCCCGATGTGTGCGGAGTCTCTGTCCGTCTAAAACAAGGCTCTACTGCGGAGGCATGGCTTTCTAGGTGCGGTACTGTATGGTTGTGCCGGCTGGGGTGCCTGACTAGTTACCAACAGAATTAGCATGACCTCCTACAAAAATGGCCGCCATTTTCATTTATCGTCATTCAAAAAAACAGCCAAAATCTTTTACCGCGAAACCGTTTGACAGCAAAATGTACCTCAAATCTTGGCGCAAAAGAAAATAATTATAGCATAACAAAAAAGCACGTGACAAAATGTTGTTGTCTTTCTTTTCTTATCGATATCATAGATATTTGAACAACTATAATATCAATAGTAAAATAATATGCAATCTCCATAGGTAAATTCCTCAATGGTCCCAAAACTTTTTTTAAAGTTTTCTCCATTACGATTATCGATTAGGTTGAATGCAACTTTTTAATCGTAATGATGAAACTTAGATTTACGGTCAGCACTAAGAAATGTCATGTACATGTTGCAACACAGTTTTTAGTATTTTTGTCGAGATTTGTATCGTGTTTTATTTTCAATTTATATGTAAAATGGCAAAAATAAGAATGCAGATGGAATGTCACTGTTTTTATTTTGGATTTCCGATTTTATTATCAAAGGGTTATCTTGTGTATGTGCATTATTTCCAGCGTTTTTAAAGTACCTAATTTTTGGAAGGGTGTAATAATATGTATTTTACACACATTTTACAATAGATTGACGCCGTTTTATCGACCTTATGAGGTTTTTGGAAATATAAACCTCAAACTTATCATATGAAACAGCCCCGGTGACTTATTTTTAATAACAAAATTGAATGCTGTAAATTGATGAAAATTCTTGAATTTCATGACAATTCGCGTCACCCCACCGATTCAGCTGATGTGTCATGTGTCAAAATCCTGTCGTGCAGAGTGGTTAAACAACTTTACGCTGGATCAAACCCAAGGACTTGTTTTACTTTTTGCGATTTCTTTTCATTGGAAGTACTTTTTAAATATTATATTTAGTTTTTTATTTTTTAATTTATTGTCAAGTTGATAAAAAAATGTTTCTTTTTGCGACTTCTTTTCATTGGAAGTACTTTTAAATATTTTATTTAGATTGTTTTTATTTATAACTAGCTTTTGCCCGCGGCTTCGCTCGCGTTTAATTCGGGGTAACACAGTTCCCCTTTCCCGATTTGCAGGTACTTGCTACTTGTAGTTTTTGCCATAGCGCCTTTCCATTACTTCCCTCTTTGTCCCTCATTTCTTACTTAGCCTATGTCCGTCTCCAGAGTCCCAACTATCTCTGTACCAAAGTTCAAAATCAAAATCGGTCTAGTCTAACTTTCTAATTTGGCTGTGAGTGTATTAAGACGTACATGTGGTATGCTGGGGTTCCCTCTATCTGGCAGAATTTTGATGCTCCGAAATTTATTTGGCATAACACACTTAGCATCATTTTCTTTAAACGAACATTTTAAAGGCATAAAAACTATTTGGTATAATTATCGTTTGGCATAATGTTTAAAACTTCGAATTAGCAATGGCATACTTTTAAGATGGCAGAATTTCATTTAGTGCCTGGGTTACCACAGGGGGCCAGGTTAAGCAACCCTTGCCAAGGTTTGGAAATGGATGGGTTACCACAGATAGCCAGTAATAGAGTTTTTATTCAAAGTGCCTTCGATCCTCGAACTCATAAACGATGATGAACACGAAAACGAAAACGATGTCCTTTTGGTAAGTCCACAATGAAACAAAATAATGATGTTTTCAATGACATAATTATTTAGTTCCTATCACAATCTGTTCGTGTCTGCATACTACTTTTACAAAATAATGTCGATGTTTCACATCTGCCAGGCGTCCCGCGACGGCTCACATTCTTTTGATAATTTTTTATATTTATCGTTAATCACTACAGCATTTTAGTTATTTTTTTTTCTATACGCCAAAGAAGTATAACTTCTAACGCGTGTACATAAGTACACACACCCCTTTTTCATTAATTTGTGAATTTACCCTATCATATGATATTAATCTTTTTTCAGTTGAATAAACTGTTTTTGCGTATGGTTAGATACTCGTACTTAAGGAGTAAACTCCAGTCGTGCGTCGGAGCTGACACACACACTTTTTTTGTATATATGTATATCTACCAGCAACGAATTTTCTTAAAGCCCTCTCTCTGACTTAGGAACTTTTTTTATTTTTGTAGGTAGCCTTCCGTTTTCTCTTTTCCGGTACTACTTCTTGAGCTTCAGTTACAGTTTTTCTAAGAGCCCACTCCCTGTCTCTATGCGTTTTTCTGGGAGGCTTTGATGTTACAATTTTTGACAAATCTGGACGGTAAATGCTTCTTAGTATGTTGTATTCACAAATTGAGGATTCCTGCGCTTTAACACCGCCTGTAAACCGCCCAGACTTGTAACTCTCGAAAGTACCATGTAAGCTTGACCGGATGTGAATACTGTAGAACCGATATCCATCAGTGCATTATGTAGACTTAGTCCTTGACTTTTATGTATAGTTAAAGTATAGGCTATACATATGGGAAACTGGTTCGCAATGAACATAAGCGCTATTAATAATTTCAGATTTAGTTTTAATCGGACAAAGTTCGTAAACATGTTCGTTATTAAATGTAATGTTAAGTACGAATACGCACGTAGGTACGTTTTTTGCATAAAATAATTTAATTTACACGTGTTTTCATGACGGGAATACCCATTTTTTGCTCGATTTGGCAGGGGCACTACCATGCGCCTATATTTATATGGGACTAGCTTAAACCCGTAAAACATCGTTACGAATAAAGCCAATATTGAAAAATTTTACTGAAAATTTGGCTGTATGGACTTAATTTTCTTTGCTGTCTTTTCTAGTCCAGATTTTTTAGTTTTTCCTTGATTCATATACCAAACACTACTTATATTCCAAATTTCAAGCTTCTAGGTCTGCTAGAAGTGCCTTAGCATTTTGATGAGTCAGTGAGTGACAAAATTAAGAAATTTGACCCGTTGTAATTCTTAAAATACTGGTTCAAATTGAATGAAATTTGAAATATACCGTGTCTTTACAATCAGATTATGTCAGTTGATGTAAAGAATGTCATAATGAAGATGGAACGTGGAAAGTCACCAGGTCATGACGGAATAAGTATAGAACATTTGCGATACGCAGGCGTACATCTGCCCAGAGTCTTGAGTCTACTGTTTAACTTTTGTATAGGTCACTCTTTCATTCCGGAAGATATGCTGAAAACAGTAGTAGTTCCTATAGTAAAAAACAAAACCGGGGACTCGTCTGAGAAGCGTAACTATCGCCCGATATCATTGGCCACTACCGTGGCGAAGGTCCTCGACAGTCTCTTGAACGCACAGCTGAGCAAACACCTTCAGATACATGACTTGCAGTTTGGCTTCAGACCCAACCTATCAACGGAAATGGCGATTATGTGTCTGAAACAAACTGTAAGGTACTATACTGATAGGAATACACCGATATATGCATGTTTTCTTGATCTGTCGAGGGCGTTCGACCTGGTTAATTATGATATTCTTTGGCATAAATTACTTAAAGAGACCACTGTGCCGAGGGAGACGGTATCCCTCCTCAAGTACTGGTACAGTAATCAAAAAAATGCGGTCAGATGGGTCAGCTCGCTTAGTCAGGAATATCCTCTGAAATGCGGCGTCAGGCAGGGTGGGTTGACTTCCCCGAATTTGTTTAACCTGTTTGTTAATCAGCTGATTGGCAGGCTCAGCGGAGCTATGGTCGGATGTTCCATAGACGGAACCATGATAAATAATTTTAGTTATGCGGACGACATGGTTCTGCTGAGCCCGTCAGTGAGTGCGCTCAGAAGACTTCTGGGCATTTGTGAAGCGTATGCCACGTCACATGGACTCAAGTATAATGCTAGTAAGAGTGTACTCATGGTATTCAAGGCAGGAAATAAAGCTCCATCAAATGTGCCACCAATTAGGATTGGGGGGTCGTCACTAGTGAGGGTGACTGAAGCAAAATACTTGGGTCACATGCTGACGGATCGCCTACAGGATGATGCAGACTTAGAGAGGGAAAGGAGGGCGTTGGCAGTCCGCTGCAATATGTTGGCCCGCAGATTCGCACGATGTACTACAGATGTAAAACTGTTACTTTTCAGAGCCTTCTGTCAATCCTTTTACACGTGCAGTCTGTGGATTAGCTTTACGCGGCGGGCTTACAATGCCCTGCGTGTTCAGTACAATGACGCGCTGAGGGCAGTGTTGAAAAAACCCAGGTATTGCAGTGCTTCCGAAATGTTTGCGGGAGCTTCCATCGATGACTTCTTCTCCATTATCAGGAAAAGAACCGCATCGATGATGAGCAGGGTCCGTGGTAGCACCAACACTGTCCTCAGAACGTTAGCGTGCAAAATAAACGGTCCGTTTGCTATTTACTGGGCGAGTGTTCACTTACTCAGAAATAGGAAATAAACTGTAATAGAAGGTAATAACTCTGTGATCTTGATTTTGATTTTGTACTAACAAATTACTAAAACCCTGTTATTATATTTTTTATGTGTGCTACTAACTACTCTACTAACGTTTCATTTGTTAAAAATGTATGGACGTATGTCTGAAATAAAGATATATTATTATTTACTATGCCTGAAAGGTTACTAAAATTTCAGTCTTCTAGTTTTATCCACAACGAAGTTACAGGGGGTCGAAAATGGTCTGAGTTGCTTCGAGAAAAGGATGGTACGGCCGTGACGCTTTTTGCTCGACTTGGTGGGGGCACTGCCGTGCCCCCAGATAATAAAAAAGTGCGTATTATTTTTACATCAGAAAACTGATAACTAAACGCCTGAACAAATTATAGGAGCCATAAATTGATACTTTTTCCGCAGACTCGTTTACGCAAATTATTTTCTACATTGTCATGATTGTTTACTTTTGATATTTTATAGATAAACACAATTAAAAAAAAAATACGAATATAATATAAATGCCTCTGCTCTAAAAAAAATACTCCCGGCTATAGGGATTCGAGTAGGTAGGTAGTTGATTATTGTTATCCTACTGAAAAAAAATTAGCCCTTGTTGCGATAGATGAGAAAAAAACACGAGTGTGAAATACTTACATTGTATGTTGAACCTAATCGTACTTAGTGAAATAACAGAAATTTTTCGAGGAGGCGACGAGGAGTATTCAAAATATATTTGGTGCAGACAAATCTGTCGAGTGCGTTACTTTAGTACGAAAGTGACCGGTAGTGATATGAGTGGAAAGAAATATTAGAGCGCAATCTGCTGGGAACCTGCGCCGGATAAAAATAGTGAGCTTAGCTGTTTCGGAAAGTAACGGAAAAAACAGATTCCTGCTAGAGTAACGTTCGTTCAGCAAGAAAATTCTAAACGAAGGTTCGAACGGAGATTTTGTGCATGAATGTGCGCCGAAAATATAACTAGTGTGCCTTCAGGTTTTCAAGATATTACCTTTCCTGCTGGAATAATGTTTCGCAGAAACTTGTAAGTAAATGCGCCTGTAGAATAAACACCCATGCCTATAATTTACGTCAACAGACTGTTGTCCGTCTATGTTGTATGTTGTTACCTAAACTGTTTAGGTACAATACGTCCAATACTTACACTTATAATTTTTTTAAACGCGCTCAAATCTGTCTAGTCTTTCTTCTTTTCACAAAAAATACAACACAAAAGCTAGTGATACTGTGTATTTTGCCCTGACTTTGAGTAAGGTTTATTTAAATATCGTGGGTTTACATTGATTGTAGATTACGGATCACATACGGTGACACTGTCCATTTAGTTTTATGATGTGAAAGCTTAAAACAGTGTTTCATGAGGTTTCAAATCTGACCCTGTTGATTTGCTAACAGTAGGATAATTCAGTCTAGCTTATTCTTATTACAAAATTAAATGAAACATTACTTGATGATATATCAAAGACTAAAATAACTTCTTTCTTTAACTTCAACTCAAGTGTAGGTCGTAGGTACATTGGAATGCAATAACATTATCAACTACCGTTACTTAGGTACTCCTTACTATGATCATAGGAAACTAAGACCATAATACGTATTTGGTGGTGGTAGGTAATATTGGGATACGAATGGCAGGATTTGGAATAAGATAAAATGGATAGTGTAGGGTTTTTGAAATAAAAGTCTCGGCGTGTTACAAAAAGTACATCTCTATTAGAGAGGGCAGCGCGTGCTGCTCGCGCGACATACAACACTGAACAACACTGTTCCGCACAAAGTTTAGACCCCATTCACAATACAACTAGGTATTACAGATATTACTGCGCTGGTGGACGCGCCGCACACTCGACCAACTGAACATACGCAACGTACGAACAGACCTTACACGCGATTTTACCTCTGACAGCAATAACCCAACCTGACCACAATGTAGTCAGTAGTAGTCAGTGACGGCGACACAACAGCAACTTTATCGTAAGGAAAATATATACTTGAACACTTGACTTTGATGCTATTCCAGAGGTAATATAACTGTGGAAGGACTGTACTTCACGTTTTTATATGGCAACATATATTCCGATATTGTGAGCGTAGAATTACGGCTGTATGTGGTCACTTGAATATTTCAAGATTCATGACTTATAAAAACCCGTCATGAGTTACAGTACATTGTGTATCATTGAGATATGCACCTGAGGAACGATTTATAACAGTAGAACACTTAGCGAAACTTTTCTTAGAGTGGTGATGTGCAAATGCAGCGAAGGATATAAGCCGCACTTCATGGACAAATGAAATTAGCTAGCAAAACTCAACAGACGTGACAACAACAAAAATATGTTGACTATTATTTTGGGGTCAGTGACCGCAGTTAGGCGACTGGTTGAATGTCGCAGTATCCGCACCGCTCAGCTAGCCCATGCCGAGTGCAGAGATTTACTTAGTAACGTTAGCTCGTGTACAGTTGAGATTCGATGCGCGGTGCGCCCAGGCTGAGGCTCGGATATGGCCGCGTAAGTCTCGTCCTGTCAATACAGGCTGACAACGATACACGATTTACTGCTCTATTCAAACAACAGCATATACTACTCACATAGGGTTAGGGGTCTGAATTTTGTTTACGTTAACATGATGGTAGACGCTACGTGGTTCGCGTATTCAGATGTAACAGTTACGTTTACAAGTGTTTGTAAAGGGAGGAGCGGACCGACATCGGCTTACTACTGGCGGCCGATCATCGCGACCACACACCGTGCTCGCAATATGCAACTCAACTGTCATTACATTGATACTTTACCCCTGAATTTGTAGGAGTGCCCCTTATAGTCATTGTTGAAATAAGGTTTATGTCAGAGGTAGAATTAGTATGTGCGAACACGGCATGTCAGCGAAGACGTCCCGCGATCGGTTAGCACGGTCAACGAACCATGATACCTCAACACTACTGGCTTATACGAGGATATCTGTACTACGAGCGCCGCAGACCCGCGGCGACAGTGACTCTGAAATTTACTTTAAATTATAAGGAAGACCATCCGTTATCGAAGTTGTCACTGTGTTCACGTGTTATGAGTATTTGAACAGTCCGATATAAATATTTCGTGTAAGAAAGAACCACAAGAGTAGGAAATATTTGAATATATTTTACATATTGTAGAGCTCGGCTCGCGATAGTCGCATCTGACACTCGCGCGGCCGGCGGCGCGGGACTAGGCGATGTCCGTCCTTCTACAGCGTAACGAGACTCCAATATTATTTACAATAAATAAGTACACGAAATTTTGCACAGCACGTGGCAACACCACATACTTCACAACTCAATACAAAAACAATGTACTTACGTCATATTAGTAGTACAGTTAAAAAAAACATGAAAAACTAAATAAAAATACAGTCACTGCAATTTTTTTTAGTTTTCTTTTTTAACCAATATTAATAATATTAGAATATAATACAGTTTCAAATCGTTATCGATGCCGGGCCGCAGCAGTGCAGACACCCCGGCCGCGCCGACTGTCCGACGGACGCTGCTGAGCCCGACATCCGTCACATAATTATTTCAATACAGACCTAAGTAAATGCATAAGAACATCTGTATCAATATCGTTTTAGCGAATCGACACAATAACATACATTTTATTTTTAAATACAAAATAAGTTATGTATAATTCTGGAAAGATTTTTGGAGCTACTCTAGAATTAATTATTCCGTGTCGTCACGACGCGACGTGCGCCGGCGCGGTCCCGCATCACATAAAACCTAACAACTATTTACACTCATAATATGTAGTTTTTATCTATTTCATCGTTTCGTGTGTCGTCCGGCCGGCGTGCCGAAACGCGCCTACTCACTAGAATATTGAACGAACCGTACGAGCGACACCGCGCCTTGCACTGCACTAGTGCAGCGTGCAGTGCGAGCGACACCGCGCCTTGCACTGCACTAGTGCAGCGTGCAGTGCAAGCGATACCGCGCCTTGCACTGCACTAGTGCAGCGTGCAGTGCGAGCGATACCGCGCCTTGCACTGCACTAGTGCAGCGTGCAGTGCGAGCGATACCGCGCCTTGCACTGCACTAGTGCAGCGTGCAGTGCGAGCGATACCGCGCCTTGCACTGCACTAGTGCAGCGTGCAGTGCGAGCGATACCGCGCCTTGCACTGCACTAGTGCAGCGTGCAGTGCGAGCGATACCGCGCCTTGCACTGCACTAGTGCAGCGTGCAGTGCGAGCGATACCGCGCCTTGCACTGCACTAGTGCAGCGTGCAGTGCGAGCGACACCGCGCCCTGCACTATAGTATAGTAAAGTTGTGCTAGCACACTACACTACAGCGCTCACGGGAGGGAGAGACTTGTCCAACATATTAACAGATAAGCATACAGACAGCGCCGCCCGCGCCCGCGACATGCGATCTCCGCACGCCTGCGCGTCGCTATCGCTAACTTAAATTCACATTTGAATATCGAATTAAAAACGAAACATATAATAGAAGCTTAGCGTATCTTACATAGGTGAAGACGAACGAGCCGGCCGGCGAGCGAGCGGCCAGACGTCGCTCGCTCGCCCACTCGCCGGCCGACTATCCGTGCGAGGATTAGCAAATTTCGTCACATCGAAGCGAAGATCCCACGGACTAGTTACGTAGGCTGTGAAATCACAGAATGTAAAATATCGGCGTCGCCACCGAAGGATCCCGCTCGAGCTCTCGAGCACCGCTCGCGCGCGGACCAAATAAAATGTACAAAAAAAAATACGTGTCAGGCACGTATGAGCGCCACGCTCGGGGCCAAATTATTAATTTACTATCTAGCTACTTAAACCGCGGCCTCGCTCGGGCAGGCTCGGGCAGGCTCGGGCTCGCTCGGGCGGGCTCGGGCTCGCTCGGGCGGGCTCGGCCTAGCGGCGGTAGGGCTGGCGCGGCGCGAAGGCAGCGCGGTGCGACGACAGCGGGCGGCGGCGCGGCGGCTCGCGGCCGCGCGTCTTCTTCTCCTCCACGTTCAGCTTCACGCCGTCCGAGCTGTCGGCCGGGAAATACAGGGGCTGCAACACGAAAAAAAATATCATAAAAAGGCCCGAAGTAATACAGTGGAATGTCAGTTCAGGGAGTGGCACTAACCGCAGCGTTGAGACAGTCGTGCGCGGCCTGCGAGGTCTCGTAAGTGATGAAACCGTAGTTGGGGTGGCGGGGCGTGCCGGGCGCGGCGGGCTTGCTGTGCACGCGCAGCTCGGCGACGGGCCCGAAGCGCCCGAACAGCGCGCGCAGCTCCTCCTCGGTGGCGCAGTGCGGCAGGTTGCCCAGGAACAGCTGCTGCGCGTCCGAGTAGCGCCTCCCGCCCTCCGCTGTGAACACAGGTCGATAGCTCAGTCTGGGTGTTTCTTATACAAATTTAGAAAGCTTCAATGATAACCGTGAAGGCAGATCTGTGTATAAATAAGCATCGTCGTTACCTGGCGGCGGCATGGCGTGCTGCTGCGCGTGCGGCGGTGCGGCGTGCGGGGGGCCCGCGGGCGCGCGCGGGGGCCGCGGCCGGGCCTCGTGCGGCGCGGGGCCTGGCCGAGCCTCTTGCGGCGCGGGGCCTGACCGGGCGTCGTGAGGCGCGGGGCCCGGCGCTGGGGGCCCGGGGGCCACGCCGGCGGGCGGTGAAGTGCGCGGGCCCACACAAGCGCCGCCCGACCCCGACTTCAGCAAGTTGGCGTATGTCTTAGGCTCGGGGGCCGCCGCTGTATCGTAACACATTATTATTGATACAAGTATTGAAATGCTAAAAACATTACATGGGGCATAAACTAGTTCAACCTAGTTTATGTATGTGCAACTAACCGTTTTTATTTTAAAAACATGTCATTCTATTGAAGCTACTCATTGTGTATTAAAATAATTATTTAGTGCAAAAGGATCGTGTATTAACATGGTAAAGACAAAACGGTGCCCTGTCTATGTATGAAATAAAAAAAATCGAGCTAAACTATCAAATAGTGTCTAAATATAAAAAATTATACAGATCTCGGCTTCTGAAAAAATTGTTGTACATCAATATAATTTTGAACACCTATTGATAGCATGCACGTTTATGCACAATGAAATATTTTATCAGTATTAGTATTTATATTTTGACAATACTTTTATTTAGCGGTTCATAAAAGGCACCTTCTCTCCGAATTTCATACATCTGGTGCTAAGGCTCCGACTGAAATGGCAGTGGAATACGGACAGACGGTCAGACCGAATCTATAAGGAATTCGTTTTAGCCATTTGGCTAAGAAACCCCAAAAAAAAAATTTGTAACCTCCAAGCGAGCAAAGCTGAGGGAAAATAATGTGTGAACTGACGTGGATGTGGCGGCGGAGTGGGCTCGCGTTCGGGCTCGGGCGTCGGCTCAGGCTCGGGTGCGGCGGGCGCGGGCCCCTCGGGCGTGGCGGGCCCCAGCGGCCCCTGCGGCCCGGCTTGCCCACTAGGCGCCGCGGGCCCCGCCGCTGGAGGCGACGCAGGCACAGCCGGCTCCGGCTCGGCCTCGCTCAAGCTGTGAGCTGTAATCACATCACACATTATCAACATTCTATGTTCAGTTTCACAAATTTCTTGTCAATCTCCGCTCAAACATAAAGTACATAATTATTTATCGTCGGTCCATATTAGTATCGTTGTCATGAGAGTTAAGAAGAGGCCTATAACCCTTCGATTCACGAAGGGTATAGGCCTCTTCTTAACTCAAAATTGGACTTGCTGTCTTTTTTACTTAATGAAAATAAGTCTTTGCCATAGCTAGTATGTTAAAGGAACAGGCGGACCAGTCACAAATTTACAATAAGATGTCATGTCACGCGACTGAGTGTCTTGTCCGTTCTGTGATTGAGCGCACCCTTACGTTTCGATAGAAAATGAAAACAAAAAAATAAATAAAAATAAACAAGTATTATTTAAAACGTGAAAGTGAAGGAACCCGCTACATGTGTATATAACGTAAATTTGATAATCGCGACGGGATGAGTGTCGGTAAAAGGGGTCAAGGTCAATCACCTCGCCGTCCATCTCAGTACACTTGTGTTACACTCTGATCCCTCGGTCTCGGAAGGCAATGCGAATAACATATGAAAGAGTAGGAAGGAACCTTGCAGCGCGGCCACCAGGTGCCTGGTGGAGTCGTCGGGCGGGTGGCCGTTGAGGTGCGGCGGCGCGGGCGGCGCGGGGAAGGCGGCGGGCGCGAAGGGCGCGGGCGGCGGGGCGGGGAAGTAGCCGCCAGTGCCCGCCGCGCCCGCATCCTCCTCCTCGCCCTCCGAGCGCCCCGAACCCTCTCCCTCCTCGTCGGAGAACACGACGTCCTACGACACGTTAACATACACTTTATCATCACATTTTTGTTGTCATTGTCAAAAAGACACCGTCGATAGTTTGTCAAGTATAATTAATTTTATAACATAACTCATGTTGTGGCCATCTATGATCGAGGATATCTGCCTGATCTATCCAAATAAAAACCGACCAAGAGCCAGGGTTCCGTAGCATCAAACGATATAATAACAATACTTTTAACGCTCATTCAAATGAATGAATATTTACACTCAACCGCAAAACTCAATTTGTTCTTCATAGCATCTTGGTGAAACACTAAGTTATGGTTGCATTTAAAAAAAAAATGTCCCTTATCTCAAAAACCAAAAATGAAGTCTTGTTCAAATAAAATTTCGTTGGAGGTTTAGAATTGACTCCCTCTTACTGTAGAAATTAGAAGGGGACCGATTTTTTCCAAAATCATCAAACATATGAATCCTTACTATAATTTTTAAAGACCTATCGATAGACACCCTAAACTGTCACATACAAAGATATTTTTAGTTGCATCAGGTTGCATGTGTGGAGAGCCCTCCTACCCCTATTTATTCAATTTTTATAATTTCACATCACATCACATTTGTGTAGCATTTCATAGAAGGCTCAATCTAATCTACTCACTATGTGGTACTAATAGTTTTGGAGTATAATGGCAGAGGCATATGGACAGACAGTTTTTACCATTTGGCAATGAAACCCCGAAAAACCTGTCTTTTTTCTCCGTGTCGTTGAGACAATTTGTATTTCAAAACTGTGCTACTTGTACGGCGTCGTTAGTGGATGTATATTTTGGAACAAGATACGAGAATACATAACATTTTCAACAATAATAGGTTAGTCAGACACTTTTAATTACTCATAAGTTAATATTGATTCGTTCGTTGACTAATTAGAGCTGTTTAGTACCTGGTAACGGAAGATATCGTTGTGAACGTAGTACTTTTTGGGCGACTGTGCGGCCAGCACGAAGGTCTGCGTAAAGCGCCGCATGGGAGCGCCGCCGTTGCTAAGCTCGCCCGTCACCTGCACCACCACACCATTGCCTAGCGTGGCTTGAGCGTCCACCTAAGCACCATACAAAATCTTTTGAAGTGGAGATACTCTTTGGCGTAAAGAGACCTTGTTGTTTGGAAAAATATTATCTGGTTTTAAGGAAATTCTCAGCAGCAGCCTGACCCAGCAGTAGGACCCGTTGGCAACAGGCTCGCAACTTATTACTTAGGACTTTGTCGGTGAATTAGGATTGAATGATAACGTGACAAGGGAGAGAGTCGCAGGCGCTACATTACCTGACTAATCTTAGCATGGCAGTCGCGGAAGTTGAGTTGCTGAATGCGGTTGTGGATCTGCTTTTGACCGACCACAGGCAGGGTCTCGCGGTTGGGCGCGTCCAGGCCTCCGTGGACAAACGACGAGTAGTTGTTGTAAAATCTGCGAAAATCACGTATTATATATATTCACTCAATCGCACTCTTTCCAAGGCTTACTTGAGTATTAAGAGTGGAGACAGTGAAGTCAATAACTCAAAAGCCTAGACTTTTTCTCAATTATTTATTATATTATACTAGCTGTGTCCAGCTGTTTCACCTGCTACTCAGGGCCACCCTTATCACTTAGTGGTATGAAAATAGAATACGATTCTCCTACCTATCGAATTTACATACAAAATTTCATAGCTAGCCATACTCCTCCGAAATGCCTTGACCAAATCGGTCAAGGCATTTTTACTAAAATTGTGAGCCAGAATAGAATAGAATATACTTCTATTCTGGTTTGCACACCAAAATCTAAAAACAAAACTGTTTTACAAAAAACCAGACTAACAGGATACAGCTGAATGCCAGTATTTTACAAGAAGCGACTTCTTATGTTAGTATACACATCCGGGGTTGCGGGTTGTACCAGGGGTTGCAGGTTTTTCGAAAGAGATACCGCGGCCCCGGAACATAAAGGGCAGTAGAAGGAACATGGGTGGGTTTTAGTCATTAAAGTCTGACAATCCCCCCTCCCAGATCGGGGGAAGTTATTTGATGATTTCACACATACAAAAAAAAAAGTATACACATAAAATAAGTAGGTAGTTATTTTATAAATGTATACTACTACCCGACAACATAGGTGTGATTTATAATTGAATTAAGTCATATATTCTTGGATTAGCTTTTAAAATAATACATTTTATATCGTGTAACTGTAAATAAATATCGTAAGAGCTGGAAGGAAGTCGCGTATGTTCGGCGGAAGTGGAGAGAGTGCAGGGCGGCCTTTGCTTAGGAGTGGGACAGAACAGGCCAGGAAACATATCATTTTGTTTTTATCTGTGAACATATTCACAGAAAAAAAAACTGTGTGTTTACTATATATTTTTTATTTAGTTTAGAATTTTATCGATTGTGAAGTTTTAGTACGTGGTGCGGCCTTACGGCCTAAGCAAACCTAAAACTACTTATCCTGGATTCTGATAGTGTTCAAGTTAAACAGTTTACCAGCCCCGAGCCAGCTCCACACCACCCCACTAATGGGCACGCCCACATATTTCATGGGACTCATGTCATAACGAACGAGTGGGTGAACTGAGCTGTCTATTCACCCGGGGAAACAGGCATGGTGTTATTGTTATGTTTACTATCTTATAATTAGCAGACTTCAGTTGCAGACTGACTGTAGATAAATTATGACGATATAATGCAAGCTGTACGTCACTCGCGTCGCTCACGCAAAAAACAAAGAAAGTCACATAATCTGCGCAACAATGTGTCACGTGTTCCTCTGACTCATCCGCAGTCCGCAGTCCGCACCTCACACACAAGTGAACACACGGCACTGCAGTGTGCTGCTGACATTATAACAATTGTAAACGACAACGTTTAATTCATATGTAACCCCGTCGGACAGTCCCATCGAAGAGCAGTACAGACATTTTGTAACAGATGTTAAAGGAAAATAACATATTTAAATTGTCAAAATGTCAAGAAATTGACGAACGAACACCTCTGAAGTTTGGTTTTGTATGAGTTTTATGAATTGTTATTAAATTAAACTAAAAAAATAATAATGCCCGCTATTTGCGGATATTATAAGGTATAGTACTATAGTTTAACGAATTAATATTTCAAATTAAAATTCTTTTACTATCACACTTTGTTCAACAGCTATCTTTTTACAATTTAAGTAGAATTATAAAAAAATGTTTTTTCTTAATTTTGTATTTTCTCCCCGGGCTCTAATATATAGTATGTTCGTCATGTACGGCTGAGAGTCCCAATCTTATGTATTGTGATGTTATCCCACTTTTCTCATATAGCTGTTTTAAACTGGCTAATAAAAAAAAACATAAAAAAAAATCTTCTCTGTAGCAGGACTTCTCGCTCCGACTAGCCTCTTTAACTACGGGATTCATATCCAGACTCCTTGCTGGCCAATATAATAATTCCCGCGGAATGAGCTTTAGTATTGTCCTGCATAAAATGAACTGTTCGTCAGTTAAATGTGCGTAGGGTACCACATGAGGCTCCAGACACTCTTTGATGTAACGTGACCCATTTCATGACGGTAAGCAAACTCTAGATACAAAAGCAAGTTCGCTTTTACCATTGGCTGCCATCCAAGAACCTGACTGTTTCTTCAAAACCGCGGAAGAATTGCTAGGCGTCGTGCGCCGCGGACGCGGGTCTGTGGACGGTGAGCAATGGGTAGCTCACCGTCCATCTGTCTAGTGACGACGGGCCATGTCGACGGCGCGTTCGTGTTCCATCAAAACAGAGGTGCATGCCAGGGACACCGCCTGCCGGGGTTGCGCGTTTTTCGAAAGAGGTACCCCGGCCCCGGAACATAAAGGATAGTCTGACATCATTTAAATTTTAAGTGCTCACGTCCAAGTTAAGGCGCGCTCTGCCATGGTCTAGCGTAAATTTTGAGCCAACAGCTGGTTTATGAGGTTTCTGTAAGCACCATATTTCATGCAAATAAATGCTTTACTTTTTAATTTTTCCATTTCATCTTGCTTAGACGTGATTCGATATCTACCAGATCGTGGACGGCGAGTGAACGTACCAGTCTCCCGATAACGCTAATACGCTATATTTACTGAAAGGCTAATATGCACTGTTTCGATTTTTTTGATGAGGAGTGTTTTGTGAGAAGCAGTTTGTAAGCACTTCATTGTTCAGCAACTGACATTTTATTTTGGACTTGTCTAAAAACAGTCATGATCATGAGTATCGCCTCCAGATCCCACGGTGGCAATCGGGCAAGGAGGCTCGCAGCCTCGCGAAAACAAATAATCTTTCAGACTAATTACAAAAGAAAAAGTATATGATATAATTATAGATTACTAGCTTTTGCCCGCGGCTTCGCCCGCGTTAAATTTGGGGTAACACAGTTCCCCTTGCGCCTTATTGATTTGTAATAGCAACGCTTAGTTTTTAAATAAAAATTAGCCTATGTCCGTCTCCTGGTTCCCAACTATCTATGTACCAAAATTCATCACAATCGGTTTAGCCATTAAAGCGTGAAGAGGTAACAAACAAACTCACTTTCGCTTTTATATTAGTAAGGACTCCCCCGGCGTTTCTTGTAAATATTAATCGTCGCTTTTGTGCCCTTTCAGCAACAGCGCGTCTGCGAGCTTCAGCAGCTTCAACAGTTTCAGTAGCTCTTTGGGACCCTATGTAAGTCGCTTGCTGAAGACGCCGAGCTTGAGACTGTTCGGGTGTCTCAGAAGCCCGTTGAGATGCCAGATATTCAGCGTTCTGTTGACGTCGAGCTTGAGACTGTTCGGGTGTATCCGCAGCCCGTTGAGATGCTAGATACTCAGCATGCTGTCGACGTCGATCCTGGGACACTTCCCCACCGCGCCTACCCCGCTCCCCCCACGCCCCGTTCGCCTGGCACCGCTGCCGGTATTTATCACCGAAACGGTATTTATCGCCGAAATTGCTATGACTCTGCATTTTAAATCTGTGATATCTTCGAAAATATTTATTTAATTTACATGCTGTAAAAAGCCATATTGATCTTTATTAAATGCACAATGTATTTAAGTTACTTAATTGGATAAGGATTAATACTGTATTGCTTAAAATCGCTTCGTAAATAAGCCATTATTTCTCGTACAAAGTAAAGGATAAAAAATGGTTATTGTGGGTTATTCCTAAGAGATAAACATATACCATCACGGACTTTTTTGTAGAACTTTTTAAGTTCTACAATACTGTAGTACATTGTTTTGATCTATCTTGTAGGATTCAGTCAGCGTTTGCAATGTAAGCGCAAAAAATGTGTTTTTTTACGACCTCACATTAGAAACCTCAAAAATTGTAGCCTATGTGTTATTCTGATGTTTAAGCTATAGCCTATGTGTTATTCTGATGTATAAGCTATATTGTGGTAAAGTTTCATTCAAATCCATTCAGTAGTTTTAACGTGAAAGAGTAACAAACATCCATACATCCATACTTACAAACTTTCGCCTTTATAATAGTAGTAGGACTAGCTGCTAAGGCACACTTAAAAGTGGCCTCCGCCGTAACCCAATAAGGTTTACGTGATATGCATCAGTTTGTTATAATGACATATGACAGTATGTCATTACTTCCCAAAAGATGATCCCTATTAGCGACACCACCATCATCATCATCTGCCTAGCCTTTTCCCAACTATGTTGGGGTCGGCTTCCAGCCTAACCGGATGCAGCTGAATATCAGTATTTTATTTTACATGGACCGACTGCTATCTGACTTCCACAACCCAGTTACTACTGGGTAATACAATATCCCTTGGTAGACTGGTTGTCAGACTTTCGCAACACTGACTACCTCTAACAGCTTAACGTGCATTCCGAGACATGAAGGAAACAGGATGTGTTTATTTTTCCAAAAATCAATTTGTACACACAAATCGGTGTACAAATTGATTTTTACATCATTCTGAACCCATTCCATGTTCCATCTACCCTGCATACTTTTATTTAATTTTTAGCTCTCAGTTTCTTGTATCTAAGACCACAAAATAAACAAAGCAGTTTGTTTATTTTTGTTGCATCAAATTTGTGAAGCGATTCACGGGCGCTCATATTAAATTTCAAATGTGCCGTACCAATAGTCTTCAGAATGAAATGGCTGTGGGCCACAGGCATTTCTTTCAGACCGAGTGAACCAAAGAGTTTCGTTTTTGTCATTGTGTATGACAGCAACAAATAGAATATTTATACTTGCACAACAGTCCATGTCCATCCTGCCTAGAGTATACGTGCTGAGCTCAATGGTAAGACAGTACTTGACATCATTGGGATTTGGTTAAGTGCACTATATCCAGTCTGGCCACTTTAGTCGATCAGAGTAATCAAGGTACGATGGTTACCTGTGCAGGTGGGCGGGCGCCTTGTTGAGCAGCGTGTAGTACTGCCGCACGAACTCGCGGCCGACGCTCTGCGGGGACGGGGACGCCTCCATTACCATCGCTGTTGTTCACAATGCGCCAAAACAGCCCTCTGCTATACGCTGCCCTGACAACATTCAACAAGCTTTGTTAAGTAAGAGCTGATGTATACTTCTTCATCATTTTCAAATATTTATGTTCTAGAATAAGACACAATCATATGTATATTGTGGTACTACTAATTGCACAAATTCAATATGTATGTATTGTGAAATTATTCACTGGGCTTTCACATACAGGACAGCTAAGCTAGGGTCATACAGTCATTTTAAGATGTTCTTTTACACAAAAAAAATATTGTTGAGTGTTGGTAATAATAAAATAACTTTCAGTACAATTTTGATTATTACCAAGTTTTATTTAAAAAAACCCAAGAAGAAGAAGTATCATAATGTTACTGCAAAATATCTTAATAAAATATTTTCAGAGTAAAAATACATGAAAACAAATGTTGAAGCATAAAAAAAAAGGATTTAACAGAAAAATTAATTTTATACAAACAGCAAACAAATAAAAGCAGAAGAGATATTGCATTCAGCATCAATGAAACAATTTTCAAAGCATAGTGAATTTTAATATGATAAGTAAGATGCAATAAACCAATGTTAGGATTACTTACTTAGGCAAAGAACACTCTTTTCTTAATAAATTAAATGTAATGGGCCAAATAACATAGCAAAAAAAACTATATTTTTGATCCTTTATTAATTATCATTTATTTGTGATACTGATAAGTATTGGAACACATTGGTTGTAAAGTCAGTTGAGGTACCTAATAAATGTTCAGGTGTAGGTAGATGACATACAAATGTTTTCAATACATAATTTTAATGATACAAATATATTACCTAAAGTCATATATTTTATTTTCAATGATAAGCCTTTTACAATAAGATAAATTAAACTAAAATGATTAAACTAAACTTATAAACAAATTAAAAAATAGTGTCTAATAATTCGTCCTCAACGCTGTCAGCTGGCAATGTCCCCAAGAGACTGGCCGCCTTGCCACGTTGTATGGCAACGCTAAGCCTCTGGCCAAAGTAAAAGCCAGCCCTTGGGTCACGGGAAGTGTCAACCAAATGTTTTGATATTGCCTAAAAAAGGCTGTGAGCACAAGGACCCCACGGTCCCAGAGTTTTAACCCCAAAAGGCTCGAAAATATAGTTCCCAATAAGGTTACTATATTTACGCCGCTTGAGGTTCTCTTCTTACCTAAATCATAAGGTCAGTAAACAAACTGAATTGGTAATGCAGTGATGTGGTGATTCTAACCCAAATGGATAGGTAAACTCAGGTGGAATTGGGGTTAAATTGATTATTTATTATAAAATTAAAGCCACTCACAATCTAACTAAATAATGATATTGGAGCAATGGATATAGGTAAATTATCTAAAATACGGAGTCTAGTGTACTACAACACAGTAATGAATTGACAACAGTGCAAACTAAAGTGAAATACTATCTTTATGCTCCATGCTAATGACATAAGGTAATTATATCTGATCCATTTCAGCTTTGTCAAGATTTTTCCAGAATCCTTCAAAAGATTATTGTAAGCACAAAAAACCAAGATTGAGAAATCTTGGTTTTTTGTGCTTACTTTTACTTAATCTTAATTTGCAAAACAACAACCCTTTTAGACATATCAATAGTTACATCACAAGTACAAATAAGTTGACAAGCGTCAAATGATCCTTCAAAACTAACAAGCAGGATCTAGGTAGGCATAACCAGTACTTAAGCATTACTGCTTACCTGTAGTAATGTTAGGGACTATGAAGAGGATTTAATCATACTCACACAATAGAAAATAATCATGAGTTTAACTAATGTTTACAGATTCACTCTGTCTAAGGCAAATAATTCCTAAAACACATGGGATTCGAAAATTTTATGGCAAAAACAAATTAAAAAATTGTCACCTAAATAATATAGACCATGATATCACTTGTCAATACTAGATAAAATGTTCATAGCCTTTCTATTAAACCAATTCATATTGAAAACAACAAAGTTTGATACTGATAATTGAGATTATATTTTTGCCATTTTAAACTTGCGATGAGTTATTTGCTACAAACTGAACAGTACACAACAATAAAAAATAACAGCTTATAACTGCAACTGTAGTAAACAAGTGACAGATACGTGTCGAGAGTGCCATACGTAAGTGCATCACACGCTATGTAAACAATCACTCGATATTATATTCATCATTAAGGACATGGGACAGGATTTTATACGAAATCGTATTGTCAAAGCACGCATGGCGACTCCGACCTTACCAATCAACTTCTTTTGTTACCGTATATGAATTTTAACAACCAAATGTTTTTACATTACGGAGAAAATACCAAAATAATAGGTTCCGTGCACAGATAATTGTGTATCATGCATTTAATTAGTAAAACACAGATATATTGAGCAATAACCTTTAAAAGGAAATAAGTCTGCCGACAATCAAAATACTAAGGTTCCGTAGTTTTTAAATCAATAATCATTCAATAGTACTTACCTCAGTAAAATTTAGGCATTAAAGTGGCGTAATCAGCAACAAAATATCAAGAAATTGGCGTAATTTTCACGATAAATAAGGACTGAAAACAGAAAAAGAGCCTACCTCACCGTTCGGGTGTCAATTTTGGATAGGTGTTGCCGTACGTAAAAAATATTTTTTTTGAAATTTTATTTGTATTCTCTTCTATGTTTATCCCAGAGAAAAACGAAGCAATTACAAACGAGATCTAAATTATATTTTACTTGTTGCTATGTCTGCATGTTCTCAAATATTTTTCTAGGTTCTAGGATATATATAGACTATTCTACACAATTATGAAACATACCTTTTTAATATCCCTATGTGGTATTTGTTGAAATAACGTTACAAACTTAGTATGTAGTTTTCCATTAAGAGTTTAGTTTAGTTCCATGTCGTCCGATACGTATTTAGATGGTTGAGGCTTAAAGTGTAAGCGCCAGGTTTTACATAATAAAGTAATAGGTAATCAATATAGATTAAAATATGATTTGCAACCGAAAAAAAAATGTGTTTATACAGTCACATTAATGCAACTCATTGATACAATCCTGTAAGTTTATATATTTCATTCATTGAATTACTTTGCCATGAAATTCAATGGAAGACATTCAATTAGATAAAATGATCTCTAGAGGGTTGTATTAATTATAACAACTCTCTCTGTAGACCGTACGCGCGAATGCACCCGGAGAGGTGGACATTCGTGGGATCGTCATTCGTTGATGATTCATCGATCATCAAGTGTCCAACGAATGACGAGAATAGAATATAGAAGAAAAATAAAAAGTTTATGATCTAATGGCTAATACTTTGGCAGTCAGGACGCTAGAAAATTGCTCACTGGCAAATATATTTTTCTTTAGTTTTTAGATGTTTTAAAAATCAAATTATTGCAGCGATAAATCGTCGTAAAAAGGTATAAGGAAAACAATAGATTTTATAGTGAATGACCGCATTACTTGGTTAGTAGTGGTTTTTGTTCAAATGTTTGTGAAATTTAAATGATAAAACAAAATCAAAACTTTATTTAAACCTAAGACATCTATGTTTTGTCTGTTATTTAATTACAAATAATTAATATTGTCTCAAAATTAAAAAAAAATTAACATATTTTGGTTTGACAACTAAAAAAAATGTACACTGTTGTACTTGCAAATTAATGAATGATTTTTGGAAATATAATAAATGGTTAAGATTATTTTTAACGAAAAATATCCTTTCTAAGCTGTTCATTTTTTGTGCATGGCCTTAAAACCGGTAAAAAAAAAACCGCGCCAAATTTTCCGTCTTAATATTGGCAGCAAGTATCGATCGGTTCATGAATTGTAAAATGGTTTTGTCCCTATCTGTCTTACGCCAGTTATATTGTGGTCCTTGTCACTAACGGGATGGACGCCATTGACCTCTTTCCACTACTGTGTTCTGATTGGTTGTTTGGTGTGGAAGGGATGAATAGCTTGGAACGAAAACCGCGTCTGTTTGCAGTTAGCCAACATAACGACTCTTTCGCGCCGACTCATCACGCATTTCCTTTCCTTCTTCTGCATTTGGCATTCGGAGTTAAAGGTCGCGTGTGGACCTTAGGTTTAAGTTTATTATTAATTTTAGCCTAAACATAAGTCATGGCCAATAACGATAACTTTGCACAAGACGTTACTGATAATCAACTAAATGGAAATGCAGAAAATGGTGGCGGAGATACACAAGAACATAACAGTGCTGAAGCCCCTGGACGCGATGATGACAGGTAAAGTTGGTTTTATTTTATAATTTGTAAGCATTTATTAACTTCTATATTCTTCGCGTAATCATATTTTAATCATTTAGACTTTCACGGAGACGCATTTTGGATATTTTTGCAGTTTCTATCCGCGCCCGCCACAATGGCGGCGTTCTGCCATTATCTCTATCGGCGTAACGCTTAATCTATTTTAATCGTTAAGATCTTTTCAAAATTTCATATTTTCATCTTTACAGTGCATTCTCTACGATTTAAGTTCAGACCCAGAAGTCTTAGTTTTTATTTCAGAACTTTTCCAGGCTTATAAAAATTTAGAAAATCTCCGAGCCGCATGAAGTAAAATGGCGTCTTAATTGCGCGTCTCTTTTGCACCCGACACCGGCTCGGTTCAGTTATCGATTTTTCGTTTGGTTCTTTATTAGCATACTTGTGGTTCGTGAATGCCGGTGTTGTGCGGTTCCAAAGCTAGCGGTAAAGCGTACGTAGGTAGTTGCAAGATTTTAAATCGGTAGCGCCGAGTGCGTCGCTGAGGGGTCGTCGCCCTCGCGGCGCGGTGCGTTGGTCAGTTTGGGGCGCTACTAACGCTGTGTCTCTCTGCAGGTGTGAGCCTGCGCCGCCGCCGCAGCTGCCGCCGAAGGACGTCATGGTATATATCCGCTGGGCTCACACTAAAGTAAAACTGACCAAACTGACTAGTTGTATCGGCCACTTAACTTTGGGCCTGGATCACCTTTGCCAATTTCAAATCTTGCGATATGACTGTAACATCTTGTTTCATATTTCGTTGTCCTGATTGAAAATGTAAATTTCCAGACTTTACTTTTGTAACTTACAGGTTGTCAATTTGATTTGCTGCAGTGCTTGGAGTTTGTTTTGAAAAAATAGTAGCTGTAAAGTACTGTAAACAAGTACTGCATAGTGTTAATCAATAAATTGTAATTTTTAAGTCAGTTTCTAAATCGAGACACAAGTCTAAATTGTCTATTTCTTCATGTTTTAATCATGTAATTTACAATGTCCACAGAAAACTTTTTGTTGGGGGCCTGAGCTGGGAGACCACAGACAGTAAGTGTAGTATATTGTTTTTCCTGTAGTTGTACCTATGTGATACTATTTATAGGCCTTATCATTTAAGTATAAAGCATGTTGTTTCAATAACTACATGTTGCTGACAGGACCAGTTGACCTTGTCTTTTATCATGATGACTTTATTCAGTTCTGCTTCTGACTAAGCATTGAAGAAAACTTATACCCACATTTCTGAGATTTTAAATGTTATTTATTTTATTGTCATTGAAATGTTCAAGTCTGATATCTTTTTTTTTCCTATCCACAGAGGAATTACGTGATCACTTCAGTGCTTATGGTGAGATTGAAAGCATCAATGTCAAGACTGATCCGAACACTGGCCGATCACGAGGATTTGCCTTTATTGTCTTCAAGGCACCAGATTCCATAGACAAAGTGATGGCTGCCGGCGAGCACACTATCAACAACAAGAAAGTGGATCCTAAAAAGGCAAAGGCTAGACATGGAAAGATATTTGTTGGTGGGCTCAGCAGTGAAATATCAGATGATGAAATCAAAAACTTCTTCAGTAATTTTGGAACTGTAAGTTTATTTTCCTTTGTTTGAACAGAGATATTCTAATTTATGTGATGACAAATCCGGAATTGGTGAGATTATTTTCTTCTTGACAATTACTGAAGAGAAAACCGGGCCACTGATATACTCATTAAACAATTATTTGATTGTGATGTTGCTAATTTCAGTAACTAAGATACTGTTTTTCTTGCAGATTATTGAAGTCGAGATGCCTTTCGATAAAACTAAGAATCAGAGGAAGGGATTCTGTTTCATAACATTTGAATCTGAGCAGGTGGTCAATGAGCTGCTAAAGACACCCAAGCAGACAATCGCTGGTAAAGAGGTCAGTATCGAGTTAAAAGCTGCCCAAACAATAACAAGTGCAATCGTTAAAAACAAAGATTGATGAAACGTGTTCCCTGCAGGTGGACGTGAAGCGCGCGACACCCAAGCCCGACGGGCCCGGCGGCATGGGGGGGCGCGGGGGGCGCGGCGGGCGCGGTCTGCGCGGCGGGCGCGGGCGCGGCGGGTACGGCGGCCAGGGCGCCTGGGGCAACGGGGGCTACGGCGGCTACGGCTACGGACAGGGGGGCTATGGCGGCGGCTACGACGGATACGGCTACGGTGGCTACGGATACGACAGCTACGGGGGCTACGGCGGTTACGATTACTCCGGATATCCCAATTACGGTAAACGCGGCAAGCAGTACTAGTATAGTGGCGAGCCCCCGCTAGCCCGCTCACCGACACATTACCTCGACTGATGTTACCTGATCCTAGGATACGATGTGAACGTAGTAGAGTAAGGCGCTAGGTTAGCGTTGCGAGCGAGGCGCGACTCCGTCCTCGAGATATGCCTATTTACATTATAGTGAACGTTTATTTTACGAGGAGATCGACATCACGCGAAGCTTAGGTATTTAATTTAGTGTGTAGGAAAATATTTATTTTTCTATATATTTAATGTTCTATCGAGATAATGTGTAGTGAATGTTGTCGAGGCGACAGTGTATAATCTGAATATAATCGCAGCTCTGTCAAAATTTTGAAAAACTAGGATTAATCATCTCATATAACTTTGCTAAAATCATATTAAGTTGCATATTTTGTTTATTTTCACGAGGAGCCACTTCGCGTACTCTCGTGCGTAGATCGTAGTGCAGTTGCCCATTCGGCTATCGCTCTTTATCATTGTTTCAACGGGTATAAACTATATTCTGTACATATGTATGTTACCTGCCTTATGTTTATAAGCGTTCGTTTGTAATACCACTTTTGACATATGTAGCAATGTTGCTCGAGTTTCTTTACTTTTTTTGGTAATAATTTTACCTTTCGACGCTCTCGCCACATGCTACATCTGGGAAATGGGGTAAATATGGAGAGACATTGTGAAAGTGATAAAGATATGATGAAGCTTTTGAATAAAGCACTGTTACAAAAATTCTCAATGTGTTTCCATATGTAACCCTAGTCCACTTCCCTGCCCTTGACTCACCACACGCTTTACACTTTCAAAATTTTTTTACTAATTGCATGCATAATTATTTTGCATTACTCTACATAGCTACTGCTCTTCTACTATGAAACTAAACTTTGAAGGTTTTTTTTTTTAAATAAAGAAAAAATAAAACAATTCACAATAAGTATAACTTGAAAATTCGAAATTCCCCATGAGAAACACAAATTACTAGCTAGGATAAAGTCTGCGAATTATTCGCGGTGTGGTTGTGCACGCGTCGCCTCACAACGCGCTCGCACCACGCCCTCGCACGCTCGTGGGCTGCGGGGCACCCCCCCGGGTAGATCTTAAATCGTCTCGTTTATGTACTAAATGCACTGTTACATAGGTGTACTGTTACTTACAATTCGTGAAAGGGTGCCCAGTTGTAGGTCTTGATTTGCTAGATCATTCAAATAAACTATAGATTTAGAACGCTGGTAGGCCCCCCCTAACGCTACGTATTAGTGCCCACGAAATGACGTCCTATCTCCCTCCCCCCGGCCCACAAATGTAGCACGAGACGATTTACGAGCTACCCTTCCGACGGGACGACATCGGCCGGCCGTCCCCGCTGCGGCGGGGCGTCCGGCCAGTCGACCTGTAGAATAATTAGAATACGTCGACCAGTCTCCGCGACGTCCACCGTTCCGGCCACGAGCACGCGCGGCGCGGCGGCGGGCGGAGCGGTGGAGGCGGACTAATGTGTTTGTGTTGCGGGCAGACTACGGCGGGTACGGAGGGTACGAGGGCGGGTACGGCGCGCGCGCAGCTCCGCGCGGCAAAGGTACTGCACTCCGCCACTCCTTGCGCTGCCTCCATGCTCTTGCCGAGTTGAGCATATCGGGAGCCGTAGGTCGCTTTTGCACATCATATTAAGGTTTTGTCGGTTTGAAATTCAAGCCAATGTCACAACATTCACGTGCGTGTGTCGTGTTTTCCGACAAATTTACGGAGACTAATGTGCAAAAGGCCTAATGTCAGACTTGCCAAATCTTTGCTCCCGTTCGACCGACGGACTGACATTCTTATTGACACTTGTATCGCGGTCTGAACCAGGCGGGAGATATTTCAATAGAAATTTGAAATAGTCGGCAATAGCGTGGAGGAGGCATGTTGTCGCTCGCGCGTGCGGCTGGTCGGCTGGCGCCGGGCGGCCGGGCGGGCGCGCTGTAGTGTAGTGTGACCGTGTGTGTCGTGAGGCCGGGGGACGCCGGCGCGAGGACTGCGCTGGCGGCTCGCATGACACTTAACCTGCTATCTTTTGCTTACTAAGAACCGTCGAGTGTTCCGTTAAAATTAGACAAAATTAACCTTATTTATTTATTACTGGCAAAATTAATCAACTTGTAAACTTTTATAGCCTGTTTCACCATTTCTGGTCATGTATCAGTAAACTTCTCTTTAACTTGTTAGGTAATAAATTGGGTTCCCAATGACCCCTAACCTACCTTTCCGGACACTGTAAACAGACACTAAGTATAATCGAGTGGCTATGATGTGCATCTCTTATAACAATCACGTTTCTTCTAACAAGAGATCCGAATAGGTGTCGTGCGAACGAGGCGCCTCTCGTGTCTCGCATCTAAGCTAGCATTTGTGTTTATATGTATTGACTAATTAAACTTTCCGTAAAACACTAGCGTCAGTGCCATTGCATGTAAGGTTTAAATAAATAGTCTAATAGTGATAATATAATAACTTTTCTTCCCCACCCAACAGCTTTACGAATAATCTAGAACCAAATAAATAGAGTTTAGCGTTACAAACAGGTGACGTTACAGCCGGCTACCAAGGTGGCAAGCAGCGCGGCGGCGGCGGAGGCGGCGGCCGCGCCAACCAGAGGCACCAGCCCTATTAACTGTACCTGCCGATAGTCATCTCAGTCCAATAGTGAGGTGAGCAGTCTTGGACTTTACGCGCGAGCTGATCTAGAATACATTTTCTTCCTCCAAACACATTCGTCGAAAGCTGCCTAGGCGAGCCCTTAATTATCAGTTTTCCTTTTGAGATTTTTAATTTTATTGTATCTAATGTTGTGCTAGTTTCAAAGAGGTGTGCCAGCCTTTATAAAACGTAGCTTGTTGTCCGCAGGTTAAGTCACCGGTCATGAGTGTCCCCTGCGCTTCTCGCCTCGCCGCGCTGGGGGCACGTCATTTCATTCCACATAATTAATTTAAGGAAGTAATTGATAACATTTTAAGAAGATTTTTTAAGGGTAAAATACTGTCAGTTGCGATATAGCCTCGTACGGCTTTAGCGTAAATTTATTATAATATAGTATGGATTATAGATTCACTGAGTATTATTGCAGATTTATTAGATTCGATTATGACATTTGTCTCGAAATTTTACCTTACGTACTGAACACTAGAAATAATGAGTAAATATAATTACAGAGCTTATAAATTTGTAACAATGTCCCTGTACGCCGGCGAGTCGTCTTGTGATGTGTTGCGTGTGAATGAGTGCGCGGAGACGCGCGGTTGTGTGTCGTGTGAACGTTGGTAGAGTCGCCCTCATCTGTCACCGTCAGATCTGGATCTCATTGCAGATAAATGTAGTTTTGTACTTTAATTTGGTAAAGGATCGAGCAATCAGAATCATGTATTTTATACAAATTAGATGTTTCTTCCATTGATTAGGGATGAAATTAAATTTTTAGACTAAGTAATCGGTCATGAACAAACTGGAGATATACCGAGTTGTGTATGTCAATAAAACAAATGTGTAAATAAAATATTGACTTTTTGTCTGTGTTTATGTCACTGAGCGTTTCATCCGCTGTGTGCACGCTCTCTCGCGTGTGAGCAGTACATCGTGTGTAGTAAACATCTTAATGTTGATATTTTTAGAAGTACATGTAATGAAATATTTTTTTGTGTCTTAGTAAGTAATATACATTACCATCAAATAGGTCTATGCCACTTGCCTGGGATTAGTTTTATTGTCGTTTCCTTTTCTAAACAACAGCCATTTCCCAAAACACTATTACCCATATAATAATACTATGTACATACTTTACATACTGCGAAAAAAAGGTTGCCTTCAAATTAGCTACAAGGTAGCGCGTTTGATTGCGGCTTTCTGCCTTCCATTCTTAATTTATCATTTTTTAAGCAAAGGTTTATGCTGGGTGTAAAGTAATTGAACGTACTAAATAAGAAAGGTTTGGCGAAAGAGGCCAAGCTATTTTGGCGTTACCGTTATAAAAAGACGTAATTTTTTTTATATCTGGTAAACCTTTTACACATAAAACGAATGTTCTAGTTATATGACCTCTGAGATGATCGCTGCAGAACTGGTCACGTGCTGTCTTACACATTTGCACAGCGAGGCTCAGGGGAAGACCTCTATAGTCGCCTCAGGGATGCGCCTGATGTGCAGGCGTTGCATAGAGGGGGCCTTCTCTCATGTGTAGGTTGTGATCACCGGGATGGTTTTAGAACGGTAAAAATTCCAATGGAAGTTCCCTAAGTAACGCGATTTCTAATATCGTAAGCCTTCGTGTCTTCGGTTTTGAAATCTACTAATTTTATGCAGAGTATCTTACGCTCGATCGTTTATTCCCGATGTCCGCCACTTTTCTGGCCACCACTGGGGGACAGCGAGACTACTTAAAACATTATTTTCGTTGTCCACCACTGGGGGACAGCGTAACAACTTTGTAAATTATTTCCATTCGCCACCTCTGGTGGACAGCGACACGGATTTTTTAACATTCCCTATGCCGCCCTTGGGGGACAATGGCACAATTCTTTTGATACGATTCCCACTGGCCATCAATTTAAATTGTTTCATCTAGAGACCGGTAAAGGATAGCTTAATATACTTACGGGCACACTGTCGGAAATTAATGTGCGTCAGAAATTATGCTTTGGCATGTTGCAACGTTCTTAGGGATGACACGGGGTCCGTAAGCATGCCGCACCGTCCTGTAGCTTGCCGCACCGTCCTGTAGCTTGCCGAAGCGTCTCATATCGTATTAGGTACCTCGATTGTGTTGTGTGTGAGACAATGATGCTGGTGGTTAGGCACCGAAGGATTCCGAAGCATCCCGAAGCATTCTCAAGGCCGCAGCCTCAAGCATATACCGAAGCGGTATTTTTGTTCTTACGACCATATAATGGAATTTTCTACTGTATTGCCATCATGTTAATGTAGGTATATTGCTATTTGCCACCTAAAATCCTCAGTCGTGCCGATGCCGATAATGGGCGCCGGGCCCAACTGGTCACGCACATTATAACGGCAAAAAACCAACACAACTTTACTGCACTCAAAAGGAACACAAACGTGAAATGTCACTGATGGAAAAAGAGCTCACACGTGACATCTGGATGGGGGCACGGCACGCCAGCACTGCCTTCGATAAGTGTCCGACGACATGTTAGGGCAAACTTTGGACGTTATCGCCAGATGGCGTCGATGGTGTCGTCATGATGATCTTGGCGCTTAACGGGCATTACCTATTTATTTTCTCGAATGACTTGCATTCACGTGACTAGGAGCGGTGTACGTTACTCCAGCAAGAAAGTATCTCCTAGAGTTATATGAGTAAAACGTATAGTTTGTGCCTTATCTGCTGTAAATGTGCCCCCACATAAAAAATGTGTGCCCCCTGTGGTTTTGAAAAAAACGTACACCTAGGAGCGAACTCAACGCGCATTAGCTAGGTAGGGGTTACCTACCTACTCGCGACGCTGAGGGTACCAGAAACTTCGCGAGGAAACTCATTTCAACACGAGCCTACACATATTAGTTGCGCGGGCTGGAAGCTTGAGTGGTTAAAAACTGGTTTGGCTTGTTAAAAACCCTCTTACAGGATCTACCCTTCTCGCAAAATCGAACTGTGTTATTTGCGTAAATTAGGTAGGTAGGTAGGTATGTACCTACCTAATTTACGCAAATACGAGAAGTACGAGACGGAGGCTGGACCCTGCACGAGGATTTCTGTTCTATCAGAACATATCCAAAGGCGCTCCTCGACAACCCAGCATGAGATATACCCGGGCTCACTCCACCTAAGCAGAGAGAAGAGGCTCAGAAGCTTTTGAATCTAGTTAAGTAGGTAGGTACCTACCTACTTATGTAAGAAAAACATGTCCGTAAGGATTGAGGAGCCACATCAGATTTTTAAAATCTGATCTCACCATTATTTAGCAGCAATGTAGCTTATTTTGCAGCACGAATTCTAGATTTAGCATCAAAATATATCACTAGATATTATGTTAATGCAAAAGTGGCTCCTCAATCTAAACGTTTAAATTGAGGAGCCACCTGGAACTCGTTAAGTAATAGACGAATATTTATGAAAATTCCGCTGCGCGAACGTTGTCCTAGCGGAACTTTTTTTTGAAATATAGACTTTAGAAGAAAAGAGATGTGTCTAAAAAATTGTGTGTAATTTTGTATGTATGAAAAAATTTGTGCATGCATAAACTTCGGAGAAATTCAAGTTTCCGCTGCGCGAACGTTTGGCCATTAGCTAGTTTTCATATAAAGCGCTTACATAAAGAGCTGTAGATTTTTACATCTTCCATTCATTTCTTCATCACCAACTTCCGAGGTTTGGCTCCCAAACTCGAGCGGGACAGGGCTGCTTTCAAACGGCTCCTGCCCAATCTGAGAGCGCCAAACGCCTCCTGCCGTAGGCTCTATGCCGGAGTCGTGCGGTCCATGGCCCTTTATATGGGCCCCGGTATGGGCGTGTTCTCTAGTGCCGCGCGCCGCCCACTACCAGAAAGCGCCCCAAAAGGTGGTACCTAGCCATAAGGCTGATCCGGGACCGCACGATCGTGAGAGTCAAGATGGCGGGTGTACCATAGCGAACTAAATTATACCAATTACCTACCAAAAAAATGTACCTTATATGTACTATTTAGTACCTACCTAGGCCTAAACAATCTGTACCTCTTTCACAACCAAATTATTTAGAAAGTTAAGTACACGCGCCATAATGACGTCAAGATGGCGGGTGTACTATAATGTTTTATTATTTAACCATTACTCATAAAATATAATTACACCAAAAAAATACCTAAAAAGTACCTCAATTAAAAGAAAACATACACTTGAAAAGTTGAATAGTTTCTGAGAAATAAAACAATCGTGGCTTGTGTAAATCTAAACACCTTATTTATCATGACATTATTGATATGGTTAAATATACATGTACTACACGTGTTTTCCAATAACTGGATTTTGGAGGTCAGATAGGTAGCCACTCCATGTAAATAACTAGTGTTCAGCTGGATCGGGTTAGACAGAAAGCCGACCCTAACTAATATAGTTGGGAAAAGGCTAGGCAGATAATGACATTTATATTTAAAGGATATTTTAAAATCAAGAATTATATTATATGCAAGACAATAGTCCTTACTTCCTTATCCTTACTATAATCTTTACTAATATTATAAAAGCGAAAGTGAGGTTTATTAGCTTTAATGGCTACACCGATTTTGATGAATTTTGGTACAGAAATAGTTGGGAACCAGGAGACGGACATAGGCTAATTTTTATTTAAAAAAAGTGGAATGTGAGGGAGAAAGAGGGAAGAAAAGGGAAAACTTAACGTTGCTATTACAAATCAATAAGGCGCAAGAGGAACTGTGTTACCCCAAATTTTACGTGGGCGAAGCCGCGGGCGAAAGCTAGTAATATTATAAAAGCGAAAGTGAGTTTGTTTGTTTGTTTGTTTGTTACCTCTTCACGCTTTAATGGCTAAACCGATTTTGATGAATTTTGGTACAGAGATAGTTGGGAACCAGGAGACGGACATAGGCTAATTTTAATATTTTTTTGAAAAAAGTGGGATGTGAGGGAGAAAGAGGGAAGGAAAGGAAAATCTTAGCGTTGCTATTACAAATCAATAAGGCGCAAGGGGAACTGTGTTACCCCGAATTTAACGCGAGCGAAGCCGCGGGCAAAAGCTAGTATTATATAATACTAAGTAGTAGGATCATTTTTTAATACTTGAGTGAAACATTTAATAAAAAATTATTCAAGAATATGACTATTATTTACCTTACCATATAATTTATTTAAATTACTCTTACCCTTAGCCCTGCTAAAAATCAAATCCGTAAATATATAGATAAAACAATTTAAATTGATGGCCAGTGGGAATTGTATCAAAAGAGTTGTGCCATTGTCCCCTAACGGTGGCATAGGGAATGTTAAAAAATCCGTGTCGCTGTCCACCAGAGGTGGCGAATGGAAATAATTTACAAAGTTGTGACGCTGTCCCCCAGTGGTGGACAACGAGAATAATGTTTTAAAGTTGTCTCACTGTCCCCCAGTGGTGGCCAGACAAATGGTGGACATCGGGAATAATCAAAATCCCGCAGGCTTAAATTTTTACAAGCGGACGACGCCGCAATCGTATTTTACGGGAAAACTTGGGATGATGTTCTTCAGTAAGTTCTTCGTTGAAACCGGGATCAAAGCTGTTGCGAACTGGCTGCAATATACCTAATCTCCTGACGCTTAATGTAGACAAAACGAAGGCAATAAACTTTGCTATCCTAAAACGCACGTCCGCCGGCAGCGTTGCTTCTCTGCAACTACACTCTTGCCCTGTCCGCTCTAGCCCAGGAAATTGTACTTGCCCATATATCGAGCAAACAGATACGATTAAATATCTCGGAGTCTTTGTGGATAACCGTTTATCATGGTCCACGCATCTGGCTGCTTTAAGGGGTAGGGTTAGAAAGATGCGGATCTTTAAGCAATTGGCTAAGATTGCATATGACTCAGTCCTAAAGATGATTTATTACTCTTTGTGTCAATCAGTCCTTAACTACTGTATAGTAGCTGTTGAATCAAAGGCGTGTGCGGTGTGTAAGGCGTTTAATGCGAGACTGAAGTTGGTCTCGTACACTGATACATAACAATACGTCTTATAACTATGCTTAGTATATCGATACACAACACCTCCACTCTTATTTACTACATACAAACTACGAGTATGAATAACTAACTTACGCTAGAACTAACACAAATATAATTTTAACAAGTACTTAGGTTAATTAGCTTTAAAAGTAATAGTTTTTAATTACAAGAACTTATATACTATTTCATAATAATCTTAATCTATTTCCTCAAACCCATAACGTATAGGTGGCCTACGGTGTCTTACAGTCCTGTCAGGGTTTATGTCGATGCTAGTATTTTCCGCTAGGCCTGCTTCAACGTTCACCGACACATTAGGTAATTTAAGTTGAGGGCTACATGGTACAATTGGAGATTCATTTTGTGATGGTATATAATCGGAGTGCGGACTTCCCGAGGTAGGAGACTTTTCGACACTACTCTCCCCCAAGTTCCCTGTGCGATCCTGTTCCTCGCCTCTGGTTATGGGAACCGCCAACGATTTGCGTGATCGTGTTTGTATTTCTAGTTTTTTCGACATTTCTGGTACCATTATTTTGTTTGGAACGTTACCATCAACATCGTGCGTAACCCTCTGCTTGAGTTGATCGACATGCCTATGGATTTCCATGCCAGTATTGGTTCTTATGGAATAATTGGATTTACCTACACGTCTAAGTACTGTACCGGATTGCCATTTATCTGCTCCCCTATAGTTTCGGTACCAAACATGTGCTCCTGATTCGAACAGGCGCTGTGAGCCGCCAGCGTTTTGTTCGCTACTTGATTGGCGGGTTATGACGCGAGATTCTCTATCCGGTTTTAAATTGTCTAACCTCATGCGTAAGCTGCGTCCCTGTAATATGCTAACTGGGCTATCTCCCACGGTCTCATGTTTCGTATTTTTATACGCTAGCAAAAACCTAGCCAGGGCTATCTCTACATCCATATTCTGCTTAAAGGCTTTTTTAATAGTTCGTTTACATATTTTAACAGCACTTTCGGCCGCGCCTTTGGATGCGGGGTGATAAGGAGCCGTAAAAATATGTTCAATACCATTATGTCGCAAGAAGTTTTGAAATTCCTCGCTCGCGAAGGGTGGTCCGTTGTCACTAACAGTTTGTCTTGGAAGACCAAACTGCGACCATAACTTCCGTAATACAGCTATAACAGCATGTGCGGTCGTCCTATTCATTTTGATAGCTTCGATCCATTTAGAGCAAGAATCTACTACAATTAAATAAGTTAAACCACCAATAGGCCCTAAGAAATCTAAATGCAGTCTTGACCAAGGCCGTGACGGCCAAGGCCAAGAGTGTGGGACAGCATGCGGCGCAGCATCAGCCACAGCGGCACACACTGTACAAGTTCGACACGCGGTTTCCACCGCTTCATCTAATCCTGGCCACCAAACATAGCTACGTGCTAGTGATTTGGTCTTGACTATGCCCATATGTGAAACGTGAAGCTCCGACATTACTCTTTTCTGACAAGATGATGGTATGACAACCCGGTGGCCCCACATAATGCATCCTAATTCGCAGTATAACTCTTGCTTCCTGTTAAAATATGGCCTTAATTCTTTAATTTCAATATCTGTCGGCCATTCGTCCATTACCTATATAACTTAAAACACGACTTAAAATTGGGTCTCGCTTAGTTTCCTGCTTCAGGACATTGTAGTCTATTAATAAAGCGTCTGTTGCAAAATGTAAATAGCTCTGTTCTGGCAAATCGTTTTCTTCGGAAGCTACCTCCATTTTTTGAGAATCTATTAATCGTGAAAGAGTGTCAGCCGTATTTTTGTCTGTTTTTACGTATTCAATGGAAAAATCATAAGCTGATAATTTGATTGCCCATCTTTGTAAACGGCTAGCTGCTGCACAAGGAACGCCTGCATTGGGCCCGAAAATGCTAACAAGTGGTTTGTGATCTGTCCGGAGAACAAACTTCCTTCCATAAAGATATTGATGAAATTTGTCAACAGCAAATACTATCGCTAAGGCCTCTTTGTGTATTTGACTATAATGATATTCGGGGATAGTCAGTGAGCGCGAAGCGTACGCAACAACCCGCTCGTCGGCGCTTCCCGGCTCGCGCTGTGCCAGCACGGCCCCAAGCCCACGGGCGCTGGCGTCTACAGTCAACACTGTTTCTTTATTTATATTAAAATGTTCCAAAACTCTTGTACTACACAAAAACTGTTTTACCTTCAGAAACGCAGAATTTTGGTTTGGACCCCATTCCCAATGTTTTCCCTTTTTAGGGTTCCGTAGTCAACTAGGAACCCTTATAGTTTCGCCATGTCTGTCTGTCCGTCCGTCCGTCCGTCCGTCCATCCGTCCGTCCGTCCGTCCTCGCTTAATCTCTGTGACCGTTAACACTAGAAAGCTGAAATTTGGTACCAATTTGTATATCAATCACGCCGACAAAGTGGTAAAATAAAAATTTGAAAAAAAATGTTTTATTAGGGTAGCCACCCTATATGTAAAGTGGGAAGTGATTTTTTTTTTAAATTTCAACCCTAACGTGTGATTTATTGTTGGAAAGGTATTTAAAAATGAATAGGGGTTTACTAAGATCATTTTTTGATAATGTCAATAGTTTCGGAAATAATTGCTCCAAAAGTAAAAAACAATGTGTCCCCCCCCCTCTAACTTTTGAACCATAAGTCTAAAAAATATGAAAAAATTCTGAAAAGTAGAACTTTATAAGGACTTTCTATGAAAATTATTTTGAACTTGATTGACACAACAGTTTTTGTACAAAAAAGACAAAAAGTTGTACAAAATAATTTCTGGACTAAGTTTGTAGTATAATCGTATATCTTTTATTATATATATACTTTGTTTACATATTTTATTATCCTAAACGTAACTTTTTTCAAACAAAAAAAGAATTATTGAAATCGGTTCTCGCAATCCAAAATTACCACCGAAATTGCACGTCTTTGTATTAATTAGTAACCCAATTCCTCGAGAGATGGCGCTGTAGGTACTTATTACATTGGATCGGGCATTACCGAATTGTTCGGTTGGCCTCATAACTGAGAACACTTATTGTGACGGACGGGAAACTACGGAACCCTACACTGAGCGTGGCCCGACACGCTCTTGGCCGGTTTTTTAAAAGAGCATATAATGGTGCTAAATGTGTACTCAAATTTTTTTACAAATTTGCCATAAAAGTTAACCATTCCTATAAATGATATTACTTCTGTAACGTTACTGGGGTGCGGCATGTTAACAATAGCCTTCACTTTGTTCGGGTCGACTCGTACGCCGTTTATATCGATCACAAACCCTAGATATTTTACTTCCTTAGCCAAGAAATCACATTTCTTTTTATTAATTTTTAACCCGTTTTCTTCCAATATTTGCATAACTTCCTCTACTAATTGTAAGTGCGACTGCAAATCCTTGCTTTTAATCAAAATATCATCATAAAAAACTAGCACCTCAGGCTTATTTTTAAATAAATTAACCATGAGCTTTTGAAAGATACCTGGACTTGAGGATAGACCATAAACTAAACGACCATATTTGAATAACCCCCTATGCGTATTGATAACCGTATAGTTTCTAGAATTTTCGGACAAAATCACCTGGTTATAAGCTTGCGACAAATCTAATTTTTAACCGACTTCAAAAAAAGGAGGAGGTTCTCAATTCGACTGTATGTTTTTTTTTTTTTTTTTTTTTGTGTTTGTGACCTGAGTTATGAGAACTCAGGTCTGAGTGAACCGATTTTGATGATTCTTTTTTTATTCGAAAGCTGGTGGTTGTCGTTTGGTCCCATAAAAAAATATCAAGATCCGACAAGTAGTTTTTGAGTTATCTTTAATAATACGTATTAGATTGACTTCGTGTACGTTGATGATATACTCATTCGTCGATTATATTTTAGAAGTTTTCGAAGACAAATGATCAAAAAATGGTATGTACTACTATGGTTTGGAAGGTCATCGCAGTAATTTGGTGATAGATCTTCAGTGATATACAACGGCACTCTTTAATAAATGACAGCAAATCTGCCGTGATTGCTGCAATCACATGTATAAGTATGGGTTTCGCCAGGGTAGGCAGGCGAGTGGGAGCAGGGTGACCGTATCCCCTCCCCACCCCTCACCTAGTCATTAAGAAACATAAACATCAGATCAAGTATCAGCTGTATTCCCTAGGGGATGATGCATATGATTTCTGAATTGGTTTAATACTAAAGCATAATATAGATACTTAGTATTTAATCTATAGCTTGATGTGGAACTAAAAATTGTATCTAAGACGGGACTAAAGCTAAAAATAAAAACTTTTTAACCGTGTTTGCGTATTATATCATAATACTATAACTAAAAATGTTGAAATAAATTTTTTTTAATAAAAAAATAAAACCGACTTCTAAAAAAAACTAAAAACTGGAAAATAACTTTATTTCCGGAAGTCGGTGGCCAATAAAGTCAACGAAACCAACAAAAGCCACCGACTTCCGGAAATAAAGTTATTTTCCAGTTTTTAGTTTTTTTTAGAAGTCGGTTTTATTTTTTTATTAAAAAGTTTTTTGTAAAGTACATGTTCCCACTAAGATCGCTAAATAAATCTTCAACCCTTGGAATCGGAAATCTGTCGATCACTAAAGCACGATTGAGGGTTACCTTATAGTCGGCACATATTCGCAAACCGCCATCTGCTTTGCGTACCACAACCAGAGGCGTTGCCCAGTCGGACCGGTCAACCGGTTCAATGACGCCGGCGGTCAGCATGGCGTCCAACTCTGCATCGACACGCTGGCGCAGCGCGTACGGCAATTGCCGCGCACGACAAAAGATGGGTACCGTTCCTTCACGCACATGTAGCTCAGCTATGCCCCCCGTGAAAGTACCCAATGTACCGTCAAACAGTGATTTATGCCTAGAAACAAGTTTATTTATTATTTCATCTTTGTTTAACGCCTTATCGGTTGCATGGCTAGTCAGTAAGTTTATTGTACGGTCGATTCTTATCGGAATATCAAGTTCGGCTAACCATTGCCGACCCAATAAATTTGTAGTACCCCTACTTAAAACATATAAGTCCAAGGTTTTAACAATGCCCTTATAGTTAACAATGGTTTCTATGTAACCCAAAGGTTGTACAGTTGAGCCGTCATAAAATTTTAAATTTAAACAACATTTGTTTAAGTGCAAGTCGCTGAATAAATCATCATACACTGCTTTGCCGATCCTGTGTCAATCTCCATTGGGAGAATACAATTATGAACCTTAAGTTTTATACGCGACGGTTTATAATTACTTAATGACATTTGGTACACAGGCTCGTCGTCGCTTTCTAATCCATATTATGGTATCGGTTATCACCAAAGCTGCCGGCCGCTCCGCCGTCGTTGTGTTGACGTAATAAATTCATCGAAGCCCGTCCGCCTCGTTCTGAACCGCGCCGCGTTCCTCTCGTCGTGTTGCGCCCGCTATATCCGCGGTATTTCCCGCGCCCTGTAACACGACCGCGTCTAGCAGATTCCGCCGACGCTTCCTGCTCCATTTCGATGGTTTTGTTCCGCTCGTTCCGAGCTTTTCGACACATCCTTCTAAGGTGCCCTATTTCCCAGCACCAACTGCACACATAATCTTTGAATGAGCAGTCGTTAGGCTGATGTTTTCCGTCTCCGCATCTATAGCACTCGTACACCTTCAATTTGTGGATTCCCTCGGATATTCCTGTACTTCCTGTACTATTGTTCTCCACCGCATGCGCGTCGCGCTCAGCCGCCTCCAAGGACAGCGCCAGAGTTACGGCTCTGTTGTATGATAGTTCCGAGAAAAGCTTCTGACGTATCATTTCACTACTTAGGCCGCACACTAGCTGATCCCTGAGGTTGTCATCGAGGTTTGTTTTAAAATCACAATGCTTCGCAATTTTTTTTAGTTCCGTGACGTAGTCCGCTATTGACTCGACGTTTTGTTGCCGTCGCTGTCTAAATCTATATCTCTCAGCCATGATGGATGGTTTAGGCTGCAAATGTGCTGCCAATATTTCTATTGCTCTTTTGTAAGACAGTTCCGCAGGTTTTAACGGGCTGGCCAAAGTCGATAAAAGTTCATACGCTTCTTCACCCATTAACGATATTAATGTCGGTAGTTTTAATTCTTCTTCCACTTTATTCACTAAAAAATACATATCAAGTCTTTCAATATACGCGGACCAGTTTCCCGCTTTTATGCAAAACTAGCTTTCGCCCGCGGCTTCGCCCGCGTTGAATTTGGGGTAACACAGTTCCTCTTGTGCCTTATTGATTTGTAATAGCAACGCTAAGTTTTCCCTTTTCTTCCCTGTTTCTCCCTCACATCCCACTTTTTTAAAATAACAATTAGCCTATGTCCGTCTCCTGGTTCCCAACTATCTCTGTACCAAAATTCATCAAAATCGGTTAAGCCATTAAAGCGTGAAGAGGTAACAAACAAACAAACAAACAAACAAACAAACTCACTTTCGCTTTTATAATATTATTATTATATTATTATATTATAGTAAGGATTCACGGACTTTACCGATCGACATTTTGTCACACTTCACTTCAATAGTCACTTATACACTTTTAATAGTTATTTGTTATACAAGAGTGCAAAGTTGCTTTTTAACCGCGTGTTCAATTTTGATGACCGAGCAAGCGAAGGATTCTAAAATTGAATCACGAGCGCAGCGAGTGATTCAAAATTAGAATCCAGAGCGTTAGCGAGGGAATCAAAAGAGCACGAGGTGAAAAATTTTTGCACTCGAGTGCAACACGTAACTTTTCATTCCACCTCAGCGAGGAAATGACTAAAAGCAAAAAAAAAACGTTTACAATCACAAGATAGGTACACTTTTATTTCAGTTTAGGTATTAATTACTACATTATGACAGGTAAGTATTACAGAATAATCTTTAAATTATAACAAAATAATAGTAAGGTAGAATTAAGAAAATTTTAAAGTAACGTTGCTACAGTTATTTAAATTGAGTGTAATATTTTTGTTTGGTACTGTTATATTGGTGTGTCACTTGTGTACTGTTTTTCGGTAAACTATCTGTCATACTTAATAGTTGTATCGATTCATCGGATTCCCTTGGCGTGAATGTTGGAGAGAGAGGGAGATGGTTAGGTTTCATAACGGCTTATTTTTGATGTAGAAGGGCCAGTCCAAGGATCCGATTGAGGCTCTTTCAGTGTAATGGCTCCTACGATGCCTTCACATATTTTAGACTTATTTTGGAAAGAATCCTCTATGTATCCCTCTACAACTGCATTGGACTTCCAGCCTCCGTGGCGCTTAAGGGACAGGAGATCAGCTCCGGAGTCAGCCAAAAGTGTGGCTGAAGTTAAAGTTTAAATACTCGCGTGATTGTTGAGGGAGAAAGCTCATTTGCGCATTATTAAGTTTCAGTCAATTCTGTTGGCGTCAAACAAACTTCTTCGTCGCTAGAATCACTCATTTTAGTTTTTTCACTTGTTTTCAAGTTTCTTGTTTTTAATATAAGGTTTAACAATGACGTGAAAAAATGCCGCGTAAAGAACCGCGTACAAAGCAAATTGAAAAAACACCAAGAAGGTTCCGAGACTGAGTTTTTAACAAATTAAAAAAAAGTTGTATGATATATTCGGCACCATAGAGGTAGCAGTAAATCGGTTTAATGTTTTTTTTAATTCACAAACTTAGTGCACACGATGTTCTAAATTCAATTTACTTTATCCTCTAGAGCAGGGGTCGGCAACCCGCGGCCCGCGGGCCGCATGCGGCCCGCGGACGTCTTCCTTGCGGCCCGCGAATGTTTCGTAAATAAGTTATAGTTATTATCAAAATTAACGCATTAAGTAAACGCGCCTTTTAACCCCTCTGCTCGGCAACACTTTGAAATGTGTCATGCTAGCTGATATTCTCAAAGCTCCTTCGATGAATCCAATGATCTTGTTAAATGACATCTGATTTTGACGGGTTGAAAAAGTTTGCTAATCAGTTCATTACAATTTATCAATTGGCAATTATAAAACAAAATATGCTTCTCGCCTTACAGGTGAGCAATTGAGCACTATTCTACAGCCAAAAATACCACCCCGGGACCCAATGGCTTGCACGGCAAAGCCAGGGCTCCTAAGATACTTGCATGCTTGGAGAGGGGCCAGTTCCCACTTCGTTAGAAGACGGAGAAGCCGGGGCGCCCTGCCGACTCTCCGTCCGCATTCCGGCCCATCGTGCTGCTCGACGAGGTGGGCAAGCTCTTTGAAAGAGTAATTGTAAGCAGCCTCATCGGGCACCTTGTAGGGACGGAGCCGGAGCACCAGTATGGTTTCCGCGGGGGGCGCTTGACGTTGGATGCCATCATGCGTGTGAGAGCCCTCATGACGGGGGCTGCAGTGTCCAGGGGTGAGGTTGTCGTGGCGGTGTCTCTCGACATTGCCAACGCGTTCAACACCATGCCTTGGGGCTGCATCAGGGAGGCACTCCGGTACAACCGGATACCTACCTTCGTCGTGTGGTCGGGGCATATCTGACGGACAGGGCCTTCATCTGCCCCAGTCACTCTGAAGAGTGGAACCGGCGAGACACGTCGTGTCCCACAGGGATCGGCTTTGAGGCCGCTCTTGCTTTCCTTCTCATCGGTTAGAACTGGGTGCTCCGCGCCTACCTCCCTAGCGGCGACACGCTGACGACACGCTCAGCCTGGCACAGGGGGGTCGCACCAGGCGGCAGCCGAAACAATGACACGCGGGGTTGCGATAGTCGCGGAGAGGATCCGGTTAGTGGGTCTTGAGGTGGTGTTGCACAAATCCGAGGACATGGTCTTTCATGGTCGCGGGAATATGCCACCGTCGGGATCCCAGTTGATGGTACGAGGGGTTCGCATCGGTGTCGGGTCGAGGATGAAGTACCTCAGAATCGTTCTCAACAGCCGGAGGATTTTCGTGGAGCATTTCCGACGTTTGGCTCCCAAACTCGAGTGGGCTGGGGCTGCTTTCAAGCGGCTCCTGCCCAATCTGAAGGGCCTAACTGGACACGGAAGTTTCGGGAGGTTCCTGCACATAATCGGGGGGGAAGAAACGCCCGGGTGTCACCATTCTGACGATCGCCCGGGGGACACGGTGGAGCACACAGTGGCGATCTGCCCAGCGCGGTGCCGAGCTAGAGGCGATCGGCGGCGGCCATCTGAAGCTTCCGGCCCTGGTTCAGTCCATGGTCCGGAGCGAGAGGGAATGGCAAGCGGTCACCTCCTTCTGCGAAGCAGTCATGCTAGCGAAGGAGTTGGTCGGGCGTTTGAGGGAGTGAACCTCAAACCAACCCAGCCGCTGTGGGAGACGCCCTGGGTATCGTAGACCGGCCTGTGGACGGTGAGCAATGGGTAGCTTACCGTCCGTCCGTTTCGGCGGCGCGTTAGTGTTTCACGCGCGCCTCAAAGAGATGTCAGCAAAACAGATGGGTTTGCCAGGGGCTCCGCCTGCCGGGGTTGGTTGTTCGAAAGAAATACCGCGGCCCCGGAACGTAAAGGGCAATAGAAGGAATATGGATGGGTTTTAGTCAGTACAAGCCTGACACTCCCCTTCAGAGCGGGGGAAGTTATTTGATGATTTCCCTACCCTAAAAAAAATACGTGTACAAATTAAATTCCCTATATTTTAACAATTTTCAATGGCATATATTTTTTTATGGAATATGACCAATTATTATGAGCAGCTAAATTGGGCTTCTTGGGTTTATGCGAGTAAAATGACTGCGGCCCGCCTTTAGTTTAATTTGTCATCTTGTGGCCCTTGCTTGCCAAGAGGTTGCCGACCGCTGCTCTAGAGCATAAAAACGGCTTTTCCACTCAGATATTGAAGATTAAAAATACTCTTTCCGAGATGGTGGGATGAAAACTTTTTTTTTTTATTGTTGTGGTTGTTTTATCCTCGTCGCCACTGTTGAATCAAAGGCGTGTGCGGTGTGTAAGGCGTTTAATGCGAGACTGAAGTTGGTCTCGTACACTGATACATAACAATACGTCTTATAACTATGCTTAGTATATCGATACACAACAGTAGCCTGGGGCGCGGCTGGTAAAACCTCATTGATTGGGGTAGAAAGAGCACAGCGAGCTCTGCTTAAAGTTGCCTACAGACGACCGTTCCGGTACCCAACTGATAGACTATACACTAACGTGGGAGTGCTTAGGGTCAGACAGCTTTACATCCTGTCTGTCACTCTGAGATTCCACCAAAACTCCTTGAGTACTTGCTCTCTGTCAAGTCGAAGGGTACATTGGAAAAAGGTTCGATCCAGTAAAACAATCGGCAGAAAGTGCTTCAGTTACCTATGACAAATTCTATCGACATCAACAACATTTGCCTAGGTTTCTGCTAAGTAGGTTGGGGTTTTGTATTCTACTACAGCAAGCGATCTGACTTCCTCCTCCCGATTATTGAGTACCCTTCCTTCCACTTGACACCACCAAAACGACACCACTGGTGGTGTCGCATGGAATCTCTAGTCCATATGACACCACCGACTATTAGTGAGGTTACATACAAAGTTGTTGATATGAAAAGTCAATTTTTTTTTTTTTTTTTATCTTTGCATGTATGTTATTAAGTAAGGATTTATTGTTTAAACTAATTATAAATTAAACTAAAATTATGAAACTAAACTAAACTTATAAAGAAATTAAAAAATAGCGTCAAAAAATTCGTCCTCAACGCTGTCAGTTGGCAATGTCCCCAAGAGACTGGCCGCGTTGCCACGTTGTATGGCAACGCTAAGCCTCTGGCCAAAGTAAAAGCCAGCCCTTGGGTCATGGGAAGTGTCAACCAAACGTTTTGATATACCCTTAAAAAGGCTGTGGGCACAAGGACCCCACGGTCCCAGAGTTTCAACCCCAAACGGCTCGAAAATATAGTTCCCAATAAGGTTACTATATTTACGCCGCTTGAGGTTCTCTGCAGCCGCAGCAGCAGCGCCAGCGCAGCACAAGAGCTAGGAAGATGGGATGGCGCAAGAGTATCGACGCACGTTGCGTCCCACACTAAAGGCCTACCCAACTTCCAAGGAAACAAAGACATACCGTCCGGTCTTTTGCCATCGTCGCGTGCCAAGCCATTGGGTTCTAAAACAGCTGGAACGCCGACGGTGACAAGAGCTCGACGGATGATGTCGTTAATATTCGCGTGCCGCGCAAAACGGCCCGCACTTCGGCTGCATGATAGGCCGTGGTGTCCAAGGCTGTTGACTACATCACCACAATGACAGCGATGAGGAGAACAACAAGGAGCACCTAAACGTAAGGAAGCAGCGAGGCGGAAAGTAGTATCGTCGAACAAAGTGCCTATGCTCGACGACGGTAGTGCGTGAAGCCAAAGACCCGACTCCCACTTGCCCACAGCCAAAAGGCACGCACGCTCAGCAGTAGTAGCAGACGTGTTCAGTAAATTATTCTGAACTACTCTGCAGAGCGGCTCGTCCCACTGTCTCTGGGAAAATGGTTTGTCGGGTTGTTCAGTGTTCGGGCAAGCGACTTTCCAAGCATCCTTAGCCTCGGAGAAGCATGGCACATCAAAATCAATCAGTGTGGAAGCCAGGATATTCCTGATTAATTTCTCAGTACCGTGGACCGAGGATAAGAAAACTTTAAATATAAACTCCAATTAAGTTTATATTTAAAGTTTTTTTCCCGGAAAAGAAACACAAAAAGAAAAGTTCATTACAAGCACGTAACAACAATTGTTGCTGGAAGACTCTATTTTTCCAGTCCGTTTAATACCTACATAACTACTTACTTCACTTAAATAAAAAAATAATATTTTATAAACTCTGTTTTATTAATTATCGTTTAATAACTATAGATAACATATACAATAGATTAAAATAATGAATTGGGAGCTGTTTGTCAAAAACACGCGTTTCTGGACATCACTTAAGTGGTGTCATATGGACTAGAGATTCCATACGACACCACCAGTGGTGTCGTTTTGGTGGTGTCAAGTGGAAGGAAGGCTGAGTACCTTATACGATAAGTCTTGGTAGGATTGGTTGTATTTCGGGATTCTGACTACGTACGAACGTAACGACTGTCAAAGATCTTAAAACGTTTCTTCTGAGGCTCGGAGGAAGTTCGGTTTGTATGGTAACCCGTGACCGTGTAAGTAAGACTCGTGACCGTAACTACGTGACCCCTGTAAGAGCTGCTACCAGCGACCATCAACCCACGTAGCTATTATTTACCCCTGAGCGAAACCTCAAGTACTACCTCAATGTGCTCAGACCAGGATGCTCAACGAGTTGCTGAAGTTCGGCCTTGAAGTGTCAATAGTACACGTAGCACGCTGGCTTTTAAAAGACAAGACAGAGTTTTAAACGCTATTATTTCTTTGTTTCGTTGCCAAATTCATATTAAAAATTCGCGAGATTGTTAGTTGTACCCTACACTAAAACTATGAATGTCGTATTAGAATCTCGGACTGCAATGTTTCCTTTCATCCAAGTGGGTACTTGAGCTCATGCAGTTCCTAACATTATTCAGGTTTTCCGTGTGGAATTACCAACGTTGTCAATTTAATGAGGCTATTATCAAGTGTCCCAACGTGATGACCACTTAACAACCCTTCGAGTGTCGATAACGGCGCATTATTCGATCAGCTCAAATGTGCGGCTGAGTCAGCGCCACTCGACCGCTACAATAAGTAGACAATCGAGCTCGACACAAGCTCAGTGCTGTTTACATCGTCAACATGTTCAAACTGCTGGTTGTAAGTTGTATGCTAGTCATCTGCCTAGCTGAGCCCTTCGGCCTTCCATCCTGGTGAGTTTACCACTCTTAATATGTTTTTATTTTTCTCTGGGACCTGCTTTATGTATAGTGTGTAGGAATGGATGACCACAAGCGCAGTAACACTGTTCCCGTCAGCGGTTACTGCTGAAAAGCTTCCTTTTTAATTCCTATCTAGTAAGCTACTTATAATTGATCCCGTAGTTAGTTATAACTAATTCTTAAAGAGGTATAACGATATTAGGATTAGTCGCATTAGTGGACGCAACCACTAGCTGCGTAGGCCGCGACAAAAAGTTACTAGGTAGGTAGATCGTTTGTGACAAAGTTTGTTTATGAGATTCCTTGGCCGGATTAACTTTTACGAGAAAACTTATGGCTTGTATGAATTCACGTTGGTATATTTCCAATAGTTTGGCGTGTAGATGAAGTTTTTCGTAAAACTTAACCTTAGCTAAAACTACTGAGATTACTTGAAGTTCGCGGTAATGCTCATTCCAACACTTTGCTATTTTATTTACACTTTTTATCCCGGTCTAGGCGCGTGATATCGCTGGGCACAGCTAGTATAAATGTTATGCCTTATACTGCAGGCATTCATTCAAAAGATCATACAACATGATCTTTTTGAACTTAATTCATCTGCCTAGCTCTTTTTCGACTACTTATATTGAGGTCGGCTTCCAGTCTCAATACAAATACAATGCCGCAGGATACCAGTACTTAACATACACAGTACTTAAATGTTTGGTGTGCCTATGTGTTCCAGGCTGGACGAGGCAGGTCGCCGGCACCGACTGCCGCGGGGCTGCGCGGACCGCGCGGAGGGCTGGCGGGCGTGCGCGCGTCTCAACGACGACACCCTCGCGCCGCACGGCTACGACTGCAGCTTGTTCTTCTACTGCAGCAGCGAGGGCGCGCGTCCCGCCTGCCGCCAGTGCCCCGCCGGCTTGTACTTCAACCCACAGTTGCAGGTATGCGACTGGCCTGACAATGTAGACTGCACCCCGCGCCCCACGCGTCCCCCTCGGCCATCGCGGCCCCCGCGTCCTCTTCCCACCGAAACGACGTCATATCCTACCACACCTGCAGACTACGGAGATACCACGGACGCATTTACAACGGTAACTACTATTGAACCTTCTACTGTTACAACCACAGCTGATATTACAACTGATGAAATTACTGTTACTGAAACAGCTTTCAGTTGGCAAAATTATATTCCTTGGGTTCGTAAATAAAGTTAGTATGTCATAACTGGCACCTTAGCTATGTTTCATTATTGTTTGTGGAAAACAGTCCTTTTTGTTTTCAGCAATCTAATCAAAAGTATAAGAATCGAATATCTAGAATTGAAAAAAAAACCTGACTTAAGTAAAAAAACATAGAAAGAACTAATTATTTCGGTGATTTTACTATTATAAGTAACTTTTTTGTTTGTCGCTCGGGCATAATTTGTAACTGTAATTTTAGAAACAAAATAAAATGTTATTTCAATTAAGTTTGTTTTCTTTATTTTCCTCATTTGAACGATTTTTATCATGATAGGGACAGACAACGGGACAGACAATTTCTTGCACACGACAGTGAAGTGAACGAGCCACCCGCGAGTTTGCAAGGGTTCAGTAGGTTTTCAGATTCCGGGGGATCAGCAGGGCTGTGCGCTCGCCGTGGCATACAGTACCGACAACGCATTCACGAGTGCACGGTAGTTCACCTGTGCAGGCAAATAATTCATTCAATAGTTAGGTTATAAGTAGTAGGTATTTGATGTTTTTAGCTGCTAGAATTGTGTAAAACCAGTAAGTAGCCACCTGCACAGCTCTAACATTTGCTTCGTTTAAATCCTGATAGGTGCAAGTGGTTGTGCAGGATGGGAAGGTGGGGCATCATCTGCCAAAGGGCTCCACACTAGCTTTGTATTTGGGATGGATCGAGGATTTATTCATTTATTATTTGGCCAGATTATATCTACAGCAGCCAACCGACTGCGGAGTCGACTGCAGTTCGTATCCAGGTGGCACGTGTTCTTTTGGATTGTTGATTGGGATGGGATCTATGTTTTTTCGCAGTTCGCATCTCCCCTCTAACACAATATCAGTTTCATCGACACGAAAAGAAGAAGAAACTGCTAGAATCACGTTGCCGTTGTCGAAAGCGAATTCCTTTGAGGACGAGAAAGTGACACAATGGTCATCTTAATGCCATTCTTTGAATAAATTATTAAAACCAGCCAGTAGGTAAATCAAGAAAGAACCTTCTAGTATTTGTAGAGGTGCGAGTGTTAAGATGGTCATGCACCCTAGATTTGGTGCTCACCCACCGCTGCCATGTGTGTGTGTATGCGCGCGTACGTGAGTGTGAGTGAGTACCTCCTCGCCGCAGCCGCGACGGTAGCCGAAGCACTTATAGATGAGGTCCCGCTCGCGCGCCGACACCAGCGCCAGCAGGTTGCGCTGGCACAGCGCGCGCTCCACCGATACGCGTGGGATCGTGCCGCACTTTTCTCTGTCCATGTCCTGCAGCACAAAATTAACTTGCCAAACCGTTCATAACACACGAGTGTAAGGCCTGGACTTCACCAAAGCGGAATTGACTGGAGTCAAGAGGAGATGCGCGGAAACCAACCAATCTCATTGTTTGAAATCTACTTTGCGTCGTTCATCTTTCCTATGATTGGTTGAATCTTGTGCATCTCCTCTCCGCTTTGAATGAGTCCGGGCCTTATTTTAAAATTCCATGTTGATGATATGGGATTAGTGGCGAACCCCTCCGTAGACCTAATGCTCAATGCATATTGTATTCATACATAGGTAAACTATTACTTACCAAATTACCAACTTATTGATAGAAACCTAGGAAATATCAGGCATAGGTGAAAAAGAGACCATCAACGTTTCGCTAGACATTGTTAAGTGTTATATGATAAGGGTAAGCATTATACTCCATATTGCTATACACCAACCATACTCCAGGTTGCAGTTTATTGACATTTAAAAATTATCAGCTAGTTCAAATTGCTTCCAATTTAATATAAGTTAACGACGTTATTTTTTGTTTAACATCTTGCCCAAACTGGAAATGAAACTCAAAACTCCATTCTTGCGACCACCCGACCAACGACACACAGAATGTGTGTGAACTATGGGAATGTGAACATCTCCTCACCTCAAACACCTCCATGATATTAGAGAGCTGGTCAGGGAACTTGGAGAGCTTCTTGAGCGCGCCGGATACGATGTTGCGCTCCTCGAAGTTTAGGAAGTTAAGCGGTGAGTCTATGGTGGGCACGTGCGGGACCGGCGACAGCAGCGGCGCGCGCTCCAGCCCCGTCTGCACCAGCGCTTCGCCCACGGTGGTGCAGAACCGCTCGTACTCCACGTAGCGCCGCCGCGCCGGTGCGCAGAACCTGTCAGACATCACAACCCTTTAGCCAAAACAAAAAAAAAGCATTGCACGCTGCCTAAAGACCCGTCTTTATAATCACGGCACGGTTGGCGCGGTGGCTGAGCGATTGACTGTTGCACTGCGTGTCGCGGGTTTGATTCCCGCACGGAACAAATTTTGTATGACCTGCAGATAGTTGTCTCGGGTCTGGCTGTTTGTGTATCTGAGTTTAAATGTTTGTAAACGCACGATACAGGAGAAATTCCTAGTGTGGGGCAAACATAAAAAAGCAGTGTGTTCTGCCTACTATTTGTCTTCACGAATTCACGTACATACAGTGTTGAGACGTGGACCGAGTTTCAAAAGTCTAAATCGGAGACATTCAAAAGCTTTCGAAATAGGAAATCGCGTTATGCTCTTTAATGTAGTTGGGAAGGACACACGCTGACTGCTAACAATGCGCTGTAATGACAGGTGGAGTAATGCCAGTGCAGTCCTAGGACGCCACTCGGTCACCACAACTGGTAAGAGAAGGGTTGGACGTCCGGAGGCGAGATAGGCAGACGACATTGCTGCTGTCGCGGGAATACTCTGGATGAGGCTAGCACAAGAACGTGGAGCTTGGCACATGCAAAGAGAGGCCGAACTCTGCTTAAAATGAACTTCATCCATTATCGTCATAACGCATGGTCTTGGTGGATCTAGCACCGCATATTATCCCGACCTTAACAGGGTATATCTTGTGTTTTACGTTAAATGGCGTCTAATATTAGGGCTGTTTCATGTAGGTAGACTCACACTTCCATGAGCGTATCCATCTCGATAGGCGTCAGCGAGAGGCCGGCGGTGGCCAGGCCGCGGTAGAAGTCAGCGCGCGGGATCACCAGCTCGTTGCGCGGGTCGAACTGCTTCAGGAACTCGCGGGGCCGCACGCCCTCGCGCACCATCTGATCATACGGAACAATACAACAGTGTTGACAATAGGATGATGCAGGATTATGAGTATAATAGTTGAGATTAGGAGGACTATTAATCAGTCACCTAAAATAAAGTTTCGTTTTTTTGGCGTAAAAATTCAGACTTCAGATTACTATTGAGACATAAATTATTTATGTAGACGTAGAATCCAAAAACACTTTGCTTCACTTGAGAATCGAACCCAGCAGGAATTGTTGCTTGTCGATAGCTTTTGCGATCATTCGATTAATATCATTCTTTAGCTGACACATGAGAGAACCATGAAGACTAGGTCTACCTTGCCCTTGATCTTGGCGAGTATCTGCACGATGTCGGTCTGCAGGTGGTCGTGCACGGGAGCGGCGGCGCTGCGCGGGGCGGTCGACGGGCCCGCCACCACCGCGCTCTCCACGGGCCTCTCCTCCAACTAATAACAAAACATGATTATGACTAAATAAAAATATGCACACCTTACACAACGTAGAGTTGTGCAAGTTTAGGAGGCCCGTAAGCCAGCAATGTGAATCAAAGCTGTAGGTTAGAGTGTTAAGGCGTAAACCGAATGCTCGGTTACTACCATTACAGAAGGGGTTGCTGTAGCGGCGTCTGGAGGAGGTTCATATTCAGCGGACGACGTGTCTTGGCGCTAGATGGCTACCGCGGCTCACCTCGTCGAGCAGGCGCACATAGCTGAACCCGCAGTCGTCCAGGTAGCGCGCCTCCAGCGCGCGCACCTGCGCCGCACTCGGCAGTACGCCCAGCCGCGCCAGCACGCGCCGCACTGCTGAGCGCGACACGTGCCCGTTGTTGTGTCTACGGCATACAATATTAACATCACGCTTGTGATCGCCGACGGTTAAGGCAGAAGTGGTCCTAACCTACACTCACATTTGGCCAGTTACGTTAGTAAACCTAGTGCCATCAACTGGGCACGAATGCAGACTTCGTGGCCAATAACAATTTTCAAGACCCGGGTGTCGAACCCAATACCTCATGCTTAGCAGTTGGCCAAGTGGCAATCGGACTCACTCTTGGCCGGGACTTAAGAATTTCTAGCAAAAAAATACATTAATAATAATTTTAACGTTCATTCAAATTCAATGAAAATTTATACTCAACCCAACATATACATATATCTTGATAAAAAATTAAAAGACATTTATTCAAACTAGGTTGATGATCAGCACTTTTTGAACATCAATTGCACAAGACAGTCCCCAAAAACGCACACCCTACTTGAAAAAACAATGTTACGGCAGCAGTTTGATGAAAAAGACTCGGTGCTGCTACATGCATCATCACCTTACTTGGGAACGCATACATAATCCTTTTGTCTCGTCTGCATTCATACATTTGGTTACACGCGCACGCCGTTTGCGAGTACTACGGGCTGACCTTTCTGACGAACGTCACTTGTTGCGTCAGTATATTTCATTCTATACTGCGTCGATTCCCGGCGATGTCACTCACTAAACTTTTGTTAGTCTCCTGGCCCTCCTCCTCTCCACATGATAAAACCACTAAGAATACTCTTTCCGGGGTAGTGGGTTGTTCGAAAGATATACCGGGACCCCAGAACATAAAGGGCCACCGTTAATTTGTTTTACTTGGCATCAAATTAGTGTCTCTCCAAATTTTGGCTATGTGGTGCTTCTGGTCTCCGAGTGTCTCTGTGACATTTGTTCAGGGGGCCTCTATAAGTATTCCAGTTTAGTCGAACCCTAAAAAGGGGCTGGTGGTTAACAATGGCATCCGAACGCCGCTCTACAAGATCAAGTTACGTAAACAGACGCTCCTCGTAAAATACTGGTACTCAGCTGCGTCTAGTTAGACTGGAAGCTGCTAACATATTTGTAACAAAGCTAGACACATGTTCAGAAGCTACGTATTCTCCAAGATTGTTGAGGTTTATAACTTAGCGGGCCGTGGCAGTTGCGGTCTCGTGCACCACGAGACTCACACACTCACTCGTCGTGGTCGCAGAAGGCAGGGCGTAGGTCGATGGCGCGCTCGGTGCAGGCGGCGCGCACGCGCAGCAACGCGGCCTGCGCGGCGTCCAGCTCCACCTCGCTCTCGCCACGCTCGGCAGCCGCGCCCGGCGCCGGAAGCGCCAGCACCGCCTCGCGCGCGGATCCCGCCTGCGCGAACGGGTGCTTCTCCAGCTCCTTTATCGTGAACACTAGGGAACATAAGCACACTATTTGACCCACAACACGTAGCATTTGACAAATACTTTCAGTCAATAAGCACAGTCTATTGCAGTGCACAGCTGAACACGCGCGTCTCCCATTCCACAACACCGCTTTCCACCTTACTCATCCAGCATTACAAAATATAAAAAGATTCAATAAAGAAGATTCACTCACTGGAAAAAAAAAACAATTATAGAAAAAAACATTGAAAAGTGGAAACGAAAGTTCGGATGAAATATTCAGCTGTGCTGTGCTATTCAGAGTTCTGAACATTTGGCTATATAGACGTTAAGAAGGATACGCGACAGACCCTGGTCGCAGTCGTCCTCGAAGGTGCGCCAGCAAACGCGCTCGGGATCGTTGGGATCGAGGTAGTGGCGCACTATGCACAGCACCTCCTGCGGCGACAGCACTGCACCCAGGCCCAGCGTGTCCAGTGCGCGCCGGAACTGCTGCGGCGCGATGCGTCCCGAGTTCAGCGCGTCGTAATCCTGTAGGCCAAAAAAAAAAACAGAGACATCTGAAACATTGGGCTCACTATGTACTGGGTGTAAGGTTCCTGAAGCTCTTTAATAAGGCTTTTGATACGAAATAATTGAAACAGCTGCTTCTAACCTAATAAATAAATTTCACACTGCGAAGTTTATTCCTCTACTTTATATCCCATACGCAAAATACGCGCCTCAGACGTGGAGTTGCGGACACCAGCCCGTTATACAATACAATACAATCCCCAGCTTATGCTTAGCTGATGATAAGTTAAAGTTCAAAAAAGCAGTTTCTCAACTAAATTTGAGTAAAACGTTTTTGGTTTAGAATCAATCTGCTTATGATTTAAAGGTTTTATTAATTATCTAATAACCTAGCGCAGTTCACTGTAAGTGCAAGTAACAGCAAGAGAAAAATATATGTTTAAGAGTATAAGAACAAATGTGACAAACCCTGAGAAACTCGGAGACCCTGAGCCGTCTCTGCATGACGAACTCCTGCACTCTGAGCATAAGCTCAATGAGTTGCCTCGAGGGCTTCGGTTGTTTCAGCGCCGGGTGGAAGGTCTCCTGGAAGCCTAGCGGCTCGGTGGACATTCTGGCATCTATATCTGGACGCACGATCTTCGGCAGCGTCGTGTCTATTATGGCACTCGGGTTCAGGTACTCCTGCGCAATGAACATCAATCAATAACTCATCATTATGATCATATTATTGTGAACACCTACAGACAAACGTATTACTGTGTTGTCTATTACGCGGCTATTTGGGCGCTGTTAAGTAATTTAATTTCGATATTAAGAAGAGTTGACTTACAGCCAAATTGTCAACGAACCTATCCATTTCAAATGTCAACCTTAGCTTACCGGTCCGAGTCCCTGTATGCCGTGCAACTTGACGTCATCGACAGCCTTGAGGAAGTCCACGTAGTCGATGGTATAGGAATCCTTGATGAACTTGCGCACGAGCAGGTTGAAGTCCTCGGCCGTCACGATCACGCCGACGTAGTTGAGGATCCGCGCAAAGTGAGCAAACGTAATCCTGCCGTCGTTCTTAGCGACCTAAAAAATCATAATTGACTTAGTTAATTATTAGATACACAGGTTATGCGCAAGTTGAGAGGCCTTAGTTACTGCCTTTTTTTTTTTTTTTTTTTTCGGGTGGGAAATCATCCAATGACTTCCCCCGCTCTGGGTGGAGCGGGGGGGCATGTCAGACTTGTACTGACTAAAACCCACCCATGTTTCTTCTATTGCCCTTTACGTTCCGAGGCCGCGGTATCTCTTTCGAACAACCCGCAACCCCGGCAGGCAGAGGCTCTGGCAAGCCCCTCTGCTTTGCTGACTCTCTTTGAGGCGCGCGTGAAACACGAACGCGCCGTCGACACGGCCTGTCGTCAATCGACGGACGGACGGTGAACTACCCATTGCTCACCGCCCACAGGCCCGCTTAGTTACTGCCTTCAATTATAAGTAACATCTAAAAGACACTCGCTGGTCGCAAGCGGACGTGCAAAGCGTGCTGCGCTCGCAGGAGACACGTCCAAGGGGTAAAAAATCGAGTGATCACGTAGTACCTCGTATAATATCAGAAGCTGTGGCGTATCGAGGGCTGGCGGAGGAGAGAGGAAGCCCTCGTTCCAGCAATGGTTAAATCATAGGTTGACACACCAGCTCGTAGTCTTGGAAGTACGGTTTGAGCGGCAGGTCCCTGGCCGCGATGGTGGCGAGTAGGCAGCAGAGACGGCGCAGCTGCCACTGGTCCAGTTTATGGCATTCTGGCTCCGGGGGCGGGGGGCAGGCCTCCAGGATACAGTCCGCTGACGTCTTATCGCGGCCGCCCGCGTCTGTGGGTCAAACGATTTCGTTCAAATACTCACATACGCACACAAGCTCGCGTTTCTATCTCTACCCCGGGTCGAAGCTTCAGAGCGCCGCCTGCTACTATCCTTACCAACTCCTGTTCGTTGTTGGTCCATGCTCATACTTCTCATGACCTTCTTTGGTCTTCTTTGATAGGAAAACATAAATGACAACAATTTCCTTGAATTACATCGAAAGCTCATGACATCCAAAACCTACAATGACTATATTCAAGGGAAAGGTTATTCTTTACCTATACATTCTAGCTATGTTATACAACACTCATCTATGCATACCAATCATGCTCTCAACATCAATTCTTTTTATTTGTATGTTTTCACTACTAAACGGCTGATCGGATCGTAATGAGAAGACTCGAAGAACAAATTACAATTCATTATTTTTTTATGTTCCGTCTACACTCCGCATTACAGCTTTTTTCCCAAATTAAGGCCGTTAAGTTATATCCAGACAATAACAATTATCAAATATTTTCGTTCCCAAAGGGATCTGTCGATTTGTTGAATAGACTATTAGAAAATTAAATTGCATAAAATCTGTTTGATGATTACAAACAGAGTTAAATAAATAAAAATGAATAACTACAAAAACCTTTAACAATGTTGATACTAGGACACATGAATTTCTTCTGACTCCCAAACTAGGACATCCTGTGACTTAGGAGTCGGTGTTCTGCTGTCACCATGATCTTTGCACAGAAGTGCGTTAAATCGGTACACAAAGATAATTGCAAACAAAATTAATATAAAAAGAAAGAAATAATTGAATTCATTTGACAAAATTGAATTGTTAGTGTGGGGTGGATGTGTATTTATGTGTGTTGGCGTGAATGTGTGTCTATGTCTATGGAGGTGTAAGTGTACGTAAGGTTGTGTGTATGAATATTATAATTTGTATACCTATTGTAAGGTTCATGTGAAGCGAATGAAAAATCAGTAGAAGACAAATATGGGCACCTATTGCCGGATGTGAAGTAGTTCTTCTGTTTGGACGTAGGTTGTCCAGATCATGTAGCCATATTACTTTCATCCTAACCTCATGATGACTTAGCCCTGATAAAGGTATGGTTTTGCAGTTATTTTTCAAAATGAAAGAGCTCACAACGTAAAAGACACGGCTGGCGAGTGCGATCTTATGGGTTACTAGCTTTCGCCGGCGGCTTCGCCCGCGTTAAATTCAGGATAAGACAGTTCCCCTTTCCTGATTTGCAGGACCTGCCACCTGTAGTTTTTGCCCTAGCGACTGATTTATTTTAAAAGCAAAGCTAAGTTTTCCTTCTTTCTCCCTCACTTTTCACTCTTTTAAAAAAAAAATAGCTTATGTCCGTCTCCACTTCATCAAAATCGGTTTAGCCATTTAGGCGTGAAGAGGTAACAAACAAACCAACTCACTTTCGCTTTTATAATATTAGTAAGAATTGTAAGGAAGTAAGGATTGGTGGGAATATCATTTTTGCTTTTCGCTTGGTATTTATCTGGTAGGGGTATTGGGGGATAAGTATTAGTTGCTGGGGAATTAGTTCTAACACTTCTAATTCCCAGCTAAAATACTAGGAAGTGGCGAAGGGCGTTTTGGAGGACTGACTTTGACTTGTAAACTATGACGTTCAAAAAGCGCTGATTACCAGCCCAATTTGAATAAATAAGTTTTTATTTACTCCATATTCCTCAACTTTTTGACAACTGTCAAGATCCTTTGATTGCTATAGCTGACGATGCGGCCTAAAACTTGGGTTAGGATATAAAATAGGATTTTTAAATCCCGACAGCACGTTTCCGTGGAATACTTGTTGACTTCCACGAGGGTGAACCTGCGAGCAAAAGCTTGTTAATATATAATGTCCTCCATCGACCTCCATATCTGGCTTAAATGGAGAGCATGCCTCACAACCCACTGCTGTCACTCGTATTGTGACAACAGTGACAGCTTCCCCGGATGATATTTGACAGAAGTTCCCTTGTGTGCGAAGCCGCGTGAATTATTTAGAGTTGGTATTAGGGTATGCCCGTAAGTAACGGACGATTTCATGGCCCGCCGATAACCAGGGTCCCGACCCTGGTTATAGGGTATATTCAGAAGGTTGTCAAAAAGTTTTGTTCATTTCGTGTCACTGTTTATGTTGTTTATTAATAACATAATCAGTACCTCATCTTGACAGCTGGGTTTGCGCTCATAAGACACAATAATTGTAGGAAGAGCTAATTTGATCGGATTCTATTTGCGTAAGCCGTCCGGGGCAGGTATAGCCCTCAGCTGGGGGTGGGACGACGATGTCTCGTATTGATTGCATGACCTGGTTACTGTTGCTAAATAAACCCATCCATTTTCACCTCAATGTGTTGAAGCTCTGTCGTATCGATGCAGCATTGTGTACATACATATGTATAAACAAATCTGAATCTATGACCTGAAGCAACACGGTCTTTTAAAATAGTCATTACTGTAATTATTTGACTGTATTAACAGTAGCAACCTAAATTGTTAGATAGGTTACCTAGTAGAAACACAGAAAGAAGACAAAGCCTTTGAAAAACAAAATCAAACAAAATTATACGTATATCAGTTTACTTGCCGTAAGAGTAGTTACTTATTGTAAATGTACCGATAAAGAAATATATAGAGGAGGACGGAGATGGATAGGTTACGTAACAAGAGTGTTTTGTTTCGTAGAAGCAAGGGTAGCCGAGGTTGATGTGTTACTGTGACGTGAGGTTCACACAACTGGCTCTGAAACGACAAATTACTGCGATATATTCCCGGACTAAATGTAATGACGTCAGTACAAGAAAGAAGGCTCCAAGTAGATAGGATACTTAAATTGATAAAAAAATACATCATTAGTCTGTTTTTCCACAACTTGCTTACGGGTTTTGCAGATTATTTATTGGTGCAATAATACAGGTTCCCACAGCTACCATTCATAAGCAAATGGGCCTGCCCGTAAGAGCCCATGCCTGCCGAGGTTGCGGATTCTCGAAAGAGATATCGCGGCCCCGGAACACAAAAAAATGGATGGGTTTTAGTCAGTACAACTCTGACTCTCCCTTCCGCTTCGCGCACAGCAAGAGAAGCCATTTGATAATTTCCCATCCGAACAAAAGAGCAAGGTACTATACATACACGTCGGTAATCATGGCTTATTGCCATGACTATTTTTATGTTTGCGCTGGCGCAATCTTCACAGAAAAACCTTGATCGCCAGGAACACATGGATAAATGTATGTTGAGCAAGAAACACGTACCTTCGCCGTGAATGATTTGGCAGAGCTGGTGATACAACACGCGTCCATCCTGTGCGCGGAAGTAGTCGGCCAGCTGTGAGATTTCCGAGTCCGACAGCCCTACCACCGAACGCAGCGGACCCGCCAAGATGGACACGAACTTCGATTCTGGAACCATTTAGTTTTACATAAACTTATGAAATGTAAGACAGTTGTAACAAGTGTAAGAAAGGTCATTGTCTCCATAGCGTTTGATAAACCTGCAAGACTTTATGGGAAAGTTATCAAAATGCTTTGTCATACTGAAATTAAAGCCAAATTAAGTTAACTGCAGCTGTACATAGGCCATAGGCATCTACTAGACATCATCACATCGTACAACAAAGGGTCCTGTGAGACAGTATCATTAGACCTAGAGCTGGAGGAGTTGCTGTCAGGAAGAGACAAGTCTTAACGTACATCCAATCCGGGACGCATGGCACATTCCGTTTGTCCCAGACGAAAGGTGAAAAGAAAGAAAAAAGGGAAGGAAAAAAGGTGTTTATGCATCTCTGCAATTAAGGTAGTAAGATATTACCTGATATGAGGGAGTTGCCCTCAGGGTCGAGCGGCCGGTACCAGTCCCACAGGTTGAGGCCCACGCGGAAGGCCGCCGCGCGGATTTTGTTGCACGTCTTCCATACGTCTGCAAGACGGACTATCTGTGGGAACCATTACATCTTACTGCATTTGCCTCGTCAACACTAATCTTAATCTTATAGAATTCTTCTATACGTGTGAATGTTTTCAAACTCCTCCTATACGGCTTGACCGATTTGGAAGAAATTTTGTGTGTATAATTAAGTGGATCAGGTAGGCAGCCGCTCCGTGTAAAATAATGGTATTCAGCTGCATCGACTTAATCTAGAAGAAAATGCAGGCAGTTGCTGGCTACACCTTACACTAGGATCTAGGAATTATTATTTTGCGTTTGTTAGAAACTCAGAAACATAAACGATATTGAAAGCTCCGTTGGTTTGACTATCAGAGATTGCAAATAAAGTATTTGAGTCCTCTTATGTACATTTGTATAATGTACATAAATGTTCTATTATATTGCGCCTCACGGTACCTACAGATTTAGTTTATAAGAAGCGAATCCTGCCATTGATCAACACATTCATATTTTCGCCAATAATTTTGCATACACAAAAATACATATTTTTAAGTTCTATCCATTACATCGTTACCTACCGTGTCATGCATTTTGATAGGTTTTCTAATGAACACTTAATTTAACAGTATTGAGAGTCGTCTTCATTCATGCCTATTTAATTTGGATTACATAAAAGTATGTTTTGGCGATTATTCCAGTGAATTGTAGAGATACACAAAAATTTGACTGTTGACAGCAGACGTTATGTACCTGTCATAGCCAATGTTGTGTCATAGTGATCGGAAATATTTTTCATTTTTGAATTTCGAAAGGAAATATAACCTGAAAAAGAGCTTCCCGTCCTTGCGTACGAAACTATTTGCATTTAAAAGCTTACTTCACGTTACGTTGCTCATGTTGCTCTTGAAAAGTTAGTGTGGATTAACATAATACTATTAGATTTCGCGAGTTTTCGAATCGTAGCTGTCGTAGCATCCAACTGCTACGAACGCTACGAATGCTACGAAAGATCTCCGCGCCGAGCTACGACCTTTCATTAGAGCTTTCGATACTGCTGATTTCAGACAGATTTAATTGATATAATTGGTTGCACCTGTATGTAGTTTTTTTTAAAATAAAAGGCTGGCTCCATCTTCATAAATTAGGTAATGTTCTCTGATTGCTCTCACCATTCCAAGGCGAAGGGACCTGGAGGCTCTTAAGCACACAATTATAAATGCCACTCATCAATCAATTTGTCAATGGGTCTACGTCGGTACCGGTCCGTTACGTTACACCCCCATTTTACATAGCAGCGACGGTTTCCCGAACGTTTATACATTGCCGTGTACATAAGGTGATCCAAGGTTAGGCGTGGGTGGTTAGAGAGAAATGTATTGGGGGCGTCATGTAGAGTTGTGAGGCTGAAAGGTCGGCGTTGTCGCGGCACATGCGCGGCGCGTGTCGGGCGCGCGGTGACGTCAGAGCGATCGATCGGCTGGCGCGGCTTGCCTCAGCTCCGCCGCTCCTGTCAGCTCCGGAGCACGTGAACAGACCTGACGCTGACGATGCGGCCACACGTTACGTAAGGCCCCCCACGTGCATTCATGTCCGGCAACCACCCATGTGCGGGCTAAGCTTCAGGACCAGGAATAGCCCTTCGCAGAAAACCTCCCTCCGATGGGGCGACAGCTGCCCGACGAGCAGTAACACCTCGGCCTAGTGAGGGACAGTGTTGTGTGGTACAAGTGTGCAGGACACATGGCGGGCTAGTGACGTGCCCAGTGCGGCCACTCGCGACACATAGCGTTTTATTGAACGGAAAGTAAGTATTACGAGTTCCCAATTACCTTTATATTTTGTACACACGACTATTACTTAATAGCGAACAAAGTTATGATTATTCAAACAAATATTCTTGGTGCTAGTTGAAGCGTGCTGACATCTTACTCTCAGTTATTAATTGTTACCTAAAAAAGCTAAAGCTAAAAGCTGCCGATGCCAGTTATTAATGTACATTGACCAGTTAGCCAGGTAAATGGAAGTTCTTGTTTTATTATTTGAATTTAAACGGAGGTGGTCATTTTGTACCTTTATGTATACAGTTTTTTTTAAATCCATGGGTAATGTTTTACGTTTGTTATAAATATGTTACAAAATATATAATTTATCTGAAATAAATTATTTGAATTTGAATTATAATTACTTCAGCCTTCTTCCAAGGACTTCTTAAACGTTGTGGGTTGTAAGAAATCTGTAACATTCAAACGAAGTACGAAATGGCAACTTTATTGATTGCATGTGGTTTTTTAAATCGGTTAGGTTCTGCTCTTATGATTATTACAGCCGCTCATTGTGCTTCGATCAATGATGATAACAATAGGGAAGAGACACTCGCAAGCATTAGCTGATGGATTCGTGGTCGCAGATTCTAATTTATGTCAACGTTACGATTGAGCCCTTATATGACTATCAATGATAAATAATATTATCATCAACAACAGTTACTTGTTTAGCAAATTCCCTGAATTAACGCCAATCAATGGCTTGTAATAAAACGACTTAGAGCAATATATTAATCTCGAATCACGGAGAATGCAGTAAGACATATTGCGATTAATTAAAATCCATTTGCACTGAGGTGCATACAAACAAGCACGAATGGCAACACTAAAAATACACGTAATTGATGGCGATAGCCAATATAAGTGAGATCAATTTGGTGCTCATTGATAAACCTAGGCTTACACTATAATATCATTATTTCCTTCTATTAAAGCTTCGAACCATAATATTGTTTTATAAACAATTTAACATCGGATGAATTCTAGAACCAGGCAAATGAAATGGTCAAATCAATCAATCTAGGCAGACTCTTGCTTCCACTGTACATGTTAACAGATTGATCACAATGTTGTCGTATTTTAGCCAAAGGTTGACTGGTAAAGATTGCCTTAAGTCCGCCTATGTACTACTATTGTAAGTAAAATTTAAATAAATAAATTGATTTGAAGTAGCGATTCTCTTTGCTGCAGGAGAGCATCAGTCAAGATGATCAACATAGCGGGCGTGGTGTCCATCGTGCTGTTCTACGTGCTCATCCTGGCCGTGGGCATCTGGGCAGGCCGCAAGAAGCCCGCTGGCAATGACTCCGAGGAAGAGGTCATGCTGGCCGGCCGCTCCATCGGCCTGTTCGTTGGAATATTCACGATGACTGGTAAGATACGTCACCAAAAGATTACAATCGAGGATACCTCTATGGAATGATAAATAGAAATAGTCCCGGTATTATGTGCTAGTAACGGTACCAATTTAGTGTAAAACCATTTCCTCATATCGAAAAGCAACGATCATCACTGACAATCAAAGGTAAAACTGAGGACCAATATCCTATTGAGTTGAGGAACAGCTTACTGAACTCAGAACATGTAGCTCACGAACTGACTTTTAGACTGTAGGCTTACGGTACCAAACCAGATCAAGTTATTTTATTCATGTTGGTTGAGTCCGTTGGTATTTCTTGAAATCGAAAGCAAAATATTTATAATATGTCACATAGGTCTACATGGGCACTTATGAAACGTCGAAAAAAAGTGCACTGCAGTGCAGAGTGCAGTGTACTTTTTTTTATGTAGAACAACCGGAATGAATCTCGATGGTTACTTTTTTAAAATCATTTTATTTTACAATGTTGTTGTTACAGCGTTAGTACTTAAGTATGAGAGAACAGCGTAGGTCCGGCCCCCAAATATTGGAACTCAGATCCAGCCTGTCCCTTTACTGCCCTCCCCCAGTGACGAGCTAAGCCGCGCCGAAGGTCGTACCCCGCAGGGGGTGCCCTTAGCGTGCAGTAGTCGCTTAGTTTATAAGTTTTATCCCCTAGCTGGAGGCCTTAAATGAAAGGCACCCACAGGATAGTCCGGTTTGTTTTTTGTTGACACGAGAAAACGTAGGCCCGGCAATAAGTCATTGCGTTCTTTACAAAACGTAAAATAAGATTTTCTTATCTTATTTCAATTATTTTTTGATAAAAATCGTCTAAGAATCTACAAGGTCAACAATATCCACTCTCTCACAAAATATGGTAAAAAAGAATCTATACAAGATATAAAAAATAACTATATGAAACAAGTGACAGATGTCGAAATCAGCTTCAGCTGTAACTATTCAGAACAAAGGTTGAACAAATATAATAATATGATTTGACAGCTATTGTAAAAATGTAAACTGATTAATGAGATCACAAAAAAATAACGTTGAATTCTTGAAATCACTAAATTCTTTCAATTTAATTTGAAAGTCATGTCATTAGGGGAAAATCCAATTAGCAATTATACACCAGCGTGTTGTTTACTGAGAATAATAGAAAAAGGAATTATACGCTAAGTGGTTCTAAGTGCTTGAGAAATCACTTGATTATGTTATCTATGTCCCACATGGAGTTATACGCAGAATATAGAATCATACGAAGAATTTTCATTATTCATGCATGATAAACTAAACGCAGTTCCTATGCCTAGTTTGATATATGAAATTGAGAAATAGGTTTGATTGATTAGTGGTGCTGTCCTGTAGTTTCCTTAAACAAACAAACGAACACATGGAAATATATATAATATATATATATATATATATATATATATATCTGTCTTTAAAGCCACTCACTGAACGGTGGCGGTCGTTACCTTTATGTAAAAACAAATTTGTATTCAGCTGCATCCGGACTTCGGTTAGACTGGAAGAAAAGCCATGTTGGCTTGCGGCAAACCCCTTTCTCAGGTAAAGGGGAGGAGTGAGACTCCTCTCCCTGTCATTAAATATGAGAGGCGCTCGGAAAGACCCAGCGACACCAGCTCGGGCCTATTTGCTTGGACAGCAGACTTCGCCAAGGGGGCCGAAGAGGGGGGCTAACCTAACCTAACACGTTACACACAATGTGGAATTGAGACTTTGTTATTCTTATCACAAATAAGTATCTATGTACCTACTATATGCGTCATGTCAGACATGGTTTCGATTGCTTGGTATTGCCCACACTTGTGTGAAAGTATATAAATATAATGTATAAATATAAGTATATGTAATACTTAATCAAATATACCTATAAATATATACGCATTTTGCAATTGAAAACCTTCATTTCATTGCATTCAGTTCAATTTTGATTGTAATCGTTGTAATCTGCAGTCGTTACAGCGCTATTGCAAAGATTTCAATTGTGTGTTTTAAATTGAACTCAGCTCACATGAAAATAAAGTGGTTTTTTATTTATGTTACAAAACTAGGTTTTTCTATTGCTTTCAGAATAGGTAAAGTGCTGTGTGTTTCCCATTAATCTCTAGTGTACCATTGTGTAATTGTTTAGTCTCAATCTATTTTGGGTATGCACGTTTATATGCCTTAATAATTTTATTTATAGTTGTAAATACTTTGTGTAACATTCGTATTTAAAGACGTGCTCGTAATGATCTAACAAATTTAACTTATTTAAACTATATCTTGCACCACCACTTGTCATTCATTAATATGCACTTTCGATGATAAGCGTGTCGACCTATTCTATAACCAGGATTGGCTCCAGATAAAGGAACTCCTCAACGGTAAACAGCACAGACACGATATTATGTCATCATTTATTTACTTTTCTCAACTATATTGGGTCGGCTTCTAATCTTACCGGATGGGGCTCCACACAAGACGGTTCTCGAAGACCATAATAGCTTTTTGTAAAAAAGTTTTTACAAATAATAATGTTAATTACTAAAAGGGCGAAAGTAATAACACACTTCTAAGTATTCTCTATTATATGAACTACTTTTATAGGATATCGAATACATATAAATGAGTATATTAGAAGCAGAGTCATCAAGTTAAATGAAGACCGTCAAGTTGGGGCTCATTTCGGCGTGTCGTGTATATAACATGAGCGAACTTGTACAAGTTTTACGATTCAGTTGATGCGAGACTCTCATATTGCTGCCTATTACAAGCTTACGTTGAATGGTCAGCAGCATATTAGGGACAAGTGTGTTAGGCATTGATTTGTTGGAGATGACGGTTTTCCATAACGCGGTCGAATTCTTAGATTGGTTTGGTCCAGTCAGATAGTCCATAAAGTTTTAAAGTTATGAATACTTTGAAAAGTTCCAAAACTAAAAACCAAACTGTGTTGTGTACTTGGTTAACTAACTAGTTTCAGCTCATTTGTCTGATGTCAAGACAATAGTTAGAACAGACCGAGTTAAACTTGCTCCTATTACAAGGACTAATTTGGACAAGGATCATCATTCTTACCTGTGCAAACGTTAGTTGCTTTACCGTATATGTTTGTTGCAGCAACGTGGGTGGGCGGTGGATACATCAACGGCACGGCGGAGGCCATCTACACGTCCGGCCTGGTGTGGTGCCAGGCGCCCTTCGGATACGCGCTGTCGCTCGTCTTCGGTAAGATATGATAGCAGTTCTCCAAACAATATTATTTTAGGTTACTACTTTTTGCTCGAAACACAAACGGCTAGAGAAGGGCAGAATGGATAAAACAATCCGTGACAGTTATACATTTACCGGGATCGCCTCTAACAGGCAGATTATAATGTTATCTACCAAAGAGATTGTTTTTCGGATTAACGAATAAATAATGTATCCTTTCAATTCAAGAGATAATATAAATATTAGAATTTACCGCACGTCGGCAAATACATGTTTTTTTTTAAATAATACAGTGCTTCTACTTTTTATCATTATCCTTTTAAAAAACAAGGAGGTTATGTGTTCTTTTGTTTCTGATCAGCACATTCTGAAATGTATTGTTTTTGTACAGGCGGCATATTCTTCGCGAACCCAATGCGCAGGCAGGGCTATGTGACGATGCTGGACCCGCTTCAGGACTCATTTGGCAGCCGCATGGGAGGGCTGCTGTTTCTGCCCGCACTCTGCGGGGAGGTATTCTGGGCAGCCGGCATCCTGGCGGCGTTGGGTGAGTCTATTGAAGAAATCTATTATATAGTAACGTTGTCCACACGTGTAACACCTACTGGCTCCAACTATAGCTAAAGACCATCCAGGAGATTAAAAATATATTTGTAAGTGCTTGCACTAAAGGCCCGGTAAGGTGATGGACTGATTCTTTGAGGAGTGGCTGGAGAGGCGTCATGACCTACCGCCTGACGCACGTCCTCACCGGACACGGAAGTTTCGGGAGGTTGCTGCACATAATCGGGCGGAAGGAAACGCCCGGGTGTCACCATTGTGACGATCGCCCGGAGGACACGGTGGAGCACACAGTGGCGGTCTGCCCAGCTTGGGCGGAGAACCACCGTGCCCTCGTAGAGGCGATCGGCGGCGGCGATCTCTCGCATCCGGCCCTGCTTCAGGCTATGGTCTGGAGCGAGAGGGAATGGGAAGCGGTCACCTACTACAATGATCAGTTGTACCTTCCGATCCGTCTGATGTCAACTAAATGAGTAAATACGCGTGTTCCTGGTGCAGTGGTGTGAGCATACCGGAGTCCAGGTCGATCGTTCGCGATGCTGCGCCACGATCACCTACTATGACAGGGAACCGTTGTGTGGTCCATGACAGCCATGAAGGTTTTACTTCATGTAGCGTTGTTTCTGAATACCATTAGACAACGAGATGAAGAAAACAATTTCTTTGAGTGTCACGTTGTCTAGTGGGCACAAACGTGACTGCATGAAGTCTTGGGTTAGGTTTCCGGGTCGGGCAAATTGTTACCTTTTCACCCGGATTTTCTCAGTAGCAGCCACGCAGTCAGGATCTGCGGTTGCTGACAATAGGGTTTTTTTAGGGATGTGAAATTATCAAATAAATTCCCGCGCTCTAGGCGGAGCGAGGAAATTTATTCCTTCTCTATATTTCGTGGGCCTTAAACATTGCTAGCTGATTGTGGGTGTACTATTAGGTGCACCACTGCCTAACCCTTCAGCGATCTCAGGCGTGTCGTTATGTACAATAACTTATTTCTAGTGTGGTAACATTCTTTCTATCCAATTGTGCTTACCGGGTACACACAATAAGATTAACTTTTATTTAAACTGACAAAGTATATAAAACTAAACAAAGACACAACGAGTTTACCCAACTAGAGTGACGTCTACTAAGTCGTACAATATTTCCTGCGGCTTCTTTTTTAATAAAAATGTCGCGTTTTATAGATTAAATGAAGTCAAGCTTGTGTGGGTGTAGTTTTATATACACTTTTGTATAGTAAGCGTGTTCCGCCCACGACTGGGTGTGCCGGGTTCACCTTTGACATCTACAGTATTCTACAGCTCCTACGGTTCTAGTATTATATCAAATACTACGTTTGAACTTTGCGAACAAATCTCTTTGAGTACCTGCAGTCCCTTGGAACTGTGATCAAAGAGGTATGGATCATAGATTGTGCAACTTTTAACATCTGAAGAGATATCTACTTACCTAGATTTAAGTACACAAAGCACTGATATAAATGAAAAGCTACATAAGATAAATGGCGCCCAGCGTGGGACACAGTCGTAAATCTCCTTCAAGTCTTATCATTCCGTGATGAGTAAATCCAAAATGCGGTTCAGACCAAATCTTTCCAGAACAAGGGAACAAAGTTACAGATTAGATAAGGGAAAATTCTCTGCGATTGAAAAAAACACCCAACTTGGGACCAAGCGGTTAACGATCGAATTAATTTAGTCTTAGTATTTTTTTTCTCTGCTTCAACATATCAGATTCTTCAGCCTCCTCCCAGCCACTACGTATCACCTAAATGATATAACGTCACTGTCGTCACCCGTTACGATTTTTCGTTACTAGTTTATTTCGTGCTAACATATTATAACAAGAGGCCGGGAGTTTTACGAGGGATCGTTGGAGTGCGTGCGTGCGTGTGTATGTGCGTGTGCGAATCTGTTCATTGTCGTAATAACAGCTATGGGACACTGTCAATGGTTGATTTCCGATTTTTGTGGTTCATGATCACAGACGATGCGACGTAACTTGTCTGGCCGTTAGTGACGTCACGGAGCTTCTTGTATACTCTAAGCATATGTTTTCCGTGTCTACGGCGCGTTAGTATTCCCTGCGCGCCTCAAAGAGATGTCATCAAAGCAGAGGGCCTGCCAGGCATTCGCCTGCCGGGGTTGCGGGTTGTTCTAAAGAGTTACCGCGGTCCCGGAACATAAAGATCAATGGTAGGAACATAGGTGGGTTTTAGACAGTACAAGTCAGTAGTAACTTTAGTCATTTGATAATTTCCGCTCCGCAAAAAAAGCATATATTTTCATTTGTTTTTTTGGCAGTAGCTAACTTGTTATCAAACGCGTGTCGCTATTAACGTGTAGCTCGTGGACAAGCCGCAATGGCTTTATTTACCTTCATACTGTGTTATCACAACACACATTCATTTACATAAACTACGGCTTCATTTAATCACTGAAACCTTTGTTTACCGCGACTCTAAAAACAAAAGAATACGTATTCTAAATAGGAAAATAGCTAATAAATTATTTTGGTAGTTTTGCTTTGTTATCATTCGTAAATAACCTGTAAATTATGCATAGTTTGGCGAAGCTACCTTAAACAATTATGGTAAAACAAGCACACAATCTAAATATAGTTTTTACTAGACATAGGGAATTATTTCACAGAAAGCGGTTGAGTCACAGTAATTACTTAACGTCAACTTGTTACTATAATGCGTCCCACATAAGTATGTGTGTCATGTGTGTGTGTGTGTGTGTTTGGTACCTATACACAACACATATTTACTATTGCTTTACATCGACGAGCTCTTAGAAGATGTTCGTTAGCGTAAGTGATGAAGATGCGACTTTCAATAGAACTGCTAGCGGTGTTAACTTCCAAATGTAGGTACCTACTTGTAATGATTTGTTGGAGTAACTTCAATGGGTAGGCCCCATCTGTGTCGTAGGTATGTGTGTGAGTTTATTCGGTAGTTTCGAATAAGGAAGATAGGTACGGTTTTCTTTTCGGATGGGAAATGAAATCATCAAATAACTTGTATCAGACTTTTACTAACTAAAACTCATCCATGTTCCTTCTCTTGGTCTTTATATTCCGGCACTGCGGTATCTCTTTCGAACAACCTGCAACCTCAGCAGTAGGTACCTGTATTTTATTAGGCTATTTTATATTTAAAAGCTAGTAGTAAATATAGGTAAAGAAAGGGTTCCTAAGGTTATTATTAGCTTCTAAATAATATAGTCATTTAAAGAAAAAAGCTACTATAGGGAGAAAGAGGGAAGAAAAGGGAAATCTTAGCTTTTCTTTTACGATAAGTTAGGCGCGGCAAAATCTGCAGGTAGCCGATACCTGCAAATCAGGAAAGGAGAACTGTGTTACCCCGAATTTGACGCGAGAAAATCCGCGGGCAAAAGCTAGTATTCAAATAAAACGAATGGATTCAGGAAAAAATTAGCTTGTTTAGTAAATCATGTAGATATTGAGAGCAAGTTCGATGGAGGCCTGTTTATATTGAACATAAACTCTTGAAACAATCAATCTATCTGCATCAAAACCCGTTGCGTAGTTATATAGATTTAAGTATACACCCCTATGAATACATAGATCTTTCTCGTGATCGACAGCGGGAAGAGAATTTATTTAAAACTATGTGGTAATTATTTTACAATATCTGGACGAAGTCGGGCATTTTGTGTTGCTCCATAATATTGACACCCGAGACTACGTCCCTGTTGAATACTGTAAAACACAGTTCGAATTTAAATAAGCTTTTATAACAAACTGACAGCTATGAATATGTTTACTTGTATAGGTTTACAATAACTTAATACGTTTTCTGACAGAAGGCAGTCTGTGTCTATTTCTGTTCGCAGGTAAACGAGGGCATTGCGTGTAGCTAGCTCACGGCGTACTTGTGTCGAATGCTTGAAATATTACTGAAACTAGGTTTCGTTTCTAAGGCCTTGTTAATTGTATAGATTAGATGATTTAAAAAATAGTTTTACAATAAAACGTCAAGAGACAATTTGCTTAAAGTTAATAACCAAACTGGAAAAGCCATTTGGACACTTTTCCCATTCACACTTGTGCTAACGAATTGCTTTAAAACTTTATTTTTAGTTCTAGCATGTAAAACTTAATTAAGAACTATTTCAGTAAATTCTAATTACGTCAACCTTCATGTGGATCGTGTTCTAAAATGAAACGAATTCCGGGGTTCTGAAATGGTTGCTTTAGCAAAATCATGGAATATATCATAGGTCATTAAATGATTAAAATATGATTGGTCACAGACGCAGTTAAAAATTGTCAATTTGTGACCATTTTACGAATTCATATTATTGATCTATAATCATTCTGCTTAAGCGTCCATTTACGACTGCCAGGTCATTGTCCGCACCCAGTGTAACACCTAGCCTTAAGTACATGTTATCTACCGATATCGCCAACATATAATATTCTCAGGTACATAAGTTTATGTAGGCTTGCTCAGGTAGGCGTGTGGTCAAATATTCAGATCAGGCGTGAGGCAAGATAAATGGGAGGGGGAGGGTGAGAGGAAGGCGGAGGAAGCGGGTAGGTAAACAAATTATTAATAACAAGTAGACGATTAATTTACAAGGTGATTTTCAAGTGATTCCCACGACCTTCACGTGCTCGTCGGAATATGGATATTAAGCCATCTAACATATTCTGAGTCGCAGTCATAATACGGTAGCATTATTATTCTACCAGCTACTACGATGTTCTACCCTCAGTGTTGACAGCTCTGAAAATAACAAATTACTATGTGTTTCAATACCCGCAGTCATATTTATAGACTGTCACAGCGATGTGAAGCGACGCGCGCTCTCTGCAATAGTAATTTAATTCAATATTGACACTTGGCAAATACGGATTATGATAAAGATTAAACCTACTTATATCTAATACAAGGCGTCTTGAACTCATGATCAATTCGCGTGTCAGGCTCACGTGGTTAACATATGGTGTCCAGTATAGCATGGATGCTACAGTCTGGTATAGACGGTACGGTTAGCGCAGTGGTTGGCTGCTGCGGTGCGTATCGCGGGTTCGATTCAAACGCAGAACAAATATTTGTACGGGCCAAGGCCCACAAGTAGTTGGTCCAGTACCATTAAAATGTTTGTTTATGCGCTCACGGTACAAGAGAAATTCATAGAGGCCCCACTATATAGGAATTTCAATCGTTTTAATGCAAGCACTTGAGGAAGTAGAATAGAGAAGAAAGCAAGGACGGAAGGAAGTAGCGGGTGTATCACCATCCTATATTGGTTATTGTGAGATACTCACGACAATGTTTACTAGGCCCATTCATCAACCCCAGGATCATGTTCAGGGTCGGCAACGAATGTTTACGTGCCAAAAATCTAGTCAGTCCTTAAACCAAATCAGAATTTGCTCGTGTGTATGTGCTAGGGAAGAGACAATAACTTCAAGCAACTGCTATTCATATCTTCTCGCTAGTTAGCGGTCCCCCGGCGCGGCCTGTCTCTGTGGCGGCAGTAGGTAGGGACGTCGCCCTCCGGTCATCCATTATGGATGCGGAGGGTTTATAGCGGACTCGTTTGTTGCCTATTACGGCACCACTAGGGTCTTTATGGGAACATGATAAAAGTACGATGATTTTCGTGTCTATTTTTACTTGACTTTGAAGCTGTTATCAGAAAGTCGTGTGTTCAGAGCCGTTGGGTCCGGGCCATCATCGATGTTTGTCAGTCGTTACAGGTAGTCAGTGGCCCGAACGTCTGTCAAGCAGTCTTATCAGTCTCTGTGATCAGTTTTGTGTTTCAATAGGCATCTTTAACTGTCAAGTTCTTTTCTGTTCAATTCACTTTAAGCCGTGTCACGTCGGAGAAACGGCGAATGAACGTGGAATTTTACAAATATTATCATTCGCTAGCGAGATACGTCTGATTTAGACTTAACTAGCTTTTGCCCGTGGCTTCGTTCGCGTTAAATTCGGGGTAACACAGTTCCTCTTGCGCCTTATTGATTTGTAATAGCAACGCTAAGTTTTCCCTTTTCTTACCTCTTTCTCCCTTACATTCCACTTTTTTTAAATAAAAAATAGCCTATGTCCGTCTCCTGGTTTCCAACTATCTCTGCACCAAAATTCATCACAAACGGTTTAGCCATTAAAGCGTGAAGAGCTAACAAATAAACAAACTCACTTTCGCTTTTATAATATTAGTAAGGATAATGATAGTGACTTTATTAAACGAATCAACGAATTAAGTATATATTTTTTTAAATTACCTGAATCAAATTAAAAATTAAAAAAGAATCGACGACACGATTGGCGCAGTGGCTGAACGATCGACTGCTGCGCTATGTGCCGCGGGTTCAATCCCCGCACTGAACTAATATTTGTATGACCTACAGATAGTTTTTCCGGGTCTGCCTGTTTGTGTATGTGAGTTTAAATGTTTGTAAACGCACCCACGATACAGGAGAAATTCCTAGCGTGGGGCAAATACGAACTCCGCGTGGTAAACATTCCTCAGCCTTTAACGGGTAAAAATACGGGTGTGGATAATCTAAAAGTAACCGTATAATGTCTTCTAACTAAATCATGACCTTACATGAATGGACTAGTTTTAATCAACATACATTGAACCTATATCTCTCATTGAGTGCTGTAACTAACAGGAAACAAGGAACAAAGACATAAATGTAAGACCGCGACAGTTTCAGGTGATTCCCTTCATTTGTCACAGTGAACGATGGCGGACATTGTCGGGAACAAAGGAACGAGGGTTTCTTTGTTCTATCAACTTTTCTGTAAGAAAAACTCAAGGTATCTCCGTTCAATATATAACTAGTAACCTTGAGCCGTTATACAAAACTGTCGTGCTTCACATTTTTTATTTGATGCTTTAAAAAATCAGCGGGATTTATTTAAAAATTTAAAATTACGTAACACACTTACAGTTTCAGTCATATATACATATATATACTCTCTGATATCTATGGTCTCAGTTCTATTCCGTTCGAGAACAGGAGTGACTTTTTCAAACATGAACATAGATTACGAATATCTTTCAACATCCCACGGATTGTGGTAGAAAAGTGTGTCACGAACTTGGGGCGCAGTTTCCTTCTTAAAACAGTTGAACTTTTTGGTAAATCTCCAAAAGGTTTTTTATCAAAGGATCTACGTAAGCTTTTAGGTAGGAGCTTTTTATATATCTTGATACTTCAAAGCCATGGAAGTTGCTAAACTTGCGGGCTCCACAATATTATGTCATCCTGCAGTATGCAGCAGCATGCAGTGGTACAAAAATTCAGTACCAAAAAGTAGTGTGAAGGGTGATTGGAGCCATCTTTCCGCAAGTTATGCCTCTAGTAAAAAGCTCTAAGGTACGAAAAAGAAAATGACTTCAAAAATTGTAGGGCCACTGTTCTATAATAATAAGTCTTAGTCACAGTATCAAAAGATGTCCCGGAGCAAGCCTTTGCTTTAATACTAGTTGTCACACAAAACATCAGAACGTCAATAAACCCGAGGCAATGTCTTTGTCGGAGGGCTGTTGGGCGCAAACTGCTCGCCAGTACAAGGTGCAAGCCAATTAAAAGGGAACGCAGCACTCAACTCATTTGTATTCGTGAAGAAAGGTGCCTTTTGAAAACTAATAGAATTCGTAATGCAAATATTTAACACAGATGGAATAATTAACAACATATTCCTTGAGAAGGGACGAAGCACATGTCATGTGACTAAAAAAGTGATGGATCTGAATGTTGATGGACGGAGAGCGAGAGGAAGGGCAAAGAAAAGATGGATGGCTTGTGTAAAGAATGATATGAAGGAGAAAGGAGTAAAGATGCCGTGACGTCTGATAGGGGAGAATGGAAGAAGAAAACGTGTTGCGCCGACCCCAAATAGAATGGGACAAGGGCAGCGAAATGACGATTTTCCTTTTTACGAATATGTTAATATATGTATGTACATAATTAAGCGATTGATTGATTCAATTTAAAAAACTGCAAAAGTTCGAACAGTTGTTTTATTCATTATGTAAATAGCTTTTAGGCGTAAGTCTAAAAATCAGTTATAAATGGATTTTTAATGAAGAACTTCTAACGCGAGTAACAACAAACACATCTGGCATCATTAGCAGTCGTTTCCAAATCGTCTTCATTCAACTCGCCAAATTAAACGTTATCTTTACAAGCGAAGGATAAAAGATAATGGATCTCTTAGGAGAGTAATCCTGGCACAATAACCGTCTTAGTTAATGACTTGTGTGCCCGTGGTGACCGCACCCGGCTCACGCGCCATAAGTAATCTGAGTTTTCCTAATTAGAGATGTGTATCATATTCGGGAGAAAGTGGCGTTCTTTGTGGGTAATATTTCATGTTTTCTGAAACACGGTACGTTCTTTGCGATGTAATACAGGAAGGTTTACTGAAGCACTTTGTATTTCCGATGTAATTTAATCCTGATTTACTAATATTTTAACAGCGAAAGTGAGTTTGTTTGTTTCGTTTTCACGCCTAAATGGCTAAGCCGATTTTCATGAATTTTTCATTAAACATATCATGCAGCGAATATCCCATATCGTTGCAGAACCGACATCTGGCGTCATAAGCAAGCAGCGATAAGAACCATTAATAATCAATATGTACTTTATGTTACTTACAAAGAAAAACAAAGCGCACAGCTGGTCAGTTTCCCGCGCTCAACGTGACGTGTTTTCCGTTACCCATACTCATAAGGACAACACACGTCACTCGTACGTAGCTGTAGCTAGTTCATGAAAACGATTAGCTGACACACACGTTTACAATAATTGTGCACGATAAGTAAACGTGCACACTATTATCACCATGAAATTCGATTTTTGTTTTATTTTATAAGTGTCTGATTAGATTTATATTTATACTTTTGAGTGGATTGTCTTCATGAAAAGAGTTCTGTCTTTATGCGCATTCTATATCCGTTGAGCATACCAGAAGAAACACTAAAGGGACAAAACAAGAATAAAAATATTTAATCGTGACACAGGCATGTGTATTGTGTAATTAGTATTTATTATTTGCAAGGAAATGAAAGCTTAGAATAGAAATAAAATATTTGTTTTTTTGCAATCCAAATAATCTCATGATAACGGCAGTTGTCACATCACTGAACATTAATATTACGAAACTCTGACAACTTAACAGAAATTAATTGCAAATTTAATCGGGTCGTGTCTAAAAAGATTCGTGAACAATAAAGGTTAATCGGAGGTAGTCAGTTTAGCTTCGTCAGGCCGCAGTAATCTGATGCCAGACTTTGAACCTTTCTAATTGACTTACACCGCTCTTACACCAGCAACTCCACTTAACTCTTATTTAGTTAACTGCCTAATTGTTAACGGATCATCTAGTTCGTTAGCGAGTTACCAGAGGTTATTTAACTTGAGGTTACGGACTCTGAAGTTATTTCAAGTTGTAGTTTGTATTTCTCGTTTATTTTATTAAGTTTCCCAGTGTTTTCAATGATTCTTGTGGCAAGATTTATTGAAATCTGTCTAAGTTTTGTTAGTGTGAAAACTTTTGTTTAGTTATTACCAGTTTATTTTATTGAGGTACAAGTACTGTCGGTTTACATCATTCAGTTAAGTATGATTTATTTTAATATTTCTAGATGGTAAAGAGCCTTGTGTCTCCACTGCCTTATTGGCTTGTCATATAAATAAATTATGTACATATTTAAAATGGAATTACGTTCACGCGACCCCCTTCTAGTTTGTTTTTAATCACTATAATGAATCACTTATTTCTTTAAAATCACACCCTCGACGTACCACCATCTGTTCCTTCGACCTACATAAAATGTGAAATCGGTCAAGGTGCTATGAGCTAATTATAAATTCAATATAACCGTTCCCCAGTGCTGTGCTAAGTCAGCTCACGGTTCGGCTCTTGGCGGCAGTCACGGACTCACGACAGTTCGGTAACTCGTGCCGGATCGATGTGCCTCGGGGCATACCTCGGGGGATACCTCGGGGTAGTGATGAACGGTACTTGCATTTATATTATGTGTATACTTTAGATCGATCTGAATCTCAAATGTGCTATACAAATCTTGGATCCAATTGAACAGGTTCGATACCATTGTTCAAATATCGAATCGTATCGTCCTGTGGGGGGGGGAGGGGGTGCACGATGTGAAGATTAGATGGTTTGAATCGATATAAATGCAAGGATACTTATTATACTTATTTATGCGAGTTGGAGTCTTGGCAAGCCTCCAGGAATAATTTGTGACTCCCTATTGTTTTCCCCTTTTTGATTATAAATTGATTGACCATGCGATGTGATTCAACGATGCAATCCATTTCTTCTGATACCGATACTTTTGTATCGTATTAATTTATCATCCACCTCTGATACCCAGTTAAGGCTCCGGTAAGGCTGGTTGTCAAACTTTCGGTCCGAGGCTCCGGTAAGGCTGGTTGTCAAACTTTCGGTCCGCTGTCAACTTGTAATGACTGTCAAAGACTTACAAAAATAAACATAGGTACATAATTGTGGATGTCGATTCGATTTTAAAATTATCGAGTATCGTATCATCGTTGTATCGATACTGTAAAGTATCGGATCGGATCCTTCACTATCTCGGGCGTGAGCTCAGCGTGTGGCACCTCCCCCCCGGCTCGGGGGTACACGAGCTGTTCGGTTTACCTGTCCCTTCGGATGTGGTATATATTTGGAAGTGTCAGAGTTAAGCTCAGAAATGGGAAATGGTGCCGCAGTTTTTTGATATATTGTCTGTTTTTTTATATCAAGTTGCTTTTTATTTTTCCACGAAAGCGTTTTTTCTTTTTTATATACTTACCTACATCGAAAATATCTTTTCATACTGCTTGATCTAGAAAGTGCCTCAGTAAAAGTTTTTTGTTAAAGCTGTACCTATATAATTTATCGAACTATCCGTGACAGACGCTGGCTGTCTGCACTGCCTGGTCTATGTAAAAGGGCATACATAATTAAACTAAATAAGTACCATGTAATTGCTAGTCTGGGTATCAAGAATGAGATTGTATTATATCAATTAAAGTTTATATTTTAACTTGACGGACTGAACTTAACTATTTTCAAAACAAGAACATTGGAAATTCCAATTTTGTTTAGTACTCTGAAAATAAGGAGCTATTCAAGGCTTCCCAACAGTTTATTAAGACTTAAATTCATTCATTCTTTAGCGGCTAATTGTTCGTGACAGGAATGGAGCGTAAACAATTTAAGTAATGCTGCTAATGGCGCGCTGGCGCTCGAATAATTAGACTAATTTCCGACATAGCTGTTTTTGATGAATGCAGGGAATTAATTTAAACATCAACGTGAGGGTTTTAGGATTGATAAACACTAACCAATTATTTTGAAATCAGTCTGAAATAATGATAGATACTTATTGAGTTTGATTTTTAGCTATAACTATTTAATCGATAGTAAGAGGCAAAATATTGATATATCCTGTCTTGTGAGGGGCTGTAGTGCCATACAGTAACTGGGTTGTGGAAGACAAATCGGCCGAAGTACCATGCGAAATACTGGTATGCAGATGTGTCCTGTTGGATTGGAAGTCGAACCCAACATGGCTGTGAGAGAGGTTGAAGATGATTCTCTAGTACCTTAGTTTTTAGACATTCTTTCGCCCGTGACGTCAATGTGTTTAGCTCTGGTATGCACCTTAGATCGTGTTTCATTTCGCTTGACGTCATACTCGCGTAGGTAACCCTTGCGTTTCAAATGCCACCATTTATGTTCAATTCAAACAAATAGGATTACATTTGTTTTTATTTCAAAATATCAGAATACATAACGTTTATGTAAACAGCGGGTACCTTTCGGTGCGACCTCCAGGGAAATCAGACGAAGTTTTCTTTTGTTATACAAATTAAACAAACAAACGATTTGTTGATATAATTAATTATATGACAGGTTTTTACAAAATTATTTTTCCATAGTTATTATAGCGACGAAGACAGACCGACATTACAGTCTATTTCAACCCCTAACATGATTGTCTTGGTCAGGTCACGTGAGCACTGAGCACGCAGATTCGCGTCTGAGACGGGCTTTTGATTTTAAGCACAACATTAACGGTGATCCATGCGTCATGTTCGTGAAGGAATGCTGTCAGTTGGGACTGGTCATCTTTTAACTGCTACAGTTGATTAATACTTCTTTTTAAATGATTTTTTTGCGTTTACTCTGTATGCTTTTAATGTGCACGATTAACCACATCGTTCTGACATATGTATTTGTATAATCTTAACATGAATGATTGATTTGATTTAAAAGAGCGTTCATGGTGTTTCTTGCCTATCTCCATAGAGATCAACGCTTGGATTAGGAAACTACAGCACTTTCCCTAGTTGTTATGCCATACGACTGTGGCTTCATCATTTTGTTTCTTGACATTCAAAAGTGCCTGTAATGGTATAATTGGCCTGCCGGGGTTGGGGGTTGCTCGAAAGAGATACCGCGGCCCCGGAACATAAAAGCCAATAGAAAAAAAACATGGGTGGGTTTTAGTCAGCACAAGTCTGACACTCCCCCCTGCTCCGTCCAGAGCGGAGGAAGTTATTTCATGATTTCCCATTTATGAAATAAATGCTTAGTTTGATATTTCGTCAGAGGTGCGACCTCGATATTTTCCATCATTCTAACATCACCGTTTACCTGCAGGTGCAACGTTGGCGGTGATCATCGACATGGACCAGAAGACGTCGGTGATCTTCTCCGCGTGCGTGGCGGTGTTCTACACGCTCTTCGGCGGGCTGTACTCCGTCGCATACACCGACGTCATACAGCTGTTCTGCATCTTCATAGGTACGTCATGATGTAAAGCTCATGAGCTTTTCAAACACATTCAACAAAGTGCTGAATAAGTAGACAAAGTTCGTTAAAAACGTTAAGTGTTTCAGAAGTAAAATTCCCAAGAGATGCAGTTTTTTTGTCCGATAGCCTTACAAATAAAAACGAAGTAAATATTTTGTATTCTAGTTAAATCAACGCAGCTTGTCTGGGACAACTATCTGTAGTAACCTGATTTTATGTGACTTAAAATATTTCTCAACCCACAATATTTTGAGATATTCTTTAGGCGTGTACAAAAAATAATAATATCTCTCAAAGAGTTGGTTTGGTTGGTACTGAGAAGACAATAGGTTTATTCAGAAGGCAACCATATTGTGAATCGTTTAAATTAAGAAATGTGAGCTTATATTTTCGTAACTTTATAAAACAAAATTAAAGTCCAAAAAAATATGCAAATCAACAAAAGTTTTCAATTGAGTACTATGAAGTTTGTTATTTAGTACATAGAATATCGCATCGAATTTACAATTAGCTCACCTGTCCCCATACCCTGAATGTCTACGTCCATGCCAGGTCTGTGGATGTGCATCCCGTTCGCGTGGGCCAGCGAGCACGTGAAGCCGCTCAGCTCCATGGAGGTGGATTGGATAGGCCACGTAGACCCTGAATACTACTGGTTCTACGTTGACTACGGCCTGCTGCTCGTCTTCGGAGGCATCCCGTGGCAGGTGAGACAACTATAGCCGCGATGAGGGGGACGGTGATTGCAGTGAACATAAATGAAATTGATGTTTCATGCGTGAAGGAACCATTGGTGATGTGCGCCCGTACGAGTGCCACTTGACGCAAGCTGCGTCGTACACCACGATACAAGTACAGTCATGGCGAGACATTCACTGTTGTCTCGCTACTGCCCGGTCGGTTTACACCAATGTCCTTACTTACTGTCTTTATCATTATCGCAAAACACTTGCCCAATATCAAATTGGCTATAGAAGCATCGCTCGTCGAGTAACTCCATTCATGTTGACCTATTCAATTATCCTTTTGAGATTTCTTTTGGTTATGAAATAATTGAACCACTGTATTCCATGCGGGTTTTTAACAGTTGAAACCCTTCCTCCCGGTTGAAGTTTCTATACTTGGTAAACTGGGTTGCTTCTCACTTACCAGTCCATTACTTTACCAGTCCTCTGTGATACTCTTCCCACCAGGTGTACTTCCAACGCGTGTTGAGCAGTAAGACCGCGGGGCGCGCACAGATACTGTCGTACGTGGCGGCTTTCGGCTGCATCATCATGGCCATCCCGCCAGTTCTCATCGGAGCTATTGCCAAGGGAACCGGTAAGTTCATATACCCTTTTTTTAGAAGTAGGTAGTACTTACCATCACCAATCATGATTTGTCGACCGTGATTTCGTATGTCCTTCATATGTTCCCCAAAATTTGGTAGTTTATTTTCTTATTTCGTTCTCTGTCAGCCTTTGCATTATAATGCCTTCCACTTCCATCCATCTTTTCCTATACTCATTTGCATCATCCAGTCTATCTAATTCTTTCCCGCGTTGTGTTTTGGTCGTGTTCTATTTAAACCAGATGCAGCTTGCGTTCACTATCTATTTGGTTCTCGTAGCATGGAATGAGACGAGCTACCGCGGCGACCTCACCCCGGAAGGCGAGCTGACATCGGACCAGACGTCCATGATCCTGCCACTGGTACTGCAGCACCTCACGCCCGACTTCGTGTCGTTCTTCGGGCTCGGCGCCGTGTCGGCCGCCGTCATGTCCTCGGCTGACTCCAGCGTGCTCAGTGCCAGCTCTATGTTTGCCAGGTGATTATGATATCAGTGGTTTTAATGGTCAACACATCATTATACAAAATGATCTTTAGATATGATAAAAATCTTTGAATTGTGCGAATATAATCGTCCTTTTTGTACGTTAAAATTGACATTCGAAAGTTCCTCAAAACGTTGCATTTTTTCTGTTGGTTTAGCTGGGTAGAAACTTTACTAACTATTTTCTGTTAAATTACAAGAACGAGGGAAATAATAAAGTAAACTATAATTTCATTTGCTTTTTTATTTTTACTGATTGCTTCACCACTAATTATTTTGCTAGTCGGACTATACTAGGTGAATCCCCCGTACCAGCACTGACCATGCCACCTCCTCCCCAGGAACGTGTATAAGCTGATCTTCAGGCAGAACGCGTCGGAGATGGAGATCATCTGGGTGATGCGGGTGTCCATCCTAATCGTGGGCGCGCTGGCCACGCTCATGGCGCTCACCATCCCCTCCATATACGGACTGTGGTGAGTTCTTCATTTATGACGTTATTCTTTCTACTTCTTCGCTACGCAACGCCAAGAAACAGACTGATTACTTTACAATGGGCCATGGAAACGGGTTTTTAAAAGTGGAAAGAGAAAATGTGTGGGTTATAAATTACCTACAATAGGTTCTTTAACGTGTTGGTTAAGCTCTATTGGTCCCGGTCCGGAAGTGATGTGAAAATACAGGTACAACATTTATTCAATAAGGGGTAACATTTTATCAAATAACGCAAAACGTTTATAGCAGCCAATAGCATCATGTAGCAGTTTGATGGTATGCTCAGGCGGAGTGGTAAGGTACACGGTCGGTGTATATACTAGAACAGGCACATTATTGTAATCGAGGTTTTTGGCCTACGGTGATATTTTCCTTTTTTCATAATTTCATATACATATATTATGACTATGTCTGTACATCTTATCGACGCGACAGCGCCTGCAGAAAATACGCGAATAGAAGTCAGCTGTACTACAAAGAATCTTCAATATGTTTATCTCTATATTGCCTATATTCGGTGTTTTAACTGTTTAAATTCTTGACACGAACATTTTGAGAGCTCCATAGTCTACTACCTGCATCTGTTATTTTTTCATCCTAAAAGTCCCTCCCGTCCCGTGGACCCGACACTCGCGGCCTCAGTGACCCACTTGACATGCACAAGGGCACTTGATCCTCAAAAATATCGGCTTACTTTTGTTACTCCAAGAGCACGGGCGCCGGGCGGTGAGACAATGCAAAAATGTTCTTTTTAGTGGGGGTGTAAATTACACCGTATTATTTAACATAGCGACTGTAAAACCTATGGGATTAGACAGAAGAGTAAGTTATATTTCAGTTAAGTATCCAATTGAGACATTCCTTATCATTCAACCTTACCTTCTTGTTAGGAATTCGAACCTCTCTGACTGACAAATGATTTTCTGATTTCTAAGTGCATTTCACGTATTCCTGTTATCAAATTCTGATAATATGGAGCACCACGGGGTCACATCTCCGACCAGACGGGATTGTTTCGTCACACTTTGATCGCGTGGGGAACTCTATTACAACAACTTACGTTATTGTAGTTCATATGTAGCGGTATAGATGTCGCCACAAGAATGATTAGCAGTTGAGTGTGGTCACTTAAAACTTTACAGTATAGTACCAGGTATGTAGGTAGTCCTAGCACTCGTGTCAATGTCTAATCGTCCCCATAGCTCACGGTGTAATACTCAAATGACACATAAACATTTATTTCTCATTAGTTTAGCGTCTGTTGCAATCAATAATCGCTGCCCGCGCCCGTCGGCCGCGGTCGCAATCATATGAGTACTGAATATCATATTATATTCCTTGACTAGGATGTTGACCCGGTTTTAGACGAAATTTAGATGAGTTTCGATCTCATTCGCCAGTACCGATCCCCAGAAACAAAAAGAAACTTGCTGACTTCCCTTTTCGCAGTGGAATATTTTTTTAAGTGTATGAAAATGGATTATTTTACCAGTCCTGCGAGTCATGAGTATTTAGGAGATTTAAGGGAGTCCTGAAGAACATGTTTATGGTAAAAAGTCACACAAAATCAATTCACAACTTCCACCAACAGACAGAAATCCTTACAGTAAACGACTTCACGTCCGGCGATGATGTTGCACACAGCTATTACGATGCTCATTCCATTGACACACATTGAAGAGCCCCGCTAATGGCCGATACCGAAAATATATGATAATCGACACTTATTGTAATAGGGTAATGTTTTTATGATGGTGTTATTACGGCTGAGCAATGGGGCAGCGCGGTGACGCAACAGACCTTCAGCATCTCTTACGGACTAAAGCGGGAATAAACGATTTGCGAATTCAGCTGGACATAGGGCTAAGCACCAGTCCAACAATCTGTGGGCCAAGTTGATTAAGGTTGTATATGCAAGATCTGAAATTATGGTCTATCTATAATAACAATTACGATCAATATTGAAGCCGATTAGTGACTTTAGATTGTAAATTTGATCCCAGTCTATAGTAACTATAGAGGTGGCATGAATTCAATCTAATCAAGCTTTAAATTACATACTTGAAAATGACAATGGGTGCCGTAGACGATGTGACATTGTACCAGCAACAGCGTGTATACCGTATGGGATTTACAAGCTACTGAAAGCTAAGACATGGTACAACCAGACTATATTACCATAGTTAACAATGTTAATGAGTGGCCATGCGCTTGTTAACTTTTGTTAACATATTATTTTATTTTACGGTTTGTAAAGTAAACAATGACTTATTGTCGGGCCTACGCTGTCCTCTCATACTTAAGTACTTACGCTGTAACAACAACATTGTAAAACCAAATGATTTTAAAAGAGTAACCATGGAGTTTCTTGCCGGTTCTTCTCCATAGGAAACGACCAACCCGAACCGTGCATCTTTTCTCGACGTTTTATAATTGCCCATGTAGGTCTATCAAATCAAATCAAATCAAATCATTTATTTCAATTAGACCATTACAGGCACTTTTGAATGTCAAGAAACAAAATGAATCTACAGTCCCGGTCACAAGGCATAATAACTTGTGAAAGTACTGCAGTTGCCCATTCCAAAGCGTTGATCTCTATGGAGAAGAATGGGCAAGAAACTCCATGGACACTCTTTTATATTCTAATATTTTTACAAAAAAGTATTTACATCATTCGTGTTGAGATTATACAAATATGTGAGAACGATGTAGAAAGACGTGCACAGTAAGAGCGTCCAGAGTATATATAAAAACTGGCCAAGAGCGTGTCGGGCCACGCTCAGTGTAGGGTTCCGTAGTTTCCCGTCCGTCACAATAAGTGTTCCCAGTTATGAGGCCAACCGAACAATTCGGTAATACCCGAACCAATGTAATAAGTACCTACAGCGCCATCCCTTGGGGAATTGGGTAACTAATTAATACAAAAACGTGCAATTTCGGTGGTAATTTTGGATTGCGAGAACCGATTTTAATAATTCTTTTTTTGTTTGAAAAAAGATACGTTTAGGATAATAAAATAATATGTAAACAAAGTTACAAAAAATGCTTGCATATACGATTATACTACAAACTTAGTCCAGAAATTATTTTGTACAACTTTTTGTCTTTTTTGTACAAAAACTGTTGTGTCAATCAAGTTCAAAATGATTTTCATAGAAAGTCCTTATAAAGTTCTACTTTTCAGATTTTTTTCATATTTTCTAAACTTATGGTTCAAAAGTTAGAGGGGGGGGGGGGACACATTGTTTTTTACTTTTAGAGCGATTATTTCCGAAATTAATGACATTATCAAAAAATGATCTTAGTAAACCCCTATTCATTTTTAAATAACTTTCCAACAATATATCACACGTTAGGGTTGAAATTAAAAAAAAAAACACTTCCCACTTTAAATATAGGGTGGCTACCCTAATAAAACATTTTTTTTCAAATTTTTATTTTACCACTTTGTCGGCGTGATTGATATACATATTGGTACCAAATTTCAGCTTTCTAGCGCTAACGGTCACAGAGATTAAGCGAGGACGGACGGACGGACGGACAGACAGACATGGCGAAACTATAAGGGTTCCTAGTTGACTACGGAACCCTAAAAAAAAACAATTTAAATCTAAATAAATTAAAAATGACCGTGGTAGTTAAAAATGACCAGTCCCAACTGACAGCGCCCGTTCACGAACAAGACGTATGGATCAGCCCCATTCAGCTCGACCATTTTGAAGGGAGCTAAATGACCCGACACACCCGCCCCCATCAGCGAGACATTTAAGTGAGCATGACACTATTAACCACCAGGGCTTCGTCAAGTCAATGATAATACATAGCACTCACATATGGGCTTAATAATTATACAATACTAGAGAATTGATTCTATACATTGCAAAGATAGTCTTACAATCTTCTGCAGCTTCCACTATAGCTTCGGATACTTATCAATGAGTTTACCCCTATGCTTGAGGAGCAGGACCAGCATTGAGCCAAGCATTTTTATCATTAATATAATCCCCCAACTTATAATATGCTTGCCTACATAGTGTGCGTTTAATACAAGATTTAAATTTCGTTTCATTCAGTTGAAGAATGTGGGGAGGTATTTTATTGTAGCATTTCAAACAGTACCCCATGAAAGATGAGTCTACTTTAGCTAACCTGAAACCTGGTTGAACTAATTGGTCCCTATTTCTAGTATTATAATTGTGTCTGTCAGCTCTTTTACTAAAAAGATGCGAGTTTTTCCTGACATACATGATGTTTTCATAAATATATTGACAAGGTACTGTCATGATGTTAATATCCTTAAACTGTTCCCTTAATGAATCTCGCCTACGTAGGTTATATATGCGTCTAATGGCTCTTTTCTGCAGAATAAATATAGACTCGATGTCTGCAGCCCGTCCCCAAAGTAAAATACCGTATGACATTATACTATGAAAATAACTAAAATAGACTAGTCTCGCGGTATCAACATCAGTAAACTGACGGATTTTTCTAACAGTATATGCTGCTGAACTAAGGCGTCCTGCAAGAGATGTTATATGCGGACCCCATTGTAGCTTTGAATCGAGTGTTATTCCCAAGAAAACAGTTTTTTCGACGAATTCTAGTTTCTCTTGATTCAATACTATGTCACACTCACTGTTTTTGACATTTGGTAGAGCAAATCTTATACACTTCGTTTTTTTCCCATTTAATACTAAATTATTAGCGGTAAACCAATTATGTACCTGCATTAGGGCATTATTTACGTCGCCAAGATTTGTGGCACGTCTGTTTATCTTAAATATTAAAGAGGTATTGTCAGCAAACAACACCATTTGTGGTTGGTTTTTAAATAAATGGGGTAGATCATTAATATATATTAAAAAGAGGAAGGGACCTAATATCGATCCTTGTGGTACACCCATCTTTACATTTAAACCCATTGAATTGACACCATTTATTTGTACTTGCTGCTGTCTATCATTTAAATACGATTTAACTAAACTAAGGGCAAGTTTCCCTAGGCCGTAATGTTCAAGTTTTAAGAGAAGGGTTTCGTGGTTCACGCAATCAAATGCTTTTGAGAGGTCACAAAAGATCCCTATGGCATCCTGTGCCTCTTCCCACGCAGTAAATATGTGTTTTAATAGGGTGAAATAAAAATAGTCTTGTTAAAATATGAAACTTATAAAGTACCTATATGCAGGTCACCAAGTAAAGTAAATCATTATTGCAACGTCTCTTTATCCTACATTTTCTTTCCTTAGTAAGCCTTTGTAAATGGAACTGCTGCAGGCAAAGTATTCCGAAGTCGTTCACATGCGCTCGGCTCCTCTATGCAAAGAGATTACCTCTCACAGTGGGACGATTGTTAATTGAAACTTAATCCTCAGACCGACACACCCTCGTACTCTTTTACCTCTACATGTGTGTAGGGTTGTCGGCAGATAGTTAGTAGTTAGTTATTGTTTTAAATTTAAATTTTATTCCCAAATCTTGATAAAATAGGTTATGAAAATATCATCTAGTTCGGACATAGGGAATATCCTACTAATCCTATACTAATAAATCCTTACTAATATTATAAAAGCGAAAGTGAGTTTGTTTGTTTGTTTGTTACCTCTTCACGCTTTAATGGCTAAATCGATTGTGATGAATTTTGGTACATAGATAGTTGGGAACCAGGAGACGGACATGGGCTAAAAAAATTTTTATTTTAAAAAAGTGGGATGTGAGGGAGAAAGAGGGAAGAAAAGGGAAAAATTAGCGTTGCTATTACAAATCAATAAGGCGCAAGGGGAACTGTATTACCCCAAATTTAACGCGGGCGAAAGCTAGTAATATTATAAATGCGAATGTTGGTGACAATATTAATGGTTGTGTGGATGTTTGTTACACTTTCACGTCAAAACGGCTGAACGAATTCATGAAATTTGGCACTGAGGTAGATTATAGTCTGGAATAACACATAGGATACGATATTTTTTTTCGATATCACGCAAGTGAAGCCGCGGGCGCCAGCTAGTAATAAATCATTTTATGTTAGTATTTGGGAGAGTGCATTCTTTTTTAAACTGAAGTAAACTAGCAAACGCCACCACTCCATACTTCAACAGATTACTTGCTAAACTCACTACCTCGAAAACCAAAACAAATTTCCTCAAACACAAAGAAAGGCTAAGAACAAAATCCAGCTGTACATTACAACCCTATTCACCCCCTTTCACCCCCTACAGGTATTTCCGGAGGGCCTACGCGAGCACACGGTCGATTGAATCCGTTTGCTCACACCTGCATCGAAATTGGATGCTGTAGTCTGTCGAAAGGGGGTGAAAGGGGTGTGTGGGGGTGAATTGAAAATTTAAACCCTCAACTAATTTTACTTTGCCCCGGGCGGGGAATGAGATTTTTTATTTTTAAAATAGGTTTGTCATGAAACTGAGCTGCATTTTAAATTTTGTATTCAAAGTTTTAGCGCTGGTTCCTTTGTTTACCCTTAAGCTTTAGTTAGAAAAATAGCATTTCTCATTTACGTTAACAAACGATACATCCATATTTAATGAACTTATTCAAAGGACCCGTCAATTTTCTCACCAGTTCAAACATTGTGTAACATTGTACCAATTGATATGATCGCACGATTTATATTGGAACACCATAAGAATTAATTTATGTGCCACGGCCAGTCAGTCATCAATTCATCAAGCGATGGGATCATAAACGGAGATGCGTAATCCTCGCTCGTGATGGTGGCGGCCGCCAGGGCCACAGGCTCCCGCGATGCTGCGAAAGGAGCATGGCGCAATGGGCGAACTGACATGGTTTATTGGCCGGGTCGGTGATGTGTTTAGTAAATAAATGAAATGATTTAGGCACATTAACGTGTCGGGTTGATTAATGTCCTTTCAATGCTAAGTGTGTTTTTGTTTGTGATGTTGCTCTTTCCGATACTTAAGGCGCGGTAACAAGCTAATCTTTTGTTATTCGCGCAAGTGAGGCTAGCTGCATACTGGGCATGGTCTGACACAAGTACACGACAGTATTGCATCGAAAAAATAGAAATAAGGTCGAAAATATTTCGGTGTTTGATTTTATTTGAATATCATGTCCGCCAAAATGTACGTCATTTTGCAGTTTTAATTGAATATAATAAGAAAAAATACAGTTCCGTGTTTGAAAAATTTCAGATATCTCTTTAGTCTATAACATTTCATTTGTTATAGATATAAAAAATATGATGGTTGTCGCTGAGAAAATTGAGAAGAAAGAAATTTTTTCGTGGTCTTTTTGAACATTTTTTTTTCATAGTACTAGACGACTTTTGTAAACTGATTTTGTTTAAGTCTTTACTTTATGTATTGAGCTATACACGGTATTTTTTTTGGCTAGTGGCATGCACAGATACGGCTAACTTTGCGACGAAAATCTAGACGTTTTACGAAGTGTTTGCTTTGTACAGCGCCTTAAGAACTTCCATGATGAGCGCGCTCACATTAATATCTAAGGATTATCTCCATTTAGTGTACAGTTCCAGATAGGTAACCGATACTTGCGTATTTATGTAGTATATCAATTAAAGGCTTCATCCGTCTCCCAAGAATTTATTCGTGCGAAACTGCTGGAGCCTCTAATAGTGGACGTGAGTTCGAGATGAGTAGGATGATATTATGTTGGCTCCGGTTTTACCACTATTTTCATTACTGAACTCATGATACAACTAGATAACATTCCGCTAAGTGTACAGCACCAGCAGGCCACACATCAGTAATTACACTTTGAGCAGGATTAGAGCAGTACGTATGAGTTGTAAATAGAATAAGACACCTCCCTCTAGTGGTGGCTGATGTTCACCATAGCAACTGTACAAGAACCAAACTAACATGTCCCAACCTTCCAGGTCAATGTGCTCGGACCTGGTGTACGTGATCCTGTTCCCGCAGCTGCTGATGGTTGTCCACTTCAAGAAGCACTGCAACACGTACGGCTCCCTCGCGGCCTACATCGTAGCCGCCCTGGTTCGTCTGTCAGGGGGCGAGAAGCTGCTGGGGCTGCCTCCTCTCATCCACTACCCTGGCTGGGATCCCGTGACCGAGGTGCAGCTGTTCCCCTTCAGGACCATGGCGATGAGCATGTCGCTGTTCACGCTGGCGTTCGTCTCGTGGTTGTCTGTGTGAGTATCGCTTGTTTGGTATATTTGTGTGTGTTGTTTTTTAAAGGTTTAAACGGTGTTCTGATCAATAGCTAGGCGTAATCAGAGTCATAATATACCTATATATAAGTTTTAGCTAGTCATATAAAGAAGTGAAATAAGGAACAACATTTCTTTGGCTGACTATAGTTCTGGGACGGTTTGGTTTAAACGAAATATCACGACCCGGGAATCAGTAATAGTCTGGAAGATATTTGTCAGCAAAGGAGATAAGTAATTATAGTAGGTAGGTTGTTACAAATTCATGAATGTTTTCGGATAAAGCTAAATCTATTTTCTAGAGAACAAGTTGAGTTGAAGACGTTCATCTGTTTCTAAGAAAAAATCAAGTATATCTGACGAGCCTGGTTATGTCTCTCATTTGTTGACTTTCATTTGATAATTTCTCAACCAAAATAGAAGCCAAACTACAGTTCCATTTGTATTGACTACTTTCATACGTATTTTCAGTCTTAGAAATGGAGCACCTCTTTGTTTTTATTTACTTCACTAAAAACTAATTTACACTTTATAGGGACCAATACAGCAGGTACCTGCCACAGTTTACATGTGCTCGCAAATCTGCATAATTATTTATAAATCATGAAATAACAATCTTCATAATTATAAATAAAAGACACCCGATTCAGTCATATTCACCAATATCTAACGTGAATGAGACGTGTCCTAAAAGCGTTCGTTCGTACAAATTGATTGATTCAATTCGCTCCGAGTGCTCCAACTGACACGTGAAAATACCGACACGACGTAATAACATAACATACTCGTACAGTTTATAAAACAAGTCTGAAAAAGTCAGACTTGTTTATGAGTTTATTATTTTATTAGATTTTCATTTGTCTAGGAGTCTAACAACGATTAAATCTTCGTTACGTATAATATATATATATATATATATATTTGTTTGTAATATATATATATTTGTTTTAACTGAGCAGTCAGACGCACTAGCAATATTAATCTGGATATTCTCGTATTCGATTGTGTTCATTAACAATTTACGTTGTATTTGAAATCGTTGAAAAAAACGATACATATAAAAAAAATATATATAATTATTCAGAACGGTTTTTTTTGGACGGAAAATCATCGAATGATCCGCTGTAAGTTGAGCGGAACAGAGTGCCAGACTTGTACTGACTAAAACCTACCCACATGCTCCTTACTTTGCCCTGATGAAGATAATATAATCGAATTCGAGTGTATTGCTCCTGTCTGAGTCTGTTTGAGAATATTATCTCAAAATTAAAGCCCTAGACGACAGCTTTTCATCAAAAATGTATTTTCGTAATACATTTTGTTAAAGATAATTGAAACGTTGGCTCAAATGTTTGACGAGGTTCATCAAATATTCCTTAAAGTTGGCTCAACCTCTTCGGGGGTATTAATAATTTAGACGTTGCTCAATTTAGGGTGGCAACAACGAGCCCTTTATAAAACTTGTTCCTTGGGTTTGTATATCTTTATAAGTCCTTTTAAGCTCTTCCAATGTGTACGCAAATCGATTTTGAAATATGATGCGCTTATGAGAATTGGGCCTGACAAAACGCACGTAAAACATTTACATTTGAATTGACATGTTACGGACTTTAGACCACAATTTTATCTAAAAGTGTTCCCATTTCGTAGTAATAGCAAACATTCTTGGGCTTCCGGAAGTATCACTTAAGCCGAGGGCCTCATCGCCGCATATAACGGTGGTTTGGATGGGCCATCGTGGCTCATCGTCCGTAGGGGGCCACATTAAGGCCACGGGGTCAGGCCTTTTGAATTAAGTAGGTATTCTGGCTCTAAGAGGGTTACAGAAATAAGTTTGGTTTATGTAGGTTACAGTTATTCGATTCGGGTGTTTATTGACAAACAGTTTTGCTATTTAAGGTGAAAGCTAGGAAGATATTTCACGCATATTATAACATTTTCATAATTATAAGAATATATTCATATCTATGGATGAAACTGTTAACTAGTGCTTGTTTCAAATAATTAAACTGTATATTATTATATATTTTTGATGATTTTATTTTTGTTAAGGTAAATAAACACCGCACGCTCGTGCTTGGGTAGGTTGTAGGTTCAATTCCCATTTGTTTTATTTCTATCGTGAACTTACGTCAACTTAACACAAACCACAGAACATAAAATATATCTACGGCACGAGAACATTAGGCAGAGATTTGAAGTACATACTTATATGTGCAACCCAAATCAATGGGTTTGACAATAAAACCAACATTTCGTAACAAATCGATTTGAGAATCACAATTCTACAGCACTACTATAGTTAGATTTGTTTTAAGATATGATGTTACATCATTGAAGAGGATAGATAATGCTATTCTTCGATACCAACTCCCTAAAAACTAAAGTCAATAACATTAATATCATTTTATTCACCATTACTTATAAACATAACAATAAGATAACTTACATAATCGGTGTCAGAAACTAAGGAAGACATCAACAATAGATATTTTACAACAATTAAAAACGGAAGTGTTCGAATTTTAACGTTATGGCATTTTACTATTACGTGCTATTAGGGTTCCCTTGTTTATTGGTGCTGCTTGCGATTTTAATTCGTAGGTAAAAGCGTATATGTATTGATGATAAAGTTCTGTGATATATTGCTAGTTGTAGAATAGCGACGTTCGTTTAACAATTTTATTAACATCAACAAACGTCTTTTTTTAAATTTATAACTAAAAGGAGAGCGGCTATGAGACATTAACCGTAATAATTTCCATTTTTTTTTAAAGTTTTGTCTTAATAAACTGTTCAGTCCCAATAGGTTCATCCTATCATTTTACATTGAGTCCATTATGTCGTACCTTTGTGTGTCATAAACAACAATTTAATTACTCATAAACAAATACTTTCATACTAAATAGTATCCAGCATTCAATCTTCATACATCCGCTTTCCACGGAACAATAAACTTTAGTCTAAATTCCGCAAAGCGTTTTTGCAGTTAATGTCATTTGAGCACGGGTGGATGCTGCATCTCTGATTTGATCATATGTTACGATGCCCTGGGGGTAAAGTGAGATGAGTTATATCGCAGTTTTTTTGACAAAATGATTTAAATACAAGTCGTATGCAGAGTTTTATTCTACCATGTCGTTTTAAGGTTTATGACTGTAACGCTTAAGTAAGTGTACCCAAGAAAATATTAAGTAAATAAAACAATAGCTATTATGCATAACAATGATATTAAAAGAAAGTTTAATTACACTAAGTTTAGTGCTTTTGCAAGTTATAGTGTATATACGAAATTAGAAGGGAACAAAAACAAGCTCAGTATTATATTAAATATAGATAGGGACTATTACCAGATGTCCATTAGTAATTCATCGACAAATACTTCGCTTGTGAGTCGTGACGAGCTGACGAACAGCCTCACAATGATCTGTAATGACTGGAAAGTGATTGTGTATCACGACTTGTATGAGAAGAACATTAGTACATTGTTTACTTATCTGGAACACGGGTTCTCTATACTTAGATGACGTAATCTTAATGCATCGCTACATAAACCTTTTATTCGCACTAAGCCTAAGGGTATTTAGAGTCAATTATTAAGTATTTAGGGGTAATTTAAAATTGCGAATTAAATCGTCTATTATATTATAAGATTTATTTATAGACAAATCACGAGTGATACGGTTGGCGACAAAAACTAAGCTTGTTCATATATCATGTTTTTTCAGCATTTCATTTGATATCTACGATGAAGTCTTTGTTTGTATTAAGGTGGCTCAGTTTAGTAAACGATCTGTTTTATGTCTGTGTATCCACCTAGAGTGGGCCCTAAAAACCTTTTTAAGGAAGGCAAGCAAATAATTGCGAAACTAGAGTTAATTTCGTTTAATCTTAATGTTTAACTACACTTTGATTTAGGGAATAATAACAACGGTTTACAAAGAAAAGATGGATGAATGGTGTATGGAATAAGGGGTAAATGACAGGGGAGAACGGACGAAAACATGTTGCGCCGACCCCAAATACAATGGGACAATGGCAGGAAAATGATGATAAACATCGATTTACATATCTGAGCGAGATTTATGACTTCCTTTTATCTGATTAAAATTATATTAATTACCAATTAGTTCAGGCATTTAATATTAATGTCAAATTATCTGTTGTGTTACATACCTAATTTATTTTAAATATTGGGTTTTATTGTTTTATTTGCCAGTAGCAAATATTTTGGTCGGTAAACAGAGGCAAGCCTGTGTGATGTATGATTGCTTGACTTTCAAACAATTAGGAAGCAATTTGCGACGGAACATATCATGTTCCTATCTAACGTTCTAATACGCTTTTCGTGACGTCATCGGAAATAACACCAATGACCTTTCTAAGTTATAAGAATAGAATGACATGCGTTTTGTCTTCCACCAGGTTCCTGTTCAACGGCGGCTACCTCAGCCCTGAGTCTGACTACTTCAACTGTGTTGTGAATATTCCCGAAGACATCCGACGTGTCGACGAGCCCTCAGAGGCCGGCGAGCAGATGTCCGTCCTGGGAGGAGTACCGGGCCGGCTGTACGGCGCCGCCTCCACGCTCGTGGGCCCCGACGAGAAGTGCGGCAGGATCAACCCCGCGCTTGAGCCCGATGATGATGACCTAGACGATCCCAACGACGGCCCCAACCCACTGTTTGGCAGCAGCAGTGCGCCCCCACCCGTGCAGCCCTTTGGCAAGCAAACGGCTTTCTGAGACGATAAGTACCTTTATTAGTTCACTTATTGGAAATGCCACAGGCGCCTGCAGAACCACCGTCATGGGGTCGTACCATCGCGGGATTATATTTTCCGAAAATTTTACTATTTTTCATTTAATTTCGATAAGATCGTTACATCGAAGTATGGAACAGTAAACTTCAGTATTTTTCGAAATAACGATTAGAATGTTATGCTCAAGACGATCGAAACGAAACATATCATCAATATCTTCCTATTAATAACAAACCATTTTGTAAATGTCGCATATTTCATACTACGCCGTAGAAACGAACGATTTCTTTAATTATTACTGATGACGACGTTTGTGCAAACTGATATCAAATTATTTAATAAATACAAATATATCGTGTAGAAATAAATGCATTAAAGCAATAGATGTATGTTTAATAGTTGATGTAAAAATGAATTAAGCCGTATTATTTTGTAGTGAAAGTATAAAAATAATATTACGAAGTGTTGCAACTCATACATATCAAAATGTGAATTATATTCGTTGTTAGAGAATTTATATATATATATATTATATTTATAATTTATATTGATGACGATTCCTTATTTGAGTCAATTAATGTAGAGAGAAGAGCACACTTGTCAATGTGCTTCTAGTGGCACTGTGCGTGCGCGTGCGCGTGAGTAGACGAGTATTGTTGACCAAGCATTGTCATCATACGTCTGTAAATGGTAATGTAATACATATCGCTTGTGAAGCATCACCCACTACCTGAAAATAACTAATATTATATACGGCTCGTCCATACTTTAGTTCATTCAGGTAATTTGTATAAAAAAAATCCGCACAAGGAATATATAAAAATATATTATTAAAAACAAATATTTAGCTAGAATAATTAGTAAATGTAGCGGCAGATATCAATGTTTTGTTAACGCTTTGTTTTCTAGTCACAAATATTTACGAAGTAAAGATATGTTTGATATTGTTTAGAGTGGCTATTGTACGCTTGTCATATATACTATATTATATTGTATACGTATATATAAATACAAATATATTTAGACATATATACACATGAGAGACGGAATCATTCTATCAATGACATATTGTGTTTAAGAACAAAAAGAACTGGCCTAAAATCAGCTGAGTTACTAACGATGAAACGCAACAAAATAACGTCGAATATAAAATGTTTTTCATTTTCTTTGTCTATGAATAAATACGTGTAATATGGTAATAATAATATATTAAAGAGCTTTCTGACGCGACAGATGATCGCTGATAGTAATAATCGGTCTTTTTGAACTTATAAGTGTATTGGTGTTCACAATATTGTCGTGTTCTGATGCTCTCCCTCAGGCCGGTGCCGCGGTGTGTACGGTGCGCGGTGCGGTCCATGTCTTATATATGCGTGTTAATGTCCGTGTTTTAAAGCTTTTTGAAGTAACGTTTCTAAATATATCAAGATGTATCTCGCGAGTAGATGATACTGTCAATTTTGGCAACTTTTATCCTTTTGGATTGAGAACGAGCGTGTTTACAACGTAGTGTAAAATAAATGTAAATGCATATTACTGCATATTTTAGCGACTACTTATATAAATAATAGATAAACAGTTGCCATATTTGATACCTTCCCAAGCTTTGAAATTGTTTTAAACAAAGTTTACATATACATTGCTTCAAATTAGAGATATTTTCTATATATGTTGCGGTTGTAAAGATATATGATGTGATATCCAGCTGCCTAACCTAACCTAACCTTTTGCTAAGACTACGAACTCGATACATATCATCTCTATGTGACTTACGTATATACATATCATAGTGTTTAGTGTGAAATGGTACATATCGATATTTGTAAGAGTAGATCATAGGTATCGTTGTTGTTCTTCGGCGCCGCTTCCAGATTTATCTGTATTATTAATTCTATAAATGCGTGGTATTTAATGAAGCATATTTATATAAATAGCAAGTCAAGATGTATTTGTTAAACAACTTGTAAAAATAAACAAGACTACAAAGATACATATCAGTATAAATATATAAATTATTATGTGTTACTAGTATTATTATGCATTTCAGATATTCTATTGAATGATGTTCAACATAAGTAAATAAATATTCAATATATGAAATATATATACTTTTATATGTTGTGACTTTTACAGAATATATATTTTTAAGATGTATATTCATTTGATGTAAATTATTATATATCGTTTGTTATCTGCAGTGTGTGAAACGTTTCAGAGATGTTGGTCAGGTAGCGGCGCCCCACTGTTAGCTGGTAGATATACCTACTATTGACTTATTCCTAGTTCTTGTTGAATATTTTGAAAAAGAAAAATGTGTAAAAAAATGTGTAACGTTGTGATTTCCGCGGTCGCTCCGGCGACATCAAAATAAAACATATAGCATGTTCATAGTGTTTCATTGTGGACATCCTGACTATATACTGATGATACAGAGGCTGCCCTTTGTCTCGCACACCAAACACCAATAGATCAATAAAACAGACGATTTTTAGAGTTCCGTACTTCAAAAGAAAAAATACGGAACCCTCGTTGGATCACTTTGTTTTCCGTCGGTGTGCCAAGAATTTATCATAGGAACGCGTAGAGGTATCGAATTTAAACCATATACTTAATTCTGTGCTTCCTTCTACGCAATTCTAAGATCAACATCATTCTCTACCCTTGCGCCATCGCCGACCTCAAATAGAATGACGTTTTCTTCTTCCATTCTCCCCTATCAGACGTCACGGCATCATTTACTCCTTTTTCAATTTCATATCATTCCATATGCCATCCATCCATCTTTCAAGGTATGCTTAGCTAAACATTAAAACTTTCTCCATCATATCATTCCTTACACGATACATCCATATTTATTTTGGCCTTCCTCTCGCTCTCGTCCATCAACATTCAGATCCATCACTCGTTTAGTCACATGTGCTTCGCATACAAAGATATGGCTGCTAATGTCACAAGTTTGTACGGAACCCTCGGTGCGCGGGTCTGACTCGCTCTTGGTCAGTTATTGTCTCCTGCATTCCGTCCGCCATGTCTGCGATGAACAAGGTGCCATGATTGGGCCACGCTTGCTCAAGTTCCATAGTCCCACATTCATTGGGAAATGTAAACGAAGCTCAAACTTATCCCAGCCCTTATCATACTGCGATTATCAATCAATCGCTCAGCCTGCTGTTTATTTGAATCTCATCACTATTACTGTGTTATGGTCTATTAGAATGTTTTTATTTTAATTTTACAACAGGTATTTTTCCTGTAACGTTGGTTTGTTTACAAATATTTCAACTCACATACAAAACAGCCACTCACGGAACAGTTACTTGTAGGCTATATAAATATTTTTTCCACGCGGGGATCGAACCCGCGTTACGTAGTGCAGCAGTCAATCGCTCAACCAACTGTGCCATCAATTATGCAAATACGAAGTGGTAGTACGCTACTATTGAGCACGAGGTTCTAGATTCGATTCCCGGGTAGGCAAAGGGTTGTGTGTGAGTGAGTTGTTTCATCATTGATATCTCAGTAGTATTCCGGATTTGTGGCCAGTAGGGTGTCCCTTGAGACCCGAGCCACAGAACATTTATAGCGAAAAGTGGTTTTACTGCAAATATGCCTACCTAACCTACGGGTGTAACAAGCGTGATGAAATGGTGTTGTTATGATGAATTGATGACAGAGCCAAGATTATTTAATGATAACGTTCCAACATAGTTATATCTACCAGAAAAGCATGTTTATTGAAATCATGATCATTGCTGGTGTCGGCTAATAATTGATGTCAGTTATTGGTGCCCGTGATTAATAATCTCTGCATATGTCTAAAAGAGCTGTTCGAAGTGTGCGCAGCGGTTAGAGTCACTACTCAGGTCAGTGTTGTAGCTTGATATTTTAAATTCCATTAATTTCGTGAAAGAATACCATGATACTCATGGATATGGAATTTCCGCACTTGGTATTTCAGGTTTTTGCTGGATTCTGTCTACTCATTTGTAAAATAATGTTGTCAAAAGTTAAGGGCACTACAGAAAACAATTAAAACAAGTTTTTTTTTTATATTTACAAAACGTTTAATTTATACAAAAAGTATAATTAGTCAGACCTTAAACTAAATTTTTGTACAATTTCATTAATTCGTAAATTACAATTAAATTAAAGTTAATACTTTCAAGCGTCGCTTACTTGGTAAGCAGAAGGCGACGTGCGCGACTCGCGACATAGACCTCACCTTACTTCACTCCGATTGCAGATCACATTTTATTACTATAATAAACGGAATGCCTCGAGCTCGGTAACTTGGCAACTCTACAACAATGACCGAGTCATTGCCGTTTTTCTTTATCTAATGCTCTTATAGTTCGTAGCCATCCATTCTTCTATACAAACTCCTCCAAGCATTCCATGTATTTCGCCATTTTATAAAAATCTAATACATACATTATTTTCACTAGAAACCTACATGAATACATACATAAGTTGTGACATTCGCGACGTCAACTCTGAAGATACTGGGATAACTTAATAATTGACTATTTTATATTAGTACTAGGATGCTAGGAGCCTGCAGGGTCTAGTACACATAGCCACCGTTGGAGTCATAGCTCTGGCTGATGGTGGCCGGCACGCCACCGCCTCCGCCCGATGAGTGGCCACCTCCGAAGCCTGATGAGCCACCTCCTGAGGAGTATCCTCCAGAGCTACCTCCCGAGGAGTATCCACCGCCACCTCCGGAGGAATATCCGCCACCACCTCCGGATGGGTATCCGCCGCCGCCTCCAGAGGAGTGCCCTCCACTGCTACCTCCCGATGAGTATCCACCGCCGCCTCCAGACGAGTAGCCACCGCCGCCGCCTCCACCGGATGAGTAACCTCCTGAGCTACCACCATGACCGCCGCCGCCGCCGCCGCTAGAGTGACCACCTCCTGAAGAGTAACCACCGGAGCCTCCTGAGGAGTATCCACCGCCACCGCCGCCGGATGAGTATCCACCGCCGCCGCCAGATGAGTGTCCACCACCACCATGTCCGCCGCCGCCGCCGCTGCTGGGTGCGCCATAGCTACTCGAAGGTGCGGCGGGTGTTCCGTACGAACTGGATGGAGGGCTGGCTGGTGCGCCATAGCTTGATGAAGGGCTGGCCGGTGCGCCATAGCTTGATGAAGGACCACTGGAGCCAAATCCGCTGCCGCCTCCGAAACCGCTGCTTCCAAAGCCGCTGCTACCAAAGCTGCTGCTGCTGCTGAATCCACCGCTGCTACCACCGGCTGAGGGAGCTCCGTAAGAAGAGGATGGAGATGATGCGGGAGCACCGTAAGATGAGGATGGAGGAGAAGCAGGAGCGCCATAAGACGAAGACGGGACAGAGGCCGGGGCACCGTAAGAGCTGGAAGGTGGTGAGGCTGGCGCGCCGTAAGAACTGGAAGGTGGAGAAGGAGCACCGTACGAGCTGGATGGGGGAGACGCGGGTGCGCCGTACGAGCTGGATGGGGGAGACGCGGGTGCGCCGTACGAACTGGATGGGGGAGAAGGAGCGCCGTATGAGCTAGAAGGAGCAGATGATGGGGCACCGTATGAACTTGAAGGAGGAGATGGGGCACCATAGGAGCTGGAAGGAGGAGATGCGGGCGCACCGTAAGAGCTGGACGGAGGAGAAGCAGGAGCACCGTAAGAGCTGGATGGCTTCGACGGTTTAGGAGCACCATAGGTCGTAGAAGGTCCAGTTGGCACACCGTAGCTCGTCGCTGGTGGTCTCGCCGGGGCGCCATATGAGCTGGAGGGCTTAGAAGGAGCGCCGTAAGAACTGGAGGGCTTTGACGGAGGAGGTCCATAGGAGCTAGATGGCTTAGAGGGAGGTGGTCCGTAGCTGGGTTTGGGTGGGCCATAGCTGGGCTTAGGTGGGCCATAGCTGGGTTTAGGGGGGCCGTAGCTTTGCTTAGGTGGACCGTAGCTGCTTGCGGGACTTGGGGCGCCATATGATGAAGATGGCCTGCCACCGCCGCCTCCGTGGCCGCCGCCCCCTCCATGGCCACCACCGCCGCCGCCCCCGTGTCCCCCGTGGCCACCGCCTCCATGTCCTCCGTGGCCACCACCGCCGTGTCCCCCACCTCCACCTCCGTGCCCACCACCGCCGCCGCCGTGGCCACCACCTCCTCCGTAGCCGCCACCACCACCGCCGTGAGAAGGTGGGAGGTACGAAGAGCTCAGGGGCGCTGCGAACAAGGGAATGGGTGCTTTTATTTCAGATTTGTAAGTTGTAGTCGTTCGTGGAGCCTCTGTGATGAAGCTAAAAAAATTGTTAGGTTCAGGTGATATTAAATCAAATTGTTTGATTCGTTGTGTTACAATCATACTGGTGTGTCATATACCGCAATATTAATTAATCTAAATAAAAAGAAATAACAGTAGAAAGTGACAGTAAATTTCGAATAGTTTCATGACAGAGGCTCGATGTCAGTGTTAGTCCAGAGGTTGGTTGGTGGCTTACCTTCACGCTTGTATGTCTTCCTGGGTGAGGCTGCGACTGCCGCGAACAGCAGCAGCGCTGGAAGCACCTGGAACAACATGAGGGGAACATCAGATACTGGTGCCATACTTGTTATCAGTAGGGTTAGGATTATAACGACACTGAGAATTTCCAAGTTAAAGATGAACAGTTCTTGGGACAAATAACGTTAATTCTTCTTTCTGTCTTTTGAAACTCCGTGGATTAACAAAAGTATTCTCGTTGACCACATGAAACAACGTCTATCAAACGACCTCCGGCCCAAGGCCTATATTATAACAACTTTATCTTATTTCGAAACTGCCAGAGCATTACAGTTATACATGTGTGTACTACATTGTTTTACCAGCAATTATAAAGATAAACTAGCTGGTCAAAACATCACATCAAGGAGACCCATCAGAGACATGGACGTGTGCCGCAAGACAATGTTCCCTAGTGCGGCATTGCGTCACTTTCCCACCGCGCGCCCCTATTGCCACACCACTAGTGATGTACCTCCTCGCGAATCTGCGACAAATGACTGGCAATTGATATAAATGACGCGGTTTTCTTGCCAAAGACCTGAACCTTGGGCCTTTAATTGGTTTCGGTGTCTTGTTAGAATTAATTTGTGTGGTTTTAGAAAAGTGGGAGCTTTGTGAAATGGATTTAGTTCTAATAGCTTAGTTATTGAGCAAGTACCTTGGTCCATATAGAAAGAATTAATGTAAGATTCTGTTTCAACCAACTCTTTCGGCATTCTTATTATTATTCCACAACCGATTTCATCGTTTAAAGATGTGACGTATTTACGAATCTTGCGATTTAACCATAAAAGTGAACAAAGTGTACCAATTTGATACAAAATAAGTCTTTAACCAGTGATTTGGTGCGCACCTCACGCACAGATGCTCGAAATCCGCCGCGCATAGATATAATTCAGCGAGAATTGACACAGTCAGTGCGCGTGCGTCGTAAATATCTCGCGTTTGTGCGCTTTCACGGACACTGATTTTTATCTCCATACGTTTGGGTGTTTCTACTTTCAATTTATTTACATAGTAGGTACATTGGTACTAAGTTTGTTTATGATCCTGGCTGGGATCCTCACTGGAACAGTATTTCTGTGAAGATTATTCTGTCTTTCAAATGTAAGGTATCCCACTGGCGGTAACCAGATTACATATTGTAAATATATATACAATATGTAATTCATTAAAGCTTTGCATTGTGAATTCATATTATATTCACAACGAGTTCCCGAGTAAATATTGATCGAGTTTAATATCAATTATTCTGATTACTCAATTAAAGCAAATACTCATATGTAATTTTAGATATTACTAACAGAAAAATGAAATTATTTTGATTCTGCAGTTAATTTCAATTATTATGTTTGATTTCAGAGTTGTTTATTTTTCCTTATCCATGTTATATTATGTACCTACCAGCATGCGAAAATAATAATGTGATAATAAACAATGTGTTTAACTTGTCTGTTAATGTATTCGTTGTAGCCGTATTTCTTTATAATGTTCCAGTAAGTAAACTTTGAAGGTACTCTACAAAATACACTAATTGTTTCTGTTCCTAAGACCTTAGTGTCACGCCTTTCTTTGTCAACGCCTCCGATTTTCCTTTCTACGACAACTACGAGCAGCCGAGTAAGTATCGCTCAAAGAATATTGGAACAAGCTCATAGTGAAAACATTTTTTAAATCAAACTAAATGTATTTTTTTTGTTTTCATTTTCTTGTCAGCAAACCCTTTTAATTTAATGGAATTTAATATCGCTATCATTAGAAGTGTATCGAAGTTTATGGGATATAGAGTAAAGTCACTCTAGTCTAGTTGAACATGCATCCGAACTAACCGTCAGTGCAAATTTGGGATGACTGTTTTACAGTTCAATTGCAAGATTTGATCCAAACAAACATACAGTGGTTTATTAACAGCTTACAAAATGTATAGCAAAGATTATTGCAATCAAATGTACAATTCCGGAAGAGATTACTAGCGATATATCCGCACAGAGCACGTGACACGCATCATAATGACTCCCTGACATAACCGCTGACGCCGAGTTCATCTGCTATGACTGTTGACCTCGGAGAAAGCGACGACATGTACTTTTTGATAAATATGTCACTTATGATGCAACGAGGTTAAAGCGCCAGTAGTGAGGCCGAAAGTGTGATGGGTGACCGTGATTAGTTTTGAAATGTTACGAGATTTTAAGATGGAACTTTTCTTTGGACCTTGTACGTAGTAGTACTCATGTGATGTGGTCTAGATTGAGAAAGATTCTTGATTTAGACTGTAGTAGTTTATTTCTTCCAGCAGCAGCAGCTTCCAGCTAAAACACTAGGGAGTGGCGAAGGGCAGGGCGTTTTTGTGGGACTGTCTCTTGTAATCTGACGTTCAAAAAGTGCTGATTATCAGCCTAATTTGAATAAATGACTTTTGATTTTGATTTTGTCCGACACCCATGTTTCTTCTTTTGCCCTTTATGTTCCGGGGACGCGGTATCTCTTTTGAACAACCCTCAACCCCGGCAGGCGGTGGTCCTGGCAGGCCCCTCTAAATGTATTACCTTAATGCAGTTTCTTTATCAACATGACCCATCAACCAGCATAGTAACCATCCGACGACAGTTTTCGACAAAGACCTGCTGACGATAAGTTTCAAGAAATGATCACAATCGCGTTTTAAAGCAACCAGACGAGAAGGCGCCAGTCTTTACGATTGTAATTAACATTTCTTTTAAATAGTTAAGGCATTCTCTGGTTTGTATGCGAAGCCATGTCATTCGCTAACTGGTTAACAAAGGCAATGGGTAATTATGTCAGGGTGCTATGGAGCAAGTATGGTGATTTAAATAGTCATGGGTTCTTTATGGGATTGGCTGTTGTAATGTATGATGTTTATGGCTTTCGTACTTAATGTAAGGTAAAATCATTTTCTATTGAATGGGTGTGATGCTTACTAATATTATAAAAGCGAAAGTGAGTTTGTTTGTTACGTCTTCACACTTAAATGGCTAAACAGATTTTGATGAATTTTGGTTCAGAGATAGTTGGGACCCCAGAGACGGAATAAGGCTTTTTTTTAAAAAAAGATTGAGATATGAGGGAGAAAAAAAACTTAGCATTGCTATTACAATAAATAAGGCGCAAGGGCAAAAACTACCTACAGGTAGCAGATATCTGTAAATCAGGAAAGGGGAACAGGGAAACTGTGTTACCCCAAATTTAACGCGAGCGAAGCCGCGGGCAAAAGCAAGTTTTATCATAATTCTTTCAATGAGCAGTAGCAATAGACATAGCCGCAATCTTCTTCAAAAGCAGACGGACTAGCAGTTGGACAGCATGGACTGTCCAACTGCTAGTCTAGATAAGGGTTATAATAAACTTGAAGAGTCTCATTCAACTTCTAATATACGAAATACTCCGCCAGAAAACAATGGTACGACAAAAATAAACCTGTTTGATACTCAAGCATGGATACAATTATGTTTATCACAATTAAGATAACACACCAGACGTGTTCAAACCATCTTGAAGTGTCGAAAGATAAACAAATACGTCGTAATGTAATTAAGAGGTAATCCTACGCTAATGAATGCACTTTCACGCGCTGAACTGATTATATCATGTGGTTTATGTTAAACGTTGCTTTTCACGGTGTGCTGCGTAAACAGGCCGGAATTAAGAGTTTTGTTTTAAGAAGGGAATCATAGTACCCCGAGGAGCCCGCGGCTAAATAATAACAGCTACTTGATCTTTAGGTTAAGCCGCGATTCCCTAGGTTGGTCTGTGGGTGGGTGACCAGCCATTATTGCTCAACGAGTTTCCTCTATGCCTTGAAGAGTACGTTGAGCCATTGGTCCCGGCTGACATTTGAAGGTCTTAGAAAGCTGATTAAGGTATTTAACATTAGCTCGAAACTGACTACTAGTCTTACCAAAGGGTATCGTTTAACTCAGAACTGACTGGGTTGTTAGTCACTTCATATAAATTACTAGTGATCAGCTGAACCCGGTTAGACCGGAGGACCGACCTTAACACAGTTGAGAAAAAGCTATGCTTAAGTAAATAAAAGTTAATTGAGCTTTAACTTGAACACTTTATTTCTGATAGTCCGCTAATTCTTTTTCAGTTTATTATCTTAAATCAATCAATTGATTCAATGGTGTAATGGTAGATGGAGCTATTTGGAGTCAGAAATAACCCACTTCAGACAAACAAATTACTGCAAATCTGACAACAAGTACTTAATACTGTGTTTTTTGAATGTTATATACCAAATTTATCAGTGGTTGCGGGATGTCGAAAGAGATACAGCGACCCCTGGAACATAAAGGAAAAACGAAGGAAAATTGATGGGTTTTAGTCAGTACAAGTCTGACCTTCGTAATTATTTCATGATTTCCCGTCCACAAAAAAGCAGTCTACTAGATTCGTTTAAGTAAACTGCTTTCTAGCAGACTGGATTATTTTTAAGTTCTATCGAAGTTGCTTTCATTGTGTATATTACCTGACTACTCCAGTTATTGGACGCCATGTTTCAGTGACGTATCATTTATAAACGTCAATGTGATTCGACGTGACATATAGAGATGTCAGCGTGATTCGACGTGACGTGTATAGACGACAACGTGTGCTGACGTGACGTGACGTGTTAGCGAAACATTCTCATTTGTAGCGTTAGTTACGGACGTGCGGCCAGGGAAATACAACCATTTCGTAATTAAAATTAACCTTTGTTGCACTTTTCCACTTGAGAGATAATATGATGATTGATAATAGATACATTCAATGGCTCATTTAAGAAGTATAACAAACGAAAACCTACCATGACACAAGTTTATTTCTTAATAATGTATGATCATGTTACAAAGAGGACTATAAGTGAATCATACGCGTTTAAGTCTTTTGTTCGTCACGTTACCCGACTGCGACAAAGCTCGGAAGGGTAATGAGATTAGTCGCTCCGCTCTGTCCTCCGCTCTTTTCAAAGCCTCCCTCGCTCCGTTTAGCAGCCCATAACAAGTAACAACGCTATTGTTTTAGTAGTGTACCTTATCACTTAAGTGCATCAACTTTGTGGACTTCACTTAGTGCGCGCACCTCACATAATGTAAGCCATCACTACATCTAGCTGATTTAGTGAAAGATGTGATGTAATAATACAATGAACATTATTATGTGATATAATAAAACATTATGACGACGTTTACGTGATGATTGATGACAATGGGCCGAATTCACTGTTTGTAGTTAGAGAGTGCAAATGTGAAAGGATGTCATTTAAAAATATATTATGTGCTATATTATATAGCCAACGGTTGTTACATTTCTGGATCAATATTATTCTGAAGTGTGATCAACTCAGTTGTGTTTTTTGGAACAAAACCAAATCCAGTAAAAAGAATATCCAGATAATCTATGAAAATTGGATCCTTCATAAGATCCCATTAATTTCATGAAAGCTTGGATCAAAAACTAATTTCTCGGGTAGTCCTTCCTTAATCTGTCACTCTCAGTATACAATCTACTTTAGATACCGTTCTGGCAGCCATATGTCGCAGACTTCCTACCAGCTACAAAGTCGCGGAAATGAGCTCCACTTACGATGACACTCGTCGCTATAAGGTATCGAACCTACTGACGTTTATTGGATGTCAATCCTTGAGATTCTTGATTAGGGTTGCCTCGACGCAAACTTTAAATATAAATTGGGGTTTTGCTTTGCTCTTTTAAAACCTGATAATTGAGAAAACATGCATAATTTAATAACCGAAATTATTAAAAGGTTTTTAGAAGCTAGAATTTGGCTTTGCATAATAAGAATCGCCCTCAAAGTGCTTTTCTAGCACATGAAAACCACTGAGTAGGAACATTCATAGCGAAATTCAAACAATTAAAAAGGTGAGGCGAGCTGTAAAGTAAATATTAGCGTAGTATAAGGATTGGTACGTTAACCTCCAAAGTAAAAGAATAAAACAATCGCACAATTAGACACTGCACTAATAAACACATGCGTGGAAACCAAGTTCTACACACATTACGATAAACGTTTAAAGTTAGGCAACCCTAAAGCAAGATGGCGGCTACGTCACACGTGACATGTGTCACGGGAACTTTGCGCGGGAACCACGGCACGCGACAATACCAGAGTGTGCAACGCGCATATTGTTCTCTCCAAACGGTGCGATTGCTCCAACTGGACCATCGCTCGGCATTGCTCGTCTCTGCTTGCCACAGACAGGATCTTGGGCAATTTGATGGAAAGATCCCTTTATGATTATTGTGTGATGGGATTTTTAATCCACAATTGTTTCTTTGCGATGTAAAACTAGTACCCACTACATGAATGAGATCTTTATTGGTGTGAAAATCTTGAATTCAAACTAGTTTGATGTAACAATCTCCAAGTACCAGTCTTTAAGTATACCTAGGTACTGTAGAATAGTATTCCATAATTACTATTCAACGAACGACTGCAATGAGCCTGGTTTACCTAGTATCATAGTAACCCACTTCTCCCATTGATGTCTCTTATGATGACTGATTGAAGTAAAAACACTGATACGGATTCAATCATACCTCAGGAAAAACAAGTTACCAGGAATAAATCAGCACTACATATGTAGAATAGTGCTGTGTTACATAATCTGAGTATTCAGAGGCAAAAGTACTGACATTAGATAGAAACTGTCGATTATAATATTATCGCCAAAGATCTTTGAATAAGAACGGAACAATTTCCGGTGTTTTGTCTTCGAAAGTCTACAATGAATCAATTGCATTATACTCATACTTTCCTGACACATGAAAGTCACTTAATTAGCTCGGTTATTAAGTAGTAAGTAAACTAATACACGCGAAATTAAATACTCATAGAAACTTCCTCACGTGGATGGCCAAAAAAGTAATCTATTAAACTTAAAAGCCGTTGTGATGCTTCACACGCTTCATTGTTTACATCAATAGTTGTTTTTCTGACCCCTCGGAAGACGCAGACGCCATGACACTTTCGAATGCAACATGTCGGCAACGTTTTTCCCGCCCATTTTCACCGCGGAGGTTACGCAATTATAATAATGAGTTGTTGTAGATAAGTTGCATGTCTGGCCTAACTAATGGCTTGTTCGTGTTTCGTGCATCTTTGCAACAATGCAAGATGAACTGCCATTGAATATTTCCACATTTTACTTTTTGATAAAAAGACGATTTATCGAAGTTGTAGAGCGTTTGCTTCTGGGAATGGATTAGAACGTTTTCGATTAGTTTCTCACGCAAATGGGTGACTGTATTATTTGTAGGTGACGGGTTGCCATTGCCGCCAACCGAGCTGTTACTTGTTATACAATGTTATTATTAGTTCAACTGGAGCTACACGAGTACTGCGAGTGCTAGATACCCGTACAGTTCATAGCACACTTATTATGTGCGAAATAATAAAATGTAGTCTAACTCGTTTTATAAAATTTTCAAGTTTTCCCACAATCACCTCACACATGTGACCTTTGGCAAGGTTATGGAAAAAATCGATGAAATTACGAGAGATAACTAAAATAGAGAGATAACTGAAATTACGGCAGATATTAATCACACAATGCAAATAATTTATATATATTAAATTCGTCTTTTAACGTAAATGAGACTTTCATTATTCAATTTAACATTTTAGAGCTGTCAAAAGTAATAGCAGTTTTCTGTCAAGTGGCAAATTTAAAATATGTGAGTTCATTTCATATTGATTTTGGTGTTATGTAACGCTAATTATATCTGTGTTGGCGATACAAGTATCCCTTGCAACTGTCTGCAAACATATTTATTAAGCAATATTTTTTGCGTGAAACGAATGTATTTTTCGTTTTGATCACTTATAAGTACCTACCTAATGTAATAAAGTTCGCGCCATATTTATTGTAGTGTTACTTTATATTTTACAGTTAATTTTCGATTAGTGTTTTGTTATTTCTCAGTGCGTCGTGTGTGTAGTGGTCGTGAACACGACTGCTGGGCATGAGATCCTCGGTTCTATTCCCAGCTTGGGTAAAGTGTTATTGGGTTTTTCCTTCAGGAATTCCGAAGTGTTATCAGAGAGTCTGGATTTGTGCCTAGTGGTTAGCTGGCACACTATAAAAGATCGACTTAAAAAAATATAACTGGCGCAATCTAGCTTTAGTATTAAATACATACAACTCAACTTAACCCTTTGGGAATTACAGTTATGTTATTTGTGAGTATTGTTGGTATTCAGTACGCAAAAAAATTTAACGAATTAGACGCTATATTTACAGTTCTAGGGCATAAGTTGCATATTCGGTTCCATACCTACAACTTATTTAATGCAAACTTAAATTGATACAGAAGTCACATTATCTAATCCTTACTAATATTATAAAAGCGAAAGTGAGTTTGTTTGTTTTTTACGTCTTCACGCCTTGATGGCTAAACTAATTTTGATGAATTTTGGTACAGAGATAGTTGGGACCTTGGAGAGGGACATAGGCTAACTTTTTTTTTCAAAGTGAGAAATGGAGAAAGAGGGAAGAAAAGGGAAAACTTAGCATTGCTTTTACAATAAATAAGGTGCAATTGCAAAAACTACAGGTAGCAGGTACCTGCAAATCAGGAAAGGGGAACTGTGTTACCCCGAATTCAAGGCGAGCGAAGCCGCGGGCAAAAGCTAGTAATTGATTAAAATCTAGGTAAATAGTGATTGCTAGCAAATTTGTGTCAGTAATAAATGTAGTTGACATTAAACTAATTACTTTTCATTAGCATAACTCACGATCGCTGGAATATTTGGATGTAGCTCGCATTACAGTCAAAAGTAATTACTTATGTTTAATTACGTAACTATTTGAGTGCTATACCAGGGTGCACGTACTTTGTGCTCGTGCGCAAATTTGCAGATTTTTGACAGTCTTTACAGGGCGTCAGTGTCCTGAAAGTCTGACAACCATGTTTACCAAGGATTATCGTTTTACCCAGGGTTGTGGAAGACATAGGCAAGTCACTCAATGTAAAATACTGGTATCAGCTGACTTTTTAATTTAAAAAAATCCTACATATTCCTGATTTATTTAAATAACATTAGTCATATTGAATAATAACTACTCACACTCCATAGTCGATAAAAACATTTAATTTATCGCTATTATGCAAAAACGGAAGCCATACTTATATCTGAGAATAATTCCGTCATAGTAATCATTGCAAACTTTTCCCATAGCAAAAGTAAAAGTTATCCATTCAAAGTGTTACCGCGACGTCCATCTCTGGTTTACTAAGCCGTTATCTAATGTTGCTGGTGTTAATACGACAATGTATCGCGTGCCAGGCAATAGTGTGACATTCCATTATGTAAGAAGCTAGCGACCCAATGTTCAAGCGACTTGTATGTCAGTATCACAAATAGACATACATTGGTGTTTTGTTAAAACGATACGTAAAGACATATTTTACGATTATTATGAAGTTCTAGCTGGTGCCCGCGGTTTTGCTTGGGTGATGATATAGTATAAAGTATCCCGTGTGTTATTGCAAGCTATAGTCTACCTCTGTGTCAAATTTCATCAAAATCCGTTCAGTAGTTTTTTCGTGAAAGTGAATCAAACATACATCCATACACATCACAAACTTTCGCATTTATAATATTACTAGCTGTGCCCAGCGGTTTCACCCGCTGCTCACTTAGGGGTATGAAAAATAGATGTTGCTCGATTCTCAGAAGTACCCGATATGTAGGTACACAAAATTTCGTTTAAATCGGTCCAGCCGTTTCGGAGGAGTACGGGAACGAAAAGTGTGACACGAGAATTTTATATATTAGACTATAGTAGGATCATGAGGTAATAGGTCAGCAGTTCCTCATCAGCATGGATCATGGTACTGGTAACGTGCCCATAGTCTATAGAGAGACTTGCTGAGGGCCTATGGACAAGTGACAATCGTATACAACGCATTTAGAAATTAATGACACTGTTATTATGCTGCCAACAGGATGCTGCTGGTCGTTCGCTAAGTCAAGTCGATAAATATATATTTTAAAGATTGCGCCATACTTGGAATTTCTCCTGTATCGTGGGCGCGATTACAAACATTTAAACTCACATACACAAACAGCCAGAACCTAAACAACTACTTGTAGGTCATACAAATGTTTGTTCCGTGCGGGGATCGAACCCGCGACGCAGCGCAGCAGTTAATGGCTCAGCCACTGCGCCAACCATGCCGTCAAAAAGATATTAAGTTATCTATCATCGCTTTTGTTCATATCATAATTGTTAAATACATGTTCTGTTTTCTCTGTTGTTATTTTTTCATAAAGGACTCTCTTAAGAAACACTTTTAGAGTCTTTGGACGAAAGGGAGGACAAATACAGTATTTTATAGTCTTTAAAACATCCCTCCATTAATTTGACCCTGACATAAATTGATGCTTGTTTTCACGTTCAAAACTACTAAACCGTATTACGTGAGACTCGTTCTTAGACAGCATGTGATAAAATGTGAATCATCTTATGTAAATGTATTGTAACGACTTTGTATACATAAACCAAAAGAGATTTTTAGGCCGAATAAATATTTGGTTGGTTTAGAAACAGTTTTGAATTGTTAAGTGTTGAAATATTTCTAAATTTTTGCGCATTTAAACAAATATTAAATGACACCAAATTGAATGCCTAACTGTGTTGTACTGTTGAGTTAAATTCCGAGATTTATATTATACGCTACACGTTGAAATTTTAACAATGTGCCATGTTTTAGGCATTAATTTATGTGTTGTTTAGTGTTCATGAAAACAGATAATTAGCATTGACTTAACTAGAATGTAAGATGGGAAAGCACCACATAAAAATAGGTACCCTTTTATACTTAGCTAATTAGATTGAAGTTTTCCAATTCAACTCCAAAAGAACAAAAAGCCTAAACACGGGTTATTAGCTATAATGAGAACATATTGTAAGAAAGCAAGTGAAACCAGGGAGCATTATAGTCTGAACAGAGGCTGTTTTGTTTGTACACAATGTTGGCAAGAAATCTAGTAGTATTACCAGCCTCCGAATACAATATGGAGTATTGTTACAATTATTGATGCTACAGTCAGGATTTTCTTAAACCACTTTAAACTCGTTCACGAGCTATCAGTTCTATCATTGTTGTCTTTATTGATACTAGTAGACACTTGATCGCGATTTACATGTGCTGTAGGGTTACCATGACACCCTGTATAGCTCTGCCTCTATCCCTCAGTGGAGTAAGTTCTGCTTTAAGACGTCATGGTAGGGTAGCTGATCGTGTACAGTTTGATAGGTGAAATTCATGGTTTTTATTTAAACTGTGTTTGCTCATTGACCATTAGGGATTTTCTTCAGATATTTTCAGTTAACTGGTCTTAGATGAGAGCATTAAGTACATGTATTTAGAACATTATTGAATGTCAATATTTTAGTTTAAGGCTATTAAATAATGAGCACCACTGACTCAGCACATCTCAAAATCAATCATACAGATCTTAACACGAAATAATTTCATTTGTTCCAAACACAAGGAAACGCACAAAAAGCATGACATAACAGCAAATAACAATCAACGCGATACTCCCGACCATCAGGTACCCTCATCTTTATGAAAGTCGAACGAAGCTTCGTAAAGAAGCTTCACGAACAGCCGCGGAGACGCACGAGTTCTCACGAAGTTCGCTACAGTTTCGTCATGCTACGTGCCTCATTTGATCATATCAGTTATTTCTATTGTGGAATCTGGTATAATATAGGACATTATGAAGCCGTTCACTTGAACGTAGGAAGCTTAAGGAAAGATTAGAGGGCGCACGGTGTAATCACCATAGTGCTATGTTTATTGGTGATTGTAGAATAATAATCGTCAATGCCAAATCAATCGCAGGATTTCACGCTTTAATATTTTACATGTAATTCTAGTTGTGGTATCTTCAATCGTTGTGTTGGTATATACTTCATATACTTTTATGAAGCAAAAACGATACTGGTGGTTTTTGACCAATCGAAATCGAATTGCGTAAAATGAAATATTATTTACACACAAATCATATCTGATATCGTTGCGGACAATGTCACAGTCATAATTTATTTAATTTTACGCACTTCCATATAAAATTGACGTAAGCTTTGAATATTTAAATTTTCGCTCAGTAAACGTAAAATGAAATCACGCTTGTAATTTTCTCAGGGTTAGGTAGAGTCGTACCCAACAAAGCACAAGTAAGTTCCGTTCAGTGGGAAAATAAACCGGGCTTGCGGGTTGTTCGAAAGACATACCGTGACTCCGAAACATAAAGGGCAAAAGAAGCAATTTGGGTGGAATACAGTAAGTTAAAGTGTAATACTCCCCTCCGCTCCTAGAGCGGGGGAAGTTATTTGATGAATTCCCAACCGCAAAACAAAAGAGAGGGACGACAAATAAAAAATACATGCCTGTATTGAGTGCAGTAGCAATATTTGTGACTAAAACAAAGCACGTACGTAGTAATAACATACAATTTGTGGAAACAACTTTGAACTGTACCGGTTTAGTAATATAACCTCGCATTGTTATTATCAAATTATTAGTGTGTTCCCAATGTGGGTCACCGCACCAACATTGGGATCACATGTGACACAAGTGGAACAGAATTATAAAGCTTGCATCAGTCTTGATTGGGTTATTTGTGACAGGATGTAAGGTAACTTCTAAGTGTTGTTTGTTTGTAATTTGGTTTCTACATTTCTTTGTGAATTTCGAGGACCATGGTTTGGTTTACAATAGGTAAGACACAAGGTTAGTCTTGAGTTATTTGTGAAATGTAATAGGTGCGTCATATTTTTGGTAAAATTAGTGGAAATATTTAAGCATTTAAGGACTGGGCTTTTGTGCATTCGAAGAGGCATTGAGGACGCGTGCAGCATTTTAATATAGGAATTATAAAAAAAATGTTCCAAATGGAAATATTCAAAATATAAAGCACATTTTTCACAAAGTTCTACAAAAGCGCATAGGTGAGCATAACCCCGACATACAAATTATGCAAGTGATCCAAAACATGATTATTATCTAAAGCCATACTTGCTATAGACAGGCTATCACCGCCTCTGGGCGATAAATCTTGAAGCTCACACGGTTATTAGCCTGCGCATGAGTTGACTGATCGCTCGGCTGCACTACACACCGTACACTTCTCAAATTATATTGTTAGACTGTAGAAGATAAAGGAGAAAAGAGATGGAGTGTACTTCATTGTACCCCACAAGTGTTACACAGCTTTTTTATAGTAGTCATAACACGTAATTTTTCTGAATCAAAAATTATTTCTAATATAACTTTCGATGCAGAAAAAACTTAGTTTGTACCAAAGAAATATTAAAAGTGTAAGGACAGTTACGAAATTACCTACCAACACAATGTCCTTTCTGCAATTTTTAAACTGCACAAATGTTGTTACAAAATAGCTACTGTCTGGGTGTAACAATGCGATATTTGCAGAACCTGCATCTTATTTGCATGGTTTACTTATTTTCTACATCGCAGTGTGACACATATGGTACACAACATAAATATGACACCTCTCATCCCGGTAAGGAAGAGTAGAGATGTTTTTAAAACACATTTTCATTCATCACATTTCGTCTGTGGTACTTAAGTACAAATCTACTCTCCGTGTCTGCTACTGACAATATCCTTATGAAAAACCCTAGATCACTGCGCGACCTGGGTATGGAATCCAGGATCTCGTCCTCAGATGTAGCGATACGAACGAGACAGTCAATATGTATGAATGTATCTGTACGTTGAACCCGTCGGTGTGGAGCGCGCCTCAGTCAGCGTCAATTAGCGCTATCTCAATAAGATAATAGTTTCTTTTAGTAGCACGTTATTATAGTTACGGCTGTATTACGAGAGATTAATGTTATGGTTATTATGTTGGCGCTTTGAAATAGTTTTGTCTTGTGTTGTTCAATGAGGTAGGGCATTGACTGTAGTAAGTTAATTAATGACTTGTTTAGCTTTTGCTACGTTTTTTTTTATGATTGGGTTGTAATGTCATAACTCATTTAGAGGATGTTACCATCACAGCGTATCATCAGCAACATTCTTAGACTTTTTCTGAGCTATTTTACGACTATCAGTATAGGGTAACCTAATGCGATAGTATACACAATAACAGTTTTGTAACTTACATAAATTACAAATAAAGCAATAACATATAAATATATAGATGTTTTCTAACGATATGGTTTTGTTTCATAAGTGGAAATAATAATTAACATTTTATAATTCCTAAAACATTAGGCAGTCGTAAACCTTATAGTGCACCCGCGTGTCGCCACCTGCGTTTAAGTATATTATGCCCCCATGTAAGCGGGGGCGTCTATTGCATCCAACCGGGCACAGATAAGACACCGTCCATCTCTCGTTGGTGTAGTGTCTTGCGACTACTGAGCATGAGGTCTTTGGTTCGATTCCTGGGTCGGGTAAATTGTTATTTGGCTATCAAGAACTTCTCTGCAGCAGACATTTTATTGTATATCATTTGAAAATAAAATCCATCACCCACGAAAAACTTTACGATAATCATTTGTAGAGTCGTACGTATGTGTGTAACACAAACCTGCAGTATTCCGTCAATAGGCCACCACCAAAACACGTCAGACATCAATTGACATAACATCAATGTCGCAACACATGGTGTTTTGGTACTTCACACAAACCACGTTATATAATAATAGTACGTACATCACGGTACACGATAACTAAAGGTTATGGTGGATAACAAAAGCCTGCTAATGTTATCACCATGCGTGTGCGCATAATTTGGGATAGGGTTGACCGAAGTGGCATTAAGAGTGGATTTCACGAATTCAAATAGATGTGTTCAGCACAAATCTAAGCTATGTTTAAAGGTTCATCATATCTGCCTAGGCGGTTTCCAATGCAACCCAGCATGCTACAAAGTGTTTTAGAGTCCGTGAAAGAATTGCCATGGAACATTGATAGTATAGTGACATTCAGTTCCATTAGTGCAACCCGTTGTTGACCTTGGTATGGGGTAACGCATTTTTAAACAAAGATTCTGACACTTATTACGGACTCAAAATATGTGAACATAGAATTTCTACGTATGAGATGTTATCATAACATGAAACAAACAGACTTAAATATTCATTCACAGATAGATGGACAAATTAAAAATGATTCTATAAAGGTTCATTTCTTATTTTATTTAATCAGTAAGAAACATGGCACATCAAAAAAAAAAATCATACAGAATTTAGTAGGCGAAATATGAAGTACTGACTATTTTATTTTCATTTATCATGCTTTTAACCAATATAAAAATATTATGTCACACTTCAGCTCATAAAACTTTTGTTGGTGTAACCTGCTTAATTTTATTTCTCATTAATAATTTTTAATTGCCCAAAAACTTCTAATCCTTCGTTGGCAACCCTAAGTTTCTCCGCGTGACGTAATGTGCGGAAGAGATTCGACCTTGACCTTATTGACACTTTCTATGCGCGCGCGCCGGTCGCTTACGACTCGCTCGGCGTTTGAATATGCACCGAACACTCGCCATTGTAGACCATTCTCATCACATTTGCATTTTTATATGCTTTTTACGTGAAATGTTCTGTTTTCTATGTTAATGTCTTGCACAGTCATTTGTTTTGATTTGTGTGCGATGCAAGCTATTTTGATATTTAAGTATAATTCGGATTACATCACAGTTACATAAATTCTAAGCGTTCTAAGCTTATTTATTTTCAGATACTTTATTGCAAAAAAAAGTATTTGCAAATTAGGTTTATTGGCTGTTTATTTTTGTGTTATCTTACATTCAATTTTATGATCAATATTGATTGAAATAAATTATTCTATTTTATTTTAACGTTAGTGCGAATGCCAATGTAGCATATTTGATTTAATAGGTGAAATAAGTCTCGACATGCACATTATTATGTTAGACATTTCATACATCTAAAAAATACAAATGACTAAAGCACATTGTGATTACTAGATCGTCACAAAATATTTCGCGACGAAAAATTAGGATCATTAAAAACACTAGAAGCCAACCACAGCGTGAATAGAAAATAAAAGCGCTATTGTGCGCTTTCAAAACAAGGAGTTAAAGAAAAATGCGCGTTTTGTGAGGCAGGGTTGTGCGCAGAGATGAATGACTTGCGGTGTTACAGCGGCTCGTGCCGGCCGGAGAGTACCGTGACGCAACGCTCTGCGGTCGCGCTAGGGGTGGGTGGACTCATTGATAGTGTTGCACTCTGTTTTTAACTGATATCACTACAGTATCAGGCCGTTTTGATACACTGATCACTAAATTGTTCCAAGCATACGAGTTACTGAAGACTTGTTAAGGATCAAACTGCTATGTACATAAGTACACTCTCAGATATTTCGGAAAGTATTCGTTCGTGCATATATAACTAATCGCTCTACACAGCTTAACTAACGCTACTGAATACTATCCAGTCTAGACTTTTGTGTATAACTCATAGGTTACCTAAAAGTTCTGGATCTATTGTTATTAAATTTTATAACAGAAAGCTTCTTATAATAGATAGAAGCTGGAATTACCCTAACGTAGCAACCCTACAAGTGAGTGCTAGCGGTGCGGTTCAGCAATGTACGCAAACGACTGTGATGCAACACGTGCGCGCGCGCCACTGGGATGTCACCCTTATGTATGTGAACCAGACAACATTCTAGCATTATCTATATTATATTGTTACAAGTGGCCTTTCTACATACACTTCTATATCGTTCACGTCAGTTAAATATGAACTTGTTCGGGAATGCATTCACATTTTGAATGCTCCTCCCAATTATGTTCAAGTATTTTGAATGAAAGAACTGTCTATGTGACCTTCATAACCTCGTGACTAACTTGTGCGTTGGATGCATAGAGTAGGGAAGAAGGTTGTCTATAGTAAGCGTACTACTGTGATCTCGGTATATTGACAGATGGGTTAAATGATCTGTCTACACCTTTTGTTGGAGATTCTTAATAAATAAATAAAATAATAAGCTCTCCTTAGGCGGTTGGATCAAGGGCTTGATTCAGTAGGCAGTACACCTCGATACGGCTCGCATGGAGGAGGTTCCTGTCTCTGGACCCCTATCCACCAATAGCTTGGACCCTGCTCCCGATACCGACGGAGACCTATTTTATATTTTTAAATGTAAAAATAGGTTTCCGCCGGATAAGTGGAACGAATGAATAAAGAGAATAATAAAACAAAATAGATGTTTTTATTTCGTATCAGTCAGCTGTCTCCTCAATTATTACTTTATTTTTACTTTTGCAGCAAAATAGATTGAACGTCAAATAAACCTAGATCTGAATTTGCTGATAATGTTTGCTACCTAAATTAAAGTTGAACCAATTAATTACTATTTCCGTGCATTAAATACTGAAAGTACTGAGTCACGTCCCGCATGCACCGCGTTGTTGATAGCGTGACGTTACAACACGCAGGTGATTGACTGTTGGCTTCGTTTAGTCAAATGTTCCTGTGTTACATATATTATGTCTAGCGATGACCTGGTCTGCACTTTCTAGGTCAATATTTCCGATCAGTTATATAGAAATTATTGACTACGTCAACGGGCTAGAAACACGATTTTGTGTTAAAGAAAATAAAAGAGCATGGAAACTAAGTACGATCTATCTATTTCATTGACGTATAATGTCATACGGATTCACTTACTTCACAATAATGTATTCATAACTTTCCAGATGTTTTAATAGCTAGTCTTTTTCTCGGTACTAACGTAAAACATCTTATTGCTACAATGTAGGTCACTCTGGCCATAATAAAACTATGCTATGAAACAAAATAATCAAATTAACCTGTTTTGCTCAAAATAGAATCGTTTATAAAGCTAGGTATCAATGTAATAGATATTTACAACATACTAAAGTATTGTTATGTTAAATGAATATCATTTCATTGTTAATCGATATCATTTCGTTAAAGTATTCATTGCATCATCGGTGAGTATATTATACATTTATGACCCAAATTTTCATCAAAACAAATGCATTACTTGACCAACTCTTTCATTTCGTCACTCACTGGGAATATCTCCTGTATCGTGTCTACTTTTAAAATCATTTAAACTCAAGCACACCAGACCTGGAACTATCTGTAGGCCCTATAAATATTTGTTTTGTGCGAGGATCGAACCCGCGCCAAGCACTTGATTTAAAACAGTGTCCATGGAGTTTCTTGCCCATTCTTCTCCATAGAGATCTACACTTTGGAATGGGCAACTACAGTACTTTCACAGTTATTATGCCTTGTGTCTGGGTCTGTAGCTTAATTTTTATTGTTGTTAATGTTTTGACAGTTCAAAAGTGCTTGTAACTGGCCTACTTGAAACAAATGATTTTGATTTTGATTTTGACTGCTCCAACCGTCCCGAAATTCATTTTTATTTGGAAAGTCACCTCGTGTATTTGTATGAGCTTTCTCGTAAAGCTTTTCAAAACAAATCACAAAGGATGAAGGTGGTAACATTTTCCGCATTCGAAATAACATTGAACCAGCTAACTCTGATTGAAGATAAGTTTAAACGACAGTTCTGTAGCTAAGCGATTTATCTGTAACTTGAGATTGTGAAATATTACGACTGCTGCTGCGGTGGAACTGACGATCTAAGTTTGAAGTTAAACTTCGCTCGTACGTTCGACTTGGACAGATTGGTTCTGCCGCGAATGTAAGATTCTATTTGGTTTTACTTTTTGTACATTTCCTAAGAATACGATTCTTGGGTGACTTTTATAGGTATGGACTTCCTAAATGGTCGGATTATCATTCATATGGATGATTATCTTTTTTTTATTATTATGTTATGTTTTAACTTCTTATACGATGGCTCAAAGTAAGGATAGAATTCGATTAGAATAATTATTATTAGCTCATTTTATGACTGTTTATGTAATTTGATATCTAAAGAATTATCATTTTGAAGTTAATAACTTACCGTCAGCTTCAAATGGATCATCTTGAGGGACGGCGGCTTTCTTCTGTAAGAAAACATTACACACAGTTACAAACACTAACCATTAGCGCAAAGCTTTAATAATTACTACCTAAGTAATAGTTAATTAGCTCCCTCACGTACATATGTAGCGAACTAAGCACTCAGGGCCGCACTTACCGAGCCCGGCTTATTATACTCCTGTTTCACTTTAAACGTCAGAAAATGGGGTTTTCAAATTACTTTACAAGTATTTTATTAAAAGGGAAAATGTTATTTAATTTTACTCCCTTTTGTGAGTTTGACCTCCGACTATTAACGGAGGCTACATTTTATTAAATATTGTTACTAAGCTTTCATTTAATTTTGTACTTCAAACTAATTTGAAATAAATTGTATTACTTTGTTTTTAATTAAATATTGTATCTGAGCGAGATTTTACGTTATTTCGCACTAGTTACTAAAACTTTGTGGGAATAAAACAAACTGTTAGTCGCTTTGAAAATGTTAGATTTTTCAGTTAATTCTTCAAAGAGCGTTGGCCTTTACTTTGCAATGGCTAACGTTAATCCATTTGACTGATAGAATGACATCTTTGTGTCCGATGTTGGTTCTCTGACTGAGGTCGGAAAAGATCGTATTATTGAAACATCGTCATACAATTAGTATCAATCTGGTTTTAGTTAATTATTGTTCTGTTATTATTGAGCTGACAGTATTTTTGTTTCAGCGTAAAAGCTCATTGTTAGATAATTATCTTTTTAAATGTAAATTTTGTTTCTACAAAATAATTCTCAATAAGTTGAGTTTTCATGGATTTATTTGTGACATTAATTAAATGTAAATGAGTAAGGAATAGCGACATTTCTTTTGTCTATAAGTTGGTACGTACGTAGTTTTTTAAGGGATTCTTGTTTTATTTACGTAAAAGTCATTGAAGTTACATTAAACTAGTTACACTTTTCTCCGCTATCAAATAAACTTTTAACTCCAAACAATAACTCCAAAAATACCATTTTAACAACACAGTGTCTTTAGAAAAGTAACAAAGGCAACAAAGTAGAGATTACAGTTTATTTACATAATGATAAGATAGCAAAATAAATTATTTCGAAGTAATTTGCGGTGAGTTGACAGTGCGCAGGCGCAGGGTTGTGTTTATGTCGCAACTTATAATAGTTTGCTATAATTGTTTACAAAGATGTTTCTTAAGGTTTGTCTCCATGAAGAATTAATGGAAAATATTGTTACGATATTTTTGCAAGGAATGACAGGTTTTTTTTTTAATATTAATTTAAGAAGTTCCTATTGTTTTTTTATAGAGTTTATTTATCCTGAATCCTTTATATAATTTCCTTGCTGGTCAAAGGGTTATAGGAATAATTTAAACTTTTTCACTTATTATAAATTTTAGTTTTTAGTGTCACCTTTGTAACTAAAGCTCTAGTATTTCTCTATAAATCCTAGCATACGGATTAACGGGCCCTATGAAATAATATAAGACACACCACAAACTTACCAAAAGTTCACAGAATCCGAAAAGCACAGAAAACGTCAACAATAAAAGTCACAAACTTCGTGTAATGTCGTGAGAGTTCGGAGCGAGTCGTCCACGTGACGTGCGCACGCGACGATGCTGTGTTGCGGGCTGCGTGCGCGCATCTTCGCTTTATACGCCGCCCCCCTACCCTTACTGCCGCGAGGATATGTAATGCCACTAAATATGCTCTAATAATTGCTCTAATGATGCCTCCGATGATGGGTTCCATCGCGTCAAGGGAAGTGAAAGGTCAGCGGGAGACGTTCTAACTTTAACATCTTTGAAGTTTACTAGAAGTTTAATCGTTAAAATACGATAAAAGTACTTATTTGAATTTTGAGTATTTGTCAATTTTTATAGAATTCTCATTATTTTGCCTACAATCCCAAACAGTAAAAGTAAAAGTATTTAACCTTTTTTTCTGGAAAAATATAAGCCACTCGCGTTGGGTAGATATCCGAAGCTTTGATGTTGGTATCCTTCCGGTACGGTAAATTCACAGATAGGTAGGTCAAAAGGAAAATAAATCGTGTCTTCATATCTCAACGTCAGGTGACAGGTGACTCAGGAATTTTAGTTTGGTCTAGTGGTCATAGTTTTCTTTTGTTTCTGGTTTTCCCAATCTAGAAATAAAAGTCGTTTTGACTTCATCTTCAAAAGATGAGTAGGACATTTAAGTGATTGTCAATGCGGTACTGATCTTATTGATAAAGTTAATTCTGTGCTTAAAAGAAATTTGAATACATGCTTTCTTGGCGGAAGATATAGCAAATAGAAATGTAATTAGTAAATAGCCTTTTTATAGATCATATGTTCGTTATCATGTGGATGGTGACTTACCTGGTGCCCAGTGGGCCTCTGACTTGTCGAACATGGCGTCGAGAAATATCTTTTAGGAGTACTGGTGTCCTCACGATGTTTCCCTCACCGAAGCAAGTGATTATTATACAATACGCACATAAAGCTGAAAAATCAGAGGTGCGTGACTTGGGTTCGAACTCGGGATATGTGACTTGGCAGTCTGCCGGTCACACCTCTAGGCTATCACTGCTCGTCTAGCTTTTAACTGCGGCTTCGCTCGCGTTAAATTTGGTATAAACAGTTCCCCTTTCCTGATTTGCAGGTACCTGCTAACTGTAGTTTTTGCCTTCGCGCCTTATTAATTGTAATAGCAATGCTAAGTTTTCCCTTTTCTCCCCTCTTTCTCACTTATATCTCAATCTTTTATTTTTAAAAATGCCTATGTCCGTCTCCAGGGTCCCAACTATCTCTGTATCAAAATTCATCAAAATCGGTTAGCCATTTAGGCGCAAAGACGTAACAAACAAACAAACAGACTCACTTTCGCTTTTATAATATTATTAAGGATTAATGTTGGTTGTACTTAAAAAATAGCTCTACTTAGAGTCAGGCTGACGCAACGCCGGGTAGGCAGAGCTGTTCCACCTATGATTAGCTAACTTCACATAGTCCCTTACAAAGTTACATATTGTGAGATAAGCTGAGCCATTCTGTGCTTTGTCCAGCTTGTTTATAGCCGCGACATGTTATTGTGAGGTAACTTCTGCTGATGCCCACAATGTAAGGGTGCTTAGGGCGCAGAAAGTCGATGATCACATCTCTCACAATACGTTTTGGTTCAGAAATATATCAATCCCACTTTCTATTAAGCAAACAGTTTAGGATGTTTAAATTACAGACTCCAATTAAATAATAATACCAGACGGTAATTACTACTTTTGCTTGATGGTACTCAGAGATATATAACCGGGAGCGGTAGTCCGAACCCCAGTGCTACGCTGCTACGAAGCGCTACGCCGATCCGGGCTGAATCCGGATTGGCGTAGCACAGCGTGGCAATTTGACTCAGTTTTAGTTTTAAATTATTTAAGGGGAACAGCCGAGTACTTGAAAAATTGAAAGTAGAAGAACTGAAAGTAGTTAGTTATAGGGACTGCAAAATGCAAAAAAGAAGATAGATTAATAAGAGACCCGAAAGAACTAGTTCAGATTTAAACTAGAAATAAGAACGAAGAAGAATTCAAAGTAGTTAATTTTTGGATTAAAAAAAAAAGAAGAAAATTGGTAATGAGCAGTATTATTTTGGTTTACCCAGTTATGTTGGCAGTAAAGTGTGTACGTTTTCCCTACGTAATTGAACCCTTCGACCGTCGTGCCGAATTTGAATAACTACTGCTTCCAGATTTTTTTTTAAATATGTCGTGATCCTATAAGGGTTTCGATTTTTCCTTTTGAGGCACGGGATCCTAAAAAATAAGTAATAGCATAGTTTATAATTTAAAAGTATATGTGTGAAGCCAGGGACTTAAATATGTTTGAAATTAAATAAATAATTTGGTCTGAGAAACCTGATTAATCAGAATCATGACCTATTCTTAGCTGTAAACAGGATATCTTTATGTTCTTCAGTAATTTTCATATTTTGAATCGTGCTGATTACTATCTTGTTGTTGGTTGCGGTTATTTAATTATTTTCCTGGTTATATTCTAGCTAGCCTTATTAAAAGTTAAACCACCAGCCTATACTTAGACCTATTCAAAATGTGCGATACTTATTTCGTTGCAAAAAACCATGTAGAATTAGCTAGGTTATTTTTCAATTCACGTATATCCACAGGGATTACCCGTTCCTAGCAGAGAGGACCCTGACAATAATGACTAGTTATCGAATTCAATTGCAAGTTGTTTATTTGTAAGTACAGGGTATGGATTAAATATGGATTAAATATGATAAATATTTGTATATTTAATTGTGACTTACTGAATATACAAAAAGCAGTCAAAAGAATAATATAGTAAATTATGTCAAAAACAAAATGTTAAAAACAAATTATTCAATTAAATTAAAATCAACGAAATAATATATTTCAATCATTTAAAAAGATTTCTTATGAATTGGTTCATGTTTTTACTCAGTATCACTTGCTCAGGTAACGAACATGGTGGGTTCTGACAGCAATGTCACCACGAACCTTATTGATTAAGAACGTAAGTATAGTGACAACGTCGCGGTTGGCGCGATCGACTGGCCTGCGTGTCGCGGGTTCTATTCTCGTACGGATCGAATATTGAATGGCCTACATGTATGCTTCAATGTTTTTAAACGTACTCAAGATACAGGCGAAAATCCTAGAGTGGGGACAACGTTTATAAAAAAAGGGGAAATATAAGAAAGAAAGAAATCATTTATTTGTATGAAGCAGCAACAGCATTGGTTGTATGGAGACACAGTTTTAATACTGAAAGATAAAGTGGGTAAGAATAATTTTCTTTAGTTCCTTAAAAAGGCATTTAACCTTTTGTCTGACCAGGTTTTATTACAAAACTTTGTTGAAGTTATAAAAATACTCCCAAAGTCCTGGTAATAAAAGAACAACAATAAACTGCTGATGACGTTTCCCGCTGACCGCAGGGAGGCTGAGCGAAGTTATAATGTATTGTATAACGGGCTGGTGTCTGCAACTCCACGTCTAAGGCGCGTATTTTGCGTATAAAAAGTAATAAAAGTAAAGTTATAATGTAAGTAAAATAAAAAGTCAACAAGTTCGTATGTCGGTGTCAACTTTTACATTAAAATGAGGAAGTCTGTAGGCAGAGTACAAAACAAGACGCAGAAGGCTTACAGAACCCGCGTGATGCTTTCTGTTGGTCATCACCATCATCAGTTAGGAGCAGTCCACTGCCGGACGTAGGCTTCTTCATAAGCAGCTGCTATAAGCCACCTTGCGGAGATCGTCGCTCCAAATGAGGTCACCACTCAAGGACATGTCCACTTCAGCAGTCATCGGTTCTATATTGGTCAGTATGGCTGGCCCATTGCCACTTTAGCTTGTATGTGAGTTATGTCGACAACTTTGGTTCTCTTGGATCACCAGGATTACTATGTGTTTCTACCATGTAATGGTTTACAGGTACTTCTGAATGTCAAGAAACAAAAGGATGAAGCCACAGCCTCAGTCACAAGGCATAATAACTTGAAAGTACTGTAGTTACCCATTTTAAAATGTTGATCTCTATGGAGAAGAATGGGCAAGAAATTGCATGGACACTCTTTTAAATCATTATATTTTTACGAGATCATGGTTACATCATTCATGTTTAGATTATACAAATATGTGAGAATGGTCTGAAAAGATGTGCATATTAAGAGCGGCCAGAGTAAAAGCAAAAATTGAGGTTAAAAAACTAAATAAATTAAAATGAACTTTATCTCCTATTGTACAGGATTTTCCTAGCATAGGGGTTAGTTTTCACAAAAAAAATAAACGTAAAAAAGAAGTTTAACCTATGTAAAAAAAACAAAATGTTGGCTTGGAAATCTTTAGCCGACCTGGGGGCCAATTCTCGATTTTAGCCATTTATCTCGAGTTCGAGATTCAAAGTCTATCTCTATGTCTATCAAAAATATCTCTATCTCTACCAAAAAATGTCGAAATGACCAAAATTCCGTATTCTCAGTCAAAATAGAAATAAATTTCACGAAAATGTCGAGTCGAGTGAAGATAATGTTACTATTAGGAAGAATCGCACGTTCCATTTTATGTAACTATAAGTGAATATATGATTTTGTTTTAAAACGCTGACCAAACTTAATTCGTTATGTAAAACGAAACGTTTAGTCTAAAAATAATCAGCTTGACAGTTGAAGAATTTTCAGTTCCCTCAAAACTTTTGAAAATTGTTTTTTGTTTTGTTTAATATAGTTTAGTTTTGTTTTGTTTGTGTAGCAATCTGAAGTTTTTAAATAAGTACTTGTTTCGCTCAATGATCTTTGTCTCCTTCCACAAACGCCATTAAATAAATAAGTCAAGTCAAGTTGCGCTCAAGTCATAAATATTGACGGCAGGATAAATGCGCTTTTAAAGTTTTGTTTCTTTACAACATGGAAGGGAAAAAATACCCCAGTGCTCAACAAAAACATTTACTAGTTTCATTAATTGAAGCAGACCCAGAATTGAGGGGAGGTAAATTCTCCTCCAATTTTTCAAAAAAAGAGGCAGAAAGAAGATGGCAAGCCATCGCTCTGCGCTTAAATGCTTTGGCCGGAGCCAAAAAATCTTGGGAAGGTTGGCGCAAAGTAAGTACAATGGTTACCAATCTACCTTTCTGTGACTCAACCACCGTTTTTAAACTTAATCATTCGCTGTTTTCATTACTTGCAATCACCGCAATGTTTTCAAATTCCTTACTTCTCAGTAATTTATTTATCTTTGTATATTATTTAATTCTCAAAGAATGTATGTTCCTGCTAACATAATAATTTTATTTCAGAGTTGGCAAGACAAAAAGTCGAAAACCAAAAATAAATTGGCAACAATGAGAAGACAATCTATGTTGACTGGAGGAGGTCCACCACCAGAACAACTCAATGAAGAGGACCAATTGATACTTAGTACATTTAGTACATCTGCTCTGGTAGGCCACATTGATTCGAACGAATCAATTGTGGAATTCATTGGTGAGTGAAACTAAGGCTATTCTGTGTACTGCTATTATTATATATATTGTAATTAGAGTTACATTTTGGTTTTTTTTTTTCAGATTTAGCTACTCCAAGTACCTCAAAAGTTGACATGTGTACAGCCTCTGCAGTGAGCTCTGGATCTCGAGGTATTCTATTTTGCATTTAAATTTATAATAAAACATATATAACATAAAACTCAGTTAAAATGAAACCCAGTTATAAAATTAAAGTAAATAAATATTTAAGGTTGTTAAGTTTAGGTTTCCATAATCTTTAATGTTTATTTTAGAAATAGTCCAAGATCCTATACAATGTGCCGTTCTGCCAAGCACCTCACAATCTGGCATTGGTATGGGTGCAGCTGCTCCTCCAGGGACCTCTGGATCTCGAGGTAATTCTTTTTTCATTTAGATTTACATATTCATATATTATGTATAAAATAAATGTGTCTTAATGTTTATTTTAGATATAGTCCAAGATCCTATACAATGTGCCATTCTGCCAAGCACCTCACAACCTGGCATTGGTATGGGTGCAGCTGCTCCTCCAGGGACCTCTGGATCTCGAGGTAATTCTTCTTTCATTTAGATTTACATATTCATATATATTATGTATAAAATAAATGTGTCTAAAGACTTCTTGAAACTTGACAGTATCTAACAAGAATTTTAAATAAAAAACTTATGAATTTTTAAAAGCTCTTGTTCAGTCCAGTACACTAAGAAGAGAGTACCTATTCCTTTTAATTTCTTTAATTCGTCACAATTACAGAGGTAAACAAAATAAAATATGTGCTATACTGGACTGAACAAGCAGCCTTAAAACTTTTTAAATGGGTTTTATCAAACATTGACTGCAAGGAAGAATAATATTATAATTGGTTTTGTTTATAGGAAAATCAAAACAAAAAACGAATGCTGCCCGACGTCAGCTGGCATCCATTGATGTTGCTGAGAAAATTAGTGCAGCAATGGAGAAAAAAAATGAACAAAAAGAAAAATTTTACACGGAGTTTATAAAATTAATGGCTCAGCAAACAGAGGCTTTGGCTGCAATAGCCAGATCGATGCAGGCAAAATCATCACCCTATATATAATATTTTTGATAAGGATGATGATTTTATCTGCATAGACCTGTTAATGATCAAAAGAAACTAGTCTGATTATTGATTACCCATTATTTATTGATTTGAAGATATTATTTGTTAATTATTGCTAAGAGTATACATATAAAAAAGACTGTGATTTTATAATTAGTCTGTAAAAAGTCTGACTCTACATACATACATATACACCAATGATTGTTAATTATTTACATATTACTGCCATAATTATTGTTATTTGATGTAAAGTTTATTTGTTAATTGTCTAAGATTATAATTGTTTAAAAACCTGTACTGTGATTTTATAATTAAACTGTAAAAAGTCTGACTTTACATACATTCATATACACCAATGATTGTTAATTATTTACATATTACTGCCATAATTATTATTTGATGTTAAGTTTATTTGTTAATCATCTAAGATTATAATTGTTTAAAAAACTGTACTGTGATTTTATAATTAGTCTGATCTTATGTATGTACACACATTTGTTATTCTTTTTTTTAATTCATAATGAATGTGAGATAAGACTTGGAAATTCTAATGTGTAGCTGTTTGTGCTATGTTGTTTTACAAATTTTAATAATTACAAATATCTAATGATTGAATGTTTTTTTTATTTTTTATTCGGCGGACCTGTTGGTCTAGTGGTTAGTGGCCCTGACTGCCGAGCCGGAGGTCGTGGGTTTGATTCCCACCCAGGACAAACTTTGTGTGATGAGCATGATTGTTTGTTCTGTGTCTGGGTGTGATTTATCTATAAAATGTATGTATTTATAAATTATATAAGTATGTATATTAGTTGTCTGGTTACCATAATACAAGCTCTGCTTAGCTTGGGATCAGATAGCCGTGTGTGAGTTGTCCCAAGATATTTATTTATTTTTATTTATTTATTCATGTATAATATTAAGTTAATAAATAAAACAATTTTATTATTAGTTTGTAACAATTTATTTAAATTCTATGAAAAGTAGTTATTGGTCAGAAGGTTATGGGTCAGAATGCTGGGCTGTAAAAAAGGGGGATAAAAAACGATTGCATGTAGCGGAGATGAGAATGTTGAGATGGATGTGTGGGGTGACAAGAATGGATAAAGTAAGGAATGAATATATTCTAGGAAGTTTGAAAGTTGCGCCTGTTACTGAAAAATTGAAAGGGAGTCGTTTGTCTTGGTATGGACATGTGATGAGGAGGGATGAAGGACATGTGACTAAAAGAATGATGGATCTGAATGTTGATGGACGAAGAGCGAGAGGAAGGCCAAAGAAAAGATGGATGGATTGTGTAAGGAGTGATATGAAGGAGAAAGGAGTAAATGATGCCATGACGTCTGATAGGGGAGAATGGAAGAAGAAAACGTGTTGCGCCGACCCCAAATAAAATGGGACAAGGGCAGGAAAATGATGAATGATGAGTTTGTAACAATTTATTTAAATTCTATGAAAAGTAGTTATTTATTATATTTTGTTGTTTTTGTCTCCCTAGATTTAAATAAATATTGCCTCCAGTTGCAGGTAGAGGGTCTAAGTTAATTATGCCTAATTCTCTTTCTACAGGCATATCAGTAAGCTCCAAGTTGTGAGCTATACACAAATTGTGTAATACACAGCAGGCGTTAATTATTTTAGTGGCCTTATTTGGTGTGTAGTGCAAGACCCTGTCTTTTAAAAGACATCTAAACCTCCCCTTTAGTACTCCATTACAGCGCTCGATAATGGATCGCGTTTTCTTTAATGCTTCATTGTAGCGAAACGCAGGCGTATTCTCTTCGTCGTCCTCCTCCAAGTCTAATATGGGCGTTAGACACCACGGCCTCAAGGGATAACCACTATCACCTGAAAATAGATTGCACTTGTAATTAATTAACCGAATAATAGTTGGTAAAAATATGTATAATTTAATCAATATAGTACAAAACCTATACTTCACAAAAATTTGGTTTTAAGACAAATAGCTTATAAGAATGTCAAACACATTTGTCAAGGAAACTTGACAGGATGAAATGAAAGGTGGACTCCTTTTTAGACTCTTTCGGTCCATTGTACATGATGTGATAGGTTGGTTGGCCTTAGAAGCCAGCCCAACTCTGCATATATTTGATAAGATAGTAGTAACCTGATGTGTGGCGGTTTCTACATAAAGGCATACATACCCAATAAGTGATAGTTAGTATATCCAGCATTATGGAGATTTTCTAGTAATGGCAACACTGCAGAGTTGCTCCAGATATATGAATCATGAGTACTGCCTGGGAATAGTGCATTTACATTCAAAATTTTTAATTTGGAATCACAAATCTGTAAAGGAAAAAATCTGATTATAACATTTCTTAAGTGTTTGTTGACTTTATTGATAGGTATCAAATATAACAAACCAGCTGTGTGTTAATGGAATGAAAGTTTTTCCTATTCACATAGCTTCTCTCGTCATGAGTAGTTCCCGAAGGAGGCACAATTGCAACATGTGTGCAGTCAATGCATCCTATCACTCCGGGAAACCCATAGCAGTTGTAAAAGCTAAAAAAATAACAATACATGAAGTATAAAAATTAAGTAAAAAGTACTTGGGTATTGAACAAGAATATAAATGTCTTACTCTAAGGCTATTGTTTGAAGCTCTTGTAATGTTCGAGGAAATCTCACCCATTCATGAAAAATGTTTGGATGGTTCAATGCCTCTACAACATCACTTATGCAACGAGAGGTTGTTGCCTGGGATACATTTATTTTGTTCAAGTTACCGGTTGGAGTTTGATAACTCCCAGTACCCAAAAAATGTAAAGTACATAGGACCTGAAATAATATAACTAAGTGTTAGGTAGGAAGGTAAATGATAAAGTTCTTTATTTTAAAATAAAAATATCTAAGTTATACAAAAGTTCAATCAAGTATAATAAAATCAGTTATAATATTTGTGCACTCATTAATAGTTTTTTGCACTCTAAAAATGCCATTTGTACACCAAAGCATAGAAAGAGTTTGGTGCACACTTAGTCATTTAAGTATTTTTGGTGGGTTAGTTTGGTAAACAGTTAAATACATGCTTTTAATAAAATTATTAAGCAAATAATAATTTACCTTCGTTTTCAGGTCTATTTTCGTAGTATCCTGAATTATAGGAGCCACGAGATCTATTAAAATCCTTATTAAATTTTTATTCAATCTGAAGTTTTTGATTACTTCTGTTTCGCTCAAGTCAAAAATATCGACGGCGGGATAAATGCGCTGTTGTCGCCGTGAATTAGCCTGTTGCTCGCTATTTTCCAACAACTCCAAGATGAACATGTTAATAAACTCGTCCATTATTCAGGGGTTCCAAGTCCAGTCGTGGATACGCAAATTACAGAGTCCGTTATTGTACGCGAAGGTCGTCGTTTCCAGAAAACACACAATGCACAAATCACAGAGCAAATCGAATATCCAGTATGAGAAGCCAAGCCGTAGTTTAATTAAAAATCAAGGAAAACACAATGTAACGCAATAACAATAACAAAAATCCAACAAACTCACTCAGCAGAAATGACATATCTCTACAATCGACATGACATCTCTACTGCTCAGAAGCACTCGACACGAACTCGAACGTCAACCTTCGACAAATGTCGAATTCGAGATCCCCAGAATAGCAACTTTTAAAATTTGTCGAAAAAATTACGTCATTAGACATTTTTATCGAGTTCGACACCATCTCTAAAATCGAGAATTGGCCCCCTGATCGCGTCACGGTAACTTAAGCTCATTGTACTAAGTGCACCTTCTACAAATCTGCTTCCACTGTGGTCTCACATTAGTGATGTAAAAATTACCAACACTAACGTAGTTATGAGATTCATAGAATAAGTTTATTAGTCGCTCACAGTTATATTTAATTATGCGGCTACTGTGTCGTTGTATCTAATTGGGAGAAACGTGTGAGTGTGTGAATAAAATCTACCAGGTTGTTACCCCAGGTTCTATAGTATAGTAACATGTTTCAATTCAATATTGAGAATGAAGAAGGTTCCATAAGACAGTCTTAAGCATTGTGGTTAAAAAGTATCTATATATTTTAGTCAGTAAAAGTCTGACACTCTCTCCCGCTCCACCCAGAGCGGGGGAAGTTAATTAATGATTTCCCAATCGTAAAGAAAATAAAAAAGTATGTGAGTAAATCACAGTATAAATTAAAACCCGGTCCCAGGTTTATCAATAAATGTTGACCTCATTTTCAAGTAAACACAATTTTCAGGATTTTTCTCATAAAGTCAAGCTTCGCGATAAAAGACAAAACGTAAAAACACGCTGAAGGAGAAACCGTAATGATCTCATTATAAATGTTGGGAGAGAAGATAATGAATAATAATGGCCGCATGAATCAGGCTCGGCTGGGACTTTCTTTACCTTTATTTATTCGAAGTTTTTATGATGACCTTTCAGTAGGGTCAGGTGCGTACTCGTGCAGGCTGTGGAGCGAATACGCATAGAAATATGAAGCAAAAGGAGTATGTGTGGATCGTTGGTGGAGGTATTCTGTAGCTTCTGCCAACCTACATGGGAAGAGTGTGAGAGTTTATTAAATTTGTTTTGAATGTATAAAAGCGTAACGAAAAGTACAATTCAGGCAAAATTATGATGATAATAGATGTAATGGCAGTTGAACGAGAGTGACGGAAGATAAAGCAGAATGGCTTACTTTTGAGGAGGTCTACTTTCAGAGTTAAATTAACATTCTAAACTATAGAGGAGTTTGTTTTTTACAGAATTTACCAGATGTTAAGCTCTAACTCATGTTATTTTAAAAGCATGTCTTTGTGACAGAGTAGTTCCGGTTGCGATCAGTCTGACCGAGGGATAAATCATTGATCTCAAGTTCTGGTTCAATGCGGCAGTTTGTATTCACTGTTGACGTGAGAAGCCCACGCGCACTTTAGTGACATTCCGTGTTGCATTTACAACATTGAGCGCTCTTTTAATTTTTTTTGTTCTTCAAAGTATAATAAAGCACTGTTTTTTAGTTATCGTGTAGATCGGTGCAGTCGATTGCTGTTGGAAAAATAATATTGCAGTTTAAAAGACGATTAGTGAAAATCTGAACATGAAATTGGATGACAAGCCATCTTCACTATTATTCTTATATTTGTTTTTTTCAAGTACTTAGTCATGGTTTACACTTGTCAACAATGACCAATTCTGCGGTCACCAATCCTATCACTATTATTTGACAATGTTGTTCACCCAGGATTAGCCCGGGATATGACTAATACCTATTATAAAAGCGAAAGTGAATTTGTTTGTTTGTTTATTTGTTACGTCTTCACGCATACATGGCTAAACTGATTTTTATGAATTTTGGTACAGAGATAGTTGGGACCTTGGAGACGGACATAGGCTAATTTTTTTGAGAAAAAGTGAGAAATGAGGGAGAAAGAGGGAAGAAAAGGGAAAACTTAGCTTTGCTATAACAATTAATAAGGCGCTTGGGCAAAAACTACAGTTAGCAGGTACCTGTAAATCAGGAAAGGGGAACTGTGTTACCTGGAATTTAAATATGTCATCTGATTCCTGATTCAGTAATTATGAGTGCTGATGGTGATAAATATTGGCTTCATGTTCGTGTCGTTGGCACGATAATTTTTATAGGTTACTATCCCAGAACTTCGCTGCTTCCACTGCGTCGTCGGTAGCAGCGCAGAGGTCACTTCGGCTGCATGTTTTGGACTAAGAGGGTAGGATAAGAGGATTATAGTTTGCGACACAGTTCTACAACCACACCCCGCTGCTTTTTTAATGAGGTAACCCCTCTTAAAGAAGTTTGAGTTACATCTTCTCACTTCCCACAGTTCGCGGATCTTGGTAGACCACGGAAGGTTAGACCCTGCAAGAAGATGCTCATGTAGTGGTAATTAGTAGATCTGAGTTAAGTTCGATATCACTTATGTTTCAATGTTCTTTTTTATATACAGTAATACAATAAATACAGTTTCAAATGTCAAGAATTCAGTCCATAACTGCCTTCTAAACTGGTTACAATTAGCATCATTCTGAGAGCACCAATTTGCGGATGCAAACCTAGAAAAGTCTAGAGGTCTTAGTTCAAGACCATTTTCTAACGCAATGACATCATTTTTTACTAAAACATCACGACGTATTTCAACGAAGGCCATTGACAGGAAGGTGTGCAGTATGACATGTGCCAAAAACGGTGAGATGAACGTTGGCAGAGCGTTTTAAGTTAAGATTATATCTGCATTCGTGACGATGCGTCATGTTAGTGTCAACAGCCTCGCTATGGTTTTTTTTTATTTTCATCGTTCTATGGTACTTTATGTTCTAGGAAAAGTGTGAACTCACTATTCAAGCGAGGGAATTGTTCATTTATAAAGTTTTCTTTACCCGTCGTGTCCTTGAGAAATTGGGAATTAAAATACTGAGAATTATTTTATAAGTTCCAGCTTAAGCCCGCGGCATCGCTCGCGTTAAATTCCGGGTAACACAGTTCCCCTTTCCTGATTTGAAGATACCTGCTACCTGTAGTTTTTGCCCTTGCGCCTTAATGATTGTAATAGCAAAGCTAAGTTTTTTGTTTTTCTTTCCTCTTTCTGCCTCACTTCCCACTTTAAAATAAAAATAGCCTATGTTCTCCAGGGTGCCAACTATCTCTGTACCAAAATTCATCAAAATCGGTTTAGATATTTAGGCGTGAAGACATAGCAAACAAACTCACTTTCGATTTTATAATATTAAATAAGAATTTACGATAGCCCGATCTAGGAATCAAACACCACAAAGTCATGCTTAAAAGTCGCGCTATTAAGTTAATAGTGTGCTGCCCCGTGGTCGACTAGGTTAGCTGAACGTGGGCTTTACTCTCGGATAGCTTGGATTATTGTGTGATTTCTGAATTTGTACCGTCAATGGCAGTGCAATCGGTTATCACACTAAAATAATATTAAGGCGAAAGTTTGTATGTGTGTGTGTTCGTTACTCCTTGATTTGTAAACGGCTAAACTGATTTGGTATGTATACAGTTTATACTCTGGATTAACACATAGGCCCATTATTTGATAAACACGCGGGTGAAACCGCGGCGCGTAGCTAGTAATAAATATCGTCGCGATTACTTACAGCAATTAACCACAACAATATAGTTTGAACTCTAATACCTTGTTCATTTTATGGTCCCTTTTGTTCTTAGCTATTATAACAACTAATGATATCAATTCATTTTAATATTAATTGAAGTAATGACACGTGATAGCGATCGTTTATAACGAAACTTATTGTTGTAATGATGTCAGTGAAGCTGTAAACTTGTAGTTTCTCATACCGTATGGGGACTACATTTATGACAAGCGAACAAATCTCGATGTTCTTATTTCGACACCCACATTGAAAATGCGTTAGTTTCAGAATATGCACCCAGAGCATAGGCAGGTATAAAACACGGCTGGAAATCACCCAAATTACCTAGCTACCGTGTTGGCTACACTAAACGATATGATATTCAGAAACTTAAAGACAGATGCTAAAGAGTGCGGTGTCTCCTGCTGACGAGGTCTTTGGACACAAAACGAAGTACAAAGAACAAATCTGGACTTTCGGTTTTTTTAAGATGTTTTCCTTCATAGTTTTGAGAGCTTTTGCGAACTCATTGCAATGCGACTTATTGGCTCATCGGCTATAAGTGCTGCATAACCTCTATTCGATCATGCTCTGCTATACATCAACATCATCATCGTGTACTGTCTCTATTTTGCTAGAAGGTAAAAATCACTAGAGTTTAAGTTAGAAGTCCTATATCCTTTATTTACTTTTGCATTTTTAAAAATATATAAAAAAAACATTTAGAATATAAAAATAGTAGTCCGCCTGTATCGAAAGCAAGGTACAGCTACGGTTAGGGCTCCAGAGACAGGAAACTCCTCACAATGCGGGCCGTATCGAGGACAACTGCCTTCTGAATGAGGGCCGAAAACAGAAGTTATTATTATTGTATGTATAGTTTGCACATACATAAGCGCTCTTAAATTGAAGCTTTATTATAAATAGTCTATAATGAAAGGTTTTATTAAACTAGTCCATTAACTAATATAATATGAGAATCTAATGATACGATCCATTGCACGATATCTGTTACAAATTGCATGTTCACTTTTATAACCTGCGCAGTGCACAGTGGGTTAAGTTTTTGTAGTTCGGACAAAGTTCTAGAATAAGAATAATTTATTTGCCAGAATGTTATTATTTGCAAGTAGTACTTATGTATGTTCTTAACATTAATGTGGCCCATTTTCATTCTACCATTAAATGTGGTGTGCAAATATTTAGTTTGGATTAAATTATTAAAAGTGTCGCAATATGTGTTAAAGAATAGTTTATTTATTGGCAATATTGATATTTGTTGTTATTTTCCTTATATAAGGAATGTACCAAAAGTGTATATTTATAGTCTGTATAGGGTGTTTTAGTTGTTTAGATATAAGAAAAACAGAAAACCTTTTTAGAGAATGTGGTTGACAGAAGATTGACGACGAAAATATATTTTTTTAAGTAAAAAAAGGAAGAAAATTATTTAGGAAATGTAGGCGTACTAACAGGTGCACCTCTGTCTCACGATTTGAGGATTGCAAGAGTAAAGTTATGTAAGTTTATATTTACGAGAGAATTTTGATATGAAATCGAATGCCTCATAATTTTACAGGGAAGTGTCTTCTCTGGTCAGCGAATTCTTGGACTAGTAAGTCGCGTTCCAATAACTCGAAAAAGCTATAAAATTCAAAAAACGGTCTGTCTGTTAATTTTTGTCTCCGCAGTTACTGTCAACATGCTTTGCTGAGTATGTACTCGTCGTTCTCGGCCAGGAGATCGTAACCAATGTCTAAATGAGCTGCAACTGATGCTATCTTTCTTTTAGCCACCCATGGGTCTCTGACTTGCTTTGCTTGCCGTTAGTCAATATCTCTCAGGCATGCTGGTTGCCTCACGATTTGTCTCGCAAGTGATAATTATACGCAAATGCATGCGATAAATCAGTGGTGCGTGTCTTGGGTTCGAACTCGAGATCTGCACTTGGCAGTCCGACGATCTCATCACTAGGCTATCACTGCAGCTAAAAATAAACTAGGTGCAAAAAGATGCCAATAATTATAGAAATATTTGCGTGTTCACACAGTGGTAATATTTCGCAGTACAATTATTATATTGAATCGATTTTCTGTATAATGCTCATATTGTTGTTGTTTTAACATTTTGTTTCGACATTTATTTATTTTTGGGTTAACTTACAGATCTTACAGTCACGATTGGTATTGTTAGTTTTTGTGTCTAAATCTAGCGTCGATTGTTTGTGCGATAACTCTTAAGAATTAAATGCTATTACCTAATTGTTTCATGTCTCAGATGTGAAACTAAGATATAACAAAGATAAATGTGAGCGTAATTCTTGAGATAAATCAATATATAAAATTGATCATAAGCAGTACTTATATAATTTTCTTTGTACGTATTTTATACTTAAAAGGACGGAGCAGCTTTTGTTAGGGATCATAAAGAAGGCGTTTCATTGAATATATTACACGTGCACTTACTCTTTTCGTTTAAATATTTATTTCGCATAATATATGGTCCTTAAAACACGTTTTTCTACCTATTACATACACACGTAACCTTAATCAGAATTGACCCAGCAATTTAGTGACATAGCACAACAAACACACAAACACAATTTCTCATAGTTTTCCGTGTAAATATCTAGCGGTAATGAATATTGCGTCAAGCACGTGTTGCGTGACGTAAGCATTACACGGGGTATTGTGGCCGTAGGTAATTAATTGATTTACTGCACACTGTGTAGACGGTGTTTGAAGTGTGAATATTTTTGTCTGAGTGTTGCGTCAGTGAGTGCACTGTGCACTGTGACTTGTCGCATTGATTGATTGTGGTAGTGAATTATATTTTATTAATAGTTTTTTTTTGTTAAACGAAGTGCCATGTGACATATGTTGCTGTGGTGTAATCATTGATTTTATTATGATAGTACTATAAAACAAAAAATAACATCACGACTTTTATCTTGTGAGTGTTAGGCAGTGCTGTAGGTATAAGTTCACACATATGTCGCCAGTTATGTTTTAACTCCATGTGATAAGTGTAGTGTGTCCCATTAACCAGCCACAAATACAGAATGAACAAAGAAAAGTACATCTATTTTCATTTTGAAACCGTAACCTAACCTAGCATTAATTAATGCCATCGTAACATTTATGTAAACATAATATAAAACAGCATCAATTTATGTCAAAGTAACGAATTTAATTTCTTTTTTATTAATGTGTTTGCTGTTTCTTTAAAAAAATGTCATTATAGCAGAGCTTCCTATTTATAGTCGATTTATAATAAACTTATTAAACAACTTTCAGTGAATTGTCTGCTTCACATAATACATATTTGTCTACAACTTTAATTATATAAGAGTTGTTAATTTTAATATCCTTTCTAAGTCAGTGCGGTACTTTCAAACGTAACCGCTTATAGTGACCGGAACCCCGCCGGGCTGCAACGCTGTGACGCTGTAACGTTGTGACGCTGTGACCTGCGGTTTGAAAAAAACTAGCTTTAAAGAACAAATCTAATGTTATTTACGTCTTAAGTTAGTGAATGATTCTCTAAATTAAACATTACGTTTGTTATGCCTGGTTAGTATGGGATATGGTGTGTCCACACCTACCATTACGCCAGTCTCATGAAAATCGGAGGGAACTTACTGCCATCAAGCTAGCGCAATTAAAACTGGGCTGCTACTGAGAAATTACTACTACTACCACTCTGCACGATCTGGAAATCGAACCAAGGACCTCAACGCAGCCCAAGATCAACGGTCACAAATTTGAACTGTAGTGATTACTGTGGACATTGGAATCCTTACTTCCTTACTAATATTATAAAAGCGAAAGTGAGTTTATTTGTTTGTTTGTTTGTTTGTTACCTCTTCACGCTTTAATGGCTAAACCGATTTTGATGAATTTTGGTACAGAGATAGTTGGGAACCAGGAGACGGACATAGGCTAATATTTTTTTGAAAAAAGTGGGATGTGAGGGAGAAAGAGGGAAGAAAAGGGAAAACTTAGCGTTGCTATTACAAATCAATAAGGCGCAAGGGGAACTTTGTTACCCCAAATTTAACGCGGGCGAAGCCGCGGGCGAAAGCTAGTTGCCTATAAAGACACTCACCACCAGGACATCTTTTGTCGAAAGCATTGAGAATGTATGCAACTACTATAACCATACCTGTTCTTCCGATCCATGGTAGTAGGCAGACGTAAGAGGCTCGTAAACAATCCAAAGAACAAAGTCTAGATGATCTAGATCTAGATGTCTTTGCTTGGCGCGTTCCTGTTCTACGCGCGCTTCAAAGAGATGTCAGCAAAGCAGCGGGGCCTACCAGGCCACTGCGTGCCAGGATTGCGGGTTGCTCACAAGAGATACCGCGGCCCCAGAACACAAAGGGTAAATGAAGGAAACATGGGTGGGATTTAGTAAATAAAAGTCTGACACCGCCTGGCTCTCCGCCCAGGGCAGAGGAAGTTATTTGAATACCAATCTGCAATAAAAAACGTTGTCTATGCGCAAGTTCGTCCTTGGATCAGTCCAGAACAACTCAGGTCCTTGACATCACTGATAAGAGGTAATATTTCTCTGGTAGTCTTTTCTGAATCCTTTTGAAAGTTGAAGACCTCGTAGTTGTTCGGGAAAAAGGATAATTGAATCAAACCTTTTGTCTCTACTTACATACTTAGGGAGTTTTTGTTCTTCGAGTAAACCTTTTTGGGGATCTAACAAGATATCGTTAGGTATTCAAAAACAATGTAAGTAGGTAGCATCTTTTTATCTAGATAAACATCGCAAACGAGGGTTTTAAAGAATTTTTTAAATCAATCCTATTTACGATGAAATCTTATAGAGAACCACTTAAGACACTCAATGTAACTGACATAATTACGTGCCGTTATCCGCGGAGGGTTAAGCAGTAGTGTACCTATCATAAACTTCAAACTTTATTTGAGGTTATTTATGTGCCATGTAAAGAGAAGCGAGCGTTTGCTTTCAACCTGGACATTCCTCATGAAAAACACTCAGTCGAGGGCATGAATTGGAGAAATAAACATCATCATCACCTTTCAGTCTAACCGTATGTAGCTGAATACTAGTATTTAACATGGAGCTTTTATTTTATACTAGCTGTTCCACGCGGTTTCACCCACGCTGCTCAGCACCCGTTGGTCGTAGCGTGATGTTATATAGCCTCAAGAAATGGACTATCCAACACTAAAAGAATTCCAACCAGTAGTCCCTGAGATTAGCGCGTTCAAACAAACAAACAAACTCTTCAGCTTTATAATATTATTAGTATATTAGTATTAATATATTAGTATAGATTGATTGATTAATACCAGCCTGTAAGTGTCCCACTGCTGGGCAAACACCGCGCTTGCTCAAAAAGGGTTGGTGATTTCAGACTTATATTAATTATTATAACTCCAGGTTTCCTCACGATGTTTTCCTCCATCGATGCATCGATGCGACATATGCGATAGCTTACATAAACTTTAGAAAGTAAATATGAATTCAAAAAGAAATATAGGTACTTACTTGCCCTAATTTGAACTCACAACCTAATGCATGGGAGTCTTTACTGATATTATAGAAGTGAAAGGGAGTTAGTTTGTTTGTTTGTTACGTCTTCACGCCTAAATGGCTAAACCGATTTTGATGAATTTTGATACAGAGATAGTTGGGACCCTGGAGACAGACATAGGCTATATTTATATATATATTTTTTTTTTTTTTAAAGTGAGATTAAGATGAAACTACAGGTAGCAGGTATCTGCAAATCAGGAAAGGGGAACTGTGTTTCCCCGAATTTAACTTGAGCGAAGCCGCGGGCAAAAGCTAGTATTTGTATAATGATTTGATTCGGTCTAAATCGATCAAACAGTATCTATGTACTAACATTCATCATGTGTGTGTTGAACTTGGCCCTGAAACTTTCCACTCTACAAGTCAAGTGTTGAGTGTCGTGAGTACACACGAACTGATCGGATCACTACGTGAGTGCACTTCACTGTAACTTAAGTTAAAGCCTATTTACTTACAAGTTATATGAATGTCAACCGTGACATAATACGAGTAAGGCTCTCTTTGAAACGAGAGAGTAAGATTTTTGAAAAAAAAATATTTGCATGTAATAAAAAAAAGTTTCGGACGCGAAGAAAAGTCTCATGAGAAGGCAATACAAAACATCTTAATTGATAGTAGTTTTAAAACGGCACTACTTGAAAAAAAGTGTACTTTGGATAGATCTATTATATTTAGTAAACTATTAGACAGCTTAAAAAACCACAGCTTGAGGCTCTTTTGATACAGAAGTATAATTATTCGTTATATTATTTACTAGCTGTTCCCCACGGTTTCACCCGCGCTGCTCAGCACCTGTTGGTCGTAGCGTGATGTTATATAGCCTATAGCCTTCCTCAAGAAATGGACTATCCAACACCAAAAGAATTTTCCAATTCCAACCAGCAGTCCCTGAGATTAGAGCGTTCAAACAAACAAACTCTTCAGCTTTATAATATTGGTATAGATATAGATAAATGACACTAATTCTTTTATTGCAACACCAGCTTTTGCCCGCGGCTTCGCTCGTGTTAAATACGGGGTAACATAGTTCCCCTTTCCTGATTTACAGGTACCTGCTACCTGTAGTTTTTGCCCTTGCGCCTTTTATATTGTAATAGCAATGCTAAGTTTTCCCTTTTCTTCCCTCTTTCTCCCTCATATATCAATCTTAAAAAAAATAGCCTATGTCCGACACCAGTGTTCCAACCATCTCTGTACCAAAATTCATCAAAATCGGTTTAGCCGTTTAGGCGTGCAGACGTAACAAAAAAACAAACTCACTTTTCTTTTTATAATATTAGTAAGGATGATAATATTGACATTGTTTAACATTTACTTTTGTACTCAGGCAGAAAGGTACCCGGTTCATTACATTTTTATAACAACATGAATTTTCAATACCTATCTATGCGAATGTATGACTTGATTCGAGTGCTCTAAATATAGCCACAGGCTTGAGAATTGGCACTTCTACTAATATAGTTATCTGTTTTAAGGTTTGATAAAACGTAAGTGAATAAAAGTTTAAAACAGAGTAGGTTTTTGAGAACATACATTATGCATTTAACTCAACACTTAAAAGCTAAAATAAATCTAAAAGAAAGTGCGAGAACAACTTATTTTTTTGTATTTATTGTACGTTATATACCTAGATTACTTGATTCTATAATATGATTACCTTCACTCCTTTTAAAATTAAAAGCATCAACACCCCTTTAGAACCGATAAACATGCTAATAAGGCATTTTTTGTTATTGTGGGAAATCGTCAAATATATTGCCCCGCTCTGGGCGGAGTGGGGGGGAGTGTCAGACTTGTACTGACTAAACCCAACCTATGTATCTTCTATTGCCCTCTACATTCTGGGGCCGCGGTATGTCTTACGAACAACCCGCAACCTCGGCAGGCGGAGGCCCTGGCAGGCCCCTCTGCAGCTAATAAGGCATTGCGTAGTCTTCAACTATCTCTATGAGTCTATGCTATCAGAGTTAGCATATTTACCTGTGTAGCTAATTCCTGTTTTACAGTCGTGGATTTTGTTAGATGTTTTGGCAATAGAAATACATTCACTTTGTTGTTGGTTACATACAACATAAGCTCTTGACCGTATGTCACCAGAGGGCCACAATATAACACTAGAGTGTGAAACGACCTCCTTAACTCTTACGTGGTTGATCGTTATTTGTTTTACAAAACCACTTAATTTTGTACTTTTACTTTTCGTGGGGGATTAATTAATTCTACAAATAGTGTAAATTCCACAATAACGTATTAGGTACAGCTATCTCTATGACATAATATTAACAACTCAGAAACAAAAACAACATTATAAATGCAAAAGACCTGCTCCATTTTAATGCAAATTTAAAAATAAATTTAATCAAAATCAGTTGAAAGTTTTCCAAACCGGTTTATTTTTAACGATCGTGATAAATAGCCGTCTGAGCGAATAGAATCGATTACGAATTCGGAAGGTAGTCAGGACATTCATTACGACTTCGTTAAGATTCTTATCTGGGTGATTAAGAGCGCGTAGATCTTATCAGTGGCGCCACCTGGTGTGATGATTGACAGGCGTTGTGATAGTCGAGAAATCCAGTAAAGAATCGAGCATTAATCCTGTAATATGATATTGGACATAGTGTTTTATGAGGTACCTACAGTATTCACTCGCGACCTAGTCCGCGTGGCATAGCGACTTTGGGCTAACGATAACTTTAACCCGCGTGATGATCGAAAAAGAACTTTCTCTCCCCTTTTCTTCCCTCTTTCTCCCCCTCATCTCAATTTTTAAAAATAAAATATGTAGCCTATGTCCGTCTCCAGGATCCCAACTATCGCTGTACCAAAGTTGATCAAAATCGGTTTGGCCATTTAGGTGTGAAGACGTAACAAACTCACTTTCGCTGTTATAATATTAGTTTTTTATAAGTTTTTTTTTGTACAGAACGGTAAACATTCGTGTATAGCGTGTATCATACGAAGTAGCAACCATTTCTAACATTACAACCCAAACGCACGGTGGAATTTTAGTTTTGTACAAAGTTTAATTAATGTATTTCCTATTTCAACCGTTTTGGGGACAGGTACAAGTTACAGATAATGGGTTTAAGAATGACCCTTTTACTAAATACCTTAACTAAGGCATGCAAATAGTTTTAGCTATATTAATAAAAACTCATTTAATATACTATCCATACATTCATTCAAATCAATAAGTTTACCATGTCAAAATGATAATTAGTGAATATTTTGAAATAGGCATAATTATAGATAATGTCAAGTTTACTAAAAATGCGAATCAAGTTCGAAGTTTACATCGCTAATATAAACAAAAGAGGACATTTCAGGAATCCTTACTAATATTATAAAAGCGAAAGTGAGTTTGTTTGTTTGTTACGCCTTCGCGCCTAAATTGCAAAACCAATTTTGATGAAGTACAGAGATAGTTGAGACCCTGGAGACGGACATAGGCTAATTTTTTATTTAAAAATTGTGAAATATGAGGGAGAAAGAGGGAAGAAAAGGGAAAACTTAGCTTTGCTATTACAATAAATAAGGCGCAAAGGAAATGGGAACTGTGTTACCCCGAATTTAAAGCGACCGAAGCCGCGGGCAAAAGCTAGTAATTAATAAATAAGTAAATCCCTTATTTAAAAGTGCTTAGTCCTCACCATCGGTATACAATGAACTGTTTTATAAGTAGCATGTAAGTACTACTAACTACAGCTTAACAAACATGAAATCTATCCCCTAGAGATTTGCAAACATCTAGATTGAGGCTTTCTGGAAACAAATTCAAAACTATGGTAAAAACAATTTTTACATTCTAATATCTAGCTATTGACCTCTTGGCCTTCTTAACTCCTAATAGCACTTAAAGAGATATAACTGCCGCGGCCGGTCATAATGGTCGTTACATAACGTAATGCTGCTAATTACTGCAACATCGTCGGGAGATATGTGTCGTGTTGCAAGGCACGTTGCATGGGAACTGATAATATATATCATCAAATTGATGATTGAGGACATGGTTGTAAATGGGAAGACATCAAAGTTGACCGCACGGTTGGCGCAGTGGCTGAGCGATTGACTGCTGCGCTGCGTGTCGCGTGTTCGATTCCCGCGTGGAACAAATATTTGTATGGTCTACAGGTAGTTGTTCTGGGTCTGGCTGTATGTGTACGTGAATTTAAATGTTTGTAAACGCACCCACAATACAGGAGATATCCCTAGTGTTGCACAAAGTTTTAAAACAATAAAATTAAAGTCAAAATCAAGGGTTTCCTTTGTGATTTGAGGTTTTTAGTACATCTCTGTCGCACATATAAACATTTTGTGGAGTTTGTCTGCGTATGCACACACCTGTTTTTGTAGCCAACCAGGATATTGAATGCTAAAACTTATTATGTTATTTGGTAAACTTCACGTATTCCTTACAAACATTAGGAGGAAGGATTAGGTCCTTCATCCTAATGTTTGTGAGGATGGATGGATGTTTGTTACTCTTTCACGTCAATACGGCTGAACAAATATTGTTGAAATTTGGCACAGAGGTATTTTAGTCTAGAATAACACAAAGGATACTTTTTTTCGACATAACGCGAGCAAAGCCGCAGGCGCCACTTAGGAGAAAATATGTCGTGCATCATTTAAGTGTATTAATTAATTAGTTTTTTTTATGACCTGTGGTTCCCCAATCTTTGTAATCACCAGACTACTCCAACAGTAGGTGACTCAAGCTCCATACGAACAAATAGCACCTCCGGTAATGAGTACCACGTAACGTTCACAGCTCATAACTCTCGTGAGATGAGCGGCACGTCGCGAGTACATCAGATTGTTATCGTTACCTCTAAGCAAGTACGAGTCAGCTCGGGTAGAGTTTAATTTCACCATCTTGATTTCAGAGTTATTATCCAAAACGCACGAAAAAAAACAATAATAACGATGCTGGATTGTTTGCTTCGCTTTTTAGGGTTCCGTACCTCAAAAAGCAAAAACGACACCCTTATTCACTTTGTTATCCGTATGTTTATCTGTCAAGACCATTTATCTTGTGAACACGTGGGGGTTTGAAATTAAAACTATATACTCCACTCTGTGGTCACTCTGTGCTGTGAAAATCAACTCTCTAAGTCTACACAGTCAAAAGATATGGCTGTTTATGTCGAAACCCTCGGTGGGCGAGTCAGACTCGCTCTTGGCCGGTTTTTTGCACAGTGGCGGTTGTCAGAGGACCTATACAGGTAACAGTCACTTTCATAGCGTCTCGTATAGCTGCAGCGTCTTTCAACAACATTGACGTGAGCTTTCAGATAACTAATGTAGGTCACGTTTTTGACTTTTCCATCAACTACCTTATATCGCAACCAAATCCTTCTGTGGTTCTTAAGTCACTAGTTGTATCCCATTAATGGCGCCTCCATCATGCGCAGGGTACCCAACAGCATCCTACGCACTATAGCGGGCAGGTGGGACAGCCCCATATACTGGGACATTGAATCCGCTTATATGTAAGTGTGGCGTACAATTAATGATTGTTTTGCTTTTGTTTTTCTAGTAGATCTAAGTACTAACATTAGTTTTTAAGTTGTGTGTTGTACCTACTAACCAAATGGACTAGTCTGTAATAAAAGATTTTTTATTTTATTTATTAGTTCATTATTTACTTCGCATGTTAAAATTACATTTTTAAATATTTCTTAGAAAAGAAATAAATAAAACATTTAAAAATATAAATTATTTTATATATTATTATTAGCTGTTGGATTTAAAGTAGCAGTAATAAACTTCCTAATTGTCTAGTCAACTGTTGAGCATGAAGTCTTGGGTTCAATTCGCGGACCGGGCAAAGTGTTCAGGACTTTCTCAGTAGCAACCACGGCGTACAGAGTTCTGTCTTTTAATGGCAATAGACTCGCCCCCTTTTGACACGGAACTCAAACATAACTAACGAAATGTAGAAGTACTATTAGATACACCTCTACCTAACCCTTCAGAGATTATAGGCGTGAAGTGATATGTTGATGTTGATATGTACACACGATGGCACATCAACCCACACTAAACCATTTTAACCTGATCTCTCTACAATGGTGTGCGATCCGTAGTAGAGAGATCAGGTTATAATAGTTTAGAATAGGTTGACCTGCCGTCGTGTGTACATAGTAAAGTAGTAAGTTTCAACATAGTCAGTTGACGTGTACGTTACGTGTGTCGACTACAATACATGAACCAGATTCAACGACACCTCCGATTGTAACTCCAAAAATCTAAAACTCTTTGAATGTCAGAAATAACTGCAGGCATTGTTACGAAACTTAACGAATAGGATCCAAGCAAGTAAAGGTCAAGCCGAACGTTCGCGTGATTACTTGATGACCGCAGCGCAACGTGTGATGTCATTATATGGAGAGCAGTTATGGTACTAGCAGGGCTTATGGTTCCGTATAATGGGGCCAAGTACTAGCCACGGTAATAAACCGTTGGCTCCTTAATTAGGCAAATGGGTCGAGTAAGTTTTGCAATAAGACCCTGTGAGGTATTAGGTGTTCGCCACGAGAACCGCTCCGGGCTTGGGACTCCCGGCCACTATAGATGCTGGTCTGTAGACAGTGAGCAATGGGTAGCTCACCGCCCGTCCGTTTAGTGACAACAGGCTATCTCGACGACGAGTTCGTGTACCACGCGTACCTCAAAGAGATGTCAAAAAAGCAGAGGAGCCTGCAAGGGCCACCGTCTGAGGGGGTTGCGGGTTCGAAAGAGATACCACGACCCCGGCACATTACAAGGGGGTTGAAGGGGTTTTAATCAGTAAACGTTTAACACTCTCCCCCACTCCCAGAGCAAAGGAAGTTATTTGATGATTTCCCATCTGAAAAAAGGTATCATGTCGACTAAGACAAAGGATGTTTAAGGTAGATAGAATTTAGAAACGACGGCAGGTCAACCCATTCTAAACTATTATAACCTGGTCTCTACTACGGATCGCACACCGTAGTAGAGAGATTAGGTTAAAATGGGTTTGTCTGTTTAGTCTCTGTATCAAAGGTTTTTGATATCTGAGTACACCATTATTTTCGAGACTAATGCCTAATACGCACCTACCCTTTGTGTTCCTACTACAAAGTTAACAATGAGTGTGACACTGAAAGAGACTGAAGCTCGTAAGTAAGACGAGATTCTAAAAGATGCTTAAACACACTTCATTGTCAGTGTGAAGTTAATTTTACGATGGATATATTACCAAGTATATCTTGAGATAAGATAAGAAAAGATAATAAAATGTATTTGTCCAAAACATGATGATAAACAACACACATATTATGAAGATGTTGTATTAAATGATATCACAGATGGGATAGTATATCAGAATAGTCCACGCTATCTGGGGAAGGCAAGAGTACCCCATTTTTAAGGTTCCGTACCCAAAGTGTAAAACGGGAACCTATTACTAAGACTCCACTTGTCACCAGGCTGTTTCTCATGAACCGTGATAGTTAGACGGTTATTTTTTTTGCCACTTTAACAATAAATACTAAAAAAAAACAGGATTTAATAAATATTTAAGGGGGCTCTACATCTACGTGGCCCCGGAACATAAAGGGCAATAGAAGAAACATGGGTGGATTTTAGTCAGTACAGATCTGACACTCCCCCCCGCTCTGCCCAGAGCGGTGGAAGTTATTTGGTAATTTTCCGCACGCGAAAAAAAAGGGAATACAACAAACATGATTGTTTTGCCGTTATTATAGAAAATGGTGTGCGCGAGTCCGACTCGAACTTGGCCGATTTCATTATTTTTCCTAACCCTACTAATAATTCCCACACGCACTTATTAAAGCTTACAAATAATAACTGTTATCCATAACGCGCGAACGGCCTCCGAACATTTATTATTACTTTGTTTGTAAGCACACGCTACATTTGCTCAGATGCCCAGTTGCCACGGTTCACACAGATGTAACACTTACGATTCGATTTACCAAATACAGAGCTGCATAATTCTGTGGTCCATATTCGGAAGTCACGCCGCCATCTTGAATCCTGCAGTTCTGTTTGTCACATTTTTACGTGAACATGTGGACACAGAATGACATTGGTAAAATACTTAAAATTGACCGCAATATGGTTAGCACTTACTTCATTAGGCCTAGGTTGATAAGTAACCAATAGATCAGGTAATGTTACCTTGTAATTTGCAAGGCTATCTAACTAAACACATATTACTCATTCAAAAATCCCTGTTTCATTTTCTGTTGATATTGCACTGTGGAAACATTCTGACTGATCCCTTCATCTTTGCTCTCTATAATTTCTTAACCAAATAATCATCATCCTTTTGCGCTTGTCTCGATATTTATCTGATTAACGAAGTTGTTAACACGTCGAGAGGGATTGGAGACCCTCCCGACGTGTTAACAACTTCGTTATTTCTTAAAGCGAGAAACACAGCGCGCCGCTTGCGATAGCACACAAAATTAAAAACTCCTTTATTTTTGTGGACTTTTTTTTGCGTGGGAAAACATCAAATTTAATAATTTTCCCCACTCTGGGCGGTGGGGGGGGGGGAGTGTCAGATTTGTATAAACTAAAACCCATCCATGTAAGGAACATTTTGCTCTTCATGTCCGGGGGTCGTGGTATATCTTTTGAACAACCTGCAACCCCGGTACGTAGTGGCGCTTGTCTTTGAGGCGCGCGTGGACTAACGCGCTGTGTTTTTGTAGACTGAGATCTGAATATGAAGTGTTATTTCTTGGTTGAGTTCTCGCTATGCTGCTTTAAAGGATAGGAATACGAAAAAGACATGCTACCCTCGGAAGGTACCTGTTTGCCCAAAACACTTCATCAGATTCCGACGCATCCAGCCTTGCTCTCATGTCATCACGGTCTGGGTTACTTTCGTACGTTATTGGTGACACGGTCATGGACTCATCATGACCTATCCATTACAATACGGTTAAGGTTACGAACTTTTTAAAAACCCAGTAAAGAACTGGCATGATTTACATGAATATTCCTGAGAGTTTCTTTATTCAGATTTTATTTCAAATGCATTAGTTGATCTCATGCTGGAATAAGAAAAGAAGAAGCAAGTACGAGCTATGGAGTTTTACGAATATACACACTTAATTTTTGTCTGAAACTACCTTTTGTAATTATTAATTTTGAAGCATTCACTGATTAATTCTGGTTGTTCTCGTCTAGCTAACGGCGATTGCACAGGCACGAACAAGTAACCAGGATTATTCACCAGTAGCTAGCCTTCAAATATAATCTTGTAGCACCGTACTACAAATATGTACCCGGTTCTCGAGGAAAACCATGTCACTCTGTACTGGAATCAGTCTATCATCACTGGCAGGTTTATTGTCGTCAATAATAATAATCGATGTTACCATCACGCATGACGAGAACCTCGTAAAAGCTGAGATATATGTAGAAACAAATAAAGTATCTGAAACTTAGTGAGGTTGACGACATGTGGAATGTGAACTCGGATATCATTGTGCCAATTGTTGTAACGGCCAATGGCTTGGTGATGAAGAACCTCGACGACCATATGTAGAAGCTCTCCTTAGGTGGTTTCAAAAGGCCGTACTCCTGGATACAGCCCGCAGTGTGTGGAAGGTTTTTAGTCTCTGGAGGCCTAACCATCGGTAGCTTTGACCTTGCACCCGATACCGGCGGAAAATAAAAAGGTTTAATGTAACACGTTTTTTGCTTTTGTAAATATGTGTGTGTGTATGTGTATGTGTGTGTGGGTAGGGATGTTTGTGCGGCATATATGAGTGGATGTCATAAACATATTGTCTGCAAACTACTTGGAAGTCGTTTTTTAGTAATTACAGGCTCATCATGAAATACCTCATTAAGCTCAACCAAAGAGAAAAAAGAGGTTGTAAACAACGAGCCGTCTTACTTAATAGAGAAATCAATGCGAAGGCAACCGGTCATTGTTTGGCATTATTTGGTTTGACCTCACGTGACCTCTGGGCGTGTACCGCGGTCCTACATGATGGATTGATGGTTGAGGAACGCCTGCGAATTAGTGTTGCTTAGTTATATTTGGCAGTTCTAGCTCTAGGCTATGTTATGTTTCACGATTATTTAATACGTAGACAAAAGTCGGTGTTACGAAATTTTTAAGTTGTTTTTTTACATAATTGTGTTAATGTTAATATTCAATAAAAAATAACCTGCATAAGAACATATAAATTGATTGAATTTGAACTGTAGCTGCCAAGTCAAATGTTGTATATCAGTGGGTGTTTTTGAAGGTAGTAGTGTGTTTATCTATTAATTTAAAATACATCCAAACATACCCAGATATATTTGATAAATCTAGATAATCCACGCTCAAGCTCAAATTCACAGAATTTATGGCGATGGTGCCTGGATAATCTAGGATTTATAAAATAAAACTAATTCCAAAAAACACATAAATCATTTGCATAAAAATAGAATTTCTCCACAATAAAATTATAGAAAAACATCAATAAAACAATTCGCGCATACCAAAAACAAAGATAGGCATATAAAAACAGCGTTAGCCTCAATCCGCGATGTTCAGTAGGGTAAGCAGATGCAAACGTACTCAAACGACCGGTCGGCCGCGTGTCGTGGCGCAACAATGACGTCACGACTGTATACATGACATATATAACACATGCGAATGTCTATGGTCATAGCTATAAGATGTTGGAGCAGCCACGGACGGAGTCTGGATTTGTGCCCGTTCGTTGGCAACAGGCTCGTCCTCGTCTCCAACAGGAACCAAAACATAACTGGTAATGTGGCTGTACTGTTAGCTACACCTCTACCTAACCATTTTTTTGCGGTTGGGAAATCATCCAATGACTTCCCCCGCTCTGGGCGGAGCGGGAGGGCATGTCAGACTTGTACTGACTAAAACCCACCCATGTTTCTTCTTTTGCCCTTTACGTTCCGAGGCCGCGGTATCTCTTTCGAACAACCCGCAACCACTACCTAAGCCTGCAGTGATTAAAAGGCATGATGTTATTTACTGTCAATAAAATCACGTGCTACTAATGGAAAGTAGTTTAGTATTCGGAGTCAGGATTTGCTAGAGCGATTGACTTGGCATTAGTTAATTAATATTCAGAAAGCTCATATTTAAAGTAGTTTTGTAGGAACATCAAATTTTATGAGGGCTTATTAATTTTGTTCGTATGAGGAAGTGGGAATTAATTAGATCGTTATGATTTAGACCTGAGGTCTTTAATTAGAAACCTATAAGTATGAGTTTAAATTATGTGTTATTAGCTATCCTGATCGGTTCTATCCGCGTTTTTTGGATACTGCCCCGCTCCCATAGGTAGTAGGTAACGTAATGTTATATAGCCCATATTACTCAGTAATAATGTAGGTTTCTAATGGTAACGAATTTTTCAAATTTTGTTGAGTTGTTGTTGTTGTGTTAAATTCTAGCAAACAAACCAATTTTACCTCTTCATAATCTTAGTTTAGATAATATAATTATGTCAACAATCTCCACCATATAATTTGTCCAGTATAGTTGTTGTAATGAAATTAAGAAACCAGTTTTATTTAGCGAAATGTGTTTATTTATTTTTAAGTACGTTATGACAAGAGTGATGGCAGAGAGAATCTGTGTTACCAATAGTGTTTGACGATGGCACCTTTCTTTAAGGAAATGTTTGCTTCTAGGGTACTTTAGCAGCCTAGATTTTAGTAGTAATTCATAGTAATAAGCTGGCCCCTCACTTGCATAGGATTTAAACATAAATCTGGCAAAATATAGGTCCACCTTTACACCTATATTTTGTACTATTGTTACATCTCAACCTATCTCTTCGTAAATTATAGGGGTGAAGTTACTGCCGGGGCTGCGGGTTGTTCGAAAGAGATACCGTGGCCCCGGAACGTAAAGGTCAATAGCAGAAACGTGGGTGGATTTTACTCAGTACAATTCTGACACTGCCCCCAGCTCCGCGCAAAACGGGTGAAGTTATTTGATGATTTCTCACCTGCAAAGAAAATATGTTTATAATAATAGGCAAACTTGGACTTCAAAAAGGATGAATTTCTATGTTCACCGTCTTTTTTTAATATTGGTAATTTACCGATAACTCCGCCAACTGTGACCGATTTTCATAATTCTTTTTAAAATGATACACACGGTGACGTGAGGGTCACCACATTCCGCCATACCTTCTATTTTCTCACCTACACGTAACGTGTAATAAATTATGAAATGACAAAGGGTCAGCTGTCACTGTGGTGTCTATAAATAAACTTCGGCCGCCATGTTGTGACGTCATAGGGTCGTTACGTCAGCGCTTTGTTTGGACTAATGGTTGACATGGTGGATGAAGATGGCGTGGATGAAGAGTGAGGATTCTGTCGGTAGTTGCTGTTTTTATAATGTGGGGGCGGTGAAGACGTAGACATAGCCCTACAGACAGTTAGTATGTGGTGGTGGTGGTCTAGACCAACCAGAACAACCGAGCACAAATGTAAATATTGCGCGGCTACTGAGACACCTGGGTATCGAACGCGGGCTGTAATGTTCGCCTTACACATGTCAAGCAGCAAGTTTTGATAGTAAATTCTGTCTGCAGGTTTAAGGTTTTTACCCGGCGCATGCGCGTTTAATATAATTTAATGAATGATTCCCCACGGTTTCAACCGCGCTGCTCAGCACCTGTTGGTCGTAGCTTGATGTTATATAGCCTATAGCCTTCCTCAAGTAATTGACTATTCAACACTAAAAGAATTTTTCAATTCCATCCAGTAGTCCCTGAGATTAGCGCGTTCAATCAAACAAACTCTTCAGCTTTATAATATTAGTATAGATATATATATATTAGTATTAGTATAATTAGTATATTAGTATAAGTATAGAAGACATTATGTTTAAGACCAAAACACTTACAGTAACACAACACATTTTCACATATAATATAAATATGTATATAGGTGTTTAAATGTTTTGTGGCCACTCAAGTCTCATCTACACAGTTTAGGAATAGTTAAAAGTATTGATTGAAGGCAAGGCAAAACACAACAAAAATATATTAGTACAAAGAAAAACTTTATGTGGAAAAATTAAAACAACATGAGTGTGCAGTTATTAATTTTAACGATAAACCTTACGCATTTCATTAAAATAAACCGGCCAAGTGCGAGTCGGACTCTACGCTCACCTAGGGTTCCGTAGAAACTTAAAGGTACTTAATTAAAATTTAAAAAAATAAGGATTTCATTTTTGTAATGTATTTTCGGATTTTCCCCTTTCTTTGATGATTCTAGGTCAACGGAAAGTACGCTATGTTGATTGTGTAAACTTAGAGGGTTGATTGCACATCTATAGGGGACCGCAGATCGTGGTATTTGGTATTAATTTCAACTCGATACTTCTACGTGTTCCTGAGATAATGGTCTTGACATACAGATAGATAGGCGGACAACAAAGTGTTCCTATAAGGGTTATTTATTTAGCTCACCGTTCGTACGTCTATTGACCGCCTGCCGGGGTTGCAGATTAATCAAAAGAGATACCGCGGCCCCGGAACGTAAAGGGCAATAGATGGATCAACATGGGTGGGTTTTAGTCAGTAAAAGTCTGACACTCCCCCCGCTCCGCCCAGAGCGGGGGAAGTTATTTGGTGATATCCTACCGCCAAAAAAAATGGGTTATTTATTTCCTTTTGAGTTACAGAACCCTTAAAACGTCTTTTATTTCCGAACGTAAAATAAGTAATGATTTAAAAAAAAACTAGTTTATGTTCGTTACGTGATTATTTCTCATCCGGGATAAACGGTATTTACAAGGTTCATTACATTAGCAAGGTAAGCAGCATTGTAGGCTCCGGGCCGTTAATTAGGAGATTCGGTAAAACTTAAAAGTCAGTTTAAGTAGTAGGTTTAAAGAACTTAAATTTAATAAGATGCCGATAGGATATTAATGCCATATGGTATGCACTGGTAAATTGTGCAGATTAAAAAATACCATAGTGCACGATGACGTACATTCTAAATTTTATCGAAATTGATTTGATTGAAGTTTTTTTTTAAATTCACATGGCACTGACACGCTATTTTTACGATGTTTACGTTTTTTGTGTCAAAACTTTTTATTTTATTTTAATAATAAAACTATATACAAGTATAAAAACTGTTAAAATAATTACAAGGTAACAATTAAAATACATATTATTGGGTTGATTTTTTGTAGTCTTCTTTAACTTTTTGTTTGGTTTGATAATTGTGGGTTGCCAATGTTTTTGGACATGTTGAATCCTATAAGGGAAGTAACTGCTCCCAAGCATGTTGTGAGTTCTCCTGAGTCACGAGACGAACACATCGTGCTAAACACAGAGCAGACTGTCTCGCGCCCGGGGAATTCTTTTAAGTACCGGAACGGTTTTTTTTTTATTTTATATTAATACTTGGATAGTTACATCCCACAGAGAAAAAAAATCGTGGTATGAAGTATCTAATTTAACAAAGACATTTAAATACACTAACGATTAACGAAATTCACGGAACAAAATTGAAATGTGCTTGCGAGTTAAGTTAACCTTTAAAAAAAAATTGTGTATGCTGTTTTGTTACATAGCAAGCATTAGATCTAGCTCAAGATGTCACAGGAATATGGGATCACAGTCATGTTTGTCTATGGTCCACATGACGATCACATATGTCAATTAAGTCTATTCGATGCGGTATTCAGTTCACATGGCGACTATGGCTCGCCTACAAATCACAGTTGCGACAATGTTCAAGCCCTTATACGCGTTTTGGATTAAGTGGTTTAGAAGTAGGAGAAATAAATACAAGCAATTACACATTCGTAAGATGTAACGATGACCGACGTAGATTTTATAAGAGATCTTCTGTCCGAGTTGACAACTCAAAGACAACATATTTTCTTCGACCAAAGTAACTTTAATCAAATCAAATCAACATAATTTTTTTCACATAGCCCTATGGGCACTTAAAAAATGTCGAGAAAAGGTGCACAGTTCGGTTTGGCATAGTTTCCTATGGAGAAGAACCGGCAAGAAACTCTATTTTCGGTTCTAACTCTGTCGACTTTCTTTAATTATCATTTTAATTGTCTAATTGGTCTCATTCAAATCCTGGAAGGCTTGTGCTGTACTTGTTCAGGAAAAATGGTCAAGCTTGCCATGTGAGGGGGTTTTAAACTAGCACCGTGTTTAGGAACGTTAGAAGAGACCCCATTTGTATGGTTTGTTTATCAGAGCGGTCAATTTTAAATTTGGCTAGTATTGGCCACTGTTAATAGTGTTATTAAATAGGTACCTTATCACTGTTCAAATTGACCCACAGGTAACTCTTTGGTAAACGTTCTAATTATTAATTTAATACTATAAGGACAATGTACAGAGGCGGACTTAATGCCATAAGCAACACAACCATTACAGTTTACAACGTTTTATATTAAATCTGCCCAGAAATCAAACCCAATACGTCGTACTCAACAGCTGATTGCTAAATTCTTAATTATTTTTATCCAATTATAAATTCCATAAATAAAAACTTAGCAAATGTCATAACCAGTGTTGTTCTAGCGCCCTGTTCCCATTGCCTAGTGATGTAACTGATCAGCGTGCGCCGGCGCGGGTTGGCTGGTAATCGCCATTCATCGCGCGGCGGAGGTACGTGGCGCCTCTTGATTTTAAGATAGCGACATAATTAATTGGAGGCTCGTGTGATCATGTATGAATGTCCGATGGACAAATTGCTTAATTTTAATTGCTTTTAATATTTTCGGGATTTAAATCTTTTGTTTTGTTTCATAGATTTCAAAGCTGAGGAGTTGCAAAACTTATAAATTAATAGTGGACTGATGACCCGGTCAAGGTAGCCGTGATGGAAAAGTACGGATGATTCAAGGTCGAAATAAGTAGCGACCATTCTTTCTGTATGACAATAGTTTCATATTGTTTCCGAAATTCTCTCCGATGCGTCCATTGTGTTCGTGTTTATAAAAATAAAACAATAACAATAGCTTAACTTTAATATGAAAAACACAATTGATGACTAGAATGAGAATAACCGACCAACTGAATTGCAAAATTGCAAGGACAACTTTTTTTTTACTTTTAAGGAAAGCTCTATCAAGAATATTTTCCAGTTTCTTTTATTAAGTTATCTCAGATCAGAACGATCCATAAAATTCAAGTTGAGACCTTTACGGAATATGTTGCAGTCTTCGTCAGACTCTGCAGTAAGTTGGCGCAGATCCAACACAACTTGAAGTTCGCGCGAGTCAGCACATTGTGTAGCTGGAACAGTGACGGATTTACAAATTTGCCGCCAGTAGGCTATTCAATTTTTGCCGCGCCTATTGAAATTCAATAGGTACCCTAGTTTAGTTCACAATAATTTATTTACATTTGTTCTGAAACTCCAACTTTATTGTTTGTGTTATATTGTCCTCATAACATCGGTTTTTTCCCATTATTAGTATGATTGTGAACTATGTGATAGTTGTAACAGTTTCTAGATTATTATTACAACCCTTTCTAGTTTATTTTTGTTGACTAGTCGTTAGATTATTGTAAGATAAAAAAATAAAAAGATCAATTTTGCCGCCCCCTGAAATCTGTCGGTCTAGGCTCCAGCCTTCTCAGCCTACTGGTAAATCCGCCACTGAGCTGGAATAAGAACAAACGAACTACAAATAATAACATAGGAACAAAGATGCTGAGCCTACACAAGTACACAAGTCACCCCGAAGAGCACCGATTCAAAAAACAGTTTTTTTTACACAGTACCTTATCACGCATGGGTTCCGAAAACGTAAACTCACAGGTTTAAAGGCCTATTGCAATCGATCAGTTACCAACCAATGGCTAGACTGATGATAATGACTTTGTAACCTTTTTTTATGTAAAATCATCAAATATATTCCCCCGCTCTGGACGAGGCGTGTGTCAGACTTTTACTGAGTAAATCCCACCCATGTTCCTTGTTTTGCCCTTTATGTTCTGGGCCGAGGTATCTCTTTCGGACAACCCGCAACCCCAGCAGGCAGTGGCCCTGGTGGCAGGTCCCTCAGCCAATATTGTTCATCCTGACTAAAGAATTTCCCAACTCCAAAACATAGCGCCCTCTCGAAACAATGCCTATTTGTAACGAGTAATGGCGTCGATAACGATCAGATGCACTCTATTTCTCTCTCTACTAATTACGGAAACTAATGAATATAGTATGTTAATAGCGCCAGATTATATGCTCGAACATTCTATCAAGACAAATGAGAAGAATTGCACGAATTATGTAAGGAACACTTTTGTGTACAGTCAGCACGAACATATATTATTACTAGCTTCTTTGGCATAGTTACTTTGGGCTAACGCTAACTTTAACCCGTGTGATGATCGAAAAAAAAATCTTTCTCTCTCCTCTCTTCCCTTTTTCTCCCCTTTTCTCAAAGGGGAGAAAGAGGGAAAGTTGGCATCCTGGAGGCGGACATAGGCTAAGAGTTCTCACTCTTAGCCTATGTCCGCCTCCAGGATGCCAACTTTCTCTGAGCCAAAATTCATCAAAATTGGTTCAGCCATTTAGGCATAAACACGTAACAAGCATACAAACAAACTGACTTTCGCATATTTTTTCGCTTTTTAGGGTTCCGTAGTCAACTAGGAACCCTTATAGTTTCGCCATGTCTGTCTGTCCGTCCGTCCGTCCGTCCTCGCTTAATCTCTGTGACCGTTAGCACTAGAAAGCTGAAATTTGGTACCAATATGTATATCAATCACGCCGACAAAGTGGTAAAATAAAAATTTGAAAAAAATGTTTTATTAGGGTAGCCACCCTATATGTAAAGTGGAAGTGTTTTTTTTTTTTAATTTCAACCCTAACGTGTGATATATTGTTGGAAAAGTATTTAAAAATGAATAGGGGTTTACTAAGATAATTTTTTGATAATGTCAATAATTTCGGAAATAATCGCTCCAAAAGTAAAAAAGAATGTGTCCCCCCCCTCTAACTTTTGAACCATAAGTTTAGAAAATATGAAAAAATCTGAAAAGTAGAACTTTATAAGGACTTTCTATGAAAATCATTTTGAACTTGATTGACACAACAGTTTTTGTACAAAAAAGGCAAAAAGTTGTACAAAATAATTTCTGGACTAAGTTTGTAGTATAATCGTATTTGCAAGCATTTTTTGTAACTTTGTTTACATATTTTATTATCCTGAACGTATCTTTTTTCAAACAAAAAAAGAATTATTGAAATCGGTTCTCGCAATCCAAAATTACCACCGAAATTGCACGTCTTTGTATTAATTAGTAACCCAATTCCCCGAGAGATGGCGCTGTAGGTACTTATTACATTGGATCGGGTATTACCGAATTGTTCGGTTGGCCTCATAACTGGGAACACTTATTGTGACGGACGAGAAACTACGGAACCCTACACTGAGCGTGGCCCGACACGCTCTTGGCCGGTTTTTAATATTAGAAAGGATGACTGAAAACCTACATTTTCCATACTAGCGTATTCACTATGAAATATGAAGTAATGAAATAGAGTTAAACGTTGAGACACTACTTGAACGCATGTGTCGACAGATTATAGCGGTAATGGTTCTGTCAAAGCTTTTAGAACGGGAATGATCTTCAGCAATTGAAAGTGTTACGGTGGAGTTTCGTGACTCTTCCTTCTTCTCCAAAATAACCTTCGCCAATTGGCGTTAATTCTATTATTTTGAGTAATGTTTTTTTTTTTACAAAAAAATAAGTGAAATTGAATTTAAAAAACATGAATATAAAAAAAAAATATTTATCACTCTATGTCACTGACTGTACATATTTCCGCTTTTTTGGCGAAGTTGTAAAATAATAATAGTTTAAGAGTCCGTCATTGTGGTGAGTTATGAAATGCAATAGATTCTGATGACTACACAATTAGCGTTGATTGGTTTTACGTGAGAACCTCACGATTACAACTAACCCGCGACCTTCTACGGTCACCCATTCAATCTCTTTCCGTAGCTGTGAGCCAAAAACATTTATTTAAAACTAGCTTTCACCCGCGGCTTCGCCCGCGTTAAATTCGGGATAATACAGTTCCCCTTCTCTGATTTGCAGGTACCTGCCACCTGTAGTTTTTGCCCTAGCACCTTATTTATTGTAATAGCAATGCTAAGTTTTCCCTTTTTTCCCCTCTTTCTCCCTCATCTTTCACTCTTTTAAAAAACATAGCCTATGTCCGTCCCAACTATCTGTGTACCAAAATTCATCAAAATCGGTTTAGCCATTTAGGCCGGAAGAGGTAACAAACAAACTCACTTTCGCTTTTATAATATTAGTAAGGATTGGTGTTCGAAAAGTTACTTCGTCACGTAAGACCCACTTGTCTCCAAAAACGATCATCCTACAAGACTTCCTTGTCTTTTGGACTAGGTAGGTTTGCACGACGAGAAATCAAGCTGTACAAAACCAGTTTATGCTGATCTTTCATTGTACCGCAAATCTTTACAAAGTGAGATCACGTTCTACTAGAAGTGTATGTTTGTTGTATCACCTTGTATACATAATTTCTTTGTTTTATACCAGGTCTTGGTGTTTTGAACTGAGAAGTAACAACCTTTTCAATCTTTTCTCATACACTGTCATACAAATCTTGAATTCAGACATCGTAAAGGATGAAAACGGTATAGACAAAGTGACAATTTATTAACAAAAAATCCGACCAAGAGCGAGTCAAACTCGCGCACCGAGGGTTCCGTACAATCTTGCGACTAAAACGGCCATATCTTTTGACTGCGTAGACTTAGAGGGTTTATCACAAAACAAAATGATAGACAGAATTGAGTATATGGTTATAATTTCAACTCGAAAACTCCACGCATTCCCGATATGGGTTTTGACAGACAGACAGACAAATAGACAGATAACAAAGTGATCCAATAAGGATTACATTAATGATATAAATGCTTGGCTCAATGCCGGTCCTGCTTCACAACCATAGGGGCAAACTTATTGATCCAGCGTCTGAAGTTATTGTGGCAGCTGAAGAAGATTGTAGCACTAATATTTGCATTGTATAGACTCAGTTTCCTAATATTGTATAATTGTAATGCCCATGTGTGAGTACTATGTAATTTAATTGACTCGACGGTTGCCCTGGTGGTTGAGAGATTGTCATGCTCACTTAAATGTCACGCTGATGGTGGCGGGTCGTTTAGTTCCCTTCAAAATGGTTGAGCTGAATGGGGCTGATATATGCGTCATGTTCGTGAACGGGCGCTGTCAGTTGTGACTGGTCATCTATTAGCCGCCACGTTTTTTTGTTTGTTTTAATTATTTAACCGTATAGTTCGGTACGGACCCCTTCGGGGGCTCGACATTCAAACCTCCGCTGGCTCGGTACTGGCCCCGAAAGGGGTCGGACATTTAAGTCATATGACCTCCTCATTATTTTTGTAAATATTTTATTTTCTGGTTAATAAATAATATGGGTGTGCATTCATTAAGATAGTAGAATAAAAAACTCATATGTAAACGTCATTAGAAGTTCTTTAATTATTGAGGAAGTTTCTTAATTAATTCTTATAAAATCCAAATGCGTAAATTACGATCATCGCCATTTTGATGACAGTGTAGGTCGACGCTAAAAATGATAAAAAAATAGGTTTTTGGACATTTAAACTCCACATTATTGGGCATGATTAACGTGTCATTTTATTACGTGAAGAAATCATTCGTAATTGAACTTATATTAGTAGTGGTAATGATACATTTTGAAAACTAAAGTCGAAGTTTCGCGCCAATCGTGCTTGTTTACATTTTTAATTCCACATTATATCATATATTCGCGAATAGATTCTATAACAACTGACACAAATATCATTTCAAATATTATAAATAACATGACAATGCCCATATCTTATCGTAATTTGCAATAATAGGACCAATAACACGTAATATTCATAACCACTACTAAATTCATTTTCGAAATTGACGTCCATTTCTTTTTTTTTTAATTTTGTGATGTGTAAATGCGATTATTTCAATCGATTATTTTCTTGTAAATCAATCAACTCGAATAATTAAATTAAGGAATATCAGAAATTAATAGATGAAAATAAAAATTAATTTTGTAATACGGGTAAAATACTATAAATATTGATTATAATATTTTTCACGCCACTAAAACCGATTCAAAAACAAACAGTACAAACTGATCTATGGCTAAATTCGCGCCAATTTTATTTTGAGATAAAAATTCAAAAAAGGAATGCGCTCGCTGTTCAAATTTATATTAAAATGTTTATTTGCTATTTTATTAATAATTTGGTTTTGTACCTACTATTTGAATGTGAATTGCAAATAGAAATAAATAAGGTTGAATATAGAACGCACCAATTATGATCTTGGTAAGCACATTAAAAAAATCAGCTAACATAAATTACATTTATTCGACAAAATTGTTTGGTTGGATTGTTTATTTGAAAAGCGTATTCATTCTTTCCTAAAACATGGCTCGTAGGCCAAAGTGTTCTTGGAGTGGAAGCCTTGGGGTAAAAATGGCCTATAGAGGAAGAGCACAATTGAGATGGAAACACGACACCAAGAAAACTCCTGGTTCAAAATGAGTCCATTTTGAACCTGGATTTTTCTTAGATGTCGTGTACCGGGGTTTTTTTTGGGTGGGAAATCGTCAAATAACTTCCCCCGCTCTGGGCAAAACGGGGGGGAGTGTCAGACTAGTACTGACTAAAACCCACCCATGCTCCTTCTATTGCATAACCCTGACACTCCCCCTCGCTTCGTCTAGAGCGGGGGAAGTGAGGCGCTCCTCAAACTAAGCCAGCCACCGCGAGAGACGCTACAGGCATCGGGCGTCGGGTGTCTATATCAATATTTTAGGGCCCCGATGTGTGCGGAGTCCCTGTCCATCTAAAACAAGGCTCTACTGCGGAGGTATGGCTTTCTAGGTGCGGTACGGTATGGTTGTGCCGGCTGGGGAGCATGACTAGATACCTACAGAATTAGCATGACCTCCTACAAAAATGGCCGCCATTTTCATTCATCGTCATTCAAGAAAACAGTCAAAATCTTTTACCGCGAAACCATTTGACAGCAAAATGTACATACCTCAAATCTTGGCGCATAAGAAAATAATTATAGCATAACAAAAAAGCACGTGACAAAATGTTGTTGTCTTTCTTTTCTTATCGATATCATAGATATTTGAACAACTATAATATCAATAGTAGAATAATATGCAATCTCCATAGGTAAATTCCTCAATGGTCCCAAAACTTTTTTTTGAAGTTTACTCCATTTCGATTATCGATTAGGTTGAATGCAACTTTTTAATCGTAATGATGAAACTTAGATTTACGGTCAGCACTAAGAAATGTCATGTTGCAACACAGTTTTTAGTATTTTTTGTCGAGATTTGTATCGTGTTTTATTTTGAATTTATATGTAAAATGGCAAAAATAAGAATGCAGATGGACTGTCGCTGTTTTTTTTTTGGATTTTCGATTTTATTATCAAAGGGTTGTCTTGTGTATGTGCATTATTTCCAGCGTTTTTAAAGTACCTAATTTTTGGAAGGGTGTAATAATATGTATTTTACACACATTTTACAATAGATTGACGCCGTTTTATCGACCTTATGAGGTTTTTGGAAATATAAACCTCAAACTTATCATATGAAACAGCCCCGGTGACTTACTTTTAATAACAAAATTGAATGCTGTAAATTGATGAAATTTTTTGAATTTCATGACAATTCGCGTCACCCCACCGATTCAGCTAATGTGTCATGTGTCAAAATCCTGTCGTGCAGAGTGGTTAATTTATCTATTAAACTCTTGTTTTTGCTTTTACTCTGGACGCTCTTAATTAATGTGCTCGTTTTTCTACATCGTTCTCACATGTATTAATCACAACATGAATGATGTAACCATGATGTTGTAAAAATATAATGATTTAAAAGAGTGTCCATGGAGTTTCTTGCCCATTCTTCTCCATATACATCTACGCCTTGGAATGGGCAACTACAGTACTTTCACAAGTTATTATGTCTTGTGACTGGGACTGTAGCAGCATCATTTTTTTTTGTTTTCATGACATTGAAAAGTGTGTAATGTCTTATTGAAATAAATGATTTGATTTGAGATTTCGTAAAAAAACAACAAACATGTATGAAAATTAGATCAGTCACCAAAAATCTTGTCTGAATCAATAAAAATAACTTAAAACGCTACATTGTAATCATAATCACTTTCTTGTAAACAAATATTGGTCGATGACGCAACGTGACCCGACCGCGCAGGTTAGGTAAGTTGTGTGTTTGATCATTATGTACTCGTTCGGGAGTGACACGCCATGCATGGAGCTTAGACTGTGAAGCTAATATTTGTTTGACGCAGTAGGTAATGAGGCATTGAGAAAACAAATGATTACAAATAATAATATTGATTTGCACTAGTACCGTGGTACTTTGTTTGGTTTAGTTTAGGCGGTACGATAGGTGAGAGTCAGCCCTTGATCTGACAGAGAGATTACATCCCAATAAATATTTAGCTAACTTTCTTTATAAATAATATTTTGAGGTGTAGCTAGCTTGGAGCTAGCTTTTAGAATTAAGTTAAAAATATAAATATTGTTAACTAGCTTTTGCCCGCGGTTTCGTTAATTTCGGGGTAACACAGTTCTCCTTTCCTGATTTTTATTTTAATAGTAAAGCTAAGTTTTCCCTTTTCTTTCCTCTTTCTCACTCATCACTTTAAAAAAAAATGAAAGCTATGTCCGTCTCCAGGGTCCTAACTATATCTGTACCAAAATTTATCAAAATCAGTTTTGCCATTTAGGCGCAAACAAACTCACTTTCACTTTTACAATATTAGTAAGGATATTTATAACTTAATTTTATATACATAGTATAGTTAATATAATATAGATCAGTTTTTGATATTACCATCGATCTACTGGCCGGTTTTCCATTGTAGCGACAAGTGGTGGATCAAAATTGAAATGGGCCTGTTTGGACACGCGGGTCCCATTTGCGCGGGGCCCGTAACAATTGCCACGTGGTTAAGTCGGCACTGGTGAGGGTTGTTCTATATACTGTATATGTCTCCTGAATACGTTAAGGTGCGAACTGTTACCTAGGATGTGCATAGGTAAGTTCCATAGCGCGGTTTGTTTGTTTGAGCCGTCTGTCGGAGTTCCTATTTCATATTATATACAATATAAATATCTAATAAATATCTTGCTGGATATCTAATAAATATCATCTGCTAAGTCGCCTATACATTAACCGTCGGCTGCTATGGAGCGACGATTTTAAACTACGTTTTTACGTATCCACTTGGTTATCTAATTGAATCCAATCAACTATTACATAGTAAAGTGATTGTGAATTAATTTAAATATTACGTTTAAAGACTGAAAGTTTTTTTTATCAATAATTACGTTATTGTACGAATAGCTTTTCTTTTACATTATTTCTTAGAAGTTTCTCCGCGATGAAATACAACTGCTTTGACTCATATTTCGAGGTGATTGAACTTTGATTTAAACAATAAAGAACCTGTTTGGTGTGTTTGGTTTAGTTTTACGATGCAGTTAGTGGGCAGATTTTAATAATGCGTCTGCTCTGAGGAGGTCAAGTTCTTGGTTAGAAAAAATAAACCTGTTTTGTGTTAATGTTAATATTAGTAGTGTGGTGTGCCTCTGTCTTTAGGTGCTATTATTTTATTTCTTACAAGCTTTTGCCCGCGGCTTTGATCGCGTTTAATTCGGGGTAACACAATTCCTCTTTCCTGATTTGCAGGTACCTGCTACCTGTAGTTTTTGCCCTATCGCCTTATTTATTGTAATAGCAACGCTAAGCTTTCTTTACCCTCACATCACAATTTAAAAAAAAAGTTAGCCTATTTCCGTCTCCAGGGTCCCAACTATCTCTATTCCAAAATTATTCAAAATCGGTATAGCCATGTAGGCGTGATGCAAAAAAACAAATAAACTCACTTTCGCTTCTATAATATTAGTAAGGATTAAGTATATCAAAAAACTGATACACGTCGGTAATTCTTACTGCAGTTCTCAGTTACCGCATCGTCTAGATTAACAAAGTTCCCCCACTTGTGTGTAATGCCTAACCTATTCTTATTAGATTGTAGAGAAAAAGGAAACTTTGCAGGAAAAGACCTACAAGCAAATTCCTCCTGGATTATGTTGTCGTATATTTGCATGCGCGAAAAACAGAGCATGTTATTGAGCACATCATCGAAGTAGCCGCTTGTATAGCACTCCAAAGAATTGCTATAATGCATGGAAAAATATAGTGTCGTGCTGATAGATGTGGTTCAACCCCCACAGTACTCAATACCCACTTACTTATTGCATTCCACAATGTATATGCTTAGGTGGTTTTTAATAATAATTGTAAACCCTGTCGGTCACAGCAAAAGAAAAATTGGAAGAGGACTTATTAAAATATGCGACCTAACTTATATTTTAACAATTTCATATTACATTTCAATAATATTTTAGCCTACAGCTTTATTATTCGTTTACATTATTATGTCTATTGTAATTAAATATTAATTTATGCTATAATAACATTTACTTTGTTATGATTTCACAGATATGTAAAGATCCCATGTGATATGGGCAAGCCTCTTAACCTAACTACGTACCAAACCAGACTTAGAAACTGAGAAATGATTAATAGAAATCATGAATTATGAATGGAGCCTGCCTGAACAAACATACCTACAGTGTTAGGGCTCTAAGCTACGTTTAATCACCACGCTCTGAATTATTTATTGATGTGTAATCGAAGTTAAACAGCAGACAGGTAGCAGATTTCGTTAACAGAACACCTTTCTTGTCGTACATGACTAACAGAGTGAGACAAGAAAATGCGATATCCTTACTAATATTATAAAAGCGAAAGTGAGTTTGTTTGTTACCTCTTCACGTTTTAATGGCTAAACCGATTTTGATGAATTTTGGTACAGAGTTAGTTGGGAACCAGGAGACGGACATAGGCTAATATTTATTTTTAAAAAGGTGGGATATGAGGGAGAAAGAGGGAAGAAAAGAGAAAACTTAGCATAGCATTGCTATTACAATAAATAAGGTGCAAGGGCAAAAACTACAGGTAGCAGCAACCTGCAAATCAGGGGGAGTTCCCCTTTCCTGATTTGCAGCTCCGCTCGCGTTAAATTCGGGGTAACACAGTAACTGTGTTACCCCGAATTTAACGCGAGCGAAGCCGCGGTCAAAACCTAGTACGTAATAAAGACAATAATATGCAGCTACAAGTATTTAATTAACATAACTATGCATAAAGGAAGCTCGATACTAGTGAACACTTCATAACGTATTCAGAGCTCTTGGCTGCGAGCCGAGTAGAGCATCACAATGGTCTTGTTTAACACTCGCACGCTCTATGGAAGAGCTTCCTGATAAAGTTGTAATTTTTAATGAAGCCTGACCTTCGGAGCCGGGGCTGGGATGTGGGCGAGCTGCCAGGGAGCCATTGTGTAACGAATGTGGAAGTAATGCTTGCACAATAACTAGCAGTTGTCCTACACTTCACTAGCAGTTGTACTACTTTTGGTTAATTTAAATAAGAGTTTATTTCAGTTACTGTTAGCCTATATTATGCCACTGCTGGGCAAAACTCTCTCCCCACGACTTCCAGTTCTTTCGATCTACGGCTAAGATGGGCCAATGGCTCGTTCCGGCAAACTTCTACGAGGTCTACTGCGTCGCCTTATTTCAGTTGCAACTGTGCTGTTGTAAATAATGAGCATCAGAATGCACGGAAGAAATAACTCGGAGAAGCATGTGTCCTCGGCTGTTTCGTCTTCTCAATTTTCTACCTCTACTTATATGTATAAGAAAATATGTTATTGTATTGTATAACGGGCAGTACAGGTAGTACGGGTTGGTGCGGAACTTCGCGTCCAAAACGAGTATTTTGCATTTTAGGAGAATAGATCATTGAATCCATCAGTACCCCGAGAACAGAAAGAGGCCAACAACGCGTCGTTTCTGACGATCTCGCGAAATAGTGTCCCTGGTGCCATGATAAGATAAGATAAGATAATCTTTATTTGTGCAAACATGAGTGTACATACATTTTAGCATTCAAGATGACAATTTATTAATGAGCTGTCATGTTTGGCCTATCAGGCGTACAAATATATGTATAATGTTGTCAAAAACAGTTTAATATAGTAGAATTCAATGATAAAATACAATGCAATTCAATTCCAAAATTATAGTATAATCCGATTCAAGTCAATATAGCATAATTAAATTCATTCACAACATAAATTTAACAGTTCATTAAAAATCACTAATTTTATCATTTAGGAAGTCGCGTATGTCATAGTATGCTTTCCCTTGTAAGTGTCGTTTTAGTTTTTTTTTTAATCTATGGACATTAAGTTCTTTCCACACTTTTGGAAGTTTATTATAAATTATGGATGTTTGTTATCCTATGATAAGATTCTAGCTTTTCCTGTTTTAGATTCTTAGCTCTTTGGGGTTAACCCCTCCCAACTAAAAAGGTAGAAAATAAATTAAAACATATAATATTTTAAGACTAGGCTTTTAAAAGTAAAATAGACACAATAAATCAGATTAAAAAAAAGGCTCACAAGATATCATAATTAAAAAATATATATCCTAGTGAGACAATGTACAAGCCTTCCTGTTGCCGATCAGCGTCATTTTAACCCCGATGAATGGCAATAGATTTGTATACATGCAGAATTAAGATAATACATGCATACAAGATCTTAATTAAGAGTGGCATTACACGTCTGCCATTTTTCATGATGTGCAGATACTGATCAATAATACGAGTCACTGAAAAGGGTAGTCAGAATATACTGGAATACAATGCAAACAATTCGATAAATTGCTTTTTGCTTCGATTAAGTTCATTAATCCCTCTCATCCACTAGAAAAGCCGGACAAAATTGGACACTTCATTTACATACATATGGTAAACATTCTGACACATGTACGTATGACATATTCAGAATGTTGCAGCAGAATGCAGCACCATTCATACCAATCTCCTTATTAAAAGATATACGTTTTAATATTACTATTGACGCTTGAGGTCGCCATGCTCGTAAGTTCTTATGTTTATCGTAAAGAAAGGGCGTTTATTACCTGTAATAAGTTAACAAGTGGGTTGGAGCTTGTACTGAATGAATGTTAAACGTTTTGCGAAGTAATTTATTGAAGCATCCTGTTATTACGATTGTGCACGGTGGTCTTGTCGTGAGCCAAGTTCGGCGACAGTTTCGTGTAATTGCAAACTTGAGTTCAATTTTGTACGTATGGTTCTACTTTTGGGAATAACATTTAAGTGGTTTCTAAAGGAGATCGACAGTTTTGGGCTAAAGTATGTACAAAAACGATATGTATATTAAAAAAAACTAGAATTTTAACTGATTAAAAACAACATGTAACAACAATAACTTTCTACTGGAATGAGCTAAAAATTATAATTTTAGAAATGGTTTTTAATTTAATGTTCGTCTAAAACTAGCTCCGTAAACAAGCTGTCAGGTCATTTTAAGATTTTTTCTAAAACTAGTAGTTCTAAAGAAGTTATTAAAAAAACGATATCTATTTTGTTTTAGCATCTATCATGGACATTATAATCATTTATAAACGAAAAAGGCCATTTAATGACATTATTTTAGTTTTAGGTAGTATTAGTTATGTTTATTTATTTAACAAAAACTTCGTTCAAAATCGTGTATCGGGCGACTGTTTCAAAACGAAAAAATATCGATGTTTGTCAAAATGTCAATGTCACGTCACTCCCGTCAAGTCCCGTCATTCGTTTTAGCACTCGTGCACTTGTTTTTATTTTACCTACCTAATTCCTTTTGTATGCTACGCAATAATATGCTAATAGTAACGTACAACTATGTTTTTAAACAATTAAATAAATGTGACTATTTTATATACAATTACCATTTTTTACCATCACAATACAATTTCTTACCATCTGCCGTATAACCTAACCTAGTGACCCAGAAACTTATTTTCTTCCTAATTCCCATAGAATTTTGAAAAAAATCTTTCTGATATTAATATGTACGTTTTTTATCTATTAAACAACACATAATTTGTTACTGTTCACATTTGGCCCAACAATGTATAGATTTCTGGCGATCTCCATTAACAACATTATCGGTAATTTACAAAGTAAGAGTCGCTTCCACGAGTCTCCTAAGTATGTGGTTTAGGAGCTGTTATTAGGAGACTCGTGTTTTGAATTTATTGTCGTTTAATTGTTCTTGCATTGATTAGTTGGGTACCAGGTGACTTCTTCTAACGGAGATATAACGCAAGGCGTTTTAGAACGCAAATATGATAGGAGTAATTAAAGAATGTGTTAATAAACTTGATTGCTGCTAACATCTTTTATGATAATTAACACGGAATATTATTTAAATGAATACAGAACTGTTTTCAAAATTCTACGTACCTACGTGGGTGGTTACGTAAATTTTTGTCCTATCATTTTATAGAGCATGCATATTCATATTTAATACGCAGTAATGTACTGTAATTAAATTATGTAAAACATGCTGAAAATGGAGTAGGAAGTCTTAGAAAAAAAAAGTTAAATTGAAATGTCATTAACCACTTTGTCTTTCAGTTGGCCCAGCGTAGGCTAAAGTACCGAGGGAATATTTAAATGGGTATAATTTGCAGAGAACTTGGCCCAGACACTACAGTGTACAAAATAATTATAACAAGAAGGATACCAGACTGACTATATACTGCTTATTAATGGTAGTCCCGTTTAAAGTTCATGACTGATCGCAATCTGGTGTCAGCAGACATCACAATGTGGCCCTGGAATAATCAAGAACTTCGATGAATAATAAATGTTTTTATTTTTTGTGTTTAAGTAAAACGAATTAATGTACTGTTTGTATGATTGTAAAAGGTTTCAGCTTTTTATGAATCGAGATTATTGAGTCGTAAAGTTCTTGCGGAGACTGAACTTTGTTTTATAAATTTTGGTTGATAGAACAAGGCTCATCTAAACATTTACTTATAACTTAAAAATGCTATTAAAATGCCATTTTTCATTAGATATTACTAAATAACATATTTACTTATTCACGCACTTAACAAGCGCTAGTTAAGTTACTGTAAGTTATGACAACGATGTATCATCAGCTAAGTTGCGGAACAAAATAAATAATTATGCAAATAGGCCCGAGAAAGGTTCCCACAAAAAATCTGTTAACGAGCATCAGGGCCAACGAATGTTGCCCTATAAATCAGCAATATAATTATTGAAGTAATGTTATGGCAAATTATCGATCAAGTAAGTACCATCTGACGCGGTATTGTTCTCAACGGCTTGTAGATCGTAGCATTCGTACCCTGAGGGCATAACCTATATGGAAGAATTTATTAATTAAATTATTGATTCACGTTGGCAACATTTAATGTGATCATTAATGATTTTGAGTACAACTGACATCTTTTTTTGCAGGTGACCTTCCTGTTCGTATAGGTAAGTATAAAGCCCGTAATTTCAGAAAGGTTGGGTAGAGGTTACGACCGTTGGGTTTTCAATTCGCTATTTTAATTTTGCTGCTCCGTTGGTCTCGCGGTCGCAAGCTCGTCTGCTGAGCATGGGGTCCTGGGTTCGATCTGGGAATCGGGTGTTATTGGGTTTTTAGGAATTCCACAGAAGCAGCTCGAAGTTTGTGTGTTTCGTGCTTTGGAAAGAGCGTTAAGCCGTTGGTCCTACACCTGTTCTCCCTCCTGTCGTTTTGGATTGGCGTCCCATAGGGGAATGAGAGTGAAGGAAAAGAGAGTGCACCTGTGCCTACCACACACTAATGCACTATAATGTCGGTCGAAAATGGTCAGGAGGTGTATATTTATTAAATAACTAGCTTTCGCCCGCGGCTTCGCCCGCGTTAAATTTGGGGTAACACAGTTCCCCTTGCGCCTTATTGATTTGTAATGGCAACGCTAAGTTTTCCCTTCTCTTCCCTCTTTCTCCCTCACATCCCACCGTTTTCAAAAAAATATTAGCCTATGTCCGTCTCCTGGTTCCCAACTATCTCTGTACCAAAATTCATCCAAATCGGTTCAGCCATTAAAGCGTGAAGAGGTAACAAACAAACAAACAAACAAACAAACAAACTCACTTTCGCTTTTATAATATTAGTAAGGATAAGGATAAGGATAAGGAGGTGTATATTTAAAGCAAAAATCTGGAGTTCGGCCCGTTGATGCGAAATTACCTACTGATGGAAAACCTATTTGTAGCTTATTACTTCCCCGGATTGCAACCTATAATTCCACCCATTTCGTTGTGTGATTTATGAAATAGAAGTTGTCATGGATTAAGAACTGTAATATTGCAAAATACAAGTAGTTATAAAAATATGTTTTTTTCGTAAGTAATTATGATGATGAACTAATGAAGCCAGTGAAGGTTACAGTGTTAATTTGAACGCCATAAAATCTATAAATATAACATTAATCTCTTAAGCTTAGCTTATTAAACCATCTTGAAACTCCAAAAAATAATTATAAACAATTTTGTAACAATTTAAATGTTGAACACAGTAAATTAGATGTAGAGAATAAATTTAAATAACGTAGAGTCAAATGGGCAATTTAATTATTTCACAACATGTAAGATTACCTCAATACGTTCATATTACTCGCCAGAGAAAGTTCAATTACGCAAGGATTAAGATAAGTATCTGCTGGATTTAGAAGTCACGTGACCGCACCGGGCTCGCGAGGCAGAGGTTGTAGACCTTATGAAACTTCACATGTGGACATTAATAATAGTTTTTTTTTTTATAAATATATGTATCTAGTTTCATATATGACATTATTTCAAAATATCCGCTAATTTGGGTTTTAACATTATAAAAGTAAAACACTAATCATGAACAATGGAAATTTGCAATGGACCCGCTCGGCTTGTGTCCAAGAGTCTTACCATACTACCCAGTACCAACTGGGTTGTGGAGGTCAGATAGACAGTAACTCCAACCGTCACAATATACTTGGGAAAAGGCTGGGCATATGATGATTGCTTTGAACATAAATCAATATTTAATTTCATTTGCTTGTCAGTGTGTGTTATTGGTATTATAAATGGTTATTACCGGCACACCTACTTACCTACTCGGTCCTGAAAAATATATTTCATTAAAGGGATAATTCTCTTCAGACAGTGCACAGTGGGCGCTATTCGTATCAATTCTGAATAAAAACGGTGTCCATTTGTTCTCGAGACAGGTGACAAGTTACGCCATCTATCGCGCGAGGTACACAACACTTGCTAGATTTTATGTTCAACCTAAAAGTATTCTGTGCTATTTTTGTACATATCTATAGGTTAAAGTTAACCATTACGTAAATGGTGAAAATGTATGTTACAGAAATAATAGGTTATTATGGGCCTAGGTAACTATAATGTAAATGGAATTATAATTAGGTATGTTAATGTTCCCTTTTTAGCACCCATGAAAAAACAGTAAATGACCAATACACCCAAAATAAATAAAAACACCAGTAACAAATATCAATCTATTCCAGTGTCCCAAACCCCATCGTTACCGAATGATAAGCCCGATTGATTGCCCACGACATTATCAATCTCGACCACAACTACTCTTCATCATCCGATTGGAACCAGCACGGGGGTGGGGTCTCCCTGACGCGGGGCGGGGGGAAGCCCAGGGGTCTGGGGAGCCAGGAGGGGGTGGAGGGCCGGTGGGCGTGGCAGGTCGATACTGAACGAAGACGGCGCTGAAACTGGCTGTATGTAAAGCGAATGATAAATGATATAACAAGGTTAGGAAGTTATGGTGAAGAAATGGCCTGGATTTAAGGTTTTTTGTGAGCTCGGTTTAAGGGCATGGATTGTGTGGAGTGATTTGTAAAGGAAGAAAAACACGGTGGCTTATACGACCATCCATTCTGGCTCACATTATTATTTTTCCTTCAGCAATACTAGTATTAGAAGAAACACTATTTTAAACTTTAAGACTGGTGTCAAAGCCACCTCGAAATTTATAAAACATTTAAAAAAATAAAATACTGAGATTATTTTATTACCTCTTTAGTTTTTAGACACTTCGTTGGCAAATGTGTGCATATTACTGCTTGAATCTTATCCTTAAGGCATTCGTTAGAGTTTGAATCTTTAAGAAATTAGTCTCAATTTTAGATTATAAAAATAATAAAATCCGCGAAAAACTCAGATAACATACTACTAAATTGAAACCTGTTTCAGAAGGTACTCTAAGAAAACAACTTACCTAATCAAATAAAGAAAATTAGTTTACAACGACTTAAACAATAATAGACGACTTATACAAAAAGCGCAGTACATCTCTCATTAAAGCGAACTTTTAAGTACAAACTAAGAATACACATGCAAATATAATCCAAACACGGTAAAAAGCACATGTTTATAACACATGCGTGTAAAATGTAATTCAGTTATTTTTGTCGCAGGTACTGTAAGCACAAACAGGCTCATTCAAGCGCGTAGCGTGCTCATTGTATTGATACAAATCTCTGTAACTATAACACTATATTTTAAAACTTTGTGTTATTTTTGGAGCTTGTATCGTTAAACGCACGTTAGAAATGTCCTACTGTCACGCGAGGCAGGCGGATCTTAGTGAGATGGCTTGTATTAGAACTTGGCCGAACTGGTAGGCTACATGGTGGTGGCGCCTGGTAATACCACTTTTACCTACAGATCAGTAATATAATAAGTATCGCAGGTTGCCTTCTGTATTACAGGGTTGTAATATATTATATCAGATTGCAATGACTCCATTTAATACGTGCATTCTGTTGCATTCGGTTAGGCTTGACCCTTCCCCCCTCCCCCCTTAAGTCCATCCAAAGGTTGCCTTAAAAAGATCGCTTTTAGTGTGCATAATAAATAATATTCTATCCATCTTCTACCTCAAGATAATTATGAAAAAATAGGCATATGATGATGTATATAATATTTTACTGTGACCATACTGACATCATCTGCCTAGCCTTTTTCCCAACTGTGTTGGGGTCGGTTTCCAGTCTAACCGGATGCAGCTGAATATCAGTATTTTATACGGAGCGACTCCTCCACAACCCAGTTAATACTGGGTAATACGACACCCCTAGGTAAGACTGGTTGACAGACTCTCGGAACACTGACTACCTGTAACGACTGTCAAAGATCTACAAATGACAGCCGGGACCAACGGCTTAACGTGCTTTACGAGGCACGGGGGAAACTCGGTATGTAACGGATGGTCACCCATCCACAGAACAACCTAGGCAAACGCGGCAATATGTAACCATACTGACATGCAGACCATTAAAACCGAAGCATACACGTGTGATAGCAATTCACTAAGATATCCATAGCTTTAGCCACTAAGTAGATAATGTTAAGTGTTGCCCATTATTCTTTATAAAGGTTGAAACTCGGCTATCCACAATATCAGTTTGGTAATTAGCTCGTGTCCACCGGCTCGACCCCTAATCACGAGTACAGCGCACTGAAGCGCTCGTCGGTAATTGTGTAACGTCGTTGACACCCTACCGCTCATTATGGCATTTATTTTAATAGGGAGTGGGATCAACAGGATTTAATGTTCATTAATTAAAGATGTGGTGGGATAAGCTGGACGAAATCAACGTCCTGTGGTTCACATTAGCCCAGGATCGTATCAAGGCATAGAAAGAGCCTTTGCCCAACAGTGGGCCGATGCAGAGGTAAAATACTCACCCATACACAGAATATTCTGTATTTATTAAAACTTCATGCACTTATAAAAAACATTGTACAGAGGCGGACTTAATGGTCCATATGTGGCAGAATATTTCAGAACTAAATAAAATAATAAATACACATAATATACAAAAGTAAAAGAGATAAAGTTACATAATATAAAGAAAAACCACAAACAAAGACCACCTTTCATTTTTATAAAAAAAATATCACATAGGGTGACAAAATGGGCGGTCTTATCGCTAAAAGTCAAGTAAATAATCTTTACAAAACAAACTTTGTATGGATTATAGGCCGAGGGACTTACGTTTAATGATGTCTACATTTTAAAATAAATAATTTCGGCTTGTCGTTGTGGCCTAGAGGTTAAACGCCACACCTTTCATGCATGAGCGTATTAGTTCAAATCTGGGCAAGTACCAATATGACTATTTCAATTCATATGTACTTTCTGAAGTTTATCTTAGACATCAGAGACATCGGCGGTGGAAAACATCGAGAAAAAATATAAGTGATTTGGGTCGAACTCAGGATCATGGACATGCAGAACATGGTCTTGACCGCGTAGCCTTCAATTTGAAACTGAAGAAACTTTTTATAAATTTCCGGACGGGGTTTTATTAAGGCCCCCTCGCTCTGGACGGAGCAGGAGAGGGAGTCAGACCTTAACTGACTAAAACCCATCGATATTCCTTCTTTTGCCCTTTGTGTTCTGGGGCAATGGTATCTATTTCGAACAACCTGCAAAGCAAAGAAAACAAAAGCAGAGGAAATGCTAAGGCCACTGCTTGCCCCCAACAATCAGTGGCCCTGGCAGTATCTCTGCTTCGCACTAGACAGACAGACGGTGAGCTACCCATAGCTTACGGTCCCTGCTCTGTATAAATTCAAACTCATAGCTTCAAAACATAGCATTGATAACAAGCACTTGATATCATAACATAAAACGTTTTATATCCCCATTCAAAGCGTTCATGCATGCATTTCAGTAAGTTATTGCTTTTCATTACGGAACCATCGCGCGGAAGCGGACGCATCTATCACTGTACCACTACTTTTAGAGTTCCGTGAAATCCGGGGGTCATATTTATCATGGAACATTCGTTGATTTAATAATTATTCTTTAAGGGGTTTGCTGTTTTTGTTACTAATATGAGAATTTGGCTGCTAGTTTCAAGTACAATAATTGCCAAATCACATATTTATAAAAACTTTGTTCTTAATAGTTAAGGTACCGATGGCACACTATTGTTTCATTAGTTATTTTTTTTTGTAATGTTTTTCCTATTTCTTGTATAGTTTTTTTTTTAAGTAATTCATTGTGAATAAGTGGGCATTGTGGGCTTTACAGATTCCTAGACGCCTGTTAATTTCTTATCTTATTTCACGTTTTGTAAAGTAAACAATTACTTATTGTCGGGCCTCCGCCTGCGCTGTTCTCTCATACTCAAATACTAACGCTATAACAACAACATTGTAATACCAAATGATTTTAAAAGAGTAATTATGAAGTTTCTTGCCGGTTCTTCTCCATAGGAAAATTAGGAAACGACCAACCCGAACCGTGCACCTTTTCTCGACGTTTTATAAGTGCCCATATAGGCCTATGTAGAGTAAAATATTTTTATTTTTTAGTTATCAAACTTTGATACTCGATGGTCCGTCTCCTGATACGATTCTTAAATATTCCGTTCGTCTCATCCACGTTCATATATCTGGTCTATGGTCATACACTCACGCCTTTTGTAAGTACTATACACGTGACCTTTCTGAAGAACCTCACAGATAAGGTCAGTGTATATCCCTCTAGGGCCTCCCCTCCTGTCGCCTCAAGTTATATTGTCTTCTTTGAGAATAGCGACGACACGGTTGGCACAGTTGCTGAGCGATCGACTGCCTCGATCCCCACACGGAACAAATATTTGTACGGCCTGCAGATAGTTGTTTCAGGTCTGGCTGTTTGTGTATGTGAGTTTAAATGTTTGTAAACGCACATTTAAATGTTTGTCCCGACGGTTGGGGGGGGGGGGGGTACCAGTAAAATGCTAAGCTGATGATGAAGTAGTTGATTGCCAAATACGTTAGTAAATACTTGTTTTTTTTTAAACGTGGGCAACGTTTTATTGAGGTCGGCTTCCAGTCTTAGGGGATGCAGCTGAATACCAGTATTTTAAATGGAGCAACTGCTGATCTGACCTCCACAGCGCAGTTAGTACTGGGTAATACGATATATCTTGGTAAGACTGGACACTGACTACTTGTAACGACTGTCAAATATCTACAAATGACAGCCAGAACCAACAGCTTTCCGAGGTACGAAAGAACCTCGGTACAATTACATACCGAGTTTTCTGGACCAGCAGGTCACCCATTCACAGACAGAACGTAACAAAACATGTACGGAACCATTCCTAGATATTCCACGTGAGTACATCACTAAGTAGTCAGTGTTTTCACCGTTCTAATGACGGAAGCGACCAAGCTCTCATAATAGAGCAGGGTCTAATGATGTCGAGTACCGTGGGGGGGGGGGGGATGTCAGGAGGGAGGGGGGGGGGTAATAGTAAAGTTTTCATAAAACCTGGCAATGGACGCGTTTTTAAATTAAAACCCAGTGATAGTTGAGATGGTCTGGATAAATGACGCTGTTTGTACAAAGTTAATGGATGCTGTTTTATTTCAAGTTTAATTTTGTTGTCAGGTGCAGTGAATGGGTTCGGTTCTGTGCTAGTATGATAATATCTTTTTAGAGGTACTGAAACTTTTACATTTTCATATAAAATACAATTTCCAAACATAGTTTTAGGAAATTGCGGAATAGAAAACCTTTAGACAGCTGCATCGTTTTTTTTGTGAAATCGCGGAGCGGTGGGGGAGTCCTATCGTCCCGCCCAGAGCGGGGGAAGTTCTTTAATGATTTCAGTGTCAGACTGTTACTGACTAAGACCCATACAAGTTCTTTCATTTGCCCTGGACAGCTGTATCCTGAGATACTATTTATATTCAAATTATTTTAAGGAGTTAGCAGTGTATAAGTTACATAATAAAATAACATAGGCCGACACCTTCTCATTCTCATAATTGATAAGTAACTCCATTGACGTTAACGCAAAGCTTTCTTTAACATGCGCAAGCACATATTTGCTGGAGGTTCTCTATTTTTACAATCGTAACTTGCAAGACAAGACTTTATTACTATCCTATTCATAATCTTATCACTTGACTCTAACCTCGTTGATTTAGTATTCGCAAGCCTGATATACAAACATGACGTCCTGGGTTCGAATCCTAGGTCGGGCAAAATATTATTTGGTTTTCTCAGTCTTGTGCCTATTTGCCTGTTTCATCCTACTAATATTATAAATGCGAATGTTTGTGAGCATGGATGGATGGATGTATGGATGTTTATATTATATTCCATCTTTCACGTCAATACGGCTGAATGGATCTTGATTAAATTTGACACAGAGGTAGATTATATGTAGTGTGGAATAACACATAGGATACTTTTTTTTTCGATATCTCGCAGCGAAACCGCGGATGCCAGCTAGTTAAATATAAACATAGCTAGCAAACATAACCGTACTATGAGGTTAATTCTGTTTGACTCTTCGGGGATAACAAGCGTAACTTACTAATATTATAAAAGCGAAAGTGAGTTTTTTTGTTACGTCTTAGCGCCTAAATGGCTAAACTGATTTTGATGAATTTTGGTATAGAGTTAGTTGGGAGCCTGGAGACGGACATAGGCTATTTAAAAAAAAAGATTGAAATATTAAGGAGAAAGAGGGTATAAAGGGGAAAACTTAACATAGCTATTACAATAAATAAGGCGCAAGGGCAAAACCTTCAGGTAGCAGGTACCTGTAAATAAGGAAGGGCGAAAGCTAGTGTTCTATATCTCTAAGATGACTAGACACTTGTGCACTATCGTATTCCAGACATACTCGATACTAAGATATTCATGACTTTCATGAGACGTATTCAATAGGTACGTGTATGAGAGCTATCTGCTTATTTACTTGAGCGTTATCTGTCACAAGTAGGTAAATAATATATTCAGAAATTTAGGTAATGTGTATTTACTATGTATTTGGATAAAAAACAAGGTCAACAGTACGTCTCATACTGAAGAAAACTTCAAAGTATATGTAATAGGGTAGTTGACACCACCAATCAATTATTATACTTTTTATGAGCTGTCAAAGCGCGCTTCCCCCATAGATTTTGTATGAGACTCGCAACCGATGACGGCACTAAGTTGTCAAGTCAATGATGCAACTATTTATTTCTTAAAAGCAACTAAAAATCGAATTTTAAAGTTATTTTGAAATGAATGGAGTTCTCGGGTCTAGAATAAGGTGTTCTTTCAGAAACATTGTGTTTTTAAATGATTGGTTCATGGTGTCTAGTGTCTACTACCCAATTATGTATGTTTCCCGAAAGAGCCACCAGAGGGAGACGGTTGAGCTATATCACTGCCACACACAATGTAATATTTATTTGGGTGATAATTATCATTTATGCAATTAGCTTTACAAAGATTGCTATTTGTTACAATAACAATCATTCCAAAAATGTACTAAAAGATTAGAACCTGGATAGGTTCAGTCTGTCTGTTGATCGCGTTGTGCAGTCGCGCGGTAGTCGTGTTTGGCCGGTAACGAAACCATAGCGCGATTCAGAAACGTGCGCTTATCTAACAACACCATCTAGTGAGCTAGACATGAAACTTTTTAAAAATGAATAAAATCATGCACATTGTTCTGCATTTCTCTTATACAAACATGCTGAAATAATAATACAATTATGTAACGGTTATTATTTTTAAATTAGGTTGGAGCATCCTTACTAATATTTTAAAAGCGAAAGTGTGTTTGTTTGTTACTTCTTTACGCCTTACTGGCTAAACCGATTTTGATGAATTTTGGTAAAGAGATAGTTGGGACCCAGGAGACGGACATAAATTGAACACAAATTGAACTAAATTAGAAATGAAAGTAAGTAGAAAAGTAGTTAATATGATGATGAGTTTCTCCATTATTTTGAGAAATTTCTTACTAGATGCCCGGAGTCTGGATTTGTGCCCGCGTGATTGCAAAAGGTCAGCACTCTACTATATGCTGGGCATGAATGTACTTTAATTGAAACGACTGTCCAGATGACCTCCACAACCCATACCAGGGTAACACGATACCACTTGGTAAGACTGGTTTTTAAACTTTCAGGCAACTGATTAACTGTGACAACTGTCAAAGTTCTACGAATGACAGCCGGGCCAGAATAATGGAACCGTGGCAATCGTTGCTTTACATTGAGATCGACTCGTGCACCTATTATAGTTTATCAACGAGCTCCTCTTTCTATTTATATTTGAATTCGAATGTAGGATGGTATTTGCCATTAAAAACCACATGGAAAATTAATAAAAAAATAAATGTTACGGTTGGCGCAGTGGCTGAGGGGTGTCGCGGGTTCGATTCCCGCACGGAACAGATATTTGAATGACCTGCAGATAGTTGTTTCGGGACTGGCTGTTTGTGTATGTAAGTTTGAATGTTTGTAAACGCACCCACGATCAGGAGAAATTCATAGTATGAAGCAATGTTTAAAAAAATATAGATTTACTACTTTTATATACATACATTTCTGCAGAAACTTTCGGGTTTACAGGTTTGATTAACTAGAGTGGTACATATTGTATAACATAGAGATATCTTGTGACATTGTCTGCAATCCAGTGACCGTTATTCGTCTTTAACTGTAGAACTCCGAAGGTCACCAGACTTGTACGAAGTCGTTTGGTTATTCAGCGAACGATCGAAACATTTATCATTTTACTAAGTGAATGTTACGTGTGACTTTGTAGCGGTCGTCTAGCTCTTAAGGGTAAGAGGATTACATTATTGTGTAATATAGTGTTTATACTTAGTCTGATGGGATGACGAGAAATAGAAAAATGTCGTATGTGAGAAGACATACTGCGCTGACCACAAATGATTTGGGATAATGGCAGGGGAAGGACGGTGATGATACTTTTAGTACTTATATTTAGGCAGTTAATAGTGTTATCTAGTTTTGATTCCAATGGGTATTGTGTATTGTTACACAAGAAAGTATTGGGTAATGGGTATTGTGTATTGTTAAAAAATTTAGACAAAATAGGCATTCTAATTACCGTTGGTGGAAATGTCAACTATGTGTCCATTTTATGAAAAAGCTTATAGGAATCCTGTTAAGGGTAATTTATCATAAACGAGCTTCCACCAGCAACTTTGTCCGCGTGGCATAGTTACTTTGGGCTAACGCTAACTTTAACCCGCGTGATGATCGAAAAAAATATCTTTCTCTCCCCTTTTCTTCCCTCCTTCTCCCCCTCTTCTCATTTAAAAAAGCCTATATTAGCCTATATCTGTCTCCAGGGTCCCAACTATTTCTGATCCAAAATTCATTATATCGGTTTAAAAGACGTAACAGAGAAAGAAACAAACTAAATTTCGCTTTTATAATATTAGTAAGGATAAATAAACCTGAGTCTGCTTTGAGCATGTGTGGTGCATGGTGGGTAATCCATGGGTAATCTGGTATCTGTTCGAGAAGAATCTGTTGTCCTGCTACAGGAATGTAACAGGCTATTATAGCGGTAATTGTGATAACTACTGCTTACCTTTACAATACAGAAAAGTTATGAAAGCCATTAAATTCATGAAAACATGAAAAGTTATAACATGTAACGAAAATCACTCTCAAACTCACTCTTCCTCACACTATCACATCATGCACTGAAGGCCATTTTACCTCCCTTACACAGGGAGAATTGGCAATAATATTGGCATCATCCCAAGAAAATAAACTACTTATCTATGTCAACACATAGAACATACATAAATCAAAACCATGTTCCAACTACTCCGACAGACATGATTTCATTCCACAATCCATCCAATTCTAGAATGTTCTTCCAGTTTCCAATCGACGCACACAGACTTCGGGAACCGGCCAACTTAGATGGATATTATTGTAAGATATAGGTAAGATGGCGCGTGAGGTGCCTGCCGATCCGCTCTGGGTAATGAGCCGTGGCCATACCTGAGATGAATCATGAATGCGGACGAAACTTTGTCAGATATTGGAGAAAATTTCTTTCGAAGCTGGGTTGAAGGTTATTTACAGCACCGTGGTTTGTGATTTGGGTGGAAATACGAGTATGTGATTTTTTAAGTGCCGGTACTAAAATAGTAACTAACCTATATTCAGGTAGTCTTTGAATATTTCGGTACATATGGGGCGTACTCAGCTCATCAGCTGCATCCGGTTAGACTGGGTGGGTATGATTCGGCACAGCTGGGTGACAAAGTTGACGTAGATAGGTACTGTAGATGTTTAATAACATTAATCTAACCTTCAACAGTGCGGGCTGTTTTGCAATGACACTCGAATACTTCAGGTTTTTTTTGAGGTTAGTATGAAATTATTGGTGAAATATTAATTAAAAGTAGATATTATTTTAATTCAATAATTGATAATCTAAATCTGCAAAGAAATACTTTTATTGTTGCTATATTTCTTAATTTACTGTTAATACTTGCTAAATATTCTCCAGCGTTTGATAGTTTATTACCAGTTTACACGTGTTATTGGCAAAATTGTGGTATATCTCGTCCACAAAAGCCATTAATAAAGAGTTGAAGTAATTATTTTAAAGTATTTTACGATTATTTTAATTACGAGTTTATCCCAAAATCACCACAGTACCTTTATGTTCGGGAAACAAATTGCCGAGCCGACCTGATTATGCATTGAAGATGGTTGAACGATGGTTGGCACAAGCGGAGAGAAAACCAAATATGTTAACTGTTCCGGGTCGGCATTCACCTTCAACAAGTATAACGGAACGAATGTAACAAACTGAACTGAATATCAAAATACCATAGCCTATGTAACATCCAAAAAACAAAACCAGAATTTCAAACTTCTAATGCATGACAAAGCCATACTATAGGGTAGCACCGCTGTACCCCTAAATCACGGGATGCCGGGGTCCCGTCACGATAATCCCGTGTAATCCCCGCACTATGACACGACTGTTGTGATCACAGCCCTAACAGTTGACATATAATGCGATCATTCCAGACATACATACACTGGATACTTCGATTTAAGGCTGAGTATTCTAAAAGACGACAATGTTGCAAATAACTGGCAAATGTTTCGCTTTTGTTTACTAGGTTACTACCGCTGTGTGTTGCACTAATATATTGATAGTAAATTGCAATAATAATACTAGATTAAGTGTTGTAACAGTTTTAAAATATGCATCACAATATTAGTTTTTAGATCACTAAATTACGTAAAACACGGACTAGTATTTCTATTTACGATTGAATTGAATTAGTAATACTGATTAATTCGTACAAACAGGAAATGTTTTATAGCTAGTTGTAAAGTTCCACCGCAATATAACAAAAGCACACTAGAACTATAAATTGCTAATTTACGTAGCAATTTCATATTAAAATCAGATTTATTGGATTTTCCTTAGAAATTAATTGAATCCAGGCCACATGCTCTGCAGCCTCTGCGCTTGCTTTATATTTAGGCGTTCAGAAATGAAATGTAAATTTGACTACCTATATATTTTTTTAGATATAGTGCGATGTACAACAGGGGCATGTTACTTGTAAAAAGAAAAAAAATAGTGTATGTTAGTTGTAAAGTGTGCACTTAGTGTTCGAATATGATGCACATATAGGTTTAATGTAAGCACTATTTTGCGAAATAGGAAATGACTGAATAACAAAATAATAAAAAAAGAAACAATACAAAACCACTCGGTTTTGTATTGTTTCTTTTTAAGTAGCTGGCAAAAAAAAATAAAGATTACTTTTCAGAATGACGAATGCAGCAACTAAACGTGAGTATTTTATATTCATAACTTATTTTTGTGTCTTTTGAGAAAATAATAAAAAACACTTTGCCCCACACTTCTCCTGTATGGAGAAGGGAAAAACTTGGCCCCACACTTCTCCTGTATGGAGAAGGGAAAAACTTGGCCCCACACTTCTCCTGTATGGAGAAGGGAAAAACTTGGCCCCACACTTCTCCTGTATAGCTGTCCGTTTACAAATATTTAAAGTCACCACACTCAAACAGCCGGACCCGACAACTATCTGCAGGTCATACAAATATTGTTCCGTGACGGAATCGAACTCGCGACACGCAGCGCACCAGTCAAACGCTCAGCCACTGCGCCAACCGTGTCGTCAATTAAATCGGTTGTCTAAATAAAATCAAGCCATGAACAAACATAATGTTATACACCTTCTTAACACGTTTACACGCAGATCACTGAACATTAAGGTCAACATTTTGAAATATGTTCGTTATAAATCCCGGGATCCCGGCCTGGATTTGCGAAAATCCCGCAGCATCCCATCCTTGTTAGTCGAACTGGAGCGGACATTGACGCTACTTGACATTTTAGTATTCGAGAGGGCCTCTTTCGGGAACCAACATGTGTTCTGTTACTGGAAAATGCGAACAGAATCTTGTTTAAATACTTTTCCAGTTCAATTTGATTTTCAAAAGTACAATGTTTCTCACAGACATAGTTATAACAGCGTTTTTTTCACGGATAGGGAGTGTCAGACTTTTACTGACTAAAACCCACCCATGTTCTTTTTTATGCCTTTTATTTTTCGTTATGTTCTTTCGAATAACCCGCAAAATTCTAACAGCTTACTTAATTATTATTTTCGAGGTACAACTTAGGATTTTTAAATGTTTTATTATTTACACATAATGTAAATTGTTGTTGAATAAGAAAGGAAATTCTCCTTTTGATATCGAAATTGTGGCTCTATGTATGGTCAGACAACTGTTTTTAATATACAATATTCAACTCTAGGAGGTTAACACAATGTTATTGGACTGTTTTACAAAACAAAAATAATTATGCTTAGTTAGTCACGAATCGATGAATCAACCGTAGATTTTCACCGAATAACGTAAAAAACGTATGTGGTCTGGGTCCCGCGCGCCCTGTTAGGTCTCTGGAGGCGCAACGATTCTCTAGTGCTTCTACGTGTGCCTTCTTCCGGTCTTAGAAGATTACTGTGATGCAGTGTCGTAGCTACTGGGATTTGTTACTTTAGCTTTTCTTTAGTTTACATATATAAACAATAAACATATCTCTATATACATATATAGAACTAGCCCGCCGGCGGTATTACACGTCATTGTTGCATAAAGTAAACGTTTAGCGAGTGAATTCAAACGTTGTTTCATATGGGAAAAACAACGTTTATTCTCCGGCTAAATTCCTTGAAAACCTAAAATCTTTTGCTCCTGTTTTGAGTGAGAAATATAAATCAAGTGTTTCCAGAACATAAAGCCTTCAAAGTGAAAAAAAACCCCTTCAATAAGAGCTTCATACAAAATTCTATTCGCCGCAAAAACTAGCGCTAAGACTTGGAAACTGGCCCGGAGAAAACATTCGTTATCTTCTGGGAAAACGATTGTGAAGGAAATTCAACCTTGACTTTTATTCCATACGGTTTATTTTCAACTGATAGAGAAATGCTTAAGACGTTGCTATACGTTATTTTGAAGGGGCTTAAGTTAACACGAGCTCTTAGGAAATTGAACGTTAATGAATTTTTAATATAGTTGAGAATTGAATAAATCAGCGCCAGGAAAAATTCTACTTTTTTGGTCTAACAAAATAAGGATTATAAGAAGAATTTTAGTAGATTCCCGTCTAAAGTTGATGTTTGTAGTCCCTAATGAGATTGTTCGTTGTGTTTTAACTGTTCTAAGAAAATTATGGCTGATAAAAGAAAAATCCAAGTGCGTTTTTTGTACAAGTTGTACGAGTTAATTAAAAAGAAAGGATTACGTGGTGTGTATACGCGTCGAAACAGCTTTCTTAAGAAATTCTTTGTTTCAAGACAGACGCTTGGTATTACGTTTTTGTGTTAGAAATCTGTTGCCAAGATCTTGATTAGGTACAACAAGGTTGTTGGGGTTAGAGTCAACCAATATTATTAAAACAGATTTGATTAATTGGTATAATTTTTCTGCGCTGGTCTTACTATAAAGAGTAATGGATCATGGATCTTAAACTTAAACTATCAACAGTAAGTATAAAAGTCTTAGTAAATTAACTGGGTCATTGCTATGAAAAAAAAAGAATTTGAAAGTCTTTGTCAAAAACGAATTATTTTTATTGTGAAATATTACAAAAAACATAACTTTATCTTTCGTCAAAATCTACTTAACATCCTACACATAAAACAATGTTTCAGTACAAAATCTGTCAGTTAAATGTTTTTGTTCAACAAAAAAAAGGAAACAACAATTTATTTATGCCACAAAGGCTTCTGGTAACAAATTCGCGCGCTCAGATAACACAAGAAACAAATGCTTGTACAAAGGAACTCGACACGAATGTCTTAATACGACAGACTCTTCAAAAGGGATAAAAATATGAAGGTATTTTTAGGATCTAGTACTTAAATTAAATGCCTAAAACTTTTAAGGACCATATTTCACTAGCGACATTTAGCTATTAGGACATTAGGTAATTGCAATTTTTTATACAGTCATTTTGAAATATTACATCATCAATCCAGAGAAAAGTCTGGTGGTGCATAGCTGATGAATTTATTACAATAGTATTTCCTTTGTTTCTAGTCTTTGTTGCAGAACTTTGACAGTTGTTACATGTTAAATCTAGAGATGAAATGGTGCTATCTAGAGTACGATGAGATGCATCAATAGGGTACCTACCTTTTATTTTTGGAATTCATCAAATTCCGGAGCTGCGGTATCTCTTTCAAACAACCTGCAACCCCTGCAGGCGGTGCCCCTGACAGGCCCCTCTGCTTAGCTGACATCTTTTTGAGGCGCGCGTGGAACACGAAGGCGCCGGTGACACGGCCTGTCGTCAATAGACGGACGGACGGTGAGCTACCGATGTACCTCTCCTTTCCTGCGTCAGGCGGTAGGTGAGGACGCAGTGGCGCCTCTCCAGCCTCTTAAAGAGGAGTTTTATCGCGTTTGTTGTGGCGTACTCTGCACGGTGAGTTAATTTGAAAACAATTGGAGCACCCAATACATGCCGCCCACTGTACCTGTTGCAATTTTCAAGCATGTTAAAATACTTCTTATGTATAATAACGAAGGATTTCATGAAAAATTTCGTGATGTAACCGTGCCAATTACCGACCATATTGAGCTTCTTGGTGTAACGCTTACATCTACCCTCAATTTTGGTCCGTTCATCGAGGCTAAGGCTAAACTGGCTGCTAAGAAGTTGGGTATCCTAGCAAAGGTGAGACAGTATTTCACACCGGAACAGTTGCTGAACTTATATCAAGCGCAAGTTTAATCGTGTGTGGAATACTGTTCTCATCTCTGGGACGGATCCGCCAAATACCAGCTTGAAGCGCTAGAGTCTATAGAGAAACGAGCCAAGAGGCTCATCGGCAACGACGCGCTGGTTGAGTCAAAGCTCCAGAGCCTGGAGCATCGCCGGCGCGTTGCCAGCCTTTCGGTTTTCTATCGGTTACATTTCGGAGAGTGTGCGATGGAATTGCACAGCCTAATTCCGCCAAGCCCGTTCCATCATAGGACTACAAGACGTACGGCGATGCGCCACCGTTATATGGTAGACATCCCACCCACACGCACTAAACGGTTTGGGAATACCTTCATTGTGCGTACTGCTAAGGAGTGGAATTCCCTGCCGGAGTCTGTATTTCCTGACAGCTATAACCTGGGGGTCTTCAAGTCAAGAGTGAATAGGTTATTTCTAGGTAAGCGTGCTTCATCGTCGACCACATCATCACTTACCATCAGGTGAGATAGTGGTCAAACGCGAGCCTATCAATAATAAAAAAAAAAAAAACAATAAATGATACTTTTTCATAGAGTTACATAAATACCAGTTGGTTTTTACCTAAATTAACGAAGCATTCTATATGATTGCCTGCAATGTTCTGTTATACATATAAAATGTACGATGTTTCCTTACGTTGCACCGCATTAGAATCCCCTCCGATGTCTTCATCTAAATTCATCAGATCATTTGCACATGCATGATCCTTTGATCTGTATCCCTGCTTTGTTATTTTATGTGAGTATATCTGTGTCACAAATACGCTTTAGATAAATGGTTGATATCTAGTACCTTGCTGTTCATACCAACATTTTACTTGGTGAAGTATCCTTTAAGGGAGCAAACCGTAGGTCGAATAAAATAAGTTTGTCAATATAATAAATCACTTGCTTGGAGATAAGCAAGTGATTTTTTCGCTAATTATATAAATTAATTTCTATGTAATAAGATTGTTTCCAGTAGTTCTACCAGACAGTTCTTCGGTAGAACTAATGGGAATATTTTCGTCCCACTAATTCTACGACAGGTGTTACAAAACTGTAGAACTAGTGGAACCAAAAAAGCTTGCCTGTTCTTCAACACAATTCTACTTTAAAACTAAGTAATTGGAGTTTTTCTTCCAATAGTACTCTGTTTAGGCGTAGGCACATTCACAGTACGTAGATGTAGAACTTGCAGTATATTAGCACGAATGCAATCAATAGCAGTAACTCAGATCCAGCCTGTCCCTATGCTGTTTTTCCCGAAGCCCGTACATCGCGGGGGCTGCCCTTAGCGTGCAATCACTTAGTTTATAAGTTTTACACCCTTGGCTGGAGGCCTTTAATGCAAGGCATCCACGACCACAGGATAGTCTGGTTATGCAGATAACGACCTCATTGGTTGAACTGCTAGATGCCATTAAAAAAATACAATAGCAGAGGTACATTCCACAGGAGCGCCGGGTGTTAGGAACCAACACATAAACAGTAAATTACTAACATTTGATTCATAAAACTTTCAAGGTACTTTACCTTCACAAATGGTAGATATGTTTATTGGCACCAGTACAATATGACAATGGCTCCTCCGAGTACCATTCAGCAGATATCAATTCGTTTCGCTTGCCCCATCAGAACACAGGGGTAAATATATTATGGGAGAGTGAGACAGACATATAAACAATAGCTCTATCTCTTTCCCTCAACACGTTTTAGTTCCCAAAGGTAGATGAGCGTATTAAATAGTTCGTGTTATTGTAAGGTTAGATATTCAACCCCGTCAGAACCATCAGCCCGGGGGTGTTATGAAACAAAGGTTTTATATCATGGGGTTGTTATTAGCAAGTTAACCTTAGGAAGCACACTTAGTTATGGGGTCAGACGGAGCGGCACGTGTATACTGATAATGATATTCTTTGATTGGCCGCCGAAGTATTCATACATAGTATAGAGTCTTTAATATTGGTTAGTAATAATTGCGATAACTGGAGAAGACTCTTAACATCAGTATTATTCCGAGTTAGACTATAATCTTCTATAATATAAAAATGAATCGCAAAATATGTTGGTAAGCGCATAACTCAACAACGCCTGGACTAATTTTACCAATTATTTTTTTAAAATGTTCGTTCAACTCCAAGGATGGTTTTTACGGCGAGAAAAAATCGATAGGGTAAGTAGGGTAGAAAAAATGTATTGCAACGCATGCCGGGCACAGCTAGTTAATACTAAATAGACTTCCGTTTGGACGCAACTTCGCGAATATGTGTCCATCATGTGGGTGCATCACGATTGCCTGGAAGAAACCGATTCACTTGAACTTTGCCTATCTCAGTTCAATAAATGATAAATGATGTTTATTTTGCAAGTAGGTTTTCACAAACACTTTTACACGTCATTTTTTTAAAAACTAGATGAGGCCGGTGTTTCGTACCCGACTACTCCGAGAAGAAACAGCCGAAACAAACTCAGAGGTCATAGTCTCTTTTAAAGTCCAGACAAAATAATCTTGGTCAACTTACATGAGGACCATGCAGATAGTGTCTGAAATGGTCTTTTTAAGAAATGGTAAATAAAGTCCGTGCGTAGCGTTAGTTTTATCAGGCCATGATTCCTTTAGACACCCGGGCCTTCTCTCTATGAAAGAGAATGAACAGTAATCCGCCATGCGGGCACAGTAGACTAGTGATTTCCCCATGACTTTGTCCTACACTATTTCGAGATGAATCTTTTTTGAATGTTGATTTTTGTCCAAGAAAACGCACAATTCAGGGCTTAATCCAGAAAATAAATCTTGATGCTAAATTCCATCTAAAAACGTTTGATTAAAAATGAGTTATATATAAAAACATACAAACTTTCGCCTTAATAATATTAGTGTGATTATATTCACTCATTTATGTGTCCAGTCACCTCGCCAGTTGGCAGCACTGTGTGTAGATAGACAGTAATATTGTTCAATCAATACTCGTCCCCAGTGGGCAATCCGTTAATAACTTTGGACGACGCCCGCGGGAATCAGCGACGTGTCCATACATTGTAACCGCAGACTATGTAGGTGGGTATACATGTGTTGCGCTACTGCCGAACTTGCCACTGAGGCTAGACGATCGCATGACAGAGGTAACAGTCTGACATTGACAGCACGCCTCTATTCTGTAGAAGTACGAGCGCTTTTCATAGTCACAATGTGACATGGGGATGGCGTTACGTAATTACTGCGAAGTCAAAAAATTTCAGGACAGAAAAATCACAGATTTCAACCATTTTAACTCGATACCTCCACGCGTTTAGATAAATGCTCTTGACAGACAGATAGACAAACAGTCGTTGTTGCCCATAAGGGTTCCGTTTTCTCTTTTTCAGGTACGGAACCCTAAAATTAGGTTACACTGTTTTTAATTACTAATAGGCTTCTAAATGCTAAGCTTCAATTCTGAAGGCCATTACAACTATAAACTGCAGATGTAACTGAACTCGCAATGATGCAGACCGCAGCGACACTATTGTCACCATGTTACTGTAAGACGACCATCACATATGGCGTCCTCACCTACCGCCTGACGCAGGTCCTCACCGGACACGGAAGTTTCGGGACATCATCGGGCGGGAGGAAGCGCCCGGGTGTCACCATTGTGACGATCGCCCGGAGGACACGTTGGAGCACACAGTGGCGATCTGCCCGGCTTGGGCGGAGCACCGCCGTGCCCTCGTAGAGGCGATCGGCGGCGGCGATCTCTCCCGTCCGGCCCTGGTCCAGGCCATGGTCCGGAGCGAGAGGGAATGGGAAGCGGTCACCATCTTCTGCGAAGCAGTAATGCTAGCGAAGGAGGTGGCCGGGCGTTTGAGGGAGAGAACATCTGCCCAACCCAGACGCCGCGGGAGACGCCCATGGCGCCGGGCGCCGCGAGACGACTTCCGGCCACCGTAGATGCGGGCCTGTGGGCGGTGAGCAATGGGTAGTTCACCGTCCGTCCGTCGATTGACGACAGGCCGTGTCGACGGCGCGTTCGTGTTTCACGCGCGCCTCAAAGAGAGTCAGCAAAGCAGAGGGGCTTGCCAGAGCCTCTGCCTGCCGGGGTTGCGGGTTGTTCGAAAGAGATACCGCGGCCTCGGAACGTAAAGGGCAAAAGAAGAAACATGGGTGGGTTTCAGTCAGTACAAGTCTGACATGCCCTCCCGCTCCACCCAGAGCGGGGGAAGTCATTGGATGATTTCCCACCCGAAAAAAAAAAAAAAAAAAGACGACCATCACATGCAGAAATGCCGGATTTACAGAATCCTTTTTACAGAGTTAGATGTATACCAAGAAAGCAATCACGCAGTCTGCTACAAACTTTAAGAGTCAAAAGAGTATTAGGCTCAAACTTCAAAATTCTTCTAGTTGTTTGCTCACTATACGCTTGACAAAACAAAACACCAGTGGTATTGCTACTTATTTAGCCAGTCTCTGTTCCTTTTATTTTAGTATATTTCCATCGAGCCCGTCTGCGACTGTATAGTGCCATGAATATGTAAAGATCGTCTGCGACCGACAATGGTCCTCATTTAGCCGCGGGAAAAGCGCTCGCCTAAACGTCCTCCATTTTGTTCGCTAAATAAAGAAACAACATGGCGGACGGAGTTTGAGTGCTGCTGTCAATTAAAGAGGAAAATAGCAGATTTTCAGGACAGTGCAGTCAGGAAACTATTTATAAAGAGCGTTTTAAATGATATCAGATGGAGCAATGATGTTCTAAAGGCGGGTCAGACTGAATGCGGAAGTTTGAGGCGAGGGTATGGTGGTGCACCTTATGAGAAGACTACTCCCAACAGCTTACTTATTGAAAAGTTACATTCATAAGTTATGTTTTTTTTGAAGCAGAAAAGGTACACGAAGAATTTTACAAAAGGAGTCGTCGTGAAAGTTGTATGAGAACTAAGCCAAGGACAAAAGGGACGGCGGTGTTGAATTAAATAATTTCCATTTTAGACAGTCCGATAGGTTCTACTTATGTTAAATAATATATGTAGTCGTTTTAAGGTATATAATTTATTCACTACATCGTTTTTTAGAATCCTGCCTTAATAATCTATATACAATTAATATATTTCTGATTTATTGTCACAAGGCGGGTAGGTACACCCGTACATAGTACAACGCATGATGAATGAGTTCGGGATTACTCTCTGCGCATGCGCGAACACATCGACCGCCATATTTATAGTCTCTCACCGAATGCTGCGAGGATCATCATCATTACAAACCACAGAGGAACAGGTTCATGTAGATCTGATGGCAGACTTCAGTCAACCACAGAAGAAAATATTATGAGGAGAGCTTTGGTTAGAACTTGGTAAGAGAGTGATTTAAATTGATTGAACTGTCTAAGTTAGGTCTACTGCCTAACTTGTGATAGCAACTTTAACAAAGCTTAGTTTTTTCAGCAGATGTGTGTGAGCTCCACAGCACACAATGTCTTTAGCAATTCCTTATCTATATTTTGTTCACTATTTTCTTCTTATTATTATTTGATTCTTTATCTATTTTTAAAACCACTTCTCATTAATAGATAAGGATTGAGTTTTGAGCTATTTGATTGCTCATCTTATGTTTGTCTCACACGAACTAATTCAATATTTATAAAGTCGTTACACGGCTTAAAACAAAATTTAAAAGATTTAAATATTTTAAAACTGTTCAACAGTTTAAAACTAGGTAGGTATTGTGTAGTTTATGTAAAAATACAAATATATAAAAACAAACAACAATAAGCTATTAGTCTCGAGTGTAAAAAATCTATTGAATAACATTTTTCACAAATATTTATGGAAGCGTAAAACAATATTGGGAAGAGAAACAACTACGTGTTTTTATTTTAGTATCGGCAAAATAAACCAAGGCAACGGGTTTTGGGTAACGATTTCGGCTGTAGGCTGTAGGCAAAACGAAAATGTAATTGGTGTATAAATTCGAGGCATATCCGACCAGTATTCGAATATTTCTGCGATGTATCCGAATATCCGATATCGCCGCTACGAGGCGGATTTAGTGCTGATGTGGTCGGTACATCTGGGTATAGGTTCAATAGTTTAGGATATCGTGAATATTGAATGTTTATTTATTATAAACTAGCTTTTGTCAGCGGCTTCGCTCGCGTTAAATTTGGGGTAATACAGCTCCCCTTTCCTGATTTGCAGGTACCTGCTACCTGTAGTTTTACCCTTGTGCCTGATTGATTGTAATAGCAAAGCTTACCCTTTTCTTCCCTCTTTCTCCCTTATTTTTCAATTTATTAAAAAAAATAAACTATGTCCGTTTCTATACCAAACTATCTCTTTACCAAAATTCATTAAAATCGGTTTAGCCATTTAGGCGTGAAGAGAAACAAACAAACTCACTTTCACTTTTATAATATTAGTAACGATATTGATATTGTGTGTGGATGTATCTATAATCTGACTAGTCTTTTGCAAGATGGCCGACCAATCGGCCAACTATGGTATACAATCGGTCAGCAATGTCGATCAAAGTTTTCGGTAGAGTTCAAGGGCTATCGGTACTGTCCGTGGCGTGTCACGCACACCAGACTCAGTCGTACCCTGCGATCTGAGAATAGTACATTTTAATTTCGGTAAGGAAACTTTGTCATTGAGTTCGAGGCAGAAATACCACGCGAGGTATTAGGCATGGGTGTTATAGAGCCGAGAACAGTAGTGACAAACCATGTAAAACATACGACGTTTTCAAATACACTTTCGTGTAAATAAAACAACGGAACGAAAAGTATTTTTTTCATTAATTGCTATGAAACTATGATTCAATTTGTTTTTTATTTATTTTTGCGATTGTATGTCGCCGCTAAACAGCTTAATGTCAAAAATAAGAAATTCAAATATTTTGAATTCAAATAAATGGCAAACAATTTTATAGTAACTCTTTTTTATTAAATTTGATTGCCTCAAAAATGAGCCTACGTGCTTTTAAAAATCATGGGTATGATATAAATGACAGCCCTTAGCGAAACACAAGAAAAAAACAAACTTATGAAAAAAAAAATTTAGGTCAGGCGTCAGTTTTCGAGGAAGTGGATTTGATTTTTTTTTCAACTCTTGTCAATAAAAAAAATGCAAGACTGCCTAATAAACAAACTCACGAATAATTTAGTTATCCCGACTACTCGAAACATATCTCCAGACTTGCTTGAATGGATATCAAATATTGAGTTAAGCTACAACATGCAGGACATTTGAAAGTCATGTTTTTGTTCCGAAGACTTGATCTATTGAATTATAGCAACTAAGGATCACAAACATTCCATTAGATGTGCAGCTACCCAAGCTTTCAGCCAACAAGGCAATAAATTGCCTTGCAACAAACTTAACTACAAGCCAATTAGAACCCCCGTTGTTTGCGAATAAGTAGAACTGTGCAGTTAGACATGTTTAATTTTAATTTAACTATTTTGTAATTATTTGGTAATTTTTTCCCTATGATAATAAAACGTTGCCCCGCATTAGAAATTTCTCCTGTATCGTCACATACACAAACAGCCAGACTCGGAACAACTACCTGTAGGTCATACAAATATTTGTTCCATGCGGGGATCGAATCCACGACACGCAGCGCAGCAGTCGATCGCTCAGCCACTGCGCCAACCGTGATGTGTATGTATTTGGATCATACATACATCTCTGCTTACTACGCCACCGTTTTAAAAGAACTCTTTCTTTTCTATATTCTGATAAACAATTAGGAGGAGCTCGTGGCTAAATAAATAGTAGCCACTCGGGTCGATCTTTAGGTTAAGTCGCGCTTGCCTAGGCTGGTCTGTGGATGGGTGACCACCCGTTACATACCGAGTTTCCTCCGTGCCTCGGAAAGTACGTTAAGCTGTTGGTCCCGGCTGTCATTTGTAGATCTTTGATAGTCGTTTATGTAGTCAGTGTCCCGAAAGTCTGTCCAAAGGGAATCGTATTACCCAGTACTAACTGGGTTGTGGAGGTCAGATAGGCAGTCGCTCCATGTAAAATAGTAATATTCAGCTGCATCCGGTTAGACTGGAAGCCGACCCCAACATAGTTGGGAAAAGGCTAGGCAGATGATGATGATGATAAACAATTACAACTCTCTGTACCGTTATAAAGTATTGTTATAACAACACTTTGTTCTCGCAAAACTTGTTCAAAGTATCTAAACTAAAAATATAAGAGCAATACAAAAGTTATGAGCGCCTGCTTAAAGTTATTTACATTATTCATGGAGGATAACGAGATGATGTAGGTCCCGCTTATACATGCACAAACGGTTCATCTCAAGAGAAAATAAAAATATCTTAGAGGTTTAACTGAATTATTTCATGAAACTCCGTTTAAACTGTTTAGTTCTAGAGCCTTTTTTGTGAGTTTTTTATTTCTAAGAATTTTATTACCAAACTTCATTGTCTTTTTTTTATTTCAGCGATGTGTGTCGGATTAAATTTTCATTACTAATATTAATCAGATATTTAAACTGAGTTTATTATATGAATATTTGGAAGAGCCTGTCTAATTATCCACCATTTTATTTATCCTAAAAATTGCATTAGACAAGTAAATATTAAAAAAACAAACTTGAGAGGTGTCAAGGGACACCCGGTTAGAACGAAGTTATTATTTATTTTGTACAAAAAAACTGTATACCCTCAACAAAAATATACAAACCGACACCACACTGTTAAATGTAAAATAGAAAGACTAAGAAAATAACTTGCTTGCTTTCTATCAGAGAGAGAGACAGACAGAGAAACACGCGCAAGCCGCTCGGCTTACAACTATAGCAAAAAGTGTCATTAAGTTATTAAAGTTGTACTAATTTGGCAAACAGTAAATAGACAATGATTGTTTGTATAGCCACCAGCAATTGATGAAATAGAAGGAGTCGAGGCGGCCATTAGGAAAAAAAATGGCATGAATGGCAGCCCAATATCAAACCCTTTTGTATTTATGATCTGCAATTATATAATATATAAGTCTGTTTTGTTTAAATGTGTTACTTGTATGCGGCACTTTTATATCATGTAAACGTTATTATTTAATTTAATGAATGGTTAAATTATTTAACTTCGACTTGACTAACACAATTTAACAGATGTAATATGTAGAGGTTACTGTGTACTACCCACAAGTCGGGCCCGGCGGCGCGCGGCGGCTAACATTAAATAAAACCTTCTTCAAAATATTATGTTTCATTAACCTACCTACTTAGCAACGGATTTTTGTACAAATAATTAAAGAATATGTTATGTTTGGTGCGTTATTAGGTTAGTCTGAAACTCATTACTTAACTTTTAAGAGAAAATATTTCAGTGAGATATTAGAATATTAGATTTTAATATCGAAGCTACTAAACTAATTCTTAAAAAAATAATGGTACGCTATATATGTTCGGTATATTTTTGTGACTGTAAACACATTAAACTTAGTTTATCACTCGAGTTAGAAATAAAAAAACGTACCGGCCACATTTACATAAACCTCAATTTATACATGAAGAAATGCTTCTCGTAATCAGATGAATGTTTGATAACGCCGGTTCTCCCCATCGACCGGCACAACCTATTTTTAGTCATCGACCGCTCTATACCTACGTGAAACTTTCAGAAGGCTGCGATTGGCGAGGCCTGTGTGACGTCACTTTTCTCCCCCGACCAATGAGAAGGCGGCGTTCCGCGCATGGCCCGAGAGCCTTTTCAGATCACTGTCGAGGCTCGCCAGTTCGGGCGAGGTGTTCCCAGGTGTGCAAGTACCCGCCAACACAAACAAAGGTCAATATAATTTTATCTTTTTTCACACCGCCATATTGATTTCCGTTCCGTTTTCAAAATCCGCGTGAATTTCGTTTTTCATAGATATTTTTTTAGTGGTGCGTGTGTCGAAATGGAAATTGTTTGAATTTATTTCTTGAAGCGACGGTTGTATTGGGGTGATATTTTTGTTTAATGGAAATCTTTCTTCCAGTGTGTTATTTGTATAGTGTGCTAGTGATTATTTGGTGCATTATGGTGGTCAAGTAGACAGGGTTTGTCCATGTGTTGCTTACTTGTTACGTAATGGTATACATGTGTGTGTGGTTGTATGATGTATGTCAGGGTGTGCGCTAGCTATTATTATCTCAGGTATATGTTGAAACAAGAAAGATAAATGATTCTAAAAAGGTTTATTTTCGAAACCTTATTTCATGGTGTATAAATCTTTATGGGTCACGAAATATAAAAAAGAATAAGCAGTACAAATTCAATGCCTTGGTTAAGTTATTCTTTCTTTGACTTTTATGATTTCAAAGAATGTAGGTCATTAAATAAAATCACTGTATCTGCATGTTTAAAGCATTTTTCTTAAATTGGAAATATCATTATTCTATTGGGGTGTGTGTAAAAGATATATTCATGAATTTATTATAATGAATTCAGTTCATTTTAAATTCCTAGGTTCAGTAGTTTGAATACTATACTGATAGAAAAGTCTAAAATGACTTTTATTCTTTTCATAAACGCCATAATGATCATTTATAATCATCAGTATTCTATGTGTTCCAATTATCCGTAACGCGTAGCACCACACTGCTACGAATTCGTAGCGTGCCGTAGCCGACGGCTACGAACTTTAGGCGCTTTTCAATACTCGGGAAAATTAAGTTATTTTTAATTATTTTGCATCCTCCCAAATCTTGCAATATATACATGTTTTGGGAGGATTGTGGATTGTATATACATACATAGTATAACACAAAATCTTTCTTTGTGTCTGTCTACGGTAGTAATCACCATGCCTTAGATTTTTCGATTCTGCAAGGTTTATATGCGAGATCTATTTATAGACTAAATATAATAAGGTTAATAATTGACTGACCTGTAGACAATTCTGATAATCGTGTGAAGTAACCCAAGACTGATTATCGGATTTATTTGCAAATTGTATAATAGCTTTGGTGAAATTTCTCGACGGCATGTAATTCGACCAAAACCAAGCAAGTCGCAGGCCTATGGGCAGTATAAAGACTGACACCAGGTTAGGGACTAACCACACGAAGATAATTAAGGGAGAGCTGTCAGTAAAGCAAAAGGGCAGACCAAGGTGACTGCCTGACTGGGTTGCGGGTTGTTCGAAAGAAATACTGTGGTTCCGGAACATAAAAGGCAAAAGAAGAAACTTGGATGGGCTTTAGTCAGTAAAAGGCTGACACTCTGTCCCGCTCCGCCCAAACCGCAGGGGTTATTTGATTATTTCCCAGCCAAAAGACAAGAAGGATGAATAGTGACTAATAAATTATTATTAGTTCTCTTTAATATGGTGAGAAAACAGAAAATGTTAATAAATGCTGCATACCATACGTGAGAATGTTAGTTATAATAATAAAACAATTTTGGACGATGGTTCATGATCTTTTGCTAGAGTTCTTTAGTAGACGGAAAATGCTTTTAAAATACATAATTTAAATATTATGTGTCTACATAACAATAGAAACCCTATTTTGATTTTAAACTTCTCTATGAAGTAATTAAAATCGGATCCCAAATGAGTTAATAACTCATTATTTACCTCATTATGCGGGTAGTAATTATAAAGTCATTAGGCTGTATTGTTCAGCCAAATCTCCATAAATACTCCGGCAAAGCCTCCACAATTATTCCAAAATAAAATAAATGCACGTAATTCTCCAACAAAAGCATAATGTATAAGTAGTTCACAAAAGTTACATTTTGGTCTCACAAAGGGAGCGGAAGTCGTAAACCGCGTCTGTTTCCGGTTGCAAGATGGCGGCCGGAAGTGGCTCGAGTGGCGGTTTCCGGTGGTACACATCCGGTGTGGAGACTTGCGACTTAGGATGCGGGAAATGTGTTTTTTTTTGCCGAGGGAGTTTGCACTTTAGTAAAAAAACTAAAAATTTGTTTAAATTCGGGGTAAAACAGTTCCCTTTTCCTGATTTGCAGGTACCTCTACTACTTGTAGATTCTGCCCTAGCGCCTTACGTATTGTAATAGCAAAGCTAAGTTTTCTCTTTTATTCCCTCTTTCTCCTTCATTTCTCACTAAAAAAGTTGCCTATGTCCGTCTCCAGGGTCCCAACTATCTCTCTACCAAAACTCATCAAATTCGATTTAGCCTATCAGGCGTGAAGACGTAACCAACAAAAAAACAAACTCACTTTTGCTTTTATAATATTAGTAAGAACTAGTTTTTTTTTAAAATAAAACAGAGAAATGAGATAAAAAGGGAAAACTTAGCATTGCTATTACAATAAATGAGGCGCAAGGGCAAAAACTACAGGTATTACCCCGAATTAAACGCGAGCGAAGCCGCGGGCAAAAGCAAGTATATTATAAATGCCAATGTTTGTAAGGATGGATGGATGTATGGATGTTTGTTAATCTTTCACATCAAAACCGCTCAACGGATGTTTGATGAACGGAAATTTGGCACAAAAATAGATTATAGTCTGCAATGACACATTTGATACTTTTTTTTGCCTCGGACGCCAGCTAGTATCTTTATATACATATATATATATTTCCGTGCTAGTAAGCTACATGCTTCCATTAACATACAACGTAGGCGACGTAGCCCTACAAAGTGTATCGAGGCCAATGCTGTGTTCCACATTCAGTGCGGGCTAACCAGTGGGTAGTGGAGAAGACTTGTGATACGTTGGCATGCTGCCAGATTTGTAAACTGTGGTTCAACACTGTCGGTCGAGCTATAACTGTTTAAGAATTACCATGTTTTAAGGGTTTATCCGGTTTCCAGGGTTTAAAGGGTAAAACCGGAATCTATTACTAAGACTGCGCTGTCCGTTTGTCTGACCATCTGTCACTAGGCTGTATCTCATAAACTATGATAGTTAGGCTAGGTTGAAATTTTCACATATGATGTATTTCTGTTTTTGCCATAACAACAAGTACTTAAAAACAGAATAAAACAAATATATAAGGATTATTACATTGGAACAAATAATTAATTTGTATGTATAATGTATTCGTTAAACTGTTTTTGTATTGTATTGGTGGATGAAGCTAGCAGTTCATTAATTTGCGTAATTTGTATTGTTACAGCGCGCACACGCGGACGCACCATGGTGAACACGCCCACAACACATACATATCAAATACTGCACTGATTATTATAAACTAAAACGTTTACACTCTAATTATAATCTCTTTACAACACACGCGATATTAACAAGCAAGCTATTTTACAAAACTAGTGTCTTTTGGAGATTAGGGTCGTTAAGGGGTGAGGGGTAGTTGCGCGGGGGGTGTCGGAAGTGTCGACCGTGGAGGCGGAAAGCAGTGCGTTGTTAGGGCGGCTAGGGGGCGCGCTGCGCGGAGGCGCCGCCGCCGCGTCGCCCGCGCGGGTCGCCAGCTCCATCAGGGGCTACCTCTCCAACAAGGTCGGCTCGCTGCAGCTCAGGGATACAGGTACGATACCTTCAGCTTGGAGCTGAGGACACGATGAACGATTTGCGACGTTGTCATCGCCTTCGCCATCGTTCATCGTGTGCTCAGAAGTTTAATGTCGCAGGATTAACATCACCTCAACTTGAACCGTTTTGTTTTCTATGAAACATATTGTATTGTATAACGGGCTGTCCGTAACTCCACGTCTGAGGCGCTATGAAACATATTAGAACGCATACAGTGCGGCGCCGTGTCGGGGAACATCAGGAGGTGATGTCAGTCCAGTAGTGTACTTGTAACGATGCTACGAGCTTTACTTGTAATGTCATGAGTGTGATGTTTGCAAGTTTTCAAAATATACTTACAGAGCGCGGTTTTTTTTATATTTTGGAACTGAGGAAATACATCATCCTGCTAAAACACCTTGAATTAAGCAAAAACATTCATTAAATTGCATTTACTTCCTAAATAAACTTAAATTTAGTAATTCAAAGGACCGTTACAGTAGCTTATAACACCACTTTCAACACCAAACGCGTCTTTAATCGTTACGTTTTCGCTTTTATCAATCTGATACGGAACCCCAATAATAATGCCTTACAAGCACTCAGCACACAAGACGACAAGCCCCCAAAAGACAAAGGTATTATTATTTACGATGATATTAAGACACGACACAGCATCGCGGGAACCCTCTGCGAACAAACATTGAACCCACCGCCACCAACAATCTCATAAACACACATCGATGCAAAATAAACCTTATTACAACGTTGTACAGATTATGTGGACGGTAAATGTTTGGTGAAGCTAACGATAAGCAAATATTTGTGGGACAACGTTATAAAGTAAATTGGGGGAGAACGTGACGTAATATAAATAAAGGAGCAGCGCGTTGTGAAAACGAGAGGTTCTGTATTTGATAGAAAAAAAAAACAAACTTATTATTGGTAATTGGAGTAATCAGTTGTTTGGGGATTTTTTAACATGCTTAAATATATCGTACGTGGTAATATATAATGTTAGGTAAAACCGGTTAACAATAACGAGTCTTATGGTCCTTATGATCCTTTGAAAATACTAAAACAATTTTTTGTATGCGATGGGACGCATGTGATAAAACCTCGTTTAACAGTCCTCGCAAAAATATAATAGTAAGACATCATTATATATCGGGGTCGCGGGTTGTTGGAAAGAGATACCGCGGCCCCAGAACACAAAGAGCAAAAGAACTAAACTAAAAAAACTAGAAGTCTGACACTTTCTCCCGCTGCACTCAGAGCGGGGGAAGTTATTTAATGATTAACAATACGCACTTCAGAACGCTTAGGTAAGTACGGATTTTAAATGCCGTAAATTCCCTATTCCAGAATTTCAAAATGTTCAAAAGCAAAACTTAATCTCAGCAAGCAATGTAAAGAAATTTGACAAACATTTGTAGATTTGACAAGTTATACAACTAGAAAACAATATGATCAAAAATAAAACAAAGAAAAAAATGTGTGTGTCAGCTCCGACGCACGACTGGAGTTTACTCCTTAAGTACGAGTATCTAACCATACGCAAAAAGAGTTTATTTAACTGAAAAAAGATTAATATCATATCATCATCATCATCATCATCATCATCAGGCTATATTAGTCCACTGCTGGACATAGCCCTCCCCTAATGAGCGCCATAGCGCCCTGTCTTCATATGAAAGGGTAAATTCACAAATTAATGAAAAAATATAAATACAACACTACGACACTGATAGAAACAAACAAGCCCAATAACATATAGTATATAGGTATAGTCGCCTATACAGCATATAATATGTACGTCTTAATACACTGACAGCCTAATTAGAAAGTTGCGCACTTAAGGTGCGCACCAAAAACGTGACCAATTTTCGTTACTTGTTAGTAGGTCCCCCTCGCATTTTTCTCATACCGGGCGCCTTATATATGAAAATCGATTCTTAAGGAGTAAAGTCCAATTACCGATCTGATCTGATACACTCTCCTTCTCATTTATAATTCTTACAGAAATATGGCACATTAATTAAATTTCAATCAAATATAATCGTTAGCCAAACTCAATCAGTCCGTCCAATCACGTCCGATTGATTGCGGACGAGTCGAAATAATTAACACAAAGACTTAGTCTTTGAACCGGCGGAATTAAATGTTAGGGGCTAATTACTTTAGGTCGGCAACGTTCACAGGGCTGCGGGGCTCGTAAATTATTTGATTTAATACGTAAATGTTTAATGTTTTGATTAAACTTCTTTGAATAAAGGGAATCGTTGACCTTGTTTGATTCTTTAATTATTTTTATTCGAATACAACGATGTTTAAACTTGCGAAATTAAATAGTTCTCTTTTTTTACTACATTACGCACATCATCATCTGCCTAGCCTTTTCCCAACTATATTGGGGTCGGCTTCCAGTCTAACCGGATGCAGCTGAATATCAGTATTTTACATGGACCGACTGCCTATCTGACCTCCACAACCCAGTTAGTACTGGGTAATACGATACCAATTGGTAAGACTGATTGTAATTTAATTCTTTCGGATCACTGACTACCTGTGACGACTGTCAAAGATCTACAAATGACAGCCGGGACCAACGGCTTAACGTGCTTTCCGAGGCACGGAGGAAACTCTGTATGTAACGGGTGGTCACCCATCCACAGACCAACCTAGGCAAGCGCGGCTTGATCCAAAGGGTCTACCAGAGCTAGCGACCGCTGTGGTCGATCTTTATTTAGCCACGAGCTCCTCTACTACATTACGCACAGTAGATTTCAAATTCAAAATATTGTTATTTCCTACACTGTTCTGGTTGGTCGCTTACTATTTAGAAGAGAGGGCAACTCCACGGTTACTCTTTTAAAATCAAAATTATGACCAAAACCCAATACCTAAATACTTAATAATATTATTTCTTTTAACTGACATGGTAATTAATATTATTATTAAAACTTGAAACGGGATATTTACCATGTTTGTTATTAGTTTCGAGTTTCCGATATTTTGGCGATGTTGCAAACGCATCAGTTCATCCATGATCATGGCAGTTTAATTCTTAATTTTTTGAAAAATTTGAACAGCGCCGGTTAAATACTTAATAATATATTCATAATTAACCCATTATCGCAAATGATAAGGATCGGACAAAAATCATACCTCTTCATAATATTAGGTACAGACGCCTGCACATCAAGCTACTACAATCTGTCACATTTATTTGATAGATTTTCGACTTTATTTCTAAAGTATTAGGTTCAAGGTTTATTGGGAAAAACTGACAGTTTCGGGTAGCTTGACCTGGCTGGCGTCTGTACGTACACAACAATCGAATAGTGGGCACCTATATTTTATTTCTCTTTCTCGGCTCAAAGCAAAATAATTACACAATCATAAATTCAATAAGTAACTGCTGAAACTATAAAAAATCCAATTAAAATCTTCCGCACGGAACCCTTTCTACCAGAAAACTAAAACAATATCTATAACTTGTCTGTACAGCCAAGCATGCCTAATATTTGTACCTTTCGCCACAAAACCGACCCTCGTTGTCCAATGCTGCCGACTTTCCCCTCGGGTTCTAATTGCGTCAATTACTGTACCGTGACGACGCGGCGTAGGTTCGAGTCCCGGCCTGGGGAGGGTAGAAGGCTGGGGAATTATCAAAGGTATGACTGCGGGCAAGATGAAGTTAAAATGCAGTTTTTAGGGATCCTTGCCTCAAAAGGAAAAAATGAAATATCTGCGGTCCCTTGAGCTGTGTTTACGCAATTAAAAGATATGGTCGTTTGTGTCGCTTTTTCCATGGATTTGTAAAGATAATATCATCAAAACACATTGAACAGTTAACCTAGAATCATTTAATTTTGCAAGAAACAATAGTAGCGCTTCATTTACTGAAGCGCTACTATTGTTACCTTAAATTTGTAGATGCATCAGAAAAATGTGATTACAAAAATTGCAGTTTTTTAGTTACTATACGCGTATCACTTTAATTAGTTACCTACAAGTTTATACGGAGCCCTCGGTGTGTGAGTACGACTCGCACTTGACCGTTCTTTCTTTTGTGAGATGAATGCAAAGAATTGTCAGATTAAATAGTCTGGAATTATTTCTTTAAGTACAATAAACATATATGTTCTAATAATAAAATAAGGGACTTACGATTAATGACACTACTACTCGTCTTCACTAGACGTTATTTATCGGTTTGAAAAAACTAATCATACTTTTGCATTTCATGTGCAGTCTCACTTACAGTACGCGTATAAATAATAATAAAAATAGCCTTTTATTCAGATCAACCTAACAAAAATATTCTAAAGCAAACATAAAACTTAAAGTATAAAACTAAAACTTTTTCTAGCACTTTATTGCTACTTTTTTATTATTAGCAGATCTGTTTGCCAATCGGTAAAGGCCTCCTCCAACCTTTTCCATTCTGTTCTTTCCAGAGCCACTCTGTTCCACATCACTCCTGCCACTTCTCTTATATCGTCGTCCCAGTTTTTCTGCTGTCTGCCTCTTATCCTTTTACCTTCCCTGGGATACCACCTTGTCACCTTCTTACTCCATCTACACAATAACGACTACTGGACTTTTAATTTTACAACAAAATATTTGTGAATGAGTTTCAAAAGCTCGGATTGAGCTCGTGGCTAAATAATAGCAGTCGCTCAGGCTAAGCCGCGCTTGCCTAGGTTGGTCTGTGGATGGGTGACCACCCATTACATACCGAGTTTCTACCATGCCTCGGAAAGCACGTTAAGTTGTTGGTCCCGGCTGTCATTTGTAGATCTTTGACAGTCGTTAGAGATAGTCAGTGTCCCGAAAGTCTGACAACCAGTCTTACCAAGGGGTATCGTATTACCCAGTACTAAATGGGTTGTGGAGGTCAGATAAGCAGTCGCTCCATGTAAAATACTAGTATTCAGTTGCTGGAAGCCGACCCCAACATAGTTGGGACAAGGCTAGGCAGATGATGATGAGTTTCACACGCTCAATTAGATTTTCAGCAACGTAATTTCCATTTGAACAAAGCGAAATAAATCATTTCTTCACCGTTAATTTTATTCCGTACCCTACCTGACCCGTAGCTACCCCTCTGCCGGTCCCCTTCTCATTAGGCGTGCAACCTAACACGGTCCTATAATTTTTCTACTAATTCCAATAATGGCAACATTGGGGTGCCTAGTTAATAGTCTATGGGTAATAAACGTTCTTATAATAGTCCTGCTCATAAATACCGCTTAAATTTTATGGGAGAATTTATGTTAATTATAGAAAAAGGGAATCTATAGCAATGGATAAAAAGTACGACAAAAACAAGCTCACAATTTAATGAAATTCTATCTTTTTCGGTAAAACCTACGCTTGTCCGGGAGATTTGTTGTGTTGACCTAGCAGCAGGTGGGTTATTCCAGGCTGAAGAAAAAATACCAGCCTAAAACTGTCTCACTGTTGGGCAAAGGCTTCTTCTCATACAGAAAAGGCACGAGCCTTGGTCACCACGCTTGCTCAAGACAGGTTTTCAGACTGACATCTTTACTAATATTATAAAAGAGAAATGAGTAGTTCACTCCTAAATGGCTAAACCAATTTTGATTAATTTTGGTACAGAGATAGTTGGGACCTTGGAGACGGACATAAGCTATTTAAAAAAAAAAACGTGAGAAATGAAAGAGAAAGAGGGAAGAAAAGGAAAAAACTTGGCTTTGCTATTACAATAATTAAGGCGCTAGGGTAAAATTACAGGTACCTGCAAATCAGGAAAGGGGAACTATGTTACCCCGAATTTAACGTGAGCGAAGCCGCGGGCAAAAGCTAGTTAATTATAAGTTCAGGTTTTCTCACGATGTTTTTCTTGGTGTACATCTACTTGGTGTACATATAAATTGGAAAGTCACATCGGGACTTGCCAAGATTCTAACCCACAACCTCATGTATAAGAGGCGAGGCGCATAACCTTTAAGCCATCACGAGTCGGCTAAGTAATGATTATTAAATCTAAATCTAAACTAATATTTTAAATGCGAAAGTAACTCTGTATGTCTGTCTGTCTCTTCTTCACGCCTAAACCACTGAACCGATTTTAATGAAATTTGGTACAGATATAGTCTGGGACCCGAGAAAGGACATAGGATAGTTTTCATTCCGGAAATCCCCCGGGAACGGGAACTATTAATCCACGCGTACGAAGTCGTGGGTAAAAGCTAGTAATTTATAAAATAAAATAATTAACCAAAGATACAGAGAGTTACACAACGAACCACAAATCAATACCAAAAATAAATAATGCCGAAATTGCCAATTCGGCAAATCGAAATGCGAAAACGGGACCGGCAGCTACTCGTACCAAGTCACTATTACTTTACAAGAAAAATGAAGATCTAGGTCATGTCACAAGCATTGCGGCTTACGTTGGTGAGTTGCTTGCGTGCCTTCAAACGGAGTAAGCAATGTAACGCGACTTTTAATTTTTACGGGACCTTTAACTTACCGAACGAAATTGGATTTTCTTTTTGAATGTTAACCGTAATTGTCAAGCTCTTTATATGGAGATGTATTGCAAGGTTTTTGACGATGGCGGGATAGACAGACATGTATGTAGCTACCGTTTTTACTGTCTTTTGCTCTCGTAACTTTAGTGTGAAAATAATAACACATGGATGCAATTGTATAAGGCTATATAAGGTTTCGTCTGGAAGTAGATCCCTATATAGTCTAAAAAAAACTAGGTAGATGTAAATAATAATTTCGTTACGTATGTAGTTGCATTTATCGTAAAGGTCGCTGCACACAGCGGACGCGACGCGGCGGGACGGGACGGCGACGCGACGCTGAGCAGTTGTAATGTACTAGATATTACGGACGACGCCACACAGAGCCGTCCCGCTCGACGCGAAGGTAACCGTCGCGTCACGCCGTATACGTTCGGCGTGAATGGGCGCGACGGGACGGGACGTTATCGCGCCCGCAGTGTGACCGATGCCGTCGCGCCAGCGCCGCGTCGCCGCCCCGTCCCGTCGCGCCCCGTCACGCCACGCCGGCTGTGTGCAGAGACCTTTAAAGTGATTATTTTTTATTTTACTAGTAATTTTGGTTAGTTTTTAAGGTACAAGGTGTCATTGGAATACTTTTTTGCAAAATTTTAGCTTCGCTTCGCCCACAGATTACGTTTCGTTTATTTTAAATTTATGTGTTCCAAAAAAATACTCCCGATACGAATAAAAAAAAAAATCAACTGTACCGAAAATCCTTCCATTGAATACAAAGTTAACAATACACATCTACTAGTGGATGTGTTCAACCGAGGGGAGAGCGGGGCGCGTTAGCTCACTCCCTATTTATGAATATTTGATACCGCTCGCCGCTCACCGCGCGCCTCCGGCACAAGTCGGGACTCGTGTACTATGCTAATATCCCCCGCAGACATGAAATCATTGTATTTTGGGAAGATGTTACCTTCTACCATCGATGGGTAGGGTGGAAAATTGGAGAAAAAATGCTAAGAACAATTTTTTCTATGTGATAAAAATGTAATAAACAAAAACACAAAAGACATCACATTATGCGGATAACAAAGCAAGGTTTTGCTTAAGCAGTCGCGGATTAGTAATAAAAAAAATAGCATATAATTTATATAATGTAGACCCAAAGGACCTTTTTTATTGAAGCCTTTACAAGCAGAGCCGCGGGAATCTCAAGTGAAAATATAAAATTATTCATAAAAATACGCTTTTCATAATGAATTCCACTTATTTGCAAACGAAGGAAATTAAATCTAGAAATAAAACTTCCTTGAATCGAATAGGCTTTACAACGAAATCAATTTTCTCGATACAACGGAATCGATTCGGCAGCAGTATTTATTATTTATATTCTCAGAACACACGCCAGCCTTAGGGTAATGGGAAATATCGATTTCACGAGTTTTCTTGCAGAATATTTTATTTGTGGCGTTGTCAGGGGAATTTCGTTGTAGTGTTCAGAATTGTTCTTTCTTTTGTTTTTATTTGTTATGAGTTTTGGATAAGCATAATCCGATGGAAGTAATGGAAATGTAACAGCTTTCTCATCGTGACGACAGCCTGTCAGTTTGTACTTACGTACGACGATCTTTTTGCTCTTGAATGGTATTGACGTGGGGCGTTGTTTGGTTCTCATTTCTGAAATTGTTTTCGGAAATAATATTGATAAAACAAGATGGCGTTGAAAGTCCTCATTTTTACACGACTGCCACAAAAAAGGAGTTGACTTTTATAGAAAAAAGTATTCTACAGATTGGTCCCCCGACACCGATGAAATTTTTTGTTTCGTTTATCAGAGATTCCTTTTCATCTTTTTTCCTAGAACATAACATCTTGTTTTTTTTTCTTTTTAGTTCATTTTTTTTTACACGGCAGTCGTGTTTTTTTTGTTGATGGCGCTTCAAAAGATAATTCTATGTTTTATGCGTTATCTTAAACTATCCTTAGACGTATGACTAAGTAACCGCAGAATATTGTTTAAATTGCTACTGGTTCCTTGTTGTAAATCCCTATAATAAATTACTTTAATGAGGTTTTAGGTTGGAGGTGGAAACTGTTATCAGCTTCTCTAAGCCATAATTAACAACTCAAACAATTTCTTGTCTGTTATTATACCCATATATCTGTTGAATTTTTGCCAACAGCGTTTTTTTATTTAAGCACTAGCTTTTGCCCGCAGCTTCGCTCGCGTTAAATTCGGGGTAACACAGTTCCCCTTTCCTGATTTGCAGGTACCTGATATCTGCAGTTTTTACCCTTGCGCCTTATTTATTGTAATAGCAATGCTAAGTTTTCCCTTTTCTTCTTTCTCCCTCATATCACAATCTTTTAAAATATCCTATGTCCGTCTCCAGGGTCCCAACTATCTCTGTACCAAAATTCATCAAAATCGGTTTAGCCATGTAGGCGTGAAGACGTAACAAAGAAACCAACTCACTTTCGCTTTTATAATATTAGTAATGATTAATTAAGATGTTACCTAGTGTTAGTGAACACAGTCTTATACGAACCAGTTGTACTACAACCATACATATTTGACTCTCTATAGGTATATCGTTATTTATACCAAATAGAAACCGACAATATTATTCAAGCGTACAAAAAAACATTAATATGACGTCACCTAACAGACACTTCATATTTTGCATCATTTCCATATCAGGAGCAGCAACTCAAACACAATGAAATATCAGCATGTCCTCTCATCCATTACACCCATACATACAGAGTGCGCCACGCGTCGCCCCTCGTGCTGTGACAGACTGTGACAAATGGATGGCAGCGATAGCCAGCGACGTAAGTGAGCATGCATGATACAATATGATGGGGTATGGGATATGAAGTGGTGTAGTGGTGTATGTACAAATCTTTACAAGAATAATAAATTGAAAGACACTGATAATGAATACGTGATAGGAAATGTTGGCTACTCGTATTCTTGGGTAAAGACACTGCATATGCAGTACTTTGTGCTGTGGGTCGTCGGATCATCACCTGCTTTTCCCCGACAACACAAGTTACCTATAAATAAAACTAATTACTTTAACTATATGTATTAACTGGTTTTCGCTCGCGACTTCGACCGCATAGCATATTAACTTTGGGCTAACGCTTACTTTAACACGCACGATGATCGAAAAAGAAATATTTCTCTCCCCTTCTCTTCTCCGTTTCTCCCCCTTTTCTCACTTTCCCAACTATCTCTGTTCCAAAATTCATCAAAATCTGTTTAGCCATTTAGGCGTGAAGACGTAACAAAGAAACTCACTTTCGCTTTTATAACATTACTAGCTTTTGCCCGCGGCTTCGCTCGCGTTAAATTCGGGGTAACACAGTTCCACTTGCGCCTTATTGATTTGTAATAGCAACGTCAAGTTTTCTCTTTTCTTCCCTTTTTCTCCCTCACATCCCACTTTTTTCAAGAAAATATTAGCCTATGTCCGTCTCCTGGTTCCCAACTATCTCTGTACCAAAATTCATCAAAATCGGATTAGCCAATAAAGCGTGAAGAGGTAACAAACAAACAAACAAACTCACTTTCGCTTTTATAATATTAGTAAGGATATAGTAAGGACTTTAATTGGTTTACCCTTTAGCTTTATTTTATTTCGTTTTAGACATAAAATACCAACTAAATAATTGTTTAATGACTGCTGCATATTTATCAATATAAAAATACAGTTTCCACATTTGGATTAGTATTCGGTTCTCGTTTGAGGCAATCACGTACTGTATTTATTTCCCCCGTGACGATTCGTTTCCGACGTGGTCCGCCGTGCCCCAACCTCCCCTCGCGATTGAACGTGTCTCAATTAGACGGCGCAGGATGCATTCCATTTATTCATTTTAACGTCATTTTTTGCATTGGCAGAATGGTGTTTTTTAATAACTCAGGATCTTGTATCAAAAATCTATTTAGACTTGAGCGCGGTAAAATTTGATCACAAAATTCAAGCTATTATAATTATGTACATGAGGCGTCTATGGAATTTGCCTACTCGTTTGGTAAATAGCGTGAGTTTACATACATGTGAAATTCAAACTCGCAAGTTTATAATAATATTTATTTGACTGACTTTAATTTTACCGACGAAATTACAACGCAATCATGCACGCAACACGTCATCACGTTTTGTACCAAAAATATAAAAACGTCTGAATTTCAAATTATTTTAAAGAAAGATAACAAGACTTCTGAACAATCAACAACTCCATTATAACTTAGCGGCAATTAAATGTAAGCACAACGGTAAATTATCCAAACAATTAATGAACAACACAAAATTATCACATAATCGGAAACCAAAAAAATCACACTTACAATTTAACACGACCCTTTTTTTTTTTTTTTTTTTTTTTTTTTTTTTTTTTTTTTCGGGTGGGAAATCATCCAATGACTTCCCCCGCTCTGGGTGGAGCGGGGGGGCATGTCAGACTTGTACTGACTAAAACCCACCCATGTTTCTTCTATTGCCCTTTACGTTCCGAGGCCGCGGTATCTCTTTCGAACAACCCGCAACCCCGGCAGGCAGAGGCTCTGGCAAGCCCCTCTGCTTTGCTGACACTCTTTGAGGCGCGCGTGAAACACGAACGCGCCGTCGACACGGCCTGTCGTCAATCGACGGACGGACGGTGAACTACCCACTGCTCACCGCCCACAGGCCCGCATCTACGGTGGCCGGAAGTCGTCTCGCGGCGCCCGGCGCCATGGGCGTCTCCCGCGGCGGCTGGGTTGGGCAGATGTTCTCTCCCTCAAACGCCCGGCCACCTCCTTCGCTAGCATTACTGCTTCGCAGAAGGTGGTGACCGCTTCCCATTCCCTCTCGCTCCGGACCATGGCCTGAACCAGGGCCGGACGCGAGAGATCGCCGCCGCCGATCGCCTCTACGAGGGCACGGCGGTGCTCCGCCCAAGCCGGGCAGATCGCCACTGTGTGCTCCACCGTGTCCTCCGGGCGATCGTCACAATGGTGACACCCGGGCGCTTCCTCCCGCCCGATGATGTGCAGGAACCTCCCGAAACTTCCGTGTCCGGTGAGGACCTGCGTCAGGCGGTAGGTGAACTCCATTATAACTTAGCGGCAATTAAATGTAAGCACAACGGTAAATTATCCAAACAATTAATGAACAACACAAAATTATCACATAATCGGAAACCAAAAAAATCACACTTACAATTTAACACGACCCTTATTTTCCCTTCTTCCCCTAACAATATCCGAATATCCGTCGTATCCGCAGTATCCGCAACATCCGCGTATACTCGTATCCGCACATTGTTGCGGGTACAACGGCAATAAATGTAAGCTGGGGAGAGGCGGACAATATTTATACGTAGAGGGGAACCGCAATCATTAAACCCGGGATTAAGTTTGTTTGTGATGGCATTGTTCACTGCTTCACACCGAGACCCGGGGCCGGGACGCGGGATGTAGAGATGTTCCTATGAAAGACGTTTTGTTTTAGTCGACAGAATGAAGCGCGAAATAATGGTAGGGACAGGGTTGCTTTTTTGTGAAAATTGCTGTTTTTATGGGGTTTTAATTGCTCGTAATACACTAGCAGACCATTTGAAGAGGGGATTTTGACACTTTGTTATTTTGGTGAGGATCTTGTGGCAAAATAATAATAGTCAGTCAGGTTAATTCGCCTCGGTAGGTCTGTGGATAAGTCCACCTATTACATTCGGAGTTCGAGACATGGAAGAAACTCCGAATGCTCCGACAGCTGTCACCTGACAGCTGTCATTTGTAGACCTTTGACAGTCGTTACAGGTAGCCTCTGGCCCGAAACTCTAACCACTAATCTTAATAAGCGTACTAACTGGGCTGCATGGAAAATATTGGTATTCAGCCGTATAAGGTACGCAGATAATAAATTTGATAATTTGGTAGGAGATCATCAACAAATATTAGAATTTTTTTTACTGTGCTGAAAGTGGTGAACTCCAAAATATCTAACCATTAAGGTTTTCTCATATCTGTATTTAAACCTTGAACTTTAAAAGCAAACATGATCTATAACAAAAGCAGTGGCGGTTCATATCATTAAAATAAAGTAAACAAATCTAACATTGCACTGGTTCTCACATCACAGCTCAGCAGCATACTCTGGAAGCAATTACAGCAATTTATCAAAACGAACGCACCGTGAGACATAACCGTTCTGTTGAATGTTGAGCCATTATGATACAATAATATTTGCAAGATGGCTGCCTCCCCTTATAACGGTTTATCATAACAAAAGGATTGGTTGGACGTGTGCGATTTTGCTATGCGACTGAGACTGATATGTAACGATTTTTAATATTTTTCATCCTGTTTGCCAAGTTGAAAAAAAAACTGAAAGCAGAAAACGATTTTGGTAGCAGGAGAACTTTGCATAAATTAATGGTTACTTAATCACTTAAAAAAAAACTGTTAAGCTCAGGAATATTTTAAATAAATATTTTTTTTTTAATGTTCCTTAGTTACACTAAATTAGTATAGATTTTATATTTGTTTAATAAATAAATACCACGGCCATAAAAAAACACATTTTCCTTCAAATCATAACTTAAGAATATGTATTTGTATACGTCACTGAGTTTGTATAGTATCCAATGTAAATACGACTACGACAGTAATTCTCAGCTTCCCAAGCGAGCAAATCGATCGAATATCGTCAATATAATAGTAATTGTGGAATATCTTTCGATATTCGACAAATCGTTCGGCAAAAAGTCGCACATGTCCACAGATCCTTACAGCTCCCATTCCAACCCCTGTTAAATTAGCCGTCAGTAATGTGTCGGTGGCGGGATGATTTGTGGCGATCGCCGCCGATAACCGCGCTGCTAATACCGCCTTGTAAGGAGGGGACAATATACGGGACCCACCACTTTTAAATGGTTAGGAAAAAGTCGAGAAAATTGGCGAGAATGGCACTGTTCCAACGTGCCTGTGCGTTACTAATTGGAACATATGTTTGGGAATTATTTCTAGTAAAAAAAAAACAATGGTTTTGAGAATGTTAATAAGACAATATTTTCATTTCGTAAATGGCTACAATTATTCTTTAAATAGTCGTGAAGTGGGTAGTGGTTGAACAATTTACCTTAAGTGCTGGCAAAAATCGTGAGCAATCTTTTTTTTTTGTTAGTATTTTCCAGGCTGGTAAATTACTTATTTTGTAAACGTTACAAAAAGGGAAAACGAAAATAATGAAACAACCACTTGAGCTCAACAAAAGCCCTAGAAACCTAATAGGCACTTGTAATAATAAAATATGAGAGCCCCTAACGACAAAATCCTAATAAAATCTAACTGATCCAATCACGCCTACACTTGACATTTCAATTCAAATCGCGAACTAAAATGGCGGCCGTTTTACGAAAATAGCCGAGCGCGTTCGGGTGATTTCGGCACGGTTGGGTAACGGCTTTATTGCTCGCGGGTTCCTCGTTATGCCCGGGGAGCGCCCGGCTAGGGTCCCGACCACCACGGATTTACGAGTACTAGTCCAATTCCCGTTTTTCTGGACATAAATATCTGGTTTCAGTTTTTGCGAGAGACCTTCGAATACAAAAGTATATTTTTGTTGAACGTGCAAATATTTGCTTTGTTCTATGTTGTTTTATTTAACGGTTTGTGTATAAAAATTATTCAATGTTTCAGTCTTTGTAAAATGGGATTTATTTACGGTATAAAATATGTAGAAGGTCGTTGTATAGTACGGTTAATGAAAGGCTAAACAATTGCCTACTGACCGACCCTAACCTAATAACCTACTGCTGCCAAATTATAGGACAAGCAAGTAAAAGTTGAAAGCTTGGTCACGATATACTGCAATTTGTCAACATTAAACTCAGTAAATAATGTTTAGTTCGTAGGCATTAGTAATTTTTAAAGATTTATTACATTAAAGAAACACTTCTAACATTGTTTCATATAACATCACATCATCTGCCTAGCCTTTTCCCAACTATATTGGAGTCGGCTTCCAGTCTTACCGGATGCAGCTGAACACCAGTTTTTTACATGGAGCGACTGCCTATCTGACCTCCATAACCCAGTTAATACTGGTTAATACGATACCTGTTTGGTAAGACTGGATGTCAGACTCTCGGGACACTGACTCTCTGTAACGACTGTCAAAGATCTACAAATGACAGCCGGGACCAACAGCTTAACGTCCTTTCCGAGGCACTGAGAAAACTCGGTATGTAACGTGTGGTCACCCATCCACAGACCAACCTAGGCAAGCGCGGCTTATCCTTAAAATCGACCGGAGCGGCTGCTATTATTTTACCACGTGCGTTTCATATAACATCACGCGTATGAATAAATACAGCTTATTTAAGTTTACATGGTCTCACAATAGCCCTTTAAATTTTCCACGTAACTGAACCCAATACCCATACATTTTGTCCCACACAGTGAAATAATTTCCTCCAACATCGGCTTACACCACAACACAGTCATTATTTACACCAAACTACACATCACTCGAAACTCTACGCCAACCAGCATCCCTTTATCAATTTTTACGAAATACTACCCTAACACCATTGGCGCAGAGTCTTTTTTCCTCTGTTTTATCAGTAGTTATAATTTAGTCAAGTTTTCTCGTTTTCTCTGTCACCCTTATTCCAACAGCACAGGGTTTTGTTTCCTCTGATTTAACAGTAGTAATAACTTTGCCCAGTTTTTCCCTAAGAGCAATGGCTTCATTTGCCCGGCTCACCCTACAGTGTTCACGTACAGTGTCGAGCAATTACTGCGGTGTCTTATTACACGGCCGTGCAAATTTAATGACTACACTAAGATGCGTGTCTGGGAATGTTATGGATGGTTTTATCTAGTTAGTTTGGTTTAACAGCGGTCTAGGCTACATGTTTAAGTTATACGAGTTGGTTTAAGTTAGTTTATGGTTTACTAGAACTATGTTTTCGGAGAGATTAATCCATTAAAAGCTACTTATCAAATCACACGCCTACTTATGCATATTATATATTTCATAATTTGCCTTTTCTATTTACAACTAAAATTTTTGACAACCCGTGTTCTGCACACAACAGCTTTGTCAAATTTCATTCATTCAAGGATATCTAGTTTATTCTAACCTGACAGACAGATGTGTTGCTGGAGAGTTTGTCCCACCACTTCTTCTTGATGAATGACTTTTCATCATCATCATCTTCCTTGAATTTTCTTAAATAAGTTAGTGTTGGTTTCCACTTAAAACAAATCCAACTGAACACCAGATTGCATAGTAAAAGATTTTCATTGCGTAACTTAAATTCAGTCGCAGAAAGCTAGTCTTCTACATAAACTAAACCATTCAATTCATCCCTAGAGCCTTTTTAAATAGAGCTAGAAAATATATCACTGGGTAGTACCTATAAACATTCGGTTGTAAGTTATTTCCACCACAGGGAAGAGTTAATATTAAACGAAGTCTGTGGGTGGAACGGTAAATATTCCCGAAGCGAGGAACTGTCGTTATAAAACTCACTGAAATATGTTTCTACAACTTTTGAGTACGTTAACTGCGTGGTTATATGTTCTGATACTTGAAAGATATTGAAGTAAAAATTGCATGTAGTTTTTGCCTGTAAACCTTGCCCCACACTAGGTATTTCTCCTGTATCGAAAATCGGGGATCGAAGCACACACAGCAGCAGTCAAACACTTAGCCACTACGCCAACAGTGTCGTCATAGTAATATAAAGTGTTATTCCAGACTAAAATCTACCTCTTTGCCAAATTTCATCAAGATCCATTTAGTAGTTTTGACGTGAAAGAGAAGCAAACATCCATCCTCACAAAAATTCGCATTTATAATATTAGTAGGAAGTAGGACGTACAATGCTTGTATATTTTATCAAATCGAATAACAAATAAAAAATATCTCGATGCTCTGTCGACTTGTTGAAAATATAAGTGTTTTTAAAAAGTTCTTAAAACGATATCTGTTGCTAACCATACGTATTATGCAGTAGAGAACCACGTATTCTGCACAAAGAGGTCGGGGAGCGGGCAACCTCCTCCGCGAGGCGAGAGGGGTGAAGTGGCCGCCCAGGGTGAAGAGGGTTTAGCGATCAAGTGCTTTGAGATAGAATTGGGTTCGAGAGTGACAATTTCCTTTGTTGATGCACGAATTATGTGTGGGAAGTGTAGCTTTGTTATGTCAGATTCGTATCTGGCTGAGTGGGTTTAGAATGCTTAATTTGGCTTTTCGAAAGTAAGTTTTGATAAGAAAGGGTAGGTATGTTTAAAAACAGCCTATTAGCTTGAAAATCCACCGACCGGGTTCGAAAGAGTTAGGTACGAAGATAGGTGGTTTATCAGTAAAGGTGAGACAGTAACTGAAGACGCGTGTGAAACCGCGCAAGACAGCTATTTATAATAAATTTATTCAAGTATAAGTAAAACTATGATTTACATTAATCGTCATAGAGGAAAATTAATTCTAACTATAATGTAGACCTGCCTGATCTAGGTTTATGAAAACCTGTGTTTCAGGCCATCAATTTACGTCATACATTTAAAAAAAAAGAGGACATTAGTAAATTTCTTAGTAGCTAACTTATAGAGAAGACATATTATTTTCAACGACTTATCAAGTAATTATTTAGGTATATAATATTAAATATTATGTTATTTTATCGAATGTAAGATATAATATTATGGTAAAATAAATTAACGAATAATGTTAAAGTAGATAGAGTAGATTAGGTAAACATTGAGACTTTTATTAGAGTGTGTACATTCAGACTTTATTTTACAATTTCTAGTAGTTTTTCCGTGTCTGCATAATTGTGTTTTGCCAGGTATTCCTGAACTAGTAGATTACACCTATTATAACTTAAACTATAAATATTTAGTACTCTGTTAAACTGGTTATATAAGTAGGGTCCCAAAAATAAGTAAAAACGATTAGCAAAAGCATGTTTCGTCCGAAGGTTAGCACAAACCAAATCTTTTCTCCTCCTATCTGAGGGTACTGGGTTAAAATAAAGTTCAGTGTGTTGTAATAAGATTACGTTCAAAACAAACAATTGACGCACTGTTAGCACCTTGCATGCTATATACAGCTGATGTGTAGGAAATCTGAAAGGACGAAAAGTAGCAACCTTTAAAACTGCTCGTTGGGCGCGTTCTAGGGGCAGCAAAATTGATTTAGCGACACCACCCCAGGATGTTATGCAGTAGGTAATAATAGATTGACACAAAGCCAAATAAACCTGCCTAATTAATCGAAAATGGGCAATGTGACGTAAGTTTTTGAAAATGTAGATTAGTTTACGCACTCTGGTGCATAATAAATCGATGTGTTTGCGGAAGTTCAGATTTGAGTCAATCGTAATACCTAGATATTTGATATGGTCTGTTTTCGCTAAAGTGGGACAAGTGCATGCAATGTCAGCATTATGTAAATTACAATTGTTATGCGCTTGAATGCTTAGATTAGTAAGAGTTGGATAAGCGTTTCTCATTGTAAATAATAGGTATTTTGTTTTGTTTATATTTAGTGTTAAGAGATTTTTATGAAGCCAGTTAGACACAGTATTGAAACCTTTCTGTGCAACATCATAGACGTCGACTGCTGATTTAGCTGCGAACAGTAGAGCTGTATCATCCGCATATGACATAATGACACCATTTTGGAGTGTCAAATTGCATAGGTCATTTATATATATTAAGAACAAGGTAGGACCCAAAATACTGCCTTGTGGGATTCCGTAACAGGTATTTTTAAGCTCAGAACTGATGCACTGACCTATTTTTACACACTGATGGCGGTCGCTGAGGTAATCAGACAACAGTTGCAATTGTACACCCCGTATTCCCATCATCTCCAGCTTGGATAAAAGTAAGGTACAAGAAATTGTATCAAAAGCCTTGGCTAGGTCTAAAAATATCCCTATTGTGTGCATGCCGTTATCTAGGTTAGTGCTTATAAAATTAGTCAGACGATGAACAGCTTGGCTTGTAGATCTTTTAGGCCTAAAACCAAATTGATGATCAGAAAGCAATTTATTACTTTCAAGATATTTTATTAATCTAGAGTTTATAATTTTTTCTAATATCTTTGAGAGGCCTGTTAGAACCGAAATTGGCCTGTAGTTATTTACACAACTTTTATCTCCAGCTTTAAACACAGGGGTAACAAGGGCTTTTTTAAGCAATTTAGGAAATACTCCTTTTGTTAAACATAGCTGAAAAATGTGTGTCAAAGGAGGGGCAATGAGGTATTTAAATCTTTTGAGTATGCTATTAGGTATGTCGTCACACCCTAGGGCACAAATTTCCTTTAATCCATCTATTATACCTACTACCTCATTAACATCGGTATCTAATAAGACGAAAGAGTTTTGTGTTGCGTATGTCATAGTTTGGCTTGGAATGGAATTACTAGAAAGTAAGATTTTCTCTGCTAAGTTTTTTCCTACGTTAATGAAGTAGTTGTTAGCTTTATTTGCTGCTTCGGTAGGGCTTAGCTCAAAAGATAGAAGATCAAGGGCTGGTTCGGAATTTTTTGATATTATAGTGTTAGCTTTTATGAATTTCCATATAAGCTTACTGTTTTTACCTGCTTTCTGTAGTTGACTCTGATCATATTGGTTTTTTAACTTCTTCAACAGATTATTACAGAAATTCCTATACCGTTTGTATGTAATTGATAGTAGTTTATTATCCGGTGCATTTTTCGATTTTCGGTGGAGTTTATCTCTTTGTCTGATACAGCGAACCAGTCCGGGCGTAATCCATGGTTTAATGTTACTATACTTGCTAGGTATTATTTTGGTAAACGTATTTTTCCTAAGCGCAGATTGCAATAAATCTACAAAATATTGTAGGGAATCATTTGGGTCATGTGAGTTATAAACGGGGTCAAAATTAATACCGCGTAAGTCAGTTTCGAGACTCGTCATGTTGAGTTTAGTATAGCTACGCATGCATTTATTTCTAGGTGAAGTTATTTGTAACGTTAGTAAAACAGCTTGATGATCGGTCAAGGATGAATTAGTAACCAACGTTTTTGATGGGCTTTTCGATTTTATAAGGATATGATCTAGACAGGAGCCACTCTGGTGGGTTGGATGATAATGAGCTGGTAATAAACCATGAAATGAGCAAATATTGAGATACTTATGTGCATGAGTGTCGAGTTTTACAGCAGCTGTGTTTATGTTGATATCACCTACCAGTATGATATTTTTAAATGAAGATAATTTACCTAAGTTAGTGTTAAGCGAGTCCAAAAACCCATCAATACCCTGGGATGGAGGCCTGTAAATAGCCAATATTACTGTATCGGGAATAATTTTAATTATTAAGCAGTTGCAGTCTGGAAAATAAGGTTCATCTACTAATGTTCTTAAATTATTTTTAATATAAACTACGACGCCATCATTCTGGTTGAATGTTTTATCGCTTTTGTGAAGATTAAAGCCATCGAGAGTTGGTAAATTTGCCGTTTGTTTGGACAACCAACATTCTGTTAGAACGATAATGTCGCAAATTTGTCGTAAATTTGATTTATAATGACGGTTATCATTGGCCAAATGTTTAGGAATATGGACATAACGTAATATTGTTCACCCCTGAGTTGTTAGCGTGATAATATTATAGTCCTTAGCTAGCTACTTCCCCAAGTTTAAATCTATCTATATGCCATATTTTATTACGATCCGATGAGCCGTTTAGTAGTAAAAGATATAGATATACATTCATATTTATAATATTAGGATGGGACAATAGTATTTATATTGTAGAATCAGCGGATGATAAAAATCTTTCATTTAATTACAGTTATCGGGCGTCATGTTAAAATGTCGACCAGTAATTTTTTTTTATCAAATCTTTTTCTAACTTTATTCCAAACTAGCTGTTCCCCACGGTTTCATCCGCGCTGCTCAGCACCTGTTGGTCGTAGCGTAATGTTATATAGCCTATAGCCTTCCTCAAGAAATGGACTATCCAACACTAAAAGAATTTTTCAATTCGAACCAGTACTTCCTGAGATTAGCGCGTTCAAACAAACAAACAAACAAACACTTCAGCTTTATAATATTAGTATAGATTGATAAATGTATATTGTTACTATGAAATTTCCATTGAATCTCCCTATAAGTGAAATGCAGTAAAATCGCTATACTTATTTTGTATAAACGTATAACCGTACATTCGTAGCTAGACATTAGGTATTCTGTGTGAGGAGGTCGGGGCTCTTTGAGCACAAAGTGGGGAGAGCCGGGCGCGGGCGCCGCGGAAGCCCTCGGGGCTCAAGTGATCAAGTGCTTTGACTTAGCTAATCGTGTTTCGTGACTTAAGTGTTACAAAAATATATATTCGTTGGTGTCGTGAGTTTTGGTCTAATTGGTATTGATAATTAGACTTGCTAATACTGCCGAAGATGATTAAAGTATTTTTAAGTTGATTCCCAGGTTTAAAGTCCGTTGAAATCGGAAAAATAATATTTGCCAAACTTCAAAGCAAATAATAGTAAAGATAATATAACACCAATATAATAATAGGTATTTGACGGGCCTGTTGGTCCAGTGGTTAGTGGCCCTGACTGCTGAGCCGGAGGTCGTGGGTTCGATTCCCACCCAGGACAAACTTTGTGTGATGAGCATGATTGTTTGTTCTGTGTCTGGGTGTGATTTATCTATAATATGTATGTATTTATAAATTATATAAGTATGTATATCAGTTTTCTGATTACCATAACACAAGCTCTGCTTAGCTTGGGATCAGATAGCCGTGTGTGAGTTGTCCCAAGATATTTATTATTATTATTTATTATTATTTACAGTTTAAAGTTCTTTAATATGATATACTAGGTAGCTTTTGGCCACAGCTTTTCCTGATTTGCAGGTACCTGCTACTTGTAGTTCTTGACCTTGCGCCTTATTTATTGTAATAGCTAAGCTAAACTAAGTTTTCCCTTTACTTTCCTCTTTTTCCTTCTCAGTTTTTTTTAAAACAAAAGTTAGCCTATGTCCGTCTCCAAGGTCCCAACTATCTATCTATCTATATCAAAATCGGTTTGGCCATGTAGGCGTGAAGACGTAACAAACAAACTCACAAACTCACTTTCGCTTTAAGGATTAACTAGTTCAACTCCAATATTAGCTTACTTTAATCATTTATACCTGTTAAGTATTAAAGAAAATAAAATGTACCTTAAAAGTTTAAAACGCGTAGAACCCTCCGATGAATATCCTTGAAAATAAATCAAACTGTTTTACAGGCGAACCCAGCGAAGCAAGTGTTACAAACTATAACCAAAGGGGCCACAGCTCCCACTCCCTGATAACATTACAAATGCAAGCCTCCAGCTTAAATAAATAAGGCCTAGAACCCTTCAACGAAACAACATTACAGCTGACTTACGTAAACTTTTCCCACTATGCCCCCACCTCCCCTGGGACACGCGATATAATCCAGTTTGCCTCGTTCTCCTCGCAAAATGAAAGGCTAAGAAAAATACAAAGTTATTTAATACCGTTGTTCCAATATTATTAAACTCTTACTGATGCAGAAACAAGGTCGAGTTTGGATTATGTAAACAGCAAATATTTACAGGGTTTTATATTTTTTTAACTTGTGACGCTGAAAGTTGTTGGTTTATATCGAGAAAATAATGGATTCTTTTGTATTTGATCGAGTTACGAAGTTTAACGACTCGACGCTCGTTTCAACTTAATATACTTTATAGATTGACAATGACAGTAATACATTTTGCAGTGCTTTCGTACTAGGAATTTTGGTTTTATAAGTCCAAGTAAGCCGGTTCAAATATCAAATTGAGAGTTCTAGATAGTTCTCAGATTATTGTAAGATTAGTGTAAGTATTGATGATTCCAGTACACGCAGACCCCACGTGGTGGACTAGAACCCCATCTACCTCCCTACCACCACCTACACTACCTTATCTACCTCTCGAAGAGAGATTCGTTTGAGATTGGTTATAAAAAACGCTGTTCAAACTTTATATTCTCATGTGTGTGTAAGTTTTTTATTAATAAACTACGTTGCCCCACACTAAGATTTTCTCCTGTATCGTGGTTACGTTTAAAAACATTGAAACTCACATACCTACACAAACAGCCAGACCCGAAACAATTATTTGTAGCCCATACAAATATTTGTTCCTTGAGAGTATCGAACCCGCGACACGCAGCGCAGCAGTCAATCGCTCAGCCACTGCGCCGACGGTGCCGTCAAAGTTGAAACTTCAATCACGTTCAACCAATTAAACCGTATAAACCATCTTCATTATTACAAAATAATCTTAACAAAATATCTATTACAACGCTATGACAAAAAAACTTACAACACATGAAACAAAAGCTGTCAGACTTATACAACGTGCCCTGAAGTGCAGGGGCCGGCTGCGATACGGCACGGCTGGAGGGCCCTCGACCTTTGGCTGCAGGGCGCAGGGACCCGCAGGAAACGGGCTGTTACCGAGGTTTTTAATTGATTTCATGGTGGCATGGGGTGGACTGTGTTATGGTAAGTTGTAAGTTTGATTGGGTTGTCATAGGGTGGAGATTGGAATAGGAAATCAGTAGAGCTGATTTGGAAAATAAAGGACACAACGCACTAACTTTATGTGAACCAGTCAGGGATATTTTTTTCAAACAATTGTGATATTAATTGAACCGTACATAAAATCGAGATTAGGAGTAATAACAAAAAAAAATGAAATGAGGGAGAAAAGGGAAAACTTAGTTTTAAAATAAATTAGGCGCAGGGGCAAAAACTTCAGGTAGCCGGAGCCTGCAAATCAGGAAAGGGGCACTGTGTTACCCCGAATTTAACGCGAGCGGAACCGCGGGCAAAAACTAGTCCTCTATAATGGAAAAAGTAACATCTAAATGTTGTTTATTTACATTTTAATTCAACCGTCGTTGCATCGGGGAACCGCTCTGTTTATCACTTTTTGTGTGCATCTCATCTGACGGCGGTTAAAGTAATTACAAACTCCGAACGATGCAAACGAAACGTATATCTAGCCAGTACAATTAATTAGAATTAATATTTGCCTAGTCCTGTACAAATACAAAGGTAATTTCGTCAGGTACGGATCAAAGGCCCAGCGGGACTGACTCGGCTTTTGTTCCCTCACAGCTGCGAGCCTTGCTGGATGTGATGGCTACCGAATTGTGTCTATGGATGCTGACACAAAGGAATATGGATATGTCGCAAACAGATACTATAAGGAAAAAAGAATAATGGGTAACTCTGAATGTCAAGTTAAGGAATGAAGTTATTCGAAATATTTAAACAGAGAGAGTTTAAAAACAAATCTAGTGATAGACATTTAAAAGATTATGCTTAGATGGTTGGTCATGTAAAGAGGATGTATGAAAGGTGACTAACAAAAGCAGAAGTGAATGGCAACACCGGGAGGGAACCATCGGGCGTGTATGATCAGATGTGGGAACTTGGACTTTACCCTTGTAGATTTTAAAACGCTTGTTAACTTATTATCTTATTTTACGTTTCGTAAAGTAAACAAAGACTTATAGTCACGCCCATGCTGTCCTCTTTGGTTCTTTTCCATAGAAAACGACCAGAGCAAACTGTGCACCTTTTCTCGAAGATTTATAAGTGCCCATGTGCCCTATGTGAAATAAAAATATATTGATTTGATTTGGAGGCAAAAGCATAATGCTTTTGCCTTTAATGTTTCTGCTTACCCCAAGGAAAAAGGCGTGAGAATCACACCAGAAACTATTAAAAATGATGAAATAATCACAAATACTGTTGGCTAGGACCATATTAGTGAAACAAAACACAAAAAAAGTAACTACAAAACTCAATTTCAAAAGTTTTCCAATTTGCTGTGCCACTGTACCCATTCTATGCCATTCCATTCCATTCCATTCTAGATTCATTTCACACCTACATGTATTCATAATGCCCCCCCCCCCCCCGCGCACCGATCAAAATGCGCAGCGGGGTAGGTCTCGCCCCTTGTGACGTCACAGCGGTGCATCGCACTGCACGCGACAGGCATCACCTTTGTACTAGCTCGTCAATTTGTATCTTAGACCGAGGTAGACAAAAAAACCATATTATTTGTGTTATTTTATAAACATTTTTATGTGTTTTTATTTAGTAAGAGAAAATATTCTGCGAGTAACTCGCCAAACCCAAAGAATTGAATCAAAAATTTCTACAAATGAGTTTAAGTTTTAATAAGTAGTAAGTAATCCGAGAAATTTGGTTACTGGAGCAATTGAGTTTGCTCAGCAATGCAGCCAAAAAATTATTAAGTATCTGTAGTCAATAATTTGAGACTAACTTCGTCGTTCGCGCGACAAAGTGTGCAGACGGGTGCAAAGTTTCATACATTGTTACCCTACATTTATGTAAACAATCGTGCAACGGGTTAAGCCTAACTTTCTTTCTCCTTTCTTCTCTTTTAAACTTGTACAGAAACGAAATCAGAAAATAAAAGTGTGACTATATTGTTGTTCGTGAAAAATAAATCAAAAACGTGAGCAGCCCATAAATAAAACAGTCCCGTCCACTTACTGTATAATTACTAAACGTACTAATAATTCAGTACAACGGAAACTTCCAAATACATCCCGAATTCACGACCGAAACGCTATTTTTATTTCATACGAACAAAAATATAACACGGCTGGAAAATATTCGCAAAGTGCTCACCAAAAAAGCGTATAAAAAATTCAAAGGCTCTCCCCTCGACTAGACCGGGACAGGTCACTCTCCCCTGCCCGCCCCTCCCCTGGGAGAGGGTGCCCCCCTGCTATATTAACTCGCCCTAACTCACCTGCCCTTTGAAGAGCCGCCTGCACACCTAAACGACATACTGGCTCGTGATAGTTTAACGACTTTTTGTTATGGAGTTTTGAAAGAAGTTATCGAGTTCCCATCTTATAAGGTTCGTGTGGAAAATAAAATTAATTATTTTATTGTAATGGTTACAATACTTGTATTTATTTACCCAAATTTACCTAAGCTCGAAAGGTTTTCTAAACTAAACTGTAATGAAAATAATATTATTTTATGGTTCTGTGAAACAAAGGCGATTCTGGAACAAAGTATGAATTGCCCGGGGCAATTTGGCCAACTCACAGCCAGAAAGGGAGGAGGTCGCTGAATTGCTTTTACAAATATTCGGAATAAAAGTATTTGGAAATAGGTTTTTTCTGATAAACCATAAAGTTCTATTTTTATCGAATCTACAATGATTTTATTCATGTGGTTAAACTCTTGTGTCTCGTGTTTTACACAAGCTTTGATTAAAACAGATTAATCAACCTTTAATTGAAATAAACTCTATTTTATTATTTTTTATAAAAGCATAGTTTTCAAAACTTGTAGTCCCAATGCAAGCTGAACGCGCCTACATTTCGTTGCCTAGAATCCTTATAGTGACTTAGACCAAGCTTTAATACGGTGGAAAAGGGAGAAAAGAATCTTCAACGGGTTTTGTGTTATGAAAAAAAAAATATTTTTGTCAGGATTTTCGAGAGAAATGCTTGTAAGATGAAGTTTTGCTAGCAAAGTTGTCGACTTTTCACAAACCGTATTTTGTGAGAGCTGTAACACCCTTATTTTCAAAAGGCGGAAAGCGTTGCTGCTTTGCTGACAATACGAAACTAAATGGAACGATAGAATTGCTTTCCTGGGAATATTGTTGAAATGTCGAACTATTGCTAGTTTTTATGGCATCTTACTGGAGTAGTTTTGCTCGAGTTTGCAGTTTTGTATTGCAGACCAAATCACATAGCATGTTAACACAATCAAATAACATTACTTATTAATTAAATTGTACGGGTGTGAAATAAGTGAATAATGAACATACAACACGACGGTTTATTCAACAATTATTATTATCCACATAACCAGCCTCATGCAATAATGTCGTGCGCCTGTACACTCCACGGGGAGTCCGTCTACCATAGAAATTGCAATTTCATTTCATTTTAATGCGACTGTTTACCTTCAATATAATCCAGTTAGGGGGCGAGCAGAGTCTCAGCCATTATGTATTTCTGTCACGGCACTGTTTTTTGTGTGACTAAACAGAGATAATATTTGAAAAACGCTGAGCGAAATAAATTGTATTATTCTTTGTGACGACAACAATGAGTGTTTCGTTCGTGTGCCCATTAAAGTGGAATGGAGTTCTTTTGTTAAGGTACATTCTATTGGATTATTTTTTGACTAGTTGAACGTAAATCACGCACTAATAGGTACTTCTATTAATGCATGATTTACATTAAAAAGTAAGTCATTAAGAAATGCTTTTTGGGTTCAACTTAATAGAACTGTTAGCTAATGTTGAATACAGTTGGTATAATAAACTAACTGAAATTTCAACTGCACCACGCAGTCAAGATCAGTTATCGATGCCTTCCCCTTAAACTATCCTCTACCATCACTTGAATAGTCTATGTATCAAGACTAGAACAGCTATTTTCCATAAATCAATAACTTACATTTGTGGCCGTAAACCGCGTGACATTATGATTAATAATCCTTCGTTAGGTGGCAGCCATTTTAGTAAATTCAGGTAGACCGAGACGCTATAACGTAAATATACTAACGTTATATAATACACGGGTTGTTCTGCATTGCGCCGAACTCTACGGCTCGCATCGAAATGGTTTATATAACCTTGAACTATGACTTGTTATTTTTTCTAGTTTATACTTACTGCGAAGTTTATAGTACAGTTAATATTATGACTTCTCTAGAATAGTTATAACAAGTTTGGACCTGGCTCCCGGTTTTTCATAATTTGATAAAACAGAATAAATTTAGAGAAGCTAGCGAATAGTTTAATTCTTATCATGAGGAAACCAGCATGTCCTAGAGCCAAGAAAAGTGATATTCGAAGACATGTGATATTCATCAAAGTGAACTGGGCCCACGTGGTGGCTAGAGCACCACTCTGTCTCACAGAGTTGCGGTATGTTTCCCAGCGTTGGGAAAGTTATAGCGTTGATAGTAAAGGTGTACTTTAGTACCACCCTATTATTATCGTTTCGTATCGTATCGTTTAGTTTTGTATTACCTAGTTATCAACTAAGATGTGGAAGACTGATAGGCCGTCACTCCATGTAAAATACAGTTACTTAGTTTAATCCGGTAAGACTGGAAGCTGACGCCTATTTAAAGGGTCGATTTTTCTTTTTGTGACTGTTTTTTTTCACATCACAAAGGGTCTGCGAGCTGTGTATATGGTCCTAATTACAACTAGATACCTCTACGCGTTTACGAGATTAAAGGCCTTGACAGACAGACAGAAGGACACAAAGTGATTCAATAAAGATTCCGTTCTTTTCCCTTTGCTGTACTGAACCCTGAAACAGAATAACCATTTTAATTATTTCTCTATACAAATATCGTGACAGTTCTTTTCCCCAATCTATTTTCGATTTGTATAGTAAGTGGTTGACGCAGCAACCTGTCTATTCAATGTCCCATTTTCGACCATAAGAAGTAACAGCCCCATATCCGCTCAGCCATGGTTAATGAAATCATGGTTATGGGGCTATAACCATAGCTAATGGGTTGGTGTGGGGCTGGTTTATTAGTTCGCTATTGTTATCGTGAAATTCGTGAATTATGTCAACTTAAGTTAGGGGTTTAGTTTCGTGAGTAATCTTGATAGTGTTTCAGCATTTAATATTTTAGGCCGATTTATTCATTTGGAATGTTTAAGAGTATTCGTTTTCATGATCATCGTATACAGCCCGATTTCAAGCTTTGTTGGGTGTCAAAGGTGTCAAGCAAAAAAGGCCTTCTTAGCTTGTGTCTAGCTTTCTTCTCTCTTCTCTCTATCTATTCGTGTTTGTTTTAGTGACTTATTATTTATTTGTAGTAAAAAATCTATCATTATTATATTATGCTGTGTCTTTCACGGTATCTTTCTTGAATTCAATTTAATTCAATTATTTATTGCATCTCACATGTGTTTAACAAGTTCTTAAATAATAATAATAAAACAGTTCAATGCCATGCGAGCACAATTTTTTTTTAAATATGAAGAAAAATCTAAATAGTTAACGTAAAATATAAATTCAAAATAATTAGGTTATATATGGTTATTGAGTTCTTCACCTTTACAAGTAAGTTACTGGTTTGTGGTCATGTACTTGTACGAGAGGGCTTTCTTTTGATGAACGCTCAAAAGTACCTAATTGCAGAAAATCTTCAACTGATATTTATCTAAACTGAGGACAGCAAAATATTCGTAAACTATTACGACATTCTTACTCATAAAAGTATATTACCCCAAGTCTCTAGCTTCAATATTTTGAACGCCGAAGCATAAACGAACGCGCGTGTCCTCCTAGCCGACAAACTCATTTTACTTACAGTTTGTCACATATTTGTGTCATTGGCGTCCAGGGCACGCGCTAGCTTGTCTCATATATGTATCAATTACTTTCGAAAGGTTGAAGTACCAGGCGCATTATCATCATAATCATATCAGTTCTTTGAATACCCAAAGCTTGTAAGACCTTCCCAACCAATACTTAACAAGCGATGCAATAACAAAATACTTAACATTAAAGTAAGTTACAGAACCAACCGCGCCAAGTTCGGGATCGCGTGTGGCACAAGTGCGGGTGAACACGCCACGGATCGATAACTTAGCCACAACTTAACGTAACGCAGATGTGGCGAAGTTTTTCAAGTTACACTGTAGCAGTTGTGTAAGGGTTACATAATTATTTCTTTACATTTATTTTTTAATAGCTTTCATGCGTGTGCCTCGGTCACGTACATTTTATCGGTATTGTATTGCTGAAAGGGAATTGAGAACGTAAACCAAAAGTTCGAAATTAATCACAACATCCTTATCATAACATCACGCCTGTCACTCCTGAAGGGTACAGGCAGAGGTGTACCTTATTAGGGTGTTCTATTGAACACCCTTTTCTGCGGATAGGAAATCATCAAATAACTTCTCCTACTCTGGGCGGAGCGGGGGTCAGACTTGTACTGACTAATACGCACCCATGTTCCTTCTATTTCCTTTTATGTTCCGGAGCCGTGGTATCTCTTTCAAATAACTCGCAAACCCGAAATAGAACGCCCTCCGTTCGACGAGGTCCTGGGTAAGATTCCCTGGTCGGGCATAGTGATAGATTTTTCTATTGGGAATTTCCCAGTCACGGAGTCAAGATTATTGTCCGCCTAATGGCAATGGGTTCAAAATGAAAGAAGGAAATAAAAAAAAACAAATTTGATTTACGTCTGAGGACATATTAATAATGTAGATTCTGCTTATCGTTCCGTGTTTCTGTTTTTTATTCATCGTAGCACTGTGCTACGCCGTAGCGCACATCTGCTTTTTATAATAAACAACCAAGCGATCAATACATTTTTAGGGTTCCGTAGTCAACTAGGAACCCTTATAGTTTCGCCATGTCTGTCTGTCCGTCCGTCCGTCCGTCCGTCCTCGCTTAATCTCAGTGACCGTTAGCGCTAGAAAGCTGAAATTTGGTACCAATATGTATATCAATCACGCCGACAAAGTGGTAAAATAAAAATTTGAAAAAAATGTTTTATTAGGGTAGCCACCCTATATGTAAAGTGGGAAGTGATTTTTTTTTTAATTTCAACCCTAACGTGTGATATATTGTTGGAAAGGTATTTAAAAATGAATAGGGGTTTACTAAAATCATTTAATGTCAATAATTTCGGAAATAATCGCTCCAAAAGTAAAAAACAATGTGTCCCCCCCCCTCAAACTTTTGAACCATAAGTCTAAAAAATATGAAAAAAATCTGAAAAGTAGAACTTTATAAGGACTTTCTATGAAAATTATTTTGAACTTGATTGACACAACAGTTTTTGTACAAAAAAGATAAAAAGTTGTACAAAATAATTTCTGGACTAAGTTTGTAGTATAATCGTATATGCAAGCTTTTTTTGTAACTTTGTTTACATATTTTATTATCCTGAACGTATCTTTTTTCAAACAAAAAAAGAATTATTGAAATCGGTTGTCGCAATCCAAAATTACCACGGAAATTGCACGTCTTTGTATTAATTAGTAACCCAATTCCTCGAGAGATGTAAGTACAGGTACACTGTAGGTACTTATTACATTGGATCGGGTATTACCGAATTTTTCGGTTGGCCTCATAACTGGGAACACTTATTGTGACGGACGGGAAACTACGGAACCCTACACTGAGCGTGGCCCGACACGCTCTTGGCCGGTTTTTTTTTTTTATAAAACGTAAGCTATTTTGTAAACCTACTATAATATAAATCATTACCTTGAAGATAAAAAGGCTTGAGATTAAACTGCTCCAACTGAATTTTTATTTTTTTTAATTTATTAATTCCTTTATTTTAAACACTTTGAAATTTAATGATTTGACATAAATATTGTATTATTTTATTTTATCATTTTAATGTGGGACATTTTATGATTTCATTATGGTCTCATTTATTTAAATTTGTAAATTATTATTTATTTTATTTGTTTATTGTGAATGTGAGGACCATCACATGTGGATCGTTACTTTTATTTAATTTGTTTGTTTTTTTTACGATTATCTGGCAGTTTGGTGGTAAGCGACCTACACTAATGTCCTTTGTTTGGTATTGTTCGTGTGTCCTTGACTTATGAGTCGAGCCTCACGATAAATCACAAATGCTTGCACTGACTGGATAGGTCCACTAAATCTGTGTGGTGCTTTTTTAAACAAACCATTTCAGACAAATTCTGCATAGTCCTCATGTAAGTTGACCAAGATTTTTGTCTCGACCCTAAAAGAGCTCTGAGTTTGTTTCGGCTATTATTTTTTCTCATAATAGTCGGGTACGAAACACCGGCCTCATCTAGTTAAAAAAAAATTACGTGTAAAAATTTTAAAACCTACTTGCAAATAAAACATCATTTATAATTTACCATTGCTACTCGCGGGCTACGTGAGAAACACCTAACCAAATCTTATCTTGTGTTTTCCACCACATTCACTAGATACGAAAATAGCTATTTATTCTTAGCGTTGTTTACTCCATATCAACTAAATTAGACCAGGCTTCCAGAAGACACCTACACCACACAACAATCCGTATTACGTATCTAAAGCAAATATTTTCGCTACATTTCCTACCTCCCCGAATTTATGTGAGCCTGGTACCTACGCCTGGTCTGTTTGTTCATTTGTCCATTCTGAAGAGTGCTTGGGACGAGTGGACAAGTGGGGGGAGCGGGGGGGGGCGTCACGGGAGCCTCTCATGGGCTAATTGATTACGTAAACATTAATGGTTTGTTTCTGTTTATAGATCACTGTCGAAATAGGAATACAGAGGAGTATTGCGTAGTACCTCTTTTATTTTACCTTTTTTTTAGGATGCGGGTATTTTATCTAATATTGGTTTTATCTCCAAATGCTTTGACGTTAGTAACTCAGATACTTCTAGTAACGTCTGCTAATTATCAAATAAGTTCGGGTAAGTATGGGTATTTAGTTTTACCAGAACTGTACTTGATTACGTTGTGCCATCCAAGTTAAGCAAAACCAAAAACCATTGATTATAGCAATTGCAAACCCGGTTTAAAGAAAGTTATATGAAGCAATAATCATGGATTTGAAAAAAATAAATTACACGTACGTTAAAGGTATAACGTAACTTTAGTACTAAACGTACTAAAGTTATGGATCGATAAGTACAACTTGCAACAAAGTAGATACTTGTTACAAAAAAAATTACAAATAAGTTGCATTTCTCTAATGAAAAAAGGTTACATTAAATTTCATTCAGCATATTTTTGCCATCACTTCGATGTCTCTATATTTATCTTTCTTCTAAAACTTGTGTCGTTAATGATCAACTATAACTACAACCACGTACTCCACAGTTGAAGGTAGCGGCGACACGCGACATTTCCTGCCTCTAATAGTTTGCTTGATTACTTACAGTGAAGTGGCGCAAATTGTAGTGCAAGTTAAGACATGTTACTAGTACTATGGAGGGACATTTCTGTCTCAGGATTGAACATATTAAGTATCTGAAAAATTAACTACAGGTATTATATTTTAAGAAATAAAAATAATCGAAATTCCCATTCACCGCTTCTTGTTTGAAGTATACACACATATACATATATACGTACGTATTCTGTATATGACCTATATTTGAGCGACATGATTTCAGAAAGGTTATGACCGTCATAGAACTGCCATAGAACGATGATAACCAAAGTAGCTTTCCTTCTTTTGTAACCATCAGTCTATGGCTACAAAATATATGTATTTATGCACACACTAAATACTTGTCAGAACATTACATTAAGACAGATGACCACAAAGGTACTCCTTATTTCATTAGAAATTTCTTCCAGCAGACCTGCGGGAAGAAAGTTGGATGAGAACCGTAGACACATTGCGTAGTAATGACAAAACAGAAAAAAAAATATCAATCGTAACAAGAAAAACAAATATAACAATTATAAAAATAAATACTGATGTAGTAAATATATAATTATGCAGAATATAGAGGAGAGGTAATGCTCAAAATATACGAAAATCACATAAAATTTCAAGACTCTATCGCTCTTTTTCCACAAACCCTCGTAACACTTAAAAAGCCCGTGCTTTTTACCATATCGTCGCCATGACCCGCATCCGCGCAGCCTTGGCCTGAAGTTCTGTGGTGGTTCATTATAGTGGCGTACCTATTCAAAGCCGAGTTTTATTTACCATGTTTAATACAAATTTAATGAATAGGTTGATGTATTTTTATATAACTGAATTGACGTAGGGTGTCTTGATGACAGATGCAATACCTTGTTGATTGAATTTGAAATGGTGATGTAATGAAAAAAAACCATAAAAGGTTTAAGTCTTTTTTTGTTTCATCTACACCTCAATACCCGGTTGGTAGATTCCTTTAAGTATTGAGTTTCGGATTTTTTTGCGTAATACTCATCTTAATACTACTAGTTTTAATAGCGGTAACGATGATGCCATGATGGATCGGTAAAATTTGCTGAACTGATATAAGCTACCGAAAAACTTTAAAATCTTGACGAAAGTCGACAATACTTATTTAGATGCCCAACAGAAGATAAACAGATCAATTATAATTCACAATAAAATTATACTAAAGATTTTTGCTTTCTAGCGATGTTTAGTGACAGGCTGTCGCTTAGTTGGTACAGCGAGCATTGGAACAACCGTCATTTACAATTAAATAATATTATCGTAGAAAAGTAACTTTGCATTCATTAACAATGTTAAATTAATTTTGTAACATTACATCAAATAATTTTATTTATTACAATAAACGTCAATGATTATCATGAACTAGCTTTTGCCCGCGGCTTCGCTCTCGTTAAATTTGGGGTAACACAGTTTCCCTTTCCTGATTTGCAGGTACCTGCTACCTGTAGTTTTTGCCCTAGCGCCTTATTTATTGTTATAGCAAAGATAAGCTGTCCCTTTTCTTCCCTCTGTTTCCCTCATAATCTCACTTTAAAAAAGCCTTTGATCTTCTCCACGGTTTGGCTATTTAGGGGTGAAGGCGTAACAAACAAACAAACTCACTTTCGCTTTTATAATATTAGTAAGGATAGCTGTGTGAACAATCTCAAAACGGACCATGTTCTTAGCTTAATACCTCAGACGCAAGTCTCAATAGCCATTTAGTTTCTCTACGCGAGTTAACTGAGCAGCTACAAAACCGTGCCACCTGATTACTTTGTACAGTTTTCTTTTCCTTCCGCATTTTTTCCTCTTCTCATTGGAATTCTCTTCTCGTGCGAAGTCTTAGGCGGGGGATTTTCCGCCCTTTGCGTTTCTAACGAGCCTGTATACAAAGGAGGGTAAGCAGTATTGAACGGCTTCACTTGATTACTTCCTACAACATCGCAGGATTAGATTTGTTAGGAGCTTGTAATGAAAATCTTTACTAAGTTTTTTTTTTACGATAATGCTTTGACAAAATGTTTTGTTTCATTTTTACTGTTATTCGTGTTTATGTTTCTAAAGCTCTAAGTAGTATTTTCAGCACGGTTCTCTTAGTAGAACTTTGTTACCTCTTCACGCCTTAATGGCTAAACCGATTTTGATAAATTTTGGTACTCTAGATAGTTGGGACTCAGGAAACGGACATAGGCTATTTTTTTTTGAAGTGGGAAAGAAAGGAGAAAGAGGGAAGTAAATGAAAAACTTAGTTTTGCTATTACAAATCAATAAGGCGCAAGAGCAAAATCTGCAGGTAGCCGGTACCTGCAAATTAGGAAAAGAGAACTGTGTTACCCCAAATTTAACGCGAGCGAAGCCTGAGGCAAAAGCTAGTATTACTATCACCACCAATCGTGACCATAGTAAACCATCAAAAAATCTTATCGAATAAAATATCATGAATAAAGATCACAAATATTACGGAAAATTCGTACAAAATATATCCATTATGCTGTCGAAGCTAATACGAAAACATTTCTGATTGAGCGCCATTTTGTGAGAAAAAACGAAAACGCGACGTAGACTCCCTTTGACGTAATGGTATTGGCAACGAGGGACCAAACAAATTGGATTTTGGTTAAACAAGTTGTTACAATTACTGTCTTTGCAGCGGGGGAGGGAAACGTCAGTCATTCGGACCTTGAAATGACGCGCTGTCTTGAATTTAGAATTAATTACCTCAAATACTTCTTTGCTTAAATAATATATTCAGTGAGCTACAGTGATGTGTTGAACTACTACAAATTGCATTTTATTTAACCGAAGTTTTAATAGCCAATGTTGGTAAACATCAATTAATTATTTGCATTGTGAATGAGATGCAATTCATTTTAATTAACTAGAATGGTAATGAACATAATATGTTCAACGTGAATAATTAAATGTTTAGATTGGTTGGTTTATAAACGTTAATTCAACATCGCTCTTTTGTTTATATTTGCACGAACTGTATTGTGTATGCCGTGTTACTAATTCATCAGTAATGTGTTTGTGTTCAAAAGGACTTTGAATCGTCTTTGGAAATCGAAGCTCTCGTTAATAAGACCACTCGGGACAGAGGAACGACAACTAACAGAAACAAAGATCGACTCACAATCCTTTTGAAACATTGCAGCGCCCCCTTCCTCATGAAATGATAATACAATGATCATTTCTGTTTGTTGTCAGGTTCCGAACTCCCTCTCGAGGTCCCGACGGCGGACGAAGCATAAATGAGTGGGCGACAAGCGAATAGCACCACGAGGGCACCCCTAGCCCTCCCCTGAAGATGAACGCAGGACCCCACTACAGATAGATTCTTATAAACGTATACAAATAATCCAAGATGGCGGAGGGACCACAGACGATATGGCAGAAGATCGACAACGCCGCCATCCCGATGGTGAACCTCGAGGTGAGGGAAGTGCGCGAGATACTGTGGGAGAAGATCAAGGAGCCGACCTCGCAGAGGAAGATCATCCTCGTCATCGTATCCATAGCGCTGCTGCTCGACAACATGCTGTACATGGTGATAGTGCCCATTATCCCCGACTACTTGCGCTACATCGGTGCGTGGGGCGAAGCGGGATACGACCATGTAGTCACCATGACACCCTACATGGTCGGTAACAAGACCATCACACCGACCAAAATCATCCCAGCATCACACGAGGGCCAGGAGTCGGCGACGGGCGTGCTGTTCGCCTCAAAGGCTATCGTGCAACTCATGATCAACCCATTTTCTGGTGCCTTAATCGACCGCATCGGGTACGATGTGCCCATGATGATCGGACTCATCATTATGTTCCTTTCTACATCGATCTTCGCCTGCGGCCGGAGCTACAGCATGCTCTTCTTCGCGAGAAGTCTGCAGGGCGTGGGCTCTGCTTTCGCTGATACATCAGGACTGGCGATGATAGCTGATAGATTTACAGAAGAAAATGAGAGATCTAAAGCTCTTGGTATCGCTTTAGCCTTCATCAGCTTTGGTTGTCTGGTGGCTCCACCGTTTGGCGGTGCTTTATACCAGTTCGCTGGAAAGGAAGTTCCATTTTTGATCCTTGCTTTAATATCTTTGCTGGACGGGTTCATGCTACTTCTTGTTATGAAACCTCTGAAGACGCAGATTAAGGAAGCTAGAGAGCCCAAACCACCCAGTACTCCTATTTGGAAGCTCCTGATGGATCCCTACATCGCTGTCTGCGCCGGTGCGTTGATGATGTCTAACGTAGCGCTAGCGTTCCTTGAACCGACTATCTCGCTCTGGATGGAAGACAATCTAACAAAAGACAACTGGAAGATTGGCATGATCTGGTTGCCAGCCTTCTTCCCTCACGTTCTAGGAGTTATCATAACTGTGAAGATGGCAAGAAAGTATCCGCAGCACCAGTGGTTGATGGCGGCAGGTGGTCTGGCCCTGGAAGGTCTGTGCTGTTTCATAATACCTTTCGCTAATTCGTACAAGATGCTGATGATACCTATCTGTGGAATTTGCTTCGGCATCGCTCTCATCGACACAGCCCTGCTACCAACACTGGGTTACTTAGTGGACGTGCGATACTCATCAGTTTACGGGAGCATCTATGCCATTGCCGACATATCATACTCCTTCGCATACGCTGTCGGCCCGATCATCGCTGGAGAAGTGGTCGAAGCTATTGGATTTACTGCTCTAAATCTGTTCATCGCCTTCAGCAATCTGTTGTACGCCCCCGTGCTAATGTACCTTCGGCATATCTACGATTTCAAGCCGTTTGAGAACGAGGCTAACATCCTGATGGCTGACCCACCAGACAAGGAGTACCAAACGTATAGCTTGCAGGACCAAAGGCCTGTGAACGGGGAGTTCAAGAACCATCTGGAGTACTCCAACGTGTCGGGTCAGGTGGCGGGTACTGAGGAGTCGAATGTTGATACGAATCCTGGCACGTACAGTTATGATCAGTCGTATCAGGGAGGTTACCAGAACTATAGTCAGGGGTATGAGCAGCAGCAACAGCAGTCACAGCAGGGTTACCAGCAGGAGTACCAGGAACAGTACAGTCAGCCGCGACAGCTGCCTGCGCAGCCGCAGCCAACGGCCAGCAACCCGTTCAGGGCGGGTGCGGCCGCGCCGGCGCCCGCTCCGGCCCCCGCCCCCGCGCCTCAGCCCGCCATCAAAAATCCCTTCAGGCAAGGCTTCTAATTCACTCCAAAATCAGTGTCGTTGTCGATATTTTTGAATTTACTTGTTGTGTAATTATAAATGTCCTATTTGGGTAGACGTCCAATGTTCAATGGATTTGCTTGCGTAGTTACCTTTGAACCAATGTGAGGTACAAGTTTGAACAAAATAAGTAACTGAAAGAAACTTGTGAGAACGAAGTAAAAGCACATAATGTTACAGCTGTAAACCCTAATGGGTCAGGCTTTCACATTTAGACAGTTAAACACGTGGTTCATGATGGGTTGACTAAAGCAACCTTGAAAGTAATAATCGTAGTACGAAATCGACTCTCGCAAGCAAATGCATCTTAACAGTGGGCACTAGAACTTCGATCACTGAGCCGTGATGTATCGGCGAGTTATTTAATGTCTGATAGATGTCTATTAACTAGCTGTGCTTGTCATGTAGACTATTTATCGGGTTGATAAGCAATGGCGCTTTTGACGTATAAACTGCGTGCATTGGTGAATAAGATTATGAAGGTACAAGTCAACATTTGATATGGAGATCGTTTATTAAAAAGCAATGATTAAACTTGAATAGTTCAAGTCACTGTTATAACTATAAACTTTCATTGAAATAATTTTACAAAAGTTTCTTAAGGTTGAGATCTATAAACATTACTTGGCACGCACTTGAAGCTAACCGTTACTCCTGTCACTGTCTTACTACTATCAAACTCAATGTGTAAGACAAAGCCGATAAAATATGTCTAAACAGTAAGTACTACAGTAACGTTACTAAATCGTAGCCTAAGTGTAAATTGTATAAATTGACAAGGAAGATAAGTCATACAATTTCTGATATCTAAGTATGTTAAAAATGCATATAAAAACACGGTAACATGACAATTAAATTTGTATGACAAGAGACTGTAAGTAAGAGCAAGAGATAGCATTATCTTCCCTGTAGAGTGGCGTCTCTTTCTCGCAAAGAAAACTGAAGTGAAACGAAGCACAAATATGACTTTGTCAGCTAAAAGCGCTATTGCTGTCACCCGTTGTTTTCTTGTTGATATTGTTCTGATATAAATACAACTGTTATGCCTTCTAATAGTATATAGAATTATATCTGACGTGAGAATTATGTGAACTATATAATTATATCTGTGTAAGACAAGTATGGAACCACGGCAGAGACGGAGAGCTGACATATCGTACTTTGCGTACGTAAATCATGTTGGGGAATATGTCACCTTAATTGTTTGTATTAAGGTTCAAAGTTACCTACGAAGATCGTAGTAAGTTCTCTCAGCTTTTGGCGTGTTTCCATACCATAGTTTTAAACGTAAGCTCGGGAAAAATGAACCATTTGAATGGCAAACATACAAATTGTAACTATTAAAGTTTTCCCAGCATATCGTACCGCTAAGTAGCTGATAGAGTAGTTTTAAGGTATTCGTAGATATTTCGAAAGTTCCGCACGAGTCGATAACACGCACTTATAATGTAAGGGCCTAATGTATTAATTTATAACTTTTGCCGCTTACTGCGTTTTAGTACATTGCTAAGATTGATAGCCGTACCATCATTGACTATGGCAATCTTTTAACAAATTACTAAAATGGATATTATTGTAACAATCACATGTTACGATGACTGTACATAATCATAAACATATCGTAGATTATTAAAGGATAGCTCTAATTATTCAATTTAATCTCACAATGCGATGTTACTTAAAATATATATTTTTAGAAAGTAAAAAATTCTCGTACGCTAAATCAGCAATACTAGCGTAAGTATCATCGTATCTGCTTCTATATCAATTAAATCGATTTATATCAATTATAATATCAATTACTTGTAAGTAGGAGGTAGTCAACGTGATAAGTTGCAACCAAGGTAACGAAACATATCAGAATCTTTTGATTCACTTAGACTAAGTAAGCTTAACTTATACATTAATATTATATTATATAATTGTCGAGGTATATTTTGTGTAGGTGTACAGGAGTACTGAGTAGGTAGCATGTGTTTCTGTCGTTGACTTTAGTGAGGTAGGCACCATCCGCACACAGCACGGCGCTGTCGACAGCTCGGGGGGAGGGGGGAGGGGACGGGGAACCACAGATAATAGACAGATGACATGGCGAAAAGTCAAAACTTGTCTCATTCGAGCAAGAATTTTATACGGAGAATCAAAATGGAACGTGAATTCATTATTTTAGTACGTTTTGTATTTCGGATTAGTAAAGAATCTACGAAGGTTAGAACACCCTTGATAGGGGTCTATGGGGATGAACTCGAAATCGATAAAGTTAAACTAACTATACGCACCCTCCGAGTGTCGAGTAAATTAAACTTTGAGACACTGATGATTTTTTTTATAAATTGAACGGAATAAATTGTTTTTTTATAGCCGTTATAGAAAATGAAGTAAAAACTAAATTTTTGAACTAAATGAGTGTTTTCTCCTCCCGAGCGACAGACACGAGTAACATTTCGCAGACGACTGAGCAACAGAGTCAAAATTAAAAGATAACTAAACTAATTGTACAAGAAAACGTGACGCGCCCGATATGTCAATTGAGTGTATAAAGTTAAAAGTGATTATTGTGAATAATATTCGTTAAAATTATTACTGTCGTAAAAATTGCTAAGATTAATCAGTTGCCGCTCCCAAGAAAAAAAAGCCTGAATAATTTATAAATTTCCAATGATTCAAAAATGGTAAAATCATTGAATAATTATTTGTGAAATAGTAGCTAGCCTGCAAAGTACAATAGTGTCCGTAGTGGGTCTCAGGAGCACAAAACTTAATTGTTTCGCACAAAACATTTATATTATTTTGACTGTTAAATATAGAGAGAGGAACTACTTTTTAGATCGAAATGTGGCTTGAGAAGTACACGTTTATTTATAAATTATTTCCATGTGTACTAGGTCTGGTTAATTAATTCTGAATATATGTATTGCTAAAATCAAGTTGGTAACAAGCTGAGTGGAGACCAGAGGACCTCTCTCTAGCATGTATTCGTAAGTTTAGAGTCAATTTTCGTGTCAAATTCTCCCGAAATTCAATTAATTAGTAGATTGTGAGCACAATGAAGTAATATTTATTGTATATTTAAGTATGTAACTTGCTGAGTGACTTCTGATCGCTTTTGTCTTTTGCTAATTTGATAACAGAAAAACCATGTTTAGAAAATATTACGAGTCATTTCCTAAAACCATTTCACGTTATAATTACAGTTCGATTAATATACCTACACATCAATTACTAAATTAAATTCAAATTAATATTTCTTAGGCATGAATATAATATTTAGTATTCACGTTCACACGTTTGAATAATAACACAAATTATTCAAACACACCAGCGATCAGAAACCACGAGCGAATTATTAATAGCAAAGTATTTAGTTGTGTATTGTGGAACGTATCAAGTGTGCAATTATTAATAATTGTGTACTATTATTGATATAGTATATCAGCAATAACCGCCAGTATCGCAGACATATCACTAGATTTAGGATATTATACAATCTTAACATTTTATACTTAAACGTATATTTTTTGATATTAAGATTGATCATTATTAATATTGTGTACAATTATTATATCTTTCGCCGTATACACGTGCACGTATTTTAGATTAAGTATTGTATTGTATTTTTGTTTATTTTTAAACTTATAAATATATTATAATATATTTATTAAATATACTGTATGTACCAAGACTACCAATATATATGTAAATATATATAAAATATGTATAAAACTTATTTTATATAAAATTATAAGTGTCTTTTGTTACAATTTCAATAATTATTTTTATAATTATTATAATTTATTTTAATTATTATTATTAGCATTTTGAAATATTTGTATGTATTACTGTATTTAAATACTATAATATCATTTAGAAATTGATTTTATAATACTGCACCAGAATCGTGTAGGTAGTATAATTCTTCGTGATTTGATGAGGTTACTGTTGTAAAAGCCAAGCTGGTGCTGCATGCTTACTTCTATATTAATTTAAAATCTTCAAACCGCATCCTCTCAACGACACTTGACTACTATTTATTTTCGCTAAATATCTAAACGCTTTCCGATGTAGTATTTTTCTATTAGAATATATGTAGTCTATATTCCTTGTATTCAGCTAGTCTTAGTCAATTAAGTCCCAAGTAACATCTTGTGCTAAATCCCATTGATCTTGACATAATGAGGAATATAATTAAAAATGAAAGATGACATCTACGACCACATGAAATATAGAAAGTTAAATGAAACTTATGTCTCATGGGATTGATATTAAAATAACACTGTGTATAATATGTTCTCGCAACGAAAAATGCGGGATCTAAGAAGGAATCAGACTTCAAATGTCAGTATGTTACCTAAAATAATGTTTAATTCTGAATAAAATAACATGAATATTTATAATGTAAAAAATAAATCAGACGAGAAAATAATAACAAGTAAAAATATGAAACATACTCGTATCGATTTTCAACATGGGACTTTTACCATCTTTGCTGAGAAAACGCACAATTGTTAGCTTAACCATTTTCTTGGCCTCGCCTTGAGAATATTACCTATTATCTTAGAAATATATGTCGTGTATCCAATCTTACTCTAATCTCGATGTTTCATGTGGAATATGGCTGCAAACATTACGAATTCTGAATAAACTGAGCGTGCTATTAAGGGAATGATTTAACATACGAGTTTCGAATCTTAGCTGTTAAAATCATATTACGTATACATAATGAGCTCAGTAAACAGTAGGTAGGTTACGTTAGACACTAGACATCAACACAAAATTATATAGCATCTAAACTGAGACAACTTAAAAAGTTATTTTTTCAAGAGACGAAAATACTTGCTCCAAGTCTTTAAACTGACATGGTTACTAACATTATAATTAGCACTTGAAACGGGATATTTACCATGTTTGTTATTAATTTCGAGTATCCGATTTTTCGGCGATGTTGTAAACGCCATGATCACGGATGAACTGATTATGGCGTTTATTTATTTTTTTATCAGAAACTCGAACTTAATAACAAGCATGGTAAATATCCCGTTTCAAGTATTAATTATAATATTTGTTCCAGTTTGTTTCAGTTCATAAATGGGTTGTTAAATGTCAATGTATGTAATATGTGTTATGTATAAGATCATCAAGCACAAATATCATAATTTTAGAGTTGTTTCAATTACGATCTACATGTGCAAAATTAAAACATGGAAAGATAATTAAAATGATGAAAACACTTATCGAAAAACAAGTTATTTTCATGATAATGTGTGCAGCCACACTTGCAGTTTAGGTCAGTACCCGTCCGTTAGATCTACAACTATCTGTTAAGTACTTTTAGGAGCTCGTCTCGCTTGTCGATCTAGTTCTTAAAACATTTCCTTCAATCCTATTTAATTTCTTAGTCAACATTCTTAATTCATTAATAGTATTGACATATAAACTACACTTTTATTTTCTAAACCAATTTAAACTAAAACTATATAATTATAGTTTAAATTGAAGATGGTTTTCCACGTTATTTTTCTTATAAAAATTAAAAAAAAAAACTATATAAATAATTTTGTTTAATAAATTATTTCATCGTAAAGTAGTCAGTGTTACTAGGTATAAATAAAGTTGCTAATTAAATATAAAACTGTACATATAGCAGTTTGACACCCACACAAGTACGAGTGATAAGTACGATAAATACTAACATATATTATAGAACTATCAAATATATATTATTATATACTAATATCAGTATCATTACAATATGGTAATTGTCTAAAGTAATAAGCAGGGGTACGCCACAATTTGTGTTAGATATTTTAATATATTTTATAAGTGTTACAGAATATTAACTTCGCGTTACGCAGTTTTCTATAAATAAATTTAAAAAGTTTATTTATTAAAGAATTAAATATTAAAGCAAAACACATCAAATGCTGAATTAAAAAAAAAAAAACAATTCTACTGAGAAAATAACGCACCGAAACGAAAATTCGAGAATTATCCTTTTTTTAAGAAAGGCGTACCTTTTTAGCATAATGAAATAGGTAAATAAGTTATCCCCTAAGTAACTAGTAACTCATAAATATGTATGACTCATTAATATTAATTGCTGATCAGACAGCTAAGTAAAGTATGTATTCATTAATCATTTTATGATAAAGTTAATTATAAACTAAGTACTTATAGACGCTTTCTAGGGTAAGTATATTGTGTTATACTTGAAGAACTCGGATTACTTGTTTCTTTTCATAGACAAATTAGCTTTTTTGGGTTCGATATTTAAATGGGTTTATATTATAGTTTTTGAATTATATTGATTCGTAAATGGCGTTTTTTTTTTAAATACAGCAATTTTTTGGTTCAGTACTTACACTGTAAATCTTATCGTATTATAAAAGAAAAATGTAGATTACTGTTTTTCAATTTTACCGTTTTCTATATGTGAGACATCATTAATATTAATATCGCTCTTAATAACGAGTATTAACGTCATCTAATCTAAGATATTATAATATTTAATTGAATATGTATTGTATGTATTGTTGATAAACACTTGTTTCTCTTTTGTAAAATAAATATTTATTGAATACACCATCATTTATTAAGTATGTCTATGTGTTGTTAGTAATAAATGCTTAGCGTACTAATTCCTAAGAATTTAAAATCTAGATTTAAATAAATCATCTTACATTTTAAAATAAATCTGTAGTCGTATGTACCACTATACATATTCATGCATTCATTTTAGGAACGTATATATTTAGATTTTAGAAAAATAGTTGACACTTTCAAATGTAAATTACGTAGTTTTAAAACTAATTGTTACTATCAAGTTCGTGATTATTTTTTGTTGTTTAAAATTGTGTATGTTATGGCTTTTTGAATAGCTATGTAATATATCTGGTTGCTCGTTTAGAAAATAATATATACTGAAAAATATGGCACGACTTTTAAAAGGTTAAAAGACAAAGTCTTTTGAACAACTCAGAGCAGTTATGAGAACTGTGTATTTTTAAAATACGTATTTTAAAAAGAGTATTGTATTTTTCAGTGTGTATTTCATTGGTATCGTGTATCTTACTAGTGGATGGTAACGAAATTATCAAATTATTAGATAATTATGACAAAATAACTTATAACCGTACATATTCTATTCTAGTTGTATGTAAATTGGTCAAAATCAAAATCAGTGATCGAATAAAATTGTTACGACAAAAAATAATAATTGTTTTTATTGTTAGCAACCATTGCGGATCCCTCACGTTTAACTATAGTTTGATATACTGGTCTTGATGACCGGTTTATCATCCTTGCTAAGCAGCAATAAAATACTCCTAGGCTTAAGAAATTTGGGTATCTCGTAAACCCCAGCTACGATTGCTACGGCGTAGACCTTGTAGCCCTACATCTTGTTGTACCTTTTTTAGGTTTACTAATGTTTGCCATAAGTTTATAAGAAATAATACTTCCGTTGCCATAATAGGGTATTTTACTCTATATGAAAGAAATTCTAAAAATATACAATTCAGATAGCTTAGGCAACAAGCAGTCGGAAAATGTTAAATTTAGTTAATAAAATAACTAAATAAATTTTAAAATTGATTTCATAGTTTTCACTTTTTTAGTCTGTTGTTTTACTAAGCGAAACAGAGTCCGCCATGATTATTACGTCATATGGTCATGTAAACAAAAAGTGACAACTGTCAACTGAGCAACTATTACTATTTTTGTATTATAAAACTTTAGATTTTAATTTTTATTGAAATAATAGTAATACTACCATGGAAGAAATAAATTCTACCATATAATAATACTTTAAACTATAGTGAAAAATACAACTAAACAGAAAGACTAATAATAGCACATTTGTTTACATGACCAACCGACGTCATGACTACAGAGTAACATGGCGTCAAGCGTTTTTGTGATTTTACGCGCGAAAATAGAAATTGTAAAATTAAAATGCAGTTTTATGGCACTTATCGATTGATTTTTTTTATTTTTGTTTTTTTTGGTGGTTTACTAGGACTCTAGGAACTAAATGAGATACTTTTTAAAAATGGGTGTAATACCGTATTGTAAAATTAAATAAAATTGTTTTCACTAATTTCATTGGTCGTAATTGATCAAGTATTATAATAATTTTAATCCATTTTTTTTTCAATTATATCTATCGTTTTCCATAAAATTGTTTCCCCATAATATTCTAAGAAAACCAGAAAAAATAAGTTATATTTTTTCATTCATATGGAAACCTAAAAATGAACCTAATCTAGCATGCATGTTCTGCTACGCGGCCGCTGCGCTAATAATATAATATAATATACTAGCTTTCGCCCGCGGCTTCGCCCGCGTTAAATTTGGGGTAACACATTTCCCCTTGTGCCTTATTAATTTGTAATAGCAATGCTAAGTTTTCCCTTTCCTTAACTCTTTCTCCCTCACATCCCACTTTTTTCAAAAAAAATATTAGTTCCCAACTATCTATGTGCCAAAATTCATCACAATCGGTATAGCCATTAAAGCGTGAAGAGGTAACAAACAAACAAACTCACTTTCGCTTTTATAATATTAGTAAGGATTATTATTTTTTCACCTTTTGTGAGTCACGCGTTTTTGGGTCACAGTTCTAACTTAACCTAACCGTTCGATTTAGACTAACTGTTAATCGTCCAAATATTGTTTGCTATAAAAAATCATTTGATTCCAGACCACATGCCTTAATTAATGACATTATTTTTGTAGAAAACAATAAACATTTCCAAATTTTATAATATTTTGTTTAAATAACAAATGATTATATATTTACTTTATGGCAAATGAAAGTTATGTTATGTTTAATAAGTTGATATGACAAGCGTTACAAATATACATGATAATAGCACAAGTAAATATTGCCATTATAGAAAACAAAAAACAGTATAAATTATTTTATGAAAAAGAATAACCTTTTTGTCGAAAGCTTCTTCATCTAATAAGAACTGAGATATTGCCTACAAAATATTAGTGCTTTACGTTACAAATATTTTATCGCGCTTTGAACAACAGAAACCAAAGAAAACCATAAATTCTACACAACAAACTTGGGGCGGTTTATCTATGTAACTTCTTACTTAAAAAAACTTCTAACTTTAAGTAATCACTTTGAAAATACCCTTCGAGCACCCATAGTTACTGCAAATGTTATTCCACATTCAAATCAAGCAATTAGTCGGACCCAATTTGGATTAACTCCAGACAAAAATAAACCCTAATCCACACACATACATTTACATTTTCAGCAGTAGAAATCATTGCCTTTAAGCAAAAACTTTGCCAAATGTATTCCGTTCGATTTCCAATTTTAATCCTGTGAAAAGAAAGGTCAATTCCGAAGCAGTATAACTTAAAAAGAGATATGATTTTGTTATACACGATTTTGAAGCTAAATGTCGCAGATTTAAGGTTGAAGTCGGATCGGTAGTTGGTTAAGGGGTGAAACAGGGTGCGGTGAAGTTGTTATCGGCAGTAATTAGTCAAATTAGTCAGGGGTACGTGTTCCGTATAATTGTGAGCGGGACGAGAGCGGAATACAAACACGCTTTAATGTTATCTCGATACACATTACTCAAAGAGATGCGCTTCTTTAACAATTTATGTGTTACGGATAATCGCGCAGTACATTACGGTCATAAGAAAGTTATCAGCGAAAGCAAAGAGAAGCGGTTGAATGGAGTGAGATATTTTTAGTTAACAACAATTTAAAATTGATGATATGAATTTCATTCGTTAAAGTATAAACAAAGACATTCAAATATAATGAGTACTGATGGAACAAGATGAGGAACATTAATACTTGTTACCAATGAGTAACAAATCGTAGTAGGTAGCATTCGTATGTCAAATTCGAAAATGTTCGGAAAAAAAAACAATTGGAAATGTTCCGAAGGATATGTGACTAAAAGAGAGATGGATCTGAATGTTGATAGACGGAGAGCGAGAGGAAGGCCAAAGAAAAGATGGATGGATTGTGTAAGGAATGATATGAAGGAGAAAGGAGTAAATGACGCCGTGACGTCTGATAGGGGAGAATGGAAGAAGAAAACGTGTTGCGCCGACCACAAATAGAATGAGACAAGGACAGGAAAATGATGAAATGATGGAAATGTTCCGAAGGTTCGCTCTATTAGCCTTATAAATCTCTTTGGGTATAAATAACCTAAAACATTTATATTTTTAATTTAAAATACACAATTTTTTTCAAGGATACTGTACGTGATTCTATTCACATAGCGTTAACATTTATGGGCGGTTGTCAAAACCTTTTGTCACAGTCAATGGGCTTGGGTTTGTCTGCAACTCGTATGATGTGACCCAGCCTAGGGTGGAGCACGCCTGATTACACAAACATATTCACGAAATTCACAGACAAAGTCTGGGTCTACATGTCCCCTAGATCGTAAGTAATTGGGATTATAACTGATTGGAGCTCTGGAACTAAATAACTAAAGCAAAAATTATAACTGACATGTTTCAAAAAATCGGCCAAGTGCGAGTCGGATTTGCGCGTCGAGGGTTCCGGTCAAACTTGAGACATAAATAGACATATCTTTTGACAGCGTAGATTTATCGGGTTGATTTTTTCACAGCTCCTAAAGACTACAAATTTTAGTATATGTTTTTAATTTTATCTCGGTATATTCACGCGCTCCCGAGATAAAGGGTCTTGATAGACAGACAGATAGGGAAAACAAGGTTCATAAGGGTTCCGTTTTTTCCTTTTAGAACACGGAACCCTAAAACAAAACATCCTACCTTTAAAATCTATCAACACGGTGAAATCATTGTCTTCCTAGTTTTCTCCCAACTATATTAATCCCAATATCAATACTTAGATGTTCCATGTCTAAGTGAATACGGGCTGGAGCGACTACCTATCTGACTAACCAACACAGACCCCTGGTATCGATCCCTAACACAACCCTGCCTTGTTATTCTCTCCTCTTCAACAGAAAAAATACTGGCAGCAATAAAGAAGAAAAACCAGTTGTAATTAGTATAAAGGTCGAACAAACAACTGGAGAAGGATCGATGACTCTGAAGTGATCCGCTTGTTAGCTAGCGAGCAAGTGAAGCTTGGAGTACCTCCCGTTCAAATAGAACGGCTGGTAGTGAGGGGATTTCAAGGGGTTATTTAGTGTCTATGTTGTTTGTTGTGTGTATTTAATTAAATGGTTTTATAAAAATAAAATGCTCAATGACAAGGATTATTAAGCAAGAGAAAGTTTTTAGTTTGTCAATCTGTAACTATAACAAACTAGCTTGCGCCCGCGGCTTCACTCTCGTGATAATCGAAAAAAGTACTAAAATAACTATTCTATGTGTTATTCCAGACTATAATCAACTTATGTGCCAAAGTTTCATCAAGATCCGTTCAGCCGTTTTGACAAACATCCATCCTTCCATCATCACAAACATTCGCATTTCTAATATTAGTAGGATCTACAACTGCAACAATAATTTGTCAAAAGAACTTGGACATTACCTTAACATAATGTGTTTGTGATTTTAATGGTGATATACATGTTTTACTAAACAAAAATCTAATATGTCAAGTTGTTAGAGACTTGCTACCCTACCAAGACGTGTTAAAGCAGAACTTATTCCTCTGAGGGAAAGGGACAGAGCTATACAGGGTGTCTATCACCATCTCTTTCACTCAGTGGAATAAGTTCTGCTTTAAGATGTCATAGTAAGCCTACTGATTTCTTCTTGCTATTGACAAGAACGGCTATTTTATTTAGCTGGGGTTAGTGATTTCATCCGCTGCTCAAGTCAAATAAAAAAGAAACGATTCTCAGGCCAAATATGCATACAAAATTTCTTAAAAATCGGTCAAGTCGTTTGGAGGAGTTTGGGAACATAAACTGTAACACGAGAATTGATTTTTAGACTAGTTTGAATTATATAGTTACCTCTCTCGTTTCTGATGACACTCGCGCTTTTAATATCGCCTAGCAAAAGATATTTACAATTAATTGGATAGAAGTATAGCAAACTGTGGTCAGTAAGTCGTTTCACAGGCGGTAATGTAAAACTGTGCCCAAGATGGCTGTCACTATTACTCAAATTGAAACAAAATAGAGTAGTGAAGTGCTAAATAAAAATACTCAAGTATTTTCTATTTTCTTATATTTAGTCCGGGTATTTATGGAACTGGTTTCTATTGGGATAACTTGTTCCAACGTTGACCTAGTATCTGTTCTCAGACTAAGATTGCGGTGATCCAACTTAATATTTAAAAAAGTACTGCCTATGTGCTCTCTAAAACTTGAACACACTTTTCAAATTCAGAACTCAATCAATAAATCATTCCCTCGTTATTTCATTTGGACAAAAAACGTTGATAATTGAAGCAACGGGTGGCAGGGGATGAAAACACCCGTGAAAATTTAACAAGGAGCACCCTAGCACCCGCAACCAGCGAGCTATTAGAGCCTCAAGTTCATGTAGATCATTGTGTAAGCAGTGTCGTTGTATGCGGTACAATACACAGAGTGGGTGTTGTACTGAGTTTTTCTCATTTTTTTATTTAGTACTTCTGTACACATAGCATTTAAGTTCTAGAAGAGCGAAGTATCCTACTACTGGCTATTTTTTCCTAAACGGATGCTTCAAAAATTTGTTAAGCAGTGCAAAACTTGTAACAGTTACAAATGAAATGTTGGTTACGAGTTAACTTGTTGTAACTTGATAAATACATCGGACACCGTCACAATCACAACACCAACACAATCTTTTCGCTCAACCGTTTTACAAAACTACCGCATGAGCTGAATCGCGTGTGTGTCGTATTCTCAAGAAGCTCAACGCTCTCCTGACTGCCCACCCTGCATGTGATGTGTTTGCGGATGAATGCGATAAAGTCAAGCTAGTATGTCTAGTGCTTTGTGAGTCAAAGTATGCAAGAGTGTCCATTGTTCCGTGTTAGTTTTAATTTAACTTATTGTAAATTGTTTACTTTATGTTTTACTATTTCATTTTCTGTGCTAGTTAATTAACTATAAATAAATATATAAATCGTCATTAACGCCAAATTCCCAGTATACAATCAGAGCATCCATTAATCATATTTCATTTGTTGAAACTTGTCTCGTCAAGTAAGAAATAAATCCACTTAACTTCTTCTTACAAAGAGGATAAACAAAAATCAACCATTAGCGTGTTTTTACGAGTCATTAGGACGGTATTATTTCGTAGCACCGTAGCAGCGTAGCGCTACGCCAGTATACTTCGTAGCTACGACGATTGCGTGACGTAGCCACTTTGAAAACACGAAGAAAAGAAGGACAGTTTTATAAAAAAAAAATACGAGTTGAAAGTTAGTACCAAGAAATCTTTCTACCAATAAAATAAACGATGGCATCCCTACTAAGATTATAACGCGAAAGTGAGTTTCTTTGTTTGTTACGTCTTTACGACTAAATGGCTAAACCGATTTTGATGAATTTTGGTACAGAGATAGTTGGGACCCTGTAGACGGACATAAACTATTTTTGTTTTTTTTTAAAGTGAGAAATGATAAAGAAAGAGGGAAGAAAAGGGAAAACTTAGCTTTGCTATTACAATAAGGCGCAAGGGCAAAAACTGCAGGTAGTAGGTACCTGCAAATTAAGAAAAGGGAACTGTTTAACCCCGTATTTAACGCAAGCAAAGCCACGAGCAAAAGCTAGTTTTCAATAAGCCGCCGTAAACTATAACTAAAAATATTTAAAACATGCAGACTATGATAAAAAGTTTAGGACCTGCCGCAGACAATGACGGATATTGCAATAACTATTTGTATGGAGGTGTCTGTGTCTGGAACCGCGCTCACATTTTATCCGTAATATCTTACCGGTTGCACCGATATTTTATCAAGGTTGCTAAGAAATTTTCTGGATTCATCCGCAATAGTCGAAAAACTCATCGTCTGCCTAATCAAACCGGATGCAGCTGATTACCAGAATTTTACATGCCTATCTGAGCTCTACAACCCAGTTAGTACTGGGATTACCCAACTGGGTAATAATAACTAAATAATAACTTATCATGGGATAACGTATTAACGTTAACCCATGGTAAGACTGATTGTCAGACTTTCAGGAAACTGACAGTAACGACTGTCAAAGATCTACAAATGACAGCCGGGACCAACGGCTTAAGGTGCTTTCCGAGGCACCGAGGAAACTCTGTATGTAACTGGTGGTCACCCATCCACACACCAACCTAGGCAAACAGCTACCGCTATTATCTAGCCAAGATCGCCTCGGAAACCACAATTTATCCCTGAATATTATTGTTAAAAAATAACACAGTCTAACCATCTTATGGCGTTACACATAAGATTCAATACATAAGGTTTTACTATTTGTAGTTAATTGATGTTAGTCAGTTTCACAAAAGTTTACCTTTTGGAATCTGCAACTAACTTATATTAACACTAGCTGGCGCCCGCGGCTTCGCCCGCGTGATGTTTAAAAATAGACTATGTGTTATACCAGACTATAATCTACCTCTGTGCCAAATATCATCAAGATCCGTTCAGCCATTTTGACGTGAAAGAGTAACAAATATCCATGTATCCTCATAAACATTCGCATTTATAATATTATAAGTAGGATTTTATAAAAAAAAAACACAAAATAAATTTAACTACAGGAATCTCTGACCTTTCAGCGTGACCTTTAAATCCACGTGTAACCTTTGTTAAGTATGTTTTTATAAAATAACAAAACCGTGGTAACCCTTTTGAAAGGTTGCTAAGCGTTTTTGGTTGCTGTTTAGCGGAATAATTTACTTATTTTATTTTATTTATTTGGTTCACCAACATTAGAATACACGTGTACAAGGTAAGGATATACATCAAACAAACTTGATACATTACATTAATGTTGATTAATGCTGAGTGTGTACTTGAAATTAGATAAGTTCAAAGTTACTCAATAAACATAATGACGTCGTACGTCGCTTCTCTTGCAAGATTTAAGATCTGAAATCCTTACTAATATAATAAAAGCGAAAGTGAGTTTGTTTGTTTGTTTGTTACGTCTTCACGCCTTGGCAAAACCGATTTTAACGATATTTTTTTTAAAGTGAGATATGAGGGAGATAAAGGGAAGAAAAGGAAAAACTTAGCATTGACATTACAATAAATAAGGCGCAAATCAGGAAAGGGGAACTGTGTTAGGTACCCCAAATTTAACGCGAACGAAGCCGCGCGCAAAAGGAAGTCCATTATAAGGTTCTTTAGTGCATCTAGGTTGATTAATAATGTACTTAGTAACAACTTACAAGGCTGCAGTAAGATTGAAACTAAGTTTAATTGAAAAGATCGTCGTAGTCTACTTGAGTGGGTTCATAGCGAGGAATTACTTGCTAACTGGGAGTCTGAACTTGTTAGCGAGCGTAAAACTAGCTCATTAGGTGCGCACGCGATACGCTTGTTATTAATTTTAAGATAATTTAGCGTCTGTAGAGAAATGTGTTCTATGGTAATGGTGCAGCTTTCTATCAGTGTAAAACACGACGCGAAAAACCATTTTTGAATTATTTGGCGACTAACTTCCGCCCGCGATATCGTCTGCGTGGCACAGTTACTTTGGGCTAACGCTAACTTTAACCCGCGTGATGATCGAAAAAAGTATGTTTGTCTGCCCTTTTCTTCCCTTCTTCTCCCACAATTCTGACTTAAGAAATATATACCAAATACCTATGTCCGTCTCCAGGGTCCCAACAATCTGTGCCGAAACGCATCAAAATCGGTTTGGCCATTTAGGCGTGAAGACGTGACAAGCAAACAAACTCACTTTCGCTATTATAATATTAGTAAGGATTTCCTGGGATCAAAAGTACACAAAAAATTTAGTATTTCATTCAAATTCGGTTTAAAGAAATTTATTTCTCATAAGAACATGCAGTCCGCTTATAATTAAATAAACATGTTATAATGCAGTGCAAATTCAAATTTCCTCCAAAGTATTGGCAGCTATAATGTACATACATGTTTCTTTAACTTATACTTAAATGTATTCATGTTGTCGCATTCTTTAATATCGTCCGGTAATGTATTGAACAGATGTACACCTTCAAATAATACAGTCTTTCTACCGTAATTTTATATCAATTTCTCAGGTTATATGGCATTGTTTCAGCAAATTCATTAGGCTTTTTGATTATAAAGGAGTGAAATTAGTGTGATCAGTAGATTAGATGAACAGGTCATCCAGAAATAGTAAACACGATAAGCACTCTATTTTTATTCTCGTGTTATTGATATCCTCAATAGACGACCTTCCTGGCGAGGTGAGCGGTATTTTAACTTCGTACACACTAAAACTACCCCGGTATTCCCTCGCATACTTAAGACGATGCGACGCAACTCGCTGTCTCGGACTAGTTAGTGTTGCGGCTAGCTTGACCTTCTGTCGTCGTACCGGGCCGGTGCCGGTGGGGGGAAACGGGGGCAGTGTCACGCCTGTCCAACTACCCCCGTTACGCCTTCCACATGGCTCTGACATGGGCATGCACCCTCAGCCTGTAACGTGGTCACTGCTGACACTTGCAAGCCTCCTCTTTGTGAGTGAGAGTGAGCTGAAATACCCAACGTGGGCCCAGCGCGGTTTGGTGGTCTTTCATGTCTTTGAATTTTCGGATGACATGTTCTCTCGATACGATGACGACTTTCTTCATGAACTTATTTATTTTGAGATATTTCCTATATAAAAAATGTTCAATTATTGTTTATTTCATATTTTCTCTTTTTTTGTTGTTTTTTTGTGTGCAATAAAGTATATTCTATTCTATTTAACCTACTAGAAACACGTAACTTAATCACTCTCACAATCCACGCTTGTAGTGTAACTAATTATACTTTATTTTATTGATCACCAATTTATAGCGCGTTTACAAATATATCCAATACGACGTTATGAAGTCACTAAATAACACAACATACAAATAAAAACACGTTAATTAAATTGAAAATAAATTAATATCTATCTTCATTAAACATGACGAAAAGGGATCTAAATTACACAAAACATATGTATAATGGAAACTTAAACCTCCTTTTACATTTATTTTGGTAACAACATGTAAATGAAACCCGAGTCTGGGTAAGGAGTTGTGTGTGGTACAAAGGCTCATTGTAACAATTAAGACATTACTCCGTGGGGCTGCAGGCGGACTCTGTGTCTGTAGCCGGCATTAGAGTGCGCAAAGGTAATTACTTTATTACTTCAGATGTAGGTAATTATCTCCACAATGAGATTAACTACATTGTATTATAACTAGAGATTAGAAATTTGGATGCATTTTTGCCTACATTTGAGATGTCGGCTTATATTATAAAAAAGCAGTTTTATCGAAATAATCTTGCGATCTCGCGTTATTTAATTTAAATGTATACTCTGTCAGAGGAGCTTGCCAGGGCCTCTGCTTGCCGGGGTTGCGGGTTGTTCGAAAGAGATACCGCGGCCCCAGAACGTAGTCAGTACAAGTCTGACAATAAGTCATTGCTTCCTTTACAAAACGTAAAATAAAATAATACGTTAACAAAAGTTAACAAGCATCTAAGAATCTACAAGACCAACCATGTCCACTCATTCACAACAAAATGTAATACTGGTTGTCAGACTTTTGGAACACAAACTTCCTGTAACGACCGTCAAAGACCTACAAATGATAGGCGGAAACAACAACTTAACATGCTTATATGAAATTGCAATATTACATTACAGTACTAGTCAAAAACACACAGCTAACATACCCACAACAACTAAGTTATGAAAACTCCCGCAAACTACATAGAGCTGCAAAACAGCATACTTCCTAAAATTGTACTAAAGCTGCGCGCTAACAAATTTGAACCCAAACTGTAGGAGAGCTCTACATAGAGCGGCTCTATGTATAGTTGTTCTACATAGAGCTCGTTAACGAACATCGTTAGTGCAGTTGTTTTAGACAACAAAAGAGTTTGGTATACAGGCAATAAAATCTTTTTTTTTAAACCAGCTTATTTTACGAACAATGGACCAAGTATATTGGAAAGTAGAGAACAAGCCATCGTGGTGCAGCTTGTAAGAGGGCTATGTTTAGTATTGTCCAGCATGAGACTGGGTAAATTCCTATGTTACTGTCTTCCTAAGGGCACCTGTACATTGACGACAGGCCGTGTCGACGGCGCGTTAGTGTTCCACGAGCTCCTCAAAGAGATGTCAGCAAAGCAGAGGGGCCTGCCAGGGACAACGCCTGCCGGGGTTGTGGGTTGTTCGTAAGACCTACCGCGGCCCCGAAACGTAAAGGACAATAGAAGGAACATGGGTGGGTTTTAGTCAGTACAAGTCTGACACTCCTCCCCGCACCGCCCAGAGTGGGGGAAGTTATTTGATGATTTCCCCCGCTCTGGGTGGGGCGGGGAGGAGTGTCAGACTTGTACAGACTTGTATCCCAAAAAAGGGCACCTGTACTATGTACAAATCCATGATCCACAATACAATAACTATATTTGAACTAAAACTTGGATTAACTCGATGGGCCTACTACAGAGCAGAGAGATTGTTTTCAGCACCACTCTCGCTGAAACCCTATTTCAGACGGGTTTCAACACTAAAAAGTACCGCACTGCAACAGCAAAAAATCCAATAAAACGGTGCCGTATATTTATGTGGAAATCTAATGTATAGCAAGTAAAATGTTACAAAGTAACCCACTCTCTCCCAAAACATATTTACAGTTGTGCTGATGATGGTGATACCATCTAGTCGATGTCGGCAACAGCGACTACATTCGATGGCTTTGTAAGGTAGTGATTGTGCTGTGCTTCTAAATTCTTTGACGACCCGGTTAGCACAGTGGCTGAGCGATCGACTGTTGCGCTGCGTGACGCGGGTTGGATCCCCGCACGGAACAAATATTTGTAAAGCCTACAGATAGTTGTTCCGGGTCTGGCTGTTTGTGTATGTGAATTTAAATGTTTGTATACGCACCCACGATACAGGAGAAATTCCTAGTGTGGGCCAATGATTTTTTTGAAAAAAAAAAAAATAATACGAAGTCCAAAAGAGATTTTGCTAAGGGAACTGCTGACACTTTTCATTACCTAAATAGAGGTTGTTACTTTCACTAGTATTTATAAAAAATACATCCCCATGGGCTTTACCAGGCGTCTACACAATTATATTTGACGGATAGCCAGCAGTACGACAGAGTTAACTTTACGTGTTAATCCCCAGAGGGCAGAGAGCACTCTATCCTGCTACCTCTGGCCCTCTTTGCTGCAGTGAACCGTGCCGAGTATGTAACTTAAAATTCGCTACTTTCACTGCTAACATTTTTGGGACACTTTTCTATTCATCATTTTTTACAACCACTAGTTTGACACTATTTCACAAACCGACTTATTTTCAATAAACACTCCAAAATTAATAAATACATCTTCATACCCTACTTATAATAAAATCTTATTCTATAGTATTTTGTATTTTTTGTCTAGTCCAATCTTAACCCTGAAACATGAATATTTTAAAAACTAAACTAAACACATCGGGAACACGTAAACTAACGCCTATGTACAGTAATAGTAGTTTGTATGTGAGTTCGAATTATAGAATTACTCTCATAATAAATAATGTCAAGCTACTTGTTTTTAGCTGATAAGATCTCATATCAAAAACTTCCCCCGCTCTGGGCGGAGTGCGAATGTTCCTTCTTTTGCTCTTTATGTTCCGAGACCGCGTATCTCTCTGGAACAAGTTCGATTAATCGGGCCTTTAAGAGACTATGACTGTACACCAACCATTGTTTTTCTCTGCGTAATCCAACTACAAGTAATAAATTAAGCCCAGCATTAGGTCCTCCTCTGTACCATTTGTAGCTCGTGGCTTAATGATAGCAGCCGCTCGGGCCGATCTTTAGGTTAAGCCGAGCTTGTCTAGGTTGGTCTGTGGTTGGGTGACCACCCGTTACATAGCGAGTTTCCTCCTACGGAAAGCACGTTAAGCCGGTGGTCCCGGCTGTCATTTGTAGATCTTTGACAGTCGTTGCAGGTAGTCAGTGTTCCGAAAGTCTGACAACCAGTCTTACGAAGGAGTATCGTATTACCCAGTACTAACTGGTTTGTGGAGGTCAGATAGGCAGTCGCTCCATGTAAAATACTGATATTTAGCTGCATCCGGTTAGACTGGAAGCCGACCCCAACATAGTTGGGAAAAAGCTAGGTAGATGATATGTACCATGTGCATAAAATGTTGGATGTTCCCTTATTTAAAAGAAGTTTCTCTGTTTTCTCGCTCCCGCTTCCCGCCTGCCGTATAGCCCGGGGCGCTCGGGGGTGTTGCCATGGCAACGCAGGTGCGATCGATCGCAGGTGCGACTGCACGACACACCTATGTTTGTGTCTCCGCAGCCACCACACTGAGCGCACGCTCATAGGATTTGCGGCGGAGATTAACGGATGTTAGAAGAGCATATTGTCTGTCTGTGGATAGGTAATTCTTCCTTCTTTTTTAATTCTGTTATACTAACTCATACAGCCGACGTAGCCCGCGTTGAGTTTGGCACTTTTCCCACGGGATAAAAGTATGGTTTGAGTTAATGCGGTTTATAAAGTACGTGTCTGCCACATTCCATCCGTTTGGATGAAATTCAGTTCAGTAGTTTTTTAAAACGTTGCCCCACACTATGAATTTCTCATGTATCGTGGGTGCGTTTACAAATATTAAAACTCACACAAACAGCCAGACCCGAAACAACTACCTACAGGGATCGAACTTGCAACACGTAACACAGCAGCTAAACGTTTAGCCACTGCGCCAACCGCATCGTCTAAATTAAATTAAATATCAATCACCTTCGCTCCTTACCAATTTTAGCACCATATCCTCCAACAGATACGAATTCATCACATGAGGTAGATAATCAAGTTACACCCTTCCCCCGGCTGCCGGTCATTTTTTTATTATATTAAAAGCACTTCACCTTGCGGGGTGGACAGGGTTGCTGCTAATGCACTTAGGTAGCGCTTTAAAAGCTTTTTTTTACAGTACATGTGAAAGATAATGTGCGATTACTTCTCGGTGCTCACTTTAAACATTGGGAGGATATAGAATACTAGCTTTTGCCTGCGGCTTCGCTCGCGTTAAATTCGGGTTAACACAGTTCCCCTTTCCTGATTTGCAGAAACCTGCTAGCTGTAATTTTTTTTCTTACGCCTTATTTATTGTAATAGCAAAGCTAAGTTTTCCCTTTTCTTCCCTAATTACTTATCTAAAAAATTTTGCGTATGACCGTCCCTAGGGTCCCTACTATCTCTGTACCAAAATTTATCAAAAGCGGTTAAGCCATTTAGGCGTTAAGGCGTAACAAACAAACAAACTCACTTTCACTTTTATAATATTAGTAAGGATGAGCAGTTCTTTACAGGACTAAATCTTTTTGACTTAATTTTACCTCTTAAAACCTTCATCATGTTAGAAGCAATAATTCGCAAAGATGAAAATCTTATTGTTACGGCAAAGTCTCACAGGCGCTCACACTTTCCTGCGCTATGCGCTCCATTGAATGCGCGTACGCGTTGCCTAAAGGCGTACCGCCGGCGGTATCCACTATCAAGCAGTAGTTGTCTGTGCGCCTTACCAAACACGGCAAGCCCACACAACGCTCGCACCGAACATCATCATTTTCCTACCCTTGTCCCATTTTATTGGGGGTCGGCCCAACACGTTTTCTTATTCCATTCTCCCCTATCAGACGTCACGGCATCATTTACTCCTTACTGCTTGATATCATTCCTAACACAATTCTTCCATCTTTTCTTCTCGCTCTCCGTCCATCAAAATTCAGATCCATCATCCTCTTTGTGTCACATGTGCTTCGTCCTTCCTCATTACTTACATGTCCATACCAAGACAAACGACTCCCTTTCAAATTTTCTGTAACAGGCGGAACTTTTCAACTTCTTCCAATATACTCATTCCTTACTTTATCCATTCTTGTCACTCCACACATCCATCTCTATATTCTCATCGCCGCTACATGCAATCGTTTTTCATCCTCCTTTTTTGGCTCGCATCATCATCACGCTTTCATCGAACAGAACAACCATAAATCTCATCTCAGTTTAAATCGTATAATACAAGGGTAATCCATCATAAATCGTCTTATTTCAACAATCTTCAGTCCTACAAACATCTCGTTCATCAATGTTACTCTACGTGTTTGATTCTTCCGTTCATAGGTACCCAAAGGCGTTAGATGACATCCCGACAATTTGGTTGTGCTTATGACATTAAACAAAACAAAATAGACCAGGGTCGATAATTTTTGAAACCAAAAAAAAATACAGTAGGATGAAATCTATTAGGAAAAGGATGGGAATATGATAAAAATGAAAAGAAATATAAATTACGTTCGATCCGATTTCGGGAATAAGAGTGGCACTTGCGAAAATGCCGAACTATAAACACCCTGTTTGGACTGAATACCAGAGCGTTAACAAAGAATAAAAGGTTTAAGTATACCCATAAAGAAATCACGTTATGATTCAGCGTTGTTAATTCCGATAATTAATGTACTATTATACCAGCGTATTACTGACGAAGGCCTCTTCTCAAACAGAGAAAACACGAACATTTATCACCATTCAGTTATTGTCATAGAATATAATTCTCTTTTATGCTGGCTAAACGTTACCTTGAGATATTTAATTTTCGCGGCCGCCGCTAGCGTAGGCTTGTATCGGCGCGACTTCAAACCGCTAGCTTTGTATCTAATAAACTCATATTGTTTTATTCGATCCAATAGTTCCTAAGTTTTTGAAACGTACACAAAGTAACTTAACATTAAATGTAGATATGAGTACTAGCTTCCGTCCGCGTCTTCGTCCGCATGGCATAGTTACTATGGGGTAACGCTAACTTTAACCCGCGTGATGATCGTAAAAACTTTCCTTCCCTTTTCTTCCCATTTTCTCCCCCTTTTCTCACTTTTTTTAGCCTTTGTCCGTCTCTAGGGTCCCAACTATCTCCGTACCAAAATTCATCAAAATCGGCTTAGCCATTTAGACGTGAAGACGTAACAAACAAACAAGCTCACTTTCGCTTTCATAATATTTAAGTAAGGATTATTGAATTCAAATCATAGCCTTTACCTTCTATTTCAGGGTCACCCAGTTATGTCACCCAAATGGAAAAATGACAGGCAACAGGGCGCGTTTCCCCACACCATCAGAGCCATGGTGGCAGTAATAACCACGAGTAGTGTGTACTTACAGACTAATTGGAGTCCACTTTGGTGGCACGACATTTTATAATCAGGAGGGCTCGATAAATATGTTGTTGGGGACATTGTGGCTATTACTGGTTTATTTGTACAATTTTAATAGCAAGGTTTTATATTTAGATATTTTTAGGGTTCTGTACAACAAAAGGAAAAAACGGAACCCTTATAAGATACTTTTTTGATATTAAAACCATTTGCTCAACTGTGTGGTCCATTTGTATTGTGAAAATATCAAGTCCATCTAATATTATAATTAACACTTGAAACAGAATATGATGATGAGTTCAACCGTGATCATGGCGTTTGCAACATCGCCAAAATATCGGAAATTCGATACAAACATGGTAAATATCCTGTTTCAAGTATTAATTATAATATTAGTTACTATGTCAGTTTCAAGATTTGTAAGTCCCTCCAAAAGATTTGACTGTTTTTGTCGCAACTTTGTACATAACCCTCGGGGCACGAATCAGACTCGCTCTTGGCCGGTTATTTTTTTTCCTGGCAACACTACCTACCAATAATAACTCTTAAATACTTACGACTCACAAAAATACCCAAACTACAGCAGTACCGACCGCCTGCCAACACGAACGAATTCGGCGAACTATTGATTTTTCCCAGTTCTCTTACGCGGCGTGTTGGTGGAGGTCTAACACGAGCTCCGTGTGAAGACGCACCTGGCTGCGAGGGGGGAGGGAAGGGGGGGAAATATTAATTTAACTTACAACAAGGAGATCTATTGTAGTTGTAGGGTAAAAAAGTTGCTTTGTAATATTTAGAGGTAGGGTTCCACAATCATGATCAGTAACGTTCATAAAGTTCGTACATACTCACGCTTTTGTCCAACGAGGTTGGCGCAATGCGATTTTTTCTTTTATTCTCCTCTGTAAACACTATTCCATAAAAATCTATATTTATTTTTCCGAGAGAAATGGGATACGAAACACGGAAAATAATATCAAAACTACATAGTTCTAGCTATATTTTGAACAAAACAAAATGGGTACAATTTAATATAATAGACAAATGTTAAACATATAATTACCTAATTTTAATCATAGCCCCATATTATGTGAAACAGCACCTGTGCCGGGGGAGTGTTGATGTAAGACAACCCGCTGGCACGGGGATGTTTGTGTTTTTTGTTGTGTGATATTATTATGGGTTTTAAGTAAATGAATATTATTTTTAACTAGTTTTTGCTATGCAGGTACCTGCTTCTGATTTGCAGGTAGCTACTACCTGTAGTTTTTGCGCTTGCGCCTGATTTATTGTAATAGCAAAGCTAAGCTTTCCCTTTTCTTCTCTCTTTCTCCCTAATTTCACACTTTTATTTAAAGAAAATAACCTATGTCCGTCTCCAGGGTTCCAACTATCTCTGTACTATTCATCAAAATTGGTTTAGTCATTTAGGCGTGAAGAAGTAACAAACAAACAAACTCACTTTCGCTTTTATTTTTTTAGTAAGGATTGTAATCAAACTTCATGTTATTGTCTTCTACAGCGTTAGTTAGTTTTATGTTTCCATACAAAACAAAAAGAAAGGGAAAAGCCTTTTCACCTTCGCGATAGAACTCGTGAATAAACTCTTTTGTGACCTTTTTGCTTCAGTTGACTTCGAATAGGTCGGTGTATTGTAAAAAACTGGAAATAAAAATGTGTCTGTTAATACAAAAAGTGCGAGCCGGATTCGCGCACCGAGGGTTCCGTAATAAGTGGCGGATAACTTTTGACTGCGTAGATTTAGAGGGTTGATTTTTACAGATCTAAAGAACTAAGAATTTGAGAATATGGTTTTAATTTCAAACTCGATACCTCCACGCTTTCCCTAGTAAAGGGGTCAGATAGACAGACGGACTACAAAGTGGTCCTATATATGGGTTCCGATTTTTTGTTTTGTGGTAGGTAAGTCTAAAAACTACCTATTTATACCTACCGAGACAAAGAGAATAAGTGGTAAAGATAAAGATAATTTGTAAAACATGAGTAGTTGAGTACATACTCATTCGGTGTATTAAGATGATAAAATTTGCAAAGTTGCGACATGTTGCCATCCAAAATGCTACATTCTAAAATGTATAGGGAAGTTTCTTCGTCTAGACATGAATTACGTCTGGTGGCCTCATATCTGGTTGTCTTCGGGCTTATTCTACTCTATGGATAACACTTTTTGCGCGATGTAATATTAAGCGTGGCGTCAGATGAATAGATGTAGTCGTATTTAATCATCTACAACACTAGATGAGTAATAGTAAAAATACGAATTACTGAATATGGCCCGCAATGTGAGGAGGTTCCTGTCTCTGGAGCCCTAACCACCGGTAGCTTGTACTCTGCTCCCGACAGTGCATATAAAAATTGATTCGTATATATATTTAAAAATGTAAAATTTCAGTATTCAAAATGGATAAAGAGCATATTTATCAAATTTACAAAAACAAACAAAACATTATTCTACTTTAATATACCTTTTTTATCTATAAAGTATCTATGTAGCTGCCAATGTAAAAGATCACAACCTCAAAATAACATCCTGTTTAATAACAACCAACTCTGCCCGCGTCTTTGTCTTCCACTTCGTCGACCGCATCGAACAAATATTCCACAGCAGTTGGTAATTACACTACCATCAACACGGATTAACACTATTACTGTCCATCAGAAAAAGGTTTTATGAAATCGGATCATTAGTTTCGGAAACAACAAATGCTTACAAATGTTACCTGTTTAATATAGTGTTGACTAGCGACTCGCCCAGCGGTTTTACCCGCTGCTCACCTCCTAAAGGTCATAGCGTGAAGTATTATACATATAAACCTCCCTCTTGAAGCACTCTACTTATTGAAAAAAAATCGCATCAACATACGTTGCGTAGTTTTAAAGATTTAAGCATACATACAACAAGCAACAGACAGACAGCGCCTTTGTTTTATACTATGTAGTGATTTATAAATACTCCCTACACAAACTGCATTTCGCCATTGTTGCCATTTCACAAAATTGTACCTAGCAACATAACAGAATATGCGCTGACCTCTACGCTGCGGGCGATCGATACCCGCTGTCCGAGCGCCGAATATACGAAATGTAGGTAAAATGTAGCGCCCACTGAACATATACGAAGGGGTAACATGTTGCTGAATTGTACTCTTTTGGAATTTAATTTAAAGACTCGATGAAGTTGTTTGTTTCTAGCGGTGGACAGCAGGAACCATGGTTACATCTTGAGAAATCAGGTGAGGGCCCATAAGCGATGTAAAAACTCTGACACCAGGGGGTCTTTTTTATTTTTGGGGTGGGAAATCATCAAATAACTTCCCCTGCTCTGGGCGCAGCAGGGGGAGTGTCAGAATTTTACTGACTAAAACCCACCCATGTTCTTTCTATTGCCCTTTACGTTCCGGGGCCGCGGTATCTCTTTCGAACGACACGCAACCCCGGCAGGCGGAGGCTGTGGCAAGCCCCTCTGCTTTGCTGATATCTCTTTGTGGCGCGCGAGAAACACGAACGCGCCGTCGACACGGCACGGACGGACGGACGGTGAGCTACACACCGGGGGGTCTAAAATGGCTGCTTCAGCAGAAACATAACAGGATTTTAATATGAATTACGTTAAAATTCTTAAACTGATCACAGATGCTGTAAATATTGTGAATTGTCACTTTGTGAACATTTTGCGAATGGGAAATCATATTAATAAACTATTATAATTCTGTTTAAGCGGTCATTTTAGACCTCATCATTAGTTACTAAACACACGACAATGAAAGATTCGAAAATTCGTACTTATCTAAACTAACTCCTTTTCCTCGTGAGGCCAGAGACAGACAACACAAAATGCCGATTGCCTCGATCCTTATTAAATTCGGGGTAACACAGTTCCCCTTTCCTGATTTGCATGTACCTACCTGCTACCTGCAGTTTTTGCCCTTGCGCCTTATTGATTTGTAATAGCAAGTTAAGATTTCCCTTTTCTTCCCTCTTTCTCCCTCATATATCCCTTTTATTTAAAAAAAATAGCCTATGTCCGTCGCCTTGGTCCCAACTATCTCTGTACTAAAATTCAAAATCAAAATCAGTTTAGCCATTAAGGCGTGAAGAGGTAACAAAAAAACAAACTCACTTTCGCTTTTATAATTTTAGTAAGGATTTTGCTTTATTTACGTTAATAAAAAGACAGTAGCACCGTTTATTGTATCATATATCACAAAATAACATAGTCAATTCGACGGGTCCCTTTTGTTGCAACTTGCCTACCAAAAGTCGTTTGATCCCATCGTCGACGTCGACCCACGTCGGGACACAAATGACGGCGGCAGCCAATTTACCGTCGACCAATGTACCCTTACTTTATTGATAGTCTGGCATATGATACCCTATAGAGTATAGAGGTAACATATCGTTTCAGTCTGTGGTTTATTCACCAAAGGTAGAAGCAGAAATCTCTTGGTAAGACAGGTTGTTAGACTTTCGGGTCATATACTACCTGTTACGACTGTCAAAGATTTACAAATGATAGTCGGGACCAACAGCTTAACGTGCATTCCAAGGCACGGAGGAAACTCGGTATGTAAAGGGTGGTCACCCATCGACACACCAATCGAGGCAAGGATGGCTTAACCTAAAGATCGACCTGAGCGACTGTTATTATTTAGCCACGAGTTCCTTTTCTCGTGTGATATTAGAAAAATATAACCTGTTTTCCTATCACACTGAGAATCCCAGCTCTATTGACATGTCCGTGTAATTTACCGCTCCACTGCTCTGACAAAGCGTCTCCGTCTCCTGTGACGTCACATCGCGTCAGACAGAATAATTTATTGAAGCCACAGACTCAGCGGGAATCGCCTGGAGGATTCCTCACCGGTTGACATAACTTTTGTTTAGTTATGCAGCAGTTTAATTTAAAAAAAATCTTAGTGAAGTAATTTGATACAGAAAAATGTCGTAGGTTTTTTTCAATAATAATTCTATCCATCCGGGCTGAAATTACTGGTCAGTGATAAACTTATAACACAGGTACTAAACTAACGTTTGGCGCAGTGGCTGAGCGATCGACTGCTACGCTGCGTGTCGTGAGTTCAAGCCCCGCGCGGAAAAAGTATTTATATGACCTACAGGTAGATCTTTCGGGTCTGGCTGTTGGTGTATGTGAGTTTAAATTTTTGTAAACGCACCCACGATACAGGAGTTCCTAGTGTGGGGCATGGTTTAAAAAAAGTATTACTTAATAATTTTCATATCTTTATGTATGTTATTATATTGTGAGTGGATAAAAGTAAGTAAGAGTGGTATTATGAATTATTTCTTCATAAATAAATACATTCACTGACAGAGCAAGAGCCGTATCCCAATTTATGTGGGGTCGGTGCTGCATGTCTGTGCTTCCATACTCCTCTATTACCAGTCACCTTATCAGAACCCTCCTTTCTTATCAAAACATTATTCACACAGTCCATCCGTCGTGACTTTGGTCGTCATCCTTCTAATATTAAAAATGCGAATGTTTGTGAGGATGTATGTATGGATGTTTGTTACTCTTTCAAGTCCACAGAGGTAGATTATAGTTTGGAATAACACATAGGATATCTACTTTTTTTCTATATCACGTGGACGAAGCCGTGGGCATCAGCTAGTCTACTCATATAGCCACCCAAATTCATGCTCAAAATATTTCTAGCAAGATTTTAATTAATCTATAATTAATAATTGACACCTGACCTCACTCTTTGCCATCAAAATGTATCGAAGTATAAATTATGTCACTAAGATTGACCACCTAATTAACAGGATCGCTGTCTCACAAAATAAAACAGGGTGATTTATCTGCCCCCTCCCCCTCCCCCGCCCCGCCCCGCCCCGCACCGCCCCGCACCGCCGCGCTCCCGGTGACAAAGCGATGGGCAGATTAATCACCGGTGATAAATGGATGTGACTCATTACTTTGAGGTTGGTTCAATCTTTGTTTTTTGGTCTGTTCGACAATGTTTTACTAGTTTAAAATAAAAACTATCTTTTTTTTTTAAATAAAAGAAAGATGTCTCAATTATCTCAGAAACTACAAGTGTTAGGAGTCTCAAATTTTGCATATCGGATCCTTTTAGGATGTAAGTGCTCATTAAGACGGGATTTTGCAAAATTCAATCCGTAAGGGGGTGAAACAGGGTGGAAACGTTTGTTTAGGAGAACGCGATTCATTGGCCGGATTGACTTGAAATATTAAATAGACATTCTTTTACGAAATTAATAGTTTATGACATCACAGTAGCGGGTGAAACATATAGTAATGTTATATAAGCCTATGTTATTTCCTGTTAATATGGGTTTGTATTGGTAAATAAACGGTTTAAATCAGTCCAGAAGTTTCGGAACCTATAAGGGACAAACTTAAAAAAATCTTTCCTCTTTATAATAAGTAGTATAGATACAAACTATAGTAAAAATGGCAACATAAAATAACGTATTCCGAAACGACGGACTCAGTTGTTCACGAACAATTTAGTATTTTTATTGAAATTCCAGTTTGCCCTAAAACACACATTACGGTATCGAACCGACGAGTCTCCACCATATCCATCAAACCACTTACCTCGTTCGTCACCGACTTTGAGAGGGAGAGTCATCTAAACGATCTTAACCACCATCCTGTCCTCTCCGTGCCGATCACGTAGCTACTCCGGCCGTTAACTCCCGCATCTGTGGCCCTCAGAGGATATTGCCACTAACTCTTAATATGGCCGAACTACCCCCGGGGGTGGCGGGGGGCGTTGCAAGGAAAATGAACACTTACGAACGAAGTGCTGCTGGCTTTATTTATGTTTTTCTAAATTACTACCTAGCTGTCCTACGCGGTTTCACCCGCGTCTTTGGTTACTGCCCCGCTCCCGTGGGTACTAGCGTGATATTATATAGCCTCTATTACACAGTGATAATGTAGCTTTCTAACGGAATAAGAATTTTTGAAATCGATCCAGTACAAATCTATCCTCTTCATAATATACGTGATAGGGGAATATGCCCATAACTTTTAAGAATTTACATTCAAATATTTACGAGTAATAGACATGTTACTATTTAGTTTCAAATTGTATGAAAATATTTCCAATGACCACTCCATAAGTCATTTAATCCTCTTTAGTAGTTAGTAAAGTTATATTTTAAGTAACGGATGAAACGCCATGATTCATCCGTGATCGTGGCGTTTGCACATCGCCGAAATATCGGAAACTCGATAAAAATAACAAACATGGTAAATATCCCGTTTCAAGTGTTAATTATAATGTTATAATTTAAGTTTGATATGACAATGTGGCTCTATAAATGTCTGGCATAATTATAAACCTATTTGAACGATAACAAAATATGGCCTTTTAATCAGTTATCGAGCCACGTCAGTCGTTAGGTTACTCAGAAACTCACAGGTCACGAACTAACGCTTCAATAAACTTTAACCCAAGCTTGAGAAAAGCTTTCATAAAATACTTGTGCTATAATCCCACGTGTTTTAAAATTTAGTTGGGTTTATTGTTTTACCAAGAAAACGGTAAACCACTTAAGTTAAGACTGAATATTGCCCATAAAAACGTTATTTTTAATAAACTCCGCAAGTAATTTTGAATATTACACATAACTTATGAGGGTAGTCTGAGACCCGTTAATTGAGTTACCAACCCTTGTTGTATGTACAGATGGTGAGGAGTCAACAATCGCATTAGTCCTGGTTGAGGGGATAACACAACATTGTAAGATGCTGTTATACCATTACGTTTGAACGTTAAGATTTTAGTCAATTAGTGGGCTTTGATCTGAAATACGTGTCTAATTGGATACTGTAACGTATTACTTGCCTTACACTAGGAATTTCTCCTGTATCGTGGATACGTTTACAAACATTTAAACTTACATACACAAACAACCAGACCCAAAACAAATATCTGCAGGTCATACAAATATTTGTTCAGTGCGGGAATCGAACCCGCAACACGCAGCGCAGCAGTCGATCGGTCAGCTACTGCGCCAACCGTGTCGTCGTTTTAACGTCGAAGTACGGATGGGTGACCTTTCCTTACTTGCATAGGTATAATTACGAACTTTGTGCACGCCTAAAGCTACGTCGAGACTTTTCCTCAAGATTTTTTCCCCATCTTCTGTGTATCGTAATGTAACTGATGTGTGTCTCGATATTAATATTCGTCTTTATGTAGAAATCCTTGCTTTGCTACGCATTGGAATATGCGTAGCAAAGCAATAATTTCTACGCACGCAGACGAGAAAAAGCGAATTTTCTTAACAAATCTTAACTATTTTCACGAAGATTGTAGAGCGCAGTCAACACATCCGGCTGATAACAGCCACACTTTTTGTCCTGAACTAGTTTCCTATCGCTAACTCGGAAACTCGTGGAAACGCGATAAGAGTGGCCTTGTAATAATAGGAATAGAAACAAGCCATATATTTTTCATCATTTTAACCTTTTCAAAGCTGTTTTAACTAAATAATTACATAAGTGAACTCGTTATGAGTCTTTGGCCAAGAACCTTTCTATTTAACTGGTTATTTTATATTTTATTTATTAAACTCTATGCACATGTATAAAACATTGTACAAAGGCGGAGTTAATGCCTTGGGCATTTTCTACCAGTCTACCTTAGGGTGATACAGAGAGAAAATATAGTAGGTGCAGGGTGCAGAAAGATTAAAACCGAAAAAAATTATTATATTTTCAATAATTTTTTTTTAATGATAAATACTTATATACATACAAAAAAATAAAAAGAGAGTTAAAAATACGAAGATACATGAAGAAAAACTACAACCATCTAATGAGGAGACGAATCTACCAGCTTCTTAAGCAAATGTTCCCGAGCTTTCACTTTGAAAATGAACCGATTGGTGGCCATCCTGGTATTCAGTATTTTTTTACAGTGCATTCTCTCATAATTTTGGCTGACTGACGAATATTTTCTGTAGGTCAAACAAATACGAGGTTACGGAGATCGTGGTTAAACAATAACAGCCGTTCAGGTCGATCTTTAGGTTAAGCCGCGCTTGTCTAGGCTGGTCTGTAGATGGGTGACCACCCGTTACATACCGAGTTTCCTCCGTGCCTCGGAAAGCACGTTAATCTGTTGGTCCCTGTCAATTGTAGATCTTTGACAGTCGTTGCAGATAGTCAGTGTCCCGAAAGTCTTACCGAGGTGTCGTATTACCCAGTATTAATTGGGTTGTGCTGGTCAGATAGGCAGTCGCTCCATGTAAAATACTAGTATTCAGTTGCATCCGGTAAGAATGAAAGCCGACCCCAACATAGTTGGGAAAAGGCTAGGCATATGATAAAACAAATACGAAGTACAGGACCGGTTGATGTGGTGACGCTTGTGGATTGTTTATTCCAGCAGTGTAATCTTTCGGCTGATGTTATGATGGCGGCCCACTTTTTAGTTTTCCTTCGTACGATAAAAAGATTTACATGCTTAACAATAACAGCTATAGAACTTAAAGAGTCCATTATTGTGGATTTGTATCTGTACATTACAAGATATCATTTCATTTTGACGGGCCTGTTGGTCCAGTGGTTAGTGGCCCTGACTGCTGAGCCGGAGGTCGTGGGTTCGATTCCCACCCAGGACAAACTTTGTGTGATGAGCATGATTGTTTGTTCTGTGTCTGGGTGTGATTTATCTATAATATGTATGTATTTATAAATTATTATAAGTATGTATATCAGTTGTCTGGTTACCATAACACAAGCTCTGCTTAGCTTGGGATCAGATAGCCGTGTGTGAGCTGTCCCAAGATATTTATTTATTTATTTATTTATTTTATTAGAGTCAATTAATCAACTTCGGATTATGAAGTTATACTCCCTATTCAGTTGATAGAAGTTGGTAGTTTAGAGAAGATGACATCCTAAACGTATGCATTTGTTGCAGCATGGGGCGAGTCCCTGCTGTCACTGCCGAAGCGCTGGCTCAGCACCCAGGTGTATGGGTCAGACGACGAGGACTTTCAGGTAAGATCAATAGTATACTGTCACCAATACCATGATGATTCAATTCGGACGCTCTAAGTGTGCAAGCAATTGACGATTTCGTGAAAATTGAAGCAAATTTTAAGCGACAAGTGTTTTGAGTCAACCGCGACGGTCGATCAACCTCCTCAATCTCGATCAACTGCAATCGAATGCAGACAAAAAATCTTCAAAAATCTATTACAAATTGATTCAAGATTTACCTCTTAAATTCATGACGTACAATATTTTGGCAACGCCCGCTAGATAGATGGTGTCTGCATCATACCTGCGTCAGATGGTTTGTGGTACACATTCCATTGGTGCTTTAACTCAATGTGTCATATTTTATCAAGCGACTTCAAAAAAACTTTATCAATTTGTCGGAATCTTTTATTTTACTTACATCTGCACACTTTTAACTTTATATCGTTTCTCAACTCGTTGTAACCAAATTCCAAAATCCAAAGAATAAAACTGTTTGTTATGAAACCGAGGTTTTTAATTACTGAAACTTCCAAATGCCTACTATTAGATAGGTGGTTCCTGTCTAAACCCGACCACAACAACACATTTTTATACAACTGGCATAAAATAAATAATAAATGATGTCGTTCTAGAATGTCCAACTACCGAAGCTGCCAGTCCCGGAGCTGGAGACGACGATGGAGCAGTATCTGGAGTTTGCATCTGTGGTGGTGAGCCAGCAGGCGCTGGAGCACTCGCGCGGGCTGGTGCGGGGCTTCATGGAAGAACTGGGACCACGCCTGCAAGAGTCACTCACGGATAGACAGAAGGAGATGGACAACTGGGTAAGTTAGAGACAGGTATGATCCAGCAGTGGCTAGAATAGTCGCGCAAGCTGGTGAGGGGCATCTTGGAGAAGTTGCACCTTTGCAACCACCACCACAAATAGGCAGAAGAAGATGGAAATGTGGGTAAGACAAAGACATAGATGTTCCAGCAGGTGCTAATGCACTGGCCTGGCCTGGCAGAATTAGCATCTTCAGATGTTGTGTACGCGGCGTTGGTGTTGGTGCTTGAGTGTCGCATAATATACTATGGTACGGCCAACGAGAAGCGATACAAAAGGTCATTAACCTAAAGAACAACTGTGGCGTTGACAATCTAATATTTAGCTCTTTCCATCTTGTGCCTTTGTCGTAATGTCTCGTTCTCCCGGCAAAAACATGACTACGTTAAGACGGGTTCGCCAACATTCGGGCGGCCATTTTAGATGGGGTTTTAGCATGGGTTTTGTTTACATTTGGTATCGCTTCTCGTTGGCCGTATTTTATAAGTCAAAATTAAAAAAAAAACGCTCCAAAACTAAAAAAGTTGGTGCTTATGAACTTTCTACCTAGGTTACATATACAATAACATTGCATTGTGTTCAAAATAACAAAGAACCATAAATGGTCCTTTGTTGTTTGGTTGGTCCGAGGTTACATAAGCAAGGAAATAAAATTGGTATTAATGAACCGATATCTTACTTGTCCGCTCATGCCAACATCCATGTATTCTAAAACTAACTACATTAAAATCTTGATATGATCTTCAACATATCCCAGACATTTAGCAGTGGCCGCAGATAAAACAAAACACATGCCAAAGCGCTTATCGGAGTTGTTAAAGATTTCCTCTACAACCCAAAACATGGTTACGTCAACACTATTGTTCGTAGTACTCGGCCGAGCTCAGCCCTTCCAACATGACGCCTTTACAACTACCTACTTAAAATGAAAACCAAAACTCTAATAATTCTTCTGTGCCTCGTAAATCAAGTGCTTCAAACTAATGGATTGATAGAACTTAAGAATTCACTAGCGAACAGTGACAGCCCGCTGTTGAAGAAGATCCTAGAGCTGGTGGACGCCGCGATAAATGACGAACATTTAATTCAAGTAACACTCAAACTGCTGCGAAGCCTTTGTATTTGCATGCGGGAAACTTTAAAAGCAAAGGAAGTTAACTTTAATGTTGGCAACCATCCTTTAGATCTCAACAAGTCTAGCGGCGCGGAGGGTAAAGTATTGGACCTGTATAAAAACATTTATAATATTACATGCTTTAATTTAAGACAAGATTTGACTAATCGTACTTATACATTTATTGTCGATGAGGAAGCCGAGTTTCTGAATCATACGAATTGCGGAAAAGATGAGAAAAATAATACAATCGATAAAATAGACAATAGTGGTGATTCTCCGGCTGTGGAACACTCAACAACTTCAAGACTGGGACAAGTATTATTTAAAGCACTCATACAAACGAAAGATCTCCATGAATATAGATTAAGAAAGTACAATCTATTTGGCACAGGAAAAGCTCGACTGAAAACAGCTTTACAAAATATCGTTATAGTCATACTGACTTTGTATCCAGATAAGCAAGAACTATCTGCAAGAAAACACAACATTGATGAAAAAGATTTTAATAACACACTGTATGCAAAATCACCGATAGATGTAGATATAATAAGCGCTGAGCATGATCAAAAACTTAAAGAAAAGGATCAGGCTATAAAAGGAGACTTTTTATCCGAGTGTAATTTACAATCCCTCTACATATCTTTAACTGAAAGTGATCGAAACAATCAGATAAAAGTGTTTAAATTAATTCGCAAACGTGATACTATAAAGATATATACAGAAGTAATAATAAACCAAAACCATACTGATTTGATTAATATTTGTTGTAATCAAAATGGTTCTACAGTTGCACAGTGCAATAGAGAAATAAATAATGATTTTATTGCACAACCTAAATTTATTGACGAAAATTATAAAAATACGATTACAAAGATTAAAAGCCTAGTAAATCAGTATGAAAATAAATTGAATCGTACCACAGATCAAATCGTAAGTACCACAGTCCAAGTCAAAAAAAAAGGAGAAAATAAAATCACAGATTCCACAACAAAGCAAAGTGGTACTAATATTGATAAAAATAATCACAAAGAGAATGACGTCCACGTGTCAGTTACAAATTCTAAAGAATCTAGCAGACTTAGTGAAGTTACTCAGGCCATTGTATTGCTTAATGATTTTGTGTCAAAACAAACTATAAAAACGTATTCGAAAACTGATAGAATCTCTTTGAAACCATGGACAGATTTTATGTTAAAAGAAGAACTACAGCAAGAAATTAGTACCCCGTACAATCCTATCAACGTCGGTGCCGCATTGAATTTAGAAAATCAAAAAGAAAAATCCCATAATGCGTCAATTAGTTCACTGTCAATTATGAAAAACGATGCAAACATTCAAAATAATGCACCAGAAAGTACAGTTAAAACAAAGCCGACGTTCAAAGAATACAAAACTAATAACAACAAAGAAAAAAATGAATCACTGGGTGTCAATGTCTTGCCAATGTCTCAAGATCAACATGAAACAGAAGACCTGCAGACAACATCAACATCAAAAACTGATACAGTGTATATGGTTAACAAATCTTATACAGTTGAGTCTTCTACAATAAACAGCGACGTAAACACATATTATAATCCTACTTTTGTATTACAAAACTTAATTATAGTCAACCCAATTAATACTACAGAGGCACCCAGGCTTAATGATAATGACAAAATGTCACAATTTACAACACCACGTTTAATTGGTAGCAAAATGATGACACCTGCTTTAGAAATAAATCAAATTGATGAAAGTGATTACGAAACATATTTACTTGGACAACATATAATAAAAGTCGGCGATAACAGCAACACAACGATATCATCGGTGGAGCAAAGTACAGAAACAACCATACAATATTCTTCAGGTTTGAATTTAGTTATTGCAAATAATACGACGTTACATACAGATTTATTTACCCTGATTCCAATGGTCAACAATAATTATTATAGTGGAGAGCAGATATTAAAAAATGCCCAAAATATTTCAGAAAACTTAATTTTTGCAAATTCTACAGACTCCACAAAAAGTATTACTGAAAGTGAACCCATAAATGAAACATTTGCAACAGAGGAAAGTAAAGCTAGTTCTGGTAATGCAATACCAAATGTGATAGCAACCGAAGAATTGACCAAAAATGTGAATGATATTGGACAGAACTTTACTTTAGGTGAGTCAATGTTAGCTGGCGTAGTAAAGCAAAAAGAAACAATAAACTTCACTACAGATTTCCCTACGAAAAAGAACTTTTCAGATATCACAATTATGTCTACATTTCAGGACATCGCTCCAAATACCACTTTCAAACCGGTCACAATCACAACACCCGAATATTACAAACAGTCAGTTCCCAATCATACGCGAGATATATTTACTACTGATAGAGTAACCAAATCAAAATCAATGAGTCCAATTGATTTTTATACGGCGGTTGAAGAGCCTAATGAAAAAAAAGGAACAAAAACTTTCACATCAGAACCTCTTGAATCAAATAAAATTTCAGATACGCCAATAAAAACAACGTTTCAAAATGTTGCAATTAGCACTAAATTTGAATCGTTAACAACACTTAATGATATGGACCAGGCATTTATAGATGAGGAAACAACATTGAAAACAAATACAACACTCGAATCTTCACCATTTGCACTTCATTTTATAAAATCTCAAAACCAAACAGTTCATTCTGATATCGAAGGAATAAATATTTCTGAGAGAGTAACCACAACAGAAACTATGAGTCCTGCTTCCCATACAATGGTTGATGCGTCTATTGAGCAAACAAATACAAAAACATTTACATCGGAATCACAGGAAACAAATAATATTTCAGAAACAACAATGAAAACCATGCCTAAAACGACACTCAAAATGTTATCAAATTTTTCTATACTTGATTTAATAAAATTACAAAGCGAACCAGTTAATACTGATATGGAAGGAATAAATATTTCTGACAGAGTAACCAAGGCAGAAACAATGAGTCCGGCTTCTCATATAAAGATTGATGCGCCTGTCGACCAAATAGTTAAAAAAACTTTCATGTCAGAATATCCTGCAACAAATAATTTATTAGAAATAACAATGAAAACCGTAACAAACACACCACTCGAATTGTCAACATTGTTTTTTGTTCTTGATTTTGAAAACTCTCAGAACCGATCAGTTCATAATGATATTGGAGGAATAAAAACTACTGATAATGTAACCACACCAGAATCTGTGAATACCTCTGCTGCTCATATAATGGCTGAGGCGCTTAATATGCAAACAAAAATCTCCACTTCAGAATCTCTTGACACAAACAACATTCCAGAAACAACAATGAAGAAACCATTTTGGAATGTTACAGCAAATACGACACTCGAATTGTTGACAAAACTTTCAACACTTGGTTTTACAAAATCACACAATCAATCAATTCATGATAATGTAAAGGGTATCAGTACCATTGATAGTGTAACCAAAGTAGAACCAGTGAGTACCTTTACTTCTGATGTGTCAATGTTAAATGGCGTAGTGCACCAAACAGAAAACAAAACTTTTGCTTCGGAATTTACAGAAACCAACGAAATATTAGAGACAACATTTCAGAACATCGCAAACAATATGCCACTCGAACCGGTAACAACACCTTCTACAAATAACTTAACAAAATCTAACAACCAATCAATTGACGAAGATATAGAAGGAATAAATAAAGCAACCAAACCAGTACCAATGAGTACCTTTGCTTCTCATGTAACGATTGAGGAACCTATAAACCACCCTGAGCAAATATTCAGTACGAACGTTACAAAACATGGCACAATAGAAATATCAACAATAGCAACTACATTTGTTAAATCTTCTGAAGAGTTAAACAAAACTGACAGTGGCCTTCATTTTGATAAGTTGGATCATTTCTTGAAGAAGGATGAATTTAATCACTATACAGACGCTCGCAATGAAACTAATGAACAAAATTATACGGCAACGACTGAAGTGAGTAGGGTCATTGCACAAGATACAGAAAGTAAAATAACAATTAAAAGTACAGATGCCTTAACTTCAGAAGAAGATCACCAAATGACAACATTATTTAACAAAGGGAAGTACAATAATGCTATTGAAACGAATACAGAAAGTCATATAACAACTGCTTTATTCGCATATACCGAAGATACTACAGTTAATCTACAAGACACAGTTTCTACTTTATTACAAAATGGAACTGACAATAAAATAACCATGGAAAGTACATATACGGTTACATCTGAACCGGATCTCACAGTGACAACAAAATTTAACCATGAGGAGCTTAATAAATTCAATACTACCTTTTCAGGTATAATGTCAACTCAAACTTTTCCAAGCACTGAATCAATACAACAATCGGAAAGTTTATCCACACACTCTGCAAACCCTCCAAAGAGAACAGATACAGTTGACAAACATAATAATCAATCAACAGAGCTGTTTTACACAGTAATTAACACGAAAACGCATGGTGAAATTGTGAGCGAAGCTTATACCACATTGATCCCAACATTAATTGAACATCTGGTAACAAATATTGATCCAGAATTTAACACAAGTGACGATATTCAAAGTACTGATTCAATAAAAAAACATACTGTTTATGACACTACTGATATGACTTTTTTTGAGAATGATTATAGGGTAGCAAACTATTTTGCAAAGCCAGAAATTTTATCTGCTAAAACAATAATTCAAAGTGAACCTCTTGTGATGGAGAGGAATGAAAATAACTTAAAATCTAAATTCGTAAATATTAAAGAAAACAATCATTTAGAATACACATCCATTTTGAATGAAACAACAACAGGTTACCAGAGTGTATCTAGTGAGATACCAGAAATTATGAATCTGTCGTCTAAAATACTATTTGTTAATAACACCTTACCTTTAGAATTTGAAAAAGATGCCTCACAAAAACAGTTGGTAAGTGAAAAGACTGTAACACAGTCAAAAGTGGGAATGGAAGGGATAAGTGATAAACCATCGAGAAATGTTTTAAAAGCATTGCCGCAAAAAGAATTTGTTACAAACAATGCAACCGTGGTATCGAATGCATCACTAGAAGAGTCTCATATATTGAAGAAAAAATTAAGTTCAAATCACAACTTACCTGCAAAGCTTGATGAGAAAGATGTATTTCAGAAAGAGTCGGAAAACTCAACAACGTCAACTAATTCAGAAATGGAGAGGTTAAGTGGTGAACTCTCCAAAAATAAAATAAAAGAACCGAAAAAATATTTGGAATTATTGGCACAAGAAGAATCAGTCGTGAATGGGCCATTAGGCAAAGATGTGTCTTTGCTATTTAATACAACAGCAGAAGAGTCTTTCACATCGAAATATAATTTTAATGAAACAAGTTTGGATAACAATACATACACAGCTGCTGTTCAAAAAGCTGGTGATGGTTTCAAAAAAATAATAATCCAAAATGACAGCTCAATAAAGGAGTTTTCATCACCATATTCAAGCTCCACAGAAATAACAACAGCTAATCATCCAGAGTTTACTCATGAATATTTTACAATAATTGCAAATATATCGGCAGACGATATATGGACAGAACACAACGACACATACATGCATAAAAAAATGTGTACGATGCCAGAAAGTGAAGCAAAGCAGCCAACCACTGACATGGATGAAACTACTTTAGGAATTTTAGCACAACAAGATCAGACTGACAAATCCCTTACGATGGCAACCACCAAAGTAGCTGTAGAATCTTTATTAGAATCTACTCAGCCTACTTTAAAATATAAAGTTAGTGTACCAGAAATCGTGACAAATGTTGTAACAGATGATATTACAGATGAATTAATATCATCCGCAAAGTACACAGAAACTACAACAAACTATGAACTACGTAATCACGACTCTGATTATTTTGGAAATGCTACCACTTTAACGCTGGGAAACCAATTTAGTACAAAAGGCATTGTAGTAAATGACTCACATGAAAACGTTCAAGAAAAACGAATGCCAGATCTTAGCACTGCAGCAATAATCACTACGACTCAGAGGTCAGAGGCCCTTGTTTCAAACAACTTGTCGTCTTCTCAAACACTATCTTATCGCGATAATACAGAAGATCTTATCACTATTGAACCAATACCTGAAGTCATAGACATAATGAATGAGACTTATGTTGTGAAAATAAACGAATCGAGTTTATTCACTCCAGAATTTGTGATTTCAGATTCACTAATTTTGAAGCCTGCTACTTTAAGTTCTATGGGGGTAATGCAAGATACTACGAAAAATAAGCAAATTACAAAATTAGACATACGAAAAAAAGAATCGACTTTATTCAACACAGAATCAATAATCTCAGCTTTAACTATCTCGACAACTTCCCCTTTTAGTTCTACGGGATTTTTCCAAAATACTACAAATAGTAAGGAATTAACAAAATCAGACATGAACATAAAGCAAACACTGGAAAGTGCTTACAAAGGTACAACACAATACACTTTCTTAAAAACATTGCAAACAACTCAATTAGATACAGGATCTAACGCAACAGCCATTGGACCAATATTGGGAGCTAATAAAACAACGAAAATAAATAATTTTGCTCAAAATTTTACTACAACACGACCAACTGATTTTACGGACCAGCCGGTTTATAAAGACTATACGTTATTTAGAGAAGAAAGAGGGTCCTCAACAGAACCAACGACAAGTGAATTTGTGAAAATACATTGTCATTCCAATGAAAGCCAGAGTACGCCAGTTTATAATATAACAGAATCCACGATTAACACAAGAATCGAAAACACTAGCACAGAATCATTTTCTTTTGAATCTTACACGCAAGAAAGCAGTATTGTCAATAAACCAATCACTTCACATGTGATGGAAATCACAAAAATACCGCGTCAAAGTTTTTCAACGTTCCCGCAAAGCTGCACTGGAAAATCAAAAGTGAAACATTCAAAAACTTTAAAACGAAAAATTAAATCCAAAAAACCTATTGCATTTGAATTGAACATTCGTGTAGGAGTCGAAGCGAATAAAGATGGAATCAAATTTTCAGTACTTGATGAAAAAGAAACAGTGATACATGAAAAAAAAGTATTAATGTTACCAGAAACTACTAATTTCAATTTCGATCAGTCTGCTAATAATGATATTCCAGGCACATTATTAAGATCAGAAATAAACCATTTAAACGAAACTGTAAACAATAAAACAGCATTGTTAAGGAATACAATTGGTTTTAAAAACATGACTCGAAGATCGAATGATGTCACTAATGAAGACCTACTTCGAATAACCGAAATTCTGAAAAAACTTTCATTGAATCTACCTGTAAAAACTAAACGACGAAGAAAGCTGCTAAAACAAATGAAAACTCGAAAATCATTTGCTGGAAATTCAACTATTGATGAAAATATACAAGTAGACCAAGTTAATACAACCAATTACAATGCAACTACATCATCAACTCAAAATAACTTAACAGGTGTTAAACATAAAAGCTTAATACCTGGTGCTCTTACTAACCTGCATGAAATTAATAACATTACATCTATTTACAAACAACATGATAAAATATTAGCAAGTTTGAATTATACGAAAAATGAAAACAATACACACAACAATAAGTATGAAACGATGTTATCATTGCCAGTAATAGGAAATACACAATTAAACACGACCAGGGTCAATAATACCTTACACGAGGAACAAGGAGATTTGGAAGTCAGTCCAAGAACATTAGAGAATGCCAAAAATTATTCAGTCAAATCTAAGCTAATCGCGAACAAAAAGAAAACAAGAAAAACCTCAAAGCTAATAAACAATAAATTAGGAATAATTCTTAAAAAGTTATTAAAAGGGAAAAAACTTACCAAACGTCAACTGCGAAAATTTAAAATAAAATTATTAAAGAGTCTTACGAATAAGAATTTCACAAGAGTACATACGTTTAATGACATTTTTAAAAAGGTAAATGACGTAAATGTGACTACTAATACCGTTGCATTAACCACAACTAATAAATATACCACGATACAAGCTGACAATGTTACGGGAACACAGAGTGTGGAAGCTGTCACGTCGTCAAGTTCATGTAGTGAAAAGTTTACTACAAAAAATGTATCGTTTGAAAATAATAAAGCACAAAGTGGAAAGAAAATGATAATAGGAATCGACAAACAAGCAATCAACAAAACACAAAATGAAAAGAAAATGAGTACAGGATTCGACGAACAATCAATCAACAAAACACAAAGTGAAAAGAAAATGAGTACAGGAATCGATAAACAAGCAATCAACAAAATACAAAGTGAAAAGAAATTGGGATCAAAAATCGACAAACAAGCAATCAACAAAACAACAATGGTAGTAATACGTAACAGCACTATCAAAAGCATTGTACAAGAAGGAAGACGAGTTTTTGACAGGAATAGTAATAAAAACCTTACGCCGCATAAAATGTCCTCTAAATATAAGCCCGAAATTACTAATCAGAATACGTCCACAGAACCAAATATCAGTTTTAGTAACGTGACACAAATAACTTCTAGCGATGAAGCAGCACTTTCAAAAATGGTTCTAAACGACGCAGATGAAGATTTGTCGAAACCGGAACATGACTCGATTAAAGACACTAGTGAAGCATTAAACGAAATTACTCTCAATTCCAATGATGCGTCAACTAAAACAAATATTCAAAAAGAAACAGCAAGTCTTTTTGACTCACATTACAGTGATTTAATGGAAGAACTAAATGGCGTTTTGACACAAGATAACAATAATGAAACTTTATCATACCGTGAAACGTCTACGATTGTGACTGATACTGAAAACACGACCGTTAAAACAAAAACCAACAATATCAACAAAATAATTATTTCAGAACAGCAAATTAATGATGTCTCGAGTACATTGTTACCTTCTATGAGGAAAAACATTTCGTTAACAACAAAAAATCAAATATTTACAGACACAAATCATACTAAATATGAAAGAATCGAAACTGCCACAAGAATACGCAGTGCTAGTAGTACTACGAACAATATTCAAGATATTATATTAACGAGTCCATCAGAGTTTGATATTATGACAACATATCATCCTGACGCTCAGTCTGCAATCATTAGCATGTATCAGCCAATTGTTTATGATTTTCCCGGAACGCTTGAAAAACCAAAAATTAAGGCAATTGTAGCAGATAATCTATCTGTAGACGAACTAAAATATGCCGACGCAAAATCCGTTACAGACAAAACTACGACCAATTACCTCAGTACAGTTAGCCTCAATTATGAAGACTTGAAATCAACTGACCATATGTTTAGTGGTTTAAACAGTTTACTGCCTCGAGATCTGACTTTAAGCATCAACAACAATGTGTCAGCTAAATATAACTTCACCAGCACTACCGATATCTTTGAGCGTATAACAGATATCGGTGAATCTACCAGCACACTTGATAAAGAAACGGTCAAGAATAAACAATATTTGAATAAAAATACTTCGAAAGAAATTATAAATGAAGTCAATAATGATTTTGAAATCTTAAAACCTTCCACTACCATAGGTCCCTGTAACATTTCCATGCATATAGGTCAAGAAATCATACTATGTGTCGGAAAAAAAATGATTAATGAATTTAAACCATCATCAATTGTAACCCCAGATTTAAGTGTTACTACACAATATCCAATGGAAGAGTATTTAATCAACATTGCAGATGATGAAAGAGAAAACCAACATAGTTCTATTAGTATACTAGGTACGGAAGAACTTATAAAAACACCTACAGATACACCTGACGTGTTTACGACAAAACGACCACCCATTCAAATTTCATCAAACATATTTAAAACAGAGAGAGAAACTGAAGCACACGTACATAAAATACAAATGAAGAACGCTACAGATTATAATAGTACTACATCCAGTAAATATACTTACGAGAAACTTTTGTCCAACAATACTTCAGATGACACAGAGAAAAATATTGAGAACTTAAATATTAATCAAAAGAAGACAAATCATTTACCAAGTTTACAGAAAATATTAACAATAAAGAAAGAAACCTTTTTGCCAGCACGTAAAATTATCAACGGTAGTGTAATGATAACTACCACTGACAGCACTGAACTAATTCTGGAGAGTTTTCCCGATACTCATACAGAACAAATACAATACAGGATAGTTCCAAACCAAAGTATTGTTGATAAAGACGTTCCTACCAGCGCAAATTATAAAAACAATGTTACCAAATCTAACAAATTCAGTAGCGATAGTAGCCCGGTCACCACACTGTACAATACTGTAGTGACTGATAATATGAATCAGTACACCAATGTATTACCAGATGCATCTATACATGGCAATAAAACCAGTTTTGTAGATGTTCGCGAACCTGAAAAACAGTTTAAAAAGGCATATGAAACGCAAAAGTTAGTAAATGTTAATAGCACTGAAACAAGAAATATTATGAAATCAATCAAAACTGATCCAGCACAGATCAAAAGAAGAATAATACAAGATAAAATATCTAGGCATGGCACTAAATATCATTCCTTCATAAAGGTTCACGATGGTGGAAAAAACATTTCAGTAATAAGTATACCAACATTGACGCATTTAAATGTTACTCAAATTAATCCTGTAAACAATACCACTGTTAATTTAAAACCAGAAGCCCGAAAACTTTTACAAGCATCAAGTAATAAAGTTAATTTCCAAACAGACCCAACAAACCAAAATAGAACTGAAGGAAAAGGATACCAGAGCAATCACAAAATAATTTTCCCAAATGAGGGTATTATGGAGGCTAATGAGAATATTAGGAGTGGGAATATAAACGATAAAGTCTCAAAAATGGAAATATTTAGCTCACGTTTAAATAGGCCGCATAAAATATTTCCCACGACGACAGCTTGTACAAAAAATATAAAATACAACACCTATCGGCCAATTACTAAGGAAGAACTTGAAATACTTAAGTACTTCAGCAATCCCATTTTCAATACTGTTTTTGGTAAACAAGTTGACCACAAACCAAATTCACAAGTACCAGCATTTAATTATTCTAATGTTGCCAAGGAAAGCGGTAGCAATGATTCCAAGACCATTCTAAGAGCAGTTGATAATTCAGTTGTCAAACAAATGATGCATGCAAAAAGCGAAGATCGTGCTGACAATGATTTACACCTAGCATTAGGAACGCATAAGGATTCAAACAAATCGACGGAAATTGTTCAAATTTCACATTCTTCAGAAATTAACCGAATTTCACATCCAATTCTTGAAATTAATATAAATTCACCTCAGATAAGAACTAGCGGGAATTCACCTCCAATGATTGAAATAAATGGAAATCCACTTCCAATAGAAATAAACCAAAATTCAGCGCCAATGGAAATTAATAGAAACTCTGCGCCGATGGGCATAACTGGAAATTCTGTGCCGGAAATGAGGGAAAACTATGCACCGATGGAAATGAGTGGAAACTATGCACCGATGGAAATGACTGGAAACTATGCGCCGATGAGAATGAGTGGAAACTATGCACCGATGTACACTCATGGGAACTCTGCGTCCGTGGTTTTGAATAGCAACTATGCGCCGATGGGAATGAATGGAAACTATGCGCCGATGGGCGCTGATGGGAACTCTTCGCCAATGAGAATAAGTGGAAAATCTGCGCCGATGGTTTTGAATGGAAACTATGCGCCGATGCAAATGATTGAAAACTCTGCACCTATAGGCATTAATGAGAACCCAGCGTTGATGAGTATGAACGGAAACTCATCGCCGATGGCAATGAATGGAAACTCTGTACCGATGGGCATTAGTGGAAACTCAGCCCCAGTGGGAATGAACGTAGACCCGGTGCCAATGGGTAATAATAGAAACTATGCCGGTATGGAAATGAACGGAAACTATGCCCCAATCAAAATAAGTAGAAACTCTGCGTCTGTGGACATTAATGGACACTCTGCTCCGAAGGACATTAATGGAAACTCTGCGCTGATGGCAATAAATGGGAATACCAGACCAATAGAAATAAATAGACAGTATGCGCCAATAGGAATTAATGAGAATTCACTGATATTTGATATTACTAGAAATCCAGTGCCAATGATAAATGATAGAAATTCCCTGATGATGGATATTACTCGAAATTCAGCACCAATAAGAATAAGTGGGGATTCAATGACAATGAATATTAATAGAAATCCAGTGCCGGATATTACTAATAATCCAGTGGCGATAGGAATGAATGGAAATCCAATGCCAGTGGGAAATAATGAGGGTTCTGTGTCAATAGGGAGTCCATTACCAATAGGAATTAATGGCTTTCAAGAGCCGATGCAAACTAACGGATATCTACTATCGATAGCAAATAGTGTAAATGCAGTGCCAGTTAAAGGCAATTTAATTCCTATTAGAATGAATGAAAGCTCTGTACCAATGGGAATGAATAGAAATTCACCGATTAATGGTATTACTAGAAATTCGGCACCGATAGAAATATATGAAAACTCAGCCCCAATGACAATTGATGGAAATTCTATGACGATGAATAGAAACGCGGTGCCGACGAAAATTAACAGCGTGCCGATAAACACCATAGTAACTGATCGAAAGTCGGAGCCCTTGAGAAATATCAAAAATCCAATGATAATAAATACTATTAGAACTCCGATACCGATAGAAATGAAGAACGCTTCAGTAGCAATGGATTTTAACAGAACTCTAATGCAGATTGAACTAAACAAAACTTCAGTGCCACAGGAAATTGATAGAAATTCAGCACTCATAGAAACTACCAAAAGTCTTATACCAATGGAAATTAACAAAAACTCTGTACTTATGGAACTTAACGAAGGTTCAGTTCCGCAAAAAAATAATAGAAAGTTCATTCCTCAAGAAACTAACAACAGCTCAAACTCGAAGGAAATCCGTGAGGATTCGTCTCGAGTAATTAAAACTAATAGGAATATATCTCTACCGCCCAACTTACATAAGAACACTCCTTCTGTGATTAAATCGTCCTCAAATACTGATAATAATTTGTATGTATCCCCAACGATTGATAACAATAGAAGTACACCTTCAACGGATGAGATTAATACAAACGCAGTTATTGATAACGAAAATGTTTCTTCAACAATTAAAAATCCAGGGATTTCGGCAGCAAAGTTTAACAATAATGTGAACCCCCCTGGAACGATGGACAAAAACGCCAATTTACCCCAAATATTTCACAAAGATCCAAATTCACAGTTGACCCATTACAGAAATAAAAATTCACCTTCTATTGTTGACATAAACAGATACTCATTGGTTGTTAACAAGAATTCTACTAAAATTATACACAATAAATGGAATTTACCTTCAATAATGAGAAATAATAAACATGGACCACCATTGGCTGACAACATTAATAGACGTTCAACTAATGAATCTAAAAATTCGAATTCAGCATCTGGCAATAATATGAATGGACATTCAGGACAACCATCAAAAACAAAATCTGATAAGAAAACACGGGGCCAGGAAAACAACAAGATTTATCCGCCTAGAACGGGTAATCGTCATTCATTATCAACGAAGGAAACTACTCAGAAGTCACGTCTACTGAATTATTTTAACAAAATCACGCGTGCAACGGTTGAACCTAACATAATTTCAGCATCTCCTACGAATCAAGCAAAAACATCAGAAGCTAGGAAAAAAATATTGCCAATGAAAAAAATAAAAAGAAAACCTTTTTTGACTTTCGAAAGTAATAAAAAACCACTGTCTATATCAGGAAAAAATATTAATACGCATGGAATTCTAGAAATAAACCGAAATACACATTCAAAAATGGTTTCGAAGAACTTCAAGAGAATTGGTTCACATAAAGAAAAACTTTTAAATTCTTTTGAGGGTGAGCGCAATCCATATGCTGAGAAAATGAAGGAACCAAATGTTCAAACAGAGATTAATAAAATGAAAAGCCTTAGAAGAAAGGCCATAAACTCTGAAGACTTTATCTCACAACACCGTTATGTCACACAAAAAACTACAAAACTCCTTCCAATGCTAATGAAGCCCCAGCGGTTGATATTAAAATCTAGATCATTAAGACCTCGATTTAATACTATAGACAAACCAGCCAAAACATTAAAACACAAAATGAAACCCAAACTTGTATTTAAGAAAAGGCGTTCAGGACAAAACATTCAGCGGGAGGGAATGATGACGAGGAGAATGAGAGTAAAGAATGTACTGGATACGCCTGTAAGGCATTCAACATTGAAGCCAAAGTTTTTTAGAGACACAAATGACGCAATGAATTTCATGTTTGATGATGAATATAATATGAAGAGTATGAAGGTGACGAGACAACCCTTTTTCGGAGACAATTACAACCCTTCCCCATCATACAGAAGAAACTATATGGAGAAACTAACCACGGATGCTGGGAAAAAGCATCACGAGAGGAGGACTATATTCTTTTTGAGTCCAACTGAACCGTACGACCAATATAATTAAGTTTTATAAATCAATAAGTACTCAATAAATATATTTATGATACGTTTTCTTTATTTTAAACATATCAGAGCTTTGCTTTTCTAAGGTTAATCTTCCCGTATTTACAAAATATAACCGCAATTTAGGGAATTGTTTATAGTAAACTAGCTTTTGCCCGCAGCTTTGCTCGCGTTAAATTCGGGGTAACACAGTTCCCCTTTCCTGATTTGCAGTTTACCTACCTATAGTTTTTACCCTAGCGCCTTATTTATTGTAATAGCAAAGCAAAATTTTCCCTTTTCTTCCCTCTTTCCCCTAATTTCACATTAAAGAAAGAAGCCTATGTCCGTCTCCAGGGTCCCAACTATCTCTGTACCAAAATTCATCAAAATCGGTTTAGCCATTTAGGCGTGAAGACGAAACAAACAAACTCACTTTCGCTTTTATAATATTAGTAAGGATGAAAATAAAAAAATAATGCATGCGGTTGTGACCTGCCAATTGATTTAAAGAAGACTAGTCTGATTGCTCACAATGATTTGCCTGAGCCTACACCTGAAAGTAAAATTATTGGTGTGGAAATACAAAAATCTGAGTATGTTTACTTATGCTCTATGGCGTATATCTAACCTAACAAGTAGGGCATAATATGTCGGTTTAATACCGAGTTATGGTATACTGATGGGTGGTATACTTGGTGCATATCGAAAGAGCTTTCATTACTCAAAAGAGATGTTTACGTGCCGCATATAATGTAGACCTACTTACTTCCAATAATCCGCTGTTTAAGAAAGTTAGAGATTACTTACATTAACTGGTATTTGTATTAAGGAAGTATGTAAATTGACTGAAATTACATCCTAAGATATTTGAAAAATTGGGAGATTTAAAGACTATTATTTTTGGAATGAAAACGGAATAGATAAGTTAAAAAGAAATAGTCCGTCCGTTAGATTATTCAGAAATGGGGGACGTAGGGACACGTATTTTTTATTTGTAAATTAGAATAATTATGACAAACATATAGCCCATTAAAGTTATTAGTGTGACGTTACGCGTTGCTGCTTCTGCTCGCGATTCACCAAAGATTGACAGTTGACAGCCGGGACCAACGTTTCAACGTTGAGGCACGGATGACACTCTGTATATAATGTGTGGTCACCCATCCACGGATCAACCTAGGCAAGCGTGACTCAAGATAGACCGATTCAAGATAGTTATTATTTAGCCACGAGCTTCGTGTGCATCGCTCATGTGTATGTGCAAAATTAGTTTGAGTTATTCTTTGATTCTCTCTATAAGCTGTTGACCCAGGTGCCTTGTCCCAGGTGACAGACTGGTGGCTAGACGACATGTACCTGAAGGTGCGGCTGCCGCTGCCCATCAACTCCAACCCTGGCATGGTCTTCCCTCGCCGCCATTTTGCCAAGATGGAGGAGGTGGCAGATCTGGGCGCGCTGTTCATCGACGATCTGCTGGACTATAAGGAGATGCTCGACAGGTAATCATGAGCTTAGGACTAGTTGGAACATGACTAGCAGATATTAACAGTGGGACTAACAAAGATCTTTACACAATAGATTTCTTATTGAGGAAAATTGCTTCTGGGTAACAACTTTTGTTTTTGGTGTTAAAAAACACATGTTATAAAAACAAAACACTGCGCTGAACTGCTGATGGATGCATTGAATAGTAAGTAAAGTTGGAACATTAAAAACTTGAAATTAAAATTATTTATTAAAAAGTTCGACCCCTAAAATCTCCGTAACTAGAGGATGGGAACTCTCCACTATGGTTTGGAACAAAAACAAAATGATCTCAATGACGGAAATAAGTACCTTTCAGTTTCGTTAAATTTTTTTCACCCTAAAATCCATTTTAGAAATATGCTTTTGCAGCACATACACGACGACACACCGACATACGACACTAACACTGACACGACGGCTAGTAGTTAGTGATAGGTACATTACTTGCCCAGGCTCCACGAAGTTAGTTCAATGTCAGGCCTATCCAAAAAAGTTTGAAAAGTAGGTACCTACTCCTCTGAAATGAGAACAGTCAGAGAAAGTATTACTGCTGGTTCTGATGTAGAGTAGTAGAGTAGTAGAGTATTAAAAACTGATTAACAGTCAGCGCAGAGAAATAACCAAACCGTAATCAATTTTGTAAAACCCTGTTTGCTTTAGTTTTCGAAAGGAGCAAAAATCATACTAATCTATAAACAGGGGTCCTCATTTAAAGGTGTTTTGGGCGTTATAAATACTGGTATTCTGTTGCATTCATTAAACCAACAGTTAGAAAAGACTAAGCAGAGAACGAGGAGATTTAGGTACATAAAATAGTGTTAAACAGTGCAGTAATGTTAGAAAGCATGTCAACGTTTAACTTTATATAATAGCTGTCTTATTTCAGAGGAGAGCTTCCCCTAGAACGTGCCACCAGCCGCGAGAAGGGGCAGCCGCTTTGCATGGAACAGTTCTACCGACTGCTGGGCGTGTGCCGCATCCCCGAAGTCGGCAAGGACAGGCTGGAGCTGCCGCAGGTCAGGCAAGGAGCTGAAGAGTCGGAGGAACTCGTCGTGGTTGCCTGCAGGAACTATGTGAGTGTTTGAAGAAGACTTTGAAGATACCATTTTCACGTTTGTTACTGTGTTTTCAAAATTATATTATATCCAAATTATATGTGCAAATGTACAAGGTACAGGTTGTGAGCGCATAAAGGATTATAAAGAGCATCTTAATAAATAAAAGCGCAACAGTCCCTAATTCGAAAGCTATAAAGATATGTGCCATGCTTTAATTGGTTGTGCAATACTTCACGAAGAATTGGGCAGAAAACCCACATTTCACAGATACTTAATTCACCATACCCGACTGCTCCGAAACAAACTTGTACAATTAAATAACAAAGATACTTGCTATGTCTTTCAACAATTCTCCACGGTTAAAACATTTCTACCCAAAGCTAAATAATAGCAAGCCTTGTGCTGTAAATCTGGCAGAACAAGAATAACTCCATTATTTAGGAGACGGCCATGTAACTTAGTTAGCACTTAGAAACGCCGCGGTGCACTTTATCACTTAGAACAGAACTTAGTTAGGGAACTGTCCCCCAGTATGAATAACTTATTTTGTTTTGTGTTGGATAATTTTGAGATGCAGTCGCGAGGGAATTAATTGTATTATTTATAAATGGTCCGAATTCGGAATAGTATTCATCGAAATTTAATTTGTCTCTGTTTTTGATACTTCCGACTTATTAATCATAGTTTTAATAGCTGTCCAATATTAAGTAATGTTGGTTATTTATGATCAATGTTACTAAAACAAACGATTAAAGATATCATTCATTGTTAAAACAACTAACATACTTAAATGCCCGAGGCATTAAGACGGCATTGTAAAAAAACAAAATCTACATGTGCATGAAATAAATAAATACCATATAGAAAAATCATGTGCCCATTTTAATAGAGATTCTTGAAATGATCATCCATCTTTTAGCGCTTCAGTTATTCTTCTACTTATTCTTTCTTCTTCTTCTAATCATTATTTTAAAAAAAATTGTAACCTTTTAGTCATGTACCTATACATAAAATAACTTCGGGCACTAATAGATGTTTGGAGCCCTTACAAATGTATTGTTTGCTTCTATTGCTTCTAATTTAATAAAACTTTTAAATACGATAGTCCGACTGTGGAGCCATAAACTGCATGTATTTGTTTAAAGTCTTATTAAATTTCTTTGTTAAAAATATGATTAAATGAAGTTACAATTCTAACTTTGGAACTTTCAAAAACAAAGCTGATTAAGGTGCCTCAAGCTTTTTTCATTTTACTTTTATTAATTTTTCCACACAGTTCTACCCCATTCCAGTGAAAGCAGCCGACCGAGGAAGACTAACTCCTGGAGAGATGCAAGCTCAGCTGCTGCATGCACTGGTCGATGCTGCCGGGGCACCTCCTGCGCCCAGGGTCGGGCTGCTCACGTCTATGAACAGGGACCAGTGGGCCAGGGCCAGGGAACAGCTTATTAAAGGTAAGAAAGTTGACAATCTACCGTTTACGCCACGTTAGCACAAGAATTGCTTATAAACTGTCGGTGGGCGATAACGAATAACTCGATATAAGTCTTTAAACTGACATTATTACTAACAAACATGGTAAATAACCCGTGTCAAGTTTTAATAATAAAGAATAACTCGATTCAGTACAATTTTCTATGGATATTTTTCCGCGTTTTTAGATACAACTTTCAAATCATTGGTAAAATTTTATTAAATCATCACCTTGTGCCCCCAGACGAGATGAACCGCATGAACTTGGAGCTGATTTCCCGCGCCCTTTGCATCCTGTGCTTGGACGAGGCGGGCGGCGACCGCGCTGACACGGATGCCGACACCAACGCCATGCTGCGGGCCATGCACGGCGCCGGCACGCGGTACCACTCCGCCAACCGCTGGTTCGATAAGACGGTCCAGGTGAGGACTTGGAGGACATAATGGTAGAGTGATAATGTTCTATTGTCCTTATCCTCATCCCTCTAGGATGAATAAGTCTTACGTGATAGGGGGCAAGCCTATCACCATTAATCGGATCCAGACTGGGTTTCTACTGGGCAATTCCTAGTGGAAAATCCCAATATCACTTTTCTCGGGAATCAAACTCAGGACCTAATTCTCAGCAGCTAAATGTTAAAAAACAAATGTTAATGATCTGTCTTTTCTTCCAGCTAATCATCTCCTCAGACGGCACAGTAGGCATGTGTTACGAACACAGCGCAGCCGAGGGCGTCGCCGTGGTCCGCCTAGCCGAGCGAGCCCTGGCTAGGGCAGAGGTAGCAGACAGACCAGCTCCACCACCTGCCCTCCTGCCAGCTCCTCAGGCCATGAAGTGGAATGTCACCCCAGACGTGCAGAGGGCTATAGAGAGTGCTGCCAGGGATCTTGATCGGTATGGTTTTCAGGGGTTGTGCTACATACTTATAAAGCATAATTACTTGATTTTTTTATTGGGTGACGAAAAGCGATAGGTAGTGTAAGTAGTAAGATTGAAATAAAAGTTGATGGTAGGCTCCAAGAATCACTAACCTTTTGTTTACTTAAGTCAGTCAAGGGGAAAGAAAAGCTTTTAGAACATAAAGAACAATTTGTGGGGCATAAATATGTGTCAAATTATCGCAAATCAGCCATCGCTCACCTTAATGCCTCCACTTGCAATTTCCTAGTCTGCTAAATCTTAACTACTGTATTCTGATGTTCCCTTGTTTCAACCACAGCGCTATCTCAGATCTGGACCACAAGGTGTACACGTACCGCGGCTACGGGCGCGAGTTCATGAAGTCGTGCCGCACGAGTCCTGATGTCTACATCCAGCTCGCCATGCAGTATGCTTACTACAAGTGAGTCATACATGAATTTGATCTTAAGATTTGATGATCGGGCGGGACTAGAAGTTATATAAGGTCCTCAATTTTACAATTAAATGAACCAGACTCTACATGATGAGATTCTACAATCTAATTGTTTACGAAAAAAAAAAACAAAGTAAAGGAATCGTCATTACTTATTTCCAATAGAACTATAACGTACACCAGCACCATCTTAAACGATTTTTAGTGTCCAACAATTGAAAACCTAAAACAACTATCTACTGTCAGACACCAGGATCATATTATAAATACCACGCTGTCTTTCCCAGAATGTACGGCTACCTAGTCACGACCTACGAGTCAGCCAGCCTGCGCCGGTTCCGCAACGGTCGCGTGGACAACATCAGGTCAGCCCACGGCGCAGCCCTGGCCTGGGCAGCCGCCATGTGCACCGCGGAGACACCGCCTCTCAATGATGCAGGGGATGACGGGCAGAAGAAGGTGTCTTTCAATTTGTATGGGGTGAGCATAGAATTGGTTGGTTGTAAATCTGGTGTGGGGAAATGGTTGTTTGATTTCATATTAAATAAAAGCATTTGTTTAAAAAAACGTCACTTCTAAGGATCAAACTATACATGGAAAATATAATTTATTCTAGTTCGGTAGTTTCAAGTTGTTATAGCCCGTTCTAAACCAAAGATGCAAAAAATTATACTTTACTATTTAAAAAAAAAAGTATACCTACCAACCTAAGCTCTTTTAACAGTCGGTTAAAACATTACTCTGATGGCAAACTTCAAGTTACCCGTATCAGAAACAGCAAAAATCCTAGCTGGACAAAAATCTTGTCTCTATCCAGGAGCAAAAGAAACTGGAGTTGTTCGAGGAAGCAGCTCGCAAGCAGACGTCGATCATGGAAGCTAACATCCTGGGCAAAGGCATCGACAACCACCTGCTGGGACTGCGCGAGGCGGCGCGTGAGACTCTGGGCGAGCTGCCACCCGTGTTCTGTGATGCTGCGTACAAGCAGATGATCGAGTTCAAGCTAAGTACTAGTCAGGTGAGCAGGTGTAGCAGAAGGATGACAAAATTGAGAATTTGTTTTATCCTCTGATTTTTTAAATTAATACATGAAATCAAGTTGAATAAGTCAATTCATCATTCACCTCTTATCAAATCATTTTCTTGGATTCTGAGTAATTAATTAAACTTATTCATTAATTTCGTGTAAAAATATACTTCCTGTATGAGTCCCAATATTGTTTTCTTCATTGATATTGTGATCTTTTTGGTCAGTGATAAGAAAAGATTGGTCGTCAAATGCTGACGCTAAATTGCTGATGATTCTCTTTACGTTTAACTATGTTTCCTAGGTCACCACCACAACGGATGGCACATTCATGGGCTACGGGGCAGTCTGTCCCGACGGCTACGGCTGCAGCTATAACCCGAAGAAGGACAACATCATCTTCTGCATATCTTCATTCACCTCCTCCAGTGTCACCAACACGGAGGCCTTCCGGCAGTCCCTCGAAGAAGCCCTCGACTCCATGAAACTCATGTTCCAAGCTAGGAAGGTGGAAAACTGAGGAGATGGTAAGAGGAAACTAAAGGTTTCCGAGTATTGATAGAGCAAGCACAGGTTCGTTATATTTTGGTGAAAGGCACTGTTTTAAAGCTTGATGTTTTAGGAAAGAAATGGGCAGGATTAGAGTGGAATGATATTTACGTGTTTCGAGATAACGAGTAGTTCGGTGTCTAAAAATTAAGTATTATGGATAAACCCCTCCTATGCCTCACGGGCTGTTCTTAATCAAATTCGTATTTAACGAGAAGAAAGGCCGGGAGTAAACTGATTAGTTTAATGTGCTATATATTCTAGTCAGTGCAGGATATTACAAAAATATATATCATAAAAACGATTTAATAAGTGAAATCAAATTTTATATGTATTTTCGCAACAGCTTTGGCAGATTTAATCTGTTTTTGTAAATATTTATACTTATTTTTCAAAAATATATTATTATCTATTGTTGATTTGTTGCTAGGTATAAAACTATATGTCTATAGCTAAATTATATTTATTATTATAAAAAGCACGATAGGAAAGCAAACTTGAACATATCATGAAATGACTTTTTAGAATGTTACATAAAATTAAGGATCTCAAAGATTTTTATAAAACTAATTCAAAATTATATCGATCCAAAAAAAACATCAATTATTATTGGTAAGTATCAGTCTGTCCTTAAAAATTTAGATTTTAAAAGCGTCACTGTTCCAGGAATGTATTTATGACACGCTTACGATACTTACAACTCAATCTAGTCATATCAAAATTATACTCGTATTCAATGAGTAGTTTTAATATTACTATATACTTAGTTTTTTTTTTTTAAAACGTTGCCGTTCTGAAGTCTTATGCCGTTTTAGGTGTTTGGTCACTGTTCCATAGTTTATTTATTGTTGTTACTCTATAAATATTCTATGTATTAGAAAAGATAGCTAAATTATAGTGTTCTAGTCATTTTACTTATATCGGTAAATTTTAATTGAACAGTTAATTACCTTTGCTTTTCCTGGGAGATATATTTATGAGGTAAGAGAAAAATGTTCGAAACTGTGTAAATATAAGATCTGACAGCAACCGTTCAAGTAAAGGTTAAGAAAAAAATCCCGATGTAATTAAGGATTAAAATATTAATTGGAATTCTATTTTGACAAAAATATAACCTATCATGGTAATATAAAGTATAAGAGTAAAAAAATAAAGCACACATTCCTAGATTAGAATTATTGTTAAATTGTTTATCACATATAATTATTAGTTTAGCACAAAGCTTGTGCTGTCACAAATATAATAATATGTTATTTATTAATTATATACCTACTATCTGTAACTTTACATGGTTTAACTTACATATCAAATATCTTGGCCAATGAATTTACTTAGTGATCTAAGTTGAAACTTTAGAGCTTTTACACTTTATATTTATACATTTGTTGTTGATCTAACTCTACTTAGTATATATTTTAATTTGTAGAATAGAGAAATTTAGGCGGATTTTACTGGGAATATACTTCGATTGACCTATGAAAAATCTACGAGGAGAGAAATCAAAATGTATAAAGTATACTACTAAAACGTCGGTTATAAACAGTTTAACATTATCCGTGGTGTTTGATAAAATTACAGTTAAATCTGTAAACGTCGTGTCCACAGTTTCAAGTGAATAAATTGATTAAATGAAGTTGCTACGAAATCATGTAGAAGCGTCTGTGAGCGTAGCAGCCTACGTCGTAGCAACATTATAGTTACGCGTTACCTACGACGTAGCTCGTTTGTGACTTTGAAATATATATTTCAAAAATATATAACCTCTACGTTAATGAAAACCAGTCGCAGTATGTTCCCAATAAAATGAGAGTAAACTTGTAAGTTGTTATTGCCTTTACCCATACATTATATCTATTAATATATAAAAAATCAGAACAATATCTTGTTCAACAATACCAAAAAAGTTTTCTTTGTTTGCGGACTTGAGAGAATAATATCGACAAAGTATTGTAAAATTTTAAAAACACAATAACTATAACATTGATCATGTTTTAAAAAAAAATTGGATACGGGTTATAAACTAACCTATAGTAATTAAATAGGCTTGTTCTATAAAATCAGCATCTTTTGAGAACTTTTTCACTTGTTCCAAGTAAATAATGACTATTTATTTTAATCCTTTTGCAAAGGATCATATCTAAATATACCTGCTTTTTGAAATACCCATCGATTTAATGCATAAAATTTATAGCCAAAAAAGCTAAAACAATTTTAGAGATCTAAGAAATATATAGTGTAGGTAGTATTAAACATGCACGGATAGAAAATTAATTAGAAAAAGAATCTATTGTGTGTCAGTTACATTATTAGTGTAACTTTTTATTATATAAAAATATATATTTACATAACTTTCGGTACCAAATATATCTATTCAAAATTATTTACTCGATTGTTCCCGGCACTTTTTTTGGCAAAATATTAAGTAAGTAGATACGTCTGCTATTATAAAAATGAGAGACATTTGCTCTAAAAAAGAGATACACGGTTAGGAAAACTATATCGTTTCCAGCATGGGATAAATGAAAGTAGGTATTAATCATGAGAAGTTAAAACATTTAAAGATGTTTATTAAACTGTTGGTTAAATACCGTGTTAACAATGAGACCGAGATGTTTCAAAGAATATGTTTATGAATTATTTTTTAATAATTATTATTACAATTTTAATGTTTTTTTTTGTTTTCAAGAAAAAAATATTTTTTTTTATTATGTATGGTGTAAAAAGAAACAAAAAAGTAATATGTTGAATCAATTTCATTGATTAAAATAATATACATATATGTATCTAAAACAAGTTGGGGACGGTTTTCATATTCAAAAGGAATTGGGATATTGATATCTCTTATAATTTTCTAGCGAACTTTAAATATCCTGATTCACGTTAAAAGTTATTTATTAATTACAATTAACTTAGTAGGTATAATAAATAAGTAATTTAGTAAAAATCGTATACATATCGTCGATGATGACTGTCATGCTCGACATGGCCAAGAATATCAAAAACATATCAAAGTTTAGGATTAAGGCTAGGTTTAATCAATTACAAATATCAATTATTATATAAATAAGACTTACGCATAATACTAAGAGTCAATTTGTCAGTATTTTATTGATTATTTAATATATATTATATCCTTAAAGGCTTTTCTGTTGCCTGAAAGTATGAATGCGTTTAAATTGTCAAGTATTTTTTATTTTATTTTTATTTACAATCTAGTCTTTTTTATATTTAGTTAATTATTTAAAATAATACTGAATGTTAGTTATAAGTAGTTAATAAGCGCGCCGCGAATTACAATTAGAGATGAGTTTTTAACACCTTATGAGAAGAACGGTAGCAATTACTTGCTATATTTAGATAAGTTATTAATGATCAGCACTTAAATATTATTCATATTATAATTAAATCGTTGAATATTTCAAATATTTAATTGCTGTCAAAGCTGAAATCAACGAAAATATTTTGCTAAATAATTTTAATAAATAAATATTGTTTGAGCACAATTTATAACATAGTTTATTTGTAGTTTTGAAATTATTAAATTTTATTAATATATTATAATTGTTATTTAAATTATTGTTATGTATTTATTGTAACCATTTGTGTTGAAAGGATTGATAATATAATGTTTAAGTTGGAATATAAAACATTCCTTATGAAGATTTAATCAAAATCTTAAAAAAAAAGAAAAGTTGTAGACACATCTACATGTGTGAATATGAACTATAACATACCTGCTGTTTAATATTTATTATACAAAATATAGTTATATCGCACTCCTAGGAATATTATTATTATATTCTTTAACCTGATCTCGAGTTATACAATACTCTTGAAATTATACATTATGCTTACTATGTAAGATCTCATACCGGTAGTTTATATTGTTGCATAATTATTAATATCAATGTTACCCTTACCCCGTAGAAAATAGTGAAAACACGCCAAGCTTTTTACCCTATTGTAAAGCTATTTATAATCTCTAAATTATACATTCTTATATAAAAAAGATATGGAAAAAATAACTGTATTTGTTGAATCATATTAGATTCCAGTGGTTTAGCGTTTATCGTTTATTAAACTATCATGTTAATGATGGATGTTTAGAATGTTTGTAGGCTTAGAACAAAAAAAAGGCATGGAAATTAATTGTGGATGCAGTTTGTACTTAGACGGGCAATTAGAAACTGGACTCTTATAAAAAAGAGAAAAGTATTAGAACAGTAAAGAACGACTATATGCTGTTTCGCTAACACAGCTGAAAATCAAAGGTGTACTTAGATCTACAAATCTTGGATCTGTTACCAACAAGCATGTTGGATGTAATTTGTGTAAGTGTTTGAATGCAAATAGAATTTAATTTAACTCGCGAGAAGCACTGCACAGTGGGTTGATTTGTGAAGAAATGTATTCGTGTTCCTAGTTTGTATTATCACTGTTATATGTAAACATGCGTACATCTGATGCAGATGAAGATCATCACAATCAAATCAAAACAAAAATATTGTTTGGGATACTAAAATAAGTGTCTGTAAGTCTTTGAAAAATGACTAGGTACCTTTATATGTACTACTAACCAATTGTATTTTAAATGTATTAGAAAATCTAATTGTACCCTTGCCATTTGTAATGTAAACATATCAAAATTGCTTTTATAGTATTATACGAGTTGTATTTAGCCATAAATGTTAAATGTTTAACTTGGGTGTCACCCGTACCTGTCTGTAATAGGCCACAGAGTAGGAAATATCAGTAGCATGATGAACAAAACCGACCGACATAACCACGCTTCAATAACACATAGCAGTTGTGATAAATCAGAAATGATTAACAGTACTTCTCTTGTTGACCATTTTTATGGTTGTATTACTGACATTGCGTACACTGTGGCATCTGAAACTTGTCTGTAGCTTGTAAGTGTATCCGTGTCCATTGAATGTTGCTCTCATTAAAACAAACTTTTCGTTGGAATTGTGTTTTTTATTCGTTGTTTACCCTTAACTTCTGCAGTAAGCATCACTTATCACGGAAAATTGGTCTCTGTGTCAGTGTGGGAAGATATTTAAAGACTAGATAGATTCTGGGACCATATAACACATATGTAGTTTGGTTTTGCAATGTTATTGTAACAGGATCATAAAACATAAATGAAAACAGCATATTTTTTCGGTAAACCAATTGATATTTATTTCCAGGATGTGTCGTTTCAAAGTAGGTATTTACTAAACATGCATTATATCAACATTTTTATAAAACAATTGCAAATAAATTGTTATTGACAAAGTTTTCACTATCTACAATACATATAAGTCGGTTTTAAAATAACATTGCCAAAATATTTTCAGTTTTTTCTTACTAAGTATATCATGTAATTTCATTATACTTAAATTTATTATCGGTATAAATTATGCTTTTATATAGACATTATCATAAAATACGAATAGGCTCAACATCTTTGCATGTTGATCAATCTGCTATAAGAGGGAAATAAATTAATGAAACGACTTTTAAAACAGGACCATCAATTTTATTAAAATTATACCTCAGGTGCCAATCTTAGCTCCTTATCTTTTACATCGCTTTGAGGATCAGTCAAACTGCCAACCGGACAAATAGACTACAGATTTACACAACTAATAAATATTTGTATGGACAAGTAATTGTACGGACATCTTTGTATGGACAAATATTTGTACGGAAAAAACTTTGTATGGACAAATATTAGTACGGACTAATCTTTGTTTGGACAAATATTTACTGTTGTACTTATCTGTCAGTGCCCGGAGTACTCAGAACAATGGACTGCAGTTTTGACTGATTCTTAAGTAGATTCCCATCAACTACAATACGGTAAGTGCAAAGTTGCGCTTCAGTATCGCAGCGTAAAATATCCACCTCCAAAACCAAGATATACAGTAACCACTTCAAAAGTGCACTTATCACATACATAGGTATACTTATAAATTACATTGTTCTATATTTAACTAAATTTCTCAAAGTATTTCATTTCTGTTTAGTATCAAAATATATACCTATATATATATTTATTTATCTTTATTTACACATATTATAATTTGTTCGGGACGACTCGATTTCTATCATAAATAAAGCATACATAAGTATCTTTTAAAACCATATTTTTTAAATTTAAAACTAAGTGTATCTCGGTTTAAATGCACATCAGGTCAATCGTTTATATAATTAGACCAATGTTAGGCACTTCAAATCAAGAATTTAAAGATTACAGTTAAATTCTACTATTAGGGTCTACCCAAAATGAAGCGATTCTCATCACAGGGATGCGGGTCTAAATACACTCATTTCTAACCTGTGTAAGACGTTCAAACTGTCACGTTACGTTTGTTAATTAAACAAACGACACGCGCATTTGCGTCCTGCTTTTTGCGCGACATTCGCTTCAGTTTGACCAAAGTTGCACTAATAGTTTCTCTCCGCATATTTGGAAAGAGTAATTTTGGGACATTTTACAAAGAAAATATTCTCTTCTCTATATAATAGACAATAATAGATGAAAACTAGCTGTGACCAGCGGTTTCACCCGCAGCTCAGCTCCTTTTCTGGAGACCCATCAAATACATATAAAATTTCATCAAAATCGGTCAACCTGTTTCGGAGGAGTATGGCAACTAAAACAGAGAGAAGATGATACACGTAAATCAAATTTTACGTACATTTTATTTGTAATCCTGTAATGGCACATAATTTGGATTTTATTTACATTCATGGCTTGGTGGTAATAATGAACTCTTTTTAAATAATTCGCTTCGGTATTTATTTAAGAAGGCTATCCTATATTATGATAGTCAGTATAAGATAACCTATTGTCCTTATAAGTAATCGAGTAAATCATTGTAAGTATAAGTATTATAAACACACTTTTGTTGAATCATTTCAATAAAAGGCTAGTTTCCAAAAAAAAACATTCCGTGTTTTAGATTATTCATAAATGTTCATAACGTCACGCGTTGCTGCATTTTTTCGCAACAAGTGACGTCACACGTAACGTTAAATGGGCTATATCTCTACCATTTTTGGTCTAATTTACAAATAAAAAATAGGTGTCCCTTATTTTTGAATAATCTAAAAGACGAACTAAATAAAATGTAATTACTTTGACCTTGGAAACTGCCCTATTGTCTAAGTGTCACACAAACACTAACTCATATAGATAAGAATTTTAAGCAGATGTCAGAAGCTTCATTCAAGTGAATGATTAGTTTTTGTTTAATTCGAAGTTCACACGTGATCAATAACTGAAATCTACATGTTTTTTACCGCCTCATTTTATTTTCATCATTATATAACCATGAGGCGCAAGTGTATGAAAATGAGTGGTAAATATACGGTAAAAAAAACAATTTTGATTAATTTCATGTTTCAAACGACCCAGTGGAGCGCCTGCTATAAGTTTTACATATAGAAATTTTAAAAAGGTGATATACAATACACAAGTTTGTTTATTCCATTAAAATAACACATACACAATAAATCCACGAAAACACTTTGCCGTGATAATTTTTAAACCACAGAGTAAGTGGCAAATGGAGCACTGAATCAATGAATATATTGCCATTTACCATATCTGTTACTTCAATAAATGCTTTATAGTACGCATTATATATATCATTATTTCATTAAAAAGTTCGCCTTAAAATTGTCTCCATATACTGGCCTAGAAGTCAAGTTATAAACAAGTTAAGATTTACAAAACCTCACGCTTGTATGCTCTATAGGGTTAGGCTGAGTTTTCCTGTATCTTGTTTACTAATTGGTGTCTTACACACCTACATTACCCATAATAATAGATAACAATTCAATGGTTCGCCTAGTCGACTAGCTGTTTACAGTTCTACCAGGAAAAGTATGCGCTTCGGTAATCTTCGATACCCTTTACAAAAAATGAACGCGTGATCATGTGATCTAAATACAAAGCTGTTACAACCATGGACTTGCCCAGTGCAGGAATAAATATCTTAGAAGCTTCGCCTCTGTGGCGCGACGTTCGTGTTTATTCGGAAATACGAAGATTGTCGAATAGCATTAATTTTCTGGTTTAACTGTTAAAGATATCCGAGTGAAGTTACTGCTCGTGTCATTTTGTGATCAGGAACCCTGGCTCGCAGTTGCACTCATTTTCATCGGATTTTACCTGTAAAGATTTCGATATTTTAATTTATCATTATGGTGTTTATAGTGAGTTGCATACTTCCAACTTAATTATAATGGAAGAAATTAAAGCTGAAAGTGTTCACTTACACTTAAATAACACTTATTTGACTATCTCGAATAATAAATTTTATGTAAGAGATGTAAAAAATTAATTTAATCGTAGCTAGAATCTAAATAAAACCAGTGAACATGGCATTCCCATCCTTCATGCCATGCACGTAAAATCGTCGGGCTCGGCCTTGGCAATTGCTACTGAAAATCCTATTCCCAAACATTGGACAAGCAGTCTCAAAAAGACCTCTCTTCCCTCATATTGGTCCCTACCTACAGCTGTTATTGACCAATCTTTGAGAAAACATTCGAATTCTTCAAGCTATCTCAAACTCCCAGTTTTACTAAAAAGATATCTGGGTTCCCAGCAAGGATTGTAGCGACCTGAAGATGAGTATTAGTCGAATGTAAATAGTGATATTCAAAGTAATTATCATATTAGCTGGATTATGATAACTTCTTTTAATTAAATTAGTAACAAACAACATGTTAGTTATAATTAACACTTGAAACCGGATATTTACCAGGTTTATTATTTAAATTGAGTCAGTTTAAAGACTTATAACATGTTAGTTGACAATGTTGATGTTATTGTGAGAGTTTTCTGGGCAAGGGCTAAGACCTTCCCCGAACTCTTTTCTTTTCTTTTTTTCCGCCACCTCGAACCATTTGTTAGATACTCGGTGTTATTTACTTACCACTTACCATAAGGAAGTGGTGCAGAGTCAGCGCCTCGGCCCTCGGCCTGAGGTCGGCGTCGTGCGTCAGACACGACAGGCAGAACTGCTGCCCCTCGTCCGACAACGTCGTGGGGATCTCGGGCCTGCCGCCGGACCCCACCAGGAACATGATCTGGTAGTTGCTGTCGTACTGGGAGAAGGGCCGCTGGGGACAGGAACACAAAACGGTTTACAAATAGTACGAATAAAAGAGACTAAATAAACACTAATTTCTAACTTTAAAATACTATTGTGTTGCTTTATGTCAAAATCAAGATTTGCCCTACCACATACTGAATTCATTATATATTAGTAACTAAAATCATGTAGTTTACCTTGCCAGAAGCCATCTCAGTGACGACACAGCCGAGCGACCAGATGTCTGCGGCGCGGCCGTGACCTGACGACTTCATGAACACTTCGGGAGCCATGTACGCTGGGAAACCACACAAATATAAGGTTTTTAATTGTATTCATTTTATGTGGATGATCAGGGAGTGATGTACACGGGGCGTAAGAAAGAGCTTTATGTTAATGTTCTTGCAATAACAGCGAAAACGTCTTGTGGCTCGCTTCGGTTCGGATGACGCGACTCGATACCGAGTTGGACTATTCGATTTTACTTCGTATTTGATACTAATACTGTGGCGATGAGCTTAGTCACTTCTTTATTTAGTACTGTTGCACAACGCCATTTCGCTACATTCTCTGTATTTTAACTGTGGAGAAGTGAACAATCTCAAGTAACCCATATATCTGTTAATATGAATTCTTTTACTTATTATTTCAGTCAGTACAAAAGAGAATAATGTATAGAAACCTTGCGTGCCAACGAATCCCTGCAGCTCTCCAGGTGCGGTGGTGTTGGCGCGGATCTTGACGGCGCAACCGAAGTCACCCAATTTCAGGCAGTGACCCTCATTTGTTAGGAAGACGTTGCCGCCTGGTGGGGAAATAGAAAAACTAAATAAAGACACTGAACAACGATTATAAGTATTTGGTTGTTACTAAAAACAATTGTCTGACAACCTAAACCGTCTGTATTTTGCGCAGTTTTGACAAACTGGTGTATTTCCTGTGATTGCCATAAAACTATGAAACGACAAGTGCACTATAGAGACGGGAACACGTCTAAGCCGAGGCACGTGCTACGTAACCTATTGAATTTGACAGTTAAGAGCGGCGACCCACGACCCTATGCCCCTCATATTCTCTAACTACTACGCGTGACGTCTTACTCTTGATGTCCCTGTGCGCGATGGCCCGCGCGTGCAGCTCGCGCACGGCCGACAGCAGCTGCTTGGTGTACTTGTGCCCTAACTACTACGCGTGACGTCTTACTCTTGATGTCCCTGTGCGCGATGGCCCGCGCGTGCAGCTCGCGCACGGCCGACAGCAGCTGCTTGGTGTACTTGTGCCCTAACTACTACGCGTGACGTCTTACTCTTGATGTCCCTGTGCGCGATGGCCCGCGCGTGCAGCTCGCGCACGGCCGACAGCAGCTGCTTGGTGTACTTGTGCCCTAACTACTACGCGTGACGTCTTACTCTTGATGTCCCTGTGCGCGATGGCCCGCGCGTGCAGCTCGCGCACGGCCGACAGCAGCTGCTTGGTGTACTTGTGCCCTAACTACTACGCGTGACGTCTTACTCTTGATGTCCCTGTGCGCGATGGCCCGCGCGTGCAGCTCGCGCACGGCCGACAGCAGCTGCTTGGTGTACTTGTGCCCTAACTACTACGCGTGACGTCTTACTCTTGATGTCCCTGTGCGCGATGGCCCGCGCGTGCAGCTCGCGCACGGCCGACAGCAGCTGCTTGGTGTACTTGTGCCCTAACTACTACGCGTGACGTCTTACTCTTGATGTCCCTGTGCGCGATGGCCCGCGCGTGCAGCTCGCGCACGGCCGACAGCAGCTGCTTGGTGTACTTGTGCCCTAACTACTACGCGTGACGTCTTACTCTTGATGTCCCTGTGCGCGATGGCCCGCGCGTGCAGCTCGCGCACGGCCGACAGCAGCTGCTTGGTGTACTTGTGCCCTAACTACTACGCGTGACGTCTTACTCTTGATGTCCCTGTGCGCGATGGCCCGCGCGTGCAGCTCGCGCACGGCCGACAGCAGCTGCTTGGTGTACTTGTGCCCTAACTACTACGCGTGACGTCTTACTCTTGATGTCCCTGTGCGCGATGGCCCGCGCGTGCAGCTCGCGCACGGCCGACAGCAGCTGCTTGGTGTACTTGCGCACGGTGTGCTCGGCGAGTGCGCCCGACGTCGCCACCAGCGCCTCCAGCGAACCCTCCACGCACAGCTCCATGAACAGGAGCATCTCCTCCTGGAAACAATAACATTAGTATTAATACCCCTGTATAATAGCATTAAGGTTTAAATGCATTTTGCACTGATTAAACTGCAGTATTTTATCCGTTATACAATGTGGTTAGGATAATACGGCAATAAATTAAACTACGCATACTTCAAGACGTTCTCAGTCTACCTAAAAAAAAAATTGAATATAACCAGTAGTTTAGTCACAGGAAATTATGATACATTTTTAAAATTTGCTACATTAAAATATGCTACACGATGTATCTATAGGCGCACGATTCTTGAGCGCTGACCTTCACCTGCGCGAAAGTGAGTTATTGGGTCCCTTTAGTGGTATGAAGTGAGGCGCGGGAGCGGGGACAGCGCAGTGATTGGCCCGTAGCGCATCGCGCCATAGACGTAGAGTTCTTTACTCCTGCTGCACGAATCTCATAGGTTAGTGACCTATTTATAAAGGGTGTTTTATTTTGCTTCCACTTTTATGCCATTTAGTTTGTTCGAAATTTTGATTTTGTTAGTTTTCCTGTTGGGTTTTTTTGGATGGTTGTGAATTATTCTTATGAACTAGTATTGTCATTGTTTTCATTTATTGTCGTATTTTCATCACCACTTTGTATATCAAATAGGTTACCCGTATAGTAGTATATACATCTTGATATTTAAAAGGTATGTTTAGCGGCTAAGGGTTTTAATCGGGTTATTTTTAAGGTTAGATGATTTAATAAAAATGGTTGTGATGGACGCTTCACCAGCGCGAAACGGCACGTCGTCGTGCCGTACTGCGGTGCGTGAATTCGCTCGGCAGTTAATGATACGCAGTAAGATGGCTAATGCTATTGATTTGTTAATTTCATTAGCGGATGCACGTCCCTGTATAATGTATCAAATAAGTATCTAACAAAAAGTTATTATTGAAGAGCTACCGAAATTCTGAAGACCTATACACACATCTTTACGACACTTTGTATCTTTCATTTTGGTTAATCAGCCTTATTTTTTTAATATATCTCTTATTTAGTAAAATATAAGTAGTGGTAGGTTACCCGGTGCAGTTCGCAGCCGTAGTAGCGCACGAGATGCGGGTGCAGCACTCCCTCCAGCACCTTGAGCTCGTTGGCCGCCCACTGCAGCGCGCGCCGGTCGCCCACGCCCACCGACAGCTCCTTCATGGCCAGCAGCTGACCGCTCTCCGTGTTCACCACCGTGTACACCTGGCGAACGGACACAGTGGTTTACATGACACACAAAACTACAAGAGAACTCACATGATTATCTGGTAAAAGTGTATGGGATTTCACGTTCCAACAGTAGTAGTATCTTATCAAATAGAAACATATAAACATAATACAAAAATAACAAAAAGTTGATTGTGGAACAAAATAAAAAACATTTCATGGTTCGTTGATTTAATTTGTTACCTAGTATTTGGCATTTAAAGTTAGAACTATCCAATGGGAAAAAATCTTTTTCATTCATGTTACGTAACGCAGAGCTAAGTTAAATAAGAGCTTATGCAAAGGCATACAAAAAACGTCTTCAACACCACTCGAATCCATTAGCAGTGCAGCTTACTATTCCTGACACCCTGAATCGCCTGAAAAGACGTAAAATCCTGAGCCTGGACTGCCTACAATGAGCTACCAATTACAAAGAGTCAATCCCAGTGGGGAACTGACTCTGCATGCCACTCAATCTGTAACAACACATCTGCTCATAGTCAAAGGACTGATTGCACGATATATAAATTTAAAAAAAAAAAAAAACGTAACGCAGAGGACGCGTGCGTTACCGCGCCCGCACTTCGCGGATACATATGTAGTACGGAACGGACTAGATTATTATCGTTCGTAGGCATCATTATTTCTCGCCTGCGATCGATAATTATTTTCAATTTTTAGGCTGTCCTAATATAAACTGCTAATCCAAGTTTGTCTCGCACAACGACGTTGGTCAGTGCGAACATTAGCCTCTTTTAGAATTGAAAGGCCAGAATTAGGAGCAGAAGAAATGGTTACACGTGCCCCACGCTCTTGTTGCCAATGCTTACCTTCCCGAAGGTGCCGGCGCCAATCTTCAGTCCGCGCTGCCACTTGAAGGTGAGCTGGCGCAGCTTGGGCTCGTAGCTGGTGAGCGCGGCGCCCAGCACGTGCCCCACGCTCTTGTTGCCAATGCTTACCTTCCCGAAGGTGCCGGCGCCAATCTTCAGTCCGCGCTGCCACTTGAAGGTGAGCTGGCGCAGCTTGGGCTCGTAGCTGGTGAGCGCGGCGCCCAGCACGTGCCCCACGCTCTTGTTGCCAATGCTTACCTTCCCGAAGGTGCCGGCGCCAATCTTCAGTCCGCGCTGCCACTTGAAGGTGAGCTGGCGCAGCTTGGGCTCGTAGCTGGTGAGCGCGGCGCCCAGCACGTGCCCCACGCTCTTGTTGCCAATGCTTACCTTCCCGAAGGTGCCGGCGCCAATCTTCAGTCCGCGCTGCCACTTGAAGGTGAGCTGGCGCAGCTTGGGCTCGTAGCTGGTGAGCGCGGCGCCCAGCACGTGCCCCACGCTCTTGTTGCCAATGCTTACCTTCCCGAAGGTGCCGGCGCCAATCTTCAGTCCGCGCTGCCACTTGAAGGTGAGCTGGCGCAGCTTGGGCTCGTAGCTGGTGAGCGCGGCGCCCAGCACGTGCCCCACGCTCTTGTTGCCAATGCTTACCTTCCCGAAGGTGCCGGCGCCAATCTTCAGTCCGCGCTGCCACTTGAAGGTGAGCTGGCGCAGCTTGGGCTCGTAGCTGGTGAGCGCGGCGCCCAGCACGTGCCCCACGCTCTTGTTGCCAATGCTTACCTTCCCGAAGGTGCCGGCGCCAATCTTCAGTCCGCGCTGCCACTTGAAGGTGAGCTGGCGCAGCTTGGGCTCGTAGCTGGTGAGCGCGGCGCCCAGCACGTGCCCCACGCTCTTGTTGCCAATGCTTACCTTCCCGAAGGTGCCGGCGCCAATCTTCAGTCCGCGCTGCCACTTGAAGGTGAGCTGGCGCAGCTTGGGCTCGTAGCTGGTGAGCGCGGCGCCCAGCACGTGCCCCACGCTCTTGTTGCCAATGCTTACCTTCCCGAAGGTGCCGGCGCCAATCTTCAGTCCGCGCTGCCACTTGAAGGTGAGCTGGCGCAGCTTGGGCTCGTAGCTGGTGAGCGCGGCGCCCAGCACGTGCCCCACGCTCTTGTTGCCAATGCTTACCTTCCCGAAGGTGCCGGCGCCAATCTTCAGTCCGCGCTGCCACTTGAAGGTGAGCTGGCGCAGCTTGGGCTCGTAGCTGGTGAGCGCGGCGCCCAGCACGTGCCCCACGCTCTTGTTGCCAATGCTTACCTTCCCGAAGGTGCCGGCGCCAATCTTCAGTCCGCGCTGCCACTTGAAGGTGAGCTGGCGCAGCTTGGGCTCGTAGCTGGTGAGCGCGGCGCCCAGCACGTGCCCCACGCTCTTGTTGCCAATGCTTACCTTCCCGAAGGTGCCGGCGCCAATCTTCAGTCCGCGCTGCCACTTGAAGGTGAGCTGGCGCAGCTTGGGCTCGTAGCTGGTGAGCGCGGCGCCCAGCACGTGCCCCACGCTCTTGTTGCCAATGCTTACCTTCCCGAAGGTGCCGGCGCCAATCTTCAGTCCGCGCTGCCACTTGAAGGTGAGCTGGCGCAGCTTGGGCTCGTAGCTGGTGAGCGCGGCGCCCAGCACGTGCCCCACGCTCTTGTTGCCAATGCTTACCTTCCCGAAGGTGCCGGCGCCAATCTTCAGTCCGCGCTGCCACTTGAAGGTGAGCTGGCGCAGCTTGGGCTCGTAGCTGGTGAGCGCGGCGCCCAGCACGTGCCCCACGCTCTTGTTGCCAATGCTTACCTTCCCGAAGGTGCCGGCGCCAATCTTCAGTCCGCGCTGCCACTTGAAGGTGAGCTGGCGCAGCTTGGGCTCGTAGCTGGTGAGCGCGGCGCCCAGCACGTGCCCCACGCTCTTGTTGCCAATGCTTACCTTCCCGAAGGTGCCGGCGCCAATCTTCAGTCCGCGCTGCCACTTGAAGGTGAGCTGGCGCAGCTTGGGCTCGTAGCTGGTGAGCGCGGCGCCCAGCACGTGCCCCACGCTCTTGTTGCCAATGCTTACCTTCCCGAAGGTGCCGGCGCCAATCTTCAGTCCGCGCTGCCACTTGAAGGTGAGCTGGCGCAGCTTGGGCTCGTAGCTGGTGAGCGCGGCGCCCAGCACGTGCCCCACGCTCTTGTTGCCCCGCAGGCGCGTGTCACGCTCCGTGTCCACGCGCTCTATCGCCGCCACCACGCGACGTCGGTGAGCTACAACGAACAATAACAGTCAAACACTCAAACTCATTCAAATAATAACTTTATTGGAGTTTACTCCTTAAGAGTGAACTAGTCGCGGGCTCGAACTCACTGAAGGGCGTGGCCAAAAAGCGCACTGTCTCATTTGACATCGTGAGCGACGGAGATGGTATCAGTGATGAGCAGTTACCCGCTAATCTGTACGCACAATGTCTTGTTCGCACGCACACTAATACTAATTCGAACTGATATGACATTAGATTGCACGGAAGTGCGTTTTTATTATTGTGTGCGTAAGCCCCTGCCTTCCGTGCCGCCAGGGGGGACATTTTCTGAGTGAACAGCACTATAATTCATAGCAACATGAGCGCGTTAAAAATTTCGATTAGTGCTTTGAAAGATGGGGTTTTATGGAAAAACCAATGCATGAATCAATTTCAAATAAATTTTATTAAACTCTTCGGTAATTGAACTGTGTCGGTACCGAATTACTTTTCGAAATTTTACAAAATTTTTGATACTTTTTACATCCGAAGTTGCGTTAAAATTATCAAGAAAAACGAAATTTTGTTGGCTCATAACTTTTTACTGGTATTTTATTTATTTTTTCTGTTCCCGTACAGACAAATTTAATAGTAAGATAAAACGATATCATATTTTATATTGGATGTACAATATCAAATGGTGAAGCAATACCCCCCCGAAATTTGTATGGAGAAAATATCGACTAGTGCAACCTTAAGAATCGAGTTTCATATATAAGGCGCCCGGTATGAGAAAAATCCGAGGGGTAAAACCTACTAACAAGTAACGAAAATGTGTCACGTTTTTGGTGCGCACCTTTAGTGCGCAACTTTCTAATTTACCCTTTCATATGATATTAATCTTTTTTCAATTGAATAAACTCTTTTTGCGTATGGTTAGATACTCGTACTTAAGGAGTAAACTCCAGTCGTGCGTCGGAGCTGACACACACATTTTTTTTTCTCAGAAGTTAGATAAAGTGCCGACTGCTCGAGTGCGTACCTACACCAATAAGTCGACCAGCTAATACGAAGTGAAGGTAACCAAAACAGGGGTCGATAAACTATAAAGGTGTTGCTAACTATTATTATTTCACGCAGTTTCAGCTGATTGGTAACATATCCAGGTTGCGCCGCACATAGGTAAGGTATAGTAAGAGAATACTTACAATTACATTCAATGGATTCAGGATAGCTGAGCGGGTCGGCTTCCTTCGGCGGAGGAGTGGGCGGCGTCGGCGCCTCGCGACTCGTACTGTTGTTTGGGAATGGACTCTGTAACCAAATCACGGTCACAGCTTGTAATTTTATAGGCTTTTCGGCGGTCCTTACGTACATAAAGACATGTCAAAATGGTATTTTTTTATTGTATCATTAGCTTTAGATTATCTAGGCCCACAAAATCGTATAAGAGAACAAGTATTATAAATACAACGAATAAGTGTCGTAGAAACGGTCTTCTATCAGTTTTATTTCTAGGGCGTGTTGAACACAAATTACACTCTCCTGTAAACCTCTGTTTTAGATTTAACATTATTTACGTAGGCACCGTCGATATTCATAATCTGTATTCAGGTAGACGTGCATTATAGATATCTCTATAAAACTACCGTTTCCACATTTAGGTAGTTGCCATCATCCGTGAACTATGATAGTGGTATTTCGTAATGATATTTCTAAGAATCTAAACTAAAAATCAACTATTTCAACTGTGCCTATTGGGAGGGTGAGTTTTAGTGACATCGCAGACGAACACGGGTCTACATACCGGCAAGCGAGGCCGCGGCCGGGGCGAGTGTGTGGGCGGGTTCGGTGCTGGCCGGGACCCGATCACGTGTGAGATGCAGCCATCCATCAGGGTTTTCAGTTCCTAAACGACAACAAATATCATTTAGTTATTTTAATTTGTCTTGAAGAACATCAGCATGTTTTATACGAGTTTTTCTTTCGTGCTTACCTCAAATTCTTCATCACTGAGATGTTTAGTATTCCTAGGATCACAAGCCAGCATCAGAAATTCTAAGCCCTGACTCGCCCATCTGTAACCACAATTTAAAATATGTTAGTTTACCTTTATGTAAAACTTTCGCCCGCGGCTTCGCCCGCATTAAATTTGGGGTAACACAGTTCCTCTTGCGCCTTATTGTTTGTATAGCAACGCTAAGTTTTCCCTTTTCATCAATCTATTTCCCTCACATCCCACTTTTTTTTTTAAATAAAAAATAGCCTATGCCCGTCTCCTGGTTCCCACCTATCAAAATTTGTACCAAATTTGTACCAAAATTCATCACAATCGGTTGAGCCATTAAAGCGTGAAGACGTAACAAGCAAACAAACTCACTTTCGCTTTTATAATATTAGTAAGGATTTGTTCTGATAGTTACATAAGGATGCATTGCCGCCGTAAACAAAAGTAGTACATTAGTGAAAATAAATAAATAAAAATCGGTTAACGTTGTGTGCAAATATACAACTCAACGTTAACTTAACGTCATATGGTCAAATTTTACACATCATTGTAATTACTTTAAATTGATCATTGAGTTTTAGACCGAAAAAAAGTTCTGATCAATTAATTACTTGCAGCACTACTCACCTGGGTCTAAGTCCTCGTCCTCTATCACAGTGCTCCACCACGAACAGCATCCAGCACCTGGCGAACTCTATGACTCCCCGCGCGACCCGCGCCGCCCACATCCTCTCCTCACAGCTGGCACTTCGCTCTACTGGCACCCTGAGCTCTACATCTTCTTCGTTAGGGGGCTTTTCTCCTGATAGGATGAGCTCGATGCTACTTTGAGTCTGTGAAGAAAGTGTGGCACCTTGGGAAAAGTGCTTAGAAGCTGTGTGTGTCAGTCACAAAGAGATAAACATACTTAATTGTGCTTAGCCAAGATTGACTAGTATGAAAGATACAAGCCTGGGCACAATTTGTTTTTTTTTCTCTCTTGGAACAAGAGGCACAAACGGCTCTAAGTATTACAAGTTTTTTTTTAAAATTAAACTTTGCCCCACACTAGGATTTTCTCCGGTATCGTGGGTGCGTTTACAAACATTTAAAATCACATACACAAACAGCCTGACCCGGAACAAATATCTGTAGGCCATACAAATATTTATCCGGCGAGGATCGATCCGCGACAAGCAGCGCAGAAGTCGATCGCTCAGCCACTGCGCTAGACGTGTCGTCAAAAAAAGTATATTAAATTGGCCGACAAAAACCTATGTAAATGAATACCGTCCGACTCTGATAAATCATGCCGACACGAAAATGCATGCGGTACATATTACTTGTAATGTGATCTCTAACCTGATTGTCTCCAAAGTTGTGTATGTTGTCGAACAGGCGCTCGTCGAACACGCTGTTTTCGTACTCGTCCACGATGCTGTCCGAGCGCATGAAGCGCGTGCGGCGCGGGGGCGGGGCGGGCGCGCGCCGGGCGGGGGCGGGCGTCCGGCCTGCGGGGGCGGGCGGGCGGCCTGCTGGGGCGGGCGTGGGGCGGGGCGCGTCTGATACCAGGCGGTGTAGCTCTTTGTGGATCTGTGCGCGGTAGAGGGAAGGTTCAAGTAACTGTTTGTCCAGAAGAATATATTCCCAGAATTATTAGCACTCAATTTTGTGCTGGTTTATAATTTTCAGAGCTGCTGAAAGTTGCCGAGTGTTTCTCACATCAAATTATTTAATGTCATATTTCCAAAATAGATGTATATACGAGTGCGACCCGCACTCGTAGACAGCTGGGGAGGTAAGGATATTTTTACTCTTCTTATAGTTTCAACTTGATCGGTTTTTTAAACTTTTCAGATATCGCTGGCCAAACAAATAAAACGGAAAGAGAAACTTTCGTGACGTGATAAATATCCAGGGAAGGCAAAATGAGGATGTTGCCCTAATCAGCTGATCATAGTACAGTGATTGATGAAAAAGTTGAAATACTTGTTCAAAATGTACGTCCAGCTATAACGGTACAGCATACGTCTATTCTGAGCATACTTTATGATCACTATTTTGTCATGTCTATATGAGTCAGTGCAAGATGGGTGCTCAAAATGCTCACTTTGCTTTTAAAAACAGCAAAATCTAGTGTTCTAGATTTTTTTTTTTAAATATAAAATGGAACGGGTCATTAATGAAGTCCCAAAAGTAAAAAACAATCCACGAAGATGGATCTTCCTGGATAGTACCGATAACAAAGAAGTGGAGAAGGCCTACAATCGATTTGAGGCGATATTGTTTAAATTTCTTGTATACAAAGCGTTTCATTCGGTGCAAGAGTATCTTAACTTTAAAGAATCAGATTACATTTTTCTATTAGAAATTCTAAGTCTACACAGTCAAATATGGCCGTTTATGTAACAAATTTGTACGGAACACTGGGTGCGCGAGTCCGACTCGCACTTGGCGAGTTTTTTTTTTTAATTCATATGATTACGAGTACAAATAGTACAGTATAATACTTACTTACTTATTAATAACTTTTATATTGTTAGTGCAACAAAAAGCAAGCAGCAAAATTAAGAAAAAAAAGCCACACAAAACAGATTACATTACACACAGTAAAATATTAGAAGAGATCACAATTCGAACCACTTCATGTTACTAAAACCTATGTTCACTTACCTGCTTATAATAAATAATACAAGCTGCAAAAACACACAAATGAGCGACAAAACTAAACAAAGATGGCTGCTTGAAAACAGATGAATCTCGTTGTTGGTAATGAAATCCCAAAATTAGCCACAATTTAAAACCAAACGACTACAACACAAATTTATGTTTAACTACGACTTTGTCCTTCCGGTTATCTGCAACTAGATCCAACATGGAGTTAGCACAAAACCTGTTTTGAAACAAACACTACCAAAGGTTTTTTAGCTACTATGAACAATCGTAGGCGTGTACTGAACACCGCATTGACAAATCACGCGTTTGACATTTAATCGACAAAAATTATTTGCACTGTTTTAACCAAATGGGCTTAAGGAAATTAATGAATATATTGTTTGTGTATTATTTTGCCATAAGTATAACCAAACAAATAAATATAGTTTTTTTTTTTAGATTGAATCATTGTAGTGTTCAATACGTCTACGCTGCGTTGTCACGCTGTTCACGCATGGATTACGCTACGTCAACGAAGTGTCCACGAGAAGTCAGCACGCTATCTAGTCCCCGCACACGACACAACCCTACACCCCCGCCGTACCATGGGGTTAATGGACTCATGCACGATCATGGTCTCAGGCCTCCTGCGCCGCTCCACGGCGGGCGCGCGCGTCACCTGCAGCGAGGCGGGGCGCGCGCGGCGCGGGGGCGCGGCGGGCCCGCCCGCGTGCACCAGCTTGTACAGCTCGTTGTGCAGCTGCGGACAAGCGTGCGGCACGTGTACATGCGGTTACAAGCTGCTGTGGATTTGTTACGTATCAAAAATGAAATAAACATAGGACTTAATGCGAAATAGCGGCATCAGGTTGCACTGCTTTTAACCTTTTTGGAATACAGGCGTGATTTAAAAATATATACATAAAGAAATTCATGTTTTCATTTTTTTCTTAGTGTTAAGCAGAAACTATAGATCGCCACTGATAGCAGCCGTCGCTATTTTAATTGATATCTTAGCTACTTTGCTCAGTAATGTGCATCTTATTTGTAAGCAAAAAACTTATTATCTATGTATATGTAAAACAAAAGTGGTAATAAAGTGGCTCTCGAATTCAATAAACAAACAAAAGTGGTTAAGAAACAGCATTTATAGTATATAGGGAAGGAAGATAATGAGAAAAGAATATGCAATTTCTAACTTTTTTCTTTTAGATGTTTTTATATTTCTGTATATAAATATGTGAAATGCGTATCAACATAAAATCATTTTCTGATATTATTTGAAAAATAAAAGTGTACCAAGTTATAAAGTTATAACAGAAGTTTAGAATCTGTAAAAGCAGAAGAAATAAACAATAGTTTTCTTTTGTTAAGAGTAAAATATATCAGAAAGATAGTGCAGAAAAAGCTGTGTTAGCGGTTACATAGTAAACATTGAACGTGCATACACCATAATAATGTCCATTCATAAATATCCAGGTCTGTCTGCAGCATTATACTTGCTTGCCAGAGGTCTGCGTTCCAGATACCATGCTGTAAGGCTGATCTTTCACGGCGTCCATTTTACAAGTACACACTAAATCTTGTTAGTCTATCTACATTATTTAATATGTGCTTATAAAGGGTGTGCGTTATTGGAGCATGTTAGGATGCTACCAGCGCGTCACATTTACCGCGCATAAAGGTAAACTCTGAAGGCTCTTGAAGTGGAACGTGACGAACTGACTGGGCTGAATAATCACTAACCGATCGATGAATACGCCCTTATAAACATTTGAAAAGGGATGTATCATATTTTGAATTTGTATTGTGTTCCCGATATTCATGAAACACTAAAAATATAATGATATTTTGTATTTCAGTTTTAAAACTTATATCGATAAAAACGTTTGGACAGATGGCGCTATTGTTTGTTGCCGTTTGTGGTCGCCTTCAGAGTTGTACCTTGAATGACTGGATTCGGGACTCCTTTAAACGTTGCATATAATCCGGGTTAGGTTTGGTTAGCAGGTTTGAGTCTTCCAATTGGGACCTTGTGTTACCGAAGGGGGTATTTATTTAGTTGTAATATTTCTACGATTGACTATTGGTGGTGCTGGTGTTCCACTTACCTCGAAGCCAAGCTTGAACATCTGCAGCAGCAGCTCCCGCACGCGCGTGGCGACGGTCTCGTGCAGCTCGCGGAACATCTCCTCACTGGGAGACAGCCGGCTCTTGTCCAGCACGAACCCGATGTGGGCCGTGATGAAGTCGCGGATCGCCATTATGGAGTTCTGTTGAGTATGTACGAGTTTTTAAGAAAAAAATGGTACATAGAAGTGCTATTTATTGGCCTGATTGAAAAAAATATAGATTGGAACTTTGGACTGATTGATTGTTCTTCAAAATTCATTTAATATTTATGGTTGAATGAATAAGAAGTAAGCCTTGTTGGTCTTAAGTGAGGATGTTGAGAAAAGGTGTATCATAAAAAATGGTCGTCTATAAAGTCGGTTTATGGATAATAATTTAACATGATAACGTCATACTGCTTGATTTAATAAATATTCGTTTGTATTGCGTTAACTTGACATAAAAAAAAATTATAATGCTTCTCAAGCCGAATGTTTAGATCGATCGCCCCTCTCTATCGCTTGTTCTGCTCTCGCTTGCACGCTCGGCTCATGCAAAATAAAAGCGAAAGTAAGTTTCTTTGTTACGTCTTCACTAAACTGATTTTGATGAATTTTGGTACAGAGATAGTTGGGATCCTGGAGACGGATATAAGCTTTGGAAACTATATTACAATAAATTAGGCGCAAGGGCAAAAACTACAGGTAGCAGATACCTGTTAAATCAGGAAAGCAGAACTGTGTTACCCCGAATTTAACGTAAGCAAAGCCGCGGGCAAAAACTAGTCGGCTTATAAAACGTTCTTACGTCAAATGATACTATTCTACAAAACGATCAGAAACAGTTTGGAGTTGTATACAATAACCAAGAGAAGTAGAATCTTCCGATGTACCTGTGACAGTGTACTATACTCACAAAGATCTGTCCCCTCTGGTGCATGTATGCCGGCGGCGGCGCCCGCGCCAGTCGTGCGGCCAGCGCGCGCGCCCACTGCGCGGCCTGCAGCGCGGCGTCGCGGGACGACGCGTACATGCTCTGGGCAGACCGACACACTGCGTAGATGGCGTGTCTGCGGATATACAACATTATTACTTATTTGTATTTAAAAAAAATAGTTTTCATAACGTTGAGAATAAACCCTGTCTGGTCCCAACCCTGAGGCTATTAACGGTGTCCACAGTTAGAACATATTTGGTAATGGAACAAATTAACAACATTTTGTATAGAGCACAAGCTCGCGGTGTTATATTAATATAAAATAAGCTTTTTTTTGTTTTTTTCTATACAGTTGTTTCGCTAATCTATAAAATTATTGCACTTATACTGTTGCAATGACCATATAGCCCGTAGATGCCTAATGTAGCCTGTGCCTAACTAGCCGAAGTATGAGGAAGCGGGGTGCTGCATTCTGATTGGCCCCACCATGGTCATAAAGTAGAATTAGAGATGTGACAGCTTAAAAGCTGACATCAATAACAACATTAAGTTTTTATCGAAAGTTTGTAAAAAAAGCTATCAAATTCGCAATGATAATGTGCTACTAAAAGATCATAACTTTTGATACTTTATTTCTATCAAGAAATAAACATGGCCGCTGTAACGAAAGAAATAATTAGGCAAACCAAAATATTCAAATCTTTTTTAACCTTTCTTTTTTAATCTTTTTTAATATTCAAATCTAAGCCCCGCTGGCACAAATTTGTGCCACCAAACCCCGACCAATTTAAAACTGTATTTGTAATAAGGATAAGTCTTAAAATCGTTTCTGAACGAATGTTAAGAGCCCGCCCGGCGGTGCTTGACGGATAGTTAATAAATTCATTAAGATAAAAACATAATTATTGTCTTTATGATACTTACTTGTCAGGGTGGTCTATTGGTTTTTTAGCTTTGCTTTCCTTAATTGTACTAAACTCTTCCTCGTATGTTTTCAGTAGCCTGTTCAGTTGATTACATGTGATGTTTCTGGAAATTAAAAACGATATAAAGTGCTATAGTAAGCCTAGCCTGTAACTCTTAAAGAATGAGCTTTTTAGTCGTCTACCTACACTTACCCTTTGGTCTAAGGGTTATTTGGTGTAAGAACTTTTATACCTCTGACTTACTACCGCGGTTGCGGGTTGTTCGAAAGCGGTACCGCGGTCCAGGAACACGATGGATAAAGGAAGGAATATGGATGGGTTTTGGTCAGTAAAAGTTCGCTCCGCTCAAAGCAAGAGTCATTTTATAATTATTCATACAAAAAAATAAGTCAGATTAAGCTGGCTGCTTCAACAAACATAAGTCCTTAACAGCTTAATGCTGAGAGACTTGGAAGGAGGATATAATGTCGAGGACCAGATGTGCCATAAAACGGACTAGTGAAAATTAAGTACGCTATTTCGGGTTAAGGAACAGGTTGGAAAGATCTTTATCCTTCGTAAAAGTGACGATATGCTCCGAGCACACCAGCGTTGTGTCTGGGCTACTGGGCCGGGTTCAGGTCAGCAGTTAGTATGTGCTACTCACGAGAAGGTGAGCGGTGCCAGCACAGCGGCGCAGTGTATCCGCTTGGCGAGCTGCGCCGTGAAGGCCCACTCCGCCTGCAGGCGCGCGCGCGGCATGTGCTCCGTCACCGACATCGTCGTGAGGTACGACAGGTATTGCTGGGGGACAACAATACATATTATAAAACTAAGTCTCCCAGTATATAAATATATATCCCATAATATATGTCTGTTGTTGAACAGGATTATCTAAAAAACTACTGAACAGTCTTTCATACGGTTTTCACCAACGGACAAAGTGATTCTCGAAGAAGGTTTATATGTAAACTACTGGAAACAGTTAATTAATTAAGAAACAAAAAAAATAAAGAGTTTTCCGAGCTTTTTCCACATGTTTGTTCCAGAGAATGATTAAATTTTCAAAAAACTTCTAGCGCAAAGGGTAAGTTTTGAAAACAAAAAACTGTTGGATTAAGCGATTTGCTAACGATTTGTAGACAAAAGAAAAACTTTTTTTTTGCTGGGGTTTTTAAGAACACTCTAAAAACCTGGGAGCTACAGAATTTTAAAGATTTTATTCCAAAACCTATACACTTGGAGCTACAATTTCCTTTTTTCGGTTTCCCGTACGACCATTTCTCTCGAAATTACGGTCTATTGAAAATTTCCCAAAAATTTAGAATTTTATTGATCTCTTCTTTTTTTTTCAGTAGTGTAATTAATGTTTTATGTAAAATTATTAAAATATGACGATAACTCTGTTGGAATCACGGCGGATTCAGACTTAAGGAAATGACATCTCAAGTAAATGAGAATCGTCGTTTTCTTTATATGGATACTAGCTGTGCCCCGGCATGCGTTGCAATGCAATTTTCTACCTTTCTACCTGCCTACCCTACATACCCTACCTATCGTACATACCCTACATACCCTACCTACCCTACATACCCTACCTACCCTACCTACCCTACATACCCTACCTACCCTACATACCCTACCTACCCTACCTACCCTACATACCCTACCTACCCTACGTACCCTACATACTCTACCTACCCTACATACCCTACATACCCTACATACCCTACATAAGTTGGAATACACAAGTTGGATCGAACTGCACATGGTGTGCGAATTTTATTATAATCGGTTAAGTGGTTTAGGAGTCCATTGAGGACAAACATTGTGACACGAGATTTATATATATTAAGATAGTAAGCTATCCTTAAAAGGTATATTAACCTCTAGAGCCCCAGCGACACAAAAACGTGCCAGTAAACAAGTATTACCGTTGAGCCCTGCTGGTACCAATTTGCCAAACCCCGACCGATTTAAAACTACGATTAAAAATCAGATAAGAGCCCGCCCGGCGGTGCTTGACAGGATAGTTGACGTAAATAATGGCGGTTCTTAAGAGGTTAAATATAATAGACATATGCCATCGCGGACTCTTCTGTAGATCTATAAAAGGAAACTATTTCACCACACATTGTTTTCTTAAATCTTAAAAGGATTCGGCAGTGTTTTTCGTTTTTCATGAAAGCTCCAAATCAGCTTGTTTCTTTTTCTGACATCTTCAACATGAATTATAGAGTCGAGTTATTGATTTGTGTCAACATAGTAAAACACAAACATACTCTATGGTAATTTGCTCTGTGGTCTGCCAGAATATTCAGCATTCAAGATGACACTAAATTGTGCTAGAGATAATTATTTAGGAGTTAAAAAAAATATTGCAGCTAAGACTGTTTTCTAATTGACTTGTGTAATCTTATTTTGAATTTATCTTGTAAATAGGAAAAAGAACTGATTTTATTGTAGAAGCTCAACTGAGTTTTTGTTACATCCACTTAAACGTTTTAAAAATGGTTACATAATTATAAAATGGTAAAAAAAGTATAGGTTGTGGGGAATGTAAACAACCCATTTATAACGTGATAAAGTTTATTACGTCAGATAAAACACAAAACACAAAGAATACAGTTTTTTTAACGCGGAGCTACAACCGTTCATTCAACATGCTTCAAAACGAGAGAGTGGCGCGGGGTGGCGCGTTTTGTGAGCGTCGGCACTAAGCGCCGTGATTGGCCGCCTCGCGCGGACCACGTAAGCGGCCTATTCTAATATAGTTTCCCCGTGGAGGGGATTTCAAATTATGAGTATGCGCGCTACAAAAGCTATTTACTAGGATATAACATTAATCCTTACCAAATTAAATATTTGTTTGAATATTTCATGCATATTATAATTGCCTTTACACCACCCAATTTAAATTAATAGCTTAGGTGTTCTTATAAAATTAAAAGTATAGCGCATTAAATAAATTCAAGAGCTCCCATAACAAACTGATATGTGTGATGCCTCACTACTATGACAGAAAGAACAGTGCTACCCGTGCGAAGCCGGGGCGGGTCACTGGTATTCGATATTTATCACTTTGTTATCAAAGTGATAAACATCAGTAACAAATTCGTTGGCGTAAAAAAATGGTCAATCTCGATATGAGATTATACGCCAAAATGAAGGTGTATATAAGTTTTCAGCATGTTCTCTCATTCCTCGATCACATTATGAGTGGACGATTAACCTTACGCAGAGACCATGGAAAGATATTAAATTTTGAATCAAAGTGAGGTAACGTTGTCATTGCGGCCAAGGCGAATTTAACGCCTAAGCCGCTGGGCGAGAGTGTAGCAGTGAAAAATTCTTACGTGAACCAAAATATATTTTTCAATACACTTTTAAAAATAAAAAGTACTGTAATTAAACATTATGAAACTATGATTTCATTTATTTTTTCCCGTTTTTCGTTTTCTTAGACTGAAGGATAAACAAAGGCATGACAACTTTAATGAAAATAAGAAAATAAAATATTATTGAATTAAAACTTAAGTCTGTTATAAGCCTATTATTTTATAAATGATCACGTTTATTTGTGATAGTTTGGTGTGCATCGCAGAGAGCGTGTACCTTGAGCAGTGTCTCGACGGTGCTGTCGAAGGTGCCGGTGAGCAGCAGCAGGTCCCGCGCGGCGGCGCCGGGCGCGCGCCCGCTCAGCGCGGCCGCCACGTGCAGCGCGAAGTCCGCGCGCATCTCCGACGCTATGTCCAGGCCCTCGCGCAGCTCGTGGATCAGCTGCCAACATTACCACTCCTTGCTATCACAGCTCCCAACAGATTTCAGATATTCACATTTAAACGGGTGCTACTCAACCATTGCCGGAGTTTTGCGTTGACAACGCACTACAAACTATAACCTCTCAACGGTATAAAATAACATTATATATTATATACTACGCTTCGTGGCCACTCCAGCGTACTCCCACGGTACGTCCACCCCCTTCCCCTACCCACACCTATCAACACATCGTGAGGCACTTCGTTCTAATTTATGTGTAGACTAGCCTTGCCCGCGGCTTCGCTCGCATTAAATTCGGAGTAAAACATAGTTCACCTTTCCTGATTTTCAGCTACCTGTAGTATTGCCCTAGCGACTTATTTATTGTAAAAGCAAAGCTAAGTTTGCCCTTTTCTTCTCTCTTTCTAACTACATCTTATTTTCTTTCATAACTAAATCTTAAAAAAAAAATAGTATATGTCCGTCTCCAGGGTCTCAACTATCTCTGTACCAAATTTCATCAAAATAGGTTTAGCCATTAAGACGTGAAGACGTAGCAAACAAACTCACTTTCACTTTTATAATCTTAGTAAGGATGACGCAGCGTCACCACTCAGGCGTCACAACGTACCGACGACACATCGTATGACTCTGACGGTCTGTCTGCCAACAGCAGCAATTACCTGTTTGACAGTGAGGCACGAGGGATGCTCGGGCCGCGCCTCCAGCCGGAAGGACAGGTAGTCGTGCACGGCCTCCATGCACAGGCTCGACAGCAGCAGGAAGTGCGAGCGGTACGACGGCAGACGCATGGAGATGCACTCGGGAGACCAGCAACCATATCTGGTAGGGGAGGGAGGGGTCAATACTTTACTTTTGTAATGACTGGAAGGATTAGTACTTACATATAACGGATAAAGGATTCTTAATGTCACAAGAGCATGCTCGTGCTAACGTGCTGCTGCAAGGTCTAGAATAGGGTATTTTACTCTATATGAAAGAAATTCTAAAAATATACAATTCAGATAGTTTAGGCAACAAGCAGTCGGAAAATGTTAAATTTAGTTAATAAAATAACTAAATAAATTTTTAAATTGATTTCAAAGTTTTCACTTTTTTTAGTCTGTTCTTTTACTACGCGAAACAGTGTCCGCCATGATTATTACGTCATATGGTCATGAGAACAAAAAGTGACAACTGTCAACTGAGCAACTATTACTATTTTAGTATTTTAAAACTTTACATTTTAATTTTTATTGAAATAATAGTAATCATACCATGGAAGACATAAATACTACCATATAATAATACCATAAACTATAGTGAAAAATACAACTAAACAGAAAGACTAATAACAGCGCATTTGTTTACTCAGGTCATGACGTCAGTTGGTCATCATGACCACAGAGTAACATGGCTTCAAGCGTTTTTGTGATTTTACGCGCGAACATAGAAATTGTAAAATTGAAATGCAGTTTTATGGCACTTATCGTTTGAATATTATTTTTTTGTTTTTTTTGGTGGTTTATTAGGACCCTAGGATCAAAATGAAATACTTTTTAAAAATGGGTGTAATACCGTATTAATCGAGCTTTGAATTGAGGTGGAAACTACACGAACAAATAAATTAGTTGCATCGAGCGAGTGGATCGTCAGACATGGACAGTGTTCCACAAACTGATCTTACTATGTACACGTACTGGGGGTTTAAAATTGTCACAGTTAATAAATATAATAGTTTCAAAACTAAAAAACACGCACTAAAAATTACAAATGGAGCGTTTCGTCCAAATCCGCTATCTTGGATGTCCGCCATGTTGGGTTTAAGACATGTGACTAGTTTTTTCGTATTCCTGACAGTAAATCCTTTCATTTGATACCCATATTATGGGGGTAGATTTCAAACATACGGAAACAGCCAGAACCGAAACAACTACCTGTAAGTCATACAAATATTAATTCCGTGCGGGAATCGAACCCGCGACACGCAGCGCAGCAGTCAATCGCTCAGCCACTGCGCCAACCGTGTCGTCAAGTCTTTATCAAGTAGTTAGAGACACTTATGTGTAGTGACTTGTGATGCGTTACCTCTTAAGTTCATAGGTCTTCATTTCATCCTCGTCCTGCATGGAAGAGTCAGGGCGCTCGTTCGTTGGGTCGTCGAACAGCTCCTCGCCTTCATCCTCGATGAAACTGTCTGATTCTGGCTGTGGACACAAAAACTTGTTCAAAACCAAAATCAAACATTTTTATTCAATAATTTGAAATTACTGATCATCAGCCTAATGGCTGATGATCAGTAATTTTTAAACGTCAACATTACATAAGATAGTCCCCCCAAAACGCGCAACCTTCGAAATTTCCTAGTGTTTTAGCTGGGAAGAAAAACTGGCGGAACCTCCCTGGCAAAAATCCAAATATGATTCTGAGAAGCACTAGTTCTCCTAGTCATTCATCTTTTTTGTACTGGAACCATGGGGTCTCATTGCGAAGAAAGAAAAAGTAGTTCAAAAAAACATCAATAGATGGCGTTATGTGTATCGATTTGTTTTTGAAGTTTGTGTAACTGTTTAAATTTGACCATGGAAGAAGTATGTTCTTGTTTTTAAAAATCCCCATAACACAAAAAACAGGAATAATGGGCTCCTAGTTCCAAATTCCATGATTTTTCTAAATAATATTATGGTGTTGGCTCTGGTGAGAACAATTTGTACTACGTTGTGGTTAGGTAACTCATTTACTGTTATTTCTATGAATAGATGGCGTTGTTTTCATTTACTGAGTTTTACTACACAGCTCAATATTACCATTTACCATACCTATTTTGATAGAATGAAATATTATGAAATACAAACTATCTATACCTACTTATAATAAATCTGTAGAGAGGTCAATTTTGTACATGAAATATATTTCCAAAATAACTATCAGAGGGTGATTAGTGATCGATACTGATGCCAAAAATGCAATCAGTAATATTTTTGTCTGTTTGTCTGTATGTTCGTTATAGAAACAAAAACGGATTTTAACGAAACTTGGTCAAATTATTCTTTATACTCCTGGGCAGGTTATAATATACTTTTCATCACGCTACGATCAATAGGAGCAGAGCAGTGAAGGGAAATGTTGGGAAAACGGGAGAAGTTACTCCATTTATTAAGCTTCTGTCGCGTGTGTAGCCTTAATGGTTAAAGCTACACAGAAATCATGTATGACGGAAATATTCTCCTTAAAATTATATAAAAAATAATCATACGACAGCATATGTCTATCTTTAATGGTTAACTCACAATAACACGTGTAACTCCCGATAGCTAAGCAGTTCGGAGCTTTCTGATTATATTTGTCTACTCTTACGTTTAATAACACTCTCACTCATCTCTCATTAAAAATAGTTAACATTATTACCTATACAATAAAAAAATAATCATATATATCGGTAATTATAAAGCTGAAGAGTTTGTTTGTTTGTTTGAACGCGCTAATCTCAGGAACTACTGGTTGGAATTGGAAAATTCTTTTAGTGTTGGATAGTTCATTTCTTGAGGAAGGCTATATAACATCACGCTATGACCAACAGGTGCTGAGCAGCGCGGGTGAAACCGTGGGGAACAGCTAGTCATATATATCGGTAAAGAAACACCAAAGTTATACATGAAATACGCTAATAAGCCATCGCGCATGACTACTGGATCATGCCATAAGGATTATTTTTGTGTGCGCTCGACGCGGCTACCGTAATATTTGGCTGTTGATGCGAATTATAGACGTTCAGAGTGTTCGGCCTTATTGACAGACAATGCTTATCACCGCGACTTTTAGTCTTTAAATAATTTATTTTTAGATTTATTTTGTTGTTATTTAATAAAATAGGTACTTATTAGTTATTTTGGTAGTGTTTAAATAGGTAATCGTTCAAATTACGAATTATTAATAGTTTACATTTAATATCTTTTTAGGTAAAGTAGGTAGGTACGCATAGATTTTTAGATAGGTAGGTACCGAGTTTTGGTTAATTTAAGTTTTTTTTTATATCAAGTAGGTAAAAGCGTAGGTAGGTACTTTTATTAATTATATTAAAGGTATTATTAATTAAGCATAGTAGTGATAGGTTTTTATCACAGTTTTAATTTTTAAGTGATGTAGGTATAGGTAGATAGTATTGGAGAGGCGTTTTAGCTTTATTTTCATTTCTTTTTTTGTACAACACGCAAGGTCATCCGCACTCTATCGTCTAGCGCCCAAGATTCGAGCCGGTAAGTATACTTACCTACTTTTGTAGGTACCAACACAACATACAAATATTACTACCTACTTAGTTAAGTAACAACTTGTATTTAAAATAAAATAAAAATATTCTACACACTCCTGAGTCTGTTAAAAAATAACTCCCTGCTTAAAATCATCTAATTTGCAGCAAATATCATTTCAAGAGCTACCTACCTAGGTATTTCGATATTATAATCATCAGCCTAGCCTTTTCCCAACTATGTTGGGGTCAGCTTCCAGTCTAACCGGATGCAGCTGAATATCAGTAGGTACCTATTTTATATGGAGCGCCGTGCGACTGCCTATCTAACCTCCACAATTTGAGGAGGAGCACAACCCAGTTAGTACCTACCTACCTACTGGGTACCTAATACCATACCCCTTGGTAAGACTGGTTGTCAGACTTTCGGGACACTGACTACCTGTAACGACTGTCAAAGATCTACAAATGACAGCCGGAACCAACGGCTTAACGTGCTTTCCGAGGCACGGAGAAAACTCGGTATGTAACGGGTGGTCACCCATCCACAGACCAACCTAGGCAAGCGCAGCTTAACCTAAAGAACAACCCGAGCGGTTGCTATTTTTTAGCCACGACTATTCGCTATTTCGATATTATAAATAACTTTGATTGACTTAGATACTTGATACCTAATTATCAAAATTTGCGTTGACTTTTACGCTGAACCTAAGCAACCTTGGCATGAAAGAACGTGAATTTATTAATGGCGATCGCCGAGTGACTGACGACGTAAGCTTCAAGGTCAAAGGGCTATATACCTACCTTAGTTTACAGTACAAAAGTATAGTTTGGTTTTATCGCCATCTATTGGTTCTCTGTAAAATAAACTGAACTTGAGCTATCGCTGCAAGCACCATCTAGCGCCGTTGTGAGTAAAAAAAAATAGCCCGGATAGCCCGGAGAAATGAGCAAGTTATGGCGGTCGCGTTTCTTTGTATGAGATGGAGTATCTGTACGTTAGTATTATATTATCTGTGACTGGAACATTCAATGTTATGTTTCTAGATTCAACAACGACAGGGATATTGAAGGTCAAAGTTCCAACTTTTTCACGTACTTTTTATTTAAAACGTGAATATGTTGGTTATTTTATGGTGTTCCCATACGCGAGTTTGATTGCACGCGCCTGCTGTTGCCTTAATTTCGATTTTGTATCAAAGCTACTAAAATTAAATAACCCTTCGATTGTTAAACTTACGTCAGGTTTCTCGAGTGTGAGGTAGACTTTATCCAGCAGGTTCAGACGCATCTTGTAAATGAACATCATGCACCGCCGGACGCCTTGAGTCTTTAGAATTTCTCGATGGTAGTCCCTGCAAGGCACAATTTTTTATTAATATTGGGTGACAGGTACTGAGCAACGACCAATTCATCGACGTGAAATCGAAGACGTTTCACCATATTTGACACAGTAGTCCCAATCAAACCAAAAATGTAAAGCCCTTTCTGACCCGCTCCGAGCCCTCGTTCATTATTTTATTGTTCACAAGTACTTAAGTATATCACCATTTAATATTGACTCACCGGTACAACGACACCTCGCACTTGTCCAAGAGCTTCATGTGCGTCAGCTCGGACAGGCCTCCGATGTCGAAGGCGTCGTTGGCGACCGGAGGGCCCTCGCTGGACATGTAGCCGGACTCGTTGGACATGTACGGGTCGCCGTACTTGTGCGGGATGCCGATCTCTGGCGTTGATAGGCCGTTGGTTGAAGTTGTGAGCTCTGAAATATGTGAAAAAATAATTATGTTCATTGGGTCACAAAATTGTAGAGCTGACGCAGCTAGAAGGCGCCGCAGCAGACCTCGTAAAAGGTCCTCCTAAGGGTTTGAATGCTTACTGAGAGAGCTGGTTCGCGGGTGGGGGGAAGAGGACGGTAGGAATCAATTGAAGCCTTTGCCCAGCAATGGGACAGCATGGGTAAAAAAAACCTGTTCTTGGTTGTTTTTTTTTTTAATTATTCATCTGTGAGAATGTAGTTATACGTAGAAATGTAAATAATTCGGTAACCAGGTCCAGCGAAATTATCATAAAATATAGTAGTAGTATTTAAAATAATATACTTAGTAGAAGCAACTCACTGGTGTCGACTCCGCTGTCGACCTCGTCAGTGTCCTGTCCGTCCCGATGTTCGGCGACGTCGTCCTTGTCGGAGCCGGCGGACTGCGAGCTGGAGTTGCTGCTGGTGGGCTCGGACGCCACGTTGAAGCGCACCTGGCAGGGACGCGCGCATTCCGACGATTGTCTGACGGACACGAAATCGAGGGTGATTACTATCTCCCTAGGGCGGTACAAGTCGCAAAAGTGATGGTGAGAACAACACATTTGAGGTTATTACTCAACTGAATAATTCGCTTTTTAAAAATAGCCTTGCCAATCACTTGCTTGGTTTTCGATAGACAAATGGATTTATTGTGTGCAAAGTTACAATAGCTTTTTTGTTTTTAATGAGTCAAATTTTGGCGCTAAAAGTTAAAAATACGTAAAGCAAATAAATACACACGAAGTTATCGCGGTAAGTATTTAAAATTTACAGCAAAGAAAATAACAGAAACGTAGTCATTCGTTTAGCCTTCTCAAAATAGCCCATACGTATATGCTAACAAGCCACATTTTTAGGGGACATGGGAATGAAGTTATCGAGTCGTAGTGGAGACCGCGCAACGACAAGTAAAATGTAGAACTGCCCCGGATACATGCGGCGTGCAGCGCGCTGAGCTGCGCGTGCGCACACGTACCTGCTGATGCTGGAGTCGACGGAGGTCCTGTGCTGCGAGCCTCTCCGCCGACTCTTGAGTCTGATGGAGCGCAACATTCTGCGCATGGCCACCATCTTGAGGCGCATGTGCAGCGCTGTGTTGTACCACAGGCACATTGCCTGAAATTATAACAAAAATTAGAAATAATTATAAAAATTGTAACAAAACTACCTTGCCAAGTCAAATCCATAAAACCCAAATATAACGGCGTTATCTTGTGTAGTTGAGAACCCCTAGTCATTTTCCGCTCACCCTGGATGGCACTATTAAGGCTATAAATATTGTGAGTATTGTTCGCAGTTACTTTCCGGTATCATCAACGTATCCTGAACCTTTTCCAGTGAGCTCAAACATGACGGTCCTATCATGGTTGCTTGAGGAATTGTCAAGCCATAGACAAACTTTGGAAAGCTAAAACAGTTGGGTAAACAGTGGGTGGCAAGGCTAATACATATTTTAGTAGGATTTGGCTGTTTTAAAGTAATTCTAATAGAGAAAGAGAGAGAGCGATATATGCACTATCTGTTTCTAACATTATTTTTTAACTTTGCCCCACAATAGGAATTTCTCCTGTATCGTGGGTGCGTTTATAAACATTTAAACTCACATACACAAACAGTCAGACCCGAAACAACTACCTGTAGGCCATACAGATATTTGTTCCGTGCGGGGATCGAACCCGCAACATGCAGCGCGACAGTCAATCGCTTAGCCACTGCGCCATCCGTGTCGTTTTGACATTAATACTACTGATGACGTCATAGTCCAGAGAACTGAGAATGAAATAGTGACCTTAATCCTATTGTTAAAGTGCGCGGTGGCGATGAGTCGATGCTCGAGCGTCATGTTCCTGCTGGACGGGTACAGCGACACGGCGTTGTAGAACGAGTCCAGCAGCGCGCCCACCTCGCGCATGGCCGCGCCGATGGCGTCCGAGCACAGCTGGCAGTCGAACGACAGGCAGCCGTACATTTGTTCCTCTGCAAGTGGGAATCATTTATTTATATCACGCCTTTTATCAATGCTTGTACACTAGTAAAATGGATGAATTTTGGTAGATATGTAAAAAGAGGTGTTTAACCTGGTCAATTTAGCAACTAACGCGAGAAAATTCGAAGAAAAATCGACTAATTTATAAATAAGTAACGTTTTAGCGATATAAGACGAGCGATATAAGCGAACATAAGACAAAATGTCACAAGTGTCTTAAGTACCCACGGAGGACTTTTATTCGGTGTAGTATCGATTTGACGGGAAAATCGATACTACACCGAAAGATTTTAGTAATAAATTCCATAACAATTCGAACAACCTGGGCATAACCAAGAGCCCCATACTCAGCTGTTACACTGAGAAAAAAGTCATTTTAGCATAATCAAATATATAGCATATCCATAATCAAAAATATCGTGACGTTGTTTTAAAATAGATGCTTTGTGCTAAAATATGTTGATAAACTGAAATGTCCATCTTTGAGATCAAGATTATGCCAAAATGACATTTTTGTCAGTGTAAGCTTGACCAACAAGGCAGTCATTTTGTTCTTATTTTACAATTCTATTTCATAATCTTACGAGGTACTTTAGTGAGTCTTACCTTCGTTAGGTTCATCATGGGCTGTCAGATCTTCCTGTGACGTCACCGCGTCTAGAGAACGTTTACAATTCGCTCTGCAGGGGTTTTTGTTCACAAACCTGAGGACACATATACAAATTATTTACTGAACTATCTAATCACTTAGTTGACGTTTCCCGTGACCTGGGACTGACCCTTCCCGGGACAAGGGCTGGCTTTTACCTTCGTCAAAGGCTAAGTGTCCATACAACGTGGCTACACGGCCAGTCCGTTGGTATTACCAGCTTAGCTCAGCTTCGACGAATTTTTGACACCATTTTATAGTTTGTTTAATTGATTTCTAAAGTATATAGTTGGTTTAAATATATACTAAACAAACTCTTGAATTAAAACTATTTCTATAAGGCTTGTTACTTAAGTTAATTTTTAACATTAAAATAAACATTTCGTCCACAAACAGCTGGAACGCGTTCAGTTATCAATATTAGGAGGATTGGATGTTCATTCGCTTCGTCAAAATACTAATAAACTTAATCACCTTATTGTTAAAGAAAACTTAAAAAATAGACCAGTATTTATCAATAGAAAAAGTGAACGTGGTTTAGCGAAATTTTTACCTATATTCAAAAATATTGCTAATAATCTTAGGTACGATGTTCCTCTGAGCGCATAGATAGGCGTCCTGCTGCGCGAGGGTCCTGCCTGCGATCTTGGCCTGCAGCTCCAGCCAGATCAGGTCCTTGAGCTCATTCTGCCACACCTGCTCCTCGCGGCTTATCTGAAAGAGTACTGTGATTACCTCATGTGATTTAACTCTCCATGATTTTGTAAAATATTATGATTTAAAAGAGTGTCCATGGAGTTTCCTGCCCATTCTTCTCCATAAAGATCTACGCTTTGGAATGGGCAACTACAGTACTTTCACAAGTTATTATGTCTTGTGACTGGGACTGTAGCAGCATCTTTTTTGATATCATGACATTCAAAAGTGCCTGTAATGGTCTAATTGAAATAAATGCTTTGAATTTGAATTTCTCGAAGTACCCCACTGTGTCTCTCTCAAGTACTTTTAATGTCCGACCCAGTACTATCCTAGATTTTTTAAGAAACTTACAACATATTATGAAATATTCTCATATTTCATCATATTATTATGTTGTACTAAGTACTTACTGGGCAATGACATGAAAAAATGTGTATCTTGTTTTTTGATGAGCGAATGGATATATTCAGCATTATCGCTAGTCATGCAGTGGTTATAACAAATACCCTGAGGTGAATATACTAAAAGTTTATATTTATACTGGTAGTTTCATTTTTGATAGCCTTTCCGAGAACATACAGTGAAATCTTCAGTGAGATATTATTTGGCCACTCACTCAAACAGTTTACATCAAATTGTGAATTCCGACGGCAAACATAACTCCATCAGGGTAACCGAGTTTCATCTCTGGTTAATTAACCAGATATTAACTTATTCTAATTTAGCGAAATGCCATTATAGACCATGCGCCACAGGGTGCAATCTACTTATTTAAAGTCATGTCAAAATATCGAGATTTGTGTAAGTAAAATATTTGTGTACACACGATAGAGCATCAACCTATATAATCCATTTTAACCTGATCTCTTTACTACGCGTGCGATCCGTAGTAGAGAGATCAGGTTATAATAGTTTAGTATAGGTCGACATGTCGTCGTGTGTACCTTTATTTGCCGAGTAGGTCAGAAAAAATACGTAGTGACAAAGTTTTTTTTTTTGAAGATTGTAGGGGTACTCTTACGATAGCGAGTTGTTTTGATAAGATCCGTGTACCCCCAAACCACAAAAGACGTAATATGGATGGGTTTTAGTCAATTCAACTCTGGAAGTAGTCATTTGATGATTCCTGATTCGAAAAAAGGGACACCTCTGCCTAACACTTCAGGAATTACGGGCATGGTGTAACGTCATGCAGATTAATTTAGTATTCATTATCTCCAGAACAAATATAATAATACTAGCTTCCGCCCGCGACTTCGTCCGCGTGGCATTGTTACTTTGGGCTAACGCTAACTTTAAACAGCGAGATGAACGAAAAAAAAAACTATTTTTTTTACTTTTTTAAAAATACTACTATATGTCCGTCTCAAGGGTCCCAACTATCCCAAAATTCATCAAAATCGGTTTGGCCATTTAGGTGTAAAATCGTAACAAACAAACAAACTCACATTCGCTTTCATAATATTACTAAGGAATACTCACGGCTCTCTTACAGCCCTTCTCAATATTTCCCATATTGATAAGCAGACTGAAGGTCTTGTGGAAGCTGACCCGGCTGGGCGGCAGGTCCTCGTCACCGTCACAGCGCCACCGCTCCTCGCAGTCGGAGGGCAGTATGGTCTCCGGGCCGATGGTCTCGCGGTTCTTTGGCTTGGAGGTCAGCGACATGAAGCGGCTGCATGACTCCACCTGCGAGTGCAGCTACTTTCTTAATGTTGGTGAAGTGTTTTTAAAGGGATTGAGGATATTGATGGCGTCAGAATAGAATTGTTTTAACTACAATGCCCACAAACTAGTCACAATAGTTAAGCTTCACACATTAGTTAGTGTCCATTATTAACTAAATGTAGTACTGGAATAGGAAGGTGGGAACCTGCAAGGGCTGTTCCAGGTTGCGGGTTGTTGAAAAGAGATACCGCGGCAACGGGAACATTAAGGGCAAAAGAAGGAACATGGGTGGGTTTTAGTCATTAAAAGACTGACACCCCCCTCCCCTAGCTGGGCCCAGAAGGGGAAGTTATTTGATGATATCCCATCGGCAAAAAATTGGACAGGAACAGTGTTGGCATACACTTATGGTTTTATTAATGACTACCTTATGCCCGCAGTTCCGCCTACATGTCCCACGGGATGGGATCGTGATAAAAGGTATTATAGTCCACGTTAAAACCATTAGTGTGCCAAATTTCATTCAAATCTGCTTTGCGAAAGTGTAACAAACATTAATCCATCCTCACAAACTATAGCAATTATAATATTAAGTGGGATGAATTGTGCTGATCATCACGCCTGACAAGCGGTTGTTTATTGTTAGATCTAAAAATACTAACGTTACCATACACCCTTTCTCAACAAGATCACAAGGCATAGCCTCTAAGAATGGTAAGTTTTTACTCCATAATACCCTTGATTTTTTTCTGACCCCTTGGTTCTTAAGAATATACACTTACTAAAGTGGGCACAGCTGCCATGGGGTTAGGCGATGGCAGCGAGTCGGCCCTGACGTCGTGTGACATGTCCTGCTTGCTGTCTCGAGCGCGCGAGCGGAGCAGCTTCAGGCTGCTTCGCTTCTTTAGGCGGTCTGACACTGGAAGGAGAGAAAAAGAATGGATTTTATTCCTCTTAAAAACACATCGAAAAAATTATTGGTGCTGTTCTATACATGAAGGTATTTCGTTTTTCTGGAATTTAAAAGGGTTTATAGAATGTGAACCATTTAAACACTCGTGAATCGCCATTACACTAATAACAGATACTTACTGGCCGTGGGCTGGTCGTGAGTCGGATGATCTACGACGTCCTTTCTCTCTCGTAGCAGACGCTGGAAACCTGGCGTGGCATCCAGGTGGTTTCTGAAACGAATTTACAAGTGATAGAGTTTTATTTTTGTAATATCTAATTATTTTCTTAAATCAAGACACTGGCTGTGATTTCAGAACATTTTCAAATAGATAGCTATTTGAAAACATCTCATCGTCTTTGTTAACATACTACCGTATTTTTTATTTATTTCAGAAAGTAATTTCAAAACCGTTTTGGTGAAAAGGTATTGGTAAGCTTAAACAAACATTCAGAATTAAAAAAAAAATGTCTTTTAATCGGAATTCCGATTATTATTTTTTATTAGTAAAAGCATGTTGTATTTTAAATATTTAAAACTAAAGCTTAATTAAAAAGGATATTTTATTACCCCACCAGTGCAGCAACAAGTTTCACTGACATTACGTATACTGGGCTATGTCGTAAATAAAACTATAATAATCTTCGTTTTTTGCTTTTATTCAGTTTTATTTTCTATTTATTTTTCAGATTTAATACAAACGTTCGTACGCAAATCGTAGGCGAAGGCAGACAAGTCTATAGTCTATCAGAGTCTGCACTTGAATGGGTTCGCTAAAACGAGTTCAATTACGATACACATCAGCGTAATGACTGGCTGAAATAATGCTGTATTAGGATGGATATAGATAACGAGAAAAACTGCATACGTCACGACGCGACTGAGGTGGGTGGGCGTCAGTCTATCATTCCTTCCTATCATCAATTATGGGTAGTTTACACTTGCGAAAGTTCTAGAAAAAGTTTTTATACATTATTGAAAGGTAGAATTTTTTAACATGATATGATGCTTATGGTCTTCGAAGGGCGAGGTCTTCCTAATAGAATACCAATATTTTGCCAGTTTTGTTTAAATCGCGCGTGGGATCCATCCATCCAAAGGGAGTGAGCCTTTGCGCGCCTCAAGATGATGTCAGGGTCACTACCTGGGGTGTTGTTGGTTGTTGAAAAGATGCTGCGGCCCCGGTACAAAACGGGCAAAAGAAGGAACATGTTTTAGTCAGTGCAACTCTGACACTCCACCCGCTCTACCCCGCTCCCTCCGCTTAGAGCGGGGGAAGTTATTTGATGATTTCCCATTCAAAAAAGGGAGTGAGTCAATTAATGCTACTAACCCGGCGCAAATATAGGTTCCATGATTGTTTTTTTATGAAAAATCCTGATGGGAAAACTCAATTAACACTTTGCCGCTGGGAATCGAGCCAAGAAATTCACACTCGGCAGTCGCTTCTGTGACCTAGACCAACAAGTTAGAACTTCTTAGATAAAGTTCCAAAAGAGGTTCAAGGTCACTAATTTGGCTACAGCACGCTGACGCAGCGAAAGTAACATTATATGTCTCAGACATTATCACACGTCTGAAGGATGTCCATCATGCGTTTAGTTTTATCATAAGATTATGAGAGATATCTGTAAGGTATCTAATATTGTGAGAGTCTTCATCATCTGCCTAGCCTTTACCTTACATATGATGTAGTCTGCTTCTAATCTACTCAGATGCTGCTGAAATTTTGCCTCTTATATTTCGTTGAGCCCCAGCCTATCTGACCTCCATAATCTTCGGTTTTTTTTTGCTTAAATACTTTTTATTTCCAAAACCTATGATATTAAATGTACTACACTCACGTTTCTATTTTCTGCTTGATGTTTTTTAAGCTTGCTTTTAGCCGAAACGGCTTAGGGTGGAGCAAGCTTGTCTAAAAGAAACCAATTCTCTCCAGCTTTGAAGAGATCCAGATTATGATGATCAGAAAATAGAGAAGCCAGCAAAAGTAGAACGAAACAAAGGCAGGAAGATGATGCTGACAATTCTACTTCTTGATGCTGGCAAAACTTCCTACTGTTTCGACACATCAACAGAATTGCGGTCGTAATTAAAGCAACTATAGGTTAAGATCAAGATTTTTTCCTCAAGTAGAAATAACCAAAGATTTCACAACAAACATAATATTCAAGCTTGCGATTCAAACAATGATTAAATAGTAAAATGTATTCAATTGGACACCGTCATTGTCGCCCCATACATTATCATTTAATTTGAGAGTAGTTCAAGGGCAAAAATGATTACTTATAGAGTTATGAAATTACATGACAAGAATAATATTATTTAAGTACAAGGTATGTTTGGGCAAACATCATTTAAACAAACATAATTTGGTATTTGGGTAAATTCATAGAATTGCTTTTACATTAATTATGTACTTCCTAGCATCAATTATTTTTCATAACGTCAATCAACAAAGAGCTAGAGAGCAAGCAGAGGTATACCTGCACTTTTTATTTAGTTATTTAAGTAAAAATGGGAATAAATGACTTGTATAAAAATCTATGACATACAGGTAGGTACAGTCAATGCCTATCCTATGTTCTTAGAGAAACTCTGACACAGTGGGAAGGCTGAAAGTGAAGGTTTCACCCCCTTGGGGATTGAATTTTGCGATATTCCATTTTATTATTACTTCCTAAAAAGGATCCCCAAGAGAATTTACGACTCCTAACACTTGTCATTTCTGAGATTTCGTGATGAGTGTGTCCGTGATTCTCTCTTTTATATAATCAGATATTATTAAACAGGTGATAACGACAAATGATTTTTAAAGATCATAACTCAAAAAAAAGATACAAAATAAGTTTTTTTTCACATAGGCCTACATGGGCACTTATAAAACGTCGAGAAAAGGTGCACGGTTAGGGTTGGTCGTTTCCTATGGAGAAGAACCGGCAAGAAACTCCATGGTTACTCTTTTACAATCATTTGGTTTTACAATGTTGTTGTTACACTTAAGTATAAAAAAGTCCATTACCAGAACTGTATAATCGAGAAAAATTGTATAATCAGAACTTTTCAAGCATAACTTTGAATGAAAACCACTTCGTTTATGGCTGTTACCATATAGTATTAGTAAGCGCCCAAAATCGGCAGATAAGAGTCATTGATTACAATTCAATGGACTATCAAACGTGTGTTAATTATCAATAAAAACGTTTTTATATGATGATCACATTCTTTCATTGAACAATAATAAACGGTTCTTGCAACTCAATCAGAATATTGAACTATAATACATTCGCGAGTCATAAATAATCATAATAATACGCGTGAATATATGTATAAAAATCCAGGAGATAGGAATCAATTGGAGGAAACAACTGTTTCGGGACTTTTTGCATAAGTAATTAATCATCGGACCTAATCACTGTTCTTAATCCATCTGATAATACTTATTCTTGAATTTTATTCTGTGATATCTTACTAGAATATTATTGTATTCACATGAATAATTTAATGATAACTAGAAATAATAAAAGAAGGCACGAGAATTATCCGCGTTTTGGTATCAAGATGGTTTGGACAATTTCAGACTCATATATTATTAAATCCAGATTTGCTCACGATATCTTCCTTAACCGATGCCGGTAATGTCCAAGATAAACTAAGCAAATTAATATGCATTGGGGAAACAAGTCACGTTGGTACTTGCCCAGTTTAAAACACAACCTCGTGAGGGATACTAAGTACTAGTAATAGGAGAGGAAGGGGAAGGCCAAAAAAGATGGATGGATTGTGTATGGAATGGTAAGAATGAGAAGGAGTAATGAGCATCTGAGCGGAGCGGGGGGGAGTATCAGACTTCTGCTGACTACACCCATCCATGTTCCTTCTTTTGTCCTTTGTGGTCCAGGGCCGATGTATTTCTTTCGAACAACCCGCAACCCCGAAAGGCAGTGCCCCCGTTAGGCCCCTTTACTTCGCTGACATTTCTTTGAGTCATGCGTGGAACAGGGATGGACGGCGAGCTACTCATTGCTCACCGTCCACACACCCAGGTATGATATAGAACAAAGAAATGATAAGGGGAAGCATGTGCCTTTCGGTTTTGTTAGGAGTACTAGTACACCATTTGAATGTAGGACATAAATATTACTGGATAAATGTGGATGTAGATAAATGTCATGATTGTTTTATGCTGACTATACCCTGCTTCATGAGGAGCTCGTGGCTAATAGCAGCCGGCAAGGTCGATCTTTAGGTAAAGCCGCGCTTGCCTTGGTTGGTCTGTCGATGGGTGACCACCCGTTATCGATTTTCCTCCGTGCCTCGGAAAGTACGTTAAGCTGCCGGTCATATGTAGATCTTTGACAGTCGTTACAGCTAGTCAGTGTCCCGAAAGTCTGACAACCAGTCTTAACAAGGAGTATCGTATTACCCAGTACTAACTGGGTTATGGAGGTTACATAAGCAGCCACTCCATGTAAAATACTGGTATTCAGCTGCATGCGATAAGACTAGAAGCCGACCCCAACATAATTGGGAAAAGGTTAGGCAGGTGATGACCTAGTTCATGATTAGATCCAGTCAAAATCCAAAACACCGGAGATACTGAGAATATCTCGACAAAAAAACCCCACGAGAAATGTTACGGTCCAATCAATAAGGTAAACGGCTGCTTGTTTTCTTTGAATACATTATGATAACTGTAATATTTTAATAGTATCGATCAGCGTCGATAGCTTATCGTCATTAAGGAAACGAGCGGTCAAATTGTTTTGAACGGACTATGGTCATACGGTATTTATAATTACGCTATGGTATTTATTTTATAATATTAACCCTTTAATTCAGATGGGAAAACATTAAATAATTTCTCCCGCAGTGAAGAGGAAGGCAGACTTGCTCTGACTAAAACTCATGCAAGTTCCTTCTTTTGCCCTTTGTGTTCCGGAGACGCGGTATCTCTTTCGAAAAACCTGCAACCCTGCCGGGGTTCCGGGTTGTTGGTTGTTGTGTGAATAACAAGAGATATGGCTAATACAAAGAGCTGTGTGTGGTTTATGGAAGAAGGTCTAGTGCACAAACCTAAACTAAATAGACGCAGGAGGGGCGCTTCCAAGAAAGGAAACCATTGAGAACATTGACTTGGAAAGGAAAACATTGAGGGAAATGACATTTTTAAAACAACAACAAAAATAACTGAATACATAATATGTTACATACACTTATGGCAAAGTTATGAGGACGAATGTGGATGGGTTTAAAAGTAGAGAACGACCTAAAAGAAGAGAGAGAGAGAGAGATCTAAGAATAAATGGACTGTGCGAAGGATGAAAAGAGTAACTATGGAGTTTCTTGCCGGTTCTTCTCCATAGAAAACGACCAACCCGAACCGTGCATCTTTTCTCGACATGTTATAAGTGCGTTTTATAAGTGTAAATGTAGGCCTATGTGAAATAAAAATATTTTGATTTGATTTGATGATATTGCAAGGAAGGAGATGTGTGAAGTATCGAAGATGAAGACATGCTGAGCCGTCACCAAATAAATGGAAAAAAGGGCAAGAGAATGATGATGATGTGGAACCGGTCTGGCCCGCACGGTGGATAATACCATTTCACCATATAGATAGGTGTCACAGAAGCCGGAATATTATAGGCTGACTGATACTGCCTGGTTGGGTTCGATTCCCGGGTCGGACAAAGTGTTATTTGTGATATGTAATGGTAGTAGCAGCCACGGAGTTTAGATTGACTAAACTTAAACATAACATAACGCAGATTATAATTATTTAACTGACATGCCACTAACTGTAATTTTGATTCCTATTTATTATGTTTGTCTTAAAAATTATGTATAGGTAAGTAGCAAATATTAGCTCGCCCGCAGTGGAAGAATATGATGAGACCTTTTTTTTAAGAAGATAATAATGTAGGTACTAAGTATATATTCAGACAATTTTTTAAATAACTTTATAAGCGTGATTTAATGTTATGATTTATACTGTGGCCAAGAGAATGGCTGTAACTCTTCTGCAGCCAATCTTACAGGGCATGGCATCACCCAAAACAAGCGTATCGGAGATATTTTACAATATCATGCATGATCAATATCTAGTAGGTAATCCTTACTAATATTATAAAAGCGAAAGTTAGTTTGTTTGTTTGTTTGTTAATTCTTCACGCTTTAATGGCTAAGCCGATTTTGATGAAATTTGGTAGAGTGATAGTTAGGAACCAGGAGACGGACATACCCCCGAATACTGAAACGTCAATCAAAATCTGAGGGCTGCTTAACATTTGAGCAGCTATTAAACTTTAGGTTTTGTATTGACAAACGTCACTTTTGAGTATCTGTTAAATTTAAGTGGTACTTAAATTTTGAGTGACGTTTCAGTATTCGGGGATAGGCTATTTTTTTAAGTGCGCTTTGAGGGAGCAAGAAGGAAGAAAAGGGAAAACTTAACGTTGCTATTACAAATCATTAAGGCGCAAGGGGAACTGTGCTACTTCGAATTTAACGAGAGCGAAGCCGCGGGCAAAAGCTAGTAAAACTTATAAATACATAAAAGTATGATCATACATAAAAGTATCTAAACAAGTATTTACTTTCACACATCCCACGTTTATATAAATGACGTGTCCCCACATAACGCAATATTATTGTAAATTATATAATAATGGTGAAACATTTGTCGGTCGGTAACAACTATCATTGTCACTATCCAAGATCCAAGATGACCTTGCAGTAATTCAGTAAGTAGATATTTTGCGGGTCATTTTTATTTATTTACAGCGCATTAGTCACCAATCTTTATGTTTAATAGTGTAGATTGTGGCTGGCCTATAAATTAAGAAGAAAATAAATGAAAAAAGTATGTATTTGAATCACATAGGACAACACAGGAAAACAATCCTTACTAATAAGTATTATTAACGCGAAAGTGAGTTTGTTTGTTTGTTACGTCTTCATGCCTAAATGGCTGAACCAATTTTGATGAATTTTGGTACAGAGATAGTTGTGACCCTGGAGACGGACATAGGCATTTTTATTCGATCATCATGCTGGTTAAAATTAGCGTTAACCAAAAGTCTATGTAACACAGAGGAGCTCGCGGGCGGAAGCTAGTACTAAATAAAAGAAGGAAAGCATACAATAATAAATTAATGGGAAATAAATATTCAACACAAGATCCATTGCACAAGCGTCGATAACCCAGGAACAACGCAACGTCCAACGGAACCAGGTTACAGACACACTGCTTGGCATTAGTAAAAAATTATGCCTCTCATCTACTTTTTGGATGCAGCTAGATATTAGTATTTTACATGGAGCGACTGTCTATCTGACCTCCACAACCCAGTTAGTACTTGGTAATACGATACCCCTTGGTAAGACTGATTGTCAGACTTTCGGGACACGGGCTACCTGTAACGACTACAAATTACAGCCTGGACCAACAGCTTAACGTGCTTTCCGAGGCACGGAGGAAACTCGGTATATAACGAGTGGTCACCCATCGACAGACCAACCTAGGCAAGCGCGGCTTAACTTAAAGATCGACTTGAAGGGCATACAAACTAAACGATGCCCACTAGTAGTTACCTTACCAGTATAGTCTGGCCTTTTAGTCTATTAAAACTCCATACTACGCTAGGCTAGTTCATCATCATCATTTTCCTACCTTTGTCCCATTCTATTTGGGGTCGGTGCAACATGTTTTCTTCTTCCATTATCCCTTATCAGACGTCACAGCATCATTCACTCCTTTCTCCTTCATATCAGTCCTTACACAATCCATCCATCTTTTCTTTAGCCTTCCTCTCCCTCGTCGTCCATCGACATTAAGATCCATCACTCTCGCATGAGGCTAGTTAAGGCTCACAATATTACGAGATCAACTGAACGAGAATGTGTGTAAACAATTCCATATTATTATAACGAATATGTCCGATTGGTTCGAGTTGGCGTCTACAGACCGGTTTTACCATATTTTTACTACTTTTAGTAAACTTTTTCCTCGAACAAGCTACGATAAAAAGTTTGAAGACATCAACACAAGTCCACAACGTTGAGTACTCCCTGACCTTACCAACGATAAAATTCGATACACGCGAACCGCTCATAAAGAAACGATGAATGTAACATGTAAAATAATGTGTGTGCAAACAGAAGCAGCTAACTGCCTTATAAAATAATAGCTGAGATCAATGGTACATCTGGGAAGAGGTGACATCTGAAAATACATAGGTACTTAAAAACTCATAACAATATCGGCATTGTGACGGGATATTTTTACGCCAAGCGTGGTGATTATAGCAAAATCTTAAGGTTGTTTTGAAACCTGTACTGAGAGAACTTTGTGTACAACTAATTTCATAATTATGAGCATACTAGCTTTTGCCCGCGGTTTCACTCGCGTTAAATTCGGTATAACACAATACCCGCTACCTGCATTTTTGCCCTTGCGCCTTATTGATTTGTAATGGCACCGCAAAATTTTCCCTTTTCTTCCCTCTTTTTCACTCATATCTCACTTTAAAAATATGTCCGTCTCCTGGTTCCAACTATCTCTGTACCAAAATTCATCAAAATCGGTTTAATCATTAAAGCGTGAAGAGGTAACAAACAAACTCACTTTCGCTTTTATAATATTAGTAAGGATTTAAATAAATTGTTAATATAACCGCGTCTGTGGACCCTTGTGACATTGTCTATTTGTTCTGCTCTATGTGCTACTTCAGCTGCATTTTGAAGGACATCTCCGAAGACTGTCGATTTGGCCTATTTCTTCGTTCTAAGTTCGAAGAGAAATCATGGACGTAGGAGGCAGAATAGTAAATGTCAATCGTTTGCCCAACAAAACATTCTGCGACCTAACACAATTGACAATGCTGCAGAGTTCCTTAAATCATGAGATCTCCGTCGTGTATTCGGTTTGTCTCTCAGATTGCCACCACAGAAAATAAGACACGTAATCGAGAGGAAAATGATAAGCCTAACCTTCAATAGCACAACAAAATTTATAAGAAACGAAGATAAACTCAGGTAGGTCTCCAATCTCCAATTTGTTATTTTCGCGAACATAATCGCAGATGAGCTCACACCAAATCAATAAATAATGTATAACCTATCAGTGGCCTACTTAGTATTTCTAGATCAGCGGTGTCATCCGAAGTGAGAGGTGACTCATATACTAAAGTGCTTATCATAACATGTTATCAACCTTTAGTCCACTCAATGATAATTTGTTTACTATTTATTAGGAAGGTCTGAATCATCATCCTTCGGAGAAAGTATTAATGTGGTTGTTATCCTCGTAATCATGTCCGGTTAAGCAGACGACAACCTCATAGGTTGAACTGCAACACCCAATTTAAAAAAAAAAACTACTATTCCATTTGAGCTGTATCAGTTACTTCGGCATCTCTGATGTTTGTTTCCCAACCGCGCTCTACACAGGCAGACCCGAATACTAACATGTTATAGTTATTATCAGGGCACAGGTATCGTCTAGTAGTATCCCGAGCATTTACTCGCGGATTCGCACTAATAGAAGTGGAAAACGCGGTCATAGCAGCCGGGCGATGTTGCCTGCCCCATTTGCGCAAAAACATGCAGCCGAAAAAAACTCTGCGCTGCCACCAACGAAGCGATGGAAATGGCGATATTCTTAGATAGCTAAGTATAAAATAGTCGTGCCACCGACACGATAAAGACGAGGATTCATTTCTACTGTCGACAGTGAATTTTTGGTCCGTTCATCGAGGCTAAGGCTAAACTGGCTGCTAAGAAGTTAGGTATCCTAGCAAAGGTGAGACAGTATTTCACACCGGAACAGTTGCTGAACTTATATCAAGCGCAAGTTCGATCTTGTGTGGAATACTGTTCTCATTTCTGGGACGGATCCGCCAAATACCAGCTTGAAGCGCTAGAGTCTATAGAGAAACGAGCCAAGAGGCTCATCGGCAACGACGCGCTGGTTGAGTCAAAGCTCCAGAGCCTGGAGCATCGCCGGCGCGTTGCCAGCCTTTCGGTTTTCTATCGGTTACATTCCGGAGAGTGTGCGATGGAATTGCACAGCCTAATTCCGCCAAGCCCGTTCCATCATAGGACTACAAGACGTACGGCGATGCGCCACCGTTACATGGTAGACATCCCACCCACACGCACTAAACGGTTTGGGAATACCTTCATTGTGCGTACTGCTAAGGAGTGGAATTCCCTGCCGGAGTCTGTATTTCCTGACAGCTATAACCTGGGGGTCTTCAAGTCAAGAGTGAATAGGTTATTTTTAGGTAAGCGTACTTCATCGTCGACCACATCATCACTTACCATCAGGTGAGATAGTGGTCAAACGCGAGCCTATCAATAATAAAAAAAAAAAAAAATTAAAGCTACTAAAGCAAATTTGCAGATCTAAGTTGGAGTTGGTGGACTCGGGACTTTACTTTTCTTCTTAGCAACAGAACGGGTAGGACACGATGTCAGGTGTTCAATTTGTGGAGCAACACCACATTTCCACTCCAAGACAAAGTCATCTACCAATCCCCACCTGAACAGGTTTTCCCTACTTCAGCCAACCTATGTCCAGAGTCTATTCAAAGAGTTCCAGGTCAGCCATTGCAATTTGCGTCCAAGTAGGAGATTTTCAGCAATTGTGTCTAATGGCTTGGGTTAGTTTTGGTTACACTTTAGGGAGTTCATTAATAAGCAATTGGTTTTTGAATGGGAGACGATTGTTTATGCAAAGAGTCGTGATCTTTATACACATAGTAACAGGGTTGTTGTTGGATTGTCACCCCTGACAAGTCTGCCTAAAGTAATAAATAATCTTTTTTTTTTCGAGTAAATGGCTAATGTTGGATACAGCTGTCCGGAGTACAAATAACTATTGATGGTCCTTGTTTATAACTCCCCACCATTGTTTAATGATTATTAATAAACAATGTACTAAAATACCCACAATGTATACAGATTTGCATAACCTTGGATTCTTCTCAGAACAAAACAGACGCGTCTGGACCTCGTCAAGATAATCTACATAGATTTGGTTATGACTTGCATTTTGAGGCAAACTTCCCACAACCAATCTGCATACCTAAGGATTGTACACATTGCGCCGCATCAAGGTATACCTACATTTACAACATAACATGGCGTCGCTTTAAATATATATAGATTTTTCGCACCGTATAGTCTACTATAGCTAGCGCTCGCGGCATTGCCCGCGTAATGATCGAAAAAAAGGATCGTATGTGTTATTCCACAATTTAAATAAATAAATATCTTGGGACAACTCACACACGGCTATCTGATCCCAAGCTAAGCAGAGCTTGTGTTATGGTAACTAGACAACTGATACATACTTACTTATACATATAATTTATAAATACATACATATTATAGATAAATCACACCCAGACACAGAACAAACAATCATGCTCATCACACAAAGTTTGTCCTGGGTGGGAATCGAACCCACAACCTGCGGCTCAGCAGTCAGGGCCACTAACCACTAGACCAACAGGCCCGTCTTATAATCTACTTATATATAATCTACTTCTGTGCCAAATTTCATCAAGACCCGTTCAGCCGTTTTGACTTGAAAGAGGATCAAACATACATCCATACCCACAAACTTTTGCATTTATAATATTAGTAGAAAGGATAGGATTAGTAGGATGCGGATCTCTCATCATAGACTGGTTTTGTTCAGCTCAATTGGTCGTCGTGTGTACACAAGAAGACATATCAACCTGTACAAAAGCAGTTTATACTGATCTCTTAACAACGGATCGTACACCGAGGATTTCTCGTACGATGAAAGATCCGCATAAACTGGTTTTGTATAGGTTGATGTGTCGTCGTGTGTACAAGCAACCTTCACTTTATCTCTGTAACTTGTTTAGAAACAGCATCAGGATGCTTTTCAGCAAATATTTTTGTTAACAATCTAATCTCCTGCGTCACTAGCACATTGTATTTTTAATAGATACGTGTGTTATCGCTGTAAACTCACTAGTTTTACTCTGAATATTTGAAACACAGAGACCGAATGAAATATCCACAAGTATTGGAGACGGAAGTGAATTAATGATAACCGTGACATTTACAGGTGTAAGAAATATAAAGCAGAGTATTGCAATGGACACGTTACGTTGGATATTTATATGCATATTATATGAAAAACACTAAGGAGCTGGAAGATCTTAAACTTTATGTTGTCGCTTTTGTCCGCGGCTTCGCTCGCGTTAAATTTGGGGTAACACAGTTCCCCCAAATAATATTAGTAAGGATGTTTATTGAGTCAATATAATTTGTACGCCTATAGCATGTTGATACTAATATTTAGTTTGTAACAACATATTTTACTCATGTTTCATACACATACAAATTTTCTTTACTTGTTTTTTAGCCTGCCCTACTATAGATACCAGAAAAGAAGAATTTAGATCATAGAATGGTCTGTATGCGAAGATATAAGAGAGAAAGGGACACAAATGCATAAACAGAAGTTTGATAACAGCAACAATAACAGCTGTGGGTAGAATGTTAAGGTTGGAAAACTGGACGCTGGGGTATTTTCGACATAGGAGTTGAGACAATAACTGTTTAGAAAACATTGAAGCCGCAGATGAACTAGCAAACATAAGCAAGCCGCCTTCTTAAAAACAAAACAACACTTCAAAAAGAAGAAATAACTTAAAAACTACAATACCTGTCCTCGTCAATCATCGAAATAATTCACAAAACCACAAAATATCACACACAAACCGCACTGACGATCACTTATCATTCACAAACAACAATCTTAAACCCAGTACAAACAGTCCACAATTAATACTGACTGAGAGGTTATGTAAAATATTAGGCGCGCCACTTGACCCCCCTCCCCCCGGCACTAGCCCCCCGCGTGACGTCACAAGTGGACCTGAGGTAGCGGTTGATCAAACATATTGTATACATGCTAATTAATGATTGTATTATCTGAAGATATGATGGGACTCCTGTATGGAACAGTCTAGGACAGAGATATTGTTTTGTGGTTTGTGGTCACTGTCTTATGCGTAATAAAAGGCTAATATTTCTAGACTTAACTAAGTTATAGTAGATGTTGAAATTTACACTGATAACGAATTACCCTGAGACAATGAGGTGGAGTCGCAACGAGCTACAAAGAAAACGGTACGAGTAATTGTGTAGATTCCATCAATCTAAGAAGAGGACGCAAAGGCTTGCGAAACATGCAAGATGTGGAGACAGACCTTTGCGAAAGCTTGAAACACCAGGTTAAGAAAAAAAAAACAATGAACAGCTACACTATTAAAAAGTTATCCAAAATATATTATCCAATATTGTCAACAGGAGAAACATAAAAAGAAATTTCAGGAAAAGAAGGTACTGACAAAAACTTCCGTATATTCGATTTCGATTGACGTCATACTCCAAACATTTAATTGGTATTGATATTCTATTTATGTACGTTGTAGAGTCAACAAAAAACCCAAGTAAAGTCGGTAAAAATATTTAGTGTACTTATCAGTTCTGTTGCCAGGTCTTGGCAATGCGTAGTAGAGTACAGCGGAGATAACGCTATCTGTATCTTACATTCATTGTAACAATATTAAATTCTTGTTGGCGGAACTATTATCAGCAGTGTATAATTTATAATACAAACAACAGGTTTCCTCTACGTTAATTTTACAAAAAAAAAATATCAAAGTATCGGGCATTACCAACAAACCATTTTGTAACACTATCGTGAACTAACACGCACTTACAATATTTTGTAGTCAGTTTTGGACATCCGTGATAGGTTCAACGGCCCATAGATGGGTTAATGTTGTTATTGGTGGTTGGTGGGTGGTGGGAGGGTAGGTGGTTTTAATTTCTTTTGTTAAAAATCTTTTTAACAAAAGAAATTAAAACTTCCTAAAAAAAAAGAGGAAAATAACTTTACTTCCGGAAGTCGGTGACTTTTTTTTCGTTGACTTTGCCACCGAATTAAAATCTATTTTTTTTGCAAAACTTTTTTTATTTTTTAGTAATGGTAATGACGATTTCTATTACAATTTTTTACCGAGTATGCATTTTCCATCGTTACTATTTAAAGATATTAGCAGATCATCCATATATCTAAGATATTAAGTAGGTATATGGAAGAAAAAAAAGTATTATAGAATAGACGATAACTCATAAACTACCCCAGCAATATAAATAAAATTGATATGGGGCCACCTCAGAAGTATGTCCTTTCGAACAAAAAAAGAATCACGAAAATACGGTCGAACATAGAACCTCCTTTTTTTTAAGTCAGTTTAAAATAAAAAAAAATAATTCAGGCTTAAGTCTCGGTCTTCCTGATAATGCGGTTAGAGACAATTTGCCATCCAGAGCAAATGAAATCTAATAAATTTAGGTACCCACAAAGGGCATCACCAAAGAGTTCAGTGATCAATTAAATACTTGACCTAATAACCGCACCGGGAATATCCATTCTTCATATTATTCAATAGTCTATATACGAGTACGAGATGACGAATATGAACGTTGAAAGCAAAAGGAGTGCGTTAAAATGTTCTTAGGAATTGGCGTTCTGAACTTCTACCTACCCTCTGGAGAAAAAGCATGCTCATTTTTCTTGTTGAAAGTCCCCGGAGACTTGCTCATTGATAAATAATTACATTCAATTAATTAAAAGGAAGGAAAATAAAACTCTGTCCGGTATTATAATAATAACAGAAACATGAGCGGTATCAACTAACCTAATCCATTTGTATTCCTGTTTCGTTCGGAAAATCTACTAGGTCATTCAACTTTAAGCTTTGGTCGAACCGAGGCAAAGACCGCGAGGTATTCGGAACTAAAATCGCTAACATCGTTCCCAAACTGGTGCGAATGGTCGCAATGCTTCTTCCTCATGCTTATACGACAAGATTCTAGGCCAAGCTGACTGCTATATCGTTATAACACCAGGCCAAGCTTTAAGGATTGTATGAGGTGGGTACTGCAATTGAGTGGGTATTTTATCCTCTCTGTTGCCTCAACCTCTTTAGTTTTGGATCAACATTGATTTTTAAATATTCATATTTCGAACTTCATTCTGGCATTTCACGATTTTGGATCTCGGCTAGCATTTAACATTTACTCCTTGTGTTAATTGACAAACGAAAATCTAATAAACCCGAGGAAGACTGCTAAAATATTCGAGCTATCTTCATGGAAATTAGACTACCAATACTAAAAACCGGCCAAGTGCGAGTCGGACACGCGCACGAAGGGTTCCGTACCATCAAAAACAGCAAAAAAGCATGTCCCTGCTGGAGTTGCGGGTTGTTCAAAAGAGATAAGTACCGCGGCTCCGGAAAATAAACGGCAATAGAAGGAACATGGGTGGGTATTAGTCAGTACAAGTCTGATACTCCCCCCGCTCCAGAGCGGGGAAAGTTATTTGATGATTTTCCATCCGAAAAAGGAGGGAAACCGCCTGTTTTTTAATATGTGTTGTTATAGCGGCAACAGAAATACATAATCTGTGAAAATTTCAACTGTCTAAATATTCCTGTGTATCAGTTAGGCCAGTCGTTCCATGCATGCACCAATTCCATTCGGTTTTGCTGGAAGCCGATGCCAACATAGTTAGGAAAAGCTAGATGGATGATATTTATATCCCATGCAAAGCTATATTATAAAACTAACTTTAAAGAGTGACCTACCTCCTGCCTCGTTCCTTATCCCGGATCCTGGAGCGAGGAGGCGTGGTGCCGAGAAGGTCAGCCTCGGACCCGTCCCCGGAATCAGCCAGGAGAAACCTGGAGGATTGGCGCGGATTCCTGAACACCACATCTTTGGCGTCGCTGTAAAGAAAGAGAAACATGCTTTAAAACTTGATGATGTCGCCAATTTGCTTTAGAAGTCGTCGAGAAATTCTAAATGGTATGGTTAACCCCAGAAACCACAAAATAAAAACATGCAACATCCACCAACCCCTCATGCCACAAAACACGGCCAAAGAGGAATCCTGTGTGCCAGCTCAAAGCTCAAAAACAAAAACAAAGCATTTATTTCAATTAGACCATTACAGGCACTTTTGAATGTCAAGAAACGAAATCATGAAGCTACAGTCCTAGTCACAAGGCATACTAACTTGTGAAAGTACTGTAGTTGCCCATTCCAAAGCGTTGTTATCTTTGGAGAAGAATGGGCAAGAAACTCCATGAACACTCTTTTAAATTATAATATTAAATTACAAAATCGTATTGACATCACTCATGTTGAGATTGTAGCCAGCAATGGCTGATTATGTTTGGGAAGAAGTTTTAATGACTTTAGGAGTCAGTCTTTGCTCGGAATGTCCGTCTATCTCAGTAAGAGATGCTGGTGATGGGAAATTATCAAACAACTTCCCCGGCTTTGGGCAGAGCGAGAGTTTCAGACTTTAACTGACTAAAACCCACCCATGTATCTCCTTTTTTATCATCGCCACCGCCGATCACGTCAACGAGGACACAGCGCTGCTCCGCCTAAGCTGGGCAGACCGCCAGTGTGCGACACTGTGTCCTCCGGGCAATTGTCATAGTGATGCTTAGGTAATTGATCGTTCTTTTAACGAGTTGTAATGTTTAAAATAGCTATAAGCTCATTTCAGGCTCTTTCAAGTATTTAACTCCTTAAAGTGTTTTTTTTTTTAACTTTGCCCCACACTAGGATTTCGATTTCTCCTGTATCGTGGTTGCGTTTACAAACATTTAATCTCACATACACAAACAACCAGAGCTGGAAAAATTATCTGTAGGCCATACAAATATTTGTTCCGTGCGGGAATCGGACCCGCGACACGCAGCGCAGCAGTCGATCGCTCAGCTACTGCGCCAACCGTGTCGTCGATGGTATAAATCCTATAGGGGTCCACGTCAGTCCTTCAATCTGATCTACGGTCTCATCAGTTAAGGTCAGAACCTCATACCCGACCTTGCTGAGCACTCTATCATGCTGCTATCACATGGAGCGATACCAGACGATACGATAACAACGCTTATGTGCGTTTTATTAGTTTATTACTAATTATAATGTCGTGTAGGAGGTATAATGTATATTTGTCTGATTATGTGTGATTAATGATGGCTGTTAGGAATGGTTTCAGGATGTTACACACACATTCCTAGTCCTCATGTAAGTTGACCAAGATTTTTTGTCTGGACTTTAAAAGAGACTATGACCTCTTTTTTTTTTTTTTTTTTTTCGGGTGGGAAATCATCCAATGACTTCCCCCGCTCTGGGTGGAGCGGGGGGGCATGTCAGACTTGTACTGACTAAAACCCACCCATGTTTCTTCTATTGCCCTTTACGTTCCGAGGCCGCGGTATCTCTTTCGAACAACCCGCAACCCCGGCAGGCAGAGGCTCTGGCAAGCCCCTCTGCTTTGCTGACTCTCTTTGAGGCGCGCGTGAAACACGAACGCGCCGTCGACACGGCCTGTCGTCAATCGACGGACGGACGGTGAACTACCCATTGCTCACCGCCCACAGGCCCGCATCTACGGTGGCCGGAAGTCGTCTCGCGGCGCCCGGCGCCATGGGCGTCTCCCGCGGCGGCTGGGTTGGGCAGATGTTCTTTCCCTCAAACGCCCGGCCACCTCCTTCGCTAACATTACTGCTTCGCAGAAGGTGGTGACCGCTTCCCATTCCCTCTCGCTCCGGACCATGGCCTGAACCAGGGCCGGACGCGAGAGATCGCCGCCGCCGATCGCCTCTACGAGGGCACGGCGGTGCTCCGCCCAAGCCGGGCAGATCGCCACTGTGTGCTCCACCGTGTCCTCCGGGCGATCGTCACAATGGTGACACCCGGGCGCTTCCTCCCGCCCGATGATGTGCAGGAACCTCCCGAAACTTCCGTGTCCGGTGAGGACCTGCGTCAGGCGGTAGGTGAGGACGCCATGACGCCTCTCCAGCCACTCCTCAAAGAGGGGACTTACCGCCACTATTGTAGCGTGCCCTGCACGGGGTGACTATGACCTCTGAGTTTGTTTCGGCTGTTTCTTCTCGGAGTAGTTGGGTACGAAACACCGGCCTCATCTAGTTTTTAAAAAAAGGACGTGTAAAAGTGTTTGTGAAAACCTACTTGCAAAATAAACATCATTTATCATTGGCATATGGCACATTCACTCAAAATCAAAATATTTTTATTTCACATAGGCCTAAATGGGCACTTATAAAACGTCGAGAAAAGGTGCACGGTTCGGGTTGGTCGTTTCCTATGGAGAAGTACCAGCAAGAAACTCCATGGTTACTGTTGAGAACAGGATAATTTTAGAGAGCAATGAAACCACAAGTTCAGCTTTTCATATATTGCAGCACATGTTTTTTCACAGACTGACTTTTTCTTAAAACAAAACATAAAACAATGACAGTCAAAAAGAAGAAATATAAAATTATTAAAAAGTTTGGTAGCTGGTCGCCAACAGTTACTCTTTTAAAATCAATTGGTTACACAATGTTGTTGTTACAGCTTTAGTACTTAAGTATGAGAGGACAGCGTAGGTCCGACGATAACTCATGTGATTAAACTCATCGTGGAAAGAGAACACATCTTGTTATCGTACGATCCTTGACATTTAGGACGCCAACGCCTCAGGCACACGGGCTACAGTTTATCAGCAGATGCCTTTTTTTCGGGTGGGAAATCATCAAATAAAAATTCCCCCGCTCTCCATCTCTTTCGAACAACCCGCAACCCCGGCTGGCGGAGGCTCTGGCAAGCCCCTTTGCTTTGCTAACATCTCTTTGAGGCGCGCGTGAAACACTGACGTGCCGTCGATCACGGCCTGTCGTCAATCGACGGACGGACGGTGAGCTACCCATTGCTCACCGTCCACAGGCCCGATCAGCAGAAGCCTTATTTGAGAATGCGCCTTTCTTTCTGTTCAGATCTGAATACAACAAGTTTACACGTGTTCTAATTATTTCCACATTGTTCCTTATTTACCATTATCCCCGCCGTTTAGTCTGCGCGGGTTATTCCGAGAACATGAAACGAGTGGGAAACTTTCTATTTCACCTAGCGACCGCGACGCGTGCGCCGCTCAAATACCGACGCGTAGGACGTGGTAGCTAACGGATGCACTGTTATCTTTTTAGAATTGATTATGAATTTACAATGGCACGAGGACATTAGACAAGCTCGTGGCTAACTGATAACAGCCGCTCGGATCGATCTTTACGTTACGATGCCGAGTTTCTACCGGGTCTCGGAAAGCACGTTAAGGCTTTGGTCAGTTGCCTGTCTTGTAGATCTTTGACTGTCGTTACAGTTCAGTGGACCGAAAGTCAGTCTCACCACTAGATAACTGGGTTGTGGAGGTCAGATAGATAGTCGCTTCAAGTAAAATAATGGTAATATAGCTACATCCGGTTAGACTAGAAGCCGACCCTAATCTAATCTAATGAGCCTATCACAGTCCACAGATTAACAAAAACTCTTCGAAGGTGCGTCACAAAACCTATCATCCTCCTTCCACAACCTTTATAACCTAGACACCTTTTCAAGGTCTTCCGTCTATCCAGATGGGGTCCATCTGGATAGACTAACGTCTCCGCATAATATGGTTTTCGAATGCGGCAAACGCGGTCTCATCTGCGGGACTCGTTTGCCATCAGCAGATTGTGGCGCCTATAAGTATGTAACATAGATTGGACTTCTTACACATTGTTTGATTTTGGTGATAAAAGAGCGATACTGTGCTCCTCATTTAAGGTTTTCATTAATAAATTTAAGACTATAATCTGTACCGCCAAATATTCACACAATCTTCCTTAATTCTATGTGAATGGTGGCAGTTCCACGAACCCCAAATAAAGCACTATGCTTGCATAGGTATTTATTGAGCACACGATCTGAATGTTGATGGACGGAGAGCAAGAGGAAGGCCAAAGAAAAGATGGATGGATTGTGTAAGGAATGAAATGAAGGAGAAAGGAGTTAATGATGCAATGACGTCTGATAGGGGACAATGGAAGAAGAAAACGTGTCCGACCCCAAATAGAATGGGACAATGGTAAGAAAATTATGATGTTTTCATCAAAGTTCGAGTGTATCGGTTACTACTGGGCAAGCGTGCTTCACCCTAAGCCGCTTCATCGCGAAAGCAAGCATCAAGTGAGTATAAAATAACCAGCCAAGAGCGAGTCTGACCGAGATTCGACAGTGCCTTACGTGCTTGCGACATAAACGGCCATATCTTTTGTCTGTTTAGACTTAGAGGGTTGATTTTTCACAGCTCTTCCGACTTGAGTATGTGGTTTTAATTTCGACATCTCCACACGTTCCCGAAACGGGTCTTGCCAGACAGACGTACAAGGAACTGGTTTTATAAGGGTTCCGTTTTTTTCCTTTTGAGGTACGTACTAAACCCTAAAAAGAATGAATTGTAAGTATATGTCCTATCAATAGATTTTTGGTTCGTATTACATCATGGTCACCGTTAATATAATGTATCTTTGCCTAAATGTGCTACCCAAATGGAAGTCCGGACTTGCAACTCCTGGTATTGCATTCACAGTTTCTATATCTGTCTACTTCACCGAAATGTTTATCGTACGATTGTCATCATTTTTAAAAGCTTTTGAACCGTGACGTCATCACTAATTTTAGCCTTATCATAATAACATCTTGGCCACTCATGGACATAACTATCATTGTCCATTATAACATAACATATCATCAACACACGACGACACGGTTGGTGCTGTGGCTGAGCGATCGACTCAGCAGTCGATCTGCGTGTTGCGGGTTCGATCTCCGCACGGAACAAATATTTGTATGGCCTACAGATACTTGTTACGGGTCTGGCTGTTTGTGTATGTGAGTTTAAATGTTTGTAAACGCACCCACGATACAGGAGAATTTTCTAGTGTGGGGCAACGAATAAAAACAACCCGACAAAGGTGTACCTAATAATATCTAGCTAGTTGTGTTAAAGGCCCATGCAATAGAGGGCGAGCCTATCGCCATCAACAGGGCACAAATCTAGACCACGTGTAAACTACAGAAAATTCCTAATAAAAAAAATCCAATAACACTTTATCCGACGTAGATATCGAACCCAGAACCTCACGATCAGCACTCGCGCTTGCTTTATCGCTGAACTAGCTGGCACCCGCGGCTACGCCCGCGTGATATCGAAAAAAAAAGTATCCTATGTGTTATTCTAGACTATAATCTACCTCTTTGCCAAATTTAATCAAGATCCGTTTAGCCGTTTTGACGTGAAAGAGTAACAAACATTCATATCCTCACAAACATTTGCATTTATAATATTAGTGGGATTAGTAGGATAGTGACCTTCATAATCCTAATTTATTTAACGTTAATTAGTTCGTGATACAACCCATGGTGGCTTATTATAAGTAGTTACTAGGTACACCAGCATAACTGCCGGTATTCCAACCAGCATCTGCCAACAATAGTGTTTTTTGTACTCATTGTGAACGACCTTCGCATCAAAATAAAATACAGACGCAGATTCGTGTTTGTTAGAATTCGAATTGCGTAAAACATGGACGCCATGACTTGACTAAATCGCACAATTTCGGTAGAATTCTCAGTAGACAAACATGACGACAGCGGTACGTTGCCAGATTTTGGAGAAGATAATCATTTATCATCATTCATCAAGCTCTGGCTCTTATCCTTATTCAACATAAGTTCAAATCCATTTATTGTTTGTTACAGATGAAAAAAATGGTAATTATTATTAAAAATTAGCTCGCTGTAACATACCTTTAAGATGTACAATATTTAATGCGTCTTTTAATATGTTTAACATTAAAATAAGATATCATTCGAAGTCAACGTCCATCATTCCCCATAATCATGCATATTAGTTGTCCAATTCACAGAAGTATTCACATAAGTGGGATTCGCAGCATTTCTTTTTCTTCCAAAACACTTCTTTTTGTTTTTATTTCAGCCTCTTTAGTTACGGTATGATAGTATCTCACACCAACTCTTATCGGGTATTCATCGTCTTATTAGAAGAAGAAATATATAGATAACTCATAAATTACCCAAGTAATAGAATATAGGTAGATCATAATATATATGGGACCAGAAGTATACCTTTTAATATAAAAAATAATTTTGAAAATCAGACCACAATAGCCGGATAAATCGCGTAACATATAAATAAAGATGGCGTGGTGCTGGAAAGATGACGTGAGGAAAGTCGCTGGTTCGAAATAGACATAAAGAGCGAACACAGAGAGGAATGGAAGAAGTTGAAGGCCTACACCATAACGGTCGAAAATGCTAAATAAGAAGAAGAAGGTTAAAAATAGCTGTCAGTCGGCATCTCATCATCTCAGTTTCTTCAATCCCATCTAGTCACATCATGGTATCATTACGCTGGATTACTCTATGGTATTACAGCATCCTGACGCTTTACTCAATGTTAGTAAGAAATAAACGGATGAGAATTTTCGTTACCATCGCAAAAAGCTACAAATCAATTATTTTAAAGTAATTTTCTAATTCCCATAGCGATCAATGTCATTACGATAAGCAATCAATCAATATGTTTACTTTAGAGCTGTTAGCTGTTCAAACTGACACATCGGTCGAGCACTTAAACAGATTAACAGTTTTGAAAATTATACAAAAGCTAACTGTGTTGGTTCAAGGATTTACGTAGCAGAGGGGCTTACCAGAGCCATCGCCTGCCGGGGTTGCGGGTTGTTCGAAAGAGATACCACGGCCCCGGAACGTAAAGGGCAATAGAAGGAACATGAGTGGGTTTTAGTCAGTAAAAGTCTGACACTCCCACCCGCTCCGCCCAGAGCGGGGGAAGATGTTTGATGATTTCCCACCCCAAAAAAAGGGTTCTACGTAACTGCTACATACCCCTAAATAAGGTCAAGTTAGTACAGGCGAGATGCGGTACAGCAGAGGCACCGAAGATCAAAAGATACTTCAGTACAGCTACACATATTGTAGTAAGGTCAAATTGTGAATCGGCTGCAGCTTATGCAGCCATATCCTCGAGTTTGACTCTATTTAACTGATTCTTGAAAAATGTAGCAGAATCTTAAAGATTAACTAACATTTAATAGTGTGTCTTTTAGTGTCAATGTTTCCGAAAAGGGAAAGCCTTTGTTTACCTTTGGAACACGATAATGAATGAGCAGGAAGCTCACTAAATTAAAGCTTTGCCAAGTCTATTTTTACGAGCAGACGAAAATAATACGTAACCGCACAACCATGTAGGAAGACATCAAAGGACTCTGTCCAGTACAACTTTTTCCAGATTAAAGAATGCGAACATGCATTAGCTATCAGAAAATTCTCAAAATAGTAGTTGTGTAGTCAAACCTCATCTCGAGTCTAATATCAACTCAACCTTCAAACAACTCGAATGCATCAATATTTGATGTAATAGTAAGTGTCGTAATTATAGCCATAAGGAAAATCCTAATCTGGCAGTTGCCACAACTCACAACTGACCATTCTTGAGTGCAACACAAACGTTGTTCGTCATACAATATTAAAAAGGCCCCCGGCTCGGCGGAAGTCGTATTGATAATGGCAACACTGTGGGGCTTCCCCGGCTTCGCGACGTTCGTTATTGGAAATAGAAGTGAAGGTTGGCTTCTCTACTTTAGATAATATATTTTGTTGCTGACTGGGTGTTGTGAAGCAATTTGGGAGAGCCATGTCTTGCAATCAGCTGGTTCGATTGATTACGTGGGTGGTGGGTCAATGTTCCGCGGTTTTAACCTAGTTTTGCGTCTAAGAACTTTTCTGGGTCTAATAGGGGCAAACTTCTTGAACGTAATTTTCGGGACGTTGACCTACAAAAAATTGTAAAGAGAGGCTCAGACCGGTTTTGTATCTGGTGGGTAATGCCCCTAGGCAGTACATGATGCTTAGTTCGTCGTGGATACGGAGAAGACGAAAAGAAAAGAGTTTTCGTCTAAAAGAGAACGCTGTAGCTGCCTACTATATCTGACAACCAGTCTGACCAAGCGTAAGTTGTTTGACAAAATTACTTAGTAGTTGACGGCAGATGGTCCATGTTATAAACTGCTCCAATACTGAAGTAAATACTCGGCTGTATCTGGTTAGACTGGTAGCCGACTCTAATATCTAAACTTAAGATTAAGCTAGGTCGATAATGACCTCATTAGTTACAAACAAATTGCAAACTGTACAGTTATTGCCTTAGGATGGTGCGGGTGTTATTAATTTAGTATGTTTTATTTAACTTTGCCCCACACTAGGAATTTAAATAGTAATACAGTTATTTGTTCTGTGCGGGGATCGAACCCAGCGCTCAACACGCAGCGCAGCCGTCGATCGCTCAGCCACTGCCAACCGTGCCGTCCGTAACAACCGTTAGCTGTAGTACTGGAGCGTTACCGTGATTTACGATCATAACTGCTATAGGCTTTTAACTCGATTTTGGCGGGACGTCCCGATTTTTAAATCAAAATTAAAGCTGCCGCGCGGGACAGGTTCAGTCCCGCTTTTCGGCTCGACCGTGCGTGCAACGTGCTCAGGAAGCAACGTGCAACGCGCGTCCGGGACACAACTGTTAAATTATTATAATTTAATTGTATTACATTTCTACGGCAATTTTTTCTATAAATTGTCACGGAAACGTAATTTCATCCTTACTAATCTACAAATAAAAATAAATCGCAAAATATGTTGGCAAGCGCATAACAACGCCTGGCCTGGACCAATTTTGTCAATTCTTTTTTTAAATATTCTTCAACGAATATTTAAAAAAAGAATTGACACAATTGGTCCAAGGATGGTTTTTACGGCGAGAAAAAATCGATAGGGTAGGTAGAGTAGGTCGGGTAGGTAGGGTAGAAAAAATGCCTTGCAACGGCACATCTAGTATTATAAAAGCGAAAGTGAGTTTGTTTGTAACAAACAATCCTCAAAACCTCTTCAGCTTTAATGGCTAAACCGATTGATGAATTTTGGTGCAGAGATAGTTGTGAACGAGGAGACGGAGATAGGCTAATTTAAAAAAAAAGCGGGATATGAGTGAGAAAGATGGAAGAAAAGGGAAAACTTAGCGTTGCTATTAGAAATCTATAAGGCGCAAGGGCAAAAATTGCAGGTGGCAGGTACTGTGTTGTACCGAATTTAACGCGAGCGAAGCCGCGGACAAAAGCTGGTACTCAAATAAAAAGCAAAATACTTAAATTGGTTTAAAAATGTTTTTACTATCGTCCTGCTTTCGAAGAAATAATCCCGTAATTTTCATTCAAAATGTTACAAAATCCTGAATTGGCGAAAAACATACTGGCAACACTGGGCTTTACCCTGAATATCATAGTCGTAGTGATCACTATACATGTCTTATCATCTAATAAACGCGCCATGCAACATCGAGAACAGTGTAATTCATTCATGCTAACGCTATCTTATGTTCTAAATTCTGAAGAACTCTTGTTTAGAACAAGGACGTGTAATACAAAGATGAATATTTAATTTCTTGTTTGTAACCTAATGCTGATACTCCAGCGTTACTTGTTCAAAGCTCTACAAGGGAAATTGTATTTATTATGACGCCAGTAGCATTGTAGCGGTCAAAAGGTCATACAAACCTAACTAGGTATTACCTATGCCATGAACTTGTACTACACAAGTTTTTTTTTTATATTTCATTAGCTTTTTCGCCCGCGGCTTCGCTCGCGTTAAATATAGGGTAACACGGTTCCCCTTTCCTGATTTGCAGGGACCTGCTACCTGTAGTTTTTGCTCTTAGCCTTATTTATTGTAATAGCAAAGCTAAGATCTCCCCTCTTTCTCCCTCATTTCTCACTTTAAAAAAAATATTATTTTGCCTATGTCTCTCTCCAGGATCTCAACTATCACTACCAAAATTTGGTAGCCTACCGGTACGGGTACAGAGTCCCAGCTACTGGGAGAGCCGTGTCCACGAGTGCCGTTTTCTGTTGTAAGCCCTTGATCCAGCTGCCATTGGCAGAATACGACTATTATTACAGCATTTACCATGTACCCATGTGTTCAGCTTAAAAAAAAACAGTTAAAAAACGCGAAGTAAGTACACACGGGCAATTTATTGAAGTCTATTAACAAAAAACGAACTTACAAAAAGCCATGCCAATATTGCTGACTAGTCAAAATTAAAACTGCAAGTGTGTGTTCATCATCTGCCTAGCCTTTTCCCAACTATGTTGGGGTCGGCTTCCAGTCTTACCGGATGCAGATGAATTGTGTGTTGTAGACACCTAAAAACCTATGTCATGTGTACTTTCAGTTGTACTTGTAGTTAATTACTCTATGGGTATTTTATTAATGACTAGCTTTTGCCCGCGGCTTGGCTCGCGTTTAATTCGGGGTAACACAGTTCCCCTTTCCTAATTTGCAGGTACCTGCTACTTGTAGCTTTTGCCCTAGCGCCTTATTTATTGTAATAACAAGGCTAAGATTACCCCTTTCTTTCCTATTTCTCCCCCTTATTTCACTTTGTTCAGGGCCCCAACTATCTCTGTACCAAAAATAATCAAAATCGGTTTAGCCATGTAGGTGTGAAGACATAACAAACAAACTCACATTCGCTTTTATAATATTAGTCTAGTAAGGATTAGCTGTCTTGAGCAGTTTCACCCGCTTCTTTGTTTACTGCCCCGCTCCCGTGGGTAGTAGCGTGGGTAGTAGCGTTATCATAATCTAACTCAGTGGTAATGTAGATTTCTAATGTGTAATCCAGTAGTTTTTGAGTTTATTTGTTACGCACAGAGATACAAATCGAAACCTCTTTATAATATTAGTGTAGATCACTTATTATGTAGGTACATACCAGGAAATAGACAAACATGAAAAATACATTATTTTTATCTAAGTATTTCGGGTCACATTTGTAGTCACTTAATGACCAATGTAAATATTACTCAAGGTTATTTATTGGTCAGAGGCCTACCAAGGCCACTGCCTTCTGAGACACCACAGCCCCGGAACATAAAGGGCAATAGAAGGAACCTGGGTGGGTTTTAGTCAGTACAAGTCTGACACTCCCCCCTGCTTCCAGAGCGGAGGAAGTTATTTGATAATTACCCAACCACAAAAATAAAAACAATGCTATTTACTGACTAAATAATGTAGTTAAAATACAGTAGTAAAATCATTTTAAGCGAGAAGTGATGGCATCGAAAATAATTAAAGATTTCTAATAATTAAAAATATTTTTTTTTTATATTTTCAAACAATCTTTCTAAAACTAGTGTCTTAGTCAGAATTTGCATTTAAACAATAAAATAAAGCCTTCAAAGTATTTGGCCATTAATAATCTAGTGTTTTATTGCATGCATATGGGTGAATATACAAAAATTGGGTAACTCAATGTCATCAGCCGATAGATACAAAGTGTTATTATATTTGATTGATATTACATTTAATTTACAAACAATTAAAAGTCCTTTATATGGTCACCCAACTTCAGCTCTTTATTTGAAATAGAAATTACTAAAAAAATACAATAAATCCTTAAAATGTCAGTCCTTTGGCATGTCACACTCCCTAAAACCAGCAATCAACCGACTATGTATTAAATATAATCATTGATTTAAGAAAACTTTTAAATTTTCTACAATCTGTGTTGTACACAGTTATGTATACTGCAACTTTCATAACGTAATATTTACCACTTTATGAAAAAGAAAGAAATAAACTTTGTGTTTAGTTTTTTTCGTCAGTCCGTTGTGTGTTGTTTAAATTTAAAATTCTCGCCAAATATCACCGACTCAAAATCAAAACCCTGTTTAAATATTAAAGTTGATAATGAAGTTGTTTGTGGACTGCAACATTTCGTGGCCACCATTACTGCACCAGTGCTAGAGTTGAGTTTACGTCGTATTCACGTGCTGATCCAGTCAAAATATCAGTCTTTTGGTGAGTCGTTATTTTCTTGATTACCTGAGGTTTATTTTTATTTATACATATTTAACTATGATTTGTCAGAATGTAGTCGGTTGATATTCGAAACGACCAAAAAAACATAAGTTCTGATTATAAACTCAAATTAATGTCTTTTTTGTCAGTCCGCTGGCGTCAGTCTTTTGTCAGATATTGCACCAGAGGACTGACGTGTTTCCACAGTACTGATTTTTTGTTTATTTTAGAGCACTTTTATGTTAATTGTTACCATGTATAAACATTTCTATTTCATATTTCGGTTTAAAACGTCATGCGGCACGTTAAATACAAATTCACTAGAGAAAATATTGTAAGAAAAAGAGAGAAACCGAATAGGCTCGCTAGACCAGAATTAAAAGTGACCCCATTATATTAGCGGAATACAAAGAAAAACAAAAACATCATTATATTTAGCAATAAAAAGATTATCTAAAACCCATGCCATGGTACATTTGGACCAGGGCACACCACAATAGTGGCGGTACGTCCCCTCTTTGAGGAGTGGCTGGAGAGGTGTCATGGCGTCCTTATCTACCGCCTGACGCAGGTCCTCCACGGAAATTTCAGGAGGTTCCTGCACATAATCGGGCGGGAGGAAACGCCCAGGTGTCACCATTGTGAAGATCGCCCGGAGGACACGGTGGAGCACACAGTGGTGGTCTGCCCCGCGCTGGTGTCACCACTGTGTGTGTGCCCCACGGCCGCAACACACGGTGGAGTATGCAGTGGCGGTCTGCCCCGCGCTGGTGTCACCAGTGTGTGTGTGCCTCACGGCCGCAACACACGGTGGAGCACCCATTGGCGGTCTGCTCCGCGCTGGTGTCACCACTGTGTGTGTGTGCCTCACGGCCGCAACACACGGTGGAGCATGCAGTGGCGGTCTGCCCCGCTCAAGTGTTAACTCTGTGTGTGCGTGCCTCACGGCCGCAACACACGGTGGAGCACACAGTGGCGGTCTGCCCCGCGCTGGTGTCACCACTGTGTGTGTGTGCCTCACGGCCGCAACACACGGTGGAGCATGCAGTGGCGGTCTGCCCCGCGCCGGTGTCACCAGTGTGTGCCTCACGGCCGCAACACACGGTGGAGCCCACAGTGGCGGTCTGCCCCGCTCAGGTGTTACCACTGTGTGTGTGTGCCTCACGGCCGCAACACTCGGTGGAGCATGCAGTGGCGGTCTGCCCCGCGCTGGTGTCACCAGTGTGTGTGTGTGTGTGTGTGTGCCTCACGGCCGCAACACACGGTGGAGCCCACAGTGGCGGTCTGCCCCGCTCAGGTGTTACCACTGTGTGTGTGTGCCTCACGGCCGCAACACACAGTGGAGCACACAGTGGCGGTCTGCCCCGCTCAGGTGTTACCACTGTGTGTGTGTGCCTCACGGCCGCAACACACGGTGGAGCACACAGTGTCGGTCTGCCCCGCGCTGGTGTCACCAGTGTGTGTGTGTGCCTCACGGCCGCAACACACGGTGGAGCACACAGTGGCGGTCTGCCCCGCGCTGGTGTTACCACTGTGTGTGCCTCACGGCCGCAACACACGGTGGAGCACACAGTGGCGGTCTGCCCAGCTCTGGGCGGAGCAACGCCGTGCCCTCGTGGAGGCGATCGTCCGGCCCTGGTTCAGTCCATGGTCCGGAGCGAGAGGGAATGCGAAGCGGTCACCTTCTTCTACGAAGCAGTGATTCTAGCGAAGGAGGTGGCCGGGCCTTTGAGGGAGAGAAACTCAAGCCAACCCAGCCGCCGCGGGAGACATAGGAGAATCAACAGCTTTAAGAAATAGTAAACAATAAATAGAAAATACACATTGTTATGTATAATTACCTCAAAATAATACTAAGGCTGTTTAGAAGACTAAGATAGTATTTTCTCCAAGTATTAATTGTTTTTTTAATTGCTTTTATGATTTTAATACCTAAAAAATATGTGCTTAATTAAATCCTAAGAGATTTGTACTAAGTTCTATTTAATTCCGTTATAATTCTTAAGAAATTGTGTTTTTTATCAGTACTATGTCACCCTCGTCAGTCCCCTGGCAGTCAAATTCTGTTTTTTCTAAATATCTCACAATCTACGTAAAAAAGTGACTGGCCCGATTTGGAACAATATATTCATTAAATTAGCTATCATAAACACCCGATTTTGCAGAGATCTGATTTAAAAACTGTAGTAAACAAAATATCCTTAAGAGTTACCCAACTTTTGTATAATCACCCATATATGACTTTATGACTGCATAGGCAGGCATTTTCAGGGCCTGTCTCTTGAAATGTTGACATTCAAAAAGTGCTGATTATCAGCCTAATTTGAAAAACAACTTTTGATTTTGGAAAAAATAATTGTTAATGAACCAAACAAATAAAAGAATATGACAAAAACATTGCTTGATTAGCTATTGGTTTTAAAATAAATTGAAAAACTAACTTATCTCCTGTGGTAGGTCCACTGAAAGATATTTTAATTGACATGGTACTTTTGTGCTTTTCTTTTTTATTTGTAAGTTTTTTTTTACCCCGAAATAGACAAATTGTCTATACATGGGTACTTCTGTACAAATTAGTAAAGTGTGCAAAATGTACAAGGCAGTGCTCTAAAAAGGCAAATCTCAGAACTTACAACATTATAAAATAATCCAAATGAAGAAATTCTTCATTAATACAGTAACAGTTCAAATCACTAACACGTCTAAATGCATTTGTTTGTTTTCCCATTTAATATCACATTATGGTGAATCACATGCGTAGGTTAAAACGTAATGAGATAACAATGATAAAGGTGGACTGATAACTGTAATCTATGCTTAAACAGGCATTGATGTCCATGAAAGAGCTGTGCAATGTTAAGTGGTTTTATAAAAGCAATCAGGTAATAAAATAGAAGTGCTGGCTTTTCATGTGTAGTGGAAAATAATAGGAGGATCGAACATTGATTAGCTCGTTTGGTTTTTGTCAGAATAAACAAAAAAAAACAACAAATCATGACTTGAGATGGTTTCGGGTTTTCCAATAAATAAATTCCATAACATGTTTTTGTTTAGAAACAACTTATACTATGAGATTAGTCTCATCTAATACCATAGCTACTATTACACTATAAGTAGTGTATTGACCATTGACCTATCATACATGGAAAATGAACTGAGTTACATTGTGGAAACTTGAATTGAGTTTTGACATCAAGAACACAGATTGTTGGCGTACACTTGAGTGCCTTATAATTTAAGCTAGAATATTATAAGAGTATACTGGTCTACTTGAGTCAAAACTGGAAGAAGTTTAACACTTTAATATTTCATTAATTATTTTTAGGGGGAGGGAAGTTGCTCGCGTCCGTAGGATTTACCATCTTTTCCTAGATCCACCCTACACGTCTCCCCTGGGTGGTGCAAAACGAGCAACAACGCCGAGTAACGGGCGGCGGTTAAATAACCTGTCCTATGGCCGTCACGGGCCTGGAAGAACTAAATACCCTCCTAAAAGAGTGAACATAGCACCTTGGGAAAGTGCTATGAAACTATTTCCCACACATAATAATTATGAAAATGTCCAATAAAGAGAGCGAGATTTTGTCATGCGATCCGGCTAACACCCGGCGCCCTCCGGTATCCGGGCCGGTGGGTGAGAAATTGGTTACCGAAGACTCCATGGAAGTAGGCGACCAGGCTTCCACGGTAGTGAATGCTACTGGCAGCAAAAAACTTGTCCAACAAGCCTTCCATCCTGGCTTGTTTGTTTCTAGATCTAGATGCAACTCCTTAGGTAACACACCTAGTAATGAAACAGTTGAGGTCACCAAGACAGCATCTGCACCCAGAGACCAAATCCAACCTGCACTTAATGTCTCCAGTACGTCCCATCCTCCAGAATGGCAGAGGGTGCCGATTACTAGAAGAAACAAGCGCAAAAAATTGTCGCAATCACCATCACCTGAAGCGATCAAAACTTCAAATACATACAGTGGGCTACAAATAGATCTCACAGAAGAAGAAGAGCCCAAGCCAAAACCTCTAAGTAAACCTCCACCAATAATTTTATATGGCGTTGAGGATGTCAACAAATTAACTGAGCTCCTTAATACAGCTACTAATAAAGGCGATTACATCTTTAAAATTGTCAACCGTAACCAATTAAGAATAAACTGTCTAGATATTGAAGCATACAAAAAAATTATAACTCTTGTGCGAGAAAAAGGCCTCATAGGACATACCTTCAATAGAAAAGACCAACGATGCTACCGCTTTGTAATCAAGAATCTGCATCACTCCAAGCCACATAGCGCTATAATAGAGGAAATAGAAAAAACTGAAAACAAAGTATTCGGAGAAATTATAAATGTAAAGTTTGGACCTGAAAAGAAGCCTACTTCTACATTCTTTGTCAACCTAGTGCCTCATCAGAAGAACAGTTCAGTCAAAACCATAAAATCAATATATCACCAAACAGTTTCGATAGAAGAGCCTAAAAGAAAAACTTCGATTCCACAATGCCAACGGTGTCAGCAATATGGGCATTCGAAGAACTATTGTATGATGCCCTATCGCTGCGTAAAATGTGCACAAGCCCACAAAACTTCCGAGTGTCCAAAGAAAGATCGCAACACCCCGGCAAAGTGCGCACTATGTGAAGGCTCACACCCGGCTAACTATAAAGGTTGCGCTGTTTATAAAGAGATCTTAAATCGAAAAACCAGCCATAGGTTCCCTTCTCGAACAGCGTTGAAAGATCAATTTAAAATCCCTTCCAAAAAAGATGAGGGGCCGCAAATCGAGAACCAACATCAAAATGATTATCATAAAAGTAAAAATAAACCGACGTATGCAGATATCACTAAAAATCAACCCAACTTAGAATTATTGCTCTCACAACAGACTGTAAAGTTAGATAAACTAATAGACCAGATGTCGGCAATGATGAATTTACTCACAACAATCATCACTAAACTTGTACGATAAAATGGCTACACTCAGAGTTGCAACCTGGAACGTTAATGGTTTGGTTAACCATAGGCATGATGTAGATATACTTCTGACACAACATGATATTGATGTACTTTTAGTTTCTGAGTCACACCTTACATCCAATCATATATTTAATTTGAGAAACTACTGTATATACTCTACATTCCACCCGGATGGAACAGCACATGCAGGGACAGCAATAATCATCAAGAAGCACATCAAACATAATGTTTTGGAGGAATATAAAACAGATTACATACAAGCCACCTCGGTAATGGTTCAGGATAAGCATAGTTCACTAACCTTAACTGCTATATATTGTCCCCCAAAACACACCATAAAGGAAGACCGATTTACAGCTTTCTTCAAAACTCTCGGGCAAAGATTTATATGCGGTGGAGATTGGAACGCTAAAAATGTTTTCTGGGGCTCCCGATTAACACTACCCCGAGGAAGAGAACTGAAAAAGAGTCTTGACATAAACAAAATACATGTCCTGAGTACAGGTGAACCCTCATACTGGCCTACAGATTTCAATAAGATACCTGACCTACTGGACTTCTTTGTATATAAGGGACTGTCCAACCTGTACCTTAAAGTCGAAAGTTGCCTGGACAGCAGTTCAGACCATACCCCTCTGATAGCCACTATAAGCACTACCTTAATAGAAAAGCAGGAGAAAGAGAAGATATTCAATAACAAAACTGATTGGTTTGAGTTCAGGCAATACATGGAAGCTAACGTGAACCTAAAGGTACCACTAAAAACAAATGAGGACATTGATGAAGCTGCAACATACATAACAAACCTCATCCAGATAGCAGCATGGAAATGCACACCAGTTCCTACCAAATTAACACATATTAATATCTCTAAAGAGACAAAAAGTAAGGTACTAGAGAAAAGAAGACTTCGAAGAGTATGGCATAACAGTCGTCATCCTTCCGACAAACGAGAGTTTAATAGAGCAGCCGCTGACTTAAAGCAATATTTGAAAAATATTGAAAATGAGACCTTAAAAAATAAGTTGGAAAATCTGGACACCACAGCAAAAAATCAATACTCGCTTTGGAAAACCGTAAAAAACAGCAAAACTGCTCCACAATACGCACACCATCCTCTAAAGCTGGAAAATAACAAATGGGCAAAATCTGACGAAGAAAAAGCTGAAGCCTTTGGAACTTTTTTGGCAAATGTATTCACCCCCAACACAGGTAGTGTAGCAACTGACTCTAAGATTCAAAACTACCTAGAAACAGACATCCAACTTAGTCCACCACTGCAGTGCTGCTCTCCTCGTGAAATTTGGAAATTAGTGAAAGAACTAGAACTAAACAAAGCTCCAGGATACTGCTTGATAACTGCTGAAATTCTGAGACAACTTCCCAAGAAGGCCATAGTCTTCATAACGCAGCTCTTCAATGGGATTCTGAGGACTGGACATTTCCCAAGTATATGGAAAGTTTCGGAAATCATTATGATTCCGAAGCCAGGAAAACCACATCACCTTGTGCCATCATACAGGCCAATAAGTCTTCTGCCTGTCATGTCCAAACTGTTCGAGAAAGTCACTGCTCGTAGGCTCAGCAAAGTGCTTAAAAATGGCGAACTTATCCCCCAACACCAATTCGGATTCAGAAAGGGGCATTCAACGGTAGAGCAGGTGCATAGAGTGGTGGAAAAGATCCGAGAAGCCTTAGAGCGGAAGGAGTATTGCTCAGCTGTATTCCTGGACGTACAACAAGCATTTGACAAGGTCTGGCACCAGGGACTATTGTACAAAATTAAGAAGCAAATGCCGCATAACCTGTACGTACTGCTGAAGTCATACCTAGAAGGCAGAATCTTTCGGGTAAAAGTTAATGATTCTTACTCGAAATTTCACGATATAAAAGCTGGCGTACCTCAGGGCTCAGTGCTGGGTCCTGCGCTCTACCTTATATACACAGCTGACTTGCCAACAACAGAGGATGTTCTTAGTGCCACCTTCGCTGATGATACAGCGGCTCTGTGCAGTCACAAAAACCCACATATTGCATCTCAAAAGCTACAAGCCCAACTCGACAAGATCAACAAGTGGATGTCAGAGTGGAAAATAAAAGCAAGCGCGAACAAATCTGTTCACGTGACATTCGCACTAAGAAAGAAAGATTGCACACCTGTTAAACTTGGAGAAGATATACTTCCACATGGCGTAACGGCTAAGTACCTCGGCATACATCTTGACAGGAAACAAACATGGAGACACCACATAGAAAAAAAGCGTGATGAGCTGAATATCACACTTCGTAAAATGAACTGGCTCTTAGCAGGAACATCACACGTATCACTTGAAAACAAGATCCTTATCTACAAAGCTGTATTAAAACCTGTCTGGGCATATGGTGTGGAACTGTGGGGCTCAGCAAAGAACTCAAATCTGGAGATTCTTCAGCGATTCCAGAATAAGGCTCTCAGAATCATCTCAAATGCTCCATGGTTCATCAAAACCTCTGAACTACATGAGCATCTACAGATTGGAACCATAAAGGAGGAAATAGAGCGCAGATCAAAGTCCTACAAAGACCGACTAATGACCCATAATAACAGCTTAGCCACAGCTCTGAGTAAACCAGCAGCTGTCAAACGACTAAAACGCCACCACATTTGGGACTTTGCTAGTTAGAGCAAGGTGGAAATAGTACTGAGAAGGCAGATTCTTCACTGGAAGAATGAACCTTGACGCTAACCGACTCCCACAAAATCTGCTAATGGTTCACGAACCGATTGCAAGATAAGGAAAAATAAAAAAAATAAAAAAAAAAAAAAATAATTATTTTTTACCTTTACTTCTTGAAAAAAGAAAAAATCTACAAATCAACTGCTAGTTCATTTTGTATTTCAAATGCAACTTGGATTGAAATGGAATGGATTTGCCGGCACTTCGCAACTGTCAAAAACAGTGAATTTATATTCACACACACAAAAAGTTTAACAAACCTATAACATACTTTTTTAGGTTTTTGGTTAAAACCAGGCCATAAAGTACCACTGTAACATACTAAACTTTGTAGGCTGTGACCACATTTAAATATTATAATTTAAGTAGTGTCTTCACTTCTTAAATAACAATGAGGCAGGAAACAACTACTACTTACAAATGAAGAAACAAAAGGAAAACTAAGATATTGTTCTGTTTACAAAAGCAATCCTTGAGTTGCCCTTTATTGAATGTGAATCATTATGTGGTAATATTTTATAAGTGAATAGACATATCATAGCATGCCGCATAGTGATATAACAAGCACTTGTTAACTCACTACAGATATGGAGCTAAATTATTAATATTCATTTATGTACTTATCAGCTAGAAACTTAGGTTTTTATGATGGCAGCTGATAAAGCAGACAAAATCTACTTTATTTTGTGTATGTGTAACACTTATCACGAGGGGAGGTTCATCATTGTATCCTGTCGATTCTTTTCCGATATTTTGAGCTCTAAAGTGGGAGCAATTGCGGCGCATTATCACTAACACGATAATCTGATTAGCACTTACAAATCATCGTCGGAGCTGCCAGAGCTGTAGTTTATTGGAAATCCCATGACCTTCTTCCAATCCGCGTCCGTAGAACTATCCATTTTGGAAATATCACGAAAACTTGACTTTATCAGACAAAAACACGATTCCCGCTTCACGGAAACATTGTCACTTTATCACTTCACAAAACACCCTTAATCACCCACAGAATTTTCACAACACTGCTTTAGTACAAACACTACAGTAAATCTCATGTTTAGACATTAATTCGTTGGGACTTAACCGGTATTTGTAAAAAAACTGTCCGTAAAAAACAGCACCGACGTCTTATCACGCGAACGTCAGACCGATAGTGACTGACATTATGTGTCAAATTTCAGAATTGTCAAGTGTCTCGTCACATTGTCAAATTCACAGAGCTGCTGGCACAGGTAACATCAAATATTACCTTTTTAATCGAACTTCAACCTTTATTTATAATTCTATTTCAGAATTATTAAATCAAATGTGGTTATGAAAATCATTGTGCTAACTGCTAACTTAATGTGTTGAATACCGAGATTTAATGCCACACACAAAATTCACTTAGTAAATAAATTAAACACCGATTACATATTTCGTTATGTTGTAAGATATTAATGAGGTAACAACTTTCGCATCACTTTGATGTTAATGTTTGAACAATAGCAATTTATGTAAATGGGTAATCAATATTACAATAATTGGCAAACCACAATGTTAATGACAATGACTATTGTATAAGTTCATGCATATAAATTCTTGCAAACGAGATAACGTTCATGGGTAAAACATTGCGGCTCGAGAAAAGGTATTGGGCTAATCTAGACATTTTATAATTACAGGTTTTATCGATGACCCTTAATTTGAGTGTCAAACTTGTGTGACGATAATTTCTAGGAAATAAAATCAAATAGGTATAACTTTTCATCACGCTAGTATTAATTAATGGTACAGCAAAGCACAAGTCCTCCATTCCATTCCAAAACAAGAAGGTATATTTCAAATCGATGAAGTGCGGCAACGGCAGGTAGGTAGGTATGTGAACAAATCAGTTGTTACCACTAACTACAACAATGCTAATGCTGCATACCTTGAGATGACTAGATTCCGAAAGTCTTCACTCTACCATAAGCTGGTACTTAGGTACTGATTTTGAAATAATAACATTTCTTTTACTACAAATTGCTCACTATAAAGTAGCAGGCGCTGTCACAACTTAGGCATCCCTGTGTCAATATACCTACTTATTTAAAATGATTTCTATTAAATAAATAAGTACCTCAGTTCTTCGTTTTAAAGTCTTTTATTGATAACACTTAAAGAATTCTCAAATATACATTACATAGGATAGAATACACCACAGTCCACAACAAATAGGGTGTAAAAGTAGGTACCTACTCTTAACTAAGCCGAAAGTCGTTTGAGATACAATGAGTGAGGCGCTAGTTATGACAAATACCTTTACTAACAAATCTAGATGTATTTTAAATATTCTAGCTTTGTACATTTTACCTGCATTGCACGCTTATTAAATCTATTTGGGACTTAAACAGACTAAAACGTAGATGTACTATAATACCTACTAGAGTCCCTTATTTCTCTTATAAGTATCCTAAATATCTCTTATTTTCGGATTTGGCTATGAAAATTTCGGATTGACTTTCAAAAATTCACCCTTTATACCACCTTAGGTGCATATCGACTGAGAACTGGTAACGACCGGTTGCCAGTTCTATCTCAATCTGGATGAGGTCTTTTAAACGCACGCAATTACCTACTGCGCGATGAAGTATGTACAAGTTGATGTAGCCGATTCTGGCGTCCAAAGAAACACTGCGTAGTATAAAATCTATAGGTACTAATATTATAAAGCTGAAGAGTTTGTTTGTTTGAACGCGCTAATCTCTGGGACTACTGGTTGGAATTGGAAAATTCTTTTAGTGTTGGATAGTCCATTTCTTGAGGAAGGCTATAGGCTATATAACATCACGCTACGACCAACAGGTGCTGAGCAGCGTGGGTGAAACCGCGTGAAACAGCTAGTTAGATATATAAAACGGTACCTATAGAAAGTGAAATCTTTAAAAATTTTGATTTGACCGGTTGTCAGTTCACAGTCAACAGGTACGACACATTTCCGCAGTTTTATACAAGAAAACTCATAATATAGAAAATATAAAGAAAGCGTTTATTACTTTATTATATAATATAATAATATAATATTAGTATAGATTAGATTACTTGTATCTACTTCCTTTTATAAAAAAAAAGTCCAACCTTACCAAGACAATGTATATTTCATCTGGAAAGATGACGAAGTCTCGTAAGTCTCACGTTTATGAAATCATAGCCATATCAAGCAAAGAATATTTTCAAGTAGGCAGTTTTTCATGCCATTCATTTTCATTCCTCACATTTTGAGCCAATATTACAAGATTAGTATCTATTTTTTAATTACACTTCACCACTACTCATCCATTTCAAATAATTAGTGCTATTCACCGATAAAACTTTTTTCTGGTGGCCAAACTTCATCATATATTCTATGTTTTCCTTTACTTTTCTCTTACTATATTATTTTAGACAAAGCAAATTGCCCTGAGCGTTGGTATATCTATGGTCTGAAAATTCTTCTTCAGTCTTTTTTGAGCTTGGTAGTATCTACCTGGTAAAGAACATAGGCCACATATATCCGGCCTGGTCACTCTTATACCCAGGCATCCAGGGCCAGTAGGCTCTCGGCCTCTGGTTGTTTATTTCCGAAGGAAGGTCACAATCTTCACAGTTCTCGTAAAACCTTTGAGACGAAATCATTATTGATAGGATTAATGCAAATTTCATCAACACCTGTAAGAAAACAAAACAAAAATGTAAAGTAGGTAAGTAATACCTAACGTTAACGCACAACAAAAGTTAGATGTCCGAAAACTTATGTCTGCAGTAGATCAGCTCGCCTTTGAAATAAATCCTTGTGTGTCAGTTCGCGAATAGGTGTAAAATGAAGAAGAATATTAGTAGATAATCTCATTGCAGGTCGATTTGCCCTCCTGTCTTATCTATGCCATATTTATGTCAAACAAACAAGATTAATGCCATTTTTTCCAGAGCGGGAGGTTTCCAGGTTTTGCTGGAGGGAGTGTCAGTCTTTTACTGACTAAAATCCATCCATGTAAGGAACATGAATGGATTTTAGTCAGTAAAAGACTTTTGCCCTTTATGTTCCAAGGCCTCAATCAGGGGATTAAAGAGGTATGGCATCTCTTTTCGAATACTCGTAACCCCGGTCGACAGCGTCGTCATGTTACGGTAGAAATCTTTGAAATGTTTAAACATCATAAGATAGGTTTTTAAAGTAGCCTTTACGGCGTCGCCCTAAAAATCTATGTACACTAATAACGGGCATTGTAATGCGTCCCTGATGACGTGATTGATGCAAGCGTCAAAAAATATTATTACGACTGTATTTTTTTTTTATGTAACTTACTGAAAGTTTACTATTAGCCATTTTTGTCACCTCGTCGTACTAACCCTTGCCATGAATATACATATAAATGTCGATTTATGGATGACTCATATTCACACACAGACCACCCCCTCCGGAAAGCAAGGCGTTTTTGAACACATTGGTAAGTTACATGTTAGTTATATGCAGAATTTCATTACTTTGTTTTCAATGCAGGTGCACCTAAACAAAGGCTCTGATTTCAAACGTAACATGCTTTTAAGAGGAAATAATAATAATTATCTTCCTACTTTTATACAACTCGTTCAGCTTCTTGCTTTTGTAAAAGAAAAAACATCAAAAACTCAGAATTTTCCCAGTCTGAGAATCAAATCCCAGCACCCCATGGTTAGTAGTCACGCTTCCAACCATGACACTAACGATTGTCAGTCAGTATCTGGTTTCCCTTCAAAACTTCTTTAATTCTCACTGAATAAATGGCACTTGACCTTAATAATGATTGCTGCAAGGAGAAGCCGAAATCAGACTTTGCACAATGGAAAGTAAAAACAATAATAAATGTTTAAGACATTTTTATTATTTATATGACCTTAATCTTTGCTATAATGATTTAGTACAAACATACAAAACTTAATTTAAGGGTTAGTGGTCTCGATCTCTAATCCTAATCTTGTCCCTGAACTCTCGGCTGTCGTGAGCATCGTCACCTTTCGTCATCTCGAGCCAGTCTCTCGCTTTGTCCTTCTTAATCTTCTTCTGGTACACCACATACCCATCTTTCGTCACATATGAGACCACAGGAGTGAGCACCTCTCCCTTCTTGCTGTTCCTTGACGATGACCTCACTTTATTTCTATTAGAGCGCCGGTATTCTGCACTCTTTGAACACGATTCTTCACTAGATGAAGATTCCATATTTATACGTTTACGTTTAAGCTTGCGATTCTTCCTCCGAGGTTTATCAGCCTTCTTCGAGCGATGAGGCATCACAACCATGGGTAATCTACCACCGTTCATCGGAAATGCCATTGGCATCTGCATTGGGCCTGAAGGCACCCCAGGAAAACGTGGCATATGAGGCATCATCACAGGTGCATTGGGCATCTGCATCATTTGACCACCGTTGGGCATCTGGATCATTTGTCCACCATTAGGCGGCTGCATCATGGGCCCACCGTTGGTCATCTGCATCATTTGTGGGCCATTGGGCGTTTGCATCATGTGCATCGGAGACTGCCCTTGCTGGAATGGGTAAGGGAACGATGGTGGGGGCATGACCTGGGATGTGGTTGTCGCTACTAGTAGCAGGGACAACAATTGAGTCACGATGTAATTAGTCATCTGAAATTTAAATTTAATTAATCAACAGTCTAGATCCTGAAGGCTCTACTTTCAGTAATATTATTTAAGTGATTATAGTTACCGTTGTGTCTACACCGATATTGAATAACATAATACTTTTGTAGACGAAAAGAGAGTAGGAACTTAGCTTGTGAAACTCTTACATTATGGGAAAGCAGTTATAAGCGTCAGATTCGGAGGTCGATTGTAAGAGAAAATGAAATTTTGGGTATTAAATAGTACAGGCATAATATTACGGCACAATGCACTACTGAAAACTTATAAACAACATTACATAAATACAAAGTACCTTCTCGTAGGTGCATAATATGTAATACCATTATGTACCTACGTAGACCAGGTACTCATAACATGATTGATAATAGGGCCGGTTTTAAAAGGGAAAAAATTTTGTGTTCACCAAAAATACTGATCGTGCACCAAATATTCTTTCCTGAAAGCTAAAAAAATGCGTAGGTTAGGTTAGGTTAAAACTGCGACCCCCTACGCACGAGCCGAGCGAGCGGAGCGAGCGGTGCCTCGGCAGCGGTCGGCGAGTGCCAGTAACGACTTGCATTAATAGAAAATGGATAAAGATATAACACTTTTTTATTGTAGTGCTGTCTTTTTCCTGATGCTCGTTATGACATATTTTAATTAACATATTTTGGTGCACATTCAGTATATTTGGTGCAACACAGGCAAAATTAGGTAAACGAAATGGGAATAAATTGAAGTACTTTTAAATACCATCCGTTTTAAAATAGCTAGTTAACTTTTATCTGACGATAATGTTAGTCATTTTAAAAGTTTTGTATGGATACTCTGTCAAAACGTCGCATTTACTCTTCAGGTAAAAAACTGATGATTGAAAAATGGCTCTTAATCTTATTAACAATCTGGTGATAAAGGAAGGAATTATAAAAATCAACAATGAATGATACCATGAAGGTTGATAAGGGAAGACAAATATATAATGTGCTGATCTCAAGTAATATGCAAGGACCGGACAATGATGATGACCAAATTACTTCATTCGATTTATTGGGCAATTCATCAAAATGAAACATTTTTTATGTTGTGTTCGTACCTAAGAAGTGTTACGTAACTATGCAGTAAGCATCCAGCAGGCTTTTACTACGTCTAAATGAAATCGAAGTGTTATCGTTTGCTGTACTCCCGTTGTCAATACACTTTACCAAGATCATTGTTTTAAACTGTTATGACTATCAGAGACCCAGTTCTTTCCAAAAAGAAAAAGAAAATAAAAACTGGAAATTGAGTAACCATGTTTTCTGTTAACGAGTTGTAATTCAATGGCCATGCATAAGAGCCATTGTGACGGCATTTCTCAAATATCAGCAAAAGGCTTTCGGTTCTTTTGTTTTGTTATTTATAGCCAACACCTGCTCACTACAGGTTTACAAAAGGCTATACTCAGTTACTAGGGATCCATTGGAGTCCCTAGATTTGGCTTCAGCGGTAACAACTGATGGACTGTAAGTTGAGTACAAATGTAATTTTTATGTTGGCAGTTGAATTTAAAATTTCTTCTAAATGTGGTTTAACAATAATTTTAGATTAAAGAATTATGATTGTTACAGACAAAAATGAAGACAATATTGCATCTCTGCTGGCTAGCCTGGCTAGTTAGTTCATCTACTGCATCAGCAGTAGATATGCTGCCGCTGTGTCCCACCAAACCTCAGTTTTTGCCACAAAAACTCCCTATGCATTGCAGGATGCCAAGAAGTGTAGATGAGGCGTTTCCAGATCTACCACAATTTCCGACGTTACCTCCATTGCCAGAATCATACTTCCAAAGTCTACCAGCGGATAAGAAGCCACCTCCAATCCCAATTCCGATTCCACCGTTCCCAGGAATGCCGGGGGCCATGCCAATGCCTGGTAACAAGAGAGGTCCAATACCTGGGCCCATGGGAGGTCCGATGCCGGGACCAATGCCCGGAATACCAGGTGGCATGCCCATGCCTGGAATGCCAGGTGGCATGCCCATGCCGATGCCGATGCCAGTACCAATGGTAGGAGGACCTCCGCACAAACTTCCCGTCATAGTAATGCCATTTTACTCTCAAGACCATTCAATTAAAAAGCCACGAACAGAAAAGCCTCGTAAGCGTCGTGAGAAGAAGAAACCACGTAGGAAGAAGAAAAACCGTGACTCGTCCGAGACCGAAATGTCGAGTTCTTGTGAGGATTCTTCTGAAACCGAAAATTCAGATCATTCAGATTCACACAGTTCTAATGAGCACGGCTACTGGAAAGGGCGCAGGAAGGCACAGAGGAGGAAGATGAGTAGGAGATCCAACCGACCGCATAGGATGAGGAGAAAAGAATTAAAAAAGAAGAAGAACGACTTACTAACCCCTATTCTACAATACGTTACAAAGGATGGATATGTCATTTTTGAGAAGAAAATAACTAAAAATGAAGCAAAGGACTGGTTAAAAGAGTTTAAACCACCAGCTGAGATGACTGATGCTAAAGAAGAAAGACATGAAGTAAAACCTGAAGAAAAACGTCCAGAAGAATACGTGTTTCATCCAAAAAGCGCTGAAGAGTTTTTTAAATTAGATGAAAAGGAGAAACGCTTGAAAGACATGCAAATCAATAAGGAGATCAGTGCGGAGAAAAGTAATGAGGAAGCACCAGTTGAAGTCACAACAAGAAAAGAGAAAAGGCAGCATCGACCATTAAAATTTAATCCTTTGAATAACGAATGAGCCTTTAACTTAACTGACTTTATACTTTTATAATGTGTTAACTTAATTTTACTATAAACTGTATCGAAGTTTAAGATATGAAAAGTAAAGTTTATTACTTTAATGTTTGTTTTTTTTTTATGAAAAACCATTAAGATAATTTGAATACCAACCTCGGATTGATAGATGGCAGACTCGAGGTCAGTCGAAGCAAACCTGTTCAGCTTATTGTAGAGCTTATTCAACTTGTTGGAGTGGAGGTTACAAATAATGGTATCTTCCTTGCTATTCTTTCCATAACTGTACTATGGCGTATGCTTACTGCCCTACCGAATGCAGTTGAGTTTTTTGGAGATTTGTACAAACTCTTATTGAAATTTAGGGTTTGGAGTTTTCTTGAAAAACTAAACATCTATCGTACATATCAAAGATACATTGAAATACCAGTACAGTATCTAGCAGTACAAATTGTCTTTGAAATACATTGACTAGAAGTGCTATGTTGCAATATTCCATTTCGGCTTTCTTTTGTTAAAACTTCTGAACTTTGTCAGACCTAGTTCTGGTGATATCATCATTATAAATTCAAAATGCGAGTAAAGCTATTTCAGACAGCATTAAAGTATTTTTCAACGTAATTAAATAATCTTAACTGAATTTGAGACATATCATTTTATGCAGGTTCTACCTTTAAATTGATAAATTTCCTGAAAAATCCTCTAGATGAGGTACAAAAACATATACTTAACACTTTTTAATCATCATCATCATTTCGGCCTATGGACGTACACTCCTGGACATAGGCCTCGCCTAATTTCCACCGCAGCGTACGGACTTGATCGACCTGTAACTAGCTACTTCACGCAAGTTCCACCACGTCATCAGTCCATCTGGTAGGCGCTGTCCCACGCTGCGTTTCTTGGTGCGAGGCTGCTACTCGAGAACATTTTTCTCCCATTGGCGATTGGTTCTTTGGGCTATGTACCCTGCCCATTGCCACTTCAGCTGTTCGGCGATCTAAGTTGATAACTTTAGATATCCTACGGATCTCCTCATATATGATTCGATCACGTAGGGAAACTTTAAGCATAGCTTTCTTATCAGGCAACTTAGCGGCCACGTCTCACTGCCCTAAGTCGTTACTGGCAACACACGCTGGTTGAAAAGTTTCGTATTCAAATACTAAGATGTGAGTATTTTATTATAATATGTTTTTAAATCTGTAACTCAGAAACACTAAGAAATTACAACTGTTAGGAGTCTCAAATTTTGGATGGGGTATCATTTTAGAACAGAAGTGCTTAATAAGACGGGATTTTGTAAAATTCAACCCAAAATAGGGTAGCAAAGTTTCTTTGTGAAAACGCGAATCTTGGCTGGATTGACTAGAAATTTGCATAGGCATTATTTTACGAAATTAATACTCTATACATTGTGTAGTATACAACATCACGCTACGACACTAAAGAGCTGAGCAGCGGCTGAAACCGCTTGGCACAGCTAATTTCAATACTAAATCTTATTTAAACCGTATATGAGCTCTCATAAACGGTTTAAATGAGATTAAAATCAATTAAAGCTAAACGTAACAATTATTGGGTTGACTTGACATACATATTTAAAAAAAAACTTAGTGTGACTTCGGTTTCACTAGTTCGATATATCAAGATTGGGTATTACGAAATATAACGGCTTAAAAAAGTAGAGAGAAATCATAGCCAACGGTCAGAAGATGGTTAATTATACTTTTTCTGGAAACCGCTTCTGTACCTACAGCGTGGAACAAAGGGGACCAAAAACTGACCCTTGGGAAACTCCACATTAGATGATTGAGTCCATGGAGTTTCTTGCCCATTTTTGTCCATATAGATCTACGCTTTGGAATGGGCAACTACAGTACTTTCACAAGTTATTATGTCTTGTGACTGAGACTATAGTAGCATCTTTTTTTTTTGTTTTCATGACATTCAAAAGTGCCTGTAATGGTCTAATCGAAATAAATGATTAGATTGATTTGATTTGATTATATATATTAAAGCTGTTTAATAAGCTTAAATATGAGTAATCCCAGATTTTACCATAGATCACCAATGAAATACATATTAACATTAGATAAGGCTACGCCTAAGTTTTTATCTATTTAATTTACCATACCAATTAAATATCCAAATGTTTACTAATAAATATAAATAATCAATAGTTAAGTTTAGTTGACGCTTCACGTGACCCGAAAGGTTAATCAAGCATTGCCATATATGACGTGGCTATACCGTCAGTCCAATAAAATCTTTAAAAATGTCTGTAGTGTAGTGTAAATGAGTCAAAGCACATTGATTATGACCAGTGCGGCCTTGTTGAGACTAGTTGACATAAATTTAAATAGTCAGTTCATAAATAAAATCAAAGAAAAATTAATTAATTTTGCTCCACTTCATGTAAAAGTTTATCTTAGAATACATAAAAAATATAGCTTATAAAATTACTGAAAATAAGTATAGTACTGTATAAAATTTCCTTGAATGCCAATAAAACACCCCACTGTGTTAGTTTACGTTAATCGGTAGAGTGCTGAAGTCGTCAAGGCATCGAAAACCAGCGATTTTAAACAAGATATATTGAAGAGTGCAATTCTAATAATTCATGATACAAAATAATAACGAGTACTTGGCGAAGACTTAACGAAGCTTGGGCTTGCGATTTTACAACTAGTGCAGTAGATTATAACAGGATAGAAGATACCAACGACAGACGGTACAATAACACAAAACACGTAGTCAACCAAAAAGATGTTGTTTAAACGATAATCAATATTGTTCTGCCAACAAAAAGTGAATTAATCTTCAATATTTTATGTATTCCCATTACTTAACGCCATAAAGCAGAACCATAAAGTAGTTACGAAATAACTCCGAGCGTGCACTTGCATTTGTTCACTCTACAATGCACAGATATTATGAAACGAATTTGCTAAAACTATAAATGTAGCTAGCTGCAATGCACGCCATCGAATCACTACTGTTTTGATTCGACGCAGATATGATTTCAGTAAGTTTTTATTACTCCTTAACAAATACTTTAATTATAAAACTGTTTTAATTTCTACATGATTGTATTTAAAAGATTTGTTCGTGTCCCTAGTCAGTTCCGGAGTTCAAAACATTATTTTTTTACGGTATTATTTTCTTTATTTTCTTTGTCTACAGGATGCGTTACAAAAATGGACTGTTGTGATTGTCATATGTTTGAGTGGCGTGCACCCGCAAATGATGCCGATGGGGTTTGGGTTCGGAGGGCCGATGATGATGCCGATGCCGATGCCGATGCCGATGCCGATGCCAATGCCAGTACCTGTAGGCATACCGATACCATGCCCTGAATCAACAACCACAACCACCACCACCACCACCCCTGAAGCAAACAATGGGGGTGGTGATAACGGAATAGCTATAGCTATCCCAATGCCAATGCCTCATTTTGTACAGATAGCGATCCCAGCCGTTATGCCTCCAAATTGCATGCCAAATAGTAAAAAAGATAAAAACAAAAATAAAAATTGTCCGCCATGTCCGCCATGCTCGTGTAACCCTTGCACTCCGTCATTCTTTTCCTTCTGTTCACCTTGTCATCTAGAGTGCAGGTGCAAGAACGGTAAAGAGAACCCGATTCCGAAGGAGCCAAAACCTCCTCAGCCTATGCCCGGGCCAGCGTTCCCAATGCCCATCCCCATGATTGCCCCGCCGCCAGTAGTCGTCGTTCCGTTCCCACCACAGTTCGGCCGCCCGAAGAAACCACCACACGAATCTGACTGTGATTCTCGGCCCGTCAGCAAGAGCAATTCTTGTTCTGAAGAATCAAAACCAAAAGATTCTTGTGAGAGCGACCGGAGTTGGAGGAAGAAGAAACGCAAAAGGAAAAAGAAGAAATCCAAATATGACATACAGAGACGAAATTTTGACATAATGAAGAGAAATCGAGGTGATGGAGGACTTGTGGAACCAGTTCTGAGTTATATGTCAAAAAATGGAGAGATTATGATGAAGAGACGTCTTAGTAATGACGAAGCGGATGCTTTGATGGATGATAGAGAACCGTATAATATGAGATCATATAAAAGAGACGGAGAAACTTACAATAACGTGCGTTTGATGGCAAACGAAGATGAATATGACAGGCCCAGACTAGTAGTCATGTCTAATCCTGGTATGAGAGGTACTGGCAAGCACCGACGAATACAGCAGGTGTTGGACAAAAAATCAAGTTCAAGGCAAGTTCTAAGAGACGGGAAGAAAGAGCTTATCTTCAAAACACCAGGTAACAAGAAGATAAGCAACCTGTCCCTGTCATTTCAAATAGGCAACTAAATCTTAACGTTCATTGTTTTTAAGTTAATTATTTATATTTTGTATAAATGCTGAATAAAAATATTAAAAAAGTGTGACTGTACATACTGACGCGGTCTTTTTATCTGTGCCATTCACTGGTAGAGGGTGTCAGCATTGCGTATGGTTTGATCGTGTTTAATCAATCAATCAAAAGTCATTTATTTAAATTATGCTGATAATCAGCACTATTTGAACGTCACATTACAATAGACAGTCCCACAAAAACGCCCTGCCCTTCGCCACTTCCTAGTGTTAAAGTTGAGTAAATGCTTGCGTTCCAAATTTGCGACATAAGAGTGCTAGTGATGGTTGTAATAGTCATCTTACAACCGCGATGGTTTCTGCAACAATCACTACCCCAGAGTACTAGTGTACATACCAATATTCTCTTCCTTTCTAGAAGTCGGAAGTAACTTGTAAGCGTAAACGACCTCCGCTTACTTTTAGTATGCCCTTAATTCTATACAATATGTAAACCCATCATCGATTAGTGAAAGTATTATTAGGTATTGAGACTAAAATGGCCAATAAATAATATTTAAATGAAATGTACTAAAATGAGGAAACTTACGTAGTAGTACAAGGGCACGGATGGCGATTCGGTCTGGGGATAAAAAGTTAAATGGTGGTAATTGGAGACATAATTCTCTTCCTTCTTACCCCTTACTACTTGATACTTACTTGATCTTTTTACTTTCATGAATATTTTTTTCGTTTTAAGTGGGAAGTTTGTTTGTTTGTCCCTGTGGACGTTTGTTTCATTGCTAATTTGCTAGTGTAGACCATCGTCTTAAACAAAAGTTCACTGTTGATAGGTTATATTTATTGATTTTAACATTAATTTGTTAAAAAAAAACTTAAATCTTAAAAAAAAATCTTAAATCTTAAAGTAAAATCGTCTTCGTAGTTCCTTTTAATAGTCTTTTAATTCGTTAAATTTCATTGGGATTAGATTTACAAAAATAATAGATATTTTTCTAAATTTCTAGCCTTTAAAGCATATTACAGTGTACCTAAATATTTTTGAACTGAAAAGTAATTTCAAGTTTATGCCGATGTAGGTAATTACCTCGTTTTTTCAAAAGGTGTTTTGTTTGTGCATTTTATTTAATTATTTTTATTTTGTGTAAAGTGTTTGTGCCAAAGTTTTGCATACCAACAGGTAAAATAATGGCTGATCCTGTTTTCCTTTATTAACCCCCACATACTGCACCCATATTTTCAAAATAAAGTATCTTTATCTAACTTGATTCATATCAAATCTTCTATATCGTTCACTATTCTGTCTCAGGATACCAATGGAATTGAGAAGTGAAAATCGGCCTAACCCTATAGTATTTTAGTAAAATTATAATAAACTCGCTTTTGCCCGCGGCTTTGCTCGCGTTAAATTTGGGGTAACACAGTTCCCCTTTTCCGATTTGCAGGTACCTGCTATCTGTATGTTTTGCCCAGGCGCCTTATTTATTGTAAAATAGCAATGCTAAGTTTTCCCTTTTCTTTCCTCTTTTTCCCTCAGTTTTCACTCTTTAAAAAAAGTTAAGCTTATGTCTGTCTCCAGGATCCCAACTATCTCTGTAACAAAATTCATTAAAATCGGTTTAGCCATTTACGCGTGAAGTCGTAACAATCAAACACACTCACTTGCGCTTTTATAATATTAATTAATAAGTTCAACCAACGTATCGCTGTTCAATTTATTATTTACTAATTTAAAGAAGTACATAAGGTCCTGTGTCAGTCGTCGATCGCGCAGAGTATTCATTTTATACTATTGATGAAGACCTTGTTCTTATGGACACCGGGCAGATAATCCACCGAAGGCATACGTAAGATGTATTGTAAAGCCCCCCTGGATGCTTTCGACTCTTTGGGAGTGTACTGCATAGTGGGGGTTCCCCACGACGCTGGCAAATTCTAGGTGACTGTGAACTAAGGCGTTATAAAGCACCATTTTAGTTCATAACAGCTTGAACCCTTTAGTACTTCTCTTAAGAAATCCTAGCAACCGTGCCGTTTTCGTAACGATGTTATCAATATGGCTCCTGCAGCTAACTTGACTGTCCATGATGACGCTAAGATCGCGGACCTCATTTACGGTTTTTAATAATGCTCTTTTTATTTTGTTAAATACATAATAATGATATATTATGTTAAAATTATCAAAATAGTGACAAACGCAGTTAATATTGTGAATTATCACTTTGTGAGCATTAAAATAATAAACCTATTATGGTTCTGCTTAATTGGCCATTTTAGACCCTGTTCTCATAATGATACTTGTAAACTTAATAATGGCTGTATATTATCTACTATTCCGTAGATCGATAAACGGGTTAGTAAATATACAATCTATACAAACCTTTACGACGTTATATCACAAAAACCTTAAGGTGCAAGAAGCCCCTGTAAAAATAGTTATGTAAACAAATAGCAACAATCGTGGGATTAACTACTAATGAATGAACAATTACTATTTATGTAACAGCTGTTATTTCGTACTTTATTGTCGCCAATTCGCCAGTCAGTATAATTTCCGGGGCGTACTTTATGACTGCTCATGGTAAGCAAAGTAGAAGCATTAACATATAGTTTTTAATTGTGGAGTGATCAATGTTTATATTTTCTCCGTATTAGAAGAGGTATGTTTCATATGAATACAGTGTTATCAATTGATGTTTATCATTGGTACCTACCTAATTAACCTTAGATTATTTCATTTCAGAATCATGGATACAATCTTTAGAACACTGGTTCAAATAACTATAACAACAAAAGTATTAGGTTTAAATTTTGAAGATTTTATTAAAAATCTACCTGCAGAAATTAAAAATTCCATCACGGATTTGAGGAAAAACCCAGAGCATAGCGTATTGTCTGAAACAAACGACATTGCTTTAATGGATTTTAAATCAAAAATAGGTAAACAAGAACCAACAGCAATGAATGGCGTTGCAAGAAAACTCAACGAAATGTTAAAGCCTACAGATACGGTGGATACTAAACTTGTGACAGAAGTGTACAAGCCCGCGCCAAGATTAACATTGTTAGGATCTTCAGTAACATTAAGTCCTAGACCTTTGTGTGTATTAAAAAAGAAACCAACAGTAAAACCGCCAACGATACCACCACCAACGATACCGCCGCCAATCCAGCAAATACCGATACCGATACCGATACAAATCCCTATTTACGCACAAATGCCCATCGTATTGCCAATGAGATCGTACTATGAACCGGTGAAACACGATCATCCACCACTACACAAAATAATTAAAATGATAGAAAAAGACGAAAAGAAATGGAAGGAAGAGAATGGGAGTGACAAAGAAGATTCAATGGAAATAGCTTACAGTGATATGAGTTCAGAGCAAAGCATAGAAACAGACTCAGAAACCGACAGTGATGATTCTAAATATAATGACGTGGGACACGAATATTACGATGATGTAATTAAAATCAATGCAGGACATGGGCGCAATAAATAGTACAATAATACTAACTGTTCCCACCGGTATCACCCGCTGCTCAGGTAAAATGAAAATAAAGTCGGAACTACCAAATATACATACAAAACACAAATAATGATTATCTTATCTTATCTTAAAAAAAAAAATATTCATAAAAATCGGTTAAGGCGTTTTGAAGGAGTTTCGTAACTGATACTATGACACCCAAATGTTACCTATATGTAAGATAAATTTTTACTTTTGTACAATTTATTATGGAATTAGATTTCAAAGGAAGGTATTTTTTTTTATTTGGACCTGGGTTACGAACCATGAAGTTTTATTGGGCGCATTAATTTATAAAACAGAAGTGCATTATGATGAACAAAGGTAATAAAAACTTAATTATAGGGTAAAATACTTAAAGCTTTATTTTAATAATAACTATTTACAAAATAATTGTCCCACACCTATTGTATTTTAACAGTTCATTAAAACACAATGTTCACATAACTACGTAGGTATAAGAGGAAGCTCAGCATTTCTCACTTTCTTCTCAGCCGTGCTTTGGAAGACCATCTCTTTTGTCCTAGAAATCCAGTTGTTCAGGTACAGCATGCGTAAGGAATGTCCTAGGAACGCTAGACCGATAACAACTGATGCTATTTCAATGCACAACACTATGTAGGGAGCTATTTGGTACACTAGCACAAATTTACTCATTGTTCCTTCTGTCATCTTTGGTTGGTCCTGCAACAAGAAAAAATACCTCATTAATAACAACAATTAATAACTCTGTGTGTGTAAAACACATCCCGACTTTTAATACACCATTACTAGGAATGTCTCCTGTATCGCGAGTGATGATGATGAGCCTATAATGTTTAAGTCGGTTCAAATAAATAAATAAAATAAATAAATATCTTGGGACAACTTACACACGGCTATCTGATCCCAAGCTAAGCAGAGCTTGTGTTATGGTAACCAGACAACTGATATACATACTTATATAATTTACAAATACATATACATATCATAGATAAATCACACCCAGACACAGAACAAACAATCATGCTCATCACACAAAGTTTGTCCTGGGTGGGAATCGAACCCACAACCTCCGGCTCAGCAGTCAGGGCCACTAACCACTGGACCAACAGGCCCGTCACAAATCTTTTAATGCTGATAGCTCTGTATTAAAAATATACGCTAACGTTCCTGCTTTCAACCAGAACACACACCTACTATTTCTGAGTACTTTACTCAAAAATAGTAGGTAAATATTTATTATTGTCATATGGAAATACCATTTTTTGTATTTCTTTTTTCCTTTCACGAGTTTGGCCATGGACCTACTGACGCATTATTTTAATATCCTTACGCACAGCTATAAGCATTAAACTTGCAAACAAGGTTTTAGTGTTCACATGAAGGCCCATTTTCTATCATCATCATCTACAACCCAACTGCCCTCACTACTGGATATGACATCTCTATGCTTCAGTGGATCTACACGCTCTTGTGCAGTGCCAAGAATGTTGTCCGCCATCTTGCATTTTAAATTGCTTGAACATAACAATATAAGTCCTCGGGGCACTGATATTTAATGAATTAATGACTTATAATTTGGCGGAAGCTTCTCTACGAGTTATAGCGGTTCGCAGGTCAACATAAGTCAACCATGATACTAACTTGCCTCAACAACACGATAATAACATAATTGTTGGTAACTTTTAATAATGATTTCCTGAGAGTTCAGTCTATAATTTCAACAAACAGGTTTTAATGTTAAAATGCTTGATCATGGATCTTTAATTATGGAAGTGTTTTTTGTTCAGTATGCAAAGAAATCGAATTTAGCAAAAAATCTGCACAGCTGCCTAATAACTTGAAGAGAGGTAGCTAGACTACAATTATAGTTTTTTGAGGGAATCCAAACAGATCAATAAAGCAAATCCAAGCTACGGAATACCCACACGGTGGATCACATTGTGGCGGTCTGGGCAGCTTGGGCGGAGAATGGAGATGACTTTGGAGGCCATCTTTCGCGTCCAGCCCTAGTTCAGTCCGTGGTCCGGAGCGAAAGGGAATGGGAAGCGGTCACCTCCTTCTGCAAAGCAGTTATGCTAGCAAAGGAGATTGGCCGGACGTTTGAGGGAGAGAACCTCAAAGCCACCGCGGGATATTCTCCGGACGTCCGGATCGACGACTCTCGGCCACCGGCTATGGCCAATGAGCAATGTGTAGCTCACCGACCGGCAGTCTATTAACGACAGGCCGTTTCAACGGCGCGTTCGTATTCCACGCCTCAAATAGATGTCAGGGGATTCGAGAGAGATACCGCGGAACATAAAGGGCAAAAGAAGGAACATGGGTGGGTTTTAATCAGTGAAAATCTTACACTCCCCCCGGCTCCGTCTAGAGTGGGGAAAGTTATTTGATGAATACCCATCACTAAAAAAAGCTAACGGTATATCCGAGATAATTGATGTGGCTCAAAGATAAGAATCGCTAACGAGTCATTGGTCGTGGCTCTCGTGACTAAGAACGCAGACATGCAATACTTTGTAGTTTTTGCGAAACCGCAAAATTCGAAAACATCTATCATTTATATCAACCCTTACGGACCCTTATCTATATAGCTATCGAGTTATCTTAATGATTACTTGAATAAGACAATAAATGAACTAGACTTGAATATAACTTACCAGCTTAACATGAACGACTGGTAGGACAGCGTGGGACATCATCTTGGTGAGTTTGTTAGAACTGAGGTCGTCCAGCATCATGGTCAGCTGCATGGACAGCTTCGTGTTGTACGTGATGCTCGCTTTCTGCAACGAACACCATTTGCTAAATAAACACTTACTCAGAAGAGTCATGTAAAACACTAATATTCAGCTGCATTCGTTAAGACTAGAAGCCGACCCCAATATAGTTGGGAAAAGGCTAGGCAGATGATGAGGTGTGCATACAATAAAGGCAAAAAGCGTAGATATAGATCCGCAGGCAATTTTGTCGATTTATGCCCAAAAACGACTCGTTTTGCTTACGGATAGTTGTATTTTCACACAAACTAAACTAAAACTACTCTAAAATTTAGTTTATTGCTGTCGAACGACGTTTCCTATCCTGGAATCGATTAAAGTGACACAACTTAATTACATTATACTTTGACAGCGTTAATGATAGTTTAGTTACAAAATTTAGAGAAAATCGCAATCTCACTATTATGAAATTGACGTTTTTCACCAAAAATTGTGGTTGTCAAACAAAATGGGACTATTTTAATCGCGACTAAATTTGATGTAATTCTGTATGTCGTTTTATTCTTAGTCTAGTTTAATCCGATGGTTCATAAGAATCGGCACCATTATAAGACCGTACAACACTTACACGATCTATAACAATTTCGTTGACATGCACTTTTCTATCCGGCTTGAGTCCATCAATGCGGTCCAGGACCTTAGGGTCGGAATCCAAAAAATGTGCTTTGGATATTACAAATGGAAGATCTGTGAACAAAAATCGTCTTAGATTAATTATGGTCATCTCGTCACCCATCCACAGACCAACCTAGGTAAAATCGACCAGAATGGATATTATATTTTTTTAGACTTTGCCTTGAATTTTCTCCTATTTGTGGGTTTGTTAACAACCATATTAACTCACTTACACAAACAGCCAGACCCGATAACAACTATCTGTAGGTCATACAAATATTTGTTCCGAGCGGGGATCGAACCAGCGACACGCAACGCAGCAGTCAATCGCTAAGCCACTGCGCAAACCGTGTCTATTACAAAATTTGTATTCAAAAAGTTATAATATGAAAATACTGCTAAAAACTAAATGAGCATCTGACTTTCTAACTAGATAAAGGACCTGTATCTTGGAAATCATTTCACTTTACTTCCAAAGAAGAAATGAATTGAGGAGCTTGATATAAAATAGTATGACAATTCCAAACTGGTGGTAATTAGACTAAACAATTCTGAGTTAAACTGGCGAGAGTTTTGTTTTTTTTTTGAGCATCGATATCATGAACTCACTATAAAAACACTCAGAAATATCCATGAGTCCATCTGGATAGGTCTTCAACGTGATCGGATTGATATTGGCGAGGAAGGTCCTGTTACTGACGGTGTAGACCAAGGCCTCTCCACCATACTCCATGATCCTGTTGCCAATGTTCTCCAGGTGCCAGGTCCTGCAGATGCCCTGGCGGTACAGGTTGAGGGGGACATCTGGGGTCAACATGGGTGGGTAGGCGCCACCCTCGTACGTGTCTTCTTTGAAGGTTAACTCGCTGAAAATAGAACTAGGTTAAAGGAAAGACAATACTAGTTATTGACATACAAATTGATCTGAGTTATCGTAGAACCGCTGATAATCTACTTATTTTTATGAATCTGTAGCATAATCAGCTTATGAAGTTCAGGCTGTTAGGTTGCAGGTCAGGCCCAACGCGGGTGGTTGATGTCACATTTCATCGATTTTTGGAGTTTCTTATCTCCAAAGGGAAAAAAAAACCTTTAGGAACCCTTACAGGATCACTTTGTTGTCCGTCTGTCTGTCTGTAAAGACCCTTTATGTCGGGAAGGCGTGGATGTATGGAGTTGAATTAAAAACCTCATACTCAAGTTTAAGGTTCTTTGGAGCTGTGGAAAATTTAACTCTCTAAAGTCTACGCAGACTTAAGATGGCCGTTTAAGTCGCAAGTTTGTACGGAACTCTCGGTGTGTGAGTCCGACTTTCAATTGGCCGTATTTTTTTTTATTTTACAGTATAATTATTTCTGATGAAAGAGATTTTGACAAAGACGAACTCTTATTTAGAATACATAATGAAACCGTATTAACTGCATTTATACGACCCATGCAAAAAATGAGGTTTTCCTTGAAAAAAAAATTCTTTGCGACATTAAATCTTCTTAAGTGCCAATACTATTTTTAAATTATTTTAAACTACAAATAACGATCTCCAGCCAATACCAGGTGATGATGTACCTTTCATCAACGTTGCTGATGGCGTCCGTCTGGATATGTTTGAGCTTCTTCACCGACTTGATCCTGAACCGGTCCTGGTAGGTCGCTCCCACTACTATCCTGTAATCTGACTCGTTTTCATATAACTGAAAATAAGTTTAGTAAGTTAAATAACGAAAAATGGAGTAAGAAAGAAAAGGAGGCTGTTAAAAATGCAAATATTAATGTGTGTTAACCTTCTCAGGATATTTTCAAAGACCGAATGATAGCATTTATTTGTATGAATCTCGTGTAAAAAATGTCACAAAGGATATTTAATGTATCAATATGCTCTGCCATAATAGGCCCGCTACTTATATTAATTCGCTAAACTGTAACCGAATTTCTTCGTCACGAACTTGATTCGAAGTTACTGCCACCTCAGAGAGGCCGGCCAGGGACACTGCCTGCTGGGGTGGCGGCCCCGGAACACAAAGGGTGTAAAAACATGGATGGGTTTTAGTCAGCAAATATGACACTCCCCCCTGCTCGATACCCAGAGCGGGGGAAAGTTATTTGATGATTTTACAATAGCAAAACAAACCCACAGAAATAAACGAGTTTGGAATTTTGAGTGCTATCACAATCGGCAATACGCCGTGTTTCTCGCATTAATAAATGCGTGTGATAAACCCTCACGGTTTGCGGATTGCGCCACCAAGATAGCGCGGTGAATCCGTCCCTCTGTGATGTAATTTTACTATATCATGTCCAAAAGCTTTTGTCATTTCCAAAAATCTTGTGACCGGTAACTCACCCTGTCCAGGAGTCCGAAATTATCAAAACCCACGAATCCAGGGGCGAGACTATTGCACAGTGTGACCAGAGGGTTCTTATAGCCCCACAGGTAGCTTTGCACGTCCATGTTGATGATGGCCTCAGCTCCAATCTGCGCTGCCATTATGTTAAACGCGTAACGTACGAAACTTGGGTAGTTGGACAGTACAGCTACTGCACTCTGGAACAAAGAGAAGATGGGGTCAAGAGGAGCTGCACCATGAGGTCATGTTTCTATCTATTTATCCTTACTGCTCTAATATTATAAAAGCGAAAGTTTTAATGGTTAAACCGATTTTGATGAATTTTGGTACAGAGATAGTTGGGAACCAGAAGACGGACATAGGCTCTTTTTTATTTCAAAAAGTGGGATATGAGGGAGAACGAAACAAGAAAAGGGAAAACTTAGCGTTGCTATTACAAATCAATAGGGCAAAAGCTGCAGGTAGCAGGTATTGTGTTATACCGAATTTAACGCGAGCGAAGCCAAGCAAGAGCTAGTACAAAATAAATTCGTGTTAGCTACATTTTTTATAACTCAATAACGAACAGACTTGGCTAAAAATTGGTAGGGATGTAGCTCAAAACCAGGAGACGGACATAGGATATTAGTTACGGGAAGTAACTAGGGGGTGACTACAGTGTGAAGATGGCAAAGTTTTATGGGAAAACGCGATTTCTTGGCCGATTATTTTATGGAAAAACTACTAGGCTTCTATAAATTCACGGTGGTATTAATTCCAACAGCTTGATCTGTGCATACAAGTTCTGGATAGAACCTGCTATATTGTTATCCCAATCTACGCGGATGAAACAGCGGGGCGCAGCTATAGGCTGAATAACATCACGCTTCAATACTTAGGAGCTGGTGGGTGAAACCGCTGGGCACCGCTAGTTAATCATATGTTATTGTAAGACACAAATTCCGTTGCCAATGCTGAGGTGCCTCTCTGTGAGATGGAGTTAGCTAAAGTGCGCGCTGGTGGTACCCATATTATGGGAAGACTAGCGACCCGCCCAGCTGTTTTACCCGCTGCTTCTCTCCTAAGAGTCATAAGGTGAAGTATTATACATACAAACCTTCCTCTGGAATCACTTTACCTATTAAAAAAAACTTTTCAAGATTCGTTGCGTAGTTTTAAAGATATTGGCAGTTTTCTAAGCCCCTTTGTCTTAGTGCAGTAGTTAATTATGAAAAGTAAAAAATGCGCAGGTTATCTCAACCGTTTGTTTGTTCACGAAATCATTTTTCTCTTCGCAGTTATAAAGGAAGCAATATTACTTACAAGAAAAGGCAGATTAGGCAGAGTTAGGTTAATATCCTTAGGGTGAGCTATGGAGGCTTCCGGCATGAACTCTGATCTCATCCTCGGGGTCATCCCCATGGTCTTGCCATCCTCACTCATTTCTAGATCTACATACCAGCGGTATTCTCTGAAATATTATATTCTCTAAAATGTCAAGTTGATCCAATGGGCGTACAAATACACTTTTTAAAACTAATTAATAGTATTTCAGAATGAGAATTCTGTTTTTGTTTTGCCTTAGCTTTTTTTTTTTAAAAAAAAAGTTGGCACACTTTAGGAATTTCTCCTGGGTGAGTGCGTTTACAAAAATTTAAACTCAAATACACAAACAGCCAAACAACTAAACAACTACCCGTTGGTCATACAAGTATTTGTTTCGTACGGGGATTGAACCCGCGATACGCAGCGCAGAAGTCGAGCGTCAAAATACATTATTGTTGTACTTATTTTACAAATATCGCTTAGCTCTATTGTATAAGATGCATATCACGTTTGTATTTGAATGTCAGCTATTACTCGATACAACAAAATACAAACTAGTTATAACGTATTATTAAAAGATGTGATATACTGGCAACCAATTGGTGATTTGAGTATATATAAATTTATTTATTATGAAGACAACAAGGATCCAGTGTGTTAGTAACAAAATTATTAGCCTATGTTAGTAAACAGCGATCTGGTTCGATCGACCAGCGAATGCACAAGCGGGCTGTCTGCCCTGGCGGCAATCGAGTGAAGGATGCTATTACGATACGTATAGCTGCTTGCTTTCGAGGAACATCGTGAAATCTCAATTAACAGAAAGCCCACATGTCTAGATATGCCTAATATTTCTCTCTTGTCAAGCGATAGGTGGAGCTGATCAATTGGCACGGCTAAAACATTCAGCAAGCACAAACTTAACTAGAATCTTCTAGAACTTACTGGTATACGAAAGGCCCGATCTCTTCCACCTTCAGCTTATAGTCTTCCCCAGAGAGGAACCTATCAGCGTTCGTGATGTTGAACACGTAGATCGATAGCGTGGCGGCTGGGATCTCATGCTGGAGGATGTTGTACAGGATCGTGCCTTTGGCTAACCGGAGTTTCTAGAACGATGGGGCTTATTAAGTACAAATCCTCGTAAAAAGAGAAGTGTATATGTTAATACGTTTAGAAAGATATGTCTTCGATCGTTTTATCAATTACTTTATTGAGCGTGAAATCTACGCGCTAAATAAACACACATTTTGAAAAAAAAAACTATTGAATTTTGAGAGTAATGAAAAATATAATATTAAATATCGCCTTCTATGAGAATTTTATTAATTTCATCTTTCCTTTTTACAGTACATTTATTTCTTGAACAGAAGGTTGACTTTTTCGTTCAAAAGTCCATTAAACTAGGCTTGATAGATAAATCTATCAAAATACATATATAAAGGAGTACAGAAGTAAAATGTTTGCATAAGTAATAATTTAAGCTCAAATAATTGACTAATACTAATACATCAGCAATTGACATACGATTGGATGACAATGATAAAGAGATAGACCAAAGAATGGATATGACTGTGACGAGTGTGTGTGTGTGTGTGTGAGTGTGTGTTTTATCAAAATACTCACAGAGAATACTCACGTAATTAACGATCATAAATATGGGGTCTATGGCTATTATTACAATTGGCACTAATAGGAACATGACCCCCGTCAGAAGTGTGGCCAGGATTTTGTCTGTAACAAGTAATTATGATAGATTATAATCTGGAATAACACGTAAAATACTCTTTTTTTTCGATATCACGCGGGTGATGCTGCGGGCGCCAGCTAGTATAGTTTATAATATAGTAAGCATGCTAAGTGTCAATGATCGACTGCGAAGGTTCAGGAGGAAAAGGTAAACCCGGGGAGTGGTCGGGTCAATCAGCTCATTATCTTTAAGCTCAATAAAACTAAAATAAAAAAATTACCTTCGTCAAACTCTGACAAAGTTAACAAATTATAAAGAGTAGGATTCATTAGAGAGCGCAACGAGTTATTTAATACTAGCTGCGACCCGCGGTTTCCACTCGTTTGGTGATAGAAAATACAATATGTAATGTGTAATGTTATTCTGATGTATAAGCTATATTATGGTAAAGTTTTATTAAAATCCATTTGGTAGTTTTTGCATGAAAGAGTAACAAAGATCCATACAAACTTTCGCATTTATAATATACTAGCTGTGCCCAGCGGCTTCGCCCGCTGCTCACTTAGGGGTATGAAAAATAGATGTTGGCCGATTCTCAGACCTACCCGATATGTACACCAAATTTCGTTAAAATCGGTCCAGCCGTTTCGGAGGAGTATGGGAACGAAAACTGTGCCACGAGAATTTTATATATTAGACTAGTTTCATAGTGCTATAGTTAGTACTTTTAGCCAACGCCAACTTTAACAGATACATTATAATACACAAAACGATATGTTATTTTAAGTGTGTTCCTTCAATCAAAGGACACCACAGCATGCACATATAACTAAATGTAACACAGAATTAATATGAACAAGGAGAAAATTGTAATACTTAGTACGTTACGATATTAGTGCGTTAAAATGGTTATAACATGCGAGTCGGAATTTCAGCTCGAGCCGAAGGCGAGGGCGTAATTGAGCCGAGCATGTTATAACCAATACGCACGTATATCGCACGACGTTTTTTAACACATTTGCGAGGAAACAGAAAAATACATTTTAAATAAACTCAATCTGTGAATACACTCTGTTGCTTTCCCGCCATTTTAACAGCGAGCTAGCGCTGCCTACTTTCGAATTAGTTCGAAATTTGAATAGCAACAGCGCTAAGCGACAAAACCCTTTAAATAAATTAAAAAGAAAAAGAATAGCAACAGCGCGCTGCTCACTAGCTGGAGTCGTGCGGCGGCGATCAGTTCCAAATTTGAAATGGCAAATAATACTGTTATGGAATTTGTATGGACTATAACTTAACTATTTGCTTTGATAACACACGCGTTTTTTATGACTCTCTTTAGGTACATATTTAAAACCGGTGGAATTACATCAGCTTTACGAGCACGGGTGTTAAAAACTACTTTAACATTATAACATAGGACTTATACCCCTGGGTATAGGCCTCCTTCCTGGTATATGACCACAACCTATTTATTTCACACGCCGAGTGCGGGTTACGAATGGTTGGTTTATATGCACGATGAATTTTGTTAACACACAGTGTCTTAGTAATCATACAGAATACTATATTCTAGGTCACGATAAACAAAATAAAAATCATGATAAAGCTTTCACACCCAGGAAAATATCCCATAACCCATAGTCACTAATAATAATGATTAGATTTTTTGTGTACTTACTCTTGCTAGTAATCCGATTATTGATGGCATCTGATCTACTTAGTAACACCATGGTTGGTCTCTTGCACGTAATTACTTCACAATTTTAACACTACATTTATCTTCCTGCAAAGGTAAACACAAGTGAAAATATATACTTCGAATTGAGAACCTCCTCCTTTGTTTTCGTCGGTTAAGAAGTGTTGAAATCCTACTGTAAAGTTTGACGTTGAAAAATTGTTCTTAACTATATAAGAAAACAAGTTTGTTATCGTACTTATAGAAACTTACAAACGAAAGAGAACGTAATTTTAAGACTTTGGCACTACTTAAGCATTACAGAAAACAATAAAATACCTTAATTTTAATTCAAAAACCACAGTTTCAAAGGCCGCGCGTTGTTTATCATTGACACAGTCAAAAAGAAAAAATACATTGTAGCTTGTAACCTGCGAGTTTTTGCTTAAACCGGTAGTGGCATTGACCTTACAGAATAATACCTTAATATAATTGAGCATTTACCCTGTTTTAAAAGCACGAGGGCATTCTCAAAAGTACCCGGCTTAAGAAAAGTTTTTTTTTATATTAATTCCTCTACTAATAGAGAATAGTCCAGTCATTATAGTACGTTCACCTCGGAATTCGAGATACCCAGCTGTAAGTCTGTAAATACTTGTATATTGACACCCTAAAAGTTGTCTCAAACCCCACAAAATAACTATAAATTATGGTAACTATTAAATTTCCAGGTTAAACTGGTCTCTAAAAAATCGGATTTTTGCGCTTTTTTTTTGTAAATACCTCATTTCCTATGGGTTTTTTGCTATTTGTATTTTTATCAATATTGTAGAATACAAAATTCTCTAAGTACAAATTTTGTGTAAAAAATTTTTTAACGGTGAACCGTTTTCGAGACAGAGCGCGGAGAGCGCTTAAATGACTGGACTAGTATAGATAACTGATGCAGAGCCAAACAAACTTTTCTACATTAATGAGGTTTTACATATTGTATTGTATTGTATAACTTATTAACATAATTTGTTTCTTTTTCACTTCAGACCATTTTTGAAAGTGATGTGGATTTGTTCTCAATTAGAACGAAAGTTGTCAGTCGTGGCTGGTCATCGCTTTAACTGCCACGGTTTGGTTTAATTCATCTATCAAAATTTGTTTTTGCTTACACTCTGGAGGCTCTTAATTTGCTCGTTTTTCTACATCGTTTTCACGTAATTATGTGTATAATCTCAACATGAATGATGTATCCAAGATTGACAATTATTATGATTTAAAAGAGTGTCTATAAAGTTTCTTGCACATTCTTCTCCATAAAGATCTACGCTTTGATATTATAGGCAACTACAGTACTTTTACAAATTATTATATCTTGTGACTGGGACTGTAGAAGCATCTTTTTTATTTGTATGACATTGAAAGTGCCTGTAATGGTATAATTGAAATAAATGCTTTGAGTTTGAGTTTTGAGTGAATATGCAGATTTACTGAGTCTATTGCAGATTTCTATTCTTATAGAAACCTCTTGGTTTCTATAAGAAGTTGTTATCAATTACTATACAAAAGAATTTAGTCTCATTTACTTCTTCGATTTCATTCTTTTTGCAGGCAACACCAACGTGGGGCCCTCGCGGCGTTGATGGTAGTGCATAACTTATGTTTTATTAATGTTTTTCATTAGATTATTGTTTTGAAGCCAATTAACAATTTGGCTTAGGCACGCATTGATGATTTTTAAAGTTATTTTAAGTTGTGCACTTAATTAACTATTGATGTACCTACTGATATTTGCAAAGAAAACCATTTTATATGGCGTCTGTTTTGGCAGATCATTAATATAAATTTAAAAAGTGGCGGCCTTAGCACTCTACTTTGTGGCATTTATTAGCTGCCAAACAATTAAATATAAATATGGTACCCACTCTAACTTCTTTTAAAACCCCTATTCTTTTTACTTAACGTTAAATACGTGCCAAAAGTTTTCTAGTTTGAGTATGTACCCGGTTGATGGCAATAAGCCCACTCCCTATTACATAGGACTATAACATTACTGGTGAAGTGTGAGAATAGATACACTTCTGTCTAATCCTTCGGCTATAACAGACATGTTTTTTTTTTATTAATATGGATAGAGATTTTCTAGTAAACATTACTAAATGTAACAAGTCCGTGGTGTGTGATACAGTGCATTTGGATTTTCATGCAGGTGTGAGGAACTCAAAGATTTCCAAGCAAATATAAAATCTTTGCTCGAAAATTGCTTAATGAAACAGGATGAAAAATGTGCATTATTCCTATCCAAATTCGAAGACGTGCAGTCACCCATAAAGTTCATTAGCGAGAAATAATATGATTGTTCAGTCGAGAAGTTGAAAGATTTTGGCTCTCGTGTGACGGAGCTCGAGGTAAAAGTTTCTTCTCCCGATGCTGTGCAACAACCAATCGCAATACTGGAAGCGCTTAACAGTTTATTCACTATTTTAATTAACACAGTTTATTTTTAAACAAGTACGGCAGCAATACATCTGTAGGTATAAAAGGAAAATAAAATATCAGGTACATAAATATAACAAAGAGTTTAGTGACGTAAATATAGACAAAAAAAAAGGTAGTAGTTTTTTTTTATATTCGTTATCACATGATCATAATTATTATGGAGGGTTTAATGCGTTTTTTTAAAGTAATATCTGAACAAAAACGATCCGTCTGAACAATTATTATCTGACATGACGTGGGAAATCAGATGATAAATAATCAACAGTTCCCTCCCAAAGCTTTTTGCTTCCTACTGTTTGGTAAATCCTCGGACTGTGGTGGATCAAAGTGCTCTTAAATGTTTGATTAGTCAATTTTTTTTTGTATACTAACACGCTACATACAGCGACTACGTAGCGTAGTGAAAACCAGCGCTGTGCTGTGGGCTCCCATGGCACAGCATCATGCTGAGTGGTGACCTACCTGTCGCAGTCACGACGTGCAAGCTATTTTTATTTTGTCCGTATATATATGTACTAGCTTCCGCCCGCGAATTCGTCCGCGTGGCATAGTTACTTTAACCCACGTGATGATCGAAAAACAAAATCATTCTCTCTCTTTTTCTTCCCTCTTTCTCTCCCTTTTCCCATTTGTTTTCAGTCTCCAAATTCATCAAAATTTAAAGCCATTTAGGCGTGAATTGTAACAAATAAACAAATTTACTTTCGCTTTTATAATATTAGTAAGGATTTGTTTGTGTTTGTGATACTTTGCATGTTTAATGTTAATTATTTTGTGTGCTCGTCGTAATTTGAATTTAAATATTATTTCTTTTTCTTTCTAGTTTCATCTGACCTCCACAGACCAGTTTTTAAGAAGTGTTGTATAGTTTTTCACTTTTTGTAGGAAACATCGGTTTTTCTTCAATAACCGTTGCAAGGGCGATCATTTCTTGTGAATTATTGGTATAAAATATATAGCATAACTTTTGGCGGTAAAAGGCAGTTAAGAGTTGAGCAAACGGTTTAAAAAAATACTGTGCAGCCTTAGAGGCGGTTCACAATTTTTTTTTTTACTTGGGAAATCATCAAATGACCTCAAGAGTGTCAGGCTTTTACTGACCGAAAGAAGGAACATGGATGGGTCCATGTTCCTTCTTTTTTCCTTTGTGTCCCGCGGCCCGCGGTATATCTTTCGACCAACCCGCAACTTGGCAGATTTGCGGGTTGGTCGAAAACGCACTCTCGGTGGTATCAAATTCGGATTTAAGTATTGAAATACCTACACCCAAGTTGCAATGAAGAAATATCTCATTGTTTTGGATAACATAAATGACTTTAAAATGCTTAACTTCTAACATTTAATTAGTGAACATACTTTTGATAATAAAATGCTATTATATGAACGATTTATATAAATAAGTCAAAATTAATGTGCGCCCATTTAAGTAGGTTTCTCTTATGTATTAAACTGTGCTTTGCAAACTCTGTTTTTGTACTGCAAACTCATGTTTTGGCAAATAAACTAACTTTGTCTTATTGCTGCCAGACCAGATTGCACTTTTCAGAGAGAGTAAAAAAAAGCTAAAATACCAATAAAACTATGAACTATGGTCCTTCTTTTGCGGTTGGAATGATCAAATAATTTCCCCCGCCCTGGGGGGAGGCGTGGTGGGTCAGACTTGCACTGACTAAAACCCACCCATGTTCCTTCTATTGCCCTTTACGTTCCGGGGCCACGGTATCTCTGTCGTTCAACCCGCAACCCCGGCGGGCGGGGGCCCTAGCAGGCCCCTCTGCATGGACTATGGTCTTAATTTAAAATAATTTAGGTTATACATACCTATACAATCACTTTTTCATTCATTAATGCTTTAGATGATTGTCTTAATTGAAGATTGATGGTCACTCGCACAACAACCACCGTTTACTCAAAAATTGTTTAGTAATTCTGGAGAATACTAATAATTTTAATGACTGGAAAAAAATGTACCAGTCTCTCAAACTAACGTTATAAGATTGAGCTAACTGTGAACTAAACCGGTGGGAACCATCAGTCTTTTTATTTTATAGCGTTATACAACACGTGTATACAAATGTACTTTATAAATCATTTGCTAGCTATGTCCAGCGGTTTCACCTTCTGCTCAGCTATTAAAATTTGTAACAAGATATTATATATAGGCTATATACATAATTTCACGATACGACTTTTTATGATAATTTTTTGACTGAAAAATTATTAAAATCGATCAAGCAGTTTCGGTGCCTTTTTCGTACAAACAAACCAAATAATTATTTCATTTTTAAAGTATAGGCGTAGGTACGTAATACGTGTGCGTGCTAAAATTATGAGTTCATTAACCTTTTGCCCGCTAAACGCATCAGATTTTTTTTTAAGAGGAAGTTACCCTGTAAGAAGTTCGCAAAATCTAGTTTTAAAGCAAGAGGTTATAGCATCATTTTTTCTTTAAAAATATTTTGCCCCACACTAGGAATTTCTCCGGTATCGTGGGTGCGTTTACAAACATTTAAACTCGCATATACAAACAGCCAGACCCGGAACAGCTACCTATAGGCCATACAAATATTTGTTCCGTGCGGGGATCGAACCCGCGACACGCAGCGTAGCAGGCGATCGCTCAGCCAATGCTGGCGCAGTGGCTGAGCAATCCTAAAAAACCTTGTCATAAAAACCGTGTCGTATTTTATTACACCGAACAGATACTCCGAACGAGATATTCTCGAAGACATGTAAAACTAAATCAAAATTGTGGCATAAACCACCTCCTTCTGCGAAGCAGTAATTATAGCGAAGGAGGTGACCGGGCGGTAGACGCCCCGGGCGTCGGGCGCCGCTAAACGACTCCCGGCCACCGTAGATGCGGGCCTGTGGACGGTGAGCAATAGGTAGCTCACTGTCCGGCCGTCTATTGACGAGAGGCCGTGTCGACGGCGCGTTCGTGTTTTACGTGCGCCTCAATGAGATGTCAGCAAAGCAGAGGCCTCCGCGTGCCGGGGTTGCGGGTTGTTCGAAAGAGATACCGCGGCCCCGGAACGTTAAAGGTAATAGAAGGAATATCGTTGGGTTTTAGTCAATACAAGTCTGACACTCCCCGCTCCGCCCAGAGCGGGTGAAGTTATTTGATGATTTCCCATCGGCAAAAAAAGCGTGGCATTAAAACTCTGATACAAGGTTTTGCACTTACCACTTTTTATACCAGGTCCAATATATTTTTTACTCTTTTATAGGTTGGCCGTGCGTTGGTTACTTAGCTTAAGCATGGGGTCTCATTGCGAACAAACAAAAAATAGTTCAAATAAATCTCAATAGATGGCGTTATATGTATCGATTTGTTTTTGAGGTTTGTGTAACTGTTTAAGTTTGACCATGAAAGAAGTATGTCCTTGTTGTTAAAAATCTCCATAACACAAAATCAAGGAATAATGGGCTCCTAGTTCCAAATTCCATGATTTTACTAAATAATATTATGGTGTTGCCTCTGGTGAGAAAAAATTGTACTACGTTGTGGTTAAGTAACTCATTTGCTGTTAATTGTGCTAATAGATGGCGTTGTTTTAAATTTTACTACACGTCCTAAATGATACATACCATACCTATTTAGATAGAATGAAATAGTTATGAAATGCAAATATATTAAGTAAAACAAAATATATTTCGGACATAGAACAACAAAACCTACTTTTCTTATAATCTATGAATAAAACGCTAATCTGCGCCATAGAATAATAATATAGGTATTTACAATTTTGCGGTCTCAAGTGTCAACTTTGGGAATAAAGTCCTTGAAGCCAAAAGTCGCAAAAAATCATTACAATCTTCATCAAAATTAAGGTTACTTCAAAATAAATGTTTAATCATCGTTCTTCATAATTATGTATGATATTATTAATCTTCAGGTGGATGCTGTTTGATAAATCAATTACATAGGTAGGACCTACAGATTCAATTAAATACCCAAAGGTCTTGTTGTATGTCTTTGTCTGCTATTCTGTATCTGCTTTTTATGTATTTTACTGAAAGGCAAAGGCAAACTTATTAATTTTCCGTCAACTTCAAAAATAGCAGAAAAAGTATAAATATATCGACTAAATACATACATAACATTACGCCTTATTTCCCATAGGGTTAGGTATTGGTATTTTGTCCCACCCGAGAATCGCACCTAGACCCTACTGCCCAATAGTAGCGCTTGCGACCACTGGACCAACGAGGCAGTCCTACTTACTCATTGTAAATGATAAAGTACTTACATAATAAAAAAACTATTAAGTAATTTGTTGACGGGCCTGTTGGGCCAGTGGTTAGTGGCCCTGACTGCTGAGCCGGAGGTCGTGGGTTCGATTCCCACCCAGGACAAACTTTGTGTGATGAGCATGATTGTTTGTTCTGTATCTGGGTGTGATTTATCTATAATATGTATGTATTTATAAATTATATAAGTATGTATATCAGTTGTCTGGTGACCATAACTCAATTTTTGCTTAGCTTGGGATCAGATAGCCGTGTGTGAGTTGTCCCAAGATATTTTTTATTGTGTTTTTTTTTATAAATTTTCCTTCAAACAAAGATCATCATCATCATCCTCCTATTTGGGTAGACCTCTGCCCACCAAAACCCGCTGGGTTAAGGCAGGAGATTTAGCCCGGCGGCATAAGTAGGTACATTACAAGCCGTAATTACCTTTGAAGGCGGCACGAGAACGTCCACCATGACACGTCCAAAAATACGATTTCTATTATATTTATTATATATGTATTTTAAAATAATTACCAAGAACCGACTCTGAAGTGGTCAATTTAGTATTAAGGACTGCCATCGGATAATAATTGTTCAAAATACAAAAGAATTAGATGCCGTCTTGTAGCATAAAACGCAATTCAAATGAAACTGATAAGTAGGTAAATTAAGCGACTCGAATCTAAAGGTACCTACTCATAAATTACGCTTGCATTTTATTTGTTTGTAGGTATTTTACGCTAAATGTGGGGTGAGACAAACGCAACCCCACATTCAGTTCAATATGCCAGTAAGTGGTTGGATAATATTAGAATGGAAAGTAAATGGCACGGATCTTGAGCGCTTGTTTAACTTCACATGCGCAGAAGATAAATTTTTGGATCTCAAGTTCTCATGCGCTGCCCGACTCTCATGACTGTAGTCTTTTTTGAGAATAAATTTCTTTAAATACCTACATCTCGTAAGTGTTTTTCTATTAGCGTACAGACATCAGCAGTCAGCAGGTCAACCTAGCCAGAACTGTACAATTTCTAAACCTTTGACTGCTGCCACAGAGTACATTTTATACCTATAATGCGGCCGAACAAACTAAATTAGATTTGACAAATTGGGGTAAGTTGATGAACTGGCGTCTGTACTGTACAAAGCGCAAGGTTATCCCCACTCTATCATCTAGCGCCCAATATCCGAGCCAGTAAGTATACTTACCTACTTTCATAGGTAGGTACCAACACAGCATACAAATATTACTACCTACTTAGTTAAGTCAGTTAAGTAACAATTTGTAATTAAAATACAAAAAATTACACACTCGAAACTGAAATACTTGATGATTATCATAATTTGCGTTGACGTTTACGCTGAACCTAAAAAATAACTAAGTCTGCTGAATAACATGGAGCTATACCCCACGCCATAGATAATAATAATCCCACGCTCAAGAAATCATGCGCTATCGCAAAGTAGGCGATTGCCGAGTATCGCAAGCTTCAAGGTCAAAGGCCTACCTTATTTTTTTATGCAGTATGGTTTTATCGCCATCTATTGGTTATTTGTGTAAACTGAACTATCGCTGCAAGCACCATCTAGCGCCGTTGTGAGTAAAAAAAAAATAGCCCGGATAGCCCGGTGAAATGAGCAAGTTATGGCGGTCGCGTTTCTTTGTATGAGATGGAGTATCTGTACGTTAGTATTATATTATCTGTGGCTTAAGTAATATACGAGTTAACTCGTCCGAAAAATATTCTTTCGTTATTGATCATGATGATTTATAATAAAGCTTCTTATTTACATTTAACCGTAAAGTTAAATTTTTCATAGTGTACATTGGGACTGCCGTCCGTGATGTGGCTGTGGCGAGTCGGGGTAGCCCCAGGAAGGAAAGTGGTAGGGCTGGAATAATCATATCAGCGGGGCTTATAGGGTGACCAATTCAAGTTCAAGGACAGGGTTGTTATGTGGAAGGCCTAGGTCGGGGTTTTGGTACAAAGAAATGTGTGACAGCAGAAGATTGTTCACCTTTTGAAGTCAATTTTGGAGTCGATTTTAATTGTGTTAAAATTATAGTGGTATAGTATGTTAATGGGAAACAATGTAAATATTGATAAATTATTTTTATTTTGCATGATAACGCCGGTTTATCGTACCCGGTTACCATGAGAAAAAACTGCCTAAACCAGACAAAATCTCGGTTAACTTACATGAGGACTATGCAGAGTGTATGAAAAGGTCTTTAAGAAATCACCACACAGATTTGGGTGGACCTGTCCACTTGTCCAATCAGTGCAAGCTTGAAGGACATTTGCGTAGGTCGTTTATAGGACTCAAACTATCAGATAATTGTAAAAAACAAACTAAACAAAAAACTATTTCCCACATGGGCCTCTTGTGTACTGTCCCATAACTCATAAACTAAATCTATTATATAAAATTCTCGTGTCACAGTTTTCGTTCCCATACTCCTCCGAAACGGCTGGACCGATTTAAACGAAATTTTGTGTACATATCAGGTAGGTCTGATAATCGGCCAACATCTATTTTTCATACTCCTAAGTGAGCAGCGGGTGTAACCGCTGGGCACAGCCAGTACCTATATAATAGTCTTGTTTCAATCCCTTTGTTCAGCACTTTTGATACAGATGGCGTTGTTTTAAACGACGTAGTACAATAGCACCTAATAATTTAAACAAAATAGGTATTTTAGTTTTAGGATTTTCCTACTGCAATTTGTCAGTAGCAACCTGAAGGTTGGCTTCATGGCTGGTTGATGGGTCGAATCAATCACAAGGCTTGTTTAATTTTACCTTGGATCAACACAATTTTCGGAATGTGGGTCTAGTTACGATAAGTACAGTTCTGCCTAACATTTCAGGGAAAATAAAAAAACCAAAATGATGGCAATAATTTAATATTTACAATAAAAACTAAATAAATTATTCTTTCATTGTCACGTGTAAACTAAAAATACCTTTTGTCACCTATTTATTACAAAATATTAGATAGATAGATAGAATATTCTTTATTATGTACACCATACAAATTATAAGAATTACAGTATTCAACTTATAAATAGGGTGACACAATGGGCGGTAGGAAAGTGATGCCATCCTCCCCGAATACGAATAGCATTGATGTTTATAGGGTATGATGGCACACATTAAGCGACACCCTTGTACCTATTCATTATAAATGATTTTCTAGTTTTTACACTCAGACCCAGCCTGTCACTTTGACCCCAACGACGACCTAACCCGAGATTCGTACCTCACACGTGGTGTCGTTAGCGTGTAGTCGCTTAGTTTACAAGTTCTGCCACTGGCTATAGGCCTTACTCTCAAGGCACCCACAGGATAACCCGGTTGAGCAGCTAACAACCTCATAGGTTGACCTTCGAGATGCCATTCAAAAAAGAAAAAAAATCTATTTCTTACTATTATAGGTACATTGGTCTTGGAACTAACGGTTTTTTGAATTGTTTTCCTTTTCAACTAAACAATTATATTTGAAAGGAACACATCGCTAGTCTTCATATAATAGCTATCACCAAAACTTAATTGTCATCGCAATTATAGTTAAAACATTAACAGTCTCTCTCTGTGGTAAGATTCAGGCAATGAAACACTAGGTACACACAGACTTATAACTACAGTAAACCGCGTCTTCCTGCTAATAATAATTATGGCATTTACAGCCCCCGTCCACTGAAGACTTAACAACGCGCATTCAGGCGAAATAAAACCATTCTAATTTTAAACAAGTTCTTTCAAAGCAGTTTTTAAACACTATTCAACAGATAACGTTCATTAAGGCTTCAGAAACAGTTTCAAAACACTTCAATAGATGGCGCTGTATTAAACTATCTATTCATAAGCGGTTGGGTGCTTAATATTTCTTTCACTCGTATCCGCTCAATGTTAAGAATTATGTCTTTTCTTCTCGCACATAGCCAGTGGCAGTAAAGAAGTCTTGCTGAATGTGCCAATAGGACAAGTCCGGAAATCACTAACACTACTTGTACGCCCAGTACGATGTAGGGCATGAAAATGTGGACCATCCTCAGAACATCTATTTGTTCTTGTTGCATTCTCGGTTGTACCTGAAAAAAGAGATGTAAAAGGTTACACTTTTTACAACTCAACCGTCTTATACCAGAAATTTGGGATTCAAATTGGATTAGATTAGAGAGAAGTTCTAGAACAAAAACATTACTAGAGCAAAAGTGCCTGTAGAAGGGGCATAGCTGCAGCTTGAAACGGTGAAGGAAAATATCGTGAGGGAACTGGTATACCCTCCTAGATTTCAGAACCAGAAAACGGAGGCATGTGACAACTACCAACCCGCACGGGAAAGTGTGGTGGCTTTGAAACCCAATTATTCTCCCAGAGAAGAGGCCTGTGTCCCATAACTGTGACAGTTAAGACCAGATTATGTATTCTTCAATACTCACAATTTTAAAGTAGGCAACAGGCACAAACATGTCAGAAAACCTGCTGATCTTGGAGTTGAAGCTCACGTCCCGGACCAACACGTTCAATTGGACGGAGAACTTGGTCGCCATCACCATGCCGATTATCTGAAGGAAAAAAGAACTAATTACCGAATATCAGAAGTAAAATACACAAAAAAATACAGGTAAATGGATAATTAAAAAACGAATACATTGGACGAAGTCTGTATAAGTGGCGCCGGTGATAGAAAAGTTGTGCGGAAATCGGTTGGCTTGTGTGTGTGTGATGGGGAGGAATGAGGAAAATATCGTGAGGAAAGTTTTGAGTATGAATGTGGATGGTTATATCAAGGGTTATAAGAGGGAAGCCAAAGAAACGATGGACGAACTGTGTGAAGGACGAAATGGTAAGAAAAGAGGGGTCACATTAAATGACAAGATAGAGGAGTATCGACGAAGAAAACATGCTGCGCCGACCCTAAATAACTTCAGATAAGGGCAGGAGGATGATGATGAAATTACAGGTAAGTCAAAAAGTCTGACGTCTGAAGGTCAGTGTGGTTTCATTAATAAAGAACAATAAATTAATGCTATATAATGTTAAATAAAAAGAAAGCCAGCCAGGATAACCCGGAACTTGGTTGTGGAAATCAGATCGGCTGCTTAACGTAAAAATACTAGTAATCACCTAAATCAGATTAAATTGTAGGTCAAAATATGTAGATGCTGAGAAACAACTGGATAAACGATGACGAGTACTAATACTGTAGCGTATGTGTTGGCAAAGAGTTTTATAGTGTCCACATTATGACTGTCAAGTCACACACTGTGCGATCTTCACTTATTAATATTTGCGGGACTACCTACAACAGCGTCGCAAGTTGCATCTCGGTCACACGTGGAATAATCGTAGCAGTTTTTATCATTTGTTTACTCCACAGTCACCTCGTCAGTTTATCTTATGGCTAAGAGACGGCAGCAAATACGTAATCCCCTACTGTAAGTCAGTAAGTAATATAACTTTGATTCTATACAAAATAGAATGTAGAATGGTTTCATTACAAATGCTCCCGGTGCTCCGTAATAGATATTTAAGACCACTTACAGGATCTATGGTGAAACCGCTGCCATGGTCCTCCTCTTTAGGAGTCATTCCCTCGACGCGGTCATACAGCAACGGGTTCGCATCCAAGAAGTGCGCATTCGACAGGACCATGGGTAAACCTGGAATAATAAATTGTATATTTTTTACTCTTGTGGAGAATACAATACTGTATCAGGCTACTTGACTGCTTGCGTAGGTATACTGTTTGACTGCTCCGCTGGTCACGCGGTTACAAGCACGACGGGTCGTCAGGCAAAAAGTGTTATTTTGTTAGGAATTTTTCAGTAGCAGTCCGGGATTTGGAAGTTGGTGGTAAGATGCCTCGGGAAGCACGTTAAGCCTTTGGTCTTCGGTCGTTTCGGAAGCCGTGCCATTGGACTATGAGAGTTAAGGAACAAAAAGTGCACCTGTATTGCGCACACACTTGTGCACTACAATATCTCCCGCCCAGATGGCTGATCTCCGCAGAGATTTGGCCGCCGAGGCCGAAAACGGTCAGGAGAACCATATACTGGACTATATACTCCTCAGTATCAGTTCAATTTCAAGTTGATAACTGCAGGCGTTCTTGAGATAATGGATCTTGATAAACAGACGGTCGAGGTTTCAGTTTTTCTTTTTGAGGTGAGGAACCCTAAGAACAACAAAAGTGAAACGGCACGGCCTAGGATCACACGCACTGTACCTGCATGGTGTTGTATGGCTAACTCTTTCTCTAACTTACCATAGAAGCAAGGTGACAAATCTGAAAGTCCATCATAGCACACTTCATTTCTACATAAACAATCATTGTCAGGAATCCTGCTGTAACTCTTGTTGGCGAACTTGTAGGCCAAACCCTCGACTCCGAAGTCCATGGTTCTTTGTCCCACATACTCCAGCTCCATGAACCGGCAGAGGACGTTGCGATAGATCTTCAGGGGCTGGTCAGGGGTCAATTTCGAGGGATAGCTGAGGCCCTCGTAGCTGCCGTTGAAGCTGTTGCATGGTGAACTGGAGAGTAAGAAGTTTAGAGGTAAGCCTTGAGAATATTGTGTAAGAAAATCGAAAAGGGCAATACAAAAAATATTTAAGTTTTTAATTGCCATTTTTGGCAGACGTGCACGTTAAAATTGTTAATATAAACAATTTTAACGTGCACGTCTTGCTACATAATTAACCATCTCAACGTGAGTGATATAACCAAGGCTTTGTAACAATATCCTGATTTAAAAGAGTGTGCATGGAGTTTCTTGTACATTCTACTCCATAGAGATCTACTGTTTGAAATGGGCAACTACAGTACTTTTACAGTTATTATACCTTGTGACTGGAACTGTAGCTTCATTTTATTATTGTAATTGTTTCGACAGTCCCTTTATATATTATACTAGCTTTTACCTGCGGCTTCGCTCACGTTAAATAACACAGTTCCCCTTTCCTGATTTACAGGTACCTGCTATCTGTAGTTTTTGCTTTGCGCCTTATTTATTGTACAAGCAATGCAAAATTTTCTCTTTTCTTTCCTCGTTCTCCATCAATTCTCTCTTTTAAAAACATTGCCTTTGTCTGTCTCCAGGGTCCTAATTATCTCTGTACCAAAATTCATCAAGATCGGTTTAGCCATCTAGGCGTGAAGACGTAACAAACAAACTCACTTTCGCTTTTATAATATTATAGTAAGGATTATCCTACGGTAAGGCAACACAGGAGACTACCAACATACCTTGTTTCTGGATACCCCCACATTGGAAGACCACCGATGCCGTTGACAGACTTGATCATGAACTTGTCCTCATTATTGGCGCTGACTTCCACTCTGAAGGGTGCTGTTTCATCGTACAGCTGAAAAAAAAACACCAGAGTGACTGTTTCTGTTTCATGGAAAAAAAGTATTATATGACGGCACGGTTAGCGCAGTAGCCAAGCTATGGGCTGATGCGCCGCGTGTCGCGGGTTCTATCCCCACACGGAACAAATATAGGGTGACCGACAGATAGTCTGGCCGTTTGACTGTAAAGAAAATTGTATATTTATTTGAATTTAAATGTTTGTTAACGCACCCACGATACAGGAGAAATTGCTTACCAAACAAGGACCCAAAAATATTTAATCTTTAGGATTGTAATAATCGTAACCAGAATAAAATTATGCTTACCCTATCCAGTAGCCCCAGGGAATCAAAATTGATCCATCCTGGCAGGACAGTGTGACCGAGACTGATGAGCGGTTCTTCGTACCCCCACATAAATTCGTAGGCAGACAGCTGGACTGTGGCGTTGCTCTTCAGGCGGGAGGTCAGCATGTTGAAGCCCATCTTAGCGAAGTATCCGTAGGTGGACGCTGCTGATCCCATGCTCTGAAAATAGTTTTTTTATATCCTCTAGAATTGACAATATTATAGATCACAGAGAAAATAGAGCCGCCACAGCACTCAGTACTAGAGGCGGTAACGTCATCGCGTTTTTCCAAACCAGGTATGTTAGCGTTAAACCCCAAGGTTTGAAATTCTTAAGAGGGTCCGTGATCGAAGTTGTACGCATAACGCAATAGGAAATATGCAAGTATTTTTTACTCTACCTTAATCAATGAAAAACTAAGAAAGGTATTAACTTAATGTTAACTATTATCTACTTGTCCATAAAACTCCTAAAATTTCCAATTAGAGTTCAAATTGTTACTGTTGCGGCCATGACGTGATGTCATTTACCACAATTTCCCTTTGATTTTTAATCCAATTAAAAACTCAAACATTGCAATTACACTACTACGCCGACCCGAACACAAAGATGTCTTCGGTTCATGGTGTTGCCATGGCATCGTTTTGCGGTCAGTTACACAATGCTATAGATAAACTGTCTCTCAAATCTCTTTATCACAAGAGGTACTTTGACTCAATAAGTCGTATACGACTTCCATCACTTAAAAGGTATGGTGAATAGGTAAACTCCTTGCGCCATTTGGTTTCCGAACACGTAAAAACAAGTTTGGAGGAACTGACTTTAATACCTACTAATTTTAAAATGAATAACAAAAATAGAGGTTTTTTAAGAGCCATGTCGACGGCACGTTAGTGTTCCACGCGCGCCTCAAAGAGATGTCGGCAAAGCAGAGGGGCCTGCCAGGGGCAGCGCCTGCCTGTGTTGCAGGTTGTTCGAGTGATACTGCGGCCCCGGAACATAAAGGGCAAAAATAAGATCAGAAATGGGTGGGTTTTAGTAGGAAAAGTCTGACACTCCCCCGCGCTCTGGCCAGAGCGAGGGAAGTTATCTAATAAGTCATTATTAGATACCACCCGTAAAGAAGGGTTATTTAGTCAGAGTCACATGTGCTACGGTTACACATAAAGCTTCGTTTGTATAACACTAGGATAGAGTTCATTTTCATTTAGGCTGACGCTTAAACATACAATGGTACAAACTCACCAGCATGGCAATATTCGGCATAGTAAGGATCATGTCCTCCGGTCTGCCGACAGACTCCTCGGGCAGGAAGGTGACTCTGTGCCGAGGACTGTACCTCATCACGCCTGCCGCCTTGTCTATCTCCAGGTCATTATTTGTTCTGTTCTCTCTGGAATTTTTTTGAAAAAATAACAGTATTCTAAATAATTATTTTAAGTTTTGGCGAGCACGGGTGATATTACAAACTCCGTAGCTCTTAACAATATTGTTTATATTCATGTGTTTTACACTCTACAACAAAATCAAATTCGTTTTAATAGTTTTCATAATGAAAATAAAGTTACTGTACAAAACCATTTTTGTTGAAAGTTATTTTGTAATAAAATTATATTTTTTTTGAGTTGGGAAATCATCGGGCGTGTCAGTCTTTTACTTAAAACCCACCCATGTTCCTTCTATTGCCCTTTATGTTCCAGGGCCGCTGTATCTCTTTCGAACAACCCGCAATCCCGGCAGGCGGAGGCTCTGGCAAGCCCCTCCGAATAAAATTTTATTTACGGCAGAATTTGTACGTCTTGAAAGGCAAATTTTACAAGATCATGGTTATATCATTTGTGTTAAAATTATACAAATATGTGAGAACGATGTAGTTAGACGTGCTCATTAAGAGTGTCCATAGTAAAAGCAAAAATGGCAATAAATATTGCCATTTTAGAAACCGAGGCAGCTAAGAGATGACCAGTCCCAACAGACAGCGCCCGTTCACGAACATGACGCATGGATCAGCCCCATTAATTAAATGACCGACACACCCACCGCCATCAGCGAGACATTTAAGTGAGCATGATGATATGCTACAACCTGATTAGTTAGAACAATTATCTAGATTCAGATCAGATCTCATCTAGTTAAAGAACTTTAATGATGGTGTTTAAGCTGTTAAGCTGCATTTGATTGTAATTGAGTGTGCTAAATAATTATTAATATACCCGTTTATGTAAGCACTGAGGTGTTTATTATCAGTGGCGGTTATTTATTTAAATTTATACCTATTTTGTGTCTTGACTTTGGAAAAACCAGTGTGGTAAAATAAATTTTATGTTTTGCGTAACTGTGACGCTTATTTCCCCATTTTTCGTGTTTTTAGAGTTCTGTACCTTAAAAGAAAAAAGAGAAAAACAGAACCCTTATAGATTCACTGTCTTGTCCGTCTGTATGTCTGTCAAGACTTTTTATCTAGTGAACGAATTTAGTTTTCGAGTTAAAATTAAAACCATATTAACTCAAGTTGGTAGTCCCTTAAAACTGTGGGAAATTTCTTAGACGATTCTATATTTGAAAAACATTTTTTATGACATTCAAAAAGTAACAAGATGCCTTTGAACTCACTGGTACGTAAAAGGCCCAACCTCTTCCATCTTGATCTTCTCATCTTCACCACTAAAGAACCGCTCGGCATTAGTAATGTTGAAGAGGTAAGCAGAGAGGTGGATGCTGTCCACCTCCTTACTCATAGCTTCGTGGACGAACGTGCCGTAGTCCACACGACCACACTAGGAAAGAGAGAAGTCATGTATCAGCAACGGTCTTATAACAACATCTTAATTTATTGTGGGTCGATTCAGTATGAAATCTTCCATACTTTTCTATCCCTTGATCTTAATCTTGGATCTTGATCTTTATCTACACACTAGCTTTTGCCCGCGACTTCGACCGCGTTAAATTTGGGGTAACACAGTTCCCCTTTCCTGATTTGCAGGTACCTGCTACCGGTAGTTTTTGCCATAGAGCCTTATTTATTGTAAATAGCAATGCTAAGTATTCCCTTTTCTTCCCTGTTTCTCCCTAATTTTTCACTCTTTTTAAAAAAAGTTAGTTAGCCTATGTCCGTCTTCAGGGTCCGCCCTATCTCTGTACCAAAATTCATTAAAATCGGTTCAGCCATGTAGGCGTGAAGACGAAACAAACAAACTCACTTTCGCTTTTATAATACTACTAGCTTTCGCCCGCGGCTTCGCCCGCGTTAAATTTGGGGTAACACAGTTCCTCTTGCGCCTTATTGATTTGTAATAGCAACGCTAAGTTTTCCCTTTTCTTCCCTCTTTCTCCCTCACATCCCACTTTTTTCAAAAAAATATTAGCCTATGTCCGTCTCCTGGTTCCCAACTATCTCTGTACTAAAATTCATCAAAATCGGTTTAGCCATTAAAGCGTGAAGAGGTAACAAACAAACAAACAAATAAACAAACAAACTCACTTTCGCTTTTATAATATTATATAAGTATATAAGTATAAGTATATAAGTATAATAAGTATATAAGTAAGGATAGTAAGGAAGTAAGGATAATAGTAAGTTGTATTATAGTAAGGATTACTCCGTACCATGATATTATCACACGGTTATATTGCATCAAACACAAAAAAGCATGACAAAGACACATGCCTGCTGTATATGAAAAATCCCGCAATTTATGATAAAATATCTATTTGTTGAACCATACATAAATAGTAGAAAAACGTGCATTGTGTTTTCGACATCTTATGGCATACAATTATGTGTAGGTACTATATTTATGTAAAAAAAAAAACAAATCAACATCACGGTACTTGCAAAATAATTAAGTGAGTAGTAAAATAAGTGAAAATACATGAATGTCATGAATGTCATACAAAAAAAAAAAAAAATTAAATTCCATTTTTATTCAAAATGGAATTTAAATATTTTTTTTTTTTTTTAAACATTGGCCAATTAATGTCAAAACTACAATGCAATATATTATGTCAAAGTTAAGGCTTACACTTTATCTAGATTGATATCAGACAATTTAAAATTATGGGTAATATATAAAATATAAATTGTATTAATATTATTGCAGCATTCTGAAGACCATAGATTCTTTTCCATTTTCTCTTGTTTTTTTTTTATGTAATTTGTATTTTTTATGTGTAATAGGTATATAATTGTAATTATGGGTGTACTACATAAAATAAATGAATTTTATTTATTTATTTATATAGAAATATTACAGCCACATAAATATTACAAAGCTTGTAATGCCACCATGTATTGCGTCCATATGAGGCATCGCGGAGCACAACTAGTACTTACATAAACAGCGACCTGTCGTATCGGGTCCACTATCACGATCAACATGGCGGCAGCCAGAAGTGTCACGCCTAGCACTACGTACACTACGAGCCTTTCTGAAAAAGAGATATTAATTATTCAGCTTCGTAAAAAAAATACATTTATTGCAAAAGTTGTCTATTCATCATCTGCTTCTAACCAGTCGGCTTCAGTCTAACCGGATGCAGTTGAATACCAGTATTTTACATGGAGCGACTGCCTATCTGACCTGTGGGTTGCACAACCCAGTTAATGCTGGGTAATACGTATTTTTAACAGAAACTTTGCCCCACACTAAGAATTTCTCCTGTATCGTGCGTTTACAATCATTTAAACTCACTTACACAAAAAACCAGACCCGGAACAACTATCTGCAGATCATACAACTATTTGTTTCGTTCGGGAATCGAACCCGCGGCACGCAACCGTGCCGTCAAATAAAACAAATCAGAGTTTCAGGTGACTGACTACTCGTAACGACTATCAAAGATTTACAGCAACTACTTTTTGTAGGCCACTGTAGTTATAAGATATAATTTACCGGAAAACAAGAGCTTATGCACAAAAATATCTAACACCTGGTACTGTGGCAAGCCTCTTGAGAAATCTAAACCAAATCGGAATGTATTGAATTTCTTTAAAAATAATTTTATAGAACTTACTAATTGTGGTTCTATTTCGCCCGTGACCTCCGTTCGTGATGTAACCCATTGTCAGCGTCTCTTTTATACGTGTTTACAAAGCATGCCCCGAAATTCTGAAAAAAAAAAAAAAAGTGATCGAAAAGCTAAGGCGAGTGGTGTTCGGCCGCCGTGGGTATGGGGGTATGGGTACGTAATGGGTAGCTCACCATCCGTCCGTCTAGTGGCGACAGGTCGAGTCGCCGGCGAGTTGTTTGAAAGAGATACTGCGTTCTCGAAACACAAAGGGCAAAAGAAGGAGCAGGGATGGGTTAGTCTCGGTGTTAGTCTGGCACGGGGAGTGCCAGACTAACACCCATCCCTGTTCTCCGCCTAGAGCGGGGGAAGTAATTTGTTTATTCTCCATTGGAAACGACCAATCCGAACCATGCATCTTTTCTCGACGTTTTATAAGTGCCCATGTAGGCCTATGTGAAATAAAAAATACATTGATTTTGATGAACTCCCTTCCGATAAAATTTGCCAATTATTTTTTCATTTAGCGCATTCAGGTTATTTAATTTTATGACAAAAATGGGAAAACCAATAATAAGAATCTTGACTTGACTTGACTTATTTATTTTATGGCCTTTGTGGAAGGAGACACCACAATTTTGCCAATATCACGTAGGTACTATGGTAGACAATCAAACGCTGGAGACTATATCAGTAATTAAAAGAATCTTTTATTCATAAAATATAGGTTGACACATTGACGTTCTTATAGGTCATGAACGTTCTTGACGCGTTTTGTCATTTCTAAAATTCAAAAGACCATCAATTAAACCTTTTTGCAAAGACGTCATCAGGTCACAATGATCTTAGGATGACCGCTGTCTGTTCCCTCTCGCCCGGACCATGGAATAAAGGTCTCTGCACACAGCCGGCGTGGCGTGACGGGGCGCGACGGGACGGGGCGGCGACGCGGCGTTGGCGCGGCGGCATCGGTCACACTGCGGGCGCGATAACGTCCCGTCCCGTCGCGCCCATTCACGCCGAACGTATACTGTTTTTATACTGCCTATGCCGCTCGCGTCCCGCCGCGCCCGTCCCCGCCGCTTCTGACTTGTATTCCCGCTCGGCGCGGCCGCGGCGTGGCGCGACGGTTACCGTCGCGTCGAGCGGGACGGCTCTGTGTGGCGTCGTCCGTAATATCTAGTACATTACAACTGCTCAGTGTCGCGTCGCCGTCCCGTCCCGCCGCGTCGCGCCCGCTGTGTGCAGCGACCTTTAACCAGGGCCGAACGCAAGCGATCTATACAATGACGGATACCCTGGTTCTTTTACTTCAATCAATCAAATCCGGTTTAATTAACGGAACTATTCGCTCCGTTACTTGAACCGGAGTTAATAAATTAACGAATTTATGAAGGGAAAAAATTTTGTGTACACCAAAAATACTGATCGAGCACCAAATATTATTTCCTGAACGCTAATAAAATGCGTAGGTTAGGTTAGGTTAAAACTGCGACCAGTAACGACTTGCATTAATAGAAAATGGATAATGATATAACACTTTTTTATTGTAGTGCTGTCTTTTTCCTGATGCTCGTTATGACATAATTAATTAACATATTTTGGTGCTCATTCAGTAAATTTGGTGCAACACAGGCAAAATTAGGTAAACGAAATGGGAATAAATTGAAGTTCTTTTAAATACCATCCATTTATGAATATCAAAAGTTTATTGAAAGCTCAATTCAAGTTTTGAAAATCCGCTAATTAAGTGTAATAATATGCATAATTTACCTTTAATTGAGACATGAGTTCATAAGTTTTTACAAAGACAACTAGTGCAACATGTCTAGACGGCTCAACTTTTTATCTTCGTAAATACCAATGTGTCTACGTCAGTGTCCTGTATGTCGCGACCCCCCTTTTCCATCTTTTATTTAAATGGCTAAGCAGGCACTAACTGTATAATATGTAATTGCATGACCAACAGTGCGACGCCGCCGTATTTAATTCATCGCATTCCAATTTTGATCGCGTTCGTTTAAAAATAAGTAATATACTTATATAAATATAATGAAATTATGTGTTTTTTGGTGACTCTATCTATAGGGTACGATACCCTAAAAATCGACTATGAAAAAGGCAAAACGGAATAAATAATAATAATAAATATCTTGGGACAACTCACACACGGCTATCTGATCCCAAGCTAAGCAGAGCTTGTGTTATGGTAACCAGACAACTGATATACATACTTATATAATTTATAAATACATACATATTATAGATAAATCACACCCAGACACAGAACAAACAATCATGCTCATCACACAAAGTTTGTCCTGGGTGGGAATCGAACCCACGACCTCCGGCTCAGCAGTCAGGGCCACTAACCACTAGACCAACAGGCCCGTCAAAATAAATAAATACTTATTGGATCACTGTGTTGTCTATCTGTCTGCCTGTTAAGACCCTTTATCTCAGCAACGCGTGGAGGTATCGCGTTGAAATTAAAACTACATATGTGCTGTGAAAAAAGCAACCCTCTAAGTCTGCGCAATCAAAATGGCTGTACTTGTTTATGTCGCAGGTTTGTAGAGAACCCTCGGTGCGCGAGTCTGACTCTCTCGCTCAGCTATCCTACCATGACGTCTTAAAGCAGAACTTATTCCACCGAGGGACAAAGATGAGTCTAGACTCCCTGTATAGTTCTGTCTCTTTCCCTCAGCGGAATAAGTTCTGCTTTAAGGCGTCATGGTAACCCTGCTGTTAGCTGTTTTGTCTCGATTGAGCATGAACAGTAGTGTTGTTTGAGGTCAATCTTCTTGACTAGATAAGTTTGTGATTATTTTCTTGTCACCCCTCTACATATCCATTCTCATGAGAACAGTTCAGTCATAATTAAAGTCTTTTATTATTCAAATCATCTAATAAAAATATTTAATATCGCATATAAATACATATAAAACTTATATGTTAATTTATCATCTCATTATCATTCTGAATCATTGAACTTACTAAAAACCATTTTTTTTTGCAAAGTTTTTTTTTTTAAGTTTCGAGTCACACACTCATCAGCTATTCGTTTGTATTGTTAGTTTTTGTTTTTTAATTAGTTAAAACAAAATATGGAGCAATAATAACTTCGGGAGTCTCACCAGCATTAGTGGCTATGTGAGCGTGAAACTCCACAGATCTGAGTGGACCTGTCCAATCAGTGCCAACATTTGTCAATTATCGTTTAGCGCGACTCATAACTAAGGAGCTAAACGACAAGACTAACAATACCACAGAAAGATCTTTTCTTTTAAATCAAATGCACAACATTAACCAAAATACACAGTAATCAAATAAATTAAAAAATACTTAAAAAAATGTTAATGAAAAGCACTAAATGTCACCATTTACAAAAATAACATAAGATTGTTTTTAATAAATTGCAAAAAAGAACATAAAAATTCTTTAGGACTAGGTAGTAAGATCTTAATAACAAGAAATGTATTATTAGTAAGAACGACTTTATTATGCTCAGTGCGAATTCGTTCCGAATAGAAAGACATTATTATTTTTTTATTTATGATGTGGTTTAATTCTAGGACAGGCATGTATCTCTGTTAACCGACTTCAAAAAAGGAAGAGGTTCTATGTTTGACCGTATATTTTTTATGTATATTCACCAATTATTCCGCCAAACCGCCGATTTTCATAATTCTTTTGTGCTATTGTATTTTGGGAACAACGGAAAATACTGAAATAAAAATGTTTATTGCAAAAAAAAAAAGTGAAAAAAAAACTTTACTCCCGGAAGTCGATGACTTTTGTTGGTTTCGTTGACTTTTTTGCCGCCGACTACCGAAAAGTTATTTTCTACTTTTATTTTTTTAAAGTCGGTTTCTTTTTGTAATGTCCCGGTTAATAATCTTCAGTAGAAAAACGCTTAAAATATCATATCAAAATTTATTCAGTGGATATTGCTTTTATTTTGTTGAATCCTGTATTTAATTTGGGGTTTTAAACCACAACACATTTTGGAGATAATTATGTAACTTTATACATTTAAGAGATTGTCGATGTAACACGATAAAAATGGCACCGAGTACACAACGTTCGCTCACCTTAACCTAGTGCCACAGAGTTTGTTCAATAGATAACCAGCTACAATCACCAGCACCATTATACATACAACATTTATAAAATGTTGATGGAAACACGTCCTCTGGGTCTCTAGTCAAGATGGGCGTACCCCAAGGTTCTATTCTCGGTCCTTTCCTGTTTTTGTTTATGTAAATGACCAAATTATCGGATATAATTTAATTTCTGATGACAATTCGCTAATTTAAAAAAATATAAAAAAAATTGGTTGCCTGTAAAGTCGGTATACGGGCGAAAGTTTTACGTGACAACGACTTTGAGTGGTAAAATAATTTTAATGTGAATATTCATTCGTATAGTAGGAAGAAGGATAAAATAATAGTAACAATTTAAAACATTTATTTATACAAAGAATTATATTTAAAACATTAATTATTTGAGTGGAAGGGACGCGTGCCTTTCACTTTTTATGTCTGTCTCTCTCGCTCTTAGGCGGGCTAACCATGCCCGAGTGGAAGGGACTCGTGCCTCTCACTCGCTCTCATTGTGAGCGCATAACGTGAGCGGAGCGTAACGCAGTTTCTTGAAGTGTCACCCGGCAAACCAAATTATAAGACGTTGTCACGTCAAAAACCGGATATTGTTCATGTTAACAAAAGTCATCGAAATGGTTCGCAGCTAACAATGTCTTACTGAATGCAAATAAAACCGATTGTCTAAAGATCGCCAAATGTACCACAACGTGATCTAAATTTAAATCTTGACGGTAACAAAAAACTTGATGTTAAGGCGGAAACTGTCTCCTTGGTGACGATTCTAAACTACATTGGGGTGCGGAAATTAGAAATCTTTCGGGTAAGCACAGCTCAGCTGCACGCAGTAAATAAAATAAGGCAATTGATAGATGTAGACACAGCTAGGTTAGTACACTCTGCTTATTTTCATAGTTACAGTATAGTCATTTGACTCATCATTAAAACAAGTTTACTAAGGAACCTTCAATCAATTGTCAATGCTCGAAATAGACCGATCAAAATATAAAACCCTCAAACACTATTTCTTATAACTTTATTTTAGGGGGAAGGGCTGAGGACGCCATATAGAGCATACACTAACCTTATTGGTGATAGTCTCCAAAAAGGTCAGGCACGTAGAAATAACTTGCAACCGGCGCGCGTGTATTACGTAATTTATGTAAGTAATCGAGGTAAAATACCGAAAATGTATCAATAATTAAAGTTGTTGATGCAAAAGTAAAAGGAATTTATTTATAACCTTACTTCTTACTACAATTATTGATGTGAAATTTAATGAGATCGATTGGATGTATGGATGTTTGTTATTGCTTCACTCAACAACTGAACGATTTTATGAAGGCACACTTATAGATAACCATCGCTTTTCCTGCGTGTGCCTATATTATTTAAGGGTGGGGTGGTGCTTCATCCTGCATCCAAGTCTGGATCTTTTTGCGGAAACTGACATTATTAATATGCTTGACCTTGAACCGTGTTTCTTTGTGTCTAGTCATGGCTCTTTCTTATTTTCAAATGTCAGCCGTCACCATTTGCTAGCGAAGTACTGGTCGGACGTTTGAGGGAGAGAACGTCAAGCCAACTCAGCCACCGTGGAAGAAGCTCCGGGCATTTGAACACCCGGCCACCATAGACGAGGGTCTATGGACGGTGAGCTCACCGTCTCCGTCTCGTGATGACAGGCCGTGTCAGAGTGCGCGTTTGGTTCGTTTGAAAGAGATATCAGCAAAACACAGGGGCTTGCCAAGGCCACTGGTTGCCGGGGTTTCGGGTTGTTCGAAAGAGATACCGCACCCCGGAACCGAAAAATGCAAATAAAGGAACATGCATGGGTTTTAGTCAGTAAAAGTCCGATGCTCCCTGTCCCTCCGCCTAGAACGAGGGAAAATATTTGATGATTTTCAATAACTACAAAAACAGGAAACCTGCAAAATTATTTTGTATTTAAGTTTTTTGTAGGTCAGTGTCAGGTTGTTTGGTCATTAAAATATAACTTGCGATCGTAGCTCATATGATTTGACTGAAATTGTAATAATTAAAAACATCAATACATCTCAGTTCATAGAATATAATTGAATTACTTTTTCGAAATAGCAATACGTTTTGAGACCAGTGGCTGAGTAGTGGGGAAAGCTCTCAAAAATCCTGTATTTTTTTGCAGAATACGAGCTTCATCTTTAACACGAAGCTGTCCATATAGCTGACAATAATGCTGGACGACCTCAGCTCTAACAAAATCACCAAGATGATGTCCCACTCCAGCATACCAGTTGTTCAATTAAGGTGGTAAGTTCTATCCACATAATATTGATGGGATACAAGCCTCCTGCTTGCGAGAGACATTGGACCGTTCCCTCAACGTGGGATACGTGGTGGTTGGTGAATGTCATTTGTCTTCGAGTTCTGCGGTTTCTAGAATAACTTACAGAAATCAACTAATTAATCTGCGTTCCCAGTAACGACTTCCATAAAATTTCATTATTCATTAATTGCATAACTAACTAAACAAAAAACCTTGCAGAATTAAAGATATATGATCAAGTATTTTGTAAACCTGTTTGCTAAAATAACTCTCTGTTTGTCCTGTAATTAAACTCCCAGGATATTATTATTATTAACAACAATACATTAATAATTATCATGTTAGCATCATGGTTGACTTATGTTGACATGCGAACCGCTCTAACTCGTTGAGCCACTTCCGCCAAATTATACGTCATTATTTATTTATGTACATTGTTATGTTCAAGCAATTAAAAATGCAAGATGGTGGGCAACATTCTTGCCACTGCACAAGAGGGTGTAGATCCACTCAAGCATAGAGATGTCATACCCAGCGGTGCGGGCAGTCGAGCTGTAGACGATGATGATAGAAAATGGGCATTCATGTGGACACTGATTATTTGTATGCAACTTTAGTACTTTCGAGTGCGTTCTTTTTAGTTAGAGGTAAGGTCAACAGGACGAGGCCTTCCTTTTTCTTCTACAAGATATCAAAACTTAAAAATTCCAGGCTTCTTCGAGTAATCACATCAATATGTTTCTGAACTAATAACATTAAAAACAGGTAAAATTTGTATTAGTAAAACTACTAAACCGATTTGAAAAATTCTTTCACGATTAGAAAACTACATTATTACTAAGTATCACAGGTTGTATAACATCAGTCTGCCCGCGCCCGGGAGTGGAGCAGTAATCAAAAACGCGGAACCTAGAATAATATTTTAGAGACGAAAGTTTGTATTTGTGTGTATGTTTGTGACACTTTCAAGCTCAAAGTTGGAAGAAATTTAGGATCATTCAATATTTATTATTTTATTTATTTACCACCAATTCATAGCATTTCAGACATATCCAATACGATGCTATTATTCACCAAATAAAACGACATACAAATAAAAACACGTTAATTTAATTAAAAATAAATGAATACCTATCTTAATTAAACATGGCAAAACATTATAATATGATCTAAATTATACCTAACAAGTCTTAATTAAGATAGCTTTTTAATCTGCTTTAATACAGGTTACCGCGTGGCGCAACTAGTAGGTACTCCATATAATGTAAACACTGTAGGTACCTCAAAGGTTGAAGAATTTTATAAAATAAGGCTTTTCTAACCTTACAAACAGATGTATTGCCGGGGAGTTTGTACCGCTACTTCTTCTTCTCAGCTAAAACACTAGGAAGTGGCGAAGCGCGAAAGGCGTACCTACTGTACATTTGTACCATGCTGATTATCAGCCCAATTTAATTTTAAAAATGGCTTCTTTATTTTGATTTAATTCATGGTCTGCCAATTTACATATAATTAAGGTATTAGCAGATAAAAAGAATCGGTAAATTTATTTGCAATAGGAATAAACTATTTTATAATGTTAATTATTTGCATTGTTTTCTGTGGGAGAATTAGTTGATATTTTAATGAGCTTGATAAAATGATGCTCAATCTACTAAATTCATAAAAAATGTTTTGTTTTTTAATTTTTTCTCTGAAACATGTGAGAATCGCTATCATTTATTTATTTATTAAAACTTTATGCACAAGTAAAAAACTGTACAAAGGCGGACTTAATGCCTTAGGCATTTTCTACCAGTCTACCTTAGGGTGATGCAGAGACAAAACACAGTAAGTGCGATAGCAGAAAAAAAAAGGATATTAGAAAATAAATATTTAAAAGAATAATTATCATCACTTACAAGACTTACTCACTTAGACTTACTTATCTTTCCTAGCTTTTATGTTTGTTCCTGGTTTCCGATTGAGATGATTGTTTCGTAATGTTTTGTTCGTAATCCCTTACTCTATCGATTGACACATATTCCATTGTAAATAACTAAACTTTTTTCAAAATGGCCGCGGTTCATGTATGACAAAGAAGTCGGATGTTCTTTGGAGATGGTTTATTTTTAGGTGGAGAAATGATTATATTCAGGTTAAATATTACTTTTATATGCTGCATTAAATACTTATTTTCGTTTAAATTCAATAACAAATTGAAATAATTATGGGTTCATAATGATTATAAATTATGATAATGAAACATAATTATGTATTTACGATGATGACAGATGTCTTTCAGTTTTAGTTTCTCACGCCGTGAGCAAAATGTATTGCATTTTGCTCACTGTTCTTACGCAGCAAAACCTACATGGAAAGCCTACCTAGCTGCTGACCTAAAAACGAACTTTCCCTCCTGAACTCACCTATTTATTTGGATTAATTTGGTTTTTAGTGTGACAGTACTTCAATGTCTCCTACTTGATCAATTATTTATGATATAAGCATAGATTTGACTTGAGTTTACCAAAGTGTGATTGCAGAATTATATTATGCGCCGCAAAAAGAGTTGGTGAATCTAAAACACACATCATCACGCCTGTAATAAACGAAGGATTAGGCAGAAAAGTTCACCAACATTCCACCAGCGATGTCTAAAGACTCACAAACCTGGTACCCACTAGGAGGAGTGCCAATATTTTTTTTGATGGCACGGTTGGCGCAGTGGCCGAGCGATCGACTGCTGCGCTGGGTGTTGTGGGTTCGATCCCCGTACGAATTTGTATGACCTACAGGTAGTTGTTCCGAGTCTGGCTGTTTGTGTATATAATTTTAAATGTCGGAAGCTACAGAAGAAAATCCTAGTAAGGGACAATATTTAAAAAATATATTACCATTAACCGGGCACCACCGCTGCTCCTGAAAAAAACTTAATCCAATAACACTTCACCCGACCCGAACCCAGGACCTCGTGATAAACGGTTGCACTTGCGACCATTCGTCGAGCGAGGCAGTCTAAATAATATCTATGCAAAGTCACAAAATGCTTAGCCAAATTCAGATAAATTTGAATAAGGTGAAAGAAAGACGATAAAAGAGTAAGTAAAGATCTTGGAACAAACCCCTCCATTGCCCTGAGCCACTTCTAGCGATTGAATTGGAAATTCGAAGAATGTTTAAAGGATTTAATTAAGAATTAAGCCTATATATAAATAACTTATATGTAATATATTTTTAACCGACTTTAAAAAAGGAGGAGATTCTCAACACGACTGTATTTTTTTATGTTACGCGATTTCGGCGTAAATTGTGGGCCGATTTTCAAGGTTATTTTTATAAAACTGGTAAAATCAACGACTATACATTACGTTATTAATAAATATGTTTATAATGGAATTAGTAATTATTTATTCAATGCGTTATCTAAAACACAAATTTTATTTTAAATTAATTTACATTATAATGCAAAAAAATGTAATCCTATGTACCTATTACTTTAAATATTCAAATTTAAATTTTTATACACTACGTTATAACTTGTAACTCTTATTAATCGACAATTTCGTGAAATTAGGAACGTAAAAAACTGGAAGATATGTCCTTTGGGTAATGCTAACAGTAATCTGAACGTGGACCAGTTGCGCTTGCGCATTCAGTAGATAGTTCCAAGAGATCACAACACTAACCAAGTCTTTATTTTTTGGGTTGGGAAATCATCAAATAACTTCCCTCGCTCTTTCCGGAGCGGGGGGGAGTGTCAGACTTTTACTGACTAAAACACACACATGTTCCTTCTATTGCCCTTTGCGTTCTGGGGCCGCGGTATCTCTTTCGAACAACACGTAACCCCGGCAGGACTAACCAAGTCTTAAAAATAATTAAAATAGTTATTAATTAACATATAAGGAAAAGAACAAAAAGAAAACATTAAAATAAATAAAGGCCTACCTCAAAACAACCACATATGTTTACAACAGTCACACACAGCCACCAACCACCGCACAGTCCTATGGAGCAACCAACATCGACGTGTCTTCAGACAACCGCACACGCTCGCTCAGCGCCGCACCACTCTATCCCACAGCTGCCAACCACTACTGATCCAAGGCTAGAGTTGCACTGATATATAAAACCTGCTGTTCGTTGTCAACAGACTCGGCGTCTAATGTATAGCAGCTTTGGAACTGCATAGTAGCTTTAGCCTTTAGGGGCTAACTTGCGGTAAACCAAAAAACCAGGCCAAGCAAAAAATAAAACAAATCCTTACTAATATTTTAAAAGCGAAAGTGAGTTTGTTTGTTTGTTACGTCTTCAAGCCTAAATGGCTAAAACGATTTTGATGAAGTACAGATATAGTTGGGAACCTGGAGATGGGCATAAGATTTTTTTTTTTAAGATTTAAATATGAGGGAGAAAGAGAAGAAAAAGGAAAACTTAGCATTGCTATTACAAGAAATAATACCTGTAAATCAGGAAAGCGGAACTGTGTTACTTCGAATTTACCGCGAGCTAAGCCGCGTGCAAAAGCTATTAAATAATAAATCATTTATTGTTGTACATTTAACAAACCAGACAAACTGCGTAACAGTTTGTCGGCAGAATTAGCGCTAAGTGCGAGTCGTACAAACTTGCTCTATAAGGCACTACAGATTTGAGTATATGGTTTTGTTTTTAAATCGATATCTTCACGTGTTCCCGACATAAAGGGTCTTGACAGACAGAGAGACAGACTACAAAGTGATTATATAAGGGTTCCATTTTTGAGGTACGAAACCCTAAATAAGGAAACGATTATCTAAAGTCAAAATGAGCTAGTTTCACTAACAAAGTCAAAGTGGCTAGAAAGTCTGACAACCAGTCTTATCAAGAGATACCGTAATAATCAGTACTAACCGCGTTGTGGAAAAATACAGCTGTATCCGGTAAGATTGGAAACCAACTCCAGTAAAGTTGGCAAAAGGCTGGACAAATAATGATGATGCTAAGTAGAAGATCAACTTTTAGATATAGGGCACAAGTTCAGATTCCATACTACTAAAGCTCCAAAGGATATTGTCAACCAAATATGAGGATTGAACCCAAGACCCCCGGTCAGCAGTCGAGCTTGTGACCACTTGAACTCTCCAGGGAGTGACCTAGGCCGCCGAGTATGTGTGTTTGTTCCTATTATGCTTTGTTTTGATCTAGATATCATAGTCTTCATAAGTCTTTATTGTTTCGAGTCGCCATGACTCAATTCTCTTTGTCGTCTTTTTCCATTTCATCATACATAGTTGCTAGACATTTATATTGTTTTAGTAAATAGTAAAGCTACGTTTTCCCTCTTTCTCCCTCATTTCTTACTTAAAAAATGAAAAATGTAATATAATGCCTATCTCGTCTCCAGGGTCTGAACTATCTCTGTACTAAAATTCATCAAAATCGGTTTACCCATGTAGGCGTGAAGACGTAACAAACAGGCCGTTTCGACGGTGCCTTTGTGTTCCACGCCTTGGACATAGGGCAGCGCAGAGGGGCCCGTTAAGCACTGCCTGCTAGGATTGCGGGTTGTTTGAAAAAGATACCGCGGCCCCGGAACACAAAGGGCAAAGGAAGGAACATTCGCTTCGCCTAGAGCAGGAGAAGTAAGTTGATGATTTTTCATCACAAAAATAAAGTTTGAACGTAATGCCATGAAATGGGCAGAGTTCCAGACTGCTACTGAGAAATTTTTGATAATAAAATAAACTCAATAAAATTTTGTCCGAGACCTGGGAATCGAACCCTAAATCGAAACCCACTAAGCATCGGCATCCATTTATTATTATTTGCGTACTTAATATTTAAAACTCCTACATTTATTTATTAACCACCAATTTATAGCACCTTTACAGATATACCCAATGCGATGCTATAAGTCACCAAATAAAACAACATACAAATAAACACGCTAATTAAATTACACGCCACATGTGTCTGCACTGTTGCCGCCAGCCACCTGTGTCGCACCGTCCACTCTCCGTCAGCCGCTGCGGAAGATGCCGCTTCAAAGAAGAGGTTGAAGTATGCTCCTTTGGAACCGCTTTACCATTTTGTGCCCATAGCAGTGGAGACCATGGGCAGTTGGGGTAAAGACGCTAAGGACTTTGTTCAGGACTTAGGGCACAGGCTAAACATTGTCAGTGGTGACTCCCGCTCCAGCCGATTTCTGGCGCAAAGGTTGTCCATTGCCATCCAACGCGGGAATGCGGCAAGTGTTATGGGCACTTTTGCGCCGGGAATGGTCAGGGGCGGGTTATTTAATTAGATTATGACATGTAATTTTGTACAGAAATTTGTTATTTGACAAAGAGGAAATTAAGATGAATTATGAAAACAAACAATAAATACTGCGTCAGCTAATTAAATTAAAAATAAATTTATACCTATCTTAATGAAATAACATGACAAAGCATAAGTAGGTATACCTTCACAACAAAGTATACAAAACAGTTGCCTGATGAACAAGGTCAACATTATTTTTACGTTGAAGCTGTATTCCAGAATGCCCGAGACATTGCTTAGCTTCTAACAAAGAAATTTAGAATCAAATAAAAAAACACATTAATTTTGAGAACCGTGATGTTATACCTACCGTGGACAAATTCACGTCCAGAAACACAATAACTCATCAATTAAAATATTTATGAATATGTAATTAGTATTATGACGGCCTGACTGCTGAGCCGGAGGTCGTGGGTTCGATTCCCACCCAGGACAAACTTTGTGTGATGAGCATGATTGTTTGTACTCTGTCTGGGTGTGATTTATCTATAATATGTATGTATTTATAAATTATATAAGTATGTATATCAGTTGTCTGGTTACCATAACACAAGCTCTGCTTAGCTTGGGATCAGATAGCCGTGTGTGAGTTGTACCAAGATATTTTTAGATATTTATTATTATGGTCATACCATCTGGTCTCTTTCCATCGACGCGTACCAAGCCAGAGGGTTCTAAGACAGCTGGTACACCGGCGGTGGCAAGAGCATGACGGATGAGATTATTAATGCGCAATACGACCTGCCTCTTACTGCAAGAAAGGCCATGGTGTCCGAGGCAGTCGACTGCTTCACCACATTTACAGCGTTGTGGAACCCTACAAGGAGAGTCCAATCGCAACCACGTAGCGAGCCGGAAGGTCGTGTCACCTAGAAAAGTTCCTATGTAAGATGACGGTAGGGCCTGAAGCCAGAAGCCCGACTCCCCACTGCCAGCAAGCAGACACGCTGAGCAATATTGATGGACGTATTAATAAGATTATTCCCTACCAACCTGCAGAGCGGCTTATCCCACTGTCTCAGGGAAAACGGGTTCTCGGGCCGATCCGAGTCAGGGCAAGCAATTTTTAGGCGTTCTCTGCGTCGGTCAAGCTTGGCACTTCCGATTCAACCAAGGAGAGTTAAATTTTATCAATAATTATTTTAATTTATTGGGCTAAATGTTCCAAAAATAAAATAACAATAAGTAAGGAAAGAAGCCCAGGTCCAGGTAAATAAAAAGACATTTTTATCTTCTATGATATAATATATTAGCACTAAGTACGTACGCTCGGCAACCAATCGAGCTACACAAATCCAGTTTATGCTGATCTCACATTGTACGGGAATTCTTCACAAGCGAGGCCATGTTATATTGGATACATACAGCTGATGTGTTCCCGTGTGTACAAGTAATTAAAAGATGATTAATTGTTCCTATCAAGAGGGTATTGAACTGTCTGACGGCAAGAAGAACGCTGCGACGGCTCCACCTAAAACAAAGACAAATATATAATGGCCGTTTCTGTCGCAATTTCGTACGGAACCCTTGTTGCGCGAGTCCGGTATTTAAACATAACATCATAATATTTTTTAAATATAACTTAAAAAATAAATGAAAGTGCTAGTTCATACTTACTGAGTACAATACCAGCTCCTGAATACAATGCCGTCGAGCAGTGGTCTGTCATGGCACCGCTCAATATATTGGTGCCTGCAAACGCACTCAGTCGAGCCACCATCATGCCGAGACAGGCGATCATACCCCTGGGAACAAGAAACGTTATCAATGGTTGTTAAGGTCAGTGACAGGTATTGGGACTATCTTGGAGTCCACGGACTAAGAACAGACGGCGCAGATGGCTTTTTTTTTTCGTATGGGAAATCATCCAATGACTTCCCCCGCTCTGGGTGGAGCGGGAGGGCATGTCAGACTTGTACTGACTAAAACCCACCAATGTTCCTTCTATTGCCCTTTACGTTCCGGGGTCCCGGTATCTCTTTCGAACAACCCGCAACGGCGCAAACGGCTTAGACGCGAATTCTGAGTATGTATCCTAGGATTTGCAAATTGTTGTTAAGTCATCATCACTCTTCTGTCCTTATTATATTACAAACTGGCGCCGTGATATCGAAAAAAAGGACAAATCCTATGTGTTTTTCCACATTGTAATCTACTGTGCTAAATTTCGTCAAGATCCGTTCAGCCGTTTTGACGTGAAAGAGTAACAATCATCCATACATCCATACTCAAAAACATTCGCATATATAATATAAGTAGGATTAATAGTGTTTAATACTTAATTGCACAACGGCGTAGATATTGCGCAAATTTTGACGACAAGGTGGGTGTTTGGTGCTGTGGGTAAACTTTTGACTGCTACGCTATGTGTCACAAGTTCGATTCCCGCACGGAATAAGAATTTGTTTGACCTACAGCTAATTGTTCCGGGTCTGGCTGTTTGTACTTCTACGATACAAGAGAAATTCCTAGTGTCGAGAAGGTTTATTAAAAAAATTGTTTCAAGATCCCTTTTACCACCGGCGGTGGCGGTGTTTCCTGGCTGGTCCTAGCCAGATATATAATGGCTTTCAAAGAATTCCAGATCTGTATCATTCCTATGATGGACAGGAATGGGCAAAACAGCTTACCTGTAAGACGTCGGATACAAATCCACGAAGTACGAGGAGATGACTCCGAAGACCATGGCCGTGGTGAGGAATATGTAGAATAGGATCAGCCCCGATATCGCTTCGCCCGTGTTGTTGATGCCGATGCCCGCTGCCGCTGCTATTACCAGGATTATGATTGTCAGGGGCTGTGGAAGAACAGATAATAAATAACATCCTTACTAATATTATAAAAGCGAAAATGAGTTTGTTTGTTACGTCTTCACGCCTAAATGGCCAAACCGATTTTGATGAATTTTGGTACAGAAATAGTTGGGACCCTGGAGACGGACATAAAAAGGGGGGAAAGAGGGAAGAAAAAGGGAGAGATTTTTTTTTTACGATGGATTAAATTTAGCGTTAGCCCAAAGTAACTATGCCACGCGGACGAAGTCGCGGGCGGAAGCTAGTAGATAATAATACCAGCCTATAACTGTCCCACTGCTGGGCAAAGGCCTCTTCTCATACAGTGCAGGCACGAGTACTGATCATCACGATGTTTTCCTTCACCGATGTCTGTGATGTCTTAGATAAAGTTTTGGAAAGTACATATGAGTGGAAAAAGTCACATTGATACTTGCTCATGCATGAGAGGCAATGCGTTGAACCTCTGGGCCATCACGACTATTAAGGCGCCTCCCCGACTAAAACGCCGCGCAAGCCGTTTTTGTGCAGTTTCTGGAGCTATCTACTTGTGATTTAAAACGAACTAAGTAACTAAAAAAATACATTAAATCTCTTAATAATCTTGATTCCATTATTGCAGATTTATTTTATTTATTATCAATAACATGCATCTCCTCGTAAAGTAAACATTGTTTAATTTTGCTACTGACACTAATGGATACACAATTTTATAATGTACATTTTGGTACAAATATTTTTTCAATAACCAAAACTTTATTTTATATAGATTTGATTCCAAAAAATGGATATTATTCACTACTGTTACTCCTGCGCGGCAAAGCGGAAACGAATGCTCTAGATTATTTGGTTAGGTTACGGCCTTAAAAAAGATATTAATGGAAATATCCGTTCAGTAGTTTTTGCATTAAAGAGTAACAAACACACATCCATCCACACAAACTTTCAAAATAATATATTTAATCAATAATATTAGTAGGGACTTGACGGCCTCTGATATTTCATCGTATAGTAGTTTAGCATCGTATTTTTAGGGTTCCGTAGTCAACTAGGAACCCTTATAGTTTCGCCATGTCTGTCTGTCCGTCCGTCCGTCCGTCCGTCCTCGCTTAATCTCTGTGACCGTTAGCGCTAGAAAGCTGAAATTTGGTACCAATATGTATATCAATCACGCCAACAAAGTGGTAAAATAAAAATTTGAAAAAAATGTTTTATTAGGGTAGCCACCCTATATGTAAAGTGGGAAGTGATTTTTTTTTTAATTTCAACCCTAACGTGTGATATATTTTTGGAAAGGTATTTAAAAATGAATAGGGGTTTACTAAAATCATTTTTTGATAATGTCAATAATTTCGGAAATAATCGCTCCAAAAGTAAAAAAAAATGTGTCCCCCCCCCTCTAACTTTTGAACCATAAGTCTAAAAAATATGAAAAAAATCTGAAAAGTAGAACTTTATAAGGACTTTCTATGAAAATTATTTTGAACTTTATTGACACAACAGTTTTTGTACAAAAAAGACAAAAAGTTGTACAAAATAATTTCTGGACTAAGTTTGTAGTATAATCGTATATGCAAGCTTTTTTAGGGTTCCGTAGTCAACTAGGAACCCTTATAGTTTCGCCATGTCTGTCTGTCCGTCCGTCCGTCCGTCCGTCCGTCCGTCCGTCCTCGCTTAATCTCTGTGACCGTTTGCACTAGAAAGCTGAAATTTGGTACCAATATGTATATCAATCACGCCGACAAAGTGGTAAAATAAAAATTTGAAAAAAATGTTTTATTAGGGTAGCCACCCTATATGTAAAGTGGGAAGTGATTTTTTTTTTAAATTCAACCCGAACGTGTGATATATTGTTGGAAAGGTATTTAAAAATGAATAGGGGTTTACTAAAATAATTTTTTGATTATGTCAATCATTTCGGAAATAATCGCTCCAAAAGTAAAAAACAATGTGTCCCCCCCCCCTCCAACTTTTGAACCATAAGTTTAGAAAATATGAAAAAAATCTGAAAAGGAGAACTTTATAAGGACTTTCTATGAAAATCATTTTGAATTTGATTGACACAACAGTTTTTGTACAAAAAAGACAAAAAGTTGTACAAAATAATTTGTGGACAAGTTTGTAGTATAATCGTAAATGCAAGCATTTTTTGTAACTTTGTTTACATATTTTATTATCCTGTACGTATCTTTTTTCAAACAAAAAAAGAATTATTGAAATCGGTTCTCGCAATCCAAAATTACCACCGAAATTGCACGTCTTTGTTAATACAAAGACGTGCAATTTCGGTGGTAATTTCCATCTCTCGGGGAATTGGGTTACTAATTAATATTAGTAACCCAATTCCCCGAGAGATGGCGCTATAGATACTTATTACATTGGATCGGGTATTACCGAATTGTTCGGTTGGCCTCATAACTGGGAACACTTATTGTGACGGACGGGAAACTACGGAACCCTACCACTGAGCGTGGCCCGACACGCTCTTGGCCGGTTTTTTGTATTTACAACACCGAGATGTATAGGATCAAAACTACAGGGAGTTAAAATTCATAAAATCGTCACCGACTGTCAATTGTCACTCTGTGACCATTTTACGAATGATAAAGTTATTCATAATATTAAAAATCTATTGTGATTCTGCTTAACCGGTCATTTACACCCTCTGTTTAAACATTTTAATGTTTTTTTCTCTGTTTTTTGTATTTCAATGTTAAGTACTTATAATCGTGGGACATTATTCGTTTTTTTTTTCCTATCTCCATGGGAAAACCACCGACAATTTAGAAAAATAACTTACAACCAATTTGAAATTTTAATATCAGTACGATGTTTTTTAATATTAATTAGTAAGTTTAAGACGTCATAAACATCTAGACAAAAAATGGCAATTACACTTATTTTCAGTCACACAATAGCGTTTTTGTATGCATTATAACCAGACAATAGACAATACAGGAACACTAATTATGTAAATAAATAAATTGATAGTTATCTTATTTGACTTTGCTATGTCTTTTTTTAACAACCTGATTTGGAGGGCCCTGATTAGTCTTACATTTTATTTATACTAAGTTATTGAAAAGCTTATTGAAGTTAATATTTGTGATGCTTTATGATAACTGTTTATTTTAATGCTCGTTGTACTTGCGGGTTATAAATATTTTTCTTTTCTTTGTAGTATTTTACCGAATCCTATAAATTTTCTTTTACTTGGGGTAGAAAACAATTCGTCTTTTGTTCTTAAAATTAATCAACTGATTGAATTGCTGCAGTCCCATATGACCGCAGCAGTTCATTTTAGACATTTAACGAGATAACAATAAAGTTAAATAATAAACAAAAGTACAAATAATTCAGAATACACGTACATAAAAAAGAACTATATGGGGGGTTTAGAACGATCTCAGTCGTGCTATTCTATAAGACAGACAAACGGACGGAGAACAAAGTGATCCTATCAGTGTCCCGATTTTTCCTTTTGAGGTACGGAGTTCTTGAGCTCTTGAGTATTTTATTTTAATATATTGGAGTTTTAATATACATATTGGAGCAATATAATTAATTTATTATTTTATTAATTACTTATTTTTACACCCTAAAAATAGAAACAAAAACTTGAGAGGTATTAAGGGACACTCGGATGGAACGAAGTTATTATTTATTATGTACAATAAACCTGTATACACTCAACAAAAATAATCGTCGCGACACCACACTGTTCAATGCGAAATAGAAAGACGAAACGAATAATAAGTGGCTTGCTTTCTATGAGAGAGAGACAGAGAAACATGCGCACGCCACACGACTTACAACTAAAAAGTGTCGTTACAAATTTTGGTCTTATTTTTTCCGTCCGCGATAAGGAACTTCGCTCCAAAAATATCACTGCCATTGCAGTTGAGCGACACTGTCGCTGCAGTCTGCAGTCTACCAACGCCTTTAGAAACTTGTTCCACTATTTACTGCAAGTCAAGAGAGTGCTGCTTACCTTTCTCCTGCCAGCACACTGCGAGATGAGCGCGTTAAGTATGAAGAAGGACATCCCGTGCGCGCATCCTGCCCAGATGGTGTTGTCGTCCACGCTGTTCTTGCATTCTGACACTTCCTGTAACAGAACTTAGCTAGTCAGCGTGTTCGAAGATACCTATTTTGATGCATAGAAAAATGCTTTCGTTAAACATCTCATATAGTGAAAATTACTGTTACGGTCACTAACATACATATTTTTTTCGTTTATTCATTTTCTTACAAATTTTTATATTTTTAGATATTTCTTGTAAAAAAAAAACCATTAATATTATCAATTGGAACGGGATATTTACTACATATAAATCGAAATATCGGAAACTCGAAATAAATAACAAACATGGTAAATATCCCGTTTCAACTGTTAATAAATTCAATTTTGGCACAGACGTTGTGATGTGATCAACTATCAATACTTCTTACCTATGAAATCCGTATACTTTCGTCTTTATTCAACTATGTCTTCCCATTTTTACCTACTGTTGGTTGTAGTTTTTAGGCACATAGTATAATATCACGCTTGTAATGGCCGAAGGTCTAGGCGAAGGTGAATCTAATGGTAGGTACACCTACATTTCTCCTTTGTGTAACTTATATGGGGCAAGCCAATTACCGGGGCACAAATCCAGCCAAATGCTACGGAAAGTTCTCTGACAGAAAAACACCTTGCTGGACACGGGAATCAAACGCAAAACCTCTTGCTCAGCACTCCACACCACCACTAGCCCAATGAGGTATTTTCTACCTACCTAAGTATTTTTTTATCTTTAAGCTCTAATATTGACTACTGTCATAATTTAAAGACTTGTTGAGTAAGAATTGTTTCTATTATTTAAACGACTATTTGAATGGAACTTTGACATAATATACAGGGTGGCCAGTTGATAGGCGTCCAAAGAAAAAAATTAGATGCCTTATGCTAAGGGGTACCCGAATTACCCCCATGTATGTTCCGCGATTATTTGTAGTTTAGGAGCTAGAATTTTTTTAAGTACTTTTTTCAAAATATTCACCTAGCATTGGTTTTTATTTTTTATGTCTTTATTCCTATCATTTTTAGATATTCTTTTTTGTGGAATCTATTAGCGATAGCAATAGCTACCATGCAAAAAAAATCTGTTTGCCTAGGCATTGTAGAACTTACCACAAAATTAGTCCAAAGTTCAAAATTACCATGAGAGTTCGATAATCAAAAATGTTCAGAGCTTAAAAAAAAATAAGTGAGGGGTGCCAGAGGTTTCTAAATGATCTTAAAAACTTCTATGGACCTTCAACAGACAAAATCAGTAAAAAAATATAGAGCTTGATCGGGGATTATTTCCTGTAATTAGCGTTGATAGCAATAAAGGTATTTTTACAGTTATTGTTATAATTTGGGATTTCTTTATTTTTGCCACTTTTATGATAAAAAAACACGGTAGATAGTTTACAAATTTTATTAAAACACGTTACAAAAGGTTTTCAAAGTGCCGCCTTACCACAGAAATGCACAATCTACATCTACGGAGGAAATTGTCTTTTAGTTGTAACCATGTCTCGTCTCAGTGTTAAGTTAACGTCTGGCAGCAAAATTGGTAATTCTTCAAGAACTCTTTGTAGGTGGCTCCATCGAGCTTGGACAGCGGTCTGGCTATGGATTCTCCATAGTCCGCTATCGAGAATCCTCATTACGTAAGACCATCAAATTTTCAACACCGCTTCGTTACAAAAGGTTTTCAAAGTGCCGCCTTACCACAGAAATGCACAATCTACATCTATGGAGGAAATTGTCTTATAGTTGTCTAAAGGCTTCTCTGTTACTTCATACAACATTTCCCGCTTCTTCAATTTTCCGTTTTAGCTCTTCCTCATTGTTAGTGTCCCGTGCGTACCACCACGAGTCTGGACGGCAGCTCGAATGGTGGTGGTAAACTAATTGGTAATTCACAGTTGAGAAAGCCGGACCACATTATCACACTGAAGCGGTGTTGAAAATTTGATGGTCTTACGGAATGAGGATTCTCGATAGCGGACTATGGAGAATCCATAGCCAGACCGCTGTCCAAGCTCGATGGAGCCACCTACAAAGAGTTCTTGAAGAATTACCAATTTTGCTGTCAGACGTTAACTTAACACTGAGACGAGACATGGTTACAACTAAAAGACAATTTCCTCCGTAGATGTAGATTGTGCATTTCTGTGGTAAGGCGGCACTTTAAAAACCTTTTGTAACGTGTTTTAATAAAATTTGTAAATTATCTACCGTGTTTTTTTATCATAAAAGTGGCAAAAATAAAGAAATCCCAAATTATAACAATAACTGTAAAAATACCTTTATTGCTATCAACGCTAATTACAGGAAATAATCCCCGATCAAGCTCTATATTTTTTTACCGATTTTCTCTGTTGAAGGTTCATAGAAGTTTTTAAGATCATTTAGAAACCTCTGGCACCCCTCACTTATTTTTTTTTAAGCTCTGAACATTTTTGATTATCGAACTCTAATGGTAATTTTGAACTTTGGACTAATTTTGTGGTAAGTTCTACAATGCCTAGGCAAACGGATTTTTTTTGCATGGTAGCTATTGCTATCGCTAATAGATTCCACAAAAAAGAATATCTAAAAATGATAGGAATAAAGACATAAAAAATAAAAACCAATGCTAGGTGAATATTTTGAAAAAAGTACTTAAAAAAATTCTAGCTCCTAAACTACAAATAATCGCGGAACATACATGGGGGTAATTCGGGTACCCCTTAGCATAAGGCATCTAATTTTTTTCTTTGGACGCCTATCAACTGGCCACCCTGTATAATATATATTGATATAATCTTTGACATCCCTTTATTAGTTTTGAGCTGCAGCTGAAAACCTATTCTAAAATATTATAATCTGATCTCTTACTACGGATCGCACACTGTAGTAGAGAGATCAGGATAAAATGGTTTTGTATAGGTTGATGTGCCGTCGTGTGTACCATCTTTAGACAATTACATGAATATGAATTTGTACTTAAGTTTAGGTGTAAGGTCACAGAATAAATAAGTCTCGCGATTCATGTTTTTCATATTGTTCCGGTTTAGCTATTGTTAGTTTACCTGCTTAACTTCAGCCGTCGTGATGTTACTGAGGTGGAAGAGATCACAGAAGGATGCATCTCCAGAACTGGACGCGTATGACGTGAAGAAGATGTTGAAGATCGTAGGCAGGATGATCGCGAAGCTGTTGTTACTGGTTGAGGACGAGAAAGTCATACAGTTCAATTCATAGAGTTGACCATGAGCTTGGCTACGTGTGTGTGTATGTATTCAAACTCTCAAACATTAAAATCCAGATCTGGACCAACTATCTGTAAGCCATATAAATGTTCCGTGCGGGGATGGAACCCGTGACACGCAGCACAGCAGTCGATCGCTCAGCCACTGCGCTAACCAAGCAATGCCGTGCCTTGAGACAAAAATACAAAATTATTTAGGCCTTTTAAATATTGGACAGCAAAACTCATTTCCAAGTTTCATAATACTCTCACTGGCAAGACTTTGCCATTGGACAATAAAAGGCGCGTTTTATTAAAAAAAAATACAGAAAGATTTAAAATGTAAATACGGTTCCGGTCGGACTGTAGGTAATGAAGTTCGGTTTGTTTATAAAATACTGGCAAGCAATGAATCACGTAGCAAATTGATATCAAGAAGCGTAGATTGGCGTAGCGGATCGGACTACGAAACCGTAGCATTTGTTGCAGGAACATAGATACGTCAGCTACGGCGTAGCCCTACAGTATTTATATCCCAGTTGATGTATTTTTTCATCGCAGGCGATTGCACCCGAACAAGGATGAGGTGTTTTCGTAGATGTAAATTTGTACAAAATAATTGTTATTAATTAAGTGGCATAAGAATTGTTATCAATTAAGGTAAGCGGCTGCTATTTTTATTTAGCTACGAGCTCCTTGATCAAGCTGCAAGCAGCTAAATGATAGCAGCCGCACGGGTCGATCTTTAGGTTAAGCCGCGTTTGCTTAGGTTGGTCTGTGGATGGGTGACCACCCGTTACAAACCTCCATGCCTCGGACCATAGTTTAGTCCATGCCTCAGAAAGCACGTTAAGCTTTTGGTCCCGGCTGTCATTTCGTAGATCTTTGACAGTCGTTACAGGTAGTCAGTGTCCCGAAAGTCTGACAACCGGTCTTACCAAGTAGTACCATATTACCCAGTACTAACTGGGTTGTGGCGATCAGATAGGCAGTCACTCTATGTAAAATACTGTTATGCAGCTGCATTCGATAAGACTGGAAGCCGACCCCAACATAGTCGGGAAAAGGGTAGGCAGATGGTGAGGTAGCCTTGATCAAGGGCTTGATACAGAAAGTGGTACTCCTAGACACGGTTCGTTTTGAAAGGAAGTTTCTCTTTCTGAAACTCAGGTTCAAGCTGCCGGAGGTGGATCGCCACCTCCTAGTCCTCCACCTAATTCCGAAAGCTGGTGGGTGATTTAAATGTTAATTATTTGCAAGATAAATGAATAAAAGAAAAGATTATTAATTACAACAGTTCTTAACAAATATTTAGTTTTATTTTCCAGCTCAACTTTACTTACTATCCATATCTTTATAGTTTCGAAATTAATTAAAGAGTAAATACTCACGCGATATAAGTGACGAAGGTAAGGTAGTACAACAGAGCCGTCTTCCCCAGGAGAGGAGGCTTGAACAGAGGAGCGATCTGTGTCCACAGAGACTGGAGGGAGAACATTCCGACCTCATCCTTGTTGCCGTCCTCTAGGTAGATCTGTTTCACCTGTTTGTGGAAGATGAAAGAGGTTATTCTAATATTCAGAGTTAATGTAAAAGTTGAAGCAAAGCGTCATCCGAAAACCTCACGAGAGCTACTGTGTTTATTATATTAAACCTTGTATAAAGGCTGTTAAAGTAACTTTTAAGAAGCAGAAATGGACGTGTTCTCGGAATCCGTGGAATCGTGTGCAACTGGAATATTGGAAAGTCATAATAAATAGTGAACATGGTAAATATTCCATTTCAAATGTTATTAACAATATCTCTAACGAAACTGAAAAACATTTGTTCAACCTATCATTGCGATTTGTTTTTTGTTCCAGAACATACTACTAGGAACCTTCTAGATACGGAAATATTGGGGGTCAAAGTTCCGACATTTTCACATTCATGTTATTTTTTTTTAAATCCTAGTTTTTAATGTTACTACTTTATTCTACATACCCTTTAACTTTATTTTACCCTCCCCAGCCCCTGTACTATGCAGTACATCCGCACAACAGCACAATGTTTTAATTGCATAACATTGAGTCTTACCATAAAGCAAATTTTTTCATCCCAAAAATTTCGTTTCCCAGCAATAATTTAATTTACGTAATGGTGTATGGATCTCCGCTTCATGAAAGGTACGGTTGGGTAGGTTATATATATATATATGTAGAGACTTATGACTAACTAGCTGTTCCTCGCGGTTTCACCCCCGCTGCTCAGCACCTGTTGGTCGTAGCGTGATGTTATATAGCCTATAGCCTTCCTCAAGAAATGGAATATCCAACACTAAAAGAATTTTTCAATTCGAACCAGTACTTCCTGAGATTAGCGCGTTCAAACAAACAAACAAACTCTTCAGCTTTATAATATTAGTATAGATAAGTAGGTACTTTATGTTAAATACATAGAGTACTTAATAATGCACTATGTCAACTTCAAGTGGCTATTCTGCTCAGTGGCGGTACTGTAATACAAGCTGAGCTTTCCCTTAGTACCTAATACTCTTATTGATGTTAGGGTTTCTAAACAGCCTGCTATCTTTACGGCCTTGCCCCATTGTTGACCACTAGGCACGCCACTGATTCTGCTACAGCCTCCCAGCAGCAAAGATAGAAAAGGCGCGGGTACAACACATTGCTTTTATCATTTTTGACATTCTCTCTTCGACAAAACATAAACTAAAACTTCAAAAACCATTACTCACTGGAAACTCCTCCCCATCATAACCATTGGCCACATACATCCTCTTCAGAACCTTCACAGCATCCTCCCCGCGGCCCACGTTGGCCAGGAACTTGGGGCTCTCGCTGTAGAAGTGCAGCATCAGCGCTGCCAACCCCAGGGGTAGCGCCATGATGAGGGTCAGCAGCCGCCAGGGACGGTAGACGATGCCGAGGAGGTAGACCGTGAAGTCGAGCTTCATTATGAGGTAGGCGGTTACTGGGATGAAAAAAGGTATTTAAGTTCTAGTCTTTTTCCAGAAAGCTTTGAACCTAAGAGGACCACGGAATTTCATTCCAATATTGTCGATATACGGATCTTACATCAAACTGTTATAATTCCATACAAAGAAGATGATGGTTAATTGATGATTGCAGTTTTATGTAAACAGACGTCGGAGAATATTGCAGTATGTCTGTCCATCACCGGTATTTGATCCAAACTTTACGAACCGTGCCAAATGCAAAGCCTATCAATTCTATTTTATTTGCGGTTGGGAAATCATTTAATATCTTCCCCTGCTCTAGGCCTGAGCGGGGGGGGGAGTGTCAGACTTGTACTGACTAAAACCCACCCATGTTCCTTCTATGGCTCTTTTTGTTGCGGGGCCGCGGTGTCTCTTTCGAACAACCCGCAACCCCATTAGAAAATGCAAAGTTTCTTTTATCGCTATTAAAAAATGGGATTGCAGACCTAAGTACCTATTTGATATTAATTTCAGTTTACACAGACGGACAGCCATCAAAGTTTTTCGATGAGGGTTTCGTTTTGTCATTTAGACTTTAACAACCATAAAAATCGAGTAGCAAATCAGAAAAGCTAGCACACAGTCAACAAACCTGCTGCCATATAATGTTTATTCGTGCCGCTATGTGAAAGGGAGGTTAGTGTCTATGTGCCAAGTATCTACTTACTATAATACAGTGTGGGCGTGATCATGAGCGCGCTGGTGATGAGCAGCATGTACTTGGCGCGGACCTTGGTGCCGCAGCACTCCCCGATCAGCGCGTACGTCGCTGACTCGGCTGCACTGGATCTGGAATGTGAGATGACGAATAATTATAAAAGTCATTTGGATATTCAAATATAAGAGTCAAAATCAAAATATTTTTATTTCACACTAGCTGTTCCACGCGGTTTCACCCACGCTGCTCAACACCTGTTGGTCGTAGCGTGATGTTATATAGCCTATAGCCTTCCTCAAGAAATGGACTATCCAACACTAAAAGAATTTTCCAATTCCAACCAGTAGTCCCTGAGATTAGCGCGTTCAAACAAACAAACAAACAAACTCTTCAGCTTTATAATATTAGTATAGATAGGCCTACATGGGCACTTCAAGAAAAGGTGCACGGTTCGGGTTGGATGTTTCCTATGGAGAAGAACCGGCAAGAAACTCCATGGTTACTCTTTTATAACCATTTGGTTTTACAATGTTGTTGTTACAGCGTTAGTACTTAAGTATGAGAGGACAGCCTAGGCCCGACAATAAGTCATTGCTTACTTTACAAAACGTAAGCGGTGAACATCTTAACTCTTTTTTTTGTTCAGTGACCACAAAGTTCTAAAATGTCATACTCACAATGCTGAGCTGATAAACCGCAGTGCTGCCAGCACCTGCCAGGTCGGAGACAAGCTGCTGATGGCAGAGCTGATGAAGCTGCCGCACATGGCCCACATGAGCACCAGTTTCCTGCCCCTGGTGTCGGACAGGTAGCCCCAAGGGTACGACATTACAATTATACCTGGAAAGCAAAAAAATAAACTTGTAAATACAAATTAGTTGGTACTTGACCCCTAAACGGAGATGTGATTAAGGTAAATTTGCTATAGTATTTTATCAAGGCGTTTATACAGTTTATTTGAGTAAAAACTTTTTAGTTATGATAGTAACCGCAAATGCTGGTAGAAACATTGTGCGGTTATAGTGAAAAACCATCGCCAGAGAAAGAACAAAGAAAGTGGTACCCATACTCTTAATCTTCATCGACATGAACACATCGGTCATTTGGCAAATGAATTAAGTTTCTTGTCAAAGTTTTATAAAAGAAAATCATTTCTTCATTGTTACTTGGTAGTTTTTTCAGCCAGCTCTTCTGTCCAGCTAAAACGGAAAGGAACTGGCAAAGGCGCAAAGTCCTGATTCGTAGCTTTATTTCAAACTAACTGGCGACCGCAACTTCGCCCGCATGATATCGTAAAAAAAAGTATCCTATGTGTTATTCCAGACTATAATCTAAAGAAAGATCCGTTCATCCATTCTCTGGATACGACTTCGATTTAAACTTACCAGCAAACGACATTGAGGACAGGATGCCAATCTGACTGAGGGTGAGGTCCAGGTCACAGGTGGCAGCCGTCACGATGATGCCCAGCCCGAAGATGTCGATACCCATGGCGATGATCAGCATGAAGCATGTCAGGAGCAGTCCGTAGTTGTACTTGCCGTGACCTGCAGCGAGGAAGGACTAGTTAAATGGTTTTGTTGAGTTGATACAAGCCTATTTAGTGTTCTCCTGAGGTTTAGGGTTGTTCCAAAGACATACCCCGGAACGCAAGGGGTAAAAGTAGGATCATAGATTGGCATTAGTTTCGCGACAATGTGTGCAGACGGGTGCAAAGTTTACATACATTGGTACCCTACATTTTTGTAAACAATCGTGCAATGGGTTAGTCAGTAAAAGTCAAATACTCCCTCCGGCTCCACCCAGCAGGAGAAGTCATTAAAGTTTGATCTTTTCTTTTCCGAAAAAAAAAACAAAAGTATATTTAGTATTTTTTAAAAGTTATGACATAAAGCACCTTCGTGATCAGCCTATTAAGTTCCGAATGGTGGGATACATGACTCCACTCTGTGTCAGTCAGTATCGATGAGTAGTGAAGTAGTTTTGATAGTAAGCGCTTGCTTGAGTGCACCCACGACCTTGGACCAATCAGAGGACTGGTTTACGCTTTACTGGATTAAGACAGCTTTGTCTTCCTACCACGCGTTGTGTCCATGTGTTCAGTTTATTAAAAAATAAAAATAAATACGTACACGACTCAGTATTTTGCCGTGAACAGTGGTGCAATCAGTGGTAAAATGGATATAAATATTCGTGCATATGGACAGAAGCTATTAAAAATTGCTAATCTTACACGCTTTCATTAACTTTTTACCTTTATCTAACTAACTAACTATGTAAAAAGTCAATTCAAAAGTCAAACAATTTCGTTTTGTTGCATGCATGTTTAGTTTGTATGAAACGGCCAGTTAAGTGACATAATTGTAAATCCAATATGGCGGACTCAAATATGGCGAATTCGTTAGTTTTTATGCAAACCCATGATATCCTTACTAAGATTTATAATCTTAGTAAGCGAAAGTGAGTTTGTTTGTTTGTTACCTCTTCACGCCTTAATGGCTAAACCGATTTTGATGAATTTTGGTACAGAAATAGTTGGGACCCAGGAGACGGACCTAGGCTATTTTTTATATGGGAAATAGGGGAGAAAGAGAGAAGCAAAGGGAAAACTACAGGTAGCAGGTACCTGCAAATCAGGAAAGAGGAACTACCACTAACTTCTATTAGGTTACCCCAAATTTTACGCGAGCGAAGCCGCGGGCAAAAGCTACTTTTATAATAAAAGGGTTTTGCTAAAAAAAATATTATTTTAGGGCAGTGCTACACTCAAATTTGTCGTGTTCTTGAAAAAGGTGCAAAAGTACTTCAGTCCAGCTACTAACATTATACGAAACACTAAAGTAAACTAAGTAAAACTATTAAACGAAAAAGTTGCCAGCGTATCGGGTTTTTATTGGTAATATTTCATAATTCGACATCGACGGGCCTGTTGGTCTAGTGGTTAGTGGCCCTGACTGCTGAGCCGGAGGTCATGGGTTCGATTCCCACCCAGGACAAACTTTGTGTGATGATCATGATTGTTTGTTCTGTGTCTGGGTGTGATTTATCTATAATATGTATGTTTTTATAAATTATATAAAGTATGTATATCAGTTGTCTGGTTACCATAACACAAGCTCTGCTTAGCTTGGGATCAGATAGCCGTGTGTGAGTTGTCCCAAGATATTTATTTATTTATTTATAATTACACAATCTGAATCCCCCATCCCCATTCTATCATCAGACAAGACCGAGATACGGCAAAGCGTCCGTCATCGTTATATGTTTGAAGTTTCACGAGCCCGATCAAAGCGTTCTTATTATTCATTTATTTCAAGTAACATAGACTCATTTGAGGTAACATTTAACTTAAATCACAAGCATTCCAATTTCAATTAAATAGAATGTCAGAAAACAATAAAATTACATCAAAAAAACAAACAAGTTACAACATAAAAATTTAAATTATTAATATTAAAATAAAATGCAATATACCTATCAGAATAAAATTATTGTCAGCAGATTCAAATTTCATAAAATAAAATAAAAATAAAAGTCAATTTAATTTTGTCAAGTAAAAATAAGTATAAATAACATAATCATACCGAATCACAAAGAATTGCAATTTTCTAATGGGAATTGGAATAGCGACATGTCTAGCACAGCCATGTCGGATATAAGGACAGTCTAACTTGTCGGCGATTATTGCCAGAATGGAGTTATTATGCTTCCTTTAAAGTCTAACTTCAAAGTTCAATTAAATCTGTTTCTTCTAGACACGCTTGCTCTATCCTAGGCCACGTCATCGCCTCACATTAGGCAAGTTGCGGCCAAACGTTAGCATATTTAAAAAAAAAGATTTAGTGTTTAGATAAAAACTTGTTTCTAATAACATGTTTAATTCCTCCAAACTAGAAGTCTGAATAAGTCAAGCTAGTTTTTTTAAATCTATATTTAATTTTTCGGTTTTTTCCGGATGGTGAGGTGAAGTCAAATATCTTCTCCCGCTCTTTGAAGATGCGGAAGGGAGAGTCAAGCTTTCAAAACTCATTCATGTTCTCTCTTTTGCCCTTTGCGTACCGGGACTACGGTATACGGTATCTATTTCAAACAACCCGCAACCGGCAGGTGAGAAGTCACTGCGGTCGAGGACTTCTCACCTACGAGGACACAGATGTGCTCTACAGTGTGCTCCACGGTGTCCTCCGGGAAATCGTCACAGTGGTAACACCCGGGCGTTTCCTCACACCCGATTATGTGCAGGAACGCCGAAACTTCCGCGTCTAGTGAGGACCTGGGTCAGGCGGTAGTTGAAATGTCATGGCACTTCTTCAGCCACTCCCTAAAGAGGGGACTTATCACCACCATTGTGTCGAGTCCTAGGTACCTGTAATGGCTTAGATAGAACATATTGACAATAAACTAATATATTGTTTAGTTCACGTCAGAGATCATTTGAAAATATCGTGAAACCATCTATTGTTTTAAGATAAAAGTACACTTTAAAATTGATAACCTCTATAGATCAAATGGGAGATAATAACGATAATATTATAGCACGTTGTTTTAACGTGAAGCAACATTAGCTTTATCGAAACATCTCGTGCTGAGGCCATGGAATCTTGTCACATGTCACAGTTAGTGAAAATGTTACGGGACATATTCTCCATAAAATCAAATCATTGTTTTTTCACATACATGGGCACGTATAAAACTTCAAAAAAAGGTGCACGGTTCGGGTTAGCCGTTTCCTATGGAAAAGAATCGGCAAGAAACTCCATTTTTTAGCCGTGTAAGATTTTATCATGTGACATTCACCAACCCGCACGTGGAGGATTGTGGCTCACTTCCTCTCAAAGTAAAGACACCTGATGTCCACCAGCGGGTACTTTATTGGCGGATTACACTGATTTTCTAAAGCAGAAAGGGATCTCACGTCATTGTGCTCTGGAGACGGCTGGGCAGGGCATTTTATGACATGTTCCAATATTAAGGGATAGACCCCTAGGCATCAAATTAAACATCCATCCGCGACAATGAATATTAAAATCAAGAAGTACGGTTTGGACGGATATCCTGACGACTGAGTTTTGACATCTTATTAGTATTGCTATAAATTTTTTTTGAAGTTTATTTTAATGTTTGACATCCTAGTTTTGTAATCAATTTTTTTTGTAAGAAATGTAATTTTTTTTATCTCGTTTTATTAATTTTATACCTACCCAATGTATATTGTTTTGAAATTAATAACTTATGACATAAGATGACAAGAATATCTTACGGCATTTTTGCCGTATGAAGGTATTCTTCCTAAACCGTTTTCAACAAATTATGAACGCGGAATATAACACAAAACAAATCTTTCAATAGTAAACAACAAAGTAACAAACGTTACTAATTATTTCAACTATTAAGTTGTGACTTATCATGTTTCTGATGAACAGACATACGGATTTACTGATAAACCGGTTATTGTTGAGTTTGTTTATTTTTTAAGGAAAATATGTGTTATCTTGTCCGTTGCAATTGATTGTCGTTAAATATCTAAGTTCTTATTTAAACTCGCGCACAGACTAAATAAACCGCCAGTTCTAGAAGCCACAAAAACTCCTGTAATCAAGGTGTGATGCTTGTACACTCATCTTGTAAAGGAATGGAAGATCTTAACGCAGAATAATCTTAAGGCTTAAATTCTATGGATGGTGAGGAATGGGTAACTCCCCCTCCGTCGACGACAGGCCGTGTCAACAGCACGTTCGTGTTTCCTGGGCCTCCACCTGCCGGGTTTGCGGGTTGTTTGAAAGAGATGCCGCGCCCCCGGAACATATAGAACGGCAATAGAAGGAACATGGGTGGCTTTCAGTAAAACTCTGGCTCTCCCCCCGCACCGTAAAGCTTGATATGTTGACAGCATCATTGAACGTCGATCATTGTTTTCTCCTCAAATTTAATTAACTTTTACAACAGCCTACTCCAAAGATTTTTTTAAATACATAAGTTCAAAAATATATGTATATATGTATGTCGAATTGAGAACCTTCTCCTTTTTTTGTTTACGTCGGTTTAGAACCATCGGTTAAAACCAAACAATCTATAGCGAATTGCTAAATTATCTTCACTATTAAATATATTCCAACCTTGACACATAACGTACTCGTTATACCTAATTTATTCTACATGGTATTTAGAATTACAAAGTATTTGAAATAAAGGCCATTTATGTATTAGAAACTAGAAAAAACGTCTTATAATGTTTATGTAAATAGTTACAAACAAAATTATTTATTTTTGGGCAAGGATGTACAACGACTTTTGCTATCAATTGCATCCGATTAGATTGGAAACTGAATATTTTTTGAGTAATACAATTGAAGAGTGGAAGACAGTGTTAACTACCATTTGCTATTAAGTTTAAAATTAGTAATGAGCGTCTATTTTACATAAAATTATGAATAATCAAATCATCTTAGCAATTAAATCTAATAGTTTTAAAATATAAAATGTAAAAATTCTTACTAATAATATAAAAGCGAAAGTGAGTTTGTTTGTTTGTTACTTACTAATCTTAAGTTATCGCATCTCCCTTTATACTGGTACTAGCTTTAGCCCGTGGCTTCGCTCGCATTAAATTCGGGGTAACACAGTTTAACGCCTTATTAATTTGTAATAGCAACTCTCAGTTTACCCTTTTCTTCCCTCTTTCTTTTGAAAAATATATATGTCTATGTCCGTCTCCAGGTTCCCAACTATCTTTGTACCAAAATTCATCAAAATCGGTTTAGCCATTAAAGCGTGAAGATGTAACAAACAAACAAATAAACAAACAAACTCACTTTCGCTTTTATAATATTAGTAAGGATTCACCTGCATCTGGTTTGACTGCAAAACTAACCCTAACATCGTTGGGATAAGGCTTCACTTGATCGAGAGGATTTTCAAACAGAATTCATCGTTCTCTGCATTTTATTATTTTTAATATGGGGGTTACGAACACTGTGATTATAGAGGTGTGGAGGATTTCTTTTGTTTTTCTTTTTAGTTATAAACTGGTTTGTTCGCTTTACTTATAAGTTATAGTACATTACGATATTAGTGCGTTAAGATGGTTATAACATGCGAGGCGGAATTTCAGCCCGAGCCGAAGGCGAGGGCGTAATTGAGCCGAGCATGTTATAACCAATACGCACGTATATCGTACGACGTTTTTTAACACATTTGTGAGGAAACAGTAAAAAAAAACATTTTAAATAAACTCAATCTGTGAATGCACACTGTTGCTTTTAACAGCGAGCTAGCGCTGCCTACTTTCGAATTAGTTCGAAATTTGAATAGCAACAGCGCTAAGCGACAAAACCCTATAAATAAATTTAAAAAAAAAGAAAAAGAATAGCGACAGCGCGCTGCTCACTTGCTGGAGTCGTGCGGCGGCTATCAGTTCCAAATTTGAAATTGCAAATAATACTGTTATGGAATTTGTATGCACTATAACTTAACTATTTGCTTTGATAACACACGCGTTTTTTATGACCCTCTTTACATATTTAAAACCGGTGTAACATCAGCTTTACGAGCAAGGGTGTTAAAAATTACATTAACAGGTCGTTTTCCTTATCATACAGGTAATGATCATAATCTTGTTCTCGTTGATATTATATATGTAACTAGATTTTGCCCGCGGCTTCGACCGCGTTAAATTTGGTATAACAGAGTACCTGCTACCTGCAGTTTTTGTTCTTGCGCCTTATTGATTTGTAATAGCAACGCTAAGATTTCCTCATATCCCATTTTTTTTTAAATAAAAATTAGCCTATTTCCGTCTCCTGGTTCCCAACTATCTCTGTCCCAAAATTCAACAAAATCGGTTTAGCCATTAAAGCGTGAAGAGGTAACAAACAAACAAACTCACTTTCTCTTTTATAATATTAGTAAGGATTATCATTCGCTTCGGTGAAGGAAAACAGCGTGAGGAAACCACCATGTCTGAGAGATGTTTCTCAACGGCGTGCTGAGCTAAAAGGCTCATTATTTTATGCTTTTCTTTAAAGGGATCTGTTGTCAATTATCAAAATGGAAGTCTGCGTGGGAGGCCGTACTTCAAAAGTAAAAAATAGAACACCTATTGCATCACTTTGTTGTACGTCTGTCTGTCTGCCTGTCTGTCTGTCAAGACCCTTTATCTCAGGAATGCGTGTAGGCATCGAGTTGAAAATAAAACCTTGGAGTTCATATTTCTAAACCTATGCAGTCTAAAGATATGACGATATAAACGGTGTCGGAAATTTGTACAGAACCCCCGGTTTTTAAAATGGAAACCTTTTTTCAGAATGTCAAAACGTCGTTACATTGATCACTATCCAGACCCGCATGTATTATCGATTAGTGCATTTAAGATATAAATTTAATAAGTAACAACTACAGCTCTTCAAAAATAACATTTTCTTTCATATTTACTGGTACTAGTGGAAGCGGAAAACTGATCACAATTTGCGTCGACGACCTTGAAACCTATCATTAACAAATGATAATGACATTTGTAACCTCGCTTAACTTGAAATAAATTAGAAAACTTGATGTTTTAAATCTCGCTGAGTTAACTTAATAAAAAACTCATGCATTCGATGGAATGGGTCTAGTTTTTATTGCGTTACAAACTTCCTCTGCTGTGTGTTATATATTAGGACGAGTTATATTATAAAGCGGAGGGTACGACTTTGATCATTTTGGTCAAAGAATCAGCATTGCCATCCAACATGGCAATCAGCAGCCTACTGGCCGCTTATGTGGGGAAGCATCTTTTGAAGACACATTTACATTTCAATCTAAGAAAGACCCAGTTGAAAAAGTTCCAGTATTAGAAATGTGTGTGTTATCGTAAATACAGTCGCTTTACCAGGTATAATGGTGTGTTTCTGTGTTTATAATATGTATATTATGCAAAATTTCGACTGCTACTGTGCATATTAATAGAATGATGTAAGTAGATCTATCTCATTTGTATTGTGTTGCTAAATAAAATTGGTGTCACTTAATGACTAGGATGTAAAAATTTGCTAATAGAAGGCCTGTTTGTCAACAGTGGTAACAGTACGAGCTGATTATTAAGAGGGGAGGGTGAGGAATCCTTTTATTGCTGACTATCTTCTGCCCACGACTTCGTCCGCGTGGCATAGTTACTTTGGGCTAACGTTTACTTTAACCCGTGATGATCGAAAAGAAATGATCTTTCTCTCCCCTTTTCTTCCCTCTTTCTCCCCCTTTTTTCACTTTTTAGGGTTCCGTAGTCAACTAGGAACCCTTATAGTTTCGCCATGTCTGTCTGTCCGTCCGTCCGTCCGTCCGTCCTCGCTTAATCTCTGTGACCGTTAGCACTAGAAAGCTGAAATTCGGTACCAATATGAATATCAATCACGCCGACAAAGTGGTAAAATAAAAATTGGAAAAAAATGTTTTATTAGGGTAGCCACCCTACATGTAAAGTGAGAAGTGATTTTTTTTTTATTTCAAACCTAACGTGTGATATATTGTTGGAAAGGTATTTAAAAATGAATAGGGGTTTACTAAAATCGTTTTTTTGATAATGTCAATAATTGCGGAAATAATCGCTCCAAAAGAATGTGTCCCCCCCCCTCTAACTTTTGAACCATAAGTTTAGAAAATATGAAAAAAATCTGAAAAGTAGAACTTTATAAGGACTTTCTATGAAAATTATTTTGAACTTGATTGACACAACAGTTTTTGAACAAAAAAGACAAAACTTTTACAAAATAATTTCTAGACTAAGTTTGTAGTATAATCGTATATGCAAGCATTTTTTTTAACTTCGTTTACATATTTTATTATCCTGAACGTATCTTTTTTCAAACAAAAAAAGAATTATTGAAATCGGTTCTCGCAATCCAAAATTATTAAAAAAGTAATAATCAGTAACCCAATTCCCCGAGAGATGACGCTGTAGGTACTTATTACATTGGATCGGGTATTACCGAATTGTTCGGTTGGTCTCTCCTTGGCATTGGCGGTATCTTATAACTACATAAAACTTCTATTAATAACATGCTAAGGCAATTTAGAACAAAACTAAAATTCATTTTTTTAACACCATCAAAATGTCAAGGTAAAAACCAGTTCATAAACGGTTAGATAGATGGCGTTGTGTAAAGACGTAATTTTTTTTTCGTACCACTTGCTCAAAAAAGTGACATTCTATGCCACAAAAAGCGAACATAACAATAGTCATTTTTAATCCGTCAAAAACAGGGAAAGAAAATTGTACTGAATTTCATTCATCCCCTAGGGAGAGAATGTGATTTAAAATTGGAATACTTAATACTGAACTACATCTGTGTTTACACCATTGAATTTGTAGGTATATAAAGCATTAAGCATCTTTTTTAAAAAGGAACACGCAATTAATATGCAGTTATGATTATTTAATAAAATTACCAAAACCGACGAGGTCGTATGAGCTTGATGCCTTTGCTTTTCCGACAAAACATATTAGTCTAGGAATTTGCCGCAAATTTTGTTTTTTTCAAATACATAAACGTTAAGTTTATTTTTATAAATAAGTTAATGTTCTAAAAATACATTGTTAAATCAAAGCGACAGTGACAGTGTATTGTCGGATTCCATCAGTGCAAATGCTGCCGCTATCATACTCATCTATACTAATATTATAAAGCTGAAGAGTTTGTTTGTTTGAACGCGCTAATCTCAGGGACTACTGGTTGGAATTGGAAAATTCTTTTAGTGTTGGATAGTCCATTTCTTGAGGAAGGCTATAGGCTATATAACATCACGCTACGACCAACAGGTGCTGAGCAGGGTGGGTGAAACCGTGGGGAACAGCTTGTCTTTAATAAATGCTTATCTCATATTATTACTGGGTTATTTTTTTCGCAAATGGTACGAAAAGTAGAGTATTTTCCTCGGTGATAAAGCTGTCTTAGTCTTGGGTAAACTTAAATCTCTCGCTACACTCAGGACTCGTTTTAAATCCCTCGCTTCGCTCGTGATTTAAGTTTTGAGCACCCTCGCTACGCTCGGGAGTAAACCTTGAGTCCTTCGTTACACTCGCGATTTAAATCGTCACCCGCGACAGAAGACACTGCTTTATCCCCTTGGTTAATAATCTACTATAAAAGTCGATGTTAAGATTTTCCGTGCTTTCATGACCTACCGTGGTAAAGTAAGTTGCTTTTAAATATATTCGTAATTTTATTTATGAGTGCATAATCTAATTAGTTGTCGAGGTTTGATTTTGATTTGTCCGGTATTAAAATGTTCTCGTATATTTTGAACAGTGATAATCATGTTGAGGACGACGCTATGCGCGCCTTTCATGATTTGTTATCCCAACAGGCCAACACACATCGTTTCGGCCTAGAGAAGTGTCTCTTTTTCTTTACCCGGAACTAATAGAGCCTGAGTGTCATTTATAAATTATATATGGCGGAGGGAGAAGTCTGGTTTGTGGGGCATTGGATTTGCATTTATTACATCAATGGAATATTACGGGTCTATGATACTTTATATAATAGTTTAAGTCATTCGCAGCACGTTTACGTTAACGCACTATTCCCATACTTGGATAATAATAAAATACAATTCTCTAGTGTTCAACGTCAAACAAATAATAAACTCATAAGGGGGAACACTTATTGTGACGGACGGGAAACTACGGAACCCTACACTGAGCGTGGCCCGACACTCTCTTGGCCGGTTTTTTTTAGCCTATGTCCGTCTCCAGGGTCCCAACTAACTCTGCACCGCCATTTAGGCGTGAAGTAGACGTAAGACGTAACAAACTCACTTCCGCTTTTATAATATTAGTAAGGATGTGATAAATTGCTTTCTAAGAGTTGACAAAGAGTTGGCTTCAAACGTGGCGTTTTATTAAATAGACTATGAAACCAAATTAGGCAATAATAAAAACAAAATCTTTATCATACTAATACTATTAAGGAGAAAGTGTGCAATGTACTTGTGTAATGTGTGTATGTTTGTTACTCCTTTACGCTCCTTCTGTTTTAGTTCTTTAAGCTAAAAATACAAAGGTACTCTAAAATGCTCTATGTTGACGATATAACACTTTGGAGCTCTTAATTTAGACCTGAGGTCAAATATTTGCACTTCGCACTTCCCACAATCATTTATATCCGTATTACTGACATCTACCATTTAATCATCAAGGTCTCCGCAACAGTAAGTGTTACTTATCCTTATTGTTACAACAATCTTTAGTTTTCCTTTAGTTCTTACTAGCTTTTGCCCGCGGCTTCGCTTGAGTTAAATTCGGGGTAACACGCGGTTCCCCTTTCCTGATTTGCAGGTACCTGCCACCTGTAGTTTTTGCCCTAGCGCCTTACTTATTGTAATAGCAATGTTAAGTTTCTCTTTTTTCCTGATTTTTCACTCATTTAAAAAAAAATGTCTGTCCGTCTCCAGGGTCCTAACTATCTCTGTGCCAAAATTCATCAAAATCGGTTTAGCCATTTAGGCGTAAAGAGGTAACAAACAAACAAACTCACTTTCGCTTTTATAATATTAGTAAGGATACATGATAACGGATTTCAGTGGCCTTTTCTAGGTCATCAGCGGTCATCAGTTTTGTATGCAGGCAGCTAAGCTTTAAGGAATGTTGTGTGTGTAGTGCAGTCACTTGTTTACCAGCACTCTATTTAGTATGCCATCGTTAAGCTCTTTAGTATGTAGCTGTAAAGTTCATTGCGCATACCATCTTACTACAATATTAATCATGAGAAAGTTCTTAATGATGTATAGGTCTTTTTTGCGAATGGGAAATTATCAAATAACTTCTCGCACTCTGGGCGGAGCGGAGAAGAGTACTAGATTTGTACTGACTACAACCCTCAAATGTTCGTTCTTTTGCCCTTTAGATTATTGGACTCTCTTTCGAATAACCTGCAACCCCGGCAAGTTGTGTATGAGTATTTGTTACTGAACTGATTTGTAATGAAAAATGGAATTTCGTATATATTGTTTACTAGCTGGCGCCCGCGGTTTCGCCCGCGTGATATAAAGAAAAAAGTCCCATATGCTTTTCCAGACTATAATTTACCTCTGTGCCAAATTTCATCAAGATCCGTTCAACCAATTATCAAACACAATTATCGCATTTATAATATTAGTAGGAATGATAACCTGGAGTGGACACATAGGACACTTTTAACCCAGGTAGAACGATCTCATCGGACAATTACCATACTCCATGTGGGCGAGACCGCGGCCATGTGCTAGTATCCTTACTAATATTATAAAAGCGAAAGTGAGTTTGTTTGTTACCTCTTCACGCTTTAATGGCTAAACCGATTATGATGAATTTTGGTGCAGATATAGTTGGAAACCAGGAGACGGACATAATTTTATTTAAAAAAAGTGGGATGTGAGAGAGAAAGAGGGAAGAAAAAATAAAACTTAGCGTTGCTATTATAAATCAATAAGGCGCAAGGGGAACTGTGTTACCCCAAATTTAACGCGGGCGAAGCCGCGGGCGAAAGCTAGTTATTAATATTTTAGCCGGTATACCATATAGTTTGTTCGACTGCACATAAAGTAGTCAATAATACTAGAGTTATCAACTTCACTATGTAAAACTGCTTATATCTAAGTGTGTACTAGCTGACTAGTGACCTCTTCGTTTATCTGTCTGTCCGTTATCAATTGAAGTGGATGGATGCTGCTCGTCATTTAGAATGAATCCCTTGATCTGGATTTATTGTTATCTAGATTTGTTATTGAGAACAATCTTATCAAAGTGCGTCTGCCTAAAGAGCTCAAGCACGGCCTAACTTCATAAGTAGGCAGAATAAGAGGGTTCAAAATCCGAACCTAAGAGCTATGCCTCCTTCTTGATACGGGGTCTGCATGGTAATGACAACAGTATTTTGAACATAATTGGCGCCAGACCGGACTGCCCTTTCTAAGGACAATAGGTAAGGACAGTCATAGGTCTGAATCTTACTAATATTATAAATGCGAAAGTGAGTTTGTTTGTTTGTTACCTACGTCTTCACGCCTAAACCGCCAAACCGATTTTGATGAATATTGTTACAGAGATAGTTGAGTCCCTTGAGACGGAAATAGGCTAATTTAAAAAAATGTTAAGAGGGAGACAGAGGGAAGAAAAGGGAAAACTTAGCTTTGCTATTTTAATTAAATAAGGCGTAAGTTCAAAAACTACAGGTAGCTGATACCTGCAAATCAGGAAAGGCAAACTGTGTTACGCCAAATTTAACGCAAGCGAAGCCGCGGGCGAAAGCTAGTTAAATCATAAAATTGTAAACACTAACAATACTAACCTCTTAAGCAATATTGTTACTTACACTAAGACACTAACAAAACCTAGTTTTATTTCATTTATGCGTAATGTATGAGTCGACAAATAAATGGCCTGTCGACCACAGGCTTCGCAGAGGATGTTTACATTGGAAGCCAACGCCTGCCTCATGGATAAATAGTCACAGATGGGACTGATGAGCATGAAGTCCAATTTTTTTTTCTGATTGTAATTCATCCCATAACTTACCTCGCTGTGGGTGCAACAGAGGAGGGGAATGTCAGACTCTTACTGACTAAAACCCATCCATGTTCCCTCTTTGGCCCTTTGCGTTCCGGGGCCATGGTATCTGTTTCGAACAACCCGCAACCCTGGCACTGTATGTACTCCTGAGCATGGGTTTCGTGTCCCAGATAAACTCGCTCGCCCGCTGCTACGTGGATTTCAAAGCAGGATCATCTCAATGGTTCTGATCTTTTTAAATTAAATAAAACCCAGATGTTAAGACACATACTTAAAAAACAGATTGGTGTTCAAATTCCAACGGACACTGCTGCCTACCCCCCTACCGTGATTCCTCATTTGTCACGTGCAAAAGAACCAATAACCTTCCGAAAATGTAAAGAATAATATTTTTGTTAAATTATACCGAATCCTGCTTGAAACCAGTTTTCTGTATTTATTAAGTTGTGCCACTTTCCTTATGCAACTCAACGTACGGTTATAAAAACAAAATTCTTTGCAGGTTTGTCTCGGCAGTATAAACTTCTTAAAGATTTTGTATTATGTTGAATAGTTTTAACTTCTCCAAGACCGGCCGAGTTATATATTCTCCAAATGAAATTTTGATAGAGAAGTGAACAATATACTGGATTCACATGAGCAATTGTCATTTGTCCTAGCTTTTTTTGAGAATGGTAAATCATCAAATAACTTCCCCCGCTGTGGGAGGAGCGGGGAGGAGTGTCAGAATTTTATTGACTAAAACCCAAATATGTACCTTCTTTTGCCCTTTATGCTCCGGGGCCGCGAAATCTCTTTCAATGAAGCAGCCTGCAGCCCCGGATTTGTCCTAGCTTGGATATTGCTCTATTAGTGATCACTTTAAGACCTAACGTTAGAGCTACAAGTAAAACTGTTGTGAAATTAATAACAACTAAATAAATAAAGTTAACAGTAAATAAACATACTTTGATAAGGAACCAAACAATCGCTTAACTATTACGCTAACTCTGTTAATGGTCAATTCTTACATGACATACATATAATTGGTAGTACCTACCATCTTGATTTTGATGAATTTTGGTACAGAGATAGTTGGGACCTAAGAGACGGACATAGGCTACTTTTTGTCTATTTCTAACACCTCCCTAAAATTGGGGGTGGAAGTATGTATGGAGTATTTCGCAGGTTTCAAGGTAGGAACACACAATGTTACCAACGAAAAATAGCTGCAAATCCGGAAAGGGGAACTGCGTTACCCCGAATTTAACGCGAACGAAACCGCGGGCAAAAGCTAATACAATATAAATATGTCCAATTAGTCAGAAAATTACAAGTGAAATAAATAAAAATAAGATGTCACGATAGTAACAACATAACAAAGAAAAGATCCCAATGATGCATAAAAATGCACACAAACTTATTAAAGTCACTATCAATAATGGTCTAATTAATTTACTCGTCATTATCTAAAAATCGTCAAAAGAACAGAACGCTTGCTCGACAAGCCATTTCTTCAACCGAGTTTTGAAGCTGCTTAGAGTTGAGTTAAATAGTTTTAATTCAGTGCTTACTATTAACATAGAAAAGGTAGAACAAGCTTTAGTCATTGTTTTCTGTTACGCAACTTAGAACTGCTAGATAGTGACTTAAAGCGGGTCTATTAACCTCCAAAACAATGAATTTTAAATGCTTCCTTATTTAAACCCGCATTGACACATAATGTCGATAATGTTCCTTCTCTCTGTTGGCACCTGAACGAGAAGAAGCTATCGTTTATTAACATCTCCACCATTTCCCTGGTCTTGTATTTACCTCTTATTGTTGTACTTGTGGTAAGCTACTTAGGTTTTCTTCTTCTATCCTTACATACTCCCACTCAATCATCCTGTCTTTGGCATTCATTCCTCTGCTTTCCAGACAGATTATTGGAACGAAGTTCCTTATCAAAGGGGGCTAGACGGAAAAAAAAGAAGACTAAACGTTGTAACGACACTTTTTACTAAAGTAGTTAGTTTTGGTCATAAAAGCGTATGTGTTCTTAACTCTTTTTTGTTAAATTTTGTAAATATTAATTGATTTGTTATTGGGTATGTTGATTGATTTGTGACATGTACATTGTATTATTTTAAAACACAATATTAATTATCAATGAATAAATACATGAATTAAATGAAACTCTCTTTGATTTTAAAATAAGGCGTACGGGTGAAGTTTAAAACTGATGTTTATAATGTTAGGTATGTACTATTTACTTACCGGTGATTTCCAATGCTTCTTCATAGCTATATTGTAATTTACTAGGTTTTGCTGGAGTCATTTCTATATCGTCTTTTCTTTTACTAATATTGTAACTATTTTTTTTTGACGGCGCCATTTTTGTAAACTAATATAATATTTTAGGTTTTGTTTATTTATTGTATTGATGTGTATATCTAAGTTTTTATTTAATTTTAGGTTTGTTTATCATCTTCTGGTCACCATGTTTGTGTTTTAACGTAAGTTTTAATCGTGTTTATAATTTTTTTTCACAAAACGTTTCGATAACACTACCGTCTTAAAACTAACTTAGTCAATGTAACTCATCTTTAGTTACTTTTTATCATAATCACTTTGACACAATTCTGTGGCCTTTTACGGTTGTGACAATGGGATGTTTTTTACGATGTTATTTAATCATAACTTGAAACAAAACTAGTGTTTATGCCACGACACCGCACGTTCGACTGATCAGAACCGAGTATTGGGTAGAAGGTCAGCTTATCTTAGCGTTACGATACCGCGTTCTTTTTTACAATAATGTTGCATATTTTTTGTATATTTGTCTATTTATACTGTGTGATTTTTTTTTTAAAAGAAGAAGCTTAATTTGAAACGGATCATAAATACGAATAAGTGTAAATAATTTAAACTATAATTACTTATGTAACAATATATGTACGTACTGAATACAATTAAGAAGATAGGAACAAACAATAGGTACGAATGCAACGCTTAAGAAATCTGTTATTGTTGTTGTGAATAAAATCTTTGGTAGATCAATTCTAGAATTTTTCTTTAACCAAAAAAATATACATATTTTTTGATAAAGTAATCTAATAGTCCTGGTAAAAATATGCGTGCGATTACTTAGTAGAGCGTGAATTTACAAAAGTCCCCCTTTTTTCCCCTGCGGCCCTGTACTAACAAATACTGTTCTGCTCTGTGGCAAGAACTTTTTGACAATGGGTTGCTAATTAATATTGTACACCGTAAGGGTATGTTTTGAGCTGTGTTGACGGCGCGTTAGTGTGTACACGCGCTTCCTAGAGACGTCAGAAAAGCAGAGGGGCCTGCCAGGGCCTCCGCCTGCCGGGGTTGCAGGTAGAGATACTGAGGAGCCGTAACATTAAGGGTAAAGAAGGAATATGGGTGGGCTTTTAGTCAGTACAAGACACTCCCCCCACTCCAAAAAAAGGGTATGTTGTGACACGTTGGAGCACACCGTGGAGGTTTGAACCGCTTTGTTCTCATAACGGTGATTAGCGGTAGAGCGCAGATCTCTCGTGGGGCCTCGTTTTAATCCATGGTCAGAATGTACGAAGAAGCAGTCACCTCCTTCTGCGGAACATTTATGGAAGCAAAGGATGGTATCCACGTTTGATGGCACGGTTCGCGCAGTGTCTGAGTATTGGCTGCTGCTCTGCGTGTCGCGGGTTCGATCCCCGCATGGAACAAATATTTGTATGACTTACAGATAGTTGTGCCGGGTCTAGCTGTTTATGTATGTGAGTTTAAAATGTTTGTAAATTGATTTTTTTAATGCTTTTCTTAGTTGTTTAGTTAATTATCCCCAAATTGCGTAACATAATGTATATAAGGAAAATGGTGTATTTATACACTGTGTTCAGACAAAATAAAGTTTTCTTGAGATAAGCAGACATAATGGTGTTAGTGATCGAACAAGAATGTCATATTATTATATCTCGTGACAGGTCGCAAATTGGTCTAGATAGATAAATTCTATGATTTTCTAGATTCTTTTATGTGCTCTAGAAGAGTAATAAGCCACTCGATAGTGACAGTACTGCCATTTTGGTTTTATTTAGGTACGAACCATCCGTTCAGTAGAAGTTTTAGGTGTTAATTTATTTTGCACTCTATATTAATTTATGATAAATCAGGGATTATGGTAGTATGTTAAAAAAATATCCCCAGGTTCTATAATCCTAAATTAACAGCACTCATGCAAATATTTCATAAGAACACTATCCCACAGATTAAGAACTTGAAATATTTAACTAATTTAAATAAATCATATACATTCGATTTTGGTAAAATCTATACTAATATTATAAAGCTGAAGAGTTTGTTTGTTTGTTTGAACGCGCTAATCTCAGGAAGTACTGGTTCGAATTGAAAAAAATATTTTAGTGTTGGATAGTCCATTTATTGAGGAAGGCTATAGGCTATATAACATCACGCTACGACCAACAGGTGCTGAGCAGCGTGGGTGAAACCGCGAGGAACAGCTAGTAATAAAATAAAGACATATATTGAGAATACATCTTTTTGCCCAATACTAGCCATGAAATTATGGAAATTTTGCTGGTTCTTAAATAATTATTTTATAAAAAAAAATTGCCTCGCTATACATAATTAGCATTTTAGTTTTCAACGGCTGTGAACAACTAGTATATTTTGATTTAAGTGAGGACACTTTGTCATTGACACAAGAGCCGTGCGGCGACGAGCTGAGGTCTTATGGAGCTGAGACAAGCAGGTACAAATTCCATCGTGAATCAATCGACGTTTTTCAATTTTCAAAACACTTAAAGAGATATTAAATTACAACACGAAAAGTATTTTTGTGATTAATGACTTTAAAACTATGATTTACTTTTTTTTTTCTCCGCTTTATCTTCCAATGTTTAAGGAGACGCAAAGGTATGACGCCGCTAAACAGTCTATATAAAAATATCTTGTTTATTTGTGATATTGTGTTGATAAACTCTTTCTTTTTTAATTTCCTTGCTCTATATAATAAAAATCCTCACCGACTACAGGGATTTGAACAGTTGTTTATTGTTACTTGTCGTGAAATGAGAAAAAATTAAGCGTTAGAGATACATTGCATGTTGAACCTAATGGAACTGCAATAAGATCCAGTTTGCGAAGAACAGTATTGAAAACGTTTTGTTTAGCAGTTAGGTATTGTTGATAGTAATGACATATTTTAACAAAACTATTTATACTTGTTATGATATTGTTCTCTGGAACCTTAACAGCCAAAAACATAATTGGATAACAATACTTACCGGTAAACTACGTCACTTCTATTATGAGTTGAATAATTATACATTTTCTACGCTTCAGATTTAAATATGAAAGAAACAATTGTTTTGGCATTATGTTTATTTAAATAAAATAGTAAATAAGTCTTATATCTACATGTCCGTGTAATTATTTTTTCCGTATATCTGGCGGTAATAGACTTGAAACCGCAGCGGCGACTGAAACAAATGAACACAAATTCAGTTATTTTACTGTTTTCGCTGTACCATCGTACAGGTGGCAAAATAAAATAAACTGTTTCTTTTTAATCTGGAACCAGGAATAAATCGTAGTTGCAAAATACATAAAATTTAATAATCAAAAATATTTAAAAAAAAAAACCAAATTAAATTTATTGGAAAATGAAGAAAATAGTAATGCGTGTAACAGGGCGCCACAAGATGGAATGTTTTGCTATGGTGGATAGTCGATATTTTATAAAAAGAATAAAAAAACCTTAGGTTTTTGTTTTAGTCATCTATAACCTTAAATGAAACAACAGAACATATAATTATAGTATGATTCAATTCTATTGAATTATTTGTTGAATGTGCCTAACCAGAGTCAGGAACATCAGAATCTTTTTTCTTAACTTAGTTCAGTTGAAATGTGTTTTCGTTTATTCATTTTTGTATTTTTTTTTACATATTACTTATTCATTAAAAAAATAAAACAAAATACATTTAAAAATATAAATATATTTTATTTTTAAGTTACCTAAGTACATGTTTTTTTTGACGTGACAACGTCTTAAATTAGGTTGCGGCTGGGAGTCACTTATGAAAAAGTGTAACGCTCGGTAACGTTACGATGAGTCACCGAACGAGAGAGAGGCCCGCCGAATGCCTTGCGTCTCTCTCCCACTCAACTATGATCGGTCTGCCGCGCGCGCAGCACTAGAGAATTAGGCGCATTGAATCGGCGCATGCTTGTGTCTCTGTCTTTGTCTTTCTCGAACGTTCTTGGCGTTGGAAAAACAAGAAAGCGTCATAATACAAGTTCACACGTGTGGTTAAAATATCGTCAGCTGTGTCTGTAGTGAAAATGTGGAGTGCTTAGATTCGTCATTTACAACAACTACAACAATAAAGGTAAATAATTGTACACTGATATTTCATTATCGTAAACTATGATTGATTGATTAATTGTTAGATTGACACAAAAGTTGAGAAACTGAGTTTATAGGTTAAACATGTACAATGTTTTAGTAAACAAAATATATTTCTATAGTTAAAATTTGTGCAATTCTTATTTTCATTCAATTCCTTGTTCCTATTGTGCAATTTAATTATATTCATATCAATAAATATTCTACCGAGAAAAAGACGTTGTCACGTAAAATCTTCGCCCGTAAAACCGACTTTACAGGCAACCATTTTTTCTTAAAAACGTTGCCCCACACTAAACACACCTGAATTAAAATTAAAATAATGACATATAAAGAGAACGAGATTTTTTTAGATTACCTGTATATCTGGTATCTCACTCAAGTGCATAATGGAATATAAAATAATATTTAGAAATATTATCTTATATTCCATAGACAAAATAATTTATCCATATAAATAGTTGGTGATATATAAATCGTTTATGCATTGGATAGCCTCGTGAGGGTTTCGTTTTCACCCTGTATATGATATCTTTTTAGGGTTCCGTACACAAAGGATAAAACAGGACCTTATTACTAAGACTCCGCTGTCCATTCATCTATCGGTTTGTCACTAGGCAGTTCCTCATTAAACGTGTTAATTAGACAGTTAAAATTGTCACATACGATGTACTTTTGTTACCGCTATAACAATAAATACTTAAAAACAGAATAAAATAAAAATGGCTCCTAGACCACAAACATGGTTTTTCCGTCTTTATAGATCGACTCGCACTTGGTTTTGTTTTAAATACCTACGTATCTAACCCAACAAACAAGATACTCTTATAAAATTATATGTTTAAGGTCTAATTTCTTATAGAGGTTTTAAAATCGCTTTCATTATATCAATGTTCCTTATAATGGCACGATATAAGAAGATTTAGCTAATATTACCTTTATTCTTATAATTTAGTTGGGTTAAGCATAACAAGTCCAAATTACATGGTTATTATAAGGATTGACAATGTGTTATTCTTATAAGAGCATTTACAATGCTTTTAAGCCATATAATATTGAAATCCTTATAAAAGCTTTTCATTTGGCTAATTGTTCTTATAACAGTAATGCATAAGCTAACTATGATACTTTTAAACTCATAAGAGCATTTTATAAGATGTCTACCCAACAAAAAAATTACAGCATTTTATATGGTCTTTACAAGAATGAAAGCAATCCATAATCACTTATATAGTCATTAAAAAGGTATTATTCTCTAGATGGTCATATTAAAATATTTTATCTAACTTGATTTGTCATATTTTGGCCATTTTGGAAATGCAACAGAAATGTTTACTGTTACAATAACATAAAAAATGGATTCACAAGATTGGAAGAAGTTTAAGAGGAGTGGTGGCTATAGAAAAAAAGTTAAACAAGTTTACGAAAACATGATTAACAATACAGCCACCACTTCTACTGTTACGAATATAATGCTACAAAATGACCAAGCTGATACTAACAAATCACTTAAGGGTTCCGTAAATAATTTTATGGAAGATGACAATAAAGTACAGGAAATCAGTGAGGAAGAATATAACAGTAGTAGTAGTGAAGTAGACATAAATTTAATTGAAGAGTTGAATAAGATGGATATTTGTGGTGATATCAGAGACTGGGCAGTAAAAAATAATATTTCCCATATGGCTTTGAGTGATCTATTAAAAATATTACATGACGTATTACAATTTTTTCAAGCGCCGTATCTTTTTGGTTTGTCGTACAATTGAAATGACCAGAGTATCTGTTTCCGTTTCAGACTTCTTACACATTTTGTCTAATTCCTTCTCTGCTTCGTGAAAAGTTAGAAAATCAGATCTCTTCACTTTGCAAATCTTTTTTATTTGTTTTCATTATATTTGGGCCAGTAAAGAACGCCATCGATATCCCAATTGCTTGGAACTGCAGATAGTTTTGATTTTTGATGAATCTGAAAAAAAAAACAACATATTATTATACTAAATACATATTTTTTTCCAAAAATTGCGGCCAGCTCAATAAACCATTGTAATAATACCTAAAATGTAATATAGCTAATATTAATATATCTACGGAATGATGAAAGGAACCCTAACGATAGATAAAATGGCGATAGCATAGGGAACAAATATTGCCATTACAGAGCTTATAATCTTAAAGAGATCTAATAGACGATGTGAGAATGCTATTACCCTTGTAAAAGCGTTATAAAAAACATGACCTAATAATTATTCACATTTTTACCGTAAAACTACTCAAATTCAAGGGCGCGTTGATATAATTACACTTTTTATACCACATTTTATCATACGTTTGAATTCCCAGACAGTTTTCACAATAAACAAGCACAATATACTCTCGGATTCAGGTACACTACAAAAAATAAATGAAATTAATGACTTACCGGTTCTTGTTTTCTTTAAAATACTTGTTGCCGCTGCCTAACTGTAAAAAATCACTCAACAAAACACTTGTTGTAGAATCTCAAACACTGGCAGCTTTTTAATAGAATTTGCCTTGCCGCTTTAAGTTTTACTCCCTTGTTGCTCGCCATGATAAAACATGTATAAGGTTGCTTGGCTTTATTAACGCGTTCAACATGTCTCTTATAAGTGTATTAGCCTTTTAAGAGCAATCCTGTTGCTTTTATTAGTTCGACCCCCTTGTTGCTTGCTACAATAAAATACGTATAAGAAAAAGAAGCTTATAATATAGCAATTATAAGGGGGGTATGAGGTTATTGTTCTTGTAATTTGTGCCCAAACGCACCCTTATTAGCGATAATACGGCTCTTATAAGTAAATTATTTTTGGCAATTTTAGCCACTATGAGAGGATTTTTTGTTTGTTGGGAATACAACAAACAAACCTAGATAGTAAACCACACTCACCCAACATCAGTCCACCACAGATGTAGAACATTGAGGTGCAGTGTGACATGATGAAGGCTCCCAGCACGTTGACTCCGCCCAGCGCACTGAGCCGGGCTACCATCACGCCCATACAAGCTGCCATACCACTGGACCAAATGAAACATGATCAGAAAATGGAGTGGTAACGAAAATGAAAAGTTAAGAGCAATGTGTTGCGGGGAGACATTTTGGTAGTGTAAAAATATAATAGCAATGAATATTCTGACGTAAAATTCAGTGGAAGTAAGTTTATTTCTCAAGTATGCAATTTCTGTAATATTCTTGGATTTGCCTTAAAATGTACCTACTCATGCCAGAACTAGTAGTTTTGTATATAACGTTCTCAGATTGAAACAAAACCGATTACACAAATGTCCTTTTTTTGGTATTTTTCGTCGTGTAGTTGAGCTCCTTGGGTTTTGAGTCGAGCTACACGATAACTGACAAATGCTTGCACTGACTGGACCGCTCCACTCAATCTGTGCGGTGCTTTCTTAAAAAGACCATTTCAGACACTAATCTGCATAGTCCTTATGTAAGTTGACCAAGATTTTTGTTTGGACCTTAAAAGAGACTATGACCTAGTCTCTGAGTTTGTTACGGCTGTTTCTGCTCAGAGTAGTTTGGTACGAAATACCGGCCTCATCTAGTTTATAAAAAGACAGGTAAAAGTGTTTGTGAAACCTACTTGCAAAATAAACATCATTTATCATTTGATTGCTGCAATGGTTTTATTTCACTTTACAGAGCTCTTGAGTCTATGAATCGGACCATTGCCCCCTTAAGACTTTACATTTTATGGGGCTGGGGTCAACAATACATGAACATTACGAGTATGTACGGTTAACAAAAGAGATAAGTAACCTGTAGGCTCCTTAGATGTAGTTGATTTTCTTTCAAAAATCGATGGAAGTTTCATCTCTAATTTAGTTTATTTATAGAACTGTTTGTCTTCTATTAAACCTTTATTCTTAAACATCCATGGATTTTTAAGGACATTTCAAATTACCTTTATTCTGAAACACCCATGGATTTTTAAGAACATTTCAACTGTATATGTGTTCATAATCAAACAAGAGTATAATGGAGTTTTTTTTTGGCAATTTATGGGTATAAAATTATCCGAAAGTCTACTCGAAATAAATGGTGGTTGGTTGGTACTCACCGATATGACGTCGGATACATATCAACGAAGTACGTATAAATGATTCCTATACACAACTCATTCGTCAGCAGCCCGAAGAATAGAATGAAGCTGGTCAAGTTGTCCTTGATGACGACAGCTCCAACTGCAGAGACAGCAGAGAATGTCATAATGATGATCATCAACGCCTTCTTACGGTGCGCCAGCTTCGTGATGAATAGCATGATGATCACGAAGGAAACGCCTTGGGCGAGGCTGGCCCAGACCAGACTGACCTCCATTGTAGATTTGCATTCTAACTAAAAAGAGAATAAACACATTATTTTCCGAAGGGATCAACAGACGCGTGCTAATACTGCTGGCATGTTAAAATCGACCAGGCCCAAACTCAGAGATTTCATTAATGAAAAACACTAAAAACACTTTGTCCCTTTAAATTTTTATAGATGGGAAATCATCAAAGACTCCTTGTCTGTCCTCCTTCTCTGTCCTTCTTTTGTACTTTGTGTTCCGGGGCTGCGGTTTCTCTAACGAACCATCTTTCACCCCAGCAGGCGGTACCCTGACAGACTGCTCTACTTTGCTGACATCTCTTCGAGGCGCACGTGGAACACTAACGTGCCGTCGAAGGGAATTGAATCCAATAATTCTTGCTGAAGAGTACCTAATGCTTGCTTTAACTTTTAGATCCACAAGACCGTGGACCCGGCTCGTTTCAAAATGTGATTACCGATAAGGAAGACCTCTAATATATGCTTCTAGGTTAAATGTTGCCCGCGTGTGTTCTGACACTTTTGCTCTTAGTTTTGCAGCCAAAATAGAAGACTTTGATTTAACATTGTGTTGTACTATTTCTGTTTTTTATCTGGCAGCTGCAAAATACTAATTTCAGCTAGTTATATAAATGCAGTTTTGAAAGTATCGTGCGTATTGTGTAGTTTTACTTTTAAATTGACCGTAAAACTTGGGTCCCAAAAATATATTCATCGTTATAAAAGCAATCACCCAAATTAAACAATTTTTAGGGTTCCGTACCACACAAGGAAAAATCGGAACCCTTATTGGATCTCTTTGTTGTCCGTCCATCTGTCTGTCTGTCTGTCAAGACCCATGGTAAGAAGTATCAGGTTATTAAACCGTATACTCAACTCTGTAGTCCCTTTGTGCTGTGAAAAAATCAACCCTCTAGTCTAAGTCAAATGATATGGCCGTTTTGAGCCCTGATATTTGGCCAACATAAATCAACTTATTATTTGAATAAAAATGTTTATTATGTTATGTTCTATTTTTAAAAATAAAACAGCCAAAAATGTATGGAGGTTGGGTGACCTCCTTTACCTTTTTCAACGACTTTCCAGTTTCGTTTTTGTAACAGTGGTAAATAAACGGTAGCTTTTGTCAAACCGTATTTTTCTTGCTGATAGAAATTTGCGTGCCCTTTTGAATATAAGCACTGCCCGACAATTCCAAAAATACCAAAACCCCTTACATTTTCAGCCGTGACATTAGTGTTGCCGACGATCATCTTGCAGAGTCCGGTCTCATCATCAGCTTCCATGGCATTGAGGCCGGCGGAGAACTTCTCCGCCAGGTAAGGAAACCAGATGAAGAAGCTGTTGTTTCTGTAATAAAGAAGCCAAATGGTTATTTGTTGGTCATAGAGCTCGAGTTTGACCAGAAGAGACGCGCCTCTCTTTTTTGGCATCCATGTGGGTATTGCTTAATTATTACTTACTTCGGTGCACAAAAACTGACACCAGGTTAAGCTCTAACAGAACAGACACATAAACAGTTGCAGAACGCATTAAAATACGAAGAATATATTATGAATATCTGCTCCGTTGGACTGCTGCTGAGTATTGGGTCCTAGGTTCGATTCCCAGGTCGAGCAAAAAGTGTTATTAAATTTTTCCAACAGGAATTTCACAGTAGCAGCCCGGAGTTTGGAAATTTACGGTAAGCTACCCCCAGAAAGTAGATGTAGCGACTGCTCCGGTCGTATCGGATTGCCGTCCTACCGGACTATGAGAGTGAGGGAACAAATAGTGCACCTGTGCCTGCGCACACGCGCCTGCACGCAATATATCTCCCGCGCAGATGGCTAATCTTCACTGAGATTGGCTGCCGTGGCCGAAAACGTTCAGGTGGCTACGTATATGTGTCCCAACGTTTGTAGAATAGCTACTGCATTAGCACTCTAAGCCAAACTTGTCTTTCGTCGAAGATATTTCGGTTATGTCCGCTAATACTCACGTGCTAAAAATGACAGCAGTGAAGAAGTAAAGCATGATACTCTTCCAGAGCAGAGGTGGCTTGAACAGAGGCACGATCTGCTCCCACAGTGACTGCGTCAGGGACGCATCCTTGCGACGCTCGTTCCCTTCCTCGTTCAGAATTATCCTCTTTACCTAAATGGCAAAGAAAAAAGGATTTCATATAAAGACTTGCGGCAGTTATTTTTAAGACACACACAAAATAAACGCATATAATATGTATTTTAATCCAAACTTTAATGTTTAAATGCAAGATAATGAAATAAGGATATTATAAATATTTGAGAAAGTAAGTTTTTCAGGTTCTCCATCTGATTACTTTGGCCGGAAACACTGAATGACACTGAAGTTCACACATTGTCTTAGGCAAATCGTGTGAACCAACCAATCAGATTCATGGACAAGACACACATACTGAAGTGGAACTGTACATCATCATTGTCAGCCTGTGTCAGGCCACTGCAGGACATAGCAATTTCCCAACGCCACTTGGCTCAGTCTTCAGCTACCCGCATCCAGCTGCTGCTCGTCCTGCGCAGTCCGCAGTAAACGAGTCCAATCATTTCATTTACAAGAACACCATACTAACCGGGTATTTCTTTCCCTTCCCATTATTTCTTCTCCACATCTTACTTAGGTTCTCCACGGCCTCAACATCTCGCTGGACATTGACCAAGAACTTTGGGCTCTCGTAGAAGAACTGCGTACCGAAAGCTCCGATGCCCAGGGGTAGAGCAAGGGCAAGGGCCAGGAGACGCCAGGGGGTGAACGTGATGGCGCCCAAGTTGTACGTGAAGTCCAGATTTAGGATGAAGTAGGCGACAGCTGGAATAATAATTAAAAATTGATACAGAAACATCCCACGAGCACTCGTCTCACCAAGATTTATTTAACACTATTTAATCTGTTAAAGTTATAAAGAGATTCAGTAAAATTACAGGCAAATAAGTAACTAACTCTTGCAGCCGCAAGAGCTGATAGAACTGGATGAAGGACAATGATGGCTGATAGGCGTAACAATGACGATTGGGTGCTCACTCATCCCTCCTCGAGCATGTCCGAAGAGACGCTTTAGCTGCACAGAATTTTATACTAATAAACAATAGTAATACAGTCCTTTAATTGATGACGTGCGTGAGGATTATTCTGTTGGTGAAATCGGACCCTAAAAATACACCATTACCTATTAAGTTGTTGGGGTCGGTTATCATTCTAACCAAATGCAGTTGAATTTTGATCTAGATACCTGACTTTTATATTATAAATACTGATTAACAGTATACTCCATGTTGTGATGAAGATTTTAGTTACAGGCCGGAAAATCGAAGCTAGACTTACCAACATAAGCCGCTAAACTAAAGTCCAACACGCTAGTCATGATCAACATGTAGGAGTCTCTCACTCCCTCCGCACACGATTCTCCCAGCAGGGTGTACGACGCTGACTGAGCGCAGCTGCAACTGTGGACATATATTATCGTTTTGTTAGTCCATGGTTCTAAAGGTTCCGTACAACAAAAGGAATAAAACGAAACTCTTATAAGATCACTTTCTTGTCCGTCTGTCTATCTGTCTGTATCCCTTTATCTTTTATTTTGCGGATGGGTAATCATCAAATAGCTTGCCCCGCTCTGGGTGAGCGGGGGGGAGTGTCAGACTTGTACTGACTAAAACCCACCTACTTTCCTTCTATTGTCCTTTATGTTCCGGGACCGCGATATCACTTTCGAACAACCCGCAACTCAGGCAGGTGGTGGCCCTGGCTGGCCCGTCTGCTTTGCTGACATCTTTTTGAAGCGCGCGTGAAACACTAACGTGCCGTCTCGCCTGCGGTGGCCGGGAGTTGCCTCGCGGCTTCTGACGTCCGGGGCGTCTCCCGCGGCGGCTGGGTTGGTTTGAGATTCTTTCCCTCAAACGCCCGGCTAACTCCTTTACTAGCATGACTGCTTCGCAGCAGGAGGTGACCGCTGCTGCATTCCCTCTCGCTACGGACCATGGGCCGGACGCGAGAGATCGCCGCCGCCGATCGCCTCTAGGTCGGGCACGGCGGTTCTCCGCCCAATCTGGGCAGACCGTCACTGTGTGCTCCACCGTGTCCTCCGGGCGATCGTTACAATGGTGACACCGGGCGTTTCCTCCCGCCCGATTATGTGCAGGAACTTCCCAAAACTTCTGTGTTCAGTGAGGACCTGCATCAGGCGGTGGTCCAGGCATCTTTGAGTAAAGATTCCCACGAATAGAGAACTCCTCCTTTTTTTGAAATCGGTTAAAAATAGCAACAATCTTGCACGAGTCCGCATTTTTTAACGTAGGTTACATTATAACTTCAAGTTACTCACAGACTAGTACTAATAAACTTGAGCAATGCCATCACTACCCAGTTGGGGCTGAAGGCGCCGATGGTAGCTACCCCGAAGCTGATCCACATGGCTATGAGCAGGCTCCTCCGCCGACCCTGGGTGTCGGAAATGTAGCCCCAGGGGTATGCCATCACTATTGGACCTGGAATTAATAATAAATAAATCCTTACTATAAATCCTTACTAATATTATAAAAGTGAAAGTGAGTTTTCGTTACCTCTTCACGCCTTAATGGCTGAACCGATTTTGATGAATTTTGGTACAGAGATAGTTGGGACCCTGAAGACAGACATAGGCCTATAGACATATTTTTTTAAAATAAAGATTGAGATATGAGGGGAAAGAGCTAAGTTTTCCCTTTTCTTCCCGAAAAGGGAAAACTTAGCTTTGCTATTACAATCAATAAGGCGCAAGGGCAAAAACTACAGGTAGCAGGTACCTGCAAATCAGGAAAGGGGAACTGTGTTACCCTGAATTTAACGCGTTAGCCTATGTCCGTCTCCAGGGTCCCTACTATCTCTGTACCAAAATTCATCAAAATCGGTAGGCGTGAAGACGTAACAAACAAACAAACTCACTTTCGCTTTTATAATATTAGTAAGGATTTTACTCAGTAATAATGTAGCATCCTAATGAAGAATAAGAATTTTTGAAATCGGTGCAGTAGTTTCTGAGTTTATTACATGATACGAAAATAAATCGTTCTTCTTTATAATATTAGTGTAGAAATGTAGATGTAAATAATTTAATAAGTGACATATAATTTATTGAATTTCTTTTTCCAATAATTGGCGTTAAAAATCAATTTTAAATTCATACATGCATAATTGTATCGTTGTTTTCTTTCACAACGTCTGCTTTTGCAGTGCTTTTTGTTGATTTGCAGTTTTGTGTAAATAATGAATAATATTTATTTTTTTTAAATTAGATATCGTTGTCTACTACGATCTCTCTTATAGAACTAATCCACAAGTTTGTGAGAATGGATATATGGATGTTTGTTACTCTTTTACGCAAAAGCTACTGAACAGATTTGGATGAAATTTGGCACACGGATAGTTTATAACCTGGATTCTGAAATTATTACCTAAGTACGTGCGAGCGATGCCGCGGGCATATAAAATGAGCAAATAGGATAAACAAAAACATCTACATACAGCTGAAACAAGTCTTTAATGTATAAATAAGGCTGATTAAATGCGTGGAAGTGATTCATATCAGACATTCTCAGTTGTAAAGCCAATTGAGCAATTATTGGCAATTGATTCGTGCATGGTAGGTTTGTTTGTTCTGTTGTTTAATTCGACTGGCAAAGTAACTATGCATTAAAATGGTTTCATTCTTTCAATAATCAGACTTTTACTGACTAAAACCCCATTCATGTTCTTCCTTCTGGCCTTTGTGTTCTTGGGCCGCAGTATCTCTTTCGAAAGACCCGCAACCCCAGCAGAGCCATCGACCCTTAGAAGAAGACCATTATCTAACTGCTTACCAACAAAAGGCATAGACAGTAATATACTGGTCTGACTGATGTCTAGACCGAAGTCGCAGGTACATCCACTGACGATCACGGAGAAGCCGAACATGTCCACACCCATGGCCAGGGTACAGATGCTCAGGGTCACCAGGAGACCTACACTGTAGCTGCCATTACCTGAAAAAGAATTTGAGGTGAAAGTTAGAAGAAGCAGCGGTAATGTAAAGTTGGCTAGCATGATAGACTGGCAAGACTATAATTGTTGTTAAGACCTAGGCATACATAAAGGGTACATAATCTAGATATTCTGTTAGTCCGTTATTAAGGTAGACTCAATCGAACGAACGTTAGAATCCTTATCCTTACTAATATTATAAAAGCGAAAGTGAGTTTGTTTGTTTGTTTGTTACCTCTTCACGCTTTAATGGCTAAACCGATTTCGATGAATTTTGGTACAAAGATAGTTGGGAACCAGGAGACGGACATAGGCTAATTTTTATTTAAAGTGGGATGTGAGAGAGAAAGAGGGAAGAAAAGGGAAAACTTAGCGTTGCTAATTCAAATCAATAAGGCGCAAGGGGAATTGTGTTACCCCAAATTTAACGCGGGCGAAGCCGCGGGCGAAAGCTAGTAAAGGATAAATGACGACATGGTTGCCGCAGTGGTTGAGCAATCGACTACTACGCTGCGTGTCACGGGTTCGATTCCCGCACGGAACAAGGTTAACGCCTACAGATAGTTGTTCCGGGTCCAGCTGTTTGTGTATGTCAGTTTAAATGTTTGTAAATGTATCCACGATACAGGAGAAATTTCTAATGTGCAGCAAAGCTTTTTAAAAAGAAAAATTAATAATCTAGATATTCTGTTAGTCCGTGATTAACGTAGGGTGAGTGCGTTAGAAAACTATTTATTTAAAGCACCGGTTATTACGTATTCATTATTACATCATTTTATATACCCATACAGACATTAAAACTATCTACAACTATCGTATGAAACAGCCGCGGTGTATTATTTTTAATTACAAAATTGAATGCTGTAAATTGAAGAAAATTCTTGAATTTCATGACAATTCGCGTCACCTCTCCGATTCAGCTGATCAGTCATGTGTCAAAATCCTGTCGTGCAGAGTGGTTAAAACAACACTTAATAATTAAGAATGGAGAAAAAGGACTAGAACACTTACCAGCTAAGTTGATGGCTTCAGCATAAGTGTATATTCTATCTTCTAAACTACAATTACTCCTATTTATATTAATAACGCTAGTATTTAAGTTAGTAATACTGTCTCCGAGACCGTTCTGCTTAGTTTTCGCCGTCATTTTCACTCTGTTTGTACCCTGGAACAATTAACAGGTCATTAGAACTTCTTCTCCTTTTAGTATCAACGTAATATTAATATTATACAGTTTGGTAGTATGTGTTTATGAGTATTTCAGCGTCAGACGCGTTGTGCAGCTGGGATTTAAAGACGTCTTTTTTGCAATCAGCTAACTTCCCGCGTTTTGGGGGGTGGGGGGAGTGTCAGACTTGTACTGACTAAAACCCACCCATGTTCGAGGGAAAGAGACAGAGATACTCAGGATAGTATCGCGCTATCTCTTTCTCACACTGGAATAAGTTCTAAGTAAAAAGTACGAAGTAAAGTTATTTTCGACTTCTTAAGTTTTTTTTTGAAAGTCGGTTACTTATATTTTTTACAAAAAAACAGCATTTCTAGTTATAAATTTTTAGTATGAATATCACTTAATTTTTATCGAGTATTCATTTAGGTACATTGTCACTAAAAGATTAGCAGATCATCCATATAGACATAAAGAAAATCTCCTAAACTAAGTACCTAATCAATATAAATAAAATTGATATGAGACCACCTGGGAATTAAGTATACCCCAACAAATATAAAAAGGATTTTGCAAATCGGTCAGGAGTCCCAAAGTAATCGTTGGACTTACATAAAAAAAAACCTCCTCCTTTTTGAAGTTGGTTAAATATTGTAACGTTTTCATGTGCATGGTATTTTGGAGCGATACTATTAAGAAATAGCTTTATATTTCAAATGACGAGAAAATCGCACCCAAATCATATGATCGTGAGTGTACATGGACACCAGCACCTGAATCCTTACTAATATTATAAAAGCGAAAGTGAGTTTGTTTGTTTGTTTGTTTATTACCTCTTCACGCTTTGGTACAGAGATAGTTGGGAAACAGGAGACGGACATAGGCTAATATTTTTTTTTAAAAGTGGGATGTGAGGGAGAAAGAGGGAAGAAACGGGAAAAGTTAGCGTTGCTATTACAAATCAATAAGGCGCTACCGAATTTTATGCGAGCGAAGCCGCGGGCAAAAGCTAGTATGTAATATTGTTAAGAAAGACAAAACAATATGCTCCATGCTGTTGGATGAAGGTAAATTATTATTATTATTATTTTTTTCTTTTATTTGTTGGAGGCTTTTATCCTCAAAGGCAAGTCAGCCTCATCATAACTTAAACTAAATTTTAAACTAAACTACACACTTATGATACAACTAATCCATTAATCTACACTAAACAAATCGTGAATTGCTATTTCCAGTGAGGGTTAAATTATTTTTGTTAATTGTAATTACTTTCTGATAGTGAGAATTGATTAGTGAAGGAACCTTGAAAAGGTTGACACCTCAGTTCCTTTAGTAGGAGTTGCGGGTTGTTTGAAAGAGATACCTCGGCCTTCCGAGGCCTGTTGCCCTGCCTGCAGCCGGCCTGTTGGCCGGGTGGATTTTAGCCAGTTTGAGTCTTACACTCCCCCCTCTCCACCCAGAGCGGGGGAAATTATTTGACGTCTTCACGGCTTAACCGTATTTGATGAATTTTGGTACAGAGATAGTTGGGACCCTGGTGAAGGCTATAGGCTATATAAAAAAAGTGAGAAAAGGGGGAGAGAGAGGGAAGAAAAGGGAAGGGAAGATATATTTTTTTCGATCATCACGCATCACATTAGCGTTAGCCCAAAGTAACTATGCCACGCGGACGGAAGCTAGTCCAGAATAACACTAAAACGAGGCAGTTCCTAAAATGCCCAATAAAACGTACAATTACAAAAAAACATAATTGTTAATATTGGCCTCATGATGAGGCTTATGATGAGGCTTTTAACACTATTTACAGTTACAGCCGGCAATAAGGCAGCACCCTGCAGGATTCCATTTTTTTGAGCAACCCAATATCATACACAATATTAGTTAATAGAAAATGATCCAGTGAATTTGTTGATCATTTTAACAACTACGTTTAACTTATGGTAATATTCGATATAACCTCGTTTGTTTATATAATAACAGCGTACAACTGAAGCATATTGTTATCACATTCATTATGACATGTTGTTTATTTCGTCACCTGCTCCAATGGTTGTTCAATTTATAAGTATTATTTAACCTCTCAAGGACCGCCATTATTTACGTCAACTATCCGTCAAGCACCGCCGGGCGGGCTCTTATCGTAAGCGTAATCTGATTTTAAGACTTAGGTATCTTTACTACAAATACAGTTTTGAATCGGTCGGGGTTCGGTGGCAAAAATTTGTGCCAGCGGGGTTCAACGGTAATACTTGTTTACTGGCATGTTTTTGTGCCGCTGGGGCTCTAGAGGTTAAACCATTTTGATAAAGCCATAGATTGTTAAATTAAAAGTTATTCTTAATCGAAATTCTGTTATAGACACTTGACGTACAAAAAAAATCACATGCACAAACCTAACGAATGATTTTCAATCAAAAATTAAATTTAAACTCGAGTACATTTTGGTCTCAATTTTGCGATAAGAGTGTAAATAAGAATTATAATAATGGCTTATCGCGAAATAAGGTTTATTTTTTCAATTTTCACGTAATCGTGCTGCGCTCACAGATTATCCCAAGTTTATAGTGCAAAAACAATTCATTTTTAACTTTATATTTATAGGATCCAGTATACTGATAAATATACAGAAATAGAAATTCTTGTTTTCTATAAATATAAAATACATTCTAATCGAACTATTTTGTTCTATTTGTGCTCACCTATTAGGTATTTATTTATTTAAACTTCATGTACAAAATTGGTACTTAGGTGGATTTAATGCCTTAAGGCATTCTCTACCAGGCAACCGTTGGGTTACATACGACAACATTTATTTATTTATTTACATTTAACATTGTGATAATTAATACACTTTTGACGGGCCTGTTGTCTAGTGTTTAGTGGCCCTGACTGCTGAGCCGGAGGTCGTGGGTTCGATTCCCACCCAGGACAAACTTTGTGTGATGAGCATGATTGTTTGTTCTGTGTCTGGGTGTGATTTATCTATAATATGTATGTATGTATAAATTATATAAGTATGTATATCAGTTGTCTGGTTACCATAACACAAGCTCCGCTTAGCTTGGGATCAGATAGCCGTGTGTGAGTTGTCCCAAGATATTTATTTATTTATTTACTTATAGTGATACTAATACAAGATAAAACAACAAATAAAAAGTATCATCAATGAATGGTATTCAGAAGTACACCTAGTTATGCAATTACTAAACACCTGATCTTCGTGAAGAACCTCACCAATAAGGTTGGTGCAGGTTTAGGGCGTCCCCTTCTATCGTCGCCATTCCTCCTCTCCACATGACCAAACCAGCTGAGCATACTCCTTTTACTTTTTGTCACTACATGTTTCTTAAATACTGCATACGTAAAGCAAATAAAAAAAAGTCTTCAGTAAATCAATCTGCAGAATCAAATTAAATTAGTTTTCCTCTTTTAAATTCTGAACTTTTTAATTTGATAATCAAAATGAAATAAGAAATTCAGTGTACCACTATTTAGGAAAGAAAACAAAACAAAATAAACCCGCAGTTAATGGCAACGGCAAGACATGAGAAGACAGAAATTGTTGACAAAATAATAAATATTACTCGATATAAAAGACAACATTTTGATTATGAAACATAAGGTGAAGCGTTTGAATTGCCTGCGGAAGAGATTTTCTAAATAAACATATTTTCTGTTGACAATGAAATGTGCGTGCAAAGGTTTGAGCCACTACAACAACATGGGAATCATGATCAGAATTAGACTTGTATTTGTGAAACATATCTAAGGGTCTTCAGCTGAAACATATGGGTGCTTGGTACTCAGTAAGTATATCATTTAAAAAAAAACAGTAAAGTAGTGTTTGTGAATAACTCTGAACTGTCAGAGATATTTTCCAGGAGAATCATCTGATAAATGAAGGAAAAATAACTACGACATTTTATCGATGTTGAAATGTAAAAGAAAAACTTAGGATCTCCCCTCCTCCTCCGGATACAGTTCAACAAAGGAATATTTTTAGGCCTAGTTAAATTATTAAAACATATTTGATGAATTCTCTCACACGAGGCATACTGTCAGCTCCTTGCATTTGCATTGAAAACGACGTGACTCATGCGTTCGATTTATAGTGCTACAATAAAAGATTGCAGTCTTAGGCATACCAGCAAATATCGATTTTACAACTCTAAAACATTTATGAAATTTATTTATTTATTAAACACTAACTTTTGCCCGCGGCTTCGCTCGAGTTAAATTCGTGGTAACACAGTTCCCTTTTCCTGATTTGCAGGTATCTGCTACCTGTAATTTTTGCTCTTGCGCCTTATTTATTGTAATAAAGCTAAGATCTTTTTTCTTTCCTCTTTCTCCCACATTCCTTACTTTAAAAATCCCCGTCTCCAGGGTCCCAACTATCTCTGTACTAAAATTCATTAAAATCGGTTTAGCCATTTGGTGTAAAGACGTAACAAACAAGCTCACTTTTGCTTTTATAATATTATTTATTGCATTTAAGAAATTTTTAATTTCGATGTTATAATACTTATTATTTATTGGATGGCAATGCTTTTTATTTACCCAGAAATAGGCCATAATTATTTATTTATCTCTTCACTTAGAGGACAGAGGCGGACTTAATGCCATAGGCATTATGTAGAACAAGAACTTATAATATAATTAAACTTTAAAAACTTTGTTAATCAAAAACCCATTAAATTATACTATCAGGCACTGTTGATCTAAATAATGTTATTTATGGACTCATTAATTACGAAACTAATTTGGTTGTTTGGTTAGTTATAGAAAGAAGATAAGGAAATGCGTAGACAAGATGGGAATAGCAAGAAACAACGGAACCCTTGTAGGATCACTTTCTTGTCCGTCTGTCTGTCTATCAAGAACATTTCCATTCATTTCATTTTCGGGCCTGTTGGTCCAGTGGTTAGTGGCCCTGACTGCTGAGCCGGAGGTCGTGGGTTCGATTCCCACGCAGGACAAACTTTGTGAGATGAGCACGATTGTTTGTTCTATGTCTGGGTGTGATTTATCTATAATATGTATGTATTTATAAATTATATAAGTATGTATATCAGTTGTCTGGTTACCATAACACAAGCTCTGCTTAGCTTGGGATCAGATAGCCGTATGTGAGTTGTCCCAAGATATTTATTTATTTATTATTTATCTCGGGAACGCGCAGTGGTATCGAGTTGAAATTAAAACCTTATGTTCAGCTCTGAGGCCCCTTTGTGCTGTGAAAAAATCAACGTCTGGTTCTACGCAATCAAAAGATATGGCTGTTTATGTCACAAGTTTGTACGGAACCCACAATTGTATCTGACATGCTCTTGGCCGGTTTTTTTTATAAAATGCATTCTTAAAAAAAAACATTTCGCACAGTGAGTCATTGTGGGCTATATATATCGCTAAAGGCGACCTTTTAAGACATGAAACTTTGGATGGACTACAGGGAGAGGGAATGTGTTGAGAATGTAGTGAACCAATTTGACGGGCCTGTTGGTCTAGTGGTTAGTTAGGCCCTGACTGCTGAGCCGGAGGTCGTGGGTTCGATTCCCACCCAGGACAAACTTTGTGTGATGAGCATGATTATTTGTTCTGTGTCTGGGTGTGATTTATGTATAATATGTATGTATTTATAAATTATATAAGTATGTATATCAGTTGTCTGGTTACCATAACACAAGCTCTGCTTAGCTTGGGATCAGATAGCCGTGTGTGAGTTGTCCCAAGATATTTATTTATTTATTTATAATTACATACAATTTAACAAACATATACAATAGAATTAGCCCAGCCTTTTCCAACTATGTTGGGGTCGGCTTCCAGTCTTACCGGATACAGCTGAATACCAGTATTTTACATGGAGCGGCTGCCTATTTGACCTCCACAGCCCAGTTAGTACTAGGTAATACGATAACCCTTGGTAGGACTGATTGTCAGACTTTCGGGACACCTGAAATGGCTGTCAGTGATCTACAATTGACAGCCGGGACCAACGTTACAGCTTAACGTGCTTCCCGAGACACGGGGCGGTATGTAACGGGTGGTCTCCCAACCACAAACGAAGCTCGGCTTAACCAAAAAAGATCGATATGAGCGGGTGCTATTATTTAGCAAAGAGATCTTCAAACGTTGTTTTTAAACATAATTATACAAATCTTTAATAATATATCATACAAATTATGAGCACAGACACCATGTTTGGTGATGTCTGAGGAGAGATATAGGGATGGGATGAGATGGGTTATCATCATCATCATCATCATCTACCTGGCCTTGTCCCAACAGCGTTGGGGTTTGGCTTCCAGTCTAACCGGTTATGTTTTAACGGTGCATTCAATATTAAAAAGGAAATCCGGTCAGTGGGTACTCTTAGGGGCTCCTGCAGTATCTCTGTTTTCTCCCTGTGATATTCAAATAATGAAAAAAGACGTTTCAGAGATATTGTAGATTTGGATAATGGAATAATTTGTAAAACAAAATGTTTGCTTATTTTTTAATTTTCCTGGGTTCACTAGCCTATAAGCATTATAAAAAACTTTAAATTCTTTTCACTAACAATTTATATGATTACTGCAAAGTTTTCTACGTAACAATTTATATATTTTAATGTGGGTGATATGTTATTTTTACAACAAAAATAAAAACAGTAAATTAAAAATGTGTTCTAAGTATGTATGAGTATTTACGTCTAAATAAATATTTAAAATAGATACCTGTTTAATGATTTGTAATCCCAATACTTATCATTCAAAAACCATTTTCAGTTGGAATAACTAGGAATTACACTGAATAAATTAAATCACAATCTTTAAATGTTGAAATTGAAACAAAAAAACACAAATCTTATTTAGAAACTATTTTGACAAAACAAAATTCGGAACTCAAAAATAAATTCACGCATTCTAAATTTAAAAAGTCAGCACATTTTGGGAAACGACTCGCACGCACTGTGCTGAGAGTTCGACTGCGGTTGTCAGTGAAAATTATTATTTATTTAGTTGTTCTGTGCAACGGTTTAACCTTACTGACAAGTATGTATTTATATTTTTATAGGCATATTGTTCTTTTAAAATAAATAAATAAATTATTTGCCTATTCTGATTGAAGCCTATTCATTTTGAATAGGCAACTCAACTTAAAACTTTAACCGTGATAAATTGACATTTCTAAAACCATCAAATAAAATGTAATCTTTCGAAGATAGGCACAAACTGTTTCCATCACCATCATCATCGTCATAGCCAGTGATCACCATACCCAAAGGTCTTTTTCTGCCACACTTCTTGATTCTGTGCGTCCTTCTTACTTTTACCATGTATTTAAAGAGAACAGACTTCGAAACGAAGCCGGGAGGGGCAAACATATGCAGATGGTTGTTCAGGGACGGCCTAGGTCTCAAGTATAATGGCCCACGTTCCATCTTGCACCACATGCCTAATGACCAGCGCACTTGATGATTTATCTACAGCATAAATTTTACAAGTTTAAAATTTTCGTCATCGCCTCACTTAGCAGAAGACGGCACCACAGCAATTTCTTCTTCCACATATTTGTGTTTGTTCATTTCTCATAATTCACTGTTCATTGGTAGATATATTTCATTTTTCACAAATATGTCATCCGTTTTTATTTCCCATTAATCTTGTGGCAGTAAACGCTAAATCTAGGGGCTGTACATCTGTGGTTCCTATTGAACCATTGCATGAAGTTTGTTGAAATGTTTTAAATTATTTAATCTCTTTGCTGTGTTCTATACAACAACGATAATCCTTACTTCCTTACTAATATTATAAAAGCGAAAGTGAGTTTGTTTGTTACCTCTTCACGCTTTAATGGCTAAACCGATTTTGATGAATTTTCGTACAGAGATAGTTGGCGGAGACGGACATAGGCAATTTAAAAAAGAGTGTGATATGAGGGAGAAAGAGGGAAAAAACGGGAAAACTTAGCGTTGCTATTACAAATCAATAAGGCCCTACCGAATTTAACGCGAGCGAAGCCGCGGGCAAAAGCTAGTTACTGATATAATCTCCAGCGTTTGATGGTCTACCATAGTACCTACTTACGTGATATTGGCAAAATTGTGGTGTCTCTTTCCACAAACACCATTAAATAAATATTTTGTAAGATTTTTGCATGAGGTTCAGATGGTTATTGGTTCTAAATATAAGATTAATATAATTTTAAAGCTGTTTGTTGGCATCTGAATTTCAAATTATCCAATAAAACAATTGGTAATTCATTAGATCCATAGTTTTGTGTTTCTATGTGGTTTTACTAAATGTCTATAATAGCACAAATGAGGAAAAGCAAGGTGCCGGAACTATAAGATACATAATTTGGTGCATTCTTGATTCGAATGAAATATAGATCTAGCAAGAAGATGACAAATAAAAAAATACTTTTGAAGAACAAGACATTCTGTGCCGATCCCAATTGTGAAAAAGGCAGGATAATGAAAGTTGATATCTTACTCATTATTGGTATAAGAATCGAGTTAAATTCCGCGATTACAAGTCTACTGTTTGTTGTAATCTTATCAGTAACAGATGACGGGAAGAGATAGTTGTGTACCGTAGGTCATGAGCCAATGACCGCGCGAAAATATACAAGATTCACCGTTGTGAACTTGAAAATAGAGATAGTATAATTTGTTTATTTCTGAATGTCACTTTTAAGACGTTTAATATCGGTATCAAAATCTAGGTTTGTGTTGATTTTTAGCCAGTTTTTTTATACTATGAGCTCGTTTTCGTAAAAAAAACGCACGAGTTAACTAAAAAAATAATTGACGATATTTTAATGTATGGTTTAAGTTGCTACCAGCACAATTTAATTAATTATTATCAACAATAGATAACTGCTTCGCTGGCCTAGTTAGTTCTACGGTTCGACTCCCAGTTTGGGCAAAGTGTTTTAGGATATTGCCATCAGTAATTTCTCAGTTTTTGTCTTTCAATTAATACTTTTTAACTTTCACGTCTTGCCACATCGTTTTCATATAATGTAGGTATCGTCTCGACATGAATGATGTAACTATGGTTTTCTAACAATACCCTGATTTAAAACAGTGTCCATGGAGTTTCTTGCCCATTCTTCTCCATTGAGATCTTTACTTTGGAATGGGCAACTACACTACTTTTACAGTTATTATACCTTGTAAATAAACTGGCCTATTTGGAATAAATACTTTTGATTTTGAGTGGCATCCTCGAAGTCTGATTTTGTGCCCGGTTGATGGCAATAGGATCGTCTCTAATAGAAACTCTTTTGCCGAACCCTTTGGGTAGTAGTATTATAACTTATAATTGACAATTTTTATAACATTATTATTATAACGGCGAAAGTTTGTATGTGTGTATATGTTTAATACCCCTTCACTAAAAACAAAATATTTTTTTCACATAGGCCTACATGAGCACTTAAAAAACGTCGAGAAAAGGTGCACGGCCAACCCGAAGGTTGGTCGTTTACTATGGAGAAGAACCAGCAAGAAACTCCACGGTTACCTACTCTTTTAAAATCAACCCCATCAATCACCCTCAAACGTGTGAACCGTTTTGAATGATATTTGGTACATAGATAGCTTGTACTCCGGATTTATCCCGTTGAAACTAAGGGGTACAGCTAGAAGTATGCAAACCTAGAAGTATATCATGTGTGTTATTTGGCGGTTGACGTCAAAAACAAGTATACAGCTGCGATAACATAATTATTGGTAGGCTGAATAGTGTTCACATTAGCCACGATACGAGCGTACGTGTAATTGAATTAATTAAATTAGGTAAACTTATTTAAGTTAATTCGATACCATTTTAGTTTTTCCTAGCTGCGCCGGTATCGCCCGCGTGTAAATCATTTATGAGTTATTTTATCATCCCACAGGAATACCATTTCTTCCGCGATCAAAAATCGTAGCCCTTTTGTTAGTTTTGGGTATAAGTTCCGGGGTTGTGGGTTTTTAGAAAGAGATACCGCGTCCCTGGAACATAAAGGGTAATAGAGTAAATATAGGTGGGTTTCAGTCAGTAAAAGCTTGCAACTCCCCTCCGCTCCGCCCAGAGCAGTGGAAGTTATTTGATGATTTCCCATCCACAAAAAAAGGATGTAAAAGTGTGGAAGGTGCCTGATACTTTCAACTAATTGTAAAGCATATCAACGGGCCTGTTGGTCTAGTGGTTAGTGGCCCTGACTGCTGAGCCCGAAGGTCGTGGGTTCGATTCCCACCCAGGACAAACTTTGTGTGATGAGCATGATTGTTTGTTCTGTGTCTGGGTGTTATTTATCTATAATATGTACGTATTGATAAATTATATAAGTATGTATATCAGTTGTCTGGTTACAATAACACAAGCTCTGCTTAGCTTGGGATCAGATAGCCGTGTGTGAGTTGTTCCAAGATATTTATTTATATCAACGATGGATAGATTGTTGATCTGAATATCATAGGACTTGGTAATCTTTGAGACACATGTGTTTGCTCCTTCAGATGGCCCTGCCAGTGCCACCGCCTACTTGGAACACAAAGGGCAAAAGAAGGACCATTGATGGGTTTTAGTTTTACACTCCCTTCGCTCCACCCAGAGCGGGGGAAGTTATTTGATGATATCCCATCAGCAAAATTAAAGGAGACTCATTGACAAAGGATTTCTTGTCCAAGCTAAGCTTCAAAGCCTTGAAAATCGCTGCAAAGTTGCCAGCCTTTCGGATATTTCAGTTCGGGGGATGTTTTTGAATTAAACAATCTTAATCTCCAGTCCAACATCAAAATTCCTTTGCTCCAGCCAGAGTGGTGCGAGTTATTTGATGAATTTCTATAAAACAGGTGTTGCTTAACAAATAGCCAGCGAACCATGGCTATCAGTTTTTTCCAGACGAAAAGCTACGTTTAGTCTTAATAGATATTTGTGAATGCTCTTTACAACGTCATCTACCGAATCTTTCGCCGTACCTTCTCCCCGCGACATTACCGGCGTGTAGTTTCTTAATTGTCCAAGTACTACCAGTATAAAAAGTTTCCCATGATATAAACTGTGTGCCAAAATTCATTGAAATCTGCTCATTATTTTTTTGGGGAAAAGAGTAACCAACTTCCATCTGACGGCACGGTTGGCGCAGTGGCTGAGCGATCGACTGCTGCGCTGCGTGTCGTAGGTTCGATTCCCGCACGGAATAAATATTTGTATGATCTGCATATTGTTGTTTCGGGTCTGGTTGTTTGTGAGTTGAAATATATCGAAACGCATCCACGTTATAGGAGAAAATCCTAGTATGGGGCAACGTAAATTATATCTACCTAAATGTTTGATGAATGAGTAGTACAAGAGACATCTGCGGTGAATGTGTTACGTAAAATGAACACAATGCTTGTTATTAAATTGATTCTTCAACAGGCAACGTTGTTTCAAGGGTATCAATGGCTTTCTTTACAAATATTCCCTAGTGATCTCTCACGTGTAACTCAATAACAGAAAGTGTTATGTCAGTATATAACGCTCTCACTGTTCGTCAGCCGCTCAGTTCGATCTTTAGGTTAAGCCGCGTTTGCCTAGGTTGGTCTGTGGATGGGTGACCACCAGTTACATGCCGAGTTTTCTCCATATCTCGAAAAGCACGTTAAGCTGTCGGTCATTTGTAGATCTTTGGCAGTCGTTACAGGTAGTCAGTGTGCCGTCAAATCTGACAACCAGTCTTACCAAGGGGTATCGGATTACCCAGTATTAAACGGGTTGTGGAGGTTAGATAGGTAGTTGCTCCATGTAAAACACTGTTATTCAACCACGATGGCCGAATGGCTCTTCGAATTCATGCTGCTAGGATATATCGGTTTCCTCACCATGTATTCCTTCGCCGTTATGATGGTTTTAAAGAATAAAACTTGAGATGTAATACCTTCCTAGATGCAGTAGGGTTCAGTAGGAACCTGCCTTATCAACATGTTACTGGGGAGTTTGTTCCGTCTCTTCTTCTTCCCAGCTAAAATACCAGGAAGTGGCGAAAGGCGGGCGTTTTGTGGGACTGTCTCTTGTAATGTGACGTTCAAAAAGTGCTGATTCATTATCAACCTAATTTGAATAAATGACTTTTGTTTTTTTATTTAGTCTTGTTTTGTATTAAAACATTGCAGGCTGGATTTTTTTAAACGATTTTTTTTTAAAATTCAGAAATCAATTGGCTTTTTGAGATTATTTGAATTTTATTCAATTTTAAACAGTTTTTTACAGTTCTTTTCGAACGTTATAATTTTCATTAAAAACAACATATCAAACTGTATTTATCTTGAGCCCAACTGAGATTGCCAGGACACTTGAGATGAGGAGATGTAACCTACAGAATGATCTCAGTTGTTCACAAGTCTGTTGACACAATGTATCGCAGTAAATAACGATTTAGCGAGATGAATGTTTTGTAAGAAGACCGGGACAAGGCAGTCAGAGATGCACGTCAAGCAGGGATGATGGTTTCATTCAGCTTCGCGTTTGTAGGAACCCACGTCGAACGGCCGTCCAAGCCCGACAGGAACGAAGTTCCAAGTAAAATAATAACTGGGAGTACGGTGCGAAGAAGATTTCTAGAAGCTGCTTTGGGTTCGTTTGCGTCCTCTTAGGTCCTCAAACTTGAGGCTTATCATCTTAGAAACAAACCGACTTTTACTCAGGAAGAACAAAAAGCCTGAATGCATCAGAACTCATCACCATGATCTACATGTGAGCAAGGCTTACCGCGAAGAGGGAGGCAACCCGCATTTTACATTTTATAGCGTTATTGAACATTCTTATATTCTTTACAAAAGTTTTATGATTCTAAGCACACCTTGCCCTACTTTTTTCAGATCTATCTATCTACAAGCAGTGAGACACACTATAACTACTCTAATTCATGTCTATTCAAACAAAATATTTACCTCTAGGTATTACAGAGCTATTTGGAAGTCCTTACTTCCTTACTAATATTATAAAAGCGAAAGTGAGTTTGTTTGTTTGTTACCTCTTCACGCTTTAATGGCTACACCGATTTTGATGAATTTTGGTACAGAGATAGTTGGGAACCAGGAGACGGACATAGGCTAATATTTTTTCTAAAAAAGTGGGATGTGAGGGAGAAAGAGGGAAAAGTTAGCGTTAAATCGTTGTAATAGCAACTGTGTTACCCCGAATTAACGCGAGCGAAGCCGCGGGCAAAAGCTAGTAATATTATAAAAGCGAAAGTGAGTTTGTTTGTTACCTCTTCAGGCTTTAATGGCTAAACCGATTTTTATGAATTTTGGTACAGAGATAGTTAAGAACAAGCAGACGGACATAGGCTATGGGATAAGGGGGAGAAAGAGGGAAGAAAAGGGAAAACTTAGCGTTGCTATTACAAATCAATAAGGCGCAAGGGGAACTGTGTTACCCCGAATTTAACGCAAGCAAAGCCGCGGGCAAAGGCTAGTAGTTCTATAAAACCTTTTCAAATCCTCGAATTCAAAGTAAATGATAACGTATAGGACGAGATAGCTGCTATCAAAGTCACGCTGCATTCATGAAAATCTACTATTTACTGAACAAACAAATTTAATACTCGAGTAAATATAAAGATTACCGACATTAGGAAGGTACTTAATTTTCAAGCCTAGTTGCCCTAGTGTTGGTAAGGTCATGGTAGCTTAACGAAAGGTTAACGAACTTGCGATGCACGTTTAAGGTTGGGAAACTGGCAGAATGTTACCTGAAACTTGTGGAAATTGTATCGTGCAGTGAGTGAGTGTTCGTCGTAGGGTTGCTAAACGCATAAGAGGGCCCGGTGTTGTCAGCCCGTTTCGTAATTTGTCGAATTTGCTGTTTGTTCCCGTTTAGCTTCACCATTTTGTATAACACTGTTACCCATTGGGAAAAGAAATACTGATTAGTTACACTGTAACTCAAAGCCACATTTGTTTTCCATCAATTTACATTGTACTACGTACAGTGTAAATTTTCATATCGGGAATAAAATGTCCCAAAAGGTTACTATTAATACTTCGTTGCCCCACACTAGGAATTTCTCCTGTATCGTGGGTGCGTTTACAAACATTTAAATTATCACATACACAAACAGCCAGGTTTTTAGTTATACATATATTACGTCTTTATTATAGGTCTGCATAAACAGCCAATTTGCACGCCCTAAACTACCAAGCATCGCAGACTTTGCCACTTTCGTGAATTTATTCTTATCCTATGCTAATACATAGGTATGTTAGCTAACAAGACCTAAAACTAGTTTATTGATAAAGAAAACGTAAGTACCAAGCCACTAACTGTCCATGAGACTTATATTCTTTTGTGTATTCCTTAGAACTCAGTTCAATAGTGTTTGAATATAAATAAATAAATAAATATCTTGGGACAACTCACACACGGCTATCTGATCCCAAGCTAAGCAGAGCTTGTGTTACGGTAACCAGACAACTGATATACATACTTATATAATTTTATAAATACATACGTATATTATAGATAAATCACACCCAGACACAGAACAAACAATCATGCTCATCACACAAAGTTTGTCCTGGGTGGGAATCGAACCCACGACCTCCGGCTCAGCAGTTAGGGCCACTAACCACTAGACCAAGAGGACCGTCAAATGTGTATTACTACGCGAAGGAGGTCTCCGGACGTTTGAGGGAGAGAACCTCAAACCAACTCGCGAGAGACGCTCCGGGCGTCGGGCGGTACGAGGCGACTCCCGGCCACCGTGGATGCGGGCCTGTGGACGGTGAACAATGGGTAGCTCACCGTCCGTCCGTAATATGTACTATTACTAACTGTACTTTTTTTGCGGGTGGTAAATCATCAAATAACTTCCCCCGCTCTAGATCATCACTAACTGCACTTGCGTGGCATTGCAACTTTTCTATCGAACTCCTTGTATATTTTACTACTCTACCTATATTTTAACTCTACCTACCTACTACTTACGCGAAAATGACATGTTAAATACATGTATCTTTTAAACGTCCTTGTATTTTTTAATAAAATACAGAAACATTCCTTGCGGATCTTCGGTTAAATCTTTTGTTAAGTAAAATACATAAAACATAATATATCATTTAATAGTTCGTTTAACGTTCGTTGTACATCGAACCACATGAAACGGATGAAGTTTACGACAGAGCCACTGATAATGACATTGAATCGTGGACTACCTATTTGTTTTTTTTTCGATTACGTAAACTATATTCAAAAGTCAGAAGTCATTTATTCAAACTAGGTTAATAATCAGCACTTTTTAAACGTCATTTGGTACACAAGACCGTCCTCCAAGACGCCCACCCTTTGCTACTTAATAATGTTTTAGATAGGAAGAAGAATATGGGAGATAGGTTTGATGGACCAGATTTTATACAGTAATATCCTAACTACTAATATTAAAAGAGTGAAAGTGAGTTTGTTTGTTACGTCTTCACGCCCAAATGGCTAACCAGATTTTGATGAATTATATTTTCGTACAGACATAGTTGGGACTCTGGAGACGGATATAGGCTATTTTTTTTAAAGATTGAGAAATGTGGTAGAAAGAGGTAAGAAAAGGGAAAACTCAGCATTGCTATTAAAATAAATAAGGCGCAAGGGCAAAAACTACAAGTTGCAGGTACCTGCAAATCACGAATCAAGGGAAACTGTGTTACCCGGAATTTAGCCTGCTAGTTACTGTATAAAATCTAGTTAAAAAATCTTGGCCATGCAATATTTTTTTACCTTTTACCCACAGTTAGTTAGTTTTAAATACTTATGAAAAATAGACTTTATATCACAAGTATTAAACGTGTATTATTGTATTTTTCAGACGTATTCGTTTTGAAGTCGGAAAGCGTTAGGAACGAAACTTTTTTAGGTTTGCCGCGTTATTGCGCGTGCGTCAGGTGCGTTCGATCTGCGCTTACTGAAGATTTTTACTTAATTATTCGAAATAAAACCTATTCGATTTTGTCAATGGTACGTTCTAAGACTAAAATCGTTTCTAACTAAAAAAGCATATTATAACATAAATGAATTTCTGACAGAACGTTCCATTTACTGTGACAATATTGTGTATTTTGTCATTATTATTTTCTAAACTCACTCAATTTTATTGTTGACTAAATTCACTTTAAATTAATTACATCGCGTTGCATTTATTTAATGGCGACACAATTTTAACATTTGCACGCCATGGTATGTAACCATGTCTGAACCATTTTTATTATAATATATCATCAAACGTGCTTTTTCTTTCTGTATATAAACACCTGTTTGAGCAAAGAAATAGAAAATTCTTTATTATGTACACCATACAAATGACAAGAATAACAATCTCAATCTTATCTCATCTTATCTTATCTTACCTAGTTCGAACAGCATTCTGTAAATGTTAATATAGATAAATATGATGCACTGTGGTTGTCTCACGCTGTTGCGATGCTAGTTATGGGACCTTATTTTTATGTTAATTTAGTTACAATTTTTGGGCAAAGTTGCCATTAGTAAACAATTATTATATATTAGAAGCAGCGCCCAGAACTTTCGCCCGTCACCCGCTCGGGTCCCTTTCTGAAGAAGGCCATCCTTATCAGTTAGGGATATGAAAAATAGATTGTTACCGATTCTCAGCCTTACCAAATTAGCCCTACAAATATCATAAACATCGGTCAAGCGGTTTCGGAGGAAAAACTGGGTCACGAGAATTTTATATACGAAGATTATGTTATAATTGGTTTGCTTCTGGTATTTGGAGTGGAGACAAATTCAACAAATCAAAAATCATGCAAATCGACTAACCCGACTTTGTGTTACATATGTCGCATCAAGTGTGGCCGAGGGTAGAATCATCGGATGTTCCTCGCGGTCCGACATACTGAGGATGTGGGCACTGCCGTGGTTATTCCAACGAAAGAATGTTTAAGTCAAAATAACTTTATTAAATGTACACTAACAGTTTTACAAAAAACAAACTTGAGCGTTGGAACTATGCACTTGCTAAGACTGTTCGTCTTGGGGGCGCTTGCGTTTCCGCTCATGATTTTATTAGTTTGCAAAGAAATTGTTAGATGGCGCTGTCAGTTGTAATATTGCGCCACCAATTTACGACATCCTTACTAATATTATAAAAGCGAAAGTAAATAGTTTATTTGTTTGTTATGTCTTCACGCCTAAATGGCTAAACCGATTTTGATAAATTTTGGTACAGGGATAGTTGAGACCTTGGAGGCGGACATAGGTTATTTTTTTTAAATAAGATTGAGATATGAGGGAGAAAGAAGGAAGAAAAGGGAAAACGTAGTTTTGTTATTACAATAAATAAGGCGCAGGGGCAAAAACTACAGGTAGCAGTTACCTACAAATCAGGAAAGGAGAACTGTGTTACCCCGAATTTAACGCGAGAAAAGCCGCGGGCAAAACTAGTGAATTATATTTACAAAAGATAGGTAAATTATATAAAAAGCAAACTCTATAAATAACGCCGATGGCCATTGGCTTTTTTATCTCTATGTTGTGTGAAAATTGCCATGTGTGAAAGTTATTCACTTAAATTAATCTTGTATACATATATAGCTAACTTTTACCCGCGGTTTTTCTCGCGTTAAATTCGGGGTGACCCGGTTACCCTTTCCCGATTTGCAGGTGCCTGCTACCTGTAGTTTTTGCCCTAGCACCTGAATTATTGTATACCAAAGTTGTCCCTTTTCTTCCCTCTTTCTTTCTCCCTAACAACTCACTTTTTAAAAACGCCTATGCTATATAGCCTATATTAGCCTTTGTCCGTCTCCAGGGTCCCAACTATCTCTGTACCAAAATTCATCGAAATCGGAACAACAAACAAAGGCGTGAAGACGTAACAAACAAACAAATTCCCTTTAGCTTTTATAATATTATAGTAAGGATGTATGTACGTCGTCTCTTCTATTTTTATTCCATTCTGTGTATGCTGTTCTTTTTACTTTACTGGTATTATACCTAATTCCATCATCTTAAAATAACCGAGAATCCGATTAAGGACTTGTCAAAATTAGGTACATCTATTCTTAAACGTTGTGTCAATAAATATCATCAATATGAATATTATTTCAAAACAAACTTTGTTTTTTTTTTCGGGTGAGAAATCATCCAATGACTTCCCCCGCTCTGGGCGGAACGGGGGGGCATGTCAGACTTGTGCTGACTAAAACCCACCCATGTTTCTTCTTTTGCCCTTTACGTTCCGAGGCCGCGGTATCTCTTTCGAACAACCCGCAACCCCGAACAAACTTTGTCTTCAGTAGCAGTTGAGCAAATAGTTATGATAAGTGATGCAAATATAATTTCTTGTAATCATCTAAACTTACAAATGAGCGAGAGTAGCGAAAATTACGGAATTTGTAGACACTGTCACGTTTGTGTGGTAGACACACGTGCATGACGTTCAGGTTAACAGTTGCTGTCTTAATACCAACCACAAGTTCGATAGTGCATCGCGAGACGACTCCCGGCCACCGTAGATGCGGGTCTGTGGACGGTCAGCAATGGGTAGCTCACTGTCCGTCCGTTAAAAAATAATAATTCTTTTTAATATTATAAAGCGAAAGTGAGTTTGTTTGTTACGTCTTCACGCCTAAATGGCTAAACGGATTTTGATGAACTTTGGTGCAGACATAGTTGAGAGCTTGGAAACGGACATAGGCTAATTTAAAATAGTGAGTTATGAGGTGGAAAGAGGGAAGAAAGGGGAAAACTTAGCTCTATTACAAATCAATAAGGCGCAAGTGCAAAAACTACAGGTAGCAGTTACCTGCAAATCAGGAAAGGGCTGTGTTACCCCGAATTTAACTAGCGAAGCCGCGGGCAAAAGCTAGTAATCTAGATTTCTTTAAAGTTCGAGTGAATCGGTGTCTTCTAAGCAAGCGTGCTTCATCCTAAAGAAAGCCTATTTAGTATCAAAAAATGGAATATCGATGTTAATCCAAAGATAGTTCATGCGGGCGAATTTATTGTTATTGTACCCACATCACAATTTATTAGAATTCCTGCCCGCAAGATATAGATACTTAATTAAGTTATTTTTTACTTAGACGGCTAAAAATAAATATTGGTATCTTAGTTAGTGTTACATTAAATAGTGTTCACACCGTCAACGAATACCTTTCTCTTGCTTTTTTAAATGTTTGATTGGTTGTAAGTTAAAGTATATTTTACTTAATACCTAGCCAATAAAATATGCATTAAACTTCTATTATTAACATCAAGGCTGAATTGTTTAACTGCCAGCCAGCCAAATTCGTAACTACGAGGAATAGCGAAAATAATCCAACGAGTCTCGAATACGATTTTGATAAAAACTGAAATTGCATTATTTGGTTTTAGAACTTTTTAAATTTGGATACAGGAATCAAATTTGGAATAAAAAAAACAAAAGATCAAACATTACAAGAATTGTTTTGAATTGTGAATGTAACCGAATCGCCTTTCTTGTCACTGACATTAGTTTTTAAATTCTTATTCAGCAACCCAAATGGACCTTGTTGTTTGAAATAAATACACATTTATTTGATTTGATTTATTTAACAAAATAATAATCTTACATTGCTTATCATGTAACTTAACCTAACTTAAAACTACATAGTATACATTACCAGACCGCTGATTCTTTTTAAGAAAATTCTTTGTAGATGTCAATTTTTTTTTTCTAGTCTACATTGTGTCCCGCTGTTGCGCAATGGCCTCCCCTTTCTCCTTCCACACCTCTCTAGGCTCTGCGATCTCTGGCCATGTAACCCATGTAAATATTATCAGGTCGTCATGCAACCTTCGCCGCGGTCGACATCGACGGCGCCGTCTGTCGTCCAGCATCCTGTGTGTGACAGTCTTTACCTATCTGCCCTGTGCCCTGGGGCCTGATCACTTCAGCCTGGCTCTATTTTTAATTAATTTTGTTTTATTGTTTTGTCCTGTGCGAGTATTTATTTTTTTAAAGGAATTTCTTGACACCTACAACAACATAAAAGGTCCTGCTGTTAGTTCTAAGGAGGTACTAGTATAACCTCGACATTTGCAACTAAAATATTCTTCGTTCATTGTTCTTGGCTTGCTGCTGCATTCCTTTTTATAACTGTAAATCGGTGGCGTCCTTCAGCAGCATGCAAATGATGGTTCCTTGACTGCTGAACATCAACAACCTCACTCTAGCATCAACAGCTTTGCAGCTCAGTTACAGAATTGAATGCGCGTGAGTGGGGTTTGTTAAGATTCTAGACTTTTTTGGGTTTTCTATCGGGCGGTAAGAACATAGCCACTGCGACTCCACCTGCGGATAAAATAAGGTTTTAATTAACTGATATTGTTAGCACAGCTGAAGGGCTACTATGACATCTTATAGCAATTCTTATTCCGCTGAGGGAAAGAGATGGTGCTAGACACCCTGTATAGCTCTGTCTCTTTCCCTCAGTGGAATAAGAATTGCTTTAAGAGGTCATAGTAGGGTAGCTGTTCCAGTTAATGGGTGCCCCAGCAGACTATTTACTGTGAAGATATATTAGCCTAAGGCTCCTCTTCATCACCATGTGCCTACCAATCATTCAACTCAGCCTAAGATGCTCCATTGCTGGACATAGGCCCTCCTCCTTTGGCATCCGTATCCGATCTGCCCCAGATCTTTTTGATGTCGCCAGTTCATGTTCAGTCTTCCTAGTCATCGGGTTTTTGAAGTCAGTTTGGGAACCACTCGTTGCTTTCAGATACTCACTCATCAAATACGCGGTGAAGATGTAGAAAGTCATGGTGCAGTGTGTCATCACAAAGCTGCCCAGGAAGTTGACTCCAGCCAGCCCGCTGATCCGGGCTACCATCACTCCAAGACATGCCGCCATTCCGCTGAAAAGGTTAGTACATTTGTAAAACGTCTCTTAAATAAGATTATCAACTTTAAATGCCGATGTGATGTTATCAGCTTCAATTTGCCTCTGTTCTGAAGTGAAATAAAAACGTTTCATCCCCATATTACGATTCTTTTTTAAACTCTTCGATCACCAATTTATAAACTACGCGATTACAATTTAAAACCAATATAATCTAGTTCTCTTTTAGAATTTTTCTTCACAGTTATCGTTTAAATATAAATATTATTTGAGGGTAAGCTCGTCGGTTTGTAACTTTGTATGTAGGGGATTATATTAGGAACTAATGATCCGATTTCGAAAATTCTTTCACTAATGGTAACCTAGAGTATCACAGAGTGTTAGTAAATTTAAATAAATATCTCCATAAATAAATCCATGTAATAATATTTATGTTAATAGAAGAAACTTAAAAACTATCTTAGTAAAATTTAAAACAATTACTATGTTGGACATGCATTGTGACTACTGCCTCAGGATTTGGCTGTCCACTCTGTCCAACACACTCAGAAAACTGTTGGTGCTACCCTTTAGCCGAGACCACAGGGAGGCCGTCCTTTTGTGAAGCACCGCTTGGAACCCCGACAGAGAGAGAGCCCACTTACATACCCCTGAACGCGTTGTTATATTGAAACTTTCCCGTGAGATTATTATGGACTGCGAAGTAGCGGGCTAACGCTAGTTGGGGTCAACTAGCATAAAGTCAAAACAAACACAACTTTCTCAGTACTATAAAATATACTCCGAAAAATAATTCTTACCTATAAGACGTAGGAAACAACTCAACGTAATACGAAAACAGCACTCCCATACATAAATTCGTCATCGTCATCCCCACGAACAGTATCAAACTCGCCAGGTTATTCTGGTTGAAGAGGGCTCCTAAACTCGAGAGTGCTGGTATTAGCAGGAATATGATCATCAGCAGCTTCTTCCTGGAGGCTAGTCTGGATACCACCAGGGTGATGCCCGCAAAGACCAACCCGTGTGTAATGCTTGAGAGTAAGGTATGGGACTGGATTGATGATGAGCAGGTCGCCTGGAAGAAAGAGTTGATAGTTATTGTTAGAGGTTGGGTTAATGTTAATGACTAATAATAAATGATGTTTTTTTTGCAAGTAGGTTTTCACAAACACTTTTACTCGTTTTTTTTTAAACTAGATGAGGCCGGTGTTTCGTACCCGACTACTCTGAGAAACAGCCGAAACAAACTCAAAGGTCATAGTCTCTTTTAAGTTTCAGACAAAAATCTTGGTCAAATTACATGAGAACCATGCAGATTAGTGCCTGAAATGTTCTTTTTAAGAAAGCACCACACAGATTGAATGGAGCTGTCCAGTCAGTGCAAGCATTTGTCAGTTATCGTGTAGCTCGACTCATAATCCAAAGAGCTCAACGACACGACGAATAATACCAAAAAATGGACATATGTGTAGATCGCTTATGGTTCTCAAACTGTCAGACAATCGTCAAAAACAAAATAAATAACTTTTAGATGAAGAACTTAATATAGAACCGTGGAATATGGCAGAATGGAGAAAATGCCTCAGCAATGGATATTGTTATTTATTGATATCGAAACCATTAAATATTAATGTCATCTGGTGGCAACACCAAAGAACTGTACCTTTTATCTGAATAATATCTGTGCAAGTCTATGAATGATAATCTATTCTTTTTTTTAATTTTTTAACGCAACTGTATTACTCACAAAGACACACGGAACAGAGGAACCACAGACAAAAAAAATATCATTAAAGGGTGACAAATTCACAGACGCGTCGGTTATCCCCGAACGTTAGGTTGATTATATTTTACATTCATCTCTTCTATTTGTCTGCGTTTCAAATTAAAGTTGTGATCAAATACTTACAGTATCAAAAGAGGTCGAAACATTGGCAGTGGATTTGAGGATGCCACACAAACTCCTGGAGCTGTCCCCAGTTGGTGAGCTGGCTCCAGCCGTGAATGCTTCGATGATGTATGGCATCCACATCACCAGGCTGTTGTTACTGAGGAAAACCAATTCCTTTATATACTGCATGAATCGATAAAATAGACTGACGGAAAAACTATAAGGAAAATGCAAATTTGTGTATTTTTATTAGTTTAGATCTTATAATCTGTTATTTTCCTATTAGGCAATTTTCCTTTAAGCAGGATATTTTCTAGATTTTTTATGCCGGATATCATTATAGTATAAAATAAACCTTTTATTTCATATTTATAGTTCTAAGCTTACGTTTTAAATGTCGTTAGTTACTTGTTGGTTAGTTTACTCTGTTTTTTGTGTTAGTATCTTGATTAGAAATATGAATCTCTATAATGGTGAGGGCCTTTGTCATTGCCAGAACCCATTCATTCGTTTCCTGTGACGTCATCAGCCCACGATGGGCTGATGACGTCACTCATTGGTCTTCTAATATTTCTTTTTCCTCTACCAATCGTAGCAATTTACATGCACTTATATTTTGTGAGGTAATTTTTTGTAACTTCCATTCCAGACAATAGGGTTTACTGTTGTTATTTTTTAATAAACCAGCCAAGTGGATAATGCTGCGGAGCGTCTTCGTGCCTTTCATAAGTTAACAATTGACACGTCAGAGATGGAGAGAGGGGATATGTAGAGGAAGTTTGAAAGTTTTGCCGATTACAGAAAAAATGAAAGGGAGTTGTTTGTCTTGGTATGGGCATGTAATGAGAAGGGACGAAGTACATGTGACTAAAAGAGTGATAGACGCGTCAGTTAATGATACTTACATGCAATAAATGACAGCAGTCAAATAGAAGAGTTGCAAGGTTCTCCATATAAGTGGTCGTTGGAACAGTGGTATGGTCTGCAGCCACAGGGACTTCAAGACGTGGATATCTTGATTTTTCAAACTTCTGTCCTCGTTAAGCACTACTTTAAGCACCTGGAAATTAAAAGTAATCACATTTATGTTGGTAATAAGTGGCCTATGCGATTCATCAAAACAAGGCGTTTTTATAAAAAAAAAACATTCTATAAGACCCCATGAAAAATACATACCGGATACTCATTCTTTCCCCCATTCCTGATCCATATCTTGGCAAGATACTTTAAAGCCAGTTGCTCTTGTCCAGCATTGACCAGGAACTTGGGGCTCTCATAGTAGAAGTGCAAGAGAAAAGCGCTGATGCCGAGAGGGGCAGCCATGAGAATGACCAGCAGCCTCCAAGGTGTGAAGACAAGAAAGCCGAGGTTATATGCGAAGTTCAGCTGGAGTATGAAGTAGGCTGGCACTGTGGGGAAAAAAACAACAGCTGTTTTCTGAAAGTTACTTTTATACATATTTTCACACTAGCTTCAAAAAAATATTAGCTTATATCCGTCTCCTGGTTCCCAACTATCTCTGTACCAAAATTCATCAAAATCGGTTGAGCCATTAAAGCGTGATGAGGTAACAAACAAACTCACTTCGCTTTTATAATTTTAAGTTTTAGGATATCAGTAATGATTTATTTATTTTACACACTATGTGGTGTTATGTGGTACCGGCCATGAAAAAAAGAGTTTATATGTATTTACAAATGAAAATTATTAAGAAAAAGTTCTTGATCTGTCTAGTCATCGGGTTCCCTTATTTATGGCACAAATTCCTGGTATTCAGATAACTCTTACATACTTGACAAAATAATAAGCATACAACTCACCAACGTAAGACATCATGAAGAGCATGAGTGCGCTCGTCATGATCAACATGTAGACGCCCCGCACTGCGCTCGCGCACGACTCATTCAGAAGGGCGTATGCGCCTGATTGAACCGCGCTACAACTGTTCACACAATCACGTTCTGTATTATTGTTATAGTTAACTTAGTAGAGTTTACAAAAAATGTACAAGAAACAAGAACCGATTTATCGAGTTAAAAAGTCTATTAGTATCCATTACGTTTGATTAACCATAATATTTTATCGGTTTTTAAGCTCATTTTCACATTGGTTATTCTGACAAATAAAATATTTTTTATTTTATTTGTGACGATTCACCAGGCGTGTTCTACATTTTCTTGCATATTTTTTATGTACTCTGTGTTTAAATAGGTTACTATGGTCTGATTAACCCTACAATACGGCTTAGCCTTTACGTATTTTGGTCTCGTTCTAAAAAAATAACCTTTTAATTAGGTATTTTTTTCCTTTTCTCCCCCCGATGTTTTGCCATTAATTTTAATTAGCTCATCTGGAGCAACTACAAGTGATGCAGTAATAATAACATTTTAAGCGAGCAGACATACTGTGATACTAAATAAATAAACATAATTATTCAAAATAGAACGCTGATGATGAACAGCTTGGAAAAATAAACAAAAGTTCTGGTATGACTAAAGAAAACATTACTTAGGAATACTCACAAGCTTGTACTGAAGACTTTAAGAATTGCCAGCATGATCCAGTTGGCGGAGAAGGCGCTGATGAAGGAGGTGAAGAAGCTCCCCCACAACGCTATCAACAAAACATTCCGTCTGCCTTGCGTATCTGATATGTAGCCCCATACTATGGACATGAGGATTGGTCCTGCAAGGTTGAGAAACGTTTTTATTATGATTCCTTAAAGATAATGGATGGAACATAGTAAAGATTGATAGAAACACATTCTTGGTTGGCAACTGCACTGTAACAGAAGTCCCAGATAAGGAAAGTAGCGACAAAAATACTGATGAAAACGAAGCTACAACAAACATATTATCAAATGCTCAAGTCTAACTTAAACACGTACCAACAAAAGGCATGGACAGCATGACACTCCTCTGCCAGTGCTCCAGTTGGAAGTCACAGGCGCTGCCGGTGACAATCACGGAGAAGCCGAAGATGTCGATACCCATCCCCAGCAGGCCCAGACTGAGGACAGCGAGGAGGCCACAGTTATAGTAGCCATTACCTGACGGAAAGACAGCTTTGATATTAAAAGTGACAGGAAATTCAATCTTAAAAGACCTGTAGAGATAGATGTACAGTTGGGGTCCACCCTTTATAGCAGAACTTTTTATGTCCTAATTTTACTTTGCATAACAACGGATGGCATAAACTTCACTTCGCAGAAAATAGTTTAGCAGACACTCATTTATCATACATTCTAAACTCATAATTTTGTAAGTCAGAATCATCTCTAGGCATAAACTTCATATCCATAATATTTAAAAAGTAGAAACATCATATCGCAGAAATTTCACAGTCAGAATCGTCTTTTGGCATAATATATTTCATATCGATGATCATTAAACGGGAGAATTGTCATATCGTAGAAAGTTTATAGTTAGGGTCATCTTTGTCATTATAAGTTGTCATTTATTTTGATTAATTATTTCTTTAAAATAATGTCATTTATTTTAGTTATTGTTTAATTGAATTTGAGATAATGTCATTGAATTCAATAAGTAATTAGGTATCCTAATCTAAATAGTTCAGTTCCGGGTAACCTACTTAAAACAATCTCTTTTTTCTATTAACGCAAGTCGTTTCTGGCACTCGCCAGCCGCTGCCGCGGCACCAACCAGGCGGAAGTGAAATTATACCAAATAATATATTATGCGAAATTTGAACTCTGCGAATCGTAATTATACTTAATGTAATTCTGCCATCTTAAAAGTATGCCATTGTTAATTCGAAGTTTTAAACATTATGCCAAACGATAATTATACCAAATAAATTTTATGCCTTTAAAATGTTCGTTTAAAGAAAATTATGCTAAGTGTGTTATGCCAAAAAAAATTCGGAGCATCAAGTTTCTGCCAGATAGAGGGAACCCGTACAGTTGATGTATGTCTTACAATAACCTAGATATTTTGTTTCCATAACTAAGACAGATTATTGCATTCATATCCTATACTGCCTGCGCAAATATGGCTACCAAAATAGCTATTATCAACAGAAACATCGACTACTAATTGCTAGTATACTGCTCTCTGACGTAGAAATAGGGATTCGTAAACTACAATTGCTATATTCTGATAGAAATCGCTATTCTCCTACTAAATTCTATTATTTTAGTTCAAATACTAAATGATTCTGTGCGGTTATTCGTTCTATGCTATCTCTTCCAGCTTAACTGAGTGTAAGGCTTCCGTCTTTAATAGATTTAGTATCATCATTCTCCTGCTCTTTTCCCGAATTATTAGGTCTTTTTCTTCCATACTTTGCTATTTCTCGTCATGTCAACTTCCACCTCCTTTCATGCCATCATTCTTATGTGCCGCACATAGTTTATTTAGACTTCCTCTACTAAAGTTAAAACTTTCCTCAAAGTATTTTCCTCTTTTGCTTCAAATTTAGTATTAGACTTCTTATCAATAATTAAATAGTTACCTGTTAAGTTTATGGCCTCTTCATAATCGTACACCTTATTTCCTGTAGTACCAGTGCAATAATTAGGGTCCTTAACATCAACAGCATCATTGTATGAGTATTTCTCATATTTTTCGTCGACTCCTGCGACGTTTAAGATGTATATCCCACTATAAACCATTGTGTGGTCGTCACTTTAAGTTGTGATAAAGATTAATATTATCTTGACTTTAGGTTAGTGATTATTGATGTTACATTCTGAAACAAATTCCAAATTTGATGTATCTATGGTCATCTATCCGTCTACTCTTTTGAAGTCCGGACTGGATCTTGGTCGTATGAGGAACTTGGATTTAAGTGCCCAAAATGGTCTTTGTGGAAAGAACCACACAGATTTGAACGGCCCGGCTGCAGAAATACACGGGTCCCTTTTAGAGTTTTAAATTTAAAAACACTTAGTTCACTGTACTATTAACTTTGCAACTTCTTTGGAATTTTAAAGATTAATTGACGGATTCATGAGTTAAGTAAACATAAACTTCTGAGATTTACTTAATCACTGAAGTTAGCTATTGATTTGACAGACGGTTGCGTACATCAAGCTTAAAAATCGGGCCAAGTGCGAGTTAGATCCGTGGGTTCCGCACAAACTTGCGACATTAAGGCCCTTATATTTTGACTGTGTAGATTTAAAGGGTTGATTTTTCACAAAGACTTGTGTATATGGCTTAATTTCAACAAAGAGTCTTGACAGACAGACAGACGGACGACAAGGATCCTATGAGGGTTCCGCTCCATCCTTTTGAGTTAAGAAACTCTAAAAATAAAAAGTTTGAGCTGAACATGCAGGGAGAGTTCCGTAAGACAATAATGACCATTTAATTTTACATTTACCTTAAGCACAATTAATAAATTTAAATAAGACAAAAGACAGAGTCTAGTAGTCAAAATCGGTCCAATAGTTTCGAAGCCTATTCAATACAAGGATACAAAACATCTTTCTTCTTCATATTATTAGTATAGATATTAATATTAGATTTACTTGGGTCCTAACATTGTTTCCATAACAATGTTAGGAACCAAGTAAATCTAATCTGTGGAAATCACATCTTTTTTTCTTTAATTCAATCAACATAAAATTAAACTTATTAGGAATCCATTAAAACACTATAATTTTTTAGCTTATTCGTCAACTCGCGCCTCATAAAGTCGCGACTGCGCGCGAGTTAGCACTTTCTCATTTTACCTATTTTTGTTATAGTCAACTCGCGACCGAGTGAAAATCTCACGTATTTACAGTCAAAATAAGCCATTTTTTTTAAACGGAACCCTAAAACGCAATTATCTTTGAAACTGTGAAAATCAATTGGATTCACAGTAATTTAAGTAGTTACGAGTGATTAAGTTAGTTAATCTAAATCTTAAAATAACTGGTACGTTCACATAAGTAGGCAATCATTTGCTTATTTTTTGCCAAATGAAAAAAGTAAACGGAAGATTTTTCTAATCTTAAAGTTGTGATAATCGTTTTTCATCTCAAATAAAAATGTGGGTTGTTACATTACAAAAAGGATTTATATTTGTACTAGCTTTTGCCCGCGGCTTCGCTCGCGTGAAATTCGGGGTAACACAGTTCTCCTTGCGCCTTATTGATTTGTAATAGCAACGCTAAGTTTTCCCTTGTCTTCCCTCTTTCTCCCACACATCACACTTTTTTTTTTAAATTAGCCTATGTCCGTCTCCTGGTTCCCAACTATCTCTGTACCAAATCATCAAAATCGGTGTAGCCGTTAAAGCGTGAAGAGGTAACAAACAAACAAACAAATTCACTTTCGCTTTTATAATATTAGTAAGGATTTCTTAATTGTTACGAATCCAACATATCACCCCTTTTTTTTCTGGTGGGAAATCATCCAATGACTTCCCCCGCTCTGGGCGGAGCGGGGGGGCATGTCAGACTTGTACTGACTAAAACCCACCCATGTTCCTTCTATTGCCCTTTATGTTCCGGGGCCGCGGTATCTCTTTCGAACAACCCGCAACCCCGGACAACCCGCAACCCCGGTACATATCACCCCTAAGGGTAGACCGTGGCGCAACCACAACAAAATGTTAATTGCATGGGAGCCCTTATTGTATTCTGTTTTTTAGTATTAGTTGTTAAAGCGGCCACAAAAATATTTTAAAATATTTTTTTTTTTAACTTTGGCAACTTACTGATCCACACAGAAGTCCAAAGGAATCCTAGCTTATGTAATCTGTGTGAGTATTTGGGTATCCATATGAATTTATCTTCTTATCATCAAAACAAATACTTTAAAACAAAGTTATCTCTTCTTACGCCTGTTTATGCTAAATGCTAAATGTAGAACGCGAATGGGCAAGCCCATTTAAAAAAATATGTTCTATAATAAAAAAAAATATACAAATACTTTGCCCCACACTAGGATTTCTCCTGTATCGTAGGTGCTAACAAAAAATATTATTATTAGATCAATACTTTGACGACACGGTTGGCGCAGTGGCTGAACGATCGACTGCGTGCTGCGGGTTCGATCCCCGCTTGAAACAAGTATTTGTATGACCTGCAGATAGTTGTTCCGGGTCTGGCTGTTTGTGTATGTGAGTTTAAATGTTTGATACAGGAGAAATTCCTAGTGTGACAACGTTTTAAAAAAAAACTTACCACAAAGAAAAAGATTCCCTTTACTTCTGTTTGTTGATCCCCTTAATAAGACAACAATCTTAGAGATTGATCTACCGCACTAAATCTCACTATAATAACTGTATAATTACTGTTCTCTCAAATAAATTTTATTTTTCAAAATGTACGCACTTAGTACAATCCAACAATCATTGTTTATTTAGAAAAGCTGTTGATCACACAACAGGTTATAATAAATAAAATAAATTTACCTGCAGCAAACCGTCTGTTGCAAGACAAGAAAATTTTATAATGATTATAACAATCGACAGATATTATTTATATCAACTATAATATTTAATTTATGCGAACTTTGGGTTTTCATACTCAGTAATCATTCAATCTTGTTAAGTTAGTTTTTCCTTATGATACGACATAGAAACTAAACTTTGTATACAGCCAGCACTAAATAAGGTTTGATTAATGGTATAAAACCTTCATAGTACCGACTTGTAATGACAATCAAAGACTTAAAAAATTAATCTTTAAAAAAAAATATACATGTCGAATTGAGACCTCCTCCTTTTTTTTCGTCGGTTAATAACAGCAAAGGGTTCAAATGCTTAACGCTCTTTCCAAGGCACGGAGGAAACTTAGTATGTAATCGATGGTTCGCTATCTGTAAAACGACCGAAGCAAAGGTGGCTTAAATTTGAAGATTGATTGGTGTGGCTGTTATTACAAGAGCATTGAGCCGCGAGCCATGAGTTCCTACGGGCTAATAAACACAGCCTTGTCTTGTTAGCTAGTTATCAAGCTTTAGATATTAGACTAAATATAGAAAAAAACATAGGTATACATATATTTTTTGTAGGCAATTGATAGGCAATATGTACTGAATATCTATTAATTGAGGAAAATTGTTAAGATCTTTTTACGTTAAACAGGAAATAAGGAAAATCTTTACATAACTACACTTTTTTTAGAGTTCTGTGCTTCAAAAGGAAAAATAAATCCTTTATACGATAATTTTGCAATCCGTTGGTCTATCTGTGGTGGAGATGCTCCGGGCGTTGGGTGCCGCGGGACAACTTCCGGCCACCGTAGCGGGTCTGTGGTCGGTTAGCAGTGGGTAGCTCACCCGTCCGTTCGTCTAGTGTTGTTCTAGCGTGCCTCAAAGAGATGTCAGCAAAGCAGAGGGGCCTACCAAGGCAACTGCCTACCAGGGTTGCGGTTTGTTCGAAAGAGATACCGCGGCCTCGGCACACAAAGAGAAGAAGGAACACAGGTGGGTTTTAGTCAGTAAAGTCTGCAATCTCTTCGGAGGATCTACCCTCTGGAAAAAGGATCGACGGGTTAACATGCCTTCCAAGACACGGAAGAAAGCTTGATTGTTGCGGCTGTGTGGCGTGATCCGAGAGCCACTGGCTCCTTCAGGTTCACAAATTAATATTTAAAAGTAATAACAAACACAGCCTTGTCTTGTTAGCTAGTATTTACTTAGCCTTAGGTATTAGACAAAATGTAGGAAAAACGGTATATATATATATTTGTAGAACCAGGCAATTGACATTCAATATATTCAAAATTTTGATTGAGGAAAATTGGTTAAGATCTTTTTACGTTAAACAGGAAATAAGGAAAATCTTTACATTACAACACTTATCTTAGGGTTCCGTATCTTAAAAGGAAAAAATGGAATCATTTTTTTTTTCGCATGAGAAATCATCAATTGACTTTCTCCGCTCTGGGTTGATCAGGGGGGAGTATCAGATATTATGTATTGACTGAAACTCACCCATGCTCCTTCTATTGTCCTTTATGTTCCAGGGCCGGTATCTCTTTCCAACAACCAACAACTCAGATCACAGGCAGACTTGATGAAACACATATACCGCTGCATACTGGTCAGTAATTAATAGGATAAAAATGGAAAAAAAAATAAAACAAGAGGTTGGTTGTGAATATAATTATTTAATAGATATAAAAATATAACATTATCACTATGGCGCTCACGTGGTGGGTCTCTCGGGGCGTGTGCTCTTTGGCAGGATTATACACAGCAACCCGCTCGCTGTAACAGACAGACATACAGTTACACAACACGCCGAAATCCTTACTAATATAATAAAAGCGAAAGTGAGTTTGTTTGTAACGTCTACACGCCAAAATGGCCTAACCGATTTTGATGAATTTTGGTACAGAGATAGTTGAGACCCTGGAGACGGATATAGCGATTTAAAAAAAATTTATATGATCCCGAGAGAAAGAGGGAAGAAAAGGGAAGCTTAGCTTTGCTTTATTATAATAAAAAAAGGCGCAAGGGCAAAAACTACAGGTAGCAGGATAACTGTAGATCAGGAAATGGGAACTGTGTGACCCCGAATTTAACGCGAGTGAAGCCGCTGGCGCCAGCTAGTAATAAATAATTTGAGGGCCAGGTAGGCGTAGTGGCTGAGCGATCTCGACTGCTGCGCTGCGTGTCTCGAGTTCGATCACCGCACGGAACAAATATTTGTATGGCCTGCAGACAGTAGTGTCGGGTCTGGCTGTTCGTGTATGTGAGTTTAAATGTTTGTAAACGTACCCACGATACACGAGAAATTTCTAGTGTCCCCTTGCAACGTTTATTAAACAGTTTTTTTATATTGATGGCCCGGAGGTTAAGCCTCTCACGCATGAGGTTGTGAGTTCAAATCCAGGCAAGTACAAATGTGGCTTTTTCAATTTATATGTATTTTCTAAAGTTTATCTAACACATCACAGACATCAATGAAAGAAAACATCGTGAGGAAACCTGGCGTTTTATTGAAACATGTCTGAAATGAAATCGCCAACCCTTCTTGAGCAAGCGTGGTGATCACTGCTCGTACCTCCTCTGTATGGGCAGGCACGAGCAGTGTCGCCCAGCAGTGGGACAGTTATAGGATGGTATTATTAAAAATTTATTACTAGCTGTACCCAGCGGTTTCACCTGCGGTTCAGCTAAAATACAATAAAAAATACTTAATGACCGATTCTCAGACCGAAAATAAATATTAAAAAAAACCGTCAATTATGGTAACTAAATCTGTGACACGAAAATAATAAAAGAGTTACAAGAATTTCATAATGGCAGTAAGCACTTACTTATGAGCAACGTCCCGAACATGTAGATAGGCACCACACAGTACTGGTCCACGAGCGCGCCAAATATCACGTTACCCACTATGGCGCCTATCCTGCCACACATCACTGTCACCGCCATAGCCGTGGCGCTGAAAAAAAACATTTGAATCACTAAGACGGAGATTTTTTTCATACTTTTCCCAACTTATTTGGGGTCGGCTTCCAGTCTAACCTGATGAAGCTGAATATTACATGGAGCGACTAGCTATCAGACCTCTACAACCCTGTTAGCGTGTTAGTGTGGTTAATATGATGCCCCTAGGTGAGACTGGTCAGATTTTGAGGACACTGACTCCCTGTAACGATTGTCAAATGTACTAAGACTACAAATGCCAGCCGGGAACAAGTTTGACGTGCCTTCTGAGGCACAGTATAAACTACCGCGTTTACACCGTTTTTGAGTACATATCGATGTAACGGGTGATCAACCATCCACAAACCAACCTGCAAGCGCGGCCTAAATAACCTATATATCAAGGATAGAATTGTTTTGCATCACCACATTTCTTTTTTTTTTTTATAGAAACAATCCATTTTATCTAGAACCTTCTCATTTCATCCATGTCAAAAATGACGTATCAAAATACATACAGATAGACACGAATAAGGTATGCAAAGTCCAAAAACTAATCGTACACCCACCAAACAATAATAAACAGTAGTGATTAATCTAGTATCGAATGTTACGATAATGAAATACAGTTCTATAATAGATTTGTGCGTCAATGGTCACGCATGTTCGCTTGATAGTAATTACCAAAGCCAACCATGGGACCACCTGATGGATTTTTAGCATTCCTTTTATATATAGAGCCAAATGACCATGTCACACAATTAATTGAAGATGCGAAACAAACGCTGACGTCGGTCACGTAGTACCTACAATGTCAGGGTATGGGCTTGGCTGATAACCCTAGTACCAGTTTCGTCTGCTGACTAAGCTCTCAGCTAACACGTGGGCTATTTAAAAATACTATCTTTCACGTGATATTCACAAAAGAATCAGTCACACCCTTTTAAACGAGTGACGTTTGGTAATTAAGGGTTTTTCTAGCCAACAAATAATTGGCTGGATGTTTTAATGTGTGGGTTGTACACCTCTACCTAACCTTTCGAGGAAAACGCGTGAAGTCATGTTGAGCTTAAAGTAAGATGGCTTTATAGTCTCGCAAAATATAGTGGTTATTAAAACAACTCCTTTTCAATTTCGAAAGTCGCTCTAAACTCGTTTGAAGGGTGCAAAAATCAAGATATTGTCTTGAAGAAATGACTTATTCACAGGATTAAATAGATTATCTTTTAAGCTATTGCAAAGCTTCTATCGCGGGTCTTGAGCGTGGAGACCGAATCCAGATATTTCGTAACGAAAAAACCTAACACTTTCATTACGAATACGGTCAGTTATTTCAATCACGATTCAAATGTTCTATTGGCGTGTTCGGTACAGAATCGGATAGTCAATCGACATTACGCTGGATCAAACCCAAGGTCTTCTTTTGCGACTTCTTTTCATTGAAAGTACTTTTTAAATATTATTTTTATTTATTTTTTTATTTATTGCATAAGTTGATAAAAAATGCTTTGCAATAGCTTTACCGCGGCAGTCCCCGAGTGCCACACGTATTTTTGTTTCAGTATCATCACGAGCTCAGGTAGTGCTTATTAGACGATTATCTATGATTTTAATTCTCACCTTGATTCCTTTTACCGTTGTAAAACAAAGGCAATAAAATAAAGATATACTCACGCAACTTTAGTAGGAAATATCTCGCAGATGACACAGAACAGCACAGCCTCCGTGCAGCTGACGATGGCTTCAAACACACACGACAGGATCAGGTTCTCCAGAGAGGAGCGCACCAGGTTCAGACCCAGAGCCGCTAGTCCAGAGCTGATCAACATCATTACTGTGGAAGAAGAGAGGTTTTATTAGATCAAGAGATTACAAGTACCTATTGAACATCGAGTAGCGAACTTATAATATGTGGAAATATAAATCAAGAAGGATGCGATGCTCATATTAAGTTGGCGGACCATTGCTGGGGATTTTCCCCACCAAAGTTACCAAAAAGATCACAGGAGAAGGTTTTTTTGGAACAAAGTTCCTTATCGCGCGTTGCGAAAGGGGGCTAGACGGAAAAGGTTAAGACCAAAAGTTGTAACGACACTTTTTGCTAAAGTTTTAAGCCTACAAAACCTCTCACAGAAAGCAAGCCAGTTGTTTTCGTTTCGTCTTTCTATTTCGCATTGAAATGTCTTTCTATTGCGGTGTCACGACGATTATTTTTGTTGAGTGTATACAGGTTTTTTGTACATAATAAATAATAATTTCATTCCATCCGGGTGTTCCTTGACATTTCTGAAGTTTTTTTTTATTATATTTTGTTTTTTTTTGCCTTATATTGTACTAATACTGTTTTTAGTAAAATTTGATTTTCATATTTATTTCCTGAACAAGAAAAACTACCCTCGGTTATAAAATCACAAAATTATGTCTAAACAAATATCTTGCACCGAATATCGTGTCGGCCAACGGTAATGGTACAAATTTTATCATTGACTTGTTTCCATACAAGGTACAACAACACCTTTGATTGTTATGGTGAAGCGCCTACAAGGCGTAAAGTCTAAAGCGTTTTCAAGTAACTTACCCAACATGAGCTTCTTGCCCACGATGTTAATGGTGAGTCCCACCCACAGAGCGGTGGGAACACAGCTTAAGGCTACCACCAGCGTGTGGATGTATACTTTGTCATCCAAAGTCTGCAACTTGCCCTGCAAGAAGAAGGAAGAAGTTTTATCATTTATTTAGTGCCTTGTCAGTTAGCTTGAGCATTTGAGGATTAAAACAAGTTTGTACTAGTTGTTTGCATATTTTAAAAATGTGGGAGGCAAGCAAGTCCTTCAAATTCCGGGGTTGCAGGTTATTTGAAAGAGATACCGCGGCCCCGGTACATAAAAAGCAAGAAAAGGAACATGGGTGGGTAGCAAAAGTCTGACACTCCCGCCTGCTCCTACCAAAGTGGGGGAAGGACTGAGGGAACTTATTTAATGATTTAACATCCTTAAAAAACCCTTTCAATTAAAACACAACTGGTTTTGATGAGATTGTCTTTTCCTGAAAAAATTTACAGCCACATTCAATAATACATCAGTAGTGTGTTACAGTTATTTTCTTCTGTAATCTTAGACAATGCTCGCCAACCAAAAAAAGTAAAAGTCATTATCTACAAAGCACCAAAAAATGTTACCAATAAAAAACTACAAAATCTCTCCTCTAAGATTTGGTAGTTTTTTTGTTCTTTTACTTTTTCGTATTATCGTGGTTACTAACAAACCTGGTGGTTTTAAGCCGCCCATAGGCCTCTAGCTTGGCTTTAATACCATCGAGAAATATTTCCCAGACATCCTACATGCAGGTTTTTAAAGGATCTAATGATCTAGATAGTTGACAGTGTTGTGTCACTTACAGCCAACTCAGCAGTATCGTTGGCGAGTGCCAGCGAGACCTCACACACGCCCGCAGACACGTCCGGGTACAGCGACGAGAACTGACTGAACCGCTCGAACAGGTCCGGGAACCACATCATGAGTGTGTAGTAACTGCAACAACAGATAGATCCCATCAAGATAATTCATCCAGAGGGCCAAGACAAGCGCTAATTGTTTTAGTAACATTTTAAACCTATGCATTTTTATTTCATCCAACTTTTATTGTTGTTGATAGAATGTTTCTTTGTCGGTCAGTATGTTGAAGAGCATAATATAGTATAAAAAACATTATAAAATAAATAGCTTTTGCCCGCGGCTTCGCTCGAGTTAAATTTAGCGTAACACAGTTCCCCTTTCCTGATTTGCAGGATTTACCTGCTACCTGTAGTTTTTTTAATTGTAAAAGCAAAGAAAAGTTTTCCCTTTTCTTTCCTCTTTCTCTTTCACTTCCCACTCTAAAAAAAATTGCCTCTTTCCGCCTCCAGGGTCAAAACTATCTCTGTACAAATTCAAATTTCAGTGTCAAAATTCATCAAAATCGATTTAGCCATTAGAGCGTGAAGAAATAACAAACAAACTCACTTTCGCTTTTATAATATTAGTAAGGATGTTACCTAAACATAAGTCCAAAATCGACGAAACAGCAGAGCACCAGCAGCCCGATGTAGGGCGGCATCACCAGCATCTTCTTCCGGACCCAGAAAGCATTCCATCTCTGTTCCCAGGTCAGTGCCGTCTTTGTCACGTTGCCGTTGTTATCAGCTGATACAACCTCCTCTTCCTCGTCGCCGTAGGCACTTATCATTGACTCCACCTGTAATACATGGTTTGGTTATATTTAATGTAATCCAGAGAAGTCTCCTTTGGGGTTACCATGACATCTTATAGCAGTTCTTATTCCTGTGTGAGAAAGAGATGGTGCTAGACACCCTGTATAGCTCTGTCTCTTTCCCTCAGTGGGATAAGTTCTGTTTTAAGACGTCATGGGAGGGCAGCTGGTCTCCGTTCTGAATCTTTTTAGACGATATCATGCTGCTAAAACATACTGAAGGTAATTTTGAAAGGGGTTGCTAGTTGTCTCAAAGAGATACCGCGGCCCCAGAACACAAAGGACACAAAGAGGAGCATGAGATGGATGGTCTGTAAAACTCTGACACTCATCCCTTCTGCTCCGCTCAGAGTCGGAAAAGTAACTTTAAGAATATTATCCAAAAAAAAAAACAGGTAATTTTGAAGACGAAAGCAGACCGCAAACCAAATGGAAGACACCTGATTTGCGCTTTGGGTTTATCTACAGTAACATGAAAATTATAAAGAGCGAGTCGTGTAGAAGTGGTCTGTCTATGTGTGGTGTATCTGTGTACGCAATTAGTATTTCCAGTCAGCTTCAGTGTTGTATCTTTGTTATTTTTCTTTTGACACTTAACGTTATCGTGTCAAACTCAATCCTGCATTAATTAATATGAAGACTTTGATGTTGGTAGCTAAACCGTCTCTAAACCTAATCTAACTGACACGTGACAGCAATTTAAAATGCACATAAACTCACCGGAAAGTCCTTCTCACTAAGTTTAGTATTAACAACAAATATCCTCTGCAGCACTTGCAGCGCCTGCTCGGCGCGGTTGGCGTACAGCAGGTAGCGCGGGCTCTCGGGGAACGGCACCAGCAGCAGCACCACCAGCAGCGACGGCACGCCGCACGCCGCCACGAACACGCGCCACGACGTGTACTGGAACTCCGCGCCCGACAGCGTCAGGTTGAACCGGGGGTCCGGGATGATGAGGAATGCGATGCCTGGGGACAAATGGAGGTAATCAAATTGCTGATTTGTAAAGCTAGCTGAGGAAATGCACCAGTGTCCTTAAACATTTTGAGGAAAAAATACAGTACCATATAACTCTAGCTGTGGATAAAAAAATATCTTCGGGGGGAGTTTTTCTCAACTATGTGGGGATCGGCTTCCAGTCTAACCGCAGTCAACAGCATTCTACTAAGCGACTGCCTACCTGGCTTCCAAAACCGCATTACTTGGTAACACGAAATAATGGTAAAGTTATCAGACTTGGCGACCGTCAAAGTTTTATCCCTATTTAGCCCTATCAGGTAATTTAGGTTATTTTATTTTACGTTTTGTAAAGTAAGCAATGACTTCTTAAGTATGATGTCATACTCCTCCTCCTCCACCTCTCATACTTAAGAACTAAAGCTGTAACAACAACATTGTAAAACTAAATGATTTTAAAAGAGTAACCATGAAGTTTCTTACCGGTTCTTCTCCATAGGAAATGACCAACCCGAACCGTGCATATTTTCTCGACGTTTTAGACGTGTGGCCATGTAGGCCTATGTGATTTTTAATGTGCTTTCACAAGGTACAGAGGAATCGTGATATGTAATTGTAATACATTCACACATCTTCCTCGGCAAGTAATTACTACTTCCATTCACAGCATTTCATACCTTGCAAACTAATTTTTTAGGCCATATCGGTTTTGTGAACTTGCTCTTACAAACTTAATGGATTGATATTATGTTTTCTAAATCTGTTTATATTGATGCGGTCGTGTCCACAAACACCCCTCTGGTATGTAATCGGTCGCCATCACAATTGGCAGCCGATGGCATCACTCCGGTGCCAGCGCCGATATCATTCCGGTTGACCTTAGTCACGGCGCTGACATTCAAATTCCTGCTCGATCGACGATCATCAATTTCAGCTATTATTGGTGCGTTACTGTGTCTGCTTTTGTGTGATAATTCCCTTTTGTATGCATTATTTAAACCTAACCATATTTAACTAAAACGCTTTACTAGAAGCTGTTTAACGTCATTTTGATCAGCAAGGTATTTTTCTTGCTACATGCGGAAAAATATAATTCATATTTTGAAAGAAAAAAAATTTCCCTCCCTTTCTCTATCCAGCTTCATTCAACCTCATAATTTAATGTAACACAACATAAAATTTATGAAATATTAAAAAAAAAAAATCCTTAAAACATCATCTAAAACTGAAAAATTATGAGCTTATTCCTCTTCTTGTCTGGTACTTGGTTGACAACGTTTATTTTTTATTTAGCTGTCAAAAAAGAAAGGGAAAGAAGTCAAAATTAAATGATAGCACATTTAATTTTGACTCCTTTCTCTTTCTTTTCTTACATCTATAAGTGAACCATGAGTATCCAGTTCTGCAAAATTTTCTTACCTGGCAACAGAATGGTGCCAAATGTCCAGAACACCTCCAGCCTGCAGAGCATGACATCTCGGTGCCGGAGCGAGAGGAAATCCCCGAAGTAAGGGAAGATCAGCCCCGTGGCGCCGATGATGCCGAACCCGGAGAAGAACCTGCAAGAGACACAAGTCTACAACGAATAGTTACGCCAAGATTGGTACAAATAAGATGTACAGTGATTGATACATATGTACCTAGTATGGCCAACGAGAAGCGATACCAAATGTAAACAAAACCCATGCTAAAACCCATCTAAAACGGCCGCCCGAATGTTGGCGAACTCGTCTTAACGTTGTCATGTTTTTGCCGGGAGAACAAGACATTACGACAAAGGCACAAGATGGAAAGAGCTAAATATTAGATTGTCAACGCCACAGTTGTTTTTAAGGTTAATGACCTTTCGTATCGCTTCTCGTTGGCCGTACTATAGTGCAGAGCCTCATCATAAAACAAGACCTCCACAAATTCGCTTACTGAATCACAAGATACCTCATTCCTACCGGCTTTCTGGTTTTTACCTTGGTACCCTTATGACTGTTAGATCTGAAAACGACAACCATAGCTTACAAAGAAATAAGATGTGTTCTCCTTTTCCTGCCCCTTTACCTTTTTCGTTGCATCTTTTTTCTTGAAAGAGATTAGGTTTTCATTGTTAGGTAAGGTAAGGTTAAGCTACAAAGTAGAGTAATCTTTGCAGTAAAATTTTTTGATTGTTTCCTAGGTTGTGTGGTTCGTAACAATGTCATGATTAAGGTTTTGTACCTCAAAAGGAGAGGAAAAATCGGAACCCTTATTGGATCGCTTTGTTGTCCGTGTGTCTGTCCGTCTATCTGTCAAGGCCCTTTAACGCGTGGAGGTATCGAATCCTTACTAATATTATAAAAGCGAAAGTGAGTTTGTTTGTTTGTTACCTCTTCACGCTTTAACGGCTAAACCGATTTTGATGAATTTTGGTACAGAGATAGTTGGGAAACAGGAGACGGACATAGGCTAATATTTTTTTGAAAAAAGTGGGATGTGAGGGAAAAAGAGGGAAGAAACGGGAAAAGTTAGCGTTGCTATTACAAATCAATAAGGCGCTACCGAATTTTACGCGAGCGAAGCCGCGGGCAAAGGCTAGTTAAATATAAAACTATAAATTCAACTCTGTCATCTCCATGTGCTGTTAAAAAGACAACCCTCTAAGTCTAAGTAGTCAAAAGATTTGGCTGTCTATGTTACAAGTTACTAAGTCTCGGTGTGCAAGTCGGACTCGCTCATGGCCGGCTTTTTTATTGATCCTTCTAATCCCGAGCTAATTATTAAAAAAATAATCAAGCAGTTATGTTCTAGATACCTGCAGGCTAAGAACGCCGGGAATGACTGCACAACACTGGATAGGAAGGCTGCCAGCGCATCCAGCAGTAAGGCACCGATGATGGCTTTCTTGCGGCCTCTCGCGTCTGCTAGGTTACCCCAGAAATAGGAGCCTACGCACATACCTATGGAAAGAAGTAAAAACATTATATATTATACTCTTTGGAATATCTTGTAAGCTACCTATAGGTAAACTGTCTGCTATTTATTAGGAACGAAAATTTTGTATGGCGTGACCTAAAGTACTCATTTATCAGAAATACGTGAACAGAAAGAAGATTTACAATATTTCACAAGTGTAACAACAAAATAAAAAAAAAAACAAAAGTCATTTATTCAAATTAGGCTGATAATCAGCACTTTTTGAACGTCACATGTACAACGAACGTCAACGTCACAACACCATGTATTATCTAGAACATCGTTCAGGTACCAGAGTTTCTTAGGGTACCAAACCATTTCAATCTTGTAGCTTTTCAGTAGCACAACATAACGCGACCTACAATTTGGTAAGTTGAGACCACCATCACAAGGCCATTTCTCTCAAAGAAAGGATGCCCCCTATGCCCCCGCTGCAAGGCATTGGGGGACTAAATGCTACCACACGATCTTCAGCCACGCCGTGAACCTCCTTGCTGGATTGTCACCGTGGGATCTGAAGGCGTTAGGCCAAGACCCCCACCTGCCGGGGTTGCGGGTTGTTCGAAAGAAGGAACATGTGTGGATTTTAATAAGTCTGACAGTCCCCGCTCCACACAGAGCGGGGTACGTTATTTGACGATTTCCCATCTGCAAACAAAACGGGTGACTATAGGATATAGGGGACATTAAAGGCTAGTTCTGTTAACTTCTCAGTATTAAAGCACTTACCAATAAGCGGCGTGGCAGTAAGACTACCCTTGTCACTGGACGATAGCTTGAAGTCGTACTCGGCAGCCGGCAGCACGAAGCTGAGGGTGGTGGTGCTGAGCGCGCAGACCGCGTAGACGGCGCCACACGACATCAGCAGCAGCCATTGGAAGCAGCCGTAACCTGGAAGGAAGAAGATGATGATTTTATTATTTTTACAAGAGAAAACGTAATAATAAATGGTTTTTCGCTATTAAGAGCAACATCACGGTAGAACGAAGCAGCTAACGGTATGCTCGCCTTGACAAGGACGAGTGTTTGACAAAATTGGTTCACAAATGCCCAAAAAAACTGCAGGATATTGGAAATATATTAAAAAATAATGAGTTTTGTGTTTATTGTTACCAACGGGGAAAACGACATTGAACACGTTAAAAATAACTAGTCCGCCACCTGTTGGAATCCATCATATTGTATTTAAAAATATGACACTTAGCTAACCATGCATTGTCATTCAAACTAAACCTGTATTCAAAATTTCAGCTAAATCAGTTGGGGATTTGTTGCCGAACCAAGCATAATAAATAAAAACAAGCCGAAAAAAATGAAATGACAAGAAAAAAACTTCGCTAGTCATATTTCTAGACTCATTTTACCTTAAAGACAATTGCATTTTATTTATAGCACCAACATAAATAAAAGTCACAAATCAAGGACAATGCAGCCATACATATCTGTCACAGTCGTTTTTAAAATCGATTCTAGACATTAGCTGTGAATTGAATCGATATTGAGATCACTTAAGTTAATAGGTACCAATAGACACAGATGCACAATACATACTGATGTATATTATTGATCGGAGTGTTAATTTATGCGTGATTTGATGGCGTTACGTGAGGACAAGCTAAACACGACTCCCGGCCACCGTAGATGCGGGCTTGTGGACGGTGAGCAATGTCACAGGCCGTGTCGACGGCGCGTTAGTATTTCACGCGCGCCTCAAAGAGATGTCAGCGAAGCAGAGGGTTTGCCAGAGCCTTCTTCTGCTGGGGTTGCGGGTTGTTCGAAAGAGATACCGCGGCCCCGGAACGTAAAGGGCAATAGAAGGAACATGGGTGGGTTTAGTCAAAGTCTGACACTCACCCCGCTCCGCCCAGAGCGGAGGATGTTATTTGATGATTTCCATCCTAAAAAAAAAGAACAATCTAATTAACTGCCACTTGGCTCGATACTAGTTAAACCACGTTTCCTTAGGTTGGTGTATAGATGGGAGACCGAGAAAAACATGTCGATCTTACAAGGTAGCCGAAAGTCTGATAACCAATCTTGCCAAAGGGTATCGTATTGGACGGGGCCGGATCTTGCGGATCACCAGTATGGTTTCCGCAAGGGGCGCTCGACGGTGGACGCCATCATGCGCGTGAGAGCCCTTACGACGGGGGCTGCAGTGTCCAGGGGTGGGGTTGTCGTGGCGGTGTCTCTCGACATCGCTAACGCGTTTAACACCATGCCCTGGGGCTGCATCAGGGAGGCACTCCAATACCACCGGATGCCGACCTATCTTCGTCGTGTGGTCGGGGCATATCTGACGGACAGGGCCGTCATATACCCCGGTCGCTCTGGAGAGTGGAACCGGCGAGAGATGTCGTGCGGTGTCCCACAGGGATCGGTCTTGGGGCCGCTCCTGTGGGACATCGGCTACGACTGGGTGCTGCGCGCCGACCTCCCCAGCGGCGTCAGTGTAGTTTGTTACGCTGACGACACGCTCGTCCTGGCTCAGGGGGGGTCGCACCAGGCGGCGGCCGACAATGTGACACGCGGGGTTGCGATAGTCGCGGAGAGGATCCGGCTACTGGGTCTCGAGGTGGCCTTGCACAAATCCGAGGCCATGGTTTTTCATGGCCGCGGAAACACGCCACCGTCGGGATCCCAGTTGACGGTAGGAGGGGTTCGCATCGGCGTCGGGTCGACGATGAAGTACCTGGGAATCGTCCTCGACAGCCGGTGGAACTTCGTCGAACACTTCCGACGTTTGGCTCCCAAGCTCGAGCGGACGGGGGCTGCTTTCAAGCGGCTCCTGCCCAACCTCAAGGGGCCAAACGCCTCCTGCCGTAGGCTCTATGCCGCAGTCGTGCGGTCCATGGCCCTTTACGGGGCCCCAGTATGGGCGCGTTCTTTAGGGCGGCGCGCCGCCCACTATCTGAACGCGCCCCAAAGGGTGGTGGCCATACGGCTTGTCCGGGGCTACCGCACGATCTCCGGCGAGGCAGCAAGCCTCCTTGCCGGACTGCCACCGTGGGATCTGGAGGCGATAGTCCTCGCGCGCCTGTTTGAGTGGCGCGCGGAGGCACTACACCGGGGGGAAAACCCACTGCCGCGGCAAGTTGCCGCTCGGCGGGCAGACCTCCGGTGCGATCTCATGGTGGCATGGAGAGAGCGACTGTCGCAACCCCGTGCAGGGCACGCCACAATAGTGGCGATAAGTCCCCTCTTTGAGGAGTGGCTGGAGAGGCGTCATGGCGTCCTCACCTACCGCCTGACGCAGGTCCTCACCGGACACGGAAGTTTCGGGAGGTTCCTGCACATCATCGGGCGGGAGGAAGCGCCCGGGTGTCACCATTGTGACGATCGCCCGGAGGACACGGTGGAGCACACAGTGGCGATCTGCCCGGCTTGGGCGGAGCACCGCCGTGCCCTCGTAGAGGCGATCGGCGGCGGCGATCTCTCGCGTCCGGCCCTGGTTCAGGCCATGGTCCGGAGCGAGAGGGAATGGGAAGCGGTCACCACCTTCTGCGAAGCAGTAATGCTAGCGAAGGAGGTGGCCGGGCGTTTGCGGGAGAGAACATCTGCCCAACCCAGCCGCCGCGGGAGACGCCCATGGCGCCGGGCGCCGCGAGACGACTTCCGGCCACCGTAGATGCGGGCCTGTGGGCGGTGAGCAATGGGTAGTTCACCGTCCGTCCGTCGATTGACGACAGGCCGTGTCGACGGCGCGTTCGTGTTTCACGCGCGCCTCAAAGAGAGTCAGCAAAGCAGAGGGGCTTGCCAGAGCCTCTGCCTGCCGGGGTTGCGGGTTGTTCGAAAGAGATACCGCGGCCTCGGAACGTAAAGGGCAACAGAAGGAACATGGGTGGGTTTTAGTCAGTACAAGTCTGACATGCCCCCCCGCTCCACCCAGAGCGGGGGAAGTCATTGGATGATTTCCCACCCGAAAAAAAAAAAAAAAAAAAAAAAAAAAAAAAGGGTATCGTATTACCCAGTACTAACTGGGTTGTGGAGTCGGGAAGGCAGTTGCTCCGTGTAAAATACTGGTATTCAGCTGCATCCAGTTAGTCTGGAGGCCGACCCCGACATAGTTGGGACAAGGCTAGGCATATGATGAGGAACCTTGTTGACCAAGCTGGGCTTGTTACAGAAAGGGTACTCCTAGACACGGCTCGTTTTGTTAGGAATTTTCTATCTCTGGAACCCTGACCGCCAGCTTGAACCCTGTTCCCAATACCGGTGGGCTATTATTTTAATGTAAATTATATGCAAGTTAAACAAATATAGGGAATTATTGTTAATTACAGCAGTTCTTAATTTTAACAATTTGTCGTGTAAAATGTTAATCTTTAAACTGTACTCGCCTCCCTACCATGGCTAGAAAACGACTAGGCAGATGATGACGGTAGCGTACATTAAGAAGATCCTAAGAATTGTTATCTGCCTAGAGTTTTTTCAATTACGTCGCAGTGTGTGACTTAGATCTCCTGAACCCAGTTACTAAGTTGTAAATGTTTCTCAAAGTTTCAAGTCTACTTTGTTTTGTGAAAATCAACTCTCTAAGACTACGCAGTCAAAAAATATGGCCGTTTATATCGCAAGTTTGTACGGCACGCTCGGTGCGTGAGTCTGAATCGGTCTTGGCCGGGTTTTCTTCCATTTTTCCCATTCACAGAACAGTACGGGGTGATTATTTCTCCACTAATTGTGAACCACCAAAGAAATAGTGTATTTTACTGCCGCTGAAACTGTCCCACAGCTGGGCAAAGGCTCCCAAAACCTTCCATAATCACTTTTCTCCCACCACTTCATAGCGCTGTTCATACCAACCCTCATGGTACACATCTAGGTCTGTTGGCCACCGCTTTCTGGGTCCGCCTCGGCGGCACTGACCATGTCTTGGCACCCATTGTGCAGCATAATAAAGATAACGAAGTAATAATCAACTAATTCACTATAACGACGAAAATCAGTTACACAAACAGTTAGTTCGCTATGCCGCCAAGTAAGCTAGCTAAACACGGCCACAAATTAGATTTGTGTCCGACGAAACTGAATCCAATTAATCGGGCAGGCGTCGGGGGGGCGGGACTGCCGACGAAGTCACCGCGGAGCTATGGAGGATGACTATTTATGAATACTTTTTAAAATTTAAATCTTCTTGCTTAAAAGGTGCAGGTCTACAAAACATGTACGAGTATGTTGAAGAATGATGTTACCGACATCTGTGAAGGAAGACTTCTTCAGGAAAGGTGAACTTCTGAAATCGTCATAAGTATAACGTGTATGCACTTCATGACGATTGACGAATCGTCATGAAGTGCATAAGGAGAGGACTTGCCCAACAGTGGAACAGTCCCACTATACTGTCACATATCAGCAAAGCAGAGGAGCCTGCGAGGGTAGTGACCTTGGCTTTCTTTTGCTATCTCGTTGAAGCGCGCGTAAAACACAAACGCCCCGTTGACATGGCCAGAAAACGGAACCTTTATGGGATCTGTCTGTCGAGTTGAAATGAAAGTCATATACTCAAGTCTGCGGCCCCTAAAACTGTGAAAAAATCAACCCACAAGTCTACGCAGTCAAAAGGTATGGCTGTTTAAGTTACAAATTTGTACGGAACCCTCGGTGCGCAAGTCAAACAGTAAGCAGTTTGGGCATCTTACACAGTTTAATACGAAACATAAATTATAAAAAAAGAAAGTTTCTGCACTACTAGCTGAAAAATATATGTAAAAAATACGGGTACCTACTTTCACTTACAAGCACGAAGGAAATGCCTATCGAAACATTACAGAACGTAACCAATACTGCCAAGGTCACAGTGTAACAAATATTCATCAATGACAACTGGCTTACTCGGAAAACTATTACGTAAAATATACTGTGTTTTTTAAACTGTGTTTAAAAATATACGCAACAATGTTACAGTTACACAGCGAATACTTGAAAATTAAATAGGTGATAGACACGTAAATGGGTATAATACGAAGGCAATGGGTATAATATCAGAGCATATACACGTATATGCTCTAATAGTATTGTTACTCACATAGATCACCTGTATGGAATTAAGTGCAGGACCATCAATGGTTGGCGACAGGAAAAAGACATTTAGTATTAATAAGGAAAATGCACAAACGAGTATGATTTTGGTTATAGGTAACGTTGTGGATGAACTAAGTAATCCTTCGCAAGTTTTTTTTTTTTTTTTTTGATTAGTGATAGGTTCGCGTTTGACCACTATCTCACCTGATGGTAAGTGATGATGTGGTCGACGATGAAGCACGCTTACCTAGAAATTACCTATTCACTCTTGACTTGAAGACCCCCAGGTTATAGCTGTCAGTAAATACAGACTCCGGCAGGGAATTCCACTCCTTAGCAGTACGCACAATGAAAGTATTCCCAAACCGTTTAGTGCGTGTGGGTGGGATGTCTACCATGTAACGGTGGCGCATCGCCGTACGTCTTGTAGTCCGATGATGGAACGCGCTTGGCGGAAAGATTCAAGGAAATGGTGAATGAATCCGCATAGTCGCACGAAGCGCTTTGCTTTCATCTTTTATTATAAGCACTGCTAAGGAGTGGGATTCCCTGCCTGATCTATCTAATTCAAGAGTTAACAGGCTTCTTTTAGGCTAGCTTGTCCTATTTTTGATCTCGTCTCATAGTTACGAAACCTTAAGGCGCTGTACAAATCAAACACTTCGTAAAACGTCTAGATTTTCGTCGCAAAGTTAGCCGTATCTATACCTACATGCCACTAGCCAAAAAAATATTATTGTGTATGTAGTCAAATTCATAAAGTAAAGACTTAAACAAGATCAGTTTACAAAAGTGGTCTAGTACTACAAAAAAAAATGTTTAAAAAAACAACGATAAAAATCTTTACGTCTCGAAATTCTCATTTTTTTCAGCGACAACCATTATATTATTTATATCAATAACAAAGGAAATTTTATATACTAAAGAGATATCTAAGATTTTTCACACACGGAACTGTATTTTTTTTATATTCAATTAAAACTGCAAAATGACCTACACTTTGGCGGACATGATATTAAAATAAAATCAAACGCCGAAATATTTTCGACCTTATTTATATTGTTTCGATGCACTACTGTCGTCTACTTGTGTCAGACCATACCCAGTATGCAGCTAGCCTCACTTCCGCGAATTCCTAAGAATTAGCTTATTACCGCGCCTTAAACAAGAATGTTAATAATAAGATAAAGAGATATGTTAAAAACAATGTTAAGATGTTAAGAGTGAGCCCATCTACTTTAAAAAAAAAGAATAGCGATAATTGCGGTTGTCATATTCAACACTGAGGGCAGCCGTCTCTTCCGGGATGCACTACACCGCCCGATTTTCTATCTTCCGTAGCCAATTTATCCTTAAGTAAGAATGAGGTTAAAAGGGCCGCCATTCTATTTTTAAAGTGAAGGGGCTCACCTTCTCTTTTAAAAATAGAATGGCAATAATTGTGAGGGCAGCTGTCTCTTCCGGGACTTCCGGGACCCGATTTTATATCTTCCGTAGCCAATGTAGTTAGTGGCCAGTCACTATCTTGATTGTGGTTCTATATTTCTATAAGTATTAATCTTCCAGATACCCCTTAGCCCAGTCAATAGACTAAATTAGTATTTTTATACGGGTCCCCGGGACTCCCAGATTTTTTCCCACACTATTTCAGGAATTTTCAGGGTTGTAACTGCTGAAATTGTCATTGGACCGCGGAATGAAATAGTAAACAAATAGTTGTACCTACGTCAGCGTTCTATTATTGCCATAGCGATGTCACAAGGGACTGTGCACTTTGGACTGCGCCCTTCTCCGCTATTTTGAATCATAAACATCAGCTCCAAAAATAACTTTCATTAATGATTATTTGTTTTGTAATGTATTGTTTACAGAAGTTACAAGTTCAACTTACTAATGAAGAAAATTTTTCAATGCAAACTTTGTACTGACAAATATGAACACAATAAAAAAAATAGTCATATCGAACCGTTCCCAAGTGATACTCCGTTAAAAAAGAGAGAAAGAGCGCTGAGTCTTGTATAATTTGAGTAAGTTTCTTTTAGTTGGAGTAGGATACTACAACTTAGCAAACTAGCTCATGTCCGCGGCGTTTCCTGTGCCCTTGTCCCATTTTATTTGCGATCAGCGCAACACGTTTTCTTCTTACATTCTCCCCTATCAGACGTCACGGCATCATTTACTCCTTTCTCCTTCATATCATTCCTTACACAATCCATCCATCTTTTCTTAGGCCTTCCTCTCGCTCTCCATCCATCACTCTTTTATTCACATGTGCTTCGTCCCTCCTCATTACATGTCCATACCAAGACAAACGACTCCCTTCAATTTTATGTGTTGTTACACACAAAAAAAGCTGCGTTTCCCTAATTACGTTCGGTAATTGTCCCACGGGATTACCCGGGATTTAATGTGTCTTATGTGTTAATCAAAGTTACTGACAATCTGTGTGTAAAATTTCATCTATAAGTTTTTTTTCACGATATCCAGACAAAGATTTGATCTCTCTTATCCGAGACCATTAAAAATACCTTGACAAATCTACTTCTAAAGTAAATTCTTGGCACCAAAATCCCCTTGATATCTCACACCCAGTTCCTACTCCCGCGGACGTCAGATGGCCTCTCACCTTTCCTTAAGTTATGTAACGAGTTCGCTGGCACTGTTCAATGCCAAGAGCTGACTAAAGCTGATGAATGTACTAATTACTAAAGTACATCATAATCATTCCCCGTTTTACAGTATTGGTATACAGTCCTCATATTATAATTAGCACTTGAAACGGGATATTTACCATGCTCGTTATTTTTATCGAGTTTCCGGTATTATGATCATGGCATCTGCAACATCGCCGAAATATCGGAAACTCTATAAAAATAACAAACATGGTAAATATCCCGTTACAAATGTAAATTACAATATTAGTAACCATTACAGTTTAAAGACATATATAGTCCTCATGTTTTGTGAGAGGGTTAGTATATGTCCGGTAACTGTGAATGTTTAGTTTTAAGGTTAATATTTGTTGTAGACGGGCCTGTTGGTCTAGTGGTTAGTGGCCCTTACTGCTGAGCCGGAGGTCGTGGGTTCGATTCCCACCCAGGACAAACTTTGTGTGATGAGCATGATTGTTTGTTCTGTGTCTGGGTGTGATTTATCCATATGTATGTATTTATAAATTATATAAGTATGTATATCAGTTGTCTGGTTACCATAACACAAGCTCTGCTTAGCTTGGGATCAGATAGCCGTGTGTGAGTTGTCCCAAGACATTTAATTTAATTTAATTTTTAATTTAGTTTTCTTTCTTATCATTTCATTTTGTGAATGCTGATAGCCCAGTAACCAGTGTCTGTGTAAGTCCAAGAATTCAAGTGTAATACCTTTATTTAAGATAATATACATATGTTAAATCCTTACAGAATCTGCTGGTAAACCTTTGTAAATAAATAATTAAAACGATTCGAATTTCCTCGCGATACTTTTCATCACCGCTCTCTATTGTGTCAACAAAATGTCATAAATACCACTTAGTAGAGTCTGGCAGACATATCTGAGTTAGAATAGCAAGATAAGTACTATTTCCTTTGATTTTTAAGTTCATAGGTGTGTTTAATTTCTTTGCTTAAATTTCGTCAGTTTCCATATAAGATTAATGTACACAAATGCTTACGAATAGATAGTCCCGCAGAATAATTTTCGAACACGAACAAGAAATATGGCCCGCCAGTCTTTTTCAAAAGACCTTGACAAAATGTCTAAGTAAATAGATGTAGTATATTACAGCTATGACTAAGTTTAAGCACAGCATGAATAATTTCAAGCATATTGTTAAATTCAAACAATACTTTAAAACAAAAGGCAGAAAGTCGTATTTATGTGGTCACGTTTCTTAGTAGTTACAACTATTGTCAACTAAGTTTAATTCTTTACAAATACTTTGTCAAGACATAACAGATTCTCATCGATTACAAATACTATTGTAATCTTTAAAAATCTCAAGTAATTCTTTGCCAATGTGACGGCACAGTTAGTGGCTAAGCTATCCATTGCTGCGCTGCGTGTCGCGGGTTCGATTTCCGCACGAAACAAATATTTGTATGGCCTACAGATAGTTGTTCCGGGTCTTGCTATCTGTGTATGTGAGTTTTAATGTTTGTAAACGCACCCACGATACAGGAGAAATTCCTAGTGTGGGCCAACGTTATTTTTTCTATATGTAAATAGGAAAATTTTCTAAGCAAAGCATCGTCAAAGCTTTTATAATGGCCGCTACCTACAACAACATTAATTTATATTCAGGCAAGCTAAGCCTTTATATAAATAACTAACAGACAAGCAAACATTTCATAAAAATATAAATCGAATCCTTACTTATATTACAAAAGCGAAAGTGAGTTTGTTTGTTACACCTTTACGCCTTAATGGCTTAACCGATTTTGATGAATTTTGGTACAGAAATAGTTGGGACCCTGGAGCATAAGCAATTTTTTTCATTGTGAAATGAGGGAGAAAGAGAGAAGAAAAGGAAAAACTTAGCATTGCTATTACAATAAATAAGGCGCAAGGGCAAAAACTACTGGTAGCAGGTACCTGTAAATTAGGAAAGGGGAACTGTGTTACCCCGAAGTTAACGCGAGAGAAGCCGAGGGCAAAAGCTAGTAGTAAATAAATCCTTAATCACTACTTTAGTAGTACTTCACTGCACTCTGCATTACAACTAGCCTTTCCATTTTTTATCATAAATCCAGACATTTAGTACGATTAGACTGTTTAAAAAAATATAGAGGTCGCTAGCGTTCGTTGAACCAATAAAAAATAGTTCGACAATCAAACGTCAAACACATGACAAATGTTTTGCTAAAATAATTGACATCCGACATTCCACACAAACAACGACATTAGTCTAGACTTAAAAAAATAATTTCCGAAAGACATAAACACTGAAAAAATAAAATTTATTAGCTCATCCTCAAAACTTCGTGGCTCCCGAAGACGTACGGAAATAGCCGAGCGTTCAAATGACCAAGAGTAGGTCGTTTCTGATAGATACGGGACTTTGGCACCTTGACAACTTGTTTGATGGAGAATGAGACCAAAACGTTATATAAAAAGTAAATAATGAAGATCATTACTAGTCTGCTCTTTTTATTCGCAAGCGAAATGTGTTGTGTCTGAATTATGACATTGAATTTTTAATGATCTACCGACCTATTTTTTTGAATAGTCGTTTCTCAGTTTGTTTTGATATATTTAACTGTTTGGTACTTTGAATAGACAGCAATTACTGCAACTACCCCGCTGGTCTGGTAGTCGCAAGCGCAACCTCTGACAAAAGTAGCTAGTATCCTCATGTTCGGAAGTTGGCAGTACCGCCACAAAAAGTACGTTAAGCCGGTGGTCCCGCCCCTGATCTCTCACTGATCGTGTCGGATTGCCGTCTCATCAGATTACGAGAGTAAAAGGAACAAAGATTGCATCTGTGCCACACTTGTGCACTATCATACCTTCCAAAGGCTTATCTCCGCTGAGATTAGCTGTCATGGCCGAAAATTGTAGGTTAGGTTAGGCGAAAGTATTCACGCTAATACATAATTTCTAACATACAATTTTTTTTTTAATAATTATTCCAGAACTGACGCTAATTTTTATTCGGCTTTCTTATTAATTTATAACAAAAAAAAGTTTAAAAGTAAAAGTAACGATGACGCAGGGACTTAAACACTTCACCAAAGATTCCTTTGGAAGAAAATATAATTAGATCTAACTAATTACTACTAACTCTAGGTTAGCCTTTTTTTTCCGGTGGAAAATCATCCAATGACTTCCCCCGCTCTGGGCGGAGCGGGGGGGCATGTCAGACTTGTACTGACTAAAACCCACCCATGTTCCTTCTATTGCCCTTTACGTTACGGGGCCACGGTATCTCTTTCGAACAACCCGCAACCCCGGCAGGACTCTAGGTTAGCTTTAGATTTAGTTTTTATTTTTAAACAGCCATGCTTCTTGAACTTGAAACAACTCCGATACAAACAGCAAATATGTATAAATTCAGTATAGGTATCAAGTAATAAAGTGAAGTCCATTAATTTCTGAAGTAAATAGAGCTCCCATAGGACAGTTAACGGAGTCGTTAAAATCAACGAAGTCATAAACTGACTTTATGATCGTATACAAATGACAAAGAGCTCCATCTGGATGTATTTACTTGTTTGTGTTAGCACGGTTTAATTGGGTTGGAAATTCAAGAGATATTTTAAATTCAAACACACTTTTTCTGTCTTTAGGAGCAATGACAAACATATTACGTATTATAAACAAACTTCCAAAATTCAAAACACAGGAAAACAGCGTGAGGATATACTAAGCCATGCTTCTACTAGGAAGTTTTCCTATATCGTAGTGACAAATATTTGAACTCACATCCACAAACCGCCATACGGTCTAGTTATTTGTGGATCTTTATGTTTCACTCCCTCTGTTCAGTACCCTGACAGCGTCTCAATCAAAACAGACAAGACTGAAATTCGCAAAAAAGGTCCACTAAATCAAACATAAAAAATTGGTTGATGGACCTACAGAACAGGAAATTCTAAAAAAAAAAACAACTTTTGTGACATTTGACACAAGTTTTAGAACGGCAAAATGAACATGATACGAGTTTCCAGCTTATTATCTCTCATGTCGAGGTGAAACCCTGATATGACTAAACTAAATATAGGAGAGCAGAAAAAAGCATTTTTGCTAAATACTTTCTTGTACAGTATGATGTTGAAAAATCTCAAATTCATCTCCGATCAATGTGTACAACAACTTTTTACCCAAAACGATAGGCATCTGAAACATTTCAGAATTCCAGATTGTCCATTACATTACAGTATTTATTTATCAGATTTCCCTAGATTTGCGCACGAACGTTTAAATTCTTTGCAAAACAAAATAAATTTTGTGTTCCTTGAGAAGTTTGGTACGTTTAATTCGCGTAAATTTAGAGCAATAAACCTGATGATTGTCTAAACTTTTATTGTAATGAATTTGGCAGAGAATTTCATTGTTTTTTGTCAATGTCTTTGTGTAGGTCACGGATACTAAACATTTTTGCTTTCATCTTTGCATGAGGACAATTTATTTTGATGATTATTTATCACATCTGAACTATGCAATTGAACGACTACTTTGAGAAGAAACTGCCGAAACAAACTCAGAGGTCATAGTCTCTTTAACAAACCAGACAAAAATCTTGATGAACTTACATGAGGACTATGTAGACTAGTGTCTAAGATGGACTTTATATAAAGAACCGCACCGATTTGAGTGGACCTGTCCAATCAGTGCAAGCATTAAGAATATTGGCAGGAGAATTATCATGATGTTTATTAATGGGGAATGCAAAGCCAAAATAGACACTGAAGTTAGTTTAAAAACCTTTTTACCGAAATAAACATTCTTAATGCCAATTTATTTGGGGTCGGCGCAGTATGTCTTCCATTTCCATACTTCTCTATTTCTAATCATCTCAGCAGTCACCTCCTTTCTTGCCATAATTATCTTCCTCCACATAGTCCATCCATCGTTCTTTTGGAACTTTCTCTACTCTTATACCCATCTACATACATGCTCAAAACCCTCTCTCTCTCTCTGCGTTTATTTTGGTATCGCATTCCTCAGTACTTACTTATAATTACAATTATTTCTTTAATTGCATCCGTTCGTCTAGACTCGAACTGGATCACTCTAAAAATAAAACAAATTAAACTGCGCATGCGTAGGTTAATGACACTATAATTCAGTTTCGTTCATCATCAGCCTAACTCGTTGACATTCAGTCCAACCGAAGGTAGCTTCGAGTTCCGTACCTCAAAAGGTAAAACTAAAACCCTTTTTTATGGGAAATCTTATCAAACTTCCGAAGGGATTGTCAAACTTTTACTGACAAAAGCCCATGTTCCTTTTGCCCTTTGTGTTCCGAAATCTCTTTTAAACCACCCGCAAGGTCAGCAGGCAGTGCCCCTGACTTTGCTGGTTTTTCTCTTTGAGCCACGCGTGGAAAACGAACGGGCCGTCGACACGGGACCGAATGTATCTAAATACTAATGTTTTACAGGCCTTACCTGCCTATTTGACCCTAATTTGCCAGTTTCTGGGTAATAATGTTAAAATGACAAGGTATATAATAACCCTTGACTTATCTGTCTGTGCTAAATAAACTCGAGCTTGCATTTTCTCTACCCCAGTTTTAGCTAGATATTTAGTAAAACTTATTATCATGCAAAACTAACGGAAGTCATTATTATTATTAGGACTGCTTGTAGAGCGTCTGAAAATATTAGAATTGACAATTAACATATCTATGACTGTTCCAATTAGTTAACGTCATTTCAAGGAAACATAAAGATAAATTTCTTGAGGAAATAATTCAGAAGTTTATTTTTAATTTTCTATACAACGCTAGCGGAGTTTAAAGAATTCTTGTGCTATATATCTGTTAACAACGTCCAAAATATTATGCTTTTGTGTGAAAAATAATGGTTAAATGTATGTGGTAATTTAAGAGTTAAAAACGATCACATTGTTTATGACAGATGGGGACTCTATATTCAAAGACAATTTTATGACATAAATAATTTGCATTGAATTTTATTTATGTTCTTATAATTTTTTCCCAAAATATATTTGGTGTTCTCATTAAACATAAAATCGTGACTATAAAAGGTCCTAGTACTCCTTTTCTTCACACTATTAAAATGCCTAGTCGTCCTTACTAATATAATATTATAAAAGCGAAAGTGAGTTTGTTTGTTACGTCTTCACGCCTAAATGACTAAACCGATTTTGATGAATTTTTGTACAGAGATAGTTGGGACCTTGGAGGCGGACATATGCTATTTAAAAAAAAATGATTGAGTTATGAGTGAGAAAGAGGGAAGAAAAGGGAAAACTTAGCAATGCTATTACAATAAATTAGGCACTAGAGCAAAAACTATAGGCAGCAGGTACCTGTAAATCAGGAAAGGGGAACTGTGTTACCCTTAATTTAACACGAGCGATGCCAAGGGCAAAAGCTAGTAATAAATAAATCGTTGTTTGTATGTAGGTACGTGAGCTGTTAATATTTTTCCTGATTATGCCCGCATGCCTGGCAAATAATGTCAGTTATAACGCAAGAACCGAAATATTTACAAAAAAACGAAACCAGATTGATTTCTTACAAAATATTGTTGTTTTCTTACATTCAAAATGTTTCACTAGAAATGTGTTTGTGGAGAAAGAGTACACATTTTGATAGACTTATTTATTATTTGGATAAAGAAAGGTGAAATCTTTGTAGAGGTTTTTGATCTCGATTACTAACGGTGTGTAAAATACTAGACTATCTGTTGTCTGCAACTTCGTCTCCGTGTTTAATTTTTTAATTTCTGATGTTAAATTTCAAGAATGACATTCGTTGTTAACATGGAAAGGTTAACAGAAACACCGATAGTGCTGCTTTCACATTTGTAGAGTTCTAAACTAAACCTTTATAAGTTTATAGGATCATTTTTTTATCCGTTTGTCTTTCTGTCTGTATTTCAGTCAAGACCCTTTGACTCGGAAACGTATAGAGTTAAAATTAAAATCAATACAAAAAAAAGCAACGCTCTAAATCTACGCACACAAAAGATATGGCTGTTTTTATCGCACGTTTATACGGAACCCTTGGTGCGCGAGTTTGACTCGCACTTGCCCGGTTTTTTATATAAATTACTATAAAGTACGTCATGATCATTATCTTGCCCTTGTCCCATTATATTTGGGGTCAGAGCAAACACGTTTTCTTCTTCCATTCTCCCCTATCAGACGTCACAGCATCATTTACTCCTTTCTTCTTCATATCATTCCTTACATAATCCATCCATTTTTTCTTAGGCCTTCATCTCTATCTCCATCCATCAACATTCAGTTCCATGACTTTTTTAGTCACATGTGCTTCGTTCCTCCTCATTACATGTCCATACCAAGACAAACAACTCCCTTTCAATTTAAAGTAAGTAAATAACAGTTAAGTATGAATGTTTAAACTTGAGTAAACTACTGGGGTAGTCATAATTATAGCTATAACTAGAGCTTAGTCGTACGTCGCGTCGTAAACGGAGCCATCTCACGTAAATTGAACGACCGACTCTCTTGGAATTTTCCATACGGAGGAAAATATTTCAGTTTTTAATTTTGTTCTAATTGCTATTTCGAAACTCGTTTTGCTTCTTTAACGACTACTCTCAGACATTATGATTGTTTGTTTTTCTACTTGAAGTGAATTCCAAAGCAAAAGTAAGATTTTCTGTTTATTAGATACTAGGTTTCGCCCGCGACTTCGCTCGCGTGGCATAGTTACTTTGGGCTAACGCTAACTTTAACCCGCGGGATGATCGAAAAAAAATATCTTCTCTTCCCTTTTTCTCCCCCTTTTTTCACTTTATTGCCTATTTCCCAACTATCTCTGTACCAAAATTCATCAAAATAGGTTCAGACATTTAGGCGTGAAGACGTAACAAACAAGATAAAAAAAAAGTCTTCTCTTCTCTTTTTCTCCCCCTTTTTTCACTTTATTGCCTATTTCCCAACTATCTCTGTACCAAAATTCATCAAAATAGGTTCAGACATTTAGGCGTGAAGACGTAACAAACAAACAAACTCACTTTCGCTTTTATAATATTAGTGAGGATTTAAACATCATTTGACTGTGCCAGACTCAACAGTTTAACCCGTTAAACCAAGCGCCTTTTTTTATTGTTGATAAATCATCAAATGACTCCTGCCGCTCTGGACTGAGCGAAAAGGACTACCAGACTTGTACTGACTAAAACCGGTACAGAAAGCGGCCCCGGAACATAAAAGGCAAACGAAGGAACATGAATGGTTATTAGTCTGTAAAAGTGTGACACTCACTTCTGCTCCGCCCAGAGCAGGAGAAGTTATGTAGAAAGAAATTCACGATGACTAATATTTACAAATATAACAATCTAGCCAAAAATAATATAGGAAGCTCCATAAGTACGTAAGTACTAAAGCTCCGGCTATCGTACGTCTGTTATCAGCGCCAGTATTGTCGATACGACGGTTCTCTGATATCGGTCAGACAGTAAAGCTATCAATACTTTAGTTATCTATTTATAAGTAGACAAGTTGTTGTTTGTTGTTATACATTGACGCCGTCCTCTTATACTTAAGCACGAACGCTTTAACAACAAGAATAAAAAGCCAAATGATAATAGAGTAACCATGGAGTTTCTTGCCGGTTCTTCTCCATAGGAAACGACCAACCCGAACCGTGCATCTTTTCTCGGCGTTTTATTAGTGCCCATGTAGGCTTACCTATGTGAAATAAATATATTTTGATTTGATTGAAAACTAAGTAGGATTGAGTAGCGCTTGTTTAAAAGATGTGTCAATAACGGAGATCGGAAAATTTAAAAGAAGTTAAGTATTTTTCTAATTCGTTGTTTTGTAGTCTAATATAGAAAATTCTCGTGTCACAGTTTTCGTTCCCATACTCCTCCGAAACGGCTGGACCGATTTAAACGAAATTTTGTGTAAGTACATATCGGGTAGGTCTGAGAATCGGCCAACATCTATTTTTCATAACCCTAAGTGAGCAGCGGGTGAAACCACTGGGCACAGCTAGTGTTAATATAACATCACGTTCATAATTACCAAAGAGTTAGACAGAAGAGTACCTAATTAAAAAAATAATACTTTAAGAGCTTTGCAACAACTTTGTTGTCTACGTCAAATTACGTTGTCTATGAATATCAAGGTTTTCTGGATGAAAGATTTACCGGAGACATATAGATAGATAAAACCTCTATTGTTTCCAGACAATAAGAAATATGATACTTTAAAAGTACTACGTAACAGCTTTTTTGTATAAATAAATCGGCCAAGTGCGTATCGGATTCTAGCTCCGAAGATTCCGCGAACTTGTAGTTAACTAATGAAAGTACCGAACATGCTCTAACAAAAAGATTAACTGTTGTAAAGGACAAAGTTAACTTGGCTGTTGATAAACAGAAACATTTGATTTTTCCACAAAGATCCAGAAAAAGACAGACTCCAATCTTAGGGAGCTCGCCCCCTATTATATAGGACGTAAACAGGTATTACATGGGTGAAATGTGGTGTAATATTAGCTCCAACTCTGCCCAACCCTTTGGAGATTACTAGCGGGATGTTCTACGACACTTTCGATATATAAATCGATACACCTAAATGACGATTGGGGGACCTTCTTGTCTTTACACCCCAATAATTATTTGTTATCACGCGATACTAAATCTTAATAGCAAAGGTACCTATCAACTGAAACATGGGTGTGCCTAATTGCCCTTATACATAATGGTTGGCGTTAGAAATATTGCTACATCCATCACTTTACGAGCCCTCAAAAAGTCGCTGGTGGCTGTTGTGTACATCGTGGCCCATCTAGTTTAGTTTATCTACTGAAAGTGAAGTTGGCGCTTACTGTAACGTGAGGGTTGAAAACGTCCTCCCGGGGTTGCGGGTTGTTCGAAAGAGATACCGCGGCCCCGGAACGTAAAGGGCAATTGAAGGAATGTGGATGTATTTTAGCTGACTAAAACCCATCCATTTTCCTTCAATTGCGTGCAGGGGAAGTTATTTGATAAAACAAAAGGTTGAAAACGTTATTTGTTACTGATCGGGACTGACGCCGCCTGCCAACTTCTTCCATTGATGAGACAAACAACATCATGTTTTCTATTTCATTCAAAAAGTTTGTGTTCAATAAAGGTACGAGTTTCAGTGTCTTCTGGCACATTGATCATTCTACTTACTTAACGAGATACAGGCCACAGGCATTCCATATAATAGGCAGCGCTATCCCTCAGCTAGGTCACCAATAAAAGTCTACCTACATAAAACGAATGAGGGCAACTTTCACGTAAATAGGTAGGCAGTTATCTACACACGTCATACGTGTTACCCTAGTTTTTGATACGCTTTTATTGCTTAAATGTTTTCAGTTCATTCATGTTTAATTTTTGTGAAATTAGATCATAAAAAATATGGCTTCATTACTTCATATTTAATACAAGCCATGAGGGCCATGGTAACACGTTTTTAAACGTTTCATCACAGACTAATTAGTTTAATTACATCGAGTTACCTAATTCGGTTTCAAAATAACAACCTGGGATGGACGGTCATTCTGATTCATATGATCGAAACACCATACATTGATAAAAAAACACATTTCAAAACGTATTGTGGGAGTCTGCTGTACACAGGTGGTCTGTGGATCAACTACAAGCAAAAGGTCGCTAGATATTCTTTGCGTCTTGTACAACAATGTTTTTGGAATGCTCTTGAGACTGTCCCGGTTCTGTAGTGCATTAGAGATGTTTGCACAGAATATGACTGACGCATCGGTTTCCACGCAATAGTGCGGAAGAAAATAGCGTCTGTAGCAGCAACATCATTCTAAAAAAAAGGTTTTTTCTGAGCCATTTTATGAAGAAGTTAACCTCTTCAGAAGTTTGTTTCATCTTCTGTACAAAGTGACTCAAACTTAAATTATTTATGTACTAACACTAGATATAAGGTACTCTATAATTAACAATATAGATTTCTGTTACCTGTTTTTTTTGTAAATTAAATTATAAGTAGTTTTAATCGTAATATGTCAGAATGACTCTACATGTCTAAGTGTAAATATTCAGTGAAACAGCCGGGGCAACAGATAACTCCATAATAAATACTTACTAAATTATTTGTTAATATCACGAATCTGCGATCAGTCCGCAGTTTGTAATACAGTTTGACTGAGCCTTAAAATACATGGATCTTTTATCACCCTTTGCGAAAATAAAGAATACAAACTGAACTATTTAAGACCACCTCCATATGTTACACCTAACAAAACATAATTACTATCACGTAACACTTAACTGACGTCATAGTAATAAACTGGAATAACTCGAGACTTACCAAAAGATTCTTCAAACGAAAAGGTTCAATAAGAGTTCTCTTTGATCGCCATGACAGCGTTTGTTTTGGCGGCAAAACGTATTTTCGGTGACGTTTGGAGGCCATTTTGAATCGCGAACAATCAGATTCACTACCATAGAGTATGTTATAGAGCTTTGGTAATTGCGTATTTTTGCAATACGTGCACGTTATTTTATTTATCAATATTATTTATTTATTTTATCATTTAAGGAGTATTTAAAAAGAGTCTGCTCTACTGAGTGGGACATTAATATACCAACTGGTTTACATTATTATTTAGATAACTTCGTAAGTACTATTCTGACTGAAAAAAAATACACGCAATAAAAAAGCTGCTTTTAAACTCAGTTATACTAATGAAAGCAACAAGTAGAATATACGCAACAGGTTTTAAAACAACAACAATTTTACATACAAAACTTTACGAGTACCTAATTTATATGTTGTTGTATCCACGAAATTGAGGTTTTCGAATCATTTTTCGTTTTTTGATTTATACTAGACGATCTATAGATTAATATTTATTCTAACGTATGTATAGAACATGAAAAAAATCATCAATTTAGACACTGTCCTCTTGCATAGACTTTGGAAATTCAAAGACTTATTTTACCAATGAAAATGTACGTGATTCATACATCATTTAAAAACTGCCAATGTCATAATAATTGCTATTCTTGCCCGCAGCATTGCCCACATGGAGTTTGGTAACTTTCCCTCATTATTCTACCGGGATTAAAAGTATCGAAAGTTCGTGAGGATGGATGGATGGATAGATGTTTCTTACTCTTTGGTAAAACCCGCTCTAAATGTAGCTTTAATGACTCCGCTGCCAGCCTCCAACCTGACCTTATAAAACAAAACCCCATAAAAGACACCCACCTATCTATATTTATCAACCGACTACACTAATAGCCCGGCCTTGCTCGGCAACCTTGATGACGTCACACCGTGTCCCACCCCTAGTTAACTAAAAGCTTGCCACTAATGTAACGATGCTTGTTATGACCACCTCTGGCTAATGATGGTGGATGATTGAAGGTTGAGACCTTGAGGAGAAGGTTCTACCTGATATCTGATGCGGGTTGTCTTTCCCTTGAGTTTGATGAAGTGGTTGTATCATTAGAGTTATTAATAGAGACAAATATGTAAAGTTCGGAACCTTTGGCACAAGCCGATTTTTTCGAAAATACAATTATCCTGTAGCATTTTAGTTAGATAAACAGCCGCTCCATGTAAAATACTGGTATTCAGCTGCCTCTGGTTAGACTGTAAGCCTACCACACCATAGTTGGGAAAATGCTAAGCAGATGATCATTTTAGTTCATTTTTTTACAACAAGCAGAATCAGTATCGTCCACAGATATTAACAAATAATGAGAATATTACAATGGTAAGCATCTTTTTGTAATTTTAAAATCGACGTATTTTACGTTACGTTAACGCCGCGTACTCGTCCAAGGAGCTGCGGTAGGCAGCCGCTACAAGGAAACACTGGTATTCAATATAGTTAAAAAAAAGCTAGGCAGGGGATGATGAAATAGCGACAAAATCATCATTAGGTATATTCTAACTGGGCTGATGATCAGCCCTTTTTAAACGTATTTTACACAGATTTTTAGATCAAAAATGGAAAAGTACACATTCTAAGAAAACAATATGCAACCTGCTTTTCATAAGTCAAAGACACTGTAGAGGTCAAAGCTCAAATTAAAACTTATAGCGCAATTGAAAGTTTCACGGCCATTTCATTGACATATCTCAAATTATTCTAGGGATCAAAAGTTTGTGAGTATTGTATAATACTCACAAACTTTCGCATTTATAATATTAGTAGGAATTAGTAGGATATGCAAAAGTTTAATTAGTCTTTTTTCCTATTGACAACGATGTAGATGAATTGATTATATATAATTAATTTTTTGACGCCCTGTAATTGTTTTCTCGATTTTGGGACTCGAACACATTTTAGTTAGTAAGTTTCACTATTTTATTATTTGTTTAATAAAAAGTTATTTATCACCAAACCGATCTTATAATCAACCTTTGCAAAACCCTCAAATTTCTACCAAATAATTCCCCTACATATATATCTCCATAGTCTCCACCATAGTACCGCGCTGTCACGCACGGGTTTTCCAAACACCACGCTACACTATGGTGGATGAGTGGAAAATCCCATCGGTGGTAACGATCATTACTTACGGTACGGAGGCGCCCCCTGCCGGATCGAAACTTTGGGAGACATTGTGGAATTTCTGTTTGGACTGTAAAAGGACATGTATTATGTTGCTGTAGTTCTTTTTGTTTCTATCTTACAGCTATATCTATCGATTTTTAGGGTTTCGTGCCTTAAAAGGTAAACAGGGAAGCCTTATTGGATCAGTCTATCCCTAGACCCTTTTTTCCTTGAGGTGATTTTTGTAAATCCTTACTAATATTATAAGTGCGAAAGTGAGTTTGTTTGTTTGTTTGTTACCTCTTCACGCTTTAATGGCTAAACCGATTTTGATGAATTTTGGTACAGAGATAGTTGGGAACCAGGAGACGGGCATAGGCTATTTTTTATTTTAAAAAAGTGGGATATGAAGGAGAACGAGGGAAGAAAAGGGAAAACTTAGCGTTGCTATTACAAATCCATCAGGTGCAAGAACAAAAACTGCAGGCCTGCTTGGTGTGTTGCCGCGGGCCGCGGGCGAGAGCTAGTACAGAATAAATTTGGAAGTTTTCCACTGTAAAATCTTTGCCCACGAGTATTTATCTATTTAACACTTGAAGCACAAAGTACCGGCGGTTTTTCTACCATTCAACCTTTGGGTGATGCACAGACAAACAGTATCTTTGTACCCGTTTTCCCTAAAGTATATTGACATAATAATTAACACTTGAAACGGGATATTTACCATGTTTGTTATTTTGTCTCGAGTTTCTGATATTTCGGCGATGTTGCAAACGCCATGATCACGGATGAACTGAAGTTATTGCGGGTGAATGTTTACGAGCAGACAAAACGATCTACCCTCTTTCTTATTCGTTTTTTGCGTTTGTTACCACTAACACTGTCACTCACAACTCGATTTTGCTCTCGACACACGAAACTCACTGTATCAAGTACCGATCTTTTTCAGTTCTTTATAGGTTTTTACACAATTGAGCCACTGGATTCCAGGCTCTTGATAGTTTAAACCCATCTTTTAGGTTAAAATTCTTATATTTGGTAATCTCAATTGCTTCTCTTACCAGTCTAGAAATATAGTAAGTAGCGTTCTGTACATTTACATATCAATATATCCCCAATTTTTTTACGCAACACAAACAATTCCTTAATTTTCGTCAACAATACCATTACATATCTTAGTAGTCAGTAATATATAAACAATTACGCCACAAAGCCGTTCTCGGTTTAACTCCGGGCAAATGGCGGCCACCACAAAACGGCTAAAAAGATTTACAATGAGATTAACAAAGAAATATAAACATTTGTCGAGTGATTGGCAGTCGCGGTTGCGGCTGCGCTATATCAACCGGTTATAACTTACGATTTATGTACTATTAAATGCGGATAACTGGTGGGTTTTGTTTTCGAATGGAAATTAGCGGTGTAAAGTTACAGACGATTTACATTAAAAAAAAACATTACAGCAAAAAAAAACCGTTGAAAAAGGAACTGAATAATTATCGAAATTTTAAGAGATTTCGATCATTTTTAGTTTCTTTTCCCTTAACCAGCTTCGGACGAACTACGAAGCTGAGTTAAATGAAAAAAAAAACAATGTGGATGAGCTGCTAAAAACTTTAAGAAGCAATGGAAAATGAATATTCGAACAGAATATATGTGAGATACCAGCAAAATACGACTAAATACAACAGAAAAAATCGTTTTTGCAAAAATTATCGACTTTATTATTTATTTTTTGAGGTCAGGCTTATTTATTTTGCCAATGTTTTTTGTTTTAATTTTCACGCATTTATGAAATGAGATCGAATATCTCCTGCTAAAGATAATGTCTATTACTAAAACTCAAGAAGTAACATTACAAAACTATTATTACGAACATTTCGGTCTTGGCCGAATTCTTTATATAGCGCACATAACAATCGCACGCACGTAAACGCGCAAAATGTTTGTTTATATGTTTAGCTTTGTCGAAAACACGAGCCACCGTAATTATAAAAGTAAACGGTTTGTTGATTCCTGATTTGTAATACTTACATCTTTTATCCCATTTTGTGCAACTCCAGTCAACTCATAGAATGCATAGCTTTGCAATTGAATAATCTATTATAATACTAGCTTCCGCCCGGGACTTCGTCCGCGTGGCATAGTTACTTTGTGCTAACGCTAACCTCCCCTTTTTTTCTCTTTTTTTTCCCCTTTTCTTTAGCCTATGTCCGTCTCCAGGGTCCCAACTATCTCTGTACCAAAATTCATAGAAATCGATTAAGCAATTTAGGTGTGAAAACGTAGCAAATTCACTTTCACTTTATAATATTAGTAAGGATTAGTTACAAAACTTAATTAAACATATTGTTATCGTATACATCATCGCATTAGGTAACCCTGTAATGATGACCGGAAGATGGAGAATAAATAAACAAACATTATTTATCAGTTACTTTGTTTGCCCACAAAAATGTCGACGCATACCAAAGGTAATATTAACTATCTAGCTGTTCATAATGTAGGAATGAGCTTTCTTCCTTAGCACGTTCTAAATATTGCAGAGTTTAATTCTATTTTTATCCATGATAAGTATCTAACAAATAAAATACTCTATTAAAATGACTAAGTAATACATTATTGTTTCAGTCATAGTTATTGATATTATCAAAAAAAAAAACCCGTGTATAATTCCAACAACAAATAAAGCTAAGATAACTGTTGTTCTGGTTCTAATTAAGTACCAATTAGTTTTTAAACGAAATAAATTACGCTTTCTAATGAAACAGTTTATGATTTACTTGATATATTTACTTCTTCAATCAATAATTTCCTTTATGGTAATAGTCCATACCTGGACATAGGTCACATAGGACCTGGTCTTACTTTAAGCTCTAAATCTACGGGAATCTGGATTCCCTCATAATATTTTCATTCCGCCATGCGCCACGAAACCAAAATACTTCTGTTTACCTGTAAGTCTGCTCACCCACAAACCGTGACACTGTCGGTACAATGAAACAAGGCTAATTGCGAGCGAGCGACCGAATTAGACGCAGACGGATAAGCAGAACGCCCGCGGAATACATTGAACATTGGAAGAAATTGGGAAAATGTGAAACGTCTTTGGGGAAAATTGGATTTGTTTGTGGTAAGATTATATTAAACTTAATTTTAGTTCCACTAATCTGAGAGCACAACATTAATACAACACACCGCCACTACTAGAATCTTCTGAGGGTTATGGAAAAGCCATCATCATCATTTTCCTGACATTGTCCCATTCGAAAATGTTCACTTCTTCCATTCTGCCCTATCAGACGTTACGCTATCATTTACTCCTTTCTCCTTCATATCATTCCTGACACAATCCATCCATTAATAAGATAAGCAAGAGCCATAATTATGTTTAAATAATGATGGCCCTGTAATAGTGAATTTTACTTTTCTTCATAAAGGAAATGCTTGCTTACATTAATGTCAGCAACATAAGAACTAAAATTGTTTATAGTCATCTTAAATTTTGTCACTATTTTTTTTTCTTAATACGTTCTAGCCTCTGAAATCAAACGTAATTTGCTTTGTCATATGTATGCATTTACTAACTGACAAATAACTGGCTATGCTATACGTACACCTCTGCAGGCTCGTCGGGGAAGCAGGTGTGAAGTTATACAAAGACACGACAATGCAAGAAATCATAAAATAATACAACTGAAACTAAATCGGAAATTTTCTTTACCCTATATATAAGCCCAACAAATATTTCACTCATTAAGGTAAAAATGCCAAATCATTATTGCCAAGGTTTCCTTTGTATGCGCAGGAGTACCGAGCAGTAATGTCACGTGCGTGGGCGCAGGTCAATGAACTCTATCAGCTCCCGAAATCTCGATTTAAAGAAAAGTATTAAGTATTATGAACTGAAAATAGTTTATTTTTCAGTAAAAAAATATTTAAATCTAAATTTATAAGACGGCGACGTGTTTATTTACTGCAAGCAATGTGGCCTATTTTATTTTATTTATGTTGTAATGACTTCAGTGCTTTTCATTATTATTTGAGAAAACCGTAAAATTGCAAGTATTTTATAAGAATACTAGCTGGCGCCCGAGGCTTTGCCCACGTGATATGATAGGTATCGAAAAATAAGTATCCTATCTGTTATTCCAGACTATGAACTTCCTCTGTACCAAATATCATCAAGATCCGTTCAGCCGTTTTGACGTGAAAGAGTAACAAACATCCATACATCCATCCTCACAAACATTCGCATTTATAATACTTACTAGCTTTCGCCCGCGGCTTCGCCCGCGTTAAATTTGGAGTAACACAGTTCCCCTTGCGCCTTATTGATTTGTAATAGCAACGCTAAGTTTTACCTTCTCTTCCCTCTTTCTCCCTCACATCCCACTTTTTTTAAAAAAAAAGCCTATGTCCGTCTCCTGGTTCCCAACTATCTCTGTACCAAAATTCATCCAAATCGGTTTAGCCATTAAAGCGTGAAGAGGTAACAAACAAACCAACAAACTCACTTTCGCTTTTATAATATTAGTAAGGATTATATAAGTATGATTTGATTTGATTTCTAACGACTAAAAAGTGAATTGAAAATTAAACTTTAAATTCGATATTGCTATCTTCGAAGTTCTTAGATATTTGTAAGTACTTTCCAGAAGTTCTAAATCAATTCATTTTTTTTTACACGCAAACGTATTGTTATCCTAGCATGAGGTCCCAGGTTCGATTCCCTGGTCGGCCATAGTATCATTGGTTTTATCATGAGATCTTTCTCAGTAGAAGCGATTAAAGCCCGGATTTTGGATTAAAGCCCGGTTGAGCCTATGCTCGCCCTTTTACAATATCACTTCAAAACGTGATCGACTATTAGCCTATCCTCCGTTGATTACGGGCGTGATGTTAATTTGATTTGATATGATTGTCTTATCAACTATACAGTCGACAAGATCTATCTAGTATATAAAATTCTCGTGTCACAGTTTTCTTTCAAAACGGCTGGACCGATTTGAACGAAATTTTGTGTGCATATCAGGTAGGTATGAGAATCGGCTAACATCTGTTTTTCATGCCCCTAACTGAGCAGCGGGTGAAACCGGTGGGCATAGCTAGTTCCATCTATATAAGTGTAGGAGCCTTTGTTTTGAGATGTAAACTACAGTTAAAGTTACAAAACACATTTCAGACTGTGACATTGAGAGAGTAGGACCAATAAGAGAGAGTCAGATTATAGCTCCATTATTGACCTTAATATTTTTATTTCACACTAGCTTTTGCCCACGGCTTCGTTCGCGTTAAATTCGGGGTAACACAGTTCCTCTTTCCTGCCCTTGTGCCTTATTACTTGTAATAGCAAGTTTTCCCTTTTCTTCCCTCTTTCCCCTTCATTTCTCACTTTAAAAAATAGCCTATGTGCGCCTGAATGCCTAAATTCATCAAGATCAGTTTAGCCGTTTAGGCGTGAAGACGTTACAAACAAGCTCACTTTTGCTTTTATAATATTAGTAAGGATTAGCCTACATGCCAATGTGAAATAAAAATATTTGCACTCTATATGGGAACTTATAAAACGTCGAAAAAGGTGCAGTAGATCCTATAACTATACTATAACTTTACAATCCATAAACACATTGGAGACTATTGCTCGTATAAAAATGTAAATCTTTGATTCGGTTTTCGTTTCTTAAAACATCAAACACATATCGAATAGTAACTAATGCTCCAGACTGGTCATCGTCAAAAGCCACAGATATCCCAGACATAAACAACAGTCGAATCCACGAGACGTTGTAGTTTTTATTAGACATTGTTTAGCAATATGACGATAGTCCCCCGTCTGCCACGCCATGATCGACTGCCTCAACTATTGGCAGGAATTATTACTTAGGGCCGATTTCACCAATTTAATAAAATCGAGATCAAGTCTCCTGACTAGCTCTGACACACCTTCTCGCGCTTTATTGGCCCCACCAGCACCATTGCGGGCTCAGTACGACCTTGAGGGTCTTCACAATCACATCGAAGTGCTTGATTGGATTCACCAGACCTAATGATAGCATGGTGGGACGGGATGAAATAAAACATCTGAAAACTGATTTCACTTTTCGAATTTCGAATTCCGTTCTCTAAAATAAAGTTTCCAAGGACAAGCAGCGTAATAGTTATCACAAAAATCACTTTAATCGAGATCATGTTACAAACTCGGTGAAATCCACCCTTAATCGCAAGAAGGTAATATGAAAACTAGCATTAACGTTGGTCTGGTCTGGTCTGGTATTATCCCACAGGAATGTTTTAAATCCATCCTTTGAAAAGGGTAATGTGGCTTCCCACAAAATATTTGTCAGACTCCTACTGACTAAAACCACACGGTGTTCCTTCTCGTCACTTCTTTCTGGGGTGCGGGGACACATTTGCATTCTACACAATCACCCCAGCAGTGACGGTTTGCTTGCGGCAAACCCCTTCTCAGGTAAAGGGGAGGAGTGGCCTACTCCTCTCCCTGTCATTCCATATAAGAGGCACGCGGAAACACCACGCGACGCCAACTCAGGTCTATATACTAGGACAACAGACTTCCTCAAGTCCATTGTCAGCAGGCCATTTTATGGGGGGCGGAAGAGGGCATTGTCGGCCCTCCTCCTGCGCCCTGATCTTCGGGTGCGGGCGGGTACGTTGGAAGTTTTTTCCCTCTCCCTTTCTGCTGCCTCTTTTGCTGCCATAACTTCTTCGACGAAGGCAGCTATTGCTAGCCATGAACTCTCGCTTCTAGCCATACATCTAATTATAGCTGGAAGCGAGAGGTCCACTCCTATTTCAGCAACCAGGGTGTTGCGCTGTTCCACCCATGCAGGGCACAGCTCGATTGTATGCTGTGCTGTATCCTCGCTGCAGTCACAGTGATGGCAGCGGGGTGTCGTCTCTCTATCGGCAATGGAACACAGGTACTTGCCGAAGCAGCCATGCCCCGAGAGTATATGTGTCAGCTCAATATTGCATATTAAACATTTTAAAAATACTTGAATATGATGTATAATAATAATTATGGTATTTAATAAGCAAAATCAAATTGAAAAAATGCATAATTTTATTAAACACTTTCTAAGTTAAAATAATTAGAAATTTCGGGTATACAAATACTCTTAAAATTATTATCTGTGCACGGCCTAAACCAATCGGTCTAGATACATTAAGTATTGTGCATTGATTGTTTCTAAATATAAAAACTCTAAATATAATAATAAAAACGCAAAAAAAATCCATTTTGTGACAATCCTTATAAAGGACGAAAGTATGTACCTCAATATATCAATTTATAACTCTATAAATCATTTGCGAGACTACATTAGTAACTTATGACCTGTATTTTTTCTCTCTTCCCAGTTCCCCATTGTTTTAAAAGCAGTTATAGCTCATAACACTTCAAAGCCAGGTCCCCTACGGCGCGGCGTAGGCAGGGAAAACCCGTCACTAATGGATTCAATCGATACTTCGTCTAGCTATCGACGGCGTGCGTCTGGACCGGGAAACGTATATCCGACTTCTCCGAGCCATTTAATTTCCCCTTCATCGTATTATTTTACATGACATTTGCTAAGCTAAGGAGGACCTAAGGAGTGGGCTTCCTTAAAAAATATATATTACTAGCTTTTGCCCGCGTTTTCGCTCGCGTTAAATTCGGGGTAACAAAGTTCCCCTTTCCCGCAGTTTTTGCCCTAGCACCTTATTGATTTGTAATAGCAACTCTAAGTTTTCCCTTTTCTTCCCTCTTTCTCCCTCCTCCCTTGGTTCCCAACTATCTATGCACCAAAATCGGTTCAGCCATTAAAGCGTGAAGGGGCAACAAACTCACTTTCGCTTTTATAATATTAGTAAGGATTTTCCAAAAAGCTGAAACCAAACTTGACGGAGGCCCGAAAAAGAGTAACAACTTGCTGATTTTCATCGTTTTTTAGGGTTCCGTAGTCAACTAGGAACCCTTATAGTTTCGCCATGTCTGTCTGTCCGTCCGTCCGTCCGTCCGTCCGTCCGTCCTCGCTTAATCTCTGTGACCGTTTGCACTAGAAAGCTAAAATTTGGCACCAATATGTATATCAATCACGCCAACAAAGTGGTAAAATAAAAATTGGAAAAAAATGTTTTATTAGGGTAGTCACCCTATATGTAAAGTGGGAAGTTATTTTTTTTTTAATTTAAACCATAACGTGTGATATATTGTTGGAAAGGTATTTAAAAATGAATAGGGGTTTACTAAAATCATTTTTTGATAATGTCTATAATTTCAAAAATAATCGCTCCAAAAGTAAAAAACAATGTGTCCCCCCCCCTCTAACTTCTGAACCATAAGTTTAGAAAATATGAAAAAAATCTGAAAAGTAGAACTTTATAAGGACTTTCTACGAAAATTATTTTGAACTTGATTGACACAACAGTTTTTGTACAAAAAAGACAAAAAGTTTTACAAAATAATTTCTGGACTAAGTTTGTAGTATAACCGTATATGCAAGCATTTTTTGTAACTTTGTTTACATATTTTATTATCCTGAACGTATCTTTTTTCAAACAAAAAAAGAATTATTGAAATCAGTTCTCGCAATCCAAAATTACCACCGAAAACTTCTAACTTATTGTGACGGACGGAAAACTACGGAACCCTACACTGAGCGTGGCCCGACACGCTCTTGGCCGGTTTTATTCATTTAATATATAAAACTCTCGTGTCGCGGTGTTTCTTACAAAACTGCTCCGAAATACCGACGACGACACGGTTGGCGCAGTGGCTGAGAGATTGACTGCTGCGTTGCGTGTCGCGGGTTCAAACCCACAGTCAATCTCTCCCCGCACAGGACAACTATATCGTCTATCGTTTAAATTAAGAAATGATGGGCTTACATTTTCATTACATTAGGAAACAAAATTAAAGTCCAAAAGAATATTATGCAAATCAACGAAAGTTTTACAACTTTTTTGTGAAAAATATATTTTTTTTTTGTTGTAAATTAGTAAATTTGAGTACTAGAATGTTTGTTAATATAAGTACATAGAATATCGCTAGTCCGTGACTGGACACATCGTATACGTATTATAGTAATATATTGTTTTGGTCACTTACCGGCGTGATGCAGCGCCGTCTCGAAGGGCGCCCTCTGCACTCGCTCCTTGCTCTCTGCCAACAAATTATAAATACATGAGCTCCGGTGCCAACAGCTGATCCGACACAACACACTGATACTGTCGTGAAGTGGCCGATAGATAAGAAAAATTGGAGATTTTGTTTGGAAAATATGGTCGCTATATTTACTGCTATGGCTAGTCTATACAATGTCTTGATCAAAAGCGATTAAGGACTTTAAAATTGCATGTTCTGTCATTACCTTGACAATAACTAGGTAGTAATGCTTGCCGCATTGTATTGTAAAGGCAAAGTGGGTGCCGGGGTTGCGGGTTGTTCGAAAGAGATACCGCGGCCTCGGAACGTAAAGGGCAAAAGAAGAAACATGGGTGGGTTTTAGTCAGAACAAGTCTAACATGCCCCCCCGCTCCGCCCAGAGCGGGGGAAGTCATTGGATGATTTCCCACCCGAAAAAAAAAAAAAGGCAAAGTGGGTTTGTCATCTAAATCTAACAAAAACAGCACTTTATGTTTCAGATTGAACTATTTTGAAAGAGTGAAACTTAGAATCTAATACAATGAGCTATTAGCTATTACCATGAAATATTAGTGTAAGTATAAAATACAAGATAAGGGCCACAAACGCTAAAAAGGTAAACATAATTCAGTTCATCATTTAAACCCACCGCATAGATAAAAATCGTATGCTATGATCCAGCACCAAATCAAAACTTATCAACTAAAACAGGATCCCAAAATAATATAAACAAACAGTACCAGGTAGGCTACCTACGAATGCCTATTTATTTTTTAGTTTTACACACTAATATTCACCAAGTGGTGACAGATGACTAGCCTATCGTCTATAAATCGAAAATAGCCGACTTCTCCCGTAAATTGTACGATTTCACACGATTCATAAGAGTTCAAGAAACTCCCGAAAGTTATTTATTTATAAATTCTCGCTTTTTCTTGAACGTAGAGAATTTATTTTAAATGTGCATAAATTGTTTTCATGTCGAATTGAGAGGTGCACAAAGAGTATATTGTTTTACCCAATTCAGTATTTAATGAGATTATAGAACTTAACTTTTCACTACTGAAATGTGTGTATAATAAGCCTAATCACTGAAATATTAAGTGAAGTCATCCTTACTTTGCGGGTTGTTCGAAAGAGATACCGCGGCCTCGGAACGTAAAGGGCAATAGAAGAAACATCGGTGGGTTTAGTCAGTACAAGTCTGACATGCCCCCCCGCTCCGCCCAGAGCGGGGGAAGTCATTGGATGATTTCCCACCCGAAAAAAAAAAGTCTTCCTTACTAATATTATAAAAGCGAAGTGAGTTTGTGTGTTTTTTACGTCTTCACACCTAAATGGCCAAAACGTTATTTAGGAATTTTGGTACAGAGATGGTTGGGACCTTGGAGACGATCATAGGCAATTTTTAAAGTGATAAATAAGGGAGAAAGAGAGAAGAAAAGGGAAAACTTAGCTTTGCTATTCCAACAAATAAGCCCGAATTGCAAAAACTACAGGTAGCAGGTACCTGCAAATCAGGAAAAGGGAACTGTGTTACCCCGACTTTAGCGCGAGCGAATCCACGGGCAAAAGAAAGGATGTATGGATGTTTGTTACTCCCTCACGTCAAAACAGCTGAACGGCTCTTGAAGGGCACAGACTTAGATTATAGTCTGGAATAACACATAGAATACTTTTGTTTTCAAACGTCAGTTAGTTTAAAATATCTGTGCAATGTTCATACAATATCACTCTTGCTTGTGCAAAGATATAATAAGTAGGTATAATAAATGATTATGTTAGTTGGTAGGTACCTAATTATGAATCTTTAATGTAATTAATTGCATTATTGTGAAACAAAAGTAATATTCAGATAAATAGTAACATATGTTTACTTGTTATTTCAATAATAGTTGCAGTATTTTTGTTGGACACCTGATAAATTTTATCGATTCAAGTCATTGGCCTTGCATGATAAGATTTTTACCAATTAACTAAGATCGCTGTCCTCTCATACTTAAGTACTAACGCTGTAACAACAACATTGTAAAACAAAATGATTTTAAAAGAGTAACCATGGAGTTTCTTGCCGGTTCTTCTCAATAGGAAACGACCAACCTACCAACCTGAACATTTTCTCTACGTTTTATAATTGTCCTTAATGCCCATGTAGGCCTAAGTGAAAATTATTTGATTTGACAGGTAGCTAGAATTAAAATTAAATCTACAATCGACATCATTTTATTACGATATTTTGCAGTTTTCCAAATTCATCTAGTATGTAGTTAACACCAAAGATTACAATTGCTAGATTCGCCCTACCTATGCAACAGATATTTTGTTTCAGTTTAAATGGCATTCAAATATTGTTTCGATCACATTAAAAAAAAACCGGCCAAGAGCGTGTCGGGCCACGCTCAGTGTAGGGTTCCGTAGTTTTCCGTCCGTCACAATAAGTTAGAAGTTTTCGGTGGTAATTTTGGATTGCGAGAACCGATTTCAATAATTCTTTTTTTGTTTGAAAAAAGATACGTTCAGGATAATAAAATATGTAAACAAAGTTACAAAAAATGCTTGCATATACGGTTATACTACAAACTTAGTCCAGAAATTATTTTGTAAAACTTTTTGTCTTTTTTGTACAAAAACTGTTGTGTCAATCAAGTTCAAAATAATTTTCGTAGAAAGTCCTTATAAAGTTCTACTTTTCAGATTTTTTTCATATTTTCTAAACTTATGGTTCAGAAGTTAGAGGGGGGGGGACACATTGTTTTTTACTTTTGGAGCGATTATTTTTGAAATTATAGACATTATCAAAAAATGATTTTAGTAAACCCCTATTCATTTTTAAATACCTTTCCAACAATATATCACACGTTATGGTTTAAATTAAAAAAAAAATAACTTCCCACTTTACATATAGGGTGACTACCCTAATAAAACATTTTTTTCCAATTTTTATTTTACCACTTTGTTGGCGTGATTGATATACATATTGGTGCCAAATTTTAGCTTTCTAGTGCAAACGGTCACAGAGATTAAGCGAGGACGGACGGACGGACGGACGGACGGACGGACAGACAGACATGGCGAAACTATAAGGGTTCCTAGTTGACTACGGAACCCTAAAAACTGCTATGCAGGCGCAGTGAGCGCTCACTCTCTTCAGCATGCACGAACACTTTCGACTTCCTCGTTGTTCTTTTGGTGGCAATCGAGAAAATTATTTTTTCTGTAACCATAGTCTTGCCGAAGGGTAGGGAGACCTTCACAAATCCTGATCACCACAAAAAGAGTATAAATTGTGAAGGCCATCGCTTGACACGCCTTGACACTACACAATACACATAATCATCATCTGCCTTGCCTTTTTCCCAACTTTATTAGGGTTGGCTTCCAGTCTTACCGGATGCAGCTCTATATCATTTTTACACGGAACGACTGCCTATCTGACCTTCACAACAAAGTTAGTACTGGGTAGGAAATACGAAATCCCTTGATAAGACTGATTGTCAGACTTAGAGACACTGACTATCTATAACGACTGTCAAAGATCTACAATTGACAGCCGGGACCAACAGCTTAACGCGCTTTCCGAGGCACGGAGGAAACTCGCTATGTAACGGGTGATCACCCATCCACAGAACAACCTAGGCAAGCGCAGCTTAACCTAAAGATCGACCCGAACGGCTGCTATTATTTAGCCACGGGTTCCTCACACGACACTGCACATAATATGAAGCCTTAAATCGTAAGTATAAATCCAATACCAATTAATGAGCAATTTCCTACCCCATATACTTAGTTACAACAGGTCTATGCCGGAAAATTCTAGAACCTGTAACCTTTAGCCTATAATTAGGTTGTTTGTTACTGCTGCGTGTAGCTACTGACGTAAGCAATAGGGACTATTTTGAACGCGTCTTTATCAATGACAGTCAGTCTAGGTTGCGGGGTGCGTCACAGAGTTCAGTGAACTTTACTGAGAGTGTTAGATTTTTATATAGGCAAAGGGTTAGTAAACTAGAATACATAATCTTCTCTATGCTCTAGCTTTTCTTTTTAGGGTTCCGTAGTCAACTAGGAACCCTTATAGTTTCGCCATGTCTGTCTGTCCGTCCGTCCGTCCGTCCGTCCTCGCTTAATCTCTGTAACCGTTAGCACTAGAAAGCTGAAATTTGGTACCAATATGTATATCAATCATGCCGACAAAGTGGTAAAATAAAAATTGGAAAAATATGTTTTATTAGGGTAGCCACCCTATATGTGAAGTGGGAAGTGATTTTTTTTTTAATTTCAACCCTAATGTGTGATATATTGTTGGAAAGGTATTTAAAAATGAATAGGGGTTTACTAAGATCATTTTTTGATAATGTCAATAATTTCGGAAATAATCGCTCCAAAAGTTAAAAACAATGTGTCCCCCCCCCTCTAACTTTTGAACCATAAGCTTAGAAAATATGAAAAAAATCTGAAAAGTAGAACTTTATAAGGACTTTCTATGAAAATTATTTTGAACTTGATTGACATAACACTTTTTGTACAAAAAAAAACGTTGTACAAAATAATTTGTGGACTAAGTTTGTAGTACCTATAATCGTTTATGCAAGCATTTTTTTAACTTCGTTTACATATTTTATTATCCTGAACGTATCTTTTTTCAAATTAAAAAAGAATTATTGAAATCGGTTCTCGCAATCCAAAATTACCACCAAAACTACGGAACCCTACACTGAGCGTGGCCCGACACGCTCTTGGCCGGTTTTTTTATGATTTTATCAAAACTGTCTGCTGCCTGCGATTGGTAGAACTGAGTATTCCGATAATATTTTAATTAATAATCAGCAAAAGGGAATTTAAGTAAAATTTTAATAAAATAATCATAATATAAGAACACACAGACATCTATTGTAACCCTTTCCGTCAATATCGTAGACTTTCAATTAGCTCAAATATATTGCATCCGTTTCAATTCTCTCCATGATCAGTACCTATTTTATTTTTCTCTATCCATTTTCTTTTTTTTTGTAGTAGTGTCCAATTTATGATGAGTGTATAATATCTAATTTATATTTTTCTAATTTGCCATTTTTTTATAATTATTAATCATTATTTTTTAAAAATATTTATTTTTTATTTTGTAAAACCCGCGTATTATAAACCCACAGGTATTACAACCATTTTAGACCCCAAGATGTACGAAATGTAGACGCATAATAAGTATATAAGGATCGTATCAGGTTGCGTTCTACGGTTTCTGCTTACCCTCCATGGAGAAAAGGCGTAGCTTATGTATGTTAACTTTATAATACTTATGTAATCACTGCCGTTGCTAAGAAAAATTAAAGATAAGAACACAATAAAACTCAACACTTAATTAGAAAACAATAATTTACGATTATTTAAATTTTTTACAGTTATTTACTAGCGACTAGTGTAATAATTTAGAGGGCAACTAGAGATGGGCTGGATCAGATTATTATTTTGGGATTTTTAGACTTTTGGAAGCTATTAGTTATTTTAATAGTTTTTATGTACTTCTCTTTCTGTGTTCTGTGTCTATGCTTAACATGTACTAGTTTTCTGATTTAACAGCTTAGAATAGCGCGTGTATTTCAATATATGTTGTGGAAAATGACGTAGGTTTTAAATTTATAACCCTTGTTTATTTATAACTTAGTGCAAGATTCTATGTATAACTGTTTGTTTTACCAAATAAATAAAATTAGTTCAGCTTGCATGCTCACTCGTTTAGCAAGGACTGGGTGGTGTTTTTAACGGAATTGTCGTGGTGGACCTCCAGAGCTGGAAACTGAAACGGACCATAGGGCTACTTCTTGCTTACTGAGAGGTGGCAGCTTGTGGGGCCTGGTGCGCGAGTTCACTGCAATGGTGAAAAGGGAGCCTCTTCATCAAATAACTTCCCCCGCTATAGGGGGAGCGCGGCAGAGTGTCAGAATTTTATTGACCAAAATCCATCCATGTTCATTCTATTACGCTTTATGTACTGGGGCCGCGGTATCTCTTCCAAACAACCTGCAACAACGGCAGGATGGAAAGGGAGAGGGGCAGAGTATTTTTGACTTTGGGGGCGCAAACTGGAAAGTGTTTCTTTTTACGCGTCGGCTTGACGATTTGAAGATGAAAGTTGGGTTCATAGGTGCTAAGAAATATACATATATGTAGCCATTTACGTCTTATCAGTGAGTCTGTAATCACTGCTATGACTCAACATTATGTGAACGTACGCAACGAACTCTACGCAATGTCTCATATTTTTAACTAGGTTTCATAACTTAACTATAGGGCCAATATTTAAAAGATCGATCTTGTCATCAAGGTCTGTAATTTTGAGACACATAATGCATAGTATTTTTTTAGGCGCTCTGCAAACCACCTGTCAGTGCGTACGTAAAATAAAGGTTAGTAACTGTGTTCCGCCCGCGACTTCGTCCGCGTGGCATAGTTACTTTAGGCTAAAGCTAACTTTAACCCGCATTATTATCGAAAAATAATATCTTTCTCTTCCCTCTTTCTCTCCCTTATCTCACTTTTTTAAATTAATTAACTTTTGGGAGATTGAACAGGCAGCTTGACAACTGAAAAGTATATATAGGATTGTCCAAGGTTTTGTTGCGGTAATTAACTAATTATTACCTTAAAACTATTTGTATTCTTCTGAATGATATAGACTAAAATACACACACGTGACATCGAACAAGTAAACACAAAGTTGATCGAAAATATAGATATCACCATCAGTCTGCCCCATTCATTGCAATTGCTATAAACTTCCTAAACCTCCACGGATTACAGACGTGACGCAAAACAGCGTTATCAATGTTATCATTAATCCCGACTTCACAAGGCGCAGCTTCAAGTACCAAATCATCCCGCCATAAAGCTCGCATGAAACAAAACATAAATTAAAAACAAACAAACGAGTTAATTAAGAAATATTTGCACCACAGAGTGAAATATTTGTCTAGAGCGGCATTCGTTTAATCTTAAATTAATCCTGTGACAAACAAATCAACACCAATCAACTTTAATTGTAATCTATCTACACAGTAACTGCAATACTTGCACCACTGAGGAACCAAAAAAATCCTGTCGAAACCGGTGAAATCCAGTTTCGCCCGGTTCAAAGTGGTTCGAACAAGATTGCGTGCGCGAATTGCTTTTATGTATGATTGATTGATAAACAGATGATGATTGGTGATATCTGGTAATGATTAAATGTTGTCACAATGAATTGGTGTTGTCGGCCTGTTATGGGAAGTGTTCATATTGCTGATGGGTCAATTAACTCGTGGGGAAAATGCAATATTGTTGGTGAGTTGCGTAAGATGCTTGGTTCGCGAATAAAACGATTTACGATGGATTGGTGATATCGTCAATGTTGCCAGAAACATATCGATCAGGAAGGTATAGGACTAAGATGTATGGCTGAAGAACAGTATGTATACCCAGCATTTGGTGATTCCAGTCTGGCAGTCATGCTGGTAAATCCGAATCGTGTGTAGGATATACAAAGTATAAAAAAGGAGCAATAACATTTAATGGGCATACAGCTAAGTTGATAAGCAATCTTTGTGCATTTTCTTTAGTTCTCAAATACTATTATTTTAGAAGAAAAAGTCATTATAGACAACCCTAAAATTAGCTGAGAGCTTTTTATATCTAATATTCATTTAATTAGGACTGTATCTCTACATCCAGTAAGTAGTAGGTAGGTTATTCCAGAGGGTAAGAACTTTAGGAAAAAGTATTTCATGTAACCAGCGCATTCGCACTAGATAATTTTAGTACCTGCTATTTTTGGCAATTGACCTGAACGCCTAGGGTCGTAACAGTTAAGTAAAATGACAAAAATGAATGGAAAGTTGAATCATTGATTTTAAATATGATTTTTTCACAGTGTTTTCTTTACATGATATATTATGTGAATACCTATAAGTATTATTGCTCATTTTATTAACCGACTTCAAATAAAATGAGGAGGTTCCCCATTCGAGCCAATTTTTTTTTACACTTTGTATATGCCCACAAAAATAGCCTACTAATTTTATAAACGCGTAAGTTTGTATGGATGGGTGGATGTGTGGATGTTTGTTACTCTTTCACGCAAAAACTACTTTACAATAATATAGCTTATACATCAGACCTCACCACCATCCCCATCACCACCTGAGCTACAATTCATAAAGATATATTGTATATTCTAACACCACATGAGTGAAACCGCGGGGCGCAGCTAGTTCAGTATAATTTCTAAATAAGTAAAGCTGGACAGTCCGTCAATCAATATCAATCTAGCATTGTACTGCATCAATTAAAACGTATTTAATCTTAATGAACCATGTCCTAAGGCAATATCGTCATCAGTATACAATAGATAGGTACCTACTACAGTAGTTTTAAAAGTTTTGAATTACAAATCAGTGCAAACAAAGAAACAAAGAACCAATTAATAAATGTTTCCACTTAGTCGAACTAGAAACTGTAGCAAAAACTTATGATGCAGGTTTTATTGTTCATAGTTCCGTGAGTTAATGATTGACAGCCAGTACATGCATACAAATGTTATTATTGTTATATGATTTTAGAAGAGAGGTTTTACAAAAACTAAATCTCTTAGCATACATCAATTCATAAATTGCTTTCGAATTGAAAAGCTTCATTGATCTACTGTAACTTCTAAAGTTTCATTTGAAGCTACGGTTGGCGCAGTAGCTGAGCGATGGACTGCTGCGCTGCGTGTCGCGGGTTCGATTCCCGCACGAAACAAATATTTGTATGACCTGCAGGTAGTTGTTTCGGGTCTCGTTATTCTAGCTCTTAAATCTTCGCTACCTCCGCCAGACCGCAGGGACGAGCGATATCGTGGAAAATGGTTGTAAATGTAACTTAAGACAGTATTCTTAGAGACCTTAAACGCTACACGCTGGCCCCCGAAAGAAAGTTTGAGGGTCTCACCAGTTTTGTTCAAGATGCCATCCTTTTTTTTTTAAAAAAACATTTGCCCACGCTAGGAATTTCTCCTGTATCGTGGGTGCATTTACAAACATTTAAAACCACACACACAAACAGCCAGACCCGAAACAACTATTTTTAGGTCATACAAATATTTGTTAAATGCGAGAATCGAACCCACGACACGCAGCACAGCAGTCAGTCGCTCAACCACTGCGCCAACCGTGTCGGTCCTTCCTGCAAATATGTGTGCTAAATAACACTATGCACCGCTTCGGGACTGGCGCGATGATAAATGAATTACATAATGTTGTTCCTATTATTATTTATGTACAGACTAACTTTTGCCCACGGCTTCGCTCGCGTTAAATTCGGGGTAACACAGTTCCTCTTTCCTGATTTGCAGGTACCTGCTACCTAAGTTTTTGCACTTTTTTTCGGTTGGGAAATCATCTAATGACTTCTCCCGCTCTGGGCGGAGCGGGGCATGTCAGACTTTTACTGACTAAAACCCACCCATGTTCCTTCTATTGCCCTTTACGTTCCGGGGCCGCAGTATCTCTTTCGAACAACTCGCAACCCCGGCAGGCGGAGGTCCTGGCAGGGCTCTCTGCTTTGCTGACTAGTTTTTGCCCTTGCGCCTTATTTATTGTAATAGCAAAGCTAAGTTTTCCCTCTTTCTCCCACATTTCTCACTATTTTTATGAATTTCGTAACAAACAAACTCACTTTCCTTTTTATAATATTAGTAAGGATATGGTGAAACTGGTAGCCCAGTTTTGTCTGCATAATACCAGTATTTAGAAAGATATCATCGTATCGTGAGGCGGTCGAGTGGTCGCGTTATTAACTGATAAGTCTCAGGCTTATACTGTGGCAATCACCTTGATACTGACATCGACGCACTATTATGGTTTTACTTCCCTTTTTCCTCATATCAGCACATAAGTAGGACCTAGGCTTCCGGACGTTTTTCAGTCATCAAGGGGAGGTGTTCCACGCGCACCTCTTTGAGAAATCAGCAAAGCAGAGGGGTCTGCCAGGGCCACCGCCTCTCAGGGTGACGGGTTTTTTGAAAGCGATACAGCGGCCTCGGAATATAAAGCGTAAAAGAAGGAACAGGGTGGGTTTTAATGGGTTTTAAAAGTCTGCTGACAAGATAATTTATGAAGTTTGTTAAAGACATTTCATCCTTATTTACCCTAACGATCGGTGCAATAAAAGTACAGGGTACAACTTTTACAGATTTTAGTTGGTTCCATTACCGTGAGCGGCAAGCGAATTTAAAAAAAAACTTTAAATGCTGTTTTCTTTCTTTTCAAAAATAAAGGAATGTTATCTTTGAGTAAAATTTTGTATCTAAAGTATTAAGAGTACTTCCCCTTCAGGTGGCATTACAAAATTCCATCCTGTATAACGCTAAGCTTCGTCTTCACCTCCCTCTCCATCCGTCAATATTTATAGTGCCATGTGCATCAGAATCAGTAAATTAATATATTCAACTAGCGGACCCAGCAGACGCTTTCCTGGATCTTGTGCAGCGAATCGAAGCGTCATACCGAGTTCACCTGTATTTTAAAATGTTCTCGGGAGTAATTGAAAAACACGCAAAGCTTTTTTCCAAATCGACCCAGCCGTTTAGGAGGAATTAGGTGACAAACACATGTCTGGAACAATTATTATTTAAGAATTTATAATCTATCACCGTTTATACAATCATCCGACCTTTTCATAATGTTAATCGGCGTTTCAACTTTTGTTTATAATATTTAGTGAAGGGTTACATAAATATTATTATTTTGTTTATTTATTAAATGTCGATGATCGGGGCACTTTCAGATAGGCGGTTTAACGACACTGGCATCAGTAGGTATTATGTTATAATTGAGTCATGGGGTCAGTAGACATCTGTGTTTTTGTTTCGTCTATATCTGCAGTTTTGGGAATTCATCTTTATCGTATCGTCCATTGGTGTTTATTATTACGGTTCTGTACCATAAGAATAAAACGGAACCCTTTGCTAATTCTCCGCTGTCTGTCCGTCTGTCTGTCTGTCACTAGGCTGTATCACATGAACTGTGATACTTAGCTGGTTGAAAATTTCACAGATGATGTATTTCTGTTGCCGCTATAATAACAAATACTAAAAAGCAGAATAAAATAAATATTTAAGGGGCTCCCAAACAACAAACATGATTTTTTTACCGTTTTTAAATTTGAATTCTAGTCCGAATACCGTTGTAATGTAATGAAATAAAAGTAAAAGTTCCTGGGTTCGATTCCGGGTGGGGAAGCGTAGCATATAATATTCAGAATATGATAAATTACATATCATGACAATACTAATTAGATATTTCAGGCATGATTATTTCAGCTTGACCACAATTTAATCGGAAAACGTTTTATCGATATGACATCACGCGTCATTGAACTTATCCTGTGACGTCACTAGCTAGGGATGTACACCATTCCCGTTAACGTGTATCTACTTTTAAAACTTCCTAGAATAAAATAGATTAAATGGTGGTCATGGACTAGCGACATTCTAGATACTTATGTAACGAGTGTTTTAATATACTATTACGATACACACTTGGGTCTAATTTACTTCCGCGCTTTTTAGCAACCATTTAAAGATTTTCTCTATGCGTATACAAAAAATAATCAAATCTCTCAAAGTTATGGTCTCACTGAGACGAATACAGGTTTATTCAGAGGGCAACAATATTGTCTAACGTTTAAATTAAGAAATGATGAGCTTACATTATCGTTACTTAAGAAAACAAAATTAAAGTACAAAAAATATGCAAATCAACGAAAGTTTCACTAAAATCCATTCGGTAGGTTTTGCATGTTACAAACATCCATACAAACTTTAATATAAATATATATATATAAGTAGGATTAGCTGTACAGAGAGTTTCAGCTCCTTTTCTGGAGAGGGCCACGCTTATCTCCTAGGTAAGGAGTAAAAAAATAGACTCAAAGCTATTCTCAGACCTATCTAATCCGAGGGTTGCCGGGCAACTACCCGGAGTTACGGGTTGTTCGAAAGAGATACCGCGGCCCCGGAACATAAAGGGCAAAAGAAGGAACTTGGGTGGGTTTTAGCGGGGGAAGTTATTTGATGATTTCCCATCCGTCAAAAAGACCTATCAAATATACACAAAACATTTCATTAAATTCGGTCAAGCCGTTTCGAAGGAGTCCGATAGCAAAAACTGTGACACGAGATTTCTATACATTAAATATCAAAAATCTTCATGTCCTTCAAGAGAATTTATAAACCTGGCACCAGTATTGAAACTAAACTCCCATCTATAAACCAAGATGTCTATCTAGATATCACCCACCAATTCTTCAAAACAAGAGCTCGCACATCGGAAGGTTGGGTTCAAAGAGCCTCACCGTATGAATCCATCAACAAATGAATCGCGAACAGAATGCGCGTGAAACTGGGACGTGTGTCGACACCTTTACTAGACGATTAACAGCTGAGATGAGGTATTTTTATTCCTATTTCCGTAACAGTATGAAAACAATCAATTATCGCCTCATAGCTCCATTCTTCAAATAATACTAGATTCCGCCCTCGACTTCGTCCGCGTGGCATAGTTACTTTGGGGTAATATCTTTCTTTCCCCTTTTCTCACTTTTTTAGCCTATATCCGTCTCCAGGGTCCCAACTATTTCTGTACCAAAATTCATCAAAATCGCTTAAGCCATTTAGGCGTGAAGACGTAACAAACAAACTTACTTTCGCTTTTATAATATTATTAAGAATAGTCCTGACTGTTTTCGGCCATCTGCGCGGGAGATGTTATAGAGCACACGTGTGTATGCGCAGGCACAGGTGCACTCTCTGTTCCATCACTCTCATCGTCCGATGGGGCGGCAATACGACACGACCGGAGAGGGATCAGGTGCAGGACCAACTTAACGTGCTTGCCGAGGCACGGAAGCCAGAAGTTTAAAAGTTGGCGAAAATTCCTGATGGAAAACCCCTTTTGGTCCAACCCGCGAATCGAACCCAGGACCCCGTGCTCAGCAGTCACGTTTGCGACCACGGAACCAACGGAGTAGTTCATATAATAAAGGAGGTTTGTTAACCAATATATTTTTACAGCCATGGAGTATTGACATATTAAACGACTCTGAAAGCATTAAAATTACTATAAAAACGGCGATGAGACAAAGTGCAGATGCACTGAAAGCTTATAAACATAGGGGCCTAGCCAACCAGGGCCATCGCCTGCCGGGGTTGCGGGTTGTTCGAAAGAGATACCGCGGCCAAAACATAAAGGGCAAAAGAAGGAATATGGGTGGGTTTTAGTCCGTAAAAGTCTGACACTGCCTCCCGCTTCCCTCAGAGCGAGTTATTTGATGATTTATAAACTTCGACTGAAACCAGTCAAAACATAATCTATGACACGACCAACCTATTGATATAATTACGTTATATTTTCATCCCAATTCCCAGAACAGCGTGAAAGCAATCAATTAACAACACGGTTTAATAAAGAAAGCGGTGCGGCGGCCATGACAGTGTGCTGTCTATAAATATAAACTAACGACCCTCGAGGAGGGCTCCCTCGTGTTTATTTACTTCGATGATATAATGTGTTTTTGTACCTGTTAGTGGGAATTATAGGAATGTGTGTGTTTAAGGATAGAAACATTTATTATTTATGAACGTCTTTGGTTAATGGCTTATTAGACAAGTAACCATCAAATCTATAGTGTTTTCCAATGTAGTCACGCCATCATTCATTCTACTTTTTACCGCCTTAAAAAGAGGTTATCAATTTGACAGTATTTTTTTTTGTATTTCGTTCCTCGCCTTCGCCGCAGTATTTTCAACTATGTGAACCGATTCTTTTGATCCTTATTCTTCCTATTTGTGCTACCATTTCAATTTGGTTCAGGTCTAGTAATGGCATTCATGAGAAAACCATATAAATCTTAAATTATTCTTCTAATGAAAATGGACGACATGCTAGTCTCTCATATTAGCATAGGAAAATAAATACTCCAAAAGAATTTGTGTATGATACTATCATAACACAACTAAAAAGGCATAAAGAAAACTTTCAAAGAATCACCAAAATGACGGAAAATAAATTTACTCCTGAAAATCTGTGGCAAAAAAGCAAAAAATGAATCAATCAAAAGTCTGTTATGATAAATAAGTCTTTATTAATATAGCTAAAACGTTTTGGATCATACTTAAACTTAACATCTGTAATTTGTCCTTACTTTCTGTGCAAATAAAAAAACTACTCTATTCTATTCTATGAGTATGGTATAAAATGCGAACTGGAATACAAGCACCGCAAAAGGCACATTCCCTCATACGCAGGACCATTTCCTGTTCCATTCTAAATATTTGTTTGATCCACTAATATGTATGTATAACTAATTCAGTGTGTTTGTGTATGTTGGCACTTGAGCCAGGTAACCCTTACTAAGAAGTATTTATTTATTTGCTTATTTAGAGCATCAATCTTTCGAAATGACGTCACTATGAAACTATTAAGACTTGCGCTTGCGCTGGTTCTTCTCGATTGTGGTGTTTGTGATTTATTAAGTTGTGGTTGTTTTATTTTTTGTCATCTTTCATTGTTTTATTGATTAACTGAAAAGAAATGGCGTAACTTGTATTTTCTTAAATGTAAGTTTAACATAAAAATGATGTCTAGTGAAAAAAATTATGCATTATACACAAACCTAAAATGTTTATTTTGATCTAAGTAATGGTGTAATCCACCTCGATATCCACAGTGCAGTTAAAAAGATCTTGTTCGGCTACTAGCAACAGGCCGTATCGACGGCGCGTTCGTGTTCCACGCGTGTCTCAAAAAAATTACAGCAAAGCAAAGGTGCCTGACAGAGCCACTGCCTGTTGGGGTTGCGGGTTGTTCAAAGAGATACCGTGGCCCCGGCACACAAAAGGGCACAAAAAGGATCATCGATGGGTTTTAATCAGTAAAAGTCTGACACATTCTCTCGCTCCGCCCAGAGCGGGAGAAGTTATTTGATGAAAAAAGTTGAAAAGATCTAAACTAGTTCAACAATCGACTTTGTTACAACATAAATTGATTAAGTTATATTAAGGCCTTTGGTGAGACCTTTGCTTATATTTAAGACCATAAAAATCTACTATATTCAGACATTTAAATGAACTTGAAAATTTAGAATTTGATGAAGTACTTTACCATGAAAATGCAGCATTTCAGCTAACAAACTACAGTAACTGATGCCTTATCAGACGTCAATGCGTCGTCTGCGCATACAAATCAACAAACATGCTTCTACCGAATGTGTCCGGACAAAAGGGATCGATGAATGAACTTTTAACTGCGAACGTCCGGCTACTATGAGCTATGCGGTGACGAAAGTCACATGTCAAAGTGATAAGCTGTATTCGAGGTAAGAAATAGTAGAAGACAAACAAAAACTTTATTTGTAACTAAATAGTATATTACTTGCATGTTTATCTAATAAATGACGTGATTTATGCATAACAAAAAGATTACAGTTTAAAACTATTACTTTTTTATAGATTTATTTGTATGTGTCATAACTAGCTTGTGGTTGATTTATATCAGAACAGCCGTCAATCTTAAGGTTAAATCGCTCTTGCTTAGGTCGTTCCATGGATGGGTGACCACCTATTACATAACAAGTATTCCTTTCTTAAGCCTTTCAGCCGTTGGTCCCGGATATAATTTGTATATCTGTATAACAACCAGTCTTACCAAGGGTATCGTATTACCCAGTACTAACTGGGTTGTTGAGGTCAGATAGGCAGTCGCTCCATGTAAAATAATAGTATTCAGCTGCATCCAGTAAGACTGGAAACTAAACCAAACATGGATGAGAAAAGACTCTACAGATGATAACTTAGGTTTTAAAATAGTAATTTCTTAAATCAATGGCAATAAAAACCACCTGGAATCTTGATTTACTGAAAATCTTCAGGTACAATGCTAGGCCAGCGTAAACCCAGGTCTGTGGACGACGAGCAATGGGTAGCTCACCATCCGCCTGTCTAATGACGATAGGCCGTGTCAACGGCGCGTTAGTGTTCCACGCGCGTCTCAAAAAGATGTCAGCAAAGCAGAGGAGCTTGCCAGGGCCACCGCCGGCTGATGTTGCGGGTTTTTCAAAAGAGATACCGCGGACCCGGAACATAAAGGGCAAAGGAAGGAACATGGATGAGTTTAAGTCAGTAAAAGTCTGATCATTTCCCCCACTCCGTCCAGCGCGGTGGAACCTACTTGTTGATTTAAAAACAAAAAAAAGATCATCAGGTCAAATTTTTCAATTTCAAACTTTGGAGTTTAAGTTGTAAGTGCAAAATTACTGCACGTTTGGCACAGTGGCTGAGCGATCGACTGATGCGCTGCGTGTCGCGAGTTCGATTCCCACACGGAACAAACATTTGTATGACCTGCAGATAGTTGTTTCGGGTCTGGCTGTTTGTGTATGTGAGTTTAAATGTTTGTAAATGCACCCATGATACAGGAGAAATTCCGAGTGTGGGGCAATGTTTTTTTTTTTCTTAACAAGTCTGTATCTTCAATACAGAACCTCTAAAAGTTTTCTCTTCGTCTCTATCAGGCAAGAAAACCTTACGAGTTCAATATCATCCATGCGTTTCAATGTCAATGTCAAGTTTAACGATTGTTAACCACAATCTTGTGTTTCGAATCGCATGTGACTAAACGAGTGATTCAATAAAATATTGATGGATGGAGAAGAGATGAAGATCAAGGAAACGATGGATGAATTGTGTGAAGAATTATATCAAAAGAAGAATTAAAATGAGATGATGAAAGAGGAGAATGGAACAAAAACTAGACTACAAAAAATGGACCAGAAGATGATCAACCATAATCTTGTGTTTATTTTAGGTAGTTTAAGGCGCGTCGCCCACACGACCAACAGTCGTGGCGCAGTCGAGGCGCGGGCGCATTAGACGCGTCGCCCACAAGATCAACAGTCGAGGTGCAGTTGAAGCGCAGACACATAAGAGGCACGCCGCAACGAGAATTTCTTTACAAATGTCGTGTGGGCGACGCGCCTAACGCGCCCGCGCCCCGACTGCGCCTCGACTGTTGGTTGTGTGGGCGACGCGCCTAAGACACTTAAAAATACGGAAAATATGTACATACCTACGTCTATCAATTTTGCGTGAAATATTGGGTAAACAGCAAAATATTATATACTAGCTGCACCTCGCGATTTTATGCACGTAGACTAGGATATTATACATATCACAGAACATATAAAGGAGATTAGAAGGGCCAGGGCGGGGCACGCGCGCCGCGGTTATGAGCAAATACTCAACATCAACCAAAATTTACTTTACCGGCCATCAATCGCGCTTTTGTTTTGACAGCGTGCGTAAGCTGCGCAAAAAATATTAAATTATGCCGTCTTGCGCTATTATAACGTGTCGGAAAAGAAGCCAGGCATGTAGTCTAGCACGAAAAGGGATTTTTTTCCACCGGTTAGTCCAAAAACGTTAAAATACTTGTGATATTTGTAATTTTAACATTAGTATTATGAAGTTTGTAGACAAAAACGAAATAATCGCAGGTAGACAAATAGTAATACATTGCTTGCAATTAAGATGGATGCATTTTGCACTACGTGAGCGATCGCGCAATGTATTACGTTCACTGCAAGAGTCCCAAGTGCCGAGCCAAAGGTAAATCTAGGCACATCGATAGTACTGTGCCAATTTGTAAACAATATCGACAATTACTATCATACAATTGATTATTATCAATAGTACACTTTATAACTTAAATAATCCTTACAATAATATTATTATATAATATTATTATAAAAACGAAAGTGAGTTTGTTTGTTTGTTACCTCTTCAGGCTTTAATGGCTAAACCAATTTTGATGAATTTTGGTACAGAGATAGTTGGGAACCAGGAGACGGACAAAGGCTTTTTTTAAAAAAAAGTAGGATGTAAGGGAGAAAGAGGGAAGAAAAGGGAAAACTTAGCGTTGCTATTACAAATCAATAAGGCGCAAGGGGAACTGTGTTACCCCGAATTTTACGCGAGCGAAGCCGCGGGCAAAAGCCAGTAATATATATTATGACCAATTACTAAGATAGATTTTGAGTGAGGTTTTTGTATTTTTTTGTGTATAAGTTTTATGTTATTTTTCAATTGAAACTGACATATTATTATGATTTAATATGTTTTAGGTTTCCAACGGATCCAGGTATAAAGAAACTACTAAATGTAGCACAATTTGTTCGCAACATTTCTATGATGATAAATACGTAACAATAAAGTCAGGGAAAAGAAAGAAGCTTTTCATTTTAAAAAAAACTCAAATTTAAAAGAGAGCAAGCGTATGCTACTTAATAAATACACTAGGTATTATTTTTTTTTCTTTTTGAACTGGTGATAAGCACCGGAAATTTAAAGTTGAGAGGCAACGGACTTTCTCTAATAAACATGGTAAATATTCCATGTTAAATCTTAATGTTAATAATAAAATTGGTTTGCTTATCTTTTTCGTGAAAGCCGAAAAAAATAAGCAAATCAAGTATATTGACTTGGCTCGCGAGGTTGTCGACATGTGGGTTGTGGACTCGGCGATCATTGTGCCGATAGTCGTATCTGCCAATGGCTTAATTGCCAAGAGCCTCGACCAATACCTGAGGAGGCTCTCGTTAGGCAGCTGGATCAAGGGCTTGATACAGAAAGCGGTACTCCTGGACACGGCGCGTATTGTTAGGAGGTTCCTTTCTCTGGAGCCCTGACCGCCGGCAGCTTGGACCCTGTTCCCGATGCCGGTGGGCTACTATTTTTAAATGTTTTAATTTTTTTTTTCAGAAATATTTAAAAATGTAAATATATGTCAGTTAAACAATAAATGTGTTTCTATATTCGCATGAATACAATATTCACAACATGCATTACAGAAGTCCACATAATCCACAATAATTGCAAAGTAAAAGCCAAGATTGCATTAATTTTATCGATATCAACAATCGACCTTTTAGTCGCCCTAGCATACATGAGATTTTACGCGTGTATGAGTGTACGTCAAACGCAGTGATTGCGTTAGTGTGACAACCAATAGCAAACTCACGATCTATATGCGTTTTGTTTATTTGTGTGCGTAATCCGCGTATGCATTGGTCTCTTCCTTGTAGTGAAGTTAAAGAGTGGGAGACAAACGGCGACACGCGTTCTGATACAAATCAGGAACTATTTCCTTTCTAACCTCTTTTATCTGTTCTGTGATACATATAAACCTTCTTCTTCAATCACTCTATCCATTGCTGAAAACTTCATTAAAATACGTTAAGTAGTTTTAAAAGTCTAAGCAAACAGACAGTGGAATGACTATGTAAAGATATATATTATTACAATACTGAAACCACTGTTTCGTTATTACATTTAAGTATTTTGTTTTCCTTAAACTTCAAATATATATGTTTATATAACACTAAACTCAAGGATAAGAATATAACATAAATATCTCGCCTCTTGTCTCAGAGGGGTTAGGCAGTGATTTACTTATTTATTTATAAGTATACAAAAATACAATACAAAAATCTCTATTTTTCCTCCACAAACAACACTAAATACTATTAAAGTTATTATAATACTAATAAAGTTTAAATCTTATCTATTAAGGGGAGCCTATTGCCAGCAACTGGGTACAAACTTGAATTTCAGGCTACTGAGAAAGGACTTGTGATAAAACCCATTAGAGTTCGCCTAATCTGGGAATTGAACTCAGGGCCTGAATGCTTGGCGGTAGTGCTCGCGATCACCAGAGTAACGAGGCAGCTACTAACGATAAGAATATAATTATAAGCTATGATTGTGCCCGTAACCTATATACATCTTTACTAATATTATAAAAGCAAAAGTGAGTTTGTTTGCATGTTTGCTTGTTATGGCCTAACTGATTTTGATGAATTTTGGTACAGAGATAGTTGGGACCATGGAGATAGACTTAGGCTAAAAAAAAGTAAGAAAAGGGGAGAGAAAGATATTTTTTTTTCGATCATCACGCGGGTAAAAGTTAGCGTTACCCCATTTTTATTCCCATTTGCCTCCGGAGGCAATCCTTGCGGGGGCGACTGGGAATATACGAAAGTAACTGTGCCACGCGGACGAAGTCGCGGGCGGAAGCTAGTAATTTATAAACAAGAAACACCATAATAGAACGCCACGCCATTACATTTCATTTTCTCGTAGCAAATCAATTAAAAAAATAATAAAGCAAATTGCGGACCTAACACGTACGAAGTTACGGCTACTAATATTTCATTCGTGTACTTATCTCTAGCCTTCACAAAGGTTATAACTTCCCACAGACTTCTTCCTTGTTATCGTGAAAGTACTCTCTTTTTGTCGCAAATAAATAAAATTAAATAAATTCTTTATTTTATCAAAAACCATCACATTAGCTGAGGGGCCTGCCAGGGCCATGGCCTGCCGGGGTTGCGGAATGTACGTAAAAGAACCACGGCCCTCGCCATTATAATATAACAGGGCAAAAGAAGGAACAGGGGTGGGTTTAGTCAATATAAGTCTGACACACCTACTTTTAGTTAGTCGCACGTTTTACTAAATATATGTTTTAACAGCTGGTCAGCTCCTAAGTTGGGTAGCGTGATGCTACACAGCCTATAGTTGTGTTTCATTCGCGTTGACTGGGATAAAAAGTTTATTGGAATGAAATTTAAAAACTACATAAAACGTGTCCTTATTAAAAACGCATATTACAAAATCAAGGACTACGTTGAAGATAAAGAAGTTTGGCTATAGTTCCTTCTGCGCATGCGGCTTCCCTGGTAGCTATAATCAGCACAAATTTGTGGATGTCTCTAACTATTCTCAATCTTGTTTTTTTGTGATCTCTTTAATCATTTTTTTTACAATAGTTGTCAAATCACATTTATATCACCCTTGTACTGAATAGTTACAGTACTGATAGCAACATCTGTGCGACTCGTCTCTTAGTTATTTTTTTGTTTTTGCATATATTTTTTTTTCTCTTACTTTTGTATAGATTCTTTTCTACCAATTCGTTGTGAATGAGTGGACATGGTAGGCCTTGTAGATTCTTGGACGCTTGTTAACTTATGTTAACGTATTATTTTATTTTACTTTTTGTAAAGTAAACAATGACTTATTGTCGGGCCTACGCTGTCCTCTCATACTTAAGTGCTAACGCTGTAACAACAACATTGTAAAACCGAATGATTTTAAAAGAGTAACCATGGAGTTTCTTGCCGGTTCTTCTCCTTAGGAAACGACCAACCCGAACCGTGGATCTTTTCTCGACGTTTTATAAGTGCCCATGTAGGCCTATGTGAAATAAAAATATTTTGATTTTGATCTTTTGATTTTGGAATGAATACCACCATGAATTTCATGCAGTTCTAGTAGGTTTATCATAAAAAATCCGGCCAAGGAACCGCATCCTCTCAAACTAACTTTGCCACCCTGTTGTTGGCAACCACACTTGTGGTTGAATTTCCCCAAATCCCGTTTCATCTACATCCTAAAAGATCCCCCATGCAAGTCCTACACTCTCAGTTTCGGAGATTTGGTGTTGAGTGAGACAGTGATTTTCTCTTTTATATATATACACTAGCGGCCCGGTACGTGCTTCGCTACGTATTTACAAAAAAATGTGATGCAGCGCCATCTACCGGACAAAATTGTGAATCTAAACCATTCCCAGATCCCCTTGAACACACACAAAAAATTTCATCAAAATCGGTCCAGTCGTTTGAGAGAAGTTCAGTGACGTACAGACTCACAGAAGAATTATATATATATGTATGAGAAAGCGCGTATTTTTTTATTGATTTACGTATTACAATATGCACAAATACACACATAATAGCTTTTTAATTTCTGTTTTAAACAACGTTCTGAAGACAAATTCAGATAATCACCATTAGTGACAGAGTAAGTGGTGATTGCAAACTTTGTTTAAAATTAGGGGATACTGTTATAGCTATTTTGCACATTATCCAGTTAACAAGTTTTTACAATACAAGTGTTCGATAAAAATATAAATAAATAAAAATATAGCAATTATTAAAACTATATATATATATATAATTAAAAAACTAGTGCCCGCGAAAAAAATATCCTAATCCAGACTATAATCTACCTCTGCGCCAAATTTCATCGAATCCGTTTAGCCGTTTTGACTTATAAGAGTAAGAAACATCCATACATCTATATTAAGTAGGATTAAAAACAAAAAAAGTATAATTTTTATAACACTTAGCCCGAACTGGGCATCGAAACCAGGACCTCCGTCAGGCAGTCGCACTTACAACCACTAAACCAACGAGCCAGTCACACTTATTTAATCAGACATATTATCATCCAACAGAAACAAACAACACTACTATTTTCAACTATCATAGTCTCCTAACGCTAACGTGCCAAAGGTTAATATTACTTGGATGTCTGCCCACCCCACCAGGAAAAAAACAGAACGCGCGATAAATAAACAACAAACAATGAAAGAAAAAAATAATAACGAAGAAATTTAAAAATAAAACATAGCGATAATATCTGTCACCATTGTTAATTTATTATTGTTCATTAGTACTGTTACTTAATAAGTTGTAAAAACAATAACGCTTTAAGTCTGCATTTTGCAAGATTTAGAAATAACTCTATTATGAAAATATCCAAAACTAGTCATTACAATAATAGCGCGCAAACGTCTTTGAGAACAAACCAAAATACACGAGAACGTTCTAGAAAGATTTAAATTTTACCAAATTCGGTGTTGAAATTTAAAAAGTTAACATACAGAAACGCTACACAACAAAACTAATTTTAAAAAAATATATTTTAAAAAAATGTTATCTAACCGCAAGCTATAAGTGCTGTATAGTATACCGTCGATATTGATTGACCTTTTTACTTATTAAGACAAAAAGCTAATACTCTAAAAGATTGCTAAGGGACACTCCCTTGGACTCCTTAATCAATTTACTAATCTATGACGTCAGAGTTCTACAGCCGTTTTCAAGACATTTTCCCGTGAACTTTTAGAAATTGTAATATAATCGAAGGAGGCCAATTGTGATAAAAATTAGAGATTTAAAAAAAATATATAAAAAAGACGAATGGAAAATTACGCATAAGGAAAAACTACGCATCGTTCTCCGAAAGAAAATCGTACAGAACAGGCGATTCTGCTCTACTCCCTAAGGGGTTCAATACCATGGTCAAGGTTCGAACTGTTTAAATTATATAATATCAAAATTGTTCATAAAAAAATAATTAAAAAAAAAACAGAACTCACCCCCGTGCTCCTCCATTTGTAAAACTATCCACTAACACTAAGAAAAGTTCCTAAAACTAATATCACACGAAGAAAAAATCGTTTATCGACAAAATCACCTACTGGAACAACCACTTAAAGTTTGTATTGATCACCACTTTTTTCAATATGAATCACCAGTTTTCGAATTTATCCCATTTGCTTGAGGGATGTTAAAGTTTTTTAATACTGGATTTTTAATTTGACTCGCGTGCGGTAGTTCGGCGGCATTTGTTTGTATGCGTGTGTACTCTGCAGCGGTCAGGGCGGTACTGAAGACTGGGCATTGAAACAAACTGGCCGGTGCTGAAAGATAGTGGCATTGAATCAAGTTCACACTTACAAACTATCGGCTCTGTAGTTCATGAAAATGATGCGCTTTTTTGGTTGTGTCCATAGTTGTCTAAATTTTAATTGTTTTACTTTTAGAATTTGTTAATCAAAATTAACTGGGTTTAAGGCATATTTGAAAACAATTCTAGAAAATAATACCTAGCAAGATATAAACGAATCTAAGTTTTGCTTGTTTTTCATATAGACATAAACAAGTTCAGATTATTGACACTTTTGAGAAAAAAAAAACAAAGTTTAGATACAATTGAAATGTATTTTCGGGGTAGGTGAGCCGTTCTAATCATTATTACCATTGGAAAATATTGTGCAACTAACACAAAATGAAAGACAGATTAAAACCCATTAAAAATGAATCTATTTCTTCTACGATTAACGTTTCAGAAACTGGCGATTATGACATCATACCATGCTAACGATTTTCCTTAATTTCCATAATTCCTACAGCTGGTTCCACGTGTCCACGAAGACGCGCTCAGTTCACTAATTATACGACCTTCACCTATATATATATATATATCAGCCGATAATAACTACCTTTGCGAAAATATTTTCAAAACTGTCCTTGTATACGTTATCAAGCAGCACTGTGACTAAATGATTGGTTAACTTTATAATCTCGCCCTAATGTGGCCAGCTTTTTCGCTACCTTGACGAAGTCAGCTTCTAATACCACCTGATGCAGCTGATGACCGGTATCCTACTCTTTTTTATTATATTATTATATAATAAAGTAGGAAGTACGATAAACATTCGCATTTATAGTATTTATATATATATACTAGCTTTTGCCCGCGGCTTCGCTCGCGTTAAATTCGGTAGCACCTTATTGATTTGTAAAAGCAACGCTAAGTTTTCCCGTTTCTTCCCTCTTTCTCCCTCATAATAATAGCCTATGTCCGTCTCCTGGTTCCTAACTATGTCTGTACCAAAATTCATCAAAATCGGTTTAGCCATTAAAGCGTGAAAAGGTAACAAATAAACAAACAAACAAACTCACTTTCGCTTTTATAATATCAGTAAGGAGATATACATAAAAATAGTATATCCTACCAATATTACAATTGCGAATGTTCGTGAGGACGGGCAGATGGATGGATGTTTGTTACTATTTCACGTCAAAACGGCTGAACGGATCTTGGTGCAATTTGGCACAGAGGTAGATTATAGTCTGTAATAACATAAAGGTTTCTTTCTGATATCACGTGGGCGTAGCCACGGGCACCAGCTAGTTTTTATATAAACCGACTCCCTATCTTACCTCCGTAACTGGTTACTGGGTAACTCTATTAAAACCCTTTGGTAAGACTGGTTGACAGACTTTCGGGCTTCTGCTCAGTGTCTATTTACATATAATGTATGGAAGACGGACACCCATCCACGGTAAACGTTGCATATCCGTGAAAGCCTTGAATATGTAAAACTGAAATACCTCCTTTTTTATTACAACGCAAATTTTTATCATTGACACTGGCAGAATTGACGACAGGCACTATTGCACAAACAAATATTTTTTCAGAAAAAATTGTTTCTGATGTAAATTTCTGCCAGCATTTCAGCCTATGGTATACCATTCTTTGCATTCCTAGCGGCTGCGTAGAACTGCCATGTTCTAGAATTTTCTGAAGCATTCAGTCGGTCAAGTGAATTAAAAAACGTCGTTTTATATGCATGAGCATTTGCCATTGCACTCCCGGCTCCATTAAACTCTCGTCTTAAGCTCGGGTTGCAATCCCATCTCGAGAGCAATGGCAAACTTTGCACACTTACATTAAAAATATATTATTCCTATACTAGCGACCCGCCCAGGAGTTTCACCCGCTGCTCACCTCCTAATAGTCATAGCGTAAAGTATTATACATATAAACCTTCCTCTTGAATCACTCTACCTATTAAAAAATCACATCAACATCCGCTGCGTAGTTTTAAAGATTTAAACATATATACAACATAGCAACAGACAGGCAGCGACTTTGTTTTATACTATGTAGTGATATTCAAAATACAATAGGAGCTTGTGGTTATATAATAAGGGCGCTCGGGTTGATCTTCAGGTTAAACTGCGCTTGTCTAAGTTCGATCGTGGATAAGTGACAGACCATTTTTTAATATTAGTAGGATAAATAAATATCTTGGGACAACTCACACACGGCTATCTGATCCCAAGCTAAGCAGAGCTTGTGTTATGGTAACCAGACAACTGATATACATACTTATATAATTTATAAATACATACATATTATAGATAAATCACACCCAGACACAGAACAAACAATCATGCTCATCACACAAAGTTTGTCCTAGGTGGGAATCGAACCCACGACCTCCGGCTCAGCAGTCAGGGCCACTAACCACTAGACCAACAGGCCCGTCAAAGGTTGTACGGAACTCTCGGTGCGCGAGTCTGAATCGCTCTTGGTCGGTTTTGTTCTTTAATGTAACCTGTTGCAACAACTCTAACCACTGAAGAACGAACATTGAACTCGTTCAAACGCTGGCGGGTTGCCAAACCGTTGTAAGTAAACACTTAACCTAATACCTATAGTTGACCTTCGCAACTTGTTGCTTCCTTACTTTGATATACATGGGGTGGGCAGATACTACAGAAAGCTACTTGATGGCATAACATAGATAGATACTCCACTGGCTCTGTTTTCACGTTTATACATCTAGCCGTATAAAGTTTAGAAGGAACATAAATATACACCAGTATGATTGGTTATAATTATGTTTAATAACTAATACAAAACCTGATGATTATATGAGACGCGAGGGTCCTACCAGGGCCATCGCCTGCCGGGGTTGCAGTTGGTTAGAAAGACATACCGTGACTCCGAAACATAAAGGGCAATAGACGGAACAGTGGTGAGTTTTAGGCAGTACAAGTCTTACACTCCCCCCTTCTTCGCCCAGAGTGGAGGAGGGGAGTTATTTGATGATTTTCAATCCACAAAAATACAAAGCTTCTGTGGGACCTTTGCGGTTTAACATCATCAGCAAAAGCCTATTTTTATATTCCACAGTTGGGCAAAGGTTTTACTCATTTATTTGTGACTATCTTTTGCCCGCGGCTTTGCTCGCGTTAAATTCGGTATAACACAGTATACGGTGCCTGTAGCTTTTGCCCTTGCGCCTTATTGATTTGTAATAGCAACGCTAACTTTTCCCTTTTCCTCACTCGTTCTCCCTCATATCCCACTTTTTTTAAATAAGAAATATCTTCTCTCCCCTTTTCTTCTCTCTTTCTCCCACTTTTTTAGCCTATGTCCGTCTCGTGGTTCCCAACTATCTCTGTAACAAAATTCATCAAAATCGGTTTAGCCATTAAAGCGTGAAGAGGTAACAAAGAAACTTACTTTCGCTTTTAAATATTAGTAAGGATACCTACTTCGTGCGCCACCTCAACAGAACCTTTTCGGACAAAAAGAAAACATCATGTCTATCTAACCGACATAGAGTATGAACTATCACCGTTGACTGCCCTAGAACGCTGTTAAAATGACATAGCTGAAAATTGCTCTTAATCGTCCAAACTAATGGACGTAAAAAATCTAATCTAATTAATTATCCGTAACTACCCAATCATGATAACTATAACCGCTATCTTCCAGCCAATAAACTTCACTACAATGTTCTATATGATTACACCACGTCCAAAGCCAAGGTCACAGCGCCAGGGCCTGGCGGTGGTGGGGCGGGTGGCGAGGTACGGGGGGAGAGGGAGAGTCAACAGTCATAGCTAATGTCATCTGACCTTACCATCCCCTGGAGTTGCTATATGAAACATTTACCCTTAAAACTGGGTAGGATATCATTTTCTTGGTTATTTGCACTTAAAAAAAACCGGCTTGGAGCGGGCCTTACAAACTTGCGACATAAACGGCCGTATCTTTGACTGCGTCGAATTAAAAGGTTTATTTTTTCACAGCTCTAAAGGACTATAGAGTTGAGTTTATGGTTTTAATTTGAACTCGATATCTCAACGCTTTCCCGAAATAAAGGTTCTTGACAGAATGACATACGGACAACAAAGTGATCCAATAAGGGTTCTGTTTTTTTCCTTTTGAGGTACGGAACCCTAAAAGTCAACTAATAGGAAAAAAATAGAAAAAAGCCTTCAGTTGATTCTAAGCGTCAAAGTCCTGGAAGTGGGTAAGTTGCACTGGTGCATCGGTGGTAAGCTCCAACTTACAAGTCGTTAGGCCGTCGGTTCGAACACACTTATTTCGTAACCATATATATATATATTAAAAGATATTATGCAACTTTCATTAGGAAACCATCACAGAAGAATAAAAAAAAATTATTATTAAAAAAACAAAATACCCGACTGCACACTAAAAAAAGAGTAAAACAAGCCCCACAATAATATTGATCAATCAAATGCTAAAAACTAATTATGTAATACCGTTTAAACAATACCTATATTAAAATACACTACAATATGTGTTCGTAATCGATAGTTAAATAAACAGAAACTTATTTTGAATACAAATTTACTGAATATAATTTATAAATGTTGATGGAAAGCATCGCAGGCGGGGACCAACAGAGGCTTATTTATAGTCATTTCGGTTGTGCACCATTTAGCAGAATTTTCGTTGGTGGCGGTCAAGGTGGTCCCCGCCTGCGATGCTTTCCATCAACATTTATAAATTATATTCAGTAAATTTGTATTCAAAATAAGTTTCTGTTTATTTAACTATCGATTACGAACACATATTGTAGTGTATTTTAATATAGGTATTGTTTAAACGGTATTACATAATTAGTTTTTAGCATTTGATTGATCAATATTATTGTGGGGCTTGTTTTACTCTTTTTTTAGTGTGCAGTCAGGTATTTTGTTTTTTTAATAATAATTTTTTTATTTATAACTTTTTATTTATTTATAACGTGGGAATTTTGAGAAAAAACGTATCCTATATTAATTACTCCCGTGATTGAAATGAATCTAATGATACCGCATACATATTTTTTTAAAGGGAAATTTAGAAAAAATATTATTATGTCTTTATCCCGTGGGACTTTTAGGATAAAATGTATCCTATGACACTCCCGTAATCAAGACAAATCTAACGATACCTCATACATCAAAATCCATCAAGCCGTTTAGGCTACAGGTGGTCACAAAGGAAAAGACATACATACATACTTACATACACTCGAAAAACATTACCCTCCTTCTTTGGCAGTCGGGTAATAAAAAAGGACGTCTGATATCATGGTCTATTTCAGATATCTTCAAATTTTTTGATCAAATGGCGTTGGATCAGTTGGAGGAGCTCGTGGCTAAATTATAGCAGCCGCTCAGGCCGATCTTTAGGTTAAGCAGCGCTTGCCTAGGTTGGTCTGTGGATGGTGACCACCCGTTACATACCGAGTTCCCTCCGTGCCTCGGAAAGCACGTTAAGCCGTTGGTCCGCCTGTCATTTGTAGGTTTTTGACAGTCGTCACAGGTACCCAGTCAGTGTCCCAAAATTCTGACAACCAGTCTTACGAAGGGGTATCGCATTACCCAGTATTAACTGGGTTGTGGAGGTCAGACAGGCAGTCGCTCCATATAAAATACTGATATTCAACTGCATCCGGTTAGACTGGAAGCCGACCCCAAAATAGTTGGGAAAAGGCTAGACAGGTGATGATGATGGCGTTGAATCAGTTTCCTACCTCTTATGTAAAAAGAGATTTGTGTCCCAGCTATGAGGAAGGTTTAGTACCACTCCTGGTAACCCCACAACCGAGCCTCTGTTTGTCCAGCTCGTTTGGGTGACTCCGATGCCGTCCACTACCACTATGATCTTTACGACCACGGCCTCCGACGTTCCCGGAATATCTGTTAACCGGGTCTAGGTTTATTAGTTAGAAATAAGGTCAATTGATGACTTGTTTCTACTTTTGGAATAGGGCAATATATTTATTGAGATTACTGAGTTCCGATTTCAACGATCAAAAACCAAAAACTTATATGGCAAAGCAAACAAATGCTTAAGTTTAATTACCATGGCCAAGCTGACATGCAAAAAACGGAAGTTATTTGATTACTAGCTGTTCCACGCGGTTTCACCCACGCTGCTCAGCACCTGTTGGTCGTAGCGTGATGTTACATAGCCTATAGTCTTCCTCAAGAAATGGACTATCCAACACTAAAAGAATTTTCCAATTCCAACCAGTAGTCCCTGAGATTAGCGCGTTCAAACAAACAAACAAACTCTTCAGCTTTATAATATTAGTATAGATTTCCCACCTCAAAAAAAAGACACACGATGGAATTATTTTTACTGAGAACCACCAATATAACTAACTACATGGGCTGTGACATCACGCACAATGGGACTTTACCATGATAATGGCCGAATTTGAAATCAATCAATATATTCTTCCGCTCTAAACATAGTAATCTGTTTGTTTGTTGTCCGTACAAATACACGAAGATGGTTGAACAGACATACTTTGTTTACTTATATACTTTACAATACACAATACTTTGTGGTTTTATTTTTGTACTATCACGATTTTTGTTCTATGATACCGGTATCATAGAACAAAAATCGTGATAGCATACTACTAGGAGGAGCTCGTGGATAAATCATAGCAGCCGCTCGGGTCGATCTTTAGATTAAGCAGCGCTTGCCTATGTTGGGCTGTGGATGGTGACCACCCGTTACATACCGAGTTTCCTCCGTAGGTACCTCGGAAAGCACGTTAAGCCGTTGGTCCCGGCTGTCATTTGTAGATCTTTGACAGTCGTTACAGGTAGTCAGTGTTCCGAAAGTCTGACAATAAGTCTTACCAAGGGGTATCGCATTACCCAGTACTAACTGGGTTGAGGTCAGATAGGCCGTCGCTCCATGTAAAATACTGATATTCAGCAGCATCCGGTTAGACTGGAAGCCGACCCCAACATAATTGGGAAAAGGCTAGGCAGATGAGGCATCCGCTCTGGTCGATTTTTAGGTTAAGTCGCGCTTGTCTAAGTTGGTCTGTTGATGGGTTGAACGTCAATAACAAAAAAAAAAGTTACAGTTTCAGTCACAGGGCATATCAATTTGTGAAAGAACTGTAGTTGCCCATTCTAAAGCGTAGACCTATAAGGAGAAGAATGGACAAGAAACTCCATGGTAATTTTTTTAAAACTAGATTAACTGGTATTATCATCTGCCTAGCTATTACTTATTTCCAATGTGAATTGATAACAGTATGAGGCGCCTACGAAACTTTTCTTGCAACTTGTTTCTTACGCTGTTACAGCATTGCTGCATTAGCTAGCATCTCATTAAAATTTCACAGGCTGAAAATACTATCTTACCAAAAGTCTTTGAGAACAAAATACTGTTCCTGGGGATCCCCGTCAGTCAAAAAGAAAAAAAAAAAAAAAATTCTGTTCGCAATAATAAAACTAGCTTGCAAGACTGGAGGGATATTTAGGCACTTCAGGAGTGGATGTTGTTGGTATATATATCAAAAACTACCAAAGTGCGTGTCAGACTCGCGAACCGAAAGGTTCCGTACAAACTTGTTACATAAACGACCATATCTTTAAACTGCCTACGCAGTCGGAATCCTCTAAGTGTGACGACAAAAACGACTCGTTTTGCTTACGGATGGTTGTATTTTGACATATGTAAGTTCTATGAGACTTATGACAAAATACAACTATCCGTAAGTAGAACGAGTCGTTTTTGTTTATTGGAACGGGGCATTCGAGGTTTGAAGTTTTTCACGGTTTCAAGGGACCACAAACTTGAGTATATAGTCCTAATTTGACAGGCCTGTTGGTCCAGTGATTAGTGGCCCTGACTGCTGAGCCGGAGGTCGTGGGTTGGATTCCCACCCAGGACAAACTTTGTGTGATGAGCATGATTGTTTGTTCTGTGTCTGGGTGTGATTTATCTATAATGTGTATTTATTTATAAATTATATAAGTATGTATATCAGTTGTCTGGTTACCATAACACAAGCTCTGCTTAGCTTGGGATCAGATAGTCGTGTGTGAGTTGTCCCAAGATATATATTATTATTTTCTTTATTCATCTATCTTCTTAAGATTACATTTTTAAATATTTCTTAGAAAATAAATTTAACAAAAAAAACATTTAAAAATATAAAAATAGGTTTCCGCCGGTAGCGGAAGCAGGGTCCAAGCTACCGGTGGTTAGGGCTCCAGAGACAGGAACCTCCTCACAATGCGGGCCGTATCGAGGAGTACTGCCTTCTGAATCAGGCCCTTGATCCAACCACCTAAGGAGAGCTTCGAAAGATGTTCGTCGAAGCTCTTGGCAATTAAGCCATTGGCCGTTATGACAATCGGCACAATGATAGCCGAGTTTACATTCCACATGTCAACAACCTCGTGTGCCAAGTCAAGATATTTTAGTTGTTTTTCCTTCTCAGCTTTCACGAGGTTGTTTTTTTATTATTATATATATTAAAGGACCATGGGGGATTTTGTATGAACCCCGTCCCCACCCTTCAACAGTCTTGGGATGCGTCTTGATTTGTTCACTGGGACCCAGAAAAGTCTAAACTACCAGTGTTAGTGTCGAAATCAATTGGGTTTATTTATAAAAAAAAAAACAAAAATCATTATTTTCTACAAACTAAAAGCATATTTTTACGTAAACAAATGACGATTATATACAGCATATTAAAAAAAAATCTAATAGGTATTAACATCTTTGAAAAATATTAACAGTATTCAGTTAATAACATTTAACTTATTAGTAAGTACCTCTAAAAGCATGTCAAACGATACACTTCTAGCTTTTTTTTGCGGATTGGAAATCATCAAATAACTTCCCCCGTTCAAGGGAGCGAGCGGGGTGGAGTGTCAGACTTATACTGACTAAAACCCACCCATGTTCCTTCTATTGCCCTTTACGTTCCGGGGCTTCGGTATCTCTTTCGAACAACCCGCAACCCCGGCAGGCGGTAGCTCTGGCAGGCCCCTTTGCTTTGCTGACATTTCTTTGAGGCGCGCGTGCAAAACTAACGCGCCGTCGACACGGTTTGTCATCAGTAGACGGACGGATGGTGAGCTACCCATTACTCACCGTCCACAGGCCCGCATCTACGGTGGCCGGGAGTTGTCTCGCAGCGTCCGATATCCGGGGCGACTCCCGTGGAGGCTGGTTTGGTTTGAGGTTCTCTCCCTCAAACGCCCGGTCAACTCCTTCGCTAGCATGACTGCTTCGCGGAAGGTGACCGCTTCCCATTCCCTCTCGCTCCGGACCAGGGACTGAACCAGGGCCGGACACGAGAGATCGCCGCCGCCGATCGCCTCTACGAGGGTACGGCGGTGCTCCGCCCAAGCTGGGCAGACCACCACCGTGTGCTCCACCATGTCCTCCGGGTGATCGTCATAATGGTGGCATATTCCCGCGGCCATGAAAGACAATTATTTCGAGACCCAGGTCCTCTCCATCCATCGCAACCCCGCGTGTCATTACTTCGGCCGCCACCTGGTGCGACCCCCCTTGTGCCAGCAAGAGTGTGATCCTAGCGACTAGGACCCTTTGTTCCAAGTCCCACGCAGGGACGCACTCCTCGAACGTATGCTGCGCAGAGTCCAAACCGTCTCCAAAATGAAGACAGCTTGCCGTGGCCTCTCTTCCAATCATATTCAGGTACTAACCGAAGCAGCCGTGCCCGGTAAGAACCTGAGTAAGTTTAAAGGAGACGCGCTCCCCTTTTTTTAGCCATGCTTCGAAGTGTGGCAGGACAGCTTCGACAACACGCTTCTGTGAATATTGCGGCTGTTGCAGCCGCTCACGCCACTGCTCTAGCGCGCGTCGCTGTTTCTACCGCCTCAGTCTAGCCACAGTGATTCCTAGCACATTTATCACTACTACGGCGGATGGCGCAAATTCGGCTGTAAACCCTCGCGTCCATATCTGCCAAGATCTATCCAGCGTGCAGCGGTGGGACACGTGCCTGGAGAGTTGCCACCTCAAAGGACACATTACGGTATCCTCGTGCGATGCAGATAGCTATTTTCCGCTGCAAACTGTTAATTTTAGTCCTGCAGCGTCGGACGCCTGACAGCTTATTTGACCAAACAGGCGCCCTATAAAGGACTATCGCACAACCCCCGCGTAAAGGCGGCGAACTTCTTCTCCTGGCCGCCCAAGATTAGGCAACAGTTTGTGAAAAACGCCCACTACCTTTCCAACTCGGGGAACTAGGCGCTCGAAGTGCTCTTCGAATCCCCACCGACCGTCCAAAGTCAGGCCAAGGTACATAATGTCCTGCTGGGGTTGCGAGTTGTTCGAAAGAGATACCGCGGCCTCCGAACGTTAAGGGCAATAGAAGGAACATGGGTAGGTTTTAGTCAGTACAAGTCTGACATGCCCCCCTGCTCCGCCCAGAGCGGGATTGACATGATTACCCACCCGAAAAAAAAGGTAGGTACTTAATGTATCGTCGTAGTTTTATGTGGCGCTATCTCTAGACACCCTTCGCGGATCCACGCCACGACCTTTTCTAGTCCCATCTGTGCAAGCTAAATATTCTCTCTTCTCGTCATCCGCGTAACAAACGATATTAACGCCAACGGGGAGATCAGTACGCAGAACCACATCGTCAGCGAGGTTCCATAAGAGAGGTCCTAAAACAGATCCCTGCAGAACTCCGCACATAATCTTCCTGAGATGAACGCTACCGTCTCGATCCACATAGCAAATATATCTATCACGAAGTTATGCCATATTCTAACATTATTTTTCGCACACTAAGAAAATGTGTTAGTAAAAGAGAAATAATATATAAAAAACAATGTATCATAAAACCTAAACCCCATGTATTTGACATATGTCGCCATAGTAAAAAGTTCTCTATTCGAGTAGATCTTTCAAATGACATGTGTTTCTAATCTGTTGGTTGGTGGGGACGTTTCTTCCCATGGTCCTTTCAACTCGATACGGGTCTTAACAGACAGACAGACAGACATTGTATTGAAATACACTTAAAGAAAGACGATGACTACTATTTCTAAAAAAAAAAAAACTAGTCAAGGTTATTTAGTACATGCAAGTACTGAAGGAATAACAAACGGGAATGTGTTGCAAGTACAATATTATTGTAGAACATGTGTGGTAGCGTCAGCACGTGAGCCCCGCGTGGCGCTAACAATCAACTTTGTTCGGCTTCTCTGTCACAAATGTCTATAGTGATTTGTTGTACGGTCAGCAGATTTAATATAAAAAAAAAACAATTAATTTATTTCTTGTTTTTTTTTTCTTTTTTCCTGATTCCACAATACACCCTAGTTGTTGATAATCTGAACTGGCTGTAGGGGTGTGTTCAATGTAGCACTAGTGTTGGAGCTGATAAATAAATAAATAAATAATAAATAAATATCTTGGGACAACTCACACACGGCTATCTGATCCCAAGCTAAGCAGAGCTTGTGTTATGGTAACCAGACAACTGATATAATACTTATATAATTTATAAATACATACATATTATAGATAAATCACACCCAGACACAGAACAAACAATCATGCTCATCACACAAAGTTTGTCCTGGGTGGGAATCGAACCAACGACCTCCGGCTCAGCAGTCAGGGCCACTAACCACTAGACCAACAGGCCCGTCAACCCCGTCCACGACCTCAGAAACCAACCCTCAACGAATTGTGTCTAGCAACACGCGCGTATGTCACGTATTTCATACGAGTCAGTACCGCCACGCTACAAGTCGCATCACGGCGAGGCCTAGGGGACCCATATCAGCAAAGAATAAATTATGTGAATTGAAAAGAAAAACAGACAACAAGTACGTGTTAAGTAGTGAATTTATTTCCATTTTATTAATGTTTTTTGGAAGTCGTTTTTAATTTCAGACTAATGATTGCTACTTATATATTATAAGCGTATTCTTACTATTATTATAAAAGCGAAAGTGAGTTTGTTTGTAGGTTTGTTACGTGTTCACGCCTAAATGTCTAAACCGATTTCGATGAATTTTGGTACAGAGATAGTTGAAACCTTGGAAACGAACATAGGCTAGGCATATATTTTTTTAAAGTTCGACATGAGGGAGAAATGCTAGCTTTGCTATTACAATAAATAAGTCACAAGGGCAAAAACTACAGGTAGCATGTACCTGTAAATCAGGAAAGGGGAACGTTGTGTTGTGTTACCCTGAATTTAACGCGAGCGAAGCCGCGGGCAAAAGCTAGTGGAGATATAAAAGTTATTTTGCTATCTTTACCGATGGACTTTAGCCGCGAGTCCAAAGGTTGTCACCGTGATGTGTTTATTGAAGGGCGAAGTCCAAGGCGACCCCAACCCCATCATTATGGTTTCACTATTGGTAGCGTTTCCGTTCAATATCGTTTGCAGTCGGTTTATTAATAGATTTAACTTACGTTGGATAAACTTTTATTGAGTTTTCGAAGGTTTTTTTGCATAATTTTAATATTGTTGTTTTTTACATTGCGACGTCAATCGGTTCGTGTCTTACTTGATGCCATTAGGCATTCTCGACTAGTCAAACTTTGAGTTTAATACAACAAAATTGTGATAGGGTACAAAAATATATGTGTTTTTGCAAACTTTTATGTATACTTGTACAGATGCTAATCCTTACTTCCTTAGTAATATTTAAAAGCGATGGTGAGTTTGTTTGTTACGTCTTCACGCTTAAATGGCCAAAACAATTCTGATGAATTTTGATATTGAGATAGTGGGAACTTTGGAGATGGATATAAGCTAATTTAAAAAAGAGTGAGAAAAGGGGAAAAGGAGGTTATAAAAGGGGAGAGAAAGATATTTTTTCCATCATCACGCGGGTTAAAGCTAGCGTTTGCCCTTTGGGTTCCGTGGTCGCAGTATCCGGAGACAGTGACAGTGGCAGGCTCCTCCGCTTACATTGTAAATTAGTGAGCTATAATTGATGTCATATATCATAAACTATTGTGTCGTCACATTGTCATTGTACAAAAATCAACAGTCTTAATTGATTACTTCTAGAATCTAGACCTCTTTTGGTGTACACAATTTTATAGAAGAGTACATCAATGTAGAGAAGGAAAACCAGATGGCGCAGGATAGCAGAGAGAAAGTAACAACGATCGAGTTATATGGCACTTCCCCCCGCTCCGACCAGAACGGGGGAAGTTAATTGATGATTTCCCATCCACAAAAAAAGGCATTCATTGAGAGTAGAATAAATAAATATAAATAAATAAACATCTTTGGACAACTCACACACGGCTATCTGATCCCAAGCTAAGCAGAGCTTGTGTTATGGTAACCAGACAACTGATATACATACTTATATAATTTATAAATACATACATATTATAGATAAATCACACCCAGACACAGAACAAACAATCATGCTCATCACACAAAGTTTGTCCTGTGTGGGAATCGAACCCACGACCTCCGGCTCAGCAGTCAGGGCCACTAACCACTAAACCAACAGGCCCGTTAAGAAGAATGGGCAATAAAGTCCACGACACGCTGTTAAATCAGCACATTTTAACAAGATCTTGATTAAATCATTCATGTGAGATTATATAGAAACTAGCTGTTCCACGCGGTTTCACCCAAGCTGCTCAGCACCTGTTGGTCGTACCGTGATGTTATATAGCCTATAACCTACCTCAAGAAATGGACTATCCAACATTAAAAGAATTTTCCAATTCCAACCAGTAGTCCCTGAGATTAGCGCGTTCAAACAAACAAACAAACTCTTCAGCTTTATAATATTAGTATAGATTAGTGTAAAAGCACTCTTCCAGCATCTTATTTAACTCCCTACAATGTAACACGGTGACATTGTCAAGAATTAAAATAGACGGTTATTGTCCATTATCTGCGTGTACTGAACTGTTTGTGTGGAGCGCTTGCGCAGCACGTGGGTATTACTTGGTATATGTTTAGTGTAGTTATCTACATTTTGAACGAAGAGGTGATCGCATGTATCGGATATTTTTAACGGGATATTTTTTTTGTTTTTTTTTTTGTAGCAAACACCAATGAAATAGACCGTCTTGATACTCAGCTTAGACATGAAATATCACAAGGAAGAGCAAGAAATGAATCTAATCTCACGTGTGATTGATTTGTCTGTAGTATACAGCAGTAGTATTCGTATCATTATACGTAATTAAAATACGCTTAAAACTTTAGGACTATCTTTTAAGGTCTCTGCACACAGCCGGCGTGGCGTGACGGGGCGCGGCGTGGCGGGGCGGCGACGCGGCGTGGCGGGGCGGCGACGCGGCGCTGGCGCGGCGGCATCGGTCACACTGCGGGCGCGATAACGTCCCGTTCCGTCGCGCCCATTCACGCCGAACGTATACTGTTTTTATACTGCCTATGCCGCTCGCGTCCCGCCGCGCCCGTCCCCGCCGCTTCTGACTTGTATTCCCGCTCGGCGCGGCGGCGGCGTGGCGCGACGGTTACCGTCGCGTCGAGCGGGACGGCTCTTTGTGGCGTCGTCCGTAATATCTAGTACATTACAACTGCTCAGCGTCGCGTCGCCGTCCCGTCCCGCCGCGCCGCGCCCGCTGTGTGCAGCGACCTTTAGATTACCTATCAGTTCAGCAATATATGTAACACACTTCTTATTGCACTATATTCCCTTTTAATATTTATTAAAACAACCTGAGTAATCGAACGTCATTGCGGGTGGGAAATCTTCAAATAACTTCCCCTGCTCTGGGCGGAGCGGGGGGTAGTGACAACTTGTATTGACTAAAACCCACCCAGGTTCCTTCTATTGCCCTTTACGTTCCGGGACCGCGGTATCTCTTTCGAACAACCCGCAACCCCGACAGGCGGTGGCCTTAGTAGGCCCCTCCGCTGCAAACCTGCCTGCACTCGGGTTTGGGAAATGGTATTAAACCTCTACAGTACCTTCTGATCGGCCAATCACACGCAAGGAAACCTGTGCTGCTGTGCCCCTGCTCAAGGTCGTCATAAGCTGCTAATCCTTGCTTATATAAACTCCTTTTAAACGTGGCCGAGAGCATATTTTTTTTTAATCGTTGCCCCTCACTTCTAATTTCTTCCCGTACCGTGGGTGCGTTTACAATCATTTAAACTCACGTACACAAACAGCCAGACCCGGAGCAACTATCTGTACAAATATCTGTTCCATGCGGGGATGGAACCCGCGAGACGCAGTGCAGTCGATCACACAGCCACTGCGCCAAGCGTATCGTCAAATTGAATAAGTTATGGTGTGATATTGTTTGTATATTAGTAGAGTACAGTACAGTACAGTAGAGATTCATTTAGTTTTTCTTTTTCCATTTTATTAATTCACAATTTTCAGCTTTTATCCACAAACATCCAAATATAAGCTGCCCCTGGAACAAAATTGTTTACAGTAACAAATCACATCCAGTTTGGATACAAATATCTTCATCTGAAGGTACAGGCCTCACATATTTTCGTCGTGACGCGGGAATCGAGCCCACGACCCTGACGACAAAGTCGCAAAGATAAATGATGAAATTTTCTTTTTAATATGGCAAGATATTTTCGTGTTATAATAATGGTGAATAACATGTTTATTTAGAGGGTTCCGTGACAATTAAATTACTGAGTAACTTTTTAATCAGCAGATGCCTAATCTTACTACTGCGCGTTAGTATTATGTTACATGTAGTGTGAAAATCGACCAAGCGCGATCCAGCCGCACTCACATTGGGTGCCGTAACAACAAACAATATTTCCTCTCTCTAATACCTCCTGGCATAACAGCGCTCTATTCTTCAAATATATGATCTGTATTCATTTACTTATGTTAACGAATATAAGTGATTTGAAGGTCCAGTTGAAAACCAGCGTCGGGCACTATAGCTGCTCGGCAGTTTGCTGAACTGGGCCTATTTGGCGCAGCCGTGAGACACACAATTACGTACCTATTTGTTATTTATCGTTTAGTTTTAAGTCTTTATCTCATTTTGTGTGCACTTGTGGCATGGGCCAGATAAATGTTTTTTCTTTCTTTATTTGATTTCATATTTACACCTCATTCATGTAAATTATATGCTTACATCATTCACTTAGTGTGAATACATGTAACATAATATAGACATTAGGAACATTTTCATACAAAATTTTCATCCCGTCACTTAACAGAACGATTTGATTAGTAACAAGTAATGGATTAAAATTTTCTTCGTTTTGTCTAATCCATCATTCGTTAATATTTGAATATCTTTGGACATACCTAAGTAAACAAAGTTTGATATAATAGAAATGGGTACCCACGGAACCCACCACAATTATAGTCATATAATTTATGCTTGTATACATTTTATCAGTTTGACACGATATGATTTAATGCAAATGATTATTTCCATCAGACAGATATTTGCTCGTCACAGGATGTCAACAATTATAATCACAGTTATCAAACGTAAGGCTGTTGTGCCAATGAAGTTGGTAACAATGTACCAAGACCACAGCACGGGCTAGTTCAAGAAAACAGCAGTTACTACACTTCATTGCTTCCATAAGTTCTATTGTAATCCCTCATTACAGCATAGTTCCTAAATTAAGCAGAGCATGCGTCATTAATGAAAATCAAAATCAAATATCTTTACTAATATTATAAAAGTGAAAGTGAGTTTTTTATTTGTACTCTTCACGCCTAAATGGCTAAACCGATTTTGATGAATTTTGGTACATAGAGAGTTGGAACCCCGAAGACGGACATACGGTATTTTTTGGGAGAAATGAGGGAAGAGAAGGGAAAAATTAACTTTGCTATAACAATAAATCAGGCGCAAGGGGAAAACTTCAGGTAGCAGGTACCTGCAAATCAGGAAAGAGGAACCGTGTTACCCAGATTTTAACGCGAGCCGCAGGCATAAGCTAGTTATTAATAAATGTGCATACAAGCATAAACGTGGTATTTACAGCGTTATTTGAACAAGTAAAAAATAATATATTTTTTACTTGTTCAAATAACGCTTTTTAAAGCATTACAGCTTGTACATTTTTGAACAAGTGGCAATGCAATGCAAGAAAACCGAGGTAACTACGAAGGTGAAAGTGGGCGTGGTCACATTGCGTGTAAGACACGCGAGCAGGATAAGCCAACCGCAAGGTGACGTATTGTACACTAACAAGGGGCACGGGAATCTACTATCTATATATCTCTAAGATTGATTTTTATCTCGACGAGTGCCTCGTTGGTCTAGTAGTCACAAGGGCGACTGTTGAATATGAGGTCTTGTGTTCGATTGCCGGGTCGGGCAAAAATTTATTGGGATTTTCTATCAAGAATTGTCAATGGCAGCCACGAATTCTGGATTTGTGCCCAATTGATGGCAACAGGTTCGACGCCTATAAAATTTTAAAATATCTATCGAAATGTTGGTGAACTATTATTATACGACTGCTCCAAAAAAAAATCATTGCGGTCGGGGTTTTTTTATACAAGAAAGTATTGCACGGAATGGTCCCCCGACCGCGATGACAGTTTTTGTTTTGTTTTCGCTTCCCTTTAATCTTTGTTCCTGCACATTCCATCGGCAAATGTAAATATAAATAACATCTTGTTTTTTCTTTTTAGATCATTTTTTTTTTGACATGGCAGTCGTATTTTTTTTTACATCTATGTAATCCCCCGTACGTCCTTTGACCTACGGACGTACGGGGGATTACAGGCTTGATGTTTTGTTACGAAACTATTTTACTTAACTTTATAATACCTTCTGCTCTTTGCGTATCACAAGATAGTCTCGTGTGTTGGCTGCTTCCACTTTCAGTCTGTTTACATTTGCCGACATTGTGACGTCTTTAACGTGTAATGTTTTGTTCAGTAGCACGTGTTTGAGAATTGAAGTTATTTTAAACATAACTAAAAAACCGGGCAAATGAACTCCGAAGATACTTGCAACATAAACGGCCATATCTTTATATTGCGTAGACTTAGAGGGTTCATTTTTTCAGAGCACATAAGGACCGCAGACTTAAGTATATGGTTTAATTTCAACTGAATACCTCCCCAAAATAAAGGACCTTGACAGACAGACAGACAACAAAGTGATCCTATTAGGGTTTTATGTTTTCCTTTTGAGGTACAGAATCTTGAAAACGTTTATAGTATATATAGGTGTGCTCAACTCGACCGGTACGTGGTACATAGTTTGAAACCAGCACGGTTCGTAACATTTGAAATATTATTGATCGGATAGTTTGCTCTATCCCGAGGCTAATCATTGGTGTTTGAACCAAACTTTTTTTTTATCTTTTTCGAATTTACAATCGGGTCTTCAAATTATCCAAAGCAATAATCCCTTCAAAATCCAAGGGCTACCGCACCACAATCTATAAACCAATTATAAACAGCCAAAGTCGAAGATAAAACCTAGTTTTATCACCAAACATACATATTAACTAAGAAACTGTTAGCATAAGAAGATATAAACGCTACTATATTTGTTGAACACAACGAATAAAGCCTTTGTAAACGATTTGATACATAATATATAACACTATCATTTTGATATTACCTCATTCCACTAAGAATGCTCTTTTGGTACAGTCATAACAATTATAATCACCGACAATTAGACATTCGGTATATTAAAGTAGTTATTATATAAATTAACTTTTTTCAAAAATGGTGATGGCGAAGTGTGAGGCGGGAGTGACGAGGACGGAGGAGGAGATTCCTCATGACCATCTCTTCAAAGTGACAGGATTATCTTCGACTAATTTGGAGAAGTTGGCTCAGGGTAAGTTTTCTGATTTTTTTGGTAAAGTGCCTAAGTAGGAGCTTTTTTTAGGGGTGGGAAATCATCAAATAACTTCCCCCGCTCTAGGCGGAGCGGGGGGGAGTATCAGACTTGTACTGACTAAAACTTACCCATGTTCCTTCTTCTGCCGTTTACGTTCCGGGGCCGCGGTATCTCTTTCGAACAACCTGCAGCCCCGGCAGGCCCCTCTACTTTGCTGACATCTCTTTGAAGCGCGCGTGAAACACTAACGCGGCGTCGAAACGGCCTGGTGGCCGGAACGAGGGCACGGCGGTGCTCAGCCCCAGCTGGGCAACCCGCCACTGTGTGCTCCACCGCCTAAGTAGGAGCTGGTGGATCAATAATAGTAGCCATTCGGGACGATCTTTAAGTTAAGCTTTTGCCTAGGTTGGTCTTTCGATGGGTGACCGTTACATACCGAGTTTCCTCCGTGACTCGGAAACCACGTTAAGCTGTTAGTCTCGCCTATCTGTAGATCTTTGACAGGCATTAAAAATATTAAGTGTCCCGAAAGTCTGGCAACTAATCTTACCAAAGAGTATCGTATTACCCAGTACTAACTGGGTTGTGGAGGTCAGAGAGCTCCGTGTAAAATATTCATCTTCGTATGTTTAAACTGGAAGCCGTCCCCAATTTAGTTGGTAAAGGTTATGCAGATGGATATAACTGCCTAATGCCGATTTTGTTAGTCATCCTCTTCACTGACTCTACTTCAGCTTTTAGGCCCATATAATGACGAGTCATGTCGATTCTTAATCGGAGAATTTCCTTCAAAATGACTACCCGCGTTGGTGTTCGTAGTTAACTTTGCCCTACCCTTTAGAAGATCAATAATTAAAACTAACTGTAAATTATCATAGATCTTTATTTATCTCGACATTAAATTACTATTAGTGATGGTTCAGATCACAATCTTATATGGAGAAAGGTGTGTAGGATAGTGCTCTGGGGTTGCTGGTTGTTCGAAAGAGATTCCGCGACTCTGGAACGTAAAGGGCAATACGTAAAAGAAGGAAACGGAACCTACCCAGGGTTTTAATCAGACACACACAAGTTATTTGATGAGTCCTGAGGTACAGATCACCTCTCTGTGCATTTTTAGTAGCCTAGTATGTCTCACTGCTGGGTAAAGGCTTGAAACCACAAATCAGTGAATAAATAAATGTAACACTTGTGTATTCACCCTTTTTAGTAAGTTTTCTACGCGATTTCTCCTTCGATTGTGGAACGATTTTCAAAATTCTTTTTAAAATCAAAAGGGTCCACTCCACTCCATGTAGTTTATGAGTTATCTTCATGAATACATATTTTTTCTCATATTTAGATGATATGAAAAATGCATAATCGATAAGAATTTGCGTGAGATCATACAACTAAAAAGGTTGATATAAAAACCTTCCAAACACTTCTCTAGTGTTTCCAAAAAAAACACTAAAAACTTTTTAGTAAAAAAATAAAACCGACTTCTAAAAAAAACTAAAAACTGGAAAATAACTTTATTTCCGGAGGTCGGTGGCTTTTGTTGGTTTCGTTGACTTTATTTGCCACCGACTTCCGGAAATAAAGTTATTTTCCAGTTTTTAGTTTTTTTTAGAAGTCGGTTTTATTTTTTTACTAAAAAGTTTTTATTTCAACATTTTTAGTTATAGTATTATGATATAATACGCAAACACGGTTAAAAAGTTTTTTTTTTTAGCTTTAGTCCCGTCTTAGATACAATTTTTAGTTCCACATCAAGCTATAGATTCAATACTAAGTATCTATATTATGCTTTAGTATTAAACTAATTCAGAAATCATATGCATCATCCCCTAGGGGATACAGCTGATACTTGATCTGATGTTTATGTTTCTTAATGACTAGGTGAGGGGTGGGGAGGGGATACGGTTACCCTGCTCCCACTCGCCTGCCTACCCTGGCGAAACCCATACTTATACATGTGATTGCAGCAATCACGGCAGATTTGCTGTCATTTATTAAAGAGTGCCGTTGTATATCACTGAAGAACTATCACCAAATTACTGCGATGACCTTCCAAACCATAGTAGTACCTACATACCATTTTTTGATCATTTGTATTCGACAACTTCTAAAATATAATCGACGAATGAGTATATCATCAACGTACACGAAGTCAATCTAATACGTATTATTAAAGATAACTCAAAAACTACTTGTCGGATCTTGATATTTTTTTTATGGGACCAAACGACAACCACCAGCTTTCGAATAAAAGAAGAATCATCAAAATCGGTTCACTCAGACCTGAGTTATGAGGTAACAAACACAAAAAAAAAAAAAAAAAAAACATACAGACGAATTGAGAACCTCCTCCTTTTTTTGAAGTCGGTTAAAAAGTGGGAAATAAGACTGCTTCCGAAAGTCGGTAACTTTTGTTTCAATCCCCGTTTTTTGCCACCAAGTCGGTTTTTATTGCACAAAAGTTTACATATGTGCATTCGGAACCATCTCATCAATTGTACATTAATTTGCGCAACCTTCAATACCTGAAACGGCCAAATAAATAGTGTCATAATATATTAAAATTAGCCAGCAGTAATAAAGTCGGAGTGAGTGACATTTATTGGTTAAAGACGAAGAGACCAGAGTACTGGCAGAATGCCAAGCGTTCGGGTTATAACCAGACTTGTTTCAGACGATTTTGTTTTGATCGCCACGTATATTTGGCATATTTTACCAAGATATATTTTGTTTTTGTTCGGCAATAGTACTGAATTTCAAAGATGGGGTTTTTTTTTGGTTTTCGGGTTGATTTTGTTAAGGAAGGGATATTGTTATGTTGGTTCTGTCGTGTTAGGCGATAGAAATTGATAAAAAGATGGAAAGTATGATCTTTAAACTGCCAAGTCCTAGGTCTCGGGTCCTAACCTAAAGCCCAAACCTTTGTGAGACGAATCCCGGCCACCGTAGATACGGATCTGCTATCGGTCAACAATGGGTAGATCACCGTCCGTCCGTCTATTGACAACAGGCCGTGACGACGGCTTGTTCCATACGCGCCTCAAAGAGATGTCAGCTAAACAGAGGGGCCTGCCAGAGCCACTGCCTACGGGGGTTGCAGGTTGTTCGATAGAGATACCGTGTCCCCAGAATATAAAGGGCAAAAAAAGAAACATAGATGGGTTTTTGTTAGTAAAAGTCTGACATTGGATTTATTTGAGGATTTCCCATCTTCTTAGCGTGTCATATTTTTGGCCCAAACTTCAGCTATGCAAAGTCCGATCGCTGATGCAACCATAAGATCGTTAAATGCGCAAATGTCAGGTCATGCAGCGTGCAGCAGCAAGATGGACCATTATCTGTGGAGACACGCCGCATACGCTCTTGAGATTTGAGATCTAAGCGTGGTTTCAAAGTATAGGTCAAGCACTAGACAATGACCAAATCTGTCAGATTGGAATCAATTGGATTATCTTACTTTTCGTCTTTACTTACTCCTACAACCGCTATAAAAGTTAGAATAAGAATAATTAGTGTGAAAACATGGTACATAGACATCTTATAATTATTTTATAGTTTTGTGAACTTACATGTTTTAACATATAATGGCATAGAAATATCAGAGCATGTTATTATGAAACACACTAAATCTTAACAATAATATAAGTAAATGAGTAATAAAAAAAACAACACATAACACAACTTGAAAAATCAATATAAAAAACTTTAACTTGGTAACCATATCTGTAATTTTTTTATTAAGAAATTCTTTAACATCATAAGTTTACTCTTTACGTCAATAAAACCTAATCTGTCAAAATCCTAGGTCTTCACACTTTCCTACTTAAACGACTTCATCATTCTTCCAGAACCTGAGCCCTCAGACTTCGAAGAAGCGATAGCAGCGACAGGCTACGGACGGTTCAACATAGCTTTGATGCTGTGCACCATCCCCGCGTTCTGGAGCGCCGTCTCCGTCACCAGTTCCATCAGCTACATCTTCACGAGGGCGCAGTGCGATATGGGGCTGAGCTTGCTGGATATGGGGACTATCACAGCTATGACTTATGGAGGTAAGATTTATATGGACATCCTAGGAAGTGACATGTAAACCCAGACTTGTCTCGAAAATGTTTCAAATGAGAAATCTTTGTCATTGCGTCCGATGTGGGTTTAACGCCCGAGCCGCAAGGCGAGGGTATTATAGAGCCAAGAACAGCAGTAAAGAAATCAGTAAATATACATCGCATTTTGAACTTAATCGTAGTGCAATAAGAGCCAGTTTTAAAACTGGAAACTCGATATAAATAACAAACGTGTTAATTATAATATTAGTTACCACGTCAGTTTAAAGACTAAAATGTTATGGAGTTTACAAACAAAGGTTGACAAAACAATGTGCAACATTCGGACGGTCGTCGGTCACGGAGGTGTGTCACTATACTATACAATGGTAATCACGACACACCTTCGCTACAGCTAATAAATCTAATCTTATCAAACTCATTATACTTAAGTACATATTGAGTTTTCCGTTACGAGAAAAACATGGAACACGGACAAGTATAGGCGTTCTTCTGCTTAGTGATAAGTCAACAGCAATCACCCTTTCTAAGCGGGGTGACTATAACAACCGGAGTGTCTATTGAGCCTGCAGCATATCACATCTGAGCAGAACACAATAAAAAACATGCTTCTGACCCAAATTCAAACCAGTAGGCCTACCATGACGTCTTAAAGCAGAACTTATTCCACAGAGGGAAAGAGATGGTGCTAGATACCCTGTATAGCTCTGTCTCTTTCCCTCAGTGGGATAAGTTCTGCTTTAAGACGTCATGGTAGGGCAGCAGGACATTTTTTGTTTTATGTTGGCGACTGTACTTCACCTTCTATAAGGTTGTTTTACTGCTTAACCGGTTTATTCTATTGTGTACAAAGAATTTAAGACCCCCAGCCAGGGCTTACAACTAAGTTAAAAACGAAATGACCGCTCGCTAAAGGCATCCCCTGTAGGGTACGGACCTCGGCTTAGGGCGTCATTGATGGAAGGTAGGAAGGGCCGCTGGGTCGCTTTATTCAGAGGTTACTGGATCAGGTTCGCGGGTTGGCTCATTGAGCAAGGAAAAGTTTACTACTGGGGTTTCGCGATGGATCTCGGCAGCGAGGTCGTAAAACGGATCGCGGTCTGTTTTTATAACTACGATTTCCCTACTACTTTCCTGAAGGTTGGCGATGGGTCATGTACGATGTTAAATTATACCCTAAACACCGTCTAATAAAATCTACAAACATGCGTCTTTAAAAAGACTTATCATGACCTATTACAATGACACACTGCCATCACTTACTAAATAGACAAAGCATCACCTTTTGTCTATTTGTCCGTCTTCCACAAAACAGCGTGATTTCCCTCGACAAATATTATGTTTTGCACTAAAACAAAGAAATATATCAATAACGTAATAAATCTTTCGTACACAATATGGTGTGGTTTCCAACGAGTAAACATTTGCAGTAGGATCACTCTTGTCAAACTCTGAAAGCAACTAGTTCGTGCATAGACACCATGAGTCTAGAAATAAAAAAAATAAAACAAATAAATGTGATTTATTTTTAGGACTTTTCTGATTGCTTTTTATAGTTGGTTTAATTATTTTTGTTTCTTTAATTGTTAAAATGTATGTAGTTCGTTTTTTCTTCGAGACATATATAGATTTTCCGCTTTGATTATATTTTTATAAGACTTTATTTAGATCATAACAAGAAAATATCTAAATAACAACGACTTAAAAACACAATTGCTTACGAGTTTCTAAATGATTAATGCACCTTAAATAGGTGACCATAAAAGACCAACGCGGACTTCCCTGGGTTTGTCTGTCTATCATTTGTACATTTTTGATAAAAAAACTCACCCATGTTCCTTCTTTTGGCTTTTATGTTCCGGGGCCGTGGTGTCTCTTTTGAACAACCCGAAACCCCGGCAGTTAGTGGCCCTGGCAGGGCCCTCTGCTTCGCTGACATCTCTTGGAGGCGTGCGTCGAACGCACCGTCGACACGGCCCGTCGTCAATAGACGGACGGTCAAGCAACCCGCAACCATGGCTACTTTGAACCATTGATGTCAATTCATGATTCAAGCTAACTAAAAAAGTAGCATATGTTAACACATAAACCACACTCTAGTCTAGATTTTGTTGTTTCTGCGAAATTTTCTTCGTTATCCCCGCTTTCTAAACAAATACTATGTTTATTATTTTTTAAAACAAACGTCGTGTGATGTGGCGACGTGGCGTGCGTGGCTAATGTCATAACAGATACTAACTTTTCAACAGATTCTGGTTACACAGGCAAACGAGGAAATAGTTTTTAATTATAACTTCCGTTGTACCTTTTTCTAATGAGATGCAAAAATGTTTCGAAAAACACGTTCAGCTGTTGGTCCCGGCTGTCATTTGTACATCTGAGGCAGTCGTTACAGGTATCTAGTAGCTTGAGAGTCTGACAACCGGTCTTACCAAGGGATATCGTATTACCCAGTAGCTATGGACGTCAGCAGAAACACGCCATGTGTCTAGATTAATGTTCTGTCGAATTCCATAACATTTAGAAACGATTACGTATTTATTACTGCAAGTTTAGCTTCAAATAGTTTATTAATTACTCAATGAATCATTTTAAAAGCCAATCGTTAATTACTTTCGTCTCGTCTAGACATCCTATATTTACAAACAAATATATTTTTATTGCAGTTTAATGAAGTATTAGGATTTAACAGATGGACACTTCTCCAATACATTTTTTTTCTTCGGATGGGTAATCATCAAATAACTTCCCCTGCTCTGGCCTAAGCAAGGGGCCTGTCAGACTTTTACTGAACAAAACATACCCATGTTCCTTCTTTTGCCCTTTGTGTTCCGGCTCCGCGGGAAGTCTTTCGAACCACCCGCAACCCCGGCAGGCGGTCCGGCGGCCCTGGCTGGCCCCTCTCTGCTTTACTGACATCTCTATGAGGCGCGCGTGGATCTCGAAGGCGACTGTTGTCACTAGACGAACTAACGGTGAGCTAACCATTGCCCACTGTCCACAAACCCGCATCTACGGTGGCCGGGATCATCTCGCGGCGCCTGGGTTGGTTTAAAGTACAAGTTCACTTTGAAATCATTTTTGTTTCTATGACAATATCTGGATTGGATAAATTAAAGCAAGCTAGATTACTCGGTAGTAGGGCAAAAAGTAAGCTTATAATTGTTGATTCAGGGTATAAGCTATCTACGTACCTAATTTCATCAAAATCCGTTCAGCCGTTTAAGCGTGCAGGAGTAACAAACTTTCGCATCTATACATATATTAGTGTGATATAATTCACAAAATTTCGGATCTTTCTATCGGTTCTTATCGATAATACGAGTATGTCTCTTTTGTGAAAGCCCTCACAGAAAATCCTATTTCGTAATTTAACGTCATCGTCAGGTGACTTACTGAACCTAGTTTTATTGAGTCAACGGACAAACATATCATGAACATTTCAATTCCTAGACATTATGTACAAACTGATAAATACATTATGTACCAACATCACTTGTTTACATTACTATCACAGAATTAAACAAACATTGTGAAACTGTGCAGTTTCCACTCAAATATTTAGTTTATGACGACATTCTATGTTATGTAAAATTACTATGCGATTAATTTCTTGTATGTATTGTTAATTTTGTTCTATTTTCGTGATACAATGAAAACACGGTTCGGTACACGGAAATTACATGCTAAGTATTTTTAGGGTTCAGTAACACAAAAGGAAAAAACGGAACCCTTAATGGATCTCTTTTTTTTTCGTATGTCTGTATGTCTGTCGAGACCCTTTATCTCGGAAACGGGTGAAGGTATCGAGTTGAAATTAAAGCCTTATACTATGTGACCTTAGAGCTGTGAAACAAGATATGGTTGTTTATGTCGTAAGTTTGTACGGAACCCACTGTACGCGAGTCTACTCGCTCTTGGTTCTTTTTGAAAAGATATTCATAAAACCGTGTAGTGTCATAGTGCAGTGAAATGATACTTAAATATTTGTAAATTTTACATGTATATTTAAAAAACAAAAAAATGTTGCCCCACCTTAGGAATTTCTCCTGTATGGTGGTTGCGTTTACAAACATATAAACTCACATACATAAACAGCCAGACCCGGAACATATCTGTAGGTCATACAAATATTTGTTCCGTGCGGAGATCGAACCCGCGACACGTAGCGTAGCAGTCAAACGCTTACACGCCGACCGTGTCGTCTGACGTTTTGTCTATAAACGAATTTTATGTTATGTTTTAGGCCGACGAGTTAATCAATGATACTAAATCAGGCAGATTAGCATAATTCTTGTTTAAGTTCAAACAATAGTATAGCTGGGACCAAATCCGTAAGTAAGCTTAGAACACAGCACACGCCTTCGAGTCGGATTTCGGGCCTAAGTCGAGGATCTTTTTGTGGATAACTGTTACATTTTGTAAGTAATACTGAACACCATTTAGAAGACTTTTTTTCGCTTTACTGAATTGCTTGGCCGAAAATACGCGGTATAAAAAAAGTAGATGTGAATTACCAAAGACAACTTTTTTTTCTAAATCTATTCATTAAAAAAAGAAAAAGTTGTCTTTGGTAGTACACACAGTCTCTCTTATTAACAACTCTATCAAAACTAATTTCTTCTGTTGTTTACGTTATGATACCTGGCTTGTTTTGCACATGACTCACAAATTCTTGCACAATGATAGCTAAAAGGTACACAGAATTACTCTCAAAAACAAAGATGAAGTAAATAACATGTTTTGTTAACATTCATTACGCACTTTCCTCTTTATTGTGGGCAGAGAGCCAGCTTCATTTAATTTTGTTGTCAATCCAAGAGAAATGAGGTTATTCTCATATGCATATGGCTTAATGTACTGATCTGAATTTATAGCACGGTTGAGCAGTGAGCTACGACGTAGCGATGGGACCTATGACGTAGCTGCTACGTCAGGGGTCGTGTTGCTACGGCGTAGCCTGTCGTAGCTCGTAGCAACAGCGTACCGATTTTTTGAAGTTAGACTCACTTCATTAAAAATATTATAAAATCAAATGTTTTTCTGTTTGTATGCTTTCCTGGTCCGATGTCAAATTGTGTTGGTGATATAATTATAGGCATAACATGAGAATTAAACTCTAATTAGTGCAATGCCTGAAAACCTTAAGCAATAACTTTGACACCTATTTTACTTTATATTTTACTGCATCCTGCTGAACAGCCTATAAAAATATAATTAAAAAACTTCGTCGTCTTCAAGAACCTAAAATAATTTTAAAGAAAACTTTTCCTTAAATAAATCAGAACAAACAGTTACGAATTTACAACCTTGCGTTTACAAATGTTTATGAAATAAATCAAGATCTGCAATCAGCAAGTCGTTATTTACATCCTAGAACAGTGGTAACGTATAATGTGTGTGTGGATTCGAACCCAGCCAGGCACCTAACTTACTTGTAATATATTTCATCACCACAACTTCTCCAATACTGGTGAAGAAAATATACTGAAGAAAAATATTCTGGAACAAAAAAACCTTATTCATGTGACATACCAGTCCGCTTTTTTATGCCTCCTGTGTCGTGGGTGCGTTCACAAACATAAACAAAAAGCCAGACTCGGAACAACAACCTGTAGCCAAACAAATATTGGTTTGTACTGAAATCGAACCTCAGCCTACCACTCAATGGGTAGCTCACCGTCCGTCCGTCTATTGACGACAGGCCGTGTCGACAGGGCCACCGCCGAACACGGGTTGGTTTAAGTCAGTACAAGTCTGACACCCCCCTGTGTCGCCCAGAGCGGGAGAAGTTATTGGACGATTTACCACCCGTGAAAAAAACAAAAACATTGAGCCCGCGTGGTGGATTAAAACCTACTCTCCCTCACAAGAGGGAGCAGAGGATCTGTGTCCCAGCATTGGGAAAGGTATATTCTGATGAACCTAACGCTTGCATACTATCCTGTTTCAGGCATGATCTCCTCAGCAATGCTGTGGGGCTTCCTGTCGGACACCCTGGGACGGAGGCAGATCATGGTGTGGGGGTTCTTCTGCTCCGGGCTGGTGGAGATGACAGCTGCTATGAGCCAAAGCTTCGCCATGCTATTGGTCATGAGGTTCGCCAGTGGATTCCTGTAAGTTTTACTAAAACGAGTGATTATTTTGTAGAGTATTATTTTGTTGGGAATGCCCAAAGAGTGTGGATCTTGGCCCCATGTCTCACGCACATGGGTGACGGGAGAAGATCAATATCTGGACGTCTAGTCTTTTGTACAACAACGGCATATTTCAAATATTTTTGGCATTTCATTTAATTAATCAAATTATAGAATATCTTTTAATTTAGACGCAATGAGGAACCACCACAAACGTAACATAAATACGTCGATTTTAAAATTGAAACCCGCTTCATACGTGTAATATTTTCAAAATTCTAATAATTTATTATTACTCATGGATGATGAGCTCGTTATGGTATTTTTATGATGTCGTTCATTTTTCTCGCTCGTCGAGAGGAGCCCGTGGCTAAATAATAGCAGCCGCTCGGGTCGATCTTTAGGTTAAGCCGCGCTTGCCTAGGTTGGTCTGTGGATGGGTGACCACCAGTTACATACCGGGTTTTGCTTCGTGCCTCGAAAAGCACGTTAAGCCGTAGGTCCCGGCTGTCATTTGTAGATCTTTGACAGTCGTTACAGGTAGTCAGTGTCCCGAAAGTCTGACAACCAGTCTTACCAAGGGGTATCATATTACTCAGTACTAACTGGGTTGTGGAGGTCAGATAGGCAGTCGCTCCATATAAAATACTGATATTCAGCTGCATCCGGTTGGACTGGAAGCCGACATCAACATAGTTGGGAAAAGGCTAGGCAGATGATGGATGATACTGATTGTGCTTATTTCAAATAACTTAAGTTGACGCATTTACTTTATGGTTACACCAAGGACTCCTGCTGTGGCCTCTGGTCTCGTTAGGTGTTGACTTCACTTCTTGGGTGTTTAGTTATGGGCTAAAAAAAGGAACCAATCGCCACAATGGTGAACTAGTAAGCAGTTTTAAAATATTCTCACTTAATCAGCAACTCATGTAATTTGATGAGATCTGAAACTTTCCATGCATCTTTTCCTGACGCAAGCAATTTCATTATAAATCTTAACATTATGTCTAGTAATTCAATCCTACTACTATTATAAAGGCGAAAGTTTGTAAGTATGGATGTATGGATGTTTGTTACTCTTTCACTTAAAAACTACTGAATGGATTTGAATGAAACTTTACCACAATATAGCTTATACATCAGAATAACACATAGGCTATAGCTTATACATCAGAATAACACATAGGCTACAATTTTTGAGGTTTCTAATGTGAGGTCGTAAAAAAACACATTTTTTTGCGCTTACATTGCAAACGCTGACTGAATCCTACAAGATAGATCAAAACAATATACTACAGTATTGTACAACTTAAAAAGGTCTACAAAAAAGTCCGTGATGGTATATGTTTATCTCTTAGGAATAACCCACAATAACCATTTTTTATCCTTTACTTTGTACGAGAAATAATGGCTTATTTACGAAGCGATTTTAAGCAATACAGTATTAATCCTTATCCAATTAAGTATCTTAAATACATTGTGCATTTAATAAAGATCAATATGGCTTTTTACAGCATGTAAATTAAATAAATATTTTCGAAGATATCACAGATTTAAAATGCAGAGTCATAGCAATTTCGGCGATAAATACTGTTTCGGTGATAAATACCGGCAGCGGTGCCAGGCGAACGGGGCGTGGGGGGAGCGGGGTAGGTGCGGTGGGGAAGAAGTGGCTCATTGCTGAGTGCGCGACCCGAACGCGGGCAGACACGCGAGGGCAGACGTCGTTGACGGTTGTGTCCGTTTTGCGAATTTTCAAGGCACTAGCGATTTGATAAAAACGTATGGTCGCCTACTTTAAGTAATATAGGCCTAAGGTTAGTTATTGCCAGGTTTCTTTTTGGTTAGGAGTTACACGTACAAAAAGATACTTCATTTTTACGAATTACTTCATTGATAATTCAATTACTATACACGCTTACTTTTTGATCGTTTTAATCGTTTGGGCCGTTGGTTTCACTTACAAAATACTATTCATCAAAAGCTTGTACAGCGTTGTAACTTTTAAAATAAAAAAAATAGCAAGTGATAAATAAGGTCATACTCATACTCGCAAAATGCACGAAAAAAATAGTAGCGCCACGAGATAGTTACCTACCTACGTCGTTGTCGGCCGTTGCGTACCTACACTGCCCGAACAGGCTAAAGGTTATTGACTCGCTCAGCTGATGTTCACGTAAACAAATTAAATGATTCCAAATTTTCCTTCATACTTTTACGGGCTTAGGACCAACATAAATGCTTTGCTGCATTGCTGCCTAAGCTACCTCATTTAAAATAGTTATGCTAAAAGCGGTAGGTTACATGTAAAAATAAATCTCTAATGGCCTGCTAGTTATGACGTATTTAAAAATGTGGAATCAAAATTATGTACAATTAATTAAAAAAGAAAAAGTTCTAATTACATGATTTTAAAAAGTTTTGTTACTTACCTAAATCACCTTTGCACTTAGCGACACTTAAAAAATGTTCCAATTGTAGGTACCTAATCAAAATTATTTACAACGATTAAAAAAAGTTATTAGTTAGTTAAACTTCACGATATCGTAATAATTGTTCAAAGTGGAGTCCATTCCTTTGGATACACAATCTTGCACGTTTAATTAAATTGTCTTTTAATTTCATTAACGTGTCCCTGTCACTTTTTAAAATTTCGAATGCGTCCTCTATCGCGCGTTTCATTTGTTCACGAGTTTGATGTTCGTTTTTGTACACTAACCGCTTCACTTCACTCCACAAATAAAAATCCAGTGGGGTCAGGTCCGGACTCCTTGCTGGCCATGCAACTGGACCACCCCGTCCAATCCAGTGATCTCCAAACACGGAATTTAAATGATTACGTACATTACGCTCGTAATGTGCTGGACAACCGTCTTGTTGATAATACAAATTATCTAAATAAGCCAGTGGAATGTCTTCCATTAATTCTGGAATTACACTTTGCAGCATGTTTAGGTATGTCCCACCGGTCAAATTTCCTTCGATAAAATACGGGCCGATAATTGTATCATTTATGATGCCAGCCCACACATTAACGCTGAAACGCACTTGATGTCTGCACTCACTAATCACGTGTGGATTATTAAATGCCCAAAAATGTTCATTTCTTTGATTGAATAGTCCTACCCGCGTAAAAGTCGATTCGTCCGTCCACAGAATGTTAACTTCGCGATTATTTAATATCCACTGGCATAATGCGACTCGAGCCGTCCCGTCGTTCTCATGGAGGGCGTGCACTTTTCTAAAGTGGTACGGGTGGAGTCCTTCTGTATTTAAGAGCTTCCAGACGTAGTATTGACTTACGTTAAAGCTAATTGAAGCCATATTTGTACTACGCCTGGGATCTCGTTCAAAGTACTCGAGAATTTCTTCGTCTAGTTCAGGTCTGTAGACTGGTTGGCGACCGCGGCCCTGGGCGTGTGAAGGTGTCCGGAATTGTCCGTGGTCTAACAAACGCTGCGTAGCCGCTACAATTGTCTGCCCAGACGGAATTTGCGGGTTAGGTATACCACGCAGTCGCAAAGATTGCAAGTGGTTTGGTTCACCGTAGAGACGTCGAGCTGCCTGCGCATCAAAACCCGCGATTGCGTAAAATTGCACCATGGCAACGAACTCCAGGTTGGAGTACTCGTAATTCCGAGACGTCATTATTTTTGCGCAACAACACACCGATAACGTCTTAGAGAAACTGAATTTGAATTATTCCTTGACATGTCACCACTCCTGCGCTGCCCTAAGCGCGCGGGGTGCGCGGGCGCGCGCCTTTCGTATTACCAATCAAATGGGGTTTGTGGGCGGGGTTTGGTCTAGCATTGGCTATTTTTTGTGAGTCCACGTTGACTAGGCGAACGCATCATTAATGTTATTATCGAAATCTGCCTACTAATGGTTCGCATTATTTATTCACTCATGCGTAAATTAATTCGAGTTATTAAAAAAAAACTATTTTATTTTTTAATTTTATCTTTACAAATCGATAGTGTTTCATGCACTGGTTCGACCCTCCACGGGATTAAAACGATAAAAAAGTAAGCGTGTATAGATAGGTTACTTACAGTTAATTATAACAAACTAGCTTCCGCCCGCGACTTAGTCCGCGTGGCATAGTTACTTTAGGCTAACGCTAAGTTTAACACCTGTGATGATCGAAAAAAAAATATCCTTCTCTGCCCTTTTCTTCCTTCTTTCTCCCCCTACTCTATTCTCACTTTTTTTTAGCCTATGTCTGTCTTCAGGGTCCCAACTATCACTGTAACAAAATTCATCAAAATCGGTTAGGCCTAAATGACCTAACCGATTTTACCTACCTAACTAACTAAACTAGAATAGTGCCGAGTTGATGGTAATAGGCTCAACCCTTATTACAACGGACTATTATAACACAAATGCGCATTTATGTTATAAAAAGCAAGTATTAGTGTGTCAACTTAGACAGAAGTGTATAATATCCTTATCCTTACTATCCTTACTCCTTACTTATCCTCACTTAATATTATAAAAGCGAAAGTGAGTTTGTTTGTTTGTTTATTTGTTACCTCTTCACGCTTTAATGGCTGAACCGATTTGGATGAATTTTGGTACAAAGATAGTTGGGAACCAGGAGACGGACATAGGCTAATAATTTTTTGAAAAAAGTGGGATGTGAGGGAGAAAGAGGGAAGAGAAGGGAAAACTTAGCGTTGCTATTACAAATCAATAAGGCGCAAGGGGAATTGTGTTACCCCAAATTTAACGCGGGCGAAGCCGCGGGCGAAAGCTAGTAAAATATAAATTTGCTTATTGTCGACCGAAGAAAGATATGACCACATCAAATGATTTTCTACCTTTACTGACGTCAATGGTACAGTGCTTAAAATGATGGCACTGGATTTTATGAGGTACGTTAGTAAAGGTTATTAGTTATAATAAATCTATATTAGAAACAGCTTTTAGTGCCCCATTGTGCCAAGTACGTGCCAGAAATTGTTGGACGTTAATGATCATAAGTATCTAGAAGTGCTTTCACTACTGCTTGTATAGACAAAAAACTTTACTGAGAAAAAGCGCGTTGTTTGCAGATAATCATAAAATAACTTCGCCCACTCTGGGAACGGAGGGGAGTGTCAGACTTATACTGACTAAAACCCATTCATGTTCCTTCTTTTACCTTTTATGTTCAGGGGCTGCGGTATCTTTTCGAACAACCCACAAAAAGAGATGTCATGTCATGTCAACAAAGCAGATGGGCCAACCAGGGCCACCAGGGTTGCGGGTTGTAATTGTTTGCGGGAAAATTATTTGATGATTTCCCAAACGCAAAAAAATACTTCTCTACATTTCTATTACACTAGCCATTTTTTGTTATAAAATTGCTTTTGTCATCTTTTTAAAACCAGGTGTTACAGAGTCACGTTCCTAAGCCCACGTCCCAAGGTCACACGATCAATAAGTACTGTTTACTCTCCGATTACCGTACAAGTGTCTACCATGTGCGCTTGTTTGATTAATAGTACACATAATTACTAATCACTGTCGACTAATCAGATTGTAAACAACATTATCTATTTATGGGGTTCTGATTATCGTTTGCGGAAATAAAGCCTCTTACATCTGTTAAAACGGTTTGTTTCTAAAGCTATACTATAAAAGCGGAGCGAAACTGAGTTTGTTTATTTGTTGCGTCTTCACGCCTAATGGTATTTTTTGACGGGCCTGTTGGTCTAGTGGTTAGTGGCCCTGACTGCTGAGCCGGAGGTCGTGGGTTCGATTCCCACCCAGGACAAACTTTGTGTGATGAGCATGATTGTTCGTTCTGTGTCTGGGTGTGATTTATCTATAATATGTATGTATTTATAAATTATATAAGTATGTATATCAGTTGTCTGGTTACCATAACACAAGCTCTGCTTAGCTTGGGATCAGAGAGCCGTGTGTGAGTTGTCCCAAGATATTTATTTATTTATTAATGAATTTTGGTACAGAGATAGTTGGGACCCTGGAGACGGACATAGGCTATTTTTTTTTAATGTGAGATATCAGGGAGAAAGAACGAAGAAATGGGAAAACTGAGCTTTACTATTACAATAAATAACGTACAAGGGTAAAATTTATAGGTAGCAGGTATCTGTAAATCAGGAAAGGGGTAAAGGGCTATGTTACATATATATGTAACATTAGTACCCCTTTCCAGTATATATATATGTATGTGTGTTGTGTTTATTATATAATTATTCCAATCTTTCCAGTTTCAACGGTCCCTTCGCAGTTCTGATCTCGTACTTAGCCGAGCTGCACCGGACCGAGCTGAGGGCCCGGGTCATCCTGCTGACAAGTCTGTTCTATACGTTCGCCAACACCACCCTGCCTCTACTGGCCTGGGCTATCCTCACCAAAGACTGGGAGTTCCATTTCTTAGGGGGTTATATTGGTAAGCAACATATTATAGAGAATTGTTATAAAAAGCCGTTTTTTTGTAAATCCGGGCTAGTGCGAGTCGGATTCGCACACTTAAGGTTCCGTACTAATTTGAAACATAAACGGACATAAGTCAAAATATAGAGATATGATTTTATCACAATTCCAAGGGACCACTGACTTGAGTATATAACCATACAAGCTTTTGCCCGTGGCTTCCCTTGCGTTAAATTTGGTATAACACAGTATTTGCTACCTGCAGTTTTTGCCCAAGCGCCTTATTGATATGTAATAGCAACGCTAAGTTTTCCCTTTTCTTTCCTCGTTTCCCTCATATCCCACTTTTTTTTAATAAAAAATAGCCTTTGGCCGTTTCCTGGTTCCCAACTATCTCTGTACCAAAATTCATCAAAATCGGTTTTGCCATTAAAGCTCGATGAGGTAACAAACAAACAAACACTTTCGCTTTTATAATATTAGTAAGGATAGTAAGGATACTGAAGTCCATGCTTTCACGCGTTCTCGAGATAAAAGGTCTTGACAGACAGATAGACAGAGAGATAACAAAGTAATCCAACAAGGGTTCCTTTTCAGTTACGGAACCCTAAAAACGTATCCTAACAGTAAAACAGTAAACATGATCCTCCTCCTGAGCGATTTATAAAATCCACACTGGCGAAGCTGCAGGCAAAAGCTAGTCTCACCATAGTCATGCAAGAGCAACATTTTCAATGAATAATTATTCCAAATAAGTGATGTTTTAGAAAACTAGCTCATATCGCACTATGATAAGGTTACAAATGCAATGTATTTCACACTCGTGAACTTTTTCATTTATGTCAGTTAGTTTCCCAACTTGTATTAAAGTGTACTTCTGTAGTCAATAAAACTCATGTTTGGACATTTCAGTAATTCATTCCTGGAACCTGTTCCTCTTCGCCACCGCCCTGATGCCGCTCATCACCGGAGTATCATTCCTGTGCTTGCCGGAGAGCCCCAAGTTCCTCATGTCAAGGGGGCGGAACGAAGAAGCCATGGCAGTCTTCAGAATCATTTATAAGTTGAACACTGGAAAACCAGCTGAGGATTATCCGGTAAGCGAACTACCTATAAAAGTGTTATTTTTTCATGTTTTACTTAATGATTTAACAACGATCATAATGGCAACTAAAACTGTTGCACGAGAATTTTATCCTTACTTAATATTATAAAAGCGAAAGTGAGTTTGTTTGTTACGTCTTCACGCCTAAATTGCTGAACCGATTTTGATGAATTTTGGTACAGATAAAGTTGGGAGCCTGGAGACGGACATAGGCTATTTTCTATTTTTTTAAAGGAAATAAGGGGAAAAGCTAAGCTTTCCCCTTATTTCCTTTAAAAAAATAGAAGTACAATAAATAAGGCGCAAGGGCAAAAACTACAGGTAGCAGGTACCTGCAAATCAGGAAAGGGGAACTGTGTTACCCCGAATTTAACGCGAGCGATACTGCGGGCAAAAGCTAGTATAATATAAGATTTTGAATCGTGTTATCTTCCTGAATTTCAGGTAAAAGTTCTAGTAGAAGAGAAGCACGAGCAACAGGGCAAAGGCGTCGCAGCCCTGAGGGGGGGCTTCGCACAGTTGTCTCCACTGTTCAGGCCGCCACACGCCAAGTGGCTGTTCCTTATGTGTTCTATCCACATGGGATGTATGTTTGGGTGAGTAACCATTCTAATTTTACATAAGAATAATTTATTACCGAAGAATTACACAGAATGGTTTTATTTCCTGGAACTCACCATAGGGTTCCGTGTTCCAGATTAAGACTTTTTCGTTACATTATTTTATTTCTATGGTTATTTGTTATGTTATTACAATATACTACTATTAAAATTCAGTGTTTTAGTTTCATTACTTGTCCCATGATATTGCTCTAAAGGGATTCAAAGTATCTTATGTGTTAATCAAGGTTATAAACTGTCTGGATGCCAAATTTCATCTTAATCCGTGCATTAGTTTTTGCGTGAAATAGTTATAAATATCCAGCCATCCAAACATCTGGACATCCATACATACAGACATCCATAGATCCATACTTCTATACATCTATAGGTCCAGAGCTCCAGACATCCATACCATACATCCTCAGAAACTTTCGCATTAAAATTATCAGTAGGAAGTACGTTCAACTGATAATATCTAAATCATTAACGATAGCTGTCTGAATATAATACAGTACATTCTATTTACTACACTACAGTCATTCGAATGCAAGACAGTTCAACATACCACACGTCAGCTGCTGATCAAATTCGTCGAGTGCTGTGAGCAGTTCTAAGCAGAATAACCTGACTGTTACCAAACACTATTGTTTATGTTATTTGGGTTAATTTTCTTGCCTTAATGGTGTAGTGTGGTTCCAAGTGGTTTGAACTTGAACCCAGATATTGCTTGGTACGGTTGGAGTGAATTCCAACTTGTAATTATCATCGTCAACATCTTTACTAATATTATAAAAGCGAAAGTGAGTTTGTTTGTTTGTTTGTTACCTCTTCACAACTAAATAGTTAAACCGATTTTGATGAATTTTGGTACAGAGGTGAGACCCTGGAAGCGGATAAACTGAATATAAAAAAAGAGTGAGTAATAAGGGGGAAAGAGGGAAGAACAGAGAAAACTAAGTTTTACTATTACAATAAATAAGGCGCAAGGGCAAAAACTACAGGTAGCTGGCAAATCTCGAAAGGGGAAATGTTACCTGGAATTTAACGCGAGCGAAGCCGCGGGCAAAAGCTAGTTAAATAATAAACTCAAATAATAAATAATGCAAGTAAGAGATGACCAGTTACAACTAACAGCGCCGCAGAGTCTAGATTCTATCATTCTACATGTATGTACTCTTACTAAACTATATTCATCTTAACCACAGTTCCAACACCATCCGCCTCTGGTATCCTCAACTGGCAGCCATGATCAGCAACGACGCCAAGGGTCTGTGCTCCGCCATCGCCCCGCCCACCACGCCGGTGGTCGTGGATGATGTCTGCGTTCCAATAGTGGCTGATATGCTGACGTATCTGCAGAGTGCGTTTGTGGGCGCCGGGTCAGTACTGACGTATGGGATCGGAGGAGCACTAGTCAATAAGTAAGTATTTTTATTAAATTAATTTAATATCTAGGTTCTTCTGTAGGTTGTTCACCAAAAACGAATTTATCAACGAAACGACTAGAAACACAGGACCCGTAGATGACACGATGTTTGTGGAAAGCCTTTTTTTGGGGTGGGAAAACATCAAGTAACTTCCCCCGCTCTGGGCGGAGCGGGGAGGAGTGCTGACTTGTACTGACTACAACCCACCCATGTTCCTTCTATTGCCCTTTACGTTCCGGGGCCGCGGTATCCCTTTCGAACAACCCGCAATCCCGGTTTGTGGAAAGCCTAATTCTAAATATGGAATTACCTATACTTTAAAACAAACTATGATTGATGCCTTTATAAATGGAGAAGAATCTTCTTTATCGGTCTCACAGCAATTTACCCTAATTTTTCCAGATGTGGGAAACGCCTTGTATCAGGGTTCTGTGGCGTAACCAGCGCGTTCCTGATCGTGCTACTTCCATTCTTGGGCACCAACGCGATCGCTGTGGTTGCCATGGTAACCACCGCGCTTGCCTTCACTTCACTATGTGGTGCTTCTCTGTCCAGCATCACTGTTGACTTGTTTCCAACTTCACTTCGGTGAGAATACCTATTACTGTTTTTAATATGAATTACTGATCTAATTTCTAATTGTACTGGAAAAATTATTTGCTGGGCGTTCAGTTAGTTAATTTAGCCTATAAAGACCTCACTGGTAGCTCATAGCAGTGAGGAAAAGGGCAATAACCCTTAAATCGGGACCAGGGGAGTTGATCGGACATTGACTGATCTATCTATACTAATATTATAAAGCTGAAGAGTTTGTTTGTTTGTTTGTTTGAACGCGCTAATCTCAGGGACTACTGGTTGGAATTGGAAAATTCTTTTAGTGTTGGATAGTCCATTTCTTGAGGAAGGCTATAGGCTATATAACATCACGCTACGACCAACAAGTGCTGCGCAGAGCGGGTGAAACCGTGGGGAACAGCTAGTTTATTTATATAAAAGCTAAAATCACAGACTCACTCATCATGAAATCTCAGAAACTACAAGTACTAGTTGTTCATCTCTAGATCTTGAATTTTTCATTGGGGATCAGTTTAGGGCGTCAGTGCTGATGACGACGGGATTTTTCAAAATTCAACCCCTAGATGGGTGAAATAGGGTGGCAAAGTTTGTATTAGAGAACGCGATTCCTTTGCCGGATTGACTTAAAAAATAATAGTCAATACAACATCACTTCCACCCGTCAGTCCAATCAGTCCTCAATTGATATCACTCAGATTCAGCTTGTCCCTTTGGCTCGTACCCCACAGGGGGGGGGGGGGCCTTAGCATGTGGTCGCTTAGTGTGTAAGTTTTTTGCCCTGGCTGGAGGTCTTAATTTTCAAGGCATCCGCAGGAATTGCCCAATTAAGCAGACAACAACTTCCTAGGTTTAAAAACAACAACACGCTACGGTTACTAAGAAGCTGAATAGCGGGTGAAACCGCCGGGCACAGCTAGTATCTGAATAAAGACAGTTCTTAGTGTTAAGTTACATAGTACCTCTTCCTGCTCAAGCCAAGTCTAACGAATATTTTAATTTCTTTGCTTTCATACCATTGGTCAGTTGTGTTTAATTTTTGGTGTACATTAAAGTATAGTATACTCTATCTATTCCAAAGATTTTTAGAGTGGAAATTGGGAAAACAAAATTTTTGATCACGAACGTTTTTGATTTTGACACACGAAGACTTGTTACCAAGTAGTAACAAATATTGCATTACGATTTTCTACTTTTGCCCGTCTATTATTCGTAAATATTTGAATGTCTTTGCTCTATTCTATTATTTTCTTTTCAGAGTAATGGCGATGTCTACGTTCCTCATGAGTGGTCGTTTGGGGACCATCACGGGTACCGTCATCTTCCCCGCACTCATCAACTACGGATGCCTACCGCCTTTCATTACAATAGGAGCCGTTTTGGCAGGTAAACTTTATTTCTCTCTGTAAAGTGGTATTCCACTTTTGTTCCTCCGCTGTTTTTTACTTATCATTTTCTTTGCGTGCCTACTGTATGGGGCGAAAACATAACTACGATATGTAGGGCTACTTTTGGTAAAGGTAATTCTGCAAAAATAAATAAGTATTTGACAGAATGGTTTCTTCGGGAGTCCTCGAGTTTCATTCCTTATATACAATTCTGTTGGTTGCGATTTTGTTTTTTTAAGAATTGCAGCATGTACAGCCAGCAGAAAAAAAACATCAATTTTGCAATACTAAAAAACTATCACTTAACGCCCTCTACCAGAACTTGATAGTATTAACCACTTCAAATGTAACCGACCAATAGGAATGTTTGTTCAATGAAGAGGCCTTGATAGTTCAGGTAGTTTTTGCAAGATGGCGCTGTTCTCAATTTTGTTTATTTATTTTGTTTCAGTGTGCGGAATGGCGTGTTTCCTCTTACCAAATACCACTCTCAAAAAGTTAGCGTAATTTATTAGTTATAAGAAAACCTCGAATGATTGTAAATATTTTATGTTGTTCTTGTATTTGTTTGAGCTTTGTGTTTATCAACTTATGACTTATGTACGAATATTTTTTATCTTTATTTGTAAATTTAATTGAAGTTCTTCTTGTAAATTTAATTGAAGTTCTTCTTTTTCAAATACTTATTTTACTTTATTATAATTCTCGTATTGTCTCGTGCATTTTAAGTGACTTGTAAATGATGTGTTAATTTTGTTATGTGCAAATAAATTGTTTTATTTCAAGGATCGAAGAAAACGACAAAGGTTTTAAAAATATTTCTCTTTTATTTATAATTTATCATAACCTAATCTCATCCATCTTCTCAGTCAAACTCACAACAATTTACCGGCGAATCAGGGAGAACAATTACTATCTACATTATTAAATTTTATATTATTAGCTTTTGACATATTTTTAATTATTTACAAATGATGAAATAAACTGAATGTAAAAAAAAACACAAAGTTTGAGAATTTTTGGAACCAAAAATAAATTAAGTATAAAAAATTAAAACAAAAATAACGATTGAAATTAAAAAGAGAAACGAAACATTGATCCCCATGCTAACAAGTGCGCAAATATTTAAAAATATGTCAAAATTTATTTCGTTTAAGGCGCTACATCAGTCTAATGCAATGACTAAACAGTTGTTACCCAAAACATTAATAAATAAATCATAATTATGCTTTTGTGACTGCATAAAATACATTTTACTGTGAACAAGCTGCCATTCGCATTATGTACATGAATTTTTCGAAATTCTCTACAGCCTTTTGAGCGTAGTGTGACTTTTAGCACTATAACTGGAAAATTTTTGATTGTGCCAAATTTTTCCTTGTTTTATTAATTTTATTGACTACATTTAAAAACTGAACAACGGGAAAAGTACATATTTCAAATATCTGAGGGCAAATTTAATAAAAGAAATTGAACGATATCAACATAATTATACAAATTACTGTGAAATATTCAGAATGACACAGCCCAATTGAGCGCAAATTGTAATCAAGGGCTGTCGCTTTTAAATATACTGATGGCGTTCAGTTTCCATGGTGATATCAGCTTTTTAAAAATAAATATTGTTAATTCGCCACATTGTACTCAAAATTCTAGTAGAGGAAATATTTTGAACGTCCGACATCGTCCGAACCAGCCCGACTCGCGGCGACAACTTAACGACAAAGAACAGTTGCTACGTAGACTAGATTTTACTTCTTATTGTCCAATCACTTTGTCTAAGCGATTATACACTTAAATTCGAGGATTTTTTGCTTGCTGACGACTAGAGCGTAACATAGGATTTTAAATATTAAACTGTTTGGAAAAAAAGCGCAATGCAAATAAGAAGACTATCACTTTACTATTATCCTTATTTTAAATTATACACTTTTCATGATTGTATAATTTCGTCTTTTAACACAGTTATACAATTATGAATAGTGTAATTCTTTTCTGTAAACCCTACGTTACGCTGTAGTAGGTAGCAGGCTTCACAATAAAAATCATATATGTATATAAATGTATAGAATTCTTATAGGCCAGTGAAATTGACTGTTACTTACATTCGACACAGGATAACCCCATTAATTATTATATTATTATTTCATTATAACGCAAGGCACATTTTTATCTGTTATTAAAACTATTTAATTCAATAAGATTGCACTTTTACAAAAGTATTAAATCGGCAGATCTTTTTTTAAACTTAAAATTGTTTAAAACTCTAAGCGATTCCATGTTGCTCCCAAAACTCACAAAAACTGAGATAAATTAGAATCATTTTTGAGAGAATTTTAATCATCTGTTATCTTTATTACTTTTATATCACTGCTTTGACTATTGTCTTGAAGAAGTTGAGTTGGAGTTTTTGAACTATTTATTATTCATTTTAAGATTCAAAAGCAAAAACATTAAAATTCTCTCAAATGTGATTATTGTTTCTTTTTTCATTGAAGTCAATAAAAATGCTTTTCACACAGCCTTCTTCACTTTTAAACGAATTCTCCAATACAAAATATTGTGTCAAATTATATTTCAATAATGTATATTTTTTTGTAAAAAAAATTGTTGAAATTATATGCTAACTCTTAAATAATTTACATGCTAAGGTAAGGCATATTTCATAATTATAAATAATTAATTACAAATATTTATAGTACATATATGTAACATTATATATACAGTCTCGCATGTCTTAAAGCCGAGTTTATACAATATGTACAATTTTAGAAAACTTGTATAGTTGACTATACACCACTTGTTAAGGCCTCAAAACCAATTTCAATACAACTGAAAAATCTAGGGGGTAAGTAGAAGTAGGTACTCCACAACTAAATTGGCTAGCTCCAATCTAAGAGAGTAGCTAAAATGGCACTTTGATAAAGGAGTAATGATTTTAATGACGTTAATTAATAAATGACCCATGATTGAGGAACGATGAAATGAGAGTAAATGAAAATCTTACGATGTCCCCAGATTTTTCAATTGTGTCAAAAAGTGCAGAATCGACCAAGGAACCGGTCATTCCACAAAACAAGGCCCCTTTAAATATAACGCACATTAGCCACCTGCATATTTACATTATTATGGTAATTGTCAAAAATGACTGTTTAAAAAAGTACACATTTTGCCGTCCCGATACTTTTACACTCAATATGGTGTAAAAGTATCAGGCTTAGTATCAAGTCGACTAGTCTATTAAGTCTCTAAGAAGTTAATAACGGCACAATGAGTAATAGTTTAAGTAACAAATCCATAATGATAACAAAAAAATAATGTACCATTATTTCCAACAAGATGTAAAAAGTCACCCAGTTCTGGGTTCTACCAACGTACAAAGCACTATGTACACTCAAGGCCACGTAAAACTGGTCAGCTAGAAAAAACTATTATTTATTCTATGTGTTAGCTACTTCATAAGTATGTATATTTTATGCTCTACTTTTTAAAGGGAATGAGCAGATCCCCTATTGCTTTTGTTAATTATGTTTCTAGACGAAGACTTTTCCATGGCAAAGAGTGTACAATATAATATTGTCCAATAAACAAAACTTCACTGAGTTCATTAGAAAATGTTCACTTCACTTTGTGGTCCGTTTTCCACTGTTTTTAGTTCAAAATATGTTTGTGTGCCTATTTGTCTTGGGAAAGATGGATTCTATACTTGGTCCTTCAATTTAGGTTTTGGTAAATAAAATAAGTTTGATGTTACAGAAATGGCCTTCCATCATACTTCACCAAAATCATTGTCAACATTATACAGTCAACTGCAAAATCTTGACAACACCCGGCCATTTATTCGCCAGAAAAATCTCCAAATAATCCCAAGTACAAATAGGCACACAAAATTCACATCACTCTATTTGCGTCAGCTTGGGGGGGCCAGCAGGACCTCCAGCCAACAGGGGCACGCCGTCACATCCCGCCTCGAGTACTTGGGACCCCAACCCTTTGCGAACGAGATCCTTACCGACCTTGGGTCTACAGGGCCGATATGGGGCAGCGATACTGCAGGAGGTGGGCAAGAGGGGTCGAAGATGCAGAGACAGTGGCCTGGAGCTACCCTCCATACAAGGAGGGCCTTGGCCGCCGCAGCGTCCAAGGCAGGGGAGCTGACGAAGACAGGCTCCTGGCTTCGGTTGTAAAGCCACACCCCATCCGATTCTAGGGACAGGGTGACTCCTAGGCCGATTTTCGCTCTTGTTTTACGCACCTGGAAGAAAAGAAAGAAACAATATTACACTTGTGACAAAAAGTGATGATGGTGATTTTCATAACATTACAGTGTAGTAGGTACTGTTGTCTTATTTTTCTTTAATCTAATCTTATAGATTACAAGTCAAAAGAAAGGTGATCACTATGTAGTAATCATATTATAAGAAGGTGACATCCATGTTACTATAGTAATTATCTGCTATCAAGCCTCGCCCAGTTTTGAAACCAAGCAGATAAAATTGGATTTGTCATCTACCTAAAACCTGACTTCTAGTAAAAGGTTCTTTTTTAATTTAAAAAAATTTGAAGTAGTTTCCAGAGTCCGGTGTCCACAGCAAATTTTTTGCTAATCCATAAATCAAGTTCTGCACATGATTTTACTTTAAACTCTTTGCTAAAATCGTTGAAAATCACTTATAATATCGCATTAAGTCCAACAAAGATCCAGTGTTTGCGCAGAGGTTATCGTGGGTTATCGCTTCGCCTTCCTACTCTCAATCAATGTAGCTATCTACTGTCATTGTAATCGCTAACACTTTCGAGCTTTTGGCTTTAATTAATAATTACAATTTGACTTAAAAAGATTCAAGATTCATTTCTGGCGTAGACTTCCAATACCCTTAGTACAATTTATTTTTAGAAAGAGATAGGGTAGTCGTACTGTCTTCAAATTCTATTAACCAAACAAAACAATATTTTTACTGGGTCTAAACTTCTAGGTCATTGCTGTTCCATTGCTGGCCAAAGGCTTCTTCCCAGAGATGAGACAAGCATTAACCAGCATTGGTGATTTCAGTCTTCTAGACATAGTCTAATAATTTTGATATACAAAGTTTTGAAACCAACCTGTTCAACCTGCGGTGCATCTCCCCTCTGGTCCAGAGCATCTAAGCACAGCCCATGTCTCCCTGATCCACACGCCCCTCCACCCCCTCCGAACACGTCTACTGCCCTGACTCGGACACCGAACTGGCGACCCACGCGTTGGGTTAACTCCCAGTACGCGAGTCGACACCACTCAGACTCCCAGCTCTGGCGTTCTGAAAAGAAGAGAAGTTTAGGATTAATAGGAGAATTACCAACATAAGAAATAATTTACGTTAATATGTACCTACTTGCAGAGACCTTCAGGTAATATTTCCCTTACAAAATAGAAATCCCAGCAAAACAAGTTCAAGTATAGCTTCCCAGAACTACAAACAATCAAAATATTGACTAAAAAAAATGCCTAATCAGAATTTAATAACACTACCTGGACAGACATTCCCTTCAGTGACCAACGCAGTTCAAAAAGACAGTTTCCATTCATTTCGGTACCCTGACATCACATCCTCAAAATCTTGGCTCTGTTAGTCCCCCGTTACCGCTCGATGCCAGATGAGACCATCGATACATCCGCACAGTTCTGTTAAACCGGTAACACGACGCCAGTGCTGATGGAAATCTATTGTTTTAAAACTATTGTTACGATCTATGCCAAAAGTTGACGAAATGATGTGGAAACTGGAAGTGATGATTTTTGCATCCGATCCTATGAAGTCATTGTTGGTTTTGAAATAGATGTTGATGTATTGTTTCAAAACAGATGAACTTTGCTCAAACCCTGATTTAAAAGCACTAGAAGAAAATAATAATCATTCCAATGTTATCTTATTCAGAAGAAATTTTCATAATATACTTGATGGATAAAGATTTCAAATAGTCTAATGCAAAGATATCGATATGTTTGTTCGCGCTGTCCTTGATATTAACTGAATCAATTATTTATTGTAAAATGTCTATATTTTTTTCATGGCTACACTGCTGACCACACCTCTCTGTCAGTCAATCCACCTATGCATTTTAATCTAGATAATCGAGATCTTTCGGAAATTCATAAAATTGAAGAGCCCATTCAGCAGACAAGTTGACAAAAACATTCTGATTCCGCAGCTGTGGCGATGATATGCTACAAACCCACTTTAGTAGTCGCCAAAATATCTCAAAATCCAGCATTGTATACGTTTGTACCAAAACCAGTACAACACTACGAAAACCAACTCAGTAATCAAGTCCAAAATCCTTGCGAAAAGGTATATAACGAGTTACGACAAACCCATCGAAATCCCATCATAAACCCAAGACAATACCATCACGGTTCGATCCCACAGCGGTGTACTGGCGCCGCGGTGGGGTGGCGCCGACGAGGCGCGCGCGATCGATCGTCAAGGTTACCGCCATCAGACATGGGTTTGGGACACCACTTAGCTAACTGGTGGTGTTTGCGTGGTGGGTGAATGTAAATACGGGAGAATATGGGATTCAGATTTGTGGTGTTTTGGTTAATGGGTTTAGCGCACAACTATATGTTAATCATGCTTGAACTTTTGCGTATATCCTATGCCTCTGTTGCTATTTCCTACGACGTTTTACAAGGATGGTTTATTCTCATTATTACATCGCCACGTATTGGAAAGAGGAGTATGAGTACCTACCAGATATTATAGACACACGAAATAACACACATTTGGTGGCATTAAAATGTAGGATACACTCTAGACAAACAAGACCAGCCTTGCTGTTTTAATAGGCATAAATGGTCCGCTTAACTTTAGGTCAACCAATTCTATCTCTATAGTATTTAATGGACATTATCAGCCTATAACCCTTATTGCTGGAACACTGCGCTCTCTGTGATAGAGAATACGACAAGACCCTTCTTACTAACCCAGTTCGTGTTGCTTTATGACACTCATCCTCGAAGTTTTTAAGACACTTATATTATCTTATCTTCTAGGTCTCTAAAGTATATAGGAAACCAAGATATTTACCTTCACCGTCAGTAGCCAGGGAGCCCGAGACAAGCCGCTCGTGGTCCGTCCTCCTGGCATCCTCTGTACTCTCGCCATGCTCTGAGGACAACAGACACCTGATATCAATATGATGCCACGCTTTGGTAGCCTGGAAGAGAAGGTGGTAGAATATTTATATAAGTAATTCCTAATTCTTTTTTTTTTTTGTTACGAAAACGTTGCCCCGCTCTAGGATTTTCTCGTGTATTATGGGTGCGTTACCAAACATTAAAACAAAAAAAAAATCCACCTAATCATTGGAAAATGACTAGTTGATCGATCATGTCTTAACTTGGAATGTATTTGTCATAATTATAACTTTTCATAAACACGGAAAATAGATCGACACATAATTAAAAACTTATTTTCCCACAAGAGAACATGTTCGGACAAGCTTTTAAACCATTAAAAAAATAATGGCGATATTTCTGACAGGTTTTGAAGTGACATCACAGATTGCACTAACACATAGACAGACACACCTATGTAACATAATTTATTACATACATGTAGATATCGTGTTTTAGTGTGTGTGACAATTCAATTTGGTTTTAGGGGTCCTCGGGAGGAGCGCAAAGCTTATTGCAATGTTTTTGTGACTCTTTTCCTTTTGTTTCATTTTTATTGTTCAGGGTATGATCTATTTCATGGACCTAGATTATCTATATAACTATAAAAGAGAAAATCACTGACTTACTCATAATGAAATCTTAGAAACTACAGGTGTCACCGTTATCATCATTCATCATTTTCCTGCCCTTGTCCCATTCTATTTGGGGTCGGCGCAACACGTTTTTTTCTTCCATTCTCCCCTACCAGACGTCACGGCATCATTTTCTTTCATATCATTTCTTACACAATCCATCCATCTTTTCTTTAGCCTTCCTCTCGGTCTCCCGCCTTCAACATTCACCCATCTCTCTTTTAGTCACATGTGCTTCGTCCCTCCTCATTACCTGTCCATAACTCCATACCAACACAAACGACTCCCTTACAATTTAATATAGTTATAAGGAAACTTAATTTTTGTATCGGATCCCCCATACAAAAATTAAGTTTCCATACAAATGCTTCTAGGAAGTAGGTGCACTAAGACGGATTTTGCATAATTCAAGCCATAAGAGGGTGAAACAGGGTAGAAAAGTTTAGATTGACTTTTATAATAAAAGTGCTAGGCGTGCATGAATTCACTGTGGTGCTCAGTACAATATTTTGGTTTGTGGATGCAAATTCTTGGTAGAACGAACTTATTATAAAACTACTGTTCATGAAATTCACGATAGTTCACTTGTTCAATAGTATGGACTGTTCTGGATAGAACCTGCTTACTTTAGTAGCAATAAGCTGTATACCATCACTTAGGGAGCTACAATTTAGAAACTGAGGGCGGGTGAAACTGCTAAGCACAGCTAGTTTTGATATAAATGGCATTGCTTATTACCGTTCTAAGGCCTCTTTATAGTTTAAGACGCCCTGGGTTATTAAGTTGACGTTAAGACATCTAGTTAGTACCTACCAGTTAGTTATCAATACAGATCCAGTCATAACATTATTAATTAATCAAATATTCACCACATTAAACCCTACACTTATAAGAAGGCGCGCCATAAATTATTGTGCATACATTTATATTTATAAAGTACAACTTATTCAAATTTTAATGCCGCTATAGAGTGGGTTATGGCACCTAGCATATCTGTTGTCTCGTACAGAATTATTAATAGTTATTACAATTATAGATTTTATTTAAGGCGCGGTAACAAGCTAATCTTTAGGTATTCGCGGAAGTGACGCTAGCTGCATACTAGGTCTGACACAAGTACACGACAGTATTGCATCGAAAGAATAGAAATAAAGTCGAAAATATTTCGGTGTTTGATTTTATTTGAATATCATGTCCGCCGAAATGTAGGTCATTTTGCAGTTTTAATTGAATGTCAAAAAATACAGTTCTGTGTTTGAAAAATTTTAGATATCTCTTTAGTCTATAAAATTTCCTTTATTATAGATATAAAAAATATGATGGTTGTCGCTGAAACAATTGAGAATTTCGAGGCGAAAAAAATTTTTTCGCGGTCTTTTTTAACATTTTTTTTCGTAGTTAGTACTAGATCACTTATGTAAACTGATTTTGTTTAAGTCTTTACTTTATGTATTGAACTATACACGGTAATTTTGGCTAGTCGCATGTACAGATACGGCAAACTTTGCGACGAAAATCTAGACGTTTTACGAAGTGTTTGCTTTGTACAGCGCCTTAAGTCTGTACCGTCACCCGCGTTATTTGCTGGGAGGTGAGCAGGTCTCAAAGGTAGTTGTTGGCGCCATCGCTTAATATGCGGAAACTGCGTAAATGGTTTGAAATAGTGATAACATTTGCTTCCGACAGGCTTAAAGGGCGATTCTTGGCAGGTTTGGTGTTAGGAAGGTTAATTTAGTCTCGATGTCCTAATTAGGCACTGCTTAGGCATAGCGAATATCGAGGAAAACATGGATCTATGCGAATTGTATGAAAGCCAAAGCATATTCTCACAGTTAGGTTCAAAACTATTCTTTACCCAATCATAGATACGTTGCTGTGCTGTTGTGTACAATGTTGTACAAGAATCTCTCTTATGTTCTATTTAAATCCAATTTTCCTTTTCTTTTATATCCAGAAACTTTTTTCTGTTTACTTCAAATCCATGTTCATTGTTATTGACAGTTTGTCTTCACTTGTAAGGTTTTACTATTTAAATTTTCTAATATTCGCACTTCCGAGCCACAAGTTACAAGCGCTGCTTAGTTTGTTGCTTACCGACTATGTTCATTCTGTTTCGTTTCTTTAGATAAATAATCTTGTTACTATATTACACACAAACCGTCTCTAGGTAGCAACAGGCGTTCACAAGTTCAAACCATGAAACATAATCTTCAATTTGGTCAAGTATATAAATAATGTAAAGGCATGTCTGTCTATATAGCTGTATATATAGCGTGCCCGTAGTGCGTAAGATAGCATACATTAGCATATTGCCGATCAAATCAAGGTCATATACCAGCCGTGTACACATACATATTTATGTAAACCACTCACTAAAGAATTAAGTGTAGAAGGCACATTTTAATGTACAAGATGTCGTTTATATTGAATCAACACTAGGAAAATCTTTGCAAAGAATCTTTAACTCTAAGGCTACACATTAAGACCTAGACAACTTTGTTCTCAGTAACAACAGACAGAAGACTTGCCATTGTAAAGACAGCCATCATTGGATTAACTTTGAGGATACTTGCATTTATAATAGACTAGCTTTTGCCCGTGGCTTCACTCGCGTTAAGGGGTAACACAGTTCCCATTGCGCCTTATTGATTTGTAATAGCAACGCTAAGTTTTTCCTCTTTCTCCCTCACATCCCACTTTTTTTTAAAGTTAGTCTATGTATGTCCGTCTGCTGCTTCCCAACTATCTCTGTACCAAAATTCATCAAAATCGGTTTAGCCCTTAAAAGGTGAAGATGTAACAAACAAGCAAATTCACTTTCGCTTTTATAATTTTAGTAAGTATATTTAATGGTGTTCAAAGTACAGGCGTGAGTGTCAGATCTCAGCATCTTGCTCTTAAATGTGGATCTTCTGCTCATCAATAAACTATGAAGAGGCCACACTCATCGAGAAAGATATCCTATTAATTGAAATTTAATATTTTGCTGTGTTTCTGATGAGATGAATGTTACTGTTTGTCCATGTAACTTAGCCTTGTTATGTTGCTAGTTAAAGTTTGATATTAAAGTATTTGATCTTTATAGTGTTAGAGGTTTGTGGCAACCGATCAGCTGGCACACTTAATAAAGTTAAAATATTAGTAAGTAAAACAATATAGGGTCCAGTGGCCTTGAAGCACAAATGTACAGACGCCTGCACATCAAGCTACTACAATCTGTCAGATTTCTTTTATAGATTTTCGACTTCATTTCTAAAGTATTAGGTTCAAGGTTCATTGGGAAAAATTGACAGTTTCTGATAGCTTGACCTGCTGGCGTCTGTACATAACCCGATGTCTCTCCTGCAGTTTTTTACCCAAAAATGAAACTGACGGAGGAATGCAGTGAATTTTCTAAATATTAGTCATTTATCATTTTGATACCAACATAATATACTCTTTTGCTCTTCTTCTTAGTAAGTCAAGATCATCATCATTATTTTCTTTAATTTATTTGGTGTCAGCGCAACTTCATAATTATCTATTACTTTACTCGTCAGTTCAGCAGTCAACTCTTCCAGCCACATAGTCTATCCATCTTTACTTCGATCTTCCTCTTGTCTTTCAGCCATTCATATTCAACGCTCTCCTCAAAACATTTTCCTCATTCCTCTACAAGTAATGCAATTTTAACTCTTTTCAGTTACAAGACAAAGGTTTTCTACAGAATAGTCTTTTCAATAATCACCACTAGTTAGTGCAATATTCTCGGCTAGCAACCACCATTCATATCTTCGTATAATAGAAACAGACAAGTCCACAGTACTATACATGTTTGGCTATTGAGACGCTCTTCCACGTGTAATGGAAATTTACAACATTTCGCGCGTTCCTCTATCATAATATTTAGTATTAGTACTTATTGTGTTAGGTACTCGTGTGAGATTGTGTTGCTAAGAGGGTAAGCAGAGTTATTTATAATGAAAACATGAATGGAGGATACGCCTATCTATAGCAAAGGTTTAATGATGAATGAAGTTTCTTTAATGAAAACAAAAGTTATAGTTGATTTTCGCAAAGACGGTTAATTCAGCTGTGGAACATGTATCAATGAGGATTGATAACCTTTACTTACGCCGGTTTTGTAAGAACTAGGCAGTATCTCAAAGAAAACTGTAATAAAAAGCTACAATGACTGAGAGATTTTCTAGGTCGGGTAGTTAGTTTTCATGAAAATGGGGACTATTGAGAGTAACTTTACACGTACTTCTTAAGTTTGAGATGAATATAATGAAGACGTTATAAAAAGCTGCGAGATTTTGAGAAAAAGCCAATGAATTAGCAGATCAACAAGCCCCTAATTAGGGCATATATATAACATCTGCAACTTATAGTAAAAGTTAACTTAAATGCACATAATAATAACAAAAACAGAATAAAATTCTTCTCACATACTGTTAATAAACGCTAACCTCCGCTTAATAGTAGAAATGTCTTCTGAACATTGTTTGTAATCTGTTCTTAAGAAAAAGCGAAGGAATTCGTCAGCAATGCGGCTTGATAGGCAAGCTTCCCGCCGAATAGTTGAAAGCTCAATGACACCGCTTTGGGTTGCTTTAGCGCGTACGACACTGACACGATTGTTTTCGAAGGAGACATTGTTATGCTTCGTCAGAGTGAACTTGGAGCTCGGTAAATCGACCTGACACTTTTAAACTTTGGTTAAGATAACTCTTGTAATTATTAAACAGAAAATGGTTTGGAATGTCATAGTTGGATGTTAATGAAGCTTCGCTAGCGTTACTTTTTCTAAAAAAATGATTTAAACAGGATTGGGACAAACTTTATGAATACTATACTAGACAATTACAATAGTTTTAACTTTGAAATCTTTATCGCCAATAGAATCCCTTTCTTTGAGACCTTGGGTTTTTTAACAATCACAGATTGAAGAGTTCATTAATAAAAAACTATCTACCGAGATAAACATTTATAGTTTGCTTCGACTAGTCATTACAAGTACTCGACTCGACTTCATTTCCAGTTCGATTCGAATCGATCCCGTTCCGTCTCCGTCCCGTTCCGTCTAAGGTGCGTGCGCGCATGACACAGAAAGGCGAGCGTTTTATACGGCTTGTTTACAAGCCGACGCTGCACGGTTCCCGAGCTCGGCGCAGATGATACAAACATACAAGTACTTGCAGGAGATGGTGCAGTGATGCTGCACTGTGTATGTGGTTTGTACTTAAAACTTGTTTGTGAAAATGTTGGTTAATTAGAATCAAGTTGTGGTTATGTGTGTTTTTGTTAAATTTATTGAATTAGTTTAAAAAGAACGAGAGGCTAGAAAGGCTAGTGATGGCGACTTGACGAATAATTATGAAATATGGAAGGCAAAGCTATCATTGGCAGTTTTTAAAGTTTAGCTGTAGATGATGGTGAAATAGAGAGAAGACATGCAGCGCCAAGCCCAAATAAATTGGCAGAAAAAGGATTGGTTTAATAATTGAAATTCAAAATAATTTCACACAATCCAATACTCATTGACATCGTTAACAACAATTAATAAATATCGAAAACTGTACACATTACGAGTGCACCATAATCTCTACCGTTACCCCTGTTGTACAACCATTAAAAAACCCAAATCACTTAAAAATACCACTCTCTATAAGATAATTTTGAACACAGAGAGATTTAGAGCAAGCATTGTGAAACAAAATAGACCTTGTGTGAAGAGACGAAAGTTTAAAGTTACATGAAGAGAAACCGATAGTAGGTGGAAGAAATACGATCCCTTAAATCAGCCATCGATATACAACTAGTTCTTTCACGTGTCTCTGTTTTATTCCTTATTTATTTATCTGGAACTATTTATTACAAGTTTATTTTATTAAGTGACACTACTTTGCTAATAAAAGACGTCTTGTTCATCCAAGATTAGTAGGACCAGGTTAACGAGAAAGAAAGATTAAGAATTATGAAGATTATTTTGAGTTAAAACATCGCAATCAAGTATTCCATCAAAATATCATCAACGAGGAAAAGAAAATAACGTCCACTACGGAACAAAGTGACGATGGTACTTTAAAAGAAGTTGAGATAGAAAACTATAATAAAAACTCTTCACAGCATCGTAAAGACCTCAATAATGACGTCTCTAATTCCGCCCACAATCAGCTGATCATCGAAGATAATAATAGTGAAGGGGGTGTTAACGATAGGCACTTGCGTCTATTACCAGCTGATTGTCATTATCACACTATTTTTATGAACACTAACGTCACAGACGCACTTAACTTCGAGTACATATCACACATTGTCATGGTGTCAGCCTATCAGACTATTAATGTACTTTTGGAAAAAGGCTCTTAAGTTGTGAAGGATGATTCACCTAGATGACATAAGCATGATCAATCTCTGTTAACACTAGGGAATATCCTCTCTATCCGGAGCCTAGTGACCCCAACTGGACTGGAAGTTCTACAGTCAATAATTGATAACTTGAGATGGATACAATTATCCTTAATTTGGAAAGGCTTAAAGTGAAAAAGATAGTTACGATTCAAATAACCGTGAAAATACAAGAACCAGAAATGGTGGTGTTTGAAAAGCTTCTGGTGGATTTATAAAATTGAAAGAGGATACAGTTAATGTAAATTTTCAACTAGATGGATATGATAATAGCATTTATAAATTAATGCTATATACTCATACAACTGAACACACGCAACTGTTTATGCACGGTCAATTTATAGATATGACAAATTATGAAATTACATAACATGATAAGATCAGTCCGATATGAAATTCAAAACAATTCAGAGTCAAAGGTTATAATTAAATGTGATTTTCAATACAGACAACAGAACATAGTCGAAATTAAAATGTTTAATGAGGCACTTGAACTTTTGCTCTCGTCAGAACGGCAAGATGGCACTCACACAGACTAACTGCATATATAAGAAAAAGACAAATACTAGCAGTATATTTGTGTCACCCGAGCGGCGCCGGCGCCTCGATAAACGCAACGATACCGACACGATAACGTTAATGGACACACTCTTTATCACCGCACACACACAACGACAGAATCACCATTAAATCTACCGAAAATAACTTCCCCGCAAACCAACAACGCACTTTAGACTCCAAAAACAAAGTCGAAAATTGAGGACCCTAATTTTTGGGCATACATTATTTTCTGCACCACACAAAAATATACTTAAAACCCAACTACTAAGGCTCAGAATCAAGTAAATTAAAGGCAGATGGTTTTAAGGTATGAATGGATTCGGGGAAGTGCGGTAATGGCTCCAACCGGAATGTCAATGTCAGTCCTATCTGGAAAAAGGATGGGTAGAGGTCCCATTCAAAAACAGGATATCAAGGTCCGAACCGTAAGTGGTTTGATATAGTTAATGTATGCCAGAGCTGTTGTCACATTTGTCTTAAAATGCAGTGTGAGGACGATTCCGCTTCTCGACCAACATCCTGCCTTTATTGTCAAGAGATTTAAGTCATCAAATACGTGGGAACTCGAATTTTAAACAAAGCACTGTCGTCTGATCTCTTCAATTTAATTAGAAGATACTTGGACTCGGATTTTAATTTGCTTTTGCACTAACATTACTTATGGATTTCATAAAATTAACAAATCTCAGGTTATAATCATTTCAAGCTGCCTACTGCTCAATCTACAATGGATGCCCATTCCTTCATTGCATTGTATTCCCAAGTTATCTCTCTTTATTGTAGATATCGAACATAAATTAGTAAGATGCATAGATGAACCTACGCAGTAGTTTGGTTATCCATCAATGGATTAAGTACAACGACCACGGACCCACCGTACAAGTATTATAGGGTTAGGTTAAAGATCACACTGCGTAGGTAGTAACAGGTCGCGAACATCGAACCAAGGCAATAAAAGTGAACATACAAATTCGAAAACTTCGGAAAATCCCGCAAAATTCGTTCCCCAAAACATGAATTAAAATGCTGAACACGTCACTATTGGCAAAAGGAATCTTAAAACCCTTAAAACGCAAGCAAACACAACACTAGGGATTATGGCGCGACAGGCGCCAAAAGCAATGAAAAATGAGGGTTAAGCCGGGAATCATGGGAAATCCTATGATGAACTTGCTGAGGGAATCCCGGCGATAAACACTGAATTTCGCACCCCTATGCTTGCATGCGTTGATTGTGCAGGGATTTCCGGGATGACAGTGTTTACAGGGTTACGCCTACAATTAAAATACAGTAAGTAAAATGTAGAATGGAATGTTCCGGAAATTTTGGTTTTCTGTTAGGGATTCGGCAATTTAATAGCTTGAAAGAAAATAACAAGAGAATGAACAATATAGACAATTTATGATCTAAACACGTTACCGTAAATTACCTACCCGACCTCTGCAAAGAAAGAAAGTTCTCTACACGAAGATACGAAAACAGGAACTGTTTTCAAGATAGACTTCTGAGACATTCGAATATAAGCTTTTGCTTAGCTTAAGACCAAACATTACTAAGAGGTCATATGAAATAGATCCAAAAACATCATCGCTCTTTAAAAAAATCCTTTCTAATCTCAATCCACTGAGCAATCGGACTTCTAAAGCACGTGCCTCCCTCATTATTCAAACCCCAAATCCCTATTACTAAAAATTATGCGGTACCGTCATCGCTGGGGTCTATATTATAAACAAATACCCGCACCGCGTGGTGCCTTCAAAGGGACGTGGAAAAAACTCTGAAGACCGTTTGTTGAGCGGCGCAAGCATTAATAATGTAGTTTAAAGATGGCGCTGGAATGCGCGCGCAGGCTGCGACGGTGGGGATGCGCGGGAGTCGATAGTGATGTGCACTTTGGAATTGTGTTCAGATTTTTTCTAATGAGACCGGAATTTTGAGGAATGTGTGTTGGAGAGATCTTGTTGTAGACAACAAAAAAACAGAGTATTTAAGATAAAATTGTAAAGTAAGCAAAAATGGTAGATCAACAAAACAATTATGATAAAGAAGAAAGTGATCACGTCATACCGCAATATAATTAATAACAAGCAATTAATAATACAGTAGTTCATAAACAATCACCAAAATCATAGAGCATTATCTTAGGAGCGCAGGCGCACGACCGCTGCAGACCCCGTACCTATTAATTATTATAGTATTTAATTAGAAGTGATAAGTGTGTTTGCGAACTTCGTTGTTATCGCAGCCATTATCTGTTTGTATGACAGAAATTACGTAAACATGTGATTTTTTGTTACAGAGATACAGTTAATTGGCTACACTGAATGAAGCGGTGAATTTTTCTCTGATATTGGAATTTGAATGAAGTTTTGCCGAATTATTATCTGGTGCTTGATAAGGTCTCAGTGTTAAAATATGTATTGAGATTTAGTGTCTTTTTTTGCGGTGGTCTGACTTTGATAAGATGTGAATTTTTGTTCTGAATAAGAATAAAGAGTGTATTGCTTTCTTTTTTGTCAGCATTTTTATAACAAGATCAACGCAATGGGATTTGCAATGGGCAACTACAGTACTTGCACAAGTTATTATGCCATGTGACCGGGACTGTAGCTTCATCATTTTGTTTTTTGACATTCAAAAGTGCCTGTAATGGTCTAATTAAAATACATGCATTGAGTCCGGGTTTATACTTAATTCAGCCTACATTCTTTTAAGTCTTTGCTCTTAAAAACGAGCAACAAAATCCTAAAAGAATATCGATACACTCAAAAATTCCTTGCAGGTACAACACTATGCATCCCTAATTTCCAGGAAGCTGCGCGGGCGCCGCCGATGCGGTCGGATTCCACGATCTACCGACTTTTGTCAGTGACCATCTATGATCTATGATTTTATAATGCCGGCACTGTTGTATTTCTATTAGGAAAGTGGTTTATAAAATTGATGTCATAAAGCATAATGGGAATTAATATATCATCCAAGTAATATTGATAAAGCTTGAAGGCGATTCCAATAAAGTTAGGGAAAGGCTAGGCATGTGATGAATTTTGGTAAGAAAATATATCATGGGCATCAAATGCATAAGAATCTTTCACCTTAACTTAGAAGAGTATTTTACGACAGTCACATTTTCTTAAAAGATTTGTTACTTGGTTCAATCTTCCTAATAAAAAAGATTTAAAAGTATTCCAACTTAAAATCAACGTTTAAATTTTTTTTTGGTTCGATATTGACAGTCTCAAATCTAAAACATCAGTTAGTTATTTTGTACATATATTTAAATGCAACAAGGAGTTTTGATAGCCTAATGATTATGCGGAATACTATTGATGGCGTTATTAAATTTGCAACTTATAATAATGTGGGAAAGACAAGATTGAAAATGTCAATCATAAATTAGTTCAGGGTCGGAATGCCTTGAGGGATTCTGTAGAATGAAATTGAATTTATAGATAAATCTAAGAACTACAATGCTGTTTAATAGGGAAATAACATGACAAAACATCACGGATGTAATCCCTGAAGGGTTTGGTAGATGTAACTAATAGCAGAACCACATTTCGCCGGTTATGTAATGAGGAGAAAGAGGAGGGACGAAGCACATGTGACTAAAGAGTGATGGATCTGAATATTGATGGATGGAGAATTGGAGAGGGAGAGGAAGGCCAAATAAAAGATGGATGGATTGTGTAAGCAATAATGCCCTCCGGTATGAAGGAGAAAGAAGTAAATAATGCCGTGAAGTTTGACATGGGAGAATTGAAGGAGAAAACGTGTTTCGACGACTCCAAATAGAATGGGAGAAGGGCAGGAAAATGATGATTTCGGCAGATGTTTTAAGCCCTATGTAATAGCACAAATCCAGATTCTGAGGCTATTATTGATAATTTCTTGATGGAAATAGAAAAACCCACTCATATTTGAACGGGTTGTAGAATAGATTAAGTTTAGTGTTTTAATTAAATAAATTAGTACCTTTAGGTTTGAGGTCTTCCATTGCGTAACGACTGTAAGGTGGAGGAGGGGTTTCTGAAAACAAAGAGAAAATATCGTTAATACACATATTCAATCCGATTTAGGTTTTCCTACCTAAAAAGTGACATTATTGAAGCTAATAGAATTTTCCAAAATATCAGGCTAAACGTTTGGTTACATTTTGTTCTTCGAACTCATCTATTCTTACTTAACTTCAATTAAAACAGATTCGAATCACCATTTAAGTAACGTGATTAAGTTACATATCAGGTTCACAAGTTGATTCAACGGAAAAATTAAAAGAGGAATGCAAAAAGTCGCTCAAAACTTTTTTCAATGGCCACTAATCACCCGCGTTACCCGTCTCGACCAAAAAATAAAAGAAAACAAACTTAAAACAAACAACACGTAACCGGATCAGGTAAAAACGATCCCAGACCGCCCGCAATTATGTCCAACCATGGAATCGAACCTTGATCACCGGCTAAATAATGACTAACCTATATTTTGACCTCATAACGACAATTTTATGCGCCCTTTTGGAACGAACGCCGCTGACTTTTGTGACGAATATGTAATTTTGTACAATCGAAATAGTTTTCAACTTAAAATTACGATGCGGCGTCAGTTTTCTGAGGGATCGTAAAGACTGAATAATAATTCACCAACTTCAAGAAGTATTCTTCGAGAAACAACCAGGAAAAGAATACAAACACCAAAGTAACGTTAAATAATGTCGTTTGAATCCGGAGCGCGATCTATTCCATTTACAAACGGACAGGCACGCGCTATTGGTCATTTAGAATTTCGAACGCCATTAGTATTTTCGAATTCCGAATGTGAATTGTGCAATTGTCATTTGCAATTCGGCGCCAGGCGGCGGTGGACGTGTCAACATTGTTTTTCAACTGAATCGATGCCGCTGGACATTTTGAATACAAATTATACGGCCATTATTATCACTGAATTCAATATGATTTTATGATGTAGGCAGTATGCGCGCCGTTCCCAGAAGTGTTTAACGGCGTTTGCACAAGAAATTTCAAAACAATCGTCAGTGCATGCACCTGCATATCGAATTGATGATAAAACTTGGAATTTTGGAAGATGTCACATAAATCATGTGAGAGTTTTATTAGCGTTTTATTGCGTGGTACAATCGTTAAGTGAGCTTAAATTCATTTTATTATATCAAAACGGTACGATTTTGTTGACAGCTACATAGATTCTAAATGTTTGGCGACAGCATTTCAAATGAGATTTAAGACTAGCTTTCAGTGTTATGAATATGATAGTATGAGTCACATGTTTTCGCCTCGCTCCCGACACATTGCAGCTGAAAAAAAGAGTAAGCGATGCAAGAGTAAATGACCCTAAACGCCTAGCGTAGCATCCAGCAGATATAAATAATATCGTTGTTGAACTTTATGTCCATACGAGTGCGCTAGTGGACAACCTTGCCTCCAACGAACAGCCAAAACAAACTTTAATCTATTGCCATAAAACTGATATTTAAATCACCGACGCCAGTGATATCTCACCTTTTTGCAATAACAAACTATCACATATAAATATATAGAGAGTGGCGTGACTGAAATTACTTTTACATCTGTTACGTCATAAACACCATACATTATTAATGGAAAAAAGACTTTGTCGTGACCGATATAGAGTACAGTTTCCTAACAGCTTTATTTAGAAATCATTAGTTCATTTGCTTCAAAGCTTAAACTTGCAACGAGTGCAAATTGATTTGTATCGAATGTCGAGGGGCGAGGGTTTAGATTGCAGTGTGACGTGGTGGTATATCGTGTTTCAATTATTGAAGGAATCAATCAAGTCATTGAAGAATGGGTCCTGTACGAATTAAGATAAAGTTTAATTTTGATATGCACATGATGGAATGCCGTCTGATGAGGTAGATAAGTATTACGGTAGGCGCGTATGGAGGCCCGGCATGTGTAATTAATCTAAACATTCAATCTATAGCAATAAATACCGTAGGTTGTCAGTTTGTCCTTCGATTACTATGTAACTGGCGAACCGGTCAGCCTGGCCGGCTCCCTCGGCGTCTATTGCTCTATTCATAGTATATTCAGCAACTATGTAGTGTGGCGGCGATAATAAATTTCAAAAAATTTATTCAATTGCTTTGATCAGTGCAGGACAGTTAGCCTATTAAATGGTACAGTTATTGATAAGCCTGTTTTCTTAGTTTATTGCAATGGCTTACAACTTTATGTTGGTCGGACAGCTATGTGAAGTGATGTTTATTTCTACACTTTAGTCTAGTCATAAAATCGATCTAGGTAATCTAAAATTGCCGCAACAGTATTTGGTCCTGTTAGTTTAAGGAAATCACCTTTAACTGAAATCGCAAGAGGGTAATCGAGAATAGATTAGACAATGTTGTGGAGACAATTTTAGTGTACAAACATTTCATAAATCAAAGCTTCCATAAAAGCAAAAACTGTGCAAGCAAATAAATTAGAACCGGGTATAGAAATAGAGTGGAACGATTTATAAGTGTTGTACAATCGAGTAGCGTAGATGGGCTGCCAACGCGGCGCCAGCGCAGCGCTCCACCAAATTGTAAATATGCACTGATTCATAGTTATGTTTAGAAAATTATTGACTTTGTTATATTGTGGTATTCAAGATATTTCTACATTTGTTTTAGGCGAATTACTTTTTGGTACTGTGTAAGGCATGTCGAAATATATGTTTAACTTTAACTGTCTAAATCGACAGAATATAATAGAATTAAGGATACTTATAGATATTTTGATTTCTGAATCTAGTTCCACTATAAATATTTCACCAATTTCAATTTCTTAAGTTGCATTATTGTCCATCTTCATTTTATTCTCTTCCAGATCTATGAGTTCGGGTTTATGTGCTCCGTTGAGCGTTTCATTCATCTTTAAAACCAACAATTTTAATTGAAAAACAGACCCAATGTTACCGCGTTCTTCTTTTCTGATTATTAGACCTTCGGACATATCCATTTCACTAAATCTATTAGCAGTCACATATCACATGCACGGTCTAAATATTCGTCTAACGTAACTAGGTATTCCATTACGCGTTTACGTGCTAAATGAACATTTCCTGCGTTTATGAGATCTTATAGGTACCTAATAGTTATCTGAGTCGTAAGAAGTCTTGATGAAGTTCTTCGTAAACACTGGTATCTTAATGAAGGAACTAGCCTACTTCAGAACAATGTGCTGATTGCATATTCACAGAAGATTCTGTTGATAAGAACAGGAAAATTAAAGTACTAGAAATCTCATAGGCACTGCAATATTTGCAGTGATCTCATTCAGATTGTTAAGGGCTATTTGAAAAGTTTAATTTGGTTTTGATAAGTATCTAGGTATTAGACCCGAGAAATGTTTTTGTTTTTGTAGCAAAATCAATGTCCCGGTATTGTTGGTGGCAATATAAGAAGTAGCGAGCACGTACACTATTTAAAATCTGCGCTGTACTTTCAAACAAATAAAAAGCAGTACACTTTGCCAACATGCGGCCAATAGAAAGGTGTGTGACAATGCCCCCTGAGCAGAGAGTACGCCCATATTGTTGACTAAATATTTTCTACATCACATTGCGTATCAAATGACGTCGGTCGTCGTACCACTGACGTGCCGTTTGGCTCACCACCGCATGTCATTGCTAAAATAATTACATCTATTTGTTTTTCTCTTTCAAACTTTTAAATTCCGTTTTAAACTACAAACGTGCCATCACATTTGTTTTGTTTTCAGCTTCACAACGTCACAGCCGAATTATGTCAGCGATAAGTGGCTATCGCATTAAGATGCAATACGCATTCGGTTCCGCCTCAGTTTTCATTAATCCTTCATAAGTATTTTTATTTTCATGGAAGACTATCATAGAAAAATAAACATTGTTTACATAGATAAACAGACTTGACTACAAATCTCAGTCTATTACTTGAGAAATCTAAATCGAAAACAATAAACAATCAATAAATCCACTTTAATACACCATAAATCTGCCAGAAAACTGTGGAAACGCGTCAGCGCACCATCACGTAGCCGTCTCAAGGACGAAGCCACGCGCGTGAACATTCCCGGGATCATTGTAAACTCCAATACGACTAAGATTTTCATAACACTAAAGATTTAGATAACTATTACGCAAAAAATATCAACGAAGAACTTACAGATATTTTCGGAACAAACGATGATCACCAGGACGCAAATCATTGCCAAATGGGACAAGCTTACAACAACAAAAATTGTCCAAGACGTAGTAAACCAATTAGAGAATAGACATCTAAATTTTAGACAGGAAGCATGATGATTAGGAGCATGCTAAAAATAAAACGGGAGTTTTGTGAAGAACAAAGGACTAACGGCGATTGATTTTACGAAGACAGTGCCAAAGAATTTAGGGTCCTAACCTAGCAACAAAAGTCTAAAATTCAAAAAAAAGTCGGTTATACGCACGGAACGTGGCGCGCGCGCGTGTGAATCGACGAAAATAGCCCGCCCGAATTATAACAAGTCGGATGGCGCCTCCGACGGCGCCCGGCGGCCGCACGTCGGCAGCTCCCACGCGGACGCTAGGATAAACCCTAGATACCATTGCTTATTCACCAAGGTTTTTCTGGTTTTCTAAATCCATGCATAAATGACCTTGATTCTAAACTTCTAGATCTAAGACTTTAAGATTAAGAGAGCTTTGTGCTCATTGATCTTTTGGACTAGTAACCTTGTCCAAATGTTATTGTTTGTCTGACTTTTTATTGTGATGTTTTGTATATATTTCGAAAGAGTCCTTGAAATCAACTTTGCAGTATAAAACATTCTCATGTGACTATTAAACAAGGACAATGATTATGAAATTCTAATTATCTAGTTGTTGAAATAATTTTATTGTCTTTATTGCATTGTTAGAGAAGAGTTTATTTAAAATAATTAACTACTACAAAGTTAAGAAATTTAAAACTAGATGGCGTTGTTGTCGATTGACGTAAGATGTCATCGTGGACCTTGCTTGTCGGCGCTAGGCAGCACCGGAAGGCAATGACGTACAAACAATACGAGGTGAATTTATATGATGCAAATAGTCGGGCGTTGATTGATCGATAAAATTAAATGCAGGTACAGCCAATTGTAGAATGGACACGTGCAAAGCTTAATAACTAAGGTACCAAGACAGAATAAAGAAATCTACAGCAACTTACTAACGAAGTGAATCAGTCGATATCTCTAACAGGAGGTTTACCAATAGTTATAAATCTAGACACTGTTGACGTCAGTTTTAAAGTTTGAATTTGACAAGTTGGAAATAAACATTTCATTTGAATACGAAAATGATAAAGTTAACACTGATGATGTACCTACGTGATATTGGCAAAATTGTGGTGTCTCCTTCCACAAACGCCATTAAATAAATAAGTCAAGTCAACACTGATGATTGTTGCTTTCGTAAACAAGATATTATTTATGAAAAACAAGGTAAGACTGAAGTAAAACATAATTTGTTAACATTAGAGTCAACGTAAGACACTGGAAAATCTCATAATCTATCTAAAAATATTTCACTCAACAAGAACTACTTCCAATTAGACATCGATATGAGTTGTCAACCAAAACAAACATAATAAACATGACACTTAAAAGAGTATAAATGTTTGATAGGAAACTCACAAGTTCAAAGGGCTCTGATTGGTCCAAAAACAAATTATGGCCAATTATAGTGATCGAAGCTATAGCTATCATCTCAGTTAGTTTACATATTAAAGCACCGGCACTCTTGATGATATAATTAACGCTCATTAGTGAAACATAAAACGTAAAGTTAAGCATTCATTGAAATGGTAACGTGAGAGAACTTCCAAGGTTCGTGCTGTTTCATAATCAGTGACATGGGATGCTCATGTTTCTTCAAATACTTCAGCCACACTCTCTATAACTAAGTGTGATAGATGATCGATCATTCTTTGTCAAATCTCAAAGGTTACATTGATGACTTGATTCTAAATCACAATTCAAAACAGAATCGGAAGATCAAACAGGTGTTTGGACAAAAAATATGGACTTAACAAGTATTATTTAAGAATAATTTGATTTCAATATATTATACTCAATTGGTAACGGTTCATCTAATCCCCAAAAAGGCCTCTCTTAGCGATAACCTGCCGTATGCCGTGCCGTGCCGCCGAAATACTTGTAGCATTACGGAAAAATTTATTAGTGTGACTCAAGTGGCTATCACCAACTGTTTTAGAATTATCGTCTAGGTATATATAGTGTTCACTGGCCTAGGAACTGATTCATAGAAGAAATTAAGTCTTTGATGGACCGATACATTTTAAAGTAACTACACGTTGAATACAACGTGACTATCGTGTCCAATGGCAACATTTCTTCCTAAATTGCGCTTGCAAGCTTATAATTTATTCAGAATATATTATCAATTTGGCAAAATAATTATGACATGTCTTCAAAGCATTCCATTAGTTATGTGAGACATTATTAAAGAATGTAAAACATTAAACAGCCGAGAATTGACTGAGTAAATCGGCACTGACACATGTGACTTGGCCAAGACTTCAATAGACCTCCTAACAAGCAGTGAAATGAGCGATCGGCAACACGTCGCCGTTGCTTGCTGCGGTACGTGTAGGTAATAAAAGACGACAATTTTTCCAGTTTCGCAAGAGCCGCTGCCGGGAGCAACCGGTTCTGTCACAGGTGCCGCCAGTCAATGGGCTATTTTGTGACACAGTCTGCGACCACGTACTTAACTCGATAATATCAAATCTGAAAGTAAACTCGCCCGAGATTAATTACGTTTGTTGAACGTTTATCTGGAAAATGTTAAATGTGAACGCCACTCACTTCTGTACTAAAAGCTTCGTTGTATTATGGTACTACCGAATAAACAAGCATCGATGAGGATGAGCAACTACAAAAACGTTAGCTGTAAACGACTTCTTTTAATGCAAGCCTATTCTCAGGCGGGCATAATAAGAGAACCATTCACAAATTCAACAATGCAACCCAAAAACATGACCAGACTACAATAAAACGAGAAAAAAACCGATCACGAAAATCGAGTTGAGCTTACGCAGTGCGGCGGGCGTACCTGCGCCGGCGCAGGCGCGCCCCGCCTCCCCCTCTCCCCGCGCGCCTCCCGCCGGCCCCCGCCTGCGCGGCGCGACACGGCGCCGGCGCCAGTCAGCCGACAAGCAATTATGGCTAAATAAATATCGGCCATGCCGCCGCCTCCGACGCGTCGCTAACATCAACAGATGGATTTTCATACTGCTATCTAGACGACATCATTAAATTTTGGACCCCACTTGTAATGGCCCGGTGAAATGGCGTGTGGGCACGAAATTACTTGTAAATGGTAGTTAGAATTCTTCGTTAATGTTTGTCCGTTGTGGATGTGGGTTTAATTGCCGGATGTGGGTGACTGATTTCCGTAATGGGTATGAGATGACAGGCCGGTGGATGGTCGCGAACGTGCCGAAGCGCCGCGAGTTCGTAGCAATCTTTGATCCTGTGAGTCGGCGGCGTCGCGTCGACGCCTGCGCTCGATAAGATAAGACCCCTCTCCTCCCACCGGCAGCGTTCGAAAAGAGTCGGCTCGCATAAAAACATTCACAAATAGAGGCCCGCGCGGCTTGATTGCCGGTGATTGGCGACCACGCGTCCCAAACTCGCTATGCGATTGATCTGCGTGAATAAATTGGATGCTTGCAATCTAGACTGGACAAGGATTTCCTGTTCATCTTGTTCGTCCAAAAAAAAAACACGTCTCGAATCTCGACGGACAAAACAAAAAAGTGATGAATCAAACTGAGCAGGTGTACGACAATAAACATATCGATGATTAAATTTACGATGAGCCGTATTACGACCAGCAAGATCGTAAAACTGAAATAATTACCCGTATAACTGGAGTTTATAAAAGAGGTACAGTGCAAAATTACCTAGAAAATGTTAATGAATTGTTTGGTTGGACCAAAACACGTTAATTAGCAGTAGAATCGAATTAGAACCAGACCAAAACACAAGCGGGACTGTTGATTGTTGCGTCGGTTGGCAATGTGCGCACAAATCAAAATGTGCAACAAATAATGGCGACTATATTTAGTAAGCGCGCTGTGGGAACAAGACGGGAAAGTTCACAAAAACAGTGGCGTCGCGAACTTGTCGCGACAGATGACGACAAAAAGTTCACCTGCATTCGTGCCGTCTGCGGAGACGACCGAATGGGGCCAGACAAGCCAGGTGGCGTTTTAAATTTACTTATCATTATCTCTTCATAATTTAACAAAAAAAATAAAACAAACGAAGTCGAAATCAGGAGTACAGCCAAAGGACTTTCAAAAAAACTTAATTTCGAGGATGTTAGTGGAATAAGAACATAACAATACATAATTTTTGTTATGATACCAAAATACTGTTAACTTTTCAAAACTTGAACCAACAGCACTTAACACATAAACACCTTGATTTATTTTGAACTTTTGTAGTTTTGAAGATGTATTTTTGGACAGATAAGTGATGTATAAATCAAGGATAAGCCATGGCAAGCTTGTGCAACGGAATAATTTAGCAAATTACGCAACCTTTAATGCCTGTGCAAAACTGATTTGACCAATTTGATGTCCATTTAAGGCGATTCCGTGGCGAAAGTGAACGGCAAAAGGACTAGACACGCAGATATCGCGTTATTCATGTTTTTGATGTAACTTCAGATACATTTCTTAGTCTAGTTATGATGATTGTGAATTACTTTACAAAAGAGATTTAAATATGAATGCCATAAATTCATAGAATACAATGTTATTGAAGAAATTCAGAGCGAAAAGGACTTCCGAGGAAGAAGAAAAAACGAAAATCGGAAAACGCATTCAAACAGCAGAAGTTCAAAACAAAAACTCAAAAGATGAGTTAATAACCACTGAATAGTTTTGAGATAACAAAACATCCAATACCGTCGAAGACATCTGCCATACAAACAGGGCCTTACAAGCTCCCAGCCGCTAGCCAGTCCTTTCCTCATAAGGAAACATAAATATTCATATTTTTACTTGGCTTTCTTCTTAATTAATATGCTAACAGGCATTGTCAGCACACCCACGGGTAGTGAGAAGTATAAAGTGGGCGTCGATCTCAAGTAGGCGACGCGGCTTGCGCGTGAGTCGATGTCATGGTCACTCATTAGTTTGAAAACATGAGTGAATCTCTGTTACTTCACATGCCCGTTATGGTGTAGTATTATTTGGACGGTTTTGGGGAAAATTGTGGGTTGTAGTCATGGAAATGATATGAGATTTTCGAAGGTTTGGATATTTGAATTTGAAAAGGATGGTGATGGTGTTAATGTTGAAAGATGTTTATAAATAATTGTGACGCAGGTAGCAAAAGCAATCGATAAAATTACTGTGGTAAAGAGGCAGAAAGAGCAGGTGGTCAAATACCTTACCAGATAATATACCATCATGAATCAAGTAGTACAGTAAACCATAAAGTAAAGATTAATTTGAATTTATCAGCATGGTGTATTCTACAACGAAAAAGACAAATCAAGACCATATTGATCTTAAGGAAGAAAAATCACAAATAATTATAAAAGATAAGAGAAGCCCCAGAAACATGTTTTGGTCACGTCTAAATTAAGACGCGATTAGGTAAAAGAAAATTTACATAAATTATAACTAACGTGACATCACAGAAATGATTGTCAGTCTCGGTGTTAAAACGAGCCGAAAACATGATCACGCCCAAATATCTGCGATGATATCATGTAAGGGTCATTTATACGACCTCAGGAAGCGCCAGGCGGCGGAATGTAGCTATTTACCTAACAAAGGCTGACGGCAGTAGCGCCATTGCCTGACGAATTAAAAAGTTAACGGGCTGCGCGCGCCGAGCGTCGCGGCACGCCGGCGCCGGCGACTCGACCTTGTCTAGTTATCGCGAACGGGTGACCCTCGCCACGGCAGATTAGGCGAACCGCTTTTTACACACCCCGACTACGCAACTCACGCCTGAGGGAATCTTAATCACTGCTCAATATAATTGTAGCACTTTTACTTTTCAACTCAACTCCAAAAGAGCAAACGCTTTCGGTCAATCAATCAAAATAGCAATAGTGTAATCATTAATATAAATGTTGCAGAGCACGTCTGCTAAATGCTTTAAAGTCGAAGGAAAGTGTTGACCTTTGAAATTTCATACATCAAATCCAAGAAACTACTACTGATGTCACAGCTATAAATAGATCGCCGAAGTCTAATGTTTACACTAACAATCTAATGTAGGGATGGTGTTATATATCGTACTTGTGTCAAATGCCGGTGGAGTATGTGACCGGAGCAGCCTGACGTCACTGGCAACGTAACTATAGATACAGAAACAAACAGTAGCGATAATACAGTGATAAGGAATCGCACTGATAAATAGGTGCAACCCGCGTGAACGAATCTACGTAAGTATGTAGCACATGAATAATAAGAAAATCAGAACTTTAGGGACTAGGATACACATCCATTAATATTGTAACATCTTCCAGAACACTTTACGAACAAGTAAAGACACTTCAATTTGAATTAATGCAAGACTATCTAGGTTATGTTAGGTGAGAAGAGGTTAGGTCGAATTAGAAACGTTTCGATGGCCGAAAACATCCAACAAACTCGTCCCCAGCGTCGTTCTTGATTCAAATCACAATCAGCGGTGACCATTCATTCGTTTGATCATCCATTCACATTAACTGTACGAACGAACACGTTCAAAACACGGCATAGGAACACTGAGCTCGAGATTCGTACGACATCGATGTTTACTTGATGCACTTGTTGCGCGGGTCAACGTCCTGCTCACGTCACACATACCGGGCTTGCAGAGGCGACTCCAGTGGTACGGGTTGCAGCACTGCTGATCAGCGCAGAGGGGCAGGCGTCGGAGTTCGCTGGAGTCTCTTAGGTCGGGGAACCTGAAGGCGCGGGTGACTGCGAGCCGGAGTTGTGAGGCGGTGTGACCGGCCGGCACGCACTCCCCGCCGGCGGCGCCCGCGTCCAACGCTCTGGCGAGCCGCCGCAGCTGGTCGTCCGGCAAGGAAGGCGCGCCGGCCGCTACCAGCCGCCGCCGCAGCGCGCGTCTCCGGAACATCACATGCCGACGTCGGGGTCACAAGTCGCGCGGCCGTTCGCGCCACGCGACACACTCACGCAGGCGGCACGACATCGCTCGCCGCGTGCGTTCACTCGACTGACGGACACAACGTTCCGCCGGCTAGTGCAGTGACGCGGCCCTGTGTGCAACACCTGAATACAATTTACCCAGAATCTACTACCCCGCTTATTTATTTTGAATCAATGAAATCGTTTTCATGCTTATTTGGTTCATTGCATAGTTCGGATATTGGTTTCTCAACAGTAACTAAATCTAGTCTATAATAGTCCTCTGCCAGACATACATTAATTTCAAGATACTTTCTTTCTGTATCAATAATTCATCACACTCGATTGTCTTGTTTTGGATTCTGTGGCTTTAACTTTACTTCTTCAACTACACATTTGACTCTATTTTTAACTTTTTCGTTCTTCTCTTTCTTTTATTTAACTTGATTAATTGTAAAATGTTGTAAGAAGTTGTGCACTACCATGTTGAATACCGCTTCGTATCTAATCGCAGTAGTCATAAATTGAAATAAATAATCTTTTTGAAATCGTGACTCGATGAAAAAATATCAAAATCTATAAACATTCAGATAGAAGAAAAATAGATAAAGACCCCGCCAAAAAGATAAGTGAAGAAACACGTGAACAAATATATTAAAGTGGTAACAACCTTAAACATCTTGCAAACCTTCACAAAACAACAGCAAACAAATTTAAAACAACAGAACACTCATTAAAAATCTCCCCAGTTTCCTCATCACCAGGCCAAATCTCCCATAATCCGGGCAGTCGGTTGCCAACGTCTATCAAGCGCGGGTGTGCGGGACGCGGGGGCGGAGGCGCGCGGCTGGCGCCACCGGCGGCGTCAGGTGCGCGCGCCTGTGTGCGTGCGGCGCCACCGAACACAGACGAGCGCCTAGCCGACCGTGTAGATACGACAAAGAATGTGAATAAGGTGGAGAATGGGATTGAGCATCTGTGAGGCTGAAAATAGAGCACGAGCAGGATCATCCGAAATTTTGATGCATACAAAAGTATTTTGGACGATTTAATTTGAGTTTCGTTGACACTTGCCTTTAGATAGACGTTTGATACGGTCAACTACAACTAATATTAATTATCTGGTTATCTGTATTAGCGTATTATAGTCTGACAAGTTCTGAGGTAGAACAGTTTTTTAAATTGAAAAAAAAAGTATCTTAAAGAGCATTGCTGTAACATTTCGTGTATTTTAAGTCAGGGGTTTCACAAGGGTCTCACTTGAGACCCCTTCATTTTCTGTAGGGAAATTATTTTTAGAAGCTATTTTTATACAGATGGATAGATATCAGGTAGATTCTGAAGCCATTTCGAATCGACTTCAAAACTAAACATAGAAAATTTGAGTCAAGATAAAGAAACGTCCCCATCTACACCATTCAACTAATCTATGACCGCTCATGGTTCGGAATGCGCAGAGCTAAAAGACACATCAACAAAATAAACGTACAAGATAACTAGCAGCGTGCCGCGGCGCCGCTCACCTTCACGCTGGGGCAACTGCGAGATAGGCAGAGACAGATCTAAAGAGCATGGCGCCTAGCATTTAACTTCCTAGAATGTCAAACTCACCTGCAGGCGGTGAACTCGGCAACTGATCGAGGTGTGTATGTAAATGAGGAGTAGGTACTTCTATACTTTGTTCAGTCTTACATGTCAAATCACCTGCCTATGCCTGACGAGGCTCGGACCATTAACAGATGGGTTTTATGCAGATAAGTAGACAGCTGTGTAACTGAGATATTTGAGATCAGCTTATTTGCCGAGAGAAGTTACGGGTATTATTTCTAGTTGTTCTGAACTTGATGTATGAGGAATATGTTTTTGGGAAACTTTGTTTAAAAAAGAGATTTTCAGTACCTTATCAGGCAAAAAGTGCTATATGTAAGTATGTTCGATCAAATTTGCTTATCAAATCTCTCACTCTATTAAAATCTGATTCATTACATTGTATTTTAATCTTGGTGGTATCTTATTCTGGTACTACACTGTTATTCTCTGTTAACTTGATGGATAGCAATGTTGGCTTAAAATACTTTACTATTCATATTTTCATGTGTTCAAGAGAGTTGAAGAAAACAGACTGGGAGTACTGCGAAAGTTGGAAGTGTGTTATTAGCAATGTCTACAGTTTCTGTTAGATGGCGCTGTCTACCTAAATCTGGGAACGGTAGTATTTACCCAATAGACGGAGGGTAGTCGGAAGTTTGTTGAGTAATCTTATAGTCGTTCACGTGTGTCAAACTTACATTTCACACAGTATTACGTTTGCCTTTTCAAATGAATGTTACTGACTTCAGTACACATAGATTTCAACTTTACCTAAAATATAAGGATTTAGATATCGTTCTTCAGCTTTAGAAAACAAGGATTTTATATAATCTATTTACTTAAGGTCTTACTTAAACGCCCAACACGTCGCCGAATATTGGGCTGATTCAATTTAGATTGGCATTGACATCCTGAGAAGAAATGTGTAAACATACTGCTTCTGCTATCAAAAATATTCTAGCATTCCTAACTACTTGCCTAAAGTTTTCATGTATCTTCCTTAGAATACAAAAATATCAATGAATTAATTAACTCTATAAATTCCCACAATCAAATCGGTTGCATCAATGCTGAAAAATGAATACTCTTCAGTCCTACACATCGCTTTTATGAAAGTGAATGGAGTAAGCAAGGTAAGCGGAGCAAATACCTATCATAATTCTACGGGTCTAGTTCACAATATCGACAGTCACTACATCGATGGTCGCTGTATCGAAAACGTTCCATCGACGGGCTAATGTATCGACAGTACCCCAAATCGATGGTACGCTACATCGATAGTACCCCAAATCGTTGGTGCGCTACATCGTTAGTACACTAAAGCGACGGTATGCTACATCGATAGTAAACCAAATCGATAGTACGCTGCATCGACTACCCGATCCGAGCCAGATTTGAATAAAAAACAGCATTTATAAAAGTTTTTAATCACAATTTGTTAAATCTGTAAATTGCTTAATTTTGATGGAACCCACATTAAATGGATGAAAATAAAAACATAAATTCGTATTCAGTAACATTGATTTCATAAAGTACTAATTTAAAAAACTACTAAAGAAAACTTTTTTTTTCCGGGTGGGAAATCATCCAATGACTTCCCCCGCTCTGCGCGGAGCGAGGGGGCATGACAGACTTGTACTGACTAAAACCCACCCATGTTCCTTCTATTGCCCTTTACGTTCCGAGGCCGCGGCATCTCTTTCGAACAACCCGCAACCCCGGCAGGCGGAGGCTCTGGCAAGCCCCTCTGCATTGCTGACTCTCTTTGAGGCGCGCGTGAAACACGAACGCGCCGTCGACACGGCCTGTCGTCAATAGACGGACGGACGGTGAGCTAACCATTGCTCAGCCGTCCACAGGCCCGCATCTACGGTGGCCGGGAGTCGTCTCGCGGCGCCCGGCGCCCTGGGCGTCTCCCACGGCGGCTGGGTTGGCCTGATGTTCTCTTCCTCAAACGCCCGGCCTCCTCCTTTGCTAGCATTACGGCTTCGCAGAAGGAGGTGACCGCTTCCCATTCCCTCTCGCTCCGGACCATAGCCTGAACCAGGGCCGGACGCGAGAGATCGGATCGGATTGCTAGTAACACCTATCTTTAATTACACAAAGAGTTTATCAGGGTTCCTGTATGGATATAGATATTTCTATAAGTGTTTTTTATTATATTTGATTTGGATAGTTTTTGTTATTATTAATTTTAGTAGTTTCCTTTTTTTTAAATTAGTAGATACTATAAGAAACAATGTTACTGAATACGAATTTATGTTTTTATTTTCAACCGTTTAATGTGGGTTCCATCAAAATTAAGCAATTTACAGATTTAACAAATTGTGATTAAAAACTTTTATAAATGCTGTTTTTTATTCAAATCTGGCTCGGATCGGGTAGTCGATGCAGCGTACTATCGATTTGGTTTACTATCGATGTAGCATACCGTCGCTTTAGTGTACTAACGATGTAGCGCACCAACGATTTGGGGTACTATCGATATAGCGTACCATCGATTTGGGGTACTGTCGATACATTAGCCCGTCGATGGAACGTTTTCGATACAGCGACCATCGATGTAGTGACTGTCGATATTGTGAACTAGACCCTAATTCTACATAGTGGAAAGTTGTAGGTATGTTTACAAAACTAACTTTACGACACTAAGAAAACTTACCTACACTATAATGAACCACTTGTAAATATTGTGATGATCGCATGATACACAAAAAAGTTTGTCGTGTTTTTTTTATTGCCAGACATGGTTGAATGGAGTTACTACTTGTTTGTTTTTTTCTCTATTATTTATTATCTTCTCGTTTTTCTTCTTTTGTTTTATTTGAATACAACTTAATTGCCTCTGCTATGGAGCTCTATCAAAGCAAAAAAGAAATTAAAATTGGCAATATTTTAAATGACATTTTGTGCGAATAATTCTGCAATGATTTTAATTTTCTGCTATCATGCATCACCTTCTCCCAAATTACTTTCTTGAACATATTACTATACTGCTATACTAACTACTGTTACTGCTAAGTACCATTTAACAAATTATGTTAAGTCAAAGCTGGTATCTAAACAGGCGACGAGCACATTTAAACCTTTAACAGAAATGAGTTTCCCGTACCTTCATTTTTATCATAAGTAGTTACCGCTAAAAGAAGGCAGACTGTATGGACCCTCTAGTCTTTAACGTCTCGCAAGGACAGCGTGTACCATACTCCTCTGTTTAAAAGATTTGTGTCCTATATCAAACAGTACTACGACTAGAAACGTGTTCAAACACATCTGCCTTGCTTTACACAACCGTAACGGCCCTAATATTTCTTAGTAGACCTCAAAAACTCGATCAAAGAGTTGTTTAAAAAAACACTTTTAATACGGATACTCATATTAAAAGTTAAATGTCAACGTGTTATTGCGTATTAGTACAAAACACGGATCTGGTCACTGGCGCTTATGCTGTTCTGCTTCTGACCAGGAGTGCTGACGTCAGAACGTAGACAGCTGTGGATGACGAAATGTCTTAAGAGATGAGAGATAATTGCAAATTATGCTTTGAAGGGGTAAATATTGAACTTGATGTTTGATTTATGTTAAAACATGTTTGTTTAATAGAAAATGGTGGAATTTTAAGCTGGTAAGGAGAAACTACTGATTCTGGGACTTTTGAAGTGGCAATCAGAAATTATAGATTAATTTATGTCTTTCTGGCTGAAGGATGCATTGGGGTAGTAAACGCTATTGTCGAGCAGTGGGTTACTTAAAACAACTGGTCAAAGTGATGGAGTTTGAAAAAAATACCTTTATAGTCTTGAGTTGTTCGAAGAAACGGTACCTAAATGCGTAAAACTACCTAGCTTTCAAATAGGAATTGTTGTTGTATAAATAAGTGTTCGCCTACCTAAATAATCGACATGTTCACAAAGCATAGACATTCAAAAACAATGGCAAACAGTAAAATCTACATTGACAAGTTTGCATTGTGTTGTGCGTTCTAAACACGCAGAAACTATCAAATAAATAAGTTTATACAATTTTCTTGGCGCCACCCGACCAATAATGTAAACATCTTCACTTTTGAGCATTACATTGGAATTGAAATAAAACTTGTTTACATCTATTACCAAAAACAAGCTTTTCAACAATTACGCCTGAGGATATTTTAATTTACCAATGGGAAGGCGCCAAAACTAACATAAAGGAAATATTAACATAAGCTAAGAGATTTATGTCAACATTGCATTTTAAATAGCGGTGGGCGCCATCTTTTATTATACAAGCTGTAATAAAATTAATATAAACGCAACGACAAGGCTAAACATCAGTTCAAAATAAATAATAGCACACGTTTAATGCGTTGCCATTTTTTTAATCTTTTAGTTCCTTCTATTTATTTTTTTTATACTTTTTTCAAAAACAGGTAGGTTTGTATATACTTAGAAGGAGCAATAAAAGTAACAAATATGATAAATACGTTTTAAATGAATGCATATAAAATAAGCACAAATCAGGAAAATAAAACGTAAAAATGTTTCAGTAAGTTTTTATTTGTTTTCATAACTTTTAATCATTCAGATAAAAAGGTAAGTACCTACTTAACTTATTCCTTTGCAAATAATAAGTAAAGCATAACCACTTCAGTAAAGACAACACATAAAAAAACATGCAATAATTTTCATAAACAACTTACCTCATAAAATCTCAAATATCCTTAAAATCATCCTCAACATTCACATAAAATTTCCACTTATCCAAATATAACAATTATTTAACATTAAAAATATAATATATTAATTACATTAAAACTTCTATGTATTGTCGTGAACAAATTCGTATGGTTTGCAATATGGCTACGCCTGTCATGGCTGCCGGTCGGCGCGGGAATGGCGCGAAAACGCGGAAAATCGCGCTATTTATGCATCCACGATCGGGACCAGTGAATGAAACTGAATGGGATTGTATACCCCGCGGTTTGAGTGAGTAAGCACGCAGGCAGAGCCTCGGGAAGAAGGGGAATGCCTTGTAAGTATCAATTTCCCCTGCCTGAAAAATGTCTCACAGTATCTTTGTATTTTGAAGGATTGTGTTCAGCTTTTTCATTATTATGGGCTATATGTTCGTTTATTCTCATACATCAATTTCAATATGTATGGTACATATTTAAATAAATCGTTGTGGTATACCACTATGGCTTCGAGGTATTCTGAGAATTTTGCCGTCCATAAGACCCAGCTGCAAATTTACTGTACAAATATACAGGTCTTTAAAAAACTGGACGATTTTGTTAACTTTTCAATTAATTTACAGTACATGGCAAATTATAGGCAGTGTGCCACAATCCAGGGTTGCGGGTTGTTCGAAAGAGATACGGACCCAGAACATAAAGGGCAAAAGAAGGGACATGGGTGGGTTGAGTCAGTAAAAGTCTGACACTCCCCCGCTAAGCCCAGAGCGGGGGAAGTAATTTGGGTATTTCCAGGCTGCAAAAAAAAAAGCGTCACACAATGTTTTAGTCGTTGCCAAGTCCTGGCATTACTTGTTTCTCGCCATCAGATTCTCATGCCATTCAGGTGATACTGAACCCCTGAGCCAAATATACACAGTACTCAATTCATCAAGCATTAGGGTTTCAATCGATCTATTTTTTTTCCCACACAATGTACATACATAACATACCCACATAATGTTTAATAGTAGGAAACTGACCTAAATAAACTAAATCCTCTTCTAGCCGGAACATCATCACACTAAAGCCCTATTTTCATATCACCCCAAAGGTTACAAAGGGGAGGAGCACTACTGAACTAGTAACCGCTGATAGGCTGGCATCATGCCATCACGGTACAACTTCAGGAACTGTTGACTCCCCTTTCTATATTGATATAATCAGATGTTAATTAATCCCACTATTGGGACATATACCAGGACCAGATCATGCTAGCCCAGTGCGGGTTGGTAGAAGTAACTAGTCAGTATTATCCCACTGATGAACTTAAGTTCCAGGTTTTTCAAGATCTCGAAACAACCCTTAAGGTTGGCGTTCAAATTATGTCGCCGCCTTATTTTGGGCAGGCCTCAACGGAACCTTCCACCTTTAGGAACTCACTGCATGCCATCACATAAAAATATAAAGATGAAGAACTTCTATCTGCCTGCCCTTTTTTTGGGGTGGTAAATCATGATATAACTTGGGGGGGAGTGTCAGGTCTTTACTGATTAAAACCCACCCATGTTCCTTCTATTGCCTTTTACGTTCCGGGGCCGATCTGGGTAAGCAATTAAAGTAGTATGATTTTAATAGTGTTTAGTAGAGTTGGGTCTTAACCCAAAAAAAATACAAAGGGTGCATTTCGGAAATTCATACTACTTCAAGTACAAGTACGTATATAAAAAACTACAACGGTACTCAGTATAAGTAGAACGTTACATAGTGAATAACATTTTCTCAACACTAAGAGACGACTGATATTAATATAAAAAGCCAACAACAGACTAATTTGTCAGTTTCACGGTCGAATGCGCCCTGGAGCAATGGAGCAATGGAGCATCATCTTGGATAACGAATAATATACGAACGAACTGTAGATTGGCAGCGATCTTAGTGTTGCTAGCTCTGGCGACGAATTCGTATTTGGTTTTTCGTACAAAGGTATAAAAACTCATACGAAAAATGTTTTGTACGACCACTGGCACGGTTGTCCCAGTGGCTGAGAGATTGACTTCTGCGATATGTGACGCGGGTTAGGTCCTCGTATGAGTCAAATGTTTATATGGCCTACACGTAGTTTTTCCAGGTGTGGCTGTTTGTTGAGTATAAAATGTTTGTAAATACAGAAGAAATTCACACGACTCAGAAGAAAAAAAGAACTTTGTAAAGAGTGGTATTCATTACCAGTCGCGGCTTAGAATCTAAGGAGCCTTTGCTTTGTGTAAATTTTTCTTAACCTCCAACTCTCCTCACGGTGAGTTTTAATAATACTTATATTATTTTATTTCAGTAATTTAATATTTGAATTCATGTTGCTATTATTTATTATTGTAGGTACTTTTACTAATACTTCCAGGTTAAGAACATTGTTACTAACAATACATATAATATAATGGAAATAGCTTAGGACCAACTAAAAATTTATAATATCTATCAACTAGGGAGGTGACTCTTTCCTTGGAATGGGTATATGATTCACTGATATCCCATGACACGGCCATGTCTATCTGCGTCCATTTCAACGCAAGTTGACTTTGTAGCGACACAAAGATGCAAGTGGCAAACAGTACTACAGCGCCATCTATCCAGCCACTGAAGAACTAACGGCAAGATTCCTACATTGCGCAAGCAAAGTTGTACGCGAAGTTAGCATATATACGAGCACCCGACAAACAACTGTCGGGCAGTGGCCCGCCAGACACGACACCCGTCTGGTCGGAGGATCCTCCCTTTTCCATAGAGAATGAAGATGAAGAACTTTACACCCTGTTCTTCATACCTCCAAAACTTCAATCAGGCCACGCTTGGTTTGATGGGCGCTAGAACATTAAAAGCTTTTACCGACTTTAATTTCATTTAAACTGAATCCACAGAGATGATTATAGAGTAAAGTTGTGAAATTGTATTGAATAATCTAAGGACCCCTGGCCTAGCTGGCTTTTCATCATCATTAGCAGCCTACAGCAACTCACTGCTGGCCCATAGGCTTCATCAAATAAACGCCATTTTGCACGATTTTCGCCAACTGTCATCCAGTTGCTTTACTAAGAAGTCGTGCAACAACTTTACGCTTGCCGCTAGCAGTCTTACTCAATCAATAACCAATTTAGGACATTTAAAATCTAAGCAGGAGAGAAATACCATAGATAAACCTTTAACACACACTATTACCTATTGCAATTCATATGAAAGGTCAATCCTACGTCTGTTTTTAAACAGTTATTATCATTAATTACGACGCACCGTCTTCCAAACCCCTGACAACAGACCCTCCAGTCAACAAGTTTATTTTTAATAACCGACCTCCTTAAACTCAGTAGGTGGCTAGAGATGTTATCTGGCAACCCTCGGCATAGGTGACCGGCGCAGCGGCGGCGCACAGTCGGCTCCGCGCGCCATGCCGACGCGTCCCCGCGCCGCCACATGCGACCCATCCTGCCACTGCTATCCGTGGGGGATGCGTAACATTTTGGGGTAAGCTGAGATGTAGGTTGACAGATTTGGAGGAGACCTATGTCTGAACAGATAGGTGGCTGTTAGATATTCGTATTGTAAAGGTAGATTAATGAATGTGGGATTCAATTCAGTAAGTTCTGGACTTTCGATAACGGTAGTAAATTAAAGTTATTTTTAAGGAGTCAAAAATCACAGTGGTTGCTCCAAAGTTGTTGTAATATTGATAGAAAAAAAACACCACCAACTCTATCATCGTAGTAATAAAATATCTGGTATCAGGAAATTGTAAACATCAAATTCAAAGTTTGTATGAGAAGTCTGCAACTTAACTTTGTTACTTTGAATGCACAACATTGTGTTCCAATCCATCTTAAAAGGATTTAACCTGGAATAGACAGAACTGAACTAAGCTCCTACACCTGGAGAACCTACCTAATACCTTCAACGCCCATATGGGGGTAGGCAGAACCGCAGAACGGACTTGAATATGCTCTCCCATAAATTTCAAAACATAACTCATATTAAATATGCTAATGATAACAAAATCTCAGCATCTCAGTGCACTTTGCTCACGAATTCTTATCTCATGCTGCCCCATAGGTCATCCCATCGGCCAGGCGACGCGGAGTCGACGTCGTCGTGTTGTCGCGCCGCACCGACGCGTCTCGTCGCCGCCTCGCCGCCGCGCCGCGCCCGCCGGCCTGTTTATCTTCACGCTTTATGTCTCGGGGTGAAGGCAGTATTGGTTGGTAATTAGATGCATAGGGTAGTTGAGGAGTAATAGAAATATAGATGGGGAGCGGATGCAACTGCTGCTTGTAACTCGAGTTTTTTTTTCTACTTAAAACGTGTCAATAGAAATGCAAATGGGGTCGACCCATTTGGATATGAGTTTGGTACTTTCGTTTGGGCCTCTTGGTCTAGTGGTTAGTGGCCCTGACTGCTGAGCCGGAGGTCGTGGGTTCGATTCCCACCCAGGACAAACTTTGTGTGATGAGCATGATTGTTTGTTCTGTGTCTGGGTGTGATTTATCTATAATACGTATGTATCTATAAATTATATAAGTATGTATATCAGTTGTCTGGTTACCATAACACAAGCTCTGCTTAGCTTGGGATCAGATAGCCGTGTGTGAGTTGTCCCAAGATATTTATTTATATTTAATACCATTTCGAAACGCTCCTGTTAGTAATACGCAAACAATAGGACAATCAGGATACGATATTATACTCTCTAGGGCAGAGTCATCAATGAATCACCACCTGCAACCGCCTGAACAGGTTTCATAGTACAGAAACAACATCACACCCGTTTTCCCTGTGTTGGTAGAGGTATACAGACACAAACTTGACTGGTGTCGCTATGCCGATGATATGGTGCTGCTAGGTCCCTCAATCAGTTCCGTACGGTCACTATTGATCACATGTGAGCGGTATGCATTGGCCCTTGGGCTCAAGTACAATGTTCAGAAGAGTCAACTGCTAGTTTTTAAGGCATTAAATGGCACCATCTTACAGCAAGTGTCCTTTACTTACTTGGTTCACTGGGTCAATGAGAGTCTAACTGATGATAGGCACATGTACGTACAGGGAGCGCAGGCCATTGTCGGTAGGTTACCCCTATGTTCACGGTTAAGTTTAAGTCCCAATTAATGGAAGGCAAATTGCCATCAACCAAAATGTATTATATATTACCTTTATAACCAGAAAGATATAATTAAAAGTAAGTTAGCAGTGTTTCATAAATTTTCAGAAAAACTACAGTTTCTTGGAAAAATTGAAGATGCCTTGACCTAGATAGTTTACAACAGCAAATATTGAGCACTTTAGAGGAGACACGATGATCGAAAGTTAGCAAACCGAGTAAGAATCTAGATAAATCTGCACCAATTGTAAAAGTAAGTGCTGTTGACCACTTCGCTGCGATGACCTAATCTCGCTTGTCTCGCTCCGCTCCGCTCCGCTCCGCTCCGCTCCGCTCCGCTCTTTTCGCTTGTTTTGGAACGGTAGCGCTACAGCAACCTGTCAGAACATCGAGGTTGACTGATTATGAAGATGAGAAATTAATACTTACAAGCTTGTTACAGCTTTGTGTCCCGCCACTTAAGAGCTTATAGCGAGTGATTTTGATCGAACAGCGTTTTGGACAAAGTGGTTTAAATCCATTGAAATCTATAAAATTGACCTAATTTTGCTGAAAGTAAAGATATTTGGCGATGGTGTTTGTTAGCGGTACATTAGTTTTGCAAACAATTTGCAGTATCTTTGACAGCCGACAGGAATTTCTCTTGCTTGCTCTTGCGTTTAAACATTTAGTTGAAGTCACACAAACGGCCAGACCCTGAACTACCTATCATACAAATATTAGATCCGTGCGGGGATCGAACCCGTGACACGTAGCACCTGCTGCGCTACGCTTAGCTACTGCGCTAGCCGTGTCGTCAAAATTCTTCTTTTATTACTTTTAAACTCAAGCTCGGACTCTCGACGGCGCGTTCGTGTTTCACGCGCGCCTCAAAGAGAGACAGCAAAGCAGAGGGGCTTGCCAGAGCCTCCGCCTGCCGGGGTTGCGGGTTGTTCGAAAGAGATACCGCGGCCTCGGAACGTAAAGGGCATTAGAAGAAACATGGGTGGGTTTTAGTCAGTACAAGTCTGACATGCCCCCCCGCTCCGCCCAGAGCGGGGGAAGTCATGGGATGATTTCCCACGAGAAAAAAAAAAAGCTCGTACTCTACACAAAAACATATCAAAATCTCACTTAGGCTTACACTTTCCTCATTGAACATCTTAGAACTTCGACAATGTGACATACTACCAGCGAGAAGGGTTATAATCAAAAATGCTTAGCTTAGGTCAACACTGTTAAAAGTCATTATAAAAATACGAAACCAAAAAGATTTAAATATTTACAAGTGACTGACGGGACAAGACGAAGAAAATCGTAATTCATACTTGTGCAAAATCAAAGTTTTTGAGTAAAAATATTCCCAATGACCGTATATATATACCTGTATATATGTTTTAAATCTGTTTGTACGAAACACTTAAATAGTCGTCACTAGTGTAGGTAGATAGGTCCTCTGAAAAAATTGATTTCCCACATCTCCTGCGTTTTTACCGTTCAGATATCGCAGTACTCGTTTCCCAGTCCACCAACAAGTAACTCTATAGGAATAGTTCGACTATTCAACCTTTTTTCTACCCGTATAATTAACTAGTTTAACTTTTCAAAATCTTTAATTCCTCCGTATCTCCAACCCCATCTTGTATCTTCCTATGATGTAAACACCGTGATGTTTACATCGCACCACGTGCTACAGATGCGTAATGTGGCGGCAACGGGACGCGACACAGCGACACCGAGACAAGCGACTGTGTGTCGCCGGCCGACAGTCTTGGAGGCACCGCTGGTAGACTGTTTTGGAAGGCTCTTCATTGGTCTTTCAAGATGGGTAAGGAGAATTAACTAATATTTTTAAGGTAGATGTTAAACTGTCTAAGCCCTCTTTTAAATAAAAATAATGAAATCTTTTTATTTCAGACATATTCGGCCCATATTATTGTTAGTAGTAGGTATGACTTAAAAGCTATGTAATTTTTTTACACATTATAAAATTAATTTAAGTAGGTATTTGCCGCCCTTTGAGACCAAGGGCACACGCACTTGAATTTGAACCCAGTGCCCCAGAAGAGGGCTATCCAGTTTACGGCTGAGCACGTTCAGGATTGCGTTAGCCCTCCCACGCGTGCGGAACAAAAGTCTGAAAGTTTTTTCAATCAGAAATGTCTACAATTAGTATTATATTTTTTGACTGCTTAATAACTAGATAATTTTATGATGCAATTACCCTCTTTCTCCCTCATTTCTCACTTTTTTTTAAATAAAGCCTATGTCCAGGGTCCCAACTATCTCTGTACCGAAATTCATCAAAATCGGTTTAGCCATGTAGGCGTGAAGACGTTACAAAAAAACAAATAAAAATACTCACTTTCGCTTTTATAATATTAGTAAGTAAAATTACTCTAGTTAATTTTTCTTCGACATTTCTAAGTTGTTCATTTTCATGGATGTTTACACCCAACAAACTGTTTCACCCCATAGATTCGTATAAAGGACACAGAGAAGTTTAATAAAGTTGCCTGGAGCACTGCCCACCACCGTCAGACGCAGCGTGAGGCAAAAAGATCACAAACAGACCGGTCACCTTTGGCTGGAAGCCGCGCCGTGTCGACGCCTCAGTATATTGATGCAGTTCCATCCATTGTTATAATAGATGTAATTGGGAAAAACAATATGAATTTGGAGGATAGATATTTTTGCTCTTTGTTACGAGTGATTTCTATATCTACGTTAGTAGTTTAATTAACACTGTGTGAAGGCCACAGACATAGCTTTACATGGTATGTCATTAATCCCAACTATACTGTCCCACGGCCGGGCAAAGGCCTCCCTCAAGTCTTTAAATAAATTTTTGTACCGCGCCACCTTCAACCAACCGTCGCGGGATGACTCCGGGTCGTTACACCACGTTTTTCTGGGTCTTTAATCCCCCAACTACCAAGCATTATTAACGCCACTTACAAACAACTATTCTCCCTACTACCCAAATAAAGACTTGAGAAATGACTCGAGAATCGAACCCGCATCCCTTCTCACCTTCACAATTTATAACCTTCAGCTGTTTGTAAGTCTTAGTTCCATGGTCAGCCATAGAATTTACGATCCAAAATGACAAGGAAAGAGGAACGAATATGCAGTATTTGTTATTATTTTATACCCTTATTAGCATCGGCGACGGGATGTCGGTGCTGATGGCCAGAAAAGTGCTTATTATGGTAAATAGGAGCTAATTATATACATATTTAGATCGTTTTATGCTGAAAAAGTATCGCTATTGTTTTACAATCGGGTATGGGAACACCGGTCTAGTTTATAGGTAATTCAGTTTCTAGTTTTTAAAGACCGAAAATAAAACACCTACGTGTTTTTTTTTAAATACGAGTTGGACTAATAATGCTAATAATGCACTAATAGTGCTCGAAACTATTAGTTATTCTATTATTAGCACATTGCGACATAAAGGGCAATATTTTTAATCTTGTAGACTTGGAGGGTTCATTTTTTCACAGCTCCAAGGCACAATGGATTTGGACAACAATTTGGTCCAATAAGGGTTCCGTTTTTTCCTTTTGAGGTACGGAACCCTAAAAACGATGAATGTCCTGAAATCTTCAGCATGAACTCAACCTTTATAAAAACCAACTACTTTATAGCGATATCTCTCTATAGGTACTTGAAAAACAATAACATTCCTAGAATCTAGGTACAAAAGGTTTTTTAAACTGGTTTTTTACTCTGGACGCTCTCAATGTGCTCGTTTTTCTACATCGTTCTCACATGTATTTCACAACATGAATTATGTATCCATGGTTTTGTAAAAATATTATGATTTAAAAGAGTGTCCACGGAGTTTCTTGCCCGTTCTTCTCCATGGAGATTTACGCTTTGGAATGGGCAACTACAGTACTTTCACAAGTTATTATGTCTTCTGACTGGGACTGTAGCAGCATCATTTTTTTGTTTTCATGACATTCAAAAAGTGCCTGTAATGGTCTAATTTAAATAAATGATTTTGATTGACTGGGTCTCTGAGGGATCGCATATGAAACGAGGTGATCCTACAGAGAAGTACAGTTGTCGATATGGCTCAATAATTAGTAAGCTGACGTGGCAAAGGGCTGGTACATTAGCCGTAGAGCTGATGACCTTTGATGACGACGTAAGACGTTTTCTTGAGTGGAGACTGCGAATGGACAAGCATAAGTTGAGTCGCCCTCGGGTTCGGATGATCGACGATCTACGCGCGAGTCTCTGGTAGCAACAGAATGGTGGAAGGTGGAAGGAGTTGCTGGAAATCGAGTCTTCAGCAGCAGCAGGGAACTGCTCTAGGCTGATGATGATTCACGATGCGTGTCAATAACATTACAAGAGTTCGCTAACTCATAGGAAAACCCCTGTAGGAAACAGATATGACAAAAACTGAAGCTTATGCATACATCCATACTTAATACCTAGACATGCAAAAGTAACTCTGTTATTGTGTAAATTACCTTTTCAGGGAAAAATGGCTGAACAGATCGTAAATAAATTTAGCAAGGAGATAAATTCTAACTTTGGAAAGGATATAGGCTATTAATTATCACGCTAATCAAAAGTCATTTATTCAAATTTGGCTGATAATCAGCACTTTTTGAACGTCAGATTACAAGAGACAGTCCCACAAAAACGCCCTGCCCTTCGCCACTTCCTAGTGTTTTAGCTGGGAAGAAGAAGTGGCGGAACAAACTCCCCAGCAACACATCTGTCTGTCAGGTTAGAAGAACCAGATTTTATACAATTCCGTTTATCACAAGAAATTATAAAAAAATAAGAAATTATTCATTCATTGTCACTTGTCAGCTAGCAAACACCGATTATATATAAAAATTTAAAAAAATTAAATTAAAATTAATTTTGACGACATCGTTGGCGCATTGGCTGAGCGATGCGCTGCGTGACGCGGGTTCGACTCCCGCACGGAACAGATATCTGTTGGCCTACAGATAGTTGTTCCGGGTCTGGCTGTTTGTGAGTTTGAGTGTTTGTCATTGCACCCACGATACAGGAGAAATCCAAAAGTGGGGCAACGTTTTGAAAAAAATCCTTACTAGTACCTATTTTAAAAGCGAAAGTGAGTTTGTTTGTTTGTTACGTCTTCACGCCTAAATGGCCGAACCAATTTTGATGAATTTATATAAATACTTGCATTTTTTTTAAAGTGTTTGAGTTCTGATAACTGTCATGACATGCATTACGATGGAATGGCTAACGCGTACGAAGTCGCGGGTAACAACTAGCCCTAACAAATATAGTCTTCCTGACCATTATCTGTCACGGCGGAAAATCTCAGCGGAGATCAGCGCTGAAGACATTATAGTGCAGGCGTGGGTGCGCAGGCGCAGATGCACTCTCTGTTCCCTCACTCTCATAGTCCGATGGGACTGCAATCCGACACGACTGGAGAGACATCAGGCCTAACTTATATGACAAATACGAAAGTATGTTAGGTTAGTGTGATATCTTTTACTCTGGACGCTCTTACTGTGCACGTCTTTCTACATCGTTCTCACTTATTTGTCTAGTCTCAACATGAGTGATGTAAATACGATTTTGTAATAATATTATAATTTAAAAGAGTATCCACGGTGTTTCTTGCCCATTCTTCTCTTTAGGGATCAACGCTACTGCGTCAAACAAAATGATGAAGCTACAGTCCCGGTCACAAGGTATAATAACTTGTGAAAGTACTGTAGTTGCCCATTTGTGACCGGGACTGTAGCTTCATCATTTTGTTTTTTAACATTCAAAAGTGCCTGTAATGGTATAAGTAATTGAAATAAATGCTTTGAATTTGAAATTTTTTCACGCCTAAACTTCTGAATCATCATTGTCTTTCATCGTCCTGAATCTTGCATATGCCTTGTCAGGTATACGGAAAAGACATAAATTTCATTTAAAATAAATACCTTTCCCGCGGGAAACAACAAAATCGTTCTTATGATAGTAGATGGAGCGACGTGTCTTTAGAATCAAGATAATACAACAAGCATATATTTTTTACAGTATAACCCGAATAAGTTGTCACATTCTAAATCATAATAATATCTAAATCAAGCGAAGCCTAATTACCTACACACTGCTTTAAAAAACTCATCTCAAAAGGAAGTATGAATGATTCACCAAAGCAGCCGGCGACTCCAGTCCGAGGTCGGGCGTCTACTTGTCGGGAGCGACGGCCAAACTACACTGTTTTTATTATATCTACTAACTATTCTGTATGTGTCCCTTGTACTTGTAGCGTTATTGTTGGACAGGTATATAACAAAGTGAAACAAATGAATTGAGCTGTGGAGTATTGACAAGTAATTGTGGAGATAATGCCTTGAGGGATTCCCAAAAAGTGCTTCGTAAGTTTGAGCATGAAGCCTTGGGGATGATCATTATTATTAATTTTAATGCTGCCCTACACTACGAATTTCTCTTGTATCGTGGGTGCGTTTACAAACATTCAAACTCACATACACAAACAGCCAGACCCAAAACAACTATCTGCAGGTCATACAAATATTTGTTCCGTGTGGGAATGGAACCTGCGACACGCAGCGTATTAGTCGATCCGTCAGCCACTGCGCCAACCGTGCCGTCATTATCGGATCGGGCAAGTTGATATTGGGTTATTTAAATCAGGAAATTCTTAATATCAGTTCGAAGGTTTTGTCCACCTTTAGTGGCGAAATGTGGGATAAGCGTGATTTTATGATTCCTTACCCCAGATCATCCAAAAATATATTCGCACATTAATTAAACATGGTTTATGGTAAACGGCGGCGCTGTTCTGTCTGATGATATTCAAAACGTATCATCGATATTCAGTTAGTTTGATTTACGGTACAGTTTGATCCAGTCACGGTTTGAGAATCAATCGGTAACTCCACCAGTGTGCCCACGTAACTGAAAACGTTTCAGGAGACTACAACCTGTCTGATTAGTTTTGAAAGAAACTGCCACTAGTATGTGCAATGCAAATTATACAGGACTTTCTGTTGAGCGATTGATTCAACTGGCTGAATGGGAATAGGAACATCACACAACACCCTATTGATGATTCTGCACACCTCTGCATTACTCTTCAGGAGTTACAGGTGTAATAATTTTATATTGTGTTCAATTGGAATAAAGGTCAGGAAGATAATAATGTTATGTGTCATATTATAACTATTATAAGTCTTTTGGCGCGTAATGTTTTAATAAATCTGTCTGTACTATTCAGAGTAAGACTAACGAATGGTTTAAAATGATAAGTATAAATCTTTCGAGGAGTGATTAAAAGACAGGGAGGTCTTTTAATCACTTCTTCTCCCCTAATATAAATAGTTCAATGATATGTTATTGCAGAAACAACTAATGGATCATTGAAGAAGGAATTTGTTCCAAGAAGCCTTAATAGACACGCCATAAGGAGACTGTCTTTCCCATCATTTATTGTGAAACTCTTGACCAATAAAAAGGTATTAAAATTAAAACGTTTTTTTTTAATATTGATACGCGTAAGTTTCAGTTCTACACCTCTGTCCCGAATTGGGATCGCGATCCGACTTGCTAATGAGACGCCGTAACGCCTAGCTGCGATGCGATGCGATCAATCATTATATGTAGGTACACCAATATCAGTTATTAATAAGTAAGTACCTATGTGAAATGTTTTCAACAGGGGTAAATAAAGTACTTAGATATTGTAAGTAATAGAAAGTTTCCTATATTGTTGTTATTGTTTGAAACTTTAGAAAAAAATAACTAGTAGCGAAATAGTGCCTAATAAATTATTTTTGAAATCGTTCTTAGTTAAATCGTAAAGTACCTACTGAAAACTTTTTCATGGAACTTGTAAATGGCGATTTTCAGCATCCAATTAAATAATTATTGTCTCGTATTGAGTAGGAAAGTTTCAGGTACTTACTTAAGTAAAGTACCTATGTTTTAGAATAGTTTGCCATCTAATTTTCATTACGATTTATTGCTTCACAACATCTTAAATTAAGATGTTGTGAAGCAATAAATCGTAACAAGTACTGTTTGATAAATTAAGATTCTTAATTTATCAAACAGTACTTGTTAAGATTACATCCAAATAATTAATCAATAGTAAAACATAACAGAATTATTAGCAGCGGCAGAATTGTTTACGTCTTGTGCCCGCGACGACGCGCCGCACCGACGCTACTTTTTGGCGCCAAATTCAGGCGCCACCGCCATTTTGACACATTCACATGATTCTTGACAATAAAAATAATTTGGATCGGTAATGTGCTGTCATTGATATCTAATAAGTGGTAGATAGCATTTGATTTGGTCTAAATAAAGTACTTACGTATATATTATTTAGATTATTTTGTTTTGGTGGCAAAAGCTGTTTTGGTCAATGTCCTACATGCTTTTTGTAACTTATTTTCAGGGCAGAGCAGGGGAGAATATTGTAGGCAATTAAGTACCTACTAACCATTTCTTGAAAATGCCATTAACTTGGAATGTCAGACTAATGAAATTACTTAGGTACGGTTTGGAAATCCAGATTGCTGGTCCAAAAAGCTGTTTCTTATACTTAGGTACTTATATATAAATTAATTAAAGGTAATTGTTATTCAACGACTAGTATAAAAGTTGTAAAATTGATAACTTATCTACAAGGAAAACGCCAACTTTGAGAAGAAGGACGTTGTCCACGCATCAGCGGTTCTGAGTGATGGAATGGAAACGATGGGAATGAATGAACGGAAAAGAGAGTTATTATTTATTTCCTTTTGCCGCCGTGGGACACCCTCCAGGTGTCGGGAGCCACGTGATGACTCCCAGCTACCGTGGACCCGGGTCTGTGGACGGTGAGCAATGGGTAGCTCACCGTCTGTCCGTCTAGTGTCGACCTAGTGGACAGCGCGTTCGTGTTCCACACGCCCATTCAAAGTACAAAACAAGGAACTTGGATGTGTTTTAGTCGTGCAAGTCTGACATTACCTTCCGATCCGCCCAGAGCGGGAGAAGTCGAGAAGAAGATGATGTAAATAAGGAATCTACTTATAATTAGTCGTGCGAGCTTGAAGATTTTTACTAAGCGATACGTCACATGGCAGTTTTGAAGCCCTAAATGCAGTACCTAAATATACATAAAATATACATATGATATAATAATATACATATGACTTTGTCACGGTATTATCGAAGTATTCGCGAGTTTTTCAATGTTTTAGGTGTGATTTCTTAAACTTTTGAAGCTCAACGATCTGATAAACAAGTTTCTTTTGAGACAACTTCGCCACTTTTTCCAACAAAACCACTACAACTTCTGCAAGCCTCAATCCAAGCAATCCAACCAGCAAGACGAAATCTCAGAGAAAACACATCAACTGACTTGGTTCCCGAAACGAAATTAGTCAGAAAATAATACCGGATGAGATAATAATACAGGTTGTGGTCCAGGGAGTGCTCCTAGACAATCACGAACAATCTATCCGCTAATAACAACAATAATCTACATTTAATATACTGCACACCACAGTTTAAAAATTAAAAGGAATGCACCATTTGATTTTTAACAAGGAACGGAAAAATCCTCAACAAAAAATATGGTTTAATTTAAAAAAATACTAAGGTACTACACTTTAAGATTTTACCTATACTATACGTTCTATGACTAAGTATTTCACCATTATTGGCAGGAGACAGAAGGCACTTTAATAAAAGATAAATGTCGTCGGCAGGTCATAAATAAAAGAAAATCTATCTGATCTGCCTGAGTGACTGCTCAGAGAACAATGCGGAAACGGGGTAAAACGAAATTCTCCGTCAATGAGCTCAAACTTGTCTGCCACTACATATAGGCTAACAGTCATTGGGAAATCAAAATTCTTACGATAATTTATAAAAGCGAAAGTGAGTTTGCTTGTTTGTGTTTACGCCTAAATGGCTAAACCAATTTTGATGAATTTTGGTACAGGATAGTTGAGACCCTGGAGACGGACATAGGCAATTTTTTTTTAAGGAGCAAGTTTGAAAGATATAAGGGAGAAAGAGTGAAGAAAAGGTAAAACTTAGCTCTGCTATTACAATAAATAAGGCGCAAGGGCAAAAACTACAGGTAACCGGCAACTGCAAATCAGGAAAGGGAACTGTGTTACCCCGAATTTAACGCGAGTGAAGCCGCGGGCAAAAGTTAGTTTTTAATAAATTGTGCAATTAGGTCTTTTTTTCATATTTTGTTGATTTTGATCGAACAAGGTTGACTAAAATTGCATGTGAAAGAGATGCATAGTAGAAGACGTGAGTGCCGAGGGATGCCTAATCTACTTCTCGAATGAGGTTAAATATTGGAAAGCCCTATAAAGCTACAGTTTTTTCAATAAGTAATGAATTTGTTTTGGGGTCTTTCTCTTGTAAACTTTGACGTTCAAAAAGTGCTGATCCAAATTTTCAACAATGGATTTTAAAAGGGCAGAACTATGATCTTAACAACTTCATAGACCAAAGCCTATGAGCCAACACAAGTGGCTGCAGGGAGAGGTCCCAGGATCGATTCTAATGATGTTTATGTATGACTGATTTTATTTTTTCCAGGGAAAAGAGACATATTATTGTGATGAAAGAAAGAATGATAGACACCTATATGTTAAAAGTAATGAAGTAGAAATATTCAAAGGTGCAACAACTTTATTGATATTATTGCTTTTTTGCTCAAAGATATTTTTACCCAGTTTTGGTTGAACATCGGCCTAAGTTCAGAGCAGTTTGTCAGACAGTAAAGTTATTACACGATTCCAATACATTCAGTTCAAAGGTTCTCGATGACTATTAAACAATAACTTCAATCTTATAATTTAACTGATACTAGAATACATTAACATCTATCATAATTTAAACGATCGGCCAGATCAAGAAGAAATCGCCGTTGGAACAATAAGCTGAACAAATGAAGTGATTTCTATTTTTAGCAATGACATTCGTTCTAGTCGAGTGTGTTCGGCGGATGTCCTCAGGGGATGACTTCCATCCCCCTGGCGGCACGTCAATGGATCAATAAATCCCCCCCTTCCTCCTAATTTATATAATAGTGTCACAATGCAATGCAAACATTCAAAAACTGTTGGACAGCGGTGCGGAGGCCATGAAGATAGCGGGTTGGTGAAATGTTGTTGTTGGCATCTGTTTATGCAAGAGTATTATAACTGCTACTACTAATACTCTTTAAGGGTTCCGTACTTCAAAAGGAAAATACGGAATCCTTATTGGATCACTTTGTCATGTCCAACTGTATGTCTGTCGCTCTGTCAAGAACCTTTATCTCGACAACGCGTGAAAGTACCGAGTTAAAATTAAAACCGTATGTAACTCAAATCTGTAGTCAACTGAAATCAACCCTCTAAGTCTACGTAGTCATAAGATGTGGTTTTATATCGCAAGTTTGTACGGAACCGTCGGTACGCGAGTCAGACTCGCTCTTGGCCGTTTTTTTGCCATAACACCTGTCTCTTACATTGATAAAGTTTGCTGTACAACTTTCAAAGAATAATAGACTCTAACTACATCATTAGAAATGTGTTTCTCAGAGATACACAGGAAATATAGTGTTAATACACAAAGCGTTTCCCGCCAATCGTCACCAGAGTCACCACACACGAACTCCTTAATTGAATTCCACGAAGCATTCACTCATTGTACTCCATGATTCGTACCCAGAAATCGTGATACATCCGGTAGTTTAGTCATCAGTGCATGATATATAACTGGAGAACGGCCTTTAGGGGTCGTTCATGCTGGGGCTGCTGATGGGTTGAAAGATACAGCGGCCGCGGAACACAAAGGGCAAAAGAAGTAATCCGCTCCCTTACGCGTTCCTTTTGAGGCACAGAACCCTAAAAAAGTGCTTGTCAAATAACTTTGCCCTTTATGTTCCTGCAACCCCGCCAGTGACTATTACATGTTCAAAACATAGCCTTCATTTGTTGCCTTCACATCAGCTGATGCAAAATCAAAAGTCATTTATTCAAATTAGGCTGATAAACAGCACTTTTTGAACGTCATATCAAGAGACAGTCCCACAAAAACGCCCTGCCCTTCGCCACTTCCTAGTGTTTTATCTGGGAAGAAGAAGTGGCGGAACAAACTCCACAGAAGTCCTGCAAGTCTGAAGACGTGAAATATAGCTTCTATCATTGTCAACGATTCCCATAGTTAGTCGTCCGCTCCCCGCCGCGCGCCGGTTTCGTGGCCGGGCCACAAAGCGCCGCCGCGGCACTACGCAGCCGGCGCCGGCGGCGGCGCCAGCGCGACGCTGCGATCGCTCGCCGTTTATTATAAACAACTACACTCACCTAATATTGATTATTTTGGTACATTAGCCATTGGGAACATGTGTGACAAAAGATGAGAGGGGTGCGACGACATTTTTGAGGAAGTTATGGTGACGGAACGGAGGAAAAAATTCAAGGAACATGTACCTATTTAAGGAAAGCATTTTTCTTTATTTTTAATAAGAAACCAAAACGAATTACTGAAAATAAAATCTTATAGAACACTAACTCAAAATTCTAGGTTATTGAATACGTGACTGATCAGCTCTTACGGAAGATTCAACGGGCATTATCATCAAACCACGAAGACCAACTCTTAATATAACAAGCAATTTAGGAAACTGCAGCTCTCTAGATTCGACAATTGAGATTATCAAGATATTGATTGACGAAATCTCACTTCCCTTTTGTTCGTGTCTATGATAAAAATATGTAAGTAGGTAGTAAAACTAGAAAGTACTTAAGTCAGATAAAACTATTTAGCAAATAGGACGAAGATTGAGATAAAGTTATAAAGTGTTATTTATCAAGGAGCCCCAAACTCTGTCCCAAATCTGTATGAAGGGCGCTCAAAATAAAACTTACAGCTAACAACTTAATACTTAATGAATAAAGATTCACCTGCAATGAACCAAACAAAGTCCTAAAACACTAGGGCCGTAAGAGGAGTATTATCATTTAGTCGCAATAGAACGCTTGGCACGACACCACGTCCGCATTCCCGGCAGTCTTACACCCCGGACAGACGGACGGACAGACGGCGCATTTACATGTGTAGCTTCCTTAGACATGTTTATTAAGACTGCCTGCGTACTTGCGCATACGCAAACACAAGTAGTACAATGAGTTAGCCATACTTCAGCGCCTTTCGGAAATGAATCGAGCAGACAATATGCTTATATCTATATTTCGTCTGCTATGGCTGCCACAGAAAATCCTATATTTGGCAGTTGTTTGCAATCCCACTAATATTAATAAAATAAATGCGAACGTTTTTGAGCATCCATGCTTTTTGTTTGCCCCAGTACTAACTTCCCGGGGTATAAATTAGGAAGTCCGCGTGCATGAGGTTGTATCATTCATATCTAGCCCGTCCCTTTGCTGTTTTCCCCCAGCGAACCCGAGGCTCGTACCCCACATGCGGTGCAATTAGCGTGTATTCGCTTTATTTTTAAGATACTTGGCTGGAGGCCTTAAAAAATTTAGCTGGAGGCTTAAAGCATCCACAGGAATTGCTCGGTTAAGCAGACGACAACCTCTTAGACTGAACTTCGAGATGCCGATAGCGGTGTCAGTGGCAGCACAGAGCTTACTTTTGTTTACATGTTTTGGAGCTCTGAAGTCTGAGAAAACAGAGAACACATGTTATGAGACGCAACTCAACACGGTTCACTTTTGACTAGTTGTTTTTAAAATCAGTCAGTCAATTTTGATATGGTGATTATACTAGGTTTAATAACAGTCCAATATAGTTTGTCTCTTTCTCTATTTATAGTTTTAGGATTAGGCTTTCATCTTTCTCTCTCTAAGCTTCGAACTGTAAGGATTTCACGATTTATGAGATTATTTGCTCAACCTAGTTGGAAATGTCCCTCAAAATCCAAAGAAAGCGTAAGGAACATTTTATTTCATATACTTACCTACACATCATAATTACTTATCCAATTACGAAACCTTTTGTTTAACTACTAACTTAATAACAGTAAAGACACCATTAAGAAAGGAAGACGGAAATGAGTGCGGTTAGTGCCTAACCTGGTTTCATCTTTATAGTAACGCCCATTGCACACACACGGTTAACGTGTCGTCAAGAAATATATCTTAGTCATGCTAGTTTCGTGAGATGACTCCCGGCCTCTAGATGCGGGCTTGTGGACGGTGAGCAATAGGTAGCTCACCGTAGATCCGTCTAGTGACGACAGGCCGTGTCGACGAAGCGTTAGTGTTCCACGCACGCCTAAAAGAAATGTCAGCAAAGCAGAAGGGCCTGCCAGGACCTCCGCTTGCCGGGGTTGCGTGTTGTTCGATAGGAGATACCGCGGCACCGGAACATAAAGGGCAATAGAAGGAACATGGATGAGTTTTAGTCAGTACCTACAAGTCCGACACTCCCCCCCACTCCGCCCAGAGCGGGGGAAGTTATTTGATGTTATCTCATCTGCAAAAAAAGGGCATTCTAGTTTCCTCACGTTGTTTTTCTTCACCGAAGCAGGTGATACAAATAAGTGAGCTTAAACGTTAGTCAGTACTCTAACTTCACCCTTGTTTGTTAAAGTTGTTTACATCCCTTACAGCTTTTTTATAGCTTAACTTGACAACGCACGCGTTCACTAAAACAGAATTGCAGCACGCGTGCCAAATCTAATTATATTAAATTATAACAGAATAGAAAACGCTTTATCGGACATCAGATTTATGTATCTGACTCACAAATTATTTTTATGAGGTTCTAACACAATTTGCAATCTTTTAGAACAAACTTATTGAGATAGTTATTTAATAGGAAAATAAATCAAGGATACGTTTTGGACCGGACATCTCACAATATCATGCTTTAAAAAATAACACCATCAAATATAATGTACTGTAGGTACCTACTCTAAACAGATTTTAAACCATTAATTATTTTTTATATGACGACACGGTTGACGTAGTGGTTGAGCGACCGACTGCTGCGCTGTGTGTCGCGGATTCGATTTCCACACGGAACAAACATTTGTATGACCTACAGGCAGTTGTTTCGGGTCTGGCTCTTTTTGTATGTCAGTTTAAATGTTTGTAAACGCACCCACGATACAGGAGAAATTCCTAGTGTGGGGCAACGTTTCTTTTTTTAAAAAGGGAAGTTTCTGAAATTGGCTTCTTTTTGTTCTTGTATGTTTGTTACTTGATTTCTTCATCGTTTGTGGGCCGTTTTTCAAAATATTTTATAATCGAAAGGGTATACACCCGAAGTTATCCCATATGAATTTTATGTAAATTGTTTGAATGATTTAGGAGTTATATATTTTATAAGTTTACAAACATTTAAACTCTAATGTTTTCCATTTGATTGACACAAATAACTTTATTGGTAACAATTTTTATTTGACAAAAGATAGATTTTTTGTGGATCGGTACTATCTTGCAAACTATTGTAGAAGACAAATAGCTGTATCGCTATCATATTTTTTTACAATTACAGCCAAGAATTTGGCTAAGCGAGTTGCCTCTATTGAACATTGCAATACTCAGTCAAGTTACTCAGCCAATAGTTTGCTCACAATTAATGAATCAGATCATCATTTAAATAAGAGATTGAGACAATAGAGGCAACCTCTTGCAATCTTGTAAGGAAGCCAGATAGTAAATCAGTTGAAAGTATTGGGAATTTTGATTGTATCAACCTGGTGCATCAAAATATTCAAGGGTTTTTGAACAAAGAATTAGAAGTAGGGCTTTTCCTGAATTGTAACAACATAGATATTCTTTGTGCCACAGAGCATTGGCTCAAAAGTCACCAATTAATTTTTAATTTTAGTAATCACCAGGTTGGTAGTTCATTCAGTAGAGTAAATGCTATACATGGCGGCGCATTAATCTTAGTAAATAATCAGCTCAAATTTAAAGAACGCAAGGATATTGTAAACCTGTCTGTTGAGAGAACAATTGAAATAGCCTGTATAGAATTGGAGCAGTTTATCATATTAAGTGTGTATAGACCCCCTTCAGGTTTGTATGATTGTTTTGAAAAGATAATGGATGAAGTGTTGCATAAAATCTGTAGTAGCTCAAAGAAATCTATAATCACTTGTGGTGATTTTAATATTAATTTGCTAGAAAAATCTGTGTTAAGTACTAAAATTACAAACCTGTTTCAGTCATACAACCTTGAAAACAAATTTTTGGAGCCCACTAGAATAACCCAGACTAGTGCCACTTGCCTAGATAATATTTATACTGATGTTATACCAATCCACAAAGTAATTATTAACTTATTAGATTCAGATCATTGCGGGCAACTGATTACAATTCCAAATGTAATAAAAAAAGTAGCTAAGATGGATATCACTGTCAACCCAAAAACTAAAAGTCGCCTAGAAACTTTTAAAAATAAACTTTCAACTAAATTACCACTTTTGTCAACTAGTGATGACCCCAATCAAAAATATAACAATTTTTTTAGTATGTATTGCACACAGTTTAAGACCACGTTTGTTCCTAAGACTATCTCGGTTAATAATAACGCTTCTTTCAATGACTGGGCCACCTTTGGTATTCATAAAAGTAGAAAACGGCTTTATGAGCTGTATGAAGAGCGAATTTGTATTAATACTGTAGAATTTAATTTGTATGTTAAGAATTATTCTAAAGTTTTTAAAAAAGTTTGTGCTATAGCTAAGTCACATTATTTGAGTTCAAAAATTAAAAATAGTAGTAACGTAATTAAAACGGCTTGGAACATTATTAATAGCGAAGCAGGAAGGTCTTGCAAGCGAAATAGTGACTACAGCCTTGCTATCGGCGATAATATCATAAAATCAGATACTCAAGTTGCTACAGCGTTCGAAAATTTCTTTGCGGATATTCCTGTATCGACTACTAAATCGCTAGACTCGTCACCTGCTGCTGCAGATGCTTTACTAAAGGAAAATGTTCCATTCCATGATTCCGAATTTAATTTTCAATATGTCAATTGTAATGATGTAATTAAAACTTTTCATATGTTAAATGTTAAGAAGACCGCAGATCTATGGGGTCATTCTGTGGACGTTGCCAAGTCCATTATAACCATTGTAGCTCCTTCATTAGCTGTTATATTTAATGATTGTATTGACCGTGGTGAGTTTCCTGATTTAATGAAAAATAGTAAAATAATACCATTGTTTAAATCGGGTAGTACATCAGACCCTACTAACTATAGACCAATTTCAGTGCTACCAACATTTAGTAAAATTTTTGAAAAAATAATTTTAGATCAAATGCAAAGATTTTTCAATAAACATAAGTTATTGCATAATAAACAGTTCGGTTTTACAAAGGGTCGTTCAACTACTGATGCTGGTGTTGAACTTCTAGGACACATTTATAATGCCTGGGAAGATAAATGTGATGCTTTGGGGATTTTTTGCGATTTGTCCAAGGCTTTCGATTGCGTTCTCCATAAAACATTAATCAGAAAACTACACCACTACGGAATCCGGAACGCCTCTCTGAATCTTCTTACGTCATATTTGAGTGGTAGGATTCAGAGAGTTGATGTAAACGGGAAAAGATCTCCCGGATCTGTAGTAAGCATGGGAGTACCACAAGGGTCCATTCTTGGCCCTTTTTTATTTCTTATTTATATTAATGACTTGCCTTACCTCATAAAGGATAATCATGATGTAGTGTTGTTTGCAGACGACACTTCTCTTTTATTTAAACTAAAACGTCAGCAGCTAGCTACTGACGATGTTAATAGCGCTCTGGCAAAGGTCGTTAATTGGTTTAACGTTAATAATTTACTTCTAAATGAAAAAAAAGACCAAATGCATTAAGTTTACGTTACCTCATGTTAGACAAGTGGAAACTAGTGTACTAATCAAAGATGAAGAGTTGAAACCGGAAGATAATACAGTGTTCCTAGGCTTAACTTTGGATGCTAAGCTTCAGTGGGGCCCTCATATAGATAAGTTGTCAAAAAAGCTTAGCTCAGCAGCATACGCCGTTAAAAAAATTCGTGATTTGACTGATTTAGAGACAGCCCGTTTAGTTTATTTTAGTTATTTCCACAGTGTGATGTCGTATGGTATTCTCTTGTGGGGCCATGCCGCCGATATTCAGACAATTTTTATTTTGCAAAAGAGGGCAATTCGTTCAATGTATAAATTAAGTCCTAGACACTCCCTCAGAGAAAAATTTAAAGAGATTAACATACTTACTGTGCCCTCTCAGTTTATTTACGAAAACCTTTTGTACGCGCATAAAAATATAAAATTGTTTAAAAAATACAGTGATATCCACGACATAAATACAAGGAACAAACACAAATTTGTTGTTCCTGCAACGAGGCTCAAAAAAATAGGAGGTACTTTCACATGCCAATGTATACGTTATTATAATAAACTGCCAAGCGATATTCAAACACTAAGCCTCAATAAATTTAAATCTTTCATAAAACATAAACTATGTCTCAAAGCTTACTATAACATGAATCATTACCTTGAAGATAAAAAGGCTTGGGATTAAGCTGCTCCAATTTAATTTACTCAGTGAGTGTCAAAATTTGCCTTTGTTTCATTTATTTATTGTCTATTCCTTTATTTTATATACTTTGACATTAATATTTACTTTATTTTTACATTCTTTTTATTATTATGATTAGTGACATTTTATTTTCTTATTATTTTCATTTATGACATTTTATGATTTCATTATGATCTCATTAATTATTTATTTTTTATTTGTTTATTGTAAATGTGAGGACCATGTGGATCATTTCTTTTATTTACTTTGTTTTTTGACGAAGGTCTGGCAGTTTGAGTGCTATAAGCGACCTACACAAATGTCCTTTTTTTGGTATTGTTCGTCGTGTCGTTGAGCTCCTTAGGTTATGAGTTGAGCTACACGATAACTGACAAATGCTTGCACTGACTGGACAGGTCCACTCAATCTGTGTGGTGCTTTCTTAAAAAGACCATTTCAGACACTATCTGCATAGTCCTCATGTAAGTTGACCAAGATTATTTTGTCTGGACTTTAAAAGAGACTATGACCTCTGAGTTTGTTTCGGCTGTTTCTTCTCAGAGTAGTCGGGTACGAAACACCGGCCTCATCTAGTTTTAAAAAAAAATGACGTGTAAAAGTGTTTGTGAAAACCTACTTGCAAAATAAACATCATTTATCATTTATCATTATAATGCACAATCTTATGCATTTAATATATTCTTATAAGGCATAAGTATGGCATATGATATCTCTTAGTAGCGATTAAAATGAATACTCGATAAAAAAATGTGTGAGATACAACTAAAAAGACTGAAATAAAAAACTTGTAAGTACTTCCGAAAGTCGTACAGGGGACGGGAATTGAACGCGTAACCAATTACCAAAGCTAATAGTCCGGCCACTGAACCATCGTTAGTTGTGATAATTTTATCTGATCTTCTTACGTTTGACTTACAAGGTGATATGCGATACTATAATTGATGCTGATTGATATAAATAAAATATTAAAGTTAATGCACTCTCATTAGTTTCACCCTTTCATTTGTAAAAAATCTTATTTGTTAAATTTGACCCAGTTTCCAATTTAGCTAAAATTTAACATACATGTTTATTTTGGATGACAATGCATGGTTAACTAAGTGACGTTATTCTAAAAATATAATGAAAACCATTTTTTTTCTTTATGTTTGCGTTTACAAACATTTAAACTCACATACACAAACAGCCAGACTCGGAACAACTATCTGTAGGTCATATAAAATTGTTTCGTGCGGGGATCGAACCCACGACACATAACGCAGCAGTCAAGCGCTTAGCTACTGCGCCAACCGTGTCATCAGATGTGGAATTAGTTATTTGAATGACGAATTAGTTATTTAAGGGGCTCAAATGAAAGAGTTTTACAGCAATTACAACATGAGAAATATATAAAATGACGGGCTTTTGCCCGCGGCTTCGCTCGCGTTAAATTCAAGGAAAAACAGTTCCCCTTTTCTGATTTGCAGGTACCTGCTACCTGTAGTTTTTGCCCTAGCGCCTTATTTATTGTAATAGAAAAGCTAAGGTGGGAAACCTTAGCTTTTCTTTTTTCCCTCTTTCCCACACTTTTAAAAAAAAATAGCCTTGTCCGTCTCCAGGGTCCCAACTATCTCTATACCAAATTAAGGCGTAGGTACGTAGACGTAACAAACAAACTCACTTTCGCTTTTATAATATTAGTAAGGAAGTAAGGATTTTATCATAAATCGGATTTGAAAATCCAACAGCATCGCTGTGAAAACAGGAGCGAATCCTTCTGCGGTATTATGTACTACTAAATCTTTGAGACAGATTCAAGTTCAGCAGTGGACATCAATGGCCCGTCCTATATTGCGTAGGTATGCAGGAATGTCAATAACATCAAGCTGCTTACGATTCTACTACCCTACCATGACGTCTTAAAGCAGAACTTATTCCACTGAGGGAAAGAGACAGAGCTATACAGGGTGTCTAGCACCATGTCTTTCTCACAAAGGAATAAGAACTGCTATAAGATGTCATGGTAACCCTACTGCTCGAGTTTGGCTCGTGATGAGAGGGTACTGACTACCGTGACTAGATGCCACCGATGGCCGTACGTACTATATGTTTTTATCCTGTAACAATCATTGATACTATAATATCCTTTTGTAAGAGCATTTCTTTTAATTTATTTTTAAATATAAAGTAGTATATTAGAACGTACCTACCTTCGGTGTTGCTAGATATGTAAATTATCAACAAAGTTTGCAATTAAAATGTGACACGAAAAATAAAACAACCTAATTTGCGGTTGGTAGCTATTTGTTCTACCTCTAGGTTGTGTTAGTTGTTTTAGCTAATTCCATGTTAATAAACTTATTATTCTCCATCACACAGAGTCATTCATGCGGCATTTAAATGATGCACTTCTGAGAACAGGCAGCAGGTTGGGTCCGGTCGTAATTATCTTTATTTGTTTTGTTTTAAGCGCTGCGGTCGCTTAGGGTCAATCAAATCTTTTGCCATTTATTTTTATTTCGTTAAAAAGAGATAATTTGATAATTAGTACCTAATCTTTGTTTTTAGTGTCTACAAGAAGGTGGCGGTGAACCGTCCCGAAGCTGGCTAATGGGACCTACGGCTTTGATTGCAGAACGGAAAAGTGACATTGATTTATTTGTAGCAGGATTCGAATCTGTAGCAAGTTTTAATAAAGGTGATTTCTCTGAAGTATTTTCATTGATCTAGCCAAACTGTGCAAACAAATTTTATCTACCACCTAGGATTCGAACCTACAACTACCTAGCACTAACTAGACTGATGTTAGCATTCAGCTATAAGCAGTCATAAAAATACACATAGGTACCTACTTCCTTCCTTCACAACAAGGGAAGCAAGTAGGTGATGGCTGTGTCCGAAGTGCAGGAACAACACTAGCGAGTAACAACAGTGCGTGGCGCCTACTTATTTGTGCGCGCCGGTGCCGACGAGCCGCGCCGGCCCGCCGCCGACGCCGCCGGCGCCCCGCGGTCCACGCGAATGTCAGGATGCTGGGATGGAGATGAGAGGTAGCGGGATTTCGGGGAAGGGATTTATGTCATCATTAACTTGTTGTACCTACTTATAGTTTTCATTTTTGTCAGATGTTTTCATAAAAGCTGGATAGGAAGGCTGAAGTAGCAGGTTGGTATTTGGTGTCTATAGTAACGTTTATTATCTGTGAACTTGGATAGGCTGATAGCTTATATAGCTCTCAACAGCCAATGAGCGTCGATCAGGACTTGCAGTTTTGAATTACTTAAATACCTACCTTAACGTTTTTGGTTTTGCAACATAGATGTTAAATTTTTGACGCCTTAGGTATAGTTTTCCGTTAGTAAGTTACTCTAAATTGTTATAGATTGTATTTTTGTGTAATAAAAACGTAAGTACATACTTAAAAAACGTAGCAATATAAAACGAATAGGTACCTACCTACTTACTTACCTACTAAAAAACCGGCCAAGAGCGTGTCGGGCCACGCTCAGTGTAGGGTTCCGTAGTTTCCCGTCCGTCACAATAAGTGTTATCACTTATGAGGCCAACCGAACAATTCGGTAATACCCGATCCAATGTAATAAGTACCTACAGCGCCATCTCTCGGGGAATTGGGTTACTAATTAATACAAAGACGTGCAATTTCGGTGGTAATTTTGGATTGCGAGAACCGATTTCAATAATTCTTTTTTTGTTTGAAAAAAGATACGTTCAGGCTAATAAAATATGTAAACAAAGTTACGAAAAATGCTTGCATATGCGATTATACTACAAACTTAGTCCAGAAATTATTTTGTACAACTTTTTGTCTTTTTTTGTACAAAAACTATTGTGTCAATCAAGTTCAAAATAATTTTCATAGAAAGTCCTTATAAAGTTCTACTTTTCAGATTTTTTTCATATTTTCTAAACTTATGGTTCAAAAGTTAGAGGGGGGGGACACATTGTTTTTTACTTTTGGAGCGATTATTTCCGAAATTATTGACATTATTAAAAAAATGATCTTAGTAAACCCCTATTCATTTTTAAATACCTTTCCAACAATATATCACACGTTAGGGTTGAAATTAAAAAAAAAAACACTTCCCACTTTACATATGGGGTGGCTACCCTAATAAAACATTTTTTTCAAATTTTTGTTTTACCACTTTGTCGGCGTGATTGATATACATATTGGTACCAAATTTCAGTTTTCTAGTGGTAACGGTCACAGAGATTAAGCGAGGACGGACGGACGGACAGACAGACATGGCGAAACCATAAGGGTTCCTAGTTGACTACGGAACCCTAAAAAAGAGTATAAATAATAAAGATTTAAGGCAGGAATTTAGGTACCTAACATAACATAACAAGTTCCTAAAAATCATGTTAGGTACATTTGTTTTACTTTGTGTTACTAAGTTTGTCGCTACATGTTCTGCGCCCGCTCCGCTCGTCACCCTGTCTCTCCCTTTCCAGACCCCACTAATGATTGCTCATGATTTATTTGCCCAGCTTATTTTTATAGTCGCCTGATTCCACGCGATGATGGAAGGTGAACGTCTCCATTCCTTTTTACTTGTCTTCAAACGATTGCGGTAGCGTTCTGTCGGACAACATCATTATTTTGTTGTAAGTTCATACTAAGTTAGTAGTTTGTTATATAATTTTGGAAAGAGATGTTTTTTTTAGTTTGTTGTTCATGAGATGGGTTTGTAAACGTTTCGTTTTTTTTTTCAATTATTTAAAGGATTTGTTGATCTGGGACATTCTTGCCACCTACTTGGTATAGTATGGTATCTGGACATTAAGTTTTAGATAAGAAACTATGTCCGTTCTCACTTACACATTTCAACGGCCAACGCTCTGTTTAGAGGCCAAGTGTTGTAATTGCAATAATGCTAAATACATATTTAGGTTTCGTCTTCGTTACTAACTTGGAATTATCAACCCCTATCCAACAGTACCTAATGTGCCTGTTCTCCAGGGATTTAGGTAATTGAATAAAGTAGGTACCTATTGTAACTGTAGTCGGAAAGGCAATGCCATGGAGATAACCAGACGGCAAGGGGACGTCAAACGTATGTACAGACCTGCAGGTCAAGTTACCCGAAACTGTCAATTTTTCCCAATCAACCTTGAACCTTAATACTTTAGAAATAAAGTCAAAAATCTATCAAAGAAATCTGAAAGATTGTAGTAGCTTGATGTGCAGGCGTCTGTACGTCACAGGTGGGCTGTGTTCATACTGCTCAAAGCTGTCGGAGCGCTTAGCAGTTGAAAGTTTTATACCGGCTATTTAAGGAAACATTCAAGAATATAGAGAATCAAATAAGAAAGAATCGAGGAAGCTAGAACGTAGCAGCCTTGTAGCTAATCCATCATCAAATCGATGGAACAACGTCGAAATAGCACATGTTTGATTAAAGTGGAGAAACTGTATTTGCGGCCGAAGCGGAATTCACAATCCGAGCCGTAGCAGAGGGTGTTTTTGGAGCAACACAGAAGTTTATTGAAAAGTAATAATCCATGAATGATGAAACAGCAGCATGCATTTTCTTCACAATCCTGTTACTGGAGTAACACGATGTTCAAAGACAAAACTGTTTTTCAGACATTGACAACACAAATTTTATTAGCGGACGTTCCATCTAGGTAGATATAAAGTTGATATGTACCAGCACATTTCGGAGATTTTACGAGTAATGTTACTGAAGTGTCTTATCATGTCCAATCCGGCGGAATACCTGACCACATCAACCAGCAGGCTTTTCTTTTTTTTTTCGGGTGGGAAATCATCCAATGACTTCCCCTCTGGGCGGAGCGGGGGGGCATGTCAGACTTGTACTGACTAAAACCCACCCATGTTTCTTTTATTGCCCTTTACGTTCCGAGGCCGCGGTATCTCTTTCGAACAACCCGCAACCCCGGCAGGCGGAGGCTCTGGCAAGCCCCTCTGCTTTGCTGACTCTCTTTGAGGCGCGCGTGAAACACGAACGCGCCGTCGACACGGCCTGTCGTCAATCGACGGACGGACGGTGAACTACCCATTGCTCACCGCCCACAGACTCGCATCTACGGTGGCCGGGAGTCGTCTCGCGGCGCCCGGCGCCATGGGCGTCTCCCGCAGCGGCTGGGAACCAGCAGGCTTATCCTAGCTTCAACGGCTGCATCCACCGGATTGAGCATTTTCTTACACGCAATTCCTCTCGTTGTACGCAAATTCACCTTCACTGAGACTGCAAAGAGCTTTAAAGAAGCTACCCGTTAGAGAACGAATTTTCGGAATCAGATCAGTAGTTTCGAAGATTACACTTAAATACAAACTCACAAACAAATACCTCTTTATAATATTAGTATGGATAAAGATTAGCAGTAAATAAAACACCAAAATACTTCTGTTTAATTTATTAAAAGTAAAAATTACTTATCTAGTAAGTATACCAAAAATCAAATTCATTCTCCTTTACATTCTGTTCCACAAAAATAAAACAAATTCCTTTCAGTATGCAGACACTGCGACGGATGATTAGATTTGATGCACACTTGCGTATACGCAGCCCTTTGATAGCAGCTTTATTAATTTAATTTGAATGTGTTAGGCATTTTCGCTAGTGATGGAACATTTTTGATTACTATTTAGTTAATTACAATTTAGACAACTTTGGTAATTGTCGTTGCGGTCTCAACCACGCATCATTTTGAAAAATTATTGACAGTGGCTCGACTAGCGGGTATAATAGAGCAATGTTACTTTGACATAAGTATTTGTTACTGACTCCAAAAAAAACAACAAATAACGGGATTTTGAGGAAATTAAAGATGGTAAAATAACCGTGATGTGACCGTGCATTATTGAATAAGCCATTGCAAAATATTGCAAAATACAAATGAAGTTGTGGGTTTGTTGTCGTCTGCGCAGGTGTAATACAATACATACGCAAGTGTGAACCAGACTTTATATAAAACATTGCACTTGAGAGTATTCAGATCTTTGCAATAATAAATACATATTTCAATATACATTTTTAATCTTTGATAGTTTTGACAAGCATGTTGCAACCATCTCATTTGATTAAATTCAAGTTGTTTTACGACGGATAACGGACTAGACAGCTTTAAAAAAAGTTGAAATTGTATTTTGATAATAAAAACAATTAGAATTATTAAGATCTGTCCAATATGGTGCCCACCCGGGGGTATACATATACATACGTACATACCTTTAATTACAGCCGCAGTGTCAATAAACATTACTTTTAAAATTTTGTGCGGGAAAAAATTACACAATATTTTTGTACAGGTAGGATTTACAGACAAACCAAAAAACCATTTAAAAGGTACAAAAATAAGTTTGGACCCAATCCACTCCAACCCACATTTATAAAAAGGTTTTATAGTTAACTAGTTATAATTTTAATATTATGTAAGTACAGCAACTATGTATTGAGTATTTATTTAAATGTAATAAAAATGGTGTTTCTTGTATTTGAAGACATGAACCATCTTGTTCTCCATACTCGGTACATAGATGTTGTTTAAGGTGAAACCGCCAAGGTGGCCCGCGAAATTATTATATTTTTGAATTTTGCGGGTCAGTATGTTGATTAAAATAATAATTACGACCGTTTATAATACGGATTTACTGAATTATAATAATCAATTCAGCCCTATACGCCCTAAAAGTGGGTTTTGCATTAAATTGTTTCTTATTGGGGTGGAATGAACGTACAGGGTTGTATTGACTATTTTAATTATTAAAAAGCCATATTTGTAACGGTCGTAAATTATATTTAAATCAAAATATAATCTGGCACTGGCCTGCAAATTGCAAAGATAATAAGAAGTTTTGAGTTACGCGGTCTGCTCTGGCGCTTCCACCATAAGGCTAAAGTTATCGACGATTAATTGGAAGTTTTTTTTTAATCCATATCTTTGACCATAAACTTGGGACCTTCTGCCAAAACCAAAGTACCAAAGTTTTTTTTCAACTAATCGTCAGTTACTTTCAGCCGTTATTTCATATCTCTTGTGAGTTTCCAAATTATAATTTTTTCGTTGTAGTTTCGTAAGAAAATATATTAATTAAGTACAAAATAATACATAGATTTATTGCAGAAATCGGTTATCAAGTCAGCCGGTATTTTGAAAGTCAAATTTGAGTTTAAAAATACTGTACGTTCCTGTAAGGTAAAAAAAAATATGCAAGAAAAACTCACAAGAGAAACATTTCTAAACTAAAATAACTATGTAATAATATCGTTTCTGAAAAAATCGACATATTCAATTGTCTTTCGTAATAATCGTCACCAATATGGCGTAAAGTATTTTCGTCTAAAAATGAAATAAATCTCTCAAACGGGTAATGTAATGTTGTGACGTGCGTAATCGTGTAAATCAGTAACTTACGCAAAATAAATCATGAATAGTCGAACTTCGTTTTCAATCATACGCCTTTATCAGTCAAATTTAATTCTCTAGCTAAACTACGCAGACTTGACGAACTTGAGTAATCAAACAACCTGAGGGCAGGGTTCGAAGACATATTTTTTTTGAGATAAATGCGACAATTAAGGTATCCGAGAGTTATTTGCCGCTTCCACGTATATCCAAACGCGATAAGTGACAACTTAAAAATAAACAGTAACAATCATTGGAGACCCTGGGTCTGAATTCGAGATATTAAGTTACGAATCAGCATGGATTATAATAATAATAAAAAAACTTGATAACTAGGAACCCTGCCTGAGAGTGGCATATATCTATCAATACATACACTTATAAAGTTCGCGGAGTTTTGCTAGCTAAATAAATTTGACCTTTTATTTCCTAGAAAGAAAAGAGATATTAAAATGAGAGTAATATTAACGAGATTGAATGAATATGGGCAATTTTATGAATATAAAATATAAGGATAATATAATTTATTGACGATGTTGAATGTTAGATGAGTGACGTTTGTTCTCTTTGTCGTCCTTTGTGTCGCCGAATAAATACATTTAGATGCAGTGCATTTCATTACAAACTAGAGGGGTTCTTCGTTTTACTACGGACCCTTAAAAACGCTGTGCAGCCCTTCTTGTTGTTGTTCATACAAAACGAATGAAGGTTTTGCAATGCGGTCCACCCCAATGTGTGTTTTTTACTCTTGTACTCAATAACCCCTATTTATACAGGCACAATCAAAATTGCATTCAGGAGCTTTCCCCGATCGTAATATAAACACGGCAACATACATATCTTTGTATAAATAGGTTTTTTTCTAACGGGAAATGTACTTGGAAAATGACAGTCTCGAGTAATCATAATTCAAAGCCATACGATGGGAGAGAAACTGGCGAAATGCTGATAGCAAAAATAAAAGTTCCTATTAAACTTTCCGGCCTTATATAATAATCTTTCTATGAAGTGCATACTAGGAACTAGGTGATTGTATGTGTGGTCTAAATTTGTTTGGCAAGTTGTGTACTGATATAATGTCAGGAAAACACCACACTTCACAGTATCAGCATTTCCCCAGCTACGTTCCCTTCCTTGGTGTCAGTTCAGTAGCTATTCCTGAAGCTCCTGTTAGGCTTGAAGCCGCCGCCGCCACCGCCGCCTCCGGGCGACGAGTTGAGGAACAGCTCGATGTAGCGGTGATCCATGTTGTTTTTATCGCGTCGCATTGCCTGAAGAACAAGCATTTGATTAATTATTATTATTTATTACTGGTGTATGGCAGTACTTAGAATATTAATTAATTCATAAATACCCTCTGGGTAATGGCACAGGATTCTATTTTAGGGTTCCATACTTCAAAAGGAAAAAACGGAACCCTTATTGGACACTCAAGACCTTCTATCTCAGGAACGCAAGGAGGTATAGAGTTGAAATTAATGTCTGTGGACCCTTTGCGCTGTGAAATCAACCCTCTAAATCTAAGCAGTCAAAAGATAAGGCCCATCGCAAGTTTGTATGGAACCCTGTTAGGGTTGCCTGTCTCCAAGCTGCTGTAATGGGTTGCCCACAGAAATAAAACATAAAATTGGGTACAATATAGGTAGTCCTGTGCCTAACTCTCCGGAGATTCTGAGCTTGGTTTATGTATTGTTCTGTCTATATTACTGTAAAATCTGCAATAGGTTGCTACAACCAAAATCAGAAAACGCTTTTTATACTGTACTAGCTTTTACCTAGGCTAGGCTTCGGCGACTAGGCTTTGCGCGCGTTAAATTAGGGGTAACAGTTGCCCTTTCCTGATCTGCAGGTACCTGCTACCTGTAGTTTTTGCTCTTGCGCCTTATTTATTGTAATAGCAATGCTAAGTTTTTCCTTTTGTTCCCTCTTTCTCCCTCATATTTCAATCTTTTTAAAAAAGAAAATAGCCTATGTCCGTCTCCAGGGTCCCAACTATCTCTGTACCAAAATTCATCAAAATCGGTTTTGCCATTAAGGCGTGAAGACGTAACAAAAAAACTCACTTTCGCTTTTATAATATTAGTAAGGATTATTTCATAGACATTTTTGTAATGCTAGCTAGCCAGACTCACCCTCATGGCGTCTTCATGACATTCGAACTCAACGTCAGCTTCACCAGACGGCCTCCCGCTGTTGTCATACAGGATGTTGATGTTCATGGGACGGATCGGCTTGAAGAACTGCAACCAACGCAAAGATTTATTACATTAGCTTCTTAAGAAACACTGTTGAAGCCATATTCTATGTGTTTGTCGCGTTTCGATTACCGATGGTGCAAACGAACCCTAAAATGAAGACGTGTATGGCCAAGTGCAATTTGCAACGCGCCCTAGCTAAATGAACATACGATTTATTTTTAAACCTGTCAAAAATTAAACACTAACGCGAAATAAAACATCTAAATAGTGTCCTTTTCCTAGGAATTTCTGTAATAATCTGTTGAAGAAGTTAAAAAACCAATATGATCAGAGTCAACTACAGAAAGCAGGTAAAAACAGCAAGCTTATATGGAAATTCATAAAAGCTAACACTATTAGATCAAAAAATTCCGAACCAGCCCTTGATCTTCTATCTTTTGAGCAAAGCCCTACCGAAGCAGCAAATAAAGCTAACAACTATTTCATTAACGTAGGAAAAAACTTAGCAGAGAAAATCTTACTTTCTAGTAATTCCATTCCAAGCCAAACTATGACATACGCAACACAAAACTCTTTCGTCTTATTAGATACCGATGTTAATGAGGTAGTAGGTATAATAGATGGATTAAAGGAAATTTGTGCCCTAGGGTGTGACGACATACCTAATAGCATACTCAAAGGATTTAAATACCTCATTGCCCCTCCTTTGACACACATTTTTCAGCTATGTTTAACAAAAGGAGTATTTCCTAAATTGCTTAAAAAAGCCCTTGTTACCCCTGTGTTTAAAGCTGGAGATGAAAGTTGTGTAAATAACTACAGGCCAATTTCGGTTCTAACAGGCCTCTCAAAGATATTAGAAAAAATTATAAACTCTAGATTAATAAAATATCTTGAAAGTAATAAATTGCTTTCTGATCATCAATTTGGTTTTAGGCCTAAAAGATCTACAAGCCAAGCTGTTCATCGTATGACTAATTTTATAAGCACTAACCTAGATAACGGCATGCACACAATAGGGATATTTTTAGACCTAGCCAAAGCTTTTGATACAATTTCTTGTACCTTGCTTTTATCCAAGCTGGAGATGATGGGAATACGGGGTGTACAATTGCAACTGTTGTCTGATTACCTCAGCGACCGCCATCAGTGTGTAAAAATAGGTCAGTGCATCAGTTTTGAGCTTAAAAATACCTGTTACGGAATCCCACAAGGCAGTATTTTGGGTCCTACCTTGTTCTTAATATATATAAATGACCTATGCAATTTGACACTCCAAAATGGTGTCATTATGTCATATGCGGATGATACAGCTCTACTGTTCGCAGCTAAATCAACAGTCGACGTCTATGATGTTGCACAGAAAGGTTTCAATACTGTGTCTAACTGGCTTCATAAAAATCTCTTAACACTAAATATAAACAAAACAAAATACCTATTATTTACAATGAGAAACGCTTATCCAACTCTTACTAATCTAACCATTCAAGCGCATAACAATTGTAATTTACATAATGCTGACATTGCATGCACTTGTCCCACTTTAGCGAAAACAGACCATATCAAATATCTAGGTATTACGATTGACTCAAATCTGAACTTCCGCAAACACATCGATTTATTATGCACCAGAGTGCGTAAACTAATCTACATTTTCAAAAACTTACGTCACATTGCCCATTTTCGATTAATTAGGCAGGTTTATTTGGCTTTGTGTCAATCTATTATTACCTACTGCATAACATCCTGGGGTGGTGTCGCTAAATCAATTTTGCTGCCCCTAGAACGCGCCCAACGAGCAGTTTTAAAGGTTGCTACTTTTCGTCCTTTCAGATTTCCTACACATCAGCTGTATATAGCATGCAAGGTGCAAACAGTGCGTCAATTGTTTGTTTTGAACGTAATCTTATTACAACACACTGAACTTTATTTTAACCCAGTATCCTCAGATAGGAGGAGAAAAGATTTGGTTTGTGCTAACCTTCGGACGAAACATGCTTTTGCTAATCGTTTTTACTTATTTTTGGGACCCTACTTATATAACCAGTTTAACAGAGTACTAAATATTTATAGTTTAAGTTATAATAGGTGTAATCTACTAGTTCAGGAATACCTGGCAAAACACAATTATGCAGACACGGAAAAACTACTAGAAATTGTAAAATAAAGTCTGAATGTACACACTCTAATAAAAGTCTCACTGTTTACCTAATCTACTCTATCTACTTTAACATTATTCGTTAATTTATTTTAACATAATATTATATCTTACATTCGATAAAATAACATAATATTTAATATTATATACCTAAATTACTTGATAAGTCGTTGAAAATAATATGTCTTCTCTATAAGTTAGCTACTAAGAAATTTACTAATGTCCTCTTTTTAAATGTATGACGTAAATTGATGGCCTGAAACACAGGTTTTCATAAACCTAGATCAGGCAGGTCTACATTATAGTTAGAATTAATTTTCCTCTATGACTATTAATGTAAATCATAGTTTTTACTTATACTTGAATAAATTTAATAAATTTTACAATTAACATGGGTAGAATATTTGAATTCAATTCCTGTGCTTATCCCATCTGCTTGTACTAAGCGGTCTATGTAGCGGTCCTCCGAAGCAACGAAACTAGGGTTGGCTAGTCAGATCAGATGCGGAAGGCGGGAGAAGGTAAGAAATTAGAGTCTTGAGTCTTATTTTGGATTTCAAACAAAAAAAATGTATTCGGAAATCACTCTTGTTGTCTCTCATAGAGATAAATCGTCTCTTTGAGCGTAATATTTAAAATTTGATCCAAAATTCTGTACTCACGTAAGCAATATCTTGCGGAGAAGCCTTGAAGGGCAGACCGCGCATGTGAACGCAGTGCATCCCGCCGCCGCGACGGAATCCTCCTCGTCCGCCGCCACCGTATCCACCACCTACACAACAAATTTTATTTATTATGACTTCAGATGACAATGGTCTAATATCGGATAGCAACATTAAAAACTTAGTCTAAAAGCACCTCATGCATGATTTAAATTAGTTGGTTTCATTTATTTAGAAGCGATTCCTTAAACAACTACCTTATAAATGCAGTGATATGATTTCCACAAATATAGGATCAAAAAGGCGAGTCAACTTTAACCATTAAAAGCAGATGCAGTAAGCTTAGTCACTACGTCCATTCCTTAAGGATACTGACATGTTCGAGGCGGCAATATTGAACGAATATTTTTGTCGTCCGGCCAAATTACCGACCCTAACATCTGTTTAGTACTCCTTAGACCAGTTTAACAAAGAAGAACGGAGCGAGGAAGTGACGCGCGAAAAACTAACAACTAACTAACTTACAAAGCAAGTCACGGTTGGCGCAGTATCTGAGCGTGTCGCGGGTTAGATTCCCGCACGAAACAAACATTTATATGATCTGCAGAAAATTGTTTCGGGTCTGGCTGTTTGTGTATGTGAGCTAAATGTTTGTAAACGCACCCACGATACAGGAGAAATGCCTAGTGTGGGGAAACTTTTTTTTTTCTTATTTTTAAAGCGCGTCTCCATTACCCCGCTCGTCTCCGCTTCGTGGAAACCGTACCTTACAGCAATTGAAAGCCAACCACCACCAGTAGACTCACCCCTACCAAAAGAACCCCGACCTCGTCCTCCAAATCTGCTGGAAAAGCGATCATTCCTGTCATACGGGGTCGGTCTGTACCCCCTTGAGGATCGGAAGCCGCTCTCAACGCGAGCGGTGTGAGCTCGTACCTCGTCTGCTGAGCTCAGGAACACTTCAATGTACCTGTTGGGGAGGATACCGGGTTTGAAAAGGGGTGGTTTTGTTTGGAGCATTGGCCTGTCCTAAGGGCCAAGTTTGTATTGGTGTTTATTGTGTATGCGGCCGACAATATGACATTTATGAGGTGAAAAAAGGCTGAATTTGGCCTTCACATATCACCCACGATAAGTACCGATCGAGCGACGGTATCATTTCAACAACTGTTTATGTAATATTGTCAGTTATAAGCACCAAAAATTAAGAAAGATTAGGTACATTTTCATGAAGTCTGTTTATTTTCAGAACCGCTTTGATAATAATTTTTAGTTTGCGAAAATTGTGTTGAATTATTTTTAAATTGTTGTCTTTTGTCCTCTTTCTATTCGTAATTTTCTGATCCGTCATTTCATTACATAATTTAGCTCAAGTACCTAAAACTAAGTGGAATAATTTTATGCTTATCAGGAAACAGATTGTAATAAGGGAAATCAATCTTATCAAAATTGGACAAATTGTATTTTCATATAAAAGCTGTTGACTAGTTGGCTAATTGGCTATTAATTTTTGTTTGGTCTGCGTACTGTTTTACTATATAAAATTTACGAGTATTAAACGAACATGGATATTGTGAAAAAAAATATAGGGTTACTTTCTGCACTAAAGTGATAATTTGTCCCTCGGCAAAGGCCTTCTCTATTAATTCTTCAGATTTTATTTAACATTTTGTTATTAATCTACACTTTCTTTAATTATAAGAATGTAAGTACTAATTTTCGTCAACTTTTGCTATATTTTTCACTTAAATATTTACAACTTTCTTGACGATTTTGAATAGCTGTAAATGCTTTAAAAATAAAAACATACTTTGCTAACGTTCTAATAAAGATATTTTCTTATTATTACATATAACCTGAAAACCCTTATACTAACAAATACCACGTTTATACGTAAGAATATTATAATGTAGTTCCCGAAGTCCATCTTGCCCGCTTCGTCTCTTCTCCCCGCACCCCGCCTCCCCTCGCCCCGCGCTCTCCCAACCTTTGACAACTCAACAACCAATCACTAGTACCACTCCTGAATGCCACCTTTTGGGGGTTAGTCGTGAAGATACGGAATTATATTCAATGCCGTATCTAACGTCGAAATAACCCGGTAAAACACTTTTATGTTTAAGCTGTATTGGTAGAAAATAAAAAAAAAAACTTAACAAAAATGAAAAAAATGTGCATTCCCAAAATAAAAGCAGTATTTCGTCAGTGATTTTAAATGACCTTCACTGCTTGGATGAAACTTAAACAGAAAAGTGCGACACAAAGGTAGCATTAAGAAAGTGTGAAAATTTAAAATCTTTGTTTTATTTTGTTCATTTTCTTCAATATACAAATAATCCCATAAATTCAACTAGTACACCCACCATTCTGTTACTGGCCATTATGATTTTTACCATTCTCGTATTTCATTAAACTGTAAAAAAATATCTTGATTTTTTCACCATAAACAAAAAATAAAACCATAGAAGTAGACCAATAACATAGGAGGTCCCAAACTTAACCCACTACACCAAATATAATATTGCCTTCACGGTTTGTTTTGCTGTGGTGGGCAAAAAGGGCTCTGATCAGAATGACCCTAGTGATTATTTTTAACCTTGAGCTTACCCATTTCCTCATGCACAGTAGAAAATCAAAAACTAAGAAACATGATATACACTATGGATTTGAGTAAGTATACACTGCATCAAAGGCTTTCCACCAACCAAATGTCAGTATATACTCATAAAAATACAGGGCAGAATATGTAGTTATAACAACTAAATGCAATATCATCTAAGCTAAGCAATACATTAAAGGTATGAAACCATGCGTAACTGGCAATGCAGTATTCACACAACACCTTCTTAACCCTAAGTTCCCACCACAGCAGCATACCAAACCGCGGGCACATTGTAAATAACTTTGCCCCCCACCTGTGTCCTATTTTCTCCCTGTCCCTGTTGAGAGCCTCTTGTGCGCTCTCCTTGTCTACGAAGTGTACGAACGCCTCGCCCGAGGCCCGCCCCGTGATGTCGGAGAGCAAGTGGACCCCATCCGTGACGACCGTCAGCCCTGCCCCATCCGACGTGCAAATAAAGATCAGGTTATATGTCTTGGGGAATTGGTAGCCCGCTGGGGGTAATTTCTGACGTGAAGGGTAAAACTAGTCAGATAACTGTAAAATTATTATGAACTTTGACTTGGCTTTTGTCTTTTAGACTTAACTTTGCCGCATATTTTTTTGGAGTATGTCTATTAAAGTTGCATCAATTTTTTTTTTTATATAAAGACAAATTCAAAGTGTATTTGTGACTTATTTGCAAAATTCTGGCTTTACCCACAGTACAGCTACCAAAACAATGCCTAACAGCCCCATTTAAGAGTACTTCTCAAAAAATAATTTTTGTCCATCATTCTTACCGTCAAAGAACTGTACGACTTCTTCCTTGTTGCAGCCAAATGGGAGGCCACGTAGCTTGACAATACCCGAGTCATCAGACACATTGGGTATTGGGCCATCAAAACCACCATTGTTATCAGATTGACGCATTGCACTCATGGCCCACTCCATGTCTGTTCGATCAGTGGAGAACACTGTAACATAGAGTGTTATTTTGAACATTTCATCACCATTTATACATTATTCATGTATCTGCTTATCAAGATGACAAACGCTGACAATATTATGAAAGTAGCTCTGCCAGTGTTGTTGCTGTGCAGGCTTGAACAAAGCTGAAGAACATGGAAGGATCATAGCAGATGATCTGTAGGTTCGACCTACCTCCATGAAAAAGTTGGTTTATGTATTTATTGGTTGTGAAAAGAGCCCTATGTCTGGCATTAAAATTAGTTCTAGTTTACAGCAATTAATGAGTTACCTAGACACGACTTAATTCAAAACTGGTATAGTTTCGCTTCCTTGATGTATTGATGTCTGACTAGTTTCTGGCTACCTGCATATCTATATCATTTGATTGTGCTATATCATATGATTTAAAAGAGTGTCCATGGAGTTTCTTGCCCATTCTTCTCCATAAAGATCTACGCTTTGGAATGGGCAACTACATTACTTTCACAAGTTATTATGTCTGGTGACTGGGACTGTAGCAGCATCTTTTCTTTTTTGTTGTTCTCATGACATTCAAAAGTGCCTGTAATGGTCTAATTGAAATTAATGATTTGATTTGCTTTTTTTGAGGCGGCTTGAACCACCATGTTCACTATTGTCTGGTCTGAGCATATCATCAGAATGTTAATCACTTTTAATTTTTTATAAACCAACATACAAAACAGAAAAATTAAGACATTGTTTTCTCTTAGATGCCAATGTCAAAACTGGACCAAATTGAAATGGGACCACATAGGAAGCACCAGCTTACAAATAGAAAAAAAATCAGTCAAACTAGTAAAAGATCTGAGGTAACAAACATTAAAATAAAAAATACAGTCAAATTGATAACCTCTTTTTTAAGTTGGTTAAAAAGGCATTAAGGACACTGTTTTAATAAAACTGGACACTTACCTTCAATGTACCTCTTTCCCATGTTGTCCTTGTCTTTCTTGAGAGCTTCTTCCACATCCTGCTGGCTTTCCACTTCCACAAAACATTCACCTGATGGGCGTCCTGGACGAACTTCAGTCAAGTGCACACCTGTAATAATAGCATTTTGTGAAAACCTGTTTCCTTGAAGTACAAAAGGATTTAGAAACATGCAAAAACTCTGACCCTATTTTTATTGAATAAAAAGCAAAGCAATTTGGGATCAGTCCCAAATAAAAAGGGATACAGGCAAAGAATGATGATGACTACCAAATGAGGACAAAAAAAGGGCTTTAATATATATACTTAGATGGAGGGAATGTGCAACATGATAACAATAATTAGCACAGGATAGCATTATTTTATATTTTACTTGTAATCATTGAAATAGCTTTGCCACTAAATTTATGATGATTTCTTTTGCAATATGCAATACTTTTGTGCTTCCTTTGTCTTAATGTTATGTCCTGTTAAGTATTTTGCGTATATATTAATAAATCCCCATAACACAGGTCATAACAATGAGCCATTTTGACATTGTGGGCGCTGTTAGTCTTTTAAACATATATGTGGTAGGTAGCTTAGCAAAAAAAGGAGTGGGTCGAAATGAGCGCGCGATACGCCGGGCATTCAATAAAAATATAAATATGGAACAGGCAACTTTATAAACCGCTCTTTTCGCATGCCTGAGTACTCGAAACCGGCTGGAATACTTTCTTAACAACGTCATACATTGCACAGAATTAAATTTGAACTAAAGTTACAATTAACTAAAATTTAGGCAGACAGGCAAAATTTTAGTTAAAGCATATTCAGTACTGGTATCCGATGTTCAGATAACCGGCATATTTTGGCAAAGGTTACAAACGCATAAGACCATCAAAATTCGGACAAAACAAAACTGCCATCTTGACATGACATGCCAAAGAACTGCCCAAATTAGTATTTATTTAATACAATAGTAATTCATAGTTCTGCTCACCTTCTTTGCCGTTACACACGTTGACGCCCCTCAGAAAATCGAGGACATCTTCCACGGTGGTGGTGAAAGGCAAACCGCGCAACTTTATGATGTAGCTACTATCGCCAGAACCCAACATTATTGCTTTTTAACACAACCACAGCACGAAATAATCCTAATGGTGCACTCAATAAACTTTGAGGGACTACGATAAAGTATTAAATAGAAAATAACGTTTATTCGTTATACTGAAAATCGTTTTCTAGCAAGAAGCGTCGATCACCCGCTTTGCTGGGTCGGCCATTAATATTTTTTTTACTTTGGCATGGTTGCCAGCAACAAAAAGAAAAGAATAATAATTATTGTCGGTCTCTTTATTCATGTTTTACACTTATTGTTAATAATCAAAATGTTGTGGCTCACAATCACTTAATTTCAACTATCCTGTATTTTTTTAACTCTTTGAGTTATTAGAAAAACACAAGGCAACTGGACTCAAAAATTGGAAACGAATGGACAAAACGCTCAGAGAAAATAACATTTGGGTTGGCAAGTGGCACAGAGTTTATTAGTAAATAGCATTGTGGCAACACCACCGACTACTTGTGACAGGAGGAGGAATGGAAGAAAACCTATTTCTGTTCGGTTACCGAAAGTCGATGTTTCGGTTTCGGGCATATAACAAAATTGCCAGCTATATCGTTCGTGTTTTACCGTGTACTCTTTTCAGGAATAAACGTTGAACTAAATATTTTGATTTTAATTTCGCGTGTGAGTGATTAAAAGTGTTAAAATGACGGTGGACGGTGATGAAAAAGCAGTTCGATCTCGCGTGTTCATGGATATTTCGATAGGAGGCTTGCCTTCTGGACGTTTAGTTTTTGAGTTATTCAATGATGTCGCACCGAAAACTGCAGAAAATTTTCGGGCATTATGTGCCGGAGACATGGGCATCGGAAAAGTTACGGAGAAACCGTTGACGTATAAGGTTAGACGTAGGTTTTATTTAATTTTCAGGGTGCGGTAAAGGCTTACTATCTTCAACCACCACACTATAGTAGGTATTTTTTGATCAAGCTAATGAGGGCAAATATTAAAGAGATAAGAACATAACCACCGTGTTAGCTAGTTCATTTGTGCCATATTGATCTGTCAAAGGAAAGTCCTTAGGACTCTGTTACAGAGTCAAAAAGACATATTAAAAAGCTTAACATAATACAAAACTATCATGCCTTGTAATTCCCGAAGGGTAACTTAGAGTTGTACACTCAAAGTTAACCAGTAAGGTTCCATGCAACAGGGGGTGGCCTTTTTAAGAGAATCAAACACAGACTACACACAACTATTAGTAATCTCCACACTTTCTCAAGACTGATAAATGGTTTTGGACATTTCCATTTTCTGCTGCACTGGTGTCTTAGATAGACTTACAACAGTACATATTATTTGTAAAAGTCACATACTTTCAATCCTAGGAGTATTAAAAGTTATTATCAGCATTAACTAAAAATAATAATAGGAAAATAATATTATTTATCAAGTTACATTTTATAAAATGGTCATGAATGGACAATTATATAATAACATTAGTGTGTCTGGCACCATTTTTCAAATCATAATGTGTTATCTAAATTATGTTTTGAATCCACAATCTCCTGCCTAAAAGATGGGCACCAAAGCCACTGCACCATCAGTACTATTTACCAGTTATCTGACATTTCTCATTATCTGTGGTACCTATTTCATTTCCTAATTGATAACTTTCTTCTGCAGGGTATGGTGTTCCATAGAGTGGTGAAGGACTTCATGATCCAGGGAGGAGACTTCACGAATGCAAATGGGACAGGTGGCGAGTCTATCTATGGAGGCACTTTTGAAGGTAAGTTCATAATTGGTTTTACTATACATCATTTAACAAGATTCCTAACTGTTTAGAAAACTTGTCCAGGTCCAAAAGCACACTCTATCAGCATAAATACACTCCCAAATATCAGAAAATATTTTTTGATGCTTCATTCTTCAGCTAATCTCATTTCCATGTGCACTTTGACACCCGATAAGGAACTAAACACACCAGAATGAAAGTTTGCTTCATTTGGGCTGCTTGTTTATGAGTTGAGCTACACGATAAGTGACAAATGCTTGCACTGACTGGCCAGATACAGGTCAACTTAATCTGTGTGGTGCTTTCTTAAAAAGACCATTTCAGACACTAATCTGCATAGTCCTCATGTAATTTGACCAAGATTTTTGTCTGGACCTTAAAAGAGACTATGACCTCTGAGTTTGTTTTAGCTGTATCTTCTCAGAGTAGTCCCAACTACTCTACAAAACACTGGCATCTAAAAGTGTTTGTGATAACCTATTTGCAAAATAAACATAATGTAGCTACATCTTGTGTGATACATTTGCAGCATCCTGCCCCTAACACATGGTAAAAGTAGAAACAGTGGCTTTTTAGTTGGTGAGCGTCTGACATGGCGCTCTGCTTGCCTCGGCCAGAGGACATACATGAAGAAATTCGCTCTCAATAAAAGATATTGCTAGGAAATCAGCATGATAGCCAAATTATTGTTATTTTATTATTGTAAAATTCAGCTGCTGGGTCTCATGAGCAACTGACTGCCTTTTTTTCATTTATTAATTTCCTTTTCAAAATGATTAGTGAGTTTAACTTTTTTCCTTTTTTTTCAGATGAAGTCTTTGAGTTGAAACATGACCGGCCTTATTTGTTGTCAATGGCAAACAGGGGCAAAGACACAAATGGGTCACAATTCTTTATGTAAGTTATTGAGGACATGGGTAAGATAATGACTGTCAGGGACATGTTTATAGAAAAAACATGTTTTCACTTCAATAAAAAGTTTCAAATTGAGAATCATATAGTTTAGTTTAACATTCATTAAAATGTTGACTTCAAATATAGTTAAAAACGAAAATGCAGACTTTCAACATTGAACAATGAAATACATGGCATATGTTGCCAGGAAATAGCTCAACCAAAGCAATTACCAGTAAATGCTAAATTACATACATTAACTTCTATTGAGTTATTTTCAAAGGTGCTCTTTTTTATGTTACATAAAGCATAAAATAAAGTATTTTATAACAAAAGTAACCATGTCAAATAGGTAAACATTACTGTAATATTGATAATTTCATCCAAACTACTAATTTTTCCCAATAATCTTTAGACAGCAGATTTATTAAGAAGAAAGTTACGCATTTGTTTTGCTGGCGAATTCTGGTGGTAATCTAGCAGTGGATATGCAAGCCGGCTGCTTATCCAGTTTTCTTAGACCAGCAACAGTGCAGTCAAGATTGCTGCACCACTTTTTTTCTCATGAAGAAGTTATCATACTTTAGCCTTTAGCGTGTATCCCTTATATCCCCCTAGTTACTGGATTCGATTTCGAGGTCGGGAAAGTCCATGGGAAAAGACTCAGTGGTACCCACGCCATGAGGAAGTACCCGTCTTCCATTGGATTTGTACTGGGTTTATTTATTTCTACCAATTTTGACAAGCAACTAATACACAATGTTTTTCTCCTAAAGGAACACCCTATAGACGTGTGGTCATACTATAATAGGGCTGTATGCTTCTTTGATGCGTGGACATATTCGATACGCCGCCATCTTGAATTTGCAAAACTTTCACAGATAACTTCAAAAATGTTTTGCATAAAGAACCATGCTCCCCTAAACTGTCTTTTCATTGTTAGTTTACCTCTGATTTCGCGTCACATTGATCTTTATTGTCGTTGCCATAAGGTTTATGTCAGAGATAAGATAACTGTGGAGGGCTGTATATGAAACTTGTTGTGTATGCGTTGTGTAGAGGTCGCTGTCGGCGGCCGGCGCGCGCGCAGCTCGCCCGCTATCATTGTTGTTGTGTTCTGTGTGTTGTAGAACCACACAGCCGGCGCCGCATCTCGACAAGTGAGTATTCTTTATTTATTTTTGTTTAAACAACATGTTAAGTATAGTTAATAGACACAAAAAATCCGCTCAGTCAAATCCAAAGTCCAGTTAAAATCACTTTGATGTTGTATTTAGTGTTTACTAAAAACTGTCCCAGACAAAGATGGAATAGACTGTAGATTTTTAAAGTCTCAATCTACTCATCTTCCTTTTAAAAAAAATTAAAATACCAAATCTTATTTATAGTCTTCATCACACTATTGAAGCCAAGTTCTGACACCTTTCAAATGACTTCAAAGTTTCGTTTCCTTGTCGTCAGTGTGCACGTAGTGTTCGGCCACGTAATCGGCGGTGCAACGCTGGTGCGGCAGCTGGAGGCCCTCCCCGTGGACCGCAACGCGCGCCCGCTGCAGGACGTGAGCGTCACCAACTGCGGCCAGCTGGTGCGCCTCAACGGTGAGTACTGCTCGTCCTCCATACCACTAAAATATAATCCTTACTAATATTATAAAAGCGAAAGTGAGTTTGTTTGTTTGTTACGTCTTCACGCCTAAATGGCTAAACCGATTTTGATGAATTTTGGTACAGAGATAGTTGGGACCCTGGAGGCGGACAAAGGCTATTTAAAAAAAAATGAGTTATGAGTGAGACAAGAGGGAAGAAAAGGGAAAACTTAGCAATGCTATTACAATAAATTAGGCCCTAGGGCAAAAACTACAGGTAGCAGGTACCTGCAAATCAGGAAAGGGGAACTGTGTTATCGCAAATTTAACGCAAGCGTAGCCGCGGGCAAAAGCTAGTATAATATAAATTAGGGCTACGTTCCGAAATGCGCCATCCCCAGAATGACATAACATCAGCTATATTTATGATTGCAATTATATCCCAATTCGAGAGAAGTTTTTATTTCTTCTGTTTTTTATTGAAGAAGACTGACAAGTGACATAACCATTCAATGCCAAAGCAATACTTCCACTATTCAAATATTTCTTCTATCCCGTATGTATAACTATAGATTAGTGAAAAAATCTACTCCCAAATTAGTCCAACTATACCTTATTCACAGGAACCTAAACATTATAATGATTATACTCTGATTTATACCGTAATTGTCTCTGAAGTTCTGAAGTCATGAATTTGAACCTTATCCCATTGGCTCACAGCAAAGAAACGTAAGCAAGAGAAGCAGGAGAAAGAAGCAAGCGATGCGGAATCCGAGCAGTCTGAGAAGAAGGATAAGAAGAAGAAGAAAGACAAGAAGGAGAAGAAGAAGAAGAGGTATGATAATTTGTGCACCTAAAATAAAACGTGCAACGTTTAATGAACAGCGAGTGCAGGCGCACTCGTTCTAATTCACCGACCACCGTACTATGTCTCTCTAATATAATTTAACACATAGACTTAGTTGTTTTTTAACGCCGCAACATACTTAGAACCTCAAACAGTGTTAATTAATTGGGGGCTCGAACAGTATTAATTTTGTACCACTTAATGAAAAAGAATCCATGGGAGCTCGTGGCTAAATAATAGCAGCCTCCCACGTCAATCTTTAGGTTAAGCCGCGCTTGCCAAGGTTGGTCTGCGGGTGGGTGACCACCCGTTACATACCGAGTTTCCTCCGCGCCTCGGGAAGCACGTTAAACCGTTGGTCTCGGCTGTCATTTGTTGATCTTTGACAGTCGTTACGTCTGTATCCCGAAAGTCTGACAACCAGTCTTACCTAGGGATATCGTATTACCCAGTCCTAAATGGCTTCTGGAGGTCAGATAGGCAGTAGCTCCATGTAAATGTAAAAAATATTGGTATTTAGTTGCCTTTGGTAAGACTGGAGGATCTATGTGTGTTCGTAAGAATGGTCCATAATAAGTGTACATAATATTTTTTAAAATAAATAATAAATAAATACAAGAGCAACGACTGAAAACTGCAAGCGATCGAGTTGAAATCAAAACCTTATACTCACCTCTGTGGTCCCTTGGAGCTGTGAAAAAAAAACAACCTTCTTAGTCAAGATATGGCCTTTTATGGTGCAAATTTTGTACGGAAGCCTTGGCCAGTTTATTCGTTCCTAAATATATAGCATGAGTAAACATATGATTTTACATAAACCATGTCTAGAAACACAACTAACAGACCTGAACCATATACCTACTTATCTACCGTGAACCATTAATCCACAGGAACCACTCTGGACCATCTGGTGACGACGAAGAGACTCCCGAAGCACCTTCTCATCCCCTCGTATCTACTTCCAAGATAGACCCTCGGGAGATACCCGATGTGCCTACGAATAGATTCCTTATGAGAGGCGGGAGGGACCACGACGATAGGGGCGAACCTAAGAGGGACCGGGAGAGGTAATAGTATTGGACGAATGTGAGGGTTCGTTTAGAAGAGATGGTACTACCATATTCTTGGACTTTTGAAATTAATGCAATCACTACCAGTTGTGCCCAGCGGTCCTTTTTTTTAGTGTGGTAAATCATCAAATAACTTCCCCCTTTGGGCGGAGCGGGAAGTGTTAGACTTGTAGTGGCTAAAACCCACCCATGTTCCTTCGATTGCCCTTTACGTTCCGGGGCCGCGGTATCTCTTTCGAACGACCCGCAACCCCGGCAGACGGTGTCGCTGGCAGGCCCACCGGTCTAATCCGCTGTTCAGCTTGGGTTACAATTTTCATCTTTGCATCGCATTATTGTTTTTCTAATTAAACCGGTTTGAGGAAATCGGTTGGTTGGTTCCAAAGTCAGTATTAGACATAGGTAGAAACAATTTTTGTTATCTCTATTAAAATTTGCATCTAAATACACTTCTAATTAAGTATTTTTTGAGTTTGAAAAGTTATTTAAATTAGACATCGTTTACAGAGTTATATTTCATAACATTTTATTGATTTACAATTAAAGCACATTTAGAATTCAAATTAAAAATAATTTAAAATTATTCACAGTTTGTGTCGTTTTCTGATGTAAGTTTCTACTACTTAAGTTTTATTTAAGCATTATTTATAAATACGTTATGTATTTGTTGTAGCTCACTTTAGAATGCACCCTTTATTCATAGTCATGGGTGGATTGTGAAGCCCGTTTGTGGTATATTTTTTTTTAAATAAAGTATTCTTACCCTTATCCTCAATCTTGTCATGAGAACAATCCTTAAAGTGTTGCCAGAAACAAAAATATTTTCAATACATTTGGCACTAAACCCATTTGATAATGAGAGATGCAAACGGGTCAAGTTGAAGAGAGAATATTTAAATGCATGTTTTTTCTTCTTCTATATTATTTAAACACTCTTAAGAGTTAAGAACTTCAGGATTATTTTTACAAAAATCTTTAAAAAAAATTTTTGCTTTTCTGTGTTCCTGTTTTTGCATTGCTAGCTGTTATTATGTTGTGAATAATGTTTGTATCTCCTAGGATGAGGTATCGTGAGAGGGGGGAACACCGTTCTTATACCCGAAGTGGGAGGGTCATCAAAGGAAGGGGTGTGTTTGTAAGTAATTTTGACAATTTTAACAGCAAGTTAAAAATTACGTACTTTCTCGTTTAAGCGTAACTGCTGAACAACTGTTATTGTTTTTCTAAAAGATAACAGTCCAGAGCTGCTTATTTACAACCCATATACAGGGTGAATTTTTCAAGTTGTTAAATTCAAAACGATGTGGACCAGCGAAAAAAAGTCGACAGAACTCTGAATTTGACTAAAACTTCATCATTGGATTTTTAATAATCTATTTCCTATTTTCGGAATCAAAACGGTTCATTTTGATTTGATCTGAAAAAAAAAAACACTATACACCTTTCAATAGTAGCGCTAATAGGTATCAAATTCTGGAAAAACAATGACACAGGTGACTTTAGCATTCATCGGCGATTACAGGTTAGAATGTTATGTGTTAATACAAATTACTTCCAGCGGTACCGCACGCCGTCCCGCTCGCGGTCTCGTTCCCGCTCGGTGACGCCGCCTCACTGGAGGCAGGCGCAGCGTCGTATCATAAAGCTCTCTGAATTCGAGGTAAAATATATTGCAGCATCATTTCTTATTATATTCCCTTTTCACTAATCTTGAAATTAGAATGTCTGCCTCCTTGGTCTAAAAGTCATGTGGTTCTTGGTTCGATTCCCGGGCTGCGCAAAGTGTTATTGGGTTTTTCCACCAGGGATTTCTCAGTAGCAGCCACGGAGTCTGAATCAAAAGTCATTTATTCAAATTTGGGTCATAATCAACACATTTCGAACGTCAAATTACATTATGAATTTTAATTTAATTACGATTTGAATTTGTTCGAAAAATAAAACATTATTTAAACATAACTTCTGAAATGTGGACGAACTATCCTAAACCTCTGCCTATCCTTTTGGGTATCACAGGCGTAATGTTATACTATGTATAAAATAGATATAAAATAACTATCATACAAACTTATTACTATAACTATTATGCCAACACAAAGTCAATGGCATACACATACATGATAATTTGACGATTCCTAATTCCACTGAGGAGCTCGTGGCTAAATAATAGCAGCCGCTCGGGTCGATCTTTAGGTTAAGCCGCGCTTGTCTAGGTTGGTCTGTGGATGGGTGACCACCCGTTACATACCGAGTTTCCTCCGTGCCTCGGAAAGCACGTTAAGCCGTTGGTCCCGGCTGTCATTTAAAGATCTTTGACAGTCGTTACAGGTAGTCAGTGTTCCGAAAGTCTGACAACCAGTCTTACCAAGAGGTATCGTATTACCCGGTACTGGGTTGTGGAGGTCAGATAGGCAGTCGCTCCATGTAAAATACTGATATTCAGCTGCATCCGGTTAGACTGGAAGCCGACCCCAACTTAGTTGGGAAAAGGCTAGGCAGATGATGAGATAGTTGATTAAATTGCAATAACTTCTGTTTTCAACTATACAACAACGATATACTTACAGCGCGCTGAACAAGAAAGGTCTGAGAAGGAGCAACAGGAGTCCACTAAGAAGAAGGAAGTAGAAAGACAGGACAGCCGTGAGTTCATGATACTGATTCAAATGTTCTGTTTCCAAATAATTCTTATGCAAACGTGATTAAAAAAAAAAATAGAGGTGTCAAGGGACACCCGGATGGAACGAAGTTCCTATAGAAATGAAATTATCTGGCTTGCTTTCTATAAGAGAGAGAGAGAGACAGACAGACAGACAGACAGAGAAACATGCGACGCCGCACAGCTTACAATAGCTTACTATAGCAAAAAGTGTCGTGACAACTTTTTGTAAGAATAAGGCCAAGTGCGAGTCGGACTCGCGTACCTAGGGTTCCGTACAAACTTGTAGGTAACTGATGAAAGTACCGAACATTGTTCTAACAAAAATATAAACTGTATTGAAAGACAAACTTAACTTTTCTGTAAGAAAACTGTTGTCCCCACCCATCAACATAAGTCGCAGTTAGTTTATCAACTGCAATTAACTTCGTAATCACATTTCTTGGTGATGCATCTACAAATACGATTTACGATTTTTTAAAGACTAACGCCCGGTTCCAATAAACAAAAAACGATTCGTTTTACTTACGGATAGTAGTATTTTGACATACGTCTCGTAGAAAATACTAGGTACTATCCGTAAGCAAAACGAATCGTTTTTTGTTTATTGGAAAGAACCGGGCATTTTTGACAGCTTTAAAAGACCGCAAACGTCAATATTTCGTATTAGTTTCAACTCTATAGCTCCAAGGGTTTCAGAGATATTCCCCCGAATACTGAAACGTCACTCAAAATTTGAGGGCTGCTTAACATTTGAGCAGCTCTAACTTTAGATTTTGTATTGTCAAACGTCACTTTTGAGTATTTGTTAAATTTAATTGGTACTTAAATTTTGAGTGACGTTTTAGTATTCGGGGGAAAGGGTCTTAAACAGACATGGTTTAGTATTTTCCCTTTTGAGGAACGGAACCCTAAAAAGATGATTAATGACTAGTTCAAGTGATCCGGGTATTAACGCTGTATTTTGCAGGTGATGGCAATACTCCTGTTGATCCACCAGAAGAGAAAGAAGAAGGCGAATGTGATTCTACCCTCGGTTAGTATACGGAGCTTTGGCTCGGCATAATAATGGCCATGAGCGATATGCCCCCCCGGTTAGGATCTCATCGACATTCTTTAATGTTATAAAAATTGTCAGCATTTTTTCTTCTCCACATACTTCTTGACATATCATCCTTCCTTCACACAGTCCATTTATAGTTTCTATGGTCTTACTATACCCATACTCATCCATTTTAAAACCTTCCTCACGACGTTTTCCTCACTCCTCTGCATCACATGCTCATACCAAACTTACAGATTACCACACCAATTTTCAGTAAACCGCGCCCAAAATCAAAATATTTTTATTTCACATAGGCCTACATGGGCACTTATAAAACGTCGAGAGAAGGTGCACTTTTCGGGTTGGTCGTTTCCTATGGAGAGAACCGGCAATAAACTCTATGGTTACTCTTTCAGACTTCTTATGTACTCGTTTCATGTTATCCATTTGTGTAACACCACACATACACACACACTATATAGTATATCTGTCTATCAAAATAGCATAAATTATAATAAAAATGTAATTTTCAGACCGTTCTCGCCACGAGAAGATTGATTACAACGCGTTGGACTTTGAAGAGGATATCGAGAATGACGGTAAATGTTTTACAGAAATGTTTGATGTATCTTATGTTTGTAGTTGAGTTGATTTGGTTGCCAAAAAAAATTGGTATTGGGTGGTGGCATTAATGAAAAAATGTCCTAATCTCAAGTTATTATAAGGGTGTAAGGTGCATTTTGCGTTTATAATTGATAACTAGCCTACAGCTTGAATTACTATGTATGCATAGCGTGAAAGGGTTTATGTTATTTAATAAAATAATGCTGTAATCATAAGCAATATATCATAAGACTGTTTTTATTTGACTATTATAAAGTAGAATTTCAAACCCTTATATGGCATAGAATCGTCATTGTTATAATGTATGTAGATAATTGTTTAAAGTTATAATAAAATTGTACTTAATTCTTAGTATATTTTATAACTGTATTTTCTATTTGGTTTTTTACTTTAGTATATGTATTCTATCTTTCTAGTGTTTGCTTTTTTCAGACTTCATTAAAACATTGAGTTACTATCATCGGTTTTTTATTTATTTCAAATTGATGCATGTTTAATTAGTTATTTTTATACAGAGTATTCGTCGTTCCTGTTGATGAATAATAATAATGCATTGTCTTTTTTTATTTTCTATAGACGAAGCGTCTCACAGACGGAAGCCAGAGAAGATTGATAGACGTCGAGACATCCGCAAGGCGACCCCGGAGAACAGAGCAGCAATGTTGGCGCTAGCGTTAGGAGTTAACCCAAAGCATGATCAGCAGAGGTTAGTACTCTCCAACATGTCGATGTCCTATACCTGTAACAAACACTCCATTGAAACGTCAAATCTTTTCGGCAGGGACGAGAGAACCACCTTTGGGCGCGAAGGGCGAGAAGGCCGAGATAATCGCGAAACCAGAGACAATCGAGACGGAAGAGGCCGCCGCGAAGGCCTCTCCTCCACAGTAGGATATGCTCAACCCAAGCTGTCCTCTGCCATCGCTAATGTGTCCGATGGCTTGGCTAAGGGGAGTCAAGAGGAGAAGTCTAAGAGTGATTATGATCCGTTTACTTTGCTGAGGAGTACTTTTAAGAAAGATCAGCAAAGGTAAGAAAGAGAGAAAAAATATTTATTAGTTGCAATTACGAAGAGCACACAATATAACAAAAAAAAACATTGATGTTAAAAAAAAATTGTGATGCTTTACAAACATTTAAGTATAAATAAATATGAAAAAAAAAACATTGCTTGTACGCCGTGACTGCTATTTATATAAGTAGGTACACTTCACTTTGCTGATATTGTTATTATGGTTTTGGGGAAATTTCTCCAAAAAAATAACCTCTTCAATGCCAGAGAATAAACACACGCGTGCTCCTCGCCAAACCACTTATTTTACGTCAAGTTTTGTTACACATCTCGCCTAAATTGCATTCAAGATATATTCCATAACAATAAGATAGACACTAACAGCTCTTGAACGATCACTTTCATTGGTGAAAAACGCTTCTTTGAAAATAAGTAATAACGATGACAGTAGATGCTGTTTTTTTATTAGCTCCTCCACATGTTACATCAGAAAAAAAATACAAACATGAATAAAGTACTTGAGTAAAGAGATAAAAAACCTTTATTTTATTTGAAACGGGATACCACCATGTTTATTATTTATTTTAAGTTTCTGATATTTCGGCGCAGTTGCACACGCCATGATCACAGATAAACTGAAGTTATTGCGGGTGGGTGTTTATAAGCAAAAACAAAACGGTCTACTCTCTTCTAGATTCGTATTTTGCGCTCCAACTGGCACTCGCAATTATATTCCGTTCTAAACACGAAACTCACTGTATCCGGTCGCGAACTTTTTTCGGAACTTAATTGGGTATTACATAAAACCCAGTCCCCGTTTCAAAAGTCATGTCAGTTTTAAAAACTTACAAGCCTTTATTTCTTTAGAAAAGACGCTGGTCCAGATCGTCGCGATGCGATCAAAGCTCGCTTGGGCGAGAAAGAAAAGGTCAAAGAAAAAGATGATAGACGCGACCGATTCAAGAATGAAAAGGAAGACCGGGGCCGTAAACAATCCGAACAAAGGAATGACAGAGACGATAGAGGCCGTAGACCTTTGGAAGTACGAAATGAAAAGGACGACAGAACTAGAAAACCATCCGAAAGTGATAAACAAGAAAGAATTCGCAAACTGTCCGAACTGTCAGACCACAGGAATGACAAAGAGGAAAGGGTTCGGAAGCATTCCGATGAAGGCCGAGAGCGCAAAATATCTGAACACAAAAACGATGACAGAGATCGCAAACAATCTGAACAAAAGAACGAGAAAGATGACAGGGTTCGTAAACATTCGGAACACAGGCATGAACGAGACGACAGGGATCGTAAACATTCCGAACACGGAAATGATCGCGATGATAGAGATCGGAAACCGTCTGATCGAGAGGACAGGGATCGAAAGTATTCGGATTATAGGAGGAATGATCGGAGGAGGGAGAGGTCTGAGCGGCGGGATAGGAGCAAAGATCGCAGCAGGAGTGAGAAGAGTAGAGATAATGATAGGAGTAAGGCGAGGGACGATGATAGAGACAAGAAGAAGAGACGGTCGCGTACGCCGTCGCCGACTAAAGAGAGGTCAGATATTTTGTTATCATTCATTATTCATAATTTTAGAAATGTCCTAAACATTGCTGTGAACTTAATAACAGAAAAAAATGGATTAAACAGGAAATAACAGCCAAAATAGTAGTACTTAGTTGTTTCTAATTATTTTTTCTTTCAAATACACGATATCTCGTCAATAGTCCTCATTTTGTATCAAATTCGGTATAGGTGTGTATGTTTTCGTAATCTCGCCTTAAATAACCTTGTGTTCATTTTGTTATAGATCTAAGTCTCGCGACCGCAAGCCTTCTGCGACCGAAACCAGAGAGAAGAGTGGGGAGCGAACGCCCCAGGAGGATGACAAGAAGAAGGATGGTGTAAGTCTTTAGACATAAATATTTTGGGACAACTCACACACGGCTATCTGATCCCAAGCTAAGCAGAGCTTGTGTTATGGTAACCAGACAGCTGATATACCCCAAGACGACATACTACATACATAATTTATAAATACATACATATTACTAGCTGTGCCCAGCGGTTTCACCCGCTGCTCACTTAGGGGTATGAAAAGTAGATGTTGGCCGATCTGAGAATCGGCCTACCCGATATGTACACAAAATTTCGTTTAAATCGGTCCAGCCGTTTCGGAGGAGTATGGGAACGAAAACTGTGACACGAGAATTTTAAATATTAGAAAGATAGATAAATCACACCCAGACAGAACAAACAATCATGCTCATCACACAAAGTTTGTCCTGGGTGGGAATCGAACCCACGACCTGCGGCTCAGCAGTCAGGGCCACTAACCACTAGACCAACAGGCCCGTCAAAGTCGTTTATGTTGTGGTTCTTATTGCATGCCATTAAATACCCTTTCAGTTTATTCCATTTCGTTCAGTTATGCCTCAACATGACAAATCACATATCTAAATCATTCTGTAAGACTTTACAGTAAGAACAATCCAAATGTATTGCTATTATTTAGCTAAAATCATTTTAGGATTCCGTAGCTAGATCGGAAAAAACGGAACCCTTATAGGAACAGTTTGTTCTCCGTCTGTCTGTCTGTCTAAACCATTTATCTCGGGAACAAATCTGTGGTGCCTTGGAGCTGTGAAAATTAACCGTCTAAGTATACGGAGTCTAATGATTCCTTTATTTCTCGAACTCTCGGTCCGACTCGAACTTGGCCGGTTTTTTATTTTTCGGATATCATCAAATGACACCTCCCGATCTGAACAGATTGCAAGGGAGAGTTAGTTTTGTACGCACTATAACCCAATAACCCATCCGTGTTCCTTCTTGTGCCCCTTTCGTTCCAGAGCCGTGGTATGTCTTTCAAAACAACCCGCAACCAGCAACTACCATGCACTATAAATTCAAAAATAACCTTATAATTGACTAGCTTTTGCCCGCGGCTTCGCTCGCGTTAAATTTGGGGTAACACAGTTCCCCCTCCCCTGATTTGCAGGTACCTGCTACCTGTAGTTTTGCCCTTGCGCCTTAGTTATTGTAATTGCAATGTTAAGTTTTCCCTTTTCTTACCTCTTTCTCCCTCATTTCTCAATTTTTTAAATTAAAAGTTAGCCTATGTCAACCTCCAGGGTCCCAACTATCTCTGTACCAAAGTTCATCAAAATTGGTTTAGCCATTGAGGCGTGAAGACGACAAACAAATAAACTCACGTTCGCTTTTATAATATTAGTAAGGATTTGATGTAAAAAACTGCTTCTATCGAAGACCACGGTTTTCATAGTTGCGAGCATTATCTGGTATCCATTACACTATGTATCACTTTACGAAACAATGGCGATTTATTCTAATATTATGTTCTACCGCTATAGACTGAAGAGGAGAGGAACGAGGCCCGCAAGGAACTCATGGAGATTGTTCGTCTCATCAAGTCCAGGCAACGGGACAGGGAGAACAAAGCCGGTGAGTGGATCATCGTTTTTATTTACTTACATTTGTTTATCATTTTTTTACGGATAGGAAATCATGAAATAACTTCTCCCCCCACTCTGGACGGAGCGGGGGGAGAAACAGACTGACTAAAACCCACCCATGTGCCTTCATTTGCCCTTTATTAACTTACCTTGTTAACATTTGGTTCCAATTTATAAAAACAACAGCTTTTGCCCGCGGCTTCGCTCGCGTTAAATTCGGGGTAACACAGTTCCCCTTGCGCCTTATTGATTTGTAATAGCAATGCTAAGTTTTCCCTTTTTTCCCTCTTTCTCCCTCACACCCCGCTTTTTTTTTAAATTAACCTATGTCCGTCTCCTATCTCTGTACCAAAATTCATCAAAATCGGTTTAGCCTTAACGCGTGAAGAGGCAACAAACTCACGTTCGCTTTTATAATATTAGTAAGGATTTATTATATTGGCTAAATTTAATCACTGACATAAAATAAGTTTTTTGTCTACGAAAAACAGGTTATGTTTTCCTGTTAAAAAGGTCCCTTATTTTAAATACTAACCCCACAATCGGAAGTTAAGTGGTTCTATATAAGAAAAAAAATGTAACCATAATCTTACAAGAGCATTGCATTTTCAGTTCAAGCCAAGAAGAAGCGTGATTCGTCTGCCTCAGGCAGTTCTGGCTCTGAACACGGCAAGAGACGACGCCGGTCTTCAGACAGGGATCGCAGGAGGCGCAGTAGCTCCAGGTTTGTAGTTCTTACATGGAATAACTCGGATTATGTGTTCATAACCTAAAAATCGTTTAGTTGCTTTGCCGTTTGATAGTCAGTTTACAAAGTGATAGCTTGCTTGGCTGGATATCAGAACTTTTAGACTTCAAAATCACATAACTCAGTCTCTTAAAGTTGTGCAATGTACATACAAGTTGGTTTCAAAATTAAAATTAGCCATAAATCGAACGAGCCAATGCTATGCTTTCAAAGTCTTCTTCTATAAACAAAGAAAAATAATTTTTCCACCAGTACAAAAAGATCTTTAGTTGTAGTAGTTGAGCTTTGTTTCTACCGTTTTCTTAAATATGTCTTTAAAAGAAAAATGAAGTGTCTGGTGATGTCAAGCTGAACTCAGAAAGTACTGCCTGTACACATCCTTGTCCTGCAGATTAGCTACACTGCAAATTATTGTGAAAGAATCCTTGTGCGCTATGCCTAAGATAACTAATGGAACTAACCATTACGATAGGTACTGAGCAAACGTCTTTTTTTGTTTCTAATTAATACATACAATATTTCGTCTGCAGAGGACGCCGCTCGAGCTCGGAGCGTCGCACGCGCCGACGTCGCTCGCGCAGCCCGCGCCGCGACCGACGTGATCGTAGACGTTCCTCATCTTCCCGCTAAACTAACTAATTTGTGTCTTAAAACTAGGTTATATTTTGACAATTTATTAATTAATTTGGCCAGGAAATATTTTTGGAGAAAGTTTTGGAAAATCAAGTGTTTTTCTTCATAAAGTAACCGGGTATTAAGAGACGTGTCAAAGCTGACATTGTTCTATTATGGGAAAAGGATGGCGCCATGGTTCTTGTGTAGCTCCGTCTCTGTTCCACAGTGAAAAATATGTTTTTTAATACTTCACCATACGGAGCTAAGTTCAAATCGCTGACGACAGTTGCTGATGTCTTTTTATAATATTTTCAAACATCCTACTGGAAATTTCATGGGGGTTTATACAGGGTTATTTGTAAAACACCGGCACCCTCTTAGGACCATGTTACCAGCATCATAATCAACAACTTTTGTTCTATAAAAATTTAAACATTTATCATATTTTAGTTCATCAGATTTTCATACAAAAATAAAAATATTTAAATTGAACGCTCTAAATGTTACGAAATCTATGCAAAGCAAACGTACCTACGGGGACAGTGCGCGGCAGGTGTAGGTATGTAGGTACAGCAAACGGACGGAGTTGAAATGTGTTAGATAGGACAACGAAATCTTGATGATTTGATTTTGGTAAATGTATAAAATTTTGTAAAAAGTCATAGAACTAAAGTTGTTGTTTATGATGATAGTAATACAGTCCTGCGAGGTTGTTGGTGTTTTACAAATAACCCTGTATAAAGATGGAAAAATGCTGCATTTGCGCAATTCATAAGCAAAGGTAGGGTAAGAGCATCAGTTTAGAGTGAAACACGCTGTCAAATTAGTTCCACATAGATGGCGCTAAGTGTCTGGTCGCTGATTGGTCCCTTATTTTCAATTCAAGATGATTTAGACAAGAGACTACAGCGCACAGTGACGGCGGTGCTTCCTGAATACAACCTAGTAGTGCTAGTGCATAATTATTTTCTTCGTGTAAAGCGTGTATACCCCTTTATTTTACAACATTAGTTTTACTTTATGCGAAACCCAAAACACGTGTCTAGTATGTTTATCTGAAGAATCTATGTACAAAATTTCAGAACTTTATCATGAAAAAGCAGAAAGTTATTAGCTTGTTATTTCACCTGGTTGTCCGTACAAAACCACGGCCACCGCGCGGCATAAACGGCACCGCACGTGTGTACTGTCGCTTTGACCTGCCGTGACCTTGTTGCGCGCCCGTATCATTTCGTGTACCTACTAAGTGTCCAACTCGTAACCTATTATTAATATTTTTAGGACAAATATAACATGGTGTAAAAACTATTGGAATCGATTTAGTTATTCTGAAAAATCAATATTCAGGTTTCGCATATACTAAAAATAATGTTATAAACATGAAAAATAAAATAGTTAATTTTTTATGAGGTGGAGAGTTCTGTTAAAATAGCATTTGTCTAACCAGCAGTTAGGTTTTGTTCAATAACTTTTATTCTAGGACTGGGCCGTTAAGAAGGCAGATGGAGTGTTAGGCAGACATACTTTCGTTAGTAAGACTGACAGTGACGAGGCTTTATAAAGCTGAACTTATTCAAAAACTTTTTTTCCATTTACGGCCGCTTACTGATTGATCTTTGTATTGGGTCACGCGACTGAAATCACATTCAACCAAACAGGGGCCTAAAATAGTCAGGCGCAGTTTGTAATATTGTTTGTCGCTTTGACACCATTTTACGAACTCCTGCTAAAGCAGGCCCCTTCAGCATTTTCTTGCATTTTTTCCCTATCTGTCTCATTATTGTTGTGTGTAACGTCAGCACTTTTGCAAAAGTGCTGCCGGTTGGACTTCTGGCTCCTCCAAATGACGTGTTTAGACCAGTATTTAGCCACCTGCACAGCTCTATTTGTCATTTGTTTCGATTAACTCCTGATAGGTGCAAGTGGTTGTTCAGGATGGGCAGGATAAGAGGTGTGATGTATCCTGCAAGGGGCTTCACACTAGCATTAACAGAATGAGATAGATGTAGTCGAAAATGCGGATTCTTTACATGCAAATGGTTTCACCCTTAACTTTCTCAATTGTTTAGTTTTAGGGTTCCGTATGTTAGAAGGAAAACACAGAACTAGTATGACTTTGTTTTCGTCGGTTTTGTCAACCTTATCGGAAACACGTGGATACCTCCACGTGTCGGGTTGGAATTAATACCAAGGTCAGCTCACTTCCAATAATATTGAAAGTGTAATGTAGTATTCTGTAAGTATATTAAGTCATTGGTGTGTATTCGTTTTTCCTTAATCTTAATAATTAGGTACATATTTACATAAATATGAAGTAAAATATACGTTTCAAATTATTTTCAATGACATAAGCGTGTGCTAACATAAATATTACGTTTTGACCGAAAATCCACTCTTCTGTTTTTTTTCCTGGACTTGTTGTGTTTGCACAATGTATTTTTTTGTAACTAAATACACTTTATATGCCATTAGAGTCTATTTTAGGTTTCTTCTTTATATAATTATCAAAAATAGTCTCTTATAATCTAAAGTGGCCTCTAAAAGCTGGTTCAAATATTTCACTTCAGATATATCGTAATAATTCTATCATTTTAAGTCATAGTTTTGATTGTTTAACTTGTAAACTATGGTTTTTTTATTGTTTAATCCAGTTATCTATGATAACGGAAATCCTGACCTTTTTACAACTAACTTTAGTAAAATGAAACTTGAAATTATGCCGACAAATGTTTAATTTCTTTGCAAGTACGTAATGTGGAGGAGCTATGTTTACTACAATGAAAGCACCAAAACAAACAAGGCAAACCTGCCTTACTGTCACTGGTTTTAACAATGTTATCAAACCTTTTACAGTACTGTAATAAAATTGATGACACATACAAAAAACAACTTTTCGTTCGCCAGAAAATAAAATAAATGATCACTTAGTCACACAGATTTGTTTTAGTAACTTCCTTTTACAAATCTGTTAAAAAAATAAATTCTGATTCCATTAAAACACCTTTTTATAGAATACAAGAGTTAAATAATATCGCCAACTATCCTTTGTTGGTACTGTACGTGTTAGGAATGTTTACAACAATTATATTTATTCCTTGATGTAATAGTGAACTCAGTTTATGTCAATAAAATAGTATTTCTCCAGATTTCAGTGTTTTATTTCCCTCTCAAAATAGATAGATAGATAGAATATTCTTTATTATGTACACCATACAAGTAACAAGAATAACACTAGACAAACTTATAAATAAGGTGACACAATGGGCAGTCTTATCGCTAAAAGCGATCTTTTCAAGACAACCTTTGGATGGACTTAAGAAGAGGAGAAACAGTACTGTAGGTAGTCTGTGGCGTAACATTTTCAAAATTGATTTTCAAAATACCTGTTTTATAACAATTTAAGTGTGGTAATGTTAGAACCCAGTGATGCAGCATAGTCAGTCTACGGGGTGGGAGGCACCCGGGATGGCGGGTTGTTCGAATGAGATACCGCGGCCCCGGAATAGCAAAGACAAAAGAAGAAACATGGATGGGTTTTAGTCAGTACAAGTCTAAAACTCCTTAAACGAGCTGTCGAGTGCATAGCCGATGCTGCCCCGTGCTTAAGTACTCCCGTTGTTTCTCGATCTACTAAATGACCATAATATACGGGCCTGTTGGTCTAGTGGTTAGTGGCCCTGACTGCTGAGCCGGAGATCGTGGGTTCGATTCCCACCCAGGACAAACTTTGTGTGATGAGTATGATTGTTTGTTCTGTGTCTGGGTGTGATTTATCTATAATATGTATTTATTTATAAATTATATAAGTATGTATGTATATCAGTTGTCTGGTTACCATAACACAAGCTCTGCTTAGCTTGGGATCAGATAGCCGTCTGTGAGTTGTCCCAAGATATTTATTTATTTAATATAGCATGGAAAAATGGAAAAATTCCGGGCTACTAGATACGGCGTGACCCTGACTTAAAGTAGCTAGTTTGTCCTGTTTACTACAACGACTAGGAGATGACTGCATATCTCTATATAAATAGTACCTAAGTAGGCATGTAACCTATCAGTACTCAGGTAGTAAATACCGCAAACCAACGGAAATAACAAATGTAAGTGTTTCCCGGATAAATATAATAAATTGATAATTTAACAATGGGTCTATGTTTAGCTTTATCTTGAAGTGTTAGGAAAAATACATAGTTGCCTTTTCTGCACTTGCAAGGTTGCTCTGCTCTTGTTCTGCATGTGCGAGTCGGTCCGAGGGTTCCGTACAAACTTGCGCCATAAACGGCTATATATTTTGACTGCGTAGACTTAAAGGGTTGATTTTTTCACCACAGCGGGTTTTAATTATTTTATATATTTTAATTTCAACTCGATACCTCCACGCTTTCACGAAATATTCCCAAAATGGTCTACAGATAGACGGAGAACAAAGAGAGATTCTATAAGGTTCTGTTATTCCCTTTGAGGCACGGAACCCTGAAAAACAAAAAAAGAAGGATAACTTCAAAAAAACTTGAGAGGTGTTAAGGGACACACGGATGGAGCAAAGTTATTATTTATTATGTACAAAAACCTGTATACACTCAGCAAAAATAATCGTCGCGACACCACACTGTTCAATGCGAAATAGAAAGACGAAACGAAAATAACTGACTTGCTTTCTGTGAAAGAGATAGACAGAGAAACACGCGCACGCCGCACGGCTTATGGCACTATAGCAAAAAGTGTCGTTACATCTTTTAGTCTTAATTTTTTCCGTCAAGCCCCGCGCAATAAGGAATTTCGTTCCAAAAAATATATAATAATATTGAGGTTGACCCAGAAAGCGGTAGCGAGACGACCTTAGGGTATCATCGACCCAACCAATCACAATGCAGTGTGGTGGCCCTTTGCAAGATCTGCCCCACCACCTTTCCTACCCATCCTGTAACAATACTTGCACCAGGATTTGAACGAAGCAAATGTTAGAGCTGTGCAGGTGGCTACATACTGGTCTAAGACAATATGAGTTTCATCGTCACGTAACGAAGAAGCATAGGCTAAGGTTAAGGTTATGAGTTGAGCTATACGATAACTGACAAATGCTTGCACTGACTGGACAGGTCCACTCAATCTGTGTGGTGCTTTCTTAAAAAGACCATTTCAGACACTATCTGCATGGTCCTCATGTAAGTTGACCAAGATTATTTTGTCTGGACTTTAAAAGAGACTATGACCTCTGAGTTTGTTTCGGCTGGTTCTTCTTAGAGTAGTCGGGTACGAAACACCGGCCTCATCTAGTTTAAAAAAAAATTACGTGTAAAAGTGTTTGTGAAAACCGACTTGCAAAATAAACATCATTTATCATTAAGTAAAACAAACATTTGTGTAATAAGAATCGGCATAGTTACTCTGCTCCTATTTTTGCCTTTGCGGCTAGTGCTTAATTAATGGTTTTACTCTAGGGGCCTTCACAAGTTTTGTTTCCTGCAGGAGTCGAATCGGAATCGAGTCTAATACGGAAGAAGAGCCAATCATCATCCGGCTAGTGGATAAGCAATTTGTAGTAGTAGTGACGACACGATTGGCGCAGTGGCTGAATGATCGACTGCTGCACTGCGTTTCGATCCCCGCACGGAACAAATATTTGTATGACTTGCTACCCTACCATGACGTGTTAAAGCAGAACTTATTCCGCTGAGGGAAAGGGACAGAGCTATACAGGGTGTCTAGCACCATCTCTTTCACTCAGTGGAATAAGTTCTGCTTTAAGATGTCATAGTAGGCCTACTGCAGGTAGTTGTTTCGGTTCTGGCTGTTTGTGTATATATATGTGAACTTAAATGTTTCTAAACGCAGCCACGATATAGGATAAATTCCTAGTGTGGGGCAATGTTTATTTTTTAAATAACTAAGTAAAGTAGTTAAAATCGTCACGACGTAGTTACACCATCGTGCTACCCTACTATGACGTCTTAAAGCAGAACTTATTCCACTGAGGGAAAGAGACGAGAGCTATACAGGGTGTCTAGCACCATCTCTTACCCTCGTGGAAAAAGTTCTGCTTTAAGACGTCATAGTAGGCCTACTGGTAAATGTAGTCATCTGCATTGTAACGTCTGACTAGGTTACCAGTCCACCACAACAGTAATCCGCAGCTGCAATGACGCGTAATCGCAAGAAGAGACCGGCAAAACGGTGAGTTTCATAAAAACTTAGTCACCAATTGTGGTTATTTTTTATTATTACAAGCCAGCTAGTATGTCCCATTGCCATATATTTTATAGCTTAAGTGTAAACTTGTTATTGGCCTTCGTCTTCATATTGTATTTGACTACTTAACTGTATTAATAGCTGTAAATTTACTTAAAATTAATAAAATAAAATAAAATTGCACGGTAGAGGCCTCCCTTTTTTCCTCTCATTTTTAAAACCCTTTTCGTGGAAGTCTAGCCCGTCATGCCATCTCCTTTTGGGCCTACCGCGTCACCGGGTTCTGTTGTTCGGAACCCAATCGGTTGTTACTTTGGCCCAATTTTATTGCGACATACGGCAGATGTGGCTAACCCAGTTCCTCTTTAACTTTGCGGCTGTGTTGCAAATGTCTGATGATAAGTATTTGGGTCTTGGAGAGAGGCGTACTGTTTCTTATGCGGTCAGAAATTTTGACGTTCAGTATTCTTCGTTCCATGGCTCGCTGGCAGTCCCAGAGTGCGGATTTTTGACGCTTTGTTAATAACCACGTTTGTGCTCCATAGGTGAGGGTGGGAAGAATGCACATGTGCATGAGTTTCCTTTGAGTGGAAGTGGAAGTGGTCCTTTCATGACGTGTTTCATCGACCAATAGCTCTTTCAGGCGTCGACTTCTTAATCTTGCCTCGCCTGGAAGGAGACTAATCGGTCGAGGTATATTTACTCATAGACATATTCAACCTCCACGCCCCTTTTTTGGGGATGCAAAATTACCAAATAACTTCACTCGCTCTGGACGGAGTGGGGGGGGGGGGAGTGTCAGACTTGTACTGACTAAAACCCACCCATGTTCCTTCTATTGCCCTTTACGTTTCGGGGCCGCGGTATCTCTTTCGAATAACCGACAACCCCGGCAGGCGCAGGGCTTGCTGACATCTCATTGAGGCGCGCGTGAAACACTAACGGCCTGTCGTCAATAGACGGACGGACGGTGAGCTACCCATTGCTCACCATCCACAGGCCCGCATCTACGATGGCCGGGAGTCGTCCAGCGGCGCCCGTCGCCCGGGGCGTCTCCCGCGGTGGCTGGATTGGTTTGATCCATCCCTCAAACGCCCGGCCACCTTCGCTAGCATTAGGTACTGCCGCAGAAGGAGGTGGAAGGAACATGGGTGGGTTTTAGTCGGTACAAGTCTGACACTCCCCCCGCTCCGCCCAGAGCAGCGGAAGCTATTTGATGATTTCCCACCTGATGAATTTTTTTCAAGGAGTTTTTTTTTATCTATTATATAATTCCTTATATACAATAATTCTCGTGTCGCGGTGTTTTTACCAAACTCCTCCGAAACGCCTGGACCGATTTCAGTTCTAAGTATTAGTTGCGTAGTTGTTTAGTAATCACGCAACTGAATTACAAACTGATTGATCTAATTTTATAATACCTGATAAGGTAGTGTCTGTATTTGATTGACAAAGTAAAGGCTTTGTCAATGAAATACAGACAAATCGCGGACGCGTATCCGGACACTGAAAATTAAATTGAATAATACTTAAGTTGTTGTGTTGTGTTGTGTCAAGACCATTATTTTGATTAAGTATAGAGAAATTCCGCACACCATCACAATTTCCACGTACGCCGGTAGGTACCCTTTCAGGATGAGCAGACTTCGTCACGGTAACATTATTCCCTGTATCGGCACTTGCCAGTTAGTTAGCGTTTAACCCTATTATTATAATCAGCTGGGGGTGATAGCTAACTAGTACAAAAGGGGTAGCCAACCCTCCTGTTAAAGGGGTACTCCCCGAATTAGGCTCCCTTCCCCCGTTCAATAATTGACATGACCTTCGGTTTTTCCATTAGTGGGTTGCATTTTCAAAATGAAGGACGTTATTTTATGCAATTCAGGCCTCCTAGGTACGCACCGAGAAGGCCTGAATTGCTAAGTAAAGAAATTGTAGCGCGTTTTAGTGCATAATTATACTTAGACTTTACCCTAATTGAATGTTTCAGGTCCAGTGACCTAGAAGATTATAAATCACTATCGAACTACATAATTGCCTATTCGCCGCAACTATTAAATGCTGCATAATAATCAATCTGCTATACATTGTCCTTTCCTAAGTCGTACCTAGGTATCATATTTCCTTCCTTACGTATCATTTCAAAGTTCCAGTTCTGCTACATTATAATATTATTCTAATAATAAAGTTTATTTTCAATGACGCAACGTAAGCCCAGCGTGCACTGATGGCATTGATCCGAACATGATGTCATAATGCACAAACTGTAACTAACCTAACCTAACTTATAATGTTGACACCGCAACGCTCGCTTGTCCTCCGCATATGCTTACAATGCACATTAAAATACTTGCCGTTACACTGTCTCGTATTTAAATAGCTACTAAACACATCACTAAAAAATGTATGCAATTTTATAATCAAGCGTGTAAGGCCAAAACTTGCGAGTGAAACTCCTAAAACAATATTTTAAACTTGGAAAACTTTACAGAGACGCCTTCAGAGAGCAGTGACGTTAGGCGCGCATCCAATGCGTGCCGAGCAGGCGTGTAGCACGGCGCTGCGCGCGCACGCCCGCCGATGTACCTCGTGACATAGTTTAGATGCAGCGCGCGTGCTTCAAAGCGGAAGTATAATGCCATTATCGATTTGCTTATGACAGAAAATGCGTTGAATGGACAAGGCTGTGGCGGGGGTGCGCGGGGCGGGGCGCGGAGCCGCGGGCGTGCGAGCGAGCGTCAGTGCGCCGGAGGCAGCGGGCTGCGCCGTACGTGTCCACGCAGCCCGCTAATCGAAAAATTCCGAGTGTTGTGCAAATGCTTGTGTTTTTATGGCGGTCACATTACTACGAGTGTTGGTGCTGGGTGTGATCGCGGCGGCCGCCGACGGTTTGTTATTTATCTGTGTCGATTGTGATGGTTGTTGTAGCGTCCACGTGTTTTCGGCCGGGAGCGAGCCGCTGTTTACGGCGCGGCTAGCGCATGCGCTCGGCTTGTTTGCGTCGCCTACGGCGGGTCAAACACCGGCCTAACTTACAGCCTACTCGAACCTACATGTTTTTGGTCCGTCAAGTAAGTCTAGATATAGATCTCGAGATGTGGCCACCGATAAACAGGCAACCCAAGGTAAATCGATACAACTTGTTTTCTCACGATAACATACTTGTTTTAGCGAATATCGCCCGAGTTTACTGTTACTCGAATGTGTTCAGTTTAGGCATCCTTTATATCCATACAACATCTCAGAGCGATGTCTTACTTTAGAATCCCATTCACTTTTATTGCTGTTGTGAGTTTCGAAGAAGTTTGGTGTTATGTTTACAAAAGAACAATAGTAAATAGTAACTTAATACTTATTGCTGCGTGGCCTACTTATTGGAATTCGCGTAGGAATCACGTTGCTTTCCAATTTTCTCACTTCGAACTCAAGGACAGTTCTATTGGTGTCCGTTTCTCAGTCACTGGGTCAGCAACACACAAACATGAATAAGTTATGTGCACCTTGATAATTCCGTCCTTTTGTTTTGCTTTAAGTTTTTGTGTCTTGTGTTTCTTTTCCTCCTACTTCCTTCACATAATCTACATCCTTTTCTTTATTTACAACTCCTCGTTAAACGTGTTGTTTAAGAACAACTTTATTTAAATATTCTTGTATCTAGTTATGATGTCCAAACGTATAATTTCCTGCTGGACAAGCTGACGTCAATGCCCTTAATTAATAAGGTACATTGTTCTCATAACCATCCTACCGGGAATACATGCAAATTAATTGTAATTAAAAACTCCAGTACCTATCATCCATATTGTTGGTTACAGCTGTTCCATATTAAAGTTATTAACGGCACGATTGTTTTATCAACTGCATATTTCAATTTATCATATGCAGTTTCTGAAATTATTCAAAATTATTTTAAGCCCAAGAGGAATCTTCTTTCTAAAAAGACTTTTTTGTATCATCCTAAAGATATCTGCAAGAAGTTTAAAGTTGATAGGAATGGCTTTAATAACAGTTTATTTCAGGATAATATTCCCAAAGTACCCTACGAGTTTCTTAATTATGTTTACATTCTAACCATCCCCCTGCTTTAATCACTTAGTTGTTGTTACGAGTCTCATGGGGAGATATAAAGCAGTCGTAACTTTAACAAGAAACAACATGCCTTGGTTAACATAGACCGTGTACGAACATGCATGCCTAACATTAAAACCTATCGTTAAAGCACCTCACTTGGAAAGTTAGAATTCTTTCTTTGCTCCATCATTTACAATGTCTTTAAATCTATTTGTTGTATGTTCAAAGTCTTCTAATGTTAGTTTTAATATCCTTTCTCACGTTCTAAGCCTTCATTTAATTACGTCTTGCCCTTTCGACAATGTCAAAGGACAATTCATTGACCCCATGGTCAAACTACTGGGTCTTAACTGCTGTAAAGTAAATTTAGAGCTGAAGCTATGGAGATAATTACAGATAGTTAGTTGAGTTTTAGAACTCCGTCTGGATTTCTACCAAACTCGCCTTCCGGCCTAAGTTTGTTTAAAACTAAATTAAGGGCTTAGTGAGATATTTCGTTACAAACTTGGCAAGAACGAAACAGAAATTTTCAACGATTTGTTTTTTGAATTATTATTATTAAGGTAATAACGTCTTTGAAAGTGAAATTATTTTTGTTGAAGTAACTTCAAAGCTGACTAACGAAATTATGGATAAAATAAGGCGCGCAAATTATGCGCGAAGATAATTAAAGACTAATTATGAGATAGGAAATTACTATGTTGAGACAAAAATCTCATCACATTAAACGGAAGTTCAAAATATGTTCGCTCTTTGACTTCTAAGGTTAATTAACATTTACACTGCACACCTATCCTTGTTTCTATGTCACGCTAATAATACAAGTTTCCTTTGACTCCGGAGCGTAGACTTCAACTTAATTATCAAGAGCAAACAGAAACAGAATAATCCAATGAGTTAATCTTTCAACTTCTGTACTGGCGACCAACTGGGACTCGCTTAAAAGATCACAGAAACAATTGTAGTCTTCATTTAGTACTGAAAAGGATTCAAAACTTATTTTCAGCCTAATTTATTATTAAAATACGGGATATCAAGTATTTCAATTAAATATTTAGTTGTTTAGTAATCATACTGATTTGGAATACTTTCGTGTAAGTATCTTATAAGCTGTGAGAATTAAGTTGTTGACTAGATAAGTTGTTTTATCTTTCATAAACACCTAAAATATACGCAGTAATTTTTCTGATATTTTTTTGTTATTTATTTAGAAATCTACCTAATCCACATAAACACTAGACAGGCATGTACCAAAACCGGGGTGTTTTGGATATTCAAAGTCTAATTAACCAAGTTTTCTTAACAATGCCGTAATCAATAAACCGCTAATTTGAGGACTACGCTTCCTTCACCCAAAACCCATGTCAGACGTTATTGAAACAGCAAAGAAAGTATCTGATGGCAATTAGACACTGACATTGAAAGTATAGAAACCAACAATGCCTCACATTTCCAATACCGTTATCTCCAATAACGCCGTCTAAAGATATCTTACAGATCACTATTGTGTGATAAGTATTATCTTTCCGTCTATCAATAAGTCTAGTCTTACAGCTTCACTTGTTGACAATAGAACAGTGTGTGTCGTATTAGACTATCAATGGCTTCTGAGTTCTAATAGCCAAGTCTACAGACATCGAGTCAAGGATAACGATATTGAATTGGATATTGCAGTTAATAATGATCAAGAGAACAAAGAAAGTGAAGGAATACAAGAGATCTGCGTTATTAAACTAGGAAGACAACCTTTTGATAAGACTTTGACAATGGCAAAGAGCAAAGAGAACTAACTACTTCGGTTATGTTACGTTTCGAAATGATTATGTTACCACGAAGTAAAATATTTTTAATCTATCCTATTAATATTTAAAGTCAATTAGTGGCTTCCTACGATTCAAGGAAAACGCTTAATTTAAGCTATGGATTATAATTGTTTTGGGAATAGTTGTATTTCATGCTTTGACTTAGGTGTTAGTTGCGAAACGTGTTTTCTTTCTGTAATTTGAAATACTTATACTATCAGATAATCTGTTTTTAAATCAACTATTAAAGTCTTCAGATTTAAGTTGCTTACAGATTGTTTTCAAGTTCCACCACAACACATCAACATCTGCTTCTTCACTTTCCGCATCCAGTCCATCCCAACTGCTTTCAAGATCTAAAATGCTGTGCCGCTTCGCTACTCCTATCGCTTATACCTACGTATACCTCAACGAAGAATTCCATAAAGTGTAATTGCATAAATTTATGAGCTGCAACGCATAATGACCTTTAACCGAACATTCTCATTTAGCTTAAACGCTAATAAATATGGATGAACAAGCAATAACGTGTGTGGCATCATTGTTTTCTCCCCAGCATTGATTCACATTAATATTTATTAAATATTATGTCAAATAACATCTTAAGTGGTCACCTTTGCGATATTCTGATTGGTGGCTACTTAAACTGTTATTGCCAGTAATCCATTTTGAACTTAATAGCTTTGTTACAAAGAGATTGGAAATTTTAATGTTTTATCTGACTCATGAATGGATTTGTAAGTATCCATTATACTCGTAATAATAGTTTGAATGAGTTATCAGTACTAACTTCAGCTGGCTTTTTGGAGATTTACGCTCAAGACAATGACTACTCAAAAGAGTTTACTTACTAAACTTCAACTTATTTTCGTAGAATTCATGTTTGAGCAACTTAAGGGCGGTAATATTCACTTATGAAAGTAAAATGAATCAGAAAACTGTAAAAGACCGAACTTACTCAACCCTTAAACAAGACTTCCATCAAGAAATTATGAAAATTGACTGCAGGATAAACCATTCCATATTTCCCGTAGCTTTGTTTGCTATATTAAAGATTGACTAGCTAAAGTAACTCCCAAATAAGTGCTAGATCTAAAAGACCCGGACCACAATGTGAGCTGTTGAGTACCTAAAGCCAATACAGACTCCCACAAATCACTACAAATTGTTTAATACTGAGTCAGCTGTTCTGACAACAATATTCAACTGGGATGGGTACAAGGTCAGCGTAATTGCGTAAATATCTGTTTATTATGTGGTACACCAATTTGTGTCTAGTCGCTTGACTAGCTCTTGAGGACTGTTTATATTTGTTCAAAGGTATTTGGACGGATTCGTCCAATTTATTCGATCATCGGATTATCTAGCTGCGGTGTTGGTTAGATCTATATTTAACAAAGGTCTTATATGCCCGTCAAATTTGTGCGTTTTATAGTCAAAATTATTTAATTTTTTCTAGAATGTGGAGAAGTAAATTCCTTTTTGGAAATATTTTACAGAACATATACGTGGTAATTCTCTATGACAACTTCAACATTCCAATTTTTATATTTGACGGACATTATTTTCAGACAGTTTCTAAAACTACAATGTGTAGACAAGAAGCACATTTATAAAATGATTTGCATATAAAGCACATCATATTTTATAAAACCATTAAAACTGATTTATTTAAGAGCATACAACATAAAGTGCAAATATTTCATCGTCCAATACACCAATGACTCATATAACTTCTCGGCAAGCAAGTGAATAGAGTCCTTAATAACAAAATGACAATCTATTAAGTAAATAGCCTTTTTCTACGATACAATTTTGTAGAAAGCTGATTTCATATCGATTTGACCTACAGAGAGGGCTATTTTTAGATTCTTTGATGTTTTCAGTCAGTGAAACTGGATTAAGGACTTCAGTAGTTCGTTTTTACTGTTGCAGTTGATGTCTTGGAAATTAGATTAGTTTCCTTTGAATAAAGTCTTGGTATCAGTTTGTTTTTATTTATACAAATAATCGTTATGATTAAATGAACTGATACACACAATACATCGCTGTTAGTCAAATAATAACATTGCAAATTAAAATATTAAACAAGTGTGGTTATCTCTCTGATTTTCTAAGATCCTTCTTATAGAGAAGAATCTCCTCATTCTAAACAGCTTCATATCCAAAGGCTTATGGACAAGGTACACACGACAATTCCAAACACAAGCATGTCGAAATAATAACAAAACATCCTTACTATCCTTGCTAATATTATAAAAGCGAAATTGAATTTGTTTGATTGTCTGTTACGTCTTCACGCCTAAATGGTCAAACCGATTTTGATGATTTTGGTACAGTGATAGTTGGGGCCCTGGAGACGGACATAGGCTATTTTTTTTTAACTGAGATATGGGGGAGAAAGAGGAAAAAAAGAGGAGAGAACGATATTTTTTATCGATCATCACGCAGGTTAATGTTAGCGTTAGCCCAAAGTAACTATGCCACGCGGACGAAATCGCGGCCGGAAGCTAGTTATTAATAACATTTGAAAAACAGGATATTTACCATGTTCAATTATATTTCGGCGCAATATCGGACCCTTAAAAACAATAGTTACTATGGTAAATATCCCGTTTCAAATATTATAAATAACGTCAGTGGCCATGCCACTTTAAAAAAAGTAAAAACAAAACAGTTTAACAGTTAAACAAAAACTTAAAGGCTTATTTGCTAAAACACAGAAAATCAACGCATGGCAAGTATTAAAACGTGTACAATTATAAAGCGATTAATCTTTGATGTTGTAAGTTGAATCGTTGATCGCGACTAGAGGCCTCGCACCGTTTTTACAATAGCAAAAAATTGTAAACCAAGGTTGTGAGCGTCGAACGGGGCTTTAGAGGAGGAAGAAATGTTGGGCTGCCCAGATGTCTTAATGCTGACACGTTCGAACCTCGACCAGAGATAACTGCTAAGCTTAGCAGGCTGGGCGATAAAGACGATATTGATCTTGAATGTATTTCTTCTAACAATAATACCGTTTGTTGGTAGTGAAGATTATCTGCGCACGATTTGCAAATATAATGCCGTTTGTGCGAAGAGATTTCTCGTTGGCAGATATGGTGAACTTTCCTAATTAAGTCCTTAAAGGGAATGAATTTTCAAAGATCCTTTCTTAGCATTTTCGCTTTAAAAGGTGTAGGCTGGGCAATGGCTTTCAGTGAATTAGAAATTTTCGTTAGTAGATACCAAGTATTGTAATAAGTAAGCTTCCAAGATGTTTGTATAAGGGCCTCTTGGGGCTGTCCTCAGTAGTGTCTAACACACCATTGCTTTTTATTGGATTATACTTGATGATTGTGCTTTGCAGACGTGACCTTTTCTACAAAAAGATATTGTTCAATTAGTGGATATTTTCTCCATCAGAAAGCCTTCCTTCTTATTCGCATTTTATTCAGGCCATAGGCTTTCCGATTTCAATTTATCAACGTTTGTCTCTTCCTTTTCATCCTTAATTTAACGTAGTTACAAATTTCTTAGACATTTCTTAAGTTCTCGATTTTATGTCCCAAATCGTAGGAAGAGGCAATAATTTGAAATTTAACACAATTTGTTTGGCTCACGGGACTCCTTTGAAGTCACTCTACTTGTTTTAGTAGTCGTACTCGATTCTTCGTGGTTTGCGTCGGCACATTCGAATCCGCAGTATTTTTTGTGCAGCAAAGCGTAAGCTATGCAATTATTTCACATATTAGATCGTGCCGGTCGGAAAACTTCGTGTAGCATTTACGTACCCTTTGGGTAGGTTCGGTACTATCCAAGCTACTTTTTTCTAAACAAATAAATCGGAGATTCAATGTTCTGCCGAATTACGATTATAACCATTTACGATTATAATCACCAACTTGTAATAACAAAAATATGTCTCGCTGAGAGAAATCTAGTAACTTAAGTATTTTTTAGAAAAGCTGAAGACTTTTGGGAAAAAAAATCCTAAATAGGTTATATTTTGGTAGGTCTTGAATTTTATAAGTTTTTCAATTCTATTGAAAAACTTATAAAATTCAAGACGTCGTTTTAAAAATGTCAAACTTTTTAATTTGGCACTGCATGCTTTGTGTTATGTAGTTTGATACACGGATAAACCACGCTTTTACGAACTACAAGCAATAGCTTTCAAACGTATAGCCGAATAAATAATACAAGCATCCTCAAGAGTGCCGCAAAACCACATCTAAAAAAAATACATTCGCCAAGCGTTTCAGTAAAAAGACACATAACAAGCACATTTTATTACTATTTCCTCCAAAACTTATGTTGTAAGCGTGCTGATTTGAATAAGATGGGCACCGTGCCAACTTCCCGCCATCAAGATAAGTAGCAACTTGGATTACATCGAAATACGTCAGAAAATATTGAATGGTCAGACTTTGGGCGAATAATTGAAGAAACATAAATCAATCTAACCAATCCAATCAACCTTGGTGTTTGTTGAGTGTGAATATAGGCCATAGGCCTCATCGTAATTACATCACTACACGTGTCCTGAATTAAGGACCTAGACTACCTAAGTCACGTTGTTTTGGTGTGCATCCCACGCCTGATGGTTCGAGGTCTCCAGGCAACGACGTATCTGCTCCAACGGTCATCGGTCCTACGACAGACACAATTTTCATCGGCCACTTCCTGCTTTAAGAAATGTTATCTACCTATTCTTAAGCAATAATATTGAACTTAAGATTGACGTAACAAAAAAATCCTTAGGAATGTGCGTATGTGAAAGTGTAAGTTATTCTCGGTAGGTGTTTAGAAAACAAATTGATGCCATTTATCATTATTATGCTTGGTTATATACCTAGGTGCCGACGTAGATCATCATGAATGAAATTGGTAAACAAAAACTGGCAGAATAAGTTGGTAGGACTGAAATCATTGAATTATAACTGTACCTAACTAATAAATTACTTTCACAAAATGATTTAAGGACAGTTAGAAGCGGAAAAAATCCGTCCTTTGATTGAGTTAGAAAGTCATCAACATAGGCAAAGCGTGAGAAAATAATGTTGTATAACAGGATTTCTACGCTTTTATAGGATTATTATAAGTTTTAAACAGACGCTACCAGCTGTCCACCCAAATCATCAAAGATAAAGAAAGAAGAAAAAGTAACTGCTGTACAAAGGTGATAGGATGGCTACGCGCTAACTCGAACTGCGCAGTTTATTTGGCAACTTTTGGGCAGAAAGCCTTAGACAATTTCAAGATTGAAGTACTAACTGATAGAGCAGTTTGAAAACTTGATAAAGAATTCATGAGTGCTTTAAGGATTATTAAGTAGGTACTTTTAAATCATGTCTAGAAAACATAGACGTGCGTTGGTTTTGTTTTACTTTACAAATAAAGTTCCTCGGAATGACAATACTACTACAGATAATTTTCTTTAACATTACTACGTTGATTACATAAACTTTGTGGAAATCAAAGTGGCGTGTAGGGAGGGGCGCGGCGGGCGAGTCGTGTGAGGGGGGGGGGGGGGTGGAGGGGGCAACCGCGTGCGCCGAGCAAGGTCAGGGGCCCCGTCGCGGGCGCATACTACCACGATCCTTCATACGCCGTCTGTCCACGCGTCTGTATTGACCAAATGTGGTGCTGCTGAGCCTTGCTTGGGGATGGCGTGATGTTATGTTATGTGGGTTGCTCAGTTTTGGTTCGTCTTTATGTCTGGGAGAAATCTACTCACTTGAAATAGTATTTAAAAAAATAACGGTACAGTGCTTGGAGGTGGGTCCTTGATAGATAACTGATAGGTTAAGTAATTTTTAAATCACCGTACATACTTCTGCAATGCCCATTATTTATTAACAAATATCAGTTTACTTAACCCGCTAAACGGAAGAGAAAACCCTTTCACAAAAACTAAAAAGATCGAACACAAATAATAGGAATTCAATTGAAAAACTGCGCAGTTGGTATAGGTACCAATTGGCGGGATCTGCTAATTAGGTAAAATAATACGTTAAAACGCAAATATATGCGTCAAGACGCGATTAACATGTGTCCTTGGAATAGCGAGACGGAACCTAATGTTAAACGATACCTTTTCCATAGACAAAGGAAGTCTAGAACAAACCCAAGTTTTCTAAAGGCTTCGTATTTGAAATAAGCCTTAAATTTTCAACTAAAGACCATTTAGGGCTTTAAAGGATCCTGGAGACTGATGGGATTGTTATAAGAGAAGATCTTGGAGAAATGGAAACAATTGGTTAAGATATAACTTAGGACAACTTGCTAAACTTAAGCTTTTTTGATGAATTTGCTAAGATCAAACACCCTGAAGACCTTGGAATGCTTTTTGCCACCCATGCATTTTGGACGAATGTTAATAAATATTTAGTGCTAATCCTTTCCATCAATTCCAAGTTAAAATAGAATCGTAACGTTCAGTAAGACGTAAGCTTCAAAACACTGGTTCCAAAGCGTCTCGGCCACATCTTAAAAAAAATGTCTAAAAAACTTATCGTATGATGAAGCTAAAACGTTGAAGTTTAATTAATATTTGCAAACAAGTCGAGAAGATGTTTTTTTCCGAGTCTCAGAATTCGGAAGTTTACTACACGTCCACATTAGCTTGAGACGCGGGGAGATTCGGAACTAGTTACAAATAGCCAGATGTTGATGTTTTTGCCTTTGATATCAGCGCCTCTATAGAGGGTAAAGATATATTGGACATAATAATATGTAACGTTGGTGGAAGATGTAATTAAGAATTGTCAGTGTTTTGTTTATGTCGATGTGTTCTTTCTTTTGATGTCAGAATTGGGAAATGTTTATGAATCAGCAATTATGCGAAAAAAGATTTTCCTCTATCCTACATTGATAAAGCGTTGCTTAATGAGAAAAGATTTTGTCATTTTAAGCATGGTGGATGTCCCTGTGTGGGAAACTGATTATACTAATCTAAGTTAAGCTATTTCCCTGGACAAGGCTTTTAAAAACTTGTTAATAAACCTGCAATCAAACTTGTATCATGGATGTAAGCTGAAGCTACAGTGCCCATTTTTTCAACATCACGAATTGTTTTACTATCAATTGAATAAGATTTATAATCAAATATTTATAGTCCAGTTGGAGCCCACAATTGCTTACAGCCATTGCTCTGATAGCCTTCTTGTGGAGTCTATGACGCGTGACGCTAGCTAAATGGGCGTATCGTCCACAACTATGACGTCACTGGGCTATTTATATCTAAAAACATACATAAATACACCCACGCCTTTTTCCATTGGGGTAAGCAGAACGCTACTTGCTACGGCATTTCTCCTTTTGCGTCGGCAACATTCACAGTTTTGAATCTTCGCACGAGAACTGACCTGCGTTGTACCTACCTTTATGCTTTAATACTACAACACCTTTTGTAGCTAATATCTAGATATATATTTACTTTGTTTTATGTTAATCCGTGAACACATCTGTTGGGAGGTACCTCGTATTTTTTGTTTACAGTCTCTGTTTCTACGTTTTGCAAGTGAGTAGTTACCTAATGTTATTATTGCACTTCCTACATCATCATTATAGGGCATTATGACTACGATTGATTGTTTAAGTTGCAACATGGTAACTGCGCTTTGCTTCTTACTTCTATCTATACTAATATTATAAAGCTGAAGAGTTTGTTTGTTTGTTTGTTTGAACGCCCTAATCTCAGGAAGTTCTAGTTCGAATTGAAAAATTATTTTAGTGTTGGATAGTCCATTTCTTAACATCACGCTACGACCAACAGGTGCTGAGCAGCGTGGGTGAAACCGCGAGGAACAGCTAGTATTTAAATATAAATACATAGCGCATTTTGATTAAGTGAGGAAATTTAGGTAGTTTTCCGACAGAGAACAGTAAGAAATTCTCACGTGAATTTAACGAATTTTTTAATAGACTTACAGAAACAAAACTAACAGTAATTTGTTCATAATCACTACGAAACTATCATGTAAAGAAAGGAGAAAATAAGGTGGTTGAGAAGCCGCTAAACAAACTATTATTAAAAACAAGAATAAATATATTTTAAAAAGTAGAAATCAAATAAATAATTTTAAAAATAATCACTTTTATTTTTGATATTTACACAATTTAAATTTTCTTTAAATAATATTATTAAATCACACACAATTGTTATTACATTTATGGCCGACTATATGGATTTTGTGGTAGTTGTTTATATGTTAAAATATGTTACATTGCATGTTGAACCTAAACGTAGTACCTAATAAGAGCCAATTTTTTGAGAATGTGTCAAGAAAAACAAATCTAAACAAACCTTCACAACCGAGCATCCGACAGTAAATAAAATGGCTGAAATTATTTCAAATAAAAAAAGCCCTGTAAAGCCAATATATTTCCAACATTTCACTTGTACGAATATGAAGAGGATATGAATGCAATTGAAGCGGACCGGGAGCCGGGAGTGGGTCACTTGAACGAGTTGTTTGTCGATAACAATGTCACTGTAACATACCTATACATACACAACTATGTAACATTTATTTACTTTCATAAATGACGGCAGTGTTGGGAAAATTTACGGATTTTGGACCCTTTAACACGAAGAGGTATCGAATTGAAATAACAATCATATCATCAAGTCTGTGGTCCCTTAGACCTATGAAATAATCAACGCAGTCAAAAGATATGGCTGTATACGTTTCATGTTTGTACGAAACCCTTAGTGCGCGAGTTCGACTCGGTCTTGACCGGTTTTATACATATGTACACGGTGCACCGTCGTTTGTCTGTCTAGCTATTTTATCACTATAATTTGTATGTTTATCTTCTTCTCCGCCATTATTTATTAAAATTTATTAAAAAGGTCACCAACAGTTTCTGTAGGTATAAAAATATCTCAAAAAATAAAAATTGCACAGTATTGGACTTATACAGTTGCCAATTACAGGTTAAGCAACATTTCAAAAAAAAAACTTCAGGGTTTTAAGGTGACAGGTAAATCTATAAATCCGAAAACATTATTATGACATCCACCAGCCTGCACGAAGCCAACGTGGTGGCTCAGCTCCTTTCGTCTAGAGAGGGCCTATGGCCTGACTGCGAAATCATTAAATTCTGATTAAAGGTACTAAAGAAACGTTGTTTCAATAATGTAATAGCAAAATCCTACTGCTTTTAACCCAAGGATCAATCCGCCAAAACGTCTTCGTTTATATTTCAGAACACGTTTCGTTTCCGGATATCTTTTCGACCCAAAACCCTTAACGGAGGCCCTTTAATAATAACTGTGGTAGGTATTTGCTTAAACCCGCCCTTTGGGGAAAGACCCTACTCTCTGACTTGTTAATATTTACGTACGAGACATTTTCTTGGACGATTTTTATTCTTTCCAATTTTCTTAATGCAAAAGTCAGGATGTATGTTTGTTTTGTTTTTAAGAGTACATATAAAGAAGTGATTTTACTGAAATTAGATAGAGAGATGGCTTGCTTATTACATCACAACTTTTACTGGCTAATAGTAACCCACCCATGTTCCTTCTTTTGCCCTTTATGTTCCGGGGCTGATGTCATATCTTTCGAACAACCCTTAACCGTAGCCGGCGGTGGCCATAGCAGGCAGATGGCTTGATTTGGAGTGTGATTTAACAGTGTTCCTACTACATATATGACAAGACTCTTATATAACATAGAAAGTTTGAAACCACATTTGAGGAAAGAAAATTTTAGTTACGACCACTTTCAGCCACCTGTGAAAATATCCTTATTCTTTTGTTTAACTTTATAGTAGTTGTGATTCCAGAAATTATAAACTTTTTACACGATCGATTTAGACCGTTATAGTTACAATGTAATGTTAATGTATCTGCATACGTCGGCGCTATAAAGTAAGAATTACGTGATAAAAATACATAATTGTAGGAATTCGCTACGTAAATAGAGTCATGAGAAATAAACCACTTAAACTACACATAAACGAGATTAGATAAAATATGAGGAGATGTGGATATCATACCATCAGGACTGGAAGCAAAACAAAGATATCAAAAAGTATTTAAATAGAGATCTTTCTGAGAGGTTTCTGCAATAAAAACTAAGAACTCTGAAGATAACATAGATAGGTACGTACTTAACGATACTTCCCTGTTTTAAATAGCAATGCGGACGATTTTCTTTACCAAATGGTAAAATAATTACAGGGGTCAGGGGGGGGGGGGGTATTTCCGTCTAGTAATACCATAAGGGACAACATTTGTTATTTAAAAACTACTTTATTCAAAGTGAAAATGTACAAAAGCAAAATATAAATATGAAACAAAATGGTGACATCCAATTGTTGGCTTCACAAAGAAAAGGAAACCCGTATTTTTATTTAGAAATAATATTCGGAACAACAACAAGCAAAAAGGACCGAAAATTAATTAAAATAGCGATACATATGCTATGTACGAAGTACCCGTACGACCTTTTTTTAGCTTATTTTCACAGGCTGGTTTTATCCCTTTCCCAGAAAAACTTTTTATGCTAGACGAATTATCTGTTTTTGTTTTCAAATGAAATGAGGAAGCCGTGTATTTTTCTATTAAAATAATATTATTTTATACTAGACGTATAAAAATTTGACTTTAACATTATTAAATGTAAAAAAAAAACGGGCAAGAGCGAGTCAGACGCACGGTTGATCCCGTTTTCAAAGAGACATTACTTTTGACTGCATAAACTTTAAAGGTTGTATCCGCCACGCGTTGTATATATATATATAACAGTCAGACAGACAGACGGACAATATATTTATTTGAACTTTTAAAATTATTTGTAACTCATAAATCAGATCATACAACACACACACACACACAGTACACTCTTATACGAACACACGAGAAATCACACATTCGAATACTCCCTTAAATAAGTACTAGATTTTGTAAATAGACTGCCTATTTGGTTTAGAAACTGATTCGTTAAGATTGCAATTGGCACTTTTGTTATTTTTCCTAATGAATATTTTAGTGGGGTAAATACAAGGCTTGGCTTAATTTAAGCACCAGTCTCCCAAAACTAAAATACATTGTAATTGTTACATCTTAAGTGCTGATTTAATATTTTTGTGGAAGAGAAAACAATTTAAAAAAAAAACCTGCCTTTGGATAAAGGCGTACGTACCATTGCCCATAATTTGAAATATTTTTTCTTAAAAAATAGTGTAACAAACATCAAAAGTTAGCCTAGTAGAAAGTTAGGACACCTGCCAAGTCCTTATTGGCTTTTATGCTAAAAGAACCAAGATTTTGTCTCCTAAACTATTTTGTACCACACAAATTGCCCAAGGAGGGATTATGCAAAACAGGTCGGTAGCCCGAAGGCTAACTGATCACTTATGTATGTCGCCTTCGAAGTACGGCCTCTTAAGGGCAAGGCTTAAGACCTTAAAATCCTTATTGTGTAAATAATGAAAAAATGTACTTATGGATTTATTGATGTGTGGTCTCTGATTAAAAAAAAGTTGTTGTGTCAGGGATTATTTATAGCCTGTGGTGGGTGTTTAATATCAATGACTTTTGTGATTTGTCGATTTCTTGAAAAGTTTCTGTTATGTTGCAAACTACTATGTTTTGTCTCACTACAATATTGTTTACTGGTCCTGTCGATTTCACAGATGTCAACGAAAGATCCTTGACATTTCTTCATAAAGAAGAAATGTTAGTCGTCATAAAGAAGAAATGTTGTTGAAGAAATAGTTTCAAGAATTTGACCACTACAACAATTGTACAACAACCATTATGATTATAATTTTTATATGAATCAATTTTAATTCCATTGTTAGATTCATTTAATTTCTATATCTTGTTTTTAATTGACATTATGTGTTCTTTTCCCGCTTTAAAATAGTTTACAATTTTGACTTCTAATAAAATATTTTTGTGTTAACACCTAGTTATGCTGTGGTCTAATAATTGAAGGAACACGGTTAAAACAACCTATTGTATTGTGTTTTATAAAATATCTGTTTATCCTTTGTTGGAGATCCAAATAAATAAATAGGTAACATGTTGTACACAGGTGAATTTTGGCTATGAATCCTGTTGACCTTCCCTTTTCTCTATTCTAAACTAGATGCGGGTCTTTCTATAGCGCGGAAGCAGGTGAAGTTTTTATTATATTTACCTTTCAACTCGCCTTAGCAACAACATATCACCGGTATAAATAATTCAGTTAAAGACCCCTCTATTTTTAATCAAAGAACTGACCTTACCTCACTGTCATTGTGGCTTGTGACGGGTCATCTCTTACAATGTTTGCGACTCTTTATTATAGACTTGTTATTATTGGTACGGGTTTTAGAATATTTATTTTTAGACTGCCTGTACCGTGAGAAGATTTTTGGGGTACTTGTTTAGGCTGGCGGGTGTTTCTCTGGGTGAGATTTTTTTTAGAAATGAGTGTCTCTTTGGTTTAGTTGGAGTTTTTATTAGGTATAGTTGAAAATAAAAACATTTCTGTCACCACACAGTCTTGGTTAATCGATGAATCAAACTAAATTTATTTTGCGTCTTTTTAGTGTTTATTTTGGAATTCGTTTGTTTTTTGTAAAAATGATTTTTATTTATTATTATTATTCAACGTTCGACTCTGTACCGACAGAAAAAAAATACAATTTAGACATTCATTATGATGTTGTTTAGGGTAAGAGAAAATTCTCACCTAGTATTTTTATCAGATTCTTGTTTATTTTGTTTTTAAGTACCTACTGATATTATTTCTTGTACACTATCACATATGCAATGCTGAGCAGAATACCTTATAGGAAGTCCGCTTAGTTACAACATTAATTGTGTGTAGGTACATGAAATTAAAATTGAAAACAAATTCGGTTTTTTTATCATTTCCCGTTTTTTGCAAACTTTTCCAATCCAGTAAAAATATACGTAAAATCAACCCAATCATTGTCACAAAGTCATGAACATCTCACGAAAGAAATAAAGCTATTCACAAGGTACTCTTTTATTATGAACACTTCCATTATAAAAGGCCTGTTTTACAGCTCTTTAAAAGTAATATTCACGAGGGGAATGATGATCGCATAAAAACTTCATCATTTTAATATAACACATACAAAAAGCAAATATATTTGTGTGTTCTAATGCTTTTCGGTGAAGGACATCGTCTCCGGCACACTCCCATTCAAAGCTTTGAGAGCCTAAGACCGTAGGGACAGGCTCACCGATTTTGAAAATATATCGATAATTTCGACAGAACATTCTGTGTTAAGAACTAAAGTGTGCGTTTCAACAAAAAAACTGGGCAAGTGCGAGTTGGACTCGCACATTGAGTGTTCTGTACAAATTTTGCGACATAAATATCTTTTGATTGCGTAAATTTAGAGGGTCGGTGTTTTAACAGTTTTAAGGACTACAAACTTGTTGTATATGGTTTTGGTTTTAATTTGATACCTCCACGCGTTCCTGAGATAAAGGGTCTTAACAGACAGACAGGTGGACAACAAAATGATCCTATAAGAGTTACGTTTTATTTCCTTTTGAGGTACGGAACCTAAAAAAGATAGGAGCATGTAACATTAAAAAACTCTTTTTATGTTTGAAAAACGATAAAATAAGGTAGCAAATATTATTGGAAGTCCATTGAATAGTTAAGTTATGCTTATAATTAAACGAGTTAAATATTTTGTCTTCCATAAAGAAACTTACCTAAGTCGTTTAACTGATATTTCACCAAAGAGGCCGTTAGCCGGTCTAACACATTTTTTACACGTGAACATGTCGTAAAAGCCAATAAACTCATTACTCGTAAATTTTAGCCATTTTTTTCTCCCTCGCACACTTACACACGGATTTATTAAATAATTCATGTCATTCATGAGATGTATTCGAATGATAATAATCAAAGTTCCACGATAGCTTGTCTGCGCGTCGTTTTGCGTTTTAATTCATAAATTTAAGTAGGTGTATGTGTAATAAAATTTTATTTAAAATAATTGTGCTTCCGGCTAGTATTATTGAAAGAGATATGAGAGAGATTACTCGTATTTCCCTGCAGCGCACATGTTTTAATGAAATGTCATGTTATTGCGGGAAATTAGGACATTTGACACATACCGGTGGCGGAATGCTCAACGCGACATATGCCTCCTGTAAAAAAAATTCCATTTGAATTTCCATTGCGAAATTGAAAGGATTTATTTCGTTGATATGTTTATTAAATATTTCTCTTTAATTTGGTTAAAACAAAAATCAATCGATTTTTTTGGAACGAAGTTCTTTATCGCGTGTTGTGAAAGGGGCTAGACGGGAATAATGAATACCAAAATTATTTATTTTCGTTTTGTCTTTCTATTTCGCATTTTGAACAGTGTGGTGTCACGACGATTATTTTTGTTGAGTGTATACAGGTTTTTTGTATATAATAAATAATAACTTCGTTCCATCCAGGTGTCCTCTCAAGTTATTTACCGGAGAAATATTTCTGATGGAGCTGAAGCCTTAAAGAACCCATGATTAGAGAGTTAGTAGGTACCGAGTTGAGTTATAATTGCCTTACTTTGCCAGTACCATGAACATCAAGGACTTTACTGTTTTTAATAACCAAAATGTTTGTAGTTAAATTACTCATTTTAACGTCTTGATTGAATAAAAAGCTCGAGTATCATTTCCTGTTATTAAGTTTAAAAGCTTAAAAATGGAAAAATGTAAACATTAATCTTTTTTTTAATACTTTTTGTAGACAGGTTTTTAATTGTTGTTACGGTTTGTGAATGAAACGTTTTTAGAGATTGTTCCCAGGCTCATTCAGTAACGAACCAAGTTGATTTGATTATAAAAGCAATTGTTTGCTAAACATTTTTTTTTTCTGAAACTTCATATAACATCTACAGCTGATTGGTAGAGCCTAAACTAAAAAAAAATATGACGATGGACACGGTGTCGGAATGGCCATAAAATCATTTGCTTTTCCTTGTGACTTCATGTTTTTAAACATAAGTCATAAAATATTTGCTAATAAAATATTGATCACATATTTAGTTGATCACCATTTGAAATCACGTGATTATTTAATAATTATTTAGTTCATGTTTATGCGAATTGCGAATGCGGAGCACTTTATGTTATTGCCGTTGCGTTAAAAGTACTCGGATTTCCTCGGCGATAAAATATTAAAATCATTGTTCTTTGTAACTCCCGAGCGTTTACGAGCTTCAAATCAACACACAACCAATAAAACTTTAGTAAAAAATCAAATCACGATCATAACAATGGATTGATTGTTTTTTAAATATCTATAAACGAGTGAGACACAACGTCCGCTTAACTATCGTATAACCAAACATAATATTAAATGTTTGACGCATGACTCAAGTTTATATGGTTTACCATATCCTGCTTTATATTGTTTAATGATTATTACCCAGAAAAAGAATCAAGAGCTACTAATTATAATATGATCATACCTACAACATACCAACTCTTTTGAACTTCTGAATATTTAGTCGATAAATTAGAAAAATATCGATATTTTTTTTGGGATGTGCGAATCACTAAGTGGTAGACAGATGGACTGGTTTTGTATGAGTTTGAGGGGAAAATCGAGTTTGGCAAGTCTAAAGCTTTGTCTCCCATTCAATTGTGAAAATGCTATTTTTTATGCACACTATATGTATTATAGGTATAACTTGTGAGAATATTTCTGGCTAACTACTAATGTTATTCTAAATTGTTATTTATTCTTATCTTGTTGTTGTATGTTTTATATTTCATTTGTAACATTATTATTTTAAAAGTGGACTTCTTGTCAAAACTTCTAACGGGTTTTTTATTTAGGAGGAAAACAGATTTATTCCTTTAGTCGAAGTTATTAAAATTGAGATAGGTAAGACAGGATTTTACCTGCTTTGCTTATGATGAAGCCTGACTTGAAGTTATGACGTTGTTAGTCTTTGTTTGAATCAGAATCATTTATTTACTTATAATATAGGTGTAACCAGGTGTTAATATTGGTGGTTTAGGCAGAAACCATATTTTGCCTTTTAGGACACGTAAATATAATTTTACATTGGTCAAATAAGGCTTAATTAAGGTAATTAAAACTAAAATAATCTTTTACACTATGTTGCTTATAAAACCACACACCTTTTTTGCGGATGGAAAATTATCAAATAACTTCCCCCGCTCTGGGTGGAGCGGGGGGGGGGGTTGTCAGACTTGTACTGATTAAAACCCACCCATGTTCCTATTATTGGCCTTTACGTTCCGGGGCCGCGGTATCTCTTACGAACAACCCGCAACCCCAGCAGGCGGAGATCCTGGCAGGGCTCTCTGCGTTGCTGACATCTCTTTGAGGCGCGCGTGGAACACTAACGCGCCGTCGACACAACTTGTCGTCAATAGACGGATGGACGGTGAGCTAAACTACACACATCTTTGTATTATATTTATGTTGCAAAAATTCTTGTAGACTGTAAAACCAACTGTAGGTTGTCCAACCTATTAGAGAAATCTATTGATACAAGTTCTCATTATTTCAGATGACCGTGCCGGTGTACGGTAGAGTAAATAATAATAGCCATATACCATACTCACCAATGAAAAGTAGTTATATGAAACTTCCGCGAAATAAAGATGACTGCCCATTAAATTGTGACGAAGCTGTTGTCCTCGAGTCTCGTGGGAACGAGCATTTATTGCTATTTTTCTTTTGGTGCCTGTTATTACATGTTAGTGCATATTTTTATTAAGAAAACAGGAGGTTTCCCAATTCGACTATAGGTTTTTTTTTCTTGTATAATTATTTGATTTTTTTTCTCTGTTTATTTGAAAAGGAATTATTTATAATTTAAAGGATTTTGTTAAGTTAAAGAAAGGATAATACTCCCGAGGTGGACCCTGTGGATATTTTTTATTTATATTGCTTGGGTAGTTTCTGAGTGATCTTCTATAATAGATTTTTTTTTTCTGAATAAAAGGACGATTGATCTTTTTGTAACTATGAAAAATTAATACTTCTTTAGAATTTGTGTGTTTACTCATTAGTAACGTGGTTTTCCATTGGTAAATTTCAAAGAATTTTCAAAATCAGTCGAGTATAATCCAGAGATTACCCCTCATCAACTTTACCTTTTTAAAATATTATAGTATAGATTGAAAAAATTTAGAGGTGTCAAGGGACACCTGGATGGAACGAAGTTCCCGTCGCGACACCACACTGTTCAATGTGAAATAGAAATGAAAATATCTGGCTTGCTTTCTATAAGAGAGAGAGAGACAGACAGACAGACAGAGAAACATGCGATGCCGCACAGCTTACAATAGCTTACTATAGCAAAAAGTGCCGTGACAACTTTTCGTAAGATTTTTTTCTGTCTAGCCCCCTTTCACAACGCGCGATAAGGAACTTCGTTCCAAAAGTTCTATTCCATAGCACAGTTTTAAGATGTTTTTTGACATTAAATAAAATTAAATTATTTTCCTTTACACTTTAACTTTAACACATTTCTAGGTAGATATTCAAAATACTTTAGAAAGACGCATCCATGTCTCCGAACTAACATTCCAAAACACATTTACAAACATGGAACAAGTCCTCAGAGAAAGGTCTGGAGAACATTCCTCTGATACCAATGTTCCTAGGAACCAAAGTGAATCTTTAAGTGCTTTCAATTGGATTAGTAATCTCCTCCTGCCTGAGGTTTGTTTGAAGTTGCTCATATATTCCTTAGAGTAGCTAGAGTATGGAATGGAATTTATTCTGGAACGTAAGATTACTCAATAAAGAACGTTTCGTTTGACTGGGTTCTGTGGTTGTCAGACGAATTCTTGTCACAAACGAGATTGGAAGTCGGAAGCCTGAAATTGCCTGAAACGGTATGCGTGGTGACTGGATTGATTCGATCTGGCTCGATTATTGGCTATATCTATTGGTATGGCGATTTTGACACTACCATTTTGTGCAATTTGTTGTAACTTAATGTCACTTTTTTCCGGCTAGATGATACAGAGGAGACCTTTAATATTTTTTTAATGTGGTAAAGATACTTTGGTCCGGTTATTGTTACTGACAAACATTTATTTGACAAACCGACAGACATTGGCTTTTTCCGGTTTGAAAATATCCTTACTAATATTATAAAAGCGAAAGTGAGTTTGTTTGTTTGTTTGTTACCTTTTCACGCTTTAATGGCTAAACCGATTTTGATGAATTTTGGTACAGAGTTGGGAACCGGAAGACGGACATATGCTATTTTTTTTTAAAAAGCGTGTGACATGAGCGAGAAAGAGGGAAGAAACGGGAAAACTTAGCGTTGCTATTACAAATCAATAAGGCGCTACCGATGCGAGCAAAGCCGCGGACAAAAGCTAGTTCTTCATTATTTCTATATGTACATTTGCTTTTCACTGTTGCACGATTGAAAGGTTAATAAGCAACGCTGATGGCCCAAGTAATATATATGTAGAGAAACTAAAGAGCATTCGTACGATTCATTTATAAATTATCAATTGAAATTATTACTTAGTGGGAAAAATCACGTGCATAATGGTCTGAGTTTATGATCTGGGAGTCTAAAATGGCAGCTTAAGCAGAATCATAAAAGGTTAATAATATTAATTACGTTACGATTCGTAAAATGGTCACGAAATGACAATTCACAATACTAACTGCGTCTCCAACCATTTTAAGAATTTTAACGTAATTCATATTATTCTGCTACAGCCATTTTAGGCCCCCAGATGTATGAACGTGGATTAGGGACAAGGTTAGAGTAAGCATCGTAACAGGTGGAACTCTATGGTTTCTGCCTAGCAATTTGGTTAAAAGGCGTGAGTTTATGTATTATATTTATATGAAATAGTTTACGAAGCTTCATAAATGTAGGTTTTTTTTCAATCAAATGACTTGCCCCGCTCTGGTCAGTGCGGAGGGCACTGACATACTACTGCAATAAGACGGAGAGATGGCTTATTTCTTACACCACAACTTTTACTGGCTAAAACTAACCCACCCATGTTCCTTCTTTTGCCTTTACGTTCCGGGGCCGCGATATCTCTTTCGAACAACCCGCAACCCCGGCAGGCGCCTATGCTTTGCCCATGGTAAATATAGGCTTAATCCAATTATTTTGTAACAAAAAAAATCTAAACGTAACAACGTAGTTTCGCAATTAAACTTTTAGTTTGTCTCAGATCAATTACCTACGCACAATTCTAGGCAAGATTTTATACTTGAAGATTAATTTAAAATCTATCTTAAGCTATAGCTATGTTTGTGGGCCCTGCCCTAGGTCGAAGCGACAGTGGGCAGGTCGTAGGTTCAAATACCTTTGAACTATAGATTATTTTGAACCCAGCGCAGGGTCGTTTAGTTTGACAACTTTATTAGGAAATTATGGCTTGCTATAGGAAAGCTGTTTGACATTTTGAAGTTATAATTTTTTATGTAGATTCAAGTGTTCAACATTCTCCTACGCTTATTTGTGATCGATGCAAAATTTCTAAAATTTATTTTTTCGATAGGGATATCATCAAATGATTTCGCCCTTTCGGGGGAGCGGTAAACGGTATGTCTTTCGAACAACCCGCAAACCCCCCCCCCAGCAGTGGCATTGGCGGGTCCCTCTGCTCTCTCTGCATCTTAAGGCGCGAATGGAACATGAAAACGAACGAACGAGCTCTGTCATCACTAGCCGGAGGGTGAGCGACCCATTGCTCGTCATCCACAGTATCTACGGCACCTACGGTGGCCGGGAGTCGTCTCGCGGCTCCAGACGCCCGGAACATCTTCCAGTGGGCGCATTTCCCTCTTTCATACTCCCCTATAACTTGTTATCTGATCGAACACCTCCTTTTGTAAAGTTTATTTTATTGTTTTGAATTCAGATTATTCTTGTTGTCTATGATTCCTATCCCCATTCACACCGACGGTGTTGATAGTGGTTACGGACTCCAGTTCTGGTGGTTCTTAGAAGTGCCTTTGTTGATAGTCCCTTGAGGGACCGTGGAGAATCATCGTGGTGAGAAGACTGATCAGCTGCATTCTGTGTTACTGAGTGTTAGCATCTACCAGGGTGCGCTGGTCGCTTTATATGTTCTAGATTCTCACCAAGATATTTAGATTAAAAACGATACGTCTTAAATCTACTTTAAAATCCTTGAAAGGTGCTCGTTTGACGAAAATTTGAAAACGTTTCCGTAATGGTTACCGAATAACCTTTTTACATAACAAGAAGAAAAACCTTTACGTATCAAATTGGAAAGTGCTTTATCAACTGCTACTGTAAGGTTGGCGCAGTGGCTGTGCAAGCGACTACTGTGCTGCGTATCGCGGGTTTGATCCCCGTAACAAATATTTGTATGAATTACAGATAGTTGTTTCGGGTCTGGCTGTGAGCGTATTTAAGTTTAAATGTTTGTAAATGCACCCACGATACAGGATAAATAAAATTCTATTTATATAAAAAATGAAATTACTTTCTGTAATTTAATAATAAAACAAAAATAAAATAGTTAATATTAAAAAAGAATAATTTACTTTCAGGTCAACTCGAGCTTATTTTTATATCACCTGCCCTTTTACCATAAAATTAAATAGTGCTAATACCTAGGCTGTACGTATAAACTAGAATTTAATCACCATATCGCTAGTTCGGCAGGTGGGTAAGCCCTAACTTTATATTTATAACCTTCATTCGGTGGGGATAAACCCTCTATCGGGTTTGGACAAACAGACTTACCTATTTTATTTGCGTATTTGTCCTGTATTTTGTCTTAACAATGTTTTTACGGCATATTATATTTTATTTCGCTTTTTTAACCGACTAAAAAAAAAGAAGGAGGTTCTCAATTCGTCGAAATCTTTTTTGTTAGTATGTTCACCGATTTTTCACAGAAGACTGGACTTTAGGCAAAATTCTTTTTTTTGTTTGATAGGGTATACTTTCCATGTGGTGCCATATCAATTTTATTTATATTGCTTAGGTAGTTTATGAGTTATCCTCAATTTCTTTTTCTGTATGTCTATATGGATGATTTAACTCTTATCTTAAATCTTATCTTAAAATCTTTTAGTAACAATGGAAAATAAATACTCTATAAAAAAAAGTGATATATCATTATATGTACCATAACTAAAAATACTGAAATGAAAAACAATATTCGTGAGTGTATGTATGTAATATTTTATACTACCTAGTAGGTTCAATGGTCGTAAACGTAATTGCTGATCAAGAGGTCCTTGGTTCTCTTCGGTTTTCTAGCAAGTTTTCAATACTCGCCATGGAATCTAGATTAGTGCGTGGTTGATGGCAATAGGCTCGCCCCTTATTACCTGGGACTAAAAAAATAACTGGAATATAAATATATAATAAACTTTTTTTTTCTTTCTTTACACATTTACAAAGGACAGTTAACCAAACACGATGACATTATTACGTCAGGTGTCGTCATAAGAAATAATATTAAGAAAATTGCTTATTAAATGTCACTGACCTTTTCAAATTACAAAAAAATTATCTAAGAAATGATAATAACTAACTCGAAGAAAAACTCTGTTTATTTGACGTTTACAAGAGCAATAAAAAGTGAAGAGCCAAAGTTTGTGAGCGAAGTCGTTAAGGTGCGATCGCTCCGATAGACTCCATGCTATCTCTGGGGAGACTTAAGAGAGTACTAATGTTCTTCTTGTGTTACTAGAGTCTGTAGAGTAGAAACTAAGTTTACGGGACGTAAGGAATCTTTTACTATAACAAATTTGTGGAAGAGGCTAAAAAACAATAGACAAACTATTGACCAACTACTAGTGTTATAGAACCTAAGTTCTGCATATTCAAATTGAAACATGAATAGGAAAAAAAATGCTATTACAACTAATAGGGCACTAGGGCGAAAACTGCAAGTTGCAGGTACCTGCAAATCAGGTAAGGGCAACTGTGTTACCCCGAATTAAACGCGAACGAAGCCGCGGGCAAAAGCTAGTAGATTAATATTTCTGAAATGTGACGGAAGACAACTGGATCTCAAGAAACATGGTATCGTAGTGTGGGGCCCAGAGTAAATTGAATATTGAATGTACTGCCGTGCCGTGTGATACCAATAAATAATTATTATCTTTACACATACTTCTTATTAAAGTACACATAAACCTACCGGTATCGAGAACAGGGTCCAACCCACCAGCGGTCAAGACTCGAGGGAAAGGAACCTCCTAACACTACGAACCGTGTCCAAGAATACAGCTTGCTGAAACCGAAATAAAAAAAATAATTATGTATATATATATTTTTATCAGTTCCCTGAAGTCGACATCTAAAATGGTAAGCACTGAACATTGACCCACTAGTTTAAAAATAGACTTTTCACGACGGTATTATACATTTCGAGCATAAGTCCAAAGCTCAAAATTCCTGCCGACCTATCTAATTTAACACCCAATTACATAAAGAGTGTTTATTTACCGCGGTAATTGCGTCAGTCATCGTGAACGTTCCCAAAGTATTCGTTGTGGTAGATCAAGCTTGCCTGGCTAATTTCGAACTAGTGTTCGTCAATACGTCATACCTTAAAATTAGTTTTAGATTTTAAACTGACCTTGGATATAACGTTTTGTGGTTCTTACGGATCTTTCGGGCCTATGGATGTGTTTAAGCAGCTGGGTGTATGTTTTTGATTTGATTATTATTTATTTCAAGGTATTCACCTATATAATTATCACAATGTATTGTTGAATTAAATTATTACATTACAAAAAATATTACAATTAACAAAGTACAACATAATGACATTTCAACGCCTTAACAAGTATGCACAGCTAAATATAACAGAAACTACACTAAGTGATTATTACATGCACATGATCGAGTCATGAACGATTAAGATTCTGATATTTGCTAATTGGTTCTAGCAAACCATATAGAGGACAGGTATACAAGCCGGTCAAGTGCGGGTTGGACGACGCGAGAGTCCAGTAACGTTTTCTGCAAAAACTTTGTTCCGGAGCCCCCTTAAATATTTATTATCATTCTGTTTTTTTTTTGTTGTTATATGTAGTGAAAATTACAACAGTCTAACTATCACGGTTAATGAGATACGTACAGCCTAGTGATACACGGACAAATATGACACACGGACGGACAACCAAGTCTTAGTAATATGATCCCGTTTTACCTTTTGGGCACGGAACCTTGGAATATTTAATTAATAAAATTAAATATTTCAATTCGCTTTGTGAGTATAAATAAAAAGTTTTGAACCAAAACTTACGAATCAGGCATTATCCAATAACTTTAGTCTTGGTCCAAATTAGAAGAATCTTTGAGAACTGGCATATGTCACACATCACACACAGCAAGAACTGGCTTCCAATCTTATCTGAGACTTATTTCTTTCGCACGTCATAAGATCAGCTACCCTACCATGACGTCTTAAAGCAGAACGTATTCCACTGAGGGAAAGAGACAGAGCTATACAGGGTGTCTAGATCATCTCTTTCTCACACAGGAATAATAATTGCTATAAGATGTTATGGTAACCCTACAGTTTATCCAACATAAAGGACTTTGCTCTGCGCCCATAGAGCGTTGGCCCTGGATTCAAGAGCATCAGAATATGATGTATGGTATTCTCTATCATTAGTAAGCTCCCTTACGATCTTATTTTTATAGCGGACTAACTGTCAAAAAAAGAGATATTAAAAAAAATGGATTTTGAGGTTATAATCGAACCATACCAACGAATATTAAGGTATGTTTTTTCATAGCTCCAAGTAATTTTTAAGAAACTGGCCAGTACCAGGAGTATCAGGAAGTTATAATGGACAGTTTATTTATATCTTCCTGGTACTCCAAATTATAAGACAACATGTGTTCACGAAAAACTAAGGAAATTGGCCTTTAAGTTCAAATAAAGAACAGTACAAAACAAACATGGCGTCGTCGTGAACTTATCTAATATAGCGAGAATTCGGAAGTAGGTTCTATTATTGTACAAGTTCTTAATAGAATATTATACATTATATTACTATAGTATAATATAATATTATTATTATAGCCTGATTCTAGATGTGATTTCGAAATTTCAGATGTAGAATGATTGTTTTTTCAAAGTTGAGGTGTTTTTTTTTTGGAACTGAGGAATACGAGAAAAGGATGTATGTATGTTAATTTATTCTTTGTATTTATATTATGAAGTTAAGAAAAACTGTTTATTCAACATCAAAAACTGTCTGGTGATTCGTTCTTATGTTCAACGCTTGATAACTGAAACATATCGACACTGCTTTGATAAATGCAATCGCCTTTAAATAATCTTTATGCTGGAAAATAATTTATGAATCAAACAAAAAGTCACAGACTTTTATGTGTTTCTTTTGGAAGTTGGTTTTCAGCCTTTTTAGTTTTGGTATCTCATACAAATTTTAAACAAGTAATCATCATTCTGAATTTAAAAAAATCGGATCACAATTGTCAAAAACGTGTAACAAACATACCTACAATCGAATTAAGAATCTCCTCCTTTTTCAAGTCGGTTAAAAATATGTTTTGCACGTGGTTACGCAAAGCAAACATTCCTAAAAATAAGTTTGCACATAATTAGTACTGCAACAAAAATCTAACAACATTGAGCGAACGGGGAAGGTTTCCATCCATCCACACGGCTATCCATTACGTTGTATAAACTCCGTTCTAGATAAAAATCCAGACTTCAGTTTTGCTTATTTCAGCACTAGGCATTTTTCGCTAAACACTGGATAACTCAGGCACCGTCTGAACTATGTGTATCAACACTTAGGTTTTGAAACACATAAGGAAACACCAATGTTTTGCTCAAGAGTTTTTAGAAGAGATTCTATTTGTGTGTTGATGCAATATTTTGTTTTAGTTCATTTTGCTGATGAGTTGGGGAGGTAAAGATGGGATGTTGATTGCCTCCTGCACTTAAAATAGGTGTTTACCAATGTGCTCTTGTGTTAAAGATGGAATGTTCATGCAAAACTGTAATCCTTGCGAAACATCTGCCAAGAATGCGTTGTAACAAAAAAATACCTTATTCTCTTTCCCTTCGCCAAAGACTTTTAATCAATCAAATTCTTTGATCAAACGATCCATACAGTGTTAGTATGAACTTACCCAGACTAATTTCTACCTGAACCAGACTAGTTAATGCAATAGTAAAAATAATAGCCACAAAGCAAAATTGATGGTACGGCTGGCGAAGTGGCTGAGCGATTGACTGCTGCGCTGCATGGCGCGGGTTCGATCCCCGCACGGAACAAATATTTGTATGGCCTACAGGTAGTTGTTTCGGGTCTGGCTGTTTGTGTATGTGAATTTAAATGTTTGTAAGCGCACCCTCGGTACAGGAGAAATTCCTAGTGTGGGGCAACGTTAAAAAAGAAGAGATAGAAGAGATTTCTTATTTTATATTAGTGTTGTCATTATTCTAAAATAATCAATTAACCCGTAGATCAATTTTATCTAAATTAATAATATCAGAAGTTGCCTTTGATGTTTTCGTTCGACTTTGACAATGTACTAAGTTATAAATAGAAGAGTGACCTACTTTATGAGTTCAAAATGAACGGTTGCAGGTTGTCCCCGTATTTAAATATAGATTTAAACTGAATAGCTCGAGTTACAGAAAGAAAACTTTGATTCAAGAACAGCTCGGGTCTGTCTTTGGGTTATTCCACCTATTACATCGAGTTTCCTTCGTGCTTCGGAAAACTTCGGAAGACACCATATTACCCAGGGTAGCGTATTACCCAGGGGTAACTGGGTTGTGAAGGTTAGATCGGCAGTTGCTCTATAAAAGATACGGTTGTCATTATTTATGAATAACAAAAGGAGCATTTATTAATTGGCAAATTATTTATTAACTAGCTGGCGCCCGCAGCTTTGCCCGCTTGAAATAAAAAAAAGTATCCTATGTGTTATTCCAGACTATAATTTATCTCTGTGGCAAATTTCATCAAGATCCATTCTGCCGTTTTGACGTGAAAGAGTAACAAACATCCATACATCGTCACAAACATTCGCATTTGTAATATTAGTAGGATTTGTTTGAAGACACTCTTTTGTATGTGAACGTAGATATTCTAGGGTTTATCTTTTATTGTCTTTTATGATATTTCAGCACGAGTTCGGTGACGTTATATCTTAGCTTTTGCTTTTATAAAATATTTTACACTAATTAAACATTCTTAAAAAATAAACAGTAAATTAAAATGACTACCAATCAAGTACATATTAGGTGCTAAAAACATAAATAATTACAGCAGTCCCATAACAAAATTCGCCAATCAATACCCACTTAATCAGTTTCCATAGATTCACGTAAATAACGCGATGTTTTCGCGGAGTTGCGCGCGCGCAGTTTGGGCGCCCGCCACGCGCCCCGACTATTGAACCCGGCCATAGATTAGAATAATATGCAAATGTGAGGCGCCGATCATAATTTAACCGACTGTAATCAAACTGATGAATAACCAAAGGTTCTAATAACAATTAAGATGATATGTCTCATGAGCCCATTTGTTTGTATTATATATGTGTTTTAAAAAATAAAAATGTGTAAGTATCATAATAATTATAAGGTTTCACAGACGTAAAAACATGGATGGCGCCCATTTTAAGATTTTACAAAAATTTTAAAAGTGTTTGATGACGCTTCTAGATGTTTATTCGGTAGTCTATAATTATTTAATAATGTATTTACTTTGTTCTCATTATCAGAAACTGCAGTAAATAAGACAAATTAAGAGGCGTCTGTTATAATAACGCCAATGATATAAATAAATATTTAAAATGAATCATTATGTGGAACGAGAAAACATTTTTGACTATAATTAACATTCATTTATTTATAAAAGGTAATAAATTGATAAGTATTAAAAGTAATAAATTTGAACGAGCCGTATTTTGAAAAAAAAAGAAAATAACAGTATAATTTACACTAGAAATACAACGACATATTTTTTGTTAAACAAGAAGCCTATAAAGTAATTTAATATCTCAATCTAATGGACTGGAAAACTGGATTTGACTTTTATAACATACAAATTAAAAAAAAACTATCTTAAATAAATAAGGGCTTAAGCTACACCTTAGCTTCAGTTATTTTCACAAATTACAAAAAAAAAATGTTAAATCGTAAAAAAACCATTTAAAAAAAGCCCTCAATCATTATTCATTTTTGGCGAGTTTTACTGCTTTTATGGTATCTAACATTTTCTTTAAAAGTAGGCTTTATAAAATTAACATAATTATATCTTTATTGGCGCCAGCGATGCGTCACTCTTACCTTTATGGCCTCTTTAACCAAAATGGCGAGAACAGTTAACAACAAAAAGGCCTCAAACGTTTACACGCAAATCAAAATTGGTACTAAATTCAATCAACCCCGATTATAATCAAAAATGTCGTACCTACATCATAATCTTTGGCCCTCAAACGTCACGCATTTGCTCGTTAATGAAGTAATATTTTTTTCTGGTGTTTTACGCACGAGTATTACACCGATCGGCCTTGTCTGACAACCCGGCAGAATTGAGAAGCGACATAAACACTCTATGGTCGTATTATACGATGTATTTTTAATTTGGTCAAGTATCGAGGCACTAAAGGGTGTAGGGCAATTCGCGCCACTGCACAGTGCGATATTATCAATATCTAACTGGACAATATTATTTTACTGTCACAATTCGTTATGACGTTTATTTTACTTAATAAAAAATGATCGTAGGAAGTAAAACAAAGTGATAAACGGGAATAAGCAAGATTTAATACAAATTAAGTACCCATTATAACCAATATGAAACAAAATAAAATTCAAATTAAAAGAGATAGAGTGTATATAAGTGTTTTATAATTTTAAAACTATTTACTAATTTAAGAAATACAAATAATTACAAAAAAAACAAAATCAAATACAAATTAGATGTAAGTCGTAGTTATTAATCAGATTCGCTGGCATCTCTATTAGAATCTTGATCAGAATCTTCTGATTAGCTGTCCCCATGTTCCATTATTGAGAGTCCTATTTCTAGTAATTCTAGAACTTCTGGAGTGATTTTCCCACGCTTGGACAAATCTCCTTCACTTGATGTATATCAAGAAGACGTGAACGCGACGTTTTTTGGTTTTGTAGCTGCAACTTTCAAAATCTTTTTGTGGTCTTCCGGCTCGGTTACTAGACCCAGGTGCTAAATTACTAGCTACACTTTCTGTGACTATATTGTCAAACGTAAAATTATCTTCTAACCATTTCGAATTCGCCTTTAAAAAGCGATCTCGATGTCTTCCTGATTTTGACCATTTCGTGTCGATTTGTTGGCTATAACTTCTTATTTTTGCTTTTAATGAATCTATAATTTCATCTGGTATAGATCTGATAGACATTTCCTGTAATATATGGTTCAGAAGTGCATCCACTCTGCACTCTTTCGCGTTGGCGAACCAGATATCGAAATACGTCAAACGTGAAAATTGGTAGGTCATTCCGAAATTCAAAAAAAAATGTATGGGTGTCGCAGCTTTTCGCAAGTTAATACCTATGTTTCTTAGAGTTTACAAGTGCCTCTATTAAAAAAATAAAGAACAAGACTGATATAATGTTATATAAGGTATTAAAAATCTGTTACAAACTGTGTTAAGTTTTATTTTGTAAAATAAAAAAGGATTCGTATTCTTTCTGCTCTTACTATTTAATTTATGGATATTTTTTTATAAAAATATTGTGTAAACTTTCCTTGACACTCAAACTAAGACGGTCACAACACTTAACCACAACTAGCTTACGCAAACACAGCGTATTCATCGAGTAAACTCAGACGAATGATACAAACGTTCACTTGACGCGACCGGTACGCTCCAAGTAGTCGGCCCCACCGACCCTTTTTTATTGTTCGGGGCAACTTCTTGGAAAAAATTCTTTATGATCTTGAAATATGGTTAATTATCCCTCATTTTACACAAGCTATGACGTGGTACATAAAAATGCGTATTTTGAATATTGTCCACCTAGATTTAAAAAATATTGCATTGTGCACTGGTTTGATAATTGTAATGTTTTCTATTTATATTTTTGTAATTTGCGTGTGTACGTTTTCGAAGGCCGATGTGGCCTCAACGTGGAAAACTAATGCTACATTAATTTCCAATGGTTTCGGTAAATAGTTGAGTTGGTAGATGCCTAGTTAGTTTTCTACGATGATTGATAAGAATTGATTTTGATGGATGGTTAAATTTTCGGTGTGTCAAATTGGGGGATAATGACCGCTTTTGTATACACGGAAGCTTTGTCTTTTACGTGATGAATCCTCTAATCTAAATCTTCATGAAGTGTCTCATTAATTTACTCGGATAATTGTCTGCCTAATCTAAAAATGGATTCTACTACTGGTCACAAGTTCTACAAATCTTTTCTTTCAAATTTCCACGATCAATTTTCCGCTTGAGGCAGGTTTTTAAAGTAATTTTCTTTGCCATTATCCTTCTTTGTTTGCTAGTAGTAAATAGTGTTGTAATTATACAAAGCAATAAGATGTATTGTTATTTTATGTAATTTATTCATAGGCTTATCTGTCTGGCTGTGTTGACGGCGCGTTACACGCGCGCCTTAAAGAGATGTCAACAAAGCAGAGGGGCCTGCCAGGGTCACCGCCTGCCGGGGTTGCGGGTTGTTCGAAAGAGATGCCGCGGCTTCGGACCATAACGGGCAAAAGAATTTAGTCAGTAAAAGTCACTCCCCTCTGTTTCTCCTAGAGCGGGGGAAGTTATTTCATGGTTTCGCATCCATAAAAAAATACTCAATCTGTCTGCGTAGTTAAAAAGCATCGATTAGGGAAACTCTAGTTGGCTCTGGCAGACTAGTTCTAAACTGCTGCGACTTAGCAGTTAAACCAAATTCGAAATAATGTTCCTAATTTTAGTGTTAAAGTAGTTTGCTTTAATAATTTTCGAAGTATTGTATTTCCATTGCATTTAAGAAAAGTCTCAGTACCTACTGGCATGTAATAGTATATGTCAACGAAACATAATGAGCCCATTAACGTGCGAATTGTTTTAGTGTACCTATCGGGACTTAACCTAATCAATTCGTGTTTTATTTAAAGTTCTTTATTTCGCGTTCAAACAGTAGTTTAGATTTTCCTCAAATTAAAATAAAGTTAATTTGCTTATGACCCAGAAATTACAAACCAGAAACACGTCTTATCGAACATTGTACTAAAAAACACACGAAAAATACAAGAATAAGCTTTCTTAATGAAGCGTGGGCGTACGGCTAGACAAAAATTTAAAATAACAAGATAATTTGGGAAAAAAACAACAGAAAACAACCTGTCAATCCTAATTTCCCGGCTAGACTGGCTCTTACGTTTTCCTCGACTTCTTGGCATCAGATCAAAGTCAGTCACATCAGACACAAACGCCTTGACCAGTTGAAAAAGAAAAATTTAAACTTTCTTCTAACAAGTTTTAACTGATCAATTCGTCAGATTGTTGCTAAAGTACTTTAAACCTACAAAGAACAATAATATGAAACTTCGGTCACTAGAGTCCCAGTCACAAGGCATCATGGCTTAAAATACTGTAGTTGTCCATGCCTAAATGAAGATCTCTATGAAGAAGATAGTTGAAGTCTCAACTCTCACCTGATGCTGCAAGACCAGAGGTATGATTGATATCATTAAATTAATCATCGTCATTGGTATCCTCGTTACACCCACTGCAAAGTATAGGTTTCGTGTTTTGTGCCATACTTCGTAGACATTAGTGGAGGAAAGTACCGTAAGGAAACCTGGACTTATAATCCTTACTTCTATTATAAAAGCGAAAGTGGATTTGTTTGTTTTTTACGTCTGTCTCTCTGTACCGGACGGACGGACATAGGCTAGCCACTTTTTTTAAAGGGTGCGAAATGAGGGAGGAAGAGGGAAGAAAAGGGAAAATTTAACTTTGCTATTACAATAGATAAGGCGCAAGGGCAAAAACTACAGGTAGCAGGTACCTGCAAATCAGGAAAGGGGAACTGTGTTACCCCAAATTTAACGTGAGCGAAGCCGCGGGCAAAAGCTAGTAATTAATATAAGTTTGAAATTGCCTGATAAGAGGTCTTGACAGACAGACAGTTTGTTAGTCAAGACTCTTTATCTTCGCTTTGCACTTGGCCTTTTATTTTAAAATCAACGTTACGTGCACTTGTGCTAAGGAACCTGAACTAGTTTACGTTGAAAGCCCTTAAACACATAAAAGTAGAACATTCGAGAAAATGTAAACCAGTTAGGTATTAATACCAGGTAACAAGTAAATTTCGATCGATAGAAACGTTTTATTACCACGAAAGACAACTAGAAAATATACTCGTACAAACAAGTATCGTGGACCTTGACAGTGTTACTGTACAAACTCTATCACTTGAATTCGTTAAATTTTAGACACAATTCCACGTTGTTTGTGCCTTTTTGTTTTGTCTACATTTTAGGTTATTGTTTATTTTTGAGTCCCTTATCACAAACAAAAAATCCCGTGCAGGGCACGCCACAATACTGGCGGCAACTCCCATCTTTAAGGAGTGGCTGGAGAGGCGCCATGGCGTCCTCACCTACCGCCTGATGCAGGTCCTCACCGGACACGGAAGTTTTGAGAGGTTCCTGCACATAATGGGGCGGGAGGAAGCGCCCGGGTGTCACCATTGTGACGATCGCCCGGGGGACACGGTGGAGCAGTGACGGTCTGCCCAGCTTGGGCGGAGCTCCGCCGTGCCCTCGTAGAGGCGATCGGCGGCGGCGATCTCTCACGTCTGGCCCTGGTGCAGTCCATGGTGCAGAGCGAGAGGCGTTCACGTCCTCATGCTAGCGAAGGAGGTGGCCGGGTGTTTGAGCAACCCAGCCGCCGCGGGAGTCGCTCCGGGCGTCGTAGATACGGGTCTATTGACGACAGGCCGTGTCGACGGCGCGTTAGTGTTCCAAAAAACATGTCCGGGTTGTTCGAAAGAGATACCGCGGCCCCGAAACATAAAGGGCAATAGAAGGAACATGGATGGGTTTTAGTCAGTACAAGTCTGACACTCCCCCCCACTCCGCCCAGAGCGGGGAAAGTTATTTGGTGAATTCCCATCCACAAAAAAGGCATGCTGCCGCTGTTTGTGTTGTGTGTGTTTTTATGTGTTGTGTGTATTTGTATTTAGACTTAAGGTCTCAGCGTTAACTTAAGAGTAAAAAGGTGTTGATATCATACGGGTGTAAAAGTATCTACCCTTAACGAAACCGAAAGGCACTAGTTCTCGCCGTCATAGCGATATATTTTTTGTTCTGAACATACGTTCTAGTTAGAGATATAGGTGAAAGTTCTAACTTTTTGATAAGCTTTTCTTTTAGTTCATGTTATAATTTAACTTTAAATAACATGAAACCAGTGACAACTTTATTCAATTCAAGCTAGACAAACAACGTCTCCAGGATAACTAACCATGGAAAAAATCGAACAATAGATCAAGCACCCTCTTTCTCATCAGACTTGGGGGCTCTGACCGCAGCCCTCCTATAATTGGACCCCCTCTTCACAAGTGGCTACTAGACTCCTTTTTGTGCCAGCGCTGGTCCTAGGAATGTTCGTAGTTGACAGGAATTTAAGGTCTAGCCTATAAGGGTAAGATCTAGGATCTAAGTGTTTTTGCTGGGAAGTCGCAAATTGAATTGTTGGGAAGTAATTTCCTTTTACGGGTCAATGATTTAATTTTAAGTTGTAAATCAAAGTAATGTAAAGACGAAAGTTTGTATGTGTGTGTTGTGTGGTTTGACCCTTCCCCCCTTCATCCCTTGCGAGAGAACGAGAGGCGAAGCTGGTATTTCATAAATATTGTTCAGACTAACCATTTTAGTACTAAGTTTTAAGACACGGCCGATATTACTCAAGAAAACAGCTACAGCGTAAAAAATACCGGTATTTCCTCCATAATATCAGTCTGCGATCTGTCTAATCTAAACCAATTCACGCCAACTAATACATTAAATAAACGATACAAAAATACATAGAAACGAAAACATTTGGCAGTCAATTATCGCGCGGTACGTGTCGCCATTTGTACTGAGAAAGTGGTTTGCAGAAGGTCAACTTTATCGACTCTTTAAATAAATATGTTATTTAAAGAGTCGATAAAGTTAGGCCAAACAAAACGATAAATTGTGTGAGGAATTATGTAGTTGAGTAGGAAAGAATATTATGGTAGTAGACCAGAAGTCAGAAACAATATCGTTAGAACAATACGAACGGCACGGTTGGCGCAGTGCGCACCAAAAATTTGTATGGCCTAAGGGTAGTTGTTTCGGGTCTAGCTGTTTGTGTATGTGAGTTTAAATGATTGTAAACGCAACCACGGTACAGGAGACTATCGCAGTAGGTGAGTTTGGTATTTGAGATGATGATTTCCTACTCAACCAAACTACAAAGAAGTCTTAAGATTTTATGTGACCAATATATATATTGTTGTAGTTTAATTGATCGATTTAATTGTAAGAGAACATCTCTTGTAAAAATTTGAAGAACGTGCAGCATCGCCAATAAATCCTTAGAATGCAACAATTTCCTAAAACAATACTTGAATTTTTCGTTTATCTATGAGGCAACCGAAGTTTTTAACCTAACGTTAAATTGTGGATCTTCTGTAAGCTTCTACTCTACGCCACCTATAAAATGTGCTATTACGAACGTCTACGTCACTTGCGCATGCGATTGAGGCCCAATGTTTAACGTACGATATTTTTTCGCACACAAATGTTAGAGTATGGTTGTTGAGATGTTTTGATGAATATTGTGTTTTGACTGTGAATGGATAGGTTGCTAGCCTTGTTTTATTGAATTTGCGATGAGAGGCGACTTTAGAATAGCTATGGATTGACGGCAATTAAAACTGGTGGTATGGACTTTGTAGCAATAAGGATTAAGGAAAATTGACGAAGTTTTAACGTAGACTGCTATTGGTTAGGGAGAGGAAGGCCCAAGAAAATGTGGATGTGATTGTGTTAGGAAATTATATGAAAGATGCCGTGGCGTCTGACAGGGGAGAATGGAAGAAGAAAACGTGTTGCGCCCACCCCAAAATAAAATGTAACCAGGGCAGGAAGGTGATGATGATGTTGATGATGATGATGATTGTAACAGTTAGTAATCCGTACTCCTTGATTACTCATAAGAAAAGAAACCGTTAATTTGTGTTTGTTTGTAATTATGTATCACTGTTTATTTTCGAAGCGAACTTCTAAGCTAAATAGGATCATGACATTTTGCTACCAATTTTGCTTTTCTATTGTTAAGTCGATTTCACTATACAAAACCTTTTTCTGAAAAGGTCATTCTCCGCAAAATTGTTGCAGTTTCAAATTGAAGCTTTTGTTTAGTACGATAAATACACAGAGTAGTTAGGTACGTCGCGAAACGAATGATCAAAGCTATTACGACGATCTACGTCACATCTGCGCCCGCGCAGCCGTGAGGCCCACCGCCGCCGAACGTATTGCGTAGTAAAATTATGTTCGAGCTTGTTTTAACTTTGTTTTGACTCTAATTCCGGATTTTATGACGGTTTTTTTAGATATTTTGCAACGAAATATTGTTTTAATTATCGTTTCAATTAATTTTTATGTTTCATGCTATTGTTTTTTGTGAATAACTTCGAAAAAAGATGTAATAGGTACCTATGTTTACGGCAAGTTTATTCGATATTCGATGTATTTTTAAATTCTAGTGGTTACTTTGTACTTTTAATTGTAAAGTGAAACATATCCTTAAGCGAACTTTATTTGTTTATACTTTTTTCGCACACCATTTTAACAGACATTTTGGAAAATATGTGGTAAGTAACTGATTTAACAAAATCAATTATCTAACAAATCAAATAATCAAAATGGCCGAAATACGTACTCACGGATTCTATTAGATCTATGACAATATGTGATTGAGGCCCACCGCCATCACTGCGGGTATGTGAGGCCCCTAACATTTGTTTGTTTGGACATCTAACAGACAAGTTGAAGAAGATCAACTCAAAAAAAATGAAAATCAAATACGACTGTTATGAAAACTGTGTTTATCTTCTGTTTGGGATCAAGATCATCATCATGTCACTGGAAGACTTTTTAAACCCAAAACTGAATTAAGGCCTCCCGTCTCCGGGGTTGCAGGTTGTTCGAAAGAGATACCGCGGCCCCGGGGGTCTACTCTAATTCTACGTTAAACGAAATTGCGGCCGAAACTTCGAACGTTTTCTACCACGGTTTCATTTCATTTCATTCATTTCGAAATTTCGGACGTCCGAAGTTTATTTGACATTAAAATTTTATAAACCTACACTAATTCACGCAAAATTATATAGAGTAGGTACAGAGTGGGTTACAAACGTAACTACTTTTGACTTTCGTTCGTTAACGAAGTTACGTTTCGGACAAAGAAAGTAGACCCCCCGGAACGTAAAGGGCAATAGAAGGAACATGGGTGGGTTTTAGTCAGTAAAAGTCTGACACGCCTCACTGCTCCACCCAGAGCGGGAGAAGTTATTTGATGATTTTCCACCAGAAAAAAAGGCTAAATCCGATTTTTATATCTGTTGTCCTCCCATTGGGCGGTCGGTGTGCCAATCTTTAACTCAACCATTAAGTGTTTCTTACTGTTTAAAAACAATTTAAATACACACAACTTAAATATACCAACCTCGCACTATTAAAAACAAGAAGTGTCGAAAACAGCGTGTTTTAACATAAAAAACTTGAACTATTTAGCAGCGGGATGCCAGAATCCGTTCTCACAATTTTCAAGATATTTGCGTATCACTTTATACTCGTAAACTTCATGAATCTGGGGATTAATGACCTATCTAAAGCTCAGCGAAAGCGTCCGACTTGCTGGAGTGACCCAAGTGTCAGATTGGATGGGTTTGGTGATTACGAGTTTATGACCTAAGGAATGCCACTGATTTCGTAATGAATATGTCCAGTTACTAAATTATTTTTTCTTTGATTTTGTTATGTGGCTTTTCCTCGGTCCTGGGTAAAAGCCTCCCTTGAGTACTTCCATTCCTCTGGAATTTTCAAGTACCCCCTATCTGACGAAACCCGTCCAATCGGCGCTGTTTTTCTTCCTATTACGTTTAAACAATCTGATGTCCGGTGAAGATTGTGTAGTACAAAGAATTCAAAACAAAGAACCATTGACAGTAAAAGAAGAAGAAGAATATTTCTAACGCCAGTGGGCCTTCTATAATTTCCTACATAATGCCAAGTAATAGTGCGTGCGTTCGTTGTTCTAATTCTTAGTTAATTTCGTTGACACGGTTTCTTTTCTCTTATTTAGAGGTTCACGGTCAATGGGCAATGGGGTCAGCTGAACCAGTTCTATCCTGGTTGGGAATAGGGAGCTAGGGAGAATAGTAAACAACTTTGTTAGGAAATAGAATGGTTCCCACGACAGCTTTGATGATAGACTTATTTGCTTTGTTAATGAAAACAAAAACATGTTAAGAATTTGCAGCTATATTGACTTTTCTGTCAACAGTAAGCTGCGAAGGAAAGCAAAATAATACGCCTGTAATACCAAAAGTTTACGGCAGAGATGCACGTATGGGTACACCCACTTTGCACTAAAGTACGGCCAACGAGAAGGGATACGAAAGGTCATTAACCTAAAGAACAACTGTGGCGTTGACAATCTAATATTTAGCTCTTTCCATCTTGTGCCTTTGTCGTAATGTCTCGTTCTCCCGGCAAAAACATGACAACGTTAAGACGGGTTCGCCAACATTCGGGCGGCCATTTTAGATGGGGTTTTAGCATGGGTTTTTTTTTTTTTTTTTTTTTTCGGGTGGGAAATCATCCAATGACTTCCCCCGCTCTGGGTGGAGCGGGGGGGCATGTCAGACTTGTACTGACTAAAACCCACCCATGTTTCTTCTATTGCCCTTTACGTTCCGAGGCCGCGGTATCTCTTTCGAACAACCCGCAACCCCGGCAGGCAGAGGCTCTGGCAAGCCCCTCTGCTTTGCTGACTCTCTTTGAGGCGCGCGTGAAACACGAACGCGCCGTCGACACGGCCTGTCGTCAATCGACGGACGGACGGTGAACTACCCATTGCTCACCGCCCACAGGCCCGCATCTACGGTGGCCGGAAGTCGTCTCGCGGCGCCCGGCGCCATGGGCGTCTCCCGCGGCGGCTGGGTTGGGCAGATGTTCTTTCCCTCAAACGCCCGGCCACCTCCTTCGCTAACATTACTGCTTCGCAGAAGGTGGTGACCGCTTCCCATTCCCTCTCGCTCCGGACCATGGCCTGAACCAGGGCCGGACGCGAGAGATCGCCGCCGCCGATCGCCTCTACGAGGGCACGGCGGTGCTCCGCCCAAGCCGGGCAGATCGCCACTGTGTGCTCCACCGTGTCCTCCGGGCGATCGTCACAATGGTGACACCCGGGCGCTTCCTCCCGCCCGATGATGTGCAGGAACCTCCCGAAACTTCCGTGTCCGGTGAGGACCTGCGTCAGGCGGTAGGTGAGGACGCCATGACGCCTCTCCAGCCACTCCTCAAAGAGGAGACTTACCGCCACTATTGTAGCGTGCCCTGCACGGGGTTGCGACAGTCGCTCTCTCCATGCCACCATGAGATCGCACCGGAGGTCTGCCCGCCGAGCGGCAACTTGCCGCGGCAGTGGGTTTTCCCCCCGGTGTAGTGCCTCCGCGCGCCACTCAAACAGGCGCGCGAGGACTATCGCCTCCAGATCCCACGGTGGCAGTCCGGCAAGGAGGCTTGCTGCCTCGCCGGAGATCGTGCGGTAGCCCCGGACAAGCCGTATGGCCACCACCCTTTGGGGCGCGTTCAGATAGTGGGCGGCGCGCCGCCCTAAAAAACGCGCCCATACTGGGGCCCCGTAAAGGGCCATGGACCGCACGACTCCGGCATAGAGCCTACGGCAGGAGGCGTTTGGCCCCTTGAGGTTGGGCAGGAGCCGCTTGAAAGCAGCCCCCGTCCGCTCGAGCTTGGGAGCCTAACGTCGGAAGTGTTCGACGAAGTTCCACCGGCTGTCGAGGACGATTCCCAGGTACTTCATCGTCGACCCGACGCCGATGCGAACCCCTCCTACCGTCAACTGGGATCCCGACGGTGGCGTGTTTCCGCGGCCATGAAAAACCATGGCCTCGGATTTGTGCAAGGCCACCTCGAGGCCCAGTAGCCGGATCCTCTCCGCGACTATCGCAACCCCGCGTGTCACATTGTCGGCCGCCGCCTGGTGCGACCCCCCCTGAGCCAGGACGAGCGTGTCGTCAGCGTAACAAACTACACTGACGCCGCTGGGGAGGTCGGCGCGCAGCACCCAGTCGTAGCCGATGTCCCACAGGAGCGGCCCCAAGACCGATCCCTGTGGGACACCGCACGACATCTCTCGCCGGTTCCACTCTCCAGAGCGACCGGGGTATATGACGTCCCTGTCCGTCAGATATGCCCCGACCACACGACGAAGATAGGTCGGCATCCGGTGGTATTGGAGTGCCTCCCTGATGCAGCCCCAGGGCATGGTGTTAAACGCGTTAGCGATGTCGAGAGACACCGCCACGACAACCCCACCCCTGGACACTGCAGCCCCCGTCGTGAGGGCTCTCACGCGCATGATGGCGTCCACCGTCGAGCGCCCCTTGCGGAAACCATACTGGTGCTCCGCAAGATCCGGCCCCGTCCCCACAAGGTGCCCGACGAGGCGGTTTGCAATTACTCTTTCAAAGAGCTTGCCCACCTCGTCGAGCAGCACAATGGGCCGGAATGCGGACGGAGAGTCCGCAGGGCGCCCCGGCTTCTGAATGAGGACCAGCTTCCCCGTCTTCCAACGAAGTGGGAACTGGCCTCTCTCCAAGCATGCGCTTAGGAGCCCTAGTAGTCGGGGCCCGAGAGCCTCCAGGGCCAGGACCCAGGCTTTGCCATGCAAGCCGTCGGGTCCCGGGGCGGTGTTTTTGGCTTTCAGCCTGCCCACCGCCGCTCTCAGATCCACCCCAGTCACCTCCGGAACGTCGTCGTCGTCGTTGTCCTCGTGGTCCGCTTGTGGCACCGCAAGCGGCGGAGCCATGGGCGGAGGAGCATGCTCCCCTCGCGAAGGGAACAGAGCGCTCACCACATCCTTTTAGCATGGGTTTTGTTTACATTTGGTATCGCTTCTCGTTGGCCGTACTGTAGTTCAAGTTTGTTTGCTGTACAATCGGAGTACTCCTGTTGCCATAAACCAGTTCCTAGAAAAACATAGTCAAAGATAGAATCAGGATATTGACAAATTGTTCTAGACAAATTTCAAAGAAGACAGGGGAATTTTTATTTTTAATTGTTATAATCATCAAATAATTCTTTAACAAAGTATTTAAATAAGCCTTCTTTATCTCTGTAGCCCTGAGCTCTGTTCTTCTACGGTAATCCCCGTAGACTGTAATTTGAATGTATTTATTTATGGCAAATATTTTTCGGCACGAGGCTACGTCACGAGGCTCTGAGTAGTCTGCGCCTGCACAGTGAGGCGGTGAGGCCCACCGAGTACTGTTTCAAGGCCCATTGTCACGCTCCGCGGCGGTTTACTTTTCAATAATATTTGGCTTAATGAATTGACTACGACTGCTTTAATTAGTTGTGGCCCACGCTTCTATTCCCTGGTCGGAAAAAATATAGGTAGTACCCGCGGAGTCTAAGATCTGTACCTGGTTGATGGAAATAGGCCCCTATTACATGGGGTGTTAACATTATATATATTATATTATATATTTTTACAACAACATATACATATATATATGTATATTTTTGTTTCACATAGGCCTACACGGGCACTTATAAAACGTCGAGAAAACGCACGGTTCGGGTTGGTCGTTTCCTATGGAGAAGAACCGGCAAGAAACTCCATTGTTACTCTTTTAAAATCATTTGGTTATACAATGATTGAATAAAAATATTTAATATTAAGTTTTTAAATATTTTTTATTACCTTCAGGTCGAAAGAAAACCCTTTTTATAGGAACTATGTAAATAGATAAACTGTTTCAAATAGACTGACCCGGTCTTTACAAAAGCACTTAATGGATGGACCTAAAATAGCAAATACTACGAGCAAAGGTTTAGTATAAAAATAAGTTTGTTTTCAAAAGGTTGTTGAGTAAAATGTGTTAAATTGTTAAAATAATCTTTAACCTTGGGCTCTAAAGAACTATTATTATACGCATCATTCATCATTTTCCTGCCCTTGTCCCATTCTATTTGGGGTCGGCACAACACGTTTTTTTCTTCCATTATGCCCTATCAGACGTCACGGCATCATTTACTCCTTTCTCCTTCATATCATTCCTTACACAATCCATTCATCTTTTCTTTGGTCTTCCTCACCCTCTCCATCCATCAACATTTATATCTATCACTCTTTTAGTCCCAATACTTTTAAAAACTAATCATTTCCCGAATTCTCAGTAGATCATTAGTCTACTGTTCGCACTGATGGTATAACTGAATTATAAGTGACTAGCTTTCTCCCGCGGCTTCGCCCGCGTTAAATTTGGGGTAATACAGTTCCCCTTGCGCCATATTGATTTGTAATAGCAACGCTAAGTTTTCCCTTTTCTTCCCTCTTTCTCTCTCACATCCCACTTTTTATAAAAAAAAATATAGCCTATGTCCGTCTCCTGGTTCCCAACTATCTAGGTACCAAAATTCATCACAATCGGTTTAGCCATTAAAGCGTGAAGAGGTAACAAACAAACAAACTCACTTTCGCTTTTATAACATCAGTAATTATTAGTAAGGATTCATAGAGCAACTTCTGCGTTAAATTAGGAGCGTATTATCACAGTATACAAACAGATTATAACAAAAAACAGCTACCGAATGTTGAAAACTGATAGAAGAAAGCATTATTTAAGTACAACCGCAAACATTTCAATTCCCCGCTGACTCCCATGATAAAAATTGCCAACAAAACAAAAAGCGATCGCAAAAATAGGTCAATACGAAATCTCCTCGTTACTCCAGCTTTCTAAGTGCGTAGTACGCGCCACATGTCGGGTCAACCTGCCCTAGATACATTAGCATATGGCAGGAGTTACCCGCGTACCCGGGTTGTTGGGTTATAGCCGTCCCTTCTCAGATAGGCTTCGCGAACCGCCGCGTTGCCGATTTTTAATAGTCTCCCAGGAAGATTGGGGTTTTTGGGTACAGATGGTCGGATATAGCCAGCTTATGTGTTTGTGTAGTTAGGAAATGGATACTAAAGTATTTTGGTTCGTATCTATGGGAATATTTACATGAGACACATCTGTTCCGAGGATCTAGCAGCGATTACGCAACGTCTCTACCCGTAGTTTTTAAAACTATTCATCTTTATCACAGCCCTAGTTAGAAGTAAATCAACAGGATTAAAGGCAAACTCTCTCAACACCAAGTCATAAAATCGAATGTACATTTTGTCTCAGAAAGAAAAAGACATCTGTCTTCTTCGTCGTTCCTTCAATTATTATTCTAAGTACCACCATCTCCAAGTTTTGCGGGCTTCTCTATTGTGTATCTCTCGGTATATTATTATATACTTAAGTACCTACCTACATAATAAAATAGAAAATTCTCATCAACGTTTCCCAACACGGAAACAACAAGCCAAGTCAATCAATCATCTACGAATCAATCGGGTGTACCCTTGAACCCTGGCCTCGGTTTTAAATGTCGCCCCTCAGAGGGTGATCCACCGGGCATCGATCCGGCCGTGATGTACCGGTGACATGCGACAGTCTTACTTAAATATACCGTGAAGCTATGCTGTTGATGTCTCTTTGTTGGTTTGGGGAAATATTTTCGGGGTTGTGACATAGTTTTTATGTTAGAAACTGGAAGATTGTTTGTTTTGATGCCTTTTTTTTCGGGTGGGAAATCATCAAATGACTTTCACCGCTCTGGGCGGAGCGGGGGGGCATGTCAGACTTTTACTGGCTTAAAACCTCTATTGCGCTTTACGTTCCGGGACCGCGGTATCTCTTTCGAACAACCCGCAACCCCGGCAGGTGGAGGCTCTGGCAAACCCCTCTGCTTTGCTGACATCTATTTCAGGCGCGCGTGAAACACGAACGCGCCGTCGACACGGCGTGTTTTGATGCCTCGGTTTTTGATAGGGTGAATGTAAAGTAGCACTATTCTATTCAGCTGTACTGAGTTTTAATTTTAGTTAACACCAGCAACCTTCAAGTTATCTTGGATATCACTGACATCGGTGGAGGTAAACATCATGCAGAAACCTAGAACCATATTAGTATATGTCGGAAATCGCGAAATCGTTCCGAGAAAACGCGGCTCATGCCTTCTATGTTTGCGAAAACGATTTTACGTTGCAATGTTATCAAATGCAGTCAGCATTTGATAACATTGCAACGGGCAAAAGGGCAGGTATTATTATATAATATACTACACAATAAAATATATTAAACTTTAACTTATAAACTACTAGCTTTTGCCCGCGGCTTCACTCGCGTTAAATTCGGTATAATACAGTACCTGCTACCTGCAGTTTTGCACCTTATTGATTTGTAATAGCAACGCTAAGTTTTTCCGTTTCTCATATCCCACTCTTTTTTTTTTAAAGCCTATGTCCGTCTCCTGGTTCCCAACTATCTCGGTACCAAAATTCACCAAAATCGGTTTAGCCATTAAAGCGTGAAGAGGTAACAAACAAACAAACTCACTTTCGCTTTTATAATATTAGTAACGATTATAAGTTCCTATATTATTCACTAAACAGCTATAACTAGGTTTCTGTAAACTGTAGCTTAATATAATAGCTTTTTACCTCCGTTATAAAATCGAATGTACCACTAACTCCACAAAATTTCAATAAATCTACCACGAATTTGCAAAGACTTTTATAAACCAAAAACGATACATGTAACCCATTAAACATACCTATATATGAGAGGAGTTATAGGCATACAACATTAACTTAAGAACCACACTCCGATGCTTCACCGCTTCTCAGTGTGTCGTACATCTGAATACATCGTTCGACACCTCATTAACCCATGAGGTAGTCTACAAGAGCGCGTATGAATGTTATCCGCCATACAAAATATGAGGGTAGTTCGGAAGAAAGCTAGCGTGTCGAGAAAAATGACGCGTATTGGTTAATGATCGGATATTTTCGATTTTTTTTTTTTATATAAAAAACTAGCTTTTACCAACGGCTTCGCTCGCTTTAAATTCAGGGTAACATGATTCCCCTTTCCTGATTTGCATGTACCTGCTACCTGTAGTTTTGCCCTTGCGCCTGATTTTATAATAATAGCAAAGCTAAGTTTTTCCTTTTCTTCCCTCTTTCTCCCTCATTTCTCCCTTTTATTTTTAAAAACATTGCCTATATCCGTCTCCAGGGTTCCAACTATCTCTGTACCAAAATTCATCAAAATCGGTTTAGCCATTTAGGCGTGAAGAGGTAAAAAACAAACTCACTTTCGCTTTTATTTTCGGTATAAGTGATTTCGATGGATTTCAGGTTGTAAAGTTGAGTGGGTGTAGATAAAACAGGCTTTAAGATGTCGGTGTGGGATTCTAGCCTTTTTAGGGCATCATGATGTCATGTCTGTAATCCCCGCAGGGTAACGCGAAGGTGTACTTAATAGTTCGCCGACATTGCCGGGAAACACAGTGTAGGACGGCCCCGTGCCATGTGGATGGCGGGTCAAGTGTGGCGGAAGGTAGGTAAAACCTATGCCCGGCAGATGTTAATAGGCTGAAATGATAATAATATCTCCAGTTACATTTAAGTCCCTTTAAAAGAGGGCCTATTGCCATTAACCGGGAACATAACCTCAGTGGCTGCCCTTGAGAAATGCCAAATAGAAAAACCCAAAACTTGAGAGGTGTCAAGGGACATGCGGATGTAACGAAGTTATTATTTATTATGTACAAAAAACCTGTATAAACTCAACAAAAATAATCGTCGCGACACCACACTGTTCAATGCGAAATAGAAAGACGAAACCAAAATAACTGGCTTGCTTTCTATTAGAGAGCGAGAGAGAGAGAGACAGACAGAGAAACACGCGCACGCCGTACGACTTACAACTATAGCAAAAAGTGACATAATAGGAAGCATTTTGACAGCTTATACCTCCGAATGCTGTTAACACTGCCTTATGACATTTTAAACTGTAAACTAGAATGATACATTGGAGCTAGTCTTTCAGTATTACTAAACAAAAGCTTGAATTTTTTATAAGTTTCCGCCGGTATCTGGTTTTCCCTAAATTACGACAATCTTGAGTCTTTTAAATAAATAGACTATTTAGTTTATGACCAATGAAATCTGGCTCTAAAAATTAAGATAATGAAGATGTATGTATCTAATTATCTTTCATAAGACAACATGAACGCAGACAGACAACCAACACAATATAATCTCCCACTCGTATATATACATAATAAAGGTTGTATAATTAATTTGAGTATCTCCTCGTGCTGAAATACCACACAACAATAATCCTTACTAATATTATAAAAGCGAAAGTGAGTTTGTTAACTCTTCACGCCAAAATGGCCAACCCGATTTTGGTGAATTTTGGGACACTGGAGACGGACATACGTTAGAAAAAGGGGGAGAAAGATTTTTTTCGATCATCACGCAGGCTAAAGTTAGCGTTAGCCCAAAGTTACTATGCTACGCGGGCGAAATCGCGAGCGGAATCTAGTAATATATAGTACTAGCTGTGCCCAGCGGTTTAGTCCGCTGCTTAGAAAATTTAAAAGCAAATAGATTACGATCGATTCTTATATTTACTGAATGTCTTGTCGACGCCGACGGCGCGTTCGTGTTCCACGCGCGCGTCTAAGAGATGTTAGCAAAGTACAGGAGCCTGCCAGGACCACTGCTTGCCGGGGTTGCGGGTTTTTCGAAAGAGATACAGCGACCCTGGATAAAAGGGGCAAAAATAGGAACATGGATGGATTTAAGGCACTCCCTTCCGCTCCTCCCAGAGAGGGGGAAGTTATTTGATAATTTCCCATCTGAAAAAAAAACCTGCCGAATATACATTCAACATTACCCCAAACTCAGTCAATATATTACTTTTATATATTTATATTACTTACTTAAAATTATCGTTTACAAGCGCTTAGGGTTAATTAAGAAAAACAAACTATTTTCAACTCATTTTCATGTTGTTGTTACCTATGATGCCTAAGGGGTAAGGATTAAAACTTTCAACGTCAGGTTAGACACTAACCACACAAAAAGCATAACACATAAATACACATCTGTGATACCAAAAGTTTTTTTTTTAATTTACTCTAAAAGTGAACACAGCTCAATCAATTTCATCCAATTTGTCTCTATCGAAGTCGTAAGCACTAAGGTTCGATGTCGGGCTGGAACAATAACTGTAAAACTCTCTCACGATGTGATGTCTATTGATACCCAATTGTTATAGCTGATAGCCCTTAGGAAGGTTATTAGCAAACAGTAGACATAGAAGGCCCACAACCCAGAATTCATTTCATGTCAAAATAAGAGTGAATATTACATGTCGTCACAGTTAGGGTCCTAAACAGCAGGAAACGGATGCGGCAGGGCAAAAGGAGATGGCGGAATGAACTCAACTCCTCTCTCAAAGATTGGCCAATAACAGCAGTAGATACGCACCAGTGGAAGAAGGAAAGGTGAAAAAACGGCTGAAAAATAATACTTCTTTTTTTTTGTATACAAGCAAAACTAGATCTACGTTCAGTGAACCTTTTTTATAGTTTTAATATCAACTCGATACCTCACGCGGGGGGAGTGTCAGACTTGTACTAACTAAAACCCACCCATGTTCCTTCTATTGTTCTGGGGCCGCAGTATCTCTTTCGAAAAACCCGCAACCCCGGTTCGAACAACCCGCAACCCCGGACGTTCAGTGAACCTTGGACAATCAATTAAGCTATCAGCCTTTTTCCATAGAGAGACCACCTGCATGGAAAGTATGGATACCCTATCAAACAAAAACACCATTTTGCAAACCAGACGTCTTTGAGTAATCGGTGAACACCCATAAAAAAAAATAGTCGGTTAAAAAGATTGATGTGCAAAAGTAGGTTTCTCAAGCATTACACTGACTTGGCTCACTGTACATCTCTCTTAGAGAATGTTTAGTACGTAAAGATAGGTAGGGGAGGCTGAATGGACCGCTCTTACGTTGCCACTCACGTTTTTATATACCTAGGGATGTTATCTTGAAGTTTTTTACAGGGATGAGTCCCAGTTGGCAGTGTCGTACTTACAATTTGATTAATTGGATGTTGTTAGTTTATGATTAAGTGGCTAACGCTTCGATACAATGCCTTATTATGTATGTATTTTTATTTTTTAAATTCGTCGTTCTCAAATATTTGTACAATCTCAACATGAATGATGTAAATACGATTTAAAATAATATTATAATTTAAAAAAGTGTCCATGGAGTTTCTTGCCCATTCTTCTCCATAGAGATCAACGCTTTGGAATGGGCAACCACGGTACTTTCACAAGTTATTATGCCTTGTGACCGGGACTGTAGATTCATTTTAAAGATAAAGATAAAGATTTATATTTATTGCGTAACTGTGTACATGAAGTTCTTAATAATAAACATTACATTTTTGGTTCCAACAGTCTACCCAAGTCGGATATGCAATAGTTTTGTTTCTTGACATTCAAAAGTGCCTGTAATAGTCTAATTGAAATAAATGATTTGATTTAATTTGGAACACTGACAGCCAGTCTTGTAACGACTGTCAAAGATCTACAAATGACAGCCGAGACTAACAGCTTTACGGCCAAGAGCGAATCAGACTCTCGCACTGACGGTTCCTTACAAATTTCTGGCATTAACAGTCATATTATTTGACCGCGTTGTCTTAGAGGGTTATTTCAGAGCACAAAAGTTAGCACAAACTTGATTATATATCGTTTTAATTTCAACTCCCTAACTCCAAGCGTTCTCGAAATAAAGGGTCTTGACAGACAGACCGAAAATAAAGTGATCCAGTTTTTCCATTCGAGATACGGAACCAAAAATACGAAACAAAAATGTCGTCATCTTTATGATATAAGTATAGATACAGCTTCCTATTGTTGATAGATTATTGATAAAAAGTTTTTTACCCGATCTGTTATTATTATACTATCTAAAAATATCACAACATCAAATTTTCTTACAACTAAACCCCTCGATCTCTATTTTTAGTACAATCCCGATTAAAGCGAAACACGTTTTCAAGGTTTCAAGGTAATTCTCTTCAGTGGCAGGCCAATTCGCGATAATGTTTGTACCCACCCTCTCTCCCCCCAAATTATTATGTAATCCATTCACTTACATTACATCCACCTTTATTGATGAAATAAATCCAATTTGATAGGATTTTTTCAGTGGCAGATTTTTGTCGTATTTCGTACTTGAGTTAAAGATCTTTTGCTTGTACACTTAATAGTTTATTTATTGCTTTCGAGTGTCAAAATAAAGACCGAGCAAATCGATTTTTTCCCATTTTTTCACTTACGTTAAAGGAAAATTGTGTTAATTGTAAGTAACATAAAAAAGCTTCTGTACAAACATACTACACTAACGGCCATACCTTTTGACTGTATATTCTTAGAGGGTTGGTACTCAAGCCTCTTTGAGAGCACAGACCTTAAGCCACCACCAGGCTCAGAGCTGTCATATGAGTTGTAGATTTTTTAGTCCTAAGACATGCCGGTTTCAATTAAATGGTCGAAATTCAGGCACACAGATTTGCCTAACGACTACACAAAAATGTTCCATCTAGGAAATGACATCTTTATGCTAAAGAAAGTGCTATCACTTATAGGCCAAGAACATTACAACTTAAAATGCTACCCTTAATGACATCATCAGAAAATTCTGTTGCAAATACACGGTATAATTCTTGGGAAAACATTGGTGCTGTTTAGAGCAAGCGTGGGGAGGCGTGGGCGGGAGTGGGGGAGCCATTTGCAATCACTAACCTACGACAATTATCTGCGTGCAGACTTAGCTTTGTAATAGAAAATTGATACTTCATGAGTCTAGATGTTGTTTTAGCTAAACTATTTGGTACATTTGCACTGTTTGAAGTAAATTGCTTGACTTTAAATATGTGTATATTGATGTTAGTTAATCTGGAGCATTGAAGTTTTAAGGTTTACAATAGAGTCTAAATGAAGATCAAACGACGATTTCGATTCACAAACTCACGGTTTTCCCGATGATGGTAGGCACAAATTATACAACTAACCTGCTACGATCTTTGTTACACACTTTTACTACGTCCACGTTACTTCTGGCAGTTCAAAACCATTTAAAAATCTTTTAAAATGGCACATTATTCTATTGAAGGCGGAGAAGAGGATTTGGTCTTACGTAACTTTAGAATGTCTGATTTTCACCAACTGAATTTAGGTCACCTGAAACCGTCACTAATATTTATACATATTGTTTCTTCAATACTACGCGTTTACTATATATTACAGTTTTTATGTTATCTTCAGGTGGTGATCTCACCATTAAAAAGTATTTTTTACTGTAGATAACACAAAATTATGTAACATATTTTTAAATTTAAGCGTCTTGTTTATTAATTCTACCAAAACCACTTGTCACTAATAGCTACCCAAGCTCGTTGATCCATATTACTTCGCAATTAAGTAACAAAATCATTAAAAAACAACTCTCGTAATAACATGAAATAAAACAAAATTATTAAAACCGCAAGCCACTAAAAAATAGTCAAGAGGCAATTTAAATAAGTGCTCTCGGGTTTCCCGCGTCCGCCATATTGCTGCAAACGTCAAAAGTTCATTCACCCCGTGCGCCGGTGATGCATTCAAAAATGTATCTATTTAGTCAGGCTGCTACTATTAAGCTGTTGTGATTATGTTTTAGCAAAATATAGGCAAAATTATGCTTTTTACTTTGGTTCTTCTTTAGATTTCGTGAGTAAAAAATATTATGGAATCAAAAGGAAATTAAGATGTATTAAATTAGTTTGAAAAAGATGTTATAACCTCTTATTCTTTTTCTTTACTGCACACAAAATTAATCATTAAAAATACCCACACGAATTGAAATAATAAAGCTCACCTCTTTTTAGTTTTCAGTAACCACTAAAACGTTAACCCATCAAACTGAATTAAATTTTCATTTCTTTTTTACAGAATGCGAAACCGAAACGTAATGTCATACGAAATGTCTTTTAGATGCCGACTTTGTTCGTGAAACCGCTGGACTACTCTATCTACCATCCAAATATGGTGTTTGTAAATAACATCAGGGGCACTACATCTGTGTAAGTTTCTTTCTCAACAAATATCTAATATATAAAATTCTCGTGTCACAGTTTTCGTTCACATAATAAAGTAACGTCTGAAAAACTGCCAAGCAACGTAAACAAAGTGACAGCTATCGATCAAGAAATATTTTTTCTATATGTAAAGAATAAAACGAAGTAAAGTACGCCGTAATTCTCGCGATCAGGCTCGGTTGTCAGTGTTGCCAGCGTCGCGGCTCCTCGGGGAAATATCGTGTTTCTATCAAACGTACTTTCTTACCAATTGACAGGTTTATGGTTTTCTTTTGTTTTTACGTTATATTTTTGGTCTGATTATTTTTATGTTACGCTGGCAAATGTTGATGTAAAGTTTGGTGATTGCTGGCTTGTTTGGACGGATACTTTTAGCTTTTAAAAAAATTATAATTAATTAAGTTTTTACTTTTACTTAATCTACAACATTTATACATTTACTAGCTTTTGCTCGCGACTTCGTTCGCGTGGAATAGTGACTGCAGGCAGCACGGACCATATTAACAGCTCAACATTTATTTTATAGTACCTACTGAATTTGATGCCGATGCCTTTTGACCAATAGATGGCGCTGTATGTCCGGAATATATTTTATTTTTATTTTTTTTGTAATAAAAACTATCCTATGTCCTTTCTCAAGTTCCAAACTATGTCTGTACCAAATTTCACACAAATCGGTTCAGTAGTTTAGGCGTGAAGAAAAGACAGACAGACAGACTTACTTTCGCATTTATAATATTAGTTTGGATTTTGTAGTCATTAAAGGTCTGTGAGTAGCTTTACCGGACCTAGACATATCAACTGTATGATCTGAAAAATATTTTCAACACATTGATCAAATAAAACACAACCTCTTTGCGTTAAAACACTGAAAAAAGGTCCCTTCTTCTATAGCCAAAATTTCGTGAAAGGCACGACTAACATGATTATTTTGATGTAGGTTTGTTATGTTCAAAGAAAGTCGGGAATTGATATGGCAACGCCATACAGGTAGAGTTAACGTCATTTGATATTCAATTTCATGAGTCACTTTTAATGTTACGCACAATTTCCTTTCAAAATCCTTTTTACCGCTAAGTGAGAGTTAGACTTTTAATAAAGTGCTTATGAAATCTGGACGTATTTTGACAAGCATGTTACTTTAAAAACTTGATTTAAATAGGCCTACGAAGAGATGGATGGATTGTGTATGGAATGTAGCTCCCTTCAAAATGGTCGAGCTGAATGGGGCTGACCCATACGTCATGTTCGTGAACGGGCGCTGTCAGTTGGGACTGGTCATCTCTTAGCTACCACGGTTTGTTTTAATTCTTCTATTAAACTCGTGCTAATTATTGCTTTTACTCTGGATGCTCTAAATGTGCTCGTTTTTCTACATCGTTCTCACATTATGAATAATCTCAACATGAATGATGTATCCATGATTTTATAAAACACTAGCTTTCGCCCGCGGCTTCGCCCGCGTTAAATTTGGGGTAACACAGTTCGTCTTGCGCCTTATTGATTTGTAATAGCAACGCTAAGTTTTCCCTTCTCTTCCCTCTTTCTCCCTCACATCCCACTTTTTTCAAAAAAATATTAGCCTATGTCCGTCTCCTGGTTCCCAACTATTTCTGTACCAAAATTCATCCAAATCGGTTCAGCCATTAAAGCGTGAAGAGGTAACAAACAAACAAACAAACTCACTTTCGCTTTTATAATATTATATTATAATATTATATTATATATATTATATATTATATAGTAAGGATTATGATTTAAAAGAGTGTCCATGGAGTTTCTTGCCCATTCTTCTCCATAGAGATCTACGCTTTGGAATGGGCAACTACAGTTGGTACTTTCACAAGTTATTATGTCTTGTGACTGGGACTGTAGCAGCATCATTTTTTTTTATTCTTGTTTTTATGACATTCAAAAGTGCTTGTAATGGTCTAATTGAAATAAATTATTTGAGTTTGAGTTTGAATGATACTGATGATGCCGTGACGTCTGACAGAGAAGAATGGAAGAAGATAATTTGTAACACTGACCTAAATAGAATGTGACCAGGGCAAGAAGATGATGAGCTTGAATCTATAATCTATACTAATATTATAAATCTGAAGAGTTTGTTTGTTTGAACGCGCTAATCTCAGGGACTACTGGTTGGAATTGGAAAATTCTTTTAGTGTTGGATAGTCCATTTCTTGAGGAAGGCTATAGGCTATATAACATCACGCTACGACCAACAGGTGCTGAGCAGCGTGGGTGAAACCGCGGGAACAGCTAGTTCAAAATAAGTATCTTTGGTAAATACAGGAAGCATCAAAAGACTGGACGAAATCAGTTTTTACGTTGCATCTAAATACTTTTTCTTTTCGTATCTATGAAGCTTCTTCTTTTTGTGTGTTAGACCAGTATGTAGCCACCTGCACAGCTCTAACATTTCCTTCCTTTAAATCCTGATGGGTGCAAGTTGTTGTGCAGGATGGGCAAGACAGGAGGTCGGTTTGCATGTCCTGCAAAGGGGCACTGCACTGCAGACAACATCCTAATTGATACAAAATGATTCAATACAATGATTTCAGCATGTTTAGAATTTATTCGTCCTGCTTTGCTGACAGCTCCATCTTTATTAAAAGGTTAAACTATCGAGAATATCTTTCTAAAACAAAAAAAAAATGTTGTCTTTAGATGCTGTCTATACTAAGTTCGAGGAAGCTAAATACAAAGTTCTATACTTTTATTGTGTAACTGATGTAAACAACGCTTTGGCTAAATATTAAAAAGGTTGTATAAACACGACCGGGTTCTTATTACAACCCTTTTTGCCTCGACAGAAGACAATTTCCGAGATAGGGCAAAAATAAACAGCTTGAATTCTCTGTTAGGAATTTAGATTCCGGAAACCCTTTGGCAATATACCAGATATTAAAAAAAGTATAATATATATATAAGGAAATAAAAGCTTTGTTGTAGGGAGTTTCTTAGCGTATTTGTTTGCTAAAACATGAGAATGATTACAGGCTCGCTGTTGTATTATATAGATACTAGCTTTGACCGCAGCTTCGCCTGTGTGGAATTTTTAAACTAATCCTCAGGAGCGTTCTACTGGAATAACAATGATTCTTATGTCACTTCAAAGGCCAAACAGACAAACATAGTTACTTTTCGCTTTATACAATTATGGGAATGGTGTATGTGCTCAAGTGACTGCTGTGCATGAAGTCGACGGTACGATTCCCAGGTGTGGCAAATTGCTATTGGGTTTTTTTCACCAGGAATTCCTCAGCTACGGGGTCTAGATTTGCGCCCGGTCGATGGCAATATGTTCACCACCAATAAAATGCAACTTATCTATTAGGTACAACTCTATCAACCCTTCGGAGATAACAGGCGTGCTGATTATGAATGATATTATGTTAAATATTACCACAAACACTTAGTATGAATTCCTCAAGAAAGCCTGGATGGCTTAGATGCAGGACGTAGACTCCTGAAGCCTTCAAAAATATGCACATGTTGGAAAAGTACCCAAACCTATATTCCGCACGTGATTCGCCCATCATCGGTCAAAATCAAAATATTTTTATTTCACATAGGCCTTATAAAACGTCGAGAAAAGATGCACGGTTCGGGTTGGTTGTTTCCTATGGAGAAGAACCGGCGGTCATCCATAAGATCGACGACCTCTCATAACTTCATGATGACAAGTCTTCTTCTTCAGCTTAGGTAGTGGTGTAGGGCTTCAACTATCTCCATTCCTCTCTTTGCATCCAGTTACCCCATTGGTAAGACTGGTTGCCAGACTTTCGGGACACTGACTAAAAAAACGGTTGTCAAAGATCGGAAATTCGGTATGTAACGGATGAGCCCATCTGCAGTTCGACCTAGGCAAGCGCGGCTGAACGTGGAGATTGATCTGAGTAGCTGCTCTTCTGAAAACAAATGAATATCTGAGTCAAAACAATTCTTCGTTTTGATGTCTACTACTGCTCTAAGATCATAAGAAATGTTTTATAGTTTAGACATAGTATTATGCCCGATATAACAGTTTTATGATTTTTATTATATTACTTTGTCGCAAATAAAATTTATTGTGCCGAGATGATTCGCTTGAGTTTGTTCACTTTTTATAGGGGATATAAATGTTGTTTTATAACCTAGAGTTGTAGTGTAACGTAATAAATAAGTTTCGTTGAGTATGGTTTCTTTAGTGATAGTTAAATCAAGAGTAAGGACGATCTAAGCATTTTTTTCTGATACTTTTACTGGTTTATTTAATCTATTTTTTCTGATCCCCAAAGTAAGTTAACTACGATGTTCAGTTTCTTGGTTGGCATGAACGCCGCAATGTTAATCTAGTTGGTAATTTAGTTAATTTTCTCTGTAAGTAAACTGTATGTGCTTTGAGAAAATAAATGTGTTTAACCCGAACTTAGAAATCCAAAAGTAGGCTGAAAATCAGGGTGATTTTAGGAGTAACATTTTTGTTTGTTAAACACGCCATATTAAGGTTTTATACATTTTGCGTTGGTAACCCTATTTCATAGTCCTATTTCATTGTTATAATTTGAATGTATTTTGATTTGAGTCAGAACTTTTTGTGTGCGCTAGCTAAGCATTGTCATTGCTTAGTTGGGATAAATATGTATGCAAAATTTCAGCTCAACTGGACTTCTTATTATTTTTAACATAGTTAGTAACAGCTACCCTACCATGACGTTTTAAAGCAGAACTTATTCTACTGAGGGAAAGAGACAGAGCTATACAGGGTGCCTAGCACCATCTCTTTCCCTCAGTGGAATAAGAACTGCTTTAACATGTCATGGTAGGCCTACAGCTGATAATAATGAAACGTATTAAGGAGAGTCATCAGCATATAACTTGCCTTCTGCTGTAACTCACTGTAAGAAAGAGCTGGCCTGTAAGTACAAGCTAGGTTAGGTCAAGTTTATGAGGTCCTTATCCCCATTCGAAACTAGGACCTCTCAAAAAAACAATACATAACCTAGACAGTCTTTTGTCTCCGTTATTCTACACAATCATTGCAGTCATTCTTTCTTTAAAACAAATGACAGCCAGACGAACAGAGCTCCTCTGTCATTGTCAGATGCAGTGAAAGTGGGGGTCAGCGGTCGCTGGTTCTTGATGATGCACTAGACTGTATTGTGGTGATGACAGATGAGGATAATGACTGTCTACCCCCATGTGGGTCAAGGTGTGATGACCTTATGGTACCGCCGATTGAATAATCAAGACAAGTTTTTAAAATCGTGAGTCATTTGTTTTTTTTTGGAATCGGTGACGGGGTTGTTTTTGGGATGAATAGTGATTTATCTTTTTTACAATGATTTTACTGAAAATGAATTAATAATAATAATACCAGCCTTTAACTGTCCCACCGCTGGGCAAAAGTCTATTCTTATACAGAAAAGGCATGAGCATTGATCACCACGCTTGCTCGACACGGGTTAGCTATTTCGGACTTATTATTTACTAGCTGGCGATCGCGGCTTTGCCCGTGTGATGATAAAAAAGGATCCTATGTGTTATTCCAGACTGTGATGTGAAAGTGTTAAAAACATCCATACATCCTCACAAATATTCGCAATTTATTATATTATATAAGTAGGATAATTTTATAAGTCCAGTTATCCTCACGATGTTGTTCTTCACTAATGTCCAAGTATTATGACCTAAAAACAGAGTCATCACTCATTTAAATAGCACACGTGGAAATGATGCATAGCAGTTTTCTTAAGATACACAATATTTTTAAACTAAAACTAATCTCCGACGCAGGCCCGCTTAGTAAATGCCACACCTCTTCAATTTCTTCCTTCATTATCTAGACAGGGGACAAAATAAATTATATTAATTCCGTAACCGTTATAACAGAACCGCTGGTCTTTAAAATTAACATATTACAACATAATAACCAATTACTAGTTTCTAATGCAACAAAACCATAAGATAAACTGAACATTTAACAACCACAAAACGATACCGACATTCCAATCGGGTACTCAGTTAACTGCAAAATTATGCGTTAGCCAGGGAACTGTTAGGGCCCGGGTTCGACTCCCGGCCCGTTACCTGTCACTGCGAAGGTATTTGTTGGCGATAAACTCGACGCTCGTGACTTCTAGCGCATACCATGAGGTGGAGAGCACTGTTGTCGGTTGTGCGAATGTGTTTCTTTTTTTTAAATTGGGATTTTATTTAAATAGAAAATTAAGATAGTATTGGAATTGAATTACTTATCTGATCTTTATTTTCGTATTTGCTTGTTTTTTTGGTTAAATAAATTTGAATCGTACGTAACCAGTTATCAACTTTTTACACACACACTACTACTTCTTAATTTTACAATATCATGTTCTTTTTAAATGTTTAATCACGATAATATTAAAATTAAAAAAAATCTTTTGAATTGTTGTAGTCAGAAAAAAATAAAATTTTTGTCTCTTGATCAAAAATCGCGCTTTCTAAAAGTTACTTTGGAAATACATAATAGTTAATAACATCTATTTAGTGCATCAATTTATTTTTTAACTCACCGTTTCAGTCTAATTCTTTCATAGAGAGTGCTTCTCACGGCCACAATGATATTTTATTTCATGGCCCCATGCTAATCGCGCGTTAGTTTTCCTGTTAATTTAACGGAGGTTTACTTAACATCGTAGTCCATAGCTATTACACAGTTCATCTCAAGTTATCGGGCCGTTCATAGCCGTATCCGATTCGTCCATTAAATCCGCCATTTTGACGATTGATACATCAAAGTGTTTTCTCAAACGTAATAAAAATTTGATTCAGAAAACATAGTTTTTTTTTTACTTTTTAGCCTCTTATAGCAAAATGGCGTGTTAGAATTTGGTTCCTTAATGCCTCATTATTTTCTATACAGATACGTGATTTCTAGAATCGTGTAAAACCTTTTTTATTTTCTAATTATACTGGCACGCTTGAGGATGACTGAAAATTGAACGAAGTGTTTTCTCTCTCGATTTGCATTCCATTGCGTTTAGTAGCGGTCGTTTCGGCTAAGATTTTTTTCTTTTTTATTCGATTAGAATTTGACTTTAGAATTGTATAAGTTTTTTGTTGAAGATTTTTATTCTAGGTCGTATTATACGCTCTTAGATTTTTCTTTCAGATTAGTTTATTGCTGTGGAATATATTACTTATTAATGTTCGATTTTGACGTGAGAATTATGTCAACACGAGTAATGGACTTGGCAACTTGCCAATGCTTGCTTTGTTTGACACTAAGTATTGGTATTAATGACACCAAACATTTACTGCAAATAAGGTTATAATATTTATTACTAAAGACATAACCGTATGATTAAAAATACCTTAATCATTGCTTAATGCAGCGTTATGAACCGCTGCAGTATACAATTAATTATTACTAACAATTTTCCTAAAGAAAAACCCACACTTCCATGGCAACCCCGACCACAGCACATTGTATTTCACTATGCATAGACAATATTTCATAACGCGCGCACTCCTGCCTTCAGCTCAGTCATTATTAGTGCATTCACCCCGACACCAGGTGCAAGGGGGACATATAATGTAACGAGTATTTAATGCCATGTACACACTGTACATAACCTTCGAGAGGACTTTAAATAGTGTATCTCCGGGTATAATATATTTGCATAAGGAAGGGTATTTTTGTCGTTATTGAAGTATTTCAAGAATGCTGTCTTTTTAGGTTCCTTTTTTGTTTAATGTTGCAATGTACATCTGTTCATCAGCTATACACACATATTTTTGTGGCATACCTAATTTTATAGGGTTAGATGGTAATGCTAGCGTCTATATTTTTAAAAATATTTAATTTCATAATTTAAAATGACCCGATCGACTTGTAAATCGAATTTAACACATTCCATAATCCGAGCAAGTTACAATTTTGCACACTTGTGCAAATTTTGTAACAATACAATATTATGATTTCATGTACATAGCTGATAATGGAGGCGGTAGGTAAAATCATTTTATTTGTTCCTGTTTAATTTAATAGCGCCAAAATCTGTTTTGCAGGATTAATTTTGTGGTTACGGATTATTGTCTAAACTTATTATAAAACGCTTACAACATAAAACTTGTTTGATCTTTAAATAATATCACATTTAAGCTTAAACATTTAAAGTCTATTAATAAATTTACCAAGTAATTTTTATGTAAATCTCTGTTCTTAGAATCTATTCTAAAAAAGAATATGCTTAATTCTTAAGCAATTGAATTATTGAAACATTTTAATTTTCTTTTCAATACATCATCATAAAACAGCTTAATAGGTTCCGGACTCCTTCGATCATCGACAATAACATTCCAACCTTTTTAAATATCTATTTAAAAAGGTTTATCCTATAAGTTGTAAAGCAAAATATTGTAATAAGATCTGTAGTTAATTTCGTCAGGAAATACTTTGTATTATAGCTATTTGGTCGTTGTTATTTTGCTTAATTATTTGTAATAAGCGAATTAAGTAAGCGTATTACCTCAAAGATAAATAAAGAAAAGAAATAGGATATTTTGATATTATACTTTTTACTTTTTTATTTCGGCCGAGGCGAAACTAGCTGTCATGTAGCCAAAGCTGCCTTGATAATTAATCCACGTATATCAAACGATGTTAACACAAACAAAGTATTTTTGTTTAAATCACTATTAAATTTCAATTTAATTTATATTTTTTGTCCACGCTTTGTTTTTCAGGATGAATAAAAAGGAAAAATAAAAATCGCAATACAGCCTAATATAAACAACTAGCTGCGCCCCGAGGTTTCACTCGCGTGGTGATAGAATATACGAATATATATTACCTATATCTTTATGAATCTGTTATTTTGCGTGAAAGAGTAACAAACATTACAATATATCCATACAAAAAATCGCGTTTATAATATTAATCAATACAATTATCATTCATTATTTAAAAGAAAACTTCTTTATACATTTTAGAGAACACAAGTATTCGATAAAGCGCACACTTGACATTTGTGTGTTTAAACTTTCGTGATTTTTAGGGTTCGGTTTGAGATTCATTCTGTCCTTCTGTCTGTCTGTCTGCTCGTATGTTACAGCCATGTTACTCCGAGACTCCTGGCTGGATGGATAGATGGATTTATTGATGTTTGGATGTTTGTTACTCTTTCACGTCAAAACGGATCTTGGTGAAATTGGGCACAGAGGTAGATTATAGTCTGGAATAACACATAGCATTTTTTTTTTCGATATATCGCAGGGGGAAGCCTCGGGCGCCAGCTAGTACATACTAAAAGTCTTCCATAGTATACTAAATAAATAAATCCGTGACAAGAATATCCTGACACCGTTTATAATATTCAAATAAAATATCTAGCTAAAGGTAAAAACACACTTAACACTCATAATACAACATTAACACTTCCTGTGTGGGCATCGCATGCACAATTTACATGCACAAACATCTAGTCGGATATAGTAACTACGTGTTAGTACTTATATAGGTAATGCAAATATGTTTAACATATCCTTTGAACTATTAGTCATCCATTAGAAAGAGATTTCAGCAGAAAGTTGAAGAAATTCTTCACTTAAAACATAAACAAAATATTGTATTAACCGGCTTCAAAAATGGAGGAGGTTTTATATTCGGTATAAACTAAAAATGCTGAAATAAAAACCGCTTTATAGTTTATTTTTGAAAGTCTGTTATTTTTTTTTTCAATAAAGTTTTTTATGTGTAGTGTGGATAAACATTGATTTAATGATAATTATTATGCGGTTAAGTTTTGAGACTCCCTGAGGTCGTTGACCCTAATAAAACATATATTTTATGTGTTTTTGTTTTGTGTTAAGACGTCGATAAAATCTTATCTGTGGAGTTTTGCTAGCTCACTTAATTGGAAACTGAGGTTTTATTTAAAATTGGTTATACAGTCTTTTTAATCTTCACGATATTTGTAATTTTTTTTTCTTGGTTCACCATAATTTGTCCACCCTGGTTTTATGCTAAAAGTAAAATACGAAAAATAATATGCATCAGTACAACAATCACTTAAAGGTAAACACCGCATGCATAATGGAAGTTGTACATACAAGAAAAATAATTAAACTAAAATACTACTAGTAATTATATTTAACTTATCTAGATTTAAGTTACTTGTATCAAAAAGCTTCAAATTTTAAACAAAGAATTGCTAATAACCAAAACATAGTAACAAAATTCGCTCCAAGCGAATAATGAAAGATTAAGGCTAAGGAAAATTTTATAAAAAATTAATGAACAATTTAAAACCATTAATTTAAAATCTGAAAAGATTTTCATAAAAAAATACTTTATTTCATTAATCAGTAATTAATGAACGAGAACAACTCGTATAAAAGCCTATTAGAATTAACTAAGAAATTAATTTTATAATTTTCCTTGTCACCTACAAGGGTAAACGTTCCAAATATCGTCCTGACAATTGTATTCAAAAAGTTTGAATGTCTTTGTAGAAGCATGACTGACTCCGGAATCTATTAGGTACTTAATGTATTGAATAGAAATATAAATTATTATAAGCATCAATAGTAAATTGACCTATTGAAACTAAGTCAAAGAATTATAATTGCGTAGATACTGTAATTACTAAAATTACTAATAAAAGATTTGTCTATTGAAAAATATAACACTATCTGCGTGAAAAACACTTTAACAGCTTAATGAAACTAGCATTATTAATAATATTAATTATAATACTGCACAATTATTAGAAAACCATCTTTATATTATGAATTATGATTTCAAGAAGCCTAATACTCAGACCTCGCATAATACCTAATAGAAAACCGTGATGGACACCGATTGTATCTTGGAATCAGATAATTTCCGGTCATGACTCAATAATGGTTTTAAAGAAAGAAAAAAATGGCCGGCTAGCCTTTTGAATCGAGTCTTGCGCAGCCTGCCGAGTGCGTCATCACTTTGATGCATTTCCTCTGGCTTCAATGAATCACCCTGCGGTTTCCAAATAAAAGTATTACCAGCTTTTTGTATTAAAGTTTAACGCTCAATAAAGATCTTTTTTGCTTCGTGATTAAGATTAAGCTCTCAATCCTATTTCATAGATTTTCACGAAATCTTTGGCGTTTTAGTTTGTTTTTCTTCGTTCATTCTGTTATTTGGAGATTATTAAGCAATTACTTATCTTTATGTATGGATTGGTAGAATACTAAAGTGTGGCAATCTGCCATTTAATTAATGGCATGACCGCCATAATTCATGTCATAGGCATTTAGTCATGTGAAGTTGTAAACCAATTTGTACAGTAAATCACGTTATTATATTACACTTAACCACATTACAACGGTTGTGTAATTGGTTTATATCGCAGAAGTTGTGACAGATTGTTAATCATGACCAGCTGGTTCTTGCTCGACATATTTCAGTCATATTTGACTAAATAATGGCACTTAGGAATATAATATGAAGATAAGGTATGGTAGTTAACATCACAAAATAAATGAAAAGCAAAAATTGAATCATTAGAATCAAAGATTACCTGTCTTAATCAAGGGGCATCGTATTAACTTGGAGGTCAGGTATACAGTCCATGTAAAACCAGGTAGAAATATGCAGAAAGCTTTTAATTTAAAATTGACTCGGCAAATTTACATAAGCCAAAAAAAACCTATTCGAAAATCAGCCTAGTGAATCCAAGTGCTAACTACTATAGTAAATGCGCGCAAACCGTGACCGAAGTGAATGAACTAATCAAACGATTGAATGAACGTGATGAACGATCGATGAAACAAAAGAATGACAAGGTGTAATTTTGTTATAAAATTTTATTGCCCGATGTGATAATAATAAGAGATTTGCACGTCCGTTTGTAATTTACCTAATCTTTGAAATGGCCGTTTATAATTTGAGGTATTTTGTGTGAAGAATGAAGAATGTCCGGTTGGTTGTGTGATAGATTTGTTGGGTGATAACATATTAAAAAACAATCGACTTTTTGAGTTATACGAAATTAATTACCAGAAAATAACCTCACAACATTTTATACATCAGCTAGCCTACACATAGGTAAAGGAGTTTACCTTTTATCATCAAAGAAACTTTCACCACTTATTAAAACAAAAAATCCCACTTAGATAACGAATCACTAATCATTTGAACCCTTTTCAAGAAAAAATAACCCCTTTTCCGTAAAAACGAAGGAATTAGCATCAGCACCCCCATATGTTTGTTTTTATGGTATAGCTTATAACCCCATGTGAACCGATGGGGTGTGACGGGGTGAAGGTGACCTTTTCGTGCGAACTAAGCGATTTTATTGTTTTATTAACATTTTATTGGGCTTTTTATTAAAAGGAGTACGTAATTTTAGTCTGAATGGCTTGTCATAAGTTTTCTACGTTATTATCTGATGCTATTTGGGAGGGGAACGGAATTTGTAATAAAATAAGGATTTTATATTCGAAGACTTTGGAATGGTTCCTTACCTACTTTAGAAAAGACAAGATACGGAAAATACAGAAAAACACCGTATTTAAAACACATGCTACATCCTAATTAGCAAAAAGTAAAACCAACGAAAACAAATGTGTCAAAGCAAATAATACCAAGAAAAATCCCCTGTACACACCAACGAAAAGCAACGCCTTTCTATACAATACACATCCTTTTAAACTAGTAACCAGTTATAGAAAAACTAACAAAAAAAAAAGTACTTTAACAAAAAAAAATACAATAAATTCTGATCCCTAAATCGGTTGGTCAGTATTGAGTGCATTCACCCTGCGCTAGGCTTTGCATGCTTACTGCGCGAGCGCTGGCATTTCCGGAGAGGGGGGCGAGGGGCGGGGCGTTGCGGTGCACGGAGGGGGTGAAGGAGGGGAGGGGAGGTGATCGTGGGAGAGCCTTTGCTTAGGAATGTTGGTCACTACCTGCATCGGTATGTACTGTAACGGATACGGCGTGTAGTATTTTAGCTTTATAGAGGGTGAGTATAGAAAGTTGGCCTTATCAGTTCTGTTATCAGGTTGGGCTAGTTAGAGAGTTGTGCGATTGGTTTTAAAGGTGGTTTGTTAATGTCTTTGTATCCTACAAAGAAATAGTATTAAATTCCTGTTAAATGTTGCTTTTTGGAATTGTGAAGTAGTTCTTCCTCGTAAGTTTTGGTGTCTCTGAGTCATTATTTTGTTCTATTCCAGTTTCAAAATACTTAAGCACTTTTAATTAGTACGTTTAATTAGTCTTTTTGATAATTTCACGTTATAGTGGAAAGGTTATATTTGGGGATTATAATGTGGTCGTAATGTGTTCTGTCATAAAAAAAACAAACATAAAGAAATGCGTCATCACTTTGATGTCAACTGTTATTATTCATTAACTAAAACCAACTTAGAACTATTGATAAAAACTTCACAAAATGGAGTGAGCTTAATTGTTTTCAATTAATCAAACAATATATTTTTTCGGGTTTAAAGTCGTGAAATACTTAGACGACACGATTGGTGGTTGAGCAATCGACTGCTGCGCTGCGTGTCGCGGGTACGATCCCCGCATGGAACAAATATTAAATATATGATTTACAGGTAGTTGTTCCGGGTCTGGCTGTGAGTTTAAATATTTGTAAAAGCACCCACGATACAGGAGAAATTCCTAGTGTGGAACAAAGGGTGGAGCGGAAAGAGTGTCAGATTTTTACTGACTAAAATCAGTCCATGTTCCTTCTATAGCCCTTTGTGTTACGGGGCCGCGGTATCTCTTTCGAACAACCCGCAACCCCGGCAGCAACTTTATGTTCGCCAGACTTTCAAGAATCTTTTCTCACAAACTTCCTCTACGAAGTACCGTAGTACTTACTAACTCAGAATCCTGTTTGTACTCAATGGGTGGCCTCCAGTAGTCACCGACAACAATATCCGACAGATACGATATCAAAGGAGCCGCGTAACGCGTGAGTGTGATGTCATCTCGTCACTGATAGTATTGTGTTACAGACACCTGATAACGTGTCGTAATGATAGCGTGGTCGATGGAGACTGTAGCTATGACCCGGGGTTGTGCCTGTGGATGATTTCCGTTTGAGAAACGGTTTTATCAAGAGGTTGTTGTCTTATGGTATAACTGAGCCGGAAGTTTTTATTTAATAATATATGTACACACAGGAACATAGAAATTAGTTTTTTTTATTCTTTATTGCAGACAAATTCCAGTACTAAAGCTTTTGTAGGTACCACGACAAGCTTAATCCAGAATTAGGTTATCTTACAAGAAACCTAACTTAGGGTCCCAACTATCTCTGTACCAAAATTCATCAAAATAAGTTTTGCTATGTAAGCGTGAAGACGTAACAAACAAACAAGCAAACTCACTTTCGCTTTTATAATAATAGTAAGGATACCAAATAAAATAAGCAATAAAAAAAATATAAAATTCCGTAAAAATACTTATTTTACAAGAATACAGAAATTACTATTTTATTCCTTTCTGAAGTCATTTCGCTAGGAGTTTGGAAGTGAATTCCAAAGTCTCACAGCACGAACAGTAAATAATATAAAATGGACTTTGACGTCAGTTCCGGCCAGCTTGGACCATATATAATTAAATGCATTTAACGCTTAATATTATTTATTATCAGCGCTGTGACATTTTCATAAATGTTACAGCACTATGCTGCTGGAACATTCAAGTTTAATCTTCAAGTATGTCTTATTTTATTTTTTACGTTATTTTCTTTTTGTTAACCGTTTTGTTTTGTGCGAGTCAAATAAATACTTTATCTTTCTAATTTAATATAACATGTAAAATGTGGGTGTATAATTCTACCGCCGCCGTAAGCAGAATGGGCGGAAAACTGCCTGGCCTTGCCAGGGCTTCCGCATTTTACCGTTTGACGGTGGTATTGCGTTTTATGAGATGTTACATATTTAACCGTAAACATACATATATTAAAAGAAAACGTTGCCCATCCTAGTAATTTTTGCAGTATGGTAGGTCAGGTACACCTCTGCCAAACCCATGGAGGATTACAGTCGTGATGCTGTGTTATGTTTAAAGAATAAACCGGGCCAAGAGCAAGAACTTGCGACATAAATGTCTATATCTTTTCACTGCGTAGACTTAGAGGGTTGTTTTTTCACAGCTCTAATGGACTTCAGTAAATACTTTTAATTTCAAAACGCGTTCCCACAGAGTGAATCTATAAGGGTTCCGTTATTTCCTTTTGAGGTACGGAACCCTAAAAAGTATCCCAACTATATTGGGGTCGGATTCTAGTCGAACCGCAGACTTTAATCAGTATTTTACATGGAGCGACTGACTATCTGAACTCTACTTTGAAGATTTAAACAGGGCCATGCGGGAATACCTAAAGGATTAAATACTAAATCTTAATATATATAAATCTCGTGTCACAATGTTTGTCCTCAATGGACTCCTGAACCACTTAACCGATTATAATAAAATTCGCACACCATATCCAGTTTGATCCAACTTAAAAGATAGGGTAGGTAGGGTAGGTAGAAAATTGCATTGCAACGCATGCCGGGGCACAGCTAGTATAATATATATATAATATAATATCTAGCGTTTTTGGCGTTCAAGGTACAGGATATCCTAAAACACAATCGAAAATCATCCTCTATTAATGTTTATACAAAAAAAAATAACAATATTTTCCCTAACGCAGAAAAACCTGACTACCATTTCTATAGTACCTTCCTTTTGCCATTAAACTGATTAAGTGCCCAACAACGCATAACCCCCTAGTTTTCCGTGACAGTCGGTCAACGGTCGCATTGGCCGGGCAGATGTTCAGCACCTGCTGGTCTGAAAGATTTATAGCATCGATTAAGTTTGCTCTTTACAGCGATATTTCTGTAAGTGAGAGTTGATAGTAGAGATACTATCTTGTTTTTGTAAGTTTTGTACATTTGTCATTTTATTTATTAACTAATATTTGCCCGCGGCTTCGCTCCGGCTTTATTTCAGGGTAACACAGTTCCCAATTCCTGATTTGCAGGTACCTGCTACTTGTAGTTTTAGTTTGCCCTAGCGCCTTATTTATTGTAGGTAACAGCAAAGCTAAGTTTGCCCTTTTTTTCAGTCTATCATATATATAAAAAAGTGAGAAATGAGGGACATTTCTCACTTTTTTTTAATGGTAAGCCTCTGTCCGTCTCCAGGGTCCCAACTATCTCTGTAGGTACCAAAATTCATCACAATCGGTTTAGCTATGTAGTCGTGGAGACGTAACAAACTCACTTTCGCTTTTATAATATTAAGTATAGTAAGGATTAAATATTCATTTGCAGCTACAAAACTAGGGACCTAAGTAAAATAGAAATCTTTTCGCAGTAACCGATCATGCAAAATTGGTATAGAAAGGCTTATGTCAATACAAAAAATCCGGCCAAAAGCGAGGCAGACTCGCGCGTCGGGGGTTTCGAACAAACTTGCGACGGTTATATCTTTGATTGCAAAGACACAGAGGGTTGATTTTTTCACAGCGCAAAGGGACCATAGATTTGAGTTTATGATTTTAATTTCAACTCGATACCTTTACGTTTTTCCGAGATAGTCTTGACAGACAGATAGACATACAGACGGCCAACAATGTGATTCAATTATGGTTTCGGGTTTTTTCTTTCTGAGTTACGGAACCCTAAAAAAAAAACAAATTGAAATCATGGAATAGAAATATATTATAGATACTTATAACATCTTTTTGTAAAACAATTTTGTTTTTAGATTTTGGTGTGTTATAAAGTATATTCGATTCTATTCTATACTAATATCTGTTTCAAAAAACAACTTTTAGTTTGTCTTATTCTACTTAAGATTAGAAATGTCAATTTAGGGTCCACCCTTTATAGCAGAACTTTTTATGTCATAATTTTATTTTGCATAACAACGGATGGCATAAACTTCACTTCGCAGAAAATAGTTTAGCAGACACTCATTTATCATACATTCTAAACTCATAATTTTGTAAGTCAGAATCGTCTCTAGGCATAAACTTCATATGCATAATATTTAAAAAGTAGAAACATCATATCGCAGAAAGTTCATAGTCAGAATCGTCTTTTGGCATAATATATTTTATATCGATGATCATTAAACGGCAAAATTGTCATATATATATTTTTTTTTTATTATTGATAGGCTCGCGTTTGACCACTATCTCACCTGATGGTAAGTGATGATGTGGTCATATCGTAGAAAGTTTATAGTTAGGGTCATCTTTGTCATTATAAGTTTCATTTATTTTGATTAATTATTTCTTTAAAATAATGTCATTTATTTTAGTTATTGTTTAAATGAATTTGAGATTATGTCATTGAATTCAATAACTAATTAGGTATCCTAATCTAAATAGTTCAGTTCCGGGTAACCTACTTAAAACAATCTCTTTTTTCTATTAACGCAAGTCGTTTCTGGCACTCGCCGGCCGCTGCCGCGGCACCGCTCGCTTCGCTCGCTCGGCTCGTGCGTAGGAGGTCACAGTTTTAACCTAACCTAACCTAGCCATTACTGCCGCCTGCATAGTATGCCAAGTGAAATTATACCAAATAATATATTATGCGAAATTTGAACTCTGCGAATCGTAATTATACTAAATGTAATTCTGCCATCTTATAAGTATGCCATTGTTAATTCGAAGTTTTAAACATTATGCCAAATGATAATTATACCAAATAATTTTTATGACTTTAAAATGTTTGGTTAAAGAAAATTATGCTAAGTGTGTTATGCCAAATACATTTCGGAGCATCAAGATTCTGCCAGATAGAGGGAACCCGTCAATTTAACTTTGAACTCTAGAACAAGCAACAAATACAAAAACTGCGCGAAAAACGTGTCTCCAAAAAACAAAAACTACGGCAATTTTTTTGCCAATTGGCTACACGAGTCGCTTTCACTGCGGCCATACCTCGCAGATGCCACGCCATTGAAATGTTATTGAACCCTGCTGCAGGCCGATCGTCCATGAAATTGGGGCCTCTCTAGCTTTTCTCAGCACAATGACCACATCGTCCACCAAATAACGTTAGTACTTCGTTCTTCGCTCATTGCTTACTGGCTATCGATCGTTGGAGGACTTTTAACATACTATCTTTTGCTCACGGCTCCTCTCGCCTTTTCGGCGAAAATTATTACTAGGGAACGACGTAAATATAGTTTAAGACGGGGATTGTCGGGGATAGATCAATCAAATCAAATCAAAAGCATTAATTTCAAGTAGGCCAGTTACAGGCACTTTTGAACTATCGATACAATCAGGATAACAATAAAAAATAAGCTACAGTCCCAGTCACAATAGCTGTAAAAGTACTGTAGTTGCCAATTCTAAAGCTTAGATCTCTTTGGAGAAGAATGTGCAAGAAACTCCATGGACACTCTTTTAAAACTGATATTGTTACAAAAAAATTGATAACATCTTTCATGTTGAGGGGGCACATTTTGTGAGAACTATGTAGCAAGACAATATACAATTTATAAATAATAATAATAACAAACCTTGACAACTGTAATAATGTAGTTTTCCAATACCTAGTGCTTCAAATTACGTAGTGGATATTAGAAAAACTATTGTTTCTGTATAATCTAGATTTCGTTTTAAGTGAGTGAAGACTGACCGTCTTCACTCACACCAACTATCCGTTCACTATACTTTAAACAAGATGGCGCCCACGGCACGAAAAAAGTAGTATCCTATGTGCTATCCCAGACCATAATCTACCTCTGTGCCAAATTTCATCAAGATCCGTTCAGCCGTTTTGACGTGAAAGTGTCACAAACATCCATACATCCTCACAAACATTCGCATTTATAATATTAGTAGGACTTAGTCGAAAAGCTAACTTTTACTAGTAAAATCTTTTCCAATTACTATCCCCGCTGCCTGCTACCCCTAAAGCCACACCCGAATGAACTATTATTGAATCGTGAAGCTGTGGTTAAATGGCGCATGAGATTGTGCCCGCCGTCGCTTCACCACCAAACGCCCCGCCGCTGCACGCTGGCCTACACTTGTCAGGACTAGAGTTACGTTTCCAAAATACCTGGTAAAAATGCAAAAAGTCCATGTATGCACCCAAATTTCACCGTTCACAGTTATGTTTAGGGGACAAATCTATCGCCATCCGGGGTTACGGGGTGCTCGAAAGAGATACCGCGGCACAAGAACGTAAAGGGCAATAGAAGGAACATGGGTGGGTTTTAATCAGTAAAAGTGAGACACTGCCCGCTCCCGCTCCGGCCACAGCTGGGAAAGTTATTTGATGATTTTTCATCCACAAAAAGGCCCATTTATTTATTTTCTCAGATGACTCCTTTTATCGTATGACGGTAGTATTACGTAGTATTACGTGAGAGGAGCTCGTGGCTAAATAATATTAGCCGCTCAGGTCGATCTTTAGATTAAGCCGCGCTTGCCTAGGTGGGTCTGTGGATGGGTGACCACCCATTTAATACCGAGTTTCCTCCGTGCCTCGGAAAGCACGTTAAGCCGTTGGTCCCGGCTGTCATTTGTAGATCTTTGACAGTCGTTACAGGTAGTCAGTGTTCCGAAAGTCTGACAATCAGTCTTACGAAGGGGTATAGTATTACCCAGTATACAACCCAGTTAGGGTTGTGGAGGTCAGATAGGCAGTCGCTCGATGTAATACTGATAATCAGCTGCATCTGGTTAGACTGGAAGCCGACCCCAACATAGTTGGGAAAAGGCTAGGCAGATGATGATGGTAGTATTACGTAAAATTTGCCTATCTTCGGGAATCATAGGCGTGGTTTTATGAAATGTTTCATTTTTTTTTTCATTTAACCGTGAACATACATTCGCACTCTCCCCCCGCACCTCCCTACCCTCCCGCTCCGGCCAGAGCTGAGGAAGTTATTTGATGATTTCCCATTCGCAAATACAAACGTCTATCGCCATCAACCAGATTTCCAGACACCAAAGTGATACTAAGTAGTATTAGTGGTCTTTCCCAGACGCCTGAAGTCTATTGCTAAGTCAAATCGGCCCATGTGTAGCTCACCGTCCGTCCGTCTATTGACGACAGGCCGTTAGTGTGTCGCGCGCGCCTCAAAGAGATGTCAGCAAAGCAGAGGGTCCTGCTAGGCCCTCCGCCTGCCGGGGTTTCGGGTTGTTCGAAAGAGATACCGCGGCCCCGGAGCGTAAAAGGCAAAAGAAGGAACATGGGTGGGTTTTAGTCAGTACAAGTCTGACACTCCCCCCGCTCCGCCCAGAGCGGAGGTAGTTATTTGATGAATTCCCACCGCAAAAAAAAGTCGGCCCACGTTTTCTTAAAACTATGAGTTACACGTGTTTCTGTCCTCTTTGAGCCTCCATCAAAAGGCTTGTCTTGTTCTGACAAAATCTGTAGTAACGGTTAACGACTAACTGAAGCTTAACAAAAAATCTAACTACTGGGTAAATGTCGGCGTCTAACCGTCTTTGATCTGACAGTTTCCTTTGTAGCGTAGCTTCACGCCTGCGCTTTAAAAGGGTGGGCTTATAGCTAATTACTTTTAATTATTTGAACAAAAGCGTCGATCCGGTTCAAAGCTTGGGAGGTAGGTGATGTGAGGAGAAGTTTGTTACCTCTTATGTATGCATGAGGTGTTTTACATATTGCTCTATTAATGGAGTCATTTCTTTAGGTATTTTTTGCAATACGTCCGTTTTAACCGACTTCGAAAAAGGAGGAGGTTCACTCATAAACTGGGATTTATGTGATTTTTTGGACTTCAGATTATTCCACAATAATAAAATACACGTATTTCTGGGTTTTAATATAAAAAAACAACACTACCTAGTGCTGCTTTTAGGCAACACTGACGTCGAAGGTCGTTATTTTTTGGTACTAGTTCGTTAGTTCGGAATATAAGCTACAATCTACAGTACGCGATGATGGTATAAAATCAATTATTTGAAATTGAATGCGCTTGTTCAGTATGTGGCCTATATGGTAAAGAGGGTTAAGGTATGTTCCCCGATTTACATAAACCTACTTCCCAGGTCAACAGGATCTGACAGTGGGATCCTAGAAAAATCAGAGAAACTTCAAATTCTATAAATAAGTCCAATTGAAGAAATTTGGCCATTTTTATAGTGACATGCATTTGTTTGTATTCGATATTACAACTTCAAATTGATATTTTTTTTTTTTTTTTTCGTTTATTTGGTTCCCGGTCCGTCTGTCTGTGATAGTATTTTACATGGAGCGACTGCCTATCTGACCCCCACAACACAATTAGTACTGGGTAATACTCCTTGGTAAGACTGGTTATCAGACTTTTGGGCCACTACGACACGACTGTCAAAGACTTAAAAATGACAGTCGGCACGGAGGAAACTCGGTGTGAAACGGGTGGTCACCCATCCACAGATCAACCTAGGCAAGCGCGGCTTAACCTAAATATCGACCTAAGCGGCTGCTATTATTTAACCACGAGCTCTTACTTTCCTTCCTTATCATTTTCCTAATATTACACGAAAAACCAGAAAAAAATACTTCAAAATATAATGAGAAAGTACCTAAGTAGGTATAATTAGCCACATACCACCTCATTTCGCAAATACGTGAGATCGTAAATATTGGTTAACGGGCGTGTAGCAGCGGTGCAGCGGGGTGGGCCGGCCATCGAACCCACTAATTGTCCACCTACCCTACGGCCTGGTAACACGCGAGCCATGCGAACTGATAAACTTAGTTTTTACACTAACTTAAATGTCAATGAGAAAGGTTCCGTGACAATTTTTAGCCAGAGCTTTATTAAAGGACTAGCTTTTGCCCGCGGCTTCGCTCGCGTTATTTTTGGGGTAAAACAGTTCCCCTTTCCTGATTTGCAAGTACAAAAGCCTATGTCCGTCTCCTGGGTCCCAACAATTTTTGAGGCGTGAAGAGGTAACAAACAAACTCACTTTCGCTTTTATAATATTAGTAAGGATAATATTTTAGTTTAAGTAGTTTTTTAGGTTCTTCAATGTCCCTGTAGACTGTTTATAAAGAATATCCGTTTAAACTTTTAGCACCTAAGTTGTGAATAGATGAGAATACACTTTTTATTTAAAGCAAAACTTGTGTTTCTTAAAGTTGAAGAAGTATTAGTAGTATTAGTGTACAACTGTTGTCCTGTATACGCTATAGGATAGATGGGTTGGGGTGGGTTTTATATAGTTTAACACTCGATGACCTGGGAATCGACGACACGGTTGGCGCAGTGGCTGAACGATCGAATTCTGCGCTGCGTATCGCGAGTTCGATCCCCACACGGAACAAATATTTGTAGGACCTACAGATAGTTGTTTCAGGTCTGGCTGTTTGTGTATGTGAGTTATAGTGTTTGTAAACGCACCCACGATACAGGAGAAATACCTAGTGTGGGGCAACGATTTTTTAAAAGAAACCGCTGACCATAGCTTCAAAGATTCGTCCTGATTCGCTGCCACAAGCTTAAATTTCTGCTATTGGAGGAATATTCTTGTTTCTTCTGCCTACCTCGTGGAGAAGAAGGTAGGGTGTAAAGCAACCCCTCACGATTCTGTCATCCATTCTGATCATCAAACAAGGTGAGTCTACGCAAAAAATATTGCTTGGAAATACATTTTTTTTACGTTTTACAATAGAACTTAACGTTACGCAAACAAAACATTGTCTTGATGAAGGCATTCTTTAGGTAGTAGGTACTGGGGCCAGGGAGGTATTTAAAGTTAATTAAGAACAATTGGATTTAAAAAGAAAAAGTTGGAAAATAACTCCGTAACTAGAAGATAAACAAATTATCGATATCGTTTTTTTTTTGGAATTTTGCCTTTTGGCTTCGTAAAGAGTAGGTACTTTAACACCATTTACATTTGAGAAATAATCGTCACTAGAGTGCAGGACAAGAGCTCGTCGACAGGCAACTCCAAAGACAAATCCTACCATACATAATACAAGCTTTTGCCCACGGCTTCGCTCGCGTTCAATTCGGGGTAATATAGTTACCTTTTCCTGATTTGCACGTACCTGCTCCTTTTAGTTTTTGCCATAGCGCCTTGTTTATTGTAAAAGCAATGCTAAGTTTTCCCTTTAGTTCCCTCTTTCTCCCTCACATCTCAATCTTTTTTTTAAATAGCCTATGTCCGTCTCCAGGGTCCCAACTATCTCTGTACCAAAATTTATCAAAATCGGTTTAGCCATGTACGCGTGAAGACGTAATAAACAAACAAACAGACTCACTTTCGCTTTTATAATATTAGTAAGGATAAGGATTATAAATGCAATGTTTGTGAAGATGGTATGGATATTTTTTACTCTTTCACTTCAAAACGCCTGAACGGATTTTGATGAAATTTGGCACAGAGTTAGATTATAGTCTGGAATAACATATAGGATTTTATTCGATCATCACGCGGGTGAAGCCGCGGGCGCCAGCTAGTAGAAACATAAAATTATTTATCTAACCTTATCCACATAAATAATGTACATACAATACCCATTCTTCGTTACTATATATAATACTACAACACATTTATCAAAATACTATGTTGGTACAGTTTGACACGATATCCCCCCCAACCTCCATAAGGAGGGGGGAGGTTTTCCCCAGGCATGGGGAGCCTCCCCCCACAAATTACTCCTCCGTGGTTGGTAGCGGAGATGACGCTGCATTCATGATGGCGGGCTTTTAAAGAATAACAATGAGAGAAAAATTATTTCGATTTTTTTTTTCGCAGTGCGGTTTTGTCTATTGTTTTTTTTTCTGTTCAGGATTTTGTAGGAGAAAATCTAGGATTTGTGTGATTAATTGTAATCATAGGAGTATTAAAAAGGTTAGCTTGATACTGACAAGGCTAGGCTAGATCTATGGGATGAGGCAAATAATGTAAAGTAAAGTAAGCAATGACTTATTGTCGGGCCTACGCTGTCGTGTCATACTTAAGTACTAACGCTGTAACAACAACATTGTAAAACCAAATGATTTTAAAAGAGTAACCACGGAGTTCCTTGCCGGTTCTTCTCCATAGGAAACGACCAACCCGAACCGTGCACCTTTTCTCGACGTGTTTCAAAATAAAAATATTTTAATTTTGATTTTGAATGAAATAACTCTTCTTGTGTTTGTAGGCGCGATTGCTCAGCATGAGGGACTTATATCGAATCCCTGGTCGGGCAAAGTTGATGGCGATAAGTGCGAAATTCTTTGTTTGATGACACGGCGCAGTGGTTGAGCGATCGACTGTTGCGCTGTGTGTCGCGGGTTCGATTCCCGCACGGAACAAATATTTGTATGACCTACAGGTAGTAGTTTCGGGTCTGGCTGTTTGTGTATGTGAGTTTAAATGTTTGTAAACGCACCCACGATACAGGAGAAATACCTAGTGTGGGGCAAAGTTTTATAAAAAAAGAAAGAAAGAAATGTGGTTGTACTTTTCGTTCAACCTCTGAATGCGCTTTGGGTTTTATACCGAACAAACAAAATGTTATTTTCTCTTATGTAATTTTAGTTTACTTTATTAACAGGCAAAAGCAGACCCGTAGGCTTAGGTCTATCTCTGGGATTATTCAAAGGTCAATTTGTCAAATTAATCTCACACAATGTTACCCAATTTGAAATGAGAACAGCTTCACACGTTGATACTGTTTTAATTACCCACACACACCCCTCGTCAACATTTACCCGTGTTGCTTTTGAAATGACTTTAATGAATTTTTGAGTACTGTGTATATATATTTGTATGCAACAATCAACCGACGCCACGTCACGGTAATCCGCGAAATTGAAACTATTCTAAGGTTTTTTTTCTGAATTCTGCAGACCAGTGTCAAGAAGTATGTCGATTGAAATATGATTTGTGACCATTGAAAATACTGTTTTACTGAAATAAAATCGTTTAAATCAATCCTCTCAGTTCTTTTGTCACATTATTCGAGTTTCTCATGAAATAAACATTTATTGGAGTATTATTAACTTACAGAGTTGTATTGATGGTTTTAATTAATATAACTCTGTAAGGTTGTCTATTTACTCTGTTACGGTCACAACTTATATATTTTAAACATCGTATGTTGGTTAAAACTGTTTGACACTGGCGTGAAAATTGCAAAAACCATCAAAAGAAAATTCGCGGCTTATCTGGCGCTTTCACCTATTTTTATTTTTGCCAATGGATAATCATCAAATAACTTCCCGCGCTCAAAAAAAAAAAACACTTCGACAACCGTGTCGTCATCGTATAATAAATAACAGAAAACGCCAAACTGCAATTTAGATTGCCACACACTAAAGAACTCCAAGTCTTGTGGTAAATATCACCCATTGGTAAATGGAATCTAATTCTAATTGCTGAGCTTTCTTCATCAGTATAAGATAAGTAGCTGGTGCTTGCGGCTTCGCCCGCGTTCCAGATCTACCTCTGTGCGAAATTTCATCAAGATCCGTTCAACCGTTTTGACGTGAAAGTCAAAACGGTTAACAAAAATACAGACATTCGTATTTATAATATTAGTAGGATATAAGATAACAATTGACAGATGATAATTAATTGACTATTTTTTTTATGTCCTTTTTGATTGGTCCAACTTGTCCTATCGCGTTTTTAATCATATACATATACAGCAACATCATATACTAAAATACTAAATTTGTAATTACTACACATACTAAATTAGTTATTATCACACGAATTTCAAGAAATTCAGTCTTAAAAGTTCTGCAATCGCAGCTGGCAGGGGCGCCGCACCTTTGGTTGGAACTGAACGATTTTGTTTTTGACTCACAGATTTATTGCCGTGTAGTATGTTATTTACAAGTTGCAGGCTGTGCTGTTCATTTGTTAAATAGACAGGTTTAGGATATATACAGCGACATTTTCGTGTTATCTAGGAGTGTCGAGAGTTGGGTTGGTGACTATAATTAGATTTTTTTTAGGGTTCCGTATTATAAAAGGAAAAACGGATTCCGTATTGGATCACTTTGTTATCCGTCTGTGTCTGTCTGTCCGTCAAGACACTTAATATCGGGAACGCGATTTTATTACTAAATTTGTGTTTAATTTGGCTTTTACCCGACTGGAAAGGGTTTATTTTTTCTATTTACTAAAAGTATGTAGAGAGAGTTAATTAAATAGCAAAAAATCTGGCATAAAAAATGGAAAAATAGCCATATCATTTGACATATTTTTAGAGATTTTGCTTTTTTTTCAAAGCAAAAAGTTTCTTTTCCTTAATCCAAGTCTATGCTTATGTCGCAAGTTTTTTTTTCTCATCACAGACATAAAATACTATTAAAATAATACTCTTTCCTTCAGGTCAGAAACTTCTGTTCAAAAGTCCACTCATCTATACTAATCTATACTAATATTATAAAGCTGAAGAGTTTGTTTGTTTGTTTGACCGCGCTAATCTCAGGGAGGTTGGAATTGAAAAATTCTTTTAGTGTTGGATAGTCCATTTCTTGAGGAAGGCTATAGGCTATATAACATCACGCTACGACCAACAGGTGCTGAGCAGCGTGGGAGAAACCGCGTGGAACAGCTAGTCTGCATATAAAAACGAATGTAAAGATTTTTGTATCTACAAATTTCGCCTTCTCCACCCATTTACTCTTGAGTTACACCGTTGAATAACCCTTAAAAAGCGATTTATTTAACAATAAACACGGTCCGTTAAAGGACTCATGAAATATTCAAAGAGGAAACACTGCAACATGGAGGGAGGCACTTCCGGCCTCACGAAACTGTGTTACCAACAACTTGAAAGCTTTTAACTTTATTTTTGTGTCAATGCAGATATTTCTTATTTGTTTAAAAAGAATACCTATATAAGTTGAGAAACCAAAACACTTATATTCTACAATCTTAGACACTAATTTAAAAACTAACTTACATATAATAACTTAAAAATGAATATATATTATATACTAGCTGCGCCCCATGGTTTCACTCGTGTTGATAGAATATAAAACAAATCTTTATGAATTGTAGCCTTTGTGTTATTCTGTTGTAAATTACGCTAAATTATTGTAAAGTTTCATTAAAATCAATTTAAGTAGTAGTTTTTGCTTGAAATAGTAACAAACATACACAAGCATCTCCTTGCTTAAAATGTGACCTCCAAAAGATGCATCTTAAAGTACTATATTATTGAAATAAACCTATTTTTATGTACATCTACACAAACATTCGCATTCATAATATTAGTCGGATAATTAGGATTTACAAATTTCATAAGGTTTATCGTGGAAAATAATCCAGATCTATATGGTGTTTGTAGTTTGTATATAGTAATCAGTTGAATGAATACATATAAAACATTTTTTGTAAAGCATTAACTTAAATAAGCATTACTATATCAAATAAAAAACATACATAATAATAAAGTAAAATAATGTTCCCGATGTTGGCGGACTACCTACTATTTTTTTTTTTATGTTTTTGTTGTTTTTTTTTTAATAAATTAACGAAGTGAAAATAATAAATATCTATAATATATACAAAATATGAAAGTATACAAATATAATATATCAATAACTTGACGGTTAAAAATTTACGAGAAAAACCCTTGTTTACTAAAAATAATGAACGTGGTTCAAGGTAGGGCAAAGATTTAAATAAGCAATTATTAGAAAAGGTACGATTCGTATTTTTGCGAACAAAAAGGTTTCTTCAAAAGTTATTCACATTTATGATTTCTTTCACCCCTTAAAGTGTTATTTCAACCTCTTGTAACCTTGTGTAACCCCATTATTTTTGACCTTGCTTCATCATCTGCCTTTTATCAACTTCGTTGGGGTCGGCTTCCAGTCTTACCGGATACAGCTGAATACCAATATTTTACATGGAGCGACTGCCTATCTGACCTCCACAACCCAGTTAGTACTGGCACAAAACAAGTACCTCTCGGCCTTAAGAGTACCTACTGTTGTTACTCTTTAATTCATTTTGATACATTAAAAAAAAAAAAACTTTCCTCACACTAAGAATTTCTCTTGTATCGTGGGGGCGTTTACAAATATTTAAACTCATATACACAAACAACCACACCATACATATTTTTTTTTATTTTTATATCGGTATTTCTTATAAGACAAAAAGAAACAAAAAGAAACATATAGAAATATAAAAAGTAGTAGTCCACCAGCATCGGGAACAGGGTCCGTCCTACCGGTGGTATTACAATGCTCTTGAAAGAGGAACCTCCTAACAATACGGGTCGTGTCCAGAACAATACAATTATAATACTAGAAATAGGGACCAATTAGTTCAACCAGGTTTCAGGTTAGCTAAAGTAGACTCATCTTTCATGGGGTACTGTTTGAAATGCTACAATAAAATACCTCCCCACATTCTTCAACTCAATGAAACGAAATTTAAATCTTGTATTAAACGCACACTATGTAGGCAAGCATATTATAAGTTGGGGGATTATATTGATGATAAAAATGCTTGGCTCAATGCTGGTCCTGCTCCTCAAGCATAGGGGTAAACTCATTAATAAGTATCCGAAGCTATAGTGGAAGCTGCAGAAGATTGTAAGACTATCTTTGCAATGTATAGAATCAATTCTCTAGTATTGTATAATTATTAAGCCCATATGTGAGTGCTATGTATTATCATTGACTTGACGAAGCCCTGGTGGTTAATAGTGTCATGCTCACTTAAATGTCTCGCTGATGGTGGCGGGTGTGTCGGGTCATTTAGCTCCCTTCAAAATGGTCGAGCTGAATGGGGCTGATCCATACGTCATGTTCGTGAACGGGCGCTGTCAGTTGGGACTGGTCATTTTTTAACTACCACGGTCATTTTTAATTTATTTAGATTTAAATTGAATTTTGTTTTTTATTTACTCTGGACGCTCTTACTGTGCACGTCTTTCTACATCGTTCTCACATATTTGTATAATCTCAACACGAATGATGTAAATACTATTTTGTAAAAATATTAGAATTTAAAAGAGTGTCCATGGAGTTTCTTGCCCATTCTTCTCCATAGAGATCAACGCTTTGGAATGGGCAACTGCAGTACTTTCACAAGTTATTATGCCTTGTGACCGGGACTGTAGATTCATTTTGTTTCTTGACATTCAAAAGTGCCTGTAATGGTCTAATTGAAATAAATGATTTGATTTTGATTTGATTTGATTTGAACTACTGCTTTCTGAATCAAAGAAATCAAGTTTTCTTTCTCTTACTACTATTATTAATTTTTCATTACTTTTTTGTAAAAAAAAAACACTAAGAATTTCTTCCATATCGTGGGTGCATTTACAAACATTTAAAAACTCACATATACAAACAGCCACACCCGGAACAACTATCTGTACTTAGGCCATACAAATATTTGTTCCGTGCGGGGATCGAACCCGCAACACACAGCGCAGCAGTCGATAGCTCAGCCACTGGGCCAACCATGTTGTCAAACTTATTAAACTCTCTTGTTGTTAGGAAGCTTTCAAAAACCACCTCAACTTAAAACCAACAAGACACCTAAGTTCTGAGGACTATCGTGAAACTTGTCAGCTCTTACCTTACCCTCGCTTTACCTTACTCAAGACCGGAAGACTATCTCACCCGAGGGTCGTAGAACTCGTAAATGCAAATCACTCGCGTTAAACGCAACCCTTTGCTAAATGTCCGTGAAAGATACGCAGGTACAAAAGAACCGCTTTATCAATATGAAGATAAAATAACTGTTTTTGCAAGCTGCAACTTTGATGGTTATATTATTTTTTCTTGTATTGTTTCTGAATTTAATCTTAAGACTTTTAATATTTGTATGTAAAACGTTGCCCGACACTAGGAATTTTTCCTGTATCGTGGTTGCGTTTACAAACATTTAAGCTCACATACACAAACAGCCACACCCGGAACAACTATTTGTAGGTCCTACAAATATTTGTTCCGTGCGGGGATCGAACCGGCGACACGCAGCGCAGCAGTCAATCGCTCAGCCACTGCGCCAACCGTGCCGTCAAAAACTAGACTGCTCAGCCTGCAACAACAACATTGTAAAACCAAATGATTTTAAAAGAGTAACCATGGAGTTTCTTGCCGGTTCTTCTCCATAGGAAACGACCAACCCGAACCGTGCATCTTTTCTCGACGTTTTATAAGTGCCCATGTAGGCCTATGTAAAGGACTAATATTTGGCAGTATTATTGAGTTTTTCTATTAGTTAATATCTATTAGGTAATATGTACGTAAAAGTCTGGATTTCAGCTTGGTTGATGATACTATGATTTGGATCTCTTCAAAATTCGAGTGAATCAGTTTCTGGTTGGCAAGCGCGCTCCACCCTTGACTGCGGAGGATGAGTTGCGGCCAAACACAAGCCTAATTAGTTAATTAGCATTAAGGCGAAATGTTTGTGGGCACACTTTGTAGTTACAATGTTTAGAGCTCTGCCTGAAAACATTTGCCACAACATTCCCCGTCGAGGACCTGACACCTGTAGGTGTGATATTTTGTTGTTATGGCCCAGAGGCGCTTCGCCTCGTCTTTCAAGCATGAAGTTGGGGATTAAAATCCGAGAAAGTACCAATGTGACTTTTTCAATGCATATGCAGTACTTTCTAAAGTTAATTCTTTTTTTTTCGGTGAAGGAAAACATCGTGAGGAAACTTGGACTTATAATTAACTAGCCAAGCGACTTCGTCCGCGTGGCATAGTTACCTTGGGGTAACGCTAACGTTCTCGCTACCTCGTTCTCGTTAACGCTCGCGTGATGATCGAAAAAAACATATTTTTCTCTCCCCTTTTCTTTCCTCTTTCTCCTCCTTTTCCCATTTTTATTAAAAAGAAATGTCCGTCGTAGTCTATGTCCGTCTCTAGGGTCCCAACTATCTTAGCAAGTACCAAAATTTATCAAAATCGGTTCGGCCATTTAGGCGTGAAGACGTAGCAAGCGTGGTGATCAATGCTGGTGCCTACTCTGTTTGAGAAGAGACCTTTGCCCAGCAGTGGGACAGTTAGGTATAGGCTGGTAACAAATATGTCTATGGCTAGTACACACTTCCAAAATAGAAAGTAGTATTTATAACTAGACGGGGTGAGCTTCTGTTGCATAATCTGCGACGTATAGGGTGTTCCGTTTTTATTGCGTTCTTGTGGCCTGTATTTCATTCCGTATCATTTGATTCTTGCTATGACGTCATAGGGGAGTGTAGCATCAGCGACAACGGGAGCTTTGCTGAAATAATTTATTGGTTGGATGTAGGAGTTAACCTGAGAATTTGGATGTTGCCTTGTAATGTTTAAAACACTATGGCAATAAGACCGCAGTCAAAGATTTTAAAAGTTTTTTTTTTTTTTAGTTATTAATATTTTAAATTATATAAAAATAATTCTTTACCTTGTATTTTTATAACTTGTTACCCTAATATCACGTGTAATGATTTGTAAAACAATACTTTACTTCACTGTTAACTGTGGAGGTTTTTAAATGGCTTGTCCATGATTACCTTTTTTTTGACAAAAAAAAACATTAAATAACTTCAGTGTTTGAGTGTCAGACTTGTGCTGACTAAAACTCACCCATGTGCCTCCTTTTTAGGGTTCCGTAGTCAACTAGGAACCCTTATAGTTTCGCCATGTCTGTCTGTCCGTCCGTCCGTCCGTCCTCGCTTAATCTCTGTGACCGTTAGCACTAGAAAGCTGAAATTTGGTACCAATAAGTATATCAATTACGCCGACAAAGTGGTATAATAAAAATTGGAAAAAAATGTTTTATTAGGGTAGCCACCCTATATGTAAAGTGGGAAGTGTTTTTTTTTTTTAATTTCAACCCTAACGTGTGACATATTGTTGGAAAGGTATTTAAAAATGAATAGGGGTTTACTAAAATAATTTTTTGATAATGTCAATAATTTCGGAAATAATCGCTCCAAAAGTAAAAAACAATGTGTCCCCCCCCCTCTAACTTTTGAACCATAAGTTTAGAAAATATGAAAAAAATCTGAAAAGTAGAACTTTATAAGGACTTTCTACGAAAATTATTTTGAACTTGATTGACACCACAGTTTTTGTACAAAAAAGACAAAAAGTAGTACAAAATAATTTCTGGACCAAGTTTGTAGTATAACCGCATAGATTATACAGTATAATACTGCTGTATAACCGTATATGCAAGCATTTTTTTTTTTACTTCATTTACATATTTTATTATCCTGAACGTATCTTTTTGAAACAAAAAAAGAATTATTGAAATCGGTTCTCGCAATCCAAAATTACCACCGAAAATTTCTAACTTATTGTGACGGACGGAAAACTACGGAACCCTACACTGAGCGTGGCCCGACACGCTCTTGGCCGGTTTTCCTTAATGTTCCGGGGCCGCTGTATCTCTTTCAAACTAACCCACAACCCCGGCAGGCGGTGCCCCTGGCAGGCTCCTCTGCTTTGCTGACATCTCTTTGAGGCGCGCGTGGAACACTAACGCTCCGTCGACAAGGCCTGTTGTTACTGGACGGACGGACGGTGAGCTACACATTGCTCACCGTCCACAGTCCCGTCGTTGATTATCTTACTATAAATTTTGTATTGTTAAGTAGCTGTGAGTCACCCAAAAATAATAAAATTTAAAAATATATATACCTATATGCCTATGAATGAAGAGTGTTCATTCTTAAGAAAAAAATGTCAGTCTCTTATATCCATCTTAACCTTTATTTCGCAATAACAACATCTCTAAATCGACCTGACCTTCGCATCAAATACCGTCAAACTCTCCCCGAAAACAAATTATAAGTATATCGTACACCCTTCGACTCGCCCCCTAGCGTCCACCCCCGCCACACCCCCGTCCCACATTCACCCCATTTGCATACCATCCCGGCAATACACAGCAACACAAATTATTCCTGATATATGATAGCAGCGTTTTTTCTGCCCTACATACTCAATAATATAGGCCAGGAGCTCGGCGACTACTAAAAAACTCCAAGTGAATTACTACTAGTAGTAATTTCCACGTAGCTGGAGGTTAAAAAGTGAGGTAGGTCAGGTTTTGATGCTGAAACTCGCTCCAAGACTTAGAAGGTTACAAAGATTGCGCAAATCGTAATTTATTTGTTTAGTGGTACGAAATTATATGTGAAACATGTTTTTGTGGTCGCATCAGACGAATGGTGGCCGTTATTTTGAACTGTGTATCTTGTTTCGTCTTTATTGCTTAAGCTGCAACGTAATAGCATTTTGAGTAAAGTTCAATGGCAATTAAAGTTTTAAAGGCTCATTGCGATGCAGAACATCCACAAAAGGAAAAAGACAGAGTAGTTTCACAGGGAAATTTCAAATGTCAACACGATAAACAGCTATGGAAATGTTTGCAGTTTATTAATCTAAAGCAATTAAATCGAAATGAATATTCGTACCTAAATGGCCGTCGATAAAATCTACGTATGGTATCGCAAGTATAATCGGAACTCATTAAGTCACTTTACATTGTAGCCGCTCTGTACGAAAATAGGCGAAGATTCTTGTGATTCAGGTCTCGTCCACCACTATTGTTCATTCCGGAAGTCTACAACAGTTCCTTTTTTTAAAGAAAATGTTCGTGCGTTTGTATTCCGAGCCACCGCCGGGGGTAGCTCTAGTTCTCAGAACGACAATGCATTTCCTTTGTTATTTTAAAGTCTTATTTGGCATGTTTGCTCCTATATGTTCTATTTACGACCGTTGTGTCAGTGGCGAAGCGTATAAATTATCAATGTCCTGTTATAGCCTAGACAGAGAAAGTGTATACCGAGAATAATATCGCTTTCTAGCCAGATCAAGTTTTTTATCTTTTGTGTCTGGCTGTTATCAAACGTTATAAACGAACATTCGGAGATTTAAAACAATCAATGGACGCTACTTAAATACATCTTTAAAAAAATCATAAGCAGACGCGGATGCCAAACTAATCAGAAATCGATTAATTATGCTATTTGATACAGACGAATCATACGAATGGTTATAAAAATAAACATTTTCAAAGGTTTGAGATTATGTATGAGAAATACGTATCTAGAATCTGATTGAATTGCATCAGTGTCAGACAGCCTTGTGCGAGGACGTTCACGCCACCTAATACATGCGTCTGCGCCGACCGCGACAGTTGTTTTCGCGATCATCGTGTGCCGTTACACAACCTGTGTTTGTCCGTCTGCGTTCGTAAAAACCGAAGTTTCACGATCGCGTTCGGAAACTCGGCCCGGAATTTTATTAATTGAAGCTTGGACGTTAGTTTGTATTCAAAGATATGCGTAATTTTTGTATTTGTATTTTAAAGTGTTTTTTTTTCTATTGTACGACAAATTTTTAATACTGCTTATTTCTGTGTCTATAATAACAATTACTTTCGACTGTGTTAGTTTGTTGCAACACGTTCGCTTATTATAATATTTGAGACATCGAAACGTGTTTTTATTGACAAATTGTATTTTGACTAGCAAAATTAATGAATATAATCCTAATGATGTCAAGAATTTATAACTTGATCAGAATCCGAGATGAATGTAGCGAAATTGTTTGTTAGATCCGAGGCTTTATTTGTGAAACATAAATTAAGGGACCGACTATATTTTATAATCAAATTTTGAATATTTTATGCGAATTGAACAGTCTTTGATAAATTAATGAAAGAGAACATTAGTATTTTTATTTGGTTACCACGCTGCCTACACGTTTCTGGGAATTGTCTAATTAATTATGAAAAATGTTTATTGATTTTCTATTAGCCAGGCAAATATTATGTTAATATTCCCATAAGGCCATGACTAACCCGACCACACCTAGGTAATTAAAAAGAACATAACATTTACTATCGGCAGCCTGTCTCCTCGACTATCATCCTATAATATGCCACGGAAAACTTCTTGCAGAGATGAAATGATATATTCTCAGAAAAATGTTTACACACAGGGGCAAAGAAAACTATTTATAAATAAATGTCAAGAGTCTTGTATCATAATATCTACAATGTTAAATAACTTGTACAAAATATGGATATATATTTAATATATGAGAAGAATGTTTTCGTGTTTAATCTTTTCGAGTATGTGGTTGATAATTCCCTTATTAACCATTGTTTTTTTATTGCAACTTAAGATTTTAGGGTTAGATTTAAACATTTGTAATGTTAGTATAGGTGCCTATCTCAACTAAAAGATTTAAAACGAACACTTTAAAGTTGTTTCGTACTTAAAACATCGTACGTGTCTGATCATAGTGGACAATCTTAATCTTATCTATTACTAGCTGTGCCTTCTGCTCAGCTCCTAGTGTCGTAGCGCGATGTTATAGAGCCTATGACACTCACAAATAACGCGACTTTCTATTGGTAAATTAATTTTCATAATCAGTTCAGTAAAATACACCCTAAAACCTCATAATAAAATTCTTTACAATATTAGCATAGATTATTTTGACTGTATGCGCAAATACCGGTTCTCTCTCGCTTCCCTCACTCTCATAGTCTAATGGGGCGGCAATCCGACACAAAAAATCAGGCTTAGGACCAACAGCTTACGAGCACTGGGTACCAGCAAGTTTTAAACTCCTGACAAGTTGGATCCTTATCCTTACTAATATTATAAAAGCGAAAGTGAATTTGTTTGTTTGTTTGTTACCTCTTCACGATTTAAAGGCTAAACCGATGTGGATGAGTCTTGGTACAGAGATAGTTGGGAACCAGGAGACGGACATAGGCTAATTTTTATTAAAAAAAAACAGTGGGATATGACGGAAAACGAGGGAAGAAAAGGGAAAACTTAGCATTGCTAATACAATAAATAAGGCGCAAGGGTAAAAGCTGCAGGTAGCAGGTACTGTGTGTGAATTTAACGCGAGCAAAGCCGCGGACAAAAGCTAGTACAAGATAAATTAAACTTACCCAGAGAACCTCCAACCCGCCTTCTCTCAGATCAAGACTCGAAGCGAGCACACAATGGCGCATGACTTATAACTTTTCAACCATAACTCCACGAGCCACAACGCATCATCTTCCTCAAGCTGCTCATCAATAATTCATGGGCCTATGACGTCACAAGTCGGGGGTGTTCTGACGTCACGGCATCCTGTAATGCCTTCCTGTGCTATGAAATATGCATGCTTACGAATTGTGGCCTGAATTCGCGATGGATCAAAGACGTCCGCGTCGGTACGTTGGTATGACTTGCTTTGAATTTATTATTTCTCGAAGTTGTTTTTGAGGATTCGTTGATGTAAGTTTTGTTTTTTGGAATAAGGAGCTCGCGGGTAAATAATAGCAGCCGCTCGGTTCAATCTTGAGGATAAGCCGCGCTTGCCCAGGTTGGTATACCACCCATTACACACCAAGTTTCCTTCATGCTGATAAGCCGTTGGTCCCAGTTACTTAGTGATACTTTTTCAGTGTCAACAATATCTCCCTTTTTCAAAATCATCATCATCGATCTAGCCTTTTTCTAACTATGCTAGGATCGGCATCGAGTCTTACAGCTAAAAATACCGGGTATTTTACATGGAGCGGCAGCCTATCTGATCTCTACAACCCAATTAGTACTGGGTTATACGATACCCCTCGGTAAGACCGGTTGTCAGTCTTTCCGGACACTTGTAACGACTATCAAACATCTACAAATGACAGTCAAAACAAACAGCTTAACGTGCTTTCCGAGGCACACGGTATAAATTTATTATGTAACCGGTGCTCACCCATCCACAGACCAACCTAGGCAAACGCGACTTAACCGAAAGACCGATCCGCCTGCTATTAATTAGTGGCGACCTTCACCACTACAAGCTAAACACCTATTCAAAAACCTCCACAACACAAAAAGAAACACCTCCCTTGCGCAAGAGCAACAAAAACTGTCGCAGTCTCATCAAGATCAATGCACTGCGCACGCGCTTACGTCATCGAGTGCAGCAAGCTCGTTAAACGATGCAAGTTGTTTAGGACCATTTAGTTTGTTTGTGAGCGTATTGAATAACTGACTATTAAAGATCTGATTGGCCATTTAAATTCCTAACTCCTATATTTCGTGTTTAGTGTTTAGTTAGGACATAGTTTCTAATTGGTTTATAACTGTCCCACTGCTGGGCAAAGACCTCTTCTTATACAGAGAAGGTAGGACCATCGGTCATCACGTCTGCTCAAGACGGATTGGCCATTTCAGACCTATATCAGTTATAAGTTCAGTTACCACACGATGTTTTTTTTAAACCAATGTATGAAACGACCAGGGCCTAGGGACCTGAATGTCTGTCTGGGATCGGTAGAGAGATGATCCTCTATCTGATCAAAAAGCGTTTTGTGCAAAAAAATAACTGACCTACAAAACAATGGAAAATAACTTCACTTCCGGAATTCGGAGATTTTTGTTTTTTTTTTTATTTTAACTTATCGTTTTTGAGAGCGTGGACAGACATATTCATACATACACGAACTCATATATAGGTATACACATACATATATGAACATGCACACATGATTGTAAACTGGAATTAACTAACATATACAAAAAAAAACAACTGGCAATATTACACATACAGGTATGGGTCGAACTGAAAACGTCCTTTTATAAGTAGGTTAATAAGAGTATGAAATGGAAACCAGAGGATATGGTGACATAGGCCGTGGTGGTGGTTTGGTACCTATTCCCTCTGTCAGACAAAGAAGGCATTTCGCAGCAGTGGGCAGGTTTGTAGGCTTATGGGGTGATAAAACCCAAGATAAGGAATAGAACATGAATTTAACCTTCTCAGAAAGTAACAGCGATTCTCAGCAACTTCCTAGGGTGCCTGAAAGGCTCCGCATCAGAGCACCGGATGCGGCAGCCATTGAGGCGGAGCTATATGAGGGGTACAGAGCGGCGAAGACCGCCCTCCTAGAAGGTGTCTTGCGGGCCAAGGATCTGGCCCGCGAGGAGATGCTGGAGTCTCTGGACGGGGATCCGTGGGGGCGCCCATACAAGATGGTGCGGGATAAACTCCGCACCAGGGCCCCCCCGCTGACGCAGAGTCTCCGGCCCCAACTAGTTGAGGATGTGGTGAGCGCTCTGTTCCCTTCGCGAGGGGAGCATGCTCCTCCGCCCATGGCTCCGCCGCTTGCGGTGCCACAAGCGGACCACGAGGACAACGACGACGACGACGTTCCGGAGGTGACTGGGGTGGATCTGAGAGCGGCGGTGGGCAGGCTGAAAGCCAAAAACACCGCCCCGGGACCCGATAGCTTGCATGGCAAAGCCTGGGTCCTGGCCCTGGAGGCTCTCGGACCCCGACTACTAGGGCTCCTAAGCGCATGTTTGGAGAGAGGCCAGTTCCCACTTCGTTGGAAGACGGGGAAGCTGGTCCTCATTCAGAAGCCGGGGCGCCCTGCGGACTCTCCGTCCGCATTCCGGCCCATTGTGCTGCTCGACGAGGTGGGCAAGCTCTTTGAAAGAGTAATTGCAAACCGCCTCGTCGGGCACCTTGTGGGGACGGGGCCGGATCTTGCGGATCACCAGTATGGTTTCCGCAAGGGGCGCTCGACGGTGGACGCCATCATGCGCGTGAGAGCCCTTACGACGGGGGCTGCAGTGTCCAGGGGTGGGGTTGTCGTGGCGGTGTCTCTCGACATCGCTAACGCGTTTAACACCATGCCCTGGGGCTGCATCAGGGAGGCACTCCAATACCACCGGATGCCGACCTATCTTCGTCGTGTGGTCGGGGCATATCTGACGGACAGGGCCGTCATATACCCCGGTCGCTCTGGAGAGTGGAACCGGCGAGAGATGTCGTGCGGTGTCCCACAGGGATCGGTCTTGGGGCCGCTCCTGTGGGACATCGGTTACGATTGGGTGCTGCGCGCCGACCTCCCCAGCGGCGTCAGTGTAGTTTGCTACGCTGACGACACGCTCGTCCTGGCTCAGGGGGGGTCGCACCAGGCGGCGGCCGACAATATGACACGCGGGGTTGCGATAGTCGTAGAGAGGATCCGGCTACTGGGTCTCGAGGTGGCCTTGCACAAATCCGAGGCCATGGTTTTTCATGGCCGCGGAAACACGCCACCGTCGGGATCCCAGTTGACGGTAGGAGGGGTTCGCATCGGCGTCGGGTCGACGATGAAGTACCTGGGAATCGTCCTCGACAGCCGGTGGAACTTCGTCGAACACTTCCGACGTTTGGCTCCCAAGCTCGAGCGGACGGGGGCTGCTTTCAAGCGGCTCCTGCCCAACCTCAAGGGGCCAAACGCCTCCTGCCGTAGGCTCTATGCCGGAGTCGTGCGGTCCATGGCCCTTTACGGGGCCCCAGTATGGGCGCGTTCTTTAGGGCGGCGCGCCGCCCACTATCTGAACGCGCCCCAAAGGGTGGTGGCCATACGGCTTGTCCGGGGCTACCGCACGATCTCCGGCGAGGCAGCAAGCCTCCTTGCCGGACTGCCACCGTGGGATCTGGAGGCGATAGTCCTCGCGCGCCTGTTTGAGTGGCGCGCGGAGGCACTACACCGGGGGGAAAACCCACTGCCGCGGCAAGTTGCCGCTCGGCGGGCAGACCTCCGGTGCGATCTCATGGTGGCATGGAGAGAGCGACTGTCGCAACCCCGTGCAGGGCACGCTACAATAGTGGCGGTAAGTCCCCTCTTTGAGGAGTGGCTGGAGAGGCGTCATGGCGTCCTCACCTACCGCCTGACGCAGGTCCTCACCGGACACGGAAGTTTCGGGAGGTTCCTGCACATCATCGGGCGGGAGGAAGCGCCCGGGTGTCACCATTGTGACGATCGCCCGGAGGACACGGTGGAGCACACAGTGGCGATCTGCCCGGCTTGGGCGGAGCACCGCCGTGCCCTCGTAGAGGCGATCGGCGGCGGCGATCTCTCGCGTCCGGCCCTGGTTCAGGCCATGGTCCGGAGCGAGAGGGAATGGGAAGCGGTCACCACCTTCTGCGAAGCAGTAATGTTAGCGAAGGAGGTGGCCGGGCGTTTGAGGGAGAGAACATCTGCCCAACCCAGCCGCCGCGGGAGACGCCCATGGCGCCGGGCGCCGCGAGACGACTTCCGGCCACCGTAGATGCGGGCCTGTGGGCGGTGAGCAATGGGTAGTTCACCGTCCGTCCGTCGATTGATGACAGGCCGTGTCGACGGCGCGTTCGTGTTTCACGCGCGCCTCAAAGAGAGTCAGCAAAGCAGAGGGGCTTGCCAGAGCCTCTGCCTGCCGGGGTTGCGGGTTGTTCGAAAGAGATACCGCGGCCTCGGAACGTAAAGGGCAATAGAAGAAACATGGGTGGGTTTTAGTCAGTACAAGTCTGACATGCCCCCCCGCTCCACCCAGAGCGGGGGAAGTCATTGGATGATTTCCCACCCGAAAAAAAAAAAAAAAAGGGTGCCTGAAATGGTTGCTAAAGTAGAATTATAATAGAATAATTATTTGAATCACGATTGATTTGAATAGAATAATAAATTAAATTATTCTTAGTCACACAGTTATTATTATAAACTATCACTTTGTGGTCATTGTGTGATTGATAATATCATCCTATTGTGCTTGTTATAATGTTGTGTCTAGATTATAGTAGTGCTATCCTAAAGACCTAGAGATCCTAGGTTTTAAAAACGAATGTTTAAAGCTGCGATGTCATAAACTACGCTAGTCAAATATCTTTTATCCAAATTAGATAGACAACAAAGTTTACCGTAGATTAAGAGACAGTTCCGTTCCTAGTATTGAAGGAATTCACATCATCATCCCATTTCTTCTGAGAGGAAGAAGTCTCGGAATAAATTCTCCAGCAAGAACATAATATGTGTGTTGCATTAGAAGAACCAAATTTTAAACAATGGTAAGGTAAGATAACATAGAATCATTAATAGTAGTCATCATCTGCCTAGCCTTTTCCCAACTATGTTGGGGTCGTCTTCCAGTCCGACCGGATGCAGCTGCATATCAGTATTTTACATGGAGCGACTGCCTATCTGACCTCCTCAACCCAGTTAGTACTAGGTAATGCGATACCCCTTTGGTAAGACAGGTTGTCAGACTTTCGGAACGCTGACTACCTGTAACGACTGTCAAAGATCTAAAAATGACAGCCGGGACCAACAGCTTAGCATGCTTTCCGAGGCACGGAGGAAACTCGGTATATAACGGGTGGTCACCCATCTACAGACCAACCTAGGTCTGACCTAATCCATTAAAAGTAGTAATCTACGTAAAATATTAAATGTAAGTACAAACTTAACAACGTAAATAAAACTTCAGCTAGATACATATGTTACGTCAAATTAAGGCTAAGTAAAAAGTTGGCCTCCGCGCACATTGATCAAGATCATTGCACTACACGGTTACGTCATTCTGTGCGTTAGTTGAGCGATGCAAGTTATTTTTATTATTATTTTGTTGTTATCATCGTTTTTTTGCACTATTACTGTTGCTTCTAGCCTGCATCATCCCACTGCTGGGCAAAGGCTTCTCCCATGGCTTCCAGTTGGTTCGATCCAGGGTTAATAGAAACCAATGGTCGTTGGTTTATCTAGCTCGTCTAGGTCTGACACGAGGCTGAGTCAGGCTCCACAAACTTGTTATTCTGGCCCACAAAGTTTTATTGTTATAAAAAATATGATATGGGATTGAATGAACGTGATTTGATTGTGTATGAATCTCAATGATTCATTCTAGAAATTAAGTTTTACATTTCCACTGCCAAGGTTTTACTTTAGATTGTGACTTTACGTGGATTGGTCGCGGGTTGTTCGAAAGAGATACCGCGGCCCCGGAACATAAAGGGCAAAAGAAGGAACACGGGTTTTAGTCAGCAAAAGTCTGACTCTCCCCTCGTTAGAACGGAGGAAGTTATCTGATGATTTTCCATCCTCAAAAGACGGCTGGTAGATTGAGTGGTAGAATGTGCAAACTACATAGATCATGAAACACATTTCTTATCCTGTAATGACGTAACCTTGAGCTCCACAGTACAAAATTACTCTGTGGGTACACAGAAGGGTTCGAAGTGTTGCCTGTTAATAAAAACCGTGACACAATCGCACTCAGGCGCAGTCTCGTTAAGATCATTGCACTTACTGACGTCATCTTATGCACCACTGATTTTTAAAGTGTGCACCATTTAAATCTAAGTAAGTATAGTGTCATGTGGTCTGAATGTTGACAATTTGTTATTTTATACACAACTAGCTTTTGCCCGCGGCTTCGCTCGCGTTCTATTCGGGGTAACACTTTTCCCCTTTCCTAATATACAGGTACCTGCTACCAGTATTTTTTGCCTCTGCGCCTTATTGATGGGTCCCAACTATCTCTGTACCAAAAAATCATCAACATCGGTTTAGTCATTAAAGGCGTGAAGACGTAGGTAACAAACAAACAAACTCATTTTGGCTTTTATAATATTAGTAAGGATTTAATATATTTTTGGATGTCTGAAATATGATCGATGGATAAATTTTTTCACACGGATAGTTCATAACTTGGAATAAGACAAAGTATCCTACGATACTTTCTATCCCGGTATTAAGATAACTTAGTGTGACTAAATGGAACTGAATGTTGATGGACGGAGAGCGAGAGGAAGTCCAAAAAAAAGATGGATATGAAGTAGAAAGAAAGGAGTGAATGATACCGTGACGTCTGATAAGGGAGAATGGAAGAAGAAAACGTGTTGCGCCGACCCCAAATAGAATGGGACAAGGGCAGAAAAGTGATGAGGACAATTGCGGGTGCCAAAGCCGCAGGCTTAAACTAGTTAATAATAGTACTAACTTCCTGTGGTTGTTTGGCATTCAATTACTTACAAAATAATTATTGCTTCTGCGTGTTGAGCCGCCGTTTAAATCCATAAAAAAATATGAACTTAAGAATTAAACTTAATTGCCACAAAAGTTCAAAACATTGTTTTAACCACAAAATCATCAAATTAAGTAATAAAGCAACATTAAAACCTCTACGGTGTATTTACGCACAAAATGGAGACTGTAACCAATCAATTATTTATATCTGATAAATATCATAAAATTCACTTGGTGAAGGCCGCGGTATAAGGATAAAGCCATTCCCTACGTGTAGGGTCATCACAGTGGAAGACGTAAATAAAACGCTCGCTTTTACCAGCTGCTTTGCCTGGGATGTTGTTAGAAATCTCCTAAGTACAATATTCTTTTGAAACGAAGTTGAAGATGGCGCGTTGCGAAGGGGAGACGGAAAAAAATTAAGACCAAAATTTGTAACGACACTTTTTTCTTCAGACCAAAAGTTGTAATGACACTTTTTGCCATGGTTATAAGCAGTGCGGCGTGCGCGTGTTTGTCTGTCTCTCTTTCTCTCTCTCTCTCTCTATCTCTATCTCTCTCATAGAAAGCAAGCCAGTTATTTTCGTTACGTTTATCTATTTCGCATTGAACACTGTGGTGTAGCGACGATTATTTTTGTTGAGTGTATACAGGTTTTTTGTACAATATAAATAATTTATAACTTCGTTCCATCGGTTTCAATTAAATCATCAGTTATTTATTTAAATATTGCCCGCGACCATGCTACTGGAGTGAAAAGCATCAACCGGGATTTACTGTCATATTTGTTAATCCTGGTTATAAACTATTTGTGTAGAAAATTTCATGCGAATTCGTTGAGCAGTTTTTGCGGTATGGAGTGCACTCTCAGAAACATTCACAGTTATAATATTAGTTGGATGTAGGCCCATACATTTTGTTTAACGGTTGTATTGATATAGTTGCAAGGGGTTTAAAAACGAGGGGAGGTCTTGTCTGGACCAGAATTTCGCTTTAACGGGAATAAGACAGATGCTTTAATCTATTTTGTGCATTAGACGGATTGTATACAACTTGATTAATATTTATAATACGGCAAGAAACTTCCAATGCTTTTCTTTGTGCAAAGTTCATTGCGTTTTTTGTTTTGTCCAGTAAACGAATAAACAAAGAACATGACGCAATGAATTAGGAATTTCCTCAAAATCCATGTTATTATGATTTCGAGTATATTTTTATTCTTGTTAGTGGTGCCCAGAAAGTGAGCCGTATTTAGTTTAACGTAGGTTATTGTTTTGAAAAGACTGTTGTACATACGGTGATACATCAAGCTATCCGTTTCACGTATAATATAAATTCGCTTTGTATAGATTTCCCGTACAATGTAAGATCCTCATAAATTGGGGGTCTAAAATGGCCATTTTAACAGAATCATAATAAATAATAATATGAATTACGTTAAAATTCTTAAAATGGTTACCGACGCAGTTTTCCTTACTAATATAATAAAAGCGTAAGTGAGTTTGTTTGTTACGTCGCGGCGTCACGCCTAAATGGCCCAACCGATTTTGATGATTTTTGGTACAGAGATGGTAGGGACCATGGAAACGGACATAGGCTAAAAAAGTGAGAAAAGGGGGAGAAATAAGGAAGAAAAGGGGAGAGAAAGATATTTTGTTTTCGATCATCACGCGAGTTAAAGTCAGCGTTTTCATAAAGTAACTATGCCAAAATTTTAAAAATAATTTACCTATATGACGTAAGTAACAAAAAAAACTGTTCCCAAATTTTAACTGTTACAGGGCTAAAGTAACGTTAACAAATTAAAAGAAAAAGCAATTCAAGATCAAAAAATACCTAAAATTATGAATTGTCACTTTTTGGCCATATTACGAATGGTAAAACAGCTATTTTAGACTCCCCGGTCTGGTACAGCTTGATTGGTCGTCCTCAAGAAGAATAATTTAAAATGTATGTAGTTATGGTAAAATCTTTCATGTAATATTTTGGAAATTTGTCAACCCTACAGGTATCAGTTATTATTTAACATTTATAAGCGTAACAAAGGAACACCGCTCGATTTTATTGCTCAACTATAAGAAAAAGTAATTTTATAAGCCTGTTTCAAGTGGCAGCATTAGCTAGCCGGGTAATTCCCGGAAGAGCTCAGCGTTACGGCTGAAGTTAATAATCGGTACATAAATCTTAAGGTATTAAATGTAATAACTTTTTCGTCATTAAATAATTATTTTTATGGCTTAAGAATTTTATTTTCGTTCGGTATTTTTAGGGTTCTGTACCTCGTATTGTATAACGGGCTGGTGTCCGCAACTCCACGTCTGAGGCACGTATTTTGCGTATGGTTCTGTACCTCAAAAGGAATCCTTATTTTTTAATCACTTTCAAGTACTACTAGCATAGTACTGGTAAGATTTGAGTTTGAAACTAATTTGTAAGTCACATTTGTTGAGTGACTTATAATGTTGAAAAAAGTCCTTACTTGTCAACTGACCAATAACTTGCTTTTAAATGGTCGAAACAGAATCCCTAATTTCCTTGAAAAACTAAGACATACCAATTTACTTAACAGAAAAATTGCCATAATCACCTAAGACAAATTGCTACTGAGTAACTTTTAGCAAAAACGTTTTTTCAATTGCAATTACTTTCAACTTATTCTAAATAACTCCGCAGCAAGCCTAGCGCAAGCCTATGATCAAATACTCACTCACACTAGCATATAGATACACAAACAACCTAACCCACACATACAAAGCCTGCAGCATTCCTTCCGCTGTGCGAAATGTCCACTTATTGATGTAGGTCAGTGTTGCTGTACTCCTCACTCCTCTTACTATTGATGTTTTGTCTCACTCACTCTGGGACCGGCCGGTCGAAGAATTTATTGAACGAGTTAGCTTGTTAGGTCTGCAACATGCATTGCTTGGTGTATTAAGATGACATGACTTTGTGTTTCGTCTTTTTTGCGGTGAGAAAGGGTTGGGTCCAGTTGTCCAATGAAAGGGGATGGAACTCCAGGTGACAATAGGATTGGGTTGGATAGGTCATGAGTTCGTGATGTTTGACTTAAGTTTTTTGCACTAATTCTTCCAGGGGATTGATTTGGTTGTTTAAAGTTTACCCTACGACGGGATACTTTCTCTTTGGTTAATAATATTGTTGTCTGACAGAGAATTTATTGTTCTTTCTATTCTGAAATTCAAAAATTAAGGAAGTAGGGCAGCCATTTTGGAACGGGTCTCGGAAAAACGGATCCCTTATTGGATCATTTTGTTGTCTGTCTGTGTGTTAAGTACGACCCTTTATCTCGGGAACGCGTGGAGGTATCGCGTTGTTAAAACCAATCTTCTAAGTCCACACAGTAAATAGATATACTTAGTCCGTTTATGTCGCAAGTTTGTACGGAACTCTCGGTGCGCGACGCGGTCTCGCTCTTGTCCGTTTTTTTTAATTTGGAATTTCCCAAAGCATCAAATTCAAATATTTATTACTAGCTTCAGCCTGCGACTTCGTCCGCGTGGCATAGTTACTTTGGGCTTACGCTAACTTTAACTCGCGTGAAGATCGAAAAATAAAACATCTTTCTCTCCCCTTTTCTTTCCTCTTACTCCACCATATCATCTTTTTTTTAAAACATTGCCGATATCCGTCTCCAGGGTCTCAACTAACTCTGTACCAAAATTCATCAAAACCAGTTTGGCCATTTAGGCGTGATGATGTAACAAACAAACAAACTCACTTTCGTTTTATAATATTAGTAAGGATAAGGATTAAGCATTGTCCTGGTATTTATTATGTGGCATGAACCCAGTGATAGTACAGCAAAGACGCTGTAAAAACTCCATACTGCATAATGATTTTAAAAGAACTCCATAATGTTTTTAGAAGTGACCTAATATCGTTCATTGTTAAAACAATATAAGCCAAATAAGTCCAGTATTTAAAGGTACAGTACGGCCAACGAGAAGCGATACGAAAAGTCATTAACCTAAATAACAACTGTGGCGTTGACAATCTAATATTTAGCTCTTTCCAACTTGTGCCTTTGTCGTAATGTCTCGTTCTCCCGGCAAAAACATGACAACTTTAAGACGGGTTCGCCAATATTCGGGCGGCCATTTTAGATGGGGTTTTAGCATGGGTTTTGTTTACATTTGGTATCGCTTCTCGTTGGCCGTACTGTAGGTATTACCCGTATTACCCGTTACCTTATCAGCGTTCAGAAACTCAACTAAATAATGTGCTCAACACTTTGTTCTAAACTTTACGTGTTACAGCTTTCACCACAACCGTAAAGGTTTAAACTAGTAAATAGAATTAATACTGTAAAGGCGGGTAGTTTAAAGTTAGGATAGTGTTGTTTTAATAACAATTAGAGCTTTCGTTTATTGTTGGAAGAGGTTTTGTGATAAATTTGAGGTTTTCAAATGATCGCGTTCATTGGTTTGTACTGTAATAAAGTTTCCTTATCTCAAAACTTTAAATCACAAATAATTACGAATGTCTAAAACCTAAACAGCCCCCATATACGATCGGCAATGACCTCCAAAATAACAGTTAGCTATTTTTTATCTCACATAACTGAATCGTACGAGAGGGGTAAGAGAGCCACCCTTCACTTCATCTGAAAGGTTAAGGGCAAAGAGACGCACCCCATTCGTATATCTAATAGTATTGCCTTCTCTCTCATACATGGTCCATGGGGTGCCATGGCAACACCCTAATTGCTCAATTAATCAGAATTACTAAAGGATATACTTGGTGATTTTTGTGGATGACGATGTGGTGGTAATTTTTAGCCAATTCATGACCGCCATGCTTATTTTAGAACAGTCAAAGATTAATGCTCATTTCGACGCTATCATCATCTGCTTAGTCTTTTCCCGATTTTATTAGGGTCGATTTTCAGCTGGCTATCTGACCTCCACACCTAATTAACTACTGGTAAATAAATGATACCCCATAGCAAGACTGATTGTTTTATTTCACTTATAATTGTCAATACTAGACGACACTTAATTGTAGAAATTGCTTAAATATGATTGCATGAACTTTCACACCTTTGTTTTTTCGGGTGGGAAATCATCCAATAACTTCCCCCGCTCTGGGTGGAGCGAGGGGGCATGTCACCTTGTACTGACTAAAACCCACCCATGTTCCTTCTATTGCCCTTTACGTTCCGGGGCCGTGGTATCTCTTTCGAACAACCCGGACAACCCGCAACCCCGGAACTTTCACACCTTAAATTGAACTGAACAGTGAACGTAATTGAACCGACCTTTTTTCTTTTTAACTTTATATTTAAATGAAGTTTAACACATAAAAACACTTTGTCAAACTTTTTTTAGCTTACAAAGAGAAGTTTATGAATCTGTACTTAGAAGTAAGCATTTATATTAGGGTTGTCAAAGCGCCCACTCTGTGAAATTGTACCCTAATCCGTTTATAAACGACAAACAAAAAATTCCAGGGAAATAAACTTTTTGAAGCAGGTGAACCTATTGTGTTTTGTATATAACAAAATTACTTACAAAACATACAATTCGACATCTTTCAGTAATGTTTATTTCAATACTAAAAACCTGTCGTCAAAAAAGATTATTTGAGGCAATTAGTAACGTAGATAAAAGTGAATTAGATAGAATTTGTACTTAGAGCTGTGTACGGCCCTCTTGGCCTAGTGGTCGCAACCGTGAGAGGGCCCAGGTCCAGTCCAGGAACCCTTCAGAGCTTTTTTTATCAGTAGCAGTCATGAGGTTTGGATTAGTACCCAATGCGATTTAGACGAAATGTCGAAATGTGGATGAACTATTATTAGGTACACCTCTACTTAACCTTATTGACGGGCCTGTTGGTCTAGTGGTTAGTGGCCCTGACTGCTGAGCCGGAGTTCGTGGGTTCGATTCCCACCCAGGACAAACTTTGTGTGATGAGCATGATTGTTTGTTCTGTGTCCGGGTGTGATTTATCTCTAATATGTATGTATTTATAAATTATATAAGTATGTATATCAGTTGTCTGGTTACCATAACACAAGCCCTGCTTAGCTTGGGATCAGATAGCCGTGTGTGAGCTGTCCCAAGATATTTATTTATTATAATTTACTAGCTTTCGCCCGCGGCTTCGCCCGCGTTAAATTTGGGGTAACACAGTTCCCCTTGCGCCTTATTGATTTGTAATAGCAACGCTAAGTTTTCCCTTTTCTTCCCTCTTTCTCCCTCACATCCCTCTTTTTTCAAAAAAATATTAGCCTATGTCCGTCTCCTGGTTCCCAACTATCTCTGTACCAAAATTCATCAAAATCGGTTTAGCCAATAAAGCGTGAAGAGGTAACAAACAAACAAACAAACAAACAAACAAACAAACAAACTCACTTTCGCTTTTATAATATTAGTAAGGAAGTAAGGATAACACTTTACAATTGGTTAGCACAAACTCAAACTCAAATCATTTATTTCAATTAGACCATTACAAGCATTTTTGAATGTCATAAAACAAAAAGATACCTCTACAATCCCAGTCACAAGACATAACAGCGTATCTGTAGTTGCCCATTCCAAAGTGTTGCAAAAATAAAGATATTTCGAGGATCGTCTCGGAGTCTCTAGAATATAAATGGAACTGCAAGATTGATTTGTCTGATTCAGGGTTCAAAAGACATCAGTTTTTTAGCTGAAACCGTTAATTTCTAAGGACAAATGACTATTATTCTATTGCGAATATCTGAAACGTCTTTCAACAGAATTCACAGCTCACGTCAATGTGCTACATTTTTGACATTCCCGAATCTAGCCACAGAAGTTGCCAAATTCGGCTACAAAGACCAAACGAGCCGCACTAGATACAAACCTATTATCTAATCCAACAAACCCAACACAAGGTCACAGAGGCCTAATTTATTTATCCCCCAACCATCACGTTTTAGGAAATGGGGGAATTTTATCTGAGTGCTTAACGCAATTGTCCCCAAACCGGTTGAACCTTGACCGACTTGTACATAGTTCGACCAACCCCGACTTGCTGTAGCCTATAGCAGTGAGGTATGGTGCGTTCAAAGGTAAGAAGTGTGCAAGGAGTGAGTAAGTTAGGTCAGTTACTTGCGCGAGTTAGATGATGGGGGTCAAGTTTATGGTGCCCATTAATGACTGATCTTTTAATCGGTAGTTTAATTTGTGACTTTGTGTGACAAGGAACTCGGATAATGTAACGTTTTTACCAAGATCATTGGTGTTTTTTTTAAGAATGTTGACGTTTTCGTATATAATCAATATGTTACGTGTTTTGCAAATACGATGTTGATTTGCAATGTGCTGTTATGGTGTTCCTTTTGTGTACTTGGTAAGCATTTTGTAAATTTTCTAATAACTTAATAATCCCTTTATAGTTTGTGTAATAATAGGCATAATAACTGCATAATAAAACAAAAAAAAACTTAACAAGTTTATTTTGTAAGCTGTGTTTTTCTTATATTATAAACTAGGTTTTGCCCGCGGCTTCACTCGCGTTTAATTCGAGGTAACACAGTTCCCCTTTAGTGATTAGCAGGTACCGGCTACTTGTAGTTTTTGCCCTAGCTCCTTATTTATTGTAATAGCAAAACTAACTTTTCCCTCTTTCTCCCTCATTTCTTAAAAAAAGTTAACCTATGTCCGTCTCCAGGGACCCAACTCATCACTCAATCAGCCATTGAGGCGTGAAGATGTAACAATCAGACAAACAAACTCACTTTCGCTTTTATAATATTAGTAAGGCTGTACTAGTCCTCCACGGGTTACCTAGAAATAACATATTACTCTAAATACATACCACAGAAGTAAAAACAGTTAGCAATATAGTTTTGTCAAGTGATGCCCAATAAAGCAACAATCTGTGGAGTGTCAATATCTCTTTGTTATTGATACTTTTACTCCCGACACAATCTGATCGGTGAAACCGGAGTGCTATAGTTTGTTTCGAAGCTACCTTTGTTTCTTGATTCAAAGGAAAACAATTTTCTCCTACAATGGTTTGTTACAAAACTATCTGATGAAAGTGTAAACAAATCGTGTTCAGGTTGTCCTTACTCATTAAAGGTATCTTATCATTGTTAGAATCATCATTATCTGTCTTGGTTTTTCCCAACTGTGGCTTCCAGTCTAACCGAAGAGCTGAATATACTGAGGACAATGTGGTTTGTGCTTAAACCACCAATATTAACACCTGGTTACACCTATGTATATTTTAAGGAATAATAGTTGTGACGTGTGTAAATACTGTTTAACATGAACCACTGGACCAACAGGCCCGTCGCTTCGTGCTGTTTAACATGAAGCGACGGGCCTGTTGGTCCAGTGGTTAGTGGCCCTGACTGCTGAGCCGGAGCTCGTGGGTTCGATTCCCACCCAGGACAAACTTTGTGTGATGAGCATGATTGTTTGTTCTGTGTCTGGGTGTGATTTATCTATAATATGTATGTATTTATAAATTATATAAGTATGTATATCAGTTGTCTGGTTACCATAACACAAGCTCTGCTTAGTTTGGGATCAGATAGCCGTGTGTGAGTTGTCCCAAGATATTTATTATTTATTTTTTTAAGCCACTGCCTTAAAGACCTCCAACACCCAGTTTATTTTGAGGATTCTGGCTGGATACACGTCACAACTTTCAGAATCAAAATCATTTATTTCCTTAAAATATACATAAGTGTAACCAGGTGTTAATATTGGTGGTTTAGGCACAAACCATATTGTCCGTTTAAAACATGCAAATATAATTTTATATTAGTAAAATGCGTTAATATTTTTAGGCGGTTGGATCAAGGGCCTGATTCAGAAGACAGTATTTTCGATACGGCCCGCATTGTAAGGTGGTTCTTGTCTCTGAAGCCCTAACCACCGGCAGCTCGGTCTCTGCTCCCGATACCGGTGGACCACTTATTTTTTTATAAAATATGTTAACATAAAATGATGGATAAGTAAATAAAGGAAAACAAGATAATAACGGATTCATTTCTGAAAACTTCGATTCCATTTTTGTTAGTCACAACAACTACTATTACTACTAACTATGACTACCACTATGCAGCACGTTAGTAGTAGTAGAACGTGGTAGTGGTATCTACCACGTTCTACTACTACTAACTATCACTACCACTAACTACAACTACTGCTAACTACCACTGCTACTAACTATAACTAGGTACTAACTATCCTCTAACTACTACTTCTTACTGTCATTACTATTTTAACATTTTTTTTTATTGTATCTTGTTACGCTAATAGCACAGAACACCAACTTAATACTTTACCAAAATGTTTGTTAGTGAACTTGTAAACACGTCTTCAAAACTTGCGATCTCGAATTACCGTGACTCGAATATGAGAAAGACTAAGTTTGTACGTTTTTTTGTTATCCTCGAAAACTTGCTATAAGTTGATGACAATATGGCAGCTTGTAATTTTGATCGTTGGAAAGTGGTGTAAGTGATGTAGGTAGTCGCTTGGGTATGGCTTTATGACGGTAGATCGGTTGTGAGCACGTTTGATGCCGTGAAGTTGCAATAACGCGGTGTTCGTGATGAGAATGTGTTTACGAAAGGGTAGTTTTTTTTTCAGCTGTGTATATTGATTATAGAAATGAGAATATATCTAGCTTCTTTATGGTTCCACAAGTGTTGAACATGGGTACCTAAATACTAATTGTGACAATAGGCTAATATACAAACAAGTCTGAAACTCCCGCGGAAGTTATTATAATGATTTCCCACCTGCAAAAAAGGGGCAGTTATATATTCAGGCAAGAGCTTGTAGAATCAATAATATCATTATTGTTACATCTTTACCAATAGCTTTTCCAGTTGTTAATATTGATTTGCGAAAATTGACGGTATTTTCTTCTAGAACACAATGACGAAGATTTACGAAATTGCGGCCTGTCCAAATTTACTGACAAGACAATATAAAACCTTGATATACCTAACTACCACTTTTGCTTACACCCATTTGTCTTGACAAAAAAACTAACAAGCCTGTCATTTATTTAGTTGACTATTGTGATTTTATTCGATACAATACGATAGTTTACGAAATAAAACTGAGAGTTGAGATAAAGAAACACTTTCATCGTCACAATATTTTGTTGCAAAATAAGCATAAATGTGGAAGAAATTCTTGTTATTCAGTGAATAACTTTTCTTGTTGCCTGTACTTTTTTTTCAAATTATAGCCTTGTATGCTTGTTTGACGTGTTGGCATGTTTATCGTACAGTTAAAACAAACCTGTAAGGTTACCAGAACGTCTTAAAACAGTACTTATTCCAGTGTGAAAGAGAGATAGCGCTGCTTAGCGGTTTCCTTTAAAAAAAATAGTTTTTTTCAATTAATATTTGCTTCTAAAATCTTAAGAATTCGGTCCATCCCCTCTCTAATTTCTTAAGTATGACGAAGAAAATTATAAAAAAATAGGTTTGCAGTACATACATTTAAAAAACCTCGAACGAAAATAGATCTGAATAAGGTTCGATACCTATTTAGTTTTTTTTTTATTTATACAATTAGAATACATGAAATACCATTAAATTTGAATGAGCGTTAATAATAGTGATGGATCTGAATGTTGATGGACGGAGAGCGAGAGGAAGGCCAAAAAAAAGATGGATGGATTGTGTAAGGAATGAAAGGAGAACGGAGTAAGTGATGCCGTGACGTCTGATAGGGGAGAATGGGAGAAGAAAACGTTTTGCGCCGACCCCAAATAGAATGGGACATGGGCAGGAAAATTATGAGCATTAACAATAGTGTCAATGTATTGTTTGGTGTGGGAACCCTGTGTGTACGGTCCGACTCTTCTGGACATAATTCCGAGAAGAAACGCCGCGCAGACTTTCCTAATCCATTCTCAACCCGCACAGAAGGAATAATGTACTTGTATTTTGACACATTTTTCTCTTGTGCATAATAACGGGGTCCTGCTGGGGCCAACAAAGAACCTTTTATCTAATATTTATTGCGTTTTCATGTTAAACCTCCTGTGGGGATGATTCCGTATACTAGTATCCTACATTTTTGTACAGCTCACGGAACGCTAAAGCTGAAATATTATATGTCTTCAGGCCTTTATAAGTACCTAGTTAATTATTGGTAGGTACATTGCACCTGTTTGTCTAAGTGTTGAAATAATAATGAAATTATTATTAATCGAGAACGATAGAGTACCTTCTATGCAAATAAACTTAAATTTAAGTTTAAGTGCCAAATATGCAAGTTTTCTCTCTTTCTTTATTTTTCTTTCAATGTACAGTCAGCAAAAACATATATATATATATATATATATATTAGTAACAAGTCAGATATAATTATTTTTTTCTTAAAAACTGATGAATATTTTAAAATAAAATTTAATTTAATTTATTTAATGAACTTTTTGTTTTCTATCTAATGAATTCAATTTTATTCGAAAACATTCGTAGATTTTTCAGAAAATTTTAACGGTATACCTAGGTATCGGCAGTTATGTTTTAGTCCTATGTAAGTGATTTTAGTTTAACGGCACAGTGACTGAGCGATCGACTGCTGCGCTGCGTGGCGCGGGTTCGATTCCCGTATGGAACAAATATTTGTATGGCTTACAGATAGTTGTATCGGGTCTGGCAGTTTGTGTATGTGAGTTTTAATGTTTGTAAACTCACCTACGTTACAGAAGAAATTCCTAGTGTGAGACAACGTTTATTTTAAAAAACTGGTCTCCTTCCTCTTTAGCACCGCAATCATTATTTATTTATTCCCTATTTAGGTTTCTCACATCTTCAATCCATCTATCATTTTTGGACTTGCCCTACATCAAATAAAGGAAATACTAATAAAGACTGACAAACGGCCTTCAAAGAAAACTAAAGTTAGCATCCATCGATTCCATAATTTTATATCCACTTCATCTATACGTGAACTTAAATACCGTAACATACCCAAATCTTATAACAACCATGAGAATTTAATCTTACAACTATCCTCGCTAACAGCCCCGAAGAACACACAAACTATCAGAAAAAAAAAACTAAAACAATACTGCAAAACGTTTTCAGTAGAACAGTTCATGTAGATACATCAATGCTATAGTAAAAGCATTACTCTTCCGCATTCGCATACACAATACTACAGACATAGCGAAAAAAAACTTTTTACTACACGCCATAAAAATTTGGACTAACACACACATATATAAACAATAAACCACACATACAATAAACAACCTTAACATCTAAAAACCAAGGCTGAATTTCATCTAGCATTAAAAAAATACGCGCAGTTCGGTAAATATGTGTGCGTCAAACAAGGCTATCAAACGATAATGAAACTTGATACTGTGTAAGTAAAGCCTGGAATGGCGCAATGATGTAATCAAAGGGACATTAGTGTGGAATTGAGGGGTATACCAGGTCAGGTTTCAAAAGTCCACAATTGTTTGATAAAGGTGACCTTGGCCATGATTTAGGGGGATTTATGTGTAAGTATCTTAGTTTTGATTAAGATTTACTGCTTGGGCTTAAATTTTTTACTACGATCTTTAAGCGATTTTTTCTATTAACTGTCTACTTATCAGAATAATCACTTAATTAACAATTGTATAACTCATTTAATAGGTGTTTCTTCATTTTAAAAATGTCGTTATTTAAAATTTTTTATGACTTGCAAAGAAAATATTAGTGCCATATTTGTACTTTTATTCGAATTAATTAATCGTTTATTTTACTTACTTCCTATTTGATTAAAGACTCACGAATGATCAATTAAATTGAAATAATTTCTTATTTCATAAAAAAAGTCAACAAATTACATCGGAAATGATTAATTACTCATGATCAATTGAGAACTATCAAACAACTTAATTAACGACATAATAAGTTGGCATCAATCCATTTTGTCGTAAACTCAGATAGTATCATTTAGGAATTTACAACTGGCAATTATTAAGTTACGGTTATCTTAAAGAAAAGTTTTACCAATTTTGAACTTATCTTAACATATTAGGTATGGGAATCCACAAAAATAACAAATAAAACTATGAAAAGTTATATATTTTTATTAAAGTTGAACATAAGATCAAACGCAGTGTGAAAATCAAAACATTTTAATATAAATTAGTTGACTCGATTAAAAAAGGTCACGAATGTGAACTTACGGCTTAAAACATGTTTTTCTATGAAATTATGACTTTAAAAAAAGTATTTGAAAGTTACATAAAATCATAAAGCTTGTTTATTAAAAGGACTTATTAAAAAAATTGTAACTTTCTTTTTTTAATCATCTAGTATTTATGGGCTGTGAACTAGGAATACACCCGACCAATTGACCAATGAGAGGGAAGAAAAGCCCTTAAATAGTACACCTGCGATAGTAGTTAGCGTATACTCTACGTAAATACAAGCCTTTTTCAAAAGTATTGGCAGAAACTACACAGGACCACCTGGACATTCTTACATTCTGTTTTTGCATACATTTGGTCAAACACGCCCGCCAGTTGCAAGTACTTCGCATCTATGTTTATTCTATGATAAAACGATGTCATACCAAATTAGGTTTTTATTTAAGCAATAAAAAAAACACAAAAAAAGAAACAACTTTCCCACAATCCTAGCAAAAAAAAATGGCAACACCCAAAACAAAACACGGACGTACTCATCACTTGGACCGCGTGCGTCCGAGCGAGACAACACTAAAAACAAGGGTGTTAGACAAGAACAGCGCTAGATAACCTTGACCTGCGCAGTGGAAGCGCACAGCGCCACCGTCCGGCGTATTTCGGAACTACAATATTAATAATAAATGGCGCGAGGAATGGCCGCTAAATTTTATCCACAAATTGACATGATACGTGACGTAATAGCGTTAATAAATTGCTTTGTTGAGAAAGGTATTTATTTGGAGTTTTTTTTTTTGTTTTAAATTGATAGGTTTATGTAATGTTTTGCTTTATCGTGGGAACGTTCTGAATTGGATCTTGTGGCATTAAGTAATGGGCACTAGGTATTGGTGGACAGACATACAGAGAGAATAATGGTTGGCTTTACTTTCTAAAAGACGAAATGTGAGTGGCTAGTTTCGTTTGCTATAAGAATTTTAGTTTGTGACTTACAGGATCATACATTGTTACCTTAAGGTGAAAGATCGTGCAACTTAAAATTTATCCTTTTTTTATTTATACTTAATGTACAATTATATAGTGATACATAGGAAAAGTTTGCTTGAGAAAAAAAATTATGGCATTACATACGTCTAATGCCATATTTTTTTTCTACTATTCTATCTTTGCATTTTGCAGGTCAGGGAAAAAGACAAAGTAGTTTTCGATTAAAATATGAATTATGACCGTTAATATTCATTAATTTCGCAATTTTTACGGAACCCTTTACGGAGTCCGACTCGCACTTTGCCGGTTCTTTTGCAACTTGCAATAAACAGTTTTTGCTGGTAACTCTAGAGGTTTCGCCTTAAAAAGTTTGTCTATGTGCTATCTATGGTTTAAAAAACATATTTTCATTTTATGACATCACGCTTCCTATTCCCGAAAGTTAAGGCACAGGGGTAGTCAGCAAAGCAGAGGGGCCAGCCAGGGCCACCGCCAGCCGGGGTTGCGGCTTGTTCGAAAGAGATACCGCGGCCCCGAAACGTAAAGGGCAATAGGGTTTCAGTCAGTACAAGTCTGACACTTGATGATTTCCCACCCCAAAAAAAAGGTTTACCTAACATTATCTTACCTACTACTCTCTCCCATATATCTCTGATGGAACAACACAATAACACTGCTCGTCCTGTGAATCGAACTCAGTACCTCCTGCTCAGATGTCGACCTTTCGACTACTGGACCAGCGCAAAAAGCAATTTCAGTTACTGAAAATTTCACTAGGATAATTATTCGGAGTCTTATTTTTTTTTTTAATTACAAGTAATTAAATCGTTGGTTACACAAGTATTAATAATTTGAAGTATTTTCTGTACCTATATATTTTTTTTCACATTACAGACCACAGAGGAAATCAAATTATTCATGAAAACCTTTCAAAAACACGACAGTGTGAATTCATAGCAAAGGTCTCGGGACAGATCTAAGAAATTCTGGTTCTGAGAATGTTTCCTAATGGTCTGTAAGAATCTAGAATGTTGTTATTTGGAGTTTACCTAGAATATATGTTTTTAAACATATTTGTGACGGCCTTTTTCTACATATGTTACATAAAAAATTGTTAATAAATTGAATGATCCTTAACATCCCGACTACGTAATATTTCTGTTTCCAATTTGAAACAGAAATATTTATAAAGGAGTATGGTAATTTTCGAAAACTACCTAAATACATGCTTAAATAAGAGCCATCACTTAGCACTGCCCTTTAATGCATACATGGCGGAATGTGGGTGAAGTAATATTAGTTACATCTCTACCAAACTTATCAGGAATACAGGCGTGATATAATGGGTAGCTCACCGCCCGTCCGTCTATTGACGATAGGCCGTGTCGACGGCACGTTAGTGTTCCACGCGCGCCTCAGAGATGTCAGCAAAGCAGAGGGGCCTGCAAGGCCACCGCCTGCCGGGTTGGCGAGTTGTTCAAAAGAGATACCTCGGCCCCGGAACATAAAGGGCAATAGAAGGAACATGGGTGGCTTATTATTTGATGATTTTCCATCCGAAAAATAAATAAAAAGGCTTGATATTATATTATGTAAGAAACATGCGGATGTCTCCCTTATAACAACCAAGAAAATGTTAATATTGACCCAGAAACATCAAGTGGGAATGTATTCATTTACAAGCGCCATTTCTTAAAACTTGCTACCAATACGTACCGACGCATTCATTGAGCGCTTCCTCTGAACTCGCCTCCCACTGAATACATAACACCTGAAGATTGCTGCGTGGATTACAAAACACTAGATTATTGTAATTTCTGTAGGTACCTATTGAGAAATGCCATAATTCGTTCTGGAATGCTACTTACAGGCTGTGGGAATGAGGGAAGATTTCCTGGAGTCCTTTTTTTAGTGTTCCTACTAAAGGTTCTCAGGTCTGGAGACCGCTAGGCCGTAATCAATAATGTGAGCCCAATGCTAATTGGTATATGTATGTTGAATGTCCTCGAATTTTTGGGTCTTAAAATCATCACTCTCCTCACTATATTTTGCTTCACAGATTCATCACCTGAATCTCTACTTATCCCCTAAATCTTTTTAAATCTACTTCATAATTAAACATAAGGCTCTTTTTTAACATGCTTATTACTTAGGTACTCATAAAAAGGTGGATGAAAAACGATTGCATGTAACGGAGATCAGAATGTTGAGATAGATGGGTGGAGTGACAAGAATGGATAAAGTAAGAAATGAGTATATTTGAGGAAGTTTGAAAGTTGCGCCTGTATGGACATGTAATGAGAAGGGACGGAGAGCGCGAAAAACGCCAAAGAAAAGATGAAACGATTGTGTAAGGAATGATATGAAGGAAAAAGGAGTAAATGATGCCGTGACGTCTGATAGGGGAGAATGGAAGAAAAAATGGTGTTGCACCGACCCCAAATAGAATGGGATAAGGGCAGGAAAATGATGATGCTTATAACATACTCATCTTTCTGCTCTTGTCCCATTCTATTTGTGGTCGTCACCACACGTTATAAACTTCCATTCTCCCTTGTCAGATGCTTATTTCACAATGCGATTAAAAATAACCTTTTCTTATTTCAATCTCCCCTGTCACCTTTGATACGATTATCTTGACCGCTTCTACAAAAGTCAACGTTTCTTCCCCAATACTTAGCTCTTTAATAAAACTTTTCTACACTTCTCAACTTCAGAATTCCACCGTTATTCTTTCACTTGTTATAAAAATAAATGGATTGTCAAACGTTGTATTCAAACATTTTGTGGGTAGAAAGAATTTTAGCAAGCTCTTGACAAAGAGGGCTAGCGGCTAAATTCCCAATTTCCTTTAGGGCCAAAACTCATTATGCTTACAGTAACGGGTACTTTTTGACAGAATTTGGGTTAAATTCGTGTTACAAGAAACTTCTTTTGAATACCTTTTTGATTGGGGATTTTCTTTTATTGTTTTATGCGAAAAACAATGAATTCTATTGTGTTCTAGGTACAGCTAGAATTACGGCAAAAAAAAACATCACAATTAATTAGGTCTAATTAACAGTAAGTTTATAACATTAAAAAGGTGTTTTGAAAATACAAGCAAAGAGCGAGTCAGACTCACGCACCGCGGGTCCCGCACAAACTTGCAACTTAACTGAACTTAACAGTCATATCATTTAACTGCGTAGACTTAAAAGGTTCATTTTTTCACGGCAAAAAAGACCATAGATAGCCATAGATTTGGTATTCTGGTTTTAATTTCAACTTGATACCTTCACACGTTCTATAAGTAAAGGGTCTTGACACTGCCGGGGTTGCGGGTTGTTCGAAAGAGATACCGCGGCTCTGGAACGCAAAGTGCAATACAAGGAACATGGGTGGGTTTTAGTCAGTAAAAGTCTGACACTCCCCCCGCTCCGCCCAGAGCGGGGGAAGTTATTTGATAATGTCCCGCTCCAAAAAAAAGGGTCTTGGCAGACATACAGTCGGACTACAAGGTGATAAAATAAGGGCTCCGTTTTTTCTTTTGAGTTACGGAACCCTAAACATAATCATACTTAGATACTGGAAGTATTTCTCAATTAAATACAATAAAATCCTTCTGTTAATTATACTAAAATTAATGCCAAAATCATATCACAATTTCGCTCAATTACAAAATTGTTTACCATAAACTTGTCTAGAGTTACCAACAAATTCTGAAACAATTTCCTCTTAGTCTGTGTGCCCTTTTTACTATTAGTTTCATCATTAATAGATTCAATTACACGGTTATTTTATTTCTAGCCACAAACTATAGCCTAATTGGTTCATCTAATATTCGCCCAGCGTTTGTTTTGCAAATTTTCTTAGTAATAATAAAGTTTAGAGAATTAATTTTGAACGTTTTCATGGAAATCTGGCGGTGAAATGTGTTTAAAAAAAACTGACGAGTGAGCGATCCAGGTCTGATTAATATTGTTTATTTGTAAATGGTCATATTTTGAGGACACTCACATGAAAACATAGGTAGGTTATCCTTACTAATATTATAAAAGTGAAAGTGAATTTGTTTGTTTTGTTTGTTACCTCTTCACGCTTTAATCGCTAAACCGATTTTAATGAATTTTGGTACAGAGATAATTGGGACCCAGGAGGCGGACATAGGCTATTTTTTTTTTAGAAAAACGTGTGATATGAGGGAGAAAGAGGGAAGGAAAGGGTTACCTTAGCATTGCTTTAACAATAAATAAGGCGCAAGTCAAAACTGCTGGTAACAGGTACCTGCCAATCAGGGAAGGGGAACTGTGTTACTCCTAATTAAACTCGAGCGAAGCCGCGGGCAAAAGCTAGTATTCTATAAAAAAAACCGATACAGTTATTTGGGAGCCTCATAAGAGTGCACTGACCATTTCGACATCCTCTTTAATTAGTTCTATCTCCGCCCTGTCGATGATCGTCAAAGGTTTGTTTTTTTCTTATTTTATCGACAACTTCAACCAAGTTTCAACTGACAACCTGCATGATCTAAGTTCACATCACATCGTAGGTATGTATCAAACTTTATGTACTTAAGTCCGAGTTCATTGACTGCAGGTTTCAAAACACTGGATCAAGGTTTGTTTTCTTTTACCATTTTAGGCATGTGTATGTTTTAAACATTGTTTTTTTTGCCCTGTATGTTATAAAACTGTTCTGATATCAGCAGTTTGATATATTTTTAGGTTATTTACCTAGACCATTATGATAGCACCAAGTCCCGAAATATGTAAATATGTTATGATTGTATCATTTTGGATAACTCACAGTTATTTTCATTTGCCTCAATATTTCACAATGCTTACACATCAGTAAGTATTTTCATGTAGTATCTACATTGAGATAAATTTATCTCAATGTAGGTATTATTTTTTGGTCACGCATAAAGAAATCTCTGTTTGTTATATTGTTATTAATAATATCAGTTTTACTATCTTATTATCATATTTTATTTTTTTGGTATTTTAATATGTTGCTACATTAATTTTGTATTTTTGGACTTGGTGTTATTGCTTACAAAAAACTGTTTCCACGTACGACGTGACGTCTTAGACATGTGTTAATAGCTTTCAAAGACGGCTCTTTTGGTGTAGTGGCTGAGCGATCGACTGCTGCGCTGCGTGTCGCGGGTTCTATACCCGCACGGAACAAATATTTGTTTGTAGATAGCTGTTTCAGGTCTGGCTGTTTGTGTGTGTGAGTTTAAATATTTGTAAATTTACCCACGTACAAGAGAAATCCCTAGTGTAAGGGCAACGATAAAAAAAAAATTAAAGCGCTATACACACCAAAGTCGCCGGCCCCCCCGACACAACCCGTCGGTTAATATGGAAAGAATCATGTCGGCAACTTGCGCCCGCGCGTGCTGTCCACCAACATGTTGGCAACATGACCGCCAACAAAAATATGACATCGTTCGGCAGGCGGATTTGGAGTGTCGCTTTAAAATATCTTCGTCAGGTTAGCAGTAACTTTTCGGTAGCATTTCATTCTTCGACAAATATATCAGGGCCATCGCGTTGCTAAACAAAATTACTTCTTCTTGCCCTTCTCGCTCCCAAGCTTCACAGTAAAATTTTTCAAGAGCTACTTTCTCAATAACCCCTTCTTCCAGCAGATGTACCGATAACGTGGTTATCGTCACCGCGCGCGTCGGTGCCGTGTGTGGTGCCGGACGCCGACCGCATCCCCACCCGGCGCCCCCCGCCGCCGCTGGAGGCCGACGACAAGCCCCGACCGAAGCCCTACGTCTGGAGAAAGGGAGATGAAGAGGTTAAAAGGTGAGTTGATAACAATTAAGTATTTTGAATATCCTTACTTATCCTTTAAAATATTATTTAAAAAAAATAGTTTGTTACGTCTTCACGCCTAAATGGGCGAACCGATTTTGATGAATTTTGGACAGAGATAGTTGGGACCCTGGACACGGACATGGGCTAAAAAAAGTGAATAAAGGGCGAGAAAAAGAGAAAAGGGGAGAGAAAGATATATTTTTTTCGATTATCACGCTGGTTAAAGTTAACGTTAGCCCAAAGTAACTATGCCACGCGGACAAAGTCGCGCGGAGAGCTAGTTAAATTATAAAGCTAGAGCGCATTTGTATTTTTGAACGCTCTAATTTCAGAAACTACTGAAAAAATATTTTAGTGTTAGGTAGCCCCATTTATCGAGGGAAGTTCGTAGGTCATGTCACATCCACTTCGACACTAAGGAGCTGAGTAGCGGGTGAAACCGTTGGCCCCAGCACCCCCAACGCAGGCACAGCTAGAAATAATATAATGCTGACCGGATGGAAAACGGCCTCAAACTGGTGCTAGAAAACATCGTGGGAAAACTGGTATGCTTTGAACGAGGAAAATAGAAGATATAAAAAAGAAACTGACTGCTTATAGCCTGAGGTCCCTCATATTTTTAAGGTTCCGTACCTCAAAAGGAAAAAAAACGGAATCCTCCTGTCTGTCTGTCCGACCATAATATACATAAGTTGGTCCCTTAGGGTTCTGGAAAAATCAATCCTCTAAGTCTACGCAGTCAAAAGATATGGCTGTTTATGCTGAAAGTCTGTACTAAACCCTCAGTGAGCAAGTATGACTCGCGTTTGCCCGGTTTTTACAACAAAATCTGTCTTTTGTATGACCAAACTTTTTCGATTTGACAGCTATGACGTCAGAACAATCCTATTCTCATTTGAAACGCATTGAACGTAAGTTGTATAACCTTGTTTGTTTTGTTTCAGGGTACTAAACAACGGTACCCTCGAAGTATCGAGGAAGAAGGATGGAAGCTCTGAGGGCATGTACCAGTGCACCGTGCGCCACCAGGCAGGCGTGGTGCTCGGATACCCCGTCCAATTGAAGTTTGCTTGTGAGTACCAGACTAACTATATATGACTAACTGTATGTTCAATAAAGTCTCACTGCGTAATTCATCATCTGCCTAGCCTTTTTCCAACTATGTTGGGGTCGGCTTCCAGGCTAACCGGATGCGGCTGAATATCACTATCGCTGCCTGTCTGACCTCCACAACCCAGTTAGTACTGGGTATTACGATACCCCTTGGTAAGACTGCTTGTAAATTAAAAAAAAAAGTTTTTTAGATTTGTTTGATCCAGCTCATCAGTATCTGCTTAGCCTTTTCCCAACTATGTTGGGGTCTGATATTTATAGAATTTTTCTATTTCTACACAGTATGATATGTTATGGTAACTCAAATAGCTATGTATTATTACAGCATACTATTGATCAATAAAATAATTTACAATCGTTTCATTAAAAAAAAGTCCTAAAATGGGTGACTTTTAGTCATGAAAAGTCTGACACTTCCCCTCCTGCTTAGCCCAGAGCGGCGAAAGTTATTTTATAAATCCGCAAAAAAAGATATCGTATAATCTACCCCATAGATTGAAAATTCGAATCCTATTTCAACAATCACTAGCCTCATTACTTCATCTACACGATAAACTCGATCCATTGCCCTCTCTTCTGAAAAAAAAACACATCAGAGTGCCTGCCCTCCATACACTGAGGAGGTCGCTATTATCCACAAACATTTACTCAGCTCGCACGGGTGGGCAATTGTGCTGTTTACCTTGTTGTTTATATAAGCCTTTGTATACTCTCAATATACAGTCGATTAAATATAAAGACTAACTTGTGTGGGAGGATATTTTCAGGCTTTTTTATAGAAAGAGTATGAAGGAACGTCGTTGATCAAGGGGTGGTAAAACCAACTACTGGTCCTGGGTTCCATTTCCGTGTCAGTTAAAAGTGTCATTGGGATTTTTATCTAATATATAAAATTCTCGTGTCACAGTTTTCGTTCCCATACTCCTCCGAAACGGCTGGACCGATTTAAACGAAATTTTGTGTACATATCGGGTAGGTCTGAGAATCGGCCAACATCTATTCACCCGCGGTTCACCGCGTGATGATTGAAAAAAATTACTATAATCTACCTCTGAGCCAAATTTCATAAAGATCCGTTCAACCGTTTTGACGTGAAAGAGTAACAGAAATCCATACATCCTCACAAACATTTGTATTTATAATATTAATAGGATGAACTTCAACGCGGGAAAGAGATAGAGCTATGGAGATTAGAGTGTAATTACCCCCTAAAAGAAGCTAAAGGCAATTGTTCTGACGGCGCGTTTGTGTTTCACGCGCCTCAAAGAGATGTCAGCAAAGCAGAGGGGCTTGCCAGAGCCTCCGCCTGCCGGGGTTGCGGGCTGTTCGAAAGAGATACCGCGGCCCCGGAACGTAAAGGGCAATAGAAGAAACGGTGGGCTTTAGTCAGTAAAAGTCTGACACGCCCCCCGCTCCGCCCAGAGCGGGGGAAGTTATTTGGTGATTTCCCACCCCCAAAAAAAGGCAATTGTTCTTGCTTATTTTTTAGGCGTTAGCTTGTGTTGCAAGCAAATGTTTCATCCCGTAAAACAACAAACGTCAAACATTTCTTGTGACGCCTTCAACTGTTTGGAGGATAATGAGGACATGTTTTTGCTGCTAATGAGAAATTCCTAATGTAAAAACAATATAATAGCACTGGCGAACCTGGGAATTGAACATAGGACCACATACACACTGAAGTGCAATTAAAGAAGTACTTTAAGAGACGGTGATAAGGTTCTGTCTTCGGAACAACCTTAGTTTCGACCTTATAGAATTCTTATATATTTACATATCTTATACATACAAAAGAAAGTCGTGTTAGTTACACTATTTTATAACACAACAGGACAGCTAGTCCTTACTAATATTATAAAAGCGAAGGTGAGTTTGTTTATACGTCGGCTCGCCTAAATGGCTAAACCGATTATGATGAATTTTGGTACAGAGATAGTTGCTACGAAAGTCGCCTAAGAAAGGTGAGAAATGAGGGAGGAAGAGGGAAGAAAAAACTTAGCTTTGCTATTACAATAAATAAGGCGCAAGGGCAAAAACAACTACTAGGCAAAAGCTAGTTTTTTTTAATAAATAAACACATTGATTGTCGCCGTAGATTACTAACAAATCTCAGTAACAATATACTTGCACTAGTTATTAAGTTATTCCGTACAGAATGGGTCTTCATGAATAATCCGTCAAGTTTCATTATTGTTGGGGCCCTGTTTTGACTGGTTCACGCTAACTTAGTTATTTATTTAGGTGAGCAGAACTGCTAGTTGTGTTTATTTGGAGTGGCAGTTGTAGGTGTATCTACTGTTGTGGAAGATATTATAGTTTGCGAAGTAATCGGGATTGTGGTGTGTCTAACTTTTAGTGGGTTGAACTTCATTCAGAAGAAAACTGTAGGGTTACCATGACCTCTTATAGCAGTTCTTATTCCTGTGTGAGAAAGAGATGGTGCTAGACACCCTGTATAGCTCTGTCTCTTTCCCTCAGTGGAATAAGTTCTGCTTTAAGACGTCATGGTAGGGTAGCTGGTACTATTATGTTATACTAGCTTTTGCCCGCGGCTTCGCTCGCGTTAAATTCGGGGTAATACAGTTCCTCTTTCCTGATTTACAGGTACCTGCTATCTGTAGTTTTTGCTCTTGCGCCTTATTTATTGTATTAGCAATGCCAAGTTTTCCTTTTTCTTCCCTCTTTCTCTCTCATATCTCAATCTTTGTTTTAAATAGTCTATGTCCGTCTCCAGGGTTCCAACTATTAGGCATTTAGGCGTGAAGCCGTAACAAACAAACTCACTTTCGCTTTTATAATATTTGTAAGAATTTGCGTTGATTTTGTCGGTGGTTCAACATTAAAGGGTAAGGAACGAGTGCCCGTTGGTAGCTCGGAAAGCAGGTTTTAACTTTTGGTACCGGTTGTGATTTATTGATAGTAGAAAATCTGACTATCACTTTTGCAACCAGCTACTATGAAGGTAGTAGTTATCTGCATATGGTTTGATTAAAAGCACGTCCAACATGGTTAGGAAAATCCAACTAATATTATAGATGCGAATGTTTGTGAGGACGGATGGATGTATGGATGTTTGTTAGGGTGTTACCACACCAATCGATCGATCGTCGATCGATGGTAGAATGGATTAGTCGACGTCGATCGATAGTTTCTACCACACCAATCGATCAATAGCCGATAGATGCCATCGGTCGATGGTAGAATGGATTGGTCGACGTCGATCGATAGTTTCCACCGATAGTTTTTAGTTACCACAGCAATCGATCAACGTCGACCGATGTCGATCGATGCCATCGACCGGCAATCGATCGATTGGTTAGCCGACCGGTATCCGTCGATCAATTAAAGCTACCACACACCAATCGATCAACGTCAACCGATGTCGATCTATGGCATCGATCGACTATCGATCGATTGGTGTGGTAACACCCTTACTCTTTCACGTCAAAACGACTGAATGGATCTTGTGGAAATTTGGCACAGAGGTAGTTTATGGTCTGGAATAACATACAGAATACGTATCATTGGATAATACGCGGGTGAAGCCGCGGGTACCTGATATTCTGATAGGGCCCAAGAAAGTCAAGCCACGGTCATAATACGATTTAGATTTTTTTCGTTCCAATCATCATTTTCCTGCCCCATCTTTTGTCTTGTCCCATACTATTTGGGGTCGGCACAACACGTTTTCTTATTCAGACGTCACCGCATCATTTACTAATCCTTTCTCCTTCATATCATTCCTTACACAGTCCATCTTCAGTTCAGCCTTTTAGTCACATATTGTGCTTCGTTCCTCCTCATTACATGTCCATACCAAGACAAACGACTGTCTTTCTATTTTTCTGTAACAGGCGCAACTTGCAGACCTCCTCTAATATACTTATTCCTTACTTTATCCAATCGACAAGATTGGATAAAGTAAGGAATAAGTATACCGCTCCACATATCCATCTCATGTATCTATAAGTTCTAATAAATAAAAACCTTTGACTTTGACTAATACCCACAAAAATCTAGCAACAAATCAAAATAAACACAATCCTGTCACGTCGTCGTGACAACGCTAACTAGAAAGAAGAAAGAAAGAAAGAAATCATTTATTTGCTAAAATGTAGGTATACAAATAATGGTGGTAAGTTTTACGACGTCCCGATACATTTTGCCTTACGGCATGCAAAATTATTTAAATATACATTTAGTAGACGAACATTTAAGTTAAAAAGAACATATTCCTATAGGTACATTAAATTAAAAATAACAACAAATTAAATTACAAATGTCAACGAATTAAACAATTTAAATGGCACAAGTCTTAATCTAAAATCTTAATCATTTAATTAAATTAAATCAATGAATGAATACTACTAATCTAAACAAAACAAAAAATAAATAATAAAAAATAAACTAGCAGACGAAATTATTTGAATAGGGACTCTATTAGCGAGAACTAGATGGAATAATCTAGATTTCTAACTATTGTTTGACTGTTATCATTAGGGAATAGTATTTGCTTTGAGTTATTATGAATTTTGAACCGAAACTAGGAGTTCCGGAGCATTCTGATTGGGTTTCCCAAGGTTTCTGCGAAGTGATCTCATTTGATAATTTGAAATGGTTGACACAACTGTCGAGTTATTCTCAGAGAATTTAATGTTTGAGAAAATTCTTGTAATGGAACCATTACCATAACAAGAATTTTCGGAAACATTTTCATACTTGGAAACCGATTCTAGAGTTTCATATTTACCTACAATTTGATCTACAGGTTTTCTTCCTAAAAACGAAACCCTTTTAAAAACCATTTTATTGTTCATCTGTCTGTATGTATGCTTAGTGATCTCGGGAACGTGTGGAAGTATCGTGTTGTAAAAATCAACCCTCTTAGTCTACGCAGTAAAAAGATATAACCGTTTATGTCGCAAGTTTGTACGGAACGCTCGATGCACGATACCGAATTGCACTTGGCCAGTTCTTTAAGATAATGATTTAAGTCAATTTATGTAAAGAAGATGAGGAATTTACTATCTGTCTGATTTCTGGGAAGAAATAGCGGAACTAACTCAAAAGTATCTTTTAAAGTCAAAACGTGCAGAGCGGCCTGCCAGGGGCTCCGCCTGCCGGGGTTGCGGGTTGTTCGAAAGATACCACGGCCTCGTAACGTAAAGGGCAAGAAGGAACACGGGTGGGTTTTAGTCAGTACAAGTCTGACACTCAGCCCCGCTCCGCCTAGATCGGGGGAAGATTTTTAATTATTTGATGATTTCCCACCCAAAAAAAAAACTTGTTTAACTTCTATGCGGTACAACATATTTGTAAGACTCGCTTTTCTGGGTTTCAGACCCGGTTCGGTGTTCGAACTTGGCAGGTTCAAAATACCACAATAATCTCTAAATGTGATGAGACCAAACATTTGTTTAGTGAGCGACTCCTATTTTACACACCCTTCTATTACTTCAAACAATGTAAAACTCCAAAACCTTCAGCAACCCTATCAGGTGGCCTAATTCCCCAGAGACCCAACAGATGTCGCCCCAACAACCTGAAAATTGTAAAACTGAAAACACCAGGTCCCACCGCCTATCACAATTTTGTTCTATACCTATCGACAACAAAGAGGGAAGAAAAGGTAAAACTTAGCCTTGCTATTACAATCAATAAGGCGCAAGGGCAAAAACTACAGGTAGCATGTACCTGCAAATCAGGAAAGGGGAACTGTGTTACCCCGAATTTAACGCGAGCGAAGCCGCGGGCAAAAGCAAGTATTTTTAAAAAGGCCAAAGTTTGTAAATTTGTGTGTATGTTTGTTACTCCTTCACGCCCAAACGGCTTATCGGATTTGGATTAAATTTGGCCACAAGATAGCTTATATTCTACATAAATAATAGTCTGAACAATACTTTTTTTCTCAGTATCCGTCGTCTAAACTGTGGGTCGCAACTAGTACGAACATAAATAAACGGGGGTAGTTATCAGGAGCTAGACGTTAACAGGAGGAGCTCGTGGCTAAATAATAGCAGCTGCTCGGGTCGATCTTTAGGTTAAGCCGTGCTTGCCTAGGTTGGTCTGTGGATGGGTGACCACCCGTTACATACCGAGTTTCCTCCTTGCCTCGGAAAGCACGTTAAGCAGTTGGTCTCGGCTGTCATTTGTAGATCTTTGACAGTCGTTACAGGTAGTCAGTGTTCCAAAAGTCTGACAACCAGTCTTACCAAGGGGTATCGCATTACCTAGTATAGCATTACTAACTGGGTTGTGGAGGTCAGATAGGCAGTCGCTCCATGTAGAATACTGGTATTCAGATGCATCCGGTAAGACTGGAAGCCGACCCCCAACATAGTTGGGAAAAAGCTAGGCAGATGATGAGTTTTCAGGAGCTAGTTTCTTTCTTCCCCGCTTCCCGCTCATCGCTGGCTGTTTGACAAGAGCCTGAACAACTGAACACACGACTCGATTACTTGGCTGCGTTTAATTACACCGCTGTAATTACACCTACTTCTGTAACAATAGCTGTCTGATACGGTATTTTAGAAGCCTTTTGTTTTTACCCATTTGTGTTCAGCCAGAAAATATTGGAACAGTTACTGGGGACGTGATTCAGGAGATATTTTCAGGTTACCTTTTGTGTGTGAGAGTACTGTTGTATTTATGTTGTTGTCTGTACTTATATGTACTTTTTTTTTGGTCGGGGCGGGACTGAGTGTCAGACTTGTACTGATGTTCCTTCCACCATGTTCCATGTTCCTTCTATTGCCCTTTACGTTCCGGGGCCCCGATATCTCTTTCGAACAACCCGTGACCCCGGTAGGAACTACTGATATTATGTACTTACGATTCATTGGGAGGTACAGTCAGCAAAATAGATAACTTAAACAGTCTTGTCAAACACAGTTGAAAATTTCAAAGGAATTGTTGAATGTTTTCGAATTTATTTGAGTTTAGTTTCAGTAAATAAATTTAATTTGAATTGAAGACATCAGTTTCTATGAAAAACTCGGATCTGGCAATTAATTTCTATTCGTGACTTTAGTTACTCCTTTTGTCCAATGAAAGTAAACACGAGTAACAGTCATCATTATCTGCTTAGCCTTTTCCCCTCGATGTTGAAGTTAGCAACCAGTAATACCAGTATATTTCTACCTATCTGACCTCCACAAAAAGGAAGTACTGGCCTACGATATCCCTTGGTCAGACTGCTGTCAGACTTTCTGACTTCTTAACGCGATTTCCGAGTCGCAGACAACTCGGTATGTAATGATGGTCACCCAAGGGATTAGCATATGGTCCATATACATTAGAATAATAAATATACATTATAGAAGATATTGGCGCAGAGACAGAGCGATTGACTGCTAAGTTGCGTGTTGCGGGTTCGATTTTCGCACCTGACAAATACTTGTATGGCCTAGAAATAGTTGTTTCGGGTCTGGCTGTTTGTGTATGTGAGTTTAAATGTTTGTAAACGCACCCACGATATAGGAGAAATTTCTAGTGCACCGTTTTTTTTAAATATAGATAAAATTAATGGTATGGGACCCCTTTAGGAATATACCTTTTCGTCTATCAATAATTTTGTAAATCGGCCCACAATCGTCGGAGAAATTGAGAACCTTCACTTCCATGAAGTCGGTAAAACTTTTCAGAGTGACATGACCTTTCTTCATAGAAACTTAAACAACGCTTACACCGTTGTTTCATGAAATTCTCAGTATAGCCTGGAGGCTGGGACTGAGCCCGGTTGATGGAAACAGGACTGTTCCTGCTAAACATATAAATCTGGCGAAACGTGGGTGTTCAAGGCACGTTCCTATTACGCCCGAAGGGGACAGCAAACCTTTCTTTTTGCGGGTGGGAAATCATCAAATAACTCCCCCCTCTCTAGGAAGAACAGAGGGGTGTGTCAGACTTTTACTGACTATAACCCACCCATGTTTTTTTTTGCCGGTTTAAGACGCGGTAACAAGCTAATCTTTAGTGAGGCTAGCTGCATACTGGGCATGGTCTGACACAAGTACACGACAGTATTGCATCGAAAGAATAGAAATAAGGTCGAAAATATTTCAGTGTTTGATTTTATTTGAATAGGTATCATGTCCGCCAAAATGTACGTCATTTTGCAGTTTTAATTGAATATAAAAAAATACAGTTCCGTGTTTGAAAAATTTTAGATATCTCTTTAATCTATAACATTTCCTTTGTTATAGATATAAATAATATGATGATGGAAAAAAATTGAATTTTTTTCGTGGTCTTTTTAAACTTTTTTTTTCGTAGTAGGTACTAGACCACTTTTGTAAACAGATTTTGTTTTAGTCTTTACTTTATGTATTGAACTATACACGGTATTTTTTTTTGGCTAGTAGCATGTACAGAGATACGGTTAATAACACGACGAAAATCTAGACGTTTTACGAAGTGTTTGCTTTGTACAGCGCCTTAACCTAAAGATCCACTCAATGGCTGCTAATATCTAGCCACGAGCTCCTCAAAATAAGTTAATGATTTATTAATTAAATATTAATCAAAAGGCCCTGACAGGAAGTGCGTGGGTTTATCTTCAAACATTTTCGATTTCCATGAAACGTTGAAAATAACATGTATTTACACAAGTTATTTCAAAATCGAGCTGTTTACGTTCATAGACCGGAAGTGGGATGTTACTGTAGCTAGGAAGTGCCAATTAAACAACCTTGTTATTTTGCACAAAATTCTTGTTAATTTCAGTGTTTTCAGTTTGCGAAGGAGACATTAAAGCGTTGATATTTTACTGAACGTAGATTAACTTAATGTTTATCAAAAGTCGCTTTTGTACATGGGCGTTAGCCCGTATTCGGGTGCTTAAAAGAATTTGGGCACCCAAATCATTTGTTACACTTCGAGTAGTTTGAACTAAGTAAGACAAACCAGCGTATTTACAATGTGTACATGGCTAGAACGCAATTGTGTGAAACTAGTCGCGTATAGATTGGAAATCACTTATTAATCAAAGTCTTCCAAAGTATACAACATCAGTAGGCTTACTATGACATCTTAAAGCAGAACTTATTCCACTGAGTGAAAGAGATGGTGCTAGACACCCTGTATAGCTCTGTCCCTTTCCCTCAGAGGAATAAGTTCTGCGTTAACATGTCATGGTAGGGTAGCAGTACGCAAATACTCACGTATATTTTATAGTGGCCAAAGTAACTAGCTTTGCTCCAAAATATACAGTGCTCAACTAATCATGTACATATACCTAACTATTCAGATTAGGTTCAATTCTTTAAAAAAAATACGCCATAAACGACTTGGATTAGTAGAAAAAAGAGATTGTTTTTTGTAGGTTACCTGAAACTGAACTATTTCGATTAGGGTAATTACTTATTGAATTAAATGACATTATTTCAAATTCAATTAAATAAATGACATTATTTTAAAGATAAAAATATTTTGGCGATCAACAACAGTAACTATACGCGAGTAGTACGCAAAATACGTGTATACTTCGTAATCACAAATTTAAAAAGCGCATTACAAAGTATACGCGAGCAGTTTCCTATGGCTGCGTTCTGGCCATGTCTACAATGTAAATACGCGTCGAACCATGAAACCGAACAAAATTAGCTGAAAACTGATTAAGCCATTCCTCAAAAGGAAAAATACGGAACCCGTATTGGATCACTTTGTTCTCCGTCTGTCTATGTTTCTGTCAAGACCCTTTATCTCGGGAACGCGTTGAGCTATCAAATTGAATTTAAAACCACATACACGAGTCGGTGGTCCCTTTGAACTGTGAAAAATGAACTCAGTTTTTTTCTTTTCGTTTATCCAAATTCCAGAGACAATAGAATTCGGGCAAAAGACATCCTTACTAATATTATAAAAGCGAAAGTGAGTTTGTTTGTTTGTTTGTTTGCTCTTCACGCTCTTCACGCTTTAGTGGCTTATCCGATTTTGATGAATTTTGGTACAGAGATAGTTGGGAACCAGGAGACGGACATAGGCTAATTTTTATTTAAAAAAAGTGGGATGTGAGGGAAAAAGAGGGAAGAAACGGGAAAACTTAGCGTTGCTATTACAAAACAATAAGGCGCAAGGGGATCTGTGTTACCCCAAATTAAACGCGGGCGAAGCCGCGGGCGAAAACTAGTATTGTAATAAAAGTTTGAATAAAGACTTACCAGTAACATTAATTAGGCGTCCTTAGTTATAGAGAGAAGATAGAGGAAAACCACCATGTGGATGGATCACGATTATTTGGATCGTTTCGAGATAGTTTTGATGAAATAATTAACACTCGAGCTCGTGGCCAAGTTATAGAAGCTCCTTTGGTCGATCTTTAGGTTAAGCTGTGCTTACCTAGATTGGTCTGTAGATGGCGACCGGTTACATACCGAGTTCCCTCCATGCCTCGGACAGCACGTTAAGCTGTTGGTCTCGGCTGTCATTTGAAGATCTTTGGCAGAAAGTTAGTGCCCTCAAAAGTCTGACAACTTTTACCAAGGAGTAGCGTATTACCCAGTACTAACTGAGTTGTGGAGGTCATCTGGTATTTTTGCATCCGCGTAGTTGGGCAAAGGTTAAGCATATGTTGAGTGTCTCTACTTTCCAAATTACCCACCAAGTTACGTACAATCTTGCCAGAAACATCGTACATCTTATAAAAACATTGTTTTGCACAATCTACGACAAACATGTTTTGCTAGTCCCTTCCAGATCTTATCAGCTTTCAGGTACAAATTACCGCCCATCCATCAGATAAATCTCTCGCATACCTATTAGGACAGGCTAGTCTTAGACCCAGCCTGTCCTACGCCGGACACGCCCGTTATTGTCCTAAGTTATAAGCTAGTTATTCAGTCTAGAATTTATAACCGTCTTGTCGCCATCTGTCTTTGTTTATTATTGCACTTGGGTGTGTATTAAAGCGTTTCCTGTAAGTTTGTTAGTTATGCGTATCATAAACTGTTAGATGGAGTCGTTTGTCTTGGCCGGTATTATTAAGGTCTCCGAGTTTGATACGGGAAATAGATAAAAATTGGTTTCATTTATTGTTGCTACTAGAAATACTACAAGAGTTTTCCTTAAAGGATCACGTTAACCATAGTATAACAGTTAAATTCCTATATTAAATTGCCTCAAATGCGCCGAAATATCGGGTTCTCATATTAAAAAATAAAAACAAATATTATAAATGCTTGTGCCCGCTGCTTCGCCTGCGTTAAATTCGGGATAACACAGTTCCCTTTACCTAATTTGCACCTGCAAATTAGGTAAAGGGAACTGTGTTATCCCGAATAAACCCGAGTTAAAAACTAAGGTTGCAGGTACCTGCAACCTTAGTTTTTGCCCTTGCGCCTTATTTATTGAAGTAGCAATGCTAAGTTTTCTTTTCTCTTCCCTCTTTCTCCCTATTATCTCAATCTTTTTTTAAAAAAAATAGCCTGTCCCAACTATCTCTGTACAAAATTCATCAAAATTGGTTTAGCCGTTTAGGCGTGAAGACGTAACAAACAAACACACTCACTTTCGCTTTTATAATATTAGTAAGGATGTTAGTCACCATGTTAGTTTAAAAACTTGAACGTATTTAAATGAAATTTAACATTCAGATATTTTTTAACCTAGATTAACACATAGGACACTTCTTATTAATCTTAGTACTTATACTGATTCCGATAGAAAATTGCCGACCTTCACGCGAGCACCGCCGTGGGCATTGACAAGTGTAAAATTTATGAAAAGGAAACTTACAGGATGTTCTCAGTACTAGTTATGACATGTCTTTCCCCAGCCTTTGACTCTATAAATTAAATTATGCGTTGGTTTGACTCAATCAGAGCTCTTTGATCTACCTTATATTCAATATTAATTTATAAAAGTGGATGATGAAACACATACGGGAGAATAAAGGGACGAACAGTGATCAAAATGTTTAATATATTGGTGTCGAGTCTTTTGTCACAAAAAAAACTAAAACTACCGTAAAAATCACTACAATTTCATTTATTCCTGTCAAACGACATTTGTTCTTCAGCAATTGGTTAGTGACACAATTTAACGATATTATAGTTTGACAGCATTAATTGACGGGCCTGTTGGTCTAGGGGTTATTGGCCCTAACTGCTGAGCCGGAGGTCGTGGGTTCGATTCCCACCCAGGACAAACTTTGTGTGATGAGCATGATTGTTTGTTCTATGTCTGGGTGTGATTTATCTATAATATGTATGTATTTATAAATTATATAAGTATGTATATCAGTTGTCTGGTTACCATAACACAAGCTCTGCTTAGCTTGGGATCAGATAGCCGTGTGTGAGTTGTCCCAAGATATTTATAAATGATAGTTTAGTTAACCAATTTAGAGAAAATGGCGATCTCGCTTCTGAAATTCACGTTTTTCACTAAAAATAGTGGTTATCATGCTAAATCGGACTATCTTTAATCGTGACTAAAATGATACGGAGTAAAATAAGATGTGATTAGGTATGTCATTTTATTATTAGACTAGTTTAATTCGGTGGTTCAATGACAATTGGCACAATTGTCTTTTTTTTTAAGAACCTTGCCCCACACTAGAATTTTTTCTTGTATCGTGGGTGCGTTTGCAAACATTTAAAATCACAAACACAAACAGCCAGACCCGGAACAACTATTTGTAGGCCATACAAATATTTGTTCCGTGCGAGAATCGAACCCGCAACACGCAACGCAGCAGTCAATCGCTCAGCCACTGCGTTAACGGTGCCGTCAATCATGCCGTGACGTCTGATAGGGGAAAATGGAAGAAGAAAACGTGTTGCGCCGACCCCAAATAGAATGGGACAAGGGCAGGAAAATGACGATGCTGTATTTAAAAATGTGATTTAAAGATAAAAAGCGACCATTTCCCTCATCAATCAGTATGTTTTCAACCAGCACCTTTAAATTCCCTCACATTTACCGTTGAGATCTCTAATGATCGCTGAAATGAAATCTAATCTCACCTGAATCTGCGTCATCAACTTTATTACAAAGTTTCTTTGTAAAAAGAACTAGTAGATATTTCTCAAAACTGGTTGCTGGAATCCCAGGATAACGTCGTTTTTTTAAGTTTATTATAGGACATTTTTCTTGGATCTTTTTTTTACTTTATACTTTACTAGCTTTTGCCCGCGACTTCGCTCGCGTTAAATTCGGGGTAACACAGTTCTCCTTGCGCCTTATCGATTTGTAATAGCAACGCTAAGTTTTCCCTTTTCTTCCCTCTTTCTCCCTCACATCCCACTTTTTTAAATAAAAATTAGCCTATGTCCGTCTCCTGGTTCCCAACTATATCTGTACCAAAATTCATCAAAATCAGTGTAGCCATTAAAGCGTGAAGAGGTAACAAACAAACAAATAAACAAACAAAAAAACTCACTTTCGCTTTTATAATATTAGTAAGGATATATATATAATATAATATATATATATAATATAAGTAAAGATATGGTTTTTTATCGAACATCAATATACCCTTTTTCTGCGGATGAGAAATTATCAAAAAACTTACCCGCTCTGGGGGGAGTATCAGACTTTTACTGATAAAAACCCATCCAAGTTCCTTTTTTTGCACTAAATTTTCCGGGGTCTTAGTAACATTTACGAACAACCCGTAACCCCGACAGGCGGTAGTCTGGCAGGCCGCTCTGTTTGCTGACATCTCGTAAGTGGAACACGAACGACACGGCATCATTGTACCCCTAGCCTATCAATCTATACTAATATTATAAAGCTGAAGAGTTTGTTTGTTTGTTTGAACGCGCTAATCTCAAGGACTACTGGTTGGAATTGGAAAATTCTTTTAGTGTTGGATAGTCCATTTCTTGAGGAAGGCTATAGGCTATATAACATCACGCTACGACCAACAGGTGCTGAGCAGCGCGGGTGAAACCGTGGGAAACAGCTAGTTACCTATAAGTTGAATTAAATATGGAGATAGTCTTTATCTTGTTGCAGTTCACACGGCACCTTTTTTGATAACCTAAAGACATTCACAACAATTAATTTTAAATTGATAGTTACTAATTAATAAAAAAATATATAATTTAATTTAGCGCCAATTATCACAATATGTACAATAATAATGTACAATCAGAACAAATTAACGTTATCAATTATACGTGCTTCATTATTTTCTTTGTTGCGAGTTTTTTTTTGTACAAAACATTGACTTGCTTTTGCAAAACATGTTTTTGGCTGAAAATCAAAGACCTAAAAGTTCGGGATCATTGACCTACGGGTTATCTAGCGTTACTATGGTCACGTTAACTTTATGTATAAGTGATTTGGGCAATAACCCGGATATTCAAATAAAAATATTAGTATTAATTAATATGCTTAGCTAAGAGTGGTAAGAGTTGTGTCTAAAAAGAAAATCCTACTTTCTACTATAGCCCAATCATGAACTAGCGACATTCTAGATACTAACGTAACGAGTGTTTTAATCTACTATTACGAAACACACTTGGGTCTAATTCACTTCCCTCCTTTTTGGCAGCCATTTTGAGATATTCTCCATGCGTGTGCAAAAAATAATCATGTCTGTCAAAGTTTTGGTCTTACTGAGACAAAAAAAGGTTTATTCAGAGTGCAACAATATTGTCTATCGTTTAAATTAAGAAATGATGAGCTTACATTTTCGTAACTTTAGAGAACAAAATTAAAGTCCAAAAAAATGTGCAAATCAACGAAAGGTTTGTTAACTTTTTCTTTTTTAAATTGGTAGTTTTTTTTTTTAATTAAAAAGTTTTAGTACTGGAATGAGATGGGAACTATGCTTATTTTATGTCAACACATTGTCCTTATTTAAAGCAAATGAAAAAAAAAAACATATCTTTCTTTTTTTAAGAAACAGGTACATGACAGCTTGTCCCTTCGCAATATAATTAGCAAAAGATAATGGGGAAAGAATAGAAGCACAACATTTTAGAAACACATTAGTCAGTAATGTAGGGCCGAGAACTGCCAAGTTAGCCCAAAGCAACGTACCCCAGATAATTTACTACTACTCAGATACCAAGATAATATTTATCCATGAATAATTTATAGATCTCCCGAGAAACGTAGGGCCGTAAGGGGAGGTGTTGACCTTATTCTATCAAGTTTGTTCTGTAAACGCGGAAAAGACGTTATAAATGTTATAATTATTTTTTCAAGGAATAAACGATGTTTTTTGTTGGTTTCTGGAGCGAGATGATTGCTGTCGACTATTTAAGAGGAAATAAGGCTGCTAGTAGTTTTCGTTAGTGGTGTTAAGTTGGTAACACACGTAGAAATTAGCGGCCTGTGTGTTCACAGATTAACACACGCGGTTGCCTGACTTATCAAGCAACCATGTATGTTGTATCGTTGAAGACAAAGTGATGAAACCTAAGATAATTTCGTCGATTTACTTACGTTTTGTAAAGTAAGCAATGACTTATTGTCGGGCCTACTCTGTCCTACTGTAACTAGGTCCTACTGTGTGAACTGACGCTGTTACACAACATTGTAAACCCAAATGTTTTTTAAAAGGGTAACCATGCAGTTTCTTGCCGGTTCTTCTGCATAGGAAACGACCAACCCGAACCGCGCACCTTTTCTCGACGTTTTATAAGTGCCCATGTAGGCCTAAAAATATTTTGATTTTGACTCCTTCCGCTATGGGCAAAGTGGAAAAGAGTGTCAGACTTTGACATTGCCGACATTGAATAAAAGCAAAAGATTTTTATTCAACTTAGGCTTGCAATCAGCAGTTTTTGAACGTCAAATTACAAGAGAGAGTCCCATAACAACGCCCTTTCACACATCCTAGTATTTTACCTGAGAAGAAGAAGTGGCGGAACAAACTCCCCAGCAACACATCTGTCTGTCAGGCTAAAAGAACCAGAGTTTACACAATTTCGTTAATCACAAGGTAATAAAGCCTATCCATCATCCTTCTTTTACTTATCGTGTTCTGGCCGTAGTTATTGTTTTGAAGCAAATCGCAGACCACCCAAGATACCAATTACTACTCTGAGGCCGAGATTTCCTAAGGTACTAAGCTTTTTCTTTGGCCAAAAGCTATTTCAGCCATTGTCACTGTCGCTCAACTGTCAAAATATAAGATGAAGACAGGATTTTGTTTAATCAGACGCACGTGCCATCGTTTTTAAAGGACTTTTCCTTACTGGTTATTATTTCTTGTTAAAGTGCTGTAGTTAGAACGCTTCCAGAGTGGGCTGGCAACTGTTGAAGAACATTAATCTGAGGCACGTGTACACAGCCATTTCCTTCTTAGAGTAAACCCTACTCTAAACTGTACCTTTAAAGGAATAAAATGGAATGTATAAAGGATCACTTTGTTGTCCGTCAGTCTATCTGTCAAGACCCTTTATCTCAGGAAGGCGTGAAGGTTTAGAGTTGGAATTAAAACCATATACTCAACTGTGTAGTCTCTTTGTGCTGTGAAAAAATCAACTATTAAAGTCTACGCAGTCAAAAGATATGGCCGTTTATGTCGCAAGTTTATACGGAACCCTTGGAGTGCGAGTCCGAGACGCACTAGACCGGTTCAGACCTTAAAGCCCAATTGCCCGAGTTTGCGGGTCGTCCGAAAGAAATAAAGCGGCCCCGGAACATGAAGGACAAAAGAAGGAACATGGGTGATTTTTAGTCAGTAAAAGTCTGACCCCGCTTCCCTGCTCCGCCCACAGCGGGACAAGTTATTTTATGATTTTCTATCCACCAAAATAAGGTCCAATTGTAAACACAGGTAAATACAGACCTCCAGCTCTTTGCACCACATAGCTTTAAAAAACACTTCCTACATCACCCCCAAGCACCCTTATCCGTCCATTCTTTACCCCCCTAACCTAGAAACCCGCTACCCCTCTACGTATGCTCCACATAACTGCCATGACACGCGAGTTGCCTCTTCAATCAATCAAACCGACGGATAGGGACTGATACCAGCGCTGACGTTTGACAGGTCTCACAGACAATGATTTACTGTTGTGTATCGCCACTGATTTATAATGGCCGGCTTTGTAGTACTGGACATTATTGGTTTGGCCGACGAGTCGTTATACATAACATAACACATAACATCGCGCTTGTATCTCTTGGGTTGTGCCAATCGCTTGCGGGGATTGCGGGTTGTTCGAAAGAGATACCTGGCTCCTGGACATTAAGTGCAAACGAGGGAACATAGGTGGGTTTTAGTCATTGAAAGTCTGTCACTCTCTCCCGCCTAGAGCGGGGGTAAATATTTAATGATTTCCTTTTACAAAAAAAGAGTTGTACCTAATTGCACACCCAACATACTCCGAACTGGCGAAGTCAATTTTAAGTTCTATTTAATAACGACGGAAGATCCTGGCACAGATGTGATGACGATGACGGATGACGGTGGCTGCTACTGCGGGGATTTTTAACATTTTAACATTTTAGACTGTTTATTCACATGTCATCACCGAGACCCGTGTTTGCTGTAATTCTCGAGCTCTTGATAAAATCAAAACCTAATGATTAAACCCAAGTTACAGTCTCACCACGAAATTTCTTGACTTTTTTGATTTTATAATCTAAACACGATTGATCAACAAAATAATTTCAAAATATATATAATTTTCCTTTAGCATTTCCTTACAAAATAAAAATGAAACTCGTAACAAGCTCACCAATTTCGGATATTGCCCTTAAAATCTTCCTGACGATAACTTTTCAGTACCATTGCCGTGTACCACACTGAAACGGTATGAGGCCAAAACATCAATGTTTATGATATGATGTATTAGCTTTTGCCCGCGGCTTCACTCGCGTTAAATTTGAGGTAGCACAGTTCTCCTTTTCTGATTTGCAGGTACCTGCTACCTGCGGGTTTTTCCCTTGCGCCTTATTAATTTATAATAGCAAAGCTAAGTTTTCCCTTTACTTCCCTTTTTCTACTTAATATGCCACTTTAAAAAAAAAAAAATGCCTTCGTCCATCTCCTGGATCCTAACTATCTCTGTACCAAAATTCATCAAAATCACTTTAGCCATTTAGGCGTGAAGAGGTAACAAACAAACAAACTCACTCGCTTTTATAATATTAGCAAGGAAGTAAGGATTAGTAATGATATCCTCCAAAGTCCAAAAATGGATATCCTTCGAAGTTTTTTGGGCAGTAGATACCGATTGTGTGCGACTTCTTTACGTGGTGAACACCTTCAATCTGGCCTCTTTGACTATGTAGAAGTGGGCGTGCATCTTATCCAGCAGCTGATATTTAATGTGGTGTGGTTATCTCACTCCCTCTTAAAGAGTGGAAACCTGGTAATAAGAACATTGTAGGCTTTATTTGCGGTTGGGAAATCATCAAATAACTTCCTTGCTCTGAGCGGAGCGAAAACCCACACATGTTCCTTCTTTTGCCCATTATGTTCCGAGGCCGCGGTATCTTTCTCGAACAACCCGCAACCCCGGCAAGAATGTTGAAGGTTGATTACGCTTTGCTGCCTATCAGAGACACCACACCATTATTGTTATTAAAAATGTTCTTGGTTAGCATCCCGCAAGACTCGGTTATCATTTACTGCCAATGGCTTGATGGCCAAGAGCCTCGAAGAGCATCTTCGAGGCTCGCCTTAAGTGGTTGGATCAAGGGCCTGATTCAGAAGGCAGTACTTTCTAGATGCTGCGGGTCGTTCGAAAAAATAGCGCGGCCCCGGAACGTAAAGGGCAAGAAATGGCATGGGTGGTTTAGTCAGTAAAAGTCTGACAATCCCCCACTCCGTCCCGAGCGGGGGAAGTTATCTGATTATTTCACACCCCAAAAAAATACTTCCTAGCGGCCCGCATTGTGAGGAGGTTCCTGTCTCTAAAGGTCTAAGAACCTTGGTAGCTTGGACTCCTGCCTCCGATGCCGGTGGACCACTATAATCTTTCGTATTGTTAACTAGAGAATGGTTTATTCATTTGTGAAGATATGTGTTGATGAGATGGTACATGTTCAAATACATTGATTCTGGTCCATCCTTTCATAAATGGTTTGATTATTATTTTCAGGAAGTCACTTAAAACTTCAAGGACTTTAACTTAAATAATCTGAAATTGATCGCATAATATTTTGAACCACAAACTTTCAGAAGGTGCTTAAATAGAGTGCGTGGGATACCATTTGTAGCAATCTGAAATAAACGTTCCGAGTTCAATCTTTAGGCTTTATTTAGGCGAAGTTTCTTTATAAAGTAAAACCGATAGTATAAAGTGTTTTGTAATAATTTACGTGAATGACTGGTTCGTTGATCTACAAGTTGCAATCGCTACTTGCTCATGATGAAGTTCGGATTTTGAATCACAGGTAGGGCTAAGCATAACTGGGTTTAATTTCATAAAAAAAAAACAGTAGGAATAGAAGCAATACTAGTGCCTCTTGGTAAAAAGTGGGTTTACTATAGTTACATATGTGCCAAACCTTGAGGGAACGTGAAAAACAAGACGTTTAAGACGTGATGTTATCTTTAGAGTATAATGATATCGTTTTTGCTTTTCCCGGGAGACTAAAAGTTTTCTTACGTAGTGGAAACTGCCGCTGTGTGGTTTTCATTGTATGAAGTTGAATATTTTCTTTGTATAATAGAAAATTTTCTGAATCAGCCAGTTTCTTTACGATGTTTTCTTTCACTGAAGCAAGTGATAATTATCAAATACGCACACGTATCCGAAAATACCTGTGCGTGTCTTGGGCTCGAACTTGAGACTTAAATATATCTACTAACTATGACTTTAAGACGTTGCGAGACTACTCCCGGCCACTGCAGATGCGGTTCTGTAGACGGTGAGCAATGGGTAGCTCACCGTCCGTCCCTTCAGTGGCGACAGGCCGTGTCGACGGAGCGTAAGAGTTCCACGGGCGCCTCAAGATATGTCAGCAAATCAGAGGAGCCTGCCAGGCCAGGGCAAGGGTTGCTCGAAAGAGATACCGCGGCCCCGGAACAAAAAGGGGCGATAGAATGAATATGGCTGCGCCGCCCAGAGCGGGAACTCATTTGATGACTTGGCAGCCCAACGGTCACACCGCTTGACTATCACTGCTTCTTCGCTGATAGTATATTTCTGTATCCATACGCTCTAGTCTCTTCTGATTGTGGAAGAATCTTGTCTTAATATCACAGTGTTAATACCAAGTTTATTTTTTTCCAGACTTAGATAAGCAGTTCTCGGTGCACCCCGAGAATGCGACGGCATGGCGCGGCCAGCCTTTCGTCCTGAACTGCGACATCAGTTCGGGACCCGCCGCCGCCGTCTCCTGGCAGAGGGATGGAGAACCACTGCCGGCGAATAACAGGTATGGGCCATACTACTTTAAAAGCGTTATTATCAATTTAATCTCTTTCGGAAAAAACAGTAAAGAAGAAAAAACCTTTTTTTTTCAACAAGGCCGTTTAGTAATAAAAAAAACATTGTTTCAGATATCATTTGCTGAAAAATCAGCTACTTATAACGGACGTGTCAAGAGAAGATGCAGGATTGTACAGGTACTTACCGAATTTACAAGTAGAATAAGACAACTCCGCTTCCTAAAAATGTACCAACAGCTTAGCTCAGGTGGACCACTGTAACATTTCATGAAATTCTAATGCGCTAACGACATTCGGCATGTCATTTCATGGCTACGACATAATGCGTCTTGCAGCGCTACGGTCCGCGCTACGGCGTAGCACCGTGCTACGATTTCGCTACGCTTCGGCAAAAGCTTTCTCCGCGTTTGCACGCATGCTTTATAATGTTGCATTAAACCTTAGACAAAACTTACTTTACACTTAGTAGTTATTATTGTTTTTTGGTCAAAACCACCATAGACAAACTTCGGATCAGCTGCAGACACCTAACACTGGAAGATACTTCAGAATATTATGTATCAATGACCGGTGCATTTTTTATTTGGTGGAATATTATTAAATTACTCTATCTTGCTCTCTGGGCGGAGCAGAAGGGAGTCTCAGGCTTGTACGGACTAAAACAGATCCATGTTCCTGTTTTTTTTCTTTTTGTGTTCCGTGGAGCTGTGGTATCTTTTTTGAACCAATTTGCAACCCTGGCAGGCAGCGGTTCTAACGATCCCCTCTGATTTGCTGACATTGACGCGCGCGTGAAATAAGAACGTGCCGTTGACACGGCCTGTCGCCACTAGATAGACGGACGGTGAGCTACCCATTACTCATCGACACCCACGCCTACGGCCGGATCGTCCCCCTCGTCGGCTAGGACTGTTAGAGGGAAAATCTGGTGCCTGAAATCATCATAAAGTAATCCGTAACGATTTAAGCGGACTTTAACCACGGTTATTTAACCACTTTGAACTAACATCACCAGATGCAAGGCAACAAACTCCCACGCGAACCGAACGCGCGTCAGTCATGGAGGTAGACTGCAAGTAGAGGAGTACGCTGGTGCGCTGGATCCTGCCATCCTGCCGCTGCATCATGAGCGGGACATCACTGTGCCCAAGGACGGTACCGTGGTGCTGCCGTGTCCTGTCACCGGATGGCCTAGACCTAAGGTAAGATTACTCCTGTTAATATTTTGAAAAAAAAAGTGGAGACACAGTGGACGAGTTATACAAGTGTGATTAAAAGTCACGTTTTGCAATTTGAGGTTTTGACAACAGTTTTCATTTGGCAGACATATTTTTTTCTGAACCACATCAAATGGACATTTAGGTACAAAAATAACATAATTCTTCCAGACTTACGCCTGAATTTTAAAAGCCTTTCATTGTTTCCAATATTTCTGACGTCAAATCTAATATATAAAACTCTCGAGGAGATGTTTGTTACCAAACTACTCCGAAACAGTTGGACCGGTTGGTCTGAAAATCGGCCAACTATTATTTTTCATACCCCAAACTGGGAAGGGGACCTGAACAGCAACAGGTGAAACTGCTAGGCACAGCTAGTATTTTTATAAAAATATTACTTAGTAGTCACACCGTATTTTCGTTTCCAGTTAATATGGGAGTTTTCCCAACCCGGACAGAGAACAAGCGAATTGGAGGAGACCGCCGAAGTCCTAACTCTTCGCCGAGTGGATCTGGAGCAAGAAGGAGTCTACACCTGTACTGTCGAGGGGAACAGCGAGCTGGTCAAGGTGAGCTCCCACCATGTCTATATTGAAGTTCTTGACTTTTGACCTTGGTAGTTTCTCAATAAGTTAAAAGGAAGGAATTGTATTTTACTGTATTTATCCTTACAAATGTTATAAAAGCGAAAGTGAGTTTGTTTGGAGACGTAACAACGTCTTCACGCCTGAATGGCTAAATTGTATTTTTTTTAAATGAGAAATGGGTTAGAAAGAAACGGGAAAACTTAGCTTTGCTATTACAATAAATAAGGCGCAAATCAGGAAAGGCGAACTGTGTTACCCCGAATTTAACGCGAGCGGAGCCGCGGGAAAAGCTTGTATGTCCATACATTATTCTATTTTTTTACGCTGTAAATTATAAATAAGCGTGGCTGGCTATATTTCCCGAACAACCTGCAACTCCGGAGTAACCTCCGGTTGCAGGCTGTTAAAAAAGATTCCACAGGATTTAGTCAGTAAAAGTTTGACACTCCCCCTCCCTACTCCGTCTAGAGCGGGAAAAGCTTATCCTGAACCCAAGTGACTGTAATTATCAAGCTTACAAACATAACAACAAAATAGTACATAATATTGTTTAGATTTAAAAGCATAGATAACTCTCGTTATAATTCCCACATAGTACAATACAAGCCAGCAATTTGATGAACAGATAAGGGTAATGAACATTCTATTCATTATTTTACTATTGTTTGAAATGTAATATAGAACTATTGTACTACGATGTACTGAGTTCAACTATTTGCCTGAGGTAGGTACGTATGAAGACTTGTATTTAAGGGCAAGTACAAGTTGGCAGCTCTAAGGGCTTCTTCATCATCTCGACGGTCCCTACGTACATAAACACACATGTCAAAAATGGCATTTTTTTATTGTCTCATTGGCTTTAGATTATCTATAAGTTTGAAAGTTGCGCCTGTTACAGAAGAATTGAAAGGGAGTCGTTTGTCTTGGTATGGACATGTGATGAAGAGGGATGAAGGACATGTGACTAAAAGAGTGATAGATCTGAATGTTGATGGACGGAGAGCGAGAGGAAGGCCAAAGTAAAGATGGATGGATTGTGCAAGGAGTGATATGAAGGAGAAAGGAGTAAATGATGCCATGACGTCTGATAGGGGAGAATGGAAGAAGAAAACGTGTTGCAGGAAAATAATGATGATGCGCACATGCTGACATACGATTTTTATTTAATTTATTTACCTTCTTTTTAGAAAATATTTACTAATGCTCATAGAACTATTTCTAGGGCGTGTTGAACACAAATTACGCTCTCCTGTAAACCTCGGTTTTTGACTTAACCTTATGTACGTAGGGACCGTCGATCTGCTTAGTCTCCTAACTATCTTGGCGTTGGCTTCCAGGCTAAACGGATGCAGCTAAATACCAGTTTTTTTTTTGTATTGATCGCCTAGCCTATCTGACCTCCACAACCCAATTAGTACTGGGTAATACGATACCCTTTGGTAAGACTGGTTGTCAGACTTTCGGGACACTGACTACCAGTATCGTTAAAGATCTACGTCGTTTTGACGGCTTAGTTGGCGCAGTGGTTGAGCGATCGACTGCTGCGTGTCGTGGGTTCGATCCCCGCACGGAACAAATATTTTTATGACCTACAGGTAGTTGTTTCGGGTCTGGCTGATGTGTATGTGAGTTGTAAATGATTGTAAACGCACCCACGATACAGGAGAAATTCCAAGTGCGGGGCAAGGTCAAATAACAACCGGGATCAACGTGCTTTCCGAGCCACGGAGGAAACTAGTCCTGAAACTTGTGGTCACCCCCCATCCACGGACCAACCTAGTCTAGCATGGCTTAACCTCAAGATCGACCGAAATGGAGGTATTTATTTAGCCACGAGTCGAGTAACAAATGCAAACAAAAAATACAGTTAAAAACCTGCTTACTAAAAGCTTATTTCAAGCAAATCGTACCAAAGCCTGAAGCACAGCGCTTACGAAGTTACAGGTAACAGTTAGTTAAAAATAACTATTTAATAGGTCATATTGTTATTGGCCAAGTGCGAGTCGGACTGGCGCATCGAGGGTTCCGTACAAAATTGTGACATCAACGGCCATATCTTTTGACTGCATAGACTTAGAGGGTTGATTTGACCACAGACTTAAGTTTATGAATTTTTTTTTCTTGTTATCTGCACGCGTTCCCGAAATGAAGGGTCTTGACAGACAGAAAGACGGATAAGAAAGTGATCCTATAAGGGTTCCGATTTTTCCATTAGAATAAGACCATTTTGATATAACTAAGACAAAAGAATAAAAAATATCTTGGGACAACTCACACACGGCTATCTGATCCCAAGCTAAGCAGAGCTTGTGTTATGGTAACCAGACAACTGATATACATACTTATATAATTTATAAATACATACATATTATAGATAAATCACACCCAGACACAGAACAAACAATCATGCTCATCACACAAAGTTTGTCCTGGGTGGGAATCGAACCCACGACCTCCGGCTCAGCAGTCAGGGCCACTAACCACTAGACCAACAGGCCCGTCAATTAATGCTGTCAAACTATATTATCTTCAACCACAAAATCGTGATCCATAACGTATCTGACAATGTAGACAAACCCTCCGCAAACGAGAAACCTTATCAAACAATATATTTAATTCAAATAAGGTAAAGTTATCTATATAATTGCTTTTCAGTGTACATAGTAGTATATTATAAACCGTCGTGTCTTCTACGAATATCCTTGTATGCCTCGCAGCCATTTGTGTTGAGTACTGAATAGATATTGCCTTATTTAACTAAATGTTATCCTGGGGCGGATTTTGATTATTATTATGGTTTAATATTTGATTCTCTTTTTGTTAGGGAAATTGATTTTAACACACTTTTATTAACGTTATCTGTACATTTCGAAGTCTTATAAGTTTAATTTTGAACGTGGCTTCACACTGGAATTTTTTCCTGTATCGTGATTGCGTTTACATACTTTTAAAGTCATTATGTCATATACACAAACAGTCAGACTCGCAACAACTATTATTTGGTCATATAAATATTTGGTCAGTGCGGGGATCGAACCCGCAACACTGCGCCAACCGTGTCGTTAAGGTTAAGCCGCGCTTGCTTGAGTTGGTCTGTAGATGGGCGGCTACTGGTCACTTACCGAGTTCACGTTAAACTTTTGGTCGCGGCTGTAATTCGCAATACTTTGACAGTTTTTACAGGTAATCTTTAGACCGAAAGACTGACAACTAAGGGGTTTCGTAGTACCCAGTACTAACCCGGTTGAGGAGGCCCCACGTCACGTTTCTGTCTTTGTTCGCGCAACACACATAACATTGCCTGCGATTATTTTTCTGTAGGGATGGGAGGCCATCAAATAACTCCTGTCGGCGGGCGGAGCGGGGGGTAATGTCTGACCGTTACTAACTGAAACCCACCCATGTTCCTTCTTTTGCAGTTTGTGTTCCAAAGCGGTATCTTATTCCAACAACCCGCAACCCCGGAGGTAGTCTATGTTACCATGTACATAACAACGTTTTCAAATTTATACCTTGAATATAGTATATTCTTCATCAAAGGAGATTATAAACATAACTAAACCAAGCAACTGAACGAATACATGTTAAACTGTTGCTATATTTTTGTTTGTAAATAAAACAAAAGAGTGGGAGGAAATTAAATAAAACGAAAACTTCCGAACATGTGTAGAGTTCGTTTCAGTAAATAGATACTGTTGTAAAAACATCCTCTCATCTCGAACTTGTTTCGTAGAAAAACAAGACACAACATCATTAATAATTCAATAGTACATTTTCCATTTTTCTCTTGACGGCACGTGTTCATTATAAATCTCTTTAAAACTTGGCCACAACCCGTGTTTGTTGAATGGGAAGCGGTCACCTCTTTCTGTGAAGCAGTCATGCTAGCAAAGAGAGGTGAGAGGTGGCCGGGCGTTTGAGGGAGCGAACCTCAAACCAACCTAGCCACCGTAGGAGACGCTCCGGGAGTTGGGCGCCGCGAGACGACTCCCGGTCACCGTAGATGCGGGCCTGTAGATGGTCTATTGACGACAGGCCGTGTCGAACGGCGCGTTCGTGTTTCACGCGCGCCTCAAAGAGATGTCAGCAAAGTAGGCCTGCCAGGGCTTCCGCCTGCCGGGGTTGCGGGTTGTTCGAAACAGGTACCGCGGCCCCGGAACGTAGAGGGCAATAGAAGGAATATGTGTGGGGTTTTACTCAGTACAAGTCTGACACTCCCCCCCGCTCCGCCCAGAGTGGGGAAGTTATTTGATGATTTCCAACACCAAAAAATAATCCGTGTATGGCGTGGCAAGAGAGTGAGATATAGTCGCAACAGCATCCTGAGAACTGCAGCGGAGAGATATACCCCCGAATACTGAAATGTCACTCAAAATTTAAGTCCCACTTAAGTTTAACAGAGACTCAGAAGTGACGTTTGACCATACAAAATCTAAAGTTTAAGAGCTGCTCAAATGTTAAGCAGCCCTCACATTTTGATTGACGTTTCAGTATTCGGGGGATAGCTCTCTAATTGTAAAACTTCTTGTGCAAAGCGTAATTGGTACTAACACTAGACAATAAGTTATTTTAAGTTACTAACAGACTATGGATTTTGTTTTGTCCGGAATAAAATAAATTATGTTCTACATATATATAGCTTTTGCCCGCGGCTTCGCTCGCGTTAAAGTCGGGGTAATACAGTTCCCCTTTCCTGATTTGCAGGTACCTGCTAACTGTAGTTTTTGCCCTTGCGCCTTATTGATTGCAATAGTTTAGCTAAGTTTTCCCTTTTCTTCCCTCTTTCTCCCTCAATGTCACTTTAAAAAAAAATAACCTATGTCCGTCTCCATGGTCCCAGCTATATGTGTACCAAAATTCATCAAAATCGGTTAAGGCGTGAAGACGTAACAAACAAACTCACTTTCGCCTGTAAAATATTAATAAGGTTCCTATTTTATTGTTTCCTCCGTACCTCAGAAAGCACGTCAACCCTCTATATTAGCGAACACAACAACCTACAACATTTTAAAAGTTAACGAAAACCTCCCTTTTCTTCTTCCTCAGACTTTCAACGTAACAATAACAGAGCCAGTGAAGATCACAGTTCCCCCGACATCCAAGCAGACGTTCCGGGCGAGTACGGTGAGGTTCAACTGCACCGCAGTGGGCAGGCCAGCCCCCACTGTCACCTGGTACAAGGATGGGAAGCCACTGGTGTTGGCTGGGCGGGTAGGTGTTACTATAAGATAATAAATACTAGCGTATTGCTGTTCCACAGCTAGGCAAAGGCCTCTTCTCAAACCACACTTGTTCAAGATTGTTTAGCGATTTTAGTATGTATATTAATGACTAGATGCATCCAGTATTTTCTAAGATTTCACAATGAGTGATTTTTTCTTTTATATATTTATAAATCCAGGTTTCCTCAGGATTATATTTTCGTCTACCGATGTCTGTGTTGTCTAAGATTAATAAAAAAGTACTTAAGAATTGAAAAAGTAATATTGAGACTTGCCCGGATTTGAACTCACAATCTCATGCATGAGAGGGGAGGCCTCTGGGATGGCCCAGACGCCCCATTGTGCACGAGGATTTGTTATCACTACGTTGCTATTATCAATAGTATTTAAAAGGTGGACGGGAAACCCGATGCACATTTATGTTTACCACGAATTCATTACATTATTCTAAACCCGGTAATTGATAAGCCGTTCCTTACATTTTCGTACGACGCGGTTGGCGCTGTGGACAGGCGATTGCCTCCTACCCCGCGTGTCGCGGGTTTGATATCCGTATGAAACAAATCGACGGTTCCTACGTACATAAGGTTAAGTCAAAAACCGAAGTTGGAGGAGAGCGTAATTTGTGTTCAACACGCCCTAAAAATGATTCTATGAGCAATAATAAATACTTTCTTTCTACAATATTTTAACAGTTTTAAGAGCTTTGTAATGCTACGCATAAGTATGTTATTTTTTCACGTTTTCTTGGAAAAAACTACTAGATGACCGTTTCTACGACACTCATTCGTTGTATTTATAATACTTGTTGGAACGAAGTTCCTTATCGCGCGTTGTGAAAGGGGGCTAGACTGAAAAAAATTCTTACGAAAAGTTGTCACGACACTTTTTGCTATAGTAAGCTATTGTAAGCTATGCGGCGTCGCATGTTTCTCTGTCTGTCTGTCTCTCTCTGTCTTTTATAGAAAGCAAGCCAGATATTTTCATTTCTATAGCAACTTCGTTCCATCCGGGTGTCCCTTGACACCTCTAAATTTTCTCTTAGACGATTTCTAAAACAAGGTAAATAAATTAAATAAAAATCGTATGTCAATAGCCAACGATACAATAAAAAAATGCCATTTTCGACATGTCTTTATGTACGTAGGGACCGTCGAAATGCTTGTAGTTGTTCCGGGTCTGGTTGTTTGTTAATTTATTAATTTAAATATTTGTGTTTGTTACAGATTGTGGTGTTACCTTCCGCTGATAGCAAGCGATTAGAATTACTTATCAGAAGTGTAACGTCGGAAGATGCAGGTAAATAAGGGTATTTTGATAATGAAAAAGGGAATCTTATGTTATGTTAATTCTGGACATGTGGCTAAATGATTACAGCCTTACGGGTCGAGCTTTGAGGTTAAGCTGTTGTGTCCTGCTGTTTTTTTTAAAGTTGTTACGCAGTTGTTATGAGTAGTCAGTGGCCTGAAAGTCTGACAACCATTCTTACAAGGGGTACCGTATTACACAGGATTAACTGGGTAATGGAGGTCAGATAGGCAGTCACTCCATGTTAAATACTGGTATTCAGTTGCATCTGGTTAGATTGGAAGCTGCGTACAATATAATGACATACATACAGACACAGATAATAAATATGACAACTCAGAACATGTAATGTAGGAACTAGCTTAAAATAAAAATATATGTATAAACTCAACAAAAAATGATGTATCGATGATTTTGTAAAATATTATAATTTAAAAGAGTGGCCATGGAGTTTCTTGCCCGTTCTTCTCCATAGAGATCTGTGCTTTAAAATGTGCAACTACAATACTTTCACAAGTTATTATGTCTTGTGACTGGGACTGTAGCAGTGTCTTTTTTTGTTTTTATAACATTCAAAAGTGCCTGTAACGGTTTAAATGAAATAAATGCTTTGAGTTTGAATCAAATTATTTTATTTCACCTTGTCCTACATGCCTTATAAAACGAAAAAATAGGGTGCACGGTTCAGGTAGGTCGTTTCCTATGGAGAAGAATCTGCGAGAACCTCCATGGTTACTCTTTTAAATTAATGTTGTTTTTGCAGCGTATGTACTTATGAGAGGACAGCTTATGCCAGACATTAAGTCGACTACGTATTCTAAATATTCCACTACCTGAATATTGTATAATTTTCCCAGGAGTATACCAGTGCTTCGCGTCGAACCCGTCGTCGTCGGCGTCGTCGTGGGCCACGCTGAACGTGACGGGCGCGCTGGCGGCGGCGCCGGCCGGCGTGCGCTGCTGGCCCACCGGCGCGCGCGCAGTCGCCGTGCGCTGGCCCAAGGTCAACGCGGACGTCATGGCTTATACTGTGCAGACCACCACACCAGGTACGAAACAAAACCTTATAACCACACTGTTTCCTGATAAGGATTTAACGTCTGACTAGTTTATCACCGCGGCTTCGCCCGCATGGAATAAGAGTCCTACGGGATCGTTTTACCGAAATAAAAAGTATGTTATGTGTTAATCCAGATTTTCAAACTATCTGTGTACCAAATGTCATCTGAATCCGTTCAGCACTACCTACATAGAATACTAACAAACATCCAGACAACCTCACAAACTTTCACATCGGAACAGCGTCTTCTAAGCAGTTTTTAGGGTTCCGTATCAAAAATCGAATCCCCTGTCGTCTATCTGTCGAGACCCTTTATCTCAGGAACGCGTGGCGTTGTCGAATTAAAGCTAATCGCCATATGCTCAAGTCTGTGGTCCCATAAACCCGTAAGTTTGAAAAATTAACCTGAAACAAATAAAAACCTTTTGACTACCCACACTTCTAAGTCTGGGTAGTCAAAAGGTTATTTGTTTGCCAAAAGACGACAAAAAATATTTATGATGAATTAGCCGCAGCATTATCAAAAGCTTCAAATACCTACCAACCTGTTTTGAGCCTTTGTTTATTCCAATATTGTTTCCAGGAGGAACATCACTACCGGGCCAGCCAGTCATTGGCATAGAAGATGTGATCCAGGTTGCGGAACCACTAACACCGTACGGTTTCCAGGTTAGTTTACCTATTATATGAAAGAATTCCTGTCTCGGTTAAAGTGTTATTCGTCGGTGTTTTCTCAGTAGCAGCCACGGAGTCTGGATTTGTGCCTAGTTGATGGTAATAGGGTCGCCCCCTATTACTTGGGACTTAAACCTAACTGGGTGGATGATTAGGTACACTTCTGCTTAACATTAAAGGGTGTATACGGGCATGATGTTTATTTATTTATTTATAAAACTTTATGCACAAATATAAAAACATTGTACAAAGGCGGACTTAATGCCTTGATGTTATGTTATATTATTTCTGAAAAAGCTATAAAACATGTGTTACGGTTCTTTAAACAATTTTGTGTGGTTAGTGTAGCGGCTGAGCGGCTGCTGCGCCGCGTGTGGCGGGCTCGATAACTCAACAAAAAAATGTTTTTGATATACAGGTAGTTTTTCCGGGTCTGGCTGTTTGTGTATGTGAATATAAACTTTTGCAAACGCACCCACGATACAGGAGAAATTCTTAGTGCGGGGCAATATTTTTTGGGATTTTTACCATTTTTAGGTACTATTGCTTTTTAGTTTCCGATATTTCACACAACTGCCCCGAAATATCGGAAATTGAAAAGTGATCATGGGGTGTGCCCAATGATGTTATTGCGGGTAGATGTTTATAAGCAGACAAAACTTAGTACTTATTTGGTATTGAAACACATTTATGACAGAGCCATGTCGGTTTAAAAAATATACTGAACCTCATTTACTTGTCTCGCAGATTCGTGCTTACATCAAGTCATCGACAACGAACAGAAATGTAGCCAGCGACATGTCGGAGAGCGTCACATGTCAAGGACAAGGAGGTAAGGTTATTTTTTACCATGTACCAGACCTGGTGTGCGGTATCCGAGGAGAACCTTCTCGAACCTTTAAACCTCTCGAAAAAATTGATACAGAAAGTAGTACTCTTCATACGGCTCGTATCGTGGAACCCTGACTGCCGGTAGCTTGGACCCTGTTCCCGATACTAGTGGGCTACTATGTTTTTGTATTTTTAAATGTTTTTTGTTTTTATTTTTCATAAGAAATATGTAAAATTAATAAACGGTAATACTATAAAATACCGGAGAGCCAGTGAATCTCGCTATTTTGGCGCGGTGGTTAAGCGATCGGCTGCTGCACAGCGTGTCACGGGTTTAATTGTGGAACAAATATTTGTATGGCTAACTAACAGCCAGACCCGGATGAATACATGTATGTAGTTGTTCCGGGTCTGGCTGTTAGTGTGTGTGAGTTGAAACTGTTGTTAACGCATTCATAACACAGGAGAAATGCTTAAAAGTTGTAACATTTAAAAAAAAAGAACGATATCGTTTCATCATGCCTTAAACGATAAATTGCAATTAGCATTGTTTCAAACTCAAAATCCTGTCTTAACCCGTCTCCTACCCTCTCGTGCTATCTATTCCTTGTTTACATAATATTCAACTCTTTCCAGTGCCAATTAAACTGGCCCGCCAAGGCGACGACATCCTAGTATCCTGGAGGCAGTTCGCTGATCAGAACCCGGGAGTGCAGGAGTGGATCCTGCAGTTCAAAGCTGAGAACAGCACTGATGAGCACAACGTTACACTCGATGGGAAAGTTACCAACCATACTGTTAAAAGTAAGTTTTCCTATTCCTTCAAGCAATGCAAACACTTTTATTTACTGTTTAATAATGTGGTACACTTATTGTGTTTTCAAATACAGCGCTTATTTTACCATTTATTTTCTTATATCGCGTGTTTATGGTGAAACGGAACGCAAACTCGAAACGCATAATCTGAGATAATGCCGGTAGTGACGTCAAAGTCCATGTGTCAAATAAACACTTTTATTTGAAAAATACTTTCATTTTGGCCAAGATTTTATTGTAATATTGAAATTAAAATTTTAAATTTAAACTTGCTTGTAAACCTTACACAATTTGTATATTTATTTTACTAAGAGCTAAAAATTTGATTCAAATAAGGGTTATAATGTGTCGTCATTTACCACCTGTAAATAACGACACGGTTGGTGCAGTGCTGCGTTGCGTTTCGCGGGTTCGATCCCCACACGTAACAAATATTTGTATGACATACAGGTAGTTGTTTCGGGTCTGGCTGTTTGTGTATGTGAAAAACTCCTAGTGTGGGGCAACGTTTTAAAAAAAATATGACGTCTCAATATGGCCGCAACAGTCACAGGCGCTTGAACTGTAGAAGGAAGAAGAAGAATAAAACACATGGGAAGATTTCCTGAAAGGATATGGGGAAGGCCTTTGCCCAGTAGTGGGGTATACAAAGCTACTAAAATGTCGTCTCTGCATAACATACCATGTATAAAACGCAAATATTATAAAGTTGATGATTGTTGACAGTGTCATCACAAGAGCCGCTCCAAGTCCGCGTCCTGGGCACAAAGATGCTCCCCTGGCTGCAACAGAACTTGACGCTGGTCCCCTGGACGTCCACCAGCATCGCCATCCACGCGCCCGACGCTGGGTGAGGTTCTGTTGCCACCAAACAGATGAATTTCTACTTTGTAATTTTAAGTTAGTTTAAGTGAACCTTTTTGTCATGAAAGCTTGGCTTATTTAACCATGAAGTGTAAACTGAAAAGCTTTGTGCAGCTGCAGGTCGTTCAAGGTAGTATCACATAACGTTGCTGTTAGCCCACTGTTGGGCATTGTTTGACGGCACGGCAGTGGCTGAGCGTCGTGATGTCGTGGGTTCGACCCCTGCGTTCGAACAAATATGTGTCTGACCCACAGGTAGTTGTTTCGGTTGTGACTCTCTCTCTTCTGACATAAATTTTGTTTTTCCTACTCCCCAACTATTCATTTCGTTTAAGACTCTAAGACAGTAACTTCATTGGCAGTGATTTGGATATAGTGTGAAGGGTTTGTTGGGCAAAAGCTCCGTAACTTTTAGTGCATTTGATCCAGGGCAAGCTATATCAATTACCACCTATTGAGAAGATTGCAAGTGTATCTCCCATATTTTTTTACAGGCAACAAAGGAACGTCTTTTTGTTTTATTTTGGTAAATACCTTAGCTAGGCAAGGTAGAACTGAGTGTCCCTATTGCGTCAGACAACAAAAAAGATAAGTAACCACGTTCATCAAAAATATACCACTCCTTTTTGGGGCAGTCGTGTAAAAACAGTTGAAATTTCTGTATACCTTTTAATATGACCGTACATTAGTACACACAGACGCATTTAAATCACAAGTGAACCAAGACCGTATCATACATATCCCTCATAATTCCAGCGAGGTGAAGGCAGTTCCCGAAGACGTGGAGGTGACGGGCGTGGCGCCGCGCGAGTTCACCGTGCGCTGGCGCTGCGACGACGCCGATGTGGCGCTCGAGGTCTACTCCTACATGGTCTGCACCAGGAAGGTGGATGGCAATGAGGAATGTTTTGAGAGGTACGAGGAAATGGAGAATAATCCTTACTTATATAATAAAAGCGAAAGTGAGTTTGTTTGTTTTTTACCTCTTCACGCTTTAATGGCTAAACCGATTTTGATGAATTTTGGCACAGAGATAGTTGGGAACCAGGAGACGGGCATAGGCTATTTTTTTTAAAAAGAGAGTGGGATATGAGGGCGAAAGAGGGAAGAAACGGGAAAACTTAGCGTTGCTATTACAAATCAATAAGGCGCTACCGAATTTAACGCGAGCGAAGCCGCGGGCAAAAGCTAGTAAACCATAAATAAATATATAGCGCATTTGGTAACAGTAATTATTTGTAAATGTTTTGTGTAAACAATTGTTAGCTAACCATCATCATTATCCTGCTCTTGTCCCATTCTATTTGGGGTCAGAGCATCACGTTTTATTCTTCAATTGTTGGCTTAAAAATAAATAATAGTAGCTGTGTAGGTAGCCTTTTCTTTACGTAATCATTGAAATTGATTGTTTTGTCACCAGCCACAGTAAGTCAGCGCGCATCGAGAAGCTATCGCCGAACACGGAGTACGAGGTGCGGGTACAAGCTCGCGTGCCCTCCCGGATGGCGGCCGGGGAGTTCTCCGCACCCATATATATTAGTACACCTCCTGAAGGTAACGAGTTAGCCTTCTGAGGGTTAAATAATAAAAAACAAAATGGTTTATTTTGGAACACAAAAACAAATAGATACAAAGGTGAAAAAACGATGATAGCAGAAAAAGTAAAATCTGTGTCGCAACTATCAACGCCCGTTAACATAAGGAGAACAATTGTTCCAGACATGTAGTTGTGTATTTTGAGGGATGTTAGATTGTGATTGTAGGTATGTGTACTGGGGTGTGGGAGTGTGTTTATGTGTCGGTGTGGGAACGTGTGTGTATATTGGTGTGTGTGTGTGTTGAGTTGTCAGGTGTGTAATATTTGACCTCATTTACTGTCATTTACGATTCCACGATTTTCTCAGTTTCGTCATATGAGAGAGTTTTAAATGTCACATTGTATACCATGAACTAGCTGTGCCCAGCGATTTCATCCGCTACTCAGCTTCTTAGTGTCGTAGTCTATTAATCTCTTGAAAGAATTATTGCAAAATTTCAATTTCAGAATCGTGTAATACAAACTTCCACCCAGTTAGGGGTTGAATTTAGCTACATCCCGTCTTGATGAGTACCTATGTCCCAAAAAGATATCCTATGCAAAATTTGCGACATATAATACTTGTAGTTTTTGACATTTTGTGATGAGTGAGTATGTATAAATATAGATGATCAGTTACTATGATATTTTATGCAACCTATCACCGTCTTGAGATCGGTCTCTCGACAAAATGAAAGTATATCAACGAAAACGACTTTCAATCAATTTCCTCTAATAAAACATATCGGTATTTTGTGCCAATCCCACCATTTTGGACTTGTTCATAATTTCAATTATAGGATCACTTCGTTAAAAATGATTAATGCAAGTCTTCTGCGAGTTGGCCTCGCTCCCAATACGTTCCAAATACCAGGACGCCATATCCCCCCATTTAAACAAAAGCATGCTATTTAAATGACAAAAAACTGTAATTTCATCTTCCCTCTCCAGGAGCTGAGCGCTTCAAAGACCTGACCTACAAGCTGGTGAACGCCTCAACTCTTCGCGTCTCCTGGTACAGCGTCTCTGACAAGTATACCATCCACTACACCAACGAGCTGAACCTTCCCATCAACCAGTGGCCCTGTGTTGATACTGTGGGCAATACTGTGCTGGTAAGTGCTGACAGATTTTACCAAACTTAACTTTATATTGGGGAAAATAATGTTCATAATTTATTGTAAAAACCAGTTAGTAGGTATGGGTGAATACTACGTAATAATATATATACCTATAGGTATTTATTGAAATGTTTGTTTTTACTCTGGACGCTCGTGTACGTTCAATTACATCGTTCTCACAAATTTGTGTAATCTCAACATGAATGATGTAACCATGATCTTGTATAATTATTATGATTTCATAGAGTTCCATGAAGTTTCTTGTCCATTCTTCTCCATAGAGTTCTACGTTTTGGAATGGGCACTTTTGCACTTGTTTCATTTTGTGTGTTTTTATTTATTGACATGTGGTTATATAGTGACCTCGAGCATTGAATGAATATATTTTTTTTTTTTGTTACTGTTATTGGTAAATCTTTTCTATGCTTAGCTTATTTCTTTTGCACTATGGTCCTAGTTTATCACCTGATACTTCTTCACTGCGCATGTAAACGGGCACACCCGTTAGACTGGTGAATTTATTATTTAGACTTGGATAATTTTTTAATTTTTATATAATAAAAATATATAAAATTGTTTGCTGGCTTACAAGTGACAATGAATGAATAATTTCTTATTTTTTTTCTTTATGATTTCTTGTGATAAACGGAATTGTATAAAATCTGGTTCTTCTAACCTGACAGACAGATGTGTTGCTGGGGAGTTTGTCACCACTTCTTCTTTCGAGTTAAAACACTAGGAAGTGGCGAAGGGCAGGGCGTTTTTGTGGGACTGTCTCTTGTAATCTGACGTTCAAAAAGTGCTGATTATCAGCCTAATTTGAATAAATGACTTTTGATTTTTGCAAGTTATAATGCGTTTTATCTCTTTTTGTTTCTTGACCTAAAAAAGTGCCGGTAGTGGTCTAATTGAGGTAAATGCTTGAGTGTGAGTTTGATACCTTAGTCATCATTATGCTGTTCTTTTTTGCAGCTAACCGGATTAGACCTGACGAAGGAGTTGTACGTGATAGTGACGGGATACGAGCCGATAGGGCACAGCGCTATCCTGACCATACCTGTGCAAGTGCCTGGTAAGTTAATATATCCTTATCAATCATACAATGACAAGAGGAGCTGGTGGCTAAATACTAGTAGCCGCTCGGGTCGATTTTTATGTTAAGCCGCGCTTATCTAGGTTGGTCTGTGGATGGGTGACCACCCGTTACATACCGAGTTTTCTCCGTGCCTCGGAGAGCACGTTAAGCCGTTGGTCCCGGCTGTCATTTGTAGATCTTTGACAGTCGTCACAGATAGTCAGTGTACGGAAAGTCTGACAACCAGTCTTACCAAGGAGTATCGCATTACCCAGTACTAACTGGGTTGTGAAGGTCAGATGTGCAGTCGCTCCATATAAAATACTGATATTCAGCTGCATCCGGTTAGACTGGAAGCCGACCCCTACATAGTTGGGAAAAGGCTAGGTAGATGAATCATACACTTACATGTCAAGTATCCGGGCAGTAGAAGAAGACCCAAAAAACATTAATTAAAAACAGGCCTTAGCCTTGTTACCTTACGTCTCAAGATTAATTGACGACACGGTTGGCGCAGTGGCTAAGCTTTTGACTGCAAAAAATATTTGTATGACCTACAGATAGTTGTTTCGGGTCTGGATGTTTGTGTATTGTAATTCCTAGCGTGGGGCAAGGTTTTTTATATAAAAATACTTTCCGCTTAAAAGGGTTCCCAGCTCAGAGTACGGGCACTTGTATACAAACTGCTATTTCTTGTTTCAGAAGCCAAAGAGCTGCAGTACTCGTTCACAGGCGGCGGCGTGCAGGTCACCTGGAGGGGCGACGGGCCGCGCATCGTGCGCTACTCACAGAACCTCACGCAGTCGCTGGACAACTGGCCCACCATCAATGTCACCACTAATACTGTCCAAGTAAGTGAAGGGGTTTAACATTTTAAGCTATTGCATAGCTTCTATAGCGGGCTTTGAGCGTGGATACCGAATCCAAAAATTTCGTAACGAAAAAACCTAACACTTTCAATACGAATACGGTCAGTTATTTCAATCACGATTCCAATGTTCTATTAGCGTGTTCCGTAGAGAATTGGATAGTCAATCGACATTACACTGGATCAAACCCAAGGTCTTCTTTTTTTGCGACTTCTTTTCACTGGAAGTATTTTTTAAATATTATATTTAGGTATTTCTATTTATTGCATAAGTTGATAAAAAATGCTGGCTTTACCGCGGCAGTTCCGGAGAGCCACACGTATTTTTTCAGAGTAGAATCGCAAGTGGCGTAAATATAGCAACCTTATTGGTGACTAAATTTTCGAGCTGTTCAGGGGGACCATGGCGTATTTGTGTTCATAGTATTTTAAAGTAAATTTCAAAACGCTTAGTTGATAGTTCTCGTGACCCAAAGGCTAACATTTACCTTGGCCAGAGGCGTACAAACGAAGTGCCAACGTCGTCAGTCTCTTGGGGATTTTCGACGCTATTTTTTAGTTTATTGTTAAGTTAGTTTGTTTAGGTTCTGTTTATTTGTTAATGTATAATAGAATTTTGTTATGATAGAGAAATGTACTACAAAATACATCACGTCCTGTCTTGACAGACAGTCAGAGAACAAAGTGGTCCTATAATGATTCCGTTTTTTTCTTTTGAGGTACGGAACCCTAAAAATTATGAAGCTTTTGCCCGCGGCATCGCTCGCGTTAAATTCGGTAGCACCTTATTGATTTGTAATAGCAACGCTAAGGTTTCCCGTTTCTTTCCTCTTTCTCCCTCATATCCCACTCCGTCTCCTGGTTCCCAACTATCTCTGTACCAAAATTCATCAAAATCGGTTTAGCCATTAAACCGTGAAGAGGTAACAAACAAACTCACTTTCGCTTTTATAATATTAAGTAAGGATGTACAGAATGCTTGGTAACCGTTTGTGTGGTGTCCCATGATCTTGTATATTAATGAGAACCGGAATCAGGACAATGTTATTGTCTCTCTTTAGTGCAAAACCAACGCTCACGGTAACTTGCATCAATATAAGTAAATCAAATTTTATTGAAAGTTGAGCTCCTTGAGTTATGAGTTGAGCTACACAATAACTGACAACTACTTTCATTGATCGGACACAGGTCCATTCGCATGTGTGCGGTTCTTTTTTCAAATGACCATCTCAGGCAGATCCGTATGTTCCTTATGTGATTCGGTTCTGTTTTTTTTTTAATTTCAGTGTGTTTGACCTATTTTTATCTTATGATTACGACACGTACTGTTGACAGGTCATTGATAACTGAACCTGTAAATAAAAAATAAAACCGACTTCTAAAAAAAAACTAAAAACTGGAAAATAACTTTATTTCCGGAAGTCGGTGGCTTTTGTTGGTTTCGTTGACTTTATTTGCCACCGACTTCCGGAAATAAAGTTATTTTCCAGTTTTTAGTTTTTTTTTAGAAGTCGGTTTTATTTTTTTTCTAAAAAGTTTTTATTTCAACATTTTTAGTTATAGTATTATGATATAATACGCAAACACGGTTAAAAAGTTTTTCTTTTTAGCTTTAGTCCCGTCTTAGATACAATTTTTAGTTACACATCAAGCTATAGATTAAATACTAAGTATCTATATTATGCTTTAGTATTAAACCAATTCAGAAATCATATGCATCATCCCCTAGGGGATACAGCTGATACTTGATCTGATGTTTATGTTTCTTAATGACTAGGTGAGGGGTGGGGAGGGGATACGGTCACCCTGCTCCCACTCGCCTGCCTACCCTGGCGAAACCCATACTTATACATGTGATTGCAGCAATCACGGCAGATTTGCTGTCATTTATTAAAGAGTGCCGTTGTATATCACTGAAGATCTATCACCAAATTACTGCGATGACCTTCCAAACCATAGTAGTACCTACATACCATTTTTTGATCATTTGTATTCGACAACTTCTAAAATATAATCGACGAATGAGTATATCATCAACGTACACGAAGTCAATCTAGTACGTATTATTAAAGATAACTCAAAAACTACTTGTCGGATCTTGATATTTTTTTTATGGGACCAAACGACAACCACCAGCTTTCGAATAAAAAAAGAATCATCAAAATCGGTTCACTCAGACCTGAGTTATGAGGTAACAAACACAAAAAAAAAAAAAAAAAAAACATACAGACGAATTGAGAACCTCCTCCTTTTTTTGAAGTCGGTTAAAAAAAAAAACAATCCAATTTCTATACTGAGAGGTTTATTGTAACCCTTCTTGTATTCGTCCAGATAACCGGCCTAGAGCCAGAGCAGTCCACGTACGTGATGGTGGCAGCCCCGGGCCCCAGCCCCCGCAGCCAGGTGCTGACGGTCCCCCCGCGCCCCCCCGCGCCCGCGCCGCCCTACGCGCGCGTGGCGCTCGGCTGCGGCGCGCTGCTGCTGGCGGCGTGCGCGCTGGCTGCCGTCTGCATATGGCGCCGGAGGAAGAGGGCGCAGTCTCCTGTCAGGTATGCCATGACCATTCAATGTAGCTGGGATTACCTCACTGCCGGACAAAAACTCCGATCTTTCTATCGAGTGCTTAAAAAGAGAACCATGGAATTCCGCCATCTTCTTAAATGTCCTTCTCAATATTGTCTTTGGATTCATTTAACACAGCAAACTACAAAAGATTTATGATTTCCAGATCACGCCGACGAAACCTATCCTCAAACGAGGGTAACGAAGAAGAAGGAGCAGAGATGACGGTATGTGCAGAGGTATGGAGTCCCTATGGCTATAAATAATGAGTTCTATTACTGTACTAATAGCGTCTATAATGATTTTTTCATGATAGTGGTTCTTGCTATTGCTTTAATGAACTCTAACACTAAGCGGATAGAGTTTAAAATGTAAATGTGTTTTACGCAGACCATAGGCAACCGACTGGCAAATGGCGGCGGCGCGAAGGACGCGGGGGAGCCGCTCCTCAATGGACATGTTCATATCACTGAGAACCCCAACGTAAGCATACACTTGTTATCAGTTCGATATTCAAAACGTAACAAGAAAAAACCGGCCAAGAGCGAGTCAAAGTCGCGCACCGAGGGTACCGTAGATACTTGCGATATAAACGGCCATTTTGTTTGATTGCGTAGATTTTAGAGGATTGATTTTTTCACAGCACAAAAGCACCACAGACTTGAGTTGTAATTTCAACTCGATATCTCCACGCGTTCCCGAGATAAATGGTTTTGACAAACAGACGGACAACAAAGTGATCTTATAAGGGTTCCGTTTTGTCCATTTGAGGTTTAGAGTCCAAAAAAATTCGTGAAGAGAGTTCCGAGAATGAACGCGGTGTGGTTTTAAAAGGGGGATACCAAAAGAAACATTGACTGCATGTCAATGGTTTGGGGCTCTGTGGGCAGGATTGGAGGTTAAAAAAGTTGCCTGTATGGAGTGCTAGGCCAATAGTCCTAAATACCTGAGGAGAAGCATTCTAGGTGATGCAGGCTCGGCAGCTCAGCAATTAGTTCCAGGTATAAATGCCCATCTCTAAAAAAGAAGGGCAGTGCAAAGATGATTAATTGAAAACAAGCTGTAAAAATATTTTTTTTTTGTAACCTTTAAAACATCAATCTCCGTTTCTAAATAATTTGGATGGCAATTTTCGGACACGTATTTCTCTACAGCACGATCTTATCTTTATAACCTACTGGAGATAACGTTAGTGATATTACGGTTCCTATATAAATTCTCCATTTTCCTCACCAGCAATCAAAGACACCAAACGGTCGCATGCGCAAAGGCCGTCGCTACGAAGCCGCATTCGACGTGGCGCGCTACGAAGACCCTGACAGCACGCTGGAGACTGTCCTCGACCCCGACACCTCCGCATCAACCACCTTCAACCTTCTCGACACATCCAGAAGACCAGAGTACGACCTCTCAAGGTCCTCAAGAGATCTTAGTGCGAACAACTCATTCAACAAACTCCCTGACGATAACATGAATTCGGAGCTCACTCGGAGTACCGACTTCCAATTAGACAACAGCAAAATTCTCCCCACGCTTCAACCTAACGGTTGAGACTCCCCTCCCCTTCCGGTAACCAAGAACTACACTGGGGTAGGTGGCCCCTGAGACCTGGTGCCCGAGGTACCATCTCCTGCGTCAATTTGAATGGTGTTGCTATTTTTAAGTCAAGGATTGAGATTGTGTACAGACATCGTTTTTTTTTTACTAGCTGCTCGTTAGACACAGTAAAATGGATATACGACTATAAATAAGGAAGGGTAATACTTAAAGTTTTTTAATAGATAATAATGAGGCTTGAAGTAGTCCGAGAAATACGGGTTTGCGCGAGGATAGCTTATCGTGTCTCGTTCCTAACGTTAGAATTTATTTTTAATGATTGTAAGGCTGATATTTTTTTGGTAAACAATAGTACGGGTAAATAATTTAAGTGTTAAAAATGGATTCAGGTCGGAAGTAACCGTTGTTCTACAGCACGTGGAGTTATTCTCGCCTAATCTGTCCGTAACTTCGCCCTAGTGAAGAATCACCCCCCTATGATTGTTATTATGTATATATAACGTTTTTATAGCCGTTTTTATGGCAACATGCACTTGTATATAGCGTTGTTTACGGCCTGAGATTATATGCGCCCGACAATAAGTAGGAATGGCGCGTTCGCACATAACTGAGTATATAGCGACTGCGTCTACCTCCCGCCGTCTTATATACTTGTGTTTTGTATATAAACAGTGCCTCTATGAAGTACACACTGATACATAAGTCATACAAAATAGATTTCACCGTTAGTGCAACATAATCGTACAAAATATAGACCAAAATAATTCCAAACACCTATTGAAAATCGCGTGTACATAACATAAAAAAAGTATTTTATCGATGTTGAAAACAAGTAAATAACTATATTTATTTTTTCCTGATTATTATTTTCACACAGATCACAGACAAAGCCTCAGATGCTAGTAATCTTCACGATGTACATTCCAGTTTTTTTTATTTAATATATATTATATATATATTTATATTATATATATATTTTACACACATCACAATAGAATTAATAGAAACGCACATGTTTTTTTTTATATATTACTGTTATAATTTATTTAATGCAGTTTAAAATCTTTTAATCGACACATTTCTAGATACTTAAAACCTAAGAAATCAAGTAGATAGATTAAAAAGTAATTGTAAAATATAAAATATATACTATGATATAAAAGTAATAATTTATTACAACGAACTATGACTATTATAAAATGAAAATAGTTTATAAAATCACGCGTTATCGTTATAAAAGTTACTAAAACGTTATTGCACATTTTCCCTCTTTTTTTATAAGCTCGGATATGTTTAGCTTACGTCTCACTACGGTGAAAAACGATCTGGTCATTTAACCCGTACCCAATATAACCGTATTCAATATGATAAATAAAAACAAAATATTCTTGTCATAGATTACGAAATGTCATCTTATATTTGTGCGATTATATTACTTGACAATTGGTTTCCCTAACCTACTCAAATTTCACATTCCTTACACAGTAGGTGGTAACCTAGTTTTTAGTAATAAAGAATAAACATTAATCATTTATGTACCCATTCTCACATACTTTATTACTGAAGATTAATGCTCCATTAATTATTTTCAGTAATTCGCATTCAGTTTAATAGAATTATCATTAAAATTGCCTTTAAAAAATAAATTAAAATTCATAAAACTTAATTAAATTCAAAATAGCTACATTAATGCCCAGTAAAATCAGTCCCTTAAAACATATACAATAACGAATAAACAACATACTTAAAACAGATTTAAAATTATTCAACACAAACATTCAAAATCTTAAACAATTATTTGAGTTAAGGGGAAAAAATGTTGATGTGCGTTGGTAAATTTTGACAGGACGTAGCAAATATTGTGTTTTTAGTTTTGATCAATATAAGACTGACGTAGCCGAATATGTCGTGACGAAAGCTAAGCATATTTTAGCGCAGCCAACATTACAAATCTAATGTTCGCTGACCATTATTCCATATCACAATTTATATCTACCTCATTTTATTCGTTTTAAGCTTATTTTAGATGTTATTGGAAAATTTTAATGTTGATACGAGTGACGATTAAGTTTTCAACGTTAACCCATCGATGTGGTTAAATGGCACTTACTGGATAGTTTAGTCGTGTTTTTTTTTTAATTTATTTATTGTTAGGACAGTAAGTATTTCACTGATAATTCGTAATGTTTTTTTATTCTCCCAGTTCTTAATTTAAGATTGATATTACAAGGTTAATGGTGTTTGATCGAAATTATTATTGTTTTTTTTTGTAGTAAATACTTATAGACTTCGTACCATTATAATCAGTTGAAGTTTTAAAATATTTATGATTCTTATTTGTGTTTTTTTTTTCAAAACAAAACTGCATTTGTTTTTAATTCCTCTTAATAATAATGATATCGACCAGCACCAAAAGCTGATAGAAACATTTTACGGCATACTTTAAATATCGCATTTTTGGTTTCTATTTGTACAAAAAAATCATGACTGATTTTGTTATGTTTTATAGCACTAAAATCAGACGCCTATCTTCGAGTATAAAATATATATAACGTACCTATTTATATCTTGAGTTAAAAGCACCTAGGTACAATTTATTATACTGTAAGGTTTGGCGACCGAGGAATCAAAGGTAATAAATAATAATAAAAAAATAAATTGTATAAAAGTTTTCACTGTATATATTTTCTCTTAAATATTTTATTAAAGTTACATTTCAGCATATAATTGTAATTATTTTTTGACTAGTTAGGACTCCCGGTCGCCATTGTAAATAATATAAAATAAAAACTCACTTTAAAATTAAATTGAAAAGGAAAAAACGCCGACTATGTACCTGAAAAAATTCAATTACACTAAGTTAGCTAGACTTAGGTGTAGTGTTAGATCTTTAAAAATCTAGAATTTTATCTTTGACGCTAGGTTTTGTCACAGGGTCTTAACTTCGATTCTGACTAGTTGCAAAAATTAGCGCTGTTTTTTCCGTTAGTTTTAGCAAAAAAAAAAATGTGCATTACTTTTAAATTTTTCAAGGACTCGACGCTAGTGCGCTGGTTTTCTTAGTTTTTTTTTCTAACATATTACACAGTTAATTTTATTATTTTTATTTCATCCCAGTATTGCTACATCGCGTTTCAGAATTTCGCTGTTGTCTTTTTTGCGGATCATCATTATGACTAGCTTCTATTTAAAAGTACAGTCTTATAGGACCATTTACAGCCAAAAATGTATAAACACACGATTTATTTAATCGCCTATTTCATTTTTAAATGTAAGTTGTATAAAATATTCGAGAATAATATTACATTTATAAATACAAACGCTTCGGTGACTATTTTAATAAAAAAATAACGATTTCAATGTTTTGTAATGTAAAATAATAATAAATTAACGACTTTTTATAACTATAACACCAAACATATTTTTCTTAAAATTTGAGATAATTTGAGAAGAGAACATAGATACTGTTTCGCAAAGAATAAAATTTTATGAAGGATAACAATTTTTGTAAAGAAATAATGGTTGCATTTTTAAGAATTATAAATTTAAAATATGACAAATAGTATTTGCTACTCTTAAATCAAAATAATATAACATTAACGCATTTGATTTTATACAACTTAAAGAAAATAGGTTAAATACTTTGAATGTTCAAAAAGTACCGTAGTTGTAATATAAGAATTATTAATTTCTACCATAGGATTATTGTCTAGTTAACAATTTTAATGTAACTTATTTTTATTATTTTTTTTTTATTGAATTATTACGGAGTTTCAAGTTCACTCGTGGTTGTGTTAAGAAATAATTTAACCACTTTATCTGTATTACTGAAAACTGTTGGATTTATTATTTTTTCTATTATTATTCATTATTGTATTGTGAAACCAAAACAATTTAAACGTCGACGCAATAACAGATACCTGAATGATGTACAATATTTTTTTGTAACTTATTTATAAAACAGTAGTGCATGCATTTATAAAATACGTTGTTTATTCGTGTTTTTGGTCCATTTTTTTGGTTTAAAACACAAATTCTTTTAATAATGTGGATCGCAACTCCTCAACCGCTTTTTAGAACTTATTTAATTCCGCAGAAAATATCTAAGTAAATAAATGTATAAATTAATAAAAAATACAAATTTTACAAAAAAAATGGACCAAAGAAATGAATAAAATAGATTAAGGTTTACTACAATAGTTGTTCCCATAATGCTAATAATAATGATTTTTAATGTTGTTTCTATACAGTTATTTTAACGTTTATACATTGGCTTGTCCGTCCTTGGAGTGAAAAAAAAAGAAACTAAAATTAAAAGCCTGATGTTGTGCCTCTGATGATAATTTTGAATCTCATTTCGCAATATAATTAATTGTAAATTGCAAAATGGGGATGGTTTAAAGATTCTCATCTTCATTTGAAGTTTTTGCTTCTTTAAACGCGGTAAGGCATTCAGGACAAAATACGTAACTAGCCATCCCCTATCTGGCAAAGATTCTCATTTTTCATTTACTCCATTATCAGTGTTCACAAGATTTTTTTACAATATCAAAGCGGGTATACCATTCCACATTATTTATTACAATAGATACATTATTTCTACTCACGCACATTCCATATTGACTGCAATAGTTTCATACTTACCAAACAGATTTTATGTTGTAAATAAAGTTTTTCTTGTTTTTTTTTATTGTATAATTATTATATTATTTGAACTATATACAAACGTAACGTTACATTTACTAATTAAGTAGATTTGCGAACTGCAAGGACTTAGTTCTGCCAAAATGAGCTAAACCACAAATTCTTTAAGTTAAAAATGACAGAATAATCAACATTCTGAATGTGGTGTATTAATTACTATACAGTAAAATGAGTCCCGTATACAGCCAAAATGTATGATTAGAAAATACTTAATTAAAAGTATACCTTTAATTTGAATGATTTTGAATTATAATTACTTCGATAAATGAGAAAAAGTGAGTTGGTACGTTTTGGAAGAACTAAGCTATACAGCTGACCAATTTGTTACAAAATATTAATAATAGAATTCACTAATAAGCAATAATATGTTATTAATTAGCCACGTTGTTAAAACACAGTAAGATTTTTTCGCTTCTATAGTTTTAACTTTGAGTAAAGATCTGTAGATTATACATGATGTTCTTTCAGCAGTATGCGACGTACAGTCAAGGAAATTCATTAAAAGCTTGTCTACAACAAATTTAAATTCATAACAGTAGTTTTGAAACAGCTATAAAATGGTGTCAATTTGTTTAACAATGTTTTTTTTTTATCGATTACTTGATCACAACATACCGCGAAAATATGAGCAATAGTTTTTTTTTTAATATTGCTGAAATGGGCATAATGTACAGAATCTTCACAAGTTACACTGGAAGCCAATGTTACAGGTTCGCACCTAATATCGTGATACACCTGAAACTGTAAAGCAATAGAATAGTTATATTTGTTGTATATACTTATTTGAATAAGTTGGTTATAACAAAAAACTCCGTTCTAATGTCTCGTACGTTTTTCGATAAAAACTTTACGTTAAATTGATGTGTGTAAAGTTTTTTTTAGGAAATAACGATTTGGGCAAAAATAATTGACCTAACTTCGTTTTTTGGAAAGTGGAAAAAAATCATTTTTTTCGTAATGAAGATCTTTTTTCCGGAAAACGTATGTTTTCATTGAGAAATGACTAAAAAAAAAAAACAAAGAGAGACTCAGTTTAGTGTGACGTTGATTTAGTAGCATGTACTTAGTGAAAGCGTCCAAAATATATAAAAAGTATAAATTTAATATAGTTCGAAATCTAACACGAGTTGGTTTTAAGTTTGTATTGTGAGTTTGGCTTGATTTTATTTTGTTCCCTTTTTGACAGATCGTATGTTATTGGTTACCTTTGCGACGAAAAAATACTTTAAGGAATATTTAAGAAACCTAATTTGTCTCCATTGATATTTTTCATATTTTTTAATTTTTAAGTTTTTAAAAATCAGGGTCCAACCTCTGTAGTAATTTCTTTTTTTTTCTTGAATGGGTTTTTTCCCATGTTAAATGGCCTAGATTTTTTAATTGTAATTGCCCGCTTTTATGATAATTACTTTCTGCTTCTGGAATTTGTATCTCACCAACTTCTCGCTTCCGACTATTAGAGCGACTTTTGTGCGAGAAGCAATGGTAGACCGCATTTGCCCTGCCAGCGAAAAGTATAATTAGGATTTAATTATATGTTTTTTCTCGTACACATTGGAAAGTGTACTAATAGATTAGACTAAGGATAAAAAACAATTTAAATCGGCAAAAATAAGTATTTTTTTTTTATTCCGTAAACACTTACGGGTTTTTCTATTTTAATTGTTTATTCTGTTCGTCTTGTTTCATTTAAAAATCGCTACTCGTATAATCAATCTGTATTTCGTTGGCAGGGCAAGGCAGGGGTAACTTCAATAAAACAATAATATTCAAAAATCGTTGCAAAGCTCCAATAGCATTTCTACATGAGATAATTTTAGGGTGTTGTTGTATAATTATTAATATTATACAAGTTTAAAATATAAAGACCATTGTGGTGGCTCAATTTCGATGTAAGGACCTATTGATGATAGCCACACAAGCCGTGATTTTAAGTCAAATATTTTGTATGGACAGAGAAATTGGGATAATTTAATCTCTTTATTATAAAATTATAACATTTTCCGACATAATTTTGCGTTAAAGAAAAAAAAAAACTTTTCGTTTTGGTTTTAAGATAAATCTAGTTTAATTAAATTCATTCTAAATTCTTCGTGCTCTTATTAAAATATCCCAAATTTTCGTTTGAAAACACTGTAAAATAAGGAAATATTCAAATTATTATGTGGGGACATGATAAATAAATTATTATTCTTTTGGTTTGTATTTTGTTTTAAGATTAATAATTATTCTAGAATTACCTACATACGAAAGTAAAGAAAAAAAATTAAAATATTTTGGGTCATTAAAATAGCACATACGCCTATGAAAAAAGTATTTTTGTCAAACTGAACGTACCAAGAAAATGGCGCGAAAAGTTAAAAAAAAAGAACGGAAAATACACTAGCGATTGTTGCCTAAATCATGTGCCCACAAACAAAAAAAAATGTTATTTAAAAATATAACTGAATCTACCTCAACCAAATTACCCATTAATATTGTTTATAAGTGTTCTTTTGAGTCTTATTATTACTAATAAATAACTAAAATGTAGTGTTTTTTATAATAAATGCTATTAGTTCGAGAATCCACCTTTTGATATGGTAATTATTGTTACCGAACTATTGAATGCGGACGTCGGACTGTTAACACGGTATTGTACGAAACGATATTAAATTTGAAAATAAAGTATGGGCTATTGTTTCATTTATTTACTTTTTACCCTTACATCCATCCTGAGTTTTTCTTACACCACTAATATTTTTGACTGTACCAAATTGATTATTTAAATTGCTTTCACAAGTTATTATAGCTCGTGACTAAGACTTTTTTGTTTTATGTCATTCATTAGTGCCTGTAATTGAAAAATGGTTTGAGTTACGTTGCAATACCACAAATAGGTAATAATATTAATTACGACCATTAAAAATAAATAACATTGTTCTTATAATTTGTCCTACTATAATAATTCTGCTTAAACAGCCATTTTAGGCCTTCAGTATAGTGTAATTTGTAACTCACTATAAAATTAAAATAAATTAAAAGTAGGTAATCCACGTTTTCTATAAAATAAATAAGGGACTTCCAAAATCAACACTAAAAAGTAGAAAGTAACTTTACTTTCGGAAGTCTGCGACTTGTTTCGCTAATTATGACAGCCATCTCTAGTGTCAATAAAATTGACTGATTAGTCTGACAGTAATGTTCTTCTCTGAGATAACGTAGTGATTTATTACACCTCTAGCTTTTGCCCGCGGCTTCGCTGTCGTTAAATTTGGGGTAGGTATAACAGTTTCCCTTTCCTGATTTGAAGGTACCTGCTACCTGTAGTCTTTTCCCTTGCGTCTTATGGATTGTAATAGCAAAGCTAAGTTTTCACTTTTCTTCCCTATTTCTCTCTAATTTCCCTCTTTATAAAATAGTCTATGTATCATGAAAATCGGTTTAGCCATTCAGGCGTGAAAACGTAACAAATAAACAAACTCACTTTCGCTTTTATAATATTAGTCTGTATTTATACTTCCTTTGGTCAAGTCAATACTCTGGTAGAGAGACTTAAGTTGTAAATTTTCGTAGCCGAGGATATGTTCGATAAGAACTTTTGTGCATTTACACACCACAGTCCACGAATAAATAAATCTATACTCATATTATAAAGCTACTGGTTCGAATTGAAAAATTCTTTTAGTGTTGGATAGTCCATTTCTTGAGGCTAGGCTAGGCTATAGGCTATATAACATCACGCTACGATCAACAGGTGCTGAGCAGCGTGGGTGAAACCGCGAGGAACAGCTAGTAATAAATATATTTGTCGTTGTCTAAAATGTCTTCCATAATTTCCAAGAAATAAAACACTAGATACAATGAGTGCAGTATAATTAAATTATATATTATATTTAGTGTTTATTGATGAGCTGCACGAGTAAGCTCTGGCGACAGAGGCGGGACACCGCACCGCCATCGTCGCGTCGCCGCAGCTTAGCAGCCAGCCGCGCCAGGCTGAAACGGGAGCGGGTTCGACCTTCACGACGGGAACCTGTTGGTTAGATAGATGACATTAGCAAACATGGTTAGGAGACACGTTTGGCGCAGTGGGTGAGCGATCGACTACTGCGCTGCGTGTCGCGGGTTCGAACTCCACACAGAACATACGAGTATATTTATATGGCCTACAGATAGTTGTTTCGCAGTTGTCTGGCTGTTTGTGTATGTAAGTTTAAATGGTCCTGTATCGTGGGTGCGTGGGTCACACAAAGTAGTTTTTTAAAGAGCTTCTTTTGTCGTAATGTAGTGATGGCCTAGAGATTAAGACCTTGCTTCTCATGTTGTCGGTTCAATTCAGGACGCAAGTACCTACTAATGTGACTTTTCAATTCATATACCTTAGTTTCTCTTGGACATTCCAGACATCGGTGGAGAGGACTGGTCAAGTTCTAATATGTATAATGTCTGCTAAAAATTCAGTAGCCTACCTTCAGCCACCCTCTGCCAAGCCTCTCGGTCCACGTTGACCATGCCCGTGGACGCACTTCTGCCCAACACCGCAGCCTCCTGAGAGCTGGACTCTTGAGACTCTGCCACGTCACTCTCGCAACTTATTCTACTCGACCTGAAATGGAAAACATATTTTTTATAAGTGAAATACAAACTGGTGAAAATAATCCTACTAATTATTAATTTTAATATTATAAATGCGAATGTTTGTGAGGATGGGTGTATGGATGTTTGTTACTCTTTCACGTCAAAACGGCTGAACGGATTTTGATGAAGTTTAGCACAGAGTTAGATTATAGTCTGGAATAAAACATAGGATATTTTGTTTTCGATCATCACGTGTGTTTAACCACGGGTGCCAGCTAGTTATTCATAAAATAACATTAATTATATGGAAGATTATGGTAAGACACTGCAGAGTAGTATGGCCCAAATCTATTCAGTACTACGTTAGACAAAGTAATTTGTAACGAAAATGAATCTATACTAATCTATACTATATTATTTATTATTATATTATAAAGCTGAAGAGTTTGTTTGTTTGTTTGAACGCGCTAATTTCAGGGACTACTGGTTGGAATTGCAAAATTCTTTTAGTGTTGGTTAGTCCATTTCTTGAGGAAGGCTATAGGCTATATAACATCACGCTACGACCAACAGGTGCTGAGCAGCGTGGGTGAAACCGCGTGGAACAGCTAGTTGTAAGATAAAATCCTTGTAACCAACACAATGTTCACGGAATAATCTAAGTCACCACAAAATGTTAAAAAACCGACCAAGTTTGAGTAGGTCTACGAGGTTTCCACACAAACTTGCGATATAAACGGCCATATATTTTGCTGTAATCTTAGAACTTTGACTCAAAACTTCCACGGAATTTCCGATAGAGACGGATTACAAAGTGATCTTATAAGGGTTTATTTTGGCAGATAAATTAATGACTTGGTTTGCCATGTAAGATAGAAAAATTGCCTACCTGTCTCCAGGCCTCAAATCGCTGGCTGAACTAGTACCCTCCCTCCTCATGGGCACCGTCGAAGACAGGAACCTCTCCCTCGCAGCACGAAGCTTCGTCGCCCTTTCTGACAACGTTGCTGCCGAGGCTTCATAGTCCACGTAAGTTGTAGGTGTCTCCACAGTTGATATCGACCTTCCAAATACCCCTGGTTGTCCAGACATGAAACTACTGAATGTGGGTACTGTGACATCAGACACATGTCTTAGAGCAGGAAGTGATTCGGTCTTCGAAGATGATTCTGGAAGGTTCCTGGTCAAATCTGGCACTATAGTATCTGTGCTAGCTGTAGTAGTCGGTATTATGGTCTCCTGACTGTCCTCAATTTTTTTTTGTTTGGTAGCTTCAGCTGTTGATTTTTCTGGGTGCAGAGCATTTGCGCTGTGTGACTTAAGCACACCGTCCAGCCCAGTTGTAGGTGCTGGTGTCAGGCGCTTCTCCGCTGATGAAGCATCACGTCTGGACAGTTGGCAGGCACTTGCTGATTTTTGTACTTCTCTTTCGAGGAATGGGTTATTTCTGGAAATGGGAAATAACTATGATTATTATTTTGTTGCATTATTAATTTTTGAGGAGTTCCCTTGGAGGGGGGGGGGGCGTGTGCAAATAGTATACTAAATTATTTATAAGCAGAAGTTGGAGATTAAACTTCACCGTGTATATTAGAAATGACACAAAAACAGGCTATTTTTATATTATGTTTAAAGAGAAATATGCATCATGCATCACTGTTGCAAAAAAAAGTATGACATAATTAAGTTAAAACTCACAAAAAGTCATAGTTACCTGATGTTAACACCAACAGGCATATCGGGAGGTCTTCGACGCTCTGTGGACGGAGATCGCCAAGCTGGTGAAGATGCACCACTACTGGCTCCAGATGTCTGACCTGAAAACATTTTATTATAATTATTTTAGTAGAAATCGATTTTTCATTATCTGTATTGTAGTCTATAAATCACTGCAACCGATAAGATAAATTGCGGTCTTAAATATATTTTGGAAAACAACTCAGACTTATGAAGATATTTTAATGCCAATCGATGTTTGATTGAAGATTGTTCGATGACAAGATGATTCTAGAGATCTGACAATCTGACTTCTATGAGGCTGATGAAGGTCACAATTAAATCGTTACTATAAACAATCAGATATTACTTTTGAGCATGTTAACTCCTAACACTAGCGATCGATGTAAGAGACTGACTGTGATTATGATTTCCACCACCAAATGCCATAAACGAGTTAACTACAAACTTGTTTCTCTGTTTATCTTAAAACTAGTATTTTAATAACAGCCTGTCCTTTGCATACTAACGTTTAATGTTTGTGCTCGCTGTATGTAGAGTTCAATGAGGAAAAATCTACCTGTCTCCACGTTTAAAAAAATAACATACCTGTCGACGCCAACGCCATCCAACGGACTGAGTCCGCACCTCAAGCTGTAGTGTTGAGTGTGAAGCGATAGATGGCGTGCGCGTCAATAATTAAATCAATTTTCATAGACTAAATTCCATAGTGTTCTGTCTTTAAAATTTTAAAACTTTTTTCTTCAACGTTCTCCTTTGCCAACTTGAAACGATCAACGGACACGTTTTTTCTTCTTCGACACAAAATACCCTTTTAAAGTTGTAAAATCTACAAGGTTTAACAATAAACGAATTATAAACCGTTCGCCTACAAATTTCATTGAAGAGGACCCAGGAAACCCCCGTAGCTCAAACATTGGTCCTTCGAGCCGGATCGATAGCTGAAGATTGGACCTGGAAGCGGACTACCTAACTAAGAGCGAGTTAGAAATCTTGGACAGGAGTCTGGAGCAGCCTTGGCGAGTTCACGAGAAGGACGTCATTCAAATACGCGACGACGAATGCGTTGACCTCCTCTGCACATCGTGAATACGACTTCAGCAGCTCAACGGTCAGGTTTTCCTTCCCATATCCTCCTTCCCTTTGTAGCGAATCTGTGTTAAAACCGTGCTGTTTTAAAATTACAGTATATTGAATGCTTGCTGAGTAGGTGAGGAACCTGTGGTTGCTCATAGCTGCAGGTGCTACCAGTAATTACCGAAGTGGAAACCGTGAGTACCTTTTCTTTCTTTTCTGTAGGCCTTTAAAATGTTTGGTGAAGATAAATTGTTATCAGTTTCTCCTACAAATAACCTTTCTGATCTCAAAAAGCAACGGGGTATTGTCAAAGGTAGATTAACCAATTTTAAAAAGTTTATAGACCAATTTCAAGATGTCATACCTTCTGAAATACAAAATAAAGAGATTCAATTCCGCATGCAAGCATGTAAAGAATTCTTTAAAACTTTCAATGACATCCAAGGTAAAATTGAGTTACTCTCACCTGAGACAGATATTGCTTCTAACAGTGAATATGTAGAATCTGTGGAATTAATATATTTCAATTCCTTAGCTATTGCTGGGAGTTTAGTTGACAGTGAAAAGACTGGTAACAATGTTAGCGATACAAAATATTCATCCCGGGCAAACATCAAGTTGCCTGAGATTAAGCTGCCTACCTTTGATGGATCGTATGATCAGTGGCTAGAATATAAGAATTCATATATTACCATGATCCACACACGTTCAGATTTAGACCCAATTCAAAGGTTTCATTATTTAAGATCTTCACTCAGTGGTACAGCATTGCATGTTATAAGTGCATTAGAGTTTACAGCTTCCAATTATTTACATGCGTGGGAGTTACTAGAAAATAGATTTCACAATACTAGACTCTTAGTACATAACCATTTAAAATCTCTATTTTCTATAACGGCTTTGAAACAGGAATCAGCTTTGCAAATAAGGAAATTAATAGATAGTGTTTTGCGTAACCTACGTGCATTAAATACTTTACAAGAACCCACAGAGTCATGGGACACACTAATTATCTATTTGATTGTGTCAAAATTAGATATCAATACTGAGCGTGATTGGGAAAAGCACAAAGGTTCTTTAATAACTGACTCCGGGTTTAAATTGAAGTTGGATGATTTGCTTACATTTTTAAGGAATAAAGCCGATATATTAGAAATGATTCATGCTAATCACAGTACTTCTTCTTCTAATAAATCACACATTAAACCGGTTGGGTCTGAGACGAGGAACACTCAATACAAACCTAACCATACAACACATAGTTGTGTAGTTACAAATACAACAAGTACCAATAGTTCTAAAGGCAAGTCATCCAACAATAATTCTAACAAAAATAGCCGTAGTAACTGTCCATCTTGTAACGGTAAACATCCTTTATATGCGTGTTACATGTTCCTAAATTTATCAATAAAAGAAAGAAACAAATTCGTTGAAGATAAACAAATATGTCTTAACTGTTTACGTTCAACTCACTCATTAGCGGACTGTCGATTTGGTCCGTGTCAAATTTGCGAACGTAAACACAACTCTTTGCTTCACATTACCGGTTCCGACAATAATGCGAGTGTGCGTAGCGAGAACACAGCTGATCGTAGTGTGTCTCATCAAGCTAGCACGTCGACCGCGTTGCATTCCTTTACTTTAAATTGTGATTCGAATACATTACAGGTAGGATGCGCCGGCGACAATATCGTTGGACAAGGTGCTCTGCAATCGGTATTGCTCTGCACAGCGTTAGTGGAGTTAATCGATACTAATAAACGTGTTCATACAGCCCGAGCGCTGTTAGATAATGGAAGTCAGCATAGTTTCATTACGGATAAACTACGCCGACAACTCAATGCGTCTACTATACAGTCCACTATACATATATCGGGCGTCGCACAGTCTGTGACGCAATCAAATGAATCGTGTGACGTTATTATGCGTTCTAAATTATGCGATTACAGTACTAGAGTTAAATGTTTTGTCTTGCAGCGTATCACTAGCAGGTTACCCGCGACTAACATTGATACTCAGCTTATACGTATACCGAATAATATCCAGCTTGCAGATCCCACATATCACGTTCCTTCGGAAATCGATTTGTTGATAGGTGCGGATCTCTTCTGGGATCTATTGCACGAGAATAGAATTCGATTAATTAACGGGCCTTATTTACAAAATTCTAAGTTAGGATGGTTATTAGCCGGCCCTATTCACTCTAAAAATATTTGTGTTGATAAAATTCATTGTAATTTTAATCAAACGTTAAGTGACCAACTTCAGCGGTTTTGGGAAATAGAAGATGTTCAACAGTCGAGCAACGTACTTACTCGCGACGAACAATTGTGCGAGGACTTGTTTATTACCACCACCAAGCGCGAGGCTGATGGTAGGTTTTCCGTACGGATGCCGCTGAAGGAGTCACCTAGTGCGTTAGGCGATTCATATGCCATGGCCAAAAATAGATTTTTGTCATTAGAACGTAAATTAGAGCGTTCTCCCGATTATAAACGGTTATACTGCGATTTTATGCGGGAATACGAGAACTTAGGTCATATGACGCGGGTCGATAAATATGATAATAATAATTATTTCTTGCCGCACCACGGGGTGCTCAGAGAAAGTAGTACCACTACAAAATTGCGGGTGGTTTTTGATGCTAGTGCTCCGACTACATCAAATAAGTCGCTTAACGACATTCAGTGGTCCGGACCGGCACTTCAAAATGATATATTTTCTATACTGTTGCGATTTCGACAGTATAAGTACGTAGCTTGTGCAGACGTAGAAAAGTTTTTTAGACAGACTTTAATTCAACCGGATCAGCGATCGCTGCAACTTATTTTATGGCGGGAAAAACCGGTGGACCCTCTGCGTGTTTATCAACTCAATACGGTAACATACGGAACGGCATCAGCGCCCTACCTAAGCATGCGGTGCATTCGGCAACTAGCGAAAGAAAGTAAAGATGAAGCAGTGTCGCGTGTTATTACCGAGGACATGTTTGTCGACGATTTAATTTTCGGATGTAATAGTCATGAAGAGTTATTGTCAATGTGTACACGTATATCGCAAGTGTTACAATCGGGTTGTTTTTCACTTCGTAAATGGACGTTCAACTCTGAGGTGACTCGTAACGCGCCGGTTGATTTGTTCACGGGTGAACATACACAAAACAAAACACTCGGTATAGGTTGGCAAAACGATTCCGATGAATTATATTACGTCACTAAAATTGACGAACAGTCTGCGACTAAACTAACTAAACGCATAATGTTATCAACAGTTTCACAGATATATGACCCATTAGGTCTACTTTCCCCTGTAGTTATAATTGCAAAAATATTACTGCAGAAATTATGGCTTAGTAAATTAGATTGGGATACACCGGTGCCACTAGATATTGCTGTGACGTGGAATAATTTTATAAATAAATTGCAGAACTTAAATCAATTAAAAATTCCTCGTCGTGCATTGAGCGACCACGATCAGCACAAGGAACTTCATATCTTTTCTGATTCATCACAAGACGCGTACGGTGCATGTGCGTATATACGTACATATAGCGATGATTCGAAATGTTCCGTTCAACTATTGTGTGCTAAAAGCAAAGTAGCACCATTAAAGGCGCTCAGTATACCGCGTCTTGAGCTTTGCGGGGCGTTAATAGGCGCTAGACTATATAAAAAGATTATCGATTCACTGAGAATGGTGTTTACGAAAACTTATTTCTGGACAGATTCGACTATAGTTATTGGTTGGGTTCGAATGTCTCCACATCTTTTGAAAACGTTTGTTCAAAATCGCGTTACCGAAATAAACGAACTCACAGGTGACTCGATTTGGCTCCATGTTGCGAGCAAAGATAACCCAGCTGACTTACTGTCCAGAGGATTAAGTCTGGAATTATTAATTAATAATAACTTATGGTGGAACGGACCGGCCTATTTACAAACGCATGATAATACATTTTACGCAAATAGTGAAGTTCACGACTCTTCTCGGGAAATTATTAATTTACCTGAATTGAAAACAAATCAAGTGTTTAATTTCGTAAGTACGTCCGAGAACGTTTCAATTAAATTCAGCGATTTTTCGTCATTCAATGAGATGAAGCGGGTAGGTGCGTATGCACTACGATTCATAACATATTTACAGAATTTAATTGCTGAGCGACGGTCTGCGCGTAGTGACGTAGTACAACAAACCGATACGTTATCTGTTTCTGAACTTGCCGCGTCGCAACGTATGTTTGTTATATTCTCACAAAAACTTTCATTTCCTGAAGTTTACGATCAACTTATGAATAAATTGCCTTTAAACGTAAATAGTAAGGAAAATAGTCGTATATCCGGGCTAAATGTTTTCATGGATAATCACAATATCATTCGAGTGGGCGGACGACTTTCGAATTCTTCCACTTTTGATTATAATAAGAAGCATCCTATTTTGTTGTGCAGTAGACACGAGTTCACGATTTTATTGGTTAGACATGAACATAAACGGTTACTCCACGCTGGTCCCCAACTTCTTTTGTCTAATTTACGTGAATGCTGGTGGCCATTGAGTGCAAGAAATTTAGTCCGTAGAATAGTTAATGAATGTTTTATATGTACTCGACATAAAGGTAAAACTTTAAATCCTATAATGGGCAACTTGCCGCTTGAACGTCTGGATCCTGGATTCCCGTTTAGTCGAACGGGTGTGGATTATGCTGGGCCAGTCTACATATTGAATCGAAAGGGGAGAGGCAGTCGTTTAACTAAAGCATATATTAGTTTTTTTGTTTGTTTCCTCACTCGTGCGGTTCACTTGGAACTTGTTACCAGTCTTTCTGCTAACGACTATATTTTAGCGCTTAAGCGTTTTATTAGCAGAAGGGGCAAACCCAATGCTATTTACTCCGACAATGGTAGGAATTTTGTCGGAGCAGAAAAAGAATTTAAGCAAAGTTTAGAAAATAATTTTCAACGTCTTAAAGATTTCGCTGCCGTAGACGGCATCGAGTTTCATTTTATTCCCCCCTATTCACCACATTTTGGAGGCTTGTGGGAAAGTGGGATAAGGTCTTGCAAACACCACATTAAACGTGTGTTAGGTAATGCCAACTTGACCTACGAGGAGTTCAGCACGGTTTTGGCACAGATAGAAGCTGTCCTGAATTCCCGTCCCCTCTCTCCTCTATCAGCAGACCCTCACGACCTGACCCCACTGACGCCGAGTCACTTCTTCATCGGTCGGCCTCTCACTGCACCGCCCACTGAAGACTTAGCAGACGTAGCGACATCACGCTTGGATCGTTATCGTCGCATAGAGCAATTACGTCAACACTTCTGGCAGCGTTGGTCCAAAGAGTACGTGGTGGAACTGCAACAGAGGACCAAGTGGAAGGGGAACAAGGACGACATCGCCCTAGACAGTTTAGTCCTGATCAAAGAGGATGGACTGCCGCCTTTACATTGGAGATTGGGACGCGTTATCAAAGTGTTCCCAGGCACAGATGGAATTTCACGAGTAGCTGACATACGTACTGCAACTGGAACAACGCGAAGGGCATTTTCCAAGATATGTCCACTCCCTCGCCAGCCTGAGGACAACACCACCATCGGCGCTTGATTCTCCAACCTTCTTGGAAGCTGGTGCTTCCAACGCCGGGGCCATGTCGACGCCAACGCCATCCAACGGACTGAGTCCGCACCTCAAGCTGTAGTGTTGAGTGTGAAGCGATAGATGGCGTGCGCGTCAATAATTAAATCAATTTTCATAGACTAAATTCCATAGTGTTCTGTCTTTAAAATTTTAAAACTTTTTTCTTCAACGTTCTCCTTTGCCAACTTGAAACGATCAACGGACACGTTTTTTCTTCTTCGACACAAAATACCCTTTTAAAGTTGTAAAATCTACAAGGTTTAACAATAAACGAATTATAAACCGTTCGCCTACAAATTTCATTGAAGAGGACCCAGGAAACCCCCGTAGCTCAAACAATACCTATTATAACACCCAGATAGCGTTTAAGCTCCCAAGGTTTGATTGAGGTTAACTAAATTACAGTTTTCTTTTTTGGAAAACGAAAAAATTCATAACAACGTCAAAATGTTTCATTAAAAGCGACAGTGAGTTTGTTTGTTACGTCTTCACACCTTAATGGCCAAACCGATTTTGATGAATTTTGGTACAGAGATATTTGGGACCCTGGAGACAGACATAGGCAATTTTTTTAAGTGGGAAATGAGGGAGAAAGCGGAAAAAAGGGAAAACTTAGCTTTGCTAATACAATCAATAAGGCGTAAGGGCAAAAACTACAGGTAGCAGGTACTTGCAAATCAGGAAAGGGGAACTGTGTTACCCCAAATTTAACGCGAGCGAAGCCGCGGGCAAATTGTGTCATTTACCTTCTTCATTTATCTTCTTATTATAGCGCTGTATCATAATCCGAATGGAGGGTGCAGTTTCTTTTGGTGGCTGAGGCTTCCTCTGCGACGATGGTGAAGATGGCAAAGGAGGCCTGGTCCTCTTCTTCAATTCCTCAGCCTCTTGAAGATCACCAGAACTCTTAGAACGAGTGCTCTTCTCCTGCTTTCCTTTTTCAGATTTGGCGTCTTTCTTTTTCCCTTCGCTTCGGTGGCTGTGGTCTGAGGTTCTGACTTCAGCTAAATCTTCAACGTTGACTGGTATTACGGCTCTGGGTACTGATTCACCGCTGCGTACTACTGGTGAGAAGATCTTGCGAGTAGTTTTGACTATTACTTCTGGCGAGTGATCGCGTTGTTCTGGTGCCTTTAGCTTGAGGACGAATATCTGGAAATTATACTGTCATTATTTTACAGGTGGACTTAGAAAGAAGAAATATAGAGTAACAGGTAAAATGTGGGTGTACCATTCACTTCTGTTGGTTGTATTAATTAAGGACGAAACTATAGCTACTTATTTGGTACACGCCTCAAGTGCACACCATATAATAACAAAAAAAATATGAGATCCATCCTCTTGACCTCAATTTTGTCTAAAAACAGGAATAAGATCGACAATATAGATGAAATCATTATTATCGTGCGTATTGTGAAAGATTGAACATGACAAAAAGGCAAGAAAAAGAGTGTCAATAATATGTTTGTAGCGTTTACTTACTTCTCCCTCTGAATCTGAATGTAGTGACGTCGGCGGTGTTCTTGGTTTCTCGGAAGCACGTCGTGGTCTCTTTCTTCTTCTCGGTATTTCGACTGTGACTGTATCTACTTCAGGCTCCGTATCACTTTCTGAAGGCTTCGACTGCTCTCGCTCTAACCTAGCTCTTGACTTAGATTTCTTTTTACCATTTGTCTTCTCTGCATCTTTTTTCTTACTATCATCTTTTGATTCTTCAAAACTATCCCTATCTTTATCAACATTTCTTTCTTTATCACTTTTGTTAAGTTTTGGGCTATAATCTCTATTTTCTTCTCTTTGCGGTATGGTTGGTAGTTCCCTTTCAGGACTCTTGTGACGAGTTTCGTTATCAGTAGCTTCTCTATCTCTAAAACGACTAGAACTTCCCCTCTCTATTTCTTCTATTGTTTTTCTTATAAACATGGCATCTTCTTCGATACTCGGTTGCCTCATGATCTTTCTTCTGGTCTTCTCTGTGTGTTTGTTCTGTAATTTTATTTACTTATGAAGGATTTAGACTGAATTTCTCAGATTGTAAAGAATATGTGTGTTACCTGTTCACGAATCTTCGGTCGTGCTCCTGAAGACTCTTTGGATTTTACGTTGCGAGCATCGGAAAGGACCACTGTGAAAAATGATTATTTTTATTATTCTAATGTTGGGCAAACAGTCGTTGCGGTTTTCTGTCAAGATTGGCTCAGTTTATGACCTGATTGGCTTTTTCTTAATACATAACTGGTGAAATGTGGCCATAGATATTATACGAAGGTACACCTCTGCCTTTAAGGATAACAGGCGTTATATTTGCTAGAGTATATACGTAAGTAAGATATACAATGAACAGTTTACCAGCCCCATTAGGTTGCAGCACTGCTGTTCCTGTGACTGCCGAGCTAGTTTCGCATAGAAGCCTGGCTTCAGCCTGCCCATAAGTATATACTGGCTTTTGAGGAGTATGGCGAGGGGATACAGCCATCAAAGGGGCTGCTGTGCAGACTTCTTCTGCCTCGACCTCCACGAGAACAGCCCCGCGGCTCTGTGGACCGTCGCAGTCATCGATGCCATCAAGCTGTGAATGTAATAAAAAAATTGAGATGGTTTTTGTTATTGGGAGTAGGGTAAAGGTAAACGGATATTCATAACCGCTACTTAGCGTATGTTTTGGCTAATGCGGATTTCTGTCTCTATCTTAGACCTGTTATTTCTGGACGGCATATTTAGCTAAATCAGAGACCCATAAGCGGCACAAAAACTTTGTCACCAGATTACATAGGAGCCAAATCACACGAAAAAGAAGAACACCTGTGATTTGACAGTTGTTAATTAAGTGATTTCTTTCGTTATTAGGTTATTATTGGGTCGACCAAGTTAAGTTAAGTTGACTTGGTCGTGCCAAGTTAAGTTTGTGGATATCAGTCTTAGAACCGTACAAAGTTTGTAAATAATTTATTAACAACTGTTATGGCAAATACATTAAGCCTAGAGACGAAATTCAAGTGAAATGGATAGGAAGGGTCAATGTATCATAACTAATTACAAAAAAATATCTTTTTTTACCAACATACATACAAGTATTTTTGGTTATATGTTATTCCAGGCTATAATCTAACTCTGCCTCAAATTTCATTAAGATCCGTTCAGCCGTTTTGACGTGAAAGAGTAACAGACATCCATACATCCATCCTCAAAAACATTCGCATTTTGGATATTGTCATATTATTATAGTAGGATTGGCGCCTCATACTTACAGAATGTTCCTCTCTATCGTACTCCGAATCGAAATCATCAGCATCATTGACACTGAGACTGGACGCATGGAGTCTGCTGCTAGACCCGGCAGCTGATGGAGCTACGCTGCCATCAGACTGGGTCCTGGTGAGAGGAGCTTGAGGAACCTTGCTGTTCCGAGCTCGTGCTGCACGGAGGAGAGCTGAGGTGGAAGCTTCTGGGGCGATGCCGCGGGACTTCTCCCATTCGTGGAGCTTGCGGGTGAAAGATCGGGATATTCCTGGAACGTTATGAAATAGACAAAGTCATTAAACCCAATCATTTTCTAGATGAGAAGTGCAAACAAAGATAACTTTTTTGTACTTATTTTATTTTTGGTGTTGTAGTTCATCATGAAGTTTAGCCACGCTCATGTTTGTTGTTTATTGCCATTTAAATTAGCCAAACTATCATCCGGTTTGACTGGATACTGACCCTAACCAAGTTTGGAAAAGGCTAGATGATGATTAAATACCTTGAAATTTGAAGAGTCCAGTAGAAGTTTGTACAAGAACTTCGTCGCGTTTCGCTTCCTCCTCCCAAGCTGGCACTGAATTTGTTTCTTTCATACGTTTCCACTCATCTGCAATCAGTCAACATGACGAATGAAATATAAGATTATGCGTTCTTGGATTGCAATTAATGGCCAAAGCCCTGCACAGATTGCCGTAAATCCAGCCATTCGAGTTTTGTTTTTCTTAAAACATTTTGGGGCAACGAGTATTTGTTGTGTGTTTAATAGGAATTGCTCCTCAATCATGGTGTCGTGAGTTTGTTTACAAACATTTGAAACAAATAAACAGATCGGGAACAACTAGCTGTAGGCTATACAAATATTTATTCAGTGCGGGGATCACACCCGCAACATGCAGCGCAGCAGTCATTCGGTCAGCCACTGCGCTAACCGTCTCGTCAAATCCTGCTGCATCGCTATTGATCAGCATCTGCTACTAAACGAGAGATAACGTTATGCCGAATTCCAGTATTTATAAGTTCATTGATCATCCCTGATTGATGGAGTAGTATGTACTATCACCCGTTACCAACTTCTGTATATCGTTTCTTCATAAGTGCTTACCCCATCTCCTAAGGAAATCTTCGCTAAGATCCTGTCTGGCTGGCACAGGCAGCGGCTGCTTGACTCCCTTCTTGAGCTGCCACTCTGCTAGCTTCTTGCGGAAGTCTGCTGACAACTGCTCCTCTGTAGCCACTGGACGAGTAGCTGAAATAATTGAAAGACATGACAAGTCAGCTAATTTGAGAAACAGAATGGTACTAGAAGCTTATCACCATCTGCCTATCCTTTTCCCAACTTTGGCTTTGTTTGGATTGGATTCCAGTCTATTCGGATGCAGCTGAATATCAATCAGTATTTTACTTGGAGCGACTCCATATCTGACCTCTACAACCCAGTTAGTACTAGTTATACGATACCCCTTGGTAAGACTGGTTGTCAGACTTTCGGGACACTGACTAGTGACTATCTGTAACGACTGCAACGATTTACATATTATGATATCAATTACTTGAAGTTATGCTCTTACTCTGGACGCTCTTAATATACTCGTTTTTCTACATCGTTCTCACATGTATGATGTATCGATGATTTTGTAAAAATATTATGCTTTAAAAGATTGTTATTAGAGTTTCTTGCCTTTTCTTCTCTATAGAGATCTACGCTTTGGAATGGGCAACTACAGTACTTTCGCAAGTTATTATGTCTTGTTATTATTTTTTGTTTTATGACATTCAAAAGTGCTTGTAATGCTCTAATTGAAATAAATGCTTTGAGTTTGAGTTACCTGCATAGAGCTTCCCTCTTCGATCAGAGAATTCCCTCCTCAGCCGCGACTGCAGCGCAGCGTAGTCCCGCGCTATTTCTTCTCGCACGCCACTCGCTTCGCATCCACTGCTAAGTCCCTCTTGTTCTGTAATATATGAGTCATCGTTACTGTCTGTTTGATGTTAAAATACTATCTTGATGTCCCTGAAAGTAAAAATCAAATCAAATAGAGACTTGGATAAGGTCATTTCGAAACTCTTTTTAACCCTGATAATGTTGGTTCCATTATTTACGGTTTAAAAGTTATAACCAATTTTTATTCTTTCTTTATTCCGCATTTGCTGAAGGTTCTACCTGAGTACGATCAGTTTTACCGCTTTAAAGTATATTAAAATGTGAATTAATGAATTAACTTTTTTAACAAGAATTGGTCATCACTTTTTAACAGTAAATAATTGTGCCTACATTTGCAGGGTTTAAAAGTTCATAAATTAAATTTTCTATGCCCCTATTCGATTTGGTCCTTATTTCCAGGAATACTCTGTATAATTTACCCTGATTTCCTGCAAAACCAGCCAAACATTTTCATTGTGAAATACCAACGAGATTTCTAAGACTATAAAGAGCAAACATAAGAATAATTTTCATACAATCATTTTGATCCCGAACATTTTCGAATTAGACACACGAATGCTATCTGACAAGCGGGCGTACATCAGTAGATAGAACGACTTGTTACCAAGTAGTAACAAGTATTGGATTACAATTTCATTCATCTTGTCACTTGTAAATATATTTGAATGTGTTTGTGAAAGACCCCTTTATTCTTTCTACTTTCACTGACTAAAACCCATCCATGTACATACCTTCTTTTGCCTTTTGGGACCCTGTCGGTCCCAAAAGGCTTTATATTTTTGTTTTTGACATTTAAAAGTTCCTGTAACGGTCTAATTCGGTTGCAGGTTGCTCGAAAGATATACCGCGGCCCTGGAACATATAGGGCAATGGAAGGAACATGGGTGGGTTTTAGTCAGTACAAGTTTGACACTCCCCCGCTCCGCTTAGAGCGGGGGAAGTTATTTGATAATTACCCACCCCAAAAAAAGTCTAATTGAAATAAATGATTTGAGTCCGAGTTTTGTGTTCCTGGGCTGTAGTGCGTGGTACAACCCGAAAGATCCCTGGTATTAAGGTAGAATCATGTGTTTTAAAAACATTCTTTGTTGTCTTTACACATCAAAACTTTGACACGAACGCATTGTCAAAAATAAACATGTGTTCTCAAAACAATGAAAATGATTTACAATAAATAATAGGTTTGGACAAGAAATACAATCCAATGACAACAACAAATATGATTTGAAAACCACTACCATGTAAGTAGCCAATTTGGAGTTTTGTGCCTACATTGTTGAGTGCTTATTTTAGACAAGATTTTTGAGATACCTCATAAAATACAGGGTGTTTGGAAGATCGATGCAAAGCCGTGAAGCAGACCTAGTATAGACTATTTAGAACCATTTGAACCTAACTTGTCTTCGGCGAAGTGTGACTATTTTTTTTAAATCAAATTTTAATGATTTTTGATGATAATCCTAAAATTTTGCAGTTATTTGCAAATAATTAGTCAGTTTGAAAGATAAATCATTTATTTTTTTAATTTATTTTATTAAAGTAATGTCTGAACAATCAAACGAAACATGATTAAGGCATCTGTGTCATGAGAATTTTTTTTTTTAGACAGTTGAAGTTAATACTTCTGTTTTTAGATTAAGAAAACAGATTTTTGACAGTTTAAAAAAAAATCACGGATCGTGCTTTTTCTGTTCAAACATTTTTAAAGACATGCCTAGTTATTAGACTTTCTTTTGAGGTATCAATTACGCAGATAGCTTACAAATTATTGAAATTAGGATCTACAAACTAAAGTGAGGGAGAAAATTAAACATTTTAAAATAGGGTGATAAAACGAGACTAGTGCTTTAAAATAATAACATTTATTATTATACTTATTAAAAAATAGATTTTATGTTAAAAAAAAATAAGAAGATAACTTTAATTTTGGACATTCGAAATAAAATTTAGGGGAGACTCTCTAACACTGCCGACGCGTGACGCGAGCGATAAGATGGCGATAACTTTGACAATTTCAGGTAGCGCCCGCGCACCCCTAGTTACGTGAACACATTTCACAGCAAAAACGACTTTATTGGTAAGACAATAGGGTCGTGTTTCTTTAGATAGGGTCAGTAACTACCTGTTTTTTTGAAGGGACGCCAGTTTACTCAGTCGAGTAACAACTGCGCTTGTGACTAGACGTTATCTCCTTTTTCGTGACAATTCATCGTGTTCAGTTGTAGCCCTTTGCGCTCCTGCACGTGATTCTTGAACTTTTATTTTAAGTTGAACTTTTAGTGCGTTACCAGCCGTTTTTGTGAGAACTGACTATGGCTACTTTCTCGAACGAGGAATATGCTGACATCGTTTTTATGTATGGCAGAGCAGACGGCAATGGATCTTTAGCACGACGGATGTACCAAGAACGCTATCCTAATCGGAGAGTACCGAACGTAAGAGTGTTTTACAACACATTTCGTCGGCTTGCTGCAGATGGGATACACCGTGTGGAACCTGGAGTCAATCCAGGTAGACATGGTACTGACATCGAACAAGATATCTTAGCGGCATTTCAAGCTGATCCACATACCAGCACTAGAAAAGTAGCTCGAAATTTAAACATCTCCCATTGGAAAGTGTGGAATACAATGCACCAAAATAACAGGTATGCGTATCATGGCACGGGCGTTCAAGGTCTTGAAGAGCGAGATCCTCAGAGAAGGATACAGTTTTGTCGTTTTCTTCTTAACTCTGACATTGAAAATGCATGGTTTCTGAAGTCAATCTTGTGGACAGACGAAAGTAAATTTTCTAGGGAAGGCATAACTAATTTCCACAATCTTCATCAATGGGCTGAAAAACACAACAATCCACATTGGAAAAAGCAGAAGTCATTTCAAAGGAAATTCTCGGTCAACGTGTGGGCCGGAGTGATCGGCAGAACACTGGTTGGGCCCCATTTCTTACCGGATAATTTGAATGGCAATAGTTATTTGGAATTCTTACAAAATGATTTTCCAGAGCTTGTAGAGGAATCCGGGGACCTAATATTCACAGGAGACCGAGAAATTATTTTCCAACAAGATGGTTGTCCAGCGCATTGGACATTAAATGTACGCGAGCACTTAAACAATTGCTTCCCTGACAGCTGGATCGGCAGAGACGGACCAATCCCTTGGCCCGCCCGGTCACCCGATCTAACGCCGCTTGACTTTTTCGTGTGGGGTCGGGCCAAGGAACTAGTTTATACAAACGTAGAGATAAATACTAAAGAAGAACTGATTGCGAGAATAAATTCAGCATTTGAAACAACGAAACTAGAGATGAAGTTGAAAATTACAACAACGGAAGTGAGAAGACGGGCCCGTGCTTGTGTTAGGAACCGCGGCGGACATTTTGAACATGAAAAATAAATGATTTGTATTAAAATTTTGTTTTAATTATTTCACCGATACATTTTAATTTTCTCCCTCACTTTAGTTTGTAGATCCTAATTTCAATAATTTGTAAGCTATCTGCGTAATTGATACCTCAAAAGAAAGTCTAATAACTAGGCATGTCTTTAAAAATGTTTGAACAGAAAAAACACGATCCGTGATTTTTTTTTAAACTGTCAAAAATCTGTTTTCTTAATCTAAAAACAGAAGTATTAACTTCAACTGTCTAAAAAAAAAAATTCTCATGACACAGATGCCTTAATCATGTTTCGTTTGATTGTTCAGACATTACTTTAATAAAATAAATTAAAAAAATAAATGATTTATCTTTCAAACTGACTAATTATTTGCAAATAACTGCAAAATTTTAGGATTATCATCAAAAATCATTAAAATTTGATTTAAAAAAAATAGTCACACTTCGCCGAAGACAAGTTAGGTTCAAATGGTTCTAAATAGTCTATACTAGGTCTGCTTCACGGCTTTGCATCGATCTTCCAAACACCCTGTATATGGCCTATTATGCGAAAGTATGGTAATTGCGTTCAAGCTCAATATAAGCATTATTGTAAGATTCGTTAAGAACAATTAGAACGTAAAATAAATCCTTACTTATCCTTACTAATATTATAAAAGCGAAAGTGAGTTTGTTTGTTTGTTACCTCTTCACGCTTTAATGGCTGAATCGATTTTGATGAATTTTGGTACAGAGATAGTTGGGAACTAGGAAACGGACATGGGCTAATATTTTTTTGAAAAAAAAGTGGGATGTGAGGGAGAAAGAGGAAGAAAGAAGAAAAGGGAAAACTTAGCATTGCTATTACAAATCAATAAGACGCAAGGGGAACTGTGTTACCCCGAATTTAACGCGAGCGAAGCCGCGGGCAAAAGCTACTAAGTAAATATTTCTTTCTTATATATAACATTCTCGTGTCACAGTATTAGTTGCCATACTCCTCCGAGACGTGTTTTTATAATATTCTCTTTACCTTCATTTACTATTATTTCAAATAATAATGAACGGTTTTAGATAATGTATATCCTTTTTAAGTGCGCAACCTTGTCTTACAGGTGGCAGCCGCAACACAAATGGTTGATCGCTACATTATCTTAGCAATAGTTATAGTTGTTACATACATCTCGGTAAGAATTCAATCTATGCTCCTCTTTACTAATCCTTACTAATATTATAAAAGCGAAAGTGAGTTTGCTTGTTTGTTACGTCTTCACGCCTTAATGGCTAAACCGATTTGATGAATTTCAGTACTGAGATAGTTGGGACCCTGAAGACGGACATAAGCTATTAAAAAAAAATAATGAGAATTAAGTGAGAAACAGGGAAAACTTAGCTTTGCTATTACAATAAATAAGGCACTAGGGCAAAAACTACTAGTAGCAGGTACCTGCAAATCAGGAAATGGAATTTAACGCTAGCGAAGCCGAACAGTGTATTTTCTTGATAATATTTGGAAATACTTATTACTACGATTCCGAATTATTTCATTATTCCTGTGTGTTTCATAATTTCTTACCAAAACGCAAAGTAAAGCTGTGGAAGCTAGCAGTTACTAAAAGACAACGTAACTTTGTCTGTTTGTTCGTCTTCTCGTAATCCGTTAATTTTTCAAGACGTGATGACGTGCGTTTGCTAACTTTTTAGTATGGTAGTACGTTTCCGTGGAATTATGTCCTACTTTTATGGAAAAGCTTGAAATACATATTTGTTTGTTGACGTATTTTGTTTTGTAAATGCACTGAAATCGCTCGTTTGACGAGTCACAAAAGCCACAAAATAAATTTATCTTTATCTAAAACTTTATGTTGATACGAATATTGTCATTCTCCATCTAACTTTTCGACAACTATGTTGAAGTCAATTTGCGAATCTTCTAAACCAAGATTTGCGGAACGAAGTTCCTTATCGCGCGTTGTGAAAGGGGGCTAGACGGAAAAAATTCTTACGAAAAGTTGTCACGACACTTTTTGCTATAGTAAGCTATTGTAAGCTGAGCGGCGCGCATGTTTCTCTGTCTGTCTGTCTGTCTCTCTCTCTCTCTCTCTTATAGAAAGCAAGCCAGATATTTTCATTTCTGTAGGAACTGCGTACCATCCGGGTGTCTCTTGACACCTCTGAATTTTTTTGTTTTCTTTGTGGGAATCGCAGTAAAGTTTCGAAGATGGTATTCGTGAGATCTTCTATGTCTGTCTGACTTTACACACTAAAGTTATGTTGGCGGGGTATAAATAAATGTGGCTCTCAGTTTTTAACACAAGCATCGGCTATCCAACAGATATGGACAGTTGATTGTGCCCTCGGCTGCCGGCCTGGAAACTACGGCACTACCCATGACACTCTTGGTGCAATCAGAATCCCCAGCTCCGGCACCATTGGCGGTCCCAACAGTGGTCGCTTTTTTGGACCCGGTAGTGGTATCTGTGGCACCTCAGTCAGCGGTCCCAGTGGTGGCCTCAGCTGTGGCGTAACTGCTGGTCCCAGCGGCGGCACCATTAGTGGCTCCAGTAGCGGCAGCATTAGTGCCCCCAGCAGCGGTCACAAAGGTGGATATGTGGTGCCAATTGGCCCACGTGGAAAGAAAGAGAGATGTACCTGCGAGATCTGCCCCTGCATGCAGATTGAAAAATATGTCGTGTATGTTATTTTTATTTAATGAAGCTTAAACAAATAAAAGTAACAGGAGCTTTTCTAACAGAAATTCTTTAAAAGAAGCATAATTACAACAAGTATTCTCCTCTTTATATGGGCATTCGATGCCTAAAACTAGAGGTGATTAATTTGACTCAAGTACTTTAAATTAATGACTGACAGTAACAATAGCATAGCTTTATAACCGATGTGTAGAGAGTCATTATCAACATTGAATGCACATTAAAGAAACAAACGTACTTAGAGAATTTGTGGTACCAAAAATGAGTAAACCGCTTACAATATCCCACAGACCGCCATTAATAGCTGTCATGTCATTGTACGAATAAACGGTGACACGCAGCTGTACCTGCCGGAGCATCTTCGTGCACTGTGTCTAAGCACAGTTATGACATACTAAAACGTTTGTCACTTGCAGACCAATTGCTCAAATCGGAGTCAACGCAGCCGGAACAGCATCGAATTACTTCCATGACATCACAGATAGGGTAAGTGGTTGCAAAATGTTTTGAAAACATGTTTTCTTGCCTTAGGTGCCAAAGTTTGATAAATTAAATCAAAGGTGATATTGATATTCTGAAAATTGATATTCTCTTGTTGGGTTTTTAAGATTTTTTGTGCATAAATTTAAACCTGTTGAACACTCTAATTTCACCTACACTAGAAGAGCCTCCGGGCACCTTAAGGAGTCCTGCATGAACCAATTAGATCTATAAAAGGGGGCACACCTCCTCCCTTTCCAATGGTGCAGCCCCGGGATATTTTCCATCAGGGGTGGTGAATCGGATTTTGAAAATGTTTTGGAAATGTTATTACTTTGTTTATTTTTACGGTCGCATATCAATCAGTTATGTATCTGCAAACTATCTGTTACTGACCTGCAAATTGCAAGAAATGTATTCAAATTTGAAAGCCTCTTCTATTCGGAAATGTTCTTTGGCATTTCTTTTCGAATCTGACACCAAATTTATTGATGATCGCTATACTGTGCGTAGGTGCGACTGCGTCCGCGACCGCGACCGTGAAGCCACTGGTAAGAAGGAAGGAGGTGGAACCCTGGTGGCGATTCTCAAATGACTACGTGCGGCTAGAATCAACCCAGTTGCGACTCTACATGCCGACATTGAACATGTTATTATTCTGATACCCAGCATAAATAGGGGTAAATTGCACATAATTAGTATAACCTGGCGCCCGCGGATTCTGCCGCGTGGTATTTAAATAAAAGGAGTCCCAAAATCGGCCCTTGAGGAACACCTGATGACTTGGCTATATCAAATGATTGATAGCCGTTAATCGCTACACGCTCCGTCCTTTTGGAAGCATATGACGAAAACCTCACAACAGTTCCCATGTATGACATTAAACGCGATGTATGGATGTTTGTTACTCTATCACGTCAAAACGGATCTTGATGAAATTTGGCATAGAGGTAGATTATAGTCTGGAATAACCAATAAGATACTTTTTTATCATCACGCGGGGGAAGCCGCGGGGTGCAGCTAGTTTTATATAAATATGTGTTTTATTATTTCAGTTGCTGCAGCGTTTTGGCGTCTTGATAGCAGAAAGTCGTACGACAAGCCGAAGGCAAGCACAGGTGATTTAGTACATTTTTTGTTTGTTTCTAATGTCTGAATACCTCAAGCTAACTGATAAAAGCTGCGTGGATCAATACTCAAAGATTTAGGTCAAAAGCGTTCTATGTTTATAGTGGTCGGTCAGGGGACAGGAAACCATTGTGCCCGGAAAAGTACGTAGTAATTGGTCCCTGCGGTCCTACCTACTGGTGGTGACAGGGTCACAAAGGTCAAAAAAGCTTCAGATAAAATCTTATTCGGCTCCATTCGGTTAGACTGCAAGCTGATCTTAACATAGTCAGAAATAGGCTAGATGGAAGACGTCAAATTATCTCAAGCTTGTAAAAATAAAACTAATGAGTGTACCAAAGACTTGATTTTACAAAAAAAAATGATTTCAGAAAATTATTCAATTAATATTCTTTACAGATTGTCCGCTCCAAAAGTACATTGTGTGGTGAATCCATTGAAGAGCTTAGACTTGTTGAAAATCTGAGTTATAAGAGACAACCTGTTGTTAATACATCAATAACTTTTTCTCTGGTACCGTCGGTGCTTAGCAGTACGCAATATGTTAAAGATTTAGTTAATGACGTTTCTGAAACAATCACCACCCAATCTAATAAGATATCTCAAAAGATCCCCAACCGATCTGTTAAGATATCTAAAGAAGACATCAAACCATCTATTGAGGTATCCAAAAAAACCTCCGAGAGATCTGTTAAGATATCCACGGATGAATTTAAGCCGTATGTCGAAGTATCCAAAAATATCTCCGAGCGATCTGTTAAGATATCCACAGAAGACATAAAGCCATCTACAGAGGTATCCAGAAAAGCCTCTGACCTATCTACCCAAAAAGTCAAAAAACCCTTAGATGTATCTACCCAGAAAACCGCGAAAGCTCCAGATTTAGAACCACAAAACCCCAATGATACTTCCGAAATAGCTGTCAAACCAAAAGAAAAAACCTTCGACCTAACAGCCAACAATTCAGCTAAAGCCATAGCTAATCTAGCTGTCAAGGAAACTACAACAACTTCCAACCCACCTAACAAGAATAGTGAAATAGCTTCGGGCGCAACAACTAGCACAGGAGAAAATAGGATGGTGATGCCGCCTCCCAAGCAAATGTCTAAAGGATCAAGCATTAGCAGTACTTCCAAAATTATAAATTCAACCGAGGCCGAAGTAGTATGCGACCCATTAGAAAATTGTTCTAGATGTGTTCAAGAAGGTAAAGTTTGTTTAGGGGGATGTCCTAACGCAGAAAAGAAACGGAACCGAAGTAAACAATAAAATAGTTCACTGACTTCATGATTTTTTTTTATGCACTGAGTGTGGAAGACCTTTCCAAGCTCATTGTAGCTAGCGAGAGCAGAGTTATTTCCCAATCTCATCAATGAGGTCGAGTCATTTTGATATACAACCGTATATTAGCTTTTAATATTTATATAATAAATTTTAATAGCTTTTGCCCGCGGCTTTGCTCGCGTTAAATTCGGGTAACACAGTTCCCCTGTCCTGATTTGCAGGTACTTGTTACCTGTAGTTTTTACCCTTGCGCCTTGTTTATTGTAATAGCAAAGCAAAATTTTTCCTTTTTTTCCCTCTTTCTCCCTCATTTCTCACGTTAAAAAAAATTGCCTATGGCCGTCTCCAGGGTCCCGACTATCTTACTCATTTAGGCGTGAAGACGTACCAAACAAACAAACTCACTTTCGCTTTATAATATATAGTAAGTACCAAACCCTACCTTAGCAAGCGGTTATTCTTCAGAAAGGAGACAAGTTACCGTAAAACTAATGGCGCTCGCATAACTAGTCTCAAACTTCCTTACTTATTCATATTCATATGCAATAAAGATATGAATATGAATAAGTAAGGAAGTTTGGGACTAGTTATGCGAGCGCCATTAGTTTTACGGTAATTTTTCTCCTTTCTGAATAATAACTGCTTGCTAAGTTAGGGTTTGGTACACCCAATACTGATTGGGTTGTGGAGGTCAGATTGGCAGTCACTCCATGTAAAATACTGGTATGCAGCACTCAGTCAGACTGGAAGCCAGTCTCTACATAGTTTTAAAAAGGCTCTTCATATGATGATAAATTATAGATAGACACGGCACTGCCCATGGCATGGTATGGCCACACTCGCATCGGTTCACGATATTGCGTTGATGTGGTACTGACATTGGTCGACACGTGTGTATCCACAATAGGGTTTCCAGGGTCAAACTACATTCTATTTAGTCCGTCTTTTACAATACTCAAAAATAAGAGACACGTATTTTTTATTTGGAAATTGGACCAAAAGTGACAAAAATTTAGCTCATTAAAGTTACGTGTGACATCTCTAGTTGCGAAAAAATGCAGCAACGCGTAATGTGTGTTGTTTGTGGAACAAAAATAAAGTTTTTTTTTAATTTTGTTAACAAAGAGAATTAAACCAATTTAAAAAGAAATCAGCGTCGGTAAAGTATTCTACTCTTTGATCACCGTGACTTCTCCGTCTGAATTGACAGACTTGACATTATTCGGATTTAAAAGATGTAAAAAATTGTCTAAATTCACAGTGTTTAGATTAAATTATTGTATTATTAATGAAAAAACGTGCATGAAAACACAAACGAAAATGAGTTGATAACAGAGTGATGGCGTTGAGTTCGTACCCCTATCAGGGTTCGGTACGACATTCTGTGTTGTTTGGAGGTAAAATATTTTAATTTTTAACTTTATTTGGTATCGATAATGTGGCCAGGACTTGTTAAAAGGGATAAGGACGATCAAAACGCGAGTTGGGGCAACGATATCGTCAATATCGTGGGAAACAGTTGGATGAATGTTGTATTAGGGAGAAAAAAAAGTCTTAAACGCGGTTGTGTGTGATTTGGAATTGAATTGATCATCACTATTAAACACTTCATAGACCTCGTCCATATTCATACACCTGTAGGGTTACCATGACATCTTATAACAGTTCTTATTCCTGTGTGAGAAAGAGATGCTAGACACCCTGTATAGCTCTGTCTCTTTCCCTCAGTGAAATAAATTCTGCTTTAAGACGTCATGGTAGGGTAGCTAATCTTTCTGAAAAACTTCACCAATTGACTTGAATTTAACGACACGGTTGGCGCAGTGGCTGAGCGATCGATTGCTACGCTGCGTGTTGCGGGTTCGATCCCCGCACGGAACAAATATTTATATGGCCTACAGATAGTTGTTCCGGGTCTGGCTGTTTGGGTATGTGAGTTTAAATGTTTGTAAGCGCACCCACGATGCAGGAGTAATTCCTAGTGTGAGTAATGGGTAGCTCGCTGTTCGTCCGTCTAGAGATGACAAGCCGGGTCGACGACGCGTTAGTGCACCACGCGCGCCTCAAAGAGATGTTAGTAAAGCAGAGGGGCTTGCCAGTGCCACCGCCTACCGGGGTTGCGGGTTGTTCGAAAGAGATAACGCGGCCCCGGAACAAAAAGAGCAAAAAGGAACATAGATGGGTTGTAGTCAGGAAAAGTCTGACACTCCCTTCCGCTCCGTCAAAACCGGGGAAAGTTATTCGATGATTTCCCATGCGAAAGGTGGTCACTGTGGGTATCAAATCAAAGAGCAATAAAATTTTAATATTGAATTTTCAGAACACGTCTGTCCTGTGGAGTGCGCAGCCAAGTTACTGTTGTTTCTATGTCTGTCTACAATCATATTGGTGAGCCCCATTCAATTTTATTCCAATGTATGATATTTCTATCGTTTCTAAAGTCCGTAATTTTAATGTAAGTTTTCCGATAGAATACAAAGTAGAATAGTAAGTTTTCCGATAGATAGATAAATCATTAATTTGATGCAACAAAAGACACAATACAAGAATTAAAATAAAAAAAACATCACACAGAAAAAAAATTGAACACATTAAAAAAAAAGTAAGGTACACTAAGTTACTAAATCGACCCATAGGCATTTAGACACATCACATATATTTATTAAGGTCGCCCACTAATAGGCGGTGTGTGTCTCAAAATTGCACCAAAAAGTAATAAACTTGTTCGATGGATCAATGTGGGTAAGACTAGGCGGGCTTAAATGCAAGTATATCGACTGATTCGATAGGTACCTAAGCATCAGTCCTGAGCGACACGTTCTGTGTTTAATTCCAAGCTCAAAAACTTATACAGGCACTTCTGAATGTCAAGAAACATAATGTTAAAGCTACAGTCCCGGTCATAACACATAATAACTTGTGCAACACTGTAGTTGCCCATTCCAAAGCGTAGATCTTTATGGAGAAGAATGGGCAAGAAACTCCATGGACACTCTTTTAAATTATAATTTTATTACATAATCGCATTTACATCATTCATGTTGAGTCGTGCACAGTAAGAGCGTCCCGAGTAAAAGCAAAATTCAATTAAAAATCCAAATAAATTAAAAATGAACCGTTCAAAATGTTATAGGGCTCCTTCAGGAGTTTCTCAATAACGCTAATAATACGCAATAGCTACGGAGTTTGGATTTGTGGCCGATGGATGGCAATAGGGTCCCTATCCATTGCATGGGACTAAATTGTAACTGGCGAAATTTGTATGCACTATTAGGTTCACCTTTGGGATCACGGGCATTATGCTTAAAAAAAAACCGGCAAAGAGCGAGTCAGACTGAGCGTTTCGTCCAAACTTGTGACATAAACGGCCATATCTTTTGACTGCGTACACTTACGAGGGTTGATTTACGAGGGTTGATTTCTTTCACAGCACAAAGGACCACAAAGTTTTAATTTCAACTCGATACCTTTGCGCTTTCCCGAGATAAAGGGTGTTGACAGACAGACAGACTGACAACAAAGTGATCAAATAAGGATTGCGTTTTTCCTTTTGTGATACGGAACCCTAAAAATGAATCTGTGATAAACTGTGTTATTCTGTTTTATTATTTCAGTACGTACCTCTAGGAAGATTCACAAATTGTGACCCGTCGTGTAGTTCTAGATCAAAGCTGACAATATGGGACGACAACAACACTTCGGCTATGTGCTGCCTTTGTGACTTGTACAAAACGATATTACAGTAAATATATTTACTTTACAATACTCAATAACATGTACCTAGTGACTGTAAAGTACATACTCCACTCACACTGTAAATTACGGGATATCTTTTAGGACTTCCAATAATCAAAATTATTGGAAGTCCTAAAAGATATCCCGTAATTTACAGTCAGCTCACAATATTTCAACGGTGTCACAAGCAGAATGATCCTATTTCTTTTTTGCGTGTGGGAAATCGTCATATAACTTCTCCCTCTCTAGGCGGAGCGGGGGGAGTATCATACTTTTACTGACTAAAACCCACCCATGTTCCTTTGTGTTCCGGGGCCGGTATTTCTTTTTAAAAACCCGCAAGTCCGGCAGGTGATGGCCCTGGCAGACCCCTGTGCGTTGCTGACATCTCTTTGAGGCGCGCGTGGAACACGAACGCGCCGTCGACGCGGTCTGTCGTCTAGCACCTAATAATTTTATTTGGCGCATTCTCTAGTCATTCCGCGACTATGGCACTTATCATGATCATATTATTATAGTCTTATGATGTATCATGATAATCATGGAAGACATCCCGTAGTTACGGTGTAAGTTTAGATACTAACCGTGAAACTTTAAAGCAGTGTTCACATATACCTTTTGCCTCATTCACGCGTACGGCGTGCACCTAGTGTTTAATGCACAATAGAGAGATTTATGCTTGGAGTAAAACCTAGATGAGGCTACCGCAGGAGAACTAAAACAGGCCATACAGCTCAGCTAAGAGTTGAGTTGAGCTGTAGATGGTGATGATGATGATTTTGGATTTTGTCTTTTTCGATAGAAGAACCAAGGTGTCTGACATAGTCTGAAGAGTTGCTAAACTGAAGTGGCAGGGCACTGCGATTTGATTCTAAAGAGATACCGCTGTCTCGAAACATGGAAAGGTTTTAGTCAGAACGAATCTGACACTCCCTTTCGCCCCGCCCAGAGCGCGAAGAATCATTTGATGACTTTTCAACCGAAAAATAATAATAAAACATATTATTCTTTGCAGTATAGGAAATGCATTCAAGGAGGCTTATGATCAATTTGTAATTCTCTTATTGAACTCGCTCTACGAAAGTAAATTACAGGTATGTCTATTTCAGAACATTTTCTACATTATTAGCATTCAAGCTTAGAATTACCACCTCAGAAAAGGGTGGTTTCAATAGCAGTCCTTGTTTTCTCTTAATTTTAATTATGTTCACAAAGTAGTTCATAGATGGGCGAACCCCTTACACAGGCAAGCGAGATTTAGAAAACTTTCCAAAGTATGGAGGAAACTCTGAATGTAACGAGGGATCATCCATGCACAGAACAACCTAGGCAAATGCGGCTTAACCTAAAGACCGGCCTGGGAGGCTGATATTATTTAGCGATGGAGTCCTAATTTCAAAATCAAAATAAACGAAATTTACGTCAGCCCAAGTGTCAAATCTACAACAACTGCGTGACTATCTAACTGTGTTTATCACTCTTTCACGTCAAAACGGCTGAACGGATCTTGATGAAATTTGGCACAGAGTTAGATAATAATCAGGAATTACACATAGGATGCAATATAATTACGATATATTTGTTTTTTATCATCAAGCGGGCGGAGCCGCGGGTGCCAGTCAGTTCTAAATATTGCCAAAAAATTGTTCACAGCTCTATCGGTTGTTGGGATCGTTGGACAACTATGACTTGTGTCGGTCAGTTTGTTGTGATGTAAGTATTTTGAGGAGAATACGCTAAGTTAAGAATAAGATAAGTAATCACTGTCTTCTTTGGCAAGTATTAAAGCACCTGTAGGGTTACCATGACATCTTATTCATGTGTGAGAAAGAGATGGTGCTAGACACCCTGTATAGCTCTGTCTCTTTCCCTCAGTGTAACAAGTTCTGCTTTAAGATGTCATAGTAGGGTAGCTGTATTCAATACAACGTGTCTGTCATACGCCAGTTACCATCGTGTTACATGCCATCAATCAACATCAGAACTTATTCTTATACCCGGTAATTAAGTGTCCTTGGTGGCAGATATAAATATTATGTTGGCATTCGTTTCCTAAACGATCTAAAATACTATTTATTTAATATTCATAATTGACGATATATTTGTGAAAATACGCCTATTTCCACTAGCTTAAGGGGGTTCAGTGTTATTATTATTATTTAAATAAAAACGATGACACTAGGAATTTCTCCTGTGTCGTGGGTGGGTTTACAAACATTTAAACTCATATACACAAACAGCCAGACTCAGGACAATTACCTGTAGGTCTTAGGTTACCTGTAGAGTTACAGGAGAAATTCCTAGAGAGGAGCACGATTTTCTTTTAAAAAAATACAAGCATAATTCATAAAATACAAACAGGATTCCTTGTTGTCATAAAAATCAGGCTTTTTTTTAATATTTCAGGAGAAATCTCTACGTGGTTGCCGATGTTCTAAACACGCGCCGTGTAAATTCGGATCTTGAGCTGACTCGAAAACAACGTGGCCATTGTGAAGTTTTAAGAAATTGTTATTAAATTATTGTTTCTTTCTTATGACTTTTCTTGCTATTGGAACGAACGTTAAGCAGCTCCCGGCTGTCATTCGTAGGTCTTTAACAGTTAGACCTGAAATTTCGACAGCCAGTGACAACCTTGCCTAGTAATATCGTGTTACCTTTTACCCGAATGTGGACGTGAGATAAAATACTGGTATCAAATCATCAAACACCAGCATTAACTCAAATAATGAGTTACAGGTGTATCGCCTTACGAATCCTTACTAATATAAAGCGAAAGTGAGTTTGTTTGTTACGTCTTTACGCCTAAATGGCCAAACTGATTTTAATGAATTTTGGTACAGAGATAGTAGGGATCCTGGAAACGGACATAGGCTAAAAAAAGCGAGAAAAGAAAGAGAAAGAGGGAAGAAAAAGGGGAGAGAAAGTTTTTTATTATTTCGTTATTTAGGTTAAAGTCATCGTTAGCAAGTATTAATGCCACACGGACGAAGTCGCGGGCAGAGAAGCAAGTCAAGAATAAATTGCATCCATCGAGTATGTTTTTGAATAGTCAGAAATCAGTACTAAACTCTAAGCGTTCAAATAAAATATTCATCAACAGTAAGGCTATATAGAATTTACATCTATCTGTTGTAGTCGGTTTCCAGTCTAACCCGATGCAGCTGAATACCAGTATTTTACATGGAACGACTGCCTATCTGACCTCCAAAACCCCATTAGTTCTGAGTAATACGATACCTCTTGGTAAGACCAGTTGTCAGACTTTCGGTCCACTAACTATCTGTAACGACTGTAAGATCTACAAATGAAATAAATAAATATCTTGGGACAACTCACACACGGCTATCTGATCCCAAGCTAAGCAGAGCTTGTGTTATGGTAACCAGACAACTGATATACATACTTATATATTTAATAAATACATATTATAGATAAATCACACCCAGACACAGAACAAACAATCATGCTCATCACACAAAGTTTGTCCTGGGTGGGAATCGAACCCATCTCGAATGAAAGCCGGAACCAACAGCTTAACGTGCCCACCGAGTCACCGAGGAAACCCGGTGTGTAACGGGCGGTCACCCATCCACAGACCAACCTAGGCAAGCGCGGCTTAACCTAAAGATCGACCTGAGCGGCTGCTATTATTCCGGCACGACCTCTTCAAATAAAACATACAACAACATAACATGCAAATCAGCTAGGTCTCTTAAATAGAAATTGTAAAATAATGCATCAAAATGTGGGTTTACTTACGAAAAATAGCCTATTCACACTTCGAAACCAATAAAGATTTTACGACTTCTCATCGTAAACTGTATTATATTCGAATGTAATCGATTTATTTCGGTTCGAACTATTTCTGTAACAGTTTTTTTGCAGACTGATCGACGATTCGAAAATGAGGCATGTCATGACGGGAGTTATCCTTTTTATTTGCTTTTCTGTGATTTTGGTAAGTTTTATACATTTTGTTACTTTAAATATAATGAAAGGAAGGTTTAGTTTACTATCATATTTATCTGCTAAAAGTGTGCTTCAAGGATTATTGCTTCAGACGTCGATTTGTAAGTTGCAAGCACGAGTATGTTTATATTTACAAGATTTAAATATTATTTTATTACTTTAACCCATCGATATGCCTGCCAACCGTAATTAATATCAAAATGTTTATAAAACCCTTCACAAAAGTTAACAGATGCAAAGGACATCGGAAAAGAAGAAGTTGACAAGGTCATAGAGGATGAAATTACACAGAAGTTGAGCGAAGATTTGCTGCAGAGCCTCGAGAGGAAGTTCCAAGTTGATCTCCAGAAGTAAGTAAACTTGGTACTACATCGTCCGCCATACTTCTTCATAAAACTCTAGAACGCAACAGTCAAGAGTAGCGACTACAAGAAAAGTGTCAAGCCTTCATTTTTCCTGCCCTTGTCCCATTTATTCTATTTGGGGCCTGCGCAACACGTTTTCTTTTTCCATTCTACCCTATCACACGTCACGGCATCATTTACTCCTTTCTCCTTCATATCATTCCTTACACAATCCCTCCAACTTTTCTTTGGCCTTCTTTTCGCTCTCCGTCCATCAACATTCAGATCCATCACTCTTTTAGTCACTCACATGTGCTTCGTCCCTCCTTATTATATGTTCATAACCAGACAAATCCAAAACCAAACCTTTAATTTTTTCTGTAACAGGCGCAACTTTCAAATTTTCTCTAATAAACTAATTCCTTATTTTATCCATTCTTGCCACTCCACATCCATCTCAACATTCTCATTTCCGCTACATGCACTCGTTTTTCATCCACCCTTTTTTACGGCCCAGCATTCTGTCCCATACAGTACAACAGGTCTAATCACTGACTTGTATATTTTCCCTTTTAACTGGAGGGGCATCAACGTCGATCCAAGAATGAATAATAATTTTGTATCCAAAATAAGTGAAATGTGGCCTGGTAGACCCCAGCTGCCAGGCCACATTTCACTTGTTTTGGATGACAAGATTTGAATAAAAAAAAATTTGAAAATGAGATACGTAAACTACTATTAATTAAATTTTTCACAAATAAATAAAAAGTTAAATGATGGTTCAGGTCGGTGGATACAGTACTGATGAAGATCAAGTTGCTACTTAAGAATGGGACGCTGCACATCCAGGACAGACTGGGTGACCTCCAGGAAATGCTGGAAGTCATCAAGAATCATGGGGAAAAGGAGGTGAGGTTAATTTTCCAGGGATCTCCAACCGAAACAATAGCATTTGATTTTGATAATTAAATTAAATAACTGTGAAATAAGCACACATAAATAAACCATTCTCGAGTATGTCACCGAAATGCACGAGGATTTCAAGATCAAGTTGTTTCCGCTTGGCGTTAAATTTTATTATTTTCTTAATTTCCCTGCCAGATGGAAGTCTGCTTACAACAGAAACAGAACGTAACCTCAGGGTTAGCGGAGAAGGCTCTCCATCAGATGGTGGTCTGTGGTTATGCGTTGATCGGCCACGATCCTGCGCAGGCAGTGCAAAGCGTTCTAGCTCTAAAGACCATGATCCGGGAGGGAATTAAGCCGGTGAGTATTTGATATTTCTTAAGGTCCAGGTTCGTCTGGTCTCGTTGAACGATAACATGGAGTGGTTTTAATAGTATAAGAGGTTGGATTTTGTATGTACAGCGGGTTAGAATAAATAGTTTGAAAACTACTCCTCTACTTCATCATTAACTTCAGCCGACGGCATCCCCTTACCGGACATATGGTGTCAGCAGAAATCATCCTACAACTGCCTGAAGTGAACTATGATTAACTAGGCATGCGCCATATACTAATATTTCATGGAATAAAAACTTCACCGGCTTCACGAAATTCTGAACATCCAAAAATCAATCAATCACTTCGTGTTCTCTTTATTCTACGGTGATTAAAACGTGAAAGACGTCCAGACTTAAGAAATCAAAATAAAAGATATAGCACCAACATTCTATTAGTGCAGTGCTAGAACATCAAAATCAATTCAGCCGTCTGTCTGGAATCCAATTGGCTTATATCCAATTATCTGCATATCGAAATGATTTTGGAAAATTCAGCTCGCACGGCAAGGAATGTGGTATTTCCTTTGTTTATTTTTTTGTAAAAGCTAGCATTTGCGCAGCAAGAATTGCCTTTATTGCAAACAAAATATTTCTTCTTCATTCATAAACAACATTGATGGATGATGTTCATGGGCGCCCAGTGTTCCACGCAAATAGTTTAGAACTGGAATCTGGATAGTATTTCTGGGAATTTAGGAATAACATCAACGGACTGTCTGCTTGTTCTCTGGCGTCAGTTGGCGGCTGTTGATGGCTTTTGGGCTAAATGCTAGAGTCTAAAAGTAGTTCAAGACTATAAAAGATATTGGCTTGGACCATGATAATACTGATCTTCCAAAAACCTGCCACCACTCCCTAAACATCATAAGAAACCGCCAATATTACCCATACAAAAAGCGAAGCATAATCATCACAGGAAAAACACTCACACTTAAAAAAAACCACTCTATTTCTAAACCATCAATTGCAAAAACCCGACGAATTCATCACTAACGAACAGATCAATAGCCTACGTCAATTCCATTTAACATCAAAGGCAATTTCAGGTGTATAACACTAAATTAAATTTCCAGATTCACGAGCAAAAGAAGGAGGTTTATGGTCTTCTGAAGGTCTGTGGGCACGACCACGATACTCTGAAGAAGGTCATTAAGTGCGTCATCTCTAAGGTGGGTAGTTTAACGACGGTTAGGCAACGTTCACATGGCGTCTATGTCAGTATGGACTGGTGCGACATCACTGGTTTTCAAGAAAAAATTGCAGATCGCAAACCAATAGTACAGCCGCCTGCACATCAAGCTACTACAATCTGTCAAATTTCTTTGATAGATTTTCGACTTTATTTCTACAGTATTAGGTTCAAGATTCATTGAGAAAAATTTTCGGGTAGCTTGACCTGCTGTCGTCTGTACATGTATATTTTAACTGAAGGGGGAAAAACCCGGCCAAGAGCGAGTCAGACTCGCGTACCGAGGGTTTTGTACAAACTTGCGACATAAACGGCCATATCTATCAACTGCGTAGACTTAGAGGGTAGATTTTTTCACATGACAAGGAGACTACATAATTGAGTAGGTATATGGTATTAAGTACAACTCGATACCTCCACGCGTTCCCGAGAGCAAGGGTCTTGACAGACAGACAGATAGACAGCAAAGTGTTCCAATTAGGGTTCCGTTTTTTTCCTTTTAACGTGGAATAAGCCTTAAAAAATAAATTAAAAGTAAGTAACTACTTTTATGAAAATGAAACGGGCGATGCCAACTTTTTACTTCACTTTTTTTTTTTTAAACGTTGCCCCACACTTGGATTTTCTCCTATATCGTGGGTGCGTTTACAAACATTCAAACTCACATACACAAACAGCCAGACGCGAAACAACTACCCGTAGGCCATACAAATATTTGTTCCGTGCGGGAATCAAACCCGCGACACGCAGCGCAGCAGTCGATCGCTCTGCCACAGCGCTAACCGTGTCGTCAAACGAACTTATCATAGCTGTATGTACTCGACCTTAGTCGAAGAGGTGTGGGGTTTCAACGATGCATGTTTATGGCGGTTTAGAAGCTATTACATATCTTTAATGAGTCGGTTTTGGGACCGCGGTAGACCTTGGCCCGATTCTGATGGGTTTTGGGGGCAAACGTGAAACATCTAGGCTCATACAAAGACGATGGTGATTAACCTTTAAAATGTAAATTGATGAAGTCAAACATCCCATATCGGACGCTTCAAAAACATGAAAAACTGTGGAAATTAATCCATTATTAGATATTTCTTCGGGAGTAGTGCAGCACATCACGTTAAACTCAAACTCAAAGTATTTGAATTAGACCATTACGGGTACTTTTGAATGTCAAGAAACAAAAGAAGTAACCTACAGTTCCAGTCACATGTCCATTTTGAAGCGTTGTCTTAAGGTACGTCGCAACGTCGGATACGACACTCTGACAACAATATCCTGTATCTGCCAATGTCTGACGTCAAATGTCTGCTGCCGGTATTAAATTTGTACACACGACGGCAGGTCAACCTATTATAACCTGATCTCTCTACTACGGATCGCACACCGCAGTAGAGAGATCAGCTACCTTACCATGACGTCTTAAAGCAGAACTAATTCCACTGAGGGAAAGACACAGAGTCATAGAGGGTCCACCATCTCTTTACCTCAGTAGAATAAGTTCTGCTTTAAGACGCCATGGTAGGCCTACAGGTTAAAATGGTTTTGTATAAGCTGATGTGCCGTCGTGTGTACATTCTGGTTAAACCGAACTTTCATGACTTGCAAGTTTCTACCAATGGTTGTCATCCTAGACTAAACTAGAAAAAAAAATCTTTAGTCTGTGGTGAAAGTTATTTTGCCAAAATGTATTTTTGTCTTAGTAAAACAATACTTGCTTCAATAAACTTGCAATTTGTCTGTCGTCGCATTGTTAATAACGTTTTAATAATACATTACATCACAGGTGTTTTGTTAGTTTTTGATTTATGATACGGTTAGTTAATGAGTAAAGTCATAACGCTATTTTAGGGCTGACACAACCGGGCGGCAAAATTTACATCCAATGTTGCCACTTTCTGTACCCTTACGGGCCCGGAATCTACCAAAGCGGTAGCGATTGATATGTAGATAAGATTCAACCAATCACAAGAGACATATTATATTTCAACTAATGTGAATTGGGTTTCCACACCTCCACTTGTCTCATCTTAGCCTCATTAATATCAAAAAGGTCTTGACAAACAGACAGACGGTGAACAATATGATCAAATAAGGGTTCCGTTATTTTCCTTTTGAGGTACGGAACCCATAAAACTACCAAATATTGGCTTCACCACTTTTCACCGGATAAGTGTAGCATCCCTTATGTTTTCTCGGTCAAAGAATTTTTAATCGTATGTAGTTTTTAGTTATTTAAAAAAAAAACGTTGTCCTACACTAGGAATTTCTCCTGTATCGTGGGTGCGTTTACAAACATTTAAACTCACATACACAAACAGCCAGACCCTAAACAACTATCTGTAGGCCATACAAATATTTGTTCCGTGCGGAAATCGAACCCGCGACACGCAGCGCAGCAGTCGATTGCTCAGCCACTGCGCCAACCGTGTCGTCAAGTTTAATGTCTTTGGTCTTAATCTATTGCGGAAAGGTCCTCACAGTCTATCCTTCCGCATTTTCGCTTATAAATCTCCATGCCACCAATTGCAAACAAGCCAAAATCTTAGCAATTTTAATTTGACGATTGACATGTTTTATACTTAATCATTTGGCACTTGTAATTTTTTTTTGGCAACTTTAAAAGGACATTTAAAGTGTGATTGTAAAGTTTCTTAATAGCATAGTTTTATTTAGTAGTGAACAAGATTGGTTGGCTGTGTTTAATAAAACCAGTATAAGCTGGCCTATCTTTTGCGGATGGGAAATCCTCAAATAACTTCCGGAGCGGGAGGAATGCCAGACTTGAACTGACCAAAACCTACCTATATTCCTTCTTTTGCCGTTAATGTTCCGGGATCGCGGTATCTATTTCGAACAACCCGCAACCCTGGCAGGCCCCTCTGCTTTGCTGACATATCTTTGAGGCGCGTGTGGAACACGCAGTCAACACGGCCTGTCGTTACTAGACGGACTGGCGGTGAGCTAACAATTGCTCGTCCACAGATCGAATAGCATGTAAGCCACGACACGAATTTCGCTATTTGGTCTTTCTGTGATTACCACAACGCGTCGTGCGCGTTTTCATTGGAGCCATAACACGAATTTCGCCATGGGGATGTTTTACTGTGACCACAACGCGTTGTGCGCTATTTTTCCACTCGCTGAGTGTTTCTGATCTTTGAGCGTAACATCATACACATAAGTACGAACACCTCAAAGTGGTTGATCTCAATTTCTGCGGACATAGTATTTTGAAAACGATACTATAATGAATATCTCAAAGATGCATCATGACATCATTGATGATGATCTTTATGCTACGAGAAATCTGCGACGTGTATACTTAATATAGCTCAAAACTGAAATCTCTTGTGCGTAGAGAAATGATGCTGAAAATAAGTGCATTCAACCCACCGTTTAATAGCCTATACACAACTGGGAAACGGATATTGCTGTATCCATTACTGTAACACTTAATTCGGGTCGGAACTGCAAAAAAATCATAAACATCTCGGAAAATGAATCATATCCGGTCACAAAGAAAATAATATTTAGTAAAATGCGACTGTAGAATGTTTTACGAGAATATTTCAGCTATGAAGCTTTCAGTGCCTGAATTCTGATATAATTTTATAGTTTTATTTGATACATTTTGTTGGAAAAATAAATGTAAAGTGTGTGAGGTAGGTGTTCGAAGAATCTGTAGGAGTGGAACGAGCTAACGGTCGTTTTGATGCTCTAAGATCAATTGAAGACTAGAATGTTTCCCCTTAACCCATTTCTCATAGCCAATATTAAAGTCCAGGTTTTTCCGTAACAATAAAATTTGCCGCCGTAATTTTGAAAAAGTACAACAATAGATTAACAATATTTTTTTTGTTTGTGTATTAGCAGTCGGTACACATTGATCCGTTATATTTTTATATTCGTAAATTCCATCTAAACATTGTCTGGAAGACATCGCTATCAGCGATAAGACTGCCATTTTAACCGAAATTTCTATAAAACAGATAAGTGTTTTACAGAAATTTTTGTACTAAGAGATCGGAGGACGTTTGATCACGCCTCTTGGAATCTTTAGCTTAAAATAGTGGTTTATACAATTTCCAATAATCATTTCTCTGTTTCAGTCACCAATTATAAAATCAGCAATGATGGATGTGACTTCAAAATTAATCGACGGAGTAGTCAGCCTAACAAAACTCATGGCTCATGGAGCGATGCACGAAGCCTGCCTAATAGAAGTCATCAGAAACATTGAAGATGAAGCCTTTGCCTTAGTCGAAGATATAAGAATCTGCGTATATAACAATAATACTTTTATGCAAGATGTCAATGAATATATCAAAGAAAACAATGCTACAGTACTTGATATACCTAAAAAGGAGAAAGGTAATAAGACAGAAGCCACATTAAAAGAAGAAGCAGTAGAGACAGTGAAGTCAGATACAGTAGACAAAGAAGGAGATATGAAACAAATGAAGGACTTGATCAGAAGGATGTTAGCTGACAATAAAGTACCAAATATCGATTCAACGTTTAAAGATAAACTGACAAAGTTACAGCAAGATTTGACAGTGGTTGATGCTAATGAAATAGTTAAAAATGTTAAGGCTGACAAATAGATATTTTTGAATAGAATGGGTTACAGGAAGTCTCTCTTTTTGTCTATTGCACCTTTTTATTTTGAAATTGATCACAGTTCATCATCTATATCGGAATGGAAGCCAAAAGTACTTTGGTTGCGACAAAAATAAATTCTTAGTTTTAACAAACTGTTATCCGCATATTTGTCCTTCCCTCATCTGAGGCTTGGGATCTGGTGTCCTCACGTTTCAGTGCCAGGACAATCTTATCTCAGATTGGGTTACAATATTCCATCATTATCAATTTACAACGTTGCTCTAATTACGATCCAGCCAGCTTTATTTCTCCTAAAACCAATACCGGCAAAATGAAATTTATTGCCGGATAAAATTTTAATCTCTAACCCAAATCTGCGATGCAGACGATATTCAAACATTAAAAATAGTCTACTTACGAAATCAAAGTGTTTACGATGGAAACGCTAAGACAACGTTGGCTGTTTGCATTACACTTTTTGTTTACCCGACCGCGGATGCACGCATCACGATTGGTTGCAACGATTTTGTGTGATGTAATCACGGTTTTACGACTTCGTATATATATTTGAGGATTTCTTTTTAGGTTTGGCTGTAATGATTATTTCATGATGAAACGAAGCATTTTTATTTCATTGTGTTTACTCTACTGGATCGTTGCTGTAGGAGGCAAACACGAATGCTGCCCTGCAACGGAGTTTGGATCTGGGCCCAGTTGATATTCCTTCCTTTTATATGAGTTTTAAACAAAACAGGCTCAATATGGGTCTACTAGATGCACCTCTGCCTCTTTTCGAATATTATAGGCGTGATCTTATGTATGCCATCTTATTCTGAAATTTGAAACTTTTCATCGACTGTAGATTTTAGTGACTGGTCTGGACACTGAACTTTTTACAAACAAAACTTAACACCAAGTCTTTTAGTAGTTACTAAGATATGGAAGAGATGCCGAGAAATAAATCAGTGAGGAGTTTAAGACTGGAAATTAATTGCTTGCGAGAAGCACAGGATTGACGAGGCGACGCTTGATCCCAGGTTTCAATCCTGGGTGCTTGTCTGATACTATGTTAATGTGGAAGAAGCCTATGTTAAGTCCCGGTTTAGGCCTTCGCTTAAGTTGATTTTCTTGTTAACAGACATACATAAGCAACACTGATATTACTGACGATGAGGAATAACTCTCAATAATAAATTGTGGAATAAGGTTAAATGAGAACGTTGCTGAGCATGCATTTAAGCATAGCAAGGGCAAGCTTAACAAGGCAAATGAGGGTAGCAAGACTGGATGGACGTATATTTAAGGTATTGGGAAGATTCTTCAAAGAATTCAGGTGCATAGTACATGCTCTAATTTGCGTGCGTGTTATCTTGCAATAATTATGTTTAAACGTGGACAAGGTAAAAAGAGTATGGAAGAATCGTAGCAGGTGATGTTCTATGGTTTCTAAACCCCTTATCATATCCACCTAATATATATATTCAATTTCAATCAATATTATTACTACAATACAATTTAAATATTCAAATGTAAAATAACTAATAGTTGAATAATATAAGCCCTGATTATTATTATTATGGAAATATTTGTACGTCATAGTACGGCAGGATATGCTGGATATAATATTATACCATCTATTGTACAGACGCCTGCACATCAAGCTACTACAATCTGTCAGATTCCTTTGATAGATTTTCGACTTTATTTCTAAAGTATTAAGTTCAAGGTTCATTGGGAAAAATTGACAGTTTCGGGTAGCTTGACCTGCAGGCGTCTGTACCATATTCTTACAAATAATCATTTTTGATTTTGATTTGATTCTACCTTGTCTAAGTTCATACGATTTTAGTTTCCTCACCAAATAATGGTTACGCGTCTCCACTCAAGTGGCCAGCAACAGTGTTTCATTAATTTCTCAGATTGACAGTCCTACGCACTAGTCTAGCCCAACCTCCATTCAATTCCACGATATTTATGTAACCTCTAAAATTAGATCAATTCCTTCAGTTTCCTTACGTAATTTTATATCAAATGGACAAGATATTTATGTCCCATCATTACGTTTAATTTCGGAAACGACTTCTCATAAACGTGACGTGTTTCTTTGATCACAGTATTATATGACATAATTATTTGCTATAATTGTTTTTCAGTAGGTGAGGTGAATGCCCTTTGCCTTTTTAATTATTGGCCTTTCTGGCTGGCTTCCAAGTGTTAATGCGTGAATGTTAGAGTGCTGTGCTGTTACGTTTGGGTGATGTGCTCAAAAACTGGGGTGGTAACGTTTGTTTATGAAGTTGCTGTCATGGGATGAAATATCAGTGGCGTTTTGTCTGCGATATCTCTTAAGGATAAAAGGGTTGTTTAAGATTTGTAATTGAGTTAATGTGGGGATGCTAATTGCTTTTTCTGTGGGGAAATGTGTGTGTTTTTTTCCCGAGTAGAATGTGGTGTATTTCGATAATGTCACACAGATTGTTAAGACCCTTAACGAGGCCGTCAAACGTTCTGATAATGAGCGTTATCGGTCTTGAGAGATGGCGCAGATGGCGCCACTGAGTAAGGTCCGTGATTCTATTTAATATAAAGAATCTTATAAAAAGTTTATTTTAAAACGTATTTTAACATAGTGCCAACTATAGATACATATCTTTCCTACTATATAATATTATAAATGCGAATGTTTGTGAGGATGGATGGAAGTATGAATGTTTGTTAGTCTTTTACGTCAAAATGACTGAATGGATCTTGATAAAATGTGACACAGAGGTAGATTTTAGTCTGGAATAAACACAGTTCCTTTTTCTCGAAATAACGCGGTCGAAGCCGCGGGCGCCAGCTAGTCCTACTAATATTATAAATGCGAAAGTTTGTGAGTATGGATGTATGTTTGATCCTCTTTCACGACAAAGCTACGAAACGGATTTTGATGAAAGTTGGCACATAGGTGTATGTTTATAGTTGTACATATATATAATATCCTATACAGTCATCTTTTAATGTACCTACATAATTTAGGTACAATTTCCTTATGTAAATATAAAGAGTTCCTCGTTGGCATCCGATGAAAGAAAATGTTTAACTAATCATTTCCTGGGAACATTTGGGAATTATTTAAAACGAACTTCCGTTTACAAGATTATGGTTTACGCTGAATTTAGCAGGAGATATTTACAAAACATTTATTTTGTTTACAAAAGGTATTTACGTAAACAAGCGGATATTTATTTGAAAAGATGTAAAGTCGACCGTCAACTGCCGTGAGCAATGGGTAGCTCACCGTCCGTCGTGTGACGGCAGGCTGTATCGTCGGCGCGTTCGCCTCAAAGAGGTGTCAGCAAAGCAGAGGGGCCTGCCCGGACTACCGCCTGCCGTAGTTGCGGGTTTTTCGAAAGAGAAATCGCGGGCCCGGAACACAAACAGCCATCCACAATCATGGGTGGGTTTTAGTCAGTACAAGTCTGGGGGAGGCCCCCCGAGCTCCGCTGATAGCGGGGAAGTTATTTGACAAGTTCCCATAAGCACAAAAAAACACTAATTGGACAAATGTACAATTAGTGATTTTTTGAACGTCACAATTTCATCATCATCACCTTTCACAGCTTGACTTGAGCAGTGAGGAGGAGAAATATGCATCAGTGGCTTCTTGTCATCCTCCTCACTGTTTGGTGTCAGTATTCTTGACTAGCATCATCTAGGTTTTGTCTGTGATAGAGTGAGAGTCCCAGATTTTTACGGACTAAAACCCACACATGTTCCTTCTGCCCTTTATGTTCCGGGACCATGGTATCTCTTAAACAACCTGAAATCCTGGATTATTATGATCCTTACACCCCGAGATACAGGCTATGCCTAGTTTGGGGCCCACGGCTACTTCTACTTTGCTTTCGTTTTTATTTTTTTAACCAATTTAATGTCTGCAACACAACATCTGCGCAATATATATTTATTAATTTACATATAAAGACTTAAGCAGTAGTCACAAAAAAAACTTATTAAGACCTTCATAATTTTGTTTACGACTGCTGAGCAATATGCCCCTTCTGTATTCTTGTTATAGAAGATCTTTACTATAAAATGACATAAATTTTAAATGTGTACATTCTGGGGCACAGCCTCATACTTTTTTTGGCCATGTCCTTTGCTTGTTGTATTTCAATTATTATTATGAACTCAATGACCTCTTCACAAACGTTGACCATAGTCAAAATTCCCGTAGGTACAATTTACTGCAAAAACTCAATCGTGTGAAACAAATATGTGTCAGGGACGGTCGTGACGTGAACGGCAAGCAGTAATATCGACAGATCTGCTAATGTATGAGTAATATTACTAAAATAACTCACTAATACGCGGCAGTAACGTTGTGCAGTGTTTGGAACTGCGTGCCGTAGTTTTAATGTACCTACAGCCCTTTCACATGAATTATGCCTCTGATTTTTTATCGCTGTCAAAATAACCTGATCCTTATTTTTGTTACAATTAAGTTGCTGTTGGCTTGGCTGTATAAAGGACTGCCACCCTACTATGACCTCTTAAAGCAATTCTTATTCCGCTGAGGGAAAGAGACAGAGCTATACAGGGTGTCTAGCACCATCTCTTTCACTCAATGGAATAAGAATTGCTATAAAATGTCATAGTAGCCCTTCTGATCTTCGTTATTTTGCCACTGAATCAAATGAAATCAAATCATTTATTTCAATTAGACCATTACAGGCACTTTTGAATGTCAAGAAACAAAATGAATCTACAGTCCCGGTCACAAGGCATAATAACTTGTGAAAGTACTGCAGTTGCCCATTCCAAAGCGTTGATCTCTATGGAGAAGAATGGGCAAGAAACTCCATGGATTGATTCTTCGACATTAATTGGTTTAGATAATAAATAGAAGAGTACTGAATGGGTATTTCTTCCAGGCATTTGCTTTGAACCTAAATGAACTAAGGGTCTTCAAATGTTAGCTGGGTCAGCTTAGAAGCAGATGACAGAGTACAGTTTGGTAGAGAAGCAGCTTTAAAGAGACTTAAGTCTATGCATAAGACTTGATAATTGGTTGACCCTAACCTGAAAAAGTTTAAGAATATTGTCACTACAAACTATTCTTGATTTTTTGGTAACAAAACATCAATTTAGTTAAGATACTAACAGTAGCAATAAATTTAGTTTATTTCAAAATGTGACTTTGACAACACTTTTTTTGTACATGTACATAACTGATATCAGTCCATGCAAACATAATAAATGTAAAAGTAAGTCAATCTGTCTGTTACACTTTCACGTTCATCATAACTTGAGCTGGTAGGGTATAACATACACCTCATTCTTCCGGGATGTAGCCCGCAGGTCAAGTGGACCAGCACTACTTCGGGGCAGTGGAAATCATATTGATCTTATTTCCCCCAAAGATACAAATGTGCGAGGGAACAACGGTGTAGATTTAGTCCATACAAATCAGACATTGAGGATATCGACATCGTGACAAAAAAGGTAGGTTATCATCATTTTCCTGCCCTTGTCCCATTATATTTAGAGTCGGCGCAACACGTTTTCTTCTTCCATTCTCCCCTATCAAATGTCAAGGCATCATTTACTCCTGTCTCCTTCATATCATTGCTTACACAATCCATCTTTTCTTTGTCCTTCCTCTCTCTCTCCATCTATCAACATTCATATCGATCACTCTTTTAGTCACAGTAACATACTATTTCCGCCGGTTAGATTCCCACCTCCAAACGGGCAGAGGCACGGGTAAAAGCATTTCGCCAATAATATTGTTACAAGATTGCATGTTGTAAAGTATAAGCGACTTACTGACGACAATCAGGAACTTGGCAATAGCTGAGGCAATAAACTGCGGCCGTAGCAAATATTGTAGCTTCTCATGAAGTTTAATGATGGAGGAATGAGCTGGTATTCCAAATTGACGGAGCTGGAGTCTCTTGTGAATAATAATGGATTAAGTCATCTTGTGAGTTCAAAAATGTATCTATATCTAAATTTAGAGTATTTTCTAAGTTTATATCCTTACTAATATTATAATAGCGATATCTACCAGTCTGTCTGTCAAGACCTTTTATCTTTAGAATCAACTTTTTGGTCACTTTGTGTTGTGGTAAAATCAAGTCTCTAAATCTACGCTGTCAAAAGATATGCATGTGGCAAGTTTGTAAGGAAACCGCGGTGCGCGAATCTGACTCAGTCTTGGACGGTTTTTTAAATACAAGTTTTAATGTTTTCTTTATATACCTTATTAGAGCCACGACCCTCGTACCATCGGAACAATATTTTCAGTGCGTTTCATTAGGTGCTAATATAGATTGTGACTTCAGACCAAAAATAAGTAATTTTCCAGCCATATAAGTATTTTGCGAAAAAAAAATATACAACATCGAACGAAAAGCGAATGTTTTGTTTCACAACACTTGATTTGTGTCTTCAGCGTCAGGTGGCGTTGGTGTTGCCCTCTGGCATTATGCTGAGCTGAGACCCTTTTGGATTTAATCATTTCATTTTATTGTCTGTTTTTTTTTTTCTATATTATGCTGAATAAACGCAATTTTCTTTATTTGTGGTGCAACGATAGACAACGGTCCCTCTACGTGGAGATGCTGTCCAAGGAGATGTTTCTTCCTCCCATATGCATAGTCCGGGCATCTTTTGGAGGATTCCCCTGGGTGCCAAAACAAAGAGCATGTGGCGCAAGATGAAAGAGGTAGGAGTTGAAGATGAGGGACGAAATAGGCACTAACCTGCATCAGTGAAGAACGCTGAATGCCTGTTAGGGCTGGACGGGACTGAGGCAGACGCTGACGTCAGAAAGGCTCTCTTGACCTTGGTCCACTTGGAGGCTCGAGGGGGGCGGTGCTGGGGGGGTCTGGCACCCAGCTCCAAGGATCGCTGCTTGCGAAGAACAGGGTGGGAGGGTTCAGATTCTGGAAGAGAGAACACTCGTCAAGTTCCCAATGCGCATTCAATTGGACCAAGTCTTTGGTGGTATTTCTATGGTCAAGTCTTAAGGTTAAGTGGCGTTGCACTCTTAAAAGATAAAGGGTAATTAAAACTTCAATCATTGAGGCCATTGCTTCTAGAGGAGGATCTTGCAGGTGTAATAGTATTTATAGAAGGAAGTCCAGGATAAATGTGGTTACGGAAGATTTGGCATAACTTTTCAAGAGAATGAACGAGCTTAATAAGCCCGGATATTTGAAACTGTCCATCAACAGCTGTGGTGAATGGTTTATGTTGAACTGGCGGAAATTTAAGATCCCAATGTAATCAGAATTGTTTTGATTGCTGCACGTGCTGGAAGCGGATACAAAGTAGTGATACAATTTGTATTCGTGCAAATATAAGCTATGTTTACAGCACAAACTAAAACATGCAGAACTACGTAGATATATACAAATTGTGTATGTGTCTGTAACATGTTTTGTATGACCAATATCCGCAAGACCTATCATAAAATTGACGGCACGGTTGGTGCAGTGGCTGAGCGATTGACAGCTGCGCTGCGTGTCGCGGGTTCGATTCTCGCACATAACAAATATTTGTATGGCCTACAAATAGTTGTTTTTAACATTTAAAGTCTTTTCAGCATTGCACTGTTAAAACCCAATACTTTTCTTAAAATTTCGATGACCTCATCAACTCGAGAATTAAATAAACAGATAGAAACATAGTTTTACCCTAAATCGTAAACGTTTAGCATTATTTGACTCGTAAATGTCGAACGGGTAACATCAATAACATTTTATTATTTTGGCGCCAAAAGCTATGCAAACAGTTTAGATGTTCATTTGTTATAAGATTTCCTATGCTCAGTCTAATATTGAGTTTAACCTTCAGGACAACTTCTACAATACATATTGCCAATACACTGTCGAATTTTACACGACATGGTTGTCGCAGTGGCTAAGCGATCCACTGCAGGGCTGCGTGTCGCAGGTTTGATCCCCGCACGGAACAAATATTTGTGTATGTGAGTTTAAATGTTTGTAAATGCACCTATGTACAGGAGAAATTTCTAGAGTGAGGCAACGATTTTAAATAAATAGTACGAAAGGATTAAATAAATAAATTTAATTTATTTCAATGAATTTTATGACTACTGGATGACTATTTTTGGTAAAAACGTAAATTTCGGAATTTATAGTGGAGTTAACCATTTTCTCTAATTTGAGTAACTAAACTATCATTAATGCCGCCAAACTATAATATAGTTAACTTATGTCACTTAAATCAATTTCAGAACAGTAAACGGTGTTTGACAGGAATAAACTAAATTTTTGTGATATTTAGAGTAGTATTAGTTTAGTTTCTGATAACAGAATTCACACGAATTATTTTATAAAAAAAAGTGACTTCTTGCAATATTTGTTTCGAATTTCAGCAACTAAAAAACGGCAACAACTTCACACAGCTTTTTCTTTTTCTTTTCTTGATAATCAAAGCTAAACTTACCAAGTTCCTCAGATGATGGTATAGTGAGGGTCAACGCTGGAGGCGCATCGCTGTCCCCTCCATCACTGAGCGACCTCCGTCTCTTGGGCACCACGTCGGGGGAGCTCTTGGACCCTCGGTTGGAGGTCTTCTTCTTGACGGACTCTCTGTGGGTCTGGATGATATCCCTCATCTTGCCCCAGGGACTTTTGTGGAGCTTGTTCGGTGATGGTGAGGTGGAGCTATCGTCCTGGGGGGAGAGATTGGGTGAACTATATATATTTACCAGCTGTGCTCCGGCATGCGTTGCAATGTAATTTTCTACCTTTCTACCTACCTTTCCTACACTACCTACCCTATCTCTCAAGTTGATCCAACCGCACACGGTGTGCAACTTTAGTTTTAAATCGGTTAAGTAGTTTAGGAGTCCATCGCGGACAAACAACGTGACACGTGATTTATATAATATTAAGAAAGATAGAAGAAATAAAAGGCACCTGTTTTGATTTTCCCGAACCTATGGAGAAAAGTAAGATTTTACCACTTTGGTTAGTAACCAGAGTAATCGACGTGACTCGGTTGAAAGCAGTCAGAAAGAGTTTTTGGTAATAGCGAAGGAGACGCCATTCGCATTAGAGATGTATCTCGGATAGGACCAGAGATAAATATTAAAAATCCTTTCTGATATCTATGGGCATGACCCACCACCGCGTCCGACTATTGGCTTTCATTGCAAGAACATAAAGTGTTTATCTGATGACCCCAAACCGATTCTGTATCGATACGTTTTTTTTAAACGTTACCCCACACTAGGAATTTCTCTGGTATCGTGGGTTGCGTTTACAAACATTTAAACTCACATACACTAACAGCCAGAACCAAAACAACTACCGGGAATCGAACTCGCGACACGCGGCGCAGCAGTCGATCCCTCATCCACTGCACCAACAGTGCCGTCAACGCCGTCAACCGTGCCGTCGATAAATATGAACACTGGCAGTGTTTATGGTTCCTCTTTAATAATTCTTAATTATTATATATATATATATATTATTATTATATATTTTATAACTACTTGCTATGCCCGGCGGTTTCACTCACTGCTCAGATATAATCAAAATAAAATTAATTACGAAAAATTGGTTAAGCAGTTTCAGTATTTGGCAATTAAAAGTGACACAAGAATTGTATATTTAAGTAGATAATCACATGTAAATCCTTCCTACTTGAATTGATATCTTTATTAAGACCTTAAATCTGAGCTAATTAGCAGCCAAAACCTAGCCTAAACTTTTACATTCTATTCACAAAACTCTAAAAAATACTGCAAGGTATTCCCATGTTCACCAAGAATTTCTCCTCTGTCAGTATGTTTACAGACCAAAATTAACTATGCACAAACAACCAGAACCTAAGCAACTATGTAGGCCACATAAATATAACCCAACTAGGAGTCGAACCCCGGCAATCGCTCAACCATCGGTTGTCAATCGACATAATTTTAAGAAACCTGTTTGTTTTGCTTGATCAAAACTTGGTTTGTTGTGACTACAAATCTATAAACAACTTTTGTTCTAAAATGTTTGGGCTTAAAAATAGCGCTATTTGTTTATGTTCTAAATACATCGCTTCGAAAAATAACTACGATATCTATAGGTATATATCTCAGAGAAAAATATATAATTGAACTAGCATTTGCAGAAAAAAAAAGTGGGATTTGAGGGAGAAAGAGGGAAGAAGCGGGAAAAGTTAGCGTTGCTATTACAAATCTGTAAGGCGCAAGGGGAACTGTGTTATCCCGAATTTAATGCGAGCGAAGCCGCGGGCAAAAGCTAGTTATGTATAAACCTATGATCCACAATACAGATATTTAAAATGAAGTTGTTGTTTCGGGTCGGGCTGTTTGTGTATGTGAGTTTAAATGTTTGTAAACGCACCCACGATACAGGAGAAACTCCTATGCAACATTTTTTTTTATCTACCGAGATATTGGTAAACAAATCGTTTCCTCAACAGATTATCTCCAACAGTTTAAGAAACATTTTTTTCAATTTCCAGACTATTAATACTTTTTATATTTAGAATTGAATAAAAATTCCGCAGCTTTATTTTAGGTGTTTCGAAACGTCAATTATATTATAGCTATTATTTAATAAAAAAAATACTAAATCTGACATTAGAAAAATCGGCCTTATTAGTTGCAAAACGGCGACACGGGTCCCATCATAATATCAGAAGCGTGGCTGTCCGCATAATATATTCTTTAATCAGTCACGTGCGCTTCCTACAAGATGCCACGATATCACAAATAATCATCATAAATAATTTTGCCAGTCGTTTAGCAGACGAAATCGCTACTGAATGGACCGTCTATTTTCAATAACTATTTCAAGGAATAGCATAGTATACGTTATTCAGAATGTCAATTACAAACAAACACTGAGGACCTTTTCGCGAAACAATCAGATACAAGGACGTTGTTGGTAAATGTGGTTACACAATACACATCTCAGGTCCAGTTGAACACCAAGTCTGACACGAGCTGGTAGGCAGTTTGCTGAACTGCTACCATACCATGACGTCTTAAAGCAGAACTTATTCCACTGAGGGAAAGAGACAGAGCTATACAGACAGGGTATCTAGCACTATCTCTTTCCCTCAGTGAAATAAGTTCTGCAGATGTTTAAAAATGATGTTTATATTATAAGTACGTTTTCACAAACACTTTTACACGTCTTTTTTTAAAACTAGATGAGACCGGTGTTTTGTACCTGATTACTTTGAGAACAAAACAGCCGAAATAAACTTAGAGGGACTTAGAGTCTCTTTTAAGGTCCAGACACAAAATCTTGGTCAACTTACATGAGGACTATACAGATTAGTGTCTGAAATGGTCTTTATAAGAAAGCACCACACAGATTGAGTGGACCTGTCCAGTCAGTGCAAGCATTTCTTATTATCTTGTTGTCTCCATTTGAGGCATTGCCAAAAAACCATTCTTTCTTTCTTGAAATCTTTATGAAAGTACAAGTTGCCAGCGTCATTTTAGCATATTTTAAAAGTAACGTTTCTGAAAGTAGCATACCAATAGCAACCTTAAAGTAATGTGAATAAAGACCACTCTAATTTTGTCAGACAGTCTTCTATTACACGACTATATGATCACTGACATTGACAATTACTAGTAACTGCTAAATTATTTTAAATCAAGCCACAGTCCAAATTCTCCAAAGCAATATAGGCAGAATGATTAATTTTGCATCTTAGTAATTTCTTGTTTAGAAATATTCTTAGTAAAAAGTTATTCATACAAAAATAATAACAACCTTGTTTGTGCATTTTCCTTAATAATATTTACTTTAACTATGCGTTCCCCCAGATGGAAATATTTTCGAGAACAGCCTCACAAATATTTACGTGTTTACTAGTTATTATATTTCCACACCACACAGATTTACACTCAATAGCAAAACTAAGTTTGTTTTTATATTATGCTTAAGTTATTGCTGCATTTTTCACGTTTTACAAACCTATTTTTTTAGTGATCTTATCTTACTTTAGAAATCAGTAGGTAGTGAAAGAGATGGTGCTAGACACCCTGTATAGCTCTGTCTCTTTCCCTCAGCGGAATAAGTTCTGCTTTAAGACGTCATGGTAGGGTAGCAGATGTTTAAAATAGGTAATTTATGCTATAATATAAAAATTAATATCTGAATTTGTTTCTAAGATGAAATCTCGAGATCAGCTGACGAGATGTCACTAATTCTAAAAAAAAAAACCGTTAACTTGCATTACAACGCATGCCGGACACAGCTAGTATTTAATTTAAATGAGTGGATCTACTGTAATATTCGTTGTACTGTGGTACTAATATAATGTTGACTCTGACCTGCGTAGGAGCTTGCAGGAATGTGTTGTCGCCGTCGTCCCGCACACTCTTGCGCATACCTGAAACAGATGGATCGGTTATTGTGGATAACTTCTGGGAAATCCGGGAAACATTTTCTGATGAATCGATTTTTCAGGGAATGGAAAGAATTGTAAGAAATGCGATTTTTCAACTGTTTGGATTAATTTTGAGCCATTTTTTTGTGGCGGCACGGCTCGTTTGATGCGCTGCGTGACCTGGGTTCGATTCCCGTCCCATTTGTCTTACAGGTAGTTGTTTCGGGTCTGGCTGTTAGTGTATGTGAGTTTAAATACTTGTAAAACTCACGATACATGAGAAATTCCTAGTTAAGCAACGATTAATTTTTTTTAAAAGTTTCGAGAATTGGTTTATTAATTACTAGCTTTTGCCCGCGGCTTCACACTGTAACACAGTTCCCCTTTCCTGCTTTGCGGTTACCTGCTACCTGTAGTTTTGCCCTTGCGCCTTATTTATTGTAACAGAAAAGCTAAGTTTTCCATTTTCTTCTCTATTTCTCTCTCATTTTTTACTTAAAAGCAAATAGCCTATGCCCGTCTCCAGGGTACCATCTATCTGTGTACAAAAATTCATCAAAATCGGATTTTGCATAGAGGTAATTTATAGTCTGAAATAACACATTCGATTTTTTTCGATATTACGTAGGCGAAGCCGCGGGCAACAATTTTTTTTTTTATATAAATTGATTTTTTTAATGCAACAACGTAAAGTAACGATAAGTAACGTATTGTTCAATGTACCCATCAACAAAATGTTCTGAGAGCGTTTTATTGAGTCTTATTAAAAAACGGGACTTTCACCAAAAAAAATTGTTTCTCAACAATATTTTTGCGTAGTATAACTTAGGTAAATGATTTTTTTTTTATTAAAAAAAATCGTTGTCCCACACTAGCAATTACTCCTGTATCGTGGGTGCGTTTACAAACATTTAAACTCACATACACAATCAGCCAGACCCAGAACAACTATCTGTAGACCATACAAATATTTGTTCCGTGCGGGGATCGAACCCGCGACACGCAGTGCAGCAGTCGATCGCTAAACCACTGCGCCAACCATGTCGTCAAGTACACATTTATCATTGGAAGAAAATAAAATTGATTACTTGTGATGAAACTCAACTATGCCAGTCGGTGTTGAATAGAACAAAACCGAGCCAGTTGTACAGAACTCTTATTAATTTTGTTATTTTCAGTGAACTGACTGATTAAAGTTCTGAAGAACATATTCAAGCTACTTTGCTATAACAGCAACATAACATTTTTTACCGAAACGAATTTCAACAAGTATAAAAAAACTCGTCAATTGAATTATTACGTGATGGAACTCGTGTCTAAATGATTTATTTATCAAAACTTTATGAACATTAATAAAAAAAACACGTTAACAAGCGGACTTAATGCTTTGAACATTTTCTACTATTTCATCTTAGGGTGAAGCAGAGAAGCAGAAGAAAAGAGCAGAGAGAGAAGATGATAGCCGCTTGGATCAATCTTCTGGTTCAGCTGCGCTTGTCTTGACAAGCGCAGCTGAACCAGAAGTCAACCAGAATGACATGGTCCATGGTCATGGTCCGTGGATGGCTGACTTCCAATTTTATACCGTGTATCCTCTGAGTTTTGGAAAGCACGCTAAACTGTTGACGGTGGCTGCTAGTTGTAGATATTAGACAGGTTGACAGTAGCCTGAAAATCTGACAACCAGGAGGAACCGAGTTATGGCGGGTCAGATAGGCAGTCGCCCCATGTCTGCAAATTTCAATCAGATGCATCTGATTAATCTGGAAGCTGACCCCAACATAAACGATACAGTCAGTCAGATGATGTTGTTTATTCCTATGAGTTCGTTCCACCTTAGCCTAGCCTGCATTGTAATTTCCCAGTTTCATACCACGCAATATACATAGACAGGCAAAACCTAAGCAAACCCGAATTCAACAGCTACTTCATCATATACAAGATAAAATCTCTCCGAGGCATGTTTCTCATCGCCGCCGGCAATGGTTTACGCTAGCCCAAATATCAAAGCGGGAACTTGTACGAACATCGCGCGTTCCTCTCGCAAGTATGGAATGAATCACGTTGACAGAATAGGGCCATCCATTTAAAGAATATACACGCGTTATTATAGTTAACGGTTTTGTGCCAAAATGTTTTTCTTTTATGGTTCTGTGCTCAAATTCGAGAGACGCGACTTTGCATGGCACAAATTATTTGCCACGACTAATTACCAGATGACACGATTGTTGCAGTGGAAAAGCGATCGACTGCTGCGCTGCATGTCACGAGTTCGATTACCGCACGTAACAAATGCTTGTTTGGCCTACGGGTAGTTGTTTCGGGTCTGGCTGTTTGTGTTTGTAAACGCACCAACGATACAGGAGAAAATTCCAGCAAGGTTTTTTTTTTTGAATGATGTGGTTCGTAACTCAGAAATTGGATGTAGGACTGCAGTCCAAGATGTCGGAGAACAGGTATCGTCTCTGAAGTGGAAGTAGATAAGATGCGGTGATGACGTGTTAGTTGCAGTAGAGTCCTCACTACTTGGTTACCCAGATATTGTAGGAAAAGTGTTGGCAGACCTTTAGCCAGCTGGAAGAGATTCAGATGTTTACAGGTAAGACCTGGTTAAGACTCGTGCAGACCTGAGATTGTTTCAAGCAGTGGGCCTTATACCCAGCAGTGGGTGGAAGAATGGTATGTATTTACGGATTCCCAAACAACAGTGGACATTATTTTAGTGAACTAGCGTTTGCACGTGGTTTCGCTCGCGTTTAATTCGTGGTAACACAGTTCCCCTTTCCTGATTTGCAGGTACCTGCTACATGAAGTTTTTGCCCAAGTGCCTTATTTATTGTAATAGCAAAGCTAAGTTTTTTCTTCCTCTTTCTCCCTCATTTCCCATTTACTAATAAAAAAGTCAATAGTAGTATGTCAGTGTCCAGGGAGCCAACTATCTCTGTACCAAATTCATCAAAACCTGTTAAGTCATGGTAGGCGTGAAGACATAACAAACAAACGAACTCACTTTCGCTTTTAAAATATTAGTAAAGATTTCGCTTTAAAAGTTTAAGCACAAAGCTCGGCAAATTACAAAATGATACAAAACCAAGATGCATGGGTATGACTCGTAACCTCGTCAGTATTTTTTTTTGTACAGATGTGATTTGTCTGAAGGAGACACTTTCACAAGAAATATTTGTAACAGTTTAAAATTTTGGCAAAGAAAATGAGGAAACACTTTAACGCCTGTTTGTGTTTGGATGAAAACTCAAGATAAAGATGTGAAATTCTTTGCAAAAACTGACACATTGGGTACGATACTGTGCCAAATGCAATGAAATGAACTGCACGAACAAAATCAAACTAGTTTAGTTTCATACAGTCATTTGTTTTGCAATTTTTTTTGTTTGATTATTGATTGATTATTGTTACCAATTTTTTTATGTGATTATGTGGTCACTGTTAGCCTTGTCGATTCTTAGACGCTTTATTTTTTGTTAACTTCTCATCTTATATTACGTTTTGTAAAGTAAGCAATGTTTTATTGTCGGGCCTACGCTGTCCTCTCATACTTAAGTACTAACGCTGTAACAACAACATTGTAAAACCAAATGGTTTTAAAAGAGTAACTATGGAGAGACTGGGGGGTAGTTAAGAATAATGTTCTAAATACGTGATACCTATTTGTGTTGCATACGTTTCTCTTCTCCCTCTATAGAGGTCCATACTTTATACTTTAGAAAGAAAATGATAGATATTTAGTCTTGAGTTTAAGAACCTAGTAGGGTTCTTGATATTTTACAAACTATTTTGCTATCAGAATATCCGCAAATAACCGATATTCAAAACATCTGATACATCGAATGTATCTTTAAAACTCTCACGAATCATAAACAATATCCGAAAATACGAAAATATTACATAAATACTTACCGCTATAAGTATCCCATGGTTTGTTTAACTTTTACGTTTACGATTGAGAACACTTCATTTTTTATGCGCAAGAGTGTTAAGCTGTAAATCAGAAGTTTATTTGTTAAGTTGACTTTAAAGCTCAAACAATAAAATTGAACAAAGGGGAGAAGATGGATCAATCTGAACATTGCAGCTGAGAAAGTAATTTCTGTAAAAGGCCGAATGTAATACACCTTTACAATATAAGTTTTTAAACTGACAGAGACACTTGGTAATCATGACGTTTGCATCATGCTCCTTGCTATAATATAGAAAGTGAGTTTGTTTGTCGCCTCAATGGCTTAATCGATTTTAAGTGAGAAAAGGGGGAGAAAGAAGGGAAGAAAAGGGGAGAGAAAGACAATTTTTTTTCGATCATCACGCGGGTTAAAGTTAGAGTTAGCCAAGCCAAGCCAAGAGTTAGTTAGTTGTAATTTCACAGATAGGCTGTTGGTTTTTAAAGTCTCCAAAGTAAATTGAAAGTTATATTAAAATGACAAAAATAAGGGGTGGAGGCACATACGCAGAATACACGCAAATAATATTTGGACTTAATAATCGGTTTGATGGTTTACCAGAATCAGCTCTCAACTCTTCACACGAAGAATTAGGAGTCAGGGATAACGCGCTTCCAGGAGTCAAGCTGGCGGAGTCACGAGGTTCAGGGTTTGCAAGAGTAGCTGATGTTGGAGAGGAACCTGCAAGAGCCACAGCTCCAACCATGGCGCCTGCTGCCACGGCGCTGGCCGCACTGCCCATGGCTGATTGGGGCCATTGAGCTTTCTCCCATCTGTGGAAGATAGATTGTGTTATTAAGGAGAGCATAACCTAAGGGTTACTAGGACTAGGATCCGAGCTTATGGAATCCTTACTAATCTTATGAAAGTGACTTTGTTACGTCTTCAAGGCTAAATGGCAAAACCGATTTTGATTAGTTTTGGTACAGAGATAGTTAGGACCCTGGATACGAACATAGGCTAATTTAGAAAAAAAAATGGTAAATGACGGACAAAGAGAAAAGAAAAGAAAATCGTTAGCTAAAACTTGCTATTACAATAAAACAATAAATAAATTGCAAGAGCAAAGACTATAGGTAGCAGGTCCTGTACCTGCAAAACAGGAAAGGGGAACTGTGTTACCCCGAATTTAACGCAAGCAAAGCCGCGGGAAAAAGCTAATAGAATATCAAAGAAAAGAATAGAATATAATTTATGATATACACCATTAAAACAATACTTATTCTTAAAAACTTTTATACCCTTTTCACGATGACTGAATGGACGTTCTTATCTTTTCTAGACCACCTACCTCCTTGTAGGAGAAGATTCAGGTGAGAGATACCTTCAACAAGGTTCAGCGGTAACCTACTGAAGGTTACGGACATCGCGAAGTGATTTCCGGCCACCATAGACGCTGGTTAGTGGACGGTGAGCAATGGCTGGCTCACCGACCGTTCGTCTACTGCCGACAGGCCGTGTCGACGGCGCTTTCATGTCCCACGCAAGCCTTTTTGATATGTCAGCAAAATCAATAGGCTTGCCATGGCCAAATGCCGGAATATAAAGGGTGAAAGAACGAAAATGGGCGGGCTTTAGTCAGTATTTGATGATTTTTCATCCAAAAAAAATAAGTGTTATATCTTCCATCATTGTATACATTGATTGTGCATTTTTTTTGAGTTCGATAACTTATTTCATATATAACAGGAAAGATTGGCATAGATTGACTATAGTTTCAACGCATTCTCGTGTGTTTTCCCAGCTTTCAAGATAACTTTTTTTAAAAATGTCTTTAATACAATACACTAAGACGCACTTCTGGCCAAATTCTACTTACGATGTTAATCACCGGGGTTGCGGGTTGTTCGAAAGAGATACCGTGGCCCGGAACGTAAAGCGCAATAAAAGGAACATAGATGGGTTCTAGTCAGTACAAGTCTGACACTCCCCCCCACTCCGCCCAGAGCAGTGGAAGTTATTTGATGATTTTCCACCCAAAAAAAAAGTGGACGTTATCACGACAGCTGAGGAGGTCCTGGGTACGATTCCCGCGGTGGGGCATAGTTTTATTGGCTTTCATCTTCATCTCCTTAATAACAACCTGTCTAGATTTGTGCCCGATTGATGGCTATAAAATATAACTGGCAAAATGTAGGTGGACCATTAGGAACACCTCTGTCTTACCCCTCGAGGTTTATAGGCGTAATGTTGTGTGATATTGTACACACCATTCTCGTAGTTTGTGCCAAAAAACATTTTTAATAATGTCGTAGTAGGTTTTGAATATTTCTTACTATAATATTATAAATGCGAAAGTGAGTTTGTTTGTATGTTTGTTACGTCTTCACGTATTAATGGCAAAACTGATTTTGATGTTTTTTTTTAATTCAGAGATAGTTCAGGACTCTGGAGACGGACATAGGTTATTTTTTTGGAAAATGAGGGAGAAAGAGGGAAGAAAAGGGAAATCTTAGCTTTGGTATTACAATAAATAAAGCGCAAGGGCAAAAACTACAGGTTGCAGGTACTTGCAAACCAGGAAAGGGCAACTGTGTTATCCCGAATATAACGCGAGCGAAGCCGCGGGCAAAAGCTAGTAACGATATAAAATCATTTATTCTAAACGCAAGACTAGTTCAAAGCTATAAATCTGTTCGCAGCACACTTTGTACATGAAAATATTGGCACGTTACTGTATGGTGAATGTTTCACGAGTTTTGCCTATAGCCTATAGTAGGTACTATTGTAGTGTACTGTACTAGACCTTTTATTTGTATTTATTTATTTAATTCTCTATCTTACGACTATCCTAACAAGGTTTACCTAATACGATAGTGTACACAATAACAAAACGGTTAATTATATTTTGTAACTATTTACAAATAATGCAACCCTTGTGAACTCATTCAAAGAACAAAGAAACATATTAATGTCACTCGCTGTGCGGTTGAGCGTACGAATTGCGCGCGTCATTGGAGCCTCCCCAAACAGATTGGTACGCGCGCGCCACCGCCAGCAACCGTGGCTGTCGACGTCGCCCTACGTACCTGTCTGGAACACATAACCCTATCTGCTGTAAAATATCCGCATTATGTACTTTCCCCCTCAGTATCTCGAATATGTACGAGGTGAGTGTGAGATCTCTCCTGACCCTCAATTTTCAATTGTATGAAATTAGTTACTGGTGCACGCGGCTTCATCCGCTCATATCGAAAAAAAAGTATTCTGTGTTATTCCAGACTAAAATCTACCTCTGTACCAAATTTCATCAAAATCCGTTTAGCCGTTTTGACGTGAAAGAGTAACAAACATCCATACATCCAACCTCACAAACATTCGCATTTATAATATTAGTAATTATAGTAGAAATTAGCAAGCTTTTGACTTCTACAGATTTTTTGAGTTTGACGACACGGTTAGCGCAGTGGCTGAACGATCGACTGCGTGTCGCGGCTTCGACCCCGCACAGAACAAATATTCGTATGGCCTATAGATAGTTGATCCGGGTCTGGTTGTTTGTGAGTTTAAATGTTTGTAAACGCACCCACGATACAGGAGAAATTCCTAGTGTGGGAAAACTTAAAAAAAAAACATTCATCCGAGATAAAATTACAAAATGTCCGCCAAGTGTACCTATCCTTACTAAAATATTATAAAAGCGAAAGTGATTTTGTTTGTTTGTTACCGCTTCACGCCTAAATGGCTAAACCGATTTTGAATAATTTTGGTACAGAGATAGTTGGGACCCTGGAGGCGGACATAGGCTATTTTTTATAAAAAAGATTGAGATATGAGGGAGAAAGAGGGAAGAAAAGAGAAAACTTATCATTGCTATTACAATAAATAAGGCGTTAAGGCAAAAACTACAAGTAGCAGGTACCTGCAAATCAGGAAAGGGGAACTGTGTTACCCTGAATTTAACGCGAGCGAAGCCGCGGGCAGAAGCTAGTATTTTAATCATTCTTAACAGATAGATTTGCTTCGTATATCATTTCCGTTTGCTCTTCCAAAAAATGGCTCTTCATTTATCATCAATAAATTAATGGTCTTTGCTTCATAAACTTAGATTAATGTAGTGTCATCCTACGCTACTGCTCTGATTTTTAGTTCCTGTAAAATCATGTTGACATTTTAACATACATACACATATTCATGGATATACATGGACAAACACAGAATCACTTGCTACGATCATTATACAAGGTGAAAATTAATTCGAATCGAACCGACTAAAATCTGTTTTTTTATTGCATCGATCATTAAAGTCAATAAGGATGAAATCTCTTTAACAAACTTCATAAATAAAATGAAAAGAAAACAATGAAATCTTACAGTGCGAGGCAAGCGAATTTAAAAAAATCTTTGAATGCCGTTTTCTTTCTTTTCAAAAATAAAGGAATGTTTTCTTTGAGTAAAATTTTCTATCTAAAGTATTAAGAGTACTTCCCCTTCAGGTGGCATTACAAAATTCGATTCTGTATACTCCTTTTGCCTCTTCCACATTTACGTGTCTCAAAAGGAAAAAACGGAACCCTTATAAGATTTGTAGTCCGTCTGTCTGTCTCTCTCGGAAACCCGTGGAAATATGGAGTTGATATTAAAACCATATACACAATCTGCCAACCATATACTGATCATGGCGTTTGCAACATCGCCGAAATATCAGGAACTCGATATAAATAACAAACATGGTAAATATCCCGTTTCAAGTGTTAATTATCATATACTGAAGTCTGTAGTCCCTTTGAACAGTGAAAAAATCAACCCTCTAAATCTACGCAGTCAAAAGATATGGCCGTTTATGTCGCATTTTTGTACGGAACCCTTGATGCAAGAGGTTCGCTCTTGGCCGGTTTATTTTTCTTTTTTATTGCTAAGAACCAAACGTGGGCAGTTCCTCCTGGTGTTGCCTTTTGAACCACCACCTTTGCCTTGTGAATACCTTTTGTAAGTCGCCTTTCAAATACATATTTTCCACATGACCAACCTATCTAAGCAAACTATTTTCGATGTTAGTCACTACGTCTTTTCTTGAAACGCAACGTTTTTGTATTCTTCATCCTTCAATCTATCATTTAGGTTGACAATCACATTAATATTGATAAGACGAAATTTTGTATGTGTGCATATGTTTGTTAGTCCCTCAGACTCCAACGTCTTAACAGATTTGGATAAAATTTGGTATCAAGATAACTTATATTCTGGATTAACACATAAGCTGAGTTTTAAATTCGGAAAATGCGGTGTTCTTTGGATTTCAGACTTTTACTACTTATACCAACCCATGTTCCTTCTTTTGCCCTTTATCTCTTTCGAACACAACCCGCAACACCGGCAGGTGGTGGCCCCGGCAGGCCCCTCTGCTGCTAAGACTAGCTGGATGCAGAAGCTGTTGAACCAAGTGTTCTCAAGGAACAAGGAACAGCATATTGTACTAAGCTTAGTTTTATGTATCACCCCTGTTTAAAATATCTTGTTGAATGCTGAAACTGCAGAGGTATTCGACATCAACCAGACTGCTCATAAAGAATTCTCAATGTCAAATAACACAATAACTCTGCTTTGTAAAATAAATACAAAATTCACTTTAGAAAATTTCTAATGGCACCAATTACTTGTAAGTCTCTATAATTCTTTAACATAGTCTCTATAATTCTATATTTTTGACATGTTATGATACTATGTAAAAAGCTAATTAAAACTAAAACTACCTAGTATACGCTAGCCTAAATTGAATTTCGTGGGATAGCTCCAAATTGAAAGCAATAAAACATTTCAATAACAAAAGAGACTAGCATACAATAACTTTCAGTTTCATCATCTGCCAAGCCTTTTCCCAACTATGTTAGGGTTGGCTTCCAGTCTTACCGAATGCAGCTAAATACCAGTATTTTAATTGGAGTCGCTCCAATACGGTATTACACCCATTTTTAAAAAGTATCTCATTTTGATCCTAAGGTCATAGTAAACCACCAAAAAAAAACAAAAAAAAAAATTCAATCGATAAGTGCCATAAAACTGCATTTCAATTTTACGATTTCTATTTTTGCGCGTAAAATCACAAAAACGCTTGACGCCATATTACTCTGTGGTCATGACGTCAGTTGGTCATGTAAACAAATGCGCTGTTATTTTTCTTCTGTTTAGTTGTATATTTCACTATAGTTTATGGTATTATTATATGGTAGTATTTATTTCTTCCATGGTATTATTACTATTATTTCAATAAAAATTTAAATGTAAAGTTTTTTAATACAAAAATAGTAATAGTTGCTCAGGTGACAGTTGTCACTTTTTGTATACATGACCATATGACGTAATAATCATGGCGGACACTGTTTCGCGTAGTAAAACAACAGACTAAGAAAAGTGAAAACTTTGAAATCAATTTTAAAATTTATTTAGTTATTTTATTAACTAAATTTAACAATTTCCGACTGCTTATTGCCTAAACTATTTGAATTGTATATTTTTAGAATTTCTTTCATATACAGTAAAATACCCTATTAAAATCGCCTATCTGACCTCCATAACCCAGTTAGTACTGGGTAATACGATACCTCTTGGTAAGACTGGTTGTCAAACTTTCGGGACACTGACTATCTGTAACGACTGTCAAAGATCTACAAATGACAGCCGGGACCAACGGCTTAACGTGCTTTCCCGTATGTAACGGGTGGTCACCCATCCGCATACTAACCTAGGCAAGCGCGGCTTAACCTAAAGATCGACCTGAGCGGCTGCTATTATTTAGCGACGGGCTTCTCAATAACTGTCAGTTTAAATAAAATAAAAATATAAATTACCTAAAAGCAGCTTTAACTCTTGTCCATTTCGAAACTTTGGACTTCTCAACTTCTTTCATGAAGATTCCTTCGGATCTCCTTCTCAAAGGAGTACCAGGAGCGGCATCACTGTCATCCCCTCCCGCAGACCTCGACCTTTGCTTTCTTAGCAACGACCCTCCGAACCTCGCATGACCTTTCCACTTTGACCCTGACCTCTTCATACCTCGGTTGCCCATCATCACGGAATCAAAGAGTATTTGTCCATATTCACACTCGAACTCGGCGTCCAAAGCCTCGTTTATTAGTTCCAACTCTTTGGTTTCCGACTTCAACCTTTCATTCTCATTGTCTATCCTCTTATGGGCATTGTGGAGTCTCTTCAAATGATTAACGTCCTTTAATCTTTTCAAAAGACGGGTGTTATGTTCTTTTAAGGTCACAAACTGGTCCAACAGTTCCAGTAACTGCTCTAACTGATCCAGAGTTTGGACAGTGTCTTTCGTTCTTTGAGCCACTTCTTTTCCTCGCATGGAAACTGCATCGTTTTGGTCTCGTAGCCTTTGCAGCATGGTTTCGCATATTGCTTCGGGATCAGTGAGTTCTCCATCATTTAAGGACCAGTACTCTTCAGGAGGGGACGGGCCGGCAGTGCAGGGGGAGGAACCTTCAGCATCGGAAGGTGTTTGGGGCGATTTGACGGAAAGAGTAACTGGGGGTTCTCCTCTACGCCTCTTGTGTAGCGATGTGCCACTAGGGGGTAATTCAGCCAAGTCTTTTGGCTCTTTTCGTTCAACTTTGCTATTCTTCTCATCTTCTACGTGCGCTGCGTCGGTGACGTCACTGGCTTCTTTGAGTGACGTCATGGTGCAGCCGCTGAGTGTCGGTTTGTGTCTGGACTATTTATAAATGAAAATAAAAACACGTGCATCGTCCGGTGGCGCGGCACGACAACTTATAACGGAATGCATTTTGATACAATCGTGATTTCTATTGAAACATTCTTTTAATATGTCTACAATTATTTGGACATAAATAGGATTATCACATTACACTTTAAATACGTTCATATCACGGCACACTTTCACATACACACTACAGTTTAACTATTTTAAAGCTCTTAATATACTTTATTTATTTTCATAATTAAATATTAATAACAATAAGAAGTATTTTCATTGTTTTATGTATTGCATATATAAGTTTGAATCAATTATTTATACCATTAAAAACTGCTAAATATTTAATTGATCGTTAGCGCCGCCCAACGCGTATGCGCACGTACGGCGGGCGGGCGGCCGCGCACTGCCGAACTTTGTCGACCGCCGGCGGAAACGCACGAAATTTTCCGAACACGTATTTTTAACTTTAACATTCCTTACATTGTAGGCGTGGAAAAATGTTCTTTATTACGATGTGTTAAGGTTTAATTGTTATGTAAAATGTAATTTTGTTGTAATAATACATTCTTAATGCTAACACGTTGCTTCCGAGCCGCAAGCCCATTAACCCATTTATGAAAAAGGGACTAAAAATCTCGTTTTCTTGTCTTGTACGCGATTTAGCAGCTGATTTTTAAACGCCTGACGTTTCAAGAACATTTCTTCTGTAAATAATTATGTAAATGTGACTGAGAGCCTTTTACCTCAGGATTACAAACAAATGTATAGGTATACTAAATTAATTTATTTACTTTTTACGGATGGGAAATCAACAAATAACTTCCCCCGTTTTGGGCGGAGCGGGGGGGGAGTGTCAGACTTATACTGACTAAAACCCACCCATGTTTCTTCTAATGTTCTTTATGTTCCGGGGCCGCGGTATCTCTTTCGAACAACCCGCAACCCCGGCAAGCGGTGCGGCGCTTCTCATCAGACGATTTGCGGCCAAACGTATGCTAGTAAAGAAAAAAAAACTTATTTTGATGGTTAAAAACAACTAGAATAAGGCCTATATTTATATTCTACTTAAACGTACATTCAGTACGTAAGTTCCTTTTTTAATTTTTGCCATTGTGCCACCATAAAGGTAGAATTACCATTAAAAGAAGTTTCTATCTCAATATTTCAAAAGAACTGGCTAGATTATTATTTTTCTGACGTCTGTGCAAACTTTCATATAAAGAAGAATAGTGTTCAGTCGAAACAAAGAAATTTCCTGTAATGTCAACACAGCATACTTTATAATTTTGAAGAAATATTTTTTATTTGGTATTTTTTGTACAAAATTTATAATTTAACGTTCTGACAATAATGTTCTGGTGGCGAGGAATACATAAGTGGTATGTATTTTAAAGATTTACCTGGATTCACGTTTCAAAACTTTTTACCCTAGGACCTTATCCTTTAAAAAATCTCCCGTTATTAGTGTGCGGGATGCTTGCTACTAACACCTTCGTAGTCAGCGCCTTCGCTTATCATTTTATCCATGGAATTCGATGGAAACCAGTCTTCACGCTCCCATGTAATTTTCCTTTTCATCTCATCATATTTCGTATCAAAAAGTCCCTACTATTCAAATACTTTCTAATAGTTATGGGGCAGGCGTATAGTTTTTAAATATTCCCGAATGCTTTTAATTCTGACACTAATGCTTCCTGACAAGTAAGACCACTGGTGACACTTAAAGTACGTTCTGACGGGCCTGTTGGTCTAGTGGTTAGTGGCCCTGACTGCTGAGCCGGAGGTCATGGGTTCGATTCCCACCCAGGAAAAACTTTGTGTGATGAGCATGATTGTTTGTTCTGTGTCTGGGTGTGATTTATCTATAATATGTTTGTATTTATAAATTATATAAGTATGTATATCAGTTGTCTGGTTACCATAACACAAGCTCTGCTTAGCTTGGGATCAGGTAGCCGCGTGTGAGTTGTCCCAAGATATATATATATAAAAAAAGTACTAACTAGTTTTGTTAAGGAATTTCTTATCTTGCTCCTTTCACTAGTAAATGTGTGTGCATCTTGTGTGTCATTTCTTTTTTTTGTTTTTGACGATTGTCTGCCAGTTAGAGTACTTAAGCGACCTACACAAATGTCCTTTTTAATAGTATTGTTCGTCGTGTCGTTGAGCTTCTTGAGTTATGAGTCGCTTGCACTGACTGGACAGGTCCACTCAAATCTGTGTGATTCTTAAAAAGACCTTCTCAGACACTTGAACAGACACTGACACATGAAGACAAGAAGATAATTGTCTTTATATAAGTTGACCAACTCCGCCCCTAAGATGACCCACTGACCAAGATTTTTGTTAATGGTCAGAATTTAGAAACAAATTGGTGGTTTTGAGAAAAACTCTATCTCAGCGTTAGACCATGCTGTCTAACGTTAAGAGCGAGTTTTTTTATACATTATCAAAATCATCTCAGCTCTATACCCAGTCGCACAAAATAAAATAAAAAATCTAATCATTTATTTAAATTAGCACAACATTTGATACGAATTAAAAGACAGTTTGATATGTGCTTTCTATTTTACCATAGATAACATAGAATCTGTCATATTGATGGTCAAAAGGCCGAAGTTGCCAGAATCTACAACAACGTAATAAAAAAAGTCTGATCTTTCAAAAAACTATTTCGAAGAAAGTGTTACAAATGACAAATATCAAACCAACTATCAACCGTGATTTTAACGAGCAGATGGTCTTAAGATAAGGTCTAACATGTCTTGAGACCATCTTAGCCAAAAAATCTATATATTTATGGGTTTCAATATTTGTTTACTAATTATATCGATATCTCAAATGCGGTCTCACGACCAGGTTTCAGAAGTGACATTGAACAGAGACTCCACACGGATCTTGTGAATAGAGTTTTGACGATTAGATAATCCAATCCAAAAAAGATTGAACTGTTAATAAACACACAAAGAAAAACCTACCTTTTTTAACAAGACATTCTTGTCTCGTCAGGTGACCACTGAGCTGGGTACTGCGTGGCGCTATGGAACCCGAAGACGAGAAGAAGAAAAAGATTAACGATGACGTCGTGGTTTTCATGCGTAAGCGAAGTGAGACTGAGGCGCCGCGGTACACCGCCAGGCTGAAGACTTATGCCGATCTCCAGCAGAAGTGGGTATAAGTAGCATCATAATCACCACCATCACCTTCATTCTAGATGTAAGACGTCCAATGCCTTCCCCTTGTGTTGTCTCAATCACCAGATTTTCGCGGGCAGATAGGTATAAAGTATATTTTGCAGCAGGATGCTGGGCTCATGGTATAACTTCATTCTTATTTTAGAAGTAATTACAAAATTTTTAAAATATTAACTAAAATATTTCGGCATGGCATACCTACAAGGTCCAATATTACCGATTCTCGTAACGGCCTCTTGAGTGCCAAGAGCTTCGACGAACATCTTCTGTTGAATCTGCTCATCTAAAGCGGTTGGTTCAAGGGCTTGATTCAGAAGGCAGTACTCCTCGATATGGCCCGCATTGTGAGGATCTCTAGAGCTCTAACCACCGATACTGGCAGAAACCATTTTTTATTAATTAAAATGTATTTTTTATGTTTATTTTTTTAAGAAATATTCAAAACATGCGTATTAAAAATAAATAAAGCATCAAAATTAGTAGGAAAAAAATGGAAAACGCCTGGCAAAATTTTGCAGGCAACTAGGCGTGTTAGCTAAATTTGCTATTACAATAATTGTAGGCGTCGCCGGGCAGCAGCGGCACGTCGCCACTCCGGTGGTTACCACCATGATAAGAAATCCAACTCGGCCTCCAGGAAGAAAATTGATGGCGATGTCAAGGAAAAGTCAGCGGACAATCAGTAAGTTTTTATTTATTTGTCTAGTCTTTTGAATGCCATAATGGTTGATTTTGACAAGTTTAGTACCTATGTAGTAGATTACCAAACTTGTCAAAATTAACCATTATGCGATCAGTGATCGACCATTCTGCCACTATTGTAACAGCAGACTTAGGCCCCTGCATAGGTACAAATGACACAAATATGTGTCAAAAATGTAGGTAAATGCGCTGCTTACATACGTACAAATAAATTGAAGTGTTTTTTGGCTTGCCAGAGCCTCGGCCTGCCGGGGTTGCGGGTTTGTTCGAAAGAGATACCGGCCCCGAAACGTACAGGGCAACAGAAGGAACATGGGTGGGTTTTAGTCAGTAAAAGTCTGACATGCTCCCGCCCCCCGCTCCGCTAAGAGCGGGGAAAGTTATTTGATGATTTCCCACCCGAAAAAAAAAGTGTTATTAATTTCAAAATAACTTCTTGACGGCCTTTTGTACAAACGCTCAACTCAACGTAATTTTAATTTAGTTTTTCTTTTATTTAGCTTCATTTATTACTTTGTCTTGTGCGTAGCAAATAAATTATATTTTTCTTTACTTATCGATCGATACTTATTGAAAAAACTTTTTTTGTTTTTTTGATCTTGCAAACGGTTGCACCGATTTCACCGCGACTTTTACTAGCAGATAGAGAGAAAAAGAATAGGATGCCCCGTTAAGAAAACGGATTTAAATAGAGAACGGCTTTTTACATTGTTTTTAATAAGTTTTATAAATTTTGGTCGTATTAAGTTAATTTAGAATTGCTTGAAACTTCATTATATTCCGGGTAATAAATTATAACCGGTTATAAAATCGCGTATAAATAGATAAACCTTCGGTTGACTCCGGAACTAAGCAGGTGTCGAACACCTCAATATTGATTGAGATAGACTTTATAAAATCCGGTATATCTCATCGTAACACCATATTTAAGCAACTGCATAATTATTTGCAGATACCCTACCCTGGCTCTCAGAACTGCTGCCCTACCATGACTTCTTTAAGCAGAACTTATTCCACTGAGGGAAAGAGACAGGGCTATACAGGGTGTCTAGCACCATCTCTTTCTCACACAGGAATACGAACTGCTATAAGTTGTCATGGTAACCCTTTTGATCCAACTTTTTTTTTCAGAGAACACCCCGGCAATGAAGAAGATCGCATGAGCAGGAGGTAATTACACTACTAAACAGTATGTACTGAAGACCGGGAAGTAGGCGACAGGGTGTTATGGGGCAGCTAGGTTTGGAGGCCTGTGACTAGCTGCAGAATTTATGCTGAGTCCTCTCCCTTTTTGCGGATAGGAAATCATCATTATAACTTTCCCCGCTGTGGGTGGGGCGACGACAAGTGTCAGGCTTGTACTTAATAAAACCCAACCATGTTCCTTCTCTTGCCCTTTTTGTTCCGGGGCCCCGGTTTCTTTCGTACAACCCACAAAACTGGTAGAAGTTACCTTCTCCTCCTTTTTTAATTCGTATTCACTTAAACAAAAGAGATAAATAACTAGACTCGGAGAATGCAGTTGATATTTTTTTTAATCCGAATGTTTTCGAATAAAGTTTAATTTATTTGATAGAAAACAAACAGTTCTTTAAGTAAATTAAATTCAAACTGAAGACGTCCAAGTTTCTAAGTAAAAATCAACTAAATCTGAAGAGCCTGGTTACACTGCAAGCCACTCTCCCAGTCGTGAATCTCCCGCATTAATCTCTTGCCTGGTCGGCGATAAACTGGCTTTTTCGATTGCCTATCCATTTTGCTACCAACACCACCCACTCCAACCCCTACTCCCCCATTCCCCCTACTCTCCCATTCCCCCTACTCCCCCACCCCCGCACTCCCCTAATCCCTCACTCCCCATCAGCCATCTGACACCTGACAATAACTGATGATGTTCCATCCGCAAAAAACAAAATGTAGTGTGGTCCAGTTGTATCGTTGATAGCACATGTTACTTAATATTTTGATCAGTAGACGGCTGACATCCAATATCGTTAGATCATTGATCAGTGTGTTCGTTTGCAGACGCGGTGGCGACAAGTGCATGCACCGCACTAACTCGTTTTCTCGTTCCGGGACCGGCGATGAGCCAGAGGATCGCTGCGGACGCCGCCGGCGCCGCAGGTGCTGCCCCCGTCGCCGCCGTCGCCGCTCTTGTGTAAATACACCTGTTTATTATCTAAGGAGTAAAGCATAGTGTTGCTTGACAGTGCCAGTAGACCCAAGATTTTAAATGTCAGGTGGACCAAATGGAAAGGTTTCTTAGTGTCTTCTTTCTTTGTCAAGTTAGTGCCTAAGTTGATGCTGCCATGGCTCCAGCCATTGCTTGTCAAGCCATTGAGAAATATCTCTGGCATGCTAATTGCCTCAGAAGTTTTCTTTGTCTTCACCAAAGTAGTAATGTTTATACAAACGGCACGTGAATCCAAAAACCTGACGTGTCTTGGGTTCGAATTTGAGACCTGCAGTCGCACCACTATGCTATCACTGCTACCATGTCCAGCTAAATAAGCATACAATATCTTATCAAGAACGACTTAAGTACTGGAAGCACTACATGAAGTTGGTGCCTTGTCGTTACTGCAGGCCGCGCCGTTAGCGAACCGAACCTATTATTAAATCATTTAGCAGTATGTAGTACTAAACATATACTAATTTAACTGAGATAATGCTAAACGACCTTTACGTATATCTACGTCTTTTCCAACCTATAAGTAATAAGTATAAAAAAATATCTGACAAAAAAAAACCCACGATATTCCAGGCCACAGGAGCTGGTGGGTATGTCAGATAACCCCCAATATCATGTGATATATAGTAGATAGGTCTCTAATATAAACAGTGTTGTACTAAGAAGCGCAAGAGGCGCAGACGTAGCTGCTGCCGTAGACGACGCCGTCGTAGCTGCAGTCGCCGCCGGCGCCGGCGCAGCTGCAGGCGCAGGCGCCGTCGGTGCTGCCGCAGGCGTCGCCGTCGCTGCTGAACCCCCAACTGTGCTCGTCAGGCCTGTGCCAGTTAAATTCGGCGTCATGTTTGTGTTTAGACTTTTTTTTAAATAAAATGTTTTTAAAATACTGTTTTCCTTTTAGTGGTCTTAATAATTTTATCACACACATTAATATCAATAATCACACAAACAAACAGATGCAATATACATAGATTTGGCTTTACTGATTTCACTGATCTTCGACCAAATAGAAACCTCGATTGTTTTCTGCTACTTGACATGAGACTAGGACCCTTCTAGGGAGTAGTTGCCGTCAGCCCTACCTGCGCTGTGTCTTAATCTAAGTACACGTCCCAAGTGCTCATGGGTGAGGGCAAAAGAGCGCGGAAGACCGCTTGATGCTCAGCACCTGCTCCTGTTTTGGACTCGTCTGCATGTCATCTTTATATTTCATATAGGTACACATCTACAGTGTCATTGTCATTGACTTCATTCACCGATCATTCTTCGTCCAGTCTATTTCGTTATGGAATGCGCTTCCCCAGGAATTCAGGATGGCAACCAACCGTTTATCTGATAAAGTTCGTGAGTTTCTTCGTAAAAAGTCGGCAGTATCGTCACATAGTTAATGTTTTCCTCATTGTTTGTACTTTTATTTAGTGCATCTTTTCTTTGATATATAATGTGCGTGTGAACTGAGGGACCACACTTGGGATTGGCGAAATGAAAATGGTAGGATTTAGTAGTAGTCTTAAAACAATTGTAGAACGAATCTGGGAATTTGTAAACAAATATATTAAAAACTACAACCCATAAAGTGTGGTCCCTCAGTTCTAACAGACGATCAGCCAGATCTCGGAAAGAATCTTAAAAAATAAGGTTTTGTGAATGCAGAAATTTAGTAAATAATTTGTAAAGAAATTTACTAAATAACAGACCACAAAGCATCAAAGATTAAAAAAGAAAATACGACTGAACTGTGGTCCCTCAGCCCACATAACAAAGGTAGTGATTGTGACTGAAAAAATTAATAAAACCGTTCTTTTTCGACATAAAGATTTAGTAGAAGTCTTAAAACATTTTGTAAAATAAAATGGAGCAAAACTATCGAAGCATTTTGAAGATAGCGATAATTAAAACTGGTCCTGGTCTATAGTATTTTATATCTCTATATGTATATAATATATTTTTTTTTTGTTTTTCACCTACCACTGTTTGTCTCTGCATCACCCAAAGGTTGACTGGTAGAAAATGCCTATGGCATTAAATCCGCCTTTGTACTTGAAGTGTTAAATAAATAAATTCACCTGTCTCCACCTGGCCGCACTCTAAGGGTGCGTCCACATCTGGCGAATGTGCCGCGAATGTGCAGCTCGCGAGCCGTTTGCGATCTGCCCGCGAGCTGCGCGCGTGCATTTTTGTTCGTGCGCCGCTTCTGCGCCGCCCGCGCGCAGTTCGCGCGCGACCTAAGCGCCCTACGCGATCAGCGCGCGGGCGGCGCGCTAGTTATTTCGCTCAGTTCGTTTCTGATTACTGGAGGCTAAGTACGTGTTGTCATGGAGTGGACGGAGGAGAATTGTTTACGCTTCATTGAAACATATAAAGATTTCCAGTATTATGGGATCCTAAAGATCGATTATTTCGAAGATTACTATAGAAAAAATCTAAAAAATGATGCGTGGAAAGAAATAGGGGCGAGAACTGAGCGCGCGCAGATCGAGCGCCGCTCGCGCGCTCTATACGAGCCTTGTATGAGTTGCGCTAAAGAGGCGCACCAAACCATTGCAGTGACTGCACGCGCGCAGCTTGCGGGCAGCTCGCAATCGGCTCGCGTGCTGCACATTTGCGGCACATTCGCCAGATGTGGACGCACCCTAAGGCCCGGAACACCAGAGACCCGTGAAGATGTGCGAAGCGAAGGGCATCCACCGAAACTAGCAAAACCGTACTGGCCCTAACGCTGAGCTACTGAGCGATAACGATTGTCATCGGTTGTCGTCTGCTGTTTGGCTATAGGGCCAGGACATCATTGCGTACAAGATACACGCCCAATTAGTACAATCTTAAGGCGGAAACCCATCGCTGCGCATCCTGTGGACAGGCACGCGACGCATTTTAGAATGAATCATTTTCGGCACAAAAAATCTAACACCTAAAGGGTCTATCTCAGACTTTTAGCTATCCTTTTTACCCAGGTTGGTCCAGACGTTTGATCGTTAAGGAGTAACACAAAGATACACAATCTTTTCCCCATTACTGCGATATTTTTTGTTCGTCCATTTGGAATTTCTCAGGAGCAGCTAGGGGCCTGGGTACATTGATGGCATTAGGCTTTAACCCTTGCACGAGTGACTTGAACGTGGACAACAAAAAAGAAGAAAAAAACGTGATGCAATAGTAATTTTATTAAGTCTTTAATTGAGGTAAAAGTGGGGTTCAGGAAATAATAACTGTTATCTTGACCTTGGAAATATTCTTATAATAATCAGACAATAATAACTGTTTATCAATGCGAAGTTTTCCATAATTAAATTTAATTGGATCTAATCTACAAAGACAGCAGGTTTACAGCCTGTTGCAATAACATTGCCTTCGTCAGTAGCAAGCAAAGGAGGGCATTCTCCGTTGCTTGCTACTGTGGAAAAAGACTTGCTACAAATGATGCCTTTAATTTTTTTGATGGCACACTCGTCAGTTATTGCGTGGCTCGACTCGCAAATAAAAGGATTGTTTAACATCTAGAGCCCCGGTGGCACAAATTTGTGCCATCAAACCCCGACCGATTTAAAACTGTACTAAAGATAAGTCTTAAAATCAGATTACGCTTACGATAAGAGCCCGCCCGGCGGTGCTTGACAGATAGTTGACGTAAATAATGGCGGTCCTTGAGAGGTTAAGGTACAATACATAGGTACATACCACAATTTTATAAATGCTCGGTAAATGCCAACCATTCCATACTTCTATAATATTCATTCTCACTAGATTAAAACAATGTCCCAATACCTGATGGACATTGTTTACAACAGCTTATTAGTCAATAAAAGTCTAACACTTTACTTTACACAAATTACTCCCCCCGCTCTGGCCGGGGGGAGTAATTTGATTTCCCATCCGCATATAAAAGGTAAAGCAATAGGGAATATGCATAATATTTAAATTTGTCTCAAATATTTTTTTCTAGATTCTTTATAGTCTTTACATTATACTTAAAAGTTATTTTCTATATTATAAAGATGTATATGTTTAATTTAAGACATAAAAAAAAATCATGCATATTCCCTATAACATTCTTAAAAAAACCTTGGGAACGCTTTAAATCGATTTATCGTATTTTCATAAAACACACAAAGACGTAGATAACAGCATTCTATAATATCACAAATCAGTCTTTCAGATCTTAACCATGATTTCTTCCAGGCTCTTCCTCTGCAGGTCTGGTACCGTGGCGTCTTCGTGTGGTCTTCCTACTGGGAGGAGGAGTTCCAGTCTTTCGTTTAGTGGCCTGGACAGCAGGTCCCGGAGACGGGCGTTGCAGTTGAGGGGCGTCGAAGTCAGGGCTACCAGGCCGCAGTACTGGAATTTTAAGGAATTATTATTTTAATATTTTCTTCTAAGTTTATCGTAGAGGCACTCGTGGATAAATAATTATTTATTTTTGATCGTCAGCATGGAAAGCACGTTAAGCCAAGTGAAGCATTTGTAGATTTTTGACGGTCGTTATAGGTAGTGAGTGCCTGAAAATCTGATAATAATCGATAATTTATAATATTAGTAAGGACTAGCTGTGCCCGGCATGCGTTGCAATGCAATTTTTCTACCCTGCCTATCCTACTTGGCTATTTTTTTTTTATAAGAACCCTCTCCTGATATTAACCAACACAACAAAAAAAGAAAAAGCGAAATTAGTCCAGCCGTTCACGCGTGATGCCGTGACCAAGGGAAATGGGGATTAATTGTTACATAATAAGGTATATTTTTTATGGTATAAACAACCTAACAAAATTTTGCAAAAATATATGCAAATTTTGACAAATTTCTTATTGGATTGCCTATGAGCGATATTAAAATCCAACCTTACTAATAACGGGATTGAAAGCGTAGTTATGCTTACTAATATTATAAAAGCGAAAGTGAGTTTGTTTGTTTGTTTGTTACCTCTTCACGCTTTAATGGCTAAACCGATTGTGATGAATTTTGTAACATAGATAGTTGGGAACCAGGAGACGGACGTAGGCTATTTTTTTTTTTTTTAATTTGGGATGTGAGGGAGAAAGAGTGAAGAAAGGGGAAAACTTAGCGTTGCTATTACAAATCAATGAGGCGCAAGGAGAATTGGTTTACCCCAAATTTAACGCGGGCGAAGCCACGGGCGAAAGCTAGTTAAAATATATTTGGTTATTAACGGCCTTTAAATACCAAAGAATGAAACCTCGTTTGAAAAAAAAGGATCGAGGACCACCTTCAAAAGACGATGTTGCGTAAATTATATTCTCCAAACGGCATAAGCTTTTATTTGGCGATAATACCAAAATAGCAAGGCCGTTACAAAAAGCAAACTAATATATTATTTTTCTAGGTTGAACTTTATTTGCCTAGTCAAGGTTTTTAGTGACTCAAACAAGAAATTTGCTTTGATCTACCGTTTATTTCATGTTTACTATGAAGGAACCCAACGATAACACAAATCAATTTTATTGGGTAATTTCGGAGCAATAAAACCCACGGAATAAGAATAGTTGATTTTGATTCTAGTGTGGAAACGTTGTTATTCCCACCGAGGCGGATTTGACAGTGTTATAGATAAATAATTTATTTAATGCAACAAAAGACACAATTAATCTAAAAAAACATCACACGAAAAAAAAGAAGCATATTAAAAAAAATGTAAGCTAGACTAAGTTAGATCGACCTATAGGCAGTTAGACACATCACAATATTTATTAAGGTCGCCCACTGCTGGGCGGTGTGCGTCTCAAAATTGCACCAAAAAGGAGTCCAGCTCAGCATAATGCCAGGTACATTACCTGACGCTGATATAGAGCCGAGAACAGCTACCCTACCATTACATCTTAAAGCAGAACTTATTCCACTGAGGGAAAGAGACAGAGCTATACAGGGTTTCTAGCACCATCTTTTTGTCACACAGGAATAAGTACTACTATAAGATGGTCATGGTAACCATACAGCACTTACTAATACTCATGTGAATCAAACGAGCTTTTTCGAATCACTTACGGAGAAATCTTACTAATATTATAAATGCGAATGTTTGTGAGGATGTATGGATGTTTGTTACTCTTTCACGTCAAAACAGCTGAACGGATCTTGATGAAATTTAAAGCCAAATAAAAAAAAAATTAAAGCCCTCGTTGCGATTAATGAGAAAAAAGCGCGCGTGTCAAATACATTGCATGTGGAACCTAATCGTAATGCAATAAGAGTCAGTTTACGTGGAAATGAATTGAAAATAATTACCTACTTCAGCTACAAAGTTGTAAATAATTACCTACTTTTTCTACCCTATTAACGACAAGACCTTACTCTCTAGTGGCGCCATCTATTGAGCTCAAATACGATAGCCCACATTCATGTCTAACTTACATGTATCGCGGCAAGCAACACTCCAGCAGCTATCGCAGTACTGATCTCACTGTAGTAATGCATCCTCTTTCTCCCATCATCTCTCCAAGAGTGTGTCTGTCTGAACACCAGCACCAATGCTGGAGCATCGGACAGATACGGCTTCACAGGCTTCGTAGCAAACGGCTTCAAGTCCGTCACCCACTGCCTAGACATTCTCTTGTTGTAATTCAACTCTTCTTCTTCTTCTACGATCTCTCTTATGGCTGCTTTTGTTTCCTGGTCTTGGACCACGACGAAAGTCCAAGGTTCTGTGTGTGCTCCCGATGGAGAGGTGCCTGGAATGATAGATAACAAAATTAAATGTTTTGTGAAACAGCCAGGAGTGACTTTGAATTATTACGGATAAGATTTGTCGGACTTATTAGTGCTGATCAAGGAAACATGATACAAAAGGGGGCGTATAATCAGCAATCATGTTATTGATGGGATAGAAAACAAAAGTGTGTGTGTCAGCTCCGACGCACGACTGGAGCTTACTCCTTAAGTACGAGTATCTAACCATACGCAAAAAGAGTTTATTCAACTGAAAAAAGATTAATATCATTATGAAAGGGTAAATTCACAAATTAATGAAAAAAAATTGCAATATAAATACATTGACACTGATAGAAACAAACAAGCCCAATAACATATAGTATATAGGTATAGTCGCCTATACAGCATACCAATTATGTACGTTACGTTAATACACTCACAGCCAAATTAGAAAGTTGCGCACTAAAGGTGCGCACCAAAAACGTGACACATTTTCGTTACTTTAGTAGGTTTTACCCCTCGGATTTTTCTCATACCGGGTGCCTTATATATGAAAATCGATTCTTAAGGAGTAAACTCCAATAAAATCGATTACTCAAACGTACGACTCTTTCTCTTTTATTATCTGCATAATCATATGCTTTAGTCTGTTTTCGTGTCACTTTTGACATCATCATGTTTGTGTGTATTTTTTAGTGATTTTTTATGTTTGTGAGTTTTAGAACTCAAAAAGTATTACCTTGTCATAATCATGAGACTGTTATTAAATTCGCGTCGTATCTACATTTTGTTAGTCTTACTCGTATTGACTACAACGACGATAATTTACGTCTTATATATTAAAAAGGACCGACGTGATTTCATCAAAAATTATAACAATGATGAGGTTGATGATGTTAAAGGCAGACATCGATTGTTCAAAAACATAAGAAGAAGGAGTAAACTTAAATTTCAAATAAGACAGTTTAATACGAAGCTTACCATCCACAACTCCAACTTGGGACCCATTACTAAATCAACGTTCGTTATTGTCATACAATGCCATTCTAATATACAACATTTACAGCGACTCCTGAGTTCTTTAAAAAAGGCCTATTTCATCAACAACGCGTTACTAATATTCTCCCACGATTACTTCAGTCATAAAATGAATCAGTACATTTTAAAAATTGACTATGCAAAGTACATGCAAATCTTTTATCCATATTCAATACAGTTATACCCTGAAGTGTTTCCTGGAGAAGAACCTATATCCTGTACAGAAGGTTTACCCTGCGAGAAGTCCACGTCCAGGGACCCTGAAGCTGCTCAATCCAAGCACCACTGGTGGTGGCAAGCCAACCAAATCTTCGACCATATAAGTGAGTTGGAAGCATTCACTCAACCAGTTCTGTTTCTCGAAGCGAATAACTATGTGATGCTGGATATGCTATTCGTATTCAGATTGCTGGTAAACGCAAAAAATTCACACTGCACTTTTTGCGAAATGATAAGTTTGGCGGCACACGAACCTGACGTATCCCAATACAAGAAAAGAAAAAGTATTGTAACACTAGAGTCTTGGAAGGACACCATGCCAAGTACAGCGATTGCATTCAATAGGCACGTTTGGCATAGTTTCAAAGCGTGGAAAGAAATCTTTTGTTTATACAATGATACCAAATGGGATAATTCTTTAAAACATCTAGGCGCTGCTAAAATGCATGGTAATATTTATTTCGTTGCTATTGACGGCCCTAGAGTGTTTCGTATAGAAGAGTGTGATGACAAGGATGTTGGTTGCAATGAGGAAGAGAAAGTGGAAACCGTCAAAAAGTTTACAAGATTGGTTTCGAAACACATGTTCCCTCAGAGTCTTAGGATTAAAGTACCAGCTGACGAGGAGTATAATCGTACTGAGTCTGGTAATTGGAGCGATGTTCGAGACCATGAGCTTTGTTTGCGGTTCGCCAATGAAAGTGTGTGGTTTGCAAAGTAATTGTTTCGTAAAAGTTCGTCATAAGTTTTGTTTTATTTTGGATGTAAAAGAGGTTAGGCAAATGATGATGTACCTACCTGTGTTTGTTATTTACAACAACAAAAAAACTGACGGTGGAATTGAGAACCTCCTCCTTTTTTTGAAGTAAATATGTTTCTTTTTTCTGGAATCTTTTTATAGGGTTCCGTACGTCAAAGGAAAAACCGGAACCCAAAATGACTTTGTTGTCCGTCTGTCTGTATGTCTGTCAATATCCTTTAACTTGAAACCGCTTTTAGGTATCGAGTTGAAATTAAAACCATATACTCAAATCAACTCTCTAAGTCAAGAATTAACTTAATGAACTCTCTAAGTAGAAAATCAACTTTCTAAGTTAAGTAAAGAGTATTTTACAGAGTACTCTATCTTCTTTTAAACGTAAAAACTTATTGTAATGAATAAATAAAATGAAAGCCTAAATCTCCCCGACAGCTTAGTTGTCAATTGTTAATGTGCTAGGCATAGACACGTAAATGCACGCCACTTAACTTGATCCTCTCATTCAGCTGCTTCCGCCAAAGATTACTGCTCCAATAGATTCAAAGACCTAGCATTAAAAAATTAAACCTGTTTTAACCGATTAGTTAAATAATACGGCAAGTAATAGCAACGGCCTCACCGATTTAGCTGCCGAAGTATATGTAGATTAAAAAAGTTAACAACAATCTATTAAATATTTGTTTTTAATTTAATTTTTCAAAACTTTAAGAAAACATCAATACCACACACTATTTTTAGTGAAATGCATACAAAGCTCATGATCTCTAACGTCTCCCCACAACCCAGCAGGCTCTTCTTCGAAGTCCTCTTCATTTTGGATAACCGCGATCATACCAAACGGATATAATTTCTTGGAAATTTGTTTCAGAAATGATTCCAAGATTTTGAGTTCGAATCCTTTGCATTTATTCTTCTTGTCACACTGCTTAAGACGAAATACTCTGCGCCCACCAATAGCAGCCATATAAATATTACCTTCCCATTTTTGTTCCCCCACATACCTCAAGGAACTGTCCCACTTGAAATCGTTGTGATAGCAGAACACATCACTGTTCGCCTTTAGATCATTCCAAATCTTCCGGTTGAAAGCTATACCGGTTCTATGTACTTTGTTAGTCCAAACTTCTATCGAAACCAAAGTTTTCTTCTCGTACTGAGATAATGTAGGTTTATGCGCACCCATACTCAACAACTCACAAAATGGACACTGATGGGCTCGAACGTATCTAAGCAATGTATGTATGTATAGAAAATCTGCAGATACATAATCACCTTCTTCTAAAAATAAAATGGTGTTATTGTAAGGCTGTGTGATTTCCATATTGTCAAAAACTTGGTTGACTAACCACCACCAGTGGTGTTTTGCTTGGGCTGCCTTTGGATCCCTTAGTGTGGATTGTTTACAGACATAGCCTTCGGAACAGAACTGACTATCATTTCCGGGGAATACACTTGGGTGCAACTGTATTGAGTATGGAAAGAAAATTTGTATATATTTGACAAAATTAATCCCTCTGATGAGTTGATTAATATCAAAACTGAAGTGATCGTGTGAAAATATAAGCAACGCGTTATCGATCCCGTTGGCCACACTGAGGGACAGTAACAGCTCTCGAAGATAAAACACATTCGAGTGTACTTGTATCACTATGATGTGTGTAACATTTTCAATGGGCCCCAAGTTCTCATTGTACACTTTCTGTTTCATGTTTATTTGTTTAATTTGATCTTTGATCTTGATTATCTGATGGATATCTTGCACTTTGTTTCTAAACTGTGCATCCAAGTATGCTGTGTACGTGCTGTTGACATAATCATCTTTGAAGTTCTCAAGAAAATCTTTTCTCTGTTTCTTCACAAATAATACTTGTTGGTACACTCCATAAACAAGAGAAACCATAACAAGGATAAAAATTGTGAGGTATATACGAGCTAAATATTCTGGATTTAGACTCATGGTTCCAATTAAACGAACATGAATTTAGGTATAAAAAAAATTATAAAAAAATTAAATCAGTGATATAAAAAAAAATACATAATCCGACACTTTTCCATTAAGATCGGAAATAAAAATGACATCCAAGATGACATTAGAGACACAATGACATGAAAAACATTGTAGAGTAGTCAAGCAAAAAAGGTTGACAAAAAACTAAACCTTGTCTGTGGGTTAATAAACAAAACGCACTTTGTACACCTAACCTGCTCGTGGGGCATGGTGCCGGATAAAGATATCGACTCGGATATAATTATATATAGTAGGTTTTGACGACCGATAAATTGCGATATAACCAAATGCATAGAAATATCCCCAGCAAAATATAATAGCAGCAACACTAGTGCAAGATGCTGTGATCTACGATTACCAATCCGTATGCCCAGAGCAAGTATAGGCAAATCCTTCAATGGCTAGCCACAAACAACAACAGACCAAGATCTCGGCGGCCTCGCCACGATACTCGCAGAGTGGCTGGTAGCAACTAGATGAGAGTTGAGAGTGGCGTGTGGTGAAAGAAGCCTATATCCAGTAATGGACTGCTGTAAGCTGGTGATGATGATCCACATTAAGTAGATTTAAAGTAAAACTGCAAAACAAGCCGCAAAGACACGCTTAGTTACTATAAAAGAAGCGGTTCTGTCACCATCAAAACGACACCTTTATATAACCAATATATCATATATATAAAATTGTCGTGTCACAGTTTTCGTTCGCATACTCCTCCAAAACGGCTGGACCGATTTGAACGACATTTTGTATGCATATCGGGTAGGTCTGAAAATCGGCTAAAATCTATTTTTCATGCCCCTAACTGAGCAGCGGCTGAAACTGCTGGCCACAGCTAGTATATATATATAACCGTTATATTTTGTCATCAGTTTTGCCTAGATTGAACACAAAGTATATTAAAAGAACAAAATCAGATGTCCATTGCGCCTGCTTACGATAGAAATTATAAACAAGTTAAATTCCAAATTATAAATAAAAATTCATTGTTTTAGGAAAAATTTATAATAACAAAACATATAAAAATCAATAAAAACAATACAAGTTAATACCAAAGGCTACGTTTAGTGAAATGCAGGCAAAGCTCCTGGTCCCTGCTGTCAATCCAGTCTCCTGATGGCTCAGCGTCATTCATACCCCTTTCCACTCTTATCCCTAGAACGACATTCCTAGGAAATAATTCTCCAGATATTGCTTGTACAAACTTTTGCACTTCAGCCAAAGTATTGCAACCAAATCCTCGATAGCATTCATCTATATTAAAAACTCTGGGACCTTTAATTGCTACCACATAAATGGGTTTATTCTTCAGATTCTTCAAAGATCTGTCCCAACGAGAGTCGTTATAGTAGCAAAAATCTTTGCTCGATGTCTTTACAGTTTTCCAAGTTTCTCTATTGAAGGCTAAACCAATTTTGGGCATATCATCAGTCCACAATCGAACCAATACTGTGCCCTGTGTTTTGCGATATTGGTGGGTACCGAGACATTTCTGTGCAGCCAAACTTATAAATTCACAATACGGACAGTAGGATTTTTTGGCATCTTGCATTATTCTGAATGTGTATAAGAAGTCATTTGTAACATAGTTCCCTTCTTCTAAAAACAAAATGTCTTTGTGGTAATTACTTATAATGGGCATATTGTCGAACACTTGGTTGACGAGCCACCACCAGTACAGCTTTGCTTGAGAGGTCTTCGGATCTCTCAACATTGAGTTCTTACAACCACTGCCTTTAGTGCATAACTTGGAGTCTTCCCCTGGAAACACATTTGGGTACAGCTGCAATGAGCACGGATAGAAGATTTGAATATATTTGGCATAGTCTATAGTTTTGACAAGTTTGTTAATCTCATCATCCCAGTAATCGTGGGAGAAGATAAGTAGAGAGTTTGTGATACCAGTGGCATTCTTCATGGTTTCCAAGAGTTGTCTGAAGTAGAATACATTTGAATGGACTTGTATGACTACAACGTTAGTACGAGCGTTTATCGCTCCCATAGCCAAATTGTAAACCGTCTGGCTAAGGTTTATTTGTTTGATACGTGCCCTTATCTGTTCATGGTCGTAAGGACTTTCTCTCTCCAGTTGTTTATCTATAATCGCTTTAATGGAGTCTTCCAAAACTATATTTGCCAAGAGTCCATCATATTTTATTTCGTATGCTACATCGCTTGGATAGCCGTAGTATATTTGATGAAGTACTGTGCACAATATCGCAGAGCCAATTATGATCAATAATAAATGGTTGAAGTGAGATAGAACTAAATTATTTATTTGTGCCCACTTCATTTCTACAGCATTAATAAAAACAACACTATGAATACAGAGAATTTGCTTTGTAAATCTGTTGTAATTCACATTTTTGCGTAAAAAGCTTGCCTGCACTTCTGAACACTTTTAAAACATTTCCCTTGACATTAAAGAATAAAGCAAAGAACTTATACCAAAGACTATCCAAAATACATGCCTTTGACGTGCTTGTCATAATAAATGGTATTATTTTTAAACGATGTTTTTCAGAAACTCTTTTATTTTTGTTTTATAAAGAAGTCCACAAACGCAGGAGGCTTATTTTAAAGATTCTTAAAATTCCATTTTTTTTCCTTATTAGTAATAAACAAATATAAAAATTATATAGGTATATATTATTAGTAATATACAAATATAATACCAGTAACCAGGATATTCAGTGTCTATCCTACGATTGGAATACTGGATGGATGTAGATGTTTGTTACTCTTTCACGTCAAAACGGCACAACGGATCTTGATGAAAATTGGCAAAGAGGCAGTATATAGTCTGGAATAACACATAGGATACTTTTTTCCGATATCAAGCGGGCGGCGTCGCGGGTTCCAGCTAGTTGAAAATAAAACGAAAGGGAGTTACAGAGATATAATTATATGCGCGGTTTGTCGTCTGGAGATTAAACCGATTTACATAAAAACTATTTACACTGTACCATTGCTGGACAAAAACTGCTTCTCATACAAAAAGGGCACGAACAGTGATCACCACACTTACTCAAGATAGTTTGGTGATATCACAAATATCCTTACTAATATAAAAGCGAAAGTGAGTTTGTTTGTTTGTTACGTCTTCACGCCTAAATCGCTAAACTGATTTTGATGAATTTTGGTACAGAGATAGTTGGGACGGTCATAGGCTATTCTTTAAAGTGAGAAATGAGGGAGAAAGAGGGAAGAAAAGGGAAAACTTAGCTTTGCTATTACCTACAGTAAATAAGACACAAGAGCAAAAACTACAGGTGCTACCCCAAATTTAAAGCGAGCGAAGCCGCCAGCAAAAGCTAGTTTAATATAAACTCAAGATTCCTCACGCTGTTTTCCATTTTATACATATCTTGTAAATAAGGAACACATTAATGAATGCCATAAATGTCACCAGGAAGTAACACAGGTTATAGAAAGGAATAAATTTAATATTTTCCAGCTTTCCAAGCTAAACTCGAAGTAGTAGGATTTCCTGAGCAAAATGTAGAATAACTGGTAGTTCTTGTATTGTAAGTTATCAAGTATAACTATGCAGTCAGAGTGATTGGTTAAAAGGAAGGAGAATACTCTAAGGAAGTGAAGTTTTCATAAATATGAGCAACTATATAATAGCTATTGCTTGCGTTAAATTCTGCAAAAAGTTTTGGTCCTTGCGCCTGATATATTGTAATAGTAAAAATAAGTTTTCCCTTTTCTTTCCTCTTTCTCTCTCATCTGTAATTAAAAAAAAATTGCTCTCCAAGATCTCAACTATCTCTGTACCAAAAAACATCAAAATGAGTTTAGCCATTTAGGCGTGAAAACGTAACAAACAAACAAACTCACTTTCGCTTTTATAATATTAGTAAGGATTTTTACTATCGCACCATATCAAATACGATAAAACAATATTTTTTCCCCTGCTGTGTTTTGGAGCAGCAATTTTTTTTGGTAGCCATTACATATTACAATGGTCTCTCACATAGTAAAGGTTGTTTTTTAGGGTTCCGTATTGTTTTTTGATAGCACACTCTATCCTTAAAGTATTGCTAAAGTTTACAGAAAACAAACTTGCGACACAGTCGGCCATATCTTTTATCTGCGTAGACCAAGTTCCAAGGGCCCACAGACTTGAGTATATGGTTTTAATTTCAGACAGGCATACACAGACGGACATGTCCATGTGATCCTATAAGGGTTCCGTTCTTTCCTTTTGAGGTACGGAACCCTAGAATCCACCGATACTTTTCCAATTCAAACACTGCTTCTGAAAAACCATAATCTACCGTTTCATCAGGTTTTAGCTGTGCAGTTATTTTTAAGCTTTTAATAGTGTAAAAAGCACGGTAAGCCGTTGAACCCCGCTGTCCCGCCAAGTCCGTTACTCTAACTACCAGTCTGCCCAAGGGTTTAGTACTAACTACTAGCAGTATTCATTGGTTTGTGAAGGTCAGAATATGCAGTCACTTCATGTAAAACACTGATATTCGTCCGCATACAGTTAAACGAAGCTGACAGCCGACTACAACATATTTGAAGAGAGGTTAGACAGATGATTGTAAGAATGGTGCTTGAATGACCTTGACGGAAACTTCGTAGTAATTATAGTAGGATCCAAGTGTGCAGTTCAAGGTAGCGTTGCTTGTCAAGAAGTTCTGAACTGTGTTTTCCCGGGAAGAGTCCTGCCGGTCAAGCGGGTAGGCCAGCAGAAGCACCGTCAGATTCCGCTGCCTCCTGATGTGGGAATACCGATGTGGTTTTAGTCAGTACTAGTCTGAAGACATCCATTAGGGATTTCCACATCGTAAAAAAAAACTTGAGACAAAAACTTATTATGTATTATGTACAAAAAGCCTGCATACACTCAACAAAAATAATCGTCGGAACACCACACTGTTCAATGTGAAATAGAGTAAGACGAAACGAAAATAACTGGCTTGCTTTCTGTGATGTATGTTTATATTTAGAATAAGTGGGTAATTAGTTTTAACTTATGATTGTAACCACCGCCGCACCAGTCTGCGAATATACGCTGTGCTATCGAGACGCTAAGTGTTTTATTCTGCTCCTAGCTGACAATTCCCAAATCTCATAATCTCATTTTCTTTAAGAGAGAGACAGACAGAGAAATACGCGCACGCCGCACGGCTTACAACTATAGCAAAAAATGTCGATACAACTTTGGTCTTAAGCAAAAAGTGTCGTTACAACTTTTGGTCTCCATTTTTTCCGTCTAGCCCCCTTTCGCAACGCGCGATAAGGAATTTCGTTCCACTATAACGTTGAGTTAATAGTGTGAATTGGATTGAAAGAAACAAAATGGCGGCGCTATTACACCCTCGTTCAAAACTCATGTCGTATGCACAAAGGGACATTCAACGCATAAGTTCCAAGTTCACTCTAAATGTCATGAAATTTAAATGCACGCCGCGGTTGCAATGGCTTCCTCGCTTAGATATGTGAAGCATGCATTTGTGTTTTATTTAATACTAGCTTTCGCCCGCGGCTTCACCCGCGTTAAATTTGGGGTAACACAGTTCCCCTTGCGCCTTATTGATTTGTAATAGCAACGCTAAGTTTTCCCTTCTCTTCCCTCTTTCTAACTCACATCCCACTTTTTGAAAAAAAAAATATTAGCCTATGTCCGTCTCCTGGTTCCCTACTATCTCTGTACCAAAATTCATTCAAATCGGTTCAGCCATTAAAGCGTGAAGAGGTAACTAACAAACAAACAAACTCACTTTCGCTTTTATAATATTAGTAAGGATGAAGGTAGCATCAAGACACTGCTAAACAATCTATCAATCATAGCAATTTATCTGGGTTATCCTTTCTGCTGACCATACTTTGTGCTGCTCGATTTGGGTCATGAACATTTCCTTAAGCATCGTTTCCTAAGCATAACGCATCTTCTAAAGGATTTGCAGAATAAAATCATCGACTTTATTTTGATGAGAGACGAGCCTCATGAAAGAAAGAAAGAAAAACTTTTATTTGGGACTGGCACAAAACAAGTATAACAGTAACAAAATAAAATAAAATAGTACAGACAAGGTTATTGTCTGTGCGAGGCCAAAAAAGGTCCCATGACACAAGATGAAAACCAACTCTTCACGATGCCGTCACTCAGCTTCAATCCTCGCGAAAATTATTGCTGGGCAACGACTTGTTAGTGGTGTGTAAAATTGCGTTTTCTGGTAAGACTCGATGTAACAGACTTAAAACATTGAAATGATACAAAGAACCAAACAGAACTGGTTGCCTTTTTTTGCGGATGGGAAATCATCAAATAACTTCCCCCGCTTAGTGTCAGACTTGTACTGACTAAAACTCACCCATATTCCATATCTCTCTACGAGATATCGCGGCCCCGGAACATTAAGGGCATAAGAAGGAACAATGGTGGGTTTTAGTCAGCAAAAGTCTGACACTCCCCCCCGGTCTGAGCAGAAAGTAATTTGATGATTTTCCATTTGCAAAAAAGCACAGCCTACGTTATTTATCTATATGAAAGTTAATAATTATATCAGATTTTTACCAGCAGTCCTAATAAGATTATCCAGTACTTCTTGAGGTATCGGCTCCGGACTAAAAGACCTGACAGTTCTTCTCTCTGCCATCAACTCGTAATACTCTCGGGATTTCTCCAAAACCTCGTCATCTGACCTTCTTGGAGGCCTGTAGGGGACTTGAGGAGTGTCCTCTGGAATGGCTGGTACCAGGATGTCAGGGTCATCGTCAGCATCATCTGGGAAGTCGCGAGCTGGAAAGAGATGAGAATAGTTTAAGGAGGGCAAGAAATTTTGTTTACTGACATTATTTTATTAAAAAGAATACACAATTTATAAAAAACGTAATTTTTTCGGGTTGTGTTTTTTTTATAAAAATAATAAAAAGTAAGTAATAATAAAAGACACACTCCGAATAAATCGTCACATTCTAAATTAACGCTAGCAAAGCCGCAGGCAAAAGCAAATTAAGAATAAATATTTTTGAAGAGTCAGGTTTTTTTATAGAAAAGGTGTTAGTAAAGACTGTGCTAGTAAGACTTTGGATTCTGCCGAACTAAGCGAGTACTTAATGACGCATTTAGCATTCGAACATATCGAATATCCACTTATCTAGGTACATACATACAGGCTTGTAGGTAAATATAAGTTATGGAATGAGTAAGCATGAAAAATCGATTATTAAATTACAAAATTTTGCTTAAGTCTTTAATATTCTGTTTAGACCAATGATTTGAAGAGCCATTTTGATCAAGTTTATATTATTACAACTGCCATTTTTGTAAGAAAAACAAATTATATATAATATTATCTGGATGTCCATCCAGATATATGTATTTTAAAATACCATATACTAGCTGGTGTCCCGCGGCTTCACCCTCGTAATATCGAAAAAAAGTATCCTATGTATTATTCTAGACTATAATCTACCTCTGTGCAAATTCTCTCTGTCTCAAATTTCATCAAGATCCGTTCAGCTGTAACGTGAAAGAGTAACAAACATCCATATATCTTTCCATACATCCTCACAAACATTCGCATTCATAATATTAGTAGGATGATTTATATGGATGTATCCAGATGTAATTTGATATATTCATACATATATCCAAACGGATATATGGATATAAATCAAGACGGATTATAATAATATCTAGACATCCATAGAATACATCCCCACAACCTTTCGCATTAATAATATAATAGAGCTAGTTCCTTATCAACTGTTACAAATGTAACAGTAATTCTAGTTTAAAAACAGAGTTTCTGAGAAACTGACATCTGGTAAACGTACGTACCTACCAACGCCTGCTATTGTTGGGCTGGTAATATAATAAAGTTGGATAATATTGATTCATTTACATTTATGAAAAATATTTATTATTTCCGGCAAGTTTTTTGGAAAAACGGTACCGTTGTTTTGTATTGATAATTTAAGACTGTAATTTGTAAGGCTGAAATGAAGTAAAAACTAATTTGGTAATAAGGCACAAAAATACACTAAAAAGTGGAAAATACGTAAAGTATACTTCAAGATGTCGGTCGCAAATTAAAAAAAAATTGGTTAGTTAATTTTTGTTAGTTTAGCGTTGATCCTTACTAATATTATAAAAGCGAAAGTGAGTTTGTTTATTACGTCTTCACGCCTAAATGGCCAAACCGAATTTTGATGAATTTTGGTACAGAGATAGTTGGGACCCTGGAGACGGACTTAAGCGTTTTTTTTTTGTAATAAGTGGGAAAAGGGGGAGAAAGAGGGAAGAAACGGGGAGACAAAAAAAAAATTTTTTTCAATCATCACGCGGGATAAAGTTAGCTTTACCTTAAACTAATTATGCCACGCGGACGAAGTCGGGGGCGGAAGCTAGCACAAAACTAACAATAAATCAAACGTTAGTTCACTTCAGTAGCATACATGAAAAGAGCAAGTTCATTAACCTTACAACCACATTTTTTATCATCAACCTAATTAAAGTAATTACCAACGTTTTAATTAAGAATCACAACCGATTAATTAATGTTTTCATAACTATTACGGCGCTGCATTTAGGTGCAAAGTCCGGTAAACATCGCGTGACCTTTCTATCTTGTTCGTGATAAGGATATTTTTAATTATTATAATTTACTAGCTTTTGCCCGCGGCTTCGCCCGCGTTAAATTTGGGGTAACACAGTTCCTCTTGCGCCTTATTGATTTGTAATAGCAATGCTAAGTTTTCCCTTCTCTTCCCTCTTTCTCCCTCACATCCCACTTTTTCAAAAAAATATTAGCCTATGTCCGTCTCCTGGTTCCCTACTATCTCTGTACCAAAATTCATCCAAATCGGTTTAGCCATTAAAGCGTGAAGAGGTAACAAACAAACAAACAAACAAACAAACAAACAAACAAACTCACTTTCGCTTTTATAATATTAGTAAGGATTTACGTCTGTTTTGATTCACGTGTGGTTAATGTATTAAGAAAACCTACGACCGAACGTGTATTTTTATATAACCCTTGGATGTAAGTATTCATAAAATGTCAACCATATATATGTATATATCTTTTAAGAACATTGAACCCCACACTAGGATTTTCTCCTATATCGGCACGATTGGTCCAGTGGCTAAACGATCAACTGTTGCGCTACGTGTCGCGGGTTCGATCCCTGCACGGAACTAATATTTTTATGACTCCGTGTCTGTCTTCAGGGTCCCAACTATATCTGTACCAAAATTCATCAAAATCGGTTTAGCCATTTAGGCCTGAGGACGTAACAAACAAACAAACTTTCGCTTTTATAATATTAAGTGGTAAGGATTTAATGGAACTTTAATAACTCACCCGCGAGGTGACTGCATTTCAACATAAGTAATTATTTAAACATTATGACGCCGTGCAATTACATTTTTTTTGTATATCTTAAGGGATCCGTGTCTAAAAAGGAAAAACGACACCCTTATACAATCACTTTGCTGTCCCTCTGTCTGTCATGCCGATTTATTTTTGGGACCCGTATCGAGTAGAAACCGTATACGTACTCAAATTTGTAGAAACTGAATGTGATAACGAAATGATTTTAAAAGAGTTACCATGGAGTATCTTGCCGGCCCTTAGGAAACGACCAACCCGAACCGTGCGTTTTCTCGACGTTTTATAAGTGCCCTTGTAGGCCTTGTAGGTATTGGATCACTGTTGTCCGTCCGTCTGTCTGTCAAGGCCCTTTATCTCGGAAACAGTATCGAGTTGAAATTGATACTATATACTTAACTCTGAAAAATTCACCCCACTAATACCCCGTTCCAAAAAACAAAAACGACTCGTTTTGCTTACGGATAGTTGTATTTTGACATAAGTTCTATAGAAGTTATATCAAAGCCATAAGTCTACGCAGTCAAAATTTATGGCCGTTAATGTCGAAAGTTTGTACGGAACCTTGAGTGCGTGAGTCTGACTCGCACTTGTCCGGTATTTTTTAATACATTACGATTATGTAGGTATTAGTAAAAATGTTTGGTCTAATTACATACTATTGGCGTATGTATTTTATTTCTAGTCCGCCATTGTAATGAAACATAATAATCCAGTCATTTCCCTTGAAATATATCGTGACATTGATAACAATAATAAACGACATAACTTATTGTATGTATACCAGCTGCGTATGTAATAATATATGCGATTACGTAGGTACCTAGTCTGCGTTGCTAACTAGTACACAATGTACTGGAATGGAATCTATTCTATAACTAAGAGACCAACTAATCACGTAGAGATAAAAAAGAATGTATTAACACAAAAAAGTAGTGCAAAAAATACAATAATTAAATTCTTTAGAGATAGTTATAAATGTCACGTTGATTCACAAATGAAGAAGTTGAATTACAATTTTGCACAAACAATTTCTTTTTCAATGTTGTTTGTATTTTAATAAGCATAATTTTTTTTTATTGTGATCCCTTTTTTGCGAATGGGAAATTACCAAATAACTTCCCCCGGGAATGTCAGACTTATACTGAATAAAACCCACCCAACGTTCCTTCTATTGCCCTTTATGTCCGGGGCCGCGGTATCTCTTTTGAACAACACGCAAACACGGCAGTCGGTGGCCCTGGCAGGCTCGTCTACTTTGCTGACATCTCTTTGTGTCAATTTTGATACCTTAGATTCAAAAAGTCTATTTTTATATTTTTTAAGGGAGAACCGTAAAGAAAGATACTGGCTTATTATCAAGAATATTGACAACACGGTTGGCGCAGTGGCTGAGCGATTGTCTGCTGCGCTGCGTGTTGCGGGTTCGATCCCCGCACGTAACAAATGTTCGTATAGGCCTACAGATAGCTGTTTCGGATCTGGCTGTTTGTGTATGTGAGTTTAAATGTTTGTAAACGCACCCACGATACAGGAGAAATCCTAGTGTGGGGCAACGTTTTTTTAAACAAAAAAAATAGTAGCAGCGTATTCAAAACTCTATTTCCTATCGTGCTCTGGCCTACTCAAGGCATAGGCCACCCTCCACCTCTTTCATTTCTGCAATACTAAATGAGTTAATCTCACAGTTTTCCACACATTTGTTCTGGTTTGAGGGTTGGATGCAGCAACCCTTTCTTTATAAAAATCCGTTATCCGTTCCGCCTATGAGGTGGTCGTCCGCTTAACCGGGCAATCCCTGTAGATTCCTTGAAAGTAAAGCTTCCAGCTAGGGCCAAAAACTTAATAGCTATATGCGACCATATCCCCTGGTGGGGTACAAACCTTGGCTTAGGGCGATGCTGGGGGATTACATAAAAGGGACAGGCTGGATCTGAATGATGTCATTATTTAGGAACTGGATTTGAATAACTGGCTCAGCGATGCGGGCTGGCCTTAGTAAAGGCCGAGTGGGGCAAGGAACAGGATGCCGCTTGCCCATTCTTCTCCATAAAGATCAACACTTTAGAATGGGCAACTACAGTACTTTCACAGTTATTATGCGTTGAGACTGGGACTGTAGCTTCATTTTATTGTTGTCAAAGTTTTATACAGTTCAAAAGTGCCTGTAACTGGCCTATTCGAAGTAAATGATTTTGATGTTGATTTTTGATTTTGTCGCTACGGTTTTTTTTCGGCAAAGACGGAATAAAATAGAAAACCTTTCATGGGCACCTATTCAATGGATAAATATATCCGACTCTGGTCAACATCATGTTTTAAGAAACTATTAAACTTATAGATGTCTAAACAGACAACATAATACAATTCAACTTCAAATTACACAGACTGATATCCATCAACTTATTTCATGACGAAATAACGTCATTCGAACAGTTGAACAAACTATAAAATATCTTCAACTGACCCCATTTAAAAAAAAAACTGTACAGAAACGGAAGAGGTTAATTTATTTAGGTTATTCACTGACCGTATATTATTCTAACGCAGTGTTTGCATGATAACTATATTGATAACGTATCAGTCAACGACAGCGAGTATTTAAGGATGCAGACGGATCTTGCACGTGATTCTTAACTAGATTAGGATTATATTTTATATAATGACCTAGTTTATGCTTTCGCGCGTCCCTCAGGGGCGCACTACTGGGATGAAAAATATCCTAAATGTTAATTCAGGTTATAAACTATGTGTGCGTGCCTTTTGCCCATATGTTCCGGGGCCGCGGTATCTCTTCCGAACAACCCGCATATAACACAATTAAAATTAAAAAACAATTTCCTCACAGTGAAATTTTTCAACGTATATTTTTTATGTGAACTGAAAATTTTCTTTTTTTGTGTTGTCTCAGTTTAGATCTCGGTGTGAGATATTTCCGAATTATCAGACTTTATCAAAAATCACGTTTTATATTTATCTTATCGGATTCTTGGTCCCGTGTTTGCTATTTTAGTTATGATATACAAATAAATAGTGCACAATACAGAACACAATTCCTAATTTTATGGTAACGACAATAGCGTGTCAGAGAAATCGATAAGTATAAATTATGTATGAAGCACTTGTAATGGGAATTTCCGAGGTTATTGCCAAGTGGCATGGTGGATCAATTTATGTAGAAAGAAACCTGTTATAACACACTATTTAAACTATGAGTATGGAGTAGACATTTGAATTTGGATTTAAAAAATAAAAAATCTGTAAAAAAATATTCGGACGTTCGTGAGTATGCATATTCGTTACTCTTTCACGCAAAAACTACTAAACGGCTATATACGAAATTAGGTGCAGAGATAGATTAAGTATAGCCTGTTAATACATTAGATACTTTTTATCCCGGGCAGTTTGATACCATGCTCCAAGCTGTCAAGGTCGCGGTCAAAGGCTAGCCTGCATGTTATATACTTTTAACGCTATGCTTTTTATGGTAACTGCATGATAAGTTTACAGCCTAACGCCTTTTCAAGGTCACAACACTTACCTGCCTAAGTAATTTATTGTATAATATCTATAATAATATAGTCATATTATATTTGCATGGGAATTATTAAAGTTGTTTTGCCGTTGACCGTATATGCAGCGCAGAATCAAATGCATGTATTGGACCATGTTTTCTAAAAAACAAAATGTTACAGCAAAACTTTTATAGGATTCCCTTTTCAGGTCATATAAGCAAGCCTTTATATATCGGGAGACGCCCCGGGCGCCGGGCGTCGCGAGACGACTCCCGGCCACCGTAGATGCGGGCCTGTGGACGGTGAGCAATGGGTAGCTCACCCTCCGGCCGAATATTGACGACAGGCCGTCGACGGCGCGTTCGTGATTAACGCGCGCCTCAAAGAGATGTCATCAAAGCAGAGGGGCTTGCCAGGGCTTCCACCTGCCGGGGCTGCGGGTTGTTCGAAAGAGATACCGCAGCCCGGAACGCAAAGGACAATAGAAGGAACATGGGTGGGTTTTAGTCAGTAAAAGTCTGACACTTACCTCCAGCCCGCCCAGAGCGGGGGAAGTTATTTGATGATTTCCCACCCGAAAAAAAAAGGGTTAGCCAGAGGTGTACAGTATTTTACCGGGCCCTCTTGTGTTAATTATTTCATCACAAGTGATCTCAAACTTGAAGCTTGAAACATCGAGAGTAAAGAGACATGACCTAAGAAGAAATCTAGTCCTTTGCGAGGAACATATAAGGTTGATTATTAAGCTCCTAAAACGATGATGGAAAACATCGTGAGCATGTTTTAAAAAATGAAGAACCTGTGAGAAAAAACCGCCTAGGTCCTATTTTATTTTCTTTTTTATTATGTGCAATTGTGGCTAGTGCCAAATTATCTTATTTCATTTCTAGTTTTCCTATTATTATTGAATGATTACATACGTTGACGGACATCATCAAGTGAGATTCGATGCGTAAATGCAGGTAAACATTCCATTCTCTCCCCACTCTATGTTAGTCAAGACCAGTGGATAATTAGATTCGTCTTTGACTAGTTTTTATGAGTAGCTGGCATAGTAGCCGGTTGCTTGATCTCGGATGACTGTTTGTTGTAAATAATAATATAACCCATTCAGTTAGTACGTAAATTGGGTGTTTCTTCCAACTCAACGAAGCCGTGGGCACAAGCTAGTACTGCATAGAAAAGATGACATGCTAGGAATGGACATGGTAGGAACATGCTGCATCACCAAAATAACTGCCACAGGCAGCCGGACATACCTTATTTAGTCATAAAAATGTATTATATGAATTAATCTATTACGTAAATTATATGCTATCATGACATTAAATTGGTTATGTTGTGGACATCTTTACTAATATTATAAAAGCGAAAGTGAGTTTGTTTGTTTGTTACCTCTTCACGCTTTAATGGCTGAACCGGTTTTGATGAACTTTGGTATAGAGATAGTTGGGAACCAGGAGACGGACATAGGCATAAAAAATAATAGGAAAAGGGAAGAAAGAGTGAAGAAAAGGGGAGAGAAAGATATTTTTGTTTTCAATAACGCGGCCGCCCAAAGTAACTATGCCAGTATGCAAAATAACTATGTGCATGAACGCAGTCGCGGGCGGAAGCAAGTCAAATATAATCATCCAAATATTACAATAATCCACATAAAAACAAGTTCCATCGTTTCTTTTCACAAAATCATTGTTTTGATAATTGTGTTTTTGCTATTATGTGGTTTTATTTATAACTTCATTTATTTATTTGTGGTTAAAATACAATTACACCAAATTGGACGCCGATTACAAAAACAATTAGGTAATGTCTTTAATTTGTCTCTATTAATGTTATTAGGTCAATTTGTAATTTAATTGCCCCGCATTAATGTTTTAACAATTAACAGAGTTCAGACAAGATATTTTGCATACAATACCTACTGTTATTTTAATCTAGTTTTAAGCCTGTAATAATTGACCCAGCGGGAATGGCCGCGTTAATGAAATACAGGGTCGTACCCAGTAGGTAGTTAATTTACGAAAAGTATTTAACACACAATTTAAACTTAAAGTGGTATAAATTCACCAGGTTTATTTAAAAAATCTTACTTACTACTCCGTCTGAATCTTTGTCCGTCTGTCTATCGAGACCATTTATTTATCTCAGGAAGACGTCAAGGTATCGAGTTGAAATTAAAACCATAAACTCGTCTGTGGTTTAATTTGAAGTTGTGTAGAAATCATAACTCTAAGTTAACGCAGTCAAAAGATATGGCTGTTTATGTAAGTTTGTACGGAAGCCTCTGGATATTTGTTTTTGTAACAAACATATAAAAGTTTAGTCAACATTGTGATCAGGTCATTGCCACCTCATTATTTCAATACTGAAATAACGTTAATTCTTGCATGAGGAAAAATAATTATAAAATTAATTTGAGTCAGAACTAATACAGAGCTGTTAGGTCGTATGATAGCACAAAGTTCTTTTGTAAATTAATTACAATTGACGATTTTAAAAATTGTGTTCAGGATTCAGGATAGAGAATTTTGGGTTTGAACCTGGTTGATGACAATAAACTCGACCTTAAGAACATAGAAAAAAGACTCCAATTACACTGACGAAATTCGGAAGTAGTAACAATACTTGATGTAACATTATTTGACGATTTACCATCCACAAAATTAATGGTCTCATTATGACTTGATGCTTGATGAAAGCGCGCCCGTGGCTTTGTCCTATCCTATTATGTGTTATTCCAGACCATAATCTACCTCTGTGCCAAATTTTATCAAGATCCGTTCAGCCGTTTTGACGTGAATGAGTAGCAAACATCCATACATCCATCCTCACCAACATTCTTATTATTTTTAACAATATTTTCCTTTGAAATGTTAGTTGGTAATATCTAGTCAAATATCTTTGTAAAACTATTTACACTGTATCACCTCGACGACAAGAAAAACATTGTAGTTATGTGTTCAATATTTACATTACATAATCTGTGAAGGCAAGTCATAGAAATCTTTGAAAATAATTCACAAGTTAGAGGTTCGTTTTGCTAGATTCTCACACGTGAAAATGGATTTTCACTTTTTTTATATTTTATTTTTTTAAGAAAACGTATGCACTTGCGTACCCGGGTCGGGTATTTTTCATCTGGATATTTCTTAATGCTGGAGTTTTGAAGTTGGCGGTTGCAGGATAAGTTTTTCTTTGTTTTTTTTTCTTTTTAAAGACGTGGACCCACACTAGGAATTTCTCCTGTATCGTGGGTGCGTTTACAAACATATAAACTCACATACACAAACAGCCAGACCCGAAACAATTATCTGCAGGTCATACAAATATTTGTTCCGTGCGGGAATCGAATCCGTGACACGCAGCGCAGCAGTCGATCGCTCAGCCACTTCGCCAACCGTGCCGTCATAAGCTTATATACTTCGGAAAAATATAACAATAAATTGTTTATAATAATATGCTCATCATAGCCACTGCTCGGCATGGCAAAGGGTCGGAGCTCTCAACCTAGTATTGATAACCCACTTCCCTCATTCCCCACGCCTGGAGATAAGTGATGCAGATGTCACAACAATAACTCTAATATTATAAAAGTGTGTGTGTGTGTATGTTTGTTGCTCTTTTACACTGATTTGGATGGATGTCTAGATAATTTTATCTATTCCTAAGATTAACACTTAGGCTACTTTTTATCCCGGTCTATGAAGGAGAATAGCTCTTTCCATCTTGTGCCTTTGTCGTAATGTCTCGTTCTCCCGGCAAAAACATGACAACGTTAAGACAAATTCGCCAACATTCGGGCGGCCATTTTAGATGGGGTTTTAGCATGGGTTTTGTTTACATTTGGTATCGCTTCTCGTTGGCCGTGCTATAGTAAACTAAGTATGTATCGCTCATTAGCAACAAGAATAACATAACTCAACAAAAAACAATTATTATTGTTGTTTGCAGATGAATAAAAAAAATGTCAATTATTGTAAATTTTTCTTCATGATTTCTCATCCAAAACTGCACCCCTAACACGACATACTGCCGGTAGCTTAGATGGACCCGGTTCCCGATACCGGTGGGCTACTAGTTTTGGTATTATAAAATGTTTTTATAAATATTTAAAAATAAATCCAATAAAAGGTATAAATAAAGTGAAATAATATCTTTTTCCTAGGTAAGGATTTACTTATTTAGTAGGGATTTTACCCTGCTTTTATTTTCCTCAAAAACATTTTGTTGGAAAAAAAAATTGTTCTGTGGTAAGTATTCCATTACGGACCACAGAGCCAATTAAAGAGTTGCCATGCAACGTGTTTTTTTTTTACTCAATTTTTTTTTATTGCGGTTTGTTAGATGTACTTACAAGTTTGCATTTGCACCTTCGTTATCCCAGCATTGGGACAGTAATGAGCTGATATTATATCTCATTGGTTTATGGTGTCTAGTGCGACCAAACATACAAAAACGAATTTCCGGACTTACTTTATATCCTACTAGCTGGCTCCCGCACGCGTGATATCGATAAAAGTCCTATATGATATTCCAGACTATAATCTACCTCTGTGCCAAATTTCATCAAGATCCATTCAGCCGTTTTGACGTGAAAGAGTACATCCATACATCCTCACAATCATTCGCATTATAATATTAGAAGGATAGGATTTTCTATAAATTGCTTAAATTAAGTGGAATTACGTTTTAATTACCCAGCAGTTTGCAAAAGTTTTTTAATATTGTGAACTTCAAACATCCTGCATCGGATCAGTCGGCATTTTGTATAAACAAATTTAATAACAATAACTAGTATAGACAGGTGATTTAAACTCAGTCACGAGGACCTTAACCACAGTTAGCAGTCATCAACTTGTTTCAAAACATTTTATTTATTTATTCGATTAAGTTTTTTTAACTTTTTCATCCTCAATTTATAACCTTCTACCGGTTAAATAATACCCTTGAAAACGGTTAATTGGTGTAAAAACAGAAATAAATTATCCTTATCCATCAGAATAGTTTATATTAAAACTGTAAAAGTGTTACCTACAGATAAATTGTGCGTAAATTGAAAGTAGATTATATACCGAATCGGTACGTAACCCTATTTCATACCTTTGCCTTAAAACGTAACAAAAAAAGTAAATAAAAAAAGTATAACTGTCACTGTCACCTTTCCCGCCAGTTCCCGTTCGCGCCAACTTTTCTTTTTTCGCCGCCGCAACATAATGTTCTTCTAACTTATTCTTATGATACAAAGTAAATGCAATAAAACAAACTATCAGTCCACTATAAACTATAAAACAGTTCTTTTCTAAAGTCCATATTGCTAACGATATCACATTCATTTTACTATTTAGAATTAAACAATTAACAGAACGCCCGTGTGTATTCAATCGCGTCGCGCGCACTACTAAAGTTTGTTGTCATGTTATAATTGTTAAAACCAATCGATTTGCCGTTGATAATGTTATTTACGTTCTAATATAAACTTTATCTTGATGCTTTACGATTCACGTGTAATTTATTCGTGGTGTTGTATTTGTTTGGGTAAAGTTGGCATCCCGTAGCTTCTTTTTGCCAACATTACCGTCCTTGACTTTTTTCTCCACAGACAGTACACGAATGTTTGCACGCAAGAATAGTTCGGTCTGTGTGTATCATATTAATTTTATTTTTACCTCATAATAAATGTACTGGGGCTCGGTTCCAAGATATATTGACTAGACATGCTTTTAGGTAACTTTCAGTTTTTTTTTTGTTGTTTATTAGGTCTTGGTCAGTAGTGTTTTTTTTATATCGGCCATGACTTTTAGGAAAGGAGGTTTGTACATAATGAATTGATTATTCCCGATGTCCACCACTTGTCTGGCCACCACTGGGGGACAGCGAGACAACTTTAAAACATTATTCTCGTTGTCCACCACTGGAGGACAGCGTCACAACGTTGTAAATTATTTCCATTCGCCACCACTGGTGGACAGCGACACGGATTTTTTAACATTCCCTATGCCGCCGTTGGGGGACAATGGCACAACTCTTTTGATCCGATTCCCACTGGCCATCAATTTAAATTGTTTTATCTAGAGTCCGGTAAGGATTTGATTTTTAGCAGGGCTAAGGGTAAGACTAATTTATATATTTATAAATTATATGGTAGGTAAATAATAGTCATATTCTTGAATCAACTTTTATTAAATGTTTCACTCAAGTATTAAAAAATTATCTTACTACTTAGTATTATATAATATAGCTTTGATTGCTTATGCAATCTAGACTTTAGGGCACCCCGACGCGGATAGGTTAGGTTAGAAGGGAATGGCGGGGTCGTGCGAGCGAGCGAAGCTAGCGAATAGACTCAGCCATCCCCTTCGTGGTTATTTTTTTATAAACCACCCAGAAGTAGGAGCCCCGCGAAGCTAGCCTAACTCAAATGGCACTTAACCAAACCTTAAAATATTCTATGTATGGTCGAGGGTAGGCTTATGGCTGGTTACGGGAGCGACAAGTGCACTAATGACGTAGTAATGATGCATGCTGCGTTTGCGCAAGTAGAAGGAGCAGAGTAGAATAGATATATTTTTTGTCTCTTTTTAACGTTATGCACAGACGCCAGCACATCAAATTATCAGGCGTATGTACATTCCCTCATAGCAATACTTTTTGTAAATATCTTGATGAAGTGAATAGTATCATTAGATAATAATAATAAGCATTAGCAAGAAAATAAAATTTAATTTTAATGAATTACCTATAATTAATTAAATTTACTATATTGTACAAGGAAAGAAATATTATGTCATTATTATTACGTAAGCATTAGAATTGGATAAAAGTAATTTCAGCATAAAACCAAATGGTCTATAGATAAAACAATTTAAATTGATGGCCAGTGGGAATGGGATCAAAAGAGTTGTGCCATTGTCCCCATCGGCGGCCATAGGGAATGTTAAAAAATCCGTGTCGCTGTCCACCAGTGGTGGCGAATGGAAAATTTACAAAGTTGTGACGCTGTCCCCCAGTGGTGGACAACGAGAATAATGTTTTAAAGTTGTCTCGCTGTCCCCCAGTGGTGACCAGACAAGTGGTGGACATCGGGAATAATCGAAATGAATGATGCTCTATTATCTTTTATATAATACCATCATCTGCTTACCCTTTTTCCAACTATACCGGGGTTGGCTTCCAGTCTAAAAGGATGCAGCCAAATACAATCTTTTAATATGAAATTGCCTATCTGACCTCCATAACCCAGTTAGTAATATAGTACCAACGTAGTACTGTGTAATACGGTACACGTTCGTAACACTGGTTGGTAGACTTTCGTAAACCTGACGACATGAAAAGACTGAGAATGATATACATATGACAGCCTAGACCAATGGCCTAACGTGCTTTCCGAGGCACGGGGAAAACCTGGCAATGGGTGACCACCCATCTACAGACCAACCTAAGAAAGCCCAGCATCTAATTTTGACCGGTGCGATGGTATTTGGTACAAAAAAATTTCATAGTAGTTAGGTACCTGAAACCTCATATTTGTTCCAATATTTCTTGCTGAATTTAATTCTCATATCAAACTACATTTAAACCCGTACTACTTATACAATTAACATCTATAAAAATTCTCGTGTCGCTTATTTGTTACCAAACTCCTCCGAAACGGCTCGACCGATTCTTATGATTTTTTAATGCATATTCAGTAAGTCTGAGAATCGGCTACTATCTTTTTCTTATACCCCTAACTGGTGAGAGGGATCTGAGCAGCGGGTGAAACCGCTGCGCACAGCTAGTGCGTACCTACATTTATATGTATAACTAACTAACTATTAGTAGCAGGTACATCCAATTAGGGACAAGTCAGAACAACCTACTCAGGGTTCAATTCATACCTTCATACGTGTAATGAACTATAGTGTATATATCTATATAATAACATACAGATATATATACGTATATTATGCTTTATTTATTTATACTTATATCTACGTAATGAGCTCACATGAATCAATTAAATCATCTTGAAAGAAACGTTTTTTTTAATATATTTTTTTTTAAATATCTTGGGACAGCTCATACACGGCTATCTGATCCCAAGCTAAGCAGAGCTTGTGTTATGGTAACCAGACAACTGATATACATACTTATATAATTTATAAATACATACATATTATAGATAAATCACACCCAGACACAGAACAAACAATCATACTCATCACACAAAGTTTGTCCAGGGTAGGAATCGAACCCACGACCTCCGGCTCAGCAGTCAGGGCCACTAACCACTAGACCAACAGGCCCGTCAAATTGAATTATTCCAACATTTTATTTGGAATAAACAAAAACGACTTCCAACTATGCGTGTTTGATAAAAGGAAATTCGATTAACCCGTATAAAGCCGGCCTCTGGACCTTTTTCGGGTCAAAAAAATTATGTCAAGCATCGTAGTTCAAATCATTTAGTATGCTCACAGGGAAACTTACTTCACAAAAGGCGGAAAATTAATAGAAAACTACATAATAGAGTAAATGGTATTGATATGTATTTTGGTTAAAAAGGAAATAGAGTTAAAAGGAAATTTATACAAGTCGGACTCAAAGTTTGTACACTTAAAAAATAATTTTATTAATTAAATAATAAGAGATTAATATACACCACTTAATCCTACACATTTTAATTTTATAATTACAACTGAAACAAAGTAGAACTATTAAAATGTACACACAGACAGTTTTAAAATTAAAAAAAAGATAATTTACATAAAATAATAATTTAATCTTGAAGGTCGTTTGAGATCTACATAATAAATTATGAGGTGGCGAAGAAAACTATATGGCTACGCAAAAGATATGATATCAAAATGGTAAATAAAACTAGGCGGATGTCAAAATGGTAAATACAACTATGCTGATGTCAAAACGGTAAATAAAACTAGGCGGATGTCAAAATTGAAAATAAAACAAGGCGGATGTCAAAATGGTAAATACAACTATGCTGATGTCAAAATGGTAAATAAAACTAGGCGGATGTCAAAATGGTAAATAAAACTAGGCGGATGTCAAAATGGTAAATACAACTATGCTGATGTCAAAATGGTAAATAAAACAAGGTGGATATCAAAATGGTAAATACAACTATGCGGATGTCAAAATGGTAAATAAAACTAGGCGGATGTCAAAATTGAAAATAAAACAAGGCGGATGTCAAAATGGTAAATACAACTATGCTGATGTCAAAATGGTAAATAAAACTAGGCGGATGTCAAAATGGTAAATAAAACTAGGCGGATGTCAAAATGGTAAATACAACTATGCTGATGTCAAAATGGTAAATAAAACTAGGTGGATATCAAAATGGTAAATACAACTATGCGGATTTCAAAATGGTAAATAAAACTAGGCGGATGTCAAAATTGAAAATAAAACAAGGCGGATGTCAAAATGGTAAATACAACTATGCTGATGTCAAAATGGTAAATAAAACTAGGCGGATGTCAAAATGGTAAATAAAACTAGGCGGATGTCAAAATGGTAAATACAACTATGCTGATGTCAAAATGGTAAATAAAACTAGGTGGATATCAAAATGGTAAATACAACTATGCGGATTTCAAAATGGTAAATAAAACTAGGCGGATGTCAAAATTGAAAATAAAACAAGGCGGATGTCAAAATGGTAAATACAACTATGCTGATGTCAAAATGGTAAATAAAACTAGGCGGATGTCAAAATGGTAAATAAAACTAGGCGGATGTCAAAATGGTAAATACAACTATGCTGATGTCAAAATGGTAAATAAAACTAGGTGGATATCAAAATGGTAAATACAACTATGCGGATGTCAAAATGGTAAATAAAACTAGGCGGATGTCAAAATTGAAAATAAAACAAGGCGATGTCAAAGGAAGGAAGAAAAATGTTTAATTTTAGTTATGAAAGAGGTAAAGTAAGCTATAGTAGTTATGGTGAACAGCGTTAAAACCAGATGAAATGATAATGTAGAAGCTAAATGTTCAGAGATAAGATTTTGAGTTAAACAAATAAACATTAACTACTGTGTCGGCATGAGGTCATGGGTTCGAATATTAAGAATTTTTCAGTAGCAGCATAACATGTGACAACATAGAACATAAGACTTAAAGATAGCTTGTCAAATGTAGATGTACTACATATTAGGTACAATTCATGTTAACCTTTCGGGGATTTCTAACATGATGATATCCTTACCAACATTATAAAAGCGAAAGTGAGTTTGTTTGTTTGTTACCTCTTCACGCTTTAATGACTAAACCGATTTTGATGAATTTTGGTACAGAGATAAGTAGTTGGGAACCGGGAGACGAACATAGGCTTTTTTTTAAAATAGGATATGAGGGAGAAAGAGGGAAGAAAAGGGGAAAACTAAGCGTTGCTATTACAAATGAATAAGGCGCTAGGGCAAAAACTGCAGGTAGCAGGTACTGGTTTGAGGGCGAGCGAAACCAGCTGGCGAAAGCTAGTATTGCATATGTCAAATCAAAAGCATTTATTTTAAGTATGCCAGTTCAGGCACTTTTGAACTGGCCATGCGATAACAATAAACCGGCCAAGAGCGTGTCGGGCCACGCTCAGTGTAGGGTTCCGTAGTTTCCCGTCCGTCACAATAAGTGTTCCCACTTATGAGTTTATTATTTGTTTGACGTTGAACACTAGGGAATTGTATTTTATTATTATCCAAGTAAGAGAATAGTGCGTTAACGTAAACGTGGTGCGAATGACTTAAACCAGCGGTCGGCAACCTCTTGGCAAGCAAGGGCCGCAAGGTGACAAATTAAACTAAAGGCGGGCCGCAGTCATTTTACTAGCATTAACCCAAGAAGCCCAATATACGCTCATTATAATTGGTCATATTCCATAAAAAAAATAAAAATGCCATTGAAAATTGTTAAAACATAGGGAATTTAATTCGTACACGTAATACTTTTTTTTGTTTTTGGGGTGGGAAATCATCAAATAACTTCCGCCTCTGGGCGGAGCTGGGGGTGTGTCAGACTTGTACTGACTAAAACCGACCCATGTTCCTTCCATTGCCCTTTGTGTTTGTAGAAGGAGGTGACCGCTTCCTATTCCTCTCACTCCGGACTATGGAATAAACCAGGGCCGGACGCGAGAGATCGCCGCCGCCGGAAGTGCTCCACGAAATTCCACCGGCTGTCGAGGACGATTCCCAGGAACTTCATCGTCGACCCGACACCGATGCGAACCCCTCATGCAATCAGCTGGGATCCCGACGGTGGCGTATTCCTGCGGCCATAAAAGACCATGTCTTCGAATTTGTGCGATGCCACCTCAGGACCCAGTAGTCGGATCCTCTTCGCGACTATCGAACCCCGCGTGTCATTGTTTCGAGGAGTGAGGCGGAGAGGAGGAACGGCCCCAAGGCCGATTTCTGTGCGACACCGCACGACGTGTCTCGCCGGTTCCACTCTTCAGAGCGACCGGGGTAGATGCATGATGGCGTCGAGCGCCTCCCGCAGAAACCATACTGGTGCTCCGCAAGATCCGGCCCCGTCCCCACAAGGTACCCGACGAGGCGGTTTGCAATTACTCTTTCAAAGAGTTTGCCCACCTCGTTGACCACTATGAGCCAGAATGCGGACGAAGAGTCCGCAAGGCGCCCCGGCTTAGGTATGAGGACCAGCTTCCCCGTCTTCCAACGAAGTGGGAACTGGCCCCTCTCCAAGCATGCAAGCATCTTAGGAGTCCTAGAAGTCGGGGCCCGAGAGCCTCCAAGGCCGGGACCCAGGCTTTGCCGTGGCAGCCATTGGGACCCGGGGTGGTATTTTTGGCTGTAGAATAGTGTTCAAATGCTCATCTGTAAGACGAGAAGCATATTTATTTTTTCTATTAAAAAATTGTAATGAACTACTTAGCAAAGTTTTTCAACTCGTCAAAATCAGATGGCATTTAACAAGATTATTGGATTCATAGAAGGAGCTCTGATATTATCAGCTAGTATGACACATTTGAAAGTGTTGCCAAGCAGAGGGGTTAAAAGGCGCGCTTACTTAATGCGTTGATTTTGGTAATAATTAAACTTATTTGCATAACATTCACGGGCCGCATGGAAGACGTCCGCGGGCCGCATGCGGCCCGCGGGCCGCGGGTTGCCGACCCCTGACTTAAACTATTATATAAACTATCATAGACCCGTAATATTCCATTGATGTAATGAATGCAAATCCAATGCCCCACAAACCCGACTTCTCCGCCATATATAATTTGTAAATGAGACTTGTTTTGAGGCACAGGCTCTATTAGTTCCGGGTAAAGAAAAAGAGACACTTCTCTAGGCCGAAACGATGTGTGTTGGAAGGGCTAACAAAAAGGCGCGCACAGCGTCGTCGTCAACATGGTTGATTATCACTGTTCAAAATATACGATTTTACGAGCGAGAACATTTTAATACCGGACAAATAAAAATCAAACCTCGACGACTATTTAGATTATACACTCATAAATACAGTCACGATTATTTGTAAGTGCAACTTATTTTACCCCGGTAGGTCATGAAAGCACGGAAAATCTTAAAATCGACTTTTAAAAAAATTACGTCATTACACAACGCCATCTATCGAACCATTTATGAACTGGTTTTTACCTTAACATTTTGATAGTGTTAAAAAAATGAATTTTAGTTTTGTTCTAAATTGCCTTAGCATGTTCTTAATAGAAGTTTAATGTAGTTATAAGATACCGCCAACGCCAAGGAGAGACCAACCGAAGAATTCGGTAATACCCGATCCAATGTAATAAGTACCTACAGCGCCATCTCTCGGGGAATTGGGTTACTAATTAATACTTTTTTAATAATTTTGGATTGCGAGAACCGATTTCAATAATTCTTTTTTTGTTTGAAAAAAAATACGTTCAGGATAATAAAATATGTAAACGAAGTTAAAAAAAAATGCTTGCATAAACGATTATACTACAAACTTAGTCCAGAAATTATTTTGTACAACTTTTTTTTTTGTACAAATACTGTTATGTCAATCAAGTTCAAAATAATTTTCATAGAAAGTCCTTATAAAGTTCTACTTTTCAGATTTTTTCATATTTTCTAAACTTATGGTTCAAAAGTTAGAGGGGGACACACATTGTTTTTTACTTTTGGAGCGATTATTTCCGAAATTATTGACATTATCAAAAAATTATTTTAGTAAACCGGGATTCATTTTTAAATACCTTTCCAACATAATATCACACGTTAGGGTCGAAATTAAAAAAAAAAACACTTCCCACTTTACATATAGGGTGGCTACCCTAATAAAACATTTTGTTTTAATTTTTATTTGGGAAAAAATTTTGTGTTCACCAAAAATACTGATCGTGCACCAAATATTCTTTCCTGAATGCTAAAAAAATGCGTCGGTTAGGTTAGGTTAAAACTGCGACCCCCTACGCACGAGCCGAGCGAGCGGAGCGAGCGGTGCCGCGGCAGCGGCCGGCGAGTGCCAGTAACGACTTGCATTAATAGAAAATGGATAAAGATATAACACTTTTTTATTGTAGTGCTGTCTTCTAACAGTATAGTATAATTGATTTATTTGATGAGCAAATTTAGTGTGCAATTCAGTATTTTTGGTGATAATTTCGAATATTTTGATTGAAAAAAGGGGATTTACAGTTAAAGTATTAAATACCATCCTTTTTATTTTACCACTTTGTCAGCGTGATTGATATACATATTGGTACCAAATTTCAGCTTTCTAGTGCAAACGGTCGTTCAGTAAGTCTGAGAATTAGCCAACATTTATTTTTCATACCCCTAAGTGAACAGCGGGTGAAACCGCTGGGCACAGCTAGTAATGTATAAAAAAACCGACTAAGTGCGAGTCAAACTCACGCACCGCAACTTGCGACATAAACAGCCATATCTTTTGACTGTGTAAATTTAGAGGGTTGATCTTTTCACAGCCCAAAGAGACTACCGTTGAGTATATATGGTTTTAATTTCAACTTGATAGCTCAAAGCTTTCCCGAGATACAGGGTCTTGACAGACAAACCGAAAACAAAGTGATCGAATAAGGTTCCACTTTTTTTCCTTTTAAGTTACGGAACTCTAGAAACATATATTTAAGTAGCTTTATTAAGTTTGCATAGTAATAACGTCTTTACACAAAATTAGTACCTAATTCTTATACCAATACAAAAAATGTATAAAGAACTATGAGTCAGTCCGTTCATTATCTTACAAGATCGTCACACACTGTTGGCTGTACAAATGCCGTGCAATGCTCATGTCTAGCTTTAAAAATATCTTGTTAACACGCAACGTGGCGTAGAGGAAGTGCATCAGTGTGGGTATACAGACAGACACATGGGCAGACGGTACTTGTGGAGATAAGCATCTCTATAAACGAGTGTAATTTTGACGTCATCTCTCATTGGGCAAATGTTGAACGTCAAAATGACGTCAAAACTATCATGAACAGCTACCCTACCATGACGTGTAAGATCATCTAAGAAAATACATAACTGTCTTATTATGGTATCCTACTAATATAATATTTATATGCGAAAATTTGTATAGATCGATGGATGTTTGTTACTCTTTCACGCAAAAACTACTGAATGGATTTTAATGAAACTTTACAATAATATCTGAAGCTTATACATCAGAATAACACATAGGCTACAATTCAGAAAGATATATTGTATATTCTATCAACACGCGAGTCGCGAGTAAAATCGCGGGAGCAGCTAGTAATTAATATAATATTTTAATTATTAGTTTCACACATGTACGTCTATGGATTGTTTTCTAAAATAAATGTGTTTTTGTTATTTAATTACCGTCACTACAGCAAGCCGTGTTATATTTTACATAAAGACTCAAAGTCAGAGTCATACTTAAAAGAACAGCAAAATGTATGAACTAAAATAAATTGTATAAAATGGCGGCCCAGTTTAAAGACAAATGTATTGTTCCTAGACACAAACGGAAGACTTTATCAAAGAAAATACCTAGTCTAGTTAAAATGGATCTTCCTACTTAGTATTGCGTGTTTGTAAAGAAGGTCGGGCATCTAATCAAGCGTTCAGCTAGTGATAAGGACATCACGATCAATAAGGTACAGAAGGTCCCAAAGTGACGGTGCCGGTGGTGATTTAAAACTGACTTGTGAGTCTGACAATGACCACGTCATATGCAATTCTTGTACCTTAGAAAAGTGTTTCTACTGAGTAAACTATAGTCTCCGCCAGATAAGAAAAAATTAAAAGTCATTGACCCGACTTGTACCAAAAAACTCCACAAAACTTCATTAGCGATCGCTCGCCATTCAAAACTGTCGGCCATACTGCACCGGTCGAGTTTCATAATACCAACGACAAACACTCATCCCAACGGAAATAAGTAGAAATACGTAAATTTGAAGAATAAATTGTGGTATTTTTTTAAGCTTCAAAAAATACATTTCATACATTTAAATATGTAATTGCTGTGGTCTATGCATTTCAAAAATAATTTCCTTGGTGTATTTTTATTTTTCAATATTTCTTATGTTTTCAACTTATATTTCAATAACAGAACATGCAATAATTGGATTTATTTATCCAGCTTTAACTCATACTCATAGAAGTATACAATGAATTTAAATAACCGAATTTTAAAGTTCATACTAAAAAATCTAATTTTTTAGGTTATGCCCTCATACTCATGCGCTGAGTGTGACGTCAGAGCAAGCCAGGGGTGCATTACCTATCCACCATTTTGTAATTAAGTACCTATTGTGTGTCCTTCGTCTCGAGTGTCATTCCAAATTAGTTTGCGCATGGGATTGACTGAGCGAACTCATACTCGAAAACTTTGCATTTGTTATCTTGCTGTTAATTGTTCTAGTGTTTTGTTTTGTTAGTTTGATACTGTTTTGTTTTATTTTTGTTATCATTGTTTATCAAGAGTGAGGAAGTGAGTATGGATCCACGAACAACCCAAAAAGGCGACGACAGAGAATCGTTGAACCTCAAGCAGGTTGGTTAATTTATTTTTAATGTACCTATGCAATTTACCTATGAAATGATAGACCAGAGTTAAGTAATTGAGTTACTAAAGGTCGAGGAACGATTTTTTCAAGGTCAAAGTTATTGCTAGACCCTTATGAACTTGGAGGATTGTATTGATGCTTTGGATGATTATAATTCTATAACTACATACATTCTTATATTATCACGGATGAACTGAAATAATTGCGGGTGGATGTTTATGTGCAGGCGAAACGGTCTACCCTCTTTCTTGTTCGTTTTTTGCGATCAATGCCACACAATTCCATTCCAAAACCATATGATTTTAAAAGAGTAACAATGGAGTGTCTTGCCGGTTCTTCTCCATAGGAAACGACCAACCCGAACCGTGCATCTTTTCTCGACGTTTTATAAGTGCCCATGTAGGCCTATGTGATATAAAAATATTTTGATTTTGATTAAGTTGGGCCCGAAATGGAAAGTACTAGAGTGACTGTTGTGTGTTCCATTATTATTAAAAAATATGTAATTCGTTACGACACTATGTGCCTATTTTTGCTTTTATTTGAAATAAATGATTCGAATTTGAATTTGGTTTAAGGGTTTCATTAAGTACTACATATTAGGTACCTTCCAAAATAAATATGATTGAATAATAATTATGGTTTTGGCCAAAAGGTTTGTAATTCATGTCATCAAGGACGCCCCGTACCGCGATACGTTTGTTTACATCGTGCGGCGACACTTTTTACTACTACACTTTACAATTGTTCATATCGTTTGAATACATTGGTACACGGGGGTTAACGACCTTTATTTTTTTCTTATCTGGCGGCGACTATAATAATTGTTTACCATCTTTGACTTCGTCCGCGTGGCATAGTTACTTTGGGCCACAAATGTTATAATTCTCTTTGGGCTAACGCTTACTTTAATTTGCGTAAAGTAAGCGTTACAGAAAACAAAATATTTCTCTCTCCCACCATTTTTCTTCCATCTTACTCCCCCTTTTATCACATAAAAAAATAGTCTCCAGGGTTCCAACTATCTCTGTTCACGAGCATAAGCTATTTTTGAGAAAGAGGACAGAAAAGGGAAAACTTAGATTTGCTATTACAAAAAATAAGAGACACGGGCAAAACAAAAAACTACAGGTACCTGCAAATCAGGAAAAAAGGAACTATTTTTCCCGAATTTAACGCGAGCGGATAAAGCGGATAAATACTTCATCATCTGTTTACCCTTTTCCCAACTATGTTGGGGTCGGCTTCCAGTCTGACTGGATATAGCTGAATACCAATATTAAAAGTACTAACTGGGCCCCGCGGTTTCACTCGAGTGGTGATAGAATATACAATATATCTTTATTAACTGTAGAAGCTATATTAGTGTAAGCTTTTATTAAAATCTATTCTGTAGTTTTTGTGTGAAAGAGTAACAAACAACCATATATCCACACATCCATCCATCCATACAGACTTTCGCGTTTATTATATTAATAAGATTTTACATGGAAGCTAACATAAATACTTACAGACCTGGGCGTCTCCCGCGGCGGCTGGGTTGGGCAGATGTTCTCTCCCTCTAACGCCCGGCCACCTCCTTTGCTAGCATTACTGCTTCGCAGAAGGTGATGACCGCTTCCCATTCCCTCTCGCTCCGGACCATGGACTGAACCAGGACCGGACGCGAGAGATCGCCGCCGCCGATCGCCTCTACGAGGGCACGGCGGTGCTCCGCCCAAGCCGGGCAGATCGCTACTGTGTGCTCCACCGTGTCCTCCGGGCGATCGTCACAATGGTGACACCCGGGCGCTTCCTCCCGCCCGGTGATGTGCAGAAACCTCCCGAAACTTCCGTGTCCGGTGAGGACCTGCGTCAGGCGGTAGGTGATGACGCCATGACGCCTCTCCAGCCATTCCTCAAAGAGGGGACTTACCGCCACTGTTGTGGCGTGCCCTCACTTACAGACCTTTAAATGAGATTTTCGTAATGAAACACAAAATATCGGCTGGATCTACTAAACTTACATCATATTAGCATTCTCATTCCCCACCAGGAAATAGATGCTTACCCAATTAGTTCTTTCAAACGTAAAATTGCTCGTTTCTGGTTTCCTACTTGTGGTAATTTCTCCGGAAACAAAGAAACCGCAGCACTTCGATATACTCACAGACCGTTTGTTTCATTGATTTAGAACTAAAAGTAAATAAAAAGTCCTAATCCTATAGGATTAGATTTTACTTTTAGTTTCCAGGCTTTTTACTTCTGTATTCCAGACTATAATCTACTTCTGTGCCAAATTTCATCAAGATCCGTTTAGCTGTTTTGACAAAAGAGTTACAAACATCCATACATCCATCCATCCTCACAAGCATTCACACCCTTACTAATATTATAAAAACAAAAGTGAGTTTGTGTGTTTGTTACCTCTTCACGCGTTAATGGCTAAACCAATTTTGATGAATTCTGTTGTAGAGATATTTGGGAACCAGGAGACGGATATAGGCAATTTTTTTTTAAAGTTTGTGAGGGAGAAAGAGGGAAGAAAAGGGAAAACTTAGCGTTGCTATTACAAATCAATATGGCGCAAGGGGAACTGTGTTACCCCGAATTTAACGCCAGCGAAGCCGCGGGCAAAATCTAGTTTATAATATTAGTAGGATTACTTCTTTTAGTTTCAGAAGTAGAGCAACAGAGTTTTAGTAAAAACATCAAGATATGTCGGAAAATCATAACACATAACATCACACAGACCTGCAATTCCTAAAGGGTTAGGCAGAAGCGTAGGGAATAGGATTTAAGTAAATAGATAAAAGTAAAAAGTTGTCAATTAAAGTTTGTCAAGCTATCATTGAGACTATAGCACCGTACTTAGCCTTAATATTTAATTTGTGTGTGGACCAAGGAGTCTTCCCGGACCTTATGAAATACAGCAAGGTAATACCACTGTTCAAATCTGGGGACAGTAAAGACACTAATAATTATAGACCCGTATCCGTTTTGCCGGTTTTCAGCAAGGTTTTTGAAAAGGTAATGCTTAACCAAATGCTCAACCACTTTAACACCAATAAAATATTACATGAAAAGCAGTATGGTTTCACCAAAGGATGTTGTACCACTGACGCCGGTGTCACCCTATTGAAACACATATTTACTGCGTGGGAAGAGGCACAGGATGCCATAGGGATCTTTTGTGACCTCTCAAAAGCATTTGATTGCGTGAACTACGAAACCCTTCTCTTAAAACTTGAACATTACGGCCTAGGGAAACTTGCCCTTAGTTTAGTAAAATCGTATTTAAATGATGAATGGTGTCAATTCAATGGGTTTAAATGTAAAGATGGGTGTACCACAAGGATCGATATTAGGTCCCTTCCTCTTTTTAGTATATATTAATGATCTACCCCATTTATTTAAAAACCAACCACAAATGGTGTTGTTTGCTGACGATACCTCTTTAATATTTAAGATAAACAGACGTGCCACAAATCCTGACGACGTAAATAATGCCCTAATGCAGGTACATAATTGGTTTACCGCTAATAATTTAGTATTAAATGGGAAAAAAACGAAGTGTATAAGATTTGCTCTACCAAATGTCAAAAACAGTGAGTGTGACATAGTATTGAATCAAGAGAAACTAGAATTCGTCGAAAAAACTGTTTTCTTGGGAATAACACTCGATTCAAAGCTACAATGGGGTCCGCATATAACATCTCTTGCAGGACGCCTTAGTTCAGCAGCATATGCTGTTAGAAAAATCCGTCAGTTTACTGATGTTGATACCGCGAGACTAGTCTATTTTAGTTATTTTCATAGTATAATGTCATACGGTATTTTACTTTGGGGACGGGCTGCAGACATCGAGTCTATATTTATTCTGCAGAAAAGAGCCATTAGAGCCATATATAACCTACGTAGGCGAGATTCTTTAAGGGAACAGTTTAAGGATATTAACATCATGACAGTACCTTGTCAATATATTTATGAAAACATCATGTATGTCAGGAAAAACTCGCATCTTTTTAGTAAAAGAGGTGACAGACACAATTATAATACTAGAAATAGGGACCAATTAGTTCAACCAGGTTTCAGGTTAGCTAAAGTAGACTCATCTTTCATGGGGTACTGTTTGAAATGCTACAATAAAATACCTCCCCACATTCTTCAACTGAATGAAACGAAATTAAAATCTTGTATTAAACGCACACTATGTAGGCAAGCATATTATAAGTTGGGGGATTATATTGATGATAAAAATGCTTGGCTCAATGCAGGTCCTGCTCCTCAAGCATAGGGGTAAACTCATTACTAAGTATCCGAAGCTATAATGGACGCTGCAGAAGATTGTAAGACTATCTTTGCAATGTATAGAATCAATTCTCTAGTATTGTATAATTATTAAGCCCATATGTGAGTGCTATGTATTATCATTGACTTGACGAAGCCCTGGTGGTTAATAGTGTCATGCTCACTTAAATGTCTCGCTGATGGTGGCGGGTGTGTCGGGTCATTTAGCTCCCTTCAAAATGGTCGAGCTAAATGGGGCTGATCCATACGTCATGTTCGTGAACGGGCGCTGTCAGTTGGGACTGGTCATTTTTTAACTACCACGGTCATTTTTATTTTATTTAGATTTAAATTGAATTTTGTTTTTTATTTACTCTGGACGCTCTAACTGTGCACGTGTTTCTACATCGTTCTCACATATTTGTATAATCTCAACACGAATGATGTAAATACTATTTTGTAAAAATATTAGAATTTAAAAGAGTGTCCATGGAGTTTCTTGCCCATTCTTCTCCATAGAGATCAACGCTTTGGAATGGGCAACTGCAGTACTTTCGCAAGTTATTATGCCTTGTGACCGGGACTGTAGATTCATTTTGTTTCTTGACATTCAAAAGTGCCTGTAATGGTCTAATTGAAATAAATGATTTGATTTGATTTGAGTATACCCACATTAATTTCACCAGTTATGTTAATGCCTCATTTAATAGTGGGCGACCCCACTGACATCATACGGACACAAATCGAATCTCTGCGGCTAAAACTACAAAATACCTGTTGAAAAAGCCAACTATCATGGCACTTTGCTTGACCAGCAGTCTAGCTTGACTAGACAAATGCGGCAGCCATGTTTCCGATAATGTACAGTGATGCTAATAGTTCTCATTGGACATGGCACTGAGGAGTACTTTGCAAGTCAAGTCCGTCACATGAGCATAGCTTATGTTTAATTCAAACCTCGTATTGGGAAAGTAGTCCCTTGGCTTTTGAACGGTCAGTGACGTTTGATATCTAGGTATATGTCGTTACTTCCAAGTTCTAGACCGTGGGTTCGAATTTGAACCCAACCAGGTACTACAATAATGATCAGTCTAACTCGCGAGGTTATCGACATGTGGAATGTGCACTCAGCGATCATTGTGCCGATAGTCGTTACAGCCAAAATCTGAGTGGAGAGAGATGGCTCTCGTCATCATTGAGGCAGCTGGATCAAGGAGTTGATACAGAAAGTGGTACTCCTGGACACGGCTCATATCGTAGGGAGGAGCTTGGACAAAAATATACGATAATCATGTAACAAGAGCAGATAAACCATGTCTAGTGATGTCTAGGAGAGCGGAAGTAATTTTTGACCATATAAATTGGGCAAGGTTTGGGCGCGCCTTACTGGCACAGGCAATTCATTACACAACCGTACTGCTACAACTGTGAAAGACTTGTCTTAAAAGCTTGTAGTAGAGTGCATTGGCATCTCCAGTCTCAGGTTTTCCGATGACCTAATGTACTACCCCACTAAGGCTTCAATTTTTCTGTGCAATAAGGTATGTTCTAATCTAGTTTATGCCCGTAGATTTCAGGAAAAGCCCAAGGGACGGATAAAAGCTAGCTTTCTCGAAAGGCAAAGGTTTTGGTTATTACTCAGATTCAGCCTGATGTCCCAGCGACTCGTAACCCACAGGGGATGTCCTTAACGTGTAGTCGCTTAGTTTTTGCCCTGGCTGAAGGCCTTACTCTCAAGGCATCCACAGAAATTACTCGGTTAAGCAGACGACAACCTCAAAGGTTGAACAGCGAGATACCATTCATCATAAAAAAGATGTTGGTTATATCATAGGTGCAAGCCTCTTTTCATCTAACGATTCCAAACCCAGACTCCATAAATGAATTTCTGGGTGACGCAAGCTCCTATATTTATTTCATTCAACATCTAAAACAAAACAAACAATATTATCTTTGTTTATACTCTGATGCAATTGTTTGGAACATAATTTATTGTAGCTAGATGTGTGTTATCATCGTTTACAGTTCTTGAGGCGAAATTCCCTTGATTGAAAATCTGTGAGGAAAATGGATTTTCGTAATTGGCTACCAGTTTGATGTGCTCTTTATTTAACCTTCAGTATTCCAACGGATAGTTCTAGAACTGTCTGCAGAACAAAGCGAAGATTTAACACTTTCCTCGTAAAATATTTCAGCAAATTAAAAAGTTTTTTTGTTGTGGTTTTAGTCAGTACAAGTCCGACACTCCCCCGAACAGAGGGGTTATTTGATGATTTCCCATCCGCAAAAAAAATAGGTATCTCACACAAATTCTTATCGAGTATTAATTTTCAAAGAGATATTAATTAGCATATCGTCCATGTCGATCGTTAGTGGCCATGTGAAATTGAAATATTTTGATTTTGATATCGAAAACTATTGTCTCAGAATAACTTTGTTATTGTAGTCTTTACTTTAAACTGTATCATCGTATTGTTATGCAAATGTATTTCGTAATGGGGCGTCTCGGGTCGTCTAAATAGAGCACTGTTTTTATTCCCCGGCCGTGTTTTGTAATCAGTGAGGTATTAGTAAACAGTGACTGTTTGTTTTGGATTTAGGTCGTGGGATGGTATCTATGCTAGATTTAGAAACGTGTCAGATATAGGCCATCTTCTGCCTTTTTCCTATTATATTGGGATAGACTATAAATATATATAAATCGGATGCACCAATATTTTACATGGAGCGACCGCAAGTCAGATCTCCAGAGCGGGGGAAGTTATTTGAAGATTTGTCATCCGAAAAAAAGACTTCCACAACCCAGTTAGTATGATACCCCGTTTTTACGGATAATAACTTTTAAATCCTCCCAGCTCCGGTCGGAGCGAGGGGAGTGTCAGATTTTTACTGACTAAAACCCACCCATGTTCCTTCTTTTGCCTTATGTTTGAGATTGACACCGACTATTTAACGTAGATCGATACTTGAGGACTCTGTGTAAACTAGTAATATCCTCCTTAGTAATATAATCCTCTAGCTACGTAAAAGTTTAGAAAAAAATAAACCTTATTCCTTTTCTGTACAATTGATATTTGAGCGACCTTGATGAGACATATCATAACATTACACTAGTATTACCTGAAGGTTTAGACAGAAGTGTACATCAATAATTTGACGGCACGGTTGGCGAAATGGCTGAAAGATAGACTGCTGCGCTGCGGGTCGCGGGTTCGACTCCGGGTCTGGCTGTTTGTGTATGTGAGTTTAGATGTTTGTAAACGCATGCACGATACAGGAGAAATTCCTAGTGTGGCGCAACGTTTTTTTTTTTAATTACATGACCATTTTCGGTAATTGCGGCTAATCGGAGATATTATATTGCACAAACAGGTGTATTGTCTGTACCATCACTTTCATTGTCCGATGGTACGGCAACCCGACACGACCCGAGAGAGTTAAGGCGCAAACAAAACCAATGACTTAACGTCCGAGGCACGGGATACCGCCAACTTTTAAACACTGACTTTAACTTTTTGTAACTCATAAATTACTGATAGAAAAGCGAACCCACTACACGGAGCAGTTATCAGTACATAAATATTTGCCAAACTCCTATTGCTTTTAAGTTAGCAAACTCTCTTCTCGCTATGCATTTTAAGCTCCTGATTTTATTTTCACGGCAATTTCAATCATTTCATCAACTAATAGCTATTATAAAAACGTATTTACAGAACGAGAAAAACCGGTACCAGTTTAATTTATTTTTATAACTTTAGCAAAGATTAAGTTGTTAGAGGAGCTTGTGGCTAAATAATAGCAGTCGCTCGGGTTTATCTTTAAGTTAAGCCGCGCTTGTCAAGGTTGGTCTGTGGATGGGGACCCGTTACATACCGAGTTTCCTCCGTGACTCGGAAAGCACGTTAAGTTACGTTATCGCATTACCCAGTACTAACTGGGTTGTGGAGGTCAGATAGGCAGTCGCTCCATGTAAAATGCTAAATTTAGCTGCATCCGGTTAGACTGGAAGCCGACCCCAACTTAGTTGGGAAAAGCCTAGAAATATAGATATAGATAGTAAAGATTAACTCCTTATGGCTTTTTACGTCTACGTTATCTAAAGAATTTAGGCCTGAACAACCATCTTGTAAGAACATGCGCCATCCGGTAACAATCATCAAACATTTGCCGAACTCCTTATTTGTTATGCAAGGACATCATATCCTTCCAAAATATATAAAGCCATTTCTCAGAAATTGCTGCTATTTGCGAACGAAATATTTAAGAAGAAAGAAAGAAAGAAAATACGTTTATTTGTCACATGCCACAAGTGCACACAAGAAATAAAAATCCTTACTAATATTATTAAAGCGAAAGTGAGATGATGAATTTTGGTACAGAGATAGTTGTGACCCTGAAAAAGGACAAAGGCTAAATTTAAAAAAAGTGAGTAAAGGGGAAGAAAGATAGAAGAAAAAGGGAGAGAAAAATGTTTTATTTTCGATTATCACGCGGTTAAAGTTAGCGTTAGCGCTAAGAAACTATGCCACGCGAAAGAAGTCGCAGGCGGAACTATAAAACTAAAAATGGCAATACTTTGTGTCTCACGGCTGCGTCAAATAGTCCCAGTTCATCAAACTGCCGAGCAACTCAGCCCGACGCTGGTGGAATGACGTGGAACCTTTGCTACCGGGATTTTCATTTTTGGGTTTTTCTTCTGTAAACCCAATCTTAGGTGTAGGGCTATGGATAGTTGAGTTCATTCAAATGTCAAGTTACACTTAAATAAACACGACAAAATCGCCTATTTGTTTGAGATTTATATTTATGTAATACAATGGTAAAACCCTAAAAAACTTTCACAGGTGATGTATTCCTGTGGCCGCTATAACAAAAAATCCTTACTAATATCCTTACTTCCTTACTAATATTATAAAGCGAAAGTGAGTTGGATTGTTTGTTTGTTACCTCTTCACGCTTTAATGGCTAAACCGATTTTGATGAATTTTGGTACAGAGATAGTTGGGAACCAGGAGACGGTCATAGGCTTTTTTTTGGTGGTATGTGAGGGAGAAAGAGGGAAGTAAAGGGAAAACTTAGCGTTGCTATTACAAATCTATAAGGCGCAAGGGGAAATGTGTTACCCCGAATTTAACACGAGCGAAGCCGCGGGCAAAAGCTAGTACTAAATAAACAGAATAAAATAAATATATATAGGGTGCTCCTATACAAAAAAACAAATGTTTTTTTTATTATTTAATAGTATAGAACCCTTCGTGCGCGATACCGACTTGTACTTGTTTCCACTACTCAGCTCCTAAGTGTCTTAGCGTGATGTTATATAGCCTATGATATTACTTTCTGATATATTTTTGACATCAATTTAGCTTTCCAATAAATGGTTTAAAATCGGTCCAGTAGTTTCGGAGCCTATTCAGTCTTAACAAACAGACAAAATCTTCCCTCTTTATAATATCATATAGTATTACTAGCTGTGACCAGCGGTTTCACTTGCTGCTCACATAGGGGTATGAAAAATAGATGTTTGCCGATTCTCAGACCTACCCGATATGTACACAAAATTTCGTTTAAATCAGTCCAGCCGTTTCGGAGGAGTATGGGAACGAAAACTGTGATACGAGAATTTTATATATTAGAGATTAAATAAGAAAGATGTTTAGTATAAATTATGATAATTGAAAAAAAACGTCCGTTTACCTATTTATGTGTCATTCACCTTCATATCTGTACACTTCCAGTTTCCTATTTGAATTATTATTTTATTGATAATAATGTGTGTATTTATAGGCTTGTCTAGTTTACAGCAAAAACTTAGCTACAACTTAAATACAATAACATGTTGATTGACAAATATTTCTAGCAGTCTCTACTTATATAACAAAACAATGTGACTACTTATTTAGTCATTACAGGCTTAGGTATGTTGGTGTCATTTAATTTGTGATTGATGTCTTCAACTTCAACAAAAAACATAATTTTATGAGTAGGATACTTTTTTTACGAATGGGAAATCAGCAAAAAACCTTACCCGCTGTAAACGGAGCAGGGGGAGGAGTGTCCGGCTTTTACTGAGTAAAACCCACCTATGTTCCTTCTACAGCGCCGCGGCCGCGGTATCTCTTTCGAACAACCCGCAAGCCCGGTAGGCGGGGGCTCTGGCAGGCCCCTCTGAAGCTGACTTCTCTTAAGACACGCGTAGAAAACTGAACGCGCTGTCGACACGGCCTGTCATCACTGGACGGACGGACGGTGAGCTACCCATTGCTCACCGTCTAAAGACCCGCATCTAAGGTGGCCGTGAGTCGTCTCACAGTTAGGAGAGGCGTTGTTTGATTTTCGATTGACTACTGTAAACTGTTGAGAGCCCCCACATCACAGCATCAGGCTCAGTGGTGATCTGTTTGTCGCAGTCACGATGTGCATTATATATTTAAGCATTTATAAAAAAACAAAATTATGTATTGTATGTGTATTATATAGTGTCAAATATATATTTTTTCTTTCCTCCTGTGTTGTTACAAAACAAAGTATACTATATAAATACATAGTTTGGCCGAGTACCTATACAGTTATGTAAGTTGTATTGTTTCAGAAAGACATCTGTTCTATAATATCTATCAATTAATAAGATTAAATGTACGGAACACACTGCTCGCTTATTCGTATCGCCCACGGCCTATTCATACAAATTCAAGTTTAATTAATTTAAAAACTGCTCGTGTAAAGTCAATTGGTTGTGAACTTAACATAATAAAGGTCCTTTACACTGCACGTGATCAATGAATCCGGTTTGAAAATACTGAGCGGGGTCTTCGATCACTGATAAACTCGACTAGTGTTATGTCTGTAGAACTTCCAAGTCATAGAACTTGCATTCGAAGTCAAGGCACATAAGATACAATCCTTACTATCCTTACTATCCTTACTTCCTTATCCTTACTATCCTTACTAATTCCTTACTAATATTAAAAAAAAACGAAAGTGAGTTTGTTTATTTGTTTGTTTGTTTCACTTCACGCTTAAATGGCTAAACCGATTTTGATGAATTTTGGTAGAGAGATAGTTGGGAACTAGGAGACGGACATAGGCTAATATTTTTTTGAATAAAGTAGGATGTGTGGGAGAAAGAGGGAAGAAAAGGGAAAACTTAGCATTGCTATTACAATAAATAAGGCGCAAGGGCAAACACTATAGGTAGCACGTACCTGCAAATCAATAAAAGGGACCTGTGTTACCCCGAATTTAACACGAACGAAGTCTAAGATAACAATATGGCTTTGAGACGTCAAGATGACCCCACTGTTCCCTTAACCAGCAAAGCAGAGGGGCCTGCCCGAGCCACCGCCTGCCGGGGTTCCTGGAGGTTCGAAAGAGATACCGCAGCCGCGGAACGTAAACGACAATAGAAGGAACATGGGTGGGTTTTAGTCAGTACAAGTCTGACACCCCCCGCTCACACTTTTTAAAGAAATAAGGGGCTTCAACGCTAGTGTGCTAGATGGCCATGAAAAAAAAACCTAACTTACATGGATGTTTCCTTAGTATGATGTCTGTATAAGCGTTTGCACAATGGTCCGAAGTGGTGTCCACATGAAGAAGAAGAAGAAAATTATAAGATTAACGTGAAACAATTCGTATTAATTTATGATCGAACAAATAACTTACCGTCTCCACCACAAATATACAGTTGTCCTTAACACAACATGGAAGCCGTTTGCCAATGACGTCATAGTGTATTCACTCAACCGAAAAGCTTACTCAAGGAAAAAAAATTACATCGTCAGACACTACTCCTGTGAAATAAAAAAAGTAACTCAACAAATCTATGTTTCGAACAATCATGGAATATCTGAGACAGCCTGGTTCGCCCTATAGTTTTAAGTCATAACTGACTGACCCAGCTGATGTAAGATTTTACAGCTACAAGTTCGGTCAGATGCCAAGAAATAACCGGCCAAGAGCGAGTCAGACTTGCGCACCGAGGGTTCTGTACAAACGTGCGACATAAACAGCCATATCTTTTGCCTGTGTAGACTTAGAGGGTTGATCTTCACAGCAGAAAGGGACCACAGAGTTAGTATCTGGTTTTAATTTCAACTCGACGCGTTGCTGGGATAGAGGTTCCTGACAGACAGACGGACAAAAGGGATCCAAGGTTCCATTTTTTCATTTGAGGTATGAAACACGAAAAATAAATATTTCTTTGTAATTTTATTTGTAAGTTCCATCATCTGATTTCGACGACGTTAAACATTAAACTGACCCCAGCAAAATTGACGGGTCAGTTTCCGACCTAACGACTGTACTGTAGGCCTACCATGACGTCTTAAAGCAGAACTTATTCCACTGAGAGAAAGAGATGGTGCTGCACTCTGTATAGCTCTGTCTCTTTCCCTCAGTGGAATAAGTTCTGCTTTAAGATGTCATAGTGGGCCTACTGATATCAACCAGTCTTTAGGCCTTATTAGACCACCCAATACGCAAGTCGGCGGCATGGCCGGCGACTTGCGTACGCGCACGCTCAGTTGCCCGCCGACACTCCAGCGATAGTGACGTGCTTGTGTTTTTCGTTTTCTCTTCAGGGACCCAGCTAAAATTATTCCACATGCTGCTATTATTAGATCAGCATCAGTATCCATGTTTATTGTAGGCTGCAATATTCGAGAAAAACAACACGTCACGTTCATACACACTGCAATCACTAACTAAAAAAGTTGTACTGATTTCTTGCCGCCGACTAACTCACCGACACAGCCCCATGACACATGTTGGCGGGTTGGCGGGTTTGGGTCGCCGACACCAAGCCGTCGGCGGGTTTGGTGTGTAGACTCCTTAAACTGCCTAACGCTACGTAACTAAGGCTAGGTTCACATTAGGTCGGACCGACAGTTTTGCCGTTGGCCGACCACCGGATCTTACTGTTCACACGAGAAGCTATAGCCGCCCTATACAAAGCAGTTTGTCTATATTCTCCACGATTGTCTCGTCAGAAATCGTGGCCGGGTCCTCGCCGACAGTTTTATCGAGTTGCCATATATCGTATAGTACGCATCGAACACCGGTTCTGGTAAAACTGCCGGGTACGACCTAATGTGAACTCGCTTTAAGCTGCCTATCACGATTGCTCAAATGATTACTAGTAATCTAATTCTCTTTACGTCATAAGAACGACAAAAAGTGCGATTGCCAGCGTTTTTCGTCACGAGATTTATACAATTCCTGTTTGGTTCGGTTGGAGGTGTGTCTCATTTTATTATTCGTGCAATTTTGCTAATGGTTTTCGATTCGGAGATTCGTTTTGATTTGAGGTACTTGGAGTGCTAAGTTAATTAATTTGTTTTGATCTAGGAAATATGATTTGTATTGCGTATGTGCATATTTATTAATGTTGTTGTGTGTTTCCCTAGCATATCCACGGTAAAGGACATCTCTAGTCAAGAAATTAAAACTTAACACGTTGTCATACGTATTTTCGATCGCGATTGGCTAAAATATTGTTCTCTTTCCACTTCTCCTTGATTTTTTTCATTACGTTGTACTTACTGTCGTAATAACATGGACTTCTGCTCGTAAACAGAACGTTTTTGATTTTTTATTTAATCAAAAACCCATTGATCCTCATCATCACGACTCATCCATCACCTTGCACACATCTTGTCCTCACCGCTGCTGCTAGAATGTGTTTTGAATAATGAGAACGATTGATGTTACCAAACGTAAGACAACTTAACCGTTGATGAAACGAAACGTTCAGTGGCGAGAATTCTATATCTAAATCGAATTTTATATACCTGTGGTAGGAATTGATTTAGATACTGCAAAAATATTTATTTTCAATTTTTTTTTTCTCAAAAAGTACGCGTCTCCGCATGTTGAGACTTTACGTGTGTTCTTATAATAATTTAACCTTTCTGTAAAAAAATATCAACCCCCAACTCGACGGCCGACAATGGAAAGCTTAGCCAACCAAGGTGCACCACTTAAAGCTTTGACTGCTTTATTTTAGAAGCCTTGTATGATTTCAACGTTCGAATGGCTTGCTGATCCCCACAGCTCTATCCCATATGTCCATATAGGTTTGAGAATGCATTTGTAGATTAGAATTTTATTTTCCAAGCTAAGTGATGACTGTCTGCCTATAAGCCAGTGAAATTCTCTTAGTTTTATGTTTGCTTGATCCCTTTTGGTCTCTATATGTTTACGCCAGGTAAGTCTTCTGTCAATGCGCATACCTAAGTATTTAGCTGAACTTTTCTGTGGCAGCGCATCTTCACCAAGCTTCACTTGAGGACAATAACATGGACAGACTTGGCAGCACTAGCTTTGATTCAAAACTATATTTACAAAGTTCATATTTTTCGAAACCGGCTTTCCTTGAGATAGAGCTTTTGCGTTTTGCATGGCAGCAAACACTATGAAAATCCATAAACTAGGTATTTAATATATTTGCTAATCACTAATAATTAGCTTATTATAATTTGACCACGACATGACCCCAAAGATGAAAACCTTGTCAAAAAGCGGAAGAACAAACGGATGATAAGGAAAAATAGTTCATTAATTTTATTGATTAATGAGCTAATATTAATGACCTTATCGGAGAAAATCTCGCCATTGAGTTGTTTAAAGATGGGGCAGATAACTGATTAATGTACAAAAAAAAATTATGACATGTTTATGCAAAAAATATGTTAATTTAATTAGATGAAACACAAATATATCTTTGGTCATAATTTTTGCGGTTATAGTACCTTAATACATATACTTGTAGCCTTCCTAAGATGACAAGATTTTATCGATTGTCGGTAGTTTTTCACAAAACAGATTCCCACGGAAATCCGCAATATAACCAATGGCGTTAGTACTATTATTTATTATGTGCCGCCTATTAGTTGGTGATCACGATATAGGATACAGCTATAACTTCTTCTGCGCTCTCTCGATTAATTCATTGATGAGATGAAGAAGAGAGGTGATTTTATTTTCTAGGTGAGGAAAAGATAACGTAACTTCTTTTTGTTGTTTAGAAACGAAATTATCACCTTCTAAAATTTCTAAGATACACATCACAACGCGTTGGTATTTCCGAAGTGATGGCAGATGTTTGCCTAATAGTACACTCACATTTCGATAGTTATAAAGGACATATGCTTGTCCTTATTAACTATTGTCTTATCAACCAGGCACAAATCCAAACTGTATGAAGACGGAAACTTTGAAGTTTTTTTTAAACGTTGGCCTATTCTAGGAATTTCCCCTGTATCGTGGGTGCGTTTAGAAACAATTAAACTCACATACACAAACAGCCAGACCCGGAACAACTATTTGTAGGTATAAAAATATTTGTTCCGTGTGGGAATCGAATCAGCGACACGCAGCGCAGCACTCAATCGTTGAGCTACTGCGCCAACCGTGCCGTCAAGTTGCTTACCCATATTTCTCCATAGACATCAACGGTTTAGAAAGGGCAACTACAGTACTTTCACAGGTTTATTTCTTGTCATTCAAAAGTACCTGTAAAGCGCAATACACACTGACCCCGCCCCGGGCCGCCGACAAAGCGCGGCGACACAATCCGGCGGCCTGTATGAAAAGCATCATGTCGGCGACATGTTGGCGGCTTGGGTACGCCTGTGCTTAGTTGCCCGGCGACGCTCGACCTGTAGTAGTGCTGACTGCCAAATAAATTTCACATCTCAAGCCGCCGACATGCCGCCGACCAAATTTTCCGACTAGTATTAAGTGAAGCCGCCAACTAGATCGCCGACAAAAAGTTGCCGACATATGTCGGCGGCCCGGCGGGCTCAATGTGTATTGTGCTTAATGGTCTAAGTACTTGAAAGAAATGCTTTGAGTTTTGAGTTTAAGACTCTATGTCTGCTACTGAGAAATCAACGAGATAAGGAAACTATGGTTTCATAGAAGTAAGAAAATGGCAGCAAGGCTTCCCCATTCATAAATCAATCTGCTGGTACGCTGTTAGTAGACCTCTGACCCTGTTTACTCTCACAGAATAATGTCGTAAGTCATAAGTTTACGTATTACAACCAATTAACACCTATACGATTATTATCTGAATGTTTACTCATTTATCGTTACTTTTATATTTATAGAACCTTTGAGAAACAATGTTGATATACCTAATTAGAATTGTACATAGTTTGTCTCGTTCTTGATTTATTTCAGTCTGAAGATGGCCACCGTCCCTTACCTACGACAATATAGATATATTTACAGTTGCTTTGTTTTTTTCTTGTGGAGGAGAAATCATCAAATAACTTCCCCCGCTCTGGTCGGACCGGGGGATTTTCAGACTTGTACTTAATAAACACAACCATGTTCTTTCTTTCTTTTGTCCTTTATGTTTCGGGGCCGCGGTATACAAAACCGACATGAAAAAATAGATGTTGACCGATTCTCAGACCTACCCGATATGCACACAAAATTTCGTTGAAATTGGCCCACCCGTTTCGGAGGAGTATGGAAACGAAAACTGTGACACGAGAATTTTATATATTAGATAATATTTACTGCAGCTGTCACAATTCATCCATGTCAGGATTACCATGACATCTTATAGCAGTTCTTATACCTGTGTGTGAAAGAGATGGTGCTAGACACCCTGTATAGCTCTGTCTCTTTCCCTCAGTGGAATAAGTTCTGCTTTAAGACGTCATGGTAGGGTAACAGATTCCCTTTTTTTCTTTTTTTTAATGATCGCGTTCCATGTTCAGGTTTTGCAGGCTGATAGATGATATCACACTACCGATGATGCATCCCCGTCAAGTGAACATGTTTACAATCTAGTGGCTGTTAATTTCGAGAATTTAAATGTACAGAACGATACGACTCATTAGGAAAATACCCGATTCTGAAAAAAAAAAAACGAATCTACGTCAACAGCTTTGACACCTCGTCATTTAATTGCTCGAGTAGCACGCAAATAGATTTTCTGGTGTTTCGTTTAATTAAGACAGGCCGTGTCGACGACGTGTTTGTGTTCCACGCGCGCCTCAAAGAGATGTCAGCATAGCAAAGCAGAGGGGCCTGCCAGGGCCACCACCTGACGGGGTTGCGGGTTGTTCGAAAGAGATACCGCGGCCGCGAAACGTAAACGGCAATAGAAAGAACATGGGTGGGTTTAAGTCAGTACAAATCTGACACTCCCCCCGCGCAAAGTTATTTGGTGATTTCACACTGACCTCGGCTTAGAGCGTCATTGAGAGAGGGCAGCAAAGGGACGATTAATTAGGGTCGTATATCGTTACTGGCTCAGCTTCGTGGGTTGGCTCGTTGAGCAAGGAACTGTTGTAGGTTACTGGGATTTCGGGACGGGCCTCGGCGGCAAGGTCAGAAAACGGATTGTGGTTTTCATTTGTATTTCTACGTACGGTACGTTGTTTCCCTACTGCTCTCTTGCAGTACAGTGATGGAATCATCGGGGTTCGGATTCAAGTTTAACTGGACGCAGCTTTTTACCATATTGTTTGCCCAGTCCCATTTTAGTCTCGCAGTTTTATAAGCTCCATCGGGAATTATCGCTCAGGAGCGCAGTGTTGTGTTTCTTATCCGGGAATTTAAACCATCCAGTATGCTGTAAAACTGTAAATGCAATATCCATCGCTAGTATGATATCCATGAGTTAAGATAACTAGATGTTGGTCAAAGACCAAACATATACACCTTAAGACATGACACATTATGGTACTAAAATGCACTTAACTTAATTGACCTAAAGCCTCTGACTTGTAGCTTTTTCTGAACATAAAAACAATTAATACCAATATGCATTACAATGATGACTTAGCAATTTTATATATCATAGTGATTTACAAATTATTTCTCTGCAAATTACATCTTTGACGGTTTAGTGATCAAGATTTAATTTCTTTAGCTTGGAAGTTTATTAATAAAGGCAGTTATCAATTACAAAAGGTTAAGACTTCGCCCTCAATTTCGTCAGAAATTATCCCAGGATAAAAGGACCTTATATGCAGGTCTTGGAACCGTACTTCATAGAAACTCAAACAGCTAGAACAATAGCACTTTAGCCGACAAAACACGGTACAAAATAAAATTATAAAAGTTCCGTTGCTTTTCATTTGGGTACGAAACTCCAAAAAGACACCCGATTGCATTTTTTTGTAAATTAATTTGTGACGTAGGTATGTTCCAGGTAATCTGAATCAAAATGTTTAATAGCCCTGCACGGGCACTTATAAAATGTCGAAAAAAGGTGCACGGTTCAGGTTGGTCGTTTCCTATGGAGAAGAAACAAAAAGAAACTCCATAGTTACTCTTTTAAAATCTAATCAATCGATCGTTCAGCCACTGCACCAACCGTGCCCTGATGGTGTTACATTACAGCGTTAGTACTATTACTGACAAAAATGCTTGGGTCTATGCCGGTCCTGCTCCACAAGAACAAGGGCGCATTCATTGATAGCATTCAATAGTCGTTGAATGCCTTAATAAGTAAATAAATTAATAGTATTGTTGGAGCTGCTGAACATCGTACAAATATCTTTGCATTGTATAGATTCAATTTCTTAGTACTATATATTCGCATAGCCCAAATTATGTGAGTACTATGTACTACAAATCTATCGTCACCTACGTCTTTTCTTGACTTTTATTTGCTTTGGCGCTTGAAAGCAGTAGTGTGATTCTGTAAACTTCATTCTAAACTTATGCTCACTCAAATATCTCGCTGATGGTGGCGCGTGTGTCGGATCATTTAGTTCCCTTCAAAATGGTTGAGTTGAATGGTGCTGATCTATGCGTCATGTTCGTGAACGGTCGCTGTCAGTTGTGACTGGTCATCTCAGAGTTGCCACCGCTTATTATTATTTTTTTTATTTCTATTTGTTTTTACTATGGACACTTTTTATTTAAAAGAGTGTCCATGGAGTTTCTTGCCCATTCTTCTCCATAGAGATCTACGCTTTGGAATGGGCTACTACAGTACTTTACAGTTAATATGCCTTGTGACTGGGACTGTAGCTTCATTTTTAGTGTTGTCAATGTTTCGACAGTACGAAAGTGTCTGTAACTGGCCTCCTTGAAATAAATGGTTTTGATGTTTGAGTACTTAAGTATGAGAGGACACCGTACGCCCGATAATCAGTCATTGCTAACTTTTCAAAAGGTAAAATAAGATAAGAAATTACCAAAGTTAACAAGCGTCTTGGAATCACAATGTCCACTCATTCACATAGTATAATAATATAACCCTTTAATAAATGAAACCAGAGTAGCAAATAGATAGAGTGCAATGGAAACAGTTGGAGGAGGCCTATGTCAAAAGACACAATGAACTGAGGGACATTTTATAAATAAATTAACAACAACAAATACTGTAAACGTTCGGATTAAAGAGCGATATAAAAGGGCATTCACAAAGTATTGCTAAAAAAATAATCTTTACAACAAATAGAAAAAAATACAGTCGAATTGAGAACCTCCTCTTTTTTTGAAGTCGGTTAAAAATGTTTAAAAACGAAAAAAAAACCTCAATTAGAATCTCGTAAGAGGTCATTATCCCGACCTGCACACATAAATATCGTTTCATAATTTCAAAAGGTCTGTAATAACGCCAGCCGTCTGTAAAACAACCGGACACCTTAGCAGTTTAACATGTTTCGATTTTCCTTATTCGTTTAACTTTTTTATTCAAGTTCAAATTATTTTTTGCTTGAGTATTGGTCATATATGAGGTAGTAAAATAACACATAACCTACCTTTAAAGGTGTGTAAATATTATAGACTTAAGATATATAATAGAATATACTTTATTGCACACTAAACTGACACAACTTATAACTTTTTTAATAATACTAGCTTTTGCCCGCGGCTCCGCTCGCGTTAAATTCGAGGTAACACGGTTCCCCTTTCCTGATTTGCAGGTACCTGATATCTGCTGTTTTTGCCCTTGCACCTTATTGATTTGTAATAGGAACGCTAAGATTTCCTTTTCTTCCCTCTTTCTCCCTCATTTTTCACATTTTTTAGTCGCTTCTAGTAGCTTTTATAGTCTTAGTAAGGAAAATTGATTAAATACGTGTTTTTTTAAACATTGCCCCACTCCAGGAATTTCTCCTGCCTTGTGGGTGCATTTACAAACATTTAAATTCAGATACACAAACAGCCAAACCCGAAACAACTATCTGCAGATATTTCTTCCGTACAGGGATCGAACCCGCGACTCGGAGCGAAGTAGTAATCCAATTATAGGTACTTTTACGCATAACGTATGCAGGTCCCATTGTAACCTCCACAATTGTTATACTTTCAAATAACCTGGACCATGTAGGTACGTCTTCTATAATGTGAGAAAACCAAAGACATTAAAAAAGAAATGTTTGTACAATATGTTACATTTTACAAATAAATTAGACATGCACGCTTTGTCTGTTGTATCTCAAATGTCAAAAATTGCGGACAGATGTCATGGCCAGACAAAGTCTGGACCAAAGACCATACGGTTGGCGCGGTAGCTGAGCGACCGACTGCTGCACTGTGGGTCGCGGGTTCGATTCCCGCACGGAACAAATATTTGTATGACCTGCAGATAGTTGTTTCGGGTCTGGCTGTTTGTGTATGTGAGTTTAAATGTTTGTAAACGCACCTATGGTACAGGAAAAATCCTAGTGTGTGGCAAAGTTTTTTTGTTTTGTTTTTTTTTAATTGCTATAACCCCGACATTTTAAGAAGCATGGCAACCCTAGCTGCAACAACCTGTTTAACTTGGTCCAAACTTTATAATAAATATTTATTTTATTTGTGAGTTCACTGATCAAGGGATAATGTACATACAACTTGAAAAGTGCTTTGTTAGAAAAGTATGATGTTTTATTTGTAGGTAGTAACTTAAGTTTCTAAAGAGCGATTAATTTAAAAACTAAAGTACACACACAAACGTACCTATTCATTTGTTTAGTTGTTTATTTGGGATACATACTACAGTTTTAAAATCTCCAATATAAATATAAAAAACTGGCCAAGTGTGAGTCGGATTCGAGCACCAAAAGTACAAATCCGTACAAGCTTGCGACATAAACGGCCGTATCTTTTGACTGCGTAGACTTAGGCGCATCGCTCACTGGTGAGGCGACGTCGCGTCAGCGGCGGTGCGGCGTCGCAGCACGGGTGAGGATAGGTCTCTGCGTAGGAGTCGAGTCGAGGCGCAGTTAAATAAATAAATAAATATCTTGGGACAACTCACACACGGATATCTGATCCCAAGCTAAGCAGAGCTTGTGTTATGGTAACCAGACAACTGATATACTTACTTATATAATTTATAAATACATACACATTATAGATAAATCACACCCAGACACAGAACACACAATCGTGCTCATCACACAATGTTTGTCCTGGGTGGGAATCCAACCCACGACCTCCGGCTCAGCAGTCAGGGCCACTAACCACTAGACCAACAGGCCCGTCAGTTGGCTATGCTTCCTTCACATTATTAATTTATTCACCACTAGCTTTCGCCCGCGGCTTCGCCCGCGTTAAATTTGGGATAACACAGTTCCCGTTGCGCCTTATTGATTTGTAATAGCAACGCCAAGATTTCCCTTTTCTTCCCTCTTTCTCCCTCACATCCCACTTTTTTCAAAAAAATATTAGCCTATGTCCGTCTCCTGGTTCCCAACTATCGCTGTACCAAGATTCATTAAAATCAGTTTAGCCATTAAAGCGTGAAGAGGTAACAAACTCACTTTCGCTTTTATAATATTAGTAAGGGTGTCGTCGTCAGAAGACAAAGACGTACTCGCACTGATACAAGTTCTTAATTTAAATAGAAAAAGATTTTGGGTTGGCATTTGGGGTTTTTGGGAACCAAATGACAAAACAAACAAACATACAAATAACTTTTAAGAGGCCCCGGAAAAGTAAATGGTGCACAGAAATCAGCATTGCAAGATAGCTTCAAAGTATTCGAAGGTTCTTGACCCGGAGTGTTGCATTTGTTTTATTTTGTTTTGCATTTTTAGTAACTAGTTTTATGAATATATATGATTACTAAACACTAAACTATCACTTAGAATAGAAGAAAGAAAATATAAGAAAAACATTTATTAGTCGCAAATTACGACGAGCACACAAAATCACAAAAAAAAAACATTAAACATGCAAAGTATCACAAATATTTACAAATACATATACCTATGGGACAAAATAAAAAAAAAGCTTGCACGTCGTGACTGCGACAGGTAGGTCACCACTCAGCATGATGCTGCGCTATGTGTACCGCAGCACAGCGCTGGTTTTCAGTGGTCAACCCGTCATTAAAACGGACGTCAAAACAAACTTAGCTCCCCGACTAGAATTTGGATTTTGCACACTTGCCCAATTGGGCTCTTTCTAAATAGAGTCCTTTTATACAAAAGGAAGGGTTGAATCTTGGACTTTTAGTCCGAAACAGGTGCTAAGGATGTAGTCATGATCGCTGTTTTTTTATTCTTAATTTTAAGGGGTGTCATTTTCATTGTTTTAAAAATGAAAATCCAAGATGGCGCCGAAGTAAATTTTCGATTTTTCCATATTGAGTTCCATATTATATGTTCCTCGGGTCGCCAATATATTTATCTATAATATGTATGTATTTATAAATTATAATAAGTATGTACATATATCAGTTGTCTGGTTACCATAACACAAGCTCTGCTTAGCTTGGGATCAGATAGCCGTGTGTGAGTTGTCCCAAGATATTTATTTTATAACGAAAATCAGGTGAAATGAAAAACCAAGATGGCGCTATGAAAAAATTCCGACTTTTCCTTCATAAGTGTCGTTTTTCAGAGTTCTTTAGGTCTAGAGGGGAGAGAGGATTTTGGCGTCATTTTTATTATCACCTAAAATAAAAATGACGCCAAAATGAAAATCCAAGATGGCGTTATATCGTTCGTATTGCGTGAATATTGTTCGCACTAATGGCCATTCGGTATCTCTTTCGAACAACCCGCAAATGGAATGTGGGGTTGGCTATCATTGAGCCTATAGTCGTAAAAAAGCCAAGAACCTCGGCGACCATCTGTCAAAGCTCTTCTTAGACAGTCAAATCAAGATTCAGAAGGCACTCCTCGATACGTTCCGCATTGTGACGAGGTTCCTGTCTCTGGAGCCCTAACTACTGGTAGCTTGCACCCGATACTGGCGAAAACTTCATTTTATTTTATTTAAAAAAAATGTATAATCAATAAGTGTAAAAAAATAATAAAGATAATAAATCTATCATCTTTTGAACATAAATAAACACTAACTCGTCACGTTTTGTTAGTTTGTTGTTATAATGCGTTGATTCAAAATAGCAGCATATTTCTTTATTTTTATTCATTTAATTACAACGGATGATCTAAACGTTTTAATAAATTTAATTCCTATGCATTTTAGTGAAAATTTTCCACTTCTATATTGGCCACGTGTTGGCTAAAAACTGGATATTTACTATGTTTATGACGTATATTGAAATTCCGATATTTCGGTGTTGTTGCAAATGCCATGATCACGGATAAACTGATGTTAATCATCTGTTTAGTCTTTTCCAGTCTAACCGGATGCAGCTGAGTATCAGTATTTTACATGGTGCAACTGCCAATCTGATCTCCACAACCCAGTTAGTACTGGGTAATACGATACCTTTTAGGACACTGACTATCTGTAACGACTTTCATAGATCTATATACAAATGACAACCGCTACCAACTTTAGAAAGTACTTATTAATTATTATTGAAGCAGTCACATTGGTTCTTGTCCGGATTCCAACCCGCAACTTCGTACATGAGTGGCGAGGCGCTTGTCCTCTGGGCCATGACGAATTTTTAAATCATTTTAAAAGAGTTATTTAACCGGTGCAATGAGTGTGACCAACTAATTAGCAAAAAAACTCGTTTAATTAAACCCAATTTCGAATGACTTATGTTGGACCCCAACATCAAAACGGTTGTTGCATTAATTCTCTTTGTGGAAGATCTTCACGAAGGTGCGTCACCGGGGTGTTCAAAATTACAATCCTTTCTAATATTATAAAAGTGAAAGTTAAGTAGTTTGTTTGTTACGTCTTCATGCCTAAATGGCTAAACCGATTTTGATGAATTTTGGTACAGAGATAGTTGGGAACCTGGAAATGGGCATAAGCTATTTTTTATATACTATATTTTCATAGGAGAAAGAGGAAAGAGAAGAGAAAACTTAGCATTGCTATTACAATAAATTAGACGCAAGGGCAAAAACTACAGGTAGCAAGTACCGGTAAACCAGGAAAGGAGAACTGTGTTACCCCGAATTTAACGCGAGCGAAGGCGCGGGTAAAAGCTAGTGTTAATTATATATTTAAAAAACAGTAGTCGACGATGTGAGCCGTTGACACGGGTCGCGAACTCCGCTGTGGCGAAGCATCACCACGCTCTGCTGCGTCAGCGCCTCGTTTCCATGCCACATGCACTTCGCGATCAGGTGGGTGCTTGTTAAAACTTTACGTGGGAAGCTTTTATGTAACATGCAGAGGAAACCTTCGAATTCAACAAACACAGGAAACTTCGAAAAACAGGTAAACCTTTAATGATAAATGATGTTTATTTTGCAAGTAGGTTTTCACAAACACTTTTACACGTCTTTTTTATAAACTAGATGAGGCCGGTGTTTCGTACCCGACTACTCTGAGAAGAAACAGCCGAAACAAACTCAGAGGTCATAGGCTCTTTTAAAGTCCAGACAAAAAATCTTGGTCAACTTACATGAGGACTATGCAGATTAGTGTCTGAAATGGTCTTTTTAAGAAAGCACCACACTGATTGAGTGGGGCTGCCCAGTCAGTGTAAGCATTTGTTAGTTATTGTGTAGCTCGATTCATAACCCAAGGACCTAAACGACACGACGAACAATACCAAAAAGAAACACCTGATTTGACATAATATGACTTGAACCAAAGAATGTACCTTTTTGAGAAATAAAAACCTATTCTATTCTATTCTATTCTATTTATGTAGGCCGCTTATAGTACTCAAAATCAGTCAATCGTCAAAAACCAACAAAGTAAATAAAAGAAATGATCCAAATTGTCCTCACATTCACAATAAAAAAAAACTAGACCACAGAAAAAGAAGAAATGTAGTAAGCCTTTTTACGCATGGGAAATGATCAAATAACTTCCTCCATTCTGGGCGAAGCGCGGCGGGGCTGTGTCAGACTTTTACTGACTAAATCCTACCCATGTTCCTTCTTTTGCCTTAATGTTCCGGGGCCGCGGTATCTCATTCGAACAACCAGCACCCCGATGTAAGTACATACGTAAAACACACTCCTAACTGCAGAAGGTTCAAATTCGTCTAATTTTTAGTGGGTCAGGCCTATTATCGACTGCACTTAGCCTTAGCACATAACCTTCATTAATTAGCTAGATACGCAGAATGATAATCATTTGAGCCGTCATGACTTTGTCACAAAAACTTGTGTGACGTTTGTGTGAGTCTATCTACGATGATAACATACTCCATTGTACTATTGTAGGTACCTAAGTGACCTTACTGAACCTGTGTCCATGTTAAACGCATTATTATGATGTTTTTGTCAAGAGACGGAGATATTTATGTATAAGGTAGCGAGAGGAAAGATCAGCGCACTACGAGCAATCGTAATTATGAACAATATGAGTGCTTTTTCTAGAATATAGTAAAGGAAAACAACGTAATATTTCTTAATGACATGTTAAGGTGTAAAGTCGCGAGACGACTCCCGGCCACCGCAGACGCGTCTGTGGACTGTAAGCAGTGGGTAGCTTACTAACCGTCCGTCTAGACGCGTGGCCGTTGCCGTGTTCTACGTATGCCTCAAAGAGATGACAGCAAAGCAGAGGGAATCTCCAGGGCCACTCGCCGTCACGCAATGGTCCTGGAGACACACGCGCAATGGTGGTTGTGGATGATTCGAAAGAGATACCGCGGCACGGCAATTGGCGCAGTGTTTTTACGATATCCACACATTTTATTTAAGGGCCCTCGCTCACCACAATTTCTGGCAATAAAAAGTCCGCGATGCTATGCATCTTCACTTAGCGCCCACGATGCTGTTGCCATGCCAACCAGTGGATACCGTCCAAGAGGTCTATTCTATAAGCACGAACAAAACGATACCGTAGTTTCCGTAGCAACATAAATGTTAGTCAGTGATTATGTAGCCTTCCAAACGCAAACGAATTTTCGAAATTGGTCTACAGTACGGCCAACGAGAAGCGATAACAAATGTAAACAAAACCCATGCTAAAACCCCATCTAAAATGGCTGCCCGAATGTTGGCGAACCCGTCTTAACGTTGTCATGTTTTTGCCGGGAGAACGAGACATTACGACAAAGGCACAAGATGGAAAGAGCTAACTATTAGATTGTCAACGCCACAATTGTTCTTTAGGTAAATGACCTTTCGTATCGCTTCTCGTTGGCCGTACTATAGTAGTTCTTGAGTTTATGCGCACAAAATCTCATATCATACAATTAGCTTGACGACACGGTTGGCGCAATGGCGAGCGATGGGCTGCCGTGCTGCGTGTCGCGGATACTATTATACTATAGCCTACAAATAGTTGTTCCGGGTCTGGCTGTTTGTGTATGTGAGTTTAAATGTTTGTCACACAATACATGAGAAATTCCAAGTATGGGGCATTTTTTTCCACCATCAAATGGGCCCATATCTTCGTTGACGGACTTTCAGAGTATACCCCCAGTAGTGCTATTCTCTAAGATATTCTCTACAGCCTTGACCGCCGCGACGACTCCAGACGACTCTTAGGGCGCTTTCAATTTAGACGTTTCGTTTCAGAAAAGACAACCGTCCGTGTGCAGTCCGACAAACGCACCGCTTCAGCACCGTAGCGGTCCGACACGAAACGTCTAAATTGAAAGCGCCCTTAATGAAACTTGACAGTGCGGCAGCGCTAAGCTCGACGCTGTATTCTTATAGAATAGCACGACATTCGTGCATCAAAGCAGTACCGGTGCTATCGCAGAAACGCGTTGTCATCGCTACACAGTGGGTAAAGGGCATTAGATTTGATTATTGTACCCGTGTCTTCGTATAAGTTAATAAGCTAAATTTTCGTACTTTTAACTGTTTTATTAACGACAAAAAAGTTCTCACAAAAACTAATGCTGATACTGACTTCATAGTAGTTTGACAGTGCCAATTAACATCAAAATACGTGGTTACAGAGGATGTAAGAAATATAACATCGAGTTACGAGATTAAGTTGTAACTGGTTTAATAGACACCTCTTAAGTGCTTACGCACGAAAATAATAAGAATATCGGAGTCAAAAAACTAGACGAAAAATATAAGATTAAGATCACATTACTGACTTTTTATCACATTCCTATATGATTTTATATTTTGTTCATTGGTTTTTACTAACACTTACACGGCGAATTTTGTCAAGGCCGGTGTTTCATACTTTGATAGGAAATCGCCGAAACAAACTCAAAGATCACAGAGTCTTTTAAAGACCATAATCCCCTAGTCCTTATCGATATTTTTTTTACACATGGGCAATCCTCAAATAGACTTTTACTGACTAAAACCCACCCATGTTCCTTCTTTCGAACAAAACGCAAACCCGGCAGACGGTATCCCTGGCAGGCCACTCTGCTTTGCTGTCATCTCTTTGGGGCGCGTGGAACACAAACGCACCGTCGACACGGCCTGTCGGAACTAGAGGGACGGACGGTGAGCTACACATTGGTCACCGGCCACAGAACCAGAACTACGGTGGCCGGGAGTCATCTGGCGCACAAGAAGCGCTTTACTACATCCTTACTTAGATAGATAGATAGTATATTCTTTATACTATCTATCGTCATCCGACCAGGTGGGATGACGATCTAAGAAAGACTGCAGGCAGATGCTGGATGCGGTAAGCTGAAGACGGCGCTATGACGCTCATTGGGGGAGGGCTATGTCCAGCAGTGGACTAATATAGCCTGATGATGATGATGATGTTCTTTATTATGTACACCATACAAATTACAAGAAAAAGATTATACAACTTATAAAAAAGGTGACACAATGTGCGGTCTTATCGCTAAAAGCGATCTTTTCAAGACAACCTTTGGATGGATTAAAAGGAAGTGAGACAGTACTGTAGGTACTCTGTGGTGTGACATTTAACGCGAACAGACGAGGTGTAGAGTTCCCTGCCTGCGTTTATGTTCCCAAGTCTCCAGGGTCCCAACTATCTCTGTACCAAAGTTCATCAAAATCGGTTTGGCCATTTAAGCGTGAAGACGTTACAAACAAACTCACTTTCGCTTATAATATTAGGAAGGATTATTATTTATTAATGGTTTATTTTAGGTATTAACCCATATTTCATTTCGGTTTATTCATTTTTATACATATTATTTGTATTTTTACATATTTCTTATTAAAATATACATACTATAAAACAAAAATAAAACTATTATATTTACATATATTTATTAGTTTTATTAGTAGGTATGTAAGTTTTTCTATAATAATAAAGTTTTTTTTGTTTAAGTTAGTGCTTAAGTTGTCATTTTTACACACTGTGTCTACGTGTTTATTTTTTCCATCTGTCCTATCACAGGTCTGCTGGAAGAGATTTCTTTATGAATTAAGCAGCACCTTTGTACCCTTTTTTCTATATTTTTTTAATGTTTTGTGTGTACATAAATAAATAATTATAACAATGTGTTGTTGAATTAAATTACTACATCACAAGATAAGAAAAAAAAACTTATCTAAAGAATGATGTTCAATTCAGTCTTACTGAATAACGTGATTTTTTAACAAAAAAAAAAAAAACGTTTCCCGGCATAAATGTTGGTGTTTAGTTACTTAAGTTTGATGTAATGAATGACGACTTCGTGAAGGTTCGTTGACATCCTGTATGTGTCTATAGTACAGCCAACGAGAAGCGATACGAAAGGTCATTAACCTAAAGAAAAACTTTGGCGTTGACAATCTAATATTTAGCTCTTTCCATCTTGTGCCTTTGTCGTAATGTCTCGTTCTCCCGGCAAAAACATGACAACGTTAAGATGGGTTCGCCAACATTCGGGCAGCTATTTTAGATGGGGTTTTAGCATGGGTTTTGTTTACATTTGGTATCGCTTTTCGTTGGCCGTAATATAGATCTATGTTTGACGGCACGGTGCGTGTCGCGGGTTCGATCCCCGCACGGAACAAATATTTGTATGCCTTACAGGTAGTTGTTCCGGTTCTGGCTGTTGGTGTATGTGAGTTTATATGTTTGTTAACGCACCCACGATACAGGAGTAATTCCTAGTGTGAGGCAATGTTTAAAAAAAATCATCCATGATACAGGAGAATTCCCTAGTGTGGGACAGACTTCTGTTTTTAGTAATCTTCAAAAAAGGAGGAGGTTCTCAATCATTTTTTTTGTATGTGTGTCACGCGGTTTCTCTGTAAATTGTGGGCCGATTTATAGTAGATTTTTTTTACGTCATTAGATTTCGACCATAACTATTTTTGTTGTGTGTTTTGTATATACGGGCTTAGTGTCTGCAACTTCAAGGTACACGTCGAAATCGCGAAAATCATTTGGTCAGCCCCAGTTCCCTGACAGAAGCCAACACCTTGGTGTTACTGACGATCTCGCAGAGAATACCTGGGCTAACGAAGAGCTTTGCCCTGTTTGAGGGAACAGTGCTCCTGCTATCTCGTCCTCCACCTTACAGGATCCGCACAGCCCGGGGTTGTGGGTTGCTTTAAAGAGATACCGCGGCCCCGGAGCATGAAGAAATTGTATTTTTTGTTGTTTTTGTAGTAGTTTTTTTATATTTTAAATCCTTACTAATATTATAAAAGCGAAAGTGAGTTTGTTTGTTTGTTTGTTACCTCTTCACGCTTTAATAGCTAAACCGATTTTGATGAATTTTGGTACAGAGATAGTTGAACCAGGAGACGGACATAGTATAGTATTTTTTTTTTATAAAAGAGTGGGATATGAGGGAGAAAGAGGGAAGAAACGGGAAAACTTAGCGTTGCTATTACAAATCAATAAGGCGCTACCGAATTTAACGCGAGCGAAGCCGCGGGCAAAAGCTAGTACATAAAATTGTTATCACTCATTATGTAAAAATGTTGGTTAACCTGTAATTGGCAACTGTATTTAGGTCCAATACTGTGTTTTTTTTATTTTTTAAGATATTTTTATGCAGAAGCTGTTGGTGACCTTTTTAATAAATAAACTGAAGGGCAAAAGAAGAAACATGGATGGGTTTTAGTTAGTAAAAGTCTGACTCTCCCCCCGCACCGCGCAGTGGGTCTCCGCACAGTGGTTTGTCTGTATATCCAATGACAAAAAAGTGTTTTCTAGTTGAAATTTAGATTAAAATACATAGTTACAAAGGTTGTAACAAATAAAACATCGAGTTTAGAGATCAAACTGTAACTGGTTTAATAGACACTGCTTAAGTGCTTACGCACGAAAGTTAATATCAGAGTCCATGTTATGATAATGAACCATAGATTGAATTAATAAATTTTACTAAATGGAGAATCCTTATAACGATAGAAAATACCTATTACATCATAGGGTCAGATATTAATTTAAAAAAATAAAAACAAAAGAATTAAATCTTATTTTTAAGCAGTAGATCTTATTCTAAAATTTAGTTGGTTGAGTTAATGGTAATTTTACTCGTTTTATTATCAAGATTTAAAATAAATATAAATTGGAATCCTTAAATGCTTTAAAATAATGTAATAAGTATGCAGATTTTATTTTTTAAGATTGATAACCTGCCCGGTATTAATCTTAAAATAAACAAACATGTATTTCTAAGTTTTGTAAAAAAAATATAAGAATTAAATGCTGTTGTTTTGCGTCAGTAGATTTTGTCCGAAAGTTTAGCTAGTAGTATATAGGTATGGTAATGTGCCATAGATCGGTCAGTCGAATTTATGCGCGCGCGCAGATCGTACTAATCGCGTCGTAAACGTGCTGTAACTAGTGTTTTTTTTCTGTGGATTTTTCTCTTGTATGATTGGAAGTGATTTTATGTGATTATTTTATTAGGTAGGTTATTTTTTTTGTTTTTTTCAGACACTTTTTAAATATTGCAGCCATATCCTACTTGTAATTTTTTTTAGGAGTTTTTAATTTTATATAATATGATCATATTTTCCTTAATGAAATGTAAGTATGACGTAAAATTACCAAAAAATATTTTGCACTTTATTAATTCATTAGTATTTTCCTGAAGCGTATACATAACTATAATTAATAATTATTATGTCATTGAGGTCACGAAATATACACTAATATTCCATAAGTCTTTAAAATAAATAAAACAAAACATTTTCTTAAAATTAGTCATAATTTCTTGCGTCAATTAGCTGAATGTCGCCAAATAAAATATTATTATTATTGTATTTCACGTGTTTAATTAATGTTAATATCACACAATTATTTTAAATACAGAAATATAATATTATACCTACTTGGAATAAATAGTTCCTAAACAATTATTTTCTTCTATTTATTTTTACTCTGAGCACGAAGTTCTAGGCTCGATTCCTGGATTGAGCAAATTGTTATGGGTTTTTTTCCCATCAGGGATTACCCAATAGCAACCATGGAGGTTTTGTGAGCAGTTGATGGCAAGACTCTACCCACTGTGAACCTGAGCGTAATTGCCGAAATGCAGAATTATCTATATCTACTACATCACGTATTTACAACCGTAAGCCATGTTCTATGACAATAGCTAGTTTAAAAAAACAAATACTATTGGATAACAGTATTTTTTCAGTTCAAAAAAAAAATTCAAACTCAAAGCATTTATTTCAACAGGCACTTTTAAATGTCATGAAAACAAAAAAAGATGTTACAGTCCCAGTCACAAGACGTAATAACTTGTGAAAGTACTGTAGTTGTTAATTGGTTATGACATTGCATGGAATATACAAAACAAAATACTAGGCAAAGATTATATTATCATTGTCAATAGGCTATATTAAATCTATATAATATCTCACCATATATATTATCAATTTCTATGCATCTAATACCTACTCTGTAAAAGTTGCTTACCACAAAATATTGCTATGTAACACATTTTTAGATATTTTTACAAACCCTGATGGCTCATTCGCGTTTCTTTCAAAAAGCCAAGCAAAGAATAACTCTAATTTTGGTTTTTTTAATTTTTGACAATGTCGATGAGATGAGATCGGCTATATTTAATAGTTTTTAGTATTCATTATCTATCACGTATAATTTATTCTGTACATGCAAATGCAATTTTTACAGGTAGGTGTAAATCATACTAAAGTTTCATGCACAAATATAGTGCTAAGGCATGAAAATATATACTTTTTGTAGACCAAAAACAAATATGGTTAAACCGAAATAACACGCTATTTAAATATACCATGCTAATTTAATTTTTAGGCAAATAACTAATAACACTCTGTGGCAATATTTTAATGGCATAAAGTTTTATTTTCATATTCAGAGGCTGTATAAATTAGTATGCAAATTGTGTCTTAATTTATCTATTTAATAAAAAAAAACTGTTCGTCTGTTGGATCTTCATCTAACATACTATTCACCTCCGTAAATAGTCCCTTTATAAAAATAAATAAAAGAAAATTTCGGTGAGTCAAATCTTGGTGTGTTTTGCTAATTGACCTAAGCTTAGTCGGAAAATCATTGACTGAACTGGTCACCAAAGACTTCACACCCTTCCTTCTATTGCCCTTTACGTTTCACTTTACGAACAACCCGCAACACCGGCTCTAAAGACTTATTGGTTTAGCTAAATATCCCAATACCAATCGTCATCTGCATTAGCACTGCGTAAAACCCCTTGGGAAGACTGTTTGTCAAAGCTCATAAAATAACAGCTAGAACCAACAGCTTAATGCGCTATGTAATAGGTGATCACCAGAGGTCGGAATCAGGTAGAATTATTTATGTACAGAGCACATCAAGCTACTACAATCTGTCAGATTTCTTTGATAGATTTTCGACTTAATTTCTAAAGTATTAGGTTCAAGGTTCATTGGGAAAAATTGACAATTTCGGGTAGCTTGACCTGCAGGCGTCTGTACTTACACTGATTTCATACAGCGAAATGATAATGTGGATATGCCTCAAATCCCGGAATCAATTTAGAGAGCAGAAAAAACCCGTTATTGAATAAATGAAAAAGAAACGAATATTGTATTTATTATTATTTATCTGTTATATCGTTGGCGACATGGGATTTTCTATTAGAAATCCCAGAAAGATCTATATTTCGATGCAAGTATATAAATAACTCTGCCTAATTCCGACCTTTGGTGATTACCTATCCACGGACGAACCAAATTATAGAAGTACATTTGGCACCATTTTTGTCCCGCCTTGTTTAGACAACGGAATTGTCTTAAAAGTATTTGTTTCTCGTCTTACTCGCGACCTTAGACACTATACAATCTCTAATACATAATGTCTATGTATTCGTAACCTCAATAGATGAGTAATTCTTGATTAATAAAAATACGTTGTGTGATATTTGGGCAAGTGCTTCGTACCGTTCGTTGACCCCTCAAGTTACATAGAAAACTCTTATCAATATATATTAGATGACTGTGTAGTAACTAATGTTTTTTTTTATCAATAATTGACTTCTTACAATAAATAATAACGAATAATTAATTATTTATTAATAATCCTTACGCAAAAAAGCAAAAAAGTGTTTGTTTATTACGTCTTCACGCCCAAATGGCTAAATCGATTTTGATTAATTTTGATACAGAGATAGTTGGGATCCTGGAGACGGACATTGGCGATTTTTTTTAGGTGATAATTAAATGAGGGAGAAAGAAGGAAGAAAAGGGAAAACTTAGCTTTGCTATTACAATAAATAAGGTACCTGAAAATAAGGAACAGGTCAGTTACCCCGAATTTAACGAGAGCAAAGCCGCGTGCAAAAGCTAGTGATTAATAAATAATTGATGATGTTTTTCTAATTCTGATGGAGTGTGTCCGGAATGAAATAGAATTCGTGTTTGGACACGTATTTTATATCGACATGTAATTCCATTCTTCTTTTTTCAATGTCCGAGATAGCAAAAGAATTGTATTAGTTACTAATAAGTAGATCGTAAGGTAGTGGATTATAACCAACAAATTGCTTTTCTTGCTCTGTGCGATGTGGTCCCTAAGCGACAAAGCCCTTTAAATAAATTATATACTTATATTACATAGATACATGAATAGAATCATTCTTCAGCCTACTCTGTTTAGGCGGAGCGGGGAAAGGGCTTTTGGGGTTCCGTATCTTGAAAGAAAAGACGGAACCCTTATAGGATCACTTTGTTATCCGTCTGTCTGTCTGTCAAAACCCTTTATCCCAGAAACGCGTAAAGGTATCCAGTTGAAATTGAAACCGAATACTAACAACCGAGCTGTATAAAAACAATCCTATAAGAGTCTACGCACTCAAAAAATATGGCCATTAAAGTAGTAAATTTTTTTTTTTTTTTTAGTAGATTACGATAAACTCATAAGATGAACCTCATTCCAAAAAAAATACCGCGGCGTACAGCCAGTATCAAATAACATGCATGACCACTGTCAATACAATCATTATTAATAGGCAGCTAATCTTAATGAACAACAAATAAGTACTAAGTATATTAGTTAATGACTAAACTGTTTACATACACGTTATTATTTAACAAACATTTTAAATACAGCAACAGTTACAAGGCCTCCGAACATAACTGTAATGAAAAAAAAGGTTTTAGCTAAAGTAGCCAAAATAAAATATTTATTGATTTCTTAATATTCTGCATAATGTAATAATATATTGTCCGGAGTATATTGACTTGGCTCGCGAGGTTGTCGACATGTGGGATGTGGACTCAGCGATCATTGTGCCGATAGTCGTATCTGCCATTGGCTTAATTGCTAAGAGCCTCGACCAATACCTGAGGAGGCTCTCGCTAGGCAGTTGGATCTAGGGCTTGATACAGAAAGCGGTACTCCTGGACACGGCTCGTATTGTTAGGAGGTTCCTTTCTCTGGAGCCCTGACCGCCGGTAGCTGGGACCCTGTTCCCGATACCAGTGGGCTAGTATTTTTAAATGTTTTATTTTTATGTTTTTAAGAAATATTCAATTTAATGATATGTGGAGAAAACAATAAATGAACGATAATATTGTCTGGAAATGGTTAAAAGCCCAAACGTCGAATACGCAATGCTTTTGAGGTCTATTCGAGGCCTATAGAATATTTAAAAAAAAACCGCCATGTGGGAAGTAGGCACGAAGGGTTTCGTATCATTTTATTTCCTACTTATAATATTATAAATGTGAATGTTTGTGAGGATGGATGGATGTTTGTTACTCTTTCACGTCAAAATGGCTGAACGGATCTTAATAAAATTTGAGCTAAATTATAGTCTGAAATATCACATCGGCTACTTTTTTATATCACTCGGGCGAAGCCGTAGGCGCCAGCTAGTATTAATTATAAAAGACTGGTTGATGAGTGCAAAGAATCATCACTAGCCAAATGCTCGGCCCACTTTATAACAATCGTGTGCAAAGTAAATAACAACTATTTTAACAGTTCCTCATTACAATTCAATAATCTCACTGTTATTTCAAGAGTGCACTCAACCGACTTTTATGAAACGATTGTCATTGCTATAACGGTTAGTTAATTATTCGTAACAGTAGACTTGTTGACCGACCAAACTTCATGACGTATGAATTGTTTTTTTTAAATGACAGTTAAAGACTAATTCGTTGGTCTAGAGTCACCCGCTAACTTCAACGAGAAATGACACGGCCGGAATTGGTATAGAGTAGTGCCCTAACAAAAAAAATATTCATGAACATTGATGTACAGTACATCATTTTAAAGCTTACATGCAGGGCTTTTTTCGGGTGGGAAATTATCAATGTCAAATTTTTACTGACTAAAATCCACCCATGTTCCTTCTTCCTTTACAAATGGTTATGTTTTATGATCAGAGAATAGGCGAGAAAATAGTAACATACTACGAAAAAACGTGATAAAATCAACGCAAGATGACAATGTATATGTCAATCAATGCAATGTCAGAATATAAAACCACACAATCAATGAACAAACATATAGTTTTTTATTTTCTCTCGCCTATTTTAGGGAAATGTTATTAATGCGGTTATTTTTTATTTATTTACAAAGGAATTTTCATGTATTAATCATTACTGTGAATTAACAGGGCAGGATCCGGTCATGTCTTTTAAGTAAGCATTACATACACTTAACAACCAGAGCGTATTCGACTCAACCATAGTGCATAGTTCTAACTTATTAAGAGTTCTGTTGACTTATTAAGAGCAAACGTTTTACCATGCCCGGTTGAGTTTCAGTTTAAGCATATTAACCCCACTGTAGTCATTAAAGCTTTTAAACAAATAAAAATCAAATTAACCGAATACCTTTGGGGATTGTCTTGACATGAATGATGTAAATACGATTTTGTAAAAATATAATAATTTAAAAGAGTGTCCAATGTGTCCATGGAGTTTCTTGCCCATTCTTCTCCATAGAGATCAACGCTTTGGAATGGGCAACTACAGTAATTTCACAAGTTATTATGCCTTGTGACCGGGACTGTAGATTCATTTTGTTTCTTGACATTCAAAAGTGCCTGTAATGGTCTAATTATTTTGGAATAATTGATTTGATTTCATTTGATTTAACATATGAGCTGTAAATTTTCACAATACGGGAAAATTGATTGAGGAAAATCTTCTGCAGCTGCCACAATAACTTTAGATGCTAATCAATGAATTCGCCCCTATAGCTGTGGAGCAGGACTAGCATTGTGCCAAGCATTTTTTCATAAATATAATCCCCAACTCATAATATGCTTGCCTACAGTGTGCGTTTTATTTAAAATTTTAATTTCGTCTCATTCAGTTGTAGTATGTGGGCAGGTATTTTTTGTAACATTTAAACAGTGCCCCATGAAAGACGAGTCTACGTTAGTGAACTTGAAAGCTGGCTGAACTAATTGGTTCATTTTTCTAATATTAGATATACTTGTGTCTGTGGACTACTGAAAAACGGTACCAAATTAATAATAACACCAGCCTATAGTTTTAGGTTATTATTACTAGCTATTGCCCGGAGGTATTCCTCATAGCCCTCCCGTTTTGAAGCGCTCCCATCTAAGCGCTCCCGTTTTGTTCCTCGAAGCGCTCCCATGATTAACTTTCGGATAGAGATGGGACTATACTAACTGAAATTTTCGATAATAACTAGGTAATAAGTAGAACACATTGTTATACTATAATATACAACTAGCGGCCCGTCCCGGCTTCGCACGGGTTTGGTATTTTTTTTTTGTTTTATTGTAAATCCTTTATTCCACCAAATCGATGAATATAATCTGCCGACATATTTACCTATTCATATTTTTTTTATTGTTTAGCTTATGATTTCTCTCCATTATGTTTACCATTACTACCCCCATCCCCGCACACTTGGCAATGAGGTGTCTATCATTTACGCTCATCTTACGGGACTTCCTCAATCTCTTCCCCTCATCCTATTAGGGCAGGTGTCCCTCAGGGTTCCGTCTTATCCCCCCTCGTCTTCACGCTGTTCACTAGCGACATTCCCAAGAGCAAAAAAGCTCAGTTAGCTCTGTTCGCGGATGACACGGCCATTTACTATACTGGCCGCTGTACAAACGCTATCGCTCGTACCCTTCAGACCCCAGCCGACATCCTAGGCGCTTGGTTCAGGAAATGGAGAATCGAGATGAATCCCGGTAAAAGTCAGGCGGTTATCTACTCCAAACCGCGCTTTAATCCCCTGATCCCCAGTTTGATCACTATGTACGGCAAGCCTATCCCCTGGGAGAAGCAAGCCTTATGACTTAGGTGTCATTCTCGACAGCCACTTGTCCTTCGCGGCACATATTGCTATGGGTTTAGGTTTCACTTTTTATTTCAGGCAGAAAGCAAATTGTCACTTAAGTGCAAATTGCGTTCATACACCGCGGTCATCCGTCCCATCGTGACATACGCATGTGTCGTGTTCGCCCACGCCAACCCGCGTTTCCTTCATAAGATGTAGACCTTGCAAACCTTGCAAAACCGATTCCTTCGTAAAATCACGGGAGCCCGTAACGATAGTCTTCACTTCGACTTAAGAATCCCCACCGTCGTTCAATTCATGAAGCGTCTTTCCATGCGCTTCTTTGACTCCGCGTTAAAACATCGCAACCCCCTTATCGCATCGGCTGCCCGGAAGTCTTAATAAACAATAACAACCGTATCTATAGCTATTTTGGACATTAACAATTACTAATATTATAAAAGCGAAAGTGAGCTTGTTTGTTTGTTTGTTACATCTTCAAGCCTTAATGGCTAGACCGATTTTGTTGAATTTTGGTACGGAGATAGTTGGGACCCGGAAGACGGACATAGGTTACACTTTTAACAAAAATGAAGGAAAAAGAGGGAAGAAAAGGGAAAACTTAGCTGTTACAATAAATAAGGCGCAAGGGCAATAACTACAGGTAGCAGGTACATGAAAAAGGAACTGTGTTACCCCGAATTTAATGGGAGCGAAGCCGCGGGCAAAAGCTTGTTCTAAATAACAGAACAGAGCCTATCTTTGGCAAAACTCTCGTTCCAATGTATCGCACGAGCATGTACACGTGTGCATTAATGATATGTCATAACTTACAAGCTATGACAGGTCATCAGACATTCCTCCAACAACTCTTAAACCTGTATTGCTAGGTCTAGTCAGTTAAAACCTGAAAAACCTCAAGAAAAAAAGCCATAACGTGATATAAAAAACATGGAATTCTACAGAACCGTCGCCAGTCGTTATGAATATTATTATGATTAAATTAAAACATTAAAATGCGCTATAAAGGTCATAAAATATAGGATGTTTAAATAAACTGAACATGTTAAAATGAATTCTTTATTAAATGCACCTGTATCTTAAACTGAAATAAATCATGTTTATTTATTGATATTAGATCACCGACAATCTTGCAAATAAAAAACGTAGTACCGGTTTTTGCGACAAAACAAGAGTCGCTAATATTTAATAATTCTATAAAACATTATTAATTTGAGATTAATTTTGTTAATTGTGCCTTAATTACCAATCTTATTTTGATAATACCGTAATCGATTAAATTAATTAGGTTAATATATTAGGCTAATTAAGCAAAGCAATAAGTATCGCTAAACTCTAAAAAATGGTCGTAACCTTGACCTACATACATAAACACTAATGGTAAATTTATCTTTTGTACATCTAATCTAATATGCTTCTTTCTACAAAAAAAAAATATTATAATTAGGTACATTAATTATTCTAAACAATGCTAGCTCGCGACTTCACATGAATTTTGTATATCGCCGACGTTGTCACTACTACTACCATCTAGATGACCCCACTTAATACAAAAAAAGTTTCATTCAGATCAGTCTAGCCGTTCAGGGGAAAAACTAATTATACACACACACACACACATCGAAATTGTAAAGGTCCAAGTTATTTTCCCATTCTTAAAATCGTGTTTTCGTCAGCACTAACATAGAGGAATCAATTTGAAATCAACGCCCAGGGACAAATACACAAAAGCAATGCCAATAAAACCGTGTCGACGGCGCGTTAGTGTTCTACGCGCGCCTCAAAGAGATGTCAGCAAAGCAGAGAGGTCTGCCAGGGCTACCGCCTGCCGGGGTTACGGGCTGTTCGAAAGAGATACCGCTGCCCCGGAACATAAAGGGCAATAGAAGGAACATGCGTGGGTTTTAGTCAGTACAAGTCTGACACGCCCCTCCCCCTGGTCCGCCCAGAGCGGGGGAGTGTTTGAATGATTTCGCATTAGCAAAAACAAAAACGGCCGGGGACAATTTTACAAAAACGGGGGGGGGGGTGACTAGAGATCATCCCCTTATTAGGGAATATGAGTACCTATTATAAAACTTTGTAGATCAGAAGGGGTAGCCCTTCTGATCTACAAAGATGGTGCTAGACACCCTGTATAGCTCTGTCTCTTTCCCTCAGTGGAATAAGAATTGCTTTAAGAGGTCATAGTAGGGTAGCAGAACAGAATTTAAGATGACTTCAATTTATTTCGCTAGACCGGGCCTCTAAAACTTATTTAATATTCACAAAAGGTATCACGTTTGAGACAAAATAAAATCTTAAACAGCAATCATACACTTAATACACACATTTTGTATGAAAACGCGACGTTTTGTATGAGTTTAAGTGTTTTGAGCGCATAATATTGTCATTATTTGCATGGATATTGCTAATTATGTTGTAAAATCAAAGTAAGTAATTTTATTAAACAGATGACAAAATAATAAACTAGCTTTTGCCCGCGGCTTCACTCGCGTTAAATTTGTGGTAACACAGTTCCCCTTTCCTTAAACCTTATTTATTGTATAATGGCAAAGCTAAGTTTTCCCTTTTCATCCCTCTTTCTCCCTCATATGTCACTACTTTAAAAAAATTGCATATGTCCGGCTCCAAGGTCTCAACTATCTCTGTATCAAAATTCATCAAAATCGGTTTAGCTATTTAGGCGTGAAGACGTAAAAACAAACAAACAAACTCACTTTCGCTTTTATAATACTAGTAAGGATTCTTTAATACATATTCCCAAGAAATAAAAAAAAACAATTCAAGTTACTTATGATTAAAGACATACAAGTATTTTGCTAAATACAACGTTTTTCTATAGCATCATAAAATTTTCCAATCACGGAAGGAAATAGTTCCGGTGACTTAAAACATATATTATTCGGATTATTATTTTTAAAACACAAAATCCCCTTGACTTCGGCAATATTTATAAACGGAAATTTCCTTTTATGGATATTCTAAGAATACGAAATGTAGATAAGTCATTTGTTCGAAGTTCCGATTTGAATAATCTGACATCGCGCGCCTTGTTGCTGACAATGACCTGCTGTTGTACTCGGCAGACATGTTTGCGATCTCCAGACTACGAATGAATTGTTTAATGCTCTCATTAGCTTTAACCCGTGACTTCGCTCGCTGTATAGACAAAAATGATTCCATTGAAACTTTGCAATTATGGTGTTTGATACTCGGAAATTATTTTAATCCAAAGATTGTGGTTGTACGGAGTAATCCGTACAACCAACTAATTATGAGTATTATGTTTTATTTTTATTAGTGTAAATTATTTAGTGTGTTTGAATAAAACCTTCTTAACTTACGGTGTTTTGTTTGAACCATTAAACTAAATGAAAAACTCTCCGAAGGATGGGGTTCTTTAAATCAGCACAAACTTTCTCAAAGTATTTTATTGTACTCATATTACATAAACTATAAGCAACGGTTCTGACAATTCGAATGGCGGACCGCGACAGTATTGCAACGTTCGGAAAAATGACTCAATTTATTAGTCGATTAAAAATTGTGATTCTTGATATCTTGGGGTTTAAGGATATTACTACTTTATAGATAACTGATTAAGGAGAATAATATTAGCAATAAGTATAAATATGATGGTAAGCGATCAAATTAATGACTGTTAAAGTAGGTATTTTCCTTGCATCAAATGTACACCAAATCACGTGGTTAATTAACAACATAAAAAGGAATTGAAACAATATAACATTAGAGAGATTCCGTTGAGGGCACCCATGTCTCAGTACAATCGTGGATACGCGTTAATGCCTGTAAAATTATTATCAAATGACGGTTTAATTTTAAGTTATTTGTACTGTAGTATATGCCACTCAAAACCCGGATTTTGTACAGTATCAAGACCGAATCTTTCCATACCATAAATGTACAGAAACGACTTTTAAATAAATAAGCGTAAACGCGACCACATCAATCAAATACGACGAAAAATTAACGCTAGTGCTAATGAAAAAGGCGAAAACAATCAGAAAACAATCTTAGTCACACGGTTTTTTTAACATTCCAAATATAGAAATTACAATACGGAAACTCCATGCGTTTCTTAACACGTTCGCTGCATTACGAGATCTATCAGATCTCTTGCGGGACTTTTCTATTGTGCGTTGAATAAAATCGTGTTGTTTCACTCCTTGCGGGAGGATCTAACTTGTAAAGTTCTTTATGTATGAGTAAGACAAATATACATATTTGCTTTCTACTTAAAACTGAATTTAAAGACATTAAAAAATAAATTAGAGATGGATTAGGTCCCTAACGCACAGTACTATAATTATTTTCATTTCTTGCGTTAGGAGATATGTCGGTACTCGTGGAATCATAGGCCTCGTAGACGCAAGAGAGGAAAGGAGGGCGGCGCGGGCGCTCTGTGACTCGTGTTAGTGTTGTCCTAGCATCGACGTGCGCGCAGCTCGCGCGCACGTCGATTTTGGAAATAACACTCGCGTATATACGTCGTGTACGTGTTGATTACTTTTTATTAACAATGAGTGATTTTAGAAGAAAAAAGTGTAGAAAATCTATTTGTTTTGGTGAGGTTGCCAACGAAAAATCAACACCGGATTATAACGCTACATCGTCCAGTAAAATAAAAATTTTGCATAATATTCAAATTTGCCCCCCATTGGCTAACAATGACAGTGATTCAGATTTTGATTGATTGAATTTTTTATTTATTATTTTTTATTAAAGAAAATTCCCCGCACAAAGAATTAATCCTGTTTTTGTTTTATATTGATTTGTTGTGATTGATTATATTGAAATAAGAATTGAATATAAAAATTCAATAATTTTTTTTCAATCGACAACTGAGATATTATTTTATTCCCATCACTACTTACTACAAATATTGAACTATCTTCGGTTGCGGTACGAGATACAATCGATACCTAATTTTTTTTTGGTATTTGTAGTTTATTCAAATGTCATAACTGCGTGCGAACCTAGCAAAATATAGAGCAATAGGCTATCTTTCACCCACATAAACTTTAAAATATATGTCATTGGTTTTCTCGAAGATATAAGTTATTTTCAAAACTGTATTTTTAGGAGACTGATTAGGTCTCAAACGCACCAAAGGGCAGATTAGTTTCGAGATCTTTTAGGTCTCCAAAGCACCAGCTGAAAGTTCTTTCAAAATGATGGCGCAGTGAACGTGTTAATAAACATGGAAAAAAAATCGGAAATATCAATGTTGATATTATAATAGGAATAATATCATTAATGATTATCTAAATATTTAGTTATGGTAATGGTCTCTCTGTTAGTATTCACGCATACTTGCCACTTCGCTAGCGTGTGAGTCTACTAGCTAGAGCACTTGATGGTAGATATTTATTGCCCTCAAAAACTGGCAGCAAGTTCGTCATTGGAGGTCGAGTTACCACCTTCCCTCAAATATGGCTAATGACGTAGGTAATGGCTGATCTTCGCGTTATGCTCGTGAACGGGTGCTGCTTGTGGTGACTGGTCGTCTTGTTACTCTTTCCTTTATTTACATAGCATCTTACAATTATATTTTTAAATATTTCTTAGAAAATAAAAAATAAATAAAAAACATTTAAATTCAAATTCAAATTCAAATTCAAATTCATTTATTAATTTTGTGAACAGAGGGTACAATATTATGATGTTATATAAAAAAAAAAATTTTGATCCTTACAATGTCCCGCCGAAAGGCATACAAAATGGTTAATTAATTAAATAAATTGTTCATTCAGGTATTAAAAAATAAAAATATTAAAAATACTAATAAAAAAAATAAAAAAAAATGTTATGTCTAAATTAAAATTAAATGTCAATAAGTAGTATCATAATCAGTTTCCTGAGGCATGCAAGATTCGATTTTAATGTCATCACCTTAATATTTAAAAATATTTAAAAATAATTTAATTAATAAATTTAATAATTTAAAAATATAAAAATAGGTTTCCGCCGGTAGCGGGAGCAGGGTCCAAGCTACCGGTGGTTAGGGCTCCAGAGACAGGAACCTCCTCACAATGCGGGCCGTGTCGAGGAGTACTGCCTTCTGAATCAGGCCCTTGATCCAACCACCTAAGGAGAGCTTCGACAGATGTTCGTCGAAGCTCTTGGCAATTAAGCCATTGGCCGTTATGACAATCGGCACAATGATAGCCGAGTTTACATTCCACATGTCAACAACCTCGTGTGCCAAGTCAAGATATTTTAGTTGTTTTTCTTTCTCAGCTTTCACGAGGTTTTCGTCATGTGGGATGGTAACATCGATTATCATTACGCGGCGCGCTGATCGGTCTATCACCACTATGTCAGGCTTATTGGCGACAATAGTCCTGTCAGTAATGATAGACCGATCCCAGTACAGCGTGACATGGTCTTTCTCGAGAACTGGGTCGGGCACATACTTGTAGTACGGTACCTCAGATTCAACAAGATTATATTTCAAGGCAAGTTGCTGATGAATAATCCTGGCTACTTGGTTGTGTCTATGCAAATACTCGCTGTTAGCTAGACGAGAACAACCAGAAATAATATGTCTGATGGACTCACCAGGACGATGGCATGCCCGACACACGTCAACCGTCCCATCCTTCATAATATATTTCCGGTAGTTGTTCGTCAACATAACTTCGTCCATAATCGCACAGACAAAACCTTCAGTTTCCCCAAATAGGTCACCGAATCGTAGCCAGGACACGGACGCCAGAAAATCTACATCGGGCCCATGAAGAGCCTTGTAGAAGCGCCCGTGAAGCTCCTTACCTTGCCATACTTCCTTGCGGTCATCGGTAGTAAGTACTACAGGTTTGCGCCAATTCTCTTTAGCCATGGACAACGGGGTGAGTCCCTTGTCCACTGCGACTACATCTCGGTGCATACCCACGTCGGCTTTTATGAAATATTCCCTGAGACTGTACACCTCTCGGCTGTGGAGGGTCTTTGCGTTTAAAAAGCCTCGACCCCCACACTTCCGTGGGATGTTGTTACTCTTATTATTAATTCCTTTTATTTTATTTCTTTTGTACTATGATCATAGTTTATTATCTGGGACTTCTTCACTCGTTAGACTGGAGGATTTTTGATATACATAATTGGTGTTTGAGCTGACATGAGACAATGAATTAATTATTTCTTAAATTTAAGTTATGACTAACGATATTGTATTAAATCTGGTTCCTCTAAACTAACAGACAGATATGTTGCTTTGCTGGGAAGTTTGTTCCGCCACTTTTATCCCAGCTAAAACAATAGAAAGTGGCGAAGGGCGGGCGTTTTGTGGGACTGCCTCTGGTAATATGACATTCAAAAAGTGCTGATTATCAGCCTTACTTGTACCATCCTACTAAAATCATACTCCCATGCTTAATGCTAAATTTTATCGAAGACAAAAAAACATCCTCACAAACTTTCGCATTAATAATATTAGTAGGAAGGATGTCTATATTTCCTTTCCGTTACTTCGAGATTTATGTAAATAAAATATGATTTATTTACACAGTTAGGTGTTTGCGAATTAGCAGTGTTAATGTTTTTTCTTAGTTCTTATTTGCATAATTATATACAAATTCAGCGGAAGGTCTTAAGCGGTGACTATTGAGAACTTTGCTTTGCTGTTTGCTTTGTAACTGTATTGTATTATTTTAGTGTTAAGTATGGTTAGCAAAAAAGTGTCCTCTTTGGTTCTTCCGGAGCATAAATTATCTTTAGAGACGTCATCTTATTCATTTTGATGTGTGAACAGTAACATTATTCTCTGTTTATATTGTGTCCACAATAAGAATGTTTCGCAAAACAAAAAGACTGTTTAAAAACGTATTTGTTTATTATCCTACTAATATTCTAAAAGCAAAAGCTTGTAAGGGTAAAAGTATGTTGGGTGCTCTTTCACACAAAAACCACTGGATGAATTTTGATGAAACTTTACAATAATATAGCTTACATATCAAAATAACATACAGGCTACAATTCAGAAAGAAATATTGTATATTTTCTCTCCACGCGAGTAAAACCGCGGGGCACAGCTAGTTTTAAATACTGAGTTTTAAGGACGTAGACGCTGTTTAAACTCAATAAACTTAGTGTTTAAAATGTGTCTTTCCCTATTAACTGAGACATAGTATTGTAAATATTGCAATGTAATATTATTTTATGAAACCACATCGATGTAAAACGATGAATTTTACAAGTCATTTAGTTTCAAATATTTATTTAGATGTTAATTTTGTCAGATAGTTAAAATTCTAATAACTTATTAAATAAACTTATATGACATTGTTTTTTATAGTTTTTTCTAAGATTGTAGGTACTTATTATTATTTCTTTAATATTTAATGACTAGCTTTCGCCCGCGGCTTCGCCCGCGTTGAATTCGGGGTAACACAGTTCCTCTTGCGCCTTATTGATTTGTAATAGCAACGCTAAGTTTTCCCTTTTCTTCCCTCTTTCTCCCTCACATCCCACTTTTTTTAAATAAAAATTAGCCTATGTCCGTCTCGTGGTTCCCAACTATCTATGTACTAAAATTCATCACAATCGGTTTAGCCATTAAAGCGTGAAGAGGTAACAAACAAATAAACAAACAAACAAACTCACTTTTGCTTTTATAATATTAGTAAGGATTTGTATAACACCTTTGGCAAACCATATAATATTAGATTTTCCTGCAGTAGCAGAAGTATGGACATGAAATCTGCTTGTGTACGGATGATTTTTCTAAAACCTTTCGATTCAAAATATTAAAGAGCTTTGAGCAATTAACAATGACCCCATCAAGCCGTCCTTTTTCTTTTTTATGGATGGGAAATCATCAAACAACTCCTAACGCTCTGGGTGGAGCAGAAGGGAGTGTCAGACTTGTACTGTGTAAAACCGCTCCATGTTCTTTCTTTTGCCCGTTGTGTTCCGGGGCAGTGGGATCACTTTCAAACAACCTTGACAAGCAGTGGTCCTGACGGGCCCCTCTGCTTTGCTGACATCTCTTTGAGGCGAGCGTAGAAAACGAATGCGCCGTCAACACGGCCTGTCGTCACTAGACAGACGGACGGTGAGCTACCCATTGCTCACCGTCTGCAGCTAGATTACAGGCTCGCGCCTAAGGTGGCCGGGAATCATCTCGTAGCTCCCATCGCCTGAAGCGTCTACCACGGCGGCTGGGACAGTTTAAGGTGCTCTCCCCCAAACGTCCAGCGACTTCCTTCTCTACCATAACTGCTTCACAGAAGGAGGTTCCTACTTCCCATTCCCTCGCTCCAGAACATGGACTGACGCGAGAAGTCGCCGCCATCGAGGACACACGGATGCTCCGCGAAAGCGACCGTCACAATATCCTCCGGGCGAACGTTACAATAGTGACACCCGGGCGTTTCCTCCCACCCTATAACATGCAGGAACCTCCCAAATCAAGCTATCCTAGCGGCAGAAGAAGCAAACCATTTTTAACATAAGGTTACCTTGCCTAGCTCACCCTCCGTCGGTCTATTGACGACAGGCCGTGTCGACGGCGTGTTAGTGTTCCACGCGCGCCTCAAAGAGATGTCAGCAAAGCAGAGCCTGTCGGGGTTGCGGGTTGTTCAAAAGAGATACCGCGGGCCCGGGACGTAAAGGGCAATGGAAGGAGCATGGGTGGGTTTTAGCCAGTACAAGTCTGACAGCGGGGAAGTTATTTGACGATTTGCCAAACAAAAAAAAAGGTGACTTCGCCTTACGTTTTAACCTACCAATCAAATACTGAACATAACAAGTTCAAATTTTAAAGCGATTTTTAACTAACCACAACCATGTGACCATTACACGTGTGATGATGATGATGATGATGATTAATCAGTTTGTTTGCTGTCAAACTGCAACATTGTAGTAAATAATTGCCCGTCTCTACAACAAATTGAAACAAAAAGTCTGAAACTATGATTGAATTTTCAAATAATTATGATCAGAGACTTTGTTTTTGCTTCATAAGTGTGTATGTAAACGTATTTATATCGTTATTTATCTTTGTTTGGTTTTGTTACAAAAACTGAATAATTGTCAGTGTGAATTACGATTTGTACATAAGAAAATTGATTAAAAATGATATAGGAATTTTGTGGTAGTAGAAATCTTATAGCAGTAAGGAATTTGCCTAGATGCCTAAATATCGTTAACATCCACCTTACCTTTATTCCGTGTTACTCAAATTCGGCGTACATGTTTGCTTCATTGCATTCTCGCCTTTCAACTAAACTGTTTTTGTTCACTTAGGCGCGTCGCCCACACGACCAAGAGTCGAGACGCAGACGGGGCGCGGGCGCGTTAGGCGCGTCACCCACACGACATTTGTAAAGAAAATCTCGTTGCGGCGTGACTCTAATCTGAGATTTTTAATACAAATGTCGTGTGGGCGACGCGCCTAACGCACCCACGCCGCGACTGCGCCTCGACTCTTGGTCGCTTGGTCGTGTGGGCGATGCGCCTTAGTAGTAGCTGAAAATTCTTATCGATAGATAAGCGATGAGTCAAGACATTTATCCCGACTTTAGCCTATATGCACACGGATTAATATAATACTGTCTTGTAATCTTTCAATGTGACTCAAAATACCTTTGACCCTACAATGACAATCAATTTTCCAATATCCTTAACGGAAAATTTATGCTTAATACAAAAGATATTCTAACACCATCGTGACATAAAAACAGGTATTTGACACTGCTTAGAAGATCATTAATAATCCATACTACCTAAGTATTTCGTTTTTCTCCAACGACAGTGACAAATTATTGATGAGGCTTTATAGCTTACTAGCTTTTGCACGCGGTTTCGCTCGCGTTAAATTGAACTCAGTTCCCCTTTCCTGATTTACAGGTACCTGCTGCCTGTAGTTTTTGCCCTTGCGCTTTATTAATTGTAATAGCAAAGCTAAGTTTTCCTCTTTCTCCTTCTTTACTCACTTTAAAAAAAAAATGACAATGTCCGTCTCCAGAGTCCCAACTATCTCGGTACGAAAGATCAAGATCAGTTAAGCCATTTAGGCGTGAAGACGTAACAAACAAACTCACTCTTGCTTTTATAATATTGATAAGGATGTAAAGGTATAAACTTTGTACTAAGTCTGAATTCCTATACTACAGCTGGACATCACCCTCTTGTTAAATAAAGGATTTCAAACACCAATGAAAATCAAAGCAAATAACTTAACATAGTAAACCCACGATTTGCCAGTTATTTATGATTTTATTTGAAAAAAAAAAGTTAACCCTGACTAAGAATTTCTCCTGTATCGTGGGTGTGTTTACAAACATTTAAACTCACATACACAAACAGCCAGACCCGGAACAACTATCTGTAGGCCATGCAAATATTTGTTCAGTCCGGGGACGTACCGCAGCAGCCGATTCGATTGCTTTACCACTGCGCCAACTTTATCGTCCAACTTCTTTTTTTTTCTTTTATGTAATGGGTATGAACCTATTCCCATCAACCAGACACAAATCTAGACCCCGTAGCTACTATTGTTAAAAACCCAATAACATTTCCGAACACAGGTATCATCAAAGCTTTCAACAAGCTAGCAACCGCAAAGAAGTATTCTGATGACGGGCCTGTTGGTCTAGTGGTTAGTGGCCCTGACTGCTGAGCCGGAGGTCGTGGGTTCGATTCCCACCCAGGACAAACTTTGTGTGATGAGCATGATTGTTTGTTCTGTGTCTGGGTGTAATTTATCTATAATATGTATGTATTTATAAATTATATAAATATCAGTTGTCTAGTTACCATAACACAAGCTCTGCTTAGCTTGTGATCAGATAACCGTGTGTGAGTTGTCCCAAGATATTTATTATTCATTGCAGATATACATACAGACAGCATTCTTTTCATAAAGCCGAAAGGGTTCCAAAATATGACGTCAATGACTCGATTGACGTCAATACAAGTTACCCTTAATTTAAAAACCTGTTTTGAAATTAATTCGGTTATTTAAACTGGCTCTTTTAAGACACGGCTGGCGATAAGACATCTATCAAAATGGCAAATAAAAAAAAAATTTAAAGGGCTACCAAAATTTGACAATCTTTGAACCTGTTTTTGGTATTTTTGTGAATCACTGTTCACTGTAGGTTTTATTGAATACGGCAAACCTTGTTTAGTTCGACTGAGATGTTCATAATTCCGTCTTCATGACCTGGTTACATTCTATTTGGGGTCGGCGCAAAGATTTTTTCTTCCGTTCTCTCTACTCAATCCTCTATCTATCTATCATCTCTTTTTCATCATGCCATTCCTCATCTTCATCCTCCATCCATAATATTTCGTCTCTAGCCTGTATTTGCATTTTGTGTGAAGACCTTACAATGGGCTTAAAGCTAAGGTACCTACACACGACGGCAGGTCACTATCCTACACTATTATAACCTGTAGGCCTACAATGACGTCTTAAAGCAGAACTTATTCCACTGAGTGAAAGAGATGGTGCTAGACACCCTGTATAGCTCTGTCCCTTTCCCTCAGCGGAATAAGTTCTGCTTTAACACGTCATGGTAGGGTAGCAGATCTCTCTACTACGGGTCGCACACCATTGAGAGACCATCGATGAGAGTTACCGGGAAATTCCCGACAACTAATCCAGTGGCTATTAGCTACCCTGTGAATATCATCGCTTCAACGAACCTGGGTCTTGTATAAGTTGCACTAAGTTGCTGTTTAAATTAAAAAGGGCCATAAATAATAATAAAAAAACAAATATTAGGGCGCTTTCAATTTAGACGTTTCGTGTCGGACCGCTACGGTGCCGAAGCGGTGCGTGTGTCGTATAGCGCACGGACGGTCGTTTGTTTTCATACAAAGCGCGCGGTGCGGCGTCTGCGGCAGCGTTAGTACTACGCTCGCTCGACGGCAGGACGACAAACGCAACGCGTCAACTGTATGAAAAAGGACAACCGTCCGTGTGCAGTCCGACAAACGCACCGCTTCGGCACCGTAGCGGTCCGACACGAAACGTCTAAATTGAAAGCGCCCTTATTTTTAATGTAAAAATCGTATCAATACAGGCAGTTGTTTCGGGTTTGGCATTTGTGTGTGTGTTTGAATGTCTGTAAACGCACCCACGATACAGGAGAAATTAATTTAAGCAGCGAATTGTCTTTTATTTTTAGAGTAACTGTTATTTGTCCAGAATTTGTCGCCATCATAGATTCATCCGTGTTCAAAAAAATACGCAAATATGACAAAACACACGCATAATGCTTTTAGCACGGTAATAATTTAGTCTTGATTAAGCGTTAATTTCCTAAACCAACACGTTTATTTGTGGCTATTTTAGATCTAAGTAATATTTATTCTTAGAATCGAGAAGATAATCTATAGTAGTTACTGTTGTTTTATAAAGATAAAAAAAAAACAATAGGAATTTTACAGGAACAGCCTAGATATTGGAAGTTGGCTTCACTAAGAGAGTGAGGAAATAGAGAGTGCACCTGCGCCTGCGCACACACGCCTGCACTATAATATCTACCAGATATCTAATCTCCGCTGAGATTGGCCGCCGTGGCCGAAGCCGGTCAGGAGGACTATGTATGCACTTCACTTCATAGTATGTATAAAACAAAGTTGCTATGCTAAGATATGATAGTGTACTCTTGGGCACAATAATATCTCCCTCGCCGATGGCTAATCTCCGCTGTGATTGGCCGCTGTGACCGGTCAGGTCTATTATACGTGTAGTGGTATAATTGATCACCACATACAAGGTATTAATTTGTTTTTAGTTAGTAATAGTTTATTGATGAACGAATGTTTTTAAATACCTACTATAAAATATCCTTAAATAGATACACAAACAAATCATTTACAAAATAACGACTAAATTAAAACTCACAACGGAGAACCTATACAGGGTGTTGCATAAAACTAAACAAGTTATGTTCTATGACTTTTGGTGATTCATTTTTTTATTTTTGACAACATCGTCTGATATGGCATGCCATACGTCAGTTCCTACATAATGTTCATGATGTACTTATCACGTGATGATCAGTCGCAAGCCTGAATTCCCGGATCGATACTCGAGCCAGCAACTTCAAAAACTCTATGAAATATTCATAAGTTTGAAGAGAAAAATAATATTATCGGGGATGCCCCAAACGTCTGTTATGCAAAGAAAAAGAATCGTTAAACTATGTATGCATAAGAGCGCTTTAACATTGTTCAGTAAATAATATCGACAGAATTTGAAAACTAACCTGTTACTTACATTATTAATAATAATTACTTTGTCGACACGTTGTAACAAACGTGTTTGTTTTATAGAAAAAAAAAACACTAATTTGCGCAGAGCCGAGAATTGTCAAGCAATTATAAAATATTTTTAGCAATAAAATAAACCAATTACAAATTTAAAACACGTGTAAGGATATTCTAAGCCGGGGTTGCGGGTTGTTAAAAAGAGATACCGCCGCCCCGGAACATAAAAGGCATAAGAAGGAACATGGGTGGGTTTTAGTCAGTACAAGTCTGTCATCTTGACGTTTTATAAGTGCCCAAGTAGGCCTATGTGAAATAAATATATTTTGATTTTAGCTTCACCCAAAGCATGGGAAGTTATTTGAAGATTTTCCCATCTGCAAAAAACAAGGACACCAAATGAAATCTGTTCGCACCATTCAGTTTTTATTTCAAATTACCATCCATGTTATTCTATTTATACTGGGTGTATAAATAAAATAAAGTATTAATTAAATTATAATCTTTATGAGGTCTTTGACAGTATATAAGAAAAAAAATCTTTGTATGCTAAAATGCTATTTATAAAAATTTAGGAAAGCCTTAGGTACTTAGGTAAGTAGTTACCAAATAAATATAATTTGACTGAGAAGGTTACCAGCTAGTTTAAGTTTTAAATAGAGGAAAAACTATATTTATAAAAAATATATTTAATAAATATAATACCTAATATTTAATATTAATGCCAGTATTAATTAATGTCTCATTTTCATTACTTACATTTTTAAATATTTCTTAAAATCTAATATATAAAATTCTCGTGTCACAGTGTTAGTTACCATACTCCTCCGAAACGGCTGGACCGATTTGCATATCGGGTAGGTCTGAGAATCGTCTTCTAAAAAGAGAAAAGGAGCTGAGATGAAAAATAATAAATAAATATGTAATAATACATAGATATACCTACTTAGTATAAAAAAAAACCTTTCAAAATATAAAAATAGTGGTCCGCCGGTATCGGGAGCATGATCCAAGCTACCGATGCTTAGGGCTCCGGAGACGGAAACCTACACAATGTGGGCTGTATCCAGGAGTACTGCCTTCTGGGCCAGGCCCTTGATTTTACCGCCTAAGAGAGCATCGACAGGTGGTTATCGAGGCCTTTGGCCATCAGGCCATTGACCGGTACGACAATTGGCACAAGGATAGCCGAGTTCACATTCCACATGTCAACAACTTCGTGTGTCAAGTCGAGATATTTTATATAAGTTGTAGTAGTCAAGAAGTTCTCGTGCAACACTCACGGCCATATCTTTTGAATACGTAGACAGAAAGGGCTATTTTTTATTAGAAGTTAATTCATAGCTCTATGGCAGGGATGGCCAACCAGTCGATCGCGATCGCCCGGTCGTTCGCGGCTATTATTCCAGTCGATCGCAGCAAGGCAAACAAAATAAATAAGTACCTCTAGCAGATGCACAACGTAATCACCAAAAGTCTGCGCGTTTTGTATTGTGTGATGTTTAATTAAAAAAAAAATACCACCACACCACATAATGGCGTAGATACATATTGTAGAAGAACGCACCAAATTTTGTGAGTAAAAAGTAGATCTTGAGTGTTTTCAAGTTGACCACCCCTGTTCTATGGGTTATAGACTTGAATATAAATGGTTTTAGTTTAAACTCGAAACCTTCACGCGTTCCGAAGATAAAGGGTCTTGACTTAGGTTGCTAAGGCGTTTAAAAATCCGGGGTTGCGGGTTGTTCGAAAGGGATACCGCGGCCCCGGAACGTAAAGGGCAATAGAAGGAACATGGGTGGGTTTTAGTCAGTACAAGTCTGACATGCCCCCTCGCTCCGCCTAGAGCGGGGGAAGTCATTGGATGATTTTCCACCCGAAAAAAAAAAAAGTCGTTTAAAAATTCTCAAACTTTTAAAATATGACACTCGGTTTTAATGTAGGGAGCTTCTTGTTGGTTAATAATGTTTATAATTAGAGATCACTAGCATGAGCATGCAGTATAAACGTAAAACAAATAAATACGTCAATTTATAGAATCTTTTTTTTTAACCGTGAGAATATCCCTACACGTGTATAACTAAAAATATTTAATAATTGCTAGATAATTCTCGGCTCTGTGCAAATTAGAGTTTTTTTTATAAAAAAAAATCTAAAGCAAAGAGTGAGAATACGTATTTAAAAAAAAAATTGTTCGAAGTGTTCTATTTTTAAATATGTTTTAGAGGTATGAAGAACAGGGTGTAAAGTTCTTCATCCTCTATGGAAAAGGGGAGGATCCTCCGACCAGACGGGTGTTGTGTCTGGCGGGCCACTGCCCGACAGTTGTTTGTCGGGCGCTCGTATATATGCTAACTGCGCGTACAACTTTGCTTGCGCGATGTAGGAATCTTGCCGTTAGTTCTTCAGTGGCTGGATAGATGGCGCTGTAGTACTGTTTGCCACTTGCATCTTTGTGTCGCTACATCACTCCCCCCCAAAGACCCAAGGTCGATTGGGTTCGGTACAGCGACGCGTCGTGGCTGACTGCCGGCGTCGACCGGGAGAGGATCTGCGTCGACTCTCAACCGTCGGGAGTGCAGTGTGCTGGCGCCGTGGTCGCTGATGAAGTTTCGGGGGCTGACCAGGAATGCGTTCTGCTGCATGCTGGTGGTCAGGGTACCCGAGAGTAGCTGGCTGGCTGCGTTGACTCGCTGCTCGGGAGCTGGAGGGAGTGATATGACGATGGTGACGTCATGATGTTCGAAGGCTGCGTTGACGTCCAGTCGGGATCACGTCGGGGTCACCAATTTAGAGGTATGAAGAACAGGGTGTAAAGTTCTTCATCCTCTATGGAAAAGGGGAGGATCCTCCGACCAGACGGGTGTTGTGTCTGGCGGGCCACTGCCCGACAGTTGTTTGTCGGGCGCTCGTATATATGCTAACTGCGCGTACAACTTTGCTTGCGCGATGTAGGAATCTTGCCGTTAGTTCTTCAGTGGCTGGATAGATGGCGCTGTAGTACTGTTTGCCACTTGCATCTTTGTGTCGCTACAATGTATATTTAGATTTAGAATAACATGTAGATCATTGCCGTAACCACCCAGATTGTATTAGCAGATGTGTTTGTTAAAATCAGGACATGGTTATCATACTTTTGTATGATACATATCATTGGCAAGATATATTTAAACAAAAAACATAAATTTTAAATCCTGTTCGGATTTTAACATTATATATTTTCATCAAGAGGTGATAAATGACTGATCAAATCAAAATCGGTCCACCCGTACAAGAGCTACAATGGCACAGACATGCACACAAATACACAGAGACACACTCTATGGACACACTTCAAACTAATACAGCCCTGGATTATGGTCAGGGGTAAAAATCATCAAAACAATTAGTATCATCAACACATATATTTCAATAAATTCCTAAAATAAAAAAAAAAATCTTTTTATTAAAAAAAAAATATCGCTTTAATGGACAGCCATCTGAACTTTAGATTTAAGCTTAGAGACAAGTTTGAACTGTCAGCATGAGTCTTACCATATTTTCTATTTGTTTCAGAAGACTGAAAGATGGTTGTAGGCACCCTACAGCATGTCCCCAGCAAGGGGCGGATATCAATTATGAAAATACAAAACTTCACCGTACAGAAAAGACGTAAGTATATCAAATTAAAAAAATAATACAGTTTCATACAAGTGAAGAAACTTTTGTCATTGCGCCCGAGGCAGATTTAACGCCCGAGCCGCGAAGCAAGGGTGTTATAGAGCCGAGAGCAGCAGTGACAAATTTTCATGTGTATCAAACGACGTTTTTCAATACACTTGGGAGAAATTAAATAACAGAACAAAAAGTGCTTTTGTCATTTATCAATATGAGATATGATTTCATTTGTTTTTTCCCCACGTCTTGTGATCTTGTCTTCTCCTTCTAAAGTAGCAACAAAGGCATGTCATTGCTAAACAGCCCAAGAAATCTAGAACTCAAATAAAATTATTTAAATATGGCCTTAAAAACCAGCGCCTCCTTGGTCTAAAAAAAAATTGCCAGCTATAAAGATTTGAGGAGTTGGTTGGTGTTGCGGGATCGTTTTAAATACGCGGGAAAATTACAGCTTCATATTTGTGAAAGAATTATCGTCATCGGATCAATAGATCCGCAGAAAACTTCTTACATTAAAACTTACAAAGTATCCCCCTTTATAATGTTTTTAATAGATTGTTCTTTATAAACTGTGTTTTTAAATTAAGAATACTGGTTCTCTTTTTAAAATTATGGCAATATGTGCAAACACGTGAGAACAAAATGCACGTGTTTTTATTTACAAAGTTTTAGAATAAATTATAGTGTGAGATAGAATAGAAGGTCATTTTTCAAATGTCTACATTTTGATCATAGACTATAACAAACTTGGAATAAAGCTCTATTATGTGTTGATCAAAAATTCAATCGGCCAGCGGTAATTAGACGATTTTCGATGTTGATCTCCTGTTCAAAAAAGGTAGTCAGCGGTCAGTGACCCTAGAATAGTATCACGTTTTCGTTATTTTTAGAAAAATCTATAAGTGGGTTTTGGGAAAATTCCAAAGCAACAATATTAAATTCGCATTTTGATTAGAAACGTGTATTATTATAACGAAATTATAACTGTTTTATTTCTATTTTTAGATTCTGTGATCAAACTATCGTATGGGATTCTGTTAATGATCGTCAGTGTCATTATGGCTGCGATAGATCCTGTCGACATCGCTACTAATTGGGTAAGTCCTTAGTTGGATTAGGGATTTTTTAATAGTTAATTATAATGTCCCCCAACGAACCCAAATCGGCGGCAAAGACGATAGGGGTTCCGGTTCACGGCTCACAGCTCAGTAGGCCTACTATGACATCTTAAAGCAGAACTTATTCCACTGAGTGAAAGAGATGGTGATAGACACCCTGTATAGCTCTGTCCCTTTCCCTCAGTGGAATAAGTTCTGCTTTAATACGTCATGATAGGGTAGCAGATCTCAAGTGCATGCGGCGTGTCTCCACAGATAATTTCCCACCTTCACACCTGCACACTTGACGATCATAAGATCTGCGTCAGCAAACAGTTTTCGCACAACTGAATACTTTTATTGAAACGAAGTTTTCGAAAGGGGGCTAGACGAAAAAATTAAGACCAAAAGTTGTAACGACACTTTTTGCTAAAGCTGTAAGCCGTGCGGCGTGCGCGTGTTTCTCTGTCTGTCTCTCTCTTCATAGAAATCAAGCCAGTTATTTTGGTTTCGTCTCTCTATTTCGCATTGAACAGTGTGGTGTCGCGACGATTATTGTTGTTGAGTGTATACAGGTCTTTTGTACATAATAACTTCGTTCCATCCGGGTGTCCCTTGACACCTCTCAAGTTTTTTTTTTTACTTTTCTTTCTTGTTACAAAAACTAACTGACATAATGAATATGACACATTGTAAAAGAAAAAAAATGGTGGTTAATAAGACCAAATTCGTCAGTCTACAATCACCAATTACCTTTTAAATTACCCGTCGATTCTCTTAGCTAATAATTTACGGCCAGCTATCTGTTTTTTATTACAAAAAAAAGAAGTAATTACTAAGTTTTAGTATCGTACAGTTTCAATTATAACATTATCCTGCCTAGACGTGCGTGGTCAAGTTAAAAAACACGCGATTAACTTTTTTTAAAGTTCATCTCACGTTTAGAACACGTGAGCTTTGAGATCTAAAATACTGCATTCGACGACTTATAAATTAAGTTTGTGAATAAGTTACTATGCAATTCTGAAGTTCGAACATCAACTGATCAACACATCAACTTATTCCACTGAAGGAAAGAGACAGAGCTTTACAGGGTGTCTAGCACCATCTCTTTCCCTCAGTGGAATAAGTTCTGCTTTAAGACGTCATGGTAGGCCTAGTGGTCAAGTGGAGGTTGACTGGCTTTCTCGGGATTGGGACGTATTATATTTAACTGCCTCGTGGGTCCAGCGGTTGCAAGCGCGATTGTTGAGCATGTGGTTTTAGTTTTGATTCCAAATTGGGGCAGTGTTATAGTGCTTTTCCATCAGGAATTTCTCAGTAACATCCAGGGATGTGTCCAGTTGCTGGCAATAGGCTCGCCCCTATTACTTGACTTCAAGGAAGTTGGCGAAATCTTGCTGTACTATTAGTCGACCAACCCTAACCGTGCATCTTTTCTCGACGTTTTATAAGTGCCCATGTAGGCCTATGTGAAATAAAAATATTTTGATTTAGATTTTGAGTTGATGATGAATTATTACAAGAATAGGAGACGAACTCTGTGGCAGGCTTGTAAAGAAAACTATACGTACAGGACGGCCGTTATCAAAGGAAAAGTTTCGGTAAATTTTGCCATTGTTTTTTTTTGTGGTTGTTTTTTTTCAAATGGAATAATCATCAAATAATTTCTCCCGCCCTGGGTGGAGCGGAAGGGAGTGTCAGACGTTTACTGTGTAAAATCTATCCATGTTCCTTTTTTGCCTTTTGTGTTCCGGGGCCGCGCTATCTCTTTAACAACCCGCAACTCCTGCTGGTTTGTAGTGGGCTGATGAAATCCTCTCGCATTTTTCATCTGAATAATACTATTTTTGTTGTTGTAAGAATATTAGTAAAATCTAAATCTACATAAATCATCATCTGCCTAGCCTTTTCCCAACTATGTTGGTGTCGGATTCCAGTCTAACCGGATGCAGCTGAATACCAGTATTTTAAATGGAGAGAAAAAATCTAGATCTTCATACGACTTTAATAATATCCTAACTTTTAATAGCTAGGTGCGAAATTTTAGTAATAACTAAACTTTTATAAACACGGAACCCTGATTGTTCTTAAAAAAAAACTTATCAGCCAGAATCAGGTTATTCAAATAACACAAAATAAATCTTCAAATTGACATTTTCTTAATTAGGTAGCTTCTAGGTAGAAGTAAAAAATTTAATTTCATCAAAATTTAATTTTGTACAGGAAACATAAGCTCATTAAAAGTGAAAAAAATGCATCCTTTTAATTCAAGATGTGTATTAAAGAACATTTAATTTTTAAATAGCTTCCTTTTTAAGTTTCACAAGACAGTTCTGTAGATTTCATTTTCACAATGAATGTTATAGTAGTATTGGTAAAATGCTATTTAACACAAATTCTTACTACAATTCTGTGTTAACTACTACTTATACGTCCTTTAGACCCCTGGTTACCTAAAAATATAAAATCACAACAAAAATCTTTCAAGCTCTAACAAAGTTGCCGACCGACTAATAGGCGGCGACTTTATAGTTGCCGAGCGGCTTATTGCAAGGCGTAATGGCGGTGTGGGCTACCACGATAAAACTCCCGGCCACCGTAGACGCGGATCTGTGAACTGTGAATAATGGTATCACCGGCCGTCCGTCTCGGGACGACAGGGCGTGTCGACGGCGCGCTCTCGTTCCACGCGCGCTTCAAAGAGATGTCAGCAACGCAGATGGGGCCTGCGAGGGCCACTGCTTACTACGGTTGCAAGTTGTTCGAATGAGATAGGCGGCCTCAGAACACAAAGGTCAAAAGAAAGATCATGGATGGGTTTTAGTCAGTAAAAGGTTAATATTCCCTCCAGCTCCGCCCAGAGCGGTGATTTCCCATCGAGAAAAAATAAAAAAACGCATCGGTACTCGCACGATGACTTCATCATCTGCCTAGCCTTTTCCCAACTATGTTGGGGTCGGCTTCCAGTCCAACCGAATGCAACTGAATATCAGTATTTTACATGGAGCGCCTGCCTATCTGACCTCCACAACCCAGTTAGTACTGAGTAATACGATACCCCTTGGTTAGACTGGTTGTCAGACTTTCTGGACACTGACTACCTGTAACGACTGTCAAAGATTACAAATGACAGCCGGGACCAACGGCTTAACGTGCTTTCCGAGGCACGGAGGAAACTCGGTATGTAACGGGTGGTCACCCATCCACAGACCAACCTAGGCAAGCGCGACTTAACCTAAATATCGATCCGAGCGGCTGCTATTATTAAGCCACGAGCTCCTCCACGATGACTTGCGAGCTTTAATTAAGATACTCTAAATTCTTATGGTTAAACTTATCGTGCGATGAGAACGCATCGTGTCATTGTAAAATCGATAGCCAACTAGAACAACGTGAGTCGAATGTTGCCGGGAAAATAAGCGCGTACGCAAGTCACCGTCATATCTTCAGATCTGTTGTGAAATGTCCATTAAGATTGCCTCTACAAATCCGCATCAAAAAAACCTTGAAATCAATCTAATTCACATTATTATAGCTTTATTTCGCATACGTTAATGCCAAATATCATTGAGTTCGACTCTGTAATGGACGACAATCAAGTTTTTCATATACGTCACTCAGAGCTAGGATACCGGTCGCGAACATGATACGATTAATTTGATAGTGACGTCTTTTGTATGCTTTACGTTTTTTAATACTGTTTAAATTATCTAAATCGAATAACTCGTTTCTAAAAAACAACTTTCAATAATGTTTTCTTGGTAATCTGTTGGGGAATTTTCTTTATTTTTACAAAAACAAAAATATTAAATTTTCGTGATTAGTGACCGACAAACAATAATCAAATATTTCATAGTTTTTTCGGCCCTGAATAACATATTTTTCGAAACATTTTTTTAAGGATGATAAGAAACTACAAACTACTTGTAACTAAAGTGGAGTGTATCTCGTTATTTTATCCACTTGATATATAAAATATGAAAATACCGAAATAGGTAATTTTACCTTAATTATTTTTAACATTAAACAGATTTTTAATGAGTTTTGATTAATTCACCATAGCTAGTGTTATTATTTTTATGAGAGAATAATACTACAGTGGCGATACATTCAAATAAGCCTAAAAGCTTTGCTTGCCCTTCAAATCTTACTCTCTCTAAGCACCTACAAAACTTAGCTTACCTTACCTTTTCCTACTGCTTGAAAGGGAGCGGGAAGGAGTGTGAGACTTTTCCTAACCGACACCCATACATATTCCTTCTTTTGCCCTATGTGTTCCGAGACCGCATTATCTCTTTCGACCAACCCGAAACCCCGCTGGTGCCTTATGTACTTACCATATTGTTGCCGGGAGTACACAATTTTTTGTACGGCAACATTTTTATTTCCAATTTTTGGTGTGCAATAAAGTATAGTCTATTCTATTATCAAATCGTATTCAACTGCATCCAGTAAGACTGGATATTCACCCAAATATAGTGGAATAAAGGTTAAGCACATGATGATAATGATGATGATGATGAACGGTAATTTGTGTAAATCTACCAACCCAACCTCATCAGCATCAGATTTGAATGAAAAATAGTAGCTTAGTAAAAGTCAAGGATATTTTTTCTGAAAAATTGCTATTCAGTTATCTACTTACTTAGTTACCAGACATGCTAGCATAATTTATAGACATATTATACATAGACATATTATATTAGACATATATATATAAGACAAAACCAATTATTATGTCATTTGTAATAAGAACATTTTAGAAGTTAATGACTGATTTTTGTGGCTAAATAATAGCAGCCGCTCAGATCGATCTTTACGCTAAGCCGCGCTTGCCTAGGTTGGTCTGTGGATGGGTGACCGCCCGTTTCATACCGAGTTTCCTCCGTGCCTCGGAAAGCGTTAAGCTGTTGGTCCCGGCTGTCATTTGTAGATCTTTGACAGTCGTTACAGCTAGTCAGCGTCCCAAAAGTTTGACAACCAGTTTTACCTAGGGGTATCGTATTACTCAGTACTAACTGGGTTATGGAGGTCAGATAGGTAGTCGCTCCTTGTAAAATACTTGTATTCAGCTGCAACCAGTAAGACTGGAAGCTGACCCCACCTTAGTTGGGAAAAAGCTAAGCAGATGATGTAGTGAGTGATTTTTAGGTATAAGTATTGTTAAATCATTCTATATTGTAACATCTACCTAATGCGAGAACAATTAATAGGCTGAATTCTTACATAGAATGTAAAAACCACCCAAAAGCAAGTCAGACTCGCGCACCACTGGTTCACACTTGCGACATAAAGGACCATATTTTTTAACTGCGTAAACATAGAAGATTGATTTTTGTTGCATTACAAAAGGACCACAGACTTGAAAATTAAGTTCCACTTCCACGCGTTCCCGAGATAAAGGGTGTTGACAGATATACAGACAGACAGACGGACAACAAAGTAATCTAATAAGGGTTTCGTTTTTTCTTTAGTAGTGAGGTAGGAATCCTAAAAACTGAAGTATGTTAAGTTTACCCTAGCATGAGCACCTACGATAAGTTAACATAACGTTTTTGAAATCTAACTTATATTGTTTTAGTTAAAATATAACATAAACAACAATATTTTTTCATTTAAAATAAATGTATGTATGTATGTTACGTTTACATGGCGCGCTCGAACGGGCCTCTTAATTTAAAAAAAAACAACTCATTGTTAAAACAATCTATATTTAATTATAATTATAAATAAAAACTCAATCTTAAGAATTAATTAGATATATTCATCTTCACAATAACAAATTCACAGGAGACGTGTCCAGACTTCCGGTGTCGTCGTTTTAGCTCTTATCAATTCGTGATAAGACAGTGTTATGACTATTTCTCTAACAGTTATTATTTTCTAACAATAATTGTGACGTGTCAACCATTGACCTCTGAATTTCCAAATTTCTTATCTACTCTGTTTCTTTTTTAGAGTTGTGTAAATTCATTGATAAATGTTTTTTAGAGCTTTTTATCTCCTTGGTATAATTGAAAGATAACAAATTAACGATGAATGGACAGTGTAAAGCATGATATCGCAACTTCGCAAGAAAGAAGGTGTCTGATAAAATTTCAAGTAATATTCAGAACAAAATAATTTCAGAGGCCTGCCGGGGTTGCGGGTTCTTCGAAAGAGATACCGCGGCCCCGGAACGTAAAGAGTGAATAAAGGAACATGGATGGATTTTAATCAGTACAAGTAAGGGAAGTTATGTGATGATTTCCCATTTTTTCTGGGGTTGGGAAATCCTCAAATAACTTTCCCCGCTCTGGGCAGAGCGGGGGGGTGTCAGACTTTTACTGACTAAAATCCACCCATGTTCCTTCTGTTGCCTTTTGCATTCCGGGGCCATGGCCCCCAAAGTTATTTGATGATTTCCCACGCCAAAAAAAGAAACACCGCCTTTGTGCAGTTTTTACTTGTGCATAAAGTTTTAATAAATCAAATATCAAAAACTTAATTTAACACATTAACTGCCAGAGTAATAATGACAAAAATCACAAAAAAAAATTATTGTGCCAATTAATGTTATGGGTCTAGATATACATAGTATTAAATTTTGGGGTCAATCGGAGGCAGGGTTCCGCAGAAAATTGAAAAAAACTTCACGAGGTCACCGGTACCCTACATGGCGCACAGAAGTAATTATGTTGATTTTTGTTACCAAGGCGCCGTGCGGTCACCCTCTCCGGGCACCCGCGCGCCTCAGTCGCTTACACGCGCTATCACGGTACTTTTGTATTAAAAGGTAAAAAAGTTTAATTTTACTACTCGTTTTATTATTCTTCTCATACCATTTATAAATACGATTGGATTTAAAAAAAAATGTTGTGTTCTGGGATTTTTAACGTTATTGAAGGTTTATCTTCAATAATTCAAAATATTTTTACGTTACATAGAAACCATGCGGAAGTATTACTCCTGAGCGCCATTCCGGTCACTTACTAATAGGAAATCTGTAGAAAACGCGTCCTACGGCGCGTAAATAAACTCTGAAAACAGGTTTACCGTGAGGTCACCGGTGCCCTACGTGGCCCCGTAATACAAGACCGCCTCCGGTCACCGGTGCCCTACATGGCAGTCAATGTGTTAAAAAACTTCAAAATTCGTTTTAGGTATGTTTCTTCGCGAGAGGATCTGTAGTTTATTATCATTATAGTAATCAAGAACAATCTAAAAAATTGTAGGTACCTAAAATAATTCACATTTGTATGGTACTATAATATTCTCATACATTTTTTGTGTTCAAAAATAAACCGTATAATATTTCGACTATGTATTACAGTCATTAAGTATGAGAAATAACTAATAGTCGTAATCTTTCGGGTTCCGTAATTCAAAAGGAAAATAACGGAACCCTTATAGGATTACTTTGTTGTCTATCTGTCAAGTCCCTTTATTATGGGAACGCGTGGAGTTATCGAAATGAAATTAAAAAAATTAACTTAAGCTCAAGTTTGTGGTACCTTGGAAAAAAACAATCAGATTGTAAAAAACTCTAATCTCTTGGAAAAAAATCTATCCTCTAATAAAGACTTGGCCGATAGCCGTTGATGTTGCAAATTTGTACGGATCCCTTAGTGCGCGAGTCCGTCTCGGAGTTGCCTGGTTTTTTTAATAGCGTCATACATCCCTACTTCCTTACTATCCTTACTAATATTATAAAAGCGAAAGTGAGTTTGTTTGTTTGTTTGTTACCTCTTCACGCTTTAATGGCTGAACCGATTTGGATGAATTTTGGTACAGAGATAGTAGGGAACCAGGAGACGGACATAGGCTAATATGTTTTTTGAAAAAAGTGGGATGTGGGGGAGAAAGAGGGAAGAAAAGGGAAAACTTAGCGTTGCTATTACAAATCAATAAGGCGTAATGGGAACTGTGTTACCCCAAATTTAACGCGGGCGAAGCCGCGAGCGAAAGCTAGTGAAAAAATAAATTACAATAAGATGGAAGACGTAATCCCTTCCTTCTTAGAAGTCGGTTAAAAATTGTCTGTAGGTTACCGTTACTTGGAAACTATCTAATCCACGGGTCAAACTTTTTTTAATTACTGCTCTAATCATAATGACTTTACAAAACCACAAAACAATGACTGAACCATTTCATCTAATTATGCCTTTATTACATTCGTAAATAAAAAAAAAACATTAAAAAAATTCAAGACGAGTTTGACGATAGCAAAGGTAGTCATTACAGTCAGTTTATTGTTTACTTTTTTTATATCACTAAAGAGGCTGAACAAAAAATGTTTCAGTCTATGAGAAATACTTGTTTATGGTTGTCATTGTTTTCGGATCGTGATAATTTGCACTAATTTCGCATCCGGGTTTACAAACTCTGAGATGGATGATCTCAAAAATAATATTTATTTAACCGAAGTCAAAAGTATTTACGAATTCCTTAAAATTCAATTAAATGCATTCAGATGGTCATCAGCATCACTCAAACATATTTATTGCTTATTTTCTAGCATAGGGGCTTAAATATCTCCGAAAAATGTACCTGTTTTGTTTCGTGAAAACAGTGGGCAAAATCGCATTTTGCACACTGTGTGAGACAAAGTATCTTGTTAAACATCATAATAAACTATGAAATAAGACTAGCTCCTATTCGTTGTTGTACACAAAATACACTACGTTGCGTGATGAGGCCAGAGTAAAATTTGTTCTCGCTGATGAAGTGAAACAATATGTTTGTTACGTTAGAGCAAAACTATTTACATCTCGTGCTTTTGAATCTCTCCCTACACTCAGGATTCTAAATTAGAATCACTCGCTATGCTCGTGATACAATCATTCAATCCTTCGCTTGCGGGGGACTCAAAAGAATCACTGGCATCAAATAATAACTTTGCTTTCTTGTTGCACAAATAACTATTAGCATTAATATTTACACAATGAAAAGGGTTATTTGGTCAAAGGTGTGGCTAAGGCCAGAAAACTTGTTGATTCGTTAGAGGCTGCACGTGATCCATGAATGATTGATGCTGTAACATAATATATACTAATGTGTACCTAATGTGAAGGAAAAAGAAGTCAATGACGCTGTGCGTCTGACAGTGAGAATGGAAGAAGAAAACGTGTTGCACTGACCCCAAATATCATAGGACAAGGACTAGAAGATGACGATGGTCAACTTAGAGAAATATAACATTCCTATAAGCCCAAAATGGATAGGCAGAATGTACCTTCCGGTTGGCGCAGTGGCTGAGCAATCGACTGCTGCGCTGCCTGTCGCGGGTTCGATTCCGGAACCAATATTTTTATGACCTACAGATAGTTGTATCGGGTCTGGCTGTTTGTGTATGTGAGTTTTAATGTTTGTAAACGAACCCACGATACAAGAGAAATTCATAATGTGAGGCAAAGTTTGAAAAGAAATAGTACACCCAAATTTCACTTTTAGTGTCCTGGAAGAGGGGGTCACCCCTATTGAGAAATTCAAACCCAACAACATTTATTCTGACCAGGGAATCGAACCGGTTGTGACCACAAGATCAACGAGGCCATTCGTCTATTATGTCTATGTTTATATGCACAATAAATTAGGGGGCAGTCTGCCACCGCGTTATAAGCATATCATTAACAGCCTTTAAACTGTTTACTAAGAAGTGACCTTCACTTTTGATCGCTCTAGCATGCACATAACATAGTAAATTGGAGTTTAGACGCGAAAACACGTGCGAGCTCACAATTTGGTATTCTTACATTCATTAATGTTAAGGTTACTCTTACCGCTACCGCTACTGGTCTCCACCAGTAGCGGCGTTGACAAAAGCTTTTTGAGACCTTCGTTTTTTTGGGGTGTGTTTGCTACGTCTTCACGCCAAACTGGCCTAACCGATGTTGTTGACTTTTGGTACAGAGATCGTTGGGACCCTGGAGACGGACATAGACTTTTTAAAGTGAGATAAGGGGGATAAGGAGGGAAGAAAAGCGGAGAGAAAGATACTTTTTTTTCGATCATCATGCGGGTTAAAGTTAGCGTTAGCCCAAAATAACTATGCCACGCGGACGAAATCGCAGGCGGAAGCTAGTAAAAACATAAAATTAACAAAAAGGACATAATAATTGTGTGTCTCACGGCTGCGCTAAATAGGCCCAGCTACCCTACCATGACGTCTTAAAGCAGAACTTATTCCACTCAGGGAAAGAGACAGAGCTATACAAGGTGTCTAGCACCATCTCTTTCCCTCAGCGAAATAAGTTCTGCTTTAAGACGTCATGGTAGGCCTACTGTTCAGCAAACTGCCTAGCAACTATATAGCGCTATGCTCTGAAAGTCGGCTAATTAGTCAAAGATATACTTAATCTTAACACTATAAAACGTAGCAGACAGGTAAGTATACACGACGACACATCAGCCTAAACCAGTTTATTCGGATCTGTCAACGTATGAGAAAACTACGGTATACGATAAGTTGACAGATCAACATAAACTGGTCATGTATAGGCTGATGTGTCGTGTATGTACTACAACATTCCTCAATTTTTTGCCACTTTAAATACAAGTTTCTTGTACAACAAACTAACAAACAAAAACTTAAGTTACATGTCAATTTATAACGTGTAAGTAATTTAAGCAAAAAACTTATTATTCTAAGTATTATTCGTGTATCTTATCTATCTTAGAATTTAACTTAAGCTTCGGATTATAAAAAAAAATATAGACATCAATCAGTATAAGCCAATATTCTATTCAATGGATTCCATGATTCATTATCCTAGAAATATTAACACCTGCGTCATTTAAAAAACCGGTCAAGTTTGAGTCGGAGTAGCGTACGGAGGATTCCGTACCATTATCTACTAACACGACAAAAAAAACATGTTTGTTGAATATCCCCATTTTTTTGCCCCACACTAGGAATTTCTCCTGTATCGTAGGTGTGTTTACAAATATTTAAACTCACATACACAAACAGCCACACCCGGAACAACTATAGGCCATACAAATATTTGTTCCGTGCGGGGATTGAACCCGCAACACGCAGCGCAGCAGTCGATCGCTCAGTCACTGCGCCAACCGTGTCGTCAATTATTTACTTTATTCTGTGTTTTAGTATATGTTGTTGTAGAGGCAATATACCCAACAAACAAAAAATCCTCTCATAGTGGCTAAAATTGCCAAAAATAATTTACTTATAAGAGCCGTATTATCGCTAATAAGGGTGCGTTTGGGCACAAATTACAAGAACAATAACCTCATACCCCCCTTATAATTGCTATATTGTTAGCTTCTTTTTCTTATACGTATTTTATTGTAGCAAGCAACAAGGGGGTCGAACTAATAAAAGCAAAAGGATTGCTCTTAAAAGGCTAATACACTTATAAGAGACATGTTGAACGCGTTAATAAAGCCAAGCAACCTTATACATGTTTTATCATGGCGAGCAACTAGGGAGTAAAACTTAAAGCGGCAAGACAAATTCTATTAAAAAGCTGTCAGTGTTTGAGATTCTACAACAAGTGTTTTGTTGAGTGATTTTTTACAGTTAGGCAGCGGCAACAAGTATTTTAAAGAAAACAAGAACCGGTAAGTCATTAATTTCATTTATTTTTTGTAGTGTACCTGAAGAGTATAATATTGTGCTTGTTTATTGTGAAAACTGTCTGGGAATTCAAACGTATGATAAAATGTGGTACAAAAAGTGTAATTATATCAACGCGCCCTTGAATTTGAGTAGTTTTACGGTAAAAATGTGAATAATTATTAGGTCATGTTTTTTATAACGCTTTTACAAGGGTAATAGCATTCTCACATCGTCTATTAGATATCTTTAAGATTATAAGCTCTGTAATGGCAATATTTGTTCCTTATGCTATCGCCATTTTATCTATCGTTAGGGTTCCTTTCATCATTCCGTAGATATATTAATATTAGCTATATTACATTTTAGGTATTATTACAATGGTCGTATTTACGGACGTTTACAAATTAAAAAAAAGAGAAGAGCTCACTGTCCAAAACAAGAGATGGCCATGGAATTGGACACATTTTATTGTACGAAGAAAATGTTTTCATTGCAAATATCAGACTTTTTCAAACATACCTTCACACTTTGTGATTGGTCGAAGTTCAATACCTACTCAACCAAAATGTATGGAACAGCTAGTTTTTTCGCGTTTATTGAGCTGGTCTCAATTTTTGAAAAAAAAATGTATTTAGTAATATGTTGTTTTTCTTTCAGATTCATCAATAATGCCAAGGGAAATCAAAACTATCTGCAGTTCCAAGCAATTGGGATATCGATGGCGTTCTTTACTGGCCCAAATATAATGAAAACAAATAAAAAAGAATTGCAAAGTGAAGAGATCTGATATTCTAACTTTTCACGAAGCAGAGAAGGAATTAGACAAAATGTGTAAGAAGTCTGAAACGGAAACAGATACTCTGGTCATTTCAATTGTACGACAAACCAAAAAGATACGGCGCTTGAAAAAATTGTAATACGTTATATAATATTTTTAATAGATCACTCAAAGCCATATGGGAAATATTATTTTTTACTGCCCAGTCTCTGATATCACCAAAAATATACAACTCTTCAATTAAATTTATGTCTACTTCACTACTTCTACTGTTATATTCTTCCTCACTGATTTCCTGTACTTTATTGTCATCTTCCATAAAATTATTTACGGAACCCTCAAGTGATTTGTTGGTATCAGCTTGGTCATTTTGTAGCATTATATTCGTAACAGTAGAAGTGGTGGCTGTATTGTTAATCATGTTTTCGTAAACTTGTTTAACTTTTTTTCTATAGCCACCACTCCTCTTAAACTTCTTCCAATCTTGTGAATCCATTTTTTATGTAACAGTAAACATTTCTGTTGCATTTCCAAAATGGCCAAAATATGACAAATCAAGTTAGATAAAATATTTTAATATGACCATCTAGAGAATAATACCTTTTTAATGACTATATAAGTGATTATGGATTGCTTTCATTCTTGTAAAGACCATATAAAATGCTGTAAATTTTTTGTTGGGTAGACATCTTATAAAATGCTCTTATGAGTTTAAAAGTATCATAGTTAGCTTATGCATTACTGTTATAAGAACAATTAGCCAAATGAAAAGCTTTTATAAGGTTTTCAATATTATATGGCTTAAAAGCATTGTAAATGCTCTTATAAGAATAACACATTTTAAATCCTTATAATAACCATGTAATTTGGACTTGTTATGGTTAACCCAACCAAATTATAAGAATAAAGGTAATATTAGCTAAATCTTCTTATATCGTGCCATTATAAGGAACATTGATATAATGAAAGCGATTTTAAAACCTCTATAAGAGATTAGATCTTAAACATATAATTTTATAAGAGTAGCTTGTTTGTTGGGTAATTACATCATCGGTGAAAATATCAACTGTCAAAGTTTCACAGTTTATGAGATACAGCCTGGTGATAGACGGGCAGACAGACAGATGGACAGACTCATAGTGATAGGGTCATTTTGTACGAAACTCTAGAAAACTTATTAGAATTTGCACCATAAAAAACCGGCCTAACTCGCATTTAAATCAAATATTTAATGAAGCTTTGCTGACATATCATTAGGAATCAAGAAAAATAAGAAAACAAACAGGTCAATATAACTATGATGGCAACGAGACGGCCATTTGTAATAATGGGTAATATGTATAGTAATTTACGATTTAATTTTTACCTTTCGATTGCCTATTTTCTTAATTTTCACGTTTCCACGTATGAAAATTGGCAATTAAAAGGTTGAACAAAAAAATAAGATCATTTTGTATTTTTAAACTTGTTTTGCCGTTCACTATGAATTTCTCCTGCACCGTGGGTGCAACAATTGAACTCGCATACAGCCAGACCCGAAACAACTATTTGTAGACCCAACAAATAAATGTAGTATTTCGTTTTAAAAAAAAATGTATAAAAATTAAAAATTATATTTGATAGATTCGCGAAACATATTTTAATTAAAATACAACCTAACGATGACCTTCCTCCTACCTAATAAGACTTCTTTTTAGTTTCAATAATATTTATCTATCGATATTTAATTAAGGTACGATGATTTTACAGAACAGTCAGGCAAGTATTTAACTAAACTAAAAATAATGTTTTTTCTTGAATACAACTGTTTTTTTCTTCTTATTTTCCTAGTAAGCTATTAAGTTTTCTGAATGAATAATTTCTGCGTTTTGCTAACACTGAAAAAGCGCTCAGTTGTATTTTAAACTCTATACTTAGTGCCGAAAGTAGAAAATCCAACAGCCTGCTTATACTTAGGTATCGCTTGGTGTTAGTGTGAATAGGCATTAGTTATATTACTCAACAGACTTATAAATACACAGTCTAACAATTAATATTTATGATAAATGAATACTGTTTTTGCAACTTCTAAAGTTCATCCAGTCAAATACTTGGAATTTTCGTGTTGCCAGTTTAAAATAAAACAATACGAAGGCCTTACTGTAGGGTCAAGTGGTATCATGGTATATAGTATATGTACAAAAACTAACGGTAGGCCAACAAAATGATTTACGTATTATTGACAATATGTGGGTGTGTTGTTTTTCACTTTTAACTCATCCCGTATGTATTGCAGTTTCCGTTATTTTCGAATACAGATATATTTTATAATTCTTAATACTAATATTATAAATGCGAGTTTTGTGAGGATGTATGGATGTTTGTTACCCCTTCACGTCAAAACGGCTAAACGGATCTTGATGAAATTTGGCACAGAGGTAGATAGGTCTGGCATAACACATAGGATACTTTTTTTTCGATACTCGCAGGCGAAGCCGCGGGCGCCAGCTATTGTTTGATAATTCATAATCATTTATTTGCTGAAATGGGTAATTACATAAATATCACCTACACTTTAGGGCATGCAAATCACAAGCTTACTTTACTACTACAAAAATAATTTATATTAACAGCACAATTTATTTTATTTCAATAAATAAAGCTAATAACAATTGACTTGGTTCGCGAGGTTGTCGATATTTGGGATGTGGAGTCAGCGATCATTTTTCCGATAGTCGTTACAGCCAATGGCGTAATTGCCAAGAGCCTCGACCAGTATCTGAGGAAATTCTCGTTAGGCAGCTGGATCAAGGGCTTGATACAGGTAGCGGTACTCTTTGTCAGGGCTCGTATTGTCAGGAGGTTCCTTTCTCTGGAGCCCTGACCGCCGTTATGCCGGCTACGATGTTTTTGTATACGGGTAAAAATAATAAACGGAATAATACCACTAGAAGTATGTCATAAATTAAAATAAGGATTACAAGATATATTATTTTGTGAATAAATAATTAAGTAAGAATAATACATAAAAGTAATTCTATTATTCGGTTATTTCGCCATAGCAAATAATAATGAAGCCGATAATAATGTTGGTAGATAAATTAAAATGTCATGTATTGAATGAGAATGTCAAGATAAATTGCAAATAACATGTCCAAGTAATACAATAAAAATAAATTTTGATAGGTATTATTTTATCCGAAATTCCATTTCCTTTAGCCGATTTTAGTTATTTAGAGAGAACTCATCTTCAACATTTCGTTTTAAAGATATTGAATCTATGTTTGCTCGTCTATATTATGATAATATACCTACTAGTTGTTCCCCACGGTTTCACCCGCGCTGCTCACCACCTGTTGGTCGTAGCGTGATGTTATATAGCCTATAGCCTTCCTCAAGAAATGGACTATCCAACACTAAAAGAATTTTCCAATTCCAACCAGTAGTCCCTGAGATTAGCGCGTTCAAACAAACAAACAAACAAACTCTTCAGCTTTATAATATTAGTATAGATATAGATGATAATAATGATACTCTATATTTGTTAGATTACCTTTTTTGCGGATTGGAAATCATCAAATAACCTCCCCGGCTCTGGGAGGATCGGAAATGTTTGTCAGACTTCTGTTGACTAAAACCCACCCATGTTCCTTCTTTTGCCCTTTATTCATATTCCGGGGCCGCGGTATCTCTTTCTAACAACCCGCAACTCCGGAGATGATAACCCCAACAACAACAACCTCTACTTCCTGATGGGACCAACTAATAACAATTTACCTGATTCGAGAATCGAATCCATGACGACTCAGCAGTCACGTTTGCGACCACTAGATCGACAAGACAAGAGTATTAAAAAAATACCGTAATTGGGACTTAGACAAAAATAATGTACTCACGACGGCAGGTCGTCGTTCTAAACTATTATAACCTGATCTCTTTATTACTGATCGCACACCGTAGTAGAGATCAGGTTAAAATGGTTTTGTATAGGTTGATGTACCGTCGTCTGTACCTACTTAATAAAACGGAAACGCTTTTTTGTCTCGTGTACAACAATGAGAAGTTATATTTCTTACTAACTTTTGCCCGCGGCTTCGCCCGCGTTTAATTCGGGGTAACACAGTTACCTACCCTTTCCTGATTTGCAGGTACCTGCTACCTGCAGTTATTGTCTTCGCGCCTTATTGATTTGTAATAGCAACGCGGCAACGCTAAGTTTTCCCTTTTCGTCCCTCTTTCTCCCTCATATAGTATACCAATCTTTTTTTATAAAAAGCCCATGTCGGTCTCTTGGGTCCCAACTATCTCTGTACCAAAATTCATTAAAATCGGTTTATCCATTAAGGGGTGAAGAGGTAACAAACAAATAAACAAACAACCCACTTTCACTTTTATAATATAAAAGTAAGGAAGTTAAGATTCTTCCGGTGTAGAACTCCAAATATAACAATCACTACATCTTGTAAGTAGTTAATTACATCACAAAACTTATTAAACGAAGATTAATACTTTGACATGATTGACACATTGAATAGAAAAACATAAATGAAAAGGTAATGTATCTATTGTAAGTTTAAATATCAATGATACGCCTTTGTTTGGTTATGAATAGAATTTAAAAAAGGAAGTAGTTAAAAAACGGAAATTTATTACTTTTAGATATTTATATATCCGATTCTTCTATAATAATACAATTTATTTTTATTCATCTTTGACGTCAATTTGGTTTGTTCTTTTAAAAAGGTTAAATGATAAAAACTATGAACAAATAAAATTATTTGATTTGGTCAGAGAGCTCTTTGGCGAAAGAATAAGTATTGCCATTCTATGTGGCAATGCTGCCAGTCTTCTGGGCACATTTTCGGATGACAGTGATGCGCAGGAGTACTTCGACGCCTAATAAATGTCCTTTAGTCGTCGATGTTGGGTATACAGTCAGCAAAAGATGTAAGTAATCGTTCTCATCAGATATACCTAGTTGTTTTTTTCTTGAAAATATATCGATGTTTTCAACCTTATAGGACATTTTCGCTCACACATTGTTGCTTGGTTACTTGCGCCCATACATTGTTGGCCCTGGAGCCAAGAGTATCAAAAGAAAGAGAAAAAGAGGTTTATTCATAAACAGTTTATAATATAAAACAACAACTATATCTGAAATGTTTTAAAATGAAAAGATTCTCTTGAATTTTGGTTAAAAAATGACAGATCAGAATTATAACGTCCATATCCTTTTAGTATTAACGTAAACAAGCATTTAAAGTTTTAACACAGAATTGGGTGTGACAAATAAAACTGTTTCCTATCAATATTCAAATTAATGTAATAAGAAAAACTTAAGTATTTGACGTCAGACACATCCGTTATGACACCCTATCATTCACATGAAAACGCTAATAAATAAGAAAAATTAACACAACAAAATTAAATATACTACGTAAGATAAAATCGGTTAAAAACATTAAAAAAAAATCCAATTGACTTGTTCGGAAAACTATAAACAATTAGCAAGTAATTTGACAGGCTTGACGTGGCGCGTTAAAACGAAAAAAAAAACTTTAATTTTGCACAAAGTAATTTGAGCTAATAATAACGTGAGGTATATTTGTCTGACGTGCGTAATATGGTTCAACTTTTTGTTAGTAAAACAAAAAAGCCTAATACACGAGGATCAACTATTCAGTTTCTCACGACAAATTAAGAAAAACCACCGAAAAAACGATCACAAGTCTTTCATCATCATTTTCCTACCCCTGTCCCATTCTGTTTGGGTTCGGCGTAACACGTTTTCTTCTCCCATTCTTCCCTGTCAGTCGTCACGGTATCATTCACTCCTTTCTCCTTCATATCATTCCTTACACAATCCATCCATCATTCTTTGGGCTTCCTCTCGCTCTCCGTCCATCAACGAGATCACAAGTCTTTTTGCACAGTTTAATAAATGTCAATAGATAGGGGCCGTAACTTAGATTTTCTTTAAACTCTTAAGTCGGGATCAAACCTAAAGCCTTTATTTCAATTAGACCACTACAAGCACTTTTACATGTTTTTTTTAAATGAAATGTACTTTACCTGACTCCCGTGAGTGTCAGACTTCTACTGACAAAAACCCATCCATTTTCTTTTTCCGCCCTTTGCGTTCCGGGGCCGCGGTATCTCTTTCGAACAACCCTTGGAACCCTTGTTACATCCAAACTTACTAGTTTAATTATTTATAATATTTGTATACGCAGATTTATTTGCCAAAGATATATTAACAGATAAGATTGATTGATTAATTATGGAATGTTAAATCAATGAAATTTAGACCCAATTAAAATAATAGAAACAGCACATTTTTTTCTGTGAAGTTTTTGTCCTCAATCTTGTCAGTCAGTTAGTGACGTCCGCCTTTCAAATAAACATTTTATGTGCGAATTAATTGAAGCTATGTTTTACGACTGTTTGACCGTTTATGGCTCAGCTTTTTGTGATGTTAAATGGGCTTATTAAAAGCACGAATAGGATGTTTTCGTGTCAAATGACTAATAATTTTATGTTTTATCTGTCATAAAATTCTAGACAAAAGATTCTTTTTGGGTCTAAAAACTGTTGATTGCTTTGTTGACCGTAGGTAGAACCCAGCAGTAACACTTCAACTTTAAGTCAGCCTAGCGTAGACATAACACAACACCACGCCCATAATACTCGAAGGGCAAGGCAGAGGTGTAACTGATAGTAAGAATGAGACGCTTGTTAACTTTTGTTAACTTATTATTTTATTTTACGTTTTATAAAGTAAGCAATTACTTATTGTCGGGCCTAGTCTGTCCTCTCATACTTTAGTACTAACGCTGTAAAAGCAACATTGTAAAACCAAATTTTAAAAGAGTAACCATGGAGTTTCTTGCCAGTTCTTCTCCATAGGAAACGACCAACCCGAACCGTGCATCTTTTCTCGACATTTGCCCATGCCCGTTGTGCCCATGTAGGTTTATAATATGAAATAAAAATATTTTGATTTTTGACTTTGAGTATACCAACATTACACCCACTAAAATACGGAGTTTCAATACAATTAGAAACTAGTTTTTTCAAGGGGACACCTGTTTCTAACTAAATTTAGGAGGTCAAGGAAATAGTGCCTCCATAGAGGCGACACTACAACACCAGGTTATTCTAGAAACCGCAGCTACATAGTTGGGACAACGATAGGCAGATGATGAAGAGACCAGCTTATGCTGGATTTGTTAGTCACTAGGTTCACTAAACCTTCTCTATTTAAATCTAGATGTATTTCCTACCGAAGTAATGACTAAAAGAAGGAATATTTTGCGTCTTCAATACAAAAGAAAGAACAGTTAACTAACGGTAAGTGTCAAACAAAAGGTAACAATAACTGTTTAGTAGTGTAAATTAATTTATTTATGGCACTAGTAGTATATCTCGTGGTAATTTCTAGACAAAACAACAGTTTGTCTATGCTCCAAAAACTAAATCTGTCAAATGGTCTATTCAATTAGACTTTCAGTTAAAATTCAGTATTTAAATATTCTAAGAGAGAGCGCTGTAGTAGACTGGGAGCCCGTTCGTAGATTCGATCCCAGAAAATATTTTACTTTGTGTATTAATTACATACAAATTAATTTTTATCATTACTTCTTTCAATGCCCTTAAGGAATACATACCTTAGAACTACTGGAGACCACCAAAGGTCACTTCAGATTTTCTTACAGTGTAAAAAAACACAAGTCTTTATACACAGTTTTGTAAATATCAATAGTCAGGGGTCGTAAATTAGATTTTCTTTTAATTCCTTAGTCGGGATTAAACTCAAAGCATAATTTTTTTTTCAATTACAAGCACTTTTACATGTTTATTTTTTAATGTTATATATTTACTTAACCTGGCACCCGCACTATACAACGCATGTGCGTAATGCGGAACAGAAGGTAGTGTCAGACTTTTACTGACAAAAACCCAGCCATGTTCCTTTTTGAATTGCGTTCCGGGGCCGCGGTACCTCTTTCGAACAACCCTTGGAAAAAAGTGCACTAAATGAAATAAATTGAAAAAGAAAATACATCGTGTGCCAAATATTTTTTCTCTCTTTCTTTCTTTTACTGTACCCGGGCTGTTTCCTCTTATAGCAAGTCATCCAGTGTCCCAGCAGTCAGAACATCAATTATGCTTCTACTTACCCCAATCTTCTCTTGTCCACAGTACACGGATATGCGAGAAGGCTCATTCCTCTACAACATGTGGGAGAACCCAACGTATGAGATGCTGTCCGAGATGTGGGTGTACAACTACACCAATGCGCAGGAGTATCTCGCTGATGCTGATAAGGTGCTCAAAGTGAAGGAAGTCGGGCCATTTACCTTTCAGTAAGTATCTATTTCTATTGACGTCGACGGCTCAGCTTGGCCGCTGTAGATTTAATCTAGCTTAACGGGTTATCATTCCAAACCAAACACAATGCCAGTGTGGTGGAGGATATGCCCCACCTCCTGTCTTGCCCATCCTGTAACACCACTTGCACCTTTCAGGCAAATCCTGAAACGAACGAACAAAACAACGAAACAAATTCTAAAGTTCTAAGTTGGCTACACGTTGGTCTAACACATTATGAATTGAATCACATAATTTTGATTTTAATTTAATATCTATAGCGATTAAATTTTATAATTTTAATCCATTTTTATTTTGATAACCGCTTTTATAGTTTTAATCCATTTTGATTTTTACTCTGGAGTTAATTTTAGTTTTTATATTTTCGTTTTGACATTTGTTTCTACTGGGTACCATGAAATTTGCCTGATATTTTTTTAGATTATTTTATAACTAGCTTTTGCAGGCGGCTTCGCTCGCGTTAAATTCGGGGTAACACAGTTCCCTTTTCCTGATTTGAAAGTACCTGCTACCTGTAGTTTTTGCCCTTGAGCCTTTTTGATTCGTAATAGAAACGCTAAGTTTTCCCTTTTCTTCCTCATATCCCACTAAAAAAAAATAGCCTATGTCCGACTCCTAGGTCCTAACTATCTCTGTACCAAAATTCATCAAAATCGGTTTAGCCATTAAGGCGTGAAGAGGTAACAAACAAACAAACCCACTTTCGCTTTTATAATATTAGTAAGGATAACGTCACGCTTGTTATCTTGATTTATAAAGAAGTCTAGGATAGACCCTGCAAAACACTCATGTTTCATCAGGTTTGATAATAATTTATGACCGATAAGCCAAAGGTTTTTAAAATATTTACATTTATTTAAATATATAACTAGCGGTTTAATGGTTTAGTGGTTGTTTTATGGCATCCGAAACGAGGTTTTCGAAAGAGAACCAGAGTTGTCAACATAACTCAAAGAATAAGTAAGCTGAAATAGCAGAGGGCCGGCAATGAACAGTTGTGAGCTGATGATGAAGATCGTAAAGATTAAGAAGGTGAAGAACATTGTAAAGTTGATGAAAATGGTAAGTTGATGAAGATGGTGAAGTTGATAAAGATGGTGAAGTTGATAAAGATGTTGAAGATGATGAAAATGATTAAGACCGTTAAGATAATGAAAAAGACGGTGAACTTGATAAAGATCATCATACTCACAGAATGATTAATATGTTGAAAATTTTACAGATGATGATGAAGATAATGAAGAAGATGATAAAGTAGATTTATCAGTAACTCCAAAAGATAATAAAACTTCAATTAAAACACTCGCCCTTTACCTTGACACAATCTTTCCTATTCACATAGATACAAACTGTTTGTCTGATTACACCGCCACTTCCCTGTTGATATTGCCCATTAATATAAGTTAAATATACTGTGAAAACATCGTATAGTTTATTTGCTGAGTTTGTTGATTGACGCACCACATTTTCCTTGTAACTGTGGTCAAATGATACTTTATACTTACAGCTTCATTAAAATAAATACTATCATCATTACAAAATTATAGAGGTGGTTTTTGGTCCTCGTCTGCATGAGTGATTTTCAAAACACGGTGTTGAGTAATTTTGTTCCGTAGAAAATTCAGTTCATGATAAAAAATAAGCTAAAGCATTAACGGGCACTCAACTCAAAAATAACAAAGAGTTTTACGATTAGAATAAAATCTCAGTATTGGCTAATACTGATATTTTTTGGTGTCTGGGTTTCTAACCTAATGATGACCAGCGGGTCTTGCAAATAGGGAGTCCTTTAGGACTTAAACATAACGAAAGCTATGTCGCTAACTACATTCTTCCTATCCTGCCCTCTTAGTCTAAAAGCATGCAGCCGAAGTCACCTATGTGCAGTCACCGACGTTCTTGGTCCAAAGCGGCAAATTTCAGAGCATCAAATAGAACATTTATTGTGTCAATTATGCTAAGCTTTTATAACCATCATAGGCCTCTTTGTTCTCGAGTTTATATTACTAAACAAACAGTTATCTCGGTAGCAGTATTTGCTGTCAAGTCAAGTAGTATGATCGTTAACAGTCTTCGGGAATACCCACCCATCACAAGGCCTTAAACAGTGCCGTTAAATATTTATTTACTCGGCAAGGTCAATTCAAATTGTGTTGCAATTTTTCGCTGATTCACAAGTTCTACATCCTTTTTGTGTCTTTTGCGGTAAGCAGCATTGTCAACATTAGCTCATCGTACTTGTTTATTAACGGTACGTGTTTCAAATATCACGATTTTTGCACAAACTTTGCTACTTTGCTTGGGTTAAGTCATTATCCTTGTTTGACTGAAACTTGGGTAGAATTACAAGCAGTTCATACGTTTTGAGTGAGATGTTAATAATCGTGACTATGAGTGTTGTTAAGTCAATTTTAGGTGAACAAGTCCTTGACCGTTGCTGGGCTGCCCTCAGTAGTTTTTTACTCTTAGTTTTTCGGATGAGAAATCATCAAATGAATTCTCCCGCACTGGGCGGAGCATAAGGGAGTGTCAGACAAGTACCTACTGACTAAATCCAATTAATATTCCTTCTTTGTGTGAGCCGCGGCAACTTTTTCGAAGCAGCTTCGGCAGACATTAGCTCCGTGGGACCCTCAGATTTCTCTCAACATAACCCTTGGGATATCTTGCAAAGATAGCTGTGGCCTGCAAGTCCCTAGAACTCACGTTTTAACAACCATGCTCGTAATAGATAGTTTCTGGAACTACAACTACGATAGCCCATTGTATGATGACTTCTTAATCCTTACTAATATTTTAAAAGCGAAAGTGAGTTTGTTTGTTTGTTACCTCTTCACGCTTTAATGGCTTAACCGATTTTTATGAATTTTGGTACAGAGATAGTTGGGAACTAGGAGACGGACATAGGCTAACTTTTATTTAAAAAAATGTGGGATGTGAGGGAGAAAGATTGAAGAAAAGGGAAAACTTGGCGTTGCTATTACAAATCAATAAGAAGCAAGAGGAACTGTGTTACCCCAAATTCAACGCCGGCGAAGCCGCGGGCGAAAGCTAGTTGTAACATAATAAGTCTGGTCACCGAAAGTTAGGCGAAAGTCTGAAAAGAACTCATTTTATATTTATGTGCTATAGGGATCTGAATGACCATCATCATTTTCCTGCACTTGTCCCATTCTATTTGGGGTCGGCGCAACACGTTTTCTTCTTCCATTCTCCCCTATCAGACGTCACAGCATCATTCACTCCTTTCTCTTTCATATCATTCCTTACACAATCCATCCATCTTTTCTTTGGCCTCCCTCTCGCTCTCCGTCCATCGACACACACACACTTAAATTGATTAGTAGAAAGATCCGATGGTCAAATGTATTTACGTGGAACAGAAGTACTTAAAGCCCTTACTCATACTTTTAGAACATTCGTTAATTAATACTTTTATTTCCAGAGAAATGCGGACAAACGAGAACATACGGATAGACAAGGAGCGAGGGGTGATGACGATGAACCCCAAGCTGAAACTCAAGTTCCTGCCTGAAATGTCCATTGATGATCTTCAGAATGTAACGGTCAAGATACCGAATATAGCGCTTATTGTAAGTACCGCATTGTTTTGCATCTAGACTCTGTAAACGGGTACAGCTATTTTATAAAGGTTTGACGGCACGGTTGGCGCAGTGGCTGAGCGATCGACTGCTGAGCTGCGTGTCACGGGTTCGATTTCCGCAAGGAACAAATATTTGTATGACCTGCAGATAGTTGTTTTGGGTCTGACTGTTTGTGTATGTGAGTTTAAATGTTTGTGAAAGCACTCACGATACAGAAGAAATTCATAGTGCTATTCTTTCTTTTTTAAAACGTTGCCCCGTTTTCAAAAGAAAGAAAGAAAAGGTTCCAGCCCATTGGAAGTTTTAATTTTAGAGCTCTTTCGTTGACCTCGTGTCCACAAACGCTACTGCTGATCACGATTTAACTAGGTTCGATTCTCGGTTAAACATTGCTATTTGGTTGAGTATTTTTTCACAGCGGGCCCAAGCATAATTTAAAAACAAAAGACATTTAATTCAGGTAGTTCAAACCCATATTAGAGAATAACAAAATCAATCAAAATAATCATAAAAGAAAACATTAAATTAGTCAGCAAGCCAGGGTTTGAAATTAAAATAATTATCCAAAATTACTATTGCAAAAAAAAGCAAAATTAAAATAAGTGTGTTGAAACAAATTAATAGTAAAATACATGCCAAATATATATATATATATATATATATATATACAATGTGTCCGACCACGGACTAGCTATATTCTATGTACTTAAATGACAAACATTCTAGTACTCCAATTTATTGATTAAAAAAAAACTACGATTTTTTTTTCAAAAATGTTTACAAAACTTTCGTTGAATTGCATATTTTTTGGATTTTAATTTTGTTTTCTAAAGTTACGAAAATGTAAGCTCATTATTTTTTAACTTAAACGATAGACAATATTGTTGCCCTCTGAATTAACCTATTTTCGTCTCAGTAAGCCCAGAACTTTGTTAGATAATTATGATTATTTTTTGTACACGCATGGAGAATATCTCAAAATGACTGCCAAAAAGTGAATTAGACCCACGTGTGTATCGTAATAGTAAATGATAAATGATGTGTATTAAAACACTCGTTACAAAAGTATCTAGAATATCGCTAGTCCATGATCGGACATATTGTATATAAGCTTGCCTTTATTGTGTTGGACAAAATAAATCTGAAGAGTGTGCAATAAACGTAAGAAACATGGAATATGGTTCAAATCGTGAAGCTACCAAAAAACCCTATTAAGTATTGTTTATCAATTGATTTATTACTTCCGTGTTCTATTATTCTCGTTTCTTATCAATTATAATTAGTTTTAGTTTAGACTATTTGTCAATTATTTTTTAAACAATAGATAAGTTATAAATTGGATCATTGACTTATTTAGTGGAATTCCTTTTGTAACACTTAATATTATATTGTGTGGTTGAGAGGTTAAGTGAGAGAAGACTAAAACAGTTCATAACATGGCGAAACACATTACCGCGTTGGATGGCAATGCATTAGCATTGCCATTCTGGGCAAAAAACAGGCCAGTCCTCTGGTCACGAGAAGAGTCGACCAACCGCTTGGCGATTTCTCGAATAATACGTGGGCACACGGATCCCATGGCCCTAGTATATTAAGAAATTGTAATTTAGAAAAATCGGTAACGTGTGGGGTTATAGAGTTGAAATTAAAACCGTATACTCAAGTCTGTGGCCCCTTGGAGCGGTGAAAAATATACCGTCTAAGTCTACGTAGTCAAAATGATATGGTCCTTTACGTCACCAGTTTGTACAGAACTAAGACACAGAGAGGGAGTTTGTACAAAATATAACTTGTAACTTTTTGTAATAACATTATTTTTGTGTTTTTCCAGGCCATGAGCACCTTAGCAGCTGACAAGTTGGGCTACTTCGCAAATGCAGGAGCATACTACTCCATGTCTGCACTCGGCTCCAAACTCTTCAAAGACATGACTGTGCAGGACATGTTCTGGGGTTACAACGACCCCATTGTGTCTATTGCAAACACCTTCCTACCTGGTTGGATCGATTTTAAGAAGATTGGACTGCTTGATCGGGTTAGTATGATAATATTAAGCCTTACTGAAGGTGACCATCGTTTTCAAAAAGTTTTTATTGATAAAATAACTTTCAACGGGATTGACCTAAGTTTCTCTAGCTTGCTTATGTCAGTCTCACACAATTTTGACTTTCAAAAAAGTCAAAAATAAATCAATTATTGCGTAAAAAACAGAATGTTGACTAGTGACAACACAATCGATATCTTATTCTGCCTTTAATTTCGGCGTGCCAATTGAAATCAGGGTAATTTATTATGCTTATTTAAATTAACTAATATTGATTATAATCATGCACTCATATTACAGATAATCCCATCAAAATTCAATATTTTACCTATTATTGACGTGAATATAAAAATGAAAAAAAACATAAATTTCAATAAAACCTATTATATTTTATCACATTTTCACTGATACATGTTACGAATGAATACTTTACGACTACAATGAACTTATCCATTTTATATTTTTTAAACCAAAACTGCCTACGTCAACAATACCATAAGTGTCTACTAGTTATCTAAGACCACACTTTTTTGTTAAAAAACGTACTCATTATGTTTTGTAGTGTTTTAAGATAATGTTAGCATTAGCCGGAATTTTTTGGAAACGACAATAAACACGACAAATATTATTTATTACATAAATACGATAATTTTGTGCTAGAACCTTCTCAAGCCTATATGGCGTGATTTTCACAGTTCTATGCACAAAAACTGGAGTGGTCTGAGGTGGAACTTAGGAACCGTAGCAGGAAATACTCCTTGAACGCTTGGGACAATGTCACCGGTCTTCTCGAGCAGGGGTTCACAGACTTGGAATCCAGGTAAGAAGAAAGACAAATATACAAAACGTTCTGCTTAAAACTGCATTAACAATTACGCTTGTTTTGAAGTACTTTTTGAGGGCTAATGGCAAAAGATCAAAGCCTCAAAAGCCTCACATAGAATAAATACGGGAAAAAATTTTGTGTTCACCAAAAATACTGATCGTGCACCAAATATTCTTTCCTGAATGCTAAAAAAATGCGCAGGTTAGGTTAGGTTAAAACTGCGAGCGGTGCCGCGGCAGCGGCCGGCGAGTGCCAGTTACGACTTGCATTAATAGAAAATGGATAAAGATATAACACTTTTTTATTGTAGTGCTGTCTTTTTCCTGATGCTCGTTATGACATATTTTAATTAACATATTTTGGTGCACATTCAGTATATTTGGTGCAACACAGGCAAAATTAGGTAAACGAAATGGGAATAAATTGAAGTTTTTTTAAATACCATCCAATAAATACTGGTTTTACATGTAAAACCGACATAGTTTTTTACTTTACATCATCTGCTAAGTCTTTTCACCAGTCTTGGATGCAGCGTGTCTTACATGGAGCGACTGCTTATCTGACCTCCACGAACTAGTTGGTACATGATAATACGATACCCCTTGGTAAGACTGGTTGTCAGATGATTATTTTCGTTCGATATCAAATTCTGCAATTAAATTTAATACACCTATCAAACGGGATAGATGACCGATCGGTTTTTTTGGCGGAAAGACCGCCACGTTGTCAGACTTGTACTAAAACCCATCCAAGTTCCTTCTTTTGCCTTTTATGTATCTCTTTTGAACAACCTGCAACCTTGGCAGGAGGACCTATCGCTTCAATTCATTCAAATTTTTATTTATATGATTGATCGAAATCGTACCTTGTGTGTATGTTTGTATGACTCATTATTATATTCTTCCCTTGCAGCACACCATGCAACAGAATCAAGGGATCCTTCGAAGGCCTTATGTTGCCTTCGAACTACGAGAAAGGTCGCAATATCACAATCTTCAGGAAGCAAGCCTGCAGGAACTACCCGTTCAGTTATGTCAGAGAGGCGACAAGTGACCAGGGACTTAACTCTTACATGTAAGTCTTCGTCAAATTTCTCTAATTTACGATCATCATCTTTATATCTTTGTCCCATACTTGATGACTTATTTTTTTCTTCTATTTACTTTTGTCAACCGTCACGCTATCATTTACTACTTATTCTCTTACATCATTCCTCTCATTATCCATCCATCTTTTCCTTGGTCTTCATCTCCCTCTCCATCCATCAACATTTATAATCATCTCCCTTTTAGTCACATGCGAATTAATTTTTTATCATTTTTACTTCCTTAGCATTACTTATTATGTAACTGGCAACTTTTGAATTTCCTCTGATATACTTATTCTTTACTTTATCCATTGTTGTCACATCACACATCTCACAATTCTCATCAAGTTGATTCTTAAATTGATATTAATTTAGATGTATAGATAAAGATAGATAAATCATTCATTTAATGCAACAAAGACACAATACAGGAATAAACACAAACAATATGAAACTGACAAAAAAGAAAAAGTAAAAAATAAAATTAAGGTTGATTAAGGTAGTTAGATTGACTCGTAGACATTTAGACATCATATCCATTTATATGTAAAATCCATCCTGCCCATCGTCGTGCACAACCACTTACATGTATCAGGATATCGAAGAAAATCTGTGAGCTGTGCAGATGTATGGCTACATAATGTTCTAACATTATATCGCTCATCTAAACTGAGACAACTCAAAAATCGCAAAAGTTAGGTTCTCCTTATATTCAAATACTCGATGATCTACAAGTAACATAATAAAATTTACATAGTGACGATTTACAAATACTTTTTGATTAAAATAACTTTAATATTCATGACTTTTCATACAAGTCTAGTGAAGTGTTGTTTTTGTCTCCTGAAAAAATGTCTTTTTGAGTTGTCTCCGTTTAGTTCTAGGTATGCAACATGAGTTCCATTGACACATGATGTGATTTTGAGGATTTCTGTGCAGAAGTTCTGATTAAAAGCCGTAAGCTGTTCACGGGAACAAAATCACCTCTCGTGATAACGATAATAAATAAATAAATGTCTTGGGACAACTCACACACGGCTATCTGATCCCAAGCTAAGCAGAGCTTGTGTTATGGTAACCAGACAACTGATATACATACTTTTATAATTTACAAATACATACATATTATAGATAAATCACACCCAGACACAGAACAAACAATCATGCTCATCACACAAAGTTTGTCCTGGGTGGGAATCGAACCCACGAACTCCGGCTCAGCAGTCAGGGCCACTAACCACTAGACCAAGAGTCCCGTCGTTAATCACAGCTATTTGAATTTTTGATCCTCATTGCCTTCTAATCTGCTCCAGGTTTGCAATGGACACTACAGCCTTCAGCAGCACTTCGCCCTTCGCCTGCAATTGTAGCAGTGAGTGTCCTCCCGAAGGCTTCGTTGATGTCAGCAACTGTTACTACGGTCAGTACTTTAGAATCTTCTTATATATTATCTACTTTAATATCATCTTCTTGATCTTGACCTATCATTTGAACTAGAAAACTTTTCCCCACACTAGTAAAGTCTCCTGTATCGTGTGTGCGTTTACAAACATTAAAACTCACATACACAAACAGCCAGACCCGAAACAACCTGTATGTCATAAAAATATTAGACACGCAGCCACTACGCTAACGGTGTCGTCATTTAGTGAAATAAAAGTAATACTTAAATACTTATTTGGTTTATTGGCAGCATGTGCTACTTCATGACATCGGAGGTTTGATTTCCTGTTCGGGTTAAGTGTAATTTAGATTTTGCATGTGTATTTTCTTAGTAGCAGCATGGGGTCAATTCGCCCCCTCTAACATGGGACTTAAATGTAACTAGGGGAATGTGGTTAACTGGTACGTCTTTGCTTAATCTTTGAGGCGAAAGGCTCATGTTATTTTGTGAATTTGTGATTACCATAAGCTAATGCTCCTGAAGCTCCTCTAATTACGTCTCATCATAATCTGCCTAGCGTATTTTCTAACCATTTTACCGGATTCTACTGACAATTTTCACATGGAGCGACTGCCTATATAACCTCCACAACCCAGTTAGTAGTGGGTAAAACGATACCCTTAGGAATACTGGTTGTCAGACTTTCGGGACACTGTCTACCTGTATCGACTGTCAAAGATCTACAAATCACAGCCGAGACCAACGGCTCAGAGGTAGCTCGGTATGTAATGGATGGTCACCCTTCCATAGACCAACCTAGACAAGCGTGACTTAACCTCAAGATCGACCCGAGCGTCAGAATTTATTTAGCCACACATCTATGATTCTTTATTAATTTCTTGTAGCCAAAGTATAACCGATCAATTAATTTCCAGGGTTCCCAATATACCTTTCAAAGCCACATTATATGGATACGGACCCCGTCCAGCAGTCATACTACGAGGGAATGAAACCTGATCGTAAGAAGCATTCCTCGCATTTTGAATTAGAACCTGTGAGTAACACTACCAATATTTTTTTAATATGCCAACAATGCAGACCCAAAAGGAGATGGCCGGTTGAGCTAGACTCTTTCTCTAAGGATTGGTCTCAATCGCACTAGACCGCGAAAAGTGGAAGAACGGAATGATGGACTATGCATTGCCTGTAGTGGGACAATATAAGCTCATCATTCATACTAATATTATAAAAGCGAAAGTGAGTTTGTTTGTTGCGTCTTCACGCCTAAATGACCCAAACGATTTGATGAAATTTAGCACAGAAGTAGTCTGAAAGAACACTTTTTTTTCGATATCGAACGGTCGAAGTCGTGGGCGCCAGTAAGTCGGTTATAATTAAGTCCGGGTCTAACTTTCCGTGGACTTAAATTCTTTCAATACAAAATCAATTATTACGTGTAATAGTTGGAATGACCTTCGAAATTTTTCACAGGTTATCGGAGCGCCACTAAGTTTCTCGATTAAGATCCAGATCAACCTTGCAGTGAGGATGTCTAAAGGCAACCCTATTACGGAACCACTGAAGGACAAAGTTTTGCCGCTCATGTGGTTTTCAATGGTGAGTTATTACCAATCTTTCCCACGCAGGACATTCTTATTTAATTAGTGATTATCGTAATGGGCTTCTAAGACTTAACCCTGAATTATTCTGGATTTTTAAGATAACATTGGTATTATTAATTCACTCAGAAATTTGTTTGCTATGATTTATAGAGTGTGGTCAATTGATCCTGTATGTTCTAGTCTTGACAGAAATAAGCCATATTTCAATAAAAAAGAAAACGGTAAACCAATCGGCTGCATCATTCCACAGCAGCACCTTCCATATTCTCATTGCTTCTAGCTCCCTTTATTCAACAGTAGTTTTTCCCCAGCTAACTTCTATTAAATCAATAAAATACTAATTGATGTATTATTTTCCAGTTCTGCAAAGCACCACCATCAGACGTAGTAACGATGCTGCGTCTCCGTCTGGTCTACGCTCCTCCATTACTGATCACCCTCGAGGTCATACTCTTTGTCATAGGACTAGTGCTTTCAGCCCAAGGTCTCCACAGGATCTGGAAGCCGAAGTACAAAATAATCCCACCAAAGGATATCCCTACCCCCATTATAAGGAGGAAGAGTTCAGAAAGAAGGAGAAGTAGCGTCATCCTGAATATGGCAGAAAATGTAGCATTTAGTTTTAAAGATGATGAGGATCTGGCTAAGGAAGCTGTCTCTCTCCTGGCTATCAATGAGGAGGACAGTGATTTTGTAGACTTACTGGTTAGTTCTGATAATGAATGAGGTAGATTTTGCTCAATTCGGTTTAGTAGGAGGGAAAAGAGAGTCTTTTCGAAGTGTCTCTTGCCTTATGTGAGAAGGTATAGAGTGTACTTTGGATCAAATATTTTTTAAGTATGCTCAAGATAATAATTTGTAGACGTACAGCTATTCTGATATTTTTGATAAAACTCACCATAAGGAAGGATGTAGTCCTTGTGATCTGGTGGGCTCCAACTATTTTTCAATAAAACTTCTCGAAATAAATTCTCAATCTTTTATAAACTGTGTCTTATCACTGTCATTCTAGCACCATAAAAAATCTTGGTGCAATAGCTATACGTTACGGGTAATACACGTAAAGCCTACAGTGGATAATTCGGGCTATATTTTTGGAAATGCCCAGTTAATTTAAACCTATTGGAGTTTAGCCATTATTTTTAGTACTGTTAACTCCGCTGGCGGTTTAACTAATAAGTAACATAAGTAGGTTATCGATCAATTGCTCAATTACTCATGGAATCGGGTGAAAATCCATGACAGTATAATGTTATGCAATAATATACAGTTTTACTAATTTCGCACAATTCGTGTATGTGCGTATAAGATTGTGAGCTGGGGCGGTGCGGCATTCTGCATCCAAACCCGGGGCGGGTGATGCATCTTGCATCTAACCCCATCTATTAAACCCATATTATTGTAAACATTTAACTTAAACTGCTCAATATTAATTAGGGGGAGTTAGCAAGGTATGAGGTTATTTTATTATTAATTATTTAAATACACAGTTGTCTAACAACAACTTTTGCCGTTTAGACATAATTAGCATAATACATTAATTAACATTCCTCGTAATGGCTATTGGAGCTTTAATTATTATGTTTTTTGTACGTGATAATTATTATGAAATGCTTATGTAACTTTGTCACGAAGTGTACTAGGTAAAATGTCAATTTTGATTAGAAGACAACCTATTGACAAAAATCATACTTTCATACGGGTGTGTGAAAGATAGTAATTTATGAGCTTTAAGTCGGATCACGATGGGTTTTCCTCGCAATCCGGCTCGAAGGACCAATAATTATATTAGCTTATAAATGTTGAAATATTATTTTTACGGTATAAAAGGATTTAAACAAAACTGTTTAATGAAAACAAGTGCTTCTATATCCAACGGATCAGGTTGTGCTTAAAATGTAAGTCGTTAACAGTAGATTTTTGACACTGTGTGAGAAGTTTAAGCAATAAGCATGATTATGTATTTTGACAACAATGTAACTTGTTATTTAGAAAGTGTGATCCAGTCTTAAGGATCCCCAGTATTAATTATTTTACTGAATTTAAATTTTTGCCATTTTTACAATTTATCATTCAATTTTTGTATTGTACCAGTTGTATGGAACCAAGATAGTTTTAGTAATTGTGATATTAATTTTAGATCTAATTATAAGTTATTTGTAAATAAATTTGTAAATATTTAATTTAATAGACTGATGGTGAAATGTTTTCATAATTAAATAAAGCTTTTTTTCAAGAATTTTATAAGTTTTCTTTATTATTTATAATATTTATCATGTTACAATAAAATAAATTAACAATTATTCAAAATTATAATTAACAATTGTACAGAAACTGGTATTGCAGTAAAAATGTATATTACTTGAGTAATATAAATACTGCTTACAACTTAAATTAAACGCTTAAAAATCAACAAAGACGATATTATATAAAAACTTAATTTGTATGCCGATTGACTACGTTTAAGCTGCTTCAGAATGTTTCCATTCTCTATTATCTCTGCTCAAATTTTGACGTAGAGAGTGCATGCGAGAATAACTACTACAAAACACATTACCCTCCTTTGCGGTGCGCAGTCGGGTAAAAAACTGACATGCAGCCACCCTGTATACAAACTAAATACAAAATACTTATAGTTTTGAATTTTGTTAAGAAAATAATTTATACTAATTAAATCACAGTTATTTTGAGTGGTAATGGGATGAAATACTCAACTACAACACTAATTCTACATAATAATTTAATTAATTATAGTTAACTAGCAAACGCATCTATAGGTAGTGTCCTAACCAACGCGAACATCGCGCGCATACATATGTCAATGTTACGTTAATTTTGCTCGGCGAACCTGAATCGTGCCTACATATTATGGTTCTTTTCGATTCTGTGAACAAATGAGTGGCGTTTATGAACACGACGGTCGTTTATAAGCGCGATTGACTGTTTTAATTAATGCATGGGGTACTAGAAGGCGAATTTTAAGCATTTAAGCTGATAAAACTTATAAGTGCTATTTGTCAATATATCGGTAACTACAAACGAAATACTGCAACTTAAATATACTTATTATCGATGATATTTTGAAATAACATTTAATAAACAATATTTTAACAATAACTCTATTAAAATCGGAGACTAGAAGGTATATTTACAAATTGGTAATCATAATAAATTAATAATACAAATTAGGTTAACATGGTCGTTGATAATAGTTAATCCTTGACATAAATAATAACTACTCAATCATGTAATATTTATTAAAAAGTAACATACATACAAAAATAATCACTTAGTCATAGAATATCATGATAAAATGACATTATGATATTCTATGACTAAGTGATAATAAATAATATTTTTTTACTGTTAGAGCCAACACTCTGTAGATGCATCAACTAGACGATGTACTGTACAACATCCTCTGACCTGGGCGGGGGGGGGGGGGGTGTCAGACTAGTACTGACTAAAACCCCCCCATGTTCCTTCTATTGCCCTTTACGTTCCGAGGCCGCGGTATCCCTTTCGAGCAACCCTTCACCCCGTGCAGCGGGTGTCCCTGACAGGTCCCTCTGCTTTGCTGACATCTCTGAGGCGCGCATGGATCACTTACGCGCCGTCAACACGGCTTGTCGTCAATAGATGGATTTGGGAGTGGCTTTAGGGCTTAATTGTCTTCTGTTGAGTCAATGCAGCCATGCGATGAAAAGACTGAGTTAAAATTCCGTCAGCCTCTCATATTGTGGTATTTTGAAATGCTAACCACACCAATTTTCAAAACACTCGAGGTATTAGATTAACTTCTTAGATCTTTCAGTCATGGATTATGTCTGTCTGTTAATACCTTAATTTCACATCATAATTTTCAAAACAGTAAATTTTCCATTGACTTTGATGTCGAATCTTCTATCGTGGATGTAATACAATCCACTGGTTTGAGACAACTAGCAATCACTTTCTTAATCAAATCAAATCAAATCTTCTATTTGTAGAACATAAGTACAGATGTCTAAGTGGCAAAGAGCTTGACATATAGTTTTAGAATTAATATTTAAAATTCTCGTGTCACAATATTCATTCTTGTCAATATTTTATTTTTATCAATTTTTTTTTATGCATAATAAGTAAGTCTGAGAATCGGCTACTATCTATATGTCACACCCCTAAGTGAAGTGAGCAGCGGGTGAAACCGCTGGGCACAGCTAATAGATATATAAACGGGCTGTGCCGAGAGGTTTCGCATATAGCCGTCTTCAATAAATGGGCTATCCAACACTAAACTATTCCTGATAGATCCTGACATGACCGCCAACATTTTCATGAATTTGTTCAACCAAAGAAATCTTTCAACTTTACAATTATTAGTATAGATATTCGACATTTCCAATATCTTTCTAAGCCCAGTTCTTCTCAAACAGGCTGGTATATTTTTTTTCTCTACAGCACAAGGTACTAGCTGGCATACACATGCGCGTATATCCAGGATACGTAGTGGGCTACATTTGTATACACGTCAGGGACTCCACGACGAGCACAGCCGGAGCCGAAGGACGTCAGACCTCGGAGCTCCCAGCGGCCACCTGACCGGCACTGGAGAGGTCCTCCGCTGTCACCCTGGAAGAGAACAAGGATCAGTTAAAATAAGATAATGGTAGCTTGTATCTTGAAGATTTATAGTCATCAGCAACATACACAGATCTTCTTAACAGTCACACTCTATGCTTGAGACGATATAAAAGAAAATATCCAAGCATTTGAGCGGCCCCATCTATACTAATATTATAAAGCTGAAGAGTATGTTTGTTTATTTGTTTGTTTGAACGCGTTAATCTCAGGGACTACTGGTTGGAATTGGATAATTCTTTTAGTGTTGGATAGTCCATTTCTTGAGGAAGGCTATCTATACTAATATTATAAAGCTGAAGAGTTTGTTTGTTTGAACGCGCTAATCTCAGGGACTACTGGTTGGAATTGGATAATTCTTTTAGTGTTGGATAGTCCATTTCTTGAGGAAGGCATATGGCTATATAGCATCACGCTACGACCAACAGGTGCTGAGCAGCGTGGGTGAAACCGCGGAGAACAACTAGTTACACATAAATGTTGATTGGACTAATTTACGCAAAGCTAGAATAATTTACTTTATTTTACTAACATAAAAGCAAGGTCGAGAATGAAGGAAAATTAAAGATGTATCGCATAATGACTAAGTAAATTTGAAAGAGGGAACATCTACCAACGCCAAAGACATTAAAAATAACGAAGAAAAACGCAATCCAATATTTGTTACTACTTGGTTACAAATCGTTCTGTCTAGTGTCATCAGCTCGCTTGTCAGTCATTTCTAGCTAGCAGTCGTATGTCAAAATCGAAAATGGTCGGGATGAAAATTTTTAAATCAAGTTTTCCCTATGTCCACTCTGAAAATCTTTCAAATCTTTTTGTACAACACCAAAAACATTAAAGAAAATTGAAATCCAATACTACTTAGAAACAAGTGAAAATGAATACAAATTTTCATTTCATTTGCTCACAGCCTTTTTAAGGAAATATCAAAACGATTGGTTGACACTTCCCGTGACCCAACGGCTGGCTTTTACTTTGGCCAGAGGCTTAGCGTTGCCATACAACGTGGCAACGCGGTCAGTTTCTTGGGGCATTGCCAACTGACAGCGTTGAGGACGAATTTTTTGACGCTATTTTTTAATCTGTTTATAATTTAGGTAGTATGTTTTATAATTTTAGTTTAATTTAGTTTATTTATCTGTTATTGTATACTCTATGGTAAGTAAATGAAATCGAATCGAATATGTTCACAATTAAAATGTTCTGTACGAATTTATTCCCAATATATTATATTTCCCTAGCTTGAACAAGACCCAGTCCCTCTGACAGAGTGAAAATGCCCACTGGCCATCCTCTCTAGTCGAATAATATGACGACTTAAAATATGATTGTTTTAATATCATCCAAGTGTGGGAAAGAGAAAGAGCTAGACAGGATGTCTAGCACCATCCCTTTTCTGCACTGGCATAAGATTACAACATGGCTTTGAGTCGTCAAGGTAACCCTACTGTTCCCTTAACCAGCCAAACAGAGGGCCACCGCATTTCACCGGGTTGCGGGTTGTTCAAAAGAGATACCGTGCCCCGAAACATAAAGGGCAAAGGAAGGAACATGGGTGGGTTTTAATCAGTACAAGTCTGACACTCCCCCCGCTTCAGCTAGAAGTTATTTGACGATATCCCATCCCCAAAGAAAAACACTGTTCTCTTAGCAGAGCACCTTTAGGCTAATTAAGTTATAAAAAATATGCCTTCGAAAGTGTTATTTCAAATTCCAATATATCTAATATATAAAATTCTCGTATCACAATTTTCGTTCCCATACTCCTGCAAAACGGCTGGACCGATTTAAACGAAATTGAACGATCTGAGAATCGGCCAACATCTATTTTTCATACCTACTACCTAGCAGCGGGTGAAACCGCTGGGCACAGCTAGTATTCGCTATATAATTGAAATACCAACGCATGAGGAAACCACTAAAAAATCTAACCAGCTGTGAACGTGATTCAATTATTTTAAATCAAAAATGGCTGAAAAGGCGTGTTAGCTCGTAATAAAAAATGGTAGGTATCAAAACAACATTCACGGATGTTTTTCTTTGCAAATGCGATGTAATTACATGGAATTCGTCGAATGACACACTGTGAAAATCGATGAATGTATCGGTAAAACGATTGTGTCGAAATGGCGCAAACGTATACAGGTCTCTAAAAGTACGCGACTTAAACGAACACAATTTTTAATAAAAAACTGTGTGCAACTTCATTCCAAAGGACGAGGAGAAATATTTGTAAGAGATAGCTAAATCGCACTAATTGTTTAGGCATCGAAAAACTACAATTTCTGATGGCAATTATATATCTTTTTTAATATGTGCTCTTCAGCACAGCTGAGCAAAAGCCTCTCCAATCTCATCCACGAACGTTTTTGTCCCGCCATTTTGAAGCATCTAAGTTATCTTGTCTCCGGTTAGAGAGAGAGGTTCCGGTTAGAGTTACCTTGTCTCGAGGTCTAGGCAGACCTCGACGGCGGCGGCGCCATCTCTTTTTTTGCTGGGAGCCAGCATTTTGAGGAGAATTTACATAGTTGAGCGATCATCGCGATATCTCTTTAACCATTGTAATTCGTGGTGCATTTATCAAATAGTTCTACAATAAATTCATCTAAAAACAGATCTATAGTAGCGAAGGGTAAGTTTTCCTTTAAAAAGGGACATTGAAATAGATCTCCTCCATTAAAGTTTTATTATAAACTATCAAACACAAATTTCCATCATCAATCTTCAATACATTAACAGAAGCACTTGACATCAGAATTCTCACTTCTATCATCGAACTCACGACCTTCCAATCAGTCACAACAAAACTATTATTGCCTGATATAATATTCTCTGATGAGTGAAAGTCAAGAATTTTGATTGAACTTTCCAATGTGAAGCTGATGTCACGAAAATTAATAAGAACAGTATTAAATTGTAACAAGTCAACATCAGTCTTATCGGGCTTATGATCAGTTGTTATTGACAGTTTGGTATGATATATATAAGTAGGTATACCGGATGAAAGGTGACCATGAATTGCCTCTCTGCAGTAAAAACTTAACCACTTTTTAGCCCCAAACGGTGAAAGTATATTAACTTAATTGCTAATGTGTTTGAGCCGTTTGGGGTTGAAAATCTAGGGCCTTAGGGTCCGAGTGAACACCTACTTTTTCCAGATATCGCCTTTATTTTGGCCAAAGAAACAGCATTGCCATCTAGCGTGGCCATGCTGCTAGTCTTCAGGGCAGTTTTCCTATTAATAGCGACTTGGAATGACTCGATGTCCTGTGATTGTTTTTCTTTTCAAAACTTGTAAATATTTTTATTTTATTACTTTATAGTTACACTAAAATACCATAGATTGTATATGCACTATATATCATTAATAAGAAACACTTTTTTTTCTTGAAAGTTTTCAGTTTCCATTTCCGTTGATATCACTACTGTTAGAATAATTAAGACACCATAAATTTCTCTCTAATTTTATCCAAATATGTTAAGGTTATCTTCTCTATAAGTGGATGAAGCTGGAAACTAATATAAAAACCTGATCTTCTTTCTTTCTCTTGTGATTACTGTCTAAACTCTTAGTTTTCATCCCACCCATGGGTTTCTGACTTGGTTTTACATGCCGTCGAGAAATAGCTTTCAGTATGCTGGTTTCTTCACAAAGAAACAACCTGAATGATCTCTGGATTGACAAAAGTAACAGTAAACCTTTGTAAATCAATCAGAATTGAATCGAATTGAAATTCTCAAAATTTAAGCAATCTTGATGATTCTGGCTCATCGTAACTGTGTCATCAATCATTAAGACAAGATCGATTGTTGATTGTCGCGATTCGATGTAGTATTATAAAAAGAACAGCTGATAATATGTCCAGATTTTGTTTCAAAATAAGATGAACTACAAAAATCTTTTATCTATTGAAAGATTGTATATGCTAGAAGTTTTTCTTAAACTGTTTATCAAACTCCGATTCATTTATTCATATATAAGAACTTGTTCTTTTGCTGTATTCAGTGTAATTGGAAGTCGACTACAAAACAGTTGGATTGCGGGTTGTTCGAAAGAGTTACCGCTCCGGAACGTAAAGGGCAATAGAAGGAACATAGGTGGGTGTCAGTCACTCCCCCCAGACACTCCCCCCAGAACTCCGCCAGAAGAACCAGGGGAAGTTTTTTGATGAATTCCCATCAGAAATAAAAGGGTAGACAGTAGATAATGATGATTAAGGCTAATTAATCATTTCAACGTGTTGATGGTCATCTAAATTTAATCGACCCAGAATTTGATTACGATTTGGCGCCTTCAAGCATCCAGTACTAGCGACCTCTTCTGAATTCCAACAAAATACCTTAGAATGATATGAGATTTTGTTAAATATTTTTAACGATCCAAAACAAAACTATGTCAGCCCGATCTTTAAAGAACTTTAGATAAAAATCAAAAATGATTCATTTAGATAACAACCTCGAGACATAATTGGCTCAATTAAAATTCCTCATACACTAACAAACCCAGAATTCAGTCGGAAGGTCATACCACCTTTTACTCTCCTGGGTGGCCAGCATTTAAACTAACGTTATTTTAAATTATAAACTATCAAGAGACAGTTTGGGCACTTCAACAATTGGGCCATCAATTTTCCGAAGTGGGTGAAAAGCTTTTCACACTTGCACATTTGAGAATGTCAAGAATGCTACTGAAGCCTCGATAAATGGGCCGAAAGTTTATAGAAAAGTAGACAAATAAATCATCCAATAGATGAACTAACTAGCATAGTAGAAGAAGAAAAATCAAAGAGAAATTGTTTAAATTCAATTTGTTACATCAGTTACATGTATAGAAATCTTTAGAAATATTAAAGAAGATGGACACTCACCACACAAGCTCCTGTGCTGCCATCCGTGCTCCCCGCACAAAGATGACCATCATTCAATGGAAGAGTCAGTGCATACCTATCTCTACACACATTCAGTGGTAGAACAGGCACTTCAGCTTCCAACAACACATCAGTCAACGTCCCATTCGTTTGTTCTCTGCCCCATCCAGTAGTATAACATTCATCTTTGAAATCTAATCTGTTGTTATCGTCAATGAAAGGATCTATTTCTTCACCAAACATAAGCTTTTTGTCACTTCTGTTTATATTTACTTTATAATCATCTTTTAGAAGACTGTTCCTTATAAGTTTAACAACGCTGTCTAGAGTAGCACTGTCATAGATTAAGTCACTATGTCCTCTTTCACTGTCAGATTTTCTCAGTTCTTCTCCATTCTTCCTTTCTGTTTGTCTATTTGACTCGTTGGATACTCTTACGTTGTATCTCATATTTTTATGTTTCTTATTCACAAGTCCTGAGAAGATATTCTTCGTTAGATTGTTCAGTTTTTCAAGGTATTTCACTGCAGTATCTGGTTTAGGTTTTGGTGGTTTTGGCTTTCGCTTTGGCGGTCCCGTGTTCGATTCTGGACGGAGGTAGAATGATGAGCTCTTGTCCGTTTCGAAGGTATCAATAGGTGGTGGTTCAAATGGAGGGAGGCAGATTGTACGGATGCGACTGCCTGTGCTGACATCTGCTGGTCTTGTGAGCTTCATTAAGGCTGGAAAATAAATAAAAAAAAACTGCTAAAATACCATTCGAGGATTACGTCATGTTATAATTTGATGATGGTGGAGAATTTTCAGTTCCATTATTGAATGGAAATGCAAAAGTTAATAAGCAATAACAGTGGTCATTGTGTTTCTCACTAAAAGAATATAAAAGAAAAAGACATGCTACAGTAAATTTGTAAGTTAGGAAACTGTCATTGCGTTCGAGGCGAGGGTATTATGGAGCCGAGAACAGCAATAACAAACTCCAACGTGAATCAATACAGTTACGAAGAAATTAAATAACAGAACGAAAAGTGTTTCTCATTAATTACTATGTAACTATGATTTAACCAAATAGTGTATCATAGTGTTATGAGAGCTAGTTTTCGAGGAAGAAAATTGTAAATATATAGTTTAGTGGCAGGATATTAATGATCATGTTTTTATAATGATTCTCACCTATATCATGTTGGTAGTTATGAAACCGGTGGTGCAGCACGATCTTCTCAATAGGCACGTAAGCACCCTTCTGCTCTGCCCGGTCCCATTCACCCAGCACTGCTGTCCAGAGAGCTGGCACCGGCAGGTTGAACAGTTCACTGGAACATTTTGTTGAACACTGTTACTTTTGGGAAATCAGGGACAATAATGTAGTGGTTAGAACCCTGTAAGTTCATATAATCCCATTTTTTCAAATAAATTCCGTCGCTCTGGGCTGAGCGGGGGAGAGTTTCAGACTTGTACGACTAAATCCCACCCATGGTTCATCTGTCGCGGGTTCGATTCCTGCACGGAACAAAGATTTGTATGACCTGCAGATAGTTGTTTCGGGTCTGGCTGTTTGTGTATGTGAGTTTAAATGTTTGTAAACGCACCCACGATAAGAAATTTGAGGCGCGCTTGGAACACTAACGCCGTCGACGCGATCATAATAACTCCATTGAATGACTATTTAATGAGGAGTTCGTGGCTAAGCAACCACTCGGATCGAACTTTAGGTCAAGCCGCGCTTGCCTAGGTTGGTCTGTGGATGTGTAACCATCTGTTTTATACTGAGTTTCCTCCGAGAGTTACGCTGTTGGGCCCGGCTGTAATTTATAGATCTTTAACAGTCGTTTCAGGAAATCAGTGTCTTGAAAGTCTAACGACCAGTCTTACCAAGGGGTATTTCTATTACCCACTACTAACTGGCTTGTGGAGGTCAGATAGGTAGTCGCTCCATGTTAGCTCATCTCATTTACACTGAAGTATGAAGTCAAACAGATATACTTATGGATGCAGTGAGCGGTGGTGAGCAGCCACATTGGATGCACCAGCACTCCGCCGCACCAGTGACCGATCAGCCCGTAGTTTGGGTGCAGCAGCTGGAGGGACACCTGGAAAAGAAATATGAAAGGATGAAAGAAAGAAATACTTTTATTTGGAACTCGCACAAAACAAGTAAAACAATAACACAATGAAATAAAATAGTACAGACAAGGTTATTGTCTGTGCGAGGCCAAAAAGGTCCCTGTCTCAGCATAAGCTGCGCTATTTTAGGATAAACATATTTAAGGATGACAGAGTTATTGTGACATCTTCATTGGTAACTTTTGACTGACATGTTGGAATTGCTTCGAATTTTTTTTTGGCTTTAGAAAGAATTGGTCGCCTTTTAATTAATTATCAGTAGAATATAATCAAAATACAAGTCTATCCTGCGAATACTGAAACGTCACTCAAAATTTAAGTCCAACTTAAATTTAACAGAGACTCAGAATTGACGTTTGACCATACAAAATCTAAAGTTTAAGAGCTGCTCAAATGTTAAGCAGCCTTCAAATTTTGAGTGACGTTTCAGTATTCGGGGGTATAGCTGTCCAACTTCTGGGCACATCCTGGTTTCCTCATGATGTTTTCTTTTGATGTCTGTGTTGTCTGAGATAAACTTTAGAAAGTACATATGAATTGGAAAAGTCACATTTGTACTTGCCCAGATTTGAACTCACAACCTCGTGTGTGAGAGGCGAGGCCTTAACCTCTAAGCCATCACGACATACATTAATAGAATACTAAAAAACTTAGTTTTTATCATTGCTCCCCTGTGTAGAGCAGCGAAAAACATCATCATCTGCCTAGCCTTTTCCCAACTATGTTGGGGTCGGCTTCCAGTCTAACCGGATGCAACTGAATATCAGTATTAAACAATATGTGAGCAGCGAAAAACAATATGTTTATATATTTCGTCGACTACACCGGTCTTCCAAAATGGCCCAGACCATAGACATTAGAAAGTAGGTTTTAATATTTCTATGATCCAGACAGAGAAATTATTCTGGAAACAGAAACATATCAACACAAATGTATTGAAACGCAAATATATCAAATCTAAGTCGTTTGAAAAATTACCTTTCAGACTCATGGTGTCTGTAGACGTATTACCAAACCATTGATAGACTGTGGATGACGAGAAATAGAGGGGTATAGAAGAAAAAGACATGCTGCGCTGACACCAAATAAGTTGATATAAGTCCAAATCCTTACTAATATTATAAAAGTGAAAGTGAGTTTGTTTGTTTGTTTGTTTGTTACCTCTTCACGCTTTAATGGCTAAACCGATTGCGATGAATTTTGGTACATAGATAGTTGGGAACCAGGAGACGGACATAGGCTAATATTTAAAGAAAAAAGTGGGATGTGAGGGAGAAAGAGGGAAGAAAAGGGAAAACTTAGCGTTGCTATTACAAATCAATAAGGCGCAAGGGGAACTGTGTTACCCCAAATTTAACGCGGGCGAAGCCGCGGGCGAATCTAGTCCTAAATAAAAAGCTAGAACCAGAAAGAATACTGACCTGCCACGGCCAAGCTCCTCGTTTTGACTCTCTGCCTTTGATGATGCGCAGTTGTCCGTGTGTCCTGTCTCGAGGCTGACGCGTGTGTCGACGTAATGGGACCCCGCATTCTGAAAAAATATCGTCAAATTGTGGACTTACAAATACAAAAAGTACTTCACCACCATCTGTGACACAAATGAAATATTAGGTAATATTAAAATTCTAAATGGCGCATGTAAGGTAGAGTGTTTTCCGCGACATCAGACTTTTGATACCTTTTACTAGTTATTAAATATGTATTTTTAGATGTAAATCGTCGTACAAAATTCACAAACATATATCTATACTAATATTATAAAGCTGAAGAGTTTGTTTGTTTGTTTGTTTGAACGCACTAATCTCAGGGACTACTGGTTGGAATTGGATAATTATTTTAGTGTTGGATAGTCCATTTCTTGAGGCTATAGGCTATATAACATCACGCTACGACCAACAGGTGCTGAGCAGTGTGGGTGAAACCGCGGAGAACAGCTATTATAAATAAAATAGATATTACACACACACGCAGGTCCCATATGCAGCTAATTTCATCATCATCATTTTCCTGCCCTTGTCTCATTCTATTTGGGGTCGGCGCAACACGTTTTCTTCTTCCACTCTCCCCTATCAGCCGTCTCGGCATCATTTACTGCTTTCTCCTTCATATTATTCCTTACACAAACCATCCATCTTTTCTTTGGATCATATTTTCATATTTTATATTCAGATCCATCACTCTTTTAGTCACATGTGCTTAATCAAGTATTTCATAATTCCAAGTAATAGGAGCTAGCCTAAAACTGGCCACAAATCCTCTACTTTTTTCAATGGAAATCCCCAACACTAAGCTCTACTTTGGAACCAACCAACCATCATATATCCAGCTAAAGCACTTGCCAAAGATGTGTTTGCAAAGTTAAGCGTGAGGTGTGTTGGGTCAAAGGTTTGTGTTTGGGCGTAGTGTGTGTGATGTGAGTGTTGTGTGTGTGGGCAACATTTATAATTAAGGAGAATTCGGTCATAAAGTAAGTAACATAAAGTTTCAGTGGTCTATTGATTTATAATTATACAAATTCACTTAGGTATAAATTACCTAACTGCAAGCGGATAGTACAAAAATATCAGCTTAGATAATGATTAGCGTTTTTGTAAACAATTATGAGAAATGAATCGCGATGAGTATGAGGAACAAATTGTGGGACACGCTATTTGTTCACGGTCTGACGAAGAGCTAGGTCTCATTGACAGCGGGTAGCTGGAGCCAAATCAAATCATTCATTTCAATTATACCATTACAGGCACTTTTAAATGTCAAGACACAAAATGAATCTACAGTCCCGGTCACGAGGCATAATAACTCGTGAAAGTACTGTAGTTGCCCTTTCCAAAGCGTTGATCTCTATGGAGAAGAATGGGCAAGAAACTCCATGGACACTATTTTAAATTATAATATTGTTACAAAATCGTATTTACATCATTCAAATAAAAATCAAATTAACCGAAGACCTTTGGGGATTGTCAATTAAAGTTTGTCAAGCTATCATTGAGACTATAGCCCCGTACTTAGCCTTCATATTTAATTTGTGTGTGTACCAAGGAGTCTTCCCGGACCTTATGAAATACAGCAAGGTAATACCACTTTTCAAATCTGGGGACAGTAAAGACACCAATAATTATAGACCCGTATCCGTTTTGCCGGTTTTCAGCAAGGTGTTTGAAAAGGTAATGCTTAACCAAATGCTCAACCACTTTAACACCAATAAAATATTACATGAAAAGCAGTATGGTTTCACCAAAGGACGTTGTACCACTGACGCCGGTGTCACCCTATTAAAACACATATTTACTGCGTGGGAAGAGGCACAGGATGCCATAGGGATCTTTTGTGACCTCTCAAAAGCATTTGATTGCGTGAACCACGAAACCCTTCTCTTAAAACTTGAACATTACGGCCTAGGGAAACTTGCCCTTAGTTTAGTAAAATCGTATTTAAATGATAGACAGCAGCAAGTACAAATAAATGGTGTCAATTCAATGGGTTTAAATGTAAAGATGGGTGTACCACAAGGATCGATATTAGGTCCCTTCCTCTTTTTAGTATATATTAATGATCTACCCCATCTATTTAAAAACCAACCACAAATGGTGTTGTTTGCTGACGATACCTCTTCCTCTTTAATATTTAAGATAAACAGACGTGCCACAAATCCTGACGACGTAAATAATGCCCTAATGCAGGTACATAATTGGTTTACCGCTAATAATTTAGTATTAAATGGGAAAAAAACGAAGTGTATAAGATTTGCTCTACCAAATGTCAAAAACAGTGAGTGTGAGAAACTAGAGTTCGTCGAAAAAACTGTTTTCTTGGGAATAACACTCGATTCAAAGCTACAATGGGGCCCGCATATAACATCTCTTGCAGGACGCCTTAGTTCAGCAGCATATGCTGTTAGAAAAATCCGTCAGTTTACTGATGTTGATGTTGTTGTTGTTATTTTCATAGTATAATGTCATACGGTATTTTACTTTGGGGACGGGCTGCAGACATCGAGTCTATATTTATTCTGCAGAAAAGAGTCATTAGAGCCATATATAACCTACGTAGGCGAGATTCTTTAAGGGAACAGTTTAAGGATATTAACATCATGACAGTACCTTGTCAATATATTTATGAAAACATCATGTATGTCAGGAAAAACTCGCATCTTTTTAGTAAAAGAGGTGACAGACACAATTATAATACTAGAAATAGGGACCAATTAGTTCAACCAGGTTTCAGGTTAGCTAAAGTAGACTCATCTTTCATGGGGTACTGTTTGAAATGCTACAATAAAATACCTCCCCACATTCTTCAACTGAATGAAACGAAATTTAAATCTTGTATTAAACGCACACTATGTAGGCAAGCATATTATAAGTTGGGGGATTATATTGATGATAAAAATGCTTGGCTCAATGCTGGTCCTGCTCCTCAAGCATAGGGGTAAACTCATTGATAAGTATCCGAAGCTATAGTGGAAGCTGCAGAAGATTGTAAGACTATCTTTGCAATGTATAGAATCAATTCTCTAGTATTGTATAATTATTAAGCCCATATGTGAGTGCTATGTATTATCATTGACTTGACGAAGCCCTGGTGGTTAATAGTGTCATGCTCACTTAAATGTCTCGCTGATGGTGGCGGGTGTATCGGGTCATTTAGCTCCCTTCAAAATGGTTGAGCTGAATGGGGCTGATCCATACGTCTTGTTCGTGAACGGGCGCTGTCAGTTGGGACTGGTCATTTTTTAACTACCACGGTCATTTTTAATTTTTTTAGATTTAAATTGAATTTTGTTTTTTATTTACTCTGGACGCTCTTGCTGTGCACGTCTTTCTACATCGTTCTCACATATTTGTATAATCTCAATACGAATGATGTAAATACTTTTTTGTAAAAATATTAGAATTTAAAAGAGTGTCCATGGAGTTTCTTGCCCATTCTTCTCCATAGAGATCAACGCTTTGGAATGGGCAACTGCAGTACTTTCACAAGTTATTATGCCTTGTGACCGGGACTGTAGATTCATTTTGTTTCTTGACATTCAAAAGTGCCTGTAATGGTCTAATTGAAATAAATGATTTGATTTGATTTGATTTGATTCATGTTGAGAATATACAAGTATGTGAGAACGATGTAGAAAGACGTGCACAGTAAGAGCGTCCAGAGTAATTGAAAAGCAAAATTCAATTTAAAATCTAAATAAATTAAAAATGAACAGTGGTAGCTAAATGCAGAAGCGAAAGCCGTCAAATGGCCTTCTATGCGTTAAAGGGTTTAACAGAATTGACTTTAGATCTTTGACAGCTTAATGACAAAAAAAATATCCTTACTAATATTATAAAAGAGAAAGTCAGTTTGTTTGTTTGTTTGTTTGTTACCTCTTCACGCTTTAATGGCTGAACCGATTTTGATGAATTTTGGTACAGAGATAGTTGGGAACCAGGAGACGGACATAGGCTAATTTTTATTTTAAAAAAGTGTGATGTAAGGGAGAAAGAGGGAAGAAAAGGGAAAACTTAGCTTTGCTATTACAAATGAATAAGGCGCAAGAGGAACTGTGTTACCCCAAATTTAACGCGGGCGAAGCCGCGGGCGAAAGCTAGTCTTATAATATAAGTTCGATGGTCCTTTACCGCAGATTAAGGTATTTCTCGAAGCCTTCTAATCTATGCATAGTAAATGCATTGAGAGATAAACCTTAACAACGCGCGTGGAACATCAACGCGCCGTTGACACGGCCTGTCGTCAATAGACGGACGGACGGTGAGCTATTGTGTGTCCCTTACATCAGCTTTAACTATCCAAAACGGACCCTCGCAGAATAGTCGACATCGGCTCAGTTGCCAAAGAAGAAAAAAGTAGTATCCAAAACGCTAAACGCTTTATTTACGACCAGTGTCTGTAAATTATGCCGTAAATTAAAATTAACTTTTTTGTGATACTAATATTCGTATCTTGACTAAATCAGTCGCGTGACTCAAAATGTTTGTATTATGATAGAGGGCTATGAATAATGTATTTAGCAAAAACTTTAAGAATACGATTACGATAAACTTTAAGAAATTTGCCTATTAGAATTTATATAATCCAAAAATATCAGTATTAAAAATAGTTTAATTTTAGTAAATATAAAATACTAGCTTTTGCCTGCGGCTTCGCTCGCGTTAAATTCGAAGTAACACAGTTCCCCTTTCCTGATTTGCAGGTACCTTCTACCTATAGTTTTTGCCCTTGCGCCTTAATTGTTGTAATAGCAAAGCTAACTTTTCCATCCTCATTTCTCACAAAAAAATTGCCTTTGTCCGTCTCCCAAGGTCTCCACTATCTTTGTACCAAAATTCATCAAAATCGGTTTAGCCATTTAGGCGTAGAGGTGTAAATGTTTTTACGTCTTCACATTGGAGACGGACATTTAGGCTACTATTTTTTTTTAAAAAAGGAAGATAAGAAAAGGGGAGTGAAAGATATTTTTTTTTAGATAAAGTTAGCGTTAGCCCAAAGTAACTATGCCACGCGGACGAAGTCGCGGGCGGAAGATAGTAAATAAATAAAAACCATTCCTACGGAAGGACAGTCCTCAATACGGAAGTAAGCCATCAGTCATGTCCTCACCCACAATTACCCAACCGCGCAGTAAAAAGGTGTAATGTTGTTACACATACATTATTAATGAGCTCACAGCTACTCATTATACTTTGTGTTTACATGCGAGCACGTAATGATTGTGTATTCTGGAGGTGCGAGATTTTCGTCGCATTTTCACACGTCGGTATTTAGAGTTTAAAATTTAGGTTAGGCCTACCTACAGTACTGTTTCTCCTCCATTAAATCCATCCAAAGGTTGTCTTGAAAAGATCGCTTTTAGCGATAAGACCGCCCATTGTGTCACCCTATTTATAAGTTGTTTAATGTTATTCTTGTTATTTGTATGGTGTGCAAAATAAAGAATTCTATCTATCTTCTATCTATCTCTTAGGTTATATAATTTGTTTTGGCAATATAATGTTCTGAATTATTTTGACTGCACCATAATCTCCGGGCTTTATCCGGGGATGTGGGTTAGCCGCGGCACCGGATAATAAAGGGCAAAAGAAGGAATATGGTTAGGTTTTAGTTAAAAACAAGTCTGATAATCCCTTCTGCTCTGATTTGTCACGCACATATTTAATACAAATTGAAGGCTTATGTGATTTTCTCCTGGATTTCATTGTCAAAACTGGACCAAATTAAAATGAGACCATATGGGGCTCCCAATATGGTCTCATTTGATTTGGTCCAGTTTTCCAATAAAAACATATTCACGTTAATCTTTACTTCCTTACTAGTCCTTATCCTTACTTTTAATATTATAAAAGCGAATGTGAGTTTGTTTGTTACCTCTTCACGCTTTAATGGGTAAACCGATTTAGATGAATTTTGGTACAGAGAGAGTTGGGAACCAGGAAACGGAGATAGGATTTTATTATAAAAAGTGGGATATGAGGGAGGACGAGGGAAGAAAAGGGAAAACTTACCGTTGCTATTACAAATCAATAAGGCGCAAGGGCAAAAACTGCAGGTAGCAGGTACTGTGTTATACCGAATTTAACGCGAGTGAAGCCGCAGGCAAAATACCACTGCTTAACCCGTCGTTGGTTACAGGCGTAATACGTTTGAAAAAAAACGTTGCCCCACACTAGGAATTTCTCCTGTATCGTGCGTGCGTTTACAAACATTTAAACTCACACACACAAACAGCCAGACCCGAAACAACCATCTGTACGTCTGAAAATATTTGTTCCGTGCGGGAATCGAACCCGCACGACACGCAGCGCAGCAGTCGGTCGAGCCACTGCGCCAACCGTTTCGTCGTAATCGTAATGTTATGTTATTCACAGCATTTCTGACTCCGACAACAAAGTTTCTTGATAACACAAAGCATCTTGGCATCAAAATCACCACGGAATGATGACATATTCGTTTCATTGTAAAAATACTTTTACCCCTTAACGAGGGGGTTGTTCGAAAGAGATACCACAACCCAGGATCACAAAAGGCAAAAAATGGAACATGGATTTTACCATTCTTTTACCCAGAAAAATAGTAATTAGAGGGGTCCACCAGGGCCACTGCCTGCCGGAGGTTGTGGGTGGTGTGGGTTGTTCGAAAGTGATACCACAGTACCGGATCACAAAGGGTAAAAAAGAAACATGAGTGGGTTTTAGTCAGTAAAAGTCTGACACTCCCCCCCGCTCTTCTGAAGTTATTTGCTGATTTCCAACAAAAAAACACTAGTGGTCAAAACTGACAGCCATTAGTTTTAAAAGTGATTATTGAAGAACACACTCAAATTGTTTTTATCTAAATAAATTACTCTCACTTCTTTTTTCAAACGTTTAGCGGTTATATGAATCAGCTGATTGAAAGCCATCGCTGTGCCAAATATTTAATTGATAAACAGTCACATTCATAGTGCCCTTCTTTCTTCAAACCATTTAATCCTTACTAATATTATAAAAGTGAAAGTGAGTTTGTTTATTTGTTACGTCTTCACACCTAAAAAGCAAAATTGATTTTGATGAATCTTGGTACAGAGATAGTTAGTTAGGGCCCTGGCGACGGACATATGCTACTTTTTATCTCTTCCTAACCCCCCACTATCCAAAAATAGGGCGTGGAAATTTGTATGGAGAATTCTGCAGTTATTAAGATAGGAAGCTAAACTCGGTACATACACTCTTTGTTACCAACAAAAATACCTGCAAATCAGGAAAGGGGAACTGTGTTATCCCGAATTTAAAGCAAGCGAAGCCGCGGGCAAATGCTAGTTTAATTATAATCAAATCCAATTCGACACACACAGTTATAACGGTACGATATAGACATAACTACGACCACCCAAATTAAAAGGTTCAGTATTTTGACCTAGTAGGTATTTCATTCATTTTTAAGATTTTAATTTAATAATCATAGTCGTAGATTCATCATTTGTAGATCTTTGACGGTCGTTACAGGTAGTCAGTGTTCCGAAAGTCTGACAACCAGTCTTACCAAGGGGTATCGTATTACATAGTATTAACTGGGTTGTGGAGGTCAGATAGGCAGTCGCTCCATGTAAAATACTGATATTCAGCTGCATCCGGTTAGACTGGAAACCGACCCTAACATAGTTGAGAAAAGGCTAGGCAGATGATGAGTCATACTAGATAGCCAAGAGTCTCGACGAACATTTGTCGAAGCTCTGATTAGGTGGTTGGATCAAGGGCATGATTCAGAAGGGACTACTCCTTGATACGGCCCGGATTGTGAGGAGGTCCCTGTCTCTGGAGCCCTAACCACCGGTAACTTGGACCCTGCTCCCGTTACTGGCCGAAACCTATTTTATATTTTTAAATGATTTTTCAAAGAAATATTTAAAAATGTAAGTAATTTTAAAAGTAAAAGTGAATAAAGGTCTTTGAGGAACGGTTTGAGGAAGTGCATTAAGAATGTTACCATTATTTTGGAATATTTGGCAATTGGTTTACTGAAATAACTTAGTGACTTCAAACGTTGACGGCACGGTTGACGCAGTGACTGAGCGATCGACTGCTGCGTTGCATGTCGCGGGTTCGATTCCCGCACGCAACAAATATTTGTATGACCTACAGATATTTTAGTTGTTTCGGGTCTGGCTGTTTGTGAATGTGAGTTTCAAGTTTTATTTTTGTAAGTGCACTCACGATACATGACAAATTCCTAATGTGGGCTACGTTTTTTATAAAATTAATATGTATATACATATTAAAAACCGGAAAGATTTGTTTGTTTGTATCAAATAGACTCCAGAACTACTAGATAAATTTTAACCATTTTTTTACTAATACGAAGCAACATTATGAGGAAGTAACAGGCCATACAACATCACGCTACTACCACGGGAGCAGGGCAGCAACTTTATTTATATTTCTAAGTAATGATTGAAAGACTGTCGGTAACTTGTCATATCTGACAAGGCACGACATTGATACGAACGATAAACAAATCACACTTTATAAACTGTTAGTGACTGTCAGGTAATTTACACGCTTTCTTTCAGAATACCAGCATGGTAATTAATTAATTTTCTTAGCAAGAAATGAGTACATACTTTGAAAAACCAGTCCAGGTTCAAGATATCAAAACACTGTTAGTTTAGATCTCTCATGCGATAACCCTTTTTCTCGCGCAAAGATAAGGTAATTATCAATCTGGTATCAGCTGATAGCGTATTTAAAGCTGCTAAGTACAGCTAAGATCTTGAAGCTGTTTCATCAACCTACTAGGATTGCGGGATGTTCGAAAGAGATACCGTGACCCCGGGACATAAAGGGCAATAGAAGGAACATCGGTAAGTTTTAGTGAGAGTGTCAGACTTGTACTGACTAAAACCCGCCCATGTTCGTTCTATTGCCCTTTACGTTTCGGGGCCACGGTATCTCTTTCGAACAACCTGCAACCCCGCCCGGCAGGCGGAGGCCCTGGCAGGCCCCTCTGAAACCCAGAGCTTCCGTAAGCTTTTTATCGACACGAAATCAAATATCCTTAAAGACGCTAACTCGTTACGATCGCTACACATAATTTTAACTCAATTATGGAAAGTTAATGCCCAAATCGTTATGGAAATGCTTTGTCACTACAGAAACAAGTTTCTAGTAGGTTTTTTAGTATTGAAATTATGACAGTAATGTATTAGTTCAGTTTTGTTTGTAAAGCACTAGACGATGGCGATGTCTTAATTTTGCATATCTTGTGGGCGGTATGTAGATATGGAGGTAGAAGTCAAAGCGGAACGATCGCTTTTGGCTCATTATGTAATGAAATTTTATCTTTAAGACTAGGTAAATTTGGATTAGTTTAGCGTCTTTACCATGATAGGTAAGTGAAAATATTTTGGTTGAAAACTGATTTTGTTTAAGGATTTTTAACGACTTTCCTATTAAAGTTAGTGTGAACGTTTTGAGCGACTAGGTAAGCTTCAAATGGTCACTAAAACATTGCACAACTTAGGAGCCGACGTTTCTGAGATTTTTTGAAAGGCACTAAGTATTTGAAAAAGAGCGTTTTCGTCAATATAGAAACCAGATAGAAAACAATAACATATGAATTTGTTCCAATCTTACTAATATTATAAATGCAAATGTTTGTGAGAAAGGATTGATATATGGATGTTTGGATGTATGGAAGTTTGTTACTCTTTCACGTCAAAACGGTGGAACGGATCTTGATGATATTTGGCACAGATGACAGACGTAGATTATGGTCTGGAATAACACATAGGATACTTATTTAATTTCATTTTCCGCCCTACAGTTAAGATTTTTAGTACCTTTGTTTATTCTCTTAGAATAGACAGGTCATCATCTGCCCAGCTTTTACGGAACTGTGATGGGGTCGGCTTCCAGTCTAACCAGATGCAGATGAATAGACCCCTATCCCATCTATTTAAACGCGCAGTAAAATGATGAGAAAATCCAACACCAAAAAAACCTAAGTTAGAAATTGTATTTATATTTATTACTCTACTTTTATTAATATTTCAGGGCTTAGTAACAAAAGTTAGGCCGCCAGCGATGTATTTTTTTTTCAATATCAATTTCATTTATTTAAACTAAGCTGATGATCAGCACTTTTTGAACGTCATTACACAAGATATATAGTTCCCCAAAACGCAACACCTTGAGTGATCTCTAGGAAGTTGCGAAGGGTGGACGTTTGTGGGCGTTCTTCCCAATTGGGAAGAAGAGGTGGTGGAAAAAGCTCCCCTCCCCAGCCACACAACTGTCTGGTTGGTTTGATGAACTAGACTTTATTAAGTTATATTTAAGGTACACATTATAATTATGAAAGAGTCTCTAGCACACATCAACATACCAAAACAGAATATAAATAAACATTGAGAATATGCTCAAACAAAAATTAAAAATATCTAAATTAAAGCCTCCTAGCAAAATGAGTGAACCCGCGTACATTTGCATTGTTGGAATACGAACATATAACTCTAAATAAAAAGTCAATAATTTAGTAAGACCATTGCAGTACAAGAGAAAAAATAAATATTCTATTAAAATAATAATCTCACAACCAAGGTAAGCAAGCATTTCTCGCGAAAAGATAAGGTAATTATCAAACTGGTTTCAGCTGATAGCGTATTTAAAACTGCTAAGTACAGAGCAGCTAAGATCTTGAAGCTGTTTCATACACTTCAGTACAAGTCTGATACACCCCCCACTCCACCCAGAGCGAGGGAAGTTATTTATTAAAGATTTCCCACCCGCAAAAAAAAATACGCATTTTCTACAACATACTAAGTACTTTTGCACAAAAAACATTGTAAGATTTTTTTGAGGTGAAAAATCACAACTAAGCAGCCATTTTCGACCATTTTAATAATAAAATAATCACACAATCAAGGTAAGCAAGCATTGGTAACAAGCAATGAATTAAACGTGTTATTAAAATGACAAAATACATGCCAATGCAAGTTCCCACGTTGCATCAAGCACTGTGATCTATGCAGCATCCATCTCTATTCGTGTCCCGAGTCATGCGGTTACTGTCAGTGACCTCATCAACAAGCCATCAGCGTAATGATAGCACTTTCACTGACAACCAATCTCCGGATTACCAATAACGTATTATATTGAGTGGATTGTGAGCAGAAGGTGCGGTGTGCCTGCCGGGGTTGCGGGTTGTTCGAAAGAGATACCGCGGCCCCGGAACGTAAAGGGCAATAGAAGGAACATGGGTGGGTTTTAGTCAGTACAAGTCTGACACACCCCTCTGAATTTATTTGATGTCTTCCCCACCGCAAAAAAAAGGTGCGCTGTGAAGTATTATGCACCAAGTAAGCATAAGACTTGTACTATTACGTAGCATTTGTAGCAGAAGTCTTCAAGTTAGTTTAATATTCAAAATACTGTCATCCCAGCGACATTGAAAAAAGGTGCTGTAATGAAATTAACTGTCTGCCTAATGTATAAGTAATCCAGGTGTATATTTATAGGTTGTATATATTTAGTAATTAATTTAATTATAATATGATGAATAAAAACCAATAAAAAAAAAAGGTGTACATACATTAGGGAAAATCGGAACCCTTATAGGATCACTTCGTCTGTCTGTCTGTCAATGCCCTTTAACTTAAGAACGCGTAGAGGTATCTAGTTGTAATAAAAAAAAACCATATACTTAAGTCTGTGGTCCCTTACAGTTGTGATACATTCAATCCTCTAATAAGTCAACGCAGTCAAAAATAATTGTTTACTAGCTGGCGACCGCGGCTACGCCAGCGTGATATCGAAAAAAGCATCCCATATGTTATTCCAGACTATAATGTAACATCTGTGCTAAATGTCATCAAGATCTGTTATTCCATTATGACGTGAAAGAGTAACAAACATCCATACATCCATCCATCCTCACAATCATTGGTATTTATAATATTAGTAGGATGTTGGAAGTTTGTACGGAACCTTCGGTGCGCGAGTGCAACTGGCACTTTTTTTCGGTTGGGAAATCATCAAATAACTTAGGGGGGCATGTCAGACTTTTACTGACTAAAACCCACCTATGTTCCTTCTATTGCCCTTTACGTTCCGGGGCCGCGGTACCTCTTTCGAACAACCCGCAACCCCGGCAGGCGGAGGCTCTGGCAAGCCGCTCTGCTTCGCTGACATCTCTTTAAGGCGCGCTTGAAACACAAACGCGCCGTCGACACGGCCTGTCGTCAATAGACGAACGGTGAGCTACCCATTGCTCACCGTCCACAGGCCCGCTGCAACTCGCACTTGGCTGGTTCTTTTCACAACAATTTAACTTTACCTTCTAAGCTTCTTTCTCCACGTCTATAGTTACATAATCTTTAGTTATTATTAGAAATTGATTGGTTAGAATACAAAGGGCTTAACTGTTGTTATGTCATTTACCAAGGGACTATATTCGGTGATAATTTGTGCGCATGACGCTGTTTATTACAAATTGATTGTAGCGCTTAAAAGATTTATTTGTGATGTAACTTTGGTAGCGTTTTTAGGGTTCCGTACGAAAGGAAAAAAAGCGGATCCCTTATAGTAACACTTTGTTATCCGTCTGTCTGTCTGTCTGACAAGACCCTTTGTCTCGGGAACGCGTGGAATTAAAACCATAGAATCAAGTCTATGGTCCTTTTGTGCTGTGAAAATATCAACCCTCAAGTCTACGCAGTCGAGACATGGTGCGTGAGTCTGACTCACTCTTTGCTAATTTTTTGAACTTTATCTGTGTCTGACAAGACTTTGACATCATACTTCTTAACTTGATGTATGGATGTTTGCCACTCATTAAATGCTGAACTGATTTGAATAAAATTTGGCACACGTTTATATCCTAGATTAACAGATAGGTGTTATGTTCCCTTATTTGCTGATCGGAAATCATCAAATAACTTTAGAGGGGAGTGTCAGACTTGTACTGACTAAAACCCACTCATGTTCCTTTTATTACCCTTTACGTTCCGGGGCCGCGGTATCTCTTTCGAACAACCCACAACCCCGGCAGGCACAGCGCACCTTCTGCTTACAATCCATTCGATAATCCGGAGATTGGTGGTCTCCTATGTTCTAGGCCGCGGCATCTCTTTCGAACAACCCGCAACCCTGGCTGGCGGTGACCCTGGAATGCCTCTGCTTAACTGACATCTCTTTAAGCCGCGCGAAGAACACTAACGCGCCGTCGATTACACCATGATTACCCATCCGAATAAAAGCTAATGTAAGTGTTCAGCGTTAAACGAGAGTAGCGATTGCATCGCGTTAGTGTATGATCTCAATGTGAGATATCGTCAGTCTTGTCTCAATTGCTACTGCGAGCTGCGCCGGCGTCGACTGATCGATCGACGTTCTATGAATTTAACCTCTATTCCGCGGCCAAAGAATTTATCTTTACTGATTAAAGAGATCTTGCTGATGTACACACATTCTTCAGTATTTATTTTTCTTTTATTAATGTCGGCACAGTGGCTGAGCTGCACTGTATGGCGCGGGTTTGATCCCCTCACGGAACAAAAATTTGTATGGCATACAGGTTGTTGTCCCGAATCTAGCGGTTTGTGTTTATAATTAAAACGTTAAACCAAAAATATGAAGCTACAGTCCCAGTCACAAGGCATATTAACTAGTGAAAGTACTGTAGTTTCCCATTCCGAAGTTGATCTTTACGGAAAGACTAAGCTATAAACTCCATGGATACTCTTTAATATCATAATATTTTTACAAGGTTACATCATTTATGTTGCAAAAACAGAAATGAACACGGAACCCTAAAACGTACAATATAATACGAAGACACAGTAAGGTCAGTAAATTAAATAAAAACGTCACCTGTCAAGATGATCAGAACAACCATAGTATCAAAAAGCGTTATCAAAAACATCTGAGCTATTAGTCGGGCCGTCACCGTTGCTTGCTATCTATACTGATGACCCGGTTGATACCAAGACGCTTTGGGTCGAACCCCGGTTGGTTCGTAAAATGCCTCGTGAGTTTTGGATGAATGATAAGTTATTAGTGTTTTTACAAGACTAGGATCAAAAATTTTGTAAATGACCCATAGTGACAATTCATACTATTAACTGCGCCTGCGACCATTTTGAGAATTTTAAAGTAATTCGTATTAGTATCCTAATAGCTTTTGCCCGCGGCTTCGCTCGTGTTAAATTCGGGGTAACACAGTTCCCCTTTCCTGATTCACAGGTACCTGCTACCTTGCGCCTTATTTATTGTAATAGTAATGCTAAGTTTTCCCTTTTCTTCCCTCTTTTTCCCTCATATCTCAATCTTTTTTTTTTAAATAGCCTATATCCGTCTCCAGGGTCCCAACTATTTGTACCAAAATTCATCAAAATCGGTTTTGTCATTTTGGCGTGAAGACGTAGCTAACAAACTCACTTTTGCTTTTATAATATTAGTAAGGATTATGATTCTGCTAAAGGAGCTATCTTAGACCTTTAGAGAGCTGGCTCTTTCTTTTTCCAAATAATTAGAATTAGCCACTAATGTGTCAATGCTGCCAGTCTTCTGGGCATGTTCTTAGATGGCGAAGATGCTGAGGAGTACATTGACGTTACTACTATAACACTAATTATATTTAGGCGAAAACTTTAATTTGGATGTGTGTGTCACGCCTTAAACGTCTAGACTGATTTGGATGAAATTTTATCTACGTGGGTGAAACCGCAGGTCGCAGCTAGTTACCAATAAATGCGAAAGTTTGTGAGGATGACTGTTTGGATGTTGTTACACTTTCACGTCAGATCCACTGAACGGATGAAATTTGTCACACGGATAATTTATAACCTGGATCCCGGTGGAACGATCAAGTGGGACAATTACCGAGCTCCACACGGGCGAAGCCGCGGGCATGATCTAGTCACACATATTCGGCTTCTACCCACCTGACTAAACCGCAACGCATTGGAATTCCAATCCATTGTGGTTTGAGGAACGTCCAAACTCTATTGTCACTTCACTGCTTGTGATCTCCTCCATTAATCTCATTCATTCAGCCGTTAAACGCGCTCAAGCTTCATTGCTTCTCAATACAAAACAAATTCGCTTTTCAAACCATAGTTAGGAGACGGAAGTTCAAGATGTCAGGGGACAAATCATCAATCATGACAGGACTGTAGATAATCAGCACTTTCACTATTCTGACGTAAATAGATGGATAAAATGGTATGAAAATAACTTACGTGCCCGATAAGAATATGTTGGATTTCTTAGTCTCTAAATATGCATATCCTACTAATATTATAGATGCGAATGTTTGTTAGGATGGATGTATGGATGTTTGTTACTCTTTAACGTCGAAGCGGCTAATCGGATCTTGATGAAATTTGGCACAGAGGTAGAATATAATCTGGAATAACATATAGGATACTTTTTTATATCACGCGGGCGAAGCTGCGGGTGCTAGCTAGTTTTTAATGTGTGTCCGAAAATAGAAACACACCAATCAGGAGACAGCATAAAAAATGCGCTTAGTCCATGGTTCTGATAAGTACCGCTCTATCAAAAAAAAGTATGATATTGATTGGTCCGAAAAAGTGCTGCTAAATGACAATTTTTTTCTCCTACTGTAATCCTGACATGTACTCAATTGTTTATATTTTACTAGCTTTTGCCCGCGGCTTCGCTCGCGCCTTATTTATTGTAATAGTAAAGCTAAGTTTTCCCTTTTCTTCCCTTCTCCTTCTTCTCCTCCTTCCTCTCTCCTTTCTCTCTCATTCCTCACTTTAAAAAAAAAATTGCCTTTTTCCGTCTCCAGGGTCCCAACTATCTCTGTGCCAAAATTCATTAAAATCAGTTTAGGCGTGAAGACGTAACAAACAAACTCACTTTTACTATGTATTATGATATTAGTAACGATTAAGGACGTTGACTATGTAAACCACGAACTTGATTATAATCTCATTTTAGTATCTAAACTTGACATTATGTCTTGTATATTGCCTGTTTCCAATTATACACTAAATATCATCTTGATATGGTAAACTTATTGTTTTGAATGACTGTGTTGATAGTGTATTCAATGAGTGTTTATTAATATCTATAGCTAACCATATGCAAAATACGCGCCTCAGACGTGGAGTTGCGGACACCAGCCCGTTATACAATACAATCTATAGCTAAAACTGTTCTCATGCCTTAGTTAAGGTAGTTATAAGGATCATTCTTAAACTTAACATCTGTAACTTATACCTACTTTCTGTGCAAATAAAGAACTATTCTATTTTAAGATGTTCTGCTCCCAAAGATTTCAAAAGCTTAAAAAAAAACGCTTCTGAAAGAGTTCTGATTAGACCTTTTTATCACGAAGAAAATCTTTCATCTGTTGCGTCTAATTTGATGTAGAATAGTCTTAATTGCATCACAATATCAGTAAGCAATAAGCTTTTTATATTCCGAAGCATTCAATATTAATTTACTAAACTAACATGAACAATTAGTACATAGATGTCATGCCGAATACAATCAGAAAGAAATTCGAGATCATTAATAACAATATCCATGGTTTCTTGCTCATCTATTCAATGAAAACCATAAACACATCAACAGACTTTCATAAACCACAGACAACACCATTCTTTGACAAAGACATTACTTAGACAAATGACTGCCAAAAACCTAACAAAAGACCATCTTGTCAACATTTAGACAATAAACCAAAAGTTCGTTACAAAAGAATAGAATTACCCATGAAGATACGAACAGTCGGTGAAATCGGACAAAAAGAGAAATGGACAAATGCTTGAATGGACAAAAAGTGAGCAATGTTTTGTAAAAAGTAATTACTAGGATTACTGGCCAATGGCGTAACGTTGGAATAGTTACGTTACGGGGCGATTGAAGCCGGATGTTGATTGATAAACTATGAACTGGCTTAATTTGAACTTGATTGCTATAAATATGAAGAACTAACTGGCGCCCGCGGCTTCGCCCACGTCTGATCGAAAAATTCTATGTGTTAATCCAGACTATGATCTACCTCTGTGCCAAATTTCTTCAAGATCCAGTTAACCGTTTTGACGTGAAAGCGTATCAAACATCCATACATTCATCCATCCTCACAAACATTTGCATTTATAATATTAGGAAGAATTAAGATGAGAGCTCGTGGCTAAATAATATAAGCCTAGCAATACCACTTGTTACCGAGTTTCCTCCGTGCCTCAGACAGGACGCAAACCCATTGGTTCTGACTGACATTTATAGACCTTTGACAGTCATTATCACTAAGCAGTGATCCGAAAGTCACAGCCAGTCTAACTTACCAGGGGCTATCGTATAACCTAGTACTAACTGGGTTGTGGAGGTTAGATAGGCAGTCGGTACATGTGAAATAGTGGAATTCAGCTGCATCTGGTTTGATTGGAAGCCGACTCCTATATAGTCAGTAAAAGTCTAACACTCCCTTCCGTTCCGCCCAGAGCGTAGGAAGTTATTGAAGACCAGCTGTTCCACGCGGTTTCACCCACGCTGCTCAGCACCCGTTGGTCGTAGCGTGATGTTATATAGCCTATAGCCTTCCTCAAGAAATGGACTATCCAACACTAAAAGAATTTTCCAATTCCAACCAGTAGTCCCTGAGATTAGCGCGTTCAAACAAACAAACAAACTCTTCAGCTTTATAATATTAGTATAGATGGTATCCTTTTTTTCGAGACATAGAAACCTAACAACTATTTCGTTGGGTTTCTATGTCTCGAAAATAGTACAATCAATAGACAATTGACGATAAAATCACAACATCGAATAGGCAATTTTCGAAACAATATAAAAATAAGAGAACAGAAAAAAAACTTAAAGAAAGTGTCCAATTTGTCAAAAGTCCGAACAAAATTATTCAACCAGTGATAAAACAATAATTTGTCGTAATAACACGTCACATTACGCAATACTAAACGTAAACGTAACGTTAACGTAAATGACAACGTAACCGCATAGTTTTGCGTTACGTTACAAGTGATTTACTTGTATCCGGTTACGTTAGAATGATTATTGTTTTATTTTTGTTTTAAATTATTGTGGGCGTATCTTTTTATGTAATTTCGTGTTATGTCATATTATTGGTGTGGCAATGAATTGTTTGACTGAATATTAATTTGGTTGTATTTTTGTTCGCGTAAAAGTGATAGTTCATATATTCATGAAAATCTGAACTATTATATCAGTACTTTGATCTTTTAATCGAAATAACTCTTTTAAATCGAAGACAATTTTTTTATGTGGAAATTGTCCACTTGGCCGTTTAAGGTTACGGCGGCCAATCTTAGCGGAGATTAGCCATCGGCGCGGGAGATATGATAGAGCATAAGTGTGCGCAGGCGCAGGTGCACTCTCTGTTCCCTTACTTTCATTGTCCGATCCGATGGGACGGTAATCCTACACGACTGGAGAGACATCGGCTTAACGTGCCTTCTGAGGTACGGGGTATCATACCGCCAACTTCTTTACTGAGAAATTCCTAATGGAAAAATCCAATATCAATTTTGTCTCAACCAAGTAATCGATCACACAACTCCGAGCTAAGCAGACGCGCTTGCGACCGCGAGGGGTGCAGTTGTAGAAATATTTAGGTATTAAAGTAATTTTTTTCACCAATACCATCAATAAAGAATCTAGTTATACACACGTCAAAGAAGTATACCCTTTTTATATATAGAAAAATCATCAAATAACTTTTCCCGCTCTGGGCGGAGCGGGGGGGGGGCGTGTCAGACTTTTACTGTCTAAAACCCGCCCATGTTCCTTCTGGGTATACTCGTTCCTCGTGATTCTCAGTGTCTATATTCCTGTAACTGTATATTTCCGAAAACTGAAGACGTTATACTTATAAAATCTAAGTACCTTCTTTGCATTTATTTATGGATGTAGCGCACTGCACGTGTGTCTTACGGTACCTTAAGTACGTTACGTGACAGGAGTACAACTCACCACGGAAGTTGATAGGAAACATGGATGCCATTGGAATACAAAAAAGGTGCACAGCCCAGGTGCATGGCCAAAGGACATAGATGATGATTGACACGGCAGAAGGAGAAAGTTATCACAACTGCGCAACTTCCGATTCGCATAATGTTTGATGGCACGGTTTGGCGATCGACTGCTGCGTTGTATGTCGCGGGTTCTATCCCCGCACGGAACAAATATTTGTGTGCCCTACAGGTAGTTGTTTCGGGGCTGGCTGTTTGTGTATGTGAGTTTATGTTTGTAAACGCACCTTCGATACAGGAGAAATTCCTAGTATGGGACAACGTTTAAAATGTTAGAGTCATTGCGGGTTTAAAAAAAAAAAATATCTTGGGACAACTCACACACTGCTATCTGATCCCAAGCTAAGCAGAGCTTGTGTTATGGTAACCAGACAACTGATATACATACTTATATAATTTATAAATATAATAAACATATTATAGATAAATCACACCCAGACACAGAACAAACAATCATGCTCATCACACAAAGTTTGTCCTGGGTGGGAATCGAACCCACGACCTCCGGCTCGGCAGTCAGGGCCACTAACCACTAGACCAAGAGTTACTACTTCACTGTTTTAGCTATTTTCGTAAGTTTCTTCCAATAGATGAATTAATAGGGGACTAATAATTATGAAAGGATTAAAGGATTGCGTGATGTTTGAAGAATGGAACTCGAGGCTAAACAATTACAAATACTTTAACTCACATACACAAACACCCAAACCCGAAACCAGAACGCCATACAAATCGACGGATCTTACGTACAGTCAGGGGTGTGAAGTGCAGAGGCATAATTACAACGTAACAGCTTGACGTTTAGTTTGACTTACGACCTTTTATATTCAAGCATATAATGTAGTCGTTGTCGTCAACAAGTGATTGTAGCTCATAATTTCAATTTGTAAGTTAGAATCAGGATGGCTTACCGGTTAATCGGGTTCCGACAGACGTGCGAATCAATTAGCCGTAAGTTCAAATCTAACGCAAGATGCAGACTTTTTGTAAATTTTTATTTGGTTGGTAGTAATGGGACAGAAATATTATATTCTTTACGTTGTTTGCTTTGTTCACACAATAATTCGTTAAGTTAGGGAGGTTAAGTAAACGTTTAAAAACTCTTTTTTTTATTACATTGCTATGAACTGTGCGAGCACTATACAGTCAGTGCGTTTACTTGTATGAGTTTTGTCTCAACATTCAACAGATAACACACACTAATAAACTGTAGTCGCACTAAGCGACATTATAATTATTATCTCTTTTGCATTTACGCGTTATAGTGGCTACCCGTTCGTTACATTGCATTGCTAAAATTCGCAAGATATTAGTAAGTACTGCTAGCTGTTTAAGTATAGTCGTGGATTTACGATTAAAGTGTCCCGAGTTCGAATTTCAAATACAGCGCAAATTAGTTTTTGTTTCTTTGAAACCATAATAATGTAAGATTTAATCAAAATTTGTTACATTTGTGTTAAATAAGTAATATTAACTTCACTATTCATGTGATTTGAAATTTATCTTTGCGGTCTTAGAAGGGGAAATAAAAAAAGCGTGCTGAATGAAAATAAAAATGTTTATTCGTTTTATTTTACAATAACAAACTTTTATGAGAATTGTGACGTCACATTCCTACCTAGTTTAAATAAGTTCACATGTAACTTTTTGACTCTTATTTTTTGTTGAGTAGTGGGCATACAGTCAATTATTCATATTAACTTATCAAGAAAAGGATATTTTAAATTGTTGATTACCCACTTATTTTAGTTAAAGGCTCGTAAATATTTAAATATCATTGTGTGTCGGTATTCATCAGAGATTTAATGATAACTAATATTTATGATTTAGACCTTATGAACATGTTTTTTTTTTATGTAACGTCACAATGAATGCATTGAGGTTATAGCTTAAGTGTTCATTTTCTTAGCGAAAAGAAGATTGAAACTAAACCTCAACTTAAGAATTATGCATTTATGTTAATGTTACACAATATTTAGTTACACTGCCTAGAATAAAAACCAAAAGATATAGGTATTATTAATATTTAGTGTATCCCCCGTTATTATCTATACAGTCAAGTAGACGTTTGCGCGTGGAACCTACAATATTGCCACATATCTCGGTTCCTCTTAAACTTTCCCACACCTCCAAGCAATGTGCTTTTAATTGTGGAATACTCCTCTCATCCCGGGAGTCCCACCTTTGCACCATCAAACCCCATAGATTTTCTATGGGGTTGAGGTCGGGTGATCGCGCTGGCCATGGAACAACAATGATCTCCGGGTGATTCTGAAACCATTCACGCACAGTGCTCGCCCGGTGAATAGGACAATTGTCCTGGACAAATGCTAAATGTGTCAGCTCATCAGCTGGGTAAATGTTGCGCACAGTTGGTAGCATGACGTCATTTAATACTTCTACATAAGTAGAACTGTTGGCGCGAGGAAGAATAAAAGCAAGTTCTCCTGGCCCTGCTGCACTCATCCACCCCCACATATTAATAGTAATTCGACCTGATTCTGTATTAGGGATTACGTTTCTTTCGCACCAACGAGTGTTATCCCTGCGCCATAAATGAAGCCTACCCTTTTGACTTGATTTAAAAGTCTTTTCATCTGAAAATATGGTGCTATTCCAGTCAAAATCTAAATAGTCGCGAGCGAAACGTAACCTTTCTTGTTTGTGTCGCTCTGTCAGGAAGGGCTTTTTAGCGGGAATGCGGTGATGCAAGCCTTCAGCGTGAAGGGCACGGCGCACAGTTTTAACTGAGGTGCCGAATAATTCTGCGAAGTGTCGTGTTGGTGTAAAGCCATTCATTTCAAATTCGTCTACCATTTGGCGTCGCTGTGCCTCGTTAATGAGCGGCGGCCTTCCACTTCGCTGTCGACTCGCAAGGCTACCCTCTTCCTCATATCTTTTAATCCACCGACTTACAGTATTCCTCTAAAACAAAAAAGAAAATGATATTAAGCAGCTATATAAAAATATGGCTCCTTTTCTGGAGGGTATAAAAATTGCTTACGAAATGTTCTCAGACCTAATTAATATTTATTTATTCATAAAACAATTGGCATTGTTTTAATAACATTACTTAACCGTCAATAATAGTCCTACATTAATTAATTTGTAACAGCTAAAAAACAATAAATAGTGAATTTAAAAAAAAACAAAAATTATAATCAATAAAAATTTTACTAAACAATATTATTGTTAATAAAAATCCTTATGTTATTATGATTATGGTTCTCACGACAAAACACAGTAACATCCTCCGTTTTTTTGATAGTCGTTTAATAAAAAGAATTACAGGTTTAAGTTACAATCCACAAATATAATACTCACATTTAGTCCGGTTTCATCAGATATTTGTGTTCTATTTAGACCACTTCTATGCAGCGCAATTATGGTTGCCTTCGTCTCAATATTAATATTTGAGTGCATTTTGATTTTTGAGAATAATTAATGAGCCACACGTCACTAACCCACAACTACAACCAATCGACAACGTGAATTCCGATTAAGTTAAAAACTCATTGCTACCCAACAGAAATATTAATTCTGTAGATCATTTTCTATGATCTACCATCATAACTTTGCTAATTGTGTGAACAAAGCGAACAAGTTTAAGAATATAATATTTACCCATTACTTCCAATCAAGTAAAAACTTACAAAAAGACTAACGATTCAGCGTAAGATTTGAACTCACGGCTCACTGTTTCACTCATGTTACCGCACCCATTTAACCGCTTAGTCATAAATGGACTCGAAGTTTTTGGTTGAAATTATAAGCTACAATAACTTGTCGACGGCAATGACTTTTTGCTTGAAAATAGAAGGTCGTAAGTCAAACTAAACGTCAAGCTGTTGCCTCGAGAGTTTGCCACTCGAATTCTGGCGCCGACTGTACATAAGGTTAAGTCAAAAACCAAGGTTTACACGAGAGCGTAATTTGTGTTCAACACGCTCTAGAAATAATTCTTTCTACAATATTTTAACAATTTTAAGAGCTTTATAATGCTATTTACACACAAGTATTTTATTTTTTCACGTTTTCTTGGATAAACTGATAGATGACCGTTTCTACGACACTTATTTATAATACTTGTTCTCTTATACGATTTCCAAAATTAGGTAAATAAATTAAATAAAAATCGTATGTCAGCATGTGCGTAAATATATAAATAATCTAAAGCCAATGATAGATACAATAAAAAATTGGCATAATTATTCGACATGTCTTTACGTAGGGACCGTCGAAATATTAGTTCCGTGTGAGAATCGAAACCACGACAGACAACACAGCAGTCAAAAGATATCTTTCCTCTATCATCGCCCAATCTTTTCACTATGGCTTCTCAGAACACCACGGTGATTACAGGCATCACAAAAACAAAGATTCTAACACAAACAAACCAGTAAGCCTACCATGATGTCTTAAAGCAGAACTTATTCCACTGACTGAAAGAGATGGTGCTAGACACCCTGTATACCTCGGTCTCTTTCCCTTCGTGAAATAAGTTTTGCTTTAAGGCCCGACGCCCATTATCGGCATCGGCACGACCGAGGATTTTAGGTGGCAAATAGCAATATACATTAACATAATGGCAATAAAGTAGAAATTTCCATTATATATGGTCGTAATTACAAAAATACCGCTTCGGTATGCTTGAGGCTGCTGTATCGGCAGCCTTGAGAATGCTTCGGGATTCTTCGGAATCCTTCGGTACGCCGCCGGCGCTTAGGCAACACTCGGGCATAGCTTGCTTAAGGACGCCTCGTCATTCCTAAGAACGTGGCTGCATGCCAAAGCATAATTTCCGACAGTGTGCGCTTGCATGTAGGATGCCGAAGAGTCCTGCTTGTCGATGCCGATAATGGGCGCCGGGCCTAAGACGTCATGGTAGGGTAGCTGTTCCCTGAAAAAAAACTGTCACCGAATTCAGCGAACCACACAAGAAGTTTATACGCACGAGTCGACAGTCGCGCGTGATCGGAAAATGTCGTTTGTACACGCTTTCCAAGCCTTGCTTCCGTACTTACTACTTAATAGGTAGGTATATAGCTTTTACTTTCCTTTGTGGAAATAGATCTATGATCAGATTACAAGGTTGTTGGTCTAGAGTTGTTGCTGTGTCGATGACCTATGTGAGAACTGGTGGAGTGGACTGGAAATCAGCACCTGTGTGGTCAAGGGTTGGTGGAACACCTTTTTGCAGGTTCAGTAATGGAAGGCTTCCCTTTCTAATACATTTTAATATTATGTTTATTTGAACACCATATAACATCACGCCTTTAATCTCCGAAAGGTTAGGTAGAAGTATCTAATAATAGGTACATCCACATTTCGCCGACGGCGAGTATCTAGATTCCGTGACTACCACTGATAGTTCCTGATGGCAAAACCCAGTTGCCCGACCAGGTATCGAACCCTGGAGCTCATGTAGGCTCATGCATATTGTGCTTGCGATCACTATACAGGGTCATTGAAAAAATACCCGAAACCTCTTAATCCTGCCTTCATATCATGACCCTGAACAACATTTGTTCTACGACTTTGACCTCAACTAAACAACGTAGCCAAAAACAATTTGTTTTCATTTATTTGACGTCTGTAAAATTTGCGTATACTACACGCGTACCCACTTTGATAGCCGCGCCGCGCGCATGTTAAATTGGACCTTGTCGACTTGCGTTTAACAAGGTAGGTACCGTACCTACAGAAGATTTGCTCAATTATTGGCGATTATTAAGTGCAAGCAACCAAAATCGAGTAAAATAATAAATGTAGGCAACATACAAGTAGTACATTGACCCCTGCATATTTCATCGCATTACAAGTATGTACCTACATAACACATTCTTCAATATCAACAGATGGATGAAGTAAATTGAATTCAAAATATGAAACCGCTAATATGTAGTTAATTTACTAATACGCGCGAATTTCGATAGCGGTATACGCGCACGCGTGTTCTTACGAGTAAGGCACTCATGCGACTGTCACCCCGAACGCGTGGCGCACCGTTTGATCTAGCCGCGCCGGCGCGGCCGGGCGGCTCCCTTTCGTCGGTCACCGCACTCACCGCATAAATGATATATGCAAAATTTTGACTAAGTTTATTTTTTTGTATGGAAAAAAAATGCTTCGAAATTTGAAAAGTCGTAGAACAAATGTTGTTCTGGGTCATGATATGAAGGCAGGATTAAGAGGTTTCGGGTATTTTTTCAATGACCCTGTATAATACTAGTGAAACAGTAGTCCTTTTCAAAAGTATTCAGAGATATAGAAACTTCACTTCTGGTGGGTTTTAAGTAGTACAAGGCTATTAAAAAAAGTTCGGTTACGGAACACTGCATATCACATGCACGTCGTATAAGGTCCAGGGTGCGTTTAATGCTCTGAAATGACTATTTTACGACCTAAACATTTTTTTATGAACTGAAAAAAATAATTAAATGCAGGTGTACCATTACCTCCACCTGGTAGGCTTAGGTAGACCTTACCATAAGCGGAATAAAGGCGGAAAAAATCCGAAAGGCAGAAAATGTTTCCATAATATCAATTCAAATCTAAATATTTAAAACCCGCCAAGTACAAGTCGGACTCTGGGGTATAAGAACTGGACCCTAAAAAGGACTAAATTAATACTAAATCTAAGCACCTACATATTATTATTTACTAGATTTTGCCCGCGGTTTTGCTCGCGTTAAATTCGGGGTAAAACAGCTTTCCTGATTTGCAGGTATTTTTTGCCCTTGCGCCTTTTTGATTGTAATAGCAAAGCTAAGTTTTCCCTTTTCTTCCCTCCTTTCTCCCCCATTTTTCAAAATTAGCCTATGTACGGACATAGGCTAATTAAAAAAAAGTAAAAAAGGAGACGGCTCGAGGGTCCCAACTATCTCTGTACCAAAATTCATTAAAATCGGTTTAAGGCGTGAAGATGTAACAAACAAACAAACAAGCTCACTTTCGCTTTTATAATATTAGTAAGGATTAAACACTTCAAGCACAAAGCACAGAGGCGGAGAGGTTTTTTACCAGTCAACCTTTGGGTGATCCAGAGAAGTTCAGTGGTAGGTGTTAAACAGAAAATAAATAATTAATTAAAAATTACATAGATATTTAAAGCACTACTGCATAATTATGTATATGCAACGACATTTCTTGCTTACACATTCTCTCGATCACTGTCTGAATTTCAAGGACCACATTTCTGTCCTCGCGAAGGAATCTTTCAGGCGCCTCGGATTTGTTATGCGGAATGCTCGTGATTTCCGCAATCCTAATGTTTTGAGACTACTGTACACCACTCTGGTCCGAAGCAACTGACTGCACACCCTGAATGTGATGTGTTTGCGGATGAATGGAATAAAGTCATGCTAGTATGTCTGGTGTTTTGTGAAACAAAGTATGCAAGAGTGTCCACTGTTCCGTGTTAGTTTTAACTGAACCTAGTGTAAGTTGTTTACTATATATGTAACCTATTGTAAATTGTTTTGTTTCTATGTTAATTATTGTAATTGGTGTTATACCGTTTTAATTAACTATAAATAAATAAATTTAGAAGTTAAAAGAAAATTTATATCAAACTCGAGGCCATAAATCAAAACAAACCATAATAATCATAAATCTAACATCACGATAATAAAGTTCATCAAACTCTCGAGTTATTATGGTGACCATAAAGTGACGTAACATCGTGTACTGCACTATGGTTCACGACTGTCCCATGACTGCGTATGTTTGTGACGTAATAGTGTGGTGTAAGGTATGAGCGGAGCGGGATGAAAAAAAAAACATTTATTAGTCGTAAAATAACAAAAAAAAAAATTTCATGCACAGCATGCGACTTGTTATAAAGTCGGGATAGACGCCTTTTTTTGGGGTGGGATCAAATAACTTCCCCCGCTCTAGGTGGAGGGGAGCGGGGAGTATCAGACTTTTACTGACTAAAACCCACCAATATTCCTTATAGGGCCCTTTACATTCCGGGGCCGCGGTATCTCTTTCGAACAACTACTACTAAGAAATATATCTTTTTATTTTTCTAACAATAATATTTTTCAGCTACTATTAAGTGGACCGTCTTTTGGCTCTGTGCGATTGCATGGGAAGGCAAGGTGCGATCAAAGTTTTATGGGGATATATGCCTTGTGCAAATATTTGTTTGAACCCGCTACACGCAGCGTAGCAATCGATCACTCAGCCACTGCGCCAACCGTGACGTCAAAGTTTAAGACACTTACCCCCGAATACTGAAACGTCACTCAAAATTTAAGTCCCACTTAAGTTTAACAGAGACTCAGAAGTGACGTTTGACCATACAAAATCTAAAGTTTAAGAGGTGCTCAAATGTTAAGCAGCCCTCACATTTTGAGTGACGTTTCAGTATTCGGGGGTAAATCATTTCAGTAAACCTTTTACCACATATTCCAAAGTAATGGTAACATTCTCAATCCGCTTCCTCTCATCCCTCAAACTTTAAACAACTTACTCGCAAGTCACGTCTCAAAGAAAATGAAAACTCATTCCATTGCGTATTCCTTCCACAACACACATTAACATTACCGCTATTAACTCAGCAATGGTTGCGTAACGTTAGGAAGTACGATGTATGGTAACTTGAATGAGCTTCAAGTTGTTATGACATTGCTTGACAAGATGTAATTACTTGGATCGAGTAGTTATTAGTGTAAGTTTTAATAGTTTGTTTATATTCACGTACACATACAATGTTTTGTATTGAAAACCAATTGTAATAATGTTTTTTTTAATGAGGCTCACGTCATCAAGCACCTTCGTTTAAGGCGAAGTTTAAGCAATGACATACACTTCAAAATATTAGAAAATATACGGTGAAAAAATATTTTTAAAGATGACAACCGATGATTATGTCCAACTAGGTGAAAATCAAAACATGATATATTAAATTAGTTTGCTCGATAAAAAATATATGATTTTAAATATGCTCAACTCCTTTTCTAAAGAGGGGTATAAAAATTGATGTTAGCCAATTCTCAGACCTACCCGTTGTGCACACAAAATTTCATACAAATCAGTCCAGTCGTTTCGAAGGAGTTTTTTAACAAACACCGCGGCACGAGAATATTATAAATTACTAGCTGTGCCCAGCGGTGTCACTCGCTGCCCACTTAGAGCTATGAAAAATAGATGTTGGCCGATTCTCAGACCTACTCGATATGTACACAAAATTTCGTTTAAATCGGTCCAGCCGTTTCGGAGGGGTATGGGAACGAAAACTGTGACACGAGAATTTTATATGTATATATATAATGTCTCGGAAAAGTATTTGAAAGTTTCATAAAAACAATAAAAGCTTGCTTAAAAAAAAAACAACTATAATCTACGTTTAATCTCTAAATTAACTAATTTATAAATAATTCTAGCTATTTTTGAAGCTGGGAAGCCTAATATCGTATTGCATAGGTACCCCTAATTCCCGAACATTTATATTTAATTGGTCTTTAAAAAAACTTTGCCCCACACATTAAATTCACGTTCACAAACATCTTGAATCTCATATCTTTCAACCTCGTTCCGGACATACCTCTTACGGACATACACCTTAATATGGAATACATCTTCCACCATATTATATTCCGTACAGTTTGAAGATGTTACTTTGCCCATCAATGCAGCAAAACTATTCAATGGGAAGTGTCTGGAGCGAATTCTCAATCGTGGAATACAGAGATACGTTCAAAGATGAGTTAATCAAGAGAAATTCAAAGCAAAAACCGCTAGAAACATTAGAAGAAGCGACAACAGCGTACAGGCTAGGCGACGTCGTTGACAGGTCATCATGGGGTCGTGACTCACGGGTTCAAATCGTGCCCCGAACTAATGAGGTGAACTTACTCGTTGTACTAACATTTAAGTTGTAAGATGGAGGTGGAAGAGTGAAGATGAGTACCTAGACAAAGTCTGTTGTACCGATATTGTATTACTATTATTTGACGGCACGGTTGGCGCAGTGGCTGAACGATCGACTGCTGCGCTGTGTGGCGCGGTTTCGATTCCTGCACGGAACAAATATTTGTATGGCCTACAGATAGATGTTCGAGGTCTGGTTGTTTGTGTATGTGAGTTTAAATGTTCATTAACGCACCCATGATACAGGAGAAATTCCTAGTGTGGGGCAACGTTTTTTTTTCTTTTTTTAAATATAAAGAAACTTGTTATATTCTAAGATATTGGTAGACACCTGCTGACGTATGCTACTCTAGGAAAAAAGAGTCCCACATATCGGCGAGCGGCGACCTGCCCCGGTACAGTCCATGGTCCAAATTGAGAGGGACTGGGGGAAGCAATCACCTTAAAGAGAGTCCCCTCTCTCCAAGTACAGACACCCAACAAATACCCATCGGGTAGTAACAAATAGATTGTGTAAGAAATGATATGAAGGAGAAAGTAGTAAATCATGCCGTGATGTCTGATAGGGGAGAATGGAAGAAGAAAACGTGTTGCGCCGACCCCAAATAGAATAGGACAAGGGTAGGAAAATGATGATGATGATTGATAAGTGACATACTCTCAACCACTCATTATTCAGATTAAAGAAGAAATTAACGTTTATATTATTACTAGCTTTCGCCCGCGGCTTCGCCCGCGTTAAATTTGGGGTAACACAGTCCCCCTTGCGCCTTATTGATTTAAAATAGCAAAGTTTTCCCTTTTCTTCCCTTTTTCTCCCTCATATTCCACTTTTTTCAAATAAAAATTAGTCCTATGTCCTATGTCCGTGTCCTGGTTCCCAACTATCTATGTACCAAAATTCATCACAATCGGTTAAGCCATTAAAGCGTGAGGAGGTAACAAATTCACTTTCGCTTTTATAATATTAGTAAGGATCCCCAACAAACAAGATACTCTTATAAAATTATATGTTTAAGGTCTAATCTCTTATAGAGGTTTTAAAATCGCTTTCATTATATCAATGTTCCTTATAATGGCACGATATAAGAAGATTTAGCTAATATTACCTTTATTCTTATAATTTGGTTGTGTTAACCATAACAAGTCCAAATTACATGGTTATTATAAGGATTGAAAATGTGTTATTCTTATAAGAGCATTTACAATGCTTTTAAGCCATATAATATTGAAAACCTTATAAAAGCTTTTCATTTGGCTAATTGTTCTTATAACAGTAATGCATAAGCTAACTATGATACTTTTAAACTCATAAGAGCATTTTATAAGATGTCTACCCAACAAAAAAATTACAGCATTTTATATGGTCTTTACAAGAATGAAAGCAATCCATAATCACTTATATAGTCATTAAAAAGGTATTATTCTCTAGATGGTCATATTAAAATATTTTATCTAACTTGATTTGTCATGTTTTGGCCATTTTGGAATTGCAACAGAAATGTATAGTGTTACAATAACATAAAAAATGGATTCACAAGATTGGAAGAAGTTTAAGAGGAGTGGTGGCTATAGAAGTTAAACAAGTTTACGAAAACATGATTAACAATACAGCCACCACTTCTACTGTTACGAATATAATGCTATAAAATGACCAAGCTGATACCAACAAATCACTTGAGGGTTCCGTAAATAATTTTATGGAAGATGACAATAAAGTACAGGAAATCAGTGAGGAAGAATATAATAGTAGGTAGTAGTAGTGAAGTAGACATAAATTTAATTGAAGAGTTGAATAAGATGGATATTTGTGGTGATATCAGAGACTGGGCAGTAAAAAATAATATTTCCCATATGGCTTTGAGTGATCTATTAAAAATATTACATAACGTATTACAATTTTTTCAAGCGCCGTATCTTTTTGGTTTGTCGTACAATTGAAATGACCAGAGTATCTGTTTCCGTTTCAGACTTCTTACACATTTTGTCTAATTCCTTCTCTGCTTCGTGAAAAGTTAGAAAATCAGATCTCTTCACTTTGCAATTCTTTTTTATTTGTTTTCATTATATTTGGGGCAGTAAAGAACGCCATCGATATCCCAATTGCTTGGAACTGCAGATAGTTTTGATTTCCCTTGGCATTATTGATGAATCTGAAAAAAAAACAACATATTATTATACTAAATACATATTTTTTCCAAAAATTGCGGCCAGCTCAATAAACGCGAAAAAACTAGCTGTTCCATACATTTTGGTTGAGTAGGTATTGAACTTCGACCAATCACAAAGTGTGAAGGTATGTTTGAAAAAGTCTGATATTTACAATGAAAACATTTTCTTCGTACAATAAAATGTGTCCAATTCCATGGCCATCTCTTGTTTTGGACAGTGAGATCTTCTCTTTTTTTAAATTTGTAAACGTCCGTAAATACGACCATTGTAATAATACCTAAAATGTAATATAGCTAATATTAATATATCTACGGAATGATGAAAGGAACCCTAACGATAGATAAAATGGCGATAGCATAAGGAACAAATATTGCCATTACAGAGCTTATAATCTTAAAGAGATCTAATAGACGATGTGAGAATGCTATTACCCTTGTAAAAGCGTTATAAAAAACATGACCTAATAATTATTTACATTTTTACCGTAAAACTACTCAAATTCAAGGGCGCGTTGATATAATTACACTTTTTGTACCACATTTTATCATACGTTTGAATTCCCAGACAGTTTTCACAATAAACAAGCACAATATACTCTCGGATTCAGATACACTACAAAAAATAAATGAAATTAATGACTTACCGGTTCTTGTTTTCTTTAAAATACTTGTTGCCGCTGCCTAACTGTAAAAAATCACTCAACAAAACACTTGTTTTAGAATCTCAAACACTGGCAGCTTTTTAATAGAATTTGTCTTGCCGCTTTAAGTTTTACTCCCTTGTTGCTCGCCATGATAAAACATGTATAAGGTTGCTTGGCTTTATTAACGCGTTCAACATGTCTCTTATAAGTGTATTAGCCTTTTAAGAGCAATCCTTTTGCTTTTATTAGTTCGACCCCCTTGTTGCTTGCTACAATAAAATACGTATAAGAAAAAGAAGCTAACAATATAGCAATTATAAGGGGGGTATGAGGTTATTGTTCTTGTAATTTGTGCCCAAACACACCCTTATTAGCGATAATACGGCTCTTATAAGTAAATTATTTTTGGCAATTTTAGCCACTATGAGAGGATTTTTTGTTTGTTGGGGATACCAAGCTAGGGTGAGAAAAACAAACAAAACTACTGAAAACCGTACAGTTATTTAAACTTATTCTCGAGATAATTGTGGTAAAATAAGCTTGGGAAAAAGACTAACATATTAAAAGTGATGAATAGCTCATTCAAGTTGACTGCAACCAAGACCATAATGTGCTTCACAAATGCCCATAAAATCATGTAATAATTCGTTCTCATATTACGTCCAGCTACATATTACCTCACATGTCATTAACACGTCATAAACATTAACTTCTACTCTATTATTTGAACCATAGATAATGTATAATTTGTTCTCAGAAATGAGTGGCGTCGTGTCATCGGGCCAGGCATCGAACCCGCGACCTTCGCTGGAGAAAGTTAAGAAACTGACATCTAGAGTTACTGAAGGCTGATTGTTGGGATTATGTTATTAGTTTAGTTTAAGTAGACTATTTGTGAGTTGGTTGGTATATTCAATTTGAATTAGATTTATATTATGGCATAATTTCTTTATTAATTATCATTGTTAAAATATTGTATACTAGCTTTTGCCCGCAGCTTCTCTCGCGTTAAATTCGGCGTAACACAGTTCCCCTTGCGCTTTATTGATTTGTAATAGCAACACTAAGTTTTCCGTTTACTTCCCTCATATTATTATATGTTATATTATAATGCGAATGTTTGTGAGGATGAATGTATGGATGTTTGTTACTCTTTCACGTCAAAACGGCTGACCGGATCTTGATGCAATTTAGCACAGAGGTAGATTATAGTCTGGAATAACACATAGGATACTTTTTTTTTTATTCGTCAAAGCGGCGGGCGCCAGATAGTTCTAAATATGGAACATCTATTGTTCCGTTACACACAGAAATCTGTTTGAAATAGAGAGTTGCAAGTGAGAGTAATAAAGTTTATGCCTACCATTTAGTTGGGAGCTCAATGGGCGCTAAATTGCACCCACAAGTAAAAGTTACAGTTTACGAGCCACTAATTGTGGGTTACCAAACACCCTATAAACAATAACATTAAAATACTTACTTAAGTACTACTTCTATTAAAAAAAATAGTTTTTTTTTTAATTTGCCCAACACTAGGAATTTCACCTGTATCGTGGGTGCGTTTACAAACATTTAAACTCACATACACAATCAGCCAGACCCGCAACAAGTATATGCAGGTCATTCAAATATTTGTTCCGTGCCTGAATCGAACCCGCGACACGCAGCGAAGCAGTCGATAGCTAAAATAAAATAGTATCTATCTAAACAGCTACCCTACCACGACGTCTTAAAGCAGAACTTATTCCACTGAGGGAAAGAGACAGAGCTATACAGGGTGTCTAGCACCATCTCTTTCCCTCAGCGGAATAAGTTCTGCTTTAAAACGTCATGGTAGGCCTACAGGTCTATAATCTTATATCTATCTTATATATACAATCTTATAGCAAGCAATGAGGAAGATAACTCTGCCGATTTAGATATAAATGTAGATATAGAACGAAATAGAGCTATAACATACTGACAAGCTGACGGCGTGCGTGTAAAAGTAAAAGTATTGCATGGAAGTAGGAATTTAGGAAATAACCTTGACCGCAGGCGTATGTATGCGGTTATATCGACACGATATGGATAGCTACTGCATGTATTATGAAAATAATGCCAATGGTGCTTATACAGTACGGCCAACGAGAAGCGATACGAAAGGTCATTAACCTAAAGAACAACTGTGGCGTTGACAATCTAATATTTAGCTCCTTCCATCTTGTGCCTTTGTCGTAATGTCTCGTTCTCCCGGTAAAAACATGACAACGTTAAAACGGGTTCGCCAACATTCGGGCGGCCATTTTAGATGGGGTTTTAGCATGGGTTTTGTTTACATTTGGTATCGCTTCTCGTTGGCCGTACTTTAGGGAAGTATGATATATTATTGTTGACAAAGATGAGGGTTGAAGCAGCCTAGGTTGGTCTGTGGATAGGTGACCACCCGTTACATACTAAGTTTCCTCCGTGCCTCGGAAAACACGTTAAGCTGTTTGTCCCGGCTGTCATTTGTAGATCCTTGACAGTCGTAACAGCTAGTCAGTTTCCTAAAAATCTGACAACCAGTCTTACCAAGGGGTATCGTATTACCCAGTACTAACTGGGTTATGGAGGTCAGATAGGCAGTCGCTCCATGTAAAATACTGGTATTCAGCTGCATTCGGTAAGACTGGAAGCCGACCCCAACATAGATGGGAAACAGACTAAGCAGATGATAATGACAATTTATTCACATCTATGGATTATATTAGGATTGTTACAAAACTCCTTGCACAAATGCTGCAGGATAAATGTATGACGGGCCTGTTGGTCCAGTGGTTAGTGGCCCTGACTGCTGAGCCGGAGGTCGTGGGTTCGATTCCCACCCAGGACAAACTTTGTGTGATGAGCATGATTGTTTGTTCTGTGTCTGGGTGTGATTTATCTATCATATGTATGTATTTATAAATTATATAAGTATGTATATCAGTTGTCTGGTTACCATAACACAAGCTCTGCTTAGCTTGGGATCAGATAGCCGTGTGTGAGTTGTCCCAAGATATTTATTCATTTTATTTGTATTTCGCTTCAAAACTTGTCGTATTTACTTTACGTTTACACCGCATACTCGTACTAAGGCTTTAGAATTAAAATCGAATGACATATAACAGAACTCGATCTAGGAAAACCAACAACATTAATACAAGTACAATGGTATTTCACATCCAATCTCTCATGTTTTGCAAAGGCATCTGTCATTACCGTACAAGAAATACCGGGGGAAAAGTCTAGTCTTTTTCTAATGACAGATTGTCTCGATTGATATCGAATCAATATTCTAAGTATCGATTGTCATACACTTTTTTTTTTGTTAATCGGACCGAAGTGTGAAAGGACTTGCGTGAGATTTTTGAGGGCATGTGAAAATGAAACCTCTTGTCTATAGTTTATTGTACGCAGTAGCCATCTTCGACCATTAATATTTATGAGGTGTTCACACAATGGCCCATGTTTAGTGTTGATGGGGTACTATTAATATGTTTATTATTTTTTAACATATTATTGTAACTGTTATGTGTGGCTATCAAAACTATATAAAGCAGGCATTTGCTATCGATATGTTTACCTGTTTCTACAATATAATATAATAACAGCCTTTATAAACAATCGTGTATGTTACATATTTCACTGAGATGCCCATATCCTATGTATTACTAGTTTAACAAAAAAATAGTAATTATTAGACACCGGTTTCATGATTGTCTTGCTCTTTGGCATAGGTTTCCCCAAGTCCCCACAAAGATCTATCTCTCAGTTTCCTCATCCAGCATGGTCCTGCTACCTCCTCTATATCGTCTTCCCATCCTCGATGCTGCCGGCCTTTACTTCTTTTTTATCTAAGGACCATTCAGTTATTTCATTCGTCCACTTTCCTGTCTTACTTTTTGTCAGGTGTTCTGCCCATTTCCACTTGTTTTATTTGATATTTTTTATCTATAAATTATGAATGGGCCAATCAAATTGCAGCCAAAGAGCCTGCAATTTGATTGGCCCATTTACACGCTCCTGTACAAAAATAACTTTTCGTCACATGGCCCTTTCGAATTTAAACCAAGATATATACGTCTTACGTGGTGGATACATATATTTACAGTATAACTGAGATTCCATTGACGATAATTAATAAAGAACCTTTTTGACAAACACCTCAAGTTTAATTTACAATGTTAATCTTCTCTTCCGTCGCTAAATCTCTTACTACAAAAAAAGATGCAAACGATTTTTTTTTGTAGTTTTCAGCAATCGCAAAAATTACGTAATCAACGTAAAAGTTTTCGTTCCAAATCGAATTAAGTTTATTTCTTTCCAATGACTACTTACAGTTATTTCACTTTCCATCGCAGTTTCGACTAATTTTCTTATTTAACTTTTGTTTTCATCTTACCTAATAGCTTTTATACTATTATTTTTATAATTTTACCTTGTTTCTGCAAAAACTCTTTTGTTTTATACTAATCAATTGTGATTTCTATTTTGTGTTTCTTGCTTTTTTTTCCTAACATTTTCAATCGATTTTATGTTGTTTACTCTAATTGCCTTAGAGATCCTTGGCTTAGAAAACTTTATGCTGGCAGGTCTTTCCTTTTACCATATGTACCTTAAATGAAATCTTCTTACCCGGGTTGCGGATTTTTCGGAGAAACCGCAGCTCCGGAACATAAAGGGCAAAAGCAGGAACAAAGGTGGGTTTTAGTCACTACACGTCCGACACTCCTCCCGCTTCGCCGGAAGGAAGAGAAGTTATTATTTCGGGGGAAGTTATTTAATGATTAACCATTCGCACAAAAAAAAGTTGAAGTCTTGGCTACTCAGAGCCCCAACCAGGTTGTTAACTAGCCAACTTATTCGTCAGTGTCAGTAACACTATGTTTTCCGCATACAACGTTGACATTACCTCGTGAAAGTGAATCTAATTCTACAGAGAATACAAGTATTTCAGTGTCGACGTCATTGAAACTGTTCCTATTAGGTTCTATCTTTATTCACTTCACTTATTTATTTGTCACTAGCTTTTGCCAACGGCTTCACTCGCGTTAAATTCGGGGTAACAGTTCTCTTTTCCTGATTTGCAGGTACCTGCTACCTGTAGCTTTTTCCCTCGCGCCTGATTTATTGTTATAGCAATGCTAAGTTTTCCCTTTTTTAGGGTTCCGTAGTCAACTAGGAACCCTTATAGTTTCGCCATGTCTGTCTGTCCGTCCGTCCGTCCGTCCGTCCTCGCTTAATCTCTGTGACCGTTAGCACTAGAAAGCTGAAATTTGGTACCAATATGTATATCAATCACGCCGACAAAGTGATAAAATCAAAATTGGAAAAAAATGTTTTATTAGGGTAGCCACCCTATATGTAAAGTGGGAAGTGTTTTTTTTTTTATTTTAACCCTAACGTTTGATATTTTGTTGGAAAGGTATTTAAAAATGAATAGGGGTTTACTAAAATCATTTTTTGATCATGCCAATAATTTCGGAAATAATCGCTCCAAAAGTAAAAAACAATGTGTCCCCCCCCCTCTAACTTTTGAACCATAAGTTTAGAAAATATGAAAAAAATCTGAAAAGTAGAACTTTATAAGGACTTTCTATGAAAATTATTTTGAACTTGATTGACACAACAGTTTTTGTACAAAAAAGACTAAAAGTTTTACAAAATAATTTCTGGACTAAGTTTGTAGTATAATCATATGCAAGCATTTTTTTTAACTTCGTTTACATATTTTATTATCCTGAACGTAACTTTTTTCAAACAAAAAAAGAATTATTGAAATCGGTTCTCGCAATCCAAAATTATTAAAAAAAGTATTAATTAGTAACCCAATTCCCCGAGAGATGGCGCTGTAGGTACTTATTACATTGGATCGGGTATTACCCAATTGTTCGGTTGGTCTCTCCTTGGCGTTGGCGGTATCTTATAACTACATAAAACTTCTATTAAGACCATGCTCAGGCAATTTGGAACAAAACTAAAATTCATTTTTTTAACACCATCAAAATAATGTTAAGGTAAAAACCAGTTCATAAATGGTTCGATAGATGGCGTTGTGTAATGACGTCATTTTTTAAAAGTCGATGTTGAGATATTCCGTGCTTTCATGACCTACCGTGGTAAAGTAAGTTGCTCTTCAATATATTCGTAATTATATTTATGAGTGCTTAATCTAATTAGTTGTCGAGGTTTGATTTTGATTTGTCCGGTATTAAAATGTTCTCGTATATTTTGAAAAGTGAATCATGTTGAGGACGACGCTGTGCGCGCCTTTCATAATTTGTTATCCCAACAGGCCAACACACATCGTTCACATTCGGCCTAGAGAAGTGTCTCTTTTTCTTTACCCGGAACTAATAGAGCCTGAGTGTCATTTATAATTTATATATGGCGGAGAGAGAAGTCGGGTTTGTGGGGCATTGGATTTGCATTTATTACATCAATGGAATATTACGGGTCTATGATAGTTTATATAATAGTTTAACTCATTCGCAGCACGTTTACGTTAACGCGTTATTCCCATACTTGGATAATAATAAAATACAATTCTCTAGTGTCAACGTCAAACAAATAATAAACTCATAAGTGGGAACTTGTGACGGACGGGAAACTGCGGAACCCTACACTGAGCGTGGCCCGACACGCTCTTGGCCGGTTTTTCCTCTTAAAAATAGCGTATGTCCGTCTCCAGGGTCCCAACTATATCTGTACCAAAATTCATCAAAAAAAGCGCGAAGAGGTAACAAACAAACTCACTTTCGCTTTTATAATATTAGTAAGGAAAGCAGAAATTGGAGGATTGGGTGCATGTTGTGGCGTATCTTGAGCGAGATCCATCAATGGGCTGTGACAGGCCGCAGCGCTAATTGAAGTAAGTAACAAAAGCACATGAAGGTCCACTATTAACTTAACAAATACTATGTTCACTTGTACTTTCTATGTATCGTGTCGTAAGCAGTGAGTAAGGAGTTATATGAGTGCTAACTTTGACTAGAATATTAAGTATGTTACGGAGCATAATATGTTGATAGTAGTATTATATCAACAACAGAATAATACCTATGAGACGGCTTAGTACGATCGGTTTGTGACGATTATTAATTATAGGCAAATATATTAAATTGAGGAAGTTTATACTATAAACTATATTACTTAATGATTTGTTTGGATTTGTATGCAAAACCATAACACATACACATGTATAGCTTTTATATCAGTATTTAAAATAGTTGGGGGTTTACAAAATAGAAGCCATTGCGATACACAGCTTAGATCGGTACTGCTTAAACCATAAGCGAAAAGGAATACAAAAATAATCGAGACCCAAATAGCAAAGGCGTTAAAATTTTTAATTGCAGCAACCGCGCATTTCCGTAATGTCAGTAGTTTCTAAAATCAAATCAAAACTATAAACTAATTTGTATGGAACACGAAACGGCTCGAGTCAATTGGTTCAAAGTGGAACGATTCTAATCGAGAAATTGATCTGTCGTGACGTCACAGTACCGCGGCCGGCGCGGGCGCAGGTCCGATGTTTTTGCTCCACCGCTTTCCTCGCAAACATTTTGATATTTCGTAACAAATGTAACAATGACAATGAATTTGGTAATTCCGCTACAACAATCACAATCGCAATAATCTTTTTTGATACATTTTTTGTCGATATTTTCATCGATACGTTTTTTATCGATCAATGATCTTTTGTGAGCTCAGACTGAATTGTCAATAGTTGACAGGAATATCACGTTTTTAAATTAAATTTTATTGATATCGATAATGCTGTTATTGTTGGGTTTAACTTGATTACGTTATTGTTATGATTGGCTGACGTAACTACTGTTATGATAGATCATGGTTCTACTCATGCAGTTAAAGTTAACGCACATTTTATACTGTTTCAAGTGTTTGCAACAAAAATATCTCTTAACAATCGGTCTTGAAGAGGAAAGGCAAAGCATTCTGTAGCTATTTTACGAATACCGATGAACACAATTTCAAGTAACTACAATAGCTGCCTTTATTGGCAACAATAAATAAATTGATGCACAACAAAGGAAACACATGAAAGACTAAAATAGAACCTTATTGGAAATTGATGTCTTTCAATCAGACGGAAATTGGTTTCGTGTAAGTGAAGTTAGTTTTCTCTATCAATTTAAACTAAGTGCTATAAAGTTTAGAATAGAATAGTTTTTTTTGTGGTTAAATGTACTTACGGGTACGGGGTTTGGGAGGCAAATATATGTTTCTGTGTGTTGTTTTTACCATTTGGTATGAAAACATTTACATTGTTTATAAAACATCGGGAGCTAAATCTCTAACTACCTGTTCCACGCGGTTTCACCCACGCTGCTCAGCACCTGTTGGTCGTAGCGTGATGTTATATAGCCTTCCTCAAGAAATGGAATATCCAACACTAAAAGAATTATCCAATTCAAACCAGTAGTCCCAGAGATTAGCGCGTTCAAACAAACAAACAAACTCTTCAGCTTTATAATATTAGTATAGATTAGTATAGATACATAAAATTCACAATGTCACAAGTCACAATGTTCGTTCCCATAATCCTCCGAAACGGCTCGACCGGTTCTTATGATTTTTTTATGCATATTCAGTAGGCTACCATCTATTTTTCATACCCCTAAGTGATAAGGGGGACCTGAGCGGGTGGAACCGTTGGGCACAGCTAGTGTTTTATAAAAAAAAAAATATGTTTAGTAGTTTAGTATTATATGCATGGATCTAACAATTTCTGAAGTTGCTTATGGTCTGGGACTGCGGATGTTCCGAAGCCGCGGTATCTCTTTGAGCCATCAAAAGAGATACCGCGGTTCGCGGTACCGGAAACCCGAGGACAAAAGAAGGAACATGGATGTGTTTTAGTCAGTACAAATCTGACAATCACTTCCGTTCCGCCCACAGCAGGAGAAGTTATTTGTTGAAGTCTTTTTCCTTTCACGTCAAAACGGCCGAACGGATTTTGATGAAATTATAGTCTGGAAGGAGCAAGGAGGTAGGTCCGGAATAACACATAGGATATTTTTTTTCGATATTACGCGGGCGCACCCACGGGCGCCAGCTAGTTACAAATAATTTATGAATATATTTTAATGTGGATGATTCAATGTAATTTACAATGTAAAGATGTAAATGTGCTGTTATGGGTGTAACTAACCTGAATAAAGATTATTTATTTAATACTTTTTTTTTATGCAACACTGACTAAAGTTTAGCTAACAGACCAAACCGTTTATTACAAGAATAGACAAGATATTGTCTGCAAGCATTAAAGGGAAACCCGGTCGTTTGCAATGGAAACTACTTGATATAAATATTAAGACGGAAAAGTGAAATCTTAAGTTTTTGTGTCTTAAAACAGTTTCCTATTGAAATTTTAGATTGATTATAACACTTTTATTACAGCTGTATGTTATGGCGTAATTTTGTAGTAACTTCAGATGTTGGAATTAGGTTAAAGCCGATGTTTTAAGTTTATTTTAACCATCAGCAGAGGAGCCTGCTAAGGCCACCGCCTGCCGGGGTTGCGGGATGTTCGAAAGAGATACGGCCCCGGAACGTAAAGGGCATTAGAAGGAACATGGGTGGGTTTTAAGTCAGTACAAATCTTACACACAGTTATTTGACGATTTTCCAACCGCAAATAAAAGTCTTTACCAACGTAGGTAATCAACGTAATCTAGCCAACAAGCAAACAATATAATATAAGAATCAGTCTTCATTCCTTCATTTCAATTATTGCTGCCAACACGCTGAAAACGTTCAGTAATCTTGAATAAAACAATCTATAAGTACTAAGTATACATTTCTTCAGAATTATTTCAAATTTTATTTTCGTCTATGTTTTGTGTATTTACATAATTGTATGTATTGATAGCTATTATGCCAGTTAGATACATAATTATGATGTTAAATTTTATGTCACGGAAAATTGATTTTAATTTGCGTGCTAATTAATACTGCGCTGCATGTCACGGGTTCGTTCCCCACTCGGAACAAACATGTGTATGACATACAGGTACTTATTAAGGGTCTTGCTGTTTGGGTATGTGAGATTTTATGTTTGTAAATACACCCACGTTACAGGAGAAATTCCTATTTACAAAAATATGGCGGAATATGCAATGCACGAAAACTCTTGTTTAAGATCCTTTGATACCACATTTCATGCAAATAAATATACTTACTATCTTAACGATCAACTCTAATCTTATTTATCTTCTAGTTAGTCGTTAACTAATTGTAATTTCTAGTAAGTTGGCAGTAAAGCATTGTTACACAAAGGCTTACAACCTTCTATTGCCTAGCCTGTCAAGTACCTTAGTCGGCTAAAGTCGACTTTAGCATTAAATGCGGTTTGAATTGTGGTAACCAACTGGGAGAGAAAATGAGAGTAAATATGTAAATTGGTTGATATACTAATGTAAAGTTATTTCAAGGTAATATTTTACCTGCCGGGGTTGCGGGTTTTTCGAAAGAGATACCGCGTCCCCGGAACACAAAGGACATGGGTCTGTAGAAGTCTGACACTCCCCCAAGCTCCGCCCAGAGCAGAGAAAGTTATTAGATGAGTTCCCATTAAATAAGGTAATAAGTATTATAGGTACCTAAGTAGTTTTGTAGTAAGTAGAGAGTTTATGAAGATAATGATTTCGTCAGAGAGTGGCGTTGACGTATCGAAATACTAACTTTAAAATCCCGCTTCTCATTTAATTGTGATTTGGCGGCGGCACATTTGGAGTGTAGTGGATTTGCGAGTTGGACCCCCGTACGGAACAAATATTTGTAAGGCCTAGAGATCGTTTTTCCGGGTCTGGCTGTTTGTGTATGTGGATTTAAATGTTTGTAAACGCATCCACGATACAGGAGAAATTCCTAGCGTGGGGAAGTTTAGTATACAGGGTCATTGAAAAAATACCCGAAACCTCTTAATCCTGCCTTCATATCATGACCCTGAACAACATTTGTTCTACGACTTTTCAAATTTCGAAGCATTTTTTTTCCATACAAAAAAAAATAAACTTGTCAAAATTTTGCATATATCATTTATGCGGTGACCGACGAAAGGCAGCCGCCGGGCCGCGCCGGCGCGGCTAGATCAAACGGCGCGCCACGCTCAAGGAAGCGAGCGGGCGCACAGCGCGGGGTTCGGGGAGTCGGACTCGGGGTGACAGTCGCATGAGAACGCAACTCGTAAGAACACGCGTGCGCTTATACCGCTATCGAAATTCGCGCGTATTAGTAAATTAACTACATTATTAGCGGTTTCATATTTTGAATTCAATTTACTTCATCCATCTGTTGATATTGAAGAATGTGTTATGTAGGTACATACTTATTAGCGTAGAACAATGCGATGAAATATTCAGGGGTCAATGTACTACTTGTATGTTGCCTACATTTATTATTTTACTCGATTTTGGTTGCTTGCACTTAATAATCGCCAATAATTTAGCAAATCGGCTGTAGGTACCGGTACGGTACCTACCTTGTTAAACGCAAGTCGACAAGGTCCAATTAACATGCGCGCGGCGCGGTTATCAAAATGGGTACGCGCGTAGTATACGCAAATTTTACAGACGTCAAATAAATGAAAACAAATTGTTTTTGGCTACGCTGTTTAGTTGAGGTCAAAGTCGTAGAACAAATGTTGTTCAGGGTCATGATATGAAGGCAGGATTAAGAGGTTTCGGGTATTTTTTCAATGACCCTGTATATGTTTTTTTTTTCGTATCTATATTATGAAATTGATTGTACTTCTTACAAATAATTGAACTAAAATGCTACAAAAAAAAATCTATTTTTTTACCAGGAACAACCATAAACCCAAACAACTTTTGAAAACTTTAGCAAATCATAGACTTGTTAAAAAATCAGGAAGGATTCAATTCGTCTGTTTTTTTTATGTTTGTTACGCGATTTCGCCGTAGGTCGTAGGCGAATTCTCCCCTCCCAAAGGGTTTCATATTAATGTTATCTGCTTTGGTAGTTTATGAGTTATCTTCTATAATATTTAAGGAATATTGTATTTAAGGAATAAATAAATAAATATTTAAGGAATATTGTATTGTATACTCGATTGTGAGATACCATACTACAACTAAAAAGGCTGAAATAAAAACCTTTTTTTGCTTTAAAAAAACACCGTAGAATAAAAGGAAAAACTAAAAAGACGGAAAATTTTGTTACTCCCGGAAGTCGGTGTCTTCAAAATCGATGAATCAAACAAAGATCACCGATTTCCAGGCTTTTGCAAATTTTGTTTTGGCAAACATTTTAACAGCTTATGTTTTTTTGAACAAACATTGTTCATTTTTATAGTACAAGCGACCACACGACATCGACAGGTCTAGCGATTATTATGTTACTTCGGATTTCTGAGGCTTCAGAGAAATCCTTGGTATAGAAAAATAATAATGGTGATAAAAGAGTTATCTATTATAGATAGATATTTCATCGATTGTAAAGAAGTAAAAAACAAAAGTGAAAGGAAAGGGCTGCACACACGTAATGAGAATAAAGATAATTGTCATATAAATCTTTCGAAAAAGTAGTTAATGGCTACTGAATAGCTCAAATTTTGATCTGCAGAGATAAGATTTATCAAGTCATAGATCATTTATCATCAATTACATTAAGTGCCTGATGGCAGTTAAGTTGTTACAAAATCTGAAACGTTTATTTCCTTTCACGATGAATCGTCGAGTCACGACAATTAATTGAATTCCATTAGTGTTTCAGTCCTAACTGATTAATTGGAAAAAAATGTTTTTGTTTATTTTTGTGAAAGATCTCACTTAAACTTTCGATTTGTAGCAATTTTAAAAATAAAACTGAAAATTCATACAGAATTTTGTTTAATTATAGTAAATGTTTTTTTGGTTTATTTTTTATTTTTATTAAAAAGAATATTTCTTATTTAAGAGCTAGAGATTTCAGATTTTATTATGAAAAAGAACTTTTGGGATGTTGTGTTCAAAACACTCTTGCAAATTCGCACGTGAAATGGTCAATAAAAACATATATATATTTTATTACTTACCTCTAGGGCTGTACCCATCACAGCTGTCCATAAAAATCGCCAATAAAACTACAATTAAACCACAACAGTTAACACGCGTCATAGTCATTATTTAACACGACAACAATCAATTCATTCTTCCACCACGCACAATTTGCGCTGATGTTACGCGTAAATAACGCGACGATACGTATCGATATTTAACGATTCATAAACATCACTATTAATCATTGTAACTGCCAATAAAAACGCGGTAAAAGTCAGTCCGTTCGATATTTGAAAAGAAAAAAAGATTCTTTTTGACACGTGCGCTTCTGACGGTGTCGAAATTAGAAATGGTTGGAAAAAAGTGCGCGGTGCGCTTGCGACTATATTAATGACTAACGATAGTGTTTTTACTTTTTTCCGCGGTGTTGGCTGGCGCCTAAACCCCCACCGGCCATGAGGAGTAGGAGTTGACAACATTTTGTTTAAGGGGTAATTATGTGGAAAGGAAATGAAAAGTGTAAGTGACATTCGCTGATTTATTAGCTGTTTGGAAAGGATGTTAATAGCGTACTTGCGTGGAAATAGTAGTTTTTTTTTGTGAAAGCTGGTAATCAATAGCAAACGAATTCATTGGTATCTTTAATGTGAAATGAAAACCCAAAACATTACATTGCACTTGCATAATTAAAGAATAACCTGTATTTTTACCACCGACTTCAGGAAGTTTTATATTCCGTCTTTGTAGTGTTTTTTGGAAGTCAGTTTTTTTTAGCAAAAAAGATTTGATCTGACACAAATTCTTATCACACCAACTGGCATCAAATACATGGTTGCAATCAGATGATTCAATTATCCAATTTGTTTTAGACACTAATGCGTCAGCCGGAAAACGCGTTAAATGTCTTTTCATTTATTCACCTTATACATTAAACCTTTCTAGCTTCAATATAAATTTACCTTACTAGTTATACCAGAAAATTATGCCCAAAACGATTTATTTGTAGCGTCTAATACAGAACAAAAAATGTTGTCGATCAATGTCTATAGAGAGTGAAATGATATGCGCGTGCGCCGCCAACGGTTGCAGCCGATAGATACTACTACACTGTTATGATGACAAGTCTAGTATATTGTGTTTATCTGTACAAATGAATTTAACCCGGATTTGTGAAAACAAAATCTTTATACATCAGTAGGCCTACTATGACATCTTAAAGCAGAGCTTATTCCACTGAGTGAAAGAGATGGTGCTAGACAAAGTTCTGTTTTAACACGTCATGGTAGGGTAGCTGTTTCTTCATTCATTGTATGTTCACTGTATAATGTCAAAATATAGGAAATAGCTTTTTAAGGTTCCGTACGTCCGATCGAAGGGAATTCGTAAAACATTGCACGTAAACGTACCTAAATAACAAAATGGGCATTCTTGTATTGACAAAATGCATGTAAATATTGTGAGCCTGATGGCGCAGTCTTAGTGTTAATCAAATTCAGACTGTTTTGAGTATTTCGTATATTATTTATTCCATGCGGTTTCACCCACGCTGCTCACCTGTTGGTCGTAGCGTGATGTTATATAGCCTATAGCCTTCCTCAAGAAATGGACTATCCAACACTAAAAGAATTTTCCAATTCCAACCAGTAGTTCCTGAGATTAGCGCGTTCAAACAAACAAACAAACTCTTCAGCTTTATAATATTTTTATAGATTATAGATATAGTATAGATTGCATCTCACATGTGTTTTACAGGATATTTAATAAAACATTCACATGGATGTCATGCATAAAATCCATGCTCACTTAAAAAATCACCCTGTTTATACATATATATATTTTTAAAGTTTAATCTCATATACACAAACAGCCAGACCCGAAACAACAACAAATATTTTGTTCCGTGCTGAAACACTAAAAAAAACATGAAAGTTTTATTTTATCTTACATGTTGACCGAACATTATTAAATGGAATTACATCAAAGCATTTGCATACGTTTTAGCAAAAAATACTCAAACTTGCGACTGGCTGTATGGTTTTGCTTTTAATGTATAAATCAGCGAGGTATTCCTCGTAGCGCTCCCGTTTTGAAACGCTTCCATCTAAGCGCTCCCGTTTTGTTCCTCCAAGCGCTCCCAAAAGAAGCGCTTCGAGGAACGATTAAAAATATTAAAATTTATTTCCTCGAAGCGCTCCCACGTTTAAAAATAGGGAAAAGCATGAAGTAAACGTACTGAATTATATCGATAATTTTTAAAAACTCATGTGCGCATTATCGATATCGAAGTTGCTTAACCAAATTACGAAATTGAGAGAATAATATATTTTTGCTTTCGGCACTCTTATGTGCATACAAGGGCCAATGTTATTCTCATTTCTACCATTGACGTAAACGATAGATTTTTTTTAGGAATGGCATCTCGCAGTTCAACCAAGGAGGTTGTCGTCTGCTTTAACCGGGCGAATCCTGTGGGTGCCTTAAAAATTAAAACTTCCAGCCAGGGTAAAAACTTACAAACTAAGCGACTACACGCTAAGGGCACCCCCTGTGGGGTACGAGTCTCGGCTTAGGGCGTCGCTGAGGGACAGCAAGGGACAGGCAGGCTGGATCTGAGTGATATTATTTATGGACTGGTTTAAACTTACTGGCTCAGCAGCGCGGGCTGAGTCTTGCAAAGGACGGGTGGGGTAGTTACCGGGGCCTCGTCGGTTCCGTCGTCGAGGACGGAATGACGGCGATTTGCGTCTTAATTTGCGCAGAGTGCTAGTCTCCCTGCTGCTCTCCAGGAGAAGGGTTATAGCATCGTCAGGAGTGACGACAGAATGTCTAGGACGATGAATTTTACTTATTCGCGAGAGATCGTATCGAGCGGCCGATGCGTTATGGGGGTTGCGATGTTTTAACGCGGAGTCAAATAAGCGCTTGGAAAGGCGCTTCATGAATTGAACGACGGTTATACGGGCTCCCGTGATTTTACGAAGGAATCGGTTTTGCAAGGTCTACATCTTATGAAAGAGACGCGGGTTGGCATGGGCGAACACGACACATGCGTATCATCATGATGGGACGGATGACCGCGGTGTATAAACGCAATTTGCACAAAGTGACAATTTGCTTTTGCCTGAATTAAAAAATTAAACCTGAACCCATAACAAAGACAACGCGCGAACGAGCTGCTTTGATATGTGCCGCGAAGGACAAGTGGGTGTCGAGAATGACACCTAAGTATTTGGCTTGCTTCTCCCAGGGGATAGGCTTGCCGTAAATAGTGATCGAACTGGGGATCGGGGGATTAAAGCGCGGTTTGGAGTAGATAACCGTCTGACTTTTACCGGGATTCCTTTCGATTCTCCATTTCCTGAACCAAGCGCCTAGGATGTCGGCTGGAGTCTGATGGGTACGATCGATAGCATTTGTACAGCGGCCAGTATAGTAAATGGCCGTGTCATCCGCGAACAGAGCTAACTGAGCTTTTTTGCTCTTGGGAATGTCGCTAGTGAACAGCGTGAAGACGAGGGGGGATAAGACGGAACCCTGAGGGAGACCAACCGTAATAGGATGAGGGGAAGAGAATGAGGTCCCTATGCGATAGCGAAAGGTGCGGTTCGACAAAAAGTCCCGTAAGATGAGCGTAAACGATAGACACCTCATTGCCAGGTGTGAGGGGAGGGTAGTAATGGTAAACAATAAACATAATGGAGAGAAATCATAAGCTTTCTAAACAATAAAAAAATATTAATAGGTAAATATGTCGGCAGATTTTAGTCATCGATTTGGTGGACTAAAGGATTTACAATAAAACAAACAAAAAAATTACCAAACCCGTGCGAAGCCGGGATGGGCCGCTAGTTGTATATTATAACAATGTGTTCTGCTTATTACCTAGTTGTTATCGATAATTTCAGTTAGTATAGTCCCATCTCTATCCGAAAGTTAATCATGGAAGCGCTTCGAGGAAATAAATTTCAATATTTTTAATCGTTCCTCGAAGCGTTCCTTCTCCAAGCGCTCCTTTTGGGAGCGCTTGGAGGAACAAAACGGGAGCGCTTAGATGGGAGCGTTTTACAACGGGAGCGCTTCGAGGAATACCTCAAATCAGGAGGCTACCCTACCATGACGTGTTAAAGCAGAACTTATTCGGCTGAGGGAAAGGGACAGAGCTATACAGGGTGCTTAGCACCATCTCTTTCACTCAGTGGAATAAGTTCTGCTTTAAGATGTCATAGTAGGCCTACTGGTCCTATAAACAACATTGATCACGTGATTCGAAATCACGTGTCCGTGCTATAGACCGTTAAAAAGTTCTCTCGTGAGTAGGTGATCTTCGCTGAGGGACAGGGACTCATTCCTGTACACCGTCTGCGAGCCCTACCACGGCTACCACTGTTACCCCTATGTAGGCTCTGCACTGGCCAAGGCTGTAACGCTTCAACCTGCAAAACCAATTGGGCAAGTTTATCGAATTACTTCAGAAGCATAAACAGAGTTCGTAAAATTAGACTTACACCAAGTAATATTAAAATTATTCTGAGCTTACTCATGACCACCATGAACTTCTAAGCGCCATCTATTGACATGAAATTGTAACTAAGCTTACAATAAACAACGCTACCTATTGAATTCTTAAGGTATTAAGATCACGATCAATAAAGACGAAGCCCTCGCACTTGCTAGTACTATTTTCAACCACCAGAGGCGCTGCGCTCTCGTAAAATAATTGCATTACGGTTAACATCGTTCATCTCTTTCATTCATTCAATGAAGTTTTACGTCAGAAAGAGATAGCTAGAATCGTGTCAATGGAACGTAACGTAAACACAAGTTGTCAGTTGCCGAGCTAAATTCCACGGTGGCGGGTTACAGGAGTAATTTAACTTTAGTTTTAATTGTTGCATCGTGTGTTTAATACAATATTACTTAAGAGCAAATATGTAGGCCCGTGTTACAAACTAAAGTGTTGTTGAATGTGTTGTTGTGCTACCTTTAACCGTTTTCTGTGATGTCAAGCTGTTGAAATAACGGTATTATTGTGCTGTGAACCACTGGTTTTGTATCAAATCGAACACACCTAGTGCGGAGCCCGTTTTTGTGAACAAAAAAGTACAGGATGCAACGCGTGTGATTTTTGACTGACCTTATTTACGGTAAGAGACCTATGTACTTGTCAAATAACACAAGGAACTTTTGTTGTTGCAAAATGTTCTTTCGTCATTATTACGACATTTCTTGATCTTATAATCGCATTGCTCTGTTTTGTTCGGTAATAGCAACTTTAATCAATTTCGAAATTTGAATTCCGACCCATAGACCTTACAATTGATTTCTTTGCTCCGCCAAATTAAGCAAAGGCAACTCGTTATTCTTCTTCCTTTTACAACAAAAAGTTTTTTAAGTCTAACAGGATATTAAGGTCAATATTTCGCACCTATGATTCATAAACACGAATAGCAGACTTGGAGAGTTTAAGCAAGGCATGACCTTGTTGCAAAGGTCCCCATTTGCCATTCTCCACCGGTTTGTCACGCACGTTTATCTGTTTGTGAGAGAAAACACTTAAATTATTGCTTAATTTATTCATGTCAGCATGGTGAAGTGCCGTTCAGGTTTTTGAAGTAATTATCGACTCTATTATTATGTTAATTAATTGACTAAACTTAACGGTCAAAAGGGGCCCAAGCGCGCGGTTTTACGTAACAACGTTTTAAATCGAAGATACAATTAGCCCAAAATATTATTTGCAACAAGCACATTCAGTATCATCCATAGATATGAATAAAACCTTTAAAATTTCAAAATATTAAACGTAGTGCGTTCGTAGCTAAACGAGTATTTTTTTTTATTTTAAAATCCACGTAAGTTTACACCGCGCGCTTGTGCTAGGGCCTCAAGTTTTTCTGAAGGTAGTGCAGCAAACGTTATAACAAAAAAAGGGATGTGTGTACTTATGTACACGCGTTAGAAGTTATACTTCTTTGGTGTAAAAAAAACTTTGGTAACCCATCCATTTCCAAACCTTGGTGAGAGTTGCTTAACCAGGCTCCGTGCGCTAACCCATCCATTTCCAAACCTCGGCTATGCAATAGCTTAATCAAAACGCCAAAAGAATATTTATTTATTATGAAACACGTATTCTAAATATAAAAATACTAGAATATACAACATGAACATAGTTACTAGAACACCTATAACTAACTTCACGATGTCGCTGTGCGCGCGCAAATCACTCTCATCATTTTTCTCCGTCGCGCCAAAAGAAGTATAACTTCAAAAATATGGTTCTGGAAACAATGCCTTTTTGGCTCTACCTATTATTAACTGCTATTATATTAACTGAGAAATGCTGAAAAACCCAATAACATATTGCTTGTCGTATGACTCGAATCTTGGCCGAACCCTTGGCGTTTAAAACCTTTTTTTGTAAAACATCACCAAACCTCTCTTCTAATAAGGTCTAAAAAAATGGCGACTTGAAATCAGCGAAATTAAAAATTAAAAAAAAAATTAGAGGTGTCAAGGGACACCCGGATGGAACGAAGTTCCTATAGAAATGAAAATATCTGGCTTGCTTTCTATAAGAGAGAGAAAGACAGACAAACACAGAGAAACATGCGACGCCGCACAGCTTACAATAGCTTACCTACTATAGCAAAAAGTGTCGTGACAACTTTTCGTAAGAATTTTTTCCGACTAGCCCGGGTTTCACAACGCGCGATAAGGAACTTCGTTCCAAAAACACCGAAATTTGTGGCTAAATATAATTTTAATAGGTATTTCCAAAATGGCTGCTTTCTTATTGTACCTCTAAGCTAAGTCATTGAAAAACTTACGTTGTGCTTCAGAAACACGTAAATCCGGAAAGCTATAAAATCGGTTGTCACTTGTAAACCTTACAATGACACGGTTGGCAGAGTGGCCGAGCGATAGACTGCGTTGTTGCGTGTTTTGGGTTCGATCGCCGCACGGAACAAATTGTATGGCCTACAGTTTGTGAATTTCAGTTTAAATGTTTGCAAACGCACACACGGTACAGGAGAAATACCAAGTGTACATCCAGGCCCTGGATGTATAGCAAATCCCTGTGGTCCCTTTGTGCTGTGAATAAACCAGTCATACCTACAGTTAAAAGATATGGCTGTTTATGTCGCAAATTTGTACGGAACCCTCGGTGACTCGCGCTTGGCGGGTTTTTTTAAACTTGGGTTCTCTTTTCTAATAAGAGTAAGCCCAGAAGGTCGTCAAACGCTTACCTACTTATCCTCCACATACCAATATGCAGACTGCAATAACAGGTTTAGAATTATGCTCATTGGTTAAAATGTTAATCCTCCAACCTACTTGTTACTTACTAGTACCTACCTACGCTACTTAGTAATCGGAGCTAAAACATCGTAAAACACATCTGGGCCTGTGGTTTGATCTAAATATATGGAATACTAGCTTCTCCCGCGGTTTTGCCCGCGACGTTGACGGAAATCGTTCCACGGGAACTTAGGTAAGTCCTATCGGGATAAATGTATTCTATGTCCCTTTCCTCGTCTATCTGTGTGCCAAATATCATCAAAACCCATTTAACCATACAAATGTGCAATGTTATACTACAGCAGAGGCTAGGTAGGTACTATGGCATTTTATCATACCTATATCACACTAAGAATATTATAAATGCTAAGTTTGTAGGGTATTGTGATATACATAATATGTTGGTTAGTCCTTTATATGCAAAGGGATTGAGTTGAAATTTTGGTATGTTAATCTTACACCTTTTTTTGGGGTAGGAAATCACCAAATAACTTCCCCGTGCTCTGGGCGGAGCGGGGAGGAGTGTCCGACTTGTACTGGCTAAAACCCACCCAAGTTCCTTCCATTGTCCTTTATGTTCCGGGGCCGCGGTATCTCTTTCGAACAACCCGCAACCAGGGCAGGCCCCTCTGAATCTTACACCCTAGATTGCTTTTATATCGTCCTACACAGGTAAAGTCGCGGGGCGTAGCTAGAAATACATTTAGTACTTATAAATTGGCTATTTTTGTACCTACTCCGGTTGTGGTTTTTTCCGACACTTGTCAGCAAGTATCGAATATGAATATCTTCTATTTTAAATGACGTAACAAATGTTAGTCATACGGGCGCCGTGTATTGCAAGATGCGGGAATTCGGGTCTTATTGCACAGTAATACGGAAATCTGACAAAAAAAAAAAAACTTTATTTCTCTTGCATTCTGAGGCTGCAAAATGTGATCGGCAATTCTAAGTGACTATAAAGTAGGTTATCTGAAATTGAATGTGTCCTATCCTGATTGAATCAGAGACATTCACGATGAAATCGTTTTGGACAAAAAGGAAGGAAATGTGTGTTTATATTGGCATTGAAATAAGCAAAACCTATAAAATAAACAAGCAAAGCTGTTAATTATCAAAAAGCCTCATCTCAGCGTAATGCCACATGGCAATATAAATTAATATGGTTAATGCCATACGCTCTATAATACAATTATATTGTAAAAGTTAATCATAATAACACACATATTTGTAACTACTAAGTCGAAGAAAAAAATCGGTCAAGACCGAATCACACTCGCGCACCATTGGTTCCCTACACACTTGCGACATGAACAGCCATATGTTTTGACTGCATGGATTTAGTTAGAGGGTTGATTTGCACCACAATGAGACCACAGAGTTGAGTATGTGTTGTTTTAATTTCAATTCGATACCTCCACGCGTTCCCGTGATAAAGGATCTTGACAACAAACTACAGATAAGAAACTGATCCCGTTTTTTCCTTTTGAGGTACGAAACCCGAAAAAGCTAGAAAAAAAATGTAAAAAAAAAATCACCATGTATAGTTAGGTTCGAAACTGTTTAAAGACTTTAAGAATAAAAAAACATCAGTATCCGTTGTCCTAATTATTAAGATTAAAAAAAATTTAAGAGGTGTCAAGGGACACCCGGATGGAACGAAGTTCCTATAGAAATGAAAATATCTGGCTTGCTTTCTATAAGAGAGAGAGAGACAGACAGACAGACAGAGAAACATGCGACGCCGCACAGCTTACAATAGCTTAGCAAAAAGTGTCGTGACAACTTTTCGTAACAATTTTTTCCGTATAGCACCCTTTCACAACGCGCGATTAGGAACTGCGTTCCAAAAACATTTTGATAAACAGCTACCTCCACGACAACATAACCATAAGAAACTGACTTCTCAAAGATACTTGAAATTCAGCTCACTAAACCGAGTGAAAACATAAATAAAGTACTTTCTTCAGTAGAGACTTGGAGACCCAGTACTGGTTGTGTCCTATTGGAAAGTCAGCAACAATGGCGATTTGACGTGCCCGATACTGATAAACGGGTTCTGTACAGATATACCCAGAGAATATTTATAGACCGTATTGTAAGCGAATATGATGGGAAAAAACAAGATAAGGCTGTGGAGGAGTTTGTTTTTAGCACAAATGGATGAAACGTAAGGTAGGCGTCATACACAACAGAATTGTATGTGTTTGTAGTTTAAAAGCAGTCAAGTGGAGTCGAAGTCGGGCACGAAGGGCGGTACTCCTCGTTACAATCCTTACTACCTTACTAATATTATAAAAGATAAAGTGAGTTGTTAACGGGCCTGTTGGTCCAGTGGTTAGTGGCACTGACTGCTGAGCCGGAGGTCGTGGGTTCGATTCCCACCCAGGACAAACTTTGTGTGATGAGCATGATTGTTTGTTCTGTGTCTGGGTGTGATTTATCTATAATATGTATGTATTTATATTATATAAGTTACATGTATATCAGTTGTCTGGTTACCATAACAAAAGCTCTGCTTAGCTTGGGATCAGATAGCCGTGTGTGAGTTGTCCCAAGATATTTATTTATTTATTAGATATTTAGTTTTGTTTGTTTGTTACGTCTTCACGCCTTATTTTTTTTCACGCCGATTTTGATGAATTTTGGTACAGAGGTAGTTTGGACCCAAGAGACGGACATATGCGATTTAAAAAAAAAAGAGATATGACGGAGAAAGAGGGAAGAAAAGGGTAAACTTAGCATACGCCTTATTAATTGTATTAGCAACAATTTATAAGGCGCAATGGCAAAACCTTCAGATAGCAGGAAAAGGGAAATGTGTTACTTACCCCGAATTTAACGCGAGTGAAACCGCGGGCAAAAGCTAGTTATCTATAAAAACTAAATAATAATAATAAAAACATGTTTGTTGTATGGGAGCCCCCTTAGAATATTTATTATTATTTAATTCCAAATATTTGAAGATAGGTACCTACACACGGAAACAAACCCTTCTAACTTCCTTCAGTTGACGGGTTTTAGTTCCACATGGTCATTCGAAAGCTTGGATAGAGATAACAATAAGCTAATTAGATGTGCTAGAGCCAAAACTAATCGAAGATATGGTTATATATGTAGTACAAGCACTCGAGCACTAGTGTGACAATGGAAATTAAAATGCCCGTGTTGCATTGCCTAAGATTTTCATTGAATATTTAGAGAGTTCCGGACAAGTGGCAAACTTTTTCGTGGAAAACCACTAGTGTAAGATGTTTTCAATCTCTTTTTTTTCTCTTTTCTTGAAAAAATAAGCATTGCCATCCAACGCGGTAATGCTGCCAGCCTTCTGGGCACTTTACCTGTTGACGGCGATACGGACGAATTTTTTGACGCCCTGTAATTTTCCATTTTTTACTTGAACAAATTTTTTATTTTATTTTATTCAAATTCAATTTATTCGCAGTTTTATTTTATTATTAGTTTGTGTCTATTTATAGTTTGTATTAGTAATTAATTTAATTGAGGTTGGTCCCGGCTGTCATTATTAGATCTTTGACAGTCATTACAGTAGTCAGCGTCCTGAAAGTCTGACAACCAGTCTTACCAAGGGGTATCGTATTACCCATTATTAACTGGGTTATGGAGGTCAGATAGGCAGTCGCTCCAAGTAAAATACTGGTATTCAGCTGCATCCGGTAAGACTGGAAGCGGACCCCAACATTGTTGGGAAAAGCCTAGGCAGATGAATAGTAATTAATTTAATTAAAAAAAAAAAAGGAATTTAATTTTATTTTTTTGGTTTTGCATTTTATGTCTCTTCCGACGCTGTTGGATAGTGTATAAGCGTGAATTAAATTAGAAGTAGGTATTGGAATTAATTATGATGTTACGTAATCATGACATGGCAGCATAGAAACGATATTAAATCGTAATAATAATCAGGAAGATTCTACCTCCATGTAGTTAATTAGTAACTAATTTACCAAACACGATTAAACGCTAACGCTAACAATTAAACTCTCAGTGCCTCGAAAACTACAGTCGAAATAAAACAAGAGCTAGTCCGATTCGCGCACCGAGGGTTCCGTACAAACTTGCGACACATACAGCCATATCTTTTGACTGCCTAAACATAGAAGGTTGTTTTTTTAAAGCACAAAGGGACCATAGAGTTGAGTAAATGGATAATTTCAACTCGATATTTCCACGTGTTCCTACAAACAGGCACACATACATGAACCCTAAAAACATAACACTCCTTTTTAAGGCCGTCAAAGAAGGAACATGGATGGGTTTTAATCAGTACAAGTCTGACACACCCGCTCTGCCCAGAGCGAAAGCAGTCATTTGATCCCACCCAGTGGTGTAACTATACCAACTGGGGCCCGTGGCTAATTCATTTATTGGGGCCCTAACAGTTAATATCGTCACGCTGTACTTAGTTGAATTTTAATAAACCACTTAGTAGTGACTATAAGAAAAAATATTTCTTACCTGGGGGCCTCTTGGGCCGGGGCCCTAATGGGTCGGGGGCCCGTGGCATTTTGCCAGTCCTGCCACCCTATAGTTACGCCACTGATCCCACCCGAAAAATAAGGTTTTACTATCAACATTCTTGAAATTCAGCCAACAATAGCCCATGATCTAGGTGCACTTTCTATCTGAGCTGCCGGCTAGACACATGGCAACGTGGCCTCTATTCGAGAAACGTTTACTGCCCACAAAGAGACGCTGTCCGCACACAAAAGACTCCCAAACGAGTTCTGGACAAATAAATCTTAGCGTGTAAAGTGATTTCAATGTTGTTTTATTTAGTTTCTATGCGATTGTAGGTCTAGGTAGCAAAGCTGGGAGTTATATTGGTGCTGATTTTAATGAACTACTTGATTAAACTAGGCCAAGACACAACCCGGTAAAATGATATTCCTAATTAACATTTTATTTAATTCCACACAATTTTAGTCGCGATTAAACATAGTGCGATTCAGCTTGGCAAGAACTATTTTTGGCGAAAGACGTCAATTTCAGAATAGTGAGAATGTGATTGTCTTTAAATTAAGAAGCTATCTAGTCTGTGAAAATGGGTAATTAAACTATCATTAATGCTGCCAAACTATAATATTAGTTAAGTTGTGTCATTTCAATCAATTTCAGAATAGGAAACGTCGTTTGACAGAAAAAAAACCCAAAATAAGTCGTTTTTAGAGTTGTTTTAGTTTAGTTTGAGACAACAGAATCGACACCGATGTGATACTTAATTTATTTATAACAACTAGGTATAATTTACAAACTATAAATAGACATAAACTAATAATACAAATATGTGGTCTGAGGTCTATCGCTTGGCAGCTGGATCAAGGGCTTGATTCAGTAAGCAGGACTTCTGGACACGGCCCGTATTGTTAGGAGGTTCCTCTCTCAAGAGCTGACCACCGGTAGCTCGGACCCTGTTCCCGACTGTTGCTGGTGGACTACTATTTTTATATGTTTTTTTTTTTATAGAATATGTAAAAATATAACATAGAAATGAATAAACGAAAAATATGTGGGACCCCGCGTGGGTTCCCATTTTGCGCAGGGCCCGTAACAATTGCTACTATTGCTAAGTGGTTAATCCGGCACTGCCTCAATATGATCTATGGGAACATAAACATGGCAATTACTTGCCATAATTAACGACATCCTGCAACTCCACTTAGATCTCAGTAATTAGCAGATAGTTGTTGTTACTGTTTATTGCTAAGAGCAGCTGTGGATAGTTAAATCTGTTGTAATCGGAAGTCATATGGCAGTAAAATGTCATAACTTATAAGCTTCTATAGAAAAGAAACTCGTGTGTACACTATTTATAACTCAAGAACGGCTTAACCGATTTGGCTGAAAATTGATGGGGAGGTAGCTTAGAACCAGGAGACGGACATAAGATAGGTTTATACATATAATATAGATAGGTAGGGTAGAGTTGTAAAAAGTGTACTGCAACGCATGCCAGGGATAGCTAGTTACGAATTTAACCGGCCAAATGCGAGTCGGCCTCGAACACACTGGGTTCCGTAAACGCAAACAATATCATCATTTTCCTGCCCTTGTCCCATTCCATTTAGGGTCGTCGCGTTTTCTTCTTCCATTCTCCCCATCAGACGTCACGGCATCATTAGATCTGATAGATAGAATATTCTTTATTGTGTACACCATACAAATAAAAAGATATGGATTGTTAAGAATGCTTAGTAACATTTGAAGCTTCAACCACTTTGTGTACACATAAAACTGTAATGTTTTGCCAAATCACTGCCGTAGAGAGTTCGTGACACCAACATAACGGTGTTTAGGGAACAGGCAGAGACAGTAGTGTTTACGATATCGCAATGACCGAGATTTGTGAGCGACTAGATGCCTGCATAATTAGCGAGGTTAATAAACAGGTTTATTAGAAGTACCTATGCTTATTAAAGACGTGGAAGGGCGGGGAATCAAAATGGCTGTCAAGATTTTGTAGGCCCATAATCTAGTAGATAAATCATACCTAGGAAACCCATATTCTGCCAGTTTAAGCCCCGTGTAATAGGGGGAGACCCTATTAACATCAGTCGAGTACAATTCCAAGCTCGGCTTATTCGTCAACTTGCGCCTCATAAACTCCCGACTGCGCGCGAGTTAGCACCTTCTGATTTTACCTAGTTTAGTCAACAGTGAAAATCTGACGTAAGTATTTACAAAAGACAAAACACTTTTGTAGATGACTGTAAATACGTCAGATTTTCACTCGGTCGCGAGTTGACTACAACAAAAAAAAATATATTACACTAGGTTTCGCCCGCGGCTTCGCTCGCGTTAAATTCGGTTAAACACACCAAACAGATCTGCAGTTTTTGCTCTTGCGCCTGATCGATTTGTAATAGCAACGCTAAGTTTTCCCTTTTCTTTCCTCATTCTCCCTCATATCCCACGTTCTTTAGCCTATGTCCGTCTCCTGGTTTCCAACTATCTCTGTGCCAAAATTCATCAAAATCAGTTCAGCCATTGAAGCGTGAAGAAGTAACAAACAAACAAACTCACTTTCGCTTTTATAATATTAGTAAGGATGTCGAATTGAGAACCTCCTTTTTTTCGTCGGTTAAAAAATAGGTAAACTCGGAAAGTGCTAACTCGCGCGTAGTCGCGAGTTGGCGAATAAGCCCCAAGCTCCTACCCTTATCCCAAGTTATTTGGGTTCGCAGCGAGTCTTCTTCCATACTCTTCTATTATTTGTCATTGTAATCGGACACCTCCTTCCTTTCCATATCTTCCTTCACACAGTCTATTTTCCTTATTCCTATATTGAATAAGAAAGCCCTCAAAATAAATAAAATTAAAAGCCATTTATATTAAGCAATTTAGAATTTTGAAGAATCGTATGCTCATTCACTAGTTTAATGATATAATGACATGAAGATGTATTCGAAAGCGTCAATATAATAAAACCAGACATTAGATCATCAATGATGATCACTTCCTCTGTACCACATTCTAGCAATAATAGCTATTATAATTCTATCAAAACACATAACCCTTTATTCCTTACGGCAGTCGGCTAAAACTAAGAAACAAAACGTACACATCAGTATTAATTAATGACGTTGATTAGTCAAGTGATACTCAAATATTATACTGTACATAAATTAATATAACAATGCCTGTAATCCACGAAGGGTTTAGCAGAGGTGTTATGTTTATTTCCCTTGTAATAGGGGCGAGCCTATTGCCAACAACTGGACACGAATCCAGATACCGTTAATTGTACGTGTACGTGTAACTGTTAATAATCCAGTAGTAACATAAATCATATTATATCTGTATTCTTTGCATAGGAAACCCATATTTCGCCAGTTGTGTTTAAGTCCTGTGAAATAGGAGATGACCCTATTAACATCACTTGGTTACAACTTCAAGTCCCTGTTAACTATTGAGACATTCTCGATGGTAAGAACTCAGTAATTACTTGCCCGATCCGAGAATCCAATACAGGACCTCATGCTTAGTAATCACAAATGCGATTTGACCACTAGACTAGGAGCTAGTCTCTCAAATCTTGGAGATATTCCCAAAAAAACCACTGACCTCAGTAGGCCAAGGTTTGAGTACCGCTTGGCTGGCGAAAATCATAAAATACCAACATTTTAAACCAGTTTTCAAACGATTTACCTGACTCTAAAATATTCAAAATGTCTGCCGATGCTGATATGTTAAAATGACTCAGAAATCGACTATAATATGTACGTACGTATAATGTGTAATTTTGCGGTTTTATTTGTTTTTCGATCAATTTGATGCTTACTTTGCTACATACTTTTATTAGATACCTACACTTGTAACTAACTAAATAATCTTAGAAAATTAAAGTTGCTAGTTATTCGTTGTTTGAAGTTCGACCCACTTTCGGATACAGCTGAACTTTTGCATTCTACATGTTCAGTTTGGATGACAATGCATTGTCAGCTACGGCGATGTCATTCTAAATCCAATATGGCGGGCTTAAAAAGATGGCCCACTAGTTATTTTTATGTAGGTAGGTAGGTATATGACCCATGACGTCGGTTCCAAATGAAGGGGTTTTGTTGAGAAGAGAGCCGAGAACGGCACACGAACTCATTTTGGTTTAAAAACGAGAATATTATTAAAAACTTACATTATTTATATAACATTATGTTCCTAACACATAATGCAAATGCAAATAACAAATAACGGGCAAATCGGGTGATAATTGGCTTGATCTCTGCCTATCCCTTCGGGCGTAATGGTATGTTACCTACAACAGAAAAATATAGTACATACAAAAAATGATTTACGAATAATGTTCAGTTGACGTAATGGTTGATTTAATACGTATTTCCTGATTCTGACTAAAATCAGTATTGGGTATTATTTTACATCATAATTTATTGTATTTAATTGGAATTTAATTTTCGCCCGAAAATACCACGAATATGTTATTTATTTTCTATTTTCCCGCTACTATGAGTAAACCACAGTGTACGTCAATATTTAATCTAAAATATGATCGAAAATTCCAGCGTTTGTAGAAAATATTATAACTTATTTAGGTATTAAAAACTAAAATCAAACTAATTACATATTTCATCGTTTAATATTCTACCTTTATATTATAAATGCGAATGTTTCTGAGGATGGATAGATGTATGGATGTTTGTTACTCTTTCACGTCAAAACGGATCTAGATGAAATTTGGCACAGAGGAAATCTGGAATTACACATAGGATATTTTTTTATTCAATATCACGCGGGCGAAGCCGCGGGCACCAGCTAGTAAAAAATAAAATAAAATAGCCTTTATTACTGAGTTGCAATTAAATAAAACAGTTGCAGACGGATAACAAAGGGATCCAATAATTGTTCAGTTTTATCCTTTTCAGGTACAGAACCCTAATAACGGGCAAATATTACTAGTAGCTAATTGCAATGTGTAAATATCGTTTAGAAAACTAGTTAGTTACTTTACGTAAACGTTACGTAATAGGTTTCCGCGGTTCATAAGTGTCAACGTCTTGAAGTAATTTCACTTCTATTGAAATACTTACTAACAGTGAACGTTAGATTTCACGCCGACTTTATTTCATTTTGTCATTTTTACGCAATAGAGCAAATCATTTATTTAACGTTTAAACATTTATGGTCGTAATTTAAGATTAATTCTGCAAAAATATGCATGACATTTGATTGTGTTAAAAGAGTGTTTTACATTTTTTTTTCTTCTTTTCAATAAAAATACGGTCTAGATTTTACACTGTTTTCGCTGGAGCGTAGTGTCATAAGGTTTCGTACCTCAAAAGGAAAAACGGTAAAGCGGTACCCTTATTGAATCTCTTTGTTGTACGTCTATCTGTATGTCTGAAATTAAAACTAAATACTCAAGTCTATGGTACTTTTGTGCTGTGAAAAAACAATCTATCAATATAGCAGTTGTCTGGTTACCATAACACAAGCTCTGCTTATCTTGGGATCAGATAGCCGTATGTGAGTTGTCCCAAGATATTTATTTATTAATCCTCTAAGTCTATGCAGTCAAAAGATATGGCTGTTTATGTCGCAAGTTTATACGGAACCCTCGGTGCTCAAGTCTGACTAGCTCTTGCCCAATTTATAATCATTGCTCTACACTAGGAATTTCACCTGTATCGTGGGTGCGTTTACAAACATTTAAACTCACATACACAAACAGCCGGATATCGCTAATCTACTGTGTCAAAGCTTAGATACCTTTGCATCTGTTCTATTCAGCGCCTTACCATGATGTTATTCTCCTCATCATCCAGTGGCGTGCCAATAATACGGCAAGACGTTAGAGCCAACAAACTGTACAGAAACCCTCACATCCTGAAATAAGTATAGTAATACGAGTAAAAAGTCCAAGTCAAGGTTTCAGACTTGGCTTGCGGGTTGTACGAAAGAGATACCGCGGCCCCAAAAGGCAAAAGCAGGAATATGGATGTGTTTTAGGCAGTACAAAATGTGGTACAAGTCGGACACTCCCTACCGCCCCGCACAGAGTGGGAGAAGGCAGAGAGATCTCCCATCCAAAGAGCTTTAAGGCCTTAAACTGCGTTAAGCGGGCGCCCGCGACGGGCAACCGTTGCGTGTCTGCGCGCGTGGGATCTTTGGGGACGTGAAGAAGCCTGTCACAGATACCTTGAGAGTTCATTCGATTGGCCCCATATGACAGAACGACACTGCAATTTCACAATTACTCTTTCTCTGTCGAAAGTCATTTTCACAATCTTTTCATCAACCGTTATTGACTGAACAAGCCCGCGCGTGTAACCGCTGGCGGGACCCGTGCGTGTACCCGCGACGGTGCACTTTTGTATAAAACCGCGCGGGTGCCCGCTTAACGCAGTTTCAGGCCTAAGGCTTGTATCAAAGTACCGCCTCTACTTAAATCATCAATTACTTTAGTAGAAGGTGTACAGTTTGACAATACTACTCAGCCAATTAGATGCGTCTATTGATGTAATTGAAATCACTGCTAACTTTCCCCGTTTACGGAATGTTCGACATAGTTGGCAGTATTTAGTAGTGATTGGGCAATTATATAATTTGATTCGGAAGTCATTAAATCGCCATAGAGAATGGTAAATAAATGATACAGATTTGTGTATTTTTGTAATATTGTCATTCCCATAAATATTATCAACTAGCTGTTCCACACGGTTTCACCCACGCTGCTCAGCACCTGTTGATCGTAGCGTGATGTTATATACATGCCTTCCTCAAGAAATGGACTATCCAACACTAAAAGAATTTTCCAATTCCAACCAGTAGTCTCTGAGATTAGCGCGTTCAAACAAACAAACTCTTCAGCTTTATAATATTAGTATAGATAATGAAATGCATGATTGTTTAATTGAGTCTTGCACTTTAATCAAAATGCATATATACCTTAACACGCTCTGGGTTGAGCGGGGCGGAGTGTCAGATTTGTACTGACTAAAACCCACCCATGTTCCTTCTATTGCCCTTCACGTTCCGGGGGCCGCGGTATCTCTTTCGAACAACCCGCAACCCCGGGAGTCGAGATGACAATTCGAATTCCCTGCGGTACTTAGTACAGTTGCTCTACTAATACTTGCGAAAAAGTTTGAACTATGATCTCCAATATCTAAGTAGCTATAAGGTTTTCAGGGTATGATAAAGAACAAGATAATATCGCAACTATATTTCATTTAAATAACAGTAAGATTACTCATTTCAAAACAATTGAATTCTCACACCATTCCCAGATCAAATGAAATCAATGTGAAGAAAATTAAAAGTGACTTAGTTACACCTTGTATGCCTTTCTCTATTGATTCATTAGTCTTGCAAGCACTATGGTTTGTAGTAGGTCGAAAGCTACGCCTGTCTAGCCTTGGGTTTGTGAACTAAGTTAGTCAGTCATGTTTTATTAAATGGTGTTAATAGTAACACCTAATAAAACATAACTTTGCTTATTATGGGCTGAAAAGGTAATTTAGAGCTGATTGGTAAAGTCAGCCTATCTCAGTTGCGGGCCCGTGGACGGTGAGCAGCGAGGTAGCTCACTGTTCATCGGTCTAGTGACTACAGGCCGTGTCGACGGCGCGTACGTGTTCCATGCGGCCCTCAAGAGAGATGTCAGCAAAGCCTAGGGGCCTGCTAGGGCCATAGCCTGCCGGGGTTGCGGGTTGTTCGAAAGCGATACTACGGCCCCGGAACATATCTTTATGTTCCAGAGTCGCACTCTAAAAAACTCTGGCACTCTCGGCCAAGATAAAGCCTATCTCAGTCTAGCCATAACTCCTATATTTCGTCTACCGCCAGTTTGCTTCAGACTCGATTAAGTTAAATAGATATTGATAAAAACAATCGGAAGTAAGCCACAATACATTAAGATCTAAAAGCTTTGTAATCTCCGGTAGAACGCTAGACTTGACAATAAACTAAATCCTCCTTTCTATTTACGTATTTGTGCAATACATACAAACTGAATGCCGACATTCATGTCCGATCACCACTCATAGATGTATATAGTTGCTCTCGTCAAGGTCGACGAGATTCTCGCGAGGAATATTGATAGAAAATCACTATGTGTTTAGATTTTATTGGAGGAAGTATTTAACTAACTAGCTGTGCCCAGCGTTTTTACGTTTTGCTCAGCAGAGTGTCTTGGTCTGCGGTACTTCCTGATGATTTAACTTTTTTTTCGTTTTTTTTATTGGCGCAAAAAAAAACGGTCCAATGGTTTCGGAGCCTATTCGATACATTAGGGTTTCGTACCCAAAGGGTAAAACGGGACCCTATTGCTAAGACTCCGCTGTCCGCCTGTCAGTCCCTCTGTCACCAAGCTGTATTTCATGTACCATGACAGTTAAATAGATAAAATATTTACAGATGATGTATTTTTACAACAAATACTAAAACACAAAATAAAATAATATTGAATGGGGCTCCCATACAACAAACACGATGGCACGGTTGGCCCAGTGTGCGCTGTCGCTGTTTCGATCCCCGCATGGAACAAATATTTGTATGGCCTGCAGATAGTTGTTTCGGGTCTGGCCGTTTGTGTATGTGAGTTTAAATGTTTGTAAACGCACCCACGATACAGGAGAAATTCCTAGTTTCCAACGTTTTTATTTTGCAGATAATGGTGCGGAATCCTTCATGCGCGAGGTCGACTCGCACCTGGTCGACTTTTTATTTAGCATAAAGTGTATTTATTTAGATGGATCCGTAGATCTTTTAAGCGTGGAATAGATGTATCTGATTATGAAATAATAAGAAGCTATTGCTGATATGATAAGGATTAATGATGATTGAATAAAAACAAAGCTTCGGTGGTCTAGTGAGTGTAATTGCTACTGCTGATCTAGACGTCTTGGGTTCGATTTCCGGGTCGAGCAATTTGATATTTAGTTTTTCGACCAGTGTAAAAAGGAATCCTTTGTTCACGAGCCTGAACCAGAGAATAATTATGTAATGTCTAGACAAAGATTGTTCAATACATTAAACATCATGATTACTATTCCGAATGAGATAATCTAAATTACAAATATCATCCGTTATTAGCACACGATAGATTGTTAATTAAAAACTGCATTAGCCAGATAGATGGAAACATAATATTCAAAATATATATTACTGGCTTCCGCCCGCGGATTCGCTCGCGTTAAATTCGCGGTAACACAGTTCCCCTTTCCTGATTTACAGGTACCTGCTGCCTGTAGTTTTTGCCCTTGCGCCTTATATATTGTAATAGCAAAGCTTAGTTTTCCCTTTTCTTCCCTCTTTCGCCCTCATTTCTCAAGTCTTTTTTAAACAAAAACCTATGTCCGTCTCCAGGGACCAAACTATCTCTGTATCAAAATTCATCAAAATCGGTTTAGCCATTCAGGCGTGAAGACGTAACAAACAAACTCACTTTCGTCGTCGTACGTCGTATCGTACGTTTAAATTAAATTAAATACTGTTAGAGTTATTTCTTTTACTTTTCCGCACTAAGATTATAAGATAAGTACAAACCTTTTAGCTCACATACATAAACAGCCAGACCCAAAACAGTAAGTCTGAAATATCTGCCCGGCAGGTAGCACTGCTGGGCAGCACCTTAGTAGCAGCACTGCGGCAACAGCACTCCTGCTTGTTGACGAGTTCGGAATCATACCTTTAGTTACATACATGGTCAAGCCTTAAAAAGGCTAATTGTTTCAAAGATCCGGGTATTGTTCGAACACTTTCTTTTTCTTCCTTTGCCTATTATAAAACGAACAATCGCCTCGTGACGTCCCAAAATGAAGCGTAAACTTCAGTTGCACAACTGTAGAGAAATGGCTACCATTGAGCGATTCTTATACAAAAACAGCACATTACAACAAATGAAATAGAAAGTGGAGAAGATGCGGTTTAAAGTGAGGAACTGTTTGGAAAAAAAATGCAAAGATAACTACAGTATGAAGAAAAACCGGTCAAGTATGAGCTTGGGTAGCGCACTAAGCATTCCATACAAACTTGCGACAAAAATGCCCATATTTTTTGACTGCGTCATCTTAGAAGGTTGATTTGCCCAGTTCCAAGGGACCACAGACCTGAGTATATGGTTTTAATTTGAACTTGATACCTCCACGCTTTCCCGAGATAAAGGGTCTCCAGACAGAAGAGCACGGAGTGTTTCTAAAAGGGTTCTGTTTTTTTACTTTTGAGGTACGGAACCCTAATAAACCAACTGTCATTGGTTTGGTACTTAGCGATAGTTGACCGCTTTTGACACCAAGTAAACTAAATGGAAAACTTGGTATAGAAATAGTTTATGCAATACTTTTGGAAATCATTGCATTGTTCTTTCAATGCAATGATTTGTAATTGTATTGATAGACTAATCTGTATTCAATCAAATATGTAAGGTACACACGACGGACGGTCAACCTATACTAAACTATTATAACCTGATCTCTCTACTACGTATCGCACACCGTAGTAGAGAGATCAGGTTAAAATGGTTTTGTGTAGGTTGATGTGCCGTCGTGTGTACATTAATAGATCGTGTCTACGAAGAACATATGGATGGATTGGGTGAGGAATGATATGAAAAAAGAAACTGGCCAAAACACAAAGGGACCACAGAGTTAAGAATAAGGTTTCCATTTCAACTCGATACCTTCACGCTATCCAGAGATAGAAGGTCTTACCATAGATATCAGAAAAGAGCTTGACAGATAGACGGACAGCAACAAAGTGATCCCATTAAGTTTCCTTTTTTTTTTTTAGGAATAGTTGGCTATTGTACCTAACTAACTTGTATTTTCTGAGAAGAACGATTGACTGACAGAAGAACATCAAACAGTTGCCCAGACAAACACACACGACGTAACACAGTAGCAATTTGTCCGACGATTTGCAATCGTTGTAATGTCGTGACCATCGGTCCGCCGATGTGTGTCGAGCTTTACGTAGACGTATCTTTGCCAAGTCATCAACCATCGTGAGCCGATGGAAACGTGAGGAAATCCATTCATTGTCATGCATAATAAAATCTAGCATACCTTTGTGCGGTGGAAGTCTACCGTTCATGCAGTTAGGCGAAGTTTTTGGAACAAAAAAATAAGACCAAAAGTTGTAACGACACTTTTTGCTATAGTTGTAAACCGTGCGGCGTGCGCGTGTTTCTCTCTCTCCCTCATAGGAAGCAAGCCAGTTATTTTCGTTATGTCTTTCTATTTCGCATTGAACAGTGTGGTGTCGCGATGATTATTTTTGGAACGACGGGGGCTAGACGGAAAAAATTACGACTAAAAGTTGTAACGACACTTTTTGCTACTTTTTTAAGCCGTGGGGCCTGCGCGTGTCTCTCTTTCTCTCTCTCTCTCTCTCTCTCTCTCTCTCTCTCTCATAGAAAAAGCAAGCCAGTTATTTTAGTTTCGTCTTTCTATTTCGCATTGAACAGTGTGGTGTCGCGACGATTATTTTTGTTATGTATATATCTTATATCTTGGGACAACTCACACACGGCTATCTGATCCCAAGCTAAGCAGAGCTTGTGTTATGGTAACCAGACAACTGATATACATACTTATATAATTTATAAATACAACATACATATTATAGATAAATCACACACAGACACAGAACAAACAATCATGCTCATCACACAAAGTTTGTCCTGGGTGGGAATCGAACCCACGACCTCCGGCTCAGCAGTTAGGGCCACTAACCACTAGACCAACAGGCCCGTCAAGTTCAGTGTTTACAGGTTTTTTGTACATGATAAATAATAACTTTCATTTGTTTTCGTTCCATCCAGTTGTACCTTGACATCTCTCAATTTTTTTTTATATTTTGCCCTACACTGGGAAGTTTTCCTGTATCGTGGAAACATTTAAAGTGACCGCGAATAACTACCAATCTGTAGCTACAGAAAAGTTAGCTCTCTCTGCCTCTCAAGGTTAGGTCTCCAAATCGTGGTTATTTTAGCATACGGCAGGCATGGACAGATCTGCCCCACTTCAGCTTAGCGGCGTGTTTCGGAGCGCAGTTTGGTGTCGCGAATGGTCTGATAACTATCTTTTTCCACCTTTATTGTCTCCCTTATTTGATCTAGAAGTAAGTAACACGGACCCAACATCGGATGACCGATGTTGGGTCCGTGTTACAGTTCACTAGCTAAGTGTAGCACGGCCACAACACACGGTGGAGCACACAGTGGCGGTCTGCCCAGCTCTGGGCGGAGCAACGCCGTGCCCTCGTGGAGGCGATCGGCGGTGGCGGCGATCTCTCGCGTCCGGCCTTGGTTCAGTCCACGGTCCGGAGCGAGAGGGAATGGGAAGCGGTCACCTCCTTCTACGAAGCAGTGATTCTAGCGAAGGAAGTGGCCGGGCCTTTGAGGGAGAGAACCTCATGCCAACCCAGCCGCCGCGGGAGACATAGGAGAATCAACAGCTTTAAGAAATAGTAAACAATAAATAGAGAAATACATATTGTTATGTATAATTACCTCAAAATAATATACTAAGGCTGTTTAGAAGACATAGTATTATATTATCATATAGACATAGTATTTTCTCCAAGTATTAATTATTATTTTTAATTGCTTTTATGATTTTAATACCTAAAAAATATGTGCTATAATTAAATCCTAAGAGATTTGTACTGAGTTCTATTAAATTCCATTATAATTCTTAAGAAATTGTGTTTTTTATCAGTACTATGTCACCCTCGTCAGTCCCCTGGCAGTCAAATTCTGTTTTTTCTAAATATCTCACAATCTACGTAAAAAAGTGACTGGCCCGATTTGGAACAATATATTCATTAGATTAGCTATCATAAACACCCGATTTTGCAGAGATCTGATTTAAAAACTGTAGTAAACAAAATATCCTTAAGAGTTACCCAACTTTTGTATAATCACCCATATATATCATCATCAACATCTGCCTAGCCTTTTCCCAACTATGTTGGGGTCGACTTCCAGTCTAACCGGATGCAGCTGAATATCAGTATTTTACATGTAGCGACTGCCTATCTGAACCCAGTTAATACTGGGTAATACGATACCCCTTAGTAAGACTGGTTGTCAGACGATATGTTATATTATGATATAGCTATAGCTAGCTGTTCCCCGCGGTTTCACCCACGCTGCTCAGCACCTGTTGGTCGTAGCGTGATGTTATATAGCCTATAGCCTTCCTCAAGAAATGGACTATCCAACACTAAAATAATTTTCCAATTCCAACCAGTAGTCCCTGAGATTTATTACTTACAGAAGCTACTTATCCACGTTGTTAACAGCCACTTGCCTGTGTTAAAACAAATAATGTTTTAATTCAAATTCTCACGATGTTCATAATAGGGCCACCTGATTCTCATCATTGTGATGGAGTAGTTTGTTGGATATGTTGATCGATGATGTTATAAGGTTGTACACACGACGGCACATCAACTTACACAAAACCATTTTAACCTGATCTCTCAACTACGGTGTTCGATCCGTAGTAGAGAGATCAGGTTATAATAGTTTCGAATAGGTTGACCTGTCGTCCGTCGTGTGTACATGGTATGGCATGGCTTTATTTTCATAACTAGTTTTTGCCCGCGGCTTCGCTCGCATTAAATTCGGGGTAACATAGTTCCCCTTTCCTGATTTACCTGGTACCAACATGTAGTTTTTGACCTTGCGCCTTATTTATTGTAATAGCAATGCTCAGTTTTCCCTTTTCTTCCCTCTTTCTCCATATCTCAATTATGTTGAAAAAAAAGCCTATGCCCGTCTCCAAGGTCCCAGTTATATCTGTACCAAAATTCATCAAAATCGGTTTAACCGTTTAGGTGTGGAGACGTAACAAACAAACTCACTTTCGCTTTTATAATATAAGGATATTGTGAGATATCCTTCACATGGCGAATTATTGAGGTTGTCTGGGATGTCAACATAGTACCTGTGTTTTTCGGAACCAATAGCGTCACCATTGATGAGGATAGCATTTTTTTTGTACTTTTTATTATATATTTTTTTAGACTTCCGTAGCTTATAAACTTACAGTACGGCCAACGAGAAGCGATATGTAAGGTCATTAACCTAAAGAACAACTGTGGCGTTGACAATCTAATATTTAGCTCTATATATCTTGTGCCTTTGTCGTAATGTCTCGTTCTCCCGGCAAAAACATGACAACGTTAAGACAGGTTCGCCAACATTCGGGCGGCCATTTTAGATGGGGTTTTAGCATGGGTTTTGTTTACATTTGGTATCGCTTCTCTTTGGCCTTACTAAACGTAAAAGAAAATACGCAACCTATAGGACGTACTTTACTGACCGTCTGTCTATCTGTCAAGACCAATTGCTTCAAGAATGCATGGAGGTATCGAGTGATATTAAAACTTCACTCAAATCTGTGGTCACTTAGAACTGCTTTAATGTTTGCAATAAAAAAAAATTGCTACATTGAATCACATACATAGGACAGTATCTGATGTCGACGAAACAAACCTGTTCAGGTTTCACCATTTCACAAGTTTTCCTATGTTATAGGTATCGAAACATCGGAAAGCACGTTAAGCCGTCGGTCCCAGCATTTGTAGATCTTTGACAGTCGTTACAGGTAGTCAGTGTTCCGAAAGTCTGACAACCAGTCTTACCAAGGGGTTTCGTATTACCCAGTACTAAGTGGCTTGTGGTCAAATAGGCAGTCGCTGTGAATACCAGTGTATTCAGCTGCATCCGGTTAGACTGGAAGCCGACCACTACATACTTAGTTGGGAATAGGATAGGCAGATGATGATGGGTAATGAAACATGACTAAGTCAAGAAGTACCGGGTTCTGTTGAAACCAGATTTAATTCTAGGAAATATCATTTGTCCAAATTCCTCGTACTAATGAGATTTATTAGTTGCATCGGTATTTTTATTGTTCCGTAGCTCAAAAAGAAAAACGGAACCCTTAGAACTTGTGATAATGTAGCTAACTATTAGTAAAAAAAATATTAAAAATGGTTAAAATCGGTCCATGGGTAACGAAACTAGACTAAGTCAAGTCGTACCGGGTTCCGTTAAAGCCAGATTTGATTCTAGGAAATCCCTGTTGTCCAAATTCCTCATACTAATGAGATTTATTAGTTGCATCGGTATTTTTATTATTCCGTAGCTCAAAAAGAAAAACGGAACCCTTAGAACTTGTGATAATGTAGCAAACTATTAGTAAAAATAATATTAAAAATGGTTAAAATCGGTCCATGGGTAACGAAACATGACTAAGTCAAGTCGTACCGGGTTCCGTTAAAGCCAGATTTGATTCTAGGAAATCCCTGTTGTCCAAATTCCTCGTACTAATGAGATTTATTAGTTGCATCGGTATTTTTATTATTCCGTAGCTCAAAAAGAAAAACGGAACCCTTAGAACTTGTGATAATGTAGCAAACTATTAGTAAAAATAATATTAAAAATGGTTAAAATCGGTCCGGTAGTTTTGGAGCCTATTCGATACAAACAAATCTTTCCTTTTATAATATTTAAATATAGAACACCATGAAAAATATTTTTATTAAAGTTGAATATTAATGCAAATCAAAACAATACAAAAACGTCGGCTCGATAAAAAAAAAATCACACAGGTGACACTAATTTACGATTTAAAACGTGTTTTTCTATGAAATTATGTCTCTGAAAAGTATTTGAAAGTTACATAAAAAAAAATAAAGATTGCTTTTAAAAAAAGCATTCTGTTATTTGCGAAATCGACGAACAACTGACCAATCGTCCAATGGGCGTTGAGAAGAGGCTCTGTATACACAGCACAAGATTGATGCGGGAGATCATTTACATTAATCTCATATTTATAGCAAATACGACTTTTCATTTCCTACTACAATCTAGTGTAAGAGCTAGTAACATTAACACGTTTCCTTCTAGTAACACTTATGTTACGCAAGTGTACATACCGCACTAGATAAGGTGTGTGTGTGTCCGACAGAGGAATGATGTTTGAGCTACTTTTACTTAAAGAAAAAGGAAGGAAGGGAGTGCGGGGATCGAACCCGCGACACGCTGCGCAATCGATCTCTCAGCCACTGCGCCAACCGTGTAGTCAAAATTAAGTCATGGGTTAACTCGTCCCTTCGTTGGTCTCAACCACGGGGTTGAAAATATTAGACAATATTCAGGTCATAAGTGAGCCTAATCACAGAAAAAAAAAATCGGCCAAAAGCTAGTCAGACTCGCGCCCCGAGTGCTCCGTACAAACTTGCGACATAAACATCTAGATATCTTTTGGCTGCATAGACTTAGAGAAGGTTGATGTTTTTATAGCACCAAGAAACCAGAGTTGAGTGTATAGTTTTGGTTTTAATTTCAACTCGATACCTCCACGCCACACGTTTCCGAGATACAGGGTCCTGACAGACGGACGGACGGACAACAAATTGATCTTTGATTGATTTGACGGGCCTGTTAGTCTAGTGGTTAGTGGCCCTGACTGCTGAGCCGGAGGTCGTGGGTTCGTTTCCCACCCAGGACAAACTTTGTGTGATGAGCATGATTGTTTGTTCTGTGTCTGGGTGTGATTTATCTATAATATGTTACATGTATTTATAAATTATATAAGTAAGTTTATATCAGTTGTCTGGTTACCATAACACAAGCTCTGCTTAGCTTGGGATCAGATAGCCGTGTGTGACAACTCACACGACTTACACTTTAAATATCTTGGGACAACTCCCAAGATATTTATTTATTTATTTATATAATCTATCTAATAAGGATTCATTTTTTTTTCTTTCTGGAGTACGACACCCTGAACATAAGACAATATATAATAAAATTTATATATTAGTGACTTTATAATTTACTGTTTTTATCTTTTTTCTGTAATTAGCCTTCTTAAAAATAATAAATGTTGTGTGACACTCGTTCGAATTGAAAAAATAATAAAATGTTGGATAGCCTATTCATTTAGGGAGATTTTATGCTATAGGCTAGGCTATCTTGTTACCGAATTTCACCCAAATCCGCTAAGCTGTTTGAGCGTTACGCAAAATTACAAACATATACAGACAGACACACACACAAACTTTCGCCTTTAAAATGTAAGGTGTGATTGCAGAAGAGATTATACATTTTACAACCATATCACTTTACAGTAACTACTACATGTAGACGATTTAATAATGAGCCGACACGATAATAATTAAATAACATACGCGTTCGGTAATGTTAACAAAGCACGTCTAGACACTATGACGAATCATAATAATAATTATTATTATTCAAATGTAATCATCATTTGTTATTATAAGAATCGTCACGTTTTATTGTGAAAAAATGACGTACCTTCCATATTTTACATCGAAGATCGTAATAGTATTATTAACACCAAAGACATTTGACAATAAATATTATTAACTAGCTGTTTCACGCGGTTTCACCCACGCTGCTCAGCACCTGTTGGTCGTAGCGTGATGTTATATAGCCTATAGCCTTCCCCATGAAATGGACTATCCAACACTAAAAGAATTTTCCAATTCCAACCAGTAGTCCCTGAGATTAGCGCGTTCAAACAAACAAACAAACTCTTCAGCTTTATAATATTAGTATAGATAATGTCGGATATTGATGCACATGCACACACAAGCGCCTTTATTTGGCGTTGTGCGGGCTCTAGAGGTACCTATGAGGTTGGAAGGAACCTGGCTTTTAGTCAGTCTGATTTCGGCTCCGCGGAGAAGGTGACGTTAATTGATGAGGTCCCATCCAAAAAAGACCGGACAAATTCGAGTCGAACTCGCACACCGAGGGTTCCGTACACATTTGTGACTTAAACGGTCATATTATCATTATCTTTTGACTGTGTCGACTTAGAGAGTTGAGCTCAGCTCTAAGGTACCATTATTTTTAACCCGATACCTTAACGCGCTCCCCAGATCTTGAGAGGGTCTTGAGTCTTGACACACAGACAAGCGGCCATCAAATTAATCCTATAAGGGTTCCGTTTTTTGCTTTTGAGGGACAGAACCCTAAAAAGAGAGAGAAAGCTAGTCAAGAGTCCATTAGAATAGTTAAAACAACAATAATACCAACCATAAATATATATTTTTTAAATGGCTTGACGTCATTTGTCAGATTCAACCTTAGCTACTATGGCCAGGCACTACAAACAGTTTTGGAATGCCTTCAACTAACCCTGGCAACATCTGCCGGGTTTGCGGGTTGTTCGAAAGAGATCAGCCCCGGAACGTAAAGGGCAATAGAAGGGACATGGGTGGGTTTCAGTCAGTACAAGTCTGTCACTCCCCCCCGCCCAGAGATCCCCAAAAAAAAGCCCTGGTAACATTCAGAATCTTCAAAGCTCCTAATCCCTCACTACGTGGTAATCACAGTAAAACCCCACATTAATTTTCGATGAACAATAAACTTGAATTACAAACGAGAGAATGATTTCCGTGTCTCAGTGTTATATCCAAGCATACATTCAGCTAAAGAGATAAGTTACCACGCTCTTCTGATGTACAGACATCAAGCTACCACAATCTGTCAGATTTCTTTGATAGATTTTCGACTTTATTTCTAAAGTATAAGGTTCAAGCTTCATTGGGAATAATTGACAGTTTCGGGTAGCTTGACCTGCAGGCGTCTGTACCTAATTTGTTTCCTTAAACTGTTTGTTTTTAACCGACTTCAAAAAGTGGAAGAGGTTTTCAATTTGACTGTAAGGTTTTTTTTGTAGATGTACAAAAAATCTAATAGGTGCAATGTAGTTTTACTTCCTGAAGTCGGTGGCAAAAAGTCAATATTACAAACAAAAGTCATCTGTAGTCGGCAATTTTTTTTCGGCAAAATGTTGTTTCTTTCAGCCTTATTTATTTATGGAAAATAGAGAAATATATTCTTATCGAGTTTTTATTTTTATTTCGGGATTCGCTAATTTGTTTTTTTTTGTATCAAATGACATATTTTTTTTTTCTATAAAAAAATACTAGGTATTATTTATAACGAGGAAAGATTTGTTCGTTTGTTTGTACACACGGCAACAGATCAACCTATACAAAACCAGTTTATGCGGATCTCTCATTGTACTTGAAATTAATGGTGTACGATCCGTTGTTGAGAGAGCAGCATAAACTGGTTTTGTATAGGTTGATCTGTTGCCGTGTGTACCCAAAACAACTACGCTGATTTAAAAAAAAACACTAATAGGAAGCAAAATTATCAGGAAGTAACATAGGGTATAACAACATCACGCTATTACCCACGGGAGCGGGGCAGCAACTACAGACGCGAGTGAAACCGCGCAAAACAGCTATATCATAAATGCAATTTTATTCGAAAACAGTTTATGATTTTTTTTTTAAATTTCAACCGTGTCTGACTCGCCTGGTTACCTATCTACTTTGTTGAGTGTACATTCGTACTGGAGATATAACTGTAAGATAATAGTCTGATGGTGTAACGGTTGCGGGGTCAACCGCAATAATGCACGGGTTTCGGTTCTGCTGGACTGCTTACACCATCATGTTCTACGACTGGATGTTTTTGTTGAATTGAAAGACACATTAAATAATGTACATGTCACCTTAAAGGTATGTTACAGCGAGCTATCATTACTAATATTGTAAAAGCGAAAGTGAGTTTGTTTGTTACGTCTTCACGTCTTAATGGCTAAACTGATTTTGATGAATTTTGGTACAGAGATATTTGGGACCTTGGAGACGAACATAGGATATTTTTTTTGACATATGAGGGAGAGAGAGAGGGAAGAAAAGGCAAAACTGAAAATTGCTATTACAATGAATAAGGCGCAAGGGCAAAAACTACAGGTAGCAGTTACCTGCAAATTAGGAAAAGGGAACTGTGTTACGCCGAATTTAACGCGAGTGAAGCCGCGGGCAAAAGTTTTTAATATGAACTAATATTTCACCTGTGAGAAACAATACATGAATTTGAATGATGTTACAGGTCAAAAATTAAAATTCATAATTTACCATTTTTTAACCCAGAAAAATAATGATCAGAGATGCCTGCCCCGGCTGCGTGTTGTTCGCAAAAGATATCGCTGCTCTGGAACACAAAGGGAAAAAGAAGAAACATGGATGTCAGTAAAATAAATATAAATAAATATATCTTGGGACAACTCACACACGGCTATCTGATCCCAAGCTAAGTAGAGCTTGTGTTATGGTAACCAGACAACTGATATACATACTTATATAATTTATAAATACATACATATTATAAATAAATCACACCCAGACACAGAACAAACAATCATGCTTATCACACAAAGTTTGTCCTGGGTGGGAATCGAACCCACGACCTCCAGCTCAGCAGTCAGGGCCACTAACCACTAGACCAACCGGCCCGTAAAAAACTTACTATTCCTTCTGCTCCGCCCAGAGCGAGGGAAGCTATTTGATGATTACCCGTCCAAGAATAAAAGCAGAAGAATAATGATTCGCCATTTCAGCGATTGTTCTAAAAGTTCCTTCATCCATGGTAGATTAAATTTCTAGTTTTAGCGAGACAAATGACTATTGCCGATTGACCTACGCAACCCTGAGGAAATCTAGATTTATGATATTGCTGTTTAGGCTAACAGTTAGGACATTCGCGGAAGAGGCTATGAAAGGGATATAAACTAGAGATGTTATCTTGAAGATTTGTGATACAAATAAGCTTAAATGATTGTTGTCAATCTGCTTCGGAAGTTCCTTTATGAAGTGTTATGGTTTACAGGCTTATGTCCGCGGCGTTGCCCGCGTTTTTAGTTACCTAATTGTCACACGCGATAGTTCTACCGAGATTAAAAGTGTTGTATGTGTTAATCCAGGTTATAAACTATGTGTGTGCCGAATTTCATCCAAATTTGTTCAATAGTATACCTATTCGTTTTTTTTTAAATTAATAAGTCCTACCCCCAAAGATAATACAAATACCTCTTTGTAAAATCGTAATTTCTTATTTGAATTTTGCCTAAGTTACTACTTATAAATAACACCAGTTATCTGTAAAAGTCCCGCCAAAATTTAACCAGCCGTTTTGGAGATTAGCCGGAACAAATAGACTTAGACACAAATATAATGTTATATGCAGTGTATCGTTTTAAATACCGTATACTTTTTATATGCAATATAGTACAAAGCAGTTATTTTGAAATTATAAACAGACAGTTCATGTCAATTTAATCATTTAATTCTATTCTGCATCTGAACTTGTTCTTTCACGTTTCGCGTCAGGCTATCTTGTGATGCAGTTAGTAAGAACAGGTTGCTGTCATTGCTTACCAAGTTATGTAACCCTTTTACCTCATCTTTGCATTTTAATTGACATGTAGTTATATACTTAAATATATAAAATACGTGTGGCACTCGGGAACTGCCGCGGTAAAGCTATTGCATAGCATTTTTTATCAACTTATGCAATAAATAAAAAAAAACTAAATATAGTATTTAAAAACTACTTCCAATGAGAAGAAGTCGCAAAAAGAAAAATTAGAACTTGGGTTTGATCCAGCGTAATATTGATTGACGACCCGATTTTCTACCAAACACGCTAATTGATTCGATCCCGATTGAAATAACTGACCGTATTCGTAATGTTAGGTGTTTTCGTTACCAAATTTCTGGATTCAGTCTCCACGTTCAAGGCCCGCAATAGAAGCTATGGAATAGCTTAAAAATTGTTAATTACCGCACTATTGAATTTATGTTTTCTTGAAAAGGTTGTCGTTCTATCTGAATATTAATCTAGCTCGCCCCGCTCACTAAACCCCGCCATCCCCTTCGACCCTAACCTGATAGACGAGTGGGGGTGCCCCGAGTGTTGAGATGTTGAGAAGCTCTATGTCAGCAATCTGTCCGATACTGTCATATTTCTACAAACTTCTTAAATTATGTCGATTCTTTGGAATTTCTTCCAAAAAACAAAATCACTGAACTACTTAGATAATGTTATGGACACACTTGTTGAGATGGATGTTTGGAGTGACAAAAATAGATAAAGTAAAGAATGAGTATAATAGACGACGTTCGAAATGCCCCAGTTACAGTGAAATTGAAAGGGAGTCGTTTGTCTGTAAGGACATGTAATGAGGCCGAACAAAACGCATGTGACTACATAGTGATGGATATGAATGTTGATAGATGGAAAGGGAGAAGGCTGAAGAAAAGGATAGATTGGGTTAAGAATGATATGAAGGAGAAAGGAGTAAATGATGCCGTGGGTCTGACAGGGGAGAATGGAAGAAGAAAACGTGTTGCGCCGACCCCAAATAGAATGGGACAAGGGCAGGAAGATGATGACTTACCTTAAAATATTATAGCACTCATTAGTAGACTAAACTAGTAGTAATTAACAACGGACCAAACAATAAAACAACGTTCAAAAGCTTAGATAATAATCCTTGTTCCAAACAATTACTTAATAAGTCACACAAAAACGCTACCCTTGAAAACAAAAACAATACGTTAATTACTTTGTTTAAAACAAAAACTAAGTATGAGCATTTGTGTTTGTACATTCTCACACGGGATCGTACGGAATCGCAAGTTATCGCAACCGCGAACTGTGTCGTTTGACGTGACGTAATTGTGCGAAACATTGCGTTGTGCAACTCATTGTTCTTAAGATCTGGTTCGGTTTTTGTTGGTTACTGCGTGCTTGTTATTAAGAAAGGTGCATTTTAATTGTTGGTTTTTGGTGTAAGTAATTGGATATTGTAACTGTTAAAATTACTGCAGTATTTTTCTGAACACCTCCCAATGGGATTGTTTGGGAGTAATTTGCAACCAATTCAGTTTATATACTTGTCGTAAATTTTAAGCTTTCACGGTTGAGAAAGAAAGAAAAAATATTTTTTAGTCGCAATGATGACGAGAACTCAAAAGCATCACAAATATTTATAAAATCCTTACTAATATTATAAAAGCGAAAGTGAGTTTGTTTGTTTGTTTGTTTGTTACCTCTTCACGCTTTAATGGCTAAACCGATTTTGATGAATTTTGGTACAGAGATAGTTGGGAACCAGGAGACGGACATAGGCTAATATTTTTTTGAAAAAAGTGGGATGTGAGGGAGAAAGAGGGAAGAAAAGGGAAAACTTAGCGTTGCTATTACAAATCAATGAGGCGCAAGGGGAACTGTGTTACCCCAAATTTAACGCGGGCGAAGCCGCTGGCGAAAGCTAGTATGGCATAAAAAATAGATAGCTTCCACGCGGTGATTGCGAGGTTGCGACAAGTATGTCACTCAGCATGATGCTGTGCTATGGGAGCCTACAACCATTCGTAAAATGATCACAATATAAACTGCGTCTGTGATCATTTAATTTTAACGTAATTCATATTATTATCCTAATGATTCTGCTCAAGCGGAAATTTTAGACCCCCGGATGACTGTCAAAGCATAAAAGTAGTGGTCTCAGATAGTCATTTAGTCACCCCGAGATCATGATGCTTGCAACACCGTCGGAATATCAGTATCAGAAGCTCACAATCATAAAAAACACAGATATCCTTACTAATATTATAAAAGCAAAAGTGAGTTTGTTTGTTACCTCTTCACGCTTTAATGGCCACACCGATTTTGATGAATTTTGGTACAGAGATAGTTGGGAACCAGGAGACGGACATACTTGGGCAATTTTTGTGTGTGATATGAAAAAGTGGGATGTGAGGTAGAAAAGGGAAAACTTATCGTTGCTAGTATATTACAAATCAATAAGGCGCAAAGGGAACTGTATTACCCCGAATTTAACATGAGCGAAGCCGCGGGCATAAGTCTCATATAAAGTGACAGTGTAATATACTTGTCTAATTGCCTTTATTGGTACTTCATATTTCTGTGTTAGTATCTGCCTGCTATATAGGTGGCTGACCTGAGTAACCCTTAGGGAAATCAGGCTTTCACAGTAGGTCTACCGGTAACGTTGCATAAGCAAATAATCTGTCTTATGTTGTTGATTTGTCGGTCATGCATAATGCAATGCACTTGCAGCATGGCCTGACTAGCTGCCGACCGCGTGATATCTCGCGTGATAGTTATTCCAGACCATAATCTACGGCTACGCCAAATTTCATCAACATCCGTTCAACCGTTTTGACGTGAAAGAGTAACAAACATCCATACATCCATCCATCATCACAAACATTCGCATTTATAATATTAGTAAGATTCTGCAGTTATCGAGCTGCTACATCTCTCGTTATATATTTGTTCAAGTTATAATAACAAAAGTCAATGTAAGTTTGTCAAAATTAAAAGCTTTTCAATAATAGCAACGACGCGCTGGTTGAGTCAAAGCTCCAGAGCCTGGAGCATCGCCGTCGCGTTGCCAGCCTTTCGGTTTTCTATCGGTTACATTTCGGAGAGTGTGCGATGGAATTGCACAGCCTAATTCCGCCAAGCCCGTTCCATCATAGGACTACAAGACGTACGGCGATGCGCCACCGTTACATGGTAGACATCCCACCCACACGCACTAAACGGTTTGGGAATACCTTCATTGTGCGTACTGCTAAGGAGTGGAATTCCCTGCCGGAGTCTGTATTTCCTGACAGCTATAAGGTAAGGTAAGCGTGCTTCATCGGTGACCACATCATCACTTACCATCAGGTGAGATAGTGGTCAAACGCGAGCCTATCAATAATAAAAAAAAAAAAAAAAAAAGCAAGGCTGGATTCTGTTCACGTTTATGTATAGAAAAGCCAGGCCATAAGTACCCGGGGTTACGGGTTGTTTGAATGAGAAACTGCCTCCCCGGAACTTTAAGGGTAAAAGAAGGAAAATGGGAAGGTTTTATTCAGTAAGTCTGTCAATTTTGCCCAGAGCGGGGTAAATTATTTGTTGGTTTCCTATCCGCATAAAAAGGCGGACCGTTAGTTTGTGGGGTCCTGGACTAATATCATTTGGGGGCCTGCTTAATTAACCAAGTAATTACCCTTTTGTCAAAAAACTGTTTTCTATAATTATATAATAAGTACAGACGCCTGCACATCAAGCTACTACAATCTGTCAGATTTCTTTGATAGATTTTCGACTTTATTTCTAAAGTATTAGGTTCAAGGTTCATTGGGAAAAATTGACAGTTTCGGGTAGCTTGACCTGCTGGCGTCTGTACATACGACTACACGTCAAGCGCATTTCCAGTATAATATAGCTCAGCTTTTTAGTAGTTTTGTGTTTGATAACGTTGCTTATGGTAGAGTTGTATACCTGCCAAATTACCGTGTTCGTTTTTTTTATTCATAATTGTCTATTGTCTTAAATGCTAGTAACTCCCCTTGAGGGTGAAAGCCCCCCCCCAAAAAACTATTATATTTAGATCCTATAGGCATATATTGTAATTAATACTTGAAACGGGTAAATATCCCGTTTCAAGCTATTTACCATGTTTATTATTTATATCGAGTTTCCGATATTTCGACGATGTTTCAAACGCCATGATCACGGATGAACTGAAGTTATTGCGGGTAGATTATAACTCGATATCTATACTTAATATTATAAAGCTGAAGAGTTTGTTTGTTTGTTTGAACGCGCTAATCTCAGGGACTACTGGTTGGAATTGGAAAATTCTTTTAGTGTTGGATAGTCCATTTCTTGAGGAAGGCTATAGGCTATATAACATCACGCTACGACCAACAGGTGCTGAGCAGCGCGGGTGAAACCGCGTGGAACAGCTACTAGATGATATAGGCATAAGCAGTATAATTATAAAGTAACTATAGACGTCTTCATCTGCCTAGCCTTTGCTCAATTAAGTACCAAAAAAATTAGCAATAAGTCCTTTTTATTTATTTATAAGAAAACCTTCACTACTACCACGCGTTCTTCCTAGTTAGTAATAGACAATAGATTAAAAGTAAATCATTAAATAAAACCTAAGCCACATACTACGCACGGTTAAGCCTCAAAATTCCACTCTCCTTTTATAACAGTTGCATTGACATTAGAAACCAAATGCTTTTTATTACTTCAATCAATTGAGTTACAACATTGCTCTGATTGGCGCTAACTGTGTTAAACTATTCAATGGCATTGGCCAAACATAATAAAAATCAATTGTAATGGACTGTTGGGCAGTTTCGGGCGTTCCTAGCTGTAGCGTATAATAAACTAGCTTTTCCCTGCGGCTTCGCTCGCGTTAAATTTGAGGTAACACAGTCCCCTTTCCTGATTTGCAAGTACCTGCTACCTATAGTTTTTGTCCTTGCGCCTTATTAATTGTAATAGCAAAGCTAACTTTCCTATTTCTTACTTCTTTCTCCCTCATTTCACACGTTCTCCAGGGTCCCAACTATGTCTGTACCAAAATTCATCACAATCGGTTTAGCCATTTAGGCGTGAAGACGTAACAAACAAATAAACTCACTTTCGCTTATGAAATATTTTAAGGATACCGACACGCCGAGTGGTAGGGCGAGCCGTGGGGGGGGGGGGGTGCGATCATGCATTCGCTGTACGGACAGCACACTCGCTTCTGGTCCGCCGTTCTAGTAAGACGTGCTCATTCCAGACTAACTGTTGTTTATTTTAACGTATCTAACTGTACACTAGCGGCTAAAGACACGGCAATTGCATATGACAGCAGACTGTAGAAACCCAACATTGTAAACTGTATCCTATATAGGGGAAGCTAAGCCTTAAGTTTGAATGAAAGCACCGCCATTGTGTTGAATATTGAAGAAATAATTACCGGATACAGCTAAATACTTATTCTTTAAAAAATAAAATATCTCCTGTACCGTAGGTGCGATAAGAAACATTCAAAAACAGTCAGACCCGGGAATTGATACCGCGATACACAGCGCACCAGCACATCGCTCAACTACTCCGCCAAACTTGCGGTGAAAACATGGAGGGACTGCCTATCTAACCTCTACAATTACAGAATACCTTCCCTCGCTTTGGGCGAAGCGGGAGGGAGTGTCAGACTTTACTCACTAAAACCCATCCATGTTCCTTCTTTTGCCCTTTGTGTTCCGGGGCCGCGGTATCTGTTTTGAACAACCTGCAACCCGGTAAGACGAACACAGTATCCCTTGGTTTAACTTGTTGTCAAGTTCTGAAAGCCTTTAACGGTTGATTGTGATCTGTAAAATGCTAGCCAGTACTAACGGTTTAACCCGTTGAATGTCGTTAAGTTCCTATGGCGGAAAATAAGACAAAATGTCACAAGTATCTTAAGAACCCACGGGGCAAGTTTATACGATGTAGGTAGTTCGCTAGTATCGGTTTAAAAGTAAACTCTTCGTTTTTCTGAAGGCCTACCTCGCTAAAACATTATCTGCCTAGCCTTTTTCCAACTATGTTGGGGTCGGCTTCCAGTCTTACCGGTTGCACCAGTACCAAAATTTTACTTGAAGCGACTGCCTATCTGACCTCCATAACCGAGTTAATACTGGGTAATACGATACCCCTTGGTAAGACTGGTTGTTAAACTTTCGGGACACTGACTATCTGTAACGCCTGTCAAAGATCTACAAATGACAGCCGGGACCAACAGCTTAACGTACTTTCCGAGGCACGGAGGAAACTCGGTATGTAACGGGTGGTCACCTATCCACAGACTAACCTAGGCAAGCGCGGCTTAACCTAAAGATCGAACTGAGCGGCTGTTATTATTTAGCCATGAGCTTCTCGCCTACCTCGCTAAAACGTTACTCATAAATTCGTAGAATTTTCGCGTTTTTTGCGACATCCAACAGGTCAAAGTAACTTTCCTTGCAGGAATAAAGTTTTGCCCCTGCTAGGATCCATATGCTCATCAGAATATCATCAGTATGCTCACTTATCCATGGACCAACCAGCCAACGAACGAGCTCTCTCATTTTAATAAATAATAATAAATATCTTGGGACAACTCACACACGGCTATCTGATCCCAAGCTAAGCAGAGCTTGTGTTATGGTAACCAGACAACTGATATACATACTTATATAATTTATAAATACATACATATTACAGATAAATCACACCCAGACACAGAACAAACAATCATGCTCATCACACAAAGTTGAGTGGGAATCGAACCCACGACCTCCGGCTCAGTAGTCAGGGTCACTAACCACTAGACCAACAGGCCCGTCAAAATTTTACCCAATTAATCACCATAAAATCAACCAACCAAATCCTTGATAGACCGAAATCAATTAATGAAATCTTTGACCTACTAATTAACAAATGATTGAGAACAGATGAATGGCCTACAATGGTCACAGATTAACTTGTTAAATAAAAGAATCACGCTGATAAGAATAGATTACGAAATAACGAGATCTTTCTCACGGCACACTTGACTAATTACCGTGAACATAGCTATTTCCATTTGTTTTAAAGTAGATAATGGTATACGATTATTTCTGTCATACATGAATTTTAACCGATTTGAAAAAGGAAGTGTTTTATTTTTTAGCTTTATTTTTATAAGTTGATAGCTTCACTGTCGCATTAGGTAAAGGCCTGTAATGATACTTTTAAGGCGGATAAATAAATAAATAAATTATTAGCAATGGAAAATCAATACTCGATAAGAACTTGTGTGAGATACAATGATACTACAAATAAGAACAATAAAAACGTTTTTGCAAAAAAAAAACCGACTTCCAAGAAAAGTCTGTCCGTCTGACTGTTAAGACCCAGGTATCCAGTTGTAATTTAACTGTATACTCAACTCTGTGATCTTTTTATACTGCGAAATCAACCCTTTAAGTATACGCAGTTAAAAGATATGAAGGGTTACCATGACATCTTATAGCAGTTCTATTCCTGTGTGAGAAAGAGATGGTGCTAGACACCCTGTATAGCTCTGTGTCTTTCCTTCAGTGGAATAGGTTCTGTTTTAAGACGTCATGTTAGGGTCGCAAGTTTGGGACCCTCGGTGCGCATGTCTGACTAGCTCTTGGCCTGTTTGTTTAATATTATTGTGATTCCAGTCAGTCTGCATTTCTAAAACCTAAATAGTACAAAAAATCCAGACTGGGCAAGAAAAAAATCTTGCTTATTCCCCAAGTTTCTGACTAAAACTGGAAAATACTTTTTTTTTAAATTCCTCACACTAGGATTTTCTCCTGTATCGTGGGTGCGTTTACAAACATTCAAACTCACATACACAAACAGTCAGACCCGGAACAACTACCTGTAGGTAATAAAATATTTGTTCCGTGCGGGAATCGAATCCGCGACACGCAGCGCGGTAGTCGATCGCTCAGCCACTGCGCCAACCGTGTCGTCATAGTTAAGTGATTAAAGTTGTATCATTTAGTTAGTCGGCTAGTACCAAATCTAAAACTCAGATATCAAAATCAGATCAATCTTGACCAAATTAATATTACAGTACTAGCTTTTGACCGCGGCTTCGCTCGCGTTAAATTCGGGGTAACACAGTTCCCCTTGCGCCTTATTGTTTTGTAATAGCAACGCTAAGTTTTCCCTTTTCTTCCCTCTTTCTCCCTTACATACCACTTTTTTCAAAAAAATATTAGCCTTTGTCCGTCTCCTGGTTCCCAACTATCTATGTACCAAAATTCATCACAATCGGTTTAGCCATTAAAGCGTGAAGAGGTAACACACAAACAAACAAACTCACTTTCGCTTTTATAATATTAGTAAGGATTGTGCAACCAGTAGACAAAATCGGAACATAATCTTTGAAACAGATACAAAAGACATTTGATTGCAACATATTATCCAATACCAGTCGACTGAGTTAATTAGTTAATGAGAGCGATTTTAACGCTGTCTTACTGAGGTGGAGTCTGCGGTCATGGTAACTGACCTGGCAATTAACCTTGTAGGTAGTTAGGGCTAGGATGAGCATCTGCGTACGCATGTTTGAAGAATTATGGTGGTACTAGGTTTTGCCCTCGGCTTCCCTCGCGTTAAATTTGGGGTAACACAGTTACCTGATTTGCAGGTACCTGCTACCTGTAGTTTTTGCCCTTGCGCCTTATTTATTGTAATAGCAAAGCTAAGTTTTTCCTTTTCTTCCCACCTTCTCCCTCATATCCCACTTTTTCTTTAAAAAAATAGCCTATGTCCGTCTCCAGGGTTACAACTATTTCTGTAACAAAAATTATCAAAATCGGTTTAGTTATTAAGGCGTGAAGACATAACAAACATACTCACTTTCGCTTTTATAATATTAGTAAGGATGGTGTTGCCGGTTGGCGCAGTGGTTAAGCGTTTGACTGCTGTGTTACGTGTCGCGGGTTTGATCCCCGCACAGAACAAATATTTGTATGATACTACTACAGATAGTTCCGATAGTGCTCGTGGCTAAATAATAGCAGCCGCTCGGGTCGATCTTAAGGTTAAGCCGCGCTTGCCTAAGTTGGTCTGTGGATGGGTGACCACCCGTTACATACCGAGTTTCCTCCGTGCCTCGGAAAGCACGTTAAGCCGTTGGTCCCGGCTGTCATTTGTAGATCTTTGACAGTCGTTACAGGTAGTCAGTGTTCCGAAAGTCTGACAACCAGTCTTACCAAGGGGTATCGTATTACCCAGTATTAACTGGGTTGTGGAGGTCAGATAGGCAGTCGCTCCATGTAAAATACTGATATTCAGCTGCATCCGGTTAGACTGGAAGCCGACCCCAACATAGTTGGGAAAAAGGCTAGGCAGATGATGACTACAGATAGTTCCGAGTCTGGCTGTTTGTATATGTGAATTTAAATGTTAGTAAACTCACCCAGGAGAAATTCCTAGTTGTGGGTTAAGTTTATGTTTTTAAATAAAAATAAAAGAAATCTTATAATGGAAAGTTTGAATAAGTTAAATAAACCCTCCGAACAATACTTATTCAAATCAGAACAAAAGTAATAATAAGTCATTGTATAACTTACAAGTAAGTATTTATTGTTGAACCTAACTTAGTACTTGCAATATTAAAATGTTATAACAATGAAAGTAATACATCATTGTGAACAGTTAAATACACATGCAATAAATACGAATATTCTATAGCAACGTTTGCAAAACAAATTAACTTAGGTACTGTAGGGTAATGCTAGATTACTACAATAAAAGCGCATATATAATACTTTAAGATTATATTTTTACTAGTTTTTGCCTGCGGCTTTGCTCACGTTAAATTCGGGGTAACACAGTTCCCCTTTCCTGATTTGCAAGTACCTGCTATCTGTAGTTTTTGCCCTCGCGCCTTATTTATTGTAATAGCAATGCCAAGGTTTCCCTTTTAATCATTCTTTCTCCCTCATTTAAAAAAAAAGCCTATGTTCGTCTCCAGGGTCCCAACTATCTCTGTACCAAAATTCATCAAAATCGGTTTAGCCATTTAGGCGTGAAGACGTAACAAACAAACAAACTCACTTTCGCTTTTATAGTATTAGTAAGGAAGTTATAATTTTTAAGATACATTTCACACTTCCTATTCCATTTTTAGTCTCTGTTTCTCTAGTTCTTTCTTTAAAACGACCTAAGTATTGGAACGTCATGCTCAACCAACCAGCATTGGTTAAGGGATTAAAGCTCTTACAGTACACACATCGACCAATCAAGTACCTACCTACTAAATATCGAACAAGTGCGAATCGGACTCACAAACCCAGGGTTCCGTACAGATTTGTAACAAAAACAGCCATATCTCATGGCTGCGTAGACTTAGAGAAATGATATTTCACAGACTTGGGTATATGGTTTTAATTAACTCGATACCTTCATGCGTTCCCAAGATAAAGAGTCTTGACAGGTGGACAACAAAATGATCCAGTAAGAGTTCCGTCTTTTCCATTTGAGGTATGGAAACCCTAAAAGACAATTTATTCGGATCTCTCATTGTTCGATAAATTTATACGAAATTCATCATCATCTGCCTAGCCTTTTTCTAAGTATAGGTATTTGGATCCGTTTTCGGTCTAACCGGATGCAGCGGAATACCAGTATTTTACATGAATAATACTGTTCCTCGTGGTAAGACTGGTTGTCAGACTTTTTGGACACTGAGTATCTGGTTACGATTGTCAAAGATCTACAAATTACATACCAACAGCGGTTAACATTCGGTATGGTAACTGCTGGTCACCCATCCACAGACCAACCTAGACAAGCACTGCATAACCTAAAGAAAGACTGTTATAATTTGGTCACGATTTCCTTCCATATTATTGTGCTCGTTTTTCTACATCGTTGTCACATATATGAACGTATAATCTCAACATGAATGATGTATCTTTGATTTTGTGAAATATTATGATTTAAAAGAGTGTCCATGGAGTTTCTTGCCCATTCTTCTCCATAGAGATCTACGCTTTGAATGGGCAACTACAGTACCTACTTTCACAATTTATTATGTCTTGTTACTGGGGCTGGTAGCAGCATATTTTTGTTTTTGTTTTTATGACATTCAAAACTGCCTGTAATGGTCTAATTGGAATAAATACTTTAAGTTTGAGCTTGGAAATGACCCCACCCGTCCCTTGCAAGAGCCAGCCCGCGCTGCTGAGCCAGTAAGTTTAAATCAGTCCACAAATAATATCACTCAGATCCAGCCTGTCCCTTTGCTGTCCTCCCTCAGCGGCGCCCTAAGCCGAGACTCGTACCCCACAGGGGGTGCCCTTAGCGTGTAGTCGCTTAGTTTGTAAGTTTTTACTCTGACTGGAGGTCTTAATTTTTAAGGCATCCACAGGATTCGCCCGGTTAAGCAGACGACAACTTCCTAGGCTGAACTGCGAGAGGCCATTCCTAAAAAAAAAAAACTTAGAAATGACATTGCATGATGTGTCGCCGTGAACCACTCGATTTGAAGAGGTCTCGGTAACTGACAAGGTCTGTACCTTTAATTGAAACAAGGTCACTTGTGTTCTAGAAAAAACAAACTGAAACGCAGTATTGGATAACAGGAATATTGCAAACTAGCTGTGCCCCGTGTGGTTTTTAATTCGAAATGAGAGCGCGACGAGTTCGCGGTTCAAAAGTTAGTGCTGCCTGTACTCAAGAAACCTTTAATTCAAAAGTTAAACATTATTAATCACTAGTTGGCGCCCGCGGCTTAGTCCGCGTAATTTGAAAAACAGTATCAGTAACTGTTATTAAATACCATGATCTCGCTCTGTGCCAAATTTCATCAAGATCCGTTCTGCCGCTTTGACGTGAAAGAGTCACAAACATCCATACATACATCCATACATCCTAATTTCATTCCTAAAACCTTCAGCTCCGGTCAAATCAAATCGAAATATTTTCATTTTACACTAGCTGTCTTGCGCGGTTTCACCCGCGTCTTTACTTCCTGCCCCGCTCCCGCCAGTGAGCGCGATGTTGTATAGCCTATATTACTTCCTGAAAATGTAGCTTCTTATAAGTGAAAAAATGGTTAGTATCTATCTAATATTATAAACCATCAAATTATTTCCTCTTTATACTAAGTATAAACTAGTATAGTTAAGCCTACACGGGCACTTATAAAACGTCGAGAAATAGGCCTTCGTTCGGCCCCTACATATTAGTGTGTTATGTGCTAATAATAAAGTGTTAATTAAAAGTTTTGACTATTGAAGAGAAACCTGAGAAAATTTACGCGGACACAATAGATTTGAACCTTGAAGCCCTTACTTAACAATGCATAAACATTTCCACAAAAACCCTCTTAATTATTGTAAAATTTAACTAATTGTGTAGTGGGTTTGCTTTGCGTGTCATAATAATGAACTAGCTTTGGCATAGATACTAATAAATAGAGATAGATAGCTGTCCCTGCTCTGGGCGGATTGGGGGGAGTCAGACTTTTACGGACTAAAACCCACCCATGTTGCTTCTTTTGCCCTTTATGTTCAGAGGCCGCGGTATCTCTTTCGAACAACCCGCAACCCTGAGAGATAGATAGACCTAGCTAGAATACTCTTACATTGTAAGATATACACCGTACAAATTCCTGGTATCAACAATGTAGATCTTAAGTATAGAGACAACAGACGTCTTATTATAATCATTCCTCTCTCCTTAAACAACAATATTAAATACTTCTTTGCCCTTCATGATTATTATTTTAAATGTATATTATTATTATTATATGTTTATACATATATATATATATATATAAGTTACATTTGTTTTTTTTAATGTAGCTATTAATTTTGAGAAATGGTACACCACAGACTACCTACAGTACTGTTTCTCCTCCTTTAAATCCATCCAAAGGTTGTCTTGAAAAGATCGCTTTTAGCGATAAGACCGCCCATTGTGTCACCCTATTTATAAGTTGTTTAATGTTATTCTTGTTATTTGTATGGTGTACATAATAAATAATATTCTATCTATCTTATCGTTGATAGCGATCTTTTCTAGACAACTTTTGACTTCCAAACAAACAAGTTGTCAAAGTACAGGATCTTTGAATATTTGTACCAGGGAATCATGCAGCTCTAGCCATAAAGGCAATTAGAAATCGAAGAACCTAGTATTTAAGTATCTCTAGAAGCTCGTGGCTAAATAATAGCAGACGCTTGATCTTTAGGTTATGCCGCGCTCACCAAGGTTTGTCTGTGGATGGTTGAGCATCCGTTACATACCGAGTTTCCTCTGTGCCTCCGAAAGCACGTTAAGCTGTTGGTCCCGGCTGACATTTGTAGATCTTTGACAGTCGTTACACATGTTCAATGTTCAATGACCAAAAAGTCTTACCAAGGGGTATCGTTTTTCCTAGTACTTACTAGGTTGTGGAGGTCAGATAGGCAGTCGCTCCATGTACCTAAATAACTGGTATTCATCCGCATCCGGCCAGACTAGAAGCTAGGGTTGCGGATTGTTCGAAAGAGATACCGCGGTTCCGGACAAAAGGAGGAACATGAATGGGTTTTAGTCAGTACAAGTCTGACACTAGAGACTTCTGGCCGTTCCACCCACAGCCAGAGAACTCGCTTGACAATTTACCATACATTGAAAAGCCATGTGATTTTACGATTTCTTGCAATCTTCAATGGATATTTATAAACTTGCCCTTTCTTTAACATCGTGTTTAACACAACGAGACGTTTATCAAGATAATATTATGATTTGTGATGCATAAATTGCATCATTGATTGAGTCACCTTTTTAAATGCATCTCATTTAAATACTTAAGTCAATATCGTCCTGAATGGCATTCGTTATCTAATGAATACCAACTTGTATTATGAGCTAAGTCGTATTAAAATACATTGACTTTCTGCTTTGAACTTATATTATTACTCGTAATTATAAAGCACAGATTAGTTAATAAGTAATGTTATTAGTGAAATAGCTCATTTAAGTAAAAGGAAACGATATTGACCACTTGTTACCCGACTATGGTCAAGCAAAAAGGAGGGTTTGTGATTTTGAACGGTATGTACAAATGTGTGTATGTTCATCTGTTCTTTCATAACTTCAAAACTGCTTATCATGATTTGACAATTGAAGTATCGATGGATGCGTCTGGACCGGGAATATGGCGCCCTCTAGATGACAAAGTCTTGAATGCCGTGTTAGTTAGTTATCAAATAAAAGGTCTTTAGCACATTTCAAATATATTTAAAACTAGCTTTTGCCCGCGTTCATGTTAAATTAGGGGGTTACACAGTTCACCTTGCGCCTTATTGATTTGTAATAGCAACGCTAATTTTTCCCTTTTCTTCCCTCTTTTTCCCTCACATCACACGTTTTTTAATAAAAAAACCTATGTCCGTCTCCTGTTTCCCAACTGTTTCTGTACCAAAATTCATCAAAATCGGTGTAGCCATTAAAGCGTGGAGAGGTAACAAACAAACTCACTTTCGCTTTCATAATATTAGTAAGGATATAAAGATAGCCGTGATCCTATGCACTTACTCTAACAAAAAATATATTCTTGGGAAAATGGCAAACGACCTCGGCTATTCTTTGTCACATCACCATGAATATGTTTTAATTAAACCAATCTAAATAGTTCGTACATAACAATTTCAGATGTTTTTTTTTCTAGTTTTTGTGATTTTTACATTAGTTGGATTTTTAAGTAAAGGTAAATGAGGCAAATTGTCTTTCAAGTAATTAATTGCCACAGATTAGTTAAGAACTTAAGTCATTAGTGAAATGGCTCATTCTACTAAAAGTTTATGTATAAAGTGACATTGACCACATTTGAGGATTTTAGTTTAAGGCAAGGAGTTAAGAAAGAAAGACAAGGTATTAACAAATATTGCATTTTGTACCTACTTCTTTTAGTAGCAAGATTCTAATAATATTGATGTTTATAAAACTCGTGTTGTGTGAAAGTGTTTCCAAATAATACATTTAAATCTTGATCAGTAAAACTAAGAGTAAGTGCAGTGTGTGCTTTATGCAAGTAGCAGTGATATTCCTATTTATTTTTATGGTTCCGTAACTCAAAATAAAAAACGCAACCCTTATTGGATGACTTTGTTGTGCGTCTGTCTGTTAAGACCTATTATCTCGTGAACGCGTGAAGATGTCGAGTTGCAATTAAAACCGTATACTCAACTCTGTGGTCCCTTTGTGCTGTGAAAGAATCAACCCTCTATGTCTACGCAGTCAAAAGATATGGCTGTTTTTATCGCAATTTTGTACGGAACTCTCGGTGCGCGAGTCTGCCTCGTCCTTGGCTTATTTTATTTTTCGGATGGGAAATCATCAAGTTACTTCCCCCGCTCTGAGGGAAACGGAAGCTGAAAATTCAAAAGAATGAACTTGGAAAGGTTTTAGTCAGTAAAAGTCTTGAAACCTCTCCATGTTCATTCTTTTGAATTTTCGGCTTCCTGCGTCTGCGGTATCTCTTTCAAACTATCAGCAACACCGGCAACCTCTGCAGCCTTGCCTAGTGGTGTGACCGTTGGACGCCAAGTCATAGAACTCAAGTTCGAACCGAAGATTTTTGAGAGGCATATGCGTATCATACAATTATAATCAAAAGTCATTTATTCAAATTATGCTGATAATCAGCACTTTATGAACGTCAAATTACAAGAGACAGGCTCACAAACGCCCTGCCCTTCGCCACTTCCTAGTGTTTTAGCTGGGAGGAAGAAATGGCGGAACAAACTCCCCGGCATGAGAAGACAAGGATCACTTGCCCGCACTTGCTAAAGCCTAGTACTAAATATATAACGCAATCCTTATTTATTTTAAACTTTGGGCTAACGTTAACACGCGTGATAATCGAAAAAAAAATAGCTTTTCTTTTCTTCCCTCTTTCTCCCCGAATTCACACTTTTTTTTAAATTAGCGTTTGTCCGTCTCCAGGGTCCCAACTATCCCCGTACCAAAAGTCATCCAAATCTGTTTGGCCATATTTTAAGCGTGAAGACGTAACAAACAAACTCACTTTCGCTTTTATAATAATTATTAGTAAAGATAATTCACAAATGCTTATGAAAACATTTTCATTGTTTCAGATAACGAAAGATGGAGACGAGATGGAACTATGTGATCATTTGGACGGTGCTATGTTTTGCTTCAGGTAAGGGACTGGCTGTTTATAATTCATTCAGCCAATTTGGCAGTCGACTAGCGGCAAGATTTTACTAGTAAATCAAACGTCAACATCTCTTCCAGTTGTTTAAAACCGATTTTAAACAACTGGAAGAGATCTGTACCAACACAAAAATAAAAACTAGGTATTATTTCAATACAATTCTTTGTGAAGTAGTAGACATTGTGGGCCTTGTAGATCCTTAGAAGTTTGTTAAGCTAGTCACAGTTAACAACTGTTGGCGCAGTGGCTGAGTGATCGACTGCCGCGCTGCGTGTCGCGGGTTCGATCCCCGCACGGACGAAAAACTTGTATGTCCTACAGGTAGTTGTTTCCGGTCTGGCTGTTTGTGTATGTGAGTTTAAATGTTTGTAAACGCACCCACGTTATAGGAGAAATTCCTAGTGTGGAGCAACGTTTTATTAAAAGAAAAAAGATATAGGTGACCATTTATGCGGGCCTCGAAAAGCACGTTAAGTTGGTGGTCCCAGCTGTCAATTGCTAGTCATTGGCCCAAACGTCTCGAAGCAAATCTTATCAACTCACAGATCTGGGGCCTTAGTCTGCTATTACAATAGTGTTAGTATGTAGTAGATTACCAAACTTGTCAAAATTAACCATTATGCGATCAGTGATCGACCATTCTGACACTATTGTAATAGCAGACTAAGGCCCCTGGTGACTAGTTTACACGATATAAGCTAGTCACCGTTTACAAATAAAACAGATAAATATGAACAGTATACGGTAGACTATTAACAATACAACTGTTACTACAGCCGGAACAGTGATTAACACAATTATCGTCCATAGCGTCGGCTCTTTCTCGGCGTGTATAGATTTAAACTGCTAATGTGTGTAATTGAACATTGGGTAATATGGGTTTTTGGGGCGAAAGTTAGCTTTTTCTTTTTGGCCGTCTTGGTTTGAGCAGTTGCGGCATTTTCGACTGTGTTTCTGTCCTGGGTAGTTTTTATTATTAGCCTGATCTGTCTTCTTAGGCAAGAACCTCCCTCTATTCCCACTTTTTTGGCGTCAAATCATTAAATAACTTCGTCAAAGTCTGACTAAAACCCACCCATGTTCCTTCTATTGCCCTTTACGTTCCGGTGCCGCGGCATCTCTTTCGAACAACCCGCAACCCCGGCAGGCGGAGACCCCCCTCTATTCCCTTCACTCTGCTTTTTTGCCGCGACCCCGTCTAGCTGTCTCATGGCTTAATTTTTTTGATATGTGTGCCCACAGATTAAGCTGCTTTCGGTAGACATGGCTTGACCAGTCCAGGTCATGTTTAAATTTTGCCCGGTTGATGACAATAGAAAGAAAGAAAACAGGTTTATTTGGAACTTGCTACAAAAGCACACAACATTAAAAAAATGCTTTAATCTTAACACTACGAAGAAAGAAAAGAAGAAATTAAAAAAGTGTGTGTGTCAGTTCCGACACACGACTGGAGTTTACTCCTTAAGTACGAGTATCTAACCATACGCAAAAAGAGTTTATTCAACTGAAAAAAGATTAATATCATATGAAAGGGTAAATTCACAAATTAAGGAAAAAAAATAGCAATATAAATACATCGGCACTGATAGAAACAAACAAGCCCTATAACATATAGTATATAGGTATAGTCGCCTATACAGCATACCATATGTACGTCTTAATACACTCACAGCCAAATTAGAAAGTTGCGCACCAAAAACGTGACACATTTTCGTTACAGTAGTAGGTTTTACCCCTCGGATTTTTCTCATACCGGGCGCGTTATATATGAAAATCGATTCTTAAGGAGTAAACTCCAAAAAGCAAAGCTAATTATTGTGTCTCACTGCTGCGCCAAATAGGCCCACTTCAGAACGACGCTGGTTTTTAACGAGATATGATATTACGGATGTAAGGGAGTTCTGTAATTTGTGTTTTTATATAAATGATTAGGTACTTAGTAAATAAGCTCAGCCACTATAACATGGAACTTGACTGTTGAGAGGGAACTATAACCCTTTCTATTGGGAGATTACGTTATATTATGTGTTGTAACTAAATGACGACATTTTCACGATAATTTTATTTATTTATAATAAGCACAGCAACACCACGGTTACATACAAATTGAAATAAAGTAACATCTTAAAACTGCATTTCAGCAACCATGCAAATAACAAGTATGTATGACACAGAACATGATAAACATTAGAGACATGCATGCGGATGCTATAACAAAAAAATTGTCACGTAGAACCAAAACCAGTTCAATCTATACTAATATTATAAAACTGAAGAGTTTGTTTGTTTGAACGCGCTAATCTCAGGAAGTACTGGTTCGAATTGAAAAATTCTTTTAGTGTTGGATATTCCATTTCCTGAGGAAAGCTATAGGCTATATAACATCACGCTACGACCAACAGGTGCTGAGCAGCGTGGGTGAAACCGCGAGGAACAGCTAGTAAAAAATAAAAATAACACAAGATAAATAAACCGTCATGGTTCACACTGTTTATACATAGGGAACGGCTGTATGAAACGAAATTCATTGAGAAAACATCAATAGGGAAATCCGTCAAGTTAGACCGATCATTATATTATTACTAGCCTTCGCCCGCGGCTTCGCCCGCGTTAAATTTGGGGTAACACAGTTCTCCTTGCGCCTTATTGATTTGTAATAGCAACGCTAAGTTTTCCCTTTTCTTCCCTCTTTCTCCCTCACATCCCACTTTTTTTAAATAAAAATAATTAGCCTATGTCCGTCTCCTGGTTCCCAACTATCTCTGTACCAAAATTCATCAAAATCGGTTAAGCCATTAAAGCGTGAAGAGGTAACAAACAAACTCACTTTCGCTTTTATAATATTATAAGTAAGGATGTAGAGTTAGGATTCATCGTACTGATTCCTTATAATGATTTAATCCACCCCCTCTTTACAGGGTCCACAAACATGCTACCAGTGTTCACGCAGGACATGAACAACGTGGCGCTATCAGAGAGCACGCCAGTCGGTACCATAGTGTACACGCTGCACGGAACAGACCCTGAAGGATTACCGGTAAGCGAAATTATAGTACATAAGAAAGCAAGAAAGCGGCTTCCTTACTGCAACGCTTGCGTAACACTCGTAAAAGCATCCTGAAAATGATTGCTGGTAAGCCCGACTGCCCCATTCAAAGGCACTGGGTAAAAATTAGCTATACGTTCATGTAATTAAGTAGTACTAATAATTTATGGATTCTGCTGGGTCTGAATAAAGAAATTTTATTTTATTTATTCATTTTATATGTGTTATTCGTGATCACTTTAAGTATTATTATTTACTTACGTTTATTTATGTTAACACATATATTTTAATAAAACAGAAAATAAAAACATAAAATATTAAAAAAAAATGTAGTTCACCGGTATCGGGAACAGGATCCAAGCTACCGGAAGTCAGGGCTCCAGAGAGAGAACTTTCAAATAATCAATCATCAATTTAGACATAGACAACACATTATGGTAAAGCAATTAAGATATTGAGTATTTATGAATGTTAATTTTGTTTGCTTACAGATTAAATACAGCTTAGTGGGTACTGATAAGTTTTCAGTGAACCCTGAAACTGGCAATGTGACGTTGGACCGCCCACTGGACAGAGAGGTAAAAACTTTATTAACATCTTCTTTTTTTCGTGTAGGTCTTTACCCTGACCTGGTGACAAAGGTAGGGCCTCTGACTTGGCGGTATATGGCGTCAAGATATCTCTCAGGCATGCACAAATGGGTTGGTTCGACAGCGATTTGAATTTGAGATACTGCGGCCCCGGAACTCAAAGATTGATGGAACCATCAACCGATTTCAAGAAAAGTAAAGTCCAGTTTTTAGTAATAGATACATTGCCTCAAGAGGAAGGTTTATATATATAATATTTGTATCTACATTGCACCCGTGCGAAGCAGGGGCGGGTCGCTAGTTTATTTAAATAAATATTATTGTGCGTGTATGACCAGATGCAAGAATGTGGGTGAGGCTACTTGCTATGATCCTTCCAAATCCATACTCCTTAGTATGGAAGAATCATAGCAAGTCGTTCTGTGGTTTCTGCTTACCCCCCATGGGGTTGGGAAAGAAGCGTGGGTTTATGTATGTATGTCGGCGGTCCCTACGTACATAAAGACATGTCGAAAATGGCATTTTTTTATTGTTTAGATTATCTATGCGCACATGCTGACATATCATTTTTATTTAATTTATTTACCTTGTTATAGAAATCATATAAGAGAACAAGTCTTATAAATACAACGAATAAGTTTCGTAGAAACGGTCATCTCTCAGTTCTTCTAAGAGAACGTGAAAAAATAAAATATTTTTGTGTAAATGGTACTTATCATAAAGCTCTTAAAACTTTTAAAATATTGTAGAAAGAAAATATTTATTATTGCTCATAGAATTATTTGTAGAGCGTGTTGAACACAAATTAAGCTCTCTTGTAAACCTCGGTTTTGACTTAACATTATGCACGTAGGTATTTATAAATAAAATTAATTGGAAATACAAACTGTGCTACGTGTTGCCTACTCACGTTTTTTTAGAATCAAACTGTTCTCAGATAATTTTAACAATATAAAACTTTATTTTATTTTTAATTACGATAAAGACCCCGAATCTTCAAGGAAGGTAGGTGTTCTCAGACTTGTGTTTTACATAATAACAAAAGCAATTACTGTTAAATTATTTAATAATAATGAGCAATGTAAGAATGATAATAAGAATTATAAAGTATGCAAAATGTTTCATAAAATTATTCAAAACTAAAGTATGTGGCATATGGCGGTATTCTATTCCGCTTTTAACGCTCAGGGTCACAGGTTCAATTTGTGTTGAAGGATTTCATAAAGACAAAAGGTAAAAATTTTGGATGTCAATGTTATTTGCTTAATATGTGGCTGTTGTACATATTATTTTATATTAAACTAACTGTGCCCAGCGGTTTCACCCGCTGGACATTTAGGGTTATGAAAAATAGATGTTGACCGATTCTCAGACCTACCCGATATGTACACAAAATTTCGTTTAAATCGGTCCAGCCGTTTCGGAGGAGTATGGAAACGAAAACTGTGACACGAGAATTTTATATATTAGATAGAGAACAAAGATATTATAGAAAAAAATTATGTTTCTTTCTATTGTTTCACGTACTATCCTACTAATATTATAAAGGCTAAAGTTTGTGAGTATGGATGTATGTACATGTTAAAAAACTACTAAACGGATTTTGATGACATTTGGCGCAGAGGCAGATTATAGTTTGGAATAACACATAGCATACTTTTTTTATCATCACGCGGGCGAAACCGCGGGCGCTAGCTAGTGTTTTATATATGCAACACCCTAAAAACGACTGGTAGAAAATGCCCAAGGCATTGAGTCCGCCTTTGTACAGTTTTTAGTTGTGCATAAAGTCTTAACAATTAAACATTGCTGACATTCTGTCAATCTTACCTACTAATACTACCTGCCCACGCCACGGCGCGGCGTCTAGATTTGTGGCAGGTTGAAAGGCTAGCAGGGAGCTAGGGCAAAATATGGGTTTAGTATTCTCTGTTTAGAGATTCGGAGATTACTGGGGCCTTACCCCCGAATACTGAAACGTCACTCAAAATTTAAGTCCCACTTAAGTTTAACAGAGTGACGTTTGACCGTACAAAATCTAAAGTTTAAGAGCTGCTCAAATGTTAAGCAGCCCTCACATTTTGAGTGACGTTTCAGTATTCGGGGGTAAGTCTGCTATTACAATAGTGTCAGAATGGTCACATAATGGTTAATTTTGACAAGTTTGGTAATTTGCTACATACTTCTGTAACATCTCCTGGTCACCTTTCTCATCATTAAAGTCACTTGGTCCTAGTTTCTCAGGCTTATACCAGAAAACCTTATCTCCTTATATGATTGCAGGTGGAAGACACGATAAAGTTCCTAGTATCCATCGAAGATCAGGACCCTGCGGGGGTACAGAACCTGGTGCAGTGGCAGCCGGTCACCGTCATCGTGGTGGATGAAAACGATAACCCACCGATGTTTAAAAATGTAAGTAAATAATAGTTAACCTTCACAAAGCTGTCAACCAAATGTTCTGAACTTCAAACTAAGTAAAGCAATGCTAATACTACATTTTGATTCAAGTAATGAAACTTTGTCATTGCGGCGGAGGTCGATTTAACGCCCGAGCCGACAGGCGAAGGTGTTGTAAAGCCGAGAACAGGAGTAACAAAATCACACGTGAATTAAACGACATTTTCACTTACGGTGAAACAGAATATGAAGTAGTAATAAATACGAAAAAACACGTGTATGAAATACATTGCATGTTAAACGTAATCGTTGTGGAATTGTGGTTGTGTATAATACACAACCACAATTCCACAACATACACAATGTATTGAAAAAATATTATATTAAAATACCATTCCTACCTTGACATCATGAGAAGATACTAACCTAAAATTTCATTGTTTTTTTCTAGAGTCCTTATGAAGTAGACGTGCCGGAAGACGAAGAAGTTGGGAAAACTCTCCTGGAGAACATACTGGTCGAAGACAGGGATTCTGTGGGAGACGGTCTGGAAGTAGGATGTGTGCCTAACGAACAGGTAAGTTGATTTTTAAGACTATCACCCTGGTAGACCCAGTTGTTCTTGGGCTTAGCTTTACCTTAAAAATACGAAATATGTATAATTATTGTTTCTATTTTTACTGTCAGTGATTTTTGATGGGAATTGTAAGAAATGTCAAGTCGGGAAAAGATAAGTAACTGGGGAAGATAAGCATTAATAATTAATATTTTTTTAAAATAAATCCATCTCTTTACATCACATACATTTATTATGTAAAACAAATGTTATTATTAAGAATTATCTATATTTCAGTGGCCCGAAGCCTGTGAGACTTTCGAAGTGGTAGCCCTCAGCTCCTCAGCTCATCAGTACACCGGTGCCCTGGTGTTGAGGAAACCGCTCAACTACAACGAGAGACAGTTCTACCAGTATCAGCTGTATGCTACCGTGAGTATAAAAACCAGTATAGTGACGGTTTATTATGAGTTTATCAAAAATCAAATCATTTGAAGGTACGATTGGCGCAGTGGCTGAGTGGCTGCGTGTTGCCGATTCGATTCCCGCACGGAACAAATATTTGTATGACTTATAGATAGTTGTTTCGGGTCTGGCTGTTTGTGTATGTGAGTTTAAATGTTTGTAAAAGCACCCACGATACAGGAGAAATTCCTACAGTGTGTTAAAAAAAATGTTTAGCATTAACAATCGTACTATCGATCTTAAATGTGGTTGGTAAAAAAAATGCGTTATGGTATGTCCGAGAGCGTACAAATATATTAGCAAAAAGTGTCGTTACAACTTTTGGTCTTAATTTTTTCCATCTAGCCAGCCTTTCGCAACGCGCGATAAGTACTTCGTTCTAATAACAACGTGTCTGGTGTCTTGGGGCTGTGAATGATATACCCGAAACCTCGACTCTAAGTTATTCAAATATCCTCTCTTCACCAGGACGGCACCCTCAACTCTACAGCCCACGTGGAGATCAAAGTGGTGGACGTGCAGAACTCTCCGCCAGTGTTCAGCGGCGCCCTCAGCGGGGCGCTGTCGGAGGACGCCCCGGTCGGGACGCTGGCGCTCACTGTGAAGGCCAGAGACGCTGATAGGGCACAACCTAGAAGAGTCGTGTTGGAGCTGATCACCAGTAAGTGATCGGTTATTCTCTTGAAGCCGCTTATGGTGTCCGAAACCGAACAATTTAAGTTCTACTAGATGTTTGGTTTGACGGTAGGGATGACGCAGTGGCTGAGCGATTGACTGTCGTGTCGCGGATTCGATCCCCACGCGGAACAAATAATTGCATGACCAGCAAAAGAATTGGGAGGTTGATACCAGTGTCAAGTAATTTGAAAATAAAACTATTTAGATTAACATCAGTAAAGAGGCCCATTGCCGGCACGGTTAGAGCAGTACGTGTAATGGAACTGATGGCTTTATTATTAAATCAGGGAAATGAAATAGTTATAATACTCGTTGTACCACAGAATCATAGAGAATATATTTAGAGAAAAACAACCACAGAGTAACTTAGAGTAGAGTTACTTAATACTAAGAGTAAACTATCATGGAGAGGCGAGTAAATTTATTATTAGTTTAACAGAAACAAATATTTGTATGGCCTACAGGTAGTTGTTCCGGGCCTGTTTAAACAAACCTACCATACGTAAAGGAGAAATTTCTAGAAAAGGTCAAAGATGACAAAAAAAAATTTAGAGGTGTCAAGGGACACCCGGATGGAACGAGGTTCCTATAGAAATGAAAATATCTGGCTTGCTTTCTATAAGAAATAGAGAGACAGAAAGACAGACAGAGAAACATGCGACGCCGCACAGCTTACAATAGCTTACCATAGCAAAAAGTGTCGTGACAACTTTTTGCTTTTTACAATTTTTTCCGTCTAGCCCCCTTTCACAACGCGCGATAAGGAACTTCGTTCCAAAACTTGTCAGACTGTTGATACTAAAGTGAACGATAATTTTCCAGATCCCTTGGATTTCTTCCTATTGGACAGCCAAACTGGTGAACTGAGAACAGCTAAACCGTTGGACAGGGAGGCGTTAGCTGACCCATCATCACCACTTAACCTTACCGTTAGGGTAAGTAGCAACATTATTTAAATATTAAAATATTTTTAAGTGCATTTTTACGTTCAAAATATGGTCCTGAACTGAATAAAATATTTATTATTATTATATACTTATCTGTTTTTGTTAGAAAGAAAATGTAATTATAACAACTACAGTTGTCTTTAGATATTAAGATATTGAGTGAGTATGTTATCGACCGAGCTTTGCTCGATTGAAAATAGCCATGTTTCGCAATTAACATCGTTACAGCTGTTTTCGAGAGCGTGATTTCAAACATAGGTACATACAAATAATGTTCATTATATCAGTCAATATTATAGCAATTCAAAATTACCGGTTTTAGGTGCAGTATGAGATACCAATTAATACCATTACTTGTTTTTATTTTTTTTGCTACCTTTTTTCTATTGTGTGCATAAATTTAATCAGTGTGTTCAAAAATAAAACTAAAAGATTTCTTGATCAAAAATGCATACTAATCAGTAAAAGAATTCCTGAAAGAAAAATAATTATTTAATAAATTTTGTAATGACATGAGCAATTATTGTTAAAACTTATTATAATATGATGATAATCCTATGACATAAATCTTTGAATAACAATGATTAATATAATGTAAAATGTTTGACTGGTTAATTTTTCATCATTAAGCAAGCAACTAGGTTCTAAGAACCTACCCTTTGTTAAGATCTAAATTACTACACTTAGTTAGCAATAAAGAATTTGACTTTTACTGAATTCGTATCTTTTAATTAATGACAGTAACAAAATGTGTGAACCCGCAGGCAACAGAAGTAGTGAACGGAGCCCCCCTGGTGTCGGAGCTGACGTCGTCCGTGGCGACCGTGACCGTCACTATAAAGGACGTGAACGACGAGCCGCCGCGGTTCAACCGCCGCGAGTACAACGTCGACATCCCCGAGAGTCTGCCGCGGGGGACTCCGCTGCCGAACCTGGATATGGTCGTCACTGATACTGATGTGGTATGACACTTATTTCGGTCATTTATTGATTTATATAATATTAGCTTTTGCCCGCAGCCTCACTCGCGTTAAATTCGGGGTAGCACATCACGGGGAACCATGCTACCCCGATTAATAATATAGCCGACACAATCAAAGTCCGTTTATGTCGCAATTTGTACAGTGGCTAGTTTATTTCATGTGTGATAGACATTTTAAAATACACATACAACGAAACATACAGAACCAGTCGGCAGATTTCTCATCGTCCGGGAAATCTGTACGAGACTAGGCCATGTTATACTGAAATTGACGATGTTCTGTGCAACCTATGCGTAAATTAACAGCAGCGTTGTGAATACAATAAAAAACTGTAGTCGCATACGAACGCCTTAGCAAAAGACCTTAATACAAACATACGCCATCATCCGTACATCTGACGTCTCTGAGAAAATCACCTTCGTCATATTTTAAACCTTATTCTCATCTTTCCAGGGTCTTAACTCAGTATTCACTCTTCGCCTATCAGACGAGATGGGAGCATTCATTGTGGAGCCTTCAACAGCGACTGGTAGTGCCTCTGTGACATTAAGACTAAACTCCAGCCTGGATTATGAAGACCCCAACCAGAGGAAGTTCATTTTGGAGGTGAGTTTTAGGTGCAAGGATCTAAAGATTTTCTAGACTGTGATGTGTGTGTGACTTTTGTTAGAAGTCCATTTGGAATACGTATCTGAAATTTGTAATCCATGCTACCAAATATATAGACCGCATTCAAAGCAGATTTAGTAAAGTTAAAACATCAGTCCAATAACTACTTCAATCTCAATAAAAGTATCACCTTCTACCATTGATTAATTGTACTATATTCTACTAATATTATAAATGCGAATGTTTGTGAGGATGAATGGATGGATGTTACTCTTTCACGTCAAAACAGCTGAACGGATCTTGATCAAATTTGGCAAAGAGGTAGACTATAGTCTGGAATAATACATAGGATACTTTTTTTTTCGATATAACGCTGGCGAAGCCGCAAGCGCCAGCTAGTCGTCGTGATATTTCTATTTATATTTAATTGAAAACAGCCAATTAAAAGTGACATAAATTGTTCTGACATTTTGTTAACTTTCCAGTTTCAATGTTTCAAGTACAAATAGTTCAATCCACCTCTACGGATGCCATTTGCAAACTACAGGCAAAATTCATAGATAATGCGTGTGGATGGGTGAATAAATAAATATTAAGTGCGTGTTGTTGGTGTGGCTCTAACAATTCAGTAAATCTTACATGTAAAGAAGAGAAAATACGTTTTCTTGCACGTGCCACACGTGCACACAATATCAGACACAAAAAAAAACAAAAAAAAAACTTTTTTTTTAAAATAACTTAAGAAAACACAAAAAAAAGAGATAATTATTGTGGTCTCACGGCTGCGCTAAATAGACCCAGTTCTGGAAACTTGGAATCGAGGCAAAAACTTCATTTTTAACCTAACTGATGTTCCAGGTGATAGCAGAAGAGCTGCACACATCTCCGCGCCTGTCGTCCAAGGCCAGCGTCACGGTAACCCTCACGGACGTCAACGACAACGCGCCGCAGTTCCCCGACGAGCCCTACTCCGCCGCCGTCAGCGAGGGCGCCGCGCCCGGGACCAGGGTCGCCAGCGTGCGGGCTACCGACAGGGACACGGGCAGGTCAGACATTATTTTAGTTGCAGTCTACTGGGTACGAAAGAGATCCCGCGGACCCGGAATACAAAGGGTAAAAGAAGGAACATGGATGGGTTTTAGTCAGACCAAGTCTTACGTGTGTGTTTGCTAAAAACCAAATTTTCACACATATTTATGATTCAGCCAGATCTTAGACAACGGGAACAAAAACCGGCCAAGTGCGCGTCGGACTCCCGCCGAGGGTTCCGTACAAACTTGCGACATAAACGGCCATATCTTTTGTCTGCGCAGATTTAGGGGTCCTAACAGACAGATCCTTAGATAAACTGCCTATGCAAATATTCACAAAACCGCCGTCTGAAAGACTATTAAATACGATTTTGTAAAAATATTATAATTTAAAAGAGTGTCCATGGAGTTTCTTGCCCATTCTTCTCCATAGAGATTAACGCTTTGGAATGGGCAACTACAGTACTTTCACAAGTTATTATGCCTTGTGACCGAGACTGTAGATTCATTTTGTTTCTTGACATTGAAAAGTGCCTGTAATGTTCTAATTGAAATAAATGATTTGATTTGATATTCCGTTAATCTTTGAAAGAAAATCATTGATGGGATAGTTTATATTTTGTTAGATATCTATTATGAATTACATGACCTCTTCCACCTTCCAGATTCGGTACCGAAGGCATAGTGTACCAGCTGTCAGGCAACGGCGCGGAACTGTTCAGGGTTGACAACCGCAGTGGAGTTATCACCGTGGCACCGTGTCCCACGCCTGGACTAGCGCCGTGCTTGGACTACGAGACGAGGAAGGATTACTTCTTGCAGTACAAGGTATGCTTCTAGTTGGTCACACCATCAAGTGCTGACATGGCTGAATCATATAAAACCAGATGGATTTAAGCATATTTGAACATCGGAGAACCTATTCGGAGTGGAGCTTTCTCGTAGAAAAGATTTTTTTCAGCCCTTTTTAAACTGCTATTTACTATGTCTATATGTGTATCCTTACTAATATTATAAAAACGAAAGTGAGTTTGTTTGTTTGTTACCTCTTCACGCTTCACGATTTTGATGAATTTTGGTACAGAGATAGTTGGGAACCAGGAGACGGAAATAGGCTAATTTAGAAAAAAAAGTGGGATGTGAGGGAGATAGAGGGAAGAAAAGAGAAAATTTAGCGTTGCTATTACAGATCAATAAGGCGCAAGGGGAACTATGTTACCCTGAATTTAACGCCAGCGAAGCCGCAGGCAAATGCTAGTCTGTTATATGTTTAGACTGATAGAATTCATAAATAGCGGCTTTTTGTCATACAAAAGGGGTACTAGGTAAATAAAACAAAATTCTATTTAGTCTATCCGTTAGTTAGATTATCAAAAAATTGGACACATTATTCTCGCTCTTGAAGTCACTTCTAAATAAACTGTTCCAAAACGTGACATTATGCGAATTATAACTCAATATTAATTATCTGTGTAATGTTTTGATTTTGTGAAAAAAGAAAAATCGTCGCCAATATTTTTTGATTATGTATTTATTGATAGACAAAGATGTCTTGGTTTGGACATGTAATGAGGAGGGATGAAGGACATGTGGCTAAAAGAGTGATGGATCTGAATGTTGATGAAAGGAGAGCGAGAGTAAGGCCAAATAAAATATAGAGGGATTGTGTAACGAATGATATGAAGGAGAAAGGAGTAAATGATGGAGAATGGAAGAAGAAAACGTGTTGCGCCGACCCCAAATAGAATAGGACAAGGGCAGGAAAATGATGATGACAAAAAAAAATTACATCATCCTTACTAATATTATAAAAGCGAAAGTGAGTTTGTTTGTTTGTTCGTTACCTCTTCACGCTTTAATGGCTAAACCGATTGTGATGAATTTTGGTACATAGATAGTTGGGAACCAGGAGACGGACATAATTTTTATTTAAAAAAAGTGGGATGTAAGGGAGAAAGAGGGAAGAAAAGGGAAAATTTAGCGTTGCTATTACAAATCAATAAGGCGCTACCGAATTTAACGCGAGCGAAACCGCGGGCAAAAGCTAGTTCCTAATAAAGTTAAAAATATACAGTTGTCTACACCACACAACTGAGGTTACCATATCCTTATTTTATAATATCTTTGTCCTAATCATGTTCTACCTTCTCAGGCAACCGACGACGATGGCGCCGGTCAGATGACAGTGGTGTCCCTCCAGATATCCCTCACAGACTCCAACGACAACCCGCCGGTGTTCAACACCGCTGTCTACAAAGCTTCTATAGATGAAGACGCTGTGAAGTTTGAACCAGAGTTGCAGGTATGTACAAAACCACTGCCGGGGCTACCGGTTGGTTCGAAAGAGATACCGTGGCCCTGGAACATAAAGGGCAAAAGAAGGAACATCGGTGGGTTTTAGTCAGTATAAGTCTGATACTCCCTTTTCCGACGCCCAGAGCGGTGGACGTCAAAACTTCCTGACAGCAAAAAAAAAACATTATTTTTGTCTTAATTAAAAGTTTAACTGAGGAAAACACTTATTATATTGCAGCATAAAATCGTCTAACAAGTTGTAATAATAAACTCACTATGTTTGTAATTTGTAACTTGAGAAGCTCGTGGCTAAATAATAACAGCCGCTCGTGTCGATATTAAGGTTAAGCTGTGCTCGCCTAGGTTGGCCCGTGGATATGTGACCATACTTTACAATCGAGTTTCCTCCGTGCCTCAAAAAGCACCTTTTAAACGCCACAGAATAAAACGCACGTACCCTATACGCTAAGAAACTTATTTTACCTCAATCATTGTCACATATTTGTGTCGTTGGCGTCCAGGGCATGCGCTTATTTGTCAAATATATATTATAACAATGACGTTCAAACGGTTTAACCGTGGGTCCAGGCTATCATTGGTTGATCTTTGACAGTCGTTACAACCAGTCTTACTACGGGGTATCAAAGTACCCAGTACTCACTGGGTTGTGGAGGTCAGATAGGCAGTCACTCCATGTAAAATGCTAATATTTAGTTGCATTCGGTTATACTGGAAGTCGACCACAACTTCATTGGGAAAGCAAGGCAAATCATGAATGACTTTTTCCCAACTTATTTGGGGTTGGGTCTCCCAGTACACCTGCACCAAGAAACTGTTCAGGCATGGTAATTAGTGAGTGTACAAAACTAATTATTACTATTTCCAGGTCCAAGCCCGAGACGTAGACGCATCATCAGACATCCGCTACTCGATCATCGACCCCCCGACCCACCCGTTCTGGATGGACCCCATCAACGGCAAGATATCCGTGCGCGCAGACACCGGCGGAGTTAGCCCGCCCGAGGAAGGCAACAAGATTTACTTGACTGTACTGGTAAGATGTGATTGGATAAAAAAAATATGCTGAAATAATATTCTAGATTTGACATCACCTATAAGTAAAATTTGACCCACAGTTTCCGATTGAACTGAAATTTTGCACAGGGTTATGAAAAATAGATATTGGCCGATTCTCAGACTTACTGAAAATGCATAAAAAAATTCATAAGAATCGGTCGAGCCGTTTCGGAGGAGTATGGGAACGAACATTGTGACACGAGAGCTTTATATATTAGACTAGCTGTGCCCAGCGGTTTCACTCGCTGCCCACTTAGGGCTATGAAAAATAGATGTTGGCCGATTCTCAGACCTACCCGATATGTACACAAAATTTCGTTTGAATCGGTCCAGCCGTTTCGGAGGAGTATGGGAACGAACATTGTGACACGAGAACTTTATATATTAGATATAGTTTATATAAATTTTAATCATCGATCGTCACTGTTCCAGGCAACGGATGGAGTCCACAACGCAACGTGCAGGGTGGAGGTCGCAGTCCGGGACGTGAACAACCACGCGCCCGTGTTCGATACTGACAAGTACGACGCTGATATCTCCGAAGATGCACCCATTGGTAAGATAATAATAATAGCCCAAGTTTTCGTTACCCACAGTGACGCGGTCCAAGTTATCCGTTACGGAATGACCTGAGGCGTCGCCGCCGGTCCCACTGGACGCGACCGGATCTATCCACTACAAATAATTTGCCGAGTACCGTATGTTGGATAACTTTTGTCCTAGGCCAGGAGTGAGTCCGAGGGGTGATAAGGATGGCTAAACGAGAGCCTTTTTGCGATTGTTCAGTCGAGTGAGGTTATTCCCTCATAGTTGTTGTTGTCGATATATCTTAAATCTCTTTGGAGGTAAATGAAATTCATTCTTCATTCCTTTGACGTACTTTTGAGTCTATTTACAGTTATTATGCCAAAATTAAATTGATATTTGTAAGGCTGCTATTGAAATTTTGCTGTCAGATTGATGAATAGAAAGTGATACCAACGATGTCATCCGGTGCTTTACAAGATTTTAGAAGTCTATCTACGTTAAAGTTATGTCAAATACGTATGTAGTAGATTCGTTCTAGTAACCCAATTATCTATATAGGTATTATAGCAACCCCAAGAGGTACGTCGCGACCAATAAGAGCGTCCCGCGGTCGCGTTCCGCGAAGATACCAATAGGAGGTATTCGCGCGCTCCTTTCCCGCGTTCAAGAACGGCGTTGCATGCGCCGGGCGTCTGCGCCGGCAGTCCGTTGCTTACGCGCCTACTACTCGCACGCGAATTATAAAATCCGAACTTATTGTTTCTTTTGAATGTTTAGTGTGTGAAAAAGGGGATTAAACTATTGTTTCCATTGTTCAACTTAACTCAAGACTATTATTTTCCCGTTTCCCCTGAAACCTCTTCTCATAGTATACATTTTCTTATAAGACTTTTTAATAAAATAACTAAAAAGTTAAAAGCACTCGTCAAGACAAATCAATTTATTACGGACTTCCTATGTCCTTCCTTCCTTCCAGCTCCATCATCAGATCAGCTCCATGTCATCATAATATTTCATTGTCTCTTGATATAACTAGTCTCAAATCACTTGTTCCCCAGGTACGGAAGTAGCAGCGGTTCGTGCGACAGACCTGGACAGCGGCATCAACTCGGAGCTCAAGTACTGGATCCAGAAGGGAGCGCTGGACTCGTTCGCGATACACAACGACACGGGGGTGGTGACTGTCTCGTCTCAACTGGACTATGATAAGCGGAACACGTATAGGATACAGATTGTGGCTACTGATTTAGGTAAGTCACCGTATATGTAGAAGAGAGGAGGAGACAGAGTGGTTAGTTGCCGGATTTCACCTAAGGGCAAAATGTTCAGAGGGGCTAGCCAGGGCCTCCGTCTGCCGGGGTTGCGGGTTGTTCGAAAGAGATACCGCGGCCTCGGAACTTATAGGGCAATAGAAGGAACATGGGTGGGTTTTAGTCAGTATAAGTCTGACATGCCCCCCGAAAAAAAAGGCAAAATGTTATTTCTACCTATAACAATTGCTACCTAACTACAATGAGTCCTAACTCAATTTTCTATGTAATTTGATCTTTTCTTTTAGTTCGCCTACATTCGCTATTCCAAGATTTACTTTTGACATTGGCAGAATAGTCGACAACGGCATTTAATAAAAACAAATCAATTGCCACAAAACTTTTATGCTGATTTCCTTCTCGGTTGATCTGTAAAATCGGTCAAACTATGTGAATTTCTGCTTGAGCATTCTTGTTTTTTTTTTTCGAGTTTTCTCAAACCTCTTCTCTCTCTCTAAAAAATCCTAACAACCGCGCAGGAAGGCAAACTGAACAACTACTATAGTTGGAAAAACAATTCATACTGGAAAAAATACTTTTTTTCAGATGTGAAATGTTTTTCTTTATTTAAAAAGATCACCAGCAGCTTCTGTAAAAAAAAATCTTTAAAAATAAAAATGATGGTAATTTACTCATCAAAAAAATCAAATCATCAAAAGACGAGGAGTCTTTTGATGATTTGTTTTTTCTCCTCTTTGGGCGGAATGGAAGGGAGTACTGCTCCAGGGTTGCGGGTTGTTCGTAAGAGCTACCGCGGCCCCGGAACGTAAAGGGCAATCGAAGGAACACGTTTTAGTCAGTACAAATCTGACTTTCCCAACCGCTCCGCCCAGAGTGGGGGAAGTTATTTGAAGATTTCCCATCCGCAAAAAAAATAAAACAACCACATCTGCTCTTCCCAGGTACACCCAGCCTTACCGGGACCACTGAACTCACGGTCCATGTAATCAACGTGAACGACAAGAAGCCATACTTCACGCCGTCCATCCAACGCGCGGAGGTGTCAGCAGACGCCGAGCTCGGCGCAGTGGTACACAATCTGATAGCCGTGGACCCGGATATCACGGATAATGGCTCGCTGCTGTATGAGATGGGGGATAGAGTGATAAGGGCGGTGGATAAGAACGGGAAGGAGGTGAGAATTGTTCATTTACTGCGAATCTCTTAGGTTCTAGAATCAGAATCATTTATGTATGAGAGTGGGGGGGGGGTAAGGTTGGATTTAATCACAGACGGAATCAAAACGCGTATGTTCGCTCTACCATGCCTTTTAAAATTGTCTGTTCGCATTCTTTTACATCGGTTTAATCAGTTTTAACCTCTCTATTGAATGATTCAAATTGACTTTTCACCAAACCAAAAAGTCAGCTATTTTACTATACTTTGAATCAATATAGCCAGGCATTAAGGGAGACAACTAACATAGCTCTTCAGATTCAGTTTTTATTTTTATGGTTCCGTACCTTAAGGCGCTGTACAAAGCAAACACTTCGTAAAACGTCTAGATTTTCTTCGCAAAGTTAGCAAAGTAGCCGTATCTGTACATGCCACTAGCCAAAATAAAATACCGTGTATAGTTCAATACATAAAGTAAAGACTTAACAAAATCAGTTTACAAGAGTGGTCTAGTATTACGAAAAAAAAAAAAAATTATAAGACCTAGAAGCAATAGCTAGCTAGCAAGCTAGCCTCACTTCCGTGAATGCCTAAAGATTAGCTTGTTACGGCGCCTTAAAATAAAAACACGGAACCCTTATAGGATCACTTTATTGTCGGTCTGTCTGTCTGTCTGTCAAGACATTTATGTCGGGAACGCGTGGAGAGGTTTCATTTCAACTCTATACCTTTATGTGTTCCTGAGATAAAGGGTCTTGACAGACAGACGGCTAACAAAGTAGGGTTAAGGGTTCCGAATATTCCTTTTGAGTTACGGAACCCTAAAAATCATCGAAAGGGAGCTTTACTTTATTCTTCTTGTGATTTACAGGTTTCAGACGAAGGCATCTTCGGCTCCTGGTTTTCAGTGCAACCTAATGGCACTATAGTAGTATCCCAGAAGTTGGACAGGAGTCGGGCGGCAGTATTGACCTTACCTGTCAGAGTAACTGACGCATCTGCGCCCACGTTGCAACAGGCTGATGGTAAGTTATTATCAGGAATTTCACGTAAATTGATGCTGTAGTATACAGCTTAGGAGTAACAATAGTATTTGTCTAAGGATTTAAGGGACATGTCTCTTTTTTCTTTTCGAACGAAGTTCCTTATCGCGCGTTGTGAAAGGGGGCTAGACGGAAAAAATTCTTACGAAAAGTTGTCACGACACTTTTTGCTATAGTAAGCTATTGTAAGCTGTACGGCGTCGCATGTTTCTCTGTCTGTCTGTCTGTCTCTCTCTCTCTTATAGAAAGCAAGCCAGATATTTTCATTTCTATAGGAACTTCGTTCCATCCGGGTGTCCCTTGACACCTCAAAATTTTTTATATGTAAATTTCTCGTGATACAGATTTAGTTGCCATATTCTTCTCAAATGGATGGACCGATTTTTTAAATTAAATTTGAGATGTGTATTTGGTAGGTCTAAGAATCGGACGTAATCTATTTTTCATACCACCAAGTGATAAGGATGAACTTCTTCAGAGACCTGAGCAGCGGGTGAGACCGGTGGGCACAGCTAGTCATAATATAAAGTTGCCACACTCCTCCGTCTTGATTTTTTTTATGAAATTTCGTATAAATATGCGGTAGTTCTGGGAATCGGTAATAATCTATTTTATTTTTAGCATCAGGTGAAACCGCTGAGCACAGCTAGTTCACACACACAATTTCACTTTCTCTATTTCGAACGACATGAGTTTTTGATCTTACATCTTGGAGACATTATATTGTCTACTACTATAGCATAAACCTGTTTTGTTTTTAATATACCCAGATCCATTCACCACCTCTAATTTTCCTAATCCAGGCGAGCTAATAATCACCATAGTGGACGTGAACCGCTACGCGCCCGTGTTCTCCCAGCCCTCGTACCTGGAGACGTTGCAGGAGGAACAGCCGCTGGGCACCGTGCTCAACACGTACACCGCCACGGACAGGGAGACGCCCGTGCAGGCCATTCTCATACAACCGCCCAGCCCCTACTTTACTATTGATAATGTTACTGGTAAGTTTTAGCTCTTTAAATTGTTTTTAACCGACTTAAAAAAAACGAGGAGGTTCTCAATTCGTTAGAATCTTTTTTTTGTATGTTCACCGAATACTCAAAGATAGCTGGACCTATTTGCAAAGTTCTTTAATTTTTGTTTGATACGGTATACTTCCCAGGTCCCATATCAATTTTATTTATATTGCTTTTGTAGTTTATGAGTTATCGTCTTTAATTTTTTTTCTCTATGTCTATATGGACGATATGCTAATCATTTAGTAACAATAAAAAATTAATACTCGATAAAAAATATGTGTTATCATTCATTATTTACCATAACTAAAAAGGCTGAAATAAAATACTTTATTGTAAAAAATAAAACCGACTTCAGAAAAAGTGGAAAGTAACTTTCCTTCCGGAAGTCGGTTGCAAAAAAAACTTTTTAGTAAAAAAATAAAACCGACTTCTAAAAACTGGAAAATAACTTTATTTCTGAAAGTCGGTGGCTTTTGTTGGTTTCGTTGACTTTATTTGCCACCGACTTCCGGAAATAAAGTTATTTTCCAGTTTTTAGTTTTTTTTAGAAGTCGGTTTTATTTTTTTACTAAAATGTTTTTATTTTAAGCATTTTTAGTTATAGTATTATGATATAATACGCAAACACGGTTAAAAAGTTTTTATTTTTAGCTTTTGTCCCGTCTTAGATACAAGTTTTAGTTCCACATCAAGCTATAGATTAAAGATAACTCAAAAACTACTTGTCGGATCTTGATATTTTTTTTATGGGACCAAACGACAACCACCAGCTTTCGAATAAAAAAAGAATAAAAATAAGGCGCAAGGGCAAAAACTACAGGTAGCAGGTACCTGCAAATCAGAAATCAAAAAATCAGGAAAGGGAAACTGTGTTACCCAGAATTAAAAAAGCTAGTATAGCTAACCTTTTTTTTTTTTTTTTTTTTTTTTAATACTATAATTACTACAATCTGTCTCCATTGTGGGACATTCAGTGGTAGGTGGGTTGGTGCTATTGCTGGCGCGCTTAGTATGTGACCTTTGTCACATCCTCATTGTTCTTCAGTGATGTTTACTGTGACTGTATCAAATCTTGAGGTATTTTACGCTTTAAACGCCGCGCTTTGTTTTGGCTTGCCATTAATGGTCGGGCTAGGTTGTTTGGGTGCCGTTCAATCCGTTCTTTGTAGCTTTTGGTATAGCGTGTAATTTCCTGTTTTACAGAGGGCAGGCGTAGGTCGCGATGTAATAGTTCGTTGGGTACGAACCAGGGGGCGTTGGTTATCATGCGGAGTGCTTTATTTTGAAACCTTTGTATGATTTCGATGTTTGAATGGGAAGCAGTACCCCATAGTTGTATCCCGTACGTCCAGACGGGCTTCAGTATTGCCTTGTATAAAAGTAATTTATTTTCAAGCGATAGTTGCGACCGTCGCCCGATAAGCCAGTAAAGTTTCCGCGTTTGAATACCTAGTTGCTTTCTCTTCATGAAGATATGTTTTTGCCAAGTGAGTCTTTTGTCCAGGTGCAATCCAAGATATCGCACATGATCTGCCTGGGGTACTGCAATGTTATTTAATGTGACCGGAGGACAGGATCCTCTTCTTAATGTGAACGTTACATGGACTGATTTTGTTTCATTGGCTTTTATTCGCCACTTTTTGAGCCAGTTGGAGATGTCATTTAGTCCTTTTTGGAGTATTTGCGATGCTATTTTCGGATCGCTATGTGTAGCTAGTATAGCGGTATCGTCAGCAAAGGTTCCAGTAGTTAGGGATTCAGACGTCGGCAGATCCGCAGTGAAGAGTAAGTAAAGAATTGGGCCAAGTACGCTTCCTTGCGGAACTCCTGCTTTTATGGGACATAGATCAGACAGAGCTTCCCCTTGTTGTACTATGAAATGGCGTTGCTGAAGAAATGATTTAAGTATTCTGTATAGGTAGTCTGGTAGTGCACTTTTCAATTTAAAAAGCAATCCCTCATGCCACACACGGTCAAACGCTTGGGAAATATCCAAGAATGCACTGGCGCAGTAAGATTTGCTTTCGAGTGATTCCATGATCTTTTTTGTTAGTCTGTGCACTTGGTCGATAGTGGCGTGCTTACTGCGAAATCCAAACTGGTGATCAGGTATTAGCTCCTTTTCCTTGAGAATAGGTAAAATACGTTGTAGCAATAGAGATTCGTATATTTTGGATGGAATAGGTAGCAGGCTTATGGGCCTATACGATTTTGCTTCTCCGGGTTGTTTTTCTGGTTTCAACAGCATTACGATTTGTGCGACCTTCCACTCAAGAGGAAAGAACCGAAGTCTGGTCACAGAGTTGAATAGTGACGTAAGGAAAGATATGCCAGATTCAGGTAGTTCTTGTAATATACGATTCGTAATAAGATCGTATCCCGGTGCCTTTTTTGGGTCCGATTTTTTAATAACTTGAGCTACTTCCGTTTTTGTAAATTTAAAGGGCATTTCCTGTGTATTGTTTGGTTTATCTAAGTGGCCAGTAATTTCTGCTGCATCTTCCGGTGAGCCGTCATATGGGTGAGGAGTGAAGACGTTTGAGAGATGTTCTGAGAAGGTTACAGCTTTCTCTTGGTCTGTCCGTGCCCAGGTACCATCAGATTTTTTTATAGGAGGAGAGATATTGACGGGCCGTTTTAGTTTTCTAGTGGCTTTCCATAATGAATAATCTGAGGAAGCAGTAGCATCTAGGCCGGAGAGGTAATTATAAAATCCATCATTACGATCTTTCTCTAGGATGCGCTTTAGCTGTCTGTGGGCGTGATTGAGTTGTTTCTTGGTAACAGGGTCTCTAGTTGTTTGCCAGCGTTTCCGTATGCTCCTTTTTTTGCTTATTTTATCGAATATGTGTTTCGGTATGTAGTTGTCCATGTTTCTAGATGGTAGTGTTGGAGTCGATAACCAAGCTGCTTCTTGCACACTCTTGTTGAAGTATAGCAACGCTTCTGTTATTTCGTCTTCCGATTTTAGACTAACTGATTCCTGAAATGCTTTATCTGTGAGCTCTCGAAATAGGGACCAGTTGGTATTTTTGTTATGCAAAACACATTTTTTGACGCATTGTTGGGGGGCAGTTTGTAGTTCAACTATAATTGGAGAGTGGTCTGAGGATAGATCCCAGCAACTCTGGCAAGTTATGATGTTCTTTGCGATTCCTTTACTGACACAAAAATCTATAACATCTGGAATTTTTCTTTCGTCTGAAGGCCAGTAAGTCGGTTGACCAGACGATACCACGTTCATGTTTCTCATTTGTATGCATTTAAAAAGTTCTCGCCCTCTGGGTAGAGTGAGCCTAGAACCCCAAAACGCATGCTTCGCGTTGTAGTCACCTCCAGCAATAAACCTGTTTCCAAGAGATTGGAAGAAGTTACTGAACTCCGATTCTTTGATAGTGAATCTGGGTGGGCAATAGAGGGCCGATATTGTAATGTCGCTAATCCAGTCCGTAATCACGACGTTTGTTGCCTGGATGTAGTTTTTGGAGTAATGTTCTAGTACGTGGTGCTTGATGTTTGACCTAATGAGAACGGCCGATCCTCCATGTGCTTTGTTATCTGGGTGGTCTGTATGGTACATGTTATATCCTGGTAACCTGAAGTGGCTTCTGGATGTGAAGTGGGTTTCTGAGATAAGTAAAACATCTATGTGGTGTAATTTAACGAATATTTTTAACTCTTCCGAGTGGTTTGATAGGCCATTGGCATTCCATACACACAATTTTAGTGATGTGAATGTGATGACATTTTTGAAATTAAATCGGTTAACGTTTGGGTCATAATTAACATTTGATTCATCAGGGCAACAAGTGTTTCTGTAATGGTTTTGGTTTCATTTGTATTTTGATTATACTCTTTTGTGTTGCTTGTTTGCGGCTTAGGATGTTGAGTCCCTTCCTTTGTGGCTTTGGCATACGATTTTTCCTCATTAGTTGTTTTGTTCATAGGTTCTTGTTCTTTTCTAGTGTATTCAGGGTTCTTTCTGACTTTGGTCATTGGTGGAGGATATCTGACTTTCAACAGCTCTTTATAGACCGTGCAGCCTTTGTAGTTAGCTGGGTGGTTTCCCTCGCAGAGGACACATTTAACCTCTTTTGATCGTTCTTTTCGTAAGCAAACTGAAGTGTGGTGTGAGCCTGCACATTTGACGCATCTGGGTTTTCTATTGCAGAACTTCTGTGTGTGGTTGTAATCTTGGCAATTAGTGCATTGAGGTATTACTCGCTTTGGTCTAGGTGCTTCAAACGTTATGCGACAGTGTAGTAGGTATTTAACATTGTATATATCTTTGTTATTTTCTCGTGATTCTAGTTCGATGTTCCACATTGATAACGCCTGTTTTGTTCTCGAGTTTTGAATATTCCAAACATTTAAAACCTTATGGTCAAGCCCTTCAATAGCTATTTTTATATCCTCTTTATCTGTGGATGGGTGTATATTTTTTAACACAACTCGAAAACTGCGGTCTTGTTTTGACTGGTAACTATAGAATTCTGTATCTTTGGCCTTCAGTTCTTTATAAATTATGGAGTATGTTTCGGCTGATTTCGATTGTATTTTAACTCTGTCGCCTCGTAGTACCTTGATTTCATACTCTCCTTCTGCTACGTTTTCTAATAGTTTCAGCAATGGTTGTATATTGCTGACTCCATCAATAAAAAGTGGAGGGGGTCTTATCGGTTTCTCTGCTTGTATTTCAGGTTTGTCTGCTTGCTCCGTATCTAGCTCCTTAAAACTGTTTGATGTTGGTATTTTTGGTGTAGAAAGCCAGTAGTTTATTTTTGTTTGTTTATGGCCACGAAGAGTGTTATCAGGGCTTGATCTTTGTCTTTTTCCAGTTTTGACTTGAGTCCACTGTTGTTCTTGTGTTGCAGCTGAGAAGTTGAACTGAGGTGGTACAGTATCCGTGTGGATATAGTTCTTACTTCCCACTGATGCACTTCTGACCCTTGAATTCATCAGGCTGGGATGGAATGCCTGTTGCATAAGTTTGCGTTTTCCAGTCGTATCTTCTACCACAGGAGCCTGGTCACCTACACCTGTGGAGGTGTTATGTCGCAAAATTGCGTCCCCCCCAGATACGGTGGGACTGCCTGAGTTGCCCCTAGGGCTCTTCTCAGGGAGGGACTTTCCAGCACAGCTGGTACCCTCCTGGGGAATTGTGTTTTTCAGTCTTGCTTCCATTTTTGTTGTGGCACACATATTGGGTGTGCATCCTAGCCTTTGGTGAACCAACACCTCTATACAAGGCAGTACATTTGGTTTGTTATTCGGAGTACCTTCTCCTAGACCAATAGCCTTCCACGGCTAACGAGATTGGTCTTCCCGGGTCAGAGCTTTGTTTATAGCGGCGGCTCCTGCTCGCCTCTGTCGTCCAACTGTCATTAGGTATAGTGCCATTTTTTAGAGGTAGCTCCGCCATGAGCTACCCCAGCACCCTTCCAGTTGAACCGCCCAATTGCCCGCGACTGCACAAGGCAGCTAACTACCATATCTGGCAGCCGTTTCGCTATCCGCAGCCTGCGACGCGTGTGGCGGCATAGGGCTTATGCCTCTGGGAAGTTACCCAGCACCACAGCTATAGCTAACCTAACCTAAGAAATATTGTTTTATTTCCTAGGTTACTAATTGGGTTCTGGATGTCAGATGCTGCTGAATTGAAATGTGTTCAATTGCATTCGATTAGAGCCTATGTCCGTCTCCTGGTTCCCAACTATCTATGTACCAAAATTCATCACAATCGGTTTAGCCATTAAAGCGTGAAGAGGTAACAAACAAACAAACAAAGAAACTCACTTTCGCTTTTATAATATTAGTAAGGATGAGGATAATAGGCCTATGGATATATCTATGTTTTTACATGTGTTACAAATTGGTAGTTTACGTCTTCTTTTAAATATAAACTACTATTACTTATTCTGCGTATAAACTTAAGCATTTTCCCCTTAATTCTTTGTAAAATCCAAAATTGTATTTTTTAGTGCAATTGATACTAAAACATCTTCATTATTCTCCTAGGTGTTGTTAAAACCGCCGCTCGCATAGACTACGAGAAGATCCACAGCATAAACTTTACTTTGGTCGCGTACGACAGTGGCGTGCCCGCGCTCAGCACGTCGGCCGGCGTCACGGTGCGCGTGCGCAACGCTAACGACGAGGAGCCCGTGTTCGCCGCCGCCGCATACGACGCCGCGCTGTCTGAGCACGCAGCGCCTGGGACTAGTGTCGTCACTGTATCTGCTGTCGATAAGGATGAAGGTATATATATTTTTTAAGGACTATCCTAATCTTTGTCGTGGCTAAATAATGGAAGGCCTCTCGCTCGATCTTTAGATTAAATCAATTATATAAAAAAATACTAATTCACAGACTACATTAGCCCACATTGTGTTAGTAATTATATTATCATTAATTATGCATACAAAATAAAAACTTATAAATGTTTGAAAACGATTTGAATAACCAAGTTAAATAATTAAAGGTGAGGTGTGAAGCTACATAAAATAAGAAAAAGAACATTTCAAATTACCCTTTCGGTTAGAATTTCCTGTTAAATCTCTCAGAACTCCCATTTGCCTTTGATTTAATAAAATCTGCAATTCTTTAGATGAATTCGGTGAAGTAACCTACAGCATATCAGGAGAATCGGCACAACAGTTTACCATCGACCCTAAAACCGGCGTCATCACCGTCGCGGAGGGCGCTGAACTGGACAGGGAGGTGACTGCGGATGTGTGGCTGAGGGCTATTGCAACTGATAATGCGCCTGCGCATCTTAGAAGGACAACCAGTGTACCCGTAAGTATTTTTTTTAATCGTGTACTCACCTTATGGAAAAAAGAGCTTTTGCAACTTACAAGTTATTAGTTTACCTACAATTGTTACACTGATAAATAAAAACAATACAGTCACAAAGAATTCGACTAAGTGTTCAATGTGATGTGGCAAACACAGATAGCAGAAATAAAATGAAAGTGTACAGATATAACACTTAACAATTTTCGAAATATATATATTGTTAATACTATAACAATATAGTACGGTACCCGCCTGCCGGTTCGTGCGTTAAACCCGCCCCGGTCGCAATGACCAAGCAAAACATTAATGAGATTTTTTCGGTCCAAACAAAATATTGAATAGTAGCTATAGCACGGCCAACGAGAAGCGATACCAAATGTAAACAAAACCCATGCTAAAACCCCATCTAAAATGGCCGCCCGAATGTTGGCGAACCCGTCTTAACGTTGTCATGTTTTTGCCGGGAGAACGAGACATTACGACAAAGGCACAAGATGGAAAGAGCTATATTAGATTGTCAACGCCACAGTTGTTCTTTAGGTTAATGACCTTCCGTATCGCTTCTCATTGGCCGTACTATAGTTTATATATTCGTCACATAGAGAACTTACGAAAGATTCTGCAATGTTATTCTGTTCTATTAATTTGTGAATTATGTCCTTAGGTCCACATAAAAATTCTAGACATAAACGACCACCCGCCGATCTTCAGCCAAAAGGTATACAAGAGCACAATAGCTGAGAACTTGCAGCTGAACCCTCCGGCGGCCATCTTGCAGGTGTTGGCCGAAGATAAAGACGAAGGAATCAATGGGAAGATTGAGTATAAGATCGTGGAGCAGAGTGAGCCGGGTAAGGAAGTCTTAAGGTATTTTAAGTCGCAAAGAAATGTCGTAACTCTTACTTTGAGCTTACCGTACCGCACAATAAATAAGAGTTGGAAAAAGATGACTCTTTACTTTTCTGGTAAAACGAATGTTTAGGGACGTATTTTCTGCTATGCACCAGTTATCAATATTTATTAAGTCCTTATGAACAAGCCTGTACTGTCAGCAGGTCCCGTGTGTTTTTTTTTAATTTTTTAAGTCATCGGCGAACAGCAAAGCTTCACAATGCCTAATTTCACTTGTGATATCGTCTACAAATATCAAAAACAGAATTGGGCCAAGATGAGAGCCTTGTGGAACTCCAGATCGTACGTGAAATTTGTAAGAAACATAGCCGTTTACTGTAACAAACTGAGAGCGATATATAAGATAGGACGCAAACCACCTCAAAAACGATCCGTGTAAACCACTGAGTTCGAGATTCGTTATCATTAGTGAATGGCCCACCTTGTCGAACGCGCTGCTAAAGTCTGTGTATATTGCGTTTCAGAAATATCACCCAAATATCTAATCAGATTAGTCTCGGTAGATAGTCCAACTCAAAATCTGTGTTGAGTAACAGAAAGCTTGGCATCTATGTAATATGTTAGAATGACACAAACAAGATATTTAAAGAGCTCGAGAAACATGATAGTATCGAAATCGGCCTGTAGTTTTTGATATTGCTCGAGTCACCTTTTTAGAGAACAGGCACAATACGGGCCTTTTTTCCATTCTTTGAAGAATACACCCGAATTCAAATATCAATTAAATAACAGTCACAGCGGATTTGCAAATGATTTACCACACGACTTAACGAAAACAGGTAGAATAGAATCGGGACCAACACCCTTATTGGAGTCTATTTTTTTTACAAGAACTCTATAATGCGTAAATTTAATACTTCTTAACACTCCGTCTGATGCTTTGATATCAGTTGTAGAATTTCAATTTGGATCAAAAAGATTGGCAATGTCAGTCCCATTATTAGTTACTTTGTCACTTCGTCGTAGATTAGATGTTAATATTAATTAAAAAATTGGACTATTGTAGCCTTTTTTAACGGTAGATAATAAATCTTCTACTGAAAGTTTGGCCAAAGTTTGATTTAGTTTATATGAAACCTGAAACGCGTGTCTAGGATTTTTAAATACAGAATCTATGCACAAAATTTCAAAAATGTATAATGATAAAACACAAAGTTAAAAACTTAACCTGATTGTCGGTCACTGTGCGCGTCTAGTACCGTTGTAACCTACCGAGGTGTCCTTTGTTGGACGCCGAAATGCTGACCCCGCGCAGCACTAATGCTCCAGCGTTTTTTTTATGTTTAGTGATTTAGGACGATCCTTCCTAATATTATTACGGCCGTGGTTTCACTAGATTACTTTATTATTTATAAAATAACGACACTACGTTACAAATTGATAATAGTTTAGACGGGAAGCCAGTTTTTAAAGATTCCCATCTCTTCCAGGCGTGTTTACCGTAGACCCATCTAGCGGCATCATCTACCCCGCTGCGGCTGTGGAGGGCAACAGAACGTACCAACTGCAAGTGTCCGCGCGGGATGGAGCGGGGAGTGGCCCGCATGAGGACCTGGCGCGCGTCGACATCACCGTGCTCAGCGTCAACCGGCACAGCCCCCGACACACGCAGCCGCCGGAACACATCCGGCAGCTCGACATACCTGAGGTAACCTTACGTCGACATCACCGTGCTCAGCGTCAACCGGCACAGCCCCCGACACACGCAGCCGCCGGAACACATCCGGCAGCTCGACATACCTGAGGTAACCTTACGTCGACATCACCGTGCTCAGCGTCAACCGGCACAGCCCCCGACACACGCAGCCGCCGGAACACATCCGGCAGCTCGACATACCTGAGGTAACCTTACGTCGACATCACCGTGCTCAGCGTCAACCGGCACAGCCCCCGACACACGCAGCCGCCGGAACACATCCGGCAGCTCGACATACCTGAGGTAACCTTACGTCGACATCACCGTGCTCAGCGTCAACCGGCACAGCCCCCGACACACGCAGCCGCCGGAACACATCCGGCAGCTCGACATACCTGAGGTAACCTTACGTCGACATCACCGTGCTCAGCGTCAACCGGCACAGCCCCCGACACACGCAGCCGCCGGAACACATCCGGCAGCTCGACATACCTGAGGTAACCTTACGTCGACATCACCGTGCTCAGCGTCAACCGGCACAGCCCCCGACACACGCAGCCGCCGGAACACATCCGGCAGCTCGACATACCTGAGGTAACCTTACGTCGACATCACCGTGCTCAGCGTCAACCGGCACAGCCCCCGACACACGCAGCCGCCGGAACACATCCGGCAGCTCGACATACCTGAGGTAACCTTACGTCGACATCACCGTGCTCAGCGTCAACCGGCACAGCCCCCGACACACGCAGCCGCCGGAACACATCCGGCAGCTCGACATACCTGAGGTAACCTTACGTCGACATCACCGTGCTCAGCGTCAACCGGCACAGCCCCCGACACACGCAGCCGCCGGAACACATCCGGCAGCTCGACATACCTGAGGTAACCTTACGTCGACATCACCGTGCTCAGCGTCAACCGGCACAGCCCCCGACACACGCAGCCGCCGGAACACATCCGGCAGCTCGACATACCTGAGGTAACCTTACGTCGACATCACCGTGCTCAGCGTCAACCGGCACAGCCCCCGACACACGCAGCCGCCGGAACACATCCGGCAGCTCGACATACCTGAGGTAACCTTACGTCGACATCACCGTGCTCAGCGTCAACCGGCACAGCCCCCGACACACGCAGCCGCCGGAACACATCCGGCAGCTCGACATACCTGAGGTAACCTTACGTCGACATCACCGTGCTCAGCGTCAACCGGCACAGCCCCCGACACACGCAGCCGCCGGAACACATCCGGCAGCTCGACATACCTGAGGTAACCTTACGTCGACATCACCGTGCTCAGCGTCAACCGGCACAGCCCCCGACACACGCAGCCGCCGGAACACATCCGGCAGCTCGACATACCTGAGGTAACCTTACGTCGACATCACCGTGCTCAGCGTCAACCGGCACAGCCCCCGACACACGCAGCCGCCGGAACACATCCGGCAGCTCGACATACCTGAGGTAACCTTACGTCGACATCACCGTGCTCAGCGTCAACCGGCACAGCCCCCGACACACGCAGCCGCCGGAACACATCCGGCAGCTCGACATACCTGAGGTAACCTTACGTCGACATCACCGTGCTCAGCGTCAACCGGCACAGCCCCCGACACACGCAGCCGCCGGAACACATCCGGCAGCTCGACATACCTGAGGTAACCTTACGTCGACATCACCGTGCTCAGCGTCAACCGGCACAGCCCCCGATATACCCTAGGGCTACTTCTGGAACCGCTGATGAATTTGAGCCTATTTATGATGCCAGATCAGAAGTTATGAGAAAAAAAACTTGTCATTCAAGTCGGTCTAAGTTGCTACAATAATCAGTTTTCGCCAATTATTTGCAAGTCTGGCTTTGTCAAAAAGAAAGATACGCTAGCGACTGCATAATCAAGTACCAGCCACGGCGGGATCCCGTCGTGGGTCGCATTTATACAATGTTGTATTTCAATTCACTTCTTAACCAACTTTAACACCACCCTTATCCACAGAACGCAGCCCAATCCGACTATCTCATCACCACAATAAAGGCCACCGATGAAGACAGCGGAGAAAATGGCCGCGTGTCTTACTTCCTCAAGGTGGACAATCAGAACGTAGGGGAGACGCCGGAGTTCAGCCTAGACAAGGATACTGGGGAGCTCAGGACTAAGACCTTCCTGGATAGAGAGCATAAGGCTGAGTATCAGGTTAGTCAGGTTTCTGAATTTTAAACCGTAGTAGCTTAGTTTTTTCGACTGGGTCCTAACCGAAATGGGTGCTTGTAAAATTTATATATACGGTTTTCATTTTGGTTGCTTCAGAACAAATTGCATTGTTTATCATTGTTTTTTTTTTACTTTTTATCGATCTATTTAGAACTGGCTTTCTGCCAGTTTTATCGATACTTAGGTTTATAGAAATATCTTTTGTATTTTTGTTTCATTCTGAAAGGTTTTAAAGGCTGAATTAAAGACCCCAAAAATGTCTTAATAACTCTTTTAATAGTAATACGAAAGCATTTTATTTTAAGTATATTTTCAGCACTGCGGTTGTTATGGTAATCCATACTGTTTTCAGACATCAATCAACTTCACCACTTCCTAACCTGCAATCTTTTTTCAGTTGGTAATAGCAGCAGTAGACAACGGTACTCCAGCTAAGTTCGAAAGCCTCCGTCTCTTGACTGTGGTACTAGTTGACGACAACGACAACGCCCCGCGGTTCGCGTCGCCACTCCATCAGTTTAGCATCAAGGAGAACTTGTTGCCAGGAATTATTATTGGTAAGTCATAATTAATTAAGTGGTTTCCTAAGTTCTTCTTTGAGATGTATATATGTATGTCCACGTGGCATGGGGGCGTGATCGTACCGCGCCCCCCTCCACTGCGTTACCCCCGGTCTCCCAGCGGACAAATCTTCTACAAATATCTATTTATTTTTTGCACAGGTACAGTGAAGGCAACGGACAAAGACTCGGGTGAAAACGGCATGGTGTACTACCATATCCTGGAAGGCAATCAAGAAGGTGCATTTACTGTAGACAGAACCTCGGGTATCATCAGGGCTAACATCACCTTTGATAGGTAAGAATTAAGAATTGTATTTCAGAAGTAAGTATAGTTAAAAATCCTTTTTTGACAGCTTTGAGCCTCATAATCGTGAAGAAAGAATCACTTGAGAAATGCCTTTTCATCTTATGTCACCCGCACCATGGTACAGTGAAAACAGCAGGTGTTAATCAGCCATTTGGCCGGATTAATGAGTTATCACTCAGTTACCATCCCACTACTATTACAAATGTAACATTTGTGACGATGTATGGATGTTTGTAACTCTTTCCCGCATAAACTATTGAACTGTTTTGAATATTTTATAACCTGGTACACATTCTCACATAGGCTACATTTTGACCCAGTACTGTGTTCTCTTCTTCTCTTTATTAAACACTAGCTTTCGCCAGCGGCTTCGCCCGCGTTAAATTTGGGTTAACACGGTTCCCCTTGCGCCTTATTGATTTGTAATAGCAACGCTAAGTTTTCCCTTTTCTTCCCTCTGTCTCCCTCACATCCCACTTTTTTTAAATAAAAATTTACCTTTGTCCGTCTCCTGCTTCCCAACTATCTGTGTACCAACATTCATCACAATTGGTTTAGCCATTAAAGCGTGAAGAGGTAACAAACAAACTCACTTTCGCTTTTATAATATTGGTAAGGATTATATGATTACTATTTACATTAATACCTTACGCTTTAATTTTTTTTTAAGTACTAACTGATGCGACTGATGTTTTTCTATCCCAAAATTATAGCCATCATCAAACATCAAAATAGGCCATGCCATTAAAGAGTTGAAGAAGCAATTGCAAATATTAAAAGTACAATTTATTTCCAGAGAAAAGCAGGCAGAATATTCACTCACAATATACGCCAGCAATAATCCCATCTTGGAACACGCGGCGGCCATCTTGAACTCGGTGGACAACGCGACCGACGGACAGGACCCCAGCGTCACCGGCGTCAAAATACGCGTCTTGGATGAAAACGACAACGAGCCCAAGTTCCAGCATAAGGTTTATTATGCAGGTTAGTTCAACACAAATGACTAGCTTATCTAAAGTAAGATTAGTAAAGTGTTAACCGAGTTTGTAGGCATCAACGCTACATACAATCCTGGTGATGACAAGAAAACCTCAAAATTTCAAATAAACAGCAGTCCAAGAACCACCCACCAACCACATTTTTGTTTTTGTTAAAAGTAAAACCTTGCCCAACACTAAGAATTTCTCCTGTACCGTGAGTGCGGTTACAAACATTTAAACTCACATACACAAACAGCCAGACCCGGAATAACTATCTGCAGGCCGTAAAAATATTTGTTTCGTGCGGGAATCGAACTCACGACACGCAGCGCTGCAGTCGATCGCTCAGCCACCGCGCCAATCGCGTCGTCAGTATTTGTAAACATAGGTCAAATTATAACATAGTGTTAGATGTTACAGATAGTGAGGTCCTCTATGCTTTCCCTAGTGGCGCACAAATATTGTTTTTGGAGGATCCTCTATTTTTAGGGTTGCGCACTTCAAAACAAAAAATCGGATTATAGGATTACTTTGCTGTCTATATGTATGATATGTCCATGAAGGTATCGAGTTGAAATTAAAATTGTTGAAATTGGAGATGTTATGCGGGACATCTAAACAGCTGAATGGCTAGTCAGCAAACTCATATCTTGTAGCTTAAATCCAACTTAAAAGCTAATTCACGTTTTACTTAAAGGTTTTTTTTTTCCACAGGAATAAAACATACAGCGCGCGTCAACGAGCCAGTAATCTCGGTGATAGCTGAAGACCCCGACCTGGACGAGAATGGAACCATTGTGTACATGGTGGCCGCGTCCAACCTGTACAAGTTCGGAGCCTCTCAGCCGAGTGGTAGCGTGGTGCCATCGCCTTTCAACATCAGCCAGGATGGTGAGATTATTTTTTATTGGAATATCAGCGCTGTGTCATAACTGCCATGTAGCACCATGCTGGGATAGGGGCCTTTTGGCCTCGTACAAGACTAAGTTAATTTATTGTCTTTTTTAAATATTGTTTTTTAGTTCTTGTTGTTCTTTTATATAATTAATTTTGTTTTATAGTCTTCCACTGTGCGTCAGCTGTAATTTTATTTCCTGACTTTGAGTTTTTTTCTCAAAGACGCAACGACGCTTTGGGCTAAAATATTCTTCTTATAGTAGATACCGTAGAGGGATAGTATTTTACTGCCAGCTGGGGTTGCGGGTTGCTCGAAAGAGTTACCGCAGCCCTGGAACACAAAGGGCAAAAGGAACATGGATGGGTTTTAGCCAGTATAAGTCTGACACACCCTTCCACTCTGCTCAGTCCAGGAGTCATTTGATTGAACCCTTCTGCTCCGCTCCGAGGGGGGAGGGAAGCTTTTTGAGAATTTTCCATCTAAAATTGTTTTTTCTTCTTTTTTTGTGCCGGATTTTGTCTTCGTCTTTCCTAATCGTTGCGTTGACATCTCTATTATCTTTGCTGAATACCTTCAACGTCCCCTCAAAAATAACAGTTAATTTTGGTGAGCCATCTCCATGTCTTGGCGCCACCAAAATCTCTGACCAATTGCCAAACATCCCGTTTAAATCATACTTAAACGCGTCTGCAAAAACCAAATCATACCTTACATAAAAGATTGTAAACCTTTACTTTTTATTGCAGGAATATTGATGACGGCACACTACATGGCAGAATACAATCAAGATCGATTTGTGTTGGACATCATCGCGCAAGAACTTGCACCACCACACAGACAGGCAAAGGCTCAAGTTTTTGTAAGTAACTATTTGAATATATACAGGGTTAGTTGTAAAACACCGGCAACCTGTCAGGACCATGTTACTAAAATCATAATCAACAACTTTTTTTCTATGACATTTAAACATCCTTACTTTAATATTATAAAAGCGAAAGTGAGTTTGTTTGTTTGTTTGTTACCTCTTCACGCTTTAATGGCTTAACCGATTTTGATGAATTTTGGTACAGAGATAGTTGAGAACCAGGAGACGGACATAGGCTAATATTTTTTTTTAAAGTGGGATGTGGGGGAGAAAGTGGGAAAAAAAGGAAAACTTAGAGTTGCTATTACCCCGTGTTTTACCCCGAATTTAACGCGAGCGAAGCCGCGGGCAAAAGCTAGTTTATCATATTTTAGTTCATCAAATTTTCATACAAAAATAAAAATATTTAAGTTGAACGCACTAAATGTTACGAAATCTATGCGAAGCAAACGTACCTACAAGCGGCGGTGTAGTTGTGTTGGTTCAGCAAAATACAGAGTTGAAATACGTTAGATAAGACAACGAAATCTTGAAGATTTGTTTTTGGTAAATACATAAAAAATTGTAAAAATTATAGAATTAAAGTTGTTGTTTATGATGATAGTTATACAGTCCTGCAAGGTTGTCGGTGTTTTACAAATAACCCTGTATAAATGAGATAAAAAACACGCGTGTGAAATACATTGCAAATTGAACGTAATCGTACTGCAATAGGAGTCAGTTTTTGAGGAAGTATATTGAAAAATATTTTTTTTTAATATCCGGGTTAAGCTCGGCTCCTTAGTATCTAAGCGTGATCTCATGTTTGATCCAAGTCCATTTTTTTATTATTGTTTTTCTAATGAAATAGATTTGGGGCACATTGTTGGGATGGTTCCCAAGTCTAAGGGCCACTTCACATTAGGACGTTAGCAGCGCGATAGTAGCGCGGCAGAAGCACATTCCTTCACATTATAAGAACAGCTGCGCGCGCGTACGTACCTACGTTTGCAACACTGGCTCATCGCCGACTGAGCGCACGTCTGTTCAAACTATGAAATTCTGTGTGTGTTTGTTTGCCCTAATAAGTCAGCCATCTTGGAACTGAAATTGTTATGTTGGTCAGCAACGTAACCATAAAATAAAGTCTTTAAAGTAAGGGAGAGATGAAGAAACTTTACGAAATCTATGAAAAACACTGTAAAAGTTCAGTTTATCATTGGTCTAGTCAGTAAATAAGAATTTTACTTTATTTTCAGGTATGGATCATCGACCGCTCGTCCTTGATCCGCATGGTAGTGTCCCGCAGCTGCAGCGCGGCCGTGTCGGGCGTGCAGTCGCGCCTCGCCGCCGCGTCGGGCGCGCTGCTGGTGCCCGGCCGCAGGCTGCCGCTCGTGCAGGCTGACAGGCGGTACGATGACTGGTAAGTCTACATATTATTCTTTTTTAAGATGTTGTGGGTTTATATCAACAAAATGCAGGTGCAGAGTTCCTATTGACACGTACAAATCATGTGGACTAAAAAACAAACACAACACATTTGTCAAAAAAAAAAAACTTTGCATAGAATTCTAGACAGCGTCTTTCTCATAAACTTTTTTTGCCTAGGTTCTTAGAAAAATACCTCGGAATTTTTTGAAAAAAACTTCACAATCTCCAGCACTAAAATAAAACCCCTTGTTCTCTCCCCAGGTGTGAGATCCACCTCCACGCCGTAGACCCGAGCACATACCAGGTGCTACCTGTAGAGAAGGTACTAGAAACGATCGACTCCAAGTACGATGAGCTCAAGGATATCTACCAGGAGTTTGGAGTAGAGACCCTGATCGCTGCCAGTGCTACTTCAAAAGGTATAATAGATACGTTTTAGTTTATGTCTACGTAGTATGCGATACTAGTCGCAACGACAATAAAAAAAAAAATAACAGAATATCACAATTGACATTTATTTATACAAGTTCTAAATTAAAAAAATATTAGATTTCTTATTTTTACTATTATGCTGTTTAGCAACGTCATCCTCACCTTTGTGTTTACTTAAGCCTGTAAAGTTAAAACACGGAAAAAAACAAATTAAATCTAGTTTCATGGTGATAACTGACAAAAATACTTTTAGTTTTTTGGAGCTTACTCCTAAAGAATCGATTTTCATATATAAGGCGAATCCGAGAGGTAAAACCTACTAAAGTAACGAAAATGTGTCACGTTTTTGGTGCGCACCATTAGTGCGCAACTTTCTAATTTGGATGTGAGTGTATTAAGACGTACATACAAAGTTTTTTCATTTGAATCAAAATGTAGCTTAGGTAAACGTGTTGTGTATGTATTCTTGATAGTGTCTCCCTTTTCTAGCCCCAGACAGCTTCGACCCAGCGTTAGCAGCGTTAATAGCACTACTAATTGTGTTGTTCACTGGCATCGTGACATTCATCGTCGTATGCGCATGTCTGAAACACTGGTTAGTAACTTTTAATAATGTTGCGTTTTTGTTTCACATTTTAATTTTATTAGATAAATATTGTCAAAGATTGAAAAAAATCCTAAAAAAATACATCTGTATATGTAATTTATTTGAATTTTATGAATTAACAAGATTGCCCACATATTAATCCCTCATCTCTTCTCCCAGGGTAATCCCCCCACCATCCCTACAATCCAGTAAGGGCGACAGTCTGGCGCGGCGACGTATCCTGGAGGAGCTGTCCACGACTGAGAACCCATTGTGGCTGGAGACCAAGCTGCGACCCTACGAGGAGCAGGAACTCACGATGAACGTCTTCGGAGACCAGAACGAACAGCCACCTGCTGAGCCAGCACCGGTATGTTGATGGAATACTTCATATTTCCTGGAATGGCTGTCTTCACAACAGTTTCTTTTTCTTCAGTTCATTAACTTGAATTTGCTTCAGTTTTATTGTCGATATAGTATAGTCAATACGGCGATAAAAGTAACTGCTTAAATATCTTACTTTATGTCATTTTTTTTAAATACTTTGCCCCACACTTAGATTTCTCCTGTATCGTGGGTGCGTTTACAAACATTTAAACTCACATACACAGACAGCCAGACCCGAAACAACTACCTGCAGGTCATACAAATGTTTGTTCCGTGCGCATGCGCGACACGCAGCAGTCGATCGCTCAGCCACTGTACCAACCAGTAGCCCTACTATGACTTCTTAAAGCAATTCTTATTCCGCTGAGGGAAAGAGACAGAGCTATACAGGCTGTCTAGCACCATCTCTTTCACTCAGTGGAATAAGAATTGCTATAAGATGTCATAGTAGCCCTTCATGTCGTTAAACTTGATGACATAATAGTAGTTTAGGTACTGGCATCAAAACATGTTGCATTCCAAAAAAGATTTATTCATTTTATATGACCAGACCTTTCATATGTGACCACGCGTGATACCGTGCCCGAAAAATAATAAAAATAAAACCTGTTTTTTTTTTCAGACTGACAACACCTACGCAACGATACAAGGCAGTCGAACGACCGAGAGGTTCGGGGACTACGCCACGCTAGGTGGCGAGTCACCCACACCGCTCGAAGCTGCCCTAGGGTTCCAGGTATGCATTTTATTATAAAATCAGCTCATAATGTCCCACAGCTGCATAAAGGCCTTTCTCAACTCAATTTTTTTGAACTATTGGCCTATAACGTGGGCCTTTAGGATTCCGTACCTCAAAAGGAAAAAACGGAACTCTTTATTGGATTTAATAAATAAATAAATATCTTGGGACAACTCACACACGGCTCTGCATCTGATCCCAAGCTAAGCAGAGCTTGTGTTATGGTAACCAGACAACTGATATACATACTTATATAATTTATAAATACATACATATTATAGATAAATCACACCCAGACACAGAACAAACAATCATGCTCATCACTCAAAGTTTGTCCTGGGTGGGAATCGAACCAACGACCTCCGGCTCAGCAGTCAGGGCCACTAACCACTAGACCAACAGCCCCGTCATTTGTTGTCCGCCTGTCTGTCTGTCAAGGCCCTTTATATGGGGTACGCGTGGAGGTATCCAGTTGAAATTAAAAGTATACGGTATACTCATAATCATCATCTTTTTTTAAATAGACTAAGCTTTTGAAAATCTTGAACGAATGATCACGACATAAAATAGTTACTGCCTTCCCTTATCACTTGATTTACTATACTTTATTCATGTAAAATTTATGTCTCCAGGGCAGTACGTTTAAGCCGCCATCACCAGATACGCCAGAACCGCCACCTAGACCCTCAGGGTTGGGAGTACTCTGATGGTAAGTACATACAACATAGTATGTCCCAATAATATTAGTAAAGGCCTCAGATACCGGACTCGTCTACTACAGTGCGCGTTATCTGTCAAAACCCAGCGTGGACTAGTCTGGTCCGCTGCCAGTCAGAAATCTGGTCCGGTCAGTTTAAAAACAATTTCGAGAATTTTTGACAATAATTTCAATGTGCAAACATCTGGCCCAGCTTTTTCCCAACTATGTAGGGGTCGGCTTCCAGCCTAACTGAATGCAGCTCAATATCACTATTTAGCATGGAGCGACTGCCTATCTGACCTCCACAACCCAGTTAGTACTGGGTAATACAAATTGCAAGTACCAATTGATAATAATTTCCTAGAAAAAAATAATAATTTAATATTTTCTTTGCAGATACGTCAACACAAAATGGTGGCAGATTTATAAATATAAAGCTAAGTGTAAATATGCTGTAACTAGTTAGTGCATGTTGACAATGTATTACATTAATTTTAAACGAAACTACTATATTTGTAACATTATCTCTCAATCTACATCAATCAAGACTAAAATGAATGTTACAAATTAAGTAACTCTCGTTACTCAAAATAAGACTGTCTGAAGATATTACTTATATTTTTGTTACCATTTTATAAAAAAAAAAAACATTCTTATTGTGATACATTGACAACGTCCAATTATTTTTATTGTAGGAACAAATTCCTTATAAATACTTAATTTTTTTTTATAACTATTTCAAGGGTTTCCGTTTTGGAGATGGTAATTTTTTAAGAGCTAGTTCTAAACTTTACATTGATTTTTTCTCCACAATGTATTCTAAAATAGATACTAGTCTCTGTAGTGATGATTTGACTATGTGCATAGTTTTATTATGATGATATAAATAAACTAAATTTATTTAAATAATGCCTGAAATCATTAGTGACAAAGGATATATTTTTTGATATTAGACATCACAATATGAGCTTAAAAAGGCAAATCTTGAAACCCTATACTGTATAAAAGACCATTTTTCAAAGTATATTTTTCTTTAAATTGTGACTAGAATCTTGTCTTGAATCTCATTAAATCTTAGCCAATCTTTAGTCTAACCTTAGATTTATAATCTAAATTATTTTCCCCTATTCTTGAGTTGACTACTGCCATATAAATATATTGTAAATTACAAAATACAATAATATTTAAGACATTATATTAAGACTAGTTTTTAAAGGTACCAATTTCAGAAAATATAATATATATTTTTTATAAAAAATCTATTAAGCCTACGTTAGTAGGACATAGTATATAAGCGCGGGCGCATTTTTATGTGATGTAAATTGTTAATTTTGTGCTTGTGTTTTTAAAACTCTACTAGCAACCCGCCCCGGGTGCAATGTTGATACTAATATTATACATATAAAACTTCCTCTTGAGTCACTCAATCTATAATTTAAAAAAACTGCATCAAAATCATTTGCGTTGTTTTAAATATCCAAGCATACATTGAAACAGATGAACAGCGAGAAGTGACTTTTATTTTATAATATGTAGTGTTAAAGATTTTCAGGTATTATGATAGTTTTTTTACTACATAAATCTTGTAAATATTAAATCAATTAATAATTGTTGTCTATAAATCGATTCTTGTCTTCGGGTTTTTTTTATACTGATTGTTAAAAACATCAGTGAAAACTTGTATTGACTGCGCAGTAATTCTAACAAAATACGTACCTATTGTAACATTAGTACATAACTGGAAACGATTATGAAATTTATATAATAATGTTGGTAGCCTTTCATTTTTCAGGTTTAGTTTTTTTCGAAATAAACTAAGTATTTAATCTAGATCTTTAAAGTGACTGATATTAGTACATAATCTGCGAGGATATATTCATTTTGTAGCCAGACTTACTGACAACCACTCTTACCAGTGGGTATCGTGTTATCCAGATCGCTCCATGTAAAATAGTGGCATTGAGCTGCACCCAGTTAGTCTGGAAGCTAAACCCAACATACTCGAAAAAATCCAAGCAAAATACTAAAAAACGACGTAAAATAATAATAATAACATACAAATAGTCCCTTAATCTCGAATAATACAAATAAATAGTCATAAGTTAAGTACCAAGATGTAAATTTATATATTTTTATACCTTCAAGTATTATTTAATAACGAAAGAGCAATAAAGAGATTTTATATCGAATGTTTTGTTTTGATTTATTACCCCCGTCTAAAATTGCGTTAAATCTAACTTATAGCTTACTAGCTAACCCAGCGGTTTTACCCGCTGCTCAACTCCCAAGGATTATAGTGTAACTAGCTTTTGCCCGCGGCTTCGCTCGCGTTTAATTCGGGTTAACACAGTTCCCCTTTCCTGATTTGCAGGTACCTGCTACTTGTAGTTTTGCCCTGGCGCCTTATTTATTGTAACAGCAAAGCTAAGTTTTTCCTTTTCTTCCCTCTTTCTCCCTCATTTCTCACTTTAAAAAAAAAGTGTGCTTATGTCCGCCTCCAGGGTCTCAACTATCTCTATACCAAAATTCATCAAAGTCGGTTTAGCCATTTAGGCGTGAAGACGTAACAAACATACAAACAAACTCACTTTCGCTTTTATAATTAAGAAGAAGGACGCACACGCGTGCCTCTATGGTCTGGCGTTCAAATAGTTAACCCATTTTAGTCAGATTTTTACTACGTTTATGTATGTTATATGTATGTTTGTTCTGCATTAAAACTAATTTCTATTATGTAAAACTCCGGGTCACGTATTCAAGTTGTAACATTTATTCAAAGTTTCCATGGTAGATCTGATTTTGTCCAAATATCCAGAAAGCTGGGACTTCAGGCACTCTTCCAGGTCGATGACCGAGGAGTTGAAGTAGGCGTACAGGTCGTTCATGGCACGCTGCTTGAGGATCATCAGTCTTTGGACCACTTCATCGTAGTTGTCGTTTCGCATCTGAAACATAATGTTTGGAGTTACTTTTCAGTTTAATTTATAGAGCATGTGTGAGCATGCATGAGTTACAAAACTTCAATATATGCTCGACCCATTATGGGGCCGTTGATTATTGGCCTTATAGAAAAAGTTTTTCAGTTTGATGGTCTGAATCACCCTTAAGTTTGACCACCTTCTTTTTGATACATGCTGTATATATTTGTATCTGTTTTATTATTCTGTATAAGTACGATGATATACAAAAAAAAAAATAGTTTAAACTGATTTCATAAAAAAAGAATTGACTCGTGAAGAAATCATTATTAATATTATAAAAGCGAAAGTGAGTTTGTTTGTTACGTCTTTACGCCTAAATGGCCAAACAGATTTTCATGAGTTTTAGTAGAGATAGTTGGGATCTTGAAGAAGGACATAGGCAAAAGTGAAAAAAGGGGAGAAAGAAGGATGAAAAGGGGAGAGAAAGATATTTCATCCATCACGCGGGTTAATGTTAGTAGTAGGTAGCCCAATGTAACTATGCCACGCGGGCGAAGCCGCGCGAGCGGAAGCTATTAATTTAATAATTCTAACTTTATTAAGTTTTTGTGAAAAAGAGTTTTTTTTTGTGGTTATAAATACTGTTTTTATTTTATTAAATATTTTTTTATACTATTTATGATTTGGTCGCGAAGAATTGGCTTATTTTGAAAATTATCGTTCGTTTAGATTTAAATAGAATGTACTCACATATTCAACTAAACAATGCTGAGACATCTTCTCATTTTTAGGATATTCATCATTGCAGCGATTGATCAAATATCGGTAGCCTTTCCTCCACTGCGATATCTGAAAACAAACCAAAACCATTATCAGCCTTCTAAATAGGAGAGTTTCTAGGGTCTAAGTCATTACATTCTATTTAGTCCGTCTTGTCTTGTCTTATTAAAGTTACCCATAGTACGGCCAACGAGAAGCGATACGAAAGGTCATTAACCTAAAGAACAACTGTGGCGTTGACAATCTAATATTTAGCTCTTTCCATCTTGTGCCTTTGTCGTAATGTCTCGTTCTCCCGGCAAAAACATGATAACGTTAAGACGGGTTCGCCAACATTCGGGCGGCCATTTTAGATGGGGTTTTAGCATGGGTTTTGTTTACATTTGGTATCGCTTCTCGTTGGCCGTACTGTACATGTGACGTCACTTGTTGCGAAAAAATGCAGCAACGCGTGACGTCACACGTAACTTTAATGCGCTATATCTGTGTCATTTCTGGTCTAATTTACATATAAAAAAAATACGTGTCCCTTATTTTTGAATAATCTAAAAGACGGACTAATAATATTTTTTTGGAAACTTGCCTGTTCTACGGTCAACATAAGAGAGAAGTAACCAGGCAGTCGTCAGAGACAGTTGTTTTAGGGTTCCGTACCTTAAAAGAAAAAAAAACGGAACCCTCTTTAGATCACTTATTTGTCCGTCTGTCTGTCTGTCAAGAACCTTTATTACGGGAAAGCATGGAGGTATCATGATGAAATTAAAACCATATAATAATATACTCAACTGTGTGGTCCCTTTGTGCTGTGAAATTCCCGCAAGGAAGTTATATTTGTATAACCTACAGATGACCTTGTTCTGGCTGTTTGTTTCTTAACGCACTTACGATACAAAAAAATCGTAATGTGGGGCAAAGGTTTTTATAAAAAAAATAGCGTGGCAAACTCGCTCCCCCAGTGAGCGAGTTTGGCAGTTTTGGCACGCTATTTTTTTATCTCTGTATCGTACAAACTTGTGACATATACGCCCATATCTACCTTATTTTTTCATAGCTCTGAGGGACCACAGACTTGAGTATATGGTTTTAATTTCAACTTGATAACTCCAGGCGTTCCGGGCACCGTAGCTATGTAACATATGAACTAATTTTGATTTAGTTCTGTTTGAAAGGTAACTTGATCTAGAGACTTATTTTATATAGTTGTATAGGGTCTAAAGTGTTCTTATCTATGGTTTAAGAAAAATCTGTCCAGCCGTTTGAAGATCTTCAGCTCTTTTCTAGTTGATGAGGATATGTGAGCTTATTCCACTGTTCTTTTATTACTATTCTTCTTTACACCTGTTTCAAATGTTACCTGTTTTTCCAACTGCTCCACATTTTCCTTCGTCTCGGTATCTTTGGAGCTAGCTGCCTTCAAGCATTCGTGCTCATTGTCATGGTAGAGCCTGATGGATCGTCTAATCTCTTTCCTGTGCATATCGAGGCAGCCGATCCACTGAAAAGCAAAATCCTTACTAATATTATAAAAGCGAAAGTGAGTTTGTTTGTTTGTAACGGCTTAATGAATTTTGGTACAGAGAAGGTTGGGATGGTGGAGACGGAAATAGCCTATTTAAAAAAAATTGAGACATAAAGAAGAAAGAGGAAGAGACATGGAGAAGAAAATAGAAAACTTAGCATTGCTATCACATTAAATAAGGCGCAAGGGCAAAAACTACAGGTAGCCGGCACCTGTAAATCAGGGAACCGTGATACCCCGAATATAACGCGAGCTAAACCGCGGGTAAAAGCTAGTAAATGAATAATTTCTTGGAGTACTCTTTGATAACATGTTAGGTATGCAGAAATGGGTGTAAAGTTCTTCGTTTTTCAAAAAAGGAAGGAATATTCGACCAGACGGGTGGTGTGTTTGGTGGGCCACTGCCCGGCAATGTTTGTCAGGTCAGTCAGTCTATATACTCTATGGTCTTAACTCGCGTAGGAATTTTAACTTAGTTCTCCATCTGTGACATAGATGGCGCTGTAGCGCATTTTGCCGCAGCAGCCAGGCTACGGACTAAACTCCGTAGTTGGATTAGTGGCCTGTTGATGGCATTAGGCTTTTTTTTTGTAGAAGTAAGACATCATCAAATAACTTTCCCCGCTTGAGGCGGAACGGGAGTACCAGACTTTTACTCACTAAAACCACATTCATTTTCCTTCTTTTGCCATTTGTGTTCTGGGGCAGCGGTATCTCTTTCAAACAACCCGAAAACTCCAGCAGGCAGTGGCCCTGTCAGGCGCCTTTGGTTCGATACCTCTTGGTAAGACTGTCAGTATATCAAGCCACTGAATGTAACGAGTCTCAAAGATTTACAAATGACAGCTGGGACCAATGGCCTATCGTGCTTTCCGAGGCACGAGACACCCTAGGCCTTAAAACATAACTAGCAAAATGTGGGTTTTCTATTAGGTACAGGACCGAAGCTTTCGGGGATAATAGGCGTTATATATCTATACTAATATTATAAAGCCGAAGAGTTTGTTTCTTTGAACGCGCTAATCTCAGGAAGTACTGGTTCGAATTGAAAAATTCTTTTAGTGTTGGATAGTCCATTTCTTGAGGAAGGCTATAGGCTATATAACATCACACTACGACCAACAGGTGCTGAGCAGCGTGGGTGAAACCGCGAGGAACAGCTAGTACATTATATAAATGTTAAAGTAAGGAAAGAAAGCATTTCCCACCTTAACATTTCCATTGCTCTTAAAGCTATGCTCCTGATGCTTCACCATCTGTAACCTGTACTTCATGGTGACATCCAGCCGTGTGATCTGAAACTCATCGGTCCACGTCACCATGAGGTTCCTGTCATCCTTCTGCAAGACTTTGGATGCTTTGAGATCCCGCTCGTATATTTGTATCAAGGCTTTTGTATTGCCTGGCTTTAAGATGTGGTGCTGGAAATGATTGAGAGGATATTAGTTACCTTTAAACACTTAAATGTTTCGCTGATTATGAAGGGTATGTCGTGTGATTTAGTTCCCTTCAAAATGGTTGATTATATTGATTTTTACTTTCAATTCGATCGTCTACTACCGAAAAATGGCTGGAACACCGTATCCAAATCATCAGCTGAATGTGTCCCTGTAATGGCATCTAGAAAACTAAGAGCGTGTTAGACTTGTGCACCGAGGGTTCCGTACAAACTTCATCTTTTGACTGCGTAGATTTTGAGGGTTTTAATTTCAACTCGATACCTTTATGCGTTCCGATATTAAGCGTCTTGACAGACAGACAGACAAACAGACGGACAACAAAGTGATCCTATAAGGGTTCCGATTTTCTTTTGAGGTACGGAACTCTAAAAATAGATGATCTTTGGTTTTCTAAAAACAACAGGAAAATGAGTAGGTACGCTTGGTTTTAAACTGTATTTCGTGAAAAACCAACTGAGCCCGACAGACTCGAATACCATTTAGTACTATTATCTCATAGTTATCTAGATATAACCTAACCACACCCACGGAAGGGTAGGGCATCCTATTCTTAGTCTAGACCACACTGCCAACAATGACATCAAATAACTTAGCCTAATCAGTGTCAACAAGACAAGAAGGAAATGGACTCACCTCACAAGAAGCACTCCTGCGCAGTACAGGCAACAGAAAAATAAATAATTTTAATAAAAACATTTTCGAAATTTAATTTATTGATGAAATAATAATTATTCTCTCATAGTGCAGTGCAGGCGACGGCATGATATGAATTGCCTTATCTGTGGCAGATTAAACTCGATTTGAAGTAAAGTTAGCAATTTATTATGTTAATTAATAAATAATATGTTAATCTATACTAATATTATAAAGCTGAAGAGTTTGTTTGTTTTTTTGTTTGTTTGTTTGAACGCGCTAATCTCAGGGACTACTGGTTGGAATTGGATAATTCTTTTAGTGTTGGATAGTCCATTTCTTGAGGAAGGCTATAGGCTATATAACATCACGCTACGACCAACAGGTGCTGAGCAGCGTGGGTGAAACCGCGGAGAACAGCTAGTCTATAATAGAGACAGAACGCAGTTAGAATGTTCAAAGGTTGATTTACAACATTCGTAAAAGATATAGAGGAGAACATGCTAGAGGAGGCGTTGATGATGCGTACTCTCAGCCACATAGCTAGTGACACCGATCTGTTTCATTGTTCTCTGACTGAGTACATAAAAGTTGCTTTATTTTTAACTAGCTGTTGCCCACGGTTTCACCCGCGCTGCTCAGCACCTGTTGGTCGTAGCGTGATGTTATATAGCCTATAGCCTTTCTCAAGAAATGGACTATTATTATTATTATTATTCATTTATTTACAGACTACAAGGTGGTCCAGTGTGTTAGTAACAATATGACTTAACCTATGTTAGTACTTAATAACTAGAAGAGATCGAGTGCGATAAGTTAGCGCCCACATTAGAGGACTGTCTGCCCGGTCAACTATCGATTGCAGGATAGTGTTGGGACTGTCACGCGGCCTGTGGAGTAGTGAGGCAGATTTTTTTCGCCACAATGCAACAAAACTGTCAGTGCGTGCGTCAGCAAACATTGCTGAGGCACTACAGGAGCGTGGCAGTCGCAGCAATACCCTAAACGCATTATTATATCTATCCAACACAAAATTTCCCAATTCCAACCAGTAGTCCCTGAGATTAGCGCGTTCAAACAAACAAACAAACAAACTCTTCAGCTTTATAATATTAGTATAGATTAATTACAAAATTTATTTTTATTACCGCCAAGGATATTAAGTGACGGACTGTCCTTTTTATATTGTACTTTGTTTTTAGGAAAAATCTTCGCCAATGCACGTTGCTGATTCTGATGAACCACTGGTTTAAACTAGATTAATATTAAATATCTAACATACCGAATCACATCTAATTTTATGTCACACAATTTCAGTTGCAAATAAAGATAGTCACCATTTTTTTTAAATTGACACCATTGACACCACTATTATATTTATGAAATCAAAAAAAAACCTCTGACCCAAAAATCATCAAGATCTGTTCAGCCGTTTTGACGTGAAAGAGTAACGAACATCCAAACATACATCCATCCTAACAAACATTCGCATTTATACATATAGTACGATTTTCCTAAATTTTCCATTATAATGCCAGTACTGTTGGTGTGTCTGACTCTACGCAGTGACTTGATAACCCCAGGTTATCTGTGGACAGATTGATTCAATGTTTATTTGCATGCAGTGCACTGCGCACCAAGGTCGCGTTAGATAACTTGTGATTGTGTGTCGAACTTGTTGCCCTTCCTTAAACATTACTAATATTTAGGTCTCTGTTATATGTACATAATATACAGGGTGGAGTTCGTATTTAGTACATACATAGTCCTCAACACCCCTAACGCAACGTAAAACTACCGGGGTTACGGGTCGTTCGCAAGAAGTTTGACTATGTGCCGTGTCAACAGCGCGTCCGTGTTCCTATGTCAGCAAAGCAGGGTTGTTCGAAATGAACTCCAGTTTTTTGTCCGTCTGTCTCTCTGTCAAGACCCTTTATATGGGGATTGCGTGGAAGTATCGTATTGGCTTTAAATCCATATACTCAAGTCTGTAGCCTCTTGAAGCTGTGTAAAAATCAACCTTTAAGTCTACGCAGTAAAAAGATAAGGACGTGTGTATTGTAAATTTGTACGGAACCCTCAGTGCGCCAGTCCGAATGCATCGGGCTGTTATTGTTTTTTGCAAACACAAAATAGGATGGACTTTTTGTCCTCCATTTAACAAGCAAACAAAAAAAATACAGAAAATAATGATGTTAAAATATTTATTACAAAAATAAATTGTCAAATACATTTTTACAATAACATTAACAACAACAAAAATGGTGTATTATATTGTAGTCATAATTATATTTAAAAAAAACAAACGACTGTACTTCTTACGTATTTCATTTTATAAATTGTAATGTTACGCATCTGTCATTTTGGTTGCCTTTGAATAAATTATTTATAAAATAAATAATGGTCTATATTTATATCAATAATTTAAGTTTATTGAAAGAGACACTTGAACACATATTTGCTAGTCAATAGAAGGTTTCGTAGATCAAGTTTAAAACTTATAAAAAAAACAAAAAAATTTAATACTGTAAATAAAAAAAAACTTGACGGTTTATAAAATTAACGGCGGCTATTTGTGTTTTACTTTTATTATTAAACATATAACACCTGTCTAGAAACAAATCAATCTTTCAAAAATATAGCCAAAAATAAAAATGATAAGCATATACAAAACACAGATGCGCTTACAAAAATTGGTTATACATTAAGTTAAACATACAACAATTATTTTATTATAAGTTTTGAAACTGACATGGTCACTAACATTATTATAAACATTTGAAACGGGATATTTACCGGGTTATAGCACTGAAATATCGGGATGTCAAATTAAATAATAAACATTATAAATATCCCGTTAAAAATGTATTTTTCTAACACATTACATTTATACTTAATTTTCAAATTATATTATATTTATTTTATAAACTATCACAGTGTGTCTATATCGAATTTTAAACTATAAAAATACTGTAATAGCCCGTTTACACGACACAAAAACAAAATAGGTTTATTATTGGATTTGCTAGTGGCATGTTTTTTTACAGACATGTACAGAAACCATACAACTGTAACTGGCGCCCATTAAAAAAAAATGTACAGAGTAATTTTTTATTTTTATTTATTACTGTTTAGACGTTGTTTTTTCGTAGAGCATGAAACGGGTCATCACATATCTTTTAAAACACATTTAAAATTAAAAACTCAATTTTTCATAACCCAATTACAATCGTTAACTAAAATAAATTATTTTTCTTTGTACAATATTTTTAAAATCTAAACAATGTAGAGTCTTCAAATTAAAACGACACAGTATATTTTTGGATAAAGCATTTACTAGGATACTAATAATATTCAATGGGACGTAGTTATCACATTATTTCCTGGGTTTCTTTTTTTATCGTTACCGGAAACCTACTATTTATACTACGAATCGTATTAAGGTAGGCTCTTATTTCGAAATAAAATATTCGATTTACAACTTTTTAACCAAAGGTTTCAAATTGAAGACGCTGCATAGAACAATGAACTTCTATAGATTATAATGTACTGAATTATCTGCTGTGCTGGCTTGAACGAGCCTTAAAAGAAGTCCCATTACTGCAGCTGTCCAAACAGTGACACAGTCCTCTCAAATTCTTGGACCAATCAGTCCATAAAATGGCCGTTTACTTGTTGACGTTATATCGTAACCATAGTCAATAAAATCAAACAATTTAATACTATTGTCACCAAACTACGTAATATCAATCTCATTAATTTCACTGACGATCTATCAAAATTGATGACGTAATTTTTCTATTATAAAATTACCTAACTAATATGACACATAATTTCAATATTGGATCTTGTGAAATCTTGGTTAATGTCGAAAGTGCACCAACCAATTCGGGGTAACTTTGATCTTTGCCTAGTCTTAGTCTGAAAGGTCACCTGGAGCCAACTTCTACATTTATAGTAACCTATGTTGATTTAACTGACTGAGTTTAGCGTAAGGAAGTGTGAAAATGTTGTTTTGATAAAGGTATAGTACGGCCAACGAGAAGCGATACGAAAGGTCATTAACCTAAAGAACAACTAGCGTTGACAATCTAATATTTAGCTCTTTCCATCTTGTGCCTTTGTCGTAATGACTCGTTCTCCCGGCAAAAACATGACAACGTTAAGACGGGTCAACATTCGGGCGGCCATTTTAGATGGGGTTTTAGCATGGGTTTTGTTTACATTTGGTATCGCTTCTCGTTGGCCGTGCTATACAACTATTCTGCAAGGTATCTCTTTGGGGTATAATAAAACAGCTTCAAAGTATGAAAGATTCCTACCCCTCTAAATCTTAACGACATCTCAAGCAACTTTCGACTTTACCAAAACTTACAAGAACTATTCGTTCTACCCTCTATTTATACAGTTTTTATAGTCCTTGACGGCAGCACAGGACTTGCTGATGGCCTGCTTCTTCAGATGGTTCAGTTTCCGACGCGCATGGGACACCACGTCCCGGTAGGATCGCTGGGTGAACGGCATGTCCTCTCGGACTCGTTGGAGCTCGAGGCGGGCGAGGCGTTGCCAGCGTCTGACCTTGGGTGTCAGCTGTGGAGGAAAAATTTGAGAAGTGAGTTGAAAATCTTAAATTAAATCAAAGGTTTGAATTGAGCAAATATGCTACCGATGAAGGTGGCTGGACGTTCAAGACTTAGATGCCGGTCTATGGACGGTGAGTAATGGGTAGCTGACCGTCCGTTCGTCCGTCTATTCGTATTCCACGCCTCAATGAAAAGTCCGCAAAGCAGAGGGGCCTGCTGAGACTCCGCAGCCCTGGCAGGTTGTAATGCCAGGATCGCGGGGGTAGGTTGTTTGAAAAATATATCGTGGCCACGGCACACACAGGGCAATAGAAGCAGAGTGGCAGAGGAAATTATATAATGACTAACTGTGCCCAGCGGTTTCACCCGCTGCTCAGCTCCTTTTTTGGAGAGGGGTTTGAAAAATAGATAGTAGCCTATTCTCAGACTTACTGAACATCTATGCATAAAAATAAATCATAAGAATCGGTCGAGCCGTTTTAGAGGATTACGGGAACTAACATTGTGACTCGAGAATTTTATAAATTATATTTCCCAACCGCAAAAAAAATGCAGGATTATACTAACTCAAAGTATTTAAATTTAAGTTTGTGTCTTTCGCATAAGGGAATGCGGAAGACAGAAACTTAAAATGACTTGCTCTAGGGAAAAATGTATAAAACCATGCTTAGTCTTGTAACAAGATAATCTAGTCCGCACGCATCACGATTCCGTTTGTGTCTAACAACTTATACAGCATGCCAATTAATTGCTACACTTTCACTGTTAATCCCCAAACAGCTTAGGAATTATTCATTATTGTAATGGTTACAAAACAGGTTGAAGAAACCATAATTTCCTTTCTCATACATACCACGCACGGTTTGTTACAGCCTCTGGTTACATGGTCGCATCTCTTCAAGTAATCTTCGCTCTGAAAATATTAAAAAAAATGTCGTTAAAATGGGCATTATGATTGTCTTCTTTATTATTTTTTCTTCTTATAATTACATTTTAAAATTATTTTTAACATTTAAATCATGGTAATGGCAAAAAAGTCTGTTTAACGAACATGGTAAATATCCCATTTATGATGTCTATCAAACAAACATGGTAAATTTCCCGTTTCAAGTGTTAATAATAATGTTAGTGACAATATCAGTTTAATTAAAGACAAACATTTTTAAATGTCTAATAAATATGTAGCGCTTAGGTGGTGTGTAGTAAATAATACTCCAGATGTACTTAGGTGTAGCGAGTTATATTGAGGTGGCGAATAGACTGAGGGTTACAGGAATATGTACAAGGCTTAATACTAAAATATAATGGTGGGAGTAACAGGTCTCCCATTACATATTCACGGCCAATAGGAACGAGCTGACATTAATAAACAAATGTAGTTCCTAAATAGTATGTGTGGTGGCGCGTCGTTCGCATTGTAGATATCGGTCGAGCAGCGGACGGATGATGTGTTTATGCATTGCAGCTACAGTACTCCCCCCCTAGCAAAAGCGTACAGGCATCTTCACTATTCTGCCTGATCTTGTGCGGTTTTCGTTGGTGTTCGCCGGGAGTATGCTGGAGTGATCTTCGGTGGTAGCTGCAGCTGACTGAGTTGTCTCACTAGCTTGGTTTTCGTGATCTTCGGTGTTGATAGTGTATGCCGGTTTGAGTCGATCGATCGATATGGTGCTGGATCTTCCTGGTAGTTGTATGGTGAAATACTTCTCGTTGCGCTCGATGACTTTATACGGACCTTTGTATGGATGTTGCAGCGGTTTGCGGACGGTGTCATCGCGTATTAACACGTGGCTGCATGTTTGCAGGTCGTTGTGGACGAACATACATCGCTTGTTGGAATGCGGTTTGTATGTAGGCGTCAGCTTCATGATTACGTCGTGTAGGTGATCGACGTAGTTGTGATCCAATTTCGTTGCTGTTGGTGATGGTGCTATGAAATCGCCAGGTAGGCGCAATGCTTGACCGTAGGTGAGCTGCGCGGCGCTGGTGTTGGTATCTGTGCGCACGGCGGCTCGTAATCCCAGTAGCACTGTAGGTAGCTCGGAAATCCATTTGTTACTGTCTTCTAGTCGGGTCATGAGTGCAGTCTTCAGTGTTCGGTGCCAGCGTTCGACGATGCCGTTGCTTTGCGGGTGGTAGGCAGTAGTACGGGTTCGGTCTACCCCCAGCAGTTGTGCGAGGTCTCGGAATAGTTGACTTTCGAACTGTCGTCCTTGGTCAGTCGTTATTCTTGTAGGGCACCCGTAACGAGATATCCACGTTTCGTACAGTTTACTTGCGACGGTATCGGCAGTTATTTCTTTCAACGGTACAGCTTCGGGCCATCGTGTACAGCGGTCGATCATTGTCAGCAGATATCGATGTCCGCACGAAGAAGTAGGTAGCGGTCCAACGATATCGATGTGTACATGTTGAAATCGTTCGCTTGGCGGGAATGCTGCGACTTCACTGTGGTTGTGACGTTGTATTTTCGAACGTTGACAAGGTGTGCATGATTTCGCCCAATCGCCAATGTCGATATTCATTGCTGGCCAGAAGTAGCGTTCTTGCATAAGCTTGCGTGTAGCTCGTAAACCAGGGTGACTTGCATTGTGCACAGCGTTGAAAGCGGTGCGACGAAAGTCAGTTGGTAGGTACGGTCGAACGTGTGACGTAGACGTTTCGCAGAATATGGGCTTGTTTGTACCAGGCATGACGATTTTTTTCAGTTGGATATTCGTTTGTTGTAATAATTTGGGTATGTTGCTGTCCTTTTCTTGCGCTTGTATTACTTCATCGTAGTTGATTGGCGACGGTAATTCGACGGTTTCGATGCGTGAGAGTGCGTCAGCAACAACATTGTTTACTCCGCTCACATGACGAATGTCCGTAGTGAACTCGCTGATAAATAACAGCTGACGAGTTCGTCTTTCCGTGTCGTTATCTGACGGTGGCTTGCGAATAGCGTAAGTCAGCGGCTTGTGGTCGGTGTAAACAATGAGTTCTCTGCCTTCGAACATTTTTCTAAAGTGTTTTATTGCCATAAATATTGATAATAACTCTCTGTCAAATGTACTGTATCGCTGTTGTGTGTCGGAGAACTTCTTAGAAAAATATCCAAGTGGTATCCATTTTTTGTTTATAAATTGTTGTAATACGGCGCCGGCGCAAGTGTTCGATGCGTCACACATTAACGATACGGCGTCGTTTGGTAATGGAGATGGGTGAGCGAGCAAGGCGGCGTTTTGAATGCCGACTTTGCACAACTCGAATGCTTGTGAGGCTTCTTTGTTCCATTCGATTTGAGTTTTGTCACGCTTCTTAGAATTATGAAGGTACGCGTTAAGTGGTGCTTGTAAGTGTGCTGCGTTCGGAATATTGTCGCGGTAGAAATTTATCATTCCGATAAATCGTCGTAGGTCGTGAATCGTTTCGGGTTTGGGGTAAGCAGTGATTGCAGTGACCTTTTCTTGTAGTGGCTTGATTCCGTTACTTGACACTTCATAACCGAGGAAGTTGACAGTTTCTCTGCTGAAGACACATTTTGAAGGGTTTATGGTGATGCCGTAGTTGTCTAATCTGTGTAACACTTGTTGTAGGTCTTCGATGTGGCTTGCTTCATTGTCAGATGCGACAATTACGTCATCAATGAATGAAAATGCGTAATCTATACCACTGAGCACTTCGTTGATAAAACGTTGAAATGTTTGTCCGGCATTTCTGAGTCCTGGACACATTCGAGGAAATTCGAATAGGCCGAATGGAGTAGTGATGGCGGTCTTCTCGATGTCTGGTTCATGTACGCAAAGTTGTTGGTACGCACGATTCAGATCAAGAGTAGTAAATATCTTCTTTCCGTGAAGTAGATAAGTAAAATCTTTGAGACGTGGCACTGGATAGCGGTCGGGTTTGGTGACGTCATTGAGTCTGCGGTAATCGCCGCATACGCGTATTTCGCCGTTTTTCTTTGGTACGACGTGTAGCGGGCTGGACCATGGACTTTTGCTGGGACGGCATAACCCTTGCTGCATCATTGTCTCGAATTCCTTTTTCACGGATAGGTATCGATGCGGTGGTAAAGGTCTGGTCTTGCTGTATACTGGTGGACCGGTAGTTTCAATGTAGTGTTCGACGCGGTGTTTTGGACTATCTTTCATGCATGATGGTCGAAGAATGTCGGGATATTTGCTGAGTAGCTGGTGGAACGGCTGATCAACATCAATGCTTCTCACTGTTGGTTCGGCGGAGTAGGTGACTGGTACTCTGGTGGTGAGGTTGGTTATTTTGTCGACGAGACATCGGCCGGCTACGTCGACAAGAAGTTGATGATGTTTTAGGAAATCAGCACCGATGATGGGCTTGCTGACTGCGGCGATAATGAATTTCCAGGTATACGGTCTGCGTAGGTTGAGATCCAGTTGTAATGTCTTCTCTCCGTACGTTGGAATGACCGTGTTGTTTGCCGCATACAAACAGAAATCGGTTGGTGTTGTTTTCCCACCTGTTCTCTTAGGTATCACAGACACGTTGGCACCAGTATCAATTAGGAATGACAGACCTGAGTTTTTGTCGTTTATAACTAGGCGGTAGGAAGAGTTGCTTGCGCCGGTTCCCGCCTCGGCCAACGCAGGTGTTAGTTTCCCGAGTGGGCACTGCTATCTTCAAAACTACACGGACGCGTGCATCTTCGCGCTTCTTTGCCGAACTTACGGTGATAAAAACAGATCGCTGATTGGTCGTTAGGCGCGCGATCGTACTTGGCTCGGCTTGACGATCGCGATCGTGAGTGTCGCCTGTTGAACGGTCTGCGTCGATAGCTATTGTGATGCGATTGTTTCGTCTTTAATTCTGCAATTTCTCTTGTAAGCGCGTCGATCTTCTCCTCAATTGACGTAGATGCATGCGGGGTGGTAGGAGTGGATGAAACTGCCGCGACGATGCCGTACGGTTGCGTCTGCTCGAGTATCTTGTCAGCCATCATTGCTAGTTCGTGGATGTCGGCTTTCTTGGCGATATTATCGCTGACAGCGAGGACTGCGCGAATTGATTGTGGCAGGTGGTTGGTCCACATTATTCGCAGCGCTGAATCGGAGATGTTGTCAGCGGCGAGGTTTTTCATGCGGCGTAGCAGCTGTGAAGGCTTCATGTCGCCGAGTTCCATCTCGGACAGCAATCTCTGTACTTGCCGCTGCTCGGATTCCTCGTAAACTTGGAATAGCCGACTCTTCAATGTCTCATACCGACGATTTTCCGGTGGATGGAGAATTATGTCGGATATTTCATCGAGGTCTTGTCGCTCAAGGTGTCCGATGACGAGGTCAAACATGGCTTGATCACCCTTCTTCTGTGGAGACATAATGGCCTCAAATTGCGCGAACCACAAACGTATTCTGTCGCGCCAGAGAGGTGGAATGCGCAGCGACGTCGACACGGCTGAGAGTTCTGGGTCTTCTTGATTGGCCATGGTGCTATCTGAATACAGGATCTGGAGGTTTTCACTTGATCACGTCGGTAATATTTTCTTAATCACGTCAGTAATATTTTCTTAATCACGTCGGTAATATTTTCTTAATCACGTCGGGGTCACCACTGTAGCGCTTAGGTGGTGTGTAGTAAATAATACTCCAGATGTACTTAGGTGTAGCGAGTTATATTGAGGTGGCGAATAGACTGAGGGTTACAGGAATATGTACAAGGCTTAATACTAAAATATAATGGTGGGAGTAACAGGTCTCCCATTACATATTCACGGCCAATAGGAACGAGCTGACATTAATAAACAAATGTAGTTCCTAAATAGTATGTGTGGTGGCGCGTCGTTCGCATTGTAGATATCGGTCGAGCAGCGGACGGATGATGTGTTTATGCATTGCAGCTACAAATAAATATTAACAAAAAAAAAACATTTAAAATATATAAAAAGTTTTTCGCCGGTATTGGGACCAGGGTCCAAGCTACCGTTGGTTAGAGGTTCAGAGACAGGAACCTCCTCACGATGGGCCGTATCAAGGAGCCTTCTGAATCAAGACCTTGATCTAACCGAAATGGGCATAATTTATTATCTCATATGAGTCTGATGTGTATCACTGCAGGGCAAATGCTTCACTTCCCTGTCTCCATTTTTGACTGTCAATAGCCAACTGGAGCCAATCCTTTGGTAAGAGTCTAGCTCGTCACACCATCTCCTTCTGAACCTATCTCGTCACCGGGTTCCGTTGTCCGGGATCAAATGTTGCCAGTTAGGCCAGATTTTGGGGCAATATGCGGCTGATGTGGCCAGGCCGGTTCCATTTTAATTTAATTGCAAACTTCTGCGATTTGGGAACAATAGGTCTAGGAATAATTTATTGGGGTTAGCTACCAGTCTTACCGGATGCAGTTGAATAGAGCGACTGCCAATCTTATACCCACAGCCCAGTTAATACTGTGTAATTACGATAAGATATATTCTTGGTAAGACTGGTTGTCAGATTTTAACGACTGTCAAAGATCTTCAAATGGCAGCCGGCCATTTTTATGACATTCTAGATCCTACTTTCGCATTTATAATATTATAAATGCGAATGTTTGTGAGGATGTTTGGATGTTTGTTACTCTTTCACGTCAAAACGGCTTAACAGATCTTCATGAAATTTGGTAGATTATAGTCTGGAATAACACATAGGATAATTTATTTTTTTTATTACACGCGGGCGAAACCGCGGGCGTCAGCTAGTATAACATAACGTAACTGACAATATGTCGGTACACTTTTAGGTAGGCCTCTGCCAAACCCTTTGGGTTGTACAGGCGTTATGTTATGTTCTAATAAAGATGTTTATTATCCGACTAAAATCATTGAGAAAAAATATTTTAACCTACTTTTTTTATAAAACGTTGCCCCAAACATTTAAACTCACATACGGAACAACTATCTGTAGGCCATACAAATATTTGTTTCGTGCGGGGATCGAACCCGTGACACGCAACGCAGCAGTCAATTACTCAGCCACAACGCCAACCGTGCCGTCTTCGTACTTAAGTTTGTCATGAACCAAAGCGAAAAAAATTAAGATTAGACAGCGAATAATACCCCGGTATGTTTGCAGAAGATCATTCCAGCTCACATGGCGATTAAAGTATAGGAAAAGTTGGTTTTCCAATAACTTTGTAAACGTTTCCGCAATCTTATGCACAAAATGAGGAAAAAAGGACTTTAATCATTCCATTCCTCGAACAGTTTTTTTTTTGCAAAATATGTGTCTAGATTTTTATCCTTGTAATATCTACACCGATATTGAATTCCAGTTTTGTGTTAAAAAAGCACGGATAATCGTTTTTTTCTGGTTTTAGTTTTTGTTTTTTTTAAACGTAAGCAACGTTTGCCCACTAGTAATAGTAATTGTTACACAACTATAACACATTTTTTTTACAAACCGTTGCCCCACTCTAGGAATTTCTTCTGCATCGTAGGTGCGTTTACGAACATTTAAATTCACAAACAAATATTTGTTCCGTGCGGGGATCGAAACTGCAACACGCAGAGCCACAGTCGATCGCTCAGTCACTGCGCTAAACAACTGACCTCTACAAATAAGTTAGTACTGAGGAAATTGTTAAGCAGCAGGGGTTTAGGAGAAGCACACCTGCTTTTTGCCAGTTTTTGCCTTACATGGAACCGGACATGTTACAAAGGGCGAATCTATTGCCAATCGGGTACAAATTCTGAAGAATTGTTATTTATTTATCCTCCTTAGATACAACTATCCTTACAGGCCTTAACCTAAGGCGATAGTGAAGCTATCAATTAATTAAACAAAATATAAAAAATAAAACACTTTACATCAAATCTCATAATTTCTAACTTGTACCTTATTATAAACAAACAAAAAAAAATCATTATATTTCTTTCCTTATGGTCTTACATAACTAACTATCCTTACTAATATTATAAAAGCGAAAGTGAGTTTGTTTGTTACCTCTTCACGCTTTAATGGCCAATGGATTTTGATGAATTTTGGTACAGAGATAGTTGGAAACCAGGAGACGGACATAGGCTATTATTATTTTTTTAAAGTGAGGTTTATGAGGGAGAACGAGGGAAGAAAAGGTAAAACTTAGCGTTGCATTTACAAATCAATAAGGCGCAAGGGCAAAAACTGCAGGTAGCAGGTACTGTGTCATACCGAATTTAGGGCGAGCGAATCCGCGGGTAAAAGCTAGTATTTAATAAAACTCTTGGGAAGTCACTCGAAAGTGCACGAGAAAACATCCAGTCGCCCGTGAAGTTCGTTCACAACAACAATTTGTTGGCGAAAACTTCCCTCAGTAGATCTCAGTTCTGGCTACCAGAATGTTCAGTAGTTGGTTACCTTATTAAGATGCATGCGGAACACGATCATGTGCCCCAGCAGGAACTTGTGGTGACAATCGCCGCTGTACACGGCAGCCCGGCGCGCATCGTGTTCGATCTTCTTAACTTGGTACTCAAACTTGGTCCAGCACTCGTTTACCTGGAAAAAGACATTGTATCTATTGTTTAGTTTTCTAGAGCCATGAGAAGATAAGCAGAACAGTGAGGACTTTGTGGTGATGGTACCACTTCTTCGTGGACTCGAAGCCATTCAAGTGCTGGCCTTTCTTTCTGCAATGTTCCATCACCACGTTTCCAAATACAGTGAAAGAAAAAACCTAAGAGATCAGTAATCTGCATAGTCCTTTGATCCAAAATTATGGGTTGTTTTGGCTGTTTCTTCTCAGAGATGTCGATTACGAAATATAGGGCTCATCTTTTTTTTAACAATAAAACATTGTTTTTATGAATAATTGAAATTAAAGAAACTTCTCCCAGTCCACCAGCTTCGGGCGTGGTGGTAACGGCAGCAGCTATGGGTAATGTGTGAGTGAGAGTTTCATTCACAGAGGGAATACAGCTGGACAACTAACACCCTCTATAGCTGCAAGTTAGCCCTTAGGATAGTTTCCAAAATAAAAATTGTCCGTCACGCGTTGCTGCATTTTTAACCGGCGAAAAAAAGGAGGTTCTCAATTCACATGTATATAATTTTTTATTTTTATTCTAATTCACAAATAAAAAATGCGTGTCCCTTATTTTTGAATAATTTAAAATACGGACTAAATAGAATAATAACTTTGAACCTGGAAACTCCATGCCTCGCTCGGAGGAAAACGAGCTAGTGTCACAACCCTATTACTGTGCCTGCAATTATAAACGACGTAGAGATGTACGTCAACCAGAATTCAGACGCGATGACATAATAATTTCGTAATCAACTCAATCTATTCCAGAAATTCTAGTCAACTTCCGAATGACATTAAAATAATCTAGTTTATACCCTACCTTCATATAAATAAAGTTATTTTTGCACCGATGGACATAACGGTGTACTAAATATATCGACGACAAGGTTTACCAAACGGCGTGTGCGCAGGTTGATAGGGACTACATTAAATAGTTAATAGACAGAACGCAAGACAGACTGTTGGTGTGACGTGGTGATCTCATTAGTGAGGCCACGAAATGAGCGGAGCAGTTTGTTAATTAGTTAGGTATTCAATTGTGCACGAGTTGTGTCCCGTACATGTCAAAAGATTGGGATGCCTGACCTTAGGTTTGTTTCCAAATCAAATCAAATCAAATCATTTCATTCAATTAGACCATTACAGGCACTTTTGAATGTCAAGAAACAAAATGAATCTACAGTCCCGGTCACAAGGCATAATAACTTGTGAAAGTACTGTAGTTTCCCATTCCAAAGCGTGTATCTCTATGGAGAAGAATGGGCAAGAAACACCATGGACACTCTTTCCCCATATAGGTAACAGTTTTGCAATCTTTTGTATCGATTATAGTAACCTCTATTGAGCCAGCCTATTTAGCGGCTACTTTGAACGTTTTCAGTAGCGTCCATTAACTCTTGTGATGTGCGTACTACAGCACAGGCAGGTCACGATATCAACTGCAGGGCAGACTCATCTATGAATGCCCACTTGAACAGGTTTTCCTTGCTTCGAGCAACCTGTCTGGAATCCGTTTAAAGACTTTAAGGTCTGATATGGCAACTCATGGGCAAGTAGGAGATTTTCAGCAAGTGGCACAAAAGGGTTGGGTGAGAAAGCACTCCACGGCTTTTTCAGCCTTTGTGGCACGATGATGCAAAGTGTTTTTTGCTGCAAACACTTTGCTGCAATGAGTTATGGATATTATTGTATTCTATCTTGAATTGAGTATTTCTTTGTTAGTCTAGTCTTCTTCTTCATGTCGCCAGCAACCCGATAAATGTAATTATATTTTTCTCTCCCAAAACATTGCCACCAGTGTAATCTTCAGCAAAAGATTGGATTGTATTTTTCAACTTGAATTTTCCCAATAGTTTTTTACACGATATGAGCCAGCTTTTCTAGTAGATTAAAATGATGATGTGCAAATTCAACAAAATGATGAAGGCATGTAATTATAATGAAGACTTGCATACATTCGTTTAGCACGTGTTTTGTTTTTGCATTAATAATGTTTGCACAGACACATAACTCGCTAATTGTAAGCCCACACCGCGTTCTACTCATTGCCAAGGTTTTAACATTGATGGACGTGGGAACACCTATATTATTAGATTATGTAATAAAATTATTTATATTCTTCCGATACGGATTATTTTAAAATATGGTATGTGTTATCGGCTTGTAGCTCAACCACTTTTGCGTTGATCCAAAATAAACATGGTGGGTTTTAGTGGTGGTATTTGGTTGGTGGTGTTTTTGACTGCCTCGTTGGTCTAGTACAAACACGACTGCTTTCTCAGTACCTATAAAGTACACTTCTGCTTAATCCTTCGGGGATTAAATTGATGATGATGATTTTCTTGTTGCAATATTTAAGATGATCGATTTTTTTAGTTTTTTTTTTATTATTGATAGGCTCGCGTTTGACCACTATCTCACCTGATGGTAAGTGATGATGTGGTCGACGATGAAGCACGCTTACCTAGAAATAACCTATATAATAAGTATAGTATTTACAAGGGGTTTTTAACTGGGTAGACTTTCGGATAGGTACAGCCTAAATCTAGTTTTTCATCATCTGCCTATCTGAATGACCTATGCCTCCAAAAAGTGGTGAGTGATGACGTTACATAATCTTTTTAGATTTTTCTCAGCTATGATGGAGTCGGCTTCCAGTCTTATCGGATGCAGCTGAATACCAGTATTTAACAGCATCTGCCTATCTGAATGATTGACGTAACATCATACTAATATATCCTTACTATATATACAGGGTCATTGAAAAAATACCCGAAACCTCTTAATCCTGCCTTCATATCATGACCCTGAACAACATTTGTTCTACGACTTTTCAAATTTCGAAGCATTTTTTTTCCATACAAAAAAATAAACTTAGTCAAAATTTTGCATATATCATTTATGCGGTGAGTGCGGTGACCGACGAAAGAGAGCCGCCCGGCCGCGCCGGCGCGGCTAGATCAAACGGCGCGCCACGCTCAAGGAAGCGAGCGGGCGCACAGCGCGGGGTTCGGGGTGACAGTCGCATGAGTGCCTTACTCGTAAGAACACGCGTGCGCGTATACCGCTATCGAAATTCGCGCGTATTAGTAAATTAAATACATATTAGCGGTTTCATATTTTGAATTCAATTTACTTCATCCATCTGTTGATATTGAAGAATGTGTTATGTAGGTACATACTTGTAATGCGATGAAATATTCAGGGGTCAATGTACTACTTGTGTGTTGCCTACATTTATTATTTTACTCGATTTTGGTTGCTTGCACTTAATAATCGCCAATAATTGAGCAAATCTTCTGTAGGTACGGTACCTACCTTGTTAAACGCAAGTCGACAAGGTCCAATTTAACATGCGCGCGGCGCGGCTATCAAAGTGGGTACGCGTGTAGTATACGCAAATTTTACAGACGTCAAATAAATGAAAACAAATTGTTTTTGGCTACGTTGTTTAGTTCAGGTCAAAGTCGTAGAACAAATGTTGTTCAGGGTCATGATATGAAGGCAGGATTAAGAGGTTTCGGGTATTTTTTCAATGACCCTGTATATATATATTATATTTCATATTATTTATATTTTATTTTATATTATATATTAATATTTTAATATTATTTATTATCACCTTTATTAACATTACATTCTTAAGATTAAATTTTTAAATATTTCTTAGTAAACAAATAAAAAAAACATTTAAAAATATAAAAATTAATTAATTATAAATTATTATTATTTATTAATTTTATTTATTTATTATTAAGTTTTAATTAATATTATAAAAGTGAAAGTGAGTTTGTTTGTTTGTTTGTTTGTTTGTTACCTCTTCACGCTTTAATGGCTTAACCGATTTTGATGAATTTTGGTACAGAGATAGTTGGGAACCAGGAGACGGACATAGGCTAATATTTTTTTGAAAAAAAGTCGGATGTGAGGGAGAAAGAGGTAAGAAAAGGGAAAACTTAGCGTTACTATTACAAATCAATAAGGCGCAAGGGAAACTGTGTTACCCCGAATTTAACGCGAGCGAAGCCGCGGGCAAAAGCTGGTCTATTATAAAGGCCAAAGTTTTTTTTGTGTGTGTGTGTGGGTTTGTTACTCCCTCACGCTCAAAGAGAAGTCATCCGATGGTTTCCCAACACAAAAAGAAGGATGTGACTTCTTGATCTCTGGTATACCAGTACATAAACAAAGTCATTTTTGTTTTAGTTTACTCTTGACCTATTATATATTGCAACAAACAAATACACCTCTGATCTCATTATTGTTGATGAATTGCAGGTGTTGTCACATAAAATATCACGTTACTGGCCATTTGGTACGTAAAGCGGCTGCAGTCAAGGCCTGGAAATGGATTGGTTGCATGAAATATTTATGTAATAGATTAAGCGCAGTGGCTGAGGGATCGACTGCTGCGCTGTGTGTCGCGGGTTGGATTCCCACACGGAACAAATATTTGTATGACCTGCAGATAGTTGTTTCGGGTCTGACTGTTTGTGTTTGTGCAAATACAGGAGATACTGGAGAAATTCCTAGTGAGGCAACGTTTTATAAAACAAAAAAAATGCACTAAGGCTAGGAGTTCTTTGCATAGCTTAAGAGTATAAATCTGATAAAGATATCTCAGAAAAGATAATAGAAGTAGACTAATGCCCCGTTCCAATAAACGAAAACGACTCGTTTTGCATACGAATAGTTAAATTTTGACATAAGCCTCATACAACTTATGTCAAAATTCAACTATCCGTAAGCAAAACGAGTCGTTTTCGTTTATTGGAACGGCGCATAAGTCTGCAGCTGAGGCACTTGCGATAGCATCAACATGATTATATCAAAAAGAATGTTTGTCGTTATTAATAGCAATTAAAATGTAATAAAATAGGAACATAGCGTTATCAAGCAAAAAGTTGTTTTAATTCAAGAATGCAGTTCAGGTCCTTGGAATAACTTTGTGACGTTATTACGTGGTTTGTGGTTATCAACTTGATCTCACGGGTTGATTGACAAGTTACTGAAGTTTATGTTCCACTAGCTGACGCCCGCGACCTCGCCCGCGTGATAATCGAATAAAAAATCATATGTGTTACTCCAGACTATTATCTAATTCTGTGCCAAATTTCATCCAGATCCGTTCAGCCGTTTAGACATGAAAGAGTAACAATCCTCACAAACTAGCTATTACCCGCGACGTGTCTTGCCTTATAATCGTACTATTCCAAATGTAAATTATGACAGCTGTCAAATACTAGAGTAATATGGATATAATGCAATATTGCTCACTACCCTACGTTATTAGCATGGTAATACATAACCTATGGTCTTTCCCAAATTGAAATCTATCTCCTTACCAAATTCCATTACGATCTGATCAGCCGTTTAGTTGTTAAAAGGTAACATATAAACAAACAAACAGAGTTACTTTTATTTTTAATATTAAGTATGGATGATTGATGTTTTTTTTTTATTTACCCAATACTTGCACTCTAATTATTTCCCACTACTGGGCACAAGCTTCCCCCACTACTCTTTGACATTCACCCCCTCGATCCAGCTTCAGGACAGTTCAGGACGCGATCATATCGCCATTCGCTCACCACACTCAATCAATAATTCTTCTGCCCTTATCTCAATTTATTTAGGGTCGGCGCAGCATGTATTCTTCTTCCATACTTCTCTTGTATTCGTCATCCCATCAGGAACCTCAGAAGGCGGATGGACTGTCAACGATGAAATGGCAAGGAAGGCCATATCGTCGTTGACAGTCCATCCGCCTTCTCTTATAGCTATCCTCAAAATACTCAAAATTTTCCATTCAAACTCATTTATATAAGATAGACAGTTTTGCAGAATGGCCGCTATTCACACTCGCCTAATGTTTCAACTCAAATAAAGAAGTTAGGAATCTGCTACCCTACCAGAACTTAGTCCACTGAGGAAAAGAAACAGAGCTATCGGGGTGTCTAGCATCATCTCTTTCCCTCAGTGGAATATTTTAGGTTAGGAATCTGCTGCCCTACCATGACGTCTTAAAGCAGAACTTATTCCACTGAGGGAAAGAGACAGAGCTATCGGGGTGTCTAGCACCATCTCTTTCCCTCTGTGGAATAAGTTCTGCTTTAAGACGTCATGGTAGGCCTACAGCTCTCCAGATGTAACACCCTCCTCTCTTCCTCCCTCTCCCTCTTCGCTTTTATAGGGAGTGGTCCATAATACAACACACGGGCTCAATACGAGTTTGTAAATGCCACGTATGTTCGATAATAAACTCCATTAGTTTTGTTTCCATTGCATCGAATGCATCCTAATATATTCTCGGTTTCCTTTGATCTCTATTTACGAAACAAATAAACAAAAACTCTTGCCAAATACTCTATCGCTATATAATAAATATTAGTTTAATTAACAATATTAATAAACTATGAGCCTATCCCGTCACCACTAATCAGAATCCTAAAAATAAACTATTTCCTAAAAGCAATTCTTGGTAGTGTAACATTGGGCGCAGCTGATGGCATTATGCAATGCTGCACAATTAGTCATGCTGTACCCTTGAACGTGTGAGTGCCACAGAGTCAAGGTGTGCACTTATACTGCAGAAACTCACATCCGAGTAGGTGCACCATACGATGGACTTTCATGAAGATAACATCATGTCTGTACACCCGCAATTCACCAGTTTTGTTTTATTTTTATTAATTCATTTACTAGCTTTTGACAGCGGCTGCGCTCGCGTTTAATTCGGGGTAACACAGTTCCCCTTTATATCAAAGTTCATCAAAATCGGTTTAGCCGCGAAGACGAAGTAAATAAGTGCAGTGGTTATGAATAAATCTAAAGCACTCAAAATTATACCTACTTGTCATTAAAGAATTCTGTCATTTTCAAAATGACATTATCATCCACAATCGCTAACGGAAACAAAACAATGTAAACTACATAAGCACCTAGATACTTCAGAAATAAGAGCATTCCAAACAGTTGGTTCCCTGCGATCACGATATTAATTTATCGATGATACAGATAACCTTACACTCTTGACAACAGGAAGAAATATTATCATCAATCTAACAAGTAATTAAATTAAGTGTTTATTATATATTAATATGTCGTGTAAACAGCGGCGCCTTTGAAGGTCTGAAATAAGTATTTCAGTCGTTCAAAGGCGCTCATTTATTGCTTACTGCAAAGGTGCATTGTTAAGTAACAATGCACCTTTGCAGTAAGCAATAAATGAGTTGGCCGCAATGAGCGTTTGATTTTCATTTATAGGCACTTTCTTGCTATAATAAAGAGTTTCCAATATCCGAATTATTTTAAAAGCTAGATTTAGGTTTTTTTTTTAATCTTAGCCCCATTTAAACTTACAAACATAGATAGCCAGACCCGGAAAATGTGCACAGTTCGGGTTGGTCGTTTCCTATGAAGAGGAACCAGCAAGAAACTCCGTGGTTATTCTTTAAATTCGTTTGGTTTCCATCTCAAAGGCACGGTTCACGCAGTGGCGATCGACTACTGCGCTGCGTGTCGTGAGTTCGATAAAATATTTGTAAGGCCAACATATTGTAGTTGTTCTGAATTTAGCTGTCTGTGTACTAAACTTCGATTTTTAGGGTTCTGTACCGGAAAAAGAGAAAATGGAACTTGTATTGGAACACTTTGTTGTCCGTCCGTTTGTCTGTCAAAACCTTTTATCTCGGAACGCGTAAAAGTATCGAGTTGAAATCTATATACTCAATTCTGCTGTCTCTTTGTGTTGTGAAAAAATCAACCCTCTTAGTCTACGCAGTCAAAAGATATGGCTGCTTATGTACGGAACCATCGGTGCGCGAATTTGGACTCGTTCTAGCCTAGTTTTATGTTGTCATAATAAAATTTCTCAGATCTTAACCAGATTAAAATTATGGCAACAAAAATAGGATGCTATACAATCACCATGAAAATATAACCACTCTAAAGATTATTCAGTTCAAACCACATTTTATTTGTTATTTATGTAAACTAAGGAACTAGTCCTGTTCTTGTTAATGAGAGCAGGACTGGTTCACACTTACATGCTGAATAGATCCAGGCAATAACAGGATAACAAACTATGTATTTGCAGGTGGGATTCCAAGTGATCTAACCAGTTCTTTCATTCCTTTGTATCTTTAAAGTGACTATTTTTTAAATCGTCTACTATTAATAAAATCAAAAGTCATTTTTTCAAACTAACCTCTCAAAGACCGCCATTATTTACGTCAAGCACCGCCGGGCGGGCTCTTATCGGAAGCGTAATCTGATTTTAAGACTTTTCTTAACTACAAATACAGTTTTAAGTCAGGGTTTGGTGGCACAAATTTGTGCCGGCGGGGCTCAACGGTAATACTTGTTTACTGGCACGTTTTTGTGCCGCTGGGGCTCTAGAGGTTAGGCTGATAATCAGCACTTTTTGAACGTCAACAAAATACAAAACACGGGCGTTTTGGGGGACCCCAGAACGCCCGCCCTTTGCCAACTCCTAATGTTTGATCTGGGAAGAAGAAACGTCGGAACAAACTCCCCAGAAACAGCCTGTCAGGTTAGAAGAACCAGTTTTCATACAATTTCATTTTTACAAAGGTTTTAGGAATCCATTCAATTATTGTTACATGTCAGCTAAGAATATAAAATAAAAAATTATCCAAGCATAAATCAAGCTTCCAGACTAGCGGGCGTGCCCACCGCCCTGTTTTCAGTCAATCAGAGCTCTGTATTATAAATAAACTAGCTGTGCCCAGCGGTTTCACCCGCTCTGCTTAGGTCCCCTTCTCACTTAGAGGTTTGAAAGATAGATAGTAGCCTATTCTCAGAGTTACTGAATATGGATAAAAAAATCACAAGAATCGGTCGAGCCGTTTCGTAGGAGTATGGGAACGAACATTGTGACACGAGAATTTTATATGCTAGACTATCATCATCCGCCTAGATTTTTCTCAACTATACTGGGGTCGGCCTCCAGTCTAACCGGTTGCAGATGGGAAATCATCGAATAACTTTCCCTACTTTCCCTTCTCGGAGCGGGGAGGAGTGTCAGAGTTGTACTGACTAAAACCCACCAATGTTTCTTCTATTGCCTTTTATATTCCGGGGCCGCGGTATCTCTTTCGAACAACCCACAACCCTGGCAGACGCGATACCCCTTGGTAAGACTGGTTGTCAGACATTTAATACAGTGACCATCTATAACGACTATCAAAGATCTACAAAAGACAGCCGGGACCAACATCTTAACGTGCTTTCCGAGGCACGGAGGAAACTGTACGTAACAGGTGGTCAGTTTTCCACAGACCAACCTAGGTAAGCGCGGCTTAACCTTAAAATCGACTGGAGGGGTTGTTATTATTTTGCCACGCGCTCCTCTTTATAAATAAACTACTTATTCTTCTTAAAAGCCTTATTTGCACTTCAAGGAATGATATGAGTATTTGAAGATAATGGAGTCGATAGTACCACTTAAATGTATTTAAACAGTTTCTAGTTGAAGTCAAGTGCTGCTTACACTGTTAACAACAGTTGCCGTGAAGGGATTCGCTTTATTAAGTGCCTTTTCAGTTGGAGGTTTGTTTTCAAGTATTTAGTTAAGGTAAGGAAATGATTTATGAGTACTTTTGAAATGGTTTGAATTTTGAAGGACAACTCTTGTTTCTTATGCTATTCAATGCTACTCCACGAATCGTTTTTTTTTAGATTTAGCTTTCAACAACTAAGCTACGAAAAAAAAAGGATGAAAATGTTAGAATAGAATATAATTTTAATAATATGTAACCCAAAGTTCTAACACAACTGCTTATGTCTATGAATTAGCTGTTACAGTTTATGCAAAAAATATATTTCTTTTTACCAAACGTTGCCCACACTAGGAATTTATCCTGTCTGTACTGTATATATCTCCTTCTCCTGTATCATTTAAACTCACATACACAAACAACTGGTTGTTTGAACTGAGCAACTATTACAAATGTTTTTTAAAAAAAAGTGTAATAACTGATAATTTTTTTTTCCAATATTTTAAGAAGTTACTAATTCACATTATAATGGGTATAAAAGTCATATTTTATTTACCAACTTACGAAGTTAGTAAAATAATTTATTTAAATAAAGTTTTAGAATGTTTTTTTTTTCAAGAAATACAGCTGAAATTTTTCCTAGCACGCGCTTCTACTAAATCAAAACAATTTCTCTATTTGCACAACAAGTTAGTCGAAACAAAACACAACACATCAGAGCATCCGACACGTGGGAGCAATGTGGTCACCCTGCTCTGACGTGCAGCAGTTTGGCAGCAGGTCAACTGGCAGACTGATGACGATAGCAGTGACGCGACCATCGCATACATTGATGGACTGCTCTCGTTTGTGTGTATTGCATTTAGCTTAGCTGGTTATAATGCTGTATTTGATGTTATGTGTGTGAAACACGAGAAAGGGACATTATTACTAAAAAAAAACCATTAACATGTTCTATGAAAACAGTCATTTTTCGTAAGTCGTTGTAAAAATAATAGACTCTCCCATGCACCGTGTACAGTCAGTAAAGTAACTATGTTGCCAGACTCGTTAGATTCAGTTGACATTTTCTTAAAATTAAAATTAATGTTTTCGAATAAAGTTAAGTTCATTTGGTAGAAAACAAACAGTTCATTAAATTAATTAAATTTGACTTTATACGGTCATCGGTTCCAAGAAAAAAAAAAACTGTTTCTGGAGAGTCTTATTAAAGAAAGAAAGAAAAATTAAAGCCGTATGGGCGGACGAGAACTTCGTTGACTATATTTTGTATGCCTTTAGAAATTGTAAAGAAGAAGTTGTAAAGGAATGAGTTGGCATTTTGCCTGGAAATGCAAAATACTACTATACGATAAACTATTTGATCGTACCTCCAACAAATTCACTACTTTATAGTACTAGGTGCGAGATTCCGTATGCAACTGTGAAGTACATCCATGTTTATTAACGTGTTAATATTTTAATGATCATACTAAAATCAACACGTTGTCAATAAGATCAACACAATTAATTGAATCCTCTTTGGAGCTTTGCCGTGACCTTAGTGAATTACAAAGAGCGATTAATTGATAGAATAGTTACTTAACAGGTCTTTTTAGGGTTCCGTACCTCAAGAGGAGAAAATGGAACCCTTTTTGGATTACTTTGTTGTCGGTTTGTCTTTTAAGACCCTTTAACTCGGGAACTCATAGAGGTATTGAGTTGAAATAAAAACAAAAATTTCGAACAATTTGCAACCCCGGCAGGCATTGGCCCTGCCAGGCCCATCTGCTTTGCTGACATTTCCTTGAGGTGCGCGTGGAATACAATTTACTGTAACAAGGTGACGCCCAAATTTTTGCATCAATAAATTCGCTCTCAAATGACACTGGGCAGGAAATATGCTGCCGGACAAATTATGAGCTAAAATAGCATAAAACTGGTTACGAAGGAGATGGCAGAGTGAACTAGTTAGTTTCTAGGAGCTGGAAGGAGGAGCAGGTTCGTGAAAAAAACAAAAGTACTCTTATTCCCCGCCAGTCTCATAGAACTTATGTCAAAATACAACTATCCGTAAGCAAAATGAGTAGTTTTTGTTTATTGGAACGGGGCATTAGTCGGCTCAAAATTGAAATTCCATCAGTATAATTCTAACTTTCGTTTAGGAGGCGCTTAGTGTTAGTGAAAATGAGCATAGAACAAAAGTTGCAATTTAGTATTTATCACTTCATCTATCTTCTTATCAACACAAGATGCAATAACACAAACACATGACGAGATCGTTCACCTATTGCCAAGTTTCTCAGCTAAATATAGTAGTATCAGACTATCAGAAATGTACGCCATTACACTTCCGATCTCCATGCCAACCGTAAATGCATTAGAATCAACTCTGACATAACATTCATGTTATGTCAGAGTTGATTCTAATGCATTTGCATTTTGCCTGTAATCTCAGAGAGATTAGGCAGGAATGTACGTTTAATACACCAACATTTTGTCAGACTTGTCCTTTGTAATAAGGGGCGAATTTATTGCCACTTACCGGGAACAAGTTTTGAGTCTAGGCTGGTAAAGAGGCTACCGCCTGCCTGGATCGCCCAACCCTCACTCCGCCCAGAGCAGATTCTTTGATGCAACGGTATCTCTTTCGAACAACCCAAGCCCCTTTGGTTCGATAACCCTTGGTAAGACTGGTTGTCAGTTTTCAAGCCAATGAATACTTGTAACGACTCTCAAAGATCTTCTAATGACCGGGGCCAATGGCCTAACGTGCTTTCCGAGGCACGGAGAAAATATCGGTATGTAATAGGTGGTCACCCATCCACGGACCAACCTGGGCAAGCGTGGCTTAACCTGAAGATCGCTCCAAACGGCTATTATAATTTAATCACCTCATTATCTGCGAACGTCATACAAAGGTTCACGATAAACTGGGATAAGCGAAGTGAATAGAATCTGCTAATTAAGCCCGCAGTTCACATTGGGCCAAGGGGTTGGGTCAGCCTATTAGCCCAAAGTATAGAGGGATACTTGGCGGTATGTTGGCAGCGATGATCGGTTGGCGCCAACATTGGCGAGCAAACCGATTGTTGTCAGTTTTTTGTTCACACATCACAGGATCTTGGCGAGCTTCGTCATGATTGACACCAATGTGTACACAGCGACATTGGGTATTCATTATCTTGGCCCAATAGGCTGGCCCAATACCTTGGCTTAATGTGTACTGCGGGCTTTAGCTGGAAAGAAGTGTCAGAACAAACTTTCCGCCAACACATCTGTTATCGACGATTACACCATTCCCATACTCACCTTGGCAATACTCTGGAACTCCACGTGAAACTCATTAACAATTAAAACAAACAGTTTCTGTATTAAAAGCAAGGTTATGTCATGAGTTTAAAGACAGCCTGGGGGAATTTACATTCGCATTTATGTTGACAATATGTCGGTCGTTATTTCGAGTTACGACTATTTTATTGGTCAGACCACGATGGATTCTTAGTTCTAGGTGTATGGTGGCGTTTCTTCTCTACATTTAATGGCTGTTTGGCAAAGTGTGATGTGGTCAAGGGAATTTGTCATCGAGTTGTTTTCGGAGAATTAATGAATCATTCATTATTATTTTGGCTAGTGATTAACATGGACTGGGGATTTCAGTAATAACAGCCGCACGAGTTGATCTAGGTTCGTGGATCAAGGTTAAGCGGCGTTTGCTAAGGACGGTTTATAAATGGGTGACCATATCTGTTTGCAAGTAGATCTTTGTCAGTTGCTACATAAAGTCATTGGTAGGAAAGTTTGACACGTAACAATCATAACCAAATAGCTGGGTTATAGAGGTCAGACAGAAGTACAGGGGTCTTAGTCTGTGTACAAGTCTGATTTTGACAAGTTTAGTATGTAGCAGATTACCAAACTTGTCAAAATGACCCATTATACGATCAGTGATCGACCATTCTGACACTATTGTAATAGCAGACTAAGGCTCCTGGTTATATGAATCCGGTTGGATTAGAAGCAGTTTCGATTTGGTAAGCTTTAACAGGACGAGGACTGTAATAAAAATCCAATCTGCTTATCAGATTATTGGGTGTCTGAAAGCGATTCCGCGGCGCGGACCAAAAAGGGGGAAATAATTTAATTTGGGTAAACAATATTGGGAATGATTTGGATAATCTATAAATTTTATTTTAAAATGATTTTATACTCTTTGCTGTGGCTAACAGGGTCCGTAATTGTACCGTAGCTTTAAGCCCATTGTAAGATCTTCACACACGAAATGCACATAAAGATATGAATATGAAGGAAAATGGATGGTTTCCACGTCTGACACAGCCTCCCGCTCCACCCAGGGCAGGAAAGTTATTTGATGATTTCCCATCCTAAAAAAGCAGTTGGTCATAAAATTGAATTGAACTAGAATAAACAAGCGACACTATCAGCTTACAAAATAAAACAAAAGTTAAAAAACAAGAACGCCAATAGACTAATGTAGACTTGTCTAAAAATATATCAACTTGTTAGACGGTAGGTACAGTTGGCACAGTGGCTGAACGATCGACTGCTGCGCTGCGTGTGGGGGTTTCGATTCCCGCACGAAACAAATATTTGTATGACAGATAGTTGTTTCAGGTCTGGCTGTTTGTGTATGTGAGTTTAAATGTTTGTAAACGCACCCACGATACAGGAGAAACTCCTATTGTGGGGCAACGTTTTTTTTTAACAAAAAAAAACTGACTGGCTATATCACCCACTACGAAAAAGATGTCTATGAACGAATGTTTACAAATTATATTAACAGCACCTTCCTCTCTGCTTACCCAACAATGTGCAAGTCGGGCGCTATTGCCAAATCCCGTACAAGCTCGTGAACGCATCTATGCAACACATTCCGACGTGATGGCATTCGTTTTGCATTACTTGCATCGATAGTGCTTCCATCTGTTGTAAACAGGGCTGGCAGAGCTCTAAAAGCTTATTGATATTTGCATAAAATACTCACATAAATATTGTTATGTCATATCTTTACATAGTTTAAAATAAAGTCATTTTTGGTGTTCCGTAACTGTTCTATTTTTCATTAATTTGCCACACACTAGGAATTTCTAATGTATCGTAGGTGCGTTTAAAAACATTTAAACTTACAGACACAAACAATCAGACTCGAAACAACTACCTGTAGGTCATACAAACATTTGTTCCGTGCGGGTATCGAACGCACGACACGTAGCACAGCAGTCGATCGCTTAGCCACTTGAGCAAGTGTGGTCAAAAAATATCTACATATAAGGTATCTTTTGACTGCAACTAAACGAAAATATCAACTCGGACCACAGGATTTTGTTTATGGTTTTAATTTCAACTCGATATTTCCACGCGTTCCCGAGATTAAGGGCAGACAGATGGACACAAAGTGATCCTATAAAAGTTCCATTTTTCTCTTTTTCAAGAAAATAATCTATTATCGCATTGTTTGTGATTTTTGTGTAGCTATAGATATGTAAGTGAGTAAGTCGTTGAAGTGCCGTATATAAATAAATTAATAAGATATTTAAGACGATTTTATGGCAAAGCTTATTTACCTTGTTAACAAAAAGCACGGATTAAACCTTTATCTACATACTTAGTTAACCAGCATGCATCTAAACAAACAGTATGTGGGAAAAAGGTAGCCTTATCGATTGTCGCTACTTCATGCTCATTGCTTGTGGAATACCAAGTACAATCCACAGATACCAAAATTGAAGTTCGTATTTCTACCAACCCTACAAGTCTACATTGTACAACTGTGTTCCCGCATATTTTGCCCAATATGTTTTGATAAACACACATTTCTCCACACAAACTTAAGTTCACGTCAAAGTTATTTATAGAAAGTTTTCGCGTATTCTTGGCAATTTATTATTGTAAACGAATACGTAAATAGTTTGTTGAGAGAATGCAGTTAATCATCAATATTTTCTGACGTGATATCAGAGGAATGGGGGAAGAAAACAATATTTGTTATGGTTGGGCTACACGTGGGGAAGATTGGTCATGTTAGATGGTGATAACATATTTCTAAAAATACATTTTATGTTGAAAAGTTGCAGATGACGAAAGATGGCAACGAGAATGAAAGAAAATGGCTTTTCTTCGAGAAACGTTTTTCGTCACCATTTATAGATAAGTAGGCCTGCAGAACTTATTCCGCTGAGGGAAAGAGACAGAGCTATACAGGGTGTCTAGCACCATCTCTTTCACTCTGTGGAATAAGTTCTGCTTTAAGAGGTCATGGTAGGGTAGCTGATGTCACTTGTGACAGTGACATCTAGGAGAACTGAAAATTCACATATAAAGTTTAAATAAGATATTAATGTATTATAAATAACTATACCTGAACCAAAGGCATTAAATGTTGTTTTTTGTATTTACAGGTGAGTAATAAAAGTTATTGATATAAAAAATGTGTAAAAATCTTTGTATAAAACGTTTTTTTAATAAATTATTTTTTGTATTTAAGTACATTAAACGCAATTGTGCTTTAATTTCATTCAATAGGGTGTAATCCTATTATATGTATATATCTTTCATGCACTCCTTAATCTCCCTCTTTTTTAAAAACACTTAGTCTACATCCCTTTTTATAAACTATCCTTCCGAAGGTATGCTGGAAAAGTTTTTTTTAAATTATCATTACCTTTGTACCTATTTTCTGTTCCTGTCTTCTGTACTGTATTCAGCGTGTACATCCTACTCGCATGTGAGGATGTATGGATGTAAGGACGGACATATGGATGTAATGACTAGCTGGCGCCCGCGGCTTCGCCCGTGTGATTTTGAAAAAAAATCCTAGGTGTTATTTCAGAGTATAATCTACCTCTGTGCCAAATTTCATCAAGATCCGTTCAGCCGTTTTGACGTGAAATAGTAACAAACATCCTCACAATCATTGGCATGTATAATATTATCTGTTATCTATACTATATTGTAAGTATTGCTGTTAGTTACTTTAATAAAGAAAAAATAAATAAAAATAAATAACTAAGTACATATATAGTTTAAAATACAAAAGATTTATGCCCCGTTCTAATATATTTAACTATCCGTAAGCAAAACGAGTCGTTTGTGTTTATTGGAACGGGGCATTAGACAGCAGCAGAAGAAATCGGATAAAACATATAATGTTACTTACGAAGAATAAGGTACGCAGAAGTGGCTAACATTACGTTTTATTTCTTAACGTTAACAATGACCTCTCTATGCATTAAAAACTGTAACATTCACATAATCTATTAATAAATTATGACTTGTTACTGACCTAACCAACAGTCACCCTACACTCGGATCAAATTCAACTGATTGTAAATAAATACTAGTCTCAGAGAACAATGCTGGTTTATTTCGTTGTCAGCACTTATTATTAAGTTGTATATTATATAATTGTATCGATTATTAGCGATAAGAACGCTTATAACCATAGAATCAGCAATTTCTGTAAAATAGTTATTTTAATCTTTTGGTGTGCAATAAAGTATATTCTAAGCTATCCTTACTTATAATAAATATATATACTAAATATGTATTATAAAAGCGCAACGGAGTTTGTTTGTTTGTTACCTCTTCACGCTTTAATGGCTCAACCGATTTTGATTTACTTTGGTACAGAGATAGTTGGAGTTGTTGGCTATTAAGAGTTGGGGGCTATTTTTTATTTAAAAAAAGTGGGATGTGAGGGAGAAAGAGGGAAGAAAAGGGAAAACTGAGCGTTGCTATTACAAATCAATAAGGCGTTAGGGGAACTGTGTTACCCTGAATTTAACGTGAGCGAAGCCGCGGGCAAAAGCTAGTTATATTATACACACGCGAAATTCAGTTTGTTCATTCTTTATATAGAAACTAGCTTTTGCCCGCTATTTCGCTCGCGTTAAATTCAATGCTACCTGTAGTATTTACCCTTGCGCCTTATTTATTGTAATGCATAAAAATATCATAAGAATCAGTCGAGCCGTTTCGGAGGAGTATGGGAACAAACATTGTGACACGAGAATTTTATATTTTTTAGATTATGAAGATTTGTTTGTATCGAATAGGCTCCAAAACTACTGGACGGATTTAAAAAAAAACACAAATAGGAAGCTACACTATCAGGAAGTAACATAGGCTATACAACATCACGCTACCACCCACAGGAGCAGGGCAGCAACTAAAGACGCAGGTGAGAAAGCTTCTGGTCAAAAAGCACTACCTCTCTCCTTAAACAAAATATTAAATACTTCTTTGCTCTTGATGATTATTATTTTAAATGTATATTATACGTATTTATATACAAGTATTTGTTTTTTTTTAAATAGCTATTAATTTTGGAAAATGTTACACTATAGACTACCTACAGTACTGTTTCTCCTCCTTTAAAAGATCGCTTTTAGCGATAGGACCGCCCATTGTGTCACCCTATATTCTTGTTATTTCTATGGTGTACATAATAAAGAATATTCTATCTATCTATCTATCTGAAACCGCACAAAACAGCTATAGTATATAAAACACTCACATCATTATGAGGCGGTCTCCAATGCAAATTTCTGATCACTCCATCAGCGAACCCAGTGATATTCGTGAGGAACGTCTTCAAGTCGTTGCCAGCTCGTGAGGCGAAGTCGGTGTAGAGCAGCAGAGCATCATTCTTGACTGAATGAAGGTCAGCAATGAGTGGGGCGTACTGGTCATCATTGATAAGCACCTGTCGAGCGTGGGTTGGTCGGTTGCGGTTCGACACATCTACTCTGATCACAGCGTCCTGAAACCGTAAAGATGGAGGTATCAGATGAATAGAAAACAAAAGAAGAACGTTTAGCCAAGACACATTACCTACATTTAAAAAAAAAATTAGAGGTGTCAAGGGACACCCGGATGGAACGAAGTTCCTATAGAAATGAAAATATCTGGCTTGCTAGAGAGAGAGACAGACAGACAGAGAAACATGCGACGCCTTGCAGCTTACAATAGCTTACTATAGCAAAAAGTGTCGTGATAACTTTTCGTAAGATTTTTTCCGTCTAGCCCCCTTTCACAACGCGCGAGAAGGAAGTTCGTTCCAAAAATCGCCGAAGTTTACGAGAAAAATGCGGCTTGTCCGTAAGTCGGATCGGTGGGGGATTTTTTATATTTCTTTTATTATGGCGTGTTTCACCTCTATGCGAATTATTACAACTTAACCATTTTATTCGTCTAAAATAAATATGCCTGAACTAGTTTCGTTTTAGTCCAGAATTTGCCAAAAGTGTGCCCAGAAGGACTAGCGGAGGTTTTGGTAGGGATCTCCTGGTTCTTATGTGTTCTTAATTATAGTAATCAATTAGTGGTGGTAGTTTTGTGATCCTATAAGGGTTATATTTTTCCTTTTGAGGCACGGAACCCTAAAAAACAGTTACCGAGCAATAACTTTTTCGTAGAATTACTTTGATGTACAGAAGGCTTGCTTGAAAGTATTGTGCAGGGTCTGCCGCGAGTCCCAGCTACCGTAGACGCGGGTCTGTGGACGGTGAGCAATGGGTAGCTCACCGCCCGTGCGTCTAGTGAAGACGTGTTCCACGCGCGCCTTTAAAATGTGTTAGCAAAAGAGAGGGGCTTAACAGAGCCACTGCTTGCCTGTGAGTTGTTTGAAAGAGATACCGCGGTCCCGGAACATAAAGGGCAAAAGAAGGATGGGTTTTAGTAAAAAATCTGACACTCCTCCCCGTTTCGCCCAGATTGGGGAAAGTTATTTGTTGCTTTTCCATCTACAAAAAGAGGGCCCGTTTACTTTTTATATAGGTACTCGATGGCTCAATTCCAACCGTTTGCACTACACTACGGACTTAATATGCAGCAGTTGTTCCGGGTCTTATTGATCGTGGTCAGCAGATCGAGAGATTTGTATCAGTTATATGCACGAAGCAATTAATGATATATTTTATTTAATTATAGCTGGCGCTCGCCCGCGGCTTCGCCTGCGTGATGATCGAAAAAAAACCTTAGTGTTTTTCCAGATTATAATCTAGCTCTTTGCCAAATTTCATCAAGATCCGTTCAGCCGTTTTGACGTGAAAGAGTAATAAACATCCACACATCCATTCATCCCTACAAACATTGCATTTATAATATAAGTAGGATTGGATTAAGAATGATGATGGCGAGGCATCACTTTCAAATCATGCATTGTTATCCAAACTAAATATGTACGCAGATTTTCTGCTCAATCGAAGACCGGGAAACCGATCAAAAAGTTCAAATTTTTACATAAGTAGCTTAAAAAAAACTTCGTGGGTGCGTTTACAAACATTAAAACTTCTATACACAAACAGCCAGACCCGAAACAGCTACCTGAAGGTCATACAAATATTTGTTCCGTACGGGGATCGAACCCGCGACACGCAGTACAGCAGTCGATCGTTCAGCCACTGCGCCAACCTTGCCGTCAATTGTAACACGTGAAGCTAATAAAAGCGCCATATAAATAAAACAAAGACGAAAGTGTTGCAAAAAAAATAATTACCAGCCTTGAATAATGTAGTATTTTTACTTACACAGCGTTATGATCTAAATATTATTCTTTTAAATGTAATTAAAAGCGATTTTTAAGTTTTGTTACCAGTCTTACCAAGGGGTATCGTATAACCCGGTAATAACTGGGTTGTGGAAGTCAGATAGGCAGTTGCTTCATGGAAAATACTGGTTTTCAGCGGCATTCGGTTAGACTGGAAGCCGACCCCAATATAATTGGGCAAATGGCTAGGCAGATGATGATGATTAAGTTTTGTTAGTTTTAACAAATCATCCTTACTAATGTTAAAAAAGCGAAAGTCTTCACGCCTAAATGGCTAAACCGATTTTGATGAATTTGGTACAGAGATAGTTGAGACCCTGGAGACTAATTAAGTAATATACTTAGGCTATTTTTTAAAAGTGAGAAATGAGGGAGAAAGAGTGAAGGAAAGGGAAAACTTAGCTTTGCTATTACAATAAATAAGGAGAAAGGGCAAAAACTACAGGTAGCATGTACCTGCAAATCAGGAATGGGGAACTGTGTTACCCCGAATTAAACGCGAGCGAAGCCGCGGGCAATAGCTATTTTTCTATAAAAATAGCTTAAACTCTGGATTAACACATAGGCTACATATATTATATCCCTATCTTCGCTGGCGAAACCGCGGGCGCAGCTAGTTTTAACATAAATCACAATATATACCACTAACTATTTCACCTGACCACTCAAAACTAAAAATGTTATAGCTCCCATTTATTTCGCCACAACACTGTTGCAGCTGACTGAATACAAACAATAACATTTAGACAACAGCACAATTGTTCTCTTATAGCCGACATCAAAGTATAATAGACTGGTCTGCACTTTGTAACACAAACTTAACATTATCCTGTCATCTGTCACTTGTACCAGATGAGTCATCTATACTAAAAAATCGCCAAGCGTTTGGTTGGTCTACTCTTCTCGTGACCAGAGGGCTGGCCTGTTTTTTGCACAAAAAATAAGCATTGCCATCCAACGCGGTAATGCTGCCAGCCTTCTGGGCACTTTACCTGTTGACTGCGATTTAGACGAATTTTTGACGCCCTGTAATTATTAGTTTGTGTCTATTTCTAGTGATTAAAAGATTATTGTTATGAAAAGTGCAATAAAGTTCTATACCATAATAATAATCATCTTTTTTACTCGCGATCATTGTGCCGATAGTCGTTACAGCCAATGGTTTAATTGCCAAGAGCCTTGAGCAACACCTGAGGAGGCTCTCGTTAGGCAGCTGGATCAAGGGCTTGATATAGAAAGCGTATTCTTGGAAACGGCTAGTATTGTTAGGAATTTCCTTTCTCAGGTGCCCTGACCTGTAGCTTGCACCCTGTTCTCGATGCCGGTGGGCTACTATTTTTAAAAGTTTTTTTTTTGGTCTACTAAAAAGTATTAATAATGTAAAAGTACATGTGTATCTAATATATAAAATTCTCGTGTCACAGTTTTCATTATACCATACTCCTCCAAAACGGCTGGACCGATTTAAACGAAATTTTGTGTACATATCGGGTAGGTCTGAGAATCGGCCAACATCTATTTTTCATAACCCTAAGTGAGCAGCGGGTGAAACCGCTGGGCACAGCTAGTAAATCAATAAACGAATGAATATTCTCTTTACCATAAATAACAAGCTTTCGCCCTCGACTTCGTCCGCGTGACATAGTTAATTTGGGCTAACGAAAAAAGTTATCTTTCTCTCCCCTTTTCTCACTTAGACTATGTCCGTCTCCAGAGTCCTGTCGCGGGTTCGATCCCCGCACGGAACAACTATTTGTATGGAATACAGATAGCTGTTCCGGGTCTGGCTGTTTGTGAGTTTAAATGTTTGTAAACGCACTTACGATACAGGAGAAATTTCTAGTGTGCGGCCAAAGTTTAAAAAAAAAAGACTGACTCACTAAAACCCACCCAGGGTGATGTAAGTGCAGAGGGGCTTGCCAGAGCCTCCGCCTGCCAGGGTTGCGGGTTTTTCGAAAGAGATACCGCGGCCTCGGAACGTAAAGGGCAATGGAAGGAACATGGGTGGGTTTAAGTCAGTACAAGTCTGACATGCCCCCCCCGTTCCGCCCAGAGCGGGGGAAGTCATTGGATGATTTCCCACCCGAAAAAAAAGGGTGATGTAAGTAAAAGTCTGACACCCATAGGTGGAGCGAGAGGGGCAAAAAACAGAGGGTCAAGAGCAGAGTGCCCCGCTTTGGCGGGGGAAGTAATTTGATAATTTCCCATCCGCAAAAAAACCGGCCTCGCTTAACTAAGGTCGCCATAAAATTCTCATGGCGGAATTATTATGATGACGTCACAAAGGAAACTATAAACCATCTGCTGTTAGTATTTACAGTTCATTTAATGTGATGACGTCATTAATTCAGTTTTACATGCCAATTTTCTAAACTGCCTAGCGAATAATTTGTTTGGAAAGGTGATTTATTTTCAGACGACTATGATTTAACGAGAGCAGTGGCTGTTTGTGATAATGACCTAGAATTACGGGAGCAATACCAGCAGGTTCCATGCCTCAAAATGAAAAAATGGAACTCTTTTGGATCGCTTTGTTGCCCGTCGTCTGTCTTTTCTTTTCTTTCTTTCTTTAAAAAAAATCTTTGCCCCACACTAGGATTTCTCCTGTATCGTGGGTGCGTTTACAAACATTTAAACTAACATACACAAACAGCCAGACCCGGAATAACTATCTGTAGGCCATACAAATGTTTGTTCCGTGCGGGGATCGATCGCTCAGCCACTGTGCCAACCGTGTCGTCTTGTCTCTCTGTCAAGACCCTTTATCTCAGAAACGCGAGGTATCCCGCACAACGAACAACCCGCAACTCCCGTAGGCGGTGGCCTAGAAGGCCCTAGTAGGCCTTGCTGACATGTCTCTGAGACGCGCATGGAACACGAACGCGCCGTCAACACGGCCTGTCACTAGAGGGACAGATAGTGAGCTACCCATTGCTCACCCTCTACAGACCCGCGTCTTCGGTGGCCGGGAGTCTACGGTAATTGGGTTGGTTTCAGCTGCACCATATGTGCAGGGCCATATGTGTCATTATACAAGTATTTACAGACTTACAGCTGGGTATCTCGAATTCAGTTTTGCTTGCGTTAAATATTCCCCTTTCCTGATTTGCAGGTATCAGCTACCTGTAGTTTGTGCCCTTGCGCCTTATAATATTGTAATAGCAATGCTAAGTTTTCCCTTTTCTTCCCTCTTTCTCCCTCATATCTACATATTTAAAAAAAAATAGCCTATGTCCGTCTCCAAGGTCCCAACTACCTCTGTACCAAAATTCATCAAAATCGGTTTAACCATTTAGGCGTGAAGACGTAACAAACAAATAAACTCCCTTTATTTTTATAATATTAGTAAGGGAGTAAGAATTTCATGAAGCTACCGATCGTGATCTCAATATAAACTGAAACCCTCAAACACGGAAGCTATCATCATAAACAATAATGAATTCTTCTGTATTATGAAATAATGCACAATAATGACGTCATCCAGTGCATCTATGCAGTAGTGACCTTTGACCCTGCACTTGCAGCTTGGATTTGCGCCAACACATCCGTGTCGGCCTCTTAGACTCTTAGTAGTACCACTTGAAACTGTGCTTATCCATTTAAAGAGAAGATATTATGTAAGTGTCTATTCTGAAATCTGTTCTTAAGAATTCAGGTGACTTTTATTGGTTTCGTTGATTTTTTTGCGACCGACTTATGGGAGTAAAGTTCTTTTTCACTTTGGTTTTGGAAGTCGGTTTTATTTTTTACAAAAAAAGTTTTTTATTTCAGCATTTTTAGTTATGGTTTAATTACATATTACATAATCCTAAAAAAAACGAAAGTGAGTTTGTTTGTTACGTCTTCACGCCTACAGAGACGGTACAGAGATAGTTGGAAGTGGAACCCTGGAGACGGACATAGGCTATTTTTTTTTAGAAAAAGATTGTGATATGAGGGAGAAAGAGGGAAGAAAAGGGAAAACTTAGCATTGCTTTTACAATAAGTAAGGCACAAGGGCAAAAACTACAGGTAGCAAGTACCTGTAAATCAGGAAAGGGGAACTGTGTTACCCCAAAATAAACGCGAGCGAAGCCGCGGGCAAAAGCTAGTGTTTATCTAAAATTAATTTTCCATTGTTACTAAAAGATTAGCAGATCTCCCATATAGACATAGAGTAGACAAATAGATATGTTTATTAGACGATAACTCATAAACTACTAAAGCAATATAAATAAAACTAATATGGGGCCACCTGGAAAGTATGCACTATCAAACGAAAAGAGAATTTTACAAATCGGTCTTGACGTCTTTAAGTAATCTGTGAACATACATAAAAAACTTTCGAACGAATTGAGAACCTCCCCCTTTTTTAAGTTGGTTAAAAACAAAATAAACATAATTTACACAAACGTTCTAAAATCAACAAAGACAAACGCATGCAGTGATTCTCGAAGGCTTGTTAATGCTGGAACAGACAGCAAAACAAATATTATTTAATCATTATATGGAAGCACTGTCGAACGCGTATTCACGTAAATTGGCAAGGAGACTGAAGACTCCTGTGAAGCTATTACTATCTTGGAGCAAGTACGGTTTGTTAACGGTTATGTCAGTTAGCTGATTTCCATTATAAATTGCCTTTTTTGCGGATAGTAAATCATCAAATAATTTCCCCTGCTGTGCGGAGCGGGGAGGAGTGTGAGGTTTGTACTGACTAAAACCTACCCATGTTCCTTCTTTTGCCGTTTATGTTCCGGGACCGCGGAATCACTTTAGAAACAACCCGCAACCCCGGTAGGCGGTGGCCCTGGCAGGCCCATCTGCTTTGCGAACATCTCGTTCCCGAAGTAAAGTTTCTTGACAGACAGACAGACAGGCGGTCAACAAAGTGATTATATATGGTGGAAGCCTCTTTTTTTTCGAGGAACGAAACCTTAAAAACCGGCCGAGCGAGTCACACTCGCGCACCAAGGGTTCCGTACAAACTTGCGACATAATATAAATAGCCATATCTTTTGATATAATTTTAATTTCAACTCTATACCTTCACGCCTTACTGGGATAAAGTGGAGAAACAGACAGACAGGCGGAAAACAAACAGATGCTATAAGAGACGTTTTTCTTCAACACATATTCTGACAACTCCCTAATCTTAAATCTCATGCAGCTCATTAAAGCGTATTGATACCAGAGTTATTTCTAAAGCCATATCAATCCAAAAGGAATGCGCTAAACCCACAATGTACTGAAATTCTTATCATACCGCGTTTAAAGTATGACTCAACGTGTAATAGGTATCGTTCTACAAATCATTGTTGTGACTAGTTCGCTGTGATTAGGAATGTATGGTTGCATTTCTTCTCGACGATGTAAGCGGTAAATTACTGAGAAATTTAGTGACACTTGTTTTATTTCGACCATCTCTGATTTTTGACCTTGGAAGCAGTCCAAGGGATCCTATGTTCATCGTAGCATACCATCTCGCCTGCAATCTTTAAAAGATTGGCTGTTCGCTGTAGACAGACAGACAGACGAACAACAAAGTGATCCAATAACTTCCAGTCTTACCAGATACAGCTGAATACCAGTATTTTACATGGAGCGACTGCCTATCTGACCTCTATAACCCAGTTAGTACTGTTAGTACTCTTGGTAAGACTGGTTGTCAGACTTTCGGGACACTGACTATCTGTAACGACTGTCAAAGATCTACAAATGAGAGCCGGGACCAACAGTTTCACATGCTTTCCGAGGCACGGGGGAAACTTGGTATGTTAGTGGTGGTCACCCATCCACAGACCAACCTAGACAAGCGCAGCTTAACCTAAAGATCAACGTGAGCTGCCATTATTTAGCCACGAGCTTTATTTTTGAGGTACGGAACCCTTATTGGATTACTTTGTTGTCCGTCTGTCTGTCAAGAACCTTTATTTCGGGAACACGCGGACGAATCGAGTTGAAAATAAAACCATATACTCAAGTAGGTATGTGGTCCCTTAGTGCTGTGAAAAAGTCAACCGACTAAGTCTACGCAGCCAAAGAAATGGCCGTTTTTTGCCGTCGCAATTTCGTAAGGAACTCTCGGTGCGCAAGTCTGACTCCCTCTTGGCCGGTTTTCCTTTTGAGGTACAGAACCTAAACTAAAATGTAAATACAATGACAGTGTTAATTAAAAACAATATTTGTGCGCCACTAGGAAAAGCATAGAGGACCTCACTATCTGTAACATCTAATACTATGTTCATTTGACCTATGTTAACAAATACTGACGACACGATTGGCGCAGTGGCTGAGCGATCTACTGCTGCGCTGCGTGACGCGGGTTCGATTCCCGCACGGAACAAATATTTGTATGGCCTACAGGTAGTTCTTTCGTGTCTTGCTGTTTGTGTATGTGAGTTTATATGTGTGTGTGTTGGAGTTTCTTGCCCATTCTTCTCCATAGAGATCAACGCTTTGGAATGGGCAACTGCAGTACTTTCACAAGTTATTATGCCTTGTGACTGGGACTGTAGATTCATTTTGTTTCTAGACATTCAAAAGTGCCTGTAACGGTCTAATTGATATAAATGATTTGATTTGATTTGATTTGTAAACGCACCCACGATACCTACAGGAGAAATTCCTAGTGTGGGCAACGTTTTTTTTTTTTTAAATAAGTGTCAACCGGGGTTGCGGGTTGTTTGAAAGAGACACCGCGGCCTCGGTACATAAAAAAACAAAAGAAGGAACATGGGTGGATTTTAGTCAAAAAAGTCTGACACTCCCCCCTTTCCTCTCCATTTCCCATCAGTAGAAAGGCAATCATCAAAATCTCTGCGTACCCTACTTTACTTAATAACACAAAACAGGTGTATCATTCAGCTTCGTATACAGATAGTATCTACAGCGATCAGTGTGTGCTCTGTTTGTTTGTTCATCGCCAAGGATTTGTTAAGTAATATTATACTGGTTTCATTCTTTATCTATTGTGCAAAGTGTAGTATTGTGGTGTGTTACGCTGGTTTGTTGTTCAAGCTACTGTAAGATGGTCATGGAATTATTTAAAATGAAACTCAAAGCATTTTTTTCAATTAGACCATTACAGGCACTTTTAAATGTCATGAAAACAAAAAAAGATGCTGCTACAGTCCCAGTCACAAGACATAATAACTTGTGAAAGTACTGTAGTTGCTTCCAAAGCGTAGATCTCTATGGAGAAGAATTGACATGAAACTCCATGGACACTCTTTCTCACTCTCTCTTCAAACATTATACATATTTAGATTACCCAAACTAGCAGTAAAACAAATGCCTGCACTGAAAATCTTTACCTACCTCAACAAATATTTTATCGAATTTCATAGCTGCACTAAATCCCGATAGACACCCACCTGCATCTCGTCACACGGGGAACCATGACCTAAATACCTGAAATTCCTGAAACATTTTCAGTGGGGTCTCTTATCTAATGCAAACTGAAGATAAACTAACGACCTTGGAGTAATTTACTGTTATCAAAGGGCTATAATTTTGACGACACGGTTGGTGCAGTGGCTAGGAGTTTGATTGCTGCGCTACGTGTCGCGGGTTCGATCCCCGCACGTAACAAAAATTTGAATGATCTATAGATACCTGTTTCGGGTCTGGCTGTTTGTGTATGTGATTTTAAATGTTTGTGAATGCACTCACGATACAGGAGGAATTCCTAGTTTGGGGAAACGATTAAAAAAACGCAGTCTTTTGTTTTTTTATCAAGCTGTTATTGAGTTTTTGGGTAAGTTGAAGTTGACTGCGCCTATGGTTTAGTGGTAGCAACCGCTTCTACTGACCTGGATTCGATACCCAGGAGGAATTACCCGTTTGAAGTCAATATGCTTGCCCCCATAAATAATAATAGAATAGAATTGGAAATAGGTAATATAACATATATATAATATAGTTAATATAAACAATTTAGTAACATAGCAGGAAAACAGTGATGTCATTTATCAATTCAAATCTTTATCGTAAGTTGAAGTGTCATTTATTACATCGGGTATTTTGTTAAGTACAGTCGGAGCCAAATTTACAATACATTACTTTTATAGAGCGGTATCAGACCACAGACAATGAGCAAATTTTTATATTGTTTATGAATTTAACATTACTTACGAACTGTGGGTGTTATGCAAGTACACCTCTGCTGTACCTTCCGAGGATAGCAGGCATGATGTTATGTTATTATCTAGTATAATCCAGAGCTACTTGTTATTCGAGCTGGTGGGCGATGGGCGTATTATCACGGCATTGTAGGCAGAGGGCCCTAGACTGAAATGATTGATTACGGAAACACTTCATATTGTTAACCACTTAACAATTCATTATTATACATACTAGAAAAACGGTTCTAATGATGATTGGATTTAATATGTCATCATCTTTTTAGTGATAAGGGTTTCATATAATTATTGTAATTACTTTTTGAAGTAAACGTTTCCCTTTTTTTTTGCGGATGGAAAATAATTTAATAACTTTCCCCGTTTTGGGCGGAGCGTGTGGGGGGGGGGGGAGGGGTAGTGTCAGATTTTACTGACTAAAAGTCACCCATGTTCCTTCTTTTGCCCTTCATGTGTCAGGGCCACGGTATCTATTTCGAAAACCCGCAACCCCAGCAGGCAGTGGCCCAAGCAGGCCACTCTGCAAACGTTGACCCTCACTAAGAATTCCTCTTGTACCGTGGGTGTGTTCACAAACACAAACAGTCAGACCCTGTTTGACTGAGTAATGCCAATCCCGAATGTATTAAAGAAGGACAGAACGATGATCATAAATAAAAACTTGTCCAGTAATCCAAGCGTGATGGCTACTTTTTTTTTAAGAAACCTTGACGAGCTTGGACTATTATAAAACCTGCAGAAGTTCAGCTAATCTTAAACAATATCGACATTAGCATTGAAATCTTAAAGACATTGACATGAACATAAATCTGAATGTTCCAGTGTAGTTTATTACGATTGTGTGTAAACAGACACAAGGTTTGAGTCACAATGGGAGCATCACGCTGTTTCGTGATGTGATGTAGTGGAACGCATAATATGTATAGATGCGAAAGAAAATATTTTCCCACTCACGTTTTAGGTGTGTTAAATGCTTGGGACCGCTTGCATTACCACCAGAAAATGAACAATCAAAAACAATTAAACTAACATAATTTTAGAATTCTTTTTTAGAATTGTTTGAAAATGAGAAGGGAAATGTATATTATACTAATACGTTTTAAAAAATAATTGTGGAAGATTTGCAGTGGAATATTTTTAATTATAAATGTATACAACATCTAGCATTTTTAAGTCAAAAAGCTTTCATTCAGCTTATAAGATGTAAGAGTAATCACAAACTATTCATTTTTATTAGAGGTGATGATGATGATGCAAGCGTGGTGATCAAAGGAAATCTTATGAATCCATTGTTTATTACCTATAGCAGACATTGTGTTGATCAATATCAGTTTGCGTGTGATGATTAATAGCTCAGATAAATTAAGATGATATCTGATAGATAAGTACGCAAATAATTAAAAATATACTAAGAAGATAGATTTCAATAGGTGCCGCAATAATCCCGGATGATATCAATTAAAAAGTCGTAACATAATCCTAGCCGTGGAATGAATAATAAGTCATAAATACATATCAACGCTTGTTGCATTCAATCAAATACAAGGACTGGGACACAATGAGTGTATCATAGTGTGATGACGTGATATTGTTATCATCATAACAACAGTGATGGCAACAGCATCATAATAGAGAATGCTGTGGTATTTTGATTATGTTAGTCATTGCATTTTTTTATGTTTGTACATGCAATTAAAGTTCTTTTTCTTACTAAATTCGAATCAGACTCAAAACAGGGGTTTTAGGGTACGATGTTGAGCAGTGGTATTTGATAGATATTTCCCTAAAACATTCACTTACAATACCTATATTTACAGATTTTAGGCTGCTAACAGATCTTGTATGATAAGCTATTATATAAATGTTAAGGATTGTTGAAATGAGGCTTCCGGCGACTGGGACCGCAATTAACTAGGACCACGGTCCCAGTCGCCGGATCCGTAAAAAATAAATATTTTTCTTCCAGCGACTGGGACCACTCATAGATAACTTAAAAAAATCTTTTATTCAAGCCAAAATTAGTACAGTCAAACGAAAAAAAATTAAATTATTTATATAAATATCATTGACTCGTTCTAGACATGATTTTATCGTATGCGCTTAGTAATCTATTACTACAGTTTTGAAAGAACATATAAAGTAAGAGTGGGATTATGTAAGGAAAAATTATTCTTAGTGGGTTATAATTAAAGTTGAAAATCCAAGTGTGCTTACTAATTGAGCGACTGTCTCAACACATTTTAATTGTGTCAAAACGGGCTAGCTTAATCTATTAAGCTAGCCCGTTTTGACATAATTTACACATGCAGGTAAATACACCCAAAGGGAATAGCATTGTATAATACTATCCCTCTCTAACTTTATATTTTAACACAGTTAAGGCTGATTTTGTGATAATTACTTACTTGACTGATTTTGTGTGAAGCCTTATCGGCCATTTTAAACTAATTGTGATTGACATAGATAGTACCACGTTAATTATTTTTATTGTGTTTTTTTTATTATATTTACGGTACCAGTTAAAGACTGATTTTGTAATAAACAATTACTTTCTGATTGTTAATTATTTTAAAATTGTTGATTGTTATGCACGATTTATGTGTTTTTTTTTGTTGATTGTTGTTAACACGATCTAAGTGTATGTTTTAATAACGAAAGTTTTTAAGAACAGAACTGTAGTCAGTGGTTGTTTTCCTTATATCAATAAATGGTGTTTTTAAATCAAAAAGGATTTTTCTTCAATTGTTACATCTAAAAACTTTTATTTGACTGTACATTTTTTTTTATTTCAGTTATTATACAAGTGGTCCCAGTCGCCGGAAGAAAATTATTTATTTTATACAGATCCGGCGACTGGGACCGCGGTCCTAGTTAATTGCGGTCCCAGTCGCCGGAAGCCTCGTTGAAATACTTACTAACGCGTAAAATTTTTGTCTGTGCCTCTGTAGAATAAAAACGTGATGTGTGTTATTATATTTTTAGTTTATCAAAGCATTTGAAAGTATTGTATATTTGATTAATTGTTGATCAAGCAACAGTCAGTCAGCTGGGTGTTAGCTTTCATGAATTATTATTATTATATTACTATTATATTATTATATTTCATATATTACTTGCTTTATTCGATACGACTGTTCGTTACAGACCCGTCATTAAATGTTATAGATAGAGCATTTTATTAAATAGTCAAAAGACGTTAATGGGTCAATATTTCAAGTGTGTAATTATAAGTCAAAGTGATTCGCAGACCTGATCAGTGCAGTGAAAGGAATTATTTGCATAGGTAACCTTAAATAATTATTGTTTATCACAATTTATTCTCTTAAAACACTTGAATGACATTCCTAAAGGGCTTACATCGTTGAATTAGTTTTTTTCAGCTAAATATTCGTGGAAATCATTACCGTGACCCAACTCCAATTCCGAGTTTAACAATTTCGCGTTTATTAGATACCACTTTAGTACAGTTAACTGTTGAAACTAAGCATGACGATTACAATAAACGACATTAGTTTTTTATTTTTGCTGGAATTCCCACAACAATTTTCGCAAAAAAATTACATAATATTAAGTACTTCTGTTAGACCCACATTTCGGACGGTATCTTAACTCTTATGTAATAGGGGGCGCACCTATTGCCATACTGTGGGCACTGATCCAGATGGGAAACCTAATAAGAGTTTGTCCGACCTTGGGACTCGAACCCGAGACCTCATTTGGCAAAAATGCACATCTATCGAATCTAAAGTTTCGCTTAAGATTGATCCTCATTTCATCAGGTATATTTAAGTTTTAATTTAATTTACTAATCTATATGTCCTGCGTCGTTTTACCCGTGTTTTGGTCTTTGTTACTCAATGATCAATGATATTGTAGCTTTCTAATGGCAAAATATTGTTCGAAATCGGTCCAGTAATTTTTAAGTTTATTCGTTACATACAAAAATACAAATCTTTACTCTTTATAATATTAGTGTAGACAAGCGCCATTCTACTTAAACTAAGTACCAACTAACTACATTTATTCGCTATGCAACTATGACTAAAACGTCAACAAGACATTTCAGTAAAAATCAATAGTATTGTCAATACAGACAAGGTCGGGGGCACAATGAGAGCGTCATTCTTAGTATGACAAATGCATACAGTGCATATAAGTGCATATGACGTCACTTTTAGTACATTAGAATAGATGATCTCTGTTACGTTTAGTTTTAATTGTTGGGTTATTTAGATTATTTTAAGTTCTTACGTCATATATTGTTGATGGTAACATTGAACTTGCAAAAAGAGCTAGGTTGGTAATGACTTGGTAATTAACTGTGGAATTTTCATTGATAAAAAAATGTCATCTCTATTTATGGTAATATCCGTTTTGACATATCATCATCATTTTGAACTGTTGGAATTTCAACAGAGGCCAAAAAAAAATGTTTTTTTTTTATTTACACGTTAGATGAGGTCTACTAACCTATTATGAGCCCAAGTGGTACAACGCCTATTAGACTTCTAAGAAGGAACTTTTATTTTGAAAATAATACGACGTCCTAGGAATTCCTGTATCCTGGGTGCGTTTACCAACTTTGAAAATCACATACACAAGAGGCTAGAACCATAGCAACTACCTGAAAGTCATCCAAATATTCTTTCAGTGCGGGGATCGAAACTACGACAGCCAGTACAGCAGCCAATCGCTTAGCCACTATGCCTAGAGTAGAGTACAGAATACAGACACACATTCTACGGACATTTTATACATTTGGGCTGATAACGGTATGCATTTAGAAAAACATGAAGTATTTCGTAGTAAGTTGTGAATGATGGGGTCCACTAAAGTAGACTATTAGAAATTTTGATGGCTTCCACTATTTCGACTCATAATATAATGTACTGCTTCAGGAAAATCTTTACACTTAATTAGCTTGCTTTTGGTGGTTACTCGCGTGATGTGAAGCGATGATGCAGCCTTTTTTTTGCGGATGGGACATCATCAACTAACTTCCCATGCTCTGGGCGAAGCAGGGGGGAGTGTCAGACTTGTGCTGAATAAAACCATGTTCCTTCTTTTGCCCTTGTCTTCCGGGGTCGCGGGCTGTTTTAAGGAGATATATTTCTCTTTCGAATAACCCGCAATCCCGGATGATGCAGCCTGGGGTACCTATCATTTGCGTCAATGGAAAAAGGATTTAATAGTTTCATTATAAACTGAAATATTTAATAATTACTTTTATTATTGTGGTCTGAAAAGAGCTGCTAGTTATGTGTGAAACATATTGCCTGTAAATCATTTTGTATTATGGAAACAAGTGTTCGCTTAGTGTTATTACTCAATAATAATAATGATAAAGCTGTGTATTATTACCCTTTCTTATAGGTAATTTGCCCTTCGTAAAGTACTCGCATAAATGATTTTTTAATTTAATATCTACGTTAATGATGTAATAACGGGATATGGCTCGATTGTAACTTTTCGAAAAACTATATTTTCTTAACATTTGCAACTTTATATTTTAGAAACATAGGTGAGGTTTTACCAAATTTGAACTTTTCGGACCTCTGGAAATCCACAAATACAAGAAAGAACACAATGTGAAATTATTTTATTAAAGCTGAACACATAACCACAACAACAACCCGCCAACCCAGAGAGGTCCTTAAAATGAGATATGATTTTACTTACATGGTCCGCAGAGGTCCAAAGATCTCCAAAAAGTACATGTAATATTCAGAAGTATAAGTTCATCAAGCCCTTGACCCAACTGCTAACGAGAGCCTCTCCAGATGGATGTCAAGTTCACATTGACATGTCAACGACTTCGTATGCCATGTCAAGATACTTCGTATGCCATATCAAGATAATTCGATTTTATATATCACTAACTTTTGCCCGCGGCTTCGCTCGCGTTAAATTCGGGGTACCACGGTTCCTGATTTGCAGGTACCTGCTACCTGTAGTTTTGCCCTTGCGCCAGATTCATTGTAATAGCAAAGCTAAGTTTTCCCTTTGCCTTCCCTCTTTCTCCCTCATTTCTCACTTTTATTTTTAAAAAAACCTAGCCTATATCCGTCTCCAGGGTTCCGACTATTTAAGCGTCAAGAGGTAACAAACAAACAAACTCACTTTCGCATAATATTAGTAAGGATTACTGCCCCTATCCCGTGGGTAGTAGCGTAATGTTATAGCCTATGTTACTCAGTGATAATGTAGCTTTCTAATGGCAAAAGAATTTTTGAAATCGGTCCGTTAGTTTTTGAGTTTATTCGTTACATACAAAAATAGAAATATTTTTTCTTTAAAATATTAGAATAGATGTAGATTTTAGTCTAGTTGAACATATGCACGGAAGTTGTGTGCATAGAAGTGCGATCATTGAACATGATGTTTGATTTGATGCTTGATGGCGTTCTCAAATCATGTTTAATCAAATATTTTTCCTAAGAAACACAGGTAAATAGGGAAACATATTAATTTAACTGATAAACTACTTCCAAATAATTAAGGATTTGCTATTCTGGCAAAAACTAAAGGATTTGGAAACTTAACTAACTAACTTTGTTTTGAAATTTACTTAAAATAACAGAACTCATCTATCCTAAAAATAAAGCACAATATTGACAATTTGGCTGAAAATACATGGAATTGATGATGTCTTTCCGGACACCTCTTGATCTACGTCTATCTACCTACCCTTTAAAATCCTAAAGTCGTGAAACTACGATTAGGGCCGACCTCCCGGCAATCCCTCGCATATTTTCCCACACATTCTAAGCCGTGTTTACTTACAAAATGCCAACAAACACGAGGTGTAGAGTTATGACGAGTGACTCTACTGATACAAGATACTATATTTGTGAAGAGGTTTTGTTTTGTGGGATCAGCAGAGAACTTTGACCAATTATATTGAACTTTATTTAAAATTTGGATAGTTTCACAATACTAATTAATGTTATTTTAATATTTGTTTTAGGTAGTAGTAGTAGTTCGTCTAGCTTGCGATAATTTTGAGAATTTCCAATCCAGGTTATTTTATTCTCGTAGAAATTATTATCTATATCGATTTTCCTGAATGTTAATGTCAATAAAGAATATGCAATTACGGCCTTTAATAATTTATATATGTACTAGCTTTTGCCCGCGGCTTCGCTCGCATTAAATTAGGGGGAACACAGTTCCCCTTGCGCCTTATTGATTTGTAATAGCAACGCTAAGTTTTCCCTTTTCTTCCCTCTTTCTCCCTCACATCAAAATGATCAAGCATATGTCCGTCTCCTGGTTCCCAACTATGTCAGTACCAAAATTAAAAGCCATTGAATTGGTGTAGCCATTAAAGCGTGAAGAGGTAATAAACAAACAAACAAACTCACTTTCGCTTTTATAATATTAGTAAGGATTTGTATATTCCAATTGCCTATATATAATTTTATGGGCAATCAATTTGGTTTGATTATTAGTTTAAGTAATTATGAAATTCTAATTCTGATTTTAACACCTGCAGTTACAGCAGAAACACTCCTTAGACCATAAAGTTTTAGTTTATGGTGACATTAAATATTAATATCGTAGTCACTCGCTTGATTTGCACTGTCGAATGTTAACCGACATATTCAAAACATATTTTTATAATGAGTCATTCTTTTATTGACTAAAATCAGATGTTTATTATGTTTTGAAGACACTTATAGTTTATTTTTAACTTTTCAATGACAATATCAAGCTGAAGGGTAGAGCTTCGATTTATAATGATATAAATATCAATAAAGGAACAGTTACAATTATAAATACGCATTTAAATTATAAACATAATAAAACTTGCGTTTTAACCAAACAATATTTTTTTGTTTTATTTTGGTGCTATTTCGCACACACCAAAATATTTTTAGTAAATAATTTCTCCAGTTATATGCTCATTGATGTTTCCAATTTGACTTAGAAAAAAGAATACTCTTACCGACCAAAAAATTACAACAAAAACAAACGAAATTACCACCAAAAAACCCTATAATAAAATAGCATTTACAACTAAACTTGTATTTAAATAAAAAAACTTATTCACAATAACAATAAAAAATAAAAAAACCGACCTGCGCAAGAGCAGTGCCCGCGATCGCGAGTAACGCGTAAGACGCGACGAGAGCGCGCGGAACCATAGTGCACTGTACGAACTGCACCGCGGTAGTGATAGCAGCGCTTGCGCACCTGCGCGTGCTACAGTCGGACGGTGCACGCGTTTGCTTAGCTCTGTATATGGGCAACTGTATTGTAGTGCATCAGGGATTATTATAGTGTTTAGACTAAATAAACGATGGATCGAGTGTGTGAGATTATCTATACTAATCCTATAAAGCTGAAGAGTTTGTTTGTTTGTTTGAACGCGCTAATCTCAGGGACTACTGGTTGGAATTGGAAAATTCTTTTAGTGTTGGATAGTCCATTTCTTGAGGAAGGCTATAGGCTATATAACATCACGCTACGACCAACAGGTGCTGAGCAGCGTGGGTGAAACCGCGAGGAACAGCTAGTGAGTAATAAAGGAGTATCGAGAAAGATGACACGCTGTACTAACCTTAAATAATGAGATGGATATCATCATCATCTGCCTAGCCTTTTCCCAACTATGTTGGGATCGAGAAAGCTAGTAAATATTATAAGACTGAAATTACCAACCCGTCTTGAGCAAGCGTGGTGATCAAAAGCGTGCCATCTCTGTTTGAGAAGAGGCCTTTGCCCAGCAGTGGGATAGTAATAGGCTGGTGTTATTTTTTTCAGGACCGAGTCAATTAAATACTTTTTTTTCTAACAAACTTTAAAAAAAATTGTTTCCAACTGTACCTAGACAACAAATGAGAGTTTATTATAAAGCATTACAGTTCTCCAAAAATTCACTGTAACTATGAACCTCTTACAATATTTTTTTATGTAAATAAACTGTAATGACACTAATGATCTACAGCAATAGAAAGCGGGCATTAGGTTGCTTTATCACTATGGTTATTCAAGTACTTTGATTTCATGATACAGGAAGGCTACTCAGCATAGATGGAAATTATCCCTTTTTTGTAGGTGGGAAATCATCAAATAACTTGCTCTGCTCTGGCGGAGCGGAGGGGAGTGTCAGACTTATACTAACGGAAACTTCTTTTGGCCTTAATGTTCCGAAGTCGCTGTATATCTTTCGAAAAATACGCAAGTTTATACGCACATTACAATAACACAAAGGAAATGATTTATTTAAAAAAAAATGAGAATCTTTATAAAATTCCTTAAAAACACATTTTATTAGGCGTCTTCTTTTTGGCGTGTGCTGTTAAAACTTCTGATAAAAATACTAGGCTTGCAAGTATTCACTGTGGTATTAAGTCTACTACACTAAGGCCAACTAGCAGCGATACGAAAGGTCATTAACCTAAGGAACAACTTTGGCGTTGACAATCTAATATTTAGCTCTTTCCATCTTGTGCCTTTGTCGTAATGTCTCATTCTCCCGGCAAAACATGACAAAGTTAAGACGGGTTCGCCAACATTCGGCCGGCCATTTTAGGTGGGGTTTTAGCATGGGTTTTGTTTACATTTGGTATGGCTTCTCGTTGGCCGTACTTTAGTATGATTTGATCGTACATGTTTTAGGCGGGATCTATTTACAATAAAAGTATTTCTGTAATACTTAAAGTTAATGACCGTTTTTTTTGTGGATGAATGTCTGTTACTTTTCCATGCACTGAATGAATTTCGATAAAATTTGGCACACCGGTATTTTGTAACAGCCTTTTTTTTTATTCCGGAGTACACTGGTGAATTCGCGGGGGGCATTTAGAGGAATATCCTTACTAATATTATAAAAGCGAAAGTGAGTTTGTTTGTTTGTTTGTTACCTCTTCACGCTTTAATGGCTAAACCGATTGTGATAAATTTTGGCATATAGATAGTTGGGAACCAGGAGACGGACATAGAATTTTTATTAACAAAAAGTGGGATGTGAGGGAGAAAGAGGGAAGAATAGGGAAAACTTAGCGTTGCTATTACAAATCAATAAGGCGCAAGGGGAACTGTATTACCCCAAATTTAACGCGGGCGAAGCCGCGGGTGAAAGCTAGTCAATTATATTTCGCCAACTCCACAGTCTACGCGCCCTCGTCCATATTTATCTGTGACTCCACATCATATTACATTCAATCCATTTATTTATATTTGTCATTCATTTTAAAAGCGGACAACTGCGTCAGTTACGTCCGTCAAATATGTTCTTCAGTTTACCAAGAAAACTAGCATAACTCAGTTACACGATTTTGAAAATGCAACTCTATATACAAGCCACTAAATCGTTTAGTGAAAAAAATTGCGTGAACTATTTTGAGTTAGTTTTGTCGTTTCGTGTTTAGATATTTCTTATGTATTAGTATTGGTATGTATTGAGTGCATATTGCATATTTTTCAGTTATATTATATAGCCTGTTGACATGTTTGTTGTAATTTAATGTTAATTGGTATAAAATGAAGCAATTTTTAAGGTTTCGTACCTCAAAAACAACGACACGGTTGGCGCAGTGGCTGAGCTCGACTGTGTGTCGCGGGTTCGATTCCCGCACTGAACAAATATTTGTATGACCTGCAGATAGTTGTTTCGGGTGTTTGTGTGTGTCAGTTTAAATGTTTGTAAACGCACCTATACAGGAGAAATCCTAGAGTGGGCCAACATTTTTTTTTTTAAATGGCACCAGCATTGTATCATTTTGTTGTCCGTCTATCTGTCTGTCTATCTCCAAACCTTTCCTCTTAAAACCGTATACTCAATTTTGTAATTAATGATTAAGTAATTAACAATATGAAGTGTTTCCGTAATCAATCATTTCAGTCAAGGGCCCTCTGCCTACAATGCCGTGATAATACCCCCATCGCCCACCAGCTCGAATAACAAGTAGCTCTGGATTATACTAGATAATAACATAACATCATGCTTGCTATCCCTGGAAGGTACATCAGAGGTGTACTTGCATAACACCCACAGTTCGTAAGTAATGTTTAATCCTTACTAATATTATAAAAGCGAAAGTGAGTTTGTTACGTCTTCACGCCTAAATGGCTAAACTGATTTTGATGAATTTTAGTACAGAGATAGCTGAGACCCTGGAAACGGACAAAGGCCTTTTTTAATAAAGTGTGAAATGAGGGAGGAAGAGCGAAGAAAAGGGAAAACTTAGCTTTGCTATTACAATAAATAAGGCGCAAGGGCAAAAACTAGCTACTACAGGTACCTGCAAATTAGGAAAGGGGATTACCTGTGTTACCCCAAATTTAACGCGAGCGAAACCGCGAGCAAAAGTTAGTTCATAAATAATAAAAAAATTTGCTCATTGTCTGTGGTTTCGATACCGATATTGTAAGTATGGGTCTGGTATTCACAGACATTTAAACTCACATACACAAATAGCCAGACCCGATACAACTAACTGCAGGTAACAAAAATAAATAATAATTGTTCCCGAATGTTTGCTTCAGTTTGATCGAACCCGTGATACGCAGCGCAGCAGTCGATCGCTCAACCTCTATGCCAACCGTGTCGTATGTGCATAGACATATATTGATACTAGCTGTGCTCAGCGGTTTTACCCGCTGCTTAGTTAGGGGCATGAAAAATAGATGTTAGCCGATTCTCAGACCTACCCGATATGTACACAAAGTTTCGTTTGAATCGGTCCAGCCGTTTCGGAGGAGTATGGGAACGAAAACTGTGACACGAGAATTTTATACATTAGATATGCTAAGCAGTTGGGTAAATTTATAATTGAACCAATTAAATCATAATTATGGTTTAATTGCAGTCAAGAGGTCGCTGTCACCTGAGATAACGCCCAGTCGATAAGCTAAGTAATTTAATCGAAATGTTGCGAAAATCTCAAATTTATTATTTTATCAATGCAAACATAACATGCCTACATACGATCATTATTTAATCATTACGCGAAGGTTCTGATCTTTTTGCTTACTGCTAGGTCCTCGATTATATAATAGGAATTAATTATTATACTCACTATGTATTACATGTGCACAGAAAATTTAAGTAAGTACTAACGCTGTAACAACGACATTACAAAACCAAATGATTTTAAAAGAGTAACCATGGAGTTTCTTCCCGGTTCTTCTCCATAGGAAACGACCAACCCGAACCGTGCACGTTTTCTCGTCGTTTTATAAGTGCCCATTAAGATAATATAGGTATAATAAAGTAAAAATATTTTGATTTTAAAATGTAGTACTGCATTCATAGACCTCTTCCCCCGGACCGCCGTAAGGTGTACACGTGCCCACTGCCCGTATTTAAACGTTTAATAAATAATTAAAGTAAATTCAGAATCTAACAAATAGTACAAAAAAATAGGAGTGCATCAACTACAAGGAGGTCTACTTTGAGTGAGCAGCGCAAGAACTTTCGAACTCCTGCGAACTCATAAAATCCTGGTACTTCAATTCGCCTGGCCACTTACAAGGTATTGTGAGCATCTCTTATAACATCACTGACAACTCAACGCACACGCAGGAGAGACTCCACTAGGACGAGCTCGTCCTACTTGCTTCTGACGCCGCCTACTTACTTCTGACGCCGCCTACTTGCTTCTGACTCCGCCTCCTTTGGTGATGATTGGCTAAGCAGTTCCGCCTACTACCAGCACCTAATTACTACCGTGTGCGCGGGCGCAGTGACTAACACCTCCGACTCATAAGCTCCTGGGACCAGATCGCGTACTCAGTACGTTTGGCACTTTAAGGATTTAAGGCGTACGCCGTATATCTACCGCTGCACATACTTCACACGCCACTCTGCGGTTATAATACCCTAGTACTAAAAATGGCGCATTCATTAAATAAATCACTATCGGACTCAAACGTATCCATCGGTGTTGACCAGCAGACGCCTCCCAACTTCGTATCCTTACGTAATAAGCGTCCGAGAGAAAACGAGCATGAAGCTGACTTCCACGACTTCAAAGAGGAAGTCAAAACGTTGATATCGGAGCTGATGGCTTCTCAAAGCAATGAAATAAAAAATATATCTGCAACACTGTTAGAAATCAAAAGTACAAATTACAACATAGAAAATTCGATGGTCTCTCTGACTAAACAAAACGAAGAACTAAAGAAAAAAATTGATCAATTAGAAGTTAATGCAAAGAGAGACCAAGACTACATAGTTCTATTAGAGGATAAAATCGAGGACCTACAGCGAGGTAGCCGAAAGTCCAATCTTGAGTTAAAAAACGTACCAAAAGTCAACAAGGAAACCAGAGACGACTTAATAAAAATGGTTTTAAACCTGTCAAAAGAGACGAGCTGCACTATCCAACGTAATGACATAACGGACATTTTCCGAGTCCCGAGCAAACGAGGTGACACGAACAACAGCACAATCGTCATAGAAATGTCGTCAACTATCCTGAAAACGGACTTCTTGAAAACGGCGCGAAGCTTTAACAAGACAAACAAAGAGAAGTTATGCGCCAAACACCTAGGCTTCACCACAAATGAATATACCCCAATCTACTTATCAGAACAACTAACCGCTAAGGGGGCGCGCTTACACTTTCTCGCCCGTGACCTTACAAAGGCAAAAATTTTTAAATACTGTTGGACTGCTAATGGCCGCGTTTATGTCAAAAAAGACGATAACTCGCCAAAAATAATTATCAAAAATGAAATACAAGTCAACAAACTTATGCAACAAATATGACTAAATTCTGTTAGTTTTTGTTCTCCATGTTTAACATACTTACTCTATTGTTTTATGTTTGTGCATTATTTTCTTTGTATCTATCATAACTTAATATTAATTAGAAATAGGATTAAAAAATTTGTTAAACAAGCGCGCACTCACATCCTTATAACATACACAAACAAACTACTCTTACATGCCAAACTCACAAGGATTTTACATATCTCACACTCTCACAATTCCACACACACTGATATTAGTCCAGTTACTATGCCTTTCTGTATTTACAAAACCCCTAAATATGAGTGACACACTGACAGTTTTATCCGAACTAGACAAAACAGAAATAGCCCAAGCCTCAATCTGTTCATTTAGTGATTTTACTAAAATAACAAGAGTTAAAAACACGGATTTTACGATCATCTCACAAAATATCAGAAGTATTTATTCCAACTTTAATGACTTACAATTAAACCTAATAAACCTAAATTTTAACGCTGACCTCATAATTTTAAGTGAATGTAGACTGAACCAAAACAAAAATATTCCACAATTGACAAATTATTCGACACACCACACCACCCGCCACGTAAACAAAGCCGACGGAGTCGTCGCCTTTGTAAATAACAGACACAAAACAAAAATAAAAGAAATCAAATTAACTCACGCTTCTTGCCTACAGGTTAACGTTATACCCGACCTCATAATCCTAGGTATATATCGGTCACCATCAAGAACTAATGCGGATGATTTCATTTATTCATTAAACCTCCACCTAATGACCATAGAGTCATGTAAAAATATAATAATCACGGGAGACATTAATATAAACTTAATCTATAAGCAAGACGAACAATCTTACGAACGATCAAACAGGCTCAATTATTTAAACATGTTAGCTATGCATAGCCTACTTCCCGGACATTCACTTCCCACTAGAGGCAGAAGCTGCTTGGACCACTTCATACTCAAACTGACACCTGGTAATAAATCCGCAATTATATCAATTATTAACACTACTATCACCGATCATTCAATGATATTCTTAAAATTATCCAATTTGAAAAACACATATAAAGTTACCAAAACAAGAACGACCATAAACTTAGAAAACGCACTAGATCTCTTAAAAACCAGTAACACCCAAGAATTACTAAAGCAAACTAACCCTGAAATATTAGCAAACAATCTAATAACTCTACTGCAAAATTGTCTTATAGCCAACACCCTCGTCACAAGAATCCCCTTAAAAAATAGACTGATTAAACCTTGGATGACCATCGGTTTACTACGATGTATACATAACAGAAATAGTATGCAAAAAAAGCTAAATTTGGACCCACTCAATGACATTCTAAAAATCACCTATAAAAGATATCGTAACTTCTGCAATGGTTTAATCAAAAAACAAAAACGGAAATACGACCGAGACCAGCTACAAAAGGCCGAAAAAAACCCTAAAAAGCTATGGCACACCATCAACAAAATTACTTTACGAAAACCAGCAAAAGCGCAGAACTCGGAGTTACTAAATTCAACCCCTACACCAGGTGATTCGGTAAATGGAGTAAACCAATACTTTTGCACTATAGGTCAACTTCTTGCTGACGACATCTTAAACAACCCCAAGAGGGTATCAATAATCGACCCTAAAATATAACTCCCGCAAACCCGCTGGTCTCATCTTTTATGTTATTAGACACAGACCCTGATGAAGTGAGAACCGTAATTAGGAGTCTGAAATCTGATAGTGCTACCGGCTGGGACAAAATTCCTATCAGCTTTTTAAAAATTTCCCAGACCATCGTTGCCCCTATTATTTCCCGTCTTGCAAATCTCTGTTTTGACCAGGGTACATTCCCTACTGCACTAAAACAAGCTGTAATTACACCTGTGCACAAGGGTGGGGACAAGGCTGACCCCTCGAACTACCGACCAATCTCTGTCCTTCCGTCCCTGTCTAAAATCATCGAGAGATTATTAAATCAACGTTTAACGAATTATCTAAATAAGAATAATATTCTCTCACCCTCACAGTTCGGTTTTAGGCAGGGAATGAGCACCGAGGATGCAGTCCTGGCGCTTGCCTCCACTGTCACTGCCAAGGTGGACGGTGGTGGCAAGTGCCTGGCTGTTTTCCTCGACCTCAAAAAAGCCTTCGACACAGTCTCCGTCCCCACGCTTCTGCACAGACTCGAAGCCATCGGCGTCAGAGGGACCCCCCTCAAACTATTCGAAAATTATCTGAGTGAGCGCAAGTATGTGGTGAAAATAGGGGAAGCCATCAGTTCTGAGATATCTGTCACATACGGGGTCGGGCAGGGTAGTGTGCTCGGGCCAACGCTGTTCCTCATTTACATTAATAACCTCTGCAGTATGAAGATCGACGGGGCTCAATTTTTCTCATACGCTGACGATACTGCTATTGTCTTCTCAGGTGAAACCTGGGACAGCGTTGGCCGAACCGCTGAGCATGCCTTGACTTTAGTTGCTGCCTGGCTAGACCATCACCTTCTAACATTGAACATTTCAAAGACAAATTTCATTTGCTTTACCAAGTCCAATCGTACCCAGCCGCCACAGGATTTCCGGATCAAAATCCATAACTGCCTCAACCCTTCTTGCCCTGATTGCTCTTGTCTAACAATAAATAAAGTAACTCACACCAAATACTTGGGAGTAATGTTGGACCAAAGACTTTCATGGCACCTCCACGTAGAGCTTATAATGAATAGAGTTCGGAAATTGATCTGGACTTTCAAAACACTACGGCACGTTGCGACAAAAAAACTGATCGACCTAATTTACTTATCTCTGGGTCAATCAATCCTAATGTATTGTTTACCAGTCTGGGGTGGAGCAACCAAGACCAAATTTCTCGAACTTGAAAGAGCACAAAGGGCCCTTCTTAAAGTCATGTTTTTCAAGCCACTCAGATACCCCACAGAAAGTCTCTATTTAAACTCAAACCTCCTATCAGTCAGGAAATTATACATCCTTCAGATAGCCCTGAAAAAGCACAAGTCACTCTCTTTCGTTTCTTCCAAGACAGTGGCTAGGAGGAAGAACAGAGTAGCTCCACTTACACCTGTTAACACCAAATTCGCTGCTAGACAATATAATAGACAGTCGACCCACATATATAACTTTCTAAACAAAGAATTAGGCATTTACCCAATGAATTACCGTGACTGTCGAAAGACCCTCACACAGTGGTTAGCAACCAAAAGCTACACAGAAATTGAATCAATATTACATACTGCTACGTGACTGGTCACTAGGGACCTCTACAGTCAGTGGAAGATACTGATTACAGTGTCTTCCGACCCCAAGACATAGTCGTAGGGCTGACCCCAAAACAGACAGACAGACAGAAAATGACTCACACACCCCTGAAATCCTCACACACCAACTCACACACACTCACACACATAAACACACTCACACGCAGACACACGCACACGAGCAGACACACGCACACACGCAGACACACCTCACACTTATTACATCGCGCGCGTTGTTATTTCGCCCATCGTCCACTGCATGCTTATTTTAGATTATTTTAGATTATCTTTGTTTATCTCACAGCATTTATACTCAGTTATTGCAAAATGGAAGAGCGGAACCACCTAACACAAGCATATCATTGCTTAAAAGGTGCTTCCACACACATATTATGTAAGACGTATAAGTTGATGAAATAAACATTTTTATTTTATTTTTTTATTTTTTATAGACCGCACGTTATTTTTTAAACTGTATAGATAGGTATTTAATAAGGGAAATTTCGAATTGTGGGCCCGTTTAAACTTTAAAAACTCACATACGTAAGCACATCATGCATTACATTAATGTTGATTGAAGCTTAGTGTACAGATTCTTAAAATTAATGGGTTCAAAGCTACTGACCGAACATAATTATGACCCAAAACTAGACAAAAAGATTCCTCTACAATAGTTGTGTCGGAACCTTCTTTTAGACAAATTATGCCCCTGCCGGGGTTGCGGGTTGTTCGAAAGAGAAACCGTGACCCCGGAACGTAAAGGACAATAGAAGGAACATGAGCGGGTTTTAGTCCCCCCGCTCCGCCCAGAGCGAGGGAAGTTATTTGATGATTTCGGACCCCAAAAAAAAAGACAAATTATGGCTGTAGTAGAAAACTTCGCTATTCCCTATTTTTGTATAACGTGATAATTAACACATTAATCCTTACTAATATTACAAAAGCGAAAGTGAGTTTGTTTATTTGTTTGTTTGTTACCTCTTCACGCTTTAATGGCTAAACCGATTTTGATGAATTTTGGTACAGAGATAGTTGGGAACCAAGAGACGGACATAGGCTAATTTTTATTAAAAAAAGTGGGATATGAGGGAGAACGAGGGAAGAAAAGGGAAAACTTAGCGTTGCTATTAAATCAATCAGGCGAAAGAGCAAAAACTGCAGGTCTGCTTGGTGTGTTATACCGAAGCCGCGGGCGAAAGCAAGTTAAAAACAATTTTAAGTGTTAAGATTGTGTATAACTTTAATTAAATTAAAACTTAATACAAAAATCATTTAAAAACTTGTTATATACGTATACCATCAGCTCATTACAGTACCTTCTGATGATTTATACTTTCCTGGTACACACGCCTTCAATGTCCAGTGTTCATACCCCGGGTCGTGGTTAAAAGATTTCCCGTAGCGGGACTGACTATTCATGGAGTGTACCGGATGTATATTTAAATAAATATAGCCACTACTGCAGGCTAAACATTCATGGAAGTATTTTTATAGCAAATCTAGGCATAAATTGACAGTTTAATACAATTGTATGCAATCCATTTGCAGCTATATCGCTTTCATTTCAAGTAGAATAACTAACTGGAATGAATACAGAGGTATCGATTTTGCTGTCACAGACTAAACTAAAACTAGTCTAAAACACTATAGTTTAGTTTATTCCTGTCAAACGACGTTTCCTTTTCTACTAACTATATTTTAGTTTGACAGCATTAATGATAGTTAATCAATTTACAGAAAATTGCAATTTTACAATTCTGAAATTGACGTTTATCACTAGAAATAGTTTTTGTCAAGCTAAATCAGACTTTCTTTAATTGCAAATTAAATAGTGTGGAATGTAATTAGATGTGATAATGTACCTATATCATTTCATTTCTTAGTCTAGTTTGATTTTTTTTAAAACCTTGCCCCCCCCCAAGTAATTTCTCCTGTATCGTAGGTGCGTTTACAAACATTTAAACCCAAATACACAAACAGCCAGACCCGAAATAACTATCTGCGGGTCATACTAATATTTATATTAATCCGGTTGTTTATCTATCAGAATCGGTAACAATAGTAGGTTTAGGGTTAAACCATGGACTAATCATCATCTGCCTAACCTTCTCTCAACTTTGTTGGGGTCGCCTTCCAATCTTACCGGATGCAGCTGAATATTAGTATTTTTACATGGAGCGACTGCCTATATTCTACGGAATAATTTGGTATGTAACGGGTAATCACCCATTCACAGACCCCAGCCGCGAGCCTTAATGAGCCCTTATAATAAAAAATAAAATCATTTTTTTAAATTTTATTATTTGACAGTTATATGGTTGTAAATTCTGAAAGTATTTTAATGAATGTTAATTTAATTTATAATTTTTATATTTTAACACAATTTTCTCTTTATTTTCCTTTTTATCTTATTTTTACATTTTTAAATACATTTATCTTAAAAAAAAAATAACATAAACAATATTTAAAAATATAAAAATAGTGGTCCACCAGTATCGGGAGCAGGGTCCAAGCTACCGGTGGTTAGGGCTCCAGAGACAGGAACCTCCTCACAATGCGGGCCGTATCGAGGAGTACTGCCTTCTGAATCAGGCCCTTGATCCAACCACCTAAGGAGAGCTTCGACAGATGTTCGTCGAAGCTCTTGGCAATTAAGCCATTGGCCGTTACGACAATCGGCACAATGATAGCCGAGTTTACATTCCACATGTCAACAACCTCGTGTGCCAAGTCAAGATATTTTAGTTGTTTTTCTTTCTCAGCTTTCACGAGGTTTTCGTCATGTGGGATGGTAACATCGATTATCATTACGCGGCGCGCTGATCGGTCTATCACCACTATGTCAGGCTTATTGGCGACAATAGTCCTGTCAGTAATGATAGACCGATCCCAGTACAGCGTGACATGGTCTTTCTCGAGAACTGGGTCGGGCACATACTTGTAGTACGGTACCTCAGATTCCACAAGATTATATTTCAAGGCAAGTTGCTGATGAATAATCCTGGCTACTTGGTTGTGTCTATGCAAATACTCGCTGTTAGCTAGACGAGAACAACCAGAAATAATATGTCTGATGGACTCACCAGGACGGTGGCATGCCCGACACACGTCAACCGTCCCATCCTTCATAATATATTTCCAGTAGTTGTTCGTCAACATAACTTCATCCATAATCGCACAGACAAAACCTTCAGTTTCCCCAAATAGGTCACCGAATCGTAGCCAGGACACGGACGCTAGAAAATCTACATCGGGCCCATGAAGAGCCTTGTAGAAGCGCCCGTGAAGCTCCTTACCTTGCCATACTTCCTTGCGGTCATCTGTAGTAAGTACTACAGGTTTGCGCCAATTCTCTTTAGCCATGGACAACGGGGTGAGTCCCTTGTCCACTGCGACTACATCTCGGTGCATACCCACGTCGGCTTTTAAGAAATATTCCCTGAGACTGCACACCTCTCGGTTGTGGAGGGTCTTTGCGTTTAAAAAGCCTCGACCCCCACACTTCCGTGGGATGTACAGTCTCATCACCGATGATCGTGGGTGATGCATCCGATTTGCAGTCAGCAATGTACGGACTCTCCTATCCAGGGCATCGAGTTCAGTCTGCGTCCATTTGAGTATGCCGAAAGAGTACATTAAAACCGGCATGACCCAACTGTTGAAGGCGCGCACCTTGTTCCCGCCGGAAAGAAGGCTTTTTAATACCTTCTTCAGGCGACCAAAGAAACGCTCCCTCAACAGTTGCTTCATGTCAGCCACGTTAATGCCTAACGCTTCCGACATACCCAAATACTTATAGCTTTCGGATGAGGAAAGGGATCTGAGGTGTATGGAATCCGAGAGTTGAATTCCCTCGGATTCCATAATCTCCCCTCGCTTCACATACATGACTGCACATTTGTCCACACCAAATTCCATCCTGATGGCGTTACTAAAAGTTTCAGTTACTTTCAGTAGCTCCATCAGTCGCAATTTGTTGGGGGCAAAGAGTTTCAGATCATCCATGTAAAGGAGGTGAGATATGACCTGACCACCTCTTCTCAACCGATAGCCTAGACCTGAATCCTCCAGCAATGTGCTTAGAGGATTCAGGGCTAGACAGAACCAAAGTGGACTCAAACTGTCGCCCTGAAATATTCCCCGTTTAATCCATACAGGCTCATCGTTCCCCTGGATTTGTCGACATCCTGGATATCGAAGTACCGTCCTCCATTGTCCCATACACGACTCAAGAAAGGCGCGTAGGGTTGCATCTATCTTGTACAACTCCAGCACCCTCTTGAGCCATGTATGTGGCACTGAGTCGTAGGCCTTCTTATAATCAATCCAACATGTCGACAAATCCTTGCGGGATCGACGAACCTGTTGGCTAATGGCCATGTCGATGAGGAGTAGCTCCTTAGTACCGCGGGACCCGTTCTTACATCCATTTTGAGAGACAGACATAATAGAGTTACTGTCAATGTGTTTGTTAATTTTCATTCTCAAAATGGACGTAAGAAGTTTATAGACCGTCGATAAACACGTGATCGGCCTATAATTCTTGGGTTCCGCGGGACTACCTGACTTATAGAGCAGGTGGGTAACGCCTGTTGTTAAGAACTGTGGCAGAGATCCGGACTCTAGGCATGACTGAAATTGCGATGCCAGGCGAGTGTGTGAACTACTGAGCCATTTTAACCAAAAGTTATGCAGTCCATCCGGTCCCGGAGATTTCCAGTTCGGGAACGGACGGACAGCTCTGGCTATGTCTGATGGTGTAATTAAAATTGGCTCCATCTCTGGTATAGTTTCACACACTCGCTCGATATCACGCATCCAGTCAGCCTCAGTATGACAGACGGGCACCGACCAGATGCTGCGCCAGAAAGAACTTAAAAACACAATTTTATTGTTATGAAATAAATTACTTGTGACTTATTAAACAATGGACAAATATAAACTAAAATTATGTGATGCTATGACAAATCTGCTCCAATAATAGAAGATGAGGAATGTAACGGTGTATGGTATTAAATGGAAGAGTAATTCATTTAAATAATGAATACTCATAATAGTTTCTGTGGATGGAGAAACAATTGTTCAAATATAATCGACTTCAAGCAGGGTTGGCACAAAAAAAAACGAAGAAAACTTAGAAATAATATTAGATACAAGCTGTTCCCCACGGTTTCACCCGCGCTGCTCAGCACCTGTTGGTCGTAGCGTGATGTTATATAGCCTATAGCCTTCCTCAAGAAATGAAATATCCAACACTAAAAGAATTTTCCAATTCCAACCAGTAGTCCCTGAGACTAGCGCGTTCAAACAAACAAACAAACTCTTCAGCTTTATAATATTAGTATAGATATATAGTATTTAGTATAGATTAATGCTTTATCGATTTTTTGCCACACTATTTGATTTTTTTTGTACTCTTGAGTCGTGGTGTTAAACATAATGAGCTCATAAATCGATTAGATTTGGTGATCATTTACTACATTTGGTGATCGAATACAATTTAAAGTGCAGTCGTGACTAAAATAGCTGGTACACACGGCGACACATCAACCTATACAAAACTAGTTTATGCGGATCTCTCATTGTACTTCAAATTTATGGTGTACGATCCGTTGTTGAGAGAGCAGCATAAACTGGTTTTGTATAGGTTGATCTGTCGCCGTGTGTACTATTGAAATTTTAGATATTATTTTTCTGGTGTTAAGTAGATATTTTTGGTTACATAACTAAGGGTATCAAAGCATTTTATGGTGGTCATTATATTTAAGTCCCTAATTTATTTGTAGTAGCAGCCCTAACTACATAGAACCTTCAGACTATGTGATTGTCACAATGTATATACAAGACGCATCCAGTTAGTAATGCTGAAAACATTCAGCGTGCACATCTTTGATGGAATCCAGTGCGTCATGGAACTGATGGAAGTGCTTTTATCATGATTAACTGAAAATGTGACCTACTTTTCAAGTCACTTTGTCTAGTTTGATTTTCTCATGACATTATATCACGCATGGAATCCAAAAAGGGTGAGGCCGATGTGTTCTTTATCGACTCCCGAAGTCCCGACTACCGTAGATGCGGGCCTGTGGACGGTGAGCAATGGGAGCTCACCGTTCTTCCGTCTATTGACGACAAGCCGTGTCGACGGCGTGATAGTGTTCCACGAACGCCTCAAAGCGGAGGGGCCTGCCAGGGCTACCGCCTGCCGAGTTTGCGGGTTGTTCGAAAGAGATACCACGGCCCCGGAACATAAAGGGCAATAAAAGGAACATGGGTGAGTTTTAGTCAGTACAAGTCTGACACCCCCCCGCTTCGCCCCGAGCAGGGGAAGATATTTGAAGATTTCTCATCGGCAAACAAAGGTTGTCCTAATTAGTCCACCCATATTTCGCCAGTGAGACTGCAAAACAGATGAAGTCTCATGTAATAGTGGTATCCTTACTAATATTATAAAAGCGAAAGTGAGTTTGTTTGTTTATTTGTTTGTTACCTCTTCACGCTTTAATGGCTAAACCGATTGTGATGAATCTTGGTACATAGATAGTTGGGAACCAGGAGACGGACATAGGCTAATTTTTATTTTACAAAAGTGGGATGTGAGGGAGAAAGAGGGAAGAAAAGGGAAAACTTAGCGTTGCTATTACAAATCAATAAGGCGCAAGGAGAACTGTGTTACCCCAAATTTAACGCGGGCGAAGCCGCGGGCGAAAGCTAGTAGCCTATATAGCCATCAATCGGTCACAAATCCTGCCTCCGTGGCTTCTACAGAGAAATCCCTGATTGAAAAACGTAATAACACCTTGCCCGACCTAGGCATGATGTGATGTTATAACATCACGTCCCCATTTGTAATATTAAGTATGTATATATGTGGGTCTTTTGGCACCTTATATCCTTACTTATACATTGAACGGCAAGGAACAAGGCAGTTAATATTGGCATCTCGTCTGCAATGCCTCTTTGATTAGAACTCTGGTATTTTTGATTGTTACCTCATTAAAGACTTTCCAGAAGTTATGTAGGACAGTAGATTACTCGTTTATCTGCCAGGATCTATATATACAATAAACACATTTGACCTTTGGCTATTGTTAGTCACCCCTCAGAATATTCACTTTCACCCCTATCCCGTGACGTCACAGTTAGTTCTGAAGCTGCAACTAGATGGCGTTTTACTTTCAGCACTGTTTTCTGAATCGCGGTGTTAAGATTCTCCGGTGCGGAATGACCCTCGCACGCTACTGAATAGAATACATACTTACCTGGCGTAGGGGAAACCGTGATCAAGCAGGCGGTCCCCCAGGGCGAGACTTACCATTGCACTGCGGTTATGGTTGACCCTTGTGATTATCCCTAATGTGGGTAACTCGGACGCATAATTTTTGGTAGTGAGGGACTGCGTTCGCGCTGTCCCTCTGAGAAATCTTGATAATTATTTAATGCGTAATTTACACATAAGTTACGCTAGGCTTTTGTTACAGATTTCAAATCATCAAATAATATTTCCCGCTCTGGAGGGAACAGGGGAAGTGTGAGACTTTTACTGACTAAAATCCACCCATGTTCCTTTTGCCCTTTATGTTCCAGGACCGCGGTATCTCTTCCCCGACAGGATGCGCTAGCTTACAACTAGTGTACAACGGTTTTATTCATTTGTTTAGTAACATTCACTATTACCTTTGTTATTTGGACCGAGGGACCACAGTTCAGTCGTATTTTCTTTTCTAATCTTTAATGCTTTGTGGTCTGTTATTTAGTAAATATCTTTACAAATTATTTACTAAATTTCTGTATTCACAAAACCTTCTTTTTTAAGATACTTTCCGAGACCTGGCTGATCGTCTGTTAGAACTGAGGGACCACACTTTATGGGTTGTAGTTTCTAATATATTTGTTCAGATATATGTGTACAAATTCCCAGATTCGTTCGTCATTCATTTTTTCATTCATTTACTACTAAATCCTCCTATTTTCATTTCGCCAATTCCCAGTGTGGTCCCTCAGTCCACACGCACATGTGTAAACTACTAACATTAACCACTCTCCTGTTTATAATGTTTTTTTAGCATGGACTAGCAACCCAGCCCGGCTTCAAACGGGTGCAACGTACTAATTAAGACAAATAGATATGAATCTAACTAAAAAATAAATCAGCCAAGTGTATGTCGGACTCAAGGTTCCGTATAAATTGCGAAGTTTAGACTTTAGACTGCGTAGACTTAGAGGGTTGATTTGCATCATCTCTATACAAACCAATTAACACAAAAAGCAGCAGGCAGAATTCACTATTTGGACAGCCCTGTTACTTACATTAGTTAAACAATTACCACGATAAATCTTTATAACGAATTACTTTAAATAAAAGTTATTTAAATCGCTAATTATTTATCATAATTTACATAGTAATGAATATTCTATGATATCATTAAATCAAAAGCTATTAAAATATATGCAATGAAGTGTAATTTTATATTACTTTATAGTATAAATAATTAGACGGAACTGCGTCATTAACAAGTCATTACCACCTGGCCACCTGCAGTACTAAAACAGTATCAACTCTAGTGTTAGCCCTCGGCCTCGCCCGTGTACATCTCACAAATTATCCCATGAATAACCCGGCCGTCAAAAACTCGCGCCATCCAGATATTTTCAGTTGTAGGCAAATAAAATATTTCTTTACCGTTTTCTTATTAATATTGCTGTAAAATATTAGAGATTGGAGTTGATTCTGTTGTCACAAGCTAAACTAAAACTACTCAAAAAATCAGTAAATTCAGTTTTCTCCTGTCAAATGACATTTCCTATTCTGAAACTGATTACCCATATTATAGTTTGACAGCATTCATGATAGTTTAGTTCCTCAATTTAGAGAAAATTGCAATCTCACTATTTTGAATTTTACGTTTTTCCCCAAAAATTGTGGTTGCAAGCTAAATTGTTTTATCTTGAATCGCGACTAAAAATGGTGTGAAATCAAATTAGATATGATTAGGTGTATATGTAATTTTAATCTTAGACTAGTTTTTAATCCGCTGGTTCATTAGAATTGGCGCCATAATGTAATCAAGTTTAAAGCTTTTTGGGTTCGGAAATCATCAATTTTCCGTATTTTCCTTCTGAAGCACGGAACCCTAAAAAGAAAATATAGTAAACTAGCTTTTGCCCGCGGCTTAGCTCGCGTTAAATTCGGGGTAACACAGTTCCCCTTACCTGATTTGCAGGTACCTCCTACCAGTAGTTTTTGTAATAGTGCCTTATTTATTGAAATAGCAATGCTAGCTTAGGTTTACCCGTTTCTTCCCTCTTTCTCCCTCATTTTTCTCAATTAAAAAAAATAGCTTATAATGTCTGTCTCCAGGGTCCCAACTATCTCTGTACCAAAATTCATTAATATCGGTTTAGGCATTTAGGCGTGAAGACGTAACAAACAAACTCACTTTTGCTTTTATAATATTAGTAAGGATATTTCTGTGGATTTTCAATGCATCTGATTTGGCCACGAGGTAAATAAAATCCAAAACTTTTGGACCCATTGTTTATTGACGGGAAACTAACTGAAAAATCATTTGTACAACACTTGTCTTGACTTCACTATTAATTGAATGGACCTTCATGCAAAGATGGATGCCTGGTACAAGGATAGGAAGAGGAAGCCGACGGCATAGACTACAAGGACGATATCCATGGCTGTGGCGAACAGGTCCCTGGCGATCTGGTCGTCAGCCAGTCGCCGGATGTAGGCCCTGGCTTGTGCGACCAACCGTGCTAGTTGGATCAGCAACACTTCTGTGGTGCGTAGGACGGCACTGTAAAATAAATGATTAATTAAGTATTAATATCTATGATAAATGGAGGAGCTCCTGGTTAAATAATAGCAGCCGCTCAGTTCGATCTTTAGGTTAAGCCGCGTTTGCCTACCTTGGTCTGTGGATGGGTGACCACCCGTTACATACCGAGTTTCCTCCGTGCCTCGGAAACCACGTTAAGCTGTTGGTGCCGGGTGTCATTTGTAGATCTTTGACAGTCGTTACAGTAGTCAGTGTCCCGAAAGTCTGACAACCCGTGGTTTCATTATTTATTATTATTATAGTCTAACTGGGTTATGGAGGTCAGATAGGCAGTCGCTCTAAGTAAAATAGGTACTGGTATTCAGGTGCATCCGCTAAGATGGAAGCCGAGAAAGGAGTAAATGATGCCGTGACGTCTGACAGGGGAGAATGGAAGAAAAGAAAGGAATTGCGCCGACCCCAAGTAGATAGGGGCAGGAAAATGACGATTATATGTAGTATCTGTATAAGTGTATTAGATCTCGAAAACAAATAGTTATTTTTATCGGATATAATTTTTGGCACCAGCTAGTATATTATTTTCTCGACAACATTGCAAAAAAAATGTTTTAAGCGCCATCTACAAATTATAGAGTAAACTACGCAGATTAGCAACACTACAACCGACGCTGCGGAATGGTTCGGTACAAAGAGCTACGCCGCGGTTCCCTTCGTGTATCGTTCGTTTGTAAACGTTTCTTCAAAATATACACAGATGGCAGCTAGATCAAGTTTTCGCATAACATTCAATTATATTATTATTGAATGTAGTTCAAAGTATAAAATTGTGTTTGTAACCAAACTCCTCCGAAACGGCTGGAGGGATTTGTATGAAATCTTGTGTGCGGGTAGGCCAACATATATTTATTATACTGTGGTCTGAACTCCAGGTGAAATAACTGGGCAGAGCTAGTACTTAGACATACAAATATTGCTCACATAATAGTATCTATCACAGAGGAAGTTAAATTGGAAAACACTTGAGCCATCTCCGCTTTGCCGATTACTTGGTAGTCTTATCGGAATTGAGCACAGAACTCTAATTATATGATTCTATGGCCGGACGAATAAAAGAAACGGCTGTACCACAGACAGGGGATGAAGAAGGCTCAAGACAGAACCAAATGGAAATTTGGAGGAGGTCTTCATCCGAGGTGGGTCTTGCAACTTGGAAAACTTCACCGAGGGTTCAATGCAAACTTGCGACATAAACAGCCATGTTTCTATATTCTAAAATTGCCAAAATAACCAGAGAATTGAGTATTTTTTTTAATATCAACTCGATATCTCCACGCTTTCCCGACATAAAGGGTTTTGACTGAATAATATAAATGCGAATGTTGTGAGGATGAATGGATGCATGGACACGTTTGTTACTCTTTCACGTCAAAACGAATCGGATCTTAATGAAATTTGGCACATAGGTAGATTTATAGTCTGGAATAACACATAGGATACTTTGTTTTTTGAAATCACGCGGGCGAAGCCGCGGCCGCCAGGTAGTATTATTCTAAAGCTAAAAATTAAGTAAGCTCAAACGGCTTATAATGGATTTAGATGAAATTTGGTATCCAGATATCTTATATTCTGCAATGAACATATTTGAACAAATAACTCAAACTTAACATGGATTTTCACAGCGGGTTACACCGCGAGGTAAGGCAATAAAGACATTACATTTTATACAATAAAGTTTAGTTTACCTGGGTGTGCATCTCCATTGGATATCAAAGCTGTTGACACTGACGAGAGGCAGGAGCAGAGCCATGATGTACATCATCCCAGTGTTGTCCATAGAAGATGAGGGCGCCAGGGTCGCAGCCTGGACTAGTGCCACCCTATAAGGTAGCACAACATTTAAAACGGAGCTGTTTTAAAAAAGAGATCATCATAATTTCAGAGTTAGGCAGAGTCCGGGGTTGCACGAACAGCATCTCACAGGTCATTGCTGAAAAACAGCTACCCTACCATAACGTCTTAAAGCAGAACTTATTCCACTGAGGGAAAGAGACAGAGCTATGCAGGGTGGTTAGCACCATCTCTTTCTCACACAGGAATAAGAACTGCTATAAGATGTCATGGTAACCCTACAGGACTCAAATATCCTAGGAACATTTATTCTTGCTCATGTTATATAACTTCTATCTTAATAATTATTATTGAAGACACCGTTGGCGCAGTCGGTGACCGATCGACTGCTGCGCTGGGTGTCACGGGTGCGATCCTCGCGCGCTACTAATTTTTGTATGGTAAACCATACAAAAATTAGTAGCACAAACAGCTAGACCTGGAACAACTATCTGTAAACAGATAGTTGTTCCAGGTCTAGCTGTTAGTGTTGCGCTGTTAGTGTATGTGAATTTAAATGTTTGTAAACGCACCCACGATACAGAAGAAATCCTAGTGTGGGGCAACTTTTTTTTTTTAAACTCACATACACAAACAGCCAGATCCGGAACAACTGTATGCCATACAAATATTTGTTCCGTGCGGGGATCGAACACGAAACACGCAGCACAGAAATTGATCACTCAGCCACTGCGCCAACCGTGTCGTCAAAACCTTGTTATTTCACTAATGTTTCAGCCTGGTTGTTGCTGTAGAGGAATATTATCTGAATCGAAAGTCAAACAGTACTTTTTAAATGTCAAAGATCTCCTCGATTGCCCCGTCCATTATTTCTTATTGTTTTAGCTGGGGGCAGGAGGAGGTGCGGAATAAACTCCCCAAGTCTGGGGACTAGGAAGGCAAGTCTGACGGGTTGTTGGGACAACCCGTCCGCAATCTGTATGTTAAGTAACACGACTGTTGTACCTGCTGTTTTGAACCCCAGTATCCTCAGTGCAACTGCTGCATCTCCTCGTGTCGTCGTGGTACCGGCTCTCGTCAGTAGCCAGGGTATACGATGACGATGAAGCTACCCCATCACTCTGCTGGCAAAGAGGTTTGAAGTCAGTCTTTCTTAAATATTAACAAAGTTAGAATGATTCACCTTAGTAGAGGATAAAAGAGACAAAAGCCATTTGTAAAGTTTAAGTTCAATGTAATAGGGGCTATCTTATTTTCATCAACAGGTTACATATCCAAAATCTGTGGTTGCTACTGAAAAAAATACACAACATACAATTTAACATGCTTTTAGTTTTTGTCCACAGAAAGTATCTGGCAGTCGAAAATTACGCTTTGGAGCAAAGAATCTGAAAAACCCGACGGGGCCGAAACACAAAGGGCAAAAGAATGAATATGGATGGGTTTAAGTTAGTACAAGTCTAACACTCCCCTCCGCTCCTCACAAAGCGGGAAAATGCGAATGAACAAAAGCATATTTAGATGAAAATATGGCTAAAATAGGTGGCGTTCTCAAAATATTGAGCCTTTAATGGTACGCGTGCCATTGGTTCACCATTCCTGCTTTAGGGGATCGCAGGCATGATTTTATCTAAGAATGTGGTACCAGGCCTCTGTATATTAACAGGTTAATGATGGGTTCAATAGTGGTCACGTACACTTATGTTGGATTCCCTGGACGACCTCGCGAAGGCTTCTGAGGAGAGCGCTTTCAGTCGGGGGGCTTGGTACAGCATTTGGCCGAACTGGCTGTTGATCGTTTGCTCGTTACAGCCCCTCTCTAGATCCGACGCCATCTAAGGGAAAATAGATAGGCAGAACTATGTTCTAAGTGTGATTGAACGGGGGTTTAAAAAGCCGCTGCAATAGAATCATGGTTTATGATTGGATCAGGCAATTCGTAAAATGGTCACAGAAGAAGGTCACAGTTGATATTGTAAATTGACACTTAGTGACCATTTAACGAATTCAGCATCCATCTACTAAGGGCTCAAAATGCGCAAGGGCCCTTACGCATTTTGAGTGAAAATGGGGCTACATTTGGTAATAATAAGAGACTCCCTTCAAATCCTCATCATTCTTATACAAGACCTACTGGTCTACGTCCAGATGCCACTTGGCACTTAACCTGACTTTTTCCGCCTTTTTGGAACTCATCCAGGAAACCTATCGAAACTTGTATAATTTCCGATTAACCTCTCAAGGATTGCCGTTATTTACGTCAACTATCCTTCAAGCACCGCCCGGCGGGCTTTTATCGTAAGCGTAATCTGATTTTAAGACTTATCTTTACTACAAATACAGTTTTAAATCAGTCGGGGTTTGGGGGCAAGAATTTGTGCCAGAGGGGGTCAACGGTAATACTTGTAAACTGGCACGTTTTTGTGCCGCTGGGTCTCTAGAGGTTAATGGATCTCGCACATTGCGACCACGATCACTATTTTGGCCGCAAAAGCGTTGACCAGGAAGAGAGTTTGGTCGCACGAATGGTCGTCCGGCTACCTTTGAGCCAAGATAACGGCCGACCATGTGCCTTGTGTCATCTGCGTTGTGCTCAAGGTCCCTAAACTAGCATGAGGTACTTACATCTCTACGTTCTCCAGATTTCTACTGCCACGTGCATAAATTGGCGCGGCCAATATTCCTTTGTGTATTCTGTGTTACATTTTAAATTTTATGAATGTTTTCTGACCAATTTCGGGCGTTTTTTTGTAGCTTTCACATTTTCTCGTAATGCAATGTCATTCGTTAATGACGTGGTGTCACTGCTAGTTTTTTTGTAATTTTTATACGAAGGTTGGTCATTTTTAGAGTATTGGTCAAAAAGGTTATTCTTATAATCTTCGGGGGATAATCAGAGCTCAAAACAAGAGAAGAAAAGTTTTTTTGGATGGTAAATCATTAAATAACCTCTCCGTTCTGAACGGAGCGAAAGGGAGTATCAGCCTTTTACTGACTAGAACTTATCCATGTTTCTTCTTTTGCCGTTTGTGTTCTGGGGTTGTATCTTGTACCCAAGCGGCCTTTCCCTCTGCTCTGCTGACATCTCTTTGAGCCTCGTGTTGAACAAGAACGCGCCATCAACAAGGCCCATCGTCGCCATACGAACTAATGGTGAGCTACCCCTTAGACCTGCGTCTACAGAGGCTGGTAGTCATTTCGCACTTTCGAAGCCCGGAGCGTCTTCTGCGATGCCTGGGTTGGTTTGAGGTTCATAAGAAGGGTTGAGGTCTCCTAACTGAAATTAAATCTACTTCTCTTGCGTTTTCACACGACGAACATTTCACTTAAGACACGGGCATTATAATCTTTAAAATAAGCTGCGCTTGCCTACGTTGGTCTGTGGATAAAGTTCTCTTCGCCTCGGAAAGCACGTTAAGGCCCGGCGCTCATTTTTGGCATCGGCAAGGATAAGGATCCTTCGGCATCCTATATGCAACTACTTTATTGCCATTACGTTAATGTATATTGCTATTGGCCACGTAAAATGAGGATTTTACGTGGCCCGTGGCCGTGGTGCCCATTATCGACATCGGCACGACTGAGGAGTCGTGCCGATGTCGATAATGGGCACCGGGACCTTAGCCGTTGATCCCAGCTGTCAAATGTAGATCTTTGACTATCGTTACGAGGAATAAGTGGCCCTTATGTTTGAACACCAGTTTTCCTATGTGTATCGTATTACCCAGTACTTACCTACTACCTTGGTTGTGCAGGTCGGATAAGCAGGTGCAGCTGAATACTGGTATTCAGCTGCACCCGGTTAGACTGGGAGTCGATCACAACACAGTTGGGAATAGGCTAGTTTTAAAAACCTCATTGATGAAGTTTTCAAAACTGTATTTATTGATGACAGTCAGACCCTAAGTTTCCATTAACTTAATTAAAATTCTATAGGTAATTAACCTGTAAATTCAGTAGCCCGTATCAGAGCTGACATAAGAATAAAAGCGTGTTTTTTTCTAATTTATCTATTTTTCTTTAAATGTCATTCTTTAGGCGCGAACTGTTGGACGCCATTGTTCGAAATTCAAAAAGAACGCGGACGGCCCGCGGTGTCATTATTCGCGGTTGCCAAAGTAAAAAAAGGTTTTTTATTCAATTGATTCGGAACTTTTTTTTATTAATTGACTTATTTTTATTATGTATAGATTTGACTTAATTGAGGCTTGATCCAAGCCATCTACGGAGTCATTTACGTTGTAGGTGGTATTAAGAAAACTTCTTAATGTTATAAGATGCATTGAGCAGTGTTTTGAACAATTCTTCGATGTTTAAAAGGTTAATGTGCCGCGAAACATGTCATGCGATTTTCACACATACCAACTGCATTATAAAATATAATTTCGGACAAGAATGTCATCACAAATTGCCATTGACATCATACAATAAATCTGCAAATGACTACAAACAAGATGCAGATGTAACAATACGGCGTTGATTGTCACACATCAGTGACACGTCATTTTTCTCATAATGACTTCATCAGTATTTCCTGTGACTTCTCTCCTGAATCGTGGGAGATACCTTAATGCGAATTATCTTTATTGCTTGTCATTTGAGATAATATTTGATAATAACTTCACTTCTGTTTGTGTGGTAGCCGCTGTTTGTTTAATGGCGATGGTGTTTAGGGAATAGACAATTGAAGACATGCTTTTATGATATCAGAATGTTTTCATCAAATGGAAAGTTGATCTTTAGTGTGAGACTTTATAATGCATGGAAGAAATGTATGTTAAATTTTATCAAAAACAAAAATCGTTATGGTCCCTTCTACACATAAAATAGTCTAAATTATGTCAGTGCTTTCTGTGGTTAACAATTCAGTATTATTAAACTTATCTTTTAACATGATAAAAATAAGGCCCCCAGTAATTTCACAAAAAATGACCAATTATATATTGAGAAATATATTGGTTTCATAAAGTACGCCAGAGCTATTTTAGAGAAAAATACACCAGCATACAATCACTCAAAAACGCCACAAAAACATAGGATATACAAAATCACGACATGTCCGCTGAGTAGGCGTGCAAAATCAAAGCTCAGCAGTAAGTGAAAAGGCCCGCCATTTTTTTTGCAAATCAATCGTTTTTTTTTCTTGTAGCAACCCCCGCGGTAGCCGACACTGGCCACACCGCGGGATGTCTCGCTACCGTGTCCAGAAAATTGATGGATTTTGCAATTTTTTGATTTGTGCCACTTTTGATTCCTGCGCTGACACATTTTTGTGTAGATTTTAAAATATGATTGTAGAAAAAGATTTTGGTAGTCAAGAAATAATTTCACCATAAGTTCTCCCACTCCGTTCTTTTAAAATTTTCGGCACTTTATAATAAATTTACAAAAAAAAAACTGATTAACTCATAAAATAACAGTAAAATCATCATAATCAAACCCAATCTCTTCGCTATATTTATTTACACATCAAAAATGTAATAGCCAAATGTTTGTCAAAAAAACGTCCAAATGTTGACTTAATAAATTCGGGGTCAACCCTTTATTTACCGACGGCGGGTCGTTTAGGCCCCTATTATAATATTTAATGCTAAACAAACACGGGATTTTTGCTTCTAAATGGCTTCATCCACTTTTGATTCGGGGGAATGATTTAACTGGTTTAACTTTGATTTTGGGGTTTGCGTTTAAGTTGCTGAGGAGTTTTAACTAATAGGAGTAAAAACTGATTTATTTACTAAATAAGTACGCTTTTAGTGAGTAAGTTCTAGTACAGGTTTTTTTTTTTTTTAAACTGCGATCAATATTTCCATTATAAAATAAAAATAACTTTTTATTTCAGACATATTTAGCCCATATTATTGTTATTAGTATGAATTAAAAGCTATGTTAGGTACATTACACACAATTAATTTAATTATTTGCCGCACACGCACACGCACTTGCATTTGAACCCAGTGCCCCAGAATCCAGCATCCAGTTTACGGCTGAACACGTTCAGGATGGCATTAGCGCTCCCACTCGCTATATTTAGCCTTTTCCTTAAGTACGTAAAGAAGAAAGCATAATAAAAATAGATATATTTCTCTCAGAAAAAAACATTATATTAATAATAATTACTGGCCTGGTGTACTTAATTGCTAAAGTAAATAATAAATAGAATAGGTAGTAAAGTTTATATTTTATAACCAACTTTTAATTGAAGTACGTTGACATTGTTGAAGAAGATTACTACACATTAACTTAACTCTATTATAAATGTTTCTTATTGGTCCTAAACTCAAAACGCAAACCATATTCTATTTCGTGTTATAGACTCAAACCTCATCGAAGGGTTAAACGCCCCATTTAGTCAACTATACTTAGTTCGCGCTTCGTTCTATAACGATCTACTATTTAGCTACATCGGGACCTTTGATCTAGTTGATCACCCTTTTTTTATTAACCTTGATGATACTTTTTTCGTGAAATTAAAGTACTTTGTTTAAAATTTACGAAATTATAGCCTTTTTTTGACTTTCTCCTAAACTTTTATGTAGTTTAAAAGACGTTAAGTTATCCTTTTTATTGTGATTGCTGAATAAACATTTAACTAAAGGGTGGAATTGTTATAAAAAAGGATAGAAGTGCCGATGAGAGAATAACCTGTAAAAAATCAGGCCCAACCAAAGTTAAGTAATTTGTTTGCTATTTCTTGCTCTTCACTTTTATGTTTAAAAAGTTGTGGCCTTGTAGGTATTTATAGTAATTCAATAATATTAGTAAAAATGGCTTCTTTTAAAAAACCCCTTAAAACATGGGCCAATGATTGTGTCCTATTTTCTATCTATTAAGTTGATACCCACTACAGTACCATATAAAGAGCAACATTTGTCGAAAATCCGCTCTTTGAAAAAAATACGATAATTTCACGTCAAGGCTTAGTACCGATCGAACTATTCTAATATACCTTCCGACAAAAAAAAAACAAAACATTTAAGTCACATAACGGTGAAAACAAAAAATCTAAGAAGCCAATCAAGGCACGAAAACAAACAAAAACTATTAAAAATCCTTCTGCATTTTTTTATTTAAAAAAATAAACTTTTTCTATTTTTACCAATAACTGTATATTGACACGAGCGGGTAATTTTCAATTCGATCGGAATCATTCAAGGGTTAAAATAATTGTGTGTTTCGGTTGCATCATTACTTTTGATTGGCTACGGATCAAATAATAGAATAAATTAGACCATTTCTAATATTGGAGAATTTCGTTGATTTTAATGAACTTTTCCGTAAACTTAAGTGGTTTGTACAATTTCATTGTTATTTTCAGTTTTTGATGTATAAAATCTAATGTCGTGGATAAAAATGAATTACAATTTAAATGTTTAATATTAGGCTTCTCAACAATGAGTACGCTATTACATTGTAATTTACACATTGCCAACTTAAGTCTAAGCGCCTCATTACTTGTAGAAAAGCACAGCATGCGCAGATAATAATGTTGATATTGTAATCAATGTCATTGGTATAGAATAGAAATTAAAAAAATAACTGCTAAAACGTCAAAATTTCGTTTTGGAATTTGCATTAAATCTAGCACAAAATCCGTCGGTAAAACAGCATAAAGCTAGTTTTCTCCAGTGTTCTTGTAAGAAGTAATGAAGAACTCAAATATAATACAAATAATTGCCCTGAACAGACTTTGTCAACATCTTCCAAAGAATAATTATGAACCATCAAGTTTTGTTTCATTGAAGTGGTAGTATTCCCTATAATTACTTTACACTTACATCAAATTCTTCAATACTCCTAAACCTTCACAAATTTACAAGGCCCGTCATCCCGATTAAGGTTCGCGTGTCATGCAAACTGTAATGAATAGACAAAACTGACGGATGTAAATATCGCCATTTTGAAAATGAACTGAGGGTAATTTTCGAAACCTCAAGCAACATATGGTAGCGGCAGACGCCATACGAAGCCAACTGTCATTGCTTCTATCCTTTTCGCACTAAGGATATGAAGGGTGGGATAGAACAGGATAGAAATACGATTCATTAGTCGGTGGTACTATCATTTGAATGTCGTATCGCAAAAAAGTGCATTGTTTGGTAAAGACACGTGCGCGAGCGCCGGAAGTAGGGTAGGCTTTGGCGCGAATTCGAGCATAATTCGAAAATTCGAATGACTGTATAAACAGGATATTGGAACGATAATCGGTATCCGAAACAACATATGGATTATGAGTAAAACTTAACCATTTTGGGGTTAACATAAGATTGTTGCCATGATAATTTTAGAGATGTACTAAAAAAAAAAACGTTGAAATAAATAGCTTCCTTTTAACATTATTTGAGTCAGTGATTTAAGATTTCAAGGTTCTACAAATTGTGCAGGATGTTCATATCTAGTAACCGCGTGCGTTTAATATCTTAGTTTTATTTTTTTGCATTGCAATTGCAACTTTTAATAAAAATAGATGGTCTTGAAAGACTTAAAAAAAAACTGTGTTCTGGGGGTTTTTAACTAAACTGCTGATGCAGTTGAGCTTGTATTTAACACTAGCTGTTCCTCGCGGTTTCACCCACGCTGCTCAGCACCTGTTGGTCGTAGCGTGATGTTATATAGCCTATAGCCTTCCTCAAGAAATGGACTATCCAACACTAAAAGACTTTTCCAATTCCAACCAGAAGTCCCTGAGATTAGCGCGTTCAAACAAACAAACAAACAAACTCTTCAGCTTTATAATATTAGTATTAGTATAGATTGTAATCTCAGGTTTCATTGGATTGAATTGTTAAAATTGCCATTTTTTTATTTGATTGAGTAACTTTGTCGCTTAGCCATCACATCGCCTAGTCAAAAAATATCATTCACCTTATGCAGCCCGTCTTCCAGGTTTGCGGGTTGTTCGAAAGAGATAAACGAACCCATTTTCCTTCTTTTGCCATTTATGTTCCGGACATAAATGGCAAAAGAAGGAAAATGGGTTCGTTTTGGGCAGTTAAAGTCTGACACCCCAACCCCCCTCGCTCCGCCCAAAGAGGGGAAAGTTATTTGATGATTACGAACGCAAAAAAAATGCAGCTAGTATGAAACTGGAAGAAGCAAAGAATCAAAAATGAATAATCATTGCAGGTTGTGTTTTAATGTTTCTATATTTTCCCATTGTAAAACAGCGTGATTTTATGTATGGCAAAAGAATTATGCCAAAAATCGCCACATTTTTGCACAAGAACATAGGCTACAATGTTAACCTTCAAATATGTAATCTAAAATACCTTTCACCCCTTATGTTCTATAGCTACCAAGAAAAAAGGAAAAAATGAACGCCGATATATTACCAACAGCCACCCCTAACTTCTAACGAGGGCACGCGACATATGGACTCGTGCGCATCCCTTTGTGACGCCGACATCCACACGGATTAAGGGTGGCTTTATTCTATTTATTTTTACTTGTTTTTAAAATGTTAGTTGATCATGTGCGTTAGAGGGTTTTTTTTAATCGTTGTCATGTAGCACGTGTAATATAACAAAACATTTATTTATTTTCAGGGTTTGGCCCATAGATTTTTTATTTTTTATTTTTCCGGATAGGAAAAAAATAAATAACTTCCCCTGCTTTAGGAAGAGCCGAGTGCCATACTTGTAATAACTAAAGCCCAACCATGTTTGTGTTTCGGGGTCGCGGTATCTCTTTCGTACAACCCTCAACCCCGGTGGATTTTTATATAGTCTGGTTGTATGATCTTTTAGAAACAACACCAACATACGGACAACAAACAACGTTCACGAGGTTTTAGGAGTGGTAAAGAATTGGGTAGTTGACACCATTAACCAATAATTAAAAAACACAGTTTTTCTGAAAGAACACCTTATTCTAGACCTGAGAACTCCATTCATTTCAAAATAACTTTAAAGTTCGATTTTTAGTTGCTTTTAAATCAATAAATAGTTGCATCATTGACTTGACAAAATAGTGACGTCATCGTTGCGAGTCTCATACAAAATCTATGGGGGAAGCGCGTTTTGACAGCTCATAAAAAGTATATCAATTGATTGGTGGTGTCAACTACCCTATTCTACTAACGAAAACTTTCTAAATATAGAATATAGCTTTTGCCCGCGGCTTCGCCCGCGTTAAATTTGGGGTAACACAGTTCCTCTTGCGCCTTATTGATTTGTAATAGCAACGCTAAGTTTTCCCTTTTCTTCAATCTTTCTCCCTCACATCCTACTTTTTGTCTGTCCCACTATGTCCGTCTCCTGGTGCCCACCTATCTCTTTACCAAAATTCATCACAATCGGTTGAGCCATTAAAGTGTGATGAGGTAACAAACAAACAAACTTACTTTCGCTTTTATAATAATAGTAAGGATAACATAATGAAACAGAATGGAGAAAAACGTAATCTACGGTTAAGGAAAAGAATTGTTCCCCATATGTTTGTATGTCAAAAACCGAATATGCCACCACCATGTAAGAGAATGGCCGTAGTTAAAAGGCAAAGAATAGCACTGGTAAATGAAGCTCTATCAGAGTTTGCTATCAAAAGTAGTAATATTTTAGAAATTGGTGAACTTCCACAAACAATTGATCATGAAGCAAGTCCTAGTATCTTCCATTCAAATGTATTAAGATAATAATCAAGTAGAACCCAGTACTTCTCATAAAAAAATATGTGATATTTATCAAGCAGGACCCAGTACTTCCCGTATTGAAGTATGTTGTAATGATCATCAAACAGAGCCCTGCACTTCTTATATTACAGAGTGACAAAGCTGTGCAAGTCAATATTAAACCACATTACAGAAGTAAAAGTATCAATGTAAAAATGCCTACTGAAAAGAAAATATAGGGCTATCACCATTACTTCTTTCATCACACAATATTGGAACGTCACCGATAAAAAACTATATGTAAAAAGAAAATTGATCACTGATAACTCGGTTGATAGCACTTCTATATCATTTCGTCCCTCTGTTATATCTGCTGATTATGAACCAAGTTGTTCTTCTGAGTTAAGTTCAGTGCAAGATGATTTAGAAGAAGAGAAACATTTTAAAAACCTAATGTGTAGTAGCATCCTAACTGTTATTGAAAAATAGCCAAAATGTTTCTAGGATTACCTAAACAAAAATCTATGTTATTTATTCAAATATGTATACTTACCATGTGACATAATAATTAGATTGATCTCTGCACTCGTAAAATCGAAATTTGATGCAAAATATGCAGACATTATAAATGCATCTATTCTCGGTAGATTATCTGATTGTGCTTTGACAAAACCAGTTTCTGTCATCGTCTTAAATTTACTACAAATATATTTCACGAAGTAACCACACAGAAATACAGTTTTAAATAGTTTTTCTCACAAAAACTATACTAATACAGTATGAATATCGACGCCGATAAATCCTTACTAATATTATAAAAGCGAAAGTGAGTTTGTTTGTTTGTTTGTTTGTTTGTTTGTTACCTCTTCACGCTTTAATGGCTAAACCGATTGTGATGAATTTTGGTACATAGATAGTTGGGAACCAGGAGACGGACATAGGTCAATTTTTATTTTAAAAATGTGGGATGTGAGGGAGAAAGAGGGAAGAAAAGGGAAAACTTAGCGTTGCTATTACAAATCAATAAGGCGCAAGGAGAACTGTGTTACTCCAAATTTAACGCGGGCGAAGCCGCGGGCGAAAGCTAGTCAACGATAAATGCAAAGGTAACTTGTGACGTCACATTTCGTTTCGAACAATAGTGACGCGTTTTGACAGTTTGAATTTCCCTCCGTTATTTTTCACTTTTTAAATAATATTTTCTGGGTTTAAATGATAACTAAATAAAAAAAATACCTTTAAAGTATAATGTTAAGACTATAAAGAATCTAGAAAAAAAAATTTGAGACAAATTTAAATATTATGCATATTCCCTATTGAATTATCAATGAAGTAATTCGTTATAATTAACCTATTTATATAATTTGTTATAATTAACTGTAAGTAACCTATCTGTATAGTAATTTAATTATCAATGAAGTAATTCGTAATAATGAAGTATCTTTTTGTACGTGTAACTCCTAACCAAAAAGAAACCTGGCAATAACTAACCTTAGGCCTATTATTACTTAAAGTAGGCGACCATACGTTTTTATCAAATCGCTAGTGCCTTGAAAATTCGCAAAACGGACACAACCGTCAACGACGTCTGCCCTCATGCGTCTGCCCGCGTTCGGGTCGCGCAAAGCGATGAGCCACTTCTTCCCCACCGCACCTACCCCGCTCCCCCCAAGCCCCGTTCGCCTGGCACCGCTGCCGGTATTTATCGCCGAAATTGCTATGACTCTGCATTTTAAATCTGTGATATCTTCGAAAATATTTATTTAATTTACATGCTGTAAAAAGCCATATTGATCTTTATTAAATGCACAATGTATTTAAGATACTTAATTGGATAAGGATTAATACTGTGTAGCTTAAAATCGCTTCGTAAATAAGCCATTATTTCTCGTACAAAGTAAAGGATAAAAAATGGTTATTGTGGGTTATTCCTAAGAGATAAACATATACCATCACGGACTTTTTTGTAGACCTTTTTAAGTTGTACAATACTGTAGTACATTGTTTTGATCTATCTTGTAGGATTCAGTCAGCGTTTGCAATGTAAGCGCAAAAAATGTGTTTTTTTACGACCTCACATTAGAAACCTCAAAAATTGTAGCCTATGTGTTATTCTGATGTATAAGCTATAGCCTATGTGTTATTCTGATGTATAAGCTATATTGTGGTAAAGTTTCATTCAAATCCATTCAGTAGTTTTTACGTGAAAGAGTAACAAACATCCATACATCCATACTTACAAACTTTCGCCTTTATAATATAGTAGTAGGATGTAATATTGGTGCGAAGATTCTCAAGGAAAACGAAGGCAATTTCATTAGCGTCAAAAATGAAGGAATAATGAATAAGTCGTTAGTTGTTGCATGTACGCATTCGATTAGACTGGAAGCCAACCCCAAAATAGTAGCAGATAATGATGAATCCCAATAGGTATTGCACTAGGTTGATCCATTTCACAAATCTATACTAATATTATAAAGCTGAAGAGTTTGTTTGTTTGAACGCGCTAATCTCAGGAACTACTGGTTGGAATTGGAAAATTCTTTTAGTGTTGGATAGTCCATTTCTTGAGAAAGGCTATAGGCTATATAACATCACGCTACGACCAACAGGTGCTGAACAGCGCGGGTGAAACCGTGGGGAACAGCTAGTACTCTATGTAACGGGGACTAGATTATTTTCAAGCTTAGACTATTAGGTACTAAATATTTCTGCTGGGGTTGCGGGTTGTTCGAAAGAGATACCGTGGCTCCGAAACATAAAAGGCAATAGGAGAAAAATGGGTGGGTTTTAGTCAGTACAAGTCTGACACTCCCCTTTCTCCGCCCGGAGCGTCTTACCGGATGCAGCTGAATACCAGTATTTTACACGGAGCGACTGCCTATCTGACTTCCATAACCCAGTTTATAACTGGGTACGATATTTCTTCGTAAAAATAGTTGTGATATTTTCAGGACACCGACTATCTGTAACTACTGTCAAAGATCTACAAATGACAGCCAGGACCAACAGCTTAACGTGCTTTCCGAGGCACGGAGGAAACTAGATATGTAATGGGTGGTCTGGTCACCCATCTACGGATCAACCTTGGCCTGCGCAGCTTAACCTCATATAGCCATGAGCTACTCCAGTAAAGCATATCCACTACTAAGTAGATCAATTTCAATAAGCCCCATAAAAAGTGCCATAAAGTATCAAAAAATGTGCCGCACGTGTATATCATCTGTATTGGCGCGTGGGGCAGAGCCCGGGCGCTCCGCCCCCCATCAGAGTGTTTTATGACTTCACTTGTGTGGCCACAAACAATATTTAATTTTACCACCATGTTGGTAAACGATCGGTCAAACGTTCTTTGTGACTTTGATGTTTTATTTAAGTTAAAAGTTTAAGTAATTACATTTAATTAAAGAAAATACTTTATATATGTGACAATTTGTAGAGTAGTTCTTTTTATATCAACTTTCTATAGAATTACAAGCTGTGCCCGGTATGCCTTGTAATGCACCTTTCACTAGAGTAGTGAAAGGTACCTACCGTACCTACCAACCTACCCTACCTACACTGCCTTCCCTACCTACCCTAACCACCGGTATGAAAAATAGATTAGCACCAATTCTCAAACTTCTGATTAAAAGGCTATACCGATTTATACTAAACTAGCTTGCGCCCGCGGCTTCACCCGCGTGATATCGAATAAAGTATCACATTTTATTCCAGACTATAATCTACTAACTGATGAAAATTCTTGAATTTCATGACAATTCGCGTCACCCCACCGATTCAGCTGATGTGTCATGTGTCAAAATCCATCCTAGATGGTTAAAACCATCAACAGTAATTTAATAAAATGTCTCGTAAAAGAAAGTCAATAGAAAACAATTGCAATTTTTTTTTTCAGTGTCTCCCATAAATATCTTAACGACTAATCTGTACGGTAGTAGGTAGTATTTCACGGCCACCATTTAGATTTAGCGATAATAACAAATTTTATTGTTTAGGAAACTAATAAATTTCTCCGTTTTTTTTCTCCTCTACAGTGTGCGACGTTAATTTGTTTTAATAACCCATAAAAATTTGGCGAAAAAAGGTTTTGGTTCCGCTTTTTTTTTTAATGTCGCTAAAAAGGTTTATTACTTTTTAGCTTCGGGGAATTTAGAGCAGAAACTAACTAATCGCTTTTGTTTTTAGTAGAGTGATTATGATATTTTTTTATGCGGCTCTACGAACACTTTTTCAGTAGTGGCATATTGCACAAGAAAAAAAATTTTTTTTTCAAAAACGAATGGATTAAATAACTTATGAAATCCTTACTAATATTATAAAAGCGAAAGTGAGTTTGTTTGTTTGTTACTTCTTCACGCGTAAATGGCTGAACCCTTGAGAGGGACATAGGCTATTTTTAGGGGACCTGTGTTACCCCGAATTTAACGCGGGCGAAGCCGCGGGCAAAAGCTAGTAATCAATAATTTTACAGTACTTCAGATATAGATTATTTAATATTGACAGTTTGTGACATAGTAAACTAAATAGTATTTTTTACCTAGAGTGGGGCAAAGGTTGAAAAAAAACTTGTTACCTACGAAGTTGAATCTGAACATTAAAAAAAAAACACTAGAATGCACATTCATCGCTGGGATATTTATTTCAGCCTTTGTACAATACTTTACCATAAAAAACAAAAACCTTTACATATTTTTATTACGTGGTGCGGGTTCGATCCCCGCAGGGAACAAGTATTAGCATGGCCAGCAAACAGTTGTTCCGGATCTGGCTATTTGTGTATGTAAGTTTTAATGTTTGTAAACGCGCCCACGATATAGGCGAAATTCTTAGTGTGGGGCAACGTTTAAAAAAAAAGTGTTTGTTTGTTTGTAGTGATTTAACCAAAGTGCTTGCCAGTTTTACAAATAAAATATTTAGGTTTTTGTTGTGGGTGATAAACAATTATATCTAAATGAATGGCATTTATCCCGACTTTACTCGACATGCAAACAATATTGCACTGTATGCTTGTGCTTTTTTAATTTTGTTTTTTCATAATTGACTTGCGTGATGGCGTTGGCGACACGCGTTCCTACAAAAAAGGCGTAACTTTTTACACCTTTTAAATACCAAGTCTGTCAGTTAGCACATAAAATCAGTGACAAACTGAGTGATGTCAATAAAGATGTCTATTATCACTTTACAAAGCTTTTGAACTCAGTTAAAAGATAAGTAGGTAGCCATTTTTGTCAACCCTAAATTGATAAAAATAAACAGTGAATATTATACTTAACACGATTGAGTTAAAGTTTAATTTTCAATAGCGTCTATTGAATTGAAGTGAAGATCAGTGAATTGTCAAGGCACTTAATTTGTATGGACACAATAAATTCTGTTTTATTGGTACTTTTGGACAGAAAAAGTGACAATGGTCAGTCTTTTTAGTGAAGCGACACTTTTTTTAGTGGCTAACCGTTTAATTGAGACGGACTTTCGATTTTGTTTTGTCCTTTGTATCAGCCTGTTAAGTTGTTTTTTTAAAGATAAGTGAAATTGTCAGCCGAAATAGAACAGTGTCTTTTAGCATCGTTACTTGCCGTTCAAAAAGAATGGAAAGAGATTTATTTATTTGTATCACACAGTAAAAAATATTAAAAAAAGAATTGTAACAAATATACCTAAAGAAGAAATAGTTTCAGAAAATGAGATATATCAAGACATATAAGGAAGACCTCATGACTAAATAATAACAACCACTCGGGTCGATATCTAGGTTAACTCGCGTTAGCCTAGGTTAGTGTGTAGATGGGTGACCACTGACCACCCATTACATACCGAGTTTCCTTCGTGCCTCGGAAAGCCCGTTAAGCTGTTGGTCCCGGCTGTCATTTGTAGATTTTTGATAGACGTTACAGAAAGTAAGTGTCCTGAAAGTCTGACAACCAGTCTTACCAAGGGGTATCTGATTACCCAGTACTAACTGGGTTTTGGAGGTCAGTTAGGCAGTCGCTCCGTGTAAACAATGGTATTTAGCTGTATCCAGTTAGACTGGAAGCAGACCCGAATATAAAGGCAGATGATGATCAAGACATGTTCATAGTCTAGTGATTTTAGACTTTGACCTTGACCTAACAAGGTCTAAAATAATAAACACAAAATCTATCGTGTAACTCAGACCATGAAACTGAACAACTTTTGTTCGTAAATTTGATTTTCGAAAGCTTTTTGTTTAGTTTTGACCAGACATATCGGCTGTTTGCGTCTGTTCCTATTGTAATCTTTGCGAATTTCAAGACGTAGAACAAAATTGGCATTTTATTTGCGAATAATTTATTTTAAGTAAACAGTTTATCCGTGATCTTGGCATGTGTAACTATGCCAAAATATTGGAAACACAAAAAAAAATAAAAATCTCGTTTCAAATGTTATTCATAAAACCATGTCAGTTTAAAAAAAAAAACAGTTTCATCGTCTAACTATCATACGAGGTTGTGCGTTTATTATTCTACGCCTTGTATATTAATGATTCTCAAAAGAGCCTACATATGTTTAGGTCATTTTTATCAACAATTATTACTCCAGCAATGTAACAATAAAAATCGCAGCCATTTTTAAAAAGATATTGATTGACAGCTAAACGTCAAAACACCGCTAAATCTCTTTTGACAATGTAGGTGGTAAAATGCGCGCCAAAATACAATGCCACACAGATAAAAAATCACAAAAGGAATTAGAAACATCGATTTATCGCTCTATTGAGCTTTTGCACTATATATCCTTTTAATTATACGTTAAAATACATCTAGTAATTATGTGGTAGATATTTTGCTAAACATCAAAATAAATGTATCTTTTTTCTTTTGCATTTCTAATGCGTAGGCGGGGATGTACCTCCCTTAGGTCTATGGATTTATTTCAATTTTTATCTAATGGTAGCAGTTTGTTTAATTATAGGTATTAAATCTTTTGTAATGAAGTTGAGCAAAATCTTGACGTTTGCACATTCCGAGGGAGTATTGATAAATGCTGTTCTATTATTGATTGAACTTTAAATGGCTCACGGTGGTGGTATTTCGTAATAATAAAAAGAATGGCATTCTGTTTCTATTTCGTTAAAATACTTTACAGGTTAAAACAAAATATTGGCAAGAAACCTTTTTCCAGGCTTCTTCAAAATTTCCGTGTCGACGGCGACGCGCACCTTAAAGAGATGTCAGCAAAGCAGAGGAGCCTGCCAGGGTTGCGGGTTGTTCGAAAGAGATACCGCACCCCCGGAACAGAAATGGCAAAAGAGGGAACGTGGATGGGTTATAATCCGTAAAAGTCTGACAGTCCGCTCCGCCCAGAGCAGGGGGAGTTATTTGATGTTTTCTTATCCGTAAAAAAAGGCTTCATAAAATATCTATGTATGTACTTGTTGTGAGGACCTAACTGCTCTACCAAACATAAATATTTCAAGGCTTTGTAGATACATTGTGAAATATATGAAAGAAAGTTTTCTGCTAGTTCATTGCCATACAAAACGACAAATTAACACTGTGTGTCTAGAATATTTATATAGATAGATATATATATATATATATATATAGAATATATAATATGAAGTTTCACAATAACTAAAACCTTCACAATATTGTAAAACTTTACTCATTTCATACGCGATTTGTGTTGACTTTAAACACACTGCATTCGGTATTTTTTCCCACAAAGACATTCCAAAAATCACCGCAGGTCAAAAAAATCCGTCAACCCTTAGCCAACTCCCGGGGTCCACTTGACCCATCGATTAAGTTTTTGCCTCGCGCTTCCAAATAAAATCATAAATTGTAAGATGGCGGGCAGTGGCAAAAAATCACACTATATCATATCATTCTGCTGCAGGCGTGGTGTGGTCAATTTATGACTAAATTTTATGGGGTCTCTTTGACCCCGATGCGGCTACATTGTTATTTTGATGTAGTACTCGAATATGAAGCAAAAGTGATTTTTTTTTAATAGAGTTAATAAATCGTAACAGAATTCTGGTAAGAACTTGGACATTGGTTTGTTCGTCTTCAATTTTATTTATGAAGAGTTAGGAAATAAAAATAATGCGAAATATAGTAGAAACAAAATGCTTAAGCAACATTATTAAAAACTAAAACTAAAATTGATTTAATTTACCGCCAATTTTTTTCTTGCCTATCAAATACAGGAAGTTCTAATGAATAAACCGAATGTCACAAATCGCGTATAATCGCGCAAAATTGCATTATATTAAATTCTATTAGTAAATTAGAGATGTTCGCAAAAAATAACCGAAACTTGTCATCAAATTGCGATCAACCTGTTGACGGGCCCAACAGGGTGCTTCTTGAAAATCGCCGACGTTTTATAAAAACTTTCGAAAGACGCAAAGATCGCTTGGGGATTATTCGCTTGGGATTTTGTTAGAGTCAATCAAAACTTTGCTTTTATCTATTTCATTTAATATATTTTATGAGCTACTATTGTTTCGAATAATTTAAAGCGTACCTATTAAAAATAAAATGAAGTGCATTACGAAAAATATTAATTTTAGATTTAAGTTTTACAATTTTTTGTGGTTTTCGGTTCAACATACTTTGTTATGTATAGTTGATAAATATGTTCGAATACTATAAAACATTCTTCTGACTCGAAAATCAAAAATAAAAGACCCGATTTTTTTTTAAAGTATTCTTGCAATCGACATTTGAAATCGAATTTCGAAAACCACAACACCCCATAACACCAAGACCGTCTAATTGAATTAAAGTTTCGCAAGCATTAGTCCGAACCGTAAAGTTGAAAATTATAGCCTTACGACTACTAAGTATAGACGCAGCGGCTAAGTATAGTCAATGTGGCTAATTTGACAAAAACTTAGATGTCGCCGCTTGCTTAAGGCTTGTTAGGGCAGGCTAAAGTGACGACGGACACGAAGAAACTAGTAATTTTGTGTAGAAAAAAATGGTCTAATTTTTGCAGTTGTTAAAAATAGAACAGTTAAACCAGATAGTTTTATTTATTTCAAAGAATGTTGCCTCACACTGAGAATTCATCCCGTATCGTAGGTGCGTTTACAAACTTTTGAATTCACAAACAACCTGTAGGTCATGCAAAGATTTGTTCCGCACAGGAATCGAACGCACTACACGCAGCGCAGCGGCCATTCTCTGGACGTCGAAGTGTGCGCCAAGGAAATATAGTCTCGGGATTTTAAGTAGCATATGTTAATTCAGGTCGGTGCCAGTTACTTGGTTGTCGTGGTGTAGGGTTTTTATTAATAATTAGCTTGCCTGCGGCTTCGCTCGCGTTAAATTCGGGGTAGCCCCTTGCGCCTTATTGATTTTTTAATAGCAACTCTAAGTTTCCCTTTTCTTCCCTCTTTGTCCCGCACATCCATTAAAAAAAATCCCTATGTCCGTCTCCTGATTCCCAACTATCTCTGTACCAAAATTCATTAACATCGGTTTAGCCATTAAAGCGTGAAGAGGTAACAAACGGGCGGGCCTGTTGGTCTAGTGGTTAGTGGCTCTAACTGCTGAGCCGGAGGTCGTGGGTTCGATTCCCACCCAGGACAAACTTTCTGTGATGAGCATGATCTGTGTCTGGGTGTGATTTATCTATAATATGTTTGTATTTATAAATTATATAAGTATGTATATCAGTTGTCTGGTTACCATAACACAAGCTCTGCTTAGCTTGGGATCAGATAGCCGTGTGTGAGTTGTCCCAAGATATTTATATTTTATATTTTTTTTTTTAAACAAACAAACTCGCTTTTATAATATTAGTAAGGATATTAAGAAGGATTATATGTATAATAACAAATAATAAGAATAATACCAGCCTATTATTGACCATTATATCTCACTGCTGGCATCTTTATCGGTGGTGTTGTTGGGGCTGCCTCGGTACTGCAGTGCATCGGGGATGTTCGCCGAGTCACGCATTGACTGCTTCTACGCGACGATGCGGAAACGGTGCACATCCCTGGTGCGCAGGGTTCGCGCCAGCTCCAACACCATCTTGAGGATGATGGCTGAGAGGTTCGACTGTCACTACATTAACAATTGTTGCATGCTTCATGTAGTGACAAAATATAATTTAATGTAATTTATTTATTTTAATTTTAATGTAATGTATTTTAATTTAATGTGTTCTACTTTTGACTCAACTCCAACTTTTAATCTAATATTTCAATGCAATTTTGAACAGTGAAATGTTATTAATATATTCATAATGTAATGATTTATTCAATGTTTAAGCTAATATCAATAATTTTATTTTACTTAACTTACATTTATACCTATTTAAAAGCAAAATTTAAAAATGACATTTATAATATTATGTATATGTAATGGATTGTATAAATTGCTACTCAAATTTGTATGGGAAAATTTCCTGAAATAAATGAAATTATTATTATTATTATCGTATAGAGAAAGCAGGAGCTGTGTTGTGTAAAAAATTACCCTCTAAGTTTTGGCAGTCAAAAGATATGGCCGTATATGTCGCAAGCTTTTACGGAACCTTCTTGCCGGTATTTTATATTAAACTAGCTACGCCCCGCGGCTTCGTCCGCGTGATGATAAAAAAGTATCCTATAATCCAGACTATAATCTACCTTTGTGCCAAATTCTATCAAGATCCGTTCAGTAGTTTTTCGTGAAAGAAGATCAAACCATGTATGTTTGATCCTCATACTCATCTTTCACTTCATACTTACAAACTTTTGCATTTATAATATTAGTAGTATATGCCTTCCCTTGTCCTCAATCTTGTCCTAACTCCTGAGATCAACGATGGAACCCGAAAACTAAGATCAAGACAATTCATTAACCCCTCTATAACTTAGTCATGTGCTGACCTTATTTAATTTAACCAACCAGATATATGGTTAACTGAATACTTACTCAAGTGACTGCATTATTTGCAGAAATAATATAAATGTATCATAATATTGCAGTTGCCATTTTTTGCGTCCTCGTCCATGTCCGGTTCAGTGGCGCATGCAAACTGCTCATAGCTGGACGTCCGCTGTTGAGATGTCTCGGATGGACATGTAGCTTCCGATCGAGAGGTCTTGATACTTTTGTTGTTTGTGCCTTCATTTTTAGTCCGGAATCGCTCAGAATAAACACTTTTTAAAATATTGTTTTTCTCTGAAGTCTGGCTTGTCTGAAGATTTTATTTATTTTTTAAAATGTTGCTCTATACTAGGAATTTCTTCTGTAGTGTAGATGCGTTTACAAATATTTAAACTAACATAAACAAACAGCCAGACCCGAAACCATTACCTGTAGCTTGTAGGTCATACAAATATTTGTTGCGTGCGGGGATCGAACCCGCGTCACGCAGAGTAGCAGTCGATCGCTCAGCCACTGCGCCAACCGTACCGTCAATTAATAATCTAATGAACTAGAATAAATAACTGAGCATCACTGAGTAATGGTTGATAAGGGGAAAATGGTTACTAGGAAACGTAAATTAACTTTAGTATTTGTTATTTTCTATCTTGTCCATGACGTTTGAACACAACACTTTGAATTTTTCCCCAGAACTCCAGAAAACTAATAATAAATAATAATCTTTATTCGAACAAAACACATATGACATTTCATTAGTTGCAAACTGTATCGCAGCTATTAACTAAAAAAAACTTACCTTCCGTTGAGAATATTCACTTGTTTGAGAATATTGACCGTTGAGAATATTCACTTGCTCACGTTACCTTGTATGTACATCTATGAAATGGGAGTATTTGTTCGTACTAACTTCTATTTATTTGAAACCCTACGCTCTCGACGTCATCAGAACACTATTCGGGCGGGTTCTCATAGAACGGCATTCTTCGCTAAAAACGTACTCGGTATGGCACCTAAAATATATAATAGTATACCAGTAGCTATTAAAACTAAAGAATGTTTGACATCCTTTAGGAAGGCTTTGTTTAAGTTTCTTTTGGAAAGATGCTATTATTCCATCACTGAGTTCATTGATGACAAAAAGGAATACCGACTTGATCCGAACGAGTAGATCCGACTTGCTAATTAATAATAATAATTTATGATTAATTAATGAGTAATATGTTTTATCTACTAAAATAATGTGCGTTTTTATTTTGATTTAATTTTTAATAATAATACTGACAGCATTTCACTTAATTGACATAGCTATTTTTAAATTTTTGACATTTAACTTCTTAATTTTATTTATAATTATGTTATTTTTGCTTGTTTTATTTTTAACTTTAACTTTGTGCGCCTTCTATCGGCAAAACATAGTGAATCTATATTTATAATACTACCTGTTAACACCTATGTTTTACAAAATAAATGATTTGATTTGATTTGATTTGATTTGTTCAAATGTTGACTGTTTCAAAATGTTTAGGTTATCATGTTTAACTATATAAATTAAAATCCCCAAATATCAAGACTGTCCGAGTGCTGTATATTATGCGACAATATTATGAACTACCCGGAAGCGCGATATCTTACAAATTCTGCTAACTTCCGGCCATGAAACCTTGTTTAGGAAATTATGGGAAGTCTCCATTCGATCCGCCCTTTGTAACGTATACCTTTGTTAACGCTACGTTCATTTTAATTTAAAATTTATTGTATGAACTACCACGTCATCATCATTAGTCTTGTATGAAGACCTTATGGGTAAACAAAAAAATATTATTAATAAGTAAAATAGATTCGAGAGAAAATTAGAGTATAAATGTGAATGGCTATAGGAGTCCTGCCGGGTTTGCGGGTTGTTCGAAAGAGATACCACGTCTCCAAACCGCCCAGAGCGGGGTATATACACTAAGGCCAACTAGCAGCGATACGAAAGGTCATTAACCTAAAGAACAACTGTGGCGTTGACAATCTAATATTTAGCTCTTTCCATCTTGTGCCTTTGTCGTAATGTCTCGTTCTCCCGGCAAAAACATGACAACGTTAAGACGGGTACGCCAACATTCGGGCGGCCATTTTAGATGGGGCTTCTCGTTGGCCGTACTGTAGTTAATTGATGATTTCCCATCCCCAAAAAAATGGCTATAAGAGTAGAGGAAGACCAAAGAAACGATAGATGGACTTTTTGTCTTGATGTCTATGGGCGCAAAAGCCCCTGCCGGGTTTGCGGGTTGTTTTAAGAGCTACCACGGTCCCGAAAGACAATGGGCAAACGAAGGAACATGGTTGAGTTGTAGCCTATAACGGTCTAGGTAATTGAAATAAATGCTTTTAGTTTGAGTCAACTCCCACACAGGGAGTGTGGAGGCTCCGTTCCACCCAGAGCAGAAGTGATTTGATGTTTAACCGTAAGAAAAAGAAAATTGATCGTTAAAAAACTGCAATCGGGATAGACCAAATCCAAAATAAAATATAAACTTTAACCTTTCGTGTGTCTATGACGTGGATCCACGCGAGACACAATGCGTAATTAATTGTGTCTGTATCATAGACACACGAAAGGTTAATTCATTTTATCTCATAGAATATCATTTAAACTAAGCCCCTCTGAAGGATACAAAAAGGTTCGCTGGGCTAGAAACCTCCATCTTAAAAAATCTAGGACTGGACCAAGATGAGAACCTGACCTACATCTGTCGCCAAGTTCACACGATAAATTCCTGAGTTCATTCATTAAGTCCATACAGGTAGGTACACTGCTAATTGAACTCATTAACTTGTTGAGATTTTGCACAAAAATCCTCCATATGGTATGTACGTGTGAAATTTATTGGAGAACTATCTCAAGAGACAATCGCCAATTGATGTTTTATTGATCGACGGTCCCTACGTACATAAAGACATGTCGAAAATGGTTTATATTTTATTGTTTTATTGGCTTTAGATTTTCTATGCACACAAATGCTGACATACGATTTTTATTTAATTTATTTACCTTGTTTTAAAAACCTTTTAACAGAACAAACTGTATTATAAATACAACGAATAAGTGTCGTAGAAACGGTCATCTATCAGTTTTTCCAGTGGAAAAATAAAATACTAATGTGTGAATACCATTATAAAGTTCTTAAAACTGTTAAAATATTGTAGAAAGAAAATATTTATTATTGCTCATAGAATTATGTCTAGGCCGTGTTGAACACAAATTACGCTCCCCTGTAAACCTCGGTTTTTGACTTAACCTTATGTACGTAGAAACCGTCGATATAATGTTTGTTGATATCATTTTAAATATTTACTTTTCTTGTCACTGCATTTGAAACGCTTAGTAGGTAAAACTAAAAGACTGTGTAGTAAATAAATATACGGAAAATAATTCTGTCTGTACAAACATTTTCCCCTTTCCCATTAAAGTTATCTATAGAATAAAAATAATACCAGCCTATAACCATCCCACTGCTGGGAAAAGGCCTCTTCTTATACAGAGAAGGCATGAGCATTGATCACCAAGCTTGCTTAGACGGGTTGGTGATTTCAGACAATGAAGAATAGTCCAGGTTTTCTCATGATTTCTTCCTTTACCGATGTCTGTGATATCTTAGATAAACTTGTAGAAAGTTATCTAATTAAACTAATGTCTAGTGGTAGATACTTTTACTTAGGCTAACTGCATGGAACTCGCAGTTGGGCAAAATACTTGATTTGTTTAATTTAAATACAAATTACTTTCGAAATGTAAAATACAAAATTGAAGCCATTTGTATTTGAAATACTAACTACGAAATACTTCAGCTGTGTGTATGTTGATAACTGTCATTCAAAATCAATCTAATTTGAACAATAATTGTCTAAATTAAGTGACTTTTTACCTATTTGGTTAAAAAACGCTATCTTCAAGTTTTAAGATTGTGACCTACATCTGCTACAAAATTCACACGAAGAAAAATTCACAAGATTCCTAATTTACACCAATTACACACAAAATTAAACACCTAATTAACCGATAAGCTGAGATTTTTGCATAAAAACACACGCATCTGGAGGCCATCTCGAATGAAACATAACATAAAGGGCGGGAAAAGTGACAGTTGTGAGTCGACCGCAATGGCAGCAGTTGGGAGGCTTCTCGCGCATGCGCGGACAGGTGGCCTGCAATTGGTCTAAACTTGAATGTCGAATTATTTCAATTGTAGGTATGTAGAATATAATGATGGCCGGGATTAAGTTTTTTTCAGGTGGGAAATAATCAATTGACTTTTTCCAGCTTTAGGGGAGGGAGGGAGTAAAGTTTGCCTACGTATATTCATTAATTATATTTTTAACACAAATAATGGTGTTAGACAATATTCAATTTGTGATATCTGCTTCTAATATATAAAATTCTCGTGTCACAGTTTTCGTTCCCATACTCCTCCGAAACGGCTGGACCGATTTAAACGAAATTTTGTGTAGGTACATATCGGGTAGGTCTGAGAATCGGTCAACATCTATTTTTCATACCCCTAAGTAGGCAGCAGGTGAAACCGGCACAGCTAGTAATAAACATTATAAAAGGAATGCTTGTTTGTTACAATTTAACTCAAAAACTACTGAGTCGATTTGATTTGTCTTCCAATGTTTTTTCTCTCTATAAGTCTTTAAACTGACATGGTTACTAATTGAAACTTGAAACGGTATATTTACCATATTTGTTATTTGTTTCGAATTTCCGATATTTCGGCGATGTTGCAAACGCCATGATCACGGATGAACTGAAGTTATTGCGGGTGGATGTTTGCGAGCAGACAAATCGATCTACCCTCTTTCTTATTCATTTTTTGACTAACACCGTTACTCACAACTCGATTCTGTTCTCGACACTCAACCGGGTTTTGCTCTCGACACACAAAACTCACTGTATCAAATCGCGATAAATTTTCTCTCTCCCCAAAATGTGAATTTAGTTTTCTGGTTAATATTTTAACCAGAAAACTAAATCCAATCAATGAATGACATAAGGTCACCACTTATTAAAACCACACAGGTTAAACGTCGCGTTAAAACAAAAAGGTGGGAGTAATGAGGCGTGATGCGCCTGCGACGATGTGTGGTCGAAGCCCCACGGTCCACGGTCTACGGTCACCCACTGGCCTACTGTTTGTGTACTAGTGACTGCATCTTGTGTTACTTGCAAATATTTTGTTAGATTTATCAAGAACACGACGCATTTGCTGAGCGATCGACTGCTGCGCTGCGTGTTGCAGGTTCGATTCCCGCACGGAACAAATATTTGTATGACCAACAGATAGTTGTTTCGGGTCTGGCTGTTTGTGTATGTGAGTTTGAATGTTTGTAAACGCACCCACGATACAAGAGAAATTCTTAGTGTGGGAGTGTATGGTTTAAAAAAATCTTGCTATGACGAAATGTAATAATTAAATCTGGTGGTCTAAAATGGCCGCTTAAGCGGAACCATAATCCCTACTAATATTCTAAAAGCGAAAGTGAGTTTGTTTGTTACTTCTTCACGCTTACGCGGCTAAACCGATTTTGATGAATTTTGGTACTTGGGACTTTAGACACGGACATGGGCTAACTTAATCAGGAAAAAGGAACTGTGTTACCCCGAATTAAAAAGGGAGCGAAGCCGTGGGCAAAAGCTAGTAGGTTATAATTATGAAAAACGTTACCATTCGTAAAATAGTCACTAAGTGACAATTCACAATTCACGATATTAACTGCGTCTGTGGTCATTTTAAGAATTTTAACGTAATTCATATGCATTATTCTACTAGTTTTTGTCTGCGGCTTCGCTTACGTTTAATTTGGGGTAACATCTACTTAGTTTTAAATTCAAATTGGTGTTGTTCTATAAAACTCACCCAAATACACTTAGGTGTATATATGTAAAGTAAATTTTGGTGGTTAGTAAGTCTTAGGACTTACTAACCACCAAAATTTACTTTAAAAATGCTGTCGAATACCTATAGAACCTCGTCCTTTTTTAAGTCGGTCAAATAGTCTAGTTTAAACCAACGGCTATAGATATCCAACTAATAAATAAGAAAGCGTGCTTCCAGTCTGGGATCCACAAAGTCTCTCCCACACAACAGTGGCTGTGGGAAAGTATTTTTTCTGTCATTATTTTTTACTGCAACTCAAAAACTCGTGTAATCATTAACATATAAAGGGCAAGGAAGAGTTCCGAGTACATCCGGTGTTTAGGGCCGTGGTACACTTGTATCGATGCTGTGGGTATTGGAATTGGGGTAGTGGATGACTAAATTTAAAGAGGTGTGTAGGTTGTTATTTTGGGGGATGAAACTGATAAATAAACTAAGTAAGTAATTCGTTAAAACATAGAAGGAACAAGCAAATGTAGTTAAAACCCTGTACTACCCTACATGCTAATCTAAACCTGTATATTTATATTTTTGAATGAGTGACTTATGTACTTTTACTAGCTTATATTGGCGGTACCTATTTTAAATACCTAGATAAATAATAATAGAAATAATTACTTCATCACAAAAATATAAAACAACGCTCTGCTTTTTTAAAGAGGCTTTGACACTGAGTTTGTTTCGATATGTTATTCTTAAGGGTAGGAATTTTGCCTACTGGGGTATCGGGTTGTTCGAAAGATATACCGCGACATCTTAACAGAAAGGGCAAAAGAAGGAAAAATAGATAGGTTTAAGTCAGTAAAAGTCTGACACTCCGGCCAGAGCGGGAGAAGTTATTTGATGACTTCACACACGAAAAAATAAAAAAGTATTGATTGAGTTTCATGTAGCGTTTTTGTTTTTTTTTTCATGACTTAAGAGAGGTTCTGATATTCTATTAGAAATATACATAATAGAAAAAGTACCTACTCAACCTTTTTATCTCAGTGTGTCCCTCGCCACAGCATCTCGATGTACCTGCACATAATGACATCCTGTGTCGTGTGTGTGTGTGTGTGTGTGTGTTTAGCTACTCATAAGAAACTATTAGTTACTCTCTTTCTTATTAATTTAGCTTTTTTTATTATTATAAACTCCTTATATTTACACATTGTTAGGCTTGATAAAAAGAACTCTAAGCATTCGTATTATGGTAGGTTTTTAATACATACTTAGGTTATTTTTTTCTTTTACTTCACTCATCAGGATAGTAAATGTCGACCGGATGAAAGAGTAAAGTAGAGTGAAAGTTTCGATACCTAGGCTATTTATATCTTGGTTGTGGGTTGATTCGAAAGAGCGCACAAAGGGCAAAAGAAGGAACATGATGATGGGTTTTAGTGATTACAAGTCTGACACTCTGGTCCGACCGAGTTGGCAGAGTGAATAGTTTATTTCCTGTCGAAAAAAGAAGCTATTTATATGATAAAATAACTTCCTTAATTTTTTTTTGAATGGCGGCTAAATTGAATACTTACATTCTGTAAAATTCCTATACTAATGTGTCTGTTACACATGTGCACTATAACTTAGATGTAACCTTAAAAAATACCGCAAGCAAATGATCCCTTAACTCACAAAAAACGGCCACCCTGCAATACGCCAAAATATAAAAAAATGTATTAACCTAAATCAAAATAAAGGGCTATAACTTGCCAAAAAATGGCTCCCAAAAAACCCTAATGTCCAATTTTTAGGCGCCAAATCGACCACCCTTTTCGTCACACTCAATAAAAGCAATAAAAAAGTTACGAAATATCTGCTAGAAGTAATTAAAGTAAATTAAGTTATAACTTGGGGCCAAATATTGGTCACAGATGATGTTAAGTGTTTTTATTAGAAAAAAAAAATAAAGAGGAGCGATATTTTTTTTTTTGGAAAAAAGTTGCCACTTCTACTGGTCAAGTTACGGTTGAAAAACATGGAAATCTTTTTTACCAATCTGGGAAATGCTACTAAATAAGAAACAAAAGAAAAACATTTTAAAAAAAGTTGCAAAGGAAAATGGCCAAATTGGAACCCCCACGCAAAGACATAAATGTCGTTGGATAGGTTTTTCAACTGGACTAACATTTACTATGACAGTTTTTTTTTTAATTGAAATGTTTGTCCGTATATGTATCCTTACTAATATTATAAAAGCGAAAGTGAGTTTGTTTGTTACGTATTCACGCTTACATGGCTAAACCGATTTTGATGATTTTTGGTACAGAGATTGTTGGGACCCTGAAGACGGACATATGCTAATATAAAGAGAAATGAGGGAGAAAGAGGGAAGAAAAGGGAAAACTTTGCTATTACAATTAATAAGGTGCTAGGGCAAGAACTACAAGTAGCAAGTACCTGCAAAGCAGCAAAAGGGGAACTGTGTTACCGCGAATTAAACGCTAGCAAAGCCGCGGGCAAAAGCTAGTCAACAATAAGGCAAAAAATAAATAACGAGGTAAGGTACTAATATAATATACTAGCTTTCGCCCGCGGCTTCGCTCGCGTTAAATTCGGTATAAAACACCAAGCAGACCTGCAGTTTTTGCTCTTGCGCCTGATAGATTTGTAATAGCAACGCTAAGTTTTCCCTTTTCTTCCCTCGTTCTCCCTCAGATCCCACTTTTTAAAATAAAAAATAGCCTATGTCCGTCTCCGGGTTCCCAACTATCTCTGTACCAAAATTCATCAAAATCGGTTAAGCCATTAAAGCGTGAAGTGGTAACAAACAAACAAACTCACTTTTGCTTTTATAATATTAGTAAGGATATCAATCAGTACCTATTGATATGTACTGTTATTAACATAAGACTAGCTTTTGCTAACGATTTGCCCGCGTGGGACCTGATGATACAAGATCCTTCATTTTCATAGAACCTATCACAGACCGAAAATAATATCCAAATGACACATAACCCAAACATGCTGAATCCAACACACTTTCAATACGGATTCCTAAAAAAACAACTTTATAGGAAGGAAGCTTCTTTACCTTTGCCGACAATGACTTGCAGTTTCTGAAGTGAAATAAAAACTCCCATGGAGTGTCTATGGTGTGTAAAAACCCACCCAGGCACGATGACTGTGGGGATTTGTGCTAAAAAGTGTAAGGTTAACGAGTGCTGGTTGATGAATTAATTTGTATCTGACAGGTTCATTTTGGAAGTGCGTAGATAGTGTGGTGGCCTTATAAATTGAATTGTTAACTTGTTTTAATTCTTCTTAGAACTTTATGAAGTTTATATTTTTATTGATTTTCTAACACTTTATGTTATGTGGCTTGTGTGGTTTATGTGGCTTTGATTCCCGGGTGGGGCAAAAAGTGTTTTGGTGTTTCTATTAGGAATTTCACAGTAGCAGCCCGGAGTGTGAAAGTGGACGGGGAGTTGGGGGTAAGATACCCTTACCCCCAACTCCCCGTGCCTCGAAAAGCACGTATTGCCGCCTGATGTGACAATGAGAGTGAGGGAACAGAAAGTGCAGCTGTGCCTGCGCACACAGGCCTGCACTATAATATCTCCTGCACCGATGGCTAATCTCCCCCACCCGTCACTCGCAAGAGCCAGCCCGCGCTGATGAGCGAGTAAGTTTAAATCAGTCCATAAATAATATTACTTAGATCCAGCCTGTCCCTTTGCTGTCCTCCCTCAGCGACGACCTAAGCCGAGGCCCGTACCCCACAGGGGGTGCCCTTAGCGTGTAGTCGCTTAGTTTGTAAGTTTAAATCCTGGCTGGAGGTCTTAATTTTTAAGGCATCCACTGGATTCACCTGGTTAAGCAGACGTCAACCTCCTAGGTTGAACTGCGAGATGCTATTCCAGAAAAAAGGCTATTCTCCACTGAGATGAGATTATAGTCTGGAATAACACATAGGATACTTTTTTGCGATAATCAGGCGGGCGAAGCCGCGGGCCCCCAGCTAGTCAAATATAAATTCCAACTTTTCTTGTCAGAATAGAAAAAGCGCAAGGGTGTGTTGTGTGAGGATGGCAAAAACTCCGGTAGCTAAACTAAACAGCGGTGCCACTTGACACCGGCAAGTGTTTTCTTAACAAAACACCAAATATTTGAAGTTATTTAGAAGGTTTTAACGTGTTAACAGATGATGGGAAACTTTGGGAATCAATTAAAATATAGCAGTTTAAGCATTGCATTCCGAAGTCTGGAATTGTACCGGGTTCATAGATTCACTTGCTTTTACATATATCTTGATTACGACTAGCGGAATGTGGGTACATCATCATCATCATCAGGCTATATTAGTCCACTGCTGGACATAGCCCTCCCCTAATGAGCGCCATAGCGCCCTGTCTTCAGCTTGCCGCATCCAGCATCTGCCTGCAGTCTTTCTTAGATCGTCATCCCACCTGGTCGGAGGGCGTCCTACACTACGCTTGCCGAGTCGCGGTCTACACTCAAGAACACGTTTACCCCAACGGTTGTCGGTTCTTCGTGAGATATGGCCAGCCCACTGCCACTTCAGCTTGCTGATTCTTGAAGCTATGTCGATAACTTTGGTTCTCTGTCGGATGTATTCGTTGAATGTGGGTACACTTCAACTTAACTTTTCGGTGATTACTGTTGTTAAGTAACGTTTTTAGGGGATCTTACTATGTATCCAGTTAAGAATAAGCTTCCTTTGTTACACCTAGACCGACTCATCTTATTTAAAAAATAAAGATCTGTTTGAGATTTAAATTAAATTGTTGGGTTAACAAGTAAAATAATAACAAATATAAGTAAGATAAGTTGGATTAGGTGTTTAGTATTTTTAATTTTAATATTGCGGGCCTAAATTGGTAGAACAGTGAACTACGCATTCTCATAAATGTATTTTATATGTATGTTGTATGGTATTCTTGTTTAGAAATAAAGCTTTGACTTATACCTAGCTAAATTAACTAAAAAAACTGGCTATTTTTTGATTGTCAAATAAAGTCAAAAGTCTCAGAGGTAATGGGTTTCATAATGGAAGTTTAGTTATTGAATTGACTAGCTGTTTCACGCGGTTTCACCCACGCTGCTCAGCACCTGTTGGTCGTAGCGTGATGTTATATAGCCTATAGCCTTCCTCATGAAATGGACTATCCAACACTAAAAGAATTTTCTAATTCCAACCAGAAGTCCCTGAGATTAGCGCGTTCAAACAAACAAACAAACTCTTTAGCTTTATAATATTAGTATAGATTTCAGTCACAGCAGTTGTTGAAGAGAGATATGGAACGTAAAAAGATCTATGTTTTTGTAAACGAAAATCATAAATAAATCAATTTCTTGCGAGCTTTTTTAATCTGGAAATAAAAATTATAACAAAACATCTTTTATCAAAACCCCACAAAATTTATCAAATAAACATTGCTAATTATAAACTTTTGTTACAATAAAAGCGTTAAAAATCATCCTTTTTCACTCAGAAATCCTTTACAAAGAAATGAATTCGCTTAAACTACAATAGAACAATAATATTCACTATTGTAGGATTACAAAAGACAGTTTTGCCGCCAAAAAGCTTTATTGACAGGACATACAAGAAAACCACAAGTAAACACACTTAGAGAAATGAGAATTGAACCTTGTCACAAGTGAATAAAGATTGTATGTTAGTTTTTGGATCGCAGCTAAAAGGTTGTCGTGAAAATGTCCCGCAGAGCGAAAGAGTGCGGGTCAAAAAGTTTTACTATTGTTTTCGCTTAGTCTCTGATAGGTGGTATTTTTATTTGAAAAAAGAATGATTTATTATTGCCAATTGATAAAAAGGATGAACTTTTTTATTCTTCCGGTGTGAATTAATAAAATTGAAGTGTTAAAAATTGATCAGAACAATAGTTTTAATTTGGTTGTTTGTGAAGTAAAATTTTAAGAAAGCAGTGAGTTTAATTACTGTAATTTGACGTTTTATCACAGAAAAAAAATACAAAAATCCTTAATAAAATGTCGTGTAAGTATTAATAAGAGTTAAACTTTTAAACACTTCTTAAAATCGTGTAATACCATCCGGATCCCGCAGTTTCGCCTACGTAGGACATTATTATACATAATATAAACCTTCCTCCTGAACCGCTCTATCTATTGCCTGTAAACTGCATTAAAATCCGTTAAGTAGTTTAAAAGACATAAGCGAACAGACAACGGAAGCGACTTCATTTTAAACTATGTAAAGATGTAGTTATAAATTTAAATACATACAGTTAAATCTACAAAATTAATAAAAAAAAACAGTATGAACATTGTTTAGAACCCTTAGAATAGAACTGTTTTAACAAAACTTGGGGGCGCAACCCCGGGCTTTGCATTCCATAAAAGAAACACATAATTAATTTGCCTTAGAAACAATATGAATTGTGGCTCAATCAAAGATGATAAACAGATGTCTATTAAAAATTAAACAGGCACCAATTTTTCACAAGCTAAAGTTTTATAACCCATCGCTGTTTATGTACTAAAAACAAAAAGGGGCACAGCATTGACGCAATCGATATCAATGTTCAAAAATGTTTTTAATCGTGATCACTGCAACACTGGAGGAATTCCAACTTAAACTAAATATTGCCACATCAAAAATTCAATCAGTCGCGATAATAAAATCAAAAATTCAAAATCTTTCCACCCCCTGTTGCGCTGGAGCAGTTATAGAAACATTTCACCAGATTTAACACCCAAAGGCGGCGTCATAAGGTTTGCATACATTTTATACGAAATACGAAATTATTATGTCATGGGAAACGTTATGGGCGGTCGAGGTTATTGTTTTTTTTTTAAATTTATGACTTTTATGACGTCATTATTTTGATAGTTACGAAATTGGGTTGGCAGTAAAATGTTAAATATGTGAGATCTTGTTCGCTAGCGCCAAGTTCTCCCAATTCAGACTGGACTTTAGACCTTGAAAGAAAGGCCCTTGGGTACCAATCCCCGTACCCGTACAAAGCGAAAAACAATCTCTAATAGTAAAACTAAAAATCACACAGAAACAAAAAAAAAACAAAGTTATCCATTGTTATCTCATAAGAAGCATATAAAACGGAAGTCCAAACAACCGGATACACCACCAGAAACAAAAACACCCAATCAAAACAAATTCGAAATTAAACGAACAACCCAAACACATGTTTATCAAAAGGGTTAACAATTACATAAATTAATACATCCTTTTTATATAAAAACCTATATGTTTTTATATTATTGTACGCGTAAAATCACTTCCTCTATCATTTGAGTGTTTTTTCCCGCCATCTGACGCCATTTTTTCTTCCAAGATGGCGGCCACATATGTCGTTGGTAGCACGTGTTCAAAAAGTGATGTTTTTTGAGCGAGTGGCTTATTAGGCTTCATTTTAATGTGAAAATTTCTTAACCGAATTGCAATTGACACCCTGTGGACTTCACTTCATGGTAAAATGTTGCAGTGCAATATGTTAATGAGTAAGTGACAGATTGAGAATTAAATTATGAAAAATTCACCTATGCCAGAGTTCCATTGTGAAAATCAACTTTGAGCACTATAAGAAACTGTAAAAGATAATCTTTTGAGTGCTATTCTAAAAGTTTGGCTACAGCAGAGGAGGTATGTCAGGGCCGCTGCTTCTCCTTTTTCCTCTCCTCTGTCTGGCTTGCGGGTTGTTCGAAAGAGATACCACAGCCCCGGAATACAAAGGGTAAAACGATAAGTTTGAGTAAGTAAAAGTTTGATAATCCCCCCGCTCCCGCTCCGTTCCATTCTTTTTTAGCTGCAAAGCCATTTTCATTTATCCACTATTAGCCAGTGGGGTGGATTATGACACTTTATCTTTAAGTGTAAGATGTACTTGGTGTTGCAAGGCTTTTGTGATAGGCAGATCCTGCCAACTACAATATCTCTTTCTATCGGATAGAGAACACTGTAAATTAATCCTAAACGTTTAAATGATAAAATTCAATGCCCGTAGTATTCACAAAAGCACAAAACTGTACTCCAAATAATTTCCTTCACATAAAATCTCCCTAAATCATTACTTTTGCACAGCAGTTCAAAAAACTCGTCATTATTCGTGATCGTGACAAATCATCGTCATTATCATTGCCGTTCCAATTAACGGAGAATGTTAAAGAGTCACGATTCGAAGGTGTGAGGAATGTCCTTAAACATTTGATGACTAACTTTAGGCGATATCCACTTAAGGACCCATTAGCTTCTGTCTCTTACATAATAATTTCATTTAGTGAGTTAAGACAAAGGTGCCGTTGCCTTGGGGTGTCGTGTGGGGTATGCAAATTGAAGGACTGTGCACGAGCAAGGCTGTACGTGTGAATCTGGATCTATAGTTTTGCTGAAGAAATTTTACTCATTTTATTTAGATTTAAGTTGCACTCACTATACTAAACTAAACTAAAACTAATCTAAAAATCACAAAAAAAAAAATTAAGTCCTGCCAAACGATGTTTCCTTTCTGATATTGATAAAAGTGACACTAAATAAAACTACCAGATTCATTCCATACCGTACTTTAAAATTAAATCGAAATTTTATTTTAACAATAGACAAAACACTTTTGTAGATGACTGTAAATACGTCAGATTTTCACTCGGTCGCGTTTTTGTTGGTGATGTCTATAATTAATAGAACACAAGTTGTTCAGTTTTATACGCTGATAAATGAAAATGATCTTTATTTTGCAAGAAGGTAAAAATAAGACAAATACATACTTTTACACGTCGTTTTTTTTTAACTAGATGAGGCCGGTCTTTCGTTCCCGGCTACTCTGATATGAAACAGCGGAAACAAACACAGAGATCATAGTCTCTTTTAAAATCCAGGCAAACTCAATTAATCAACTTAGAAATAGAAATAGTCTTTTTAAGAAACATCACACAGATTTAAGTGGATTTGTCTGTAATTTAATTAACGTGTTTTTTTTGTATGTTATATTATTTGGTGACTTATAGCATCGTATTAGATATGTGTGTAAAGGTGCTATAAATTAGTGGTAAATAAATAATAGTTTTAAATTTGATATCTGACGTCGGACTCAGTTTGCGATTTTTGATTGTAAGTTGGGCACGCGAAGTAGCATGATAAGTAGTTACTCTTGCGTTATCTATCTACATCTGTATTATAAACCCACACGGGAACAACAATATTATTCACCTGCTAGCTTTCGCCCGCGGCTTCACTCGCGTGAAGCGAGTCTCACCCACCAAGCAGACCTGCAGTTTTTGTAATAGCAACGCTAAGTTTTCGCTTTTCTTCCCTCGTTCTCCCTCATATCCCACTGTTTTAAAAAAAATATAGCCTATGTCCGTCTCCTGTTTCCCAACTATCTCTGTACCAATATTCATCAAAGAGAGGTAACAAACAAACAAACTAACTTTCGCTTTTATAATACTAATAAGGAAGTATGGATTTGTCACACACTAACATCAATTAATACTTTTTAAAACATTTAAAACGTCGCAGTACAAGTGGCTCAGGCAGGCGTCAAACCTGGGTCCACACGGTGTAATTTAAGCCCCGCCGGCAATAAGGCTATAATAACGCTACTCGATATTAAATCAACACGCTAACGAGGTAAGGAGGTAAACAGGGTGTGCGACTTTTGTGGGGTACTGAAACATTATTAAAGTATGATATTTTGGATGTCACAAGGTGCATTTTTAATTATTTCACACTAGCATTTGCCCGCGGCATCTCTCGCGTTAAATTCGGCGTAACTCAGTTCCCTTTTCCTGATTTGCAGTTACCTGCTACCTGTAGTTTTTGCCCTTACGCCTTATTGATTGTAAAGCAAAGTTTTCCCTTTTCTTCCCTCTTTCTCCCTCAATTCTCACTTTAAAAAAATTGCTTATGCCAGTCTTCAGGGTCTCAACTATCTCTGTACCAAAATTTATCAAAATCGGTTAAAGCATTTAGGCGTGAAGACGTAACAAACGCTGCTGGAGAGGAGGTACAGCTGGGGTGATTGTGTAGAATACAATTCTGTTTCCGCACCCCAGCCAGAAGTGACGAGAAGGAACACCGTGTGGTTTTACTCAGTAGGGGTCTGAGAGACCCCTCCGCCGCCCCATAGCGGAGGTCACCAGCCATGAGCGTCTGGGACTCGCGCACTAAGGGTTCCGTACAGACTTGGAACATAGACGGTCATATCTTTTGACTGCGTAGACTTAGAGGGTCAATTTCGATTTTTGTACAGCTGTATGTGCAAAATTTTAACGAAAACCAAGTTCAACCAAGTTATTAAAGTCTTTTTTGGTCAAAGCATAGATTCCCTCAATGTTAGCCACTAAAAATATACAGCACCCTCTATCAAACTTAGCAAATCATCTTTCAAAAAGACAAAAATAAAAACATATTTTCACGCGTCAAAATTATAATCGCGAGAATCTTAATGTCAATAATTGTTTACCACCACGGAAGTCGCGTGCTGCCCGATAAGTACATGGTACCGGGTTCGGTTCCCGCGTCAAGAAATTAGCGAGAAGTGTCGAAAATCATACCAACTGACGACCTCTCGACAGCTTGGTTATGACTAATTTGAAAAAGTGCCAAAATGTAAAACACGTTTCTTGATGAAATTGCTTATTTTTACGGTTTTACTTAATAATAGCGTGAAGAACTTAAGTGATGTGTATGAACGAGATAATACCTAATCATACAACCCGACATAGCTGTTGTGTTACCCCGAATTTATCGCGAGCGAAACCGCGGGCAAAAGCTAGTCATTTATTAATTAATTAATTTAGGGATTAAACGTAGATTATAAGTTTTGACGGGCCTGTTGGTCTAGTGGTTAGTGGCCCTGACTGCTGAGCCGGAGGTCGTGGGTTCGATTCCCACCCAGGACAAACATTGTGTGATGAGCATGATTGTTTGTTCTGTGTCTGGGTGTGATTTGTCTATAATATGTATGTATTTATAAATTATATACGTATGTATATCAGTTGTCTGGTTACCATAACACAAGCTCTGCTTAGCTTGGGATCAGATAGCCGTATGTGAGTTGTCCCAAGATATTTATTTATTTGCATGTAATTAAGTGTTCCTATGAGGGTGACATGTTCGAAATGTGAACAAAACCTCTTTAATAAATGAAGTTTTTTTTTTAACAACATACTGATGCAGCGCAGCATTGCTGATCGCTGCAACGTCAACGTCGATCAGCGAAGGCCCTTAAATCTAATGGACATTGTTTTCCAGCTAAAAACACAAAAATATAACCTACAACATCCGGATTACCCCGCTTGGCATCACTCCAACTTTATAAACCAAAAATCCGATAAAACCTGCAAAATAAAAGGAAAACATGTGAGACTACCACACGGGAACAAGGCAGGAAGGCAGGTCGTCCAATACTGCAACAATAGCGGTGTTGGCACAACTGATGACGTCAGAGGGACAATGCGCGATGCGAGCTCTGTTTGTTTAATGTTCGCTTTGTTTGTTAAGGGGAAGCCTTGTTGATTGTAGAAATGGTTTTATGAAAAATAAAGTATGGATTGTGCTCGAGAAATGCAGTAGTTAGTTGACTGTTTGTAAACATTTTTTTACAGGAGGTATTGAAGGTGCGTATATCAGTATCACCGTCTTAGAGTCTTGGAGTTATTTTTGTCTAAATACATAATTACATAAAATAAATTGTTTCTGAATCGCCATGATCATGGGTAAACCGATCGGAGAACCGTGACAGCCCGATAACCGTTATAAATAACGTTAGTGAACAAAAATTATAAAAATAGTAACCAACTGGTATCGGGACCAAGGTCCAAGCGGCGGTCAGGGCTCACGAGAAAGGAACCTTGAACAATACGAGCTGTGTCCAGGAGTACCGCTTTCTGTATCAAGGCTTTGATCCACCTGCGTAACGAGAGCCTCCTCAAGTATTGGTCGAGACTCTTGGCAATTAAGCCATTGGCTGTAACGACAATCGGCACAATGATCGCTGAGTCCGCATCTCACATGTTGACAACCTCGCGAGCCAAGTCAATATACTTGATTTGCTTATCTTATCGTACACATTTTTTCAATTATTATATTGTTCATCAAATATATATAAAGTTTACTAGGTAACTGTTGTTATTGATGCAACATCCACGATGGTCACGGTACAGGAGAAATTCCTAGTGTGAGGCAACGATTTTTTATAAAAAAAAATGGTTACGCGGAAAGCTCCCTTAAAAAATTGGTAATCGCGTTGAAAAGCTAACCCTTAACACATCTGTTTATATTTTCAGCGGCCACCGGACACTGTTTGACGAGAGCTGCTTATCGAGGCCCCGTGCTGGCAGGGGCACACAACATTTTGTAAACCTTATGTAAGTTTGATTGACTGCACAAATGCTGAACGGGCCACGAATCCAGCCAAAATATTCAGATGTTTGTTCCTTTCTCAAAAAAAAATTATTAAGGTTATTATAAGTTAGTGGAACCGCACGTCTCAACAGAATCAGATTAGAGTATAGATTAACGACTTTAAGTGTGTCCACTGCTAGCAAACAGCCTTATCTCTGGAACAGAAAACTCAAATAATTTAAATGTCGTTTAGTGTTGGTGAAGTCGTTGGTTAGACAACCAATTAGGTGTCGCTTAGTGTTGGTGAAGACACAACTGGGAAGTATCAGTTTCATTCGGGAACAAACGTAATAAAATAAATATTCCGAAGAACCTCCTCGTTTATTTTAAATAATTTATTAAAAAAAGGTAACTAAATGCCAAAGTTTAGGTCAGAATCCACTCATCCTCAACACTGTAATACTGCTGTAACTACAAAACTGCTGGCTGGGTTACCACGTTGTATAGCCCGCGTTCCTTAGTCATGGGAAGCGTCAACTAAGTGCTAACTTTAACGTTTTTCGAGCTTTTTATGCCTTTTTATAGTTTAATTATTTTAGTTTATTCAATACTTATAATGAGTATAGTTACATTAATTTCAATGAACAATTTAAATCAACTCCAAAGGCAAAGTTAAGTTCTAAACCGAGTCAGGTGTTATCCCGCGACGCTTTATTCCGAATGTGTGGCACCCCTGCATATGCCTACAATATTTGCTGGGTATTGTGAAGCTAATTGGTAGGAACATGTTACACTGTTGTCACAACGGATTTATTTTGTTTATCGTTTACTTGCTCTGCCCCGCGGTGTGACCCGCGATGAAAATCCATATATGAGTTACTAGCTGTTCCCCACGGTTTCACCCGCGCTGCTCGGCAGCTGTTGGTCGTAGCGTGATGTTATATAGCCTATAGCCTTCCTCAAAAAATGGACTATACAACACTAAAAGAATTTTCTAATTCCAACCAGTAGTCCCTGAGATTAGCGCGTTCAAACAAACAAACAAACAAACTCTTCAGCTTTATAATATTAGTATAGATTTAATTCAATTCAATTCAATATATTTACTATGGATCATAGGTTTTTACACTCGGCGTCACATCAAGGTACACATTTCCAGTGTAAATTGGCCTTCCTTTGTAATGAATACCCGCACAGAGTAAGACCTACATATACTAGTTTTAGTATATCTTGATTAGCCGTCGTGCGTACGGCTATGTGCCGCCATACAATAGTCATATAAGAATATAGGTAAATTAATTAACAATCATATCACGAGGACACTGCATTTTCCGAGATCAAAAGTAGCCCATATGTTTATCTGAACTATACGCTATCTTGATACCAAATTTCAGTTAAGTCTCTTAAGCCGATTATGTATGAAAGAGCAACAATATAATTTTACGTGCTGTGCCCAGCGGTTTCACCCGCTGCTCAGCTCCTCAATGTATCTAGTAGCGTGTTTTCACATAGTCTATTAATTTCGTGAAAGGAGGAATCGCCCTCTCTCATACAAACTTTGCCGACCTGTTCCACCCCTTTTTTGCGGATGGGAAATTATCAACTTCACCTTCAATCATTAATCAGGTCCCCCCCACGCTTTAGGCGTTGCGGAGGGAAGTGACAGACTTATACTACTGAAACTCACATATGCTGCTTCTATTGCCCTTTATGTTCCGGGGCGGCGATATCTCGTAAGAACAACCCGCAACCCCGAGACAACCTGCAGCCCCAATGTTTCACCCCCTTGGCGTCTGACCGTCTTACCTACGTCTTAAAAGGATCCCTCATGTAAAATTTGTGACTCCTAGCACTTGTACATTGCTAACGCTGTAACAACAACATTGTAAAACCAAATGATTTTAAAAGAGTAACTATGGAGTTTCTTGCCGGTTCTTCTCCATAGGAAATGACCAACCCGAACCGTGCATCTTTTCTCGACGTTTTATAAGTGCCCGTGTAGGCCTATGTGAAATAAAAATATTTTGATTTGATTTGATTTGACATACTTTCTGAAATATCATGTTTTTTGTTTAATATAAATAAATAGTAAGATGTGTAATTTTAATGTTTTTATCCAATCGTAGATTACGCGGTTGGATACTAAACCCGATGGAATAAAAACGCTTTCAAAGCAGAAAGAGAGAGATTCAGCATGGTGAGCACATGATGGTCAAACGTGGTCAAGACGGCTTAGAGAGAACGGTCCACTGTGCTGGAAGCATAGCTAGAGACGGATCGTATGAGTTTAATCCTCAGCATTAAAGCATTTGCTTGTTTGTAAAAGATATTATATATCTCCAATATTACAAATTTTATTTTGAACATTAAATATCAAACTTTACAAGGAATTAATTATTTTTTATTCTGTGCACAAACATCTCGCATTCACAGAGTATTTTTTTTTTTAAGTTTCCTCTTAATACTAGGGATTACTCCTGTGTCTTGGGTGGATTTACAAACAATTAAACTCACATACCTACACAAACACCCAGACCCGGAACAACTACCTGTAGGTCATACAAATATATGTTCCGTGTGAGGATCGAACCCGCCACACGCAGCGCAGCAATCGGTTGCGCATCAAAATAATGGTTAATAAAATTGCCAAAGCATGGATAAAAACTTATATGGTGGATAAATGTTGGGCGGCATAATCACCATATTTTTAAATCCTCACAATAACACGGAAGCGCACTAAAAAGGAAATTTCCATAGAGAACAAATGCAGTAAGTACCGTATTAATATTATCTGTAGAAACCTACATTAATCATTTTAATAAGATGCCAATAATCATCAAAAAGAACATATAAATACAAGGTTCTTTTCAATATGAGTAACCACAATCGATTAGTAACCAAAAGCAACCGTAGCAACCACGGTGAGTTCGCCAAGGTTGTCATTACCCTTTGTTAAGCTAAACACCGGCTAAGCTTGAATGTGTTGCCATTACGTCGAATTGTAAAGTAACTGAGTTGTTAATTGTGATGGTTAAATTATACTTAATGGTTAATTTTGAGTGCGGTATAGTCCATTGGTTGTGTGCTTCTGAAAATATAACTGGATCGGTGGTTTTTAGGGTTCCGTAATTCAAAGAGAAAAAACGGAACCCTTAGTATCACTTTTTTGTCCGTCAAGATCCTTTATCTCGAAAACACGTGGATGTATTGAGTTGAATATTTGTATGGCCTACAGATAGTTGTTCCGGGTGTGGCTATTTGTGTGAGTTTAAATGTTTGTAGACGCACCCACGATACAGAGGAAATTCCTAGTGTGGGGCAACTTAAAAAAAAACATAATCAGATGTGTGGTCCCATTTTTTTTTTGGGGATGGCTAATCATCAAATAACTTCTCCCGCTCTGGGTGGAGCGGGGGTGAGTCTTGACTTGACAGACTTGTACTGACTAAAACCCACCCATGCTCCTTCCATTTCCCTTTACGTTCTGGGGCCGCGGTTTCACTTTCGAACAGCCCGCAACCCCGGCAGGCGGAGGCTCTAGTAGGCCCCTCTGCTTTGCTGACATCTCTTTGAAGCGCGTGGAACACTATGTCCCATGAAGTCGTGAAAAATCAACCCTCTAAGTCTACGCAGTCAAAAGATATGGCCGTTTATGTCGCAAGTTTGTACGGAACCCTTAGTGCGACTGTAATTGATTTCTTCTCGTTTTCTCAGGTCATGTGCCTCAATCTGTAGCGTAATATAATATAATATATAGCGTTTGACTTGCCTGCTTCTCAAGTAATACTGCAGTCAAAATCTGTGTGGATAATTATTTCTCAAACGTGTCATGTCAAATCTTTGGGTTGTTTTATTTTAGTTTTTTTTTTTTAATCTTAATACTATTTAATTTAGTTTTTATTCATTTAAGTATTCTCAATAATCTAATACTATAAAAGCGAAAGTGAGTTTGTTTCTTACCTCTTCACGCTTTAATGGCTGAACTGATTTTGATGAATTTTGGTACTGAGATAGTTGGGAACCAAGAGACGGATATAGGCTATTTTTTTTTAAAGAGTGGGATATGAGGGAGAAAGAGGGAAGAAACGGGAAAACTTAGCGTTGCTATTACAAATCAGTAAGGCGCTACCGAAATTAACGCGAGCGAAGCCGCGGGCAAAAGCTAGTTTATAATATTTTTGTATGCTGTTTTAATTTCCGTACGTTTTACTCACGGGTTGACCACTGAAAACCAGTGCTGTGCTGTGGGCTCCCATGGCACAGCATCATGCTACTATTTAGAGAGTTTTTTTTAACCAAAGAAAGAATAATTATTTAGTTAACAAAGACGATAAATAAGATATGTCTTAAGGGACTTCTGTAATAAGGCTACAACATAACATATAATATGTTATGTTATGTGCTAGCGCTACTACAAGTGGATACTACATATATTTGTATGTATTTGTATCAACAATGTAAAACACTTGCAATCTACAACATACAACTTTCACTACTTCACGACAATACTAAAAAGTACGTTACAAAAGATTGTAGGTAAGGTAGATAAGACGCTACAAATCCTAATCGTTGGATCTGCCCAGGTGTGGGCAACAGTGGGCAACTGGGCACGGACGAGCGAGCGGAACAGCACCTGCGCCTGCGCCTCGCCCTGTGACACGAGCCATCGTAGAAATGGGAGGACACTCTCTTTTTATCGATAGTCGATAAAATATGGTTATCGATACTGGATTTGGTTCTGCATTCATTTGTGTGCTAGAATGTTGTGGTATAAACTGCATCTTATGTAAATATAGAAATTATTGTTTAACTTAATATGTTTAAATGTTTTAAAAAGACGTTTGAGAGATAATTTTCCAGATTCATTCATGGATATAGTATTGTATGCAAATCAAAACCATTTACAGTACTATTACAATATCATGAATTTAAAAAAAATGGTTCTTTTTTTATTTTTTTGTTCTGTTAACAAAATAAGGTAAGTAAACGCTGCCAGTCTATTGAAATCTAAAAATTCAGCAAAGAGCTTTTTTTAATTGATTCTGAGAGTAATCCTATTGAATTACAATAGAGAAAAGAACAAGAAAACTTAAACTTTGTTATCAAAACTAAAGAAACTTGTGTCTAGTCAAAACTAAAGAGCCTGGTCCACGTTCTGACGCATTGTAATAACAATTAGTAGGTAAGCCGGTCAAACCTTTCACGTTTTAATTTAATATCGATACAACTTCTGTGACATCCCTACCCCACCCTCCGATGGTTAGGGAAGATACCCCGTACTTGCGCGTACGCAGGGCGCGTGCCACCTTTTTGCTTCATATTGACTTGCATCACTTTACAACCGACACCACCCCACTAAATCCAATGAAAAATCAACCCTATAGCACATAAGCCGCAGTCCATTTTCTTTTGAAGCTACTAGTTGCCATCTGTCTGATGAAAAATAAACTTTAAACTAAGAGAAAGATGGTGAGTTTTAGATTGACAATGAAAAGTAGGGTGTTTTTTTTTAACAAACGCGAATAAAATAATTGTAGCAGGAATACACAGTAATGTTTTGTTAATTTGAATACGAAGGGTTTTTTGAAGGGGGGTGTGCACGCGCCGATAGCGGGAGATACGGAGTTAATTATTTAGAACTAATTCATGGCACCGAAGGCATTCCGTTGTTTTTGAATATTGAAATTAGAACGTTTGAATTTATTAAGGTTTTGGAATATTTTTACGCTTTTTTAGTTCATTTAAATTGAAGTTACCTATAGTATTTTATTACTAAAACATCTGCATTATAACTTTCGTTGATAGAACTTACTTTTTAGAAACATAGATGGAATATTATTTATTATGTACTAAGTATATACAAATTACAAGAATAACAATATACAACTTATAAATAGGGTGACACAATGGACGGTATTATCGCTAAAAGCGTTCTTTTCGAGACAACCTTTGGATGGATTTAAAGGAGGAAAGACAGTACTGTAGGTAGTCTGTGGTGTTCAAAATGAATAAATAGCTACATTTATAAACACAAAATCTTATTTTATTTCTATTCCTTGTTTAAGGTGCTTGACTAAAGTAGGTATCTGCACATATTTGCAATACTTACACCTTAAATTTTCTTGTTTCAACTTCAATTTATATCGAATAGGGAAACTTGACAAGTCTTGTGTAAACAAGTTCTGAAATAAAAAGAAGTGTTTGAAATATGAGTTAAGTATGTAATATGTATAAGTTGACCAAGTTTTTGTCTGGACCTTAAAAGAGACTGACCTCTGAGTTTGTTTCGGCTGTTTCTTCTCCGAGTAGTCGGGAACAAAACACCGGCCTCATTTACTTTTATAATATGTAGATGTAAGTGATAAGTGTTTTATAAAAACCTATTTGCAAAATGACCGTGATTTGTTTATAGGAATAGTCTGTAATGATGGGTGGATGATGGATCCAGACTTTCAAAGGGTTTCCATTACAACCCACTAGTAATAGATGGATATTCAATATCATCATTTTCCTGGCCTTATATCAATTTATTCACTTCCATACTTCTCTGTTATTTGTTTTCTAATCAGACACGTGTGTTTTAGCAGAGTCCATCCATTTTGCCAACTACGGCTAGTCTAACCGAATCCTAGTCTAACTGACAGCTATAACCTGGGGGTCTTTAAGTCAAGAGTGAATAGGTTATTTCTAGGTAAGCGTGCTTCATCGTCGACCACATCATCACTTACCATCAGGTGAGATAGTGGTCAAACGCGAACCTATCACTAATAAAAAAAAAAATGCAGCTGAATACACGACACGGTTGGCGCAGTGGCTGAGCGATCGACTGCTGCGCTGCGTGTCGTGGGCTTGATACCCGCATGGAAAAAATATTTATGTGGCCTACAGATAGTTGTTCCGGGTCTGGCTGTTTGTGGGTGTGAGAATGAATGTTTGTAAACTCACCCACGATAAAAAGAAGAAGAATACCAGAATTCTCATGGACCGACTGTCAATCTTCAAAAATCAAAATATATTTTTTTTTCACATAGGGCTACATGGGCACTTATAGTACGCCGAGATAAGGTGCACGGTTCGGGTTGCTCGGTTATCTATGCAGAAAAACCGGCAGAAAACTCCACTCTTTTAAAATCATTTGGTTTTACATTCAAAACCCAGTAAAGCCATACTCCTTGGTAAGACTAGCTTCAGACTTTCGGTTTGATTGCGACAGCTATTACCTGGAACTTAAGCAATTGGCGAAATGACATATCACGACTGCCTATCTGACCTACACAGCCCAGTTAGCACTGGGTACTACGAAACTCCTCGATAAGACTGGTTGTCAGACTTTCGAGATACAAAAAATTTTTTTTTGACGACAATGTCCATTTGGTTAGTTCAACACACAACTTAGCTATGAAAAGAAAAACAAAATCAGATAATGATACGATAAAAGTACTTACTTCTTGTAAACACTACCAAATTAATTCCATATGCACCATCAATTGATGAGTTTCGAACAGGCTCGATAATTTTATAGCCACTACAGGGGCTGTCACCCCATCTTGTACAGTCAATGAGCCGGAAATAATGTGGACACACCCTTAGTGAGGCTAATAAACTATGACGTGGTGAAATATGGGAATTTATGTATTGTATTCAATTTATGTAGTAGGAGGAGCTCGTGGTTAAATAATAGCAGCCGCTCGGGTCGATCTTTAGGTTAAGCAGCGCTTACCTAGGTTGGTCTGTAGATGGGTGACCACCCGTAACATACCGAGTTTAATCCGTGCCTCGGACAACATTAACTGCCATATCTGATTACGCAGATTGATAGGATTGTTTTTCCACGCCTTTAAGGAACCACAGAGTTGCGCACGCGTTTCCAAGATAAAGGTCTTGACAGACAGACAAACAGATGGACGACACGGTGATCGATACGACGATAAGGGTTCCGTTTTTTCCTTATGAGGCACGGAATCCTAAAAAACACAAGAAATTTGGAATTTCGCTTCTACCCTAAGTGAAGCTTTTACCTTAAGTGTAACTGCACAAATCAATCAAAATGCAATTTTTATGTGCAATGCAGTCGATAGTATTTACAATACTATTTTAAAACAGACAACACAAATAGGTACGAACCCCTAAATATTACATTAACGTGACCAATAAACAATTTTAATCAGTATACGAGGCACGTGCACACTGATCTGGTCACGCAACGAGCCAATGATGAGCAATATGAAGGGAGAGCACAAAACGATGAGCATGCGAAGGGAGAGCTCACAATTAATGAGATAATGTCATCTATCATTACAACAATGTCAATATTGAACTTGATTAGCTTAGGGAAGGGAATTGGCTTACACGTGATTAATCCTACGTCCCTTTTTTGAAGATGGTACATCATTAAATTACTTCCCGGCTCTGTGCGGAGCAGGAGGGAGTGTCAGATTTTAACTAACTGCAATCCACCCATGTTCCTTCTTTTCCTCTTTATGTTTCGAGGCCGCGGTATCTTTCGAACAATCTGCAACCCCAGGGCCCTCTGCTTTGCTGACATCTCTTTGAGGCGCGCGTGGACACGAACACGAACGACACGGCCTGTCATCACTAGACGGAAAGGCAGTTATCTACCAATGCTCACCGTCCATCACCCCGTATCTACGGTGGCCGGGAGACGTCTCTTGATGCCGGGACGACGCCCGGAGCGTCTCCCGCGGCGGTAAATTTGGTTTGAATCCTACTACCGAAAGTTTGTGAGAATGGATAATTGAATGTCTAAATGTCTGTCAAACTTTCACGCATAAACTACTAAACGAATTTGGATGACAGACACACAGATAGCTCATAACCTGAATTAAAACAGAATAGTTTCATCCCGATATAGAGATTCAAAACGATGTTTAATTTTACTTTATAATAATGTATTTCTTTGTCTGTAAATATTCAGGAAGAGAAAGGTTTTTTTTCACTCAGGAAGAGCCGATACAAAGGTATTGGAAATTATACAGTGTGTTATAATATTACGTATATTAGGGAGTCAAACCCGGCTCCAGAGAAAGTTTTTGCGGTTAAACACACTGTGCTGACATCAGGCCATAAAAAGTACGTTTTATTATACATGACTAGCTTTTTCCCGCGACTTCGCGCTTCGTAAAATTCGGGGTTACACGGTTCCTCTTCCCTGATTTGCAGGTACCTGCTACCTGCAGTTTTTGCCTTTGCGCCTTATTGATTTGTAATAGCAAAGCTAAGATTTCCCTTTTCTTCCTTCTTTTTCCCACATAACCCACTTTAAAAAAATAGCCTATGTCCGTCTCCTGGGTCCCAACTATGTCTGTAACTTAATTCATCGAAATCGGTTAAGCCATTAAGGCGTGAAGCGGTAACAAACAAATAAACTTACTTTCGCTTTTATAATATTATACTAGCTTTCGCCCGCGGCTTCGCCCGCGTTAAATTTGGGGTAATACAGTTCCCCTTGCGCCTTATTGATTTGTAATAGCAACGCTAAGTTTTCCCTTTTCTTCTCTCTTTCTCCCGCACATCTCACTTTTTTTTTGATAAAAATATATCCGTCCCCTGGTTCCCAACTATGTCTGTACCAAAATTCATCAAAATTGGTTAAGCCATTAAAGCGTGAAGAGGTAAGAAACAAACAAACTCACTTTCGCTTTATAATATTAGTAAGGATGGGTGACCACACGTTACATACCGAGTTTCCTCCGTGCCTCGAAGAGCACGTTAAGCCATTGGTCCCGGCTGTCATTTGTAGATATTTGACAATCGGCACAGGTAGTCAGTGTTCCGAAAGTCTGACAACCAGTCTTACCTAATTTCTTCGTTAAGATTCTTTTTACAATCTTAATAATCCAGTGAATGTAAGCTTTTATCCAGAATTCAGATAGTGAAATAATGCCCTACAAATAAAACACGACATGGCTGACGACATGATGATGAAGGGGACCTGATACACAACTATGTAGGAAGTTGGAACAAGTCTTGAGGAAACACATAGCAGGATGGTTAACGTCATAAGATTGGTAGCAAGTAGACGTGTGCTCCTTCTCTGTGGGCGGTTAGCAGGCGGCGCCGCGGGCGACGGCTATAGCACGCAGTTCGGAACGCGTGCCGACTTACTGTTTAGTAGCTACAGACTAGTTATAACAGAGGTTTTGTTTTATGTAGGAAGTTAATAAAAGTATATTAAAATCAAGGGAAAAACGTTTGAGTAATAGTACAATTTGATGAAAGTGTGGAAGTTTTGTCATTGCATTTTTCCTACGTCGAAACGTAGGAAAGATGAATTGACGTTTATTCAGTAAATGCATAAGTGCACACAACGATGCATATAAAAACAAATAATATTATTGATCCTTATTGATACAAATCAATAAGGATCAATAATATTATTTGTTTTTACGGGGGAAGAATAGGGAAATCTTAAGTTTTCCCTATTCTTCCCCCGTTCTCCCTCGAAATTGCCTATGTCCGTCTCCAGGGTCCCAACTATCTCTGTACCAAAATTCATCAAAATCGGTTTAGCCATTAAGGCGTGAAGAGTTAACAAACAAACAAACAAACTCACTTTCGCTTTTATAGTATTAGTAAGGATTACTGTATTACATTTAATACAATTTCCACTTGTTCGCTAGCCCACATAAATGTAACAAAAAAAATATATAGCCAAAAAAAAAATTAAAGCCTCCAAGCATAACGTAATGAGTGAACCCGCAAATAAATATAACATAGCCCCAATGAATTAAGATAATCCCATTAAAAAGCCTCTACATAAACATCCTAATCTGCGTTTCTTCTTAGCGACACGCGCGGCCGATCTACCGGACGGACAGCCGGACAGGCGGACAGCCGGACAGCCGGACGGGCGGACAGCCGGACCACCCGATCTCTAATCAAATCAAAATCGTGCAGACTTTATTCAGCGGAACTGGACAATGGGATCCACTAGTTATGGCACGCTGATTCGCTTGGGATTATTTTGTTGATACTTAGTGTTTCCAATTTTTGTGACTAAAAATGGTATGAATATGAAAATTTCATTTTATAGTACAGCACGAATTTAATAGTACAATTAAAATCAGTTTCTCATGCCCTCCTAGGGATAGAGAGTCCAGAGATGGCGAACCAATGGCCGATTTGACCGAATCGATGAATAAAATTAATTCGCTTAGAAACCGTTTAGCGATGACTACTAGTCAGTAAAAAAGCGAATCGAATTAACGGTAATTATTTTCCTAATACAATCACTTAGTCAAAATTATTTGATGGCACGTCTGTGGCGTCATTCAACATTTCTTTAGGAAAAATGGTCTATCAAGGTTCGCCACCCCTGCCCTAGGAAATAGAAAGTCTTCTAATTCTATGAGTTTCACTCTCTTACGGTTATTTAGGCAGCATTTCGTCTTGTGGTTAAGTGTTAAGTTGCCAATTCATACCCACAGACTCACCAACACATTCACTATAGATTTGATTGGTAGCTGCGCGTGAGTGCCCCCACTTAATTCAAATTAATATCAAATTACTTAATGGCTGGCCAATGAGGATTATTAGGATTGCTAACAAGTCTAATTTCCTACAAATTACATCCAGATAAACTTATAATATTAATTTATTTTTGAAAGAAAAATGTATCAGCTGCTTGTTATCCAGAGTACTTTTATTTTTTTTTAAAAACTTTGCCCCACACTAGGAATATCTCTTGTAACATGGTTGCGTTTATAAAAAAAAAAACGTTACCTCACACTAAGAATTTCTCCTATAAGACGGTTTATAAACATTTTAAATCACATACATACAAATATTTTGTTCCGTGCGGGAATGGAACCCCCGACACGCAGTGCAGCAGTCGATCGCTCAGCCGTTCTTGACAGAAAACAATACCATAACACAAGTTTTATCTTACTTTGGGTACTAGAACTCATTATACTCCTTACCAGATTAAAATTTACAAGATATTATTAGTTTGTTATTCGTAATATAATACAAGTTTCTTTTTGGTATTGTTATTTTATTATTATTTAAAACCCACTTCTTCTTCCCAGATAAAACACTAGGAAATGGCGAAGGGCAGGGTGTTTTGTGGGGACTGTCTCTTGTAATGTGACGTTCAAAAAGTGCTGATTATCAGCTTAATTCGAATAAATGACTTTTGATTTTGAAAACTGTACGACTAGGATTCAAAGTAAATCCTTACAAATATTATAAAAGCGAAAGTAAGTCTGTTTGTTTGTTACGTATTCACGCCTACATTGCAAAACCGTTTTTGATGAATTTTGGTACAGAGATCGTTGGGACCCTAGAGACGAACATAGGCTATAAGTTTTTAAAATAGTAAAAATGAAGGAGAAAGAGGGAAGAAAAGGGAAAACTTATCATTGCTATTACACAATATAAGGCGCTGGGGCAAAAACTGCAGGTGTTATACCGAATTTAACGGGCGAAACCTCGGGCGAAAACTAGTAAATATTATAATTAACAAAACCATAGACAGCAAATCAAAAATATATAAAATTCAACTCATAACAACACCGTATATCTTTACGACGGTCTGACATAGTGTAAGCAGTTTTATTTTCAGCGGCCCATCGCACCGGAAGTCGTCTCGATGCGTAAGCTTCGACAAATTGCGCCACTTCCGGATAAAGATGGACGCTCGTTTCAACGTAATTTATGTCGTGAGAAGTTTTTAAGCATCTGATTTAACTCTTGTTTGATTTTGCATAACTTTTTGCTTTGTTTTTTAAGGATGGACTATAAATTTGTTTTTGAAGAGGGGAACTTTTGTTGTTCTTACTTTGGAGCCTTTTCGAGCGAGTTTTCTACATTTATATTGACTTCGCAGGTTTTTTAAACATGTACTAGCGTTTGATGGGTTAAACCAAGCAAATATTGGAGATTACAATAGTAAAATATTTTTGCGGATAGGAAATCGTCAAATAACTTCCCTCTGGGCGAAGCGGGGGGAGTGTCAGACTTGTAATGACTAAAACCCACTTCTGTTCCTTCTTTCGCCCTTTATATTCCGGGCCACGTTATACCCCGGCAGGCGGTGGCCCTGGCAGCCTCTTTTGATTAACTGACATCTCTTTGAGAAGCACGGGGAACAGGAATCCGCAGTCGACACGGCCTGTCAGTAGTAAAGTCTTACTTGATATAACTCATTCTATTACTAACTTAATTACAGCCAGATTAGAGTCTTGTTTCGGCTGTTCCTTTTCAGAGTATACCACCACCAAGTTTAAAAATGCCGTGTGTGTTCGTAAATACTTAGTTGAGATTTAGGACCTAATTTAGGAGGATATAAGAAGTAACGGGGCGGTCAGTAGACAGCTTCCGTACGAACTCGTTATCAATATCAAAAATATTTCTGAATATCTTAAATGATAGAGTGCAAAAAAAGTCATCAAAAAAAACTTATGAGCTCAATACACATAATTTAAAATCAAGTCTGACTCGCTCTTGGCCAGTATTTTTTTCTTCATACATGCAAAGTACCATAGTATAAATACACTTCTGCGTCACCCTTCAAATCAAATAAAATCATTTATTTCAATTAGACCATTACAGGCACTTTTTAAAGTCAAGAAACAAAATGAATCTACAGTCCCGGTCACAAGGCATAATAACTTGTGAAAGTACTGTAGTTGCTTTCGGGGATTCAGCGTAGTCATGTCCATGTAAAGAATTTTGCCATCAGAATCTAGAGGTTCTTAATATCTTTGAAGTCCGCATTCTCATGGGCTCTCTAAAATTCCGAAACTAATATTAAAAAAATATAATTTTTGTAATAAATAATCTAAAACTAATAACATCCCAATCGTACAAAATTCAAATCAGCTACTTTATACTTAAAAAAAAACTCAGGGGACATTTTTTCCCAAAAAAAACTCGATTCCCAATAAAAAGGGTTGCATTTTATATCATTTTAAGTGGTTTAAATTTGTCACCCGTAACGAAATTAATATAAACGATCGAAATATGTTAATTTACTATTAAATTATATGTTTTTCATACATTTTCTATCATCGACGTATGAAATATGCCTGCATTTTGTTTTTTAAGAAGCTGTTCCTCTCTGTGGGATGTTTCTGACTACTTACGATTATTATAAAATGTCGTTTGGAGTAGAAAATAGATAGAAATGAAAGATATTTGGGTGATAAATTTTATTGGAATTAAAATAAATGCTGTGGGAATATTTGAAGAGCATTAAGTTTTGTTATGCTAAAGAGAATTTTAAGCCGAAGATAGTAAATACGTGACGGATAGGAACAAGATAAAATATATGAGCTTTCCTTCACAATTAGCTATCTGAAGATTAAATACACAATCTTTGAGTCAGGTTAGGTAAGGCTTCAATTCACATATTAAGCCAGAATTGTTCAATCCGGGGAAAATGCCCGGGTATCACCACTGATAGACATTGCTAGAGTGCACTGTGTGGCAGTATGAGGAGCACTTCTGTGTCCTCGGCGACCTCTCGCGGCCGGCCCTGGGGAGAAAGGGAATGGGAAGCGGTAACCTCCTTCTGCGAAGAAGGTACCTGGAAGTTTGAGGAAGAGAACCTCAAACCAACCCAGCCACCGCAGGAGAGGCTACTGGCGTTGGGCGCCACGAGACGGCCACAGTAAACGCAGGTCTTGGGACGGTGAGCAATGACAGGTAGCTCACCGTCCGTCTGTCTATTGAGGACAAGCTGTAGCGGAGGAGGTAAATTAATAGCAATAATAGTTTTTTAGCAGGAAAAAAGTTGACACAAGTTTGAGTACTTACACGTAATTGGCACATAGAATTAAAAATACAATAATTATAGTATAAAATTGATGGGTAAAGAACAGTCAATCTAAAAATTCGAGCCTTGACTCCTAAACTAGGAAGACCCTGTATATTAGGAGGCAGTGTCTTCGCGTAAAATATTACACATACAAGAAATATACTTTATTTGATAATTTCCCATCTGTAGTACCCAGTATTATCTGGTTGTGGAATTCAAATAAGCGGTTCCTCTATGTAAAACACAAGTTTACATTCAGCTGCATCCGGTTAGACTGAAAGCAGAAACCAAAATAGTTGGAAAAAAATGCCACGAAAAAGACTTCTACTAAAAATATTTAAATATTTTTAAACGCATAAACGAATATCCTTTTCATTTATAAATCACATAACTTTATTCTTAGATGACACCTATCAAAACGTTTTGTTATTTTTAAATCCAAAACAAAAGCTGTCAAAACCGCAAAACAAAGATACAGCCATCTTTTTCCCACAAAAACTTCAATAAATCTATCTCTTCAATAATAATCTATATCTACATCAAAGTTTAGATTTACGAGTTTGTAGTGAACGCCGAAAGTGCGACCGCCGATAACTTAGTTCTGATTTATTTATGATCTTGAGAATATTTTTTAAATACAAAATGCAATTCTGCGTTGAATTTTAAGTAGGTTTTCGCACCTGACAAAGAAAATTCAGATCCCTTCAAGGATCATCTTGTTGTCCGTCTGTCAAGACTCTTTGTCTCGGGAAAAATCAATCCTCTATGTCTATGCAGTCAAAAGATATGGCTGTTTATGTCGTCATTTTGTTAGGAATCATAGGAGCTCGAGTCCGGCTCTCACTTGGCTGTTTTTTTTTTTCATATAAGTTTAATAAAACACTGACAACTATTAAAAATAAATCGCTTATGTAAATATATTTTAAAAAATAACAGATAAACAACTTTCTATATTGTTTTCAGTACTAAGTTGGCAGGCCAATTTTGTGAAATAAAATTCATCATAAGTATTCATTTTCTTTCAAATTTTTCAGAAATTTCAAAATTCTTAGAAAAATTAAATTCGACAGTCTGACTTCACAAGAGTCAAACATCATCACTAATCAAATCCTACGTCGTCACCCGCACGGAGAGCCGCCATTATTTTTCCATAAATCAAATCCCTTTTTATAAGCTCGATGACAAATATAAAAATGTCAAGCGTTGCCGCAGTATAAAGGATGTCCATATTTAAAAAGCCGTTTGTATCCCATATAATATATATTTCGGTTTTCAAATTCGGAATAAATTTTGTGTCACCTGCGCCGACGCAACCGGAAGAAGATGTATCTCTTTCTCTTTTACGCGTATGACTCTGTCTCGTTCTCACCTTTTGTTTTATTATTTGTTTTACTATGGAGATTCGTATTCAGATAATCTTTATGCTAGTTTTATATGCGATAAATTACTGTAAGCAAAACTTTGGTGATCATTTCGTAGATAAATGTTGTCGTAATTTGTTGGGACACCGTTGACAGGTGAAGAAAGTCTTAATAAAAAACGATTGTATGCATTTTTAATTGCAAAGCAAAAACGAGAGTGGTAGGACATTAATAAGGAATGGTCTATATGCATTTCATGGGGCTCCCAGTGAAATTATAACTGTCGTTTGGGTCGATCTTAAGGTGAGGCCGCGCTTGCTTAGGCAGGCGGTCTAGGTGGGTGGTCACCCATCCACAGACCTGCCTAGGCAAGCGCGCTACATACATATCGAGTTTCCTCCGTGCCTCGGAAAGCACGTTAAGCTGTGGCTCCTGGCTGTCATTTGTAGATCTTTGACAGTAGTTACAGATAGTCAGTGTCCCGAAAGTCTGACAGCCAATCGTACTAAAGACTATCGTATGACCTAGTTATTAACTGGGTTGCGGAGGTCAGATAAGCAGTCGCTAAATGTAAAATACTGGTAATCAGTCAGTTCTATAACTGACTTTGGGAAATAAGTCAGTATTTCGACATATCTTTGCGGCGCGCGTGGAACGCTAACGCGCCATCGATGGCTGGAGGCCTTACACTTAGGGTACTTACAGGAAAGTTCAACTAAACATACGACACCATCCTTTTTTTACGTGTGGAAATCTCCGATGAATGGCGTCAATGGCGGAGAGGTCTGTCAGAATCCTACTGACTAAAACCACACGGTGTTCCTTCTCATCATTTCTGACTGGGGTGCGGGGACACAATCACTTCCTAGGTTAACCTGTTAAAAGCCATTGAAAAAAAGTAACTAGACCATAATTCTCAAGTTAAAAATAAAAAAAACAAACTCGTCACAAAACAATATTCAAAGAAATAACTCATCTTTAATTAATACGTAGGTATTACCTGATCAATCTTTCCTCATTAAGTTTTCTCTATTTTTTACTAATTCTGTTTCCGAAATATTACCTTTTTGAACAAAACCTCCTTTACGTTTTTTAATTCATACAATATTGATGTTGGTTGTCCCGCCTCTCTTCCGCTAAAAGAATTAATTCTAACATCTTCATCATAACTCATTTTTGCTACTGAATGGGTGTTGCTTATAAACCCATTATTTCTTTTCGTAATCAGAGCTAGTATTTTTTAATAGACTTTAAGGAAGAGCGAAAATATAGCGAAGTTTGATTATGTTCATGGAACACGGTTACGTAAAAAACAAGTGGAAGTACGACTGCGCTGCGTGTCTCAGGTTCGATTCCCGCACAGAACAAATATTTGTATGGCTTACAGGTATTTTTGGGTCTGGCTGTTTGTGTATGTGAGTTTAAATGTTTGTAAACGCACCCACGATACAGGAGAAATTCCTAGTGTGGGGCAATGTCTTTAAATAAAAAAGTTAGAGGCTCATGGGTGACTTATAAACTCTGACACCAGCTTAAGCTCTAACCACACTACAAAGAAATAAAATACTCGTCTAATTGTATGGGTTCACTTGCATTCGCTTTTAAAAGAATATACAGACAAGGTAATAGCCCTGTTTCCTGTCCGCCTGTCTGTACCTTGACTTCGGGATTAAGTTCAATTTTCGTATCACTATTCGTAATTGTTCGCATCGATTTGGATACTTCCATTTATTTCGGAGTCGCTAATTCTTTAAATACTTACGTAAAGGGATCGTAGTGTTCATGTTAGCATTTGGTTGTTTGGTCTGTAAGTTTCTTAGTATCCTTACTAATATTATAAAAGCGAAAGTGAGTTTGTTTGTTTGTTACATCTTCACGCTTTAATGGCTTAACCGATTTTGATGAATTTTGGTACAGAGGTAGTTGGGAACCAGGAGACGGATATAGGCTATCATTTTTTTAAAAAGAGTAGGATATGAGGGAGAGAGAGGGAAGAAACGGGAAAACTTTGCTATTAGAAATCAATAAGGCGCTACCGAATTTAACACGGGGGAAGCCGCGGGCAAAAGCTACTTGTAAATAAAGATACGCACAGTACACTTATAGATATGCACTTATATTTTTGTTCTGCTTAGATTTGAGTTTTTGTTTTTAACCCTTATTGGATCACTTTGTTGCCCTGTCTGTCTGTCTGTGGAGAACCTTTATCTTGAGAACGCGTTTAAACCCATATACGCAACCTTGTCCCTTTGTGCAGTGAAAAATCTCAACCCTCTAAGTCTACGCAGTCAAAAGATATGGCTGTTTATGTCACAAGTTTGTACGGAACCCTCGCGAGAGTATATCTGGAATTTGGATTGGAGTTGTCAAGCAGGCACTTCCTGTAAAATTATGGTATTTGGTTTCATCTTACTCAGTAGTAGTCAATAGTAGTAGCCGACCAATCAATAAATTTGATTGATGATTGATTGATTGATTATTTCGATAGATCAATCAATAAATACTTCATCATCAATAAATACAATAAAGAATTAGTAATGAATAAGACCAGCAATCTAAAATGGCCCGTTAAACAGAATCATAAATCCTTACTAATATTATAAAAGCGAAAGTGAGTTTGTTTGTTTGTTACCTCTTCACGCTTTAGGGAAGAAACGGGAAAACTTAGCGTTGCTATTTCAAATCGAAACTGATCGAAATTAACGCGGGCAAAGCTGCGGCCAATAGCTAGTAATATAAATAATAGAAGGGCGAAACTGTTCCATCTTCCGAATGCCATATTCGGAAGGAGGAACAGTTTCATCCTTTTTAAGTTTAGAGAATACAAGAATTTAAGATCGAAACCAACGAGATGATCAAATACGTTATAATTATCAAAAGAATCAAAAATGTCAGCCATTATAACGTAAAAGTTATAATTTGGCAATAATTAACACATTTTGGTGTCAAAGAAAAAGGTGAAAGGGTGTGTGGGTATGTGTGTTATTAAAACAAGGGATGAAATAATTAAGTATTTATGAGAACGGGTGTTTTGTAAGCAAAATAGAGTTTACCCCTAAGAGTTTACTCTTAAAGAAACATACAAATCGGCTTCCACTACTCTCTAAAATTAAAGGAATATTATTATGATTATTATATCTAATATATAAAATTTCCGTGTCACAATGATAGTTACCGTACTCCTCCGAAACGGCTCGACCGATTCTTATGAAATTTTGGGTACATATGGGGTAGGTCTGAGAATCGGCTAACATCTATTTTTCATACCCCTAAACCTCAACGGGTGAAACCGCTGGGCACATCTAGTAATATATAATAATGATGACTGAAATATAAAACAAAGAACCTCTAAATAACAGGAATGCCGTTTATAACAAAGTTAGAACAACACAAAACCTCATTTTCAACAAGAAAGAAAAAACTTGACAGTATTTATACATAGGTACCACAAAAACAACAATAAAACTCCATAATCTATGTACATTCGACAATTGAATTCAAATCGTGCACTATGAGCCGGCCGCTGATTGGTCGACAGTTAACCAATGGGATCGTTTGCATTCATAGATCTGACGCGCATGCGCTGGTAATGTCAAATAGGGGAGTGAACTTTACTTTTTTTTTGAGCAATGATCATTGAAGTTTTATTCCTTTTTCTTTGTTGAAGGTTTTGTATGCTGAGGGCGTAGAGAAGCGTGGGGTTTTGTGTGTTCGTAAGATATAGAATACTAGCTTTTGCCCGCGGCTTCGCTCGCGCTAAATTCGGGGTACTACCTGTAGCGCCTAATTTATTTTAATAGCAATGCTAAGTTTTCCCTTTTCTTCCATCTTTCTCCCTCATTTCTTACATTTATTTAAAAAAAAACACAGCCTATGTAAGCATTTAGGCGTGAAGAGGTAACAAACAAACGAACAAACTCACTTTCGTTTTAATAATATTAGTGAGGAAGTAAGGATGACATATAATATGTAAGTTCTATAAATTATTTATGCCTTTAAAGTAACGTTTACTGTCTTACCCGGTAAATTAGAGTTTGTAAACCTACTTACTTTTTAGGGTTCGATTTTTTAACAAAAAAGTGTTTTTATAGGTACAGTCTATTACAGTATCAAGAGATATAAGATTATTGAAGAGTTTCTTTGGCTTGCAAGAATAACTTTTAATTAAGTTTTATTTTATTCAAAGTCGTATTCCACTCAAGCATGAGATTGTAGGTTCAAATCCGGGCAATTATCAATGAGAGTTTCAATTCATATGTATTTTCTAAAGTTTTCATAAGACGCCGTGAGGAAATCTGTACTTATAATTAATATAAGTCCGAAATCGCACACCCCTGAGCAAGCGTGGAGATCAATACTGATGCCTATGCATACTCTGTAGGTATAAGAAGAGGCCTTTGCCTAGCACTGGAACAGTTATTAGGCTGATATTATTATTTATTAACACCCCCACAATTAACCAACGTTAACGATATCAAAAAGTACCCCTAAAAACTACATTCTCATGCAAAAAAATCTCATCGGTATCAAATTAACATTATAAATGACACTCATAATGATAGCTTATCATTCTGCCAACGATCTTGGCAAAGAATCGCGCATGACACTGCACTCTTGCGCATGACATCCCACATGTCAAATCTGACATTTGACATGTGGAATTAAGACGTTACGTTTAACTGTTAAAAAGTCGACGGAACCTGATATTACGTTCACACGTTTCGTTGATTTTAATTATATACCGGTGTGTTTTAATAAGATTGTTAGAAGTTTTTAGTGCAGTTTTTTAGAAATTGTAGAGTTATTTATTATTTTTTTAGCTATTCAACGCTGTTAGATCAATGTTTTAAACTTTCACTATATATTCGTCTGTAAATAAACTTGGAAGGCGTCTTTGAAGACAGTAAATCTATATCTATACTAATATTATAAAGCTGAAGAGTTTGTTTGTTTGTTTGAACGCGCTAATCTCAGGGACTACTGGATGGAATTGGAAAATTCTTTTAGTGTTGGATAGTCCATGGGTGAAACCGCGAGGAACAGCTAGTACATAATAAAAACAAATTCAAACACTAATAGCAAGACTTATAGCTGAGATAAGCTACATATTTTCTATCCTAATATTATAAGTGGAGAAATTTGTTTGTAATTTTGTATCTCTCTATCGTCGGAACTACTAACCCGATTCTGAAAATGCGTCCTTCAACAGGAAGCTGGATTATTCTCGAGTGTTAAGTTAAATTATGTACATTCCGAAACCACAAGCAAAAGCTTGTTACTAGTATATCAAAACATGGTCCACAGTAGAACTTTTACAGTCTTACTATGGGGTAACGTATTACCCAGTAGTACCTGGGTTGTGGAGGTCAGATAAGCAGTCGCTCCATGTAAAATACTGTATTCAGCTGCATACGCCCCAACATAGTTGGGAAAAGGCTAGACAGATGATGCTGGTCCACAGTAGAACTTTTACATGCGTTTGCGGACTCTTCAAATTGTGAAACATATACCGAAGAATAAGATAGGAAAAGAGAAATTTCTGAAAAAGACCCCCTTCTTAAAAAAGTAACGAACAATTTAAGGGATTTGTTGTTGGTAGATTTCTAGTACCAAATGCCTACCTATCTAACAATCGGACTACATTACATTGGGAACCGTCAGAATAATAGTTGTTATAATCAAAGTTTATGCAATACTAGTTTTTACCGGCGGCTTCAATTCAGGGTAACACACTTCCCCTTTCTTGATTTACAGGTACCTGTTACCTGTAGTTTTTGCCCTTGCGCCTTTTTTGTTGTATTAGCAATGCAAAGTTTTCCCTTTTCTTCCCTCTTTCTTCCTTATATCTCAATATTTTTTAAGAAAAAATAGCCTATGTCCGTCTCCAGGGTCCCAACTATCTCTGTACCAAAATTCATCAAAATCGTTTTAGCCATTTAGACGTCAAGACATAACAAACAAACTCACTTTCGCTTTTATAATATTAGTAAGGATGTATAAAGTCCAGCCATTTATATAAGTAGTATTTTTACCAATAGGTTAGAATAAACAGTATAATTCTTCCCAATACCTACTTAAAGACAAGCGCTCCCCATTTCTGTTAAAAACAATGTCACCCACCGCACACCGTTCACCCTTTTCGAACCTTTCCTCCAACGTACAGCCCCCAATCTCAAAGCTTTAGAGTTCACAATCGCATATTGTTTCCGTTTCAAAGGTCTAGTTAGGCTGGTTTTTCAAAACATCTGCTTAATTTGCATACCCTGGATCTTGACTGATTGTCCTGCCACTCCGGGGTTGCTACCACCGATAGACTGGTTATGTCTGAATGGGGAGCAAAAACTGGTGTTACCTATGGTTAAGAATTGTGAGATTCAAGGGAAAATAAATTAATAAATAAATATTTATTTCAATCATGTACCCATAATCCTTACTAATATTATTAAAGCGAAAGTGAGTTTGTTTGTTTGTTACGTCTTCACGCCTAAATTGCTTAACCGATTTTGATGAATTTTGGTACAGAGATAGTGTAGTGGTAGGACCCGGGAGACTTACATTTTTTTAAAAACAAGTGATAAATGAGGGAGAAAGAGGGAAGAAAAGGGAAAACTTAACTTTTGCTATTACAATAAATAAGGCGCAAGGGCAAAAACTATAGGTAGCAGGTACCTGTAAATCAGGAAAGGGTAACTGTTACCCCGCATTTAACGCGAGCGAAGCCTCAAGCAAAAGCTAGTTATTATTATAAAAGTTATCTAACATGAGCAAGAATTTTTTTCTTAGGATATTTGAGTCCTGCTTGTCTGTAATAACCTGTAGGATGCTATTAGTGCTACCCCGGACTCTGCCTAACAACGAGCCACACAGTAAAATTTTCTATCTAAATTATTAAGAGTACTTTCCCCTTATTTTTGGGTGGGAAATCATCCAATGGCTTTCCCCGCCCTGGGCGGAGCGGAGGGGCATGTCAGACTTGTACTGACTAAAACCCACCCATGTTCCTTCTATTGCCCTTTACGTTCCGGAGCCGCGGTATCTCTTTCGAACAACCCGCAACCCCGGCAAGCGGAGGCTCTGGAGTACTTCCCCTTCAGGTATATTTAAGAGGTAACGATGCAGAAAGACTTACGAAAAAAGTAGATAAGTACTCTTTATTACAAACTAAAAATATAAATTTAAGGGTCTCTTTTACCACCACGTGTATTCACAAAGCTCATTTTTGTCGTGGATGTCAACTTTAGGGGGTCTAAAATGGCCGCCTAAGCATGGAGTAACCATGGAGTTTCTTGCCGGGTCTTCTTCATAGGAAACGACCAACCCGAATCGTGCACCTTTTCTAGACGGTTTATAAGTGCCCATGTAGGCCTATGTATATTAATATTATAAAGCTGAAGAGTTTGTTTGTTTGTTTGTTTGAACGCGCTAATCTCAGGGACTACTGGTTGGAGTTGGAAAATTCTTTTAGTGTTGGATAGTCCATTTCTTGAGGAAGGCTATAGGCTATATAACATCACGCTACGACCAACAGGTGCTGAGCAGCGTGGGTGAAACCGCGTGGAACAGCTAGTCTAATATATGTATAAAATTCTCGTGTCACAGTTTTCGTTCCCATACTCCTCCGAAACGGCTGGACCGATTTAATCGAAATTTTGTGTACATATTGTAGGTCTGAGAATCGGGAGGTCGAGAACATCTATTTTTCATGCCTCAAACTGAGCAGCAGGTGAAACCGCTGGGCACAGCTAGTAGGTTTATAATATGAATTAGGTTTCCATTTTAAAAATGGTTAAAAAGTGTCATTTTACAATATTAACTGCGTTTTTGACCATTCCAATAATTAATTCATTTTAATCCTATTGTACGGCCACAGCAACGGCCATTTTAGGCACCCAGCGGCCAGAAATAGCAGTAATGAAAAAAAATTGTACCCTTTCAAAAAAATATTTTCACCAAGCCCTTTTTAAAATGATTAGTATTCATTATTTTACAGCCTTCAAATACTTTTCTCTGCTACCATTATTTAGCCTCTAGCTCCTCGGGTGTACTATTAGATAAATATTAGTACACCAAATGTAAGTAAACCCATCGAGAATTACAGGCGTGATATAATTATTTATTTCTTTAATGTTAAAAAAACGCTGCCCCTAACTAGGCCTTTCTCCTGTATAGTATCTCACATACACAAACAGCCAGACCCGCAACAACTATTTGTAGGCCATGCAAATATTATTTGTTCCTTGCGGGGATCGCACCCGCGACACGCAGCCTAGCAGTCGATCGCCACTGCGCCAACCGTGTCGTCAATGTATATAGTATGTACAATTTCTTTCGTCTATAATCTTTATTTAAAAAAAGTTGTATTAATGACGGTTTGTGAATAGACTTATTTTGTCTTTGAAAGCGTTTTATTTCATGATAACCAGTTAACTGGATGTGTTTGTTATTGAAAACCAAATCTATACTAATATTATAAAGCTGAAGAGTTTGTTTGAAAAGTTTGTTTTGAACGCGCTAATCTCAGGAAGTCCTGGTTCGAATTGAAAAAATCTTTTAAGGTTGGATAGTCCATTTCTTGAGGAAGGCTATAGGCTATATAACATCACGCTACGACCAACAGGTGCTGAGCAGCGGGGGTGAAACCGCGAGGAACAGCTAGTCATTTATATGGATATAAAGGAAAACAATGAAGTTTTAAACATAATTTGTATATTTACACATGAAAAAACATTTTGAAGCTACTTAGAATTACATAAACAATCTACAATCTAGTTATTAACAATATTTAATACTGTTTCAAGCTTTCGTATTGACGCGTACTCCAAAAGTGACAAACTAAAAATACGCAGATATAATGAAATAGTATGAAATCATTTACTTTAAAAACATTTAAAACTGGTAACTTAATTAATAATTACAATCATAAATTTATTTTGAGTTACGATCTTAACTAACAAACTTATTGCAGGTTAAACTAAACTCACAAAAAATATTTGAAAATTCGGTAACATTTCTCGACGCCCACGTAATCACATTAAACCTATTTAATACAAATAATATATACAATGTTCTACGTCTTGTCACTTTTATAAGTAATTAAATGTACACTTTAAGTGGCTGAAAATACGAGAGAAAAACATAATACTTTTACAGGCAAAGATGAAAATCTAGGACAAACTAACTTACGATCTAAAGCTAAGTCGGTAGGACGGATAACACTGGTGAGATGCGCTTATAAATTAAATCTAGACTCGTGTACATTGGCTAATTTTAGACCAAGGTGTGCTAAGCTAAAGGGTCTAAAAGTTTCACAAAAAAAAAATATCTACATATGAATTAAATAAAACTTTGAAATAAATAACTCTATCAAAAGTTATAATGATGATAAAGTACTGAATTCTATTTATATTAACATGGCGCTAATAAAATCAAATTGACGAAAACTACAAAAAAAAAACTATTTTCAACTGTTTCATTTAAAATCACGATTCTAAGTAAACACTGTCTTTTACATTGAGTAAAAGGCCAAAACTTACACAAAATATATAAAAAATAAGCGTAAGATTTAAACGTAACACGATACAGAAACTCGACACTTTAAAACTTAATTTTGAACTCGGAAAACTTGAAGCAGATTATCCTAAGTGGTAACGAGAATTTGCGGTACTTAAACTTAAAATAAATATCCCTGTAAGTAAATCTAATTTGGCAAATAGCGGCAGAATGTGGAGCAACTTACTGAAGTAGTTCATAAAGTGCTGATATATAGGTTTGGGCCATTTGTAGGGTCTCGTACTTAGATAGCTGACGATCAGCACCCAGAGATGGGAGGTGACCTCGGAGTCTGTCAAACGCCTTGTTTAAGTTCTGCATACGCCTCCTTTCCCTCGCATTCGCAGCCAACCGTCTCCTCCTCAACACTGCCGCACTGGTCGCCCGTCCACGCCTCTTCCCTGACTCCAGAATTTCATTGTCTTCGGCACTGTCTTCCAAAACATCTCGTGACAATCCTCTGTACGCAATGTGTGACGAATCTTGGTTGATGCTGCCGTCAATAGAAGGCGTCGGCTCCAGACTGGACCTCCCAGAGTCAGGAGATCTCGGCCAGGAAAGATAGCACTCCTCAGTCGAATACTCCAGCATCACGTCCGACGCGAACATGTCCTTCTCGTAGACAAGTCGGTGTCCGTAAGTTTCGGCGGTCATTTTTGATCACGGTTAGTACAGGTGCGAACGATTCGGCGTCCCACAGGGGTCTACCGTCGGCGCCTACCTGTGAGCTTTATATAGGTTCCCTGTTTGTGCGAAAAGGTTCGTCGGGATAGGCTGTGGGGGTGCGAGAGGGACGGGTGAGGTCCCGAGAGGGTAATTTAAGGCCAATCATCATTAATTATTTCCTCCCTCGGGCGCTGTGTATTGTAGGTAGCGTTTGACTCCGCGGCACAATGCTTGCTGTTAACCTTGTAACTATTGAATGTGTAGTTAATACTTTACAATGGTTATACATGTCAATTGATGTAAATGAAGTCGTATACAGATGTAAGTTTGTTTTTGAGATAATTAACTGATAAAATTAATTTAACTACCTACTAACGCTATAACATTGTGTAGACTCTAGGCAACATACCGTAAAAACGGGTCAAAACTTCAAATAATTGATTCCATATCGTAATTGTGTTCTGTAGCTTGTAGTATATATTCGAAACTAACTAGTTCGTTAGTTTAGTTTACCAATAAAACATAATATTATATATCTCGACCTCAGAGTTGCCTAAAAGCAACACTCCATTTTGTTTTTGTAAAAATTATTTAATCCCAGGAATAATAACGTGTAAAAATCAAATAAATCCCACTTCATGAATGATAAAGGGCACATTTCTAGACTCTGTGGCTGCTAATGAGAAATTCCTGATGAAAATATGGCTCCTAATTGATAAAGAGTTAGACCCAGGACAAAAAAGTTTAAGTTAAAAAGTTCGTCTATTAAGTAAATTTATCAGTTTTAATTTCTTAGTAAGGCATACAAATAAATACCTACCTTGCATGTTTTTTTTACCATCAATATGTTCCCAGATCATACATTTTAATTCATGCCCATCCTCGTGGAATACCAGGACGGAGTGAACCAGTCACCACTCGACACCGTCCCATCTCGGGAACCGAACCCGCGATACTTTTCACGAGATGCACCCACTGGGTGAAATTCAAAACTGTCGTGTCGGTAAGGGCCCGTTGGCAAGCGATGTGAGAAGGTCGGATGCGTTATTTAGTGAGTGGACAGACTTATGTTTGTAACTTTTAACCGACTTCAAAAAGTAGGAGGTTTGACTGTATTTTTTCTCATATATCAAAGTGGATGATAAATGGAAAATTGGAGTCTCCTAACACAAGCATTTCCTTGTTTTTAAGTATTTCCTCCATTTAAACGTTTGTGAACGCACTTTTGCAATTGTTTTTTTTGTTGTTTCTAACTAGTTATTAATAAGACCTAAGCAGTTTTGCTCTGTAATTCCTCCCTCTCTTCTTTGTTAAAATGATTGAAAAAAAAAACTCATAAATTTGATTGTCAGATTAATTTGAGTATGCACCTACATTTTGGTTTGGTTAAAATTCAAGTCACTAAGTGTTTCTTAGGAATTGTGTAAAAAATAAAAAAAAATGTGTTAAAATGAGTAAACGGAATTAAATTGTTGAAAACATAATTTAATTTATAAGTATTTAAACTGTCATTTTTATAACATTTAAAAAAGTATGTTTACTACGTTTACAATAAACATGGTAAATAACCAGTTTTAAATGTTATAGTTTCATTTGATTTTGATTTTGACAGAAATGTCTGGAATTATTTTCCATGTCATTCAAACATTGATTCATACATATTAACATTAGCTTTAAGTAGCAATTACGATAGACGCATTTAACATGTAATCTACAAAATCATGGATCTGAAAACACCTACAAATCTCAATTGCGATAAGGCAAATACCGTATCAAAACTGCCAACGTCTTTCATACATCCATGTCTCATCATCGTCGTATCCCCGGTGTGGTCCAACCATTTCCACAAGTCGCCTCCCTGCACGCAAATCAAGGCTCCTTGATGAAGGCATTCAATGACCTAGCTACTGGTTAGTTGTTAAATAGTCTAACAGCATCTAACTTAAAAAAAAAGTGATAGGTTCTTTGAAAAGTATGGTCTATGGCACAGCAATGGCTGAGCTGTATTGACTTCTATTTTTAAAGGTTTAAAGCTCGGATTTGTTTATCGGGCTACAGAAAGTGCTCTGTGTGTTTACGCATATTACGAGATCAAGTTTTCAAATATGGGAAAAAGTGTAAACTTACTAGTAGGCTTGCCGGGGTTGTGGGTTGTTCGAAGAGAGAAGAGAAGAGATACCGCGGCCTCGGAACATAAAGGGCAAAATAAGGAACATGGGTGGGATTTAGTCGGTAAATGTCTGACACTTCCATGATGATTTCCGATCCGCAAAACAGAGTGTAAACTTCCTCGCTGTTTGGAAGAGCAAGATGCTGTTAAATTCATCCTGTAAATAAAATGAATCATTCCTTCTTGGTCAATGAAAGCTATCTTAAAAACTACTCCTTCTTTTTTGCATTTTGGGAGAGAGATTAATTTTGGAATACCTTATTTATCATATTAATTAATAATGCCAGCCCCATGCACAACAAACATTCCTACACCTCTACTTACCCTCGACAAAAACTAGCTTGAACATACACAAATTCCCAAACCCCCATGAGGTCAAGAACATTGTTTTTTTCACCGATCATTTTACACGTCATTAACCCTTCAAAGCGGCTCGGATTTCGCAACCCATAAAAAATGTTAAGGGTCTACCGTACCCTTGCCTTTTTGTCTTACTGTAATGAAATTACTTAATCTGGATTGTTAGTTTGATAATCGCCGTTGTTTGGATTATGTTGTAATGTGAATATTGGCATGAGAAAAATATGTTTTGTCTAAATTTATCTTTGAGTTATTTATTTTTGGGATAATATAGCCCTTGTTCCTTATTTAGTAGGTAGCTTTTAAATTTTAGCATTTTTATTTGTTTAATAATTTGCATACACACATAACACATATTGGATAAATACATGTAGGTACAGGTAGGTAGTACAATATATAATACATAGCCGATGTACAGACGCCTGCACATCAAGCTAGTACAATCTGTCAGATTTCTTTGACAGATTTTCGACTTTATTTCTAAACTATTAGGTTCAAGATTCATTGGGAAAAAAATACAGTTTCGGGTAGCTTGACCTGCAGGAGTGCAGGCGTCTGTACTCAAAAATAATTTGGTAGTTTTTTTAAAACAGTTAGGTAAGTCTTGAATAATTCGTGTATTCACTTATTTAACTAACTGCAAAAGAACTTGACTATTTCTCAAGTTGGTTATTTCTCAAAAAACCCTGATTTTGCCTTCCTTATTTTCCCCTCATATCCTATTTCAATGTTTACCGGTATTCAATAACAAATCGAACCAACAAACGTAACGGAACACCGGAATCAAGTTGACTGTGAAAAATTTAATCAACAAAAAAGTTACAAAAAAGTCCAAAAAGTAACAGAAACGATCCCAGTGGTAACGGGATCGCGGTGCAAGGGTTGGTCCCGTTACCGATGTGCCTTCGTTCCGGAGTCACTTCCGATTGGGATGTTGTAATTACTGATTAACTGTCAAACGGTATTTCTACACCGTTAAATAAGATATTTACTTTACTAGAAAAAAAATAACGTAGCCTACACAAGGAATTTCTCCTGTATCGTGGGTGCATCTCCTTACATAAACAGCCAGACCCGAAAAAACTACTTGTAGGTCATACAAAAATTGTTCCGTGCGGGGTTCGAAAACGCGAAATGCAGCAGTCGATCGCTCAGCCACTGTGCCAACCGTACCGTATAAATTCCAAAATAATTTAAATGAAAAAAACATTGATGATGATGATAATGTTTAAAATCAATTAAAATCAAAATATTTTTATTTCACATAGGCCAACATGGGCACTTATAAAACGTCGAGAAAAGACGCACGGTTCGGGTTAGTCGTTTTCTATGGAGAAGAACCGGCAAGAAGTTCCATGGTTACTCTTTTAAAATCATTTGGTTTTGAAATGTTGTTGTTACAGCGTTAGTGCCTACTTAAGTATCTAACTAATATCGACAAGTCATTGCTTACTTTATTAAACGTAAAATAAGATAAAAAGTTAACAAACGTGTAAGAATCTACGAGGCCAACGACTGAAATTGCGTTAGTACCACACCGTCTATCATTCTATTCAATATATATTAATATTTAATATATTTTTTTCCTATTCTAAATCCTTTTAGAACTCGAATGCGTTCGAAAAGATGGAGGTTCAGCCTACTTTTTCTCATAGAGGAGTGTACTAAGTCCCAGTCGTGGGAGCCCTTTTTTGCAGGTGGGAAATCATCAAATAACTTCGTCCGCGCTGGGAGGAGCGGAGGCGTCAGACTTGTAGTATGTTCCAAGGCCGCGGTATCACTTTCAAACAACCCGCAACCCAGGGCCACCACCACCAGGGTAGGTAGTGGCCCTGGCACGCTCCTCTGCAGTAGAGGGAGCTTTAAAAGCTGATTATTATATCTACTTCAGCCACATAATAAACGGAAGCTTAAACTTAACTCTTAAACAACTTAATGCAACAAAAACAGTTCCCTCAACGCAGTGTGCGGCCAAACTTTAACAATCGTTGATTGATAACATTTACATAATTTTATAACAACATAACTAAAACATAAATAAATAAATGAGCCAAATTCGCCCCCTACGCGGTTTAGGGTTATTATGAATATTTATAAAAGTATTGTTTATTGGAACCAATCAATTTTGTTGGATTAAGACATTATGATATTAATCAAATTATGTTAAGCTTCGTTTTTGATTTGTAATTTTTACAATATTGGTCAGAATTTGAATTTAGCTTTAATTTGGTTCAAGTTGTGTCTTCTAGGTAGATAAGGTAAAAGTTACCAGGTACACCAATGGTGCTTTTTAGGGTTCCGTTGTCCGTCAGTCTGTCTGTCAAGATCCTTTATCTCGGGACGCGTGGAGATATCGAGTTAAATAAAGCCACATCCTGAAGTATGTGGTCCCTTAGAGTTTTAAAAATGAAGCCTCTGAGTCTACATAGTCAAAAGACCGTTTATGTAACAAGTTTGTACGGAACCTTCAGTGCGTAGTTTTTATTATACACGACTAGCTTTTGTCCGCGGCTTCGCTCGCATTAAATTCGGGGAAACACAATTCCCCTTTCCTGATTTGCAGGTACCTGCTACCTGTAGTTTTTGCCCTTGCGCCTTATCTTTCTCCTTTCTCCCTCATTTCTCACATTTTCGGTAGCTAATGTCAATTGGTTACGTCACGTAATGTCATGTCAATGACATTGTGCATGGTCAGTGGCCGGGCGTTTGAGGGAGAGAACCTCAAACCAACCCAGCTGCAGCGGGATACGCCCCGGGGTCGGGCGCCGCGAGACGACTCCCGGCCACCGTAGATGCGGGCCTGTGCACGGTGAGCAATGGGTAGCTCACCGTCCGTCCGTCTATTGACGACAGGCTGTGTCGACGGCGCGTTGGTGTTCCACGCGCGCCTCAAAGAGTTGTCAGCAAAGCAGAGGAGCCTGCCAGGGCTACCGCCTGCTGGGGTTGCGAGTGTTCAAAAGGTATATCGTGTTCCCGGAACGTAAAGGGCAATAAAAGGAAAATGGGTGGGTTTCAGTCAGTACAAGTCTGAACCCCCCCTTCCCCCGCTCCGCCTAGAGCGGGGGAAATTATTTGATAATCTCTCATCGGCGAAAAAACGCTCATCTGTCTATAACATTCGTAGTAATTGATAAGGAGTTTCAACTTCTACCAACCCCGTTATAAAAACTACCGCCGCGTCACCCACAGAGCCAACAAATCATCAAATACCGTCATTTGCTCCCGTTGCCGTCAATTTGTCGTGTGTAGTGCACAATAGCATTCCTGCGCAATGGCCGATCGTTGCGCACAATCAGTGGCCAGTGGCCGGCTACCGTGACATTGATGCAGTTAATTTAATATCAGTACTTCTGGTTTATTTCTTGGACATAGGAATACTTAGGTTTCTTTACTTATAAAGTTTACAGACAGTCAGATGGACGGACAACAAAGTGGTCCGATCCTTACTAATATTATAAAAGCGAAAGTGAATTTGTTTGTTTGTTTGTTACGTCTTCACGCCTACATGGCTAAATACGATTTTGATGAATTTTGGTACAGAGATAGTTGGGACCCTGGAGACGGACATATCCTTTTTTTTCTTAAATTGAATTATGAGGGAGAATAAGGGAAGCAAAGGGAAAACTTAGCATTTCTATTACAATAAATAAGGCGCAAGAGCAAAAACTACAGGTGGCAGGTACCTGTAAATCAGGAAAAGGGAACTGTGTTACACCGAATTTACCGCGAGCGAAGCCGCGGGCGAAAGGTAATATGTCTAAATTTGTTTGAGTACTATAAGCGACCTAAATGTCTTTTTAACCGATTTAAAAAAAGGAGGAGGTTCTCAATTCGACTGTATTTTTTTTTTATATCGTTCGTCGTGTCGTTGAGCTTTTCGGGTTATGAGTGAGCTACACGATAACTGACAAATACTTGCACGACTGGATAGGTCAACTCAATCTTTCTTAAAAAGACCATTTCACACACTAATAGTCTTCATGTAGGTTGACCAAGATTTTTGTCTGGACCTTAAAAGAGACTATGACTTGAGTTTGTTGCGACTGATTCTTCTCAGAGTATTCAGGTACTAAACCCGGCCTCACCTAGTTTTTTAAAACAAGTCGTGTAAAAGTGTTTGTCTTATTTTTACGTACTTGCAAAATAAACATCATTTTCATTTATCAGTGTATAAAACTGAACAATTGCTTATTTCAAAAATTAGTAGAACATTAATTCTTGATATTAGCAATAAAAATATAAAAACTTATTTTAAGAACTAACGCGATACCTACATAAAAACAAACGAAATCCATATAAATGATATTTATTTTGTTGATCACCTATCAACAAAATAAATATCATTTATATGGATTTTGTTTGCGAGCGAAGCCGCGAGCAGAGGTTAGTATTTCATACTTTTACAGAGAACATACTTATAATTAACACTTAAAATGGACAATAATACAAAACAACAATATCCACAATGCTTTCTTTATTTTCTTTCTATTTATTTCATCCGTGCCAAATTGTGCCAAGATATCGGGAACTGAAAGGGATAAATATCCCGATTTTAATGTTAGTGAGTTTAAAAACTGAAAAAGTTACTTTATGTAGATAATAAATCTAAATTTTCTCTAAAAACCGATACTAGGAAGTAATCTAAGGTCGATTTAAACTGCTACCATTACCAAAAAAACACTCAAAAATATACCTCCCAAGGCGATTTACGGTTTTACTAAATGATACGGTAAAAAAAACCGCATCAAAACCGTCAAATCTAACAGTTTTATATCGCGCCGCTCTATAATTTCGCTAAACTATATCATTTTGTGTTTAACTGTAAACGGCGGCAAGATGGCGGAGCTTCCGTTTGTCTATGGATTTTGATTTCCTGTTATATGTCACCCTGTGTGGTTTATGTTTTATTTGATAAATGATGCGTTGGTTTTATGTCATTCGGCCACGCTGTGTGGGGTAAAAGGGTTTCCTCCCTGTATAAGTTTTTTACGCAAAAACCGGTCAAGTGCGAGTCGGACTCTCACACCGAAGTTGCCGTACAAACTTGCGACATAAACGGCCATATTTTTTCGTCAAGTTCTGTTTAGCCGTTTGACATGAAAAAGTAACAAACATCCATACATTCATCCACCCATACTAACAAACATTCGCATTTATAATATTAGTAGGATAATATTCTTGTGTTTGTTATTTCAATCCTGTACTAAAGAAAGACTTATGACAGAGGGCACTTATTGAGTGTTGCCAATTAATAAAATAGTGTTATTGTTACATGTTAATAAGTCGAAAATATATCAAATTTATTATAGACGCTAACACAACAGGGCTTCCCTTTCACCATTGTCAACCAAATAAAAGACACGAATAGTTTACCAGCGCTTATTATTGGTATTCAATTCATCAAAACTTTTCAAGTATCTTCTAAGATGATAATGACCAGCTTAAGGCGACCTATTTGCTGTTTTGACGACGCGTTAGTGTTCCACGCGCGCCTTAAAGAGATGTCAGCAAAGCTGAGGGCCCTGATAACGCCACCGCCTGCAGGGATGTGGGTTGTTCGAAAGAGATACCGCGGTCCCAAAACATAAATAGTAAAAGAAGGAAGATGGGTGGGTTGTAGACAATACAAGTCTGACACTCCTCCGGCTTCACCCAGAGTGGGTAGAAGTTATTTAATGATCTCACATCCGAAAAAATAGTCCTCCTTTACATACACATATAACTCTGCCAGCCAACTCTACTACTCTTTTAGGCAGTACAAGTGCACAAGTCTGACACTCCCCCTCGCTCCACCTCAAGCGGGGGAAGTTATTTGATGGTCAAAAAAAGGTGACCTATTTAAGTCTGAAGACCACAACACGTTTCAAAGAATTTTTCAAGTCAACACATTAAATGGCCTCCTTTCGATGTCCTTCATTTTGAACCACTGTTTAAATACCCAGAGCTCCTGGCGAGCCTTAAACGTTTTTCTTTCAAAACAGTTAAGTTTTGTAACAAAACAGTACTGAATAAAAGCAATTGATTATGTTTTTGTGAATACCACGACACGCGACCAAGAAAACTGAACAAGTTTAAAAAAAAACATCTGTTATGCAATATTTGGGTCTCTGAGCCCCCGCCACGAACGCACGTCTTAAATGTAAAAGTATGTTTGAACTATATTAACTCAAAAATACTGAACCTAATGTAGGTTTTTTTTTCTTTTTCTACAAGATATGAAAAATCTACTAAGGTTATAAATAAAATAAAAACTTGGAAATATAGCACCTTTTTTTCTCCGGCAACTTTGTATCGATAATCTAAATTATTTTTATAATCGAAAAAGTAAAAGTCCTGAAGAAGCATCATATTATTTTTTATCAAATTGGGCCTGTTGGTCTAGTGGTTAGTGACCCTGACTGCTGAGCCGGAGGTCGTGGGTTCGATTCCCACCCAGCACAAACTTTGTGTGATGAGCATGATTGTTTGTTCTGTGTCGGGGTGTGATTTATCTATAATATGTATGTATTTATAAATTATATAAGTATGTATATCAGTTGTCTGGTTACCATAACACAAGCTCTGCTTAGCTTGGGATCAGATAGCCGTGTGTGAGTTGTCCCAAGATATTTATTTATCTATGTATAACTTAACAGGCTGTAATAAAAAGAATTCGGGAAAAAAAGTTGTCAATTTAAAAAAATCGCCTCTTCATTAATTGTTCCATTTGCGACTTATCCGTGTTAAACCCACCGGTCGAAGCTTACAATGTTTATAATCAGACTTTAAACTTACATTTTTGTATGAAAAGGAAACAATTTTCCGTTATTAACGAAAATTAAGCTTCGTCATGTTGAGTTTAAGTATAGATTCTATGTTCAAGGGGTAAGGTTGTAATTCGATTGGAAAATGTTTTTTTAGTTGCTAAAGTAGTGCTGCTGAGTTAAGGGCGAGGATACGGAGGAAGCGGGGGAGAGAAGATGCAACTAATAAATTCAAATTTCCAGATTTAAATAAATTAAATTGAAGCTTAGCATAAAAGGTGCGAGTTGCATAGAACCATCAAACTTTTTAGGGTTTCGCACCTTAAAACGAAACAATGGAACCCTTATTGGATCACTTTGTTGTCCGTGTGTCTGTCTGTCAAGACCTTTTATCTCAGGAACGCCTAAAGGTATCGAGTTGAAATTATAAACATATACTAAAGTATGTAGTCCCTTGGAGCTGTGAAAAAATCAACCTTCTAAGTCTACGCAGTCAAAAGAAATGGCTATTTATGTCAAACATTTCTACGTAACCCTCGCCCTTTTTTTTGGGGTGGGAAATCATCATATAACTTCCCCGCTCTGGGCGGGGGGGTGTCAAACTTGTACAGACTAAAACCCACCCATGTTCCTTCTTGTTGCCCTTTGCGTTCCAGGGCCGCGGTATCTCTTTCGAACAACCCGCAACCCCGGCAGGGTCTGTCTCGCCCTTGGCCGGTGTTTTTGGATGGGAAATCAACTCACTCCTCCCGCTTTGGGCTGAGCGAAAGGGAGTCTCAGACTCTCAGACTTGTACAGACTAAAACCCGCCCATGTCCCTTCTTTGCCCCGTATCTCTTTCGGTATCTTTTCTTTATCTTCTTTCTTTCTTTTCACTTGATGATATTCCAGAGTAAAAAAATCCGCATCATTACCCTAATTCCCTATAAATCTCGCTACCATCATCTCCCAGTCCACCTCCTTACCCATTACGAGACAGCATTAACCGAAGCAGAGGCTTCACACAGATCTATTGTATGGGATCACAAGGAACTGTGAAATGGGAACATCCTTTGTATAGTACAATGGTGTGGCCAAATACTGACCGAATGAAGGCGTATTACGCGCGGCTCGATTTGTTGTTTCATATTACTGCTGGTTTTTTTTTTGTGTTAGCCTTATTTCCCCACTCTCACCACCACCAGATCAGAATGGTGTAGGTTGGAGGTGGCCTTTGCTTACTGGCAAACGGACTTACAAAAAATATAGAAGCACCAAATATGCGATGTGTTTTTTAATTGTCTAAAATAGTATTAGAAGTTTAAAATGGATGGATGGATGGTTGTTTGTTACTCTTTCACGTCAAAACGGCTGAACGGATCTTGATGAAATTTCATTATGTAGATAAATAAGTCTGGAATAAAATAGGACACTTTTTTTTCGATATCACGTGGGTAATGCCGCGGGCACAAGCCAGTGTGAAATAAATAGATTTTGATTAAATTCAATAACTTTAAATGAGAGCCTTGCTTTTTTTCTAGCCTTTTCCCCAGAATGGGACAGAGCAGGCTAAAAAAACTTTAAATATAATTTTGATATAATGCTGCTTTAAATATAATGCTGGAGGGTGTCCAGCTAGTCAGATAAACATTTGGTTATCGATTATTTTAATAACACAAAATAACTTTGATTCATCACAATATTATGTTTTTATAACCAAACGAACGTGTTGATTTTACCCCGAGGGGAGAATTCACACCTTGATCTCACAAAACGTTATAAAACGCGTTACGTTAACGTTATCAGTCCCTATAAATTCCTTTAGGTTGTGTTAGAAAACGTTCAGGATGGTTTTATTAGGTTTGAGAGTATGAGGTTATAGCAGTTGCTGAAAAGTAAATGGGCTAATTTAAATGAATTTAAAATATCGAATTTTCAACACGGGAGCTAGATTATAATAAAATACACAAACAAGCTTGCACAGACTGCTGTATTTATTTAGTATTTTAGTTTATTTGCATAAACACATCTCTGAGTAAAGTAAATAAGTTTTGAAATCAAATTAAAGATTGTTTTTTTTATTATTTTTAAACTTTTTTCACACAAAAACGAGCCTATCTAAAAATCAAAAGGGAGAGAAAGATATTTTTTTTTGATCATCACACTGGTTAAAGTTAGCCCAAACAAACTATGTCACGCGGACGAAGTCGCGGGCGGAAGCTAGTATAATAATAGGTATTTGTGATTTAGAAAATAAAAAACCAGTTATGCAATAAGACCGTGTTAATCCAAACATCCATTTTAAACTTACAGAAAGGGATTTTAAACATTTTCATAACTTAGGCTCTTGTTCTGAATATATCGCTCCGTCGCCACTGCTCTACAGCACCCCACCCTGAATTCCCGACTTCAGATCTCTGACCTTACCTTCAAACTCAACAAAACGGTACAGGTGCCCTTGCCACCAGGTAAAAGTATATCAATGAATAGCACCACTTATTTCCCAAGGATGTACCAATCACGCGATCCCACAAAAGAAGCTTTTGAATTGAAAAAACTTGGTGGTTTTTAAGAACCTTCATTTAGCCACAACCTGTATAATGAAAGAGTATGGAACACACTTTGTATGTTAAAATTGGAGCAAGTTTATCTGCACGGTGTGGATACAAAAGTACTAGAACTACATGAAAGGAATATTTTGAGTTGCGTTGGTCAAAGTCCAATGGTGAGCTTGCTTCATGGCCTGAACAGGGGGCCTTAAATGATTGCTGTAGCAAAATCAACACTGAATAACGTTAAGATTCGTAAAACGATAATCTATACTAATCACTATCACTACATAGTATAAAACAAAGTCGCTTTCTCTGTCCCTATGTCCCTTTGTATGCTTAAATCTTTGAAACTACGCCACGGATTTTGATGCGGTTTTTTTTAATAGATAGAGTGATTCAAGAGGAAGGTTTTTATGTACATACATATTATAGTAGAGAAAAGTGGGGATTTTCAAAGATTTGTAACACCCGTGCGAAGCTGGGACGGGTCGCTAGTAATATTATAAAGCTGAAGAGTTTGTTTGTTTGAACGCGCTAATCTCAGGGACTACTAGTTGGAATTGGAAAATTCTTTTAGTGTTGGATAGTCCAATTCTTGAGGAAGGCTATAGGCTATATAACATCACGCTACGACCAACAGGTGCTTACCAGCGCGGGTGAAAACGTGGGGAACAGCTAGTTCATTATAAAAAACTGCGTTTCTGATCATTTTTTAGGGTTCCGTAGTCAACTAGGAACCCTTATAGTTTCGCCATGTCTGTCTGTCCGTCCGTCCGTCCGTCCGTCCTCGCTTAATCTCTGTGACCGTTAGCACTAGAAAGCTGAAATTTGGTACCAATACGTATATCAGTCACGCCGACAAAGTGGTAAAATAAAAATTTGAAAAAAATGTTTTATTAGGGTAGCCACCCTATATGTAAAGTGGGAAGTGTTTTTTTTTTTAATTTCAACCCTAACCTGTGATATATTGTTGGAAAGGTATTTAAAAATTAATAGGGGTTTACTAAGATCATTTTTTGATAATGTCAATAATTTCGGAAATAATCGCTCCATAAGTAAAAATCAATGTCCCCCCCCCCTCTAACTTTTGAACCATAAGTCTAAAAAATATGAAAAAAATCTGAAAAGTAGAACTTTATAAGGACTTTCTATGAAAATTATTTTGAACTTGATTGACGCAACAGTTTTGGTACAAAAAAGACAAAAAGTTGTACAAAATAATTACTGGACTAAGTTTGAAGTATAATCGTATATGCAAGCTTTTTTTGTTTACATATTTTATTATCCTGAACGTATCTTTTTTCAAACAAAAAAAGAATTATTGAAATCGGTTCTCGCAATCCAAAATTACCACCAAAATGGCACGTCTTTGTATTAACCACTCTGCACGACAGGATTTTGACACATGACACATCAGCTGAATCGGTGGGGTGACGCGAATTGTCATGAAATTCAAGAATTTTCATCAATTTACAGCATTCAATTTTGTTATTAAAAATAAGTCACAGCGGCTGTTTCATACGATAAGTTTGAGATTTATATTTCCAAAAACCTCCTATGGTCGATAAAACAGCGTCGATCTATTGTAAAATGTGTGTAAAATACATATTACTACACCCTTCCAAAAATTAGGTACTTTAAAAACGCTGGAAATAATGCACATACATAAGATAACCCTTTGATAATAAAATTGGAAATACAAAATAAAAACAGTGACATTCCATCTGCATTCTTATTTTTGCCATTTTACATATAAATTAATAAAAAAACACGATACAAATCTCGACAAAAAATACTACAAAATGTGTTGCAATATGACATTTCTTAGTGCTGACCGTAAAACTAAGTTTCATCATTACGATTAAAAAGTTGCATTCAACCTAATCGATAATCGTAATAGAGTAAACTTTCAAAAAAGTTTTGGTACCATTGAGGAATTTACCTATGGAGAAGGCATATTACTCTAGTATAGATATTATAGTTGTACAAATTCCTATGATATCGATTAGAAAAGAAAGACAACAGCATTTTGTCTCGTGCTTTTTTGTTATGGTTTAATTATTTTGTTATGCGCCAAGTTTTGGTAGGCACATTTGCTATCAAACGGTTTCGCGGCAACCAATTTTGCACCACAGATTCACCACAGATTTGATATTTGGGTTGTGTTATTTATTATGAGGTACGGAACCCTAAAAAGTATTTTTAAATAGTGTATCTCTAATTTTAGGAATTTAAGGACTTTTTTAGGAATTTAAAAGAGGCCTTCTCATAAACTTCTCAGGAATTCATTAGGAACTTATTTATATCGGTCTTGCGCCACTTGGATGGGAAATCATCAAATATCCGCTCCTGTTAAACAAAAAGTCGTTGTCGTGTCGCGGCGCCCGATCCCTGTAGCGTTTCCCGCGGTGGCTGGCTTGGTTTGAGGTTCTCTCCTTCAAACATCACCATCTCCTCCAGAACAGAGCTGTGCTCCGCTCAAAAGAGCAGACTGCCTGTGTACACCAACGTGTCCTTCGGGCGATAGTCACATTCGTGACACCTGGGTGTTTCTTCCCGCCCGATGATGTGCAGGAACGTCCCGAAACCTTCGTGCTCGGTGAGGATCTGCGTCAGGTGGTAGGTGAGGATGCCTTGGCGCCTCACTTTCCCCGCTCTGGGCGGAGCGGGGGGGAGTGTCAGACCCGCAACCCCAGTAGGGTCCTGCCGGGATCGCGGGTTGTTCGAAAGAGATACCGCAGCCCCGAGTAAAAGAAGGAACATCGATCGGTGGACATTAGTCAGTAAAAGTCTGACACTCCACCCCGCTTCGCCTGGAGCGGGGGAAGTTATTTGATGATTTCCCACCCCAAAAAAAAACTCCGGTACACGACATCAAGAAAACTCCAGGTACAAAATGAACCTATTTTGAACCTGGAGTTTTCTTGATGTCGTGTACCGGGGTTTTTTCCATCTCAATTGTGGTCTCCCTCCAGGCCATTTTTACCCAAAGGCTTCCACTCCAAGAACACTTTGGCCTACGAGCCATGATTTAGGAAAGAATGAAAACGCTTTCCAAATAACTAATCCAACCATACTACAAACAATTTTGTCGAACAAATATTATAATTTATCTTGGCTGATTTTTTTTACTGACCAAGATCATAATAAGGTCGTTCGTTGTTGAAAATAAAATTGGCGCGAATTTAGCCATAGATCAGATTCTACTTACTGTTTGTTGTTGAGTCGATTTAGTGGCGTAATAAATATTATTATCAATATTTATAGTATTTTACACGTATTACAAAATTATTCTTATTATCATCTATTAATTTCTGATATTCCTTAATTTAATTATTCGAATTGATTGATTTACAAGAAAATAATCGATTGAAATAATCGCATTTACACATCACAAAATAAAAAAAAAAGAAATGGACGTCATTTTCGAAAGTGAATTTAGCAGTGGTTATGAATATTACGTGTTAATGGTCCTATTATTGCAAATTACGATAAGATCTGGGCATGTTCATGTTATTTATAATATTTGCAATGATATTTGTCTCATTTGTTATAGAATCTATTCGCGTCCGTGTGATATAATGTGGAATGAAAAATGTAAACAAGCACGATTGGCGCGATACTTCGACTTTAGATTTCAAAATGTATCATTACCACTGCTAATATAAGTTCAATTACGAATGATTTCTTCACGTAATAAAAGGACACGTTAATTATGCCCAATAATATGGAGTTTAAATGTCCGAAAACCTACTTTTTTATGATTTTTAGCGTCGACCTACACTGCCATCAAAATGGCGATGATCGTAATTTACACATTTGGATTTTATAAGACATATTAAGAAACTTACTCAATAATTAAAGAACTTCTAATGACGTTTACATATGAGATTTTTATTCTACTATCTTAATGAATGCACACCCATATTATTTTTTAACCAGAAAATAAAATATTTATAAAAATAATGAGGAGGTCATATGACTTAAATGTCCGACCCCTTTCGGGGCCAGTACCGAGCCAGCGGAGGTTTGAATGTCGAGCCCCCGAAGGGGTCCGTACCGAACTATACGGTTAATTAGTAACCCAATTCCTCAAGAGATGGCGCTGTAGGTACTTATTACATTGGATCGCGTATTACCGAATTGTTCGGTTGGCCTCATAACTGGGAACACTTATTGTGACGGACGGGAAACTACGGAACCCTACACTGAGCGTGTCCCGACACGCTCTTGGCCGGTTTTTTTTTATTTGGTTTCAAAAAATGGAGAAAGGTTTTTTTGCTTGTTTCGCGATTTAAAAAAATATTCTATTTAATTATTCCTTCTGAAGTGTAACCCTTTCGGTAAGATTATATGAATTCCATATCGGTAGTTCATGAGGTATCTTCTATAATACATATTTGTTATTCTAAAGTACATGAATCATATGCTTATACAGTGTGTTAGGTTAAACGAGGGACTTATTGGGGGAGGGTATTCAGTATTCGATTCTCGTCCCAAATATGTAAAAAACCTATAACCTTAATTTCTGACGTAATTGTCCAATGAAATACATTATACATGAACACTGAGCGCGAGAGAAGTAAACTTGTAAACAGTAAAGTAAATCACGCGGCAAAATACCTACGCGCCGATTCTACCGAAAAGGCGTCCTAAGCCAAGTTTAAAGTATGAAGGGAAAATGGATTATACCTAAAGATCATTGACACGCACACATGTTCTGCGATAGTATTAAATCGCTAGCACAAGGGTATATACACGTTGCGAGACTTGTGCGAAATTTTTGGTATGGGTCTGTCTTTTTTTTTTTTTTTTGTTCATATTTTAATTAGTATCATGTAAGTATGCACTATTGTGGGTTTGAATTGAATTTATTATTATTATTATTATTTATTATTACAATACAGGTAAATATTCAACAAAAATATCGTCGCGACACCACACTGTTCAATGCGAAATAGAAAGACGAAACGAAAATAACTGGCTTGCTTTCTATGAGAGGGAGAGTGAGATAGACATACAGAGAAACACGCGCACGCAGCATGGCTACAACTATAGCAAAAAGTCGCTTAAACTTTTTGATCTTACTTTTTCCGTCTAACCCCTTACGCAACGCGCGATAAGGAAAAATCGACTTCCAAAAAAACACGAAAATGCGTAAAATAAGTTATCTTCGGGAAGTTGGTGAAAAAAACGATGCATCAAACAAAAGTCACAGACTTTCGGAAGTAAACTTATTTTCCACCTGTGTTGTTTTTTCATGATGCCTACATCGTTCTGCAAATTAGGTCATTAAGGGGACATAAGTCCCCTTAATTATTTCCGCCAAATATTTAATCACTAGCTATTCCACGCGGTTTCACCCACGCTGCTCAGCACCTGTTGGTCGTAGTGTGATGTTATAGCCTTCCTCAAGAAATGGACTATCCAACACTAAAAGAATTTTCCAATTCCAACCAGTAGTCCCTGAGATTAGCGCTTTCAAACAAACTCTTCAGCTTTATAATATTAGTATAGTATAGATGAGATTTGTCCAATCGGATCAAATAACGTTCCCTATAAAAGGCTAATGCTTTTAAACTAAAAAAAACCTTTTATTTTATTCATAAACAAGCCTACTTTTCTTGGTGTAAACATTTTTTCAAAAAATCAAAATATTTATTTGTAAGAATATGGTACAATAGATGATATAATAATATTAGTTCCAGCATATCCTGCCATACTATGACGTACAAATATTTCCACAAAAATAATAATCAAGACTTATATTATAAAACTATTAGTAATAATGAAATTTGAATTGAATAAAGAATATTGAAATTGTATTGTAGTAATAATATTGGATAACATTGAATATATAATTGATGTGTATTTGGTGACATAAGGAATTTTTTTTTTATGTTACTAACGACTTATCCTCTAAATATTCTCTAACACTGTAATAATTTTTGTCTAATAGCAGTCTAGTCAATATCCTTTTAAACAACGATATTGGCAAATCTTGGATTTTATTTGGCAAATGATTATAAACAATGATTGCCATGCAGTAAATATTTCTTTTAAATAGCATTAATTTAATTTGGGGTAATTTCACGCAACTATTAGTAATCGTATCGTTGATGTCTTTTGTTTGGCACAAAGGAGGTTTCGAATCGAGAATAATAAATCGCATCCATTTTTAACCGACTAAAAAGAAAGAGACGGTTCTCAAGTTTTACTTTTTTTTTGTATGTTTGTGTTGCGATTTTTCCGTCAACTCCCGAAGGGGTCCTATATCGTTCCCATATAGTTTATGAGCTATAATCTGTACAATTTTTTTCCTAGTAAAATAGTACAGTGCAGTGTAAGTATCAATGGGAAATTAATAATCGATAAGAATTTGTGTGGGATACGTATCGATCATAATCATACCACAAATAAAAAGTCAGAAATAATAAACAGGAAGTTTGAGCAGTCAGGCTGCAGCCAGAATTAGTGCCTGGTGACTTACACAGGAGACGCAACCTTTAAGATGATAACTGTGTGAGCTAAACGGAATCCAAGGCGGAAAACAAACCAGGGGGACTAAAATGGTCGTTTTGCCGGAATAATATGAATTACGTTAAAATTCTTAAAATGGTTACGGTCGCAGTTAATATTCCGAATTGTTATTTTGTGATCATTTTACGAATGGTAACGTAATTCGTATAATAACCTATTATGGTTCTGTTTAAGCGGCCATTTAAGACCCCCTGTTATTCTGATTTCCTAATCTGACTTAGATATTTCAGATTTGAACCATTAGAAAGCCAAAAATACCTTAAAACTGCCTGTCATCCCACTGACAACGAACCCACACGAACGGAGCCTCTCATAATTGTCAGAGAAAACTATGCAAAAATCATAACTGCAATAATTATGACAAACAAAAAAGAGGCAAAAGACACCGCACATACTAATATGACAAATAGATCAAACAATGGGCGCACCGCAATCAGCGCGGGCGCAGCCTACCGCAAAGATTTGAGAAAAAAACATGTCTTTGTCGCAAACCGCAAAAAGGTATATTGCAAACACGTTTTTTTGGTTTTGTTTTAACGAGTCCGTTCAAAAAAGAACCTATTCGTCATGTGATAAAATTGAAATTCGCTGTGGTTGTGGCTTTGCAAACATTTTGTGCGAAATCAGTCTACAATTTTTTGGCAAGGTGAAATTTGATCAATATTGAACCTTATCTGTTTGGGATTTGGAATAAGGTTACTTTAAACGTTACTTTGTAAATCACAGAAAATTATAACGCTTCATAAAGCAAACAGCAATTTGTCATGGATTAGAAAAAAAAACAAATTAGAATAGTTTTTAGAGTTATTACAAAAATATTGGTTTTAATAACTAATATTAGGATAATATTTGTTTTGGTAAAGTTGGGTAGTATGTTAGATAATTACGCACGGGAAATTGGTTTAAAAGTTTTGAAGATTAGCGAAGATTTTTCAAAGAATTTTGGTCTTTGAAGATTTTGGCGTGATCTTAGTTTATTCAACTGAAAATTTAAAGTCCACACACTCGTATTTAATTAATAATTTTTTTGAGAAATCCGGTCGTATTTGAAATTTCTCCTCATCTCGGACGCTGAGCTGAAGTTCAGGACATCCTGGCGTATGGCAAAATAAAGTATAGATACATGTATAGTTTGTATTTATTTTTGATAAAGTAAAATGACTGATAACGTGCTTTGAGAAATGCCTACTTCGAAACACTTGTCCGGTCCTTCTTCTTCATGTGGACCCTGCTTCTTGGGGGGGTCCGATTTCCGCACTTAGTCCTTGTAGTGGACCATTGTGCGCGTGCCGTGCGCCTGCTGGCCGCTACTCTAGCCAACCCGCCACCTTCCAGAAGCAGATGAGTCCTTTCGGGTTCTTGAGGGCGGCCGCAACCGCAAGTGACCCTGGTGTACCCAGTGTTGCTTTCCGACTTTCATTGTCTAGGTCCTATAAAAATCTTTCAGCACTAAGCGAAGAGTTCATTTGAACTCTTATCTTAATGCTCAAAGGTTTTTAAGTTTAATTAGGTATCAAGTAGCATGGTTACATTAATTTGAAAACCAATATCTAAAAAACAAAGATCACCTAAACATTTTTTTATGCGATTTGAGCAAACAACCTCGAGGGTGATTAAGCCTGATTATTGGGTGCGCCTTCGATTCCTGATTATAGATATTTTTCGGTTAGAATTTGGCGGTTAGCAGTATAGCTTTGGCGTGTAATAATGAATTATAGTTTGTTTGTTTTTGGTCAAATTTGTTTTTTATTAAGCAAAAAAATGGTAGGCTGCACTTTTGATCTTATTAAACTTAATCGGTAGGACTAGTAGTAATTGGATCAATGCGTTTAGCAAGCGCACATGATTAAAAAAATTGATAGAATTGAAATAACATACTATAACACCTTGCAACCCCTGTAGTGGAAGACAGGGTTGTACATAACAAATACACTCACATTTTGCCAATTTAAGTCCTGTGTAATTGGGGGCGATCCTATTGACGACGCGGTTAGCGCAGTGGCTGAGCAATCGACTTCTGTGCTGCGTGTCGTAGATGCGGTCCCCGCACGGAACAAGTATTTGTATGACCCACAGGTAGTTGTTTCGGTTCTGGCTGTTTGTATTTGCGAGTTAAAATGTTTGTAAACGCACTTGCGATACAGGGGAAATTGACAACAAAACATGAAAACAAAATATTGTCATCAACTGGGCGCAAATTGATATTCCATTGCTGCGCGGCTATTGTAATAAAAGAGTTAAAACTAAAGAAATATATGAAACTAGACGACCGTGAATGGTCTGGGAGATTTTTGAAAGACGGTAAAACATTTAGCAAAGCCATGGTAGGTAGTAAAAAACGATATCTAAAGAAAAGTCTACTAATGAGATCTGATGAAGTTCCATTTTTAAAATACCGATTAACCGATCAATTTCAAAGATCTATATTTGCACTAATTCATTAACCAGTTGGTCTAGAAAAAAATCCAAATAACACGATATATCTTACCTCGTACCAAACATTATCAAAAACTAATTTTCCCAAAATTTCATCGTTACTGACCTGACCTAACAGCCTATAATGACTTAATGCTAACCTTATAAGGCGCCAAACACATTTTTTTTCCCAAAAAACAAAACATTTTACGCCCACTGTTGGTTTTACAATATTACTTAATCTCCTCGTTAGAAAAATAAAATAAAAAATGGCGCCAAAACAACGCTTTGCCGCGCTATATTGCCGCCATCTTGAAAAAACTATTTTATTGGTTATGGGCGATTTTTATTGCTTGTTTCGGTCAATTTCGACTGCTGTTTGCTGTAATCATAGGTTTTCTGTGAAATAGCTAGGTTGTAAATAATTTTGGTTGAATAATGGGCAAAAGCTACTAAACAGGAGGTGCCTGGTCGGTGTTACGTTTGACGGTAGTAGATCTCAATCATCCTTCTTTTCTCTTTTTCGGACGGATTCTCTATTTATGAGAGAACGGATGCGAAAGGCTAGAAGAGTACTTAAGAAATCGTTTATTTTGGGTAAAACCCCAAGTTTTCTTGGAATCAGCTTCAAGCAAGATCGAGTGCTAAAAAATCTCAAATCATGACTAAAATGTATTCAGTTCTCAAGTTGACATTACAATGTTAGAAGCAATAGCTAGACTACCTTAGGATGGACTGTACGAACAAGAGTAAAGCAGATGCAGATTTCTTCGTTTAAATACACTCAAGAAAGGAGGGCCATTTAATTTATTTAACCAAAACTATTTAAACATGTTCCTTTCACACATAAATCCGATGCTTTTATAACCTTATTATTCCAGCCTTATACTAAAGCACCACATTATTAAGTTAAATGAGAGGCTATAAACTTGCTACACTGCAACACTGGGCTGATACGATATAGCACCGATCGTGGGGACCGTTTAATTGGGTTGGCGAAACTTGGAGCGGCGCGCGCGCACCCAGACATAGATCAAGATTTAAAAGAGAAGATACACAAGTCGAATATCACACCATGACTTACAAGTACACTTTGTAAACTTGCATGCGTTATTCTTGCCGCTGTCGCATTTTTTCAGTATGGCATCTCGCAGTTCAACCTTGTCGTCTGCTTAACCGGACGATTTCTGTGAATGCTTTAAAATTAAGGCCTCCAGCCAGGGCATACAACTTACAAACTAAGCGACTACACACTAAGGGCATCCCCTGTGTACAAACCTCGGCTTCCTGCCACTGTCGCACAACTGTCAACTTCATAATTAAATTGTAAACTTAAAACTGTGTATATAACTTCAGCTTCATGGTCATGAGTGAGTAGTACTCCAAATCTTATCTAAGATTTATAAATGCCAACAATACACTCTTAGCTAACCGCCATCATATCAAAGGTTTCCTCTCAGAGGACAACAAGCTTTAGGCACAAACATCACCATCCAGTCTTCCCCCAACTCTTTGCACCGCACATCCAATCAATGTATGATTTATGGCACAAAGCAGAGCGGATGTTTGTTTAATCGATTACATTTATGGTGATGACGGTAGCGCCTCAACTCCTCAGTGGAGCTTGATTGCGCGTTTCTGGCGAGAAAAGAGGTTTTTTTAGTGTTCTGGTTTTTGTAAATGGGTCAATTGGGTCTTTGGTGTTGTGCGGATGGAATTTATCCTGTTGATCTTTGTGGAGATTACGATATAGTGGTTTGATTCTGCTGTAGAGATGTTCCAGAGAATACTACTAATAACGTTTTTAGTAACGGGAAATGTATATGTGTAGGTATAATGAAGAACTGTTTGTTTAGTCAGAACTGAACTCGATGCAGTAGATTCTCAGCGTCTAATCCCATTAAGGGGAAAAAGTTGCCTAAACTGTGCAGGAAAAAATACATGACAGTTTGTTTTATGTCATTACTTTTTTTGACAGGCCTCTTGGTCTAGTGGTTAGTGGCCCTGACTGCTGAGCCGGAGGTCGTGGGTTGGATTCCCACCCAGGACAAACTTTGTGTGATGAGCATGATTGTTTGTTCTGTGTCTGGGTGTGATTTATCTACAATATGTATGTATTTATAAATTATATAAGTATGTATATCAGTTGTCTGGTTACCATAACACAAGCTCTGCTTAGCTTGGGATCAGATAGCCGTGTGTGAGTTGTCCCAAGATATTTATTTATTTATTTATATTTATTTTATTTATTACTAGCCGGTGCCCACGGATTCGCCCACTTGATATCGAAAAAAATGTGTTATTCTAGACTATAATTTACCTCTGTGCCAAATTTTATCAAGATCCGTTCAGCCGTTTTCACATGAAAGAGTAACAAACATTCATACATCCATCCATCCTCACAAACATTCGCGTTTATAATATTATTCACTTTTGAATGTCATATAAACGAAAAAAAAAGCATGCTGCTACAGTCCCAGTCACAAGACATAATAACTTGTGAAAGTACTGTAGTTGCCCATTCCATATAAAATCAAAATTCCAAAGGCAAATTTTTTCACAGTCCTTTGTAGGTAACCTACATTCTCACCTTACAGGCAGCTGATACAGTAACAGGCTGTAATTAGAAACAGGGTGCTTCACGGTGGGTGAGCGTGCCTTATGGGAAAGTGGCTGAAGATGTCTGGGACAGGTGGTGGGGTTCCCACGGGCGGGTGGTAGCGTGTCGTCTGTACTTGACTTTATAATGTACGGGGTGTGGATATTAGGCTAGGGATAGGTTGGAGTCCAAACTCATCCATGCAAATCTTAAGTTCAAAGGCTTGAGTTGAATTTTATAAAGAAAAGTAAAAAAAAATAGGTGGCAAAAAATGAGATCTTAATCATAGTCCTTTTGACAAGTTAGGAAATGCATTTCAACTTTTAAGCAGTTATAGGTGTATAATATAACTTAAACTAGCGAAATGTTGATAAATTGAAGATTCTTTCCAACCCTTCCGGGTTCATGAGCGATGATGATGATGTCATGTAGTGAATTGACCATTTACTACCTTTTTACGTTTTGTAAAGTAAGCAATGACGTATTGTCCGGTCTACGCTATCCTCTCATACTAAAGTACTACAACAACATTGTAAAACGAAATGATTTTAAAAGAGTACTTATGTGAAATAAAAAGATTTTGTTTTTTTTTAAATACTAAATGGCAATAAGCATTAGCTCTTCTGAGTTTGATTCCAGGGTTGAGGAAATTGTTATTTATATTTTTTTCTCCTTTTTGTTGACGTAATTTATGCAAACTAAAATAGAGAAATAATTCGTTTGAGACCAGTTTCTCTGGTCGTATTTATTTCTCAAACTGAGGGTTTCTAAGCACTTCACCCCTAACGGTAAAGCGTCCATATAACCCCGGCAGTGACGAATACCGTTGATATGCTAATGTGAGCAATGTGTCACGGTCCGGTGACATCATTCGAGGTACATTACTGGTGTTAATCGTGATAGTATCAGTAATTCAGTACCATATGCGTAATGAACATTTAAATATCTTTAGTGGGGACCAGCGTGAGATAATGATCTTGGAACATTGGCTCCTCTGTTAGTGTTAGTACCTGTATGAGCTGTAGGCCTACTATGACATCTTAAAGCAGAACTTATTCCACTGAGTGAAAGAGATGGTGCTAGACACCCTGTATAGCTCTGTCCCTTTCCCTCAGCGGAATAAGTTCTGCTTTAACACGTCATGGTAGGGTAGCAGATCGGTTCTATTTTGAATCTGAACGCTCTTAAATTGTTCAATCACAAGTTACAATAATTTGATCGTATACTTGAGTTTCTTGCCCATTCTTCTTCATTGAGATGTACTCTTTGCAGCTTTAGAATGAGCAACTACAATACTTACACGAGTTATTATGGCTTTTACTGGGACTGTTACTTCATCTTTTTATTTCTTAACATTCAAAATTGCCTATAATAGTTCAGAAGGGCTACTATGACATCTTATAGCAATTCTTATTCCACTGAGTGAAAGAGATGGTGCTAGACACCCTGTATAGCTCTGTCTCTTTCCCTCAGCGGAATAAGAATTGCTATAAGAGGTCATAGTAGGGCTACAGTTGAAATAAATTAAATGCTTTTACTTTTAGTACTTTCTGCAATGCTAATCTCTGATGTTTTAAAAACACGCTCGTATCTATTAATATTCATACGTAACCTAGACTCTCTCCTTTCCATGTTTCTCCTGTTCATTTCCCAAAATAACCTGCAAACGCATCTCAAAGATTCCTTCAGTTAAATGTTCAGTTGTCTACGTCATATTGGCGGGCCTGTTGGTCTAGTGGTTAGTGGCCCTGACTACTGAGCCGGATGTCGTGGGTTCGATTCCCACCCAGGACAAACTTTGTGTGATGAGCATGATTGTTTGATCTGTGTCTGGGTGTGATTTATCTATAATATGTATGTATTTATAAATTATATAAGTATGTTTATCAGTTGTCTGGTTACCATAACACAAGCTCTGCTTAGCTTGGGATCAGAAAGCCGTGTGTGAGTTGTCCCAAGATATTTATTTATTTCATTTATTATATCCATTGTTCAGTTTTTGTAGACAGCAATTTGCATTACAACAAAATTCTCTTTTTAAAAATGAATAAAATGATGAACTCTTTTTAAATGTGGTGTTCTAGAATTACAACTTAGTTCTAGAACACCACATTTAAAACGTAACCTATTCTCATCATCCCATCAGAAAACAAAGTCAATTTTTCTCGAAACCCGTAAACTGACCAACTGGGAGTCCCACCAGTGACATATGGCGTGTCGGTTGCCACGTGACGCCCACCTGAGCGTGCACGTGCTATCCACGGGTTTTTGTAACCAATATCAACCATCGAACGATTTGTTGGGAGCTGGCAGATTGGTTACTGTTTACCTGTAGGGAGTCTGGGTCTATCTCTTAGTTATGATAAGCTGTATCATGTGCCAGTCAAGCTAATTTATTTTCTTTTATTCTTATAGACTTCTTGAAAGTTTTCCGACAGTGTCTTCAAAGCGTTGATTGGTGAAATGGATTCTACGTCATTTAATCATCCATTAGAATAAAATAGTTTTATGTTTATTTTTTCATTATTCAGATATTTCCTAATGACAATGGCGAAGACAAGATATTGCTAATAAACACCTCTTTATATGTTCTATATATTTTCTATTACAATAAATAAGGCGCAATCGCAAAAACTACAGATGCAGGTACCTGCAAATCAGGAAAGGGGAACTGTGTTAAACCGAATTTAACGCGAGCGAAGCCGCGGGCAAAAGTTAGTTCAACATAAACAGAAAATCGTTTTTCCTTTAATGTTGATATTTCCTACTGACTTTTTGATGGAGGCAAACGACTAGACTGGTTTAAGGGTTCCGTACCTCAAAAGGAACAAAAAACGTAACTTCTTTAAAATCTCTTTGTTGTCCGTCTATCTGCCTGTCAACACGTTTATATCGGGAACGCGTGAAGGTTTATAGATGAAAAAATCGTAATTATACTCAAACATGTAGGCCATTTGTGTTGTGAAAGAGTCAACCCTCTAAATCTACGCAGTCAAAAGACATGGCTGCTTGTGTCGCAAGTTTGTACGGAACCCGCGCAAGTCTGACTCGTTGTTGGACGGTTTTTGTCTAAGACTGCTTACTACTAAAATCTAAAGGTTAATTACTGTAAGCGAACTTAAAAAGTTTCATCAAGTTAAACTTAATGTCGAAAACCGACCAGGTGGGATGACGATCTAAGAAAGACTGCAGGCAGATGCTGGATGCGGCAAGCTGAGGACAGGACGCTATGACGCTCATTGGGGGAGGGCTATGTCCAGCAGTGGACTAATATAGCCTGATGATGATGATGAAACTTAATGTCGAACATAGAATCGATTTAAATGGAAATGCTTCAAACTTTACCATTGTTGATAAATTCCAATCATCGCCTTCAAAGAAAAAAACTGTCTAATTTTTTAGAAGATGTAAACTAAAGATGTTTTCTATTCAGAGCTCATCTAAAAGATAAAAACAATAAACAGGGTCAAAGTCAAACACATTATAATTGAACAAAGAGGGGTAAACTCAGGGTCAACAGTAAGTCACAGGGGTGCAAGGGGTTGTGCATCACCCCCTGGTGTATGTTGAACAATTTTAATTAGCAACCGTCGAACAACCGTTACTGACATATGCGTGGCTTATGGGACGTTTTGTGGGGTGCAAATAGCTGTAGTAGGACAAAGGCAAGAGTGAGTCAGACTCACGCACAGAGGGTTCTGTATACGATAATAGCCATATCTTTTGACTGCGTAGACTTAGGCCTGAAACTGGGTTAACCGGCGCCCGCGACGGGCAACCGTCGCGTGTCTGCGCGCGTGGGCTCTGTGGATACGTGAAAGACCCTGCCACAGGTACCTTGAGAGTTCATTCGCTTGACCCCATATGACAGAACGACACTGCAGTTCCACAATTACTCTCTCTCTTTCGAAAGACATTTTCACAAGCTTTTCATCAAGCGTTTTTGACTGAACAAGCCCGCGCGTGTAATCGCCGGCGGGACCTGTGCGTGTCCCCGAGACGGTGCACTTTTGTATGAAACCGCGCAGGTGCCCGCTTAACGCAGTTTCAAGCCTTAGAGGGTTGATTTTTCACAGCACAAAGAGACCATAGAGTTTAGTCTAAGGTTTTAATTTCAACTTGATACCTCCACCCGTTCTCGAGATAAAGGTGTTCCGGTTTTTTTACTTTGTGGTACGGTACCTAAAAAAAGACGTTACCCCACACTAGTAATTTCTCATTTAAACTCACGTACACAAGCAGTCAAACCCGAAACAACTACCTATAGGTCATACAGATATATTCCGCGCGGGGATCGAACCCGCGACACGCAGCGCAGCAGTCGATCGCTCAGCCACTGCGCCAACCGTGCCGTTAATTATTATTTGTTAGCAATGGAGGTATATGAGTGTTTTTGTTGAAGTTTGATTTTACTGAAAAGAACACAAAAAGTCGTTAAGAACGAAAGAAAAAAACATTTATTTGTCGCAAATTACGTTGAGCACACAAAATAACAAAAAAATAAATAAACATTAAACATGCAAAGCATCACAAACATTTACAAATACATAATATATGGAACAAAAGCTTGCATGTCGTGACTGCGACAGGTAGGTCACCACTCAGTATGGTGCTGTGCCATGTACAAATACAAATTCATGTACAATTTCTGTATTTTCTTGTGTTTTATCTTCAGATATTCTAGACATTTCTTCTTTTCAAGCAAAAATCTATCAGAAACCTAACAAACAACCCCGAATTTCTTCAAATTGGGTCAAAATTCCGTCCCCTGTAGAAACATTACGAAGACTTTAACTCCCTACCTGAGATCCGAACTTTTTCGACGGTAATTCGTCCATTTTTTTTCTCCCAGTGATACTCTGCCTATTATTTTGTCATAAAATACTTTATCAAAACATTTTTGGGGATACGAAACGGATTCGGATGATTGGGCTAGTTTTTTTTGTTGAAATAGCAAGCCGACACGGTCTTGTGGGAAGATTAGTCTGTGGGTATTTGCAATTGAGGAAGCTTGGATGGAAGTAACAAATTTTTGTTTATGGTGGAAGCGATAACCTTACATAACTATAATAATTAAAATCCTCAATTCCATATTTTTTTGCGGAAAGGAAATCATCAAATAACTTACCCCGCTCTGGTCGGACCGGGGGAGACTGTCAGACTTTTACTGACTAAAACCAATCCATGTTCCTTTGCCTTTCTATTCCGTGGCCGTGGTATCTCTTTCAAACAACCCGCAATCCCGACAAGAGGGTGGCCCTGGCAGGCCCCTCTGATCAATACAGCAGAGAAAAATAAACAATTCAAGTAAGTATCTAGATCTGGCTCGCGAGGTTGTCGACATGTGGCACGTAAATACAGCAATCATTGTGCCGATAGCCGTGTCGGTCAATGGCTTAATAGCCAATAGCCTCCACCAACATCTGAGGAAGCTATCGCTTGGCAGCTGGATCAAGAGCCCGAATTGTTAGGTTCCTCTCTCAAGAGCCCTGACCAGCGGTAGCTCGGACCCTGTTCCCGGTGCTGGTGCACTACTATTTTATATATTTTTAAATGTTTTAAAGTGAAACTTTTATTCTATCGTTCTAAACTTTTTGGCTCGTGTGTCGCATGTCGATGACGCGGAGGTAGAGTGGGGGTAAAAGTGAGAGACACTCAACAGAGCAGTCGAGGCCAATATGGCGGCGTAGTTCGCAGCTGCTGGACGAGTAGTGTATAGGCTATAGTATACATTTGTGTTATTTATCTGTGCCAGTGCACCACGCTATTTTGTTTATTATTTTCGGCGTTGAAAGTAAATGTTATTTATTTACTTTTGGTAAATAACAACACAGCTAGTGAGTCCGAAAAAGTAATCAACGAGGAAAAAGCAAAGAATAGTGCAAAAATGAGTGATAATGAATCAATTTTACGTTATAAAAAAAGGAAAGCCGACATAGCACGTGCTTATAGAAAAAGAAAAAAAGGAAAGGACTTAGCGACGATAATGAATATTTAGTTTTTTTTTAAAATGTGTGTATCATCAAAATGATTGTAGAGTATTGTATATGTAGTTTAATAAAAATATTGATTTTAGACTTAGTCTAATTTTATTATTTCCTATTATCATTCTCAATTTCCATGGATAAAATTGAGATTGATGATGCGATTTTTATACTTTTAATGGAATATTATTCCGAAAATTTGAATTAAATGTCCACAATGTGAATAAAAGTTTCACTTTTACCGTGGTTTCGTAAAACCACACAATCTTTTTTTTGTTGGTTTTTTTTTTTATAAGAATATGTAAAAATATAAAAATATGTAAAAAATGAATAAACAAATAATATTTGCAAGAGATATGGTGCTTTTAGATCTTAAAATACAATAGTCACATCTTCATATTTTGCCTACTAAATTTTCAGCATGCAAATTTTAGAAGTGCCATGTTACTTACTTGTAGCTAGAAAAACGTGAGAAAAATTTAATTTTGCGGGCTATCCTAGCGGTTTTCACCAGTCCTAACTTAAAATTACCTTATCCTACATGATATTCTGCAGTTTTATCAAGGCAATATTAGATGAGCTTTTCTCAGAGTAGGTAAGAATTCTGTTGCCTATAATTAGGTAACAGACACGCTTATTTCGCAGACCCGGCGTCAAAACGGAATGCTCCACTTTTTTGTATCAACCCATAACAAGGGGTGACAAAAACGTGTCAACGGGTTGCGCAGGCGACGATTGTGATGAACGACTAACGGAGAAACATTATCTAAATCGATAAATAATGATGTTACATTTGTCACTTCACCCTTTGATTTTGATGCTTATAATCTTGTTAGATCCCACTTAAGATGGTTATTATTGTGATATAAAACCCTGATATCGATATATAAATAACCCCGATTTAATAGCTTGGACAGCTGATAGTCTTCTTGCGGAGTTCAGGCAACCAAAAAAATTGTTACCTACCTACTCATTTTTAAGCATCTTATTTGAATGCTGGTTTGTTTTCGTATACGTATCAGAATCATATCTGGCCCATTAACTCCTTTAGAACACACAGAGGAAAGACTGGAAGAGAGTGGGGCAGGTCTTTGCCCAACATTGGGAAAATATATGGTAAGAAATAGTACAATTAGATTCTGCTATAAGAGACCTATACAAATGTCCTTATTTGGATACTGTTCGTCGTGTCGTTGAGCTCCTTGAGTTTATAAGTCCTACACGATAACTGACAAATGCTTGCACTGACTGGACTGGTCCACTTAGATCTGTGTGGTTCGTTCTTCAAAAGACCAGTTCAGACACTAATCTGCATGGTCCTCATGTGAGTTGACCAAGATTTTTGTAAATTTTACCAAGATGTTTGGATCTTAAAAGGTCTTCTGAGTTGGTTTCGTTTGGTGGTTTCTTCACTCAGTAGTCAGGTACGAAACACTGGCATCATCTAGTTTAAAAAATATGTAAAAACCTACTTGCAAAATAAACATCATTCATGTGAGGAGACTTTCATTGCGTCCGAGGCGGAATTCACGCACGAGGAGTTCGGCGAGGGTGTTATGGAGCTGAGAAGTGCCGTGAAAAATTCTCATGTGAATCAAACGACGTTTTGCAATACACTTACCGAGAAATTAAATAAAAATCGAAATTTATTATCACATATTTCGCTGCCCAGTCCAAATTTTAAGTAGGTACTTACCTACAATGTATTTTGGACTCATACGCTGTCCGAGTTCTGGGCAGCGAAAGGGTTAAGATATTAAACTTTTAATATCTTCTGAAGAGCGGAAGTCCCATATCTGTACCTTTTGTTCAGCAAGCAAATAGGTGTCATTAAATTTTAAAAATAAAAGATCATGTTAGGAAGTACACAACAATAAAATATTCACCAAAAAACTGTTATTCGTCAACGTAATATTTTGGTAAGACTTTTAAGACTTGTAAGACTTTTTTTTTTATTAATTCGAAGTTTGTTACAGGTAACGACATCTATGGTACATTTTGCAAAAGTTTAGCTTGCGACGGCAGCGCCATCGCCATATTGCCAAATTTGTTTACTTAGTTTATAGTTATTTTAATAGATGGCGCTGTTTTAGTATATTCATAAATAAAACAATTTTGTAATCACTTTTAAATTAATTTAATACAATAATCTAAAATGCCTCATAAAATATTACAAATGCATAAACTGTCTTCTATCAGTCTCTTTTTGGAACAATTGTGAGTAAATATTCTATGACCACATAGAATTTAGTAGGTGAAGCCTTTTTCTTCCAATTCTTCTCGAACTTTCTGAGGATTTGGCCAGAACACCATTAGGATTGTTGACCCTGAAATAAGAAATATAATACTTAATTAACATTATAGTTCTACCTGTGGATAGTGTTTTGAAAAAACGTCAATAAAAATATGTTTACAACCACTTCTAAAGTACAATGCCTATATAGGCAAAAACCTTTCATAGCACTATTACAAAAAAACGATTGTGAGTTTTTTGGCGGTTTTCCTCCTTGGTTCTGTCATAACAAGACCAATTTGAACAGCTATGGTGTAGCTATATCATCAACGCCATCTATGTAGTTTTATGAGGAATCATTTATTCTGAATATAAAAATATAATTGAAAACCTGTTTGCTCTCTCCCTCTGAGGTACGAAATTAATGCTAATGAATTTGTCTTCCTAAATTATCGTTAAAAAATTAAGGATAAGATAGACCAAATATTATTTAAAAAGTAAATAACAATAAACACAAATCACTCTTACCTGCAGTAAATGCTCCAAAAACAGCAAATGCTTCATGGCAGTGCAGGTCGAGCGTGGCCCCGAGGAAGTTAGAACCAACGGCTGCACCAGTCCGCCCCACCATGTACATCACGCACATCGCCATAGCCCTGGAAAGATGGAGAGGAGAAGGTGCTTCCAAATTCAAAATATTTTTATTTCACATAGGCCTACATAGGCACTCGTAAAACGTTGAGAAACTGTGCACGGTTCGTGTTTGTCGTTCCTATGGAGAATAACCGGCAAGAAACTCCATGGTTACTCTTTTAAAATCATTTGGTTTGACAATGTTGTTGTTACAGCGTTAGTACTTAAGTGTGAGAGGACAGCGTAGGCCCGACAATAAGTCATTGCTTACTTTACAAAACGTAAAAGAATGAGAAGTTAACAAAAGTTAACAAGCGTTTCGGAATCTACAAGGGCCACAATGTCCATTCATTCATAGTTTTCGTAAGAATTCTTAAGTTTGTTTGGAGTACAAGACTACTAATGAGATGAGAGACAAATATTATTGTGCTTGAAAAAAGTAGCAAAAGAATCCAACATCAACCGTTTGTTGTAGATTGTAGACTCGTAAGAGGCAATCCAATAACAACCTTATTGTTACAGAAATAAAGATCAGTCATTTTAGCAGATTTAGAGATACAAATAATTGTTGACAGCTTTCAATAGTAAGCATGAAGGAAATCAAACTGTCCGTTATAAATGACGTCATATTTTGTTTGTTGATACATATTGATAATTTCAATTCGGCATTCGCCAACGTCCATACTACGTTGAATACACCGGTTCTCGTCCGATCACCGAAGTTAAGCAACATCGGGCGCGGTCAGTACTTGGATGGGTGACCGCCTGGGAACACCGCGTGACGTTGGCTTTTTGTTTTTTTTTTATTTTATCTTTTTTTAGGTGAATTGTTATGTTTTTAGGGATTAATATTATATGACCATTTTCGATTGACTGAAAAATTATAATTTGGTGACTGATGAAAATTATGTCTAATAGACAAGTATGAGAGAAGCAGATATGCTGCACCAACCACATGTAAAGGTGAATTAGGGCAGAAAATTGAAGATGATGAACTATCTTCTACTTACCTCAACTGCGTAGGAAACACATCAACGGCTATAGCCGCCAGTATAGAGGCAGCGCAGCCTGAACACAAGGATATGATGAGAAGCACCGTCGCCGCGATACCCCCGGGCACGAAGGCTGCTCCCACCGTCGCGATGCCACAGATAAACATTATACCACCTGGGGAAGAAGAAGAATGTTTAATTAAGTTCATCAGAAAAGGGAATAAATGATTTATTTAATACTATCTTCCGCCCGCGAGTTCGTCCGCGTGGCATAGTTCTTTGGGCTATCGCTAACTATAACCCGCGTGATGATCGAAAAAAAAAAACTTTATTTCCCCTTTGCTGCCTTCTATCTCCAGTATCTCGCCCTTTTCTAATTCGTTTAGCCTGTGTCCTTCTCCAGGGTCCCAACTATCTCTGTACCATCATCATCATCAAAATCAGTTCGGCCATTTAGGCGTGAAGACGTTTGTTCTACAATACACGTGTGTTCCCTTATATAGTAGATTGAGAATGCATTAATACACTAATCTATTCACAGATTTTACAAGCATATTGGCATCATCTGGGTGTAGTAAGTTGCATATTGAAAGTTAGTACTTTTAATTATTGTAAAGTTGCATAAACTCATTCCAAACTTAGCCAAGCCGAGAAAGTCCGAAATAAGCCTGTTGCAATTATCCAGGCACAAATCTAGACACGAAGTGGCTGCTTAGAATTTGACAGATTTATAAACTCTGCCAGGTTAGGCATCTTCGAAAGAGTTAGCAGACTACCAACTAACATCGCCACAGTCACCGTATAAAACGTCAATAACAAAATAAATAAAACAAACATACTGTATAACGCCTTCTTGCCAATTTTGTTGATAAGGAAGCCGATGGCTAAGTACGTGAGCGCGAACACGGCCCCCATGGACATGGAGATGGGGAACACCGCCACTGATATCTCCGAATCGCACACTGCTTCATCAGAAGACAACATCTGGAACAAAACACAGAGATCTTTTATTATGAAGGGAAGAAAAAATATATTAAGCTTTTGAAAGTAGAATGTAAAGCAACTTCTGAGATTTCACCAAATCAAAGGGACCTGCCAGGGCCACCGGCTGCCGGGTTGAAGGGTTGTTCGGAAGAGAACGACAAGAACACAAGGAATGACAAGAAACATGGGTGGGTTTTAGTCAGTAAAAGTCTGACACTCCCCGCTCCAACAAGAGCGAGGGAATTTATTAAAATTTGATGATTTCCCATCCGCAAAAAATGGCTACTTTCGTGAAATAGACGAGAATTGAAATAACATTTATTTAGGACTTCAGTCGCAATCTCAGATATTTATTCCCAAGATATGAAAAACTAACAGAATCCCAGATTAGTTAGTTAACAGACATAACATATTTGAAAGTATTGAAAAACAATTTAAGCTACGTTTTATATCTTTTTTATTTTTATGTTTTTATAAATGTTATGTCTAATTTTAACTTCAAAGCATGGCTTGAGCCAAAAAAAAATTGTATGTCATTCCTGGATGGCAAAACATGAAGCAACTTTGTATGATCTTTATACACACTCATGTCTTACAAAATAAATATCAAGCGTATTTAGTTTAAGAAAATCAGACCTAATCGATTCTTATCTCAAGTATTGATCAAATAACAAAAACGAGTACTTACGCTAGCGTTATCGAATTTATCACGTATGATCTGACATATCGTGATGCTTCGATTTGTGTGACTTGTTAAAATACTGTTCAGTATATCTGGAACCCACACGTAAAGACCACTCGACCTGAAAGCCAAAATAAAATCATTTATAGAAGCCGTAACATCCAGCCGGCCTTGAGAATTGTAGTGTGACGAACACGAACCAAAAAGATACCACGGCTCCGGAACGTAAAGAGCAATAGAAGGAATATGGGTGGGTTTTAGTCAGTACAAGTCTGCCCCGCCCAGAGCGAGGAAAGTTATTTAATGATTTCCCACCACAAAAAAGATACCCTAATTTAACTTGCATGAGATGTTAGTGAGTTCAAGACAAGGTTATAATTATGTATCATAAGTTCATGATGATGAGCGTTGGTATACCGTCATTCATGTCTTTTCGCACTTTCTTACAACTTATTGTAAGGCAGAAATAGGAACACGTCAAGATCCAAGCATGTGTTAAGCAACGTTCATAGATCTTGGTAAAACTTTCTTTATAAGTATTTCACGTATCAGGATCTTTTTGAGCCGAGAAAGTTTCCATAAATGGAAATTAGTATGACTCATATCAAATATTTGTATGACCTGCAGATAGTTGTTTCGGGTCTGGCTGTTTGTGTATGTGACTTTTAATGTTTGTAAACGCACCCACGATACAGGGGAAATTCCTAGTGTAGGGAAGTTTTATTAAAAAAAAAAAGTAGGTATTAGGTCTTCTTACTTCGTTTCTATGACATTTGAAATTGAGTCAGCCCATTTGAAACGGGTTTGGCACATTCAGGGGCGTCCGTCAGCTCCTGTATGACAGAACAGACAGGACACGATGTCAAGTGTCCCATCGTTTGTGGAGCAACACCATATTTACAGTCCAGGGTCGAGTCATCCAGGGTTGCGGGTTGTACGAAAAAGATACCGAGGCCCCAGAACATAGGTGGATTTTAGTCAGTAAAAGCCTGACAATGGAGAAGTTATTTCATGATTTCCATCCACAAAAAAAGGTTAGAGTCATCTATGAATCTCCACCTATGCAGGTTTTCCTTGCTTTGGCCAACCTGTTCCCGGAGTCTATTTAAAGACTTCCTGGTCAACCATGGCAGCTCGCACCTAGGCCCTAAGTAGGTCTATTACTTGCACTTACACCATAAATACTGCGAACATCGATATGTGAGAAATGAACACGCATCTGAGGAGTGGCACTTTGAACATCAGCCCAACATTCTTGACAGCACCAGCGAAGCCTCCAGTCTTGATCTCTTCACTACCAGTTATTAGTTTCTGCACCTAGAATTAACAGGATAAAACTGCGTGTTAGAAAAGGTTTAAGACGAAAAGTATTGAGTCCTCATCATCTGCCTAGCCTTTTCCCAATAATTGGGGTAACTGGAGTGCCAATCTGACCTCTACAACCCAGTTAGTACTGGGTAATGCGATACCCCTGGGTAAGACTGGTTTTCATACATTCAGGCCACTAATGAAGACTGTCAATGATCTATGTCTACAAATGACAGCCGGGACTAACATTCATATTAATTGACAGGTTAATTGTTTACAAAGTTAAACAAAATAAAATAAACACCATTTAAATAAAAACAAAATGTCATCTAAATTAAAATAAAACGTAAATTCAAATAGAATACAATTATGTCGTGAAAACAATTATGAAATGATAATTGGAACTACTGAAAAAAAAATTGTATATCCAAGAACATCGGAGTTACATACATCTCATAATGAGTGTAACTCAGGAAAAATAACTAAGATTTCATTACAAATTGAAGTTACAGATTAGGTCATAAAGAATATTGAAGAACTGGATTAAAGAGCGGTTTAATAGTTCTAAAAAGTTCTTGGGACAGGCTTTTACCCAGTTGAGAAATTATGAACTAAAAATAAAGAATCGAAAAGTTTTAAAACTATGTAGTGTCATATCGTAGAAAAAATAAGACGACTTTCGTTTACTTGACGTTGATTTAAAAATAACATGTCCAAGGATTTATCTGATATCATGCGATAACGTCATTTATGTATTCTGCGCTTGCGCATGGTAAATAATACCGCTATTCATTTGCATCTAGTTCTAACCGGCACTACTCATGTATGCAATTACTAATTATGATTGCTAATTGACTGCACGCTAGATTAAATGTCAATCTATAGTAAATAACATAATCGTTAATTAGTCTAATCGATTGACGTCTGCTCTTTCATTTGTTGCGAAATGAAACGACGTAAAAAGCTACCGAATTGTGAAATCAATGTGGGCAAATAGATTTTGTGGCGACACTTTAAAAATTAAAGCAACATAGTACATAAAGTACTACAGCGCCATCTATGAAACAAATTAAAAACTAACATCGCTGCTTAAGACTATATAAAATGTACCTATAGCACGGCCAACGAGAAGCGATACCAAATGTAAACAAAACCCATGCTAAAACCCCATCTAAAATGGCCGCCCGAATGTTGGCGAACCCGTCTTAACGTTGTCATGTTTTTGCCGGGAGAACGAGACATTACGACAAAGGCACAAGATGGAAAGAGCTAAATATTAGATTGTCAACGCCACAGTTGTTCTTTAGGTTAATGACCTTTCGTATCGTTTCTCGTTGGCCGTACTATACAGCATGTATAGAAAACCCCAATAACACTAGCCCAGAGAAACTGACTACCCTGTTCCACATATATTATCCTTACTAATATTATAAAAGCGAAAGTGAGTTTGTTTGTTTGTTACCTCTTCACGCTTTAATGGCTTAACCGATTTTGATGAATTTTGGTACAGAGATATTTGGGAACCAGGAGACGGACATAGGCTATTTTTTTTAAATAGTAGGATATGAGGAAGAAAGAGGAAAACAGCATTGCTATTACAAATAAATAAGGCGCTACCGAATTTAACGCGAGCAAAGCCGCGGGCAAAAGCTAGTAATATTACAAAAGCGAAAGTGAGTTTGTTATGTCTTCACGCCTACATGGCTAAACCGATTTTGATGAATTTTGGTACAGAGAGAGTTGGGACCTTGGAGACATAGGCTAACTTTAAAAAAAAGTGAGAATTGAGGGAGAAAAAGGGAAGAAAATGAAAACTCAGTTTGGCTATTACTATAAGGCGCTAGGGCAAAAACTACAAGTAGCAAGTAGGGGAATTGTGTTACCTCAAATTAAACGCGAGCTAGTATTTAAATATCTACTTTGAACACTCGAACGACGCATCAAAGCAGCCAGCACGTTTTCAGGGTTGTCAAAAGATATAAAACCTCTACAGTACACAAAAACTCAAGAAGACACTTACAGGAAAATCTTCAACACTCCTTCCATTGTTCCAGGCATACATCATAGCTAAAACTGGAAGAGCTACATCCGGGCCTTTAGCAGCGAGGAGATACCGTGGGCTTTCTGGGAGGAACAACAGGATGGCAGCGGCTGCCAACCCTGGGGCACACCACAGCCAGATGAAGGCCCTCCATGGAACTATCTCCATGCACGCGAACGAAAAGGACCATTTCCCAGGTATAATTAGCCACGCGAGACCTGAAATTAAGGGTAGGGGGTTTGAGTGACATTCGTTCATAAATGAATTTGATATTTTCCGGTTATAAACGGATAGTTTTTGAATATGGAAAAGATTCTGCATAGAAACAATAATTTGTCAGATTTGGTTAGATCAACATAAAGATTTTATCGTCGTAAAATCAGACGGATGTTTAAATATTTTCGTGAACTTGCAATAAAAAAAGAAAGAAAAATGGCGTCAGAGACGACAAGCACATTTTTGATATGAAATATAAAAAAAACCGGTCAAGTTCGAGTCGGACTCGCTCTCGAAGGGTTCCGTACTATCCTACTAATATACTAAATGCAAAAGTTTGTGAGGATGGATGTTTGTTATTCTTTCACGTCAACACGGCTGAACGAATCTTAATGAAATTTAGGGTACATTATATTCTGGCATAACACACAGGATACCTTTTTTTTCGATATCACGCGGGCGAAGCCGCGGGCACCAGCTAGTACTACATAATTATTAAACATTTGTATGTTTCCCTTTTTAATAATATTTGCATCACACACATCTGTTGACGATTAAGTTCCACGACCTGCGTACGTGTTTATGAATTGGCTAGAACTATTATAATTGCAAGATAAGTTAGCCTATTTTAAAGTAATAACAGTTAAAATGGGTCGTTTAGTGGCTGATTGATAACTTTAAGTTCAAGTTAACTCCGCTGTAATATGAGTTAGATATAGTACGGTAATTATGTAATTAGTTTTAATGTTTGTGTTTGCCTTGGCGCAAATTGACCGGTTTATTATTATTATCGACCTGCCATTCGAATAATATTGTAAATCATCAAAATCAAAAGTCATTTTATTCAAATTAGGCTGATAATCAGCACTTTTTGAACGTCAGATTACAAGAGACAGTCCCACAAAAACGCCCTGCCCTTCGCCACTTCCTAGTGTTTTAGCTGGGAAGAAGAAGTGGCGGAACAAACTCCCCAGCAACACATCTGTCTGTCAGGTTAGAAGAACCAGATTTTATACAATTCCGATTATCACAATAAATTATAAAGAAAAAAAAATAAGAAATAATTCATTCATTGTCACTTGTCAGCTAGCAAACACCAATTTATATATAAAAATAAAAAAAATAAATTACCCAAGTCTAAATAATAAATTCACTAGTCTAACGGGTGTGCCCGCTTACATGTGCAGTGAAGAAGTATCAAGTGATAAACTAGGACCATAGTGCAAAAGAAATAAGCTAAGCATAAAAATGATTTACCAATAACAGTAACAAAAAAAAAATATATATATATATTCAGTCAATGCTCGAGGTCACTAGTTAACCACATGTCAATAAATAAAAACACACAAAATGAAACAAGTAAATAAAGAAAAAATATAAAATTACATGACGAAGACATGTAACATATCAATAAGCTAATTTGGCGAAAGAACATGAAGAGAAAAAAATTAATAATAATAACCGTCTTGAGTTCAACACAGTGACCAACTATGCTTATCGTCTAAATAGTCGTTAATTGAATAGTAGGCTTTTAAACAAAGGTTAGATTTTACTTTAGCTTTAAATGCATTAAACGGCAAATCTAGCAAAGAAGAAGGTAGCTTGTTATAAAAAGTTATACCAAGCCCTACAAATGAATTATGAACTTTATGAAGCCGGTGGAAGGGAGCACGTAGTTTATGCTTATTTCTAGTGTTAATGTTGTGAATATCACTGTTTTTACTATATAGATGAATATTTTGCCTAATATATAAAATGTTGGCCAAGATGAATTTGAGAAGCCACAGTGAGAATACCAATCTCTTTAAAAAGGTCATCATGCTTTATGGGAATGCCAAATTATGCATATATTCTTCTTCCCAGATAAAACACTAGGAAGCGGAGAACGGCGATCGTTTTGGGGGACTATCCCCCGAATACTGAAACGTCACTCAAAATGTGAGGGCTGCCTAACATTTGAGCAGCTCTTAAACTTTAGATTTTGTATGGTCAAACGTCACTTCTGAGTCTCTGTTAAACTTAAGTGGGACTTAAATTTTGAGTGACGTTTCAGTATTCGGGGGTATCTCCTGTAATGATGGTGTTCCTAAATTTGAATAAATGACTTTTGATTTTGAACTGTTTTTTTTAATGCTTTTTAGGGGTGTCAAATTATGTTTTAGCTGAGTCAAATTATGTCTTTAGCAAAGTCAAATCTTTACTAATATTTTAAAACGAAAGTGAGTTTGTTTGTTACGTCTTCACGCCTTAATGGGTTTAAGTGAGAAATGAGGGAGAAAGAGGGAAGAAAAGGGAATACTTAGCTTTGCAATAATAATCAATAAGGCGCAAGGGAGAAAATTACAGGTAGCAGGTACCTGCCACTCAGGAAAGGGCAACTGCGTTACCCCGAATTCAACGCGGGCGAAGCGGAGAGACAAATTATGCTTTATGGGAGAGACAAATTATGATTTAGAGGAGAGCCAATTTACGAAGTGTTGGCAATTTTTTTAACAGTAAGTACAGTAAGTTAGCCAAAACAGCCAAAACAAACTCGGACCAAAAACTTTATGGGACAAACAAACTCAGACGGAGTTTCTTTTGGCTGTATCTTCTCAGAGTAGTAGGTTACGAAACACCGGCATCATCTACCTAAATATATCTAAACTAATATTATAAAGCTGAAGAGTTTGTTTGTTTGTTTGAACGCGCTAATCTCAGGGACTACTGGTTGGAATTGGAAAATTCTTTTAGTGTTGGATAGTCCATGTCTTGAGGAAGGCTATAGGCTATATAACATTACGCTACGACCAACAGGTGCTGAGCAGCGTGGGTGAAACCGCGTGGAACAGCTAGTTATCGACTATATGGTAAGTAACAAAGGAATGGGAACAAACCTGGTAATATAATAAAGGAGAAGGAGATGAATGCGGAACTCCACGCGATGGCTGCAGCTCGCTTGGAGTTGGCGTGCATCTCTCCCAGGTATGCGTACACTGTGGCGCTGGATGCTGATATCCTAAAAAGATAAGAGATGTACAGTCAGTTAGGACTGGTCATCTTTTAGCTGCTACGGTAAATTTTTAGTTTATTTAGATTTTTATATTGGACTAGCTCTTGCCCGCGGCTTCGCTCGCGTTAAATTGGGTATAACACAGTACCTGCTATCTACAGTTTTTGTCCTAGCGCCTTATTGATTTGTAATAGCAACGCTAAGTATTCTCTTTTCTTTTCTTCCCTCTTTCTCCCTCATATCCCACTTTTTATTTTAAAAAAAACCTATGGCCGTCTCCTGGTTCCCAACTATCTCTTTACTAAAATTCATCAAAATCGGTTTAGCCATTACAGCGTGATAAGGTAACAAACAAACAAACTCACTTTTGCTTTTATAATATCACTAACCATTTTGTTTTTACTCTGGACCTTCTGTGCACGTCTTTATAGATCGTTCTCACATATTTGTATAATCTCAACACGACTGATGTAAATACGATCTTGTAATAATATGTCCATGGAGTTTCTTGCCCATTCTTCTTTGTATATAGAGATCAACGCTTTGGAATGGGCAACTACAGTACTTTCACAAGTTATTATGTCTTGTGACCGGGATTGTAGCTTTAACATTTTGTTTTTTTTTTGACATTCAAAAGTGCCTGTAATGGTCTAATTGAAATAAATGATTTTGATTTGTTTTTATGGTCTTTCGTTTATACTGATAGAGGGAGTTGGGGAGATATTAATAATGGAAGACAAATGGCAGAAGATGGTTGGAGTCTTGAAGACTTCCTGTGAAATACTTCGACTGTTGTAGATATTATTTCGATCTTTTTGATTTTGATTTTGTTTTAAAAAAAATTGCCCCACATTTGGAATTTCTCCTGTACCGTGGTACATTTTAAAAGTCACATACACAAACAGCCAGACCTTTATTACATACACAGACGAGGCCGGGACGTATCACTAGACCTATAAAATGAATGTATGTTTATTTATAGTCCTTCTAACTGTTTTCGGCCACGGCGGCCAATCTCAGTGGAGATAAGATATCTGCGCGGGAGATATTATAGAGCAGGCGTGTATGCGCGGGCGCAGGTGCACTCTCTGTTCCCTCACTCTCATAGTCCGATGGGACGGCAATCTGACATGACCGGAGAGACATCAGGCGCAGGATCGACCTAACGTGCTTTCCGAAGCACGGGGGTACTACTGAGAGATTCCTAATAAAAAAACTCAATATCACTTTTTGCTTGACCCCAGAATCGAACCTAAGACCCCGTGCTCAGCAGTCACGCTTGCGACTGCGAGATCAATGGAACAGTTGTAAGTCTCTGCAACTGTATGTGCAAAGCAGTTGTACGGTACAAGACTTCGTTTGAAATCTTAAGTTTTATCTTAAGAAAATATAAGATAATAATTCATTTGCCAGAATGTAGGTTAACAAACTCGTATGATGTTAGCATAAATGACGAAAGGTGTTTATAGTCTTCCTCGTAAATGCGGTGTGCAATTGTAAAATTTCACAATAAATTTTTTTGGCCTGTTTTACCCAGAGATGGGCAAAGATCTCGAACATTATTTGTTTCCTCCGGCCAATCTATCAAAAACGCTTCTTATTGGTCATGTCGGAATAGAATAGAATCCTTACCTTCCTTGAGTTTGTTTGTAACGTCTTCATGCTTAAATGGCTAAACCGATTTTGATAAATTTTGGTACAGAGGTAGTTGGGACCCGGGAGACGGACATAGGCATTTTTTTTTAAAGTGGGGAATGTGGGAGAAAGAGGGAAAAAACGGGAAAACTTAGCTTTGCTATTAAAATAAATAAGGCGCAAGGGCAAAAACTACAGGTAACAGGTACCTGCAAATCAGGAAAGGGGAACTGTGTTACTCCGAAGTTACCGCGAGCGAAGGCACGGGCAAAAGCTAGTAACACAATATTTACAATAAAATATATTATTTAAAAAACTACGTGGGTAGAGGTCTGAATACCTCACTGATACAGGTAATCTGCGTGTATATTCTTAAGTTTAAAACAAAATCCCAAAGGTCATACAGTACAGTAAAGGTTCGCGTATCCGGGCATCGAACCCGCGACATTGAGGACACATAGCGTTCGTTAGTGTGGAGTGTTGCATTAGAACGCCCACAATATCAAAATAGTAACAAGAATATCGATTTGGCACACAAGGTTGTCGACATGTGGACTGTGAACTCGACTATCATTGTGCCGATTGTTGTAACCACCAATGGCGTGATAGCCAAGAGCTTCGACGAACATCTGTCGAAGCTCTCCTTAGGCGGTTGGATCAAGGGCCTGATTCAGATGGCAGTACTCCTCGATACGGCCCGCATTGTGTGGTGGTTCCTGTCTCTTACCTTAAATAGCATGGAATTGGTACCTGCTGATACCGGTGGAAACGAAATGTTTATATTTTTTAAGAAAAAAATAAAATGAGTAGAGACAAATGCTTACTAATATTATAAAAGCGAAAGTGAGTTTGTTTGTTCTGTTTTTGTTTGGGTTTTGTTTAATGAATTTTGGTACAGACATAGTTGGGACCCTGGAGACGGACATAGGCTAACTTCATTTAAAAAAAAAGTGAGAAATAAGGAAGAAAGAGGAAAAACTTAGTTTTGCTATTACAATAAATCAGGCGCTAGGGCAAAAACTACAAGTAGCAGGTACCTGCAAATTAGAAAAGGTGAACTGTGTTACCCCGAATTTAACGCGAGCAAAGCCGCGGGCAAAAGCTTGTAGTAACATAAAAGTTTTATTATTGGCTTATCATTAATTGCAATGAATAAATAATAATGGATTATGACGGTTCGGCCGTTCCACTTAAGTCAATGACCTAAATCAATTCACATCTAATGCTTGATACAATAATGTTTATATACGTCCGTAATTATAAATTTAATTAGTATCTGGTTTTTAGTTCATTAGATTAGCCTTGTACGATAAATCTAAATCCATCCAATTAATTATAAATTATGAATTGTCAGCTGTCAACTTCAACATATGATTCAAGTTGTTCATACTAGGGATTAGTGTACCTACACGGCGGATTAACAAGCTATACAAAACCAGTTTATACAGATATCGCATTGTACGTATAATCTTTTAAAAGCGAGGCCATTCATAGCTATGACTTGTCATCATCATCATTTTCCTGCCCTCGTCCCATTCTATTTGGGGTCGGTGCAACACGTTTTCGTCTTCCATTCTCCCTGTCAGACGTCACAGCATCGTTTACTCATTTCTCCTTCATTTCATTCCTTACACAATCCATCCATCTTTTCTTTTGATTTCCTCTCCCTCTCCTTCCATCACTCTTTTAGTCAAATGTAATACTGGAAATGTTTTGCTTGATGTGTCGCCGTGTGAACCTACTCACGATGTTCTTTGACAACTCATTAAAAACTAAGTATGTTTTCTATTTACCAATGTATTGCCGATTTGCTGGATTTACTGGAATATTTTGTTGAAAAAATCTTATAAAGCCGGTGAGTGTCAAATAAACTTTTATTTTATTCTCCTTTCATACAGATTGAATATATATATATACATAACTAATTGGATTGGTTAATTAAGAGCCCAATTATTTTTTGACATGGAAGAAAACCGAAAGAGGCCTACCTCTGTGAAACAGTAGATAGAGTTTCTGGAGGATCACACTGATCTCGCTTTGGACCGAATTAGGTCTAAAGAAGGTCGCGCAGTGGTTTTATCCGTAAAATATCTATCGAGTTATGAAGTGATTTAGTTTGTCAATAAAACATTTTTTTATGGGAATTTTGGCATTCTGCGAATTTCGGTACCTACTAACACTAATTAAGACTGTTATGAGCGGCCGTGTCGGAGGCCCCTTCGTGTTCTACGCGTGCCTCAAAGAGGGTTGCGGGTTGTTCGAAAGAGATACCGCGGCCCCGGAACATAGGGCCCGGCACAAAGGGCCAAAAAAAGAATCATTCCTGGGTTTTAGTTCGTAAAAGTCTAGTACTCTCTCTCGGAAGTTATTTGATGAAAAAAGAGTTATGTATACGTTGCACATTACATTTGCATCCTTAGTTCATAAATAATGTAGCACAAGTTAAAACCGTGTACAGTAAGGCAGAAAAAAAAAGCAATTTTTACGATGTGTGTATAGTATACATTTATACATGTATAATAGCCAAAAGAAATATACATTGTATTAAGAAGTCCTTTATAGCACATACGCGCTACGGAAAGTTAGGTGCATAGTACCTACTTCCAGTTGCAAGTAGGTACTATGCACCTAACTTTCCGTGACACCATCAATGAGGTTAGTGTTCTACTTATGTATAAACTTCGACTTACAAGCATCCCGTGAGGAATCTGAAGACTAGCAGCATCCACACGTTGGTTGAGAAGGAGGACACGACGGAGAAGACGGCAGACAGCAGGATGGCTGGCAGCATCACCGCGCGCCTCCCTATGCGGTCACCCAAGTAGCCCCAGAGGAAGGAGGTGCTTATTATACCTGGTGGAGAAAAAAGCGTCAGGTTATGGACACATCTATTTTATCAAAATAAGGTGAAGACACAGTCATCTATTTGCTTCGGGAGTCATCTGAACGCTGGCGCTTTTGATCCAAATGTTGGGAGAAGCTCACTTTGCTTTATTTAAAAAAATGTAAAAACATTTGAAAATCAGCTATTTGAAAAACTGAACGAAAAAACGACAAATATGCAAAGAGAGACCTAAGCCCTGCTATAAACGAGCCTGTGGACCACCGTCCACAGGCTCTGGACAGGCTCTGGGTAGCCAATGTCAGTCTGTCAGTCGGCAATGGCTATAGCCCACCGTCCGTCCGTCTATTGACCACGCACACAAAATCTTTTAAAGTTAGAAAGCTATATTATCACTGAGTATCATAGCTATAAATCATCACGCTACTATCCAAGGAAGCGCGGTAGTACCCAAAGATATAGGCGAGATCGCGCAGGGCAACTATGGACTCTATGCCCTTTGTATTTAGTGACTCTTTTAGTAACGATTTAATATGAGACTTAGGTAAGTACTCCGAGACTCAAGAGTCAAATTAGCGGGTTGTTCGATAGAGATACGCGGCCCCGGAACGTGAAGAAAGATAGAAGGAACATGGGTGGGATTTAGTCAGTACAAGTCTGACACTCCCCCCCGCTCCACCTATGGGCGGCGGAGGTTATAAGAATCAAATCTTATAGACACGATTTCCATATTAAGTCAAGAGTCAAATTGGAGAATTCATCTTCAAATCGTCGAAACCTACTGCGACTCAAAAAAGCTGTCAATCTATCATCATAAATTATCAAATTAAATAGGAATTTATATTATCGAATTTAGTTAAGTATCCATCGGCTTTAATCCCAAAACCGGTGTCGCAGTATAAGCATGTATTGATGGATTAATAGAATGATCGTTTGTAAAGCATGGAAAAAGCTTATATCGATTTATATCTCTTTAAACTCTAGACTACTTATCTAAGTAGGTAATAAATATTATATGTTGATTAGGTATGAAATGAAAAAAATGCTTGGGAACATGTAATGCATAGACAAAAACAAACATTTGAATATGTAGGGTAAATTCAACATTACATTCGCCAACGTCCATACTACGTTGAATACACCGGTTCTCGTCCGATCACCGTAGTTAAGCAACATCGGGCGCGGTCAGTACTTGGATGGGTGACCGCCTGGGAACACCGCGTGACGTTGGCTTTTTGCTATTTATTTTGATTTTATATTTTTGGTTGTTTTTTTTATTTCAAAACGTGTTCTTTCTCCGAGATGTATCATTTTCCTTTTATAGAGGTCAGAGAGTATTTCTACAAAAATCAAGACCAGCCTGCAATGGCCTTCGAAAGATTTCATTTTAACTGGCTCATATACATAAATATTTCCTTATTTACACAGCATAAATTTTCAAACCTACCAAACAAATTAAGCATTTTATGGGCCTATGCACACCACGTTTTTTAAAAGCGCCGTCGACGCGCGTTTTGGGAACGCGCGTCGCCGGCGCGTTTTTATCCTGCAGAGCAGTTTGTTGTCGTTTGTATCGATACAAACGCGCGGCACCGGCGCGTGTGTATCGATACAAACGCGCGGCACCGGCGCGTCTGTATCGATACAAACGCAACGAGGGAAAGGGAAGTGTGAATCTACGCTAGTAGCAATCGAGCGATTTGGTGCACCGCACGTCTTTGGAACAAAAAAATGGAGCCTTTCGACACAGAAAACTTCATAACTGAAATTCAAAACCGGCCAATATTGTGGAATTCACGATTGCCGGATTATTCGTCGTTTGCATCGCGTCTGTATCGCTACACACGCGCGTTTGCATCGCGTCTGTATCGCTACACACGCGCGTCTGTATCGCTACACACGCGCGTCTGTATCGCTACACAAGCGCGTCTGTATTTATACAGGTGTGCAAAGGTCTATAGGCTGCGTCTGACTTGCGTGCGTATCGCGTCTGTATCGCTACAAACGCGCGTCGACGGCGCGTTTAAAAAACGTGGTGTGCATAGGCCCTTTGATGGCTATGCGTGTTACGTTGAACTCGTTCATAGCATTTTATCGCATGAGATAAAGGTCAAAAACAAGCAAATCTAGCTAACAACATTATTGTTATAAAAAAACACGCTTTCTCATACACTTTTCAACAAACCCCTTACATTTAATAGCTATTCATGGGAATCCATAAAAAATAACTAATCCGCCATCTTAAGAGTCAACCATATTGGACTTAGAATGACGTCACTTAGCTGGTTAGCTTTAGTTTCTAGAAGGTTACCTATGCATTGTTGCCGAGATTCCGATGAACCACCGGATCAAACTACGATTAAAATGACATATAGTACCTAATCACATTTAATTCTGTTCCACACCAATTAGGTCGCGATCAAAGATAGTCCGATATAGCTTGACAACCACTATTTTTGATGAAAAAGTCAATTTCAGAATAAATTGCGATTTTCTCTAAATTGGGTAAATCATCATTTTCCTGCCCTTGTCCCATTCTATTTGGGGTCGGCGCAACACGTTTTCTTCTTCCATTCTCCCCTGTCAGAAGTCATGGCATCATTTACTCCTTCATATCATTCCATACACAATCCATCCATCTTTTCTTTGGCCTTCCGCTCCCTCTTCATCCACCAACATTAAGATTCATCACTCTTTTAGTCACACAAATGTGCTTCTTCCCTCCTTATTACATGCCCATACCAAGACAAACGACTCCCTTTATTTTTTTTTGTAACAGGCGCTTCTTTCAAACTGCCTCTTATACGAGTAACTAAACTATTAATGCTGTCAAACTACGATTATTATATAGTTAAGCTGTGTCAATTTTAATTAATCCTGTCGATTTTAAACAAAACATTATTCGACAGTAAACTAATATTTAGAGTACAGAATCGACACTATAGTCATCCAAGCTAAACATGCATACAACATTTCAACTAATTTAACTTCTACGGTTTTTTACATAATTAGTTACAGGTGTAAATAATGAACTTGAACGTGGTAACAAAATGTCTTACCAATAAAAGCAGCTGCATTAACCAGCCCTTTATCCTTGCTGGTGAGCTTAAGCTCGCACTCAGCGGCTGTGATGGCGTAGCTCATGCCCACGGATTCCATGGACACGTTCAGCATGATGAGCCCGCTGGTGAACAGCACTAGGTGGTTCAGTCTGCCGTGACCTGAGGAGATGAAGGTGGAGTTTTATACATAAACAGAAAAATAGCTTTAAGACCTTCCAACAGGACTGCATTTTGTATGACAGGTCTGAATGGAAGAAAAATCTGAAAGTGTTACATTCGTCCAATAACATTGTAAAATACAACAAAATAGTAGCCCACCGGTATCGGGAACAGGGTCCAAGCTACCGGCGGTCAGGGCTCCAGAGAGAGGAACCTCCTAAAGATACGAGCCGTCTCCAGGAGTACCGCTATCTGTATCAAGCCCTTGATCCAGCCGTCTAACGAGAGCCGCCTCAGGTGTTGGTCGAAGCTCTTGGCAATTAAGCCATTGGCAGATCCGACTATCGAACTATTCCATACACATCCTCAGAATTCTTACTAATTCTTACTTTCTTACTAATATTATAAAAGCGAAAGTGAGTTTGTTTGTTTGTTACCTCTTCACGCTTTAATGGCTTAACCGATTTTAATGAATTTTGGTACAGATATAGTTGGGAACTAGGAGACGGACATAGGCTAATTTTTATTTAAAAAAAGTGGGATGTGAGGGAGAAAGAGGGAAGAAAAGAGAAAACTTAGCGTTGCTATTATAAACCAATAAGGCGCAAGAGGAACTGGGTTACCCCAAATTCAACGCGGGCAAAGCCGCGGGTGAAAGCTAGTCTAGTATATTTTTTAATTGAAGAGGTAATTAAAAAATCATACCACTTTCAATAGTGCAGCAGTTACATCGATAAATGTACACAAACGTAATATAAATAACCGCGTGACCTAATCGCGACCGATTGAAGCGGTTAAGACAACGGACTAGTAGACAAAAACATTGTGCTAGGCGCTAGGCTATGAAATAGCAACTTCTTTAATTCTATAATACAAAGCTTTATTAGGATCTACTAGCTCTAGGCCATACTTGAACCTACCACCGCGATTTTACTTTTTAACCGACTTAAAAAAGAGGGTTATAAATTCGTATTTTTTTGGATGTTTGTTACGCGATGTCTCCGTCGATTGTTAGTCGATTTTCAAAATTATTTTTTTAATCGAAATATATCGGATAGATAGTAATATTTTGATTTATTATTTATTTATTTTGATTTTTATTTTTATTGATTTTTATGCTTGAGTAATTTATGTGGTATCTTCTTTAATACATACTTTTTCTTGTAATTTATATGGACGATATGCTAATATCTCTTAGTGGTAATGAAAAATGAATACTCAATGAGAATTTGGAGTAGTTACCATTATACCACCACTAAAAAAGGACTTCCAAAAATATAATTTCATGATTTCTCACCCGAAAAAAAAAACAACTGAAAATATCTTTAGGTAAGTACTTCTGGAAAGCGTTTCTGGAAATTTATTGAAACTAAAATCCCAAAATAATGTCATGTGATTGCCAAAGATATTCTATTATAGTATATTTGTATTGCATACCTGTTTGTTCGAATGCATCTTCAAAACTGTATTCAGTAGCTGGATTCAGCTTTTCAGCAGTTTCTGCATCTCCTTCCCCTCTGTATTTGGTCTTGTCTGTCATTTTCTTGACTCTCTGCTTCTCTTTCTCTGTTTAATTTGTCATCACTGTTCAACTCCTCTTCCTTCGATACGTTTGGTTGCAAAACGTGGTGATGAGATTGTGATGTGTTTTTTTATGAGTTTGATCATCAGAGTGTATCCTGATTTTGATAAATTGGCGAAGTTCTTAAACTGAAACAATGAAACACTTGGTTGTTAAAGCGTATTTGTTGCCATAGCTACCTTATTGAGAAATGTTTCTGTTTTAACGTAGAGCTACTTGTGGAGCTACCAATGAAAACAGTAATTTCGTTTATTGATCTATTACACATATAAATTCACATTTTTAACCTCCTAGCAATACGAGCCGTATCCAAGAATACAGCTTTCTGTATCAAGCCCTTGATCCAGCTGCCTAACAAGAGCCTCCTCCGGTGTTGGTCGAGGCTCTTGGCAATTAAGCCATTGGCTGTAACGACTATCAGCATAATGATTGCTGAATCCACATCCCACATGTCGACAACCTGGCGTGTCAATATACTTGATTTGCTTATCTTTTTCGGCTTTCACGAGGTTCCCATCATACGGGACTGTTATGTCAACAATCATTGCGCGCCGCTCTGATCGATCCACCACCACTATATCAGGCTTGTTGGCAACAAAAGTCCTGTCAGTGATGATGGAGCGATCCCAGTACAATGTGATATTGCCATGTTCAAGATCTGGGTCGGGCTCATACCTCTAGTACGGCACTTCCGATTCCACAAGGTTGTATTTTAGAGCATGTTGCTGATGGATAATCCTGGCTACAAGGTTGTGTCTATGCAAGACTATATTATTATGAAAGGTAAAATGACAGAAGAGGAAATACTGTGATATATTCAATGTTGTGGGTATCATATTTAGACTTTAGGAATGAATAGATATTACAACTTTACAAGCAGTTATAATATTTTATCTCCAGACATGTTTTCAATATTTTTGACGCACTTAGATTGTGGAGGTTTATGACTTATGATAAAAAACGGCCAAGTGCGAGTCGGAATCTATTAAAACGGGGAAAAACATGTTTGTTGTATGGGAGCCCCCTTAAGCATTTATTTTATTAAGTTTTTTTTTTGTATTTGTTTTAATGCGGCAACAGAAATTTATCATGTGTGAAAATTTCAACTATCTCATAAGATACAGCCAGGTAAATATTTTCATTTCAGTTGTGTTTATCAACACGCACACACACGCTAATAAAAAAAAGGTCATTTTATTTTAAAAAGAATTTGCTTAAAACCACAAATTGACATTTCTAAAATATTTGAATTGCTTATTTTATATTAGGCTGTTTAGCGGTATTATACCTTTGTTTCTTCTTCAGCCTGACAAGTGCAAAGAAAAAAACAAATTAAATCATAGTTTCACAAGTTTAATGAGAAAAAATCATTCCTTTTCGTTTTTTTATTTAATTTCTCCGTAAATATTTTGAAAAACTTTGTTTGGTCGGCGCCATAACACCCGCGCCTAACGGTTCGTGTGTAAATTTTTCTCAGTCGCAATGACAAACTATCCAACTTGAATAAAAATGTTCTATTCCGCATTGATTTTTAGTCTTCATCGTTATGTTTAATTATCTCGTATTTAGTAAATAGCTACCAACTAACAAAATTATCATTATGTTACTGTCAACATAAACCTTATCAATGAAATTACACTTTTAAGATGTGCAAATACTTTACGGAATACTTTGGAGAACAAAATGTTTTTTTTTTCTACGTAAATGACAAAAGGACGCAGATAATAATTATGATGAGTTTGTATAATTAAACTTAGCACTATATAGAAACCTTCCTTGATTCGCTTTTAACTACGGAATTAACTAATCACGGTTTAATCCTAACAACGACCTTATTGATACAACAAAACAGCAGCACCAGTTTTTCGTCAAACTGTAACAGTATCTTTGTTATCAGGGTTCTGTAACTCAAAAAGAAAAACAGAACCCTTATTCGATCACTGTGTTGTCTGCCTGTCAAGACCCTTTATATTGGGAACACGTGGAGATATCGAGATGAACTTGAAAGAGAAAAAACAGTATAGTCTGTGGTCTCTATGTGCTGTGAAAAAGCAACCCTCTAAGTCAAAAGATATAGTTGTTTATGTCGCAAGGTTGTACAGAACCCTTGGTGTGCGAGTCTGACACGCTTTTCTTATTACCATACTATGAAAAACAAATCTTGTTTGGCTGTTGAGTGTAAATTTATGTCAGACTAGCTTTTGCCCGCGGCTTCGCTCGCGTTAAATTCGGGGTAACACAGTTCCCCTTTCCTGATTTGCAGGTACCTGCTACCTGTAGTTTTTGCACTTGCGCCTTATTTATTGTAAAAGCAAAGCTAAGGTTTCTCTTTTCTTATATCTTTCTCTCTAGTTTCCCACTTAAAAAAATGCCTATAGCATTTGTCCGTCTCCAGGGTCCCAACTATCTCTGTACCAAAATTCATCAAAATCGGTTTAGCCATTAAAGCGTGAAGAGGTAACAAACAAACTCACTTGAAACACACAGGATTGAATGTAAAAAACATTGTTTGTATTTTCGGCCTTACTAGTTCTGATTCGTTGTTTTTGCAAATAACCATTAGTTAATTTGTTGCTGATCTGAGTTGTTTCAAACAATACTACAATCCATCAAGACACGCTATTGTTAGCGCGACGTAATCACGAGGTTTCCATGGCAACACATAAATATTGATAAAGCAATATTTTTTACTCTTTTTACTGCTCTGGGTTTTTATTTAGTTCATTTTCTTGTACTCTATCTTTCGTGTAATTGGAGCAAGTTTTTATGTACTTAGTATTTTTTTTTCATAATTGTCTGTAATCCAGCGAATCTACTTAACTAGTAGATTCGCTTTACATCGTCTGCAAAAAATGCCCAAGGCATTAAGTCCGCCTTTGCACAGTGTTTTTTTAAACATGTGCAAAAAGTTTTAATAAATAAATAAATGTTTCAGCCCGGAAACAAACCCAAAACAACTATTTGTAGGCCATACAAATATTTGTTTCTTGCAAGGATCGAACCCGCGACACCCAGCGCAGCTGTCAATCGTGCCGTCAAGCACGTAACATCACGCTTGTGATCTCCGAAGACTTAGGCAGAGTTTGGCCGAGATTTTGCAATACAATAGGGGGCGGGACTATTACTATCAACAGGACACAAATATACAGACCGTGTCTGTTTCTTGAAAGCCCTGATAGAATATCAATTCTATGGAACGAACCCTGTTGCGGGTTGTGCCGGGGTTGCAGGTTGTTCCGGAATTGCGGGTTGTTCGAAAGAGATACCGCGGCCCCGGAACGTTAAGGGCAATAGAAGGAACATGGGTCGTTTCAGTCAGTACAAGTCTAAGGCCCGGAGTCCACCAAAGCGGAGAGTAGCGGAGCGGAGAAGAGATGGGCGGAAACCGACCAATCACATTGCTTTAAATCTACATCGCGTCTCTCATCTTTCCTATGATTGGTTGACTCTTGCACATCTCCTCTCCGCTCCGCTGTTCTCCGCTTTGGTGGAGACCGCACCTGATACTCGCCCCCGCTCCAAAAACCGCTTAGCAGTCGCATTATTACTTGAAATGTATTCCAAATCATGCTGCGTCTAGCCATAACTAACCAACCTTGGCTCATGCGAAACCTTCTAGGCATGCTAATCACCTTAACGTGATGTCATTAGGGTTGCCACGATATTTTATTGTACAATGTGTCCGGTCATGGACTAGCGATATTCTAGATACTTATGTAACGAGTGTTTTAATATACTATTACGATACACACTTGGGTCTAATTCACTTCCCCGCTTTTTGGCAGCCATTTTGAGATAATTATTCTCTATGCGTGTACAAAAATTAATAGTATCTCTCAAAGTGTTGGTCTTACTGAGACGGCAATAGGTTTATTCAGAGGGCAACAACATTGCCTATTGTTTAAATTAAGAAATGACGAGCTTACATTTTCGTAACTTCAGAAAACTAAATTAAAGTCCAAAAAATATGCAAATCAACGATACGGTAGTTTTTTTTTTAAATCAATTTTGTTGAATGTTTATTTTATTTTTCTTTGTTATTTTGTTGCTCGTCGTAATTAATTTGCGACTAATAAATGTTTTTTCTTTCTTTCTTTCTTACTAGAATGTTTGTTATGTAAGTACATAGAATATTGCTAGTCCGTGACCGGACACATTGTATAGTATTGTACGATAATTCAGTTAATTGTACTTTATTCTAACTATAAAGTACGCGTAAATACTTTATTTTCAGTGATTTGATTTCTCACAATATAAGATATACAGAACATGTATATTAAAACAGACCGACAGAATAACTGTTTTTTTTTAAATAATCCGTGAAAATAGGATTATTTCACGGATACTTAATATTATAAAAGCGAAAGTTAATTTGTTTGTTACTTCTTCACGCCTTACTAGCTAAACTGATTTTGATGAACTTTGGTACAGAATATATTTTTTCAAGTAGGAAATGAGGAAGAATGAGAAAAGTAAAGGGAAAACTTAACTTTGCTATTACAAATCAATAAGGCGCAAGGGCAAAAACTGCAGGTAGCAGCAGGTAACTGTAAATCAGGAAAGGGGAACTGTGTTACCCCGAATTTAACGAGAGCAAAGGTGCGGGCAAAAGCTTGTTATTTGATAAAATTGACTTAAAGTAATGTGGTATTAAAGTGGAATAAATAGTACTTTATTTTCACACAATGTACTTTTTTTCTCTACTTAATATCCAATGTATTTAATACAAGCTTTTGCTCACGGATTAGCTCGCGTTAAATTCGGGGTAACACAGATTCCCTTGCGCCTTATTGATTTGTAATAGCAACGCTAAGTTTTCCCTTATCTTCCCTCTTTCTCCCTCACATACCACTTAAAAAAAAAACAGCCTATGTCCGTCTCCTGGTCCCCAACTATCTCTGTACCAAAATTCATCCAAATCGGTTTAGCCATTAAAGCGTGAAGAGGTAACAAACAAACTCACTTTTGCTTTTATAATATTATCAAGGTGGCACCCCTTGATGTCATGTACTAACCACATTATGTATTTCGGGTCACTGACCCCCGTATCTATTAATGTAGTAACCTACATCCTTCAGTAATATTTCATGACTCAAGATAAACAGTATTGTCATATTGGCATGACAAGGACATATGATTAGGAGATAAGGTCTTAAATTGCGTAGCAGTGATAAAATTACATTGTATTGAAGGGTGAAGGTATTGTATATTAATTTAATGATCGATATATACTTGATAATGACATATAGAAGCAAAATAGTGAAAGTAGAGTATAAATTGTTAGAAAGGAGTTTCTGCCTGTCTGTGGAACGGGAAATTGCTTTTTGGAGTTTATTCCTTAAGAATAGATATTTATATTTAAGGCGCCCGGTATGAGAAAAATCCGAGGGGTAAAACCTACTAAAGTAACGAAAATGTGTCACGTTTTTGGTGCGCACCTTTAGTGCGCAACTTTCTAATTTGGCTGTGAATGTATTAAGACGTACATATGGTATGCTGTATAGGCGACTATACCTATATACTATATGTTATTGGACTTGTTTGTTTCTACCAGTGTCGATGTATTTATTTTGCTATTTTTTTCATTAATTTGTGAATTTACCCTTTTATATGATATTAATCTTTTTTCAGTTGAATAAACTCTTTTTGCGTATGGTTAGATACTCGTACTTAAGGAGTAAACTCCAGTCGTGCGTCGGAGCTGACACACACACTTTTAAAATTAGAATACCTAGACTTTATGGTAAGGTCCTCGTGGCTAAATATTAGCAGCTGCCTGGAACGATCTTTTGGTTAAGCCACGTTTGCTTGGTTATTCTGTGGATGGGTGACCACCCATACCAATTGTTCTCGATGCCTCGGAAAGTACGTTAAGCTGTTGGTCCCGGCTGTCATTTATAGATCTTGACAGTCGTTACAGATAGTCTCCCGAAAGTCTGACAACCAGTCTCATCAAGGGGTTTCGTATTACCCAGGACTAACTGGGTTGTGAAGGTCTGATAGGCAGTCGCTCCATGTAAAATAGTAGTATTCAGCTGCATCCGGTTAGACTGGAAGCCGATCCAGCATAGTTGGAAAAAGAGTAGATAGATGATGGCCTACATTTTAAGGTAGGTACCATCGAAGCCGGAAATTGGGGTTAACTCTTGACATAAATTTGGAAACCAGATCCAGGTGGATTAAAGGTTCTTAGGAAAGCTGAATGGGAGACAATTATGATTGCTTTTAGCTGACTTAAAAAAAAAGATAAGGTTTTCAATGCAACTGTGATTTTTGTATGTTCGCGATTTCTCCTTAGATCGTAGGTCGATTTTAAAAATTCTTAAGCGAAAGTGACGTTTATATTCGAAAATATAAACGTCATTACAAATCCAATATGGCGGCCTCCCCAAGATGGCGAACTGGCTGTTTGAAATCCACCCCCATGATATGGGTACCAAATGAAAGGGTTGGCTGTTAGGAATACAAAAAAAATAGTCACGTGACTTAAATCCGAATATTTTTTAGTGCGTGCTAACAGTGTGTTTTCTCGTGTGTTTTTAAAGTCGGTTTTTTTATAGTAACTATTCAGTAGCAACCACAGAGATTGGATCTGTGCCGACTTGATGGCAAAAGGCTCGGCCCTATTATACAATGAGTCTTTATCAAAACTGCAGACTGTGAAGGTACTATTAGGCACACCTCTACCTATCCGTCGGGGAATACGGGCGTAAAGTTATGTTATGTAAAGAACATTTAAAAAAAAATAACGTTGCCTCAGACGAGGAACTTCTTCTGTATCGTGGGTGCATTAACAAACATTTAAACTCACATACACAAACAGCCAGACCCGGAACAACTACCTGTAGGTCATAAAATATTTGTTCCGTGCGGGGATCGACCCCGCGACACGCAGCGCAGCTGTCGATCGCTCAACCTCTGCGCTAACCGTGTCGTCAAACATGTTGGTAAGGAGCTAGATGATCTTCATATTAGCCCAGCATGCAGCAGGGCGACAATGCATAAAACACAAAATGACATTATGAAAAATGTGGGTAGTAAGACATTTTTTTGTAATGATCAAAATCAAACTGATATGCAGTTAGCAGTTTGTTTATGACGAAGAAAATACTTTATCACATAAAATACTGTACCTAATGCGTAAATATACTGCAATCCTCAATGTATGTAAATAATGTTAGAGGTTTTAAAACATTAACCAAACGCGTGAAATCTGCATCTGTTATGGCTGCATGGCTGGTTCGCCATGACGATGACATTCGAATATTCGAGTTGTCAAAAAAACGAAAAAAAAAACAAAAAGTTTTGTTATATTTTGTGGCATCTACTGGTAAAATGATATTCTAAAATGTAGTTTAAAGTCCTCTATGCTACTTTAAAAATGAAAAAACTCCCCTACATTTACGTAACCCCTACAGCTTACTTATGATGTAAAAGAAATAGTAAGTACCTATTATAAGAAAGACACACGTGTTAATATTTTTTATCTAGGTCAGTAGGTAGGTCAAAATATTTTTGTGTATTTTTTCTGTAACAACTTTAGCTGGTCATTGCATCAGTTATAACTTCATAAGATATAAATAATTATCAATCCATGAAGTATTGAATCCACAATTTATTGTTTTATTTTGGAATGTGCTACATCACGTTACGGTTCTACAAACGGACAGGTAAAAACAGTAAGTTGTAAACACAATAAAATAGAAATAACTAGCGAAAACAAGTGAAGGTAAAAATGAAAGTTAACTCACATAGGTACGGCTCTAACTTAAACGTTTCAACTGCACTTAGTTTATCAAAAACCATATGATTACAAAGTAAAACAGCTAAAACAACACTTATCACTGCAAAGTTTAACTAAAAAAACACAAAAGATTAACTATAACTTTATAGTTTACACATTTTAATTCAACAAACCACGTTATATCAAACAAAAACGATTTTTGAAGAGGTTATAACGACACGACCTTCTCCGGCCGCGGTTGCAGATGTACTGAATGAACGTACTGACTAAAATTAGGCACGGGATCGACGCACACGCATTGCAGTATTTTTATAGAGCTGCCAGTGCCAGGTCATTCCGTAATGTTTGTTTTTATGGTAGGTAGTAGACTAGTTAATAGGTCGATAATTACTGTTTCTTTGTGTTTCGGGATTAATTTTAATGAATGAATTATCATTAGTTTTAATTACACAAAATAAATCAACAGTGAGTTTGGAAATGTTAATTGTGAACTACGTAGGTAGGTACTTAAATTGTTTTTGTTCGTTCACCATCCGCATAGTCTTTTCCCAAATATGTTGGGGTCAGCTTCCATTCTAACCGGATACAGCTGAATACCAGTAATCTACATGGAGCGACCGCCTAGCCTACCTCCACAATCCAGCTAATACCGGGTAATACGATACCCCTTGGTAAGACTGGTTGTCAGACTTTCGGGACACTGACTATCTTAAACGACTGTCATAGATCTACAAATGACAGCCGGGACCAACACTGCCGTGCAGACCCTAAAACGCAGTAACAGGCTTTTTGTCATTTTTTTGTTGAATATTGAACCTTAATACACACGTTATAAGGAACATGTAGATCTTATCAGATTTTTGTTAGGATGCTTTAAACGGTTTAAAAATCAAATTTGTGAACGCAGTAACTTAACTTTGCATGTCTAAATATATTACAATACCAACTAAAATACAGTAATAGCTGTTACGTCTACCACGATCCGTCACTTTACCAAGTTAAACGCAGTAAATATCTAAATTACCACAAAAAAACTGTATTCTTCACCCAAAAAAATATTGGGGGGTATAAATTAAAACGCAGTAAGTAGTTTTTGTACCAACAGTGTTAATACTGCATGGTTGATCACTAGTTTATTTCATATGAACTAACTATTTAAACTGCAGTATGTTCATTATTTACTGCAGTATAGTCGGTATTTTTCAAAAGATGAAAATAAGTTATATGCTAATTAAAACGCAGTATGACACTCTGTTACTGCATTATAATTGGTAACTTGAACGATTTTACTAATTTCGCTGCAGTAAAGGTCATATTTTACTGCGTTCTAGTCAGAATTTGTCGCTATCTCTCTCGCTCAATATGTCGTGTTTGTGTGTCGATTACTGCCGAGGAAGGAAGACGTCTGCGCCACGCCAGTGTAGGCAGCGAAGGCTTGTTGAGGCTCTCCCTCAGTCTGGTCTAACGGATTTAGCTACGACTGAAATAGTTTCTGAACATTCATTCAATGATCTTGTGACATTAGAAGATTTCTTATGTTCTGAGGATATGATCAGATATTTTTCAGAACGTGACACTATTAGCTAAAACACCAGTTTTTCAAGATTCTGACGACTCGGTAGCAGATAAAAAATATACTCCTGTGCCTTCATTAGAAAGTAGTTTATCAGATCATACGCAAGCAGTCGGAAAACGAATACTAATAAACGAATATTAAAAAAAGAAAAACCAGAAACATACAAAATATAGTAAAAAGTTAAAAAAAGAACCTAGACAAATATTTTATAAGACCACCGTGTCACAATCTCTGCAAAAAACTGTGTTTTTTAAGTTTAAATGAGGATAAACGGCAATCTTGGATAGACTGCTGATTACTGGTCTATTGACTGGTAATCCAGAGAACTTTTTCTTGAGGGTCTAGTTCATACCAATGCCAAGACCAAAAAGAAACGCTACGATACTCTCACAAATCGAAGCGATCATCAAAGATAGAAAATCGAAGCATCAAATAACTTCCGCGGGGGAAATTATTTGATGATTTGATCTCTGGGCGGAGCGGGGGAGAGTGTCAGACTTGTACTGACTAAAACCCACCCATGTTCCTTCTATTGCCTTTTACGTTCCGGGGCCGTGGTATCTCTTTCGAACAACCCGCAACCCCGGCAGGCGGAGGCTCTAGCAAGCCCCTCTGCTTTGCTGACATCACTTTGAGGCGCGCGTGAAACACGAACGCGCCGTCAACATGGCCTGTCGTCAATAGACGGACGGACGGTGAGCTACCCATTGCTCACCGTCCACAGGCCCGCATCTAAGGTGGCCGGGAGTCGTCTCGCGGCGCCCGGCTCCCGGGGCGTCTCCAACGGCAGCTGGGTTGGCTTCATGTTCTTTCCCTCAAACGCCCGGCCACCTCCTTTGCTAGCATTACTGCTTCGCAGAAGGAGTTGACCGCTTCCCATTTCCACTCGCTCCGGACCATGGACTGAACCAGGGCCGGACGCGAGAGATCGCCGCCGCCGATTGCCTCTACGAAGGCACGGCGGTGCTCCGCCCCGCGTTGGGCAGACCGCCAATGTGTGCTCCACCGTGTCCTACGGGCGATCGTCACAATGGTGACACCCGGGCGTTTCCTCCCGCCCGATTATTGCAGGAACCTCCCGAAACTTCCGTGTCCAGTGAGGACCTGCGTCAGGCGGTAGGTGATGACGCCATGACGCCTCTCCAGCCACTCCTCAAAGAGGGGACTTATCGCCACTATTGTGGCGTGCCCTGCACGGGGTTGCGACAGTCGCTCTCTCCATGCCACCATGAGATCGCACCGGAGCTCGGAGGTCTGTCCGCTGAGCGGCAATTTGCCGCGGCAGCGGAGTTTCCCCCCGGTGTAGTGCCTCCGCGCGCCACTCAAACAGGCGCGCGAGCACTATTACCTCCAGATCCCACGGAGGCAATCCGGCAAGGAAAACTGGTGCCTGATAACTTATTTGATAGGAGTTATTAAAAGTGAGTTACATAGCTGCTTCAAAATTATATTGAAGTATTTCACCACAACTTGGAACAATCTTTAAACAAAACCAAAGATCAAGATGAAAGAAAATCCCAAATCAAAATCTTTCAATTAAATGGCACATTTATATAAAACTAATAAATGTGCCATTTAAAGGAAAGATCTCATGTGTCTTGCGAAACCGAAAAGGTTTACCTATACCATTTATTTTTATCGAAATGTCTTTATAACCGCCTGTGTTCAATACACCTTAAATTTAATTTCGATCACAATCGCCTTATAATATAATAAAATAAACGACAAACTCTATTCATAATGTACTTTTTTCTGTAAATTCCTACCTAAACATAACCGTAAGTTGGAAGCAATTGTTATATACTACATTTGCAATTAGTTCAAGATACAAATTAAAATGCAGTAAAGAAAGTCTTATGCTGCAAGTTAGTCCGCAAAGTAGCAAAAAACTCAAATATTTTGTAGTATCAAGTTTTTTTACCGCATTTTAATCTGCATATGTGTAACTTTTTGCGTGCAGTAAAAGCTAAGATTTTAGAAAAACCGATTTTAATTAAAATCTAATTAACAAAACTAACATTTGTTTTTGTAAATACCATCTTTGTTGTCATTTAGTCCTCGTAAGAACAAAAATATGCACCATACACATAAATAATCTAAAAAAAAACGGTGTCAAAAAGTTTTTCGCAGTTTTCTCGAAACCGCTTTTTTGCTCATACTGCACTTTAGGGCCTGCACGGCAGAACAGCTTAACGTGCTTTCTAACTCGGTATGTAACGGGTAGTCACCCATCAAGAGACCAAGCTAGGCAAGCGCGGCTTAAGATCGACCCGAGCATCTGCCATAATATAGCCACGAGTTCATCAGAGTTGTTTTTGTTCGTTGCAAAAGATAAAAAAATAACTTCCACAATTCATTCACAGCTGATGTAACTAAGTATTGATCGCAACAGATAGGCCTTATCTTTACATTGAGCTACTTATCTACATAAGCAATAGTGCTAATGTCGTACACATTACAACTCAAGCGCAGAATTTGTGGCGAACAAAAGTAGGATAAAATGAGGAAAATATCCTATATTTCGACCTTCAATGTATCTAGGTAGGTACTTGGCTGACGGTCAATTGTTTAATGGCCTTTTTGCAAACTTTTATGAAAAAAAAAAAACACAGAACGTAATCCCAATTTTTTTTTGGGATATCTAACATGAAACCAGAAACATGCTAATTAGTTTTATTATGTTTTAACCATGTCAAACTAAAAAAAGGTACATAGAACCTGACTGACTCCAGAGTAGCGCGTTGTTCGAAAGAGATACCCAAACAAAAAAGGCAATAAAAGAAATATGGGAGGGTTTTAGTCAGTACAAGTCTGAGACTGTCCCCGCTCCGCCCGGGAAGGTATTTGACGAATTCTCATCCACAAAAAAAACCTGACAGACTACCTGTAACGACTGTCAAACATCTACCTACAGGGACAACGGATTAACAAGCTTTCCAGAGGAATCTCGGTATGTAAAAGATGGTCATGGTCACCCATCCACGGACCAACCTCAACAAACGCACCTTAACCTCAAAACTGACCCGAACGGCTGGTACAACACAAGCTAAAGAATCCTGCATATCCACTCAAGCGTCCAGCCCGCTCAGCTAATATCCAGTCAAGCGTCCATGGCTAATAAGGTATCCAAAACCAAGGGAGCGTTGTACGTCCTGGATACTTCATTAGCCATAGCGACTACTTTTATAAAATCGACATCTATAAAAAATGTACGGTACTGCTTGAGAGTTTTGTTAGTCGAATCGATAGCTAAAGAAATACTCAAAACAAAAAACAGATGGCAGTATAATATAGCCTTGACGAATGGTTAAAAAATATTATTCTTCAGGCGCAGTGTGTTGTTCTGTGGTGTAAGATCAACAAGTGTTTTTAGATTATGTCGTAAGTACTTGAGTTTTATTTATTTTTTCTTTGATTATACATCAAAATAAACTAGATGATTTGTGCTTTATAATTACATATACATAGCACAGTTTTAATTGTAAAATTGAGTCATATTTTGAATTCAAAGTATAGGTGTTTCGAAAAAAATTGTCGCTCTTCAGTACTAGATCAAATTTTAGTTCTATTTACGTTGTGTTTCAGTAAAATAATATTTAAAGAACGAGTAATAGTTCGTAATAAACATAATAATGCACTTTAAAAACGTAAAAATACTGTATTCGTGGCAGATTCCTTAAAAATATCATTGTGTTCCTCAGGTTTTTTGATGTGGATTGTTTAGTATCCACGGACGTAACTACAATGGTTCAAAATAAGGGTCGGTACAAACGACAAAATATGTTTGCAATATTTTTGCTGTTTTGGATGTAATGTTTTATTCGGTTGCTTGGTGGTGTTTCATCATGCTTTTATCTCACACTTTTTGTTCTTGTGATTTAGTAATGTTGTGTTTTTTTTATGATTGGCGATTTTTAATTTCGCTTTACTAACATGAAGGATATGTTCTAAGATTTCTACTCACTTTATTTTCCTTGTGTGTTTTGACAATTTACTTAATTCTCATATTTAATAAAAATCACTAACTAGGTATCGGTATACGAATTTGCGCTTATTTCTTTAGTTGTTTTTGAAAATATTGATGTCGTAATCGTAATATACCATGCGCATTACAGGCTTATTGGAAAAACACTAACAACCTTTTCTGAGATATTATTAGCGTTTTATTTAAAACCCCAACTAAAAAGCATTACTACCTTTTTTTAAGTTGCGTAAAAGTGTGTGGGAGGCCTTAGGCGGCCATATTGCTTATATTTTGCGTTCGCGAGCGAGTCGAAATCACTCCGACACATCACGTTAAAATTATAAACAGAGGTGTTTTGTTTTGATTAATTTAAGTACTTAGCGTTAACAAAACATAAACATCCATGCACCAAATGAAAGGACATTACGTCTAGTTTGTTGTGAGATTGTTTTATTGGTAAAATAAACAATATTATTGCGTTGTGGTACGAATTAATAAAATTTATATGTTTATTTTTCTCCAAATTCAAGGTTCACACCCGTTTTTAATATCTTAAATTAGATTTTTAGATAATTAAATATACATAGGTTAAATGTGTGTTCTTCTGTAAATTTTTCGTTGTTTTTTTCTTTACCCTAGCTATTGTAGTTATGTAGTTATGTAGGTTTTTGTCACAGCATGCGAGCGCGGTAGCGCTTGATTCAGGGCCGCGCGTATCTGGACGTTCAAGGGTATATTGGTTGCGCGGCTTGGACGTACAACGCTCCTTTGATTTTGGATACCTTATTAGCCATGGACGCTTGAGTGGATATCAAAAAATCCCAAATGCCGTGATTTTTGCCCATCATAACATAGGTTATCAATTCAGGTCAAATAATAATGATAAGTGGTTGATATTAACACATTATTGTAATAACGAAATATTTATGAATTGTTGATAGTGAATACAGTGACGTTGTGTCATAATATCCATTGATCAAAACATGTAATAATGTTCGTGAACTTATATTTGATTCTGATATAATAATATTATGTATTACGTAACCAACTGTCCTTGAAGTCTTGAAGCCACCAGATTTATTGTAGCTACTACTGACTACAGCTTTGCAAGTATGTCTTCAACTCTTATAATAATCTGGCCTACAATAATTCTTCGGCATACAATCAAGTCATAAGGAATTCTTACTAATATTATAAAAGCGAAAGTGAGTTTCTTTGTTTGTTACGTCTCCGATTTTGATGAATTTTGGTACAGAGATAGTTGGGACCCTGGAGACGGACATAGGCTAAGAGAAATGAGGGAGAAAGAAAAGGGAAAACAGCATTAGCATTATATATTAGCATTGCTATTACAATTAATAAGGCGCAAGGGCAAAAACTACAGGTAGCAGGTATCTGCAAATCAGTAAAGGGGAACTGTGTTACCCCGAATTTAACGCAAACGAAGGCCGCGGGCAAAAGCTTATCAAAATCTAAAAGGGAGACAAAAAGTTGAGGTACGTAGAAATACAGCTAGCAGATCTACCATTTCTGTTTATTTTTAGGGTTCTGTATCTTAAAAAGAAACAACAGAACCCTTATAGGATCACTTAGTTGTCCGCCTGTATGTGTGTCTGTCAAGACTCTTTTTCTCAGGAACGCGTGAAGCTAACAAGTAGAAATTAAAATCTTTTACGCAAGTCCTAAGGAGCTGTGACAAAATCAACCTTTTAAGTCTACGCAGTCAAAAGATATGGCCATTTATATGGAAAGTTTGTACGCAACCCTCGGTGCATAATAATATCGAGGCGTACCTCATGCCTAAGCCTTACTCCACCAGCCTATCTTTAGGTGATGCGAACTAACCTACTTCGAAAACTCGGACAGTATATATTTTTACCAGAAACAATGGACTGACAAAAACCGTTTCAGCAAATCTTCAGAAATAGATTAAAACTACAAAAAAACTGAGTATAAATGGCAACATTGTTATGAGTAGTAAATACGATTAGCATATTCTGAGATAAATGAGCTTGTCAAGGATAAAGATTTGCTATAATTTGGGACAAGATTGTTAGTTCGGAGGTCCCAACTGTACTGATACTAATACACTATGAAGTTTCATATCTGATGCCCCAATTTTAGTCCATATTTACTTTGTCGGAGACCTGCAATGTTACCAAAACATCTTAAAGCAGCACTTATTCCAGTGTGAGAAAGAGATGGCGCTAGACATCTTGTATAGCTCTGTCTCTTTTCCACATCTGGAATAAGTACTGCTTTAAATCGTCATAGTAGATGAGCTGCAAGGGGCCTGCCAGGGACAGAGCTTGCCGGGGTTGCGGGTTGTTCGAAAGAGATACCGCGACCTCAGAACATAAAGGGAAAAAGAAGGAACATGGGTGGGTTTTAGACAATGCAAGTCTGACACTCCTCGCCTCTCCGCCCAGAGCGTGGGAAGTTATTTTATGATTTTCCATCCATAAAAAATCAGTAGGTATGTACTTATTATTATTTTACCGGCACGGTTGGCGCAGTGGCTGAGCAATCGATTGCTACGCTGCGTGTCGCGGGTTCGATTCCCGCACGGGACAAACATTTGTATGTCCAGCAGATGGTTGTTTCGGGTCTGGCAGTTTGTGTATGTGAGTTTAAATGTTTGTATACGCACTCACGATACAGGAGAAATTCCTAGAGCGGGTGTACAACGTTTTTTAAAAAATAAAATAAAAAATTACTTAAACCATCTACAAAAGACGCGTAATTCAAACGTCAATACAAAATTTCTACTACAGTACGGCCCACGAGAAGCGATACCAAATGTAAACAAAACCCATGCTAAAACCCCATCTAAAATGGCCGCCCGAATGTTGGCGAACCCGTCTTAACGTTGTCATGTTTTTGCCGGGAGAACGAGACATTACGACAAAGGCACAAGATGGAAAGAGCTAAATATTAGATGGTCAACGTCACAGTTGTTCTTTAGGTTAATGACCTTTCGTATCGCTTCTCGTTGGCCGTACTGTAGATATTGTTAGTGAATAATCATTAGGTGCTTTCAGTAATTCTTTGAATAGGTATTCACAACTCTAAGCAAATAACAATGATACATTTGTTCTCACATGTGCCGCCCCTTTGCGGATCACAGTAGTGATAAGGGCATGATTATTGCATATCATTCATTCATTGATGGGCCGCCAAAGAGAATGCAATTGAACTTTTTTTTATGAATGGCATCTTGCAGTTCAACCTAGGAGGTTGTCGTCTGTTTAACCGGGCGAATCCTGTGGATGTCTTAAAAATTATGACCTCCAGCCAGGGTGAAAAACTTACAAACTAAGCGACTACACGCTAAAGGCACCCCCTGTGGGGTACGAGCCTCGGCTTAGGGCGTCGCTGAGGGACAGCAAGGGACCAGCTGGATGATAATTATTATTTATGGGCTGATTTGGACTTACTGGCTCAGCAGCGCGGGCTGGCTCTTGCAAGGGACGGGTGGGAAACGACGCCGTACGCCGATCTTGCATCGAGTCCTTTTGTATGAAAAAACCGGCCAAGAGCGTGTCGGGCCACGCTCAGTGTAGGGTTCCGTAGTTTCCCGTCCGTCACAATAAGTGTTCCCAGTTATGAGGCCAACCGAACAATTCGGTAATACCCGATCCAATGTAATAAGTACCTACAGCGCCATCTCTCGAGGAATTGGGTTACAAATTAATACAAAGACGTGCAATTTCGGTGGTAATTTTGGATTGCGACAACCGATTTCAATAATTCTTTTATTGTTTGAAAAAAGATACGTTCAGGATAATAAAATATGTAAACAAAGTTACAAAAAAAGCTTGCATATACGATTATACTACGAACTTAGTCCAGAAATTATGTTGTACAACTTTTTGTCTTTTTTGTACAAAAACTGTTGTGTCAATCAAGTTCAAAATAATTTTCATAGAAAGTCCTTATAAAGTTCTACTTTTCAAATTTTTTTCATATTTTTTAGACTTATGGTTCAAAAGTTAGAGGGGGGGGGACACATTGTTTTTTACTTTTGGAGCGATTATTTCCGAAATTATTGACATTATCAAAAAATGATCTTAGTAAACCCCTATTCATTTTTAAATACCTTTCCAACAATATATCACACGTTAGGGTTGAAATTAAAAAAAAAAACACTTCCCACTTTACATATAGGGTGGCTACCCTAATAAAACATTTTTTTTTAATTTTTATTTTACCACTTTTTCGGCGTGATTGATATACACATTGGTACCAAATTTCAGCTTTCTAGCGCTAACGGTCATAGAGATTAAGCGAGGACGGACGGACGGACGGACGGACGGACGGACAGACAGACATGGCGAAACTATAAGGGTTCCTAGTTGACTACGGAACCCTAAAAATCATAATCGCCCGAACGCAGTTCGATAACCGGACTGCAGCAGTCCGACATATACCGTCTAATTTGAAAGCGCTAAGGCTAAAGCCAGGGCGAGCAATTGTACTTACTGCAGTTTTGTTGTAAGATTTCGGGGACCCGTTTACTAAGGAGGTTCTGTGGATAGGTGACCATCCCTTACAAAGCGAGCTAGCTAGCACAATACACAGTACAGTTGACGCTCGTTTCAAGTTATCAATGGCATGAAATTCTATTAACTATATAATCTAACCCTGTGCCAAATTTCATCAAAATCTGGTCTACTGTTTTTCCGTGCATTATTAATATAACAAACATCCATGCATCCATCCTCACAAACATTTGCATTTATAATATTAGTAGGCAAATTCAACCAACCAAATTCCCAACTAATTAAAAAATTGTATACTTTTTTTATCCTTGTTCACAATTAATGCTTGGTGATCATACGCAACTTTTGCATAAATGTAATAAGTATTTTTATAGTTTCCCATGCAGGCAGTAATGGGAATATACGTATTTTCCGTCTCCTGAAAAAAATTTTTTTTCATTGTGCCGGTTTAGATCTAGGTTTCAGTAAAACTATAAAGTAATCTATAAAGTCCATTGCACTGGCACACAAATCAAAAGCGAACTCATTTGTTTTATTAAAATTGGCACCGCTGATTCAGACCTCGACACAGTCTGCGTTCGAAGCGACGATGGTTAGCATTACTGACATTTAAATATAGCAATTTGGGGCATTTGTTAAGACCATAGACCCTAATTCTCAATTGATTCTGTGGCGGCATCTATAGCGCCAAATATTTTATTTGTTTGTTGTTCGTCCGCGTGGCATATTTACTTTGGGCTTACGCTTACTTTAACCCGCGTGATGATCGAAAAAATGTATCCTTTTTTTTTGTTTAATTAAACTTTGCTCCACACTAGGAATTTGTCCAACCAACGGCCAGACCCGGAACAACTACCTGTAGGTCATACAAATATTTGTTACGTGCGGGGATCGAACCCGCGATGCGCAGCGCAGCAGTCGATCGCTCAGCCGCTACGTATCGCCGTATCGTCTTTTAATTGTAACACAAAGAGATAGATGTTACCTTCGCAAATTATTAATATATATCTTATTGCATTTCTTTTAGCCAAACCCGTAAGCAATTAAATATTAATGACGATAACACACTAGTTAGTTATATCATTTCAGGACGCAATGCTTAAATTAATGGCGGTCGTACATCCGGTGTATTCACTTAGTATCCACACGTTCTCCTTTCTAACTTGAATTGTATACACGACTAGCTGTGCCCAGCGGTCTCACTTGCTGCTCAGCCCCTAAATGTCGTAGCGAGATGGATTTATTTTCGTTGGATCCCATTTTTTAGGTATTACCGATGGGTCCCATTTGATATTACCATTGAATCCCATTTTATAACAACATGTGTACATTTCAGAAGAAAAGTGATTTACTTTTATTAAATATTTCAAAAACACCGTGCGTGTATTTTGGATTTTTTAGGATTGTTGCCACTGGGGAATAAATAAGACAAATAATGTACTCCAAATAGTACTAGACTGGCATGAGTTAAAAATAATCAAGTTTATTTGTGATGTAATTTTTTTCTATAAATGCAGGTCGTTTGTGGCACTCGCCGACCGCTGCCGCGGCACCGCTCGCTCCGCTCGCTCGGCTCGTGCGTAGAAGGTCACAGTTTTAACCTAACCTAACCTAGTTCCTGTAGCCCTACTATGACATCTTAAAGCAATTCTTATTCCGCTGAGGGAAAGAGACAGAGCTATACAGGGTGTCTAGCACCATCTCTTTCACTCAGTGGAATAAGAATTGCTATAAGATGTCATAGTAGCCCTTCTGGTTCCTATAATTTGTTTGGGTAATGAAATTTTGTCAAAATGTTTTCGGTAAAACGGCAGGCACCCGTTATTCTAACATAACCTATCCACATACCCAAATTTCATCCAAATCAGTCTAGAAGTTTGAGCGTGTTGGAATAACAAACATACATACAAAATTTCGCCTTAAAATATTATTGTGATTTTGTTGTTGGATGTACCCGCATTCAGATGTTTTTAAACATCTGGGATCCAACGGAAATAGTTTTTGGGATTCAATGGCAATAAAACGTATTTTTTTAGTATTTTTAAAATTTGGGATTCAACGGAAATATATAATAATGTTTTGTGGGATCCAACGCCAAAAATATTAAAGTGGGATCAAAAACTGGGATCCAACGAAAATAAACGGCGAGATGCTGTATATCCTACTTCCTGGGAATTTAGCTTTCTATTAAGGCTATATTTGTATGGCCTACAGATAGTTGTTCCGGGTCTGGCTGTTTGTGAGTTTAAATGTTTGTAAACGCACCCAAAACACAGAAGAAATTCCTTTAAAAAAAACGGTAAACTAAACATCAACGCTGAACAGTTGCCGGAGTTGCGGGTTATTCGAAAGATATACCGCGGCCCCGGAACATAAAGGGCAAAAGAAGGAACATGGGTGGGTTTTGGTCAGTAGAAGTCCGTACTCCCCCACTCCGCCCAGAGCGGGAGAAGGACTCATAAAAAAGAAGCTAGAAGGTATTAATGTAAGTGTGCATTACTTCGGCTAGATCTGCGGCAGATTTTGTCACACTGTTTTCTTTTTCCATTTTCCCATGGCAGACGTCACGACATCATTTACTCCTTTCTCCTTCATATCAGTTTTTATACAATCCATCCATTTGGCCTTCCTCTCCACCCATCAACAAACATATCTATAACATCGTGTATAACTAGGTACTAACCTAACCCATAAACTCTGCAAGAACGAGGTCCGATGTTCGGCGCTTGCGCAAGTTCCCGGCAATCTAACGACATGTCCTACGTAAAGACAGGTGGTGGTTTCACATGAAGTAGATATTTATGTGAGTAACCCACGACGAATACTGAAACGTCACTCAAAATTTAAGGGCTGCTTAATATTTGAACAGCTCCTAAACTTTAGATTTCGTATTGTCAAACGCCACTTTTGAGTCTATGCTAAATATAAGTGCTACTTAAATTTTGAGTGACGTTTCAGTATTAGGGGGTAAGTGTATTGTTCTTTTTGTTCAAGACTTGTAAATTCATGGTGCCTTGGAATTTGTTAAAGGCATTAAGTAATAAGTATTCGATACACTTCATCGAAAACTAGCTCTTATTGAACTACGATTAAGTTAACCTCTCAAGGACCGCCATTATTTACGTCAACTATCCGTCAAGCACCGCCGGGCGGGCTCTTATCGTAAGCGTAATCTGATTTTAAAACTTATCATTACTACAAATAGTTTTAAAACATGTTTTTGTATGTAGTTTTTAAGCGAATTAATTCACGTGAGACTTTGTCACTGCTGTTCTCGGCTCTATAATGCTCTCGCCTGGTGGCTCATGCGTTAAATCCGCCTCGACTGCAATTACTTTCCTCACTTGAATCAAAATGTTCTATTATTTATCAAAAGAAACAAAATAGAATCAACATTGTCGGTGAGCCACAAACTAAACAGTAGATATCTTGTGGCTCGGGAATGCGAATTTTACAAAATTAAAAAAATAAATCATGTCATGGATAAAATATTAATCCTCAGGCTAAAACACAAAATTTGGTATTTTATGTCTTGGCTCATTTTATCCCATTAAATTATTTTTTTATTAAATAAGTAGTCTTTATAATATACGGAGCGGGGAGAAACATTACACGACTTCCTAACTCTAAAAATATAAATGTTAATTAACTACTAACTCACACATATAACTTGACGGGCCTGTTGGTCTAGTGGTTAGTGGCCCTGACTGCTGAGCCGGAGGTCGTGGGTTCGATTCCCACCCACGACAAACTTTGTGTGATGAGCATGATTGTTTGTTCTGTCTGGGTGTGATTTATCTATAATATGTATGTATTTATAAATTATATAAGTATGTATATCAGTTGTCTGGTTACCATAACACAAGCTCTGCTTAGCTTGGGATCAGATAGCCGTGTGTAAGTTGTCCCAAGATATTTAAGATATTTTATGATATAAGATAAATACTGTGATATTGTTTTCCAGACGATTTTGTTTTTATCGCTCTTTGATTTGCAATCAAGACAAAGACTGATGAAAAAATCAATAACTTTAAAACAAGACATTACACCTTGTTCATAGATTAACATCGATAATTTTGATGCTTTTACTACCGTCTCTACTACGCTGAATGATGAAAATGACGTCATTGAAATAGAAACAGTTTGATAATTTTAATCTTGCATACGCCAACGTCCATACTACGTTGAATACACCGGTTCTCGTCCGATCACCGAAGTTAAGCAACATCGGGCGCGGTCAGTACTTGGATGGGTGACCGCCTGGGAACACCGCGTGACGTTGGCTTTTTGCTTTTCAATATTGGATTGATGTTTTATTTCTTCTGCAACTTTGTACCGCTGGTGACGGTAAATTTTTAACAGACTTAAAAAAGGAGGATGTTCTATATTTGAGTGTTCTTTTTAGGCATGTTCACCAATATCGTCGCCAACTGTGGAGCGTTTATGATGTTCCACAAACGATGGCCCATTAATATTTGTTTACATTGCAATTAGTAAGTATGCTTAAATTGTAATGAATAAGTCATTAAATAAATGAATAACTAGCGTGTAATGGCGGTACCCACATTATGCATTTTATTTAACAACACATTAATAAAATTATGTTTGTATTGTTTTCAAATAGGTTATCAGTATATTATGACCATGGAAGACTCCTTAAATAATCCTTACTAATATTATAAAAGCGAAAGTGAGTTTGGTTGTTTCTTACGTCTTCACGCCTACATGGCTAAACCGATTTTGATGATTTTTGTTACAGATAATTGTAGTTGGGACCCTGGAGATGGACATAGGCTATTATATATTTTTATTGTAAATTAATTAACGAATTTCCTTATCGTGCGTTGCTCTCTCTTTCATAGAAAGCAAGCGAGTTTAATTTTCGTTTCGTCTTCCTATTTCGCATTGAACAGTGTGGTGTTGCGACGATTATTTTTGTTGAGTGTGCACAGTTTTATTGTACATAATAAATAATAACTATCGTTCCATCCGGGTGTCTCTTGCCAATGTCTTTTAACAATACATATCACAGACTTCTTACGCCATTATCATATATTCTTTATAAATCTAAATTTAAAAACTTGATTAATCGAATGTCTTTGCAAACCAGCCTGTACTGTCAAAGGTTTGATTAACGTTATCAGACCTCTACAGTACTGAACTCCTGGCCACCCAAAAAGTCACAACCTAATTATCTAATAAGATCACCAATCACAAAGAAGTTCATCTGATATTTAGGTCGGAATACTTAGTCAATCTTTTGGAGGAAGTTTTCATCAAAAATAATAGGCAAAGAGGAAATAAGATTGTGAGATAATTAATTAGGCCTATTTAATGTTGCTTTTGTGTAAAGAAGACTACGTATGGGTTCATGTGGTGTGGTCTTGGATATTTTGGAACGAAGTTCCTTTTCGCGCGTTGCTAAAGGGAGCTAGACGGAAAAATTAAGACCAAAAGTTGTAACGACACTTTTTGCTTCAGACTAAAAGTTGTAACGACACTTTTTGCTTGAGAACAAAAGTTATAACGTCACTTTCTGCAATAGTTGTACGGCGTGCGCGTGTTTCTCTGTCTGTCTCTGTCTCTCTCTTTCTCTCTCTCATAGAAAGCAAGCCAGTTATTTTCGTTTCGTCTTTCTATTTCGCATTGAACAGGGTGGTTTCGCGACGATTATTTTTGTTGAGCGTATACAGTTTTTTGTACATAATAAATAATAACTTAGTTCCATCCGGGTGACCCTTGACACCTCTCAAGTTTTCTTTGTCCTATGACGAATAGTTCTAGCTACAAACAAAATGCGTTAATTAAACTGTAACTACGCAAGTACTGTTCCGTCTGTCTCATAGTTGCAAGTGTGACTACTGAGCACAGATTCCTGGATTCAGTTCCGGGTCGGGCAAAAAGTGATATTAGGTTTTCCCACTAGTCATTTAACAGTATTAGCCCAGAGTTTGGAAGTTGGCGGTAAGATACCCCCGTGCTTCGGAAAGCACGTTAAGCCGTTGGTCCAGCGCCAGATGTCTCTCCGGTCGTGTAGGATTGTCGTCTCATCGGACTATGAGAGTGAGGGAACAGAGAGTGAAAGGGCACGCACGCCTGCAAAGAAAGAAAGAAAGAGATTGGCTGCAGTGCAGTGTCAGAAGGACTATACTACGCTAGAAAGCAAATATTCAACTAATAGGTACAACAACAAAAATACATTCATGGTGATGTTAGGGCTTCACTGCAGTGCATCAGGAATGGTTGCACACACAAAATGTCCTTTTTTGGTATTGTTCGTCGTGTCATTAAGCTACTTCAGTTATGAGTTGAGCTACACGATAACTGACAAATGCTTACACTGACTGGACAGGTCCACTCAATCTGTGTGGTGCTTTCTTAAAAAGACTGTCCGTCCGTCCGTCTTTCCGTCCGTCCGTCCGTCTTTCCGTCCGTCTGTTCGTCTCACCGTCTGTCACCCGGTGATAGTGAGACCAGTTGAAATCACAGAGGATGTACTTCTGTACACGCCAAAACAATACATTACAAATAACAGAATAAAATAATTATTTAAGGGGGCTTACAACAAACGTGACATTTTTCCCTCATATCTCACTTAAAAAAAAACCGGCCAAGAGCGTGTCGGGCCACGCTCAGTGTAGGGTTCCGTAGTTTTCCGTCCGTCACAATAAGTGTTCCCACTTATGAGTTTAAAGGTGGATGCGCGTGCAACATGGCACGCTCCGCGACTCCGCGGCAGGCGCTCCGGCTCCGACTTGTGACGGTTTTTAGCGCGAACACAAAGGGGAGCGCTCAAACCTCGACGACTAATTAGATTATGCACTCATAAATAAAATTACGAATATATTTAAGGTGCAACAAACTTTACCACGGTAGGTCATGAAAGCAAGGAAAATCTTAGCATCGACTTATTACGTCATTACACAACGCCATCTATCGAACCATTTATGAACTGGTTTTTACCTTAACATTTTGATGGTGATAAAAAATGAATTTTAATTTTGTTCTAAAAGTTTTATGTAGTTTTATGATACCGCCAATGCCAAGGAGAGACCAACCGAACAATTCGGTAATACCCGATCTAATGTAATAAGTACCTACAGCGCCATCTCCGGGGAATTGGGTTACTAATTAATACTTTTTTAATAACTTTGGATTGCGAGAACCGATTTCAATAATTTTTTTTTGTTTGAGAAAAGATACGTTTAGGATAATAAAATATGTAAACGAAGTTAAAAAATGCTTGTATATACGATTATAATACAAACAACCAGAAATTATTTTGTCTTTTTTGTACAAAAACTGTAGTGTCAATCAAGTTCAAAATAATTTTCATAGAAAGTCCTATATATAAAGTTCTACTTTTCAGATTTTTTTCATATTTTCTAAACTTATGGTTCAAAAGTTAGAGGGGGGGGGACACATTGTTTTTTACTTTTGGAGCGATTATTTCCGAAATTATTGACATTATCAAAAAATGATTTCAGTAAACCCCTATTCATTTTTAAATACCTTTCCAACAATATATCACACGTTAGGGTTGAAATTAAAAAAAAAAAATTCCAATTTTTATTTTAGCACTTTGTCGGCATGATTGATATACATATTGGTACCAGTGCTAAAGGTCACAGAGATTAAGCGAGGATGGACGGACGGACGGACGGACAGACAGACATGGCGAAACTATAAGGGTTCCTAGTTGACTACGGAACCCTAAAAATAGTCACTATCTCTGTACCAAAATTCATCAAAATCACACAGGTAACAAACAAACTCACATTTGCTGGTAAGGAACCATACGTGCGGAATCCGACTCGCACTTTGCTGGTTTTGAGGTACGCCATGTAATACATTAGTAAGTACAATTAAGAGATGTCACAAGCAGTTCAAATACATAATATAATTATTATCTCCATATCAACTGCTAAACTTAGATATTATAAGTATTTAGGTATGTGTACCTGCATTGTAAAACAAATATGCAACATTGTGTAACACGAGATAAAAGATTGATCTTATCTTATCAGTTTACCTCAATTCATTGTTTTGTTTGTTCAACTCAGCCCGTAGCACGTGTCACATTGAATTGTCTGAAGTGATTTGAACCTAGGTTTAAGAATATAAGGGGGTCTAAAATGGTCCTGGAATTATAATCCTTACTAAATTATAAAAGCGAAAGTGAGTTTGTTTGTTACGTCTTCACGCCTAAATGGCAAAACCAATTTTGATGAATTTTGTTACAGAGATAGTTGGGACCCTGAAGAAGGAGATAGGCTAATTAAAAAAAAATGCAGAAAAGGGGGAGAAAGAGAAAGAAAAGGGGAGAGGAAGATTTTTTTATCATCACGCGGGTTAAAGATTGCGTCAGCCCAAAGTAACTATGCCACGCGGACGAAGTCGCGGGCGGAAGCTTGAATTACGTTAACATTTCTAAAATGATCACAGATGCAGTTAATACCGTAAACTCCGTAAATTGTTACTTTGTGACCATTTTACGAATAACTACGAGTAACGTAATTCATATTATTAACCTATAATGAGTCTGCTTAAGTGACCATTTTAGACCTTATTGAGTGATATAACAAAACAAAACATCACGCTTGATATCTCCGAAGGATAAACATAGGTATTCTATTAATCTATTTTTAATTTAATTATCGTGTTTTTTTGTATGTTGTGTTATTTGGTGACTTTAACATCGTATTGGATATGTCTGTAAGGGTCCTATAAATTAGTGGTAAATAAATACCTAAATAAATAAATTTATTTATTTTGCAATTTATGTACACACAGTAGACAAGACAGGAAAAAAATCATGTAAAATTTGAGTAAAATACAAAGGTACTGCTTATTTTTTTTTTGAGAAATTGCAGCCAGCAGACCTTCGAAAGGAAAATAAATAAATAAGATGGATACATGGATTTTATATAAACACTATTCTAATAAATAAATTTCCTATCTATCTGTCAATCCCACAATACAGAAGGAACGAAGATAAAAAATCAAGAACGCCTAACGCCTGCTATAAAACTACTAGCAAAATGTGTTTTAAATGCGCTGTACTCTAAAATAATGTGAAGGCGTTCCAGACGGGCCTGTTGGTCTAGTAGTTAGTGGCCCTGACTGCTGAGCCGGAGGTCGTGGGTTCGATTCCCACCCAGGACAAACTTAGTGTGATCAGCGTGATTGTTTGTTCTGTGTCTGGGTGTGATTTATCTATAATATGTATGTATTTATAAATTATATAAGTATGTATATCAGTTGTCTGGTTACCATAACTCAAGCTCTGCTTAGCTTGGGATCAGATAGCCGTGTGTGAGTTGTCCCAAGATATTTATTTATTTTAATTGTCGTTTACGGATAATGTGTTAATATTGCAACTACTTTTCCTATCTTAATGATTATTGAAACAAGGGACAAACTAATATTTGCCCATTTTGTGTACTGTTGTTGTTTGTTTGATGTATCTGCAAAACACTTCCTTGAAAACTGGGTCTTATTGCACTACAATTAAGTTCAACGTGCAATGTATTTTACATCCGTGCTTTTTTCTCACTGGCTTCTTTTTTTATTTTTTAAACAAAGTATACCCTTGTTTTTATGGCCTTCATATTTCACAAAAAAAAAACAAATTGTGATTATGAAAAGAATACCATAAAAGATCTTTTACAAAATACTAGCTTTTGCCCGCGGCTCCACTCGCGTTAAATTCGGTATAACACAGTACCTGCTACCAGCAGCTTTTGCCCTTGCGCCTTATTGATTTGTAAAAGCAACGCTAAGTTTTCGCTTTTCTTCCCTCGTTCTCCCTCATATCCCACTTATTTTTATTAAAAAAAATCATAATCGCTTATGTCCGTCTCCTGGTTCCCAACTATCTCGGTACCAAAATTCATCAAAATTGGTTTAACCATTAAAACGTGAAGAGGGTTACAAACAAACAAACTCACTTTCGCTTTTATAATATTAGTAAGGAAGTAAGGATTTTGCTAGTAACAATAAATTGACATTTAATTGCAGAGGTGTCATATCTTTGTTTCTCCTTCAGTCTGGGAGGATAAAGCGCGGGGAAAAAACAAATTAAATCATAAATTTCATATTGATTAAAAACAAAAGTTCTATTATTTAATTTTCCCGTAAGTGTATGTAATGAAAAACGTTGTTGTGATTCACGTGAGAATTCGTCACTGCTGTTCTCGGCTCTATAGTACCCTCGCCGGACAGCTCGGGCGTTAGATCCGCTTCGGCCGCAATGACAAAGTTTCCTTACAATAAAAAAAAAATATTTTAGCTCACCACTATCATTCTTCTCTTTTACAATTCTATGAACAGAAGCCCAGTGAACACCTAAATAAGATACAACGGCTTTGAGAAGGTCACCCTTGGAGGCCGAAGACTCTGCAATTCTCATTGCGTGGTACATATTTAAAATCATAGTCTTCTCGGTAGACTAAAAAGCCCGCCGTTTTCTTTTCTCAGCAGGTTATTCGATATCCGCCATTAAATCAAATAAAGCAATCAATCATAAAATCCAATACACCAGCCGGCTCACAAGTTGAGCGTACAGTCACAAGTAAGAGCACGTCTGCACAGTACGGGAGGTATGAGTAGACTAAAAAGTACTCGTACTGTGTACACCGCCTTAGCGTTTAACACTGACCAATTGCAGTTAAAAAATTGTGTGAGTGAGATAGCGCTCTACTAACTCGTCTCCGTGAATACACTATAGAATCAAAATGTACTAAAACTATGAAAAACAATGTCTTTATAAAATCCTGGAAAGAAAAAGAGCTTGTGTTATTAAGCTAAACAATTGCACGTGCAAACTATTTAAATTTATTGCCCTAAGGTTTAATTACTGAAGCAAAACAAGTTAATTAATCCCAAGACTTCGTAATGATTGCCTTGACAGTTATTATTTATGGACACAATTGACGTTCCTTGAACCAGGAATAATGTTATTTGTGATGTTAGTAGGAGTACCGATTCATTTATTTATAGGTAAACTAGCTGTGCCCAGCGGTTTCACCCGCTGCTGATTTAGGGGTTTGAAAAATAGATGTTGGCCGATTCTCAGACCTACCCGATATGTACACAAAATTTCGTTGAAATCGGTCCAGCCGTTTCGGAGGAGTATGGGAACGAAAACTGTGACACGAGAATTTTATATATTAGACTAGCTTTTGCCCGCGGCTTCGCTCTCGTTAAATTTGGGGTAACTCAGTTTCTCTTTCCTGATTTGCAGGTACCTGTTACCTGTAGTTTTTGCCCTTGCGCCTTATTGCCAAGTTTTCGTTTTTCTTCCCTCTCTCTCCCCTCTCTCCCTCATTTCTCACTTTTATTAAAAATAATCTTTTTCCGTCTCCAGGGTTCCAACTATCTCTGTACCTACCAAAATTCATCAAAATCGGTTTAGCCATTAAGGTGTGAAGAGGTAACAAAAAAACTTACTTTCGCTTTTATAATGTTTGTAAGGATAGTAAGGATTAAAACTTTATGCTCATGTAAAATCTGTGCGAAGACGGAGTTAATGCTTTGGGCATTCTACCAGTCTACCTTAGGGTGATGCAGAGAAACACAGTAGGTGTAATAACAGGAAAACCGGCCAAGAGCGAGCCAGCCTTGCCCACCGAGGGTTCCGTACAAAACCTGCGACATAAACAGCCATATCTTTTGACTGTGTAGACAGTCAAAAGATATGGCCGTTTATCATAGCTCTTTAACTAATAGATAATATTTTGATTCTTTTCTTTGAGGCTATCGACTCTATTGTCAGTAGAAAGTAAGAAAAAAAAAACATTAATTTATTCGTCGCAAATTACGACGAGCACACAAAATATCCAAAAAATAAACATTAAACATAGCAAGGCATAACAAACATTTACAAATACATATATGGGACAAAATGAAAGTAGTTTTCACATCGTGACAGCGTCAGGTAGGTCACCACTCAGCATGATGCTGTGCCATGGGCGCCTACAGCACAGCGCTGGTTTTCAGTGGACTATGCTTCGAAATATAAGTCTATCTGACTAATAATTTGATCGCATGGCAAGTTCACCGTCCTAGCCCAACTATGTTGGGGTCGGCTTCCAGTCTAACCGGATGTAGCTGGATACCAGTATTTTACATGGAGCGCCTGCCTATTTGAACTCCACAATCCATATGGTTTAGTTGTTAAAGGGGGAGACGAGGGCTCAGTGAGACTCCGTAAAAAATATAACTAACCTTACCTTTTGTGTTTTGTTGGCCTAAATAACAAAAACTAATCAATAACTGAGGAGTGGTGCCCTAGTAGTAACGAGGTCAATTCAGGTCATTATTTTTTCTCGTTTGTGCCGCTAGTTACTAGTTTATTATTAGAGGGATCATGTAATATACGTATAAAATTTAATCCTTACTATCCTTACTTCCTTACTAATATTATAAAAGCGAAAGTGAGTTTGTTTGTTTGTTTGTTACCTCTTCACGCTTTAATGGCTGAACCGATTTTGATGAATTTTGGTTCAGAAATAGTTGGGAACCAGGGGACGGACATAGAAAAAGATAGATAGAATATTCTTTATTATGTACACCATACAAGTTACAAGAATAACACTAGACAAACTTATAAATAAGGTGACACAAAGGGCGGTCTTATCGCTAAAAGCGATCTTTTTAAGACAACCTTTGGATGGACTTAAGAAGAGGAGAAACACTGTGGTAACTGTAGGTAGTCTGTGGTGTAACAAAAAGTAGGATATGAGGGAGAAATAGGAAAGAAAAGGGAAAACTTGGCGTTGCTATTACAAATCAATAAGACGCTAGGGCAAAAACTGCAGGTAGCAGGTACTGTACTCTACCGAATTTAACGCGAGCGAAGCCGCGGGCAAAAGCTAGTAAAAACATAAAAAATACATTGAAAATTTAATACATTTATGTATATTATGGATGTTCATAACGCAAAAACTGCTGACCTGATACACCCACATTTCGCCAGTTTATATTTAAGTGCCATGTGATAAGGGGCGTCCCTAATGCCATCATTCCGGCCCAAATCCAGGCTGCTACTGAGAAATTCTTGATGGAAAAACTCAATAACACGTTTCCCGACTTGGGAATCGAATTTAGGACCTCACTAAACCAACGAGGCAGCTTCTATTATTTTAAACCGACTAAAAAAAATCGGAGGTTCCGAATTCGACTGTATTTTTTTTGTACGCGACTCAATTGTGAGCCGACTTTAACAAAAGAGGTCAGAGTCTCAATAAGTTAATGCTAAAGGCCTTTCTCAAGTTGGACAAACCGAATTCTGGCAGCAAGCCAAACACATAATAAGGAACAAAGATGAGACTGTATGTCTCCTTCATATCGATTGACTTCTGTGCGTTGTTCGAGATGTTCAGTTGTCCTCTTTATAGTTGGGCGAAAATTTTATGAGCTATTTGGCTAGCTACAAACTACTGACATAACAATTATGTATTTGGGTCAGTTTTCCATCCATTTTTAGGGTTCTGTACCTCAAAAGGAAAAAACGGAACCCTTATTGGATCACTTTGTTGTCTGTCTGTCTGTCAAGACCCTTTATCTCGGGAACACGTGAAGGTATCGAGTTGAAATTAAAACCATATACTTAAATTGGTAGTCCCTTTGTTTTGTAAAAAAAATCAACCTTCTAAGTCTACGCAGTCAATAGATATGGTTGTTTATGTCACATATTATATATGTATTATAAATCGCGTTATTTTATATGTATTAACATGATTTGAATATGAAATGAAATGGTTTGTTGAGAACGAAACGATAGGAGAACGAATCGAAAAAATAGGACCCTTATTAGATCACTTTTTGTCTGTCTGTCAAGACACTTTATTTCGAGAACGCTTGAAGGTATCGTGTTGAAGTTGTTAAAGCCATATACTTAACTCTATGGTCCCTTTGTTCTGTGACAAAATCAAAGTGCGTCTAAGTCTACGCAGTCAAAACATATGGCTGTTTATGTCGCAAATTTGTACAGAACCCTCGGTGCGCGAGTCTGACACGCTTTTTGGCCGGATTTTTAGTTTTTGATTACTAATAGATATTATATTATTATCATCAAACCATGTAGCAAAACTTTCTAATTATCAGAAATAAATAAATTATTTATTTTAATTAAAAAGTAGTTCAACAATCACAGATATATTTCACGTAACAGTTCGTCACACGACCTTGTTCATCCATTTCGTTCCTTATTGGCATGGTGCCACGGTGCGATCGTCGTCACCATTTTAACTTATCCATTGCTTGTTCTGCAAGAGATAATTTGATAGATGCTAGTTGGTGGCGGTCAATGTATTATGAGTTATGAAGTTCGTTCGATGTTTACGTAGATTTCAGTGGTTGATCTGAAGTTGTGTTCAGTGGTCGTAAGGAAAGGCGTACAGAGAGTGTGGCAACGGCTTGGGATTATTGATCGAATTTATTTATTAAGGATCTCTAACAAAAGGTGTACATAGATCATGTAACATAATTTATGGACGACAATAGAATCACGTAGGTGCACTCCTTCACTTACAGGAGACCACAGCATGCACAACATAAATAAATAAACATTTACAATATTAGAGAAGCAAAAAAATAAAAAAGTTTAGAATTTAGACCAGTAGACCTACCATGACGTCTAAAGCAGAACTTATTCCACCGAGGGAAAGAGACAGAGCTATACAGGGTGTCTAGCACCATCTCTTTCCCTCAGCGGAATAAGTTCTGCTTTAGGACGTCTTGGTAGGGTAGCAGTTAATGTTCACAGCTTCTTCGAATCTTGTAGACTTGAAACAACACATAGCATCACGCTTATATTCCCAAAGGGTACGGCAGAGGTGCCCTAATAGTACACCCATATTTCGACAGTTATATTTAAGTCCTATGTAATGGAGGGCATACATATAGCCAGGTTAACGGATAACCGATGGACAGCCAGGATAACATCCTGGAAGGGTCCATCAGGCACCAGAAAGAGAGGTAGACCAGCTGCCAGATGGACTGACGACATTATACAAGTGGCTGGCAAACAGTGGATGGAAACAGCGAAGAGCAGAAATGTATGGAAATCTCTAGAGGAGGCCTTCACCTTCGAGAAAAACGAGGGGTTCTTACAAAAATAGTAGCATAATTTTAATATTAAAGTTAAAAAAAAAAATATGTAAGTTTATCTTTTTTGTATTATTTTGTAAGAAATATAAGGCTTTTTTATTATTTTTTATTTATTTATCAATGGAGGGCGCGCTTATTGCCAACAACCGGTCACATTACAGACAGCTACTGAGTGATTACTGGTGGGAAAAGGTAATAAAACTTTGCCCAACCTGAGAATCAAGCCCAGGACCACATGCTCAGCAGTGGCGCTAGCTACCACTAAACTACTTGAAAAAAAAAAAAACCTATCATCACACGGGCATAGCCGCGGGCGCCAGCTAGTAATAGCAGTATGTGTTATTCCAGACTATAAATTACCTCTGTGCCAAATTTCATAAAGATCCGTTCAGCCATTTTGATATGTAAGAGTAACAAACATTCCTGCATCCTCACAAACACTCGCAATAATATTAGTATGATATAGTAGGATAAATCTATACCTACTTATAATATTATAAAGCTGAAGAGTTTGTTTGTTTGTTTGTTTGAACGCGCTAATCTCAGGAACTACTGGTTGGAATTGGAAAATTCTTTTAGTGTTGGATAGTCCATTTCTTGAGGAAGGCTATAGGCTATAAAACATCACGCTACGACCAACAGGTGCTGAGCAGCGTGGGTGAAACCGCAAGGAACAGCTAGTCAACTAATAAAATTACATAATGAAGACATGTAACATATTAGCAAAAAGTTTGTTTATCACACAAACGTTGATACTTGCGCATAACTTAAAATGTCGACAACATACCACGAAATGTGTTTGTTTCACAAATTATCAACTCATCATCTGCCTAGCCTTTTCCCAACTATGTTGGGGTCGGCTTCTAGTCTTACCGGATGCAGCTGAATATCTGTATTTTACATGGAGCGACTGCCTAACTGACCTCCACAACCCAGATAGTACTGGGTAATACGATACCTGTTGGTAAGACTGGTTGTCAGACTTTCGGAACACTGACTATCTGTAACGACTGTCAAAGATCTTTAAATGACAGCCGGGACCAACAGCTTAACGTGCTTTCCGAGGCCCGGAGCAAACTCGGTATGTAATTGGTGGTCACCCATCCACAGACCAACTTAGGCAAGCGCGGCTTAACATAAATATCGACCCGAGCGGCTGCTATTATTTAGCCACGAGCTCCTCACAAATTATCAACTATGGTACATGAAACAAAAGAAAGTTTTCTATCGACCAAGCGGTTGGCGGCCATTACACCGAAGACACTTCAAAACGCTGCCAATTTCATCCCAAGCGTTATCGCGTCCAACTGCCCGCCAACCTTACGCTGACTTTGAAATACACGCGCGTGCGAAGCTTTCAGTACAGTGTAACCAAGGAAGTGTGGTGGAAGAACGTGTGACCATGACCACAAAAAGTGATCACAATGATGAAACCCCTGTGTCCTTCGAAGAGGCTCTTGATAAGACAGGTATTGTATACAAAAAACCAAAATTGTTATAGTATTTTTTGAGTAAGGTTCCAGAAAGTGTGTGTCGAAATTAGGGCAGTAATTTAGGGATTTTCATTTGTGTTACAGTTTCAAATCCATCCTTTGTCTCTCCTATTTTAGATTGATGAAGTTTTTGCGATAATTTTCGTAATTTCTGCTTGTCATATGTTTTTGGGTTGTGTCCAAATGTGTTTCGTTTTTTCCCCGTAACCAGTTTGTTGTGTAAACACTTTTGTGTAAAATGTGTGTTCTATTGCAGTATTGACGTCTCTTTCTCATTTCTTTGTAAATCTTTTTTTATTGAGGATAATGTGTTTGAAAATTTAATTCCGATTTTCAGGTCAATGCTCTGTTTTTATTATATTTAGATTGGCTTGTTATTGTTCGTTTAGTGTTTTACGAATCAATTGAAATTATTTAAATTCTTTCGTAGAGCGAACGTGATTTGCGAAAGTGTGTATGTACCTTTGTTGTGTTCGATTTTGCTTTATTTAACACTATAATATTAAGCGGAAGAGAGTGTTTGTTTGACGGTGCAAATCTCAGAAACTGCTGATTTGAATTGAAAATTTGTTTAAGTGTTAGATAGCCCATTTATCGATAAAGGCTATAAGGAGGCTATATAAGTATATATATAGTAACACCATGCTACGATCCCTAAAAGCACCGTGGGGTACAGCGAATAATTAAGATAAATTTGAAAATAGTTGATTTATGTCCCAGGGAATTAGTAGAAGCAAACATTACTTGTAAACAAATAAGTTCCCAATAATAAGAGTGTTATGACCAGTGGCGGCGTAGCATGGGTTGGCACCCGGGGCGAGTTTCTATTGAGCACCCTCAAAATGAAACGACAAATACTAAACGCGATTGCGTGACTTTATTTTGCTTAAATCTTCTAATATATAAAATTCTCGTGTCACAGTTTTCGTTCCCATACTCCTCCGAAACGGCTGGACCGATTTAAACGAAATTTTGTGTACATATCGGGTTGGTCAGAGAATTGGCCAACATCTATTTTTCATACCCCTAAGTTAGCAGCGGGTGAAACCGCTGGGCACAGCTAGTCTAATATATAAAATTCTCGTGTCACAGTTTTCGTTCCCATACTCCTCCGAAACGGCTGGACCGATGTAAACGAAATTTTGTGTACATATCGGGTAGGTCTGAGAATCGGCCAACACCTATTTTTTATACTCCTAAGTGAGCAGCGGGTGAAACCGCTGGGCACAGCTAGTATTCTATAATATCAAAATTTACGTTTCGGTCCTTTACAATGGGCAATATGGAAAGACTGGTAGGTCGCGTTTGGGTCATTGTAAATTTTAAGTAAGATTATATTACCTAACTAAACATTTGAGAAACTTATTTATAAGAAATCACTGAAGCCACACAAATGCTTAAAAAAAAATGGTAACACTCGATGGTAGTACTTCAGTACTATCGAAAATAATATTGAACTCATTTTGAATGTACATATTTGGACACTACCCGTTTACTTTTTGTATATAGATAGCATGTTATATTCCTAGGTCAAACTACTTCTGAAAAAGCCCTCTATTGTCTGATGAAATGATTTTGGCGTACCAGGAAGAGAAAAACATCTAAAAGGCGACTCAAAATGGCAATCCACTTTGTTTCTCTTGGTCTCTTAACATTTTGATGTTCATGGTCAAAAGATTTTTGAAGCACCAATCCATTTCACGATTTTCCTTTTTTAAAACAGGAGAGTAGACCTTCAGAATTCGTTATGTGTTCGGACGCTTAAGGATTTAGCTTCCAGCATGAATTAAATTCTTTGACGAAACTCTGTTATACAAAAACTGCAGAATATTTTTTTTTAAATCATAACCGACTTCCAAAAAAATAAAAAGTCGAAAATAATTTCCGGAAGTCGGTGGCAAAAAATTCAACGAAACCAACAAAATTTAAGTACGTTATTTTCGACTTTTTTTTTCAAAAAAGTATTTTCTTGGTCATACTATATTCTTCTTGTTGTTAATCTCTACCTTCTTTCATCTTGTGTATCAAGATTTTCAGGCTATTTTCCCGGCGTCCCCCGATGCAATGCATTTTGGCTCCTTGTTTGTACACCATCTGTTTCAATGTCACTTTCAACACCTTGCTGTGGTGTGTTTGATACCAGAGAACCAAAATTGATCCAGATAATGATTCGCGTGCAGATTAAACGATCACATCATAGAAACAATAACACTGGCTAACTGACCAAGTGTCAACTGTGATTGCTTTGATCGACACATCAACAACTTGCCCCTGTCGCCCGCGCCGACCTTGTCGTACAGATGCGCCAGTGGCTACTAATCTGCACGACTGGCTTGGCATTCCGTTGTCACCCCTTATTGTTGGGGTGGGAAATCATCAAATATCTTTCCCCGCTCTGGGCGGAGTGGGGGAGCGTCAGGATTTTGCTGACTACTACTACTGACTAAAACCCACCCATGTTCCTTTTATTGCCCTTAACGTACCGGGGCTGCGGTATTTTTTTCGAACAACCCGCAACCCCGGCAGGTTGTCACCCCTTGATGCTTGGCACCCGGGGCGGACCGCCCCTGCCGCCCCCCCCCTTACGCCGCTACTGGTTATGACAACGACTTATTAGTGGTCGGCTTCCAGACTTACGGAATGCAGCTGAATACCAGTATTTTACATGGAGTTACTGCCTATCTTACCTCCAAAACCCTGTTGAACTTGGCAATAAGATACCCCTTGGTAAAACTGGTTGTCAGACTTTCGGTACACTGACTAGCTGTAACTGCTGGAGGAAATTCGGTATGTAACAGGTAGTCACCCATCCGACCAACCTAGGCAAGCGCTGCTTAACCTAAAGATCGACCTGAGCGGCTGCTATTATTTGGCCACGAGCTCCTCTCTTGTTATGACAACGACTGTTCTTGATTAATTGTTTACAGTGGATGTTCAATGATCGGTAGGTATACAAATTAAAATCATATGTACTTGAACTTGAAACTTTAAGTAGTCATTGTAATAGTTTATTATTGGGAACATTTATTGACACAAATTGATGCCTTACTCAACATGAGATAGGTTTTGAAATTGTTTGATGATGTTATAATAATAGATGTTATAGTGTGTATAAAAAAATCTGGCCAAGTGCGAGTCGGACTCGCGCACGAAGGGTTCTGTACCTACTAATATTATAAATGCGAATGAGTGTGAGGATGTAGGTATGGATGTTTGTCACTTTTTCACGTCGAAACCGCTGAACGGATCTTGATAAAATTCGGCACAGAGGTAGATTGTAGTCTGGAATAACACATAAAATATTTTTTTAGATATCACGCTAGCGGAGCCGCGGGCGCCAGCTAGGTATCTATAAAAACATCACGTTGGTTGTATGGGAGCTTCAGTTTTTTATTGTTATTTTAGTTGTTATAGCGGCTATAGAAATACATCAAATTATCTGTGGAAATTTTAACTGTATCACGCTTAATGACATACAGCCTGGTGACAGACAGACGGACGGCGTCTGAGCAATAAAGTCTCGTTTTTCCTTTTGGATACGGAACCCTATTTTTTTTTCCTAAGTACTGGTTTTGATAAGACTTTACTTCGTATACAAGAAAGCTTTGGGCTTAATAAGATGCTTTTTTAAGAAGCTGTGTGTTGTCCCTCAATAACGAAAATAATATAAGACCGTACCTAATAATTTCAAAGCATTGAAATTTTGTATTTGCCAAGCAGTAGGTATCAATCAACTTAATTCTCATAGACTTGGAACGACCAATCAATTTGATAGTGGTTGACATTCAAGCGAATAGGTTTTTGTTTTTTACTATTGAAAATCAGTCGTTTAATTCACGTGAGAATTTGTCACTGAGTTTGTTCTCGGCTCTATAACGCTCTCGCATTTCAGCTCGTGCGTTAAATCTTCCTCGGCTGCAATGACAAAGTTTTCTCATTTGAATCAACATACTTATATTGTTTTTTCTTCAGGAATGACATGTGTCAACAACTGTGTTATTTGACAAATATTACTTGCTGATGTTTACTGCTGTGTCGTTTGCTAATGACTAGAACCCACCCATGTTCCTTCTTTTGCCCTTTATGTTCCTGGGCCGCGGTATCTCTTTCGAACACCCCGTAAGCCCGGCAGGCGTGGGCCCTGGCAGGTTCCTCTGCTTTTACTAATCCCTTGATATTTCTTTCAGGCAATGGACTGTACAACATTCTTCTGGTAATGACCTGCTCCCTTATTCTCCTGGCCATCGGCATAGACCTGTTTGGGTTCAGCCTGGTCGTGGCAGCCGCCTGTGATCTGGAGCTCACCGTCATGCAGAAAGGGATCCTTACGTCTTTGCCATTTGTTGGTGAGTACTTGTCTTGTTATCATCTATTGTCAGTATTTTTCCAACTATGTTGGGTTCCATTCTCAGTCTTACCGGATTCAGCTTAATACCAGTGTTTAACATGGAGCGACTGCTATTCTGACTACAACTCAACTAGTTCTGGGCAAAATGATATGCTTTAGGCTTAGGCTAAGGTTAAACCCAGCCCGTGATTCACAGGAAGTATCAATTAGGCGTTTGGAAAAATGTCTTTGGTCAAAGGCAAATGTTTGTTTTTATAGTTTTTCTAAGAATGCACCTAGTTTGAAAAGTATTAAAAGATCTGGCAGGGTTGTTATCATGGTTCTGTGCGTCAAAAGGAAAAATACGGAACCCTTATTATTTGGATCATTTTGTTATCCTGTCTGTCTCTCAAGACTATTTATCTCGAGAACGCCTGAAGGTATCAAGTTGAAATTAAAATAATACACTATTTGTACTCCCTTGAAGTTGTGGAAAAATCATATTTCTAAGTCTACACAGTCAAAAGATATGACCGGTTAAGTCGCAAGTTTGTACGGTACCCTCGGTGCACGGTTTTTTTAAACGCGTCACCAGGGGCGCCCTTGAAATGTAACTAAATATCCATCGCCAGCATGTCGAGTGACTACAAGTGCATCTTCAATTTCTTCAATAAAACTAGAATAATGAACAGTGACAGAACAATTGATTGTAAAAATAACACTGAAAATTGAAGTAGTTTGTGGAAGTAACAAGCTTAATAATTAATAAAAAATAAAATAAATAAATATCTTGGGACAACTCACACACGGCTATCTGATCCCAAGCTAAGCAGAGCTTGTGTTATGGTAACCAGACAACTGATATACATACTTATATATTTTATAAATACATACATATTATAGATAAATCACACCCAGACACAGAACAAACAATCATGCTCATCACACAAAGTTTGTCCTGGGTGGGAATCGAACCCACGACTTCCGGCTCAGCAGTCAGGGCCACTAACCACTAGACCAACAGGCCCGTCAAATTAAGCAACTATCAAATGTTTTTAACACGTTCATTGCATTACGAGGTTTATCAGAACTCTTGTAGGACTTTTGTATTGTGCGTTGAGTATAATCGTGTTGTTTCACTCCTTGCGAGGATCTAACGTTAAGTATGAGAAACCTGTATCTTTATTCTCTACTCATTATTAGGGCTCAAACGCACTAAAGGGTAGGTTAGTTTCGAGATCTTTTAGACCTCCAAAGTACCAGCTGAAAGTTCTTTGAAAATTATGGCGCAGGGAACGTGTTAAGCCAAAAGCTTTTGCGAATGTATGGATGTTAACAAACATCCCCCATTCTTTTTACGCCAGTCGCCTCTTTCAGTTTATAACCAGCCGTAAAAAAGTAGACGTAAAACGATTGCATTAGAATATTGAAATGAATATGTGGAGTGACAATAATGGATAGAGTAAGGAATGAGTATATTAGATGAAGTTTGAAAATTGCGTCTGTTACAGAAAAAAATAAAGAGAGTCGGTTTGTTAGATCTTTGGAACAGTGACTATCTGCACTGACAGTCAAAAATCTACAAGTTACTGCCGGGATCAACAGCTTAACGTGCTTACATGTAAACACTTACAATGACGGGACACCAACCAACAGCTTAACGTGCTTACAAGTAAGGTGAAAACTTGTTACGTTATAGGTAGACCCATCCCTAGATCAACTTAGGCAATCGCGGTTTAACCTAAAGATCGACCCGAGCGTCTGTTATCATTTACTACTAACCACTTATCACTTGCAAAAACTTTGTTTCAATTTAGTGTTAGTACCCTTTTTTGCGGATGGCATCATCAAATAACTTCCCCCGCTCTGGGTGGAGCGGGGGTGAGGGTCAGGCTTGTACTGACTAAAACCCACCCATGTTCCTTCTATTGCGGTTTATGTTCCGCGGTATCTATTTGGAACAACCCGCAACCCCGGCAGATTTAGTACACTTTAAGTCAATTAACTCGCTCACTGCTTTTTCTTATATTTCCAGGTATACTCCTGGTATCCTACCTTTGGGGTTACGTATCCGACACCAAGGGTCGTCGGTTCACCCTGGTGATACCTCTGCTGCTGTCCTTCATACTCTCTTGCATTAGCAGCCTCTCTCCTCACTGGCTGTTCCTGGGACTCGTCAAGTTTCTGTGTGTTTGTTTGTGAGTTACTTTTCAATACTTTTTTGTCAGCTCTATGCTCTTTGACAGGTGTCAATGTCACCTGTCAATTGTGTTCTGTCATTGTTCTCAATGTTATTTGCCTCCTTAACGAGTTTTGTTGTAACCAAATATTTAACAAACCAAAGAAAGTCTTCATCTTTAAAAATAGTCATGGAAAAATCCCGCCACATCAAAACATTTAATACTGTCATTCTTTCCCGTATTGCATGGATCTTATTAATTTGACCCGTCTAATTGTGTGGCCGAGTGGCGGAGGACCATGTGTATGTATATGTATGTGCCACATTTCGCCATTCGATCATGAATGTCAAGTGTTTATTGGACGGAAACTTATAGTGGAAAAGTTTTTAATACTGCTAGTGATGTACCGTTACTGTTATTTTTTACCAGTATTTTACGAATCGGAAATATTCTTTGTAAAATTGTATTGAGACCGGTAATATTGTTTAGAATATTGTTCACTTGTTTATGTTATACTAGCTTCCACCCGCGACTTCGTCCGCGTGGCATAGTTACTTTGGACTAACCCTAACTTAAATCCGCGTGATGCTCGAAAAATATATCTTTTTCTCTTATTTCCTTCCCTCTTTCTCTCAATTTTCTCACTTTTTTAGCCTATGTACGTCTCCAGGGTCCAAACTATCTCTGTACCAAAATTCATCCAAAACGGTTTGGCCTTTTAGACGTAACAAACTAACTCACTTTCGCTTTTATAATATTAGCAAGGAATTCTTTAAAACGCGCACGCGCAGCTGTTGCTAGCTCAATTATCGCACTTGTACAATCAATCCTTTTTGCTAAGGTGACTCTATAGGGTGACGATGTTTTTCCTAAAATAGATGAAAACACTGCCTCTAAATTGTGCTCAAAGAATTACTTTAAACTATTAAATAAATACAAACATAGAATTTGAAGGAAATTAAACACCATTTATGTTTATCTCTTATTCAAATAAATACGATTATAGAATAAAAAATGCGGGTGAAGTTATTCGATGAATTCCCCATCTTGTACTGTCTAAACCCCATCCATGTTCTTTTGCCCTTTATATTTCGGGGCCGCGGTATCACGTTCAAACAGCCCGCAACCCCGGCAGGCGGTGTCCTTGGCAGGCCCCTTGCTGACATCTCTTTGAGGTGCGCATGGAACACTAACGCGCCGTCAACACGGCCTGTCGTCACTGGACGGATGGACAGTGAGCTACCCATTGCTCACCGTCGACAGACCCGCATTTACGGTAGCCAGGAGTAGTCTCATGACACCTGATGGATAAAAACGGATGACGCTTTAGATGCTTCCTGAAAGTTCCATGAATAAGAGCTTATAAATAGCGTGTCAATCCATCATTTTTCTCTGTTATTTTTATTAGATTCTTGAGAAGGCGCCAGCTATATAACTTCCTGAAAATACTGAAAAGACTTTGATTGATTATAATTTGTTAAATCAACAGTAAAAGTGAAAATTCTTGTCTATTTCGTGGGCACTCCATCTTTTCTGATGTAGGCTGAGTTAATAAACAGTCCTGTAGCCCTATTATGACATCTTAAAGCAATTCTTATTCCGCTGAGGGAAAGAGACAGAGCTATACAGGGTGTCTAGCATCATCTCTTTCCCTCAGCGGAATAAGAATTGCTATAAGATGTCATAGTAGCCCTTCTGTTCTAGTCTGACTTGATAGTTGTGTGAATAATAGGTTTATTTAGATTTATTGTTGTGTTTGGGTGACTACCTTTAACTCACCGAGTTTGTTCCGTGCCTCGGTATCGTATTACCCAGTACTAACTGGGTTGTGGAGGTCAGATAGGAAGTCGCTTTTGAATGCGTTAGATTAGGTTTGACTGTAAAACCTGTTTTTTTCATCCCAAAAGGATATTTTAAGATAAGATAAAATAAGATATGTGACGGTTTTACAATGTTTATTTATTATTTAACATAACGTTCGTACAGGACACGGTACTTAAAATCACATTAATCACAACAATCAGCTAAGGCAAACAGATCAGCGCTGCGCGACACAGTCGCGCGCGCACATGTTACAACAACGAGCTTGTAGGGCCGACTGGCGACCTGAGAGAGCGGTGCGGGCGGCGCGGTACGCGAAACGCGGCGCATTGCGTTTACGTTACGTTTACGTTAGGTACCTACTCATCTCACAGACCCTCGCTACACACTCCCCCTCTAGTTCGGACATAGCGCCCTCGCGTTCGGACTAGCGTTCAATTTACGGGGTCGACCACGCTTGCGCTTTTCACGAACCGGAGACGTGATATCGCCGACGAAAGGAGTCAGGTGCGACACATGGTACCGACCAATGTGTTCAGCTCGTGTGACCCCCTCGATAACATAAGTAGTGGAACTTACCACTTCCCGGACACGATACGGGCCATCTCTCCTAGGGATGAACTTGGCGGTTTGCCCGCTTCCTGTGTCGTTCATACTCTGCGTCTTTAGAAGGACGAGGTCACCCACCTTGTAATCCGGAGGCGCACGTCTGCCTTCATCAGCATACTTCTTTCTGATGGACTGGGCCTGCTCGTGGACATCTCTGGCGTCTAAGAGCGCCGATGACAACTTACGGAGGTAAGGCGTAATACTCGGTATAAAATTATCACTATCCACGATGGCTTTCATGTCGGCCACGACATCAGAAGGCGCGCGCAGCTCCCTCCCGAATGTGAGAAAAGCTGGTGAAAATCCAGTACTCGCTGTCACAGCCGAATTCATCGCAAATCTTATAGCTGCGAGATGCTTATCCCAAGAGGCGTGGTCTCTTCCCACAAGGATCGCTAATTGGGGTTTAAGGTCCCGGTTTTTACGTTCAACGGGATTGCTTTCCGGGTGGTACAACGGCGTCAGAGACTGCTTAATACCCATCACGTGACAAGCCTGTTGCATCACCTCGGCTACAAACTGAACTCCGTTGTCGCTGACCATCCTACGCGGAACTCCAAACCTTAAGAAAACTTCGCTTATTAAAATCTCAGCACACTCTACGCTGGTAGCGGTTTCTAGCGCGAACAGTTCAACCCAGTGAGTACACACGTCCTCTATAATAAAAATCCATCGGTTACCTTTGGATGTCTTCGGCAAAGGACCGAACAAATCTACCGAAACAACCTCGAACCGACGAGTCGTAGCGGGTGTCTGCAGCAGTCCTGCAGGTTTCTTGTTGTCCGCTTTATAGCGCTGGCAAGCAGCACAACGCCTAACATAATTGGAAACGAAGGATTTCATACCTACCCAGAAATAGCGGGCTCTGATGCGTTGTAAGGTCCTCTCAACACCGAAGTGACCTGCGGTTGGAGCGTCATGGAAGTCGGCAAGGACGACCTCTCTTTCGTGAATGGGCACCACGAGACAGGCGGAATCAGCGTCGTCAGCCTCGGGTGCACACCGGTACAACACGCCATCAGACATCAGGTATCCTCGTTCTGACCAGCCCCTCCCCCTTGAGGGATCGGCGTCCTCTAAATCTTCTACAATTGTCTTCAACTCAGGGTCTTTGAGTTGATTATCACGCACATCAGCAGGTGCTCTGTGCGGTATATCTACAGTCACTAAGCATACCTCACATCCACCTGGGTCCTTTTCGCAACAGGCGGGGCGGCTTAGCGCGTCTGCAATCACGTTCACTTTACCGGGGGTATACTGTATCTGCAAGTTGTATGCCTGAAGGGTCAATGCCCATCTTGCTAAGCGACCACTGGGGGACTTTAAGTTCATCAACCAGCGCAAGGGTTGGTGGTCGGACTTGACTATTACGTCCGATCCTTCGATATAGCCCCTGAATTTGGTTACCGCCCAGACTACAGCCAGGGCCTCCCTCTCAGTGGTGGTATAGTTGCGTTCAGCTGGTAACAGTAAGCGACTGGCATACTCCACAGGCCTCTCATCAGGGCCCTCCCCCTGCATCAATACTGCTCCGAGACAGTAACCACTACTGTCGGTGTTTAGAGAAAAAGGCTTACCTTCGTCGGCTTGGCGAAGTATAGGCGCGGTGACTAGGAGCTTCTTAATGTCCTCGAATGCAGCCTGCTGCTCATCATGCCACTTCCACGAGCTGTTCTTCTTGAGGAGTTGGGTTAAAGGTTTCGAGACAGCGGCGTAATTTGGCACAAAGCGCCGGAACCAACTTGACGTAGCTAAGAAACCCTTAAGCTGCCTCTCATTCTTCGGGGCTGGCATGTTAGCTATTGCTGAGGTTTTCTCCGGGTCTGCCTGCAGACCACCGGGTACAATAATGTGCCCCAGGAAACGTACCGAATCACAGGCAAAACAACTTTTCTTGCGATTAACACGCAGATTAAATTTATCCAGTCTATCAAATACTGCCTCCAGGTCCTCGAGGTGTTGTTCGAAGGTGGGCGATAGAACTATCAAATCATCTAGGTATCCCAGTATAGTCACGGGCCTACTCCCACTTCGACCGTCCGAAGACGTCACGGCGCTGTCACTCACCCCGAGCGTCCGCGCCGGTACAGCCAAGTTCGACCGGAACCGGTCAATCAATCTCTGGAACGTGGCGCCTGAGTTTCGCAGTCCCATGGGCATTCTCTTAAACCTATAGGTACCAGAAGGTGTGACGAACGCGGTTTTGTCCCGGTCGTCTTCCGCGACACTTACCTGGAAATAGCCAGAATGGAGATCGAGCGTGGACATGTAGGCGGTAGTCTTCGCTGCATGGAGAACGTCTTCTATGCGCGGCAGTGGGTATCTGTCCGGTTCCGTCACAGCGTTAAGCTTGCGGTAATCCACGCACAACCGTACACCACCATCTTTCTTCCTTACCAACACTACATTCGCGGCCCATGGTGACTCACACTCTTCTATTACATCTGCTTGCAGCAGCTTCTCGAGCTCGCCTTCCAGCAGCTCTTTCTTACCTGCCGACATCCGGTAGAGCGGCGAGGCGGTCGGCTCCTGTCTCTCGCCTACTCGAATGTGGTGAGTAGCGTAAGACGTAGCTGGTCCCTCGGTGGCGAAGCGCGCAGCTCTAGACACTATAAGCTGGTTAAGCTGCGTCCTCTGAGCAGGTGACAGCTTAGACCCTTCGTTCTCTCTCAGTGCCAGGCCGGCGGTGTCAACCTGCATCAGCTCTGCGCCACTGGTAGATAAAAGACTGTAAGAGCGCACGAAAGGTACCTTTACCTCTGTTGAATCAGAAAAATACCAACAACCATGTTGAAGGTCAAGCAGAATACCTGATTTCGTAATAAAATCTTGTCCGAGAAGCGTCCTATTTTCCGCTTCTGGTATAACCATAAACGTTGTAGGTATGTTACGTCCCTGTACTACAACACTCGTATCACACAACAACACGTCACGTGTATGTTGGGTTCCGTCGGCCAACCCTATCGTGCGGCGGGCCGAAGTAAAACTCGTCCCGTTATTTAACAAAATCGTATACAAACCGGGACTCGCTAAGCTTTCAGTTGCACCGGTATCGAGCACAGCGACACCTACTAACGAAGCTACTTCGATCTCAATCGTAGGTCGCGACACGGAGGAGTCGAGTGTATAAGCACTTTGAAAACTCACCTTCCTGTCGGTGACCGCGGCCGGAGTATCTTCCTTAAGCTTATCTTTACAGTTAGGACATTTCGACCGAATAACACCTTCACGACCGCAACCATAACAAGCTAACTCACTACCTTTCGACTTACTCTCAATCGTGTGTCCGGAACGTTTATAGCGCGCGAAGCGTGGTCTAACACGTTTAGAAGTCGCACTATTGCTATCTATGCTCGAACTAGAGTCGGACGTAGCCGTTTGAGGGTTAAAACTTTTCACCGTCACCGTTGGCGGGTTAATATTTTTACCGGTCGTAAATGAAGGGTTATCTTTTTCACGTAAATTCGTGTTCGCGGTATTATTATTATGAGATGACATACCAGATTGATTCGCCTCGCTCAGCGTCTCTTCTACATACCTGGCTCTCTCAAGTAGACAGTCGACACTACTTACACTATCACGCGGAACACGTTTACGGATTTTACGATGCAAAAGGCCGTACACTATATCTAGTTGCATTATTTCCGATATAGAATACGGTAAACGCGAAATATTAGCGCGCACACGCGAAATAAACACATCGGCACTTTCACTCGTTTGTTCCTGCGCATATATGTCACGTAAGATCCTGTGGGCTGGACGTGGCGCGCCGTACATGAAGCGCAGCCGCCGTAACGCGTCGTCCCAGGTCTCCACAGTAGATCGCACTCCTCGCCACCACACGGCGGCCTCTCCGGTCAGCAGCATAGGCAAGCCACGTAACGCGTGTTCATCCGAGACGCTGGCGCACTCTTTGTATACAAGCACGCTCTCGATGAATGCTTCCACGACGTCGGCGTTGCAGGCGGTTCCATCAAACCGAGCCGTGCACCGGGTGAAGTTGCTGTTCGAAGTGTGCACCGCGTGCACTCCTACATGGGTAGCGGGGGATTGAGTCGACCCTCTCATCACGCTGGCCAGGATCCTAGATAGCTGGTCTTCTGTCATTGTGATCATGTTCGTGTCGCGGCGGTCCGTTGTAGTCGGCGTTCCCGCCGCGCTCGCGATGTTGTTACCTACAGCGGCCCCCGCGGCGTGCGGGTCCGCGCGTTCTTCATCGCTACTGGAATCCTCGTTGGCTGTCTGCCCGCGTGTTCTCGGCATCTTCAACACGAGTCACGACGATACAGCAACGGTACAGTAGGAAGTTAGGTACACAACAGAGCGTGGAATACGTTCGCGCTCGCGTAGGTAGGTACCTATTTTCGAGCACGTGCCGCGAGTTGGGCGCAATTTGTGACGGTTTTACAATGTTTATTTATTATTTAACATAACGTTCGTGCAGGACACGGTACTTAAAATCACATTAATCACAACAATCAGCTAAGGCAAACAGATCAGCGCTGCGCGACACAGTCGCGCGCGCACATGTTACAACAACGAGCTTGTAGGGCCGACTGGCGACCTGAGAGAGCGGTGCGGGCGGCGCGGTACGCGAAACGCGGCGCATTGCGTTTACGTTACGTTTACGTTAGGTACCTACTCATCTCACAGACCCTCGCTACAGATATTTATTTTTGCTTATACATGAAAAGTACAAAAAAAAACATGCAAGCAAGGTAACAAAAAAAAACGGTCCAGACATGTATTGTAAAAGAATAATTAATGTTAAAAAAATAACATCATGGTAGTTACAAAATAATTATTTAAAATAAAAAACATTTAGAATGTCAGAATAGTAATGGAATTTAAATAATTTCAAATCTTTATTAAATATTGGTCAATTAATGTCAATTTTCCAAGCATAATTTTTGAGTAGAGTTGCCTAATATGATTATGCTTGTTCGATGGTTTGCACCTCTAACATTGGTCATAAAAAAAGCCGAGTCAGACTCGCCCACCGAGGGTTCCGTAAAAACTTGCGACATAAACGGCCATATCTTTTGACTGCGTAGACTTAGAGGGTTGATTTTTGTCACAGCACAAAGGGACCACAAATTTGAGTATATGGTTCTAATTTCAATTCGATATCTCAAATCGTTTTTGAGATAAAGGCTCTTGACAGACAGACGGACAACAAAGTGATCCAATAAGAGTTCCTTTTTATTCCTTTTGAGGTGCAAAACCCTAAAATTGGTATTATATAACAAAGTGCAATATCTACCCAGTCAAAATATACGGAACAGCAAATTGTTTTTCTATTTTGCCTCTTATCATTATTATCACACCCGAACATGTATCGTATGCGATGTAGCACACAACTTTCATTCCATGTAAACGCTGACCTTGCATTGATAGGCTTCCCGTATAATGAGAAGCCAGCTGATACTGGATGCTACAAATCGATCTTTATACATACTAGCTATGCCCAGCGGTTTCACCCGCTGCTCAGGTCCATCTTATCACTTAAGGGTTCGAAAGACGAAAGATTCTCAGACTTACTGAATTTGTATAAATAAAATTTACTACTCTGTCAAGAAAGTACCGGGAAAAGATCAATAATACACAAAATGTCTGTTATTCATCCAAATTTTTTTTTATCACTTTCAAAGTATGCTCCTTTAGAAACGATACACTTGCGCCAACGAATAATCCATTCATCAAAACATTTTTTAAACGCTGCTTCCGGAATTGAGTTCAGTTCTCGCCGCGAATTCTCTTTTATGTCTTCTATCGTTCAGTTGGAAGGCGCCACTCCGAAGCTTGTTGACTAGTTTGCATGTCAAACTCGTAAACCCACGTCTCGTCACCAGTAACAATGCGTTTCATGAATGTTGGGTCCGAACTGACTCGTTCTAGCATGTCCTCAGCGACTTTCATGCGATTGAGTTTTTGGAGAAAATTCAGATTTTTTGGGACTAGCCGAGCAGCAACATGTTTCATACCCAAATGATTAGTTACTATGGTACGGATCGACTCGTGAGATACAGAAAGTTCGGCGGCTATCTCTCTTAGAGTTGAATGGGGATTTTCAGTCACTATTTTCTTCACTTTTGCGATGTTAACTTCAGTTGCAGACGTTGACAGCCTACCAGAGCGAGGCAAATCTTCCATCACATATCGACCGCTTTTGAACGCTTTGAACCACTCATAAGCACGAGTTTTTGATAAAGTCGATTCACCGTAAGCCTTCTGTAACATTTTCAGTGACTCCGAACACGAAATTCCATTGGCGACACAAAATTTTAGACAAACTCTTTGTTCGATATTTTTGTCAATACACACTATATATGATATTACTAAAACCAGCACTGTATTTAATAACAGATGCAACTCAAACTCCACGCCAAAATGGAAAACAGTTGTGCCAATCTAACAACTACAAAAAAAAACAAAAAAAATAATTTGGAACCATAAACAAATCATCCATTCCCGATACTTTTTTGACTGAATGTATAAATATAAAATTCATATAAAATCATAAGAATCGGTCGAGCCGTATCGGAGGAGTATGGGAACGAACATTGTGACATGAGAATTTTATATATTAGAAGATAAACAAACAAACTCAGTTTCGCTTTTATAATATTAGTAAGGATAATACATATTTTTTTCTCTGTGTCTATATGGTCAGCTAAACTTTTAGTAACAATGGAAAATGAATACTCGATATAAATTATGTGATAATATATCATAATACCATATCTAAAAGTGCTGTTTTTTTTGTTAATACAAAACCGAACAGTCGGTGGCAAAAAAGTCAGCGAAATCAAAAAAAGTCACCGACTTCCGGAAGTAAAGTTATTTTTCATTTTTTAGTTTTTTAATTTGGAAGTCGGTTTTATTTTTTACAAAAATGTTTTTATATCTAATTGATCTATGTCGTATAAACGAATCAAAGCTGGTTACTTTTTGTCTACATCAGCAGTAGGTACCTAATCTATATATTTTCTTCTTCGCCAGTGCTTGTGCAGCCAACTCTGCTACCTACACCCTGGTGGGAGAGTCATGTGTCCAGCGGGTGAGGAACCGGTACATGCTGCTCATGACCTGCCTGATTCTGCTATCTCCTGCCGTTGCTGGTGGTAAGGGTCAGATTTGTAATGTTATTTCAGACAGGCTCATATTTGTACGCCATTGATGGCAAGACATAGCGTTCTAATTTAGATTATTGACATCTGTACTTATGTTTACCTATGTTCTACATTTATAAAAACATTTGATTTCATTTCATTTGGCTTCTAAATACGCAGCTTGTATCATTAATATGGAAAAACATGTAAAGTTGTGTTCTCGCTAAACTGCAACTTGTGAAGCGATATTTCTAGGTTCTATAGCGTGAAGAACTAGGTGGAAAGTTATTCATCCCCTATAGAGAACGGATCCTTCTACAGACGGGTGTTGTGTCTAACGGGTTACAGGCCGACAGTTGTTGAATTTAAAACCATATAGGTACTCAACTCTGTGGTCCCTTTGTGCTGTGAAAAAATTAACCTTTTAAGCCTACGCATTTAAAAGATATGGCTGTTTATGTCCGTTTATACGGAATTATCGTTGCGCGAGCCTGACTCGCCCTTGGCCAGTTTTTTAATATACTTAACTTTAAAAGCACATTTCAGAATTTCGTGCTAGTTCATCCCTTGTGCCATAGATGGCGCTGTACTACATTTTGTACTATATTGCTGTAGTATTTATTTGTACGCTTTTAATTTTCAACAACAATAACACAGAATTAAAATTTCAGAATTGTCCAGATAGTTTAGGATGGACCATAAATCTACCAACATATTAACGAATTAAATAATCATGTAACTTTAATTTATTTAAAATTTCAGACTTCGGATAGTTTCGGATGTATAATGATAAATCTACTTACATAAATAATCATGTAAAATTAAGTAATTCTACTACATTTCTTTTTTCAGTTCTTACCTACCCAACCCTGAAACTAGACTTCGCCGTAGAACTATCCTGGTTGAACATCGTCTACAAACCCTGGAGGCTACTCATCGTAGTCCTGGCCTTGCCATCAGGCCTCGGGGCCCTGGCCATCTACTTCTTCTGCGAGTCACCCAAGTTCCTCTTCAACTCTGGAAGAAGAGATGAAGCTTTGGAAGTGCTGAAGCATATTTATGCTGTCAACCATAGGGGTTCTAAGGAGGAGTATACGGTAAATGCTGTTTTTATTGGAAGTTTTGGTTCATAGCGAACCTGGCTTGGCGAAATATTGTCGTGTAGTTACTCCTTCTTGTTGGTCCAATTGTCGCAAGCGCGACTTTTGAGCCCAAGGTTCTGGATATGAATCCAGGGTAGGACAAAGTAGAAATAAGTTTTCCAGGATTATGAAGTCTAGATTTGTGTTCTGCTGATGGCAGTAAGCTCGAACCTTTTATTTAAATAATAAGCACACCAAAAGCACGGTCACATACATACAAATTTAAATAAACTAACATCTAAAAACGGCATTTCAGTATTACTGGCAAAATGTAAGTGCTTTTTTTTTAATTTCTTTTTTTGAGTTATGATGCTGATCTCCTTTTTTCTTTTTTTTGAAAGAAATGCCCTTTCTACCATTGAAGAAAACACTCATTCGTTTTTTAACAGACGTCAATCTGCATTTGTGTTATCAGAAATATGTAAAAGCAAAGGACACAACTGCACATCCTCGTAAACAAAAGAAAACTTTAACATTCCGCCCAAATCCTAGAAAAATGATCCACATTGATCTTATTTTGCCATCCCCAGGTCCATTCCTTCACACTAGACGGCTACACCGCCAAGAAGCAGATGTCGCTGATCCGTGCGATGTATGAACAAAGCGCCCCCCTCTTCAGGCCCCCCTACGTCTGGAGATCAGCTCAGCTGTTCTACATCGTCGCGGTCGTGTACATCACGTGAGAACCAGGTTTTATATTGTAATCTATGTACACTAACCTGATTATGGTAAGAACTTATGAGGAGCATGGAGTAAGGATCCTCATCTTCAGTTGAGAGAGGAGACACGGTTGACGCAGTGGCTAAGCGTTTGACTGCTGCGCTACGTGTCGCGTGTTCGAATCCCGCACTGATCAAATATTTGTATGACCTACAGGTAATTGTTCTGGGTCTGGCTGTTTGTGTATGTGAGTTTAAATGTTTGTAAACGCACCCACGTTGCGGGAGAAATTCCTAGTTTAGTTGGTTAGGTTTCTATTAGTATGACAACTCGCGCTGATCAGGATTCTCTGTTAGCGAAAATACTGCAGTTCACCCTTCACAAGCTGAGTATATCGCCTTCGGATTGGTATCATGATCTGCCTAGCCTTTTCAAAACTATGTTGTGATCAACTTCCAATCTTACCTGAAGCAGCTTAATACCAGTATTGTACATGGAGAGACTGCCAATCTGATCTCCACAACCCAGTTAGTACTAGGTAATACGGTAGCCCTTAGTAAAGTGTTACCAAGGGCTACCGTATTACAACAACGTAGTACAACCAGTGGGTTGTCAGACATTCGGGCTACTGACTACCTGTCATCACTGTCCTAGATCTACAAATGGTAATCGGAAACAACGAGTTAATATACTTTCCAAGGCACGGAGGAAACATGAATTTCTCATATTTCTCTTAGTTTCAGTGTAAAACAGGTTTTTATAAAAAATGATTTTTGGTTCAATGGGTACTACCGGTGGTACACATTTAACCAGGGTATCGTCCACATTGAGCCACCTTATTTACTATGTCTTCTAGTTCAATTTATAAGACAAATACTTTGTAATAATAATAAAAAACAGTAATAATAAAAAAAAAATTACTAGGTTTTATCTTCAAATAACTATGACTATAGAAACAAACTTTAAAGAAAGTAAAAATTGATTTTCGGTGGCAGCAAAATCATTATACTTATCCTTTAATTGGACATTAGCCAAATCGGGTTCCAAAGGCATCTAGAATTTCATGGTTTCATTGTTCATTAACCGCATGAATGAAATTCCATAGTAAGGTTTGTCAACTTCAATGATCGGACTTTAATATTTTTTTGCATCAAAAAACACGAGAGCATTTCCTCGAAGCGAAATTTCCTCTTACAAACACTTCTTCTTCATCTTCGGACTCCTCTATCTTACTAATTTCAGTCTCGCTGTCTTCTACCATTGTCACCGTTTCAAGTTCTTCTTCAGAAGTAGATTCATCTCTATCTTCCTTTTTCTTTTTCTTTAGGGCTTTTATTTTAACTTTTTCTGAAAGCCGAATGCTTTTTTTAGCTCGCTCTTTTTATTATCATCACTTTGCTTTGCGCCATTCTATAAAAAAAAATAATTGTAAAAATCACACTCATTTAACGACTGGGCTGTATACAATGAACCATGGTTCAATGTGTACCATTCTTAGGTGGCTCACTGTGAGACACACCACGTTTTGTTAACTAAACTCAAAATTTTACAGGTAAATTAATCTCGTAAAAACACGAATTATAGCGTTTTTAATTCCTTAATAACCGTAGAAAACAGTAAATATATAAATAAATCGATATTATCTAAACGAAGAAAGTTAAAAAAGAATGACATCGGAAAAAAATACTTACTTTTTGAGTCAGTTTGCTTTCAAAAGCTCCTCACACAACCACTTTGCATGCGATCGCCACGCAAACTAGTGGGCAGGAACGGAACATAAATACCTCTGTTTCACTCATATTAGTGCGATTTGGTAATGTCACATTTTCGAGATTTGGCGGTGGTTAAATGTAGCTGCCTGGTTCACTGTGAGACACCCGACCCTATGTAATGGGTACGGCTAACCTTGAAGGTAGACCTGAGTGGCTGTTATTTTAGCCACGAGCTCCTCTCTTCGGATTGGTATCAGCTGGTCTTAATAGAGGGGATGATGCCGATCTGATTAAATGATTATAACTCTGCTTACGAACTGGGAGATTTTGTGTGAGGTCAGGTACGTATCGTAGTTCGCTGCTGTGGAGATGCCATTACAATATTATCACATATCTGCTTATCCATTTTCCCAATTATGTTTAGGGTCGGCTTCCAGTTTAGCCGGATTTAACTTTATACCATCACTAGCTTTCGCCCGCGGCTTCGCCCGCGTTAAATTTGGGGTAACACAGTTCCCCTTGCGCCTTATTGATTTGTAATACCAACGCTAAGTTTTCCCGTTTCTTCCCTCTTTCTCCCTCACATCCTACTTTTTTCAAAAAAATATTAGCCTATGTCCGTTTCCTGGTTCCCAACTATCTCTGTACCAAAATTCATCAAAATCGGTTTAGCCATTAAAGCGTGAAGAGGTAACAAACAAACAAACAAATAAACAAACAAACAAACAAACTCACTTTCGCTTTTATAATATTAGTAAGGATTTCACATGGTGTGACTGCCTATCAGACCTCCACGCCTCTGGCCAATCATAATCAAAATATTATATTTATTTCATTTAATGGGCACTTATTAAACGCCGAGAAAAAGCACGTTTCGGGTTGGTCATTTCCTATGGAAGAAGTATCGGCAAGAAACTCCATGGTTATTACAATACCCAGTATATTATTTGAGGAAAATTGTATGTGCTTTCGAGTATAAAATTGTACATTTCTGTGTCTATGCTTCATAAAACTTAAAAATATTTTGGTTAATTGATTAAATGTTCTCTGGAATTCAAGTTTCTCCATGGGATGTTATATTTTTTTACAAATTAAAAACACTTCGATCTTTCCTAGGAACAAAATCATCATATCCATTTCAACACTTCAAGGTTTTTGTTTCCGTTCACAGAAACAACAGCTTCTTAGTATGGCTTCCCTACATCCTCAACCTGATCAGGTTGTCAATGGAGAGCGGCAATGCTACAGGGAATATCTGTGAACTAATCAGCAGCAAGCCTGTCGTGGCCATTAGCAATTCCACTGAAGACATTGTGAGTATCAATTTTAGTTTCTAAAACTTGGTTGACGTGTTCGTTATTCTTTCTAAAATTCATAAAGCAATAATCAGTGTTACTATCACTTCGAATGTTAATGCTATTCTTTGACGTAAAAATAAGCCAACGCTATGATCACAATAAGAATTGGGCAACTGTTTATTGATGTATTATTTTATGCATGGAAATGTGGGTAGTTGTTACACCTGGGTTCATAATTCTATTTTCGAAAAGTGTAGCAACTTTTCGAAAATAGAATTTACTCCTAAAATTATACTTATTGTGAAAACTATTTGGTTTTGACTTTTTGGTTTCTGTCAGGGATTATTGATAGATAGACTAATGTTAAAACATTCACAATTTATTCCAGACCTTGAAAGTCTGCACTGGTACAATAGAACACAACGTCATCTTAACCCTCATCGCGTCTCAATCAGTCTTCGCGTTCTTCAACTTTATCATCTCCTATCTACAAAACCGGAGGAGAGTGGTGCTGATCTGCATCCTGTGCCTCTCCGCGCTCAGTGGGACCATGCTCAACCTGGTGCCTGAACCCATCTCCAGTGTGTTCTTCTTCATGGTGTTTACTTGTACGTGCTTGGGGATGGGCATCCTGGCATCTTATTTCGTGGACATTTATCCAACTTCTTTTCGGTAAGTTGTTTTGTTATTCTGTATATTGACGACACGGTTGGCGCAGTGACTGTGCGATTGAATGCTGCGCTGCGTGTCGCGGTGTCGATTTCCGCACGGAACAGATGTAGAGAGAGAGAGTTTGGCCTACGGCTACTGGCTGTTTGTGTATGTGAGTTTAAATGTTTGTAAACGCACCGATACAGGAGACATTCCTAGTGTGGATCAACTTTTTTTTTAATATATTATTTATATTAAAAAATAACTGCCCCGTTCTGTACCTGCTTCGTTTGGCCTAGTGGTCGCAATCGTGACTGCTAATGCTGATCCTGGGTTTGATTCCCGGGTGGGACAATTTGTTATTGGGTTTTTCCATTAGGGTTTTTTTTAATAGCAGTCAGGGAGTCTGAATTATTACCTAATTTTAGGAATGGATTAATATGGATAATACTAATTGTGATTGTTGCAATTAATTAACTTAATTGAAATCGGATTATTGTATTTTCGATTCAATAATCAACACCTCGAACTTGTACTAGAGCCTCAGAAAATAGAACAATTGAAGTCGTTTAGAAGTCTCTTTTGTTTCTCCAATTTTGTCCATGTCAAGTTTTAATGCATCGTCTCGTATTCTTTCAGGGGCATGGCTACCTGCCTCAGTATAATGGTGGGTCGCAGCAGTACGTTCATCGGCATCAATGTGGTGGGGAACTTGATATTCCATCACTGTCAGGTCACGTTCTATCTGTGGTCTTTACTAGTCCTGAGTAAGTACAAAACTTTTGTTTTAGGAAACGTTGTTTATATCAGACTAGCTTTTGCCCGCGGCTTTTCTCGCGTTAAATTCGGTAGCGCCTTATGGATTTGTAATAGCAACGCTAAGTTTTCCCGTTTCTTCCCTTTTTCTCCATCATATCCCAATCTTTAAAAAAAAATGCCTATTTCCGTTTCCTGGTTCCCAACTATCTCTGTACCAAAATTCATAAAAATCGGTTTTGCCATTAAGGCGTGAAGACGTAACAAACAAACAAACTTACTTTCGCTTTTATAATAATAGTAAGGATGGCGGACTCCCAAAGATACCATCTTGTAGAGTCCGCCATATTGAATTTATTTTATTAGTTAGTAATTTTCTAGGCATTTCCATAATATGGGTATCAAATGAAAGGGTTTGTTGTGGAGAATACAAGAAATTATATGAATTGAAGGTATTCAGAATTGAAACAGATCCTTCTGCCAATAAAAAAAGAGATTGATTTTGATACTGCTGCTGTTTGTTTTATAATATCCTAAAAAAAAATATTTCTTTCTCTAGGTAGTGCAGTAGCCGCTTGGTTCCTGCCACCAGACAAACCGCAACCAGTCGTGACCAAACCTGATGCTGTGTAGATGTACACGTGGAGATGAAAGCTTTATATCTGTGATTTATAAATATTGTATCGTAAGCAGTTGTTTAAGGAACATTGTTATGTCTGATGATGCTAAGAAGTATTGTGAGTTTCAAAGAAACTGATAGAAATACTGGTGCTTTACTTGTTAAACGAAATAGTATGAGTACGTTATTAATATCGGCAAATATTGTAACATTGCTGGATTATTGTGAAGAGTTTTATAGAACACTAGCTTTTGCCCGCGGCTTCGCTCGCGTTAAATTCGCGGTAACACAGTTTCCCTTGCGCCTTATTGATAAGTTTTCTCTTTTCTTCCCTCTATCTCCCTCACATCCCACTTTTTTAAAAAAATATTAACCTTTGTCCGTCTCCTGGTTCCCAACTATCTCTGTGAGAAAGGCGCTAGGGTAAAAACTACAGGTAGCAGGTACCTTGAAATCAGGAAAGGGGAATGTCTTATACCGAATTTAACACGGGCGAAGCCGCGGGCAAAAGCTAGTTGTTATATTATAATCAGAAGTATTTGTATTGGATCCATGCTTCTCTATGTTTTCATAATAAAATCAGAATTTAACTGTGTTTGAGATCGAAACGATATTTTAAATAGGTTGTGATAGTTCCTCATTAGTTAATTAACCAAATTATCTCAAGTATACTTGTACTCAAATGTGAGTTAATTATCTCTAAAAGAAATGTTAATTGGATAAATGAAAAGTTAATTGGTAAAAAGTACTATTATTTTTATATTTTGTAGCATTTTTATTGAATTAAGCGATATAAATTTATTATGTATCACGTGTAACTACTTGGCTATGTAATAGCATCAATTATGAAAATATATATTTTATATGATAGAAAAGGCGTTCTAAATACAAAAGGTATTTATAATATTCTTCTTAAGAATCTTGTTAATGTAGTTATAGAAGATCGTTTTATAAAATAAAAGAATATATATTACATAAATAATGTCGTTTATTTACCTTTTTACTTGTAAAGCGTTATCTAAAATAAACAATTGTCATAAATCTTAAACGTTTTAAACGTCAAGAAAAACTCGTTCATATATTGTTTAAATCACAGAAAAAATGTGAATGGTTTTTTTTATTATTAATAAATGAATGTATCAAAAACTACGCCTTGCCGTGGTCAAAATTCCACGTTATTAAATACAGTAAAATAGTCATAATATTTGATTGTTGCTCTCTTTTAAAAAGGTCACATTCAAATCTACTATTAACATTAAAATTTGATAATCACCTAAAATAAATACAAAAATCTTAAAATTACGAGATCTTATTCTACTTACACCTTATTAAATAGATTACATTTAAAATGATCGAATGAAACATTAATTGATTACCTAGAACAGGGATTTTCAAAGTGAGATGGGCGCAGATACCTGCAAAGGTGTCGTTATTTACACATTATCCGCGTTTAGGCCTTTTATTTTACATACAAACTTGGTAACAAAAAGGTTTAAAAGTTACTGAAAATATTTACGAAAAAGTTTTTTTTTCAGACCAATTCTCAGTAATACAAAATTGTTATTTTAAATTATCAGGAGAAGGGGACAAGGATTTTGTTGTCTATTAGAAAGGGGGCGCATTATAAAAAAGTTTGGAAACCCCTGACCTAGGCTATTATTGATAAGTATGACTTCATCTCACTTTCATCTTAACAGGAGTATGTATGGATATGAGCGTGTGGCTCATTAGAATAAATAAAAATAGTAAACATGTCGAATTGAGAACTTCCTCCTTTTTTGTTTCCGTCGGTTAAAAACATGTCGTAAGAAAAAAAAAACTTCGCGGACTTTTTTAGAGCCCTTGTGATTTCAGTCCTATAACATCCTACAAAAAGGCAGTCAGTATTTCGTGGGGCACTATATCGATCAATCCGATACCTCCGCACGTTTTCTGTACGAGTCCGGTGTCCGGAACCGTGTCCGGAGTTTGTCTATAACCGTTTGATCGAACCTTGATACATCATGTTTCAGAAAGCCTAAAGAAATCTGTTTTTAACTCTACTATGTTATCGAAATAATTGATTTTCTAGTGGAGAAAGGAGATTGGCTTGATTTTGACTCAAACTTTAGCTGGATTTGACTAAATATTCAATTAAAAAAATATAAATTAGGTACTATTGTCTATCTCTGCAACAATATTCGAGTATTAAACTCGCTAACGGACGGACTGGCACAAATCACACCAAAACTATTACGTTTGACATTTTCATACAGAACATTAATACAATTAATTGTCATTTCAGTTACATTGAATTAAACATGTCTTGACATGCCTACTGTATCCTAAAGCTACATATACGTAGATATATATCTGTCTAGTCCTGTGTTCTTCTCCAGGCCGCTGTCTGGTTCTTCCTCAGTCTTCTGGCTGATATCTTCTTTGTTTTCTTCAAGTTTTATTATCATGATGGCACCGATTGATACTGTGAAATAACATATTTGATTAGTTATTACTATTTTTTTGTCATCATCATCTGCATCATCATTGTCTCCTTTGCTGCCCAGAACTCAGCGTATGAGTCCAAAATATATGGTATAACTAGGTTTTGCCCGCGGCTTCGCTCGCGTTAAATTCGGGGTAACGCAGTTCCGCCCCAGTAGCGCCTTTCTCCTTCGCAACACAAAACACACCACAAAAATAGCCTATGTCCGTCGTGAAGAGGTAACAAACAATCTCACTTTCGCTTTTATAATATTAGTAAGGATTCGGACTGAGCAGCGAAAGGGAGACAGACTATGTTGGAGACAGTTTCTAAGCAAAGAATTCTGCATTTTCTGCCTACCACCTCCCGTTTCTTTCCAGTTGTTTATATTATGTTACTTTAACGATAACAACTTCAAACAAGTTTACCAGAAAATGAACTAATGCGCAGATTATAAATGAGAGCGGTGACCGACGAAACTATAGTACTGTAAAAGTTTTATTCCATTAGCCAAAGAGTGCTGGCTGGTTTGGAAAAACGTTCGAATACTCAAGCTGTTTAAAAAATAATAAAAAAAAAAATATCGAGGCGAAAAAGGTTTGCAATGATGTGACAAGTATTTGTAAAATGATATTATAAAATATAGCAAGAAATGCTGTATGCTTATTTTAATACGAATAAAAACCCTCCATATCACAAACCATTACAGTACCACAATGAGATAGAATAACATTAAATTCAAAGAGGGGGTTGATGCTGAAATGATATCTTAGAACAGTACGTGAGGGAAAAACATGCTGTAGTGACCTAAAAATTGGGATAAGAAACACGATGGTAAAATACATAATAAGATACTTACACGCAAGCAAAGCTCCCACTGCTATGAAAGGAGCTGGGCAGGAGAAGTCCAGTAACGCGCCCACTGCCAGGTTGGATGCTACTCCACCAGCTCGACCCCACCAAGCTCCCCAGCATACGCCCAAACCACTAGAGCAGAGAGAGAAAGATGATGTAGTTATTGGTAAATACGAAAAAGACAATAGAAATAATGTGTTCTTCTATTATTTAAAAAAAAAATTGCATCAGCCCACTGGCAAAAGGCTGCCAGTGCTGTTCAGTCCACTTCTAACAACAGCTACCCTACCATGAAGTCTTAAAAAAGGACTTATTCCACTGAGGGAAAGAGACAGAGCTATACAGGGTGTCTAGCACTATTTCTCACACAGGAATAAGTACAGCTATAAGATGTCATGGTAACCCTACTGGCCATTCTTTTTGAAAGCGATCCAACGTTGATCGCCATCGTCGCTTGGGTCTTTCACGACATCAAATTTCCTCATTTGGTTTCCATTCCCTAGTCAGTCTTGTCGAGCTATCCTCTGACATTTAACATTATTTTAATTAAAATTTGTATTATCCATAAAGTATGACAATGTATCGAACAAACTGCCATAACATTCGGATTTCTTGATAAAAAAAATCAATTTTACAAAGCGTTTTGCTTCTCGAAATAATCCCAAACGAGATCTGCGTTACAGGTTTGATCCCCACTCGGTAACGGTCGCACGTTCCGGGTCTAGCTGTTTGTGTATGTGAGTTTAAATGTTTGTAAATGCACGGTCTATAAAAACACGGTATATAAAACTAGTGGTTGTACTTCTGGAAGGAGATGGACTGGCTGGAATGACGGCCGCTTAGGTGTACAATAGTCCATATGCAAGGACTAAATGCGGAAACCGGACCCCTTCAAGAAGCGGGGTCCACATAAAGAAGAATGAAGAAGAAGTATTAGTAACTTCCAGTTACCTTAACCGCGCCGGCAAAACATGCAACAGCAGTCTAATCAAGAGCACATTGCCATTCAGCGATGCAGCATTTAATGCTGCAGCGGCTGCAACTGCTATCTTATTGAAACTGGAGCAGGAACAGGCAGTTGCTGCCAAACATGCGCTGGCGAGGGCACAGACAGCTGTGCAGGCGATGGCTGCACGACGGACTCCTAAGGCTCCACCTCGTGCACAGAGGATTGCGCAAGCAGCGTTGCCGAGGACACAGCAAGCGCCGACTATGAGGCCGGAGGTGAACACCTGGAAAATTGTAAAAAGGTGTACGTAATTAATAGCTCTAGAAGCAGAAGGCGTATGATTTGGTAAATTCTTAAAAGGTCATGGATGCAGTTAATGTTGTGAATTGGACTTTGAAACCATTTTACGAATCAAAAACATTTATTTCAAGTAGGCCAGTTAAAGGCACTTTTGAACTGTAGAAACAATGAAACAAAATGAAGCTACAGTATAGACTTAGTCGAGAGATGAATTGTTTTATAAAATCCGCATCACATGTCGATATACACCATGATTCATTAAATTCCTTTAAGACCCAAATATTAATGTCTCAAAATCAATCTCCTAAGGACTTGTAGTTTTAGAATTAAGCCACCTACATCTGGTAACTTGCCTACCCAAATTGGCTTCTATTGTTTTTAATTTATAATTTAATTTAATTTTGATCTCATTTGTTTTTCCTTTTGTAACAAGTTTTGTATTTTTTCGTTTAAGTGTCTTCTGTTATACCCTAAAGAAATATTATTTTTTGTTGTTTTTGTAGTAGTTTTTTTTTTAAATTATAAATACATTAATATTATTGTTATTACTTATTATGTAAAAATGTTGGTTAACCTGTAATTGGCAACTGTATAAGTCCAATACTACGTAATTTTTATTTTTTAAGATATTTTTATACAGAAGCTGTTGGTGACCTTTTTAATAAATAAATAAATAAATAAACAGTCCCAGTCACAAAGCAAAGTACTGTAGTTGCCCATTCCAAAGCGTAGATGTCTTTCGGCAAGAAACTCCATGGACACTCTTTTAAAACAGAATATTGTTACAAAATCTTGGTTACATCCTTCATATTGATATGGTAAATTTACCACGGCTTAGTGCATGTTAAACGTCCTTAATAAAAACAAAATATATCCAAAAGTTAAATAATAAATTCATTCAAATAAGCCGCGGCAACCGATAGTGCCCGTTCACGAACATGACGCATAGATCAGCACTATTCAACTCAACCATTTTGAATGGAACTAAATGATCCAAATGATAATATCCTTACTAATATTATAAAAGCGACAGTGAGTTTGTTTGTTTGTGACCTCTTCACGCTTTAATAGCTAAACCGATTTAGATGAATTTTGGTACAGAGGTAGTTGAGAACCAGGAGACGAACATAGGCTTTTAAAAAAAATGTGGCATATGAGGGAGAAAGAGGAAAGAAAAGGAAAAACTTAACGTTGCTATTACAAATCAATAAGGCGCAAAGGCAAAAACTGCAGGTAGCAGATACTGTGTAATACCGAATTTAACGCGAGCGAAGCCGCGGGCAAGAGCTAGTAATTCATATATTTAACTATTAGGCCCATAGCACACGCGCTCATAAACGCGCAGACGACGCACAGATTACGCGCATATACGCAATTCAAACGAGATTCGATCGCAACCTTGTAACTTAAGCACACGGGGCAATTGTGAAACGCGCCTCTACTGCGCGTATACGCGCGGATACAGCGATACAGACGCGCTGTAGTCGCAGCACACAATAAACTATTATTGCGGCAGCGCATGTAGTGGTGCATTAGCGCACCCCCCTTGCCCCTACTCCGCTCTTTTGTACGCGCGTTTGTATCTCTTCAAACGCGCGAGTACGCCATTCATGCGCGCGCTTGTAATATCAACACAAACGCAACAATCAGTGTCTACAGCACCGAAGACGCGCGTTCCTGAAACGCGTGTCTTCCGCGCGTTTAAAATACGCAGTGTGCTATGGGCCCAAGCGGCCATTTTAGAACTCATTTTGGAATGCGGTAAAGTAGACTTTTGCCATAGAAAATATACATAGTAATAGTTAAAGATACTTACTTCCTGATCAATAGTAGCATCACAAGTGCTGCTCTGTCCAAAATGATCTCCATAGCTGCTGCCATTTAACCCAGGAACAAGTATCTCCCTGCCATAGGAGTCATACTGTAAGTCTTTCCAGTGGGTAGACGCGTTGAACAGTCTTGCGTTTTCTGGCTTAGCTGTAGATGCCGTTAGCTTGCACTCTCGACCCTGGATGCGGAGGAGCAGCTCTGGGATCCACATGTTTAGGCCGAAGCCACTGAAAATCAGAGCATGAAATCTGAGTACATTCTTTGAAAGTAATTATGAGTTGTTTCAGTTGCAGTTTTATCATTTTTGAAATCAATCCTTACTTCCTTACTAATATTTAAAAGCGAAAGTGAGTTTGTTTATTACGTCTTCACGCCTAAATGGCTAAACCGATTTTAATTAGTTTTGGTACAGAGATAGTAGGTATCTAGGAGACGGATATAGGCTATTTTTTTTAAGTGAGAAATGAGAGAGAAAGTGGTAAAAAAAGGGAAAACTTAGCTTTACTATTACAATAAATAAGGCGCAGGGGCAAAGACTACAGGTAGCAGGTACCTGCAAATCAGGAAAGGGGAACTGTGTTACCCTGAATTTAACGTGAGCAAAGCCGCGGGTATAAGCTACTTATTTATTAATTTCGTCAGCCTCGGTGGTCTAGTCGGTTCAAGTCCCCTGGGTTATGACCGATTGATACCTCGGCCCCCGGAACACAAAGGGCAAAAGAAGTAAAAGTTCCTCCAGTTACGCCCAGAATGAAGAAAGTTATTTGATCAGTTAATATCCTTAAAAAAAGTATCTTTATTTAAATCTATGAACGTTTGACACTCACGCTGCCATATTAGCGAAGAACATGAACAGTATAAGTGTGGATTTGACGGCATAACTCTTGGACACGAAGGTCTTCAGGTCTTTGATGACGCTCAAGAACAAGACTTTCGTTCTGCTCTCTTCAGTGCCAAGGGTCTTCCCTACGAAGACTTCGTCTTGTATCAGCTTCTTTATCTGGAAGTAAGCAAAGGTTTTGTTGTAGTATTTATGTGTGTACCTATAGGTAGTAGGCTTAAAGGACGAGTGTGTTACTTTTTTCATATTCCAACAATTACTGAGATGTCGTGGTCTGGTACACACGGCGACAGATCAACCTATACAAAACCAGTTTATGCGGATCTCTCATTGTACTTGAAATTTATGGTGTACGATCCGTTGTTGAGAGAGCAGCATAAACTGGTTTTGTATAGGTTGATCTGTCGCCGTGTGTACCTCAATCAAATACTTCCTGTATATCAGACTACGGCTTGTTGGACGACTTATTCGCAAGACATCATAGGCTTTGGACTCTGTCGTTTTCATATACCTACTGTCTTACCAGACGTTATCGTTTTACCGCTTGTAAAACGATAAACTGTTTTGTCGCCTTTTATTTTTCATGAAATTTGAATATACTGACGTTTAATCTAATTATAATCTATTAAATTTTATTTTAATGATAATAATTTATATTTGTATGTAATGCAATTTATTTGTTTGATGTAATTTTATTGTATTTTCTGACACTATTCTATTTAATTGAAATTGGAATGCTTGTGTTTGATGTTAGGTACCTAAAAAAATGCTGAAATAAAAACTTTTTTGTAAAAAAATAAAACCGACTTCTAAAAAAAAACTAAAAACTGGAAAATAACTTTATTTCCGGAAGTCGGTGGCAAATAATGTCAACGAAACCAACAAAAGCCACCACCGACTTCCGGAAATAAAGTTATTTTCCAGTTTTTAATTTTTTTTTAGAAGTCGGTTTTATTTTTTTACTAAAAAGTTTTTATTTCAGCATTTTTAGTTATAGTATTATGATATAATACGCATACACGGTTAAAAAGTTTCTATTTTTAGCTGTAGACCCGTCTTAGATACAAGTTTTAGTTCCACATCAAGCTATAGATTAAATACTTAGTATCTATATTATGCTTTAGTATTAAACTAATTCAGAAATCATATGCATCATCCCCTAGGGGATACAGCTGATACTTGATCTGATGTTTATGTTTCTTAATGACTAGGTGAGGGGTGGGGAGGGGATACGGTCACCCTGCTCCCACTCGCCTGCCTACCCTGGCGAAACCCATACTTATACATGTGATTGCAGCAATCACGGCAGATTTGCTGTCATTTATTAAAGAGTGCCGTTGTTTATCACTGAAGATCTATCACCAAATTAAAATACAATCACCTCAAAAAACTGCGATGACCTTCCAAACCATCGTAGTACACACGGCAACAGATCAACCTATACAAAACCAGTTTATGCTGCTCTCTCAACAACGGATCGTACACCATAAATTTCAAGTACAATGAGAGATCCGCATAAACTGGTTTTGTATAGGTTGATCTGTTGCCGTGTGTACATAGCATTTTTTGATCATTTGTCTTCGACAACTTCTAAAATATAATCGACGAATGAGTATATCATCAACGTACACGAAGTCAATCTAATACGCATTATTAAAGATAACTCAAAAACTACGGGTCGGATCTTTATATTTTTTTTATGGGACCAAACGACAACCACCAGCTTTCGAATAAAAAAAGAATCATCAAAATCAAATCGGTTCACTCAGACCTGAGTTACAAACACAAAAAAAAAAAACATATAGTCGAATTGAGAACCTCCTCCTTTTTTTGGAGTCGGTTAATGAGTCGTTGTGTTGCTTGAAATAAATGAATAAATAAATAATGGTGGATGTGAGAGCAAATAAATAAATTAAAAAAATACATTATTCCTCGTTGCGTTATTTATGCTGTCAAGCAGGTTTTTAGCATCCGGAGCAGTTACAAATTTCCTTCACAATTGTTTGATGTTAGGTAAGTTACGAAATATTAAACGCAATTAGTAGCATATAAATAATATATTTTTTAGAATCGTCAGATAGGCAATTGTTCCTTGCAAAATATTGGTAAGCAGCTGCATCTGGTTAGACTGGAAAGCAACCCCTAAATTATTGAAAAAGGCTAAGCTGATGATAATATTAAATACAGGATAAAATACCTTATATTCAGCACTGCTCCCATGATTTGACTTATAAATAGACGCCAGGATCTTCAAAGCCTTCTCACTCCTATTCGTATCCGACAGCAACCTGGGACTCTCAGGGAGGTACAGCACCCAGGTTCCAGAGATGAACCCAGGTATGCTGGAGAGAGCGAGGAAGAGCCTCCAGGAGTAGATCGGCCAGAGGGTCTCGTGGTCAATCATCTTGAAAGGTATCACCAGCCAGGCAATGCCTGAAAAGAAATGAAAAAAAATGAGTTTAAAAAAACAATTCATTCGTTTGGCTCGCCTCCTAAGACTAGTGAAACAAGAACGTGCAGTACAACTTCTGCCTTTCCTGACAGGAATAACACGCGTGATGTTATTCTAGAAAAACCAAGTTCTAGATTATGTTTGTTTTAAATGTTACAGTTTAGTTTAATTTCATTCGAGGAATTTATGTAATTGAAACGGCATTGCGTTTAGAAAAATTTCCTTACTAATATTATAAAATCGAAAGTAAGTTTGTTTGTTTGTTACCTCTTCACGCTTTAATGGCTAAACCGATTTTGATGAATTTTGGTACAGAGATAATTGGGAACCAGGAGACCGACATAGTCTATTTAAAAAAAATAGTGGGATGTGAGGGAGACAGAGGGAAGAAAAGGGAAAATTACAAATCAATTAGGCGCAAGGGAAACTCTGTTACCCCGAATTTAACGCCCGCGAAACCGCGGACAAAAGCTAGTATAAATATGAATTGGATACGGGCTTTTTGTTTAGGCCCTTTAATTTTGTTTTTCTTTTTAGGCTTCCGTACCTCAAAAGAAAAAAAGCGGATCCTTCTCTGTCTGTCTAACCATAGGTATACTTAAGACCCTCAACAACCCTCTAAGTCGAGCAGATAAAAGATATGGCCGTTTATGTTGCAATTTTGTACGGAACCCTGGGAACCCGCGAATCAGACTCGCACTTGTCCGGTTTTTTTACTTAGGTACTCCTTTATGGCTTTATAAGTATCGTGTTTGTTTTTTGGTATATTTAATTTCCACTCGATATGTCCACGCGTTCCCGAGATAAAGGGTCTTGACAGACAGACAAAACGTGATCCTATAAGGGTTCCGATTTTTCTTTTTGAGGTGCGGAATCCTAAAAAAATATATTTATTTTAAAATGAAACGTCTACCCACCTGCATCAATGTTATGACTGAGCCTGGATTGAACGCATGAATGATCGACATGAATCTAGCTCCTGTCATCACAAATTCATTCAATGTATACAATAGTATTCGGTTGACGGCACAAACACACAGACAATTTATCAATATACCTTTATAATGCCGTAGACGCATTCAATTTTATTGGATTAGTAGCTGTCCTATGCGTTGCAATGCAATTTTTCTACAATACACTCCCGGACTCCTAAATCGAGCCACCTAGCATAATGATTTAGTAACGTCCATAACTTTAAAATATTGTATGAATGATCAAAAAGTTTTTATGCAATTTTGTAGCTGGCATAATCAACATTAGGCTCATGTACTATTGTTCTGAATTTCTATTGTTTGACCTTACACCCTTCACTGCCTTAGGATTTTTTCTCTCGCTGTTAAAACCATCTTTTGACTTCAACAAATATTTAAAAAAAGAATTCCATAGTCCAGGCGTTGTTGAGTTATGCGCTTACCAACACATTTTGTTATTCATTTTTATATAGAAGATTATAGATAAGCACATTTGTAAGCGATGAATCGATGATGGAGAAAGATTTCATTGAAAAATGCTGAAATGAAAGCCACCGACTTTCAGAACTGAAGTTATTTTACAATTTAATGTAATTTTTTTGAAGTCAGTTTTTTTTTGCAAAAATGATTTTTATTTCTGCGTTATTAGTTACGGAATAAAGATATTTTACGTATTTTTATCTAACTACTAAAAACAAACTTTACCTCACAGGCAAAGTTTTTAATTAAATCAAGTCTTTAATTAAATCATCTGTTTCGACCTAAAAATGTCTTACTTAATAACAACCGTCTCAAAAAGCTATGGGAATCCCAAGACACTTCAATTTAACACACTTAAGTGAAAGTAAAACCTCAGAATTTTTCCATCAGACAAACTAATCATTACTATTTTAAAAACTTCCACTGCAAAAAAACTACAACACAATCTGTTACAATCAGTTTCTCTCATACGGAACTGTCTGCAAACACGCTTTAGACTAACAAATGAGTGACACTGACCCCTAAATTACTATGTACAGTGAGCAAAAGAAATAAATTACCAGGCTCGTCAGAATTTGCTGAAGTTTTACTTAAAAACCGATGGACGTCTTCAATTCAAATTTAATTAATTTAATTTTTTTTATTCATCGTATAATTAGATTAATTACTAAATATATACAACCTATAAATAGACACAAACTAATAATAAAAATATATACAAGTAAAAAATGGAAAATTAAAATGTGTTTTCTATCAAAATAAATTCAATTTAATTCGTAAACTTTTAAAGTTTTTTTTTGAAAATGTCAACTGCCTTCGATGACTTGATGAGCCTAGTTACTTAAATTATTACTTAATTATTTTGCTAACTGTACGCACATGTAAGTATGTTTAACTATTGAACCGTTAAGTTATATCGGTTCACTTGTCTGGGTGTTTGTTAACGAATAAATAGGTACAGAAGCCCCACTGCATACGATGAACGAAACTGTGCGAATGAAAAATAAAAATCAGCGTATCACTGGTCAGTTTCCCTTACTCGTCTGTTTATTTAATTCACCAACTTTATTGATAAGTAAGTTCGCTGATTCGATAGTTTTGTTAGTTAAGACAGGTTCTAGTATTATAAGACTAGCTGTTCGTGAATGTGCAAAATCGAAAAATGTAGATATTTTTTCAAGAAATAGTCACTTGAGTCCATTTAGTTCAACTTTTGACGATCCAACGCGAACTTTATTATGCAATGGTAGATGCTGATAGCCGTCCATTAGCCCGAGACGAAAACCAATTATTATGTGTACCTTCATTCTAATCATCTGTCTAGCCTTTTCTCAACTATATTAGAAAAGACCGCCAGTCTTACCGGATTCAGTTAAATACTAGTATTTTACATTGAGCAACTGCATATTTGACCTCTAAAACCCATTAATAACTGGGTAAACCCTTGGTAAGGCTGGTTGGCAGACTTTCGAGACTCGCGACTGTCAAAGATTAACAAATGATAACCAGGACCAACGGCTAACGTGCTTTCCGAGGCACGGAGTACGTGTTCTTCTACAAGAATTCTATTGTATTCACATGTATTGAACCCCCTCTAACAAACCCGCCAGTCGTGAATGCACTTACTGGCTATATGTGAAACGTATCTATGTATGCATGCGATTGTATTCATTGTACGATACAGCGTTGACCTTCTGTAACTATTTATTCTGTGTCTTCATTCACACTGACTTTAAATCTAGGTATTCGGAGTAAGTACCGGCTAGTTCCGTTGACCTCATGAGGTCCTAGATCTTATCTCTTAAGAGAGAGTATTACTGTTTTTTATTGAACGTTACTTGTCGTGGTTTTTTATACATTGATTCAAGTGATTTTGTGTAGGATTTTTCCTATAACTGATATTACCTGACCTGACCTTACCGCATAGATTATATTTCACTTTCATCAGTCATGACCAGTTTTGTATAAACATGTGGGTACTTAATCTGTCTATTGCTTGATTTATTATTCTTTCTTCTCTTTCATATAACTCTGACCGGCGTGATGATCGAAAAATATCTTTCTCTTCCCTTTTGTTCCCTCTTTCTCTCCCTTTTATCACTTTTTTTTTTAAATTGGTCTACGTCTTGTCGTTCTCCAGGGTCCCACATATCTCTGTACCTATATTCATCAAAATCGTTTAGGTTATTTGTGAAGACGTATCAAACAAACAAACAAACTCACTAATCAATCACATAAATCATTTATTCAAATCAGAATTGTTTTTGACATCTACTTCCTAAAAAATATTGTGACTTCTTTGATTTAATTGTACTTAGTGATTAAAGTAACATTCAAACTGTTTGTGTTAATTAATTTATAATTTAGTAACAATAACTTTTATTTGATTGTATAATTTGTATTTCACTATTTTTGTATGCTTGTAATAGGCTGATCATAGCGATCTTTACCCACTGTACCTATGTTTCACGAATAAATATTTCTGATTCTTATTCACTTTCGCTTTCATAAAATTAGTAAGGATTTCAAAAGTTTTTATAACAGGAATTTTGCCTTTAGTTTTAGCGGCAGTTTTTATGATAAACATGACTGAATAACGCAACCAAGATCGCTTCCTCACGTGAGAACTTCTTAACGGTTAATAGCAAGACAAGAAACTTAGTACACGCGTTCAATGTTGTTGGATAGTCTTAATGTTCTTCTTGTAACTTTTATGGAATCTTGTTTTTTAACAGTTTTTATTATATTTGTTTCTTTTTAGTTATGGTATATATTTCTGATATAATTGTTGACTGGTAGAGAATGCCTTATTATAGCATTAAGTCCACCTATGATGTACCACTATTGTACATGAAGTTTAAATAAATATATTACCATATAAGTAATCATCCAATTTTCATTTATTCAATTGTTATTTTATTTCCAGGCATATATCATCTCTAACACTGTCGAACCATCCTTCATTGCTCTTCCCAAACTATTATATTCTGATTCATACCCTTTTTTGCGGATTTGAAATCATCAAATAACTTGCCTTGAGTTTCAAACTTGTACTTACTAAAACCCACCCATGTTCTTGCTACTACCCTTTATGTTCCGGGCCGCGGTATCTCTTTCGAACAACCCGTAACCCCTTTGATGATTTATCCCCTACCCACAACTTTTTACTATAGGAAACGTACTCCTCACCTGGTAAGATCAGCCACGCGACTATGAAGCTCATTCCCACGACGCTAAGGTACAGCTGTCTCTTCTTAGGTCCCACCAGGTCTGATAGATAGGAGAATACCAGGGTTGCAGGTCCACCTGTCGTAAAAAACAAGGATGTCAATGTAATTTACGAGTACATGAGACTGGCTAGTAAAGGCTCAAAAGACCCATTTCCAATAAAAAAAAATCTAAATAAAAGAACGTTCTACAAAAAAAAAAGTAGTAGTCGTAAGGCACGCGGCCAGTCTCTTGGGGACATAACCTGATTGAGGACATATTTTTGTTTATTTAAAACTAATTCAGGAATAAAGTTGTAATAATCTATTTTCTTGGTTTGAGAGTGTGGATGTATGGGGATAATCTTCAGAACTAATTGTTCTGATTCAGACAATTTGTTCACCAATTTTTTTAACGTTGCTGCTATTTTATTTTCAAGTGTCATAATGAGCTATTTTAAAAATGTTTACTGGAATGAAGTCGCGGCCAAAAGCTTTAAACTACTTATATTATATTTTTTTTAACTTCGCCCCACACAGGAATTTCTCCTGTTTCGTGGGTGCGTTTACAAACATTTAAACACACATACACAAACAGACAAACCCAAAACAACTACCTGTAAGTCATACAAATATTTGTCCTGTGCTGGAATCGAACCCGCGACACGCAGCGCGAAGCGTACCGTCACTTTACTCTTTAATAATATCATTAACTGAAACATGAAGTACTCCCCTACGGGTAGTTAGGTGATGATCGAAAATATTCCATGTTCCTTAATTAAAAATATGTAGGTTACCACAAATACTTCCGATAAAATATAATAATTCAGCATAATCTATACTATATCTATATACTAATATTATAAAGCTGAAGAGTTTGTTTGTTTGTTTGTTTGAACGCGCTAATCTCAGGGACTACTGGTTGGAATTGGAAAATTCTTTTAGTGTTGGATAGTCCATTTCTTGAGGAAGGCTATAGGCTATATAACATCACGCTACGACCACCAGGTGCTGAGCAGCGTGGGTGAAACCGCGTGGAACAGCTAGTTACGCATATAAGGTGCGATATTGGACATTTGTTATCCATATCAAACCACAAATTATTAGCGACAACAGTAACATATAGAAAATATTGTTTTTCCTTACCTCAATCATTCACGCTGTGTGATTAATCCATACTAAAATATTATAAAAGCGAAAGTGAGTTTGTTTGTTACCTCTTCACGCTTTAATGGCTAAACTGATTTTGATGAATTTTGGTACAGAGATAGTTGGGAACCAGGAGACGGACAAAGGTTAATATTTTTTTTAAAAGAGGGATGTGAGGGAGAAAGTGGGAAGAAAAGGGAAAACTTAACGTTGCTATTACAAATCAATAAGGCGCAAGGGGAACTGTGTTACCCCAAATTTAACGCGAGCGAAGCGGCGGGCAAAAGCTAGTATACATATATAGTAAAGTTGAGGACTATATTTTTAACTTATATTTTTTTTGGAAGCCCTACACAGCCAGCGAAGAGGTGTCATTACTCATAATCTGCCTAGCCTTTTCCCAACTATTTTGGGGTCGGATTCCAGTCTAACCGGATGTAGCTGAATATCAGTATTTTACATGGAGTGACTGCCTATCTAACCTCCACAACCCAATTAGTACTGGGTAATGCGATACCCCTTGGTAAGACTGGTTGTCAGACTTTCGGAACACTGACTACCTGCAACGACTGTCAAAGATCTACAAATGACAGCCGGGACCAACAGCTTAACGTGCATTCCGAGGCACGGAGGAAAATCGGCATGTAACGGGTGGTCACCCATCCACAGACTAACCTAGGCAAGCGCAGCTTAACATAAAGACCCGAGCGGCTGGTATTATTTAGCCAAAAGCTCAAGAGAGGTATCATTACTACATACCTATAACAAATCCATTAATAGTCCTGGCGGCTAGCAGTAATCTGTAGTCAGTCACGGTACTCTGTGCCAGGGTGATGGTGGCGTCCATCAGCAAGGTCATGCTGAGCACGTTCCGTCTGCCGAACACGTCACCGACTATGCCCCAGAAGAACGCACTGGCCACTCCACCTGAAGAAGAGAAAGAAGAAAGGATTGATGAAAAGAAAATAAATTTATTTGGCACATGTCTTAACGCACAGAGTACAAAACAAAACAGACTGGCCAGGCAAGTCGGACTCCGTTTTAGTTCCGTACAGATTTTTGACATAAACGGCCATATCTTTTGACTGCATACACTTAAAGAATTTCGACTAATTACCTCCACACGTTTCCTAGATAAAGGCTCTAGACAGACAGACGGACAACAAAGTGATGATATAAAAGATTCGTCATTCCTTTGGTGGTATGGAATCTTAAACAAAAACGTCTTCAATATAGACGCTATGATATTATCCTGTTGACTGTTGTCTTCAAATTAACGTTACTGCGAAATGTATATAACTATTTGAGTTGTTTTTTAGTAACCAACGAACCAGCCATTGCAAGGCGCACCCAGGTAATCTTATCACATTTTTAGGGTTCAGTAAGGCAAAAGCAAAAAACAGAACCGTTATATGATTGCTTTTTTATCCGTCTGTCAGTCTGTCTACATTTATTTAATATACACGATGAATTAACATAATTAAATAAAAAAAACAACAATTTAGAATATTCCTTAAAACATTCTTGAATTGGCACAATGAAATAAAATTAAAAGAAATGCTGATTTATATTAATTAATAAAAGTTGACATTTCAGTTGATAAGACTGGGTTATCAACAATTTGTTGGAGCGTGTGTGTGAGAGTGTTGATTATAGTGTATAGATACATATACTTATTTATATGTATATGTAGTACTCGTATATCGTTCCATTTATTAGATTAAGGGTAACAACAAACATTCTGTTGTTTTATAATCAATCCCTTGAAGCTAAGAGAAAACGTTCTACTTTTACTTTACCCTGGAAAGAGGATAATAATGGCTGTGGAAGTCAGAAAGGCAGATGCACCACATTAAATACTGGTATTCTCTACATCCGATTAGAATGAAAACCAGCCCCAGCATAGTTGGGAAAACGCTAGGCAGAAGAATTACTCCAACTAAGAAAAGATTTAAAAAATACAAAAGGCACCGACCCCAAATAAGCTGGCCTATACTTAGTTAAAATAATGAATGATTGAACACGTCAAAATTGGAAGAAACAAAACCTTTTTGCATTGACTGCAAACATAATAGGACTAGGGTAGGACTACATGGGGTAGGATCATCGACGGGCGACGTGAGACGACTCCCGGCCACCGAGCAGTGGGTACCTTATCGTCTATCCGTCTGGTGATAACAGACCGTGTCGACGGCGCTTTCACGCTCCACGCGCGCCTAAACGAGATGTAAACAAAGCAGAGGGGCCTGCCACGGCTTCCTGCTATCGGGTTTTTCGGGAGAAATACCGCGGTTCCGGAACACAAGGGGGCAAAAGGAGGAACAGGGTTAGGCTTAAGTCAGCAAAAGTCTGACGGTCCCTTCCGCTTCGCTCAGAGCAGGGGAAGTTATTGGATGATTTTTGAAAAAAAGGGCCAGAAAATGACGATAACGAAGATCAAAAGATGGTGATGGACAGACCATACTTTAAAAAAAATTCTGAACAACAATTAATGGCTACGCTATGTAGACCACATACATAAGGATAGAAACAAGCATTCAGCCTTGTATATAGGCAAGTCGATTGTTTAATTGTTCCGATCAACCCATCGGCCAACTCTAATAGGACTGAATTACATAAGCGGCCAATTTCCTACACTCGACCTTTTTACAATTCGAATGGCTTTTAAATCTAGAAATAGTCTATTTTTTTTAAACGTTTTTCTTCCCTAGTAATTTCTCCTGTATCGGATACGTGAGGCAAAGTTTAAAAAAGAATTAACAATACTGCAATTTTGATTCTTCTAACGAAATTTTTCCTTACGACTTTCTCGTGTTTTTTACCTTCAATGCTTCATCCTTACTAATATTATAAAAGCGAAACTGAGTTTGTTTGTTTTTACGGCTTAACCGATTTTAATGTGGTGGTACAGAGATGATTAGGACCCTGGAGACGGACAGATAGAGGGAAGAAAAGGGAAAAGCTTTGCTATTACAATAAATAAGGCGCAAGGGCAAAAACTACAGGTAGCAGGTACCTGCAAATCAGGAAATGAAGCGAGCGAAGCCGCGGGCAAAAAGTAAATTAATTTTTAAACACGTGACATCTTCTAAACTACGTCCTTATATACAGTACCAGTCCTAATCGGGGTACTTACCAGTAAATCGTAGTAACACTTGATATATTTTCGCTAACGACTCCATATACGTCGTAAATGGAATATTCATTTATGGAGAAAATGCTGTCATCAATATATTGATATCAGCTATTATATACATATATCTGTTATGTACTAACGTCGACCTTTCAATTGTTAGTTTGTTGAATTCGCAGAAAGACGTCATTACAATAAGGTTTTTTTTTTTTGTTTTTTTTATTGAGAATGAACTCACTCTTGACCTCGATCTCGCCTGATGGTAAGCGACAGATGAGGTCTACGATGGAGCGAGCGAGCCCAGAAGATGCCTATTGACTCTTGTTTTGAAGGCAGACGGGTCGTATGTGGTAGGGAACACAGAAGCCGGTAGAGAGTTCCACACCTTGGCCGTGCGCACAATAAATGTTAAGGAAAAGCGCTTAGTACGACAAGACGGTATACCGACCAAGTGCGGGTGGTACCCTGCCGTGCGTCTGGTAGCCCGGTAGTAAAACGGAGATGATGGGATCAGGTCATGGAGCTCCAGCGCAATCTGTAGAAAACCGACAAGCTGGCAACGTTACGCCTGTGCGCCAGGCTATGAAGCTTGGACACAAGCATCTCATCGCCTATGAGCCTTTTGGCTCTGCGTTCCATCGAGTCGAGTGCAGCGAGCTGGTATTTTGCCGAGCCATCCCATAGGTGGCTGCTATACTCCATACAGGAAGAAGGTTCATTATCCCCCATTATATTTTAAGAAATAATATACAAAAGAATAGAACAATGACTATTTAGATATTGTAAATTAAAACAGCTATAATTGATAACTTTTGCGATTTTTATGTATGCTAGCTGGCGCCCGCGGCTTCGCTCGAGTGATATCGAAAAAAAGTATCCTATGTGTTATTCCAGACTATAACATACCTCAGTGCCAATTTCATCAAGATCCGTTGAGCCGTTTTAACGGGAAAGAGTAACAAGCATCCATACTTCCATCCTCACAAACATTCGCATTTATAATATTTGTAGGATTTATATTTTTTTTCTAATATCCTTTTTTCTGTTATTGCACCTAGTGTGTTTTGTCTGTGCATAACCCTAAGGTAGACTGGTAGAAAATAACTAAGGCATTAAGTCCGCTGTTGTACAGATTTTACTTGCAAGTACATTAAGTTTAAAAAAATAAAAAAATATATGCGTACGTAAAATAATACCTAATACATTGGCCGAGGAGTTGCGGATAGCAGCCGGCTATAATATATACTAGCTGCACCACGCGGTTTTACCTAGGTAAACTGGGATATTATACCTTGAAACGCTCCTCTTAAATCACTTTTTCTATTGCTGAAATAGGTCCATCAGCAAGGTTTAGAAGAAATTCGGTGACAAACACACACAGAAGAATTATTATTTTAAGATGGGGGGAGGGGTTATGTAGATACTAATATTACATATCTAAACCTTCCTCTGTCCTTTTTAATCACTCTATCTATTGCCGAAAACTGCATTAAAATCTGTTGAGTAGATTAAAAACTCTAAGCGAACATTCAGCGGAAGCAAATTCATTTTATATTTTTAATGATATAAATACATACATACAATCTGCGCCCGGCAGTTTCACTCGCGTGATGATAGAACATACAATATATAAAATGCAAAAGCCTTGTATTTAAAAAAAATACAAAATAACTTATTTCAATATCTTTCTATATGTATATATTAATTTAATTTACAACTCCGTGGGTAAATGCCTCCTCCAAAAAAGCCCAATTATCTCTATCTTGGGCTGAATTCACTCAGTCTAAGCTAGCCGTTTTTATGATGTCTTCTGCCCATTTCGTTACTGCAGGCCTACTATGACATCTTAAAGCAGAACTTATTCCACTGAGTGAAAGAGATGGTGCTAGACACCCTGTATAGCTCTGTCCCTTTCCCTCAGCGGAATAAGATCTGCTTTAACACGTCATGGTAGGGTAGCTGATCTTCCTCAACAGCGCTTTCCATTTGGACCTTTCCATGATGTCATTCTTTTAGACCAGCGCTCGTCCTTTCTGATATACATATCATTTGACTGATTTTGCGTGAAACAGCAACAAACAAACTCACATTCGTTTTTATAATATTAGTAGGATAGTATAGAGTGGCATAACTGGCGACTTTTTTTGCTACAGCAGAGGTACTCTTAGCTCTTGCAAAGGATAAATAAAATATAAATAAATAAATATCTTGGGACAACTCACACACGGCTATCTGATCCCAAGCTAAGCAGAGCTTGTGTTATGGTAACCAGACAACTGATATACATACTTATATAATTTATAAATACATACATATTATAGATAAATCACACCCAGACACAGAACAAACAATCATGCTCATCACACAAAGCTTGTCCTGGGTGGGAATCGAACCCACGACCTCCGGCTCAGCAGTCAGGGCCACTAACCACTGGACCAACAGGCCCGTCAAAAATAAAAGGATAGAAAGACAGCTGCAGGATTGACGTTAATGAAATTATTATATATTTGCAATAATTTTTCATATCCATTGTTTAAACGCACGTGCAAAAACACTGTCTATTAACATCGGTTGAGACCTGGCACCAATATCAAGAACACCTTGTCTTTATTAAAGTTTGATTAAACATCATCCGCCTAACCTTTGACCAACTATGTCGGTTTCCAGTCAAAACAAATACAGTTGAATACTAGTTGGGGTTCCGTACCTAAAAAGGAAAATACAGAACCCTTATTAGATCACTTTGTTGTCCGTCTGTTAAGACCCTGTATCTCGGGAACGCGTAAAGGTATCGAGTAGAAATCCATACTAATATTATAAAAGCGAAAGTGAGTCTGTTTGTTTATTGGTTACGTTTTAAATAGCTAAACTGATTTTGATGTTTGGTACAGAGATAGTTGAAACCCTAGAGGCTCTATATATATATATATATATTTAAAGTGAGAAATTAGGGAGAAAGAAGGAACATAAGGCAAAACTTAGCGGCGGCGCAAGGGCAAAAACTGCAGGTAGTAGCTGTACCTGCAAATCAGGAAAGAGGAACTGTATTACCCCGAAATTAACGCCATCGAAGTTACGGGCAAAAGCTAGTTAAACAATATTTTCAACTCTGTGGTACTATTGTGCTGTAATTTAAAAAAAATTAACCCTCCAAGGTCTACGCAGTGTTGACTGCGTAAATTTAGTGTGGACTTAGTGGACGGTGAGCTACCCATTGCTCACCGTCCGCAGACCCCTACGGTGGGCCGGGAGTCGCCTCGCGGCGCCCGACGATGAGAAATCTCCCGAAGAAAATATACCTATCTTAAATCGTTCAATAACTGAATCCATTAATGTTTAGGTACCTATTACCTACATCGACAGCACAGTTTATATCAGTGATGCAACTGACAACAACCTATTGTCCCCTGCCAAATATTGATGTTCAAATTAGTAGTCTTCTTGTAAACTCAATTAGATACGATAGTAATGCCATTCAAAGTGTTTGTTTTAACAACGAGCCTATAATTTGGGTTTAAACACAAAACAAACTTGACGCGTAAGTGTTATACTTCCGCGAAAACGTGATTAAATTTGTGAATTTTCTCATGATGACCATAATTACAACACACCGTATCTTGATTTTGAGGAAAATAAAAAAATGGGATTCCGGTATCTGTCAGTATATCAGAAATTCCATATTTTCACCAAGAACGATGGTGGAAATGTAGAAAAAGAATGAGTTTCTTCCATGCCTCGGAAAGCACGTTATACCTAATGGTCCCTAACATAAACATGCAGATTTCAAACACGACAGTCTGACAACCAATCGTACCAAGGGGTATCGTCTTGCCCAATACTAACTAGGTTGTGGAGGCCAGAAAGGCAGTAGCTCCATGTAAAAGTAAAAAAAACCGACCAAGAGCGAGTCAAACTCGCGCACCGAGAGTTCCGTACAAACTTGCGACATGAACAGCCATAATAATATCTTTGACTAGCTGTTCCACGCTGTTTCACCCACGCTGCTCAGCACCTGTTGGTCGTAGCGTGATGTTATATAGCCTATAGCCTTCCTCAAGAAATGGACTATCCAACACTAAAAGAATTTTCCAATTCCAACCAGTAGTCCCTGAGATTAGCGCGTTCAAACAAACAAACAAACTCTTCAGCTTTATAATATTAGTATAGATTGCTCAGATTTAGAGGGTTGATTTTTTCACAGCTCCAAGAAGACCACAAACTTGAGTATATGGTTTTAATTTCAACTCGATACCTCCACGCGTTCCTGAGATAAAGGGGTCTTGACAGACAGACAGACGAACAGCAAAGCGTTACGGTTGGCGCAGTGGCTGAGTCGATTGCTGCGTCGCGTGTCACGGGTTTGATCCCCGCACGGAACATTTATTTGTATGACCTACTGGTAGTTGTTCCGGGTCTGGCTGTTTGTGTATGTGAGTTTAAATGTTTGTAAACCGATACAGGAGAAATTCCTAGTATTTGCCCCACACTTTTGTATTTCTCCTTATTGTGCGTTTTTTTTTAAATTTATACAATAAGGGTTGCGTTTTTTTCTTTTCAATAACGGAACTTTAAAAATAAGTTCTTGATATTTTAGCCGGGATCAATCTTACAAATCAACATAACCTACTGGACAGCTATAACTCAAATGTCAACATTAAAGTGTCATTTCTACGAGAAATAAAAAAGACGACTGTGCACTGTTTTACGACGTCACTGGCGCCTGACCCATCGGCATGGAAAATGTTGAAGTAAGCAATGTTTAGGATTCTATTTTATAGTTTTCTAGCTTTTGCCCGCGCCTTTGCTCGCGTTAAATTCTGTATAACACAGTACCTGCTACCTGTAGTTTTTGCCCTTGCGCCATATTGATTTGTAATAGCAACGCTAAGCTTTACCTTTTCTTCCCTCGTTCTCCCTCATATCCCACTTAAAAAAAAATAGCCTATGTCCGTCACCTGGTTTCTAATTGTCTCTCTACCAAAATTCATTAAAATCGGTTGAGTAACTAAAGCGTGAAGAGGTCTCAAACAAATAAACTCACTTTCGCTTTTATAATATTAGTAAGGATAAGAATTCTTTTTAAGGGTAAACATTGCAGAAACCACTAAAATGGAGTACGCTTCTAAACGAGTTGGCTGCCAGGGCCAATTCCTGCCGGGGTGGATGGCGGGTTGTTCGAAAAAGATACCGCGGCCCGGAAAAGAAATTGAAAAAGAAGGAATATGGGTGGGTTTAAGTCAGTACAAGTCTGACACTCCTTCCCTCTCTTAGAAAATTTCCCATTCGCAAAAAAAGGGACGCGTCTTGAGTAGGACAGCAGTGTCATGTTCTATTCTCGATATGTAATTGCTGGTCACCTATCAAAAGACTAACCTAGGCAAGTGCTGCTTAACCTTTAGTTCGACCGAAGCAGCTATCATTATGAAACCACGCCTTGGTAAGCCAAGGGGTATCGTATTACCCAGTACCAACTGGGTTGTGAAGGTGACAGACAGTCGCTCCGTGTAACATACTGGTATTTTGACGGGCCTGTTGGTCTAGTGGTTAGTGGCCCTGACTGCTGAGCCGAAGGTCGTGGGTTCGATTCCCACCCAGGACAAACTTTGTGTGATGAGCATGATTGTTTGTTCTGTGTCTGGGTGTGATTTATCTATAATATGTATGTATTTATAAATTATATAAGTATGTATATTAGTTGTCTGTTTACCATAACACAAGCTCTGCTTAGCTTGGGATCAGATAGCCTTGTGTGAGTTGTCCCAAGATATTTATTATTATTTATTATTATTCAGCTGCCTCCGGTTAGACTGGAAGCCGACCCTAATTAATTTGGCTAGGCATACGATGAGATTTATTTTTAAAGGCGTCTCTTTCTCAACTTCAATCTCAAAGCATTTATTTCAATTAATCCATTACAGGCACTTTTGAATGTCAAGAAACAAAAAAATTAAGCTACAGTCTCAGTCGGAACTTTAGTTTCTAATAGTTTAGTGGGAAAGTGCTATAGTTGTCCATTCCAAAGCGTTGATCTATAGAAGAATAGGCAAGAAACTCCATGAACACTCTTTTATATTATGACTAGCTGTGCCCAGCGGTTTCACCCGCTGCTCAGTTAGGGGTATGAAAAATAGATGTTGGCCGATTCTCAGACCTACCCGATATGTACATAAAATTTCGTTTAAATCGGTCCAGTCGTTTCGGAGGAGTACGGCAACGAAAACTATGACACGAGAATTTTATAAATTAGTTTTTTTTTACAAGATCTTTGTTACATCGTTCATGTTGAGATTAGGCCTCCAGTCATCTGTCCTCTCCTCTCTATCTTTAGCTAGCTAGTTGTAAAGATCTATCCAGGGCCAGGATCTGCCGTGGTTGCGGGTTGTTCTAAAGAGATACCGCGGCCCCGGAACGTAAAGGGCAATGGAAGGAACATGGGTAGGTTTTAGTCAGTAAAAGTCTGACACTCCCCCCTGCTCCGCCCAGAGTGGGGGAAGTTATTTATGTTCTTCCAACCCAAAAAAAAAAGATGTATACTTCCAACTCTTTTCATATTTACCACAATCTGTTGCGATGTGCTGACCAAATATTTGTCAAATATCACGCTTACCACTCATAAACGCCATATTGATAAGCCCAGCCTGGTACGTGGTAAGCTCCAGTTCACACCTGGCGGCTGGGAGGACGTAGGACATGACGCAGTTCTGTACTCCCGACGCGAAGAATGAGGATGCGCATGCGCCGAGAGCACTCCGACTGAAACGGCCGTAGCCTGTGGAAAGAAAAAAACACATAGTGATTATCAAGTACCTATTGAAGTTTTGAAGAACTCCAGCTGCGATTTCCTAAATATCCTTACTAATATTATAAAAGCGAAAGAGTGTTTGTTTGTTACTGCTTCACACCTAAATGGCTAAACCAATTTTGATGAATTTTGGTACAGAGATAGTTGGGACCCTGGAGACGGACATAAGCTATTTGTTATTACAAAAAATAAGGCGCAAGGGCAACAACTACAGGTAGCAGGTACCTGTAAACCAGGAAAGGGGTGTAAACTGTGTTACCCCGAATTTAACGCGAGCGAAGCCGCGGGCAAAAGCTAGTATTTGAATAAAGAAGCACAATTATGATAATTCTAGACACATTAAGAATTAACGAAGTATAAGTTTCCACAGTTTGTTATAAAAGTAACTGCACGTAGGTACATTAAACACATTTGTTTAGCATTCTGAAAGCCAACTATTTCACATAACCATCTGTATAATAAGTGACTGAAATTATTAATTACAAAAGCTGATCAAAGTTGTCAATGCTAGCTAGATTCGGATCCACAGTTCCAAGACCATTTTTAAAATGGGTACTCTAATTAACACAAGAAAGCAACTTTAATAATAATCTGCTTCATCAAATGAAGTATATTGACTTGGCTCGCGAGGTTGTCGACATGTGGGATGTGGACTCAGCGATCATTGTGCCGATAGTCGTTACAGCCAATGGCTTAATTGCTAAGAGCCTCGACCAACACCTGAGGAGGCTCTCGTTAGGCAGCTGGATCAAGGGCTTGATACAGAAAGCGGTACTCCTGGACACGGCTCGTATTGTTAGGAGGTTCCTTTCTCTGGAGCCCTGACCTGTAGTAGTATCCTGTAGCGTGGATAGTGTTCCCGATACCGGTGGGCTACTATTTTTATATTTTTAAATGTTTTTTTTTATGCTTTTTTATGTTTAAAAATGTAATCATATGTAAGAAAAACAAATAAATGAAGTGTCTGCTTGACTTAACCAAATTATTTTGCAGGTCCATGGACAGTGAGCAATGGGTAGCTCATCGTCGTCCGTCCGTCTAGTGACGACAGGCCGTATCGACAGCGCGTTCGTGATCCATACGTCATGTTCGTGAACGGGCGCTGTCAGTTGGGACAGGTCATTTTTTAGCTACCACGGTTCATTTTTAAACTTATTTAGATTTAAAATTAAATTTTGCCTTTTATTCACTCTGGACGCTCTTACTGTGCACGTCTTTCTACATCGTTCTCACATATTTGTAAAATCTCAACATGAATAATGGAAACAAGTATACGATTTTGTAAAAATATTATAATTTAAAAGAGTGTCCATGGAGTTTCTTGCACATTCTTCTCCATAGAGATCAACGCTTTGGCCTTTGCAACTACAGTACTTTCACAAGTTATTATGCCTTGTGACCGGGACTGTAGATTCATTTTGTTTCTTGACTTTCAAAAGTGCCTGTAATGGTCTAATTGAAATAAATGATTTGATTTGATTTGAAGCGCGCCTCAAAGAGATGTTAACTAAGCAAAGCAGCCTGCCAGTTACACCGCCTGCCGGGGTTGCGGATTATTCGAATACCGTGGCTTCGGAAAATAAAGGGCAAAAAGGAACATGGGTGGGTTTTAGACTGTAAAGTTTAACACTCCCCCTTCTCAGAACGGGGTAAATTATTTGGTGAAATCCCATCCGCAAAAAAATAACAACTAATTTGGGGTTGCATTCCAGTTTAATCAGATGCATCAGCATTTTACATGGAGTGTCTGCCTATTTAACCTTTACAAAGCAATTATTGCTGGGGAATACGATACCTCTTGGTAAGGCTGGTTGTCAGCTTATCAGGGCACTGGCAACCTAATTCAAAGCTGAATCGCGTGTGTTTCGTATTCTAAAGATGCTCATCGCTCTCCTGACTGCCCACCCTGAATGTGATGTGTTTGCGGATGAATGGAATAAAGTCATGCTAGTATGTCTGAGGTTTATGAAACAAAGTATGCAAGAGTGTCTACTGTTCCATGTTAATTTTAATTGAACATATTGAAAGTTGTTTACTTTATGTTTTACTAGCATTTGCCCGCGGCTTCGCTCGCGTTAAATTCGGGGTAACACAGTTCCCCTTGCGCCTTATTGATTTATAATAGCAACGCTAAGTTTTCCCTTTTCTTCCCTCTTTCTCCCTCACATCCCATTTTTTTTTCAAAAATATATTAGCCAGTGATAGTTGGGAACCAGGAGACGGACATACCGTCTCCTGGTTCCCAACTATCTCTGTACCAAAATTCATCAAAATCAGTTTAGCCATTAAAGCGTGAAGAGGTAACAAACAAACAAACTCACTTTCGCTTTTATAATATTAGTAAGGATGTCTATTTCATTTTACATTTCTGTGTTAATTTTTGTAATTGGTGTTATATCGTTTTAATTTTTACTATTTAAAATAAGTATAATATAATAAAATAAAACTCTCAAAAGATACATTCTGCTGCAACTGTCTCTTCACAACCAATCAGAAATTGTCTGTCTCATTGCATGCTAATTCAGCAATATCAGCCTCCAATTTATCCTTGCAAATCAGCAAAAAATTATCAACAAGTATGCCATTTCTCTATCAATAAATAGATAGTAATCGACGCGCATTTAACTATACTTATCGCATCGGAATGCGCGCTAGACGAACGTGGCTGACGTAATAACATCGGTAAGATGCTGGGTTGCTAACACATACAGCTTAGTTAGCAAAACGTAACGAAAATCCTTACTAATATTATAAAAGCGAAAGTGAGTTCGGTCGTTTGTTTATTACGTCTTCATGCCTAAATGGCTAAACCGATTTTTAAGAATTTTGGTACAGAAAGTTGGGACCCTGGAGACGGACGTAGGCTTATTTAGAAAAAAGAAGTGAGAAAGAAGGAAAAAAAGGGGGGACATTTCTTTTTTCGATCATCACGCGGTTTTTAGTTAGCGATAGTCTAAAGTAACTAACTATGCGACTAGGACGAAGTCGCGGGCGGAAGCTAGTGGTTTAATAATATCTTTTTATGTTGATAAGGAACATAGTGATAATCTTTTACAATGGATTTCAGAATCATTCAAAACTATTACTCGTTTAATTAAAAAAAAAGGAGAGTCGGATTTGTTCCAAATTAAATTGCGACATATAGGCTACTAGCTGTTGCCCGCGGCTTCGCTCGCGTTAAATTAGGGGTAACACAGTATACCCTTTCAGGATTTGCAGGTACCTGCTACCAGTAGTTTTTGCCCTTGCGCCTTATTGATTGCAAAGCTAAGTTTTCCCGTTTCTTCCCTGATTCTCCTTAATGGCCCACTTTAAAAAAAAATAGCCTATGTCCGTCTCCAGGGTCCCAAATATATCTGTACCACAATTATTCAAAATCGGTTTAGTCGTAAAGACGTAACAAACAAACAAACTCACTTTCGCTTTTATAATAAGGATATCTTTTGATTTCCTAGACTTTCACAGACTTGATATTTTAGGTTTTAATTTCTACGTGATACCTCAACGCGTTCCTGAGACGCGTTCTCAAACGTTTTTGACAGACAGATCGACATACAGAACAACAAAGTAATCCTATCTTCTTAACAAACTGATTCTATAAGCGTTCCGTATTTCCTTTTGGGGCACTAAATCCTAAAAACAGCTGTTAGCATTAATGAGCAACTAACTTTTGCCCGTAACTTCGTCTGCGTGGTTTGATGAAACACATCTATGTAATTTAAAATTGTTTTTTTTTTGATAGTATTACTTTTTGTGCGATTGACTTGTGTAATATACTTACATTGATAATAATTATTAAATTACATGTATATAATTTTTGTGTGATTAAGCAAATTAAATTTTTGAATTACATAATTATTTTCCAATTCAAATTCTAATCTGTGGAGTTTGTTCCGCCACTTCTTCTTCCCAGCTAAAACACTAGGAAGTGGCGAAGGGCAGGGCGTTTTTGTGGGACTGTCTCTTGTAATGAGACGTTCAAAAAGTGCTGATTATCAGCCTAATATGAATAAATGACTTTTGATTTTCAATCAATTTTGGTGAGAAAAATTAAGCAAAAAAGCAAAATATTTTTTGAAATCGAACCAGTAGTTTTTGAGTTAATTCGTTACATACTAAAATACAAATCTTTCCTCTTTGTAATATTAGTGTAGATAACTTTTTTTTTTAAACGTTGCCCCGCCCTTTGAATTTCACCTGTATCGTGAGTGCGTTTACATATAAACTCATATACACAAACAGCCAGACCCGAAACAACTATAAGGCGTACAAATATTTGTTCCGTGCGGGAATCGAACCCGTGACACGCATCGCAGCAGTCGACCCCTCAGCCACTGCGCCAACCATGCCGTCATATAAATAAAATATAAATATCTTGGGACAACTCACACACGGCTTTCTGATCCCAAGCTAAGCAGAGCTTGTGTTATGGTAACCAGACAACTGATAAACATACCTACTTATATAATTTATAAATACATACATATTATAGATAAATCACACCCAGACACAGAACAAACAATTATGCTCATCACACAAAGTTTGTCCTGGGTGGGAATCGAACCCACGACCTCCGGCTCAGCGGTCAGGGCCACTAACCACTAGACCAACAGGCCCGTCGATTATGTAGATTAAAGCCATGATACACAACTTCACGTTATCACCGACACAATGGAAAGGTTTTCATTACGTACAGCTGTAACAATAATATTATGGCTATAGAATTGAGTTAATTGTATGAAATATGCTAACAGTTTTTGTTAAGATCTTTACGGTGTAGTTATGTTATAGTGGGGTGCTTGATGACGAATTTGTGCACGTGCAAATGGTACACGCCATTTTTTCCGATACTTTTAAGAGACGTAATCGAAAGTTTTCAGTTTGGTTTGTCAAATCTCTTTAAGCATGTTGTGACCCATTATAGAAAGAAAAAAAGAAAGAAAAGAAAGAAAGAAAAGAAAGAAAAGAAAGAAAGAAAGAAAAGAAAGAAAGAAAAGAAAGAAACGAAAGAAAGAAAAATATTAGTCGCAAACACGGCGAGCTCAAAAAATTACAGAAAAAAAATAAACATTGAACATACAAAGCATCACAAACATTTATAAATACACTAGCTGGCGCCCGCGGCTTCGCCAGCGTGATGATAAAAAAGTATCCTATGTGTTATTTCAGACTATAATCTAACAGTAGTTTTTTTTTACTAATAACTGTCAAAGATCTACAAATGACAACCCGGACCAACGGCTTAACGTGCTTTCCGAGACACGGATGAAGTTCAGTATGTTAAAGTTGGTCAGCCATCCCCACACCAACCCAGGCAGCTGTAATTAGCCACGAGCTCCTCAAAAGTCAAAAACTACATAGTTAATGTCACAGTAATACAAGACAGTGTAAACTGCTCTGACCAGTCTCTCTGTCTACTCCCTTATAAGTTAAACTAGGATGGTGTAACGTTGTAGGCTTAAGTACTTAAAGTAGACAGTATTCTTCTTTATAAATATACTGCATGCTGCCCTAGAAGAGGTCCAGAGTTCGTTTCCCAAGTTGAGTTGAGTACAGGGTCTCGTTCGCCTAGTAAGACGCCGCCCGGCGCGATCGTGGTCCACGCGCGCCTCAAAGAGATGTCAGCAAAACAGAGGGGCCTGCCAGGACCACCGCCTGTCGGGGTTGCGGGTTGTTCGAAAGAGATATACCGACCCCGGAACATAAATGGCAAAATTAAGAACATGGATGGGTTTTAGACAGTTAAAGCCTGACTTTTGATTGCTATTACAATAAATAAGGCGCAAGGACAAAAACTACAGGTAGCAGGTACCTGCAAATCAGGAAAGGAGAACTGTGCTACCCCAAATTTAACGCGAGGGAAGCCGCGGGCAAAATATAGTTAACTATAAACAGAAAGAAATTCGAATTAGCTAGTGGAAATTCAGTGACCTCTCTATACCTGTTGCATAGGTACTTCATCATCTGCCTAGCCTTTTCCCAAATATGTTGGGGTCGGCTTCCAGTATAACCGGATGCAGCTGAATATCAGTATTTTACATGGAGCGACTGCCTATTTGACCTCCACAGCCCAGTTAATACTGGGTAATACGATACCCCTTGGTAAGACTGGTTGTCAGACTTTCGGAACACTGACTACCTGTAACGACTGTCAAAGATCTACAAATGACAACCGGGACCAACGGCTTTACGTACTTTCCGAGGCACGGTACCTGTTGCATACCTATGCAAACTTATTATATTATTATTCGTTATTATCCATTAGTACGGCGCCTAAAATTATTTAAATCATGTAAGTTTTCATAGACAATTTTAATCTAGTCGTCCCTAAAACGAAAGCTTAAGAATAGTTTTTAAAACACGGTACACTTTTGATAAAAATAAAATAGTAAAGTTTCTGTTTAGGGTTCAATACCTTAAAAAGACTACCGCTCACACAGTTCCGTACCCTAAAAGGGAACCCTTTTTTGATTTTTTTGGATGGGAATTTTCCAAATAAATTCCCGCGCTCTCGGCGGAGCGAAGGAAGGGAGTGTCCGACTTGCACTGACTAACCCTATCCATGTTCCTTCTCTCACCCTATGACAATGTGTTCCAGTAGGCCTACTATGACATCTTAAAGCAGAACTTATTCCACTAAGTGAAAGAGATGGTGCTAGACACCCTGTATAGCTCTGTCCCTTTCTCTCAGCGGAATAAGTTCTTCTTTAACACGTCATGGTAGTACGCAGTCAAAAGATATGGCTGTTTATGTCGCAAGTTTGTACGGAACCGTCAGTGCCGTTCGACTCGCACTTGACCGGTTTTTTCATTCAGAAAAAGCTCTCGTGAGACGGTTATTATAAACTGATTAGCTCTCTGCCAGGATTGCATGGTTTTATGGAGTTTCTTGCCCATTCTTTTCCATTCAACACTTTGGGATGGGCAATTACAGTACTTCCACAAGTTATTTTGTCTGAGACTGTAGCTTATTTTTGTGTTTCTTGACATTCAAAGGTACCTGTAATGGTCTAATTTAAATAAAATCGATGGGGTTTCTCCACCTAAAGCGGTAGGACTTATTTCATGATTTCCCATCGGAAAAAAAGGTTGATTAGCGCCATATTGGTTAAACTTTACTCTAAGGTTAATAGAAGAAAATATAATATCGACTTTTTGCAAATATGGGTAAGAGAATATGGTAATGCGGAATAACCGAACCTCTAGGTGGGGGGGGGGGGGTTCTCTACCCCGGGTTAACCTCTTCGGTCCCAGGTTTTAGCACTCAAATTGGTATCCTATCCTACTTTCTTCTAATATTATAAATGCCAATGTTTGTGAGGATGGATGTATGGATATATGAATGTTTGTTACTCTTTCACTTCAAAATGGCTGAACGGATCTTGATATAATTTATCACAGAGATAAATTATAGTTTGGAATAACACAGGATACTTTTTTTTCGATTTCCGACCCGCCTGGCGCCAGCTAGCTAAAATTATAGTGTTATCCAGCTTCTAAACGGTAATGTATAGAGAACTCACTAATGTTATGTCTGCATGTATGTTTGTTTTGCAGTTGCTTACATAAACGTTTAGTACCTGCATATGTTACCGTTATGTAAGCGATCAATCAACTAGTTTACTGTTCCAACCGATTAGGTTTCCTCTGTGCGGTTTTAGTTTTAAGAAGTGCAACTGTATTGTAACCTTTGAAAGCAGACATCGCACTTTTATTTTACAGAACTATTTAACCGCCTTCAAAAAACAGGAGGTGGTTCTCAATTTGCCTGTTTTTTACGCAATTTGTCCGACGATTGTGGGCTGATTTTCCATATTATTTTTATCATCGAAAGGGTGTATGTACTTCTGAAAGGGTCAGCATATTTTTATTTATTTATTTATTTGAAAACGAAAACATTAAGAATGTCTTCTGTATTGTGTGTGCGTTTACAAACATCATTTTAAACTCACATACACAAACAGCCAGACCCGAAACAACTATTTTTAGGCCATACAAATATTTGTTCCGTGCGGGCATCGTGCCCGCAACAAGCAGCGCAGCAGACGATCGCTCAGCCACTGCGCCAACCGTGTTGTCAGTTATCCTATTTCCTATTACCTATTATTATAAATGCGAAAGTTTGTGAGTATGGATGTATGTTTGATGCTCTTTGACGATAAAACTACTGAACGGACCTTGATGAGATTTGGCACAGACGTAGATTATAGTCTGGAATAACACATAGGATACTTTTTTTTTTCGATAATCACGCGGACGAAGCCCCGGGCGCCAGCTAGTCTTCTATATGTTCAGATGTTTGGGAATGGACGGGAAGCAAAAAGTATGTAGCTTCCGTAAGAGGTGCCGTTCTGTAGTCTCTACCAGACCCTCGTTAGAGTGCGTGGTTTTATATCTGTAGGTAAACTAAATGCTCTGTGTGAAAAGAAGTTGATCGTAAAATGTTAAGTAAGTTTGAATTCCGATTCTAAGAGTATAGGCCAATTGAGAACAAATCGAAACTTTTAGCTGACGGGACAGTTTCGATTTGAGCTCAATTGAAGGCTTTATTAACTAACAAATTCAAAATCAGACCCATTACTGAGTTTCAGAAGAAAACCCAATAATAACAACCTCTTTGCCGTCGGGGATGTTTACAAGTGTGATATTATGTTAAAGAACTACAAAAAATACCAGCCAAGAGCGAGGCGGACTCGCCCACCCAGGGTTCCGTACAAACTTGCGACATAAACGGCCATATCTTTTGACTGCGTAGATTTAGACGTTTATTTTTTTACAGACTTGAGTGATTGGTTTAAATTTCAACTCGATTTCCTACGCATAGAGAAGAAAGTGATGGGTCTGAATGTTGATAGACGAAGATTTAGAGGAAGGTCAAAGAAGAGATGGATGTATTGTGTAAGGAATGAAATGAAGAAAAAAGGAGTACCTAAATGATACCGTGACGCCTGAGAGGGGAGTATGGAAGAAGAAAACATATTGCGCCGACCCCAAATAAAATGGGACAAGGGCAGGAAAATGATGATGATTTCCCACGTATTCCTGAGATAAAGGGTCTTGGCAGACAGACTAACGGACAACAAAGTGATCCTTTATGGATGCCGTTTATTTCCTTTTGAGGTACTGAACCCTGAAAACAATGTTTAATTTATCGTTCTAATTAAAATTAACCAGATAGAATGGATTACAAACGAACAATGTACCTACTGGATACAAAATTACTATGCAATCATTTTTCTTAACATCAATATTTTCACGTTTTAGAACGAAACACGTGGCTTGGATACAGAAGTTATGTACTAGAGGAATGTCAGTTTTATCAATATAATATGTATCTCAATGTAGGTAGGTATTGATTTATTTTGTCGGGTCGTGCCAGAGTTAAACACAAAGCTTATTTATCCTTACTAATATTATAAAAGCGAAAGTGAGTTTGTTTGTTTGTTTGTTACCTCTTCACGCTTTAATGGCTGAACCGATTTTGATGAATTTTGGTACAGAGATAGTAGGGAACCAGGAGACGGACACAGGTTAATATTTTTTTGAAAAAAGTGGGATGTGAGGGAGAAAGAGGGAAGAAAAGGGAAAACTTAGCGTTGCTATTACAAAACAATAAGGCGCAAGGGGAACTGTGTTACCCAAAATTTAACGCGGGCGGAGCCGCGGGCGAAAGCTAGTTATCTATAAATATAAATAAACATTAATATACATGTAAATCACTGACTCACTCATCACGAAATCGTAAACGTATCTTTTTGACCGCGAAGACTTACGACTTTTTTCACAGCACAAAGGGACCATAGACTTCAGGACTTGGTTTTAATCAAATCAAATCATTTATTTGAATTTATTGAATCTACAGTCCCGGTCACAAGGCATTATTACTTGTGAAAGTACTGTAGTTGCCCAGTCCAAAGCGTTGATCTCTATGGAAAAGAATGGGCAAGAAAGTCCAGGGACAATCTTTTAAATTATAATATTTTTACAAAATCGTATATTTACATCATTCATGTTGAGATTTTACAAATATGTGAAAATGATGTAGAAAGACGTGCACAGTAAGAGCGTCCAGAGTGAATAAAAGGCAAAATTTTATTTTAAATCTAAATAAGTTACTTAGTTGCTAAAACATGACCAGTCCCAATCCCAACTAACAGCGCCCGTTCACGAACATGACGCATGGATATAATTTCAACTCGATGCCCCTACGCTTTCTCGAGATAGTTTTGACAGACAGACAGACGGACGACAAAGTGATCTAATAAGGGTTTCTTATTTTCCTTTTTAGGTACGGAACCCTTTAATTACAATTAAATGCATAACAGTCTTAATGATAGGTATAGTTATTCAATGTTTAACTAGAATGTCAAAGTACATACTGATAATTTTAGACATAACAATATTAATCATAATGTCAGCAACCACCACACATTCTGCACACCCCGATACGTTTGAACGGCGTGAAACAATTTACCTTTCATTACGATTCTAATTGTAACACGAAGTTAATTATTCGTAATTAAAAGTAAGTCTATCGTCGATCTTCACGCACGTTTGAGGATACAGATCAAGCAGAAATATGGAAGTTTGTGACCCATCAAGAAGTTGATACACGTGGATATGTTTGTACAAGAAAAAATATCTTCTAATAGTGCCTGGAAAAGGTCATTTTTGCATGCACTCATGGGAATGGGAAGCAGTCACCTCCTTCTGGAAAGCAGTAATGCTAGTTAAGGAGGAGGCCGGGCGTTTGAGGAAGAGAACCTCAAACCAACCCAGCCGCCGCGGGAGACGCCTCGGGCGCCGGGCGCCGTAGATGCAGGCCTGTGGACGGTGAGCGATGGGTAGCTCACCGTCCGTCCGTCCACTGACGACAGGCCGTGTCTACGAAGCGTTCGTGTTCCACGCGCGCTCCAAAGAGATGTCAGCAAAGCAGAGGGGCTTGCCAGAGCCTCCGCCTGCCGGGGTTGCGGGTTGTTCGAAAGAGATACCGCGACCCCGGAACGTAAAGGGCAATAGAAGGAACATGGGTGGGTTTTAGTCACTACAAGTCTGACACGCCCCCCCCCCCGCTTCGCCCAGAGCGGGGGAAGTCATTTGATGATTACCCACGCGAAAAAAAAAAGCATGGACTCATGATTTGAGGCTCCGCTTGCACCCGATTTCTAGCTCGATTGGTAAGACCCCAGACTGAACTCATTCTGACCGGTATCCGCCAAGGAGGCCGATCTTAAAAAAAATGCATAGGTCTACTACTAATTGTGTAGGCAGGTCGGACTAGCGATATTCAAGATACTCATGTAACGAGTGTTTTAATATACTATTATGATACACACTTGGGTTTAATTCACTTTCCCCCTTTTTGGCAGCCATTTTGAGATATTCTCTATGCGTCTGTTCTTTTTGGTCTTACTGAGACGAAAATAGGTTTATTGAGAGGGCAACAATATTGTCTATCAATTAAATTAAGAAAAGATGAGCTTAGATTTTTGTAACTTTAGAATACAAAATTAAAGTCCAAAAAATATGCAAATCAACAAAAGTTTTTCGTGACAAAAAAATTTTAGTGTTTTTAATCAATAAATTTGAGTAGGTAGAATGTTTTTTATATAAGTACACGGAATATTGCTAGTCCGTGACCGGACACATTGTATAGCTAAATGTATAATGTTATCATTTTTGTCAAAAAATCATACCTAATATTCGTTGTTATGGTTCGATTATAACAATGAGACCATAAAGGAGTTAACTAATGATAGAGAATAATGATAGACAATATAAAACATCATTTTCCGATGGCTTTACCCCTTGGCTCCAGGATCAACAATCTATGGGCGCGAAACAATGTCCTATATTAACACTGATAAAATGTGACCGATATTTAGCTTTAATTTGGGCTCGCTTATTTTATACTAGCTGTTCCTCGCGGTTTCACCCACGCTGCTCAGCACCTGTAGGTATCCTATCCTACTTCCTACTAATATTATAAATGCCAATGTTTGTGAGGATGGATGTATGTATAAATGAATGTTATGATCGTGTTTGCCACTGTGGATTGTTTAATTAAAAAAACCCAAGTACACTTTGCATGACCATGATGAATAAAAGCTGGGACTTCGCGCTAAGAAGTAGTTAGTGCTTGAGACCACTAAACTAATGTCATATCACTCACGTAAATATACTTAAACTAGCTGTTCCCCACGGTTTCACCCGCGCTGCTCAGCACCTGTTGGTCGTAGCGTGATGTTATATAGCCTATAACCTTCCTCAAGAAATGGACTATCCAACACTAAAAGAATTTTCTAATTCCAACCAGTAGTCCCTGAGATTAGCGCGTTCAAACAAACAAACACACTCTTCAGCTTTATAATACTAGTATAGATTAACTTCGCAAATTTTGTTTGTAGTAGGTATAATAGCCGACAAGATTTTTTAAATAAATTCAGAATATCTGTTTCAAAACAAATATTTGTTTTGTATGGAGACACGAAACAAATATTGACCTACATAGTGATAGTTGTTCCGGGTCTGACTGTTTGTGTATGTGAGTTTAATTGTTTGTAAACTCACCCACAATACAGGAGGAATTCCTAGTGTGGGGCAAGGTTCTTTAAAAAAAAAAAACTTACCGGCAATATCCAGTGCTGTTTCATAGTCGGCTACCTCGGGCATGGCATCTTGTGTAGCGTCGCTGCTGACCGTCCGTCGTGCAGCTGAAATACAAATAAAGATTTAATCAACTACTATTACTATTTATTGACGGGCCTGTTGGTCTAGTGGTTAGTGGCCCTAACTGCTGAGCGGAGGTCGTGGGTTCGATTCCCACCCAGGACAAACTTTGTGTGATGAGCATGATTGTTTGTTCTGTGTCTGGGTGTGATTTATCTATAATATGTATGTATTTATTAATTATATAAGTATGTATATCAGTTGTCTGGTTACTATAACACAAGCTCTGCTTGGCTTGGGATCAGATAGCCGTGTGTGAGTTGTCCCAAGATATTTATTTATTTACTATACTTGAGGAGCTCGTGACCAAATAATAGCAGACGCTCGAGTCGATCTTTTGGTTAAGCCGCTGAGTTTTCCCTTTTCTACTCTCTTTCTCCCTCATTTGTTACTTTAAAAAAATAGCCTATGTCCGTCTCCTGGGTCACAAATATGTCTGTACCAAAATTCATGAAAATCTGTTTAGCCGTTAGGGTGTGAAGACGTAACAAACCAACAAACTCACTTTCGCTTTTATAATATTAAGTAAGGATTATGAATTTCCCAGTAACAGCTACGGAGCGTGAATTTGTGCCTGGTCGATGACAAAGGGTGCATTTACAAACATTTAAATTTACACTAACAGCCAAACCCGGATCGATTAACTATTAGACCTAACAAATTAATATTAATTCCATACGGGAATTGAACCCACGAGCCGAGATACGCAGCGCGCCTGCTAATCACTGAGCGAAATATTTACCACTCAGCGTTTTTTTTATTTGCGAATGGGAAATCATCAAATAACTTCTCCCACCCTGGGTGTGAGTGAGTGTCAGACTTTTTCTGACTAAAAACCACCCATGTTCCTTCTATTTCCCTTTATTTTCCGGGGCCACGGTATCTCTTTCCTGCAATTTAGGAAAGCGGAACTATGTTACCTCGAATTTACCGCGAGCGAAGCCGCGAGCAAAGCTAGTTTGGAAATAAATACTGTGCGATTGGCGTTCCTAAGCTGCAAATATGACATGAATGAAAAATACTTCGAAAATATCATACCAACTTTGGTTTATAACAAACAAATTTCGAAAAAACAAGGTTCGACGTAATAATTTCGATAAATAGAAGCATCGAACATAAAAGGCGTAGTTAAAACATATCGTCGCAATACCTTGATAGCATCGATTGATAGTCATCGATGTAAAGATTTTCGCAAAATAGTATTTCGAACTGACATAATAAGGAACCCCATTCAAATACGCTTGCAAATACAACCCTGTGTTTTAATAACTTTATAATTATGACAATGACATTGTAATAATGTATAGCATAAACAAATTTAAACAAAAAGTGTTTTTTTTGTTGTGCTGTAGTGAATCAGAAGTTTAATAACTGTATGAAGTATTTAATAATAACATTTGTATGTCTAACTTCATATTTTTAACCTAATGTACTAGTTGCTAGTCTAATGTACTAGTTGCTAGTCTAATGTACTAGTTGCTAGTCTAATGTACTAGTTGCTAGTCTAATGTACTAGTAGCTACAATCTTGCTGGTCAATCTTGACGACACGGCTGACGCAGTGGCTGAGCGATCGACTGCCTGTGTGTCGCAGGTTCGATCCCCGCACGGAACAAATATTTGTATGGCCTACAGATAATTGTTTCGGATCTGGCTGTTTGTGTATGTGAGTTTAAATGTTTGTAAACGCACCCACAATACAGGAGAAATCCTAGCGATAGCAACGTTTTTTATAAAAAAAAAAAAACTGTACAATAATATCTGCACTGTAAGTCTTTAAACTAACATGGTTACTTATGTTGTAATTGACGCCATGATGAACATTGTTCCTCCGAGATCATAGCGCTTGCAACATCGCCGAAATATCGGAAAATCGATATAAATAATAAAAAGCTGCCTAGCCTTTTCCCAACTATGTTGGGGTCGGCCTCCAGTCTAACCGGATGCAGCTGAACATCAGTATTTTACATGGAGCGACTGCCTATCTGACCTCCACAACCCAGTTAGTTCTGGGTAATACGATACCCTTTGGTAAGACTGGTTGTCAGACTTTCGGAACACTGACTACCTGTAACGACTGTCAAAGATCTACAAATGACAGCCGGGACCAACGGCTTAACGTGCTTTCCGAGGCCAACCCATCCACAGACCAACCTAGGCAAGCGCGGCTTAACCTAAAGATCGACCAGAGCGGCTGCTATTATTTAGCCACGAGTCAATCGCTATAAATAATAAACATGGTAAATATCCCGTTTCAAGTGTTAACTGTGTGTGCACTAGTTAAAGTTTTACTTATCAGGACATTAACTATCTGTAACGATTGTCAAAGATACACAAATTTTAGCCGGTGCCAACAGCTTAACATTCTTTGCGATTCCCGGAGGAAACTCGATATATAACGAGTGGTCACCCATCCACAGACCAACCTAGGCAAGCGCGACTTAAGGTTAAGTCGTGCTTGACCGCGAGCATTTTTAAAAAAAAAACATGTATAGTGAACTACAACTGCCTTTTTCTCAACTATGTTGGGGTCGGCTTTTTTTTTCTCGTGGGAAACCATCAAATAACTTCCCCCGCTCTGGGCGGAGCGGGGGGGCGTGTCAGACTTCTTCTATGGCCCTTTAAGTTCCGGGGCCGCGGTATCTCTTTCGAACAACCCGCAACCCTGTTGGGGTCGGCGTCCAGTCTAACTGGATGCTGCTGAATACCAGTATTTTACATGGAATGACTGTCAATGTGACGTCCAAAACCCAGTTAACATATTAATTTGATATAACATCCCGCCTGTAATCTCCGAAAGATTAGGATAGGGAACCTACCTAGCTTAAAAATTATATATTGAATACTAGCTGTGCCTAACGGTTTCATCTGATGCTTACCCTTATCCTTGTACTACTTAAGGGTTTGAAGTAGCCGATTCTCAGAGTTACTGAATATGCATATTTTTTTATATGAATCGGTCGAGCCTTTCGGAGGAGTATGGGAACGAACATTGTGACACGAGAATGTTATTAGGTTATTTATATTACTTGGATAATTTATGTTTTTTATTATGTATATGGACGATATACTAATATCTCTTAGTAACAATGAAAACTTAATACTCGATTAGAATTTGCAAGAGATATCTACCATAACACCACAACTAAGAAGTCTAAAATTACTCTAAAACTTTTTTGCCGGACAAAATACGGTTTTCAAAAACACACTACAAAAACGGAAAATAAATTTACTTCCGGAAGTCGGTGGCAAAAAAATCTATGAATAAAATAAAAGTTAGTGATTTCCGGAAGAAGAATTGATTCCCTTTTTTAAAGTGTTTTTTTTAGTAACAGCTGATCCATTTAACACTCAACACAACTTCCAGCGTCAAATTTAATCAAAGTAAGAATTTAGTAATTTACAACGTAATAAATTTTCACAAATTTTCTTAGTTTTCAATCATTTGAGTGTTAGAGTAAATTACACCATCCTTAATGTTTTACAACTGAAATCCGGCTGAATGGCCTTTTATTACCATTTTATCGAATATTTTCCGTTTTCCAAAGCAAATGCGAGCGTTCCACGATAAGCGGTTACGTGGAAACGGGTGAAATGTACGGATTTTCCACCATTACAGGTTCGATGCCTGGCTTACACACGTACGGTGAGCAAGAAAACGTTGTCGATTATATTGCTTTAACTTTACGATGTAATTCGAGAACGTAAAAATTCCATTATAGATTTTATTTTTATTTTAGTAGACGCAACATTGAAACTGTTTACAACTCCGACCACAAAAAAATATTCAAATATACTTACGACTTTGTATTTTTGGCAAAATCTTGCAGACCATGTTGTGGTATATTAATCACTGTATCACTGACCCGCGGTCCCGGGCGCCGAGGTACCGCGCGCTACACACTGTTGCCTGCGACAAACTGCGGCTTACCATCTAGCGCCATAGTTCCACAGACTTACTCACACGCAGAGAAGGCGGGGATGATAAATGTAAATTCAGTTTAAGTCAGTGTTACCTCTTTGGTTTTGCAGTGTTTGATGTTTTGATAAGGGCGCGAGAATGTTGCAATGTTTAATAATAATACATGCCTTTACATATTTTTAAAAACTAATCGCACTTGTGTGGTATTACCTCATTCAGATTTAAGTGGCGCTCGTGGCTACATAGTGACAGTCGATCTTTAGTTTAAGCCGCGCTTGCCTAGGTTTGTCTGTGGATGGGTGACCAGCTGTTAGGTACGAAAAAAACTGATGATCTCAGCTGACATTTGTAGACTTTCACAGCCGTTACAGATAGTCAGTGTCCCGAAAATCTGAGAACCAGTTTTGCCAAGGGGTTTTGAATAATCCAGCTAAAACTGGGTTGTGGAAGTCAAAAAGGCAGTTGCTTCATGTTAAATATTGGTGTTTAGCTTCGGTTATACTGGAAGTCGATCCCAATATAGTTGGTAAAAGGCTTGGCAGATAATCCTTACTAATACCTGTTATAAAAGCGAAAATGAGTTTGTTTATTTATTACGTCTTCACGCCTAAACGACTTAACGATTTTGATGAATTTTAGTTTTAAAGATAGTTAGGTCCCTAAAACGAACATAGACTTTTTATTTTTTTTAAAGTATGAAATAAGGGAGAAAAGGACAAACTTAAAACTTTGCTATTATAATAAATAAGGCGCAAGGGCAAAAACTACAGGTAGCATGTACCTGCAAATCAGAAAAGGGGAACTGTGTTCCCCCTACTTTAACGCGAGCGAAGCCGCGGGCAAAAGCTAGTTATCTATATAAATGGAGTTGGTTCTGTTTTTGGCTACAAGTATGGCATATTTAAGAGTAGAGCACCAATCTGTTGATGTAATAAGCAGACAAACAGGGTATTAAACTATAAACTCAAGTGTCCCATAGTTGCTGGATCAACACCACATTTAGAAGTCACTGAAAGAAAAAATGCTTGTCATGCACAAACGGGATCAATGCAAGGCATTTGAACGTGGCTAAGATGAGAATGATAAGGGCGATGTGTGGTTTTACGCGAATGGATTAAGTAAGAAACGAGTACATAAGAGGAAATCTGAAAGTAGCACCGGTGACTGAAAAGCTATGGGGTAATCTAAGTAACTTGGCTTAGTGTGGGCATGTGGGGGAATGAGGAAAGTATCGTGAGGAAAGTTATAAATATGAATGAAGGAGGTAACCGATGAAATGATGAATAATAGATAAGTATGGAAGAAGAAGACATACTGAACAGACTACAAGTATTTTGGGATGAGGGCAGAAAAACATGAACCTCCAGCTTTTTGAAAGTCGGTTAAAAATATGCGACGTTAAGCATAAAATGTTAGTTTTTCCTGTACAAGTATCAGATATACTAAGCCAGGAAACGCCTATCCATGGACACACTTTCCTATGAACACAGTAATTACTCATTTCTATTACAGCGTTCTATGAAATGAAGTTAGAAAATACGCCTTGAGGTGCTGATAGACTTAAGCATTCACCTGTGATAAGCATTCTTGCGAATACTAGATCACAAAGAAATAAACGAGAGCATTCTATCGAGCATTCTAGCGAAAGAACAGTAAATTTGTTTCAAGATTTTTGCCGACCCAAGCTTATGAGTGGCGAACCTCAAACCAAAACAGTCACCGCAGGAGATGCTCCAGGCATTGGGTGCCGCAAGACGACTCCCGGCCACTGTAGATACGATCTGAGAATGGTGAACAATGAGTAGCTCAACGTCCATCCGTTGTGATGACAAGCCGTGTCGACGGCGCGATCCTGTTCCCCGCGCGCCTCAAAGAGATATCAGCATTGCAGAGGGGATTGCCAGGGCCACCGCCTGCCGGGGATTGTTCTAAAGCTAAACCGCGACCCCTGAACATGAAGGGCCAAAGCAGGAACATGGCCACCCATGTTTTAGTTAGTGAAAGTCTGACGCGACCAACCCGCTCCGCCCAAAGCGGGGGAAGTTATATGATAATGTCGGGTCAAGTCTGACATTTTCGTGAAGTATATTTTTAAGGAGCATCGACTAGAGTGTTCTTGAAAATCAAGCGACAAATCATGAAATGTGGCTCTATGCTTGATTCTGTTCGTTGTTCAGTTCGATAAATTTAGAAACGGCGAATGCTCGATGTTCTGTTACAAGTGAATGCTCGAGTCTTTCAACGCCTTTAGGAAACGTAGATCGCGTAATGATTAGTTGACAGTTTATTTCAATATTATGTGTCCAAGCAATGGGTAACTCACCGTCTACCCGTCCACTAACGACAGGCCGTGTCGACGACGCGTTCGTGTTCCATGCGCCCCACAAAAAGATATCAGCAAAGCAGAGGGGCCTATCAGGGGCACTACCTGCCGTACTTGCGGGTTGTTCGAAAGAGGTACCGCGGCTACGAAACACAAAGAAGAGAGAAGCACAAATGAATTGAAAAAGTCATATTGGTATTTTCCTGGATTTAAACTCGCAACCTTATTCATGAGAGTCGAAGCCTTAACCTCTGAAAAAGAACAATCGATTTTTCTTACAACAAGCCTTCCATCTAGCTAGAATGTGAAAAACTTAATTTCCAACGACCTGCCAGACAAATCAGTAATAATCAATTATTTTCATCTAATCTTAATCAGCTTTCTCTTCCTGACGACTAGACGCCATTTCACTTCAGCTTACACATTTATGTTCAACATAATTATAGTGGGTTTGCATAAAATTGCTCTCAGATACTGGTAATGCATGTCGTTGGTAACTTGCAGCTAGGATTAACGGTTACTATAAGTACCTCGTTATGGCGCCTACGAGATATTTATAAGTTGCAGATACGATGGGGTCTGTGATGGGAGTAATGAGGGTATCCTGTTTGGAGGATGAAGGGGGTGACGGGGTCTTGCTAATTTGTAAAGTTGTTAGAAGAAAGTGATTGAGGCTTTTTATTTTAAAGCGAAGCGGGGGTGAGTGTCAGACTTGTATTGACTAAAACCCACCCATGTTCCTTCTATTGCCCTTTTCATTCCGGGGCCGCAGTATCTCTATCGAGCAACTCGCAACCCTAGATAACACCTGCATTGGGTGTTCTTTGTAGCAGGGCAGATTAACGTTGGTCTGTGAGTACGTGACCATCATTGCATACCGAGTTTCCTCCGTATCTAAAAAAGCACGTAGACCTTTGGCAGTCACAACAGAGTTCAAAGTCTGATGGCCAGTCTTAACAGATGGGGTGTCGTTCACCCATTTATTCATAGGTTTTGAAGTTCTGGTGGAGATGGGCAGTCTGTAAAATACTAGTATTCAGTTTCATGCATTTAAAATGGAAACCAACCCTAACAAAGTTGAGCAAAGCGAAGTTAAACCAGATGATACTAATATGGTAGATTATACAATGTGTCCGGTCACGGACTTATACTTATATAACAAACATTCTAGTACTCAAAATGTATTGATTTAAAAACAAAAAAGTTTACAAAACTTTCGTTGATTTGCATATTTTTTTGGACTATAAATTTTGTTTTCTAAAGTTACGAAAATTTAAGCTCATCATTTCTTAATTTAAACGATAGACAATATTGTTGTCCTCTGAATAAACCTATTTTCATCTCAGTAAGACCAACACTTTAAGAGATATGATTATTTTTTGTACACACATAGAGAATATCTCAAAATGGCTGCCAAAAAGCGGGGAAGTGAATTAGACCCAAGTGTGTATCGTAATAGTATATTAAAACACTCGTTACATAAGTATCTAGAATAAGGCTAGTCCATGACCGGACACAATGTTGATACATAGAAAACACTGTACGCGAACATTATTCGACAGGTTATTGTTATCATTCCAACACAATCCATTCTTATCAATTACATAACGGTCGCACAATTGGATTTTACATTTGCGCTATATAGTTGAAGTTGCATGAAGTCACGGAATTAATTGTCAACCATACATGCAAGTCTTCCATCTAAGCGGTTTAAGCTCTGCTATGTCTCAGTGAATTAAAATTTGGTTTAGCGATGAAATTATTGAAAAACGGAAGAAATTAATAAAATAATAAATCTTGAACAAAAGTGAATAAACTACTTTTGCAACATACCCACGCAAGTAAATGAATATCTTTACATATTATAAAATGAAAACACCTCAACGGATTTTAATGCAGTTTTCAGCAATAGATAAAGTGCTTCAAGGTGAAAGGTTTATATGTATAATATTCCAGTCAACGTGGGTGAAACCGCGGGGAGCAGCTAGTGATGTATATAACTAATATAAGCCGCAAATCACTTGCCACATAATTTGGTTTGGAAGAACAAGATTGATAAACGTTTTGTGATTGTGACGACACTGTTGGCGCAGTGGCTGACCGATCGACTACTGCGCTGCGTGTCGCGGGTTCGATCCCCGCAAGGAACAAATGTTTATATGACCTGCAGATATGAGTTTAAATGGTTGTCAACGCACCCACGGTACAGGAGAAAATTGAAAGAGTGGTACGTTTATTGAAAAGAAAAATAGTGTTATTTTTCGAACAACGTTAAGGACGCGTCTAATTCTACCGAGCTCTAACTAAAAATAAAATGACAACAGAATCGTCGTTTTGACTGGAAAATTAGGATGTAATAATAGACGAAACAATAATTACGTTTGCAAATTATAATAATACTAGCTGTTCCCCACGGTTTCACCCGCGCTGCTCAGCACCTGTTGGTCGTAGCGTGATGTTATATAGCCTATGTTACTCGGGGATAATGTAGCTTTCCAAAGGTGAAAGAATTTTTGAAATCCGTCCAGTAGTTTCGGAGCCTATTCATTACAAACAAACAAACAAACAAATCTTTCCTCTTTATAATATTAGTATAGATGATTACTTATCGTAATTTGTGGACGAGAATAGAAACGATCAGTGACACTGGGAGACGTGTCTATTTTAGCTGTTTGTGTCATCATGAACTCCGGAAAATTTTGGGTTATTTTCTCTGATGGGTTTCCTTCGCCTCGTGCAGGAGCTCGTGGCTAAATAATAGCAGCTATTCAGGTCAATCTTTAGGTTAAGCCGCGATTGCCTAGGTTGGTCTGTGGATGGGTGACCACCTGTTACATACCGAGTTTCCTTCGTGCCTCGGAAACCACGTTAAGATGTTGGTCCCGGCTGTCATTTGTAGATCTTTGATAGTTGTTACAGATAGTCACTGTCCCGAAAGTCTGACAACCAGCCGTACCAAGGGGTATCGTATGGTAATACGATACCCGTACTAACTGGGTTATGGAGGTCAGATAGGCAGTCGCTCCATGTAAAATACTGGTATTCAGCTGCATCCGGTAAGACTGGAAGCCGACCCCAACATAGTAAGGAAAAGCCTAAGCAGATGATCATGAGTTTCCTTCGTCTCGTCTGCAATCATCATTCTCTTGCCCTTCTCCCAAGTTATTTGCGGTCTGCGGTTCTTCCATAATTCTCACTCACTCATAATCTCATGAGACACCTTCTTTTAGCCACCATACTTGCCAAAACAACAAAAATCAATCCCTTGTTTCATTCTCTACTCTTACCCCCATTCAAGTTTATACTCATAACATTCCTCAGGACATATTCCTGATTCCTTTGCATCACTTACCTATACCAAGTCAACCGATTAGTAGAGGAGCCTACCAGGGCCACTGAATGCCGGTGTTGCGGGTTGTTCGAAAGAGATACTGCGGCCCTGCAACTTATAGGGCAAAAGAAGGAAAATGGATGGGTTTTAGTCAGTAAAAGTCTGATACTCTCTCCCGCTCCGCCTAGAGTGGAGGAAGTTATTTGATGATTTACTATCTGTAAAATCTACTTATACATTACCTCCATCAACTTTGCTCTTAAGATATTTTCTCTAGTTTATTTAGTCCCTGTAACGAAATCTAGGTAAGAGTTGCATCATTTGCAAATGTTGATTCTGGTTTTTAGTAGCGTATAACGTGAAGTGTTTCTGAAGATATCGAGCCCGTTTGCTGATGAAAATAGATAGATAGTAACTATATTATTTATTTTACATCTTACGAATATCAATTTACAAAGAAGAAAACATTTCAAACAATAGGCGGTCTTATCGCTAAAAGGAATATTTTCAAGGCAACCTTTGGATGGATTAGAGGAAGACAGAGAAAGAATACTACAGTAGACTACCGACGATGGTAGATCCATGATCCATGATGGATCAGAAGAAAAACTTATCTTCTGGACGACTAATAAAAGAAAACTGTGCATCCGTAACAAGTTCCTCTACGGAAGATACAATTAACACTTTTTACTAATTGGTATAAATTCGTTAATTCATGCTTTTTAGCAAAACAGTAATTGTTTTGGACGTGGACTGTAATTTAAAAGCAATACGGTGTAAAATCGATTGTTAGATAGATTGCTCAAATGGCGATTTTACAAGGGCATTGAAACTGTATTTTGCATGCATCAGCGATTTTTTTTCGCTGGACAGCTGTAACTTTAGACTATTATCTAATTATTGAGTAAAAAATAATTACAAGCAATGCATTTATTATGTACTAGCCATGCCCAGTTTTCAACCGCTACTTAGCTCTTTAGTAGCTTTATGTTTTATAGTCTACTAGCTTCCGCCCGCGACTTCGTCTGCGTACATGCGGCATAGTTACTTTGGGCTAACGTTAACTTTAACCCGCATGATAATAAAAAAAATACCTTTCTCTCCTCTTTCTCCTCCTTTTCTTACTTTTTATTTTAAATTAGCCTATGGGGTCCCAACTTTCATGTACCAAAATTCATCATAATCAGTTTAGGCGAGAAGACATAACAATCAAACAAACAAACAGTAAGGAGTTAGTCGAGCCAAGAAAGCATGTTCTCCCAAATAAACTATGCCACAGGAACATGGGTGGGTTAGCCAGTAAAAGTCTGACACTCCCCCGCTTCGTCCAAAGAAGGGGAAGTTTTCTGATAGACCATCAGCAAAAAAAAACCCAAAGACTAAATTCTGTGTACACCAATTTATATAAGTGTCTTCGAGATATCAGCTGATTCCCACCTCCCGCTGTTTCGTGTCTCTTGAGGGAAATGACCAATCTTCTCGTAACACACTGAGCTACAAATTGACATTATTTACGCATAATTATGATGATCATTCGACACTTGCACGTTGTTTTTTTTTCTTTGTTTCGGAAGAGTTTAGTTTATAGTCATGTGTTTACTTAGAACTATAAGTACGGCCAACGAGAAGCGATACGAAAGGTCATTAACCTAAAGAACAACTGTGGCGTTGACAATCTAATATTTAGCTCTTTCCATCTTGTGCCTTTGTCGTAATGTCTCGTTCTCCCGGCAAAAACATGACAACGTTAAGACGGGTTCGCCAACATTCGAGCGGCCATTTTAGATGGGGTTTTAGCATGGGTTTTGTTTACATTTGGTATCGCTTCTCGTTGGCCGTACTTATAGGTTATAATGCTATTGCATAGCTTCTATCGCGGGCCTTGACCGTGGAGACCGAATCCAGAAAATTCGTAACGAAAAGCCTAACAAGTTTCATTACGAATACGGTCAGTTATTTCAATCACAATTCCAATGTTCTCTAAGCGTGTTTGGTAGAGAATCGGATAGTCCAACGACATTACTCTGGATCAAACCCAAGGTCTTGTTTTTTCTTTTTGCGACTTCTTTTCATTGGAAGTACTTTTTAAATATTATATTTAGTTTTTTTTTATTGCACAAGTTTTTTCTTATTTTTTTGCATTAGTTGATAAAAAAATGCTATGCAATAGCTTTACCGCGGCAGTCATCGAGTGCCACACGTATTTTTTTAAATTCCTCCTAAGACTCGCGGAGCGGAAAGGAGAGTTAATCTGTACTGACTAAAACCCATGCATGTTTTTTAATTTGCCCTTTATGTTCCAAGACTGCGGTATCACTTTGGAACCAACCCGCAGCCCCGGCTGTGGTCCTGACGGATCCTCACACTGATTAACTAAACTTAATATAAAACAATTCTGCCTGTTTATAAATTTTATAGAAGACATTTTTACTATCTGCTGCCTAGCCTTTCCCCAACTATGTTCGGGTCGACTTTCAGTCTTACCGGATTCAGTTGAATACCAGTATTTTGCATAGGCAAAGCAGGGCAGTTACCTAGTTGACCTCGTTACCCAGTTAGTACTAGTTAATACGGTACCCCTTGGTTAGACTGGTTGTCAGACTTTCAGGACACTGACTACCTGTAACGACTGTTAAAAGATCTACAAATGACAGTCGGCTTCTCTGAGACACGGAGAAAACTCAGTATGTAATGGGTGGTAAAGACTGACCTGCTGCCCAACCATGACGTCTTAAAGCAGAACTTATTCCGCTGAGCGAAAGAGACAGAGCTATACAGGGTGTTAGCACCATCTCTTTCACTCAGTGGAATAAGTTCTGCTTTAAGACGTCATAGTAGGCCTACTGAGCTGCTGTTAAACTTTTTGACGGCACGGTTGGTGCAGTGGCTAAGCGATCGGCTGCTGCGCTGCTTGTCGCGGGTTCGATTCCCGCACGGAACAAACATTTGTATGGCTTACAGGTAGTTGCTTCGGGTCGGGCTGTTTGTGTATGTGAGTTTAAATGTTTGTAAACGCACCCACGATACAGGAGAATTTTTTAGAGTGGGGCAAAGTTTTTATAAAAAAAAACTGTACAATAATATCTGCACTAGTTAAGGTTTTTCTTAAACTAGTGGAAAAGGGCATTACTTCAAAAAGTTATCTCTAAGTAGTACTCATTGTCATAATTAGCATAAGTCAATATTTTTTTGGAATCCCTTATAAAACCCTCCTTATTTGCCCACCTACCAACACGAAACGCCGTGAACTTAACGATAAAATTCCATCCCACTTTCATACATACATAGGTACAATCGCGTACGCAAGTATGAACAAACTATATGTACAGTCGCGTCGTAAATCAAGAATCGAGCATGCAATAACGTGCGAGGCACGCCTTGACTTTGAACTTGGACTGTCGCGCGCACAAGTGCTTTGTGTAATTATTGGCTAACATTTTTAAAGCGCTGATTATTTTTAGAATTTCTATTTTAATTAAGTTATTTAAGTGATTATGATACTGTTCAAAAATAGTAATATAAAGTAAACATTGATGTAATTTTTTTTACAAAACGGTTTTTCTGAATGTTCCAAAACAGATAAAGTTTTTTTTAAAGTGCTTAAGTTTTTTTTTGGCTCTTTGATCTACCTTTTTTTTATTGGGATCTCATCCAATAACTTCTGACTAAAATCCATCCATTAATGTTTCTTATTTTGACCTTTGTATTCCAGGGTCACGGGTATTTCTTTCCAACATCTTACAACCCCGGCAGGCGGTGGCACAGGCAGGTTTTTCTGATTGTCTTGTCATTTCTTTGAGGCGTGGAACATGAAAGTGCCGTCGACATGGCAGCCGTCACTAGACGGATGGACAGTGATGGCTCACTCTCCACAACTTAAATAAAATTAAAGTCTATATTAAAAGTTTTCTTCTTTCTTTCTTTATCATAATTACAAGTAGGCTAATTAACTTTTCGAGGTACCCGACTTGCGCCGTCAACAAGATATCTAATACACCGCTAATAATCTAGTTAAGTGCTTTGTTCTAGGGTGTTGGTATAAAATTTCTTTACTTTGCAGTAATTAAATTGTGACGAGATAAGGTCAATAACTTCTTGATGTTTATCAGCATTTTCTTTTTGTGTTTTTCATAGTTCCTGTTTATTTGTTATTTAATCATCATAGTGCAACATGTTTTCTTCATCCATATTTTACTTCCTTTTCTCAATCTAGTAGTCAAATATTTCTGGCCATATTATTTCCACACATTGTCTATTTAAGACACAAGTTCTGCTTCGGTAAGCTCATCTTTGTCTTTAGGACAAAATTGAGGTAAAGAGTAAGAAGGTCAATTGTGGATAAATAAAAACACTTTGTCCGTTTATCATTCCTTTTATCCTCCCCACTTCTTACAAGATCCGAGTAGCTGACTAGTTTTTATCATTAAAATTAGTGCCCTACAGATTTTGACCCTTTGTCTTCTTATAAAATCTTTTAATATTGCCAACTATTTAATAAATTAAGCTTTGCCATGTGTAATACCGTGATCGCTCAACAATAGCCGAATTATTATACAACCTCAATTTGTTCTTCCAATACCATTAAATATAGTAATAATTCATCCTTTCAATACCTTTGAAGTCCTCCTTCCTTACATTGGTAAAGATTAATGTTACAAATGCATCTTTTAACAAAAACTTTTTTTACTCTTTATAACGCTTTATTATAATTCAACCATATATCATTTCATTTTGCGTGTAACTGTACTCAGTTGGCGGTATTCGCAGAAGCAAAAGTAAGAGCAAACCAATTTGACATGTATGTATGTGTTTGTGTTCCGTGCCCAAAAACTGAACGCACGGTTAGGTACATACGTTTGTGTTTAATCGATTTGGACTTAGGTTGTATCCAGACGATTCTGCGATTCCGGCAGGTAACTCATGCTTGTTTTATTTTATTATTCCTAAATAGTTTAGTTTTTCAATTATTTTTATATATTCTTTGCATTAAATCATAAATATAATGTTTATTTGTTTTTTTTTTTGGATTCTCGAATTATTCCCATATTTTTCTTTTCATTTTTCTTGTTGACTGCGATGCGGACGAATTTTTTGACACCCTGTAATTTACCATTTTTTACTTGTACTTATTTTTAGTTTGTGTCTATTTATAGTTTGTAAATAGTAATTAATTTAATAAAAATGTCATCGCTAGGTCTTAAGTTACTGGTACTCAATTTATTTTATTTTTTAAATACATAGTTTTGAAGCATGTGTTTTGACGTTAGAAAGACTAGGCTGTAATATCGCTCATTTCGTTATACTGTCTTCGGTTAACTAGTCCCAGCATAGTTATTTTAGTAGTCATTATTAACATTCAACATCTTCATCATAATCAATCAGCCGTCCACTGCCAGAAATAGCCTTTTCCAACCGTATACTTCAAAACAGCATACTAACATTTATTAGTGTCCAGTTTTTTTGACCACTTCGTACTGGTATTTTATTGTCAGCCTCAACTGCTCCACTGTTCGTGGTCCGCAATTTCCACGATCAGGCATCCATTGAGTCTTCTTGGCCCACCTCTTGGGTGCATTCGCGCTACGTGACCCGCCGACTTCCACTTCAGCGTGGCTCTTTTTTCCCCAACATTTTCAACCTTAGTTATGGAGCACAGGGTGGTTTTTCTAACGCGATCTCTACCACTTGTTATGCTGGCCAGCTAGCAAATCTTACATTCTATAAAATGCTGTAAAAAAACATTCAAACATGTTACTTGCAATAAACTTTGTTTGTGGCTCAAAATATTTATTTAACACTTCAAGTACAAAGTACAGAGGCGGACTTAATGCCATAGGCATTTTCTACCAGTCAACCTTTGGGTGATGCAGAGACAAACAGTGGTAGGTGCAAAACAAAAAAAAAATATACTGTATATATAAATAAAATACTATACATACGAAACAAATCAAATAATATAAAATATACCTTGCTCCTCACATTTTGTAATTCTTAACAAAATAATTTAATGTTTTAAACACTTTTTTCCTCGATGATACAGAGTAATAGTATTATTAAAATAAAGTCCATTGATAGCTGGTAGATGTCCGGGGTGCAGGCGGATGTTATGTTATATACGGTTAATTTGATTATAACAAAATCTATTATTCTATTTTAATTTTTATAATATCATTGTCGTAACTGTATTGTAAATGCGAAAGTTTGAAAGGATGTTTAGATGTCGCTTGCATGTTGTTTCACGCAAAAAATACTAAACTGATTTGAATAAAATTTAACAAATATAGCACTTTTAATTACTGCAGAACCTGTGATTATAGTTTAAGTCTTAATTAAGTTATATTTTTTGTAAATATTTAGTTTTTGTATTCATTTTTAGTTGTTTGTAGTACTAAGTAGTACTTATCTTTATTTAAAAAAAATAAACAATGATAACATAACACAAAGTCAACACGATACTGCGGCCGGAACATAAAGGCAAAAGAGAGAACATGGATGGGTTTTAGTCGCTACAAGGCTGACACTCCCGCTCCGCCTAGAACAGGAAAAGATATTTGACAATCGTTACACGAAGTCAGTCAGTCTCAAAAGTCTGACAACCAATCTTACTCAAGAGTATCGTATGACCCAGTTATTAACTTGGTTGTGGAGGTCAGATAAGCAGCCGCTATATGTAAATGCAGCTGAAACCAAAGGTTGTCAGCGTTTTAGCGATAAGATCGCCCATTGTGTCACCCTACTTTTAAGTTGTCTAGTGTTATTCTTGTTACTTGTTTAGTGTACATAATAAAGAATAATCTTTCTTCTATCTATCTAACCAATAAAAACGGAAACCGAAGAAGAAGATGATTACCAGAAAAGTCTCATTAGTCACCTATTTTTCATTGTTACCGACTTAAAAAAGGAGGAGGTTCTCAATTCCACTGCTCCGTCAATTGTGAGCCGATTTTCAAAATTATCAAAAGGGTATACTGCCGGAGGGGTCCTTTACGAATTTATTTATATTGCTTGGGTATTTAATGAGCTATCTTCTATAATACATATTTATTCGTCTAACTTATATGGACGCTATACTAATTTCTATTAGTAGCAATAAAAATAAATACTCGATAATAATTTGTGAGAGAAACCATAACCATACCACAACTGAACAGACTGAAATAAAAATCTTAGTTTTCAGAAGAAGGTGGCAAAAAATCTATTTATCAATGTATCAAACAAAAGTCACCGACTTCCGCAAGTTAATCTATTTACTGTCTTTTAAATGTTTTTAGAAGTCGTTTTTTTTTTATTCACACTTTTGTCCTAACATTCTGATCATCGTTTGTATCACACTTACGCATGGTTACGACTTTCGTAATAGCTGTAAACATAGCCCCGGTAATGGCCGACACTGGCAATAAATACAAACTGTACGCGAGGACGTTGGGTCTATAAGTTAGGACTGGTCCTCTAACTGCATTCCGGAGAGGACTGATGGCTAGACAGGGCCGTCGGCAGAACTTAGATAAGCTTAGGCACAAGAAAGCTAAGCTTAAATCGAAACTTGAGAAGTGTCAAGGACACCTGGATGGAACGAAGTTATTATTTATTATGTACAAAAAACCTGTATGCACTTAACAAAAATAATCGTCGCGACACCACACTGTTCAATGCGATTTAGAAAAACGAAAGTAAAATAATTGGCTTGCTTTGTAAGACTAAGAGAGAGAGAGATAGACAGACAGAGAAACACGCGCACGCCGCACGGCTTACAACTATAGCAAAAAGTGTCGTTACAACTTTTATAATTAAGCAAAAAGTGTCGTTACAACTATTGGTCTTAAACTAAAAGTGTCGTTACAATTTTTGGTTTTAATTATTTCCGTCTGGGCCCCTTTCGCAACGAGCGATAAGGAACCTCGTTCCAAAATCAAAAGTCATTTGTTCTAAATAGGCTGATGATCAACACTTTTTGAACGTCAAAACATAAGAAAATCCTCTAAAACGTTCGCCACTTCCAAGTGTTTTTACCTGGGAAAAAGAAGTGGAAGAAATTATATTTATCTCAAGTTTTGATCTGAAGGGTTAACATGACATCTTATAGCAGTTCTTTCGTGAGAAAGAGATGGTGGCTAGACACAGGGTGTCTCAGTCGGTACACCATCGAAATACAGACCTGCTGAAAGGTTACCATGACCTTATAGCAATTCTTATTCCTGTGTGAGAAAGAGATGGTGACTAGACACCCTGTATAGCTCTGTCTCTTTCCCTCAGTGGAATAAGTTCTGCTTTAAGACGTCTTGGTAGAGTAGCTGATCTGTATGCCAACAGTTAAAGCGCTTAATGGTAACAAACAGACGAATTGACAGACAGACTGGAATTAACAGACTAAATAGATCAATGATATTGTTTAAAAAATTAAAGACAGTGGAATTACAACAAGAAATATTTGAACATTGTTTTGGAAGATAATGTATTTAATAATGAAGAAAATGTGTTCCGCCGACACCAAATAGAATGGGAATACAAGAGTATGAAATGATGATAATGTGGCTAAATGGCAACAAAACAATAACAACTGTTGTTAATGGTAATCCAAGTTATTGTAATTCATTTATTTGCCTCGATGAAATTGAAAGAGAGTCGTTTGACTTGGTATAGAAGGAGAAGGCACATGTGACTAAAAGAGTGATGGATCTGAATGTTGGTGGATGGAGAGAGAGAGGAAGGCTCAAGAAAAGATGCATAGATTGTGTAAGGAAAGATATGTAGGAGAAAGATGTGAATGTTACCGTGATGTACAGGGGGGAATGGAAGAAGAAAACGAGTTGCGCCGACTCCAAATAGAATGGGACAAGTGCAGGAAAATGATGTTTTATTTGCCTCGAGACGGTTATATGTCCTGAATGTTTGAAATTCTGTGAGTGGACGAACGGAAAATTATTTTGCTATTGATTTTTCTGCGTGAGGATTAAGAAAAAATTCCCTTCCCTTCCTTGCCAGTTAAAGAAGAGTTTTTTTACTGTCAACCCTCCCAGTTATGTTTTTTGCGCGTATCTTAATTTAATTATTTAATTTAATATAAGTAATAAAAAGTAATACAAAGCATTCCTTATTACATGTTTCATTTAACTGTACATTTTCCATGTACATGCTTTTCTCAAATAAATTAATAATGATGGCTTAAAAGTTAACTACTCTAAAATTTTCTAATCCTTTCTTTTCTTGGGAACCTAAGTACTCGAATCATGAACGAGTCTGATCTGTGTCTGAATTTGAATACATCTAAACTTTTACCACTTATGCGCACATGCATGTATTCAACATGCAGCCGCTTTAAGCATGTCGTCTAGTCGCTTAAAGCAGCTGAAAGTTGTACTTTCCACCCTTGAGACTTAGAATACTGGCCATTGATTTGAATTGATCACGATTGAAGGTCGATGATGAATAAATAAGAAAACTTTCATGGGTGAACCCTTTAGTGGCATGAATCTAGGGCAGGAATATTGTCAACAACCTTAAAAAGGAAAAAAAAATGTGGGTACTTCTACAAGCGTCCTCGTATGGGCACGGCGGGTCCAAATGGGTTAACATCTCAAGGACCACCATTATTTACGTCAACTATCCGTCAAGCACCGCCGGGCGGGCTCTTATCGTAAGCGTAATCTGATTTTAAGACTTTTCTTTAATACAAATACAGTTTCAAATCGGTCAGGGTTTGGTGTCACAAATTTGTACCAGCTGGGCTTAACGGTAATACTTGTTTAATGACACGTTTTTGTGCCGCTGAGGCTCTAGAGGTTAATTAGCTTTTATTTAGGTTGCTGAAGATATTCCATTAGTTATATTTGACGCCTTTTTTTGGGTGGAAAATCATCAGACTTCTGCCGTTGTGAGTGGAGTGGAAGGGAATATTAGACCCGAACTAATAGTAATATTATGAAAGCGAAAGTGAGTTAGTTTGTTTATTTGTTAAGTCTTCACGCCCAAATGGCTAAGCTAATTTTGATGAAAACAGAGAAACCTGCTAATACTATACCTGCAAATCAGGAAAGGGGAACTGTGTTACCCCGAATTTAACGCGAGAAAACCCGCGGGCTAAAGCTAGTTAATAATAAAACCCATACATGTCTTTCTTCTTTGCTCTTTCTATTCCAAGGCCGCGGCATCTTTCGAACAATCTCGCAGCCCCGGATTATTGCGCGCCTCAAAGAGATGTCAGCAAAGCAGAGGAGCTTGCCAGAGCCACCGCCTGCCAGGTTGCGGAAAGGTATCACTGCTCGAATACAAGATTCCTGATCCAGGTGTCCTTACGATGTTCTCGCACCGTCGGAAGGACAGTGGTAATAAATTATTTAAAAAAAAACTTTGGCACAGAAATTTTAAAGAAAACAAATACCTCTTTTGCCCGCGGCTTCGCTCGCGTTAAATTCGGGGTAACACAGTTCCCCTTTCCTGATTTGCATGTACCTGCTACGTGTAGTTTTGCCCTTGCGCCTGATTTATTGTAATAGCAAAGCTAAGTTTTCCTTTTTCTTCCCTCTTTCTACATTATTTCTCCCATTTATTAAAAATAATGCCTATGTAAGTATCCAGGGTCCCAACTATCTCTGTACCAAAATTCATCAAAATCGGTTTAACCATTTACACGTGAAGACGTAACCAACGAACTCCTTTCGCTTTTATAAAATAAGTAAGAATTAACCTGTTTTCTTATGGGACATCACCAAATAACCTGCCCCTGGGTGGAGCGGGAGAGAGTGTCAGATTTTTACTGTCTAAACCAATACCAGTTCCTTCTTTTCCCTTCGTGTTCCGGGGCCGAGGTATTTCTCTCGAACAACCTGCATTCCCAGCAGATTACTAACCTACATCTTGCCATTGCTTCATGTCTTCTAATATCTTGAAGAACCAGGGTTGGACGCTAGTTTCGTGCAGCTCGTCCTTCCATCTCCTACGACGTCTACTATGCCACATATTGCCTGTATCAGGGCTCCATAAAGTAGCCATTTTGTTCCCCAATAAAATATGCTTTCACCTAATTCACAACTCCTGGGACCTGAAGACGGCCCTGGCACTCGGGCAATGCTCTCGAGCTTAGAATAAAAAGATGTTCGTCTATATTTAGCCCGCGCTTTCTCGAATGTGCTAACTAATTTTATAAATAGCCTCCTTTACGTTGCTACTGAATTACTGCCTATCTGCCTGCTTATTACATTGAAAAGAAATAGGATAGTGATAAAATAATTTGTTAAGTACTACTGTTTTTAGACAAGGGGCCAGCTTGGACACTGCTATATGCCCATCAGTGTTACGAATGTTATGATTCAGGCACACGCGGCTTCGCCCGTCGCAAGATAAGTCTGAAATAAATGATTATTACTACTTATACTGTTTTTAGACAAGCGGCAAGCTTGGACACTATGTGCCCGTCAGTGTTACGAATACTATGTTTTACTAGCTGGCGCCCGCGGCTTCGAAGGCGTCATATAGAAAAAAAGTAACCTATGTGTTATTCCAGACCATTATCTACCTTTGCGTCAAATTTCATCAAGATCCGTTCGGCCGTTTTGACGTGAAAGAGTAACAAACATCCATCCATTATCAGAAACATTCGAATTTATAATATTAGTAGGATAGGAGGGATTTACTTGTATCCTGAGTGTGATTTCTTGTTATGTAAATTGTAAATTAGTTAGTTTTGCTTTAAATAGGACGTAGCTTAAGTTGTTTTTTGTAAATATTTGTGCCTTGCGGGGATCGAACCTCCAACACCCAGCGTAGCAGTCGATCGCTCGGCCACTGCGCCAACCGTGCAGTCAATTCGTCGTTTGATCATATATACCTTATTTTTTTATTAAATAAAGATTTAAATATATATATATATATATGACTAGCTTTTGCCCGCGACTTCGTACGCGTGGATTAATAGTTCCCGTTCTCGGGGGATTTCCGGGATGAAAACTATCCTATGTCCTTTCTCGGGTCCCAGACTATATCTGTACCAAATTTCATTAAAATCGGGTCAGTGGTTTAGGCGTGAAGAAGAGACAGACAGACAGAGTTACTTTCGCATTTATAATATTAGTTTAGAATAGTTTAGATTTCTGTGTTATGTTTAAGTAAAGAGGATTTTTTGTTTTGATAATTATGATGCACGTTAGAATTCATATGAGTTTATGATTTGCATCATCTGTTCCGGGGGAAGTTATTTGATGAAATTCCATCCGAAAAAAAAAACAAAATGGCGACCATAAAAAGGTATGACAACAAAAACGCAACGACTTGTTCGTCTTAAAGCGCCTTTACTATCAAATTCCAAAATCTTGCGTCTCGTCGTTCTTTTTGAGTGATGGCAGTCATTGTTTGAAGTTTTGAAGGTACTGTAGGATTCCCAAATAAATAAGAAGTTGAAACATATCATCAGCTGCAAAACAGAACTTATTCCACTGAGGGAAAGAGACAGAGCTATATACGGGGTGTCTAACACCATCTCTTTTTCACACATGAATTAGAATTGCTATAAGGTCATGGTAACCTTTCAGGTCTGTATTTCGATGGTGTACCGTGTCTCATGTGATAGGGGATTAATAGGACGAGCCCATTACCAACAACTGGTCAGAAAACTACTAGAAAAGAGAGAATAATTTCTTTATTCCATTATGGAAGACCATACGCTTTGGTGGAGTATGGGCCTTACAGCTGTATAAAAAATCTGCCAGGACCCATTCAGACTCGCGCATCGTGGTTATTGTACAAACTTGCGACATAAACGGCCATATGTTTTGTCTGCGTGTCTAGTATGGTTGATTTGAGTATGTTGTTATTTCAACTTCCCCCGTTCTGGGCGGAGCAGGGAGTGACAGACTTTTACTGAATAAAACCCACTTATGTTCTTCCTTTTGCCATTTATGTTCCGGGACAGCGGTATCTCTTTTGAGCAACCCGCAACCATGTTTTATTGTAACTAGCTTATGCCCGCGGCTTTGATCGCATTAAATTTAAGGTAACACAGTTCCCCTTTCTTGATTTACAGGTATCTGCTACCTGTAGTTTTTTGATTGTAATAGCAATGCTAAGATTTCCCTTTCTTCCCTTTTTCTCTTTTTTATTTATTAATATTAATAGCCTTTATCCGTCTCCAGTGTCCCAGCTATTTCTGTACCAAAATTCATCAAAATCAGTTTAGCCATTTAGGCGTGAAGACGTAACAAACTAACAAACTCACTTTCGCTTTTATAATAATAGTAAGGATAGTAAGAATCCAACAGCTTATTTAGTGAACACATTCTCATTTCAAATCTATTGACTCAATTCCACAGTTCACCAATATACAGTAGTACAATGGGCCCTCAATATTGTGCTGGAACGAAATATAAAGAGTCACAATACCACATTGGCATTGACCGGTCGAGAGGTCGTGGGTTCAAATCAAGTTCAAGCGCATGGAGCGAGGGTAGTGAAGAGGGCAATATATGCGTAGGTTATGTTAATCACTTGCTACGATTACGATAATAATTTAAAATTAAATAGTTGGATTATAATATAATTAAACTATTAGGTTCATTATTTTACTACCTCACCTACCCATAATGCAACGTCATTGATAAATTACGAATTAAAAATATTGTTATAAAATTGATATTAAATGTTTATAAAATTGATATTAAATGTTTTTTTTTTTATTTAATTTAAAGTGTCAAAGGGAACGTAATTTTATGACAAACTGCTCATACAAACAGGAACCTATCCACATGCCTGCTACCTTCAAGATACAGAATGCTTAAAAAATTAAATATAAATATGTAGGTAATAATAATAGAACACGCTTCACTCTAAGCACAGTATTTAGACACAAATCTCACTTCTGAAACCTGGTCGTGAGATCGCATTTGAGATATCGATATTAATTAATAAACAAATATTAAAACTCGGTTTGCGACTCGATTTTCAAAGTGACTACTGATTAATATATCAGTTCTATCGCTAAGATGGTCTTAACTCAAGACATGGTTGACCTTATTTTAAGACCATCTGCTCGTTAAAATTACGTTTGACAGTTGGTTGACTTGTGTTGATTTGTGTTCGGTACGTGAACAAACTACTTACTATTTGTGACGCGACGCGTGTCAATCCAAGTAATTAACAAAAAAAAAAGTTAAAATAGAAGAATTTCACAGAAACTTTCTTCGGAATAGTTTTTTGAGAGATCATACTTTTTATTACGTTCTAGGTTCTGGGAACTACAGCCTTTTGAGCATTAATACACAGACATATACTATGTTATCTGTGGTAAAATAGAGATCACATTTCAAACTGTCTATTAATTCGAATCAAATGTGTGCGACTGTGTACAGAGTTGAGATGATTTTGATACTGTATATATTAATTAAGAAACATCTTAAGAGCATGGTCTAACGTTGAGACCAGGTTGTTCTCAAGACCACGAGTGAGATTTGTTTCTAAATACTGCACTTAGTCGTTCAAATTAGTCTGTCTGTCTGGTACGGACAATGCCCATTTTGTATTGGGTCACAAAAACAAACGCGTGTCACAGTTTTTGCAGCTGGTTTTGTAGAACTAGAATTACTTTATCAGATCAGATGTTCCTTTACTATTTGCCCCAAATTCGTACATGTTTATTGTAGCCTACCTATGAAATTTTTTGTATATGAAGTAAATGGTAGGTACATTATATATTTCATCTGCTCCGTTGGACTCTCGGTCGCACGCTACTGCCGCGCACGGATACCTGCGGGTCGGACAAAAAGTGTTATTTTTTCATTAAGAAATCCCTCAGTTAGGATTTCGGTTGTTGGTATGATATCCGGACGTCCTGATGGGATTGCGGGTTGTTCGAAAGAGATACTGCGGCCCCTAAACATAAAGGGCAAAAGGACGAACATGGGTGGGCTTTAGTCAACAAAAGTCTGTCACTCCCCCCGCTCCGCCCAGAGCGGGGGAAGTCATTTAATCATTTCCCATCCGCAAAAAAATGCTTAGTCTTCGTAAAGCACGCTAAGCCGTTGAACCTGCGCCTGATCTGTCTACAGTCGACAAGCAGCCCGCAAACTAAAGATTTTTTTTTTTCTTTAAACGTTGCCCCATACTAGGAATTTCTCCTGTATCGACTCATATACACAAACAGCCAGACCCATCACAACTATCTGTAGGCCTTATCTACAAATACTTGTTCCGTGCGGGAATCTAACCCGCGACACAAAGTGCGGCAGTCGAACGCTCAGCCACTGCGCCAACCGTATCGTCAAAAAAAAGATGAAGCAAAAAGACCGCGCGATAGCGGTAACGTTTATCTGGAACTACCTTTAGGAACAATTCTTAAAATCGACCCTCTTATACTTTTTACATAACAAACACTAACATAACATAACATACACTGATACGCCAAACGGGTATAATTTAGAGTGCGCCAAGAGATTTAATCATTTTTCTCATTGCGATGTAAATGCTGAGCGAACGGAACAGTATTCGTTCTGTGCATCTCGTAAGATTTATGAGCTTTTAATCATACATTTATTTATTTTTTAACATAAAATTACATTTTTAAATATTTCTTAAAATAATAAAAAAAAAAAACATTTAAAAATATAAAAATAGTAGCCCACCGGTATCGGGAACAGGGTCCAAGCTACCGGCGGTCAGGGCTCCAGAGAAAGGAACCTCCTAACAATACGAGCCGTGTCCAGGAGTACCGCTTTCTGTATCAAGCCCTTGATCCAGCTGCCTAACGAGAGGTATTGGTCGAGGCTCTTGGCAATTAAGCCATTGGCAGATACGACTATCGGCACAATGATCGCTGAGTCCACATCCCACATGTCGACAACCTCGCGAGCCAAGTCAATATACTTCATTTGTTTATCTTTCTCGGCTTTCACGAGGTTCTCATCATGCGGGACTGTTATGTCAATAATCATTGCGCGCCGCTCTGATCGATCCACCACCACTATATCAGGCTTGTTGGCAACAATAGTCCTGTCAGTGATGTGAGCTTTTAAAATTATTAAGCAATTAATAAATATAAAATTGTAATTATAGCGGCATTATTTTGAAAATGGCAAGGTACTTCTGGAGTATAAAAATGTTTTTATTAAAATACTAGCTTCCGCCCGCGACTTCGTCCGCGTGACATAGTTACTTTTGGTTAACGCTTATTTTGACCCACGTGATAATCGAAAAAAAATATCTTTCTCTCCCCTTTACTCTTTTTCTCCCTTTTTTTTAAATATCTTTTGTCCGTCTCCAGGTTCCTAACTATCTCTGTACAAAAATGCATCGAAATCGGTTTTGCCATTTAGGCGTGAGACGTAACAAACAAACAAACTCACTATCGGTTTTTAATATTAGTAAGGATTTATGCTATCGCAGATTCTAAACCAAAATTCACCATATTTTCATTCTAATTTTGAACCTCCTGAAGTCCACAGGCGGAGCCAAAGCTAAAGCTGCTGCATAATGCATAATGACTTGATTGACTAAACCAATTTTGTAATTTTAAACTTTGCCGCGTTGTTTTTGGATACAAAATATAAAACTAAAAGCGGTATATGGCTCCAAAATTATCCCAACTGCGACCTTTACACACATTAAAACGATTATCAAATAAACACAAATTTCAGCCGAAGCCAACATCCTTCCCGATTCACGGAGCAAACCTGACATATAACGGGTGGTTAACCATCTATCCAGACCAACTTAGGCAAGCGCGACTTAACCTACAAATCGAAGCGACCGGCTGTTATAACTTAACCACGAGCTTTTCGAACAAATACTTACACGTCAAGTTAATTAAAAGCTTCTAAAAAAAAAGCAACATGTCCGCCACCGCCTTCATTCAATTCCCAAAACTGTGCTTCTTGTACTTTTTACGTTGCGAACAGCTATAATTTAGTATCGCTGTTGATTTAATAACATTCTGAAGGGAACTGATCTCTTCTCTGATGCATGCTGTGATTGTAAGTGAGTGGATGAACACCTGTCATGACTGTTGCTAAGGGATTCTAAATGAGGAGATTAAACCGGTCACGACCAAGTCAGATTCGCGTACCGAGAGTTCCGTATATACTTGTGACATAAACGGCCATGTTTTTTTTTCAAACGTTGCCCTACACTAGGATTTTTGCTGTATCGTGGGTGCGTTTACAAACATTTAAACTCACAATATAAGTCTTTAAACTGACATGGTTACTAATATTATTATTAAAACTTAAAACGGGATATTTACCATATTTATCGGAAAATTCATGAGAAACATGGTAAATATCCCGTTTCAAGATTTAATAACAATTTAAACGCAACAGAAAGAACATGGGTGGATTTTAGTCAGTACAAATCAGACACTCCCCTCCGCTCCACCCAAGGCGGGGGAAGTTATTTGATGATTTCCCATTCGCAACAAAAAAAAAATTTAGAGGTGTCAAGGGACACCCGGATGAAACGAAGTTCTCGTCGCGACACCACACTGTTCAATGCGAAATAGAAATGAAAATATCTGGCTTGCTTTCTATAAGAGAGAGAGAGACAGACAGACAGAGAGAGAAACATGCGACGCCGCACATCTTACAATAGCTTACTATAGCAAAAAGTGTCGTGACAACTATTCGTAAGATTTTTTTCCGTCTAGCCCCCTTTCACAAAGCGCGATGAGGAACTTCGTTCTAAAAAAAAGCATCACACAAACAAATAGTCCTCAGATTCCATAACTCTTCATTATATAGGTTACGTTAATGTACTTTCTCAGTATTAACTAAAAATAAACTGCAACTATCGATTGTAAGTGAATTAAATGCACGGCACGTGTTTCAATTTTCTAATTGATAGAGAAAAGTAAACACTTAAGTGATACCTAGTATTCTTAAGTGATAACTATGTCTTTTGTATGAGGCGTGCGTCGTGTTAATGGTCATCACGTGTCCAATGAGAAAGGGATCAGCAGAAGTACCTGATTCTTATCAAGTTGGTGAAACGACCGAAAATTTACAAGGAGTAACTTAATAAACGCGAAATTCTACTACTTAATATATATCTTAACTAGCTTTCGCCCGCGGCTTCGCTCGCCTATGTCCGTCTCCTGGTTCCCAACTATCTCTGTACCAAAATTCATCAAAATCGGTTTAGCCTATAAAGCGTGAAGAGGTAACAAACAAACAAATAAACAAACAAACTCACTTTCGCTTTTATAATATTAGTAAGGATTTATATAATTCTTCTGTGAGTGTGTATGTCACTGAACTTCTCTCAAACGACAGGACTGATTTTGATGAAATTTTTTGTGTGTGTTCAAGGGGATCTGGAAATGGTTTAGATTCACAAATCAGTCCGTTAGATGGCGCTGCATCAATTTTTTTTGTAAATACGTAGCGGAGCACGTTCCGGGCCGCTAGTATATTATAAAAGCGAATGTTTGTGAGGATGTATGGATGTTTGTTACTCTTCACGTCAAAACGACTGAAAGGATCTTGATGAAATTTGGCACAGTGGTAGATTATTGTCTGGAATAACACATAGCAATCTATGTGTTATTCCATTCTGATGTTATGTTATGTTATCAATTGTTATTGTGCCATTATTTAGAAAAAAAAACTAGAGTTATTTTAACGTGTTATGATCGTAGGTGTTATGTTCTACGCTTTGGAATGGGCAGCTACAGTACTTTCACAGTTATTATGCCTTGTGACTGGGACTGTAGCTTCATTTTATTAACAGTTCAAAAGTACCTGTAGACCCTGGCAGAATAGTCGACATCGGCTCAGTTGCCAAAGAAGAAAAAAAAAAAAAAAGTACCTGTAACTGGCTTACTTGAAATAAAAGATTTTGATGGGAGAACAAAGGAATGAGAATCATAGAGATAATAATATTATTTTCATTCAGAACTTTCGGTCCGTTTTTAACTTGCTTTACAAGTTTCAAGAGCTCTTCGACTTGATCTTCTGTTCAATACCTACACAGTGTCACCGAGACATAAACCACTCATACCTAAGGATGTCAACAAGGTGAACGTGAAAGTCTAACAAAAACTAGCTTTAATACGACATTAAGTTCAGATACAACTGCTAACTTTAATATAAATAATATTATGATGCCACCTACTGCTGGGCAAAGGCGTCTTCTTATACATATAGAGAAAGCACGAACATTAATCACCACGGTTGTCCAACACGAGTTGGCGATTTCAGACTTATATTAATTAACTAGCTCACATCCCACTTTTTTTAAATAAAAATTAGGTAACAGACAAACAAACAAACTCACTTTCGCTTTTATAATATTAGTAAGGATAGTAAGGATTATTAAAAGTCCAGGTTTCCTCACGATGTTTTGCTGGCCATCTAGATATTTTCAAATGTAAACAATTTAAAAAAATACAATATAATATTGATCTTGTTTTTACTTGAGCTACATTATGCCCTGTGACTAGCAGAAGAACAATTAATGTGACGAGTTGACAGCCCTAACAAAAACAGCAGGGCTCAATACTAATTCGCGATACCTCTGGGATAAAAGGGCGTATAACAGCCTCTTTGGCGAAATTGAGTTTTGAATACAAGGTTTCTTATATTTTTCTCCGCTATGCATCTGTGGCGATGGCTTTTACGGTTTTATTTTGGACAACCCGCAACGCCAGCAGGCAGTGGCCCCGGCAGGCTCCACTACTTTGCTGATATCTTTTGTCGGAACTAGACAGATGGACAGTGAGCTACCCATTGCTCACCGCTTCACAGACCCGAATCTACGTCTCCCGGCGCCTAAGTTAGTTTGAGGTTCTACTTTTAATTTATTTATGTAGTCATTGAAATTTTCACAGACAGTATTACACATATGCCATGAAAATCCACGTTCATTCCCATTACTTCGAGCTCGATCGTGGAACTAGTGAGATTTTTTTCTCAGTTGTTCGACCGTCGAACTAGTGAGAATTTTTTTCCTCATATGTTCGACCGTCGAACAGTTCTACTACCACTCCCATGACAAGGTAACTGACCGTTTCCGGGAAAAACGATCTTTTGTTAACTAACCTCAATACACTCAAATATTGCTTAAGAGGCCTCTAGATTTTGGGTGCTTTAAAAAAAAACAACCACGAAAGAGGTGGCGGCATCTGTTCGCTCGCTTCGCTCGCTCACTAAGACCCCGCCACCTCCTTCTAACGTAAATCTATCCGAGTCGGGGTGCCCCCAAGTCTGTTGACGGGGTAGTCGACTGCGGGTCCCCTACCTTCTGGGTAGTTTAAAAAAAATTCTCACTAGTTCGACGGTCGAACAACTGTGAAAAAAAATCTCACTAGTTCCACGATCGAACTAATGAATCGAAGTAATGGGAATGAAATAAAATCCATACACAGCCATGAAAACGATACGCTTTTTAGGATTTATGTGGTATTAAATATACTGCCATGTCGGTATAGTTTTCGCAAGCGTAGCAGATTAAGCATTATTAATAAAAAATAAAATGCAAGTGTTCATTTATTTATTGACTGTTTTAAAATCATACATGATTTTAATGAAAAGTATAACATACAAGGAGCTCCTCTATATACAGGCTGTCACAAAAATCATTCAATATTTTAAGTACATTGATTCTTTTTTATTCGAGATTATAAGATACTTGTAAACGACTTATTGTAAAGCAACATGAAAACATTGATATCTTTATGACACTCTGTATAGATGCAATAATAAACAAATTTATTATATGATTGAGAAATCAGCAAAAAAATTATTTAATATACAAAAAAACATTTATGCAAATGATAAAATAAAAACTCATGCAATTACCATTGAAAATCAAAGTTTTACAATAATTTAACTCATCAAAATAAAAAAGTGCATTTTTATAATTTACAAAATTTATTAAAATTATTTATTTTTTTAAATTAAATTTACAGTGTGAAAAACGCTATTTTACAGTTACATATTTAGTTTTTACAATTTCATTTTAATATACATTTTTACACATTTATCTTGCCACCACTTCCACCGCTTTATACCTACTTTAAAAAGTCAAGATTGTAAAAAGTTTAAAAATTACATTCAGGTGTGTAGGTAGTATTTATTAAATTTCATTGTTAAACATTATTTACCAAAAATATAACAGTTTTCAGTGGTACATTATCATTAGGCATCTAAGAAAATATTATTTTTATTTATTACAAATAAACTCTCATCTAGCTTGCTATAAATCTAATTTGATGTAGAAAACATTAAATAACTAAAGCTAAAATATAAATGGTTGTTTACTAGAAAGTATAAAAAACCCGCCATGGAGTGGGACACTGTCTTCCCAATCGTAACTACTAGTAGATAAAGTAGATTTTTTGAGAAATAATTCGTTACTAAAGAAGGATTTATACATTGAAACTTACAAAAATATCCATTCATATAAAATAAACTTTAAGAACAAAGTTACTTTTTATATTTTCGCAAAATCCAACAAAAAAATGGCCCCCGATTCATAGATTTTTTACGGAAAAAACCACCCAATCAGGTACGTTCCCAGACGAAAATTAAGTCAAAACCCCAAGAAAAATATAAAGAAAAGATTCAAGTTATTCAGTTAGAAGGAAAAAGATGATTAAGCAAGAAATTAATCAATTCTAAGCCTACATACTCGTGCATGGCGTAATAAAGGTCTCCTGACCACAAAACATTAATGTTTTGCACTAGACCACTTCCTCAATCAAAATCACTTAAATAACCATTAAGTATAATAGATACAACATTCCTGGTGATCCAACCAGCTCTAGTTCCCCACCGTTCGGGCATCAATGAGGAACTAGACCTACAAAAACAGAGATGACAGTTAGCAAAACGACACCAAAAAAAATGTATCTACCAAAAAAAAAACAGTTGTCAAAATGATTCACTTCTATTTACAAACTCATTGTTCATGTCACAAAAAGTAAAAAAAAAAACATGCAAAATGTATAAAAACAAAAAGAGATCGTTTTTGCAACAGAATCAATAGATTGTAAAGATACAATTAGGATCTTATAGTGCAGAAATAACAATTAGTTAATCAATGTGGGTAATTTAGATCAATTTGTTCGAAGTGCTGTAGACACAGACAATTATCTTATTGAGACTAGAACGGAAGAAACAAGAATTACAAGAAAAAGAATTAAAAAAAAATATACATTAGGGTTTCAACTTACCATAAAATGGAACACAAACACATTTGAACATCCAGTTGCAATAATATAAAAAATAAGATTGTACTTAAAGTTTGTGAACGAATATTAAAACATTGTAACGGAATGATAATTGTGATACAGTTAAATAACAACTCTATGTTTTTGAAAACATAGACAAGTTTTTTTATGTGAGACCCTCATATTAATAAGACTTACTTGTAAATCAAGAATAGGAACTTAATACGCGTTAATATTTCAGTAGTCTCACCTACCCGACGCTGTTAAGAACCAAGAGATGCCAGATAAAATGGACTATACAAAGAAAAACAAGTTGAATAAACGATGCTTTAAGAGTCCTACCTTTAAAACTTACTATTGCTATTTTTTACGTTATTATATAATTTTTTCAATTTTCTGAAAAACTTAATATCCACATAACTACCAGTAATAATAATGCCAGTTGTGCATTCAATATGCCGTTGACTAGATGAGAGTTCAAAACATAGAATCTTAAAATTTAATTTAGATTTTATCACTAGGAAATAACTGATTTAACTTTCTTTAAACTTGTTCAAATCCATAGAAAGTATTCTGGGACTGTCACACAGAACTGGTTCATTTCTGAAACAATAAAATAAGGATTTATTGTAAATAATATAACAAATTGCATAGTTTGGTCTAATGGTCGCAAGCACGACTCCCTAGCATGAGGTTTTGAGTTCAATTCCCGGTACGGGCACGGTTGTAGTAAGCCTGAAATGCGAAATTTGCTAGTATAGAATATATTCTAGCAATACTCACCCAGGAAAATCAGCTCTGAGGAAAGCAGCAGGCGGTTGTGACAACAACTCTATGGCGTCTCTGTTGTCACAAATAAGGCGGGACAACGTCACCTTCTTTATTTCTTCTAATTGACCTGTAATTCATAAAACCATGCATTTTAGTCAAGGTCATCATTAAGCCCACACAGACGGCCATATAAGCCTTTTTTACAGTTGGGAATTCATCAAATAACTTCCCCCAGTCTTAGTGACAGACTTTTACTGACTAAAACGCACCCATGTGCCTTCTTTTGTCTGTTGTGTTCCGGGGCCGCGGTATCTTTTTCTAACAACTCGCAACCCCAGCATGCGGTGGCCCTGGCATTCCCCTCTGGCCATATAAGCCTAATATAAATATTAGAGCTTGTTATTTTACTTAATTACCAACGATTTCAGTGTGCCGTGAAATCAGATAAAAACATGCGTGTCTATTTTACCTAGATGTCTTCTTCTATCTTGAAATATGATGTCACATTCATTCCTTTTACAATATTTAGGGTACAAAGTACTCAGAAATGGGAAGATCCTTCAATCAATCGGTTGTTTAGTCTGATGGAATACCGCCCGACAACTGTTGACGGCTTTTTCTAAATAGACTTAACTCTCGGACAACTTGCGCGATGTAGGCTCACATAATAGTTCTCTCCTTGTATCATAGATGGCGTTATATTAAATTTTGCTAAACAATTTATTGTAGTGCCGCTACAGGTTCACAAAAACATGAAAGAAATCAAAATACATGCCTTTTTGCAGCATGGTTTTCATACATACATCATCATGTGCCTTTTCCCAGTTAAATTTAGTTTGGCTTCCAATCAAACCAGATGCAGGATAACACTTTACCTGGCGTAAAGGCTCCTGGATTAACATCAGGTCCATACTCATAGTAGAACCGGTCTCCTTTCTTATGCCTTGCAAACTGGTCAGCAATGATATTCGCGAAGGTTGGGCCTACTATGCCGCCGTCCACTGGCTCCTCTAGCAGCCCTCCCACCCAGAGGTCAATGTCTTCTGGCCTCTCATACACTGAGGATAGACGTTGAGCTGCCTGTGAAAGATATACGTTTTGAGTACTTGAATATAAAAAATAATTTCTATTTACAGACTAATACATTGGCCCACATTGTATTAGTATTATTTCAAAATCAAAAGTCATTCATTCTAATTAGGCTGATAATCAGCACTTTTTGAACGTCAGACAACAAGAGACAGTCCCACAAAAACGCCCTGCCCTTCGCCACTTCGTAGTGTTTTAGCTAAGAAGAAGAAGTGGCGGAACAAACTCCCCAGCAACACATCTGTCTGTCAAGTTAAAAAAAAGATTTTATACAATAATATTAAATTAAAACCTATGTAAGTAAATATAAAAAAAAAGTGTGGCTAAACTCAGCCCCAGGTAGATTTATCAAGGCCCATGTAAGACATGTAGCTTGACAAGGTTACCCATCCAGCCTTTCAGCAAACATCCTCAAAATAATGTTGGTGCTTCCTCCCACTCTGCACATCACTGACTAAATATGAGCTGAAGTAACGTAGGGATTTCGGGGATGAAACAAACCCTCCTATTTTTCGTTTGGCAATCCGCGATGGATGCCCTCCATCGTTGATTGCCAGTGGAGGGGTCTGTCAGACTCCTACTGATTAAAACCACACGGTGTTCCTTCTCGTCACTTCTGGCTTGGGAGCGAGAACCAAATTGCATTCTTCACAATCACCCCAGCAGATGAAATTTACTCTCCACCTTAAAGCAACTAAACTAAATATTCAAATTAGGAGCACATCTCCACGTTTGGCACAGTGGCTGAGCGATCGACTGCTGCGCTACGTGTCGCTCCCGCATGCAGCAATTATTATGTAGGGCCTCCACGTAATTGTTTCAGGTCTGGCTGTTCATGTTACATGTGGGTTTAAATGTTTGTAAACCCACCCACGATACATGAAATTTAACTAGCGTAAAAACACAGATTTAGGTATATGGTTTTAATTTGGCTCGATGTCTCCTCGCTTTCCTAAGATAAAAGGTCTTGACAGACAGATGGATACAAAAGTGATCCTATAAGGGTTTTTTTCTTTTTGATATACAGAACCTTATACAGGCAGTAGACTGTTGTTGATAATGATGAAAACAGAACCTTTTCACAACTTACTCTAGGTGCAAACTGCTGGAACTCGACGTAGGTATCAAGTCCTATTAGTTTTCTGTACTGGTTGTATGAGTTCAGGCCGTGGTCGCGTCCTCTCTGGATGTTAATGGCCGCCAGGTCTACGCCATAGGGATTACCGCCGTGGAACATGTACCGGGTGAGCTGGAAATGTTAAAATGATGATGATCAACTTGGCGGAGATGAAGGGAATGTTAATTTTACTGATTAAAACCCATCTTTGTTCCTTCTTATGCTCTTTGAGTTCCGGAGCCTTGGTATCTTTTTCGAACAACCCACAAACTTCGATAGGAACAACTTACCCCTTTTCTTTGGCGCATGTGAAATCATCAAATAACTTCTCCCGCTCTGGGCGGAGCAGAGAACAGTGACAAACTTTAAGTAACTAAAATCCATTCATGTTCCTTCTTTTGCTCTTTAGAGGCCACAGTATGTCTTTCGAACAACCCGTAACCCCGGCAGGTACAACTTACCCCTTCAGTAACGAATGGGTCCACACTTTGCATTGGCTGCGCGGACAGTCCTATCAGTACCCTGTCCAGGAAGTGTCGCAGCCGCATCCTCGTCGGCTGGAACATCAGCTCCGGGATCGATATGGTCTCGAATACTCCGCCCATTTTGGGACTTTGTATGCTGAAAGAGATAATTACTCCAATTATATTATGAAAGCCTATATTCTCGGTTTCATGTTTGTTAAAACGTAATTTCTAAATTATAAGCTCCATGTGCGCTGTGGGTTATCATCATGTGCCTTTTCCCAACTATGTTGGGGTCGAACTCCAGATGAAGCTAAATGCAATATTTTACATGGAGCGACTGCCAATCTGACCTCCACAACCCAGATATTTCTGGGTAATACGTTACCCCATGATAAGACTAATTGTCAGACTTTCGGGACACTGTCTACATGTAACGACTGTCAAAGATCTACAAATGGCAGCCGGGACCAATAGCTTAACGTGCTTACGAGGCACGGAGGAAACTCGGTATGTAACGAGTAGTCATCCATCCTCAGACTAACCTAGGCAAGTGCGGCTTTACCTAAAGATCGGCCCGAGCGGCAGCTATTATTTAGCCATATGCGCTTTGGGTAAAAATGTGAGAAGTATTTTAAACAGATGAGAGGCTGCGTTAGTTTTAAATATTAGCATACTAATTTCTAGGATTGAATTCCATAAACTTCAAAACATGAAAAAATGCCGGTCAGGGGCTAGTTGCGCACCGAGGGTTCCGTACAAACTTGTGACATTAACGGCCATTTCTTTTGACAGCGTAGATTGCTAGGGTTGATTTTCACAGCTCCAAGGGACCATAGATTTGAGTTTATGGTTTTAATTTCAACTCGATACCTTCACGTGTTTGTGGAATAAAGAATCTTGATATACATTTGGACAACAATTGATTGACAACAACAAATGATTTGAGGAGCTCGTGGCTAAATAATAGCAGCCGCTCGGGTCGATCTTTAGGTTAAGCCGCGCTTGCCTAGGTTGGTCTGTGGATGGGTGACCACCCGTTACATACCGAGTTTCCTCCGTGCCTCGGAAAGCACGTTAAGCCGTTGGTCCCGGCTGTCATTTGTAGATCTTTGACAGTCGTTACAGGTAGTCAGTGTTCCGAAAGTCTGACAACCAGTCTTACCAAGGGGTATCGTATTACCCAGTATTAACTGGGTTGTGGAGGTCAGATAGGCAGTCGGTCGATGTAAAATACTGATATTCAGCTGCCGGTTAGACTGGAAGCCGACCCCAACATAGTTGGGAAAAGGCTAGGCAGATGATGGTAGACATTTGGACAACAAAGTGATGCTGTTAGGGTTACGTTTTTTCCTTTTGAGGACGGTAACGTAAAACAGGACAAGCTTTTTGGATAATTAGCATTTTTCTTTCATTATTCAACTTGCTCCCCTTAACTTTTTAGGTAATAAATTCTAATTACACAATTCTACTATCGACTACGGAATGTCCGAATCTCATGGCAGCTGTGGAGAACTCTGCTGACAGCGACGGGTTCGTGTGAGGATCGTATGATGAGGAGTAGCCTGCAGACGGTACGAGCTCGAACGTCTTCATGATTTGGGGACCTGGAATAACCATAAATATAATGTCATATAGCTTCGAATTCATGTAAAAAGTTCTGATTTAATTCGATTTTCCGATTTCCTAGAATGTTTAAATTTGGAATAAGCCTGAGGCTGCCTCGTTGGTTGGCTCAAAAGTTCCATGATTCTATTCCCACGTCACGTAAATTTTTCTTGGGTTTTGCCATTAGAATTTTATTCATAGCAGCCAAGGAGTATAGGTTAGTAGTTAAAAATAACTGATGAAATGTGCGTGAATTAGGTACATTACTGGTTGGACTACAAGCGTAACGTTATGTCGCCGCAGGAGAAGCCGCCAGATGACTCCCGGCCACCGTAGATGTGGGCCTGTGGATGTCCGTCCGTCTGTCAAAGACGACAGGCCGTGTCGACGGCGCGTTGGTGTTCCAAGACTTAAAGAGATGTCAACAAAGCGGAAGGGCTTGCCAAGGCCACTGCCTGCCTTGGTTGCAGGTTGTTTGAAAAAGAAACCGCGGCCCTCAACGTAAAAGGCAATAGAAATAACATGGGTAGGTTTTAGGCAGTACAAGTCATTTGATGGTTTTCCATCAGCAAAAAAAAATGCGTAACGTTCTCTTAATGTGCCATTAAGTTCATCTTACCCAGAAGCAAAGGCAGCCACTCATTATAAATGACATGCTGGAACTCAGCCTGCAGTATTCTCCTGGTTTCCCAAAACACGGTATCTTCATCCCAGCCAGGGTTGAGGGCTGACAAAACTCGAGCTACACGATTGTGCTCCCTCGTGAAGATCGTATGGAGAACTGTTAGGGAAATTATCTGGTTGCCGTGGTTGTCTCCTACGAGAAAACAAAAATTTTAATTTATAAAACACTAGCTTCCGCCCGCGACTTCGTTCGCGTGGCATATTTACTTTGCGCTACCGCTAACTTTAACCCGCGTGATGAAAAAAATATCTTTCTCTACTCTTTTCTTTCTTCTTTCTCCCCTTTTCTCTAGCCTTTTTTTAGTCGATGTCTGTCCCCAGGGTCCCAACTATCTCTGTACCAAAATTCATAAAAATCGGTTTGGCTATTTAGGCGTGAAGACGTAACAAAGAAACAAACTGACTTTTGCTATTATATTATTAGTGAGGATAATGGGAATATTCACAAAACCTGCCAAACAAATTTAATTATAATGTAATTAAACTTTTTTTTTTGGACAATGACCTATTTTTAACCGATTTCATTAAGAATAGTGTTAGTCGTTTTATTTTTAAGAGGTCAAGAACACATTTTTAAGGCATTCTTTTCTAGTGTATTTTGAGCATGTAATGTACCCAAAAATTTTAATTGCTGAAGTCTGTCAAAAACATAATACATATATATTTCCTGCGCACATTGTGTCACCCAAAGTTATAAGACCTTTTCATACCTAAAAAATAAGAATAGACTGGCTCTGGTTTTTGTGTATAAAAAAATATTGCCTAACAATCTCCTGCATCGTGGGTGCGTTTACAAACATTTAAACTCACATACACAAACAGCTGGACCCGGAACAACTATCTGTTGGAAATTCAAAAATGTGTACCATGCGGGGATCGAACCCGCGACACGCCACGCAGCAATTGATCGCTCAGCCACTGCGCCAATCTATCTAGCGTATCACCGCAGTGAAATCATTATAAGCAAACTATGCAAAGAGGACTATGCAAAGAGGTTTAAGTTTGAGACAAAGACTACAATACCTGATTCAAAACAAGCCGATCCTTCCTTCACCGCTAAACACTCCTCCCTCTCCGTCAGAGGTGGCAGCTCCCTCCCATAGTCATTGAAGGTCTTCAAAAGGCCACCAGAAGACCGCAGAGACAAGAGCTTCTCCTCAGAACTTCCGTACAGGTGGGACAGGTCCGGATAGTGAGTTGCGCCATTCATCTGCAGGGAGAAATTTCCATCGTGTTATAGGGTAAAGGGTAAAACGGATCCCTATTACTAAGACTCCGCTATCTGTACGTATGTCCGTCTGTCACCAAGCTCTATCTCATGAACCGTGATAGTAAGACAGATGACATTTTCGGAGATGTTGTATTTCTTTTAATAAATACTAATAAAATAAATATTTAACTTTATTGTAAATTTACATAGGTACATATTTCGCCATTTTTTTTGTTTTTCTATTAAAGTTGATTTTATTAACATTCGGTTTTCCGTGGCATGAAATAACTTTGATAGACTGTAACTTTGGTTTCTATAATGGGTACGGCAGCCAACTTTGTACAATTTATAAATAAACAAAATCTAGAAATCTAATCTAATCTAGAAATAAATTTCATTGATTATAATAAACTAGCTTTTGCGCATCGCTCGCGTTAAATTCGTGGTAATACAGTTCCCCTTACGCCTTATTAATTTGTAATAGCAACGCTAAGTTTTCCCTTTTCTTCCTTCTTTCCCCCACAATTCCCACTTATTTAAAAAAAAAACAAAATTCATCAAAATCGGTTCAGCCATGAAAGCGTGAAGAGGTAACAAACAAACAAACTCACTTTCGCTAAGGATACATACCTGCTTCGCATACCCTACAGAACAATCGCTAGCTGGCGCGATCTGGGTCCTGACGAAGTTGATGCACTTCTGTCGGAACTGCCCGTAGAACGGGTCATCGGGAGCCACCACTATTGGGGCACAGGCGAAGTGCTGCAGTTCTGGAGGCAGCACGTCTTCACCATCGTTCATGCAGCAGGAGATCGCACTGCCATTGTCTGGGGGCAGTCAAAATCAGGATTGCAATTTAGCTTAATATCTCACAATGAGTACCTACAGACTCAATTCGACAGCACGGTTGGCGCAGTGGCCTAGCGATCGACTGTTGCGCTGCGTGTCGCGGATTCGATTCCCGCACGGAACAATTATGTGTACGTCAGTTTAAATGTTTGTAAACGCATCCACGATACAGGACAAAATCCTACTGTGGGGAAACTGTACTCAATTTTACAAACCTTTAGCTTCTCCTAACAATGTCACCAAGCGTTAAAAGAAACATACAGTTCTGTTAAATAAACCTTTTCAAATTTTCCGAACAACTAATTCAAGCTAAGATCCTCACCTGCAGTGAACACGACTCCCGCGCTGATATCATGAGCGAGGAACTGGCCGAATTGCATGAACATCATGTTGTGTGTCCTGCTCGGGTGGTTCCCGTCCAGGAGTAGTGCACTGCTAACAGTACGAGCACTTGGTAGAGGTAGACCGGACTTAGCTGTTCTCATGGCCCATGTTCCTGCAAAAGTGATCGTTTTAGATAGATAACCTAAGTCAATCATCTATTTCTTAAGGTAAGTCAAGCAATCCTAATGTACAAAAAAGGTTTTAATAGATTATAATCATATTAATCATTCTTAAAAGTAATAACGTATGTACGATTAAAGAAAGAGATAAGTAGTAAGATTGTTTGAAAAAAATTGTTATTTGTTACACAAGAGTGCAAAGTTGCTTTTTAACCGCGTGTTCAATTTTGATGACCGAGCAAGCGAAGGATTCTTAAATTGAATCGCATTGAGCGCAGCGAGTGATTAAAAATTAGAATCCTGAGCGTTAGCGAGGGAATCAAAAGAGCACGAGGTGAAAAATCTTTGCGCTCGAGTGCAACACGTAACTTTTCATTCCACCTCAGCGAGGAAATGACTAAATGCAAAAAAAGACGTTTACAATCACAAGACAATCAGAAGGTATTAATTACTACATTATGACAGGTAAGTATTACAGAATAATCTTTAAATTATAACAAAACTAGCTTTTGCCCGCGGCTTCGCTCGCGTTAAATTCGGGGTAACACAGTTCTCCTTGTGCCTTATCGATTTGTAATAGCAACGCTACGTTTTCCCTTTTCTTCCCTCTTTCTCCCTCATATCCCACTTTTTTGAAATAAAAATTAGCCTATGTCCGTCTCCTGGTTCCCAACTATCTCTGTACCAAAATTCATCAAAATCGGTGTAGCCATTAAAGCGTGAAGAGGTAACAAACAAACAAACAAACGAACAAACTCACTTTTGCTTTTATAATATCACTAGCTTTCGCCCGCGGCTTCGCCCGCGTTAAATTTGGGGTAACACAGTTCCCCTTGCGCCTTATTGATTTGTAATAGCAACGCTAAGTTTTCCCTTTTCTTCCCTCTTTCTCCCTCACATCCCACTTTTTTCAAAAAAATATCAGCCTATGTCCGTCTCCTGGTTCCCAACTATCTCTGTACCAAAATTCATCAAAATCGGTTTAGCCATTAAAGCGTGAAGAGGTAACTAACAAATAAACAAACTCACTTTCGCTTTTATAATATTAGTAAGGAAATAGTAAGGATAATATTTTTTTTACTTGTTTTCAAGTTTCTTGTTTTTAATATAAGGTTTAACAATGACGTGAAAAAATTCCGCGTAAAGAACCGCGTACAAAGCAAATTGAAAAAACACCAAGAAGGTTCCGAGTCTGAGTTTTTATCAAATTAAGAAAAAGTTGTATGATATATTCGGCACCATAGAGGTAGCAGTAAATCGGTTTAATGTTTTTTTTAATTCACAAACTTTAGTGCACACGATGTTCTAAATTCAATTTAGAGAATAAAAACGGCTTTTCCACTCAGATATTGAAGATTAAAAATACTCTTTCCGAGATGGTGGGATGAAAAATATTTTTGTTAGGAACTGACGGACGACTGCAACTCAAATATGTAATATACAGGGTTATTTGTAAAACACCGGCACCCTCTCAGGACCATGTTACCAGCATCATAATCAACAACTTTTGTTCTATGACATTTAAACTTTATCATATTTTAGTTCATCAGATTTTCATACAAAAATAAAAATATTTAAATTGAACGCTCTAAATGTTACGAAATCTATGCGAAGCAAACGTACCTACGGGGACAGTGCGCGGCAGGTGTAGGTATGTAGGTACAGCAAACGGACGGAGTTGAAATGTGTTAGATAGGACAACGAAATCTTGATGATTTGTTTTTGGTAAATGTATAACAATTTGTAAAAAATCATAGAACAAAAGTTGTTGTTTATGATGATAGTAATACAGTCCTGCGAGGTTGTCGGTGTTTTACAAATAACCCTGTATAAAATTCTCGTGTCACAATTTTCGTTCCCATACTCCTCCGAAACGGCTGGACCGATTTAAACGAAATTTTGTGTACATATCGGGTAGGTCTGAGAATCGGCCAACATCTATTTTTCATACCCCTAAGTGAGCAGCGGGTGAAACCGCTGGACGCAGCTAGTAATTTATGAAATTAACTGTTTGTCTATCCATTAAGTAAATTTTACGTTCATGATTTTTTGAGAAAAAATCAACTGTATCTTGCGACGTAAATGGCCATATTTTCTTTTACATTTTTCACAGCACAAAAGGACCATAGTTTGATTATTATGGTTTTGATTTCAACTCAATACCTTCACGCGTTCCCGAGATAAAGAGTCTTGACAAACTGACAGACAGATAACAAAGTGATCCAATAAGGGTTCCGCTTTTTGAGTTACGGAACCCTAAAAAGATTAGGTACTTACCGTCACTATAATAAGGAGGCAGTAGTCTCTCGAAGCCTGTGAAGACTGCACCCCATGAGGAGGATGTGGGGTTGTTGCACTCCCCTCCTATGGTCCTGTAGCGGCTTGGAGCCGAGCACGATGGTTGCGGAGGGCAAAATGGACCTGGATATTAAAATTCATGTTTATTTTTCTTTTTTTTTTGTCTATTGACGTATTCTAGCAGATTTGTGGCTCAATGCTTGCTTTGAATATTATAATAACGTTATTAGTGTGATTATTATTGCAGAATAAAACAGCCAAGAGCGAGTCAGATTCGCACCGAGGATTCCGTACTAACTTACTACTTACTAAACAGCCATATTTTTTGATTACGTAGACTTAAAGGTTTGATTTTCTCAGCACAAAGGGGCCACAGACTTCAGTATATGATTTAAATTTGAACTGGATACCTTCACGCGATCCTGAGATAAAGGGTTTTGATAGACAGACAGACAAACTACAGAGTAATCTGTATGTTCAGAGGTAGCCGGTGAGTTAGTTAAGTTGTTGGATGTCAGTTGACGAAAAACCTTAGGCTTCACGATGTTTTAGTTTCGTTGTATGCTATCCGTTTTTAGTTAGTGTTATTGGTCAACTGAATAATTATAAACATAAAAGTAAATAAAGCGCGTATTGCCGTTACGTGAACCGTACATGATCCATTAAGGGTTCCCTTTTCCCTTTCTATGTACGGAACCCTGAAAAAATATTTGATTGATTTAATTTATCAGACCGAACAGATGTCTTGCTGGAGAGTTTGTTCCGCCAGTTCTTACGAGTGGTTAACGTTTACGTTGACTTATGCCTCGTTGCAATAAACAAAAACGACTCGTTTTGCTTACGGATAGTTGTATTTTGCCATAAGTTCTATGAGACTTATGTCAAAATTTAACTATCCGTAAGCAAAACGAGTCGTTTTTGTTTATTCTAATGGGGCATTAACAAAATTAACTCACCATCAGTTTCATCAGTCAGTCCTAACGCCAGTTCATCTTCGGAGATAACCTGGCGCGCTTTCAACTCCTGAGCAGTGAACAAGTTCAGCAAACCGCCGCGACCTAGAGTGGCGGCGCGTTCGTCGCGTGTCACCGTCGACTGAAGGAGAGAAATACTTTAGTTTTTCAGTTCCGTGTCAAGGTGAGGTGCTCGTTGGCTATATAATAACAGCCGTACCACTCGATCTTGTAAGTTAAGTCACGCATAGATTGGTGACCATCAATTACATACTGACTTTCCTCCGTGTCTTGGATAGCACCTTTGGTCCCGGCTGTTATTTTATAGATCTGTGACAGTCGTTAGTCATCACAGGTAGTCAGTGGTCCGAGAGTCTTACAACTAGTTCCACCTAGGGGTATGGGATCACCCAAATACCCAGTTCTAACAGGTTTGGGGATATCAGATAAGCTGCGCTACAAGCTTACGTTAGGCCAACTCCAAGTCAAAGTAACCTACATAATTTAAATAAAAAATTAAAGAAATAAAATTGAGTTAATTGGGCATTATAAAAAAAGATAAACACAAAATAAAATTAACCGCTTGTATGCCGGAATTACAGTCACAATTAAAAACGCATTGTGTCTCGCGTAGATCTACGTTCCGGCATACAAGGGGTTAATGCCAAAAGGGCCTCGGCCCAGCTTTTGGCCCTTCCCACGAGTGCACACTACAATTCTTTTTTAAAACAAGCAATGTATCCAAACAAAAGAAAAGAACATTGTGCATCTTACAGCTGCATGAAACAGGTCCACTTAGCTAAATGCCAAATAGCTAGTGGCCCAATAGATCTAAGCTTAGATTATTTACATCAGTCTAAGGATCTAAGATATATTATGTGACCATAGATATCAGAAAGATATTTCTATGCATGTGACGGATGTTAAATAGTTTTGTTTGTTTTGCGTGTATTCTTTGTGGTTTTGTAGTTTATTTCGCGAGTGTTGTATTTTTTTTAAATATTTATACTATAAACGTATTTGTTTTAATAAATTGTAGCTATTCATTTGAATAATGCAACATCTTAGATTAGCTATAGTATTGTGTCTCCTCCTCCCTTAACACGTTCGCTGCATTACGAGATCTATCAGATCTCTTGCAGGACTTTTCTATTGTGCGTTGAATAAAATCGTGTTGTTTCACTCCTTGCGGGAGGATCTAACTTGTAAAGTTCTTTATGTATCGATACCTCCCACGTAAGTTGTTGTAAGCCACAAAAATGCTATTTTGCTTTTTTGCTGAAAAATATCCTAATATGGCTCATTATATCCATTCAAAGTAAAAAAACAACAAAAACACTATTTTTAAAGGATTTGTCAGACGTATAATGTTGTAAGTTTCAAACGCGAACGGATTACACCGTTGTATATGCCTATACATTTGTGTACGCGGGGCGCGGGGCGGGTAGAACCACGCGCTCGCGCCGCGTATTGGTTACATACAACAGACTACGCCGGACTTTCAACCGGCCGCACGCACGTTGCAATCGCATATATTATTTGCTAATTCATTGACATAATTAGTTTACTTCATATTTGTTATAATGAAACGTGCAAGTATTATAGTATCAAGAGGGCGTCGAATATGTGACTTGCTCAATAATGCGAATATACAAAGCAACAACTCCGATACATCCATTGAAAAGGACAATATTTTTTAAAATTAAATAGAATTTAACAGTTTTTCTAATTCAAACCTACAAAATATTAATGGTAAGTTTCTTTTTGAATTATTTTAGTCGATGAATTAGATTACTAACTCTTTACATGGTGGCACCAACCTAAACTATTGTATAGATTACTTACAACAATATACGCCGGTGAGCGTTCATCGAAAATGTTGTATGTAATACATACAATATTTTACGTCTTCGTTGAAGTTTAAAATTTTGTTGTATCTAATAAATACATCGTTTTACTTCGGAAATCGTTCATTAAAATGTAGTTGTATAGTGAAATGCTATATTTTACGTTGGATTTTCTTTTTTTTTTACTTAAAATTTACGTTGTAAGTCAAGTCTTTAGTTCAAAAGTCAATCTTTAAATGGTAAGTACGACTGCCTCAATAGCCAGATGCATACCTAGTGCATTTTATTAGCACGCCGAGGTCTCAGGTTCGATTGCCTAAATCTGCTGATCATTTATTATACAAAACATTATTATTGTTTCAGAGTCTCCTTTACCGATAAGCTTTAATGAGTCAGATATTATTGAGCTAGCAAACATAATTGATGCAGATTTCTTTGATAGTAACCTAGAAGTTGCTTCAGATTCTGATACGGCAAATCTCGAAACACCGCACCCTTCACCTTCTTGTGGTACCAACCACTTGGACTACGACTGTGATAATGATTACTGCCATTATTATATACAAAAGGAAAACTTATCAACTTTTGCCCGTACCCTCACCAAGTTATCTGTCTAGCTGCTCAACGTATACAACAATAAACAAAGTCCGCTGTCAGATATTTCGAATAATAGTCCCAGCACAAGCGATCGCCGTCGTCAACCAAGGAAAGATAAAGGTAATATAGTAAAAAAAACATTTTAATGAATGGATAGACACTAAGGGAAAGAATTTACGTAATTTGGAAAAAGAGTACATGTCAAGAAATGTTAAAATAAAAACAATTGGTTAATTGTCAACCTAACAAACATAAAATTAGCTTTTATGGGAGCCTTAAAACAATATAAAACAAATGAATATTATTTTTATGAGCTCAATATTAAAACCTGAGATGTTTAATCAAAAGCAATATACAAAAAAGAAAAACAAACGGCATATTTGGAAAAAGACTAATGTCTATTCTGAATCAGAAAATTCAGCGTCATTATTAACGCGAGCAACGAAAGATAAATGCCTGAAAAGTCGTGATACGTAACTGGAATAATTTTAGTATGACTCTGGTTCATTAAGTCGTCATATTTACCTTAGTTATAGGAAGACGGTTGGATAACAAGGGGCATAGCTCAGCCATACTATTCCTTTGGCGTCTACGGGTATTGGTATTAATTAAGGGCAATTGTCATAGCATTATTGTCTGCCAAATCTTACCGATACATAATTTTAAAAGGATCTTCTGCACATACACTTACTTCTTTATTTTATTCCATCTAACTACGTTCCCATTTACATTTTTAGACCAATGACGTCCAATCAAAAGTGTTTTATAGTTTAAAAATCTGTATGCTTCATTTCTATGACGTTAAATGGTTTGCCCACCTGTTTCGCCCATCTAACAAAGCTAAACCATTCAAAGGGTGTATAAATAAGTTTGGCAATTGTACCGGTCAGAATCGCAATTGTATCGTGTTTGCGTTTTATGTTTATATTGCTCATAAGCTTAATATACTAACTATTAACTATCAAACATACATTTCTTGAAAAAGGTCACACCCAGGCAGAAGGTGATAGCGTACATGCTCTAATAGAACGTTTGTCCAAAAATAAACTTTTTTATACACACTTTGAATGGTTTAGCTTGGTTAGATGGGCGAAACAGGTGGGCAAACCATCCTTCGTTGCTGGCGTTAATAATGACGCTGAATTTTCTGATTCAGAATAGACATTAGTCTTTTTCAAATATTCCGTCTATTTTTCTTTTTTCTATATTGCTTTTTATTAAGCATCTCAGGTTTTAATATTGATCTCATAAAAATAATATTTTTTTTGTTTTAAGCTCCCATAAAAGCTAATTTTAGGTTTCTTAGGTTGACATTAACCAATTGTTTTTATTTTAACATTTCTTTTTCATTATTATAAACCAATAAGTATATGCCAAAAATTTTAAATGGTTACCAAATTACTACTTTGATTTTAAGCTGATCTCATATAATTAAGTAAGTTCATATTTATATTTTTTATAGTGATGTTGATTTTTGCAATTCTATTAAAATTTGATTAGTTCTGTTGTTACGTTACCTATCCTATTCTATAAATTTGTATAATTTTTAAAAAGTCTTTCGTATGATTGTTATAATAATGAAACGTTCTTGATTATTCAGCAACAGAAGAAGTCATTTAATTAAGTTTTGAAAGCTCATTATTTTATTTTCAAAGATTTTCTGTTCACTAATGTTGTTTCTAATAAAAAAAATAACCTTAATAACATTTATTTTTTATTTATTAACCTAAAAAATTAACCACCTTCAAATTGGAAATTGAATTCTGTAACTAATATAAATATTATTACCACAAACAACAGAGTAAGACTTCTGTTTTTCAACGTATACAGTTGTAACTATCATATACCACAAGTGATGCTATCTGGGCGCCGCGGTATAATGTTGTTAGTATCAGATGCAACAACTGACATAACTTCTACTCCGGAGTAAAATGTTGTATGAACAATATCTCCGAAAATAGACATATTACTTAAAATATGTATCTTTTAACGGATTTAAGAAGACTATTATATTACATTTAAATACGAAATTTTAAAAAGATGCAACAATAAATGCAGATTTTGGTTCAATTTGAATCTTTGAAACGCTCTACTGTAAAGTTGCAGTTTTGGAGATACAACAACTTACGTGGGAGGTATCGGTATGAGTAAGACAAATATACATATTTGCTTTCTACTTAAAACTGAATTTAAAGACATTAAAAAATAAATTAGAGATGGATTAGGTCCCTAACGCACAGTACTATAATTATTTTCATTTCTTGCGTTAGGAGATATGTCGATACTCGTGGAATCATGGGCCTCGTAGACGCAAGAGAGGAAGGGAGGGCGGCGCGGGCGCTCCGAGACTCATGTTAGTGTTGTCCTAGTATCGACGTGGGAGGTCGTGCGCACGTTTTGGAAATAACACTCGCTTATATACGTCGTGTACGTGTTGATTACTTTTTATTAACAATGAGTGATTTTAGAAGAAAAAAGTGTAGAAAATCTATTTGTTTTGGCGAGGTTGCCAACGAAAAATCAACACCGGATTATAACGCTACATCGTCCAGTAAAATATTTTTTTTGGATAATATTCAAATTTGCCCCCCATTGGCTAATAATGACAGTGATTCAGATTTTGATTTATTGAATTTTTTATTTATTTATTTTTATATTAAAGACAATTCCCCGCACTAGGCATTAATCCTGTTTTTGTTTTATATTGATTTGTTGTGATTGATTATATTGAAAAAAGAATTGAATATAAAAATTTAATAAAACTTTTTCAATCGACAACTGAGATATTATTTTATTCCCATCACTACTTACTACACATATTGAACTATCTTCGGTTGCGGTACGAGATACAATCAATACCTAATTTTTTTTTGGTATTTGTAGTTTATACAAATGTCATAACTGCGTGCGAACCTAGCAAAATATAGAGCAATAGGCTATCTTTCAGCCACATAAACTTTAAAATATATGTCATTGGTTTTCTCGAAGATATAACTTATTTTCAAAACTGTGTTTTTAGAAGACTGATTAGGTCTCAAACGCACCAAAGGGCAGATTAGTTTCGAGATCTTTTAGGTCTCCAAAGCACCAGCTGAAAGTTCTTTGAAACTGATGGCGCAGTGAACGTGTTAAATTCATCAGAAGGCGGTCTTGAAAAGAGAGATTTTAACGATAAGACCGCTTGTGTTTCCCTATTTATAAGTAAAAGATTCTATCTATTTTATATTTCATGTAACAAAAATGTTTCCTTACCAAATGATGTCCATAACTAGGCGAAGTGGTGTTGACGATGGTATGCATGGAGTGTTCTAGAAGTTTAGCAGCGAGGGTGATCCACTGAGATAGCTTCTGTCGCGACTGAGAGTGGGACGACTTGATGTCATCGGTGCTGATGGACGTGGACCTTGATGCGCGGGAGTTGCGCTCGGATTCCGCTGGAAAGATAGAACTAAAATAAGTAGGAACAGGAATTCGTATTCTTCATTGTTTTTGTTTCGACGATACATCTCAAGGTGCTCCCCACAGGGAACATTCATGTGTAATGTAACGTTACAGATTTGAGCATTACTTCAGTGAAGGAGAAGAACCGAGCATTACAATGCTTACCTTGTAATGATACAATGTGTAATATTTTTAATGAAATCGACTAAAAGCTTATGCTCATAGATAGATAGAATATTCTTTATTATGTACACCATACAAATAACAAGAATAACATTAAACAACTTATAAATAGAGTGACAAAATGGGCGGTCTTATCGCTAAAAGCTAGCTTTTCAAGACAACCTTTGGATGGATTTAACGGAGGAGAAATAGTGTAATCTCATAGTGGAATCTAAAATGTTACCTTACACGTGAATGTTCGTCAGTCGAATCGAATCTATAAAGTTAGATGCGGTGAGGGAGTACCTTAAGTGCTTCAACTGTTTATGCCTACTGGAGCGAGGACGGTTTATTGCAGGACAATATCATCTACATTTTACCAGTTTTCTTCCAAAAGCTACAGAGAATTTCCTTGTCCGTGTGCGAGTCTAATATACAGTTTTTCTTTCTTTATTTATTTATAAGATTAGTATGGAAATATGGAAGATAGTAAGCATGTTAGTTTACAGAGTTATTCAGTCTCACCTGCATGGCCACTCCCAGTAAAGCAGCACACTCCTTCTGCCCCTTCCAGGTGGCACGCGGGGTTGTAGGAGCTGACTCTGACGTGTGCCGGACACTGCACCTTGGGCACACACCTGCCGTGGCGAGGGCAGGTGGCGCAGGGAGGCTCTTTATAATGCTGGTGCTCTGGAAATTAGTTTAATGATGTTAGATAAAGACATCCATATAGAGGTTGTATAGACTTAAACCCATCCATTTTCCTGATGTTCTGCGCTTTTGTTCCGGGGCTGTGGTATCTCTTTCGAACAACCCGCAACCACCTCAGACTGTGGGCCTGACGAGACCTGACGCATATAACCCCTAAAGAGGTAGACAAAAGAGTAGCTAATGGTACAGCCAGCAAAAGAAATTAGTAGCCACACTCGTCAGATATCTGTTGATTTTTCTTAAAAACCAATGCACATCTTCGGCTAAAACTTAATTTATTTATTTATTGTTTGTTTTTATTCACAAACATCCATGGATTTTTAAGAAAACTCAACTGTGTCTGACGAGCCTGCTTACTTTTGTTTACTACTGTAAGTACCGCCAGTTTTGTTTAAGGTGCCGTTAGGCAAAACTCTTCCAATCAACATCACACAAATACAGAAATCAACATGACACAAATACAGGAATTGAACCCATGCTCAGGTGACGGGTTTCCGAACAGTAGACAACGAGGCACGAGGGACCTGCCGTGGCGGCGCCATTATAATAATGGCGCTTTGAAAACGTTGATAATGATGGAGGACACAGACCAAAGCTTTCTGTTCTTGTCAAGTGATTTTTAAGAAAGGCACTGCTAACCAAATTAATTACTTATTTCCTAAATTTACCTTGTTATAAATGAAATTGTATAAAAACTGGTTTCTTCTAACCTGACAGACAGATGTGTTGCTGTGGATACCTATGATTTCCCAACTTCGTCTTCCCAGCTAAAATACTAGGAAGTGACGAAGGGAGAATAATTTGAAGATCAAAACGTGCTAATAATCAGCCTTTTTTTTTAAAAAAAAAAGCAAGGGCAACGTGTTTTTTTTTTCACTAGGAATTTCTCTTGTATCGTGGGTGCGTTTACAAACATTTGACTCACATACACAAACAGCCAGACCCGAAACATTTTTTTGTAGGTTATACAAATATTTGTTCCGTGCGGGAATCAAACCCGCGACACGCAGCGCAGCAACCAATCGCTCAGCCGCTGCGAAAACATGCCGTCAATTTGAATAAATGACTTTTGATTTTGAGTTTAAGCCTACCTACAGTTCCAACATAACCTAAAACCTATCACTAGTTTTGTGTGACAAACTCCTCTACACAAGAAGACGTCCCCTTCGCCAATCATTCTTCAAATATTTAACAATAAGACATCTTACCTTGTCCATGTGGCACATAGCTCTTATGCGCGTGCGCAGACAATATAACTGGACACACAACCACCACATACACGAACAAACGTAAAACGAACTTGTATAAACTCATTTTGATGTTTAAAAAAAAACGAAACAATTACAAACTTTTTACGATAAGTACAAGATAAAAAAAAAACTAAATAATTCGAAAAAAGAACATGGTGTTCCATGCGCCAGCTAAGCGGTGATTGAAATGATCGAGAAGGAGGTTTGCATGTATTAAGAATGGATATTGAGGGTAGCAGTGTTTTTTTTTTAGTTTAGCGCACGTTTCATTATGATCTGCCTAGTTTTTCTTTTCTATTTTGAGGTCGGCTTCCAGTTTAATGGGACGGCTTGTAGGTATTTTAAATGAATCGACTGCCTATCTACCGCAAGTTTCTCACTGCTGGGTATATGCTTCTCTTTTCTTTTGCCAAGCATCCAGGATATTCCCGTGATGATAACAATGTCCTCTGCTCATCTCGCCGCTGGACAACAAACACATAGGCTTTCTCAGTATGCTAGGTTATAGATAGCACAGGGTTCATGGGCCATGCCGGGGTTGCGGGTTATTCGAAAGAGATACCGCGGCCCCGGAACGTAAAGGGCAATAGAAGGAACATGGGTGGGTTTTAGTCAGTACAAGTCTGACACTCCCCCCTGCTCGGCCCAGAGTGGGGGGAGGTTATTTGATAATTTCCCACCCCAAAAAAAGGGTTCATAGGTGTCGTGGTTATATGGCTTAGCCAGGAGAACGTTGGTGGTAAATTAGCGAATCGTGATTCAGAGTTTTATTATAATAAAATATCGGGTAATTTATTTATAAATAGGTGAACCAACAGATATAATTTGAAGAAAATTAGACGTCAATTTTGAAAATTGCTTCAAATTCAAATTCATATATTCGCATAAAACATGGTATATAAGATGGTGGAAACAGTATTAGAACATACATGTTTTGCTTTTTAAGTAAAGCATGCAAATTTTACAGTAGGTACATACACAACTTTCATCATCCGGGTTTATGCTCTAGGAACTCCCTTCTACAGTCTACAAGAATTTATGCAATATAAAATGTAATTTTAAGGTATTATGTGTAGTTGTATGTGCAATAATTAGTGATAATGTTTTTTTATTTAATATTCGTTTTACTTTTATGTGGCTTAAGGTTTTTATTTTAATTTAATTTACTTATTTAAAATTATATTTGCACGCCCTATATAAAATATAAACCCATATTTTAAGCAAATATGATTGTGCTTTTAAAATAATCAGCGTAATACTAGGTATATGTAGGGTGCTAACTTCTGTCGTAAATTATCCTAGTGCAATCAGTGGAGTTCCTAGCGTATAAAACGTGCAAGCCTATAAGCAAGTTGTCCGTTCAAAAACTTTAACAAGATGAGGTAGGAAGTAAGTAGTTGGTTTTATGGACAAGCCAAACTTGTAAGGATTTTATGATACTACCTTCAGTAAGTGTTATCTTAGGACAAATTAAACAATTGATATAAATTAAATATTTTATTTTTCATAATCACAAAAATAAATAACTTTCACGACATTATAAAATTTCTAATCTCTTAATTGTATCAAAACACGTTTATAGCTTATCTACTGTTGGCTCTCGTTAACTACTTATTTACAAGTAATCTTAATTAAGATAAATTCATTTAAAAACTGAATAAAATGTTAACCTAAAATTTTAATTTAAATATTAAAAGAATAAAAACAATCATCTTTTAAGTAAACTAAATTAAATAATATTTACTAACAATTTTTGTAAGATATAAAAAAAACATAAATTCTACTTTTAAATTTTCACTAGGTAACCTGGTGCGTCATATAGCTCACAGGAAAAGAGACGAAACTATATGGGATGTCAAGCGCCATCTTTTTTCGATGAAAACTATACCTATTGATAAAAGACGTCATGATAACGCCACTGAATGTTTTATACCTTAACTTGTTTGGCTCAACCCTTGTAGAAATAAGGTTCAAAATTGACGTTCATATTTATAAAAAGCGGGTGTATGCGCGTGGCAGGGGCGAACTGCACACACCTGGTTCCGATACATTTTCAACCAACGGGTATATTATCTCCTTCTTTCTGGTAACAAATGACTTAACCATTACACAGAGCACTTTTGTTTAGGTATATGAATGAAAATGGGAACAAGTATAAAATTAAATATTTTGTACTACAATCAAGCGCCTTAAAAATAAGATTAGCAACAACATTGCAACTTGAACATTCGTTCATTATGAGTTAAAATACATGCTTTTATTAGACTTAGTTCAAGTTTTTAATGTTTTCTTCTGTTCCTTGATCTGCTGGTCTGAAGGTAGAAGGAATGCGACAATACCACCACCTGAAACAAGGGAAGGTAAGTAAGATTTTATTTTTCACTGGTTGTGCCCTGCGTTTTCGCCCGCTGCTCGATTCCTTAGGGTCATAGCTTAATGTTATATGGCCTATAACCTTTCTCAATAAATGGTAACACTAAAATAGTTGTTGAATTCAACCAGTAGTTCCTGAGTTTTTGAAGCCTATACAAACCAACAACACATTTTTTTTATTCAAAAGCTTTTATTTCAAATAGGCCAGTTACACGTTTAAAACTTTATACTGTAGAAACACACTGTCGTCCATGATAAAATGAAGCTATAGTCCCAGTCGCAAGGCATTATAACTAATTGCCCATTAGATTTCTATGAAGAAGATTGGGCAAGAAACTCCATGGACACTCTCAATAAATAAAATTGGTCCCAATACTGACAGTTCTCTACTGCCTTCTTATTGACTTCCAATGTACAGAACATTAGCATTATTGGGGTCTGCTTGTATTATTTTTCTACTCTTTGATTTTAAAAAGGTTAATCAAAGAAATCTTTTTTTAAACTATCGCATTATGTAAATGTCCTGGTTAATAGAAAGGCTTATTTTCTAGTTGTAAAAGTGTTGTTTTTTTTTATGAAATATTTAATAATGGAATTTATATATATTTAAATGAATAAACGATTTTAAAAATTCTCACTTTATGGTGAGCCTCGTAAAGTTCAGGCAGACAATCTATTATTTGCCCTAACTTTACGAGGCTATTCTAACTTTTAGATCTATGATTTCCATTTGCCTTGAGAGTTTTATACAATCTTAAATGTAGTATTTTACTCAGAACAAAATATAAGTGAATCGTAGTTACCAAAAGTGATGGACCCATAGATGTAGAAAGCAGCTTCGCAGTTGGTGTCGAGGAGTCGCTTGAGGACATTGATACCGATGACTGCACTGCCACGACCAACCATCAGGGTTAGACATACTGCCATGGCTCTGAAAATGTAAAGGAAAAAATAAGTAAAACTATGTACAGATTAAAAGGAGTAATTTACCCGTGACGACCCCAAAAGGCACTTGTTCCCCCAACATTGTAATCGATTTGGTTCTAAACTATGGCAGTGTGATGTAGTGTGTGTTTGGTGAATGGTATGGTGTGTGCGTGTGGTGTGTGTGGGGGTCAATGGCGAACTTCTTCATATTCAATTTACCTATCAGCACACTGTAAAAAATATATATCTTTGTCTACACTTATTAGATAAAAACCGACTACTAAAAATCATATTTTTTTTGTATTGATTTTATGACTGATTTCCAAAAAAACTATAAAATGGAAAATTAATTAGTTGGTAACTAGTTTCGTTTGGTTCACTATTTGCCACCGACTACCGGAACTAAAGTTTTAAGTTTAATTTAAAATTGAGAACCTCTTTCTTTTTGTAGAAGTCTGTTAAAAATATCGTACTGGTCAAACATCACTGCATCCAAGGGACTTTGTTCTATTATAAACTGAACTTACTTGACATAAGTAGGAAAGACATCAACACTATACGTGTTCATAAAGCCGAAGTTAAAGATGGCCGACAAGAACACCATGAAGAGAACCGCACTCAGGATCCAGTAGGGACTGAAGTTGATGACCAGAGCAGCTGTTCCAGCTAGCATCTGTAAGAACACGAACATGGAAAAATGGCGGTATACGTACAAAACAAAAAATACAAAAAAAACCTTTATTGTAATCGAAATAACTAACTAAAAAAACCGGCCAAGAGCGTGTCGGGCCACGCTCAGTGTAGGGTTCCGTAGTTTTCCGTCCGTCACAATAAGTTAGAAGTTTTCGGTGGTAATTTTGGATTGCGAGAACCGATTTCAATAATTCTTTTTATGTTTGAAAAACGATACGTTCAGGATAATAAAATATGTAAATGAAGTTAAAAAAATGCTTGCATATACGGTTATACTACAAACTTAGTCCAGAAATTATTTTGTACTACTTTTTGTCTTTTTTGTACAAAAACTGTTGTGTCAATCAAGTTCAAAATAATTTTCGTAGAAAGTCCTTATAAAGTTCTACTTTTCAGATTTTTTTCATATTTTCTAAACTTATGGTTCAAAAGTTAGAGGGGGGGGGGGGGACACATTGTTTTTTACTTTTGGAGCGATTATTTCCGAAATTATTGACATTATCAAAAAATGATTTTAGTAAACCCCAATTCATTTTTCAATACCTTTCCAACAATATATCACACGTTATGGTTTAAATTAAAAAAAAAAATAACTTCCCACTTTACCTATAGGGTACCCTACTTAAACATTTTTTTCCAAGTTTTATTTTACCACTTTGTCGACGTGATTGATATACATATTGGTACCAAATTTCAGCTTTCTAGTGCTAACGGTCACAGAGATTAAGCGAGGACGGACGGACGGACGGACAGACAGACATGGCGAAACTATACGGGTTCCTAGTTGACTACGGAACCCTAAAAAATAATAAATACTCGGTAAGAATTAGCGAGATACCTTCGCTAATTCTTACCGAGTATTTATTATTTTTGGTTCTAAGAGATAAAAGCAATGCGTCTTTTAATGTAAAAAAACTTTTTACAAAAAATTGTATCATTGAAGAAAAATCATAAACTTGCCAAGGAATAAAGATAAACTGGTTTTGTATAAGTGGAAGATATTCTATACCTGTATATAATATGTATGTATTTATAAATTATATAAGTATGTATATCAGTTGTCTGGTTACCATTTTAGAGGTATGAAGAACAGGGTGTAAAGTTCTCCATCCTCTAAGGAAAAGGGAGGATCCTCCGACCAGACGGGTGTCGTGTCTGGCGGGCCACTGCCCGACAGTTGTTAGTCGGGTGCTCGTATATATGCTGACTTCGCGCACAACTTTGGTTGCGCGATGTAGGAATCTTGCCGTTAGTTCTTTAGTGGCTGGATAGATGGCGCTGTAGTACTTTCTGCCACTTGTATCTTTGTGTCGCTACACCATAACACAAGCTCTGCTTAGCTTGGGATCAGATAGTCGTGTGTGATTTGTCGCAAGATATTTATTATAATTTATTTATTATTATTATTTATTTATTTATTACCTGTATACTGATCAGGAGTCGTTTCCTCCCAATGCAGTTGATAATGCTACTCATGAATATATTGCAGAATCCCAAAACCATGGTGATACCAAACACTAAGGTCATGGCTTCAGTATTCATGGAACAGTCTTGAACCTGGAACGAATGGAGACTCACGATTAAACTAAGGCTAATATTATTAACATTTTGGAAACAAGGAAGCTAACAAAAACGTGTATACATAACATCGCGCCTGAAAACCTATGGGGGTAGGTAGAGGTCTACTTAAAACACAACAAAAAAAATGTTTATGCAGTAACTTAAATAACTTCTACATTTTTTTTACACTTATTTTTTTTGCTTTTTTAATTGTTTTTTAAAAGACGTATAATAAAACTTGTTCACGAACGGTCACTTTTGTTTTAATTCATAGTAGATTTAATTATTTTTTTTCCACCGACTTGCGGAAATAAATTTGTTTACAGTAATTTGTTTTTAGTTAAAAATCTCAAAGTAAGTAAGTAATACTTCAACTATGTAAGACTAGATCTTACCTCTAGGTCAGACGTGGAGTTCGCAGTGAGTCTGATCATCTCACAGATGGTACGATGACTTTCCCCTTCCACAACAGATATCATGAACGCGTTTACTATGAAAGGCAACCATACGAAGAAAGCATTCATTCTGGAATAAAACAGCACTTTTATAAACGCTTATAATACTGAAAATACATCAAATATCATCATCTGCCTAGCCTTTTCCCAACTTTAATTAAATAAGATTCAAGGCTGCTACTATGAAATTCTTGATGAAAAAACCAAATAACAATTTTTCTGAAACGAACTGTGTACCTCATGCTCAGTCGCGGTTGAGGTTCCTTAATCCTGTCTTTTTCATGTGCTAGCTTCCCTCGCTCTGAGTGGAGGGGGGGGGGGGGAGAGTCAAGAGTTTTACTGACCAAAACCCACCCATGTGCCTTTTTTTGCTATGTTCCGGAGCCACGGTACCTCTTTCGAAGAACCCGACACCCCGGCAGGCAGTAGCCCTGGCAGGTTTCGTTGTAATTCTATTAGGGTGGATCGTTTTTTATTTTTTTTATTTTTTGAAATGGCGGTGTGTGGAAAAGGTGCCAAATAGGGTCATAATTAAATGTTACTATTACGGCAATGTCAAAATTTTATTGCAAGTACTGCCACCAGCTCAAGTAATTTACCAAAAATACCTCAATTATAGGGTTCAGGTAGCAATGAATAAAAGCACTTTTAAGTTGCAAAAATTGTCTGTTTATTTATGAAATTGCTGTTTATATTATAGATAACATAGTAAGTATCATAAAAATTGCAAAACAACAATATATTTTTTATAATAATTAGTTGAAAACTAAGAAAAAACCCGTTTTAAAGTAACTTTCTGAATTCTATAGTTTTTTTTCGTATTAAACATCGGCATAATGCGACAAGACTCTAATTTATTTCGGATCCACCCTTCCTTCTTCTTTCTGGTCCGCAGACAGCAGAACAGGACTCGGTGACTAATTAAATACATCTTTCAGTGGCCTGAGTGTGACATGGCATATTGCCGAATTTTGGTAAGATTTTAGTTTCCACCAACTCTGGGTTTCTGATAGCTGCAGAAATTAGATCGATATCTATTTGTTTTATTAGAGGCGGCTCTGAAAACTGGTTCCAATCAATTAAATTAAAATATTCGGTGACCTCGAAATTAAATATCGGTAATTTGAAGGATCTCAGTGGTGCTAAGCCTGAAGGTTGATTTCAAATTTTCATTATGCGTCCGAGCGCCAATCCCTTTATATGAATTCGTTGATCTGCCAACATACTAATTAAAATATTCTCGCAGTGGCCGAAATATCCATTGCGCTGAATGATAGGGTCCAAGAGCTTCTTCAGGTTATCGGGAAGGTATCGTGAAAGTACTATTGTCTTATGTAAATTCTTAGCGCCGTTTATACAGCGAGGTTGTGTTTTGATTGAAAACCACATCGGAGCATATACTTTTATCAATATTAGCAAATTTGTTGATGGATCTTTGGTGAAAATATAGAGCCTAAGGATTCTATTTGCAGTTGTAAGCCACCGGGAATGAACTATTTTTCCAGGGTTTCGCTTGGCCACATTAATGTCACAAAAGCCTGTATTGATCGCATCACAGATTTCAAACAAATATAGTTCATCTGTACTAAGGTCACTGCGTGATTTAGTGATATCGGGTAACTCACATGTTATCACAGAGAAGTTTATGACGGGAAGGCACTCTCAATCTTTCAAAGCTTTCCCTATGACTCCTGTCAAACTTCTAGGCCCTGTGGTGGTACCGTCGAGATGCTCAAACAGGTGTCTCAGTGGCAGTTCATTGGCATGCAATTGACATAATATGATCCATTGAAGTGGCCTCTGAAGTTCTTTTTAGTAGGCTTATAATGCCGGACTTATATCCAGTATTCACTGCTGTTCCATCAAATCCAATGGCTATAATGCGGTTCAGTTGCATTTAGCCGATAAATAAAGGAAGAGAATGAAATGAAAGGCGATGGCCTTTCATTTCACTCTCCCGTCAAGGCTCGATACAAACTATCGATCTACACGTTGCAACTAGTCAATATCGCCACCGCTGCAACCCCAGCCGCACTCTCGTGGGACGCGCGTTCGCTGGTAAAACGCAGGAATTTACAAAAAATTTGGTACTTTTCGCGGGCTATTGCGATGATCAAAACAAGTAAAATAAATCAATTTGCTATGTAAATATACTACTAGGTACGTAAACATACAAATAAAATAAAATAAAGTTAATATAGTAGCATTAAACTATATTTTTGAGTAGGTCCTGCAAGTGCCTTATTTTGGTATTTTTTCAAAAGTTTGTTGGCATTGTGGCAGTACTTCTAAATATTTTACCCAAGTAATATTTAAGGTGTGTTATCGTTTACTAACAAGGCATCTTTTGCAAAAACCGCGACAACGGAAATCGAAAAAAAAAAAATTCCATACAAGAGCGATCCACCCTAAATTCTATGTCTTACATTATTCTGGTGCAATGGTACTTACGTGATATAACTGATGACGAATAGAAAAGATAGAAGCAGAGTGTATTTGAGCAGAGGAGGCTTCACCATCGGGAGGGTTTGCGATGCTATGGAACCCCAGAAGCCTTTGTGTATTGCTGAAGAATTTTCTTCATCTAAGTCCAAAGTATCAACCTGAAAATAATTAAAGAAACATGAACTTATTTAGCTATGTCAAGGTCTAATGATCTTGAATTGAACGACATATGTTGGGCACGGGTTCTAGTCCAACCTTAATGTGTACCCCGACCACGTGGACAACGTGTAACCTAGTATGGTCTACGACTAATACCAGTATTTTACATAGAACGACTGTCTACCTGACCTCCACAACCCAGTCCGTACTGAATAATACGAAACCCCTTGATACGGTTGCCTGTCAGTTTCATGACTCTGACTAACTGTAAGTACTGTCAAAGATCTAGAAAGGACCAAGGCCTTAGTCAGAAAACAACTTGGTTTGTAATGAGTCAAAAATCAGGTCACCCATCCACAGATCAACCCAGTTAAGCGCGGCATAACCTAAAGATCGACCCCAGTATTATCTCGCCGTGAGCTTGGAGGAACTTTAGAATATTTTTAATAGTCTCTCAATTTTATTGCCTTTCTGCGTGGCGAAGGCGTCTATCTTATGCGATATCCATCCATGTTTATAAATAAGATAGCCACGACAGGCCAGGATACCACGTCAAAATACGAAGTACGCTACCGGTAGCCTGACTTCCAAGATACTGGGTTCATAACACAAACCCCTCGTAAAATAAGTTGCCAAAGTTCTGGGCTTCTAATTAACAGTATCCTATTTAACATTTGCAAATGTCGCCGCGGCTGCCTGCTTTTCAAAGCTCTCCGTATTCCTCAAGTTGATACTCTAGGATTTTATGGTCATCCACGAGCCGACCTTCCATAAACCCTTAATTAGCAATAAGCCCTTTAGTAGAATTTTTAACCATTGAAAAGACTCTCATATTCAAGTATAATAAAGAACAAATAACCAACCTTATAATTATCAGCACTTTTCCCAGTGTTCATGGTGTAAATCCCCCTCAGAACTTCAAGGGCATCCTCATCCCTGCCAACACTGACCAAGTACTTCGGGCTCTCGTAAGCAAAGTAGCAACCAATCGCGCTGATTGCGCATGGGACTGCAAAGATGAGGTCCAGGACCCGCCAGGAGTTGAAGTAGATGCCCAAGAACGGTATGTAGTAGGAAAACTTCAGTGGCAAGATTGGTATTGCTATAACTGCAAGGTGAATGTTTAGTTAGAAAAGGCTCGTTGTTACTATCAATATGGGGTCATAATTAATCAATGGAGTTTCAAACCAGGCAGGAGGGGTTAGGTTATCGACCGGTCTTGGTCCAAAGCCAGAGGGAACACCTTCTGCGAAGCAGTTATAGAGGATATATTAAGGAGATGGCTGGATGTTTCAGGGAGCGATCCTCAAACCAACTAAGCCGCCGCGGGAGACGCTCCGGTCGCTGGGTGCCGCGAGACGATTCCCGGCCACCGTAGATCGCTGAGGACAGACCACACGGTCTGTTGTGCCTTTTAACGGCGCGTTCGTGCCCAACGAGCCTCAAAGAGATCATAGCAAAGCAGAGGGGCCGAGGTTGCGGATTATTCGAAAGAGAAACCGCGGCCACGGAATTCAAAGGGCACAAAGGGCAAGAGAACATGGGTTTTTGTCTGTAAAAGTCTGAGACCTCCGCCCGTAGAGCCCTAAAAATTAGTCAAGATTGTACCTGCCATGACCCCCATAGAAGCCAAATGAACGGTGGTGGTTAATAAGACCAGGGAGCTTCTCCTTGCCATAGGCGTGCACTCGCTCAACAGCGTCACAGCCAATGCATAGCCACCGGATACGCTGGAAATGAAATATTTAGATATACATACTGAACATCCTTACTTCCTTACTAATATTATAAAAACGAAAGTCAGTTTGTTTGTTTGTTACGTCTTCACGCCTAAATGGCCCTACCGATTTTGATGAATTTTGATACAGAGATGGTTAGGACCCTGGAGACGAACAAAAGCTACTTTCAAAAAAATGATAACTGAGGGAGAGAGAGGGAAGAAAAAGGAAAACTTGGCATTGCTATCACAATTAATAAGGCGCAAGGGGAAAACTACAGGTAGCAGGTACCTGCAAATCAGGAAAGGGGAACTGTTACCCCAAATTTAATGCAAGCGAAGCCGCGGGCAAAAACTAGTACTTCATAAAAAAACCATTTAAAAAAAATAAGCGACTAAAAAAATATGTTTCACCCTTTTTGTTCTGGTATCTCATCCAATTCCTCGGCTAGTAGACATTGTAACTAGGAGTTATAAGAATACCATCTACATAGACAAAGTAATAAAACGCATATAATAGAAGATAGCTCATTGGGGTTCCACCAAAGCAAATTTTGTTTGAGACACCGCGAGTTTCCTCTATCAAATAAAAAAAAACCTTTAATAAGCACGGAGTAATCGGTGGTACATAATAAAAAAAAAAACGACAATAGAACTCATAACCTATTCCGTTTTTTGAAAGTCAGTTAAACATTGAGTCAATGTGGGTTGTTCGAAAGAGATATCGCAGCCTCGGAACATAGAGAACAATAAGTATCGTGGGGGCGATTTAGTCAGTAAAAGTCTGACACACCCCCCGCTCCCCCCAGAGCGGTGGAAGTTATTTGATGACTTCCCCATCCGTAAAAAAAACATTGAGTAAAGCCTTTGCTTTTAAAATCGCGAGTATAGTTTTATTTATGATGTGATGATTTTAATCACCATGGCCACTTGAGCCAAAGGGCTTTTTCTTTATCAATTTACTACATTTTCCACTGTACCTAGACGCGGGCTATCTAAATAAACTGTATAAAAACAACCCTAAACGTAATGCTTACTACGCACATACACTCACGCACACACACTCACGCACATACGCTCACGCAATCACCCACACTCTATTATTTTAGTATTTAATTTTGTTTTTTTTTTTTTTTTTGTATTATTTCTTCAACTTTCCTTTGTTTTCAATTGCATACACTGCTTAATGAAAAGTGGAAGAGCGGAGTAACCTAACACAAGCATTTCCTTGCTTAAAAGGTAATCTCCGAAACATGTATGTATGTTCAAGTAGTATGTAATTGAAATAAACGTTTTTATTTATTTCATTTATTCCATCTCAAGTTTTCGAAATTTCTTAGACTGTTGACCAACGAGACAAGAGGAGATCATTCATGATGGAAGGTAAGATACTTACGATGCTGAAGACATTAACTTGAGTAAGCCCAACAGTATCCAGTTAGGAGAGAAGGCTGCCAAGGTGCCGGCCACGTAGGTGCACAGCATGGAGATGATGAGGATCTTCCGCCTGCCTCGTGTGTCTGCCAGGTAGCCCCAGACATGGGACATGGCGATTGTTCCTAGAAAGTTATTAATACTGTTAGCCTGCGTCATTCCTCAGTTAGGCAAATACTTCCCTATGGCATCTAGTTACTGTTAAGGCCCGGCGCCCATTATCGGCATCGGCAAGGAACAGGATTCTTCAGCATCCTACATGCAAGCGCACACTGTCGGAAATTATGCTTTGGCATGCTGGAACGTTCTTAGTGATGACGAGGCGTCCTTAAGCAAGCTATTCCCGAGTGTTGCCTCGGCGCCGGCGCGGCGGCGGCATACCGAAGACTGCCGAAGCATCCCGAAGCATTCTCAAGGCTGCCGATAAAGCAGCCTCAAGCATACCGAAGCGGTATTTATGTTATTACGACCATATATAATGGAAATTTCTACCTTATTGCCATTATGTTAGTGTATATTGCTATTTGCCACCTAAAATCCTCAGTCGTGCCGATGCCGAAAATGGGCACCGGGCCTAAAGTTTCTTTGGAATGAGCTATTTCAGCTAATTTCACAAATTATTTTGGCTTCTGACTGGTGCTGTAGCATCTTCTTAAAATGCCTGTCCTGGTATAATTGAAATACATATTATTTTGAATTAGAGTCTGACAGCAGCTATTGTAGTACTTAATCTGACCTAATTGTTCCTTCTTCTATTATGTTCTTCTATCCAATATAATTACTTTGAGACTAAACCTTTAACATTAATGGAACCTTTGTTGGCTTGAACCACTGGGTACCAACACCATTTAAGAGCTAGTATAACTATTTGAAATGATTTTTTTTGGTTATCGCCTGGCTAGCTCCATAGCTCCATATAGTGATGTAAATGACGTAACGTGAGGTCTGGCGGTATAAACACTTGGGTATTTTGTCTCGCCAATCATCATCATTTTCCTGCCCTTATCCCATTCTATTTGGGGTAGGCGCAACACGTACGCACGCACAACCATTCTGTCAGACGTCAATCATTTATTCCTTTCTCCTTCATATCATTCCTTACACAATTTATCCATCTTTTCTTTGGCCTTCCTCTCCATCAACATTCAGATCATCACTCTTTTAGTCAAACCAGCATAAAGGCTTTAAATGAACTCACCAATCAGAGGCACGCAGGCTACCAGCCCCTGTTGCGTACTTGTAGTGCCCAGCTCACAGGAACTGGCCGTCACCAGGTAGGACACGGAGAAGATCTCGAAGGTCATGCCGACGATGATGCTGGCGCAGAGTAGGAACGTGTACAGGTTGTAGCGGCTGAATCCTGTAAGAAAAGGTTGATATTAGAAGAAATAACGAAGATAACTTGATCTAAAATGTTACATAAGCGCGGTACTGGCTCAGTAAATTGTCGAAACTAGTGCAGTTTACTTGGTGTAAGTTGCAGAGTGCTTGTAAGTGGGAAGGACATGGATGCACAAACATCATGATCATCTACCTAGCCTTTTTCCTAACAACGTTGGGGTCTGCTGCTAATCATGGACATTGTCGCACAAATGATTATAACTTTTTTAGTACCTACATCATTCTGAACAAAATTTCTATATGGAAGCCACCCAGAAAATTTTAATCGTCAATGAAAAGAGCAGTTGTTTCATTCATTTTGGCCTAGTTCCCTACAAAACTGCAATACTTGCACTTTTGTAGGCAACAAAAGTTACAAATTTTTGTATTATATGACTGATGAAAAATTTCTTTGTGCAATTATAATTTGTGTGTCGAATTTTTAAACACAACAATAAACGACTTCATTATTTGTTATCCTACTGACCCCGACGTGAAAACGAGTCAGCAACGTTTTGTTGCCCACTCACTACATGATAAAAATCGGTAGTGAATTCAATTATGGAATATTCAACGTCGTTCGTCTAGGTATTTCTGTATTACCGTCATTTAGCTTCGAAAAGGCAAAAGGTTGTGGTTATCTCGGGATGGGATGGCATACCAGTCGGTTTTCTTAAAATATCTCGAGAACTTGTTGTTCCTCTTATTAGCCAGTTGACTAATCGGATTTTCGAAACGGGCATATTTCCTGACGGACTAAAACGCTCTATAATTACGCCTGTGCACAAGGACGGGGACAAGAGCGATGTCAACAATTATCGCCCGATATCTGTGTTATCATCTCTATCAAAAATAATAGAAAAAATTCTAAATAAAAGATTGGTAACTTATTTAAATAAATATAACATTCTTTCCGATTCCCAATACGGTTTTAGACAAGGACGCTCAACTCAGGATGCGGTCATTGCGTTAACATCTGAAATCACTGACAAGGTTGACAAGGGGTTTAAATGTGTAACGGTGTTTCTAGACTTGAAAAAGGCGTTTGACACCGTATCTGTCCCTATCCTTGTACAGAGACTAGAGGCTATTGGGATAAGAGGTAAAGCTCTCTCTCTGTTTGACAGTTACCTCCGAGGTAGGAAACAAAAAGTTAAAATAGGAAACTTGCATAGTGAGGAGGAAGACATTGTTTTTGGTGTCCCGCAGGGTTCGGTGCTCGGCCCTCCATTGTTTCTGGTGTATATTAATGAACTGTGTAACCTAAGAACCAGTGGTGGGAAAATCTTCTCCTATGCGGATGACACAGCCATCGTCTACTCTGGTGACACGTGGGAAGCAGTGTGCTATAATGCCGAGCAGGGATTAGCTGCTATAGATAGATGGCTTAAAACCAATCTGCTAACTCTTAGTGTTCCTAAAACAAACTACATTTGTTTTTCGCCTAGTATAAAATCTAAACCAGACCCCAGTTTTAGAATTCGAATTCACACTTGTGCGGACCACCTGAGTCAAAATTGTAACTGTAAAGCCATTAAGCATGTAATGTCTACAAGATACTTGGGAGTTATAGTTGACGAGTGTTTAACTTGGTATTCGCATATTGAGATTGTTACGTCACGGGTGAGAAAATGTATATGGATGTTCAAAAATCTAAGAGACGTGATGACACAGAGGACACTTAATAGCATCTATATTGCGCTCACGCAATCCATTGTTACTTACTGTTTGCCAGTCTGGGGAGGAGCCAATAAAACCAAATTCCTTGAGTTAGAAAGAGCCCAAAGGTCACTTATAAAAGTTATGTATCATAAACCATTCAGATACCCCACAGTCGATTTATTTGTAATCAGTGGTTTACTCTCAGTCAGAAAACTATATTTCTTGATTACGTCCCTACACTTACAAAAATCTATTCCATTTAACCGGGATAGTCAATTTAAAAGGCGAAAGAATATAGTGGCCTACTCCCCAGGGGTTCGAACCGCTTTTGCACGGCGTCAGTATGCAACCCAATCAGCCCACATTTATAATAAATTAAACGTGAAACTAAAGTTCCACTATGAGGTCTCACACGTATGCAAGAAGGTAATAACCAAGTGGTTAAAAACCTTAACATACGATGAAACCGAGAATATTTTAGTTAGAATTGTATAGTGTTAGAATTGATTTGTCTAGTCAATATTGTCAGTACCTAGTTACAGTTTCATCACATGTGCATTTCAAAGAAAACATATACACTCACTTACGCACACACATACACAAGTGCGCGCACACACACACATACATACACACACAAGCACACACACACTCACTCACACACACATACAAACACATACGCGCACACACAACATTTAAAAACAAGTGCTGTTAATTAGTCTATAAGTTTTTTTTTTCTAAATTTATCATTTGCTCATATGTAATTTAAACAATAGTATAGTTAAGTGTCTCAATATTGTTAATATTTAAGGGAGAGAGCGAGATAGCCCCAACACAAGTATTACCAATAACTTACTGGGGGTATCTCATTTATACACAATGTAATTTCTTTGAGACAAATAAACTTTTTTAATTTAATTTTTTAATTTAATTTAATCTGCCTCCAAATAATTTCCCACAAAATACATATTTTTTGAGTTTTGGTGATTTTTATGGGAATTGTCTTATTTTTTCGCTGCTAACACTATTCACGTTTCTGCTCCAGCATATACCATTGCCAACTATGTCATATGCCATTCTATGTCTTTGTTAAGATACGTCTTTCAAAGAGTAAATCTCGCTATTAAATATTGCTCATTTACAAAACACAGTATATGTACGTAATCTACGTATAATTCTAGACAAAATAAGCCAAGAATGTATATTTATTTTTGATAAGAAAACTAAAAATATGAATAGTGTGTTACTCGTTTTACATAATTTGCCGATCATCGTGACGTATGATGTAAATTGCGCCATAATTATTTATTTATACTAGAGTTATGAACTGATACAATAATATAATGCAATAGCGTATTTTATTGTGCGTTTCAAATATAAATGGGACTGATCTCGTGACCTCATATTGTGACAATTAGTGGAGAGATTTGGAAGAGACTTACACTGAGCATTGCTTGTATCCAAAGGAGGAAAAGGAGGAGAATGAGGTTTCAAATCATTCAACTTGGCTAGAGTAGGGGCAGCAAAAAAAGATAATGTTTGATTTTCTTTTATTAAAAGAGTTTTTGACAGGCCTCGAACTAAGCAAGGCCTGCGAATCAATACAAAGCGATCTGTCACTTTGTATTGATCCGACAAACACAATCCTTACTAATATTATAAAAGCGAAAGTGAGTTTGTTTGTTTGTTACCTCTTCACGCTTTAATGGCTAAACCGATTTTGATGAATTGGTACAGAGATAGTTGGGAACCAGGAGACAGACATAGGCTATATTTTTTTTTAAAAGAGTGGGATATGAGGGAGAAAGAGGGAAGAAACGGGAAAACTTAGCGTTGCGACGGGCCTGTTGGTCCAGTGGTTAGTGGCCCTGACTGCTGAGCCGGAGGTCGTGGGTTCGATTCCCACCCAGGACAAACTTTGTGTGATGAGCATGATTGTTTGTTCTGTCTGGGTGTGATTTATTTTTGAATTTCATTGAACAGTGTGGTGTCGCGATGATTATTTTTGTTGAGTGTATATAGGTTTTTTATACATAATATAAAATAACTTCGTTCTATCCGGGTGTCCGTTGACACCTCACAAGTCTTTTATTATAATTTTCTATTATTTTATTACATCTGACATTATCCTTTCTTGTTATATAGTCTTTCACACAGTGTATCCATCGTTTCTTTACTCTTTCCTACTATGAAAGCTATCCACATTAATCCGTACCTATAATTCTTACTAATATTATAAATGCGAAAGTTTGTGAAGATCGATGGATCGCAAAAACTGCTGAACGGATTTAGATGGAATTTGGCGCACAGATACTTTTTACTTAAAATAACACAATTGACGACGAACATGAAAATCTATTAAAGCAATATTTTTGCGTACTTGCTTAGTTTAACAGCTTCTTGGCGGGGGGGGGGGGGTCGTTTACACCCTGCACTACTACCAGTGACTACCAGTGAAAGTCTTGTGGTATGAACGTAGGACTGCTAAATCAAAGGTCTCGAGTTCGAACCAAAGGCGTACGCACCTGTATTTTTTCAGAATCATTTGAGTATTTTTTAATATCATTTGATTCTGTGAAGAAAAACATCATGAGGAAACCAGGGGCCTTAGTCTGCTATTACAATAGTGACAGAATGGTCGATCACTGATCGCATAATGGTTGATTTTGACAAGTTTAGTATGTAGCAGATTACCAAACTTGTCAAAATTAACCTTTATGCGATCAGTGATCGACCATTCTGACACTATTGTAATAGCAGACTACCTGAGAGAAAATTCTCGACAGCATTTTAAACCAAATCAGAGGCTCATGGGCAACATAAAAACACCAAGTCAGACAAACCTCACGACAAAGAAGACAGACCTACTACCAGGCGTCCGTCACTCGCTCAAGGCCACGCGTTTTATGCCTACCGCTTCGTGTATCGCCGTCGATACAACTGACAGTGGGCTGTCGCACCGTGCTACGACGTCGTGATTACCGCGCTGAGTTTCAAAATGCCGAAACCACGTAATTTTTGTGCAGTATATGGGTAATATAATTATATTGAATATAATAATATAATAATTCTACTATTATACTTCAATATAATAATTATATTGAAGAATTAGAAGCAACTTTTTTAAATAATTTTGACAACGTAATAATGGATCGGCCTGGCAGTACCATCTTGGAAATTTTGAAATTGATTGATTTTCCTCCACTTTGCTTCTGTTTCCCTTTCGATTATTTATTAAAATTATTTACGCGGTTTAGAATATTTTCCACAATATTTAATAATCGTGAATTCAGGGAAGGAAAAAAAGATATCAGTCATTTTATTAAACTGAAACATATTTGATTCTACAACATTCGTTTTATTATCATTATCATCAATTCATCATACGTTCAACCCTAGCACATTCGCTCGATGACGCGCCCGCACGTTGGTCGCGCGGCGGGCAATACAATCTCAACTCTCTTCGTGCGTACTTATGGTGCATTTCTTTTGGCTGCAAACAGCTGGTATTATTATTTTGATTTTGTAGGCTATTATAGCGTAGGTATTTTCCTTTTTGTATTGGAGTGATGTATCTGCTACGTAGTAGCTATTTAGTAATCTGTGCTACTATGCAGTTAGGTATCATAAATCGCGTGAACAAGAAAATTTTGCTTACTAATGTACCGCATCGAATTACACAATTACTAAAACATTATAAGAATCTAGCTAAGTTATAAATTTGACGAGTCTCTTTATTTTTAGTAACAGAAATCATGTCATAGATGAACTAGTTTGGAGGACTAGGGATTGTCATCGTTGTGAAAGGATAAGCCAGTCAGCTTGGGGAGTCGCTTAGTTTTTTTTTATATTAGATCAGCCTTATAATTAGAGGAGCTCGTGGCTGAATAATAGCAGCCGCTCGGGTTGATCTTTAGGTTAAGCCGCGCTTGCCTAGGTTGGTCTGTGGATGGGTGACCACCTGTTACATACCGAGTTCCTTCGTGCCTCGGAAAGCACGTTAAGCTGTTGGTCCCGGCTGTCATTTGTAGATCTTTGGCAGTTGTTATAGGTAGTCAGTGTTCCGAAAGTCTGACGTCTTACCAAGGAGTATCGCATTACCCAGTACTAACTGGGTTGTGGAGGTCAGATATTTAGCTGCATCCGGTTAGACTGGAAGCCGACCCCAACATAGTTGGGAAAAGGCTCGGCAGATGATGATCAGCCTTATAATTACTGCCTCAAAAAACCGTACCTTACCTCACCTAATGTGACGCTATTTTATAGATATGTATTTTTTTGATTTTGTTTGACTAATCCTTTGGACATCTATTGAAATTGACTATATTTTAAAATTGTATTTATAATTTTAAAATATGTATAGTCGTAGTTTTATAATTGAATGCATGCATATATTATGTTTTTTTTATTGATTCTACCAAATCTATACTAATATTATAAAGCTGAAGAGTTTGTTTGTTTGTTTGAACGCGCTAATCTCAGGGACTACTGGTTGGAATTGGAAAATTCTTTTAGTGTTGGATAGTCCATTTCTTGAGGAAGGCTATAGGCTATATAACATCACGCTACGACCAACAGCTGCTGAGCAGCGCGGGTGAAACCGTGGGGAACAGCTAGTTAATTATATTTAAAAAATCAAATGTGATAAATTAGATAAGAATGAAAAAATATCATGTTAAACATATATATTTGTACGCCTCTGGGCAAAACATAGAGGATCTACCTACCTATCTGTAACATCTCACACTTTGTAACTTGACCTATGTTTACAAATAAAGTATTCTGATTCTGATTCATCTCTTGACCGCAATCTTAACGAAACGACAGAGATGAGTGAATACGGTCGATGATGGGCGAACAAACCCATACCCAAGAATCTTAATAACTCACTTATTATTCGACTAGCTGTTCCACGCGGTTTCACCCACGCTGCTCAGCACCTGTTGGTCGTAGCGTGATGTTATATAGCCTATAGCCTTCCTCAAGAAATGGACTATCCAACACTAAAAGAATTTTCCAATTCCAACCAGTAGTCCGCGAGATTAGCGCGTTCAAACAAACAAACAAACTCTTCAGCTTTATAATATAAATAATAAAAATAATATAATATTAGTATAGATTACATATTGACGTGATTGCTGTAATGACGACTAATAGAGAAGTATGGAAGAAAAAGACATCCTACGCCAACGCTCAAATAGATATTATAAAGACAGGAGAATGATGACGTAAACAATTTGAACGCAATTTGAGTATCAAGGTAAATTTACCAAATTCATTATTCCAACAAGTTTGTGTTTCATTAACGGTTTTGTATGCTATCAAAACAACGAACGCATTTGCAATTTTTGCAAAATTTATGAATTACGTAGGTATTGTGTTTTTTTTTTTACATTCCTTGTCTACATGACATTTCCAATTTAGATGACTAGCAAAAGCCAAGTAAATTCCTAGGATCTGGCACTGCTGGTTTCTAGTATTTTTGTCTATGTTTTATATTTATGTATTTTTTTCTTTGTTGTCGTCATAACCCGGGTTTTTCTAAGTTTATTCTTATTTAACCTATTTATATTGCAATGGGTGGAATTATTTATTTCAACATATTATTCTAAGTTTTTACATGGTTACCAAGTATACTATCATTGGCAAACATCGGTTTGAGATCGAAACGTTTCTGAAAATCTTTAAAGAATAGTAAATAACAAGGACCCATATATACTGCCTTGGCATACACCGCAAGTTGTATACCTAATGACCTAATAGCCATTAAAAAACCACATGTGATCAACTTGCTTTTTTTGCGGATGGGAAATCATCAAATAACTTCCTCCGCTCTGGGCGGAGCGGGGGGAGTCTCAGACTTGTACTGACTAAAACCCACCCATGTTCCTACTATTGCCTTTGACGTTCCGGGGCCGAGGTATCACTTTCGAACAAGAGGCTTTATTATTGTTTTCAATACGTTTGCAACAACTTTTCTCACTCTGGGCGAAGCGGAGGGGAGTGACAGATTTTTACACCCATGGACACACACCCACATGGATAGCCATGTGCGTTCTTTTGACCCTTTGTGTTCCGTCGGTATCTCATTCAAAAAACTCGCAACCCCGGCAGGTGGCAGTGGCCCTGGCAAGCCCCTCTACCCATTGCTCACTGTCCACAGACCCGTATCTACGGTGGCCGGGAGTCGTCTTGCGGCGCCCGACGTCCGCAGCACTTCCCGCCGCGGCTGGGTTAGTTTGAGGTTCTCTGCCTCTAACGTCCGGTCACCTAATACGCTAGCATGACTGCTTCGCAGAAGGAGGTTCGCTGGAAGGTACCACACGCTTCACTAGCCGATTCAGGGTCCACACGTTTGGTCCGGCGGTTATTCTTCTTATTGTTCTTCGACTAACGAAGCCAACCCACTGCCACTTTTACTAGCTTACTTTAGCAGCTGCCAACTGCCAACCACGATTCTTCTCCACCTATTATCCTTTAAAGAAACTTTGAGCATAGCTCGGTACACCATCAGATATTCTCGCCCACAGACAGTCAATTATTTTTAACTAACGTCAAGGAACTGCTTTTTGATTCCACGTGTATTATCTTTCTTAATCTCACCTGTCATATCCAACGCCTCCTCAAAAGGCACCTTATTAGTCTTCACCGTCATTTTGCACTAGATTCCACTCACACTATTTACTAAAAGATATATATATTTGCACTTATATGTTATACATGTTACGTTTTATTGCACAAGCATCGCGGTAGATACTGTGACACCCATTGTCAGGGACATGTTTTATAATACAAACTGCTTAAGTCAAGCGTTTCAAATTTTTAAGGTATCTGGTTCCGTAGGGCTTTGAATGTATAATGAAGCAGTTTTCTATTCTACGCCTTACACGATAAGACTGGCCATTTAGTGTGCAATTTCATGTTCACACTTTTTTATTTAACATGTAAATGTAATAAAGCATAATTGTATTGTATTGTTTGTTGAAATTGAAATCACGGCGTGTATTTATTTGGAATGGGTACCATAGATTATTATTACAGATGTTTCACATTATGCATTTGCGTTCGATAATAGCCTACGGAACGCAGGTTGCTGACAGCGATGTGCCCCGTACTTCGTCGTACCGAAGTGTTGTTCTATTTTCCTAAATATTGTGTAATTATAGTTTTATCGAAACATTAACAGCCCTAAGCGTCATTGAGTCCGCGTATCACTGCTCAGTTTCCCTCAATAATCAGTTTAATTAAAGTCCAAGTTTCATTGATTAGTCAGTTTCGCTGCTTGGACAGTTTTGTTAATTAGACACTTGCGTCAATTCAGTAGTTTGCAGTACATTTCCACACGTAGCGTTCGTCAAAGTGGGTAGCAGTAGGTATTGACGATTATGTAGGGAGTGAGACATCTGTATTAATCTGTGGTGGGTTTCTTGCTTTTTCTGAACTGTCGGAAACCATAGCCACGTGTCGGGCAACGATGGCCGAGTCATCATCATCATTTCACGGAAATCCTTACTAATATTATAAAAGCGAAAGTGAGTTCGTTTGTTTATTACACCTTCTCGCTTTAATGGCTACACCGATTTTGATGAATTTTGGTACACACATAGTTGGGAACTAGGAGACGGACATAGGCTATTTTTTTAAGTGGGATGTGAGGGAGAAAAGGGGAGAAAAAGGACAAACTTAGCGTTGCTATTGCAAATCAATAACCCGAATTTAACGCGAGCGAAGCCGCGGGCAATAGCTAGTAATAAAATAAATGTTATGAGTTTGAGTACTTATATATGTGTAATGTTAGACTAAAAGGCCCCAATTATTTTTTATAACTTACGAGTCGATTGTCAAAAGCATACTGGACCCTAATATCCAAGATGACACTATCATCAGATAGCAATGTTTGGACACTGTAAATATATATTATGTACAGCGCTGAAAACAAAATATAATGAGCAGATAGTGTGTCGTAGTAATCTCTTAAGTGCTACCTACATAATTAGATAAATACGTTTTCTATTCAATACTGAAATTTGCGGTGTATCTATCTGTAAGCTTCTATTACTTGCAATGTATATAAGTTTGTTTAGATCAAATTTAACTATTCATCATCATTATCCAGCCTTTGTCCCATTCTATTTGTGGTCGGCGCAACACGTTTTCTTCTTCCATTCTCCCTAATCAGAAGTCATGGCATCATTTTCTCCTTTCTCCTTCATATAATTCCTTACACAATCCATCCATCTTCTCTTTTGCCTTTCTCTCCCTCTCCAGCCACCAACATTCAGATCACCATTTTAATCACATGTGCTTCGTCCCTCCTCATTGAATGGTGATTTTGCGTACTCGTCTAATAAAGTGACGTCATTCTTAATCCAATTTGACGAACTCCCTAAGATGTCAGACTAGACATTTTTTGCACTCCCATGATATGGGTCTCAATGAATAGGGTTTGCTAAATGACGTTCGCAATTTATATTATAAGCTTGTTTATATGGTACTTCTGATCGCACCTGCATTTAAACTTGAACGCAGTCAGCATAATATGAGTTTTATAGCGTTTATAATAAAGTTGCTTTTTAGCTGGAGCCACTGACGAGTCTGGCCAAATTTCTTTGATCTTTATTTGTCGTAATCGTAAGGTTGCATTTGGTTTGCCACTGATGGAACTGTGAAAGAACTGTATGCATGTGGCTTTACAAGGAGTGCCCATTTTATATGTAACAGTAGCATCCTAATAGCAATTTTATCAAGGTGACAATACAGGTCACTTTAATTTGTATGGTCTCGTCAATGGTATAAACCTAATCATCTTCATCAGCCCACAGATGGAGACTTAACTTGATTCCCGTTGCTATCCAAAAGCAACCGTATTTGAACCAAGATAAAGAACATTATGATGAACATTTAGAGTGACTCAAAATCAGAGAACAAATAATTGTTAATTTGTGAATAGGCTGTATACTGACTTGTTCCCAGAATTTTTGGTTGTTAGGACTAGGTATTAATCGAGTTTGGATGCAACATACTTACAATGAAATCACGTTTTTTGAAATGGCGGTCGGTGGGAAGAAAGCACAGAAAGTTTTATTTGCGTATTCTGGGCGGAGCGGGGCGGCTGTCAGACCTTTACTGACTAAAACCCATCCATGTAACTTCTAATGCACTTTATGATCCGGGGCCGCGATATCTCTTTTGAACAACCCGCAACTCAGACAGGAACCCGCAACCCTTAGGTATATTCTCCTGAAGACCAATGTTTCTTGAGCAAATTCTTTGACAAACAAAACAATAACACGAAAGTTAAACAAAAAATATTTATTTTCTCATTTTACAATAATAATAAAGAAAACAACAAATTTCAATAAAAATAATTTCTAATATCACAATATACTTTGAATAAACTCGTAAATAATACTTAAATAAATACCGTTTTTTAAGAAGTTTTATTATTTTCATGAGTATTTCTGAAAACAACAGTTCAACAAGGACTTTCTAGTGAACGGTTAAATTAAATCAAATAAAAATCATTTATTTCAAGTTACACGCACTTTTGAACTGTCGAAACATTGACGACAATAAAATGACGCTACAGTCCCGGTCACAAGGCATAATAACTGTGAAAGTACTGTAGTTGCACATTCCAAAGCGTTAATCTTTATAGAGAAGAATGGGCAAGAAACTCCTTGGACTTTTAAAATCAGAATATTGTTACAAATCCTTGGTTAGATCATTCGTGTTAATATGTGGTAAATTTCAACATTATCGTTCTAAACCGTTAATTTCTAATAAAAAAGATCCCTGTACCACATAAATCCTATTTTCATGAATTAACTTGGTAGGTTAACGTAGTTGTAGCGACTTTTCCATCAATCAAAAACATCTTTTAAATCTTGAAGTAAAAAACTTGTAAGAATTGTAAACTGGTTTTCTGGAGGAACCAAAAAAACAGACGTTTTTCTGTCTCCCGTTCACGTGTTCAACTTTTGCTTTTGTTCCTTGATCTTTGCGTCTGAAGGCAGCAGGAGTCCCACTAGACCTCCACCTGAATTAAAAAGGTTAAATTAGGAAAGATTCAAGTATTCGGGCAGGTCTCAAACCTCCATTACTCAATGTTATCTTTAGGACTTTATCACGACGAAAGCTTAATGAAGAATGTTGTTAGAATTTTATTTGATTGAAGGCTTGCATCCTCAAAGGCAAGTCAGCCTCATAATAACTTGAATAAAATTTTAAACTAAACTACACACTTAGAAATCATTCAATCACGCTTATTCCTGGAGGGTTATTCCACTTGGTTTATCCCCATTTAAGAGGGCCATCTTATTGCCATCCCACGGGGCACAGATCAAATCAAGGCACGGCTCTAGAAGTTTCTGGTCAGTAATCTGGTTAAGCCTAAATTGGGAATCGGACCCAAATTCTCATGCTCTTAGTGGTGGCGACCACTAGATCCATGAAGCAGGCAGAAAACACATTTTTGGTTAGAGAAAATGGTGAAACTACATCCCGTTCTTCTATGGCTATTTTTTGTAAGCATTTTGATGACCATATACTTATCAGAAGACTCACCAAATGCTACGGATCCGAAAATATAGAAAGCTGCTTCGCAATTATTGTCAAGGAGTCTCTTGAGGACGTTGATACCGATGACCGCACTACCACGACCAACCATCAGGGTCAAACACACCGCCATGGCTCTGAAAGAGAAACAGTATACGCTTCTATAACAAGTTGCTAAAGTCAGTTACAGAGCTGACCAATAGAAAGTTTTAAAACTAAATCAAACGTGTTCTTATTAAAAAAAAAGCATGTTAAAAATCAAGGACTACGTGGAAAATAAACAAGTCTGGCTTAAGTTCTTTCTACGCATGCTGTTTTTCTGGTAGATCATAAATAGCAACAATTTGTGGATGTCTCTAACTATTCCAAATCTATTTTTTTGTCTCTCTTAAAAAGTTTTTCAAAGGTTTCAAAACACATATTTATACACCCTTTGTTTAGATTAGTTACAGTACTGATGGCAACATCTGTGTCATTTGTTTCGTATAGTTTTTTTTTTAATTTTATTGTTCATATTCCTTGTATAGATTCTTTTTTATCGATTTTTTGTGAATGAATAAACATTGTGGGCCTTGTAGATTCCTAGACACTTGTTACACAGTCAGTTGACAGTTTGATTTTAATAAGGCAGGCTGGTGTGATACGTATTTATCATGATTCAACTTTTAGATTATTGACTTCACATACTAATTAATACAACCGAGTTTTCAACCATATACCATGAGGTCTTTTGAACTTTGTTTCTAGAAAATATGTCATAGTCACCTCGTCGCCATTTTGGATTTTCTGTAGAGCTATTATATTAATACTGCTTTTCTGTTGAATTATTTAGATACAGTTCTCATGTCTACTTTTGCTTCGAAATAATTCTACAACGCGCCACTTTTAAGTACCAAAATTATCTCTGAACATTTTTTCTTAATTCAAGTTTCCTCATTTATATAAATTTGATCTTGGATTTGCAGAAAATTGAAAGTGGCGACAGAGTGTCCACTCCACCTCACTCAACCCTGTGCAAATGAAGCCATACTCTTGACTCACCTGACATAAGTTGGGAACACGTCAACACTGTAAGAGCTGAGGGTGCCAAAGTTGAAGATGGCAGATAAGAAGACCATGAACATGACGGCGCTGAGGACCCAGTAGGTACTAGTGTTGATGATCAATGCTGAAGCCCCAGCGAAAAGCTGAAGCAAATGAAAAAAAACAAATTAAAAGTATTCTTTCTAACAGGTTTTTCGATATCATATGCTGGAATTGGGGTAAACCACAACCACTACATGGTTGATATCATCATTTAATTAATCATTATTTTAATGTCAGTCCATAGAAGATAATTTTCGATGTGCTCCCATATCTATAGGTCCTGTGCTTAGACATCCAGATGATTACCACAGCCTTTATCGGCTGAACGGTAATGGTACACACGACGGCACATCAACCTATACAAAACCATTTTAACTTTATCTCTCGACTACGTTGTGCGATCTGTAGTAGAGAGATCAGGTTATAATAGTTTAGAATAGGTTATAATAGTTGACCGGCCGTCGTGTGTTCATCTTTAGGAAGACCTTCTGGTGCCTTCCAATACGTGGTAGGAGAACTATAATTCGGTTTTAGAATTTATATTTAAGGTACTTATATACACTACGTATACACCTATTGTTGGAATATATATTGTTCCATATATGAACATTGAAAAGAATTCTAACAATCAGAAGGAAATATGTACCTGGATGCCTATGAAGAGTGGTTTCCTGCCAGTCCAGCTGATGATACTGCTCATTAAAGTATTACCGACCGTCAAAACCATGCTGATACCAAAAACCAAAGTCATTGCTTGAGCGTTCATCGAACAACTTTGGGTCTGAAAATAAAAATTAATAAATGCAATGATTTAAAATATCAGAACTCATGTGTATAACCTTAGTCCATACCTATACCTACTATTAATAAAATAGAAAACCATGGTAAGCATGCTAAAACTGATGTTTTCCTCCAGATTTTAACTAGATAAGATTTGAATTTTCTGTTTCATAAAGTTACATTTATATCTATAGGTTATATATACACAGGGAACTCTAAACATTTTGTTATTTATAGATCCATGAGGAAACACAAGTTGTTATTCCCGGCTGTCAGTCTGAAAACCAGTCTTACCAAGGTGTCGTATGTTAATCTAATCCACCTAGATCAACTCAACTAAAACTTGAGAGTTGTCAAGGGACACCCGGATGGAACGAAGTTAATATTTATTGTGTACAAAAAACCTGTATACACTCAACAAAAATAATCTTCGACACCACACTGTTCAATGTGAAATAGAAAGACAAAACTGATTTGCTTTCTATGAGAGAGAGAGAGAGAAACAGAGAAACACGCGCACACCACACGGCTTACAACTATAGCAAAAAGTGTCGTAACAACTTTTGGTCTTAATTTTTTCCGTCTAGCCCCTTTTCCCAACGCGCAATAAGGAACTTCGTTCCAAAAATTAGTTTACCAATTTTCTTGTCAAGCCGCGCCATCTTGAACTGTAGTGCCCATACTGTTTATGGTTGATTGTTTCTATCTATGATTTATTTTACGCGTTATTTGGTTGATAAAATCAACCAACTACATCTTTTCGAGTTCCTTGTCAGATTGTAAATATTGGAGTGAATTTTACCTCTTGTGCTGTTGTAGAATTCGCGAAAAGTCTGACCATCTGACATATAGTGAGCTGCCTCTGTCCTTCTACCACCGATGTCATAAATGCATTGGTGATGTAAGGCAACCATACGAAGAAAGCGTTCATTCTGTAAAGGAAATTGGTTAGATAAATCTGGTTAGTTTATTAAAGTGAAACTTTTATTACATCGTCTCAAACTGTTCCGTCTGTGTGTTGCATGTCGCGTGACGGTCGGCCGCGGAGTAGGGACGTCTATAATGTGAAAAAAAGATTCACTTTTTTCTTTTTTTTATAATATTGGTTTTTTTGTTCCGTCTACAAAATAAGGAGGAGATTCTCAATTCGACTTGCTTTGTTTACATGTTAATTGTGGGCCAATTTTTCAAATATCTTTTATAATCGAAAGGGTTTCCCTTTCGATTCAGAGATCCCATTTCATTTTTATTTTAAATATTGTTTTCATAGATTCTGAGTTATAAAATCTTCTATAATAGATATTCTTCCTTCTTATATATGAAATAGTCGACTAAAAAGCCGGAAATAAAACAATTTTATGCAAAACAAACGACGATCAAACCAGTCGACTTTCGGATGTAATAGTAGATGGTAAACTAAGGCTACTTACGTAATATAACTAATGACAAATAGAAAAGATAGCAGTACGGTATGCTTGAGTAATGGCGGCTTCACAACAGGAACTATCTGCGACGCTATAGACCCCCAGAATCCCTTGCTGTACGCAGATGACTGGTCCTCGTCTAATTCTAACGCTTCTACCTGAAAGCCAGTAAGTTGTTAAACAAACTAAACAATTATACAAAAACATATAAAATAAACAAGAGCGTGTCGGGCCACGCTCAGTGTAGGGTTCCGTAGATTCCCGTCCGTCACAACAAGTGTTCCCAGTTAGGCCAACCGAACAATTCGGTAATACCCGATCCAATGTAATAAGTACCTACAGCGCCATCTGTCGGGGAATTGGGTTACTAATTAATACAAAGACGTGCAATTTCGGTGGTAATTTTAGATTACGAGAACCGATTTCAATAATTCTTTTTTTGTTTGAAAAAAGATACGTTCAGGATGATAAAATATGTAAACAAAGTTACAAAAAATGCTTGCATATACGATTATACTACAAACTTAGTCCAGAAATTATTTTGTACAACTTTTTTTTTTGTACAAAAACTGTTGTGTCAATCAAGTTCAAAATAATTTTCATAGAAAGTCTTTATAAAGTTCTACTTTTCAGATTTTTTTCATATTTTCTAAACTTATGGTTCAAAAGTTAGAGGGGGGGGGGACACATTGTTTTTTACTTTTGGAGCGATTATTTCCGAAATTAATGACATTATCAAAAACTGATTTTTGTAAACCCCTATTCATTTTTAAATACCTTTCCAACAATATATCACACGTTAGGGTTGAAATTTAAAAAAAAATCACTTCCCACTTTACATATAGGGTGGCTACCCTAATAAAACATTTTTTTCGAATTTTTATTTTACCACTTTGTCGGCGTGATTGATATACATATTGGTACCAAATTTCAGCTTTCTAGTGCTAACGGTCACAGAGATTAAGCGAGGACGGACGGACGGACGGACGGACGGACGGACGGACGGACGGACGGACGGACAGACAGACATGGCGAAACTATAAGGGTTCCTAGTTGACTACGGAACCCTAAAAAGAAGCAGATATTTTTGGCCTACGGATTTATTTTGCATTAAATAGTAGAGTAAATATAATGTAAATTCGAATGTTTTTTTAAGCGATTATTAACTTAACAATTAGATACTAGAATCACTTTCCTTGCCCCGGAACACAAATGGCAAAAAGAGACATGGAGGAGTTTTAGTCCGTATGATTTCCCATCCAAAACAATAAAGCCTTTTTCCTTTCTCTCATTCAATTCCACCATTTCTAAACCCAAGACAAGAATGGAAAAAAATGCAAGAACATCGTTCCTACCTTATAACTATCAGCGCTTTTCCTGGTATTAATCACAAACATAGTCTTCAAAACTTCGAGAGCCTCCTCATCCCTGCCGACACTGACCAAGTACTTGGGACTTTCGTTAGCAAAGTAGCAACCAATGGCACTGAATGCACATGGCATTGCAAAGATGAGGTCCAAAACCCTCCAGGAGTTGAAGTAGATGCCCAAGAATGGTAGGTAGTAGGAGAACTTCATTGGCAAGACTGGTATTGCAACAACTGAAATATTTAAAGTAGTTTAGATGGTAATCCTGTGAAGAAGGCTGTTCAAACCGAACAACTTAATGTAATGGTGTAACACATTAAACAACAAAATAACTAAAATACGAAATCCAGTCAAATGACGAATGTTGTAGGCTGCAGTGCTTAGCTGAATCGAAGATTTAGTTTATGAGGCTATTACTGTAGCTTCGGATTGAATGTAATCCAAGAACACAGTGGTGTTTAGTACATCCAATGCAGCCCTATTTATTAGTAGGAATACTGGGATTTACATGCGCTTAACTCATTTAGTCTTTTACAAACACTAACGGACTAAGAATGAATCCCTGACAGTGAACTCTCATAGTGACTCGGAGATCGTTAGCAATTGGCGTTCACTCTTTCCTTACTAATATTATAAAAAGTGAAAGTGAGTTTGTTTGTTTGTTACGTCTTAACGCCTTAACCGATTTTGATGAATTTTAGTACAGAGCTAGTTGGGACCTTGAAGACGGACATAGACAATTTTTTTAATTGGGAATGAGGGAGAAAGAGGGAAGAAAAAGCAAAACTCCTATGCTATTACAATAAATAAGGCGCAAGGGCAAAAACTACTGGTAGCAGGTACCTGCATATCAGGAAAGGTTACCCCGAATCTAACGCGAGCAAAGCCGCGGGCAAAAGCTAGTGTAAATATAAACTGCCCGTGTCAAAACCTAATAATTGAGACGGTAAAAGCAAATTCTTACCTGCCATAACTCCTATAGAAGCCAAATACGCACTTGTCATCAATAAAACTTGGCCATTTCTCTTTGCAGATGGCGTGCATTCACTTAAGAGAGTAATTGATAACGCCATAGAACCAGATACACTGAAACAAAGAAATTATGTGATGAAGGTAGTTAAAATAGCTCCAAAAATCCTATTTTTATTATAAATGCGATGTTTGTGAAGATAGATGGATGTATGATATGATTGTTACTCTTTCACGTCAAAACCGCTGAACGGGTCGTGATATAGTTAGATAATATCACTTTTTTTTCGACATGACGCGGTCGAAGCCGCAGGCGCCAGCTCGTATATTATAATCAGGTTCGCCTTTTCCCAACTATGTTGTGGTCAGCTCTAAGTCTAACCGGATGCAGCTACAACAAGTATTTTAAATGGAACTGAAATATTTAACCTCCAAAATCCAGCCAGACTTTTATGCATCTGACTACCTTTTACGAGTGCCAAAAATCTCCACCATCCATCCACAGACCAACCTAGGCCAAGGTGGCTTTATCTGCTGATCGACACCAATATAAACATAGATAAGATACTAACGAGGCCGACGAAAGAAGTTTGAGTAAGGTCAGCACAATCCAGTTGGGTGAGAAGGCGGCAAGTGTCCCAGATATGTAGCTGATGGTCATGGATATGACAAGGATCTTCCGTCGGCCCCTCGTGTCAGCGAGGTAGCCCCAGATGTGAGATGATGTTATAATACCTGGGGAAATATAAAGAAGATAATGTTTATCTAGGGTTACTACCTATGGATAACGAACCTAAAATGGTCGTTGAAACAAACTTAAGATAGTCTGAGGCTGTGAGACAGATGGAGGGCAAAGTTTTAAGGGTGAAAATCGGGAGAGGCTTATAACTAGCGATGGATTATGAATGCCAAAAAAAAAAGTCCATGTTCTTGCCCATTCTTCTCCATAGAGATTTACGCTTCGGAATGGGCAACCACAGTACTTTCACAAGTTATTGGAACGAAGTTCCTTATCGCGCGTTGTGAAAGGGGGCTGATAAAAATACGGAAAAAATTCTAACGAAAAGTTGTCACGAGACTAATTGTAAGCTGTGCGGCGTCGCATGTTTCTCTGTCTGTCTGTCTCTCTCTCTCTCTCTCTTATAGAAAGCAAGCCAGATATTTTCATTTCTATTTCGCATTGAACAGTGTGGTGTCGCGACGAGAAGTTCGTTCCATCCGGGTGTCCCTTGACACCTCTAAATTTTTATGTCTTCTGACTAGGACTGTAGCATGTTTTTTTTGTTTCTAAGACATTCGATAGTGTCTGTAATTGTCTAATTGAAATAAATGATTTAATTGATTTCCAGAGCTGATTAATAAATTTAGTCTGTGGTACGTTTTTCTTAACACAGATGTTATAACACTTATGTCAAAGAGTCGACTACTTACCAACCAAAGGCATACAAGCGACCAGGCCCTGCTGTGCGCTGGTGGTACCCAGCTCACAAACACTGGCTGGCACCAGGTAGGACACGGAGAAGATCTCGAAGGTCATGCCGACGATGATGCTCGAACATAACATGAACATTCCCACATTGTAGCGGCTGTAACCTGCAATCAATAAAATGCATGATTCTTGGTTTGTGGAAGTTTGATAAAGAATTAAAAGCTAAGTCCTGTTCCAATTATTTTAAGTTAAGTCTAACCGTTTGCAGATGAATACCAGTATAAGATATGGAGTTACTGTCTGTTAGACTTTCACAACGCGTCTTTTGGCTTTCTGAAAGTATTTGATTTTGTTCACTGAAAAATTATTTTCTCCAAACTTCTACACGTCTTTGTGGAAACAGAATATTCTGTACTCAAAAGCGATTTATTTATGAATCTGTGCAAATCCTTACTTAATATTATAAAAGCGAAAGTGAGTTTGTTTGTTTGTTGAGTCTTCACGCCTTAATCAGGCTAAACCGATTTTGATGAATTTTGGTATAGAGATAGTTGGAACACTGGAGACGGACATAGGCTATTTAAAAAAAAAGTGAGAATTGAGGAAAAAAGAGGGAAGAATAGGGAAAACTAAGCATTACTATTACAAGAAAAAAGGCGCAAGGGCAAAAACTACAGGTAGCAGGTACCTGCAAATCAGGAAAGGGGAACTGTGTTACCCCGAAGTTAACGAGAGCGACGAGTGAGCGAGCGAAGCCGCGGGAAAAAGCTAGTGATTTCATATAATGATCGCTGTGAGGAATATCTGTTGGACATGTTTGGTTTCCTCACGATATTATACTAAACATGATCTGAGGTGTGAGGGTTCTAATTGGAAGCAGCCTTGGCAGTCTGGTGGTTACACCAATACGGCATCACTGCTTCATTTAGAAATAAGAAAGAAAAAACATTTATTTGTCCCATGCCACAAGTGCACACAATATGAGATAAAAACTTAAAACTAAACGACAATAACAAATACGTAATTGTGTGTCTCACGGCTGCGTCAAATGGGCCCAGTAGGCCTACCATGACGTCTTAAAGCAGAATTTATTCTACTGAGGGAAAAAGATGGTGATAGACACCCTGTCTCTTTTCCTCAGTGGAATAACTTCTGCTTTAAGACGTCATGGTAGGGTAGCTGTTCAGCAAACTGCCGAGCAGCTAGTGCCCGACGCTGCATTCAACTACATGTAAACTTATGTATATATAGGAAGAACTTACCAGTCATATCAAGCGCCTCTTCAAACGGTACTCTAGTGCCCTTAACCTTCATTATTAAAAAAAAAACACTTGCACCTCTAACAAAAAAAAACAAATGATTTATAGATACAGTGAGACCTCACTGATACCTGCCTGTAACTGCGGCGACACCTATTACAGACTCATTTTATAATACAAAATATAGTCAAGCGGTTATTCGTTTCGTTCGTGTTTGGTTCCGTACTCAGTTATTCAATTAAAACCAAACGCATTGAATTGATCTGACGCAGTCAGTCAATCAAATTCAGACAATGGTTTTTAGTCTAGTCTGGTAAAATTTCAGGGTGTGATATTGACTAATAACCTGAAGAATTTTTTCATGGGATCTAAAACGAAATCCTTAAGTACTAATATTATAAAAGCGAAAGTGAGTTTGTTTGTTTGTTACGTGTTCACGCCTCAATGGCTAAACCGATTTTGATGAATTTAGGTACCGGCATAGTTGGGACCCTGGAGACGGACATAGCTTATTTAAAATACGCAAGAGAAGCCGCGGGCTAAAGCTAGTCGTGAAATAAAATCAGCAGTTGTCTGTCTGAATCACACCGAGAAATATGACCACATTTTTAAGCTACATGCTGTTTACAATTGGTATTCACCTCAGTAAGACGTAATCTACAATCAGAGCTGTTGAAAACCCTCTAAACACTACTACTATATTAAACCATCTGAGAAAGAAAGAAAGAAAATAAGTTTATTTTTGCAAATGCACACAACATAAATAGGTGGACAACGACAACGTATATGGTCGACTAGGAAATCTCTAAATATACTTCGATACAAAATTCGAGCAACGACCACAGTTGTTACACCACCGATAAGCTACCCTACCATGACGTCTTAAAGCAGAACTTAGTTCACTGATGGAAAGAGACAGAGCTATACAGGGTGTCTAGCGCCATCTCTTTCCCTCAGTGGAATAAGTTCTGCTTTAAGACGTCATGGTAGGCCTACAGAGCACATGTGAATTTGTGTCTTATCCACCTTCTTGCTCTGCATGGTCAACTGTGAACTTGACTGCATCAGTGAATAGAAATTGTGTGAAGACCATAACACTGTCATTAATGGTGAAGTTTTTCTGAATAGTCGAGTACTTAATACTCGAATTTAACATGTCACGCGAAAAAAGAAAGAAAATAAGTTTATTTGACACTTACCAGAAGTATACACAACATTAAAAAAAAAAATATTGATAGATCGAGGAGCTCCTGGCTCAATAATAGCAGCTGCTCAGGTCGATCTTTAGGTAAAGCCGCGCTTGCCTGGGTTGGTCTGTAGATGGGTGACCACCCGTTACATACCGAGTTTCTTTCGTGCCTCGAAAAGCACGTTAAGCCGTTGGTCCCGGCTGGCATTTGTAGATCTTTGACAGTCGTTAGAGATAGTCAGTGTCCTGAAAGTCTGACAACAAGTCTTACCAAGAGGTATCGTATTACCCAGTATGAACTGGGTTATGGAAGTCAGATAGCAGTCGCTCCATGTAAAATACTGGTAATCAGCTGCATCCGGTAAGACTGGTGCTGACCCCAACATTGTTGGGAAAAGGCTAGGCAGATGATGATGGACCTGTTATAGATGAAGCATAAGGAGTATGTCAGAATCGTAGCACAGAGCGTTCTGTAGTGTCTGTCTACCCCACCACCCTGGGAAGGGACGAGTGTCAAGTGAGTTTCACAAAAAATCTGAATAATGGTTGTGCAAGATAAGAATTACGGTACCCTAATATTTAAGATGTTCTTATCAAATGATAGTGATATGTATATATCTGAATGAAGCTTAGTGTGAAAAAATAAATAACAAAGTAAAAACGTAATGTAATCAGTTGTTTCACAAGTCATCTTTTATTTGAGAAGTTATGAAAGACTACACAACTTGCATGATTTTTTTGCAAGTTGTGTCCACTCGGGATAGATAGATAGAATATTCTTTATTATGTACACCATACAAGTAACAAGAATAACACTAAACAACTTATACATAGGGTGACACAATGGGCGGTCTTATCACTAAAAGCGGTGTTTTCAAGACAACCTTTGGATGTATTTATAGGAGGGACTTGGTCGAGCATCATTGATTCAGCGCTTTTCTGGCGGTTGCAGGAGTTTTGGGTGTACTGTGGCGGGCTTGACCTTGAGCTTCATCTGGCATTAATTTGATAGAATTTTTTTAATTGCCTAACAGACTTACTCCTTATCTCGATATCACCATGAAAGCGCTAGGTGAGACCTACGATTGAACGAGCATACCCAGGAAAACCAATTTTTTCAGATGGGACATTATCAATAAACTTCCCCCGCTCTGGGCGGAACCAGGGGGCATGTCAGACTAATACTTACTAAAACCCAACCATGTTCCTTCATTTGCCCTCCATGTTCCAAGGCCGCGGTTTCTCTTCCAAACAACCCGCAACCCCGGCAGGCGTTGACCCTGGTAGGCCTTTTTGTTTTTGACATCTGTTTGAGGCGCGCATGGAGTATGAACGCGTCAACGCGGCCTGTCGTCAATAGACGGATGTACGGTGAGCTACCTATTGCTCACTCGAACAGACAGGTCAGTCGGACTCGCGCAGCGAGGGTTGCGTACAAACTTGCGACATAAACGGCCATATCTATTGTATCTTTAGGTTAAGCCGCGCTTGCCTAGATTAGTCTGTGGATGGGTGACCACCCGTTACATACCGAGTTTCTTCCGTGCCTCGGAAAGCACGTTAAGCTGTTGGTCTCGGCTGTCATTTGTAGATCTTTGACAGTGGTTAGAGATAGTCAGTGTTCTGAAAGTCTGACAACCAGTCTTACCAAGAAATATCGTATTACCCAGTACTAACTGGGTTATGGAGGTCAGATAGCAGTCGCTCCATGTAAAATACTTAAAAAAATAAAAAGTTGGCTCACACTAGGACTTTCTCCTATATCGTGGGTGCGTTTATAAACATATAAACTCACATACACAAACAGCCAGACCCGAAACAACTATCTGCAGGTCTCGAACCCGCGACACGCAGCGCAGCAGCCGATCGCTCAGCCACTGCGCCAACCGTGTCGTCCATATATTCAGCTGCATCCAGTAAGACTGGAGCCGACCCCAACATTGTTGGGAAAAGGCTAGGCAGATAGATGATGGTTTTAATTTCAAATTGATATCTCCACGCGTTCCCGAGACAAGGGATCAGGAAGGACCACAAAGTGATCCTATAAAGGTACCTTTTAAGGTACGGAACCCTAAAGGTCGCTGCACACAGCGGGCGCGGCGCGGCGGGACGGGACGGCGACGCGACACTGAGCAGTTGTAATGTACTAGATATTACGGACGACGCCACACAGAGCCGTCCCGCTCGACGCGACGGTAACCGTCGCGCCACGCCGCCGCCGCGCCGAGCGGGAATACAAGTCAGAAGCGGCGGGGACGGGCGCGGTGGGACGCGAGCGGCATAGGCAGTATAAAAACAGTATACGTTCGGCGTGACTGGGCGCGACGGGACGGGACGTTATCGCGCCCGCAGTGTGACCGATGCAGCCGCGCCAGCGCCGCGTCGCCGCCCCGCCACGCCGCGCCCCGTCACGCCATGGCTGTGTGCAGAGACCTTAAAATTGCGGTAAAGGAATCCTCTCTTATTTATTCATTTATTATATTTGGGAAAACAAGCAGTAGTACATTAAGCATAAAAAAGTGTTGGCTTTACATTAAAACTAGCCGTGCCCAGCGGTTTCACCCGCTGCTCAGTTAGGGGCATGAAAAATAGATGTTAGCCGATTCTCAGATCTACCCGATATGAACACAAAATTTCGTTCAAATCGGTCCAGCCGCTTTGGAGGAGTATGGGAACGAAAATTGTGACACGAGAATTTTATATATTATAAGAAGATTAACAAATAAACTACCTACAACATTTTCCACAGATTACTAAAATAATAAGACATAATGCAAACTGTTAGCGCGGTAACTGTAACAGGGCTAAATTAACAGACTTAACAAATTAAAAGAGAAAAAAAAGCATAACCAATATACACAGATACTATAACACTTGAAACGGGATATTTACCATGCGTAGAACATAAACATGGTAAATATCTCGTTTCAAGTGTTAATTATAATATAAGTAACCATGTCAGTTTAAAGACTTATAATATACACAGAAGTAACAAACAAAAAGAAAGAAAGTAAATAATATTTGTACGTAATGTATGCATGTAAATCTAGCCAATACATTCAAAAACGCATGCAAAACCTACTATAGAATTTAATAGAATCTACTGCAGATCCTTTAGGATTTTAATTAAATCATTTTTAAATTTATATCTCTCTTCCGTGACAAAATGTAGACAAAAGGCTGTAAAGATGAATCAATCAATATTCTATGCTTATCCTTATCAACATTGTAGATAGTGGTCTGATCTTGAAGTTGAAACGTATTCATGTCTAGGTCATGCTTAATATTGCATCGTCATGCTTTCTTAACACTATTCTATATATATATATACCCTCCTAAGTCCTAGCATCCTTTAAACAGAACAATTTGTCCGACATGATGAAGTCCCGACATTTTTCTCAGTACACTTGTATGATGACCGCACGTTCTTTGTAACACACAAATTAGATTTTCGTTTAAAATTCGGCGCCGAAACACACAAACGTCAATGTCAATGACAAAATTGACAGAAAAAAACAGTTACTATTGGATTAGCCAATCAGAGAACAGATATTTCTTCTTTCGGGCAGTGTACAAGATTGAAAATGGAGCACCAACGAACAACAGGTAAGCAAATACTTGTTTTTTCGTGTTAAATGTTTATAAAATGTGTTAACTTTTTACTTATTATTGAGATATGGTTATGGTCTATAGTTGTATGTTATAGTTTTATCAAAACTTAATCGTCTGGATTGAATAAATAGCCAAATATCAATATGTTCCTTTTAAAGTACTTTCGGTTTTAGCTATATAGTTAGGCATATTCTATTTGTATGGGAAAAAGGATATTCGGCATTTACATATTTAGAGTAATACTATAAATGGAACTTTTGGATGTTTGGATGTTGTTACTCAATCACATCAAAATTACTAAACGGAATTTGATAAAGCTTTTATTTTGTTTTTTTTTCCTATTTCGAGTTGACTGATGAACAATTAGAAACAATTTTAAACGAATCTGAATTTGAAGATGAGGATTCGGATACAGCCGAACCCTTCCCAGAAGATTTAGACCACCTTTTTAGTACAACGTCAGAATCTGAAGCCGAACCAGAAGCCACATCGCAACCAGTACAGATAGTAACTAGCCTGAGAAGAGTGCGTACTAGAGGTAGGTTTTAGGTATTTTACAATTTATATTTTTGGTATGAATATTTCTTCGATGTCTTAAATATTTATTTTCATGCAGGTGGTTATCGTTCTCGAGGTAGAATACGTACTCGAGGCGGCAGGGCCCAAAGATTTCCAGTTACTCCAGAAAATGAAGAACTTTGGGGGAGACGGAGTTTTTTTAAGTCAATGCCACATTTGCAAGAGCCTTCTTATTCATTTAATAATGTAAATTCCGAAGATTTAATGAAATACCTTAACGAGTATATTGACGACAATTTGATCGATACCATTGTTCAAAAAACTAATCAGACTTCAATTGAAAAAACTGGAAGAAGTATTCATTTAACTAGGGAAGAATGTTATATTTATTTTGGGATAACACTACTTATGGCGTGCTTACCACTGTCTCAAATTAGGATTTACTGGAATCAAAAATATGCTTTACCGGTGATTACACAAGCCATGACGCGAGACAGGTATTTTTTGTTGAGAAATTCAATGAAGGTAGTTTTTGATAATGACATAACTATGGATATGAGGAAACAGGACAAGCTTTGGAAAGTTCGTCCTCTATTAGATAGAATTCTCCAAGGCTGCAAAGCACAAGGGAGGCAGCAGAAAATTTCTATAGATGAAATGATCATTCCATTTACTGGGGCCTGTCCAATACGACAGTATTGCCCTGGCAAGCCCCATCCGACTGGTATGAAAGCTTTTGTTTTGGCCAATCCCAATGGTCTTGTTTGCGATTTAACTATTTACCAAGGAAAAGAGACTTTTGTATATGATAACCAATTTCATTTAGGTGAAAACGTAGTACTTAAACTTACTGAATCTTTAGTGCCTGGTCATTTGATTTATTTTGATAGATATTTTACTACGGTTAGATTGGCAGACGAACTTGCTAAAAGGGGCTTAAAATGTACTGGAACTATAATGAAAAACCGCGTGCCAAAAGAAGTAATCAATAAAATAGACGATGATAAAACTTTAATGAGGAAAGGAAGAGGGAGTTGTGACGTACTAGTCCGAAATGATGGGGAGGTGGCATTCACTAAATGGATGGACAATAAATCTGTGTTACTGCTGTCCACTATTCATGCTGCTGAAAATTTTGATAACTGTAGAAGATACAACAGATCAACAAGACAATATTTATTTGTATCACGTCCCGAAGTTATAAAAGAGTATAATAGTAATATGGGCGGAGTAGATTTAACCGACAGATTAATAGCAGTATGCCCAAGTAGAGCACGAACTCGTAAATGGACCGTAAGGTTCATATCCCATTGCTTGGACTTATCTATCACGAATTCATGGATTAAATTTAAACAAGAACAGATGGAAAAAGGTATCCGTAGACATAAAATAGTACAACTTAGAGAGTTCAAAAGACTGATAGCAGAAAGACTAATAGAAGAGAATCTCTACAGAGAGGATGATTTGCTGGATGATAGTGGTGAACCGGAGGAAAGAAGAAACGTAAAAAAGAGGCGTCCGCCAAAAGTGCCTTTGCCTTCTAAATTGAGACGAAAGCATGGCACTGATCATTTACCAGAAATGTTAACAACTCAGAGTCGTTGTAGAAATGAAGGATGTCCTAAAAAAACATCAGTAAAATGTTTAGGCTGTAATCTGTCGCTTTGTTTAACAGCAAAACGAAATTGCTTTAAGCTATTTCATATTGCTGATTAAGTTCTTTCTTTTTCTGTATAATTTTATTTTTTACTTTATATTTTTGTATGGAGTTATTAATCATAACATTCCTTAATTGAGTTAATATCCTTAGCATGTTCTTTTGTATGTTCTTTAATTTTACTAAGACATCATAATAAGTTTGATAAATAATTTGAGACTGATAGAAGTAGAGTTGGGTTTCGTGATTTTATAAATTGTTTTTAGATTTTACTAAAAAAGTTTAATAAAAGTTGATTATTTTGATTGCAAAAATGTGTTTTTATTTGATATTATTTATAAAAAAATTCTCACTGTAAGTCCGAGATTCCTTTGTAACGGACATATTCTACCCCGGCATGTTATGCATTAAAACCCAATGGCCTATAAGACGAACAAATAGCACCGAATTATTTTTTACGCCAAAATAATCTTTAAATAAATGTCAATAATGTTTGTTCTAGCTAAAAATTTTGTATGAGCTTTAAACTCTATTTCGAAGCACGCAAAGTCTCAGGACTTCAGCCACACTTCGAAATAGTTCTTTTTAAAGGACATGCGGTCAAATTTACAATGTTAAAAAAAAAATGTCGGGACTTAGGAGGATACACTTATATTTATATAATCGCAATGTAGGGCAGGCTTATTCTCCTACAGAAGATTGTAGGAGCCTCTAGTATTAAAAATAATAGGTATCCACCAACAGTTGACGACTGTTACTGTTGACGGCACGGTTGGCGCAGTGGCTGAGCGATCGACTACTGCGTCGCCCGTATCGCGAGTTCGATTCCCGCATGGAAAAAATATTCGTATGACGAAGACTGGTAGTTGTGTCTGGCTGTTTGTGTATGTGAGTTTAAATGTTTGTAAACGCACCTACGATACAGGAGAATGTGGGGCAATGTTTAAAAGAAAAATTGTTTAGATATTTTAGGCTTCCGTACTTCAAAAGGAAAAAAAACGGAACCCTTAGGCGCGTCGCCCACACGACCAAGAGTCGAGGCGCAGACGGGGCGCGGGCGCGTTAGGCGCGTCGTCCACACAACATTTGTAAAGAAAATCTCGTTGCGGCGTGACTCTGATGTGAGATTTTCTTTACAAATGTCGTGTGGGCGACGCGCCTTACAGGATTACTCTGGTGTCCGTCTGTCTGTCTGTCTCTCAAGACCCTTTATATCTGGAACGCCTGGAGGTATCGAGTTGAAATTCCCATGATTGGTTGGTTGAAATACCCTAAAAACACGCCTATATTTTATTTCATTTATAATTCATTTTTTGTAAAAACCGATGAGAAATCATCAAATAATTTCCCCGCTCTGGGCGGAGCGGGCACGAGTGTCAGACTGGTACTGATTAAAACCCACCCATGTTTCTTCTATTAAACTTTACGTTCCTGGGCCGCGGTATCTCATTCGAACAACCCACAACTCCGGCAGGCGGTGGCCTTGGCATGCCTCTCTGCTTTGCTAGCACCTCTTTGCGGCGCGCGTGGAACACGAACTGTCGTCAATAGACGGACGGACGGTGAGCTACCCATTGCGCATCGTCCACAGGCCTGCAAAGATAGGCCTGACGTCCGTCTTTATCATATTCCTGAATATGATAAAAATGGAAATGTAATGCATAGATCTCAAGTATAATCTCATGTTATCAACATGACATCTCTTGTTATATTGTTATTATTACTATTCTACTAATATTATAAAAGCGAACGTTTGTGAGGATGTATGTTAATATGTTTGTTGCTCTGACACGCAAAAACTACTAAACGGATTTGCCTAGCCTTGCCTTTTACAAAAAATGGATGTCAAATGAAATAGAATACCACAAGGCATGTTTTAGGGTTCCGTACGTTTTTTTCGGGTTTTTTTTTTAAATGATACCGCGGCCCCGGTACATAAATGGCAGAGGCAATGGCATTTTTGTATAAACCGCTACCATATAATTTACAATGTGTCCGGTCATGGACGATATTCAAGATACTTATGTAACGAGTGTTTTAATATACTATAACCGTTACACACTTGGGTCTAATTCACTTCCCCGCTTTTTGGCAGCCATGTTGCGATATTCTCTGTGCGTGTACAAAAAATAATATCATATCTCTCAAAGTTTTGGTTTTACGGAGACGACAATAGCCTTTACTCAAAGGGCAAAAATATCGTGTATCGTTTAAATTAAGAAATGGTGAGCTTACATTTTCGTAACTTTAGAAAACAACAAAAGCTTAGTAAATATTTTTGTGAAAAAAAAAATACTCAGTTTTTATTTTAGTCAATAAATTTGAGTTCTAGAATGTTTGTTATATAAGTACATAGAATATCTCTAGTTCGTGACCGGACATATTGAAGAACTTTACCGCTACAATCTTCCGAGAAAACTAAATTTGTTTTTGCTCACGAGACTAGAATATAAACAAACGCGTATTTATCTTTCAGTCACATTATCATTTCACGTTTCTAATGACGACTCAAGAATGGTTGGATAAGTACGGAAAGTTACTCTTTGCACGATGGTGATGATGTAGCAATAATAGTCAATGATTTGGTGCAAAGTCCAAAAGATTGCGAAGAAAAGACTTGACATTTTTATATCACCGATATGCTTTTTTCTTTTTTTTGGATAGGAACTCATCAGATAACTTGGTAATTATCAAATATGTTACCCTCTCTGAACGAAGCGGGGAGAGTGTCACTTCTATTGCCCTTTATGTTTCGGGGAAGCGTTATCTCTTTCGAACAACCTGCAACTCCGGCAGAAGCCCTTTTTTTTGGGAAATCACCAAGTAACTTCCCCCGCTCTGAGTGGAGCGGAGGGGTGTGTCAGACTTTTACTGACTAAAACCCACCCATGTTGCCCTTTCCATTCCGGGGCCGCGGTATCTCTTTCGAACAACCCACAACCCCGGCAGGCGGAGGCACTGGCAAGCCCCTCTGCTTTGCTGACATCTTTTTGAGGCGCGCGTGAAACACGAACGCGCCCTAGACACGGCCTGTCGTCAATTGACGGACGGACGGTGAGCTACCCATTGCTCACCGTCCACAGGCCCGCATCTATGGTGGCCGGCAGTCGTCTCGCGCCCACCACTGCAGGAGACCCTTGTCTAGCCTCCGCTTTTAGCTGCTCCTCTTACGCTGACTGTACCAATAAGGTTGTGACGATCATGGGTAACTCCTAAACGAACTGTTTGGAATTGGAATTCCCTATCTACTTTCTTCTCATACAATAGAACTACACAAATACACACACGTGTGAACATTTCATCATACCTATAAATAACATAATAACTATCTTGATATTTACTTTCGTAAATCAACAAAAGTATTGTAACATTAAGAATGAATTTTACGTGTGGGTAAACTAAGATATCTTTTAAGTAAACTGCCTTTGTAAGTTAATTGTAAAGGATAACGTCATTTATTGGCTGTAGCTGGTGATATTATTTACCTATTTGTCTAAAAAATAGCAAACTGGAAGTAAATGTGACTAAAAGAGTGATGGATCTGAATGTTGATGGATGGAGAGAGAGGAAGGCCAAAGAAAAGATGGCTGGATTGTGTAAGGAATGATATGAAGGAGAAACGAGTAAATGATGCCGTGACAAGGGAGAATGGAAGTAGAAAACATGTTGCGCCGACCCCAAATAGAATGGAACAAGAGCAGAAAAATGATGATGATCTCTAAAATTTTGCATAACTAGCTGGCGCCCACAGCTTTGTCCGCGTGATTGCAAAAACAAGTCTCCTGTGTATTATTCCAGACTATAATCTACCTCTGTGCCAAATTTTATCAAGATCTGTTCAGCCGTTTTGACTTGAAAGAGTAACAAACATCAATACATCTACATTTGCGATATTACTAGCTTTTGCCCGCTTCGCTAGCGTTAAATTCGGGGTAACAAAATCCCCTTACCTGATTTACAGGTACCGGCTACCTGTAGTTTTTGCCCTTGCGCCTCATTTATTGTAATAGCAATGCTAAGTTTTTCCTTTTGCTCCCTCATTTCTCAGCCTATGTTCGGCTCCAGGGTCCCAACTATCTCTGTACCAAAATTCATCAAAATCGGTTCAGTCGTTTAGGTGTGAAGATATAACAAATAAACTCACTTTCGCTTTTATAATATTAGTAAGGAAGTAAGGAGCTCGTGGCTGAATAATAGCAGCCACTCGGGTCGATCTTTAGGTTAAGCCGCGCTTGCCTAGGTTGGTCTATGGATGGGTGACCACCCGTTACATACCGAGTTACCTCCGTGCCTTGGAAAGCACGTTAAGCTGTTGGTCGTGGCTGTCATTTGTAGATCTTTGACAGTCGTTAGAGGTTGTGTAAAACCCGGATAACGCTCTGCCCAATCTGGGAATCGAACCCAGCTGACTACCTGATCGGCAGACATGCTTGTGACCACTAGATATTTGAGGTAATTTCTTTTATTCTATTCTTAATGTATTTAATGTGAAAGCTGTCATTTGTAGTCTTCTTTGACAGTTGTTAGGAGTATTCAGAAGCTGGAAAGTCTGACAACCATACTTACCTAAGGGTATCGTATTACCTAAGCAACTGTGAGGTTTGATTTAGCTGCCAATGAAACCTCAACAACCCAATGACGTCAATAGGGTAGTTGACACCACCAATCAATTGATATACTTTTTATGAGCTGTCAAAACGCGCTTTCCCCATAGATTTTGTATGAGACTCGCAACCGATGACGTCACTAAGTTGTCAAGTCAATGATGCAACTATTTATTTATTTAGAAGCAACTAAAAATCGAATTTTAAAGTTATTTTGAAATGAATGGAGTTCTCAGGTCTAGAATAAGGTGTTCTTTCAGAAAAATTGTGTTTTTAAATTATTGGTTAATGGTGTCAACTACCCAATTGTCGCGCTCCATGTACGTTACTCAGCTAAATCCGAAAATATCCTCTTCTTCATATTCATCATTCAGTTCGAACCAGCGACTTTCTTCGCGTCATCTTTCCAGGGCATTTGTTGTCGACCTTGAGGGCACTTTTCTCCCCACGAAATCCGAAAAGTATCCTAAAGATATTCAGCTAAATCTGGTAAGACTGGAAGCCCTAAGATAGATTAGAAAAAGCTTGTCAAATTATGATGATGTTGTTCAATCTATAACTAGCTTCGTACTATGATTTATTTTAAATGTGTTCCAACTTATTTTAGCGTGGGGAAAAACAAAAGACGAAACATATCAAATGTCATTATCAATTTATTGGTAAAAAATAATATCACATTTAATTCACATTTAAAAACTTATTTTGGAACTGTTTTCCTATCTGGTGGTAAAAACATTGCCACCACGACACCACCTGAAAGAAAAAGCGTAAAATAAAAAAATATTAAAATTATTTGTCATTAATGGTTTTAATTTTATTTGACGGTTCGATCCCTGCACGGAACAAATATTTGTATGACCTACAGGTGGTTATTTCAAGACTGGCTGTTTGTGTATGTGAGTTTAAATGTTTGTAAACACACCCACGATACAGGATAAAAACTTAATGTGGGGCAAAGTTTTAAAAGATATTTAAGAAAATGGTTTTAATTTTCTTCAATAAGTCAGTTACCGTGTCTCTTGACTCAACACGAAAGGAGCTCAACGACACGACGAACAATACCCAAAGGGACATTTGTGTAGGTTGCATAGTACTCAAACTACCAGATAATCGATACTTACTAAACACAAGTAGAGAGATGCAATAGAAGGTCAGCTCACAATGGTTGGTAATGACCAGCCCGATGACATTGACTCCCGTGAATGACAACAGTCTAGCCACCATCATACCTAAGCTAGTCACCAAACCCCTGGAAGATAAGATTGTTGTTATTTAGGGAGAGAAGATTTTATGCCCAAAAGATATGTGGTGGAACGATAGGCTTGCTTCTACTCATTCCTTTATAGACATCTTACTTGATCATTTGTGAACTAGTACTCTATGGTAGTGCAAAGTAAAGGTCCTCAAAGGGTCTTGTTTAGACGTGGGTCTGTGGACGGTGAGCAATGGGAAGCTTAACGTCCATCCGGCTAGTGCTGACAGGCCGGGTGACGGCGCGTTCGTGCTCAAAGCGCGCCTCATAGATATGTCAGCAAAGCAGAGGGGCCAGTCAGAGCCATCGTCTGTCGGGGTTGCGGGATGTTTGTAAGATAGATAACCACGGGCCTGAAATATAAAGGGTAATAGAAGGAATATGAGTGGGTTTTAGTCAGACCACCTTTTCGCCCAGAGCGAAGGAAGTTATTTGATAATTTCCCATCCCAGAAAAGCGGTCTGGTCGTAGAAGCTGTTGTATTTATAGTCGCCAATAACTAAAATGCCACTGAAAACCTAAAAGTCTAGACCATACATGAAATTCAATTGTGTAATAACCCAAAAAGTATTGAAAAAACATCGCTACTTGATACAGTGAGCTACAAAATTCAGTTGTGAGTGACGGTGTTAGTGGTTACGAACGCAAAAAAATAAGAAAGCGGGTAGATCGTTTTGTCTGCTCGTAAACATCTACCCGAAATAATTTCAGTTCATCCGTGATCATGGCGTTTGCAACATCTCCGAAATATCGGAAACTCAATAAAATAACAAACATGGTAAATATCCCGTTTCAAATGTTAATTATAATATTAGTAACCATGTCAGTTTAAAGACTTATATCATTTATGAAACTTGAATTTAGCTTCTAACCTATGACACGTAGGATACAAATCCACAAAATACGCAGCCACACAGCCAATTCCCAACGCAGTCGACTGAACCAACATGAAGAACACCATATTAGCCACTGGTTCCTTCAGGTTGACCAGACTTGAGCTGACTCCGGCAACAATCAGCGTGGTCATGAGGACCATGCGGGGTCTGGAGGCGAACTTGGAGATGCTCAGGTTGACCAGGAAGAAGAAGAGGCCGCAGACCATACCGGAGTATATGGTGTTGGTGGAGATTGTATCGTTGCAAGTGTACTGAAAGAAAATAGTGATTTGTTAGTTGCCTCCATTCTTATTCCTTATGGATTTTAAATAGGTGATAGTCTAGAGTTAGACATAGGTTGAGGGGGACATGCAAAACAATTTAACAGCAATTTAATAACGTTTTTTTATGTTATCTACACTAATATTATAAGGAGGAAAGATTTTTTTTTTATTGTAATGAAAAGCTCAAAATCTACTGGACCGATTTTAACCATTTTGTCACTAATAGGAAGCTTTATAATTAGAAAGTAATATGGGCTATACAAGATTACGCTACTACCCACGGGAGCGGGGCAGCAACTAAAGACGCGGGTGAAACCGCGCAAGGCAGCTACAGTACGGCCAACGAGAAGCGATACGAAAGGTCATTAACCTAAAGAACAACTGTGGCGTTGACAATCTAATATTTAGCTCTTTCCATCTTGTGCCTTTGTCGTAATGTCTCGTTCGCCCGGCAAAAACATGACAACGTTAAGACGGGTTCGCCAACATTCGGGCGGCCATTTTAGATGGGGTTTTAGCATGGGTTTTGTTTACATTTGGTATCGCTTCTCGTTGGCCGAACTGTAGTTGAACATAAAGTACAATTTACTTCAAATTTATCCAAAATCATCCATTGGAAATAATTCAATTGATGGTATTAAGAAAAGATAGCCTATCAACAATCGTTGTCCGTCTCCATATTCCAGAGTAATTAAGATAGAATATATTAATTACAACAACCACAATATTTAAATACAGACAGCTGGAAGCAACTTTGTAATTAATATGTAGTGATGTAGTGATTCGATGCAACTAATATCTAACCTAAGTTATATCTATATTTACGGCGCGTTAGTGTTCCACGCGCGCCTCAAAGAGATTCCAGTAAAGCAGGGGGCCTGCCAGGGACACCGCCTGTCGGGATTACGGGTTCTTCAAAAAAGATACCGCGGCCCCGAAACATAAAGGGCAATAGAAGGAACATGGATAGGTTTCAGTCAGTACAAGTCTGTAATTACCCCACGCTCCGTCCCGAGCGGGGGTAGTAATTTGTTGATTTCCCATCCACAAAAACAAAGTTATATTTATACTAGCTGTTCCACGCGGTTTCACCCGCGCTGCTCAGCACCTGTTGGTCGTAGCGTGATGTTATATACCCTATAGCCTTCCTCAAGAAATGGACTATCCAACACTAAAAGAATTTTCCAATTCCAACCAGTAGTCCCTGAGATTAGCGCGTTCAAACAAACAAACAAACTCTTCAGCTTTATAATTTTATAGTATATAGTATAGATTATTTCATGGTAGAATTATTCCACTCTAAGCTTGCCAGTAACGACCACAAACGGTGTTGAAAAGAAGAAAATATCGGTAAAACCAAACCGTTTCAGTCTCGGGTGATGTTTCATTTTGACTATATATCCTATCGCAGAAGCTCTGGGCCGTCTTCTGCTCCTCGTTGAATGAGTTGAAAAAAAAGTTCAGGATCGTCGGGAACCACATCGCGAACATGTTGTTCCTAAAAGACAGAACAGAAATATGTATATTGCAACAAACGAATAATTTGACGGTAGTATAAAAAAACCTAACAAATGCAAGATTCGCTTACTGAGGTTTCCGTACAAACTTGCGACAAAACGGCCATATCTTAAGACTGCGTAAACTTAGTTGATTTTTATACAGCTCCAAGATAAGATAAGATAAGATATATTTATTTGCATAAAACATGGTATACAAGATGTTATTAAAAATATGAGATCAAACATGTTTTGCTTAAACTAAAGCATGCAAACTAGACATACATTAAGGCATTGAGATAAATTAGATAATATTGAAATTCATTTTAAATAATCATTAATGCAATAGAAATTATTATTATTGAGCCATTTGTATAGTTGGATTTTAAATAATTTACAATTTAACGTTTTAAACATATTTGGTAATTTATTATATAACCGTACACACATTGCCAGAGAGTTTTTATTATATTTCGCTGATCTAGGTAGTTCATCCAAAACAAGTCTGTATTGGTCACGCCGACTTCGAGAGCTTATTTCCTGTGCTGTTTTAAATAATTGTTTGTATTTTTGAACAAACATGCATGCTTCGTAAATATATAATGATGGTAACGGTAGTAAACCAAGTTCCTTAAATATTGGTTGACATGATTCGTCAGATGGAATGTCGTATAGGGCTCGTAAACATTTTTTTTGGGCTATAAATGCTCTATTGTGGTCCGTACTATTTCCCCACATAATTAGTCCATACCGTAGTGAGGACTCTACATATGCGCGATAAGACATCACAGCCGTTTTTATATTAGTGACTTTTTTTATTTGTCTTAAAGCGTAGACAAATTTATTTATTTTATTGCACACAGTATCAACCTGGGCTTTCCAGTCAAGATGTTCGTCAATGACTACTCCTAAAAATTTTGTTTGTGCCACTTGTGTAATTTTCGGTATGTCCATTTTAAAATTAAATGCATTGTTATAAGATTTATTAAATTGTATGAATATTGATTTATTTAGATTAATAGCTAGTTCATTATTATTTAACCAATTAATTAGATTGTCTATTGTATTATTTATGTCTGTTTCATGATCCGTAATTGATTTATATTTTTTGTCAGTGGTAACAATTATGCAAATGTCATCAGCAAACAGGAAGCATTTATGATTAGTTACATTAACTACATTGTTTATGAAGAGTAGAAATAAAATAGGGCCCAATATGCTACCCTGGGGGACGCCGCGCTTTATAGTTATAAATTCAGACGAATATTCAGTCATATCCTTACTTTCATTAAGTTTAGTGACAGTAACTCTCTGTTGTCTATTAGTTAAATACGACGATATCCATCGAAGTGGCAGTCCTCTAATACCGACAGCCTCTAATTTCTGTAATAATATTTCATGTGAAACTAGGTCGAATGCCTTTGATAAATCAAAGAATAGCCCTGTCGTTAACTGCTTGTTATTAATATTAGTCAATATTGTTTTCAAAAGTGAAAAGATGGCTAGGGATGTGGACTTATGTTTTTGGAAGCCAAATTGCTCTTTTCTTATAATGTTAAATTTCTCACAGTAGTTAACTATTCTTTGATACATGCATTTTTCATAGATTTTCGACATGATGGGTATCAGTGTGATGGGACGATAGTTGTTAATGTCACATTTTTCACCCTTTTTAAAAATTGGTTTGACAACAGATATTTTTAGAGCGTTAGGAAAGACTCCTTGTGAAAAAGACAGGTTAATAAGATAGGTCAGCACCCCGCTTATTTCATTGACACATGCCTTAATAATACGAGTGTTAAGATCATCGTAACCTTCAGCGTTGGTATTTTTCAACGATAATATCTGTTTCCTCACCTCGGTTTCGGATGTAGGTGTGAGGAACATCGAGTTAGCAGTTTGGGTATCAATGCGACAATTATTTGTACAATTTTGAGTGGGAATATGATTTGTAAAATGACTGTTGAAGGCCGAGGCCATATCTGCTGGTTTGGTGAGTATAGTTTTGTCAATTTTAATGTATTCAATGTTGTCTTTGCGGTCCGTATTTTGGATTTCGTTTTTTATGATTGTCCAAGCGGCTTTACATTTGTTATCATTATTATTCATAAACTTAATGTTGGCATTTCGTTTGGCACTGTGAATACACTTCTGTAATAGTTTTGAATATGAGATATATTTATTCTTGTTAGTTATATTTTTATTCTTGTAATATTGATACCGTAAAAAACGCTTTATTTTAGAACTCTGTTTAAGACCTTTACTTATCCACATCCGCTTTATTTTATTGTTTAGATTTATCTTAACCCTAATTCTTGGAAAACAAAGATTGTAAAACAAGCTAATCAATGCGTGGAAAGCGCTGAAAGCTGTATTTGCATCGTTTTCCATATAAATATCTGTCCAAGATAGACTTTGTAAGCATTTAGTGAATTTATGTGTATTATCTAGACTGTAGTCTCTTTTGTGAATGTGGTATGTCGCTGCTCTTGTTGTTTGAAGATTTAAAGGGAAGCTTAACATTTGAGCTGTGTCGTGATCAGAGAGATAAAGCGGTAGGACTGTTGGGATTGCGTCAGGTATATTACTCAATATATGGTCTATACAAGAAGCTTTTCGAGTAGCTTCTTGAATATGAATTTTCACATTGTGATTGTTTGCTAAGTCTTGAAATTCTTGAGTGATTTTGCTTCTTTTCAATGTATTAATATTAAAGTCACCTGTTAAAACTATTCGTGTGCTAGATTTGTATTTCTTGTATAAATCACGCAAGATACTATCTAACTTATTTAAAAATTGATTAGGATCGGATTGAGGTGTTCGGTATAAGCAAATAATCTTATCTAACTCTATACCACATGCCTCGAAAGTATTTACCGATGCATATTTCTTTATAAACTGTAATTCTTTGTAGTCTAGACCTTTTTTTACCAGAATGCAAGTGCCACCTCTGTGTTTTTCTCTGCAAAAATTAGCAGCCATTTCAAAATTCAATAACCTAAGATAGTTCTCATGACCTTTTTTAATAAATGTTTCGGAGAGGCAGATTACATGTGGGTCATTATGTGAGTCACGCATTTCTTGTAGTGTCAACTCTAATAGTTCCTGTTTTGATAAGACACTTGCAATGTTTTGATGGAGTATCCTAAAGTTGTGTGATGTAGGTGTTGTGTTTTTAGGTACGAAAAAATGTTTCGTTCTTTGTAAGTGTGGGAATAATATGGTATAGTACCCTTTCTATGCTCTTCGGAGGAAAGTCGAGGGTTTACTTTTTTCTGAGTTCCACTACTATTGCTGTTTTTGAAATAAAAGGGAATAGTTCCTTTTTTGGGTACATTCGTCTCCCTTTTTTGCAAAGAACTTGGTTTACTACTTGCGAGATGTTTCCTGAGCTCGGCCGGATTTAAATATTTTTGGTTATAATAATCACAATCTAATATGTAATTTATGGCTTTGCAAATGTCAGATATGTTGTGGTGTACTGAATCCATGAAATGACAATTTTTATAGTGTTTACAAATACTTTTGAGACGATAATTCAATTGGTCGACATCTAAATGGCTATTTTTTAAAACGTTTAATAATATTATACTATTGTTATGAAATGTCTTTAGTATTATTTTTAACTGAGATAATACATGTACTATGTTATAGTCATTTTCACCTAAAGATATTACAATTTTGTCACCTGGTTGTAGGTTTATGTTAGAACAGCTTTTTGTAATTGTGTCGCTCTGTGCATTTGGCATCGTATGGGCGAGAACTCCATATTTTTCGTATTGTGTAGTCTTTCTTGAATGAATAAGGGCAGCAGCCAGACCGACACATTGTTGCGCCCCAAAAATCCTTATTGTTTTTCCGAATATGTGTTTGCTTAGGTTTTGGGCAACTGGGTTTGTTGTACAGGTATTGGCTGAAGAAATCTGTTTTGGTGTGGTCCTAAGCGATTGATTCAAAACCTGTATTTGTGTATTCAGAGTTTTTATCTCATTTTCTGCGATTTGTAGCTCCTTTTGCAAAGCGGAGATATTTTGTTGCAGATGTAGATACATAAAGCTGTTATTACTTTTAACATTTGTAGTAAGCTTCGGAGAGGAGGGAGTAGAAGACACAACTTGACTTACGCAAGACTGTCTTTTCTTTTTGTCGTTGCATATAGGACTACTTGTAGAAGAATGACATAACGACTTCAAAACATTAATTTCTTGAATGAGCTTGTTCACTTGTCTTTTTAAGTCGTTGTTTTCTAATATTGTGTTCTCTAACTCATTTTCTGTGCTCTCTAGTTTTATAGTTAGTTGGGCTATTGTGTCTTGCATCTCAGACATTGAAGATGTATTAGACGAAGTACCATCCACACTTTTTGAGAGTTTGTTCGGTGTGGTATCCATTTCGTAAGATGTATCGCAGTCGGTTAGTATATGAGAATCCTGGTCAGGGGACGACTGTTTTTTCTTTGAGTGAGTTTGCAGAGGCGTTTTTGTAGTAAGATACGTCGTTGTTTTTCTTATTGTTATGTTAGATGGCTCTATAGAATTGGTAGTTTTTTTCTTAATACACATCTTGCAGCGCCATTTGTTTTTGGATTCTTGATTCATTGATCTGTACGTGTGTTCCGGATAACCATCGCAGTCCGGTTCAAATCTATTGTGACAAGATGAACACAATGCAGTTTTCCTTATGTCAACAGTTTTTTTACATCTGTAACATACTATAATACATACAAGGGAATACAGATTTAAGTATATGATTTTAATTTCAACTCGATTCCTTTACGCGTTCCTGAGTTAAAAACTCTTGACAGACAGGCGGAACCCTAAAAAGCAGTTTGTTAAGAATTAAGTTTTATTTAGAACTAGCTATTGCCCGCGGCTTCGCTCGCGTTTAATTTGGGGTAACACAGTTACTGCTACTTGTAGGTTTTGCCCTAGCGCCTTATTTATTGTAATAGCAATGCTGAGTTTTCCCTTGTCTTCCCTCTTTCTCCCTCATTTCGTACTTTTTAGGGTTCCGTACCTCAAAAGGAAAAAACGGAACCCTTATAGGATCACTTTGTTGTCCGTCTGTCCGTCCGTCTGTCAAGACCCTTTTTCTCAGGAACGCGTGGAGGTATGAAGCTGAAATTTATATCAATTACTCAGGTCTATTGTCCCTTGAAGCTGTGAAAAAATCAAACTTCTAAGCCAACGCAATCAAAAGATAAAGCCGTTTATGCCGCAAATTTTCGACACTTGCAAGGGAATCAAAACCTACAGGGTGCTTCTCGTGAACTCAGAATCTTGAAATTTGGTACGAAGCAACGTCTTATAGCATAGATAAAGGAAAAATTACGAAAACCATAATTTTTTAGTTACATCACATAATATATATTTTTTTAATAATTTTAAACTTACTACCCATTTCCTCATAAACGCGTAGAGGTATTAAATTGAAATTCATACCAAATACTCAGGTCTATAATACCTTTAAGCTGTAACAAAATCAAACTTCTATGTCAACGCAATCAAAAGAAACAGCAATTTAAGCTGCATATTTTGAAACTCGCAAGTACTCGCAAGGGAATCAAAACCTAAAGGGTACTTCCAGTCGACCTAGAATCTTGAAATTTGGCATGAAGCAACGTTTTATAGCACACATAAAGGAAAAATTCCGAAAACCTTAAATTTTTTGTTACATTACAAAATATATATTTATTTTTTATTTAATAAATATAAACTTATTACTTTTTTCCTCATGAACGCGTAGAGCTATCAAGTTGAAATTCATATCAAATACTAGTTGTAAACCTTGCAGGTTTGTACGGAACCCTCGGTGCGCGAGTCCGACTTGCACTTGGCCGGTTTTTTTTAAATAATAGCCTATGTCCGTCTCCTGTAACTATATCTGCACCAAAATTTATCAAATTTGGTTTATCCGTTTAGGCGTGAAGACGTAATAAACAAACAAACTCACTTTCGCTTTTATAATATTATTAAGGATGTCTTTGCAAAGAATGACAAATTAACAATCCTGACTGGATTGTTAATTTGTACATTATTTACTTAATAAGAAAGTTTCTGAAGATTGTTTAGCTTTAACATAGGTCTTCCCCATTTTCTTCTCGATGCAAAAGCAATGACGCTTTAGTGTTGTTAAATGAACGAACTGCCTGGTCCGGCCTCCTTATCATCCATGCTTCCGTCAGAAACACAAAATGTTGGCTGTAATCCCGGGTTAGATAGGGGCGTACTTAAACTAACACCCAGATTTTGCATTTTTTTCTCTAATGTAATAGGATGCAAGCCATCGTACGTTTGAGGAAGAGAACCTCAAATAAACTCATACGCCGCGGAAGACGCTACAGTCGTCGGATGCCGCGAGACGACTCCCGGCCACCTTAGACGCGTGTCTGTGGACGTTGTACTCACTGTTACGACAGGCCGTGTCGACGGCGCGTTCATGTACCACAAGCGCCTTAAAAAGATATCAGCAAAGCAGAGGAGCTTACCAGACACAACGCTTGGGTTACGAAGGAGGGTTTTAGTCAGCAAAAATCTGAAACTACCTTTCGCTACGCCCGTAGCGGGAGAAGTACATCCGAAAAAAAATCCTTTTCTCATCAACCGGGTACAAATCCTGTCCCAAATTATTTCTCACTGCCTGACAGATTTAGAATAGCAAACAAAACATACTTACGTGCTGCAACATAGTGCTATAAGAAAGAACAGTTGTATGGTTCTCCAGAGCAAGGGTGGCTTAAATATCGGCGCTGTGTGCTCTGCGATGGAAGTCCAGAATGAACTGGCTTGTTTGGTTTCCGTGTCTGATATCAGGATGTGTTTTACCTGAAAATAGTTAATTCAATTCAATTTTTATATATGGACATCTTGATCCAACAGTTACTAATACAACCGTTATATTCTGTTGTCACAGACTCAACTTAAACTACGAATTTATTTATTTATTTAAAGTTAAATAAAACGGTATAACACCAATCGCAATAATTAACATAGAAACAGAAAATAAAATAGAAGAAGTAAAACATAAAGTTAACAACTTACAATAAGTTCATTTAAAGCTAACATGGAACAGTGGACACTCTTACATAATAAAAATAAAATCTAATCTTCTTCTTAATATTTTATAAATCACGTGTCACGTTGTTTGTCCGCGATGGACTCCTAAACTACTTAACCAATTTAAATTAAATTTGCAAACCGTGTGCAGTTTGATCCAACTTAAAAGATAGGGTATGTAGGGTAGGTAGGGTATGTAGGGTAGGTAGGGTATGTAGGGTAGGTAGGGTATGTAGGGTAGGTAGGGTATGTAGGGTAGGTAGGGTATGTAGGGTAGGTAGGGTATGTAGGGTAGGCAGGTAGAAAATTGCATTGCAACGCATGCCGGGGCACAGCTAGTAATAATATAAAGCGCAGCCATTGTTTTAAATGTTGATTAGAAACGATTCTCTAGACACACAGAAATAAATATGACATCAACCTACCGGATATCCATCCTTCTGCCCCCCATTTACTTTATAGATCCTTTCCAGCACCTTCAAAGCTTTCACATGATGTCCTCTACTGGCCAAGAACTTAGGACTCTCCTCGAGCCAGAACATGAAGACAGCTCCTATACCCAGCGGTAACGCGAGGAGTAAGGTGTACAGGCGCCAGGGTCGGAAGGTCATGCCAAACCATGGTAGGGGTAAATTGAAGCTTAGGGGGAGGATCAAGTATGCTAAGCCTGGAAGAAGAAGGAAAACGTGATTGTTATTATTTTATAGAACAATAGCTGGCGCCCGCGGCTTCGTCTGTGTGATGATCGAAAAAAAAAAACTATGTGTTATTCCAGACTATTATCCAACTCTGTGCCAAATTTCATAAAGATCCGTTAAGCCGTTTTGACGTGAGAGAGTGACAAACAATACAATACATCCATCTATCCATTCTCACAAACATTAGCATTTATAATATTATATATTACTAGCTGTGCCCAGCAGTTTCTCACTTAGGGGTATGAAAAATAGATGTTGGCCGATTCTCAGACTTACCCGATATGTACACAAAGTTTCGTTTGAATCGGTCCAGCCGTTTCGGAGGGGTATGAGAACGAAAACTGTGACACGAGAATTTTATATATTAGATAGTAGGATCTTGCATGGTGATATCATGCATGACGATGGCGTCTACCAGGGAACAGCAGTCAATGTAGAAATAAGACACGTTTTAATAAATGATGTTTGTTTTGCAAATAGGTTTTTACACGTCTTTGTTTTAAACTAGATGGAGCCAGTGTTTCGTATCGGACTACTCTGAGAAGAAACAGCTGAAACAAACTCAGAGGTCATAATCTCTTTTAAAGTCCAGACACAAATCTTGGTCAAATTAAATGAGAACTATGCAATTAGACGACATCGTTGACTCAGTGATCGACTGCTGCGCTGCGTGTCGCGGGTTCGATCCCCGCACGGAACAAATATTTGTATGGCGTACATATAGTTGTTCCGGGTCTGGCTGTTTGTGTATGTGAGTTTAAATGTTTGTAAACGCGTCCACGATATAGGAGAAATCAATGTGTAGTGTTACTATGTCTTTTGACACCTTAGAAAAAGCAGGGTGACTTTATTTATCACTACCAATACCTATCAATAAAAGTCAATTAACGCAATTAACTGTTTACACTATCTTTACTGGAACAACTTTGAATACCTACTTACCAAAAGCAAACATTTCACAGGACAAATTGAAGGAGTTCATGATCTGCAGGAACTGACTCCTGTGCCGTACCACGGTGCACTCGCCCAGGATGGTCATACACAGAGTGTAGCTTGCTGTGGAGCTGAAAGAAGCCGGCTTGTTGTTATAAGAATCACACTAATATTATGACGGCGAAATTTGGATGTGCGTATCTAAACACGTGAAAACAGCGTGTCAAAACACGACACAGCAGTGTTTATACCCTGACTTAACACGTTCACCGCGCCATCATTTTCAAAGAACTTTCAACTGTTGCTTTGAAGCCCTAAAATATCTCGAAACGAACCTATCCTTTGGTGCCTTTGAGCTCTAATGAGTCTCCTAAAACGACAGGTTTCTCAAATTCTCATACGTAACTTTGCATCCTCCTGCAAGGAGTGAAACAACACGATTATATTCAATCCACAATACAAAAATGATGATGATAGATCTGATAGATCTCGTAATGCAACGAACGTGTTAACACGTCCTTTCATCTCTGTCGAAGGCGAAAACGCGGGGCGCAGTTTATGCTTTACCAATACAAGTCGCTCGGGACGATCTTTAGATTAAGCTGTACTTGCCTAGATTGGTCCGTAGATAGGTGGCCCATTTTTGTATTTTTTTTTGCGGATGGGATATCATCAAATAACTTCTCCGGGGGGACTACATGTACTGTCTAAAACCCACCCATGTTCCTTCCATTGCCCTTTACGTTCCGGGGCCGCGGTATCTCTTTCGAACAACCCGCAACCCCGGCAGGCGGAGGCTCAAGCAAGCAAGCAAGCCCCTCTGCTTTGCTGACATCTCTTTGAGGCGCGCGTGAAACACGAACGCGCCGTCGACACGGCGTATCTGCTAGGTCTTAAATTTTAATTTTGTATGCTTAGTTAAGCTTACTTAATCTAGCCTTACTTGCCTAGATTAGTCCGTAGATACAAATTTTCTTGTGTCCATCGGAAAGCACACTACACACTAAGCCGTTGGTCCTGACAGTCGATATAGGACGTCAGTGGCCCGAAAATCTGGCAACCAGTCCTACCAAGGGGAATCGTGCTACCTAGTACTGATATTGTTGAGGAGATCAGATAGGCAATCGTTCCATAAAATACTGGTATTCAGCTGTATCTCGTTAGACTGGAAACCGATCAAACCATAGGTAAAAGGCAGGTTCTAATGATCTACATAAGGCTTAGGTCATAGACCTTTGTGAAATAAAAGATTTCGACTAGGGGGTGGCAAAAATATTCTTTTACTAGCTGACGCCCGCAGCTTCGCCCGCGTGATGTCGAAAAAAGAGTATCTTATGTGTTAACTATATGCCAAATTTCATCGAGATCCGTTCTGCCGCTTCATCGTGAAAGAGTAACAAACATCCATACATCCTGACAAACATTCGCATTTATAATATTAGTAGGAAGTAGGATTAGTAGGATTTTTAAGTCATCCGTTTTGGTAATAACGCCCTTTATTATAAAGCGTTTTCGATAAAAGATTTATGATGAAAAGCTACATGTAATGCCAATAAATGATAAATTGAACATGACATGGCGCAGATAGTCAGACACGTTTTTTTTTTGCATATCACAATTTACTAAGTACGTAATTATCCTTACTAACATTATATCAACAAAAGTTTGTTTGTTTTGTTTGTTACGTCTTCACGCTTAAATGGGTAAACCGAATTGATGAATTTTGGTACAGAGATAGGTAGTTGGGGCCCTGGAGACGGGCTTATTTTTAATAAAAAGATTAAGTTATGAGAGAGAAAGAGGGAATAAAAGGGAAAACTTAACATTACAATAAATAAGGCGCAAGGGCAAAAACTACCTCGGTAATTCGGGGTAATCCCCGAATTTAACGCGAGCGAAGCCTGGGCAAAAGCTAGTTGAAAATAAATATCTTCGATTATGAGATTGACCGCAGTGTGTGACGTCTATGGCCAATTAATCTGTGACATAGCAATTTTTTTATGATATTATGATGGCTAATTCTTATTATCTCTAGACATACATATAATTTTACACTGTCATAAATTCTAAATTTTTGTTATCAGTTATGACAAAATGGTCAAGAGTGTGCCTGTTTGGGGGAGAACCTTAAACAAACCTAACCACCGCGAGACGATCCCCGGCCACCGTAGATACGGGTCTGTGGACTGAGCAATGGGTAGCTCGCCGTCCGTCCGTGTGTGTGTGTGTGTGTGACGATAGGCCGTGTCGACGGCGTGTTTGTGTTCCACGCGCGCTTTAAACAGGTGTTAGCAAAGCAAAGGTCCTTGCCAGGCCCACAGCTTGCAGGGGTTTCGAGCTGTTCGAAAGAGATACAGCAGCCATGCAATATGCGGTCTTAAAATACACGCAATTTTTTTCATAATTTTAAGAATTCTTCTACATCTATGGGCGATATCTGGTGGTGTTGTTACAAATAACTTGAATAAAATGCTACAAGATAATAGTATTTTCTTATTCAAAATTCGACGTATTTACTTATTTACACGTCACTCGTGCTAGAGCCCAAAGTTTTCTTTTTTTTGTAATCGTTTATTCCAGAAAATTACATAAATGTTTTCACATAAATCATCTGCCAAACAGCAGTACAGTTTGTCGGTAGTGTTCTCGTGGATAAGCTTTCTTGATTCAATTCACATGTAACTAACAAATGCAGTACAAAATATAAGTAAAAAATATATGTAAAAAAAATTTAGAGATGTCGAGGGACACCCGGATGAAACGATGTTCCTTTCCTTCTATAAGAGAGAGAGAGAGACAGACAGACAGACAGAGAAACATGCGACGCCGCACAGCTTACAATAGCTTACTATAGCAAAAAGTGTCGTGACAACTTTTCATAAGATTTTTTTCCGTCTAGCCGCCTTTCACAACGCGCGATAAGGAACTTCGTTCCAAAAAAATATAGGTAAACCTAAGGTTTTACTTGTAAATTTTACCGTATACCTTACGACAGCACACTGGGTTCGAACTACAAACTAAATAAAATTCGCCCAAGCTAATATGTATTGCACAACAATCTGCAATAAATATTAGTTCAAAAGCTCTCCGGAACCAGGAAGGATCCCCAAAATAATATCTATTTCTGGCAATACAGAGATTATTATAAACACTGCCAATTATTTCTTTATCAGCATGATATATTACAGTAATCAGTAGACAATCATAGATCATAATATTCAAATAATGCAATACATTATTATATTAATGACAGCTCCATATAATTTGAGCACGTGGCAATGTGCTGATAAGCGCGTGAAAAATTAAATTGATACTAAATCCACTGGAAGAAACGAATGCAGGAGCATTATTGTAATTCTTATAATTGACATTCTTGTAATTCGTATGATTTGACATTTATTTCCTAATAACTTTCAATAAATTCTTATATATATTTATAACTAGCTGTTCCACGCGGTTTCACCCACGCTGCTCAGCACCTGTTGGTCGTAGCGTGATGTTATAACAAGTTCCAACCAGTAGTCCCTGAGATTAGCGCGTTCAAACAAACAAACAAACTCTTCAGCTTTATAATATTAGTATAGATTATGTCATTAATTTTAGATTTGGTTTTGAATATTATTTGCATGCGATGGTAAAATATGGAGGACTAACTAGCTACTATCATGACATAGAAGGTGAGAGTTCTGACTTTCATTGCAAAATGTTGGTACAGCTTTAGAAAAATGAAAAACTAGGTGTAGAGTTTACCATCCCCTATAACAATGGACTATATATTTACGTATTATGTCTGGACATTTTGTAGTCTACTATCGCTTGTTATTTGGTCTCTGTTTATACGAAAAACGTCGTCTGTCTGCTAGTGCAACGTGGTATTTGCAAGACTTCAAGTATCATGCCGAGAATAGAGTAGAATATTTATAGTTTATTGAGAATTTGCTAATTGTATAGTTACAATGCTGCAATGGCGGTCTTACCGCTAATTGCGATATCTTCTAGACAACCTTTGGAAGGACTTTACGAATCCTTACTTTCAATATTATAAAAGCGAAAGTGAGTTTGTTTGTTTGTTACGTCTTCACGCTAAAATGGCTGAGCCGATTTTGATGAAATTTGGTACAGAGACAGTTGAGACCCTGGAGACGGACAAAGGCTATTTTTTTGAGAAATGATGGGAGAAAAGGGAAAACTTAGCTTTGTTATTATAATAAATAAAGCCAAGGGCAAAAACTACAGGTAGCAGCTACCTGCAAATCAGGAAAGGGGAACTGTGTTACCCTGAATTTAACACGAGCAAAGCCGCAGGCAAAAGCTAGTATTAAAATATAACGGTGGATAGTCAATGTTGTACCTACTGCTAATACTACACAAACAATTAAAATAAGAAGCTTATATGTGACTTGAAAGATGACACCACATAATAAGTGAACTTACAGAGAGTAGGCTCCCAGAATTGAGACGCCGTCACCCCTAGTTTAAGCTCCTACCGAAGCTGTGGGTTGTTCGAAAGAGATTCTGCGGCCTCGGAACATAAAGGGGAATAGAAGGAACATGGGTGGGTTTTAGTTAGTACAAGTCTGATACTTCCCCCCGCAGAACTGGTCAGTTATTTGATTAAAATCTGGTTCTTCTAACCTGACAGACAAATGTGTTGCTGGGGAGTTTGTTCCGCCACTTCTTCTTCCCAGCTAAAGCACAAGGAAGTGGCGGGGGGCAGGGCGTTTTTGTGGGACTGTCTCTTGTAATGTGACGTTCAAAAAGTGCTGATTATCAGCCTTATTTGAATAAAAGACTTTTAATTTGATTTGATAAAATAAAAAATATCTTGGGACAACTCACACACGGCTATCTAATCCCAAGCTAAGCAGAGCTTGTGTTATGGTAACCAGACAACTGATATACATACTTATATAATTTATAAATACATACATATTATAGATAAATCACACCCAGACACAGAACAAACAATCATGCTCATCACACAAAGTTTGTCCTGGGTGGGAATCGAACCCACGACCTCCGGCTCAGCAGTCAAGGCCACTAACCACTACACCAAGAGGCCAGTCGTTGATGTTTCTCATCAACAAAAAAAAACTTCTAGTTTAATTAATTTAAATAAGTAGATCTACGTACAAACTACTGCCAATGAGTTTGATGGCGAGCATGACCTGCCAGCTAGGAGCGAAGCTGCTGACTGCCGCGAAGAGGAACCCAACAGCAGTAGACAGCAGCAGAGCCCGGCGTCGGCCATGCGTGTCTGCGTAGTAACCCCAGGGGAACGCAAAGAGGACACCTGGAATATACCATAGGACATATTAATAAGCAATAAATAAACATCATATTTTTTATTAATGAATCCTTACTAATATTATAAAAGCAAAAGTGAGTTTGATGAATTTTGATACAGAGATAGTTGGGACCCTGGAGACGGATATAGGCTGAAAAAAGTGAAAAAAGGGGGAGAATGAGAGAAGAAAAGGGGACAGAAATATAATACTTTTTTCGATCATCACGCGGCTTAAAGTTAGCGTTAGCCCAAAGTAACTATGCGACACGGACGAAGTTGCAGGCGAAAGCTAGTTATATATATTTCTATTAAACAAAAGCTACTATAACATAAAAGAATATTTAAATGATAAATTATGATATGCCAATAATAAATGATTTTTAAATTTATTTTATGATTTAATATTATAATACCACTCATATTTTTAGATCAGTGTTTTTTATGTTTAACCCATTTTCTAAACTATAAATCAAGTGCTTGATAAAAATATATTAGTATTAGAAAAGGTTTTTTTACTATAATGTAACGTAAACGTCATGTCTAACTGTGATACATAGGTTTCAAACTAAAAATGTGTAATCCTTACTAATATTATAGAAGCGGAAGTGAGTTTATTTGTTTGTTTGTTACGTCTTCACGCCTAAATGGCTAAACCAGGGGTGTCAAACATTTTGCAGAGGGCCATATATTAGATTAAGAATACAAATCAAATCACGACTAATAATCAATTAAAAAAAAACGAATTGCCTACACTTAATCATAGTATGTTCCTTCGCCCTTGTAGCTCGGAAGAAGTGCTTAAAACGATATTAACACTAAATAATACCGCATCTGTGGGTTATGATGGTATATGTACTCATGTCGTTAAAACATGTGCAGAAATATTATCTCCTGTTCTACAAGAACTGATAAATCTATCTTTTGAACAAGGCGTGTTTCCGGATATTCTCAAAAAGTCTATTGTTCGTCCTCTGCATAAAAAAAATGATAAAATGCAAATAGACAATTACCGACCCATTGCACTTATACCGATATTTTCCAAAATATTCGAGAAAGTAATGAACAGACGACTAAGTGACTATTTAAACAAGTTTAAAGTAATTCGAGAAGAACAATTCGGATTTCAAAAGAGCAAGTCAACGACGTTGGCAGCCTATGGGCTAGTGAGTAAAATTTTAGCTAAAATTGACAAACGCATACCAGTATCTGTAATTTTTTTCGACATGTCCAAAGCTTTTGACTGTGTGAATCACAACCGACTGATTAATAAATGTGAAAAACTAGGTATTCGAGGACCAGCCTTGAATTGGTTAAATAGTTATTTGACAAATCGAACTCAATGCGTTGAGATAAGCTCTTTAGATAATGCTAATTATTTGAAAACATATAAGTCAACATATAAAAATAGTAGTTCTGGTGTGCCCCAAGGGAGTATATTGGGTCCGCCTTTATTTTTACTGTATATAAACGACTTGCCTTATGCAATAAACCATCAGTGCATTCTTTTTGCTGATGATATCTCATTAATTATAAGCCACGAGCAAAAAACCACTGCCAGTACTCATAATGGTGTACTTAACACGGCTGCAAATTCTATCTTGGAGTGGCTTAACAATAATAAACTATGTGCCAATATTGCAAAAACTAAATTTATGACTTTTAGGTTTAATAATTCCGAGAAAATTGTATATGACGTAAGAGCCGATGGGCAGCTCATTGAGCCAACCGATCAATATAGATTTCTCGGAATATTGATCGATCAGCACTGCAACTGGAAGGGTCATATAGATCTAGTATGTAGTAAAATTAATAAATTCGTATTCGCATTAAAGAAATTAAGACGAATTGCTAGCGAAAAAGCGGCCCTAACGGCATATCACGGATATGTCGCTTCCGTTCTCAGATATGGTCTTTTGATTTGGGGAAACTCTACAAATATAAATAAAGTGTTTCTTGTTCAGAAAAAATGTGTAAGGGCAATATGTGGCATTGGACCTTTAGAATCGTGCCGTCCACTATTTAAGAGACTTGGATTGCTAACTCTCACTAACCTGTATATTATGCAAATGGGTGTATTTGTTAAAGAACACCCAGAGTTATTCGAAACTTTTGGAGAAAAAAAATTGTACTCTAGTAGGGATCCAACAATGCTTAGAACAGCTTGCTGCAAAAGTTCCTTGTATCAAAAAAACTGTAGCATGATGGCAATACGGGTCTTTAACAAAATACCAAAACGTATAAGGGAGATTCGATTACTAAGACTATTTAGAATAACATTACGTGAGTGGTTGTTAGAGAAATGCTATTATAACTTAAATGATTTTTTTAATGACAAGAATGACTTTACAAAAACTTTTTAATGATTATAACCCACTGGTGACATAATAAAATGTATTAATTAAATTAATTATCTAATGAAATTATGAAATTGACTAGAACTGAAAATTAATGAATGCCAATCAATATAGTATCTTAAAATAATTAGGAGTAAAGTGTATGACATAGTATTTTTCAATCGCAATCTGTATTAAGTAGTATAAATTAATTTTAAATGACATACCCAATATTTGTATACCTAGTAATGGTGAAACATGTTGAACTTTCCATTATTGTATGTACCATCCTCCACACCATGTTTTTGACAAATAAATTACTTTGACTTTGACTTTGACTTTGACTAAGAATGGCGGGCCAGGTTCAAATTAAAAAACTAAAACATATTGAATTATTTTAACACCTTTATTTATTTAGTTATATAATGGGTGGAAGGGACACCAAAGCGAAAACGGTTACCACGTATGCAGTGCATCATTATGAGCCCCATATATAGAAATTTTTCATCGGTTAAGTATTGAAAAAAATAACTGTTGTGCCATACATTTTGACTGTGTAGCTGTAGGTCATAACAGAACACACATCGAGTGCAGTCTAAAATCTATAAAAAACAAGATTCATGTATTTGTAATATATTGTGATTGCTAGCCGTATCTTTGACATGACTGGGCTAAACCGACCCTGGAGACATATTTTTTTAAAGTGAGGGAGAAAGAAGGAAGAAAACAGAGAACTTGGCTTTGCTATTACAATCAACAAGGCGCAAGGGCAAAAACTACAGGTAGCAGTTACCTGCAAATCAGGGAACTGTGTTACACCGAATTTAACGCGAGCGAAGCGCAAAAGCTAGTAATATTCAGAAAGCCAAAGTGTGTGAGTTTCAGCAGCTACCAGACAACCAGACCTAAGATCGTCCACTGAGTTGGGGTTACTACCTTTCGTTTGATTACTCATAACCCTTACCTGAAGATTCATGACCCCAATCGTCACCAATGAACCGCTAAAGACTTCTTCTCGAACCTATGACTCTAATTGTCTCCTAATACAAAGGCTTTCTGATCTAGTTTAGAAGTTTGCCTTTCAATATTGTCATCACTGTACAAATATTTATTCACTGTGTCCTTATGTATGATTTTTTTTTGTGTTTACAAATAAACAAATTCATTTATTATTATTTCATTTGGTCCAATCAGAACAGCTTTGTTAATTGAAAGAACCAAGTCCTACCTGCAAAAGGTGCTGAAGCCAATACCCCAATCTCTTTCAGCCCCATCTTCAGGTCGCAGCTGGAAGCAGCCACCACCGTCGCGAACCCGAACATGTCCAAAGCGAAAGCTATGGCGATAATGCAGCAGACTGCCAGGAGTAGGTAGTTGTAACGACCATGGCCTGAAAGAGGAAATAGGGATTTAGAGGTATGAGGAACAGGGTGTAAAGTTCTCCATCCTCTAAGGAAAAGGGAGGATCCTCCGACCAGACGACGTGTGTCTGGCGGGCCACTGCCCGACAGTTGTTTGTCGGGCGCTCGTATATATGCTAACTGCGCGTACAACTTTGCTTGCGCGATGTAGGAATCTTGCCGTTAGTTCTTCAGTGGCTGGATAGATGGCGCTGTAGGTCACTTGCATCTTTGTGTCGCTACAAGGGACTATCAATTCTTACTCATTATTATAAAAGCGAAAGTGAGTTTGTTTGTTTGTTATGTCTTCACGCCTAAATGGCTCAACTGATTTTAATGAATTTTGGTACAGATGAGTTGAGACCCTGGAGACGAACATAGGATAATAATTTTAATGTGACAAATGAGGAAAAAAAAGAAAAAATTAGCTTTGGTATTACAATTAATAAGACGCAAGGGCAAAAACAACAGGTAGCAGGTACCTGCAAATCAAGAAAGGGGAACTGTGTTACTCCGAATTTAACGCGACCGATGCCGCGGGCAAAAGCTAGTAATATGATGAAAGCCAAAGTAAGTTTGTTTGTATGTTACGTCTTCACGCTTAAATGGCCCAACCGATTTTAGGGAGAAAGAGGGAAGAAAAAGGGAGAGCAAGATTTTTGATGGTTAAAGTTAGCGTTAGCCCAAAGTAACAATGCCACGCGGACGAATTCGCGGTTGGAAGCTAAAATTAAATAAAAACTAATTTGTTTTCTTATGATGCCCATCACCACTTCACAGATTCTATTATACTACGCTACTCAAAATCAACTGTTATTAAGAGAAGCCCAATAAAAACAACAATACATTATTCCAATAGCCACTTAATTCCTGTGATTACGAATCAATTACATGGCCCACAATAATATTAGTTTGTAAATCAGATAAGTAGTTACTATTCGCTTACATTAATCCCACTTATTCTTGAAGCCTTATAAGGTTGTGTTGTTATGTTGTTCGTATACAAACAACACTAATATAAATAAATAGCGTGATTATTAACTACAGTACGGCCAACGAGAAGCGATACGAAAGGTCATTAACCTAAAGAACGACTGTGGCGTTGACAATCAAAGGCACAAGATGGAAAGAGCTAAATATTAATTTAGCTCTTTCCATCTTGTGCCTTTGTCGTAATGTCTCGTTCTCCCGGCAAAGACATGAAAACGTTAAGACGGGTTCGCCAACATTTGGGCGGCCATTTTAGATGGGGTTTTAGCATAGGTTTTGTTTACATTTGGTATCGCTTCTCGTTGGCCGTACTGTAACTTAAAAAAAAGACGTTTTCAATTCGACTATAATTTGTTTGTTACACGATTCCTCTTTCGATTGTGTCTTCTATAAAAAAAGGGTTCTATATGAATTTTATCTCTATTGCTTAGGTAATTTATGAGTTATCTTCTATAATACATATTATTTCGTCTAATATCAATAGACGATATGCCAATATCTCTTGGTAACAACGAAAAATGAACGCAAGATAAGAATTCTCTGAGATACCATCATACTATGAAAACTAAAAAAAAAAAACAAAAAACCGACTTACAAAAAACTAAAAAGACATCAAATAAAGTTGAAGTCGATGGCAAAAAATCTATGAATCAAACAAAAGTCACCGACTTCCGGAAGTAAATTTATTTTCCGTTTTTTTGTGTTCTTTTGAAGTCTTTTTTTATTTTGGCTTACTTTGTACTATTAGCATATCAAATCTGACGCCGATCCGTACCTTTTGTGTTAAAAATAAACACATAATCCCGTCTGAAACACAACACAACGCCTGTAATCCATCAAGGGCTAGGCAGAGATGTACCCATCATATGGGAGCTAAACATAACTCGCCAAATGTGGGTATGTATCCTATATCAAAATTAAAATGTTTTTGTTTCACATAGGCCTACATGGGCACTTATAAAACGTCTAGAAAAGGTGCACGGTTCGGGTATGTCGTTTTCTATGGAGAAGAACCGGCAGGATCAAAATGAAAAGTCATTTATTCAAATTAGGCTGATAATCAGCACTTTTTGAACGTCAGATTACAAGAGACAGTCCCACAAAAACGCCCTGCTCATCGCCACTTCCTAGAACCTGGAAACTCCATGGTTAGTTACTCTTTTAAAATCATTTTGTTTTACAATGTTAGTGTAGTAGTAGTAGGTTTTACAGTGTAGGCCCGACAATAAGTCATTGCTTACTTTACGAAACAAAAGTTAACAAAGAAAAGTAAATAGGTACCTATTCCATAACAGGCATGATAATATATTATAGTAGAGAATTATTTATTTACCAGTCAACTCCACAGCTTCATCATAAGTATAGGCGTCTCCACTTTTGACAGCAATAACATCATCAACATCTCCCTTGTTCTCTGTTCTATTCTCCTCCATATTGTGGCGTGTTCCTTTCCCTCTTCATCTCCCGATACTGGCCTGTTATCTAATAGCGACAGCATCTTATCTGTTATCACACACTTCTTGATTTCGTCTCAAATTATATTCTAAATAAAACAAGCGCGAAAGATTAGAAAAGATTAGAATGTTATTTCGACTGTAAGATTCGTGTGTCGTTGTAGTTAAAGTTTTCCACTTCAAAATTTGCGAACAATTTTTCAACCACGAGTTGGTTTCCGATTGGGCTGAAATTTTGTATACGACTTTGAACTTGGTAACAATACATTTTTTGATCAAACATGACATAAACTGCAGCCGGAATCCTTACCAATATTATAAAAGCGAAAGTGAGTTTGTTTGTGACGTCTTCACGCCTAAATGGCCAAACCAATTTAGATGAATTTTGGTACAGAGATAGTTGGGACCCTGGACATAGGTTATATATAAAAAAAAAGAGTGAAAAATGGTGGAGAAAGAGGAAATAAAAGGGAAAAGTTAGCATTGCTGTTACAATAAATAAGGGGCTAGGGCAAAAACTACAGGTAGCAGGTACCTGCAAATCAGGAAAGGGGAACTGTGTTACCCCGAATTTAACGCGGGCGAATTAACCGAATTTAAGTTAGTTACCTCTATAAAAGAGAACTCTTCAACGGTTTAATATTGCATGATAAAATTAAGTTTAAACTTTAATGCTCTTTTCCTTTTACCTTCCCTTAGGTACCGTTGTGTTTAGTATTTAATAAAAAAAGGTAAAATAGTTTGCTATTGGTAACTGATCAAATGTAGTTTTAGAACGCACATTACCTTCTCTGAAAATTATCTTAAAGTACCTAATTATTAGATGACTAGATACATATTGAAATGAATATTTTACCTCAAGCAACTAAGTACTATATTATAATATATATTTGCATAAAATGTGGTATAAAAGGATCTTACAAGAGTGTTTTTGCATAACACATTTATTTATTTGTAAAGTATTTATTTATTTATCTGCTTTTTTTTTATTTATTTCTGTTTAAGTTTTACAGCGGGCTCCAGCATGTCCATAGACTATTGAAATTGAAATTAAATAGACGCAGAACTAGTGAAGTTTTCACGCCATTTAGTACAATATCCACAAAAATAGACAACATATTTTCTTGAGACAGATTCGTATCTAATTTCCTGCTACATTGTGAAAAATACAATTATTATTCTGTAACTAATTAACTTGTTATATAATTAAATTATATACCTAGTCATATAGATAAATTATGTTTAATTAGCGAGTGGTACAAACACTTTTACACGTGGTTTTTTTTTTAACTAGTTGATGCCAGTCTTCCGTACCCGACTACTCTGAGAAGTAACAGCCGAAAAAAACTCAGAGGTCAAATAGTCTCTTTTAAGGCGCGGACCATAATCTTCTTTAACTTACAAAAGGACTATGTAGAGAAGCTCCTGGCTAAATAATAGCAACCGCTCTGGTATATCTTTAGGTTAAGCCGCGCTTGCCTAGGTTGGTCTGTGGATGGGTGACCACCCGTAACATACCGAGTTTCCTCCGTGCGTCGGAAAGCACGTTAAGCTGTTGGTCCCGGCTGTCAATTTTAGATCTTTGACAATCGTTACAGGTAGTCAGTGTCTCGAAAGTCGGACAACCAGTCTTATCAAGGGATATCGTATTACCCAGTGCTAACTGGGTTGTGGAGGTTAGATCCGGTAAGACTGGAAGCCGACCCCAACATAGTTGGAAAAAGGCTAGGCAGATGATGAAGGACTATGTAGACTAGTTTCTAAAGTGGTTTTTTGAGAAAGAACCACACAGATTGAGTGGACCTGTCCAGTCAGTGCAAGCATTTGTCAGTTATCGTGTAGCTCGACTCATAACTCAAGGAGCTCAACGACAATGTGAAAAATAACAATCTGATTTATATTTTCCTAATTCAATGTACCTATTGTATTCATCAGTCATACAATGTATGCATCTTAAATAGTTCATCATTAAGCAGACAGATGGGGCGATGTAATCTTGTTATTTCAAAATGATACGAACTTTACAACCATCATTATCCTTACTAATATTATAAAAGCGACAGTGAGTTTGTTTGTTACCATAAACAAACAAACTCACTTTCACCTAAACTTAACCGATTTTGGTGAATTTTGGTATAGAGATAGTTGGGAACCAGGACACGGACATAGGCAATTTTTTTTTAAGTGGGATATGAGGGAAAAAGAGGGAAGAAAAGGAAAAACTTAGCTTTGCTATTACAAATCAATAAGGAGCAAGAGCAAAAACTGCAAGTACCAGGTAGGTACTGTTATACCGAATTAAACGCGAGCGAAACGGTGGGCAAAAGCTAGTTATACATATATAAATACTTTATTGGAGTAACCATGTGTTTTCGACACGTGTGTTTTTTTTTTCATTTATCGCAACGAGATCTTTTATTTTTTCTGATTTTGCTACACATATGGGTATTGCTCAATTGCCTATAGTCTGAGGCGCATGTTTTTGAGGCCTTCATATACATATAAACGAATTATAGCCTTCATATACATTTAAATTATGTTAATCAACGGGATAATATACACGTAAAATACTGGTATTCAGCTGCATCCGATTAGACACAAAGCCGACCCCAATATAGTTGGAAAAAGGATAGGCAGAAGATAAACAAAAGATCATAATTTAATAAGCATAATGATTATTCTTAAAATAACTTACCTATAACAACAAGTTGTTATTTATTTGATTTAAAAAATATCGGAATTTCTTATTTTCAATATGTGACTGTTTAGTGGCTTCATATCTTTTTCGTACCACTTGCTCAAAAAAGTGACATTCTATGCCACAAAAAGCGAACATAACAATAGTCATTTTTAATCTGTCAAAAACAGGGAGAGAAAGTTGTAGGTACTGAATTTCATTCATCCCCTAGTGAGAATGTGATTTAAAATTGGAATACTTATCTAATACTGAACTACATCTGTGCTTACACCATTGAGTTTGTAGGTATATAAAGCATTAAGCATCTTTTTTAAAAAGGAACACGCAATTAATATGCAGTTATGATTATTAAATAAAATTACCGAAACCGACGAGGTCGTATGAGCTTGATGCCGTTGCTTTTCCGACAAAACATATTAGTCTAGGAATTTGCCGCGATTTTGTTTTCTTCAAATACATAAACGTTAAGTTTATTTTTATAAATAAGTTAATGTTCTAAAAATACATTGTTAAATCAAAGTGACAGTGACAGTGTATTGTCGGATTCCATCAGTGCAAATGCTGCCGCAATCATACTCATCAACAATAAATGTACCAAACAAAAGTGTAGCTCTCTTTATAAATAGTTGGACCAATGTTCGAATCTTAACTTTTACTTTTAATGTCATTATCTTTAATAAATGCTTATTTCATATTATTACTGTGTTAATTTTTTCGCAAATGGTACGAAAAGCAGAGTATTTTCCTCGGTGATAAAGCTGTCTTAGTCTTGGGTAAACTTAAATCTCTCGCTACACTCAGGACTCGTCTTAAATCCCTCGCTTCGCTCGTGATTTAAGTTTTTATCACCCTCGCTACGCTCGGGAGTAAACCTCGTGTCCTTCGTTACACTCGCGATTTAAATCGTCACCCACGACAGAAGACACTGCTTTATCCCCTTGGTTAATAATCTACTATTGTTTCTCATCCACCCTGAAAAAGCAATTCCACAACTAACGCAATTTCAAATTCTCCTCAATTGAATCAATATGTACTATTTACGTTCATGCTTAAGAGAAACCTTGCAACTTATAAATTCCATGCAGACTTATCAAGGTACAAAAGTCTAAGCGCAGCTTACGGGTCACAAGATCACAACATAAAATGATTCACGAACAATAGCTTATCTAATGCATAATTGCATATATAATCAAAGTCATAGTACATATTACAGTAATTCTAGGCTTTCTTTCATTAAGACTATGAAGAGACAAGGAAGAGTATTGGCTTTTGACATTCTAATTAACCAATCTTTCTTATTTATAATATTTAAAACGGGATATATACCATATTTACTATTGTTTTCGAGTTCTCGACATTTAAACGCAGTTCCACATGCTATCATTGCCTATAAAATCCGGATAAATGTCCTGTTTTAAATGTTATCCTTACCCCAGATAATATAATCCTTACTAATATTATAGAAGCGAAAGTGAGTTTGTTTGTTTGTTACGTCTTCACGTCTAAATGGCCAAACCGATTTTGATGAATTTTGGTAAAGATATAGTTCAGACCCTGGAGACAGACATAGGCTAAAACAAGTGAGAAAAGGGGGAGAAAGAGGGAAGAAAAGGGGAGAGGAAGATTATTTTTTTTCGATCATCACGCGGGTTAAAGTTAGCGTTAGCGCAAAGGCGCAAAGTAACTATGACACGCGGATGAAATCGCGGGCGGAAGCTAGTAAATAATATTTAAGTGACCGTGTTTAAAAACTTATATTTATTTATTCTCCTACTTACGACTATCATTACAGGGTTACCTAAAGCGATAGTATAAACAAAAACAATATGTTTAATTAAGTTTTGTAACTAATTAAGGTAACTAAATATGGTCTTTCATTACCGCGTGGTTAGTTTTGAACCTGGTTCTTTTATATCGACCATAGGCCTCTAACTAAAAAAAGACGACACGGTTGGCGCAGTGGCTGAGCGTTCGACTGCTGCGCTGCGTGTCCCGGGTTCGTTTCCTGCACGGAACAAATATTTGTATGGCCTACAGATATTTGTTTCGGGTCTGGCTGTTTGTGTATGTGAGTTTAAATGTTTGTAAACCCACCCACGATAAAAGAGAAATTCCTATGTGGGGCAACTTTAAAAGAAAAAACTTGGCTTAACTTGCCGTCGAGAACGAGTAATATAGTAAATCAATATCATTAAGTTTTATGAACTTAATTAGATAATTTACTTAAAAAGCTTACGTAGTCACCTTAGCCTTAACCTAGACCCAGTTTCCGATACTAGAACAATATGGACATTATTATAACTAGGACTAATAATTACTACAATGATCACGACTTTCAGAAACTTCCTCGGTTGACGGAAGTTGTCATTCCTGTGATTTACACTGTAAAATAAAGGTTGACTGCTGTATTGTTCTTGCGGTCTGCACGACTGCTGATCACAGGTTCGATTCCAGAGTTGTTCTAAAAGAGTTATTGGGTTTGTCTATTTGACGCGTCGCTGACACGACCTACAGTCGAGGCGCAGTCGAGGCGCTGGAGCATTAGGCGCGTCGCCCACAAAATCAACAGTCGAGGCGCAGGCACATAAGAGGCACGCCGCAACGAGATTTTCTTTACAAATGTCGTGTGTGCGACACGACTGACGCGCCCGCGCCCCGACTGAGCCTCGACTGTTGATCGTGTGGGCGACGCGCCTAAGGAATTTCACCGTAGTTTGGAATATAAAGCGCAATACACACTGAACCCGCCGACATAGCCCTGCGACACAACCCGGCGGCCTGTATGAATAGAATCATGTCGGCAACTTGCGACCGCGCGAGTTGCCCGCCGACATGTTGGCGGATTGGTTACGCCTGCGCTCAATTGCCCGGCGACACTCGACCTGTAGCGCTGACTGCCAAATAAATTTCTCAAGCCGCCGACATGCCGCCGACAAAATTTTCCGACTTGTATTAAGTGAAGCCGCCAACTAGACTGCCGACAAAAAGTATCCAACATATGTCGGCGGCCCGGCGGGCTCAATGTGTATTGAGCTTAACCTACCTGAACTGTACCTGATCTCTGTCCAGTCATGTCGGATCGTCCCATTGGACTACCTTTGCCTGTGTATTTCAACCTTTTTAGTTGTTGTGATAGTATCTTACACAAATTCTTATCATCAATTCTATATTCTATCTTATCAAGTATTGATTTTCCATTGCTTTTAAAAGATCTCGTTCATGCAAGCAAGCATGTCGTCCATATAGGTACATTAAAAGAAAACATGTTATAAATAAAAGATGACTCATAAACTATAAACTAATCAATTTGAATCGATAATAAAAATAATTTTGAGAATTGCTGTCAGACTTTTACTAACGAACACCCACTCATGTTCCTTCTTTTACCCTTTATGTTCCGTGGGCCGCGGTATTTCTTTGTAGATGTAGATGGTCGCCGTGACAGGCGTCTCTGCTTTACTGACATCTCTTTGAGGCGCGCGTGAAACGCCTAACTTTAAGTTATTGTTAATTATCAAATCAAATACCTAAGTAAAATGACTAAGCACCAGATGTTCAATAACTTATCTTGTATTCATCATAAATGACTATTCAAATCTAAATCTATCAAAATCACCATGAAAATACAATGTCTGTTGGCTTAGCTGATAAAAACCGAGACAACTGGTTATCATTGATAAGGAGTTGATAATACTTTTAACAATGCAATCAATCAATTAACCATTCGAAGTCCAAAGCTGGATAAGCTCGTAATTCTAAGAACTTGTGATATTTGGCTTACCTAAAGGAAAAATATAGGCGAGAATGTATGTTTGCTGTTACTTAAACTTAAAAAAAAAAAGTTTCCCTACACAAGGAATTTCTCCTGTATCGTTTTTACGTTTCACACCAAACATTCAAACTCAGATACACAAACAGCCAGACCCGAAACAACTATCTACAAGTCATACAAATATTAGTTCCGTGTGGGAATCGAACCCGCAACACGCAGCGCAGCAATCGATTGCTCAGCCACTGCGCCAACCGTGCCGTCAAATTAACTGAAAGATTTTATCCCGGGAATACGGTGTTTTAAAAGCCAGGACCACTGCCTTATGAGGCCACCGCCTGACGGGGTTGCGGGTTGTTCGAAAGAGATACCGCGACCCAGAACACATAGGGCAAAAGAAAGAACATGGGTGGGATTTGACGGGCCTGTTGGTCTAGTGGTTAGTGGCCCTGACTGCTGAGCCGGAGGTCGTGGGTTCGATTCCCACCCAGGACAAACTTTGTGTGATGAGCATGATTGTTTGTTCTGTGTCTGGGTGTGATTTATCTATAATATGTATGTATTTATAAAATATATAAGTATGTATATCAGTTATCTGGTTACCATAACACAAGCTCTGCTTAGCTTGGGATCAGATAGCCGTGTGTGAGCTGTCCCAAGATATTATATTATTATATTTATTATTTAGTCAGTAAAAAGAGCCAGGGTTGCGGGTTGTTTGGAAGCGATTCGGCCCCGGAACACAAAGGGCAAACAATTCTTGATTGAAAAGGCATACTACCTACTCATACGATACTAATAAGATAAAACTCTCTCCGATTCTATTTTGTGTATGAAACGGTTTTAACTGCATGTTTTTTTATTAATTGATTGTAATTAATTTGTACGCCTTGCAAGGCAAAACATAGGGGCACAAAACAAATTTTCTACCATAAATAATAATTAACTATGTTTAACAAATAAATTACTTTGACTTTGAACAGAAGGAACATGGGAGGGTCACACATAAAACGTAGTCAGTGCAAGTGATGGGATAGTCAGCAAAACTCTGACACCCCTCCCGCTCCGCTTAGTTTGCCCCATCAACCCAACGGTTAGATCTCACAACGCTAACCAAATACGTTTTTTTTTTTTAAAAAAAAACAAGACTTTATAATAGCATGCCGGCAATATAATGGTATACATCATGCATGAAAATCCAATAAATTACCGTTATCTATGGCCCTTCCGGAAGTACCACTCAAGTGGGTTCTAGCTACACATATTACTATCACTATTTGTACAGTATAACAACTACGAACAATAGTCGGATTTGGTATTAGTTCACACAGACATGCAAAGCGTTTACACGAATCTATACTTTCTTTAGCAAAGAGGCTCCTCAAGAGGAAGACGGGATCCGGGGTTGCGGGTTGTTCCGGGGTTGCGGGTTGTTCGAAAGAGATACCGCGGCCCCGGAACGTAAAGGGCAATAAAAGGAACATGGGTGGGTTTTAGTCAGTACAAGTCCACCCCTTGTCTGACTTCCCCGCTCCGCCCAGAGCGGGGAAGTCATTGGATGATTTCCCGCCCGAAAAAAAAAAAAAGAGGAGGACGGGATTGTGGCATCGAGGCATTTAACTACGTTCTATGTGTGTATCATAGCAAAAATAATTATTTGACAACCTTCTTTTTTTTTGTTTTGCGGATTGGAAATCATCAAATAAGTTGCCCCGCTCTGGGCGGAGCACGGAGGACACACTTTTAGTTACTAAAACCCACGTTCCTTCTTTTGCCCTTTATGTTCCGAGGCCGCGGTATCTCTTTCGTACAACACAAAACCAACCCTAACTCAAGCGATTGATGAATGATGCAAAGTGTGTTTTTTTGGTTTTCTGGTTATCTTTACATATGGTCTATAGCCACTTGCACTGATAAAAATTATATTATATTATAGCCGAGACCTTCGTACAACTCGGTTAATAAAAGACATTGATCGACATCCGTGCTTTGCTTGGACATAGAAACGGTAAACAACAGAAACGGTATTTTGAATCAGGTACACGTTCGATTTTAGATCTGATCGGCCCGCCATTTTTGTCTTGGGAAGCGGTGGAGCTACCCTAGCCTCTGGTCTATGGGGCTATCTAATTTCCCAGTACTGCTATAGTTGGCGACATGATATTTAGTACAAGAATACAACAAAACTTACTGATTTTGAAGTGATAATAGTAACAAAAAAGTGTCTACGTTTGCGCAGCCCCTTTTTTCTCCGGGCGGAGCGGGGGTCAGACTTGTACTGACTAAAACCCACCCATTTCCTTGTATTGCCCTTTACGTTCAGGGGCCGCGGTATCTCTTTCGAACAACCCGCAACCCCGGCTTGCGCAGTCTCTTAGCCGACATATTCCTGCCAAAAAGGAAGTCCCACAAAAATAGTTTAAAATACTTTCAACAAAATCCTCTACGTCTACCAGCTGTCCAATCTTCATCCCATTAACTAATCTAAGGCTAGGTGTAGGAGCGGCCGCTGTCTATTGTGAGCAACTAGGCCGAGTCTGTGTGACGTCACGTATCTGATAGTGTTGCTCGTCAGCTGATTGTCATTGTGTTGGACACGATGGACAATCAACAATAGACGGCTCTTTTTCTGTTTGGTATCGTAGATATTATAGGCGTAAGTGGCTTAAAAGACAAGACAAAAAAAAATGATTTCTAAAAATACAATTTTGTTTGATACATCGAATTTTTGTCAGCGACTTTCGAAAGTAGATTCATTTTCCGTCCCTTTAGTGTTTTTTTGGAAGAAGTTTTTATCACTTAATCAGCTTTCAAATTAATAAAAGACTCAGTTCACACGGTCAAAAGTTTTGAGGTAGGAGATTAAGAAACAGAGAAGACGAAGAACTTAAAAGGACCAATGCAATAATACCAAAGTACTGGTATGTAATTATGTATGTATATTGCAGGTATACGCAGCATTCACTATAGTGACAACAAAAAGTTTAACTAAATAAATAAAATACTTGAGGAGGCTCTCGTTAGGCAGCTGGATCAAAGCTTGATATAGAAAGCGGTACTCCTGGACACGGCTCGTATTGTTAGGAGGTTCCTTTTTCTGGAACCCTGACCGCTACCGCGCCGGTAGCTTGGCCCCTGTTCCCGATACCGGTGGGCTACTATTTTTATTTATTTATGTGTGCACACACAAAATACATGACAGGACATTACATTAAGACAGAAGAGCACAAAGGTACAGCTTATTTCATAAAAAAATCTTCCAGCAGACCTGCGAGAGGAAAGTTGTATTTTTTTTATTTTTTTTAAATTAGGAAATATATAACTATACTTATATAAATCAATAAAATAATGTGCTTTCGGAAAAACCCAATAACGCTTTACCTCACTTGGGTATCAAACCCGGGATCTCATTCTCAGCAGTCGCGCTTTCGACCAGTAGACCAACGAGAATGAATGCCTATTAAAAGGGCACCATAACACATATTCAAGCATTCGTTTACGTGTCAAAACTAAGTGCGTGTTGATAAGAACTTACCAAAGCTTTACTAGTGTATTTCAAGTTATCATTGCCCATCAAACCGGATTTCATTATCGTAGTGTTATCAGGGATTAGCGCTAATTAAAGCAACAAGGGGATTATCAAGGACGCCTTGATTGTTGCGGTAGGTATTGGTTTTCTTTGCCTTAGATTATGGGATCCCACAGGGAACAAATGTGGGACCGATGGTATTTTGTTTTGACAGACAGGCGGACAATAAAGTGATCCAATAAATGTTTCATTTTTTCCTATGGTGGTAAGGAACCCTAAAAATCACCGGTTGCGTGGAAAACCTGTTTTTTAACCAGTAATAAATAAAGGTTCAGTAGGCCTACTATGACATCTTAAAGCAGAACTTGTAGAGCTCTGTCCCTTTCCCTCGGCGGAATAAGTTCTGCTTTAACACATCATGGTAGGGTAGCTGTTCTAGTCATCGTTTCTTTCGATATTTCTTTTTTGGAGAACGAGAGAAATATCTGTGAACTCGTCATATAATATCCTTACTAATATTATAAAAGCGAAAGTGAGTTTGTTTGTTTGTTTGTTACCTCTTCACGCTTTAATGGCTTAACCGATTTTGATAAATTTTGGTACAGAGATAGTTGGGAACTCGCAGACGGACATAGGCTAATATTTTTTTGAAAAAAGTGGGATGTGAGGGAGAAAGAGGGAAGAAAAGGGAAAACTTAGCGTTGCTATTACAAACATTAAGGCGCAAGGGGAACTGTGTTATCCCGAATTTAACGCGAGCGAAGCCGCGGGCAAAAGCTAGTAAAAATATAAAATGAAGTCGCTTCCATTATTCGTTCGATTAGATATTTTATACTACTGAACGGATTTAAATGCAGTTTTCAGCAATAGATAGAGTGTAGAGATTGAGGTGTGGCGAAGGGTGGAGTGCTTTTGTGGGACTGTCTCTTGTAATGTGACATTAAAAAAAGTGCTGATTATCAGCCTAATTTCAATAAATGACTTTTAATTTTGAAAGAGGACGGTTTATACGTATAATATTGGTATACCCGAGTGAAACCGGGCCGGTCGCTAGTTCTTTTATAAAACTGTGCCGAATTCCAAAAGCAAACAAAATAAATCTAGTCTTAATTCCTAAATTGAGAGCTAGATATAACGAGTTCCCGTTCGGAGTCCACAATTAACGTTCGTCTGTCTCGTAATCCACTTACGTAGATCATTCACACCCGCCTGGATTTAATTAATTCTTACGTAATAGGGATATGGCATGGAAAGCGCGGAAGCGAGAGCGATTTGTTGATTGAAGCTATCCAAATAGGGGGGATTGCGGGTTGTTCGAAAGAGATACTTTGGCCCCGGAACATAAAAGGCAAAAGAAGGAACGTAGGTGGGTTTTAGTCAGTAAATGACACCGCATCATCCCTTTACATCTGATCAAGCCTGTTTAACATAAAACAAGAACAAATCAAAAATAAACAGCCATATCTTTTGACTGTGTTGACTTAGAGTTTTTATTTTTTCACAGCACAAAGCGACCACAGAGTTGAGTATACGGTTTAATGTCAATGTGTAATTTCAACTCGATGCAGCCACACGTTCCTAAGATAATGGGGTCTTGACAGGCAGACAAACGGACAACAGAGTGATACAATAAGGTTTCCGCTTTTTTCCTTTTGAGGTACGGAACCCTAAAAATATCAGCATCTAAAGGTGAATGAATGTATCTACTCGAAAAAACAAACTTAAATTTTGTAATCGCAAAAACTGCCTATCACTATCTAAAGGTGAACGTAAGATCTACTTATTTTTTGGGTTGGCAAATCACCAAATAACTTCCCCCGCTCTAAGCGGAGCGGGGGGGAGTGTCAGATTTTTACTGACTAAAACCCACCCATGTTCCTTCTATTGCCCTTTATGTTCCGGGGCCGCGGTATTTCTTTCGAACAACCCGCAACACGTATATATCTACTTGAGATACCAAAGTAACGCAAATCTTGACATAGCAAAAACTGCCTCAGTGATGCCGAATGAGCCCCCTTAAAACGCTGCCCGCGTCCCCCACGCACCCTGCCACCACCCTATAATACCAAGTCCATTGCAGATTAGTAACGGGGGACATAGGGCGCTCCCGTGCTTCTGTAACACGATACAGGATGTTACGAACACGTCATTCTTGTCATATGATACTGTATACGTGTTATTGTACCTTCGATTCCGTGTTTGTGATAATACCTGCTGGATGGGTGACGGATCGATGACCAGCCGTGGGTTGCGAAAGACTGATAGTTTCCATAAGTTACTTAAGTCCATTTATCCTTACACTAGCTGTTCCACGCGGTTTCACCCACGCTGCTCAGCACCTGTTGGTCGTAGCGTGATGTTATATAGCCTATAGCCTTCCTCAAGAAATGGACTATCCAACACTAAAAGAATTTTCCAATTCCAACCAGTAGTCCCTGAGATTAGCGCGTTCAAACAAACAAACAAACAAAAAAGCAAACTCTTCAGCTTTATAATATTAGTTTATCCTTACATAAGTCCATAAGTTACTGAAACAGTTTTGTTTACTTTACTGTGCACTTTAATAGCGCAGGTTACTGATTGTTGCTTGATAGATATAATAACAAGTAATCAAATAATTTCAACGAAAATGATGAATCATCTTCATTGCACTGTTTGATTTATACAACTGTTTAATTAGTATCAACTAATTTATATCACCATAGCTATCATCGTCTTGTTTCTTTTTCTTTCGGATGGGAAATCATCAAATGAGTTTTTCCGCTCTGGGCTGTGCGGAAGGGAGTATCAGACTTATACTGACTAAAACCCATACATGGGGCCTTGGCAGTCAAGTTGAAGCACTCTATATAAAATAATGATATTCATATACATACATAACATAACGCGTGTTATCCCCGAAGAGTAAGGCAGAGATGAACCTAATAGTACACTCATATTTGGCCAGTTGTATTAAGCCCCATGTAATATGGGGACAGCTTTTTGATATCAACCGGGTACCATCCTAGACACCGTGGCTTTGTAATTAAAAAAAGCCATTAGCAGTATGTCCATCCTGTGAATCGAACCCTCGCTCGCCAATCGCGCTTGTAAACAATAGACCAATGTGACAGTCCGATGACCACAAAAAAAGAACATCTAAGAAGATCAGAAATATGATTCTGCCGAAGCTCTAATACAAATTTAATTCAGCCGTGTCGGCGACTCGTTCGTGTTTCACGCGCGTCTCAAAGAGATGTCAACAAAGCAGAAGGACCTGCACGGCCTTCGCCCGCCGAGGTGGCGGGTTGTTCGAAAGAGTTAGGTACCGCGGCCCTGGAACATAAAGGGCAAAAGAAGAAACATGGGAGGGTACTTGTACTGACTGAACAGTACAAGTCTGATAAGTACTTTAAAACGTTTATTGAAAAGATCGCTTTTAGCAATAAGACCGCCTATTGTGTCACCCTATTTATAAGTTGTATACTGTTATTTTTGTAATTTGTATGGTGTACTTAATGAAAAATAGTCTATCTATCTATCTAACTCCCATTTATTTCTCGGTGAATAAACACTTGGGTAAATACCTATCTCGGCTGAAGAGAGAATATATACCGTCAACAGAAATACAATTTTATAAGCCGTTGTAGAACTTCGAGCTTACTTCAATGTCCACTTATGACATAGATGTCAATCCGTCTTAGGCAGATATTGATTTGTGTAAGCCCATTCTGATAACCAGTATTTACCAAGAAATACGATTAATTAGCAGTGATATCATTTATACATACCCAAATTTGTTCTAACATGATTTCCATGAATAGATTTTTAGCACAATCATTTTGCAGCAGCAAAATATATAATGAGTAATTATTTATAGATGTGACATTCAAATTTTTGGTACAGTTTTTAATTATTGTTAAAGATAAACTATTGTTGAAGTAAATCCTTACTAATATTATAAAATCAAAGTGTTTGTTACGTCTTTACGCCTTAATGGCGAACCCGATTTTGATAAATTTTGGTACAGAGTTAGTTGCGACCCTAGAGACGGGCATAGGCTTCTCTTTTTAAAAATGGGAAAATGGGGGAGGATGTGGCAAGAAATGGGAAAACTGTGCTACCCCGAATTTAACGCGAGCGAAGCTGTGGGCAAAAGCTAGTTATTTATAGATGTGATAACATTCATATTTTTGGTACATTTTTTAATTATTGTTGAAGATAAACGTAAATTTTGATATAAGTTTTCTCGTTGCAAGTGAAAAAAATGGAAATGGGTTCGATTGTGAAGTGAGGCATTTTGTTGTTTGTCTTTTCCATAAGGAATTTCTTAGTAGCAGCCATGGTGTCCGGATTTAGGTCCGCTTGATGCCAATAGGCTCGCCTACTATTACATAAGACTTACTGGCACAAAGTTTTTTACACTAGGAATTTCTCCTGTATCGTGGGAGCGTTTACAAACATATAAAGTCACATACACAAACAGCTAGACCCGAAACAACTATCTACAAGTCATACAAATATTTGTTCTGTGCAGGAATCGAATCCGCGACCCGGTAGATCGCTCAGCCACTGCGCCATTGTAGGTCTACTGTTATGTCAATCAACTTAAACTCATAGTATTAATAATAGATATTATGTAAGATATTATCATACACATTAAGGCAACGACTTCAAAGTCCTGGCACCCTCAGGGTATCTAAGACCGGAGGTCATAAGTCGGTGACTTGTTATCAGAGTCTATTACGTCCAACCCAGATGCAGGTTATTAGACCTACGGCTACAAGGACCAAGGAGCTTTTGAAGACCTACTGACTCGAGGGATATCATCCCAAGAGAACGGAGGTACCTCCTACAAAACATTGTATTATTTCATGCTGAGTGACCTACTTTTTTTGCGGATAACAATTTTATTACTCTTCCATCTCTATACATTTACGAAATTGCAATATTTGTTTAAGACAATCTGAATAAATTTGCCACACTCAATACTAGACGTCATCAAAGCACACTTAAGTCGAAAATACATAATACTACGCTTTTCTCTAAGAGTTGTCTAGGCATGTGTCCTAAGATTTTTAATAAACTACCAAAATTTTTAAAAAGTATATCCGTTGTTAATATACTTTTTAACTTTTTTGGTAGTTAGCAAAAGCATTTTAAATCTAATCTGAAAATATTCTTAGTTGAAAAGGCATACTAATACAGTATTTATGAGTTTTTAGAGGATAAAAAATAAAATAAAACTGTCCGATCTATGTGTTTTCTTCTATTTTGTTTTTGAAACGGTTTCTTGTAATTAATTTGTACCCCTTGCAAGGCAAAACATAGTGAGACAACACAATTGGGAAGTTGACATCATTAACCAATAATTTAAAAACACAATTTTTCTGAAAGAACACTTTATTCTAGATCTGAGAACTCCATTCATTTCAAAATAACTTTAAAATTCGATTTTTAGTTGCTTTTAAATCAATAAATAGTTGCATCATTGACTTGACAACTTAGTGACGTCATCGGTTGCGAGTCTCATACAAAATCTATGGGGGAAGCGCGCTTTGACAGCTCATAAAAAGTATATCAATTGATTGGTGGTGTCAACTACCCTATTCTTTATACCATAAAACATGTACCTATGTTTCACAAATAAAAAACTTTGACTTAAAAATCTTCAAATAAGTTTGGAGCCGAGGGGGTGTCAATCTTGTACTGACTAAAACCCACCCATGTTCTATTGCCCTTTATGTTCCGGGGTCGCGGTATCTCTTTCGGACAACCCCAACCCCCGGCATGTGGTGGTTTTAGCAGGCCCTTCTGCTTTGTTCACATCTTTTGAAGGCACGCGTGGAACTGGAACGGCCTGTGGCTTCATTCTTATGTTTCTTGACATTTAAAAGTACCTGTAATGTAATGGTCTAATTGAAATAAATGCTTTAAGTTTGCTCTTCATGCGCCTCTTTTGGTTGCTGTATCCATCCAATGATCACCAGCCATTAGTGTTATATCTACCAGGCGGCTAATCTTCCTCTTTTCCTAGAGCCTGTAGGTCTGAACCGACGTCAGTTTTTGCCTGACTGTCAAAGATTTACAACTGACAGCTGGTGCGTTCCGAGTCACGGAGGAATGTATTGAGCGGTACCTATTGGGTGGTCATCTATCCCCAGACCAATCGACCATCATCTGACTAGCCTTTTCCCAACTATGTTGGGGTCGGCTTCCAGACTTATCGGATGCAGCTGAATATCAGTATTTTACATAGAGCGACTGCCTATCTGACCTCCACAACCCAGTTAATACTGGATAATACGATACCCCTTGGTAAGACTGGTTGTCAGACTTTCGGAACACTGACTACCTGTAACGACTGTCAAAGATCTACAAATGACAGCCGGGACCAACGGCTTAACGTGCTTTCCGAGGCACGGAGGAAACTCGGTATGTAACGGATGGTCACCCATCCACAGACCAAACTAGGCAAGCACGGCTTAACCTTAAGATCGACCCGAGCGGCTGCTATTATTTAGTCACGGGCGCCTCGACCAAAGAGAAGAAAAAAAGTTGAGGAGCAAGTGCCTAAATAAAAACCCGGCTGTTATTATTTGACCACGAGCTCCTCAACCTGTGTCAAGGAGGCATTGAAAAGTGAGGAAGTGATTAACAGCGGGAAACTCAACGACAATTCATAAAGCTCTGAAAGACTTGTAAGCTCAATTTCAACTTACTGTAGCAGATTTTGAGGAATTTTGAGGTATTTAAAAGTAAATTATTACTTACTAGTAGCGCCCGCGGCTTCGCTCGCGTAAAATTCGAGGTAACACAGTTCCCCTTTCCTGATTTGCAGGTACCTGCTACCTGTAGTTTTTGCCCTTGCACCTAATTTATTGTAATAGCAAAGCTAAGCTTTCCCTTTTCTTCCCTCTTTCTCCTCATTTCTCACTTTAAAAAAAATCACATGTCCGTCTCCAGAGTTTCCACTATTTCAGTACCAAAATTCATCAAAATCGGTTTAGTCATTTAGGCATGAAGACGTAACAAACAAACATACAAACTCACTTTTACTTTTATAATTCTAGTAAGGACAGTAGGAACTAGGATGATCACAACCCAATTAAGCCCCCAGATCTCTAAGACCCACTTAAATAAAACGATGTCCTTAAAAGAATCTTAACAAGACAGACATCCTAGTCGTTCTATTCTTAGACATACTTTTCTAATTCTAGAGCAGGATGCAACTGCAACAGATCCTGTAGTTATACTATTTATATACAAATAAGGTCGGTGCAGTATCCACTTACTTGGTAAACTCGGTAAGATTTTGATTAATAAATTAGGTGACCTGCGCGCCACGCGACGTTTAGTTGTGGGACATACGAGCGTTTAGATCGGTGAGCTTGTTTTGATTTTCATCTTGCGTTGTTGACAAAGCTTGGCGTAACCTTTCTGAACGTTTTTTTTTTTTTTATGAGAAGGTGCAGACGCCAGCAGGTCGAAACTATAAATTTTTCCCAATGAACCTTGAACCTAATACTTTAGAAATAAAGTCGAAAATCTATCAAAGAAATCTGACAGATTGTAGTAGCTTGATGTGCAGGCGTCTGTACATACACATAAAAACGTATTTATCAATTAAATATTAAACTGCAAATAAACCAATAGTGAAACAAAACTAGTACTAGAAATAATTGGAAATTTTACATCAACAGTGTACCTATAATTTATTTATTTACTTCAGTTCTCGTCAAAAAAGTTGTTTAATGTACAAAAATATGATTCTTATAAAATAAACTGATTACACAACAAAATTTACCCGCGCGTACATACAAACTCTTATTCTTACTTTTATTAAAAGTTAGAAGTTAGTTACTCGTACCAGGTTTTATTATAGATTGTGTTTACTGAAGCGCAGAGTAATCCACAATTTGGAAACCCTATTAGGTTATGCTTGCTCACATTGCGAACTTTTAAACACAAGCGAAGCGAGCACACGTGACACAATACATTCTTATTTTGAAAAATGGAACGTTCGTTTAAAAAAAATGTAGGAAATTTCTTGTCGCTAGTTATCATTAGATTTGCATTCATAAAAAATCTCCACTTTTAAATAAATAGCAATACGTCACGAACATGAATTGTTGCTAAGATTATATTTTATGCTATCAGTATTTTAGATAAAGATTCGAATTTTAATACAAAAGGACAATGTTTTGATTTGCACTTCAATAATAAGCGTTCCTTTTCGGAAAATTAATAAATAAAAAAACGGAAATTTCACACCAGGAAAACTAAATTAACCTTTAGAGATATGGGTAACCTGATGGAAAATCTCTCAACATCCTTGAAGGAATATCCACACGAGGGGTGGACGGGCCTTGGATCTGGTGAGCTACTGCCTAAAAGTTGACTATCTATGGAGTTTCTTGCCCGTTCTTGTTCATCAGATTCAATCTTTGGAACGGGCCTTTCTCCTTCTTTACGGATAGGAAACCAAATAACATCCCCCGTTCTGGGCCGAGTGACGGGCTTTTACTGACTAAAACCCACCCCTGTTCCTTCTTTTGCCCTTTATGCAAGCAGTGGCCCTGGCCCCTTTGCTTTGCTGACATCTCTTTGCGGCGTGCATGGAATACGAAACGCGCCGTAGACACGGCGGGTCCGTCCCTTTTACACCTTAGTAAACGTTTGATTTGAGTTGACTGACCTCTGTATCACTTAACATTGTCAAAACACAGCTACCAGTTGAAAGTATCAATTGCAACAACAATAATCACAACCTACAGCCTATCTCCCATCTCTTCGACAACAAAAACATGTTAATTCTTGAATCTTCATCGATCATTGCCGATAACATCACATTATCCTTTATTATCAATATTTAAAATTACAATCAGTATTAATTGTATGCATGCTTTCAGCACAGTTAACAATCTGCATTCATATTCATCATGATTTGTTATCTACACGTGATTAAGAGAGCAAGTGTAATCGGGGGATTTTTGCATTAATCAAAGTTCCATTTTTCTGCCAAAATTAATTACTGTTGATCAAAAGCATTGGATTTTATTTGCAAATTTCCGCTATTTTGTGAGATTGCTAGCTATATGTGTACACTAGCTGTTCCCTACGGTTTCACCCGCGCTGCTCAGCACCTGTTGGTCTTAGCATGATGTTATATTGCCTATAGCCTTCCTCGAGAAATGGACTATCCAACATTAAAAGAATTTTCCAATTCCAACCAGTAGTTCCTGAGATTAAATGATAAATGATAAATGATGTTTATTTTGCAAGTAGGTTTTCACAAACACTTTTACACGTCTTTTTTTTAAAACTAGATGAGGCCGGTGTTTCGTACCCGACTACTCTGAGAAGAAACAGCCGAAACAAACTCAGAGGTCATAGTCTCTTTTAAAGTCCAGACAAAAAAAAATCTTGGTCAACTTACATGAGGACTATGCAGATTAGTGTCTGAAGTGGTCTTTTTAAGAAAGCACCACACAGATTGAGTGGACCTGTCCAGTCAGTGCAAGCATTTGTCAGTTATCGTGTAGCTCGACTCATAACCCAAGGAGCTCAACGAAACGACGAACAATACCAAAAAAAGGACATTAGCGTAGGTCCCTAAATAGTACTCAACTGCCAGAATCGTCAAAAGCAAAAAAAAGTAAATAAAAGTTATGATCCACATGGTCCTCACATTCACAATAAACAACTACAGACTAGAAAATATTTACAAAATTAAATTAATGAGATCATAATGAAATCATAAAATGTCACAATAAAAAAAAAGTAAAATCAAATAAAAAAAATATAATAAAATAGGTATAAAACAAAGTAAATATTAATGTCAAATCATTAAATAGCGCGTTAGCGCGTTCAAACAAACAAACTCTTCAGCTTTATAATATTAGTATAGATAGATATAAGATAACCTTACGTCCTGAATTCCCGAAGGATTCTACAGGGTGTGCTTTTGCTGTGTCTATGGTGCGTTAGAATTCCACGCGCGCCTCAAAGAGATGTCAGTAAAGCAGAATGGCCTGCCAGGACCACCGCCTGCCGGGGTTGCAGGTTGTTCGAAAGAGATACCGCGGCCCCGGAACAGAAAGTGATAAACAAAGCATATGGCTCGGTTTTACTCAGTAAAAAACTGACACTTTCCCTCGCTTCGCCTAGAGTGGAGGAAGTTATTTGATGATTTCCCATTCTTAAGAAAATGGGTGTGCTTATAGTATACCCAACGTTTTGCCAATTAACGTCTAAGTCCGATGCAATAGAGAGGAAACGTAAAATGTTTGAACAACTGACAGAAATGAATGTCTAACTACTTGAAACACTTACAAACTATTTCAAACACTAGGTACTTATTTCTTATGTGACTCATAATGAACATGTCAGTGGTGAGTACAGTTAGCAAGTGTTCAGGCTCGTCTGATATAGTTGATATTGATTTAAAAAACTGAAAAACGTCTTCAACTCAATTTTAATTTACTTATTTAACTGTTTGTTTTCTATTTAAATGGTATTTATTGTGGCAATTTTTAGATCTCTATATCCTTTCCTTACTAATATTATAAAAGCGAAAGTGAGTTTGTTTGTTTGTTTGTTACCTCTTCACGCTTTAATGGCTAAACCGATTGTGATGAATTTTGATACATAGATAGTTGGGAACCAGGAGACGGAACATAGGCTAATTTTTATTTGAAAAAAGTGGATGTGAGGGAGAAAGAGGGAAGAAAAGGGAAAACTTAGCGTTGCTATTGCAAATTAATAAGGCGCTACCGAATTTAACGCGAGCGAAGCCGCGGGCAAAAGCTAGTATTCTATAAAATTAATATAACGTTTACGATGTAACAATTATTATTTAGACATCATTCAGTTTAAGTACTGTAGGCCTATCATGACGTCTTAAAGCAGACCTTATTACACTGAGGGAAAAAGATGGTGCTAGACACCCTGTATAGCTCTGTCTCTTTCCCTCAGTGGAATAAGTTCTGCTTTAAGACGTCATGGTAGGGTAGCTGGTGTCGCCTAGTTCTACTGAAAATAACTATCAGCGCTATGTAGTTAATGATTAAGTCATTCATTATCAACAAATAATTATGCTGTTTTCAGATTATGCAGAGTATGTACACTACGTAAGAATTAGGTGCGGACATTGTTCAAGATAGTGAAGTATTGATAATAAATAATTAAGTATGCATGACGAAGCGTCTGTTAAAGAAAAGCTATGCCATTTATATATTTAGGATTTCTTCGTATAAGCTTCATGTAGATTAAGCAAAATGTAGAATAATGCGCATAGAATATAGACTTGCAAGTAAGCTGGGATTTTCGAATTAAATTTGATTGATTTAATTTATGTCAAATGAATAATTTTCATAATATTTAATTACAATGCATACACTTATAAAATGCCGAGAAAAGGTGCACGGTTCGAGATGCATATTTCCTATGGAGAAGAACCGGCTAGATACTCCATTGTTACTCTTCTAAAATCATATGATTCTACAATGTTAGGTAATTTGTTACAGCATTAGTAGTTAGGGACTATTCATTTATTTTTTATGACAATTTAAGGGGGAGGCAAAGCAGAGGGGAATGTCAAGGCCACCGCCTGCCGGGGTTGCAGGTTGTTCGAAAGAGATACTTACTGCGGCCCCGAAACACAAAGGAAGGAACATGGGTGAGTTCTAATCAATTCAAGTCTGACACTTCCCACCGTTCTGTCCAGAGTGGGGGAAGATATTTAATGCTTTCCTTTCCGCAAATAAGGTAGGAGGCAAATAATTGACCATGTCTTATTTTTCTTACAAGGCGATGGGAGCGAGTCTTAGTTCTTAAGTAAGATTACAAAAATGTGCAAATTTAAGATTCTCCTTTGAAAAAGCGCGGATGCATACTTACTAACGTATAACATAGGTAAAATATTTCTAAGGTAATGAAACCCTGCCACCCGCACTGCGCTTCCGGGGAATTTCCCGCTAAACAGTATTACATAATAAATTAATGGCCCGAGACTTAGTGGTTGCATATTTTACAAAAACGTAAAACAAGATAAAAGGAAACAAGCATCTAGAAATCGTCCGATCTACTATCTCAGAGAGGGAGAGTCCTAAGGTTTTATAACATGTCACATTCTTCGGCTTCCTCACGACGTAAGGGAATAAATTACACAAAGTCACACGCCTCCTTGGATTCGAGCCCAGGACTTACCACTCATAATTTAGGGCCAGTTACTGACACACTAGACGAAAACTTGCACCATATCTAAGCAAATACGAGAATTCAAATATAACTGGAATCATTAATACTAAACATTTCTTTTATGTGAACGTGAAAACACTCGATTTATGAATCATCATTATTTTATTGATCACGCCCATGGCATTAATATACACCACGATGGATTGATAGCTTGAAGTTAATCCAACGTGGTGTATTTTATATAATTTTATTTTCAACTTATTGTATCAGTCTATTGCTATCCCTCTGCATAGCAATAGCCGCTCCTCATACAGAGCAGGGAAGAGCATTAATCCGGCTCGAAGGACCAAACAGAAAAATAATAACATGCTCAACAAATGTTACCACTAATCTCATCTTTATATGAATGAATCCGTCCTGTAAATATATGAGACGCGGTTTCACTCGCGTGATACAATAAATCTTCTTGAATTTTGGCCTATATGTTATTGTAAAGTTTTATTAAAATTCATTTAGTAGTTTTTGCGTGAAAGAGTAACAAATTATCCATCCAGCCATTCATACAAACTTTCGCCTTTATAGTATCATAGTAGGATAGTAATGCTAATCGAAAAAAACATAAGAGTGTTACTTTAAAAAAACTCATATTTAGACTATACGTTTCATGTATTTTTTTCTTTTTATAGTAATTACTTGGTGATAAAACCAGCATGCCTGAGAGATATTACTCGACGGCATATTGATCCAAATTAGAGACCCATATGTGGCATAAAAACTCTAACACCAGGTAAAGCAATAACTACACGATAAAGAAAGAAGACTGTATTTAATTAATGAAACACAATTCAATTTCAAAGCACAATCAGCAATTTTACACCGGGAAATGAAAAAGGTACGTTTTTTTGCAAATAAGATCAAAACAAACGACAGTTAATGCACTTCACAATTGGAACACAAACTGATAAATCAAAGTCGATATAAATTCCCTTTCAAAGACTTGTTGATTTGCAATTAAAAACAGAATAATAGCGAGACTGCAGAAATGAAAAAACAAGTGATTAAGCTATCGATGCAAGACATCTTTTGGGATCAGCAATATTTTCTGATTAGGTATGGAAAATGGAAAAGTTTTATGCAGTAAACAATTTGATTGACCCAATTTTACTGGTGGTAATTTTTAACGTTGAGCCGGCCCAGTTTAGTATAGAGTTGAGTCGTCAACTTGTGGTGTATCTGTACCATGGTGTGAAGAAAACAATTTGTTTGTTGACCTATTTTTATTTTCTGTATTTTTTAGTTTTTTGTGTTTGAAACGTCACAATTTATTAGTTTAATTGTGGTGAAATTTCTTTAATCTTAATTGTTCTGCAAAAGTGAGCAATCAACTAATATAATTATTTTATAAAATATTTTATATGAAGTGGATTTTTTTTATGTCTTAGTAAAAACTGTTATTGAAGTTCTGGTAATTTACAGATTTTTCCAAATGAATTATAAAAAATGCCCTATTAACTTTGAAGAAACGGCAAAACCATAACTAGACAATAACTCACATTGTAATTATGTTTTGGCTTCTGATTACCTGAACCCTGAACTAAATAATCACCACACTAAAACGAACAACTTAATAACAATGCAAATATGTATTCTATTATAATATTTTGATCAACATAATGATAATCTACCTACTTACTTAACGACATTTACGCAAATAAGTGAATGTGGGCAGTTCTCATAGAATCTGCCTAATCATTAGAGTTCTGAGGCCCCAGCTAAAGTGAGTGGTAAAAACTTATATTTATTTAAAGTTTTCACCACGCACTTTAGCTGAGGGTTGAGTTTTGAATCAAAAATACCAATAGCCTGTATTTTTTTAATTTAATTATTAGCAATAAGCTCATTTAGTATCATCTACAGATATTAATAAATTCAAAAACTATTAAAAAAAAATTACGTCTGTATTTTTAATTTTAAAATTGACGTATTTACGTTACGTTTTGCATCGCGAACTTGAACTAGGGCCTCTGATATTAAAACAAACTCAATTTCCACATGCCAGTATGATTTCTTACCGCGCATGCCCAGTATTGACCAACGCGATTGTCGGCACGCGCCACGCGACCGCTCGCCATCGTTCCTTGCCGTGTGTCATGAACATACCTATTATCACTTAACAGTAAGTACGAGCGCCGTCAGTGTTGGCGGGGCGAGGCGCGGTGCAAGCGCCCGATAAAAAAATATGTTCAAAACAAAAAAAAATGTATAAAACATCGCGGTGGTTGTTTTTGAAATTAGTCCCGGGTCGTGGGTGTGAGTGAGAACTGTTATTCAATTGAATGACAATTAAATAAATAATTATAGTAAACAAATAATAATAAATAAACAATAGGAAGTGCGGTAAATATTTTTAAAAAGAATTATCCATATTTTGAATTTTTTGGAAAATGTTTGCGTTATTTTTGGTGTTTGCGGTTTGTTTTGGAGGTGGGTTTTGCAATATTATATTATTCTTATTTTATTTATTCGCTTAACATTAAAATTACATTTTTAAATATTTCTTAGAAAAAAAATAAGAATATAAAAAAGGGCTCTGCCGGCAAAGGGAGCAGGGTCCAAGCTACCGGTAGTTAGGGCTCCAGAGACAGGAACCTCCTCACAATGCGAGCCGTATCGAGGAGTACTGTCTTCTGAATCAGGCCTTTGATCCAACCATTTAAGGCGATTATCATTACTCTTATTTTTTTTATGAATGTTTTAAATATTAACGAACTGAGCTGAGAACAGATATGGGATTTGAGCAAAACTGACATTACGTGGGTTTACTATTAAATAAAACTCTGCTTATCCCTTTAGGAATTAAATACGTGATTGAACATTAAGTGAATTTAAACATTTGAATTTCCTATTTTTCATACTCAATGCTATCACGTGTTTTTTTTTATTTGAAACGTGAAATATATATATACTTACCATAACTGTAATCAGTTCACGTTTAAGCATGTATTTGTTTACCTACACAAAACTTATGCAAATTTTGTTAATAAATCAAAAATTGCAGATCTTGAAAAAAATTGACTTAAGTACATACTTTTTTGCGGTTAGGTAAACTTCAAATAACTTCGAGAGGAGCGCGGGAAGTGTGTGTACTGACTAAAATCCACCCATGTTCCTTCTTTTTGCCCTTTGTGTTCCTGGACCGGTATATCAACTTAAGTACTATCGCGGTATCTGAACATAAGTTTGTGTATTGAGAATTGTATAAAATATTTTTGATAAGTAATGTATCTACACATGTCAAAAATTTAATTATTGTAGATTCAAAATAATCTGTTGTCCCGCTATATCTACGAATTACGTTTTTTGTATCATTTTTTTAAATATTTTATTTCTTTTTGTAACAGACTTAAGTCTGCAGGCGGAATGGAGTTATGGAAGTAAGTATTTTTTTTAATTACTTAGTTTAATAGTTTTTCTTTCTTTTTTTTAATAAACGTTGCCCCACACTCGGAATTTCTCCTGTTTCGTGGGTGCGTTAACAAACATTTAAAACTGATATACACTAAACACCAGACCCGAAATAACTATCTATAGGCCATACAAATATTTGTTCCGTGCGGGAATCGAACCCACAACACGCAGCGCAGCAATCGATAGCTCAGCCACTGCGCCAACCGTGTCGTTAAAAAAAATAGTACATAAGTAGTATCTTATTACATTATATATCACATTTAATTAAAATTCTTCCACAGACAAGGATGAATAATATGTTAAGATATGTAAGCAGTCTCTCTTAACATTAACTTGATTTAAAAAAAAAACTAAATTACCTTTAGGAGCTAAGAAATATTTTAATTACCTTGATACAAAATTGTTATACAGCTAATTATAAGATTTGGACCTTTAATAACAGATTCTAAAGAAGGAATTTTGTTTTTGCGGTTTTTAACTTTATGCAAAGAATTTTGCATGAGTATTAATTCTAAAAAAACGGTCAAGAGTGAGTCAGAGTCGCGCACCAATGGTTCCGTACAAACTTGCGACATAAACGGCCATATCTTTTGACTGAGCAGACTAAGGCGCGTCGCCCACAAGATCAACAGTCGAGGCGCAGGCACATAAGAGGCACGCCGCATCGAGATTTTCTTAACAAATGTCGTGTGGGCGACGCGCCTTAGAGGGTTGATTTTTTACAGCACAAAAGAACTACAGAGATGACTATATGGTTATAATTTCAACTCGATACCTTCGTTCCCGAGATGAAGGGACAGACAGACAGACAACAAAGGTTCCACTAAGGGTTCCGTTTTTCCCTTATGAAGTGCGGAATCCTAATAACTTGTTTTTTTAATAGGTAGGGCGCCAAACAGATAACTTGTCAATAATTAAATCAGAAACCACCAAAACAAATTAATCATACAATGCATTAAAAGTTGATTAAAATTGAGTGATTTTATCAAATTTCAATAATAACTTGTGTACTTTATCTATAGGTAAAAATAATATCATGACTAGGTAAACAGAGAGGTACTTCAGATATTGACATAAAGTGGTAGGTTATGTAATAATTACACGATGGGCTGGTTGCTAAACAATAACAGCCGCTCGGGTCGGCTCTCAGGTTAAGCCGCAGGTTGGTCCGTTGATGACGCTCATGACATGCCAAATTTTCTCCGTGCTCCGGAAAGCACATCAAACTGTTGGTCCCAGCTGTCAACTATAGATCTTTGACATTCGTTACAGGTAGTCAGTTATACGAATGTCTGTCAACTAGTCTTGCTAAGGGGTTTTGCGATATTCAGTACTAGCTTCCGCCCGCGACTTCGTCCGCATGGCACAGTTACTTTGAGCTAACGCTAAATTTAACCCGCGTGACGATCGAAAAAAAAAGATTGTTCTCGCCCCTTTTCTTTTCTCTTTCTAACCCTATTATCAAATTGTTTTCGTCTCCAGGGTCCCAACTATCTCTGTACCAAAATTCATCAAAATCGGTTTAACCATTTAGGCGTGAAAACGTAACAAACAAACAAACTCCCTTTCGCTATTAAGATAAGTAAGGATTAACTGTGTTGTGGAGATCAGATTGGCAGTCGTTTCATGTAAAATACTGGTATACAGTTGCATCCACTGGAAGCTGAACAAATTTGGGAAAAGGTTAGGCAGATAATGATGTTAGGTTAGTAATTATCCTACTTTGAAATAAAATAGCTTTATGCCATCTTCAGCGTAACTTTTTTTTGTTGTCGTGGGGAAACCTTCAAAAGGCGACCGGTCTTTGGGGACAAGACCGGACAGTGTGGAACTTTTACCGCACTAAATCTACTCCAGTGATCACCATCTGCACATGAGAGGAGGCCCCGATTCCTCTTAATAGACCTGTCCGGAGCCCCCTCTGCGCAACGCCTGTTAAGGCACAATCCTGGGGCGTAGGTCACCCCTGAGCCTCGCTAATCTTCAGCGTACCTCAGAGAGACTTACTTTGATTGGCTTTGATTTCCATGCATACAATTAAACCAGCCACTATTTCACCTAAGAAAGCCAGCTGCAAATTATTTTAGCGGCTGTGAATAATGAACTTTATGATCAGGTAACTTAAAGACGCATTTAATCTTAAAATTCCTGTATTCTGTGGATATTTTGTAATCTTTCTAAGTTGCTCCTTTATTATATGAACTATTTTTTCTGTTCATAACAAATTTGACGACCTGGAAGAATGCCAATTAATTCAAAGTCAGACCATAGACACGCACACTAGGAAAACCGGCAAATTGCAAGTTGGATTTACGCTTAGGGTTCTGTACAAATAAAACTAAAAATCTTATATAGGTAACTTTTTTTTCGGGTATTCTTGATTAGGCTTAAAAGTTGTTCAGATTATTATTGTCGCCCATGTTTGTATGTATATTTTGCTGGTACTGTTTTAAAAAAAACTATAAAAACAGCGTCGGCTTAGTATTGCCCACTTTTTTGCGGATGATTTACCATCGCAGCTATTTGATAATATTTATATTATCAAATAGCTTCCCCCGCTTGGGCGGGCGGGTTAGAGTATCAGAGTTTTACTGACAAACTCACTCATGTTCCTTCTTTTGTCGTTTATGTTCAGAGGCCGCGGTATCTCTTTCGAACAACCCGCCACCATCCCGTACCCCCTTGACCGAACCGAGTAAGAAATCCATTGGTATTCCTAAGCTACGGAACCCTAAAATGGTGGCGATGTCACGAGCGATGGTACGACGATACTTGCTGCACTGCAGCTACTGGTGTTTAATAATTATAAACACCAAACATCGATTGAAAGATAGCGATAGCTACAGATAAAACTATTTAAACTGACATGGTCAATAACATTCAAAAATAGTGATGACTCTGAATCAGAGATATAACGGAGCTTCGATTCCGGTTCCGTTAAGTCGGAACTTCCGATTATTATTACACTTTCGGTTCCGACTTCGGTTCCGATACTTTCGTATCGGATGTTAATCGGAGGTCGAACGAAACAAAGCGGGCGGCGCGCGACGGCCTGTGCCGAACAGGTTCGAAGAATTAAACTTTAAATTCATTAATTTTATCTTTTGTTTATTTGGAATTATGCCAATTTTTTTTCACAGTTGTTTTTTATTTTATAATAAAAAGTAAAAATGAAAAGAATTGACTATAAATCATGTTTTATTTGTCCTTAAACAAACTGACCCTGCCTCCGATTTCGATTCCGATTCCGATAAACCAAATTTGAAAACTCCGATTCCGATTTCGGTTCCGATAAAACTACTTCCGTTACATCCCTGCTCTGAATGTTGATGGACCGAGAACGAGAGGAAGGCCAAAGAAAAGATGGATGGATTGTGTAAGGAATAATATGAAGGAGAAAGGAGTAAATGATGCCGTGACGTCTGATAGGGGAGAATGGAAGACGAAAACGTGTTGCGCCGACCCCAAATAGAATGGGACAAGGGTAGGAAAGTGATGATGATGATGGTCAATAACATTAATAAAAACATGTCTAAATATCTCGTTTTAAACGTTAATAATAATCTCTACAGATAATCAAATAGCTCATCAATTCACCAAATCACAAAATCATTTTTTAAAGCAAACCTTTGTTTTTCTTCTAGTAGCAGCTTCAGAATAAACGTCATAATATTTTACTAACTTACTAGGCGCGATCATAAATCTTAGATGATGAGTTTTAAATCGAAACATAAGGGTTTCCTGTTGACCTGTTGTCTCCAGAATCTGCAGCCATCTTGGAACTATAGAGATGGAATTTCATACGAAAATACAATAAGCTTTATTTAGAAAACAACCGGCAAAGGGCAAGTCGGACTCGAGTAGCGAGGACCGTACAAACTTGCGATACGGTCAGTATCTGTTGACTGCATAGACTTAGAGACTTGATTTTGTTGATTTCACAGCTCCTCAGGACCATAGAGTTTTGAGTATATGGTTTTAATTTCAACCAGATACCTCCACGCATTCTAGTAAAGGGTCTTGACAGACAGACAGACGGACAACAAAGTGATGCCATATGGGTTTCTTTTTTCCTTTTGAGGTAGAGAACCCTAAAAATAAAAAAAATTGAGGTGTCAAGGGACACCCGGATGGAACGAAGTTCCTATAGAAATTAAAATATCTGGCTTGCTTTCTTTAAGAGAGAGAGAGACAGACAGACAAACACTAACGAGAAACATGCGACGCCGCACAGCTTACAATAGCAAAAAGTGTCGTGACAACTTTTCGTAAGATTTTTTTACGTCTAACCCCCTTTCACAACGCGCGATAAGGAACTTCGTTCCAAAACTAATAAGTAAATACACATCATTTATTAAGCCCTCGTTTTTTCCCCACAGTGGAAGCAGAATGGCCGGGAGTGTGCACGGTCGGCAAGTTACAGTCTCCGATCAACATCATGTCGCAGGAGACAGTGCTGGATAACAACCAGGTCCACATCCGGGGACCCCTGGTCTTCCGCGGATATAATAACGTGGGACTCGTCGCTAGTAACAATGGACATACTTGTGAGTAGACCGAAGCGGTTTTTGTTTGATAAAAAAATAAATGGACCTTCAACAAGTCATCAACTAGTCAAGATTCAAGATTCTTTAATTTGCAAAAAACTTGAGAGGTGTCAAGGGACACCCAATTATGTACAAATAACCTGTATACACTCAACATAAATAATCGTCGCGACACCACACTGTTCAATGCCAATAGAAAGACGAAACGAAAATAGCTGGCTTGCTTTTTATGAGAGAGACAGAGAAACACGTGCAGTCGCGCACGCCGCACGCCTTACAACTATAGCAAAAAGTGTCGTTACAACTTTTGGTCTTATTTTTTTTTGTCTAGCCCCTTTTTCCAGATAATATACATGGTATGATGCTTATTATTGGTGTTACAAATAATTTTCTGGCTGAACATGTTTGACCATGGCCAGTGTACAAATCATGCCGAAAGACAGTCACATTTAAAAAAAAAACAATAATATAATTAAATCAACAAATTAACATTAATAGAAAATAAAATAAATACAATAGATTAGTCTGTAACTTTATAGCGATTTACATATTATTTAAACATCATTCTGTATATCAAAAAAAGTAACTACGCAAAAAGCGTTGATGGAAAAAGACCTTTTAAAAGAAAAAGAAACTGTTTATTAGACCCGCACATGACAAGACAATAAAATAAAAAAAAAAACAATATAAAAAAGACAATTAATTAAATTAGTCCTGTTCGAGGCCAAAAGGCCCCTATCTCAACATGGTGCTGCTACATGACAACCATGTCACAGCGCTGATATTTTAATAACTGGGTACAAGAAAGTGTAAAGCGTGGGGTGAAAAACGTCATACGTTTTTGATAGCTTCTGTCATACATTTCGAGACAAATTTCACTCATGATCAATGTTTAGCCGTAGAAATATGAAGCCATTTTTTTTCTTTTTTACATGGCAAACGTACCTTAAACAAACCGATTCATTTAAACTTTGAAGAGATCTAGATTATAACGATCGGGGATAAACGATAGCTTGTTCATGTTGTTGAGTTTGATTTTAGGAAAGTAACTTATTTCGCATGATAAAATAAAATACGGATCAATGAGAAGGCAAAGGAAATTCAATGGAAATTAAATTCCGCTACAGGAAGTACTGAACGTTGGGACCTTTCGAACCTAACAGCTTCCGCTTGAGTTCGAACCCTACTCACGACATTCCTTATCTATACTAATATTATAAAGCTGAAGAGTTTGTTTGTTTGTTTGAACGCGCTAATCTCAGGGACTACTGGTTGGAATTGGAAAATTCTTTTAGTGTTGGATAGTCCATTTCTTGAGGAAGGCTATATAACATCACGCTACGACCAATAGGTGCTGAGCAGCGCGGGTGAAACCGTGGGGAACAGCTAGTATGACATACATGTTATTTATTTAATTACTAATTGCGCCCCGGGGTTTCACTCGCGTGGTGATAGAATATAAAATATTTCTTTATGAATTGTAGCCTATGTGTTATTCTAATGTATAAGCTTTACTATTGTAAAGTTTCATTAAAATCCATTCAGTAGTTTTTCGCGTGAAAGAGTAACAAACATCCATACATCCTCACAAACATTCGTATTCATAATATTCATAGGATTTTCTTTATTATTTTTTCTTCTTACTTATACGTTTTTAAACTTTCTAGATGAACGAAGCAGCCTTGAGCAAAACAATTGAATTTCTACATTTGTTTCAGTAAAATGGGCTGGAGTCAATGACGGTGAAGCACCAGTTCTATCTGGTGGTCCTCTGAGAGGAAACTACACCTTCCTGCAGTTCCACTTTCACTGGCTGTCAGAACACGCCATTGATGGCATGAAGTAAGTGAAATATAACTCTTTTAGACTACTCGAAGCTGGTGTTAATCTACATTAATTTAGTATTTTAATACTTGTTCAATTTGATTATATCTTGAATTTAAGTAATTTTATTATATTTATTTATATTATATGTAATTTATTGAGTAAGCTTTTAAACTGAATTGAATTACTGCATCTAAATAAATTAGAATTTATTTAATTTCGTACTGTAAATCTTGTTGTATCAACAAGATTTACAGTGTAAGCAACTTAATAAATTATTGTCTAGTGTTAGTATCAATTGCCCTTTGCACAAGAAATTCTGCAATGGGAGATTTATATCTCTCCGCCACAGTTCAATAAACCTTTACGACGTTACATTTCAATAAGCCTTTACGTCAAAAAGAAACAGCCACTTCTGAAAAAAAAACAAAAAAAATCGAGGTTCAAAGCAAGATATCTAAAACCTTAAAACCTTACTTACGTACTTAAATCCTATTAACTTTCTTCCTACATTGTAAGTTCCTATCATCTTATCAAAAGGAGAAATAATGTATTAACATTTTCTCATCAACTCATCATCTACCTAGCCTTTTCCCAACTATATTGGGGTCGGCTTCCAGTCTAACGGGATGCAGCTGAATATCAGTATTTTACATGGACCGACTGCCTATCTGATGTCCACAACCAAGTTACTACTGGGTAATACGATACCCCTTGGTAAGACTGGTTGTCAGACTTTCGGAACTCTAACTACATGTAACGACTGTCAAAGATCTACAAATGACAGCCGGGACCAACGGCTTAACGTGCTTTCCGAGGCACGGAGGAAACTCGGTATGTAACGGGTGGTCACCCATCCACAGACCAACCTAGGCAAGCGCAACATTTTCTCATCATGATTATTATGAATAGTTGAACATTTTCTCATCAACTATTCATAATAAACAAGCAGAACTTTACGAAATACTGAAAAAACTACAAAAACCTATTTCATGACGAAAGCGAATCGTTCTTCTAAGCAAAACCTTTGCCTTACGGATCTTTTTACAACTTTTTCAAAAGCCTATCTTTTCAGCATTCTGAACATGAAAGGGGTGACCTTTCGTATTTCGCACCTTTTCATTGCCACTCTGCCTTTTGATTACTAACGAGAAACGAACGTGACTTTGCATTTACTGACCCTACCCTATTTTATACAACCCTGGTCATTCATACGATACTAAAAAGAAACTCTTAGTGATTTTCGAAGTCAGTGCCTTTTTTTTGATTCATCGATTAATTTGCCAGTGACAACAGTTCAATTAAAAAAAAAAAACAAAAAAAAACCCAAAAATTACGGAAAATTAATTTACTTCCGGAAGTCGGTGACTTTTATTTGATTCATAGATTGTTTTGCCGCCGACTTCAGGAAATAAATTAATTTTCCGTCTTTCACTTCGTATAATAGGGTCAAAGAATTTTTTTTTTTTTATTATTGATAGGCTCGCGTTTGACCACTATCTCACCTGATGGTAAGTGATAATTACGTAAGTATTATTCAAAAATAAGGGACACGTATTTTTTATTTGTAAATTAGACGAAAAATGACAAAGATATAAAGTTACGTGTGACGTCACTTGTCGCGAAAACATGCAGCAACGTGTGTCCCTTATTTTTGAATAATCTAAAGGACGGACCAATAAAATATTTACATACCCTACATCAAAAACTTTTTATCCGTTTCAAAACATTCTTTCACCAACCGAAAAATACAAGGGTTTTTTAAGTAGTGAGAACATTGCAATTTATTTATTTCCATCTGGTTGAGTTTGTTCCATGTGGTAGTAAATTGTTTGTTGCTGACAATTTAATAATTAACCGGTTGATAGTTATTTAATTTGTCGATCAGAGGGTAATCTATTAAAGTAATTATGATGATACTGTGTGTATTTTAGATCTTAAACTATCTTTACTATTGAGAGTCGTTACAAATTGATAGTCAGTGGCCTGAAAGTGTGATAACCGATCTTACCAAGGGTATAATATTACCCAATACTAACTAGGTTGTGTTGGAATAAAGCTGAGCAGGTGACGATAGGAAGTTGGAAACAAATCATTTCAATATATGTCCTTTAACTGACATGGTCAGTAACATTATTATTAACACTTGAAACGGAAAATTTACCATGTTTGTTATTTATTTAGAGTTTTCTATATTTGGAAATGGATGTTGAGAACACCATGATCGCGGATGAACTGAAGTTATTGCGGTTGGATGTTTGTAGGGCTATTGACTAAGAATACACCATCGGGCGCAGCACCGCTCCCAGACGACTCTATGAAACTTGACGCTGCGGCAGCGCTAAGCTCGACGCTGTATTCTAAGAGAATAGCTCTACTATCGTCACTAGACGGACGGACAGTGAGCTACTCATTGCTCACCGTCCACAGACCCGCGTCTACGGTGGCCGGGAGTCGTCTCGCGACACGCTTAGCCTCTAATTTGTCAGTAACGGCGTCTTCAATAATCCGCGATAACTACTTATTAATTATGTAATTTATTACATAATTAATAAGTTACCAGTGCATTCACCCGCCAAAACCGGTGTGAATTATCATTGAAAACCTTGGTTTTTTGATAATAAATAACCGATTAAATGAAACAATAAAATAATATCTGGTATACTAGATATTTTATGTAATAGATAATATTTAAATTAAAAAGAGATAATATTGATTGTGTTCATGTTTTAAGCCGCTATATGTCTATAAATGGATAAATATAAAGAAAAGACTTTTCTTTGCTTTTCGTAGACCTTATCACAAAATCTGGTGTAGTGTTAACTACTGTTGAACCAGAAAAAGTATGCGCTTGCGTAATCCTCTTGTCCCTGAATTAGTACGAACGTCACCCTACAGAACAAGCTTATAAGTTTCATATTACTACCACATCATATGTTACTCCAAAGATGAAAATGATTTTTGAATATAGAGTCTATGTAGTTCGGATTAAGTGTATAATTTGTCGGTATTCAGCAGAATCTGGTAAGACTGGAAACCGACCCCAACATAACTATGCAGCTTTTTCCCTACTAAAAAAAGTCTATCATGAAAGCATACGATGATACTTTATACGGTATACTTTATCTAGAATTTTGTTACCATAGTTTTGACAAATATTAGATCGTACTGTTGTTCGTCCGTATTACCGGAGATAGAAGATAATTGGCGAACCGCATACTTTTAGTGGTAAATCTGCAATCTTTACATTTTGCTACATGACAAAAAAAAACGAGACAAACTTACTTTAACTGTTTTGTTACCCCGAGAGAGATTCAACAACAAAAGAATGTAAATCATCCCAAAACAGTACAAAATACTGTAATCTTTGTACAAATCAAATCGTACAATATTATGTCACCTGTGATAAGTAGGCATCAGCAGAGTTTGTTTGAGGATTACCTGTATACTCTGTGGCGTGTGAGTGACATTTATTTGTTCCCTAATATTGTAAATACTGCCGCATGCTAGTCTCTTTCCACAGAGACTAAAAAATGTTTTAAAACTATAAAGTTCTGTGAATGAAATAGTATTTTAGCAAAATTATTACTTGATACACTAAAATGTCACTAGAGTGTCAGACCTATCCTACCGGGGTTGCGGGTTGTTCGAAAGAGATACCGCGGCCCCGGTACGTAAAGGGCAATAGAAGGAACATGGGTGGGTTTTAGTCGGTAAAAGTCTGACACTCCCCCCGCACCGCCCAGAGCGGTCGAAGTTATTTGATGATTTCCCAAACCAAAAAAAAGGGCAAGACCTATGTACCTATTTTTGACTTGAAGTCTCTGTTGTTTTTTTTCATTCTGTCATAAATTGATAATCTAAATCTGCAAAGAAAATAATACGTTTATTGTTTCTATATTTTTTAATTACTGTTATTACTTGCTAAATATTCTCCAGCGTTTGATAGTTTATTACCAGTATACACATGTTATTGGCAAAATTGTGGTATCTCTCGTCCACAAAAGCCATTAATGAAGAGTTGAAGTTGTACCTATTTTCTGTTCCTGTCTTTTTTGTGTATTCAGTGTGTAGATAAATCGTAAAAATAAATAATTCACGAAGGAGATGACGAGATGAGCTGGATTCTTTCTCAAATGACTGTCGTAAACTCGCCCTAGACCAGGAAAAGTAGAAGGAGGGTAGGGAAGACTTTGCTCTGCAGTGATACAATACAGGCTTGTTGTAGGTAAATACTTACTAGGTTTTGCCCGCGGCTTCGCTCGCGTTTAATTCGGGGTAACACAGTTCCCCTTTCTTGATTTCCAGGTACCTGCTACCTGTAGTTTTTGCCCTAGCCCCTTATTTATTGTAATAGCAAAGCTAAGCTTTCCCTTTTCTTCCCTTTTACTCCCTCATTTCTCACTTTTGCAAAAAAAATGTTCTATATCCGTCTCTAGGGTCCCAACTATCTCTGTACTTACCTAAATTCATTAAAATCGGTTTAGCCACGTAGGTGTGAAGACGAAACAAATAAACTCACTTTCGCTTTTATAATAAGTATTAGTAAGAATTCACAATTACATTGATTATGCAAATTCAACAACATTCACATTAGTTATAGTTAAGATAATTGCAAAAAGACATTAATTTATAGTAAGAAAAAACCAGAAATCATCCTTTTATTTTATTTTATGAGCGGTGACAGATAAAAGCAGTAAAATATGTCAACACATAATAAAGGAAATGAGCTACCTGTTTCTTTATATAAATGTGTACATACTTAAAGTGTATATCATAGATACATTTTACGACATGCAATAAAATAATGTTTTCTCTTAGGCGGTTACAATTTTCAAAGAGACTGAAATTGCTGTAAAATTATTTACAATTACATTTTTTTCTCAAACTGAAATTCAAAGCATTTATTTCAATGAGACCAATATCGGTAGGTACTTTTGAATGTAAAAAACAAAATGATGAAGCTACAGTCCCAATCACAAGGCATAATAATTTGTGAAAGTACTGTAGTTGCCAATTCCAAACCGTAGATCTCTATGGAGCAGAATGGGCAAGAAACTCCATGGACACTCTTTTAAATTATTAATCTGTAAGGTGTTCTTCTCTCTTACAATAACTGTTGGAAAAATAAGAGTCGGAAAGGTCTTATGTGCGGTCGCAAACAACTGCTGAACACGGGGTCCTAGGTTCGATTCCTGGTCCGGGCAAAATATTATCACTGGGTTTTTCTATTACGAAATTCACAGTAGCGGCTTGGAGTTTGGAAGGTGGCGGTAAGATACCCCCGTGCATCGGAAAGCACCTTATTAGTCTCCGGTCGTGTCGGATTACCGTCTCATCGGACTATGAGAGTGAGGGAACAGAGAGTGCACCTGAGTCTGCGCACTGACGCCTGCACAATATGATCTCCCACGCCGATGGCTAACCTCCGCTGAGATTGGCCGCAATGGCCGAAAACGGTCAGGAGGACTATTTGAACAGAACAACAAAACAATTCCAATCAATCGAAGGTCATCTTTAGTTCTTCTCTGCCTTCAACATTTATATTCTCTACTAAGGCAGATGATGATGATCTTAAACCTGGTTTAACCAAAGATATTTGTTATCAGGTATCCTCTGGAAGTCCATATGGTTCACATCAAGACTGGCCTGACTTTGCCAGAAGCTATGGAGAGATCTGATGGCTTGGCAGTCATTGGTGTATTATTTATGGTAAGTGGAAGCAATACTATCTATACAATTTTTGCTGTACCATGGTACGGGTGATATCAGCTGAAAAAATATGTTTAGTACTTCATAGTAAAATATTCCATCAGTAAACTGCAAATATATAATAGGATCAATTTTTTTAGTAATTGAACCCTAATTATTATTTAGGGTATAAGGTCTTATACGGATTTATATTATCCTTTTATTTTTTTTGGGGTAGGAAATCATCAATTAACTTCAGGGGGAGTATCAGACTTGTAAAACCCACCCATGTTCCTTCTATTGCCCTTTACGTTCCGGGACCGCAGTATCTCTTACGAACAACCCGCAACCCCGGACTTATATTACCCTTCAACTACAGTTGAAAGACATTTACAAGTCAATTTAAATCTAACATAATTTATCTTTGTTGTAGGTAAATCGAGGATACGAGAGTTCACATGCTCTGGCGCAGCTGATGCCATTTGTGCCGTACATCGCTAACAGCGCAGCCAACCAGACGGAGACCCACAAAGTTGATATTACGTAAGTACACCCTTATAATAATAATAATACCAGTCTATAACTGTCCCACGGCTGGCCAAATCCTCTTCACAGGCATGAGCATTGACCACGCTTTCTCAAGACGGGTTGGTGATTTCAGACTTAAATCCTTACTAGTATTATAAAAGCGAAAGTGAGTTTGTTTGTTTGGTTATTACGTCTTCACGCCTACATGGCCAAACCGATTTTGATGAATTTTGGTACAGAGAAAGTTGGAACCCTGGACGCGGAAAAAAAGTGACTAAAAGGGAAAAAAGGTTATTTGCTTAGGACTTCGTTTTAAACTGGCTGAATATTTTTCTACTTCGCTAATGGCGATACATCTAGTCACAATTAAAGGCTTCTTAAAAAAATATAGCCACAACACACAGCTTCAAAGTCTACTTCTGGTCTACAAGACCTCTGAGAGGGAAGTCCAAGCCAAAATGTTTAAACCACGAAAATGTAGAAAGGTTTCAAAATTAGTTCCGTAGATTCGTACCGTTTAAGGGAAGGAAGTGAATTATGGAGCTAATTAAAGTTGCTGTTAGGGCTTAAGGGTGACGAAAGTTGGAGAACAATAGCAGGAGATATTAGTTGCGGCTTAAAGTTACTTGACGATGATACACTATCAAGGACAAATGTATATATTAAGGAATAGTCCTATTTATATCATCAATGCCAAAGTTTGTGAGGATGTATAAATGTATGAGACGCTTTAAGAATTTTACGCAATCCCGGTACTATGTTTTCTTGAGGTACAGAGTACATTTCAACATGTACGCGGTCTAAGCCAGGGGCCAAAGCTAGTTTTACAAGACATCCTTGTCAATCTTCTTTTTTCTATCACATGAACTTGACAAGAATAGGTCTTACCAAAGCAAAAAATAACTTGTCTGTGACGCCTAGGTAAGCGAAAATCTCTTTCAAAGCGGTTTATGGTAACTTCATCATATTGCTATCAGCGATAGAATTACGAATAATTGGCAATATTGTTAAACAGTTGTTTTTCAATTTTGGTGTACAATAAAGTGTATTCAATCATTTTGGCTAGGTATCCAGGCTGCTGAACAGCAGAAGCCAGATATCTCAATATTACCACAAATATAAATTATCTTCCAAGAATTTCACGTACTAAACATTGATTTTGTTTGTAACAGGCGTCTCCTCAGCCATGAGCCTCAGTCTTACTACACGTACCACGGATCCCTGACCACTCCACAGTGCCAGGAGATCGTCACCTGGATCGTCATGGACAAACCCCTCTTCATCACTGCAGACCAAGTAAGCATTAATTTTATTGAGACATTATGTTTGTTAAGGATATTCAAAAGTAATGACCTAAAATCCATTGTTTTTGGACAGCCAATCTGTATCATACTTCGAAAGATAAGGTATCCATAATTTATAAAAAAAAATCTTAAAGAAAGTCTTTGTGGTTTTAAGACCATGCACTTAAAAATGAGCATATTCTCATCACTACCAATGATTAAGGTCACCTTGACTTATGAGATGTCTGAAAATGCCGATATACCTTGAGCAAGTGTCAATCAATGCTCGCGTCCTCTATTTATGAAGACACCTTTAATTACCATTATTTTTCTGTACTTTCTGGTTAGTGCCTAATCCCATGACTTGGCTGTTTAGTTACCCTGCAATGATCAGCCAAGGTCATACGTAAAATACTAAACTCCTTTTTCTCCCTTCAGTACAGGATGTTCACCAAAGTGGACGTGGGCGGTGACTACAACTACAGGAGTCTTCAGCCCACTAGTAACAGGGTTGTCTACCGCTCCATAGCCTCATGCGCCTCGATCTTGGCTCCAGCACTCCCTGGCACCCTGCTCACCCTCCTGTCGTGCCTATCCACGACCCTGGCTACAGGAGTCAAAAAGGGCGTAAGTGCCGTCTGGGATATCAAGCGGAAACTCTTTGGAGACAGTGTCAAAAAGTGCGTGAAGCTTGCTTAGTTGGATTTTGGTGTCTGAAGGCGTCTTTCATCTCCGGTGAAGTTCTGGCGGTCTTGAAGCGACAATCGTCTTCGAACTAACTTTTCCACCATGGTTAACTTAGATGAAACGTTACTTGGTTCAGTATTTTCTGAATTCGTTTATGGGAAGTGTCCATCTAATGTAGGTATTGAAAGGCATTCGATTTAGATGCTAGATAAAATGTAGGAACTGCCAAAAAATATATTAGTGATTTATGAAGGTGCCAACAAAAAGTGCTGTGTTTCGGCATGTAGCTGACTTCTATGATAAATCTTGTAGTTTTAATGTGCCATATACGCAACTAATTGGAAAGGTCAGAAAATATTTTGTGCAGTGACTTTAGGCATGAATGAAAATGGTTTGCTAGAAGTTCCCACAAAATGTTTGGCCAGAAGTTTTAAAATATGTGTGTCGTGTTCATTTAGATATAGAATTGTCACTAATCATACCTGAAATAAAATCTTAAATGTTTGTGCACTGTTAAAATTTCAACTATCGGCACTGAACTACTAGGCCAACACGTTTCAAAGCAGGATTATTGTAATGCCATTCCAGTATTGGAAAGAGACAGAGCTATACAGCATGAATAGCGCCATCTCTTTCCTCCACTGGAATAAAAATGAACCTGCTGCGTTCTGAAAATTCAGCAGTGCGTCTTTATATAGGCATAGACTTTCATATCCTAGGGCTAATAAAATGAGCAATAATCGTTGATTGCATCATTTATGTAAATTAAATCATAAATTGTTATCAATCGGCGATATTAAGGTACGATGCCAAGACAATTAACTTTCGTCTTTTCTTTTACGTTTATCTTAATCTAGATCCAGACAAAGATTTAGCATTATCCATTACTGACATTAATGTATTTAATTCTTCGGTAATTGTGCGAAAAATACAGGCAAAGACAAATAAATACTAAGCTATAAATGCGAAAGTAAATTGGTCTGTCTGTCTTTTTGGCTGAACGAATCTGGATGGATTTTGACACAAGGACCAGTACCCAGGTAATGTTCTAACATTACCTGGGTACTGGGTACTTTATATCCAGCTAGTGCATTCTCAACAAAAATTTAGTACTAAATATTATTGTCGCCGATTTCTAGTCATCAGCAATTTATAGATTGTTTAACTAATCTTTCTTATGTTGCACGTGTTGATAAAAAATATTTAAGATGTAAAGATTCGATTATGAGATCGCATTTCCTGATAGTCACACGATTTAATGTGACGCAAAATTAAATCAGTTTTTAATTACGGATTATTTTGACGTTCCGCTATTATGATGATGTAATACTGATATATCATGGTTCACAAGCACATGATTTGACACGTGACTAAAAAATGTTCAACATAAAATAAAAAATAATGGTTAAAAAATTTCAAACGAATCATTAGACGCCATTGTCTTTCATGTAAAAACCCAAATAAAAAGTTTTAAATCTTAACTTCACAAATGTGACATTGTTTGCAAAATAATAATAAAATCAATAATGTTAATATTATTTTACCAAAAGCTATTTATGTAAAACATTACTGCTCAACGTCACAATTTTTATTATTATAAAAGTTAATCTTTATCAGAATATTAAATTATATCTCTATTATTATAGTTATCATAGGCTATTTATTAGGATTATCACAATGCAATATAATGCAGGTAAACCAATAAATATGATTTATTGGCATAATAATTCTTTTTATTTTATTGATAGATTTATTGGTTGTTTGTGACGTATTTTATCTTAAGTAAAATAATAAATGTAAATAAATTATAATCATAAAAGCGTTATAAAGTTGGAAAGTAATTCCTGTCATCTCAATTGTAAATATATAATTATTTTTAAAGAACACAGGAGAATTAATATTATTTTCTGAAATTATATGGCAACTACATTATCATTATTTTAATAATAACATTTAATAACTATTACAACGATTATTGTATTAAGGTTTTTATTTCATTAATAAATGTTTTGTTATGTTTGATTAATAATAATCGGCTGTGAATTACGAACGATTGGAAATGAGTGTGTGATAATGTGTTTCTATTAAGTTTAAAAAATGTACAGTTTAACCATTATGATAGTTTAAAAAAAATAATATGACAAATTAATAGAAATTATTTAAATGTGTTTTATTTATTTCCTACTGCCTGCTTTGTTCTCAAGAGGATGGTTGTCTGAAGAAAGAAGTATTTGTTATTTCTAGCTTTCTTATGGCAGGTGAATTCCCTGCTATTATTCACAAATCATTTATCATTCCAACCTCCTTAGTGGAGTTATTATGCTGCAATCAATTACCATTTAAGTGGCGTTAAGCACTACTTTTAAATAGGCAGCGGTTTCGAATTGAACTCGAGACCTTTCATTTGGCATGCATTTGCATTTTTTTGAAGAATACATCGTGAAGTTTGTGTAGTAAGCACCTTTCTGCGGATGAGAAATCACCAAGTAACTTCCCCCGCTCTGGGCGGAGCTGGGGGGAGTATCAGACTTGTACTGACTAAACCCCACCATGTTCCTTTATTTTCGGGGCCACGGTATCTCTATCGGACAACCCGTAACTCCGGCAGGTGGTGACCAAGGCAGGCCCCTCTGCTTTGCTGACATCTCTTCTTATCAACATTTGCTTTACAACACATCTAAGGCTGATAATTTTACCGAAGACTGTTATTTAGTCCATAGTTCCTGACCGAAGTATAGGTAAAATTTACGAAAGTTTTTTTATGCGAATGGGAAATCATCATATAACTTCCTCCGTTCTGGTCGAAGCGGGGAGGAGTGTCAGACTTGTACTGACTAAAACCCACCCATGTTCCTTATTTCGCCCTTTATATTTAGGAGCCCCGGTATCTCTTTCGAACAACCGGCAACCCTTTTTTTATATTTTCGGGTGGGAATCAAATAACTTCCCCTGCTCTCAGGGCATGCGCTCAGGGCATGTCAGACGTTCACTGACTAAACCCCACCCATGTTCCTTCTATTGCCTTTTACGTTCCGGGGCTGCGCTATCTTTTTCGAACAACCCGCAACCCCGGCAGGCGGAGGCTCTGGCAAGCCCCTTGCTGACATCTCTTTGAGGCGTGCGTAAAGCACAAACGCGCCGTCGACACGGCCTGTCGTCAATAGACGGATGGACGGTGCTCACCGTCCACAGGCAACCGGCTACTTAAGTTACAGCTACCTACTCATAACTATTTTGACTTATCAAATTTTATAATCAATTCCGTGAATTAGTCGAAAGTTAAAGATTGTTGTTTTACTTAATTTGTCAAGATAATCAACAATTAGTCAATCATGCGTCAAATTCTGATTAATTACTTCAAAGATAAAGATAGATAAACACTGATAAATATCTCAAGTTTTGTCTAAGTGATATGATTTTGAATTAAAATTTGTTGTTTGTTTCTTGACGTCAAAATTATTGGAAAAAAATGCGGCAATGGCCGATTTTGCAAACTGTTTTGTACCTTTCTCGTTTATTTAGGTCAATTTTGCAAATGACTTGATGACTAATTATTTTTGCATATGTTAGATATGTATGTCTATTAAATACAATGAATTAAGTCAGTAACAATCTAATATATAAAATTCTCGTGTCGCAGTTTTCGTTCCCATACTCCTCCGAAACGGCTGGACCGATTTAAACGAAATTTTGTGTACATATCGGGTAGGTCTGAGAATCGGCCAACATCTATTTTTCATACCATAAGTGAGCAGCGGGTGAAACCGCTGGGCACAGCTAGTCGATAGATATAAGTACTGGTATCTATCTAATTTACGAATCTAGACAATGCTCCTTCTGGTTTAGCATGCATGGTTACTCTTCCCACGACACAATTTCATTTGAGCTGATGACTAACAAAGAATTTTCTTGTTTGTCTACATCGTGTACCAAAAAGGTGTGGTTATTCATGCACCCCGTAATTTTTTTTTTTATTTTGCTTTATTGGGACATTCAACAGTTACACATTACAATAAAGTATGACAAATTAAATTATTAAAAACTAAGTAAATGTGAAACCCACACCAATGTCCGCAACATAATGGTAAAAGAAAAAAAGAAGAGTAATTAAATGCGCGCGTTCAGTCCTACAGAAAACAAAGCTGGCAAATACATTACCAACTCTATCCTCAGCAACGCTAAATGAACAAAGCAGCCATCCAACACTGCCCATTCCCAAACTACAGATGAATGCAATTTAGGGACGACCAGCATTAGATAGCCGATTCAAGGATTCAATAGCCATCTTTTTGAACGTAAAGTTTGAAAGTGCGAAAATATCAAGTTCGATGAAATGTGTGTTATACGTCTCAACGATGCGTCGGAGAGGCGCCCGTGCGCCAGCATGAGTTCTGCACCTAGCAGTATGAAAGAGTCTGGGCACGCGCGCCTCTCGGCGCATCACAGTTCTTGGTACAATGTAACATAAGTTGTTAGTGATATCAACACAATCGAATCTGTTATTACATAGACCATGAAGCGTCATGACCATAAGTAGACTGCGTCTAGACTCCAGACTTTGAATATTGTAACGCTTTAATAATAGAGTGTATGGTAATTTAGACTTGGTGCATCTGAAGTGCATACTACGTAGAAATTTTTTTTGAACCATTTCAATTTTTTTTATATAAACATCAAAAATGGGACTCCAAATGGGTACTGCAAATTCCAATTGAGAGCGGACCAAAGCTTTGTATAGAAATAGAAAAGTAGAAGGTCTTTTAAAGTCGTTTGAGGAACGCCTGATAAAATCATGGTCTGGAATTGAATCAATCACACCCTGAAAGATAAATACACGTACAATGTCCTGCACGTTTTGCAGTATATTGTACGTGTATTTTTCTTTCTTTTTGATAACATTAAGTTGTAGATTTACTTACATTTTTTTTAAACATTGACACGCAGTAGTGACCTCTAAAACTAATCTAAAATACGCACACAGGCTTGTTTTTTAGTGATAGAATCGAAAGTGGAAAAACAAGAATCACCCATGTACTTATTGATGAAACTCTATTTTTAGCATTATAAATACTTAACAAAACAAAGATAATAACTATTAATATATCGATAAAACCTTAATTATCGAGTGAACGTCACTTAATTTATTTATTATCAACCCTGAAAAGGTGTATCAATGAATCGCTTAATTTATCACTGAAATAAATGCCATGAATGAAGGCAATCAGTAGTCATCATTTTCCGGCCCTTGTCCCATTCTATTTGGGGTTATCTTCTTCCGGTTCCCCCTGTCAAACGTCACGGCATCATTTACTCCTTCATATAATTTCTTACACAATCCATCCATCTTTTCTTTGGCTTGCCTCTCCCTCTCCATACACCAAAATTCAGATCCATCAGTCTTTTAGTCACATGTGCTTCTTCCTTTCTCATTAGGTACATGTCCATACCAAGACAAACGACCCCCTTTCAATCTTTATAACAGGCGCAACTTAACAACTTTCTCTAATATACTCATTCCTTACTTCATCCATTCTTGTCACTCCACACATCTATCTCAACATTTTCATCTCCGCGACATGCATTCGTTTTTCTTCCCCCTTTTTTACAGCCCAGTATTCTGACCCATACAGTACGACAGGTCTGATCACGGACTTGTATATTTTCCCCTTTAACTTGAGGGGCATCCGTGGGTAACAAATTGTTCCAGAGACCTGTCACCATTTCATCCATCCTGCGTTGATCCGGTGCGTTACGTCCCGGTCTACTTCGCCATCCCCTCGGACAAGCGACCCGAGGTACCGGTAGTTGGAGCAAAGCAGAGAGCGGCCCTCTAGTGAATGCCTTTTTCATGAAGAAGACATTCAATGGGATTAAATGAACTCACTGTTATGTTGAAGATTTTAATGTTTATATCTCTTTAAAACCATATTTGTTACGAATCATATTTTAAACAACATACAACATGGCCACCTTCAAAATTACAAGCAATAAACGTAAAAAAGCTCGGCTCATTTTTTTATATTATAATATAGAAATTTCAAAACAAGCACAGCCCATTTGTTTCTCATACTTCTTCCCGAGACGAGCGAAAGTCATAAAATATTTAAAACACAATTTGGTGCAAGCTCCACCAATGCATATGAGATACCTTTTAGAGTGAGGGGGCGAACTTCATTTAATATTTATTTGAAACTAGCTGGTATGCGATATGTTCGCGATTTACCATGCCTTATAGCCGTTTTATTGTTATCTATGTTATGTCAGTTGTCAACCAGTTAAAATCTATCTTCTTGCCAAGTTTCATCATGATCAGCCGTTTAGTCAGCGTACATCTTACATCCAACGTCCATCGAAAAGGCAACATAAATCCTACTAATATTATAAATGCGAATGTTTGTGAGGATGGATGTATGGATGATTCTTTCACGTCAAAACGGCTGAACGGATCTTGATGGAATAACACATAGGAGACTTTTTTCGATATCACACGAGCGAAGCCGCGGGCGCCAGTTATTTATTACATACAAACAAACGAATATATTATAATAATATAGCATTAGAATAGGTTGCTTGTTGGAACACAGTTAGAATAGGTTGTTATAACTTTGGTTGCAATTGTTTTGATTTGAATCGAGGAGAATGATGATTAATTTGATGACAATACATCCGAAAAAAGAAGTGTATAAGATGTCTATTACGCTATACGAACGATAAAAGTTTAGGTACAGTTCAGCAGTGGTGATTTCATGAGAATTTATTTTCAGAAAGTATAGGAATTCATTTTATAACAGAATTCTACTACTACTAACAACAACGTAACAATAGACTAAAAATAACTTACAACATAATATCCATATAAATATCTATATCATAATTTTGACTGCGTAGACTTACAAGGTTGAGTACCCATATGGTTTTAATTTTAACTGGATACCTCCACGTGTTAACCAAGAGAAGGAGGTCGTAGCTTAATAATTGCAGCCGCTCGGGTCGATCTTTAGGTTAAGCTGCGCTTGCCTAGGTTGGTCTGTGGATGACTGACCACCCGTTTTATACCGAGTATTTTCGTGCCTCGGAAAGCGCATGTTGGTCCCGGCTGTCATTTGTAGATCTTTGACAGTCGTTACAGGTAGTCAGTGTTCCGAAAGTCTGACAACCAGCCTTACCAGGGGGTATCGCATTACCCAGTAGTAACTGGTTTGTGGAAGTCAGATAAGCAGTCGCTCCATGTAAAATACTGATATTCAGCTGCATCCGGTTAGACTGAAAGCCGAAAACATAGGTGGGAAAAGGCTAGGCAGATGTTGACTTCCACGTGTTCCCAAGATAACGGGCCTTGACAGACAAACAGACAGACGAATAACAATCAACTAGTACTGTCCGCAAGAGACTGGTGGCGTTGCCACGCTGTATGGCAACGTTTGGCCGAGGTAAAAGCCAGACCTTGGGTCCGGAAACTGTCAACTAAGTGATTTGAAATTTCCTCGCATAGAAAATATGACTATCCAAAAAGGCATCTTTCCCGATGTGGCGTGAAATCTGAAATAAATGATCGTCAATAACTGGCCTAGTCTGTGTCCTGTTCTAACAAGAGATGTTAATACTAGCTTTCGCCCACAGCTTCACTCGCGTTAAATTCGGGGTAACACAGTTCCCCTTTCCTGATTTGCAGGTACCTGCTACCTGTAGTTTTTGCCTTTGCGCCTTATTTACTGTAATAGAAAAGCTAAGTTTTCCCTTTTCTACCCTCTTTCTCCCTCATATCTCACTTAAAAAACATAGCCTATGTCCGTCTCCAGACCCAACTATTTCTGTACCAAAATTCATCTTAATTAGTTTAGCCATTTAGGTGTGAAGACGCAACTGATAAACTCACTTTCGCTTTTATAATATTAGTAAGGATAACTGGATCAATTCAGTAAGTACCATTGTCTGCGAGGATGTGACCTAATGGACGCAAGTCTAGCCAGATTGATCCTTCCGCTATAAAATATCAAATTGAGACTAGAATTGGATGAAAAGGTACCTTTCGATGTGTGCAGGTACACGATCCAAATGTATGGAATCACTGATTTCAGCTGATTTATTCTCAAGGCTGGGCTGTCGAGAAATATACGTAATGAATTTTTGGGAACAGTTTTTGTGTGTCTCGAATTCAAACGTACATTTTTAGGCGCTGTAGCTAGCGGTTTTTTAAATAAAAAAAAATCACAGCTACAAGGGACCACAGATTTGATTACCTATATGGTTTTAATTTCAACTTGATACCTTAAAGGGTCTGGACAGACGGACAGACGGACAACAAAGTAATCCTATAAGGGTTTCGTTTTTGTCTTTCTGAGGTACGGAACCATAAAAAACCTTCTCCGAGTTAGGAATCGAACCGAACTCATAGCTCCGGGCTGTTACTGAAAAAATTCCTGATGGAAAAACTCAAAAACACTTTTATCCAACCCGGGACCGCGACTGCGAATCTAACGGAACAGTAACAAGATATTACATAACCTAACAATAGATTTTAGAATGGTATCAAGAAACTCTTCCACAACCCGTATAATATGCCCAAGTAAAAACTGGCGGCATTGCCACGTCATTTCTCAAGATAAAAGCATTTTTTTTGCGGATGGGAAATAATCAAATAACTTTCAAATCAAATCAAATCAATCTTTTTATTTGTAGAACATAGGTAAGCAAGGTACAGGTAAGTACAGATGCCAATAATCATAAATAGAGCGCTATGTCTTGCCATCAATGGCGTACAAATGTTACATAAACATTAATCACGATAGACATTCAAAATGTATTATTTAAACTCCAATAAAACAAATAAAAATGCATTAGTAAGTCCCACATTTAACTAACTAACTTTAACTTCCAGAACTCCAGGGGGGAGTGTCAGACTTGTACTGACTAAAACCCACCCATGTTACTTCTATTTCCCTTTACGTTCAGGGGCCGCGGTATCTCTTTCGAACAACCCGCAATCTCTTTGAGGCGCGCGTGGACACGGCCGTCGACACGGCCTGAATGTATAACCCTTACACGTGTTTTATGGCAAAGAATCAGAGACATAAATGTTTATCTCAAGGCCTTGAGGTACCGACTGTCCAGAATTAATCGTCCATAACTACTTTTATGTGTAAATTCATGTAAATATTTAGGTTCTACGATAGCGAAACTGAAGACCTACATACGACAAATACCGAGGTATTCCGTATTTAACCTAAATCTGAAGTATTTGCCGTGGATTATTTTTATTACTGCTTTTCTTAACCTAAAACCTTGAAATATATTTGCAGTATGTTATATGTGCTTAATAATTGATAAGATACTATATCTCCGTCAACTCCTCGTTCGTGAATGTCGCAAGGGCGACTGGTAAGCATGAGGTCTTAGGTTCCATTCTCTGATTGAGCATTATTTATAGTTATTAAGTTTTTCTCTCTCCTATAACATGTCTAGTGTGTCTCCTATGTCATGACTAGATGTCGCTGATGTGTTTTACAGACATGAGTTTACAGTAATGGTACTCTATTTCTATAAGTTTTAATGCACAAAATATTTCATTATGAACTTATGTAATGTAAGTATTAGTAATTTTTTTATCTCGTATTTAAGTGCGAGATTTAGGTTGTTATTATTATTAAACATTTATTTCAGTCCAGGACCATAAATTTTTAGTAACAATGCACTTAAAACTATGTTATAAAAGTTTTTAACAGGCATTATCATTGTGAAAGGATTAAAGTTTAAGGCAGTCATTTTTTCATCAGGATTTATCTGAAACTGTCCAAGGGACCCACCCTTTTGCTGTGCCCTACAGGGTCCATAATGATCATCTTAATATATATATATAAATCACGTGTCACGTTGTTTGTCGGCGATGGACTCCTAAACTACTTAAGCGATTTTATTTATTTGCACACCGTGTGCAGTTTGTTCTAACTTGAAAGATAGGGTAGGTAGGGTAGGCAGTATAGGTAGTGTGGGAAGAGTAGATAGAAAGGTAGAAAATTGCATTGCAACGCATGCCGGGGCACAGCTAGTAATATTATAAAAACTACCACCTAAGTACACATTATGGTAAAGTAAATAAAGATATTGAAGGTCTGGATTTGAACCCGATTGATCGCAGTAGGTTCGGGCCCCAGCTAATACATTTGACTCTACCATAGTATAATCAACAATCATCAACAATCCCTGTAGGGGTGGACATAATGTACCTAAAAGTACACTCACATTTCTATAACCATGTAAAATGAAGCGAGTCTTTCACCATAAATGGGACACAAATCCAGACTACATAGTTTCTACTGATAAAACCCTGATGAAAATCCTTACTAATATTATAAAAGCGAAAGTGAGTTTGTTTGTTTGTTACGTCTTCACGCCTAAATGGCCAAACCGATTTTGATGAATTTTGGTACAGTGATAGTTGGAACCCTGGAGACGAACATAGGCAAAAAAAGTGACAAAAAGTGGAGAAAGAGGGAAGAAAAGGAAAGAGAAAGATATTTTAATTTTAGCGTTAGGCCAAAGTAACTATGCCACGCGAACGAAGTCGCGGGCGGAAGCTAGTACCCAATAAAACTTAACCCGACCTGTGAACCCAGGACATCAAACTTAACAGTCACGACTTGGGGCCAATAGACTCAATCATAATCCTGAAAATGTAGGCTTGTTTTAAGTCCTATACAAAACCTAATTTTCTTAATAATACTACTGACCCAATTCCACTCACTCATCTTTCTATCAATCACAATCAGACCACAATAGAGTATCTCTTCATCTGCTCAAGCATCCGCTAGCCAAGACATTCTAGACCTGGTCTAGATTTCCTGGCGATTAAGTCTAATGGCCGAGGGGACGGGATGCGTCATCTATTTGTACAGATGAAGATACGGCACGGCTAGATGGATGGCCGGGATTTATAATAAAGTTATCTTAAATGCAGTTTTTGTAGGCAGAAAACTGAAAGAATATGGTTGATTTTCAGCAAACGCTTCTAGTGCAGAAAACAATCTCTAATATCAAAAGATACAAGGAAAAGCTAGATTTGAAATTATCTCTAATGTAAGTACACAACGTGGAATGCAAAAACTTGATATGTGTTTCTTTTTTTTAAAACGTTGCCCCATACTGGGAATTACTCCTGTACGTACTGGTGCGTTTAAACTCACATACACAAACAGCCAAACCTGGAGCAACTGTCTGTAGGCCATACAAATATTTGTTCCGTGCGGGTATCGAACCCGCGACTCGCAGCGTAGCAGTCGATCGCACAGTCACTGCGCCAACCGTGCCGTCAAATACGTTCAAATATGTTCGGCCACACAATTCAGCAATACTTAGATAATTATCAACTGCTTATTAATATATAAGAGTGGATATTACTGTTTAACAACCCTTTTATAAGGTATAAAAAGAGAAAGAGAACAAAGAGGTTTCTATCTGTTACCCACATTTCCATAATGAATCTGAGTACACACTATCTTTCCACAGCCCATGGTTATAAGCAGATGGGCCTTCGAGGTCCATCGCCTGCCGGGGTTGCGGGTTGTTTAAAAGGCGTACCGCGGCCCCGGACCATAAAGGGGAAAAGAAGGAACATGAGTGTGTTTTAGTCCGTAAAAGCCTGACATTCCCCCCCGCTCCACCCAGAGCGGGAGAAGTTATTCGATGATTTTCCATCCGCAAAAAAAAAACCCATGGTTATATGGACATAGAATATCTATGGACTATCTCGTGGCTAAAACATAAATGATTCTCAGGCATCTGAGAATGACCATCCATAACCTAGATATACCGAAGTAGACACGTCAAAACCCTGCTGCTATTTTTAATCATTGATTAATCGAATCAAATCGTCAGACGGCCAAATCGTACTAGTCGGCATTCTACTACATCCGATTAAACTGGAAATCAAACCAAACAAAGTTGGGAAACGTGTTAGATTGCACTCCCTTTAGAGAGGAGAGGCCTGAATCATGCCGTATAAACTGTCTTAGCAGATTGTGTTATATCAGTTTAAAATTACAGGCCATTCATTAATAAATTCTTCCAAAATATAGGAAACGAATCTTGATTCTCGTGAAATCTTCTCAACAAAATCAAAAACAATGTCGATTCTCTTTGATTTGTTTTGAAAACATTAGATATCTTTTTTAATTCAACGATGAGACGCGCGGCATCTCATTCACAATTAAAACGCGGTTACGAGCAGTGTCCAGTTTATTAGTGGCAATATGTTAAGGATTGTCTGCTTTTTACCATTCTTAGGTATGTACTTGAGTGTTTTTTACTTTTCTTTGTCGAAATGATTAGTGTATAACACCAAGGGCTTAAAACAGTACCTTATGTCACGGGTGTTGTCCTGAGCGTAACGAAGGGATCTATGACTCCTGAGTGCAGCGAAGGATTCTAGCCCGCACAAGCTAAAACCATTTTTATCCTTGAGGATTATGAGGTATTTACTGACATCTACTATAAGCTTACTAAACCATTATGGTTTTCTGAAGTCGGCGTGTTCGGGATCTATCAAAAATAATATGGTTTTTATAAATCAGTTTGTGAAAAATTGACAAATAACATGACTTATCCATTTCTTAATTAGAGTCACTTGAGTGGAAATCCTTTCTGAAAGTTACTCGAAATTCCCTTGAGAACAAGTGCTACGCGGACTTGGTGAGAGACATGCTTGATCATACCAAACCAAAAGGCAGCATCCGCAAGCATCCGAATAGATCCATAGGTACAGCTATGTGCATATTTAGTGAAGGCGCTGAAAGGCAACAAGGAAGATTTAATTAACAATTATGTTGGCTGACTATTAGGGGATTAGGGAATTGATGATTTATACGTGATTTTCCGATCACCAAAAAAGAAATAATAATGAGTTGTTCTTCCCATCATAGCGTTCATTTTAGATTTTGACTATTCCCATACTTGATACTAGCAGCTGTGCCCAGCGGTTTCGCCCGCTGTTTGCGTCCCCTTCTCACTGAAAGGTGTGAAAAATGGACGTTGGCTGATTCAGAACCACGCGAGATGCACACATTTTTGCCATAGTCATTTTGGAGGAGTTTAGAACCTCCCTGACCCTTATACAAAGCGTCCGGTCATGGACTAGCGATATTCTAGATACTTATGTAACGTGTGTTTTAATATACTATTACGATACACAATTAGGTCTAATTCACTTCCCCGCTTTTTGGCAGCCATTTTGGGATATTCTCTATGCGTGTACAAAAAATAATCATATCTCTCAAAGTGTTGGTCTTACTAAGACGAAAATAGGCAAATCCAAAAAATATGCAAATCAACGAAAGCTGATTAATTTTTTTTTTTTGAAAAAAATGGTAGTTTTTTTTTAATCAATAAGTTTGATTACTGGAATGTTTGTTATATTATATGTACATAGAATATCGCTAGTCCGTGACCAGACACATTGTATATATACCATTAAATAGATCTATTCGCACAATATTATAAGTCTGCTACACTGAGCGTAAGAAGAAGCCAACACTGAATTATCACCTAATTTATAAAATTTTCGGTTTCAAGTTATCATTTTTGCATCAAATAGCAGAATTCTTGGTTTTGTGAAAGGTCCATTTAGATCTTATAGATAACTAGCTGCTACATAAAAACCTTCCTCTTGGATCACTCTATCTATTGCTGAAAACTGCATTAAAATCCATTGAGTAGTTTCAAAGATCTAAGCTAACAGACAGCCGAAGCGACTTCATTTTATAATATGCCATGAATCCGTATCAGTATCATCTGCCTAGCCTTTTCCCAACTATATTGGGGTCGGCTTCCAGTCTAACCAGATGCAGCTGAATATCAGTATTTTACACGGACCGACTGCCTATCAGACGTCCACAACCCAGTTAATACTGGGTAATACGATACCCCTTGGTAAGACTGGTTGTCAGACTTTCGGAACACTGACTACCTGTAACGACTGTCAAAGATCTACAAATGACAGCCGGGACCAACAGCTTAACGTGCTTTCTGAGGCACGGAGGAAACTCAGTGTGTAACGGGTGGTCACCCATCCACAGACTAACCAAGGCAAGCGCGGCTTAACCTAAAGATCGAGCCGAACGGCTGCTATTATTTAGTCACGAGCACCCCACGAATCCGTATCAGGAATTGGTACTAAACTACATAGTTGAGTGTCCTTTAAGAAAACATATATTTTGGCAAACAAAATAAGTTTTACTAGGTAAATATACATACACACAATAAACTTACCGTCCACAAGAATCATTTCTACCAAAAATTGTTGATAAGAATGAAGAAAATGTGGTGACAATAGTATGAGTAGCGTATCTCATTGTTTTACTGTTTATACGTAGGTACGTACATCGCATTGTTTAGTACGGTCAATAATGTATATTGTCTATTTGGGATATATAATAGACTTGTTGGCCACTTTAAAAAACATCACGACTTAAATCCCTGAATGGTTAGGCTGAGACGTGGGTAGGACCTAATCATCTCGAATCTCGCACCATTACAGACACTTTTGAATGTCAAGAAACAAAATGAATCTATATACAGTCCCGCCCGGTCACAAGGCATAATAACTTGTGAAAGTACGGTAGTTGCCCATTCAAAAGCGTTTATCTCTATGGAGAAGAATAGGCAAAGAATGGGAAAGGAATGGAAGATATGTTTTGATTCCTATGTGATTGAGGCGAGCCTATCGCCATCATCATTTCATTTCATCATTTTCCTGCCCTTGTCCCATTCTATTTGGGGTCGGAGCAAAACGTTTACTTCTTCCATTTTCCCTTATCAGACGTCACGGCATCATTTACTCCTTTCTTCTTCATATCATTCCTTACACAATCCGTCCATCTCTTTTTTTCGTCCATTAACATTCAGATCCATAATTTTTTTAGTCACATGTGCTTCGTCTCTCCTCATTACATGTCCATACCAAGACAAACGAGTCCCTTTCAATTTTTCTGTAACAGGAGCAACTTTCAAACTTCCTCCAATATACCCATTATTATACGTACGTATAGCTTATCTTCCAGACACAAATCCAGTCTAGAGTGTGCTACTGAGAAGTTCCTGATAGAAAAAACCCAACACTTTGCTTGATGAGGGTATCAAACCCGAGACCTCTTGTTCAGCACTCGCGCTTACAACCACTAGGCCAGCTCAACGAGGTTCTTGTATTAAGATCCATTGCTGTTCCAGATATTGCAGCCGCAGCTTGCACGGCGCTGGCAGAGACCATGGGGGAAACAACAGCGGATACCACGGCTGGCACAACGACCTTCTCATCACCTCCAACATCGTCCACCACGACTACGGAGACAGTCATCATAGACTATGAACCGGTTTGGAGTTATGACGGTAAGACTCCACTTTCTACTTACATTTAAGTTGTGGTGTGCTGTTTTTTATTTTTAATATGTTTATTTTTTAAAACTTTATGCACTAGTAATAACTGTACAAAGGCGGACTTAAACAGATAGCTAAAGTCCAGTATTTTACATAGAGCGATATCTATTTTTAGGGTTCCGTACCTCAAAACAAAACGGTACCCTTTTTTTGAGGATGGGATTATCCAATAACTGCGGGGCAGTGTGAGACTTGTACTGACTTAAAACACACTCATGTTCCTTCTATTGCCCTTTACGTTCCGGGGCCGCGGTATCTCTTTCGAATAACCCGCAACCCCGGCAGTCGGTGCCCCTGGCAGGCCCCTCTGCTTTGCTGACATCTCTTTAAGGCACGCGTGGAACACTAACGCGCCGTCGACACAGCCTGTCGTAAATAGACGGACGGACGGTGAGCTACCGTCCACAGACCCGCATCTACGGTGGCCGGGAGTCGTCTACACCCTGCCTTTATAGGATAACTTTGTTCTCCGTCTATAATAGAGTAAGATATAATAGATACTTATAGAATTCCAGCTCGATACTCACGCGTTCCCGAGATAAAGGGTTTTAACCGACAAACAGACAGACGGACAACTAAATGATCCCGATAGGGTTCCGTTTTCTCCATTTGAGGTACAGAACCCAGAAATAAAAACTGTTCCCTTTAAGAAATGCGTGGAATGTAATTACTGGTACATTGTTATACCTACAGAAGGTATGTAATACGAGTTCTTGATCGAGTTTAGTGACGGTGCCGTATCGAGACTTAATTATAACCGATATTAAAGTTTTGTAATTCAAGGTAATGGTGTAACACCTTTTAATGTGTGTGTAGACTTATCGATTCTAAGAAAATCATTGATTCAGTTTCTATTCTATGTAATTTGATTATCCAATTCCCACTTTCTATTGCTTCCTTACATGTTTTGTAAGCAGTGGTGTGACCATCGGAATGCAAGCACCTACGATTTTTCGTGCGTATTATACAACTTGCTTTGCCCGCGGCTTCGCTCGCGTTAAATTCGGGATAACACAGTTCGCCTTTCCTGATTTTCAGGTACCCGCTACTGATTTTGCACTAGCGCCTTATTTGTTGTAATAGCAACGCTAAGTTTTCCCGTTTCTTCCTTCTTTCTCCCTGATTTCTCAATCTTAAAAAAAAAGTACAGACGTAACAAACAAACAAACAACTCACTTTCGCTTTATAATATTAGTAAGGACTAGCTGTTCCCCACGGTTTCACCCGCGCTGCTCAGCACCTGTTGGTCGTAGCGTGATGTTATATAGCCAGAAATGGACTATCCAACACTAAAAGAATTTTCTAATTCCAACCAGTAGTCCCTGAGATTAGCGCGTTCAAACAAACAAACAAACCCTTCAGCTTTATAATATTAGTATAGATTAGTATAGATTATCCGCCTCAGAGATATGTCAGCATATCAAAAGGGCTGTCAGGATTCATTCGGATCAGCCGGTGATGCGAGTTGGTTCGAAAGAGATACCGCGGCTCCGGAACATAAAGGGCAAAATAGAAACATAGATGGATATTAGTCAGCATAAGTCTGATACTTCCTTCCGCTACTCCCAGAGAAATGTCGCCCAGTCAGTGAATAGCTAACGCTGGGCGCTGCAATAAATACTATCTATACCTATTACCAGCGAATTCGCTCGCTTTTTACATTTCTTATTTTTTATAAAACTCGACATTGGAATAAATTATCTGAATAAAAAAATCCAATTATTTTAAGAATGTCACAGATAAAAAATAATTTAAAAAAAAACTTTTTTATTGAATAAAGCAAAAATAACAACCTTGCACAACTCAACTTACTTACAAATAAGCAGAAGAGGTAGTAGACACTTTTTGTTTGGTATTTATCGGTACTCATTATGGATGGTTGTTAACACAGAACTGATGCACTCTGTTCCCCGTACTAGTATAAACTGAGATTACTTCTTGAAACCAAACTTACTTGAGTTTAGCTCTATAAAATGTTAGTATACTTACTATACCTATAATTTAATGTCAAACATTTTTGCAGACGAATCCAAATGGCCAGGCCGCCATTGCCAGAAGGGTGGCAAAAGGCAGTCTCCCATTGACATCAAAACCAAAGATGTGATCAAAGACTTCGCGAGGCAGTACATCAAGTATGGACCTCTACAGTTCACGGGGTACCATAAGGTGCTGGTCTCAGGAATCAATAATGGACATACAAGTAAGTGGTTCTGCTTAAATATAATTATGTCTGCCGTGTTGACTTTCGTACGTTTTACTCACAGGCTCCCATAGCTCTGCATTATGCTGAGCGGTGACCTATCTATACTTGTAGCATGGCGTGCAAGATATTTTTTTGTTCCAATTTATTTTATAAATATCTGTAAAGCTTTGCACGTTTTTTGCATTTTTTTTTGTTATTTTGCGTGCTCGTCATTATTCTTGCTACTAATAAATATTTTTTCTTCCTTCTGCTCATCATCAGGGACCACCACCACCACCACCTCTTTTTTTAGTGAGTACTGTCCCACGGTTGCACAAAGGCCTCCTCTAATTCCTTTCATCGTGAGATCTTTTCCCGTGCTCCGGAATAATTCCGAGAACTGCAAAACTAGACTAGATGGTGATCGTATTTCCTTGCAGTACAATTCAGCACGGAGGGCGACGAGGCCATCCATCCGGTGCTGTCAGGAGGACCTCTCAAGCACATCTATCGGTTGGAGCAGCTGCACTTCCATTGGCTTTCGGAACACGCCATCAATGGCGTCAAGTAAGTAACCTTTATGTTTTTACACATTTATTGAAACTAGCTTATACCCACCCGCGTGGAGTTCGAAAATTGTCTACGCGATCGTACTTTTACGGTAAAAAATTGGTGTCATTGTCTATCTTGGCATTCTCGGCACCAAATTTCATCAATATTAAATCAACAAAATGTGTCTTACCTAGACTTTTACTAACATACTGTGTCACCCAAGCTTGAGTGTTTTTAAACTGGGCTGCAAACGAGACATTAAAAATAAAAGTAAAAAAAAATAATTTTATAGATACATGCCAATGCACCAAATTAACATATTTTAACTTTTAACTAATTAATTAATTATTATAAATAACATAACACAGAAAAAAACCTTAAACTAAAAGTGATATGTAAATATTCAGTTGTTTTATCTGTACCTATGTCTTTATTACAAGAGCGTCTTATCGAGACCAAATGTGCGTTTTCTTTCCTTTAAATACCATGTTTTCAGATACCCCATGGAGTTACACTTCGTCCACGTGAGAACTGATCTGAAGGTGATGGAAGCTTTGGGCAGAAGAGATGGACTGGCCATCGTGTCGGTATTTGGAAATGTAAGTTTAATCATCCGTATTCAACTTACCATAGATTAATAATAATTCTACGGTATTGGCTGAGCAGAAAATACTTGTATAGCCTACAGATAGCAGTTGTCCCGGGTCGGGCTGTTTGTGTATGTGAGCTTAAATGTTTACAAACAACTAAGGAGAAATTCGTATTGTAGGAGCAAAAATTATTTAGTTTCAGGTATCTAATAAACCTTAGAGACTTTAACCTAAGTATCCATAAACATTTATTTTAGTTGTCTATAAAACTTATAACTATTTATTTATTAATGTACACACGACGGCACATCAACCTACACAAAACCATTTTAACCTGATCTCTCTACTACGGTGTGCAATCATAGTAGAGAGATCATGTTATAATAGTTTCGAATACGTTATCGCGTCGCGTGTACACACAAAACACATCATCATCTGCCTAGCCTTTCCCAACTATGTCGGCTTCCAGTCTAACCGGATGCAGCTGAATATTTTACATGGAGCGATTGCCTATCTGACCTCCAAAACCCAGTTAGTACTGGGTAATACGATACCCTTTTAAGACTGGTTGTCAGACTTTCGGAACACTGACTACCTGTAACGACTGTCAAAAATCTACAAATGACAGCCGGGACCAACGGCTTAACGTGCTTTCCGAGGCACGGAAGAAACTCGGAATGTAATGGGTGGTCACCCATCCACAGACTAACCTAGGCAAGCGCGGCTTAACCTAAAGATTGACCCGAGCGGCTATTATTTAGCCACGAGCTCCTCCACATACACACAAAACACATATCATGGAACATTACTTACAGACGCAGAAAAGAACACAAAGGTGCTTATTTCATTTAGAAATCTCTTCCAGCAGACCTGCGATAGGACAGATTGATAAGAGACGTAGACAAGCGTGTGTAAAAATAATAAATTAAGCTCTAACTTAAACAAAAATAATTATATCAGTATAGAATAAACATACATGCGACAACACGGTTGGCGCAGTGGCTGAGCGATCGACTGCTGCGCTGCGTGTCGCGGGTTTAATCCCCGCACGCAATAAATATTTGTATGACCCACAGTTTGTTGTTTCGAGTCTGGCTGTTTGTGTGTGTGTGTGTGAGTTTAACCTCTAATGCCCCAGCGGCACAAAAATGTGCCACCGGGACTACAACAAAATACAGCAACTAATACAGTTTTAAATCGAACTATATTTGTAGTAAAGATAAGTCTTAAAATCAGATTAAGCTTACGATAAGAGCCCGCTCGGCGGTGCTTGACGGATAGTTTAGAGGTTAAATGTTTGTAAACGCACCTAAATTCCTAGTGTGGAACAAGGTTTCTTTAAAAAAAAAAGTAAAACCTTCTAGTGCAATAAATATAATAAATGAACTATTTTAGTTATCATTTCAATTTCACAATTATTTTGTGCGCTTCCGTGGAATATGTTCGCGAAAACAACGAAACACCACGTCCTACGGACAAATACTTTATTTATCTATTTACTAGATTCCGCCCGCGACTTCGTCCACGTGACATAGTTACTTTGGGCTAACGCTAACTTTAACCCCCTTTTCTTCTCTCTTTCTCCCCCTTTCTCATTTTTTTTAAATAGGCTATGTCCGTCTCCAGGGTCCCAACTATCACTGTACCAAAATTCATCACATCGGTTTAGGCGTGAAGACGTTACAAATAAACTCACGTTCGCTTTTATAATATTAGTAAGGATTTATGCACACACAAAATACTTAAAATAAGGATATTGTTACATTAAGACACGAGCCCAGAGGTACTTTCTTTGACCACCAATAAATTGGAGTATTTTATTGTATTGTATTACATACCAAAAACGCCTTCAAATTTACATTATAGTGGGTATTATTATTGCGATGGTGAGGGCTTCCTCTCCTCTACCCTTTTGCTGTGCCCTACAGGGTCCATAATGATCTCAATTATAAACTACCACCTAAGTACACATTATGGTAAAGCAATCAAGTTATTGAGTATTGTGCCAAAAACTATTTCTGGAAAAAGTGAGGTCACAAATCTCGTTTGAAATAAGTAATGTAAGCGAGACAAAACTAATCAAATGTCATTTGAATAGCATTTTAGTTTCTTTTATTTATTCATTTAAAAAAAAAAAACGTTGCTCCACGTATCGTGGGTGCGTTTACAAACATTTAAACTCACATACACAAACAGCCAGATCAGAAACAACTACCTGTAGGCCATACAAATATTTGTTCCGTGCGGGAATCGAACCCGAGACACGGAGCGCAGCAGTCAATCGCTCCGCCACTGCGCTAACCGTGCAGTTAAATCTTTTATCTATCTATCATTTGTCAATGAACAACATGACTACACTTCCCTAGTTACCTCCACCGTGGTATCGCTCTCAAAATCGTATCACTAACAAGCAAAGTTTCAAAATTATTGTGATCCTTATTCATATGTAATTAAGGTTAGATTACAGGTGTCTGAAATAAAAAACAAGTAAGTACTAATTTGACGCGATATGCTGGAATGTAACTACTTTGATTTAGATTGCGTTGTGGTTTCGAAAACCATTGCATCATTGGGGTAACGATAGATTAACCAAGTGAAATGCCTTCACAGCAACTTTTAATCATCATCGTCACGTCAGGTACTCAATCATCTATGAGGGCCATCAGGGCCTATGTATGCCGGGCCTGCGGGTTAGTTCGAAAGCGACACTGCTCTAGAACACAAAAGGCAAAAGAAGGAACAAGGGTGGGTTTTAGTCAGTACAAATCTGGCACTCCCTTACACTCCGCCCAGAGCGGGAAGAGTGATTTTATGATTTCCCACCCGATAATGACACACAGAGCTACCCAAGACAGGTCAAAGCCCTCTTAAGTTTGTTGATCACGCATAACACATAATTTACCAAAGGCACTCATTTACTTAACTGATATCTGCGAAGTCAGCTATAAAACATGTGCGAAACGCTAATCAGCTTATTTTAATTAAGGCTTTATCATCCGCATTTCACAAACAGTGCAAGAATTACTAAAACAATAATAAATATTGTTGCTAACGATTGCACAAAGTATGGCCTTGTACCCTTGACACGTTCATCAAAGGTTTATCGTCGAAATTGAGTAAAATTATACTTAATTTATTTTTGTAACTGTAGTTTTCTTTAATTACTTACTTTTAAGGGTATGTTGATTGCGGGTTGTTCTAAAGAGATACCGAGGCCCCGGAACACACAGAGTAAAAGAAAGAACATAGATGGATTTATCAAAGTCGGACACTCCCCCCCCCTCCAACCCCCCGCTCTATACATAGATATTCAGAAGGAGATAAAGACACTCGGAAGAAAACCATACAGACTGCTTACACAAATCCATAATTCTCCATCACATCGAACCAAAACATATTGCTGTAACGACTTATTTTTGGCAGAAAATTCATGTTTTCACCCAAAAGATTGTACTGATAGATGAGTTGTGAAAATGTTGGAACTTTGACCCCTAATATCTCCTTAATATATTGGTAGATATGATTTAGAATAATGAATACGACCGCAAGAACAAATGCCGTTCGGATCTGTAAAGGCCAAGTTCTTAACGAAACCGTAAGATAACGTTTATTTCTGATTTTGGGTCTGTTTATCTCTGGTTTAAATCTGGTTCCTTCAGTCTTTCTAACAGATTTCAATGTTATATAATCTGAACCGTGGATCGAACTCATGAGCTCAAAAGCCGCAACCCCGCTATAATTGAATATCTGTCATTGGTCTGCCATTCAGTCGCACCACCGAGTGCCAGACTAATGTCCAAACAAATGAATAAACAATTTCAATAATTTATACTTATGATACTTTATATTTTAGCTTTTATTTTATTTATATTATAGCAGAAAATAGTCTAGCCTAGTGCGCTGTTGACTTAACCAAAGTACCATCTCATTATTTAATCAATAAGTAGGTACTCTTACACGTATTTGATTAGGTTCTATCTTTAGCAATATTGGTTATACTTCCATGATTGTAAAACGCTATGTCTCCCTGTCCGATTGTTGTACACAACACACACACACACACACAAACAAAAACAAACACACACAAAAACAACTAACACACACAAAGCGACTACCTACTGTACAATATTCTGTCCAATAAATGCATTCTTTTTATTCCATTCTGCATACCAAGACAATTTTTCTTTGACTAAAATGTTTGTATATTGTACTTGCAGACATAAAGACAATAATATTAGTTTATCTGGGGGCACGGTAGTGCCCCCGCCAAGTCTTGGAAAAAAGTGGCACAGCCGTACAATCCTTTTCTCGAAACAGTTCAGGCTATTTTCGACCCCCTGTAACTTCGTTGTGAATGAAACGAGAAGCAAGATATTTATTTATTTATTAATTTGACCAAACTCTTTTGCCAGCTCTTACTCCATTGAGAAGATAAGAGAGGTAGGTTCTTACACCATCATCATAAGCTTATAGCAGCTGGACAATTTATTTTTTGCGAATGGAAAAATCATCAAATAAGTCCCCTCCCCTAACTCCCCGGAGCGGAGGGAGTGTCAGATTTGTACTGACTAAAACCCACCCATGTGCCTTCTATTGGCCTTAACGTTCCGTCCGAGGCTGCGGTATCTCTTTCGAAGAAACCGCAACCCCAGCAGGCGGTTACCCTGGCAGGCCCCTCTGCTTTGCTGACATCACTTTGAGCCGCGCGTGGAAAACTAACGCGCCGTCGACACGGCCTGTCGTCAAAAGACGGACAGACTGTGAGCTACCCATTGCTCACCATCCACAGGCTCGTATACCCATAGAAATATTAAAAGTTTATTTCTGTTATCTGTGGGTTATACCTAATAGTAACCCATATTTTGCCAGTTTGCGACATATGTTAAGCCCCATGTAATAGGACGATCTTATTACCTGCTGGTGGCTAAGAAATTCCAAATTGAAAACCCAATAACACTTTGCCCTACTTAGGAATCAAACCCAGGACCTCATGCTCAGTAGTTGCGCTTGCAACCACTAGACCAACGTAGCATTTAACGTGGTGGTACCAAATACTAACTTACAAAGACAAATATGTATCAGTAGCTTTTGCCCGCGGCTGCGCTCGCGTTAAATTAGTTGTAACACAGTTCCCCTTTTCTGATTTACTGGTACCTGCTACCTGTAGTTTTTGCCCTTGCGCCTTATTTATTATAATAGCAAACCTAAGTTTTCCCTTTTCTTCCCTCTTTCTCCCTCATATCTCAATCTTTTTTTATATAAAAAGAATAAGCATATTTCCACCTCCAGGGTCCCAACTATCTCTGTGCCAAAATTCATCAAAATCGGTTTAGCCATTTAGGCGTGAAGACGTAACAAACAAACTCACTTTCGCTTTTATAATACTAGTAAGGATTTACGCTTGGCTCTTGTCTGCTGCAGGTACAAGGCGAGCTGGAGGATGATCAGGAAGAAGCGTCAGAGTTTATGCAGTATATCCCCAAACTCCTCAACACCGGAGACCGGGTCAGCGGAGTAATCCTCGATATGACGTAAGTACAAGCATACCATTAACTACCTATGGTGGGTTTTTAGATACAATTGGAACATTCGCTATAACTTCTGTCTGGCATTCGTAGATTTTAGATCATAAAACACATTGTAAACTAAATAGATATTCTATGATATTATTGCGACTATTCACGACACCCCTACTCCCCTCCCAGCACGCTAACCCACGTCAATTCAGGTCAGTCAGTTCTAAACCTTACCCTTTCTTTCTATAAAAAACGTTCCGTTCTTTCGTTTTTTGTTTTTATTAGTGTATAATGGACCTGCTTTTGGCTTCAATCTTGCCCGATCGAAAACGGTGGATGTGGTCTGCTAAGGAAAGGCTTTTCTCAAAATGCTTTGTGTTATAGGAAGAAGGGAACACAGACGTTGGCATAGTTTCATAGTTTGCCGTGCTTAATACATTCTGAGCAGAAGCGCTGACTTCTGTACCTACGTCTAATAGATAAGTAGTAAAAGGGGGACCGTGAGATCTCATCGTGGAGCCTCTGCGTATACTTCAGGAGGAGGAATTAGGAAAGTGAGTAAAGCTTTAAGTATGAATGTGGATGGGTATAAGAGTAGCGGAAGACCAAATATTCAATGTATAGACTGTGTGATCTCTCGTGCGATGACAAGAAAAAGAGGAGTATTTATGGAAGAAAATACATGCTATGCGGACCACTAATAATTTGGGATATGGGCAGGATAGTGATAAATAACACGTTTCAGTACTGTTCTAGCCAGTCGCTCTATGCTCAATACTGATACGCAGCTGCAGCAGCCGACCCTAACATAGTTGGGAAAAGTTTAGGCAGATAATAATGTTTCAGTGTTGTACTGCCATAGGTTTTTCCAGTTTTCATGCCAATATTTTTCTCATATACCGTTTAAATAAATTATTTTCAGCAATTGGTTTAAAAATAACTTGTTGATTGTCTCTAATGATTTAAAACTCAAGCCACCAATTAGTAAGTAATTAACGTGAAAAGTTAAGATAGTAAACTGATCGAAATTAGGAAGGAATTGAGAACGATTGGCCTCCATATTTGACAAGTTGATAATCCTCTTCCTCCGCACATTATCTTGTTAAGATACCTAATTGGGTTACTATTGAGAAATCTAGGGGGAAAGATCAATCAATCATCCAGCCAGCGTTCGACCTGGTCCGGGGAATAGTAACTAGTATCTATTGGGGCTATTTGGTAAGATTTACATGTGACTAAAAAAGTGCTGAATTTAAATGTTGATAGAAGGAGAGAAATAGGATGACCAAGGAAACAATTAATGTATTGTGTAAGGAATGATATGAAAGAAAAAGGAGTAAAAGCGTGACAGTTGACCGAGTTACATGGGCCAGACAGGAAGGCGATGATGACCCTGCGATGGCCCGGCGACGAGGACATCCCTTGAGCATTTTTGAATGCGTTGGTCCAGCTAGTCCTGCTAATAGCAATCATGCCTCTACAGCAAGATGAGATCTCTGACGGTAACTGCTTAAACCCACTGACGGTTTTATCGAGTCGTCTGAGAGCCTTTTACCTGGACATTCTTGAAATCTCTAAATAGACTCCGAACCCAAGTCCGCCGTAGCAAAGACAATTTCTACAGTTGGGGGTTCATAGACGGCTCAGATCTCAAGTGTGTATACGGTGTGTCTCCACAGACAATGCCCCACCTTCCATCTTGCGCTGCTTGCCCTGAAACCTGCACACTTGACGATCTTATAGCTGCATCGGCAATTGGTCTTTGTATATCTGAATTTTGGGATAAAAATATCTAACTCTAACTTACCATCGACACGCTAAGAAGATCTCTTGATATCAACCCTTTTTTCGTGCGGATGAGCGGGACAGACTGTCAGAATTTCACTGACTAAAACCCACCCATGTTCCTTCTTTTGCCCTTTTTGTTCAGGTGCTGAGATATCTCTATTGAACAACCCGCAACCCCGGCAGGCGGTGGCCCTGGCAGGCCCCTCTGAGGAACAGGAGACTTCACATTTTACTTCCTCACTTCCTTCTAGAGCTGTGTCTTAGTAATATATTTTGAACCTTCTTCTTGCAACCCAGGAAACTGATGAGTGCAAACACGGAGATGTACTACACGTACTCCGGGTCCCTGACGTCTCCGGAATGCAACGAAGCTGTCATCTGGATCATCTTCACGACACCCATATATTTGACGGATGCGCAGGTGACACGTTCAACTAGCTTTACTTATCTTGGGATACCTCGCTTTTTGCCAAACATTTAAAAAAGTTAACTGGACATAATCAAATACTTTTTTAAAAATTTAAGGTTTTGAAAAGTGAGATGTAATACAAAACATCTCATATGTCATCTCGCTGACCTTACCAACCTTATCGGAACTGACTGCGCCATCTTTTTTACCCGACTTAAGAAATCTTCATTTCTTAAGTGTCTCCATTTCGAGTTAAGGGAGGTTCTCAATTCGACTGTATTTGTTTCGCGATTTCTCCGTTAATTGTGGGACGATTTACAAAATTATTTTAATAATACTCTCGAAAGGGTTCCCATATCAATTTTATTGGTATTGCATCGGTACCTAGTTTATGCTTCTAATTTATATAGATGATTTGGTTATCTCATAATAGCTATGGAAAATGAGTACTTACTCGATAAGAATTTGTGTGTGATTCACCATATCTAAAAGGCTGAAATAACAAGCTTTTCTTACCAAAAAATCTATGAATTAAACAAAAGTCACCGACTTCCGGTTGTTAACTTATCTTTTGTCTTTTTTGCTTTCTTTTTTTTACAAGTTTTTATTATTAAGACCTATTCGCGGATGTTTACCAACATTTCAATATTCAGGTGGGAATTCATAGATGCTTTTGAGTGTTATTGTGGTGTTCTTCTAACGATAGGACACTTGATATCGTGTCGTGGCTGTCCTGTTGTTTGTCAGCTTATGAACGCCACTGAAAACACCAAAATCGTCGCTAATCAACAACGCTTTTGTGTTAACGTCGTCGTGTCCAATTGCCTCAGGTGTACCTCAAGGTTCTCATCTGGGACCAGTATTATTCATCATATATGTAAATGATGTATCATCGTGCTTCCACAATACTAGCATATTCCTTTTTGCGGATGACCTAAAAATGTCAAGAGCCATCAGGTCTCAACAGGACGTAAAGCTAATGCAAGAAGATATCGACCGATTTTCTGAATGGTGTTATCATAATAAAATCTCAATAAACAACTCGAAATGTAGCCACATAAAATTCACCAGGAAAATTAACACAGTGAACTCGGCGTACCAAATAAACGGAGTTAACTTGAACGAGTTGGACGTGGTACGAGATCTGGGAGTTATCTTGGACTCGAAACTCACATTTTTACCACACATTGAGAACATAATCGGTCGATCTCAACGTATGCTTGGATTTGTCATCCGCAATAGTAAGCTATTTCAACGCCCACATACTAAATTAATTCTCTACAATAGCCTTATAAGAAGCATCCTGGAATACTGCAGTGTGATATGGAGGCCTCACTACGCAACCCACTCGCTGCGGATAGAACGAGTACAAAAAAGATTTATCCGATACCTAGGGTATTCAAAGGGAAGGCAATTTAAATACCTCTCCTACCTGGATAAACTAGGCTGCTACAAAATGCGTACCCTCGAAGCACGAAGAGAGATCTTGGATTTGAGATTTGCTTATAAATTACTAAACAACACCATTGACTGCCCACAATTGGTATGTAGGTTTAATTTTAGAGTTCCCCGTAGACCTATAACACCCTTAGCTCCACCTCTTCGTCGTACAGTATCTGGTACTAATTCCCCTATACCCCGCATATGCAAACTCATAAACGAACGCAGCGACCTGGTTGACGTCCACGCAGACCCAATATCGACGTTTGTCAGACGTCATTAGTATTAGTGTGTATTAATTATTAGAATCTAAGTTCAATGTAAGTACATTTTGAGAATTTAATTATAGAGCACTTTGCATGTGGTGTTTGCCTGTAATTGGTTGTGCAGTGAGACTATGGGAGATTTCCAAAACAAATCGTAAATTATCTCAAGAATGACATGTGAACGATATGAGATGTTCCCAGATACTTCAAATCTTAACAAATTTTTAGAATGTCAAGTGAGGGCTAAGAGAGATTTCCAAGTACCTATAAATCAGAACCAATCCCAAGAATGTCAAGTGTGCAAAACGCCATTATCGACATCGACCAAGCTAAGTTACAGTTCATGGGAAAAAAATGCAACACTTGTAATTTGTAGATAACATGCTAAAATAGTTATAGCCAATAGGAGTCGTTAGTTTTATTTTTGTATTTTATTCTCTGTGTTCTCATTGGTTAAGGTTTTTGATTTGTTGATTAGTTGTAGCCAATAAGATTCTGTTATCCTAAGATATATAGTTAAGCTTTTGTAAAATAAATTCATTCAACCTTCTGATCTGGAGTCTGCCTCATCTCTCTACCATATACCCCAACAATTGGTGACTTAGTCCCGACATTGGTGACCCCGACGTGATCCCGAATGGACGTCAACGCAGCCTTCGAATATCATGACGTCACCATCGTCATATCACTCCCCAATTATTTGTATATTCCTTTGTATAATAATACCTGTAACAACTGTTGGTGAACCTTAATTAAATAAATAAATAAATAAAACGTCATTTGAGCGAATCCAATTTACTTTTCTTGCGCTATTCACAATCAGAAATCTAATGTTTTTCTTCTTTCTTTTTATCTGTGAAAGCATAAACAAGATGGCGAAGTTAGTCCGATAAAATAACCATACACCATTACTAAAGAATGGTTTGTTATAGCACAAAGGTTCTTCCGTCATTCGCAGCTAACTTCTGATCCGACATAAAGTTTGAACTTGCCCTCGCTACCATGAAAAATCTTAATTCCTTCAACCTTAATGTTCCAGTACCGTCTCTTCGGAAAGGTGGGTGTGGGACGCCACAACTTCAGGAGTCTGCAGAAACTGAAAAACCACAGAGTCTTTACTCCCGGGGTGCCCAAGGTCCACGTACCCCAAATAGCCATCTTTTTCAGCGATGTCATCAAAGCTTTCGCGGAGTTCTTCAGGAACTTCGGATCGTAAGTTGATTTTGGACTTTGTGAACGGTTATGGAAACCATTGGGAGGAAACCGGCATGTCTTAGGACCCAAAATTTTATTAGAAGGCTGTGAAATCTACTATGTGGAACTGAGTCCGCTTGATAGATTACGGGCCACACCGTCTCACAAAAAGGCCTGTGCCAGCAGTAGTCACATTAAACGCTGAGTATACGGTTGACTTTGACCTAGTTCCTATTTCACTGTTTATTTATTGAGTAAAGCCTTTTACATCGCCACAAAGACACCAGCCTATCGGTTTTGTATTGGTTTCATTTCGGGGCGTATGCTTTGGAATTATACAATCTAATTCCCCCATCCCCCTTCTACCATCAAACGAGCAGACATATAAGTTCACGGACCCGAGGAAAGCGCTATGCGTCCACATTTACAGTACGAACCGCCAGTCAGTGGATTATAGTATATTCATATTCGGATTGGTATAATCTGAGCAAAGCCGTGCCGCTTTTTCCCGAACATAATATAATTAGGTATCTACATTTGAATTGGAGTTTGCCGCCCGGCTGTAGGTACCTACGAATGCCGACCAATCATGCGTCACAGATCTTAAGCGGGTCAGCACGCCGAGGAAAAGATGTTAGAAATTCTCGCACTTTTTACCATTTTCGCATATCAATTTTAAATAGTCAATATCAAAAATCGATTGAATGACGAAAGTGTCGTTTTTTAATGTATTGCATTAACCTTTTGAAGGCCAGAGCATAAACGCACGCGCGTACCCACAACGCCAAGAAACTCATTTTACCTAAGTTTTTGTCACATATTTGTGCCTTTGGCGTCCAGAGCGCGTGCCCTGCTTACTTGTCACATTTATGTGACAATGGCGTTCAAAAGCTTAAAATAATATTTTTAATATTTTGTTTCAGATTCGTTTCACACTCTGTCAACCCGTGATAGTGAAGGTTTTAATTTCCCGTAATATTTCACAAAATGGAGATCTGATAAAGGACTAAAGCGGTTTCTGCATCCATATCGACTTTGTTGGGGAAGATAGCTTAAAAATAACCACCACCCCGACTTCATGAAGCCGGACAGGGACGCATGTCTCGATTACCTATTATTTATTCTTGACTTTATTTTAAGGCTTTGGTAATCTTAAAATAAAGTTTTGTGTAATTAAGTTGTTATTGCGTAGGTGTTCTTTTGACAAAATAGATTAATTAGAATATTAATTACTAGGGTGCTAACATACCGACTTTATAGAGTCAAACTTCGTCGGCCTACATCTATTAGATAATGTATGTTATCTTGTGTAAAGTATTTTATATTTTTTTCAGTATTTTACTTGATGTTTTAAAACTGGCAATAGAATAGCATTTATACAGCAAACGCTTTTTTTTCGTAACTAGACTATTTTAGGAATTAGGCTAGTTTCCTAAAAATTGTTTATTAGTCCGTCTTTTAGATTATACAAAAATAAGGGCCAAGTATTTTTTTATGGGAAAAAATTTTGTGTTCACCAAAAATACTGATCGTGCACCAAATATTCTTTCCTGAATGCTAAAAAAATGCGTAGGTTAGGTTAGGTTAAAACTGCGACCCCCTACGTAACGACTTGCATTAATAGAAAATGGATAAAGATATAACACTTTTTTATTGTAGTGCTGTCTTTTTCCTGATGCTCGTTATGACATATTTTAATTAACATATTTTGGTACACATTCAGTATATTTGGTGCAACACAGGCAAAATTAGGTAAACGAAATGGGAATAAATTGAAGTACTTTTAAATACCATCCTTTTTTTATTTGTAAATTAGACCAGAAATGACTAAGATATAGCGCATTAAAGTAACGTGAAACGTCACGTTGCTGCATTTTTTCGCAACAGGTGACGACAAACGTCACGTTTTTGAATAATCTAAAAGACGTGACGTCAAACGTCACGTTTTTGAATAATCTAAAAGACAGACTAAATAAAAACAGCAACTATTTATTTTGTATTTTTTAATGTTTCTGTACGTATTATTTTTTATACAACATTATTTTTAGTATATGCGAAACCTGAATATAGTTTGTTCAGAATAAAAAAAAAACTGACTCGATTCCAATCATTTTTACACCATGTTATATTTTGTCCCAAAAATATTAATAAAAGGTTACGAGTTGGACACTTAGTGGGTATACGAAATCATACGGCGCGCATCAAGGTCACGGCAGGTCAAAGCGACAGTACACAAGTGCGGCGCCGTTTGTGCCGCGCGATGACCGTGTTTTTGTGCGGACAACCTGGTAAAATAACAAGCTTTTAAGTTTCTGATTTTTCATGATAAAATTTTGTACATAGATTCATCACATAAACATACTAGACACGTGTTTCGGGTTTGGCATAAAGTGAAACTAATATTGTATACCTATGAAAAAATATAAAAATGTGTGAAAATGAATAAACGAAACTTGAATTTATCGAAACAGATAGGGACGGACATAGATTTAATAGAGTGGAAGCGTCATCGATCCTTGTGGGTCGATGACGCTTCCACTCTCGCGCTACCACAAAAAAAATCGTTGTTTCATACATTTTGACGGTGCAGGTACAACACTATTGTAGGAAGAAGCAGATTAAAAAAAAGCCGATGAAATTTGTCTATTTCTGGGGGTTGAATACGTGGTAGTCGTTTGTGCATCCACATTTGTAAAATAAATAAAAAATATTTGGCCTAATTCCATTTTTTTGGGAATCAGGGAAATAAATGTAATGTTTGTTTGCATTGACGCTGCTAGCCCCTTAAAATATAATTAAATTAAGTAGCTAAACTATGTGATGTATTGAGGGTATAAATATCTAAACATGATAAATCAAAATTGATATGTTTGATGATAACCACAGTTTTAGTTTTATTTCTTGTGTTAAGATTACAATACACAACAATTTAATCACTGATTAATATTCAACTGATCAGTTAAAAAACCTTTTTTTTATTCAGAAGTCGATCTGTTCGCACCCTTACAACAGGGAAATGTGATATAGGTAATGATAAAATAAATAAATAAGCTGTACATAATGTTAAATCTGTTTTATTTAAATAATATTAACAGCCGTATCTACAATCTCACTCACACAGTCATACATTGTCAACGTACATTCCAACTGACTTCTGTATACAAATATAGTTGTACAAGGGTAATTTGGCGCGTGATTGAAATAGGAACTAAATCCGCCATCTTGGTTTAGAATCGAATTAGGCGTGACTCTGTCAAACTCATCCAAGCGCCAACTGATCCTTGTAGCACTGTATTCTTTGAGAAATTTGAAACATCTGTGATTCCCAAATACAACTGCTCTGAAACATCACAGACCCTTAAATAAAATTAGAACTGATTTTTCAATAGTCATACATTACTTACCAAGGGGATAAATATTACATATTTCCAATTGGTTTTATTGGCATTTAATCACGTGAGGCTCGAACAAGGTAGGAGGAGATCAGAAAAAAAACATAAAATGTATAAAAATCACCTTCAATAGAATAATGTGCCAATGACGTGTAATTTTTCGTGGGACGAAAAAATTGGGACCTCCAATTGAAATTTAATGAGACATTTTTTAAACAACACGGTTGGCGCAGTGGCTGAGCGATCGACTACTACGCTGCATGTCGCAGGTTCGATTCCCGCACGGAACAAATAATTGTATGGCCTACAGATAGTTGTTCCGGGTCTGGCTGTTTGTGTTTGTGAGTTTGAATGTTTGTAAACGCACCCACGATACAGGAGTAATTCCTAGTGTGGGGCATCAGTTTATAAAAAAAACAATATTTTTACCAAAAGTGAATTAAAACTATAAATAAAATAAATTAATATATATTTTGGGACAACTAACAACACACACGGCTATCTGATCCCAAGCTAAGCAGAGCTTGTGTTATGGTAACCAGACAACTGATATATATACTTATTTAATTTATAAATACATACATATTATAGATAAATCACACCCAGACACAGAACAAACAATCATGCTCATACACAAAGTTTGTCCTGGGTAGGAATCGAACCCACGACCTCCGGCTCAGCAGTCAGGGCCACTAACCACTAGACTAAGAGGCCCGTCAATCTATCTAATCTATCTAAATAATTAGTCCCTTGAATAATAAAAAGTACAGGTCATTATGGGAGGCGGAAGGAAGGACGGCGTGAAACCTTCTAGCAAATTCCAAAAACTCCCCGTTTGGGATTACTGGGGACTATAAAAATGGTATAAATACCCTCACGTGACTAAAGCATGGATGGATCTTCTTAAATAAAAGTTTATTTATTCTTCAGATAATCATCAGATCATCTCTTCGATTTAAAAAAATATAACAACCCAACTGACTTAAATCGTTAGTTGTTATCCCTCAACGTACAAATGTGACAAATAACAACGCGCATGGAACGGTGTTAAAGATTAGCAGTAAGAGCAAAATAAACGTGACCAGCCCTTAACGCAGTAGGACAAACCTAACGATTTAAATCTTCAAAGAAATAATATTTGTACACAAAAATCATAAAATCCCTCTCCAAACATTGGTAGTCCAATATACGTCCAATACTCTATACTTAGTTTCAAGAAGAAAATAAGTACAGGATTTGGCAACCACATTTGCAGGTTGGTAGCCAATATTGGACGAACAGTTCCATGTACACCCAGTCATCAATTTAACTAATAAATTACATTAATACGGTATATTTCTAACAAGTATGTATGGTAACTAGACATTTTAAATGATTTACGAAATGTGATAACTTTATTCAATGCAGAAAAAACTAAAATACATATTATGTTCTATGACCAAATGCTTCATACCTATTGTTATCCTGTTCTATTTCAAAATTAAGTTAATATTTAATCCTTTAAAAACAAAACTAAGAGCAGATAAAAAAAGTAACAGAATAAAAACATTGATTTAATATCATCAACAAGATTATCATCCGGCAGTGCCTCCATGTCGTGATATTTAAAATGTGATAGTTTATGGTATCATTTGCCTGATCATTTGTCTGTGCCATATTCCGATTTTGTATATATGCATAATGACAAAATACTAAACAATAACCAACGAGTTTTCCAACATTTTGATAACAATTAACTATCATAATTTATTCTGGTGTTGAATTTTGTTGTTGTTTGTTAAAAACATATATTTTCACAGTATCTACGTATTTCTCTTCTTTCTGGAATTTCGTTCCAAAAAAAGATGGAGCTATTTAACCGCCTTTACTGACATCGCATATAAACATTACTACAGCTTTTAACTTCTGGAGTAGCGGCGGTCACAAAATGTGAGAAAGAGACTACAATATATTTTCGTCCTACTCGCATTTTTCATGAACGCGCTTAGCGCTATCAAGCGTTTAGTTTTTAGACGCCCCCAGAGTGCTTGGACAAGTAGCAATGACTTTATGGCGAAGTATTTTGTATTCCTGCAGCGACTTTCAACTCTAATAACAATAGCTTTACGGTAGCTATTTAAAACTTCTCCACCATAATTACCGCTGATAATTAGTCACTCTGCCTAGGAATTCAACGCGTGCCCAGTTAACGAACATACATACATTAAACAATACATTATAGTACATATCTACATAAGAACCTCTACGCTTGGTCCTGATTGCTGACTATTTCCTTCAACCTCTTCTCGATGTACTGCACTCTGGAAACCAGCTTGTCTTTGGGGTTGAACTCTGTGTATGGAATCTGGAGTACTTTGAAGCCCTGTAATGTCAAAATGGAAGATTTTTAATAAGGTGAATTTAATTGAGTAAAAATACAAGTTGTCAGACACGGACACCTGACTAACCGGGCGTTCCAATAAACAAAAACGATTCGTTTTGCTTACGGATAGTTGTATTTTGACATACGTCTCATAGAAATTATGTCAAAATACTACCATCCGTAAGCAAAAAGAATCGTTTTCTGTTTATTGGAACCGGGCGTAAGCCGTTGATCTAGCATTCCGTACCTCAAAAATGAGTAAATCTACTCAAAAATTGCTGGGAAAGGGTTTTTTTGGGGTGAAAATTACTTTCTACGGTAGGACTCAAAATAACGCACTTATAACGCCTGTGCAAATGGATGCATTGAAAAGTTCTGGTGTTGTGGAGATATCTGAAGTTAAAAACTTGCATTTTCCTATGTGATTTTTTTGGTCTTTTACCCCCTATTTCTCACGTAACTTATAAGAGAGGTACCTGCGATCCGTTGGAAAAAAAAACGGCCAAGTGCGAGTCGGACTCCGAGGATTCCGTACAAACGTGTAGATAACTAATAAAAATACCAAACATTGCTCTAACGAAAAGATACTGTATTGAAGGATAAACTTTAAATTGACATTGACAAACTGGAATGTACTCTATACATTGACGTAGGTTGCGGTTAATTTGTAATCGCATTAATTTTTGGGTAATTATACGGTTTTCGGATTTTGCTCTATACTACTGCTCTATGATATTGCTTCTTGGAAAGTACCCTAAAGGTTTTAATTGCCTTTGCTAATGTAAATAAAATACGAACTAACCGGCCATATCTGTTGATTACGTAGACTTAGTCAGGTGTTTTTTTCACAAAAAAAGCTGAGACCTTAGTATTTGGTATAAGTTTCTACTCGATATCTCCACGCCTTGTTAAGATAGTGATTGCATGTTTTTCTTTTGATATACGGAACTCTAGAAATGATTGCAATGACGGGGAGAACAACCCGGCTTGGTTAAGGATATTTTCACACCCGTTACATTATCCTTACTAATATTATAAAAGCGAAACTGAGTTTGTTTGTTTGTTACGTCTTCATGCCTAAATGGCTAAACCGATTTTGATGAATTTTGAGAGATAGTTGGGACCCTGGAGCCGGACATAGGCTATATGAGGGAGAAAGGGTTAAGAAGAGGGAAAACTTAGCTTTGCTATAACAATAAATAAGGCGCAAAGGCAAAAACTACAAGTAGCAGGTACCTGCAAATCAGGAAAGGGGAACTGTGTTACCCCGAATTTAACGCGAGCGAAGCAGCGGGCAAAAGCTAGTTCTCTATAAATTGACGATTATAATATTTTTGATCTTTCTATACTACTAATGCGACAAAACAAGACGATGTGATATAACTGACCTGATGTGTAAGTAGTCTGGTCTCCAGCTGGTTGATGCCGAGCGGCACGGCCGAGTTGCGCGTCATGTCGTGGTAGTCCAACCCTAGCACCGCTATCCGGTACACGCTGGAATAAGCACAACGGTATTAGGAACGGCGTCACGTGCCGCGAGACACTCCCGGCGTCCGGAGACAACTGTGGTGTAGCAGGCAGGAGGGGAGCTGGCACGGGCAGGTGTAGAGGGACCTGCCAGGAACACCACCTGCCGGGGGGGAGGGTTGGTCGAAAAAGATGCAGGAACATAAAAGGACAAAAGAAGGAACGCAGGTAATTTTAGTCAGTAAGTCTATCCCTTCCGCTGCGCTCAGAGCGAGATAAGTTATATAATGATTTGCAATTCGATAAAAAAAGGGTATATATAAGAATTTACTCCATTACAATTTATTCAAGTGTAGTTGTCAATTTAGGACCAGTAGGCCTACCATGATGTTTTAAAGCAGAAATTATTCTACTGAGGGAAAGAGACAGAGCTATACAGGGTGTCTAGCACCATCTCTTTCTCTCAGTGGAATAAGTTCTGCTTTAAGACGTCATGGTAGGGTAGCTGTTCCGTTCTGAGTTCCGTCTATGCTGCGCTTACCCAGGGTAGTCCGTGGATGGGAGACCACCACATTACGAGCACCCTGTGGACCTCAAAAGCTCATTAAGCCCAATGGCTTACTAACTAAACTAAACTATCAAAGAACAACAAATGACAGCCGGGTCATTGGACCCGGCTGTCATTTGTTGTTCTTTGATAGTTGCTACAAAGCGCAAAGATCTGATAACTACTCTTTCCAAAGAGATCTATTACCCAATATTAATTAAATTGTTGGGATAAAGTCAGTGTCCCGAAAGTCTGATAACCAGTCTTACCAAAAGGTATCGTATTACCTAGTAATAACTGGGTTATGGAGGTCAGATAGGCAGTCACTCCATGTAAAATACTGGTATTCAGCTGCATCCGGTAAGACTGGAAGCCAACCCAACATAGTTGGGAAAAGGCTAAGCAGATGATGGTTGGGAAAAGGCTAGGCAGATGATGGTTGGGATAAAGCTAAGTTTTCAATTTACCTTTTGTCGTTTTTAGCTTTCTCTAAAGGTACGGGATGACATTTGGCATCTACTGCAAATTCAGCATCTGTAAAAATATAAACAAGTTATTATTATCCTGGTGTTGTCTTATGTTTTTTGGAGAAATATTTCTTTCTTTCTTTCTATATTTCACCGATGCTTCACCGAAAACAGTGTAGAATAAAAATCACAATTCACATACCATACAAGAACCCCATTCCCGAATTACATTCTCTCTTCAGAAACGTTTCAGCGGACACAAAACTCTTGAAGGTGTCCATGATGCTCTGGACGTAGAACGACTTCTCCTTGGCGTACATCACGGGGACTCCCACCGAGATGTCCTCGGGCAGGCGCGCGGAGCCCGGGCTTGTGAGGTTCAGGTATGCATCGATCATCATCAGCTTACGTCGGCAAGGGATAGGAATTTCTGAAAAAATATGAATTATAATAAAGAAAAAATAATAGTCGGTAAATTACAGCTGTATGGGTGGGCTGATTCGTAAGGTTAAGCGATGCTATCTGAGTCCGTCCGTGAATGAGTGTACATTATTTTTACATCGAGACACCTCCATGCTTCGGAATGTATGTTAGGCTGTTGGTCCCGGCTGTCATGGTCTATGGGAGCCAGAAGGCCAGAAATTCTGACAGCCAGCCTAAGGTCAGTTCGTTTTCGCGATATCTTAAGGTCAGTTTCCAGAATAGCTGAGTAGAGAGTAGGGTGCCAACTTCTACATCCCTCATAAAATAGGGGGAAGATCAGCCGACCAGGCGGAAGTTGTGCCTGGTGGGGTACTGTCCGATAGTTGCTATCGGCTTTTTCTATACAGTCGTGAAGTTTCAGTATCTCTAATAGCGCGATCTAGAATTTTTGTTATTAGTTCTTAATTGGTGTCATAGATGGCGCTGTAGTACTTTTTGTACTAAGTTGCTGTAACACTTGATGCCGCTAATACTAAAACTTTACATGAAGGGACTGTTTTACCTGTCCTTCACAATTCAGTGAATGGGTAACTCGATACCCCATACTTAAGAGACTTATGGACCTTCAATACTTCAAATCCAAACATTTAATTGGTATAATTTGTCCGATCATGGGCTAGCGATATTCTAGATAGTTATGTAATGAGTGTTTTAATATACTATTACGATACACACTTGGGTTTAATTCACTTCCCGCTTTTTGGAGGCCATTTTGAGATATTCTCTATGCGTGTACAAAAACAAAGTTTTGGTCTTACTGAGACGAAAATAGGTTTATTGAAAGGGCAACAATATTGTCTAGCGTTTAAATTAAGAAATAATTAGCTTACATTTTGGTAACTTTAGTAAACAAAATTAAAGTCTAAAAAAACATGCAAATCAACGAAAGTTTTGTGAACATTTTGTGAAAAAATAGGTAGTTTTTTTTTTTAATCAGTAAATTTGAGTGCCATCCTTACCGCCAGCCGAAAGCAACTTGTCGATAAACTCGGGCTGCAGCGTGGACTCCAGGTGTTGCTTGGTGGCTTTATTCAGGATCAGCAGAGAGAACACCAGGTCCAGCCAGGATGAGGACTTGGTCATCTCTTCCTCTTTGAGGGATAGTGCCGCCTGTAAGCAGGATAATGCAGTCGGTTACTGAGAAAACGGTAGACCAACGCTAAGCTTGAGTAGGAGTGCACTGAGGCGGTACGTGAACGTTACCCACTTATGGACTTGGTCTGCTAAGTCCAAAACTGGGTTCCACAAGGTAGATCGATGTGTGATGAAGGCCGAAGACATCCGCATGATAGAAGCAAAGGACCATGGACTGAGGTCGCTGAACGGTGCGGGAGGGTTGTTGCTCAGGGGCCTTAGTCTGCTATTACAATAGTGTCAGAATGGTCGATCACTGATCGCATAATGGTTGATTTTGACAAGTTTAGTATGTAGCAGATTACCAAACTTGTCAAAATTAACCATTATGCCATCAGTGATCGACCATTCTGACACTATTGTAATAGCAGACTAAGGCCCCAGGTGGCCAATAATTGTCAGCCCACCCGCAACCTACCGCTGCCTCTTACACGGTCTGAGATAAGCAGTCGGCCTATTGATTAGCCGACGTTTACGGGCAGTTTATGTCAGGCAGTGAGGGTCGTTTTGTTGATTTGATGACGATTTTATTTAGATATTTTAGTATAGTATAACAGGCCGGTGTCCGTAACTCCACGTCAAGGCCACTGCACCTCAATGAGAAGTCAGCAAAGCAGAGGGGCTGCCAGGGCCACCGCCTGCCGGGGTTGTGGGTGGTTCGAAAGAGATACCGCGGCCCCGGAACACAAAGGGCAAAAGAAGAAACATGGATGAGTTTTTGTCAGTTAAAGTTTGACACTCCCTTCCGCTCTGTGCAGAGCGGGGCAATTTTGTGGTGATTTCTCATCCAAAAAAAAAAGGGTAGTAGGTCTGTCTGGTTTGAGTCAACACACGAGGGGTCTTGCGTATCTCATAATAATAATAATATTTTTTTATTGACACACACTAGTTAGGTTACATACAAGCATTGAAAAACAAGAAGCAAATTTAAAAGAAAGCAAAGTAGAAGTATCCGTGGGCCCCAAACTAGGCATAGCCTGTATCTCGGTGGCCCAGTGTTTACAGTTAGGCAAGTTGAATAATAGACGTTGTTCAATGTGACGCAGCACAACATAGCACAGATAACAATTAACTCATGTTACAACCTGAATAAAAAAACCATCCATCATCTATTTAATGACACTCCTTCCATCTCCGACCAAATCGGGGGCAGTGATTTGCGTACGGAAAGCTGGCCTGCAACTATAGAGCAATCTCAAAAATATAAAAACAAATGTTTACTATTCTTTTTTTTAACTTACTTTAATCAAAGCTACTCCAGAACTTGAAGGCGGCATACAGTCAACAGTAGCCAAAGTGACAATCGCAGACGCGATATCAGTGGCGCGGCACTGTTGTATGTGCTGCTGCAGCCAATCAGCGATCGCGGTGAGCACCGGCTCGTGGCGGTACTTCAGGAGCCCGAGGGACACCGTGATGGAGTTCACTACGGCAGACTTGTCTTCGTTTGATGGGAGGCATTCTATTACGTCGCTAGAAAAGAGGTTTACTCATGTATTCTTGCTTGAAAATATAGGCATACATATGAGTTATCAGTGCTCTAAGCATAAGGGTTGAACGAGATCTCGAATGCAAAGTCGATACTGCCGACACTATCATAGCACTTGCGCTATCTTTCTCGCTCTCCCAAATGACAGTTCTGAGCGAGAGAAAAGCAAAACGTGGTTCCGTGTGCTGAGATGTAGACCAATCTAACCCAATCCAACCTGTATTTTGTGTGTGCGGCTAGCCTATCATAAAACATAAGGCCGCGATCATCGTTCTAAACAGACGTCTATTTTGTTAAGCGAACCAAGTTGCGTAGTTGTGCCGACAGAGGGCGCCTTCCGACGGGTTTTCCAGCGATCGTGTATTTTTGCGAGTTCGACCTCGTTGCAACGAGACGACGAACTTTGTATACTCAAGTTTAATATACTCAATTTGTGGTCCCTTGATGTTGTGTTAAAATCAAATCTCTAAGTCTACGCAGTCAAAAGATATGGCCGTTTATGTCGCAAGTTTGTACAGACAGTGCTCCTATAAGGGTTCCGCATTTTCCTTTTGAGGTACGAAACCCTAAAAAAATTCAAATAACAAGTCTTATTTGAAACACAATATAACATCTTTTCCAGTTATTTGACCAATTACTTTTAATCATAGAGACCTTTATTCCTCATTGTTATAAGGTTGCTTTTAAAAATTAGAAGTTCTTTTTACACTGCCTTCTAATATACAGGATCTTCCTAATTTAGGAGTCAGGGCTCAAATTTTAGATTGACTGTTCCTTACCCATCAATTGTAAACTGTAATCATTGCATTTATTTTTTTAAGTGCCAATTACGTGTACTCAAACTTGTGTCAACTTTTTTCCTGCTAATCAACTATTTTCATATACAGTATGGAGCTCACTTCTAGGCAATAAATGAAACCTCAAGTAATACTAGTCCACAGAAATATATTAAAATTAAATTTTAAATTAAAAACCGAAAATTAAAAAAATGAAATTTTCAAACAAAATAAATATCAAAATAAATTCAGTAAAAGTAAACACTCTGTTTAGACAACGTACCTTGACCCCAGGAGCGAAGTGCGGCAACAACGCATGTCGGCGCGCCACTTTGATTCGTTTGACAATGTGCGACGAAAATTAAATTCACTAAGTTAATTTGGTCGTAGTTTGTTCTTTTTTAGCACTCGATGTATTGTTCTATGGCTCATCCTAAACACACGCCCAGCTTGTCTAAGGCTGCAGGTTGGGTTCCGATAGAAATGTTCTAAGACTCGTTGTTCAAAAGAGGATGGAAGTGATGGAACATGACGCGGAGCAACTCCTTCATGAGTGTTGAGTACTATGTGCTGATGATTTTCCCTGATCCTTTGGACTGCACCCAGGATTGTCCTGACACTAGTAGGGCAGACGCGAGTTGCTCCGTATCTCTCACGATAGGTACGTATAGTTAAGGCTGCATTTTGCCTGCATTCGCCATACAATAACACCATGTCTGTGTACTCTGCAGCACTGCAAAAATGCTGTTGCACGCGTACACAAAAGTTAAGTGTCGATTTCACCGTAAAAAATAACACACAACATAAAACTTAAAAACACAATTTACACACACACAAAGTCAAGTACTAATAAACTAATAAGTGTCCTTTTCACTGTAAACAATATTTAACTAAGTACTTAGGTTATTGTCTAAAATCGCGTTTTGAAGCAAAGCGCTCAAGTATGTCTACGAAATCTATGCGAAAGACACACACTACCGGAAGGGAACACCAGCGGTAACTGACAAATCGGAACTGAACTTCCGAAATCCAAAATAGCGAAAAAAATAAAAGTAGGTACCTAATAAGTAATGTAGGGCGAACGGCGCAATTATCGTAATCGCTTATCGATAACTTTTTACATTTATTCACCTACTACCTAAACAAGGCATTAGAATACAAGATCTTTGTGTAATTCGAATTTTTTAATATTTTTAATAATTAACAAATTATTAACAATAAAAAACGAAACTAACGTTTTGTGAGTTCCTGAGTATCAAACGGTTCTGTCGATCGCCCGGGAGCCGATCGGTAACATTAGAAATTTAATTCAGTAACTAATAATAAGCTCGTAGGTACGATTTTTTAATAGGTAAAAGCAATTCATAAATTATTGTTGTTTACCTTATTTATTTTGATCTCTAAATCTACTTTATAATATTTAATAAGAACACACTTAAAATTAGCTTTAAATATTAACGGCACAGTGTTCTTTAGAATTATCATAACAGCACGATAATTCTAAAAACACCACCTAAAGTATTTAGGATTTAAGCTAAACAGCTTTTTATCGATCATTATTAATAGTCAATAACAGGTGCCCTTCCCTACGTGGCGCGAGCGCACCCCGCGCTCCCTCCCACCCCGCCGGCCTGCTACGAGCCGCGCCGGCGCCGACAGCAATTCATTCCCTTTGAAGAAAGCCGCGTGCCTAGTGAGGAAGCCGCCAAAAGACACCGCTACCGACGTACACCTGCAGGAAATGCAGGCGCGTCCCATTGATAAATTGTGTATGTGTAAATTGCAAAACAAAGTTTCGACCGTGGCAGATCAGGGACGTTGATCAAGAGGAAATTCGAAGTACTAGTATACAGAAAAAAACAATATTAACATTAAATTTAATAATTTAGTCTGTACTTTTCTTCTGTCTGTGAGAAAGAGGTAGTGGGCGGCACCGTCACAGTATTAAAATCCATATAGCAGCGAAATAAATGTGGGAGTCGGGCAGCGCAGTCCGCGGCCGCGGCCTCTTACACGCTTAGTTTGCGCACCGAACAATGAATTAAAATTTATTACATTAAAATCCAGCCTGTCTTTTAGGTGTACCAATTTTACATTTAGGCAAATAACTAGAATAGGTACGTAACAGCGTCGTGGTGATATTCGTAGTTTTGCACAGTGTGGCAACGTCGCTTTTCATTCAGAGGATTCAAGTTCGTTGAATCTTTGACCTAGTGATACAATTCTACAGAGTGTTTAAATTTGTTCAAAATTAAAACTCTACTTTTTGACCTAATTACTGGACCAATATCGTTATTTTTTTGCATAGCGTCAGTAAAGGCGATAACAAGTATGTCGTATAATTTATTGCATATATGTGGTCTCCATACTGTATACATTTTTTTAAATATTTCTAAAAACATAAAAAAAAAACATTTAAAGGTAGCCCACCGGTATCGGGAACAGGGTCCAAGCTACCGGTGGTCAGGGCTCCAGAGAAAGGAACTTCCTATAAACTAATATTATTATAGGTAATAAAGCGTTTTTATTTCCCTTACTTGCATATCCTGTCCAACAACACTGGATCTGGGAAGTTGAGTGAGGCCATAGCGTAGAGGAGATCAGCTGACTTCTTGAGGTCGATGACCTCAGCCTGGTTGGTGATGTTATGCGAGAGAGCACGAAGGAGTGGCGTGCTGCGACGACCTTTTTGTTGGAGAGCTTTCATTACCTATGACAAAGATATAATGGTTTAAAAAACGATAAAAAAAGCCTTCTTGAATTCTTAACAGCACCAAGGGTTCTCTACAAACTCATAAATGGCCATATCCTTTGACTAAGTAGACTAAAATTCTTGATGATCCTACTAATATTAATAAATGCGAATGTTTGTGAGGATAGACGGATGTATGGATGAATGTATGAATGTTTGTTACTCTTTCACGTCAAAACGGCTGAACGGATCTTGATGAAATTTGGCACGGAGGTAGATAGAGTAGTCTAGAATAACACATAGGATAATGTTTTTTTTCGATATCATGCGGGCGAAGTCGCGGGCACCAACTATTTTTCGTCATACCAGGGGACTACAGACTTGAGTATATGGATATCTATATCATTTCAACCCAATATTTCCAAGCACTCCCTAGATAAAGGGTCTTGACAGATAGAACAAAGTTTTGGTTTTTTTAAAGTTGCCTCACTCTAGTTTTTCCTGTATGGTGGGTGCGTTTACAAACATTTAAACTCACATACACAAACAGCCAGACCCGGAACAACTATTTGTAGGCCATACAAATCTTTTTTCCGTGCGAGAATCGAACCCGCGACACGTAGCGCAGCAGTCAAACGATTAACAAATGCGCCAACCGTGTCGTCAACTGGTCCTATAAGGAATCATTTTTTTTACTTTTGTCGTATGGGACCCTAAAAACAATATAAACTCACTTTAATCATCTGTGGTAGTGTCAAATTCGTGATAAGCCTGGCTGCCTCATCATCTCCAGTGATACCCAACACGGTGCTCAGATCTTCAGCCATGGTCAATGACCCGATGGCATGGGTGGCAGTAGACCTGGCCAGGATGCGGCACAGTTTCAGGAACCGCGGGTCTTTCTCAAAGTCTGTTAGCTTGACTTTGTTACTGTTGGTCCATTCTGATAGGATTGACACCATCTAAAAAGTTTAAGAAAATAATAATTAAATTTTAGCTTAAAAACAGCCTTGGATGTCAATAAAAAATTGTTTACTTCAATAGGGTAAGAAACCCGCAAAACAGGAATCCTTACTAGTAAGTAGTAATATAAAAGCGAAAGTGAGTTTGATTGTTTGTTTGTTACGACTTTACGCCTAAATGGCAAAACCAATGATGAATATTTTGTACAGAGATAGTTATGACCCTGAAGATGGACATAAGCTACTTTTTGTCTCTTTCTAACCCCCCACTTCCCTAAAATAGGGGATGGAAGTTTGTATGGAGCATACCCATATTTTTAAGGTAGGAAGCTAAAAATCGGTACAACACACTCTTTGTTACCAACGAAAAATACCTGTAAATCAGGAAAGGGGAACAGTGTTACCCCGAATTTACCGTGAGCAAAGCCGCGGGAAAAAGCTAGAAACTTATAATGATGATTCCACAACAAAAACTGATATAGTAAAATTAAAGCATTGTTGGTGTAGTGGACAAAAACTACTGCGCTGTGAGATCTTTTTTTTTTGGGTGGGAAATCATCAAATAACTTCTCCCACTCTGGGCGGAGCGGGGAGGTGTGTCAGACTTGTACTGACTAAAACCCACCCATGTTTCTCCTATTGCCCTTTACGTTCCGGGGCTGCGGTATCTCTTTCGAACAACCCGCAACCGCGGCAGGCATCATGAGGTCTCAGGTACTATTTCCAGAACTGTCCTGTACCATAAGGAATATCTTATAACAACCTTGGAGTCTCGTTGTTGGCAATTTGCGTTGCCTGGGGACCAGTCTACATAGAACCTAGTTCTGTGTAAGGATCAAACCTGCAACCCGCAGCACTCAAGTGCATAGTCACTGCACCAACGGTGTCCCCGAATTAAAAGTAACTGGTACATCTGAGTGTGTAATGTTAGATACACTTCTGTTTAGACTTTTAGTGATTTGGTGATTAAAGGCATGATGCTTTGTAAAAAAAAACTTATTTTTCAAAATTGTGAGAAAACTTAGTTATTAAAACTCACTTTTAAGGCATGTCTTCGTGATATAACAGGGTTCTCAGCCACAACAAGCAAGCTGTTCAGATCTGTAGCCTGTGATATCTGTCCATCTATCTGGGCCAGGCGACTAAACTTAGCTGATTTCGGACTGGGCTTCTTAGTACCCGAACCTGGTTCTATATCATGCAGGGAAGCAAATGCTGCTGCAACTAAACCTGAAAAATGATTTCAAGATTTTTTTAAATCAATGCTATAAGATGTATATAGATGACATGTCATGACAGAGGTTGTGGTTCAAATTTGGCAAGTACCAATGTGACTTTTTTGAATCATTATGAACTTTATACATAATATACAGATGTATATAATTTATTTATAAAAGTTCATCTAAGACATCACAGGCATCTGCGAGGGAAAACATGATGTTGAAACCTGGACTTATAATTAATATAAGTCTGACCACCAACCCGTCTTGAGCAAGTGTGGTGCTTGTGCCTTCTATGATGAGAAGAGGCCTTTGCCTAGCAGTGGGACAGCTATAGGCTGGTTTAATTATTTAATACTATAAAGAGTTGTATCTGTGAAAGGTTAAATCCTGCACATACAACTTAAGTACTTACCTCACCCATTTTGAAGGGTTTTGATAGTGCATGTTTAAAGTTTTTAACTCAATCAATTGTAAAGCATTGTTACAGCAATAACTTACTACAAAATTGCAAAACAGGATAATAAAACTGGTTTATTTGTACAATAATTATTTACCATTATCCTTATCTTCAGTAAGTTCTTCAAGCTTCTTATCAGGTATATTAGTAGAGAGCTCCAGCTTCTCAGTTTTGAATACTGTGGCGCTGGGACCGGAGTATTTTCTTACGGCTGCCCTTGATCCTAACCTCCAAAACACTAACCCGCTTAATTTCAACATCTATGACCAAAAGAACATTAAATATTAACGCTTTTTCATAAAATATAATTTTCCTAATATCATTATACAGTTGCTTGAGGGAAAACATTGAAATTATATGTTATAAATGGGTAAAATACAACTTCTTACATCACGACTTACTGTTATCAGAAATTTTGATTATACCGACTGTATAGATTAATTACATATGGGCGATGAAATGTACCTTTGTAAGTTAAGGAAATAGCCTGGAAAGGAACAAATTATGTACTTTTTACAGCATTTGCAAAAAGCGAAATTATTTATCTTTTTGACAGTGGAATAACAATGTTGCTGTGCTGCTGCAAGAAAATAATTTCAAAAATAATGTTACCTGATAAAAAGAAAACTAAACCTCAAAATGTCATGACAAACTTGTTTCATTAGCAATAACTAAACGCCGCCTTTCCTTTGTCTGTGACAATAGTGATGTGCAGAAGCATTTAAAAAACGATAAAGTTATTTCAATTAATGTCTTTAGATTGCCTTTCTTTTTTTAAAATGAGAATTATAAGACTACAGACCATTAGAATATTCTAAACGTACATACTCACATCTTTGTAAAACTTAAAGGATTTTATGTTTTCACAATCCAGGACCAATTTAATTGAATGTTTCACATATCAATCTTATATCACATCCCATCACTAGTCGAGAAAATTGCAAACGGCTATCGTAAGAGGAAGTTTTGTTGTGATATTTTGTTGTTATTTTACTAAAAACAGTGAAGCCGGTATTGAAAACCATGAAAATGGTAAGCTAATTCATCTAGATACTGACAATTTAAGTTACACACACTGAACATGTGAGAGAAACGTGAAAATGGTTACCGTTTTAGACCGATGTGTCTGTACGGATTTGAATTGGTTTCCTTTGAATTTCTTCCTAATTTGGTAGTGGAATGTTGTGGATAACGCTTTAATAATGTTAATGCTTTACCCCCTACACGTTACCATCCTTAATTATTGTGTAAATAATGGAAAGCATGGTTTTCACATCTGTATACATATAGGTAAACTGTGATTTCGCCTACCTTCAGTTGATTGATAAAGTATTAGCTACCGGCGTTTCGAAGATCTTATCGCGTTTGCCCTTTTGCTACTTTCAACGTTCCATATTGTGATGTCAATAAGTTATGTATTTACAAGTGTTTTATACTGTAGAAGACAAAGACCTGAGATAATTATAGACCTATCAAGTGAACTTGAAAACTGTTTTTAGTATCAATCAATATTACCCTTTTGCTTGTAGGAAGTATCCATGTGACAACACCTTTTCAATTTTGTATTATAGCAGGTAAGGTAAAGAGAATCAAAGACTCTTTAGTATTTAGTATGTAGTATTGGAAATAGAAACTAATTGTATTTGTAAGTAGTTGGTTGATAAAAGCCATCATTATCTGGGATAAATAACCAACTGAATAACTAAAGCAACCTGGAAATTACAATTTATTTCATTTTCTTACATGACATGATATTCTATCACTAAACAACTAGCCTGGGTTGACATTTGTAGATCTTTAACAGTCATTACAGGCAATGGGAAGCCTAAAATGTGATTACTGACTACAACCCACCCATGTTCCTACTTTTGCCCTTTCTGTTATGAGGCTGCAGTATCTCTTTTGAACAACCCACAACACCTGCAGGCGGTGGCTCTGGCAGGCCCCCTAAACTTACCTAAGTCTAAGGTGCTAAGTATCTTATTTTAGAGGACCTGGGTAGTCAGAAAAGCAGTACACCGTTTCCATGTAAAATACTGGTATCCTGTTAGACTGAAAACTAACCCCAACATAACATTTTCTCCTCCTTTAAATCCATCCAAGGGTTGTCTTGAAAAAAACGCTTATAGCGAGAAGACCACCCATTGTGTCACTCTATTTATAAGTTGTTTAATGTTATTTGTATGGTGTACATAATAAAGAATATTCTATCTATCTATCTAATGTCTAAGATATTGATGACAACATCCTTAACTGAGTATACCACTACTTATATGCCATAATATTTTGATTATGCACTATCCTGATTACAATAATACTTGTGGCTGAAAGCTTTCAACTTATTTGATTGTTGGGTTGAGTAGGTGCTTTCAGGTATTTATTTTTAAGTCTTAAGGTCTAGTTGCAAGTCAGAAGCTTGACTTTTCCTTTCTTCGCCTTTTCTTGAGCCAGAGTAGAACAATTCTGTCCGTTGATATCCAGCTCAGTGAATATAAAGCAGAAATGTCATTCAGATAGCAAAATCATTTTGTGTACTATAAAACCTGTTGAACTATTTCTTCACATTCAGATTTGGTTTACCATGAGTGAAGTTACGGTTTATCAAAGCACAGCTACATTGTAACTGCTTTGTTGGGTAAGTGGTTGCAAGCATGAGCTCCTGAGTTGAAGAACTGAGTCCGGCAAATTTTTATTCGGTTTTTCCATCAGGAATTTCTCAATAAAAACTTAATGGTGAAATTTGAGTGTACTATTAAATACACACCTTGATATGGAGTTACGGACACCAGCACATTATAACATAATATTATGTAAGTCAGGTACCTACACCTCTGCGTAATCCTTTGTGGATTACAGGCCATTATGTAATGTAACCACTAAGGACCGGCTTTTTCACAATGGTACCTGCTGACCCGAAACAAAGACTAGGCTATTTTAAACCTTAATGTGCATAAAAATAAAGTCTATATCAGTCACAATTTGCTGGTACCATTTGGAACCAGCTGACTCTAAGCAGTTAAACATGGTTAATATTCCATTCTAAATATTGATAAATGTTGGTGATAAATCAAAATAATATTGTCTCACAAAAATAGGTGAATGTCAAATCTTATCAGTGATGTCAATCAGATCAATAATACTTGTACTCTCATGTAAACATTGCATTTGTTTTATCTATATTATTCATAGCCGTTATCCGTAGAAATCTTACAATGACTTCTTCAATGCCTATCAGCTGATCTAGAATGTCACTGCTTTTTGTTTTCCAGTACTTGAAAATCATTGTTTTCTTATTTTAGATAAGTCTTGTTTCTGTCTGTTAAGTATGTGAATTTTTATCACACATTTTTATGTTTACTTGTTCCTTCAACTGGGTAAAAAAACCGGGTAAGTGCGAGTTGAACTCGTACACCCAGGGTTCTGCACAACCTTCCTATATAAACGGCCATATTTTCTTTTACTGCAAAGACTTGAGATTTTTCTACGGGTTGCGGGTTGTTCGAAAAAGATACCGCGGCCCCAGATCGTAAAGGGCAATAGAAGGAACATGGGTGGGTTTTAGTCAGTACAAGTCTGACATGCTCCCCCGCTCTAGGCGGAGCGGAGAAAAGTCATTGGTTGATTTCCCAACAGAAAAAAAAAGGGACCACAGACTTGAGTAAATGTTTTTAATTTCAACTCAATACCTTCACGCGTTCCCAAAAAGGGTCTTCACAGAAAGACAGACAGACAGTCAGAAGGACAACAAAGTGATCCAATAAGGGTTACGTTTTTTCCTTTTGAGATACGGAACCCTAAAATATCGTAGACGTTAAATTTAACACACGGCACACATATACTGAGGAGGTTACTATGTCAGGAGCCCTAACCACCGGAAGTCTGGAGGGATAGTTTTAATATAAATAATTAGTTGTCCTGCGTGGTTTCACCCGCGTCTTTGGTTACTACCCCGCTCCCGTGGGTAGTAGCGTGAAGTTATATAACCTAAGTTACTCAGTGACATTGTAGCATTCTAGTGGCAAAATATTTTTAGAAATCGGTCTAGTAGTTTTTGAGTTTAATCGTTGCATACAAAAATACAAATCGTTCCTTTTTATAACAGTTTGAATAAAGAAAAAAAGTAGACATTACAATAGTCAGTAGATATTATCATCCTGTTTTAGAAAAGAATCTGGTTTAAATAGATAACGACATTGTAGCATTCGCATTCGGGGGTCGAACCGACGAACCTGTGACCCTGTCGTCTCGAGTCGTCATTCCATAACATCATAGCATCGCGCCTGTAACCCCAGAAGGCAGAAAACAATTAAGCGAAACAAGAATGAAAATTTCAAATAACTAAATAATAAATAAATAATTTAGTGTTGCCAACAATCCTTACTAATATTATAAAAGCGAAAGCGAGTTTGTTTGTGACGTCTTCATGCCTAAATGGCTTAACCGATAATGATGAATTTTTGGTACAGAGATTCTTGAGACCCTGGAGACGGACATAGACAAATTTTTAGAAATGAGGGAGAAAAAGGGAAGAAAAGGGAAACTTAGCTTTGCTATTACAGTCGATAAGGCGCAAGGGCAAAAACTACAGGTAACTGGTAACTGCAGGTACTTGCAAATCAAGAAAGGGAAACTGTGTTACCCCGAATTTAACGCGAGCGAAGCCGCGGGCAAAAGCTAGTTATAAATAAAAATAACAGCAACATTAAAATCAAAGGGCTAATTTATATTCGTCAGATCTTGCGTCATTCTGCACTCGAAAATAACCTGTGAGCCTGTTCTATAACTCTTTTATTTATAGTTCTTTGACATCACTGCTTGCTTGAAGTTTGTCTGATGGGAGACGAATGGGAAGGGTCAGCTAATTAACGTTGAAACTCGTGATTGTCAACAGATGAAGAATTTGGACAGTTTCCCAGTTTTTCCTAAGCAAAATATGCTTTGATGATATGTCACATTAAAAATCTCGTCGAAAACTATAGGTCCATTTTCGTTTATGAAAAAATATAAATCAAAAGATGTAAATAAAGACATAACAGTCTTTTTTCGCCGATGGGAAATCATCAAATAACTTCCTCCGCTCTTGGTGGAGCGGGTCGGAGTGTCAGACTTGTATTGACTAAAACCCACCCATGTAGCCTTCTATTGCCTTTATGTACCGGGGCCACGGTATCTCCTTCGAAAAACCCAACCCTGGGGTTACCCGGATAGCCCACAACCCCGGTGGAGCGGGTCGGAGTGTCAGACTTGTACTGACTTAAACCCACCCATGTACTTTCTTTTGCCCTTATGTTCCGGGGCCGCGGTATCTCTTTCGAACAACCCATAGCCCCGGAAAACCCGCAACCTCGTTCATACATACCATTTAGTCTTAACTGTGGTTAACCCGGCACGAATACGATGGAAAACGTCCACGGTGCGTTTGAACCAATGCTGGATATAGGCCGGTCTCAAGTTGCGCAACTTACTAAGTAATTCGCAGTACATATTAATTGGTAGGATGTTAGAAGGTCCCTAGACGGACTGGCTTTATATGATAACTAGCTTTCGCCCGCGGCTCCGCCCGCGTTAAATTTGGGGTAACACAGTTCTCCTTGCGCCTTATTGATTTGTAATAGCAACGCTAAGTTTTCCCTTTTCTTCCCTCTTTCTCCCTCACATCCCACTTTTTTCAAAAAAATATTAGCCTATGTCCGTCTCCTGGTTCCCAACTATCTATGTACCAAAATTCATCACAATCGGTTCAGCCATTAAAGCGTGAAGAGGTAACAAACAAACAAACAAACAAACTCACTTTCGCTTTTATAATATTAGTAAGGATTAACTACATTACATATTCAATATCTCTGCCTACAAACCCAGTAAGTAGCCACGGAGGTCGACAGAGTATGTAGATAAATACTTAGATACATTAAACCAATCAAATCTCGTTGGTTTCTTATAAGAAACTAGCCGAATGCACCAGCCTTGTCTAGGGACGGATTTGTACACAGCATTTTAACCCTTATTTCACCCACATTTTTTTTTTTACGGATGGAAAATCATCAAATGACTTTCCCTGCTCTGGGCGGAGCGGGGGGTGTCAGACTTGTACTGTCTAAAACCCACCCATGTTCCTTCTATTGCCCTTTACGTTCTGGGGCCGCGGTGTCTCTTTCGAACAACCCTCTGCTTTGCTGACATCTCTTTGAGGCACGCGTGGTACACTAACGCGCCGTCAACATGGCCTATTGTCAATAGACGGAAGGACAGTGAGCTATCCATTGCTCATCGTCCACAGCCCCGCTTATTTCACCCACTTTGGAATAGAATTTTCCAAAATTCTTTCTAAGCTAAAAAAGCTTTGTCCGATACGTCCAGTGTTTTGCGCTGTGCGTTTATAGCCAGGACACGCAATTTAATAAGTATACACAGATAAGATCGAAATAATATCAGTTTTTCTAAGAGATGGTCACATGGTTGGATACCCCCGCGGGTACTTCAAGGGTTAAGCAACGCTTGCCAAGCTGAATCTGTAGATGGGTGAAATACCGAGACCCAGACTATCGACAACTACATGATTGAATATGACCCATCCGTGCTCTACGAAAGTACTTTAAGCACTTGGTTCAAGCTCTTAGTTGTAGAATTTGAACAGTAGTAATGAGTAAGAAGCGAGAAAGTCAGGCAACCTGTCTCCCTTAAGGGTACCGTGTTACCCAGTAATTAGCGCAGATAGGCGGTCCCACGGAGATGACCCTGAAATAGTTCGTCCTATTTCATGGTTTTTTTTTTCTATTCCGAGCTTAAAACGGTTTTTAGAGCTTGTTTTCTTAAGTTTGTATATAAAAAACTACAACCTCAAAAGTTATATTTCATTTGTCATCCCATAATTTTGGTAATGCCATATTTCGATCACATGAAATTAAGAAGGTAGCAAGTTTTAGTTGTTTTTTTTTTCGATATTTACTAGCTTTTTAAAATTTAATATTTAAGATCGCGCAATAGGCGATTACAATAAATTTGATACCTAGTGTACCTAAGTAAATTTAATAGTCATGTTAAGTAAGGATTTATTGACTTTATGTGCAGCTTATCTAGATACATCTGATTATCACCTAGACTAGACTATAACAACGAATCGATTGACACTTCATTCTTTATTAAAATCGGCTCAGTAGTTTAGGGGAAAAAAACCTGACAAACATAGACATAGATTGCAAAAACACCCTCACTTATTGGCTTTACCGTAGTCTGGTAAAAAGCTGGACAATTAGGGTGAGCAGTAATTAGTGTTGTACATAACCAACTGGTCATTTTCAGGCGGGGGCTGAAGGCGTCGGTGCGGCTCGCTGAGCGCGCCCCGCTCCGCGCCCCCTCCCGTCATACAGCAGTTCAGGTGAGATATTTTGTGTCAGGCGTTGCAGGAGGCTTTTGGCTGCCAATATCAGCAGTTGCCGCCCGGGGCCCTAAAATACTCCGTGAGCATCGTGTTGTTTGACTTCAGTTTGCTTAAAACTGTGCTTGATGGACGAAACTTAATAGAAAAATTGCCAGAATTACAACATAGGTATTAAAATTCCGCCATTCAAACAATTAAAATTTGAATTCATTAAAATTGATCTTAGAACGTTAATTTGGTGCCCGGTTTTTAACCGACTTCAAAAAAAGGAGGAACGTCTCTGGGTTAATTGTAGTTTGTAATAGCTTAGCTAGATGACTGGTGAGGTGTGCTCGCCTGCCGCCTGACGCAGGTCCTCACCGGAAACGGAAGTTTCGGTAGGTTGCTCTGCACATAATCGTTCTGGAGGAAACACCCGGGTGTCACCACTGTGACGATATATAGCATACTGTGACGATCTGCCCAGCTTGGGCGGAGCACCTTGTGTCCTCGTAGAGGTGATCGGCGGCGGTATCTGGCTCTGGTTCAGTCCATGGTCCGGAGTGAGAAAGAATGGGAACTGATCTTGATTTTCCAAGTATTTGTAATGGCCGTTGGATTTTTACCAGCTTTTTTAAATTGATATTTTTATATTGCGCAATAGGCGATTACAATAAATACCTAGTGTAAGTAAATTTAATAGTCATGTTAAGTGGGGATTTATTGAATTTTATGTCTATACATCTGATTAGACCGGGCGTCATCCACAGTTTCAGAATAAAATTAACAACTCAATTAAGTTCAAATGGATCACACACCGGCTTTAATGTATAGGTAAGTGTTTTTTTATACTATAAATTGTAAATTATGTTTATTTTGCAAGTAGGTTTTTACCAAAACTTTTACACGACTTTTAAAAGAAAAACTAGATGAGGCTGGTGTTTTTCGTAGCCAAGTACTCTGAGAAGAAACAGCCGAAACAAATTCAGAGGTTATAGGTACTAAAAACTTTTACTTTCTGGTGAAATTTGCTACAGTAACCAATCGCATATACCATGTCGAATGAACGAAGTTAGGTCTATCCAAGACTCGAAGAACTGAAATCTCGGAACACGTGAAATTTAATCAGAAGGACGGTTTGAAATACGGTATTACACCCATTTTTAAAAAGTATCTCATTTTGATCCTAGGGTCCTAGTAAACCACCAAAAAAATAAAAAAAAAAATATTCAATCGATAAGTGCCATAAAACTGCATTTCAATTTTACAATTTCTATTTTCGCGCGTAAAATCACAAAAACGCTTGACGCCATGTTACTCTGTGGTCATGACGTCAGTTGGTTATAAACAAATGCGCTGTTATTAGTCTTTCTGTTTAGTTGTATTTTTCACTATAGTTTATGGTATTATTATAATGGTGGTATTTATTTCTTTCATGGTATTATTACTACTATTTTAATAAAAAATAAAATGTAAAGCTTTATAATACAAAAATAGTAATAGTTGCTCAGTTGACAGTTGTCACTTTTTGTTTCCATGACCATATGACGTAATAATCATGGCGGACACTGTTTCGCTTTCAAACAACAGACTAAAAAAAGTGAAAACTTTGAAATCAATTTTAAAATTTATTCAGTTGTTTTATTAATTAAATTTAACATTTTCTGATTGCTTGTTGCCTAAGCTATCTGCATTGTATATTTTTAGAATTTCTTTCATATAGAGTAAAATACCCTATTGTCAAGTACGTGAAATCCAGTGCTAAGTATGCGCAAACGCAACAGACGCTGTCATAATAAGGACTTCAATAAACTAAGTGATATTTGAGTGTGTTTCGCCGTGACTATGTATCGAGTTCCAGTTGTGTGCGTAGCAAAGCTTGAGAAAGAGGGTAGACTGATTTTTCTACATCATATTTTTTTACCACAATTCAAGATAATAAAAATCCAGCCGATGCTGGTATAAATAATTATCAACGTTCGGGGTTCTTATATACTAAACCATCTATGGAACTAGGTTATTTCTAGTTATCAGTCCGGAATAATATCCCAGGAATTGGCAACTTGGGTTATGGAACTATAAATGCTTAAAATGCTGCTGATGATAATGCTTAGATCTAGTAACTCGGTTTAATTAGGACGGCCATGACAATTCGTCCCCTGTCATGGGCCGTTCAAGTTAGTTTTAGCATGGCCTTGCTGTGTACTGATTTCCCTTACGCATAGACCCTTTTTGTCCAGTTCGCTAGGTCGCTGTTTGTACAGTCATAATTACCAATATGTATACACTTAGCAAAAGTTAAACATTTCTAAAATGTACAATTCACCCTTGCTCGTTTTAACACATTTAAAGCTGTGGTGATTTCAACAAAGTCTGCAGTTATCAAACACGAACCGTCTCCCCGTTACCATTCGCCATGGTGGTTGTCGGATCGATAGCGGTACCGCTTCGATTCCCGACCTACACACACTCGGGTAAACATTCCCCTTAAGCTACGGTCAAAGATTAAGAATGTGTAGAAAGGACAATTTCGCTGTGAACTTGCCACTGGCCATTATTTATTGGAACGTAATCAGCATTCTCTTGCGCCCCTGAATGGGCCTGCATTTCTATTTACTCTCAAGGCACCCAAATGATATTCCGGTTGAGACCTCATAGGATGCTGAGGGGCCTAACAGGGCCTCCGCCTGCCGGGGTTGCGGGCTGTTCGAAAGAAATACCGCGGCCCCGGAACGTAAACGGAAATAGATGGAACATGGGTGGGTTTTCAAATCAAATCAAAATATTTTTATTTCACATAGGCCTACATCATTACATGGGCACTTATAAAACGTCGAGAAAAGATGCACGGTTCGGGTTGGTCGTTTTCATTGGAGAAGAACCGGCAAGAAACTCCATGGTTACTCTTAAAATCATTTGGTTTTACAACCCGGTCAGGGTTGTCCACCTGTTCTTGTTTTGTAAAGATACCATGGGTGGGTATTTTTCAACGATGGTCATGAAATTAAGAGGTCAACTATACGTACCTAACATAATTTCACTTCTGTTTTGTTTTCTTACTCTATGTTACGGTACAAGTAGGGGAACTTGTGATTGACGTTTCGGACTTTTTTTATGGTGTTAATAATGTTGGCATTAATTCGAATACTTTGGCTTTTTGGAAATTGTATGACTTCATTTTAGGGGACGATTGTATCAAAACGAGATTGCAATATAATTGCTATGTCTCTGTCGCGGCTACGAAGAATAGTTGGAGAAACGTATTATGGTCAGCATAATTTTGTTATTTTCATAAAATACTAGCTGTGGTCGGTGGTTTCACCCGCTGATCAGGTCTCCTTCTGAAGAACTCCACCGTCATCACTTAGGAGTACAAAAAATAGATTACGACCGATTCTCATTGATTTCGTATATACCACAGATAATATAATACTAACGTACAGATACTCCATCTCATACAAAGAAACGTGACCGCCATAACTTGCTCATTTCTTCGGGCTATTCGGGCTATTTTTTTTTTACTCACAACGGCGCTAGATGGTGCTTGCAGCGATAGTTTAGTTTACACAAAGAACCAATAGATGGCGATAAAACCATACTGCATACAAAATTATGGTAGCCGTTTGACCTTGAAGCTTACGATACTCGGCAATCGCCTACTTTGCGATAGCGCATGATTTCTTGAGCGTGGGATTATACTATCTATGGCGTGGGGTATAGGTCCATGTTTTTCGGCAGACTTAGTTATTTGTTAGGTTCGGCGTAAACGTTAACGCAAATTATGATAATTATCAAGTATTTAAATCAATTAAAATTATTTATAATATCGAAATAGCTCTTGCAATGATAGGAGACACAGGGCAGGGAGTTATTTTTTACTCAGTTTCGAGTGTGTAATTTTTTGTATTTTAATTACAAATTGTTACTTAACTGACTTAACTAAGTAGGTAGTAATATTTGTATGCTGTGTTGGTACCTACCTATAAAAGTAGGTAAGTATACTTACTGGCTCGGATATTGGGCGCTAGATGATAGAGTGGGAATAACCTTGCGCTTTGTACAGTACAGACGCCAGTTCATCAACTTACCCCAATTTGTCAAATCTAATTTAGTTTGTTCGGCCGCAGTATAGGTATAAAATGTACTCTGTGGCAGCAGTCAAAGGTTTAGAAATTGTACAGTTCTGGCTAGGTTGACCTGCTGACTGCTGATGTCTGTACGCTTATAGAAAAACACTTACGAGATGTAGGTATTTAAAGAAATTTATTCTCAAAAAAGACTACAGTCATGAGAGTCGGGCAGCGCATGAGAACTTGAGATCCAAAAATTTATCTTCTGCGCATGTGAAGTTAAACAAGCGCTCAAGATCCGTGCCATTTACTTTCCATTCTAATATTATCCAACCACTTACTGGCATATTGAACTGAATGTGGGGTTGAGTTTGTCTCACCCCACATTTAGCGTAAAATACCTACAAACAAATAAAATGCAAGCGTAATTTATGAGTAGGTACCTTTAGATTCGAGTCGCTTAATGTACCTACTTATCAGTTTCATTTGAATTGCGTTTTATGCTACAAGACGGCATCTAATTCTTTTGTATTTTGAACAATTATTATCCGATGGCAGTCCTTAATACTAAATTGACCACTTCAGAGTCGGTTCTTGGTAATTATTTTAAAATACATAATTTATAATAAATATAATAGAAATCGTATTTTTGGACGTGTCATGGTGGACGTTCTCGTGCCGCCTTCAAAGGTAATTACGGCTTGTAATGTACCTACTTATGCCGCCGGGCTAAATCTCCTGCTTTAACCCAGCGGGTTTTGGTGGGCAGAGGTCTACCCAAATAGGAGGATGATGATGATGATCTTTGTTTGAAGGAAAATTTATAAAAAAAACACAATAAATTATAAATAAAAATAAATAAATATCTTGGGACAACTCACACACGGCTATCTGATCCCAAGCTAAGCAAAGATTGAGTTATGGTCACCAGACAACTGATATACTTACATACTTATATAATTTATAAATACATACATATTATAGATAAATCACACCCAGATACAGAACAAACAATCATGCTCATCACACAAAGTTTGTCCTGGGTGGGAATCGAACCCACGACCTCCGGCTCAGCAGTCAGGGCCACTAACCACTGGACCAACAGGCCCGTCAACAAATTACTTAATAGTTTTTTTTATTATGTAAGTACTTTATCATTTACAATGAGTAAGTAGGACTGCCTCGTTGGTCCAGTGGTCGCAAGCGCTACTATTGGGCAGTAGGGTTTAGGTGCGATTCTCGGGTGGGACAAAATACCAATACCTAACCCTATGGGACATAAGGCGTAATGTTATGTATGTATTTAGTCGATATATTTATACTTTTTCTGCTATTTTTGAAGTTGACGGAAAATTAATAAGTTTGCCTTTGCCTTTCAGTAAAATACATAAAAAGTAGATACAGAATAGCAGACAAAGACATACAACAAGACCTTTGGGTATTTAATTGAATCTGTAGGTCCTACCTATGTAATTGATTTATCAAACAGCATCCACCTGAAGATTAATAATATCATACATAATTATGAAGAACGATGATTAAACATTTATTTTGAAATAACCTTAATTTTGATGAAGATTGTAATGATTTTTTGCGACTTTTGGCTTCAAGGACTTTTTTCCCAAAGTTGACACTTGAGACCGCAAAATTGTAAATACCTATATTATTATTCTATGGCGCAGATTAGCGTTTTATTCATAGATTATAAGAAAAGTAGGTTTTGTTGTTCTATGTCCGAAATATATTTTATTTTACTTAATATATTTGCATTTCATAACTATTTCATTCTATCTAAATAGGTATGGTATGTATCATTTAGGACGTATAGTAAAACTTAAAACAACGCCATCTATTAGCACAATTATTAACAGCAAATGAGTTACTTAACCACAACGTAGTACAAATTTTTCTCACCAGAGGCAACACCATAATATTATTTAGTAAAATCATGGAATTTGGAACTAGGAGCCCATTATTCCTTGATTTTGTGTTATGGAGATTTTTAAAAACAAGGCCATACTTCTTTCATGGTCAAACTTAAACAGTTACACAAACCTCAAAAACAAATCGATACATATAACGCCATCTATTGAGATTTATTTGAACTATTTTTTGTTTGTTCGCAATGAGACCCCATGGTATATACATATAAAATTTCATAAAAATCGTAAGCCATTTTGGAGTAATATGGCAATTAAAACTGTGACACGAATATTTTTATATAAGACTAGCTGCTGTGCCCAGGTGTTTCACCCGATGCTCAAGTCTCCTTATCAATTAGGGGTATGAAAAATAGATAGTAGTCTCAGAGTTACTGAATAAGCATAAAAAATATCATAAGAATCGATCGAGCCGTTTCGGAGGAGTATGGGAACAAACATTGTGTCACGAGAATTTTATATATTAGACTAGCTAACGTCCGTGGCTTCGCCCATGTGATATCGAAAAAAAATATGTCCTATGTGTTATTCCAGACCATAATCTACCTCTATGCCAAATTTCACCAAGATCCGTTCAGCTGTTTTTACGTGAAAAAGTAACAAACATCCATCCATCATCACAAATATTCGCATTAATAATATTAGTAAGATTTATCGTTCGTGTAGTAACCAAACGTTTATTTTCTACCACACTGCTTAAACTTTCCTTTAGACAAATTGCTGTGTAAAAGGCAGCTGATCACATTTAGCTCGTCACTGGCATTCACAATATAAATCTACCTTCCCCTTGTATCCTCCCCCAAGGAACCTGCTAACATACTCTCAATAGTTCCCATGCATCAACGAAGGGGTGCTAATAATGGCATCGATTCCAATGGATGTACATACGACCGATGGCATTGATTCCCCTGGATTTACGACTGTTGGCTTTGATGACAGCCGTACAACGTGGACAGGGTGTGAACGAACAGTTCAGGATGACGCCATTTTGTACTTACTGAGTAACTCTACACGAATAATATTGGTAGGAATGTTTTTTTTTTGCCGTAAAATATCACGTTTTATGTATTTAGGTACTAGATTCTGCCCGCGACTTCATCCGCGCGACATAGACACTTAGGGCTAACGCTAACTTGAACCCGTGTGATGATCTAAAAAAAAAATCATTCTCTCCCCTTTTCTTCTCTCTTTCTCCTTCTTAACTCAATTTAAAATAAAAAATAAGCCTATGTCCGTCTCCAGGTTCCCAACTATCTCTGTACCAAAGTTTATCAATTGGATTTGGCCATTTAGGCGTGAAGACGTAACAAACAAACATACAAAAAAACAAACTCACTTTCGCTTTTAATAATATTAGTAAGGATTACTAGCTGTCTTTTTTCAATGATTTGCTTCCTTAGACTGGAAATCCGTTTCCAAGAAATTCTCAGTTTCTAAATACAGTCTTCGACGCCCCAAAAACCACATAATCATTTTATATTTAAACGCTTTTCTAAAACAATATCCGAGGAAATCAGTCCCGATCATTAAAATATCCTCGCCTTAGTGTAACGCTATTCATGTAACTAAGTTATTCCCCGAAATACTGAGAGCGGGAATTGCAACGAAGGGGAGGGAAATGTAATCTCCGTGCAATAAGTTGAAATCCCCTCTAGAGGGATCGACCTCCGGCTGAGAGGTATGTTTTGGTATATTTTTAACACGGTTTTATTATTAGTTTCTGTTGCAACTAAGAGTATTTCTGTAAAAAAAGAAACTGATGACTGATTTCAAGCAGGTTAAAATGATGTGACTTGGCTAACCATGCATTGCATGTTTAGCGAAACGAAATAAGCATGTTACAAAATATCTGCTCAATCGAAATACTGGAAGTCGGTAAAGTATAACTTCCAAGATTTTTTTATAGAAATACCTACTCGTAGTTACAAGTTAAACTTATTGAAAATTGATGATAAATATTCAATTCAATTCTGGGTCTGTTACCCAGAATTTATTTGACAATACCTATTGTTAAAAATATATTTTAAAATGAGAATCTGATTGTATGTTTTGGATATTTTTTAATTATACAGGGTGGCCAGTTGATAGGCGTCCAAAGAAAAAAATTAGATGCCTTATGCAAAGGGGTACCCGAATTACCCCCATGTATGTTCCGCGATTATTTGTAGTTTAGGAGCTAGAATTTTTTTAAGTACTTTTTTCAAAATATTCACCTAGCATTGGTTTTATTTTTTATGTCTTTATTCCTATCATTTTTAGATATTCTTTTTTGTGGAATCTATTAGCGATAGCAATAGCCACCATGCAATTTCCTCCGTAGATGTAGATTGTACATTTCTGTGGTAAGGCGGCACTTTGAAAACCTTTTGTAACTTGTTTTAATAAAATTTGTAAACTATCTACCGTATTCTTTTATCATAAAAGTGGCAAAAATAAAGAAATCCCAAATTATAACAATAACTGTAAAAATACCTTTATTGCTATCAACGCTAATTACAGGAAATAATCCCCGATCAAGCTCTATATTTTTTTACCGATTTTGTCTGTTGAAAGTCCATTGAAGTTTTTAAGATCATTTGGAAACCTCTGGCACCCCTAACTTATTTTTTTTTAAGCTCTGAACATTTTTGATTATCGAACTCTAATGGTAATTTTGAACTTTGGACTAATTTTGTGGTAAGTTCTACAATGCCTAGGCAAACGGATTTTTTTTTGCATGGTAGCTATTGCTATCGCTAATAGATTCCACAAAAAAGAATATCCAAAAATGATAGGAATAAAGACATAAAAAATAAAAACCAATGCTAGGTGAAAATTTTGAAAAAAGGACTTAAAAAAATTCTAACTCCTAAACTACAAATAATCGCGAAACATACATGGGGGTAATTCGGGTACCCCTTAGCATAAGGCATCTAATTTTTTTCTTTGGACGCCTATCAACTGGCACCCTGTATAACACTCAGATAGAGTGATTTTCATCAATCATTGACTAAAATTTAATTACTAGGTGACCAAAGTGCTACAAATATAGCCAGCCAGCAAAAGATATGTAATCTAAAACATCAGTTACATTTGCTAGACGTGGAACTCAATTCGTTCCCGTTCCATCACCGCACGTCTAAAGCAAGCCACACACTGCGGGGCAGTGCGGGGTGGATCAATAAGCCACGTGCGCACCGCTCACGTGTAAACTGCAAGCGTGCGGCTTCCGTGGCCACCTGCCTTTATACCGACCTAAAGCTGGAACACAATACTGCCTCCCAGTATGCATTAGCATTATTGCTGCAATTAGTAAAATTCAACGGCGACTTTTTTCAAGAAAATACAGCTTATACTTTGTGATAATCAAACTTCAACCGTGTAGCTGTCATTATAGAAATCAAATTACTAATAAGCTTGAAGGGCTGACCTACGAAGAGACGTAAAACTTTTAAGTACAATGCAAACACACCCTCACTTACACAGACACCTCCATTAACACTCGCTTACGACATGCAAATATGGAATATTTTCTTTAAGCTCTTAGTTGTGTATTATTTTATTTTTTGTTTTTCTCACATTGTTAATACATTTTAGTTTGCTTTAACAGAATGAAAACTTTTGTGAAAAAAAAAATTCGGGAAATGGGACTGGTATCTTTAACACGATAGGGTTGGCATATTTGTTTAGATAAAAACCTCAAAAAAAAATAACACAGGTTACTTTTTAATCTAGCTAAGATGTCAGTTGCGATTCGTACTGTAACTAAAAAAAATTGACCAAAACACAATTTCGTGAAAACGTTGATCGTAAAACAGCAGAAGAAAATCGTATTTGAAATGGTTATATTTCTTTGCTCGCGACTGTAATAGCAAAATGACAGATTTCACAACAAAAAAAAACAGAAATTTTGCATTCATACAAATGTTAACTTTTTCCCGATTAATGGAATCTTCTGGAAGTTATTTGTATTTTTTTCTTATTACTGAATTTGTATTTCTGGTATACAAGTTTATAACTAAGCGTTGCAGTGTTCAAACAAACTTTTTCTTCGTTTTGTGAGTGGCCGGACTTTCCCATTCCGTTGAGTTTTCAGCTGACTGAACAAGTTACACGTGCGACCTAGATCTGAAGTTTTTTTGCTTCTATCTGTAGCATATGGGTATAAATAACTATTGTAGTTATTATACAAGAAATCTTTCTTTTTAAGGTGTCATACCACAAAAGGAAAAAATCTGAACCCTTATAGCAGGGGTCGGCAACCCGCGGCCCGCGGGCCGCATGCGGCCCGCGGACGTCTGCTTTGCGGCCCGTGAATGTTTTGTAAATAAATTATGATTATTATCAAAATCAACGCATTAAGTAAGCGCTCCTTTTAACCCCTCTGCTCGGCAACACTTTGAAATGTGTATTGTGTAATAGGTACTAGCTGATATTCTCAAAGCTCCTATGAATCCAATGATCTAGTTAAATGCCATTTAATTTTAACGAGTTGAAAAAGTTTGGTAAGCAGTTCATTAAAATTTTTCATTGTCAATTATAGAAAAAATAAACATGCCATTCGTCTTACAGATGAGCATTTGAGCACTATTCTACAGCCAAAAATACCACCCCGGGACCCAATGGCTTGCACGGCAAAGCCTGGGTCTTGGCCTAAGATGCTTGCATGCTTGGAGAGGGGCCAGTTCCCAACTTCGTTGGAAGACGGGGAAACTGGTCCTCATACAGAAGCGGGGCGCCGTGCGGACTCTCCGTCCGCGTTTCGGCCCATTGTGCTGCTCGACGAGGTGGACAAGCTCTTTGAAAGAGTAATTGCAAACCGCCTCGTCGGGCACATCGTGGGGACGGGCCGGATCTTGCGGAGCACGAGTACGGTTTCCGCGCGGGGCGCTCGACGTTGGACGCCATCATGTGCGTAAGAACCCCCACGACGGGAGCTGCAGTGTCCAGGGGTGGGGTCGTCGTGGCAGTGTCTCTCACCATTACCAACGCGTTCAACACCATGCCTTGGGACTGCATCAGGGAGGCACACCGGTACCACCGTATCGGCCGACCTAGCTTCCCTGGTCGCTCTGAAGAGTGGAACCGGTGAGACATGTCGTGCACAAGGGATCGGGTCGGGATCCCAGCTGATGGTATGAGTGGTTCGCATCGGTGTCGGGTCGACGATGAGGTACCTGAATATCGTTCTCAACAGCCGGAGGATTTTCGTGGAGCATTTCTGACGTTTGGCTCATGGAGCATTTCTGACGTTTGGCTCATGGAGCATTTCTGACGTTTGGCTCCCAAATTCGAGCGGGCTGGGGCTGCTTTCAAAATTGCTGCGGTTCATGACCTTTTATGGGCGCGTTATTTAAGGCGGCGCGCCGCCCACTACTTGAACGAGCCCCAAAATGTGGTAGCCATTAGGCTAATCCGGGGCTACCGCACGATCTCCGGAAAGGCGGCGAGATTTCTTGTCTGATTGCCACCGTGGGATCTGGAGGCGATAGTCCTCGCGCGCCTGTACGAATGGCGTGCGGAGGCATTACAACGGGGGGAATCTCTGCTGACGCGGTAAATTACCGCCCAGCGGACAGACCTCCGGTGCGATCTCATGGTGGCATGGAGAGAGCGACTGTCGCAACTCCGTGCAGGGTACGTCACCGTAGTGGCGGTAAGTCCCCTGTTTGAGGAGTGGCTGGAAAGGTGCCTTGGCATTCTCACCTACCGCCTGACGCCTACTGCCTGAGTATTGTACGAATCAAATTCCCTATGTTTTAACAATTTTAATGGCATTTGTTGTTTTTTTATGGAATATGAACAATTATTATGAGCAGGTATATTGGGCTTCTTGGATTTATGCGAGTAAAATGACTGCGGCCCGCCTTTAGTTTAATTTGTCACCTTGTGGCCCTTGCTTGCCAAAAGGTTGCCGACCGCTGCCTTATAGGATCACCACTTTGTCTGTCTGTCTATCAAGACACTTTATCTCGAGAACGCGTGAAGGTATAGAGGTGAAATTAAAACCATATAAGTATTAAAGTTTGTGGTCCCTTGGAGCTGTAAAAACATCTACCCTCTGAATCTATGCAGTCAAAAGATATGGCTGTTTATGTCGCAAGATTTTCTCCGCGGCGCGCGAGTTCGTTTTATTTTTCATAAAATGTCGTCTGCCGCTCTGGACGGTTCCGTGTAAAGTCACTAAGAGTCGTTTGTCCAGTCAAGTCATAACATAATCATAGTCAAGTCACATGAGGAGTATCAGATTAGTGTCTGATATAGTGTTTTAAAAAAAGAACTACACAGTTTGAGTTGACTTGTGCAAGCATTCGTCAGTCGTGTAGCTCGACTGTCATCTCCTTTAAATTTCGCGGGCTACCCTTAAACCGGTAGTTCTTTAATGATTTTTGAAGGCTGTGATAGTGATAAAGAAAATGAACAGGAGAAAATGACTGTGCAGGCAACCAACGCGACAGCTTGACTGATGTTGGTTAGATAATGCAATGATCACGCTTCACTCACTGATTGGTGATTGCTACTGTCCCCGATATAATCCTCTTACAAGCCGGCTTGAAGGCATTGGCTATGCAATCTATTGAGCCATTTCTGGTCTTGACAGTTATTGATAATCTCAGCTTTGTCGCACTAGTAAAATAAGAAGTTTGTATGTCTGTGCAGTTTAACAAAATTATTCCAAAAAGTAATTTTTTACTTAGCCATATATATTTTGACGTTCATTCCACGCGGGAAAAAAACAAGGGCCTTATTTTTGCTAACTATTATTGGAACGAAGTTCCTTATCGCGCGTTGTAAAAGGGGGCTAGACAGGAAAAAATCTTACGAAAAGTTGTCACGACACTTTTTGCTATAGTAAGCTATTGTAAGCTGTGCGGCGTCGCATGTTTCTCTGTCTGTCTGTCTCTCTCTCTCTTATAGAAAGCAAGCCAGATATTTTCATTTCTATAGGAACTTCGTTCCACCCGGGTGTCCCTTGACACCTCTAATTTTTTTTTATCTACTTTTATGGAAACTTCTTGTGTCTCTGACCTGGGGGACCTAATAGGTAAATAATATGATTGACCATTTTATGAGTTTTAATGTAATTCATATTATTATCCTATCATAATTCTGCTGAAGTGGCCATCTTAGACCCCTTTAGAACGCCCCAGATAAGCCTGCACTGTCATCAAGTGTTTTATCGTTTTTCATCAGGTTGTGATATCGCGGCCTATCAAATTATTAAATTTAGCCCGTACTTCCCTTTTAATAGGTAAAATCTTGAATCATTCCCTTCATCGGTCACGATTTGGCACTTCTTTCCGATTCTCAAGAAATACATCAAGGTCTCAACATCTTCTTTGTTTGCTTTTCCTTGTCTATGAAATTATTTAACTAAAAGTCTCATATGCTCCAGGCCTAACTCACTCGGGGCTCGTAGTAATTGCTAATACTGTATTGTAACTCGGAAGTTCCGTACCTACCTATACCTATGCTAGTAGGTACTCGTACAACGTGTAAGGTGCTTATTCAATTGATTGAGTGCACGCGCTCGTTGCCAACTAAATTTAGGTAAACTTGATATGAGTGTTATTTTAGCTGGCTTTGTATGAAACGTGTTATTTTATGAAACTAGCTTTAGCCAGTGGCTTCGCACGGGTTATGGTCGGGAATTATCCCATATGAACGTATTAGTCACCCGTGTCATCCTCTGAGCGATACTCTACTTTTTACTTTTTTTTGCCCTCTCTGTTAATTTCCTCTAGGTATATCATGGGTGCGTTCACAAACATTTTAACTCACATACACAAACAGCCAGACCCAGATCAACTACCTGCAGGTCATACAAACATTCAGCCTCTGCGCCAACGTGCCGTTAAACATTAAGGCAGTGCTTCCGTTCCTAATCCTAACTACTATAAAACATGCGAAAATAAGTTGGTTAGTTTGTTACCTTTTACGTCTAAACGTCTAAAACGAAGGCAAGGTCCGCTCTAGGCGGAGCACGGGGGAGTGTCAGACTTGCACTGACTAAAAACCCACCATTCCTTCGCCTTTTACAATCCGGGGCCGCGGTCTTTCGAACAACCCACAACCCTGGCAGGCGATGGCCCTGACAGGCCCCTCTGCTTTGCTGACATGCGCGTGAAACAGTAACGCGTCGATGACACGGCCTGTCGGCAATGTCAATCTGTCGACGAACGGATGGTGAGCTACCTATTGCTCACCGTCTGCAGGCCCGCATCTACGGTGGCCGGGAGACGTCTTGCGGCGCCCGACGCCCGGAGCGTCTCCCGCGGCGGCTTGGTTGGTTTGAGATGTCTTACTGCTTGGCACTAAAATTTACTACCCCTAATAGAAATCTTTTATAACCCTGGCAATACGGTCCTGTGGGACAGTTACCGAACTTTACACGGGCGAACCCGTGGGCATAAGCTTTAATAACGCAGGATTTATGTCCGAACCTATGTCATTATTTTTGACTGACGCATACTTGGTCTTCCACCTCGCAAATCCTATCAGACATGCAGATGGCAACATTTTACACGACTCGCGAAACAGTGGGGCCAAGCTTCCGTTCTTAATATTTTGTTCTGACATATTCGTATGCAGCGCCTGCTGCTTCCTTTGAGACACGCGTCGTGAATATATTCTACACTGTGACGTATGATCGCAGTTTTGTTGTTTGTACTTATTTAGAAATGATCAGTAAATGTTTAAGATACTGCAATAAGTACTAACTTGCTTTGCATCTTGTTATGTTCAGTTTGTTGTGAGTGCATTTTTTAGGGTTCCCAAAGAGTAAAACGGGACCCTATTGCTAAGACTTCGCTGTCCGTCCGTCTATCACCATTCTATATCTCATGAACGGTACAGTTAGACATTTAAAATTTCCACAGATGATGTATTTCTTAATTTAATTAAAAACTGGAATAAAATAAATATTTAATGGGCTCCTATACAATACGAGTCAATGTTACGGAACCCTTCGTGCGCAAGTCTGGCTCGCACTTAGCCGGTTTTTTTTAATAGTATATCCATTGACATTTATACACAAAATTTTTCACTACAGTTTCCTCAATCATCTGCATCACATGTCCATACCACGATAATCAAGTACCACACATTTTTTCAGTCAACAAAACCACATTCAGACATCCTTCTATGTTATCACTATCACTCATTATTTTATCCACCATTTCTCCTTCTTATCTCAGCCAGATGCAATTGCCTTTCATTTTCATTCCTTCCCACTAGATCCAAGCTATAAAATAAAATAACTAAGTACACTCTATTTTATTAACTTAAATACAATGAGCAGCGATGCTTACTAATAAACGACCTAAACTCCGTGGTTTCTAATTAAGATAAGCATCCAATCCTCAACTAGGTGACACCTAAATTAACGCTTTCCTTAGATGAGAGCGCTCTGTTAAATTTTCAACCCTGGCTTCAGCATTTAGAGTCGATAATCCAGCACCTGCATTTTATATTTAGATGATTCCTAGTTTTACTGAAAATGGGAACAAAACTGGCCTGTTTATTTAGATAAATTAAGCATCACAAAGAAAAGCTCCCTGATGCCAACACAATTATCTTTTAATTTTATTGTACCTGCTTGTAAAATGAACTAACTGTATAGGAACTATTGTTTTTGTTTATTTATACTTAAACAGATGTACGTTTCGACTTAAGTAACGTTTTGTGGTTTTCCTGGTATTCATTTACGCAACAATAATGTAATGTATATGGTGTCCTTTGATTCATAAGTTCAGTATCCTTACTAATATTAGAAAAGCGAAAATAAGTTTATTTGTTTGTTAGTTTGGCTAAACCGATTTTGATGAGTTTTGGTACAGAGATAGTTGAGTCCCTGGAGATGGAAATAGGCAATAATTTTTTTAAAGTGAGAAATGATGAAAAAACGAGAAAAGAAGGGAAAACTTAGCTTTGTTATAACAATAAATAAGGCTCCGCCCAGAGCAGGGGAACTCCCGAAAAAAAAAAGGGAAAAATTCACCCCGAAGCAACGGTTCCTTGAACAGCATACTTGAAGTAGTCATACTGTACCAACAACATGACCTTGCTAATGTCATTTTAAGACCCATTTTTGTCATCTTTATACGACAAAGATAAAGGAAAACTCTTTCTATAATTCGTTAGTGTGCTATAAAAACGGCAATGTACTGAACCTTGGATTTATTGATTGGGTACACAATCCTACTCACGTGGATGCTGCATCTGACGACCTCACGTGTACCTATTATAGGGGTTTGGCATGAAAACGGCTGTCACATAGGAGGTGGAAAATTCCGACAGGCTTGTGACCAAATTATATTCACCGAAATCGCGAAATCTTTAGAAAATGTAATCAAAAGATTTACAGTCGAATGGTAGCCAATTTGATGATGAAAAGAATTCTGTACAAACTGTAATTAAACTTTCCCCAACTATAACAATTCTGGAATTGCGAAGTGGTTGTTCTCTAATGGAAAATAGACCTTATTGTCGAATACGTGAACATCATATGACCCAGAGGACTGATAGAACATGACCGGATGGTTTATTGACGTGATAACAAAGTGAGTTTAATGAAAGCGCCCGGTAACAGCCCTCTAAGCGAAACAACGCCCACCCCGCGTTTATACCCCCATTCAAGTTCACTGCGACCGCGCCTCATCCCTAGTATTTCCCTAGAATTTATGACCCAAACTAATTTCCACTCTATGCTTTCACTATAAGTCTTATTATTGGAGGGGCGCCTTATTTTCTTGCGACGTTTTACAAATGAATGGCACGTGTTTGTCGAATAAAAACAGTGTAGTGGAATTGCGACCTTATGTCGCTAGGTTGGAGGTGGTAAATAGTTATTCTGTCGCGCGCACTTACGCAGCCTCCCCTAGGGTTGGCACGGTCGATCCTTGCAGTCGCGTCGCCGGCTCGGTCCGGACGTGTCCCGGCGCTCAACACTTTTATTTTCATAATTAAACAACAGTAACAAAACAATCCACTCTTTCCTTCCCCGTGCAAGGAAACATGTTGGATTTCAGTATAGTTATATTATTTCGCGTTTTTAACTCGCGCAGTTAATTTCGTAGAGAAGCAATTTTTAAGTTTTTTTTTTCGTGGTGGCGATGGAAACTATTGTGAATGATAAACTGTCGTGGGAGTGATATACAAAGGATGTGATGTGTTTAGTGCTGAAAGAAAATATATTAAATTACAGTGACGTCTGTGGTGTTCGCGAATTTTCTGCAATTATATTCGAGCTTAGTTTAACAGGCTTAGTCATTAGGGAAACAGTATTATTTTTTTATTGAGGAGCCTTTTACAAAGAGGTATTGTTGCGTGATTTTCATGTATTGGATATCGTCCTGTGTCCGCTTGTAGTTAGGAACGCATTATGTGACAATGCTTTTGTCTTTGTGAGACAAATACGCTTCGGTACTGCAAGTGACTACAATAGTTAGCAGGATGACAATTTGATGCACTAAATTGATTACATACAATTCAATCAGCATTGATCTGAACACAGTAAATTCACTTCAAATCCTGTTATGAAACGCTTACAGTGAATCATTTTCTAAATTAAATCACAAACTCAAGTCAAATTGTACCGTGAATTCAATAGATCGAGGTTTAACCGTTAAACCAAGATTAATGGTATCAGCTATAGATTCAACTATGAAAGTTGGCGTTATAAATCGCTTACGTAATCGTTGTCTAATGGCATTGTCAAGATCAACAGAGGAATAACGGTGAATGCACACAGCACGGTAAAGTCAATGCCTACTTTTTGGTGTGAGCAAATATTTGTTCTAGTCATGCACTGAGGTTGTATAAACGTGAGTTTTTGCTTTACAATGACGGTTTTTGGTAAACACGCGATTCTGAAATTAGATATAATATAACGAAACCTTGGTGTAATTGTTACATTAAAGATGACATTAATCTTCGGTCAAATTATGACGAAGAGATCAGATTCCAAGTGGTATGACTGTGTGCAGTACACGCTCTAGCATAAATATTTCGAGCAAATGAATGGTTCCAACAATCAGGCCAGATAATCTGATCTAGTAGCCGTAGTAACGTTACATAACCCGTGCACGATGCAACCGGCACCTACCCACTACTTTGTACGTCGGTTTCACCTAATTACTTTGTGTTTCCTTTTCTTATTCCGGCACTATATTTAATATAAGTAGTCATGCCCTTTTCATGTAAACATACTCGTAATTAGACTATACCATTTCCACTGCCGCTCTTACAAATAGATAGTTCGTAATCCACCGTGCGTTGTTGATGCGGGTTGGAGGAAGCAGATAGTCCCATTTTCGAAAAATTTGTTTTTTTTTTAGAATATTACTATTTCGCATCAACGTTTCAACAGCAATGGTAATGAATTTAATAGCGCAAACTAAAATACCTGCCTTGGTTTAAATTAATACACTGCCTCCACATAATCTGTCCATAGATGCAGTATTTATTCGTTACAAGGATACCGTGGGTGTTATCGATATTCAAAATGAGTGGGAGGATGGTATGTCTGCCTTACCAACCTTTATTTCTCTTTCTGAGTCATAAAGGATCAGAGATTCCAGAAATTCTAAGGCACTTTATTATGCACTATTTTTTTCTTCTCTCAATATAAACACTCTTTCGTAATTGTGCAAATAACCTTGATTATTAAAACTTGCATGGTGCATTACGCCTTTTATTTATTTTTTATTGAAAGCAAACAGGACTTACTCTTCCGGGTGAGCGTCCACTTAAGGATTTGTATTTCAGGACGAGAACTTTATTCCTTTTATAATTAACTGAGGTTGGATTTTTGCTTCAACTATGGTAATAGGCTTACCTATAATTAATTCATGCACACTCTCTGATAGGTCAGGCAGAGTTGTAGACCTCTAGCCTTATACATCAGGGGGTACAAACGTGATATCATTACAATACAAATAGACATCCACAACTGCCACGTTAATCTTATTGATTCATCCTCCTTCATGGTCAACAATGACGAGTAAACCACAAAAACTTCCCATACACGTATTCCCAATAAATAATGTTGCCCATATAGAAAATAAGCTTGTTGAACATCGCGGCTCCAGGTTTGTCAATACGCGTCTGTTTACCGACGCAATGCGCAAGTCTGTCGGCGACCCTGGCTGGGCGCCAGAATATCAGCTGATTTGGACTCCGCGGTGCGGCGGTGGAATTTTTATAACCATTGTGGTAGTTATTGGTTATAGTCTTCATAGTTATGATTGGAATTTGAATAAGCTTGTTTTGTAGAGACGCTTATTAAAATTCCAGGCATTCGTTAACATTGATTAGGTCGATTCATATCTCTTGATTTTGAATTGGTTTCTAGTCGCTATAATTTTATATCTTTAGTTGATTTGTGGATAGCTGACCAGACAGTTTTTTTGTAGATAGGAAATCAGCAAATAACTTCCTCCGCTCCGCCTAGAGCGAGGGATTTTCAGAATTGTACTGACTGAAAACCCACCACGTTTCACGTTCCTATTGCCCTTTACGTTCTGGGGCCGCGGTATCTCTTGCGAACAACCCTCAATCTCCAACCCGGCAGGCCCCTCTGCTTTGCTGCCATCTCTAGCTGACCAGCCATTACATGTCGAGTTGAGTTTCTTCCGAACCTTGTAAAGCACGGTAAGCTGTTGGTCCCGGCTGTCATTTGTAGATCTTTTAACAGTTGTTACAGTAGTCAATGGTTTGAAAATCTAATAAGCCAGTCTTACTAAGGAGTATTTCCCAGTCGTAACAGGGTTGTGGTGGTAAATTAGGCAGTTGCTCCACGTATAACTCCACGTATAATATTCAACAGCATCCAATGAGACTGGAAGCCGACCCCAATATTCTTGGGAAAAGGCTAGGCAGATGATGATAAGTCAGATTTTGACCAGCTGTGGGCTTCAATAGACAGTTTATTGATTCGTGTGAAGTCATTTGTGTCCTGCCTGGTAGAATTTATGAACATTGTTATCTATATATATCAGTTTAAACGATTGTGTGTGGTGATGATAGTGCATATGCCAGGAATTTGAATAGTCGTTTATAGAGAATTTTGTTATCATCTGATTAGCAGTTATTGGTAGCCGATGGATTTTTTATGTTCATGTATGTTGTGGTGTCTTGAATGACTAATAATGTATTATGCTACATGTTGTCGATCATTTTGGACTCCTCCCAGAAATTTAGATTTGTTTAAGAAATAAAAACTTGCAACGTTTCTCCAAGAGTGAAAGTCCACTTGGCAGGATTTTTATGGTAAAAGTAAGCACTTTATTTCAGTGACGTTTTGAAATAACTTCTCCCGCTCTGGGTGGAGTGGAAGGGAGAGTCAGACTCGTTTTGTGTTCCTAGGTACCTCTTTTGAACAAACCGCAACCTCCGGAGTTGCGGTTTGTTCAAAGCAATCACTTAAATCTCTTTTCAGCCAATTTGTGTTCCACTGCTGTGTAAGGGGCTCCATAATCTCTTTCCAAATCTTTGTAAGCTGATCTCTACCCCACAAATGAAAATTAAATAATGTTTAATTCATCTTGAGAACCAATGATTAGTCATTGAAAACTGAGTCATATCTCGATTTCTTCCTCCTTTCTCTGTAATTACTGAATCATTGCGTTCGAAGCACTGTTTACTGCATTAGACTACTTTCTACAAAAACTTGACGCCATTTTGTAAACCACTTTGTCGACCCCTTTCGTATTTTATACATCGTTGGTTTAGCTAGTTATTGTTAGAGCTACTGCTCAGCGTGAGGACCTGGGTTTGAATGGCAGGTCGTCCAAAGTGTAATTGGTGTTTTCAACAAAGAATTTCTCAATTGCTACCCGGATTTTGGATCTTATAACCACGTCCTGTATTACTTGGGACTTCGGGACTTCAACATATTTAGGAAAACCTAGGTGTGCTGTAAGTACGTCTCTGCCTAACCTTATGAGAATTACAGTCTGATGGAGCAGCTCGTGTGGCTCGCGGCTTAATTATTACAGCTGCTCGGCTCGATATTAAGATCAAACCGCGCTTGACTAAGTTGGTTCGTTGATGGGCGGCTCCCCATTACATAGCGATTCCTCTGTGCCTCAGAAATCACGTGAAGCCCTGTCTGTTATTTGTAGATCTTTACAGGTTCTCTAATATGCTGTGCGATCCGTTGTAGAGTGATCAGGTTATAATATGTTAGAATAGGTTGACATGCCGTCGTGTGTTAGTAGTTTATAGCGTAGTGTAGCTTCATCCCATGAGACTAGAAGCTGGATCCCAATCTTTATATAATACTTCTGTGAGTGTGTATGTCACTGAACTTCTCTCAATCGACTGGACCGATTTTGATGAAATTGTTTGTGTGTGTTCAAGGGGATCTGGGAATGGTTTAGATTCACAATTTTGTCCGGCAGATGGCGCTGCATCACATTTTTTTGTAAATACGTAGCGAAGCACGTACCGGGCCGCTAGTAAAAATATAAATAATTTGAAAAACTCGCCAGATGCTGATTACGTAGTTTAATATCGCAGTCTTTTAAAGTATGAACAAACTGCATATTAGGCTAGACGACGTTTCCTCATAAATCGTTTCCCCCCATCTATAAAAGTGGATCGTCGGTCTGTAGTTTTTTACTGCAGTCGCTGTAATACTTTACGTTTAATAGCCATTAGTTCACCGCCCTTGCTGGGCGCGCCGGCGCTTTGTCGTAATTAAAAGTGCCTAATGTCATTATGATCGTCCTTTGCTATACGGCAAAAGTTTTAAGTAGGAAGGAAAAAAAACTAAAGAGTTTTAGAGCCTCACTTTTCTTTTACAGCTAAATGGGAGTCAGAATTTGGGTCCGCCTAATGGTCATAGGCTCGCTTCTATTACATGTTAATTCAACTTAACTAGCCAAATGTATACTTTTTTTGGGGGATGGGAAATCTTCAAATAACGTCCCTCTGGGCGGAGCGGGGGTGAGTGTCAGAATTTTACTGGCTAAAATCCCAGTCCTGTTCCTTTTTCTGCTCTTTTTGGCCTCGCACAGACAATAACCTTGTCTGTACTATTTTATTTTATTTTTTTTGTTGTTTTGTGCGAGTCCCAAATAAAAGTTTTTATTTATTTCTTTATGTTCCGGGGCCGCGGTATCTCGAACAACCCGCAACCCCGACAGGATCAAACGTATACTCAAGATTAACATTATGGAGATTACAGACACAGAATATAACAACACTGTTACGCCTTTATCGTAAGCATCGAACTTCCTCTCCCAATTATCACAAACCATTTTAAAAATCTTGGCAAGTGGATATGTGATAGCAGCTAACTGCCTTCACGAACAAATCTCTTGGCTGGCACTAGATCACGTTTGTCGAAAAAATCAAACGAAAATGTTCCATAAAATTTTCATGCCAAAATTGTTCTCACAATCTACTCAAAGATAAAAGATATGCAAAATTAGGTATCATCCTCATCTATTGTTTGTTGAGATCGGCTTCCAGTCCTACCGGATGCAGGCATGCAGCTGAAAACCAGTATTTAACATGGAACGACTGCTTATCTGACCTCCACAACCCAGGTACCACTGAGTAATACCCCTTGCTACCTGTAACGACTGTCAAAGATCTACAAATGGCAACCGGAACCGACAGCCTAACGTTCTGTCAGAGGCAAGAAGGATACTCGGTATGTAACGGGAGGGCACTCATCCATACACTAAGCGTGGCTTAACCGAAAGATCGACCCGAGCGGCTGCTATTATTTAGCCTCGATCTCCTCCTGAAATTATTTATTTAGTTGCAAATTATCTCCTAAACAAACCTAGTAAGTTCAGTGAGTTTAATTTTGATATCAGATCAGGCAAACATAGTATACACAGCTATCAAACAAGCTTTATCTTCAAAACCAGTTCATGCAGATCTCTCATTATAAACGAAATCTATACGAAGCGAGGCTGTTTTATACTGCAAATGTATAACATGATGTGTCGCCGTGTGTACGATTACTGCACGGTATCATGCATACCATATAAAGATTTGTTTTTGCATAAGCAGAAACTAATACCAATCACTCAAACATTGATGATTGACATGCTTCAATACTTCCTCAAACATTACGACCCACACAGCTTTTTTTGCTTTGGACGCCGAGTCAATACCCACTTCATTCCCATCAGATGCCTACATATAAATACGTACTCGGAAGTGATGGATCTGAATGTTGATGGATGGAGAGGGAGAGGAAGGCCAAAGAAAAGATGGATGGATAATGTAAGGAATGATGTGAACGAGAAAGGAGTGGATGATGCCATGACGTCTGAGAGGGGAGAATGGAAGAACGAAACGTGTTGCGTTGACCCTAAATAGAATGAGACAAGGGCAGGAAAATGATAACTTGGATGAATGAAGACTATAAGAAGTTAAAAATCCAGGTCGTCTACCTCCTTCTTCAAATGTTTGTTTTGGGCACTTCAAATGTTTTCGTGAATCAAGTAAACTTTGAATGGTTTACTTAAACTTTAAAATATTGACAGCAAATAATAAAGATATCGTAAACATGACCGCGTTTATTTAATACCTTTCTCGTTGAGACATGGATCACATAATATACATATACGAAACTTGGAGAATGTTTAAACTAATAGACGCAAGATTCAGACCGTGGCGATGTCGCGCAACCTCGATACGCGATCCACTTTGCACCTGGACAGCCATCATCTTGATACCATGGTGTAATGAGATATAATTTAGGAAAGAAATTATAAATCAGAGCAGATTTCGACATTCAACAGCGTACTGTAGGCCTACTATGACATCTTAAAGCAGAACTTATTCCACTGAGTGAAAGAGATGGTGCTAGGCACCCTGTATAGCTCTGTCCCTTTCCCTCAGCGGAATAAGTTCTGCTTTAACACGTCATGGTAGGGTAGCTGTTCAAAGAAGATAGAGAATTGTTATAACTGAGGACACGCCAAAAGAATCCTGCCGGGGTTGCGGGTTGTTCGGAAGAGATACCGCGGCCCGAAACATATTATTATATTATGTTTCTGTTTAAGCGGCCATTTTAGACAAAATCCTCAAAGTATGTAATCCTTGGCAGGCTGACGGTGAGCAATGGGTAGCTCACCGTCCGTCCGTCTCTTGCCAAAAGGGCGTGTCGACGGCGCGTTTGTGTTCCACGCGCGCTTCAAAGAGATGTCAGCAAACCAGAGGAGCCTGCCAGGGCCTCCGCCTGCCGGGGTTGCGGGTTGTTCGAAAAAGATACGGCGGCCCCGGAACGTAAAGGGCAATAGAAGGAACATGGGTGGGTTTTCATCAGTACAAGTCCCGCCTCGCCCAGAACAGGGGAAGTTATTTGATGATTTCCTACCCCAAAAAAACTCCTTGGTAGGCTTTCGAGACAGAAACATCTATACGTATATGTAGGTATATACCTTTCATATATTTTTTAATAACAGCTTTTTACTTAACGCATTTAAAAGAATATCGGTTCTAAACGTATTTTATTTTGATCTTTGTTCCTGACTTGTAGCTATCTGTTTGTTCGAGTTAATCTCAAAAACGACTGGACCTATTTTGACCGTATTTTAACTGACAGATAGCTGATATTATTAGAAGTGAGGCAACTTAAAAAAATAGGATTAGATTTCGGTGCAAATAAATTTAAAAAAAACCCATAAAGTTGTAATTACGAAGTAATTCTTTTATAATTATTAAAGTAGACGATTCGTTGGCAACAATTAGTTACCTTATAAACTCATAAAGGTCTCATTAACTGACTTTTTCATAAAACAATTTTAGAAAGCTTTTATATTCGCTTTGTGTTTTTTGCTTTTGATTGAGCAAAAGCTTCTTATAGTAATTCTTTTTTCCTTCTCTTTGAATAAATGGCAAAAAGGAATAATAAATGGCTTCCTTAATTTCATTTTCTTGACTAACTTGTTTTCTTTTAGTTTTATATCTTCAAACATTTTCCTTATTCATTTGAAATGGTACCTATGGTTACCATGTTTTTTTATAAAAGAAATAATAAACATGGCAAATGTTTTTAGTAATGTTTGTGACTTATTGTAAATATCGTCTCATTCAATATAGAATACTAGCTTTCGCCCGCGTTGAATTTGAGGTAACACAGTTCCTCTTGCGCCTTATTGATTTGTAATAGCAACGCTAAGTTTTCCATTTTCTTCCCTCTTTCTTCCTCACATCCCACTTTTTTAAAATAAAAATTAACCTATGTCCGTCTCCTGGTTCCCAACTATATCTGTGCCAAAATTCATCAAAATCGGTTAAGCCATTAAAGCGTGAAGAGGTAACAAACAAACTCACTTTCGCTTTTATAATATTAGTAAGGATGGGGAGGTATTTTATTTTAACTTTTCAAACATTACGTACCCATGAAAGATGAGTCTACTTTAGCTAACCTAAAATCTGGCTGAACTAATTGGTCCCTATTTCTAGTATTATACTTACGTCTATCATCTTTTCTACCAAATAGATGCGGTTTTTTTCTGACGTACATACTTACGTTTGTACGTTTTCATAGATGTATTAACTAGATACTGTAATGATGTTAATATAACTTTAAACGGTTTCCTAAGACAATCGCGCTTATACATGTATATATGGTGGTCTAGTGTCCATTTTCTGCAGAAAACATGACTAGTCTAAAAAGTATTTTCTTTTCTAATTAAATTACTTACACAATTTTCCAAGTCACTTTCCGTTTCAATTTCATATAACTTTCATTAGCTATCACAACTCCAGTACCACGTTTTCACAGAGGAACCTAAGAAAATCTATTTAAGAAAGTCGTGTTAGTTTCACTATTTATAACTCAAGAACAGCTGAACCGATTTAGCTGAAATTTGGTGGGTAGGCAGCTTAGAACCAGGAGACGGACATAGGAACTTTTATCCCGTTAGGAATGGTAGAGTTATCAAAGGTGCATTGCAACGCAAACCGGGCACAGCTAAACTAAGGCCAACTAGCAGCGATACGAAAGGTCATTAACCTAAAGAACAACTGTGGCGTTGACAATCTAATATTTAACTCTTTCCATCTTGTGCCTTTGTCGTAATGTCTCGTTCTCCCGGCAAAAACATCACAACGTTAAGACGGGTTCGCCAACATTCGGGCGGCCATTTTAGATGGGGTTTTTGCATGGGTTTTGTTTACATTTGCTATCGCTTCTCGTTGGCCGTACTGTAGTTAGTTAATTCTACATTACAATGTAAATCGTACATATTTAACCAAGCCACTGCTCTAATAGCAATTACAGATTGAATACCAATTACACCAGCCTTCAATTTGTGCCCACCGCTTTCTCGTAACCCAAGTTACGTGGCTAATTATTTCTACAAGGAAGATCTGTAGTGGTCTAATTGAATTAAATGCTTAGAGTTTGAGCGAAATGTATTGTAAATAATTCCAATTTACAAATTGTAACGAACAAACACATACGAAATGTCACTTTCGACAGGGCGCTCACAGTGATGAACACTTTGGATTATACAGTGTGTTTGCGCATGGACCGACAAATTTTTGCTTTTGGTTTTTTTTTACAATTAATTTTGAATTTGATATTTTTCATCGAAGATTTATTTTCCCGTATCAAAGTAGCTCGTTACTTCGAAATCCACCCTACTCCCTTTTATATCCCGATTCATGAGTTTTGAAAACACCCTGTTAGTAGCTACAACTGTACAATAGTTTTTGTGGATATCATTCATTTTTAGTTCGGACCTCTATCTTATATCCTTATTTGATATGAAATAGGAAACGATCGTAACTTCGGCTGAAACAGTGTTCAGAGAGTTGACGGTTTACGGAATTAAAAGCTATGCAAATGGCATAGCTTTTAATTTACATTACAGTTCTAGTGTTTTTTTTCTGAAAGCATTATGCATACATCCTTACTAATATTATAAAAGCGAAAGTGAGTTTGTTTGTTTATTTGTTTGTTTGTTTGTTACCTCTTCACGCTTTAATGGCTAAACCGATGTTGATGAATTTTAGTACAGAGATAGTTGGGAACCAGGAGACGGACATAGGCTAATATTTTTTTGAAAAAAGTGGGATGTGAGGGAGAAAGAGGGAAGAAAAGGGAAAACTTAGCGTTGCTATTACAAATCAATAAGGCGCAAGGGGAACTGTGTTACCCCAAATTTAACGCGGGCGAAGCCGCGGGCGAAAGCTAGTATAATATAAAGATTAATATGACAGGATGAAAAGGTCACATTACACGCTCGAACACTTCCCGTCCGTAATATTAATATCATCCAAGTTGTAATCTATGTGCTGTTACGAGTTTCAAGTAAGCCTCTCGACTCTGTCTTCTGTTTCTCGATTTAACACTGTACAGATGCACTGTAAACGAACCCGCGTTAAGTAAACATAATTATATCGGCTGAAACAATATCCCACCGTATCGGCTTGCGCATGCGGTGGTTGCACACGCACGCTGCGTACGCGCCGCTCGGCGCTCAGTCTGCGCTCCACGCGGCCAATGGACGCACTACCCGCGACATCACTTTCTACATTCGAATTTCGATGCGCGTTCGCGAATACGAAATTGTTTTTTTTTTCTTTTTAGTTTTCGTTGTTTTTTTTATCTGTGAACATACAAAGTGACTAGACTTGTGATTTTATTCTGCAGTGTTGTTTTTTGTTGTTATAACTTATAGCCTCCAGGGTTTAATTAAATAGTAAACAGACAGAACGCAACGTTATCGGCGGAATGCGTAGAAATCGTTCCGCATGAACGATCCAGTAGAAGACCTATCATGGAGGCAACCATCGGATTGTGAACTAGTGTACCTTTGGCGATTTCAGGCATCGCTGGCCAGTGTTCATGGCTGTTGCGTCGGCAGCCGTTAGTACGCTTCTCTATATTTTTTACCACGCACTCGTGTTTACTAACAATTACTGTAATGGTCCACCGGCTCATCTTACCATAATTAATGTTTTACCACCGTAATCAACGTAGTAGCGAACATTTAAAGTACCACAAAAGGGTCTTTTCCGGAAATTCACGACATTTTTCTAACAAGAAAAAGCACTTTGTAGAATGAAGACATTTCGAACACGGGTTTAACTACCGGATGTTTACTGTGGGGGTGCATCATGACTTACCACCTTCCATCTGCTCTCACCTTGTACCTTAACACATTAACAATACGGTGTATAACGGACTAGCAAGAGTGTTTTATGTACGTCAGTCTACCCGCTTCTAAATCCGTATTTTCAGGAGCTGGATATTCGGTAGTTAGGATCTATATTTATGTTTCGTTCAGAGGTGTTAATGAGTCCCTTAGTGTGGGTGGTAGCGGTGAGGCCGAAATTTTGATAGAAAGTGATGAATTATTTATTGATTTGCTATGGTTAGGTCATTAAATGGCTTGCTATAATTCCCAGCTGGTATTAAAAGCTTTAAGAAAGTTTTGAGATTTAATTGGTTGTATCTATTTGATTGTAATCTTTACAAAGTATAAAATCGAGTCGCTTACGTTGTCTGTTCGCTTAGGTCTTTTAAACTGCTCATCGAATTTCAATGCAGTTTTCAACAATATATAGAGTGATACAAAAGGAAGATTTATATATATGTATAATATCCCCGTCTACGTAGGTGCCGCTAATTAAGCAGGAAAGAGTTTATTAATTAATACTGTTTTGAAATGTTTTATGTATGTAGCACAAGATGATATTTATGTCTTGTTAAAATTTTCATGCTCCTAATTGTCCATTTTGTATTTTATTCCGTTTATAAGCATTCAGAGAATACTTTCAGAATCTACTAAACAAATTAATGTAAATCTTCCTTCCAATGTTGATTCAACAACATCAACAATTTATTGTTTTCAAAACAAAGATAATTATGTTGTAACAACATGATACAACGCCTTCAGATTGAAGATTTAACGGTTGAGAAGAACAACCTTCGAACATCGCACCTGCCCACGGGTCCACCATACTTGGAACACATTATGAGAACATTAAGCTTGATCACTGTCATGAATGCTAAACAAAATTATAAATCCAACGAATATTTTTGATGTGTCATTTGTGTAGAATGTTTTACAATGATTTTTGATAGTGAAATAGATGTTTTTATCTATTAAATACTTATATAACACATTAATTATACAGATCTAATCTAATATATAAAATTCTCGTGTCACAGTTTGCGGCTGGCAACGGCTGGACCGATTTAAACGAAATTTTGTGTACATATCGGGTAGGTCTGAGAATCGGCCAACATCTATTTTTCATACCCCTAAGTGAGCAGCGGGTGAAACCGCTGGGCATAGCTAGTATTATATAAAATTCTCGTGTCGCGGTGTTTGCAACCAAACTCCTCCGAAACGGCTGGACCTATTTGTATGAAATTTTATGTGCATATCGGGTAGGTCTGAGAATCGGCCAATATCAATTTTTCATACCCCACTCCAGAAAAGGAGCCGATTAGCGGATGAAACCACTGGTCACAGCTAGTATATTTATAAATCCAAACATTTGAGTCACAATTCTATAGCTGTTGTTAAATTGTACAAGAAAGTTAGTAGGCCTATTATAGTCAATTAAATGAATGAGAAATACACGCCTAAAGAATTCTTAACTGTAAATATCGAGAGACATAGGTAACCGTTAAATCTAACGCCCATTTAGAAACGGTAAAAACTAGATATGATTTCAAGGCCGATTTACAGATAAAGGACCCTCCGATGAAATTCGAGGTGATCTGAATTAAATCGAAAGTCATTCTCGACGACACGGTTGACGCAGTGGCTGAGCGATCAACTGCTATGCTGCGTGTCGCAGGTTCGCTCCCCGCACGGAACAAATATTTGTACCGCCTACAAATAGTTGTTCCGGGTCTGGCTGTTTGTGTATGTGAGTTCCAATGTTTGTAAACGCACTCACGATACAGGAATAATTCCTAGTGTAGGAGCAACGTTTTAATTTAAAAAAACAGTTCTTTGAGCCGGCAAAACGATGTCAGAAAGGGAGTGTGGAATCAAAAATGTTTGCCAAACGAAAAGGAAATAAATACGATAAGAAGTTGTTAATAAATCTCCACCATTGAACATTGAGGTTACTATCTACTGTAGCATGGATAATAGCAAATCCTTACTAATATTATAAAAGCGAAAGTGAGTTTGTTTGTTACGTCTTCACGCCTAAATGACTAAACCGATTTTATTGAATTTTGGTACAGAGTTAGTTGGGATCCTCGAGACGGACAAAGGCTATTTTTTAAAAAAAATAATGTGAGAAATAAGGGAGAAAGAGTGACAGAGTTATTACAATAAATAAGGCGCAAGGGTAAAAACTACAGGTAGCAGGTACCTGCAAATCAGGAAAAGGCAACTGTGTTAGCCCGAATTTATGCGAAGCCGCGGGCAAAAGCTAGTTGTAAATATTTTGGATTGTAATAGCTGAAGAGTGAATGAAAACACGTTGCGGACGGAGATGTGTTATCTAAACATTATACAAGGTAGTTAAACAATTGTGTGATTCTCGTACCTTGATTTGAATGAAAATTCTTTAGTCGCCCCTGTAGGCCTACCATGACGTCTTAAAGCAGAACTTATTCCACTGAGGGAAAGAGATGATGCTAGACACCCTGTATAGCTCTGTTTCTTTCCATCAGTGGAATTAGTAGGTAGGGTAGCTGATATAATATTAAACACTCGCTCAAATTGGATTTAATTTTTTTTTTATTGAATCTTATGCAGTCTCCTAGTTCTACTTATTACTGCGAGTGGTATATTAAGGGCATTATGAGAAACTTAGTGCTTGAGTGCAGCAGTGCGAAATAAAAAAAAACGGCCAAGTGCGACTCGGCCTCACGCACCGAGGGTTCCTTACAAACTTGTGACATAAATAGCTGTTTTGACTATGTAGACTTAGAGAGTTATTTTTTTCATAGCTCCAAAGGACGATAGACTTGAGTATAAGGTTTTGGGTGTTACCACACCAATCGATCGATAGTCGATCGATGCCATCGATCGACATCGGTCGACGTTGATCGATTGGTGTGGTAACTAAAAACTATCGGTGGAAACTATCGATCGACATCGACCAATCCATTCTACCATCGACCGATGGCATCTATCGGCTATCGATCGATTGGTGTGGTAGAAACTATCGATCGACGTCGACTAATCCATTCTACCATCGATCGATGGCATCGATCGACGATCGATCGATTGGTGTGGTAACACCCTAAAATTTCAACTGACTTGAGTATAATATTTATTTTCAACTAGATACATCCACGCGTTCCCGAGATAAAAAAGGTCTTGACAGACAGACAGAGAAACATACAGACGGACAATAAGATGATCCTATATGGGACTAAGATGATCCTATTCGTAACCCTAAAATTTATTCGATTATCAAGTTCAGTTTTTTTTTTTCAATTGGCATCTAATGACTAATGGTTCTTGTTTTCTTTAATTAACATTGGCATCGTACATTCTTACATCTATTAGAGCATAGAGCCTACTTGCATCATGATCATTTAGTTTCTCAACTTGTATCATTCTCAGTATTACTGCGTAGAGCGCATGTGCAATACTAATTTGTAATCATCGTCATTTGGAACGATGATTGTGAGAGTTGTCGCAAGAAATACTTGGTATATGCGCCTAAGTAAATACTATTATAAGCATCAATAGATAGACACTTTACGATAATCTAAAATGCTTACTGGCAACTTTAGTAAGTTATAATTTAGATTAGGGGTTTGATAAAGAAAGCGGTACTCCTGGACACGGGTCGTGTTAGGTGGTTCCTATCTCTGGAGCCCTAATTATCGGTAGCTTGGACCCTGTTCCCGATAACGGTGGGCAACTAATTTTTATATATATATTTTTGGTTTTAATGTATGCTTCAATAAGAAATATGTAAAAATCCTACTAATATTATAAATGCGAATGTTTGTGAGGATTAATGGATGGATGTAAAGATGACGATGTTTGTTACTCTTTCACGTCAAAACGGCTGAACGGATCTTGATGAAATTTGGCACAGTGGTAGATTATAGTCTGGAATAACACAAAGCATACTTTTTTTCGATATCACGCGGGTGAAGCCGCGGTCGCGTATTAAATAAATATGTGTAAAAATGAATAAATAGTATTGTTTTAGTATAAAGTTGTAAGCAATGGTTTTACTAGCATATCATGTATTCTTATTACAATGCGATATATCAAGAGGTGTTCGTTATGTTTTGGAATAATAGTGGTGCTTAAGTTTTTCTTCATTGTTCCACATAGTCATAACATGGAACTGACTGGCTGACGTCAGAAATCACTTACAGACCCTTAACATCTTCAAATCATCATCAATCGGTACTAACTCCAAAACAGCACCTAAACCAATATTCAAAGCGTTCTTGACCTACGTTCTCCTAAAAATAAATACTGAATTACCTAACTTGTTACAACCGGTCCGTGGTGTAACGACCGTGCTCGAGTAATTTCGCTTATAATTAGTACAGTGAGGGAGTGAGTCAGACTCGGGAATAGAAGCGTGGCGCTACAGTAAACGGGTCAACGCTAGTGAACAAGGAGTGATTACTCGACAGACTGCACATCTGTGCAGCAATTGTTTTTGTGCTACACTTTTTTGTTGCCGCGTGTTTTAATTCAAAAGTTTAATTACGGAGTTGTACTTTTCCCATTAACATATGGCTTTTTTTGGGTGGGAATTTATCAAATAACTTCAAGTGAAATGTCAGATTTTTACTGATTAAAACCTACCCATGTTCCTTCTATTGCCTTTTACGTTCCGGGGCCGCCGCATTTCTTTCGAACAACCCGCGACCCCGGCAGGATTAACATATGGCTTAAAATAATTTGTGATGCTGAAGCATTATACTCGTTTCTTTGTCTAGCTGTTGTTTGTTTTTTATTTAACGTTTCTGTAAATATTGATTAAGCCTCAAGACCATGTGTATTAAAATTGGTCGTACCTATATTTATGTTTTCATCACAATCGTATATTGCTACGTACTTTCTTTGTTCTTAGATCTAAAGAATATCTCTTTTGAGCTAGTTAGAATGACAAGTGTAGGAAGAAAGTGGGTTATCGTGGTGCTTGCTGACAATAAGCCAGAACACAGTCTCATCTATTAGATACCGCTACGTTACTTTCTGTGTAAACGCATTTGTTACCATTTGGATTACCTTGATTCGTGTGAGAAAAGATAATTACATCTACATAATTTACGATTTACGTTTTAAAACAACTTTACCGTCATTATTCGATTGTACCTTACTTCCCAATTCTGAGTTCGCTGCTCGATTACTCGCACAAACTTGTAGGGCGAGTTAAAAGTTTAGACGGTTTTTGTTATTTCAAAATTAGAGTGAACTTACTCCACCTTTTCAATTGCTACAGTCGCACGGACACATTAGTAAATAATAATTTGTATGAAAACAAGTTATATCATCTTCGAAAGCACTAGCCGCGTTGTGCAGTCCATCTGTTTATATTTCTCATTGAAACGTGTGAACTAAAAACAGTGGAGGTCATCCACCATCAATATCTTCTTCAAAACTGTCCAAAACAGAGTAGAAGACACTGATGATTTAAATAGCTTCCTCTAAAATATCTCTTTTGGAAGGATTGTTTTTGTGTGTTTTATTTTGTTTATTATTTTCAACTCCCCCATCTTTTATATAAACTGATGAACCACAAATGTGATTTGTCACAAGTCTCGCATCGTCTCGTATGTTACTATTAAGGACAAAGGAAGCTTCCCGTTTGATATTTTCATTTCGCTTTGCATTTGCCGCGCACAGATCGTTTGGTTCTTCACAAAGCTCGAACTTGCAGGAAACTGCACCAATGCATACATTTACATTTTGATTATCAACTTCGTGATTTATGGTTGGTACTGGTGCAGGAATAGTAACAGGTGGCTGGGTTTAATAGGAGCACTATTAAGTGGTGATTTGGTTCGAATTCTGCATCTGTACATGATAAAATGCTCCAGCTAATACTACCTACCTCTGTCCAGTCCTTTGTTCTGCTATTGTGTTATTTTGCAATACTAGATTCAGTCAACGAGTTATTGATTTTGTTTCTATATTCTTCTGGTAGAAACTTACTAACTACCCGAACTTTCTAGTATTACCATAACTATTTATAACAGTTAGGTTGTTGAATCGATAAGACATAAAACCGACATTGGCAATGAAAACCCGGAATCAACGACATCGACATTACCATCGACCGATCACGAAACATGTAAAATATGTAAATCAGTACATTTGTACTTGTAACTTTTAATTCCGTCTTATTTACTTTCTACTGATTAGAAAACTATTGGTTGTATGTGTCTGTTTCTTTAATTACGAATGTCGATGTAGGTGCCATTTGCGATTTTAATTGGTCGGTTTCTTCTTTCTATAATATTTTTTGTTTGATTCTTCGTGGCCCTGTGTTAACGCCCGCATGTGGCATTCTTCGCTTCATAGTTATCTTCTACCTGTATTTATAATAGACTGACTATAACAGGTACTTAAGAGGCTAGACATGCAAAGCATTTCTCGATTTATCGTGATCGTCTTTTTCATTAACCACACACAACACGATGAGTCATATTTGAACCATTAAAAAACAGTTTCACTCACTGTCTAATTAGTTCTTAATGAAACGCTCTAAATATATCAGACAGCTATCTCATCACATACAGGCGTTAAAATTTAAACACTTTACAGATGCAAAAAAATAAAGCAAAAGCTCGTAAGAGTGACTCATGCGCAGGTGAGTGTAGCGACTGTGTGTCTGCGCTGACCGATGACACACTATTCTGTCAATAAACATTTGTTTTTGAATAATTTTTGGCGTAGTCTACTTCAGGTCCGAGCTGTTCTTAGTCCGGTGAACCCGATCGATTTGGGATTTAAAAAGCTTTTGACTAGTGAACATTAAAAATATAAATGTTTTTAATATCTGGAATTATGGACATCTAAAACAACTTACACAAACAGGCTTATCGCTGAATTGCCAAAGATAAACAGTTTCAACAATGAGAAGGTACATTTAATTCACGGTTAAGTGTGATAGATGGCTGACGATGCTATGCATCTAATCTCTTCGCAGCTCTTGTTATAAAGGAGAGAGTTGTTCATTGGTAAATACGACGAAGAAGTAACGAAGACCCAGTTATATCCAATTATGAAAACATACGTCTTCAAGTAGGCATGTGAAAGACTAGCTTCATTTTTTTATATTTTAAAGTGGTTTTAGTGAACTCGTGAATGTCCGTCGTAAATTCTCGTATTTGTTTTACGATGTCTGGAGAATGTTCAATGTGCAGTTTTGTTTTTTATGCCAGTAATGTTTTTCTCTAAAATTATGAACCACTAAAGTTTTAAAGTGGTGTATGAGACAATCATTGCAGCCCTGTTAGCTAGATAGACACAAAACGTATAAAGTTAGTTGCTTAATTGATGTAACCCGTGTAGAATGGCTGTTGAATTAATTGTCGAAAAAAATGCTAACGATGCAAAAAGTCGGAATTTGAATGTGAAGATTAAATAATATTAACCATTATAATCGATTGGCTCAATCTCCCATTTACCAAATATTATAAAAGCGAAAGTGAGTTTGTTTGTTTATTTATTTGTTTGTTTGTTTGTTTGTTACCTCTTCACGCTTTAATGACTAAACCGATTGTGATGAATTTTGGTACATAGATAGTTGGGAACCAGGAGACGGACATAGGCTAATTTTTTTTTAAAAAAAGTGGGAAGTGAGGGAGAAAGAGGGAAGAAAAGGGAAAACTTAGCGTTGCTATTACAAATCAAAAAGGCGCAAGGGGAACTGTATTACCCCAAATTTAACGCGGGCTAAGCCGCGGGCGAAAGCTAGTTTACCATAAAATCTGCTCAGCTAATAACAATACTCCACAGTCGATAACAGTAACATAACAAATCTTGACTAGATTCTAATAAATAAATCTTTGTTTCTACATCTCCGGATTATTCAGATCATTCCTTACATTCTTATGAGATCAAATGGCATTGGAATTTGTTCTAGACAATCGTAACTCATTCATTTAGGTACTGGCATATCTAAATACGACGTTAGAATGTATGTCCTTCTTGTCATCCAGTAGCTGGAGATAAGGTCTGATGTCACAGGAATTCTTAGATTGTAATAAATTTGAATGGCACTTTCGTCACTAAGAAACCGTGGGCGGTGAATTTTCAAAGGGTTAGGCTTCATAGACATCAGACCAATAAATTTGATTTTTTCGCTCACGCAATGCAACCCTTGGGTTGAAGTTCAGTGCCTTTTCTAGTGAACCAGCAAAGCCACGTGTAAGTGCGGTTATATTCTCAAACTTGTAGCAAACGATCATCATTATTTTCGTCCTATGTCTGTTTCGGCTGGCAGCCTAGCAATACTATTAATCTCGAACAATAACTCTTGCAAGATCAGAACAGTTTTGCCCTCAATATGTCTGAGAATGAAAACTCGTTCAACATTCAGGTCAGTGTACCTAAGTGTTTAGATTATTTCAACACCAAGTTTATTTAAATGTATCGTAGTTATTAGGTGCGTTTGATTTAAACACTATAATATTCTCGTTTGTTCTAGTCTTTTTCATCTTCAGCTGGAATAGTCTGTGTTTTGCGTTGATCTACAGATTCCGATTTTATAACTCCTGATTACCGTCTTATATTTACCAACTTTCTCTTACTGTCTTTGTTTCTTTAGTTATTACTTCTCTGTTAAGATTTTTATTACTTTAATCGTTCAGTTCGGATTTCTTAATTGAGAAACTCGATCAAGCTTTACCAGAATTTCGTGGTAACTCTTCTTATCCCACTGTTGTGCGTCATGAACGGTCAAATAGTTGGCAAGCTCATGGTATGCTGTCGTAATTAGTCACTACTACCATAGTGATCTATATTCAGCTATCACTGATAAGAGATACCGGTAATTCTTTGTTGGTATTAATAGATGGTTAATATTTAGTATCTACCTGTAACTTCTTTCGTTAGTTTGAGCAGGTCACTCAAGTCATCATTGTTAAGTTAGTCTCCGTTTTTTTTTGCGATAGTATTTCATGGTTCCAGTTTGATAGTGACCAACATAAGATTGTAGCAACAATTACCACCATTGTTATAATCGGTGTGAAGTATTCTAACTGCAGTTGCTGCAACATTGTCATGTATTTGTTACATTGACTGTCATATCATTGTCTTATCCGCCCACCGTTATAATGCACAATGACTAAGTCTTAGTTTATTTAAATATTCCTTGCATGAACCCAGTATTTAAATGGTTCTTCAATTGCCTTGGATGTAGGCGCGGTTCTATGAACCTAATTGTTGACCAACTAAACCAAGAACCTAGGATTACATTGAATTGGAAGCCTATTTACCCGAATTTATCTATTTTGGTCCATTTTAAACCGATTGGCGACATTACTAGCAAATCGAACAATTGTCACTATTTACTTTAGATACCAGATAAGAGTATGGATTTAAATTGTCTTGCTAGCATTTTCTATTAACAAAACGTTTGCTACTATAACCAGTAATGGTAGTAGGAAATAATTGATCCTTTCAATTTAAACTTATTCAACTTGCAAAGACCTTTCAATAGCTACGGAATTAGCTTGTATTAGCACGTTAATCCTAAGTACTTGTATAGTTAAAGCCTGTCGTATAAAGAAGCCCACGACACTTCACTTAATCCCTTAAAAGGTTTAACGATGACGTTTATAGTACGACTGCTTAAACGAAATATCGATACGACATCGATGCATCTCCCACTCGCATCGGAAACCTTTTCCTTAGGAAGTTAGTTGGCTTCCAGATGAACTAGATGCGATTGAATTTTATAGATATGTCGTCTGATGCCAATTAGTGTTTCTAGATGTTTTTTATCTAGTGAATCATGTCTTGCTTGCGTATGATCGGCGATGCATATTATTGTTTTCACTAGCTCAAATTGTCTCATTGCTGGACGAAAATCATCCACTATCCCGATTAATTTGACATCTATCTGTAGTATCAGCCACTATACTGTTTTCTCTGTAGCATGACGCGGGTGACATAGTTAAATGTACCAATTCTCTTGAATCTGGATCTTTATTATAGGGTTATTATTATACATGACGATTATATTTGATTACTAGCTTTTGCCCGCGGCTTGCTAAATTCGGGGTAACACAGTTCCTCTTTCTTGATTTACAGGTACCTGCTACCTGTAGGTTTTGCCCTTGCTCTTTATTTATTGTAATAGCAATGCTAAGTTTTTCCTTTTCTTCCGTCTTCCTCCCTCATTTCTCACTATTATTTTTAAAAAAAGTTAGCCTATGTCCGCCTCCAGGGTCCCAACTATCTCTGTACCAAAATGCATCTAATCGGTTTAGCCATTAAGGCGTGAAGACGTAACAAACTTACTTTCGCTTTTATAATATTAGTAAGGATTATTACGTGATTATAGGCTTTACCCTGAATATCGTAATCGTAAAAGAGTACTCATTATAGCTATCTATCCCATCACAAAACATGGTTTTTTATCTAATATCAACCGCGCCATGCTACAGCGAAGACAGTAGAACTCGGTTTTCTTCCTATGTATCGTTTGCACAATCGTCATAGCTTTCCACATTTTGATTACCTGTTATATCTGTCACAATTATTTGCAAGGGACCATCTAGTAGTGGCCGTTCCGCCCACTCGATGTTGTAATCGAGACATATCTCCAGTATCGATAACCACAGGGTGTCGTGACCGTGTCGTTAGCTTGATTGACGATCATTGAGCGAATCGTACCGAGCATCGACCGGCTTATAGAACCTGTTACCTACATCAGCTATAGAGAATGGAAGCAGGGTATAATCTAGTTTGTTACAGATAAGTGTCGGTTGTTCGGTGCTATAGTATCAGGTGGTCGACCGGCGCTAGGCGTCTTTGTGTAGATATCTTCATTCAAGCGTTTGTGTGTGAGATATCCTAATTAAAATGTTGAGCTTAAACATAAAATGGTTTTTCTCCTTAGTTTTTCCCTTTGTAATAGTATAACTTTTTGTTTTAGTTTTATACTAAACTTAGATTGACTATCAGATGCAGCTGAATTCTGAAATTCTCTGCATCTGATTGGCATACAGATATTCGCACGATTTTGAAAGTCCAGGCAGATAATTATTATCTCAGTCATCATAACTTGTGGATAGCGTAGTTAGTTGCGCACTCTTATATATTTTTTTATCAATCAATTATTCCCTAATAAATAATTTAATATATAATTATAAGAAATCTGGACAAACAAAGGACGTTGTCGTAGTAGTCCTTATTACTATTTATAGGTCACTCAATGCATTACTACCAATTACTGTAAAGAACAGCAAAGTCTATTCCCATGTAACTGCAAGTCTGCAACACAAGAAACGTAATATTAGGTCAACTGAGCAACATTAGCCGCATGCGATTGTATGCGGACACCGGTCAGGCGATCAACTGTAATGGAAACCTTACACTGCTTTTATATCGCGACGACCCATTTTACTGTTCCTATACTGTTTTAAATAAAGAAGCAGATGTGGGATTGGTTTTCTAACTTTTGAAACGATTTCCGTGGAAGAATTCAGTTTCAGAAACTAATAGTTTTTCTGAGAAACTTAATAAAAACTGGAGAAATTAGCGGTCATATCCGCCTTCCTAGAAGAGCGCTTTGTATAAATAATCTGGTAGAATCTTTGAACTTTGGCTTGTAGTTTCGTCCTATTTAGAGGTAATAAAACAAAAACTGAAAGGTTTTAAGTCAAAGTCTTTTCAGACGAGACTTCAACTGTAGACCAACGACTTGGTATAGAAAATAGAAGCAACGAGATTGAGACATGCATTAGTAATGCTTGCAAGTCACACAAGCGACGAGGTGGCCTATCGCATTCACGGCCTAACTAGCTATCAGAAATTACATGCAGGTATAAGACTCATAAGAGCAGTAGTGAATAGTAGTGACGATACGGTTGGCGCAGTAGCTGAGCGATCAACTGCTGCGGTGCGTGTCTTGGGTTCTATCACCGCACCGAACAATTATTTGTATGCTCAGCAAATAGTTGTTTTGGGGCTGTTAGGAGAAATTACTAGGTTGGGCAACGTATTTAAAAAAAAACCTCGTTTTCCCACAACTCATATTAAACTGTTACGTCCAACTCGACTGATTCGCTTTTTCTAATGCCATAACGTCCGTCTTCTGCTAACAACTTCAAATACTTTACAACTTAAAATAGATGAAATGAAGTAGAACAGCAATATTTTACCTTCATAAAGTCGTGATTTGATGGAGGTGTGTGTAAAGGAAGATAATATGTCAAGAAAGAAGGAGGTCAAGAGGATGACAAGCTGCGCCGATACCAAATAAATCGGAATAAGGGCAGTTGCATGATGAAAAATTCTTGACTAGCAGCCGAATTTGAATGTTTTTTGAGGGTTCCAGTAAATGCAATGATTTCTGACCTATGAATGTATGACCTAAGATTATTGTATAGTGAATAAGCCAAAAGGTGAAAATGCTTAATATCTGCCTGAAGAATTTTCCCAATAACTTTCCAAACAATAACAAAGAACATTCCGTTTTGAACCTGACACCTCTTCTCAAAATTCAGCTCAATGTTCTACACGTCATGACCAAAGTATGTCGGGTATTGTTTTAAGCACTCCACTACATTATTATTTATGAGTGAGGCGAAGCGGCACATACAATGAGGTATTGATTGCGTTCGATTTTTTTGTTAATTGAAATGTTACTCGTACTTTGAGTTTGTTTTGATTTTTGAGGTCGTGATTCAGTGGTGAAGTGGAGTTGTCAGTAAAGACAAGTAAGTAAGTTTAAGAGAGAGCCAGTTGATTTTTCGCTTGGACACAACGTACACCTATTATTTCCTTGAGTACCTTTGCTTCCAGCATTTGGCATGGAGCTATCTATCTGACCGACACAATCCAGTTGTGACGGACAAAATACTCTTTGGTTGGACAACGTTGATAGACCTTTAGATTTTCACTACCCGCTGCGAGTTCATCGACCCAAATTTTAAGTCCAATATTGGGTCACGAGAGTAAATTTGTTAATCTTTAAAAACTGCAAGAGTTATTGTAATAATATAATAGCCAACAGCCTCGACGACTTTCGAGGCTTCCTTAATTCGGTTGGATCAAGGGCCTGATTCGATACCGCTCGCTTTCTGTGGAGAATCCTGTCCCTGGAACCCTAACCACCCGTAGCTTTGACCCTCCCGATATCAGTGGACCACTATTTTATAATTAAGATCATTATTTTTTGCTGTTTTCTTCAGAAATATTTACAAACGTGTTAAAAAAAAAAAAAAAAAGAATATGTATCATAGTCTCTTAACAAACTTATATTGATTCGAACAATAGATATGAATCTTTCTGAGAAACTGAACAGTGAATGGTTGCCAATTTAAACTAGTGCATATTGCAACAGAGGCATTTAAACGATATTTATCTGTCTATTACATTCCAAAACAAATCTTTGTATAACCAGCTTCTCAGCAATCACTTGGCACATCCCAAAGTCAAATTCAGCTTACACATTGCATACTAAATGCATCATCGTACACCTACGTGCCAACGTAACATGCACCTCAGCCTATCATTACATCACACGATCCAACCTGGATGACTCAGCCTGTGGGCGATGACAACCGGTCCCAGGTAGAACGCAAACCGTTTTTACCGGCCCTATTGGGAAAATATTCTGCACGATTTGTAATTTGCAGCTTACTCAACTTGTTGGGGAGAATGTGCCCTTATTTGTAGCGTTGATTAATCAACGTTGTGCCATCAAAATTGTTAAACAAGCATAAAGTTATTTTTTTCGGGAGTTCGAACATTTCTGAAGTGGATCCTACAAAGTTAATTAAATGAGTACAGCTTTCACTACGCCTCTTCACCTTGACCAACAGGCTCTTGTTAAAAGATTCGAAAAGATAACCTTTTTCATTGTTTTATACCTAGAATCAGATGTGCAGTAAACCTGTCTGTTTCGTTTGTAATATACATAAAAATATCATCGTCTGTGTCTGTCACATCGAGTTGTTATTTAGCCATATATGGTAAGGTCGTCGCTTCAAGACGTATCCAATCTATGAATATACCGTTCATGATTCATGCGAATTCTTTGTGCAGCGAATTGTACTTTCTAAACGGTTTCAGTTTCTTTTTTCGCTTTTATTCAAAGTCACAATGTTTCCGTATCAAAAATTACTTGTCTAGATTTCTAAACATTTCATGTTGATAAGTATTCTCGGTCTAATTTAAAATCTACATTATCTCAGCTGATTTTAGTTGTGCAATAGAAACTGATATTTGTACCGTGACAAATATCTACAATATTGTCTACCTTCGCGTATTGTCTGCGTATCTTTGATCGCATCTGTAATTATTTCGGATTCCATTCTGATTTTACTTTTTGTTACATTTTACTTTCACTGAGCAATCAATTACATGGAACGAATTGCTCGGGAAGGCTTGTCAGAATTCTATGATTTGTAGCATCTCTGTTAAGTGATTCTGGAATTGTGTAACTTACCTTTACTCTTCTTCCAGAATTTTTCGCAGTATAGGTACTGTGGAACGTTGAGATTCTTCGTTTAAAAAGTGTAATAAGGTGTGTTTGAAATGTAAATGAGTCCATACCTTCATCATCACTAATGGTAGTCGATAATGTCGCTTATAGAGAGCAAAATCTTCTATGAGCAGATAAACAATCCTCAAATAAGGATTATCATAAAGGATATGAAAGCTGTTGAACTACCTATTACGAAACGGACGAAGACTATTACAAAAAGGAAATAGATAAAGTTGGCTACTAAGCTGTTTGTAATGATGCTCTAACGACCTGGCACACTAATGAAATGTTTAACAAACTACAAATTATTAAACTCTACAAAGAAAAAATCTTGTTTGACAACATACGGTGAAGTAATACAAGGTTCTGATAAGCAGGGTCATGCTAGTTTTTGGAATCGTCAAAATAACTAAATATATAAATTCTTAGAATTTCTTTAATGTGTGAACTAGTCTTTGGAAATCACTGTCAGATACTCTAATCCCCGATTATTATAATTTGAATGTCTTCAATGTTCCAGTGAATCGGTTTCTACTAAACAAGTTTGCTGTACCCTAGGCCGCATCATTACTTCATAACCGGCTAGCTGCAGCCAAACGCAAGCCTATATAGTAAAAACAAAAACTAAACCATTTCAATCTAAGAATGCACCAATTGCCTCGAAAGGCAGGCAACAGTCAATCATAAACGGAATAAACCAATTGACCTGTACACGCAAATCTTAACGCAATCTCTTCCCAACCAACAACTCCACTTATTCCACTTAGTAACCAAAACCGGGTCCTTTCAATATAATTTGGTCCTATTAGCTTTATTGTCCTAAGAGTATGGTCCTTTGTGATTCGCCCACGGAGTGCTTGTCTACATTAAACCTAACTAAACATTGTCGTGGTCATCCCACTCTAACAATTTGTATGCTACTTTACCTCCCATTGCCTTTTGCGGCGCTTAGTTGAAGGCGCGCGGTCAGCAATTAATATTTGCATACAAATACGTTGAGGTTAATTTTTAACGGACTTAAGAAAGGAGGATGTTCTCAATTCGATTGTATTTTTGTATGTTTGTCATTTATAGCACAGGGAATCCTATTTTAAGTGACAGTATTGTTGTTGTATTCGTATTTGTATGTTTATAAGGTTCACGATTTCCTGTCCCGTCAAAGATAATGATACACCTACCCCCGAATACTGAAACGTCACTCAAAATGTGAGGGCTGCTTAACATTTGAGCAGCTCTTAAACTTTAGATTTTGTATGGTCAAACGTCGTTCTGAGTCTCTGTTAAATTTAAGTGGGACTTAAATTTTGAGTGACGTTTCAGTATTCGGGGGCTAGTGGTTCTTAAAAATTTGATTAACAGTAAGTTACTATTGTGTAAGGTATGCCTTGCATTAGTTACGGAAATGAAATGATCTGTGTGAAAAATTTACCATCCACTGAATGTTATAGCAATTCCTTTCAAGTCATCCCTGCTTTCATTATCTACTAGACATGCTTTCGATTATGCTTTCCCTCAACAATGTGCAATAACTATTTTTCAAAAATAATTACATTGGAAACATTGTTAACGCAAAATAAGCAAAACGTTTTCCAAATTGCAACCGGTAAAATACTCCCAAATTGAAGTATAGGTTCCATCATGATGACACAGCAACTTATATCCTCCCATCGATCACCGACTTCCGAAGTCTCGAGCCCAAAATTCAGGCCGCGGTTTCCTTCCAATCTTCACGGTACATCACCATGATTGTCTCTCAGGTACTTGACCCCGTCCGCCACGGAAATTGCTAGTACTTCCATAGGAAGTTAGGAACTGGCAACCTTTTATGGTTATTAATGAGTCTATGGTTGTTGAATTTTCGTAAGATTGGTGGTTGTTTAAAATTACTCGGACTGAAGGTTATAAATAATGTATTGTTTTGGAACGGAATTATGTAAGACGTGCTTGAGGTTTATGTAATCTTGGTAATTAACTTATTAAACGCCTAGTGCGTTTAGAAAAAATATACATGATTTATTAAAAAAAATAATGAGCTTTCATTTCACGGTTCGTGTACGATCTTTTCTTTTTATTTGAATGTGATTCTACCCTTTTTCATGCTGACAAATATTTCAAATTAGATTGGCTTAATTTGATTCTACCCCAAGGTTCAACCCTTTTCAATCCCATATCTTTTAGCTGGCGGTTATAAGGGTGGCTAATAACACCTACATCACATTTGATTTTACGCGTAACCACGATTAATTGAATTTTACTTAATTGACACTTCGCGTGTCCTAAGCTGGGTCTTTCTTAAGGCAAAGAATTTATCATTGCCATACAATTTGGCGAAGGAGAAAGGGGGAATAACTTTGATGCCTACGTGTCATATTATTCTTGTTGTAATATGTAGGTTGCTATTAAGATTTAGTTTTTAGTATTTTTTTGTAGTTTGTAAACAAATCGTGGTTAAATATCGAAGTAATGAATTTTAGTCTTAAAAAAAAAAACTTTATAATAAAAGAGTAAATCTCTGAATCACATAATCACAGAAACTATAGGTGTTAGTAGTTTGCCTGAGGCATCCTTTTAGGATGTAGGTGCTCACAAAGACTGAATTTAGAACCCTTAATGGGGTAAAAAAAACTGTTTACAAAGTTGTATGGGAGAACGCAATTCCTTACCTAGATTGACTTAAAATTTTGTATATGCGTTCTTTCACGGAAGTAGTCGGCACTATATAAACGATACCAAGGAGTTGAGCAGTGAAACCGCTGGGCGTGCCTCTATATGAACAGGCAGAAACTGCAACATGATCGACCTACTACAATCATTACATAATGCAGACAACAATGATTACGTTTATAAAAACAAACCAAACATTCATACAAATAGCATTACTGAACGTCTCCATCATACGTTTATTGTAATTACTGTTATTACTGCGGCTTTCATTCCGTTCAATGATGTCAGTGAGGTCGGGTACTTTACTGCCTTGCTCTCACTTTCGTTCTGTTTGTACTTAAAGACCAAGTTTATCAGCCAATCGTAGGTATTTAATTGTTGTTTTTATTTTTTTCACTAGCTGTGCCCCTCATGCGATGATTTTTACCTTTTACTACTTTACCCTAGCTACCCACACAACTTACCCTACACACGTACCCAAACTCATCAGTTTATTTTTTCAATAATAGTTATTCTGCTATTCGGCATGAAGACAAATAAAAAACCATGAAAATCGGTTCAGTCGTTCTCGGGTTATAAGTGACAAAAAAACCCTCGAAGCACGAGTCGGATTTGCGCACCAAGGGTTCCGTATAAACTTGCTACGTATACGGCCATATCTTTGCCAGCGTTGAAGAAGAGGTTTCACAACTCCAAGTTGTCAGCGAGCTGGATAGCTTTCTAGACAGTCTTACCAAGGGGTATCGTATGGCCTAATATGAATTGGGTTGTGGAGGTCAGATAGGCAGTCGCTTTATGTTGCCTTAGGCGGTTTTCACACTGCCCCGCATCATGCTGCATATTGCGTGTCGACGCACCTACGCGCGTTCCTGCGGGAGTGCAGATCTGCATCATCGTGCGGGTTTTTTGCGCACTCACGCGCGTAGGTGCGTTTTGTAGATTCACGCACGGCGGCTCTCATTTATTCGCCGTTCTCTGTGGTGGTCGTGCAGTACTGAGCATCCATGATCCATTTTCAAACACACACGTCACGCCCATTCAAAATCACGCGCGGCACTGCGGGATTCGGTGTGCCATACCTTGCGTCTCGCCCCGCACCTACGCGCGGGGGTGCATGTTTCTCCGCGTGTATGCGCGTGATCCGCGTGAACGCGCGTGGATGCATTTTCTGTGTGTTAGACTGTGCGTGTTTTCCATACAAACGGAGATACTTACAAGCAACGGAAGAACACGCATCCACGCGCTACGCTGCATCATGCGGGGCAGTGTGAGAATCGCCTTACATAGTTAACATACCATACATAGTTCGGAAAAGGCTAATCAGATTTAAATGAATAAGTTTCTAAACCATTTATGTATTTCTTTCACTGAAGGCAAAAGAATGTCCATTAAAAGATTTCCTACATTACCACATGTACGAAAACGTCTTGTCAAAACGTATTCAAAGTACATATCTCGTGCAGTATGTAAAGCGTGGGAGTACTTATATACATGTTATACATCTAATATATTATATTCTCGTGTCACAGTTTTCGTTCCCATACTCCTCCGAAACGGTTGGACCGATTTAAACGAAATTTTGTGTACATATCGGGTAGGTCTGAGAATCGGCCAACATCTATTTTTCATAACCCTAAGTGAGCAGCGGGTAAAACCGCTAGGCACAGCTAGTAGTTTATTAAGTATCATTTGAAATTCTATTACGCAAGTAAAACAAATTGTAATGAATTTGACAGGGTTACAAAAATATTGTCTATATGCACGCAATAGAAACTTAATTATACGTTACGACTTAATGTCTTATTTCAGAAAAATAATTCTTGTAAGAAATATCAGCTGCATTCGTTCACCGTCTGTCGCTATGATAAAATGTCCTCAATGTATTGCACTACACGATGAATGAACAATCTTTCGGATCTTTAAAATTAAAGTAAAAAGACAAGAAAAGGTACATAATTCTTAACAGAATATATATTTTACAATATTTACAACGGTGTGCGTAATATGATGAGATCCTTACTTCATATTATAAAAGCGAAAGTGAGTTTGTTTGTTTATTTGTTACCTTTTCACGCTTTAATGGCTTAACCGATTTTGATGAATTTTGGTACAGAGATAGTTGGGAACCAGTAGACGGACATAGGCTAATATTTTTTTGAAAAAAATGGGATGTGAGGGAGAAAGAGGGAAGAAAAGGGAAAGCTTAGCGTTGCTATTACAAATCAATAAGGCGCAAGGGGAACTGTGTTACCCCGAATTTAACGCGAGCGAAGCCGCGGGCAAAAGCTAGTAAGTAATATAGCTAAACAATATTCAGGTGTAGGGGTGTTATGTTAAAGGTTATCAATTAGATCAACAACGCAATTTATCAATTTCATTTTTTTTTTAATAAAAACCTGAGCGAACGTAACTATTCCCATACAAAAAGTTCACCAATCACGGAACTTAACGTAATATTCAAGGAATCACTTGTCAAACAAGACATTCTCACAAGTAGATAACACGTTACAGAATCATTGTTACACTTCTTATAAATGTATGACAACTTCCTCTACATAACATTTCATAACTTCGTCATTGTTATGTCCTATTAGATAATTCATTGTTTTCCTACCATCTTTTTTCGGCTCCATTTTGGTTTTTATGTGCTTTTGTTTGGCTTCGCTTACGTGTTTGTTAATTATCACCCACTCTTATGTATTCAAATATTCATGTTACGAGTACTATATATTAATACTAATGAACAACCGGCTAGGGCGTTTTTTAACAGATTTTGTATCAATCTTTCGTCATCTATCGTAAGTCCAGCTATTAAGAATTTTGATTTCGCGCTGAGTAAATTGTCCTCACTAAAGGCGCGGCGCAAACGTGGACACTTTTGTGTCCTGTGTCGGATACAAGATAAAAATTTCTATATAACAAGTATGAAATCTGTCGCTACAGGACACAGCAACTATAGGAATCGGTAGCTTGTATCCAACACAGGACACAAAAGTGTCCACGTTTGCGTGCGCAACTGTTTTCGCTGGTGCGGGTTATATTAGTTGAATGAATCGTTGCTATTCAATCTGGAAAGTTCCATGATTTACAATTATTACTGAAAATAGGCTTTACAATGAATATAATAGTCTTAAAGGATTACCTATCGATACATCCCATCACTAACCATGTCTTTCATGTTACGTCACCTGCACAGGTCTACAGGTAGCAGGTCTTTATAATATCATCCATTAATAAAATTTTCGAAACAGTTATTTATTTCCATACCAAAAGAAAGCTTCTCGTTGAACGCTTATTATTTTTATTGCTTGAATCTTAATACACCCCATTTATGAGTCTTACATCGCTCGCTTATTTGAAGCACTTGACTTCATAAATATGAATATGGTAATAGCAATATTTATGATGCTGAGATCAACGGACTTAAGGTTTTCAATTTACATGTTATTTCGCCAATATTTGCCAACAAGCACCGAGTACTTTTTCATTTAAAGAAATTAGTTCAAAATAATATCATTTTACAAAATGCATATGAAATTAGAATAACAAAAGCTAAGTATATTTCTTTTTATGTTTGTCTGTCTGTCCGTTGCTTCCGGCTAATCTCCGAAACGGCTGTTGTTACAAGGAGTAATTTGGGCAACTTTTATAAAAATCCTACTAATATTATAAATGCGAATGTTTGTGAGGATGGATGGATGTATGGATGTTTGTTACTCTTTCACGTCAAAACGGCTCAACGTATCTTGATGAAATTTGGCATAGAGGTAGATTATAGTCTGGAGTGACACATAGGATACCTTTTTTTATATCACGCGGGCAAAGCCGCAGGCGCCAGGTAGTATTATAATTATAAAGGTTTAAGGTGCCGTACAAAAAAATAAAAGCACAGGTAGCTTTAAATTAGTGTTAACAAAATCCGATTTAATGAGGAAAAAATGATTTTTTTAATTTTTATTTTGCGGTCACAACTTCGTCAACTTTATTACTGTGTCAAGCAAAGTGTTACAAGTACGACAAAAGTTCCAGTACAAGTCGACCATGACTTGTTTGGTACTAAACCCTTGACTTTTAAAACAGCCCAGTCTCCCGAGGTCGATTAAACATAAACATATCTATCACTACAACATCGTTAAAACGACCGCTATCGGAAACTCGTAAAGTTTAATTATTTTCTTCGTCGCGCTGAAAACATTCCATCCGTGTTGTACAATGACGTACGATGTCGTAAAATTCCATGTATTTCAGTCTAGATGAAATGTTTATTTGATTGGACATGGACGATATTTGAAATTGGTTTTGTAATGAGTATTTACGAATAGATTGCGGTGGAAAATTAAACATAAGTTGCGAATAAATCGCTGTTTCCTGCTACCAGTTGGTAGCTTAGTAACTAAACAATTATAGAAGTACTTTTATAATGCAGTTTTGTGTAACCACTGAAAATAGATATGAAATATTAATGGCCACAAAGCAAAGTTTTAGTCACAAAAGGAAAACCATAACTAACCATACAGTAAATATGGATTCAAAATAAATATCTATTCCAAAAGAAACTAACAATGAAATGCAAAAATAAATACACCGCATAAAGAAAAGCAGGCACTCATACACTCATCATCTGCCTAGCCTTTTCCCAACTATGTCGGTCAGCTGAATACCAGTATTTAACATGGAACGCCTGCCTATCTGACCTCCACAACCCAGTTAGCACTGGGTAATATGATACCCCTTGGTAAGACGGATTTTCGGACTTTCGGGACACTGACTCCTGTCAAAGATCTACAAATGACAGCCGGTACCAACGGCTTAACGTGCTTTCCGAGGTACGGAGGATACTCGGTATGTATCGGGTGGTCACACATCCTCAGACCAACCTAGGCAAGCGCGGCTTAACTTAAAGATCGACCCGAGCAGCTGCAATAATTGAGCTATGAGCTCCTCTCACTACAAGTCCAATATTTGAATTTCACAATTTCAAACAAAATTCGCTATTTTGATAACAATTCCTATTAATTAGCTGTAAAATCTTCATCGTCGAGAAAGTTGATTAGGCTGGCCATTCAACGTCCATATGCTGTTTTAAAATTCCTCCAACCAAGATTCTTTGACAGATGACAATACGTTACATGTAGACCATCTCAAGTATGCTCTTCACCGTGTTTAAGAATCTTATTGCTGTCTGATTGAGATTCAACATTGGCATTTTTATTATGTTTTGAAAATAGCTAATTGCTTTTCTACACAATTTTAGATGTAACATCTTTAACATTTTTATCTGACACTTTGTTAAGCCGGATAATGTTGTCTGAAATTTTTTCAGTAATAGTTTTTAAAGGAATCGGGACTATTATGTTAAAACAAAGATCCTTACAAATACACCCATTTTTTTGCGGATGGACTCAAATAACTTCTCCCCCGCTCTGGCTCTGCGGAACGGAGGAGAGTGTCAGACTTACTAACTAAAACCCCTTCATGTTCCTTTCTTGCCCTTTATGTTCCGGGGCCGCGGTATTGCGCTCTTTCGAACCACCCGCTAACTGTGTTGCTTTGAGGGTAAAACAAAGATCCTTATAAATACATCCACAAGAAAGGTCTTAACAATGTCAATTTTAGGAGAATACCCGACATATTTGGCTTGAGGCACACAGGTGTACTATTACATGCGGTCACCATCTGCGTAACCTAGTTATGACGGCAATAACGCGCCACGATGAGAGCCGTTGCGGAGGTAAAATGGACCCAGGGGAGGTTTAGAGACTTATCTTACGAAGATATTAGGTTACCCTTCCATTTCAGACATTGTTTTCCCTGTAGATGACAAAAATCCTTACTAATATTATAAAACCGAAAGTGAGTTTGTTTGATTGTTACCTCTTCACGCCTTAATGGCTAAACCGATTGTGATGAATTTTGGTACAGAGATATTTGAGACCCAAGAGACGGACATAGGCAATTTTGTTTAAGTGGGATGTGAGGGAGAAAGAGGGAAGAAAAGGGAAAACTTAGCTTTGCTATTAAAAATCAATAAGGCGCAACGGCAAAAACTGCAGGTAGCAGGTTCCTGCAAATCTGGAAAAGGGATCTGTGTTACCCCGACTTTAACGCGAGCGAAGCCGCGGGCAAAAGCTCGTTCTGGAATAGAACTGGAGAAAGGAAGAAGGTTATTAATCTCGATGAATTAGTTGTTGGCTATGTTATTTCTTTCGCCACGATCTATCATGCTACCACACGCGGGCGTTCGAAATCTCCCGCGATGTGTGGTCTAGCTCTCGTAAATTAATCGGTTGACTCTGAAATTATGATTGTGGGAGTCATAGCGTTAGTAAAATATATAGAGAGAAAATAATTTTCTTTATTTTACTCATACTTAATGTTGCCCGCGGCTTCGCCCGCTTGTAAATCGAAATTTATCCCAAAGGAACATAGTGCCGGAATAAAAAGCAGCGTACCTATGTGTTTATCCAGGTTATAGTTATATCCGTTAGTAGTTTTTATTTGAAATATTATCAAACATCTATACATTCTCTCAGACATTTTCGCGTTTATAATATTACGTAGGAAGGTAGGGGATTTGCCTTAGTTTTATCGACTGTTCCGTTTTACATTCTGTTTGATGCGAACGATAACAGATTCTACAGAAAATCTTGTCGTACTTTCTCTGCAATTGGCAGTTTATTGGAATTTCTGCGCCAGGACTTATTTTTATGGATAGGAAATCATCAAATAACTTCCCCCGATCTAGGCGGAGCGGGGAGGAGTGTCACTTTTACTGACTAAAAATCATCCATGTTCCTTCTTTTTCTCTTTGTGTTCCGGAGCCGCATTATCTCTTTCGAAGAACCCAACCCCCAGGTCGGAACATTAATTTTATATCCACTCTTTACCTAATACTCCGGAAATTGAATGACCATAAAATGTAAAATATTATCCATTTACCAAATAGCTTACAAGTTTCAAATTGTAACAACAAACATAGGTATTCGTAAAACGTCGCTATAACATTCTTTCCATTTGCATGAAAGTGTTGTTATTGCAAAACGTATAAAATGGAGATAGCATTCGTTTTGAAGGTCGTCTGCCGGAGCCAAGAATACGAGTACCGCATTGCAGCCTAGATGCACTGACCTGGCCGGTGCATTCTCAGAAATATATATAGGTTAACTCTCGATTACCCGTGTCGCTATTACAAAACAGGTGGTATGTGTGTCCCTAGTTTTGATAAACAGCCAAAAACAAATTTAACAAAAATTATGTCTAGTAATGTCTGTGCCCAGTTTGATAAGTCACTGAATTACTTTCGTGAATTTGCGTTAACATAAGTTTTCTATGGAGCAATAAAACATCTAATGTATTTGTGTTGAATCTGAACTCGGGCAAAAATAAATCCACATAATAAGAAGCTGATTGACATCTGTTGGATCTCTCAGTCATTGACTTTATCTTGAACGTTTTTAGGATCCTAAATATAGTCTCAAGTGGCTGAGTGATCGCTTGTATCTTTCAGTGTGGTCCTTATTGGAGCAGTATCTTGAAAGGTTCCTTTAGCTGATGTAAAACTCACTTGAATCTTCAGGCACCTTCGTCAACTTATACAGACAAGAATGTCTGGATATCCATTCTTAGACGCTTCTTAACCTTTGTTACCTTCTTATCTTTTTTACGTTTTGTAAATTAAGCAATGCCTTATTGTCTGACAGACGCTGTTCTCTCATACTTGAGTAATAACGCTGTAAAACCATATAATACTAAAAGAGTAACCATAGAATTTCTTGCCGGTTCTTCTCCATAGAAAACCACCAACCCGAACTGTGTACCTGTTCTTGACGTTTTATAAGTGCCCATGTAGGCCTATGTGAGATAAAAATATTTGGATTTCGATTTTGTCCTCTTGGGAACGTCTGCCTAACATGGATACATATTAACTAGTTATCACTCCAACGGTAGGAACTATCATCATTCGCCCTTGTTCCAATTTATTTGCGTTGTCAAATGTCAACATGTCGTCTTTCATACTTCTGTTACTCAGCTTGGCAGTCACCTTTCTGCCCATATTGTCCTTGACATCCAGTTTCTTTGCTCTTTTAGGCATCAACATTCATACAATTACTTCATCGTCATACTTAACAAAAGGAGAAATTAAACATTCTATTACACAGTTAAATGCCACTTCTTTTCCTTAGTGCCATATCAAAACAATTCATAATATCGGTTCTATTTGAAATAGTGCTATGGTATTTAGTTATACAACATCGTTTAGTTTCCATTTTACTTTCCACGCAATAAATCGTCGAAATAATATTGTTCCATCGTTTATCGTAAAAGTGGACTAAGTCGTACGACACACTTGTTTGTTTATACCAGAGCGGAAACATTGCAAACATTATAGGCAGATACTAGATTCATATTCGGGGAAAAGCATTACATACTGAGTTTCCTCTGTGCCTGCTTTTTTGCGGATGGGAAATCATCAAATAACTTCCCCGGACTTGTACTGACTAAAGCCCAAACATGTTTCTTCTTTATGTTCCGGGGCCGCGGTATCTCTTTCGCAACCCTGGTTCTTCCGTTCTCCTGCCTGGACTGAACTGACTGGCCTGTCATTTGTTTATTATTGTCAATCGCTACAGTAACTCAGTGACGCTAAAGTTTTACAGTCCGATCAAGGGTCTTACGTCTTACAGACAGGGGTATCCTAATATCCAGTACTAACTGGGTTGTGGAGTTGAGGTAGGCAGTACCTCCATATAAAATACTGGTATTCAGCAGCATTCGGTCGGCCCTAACATAGCTGGCAAAGGTTAGGCAGATATTGTTCAGGACAAAGCCGCTCGACTTAGCTTGAATTCAATCAACGATGGCATATGATGATGGGAGTCGTCGTACCGGCCATGTAGGAAGAGTTAATAAATTACTCGTCGCATCCCTAAGAAACCATCCACTGCATTGTCTATAAAACATTTGTATTGAAATAAAATGCACTTAGTACAATTGCTATCTTTAAACGTATTGTAATACAATACCGGACTCGCACTCGGCTGAATCGGTATAGATTGGATCTTTGTTTATCTTTTTTTCTCTCTTATCTCCTTTAATTAAAATGAATTCAATGCATCGTTGTTTTCTAAGTAAATATGGATTTATTTCACATATTGGATTCATTATCAGAACCTACCCTTTTTTTTTTCGGGTGTGAAATCATCCTATGACTTCCCCCGCTCTGGGCGGAGCGGGTGGGCATGTCAGACTTGTACTGACTAAAACCCACCCATGTTTCTTCTATTGCCCTTTACGTTCCGGGGCCGCGGTATCTCTTTCGAACAACCCGCAACCCCAGATTCACCTACCTTTAATTTATTGTAATGGTTAACGTCTGTTCTTCCTTACTTTCCTCTTAGTCATATTCTGAGTCGTCGTACCCTTTCTAGCAATTTTATCTTTTCAAACAATCCATCCATATTTATGTAATTCGAAATTAAATAAATCAACTTGTATATACTTGCAGGCTAAGCTAATAGAGATACGAAATGTTCTTGAACTTTATCTTGTTCTCTCCGATCTAGATAATACTTCTTCCACTATTTTTACACTTTCACTTTCCTATCACTTCGCAAGTTGCATTAACCGTGTTTAATTAGCGTGGTAAAACGCTTTGAGAATACTTTTCATTTGATGATGTAAAAGTATTAGTTTGGCTGAGTTAACTACTGGTTTGGCCAACGGATTTGTAAATATCAAACGGTCAGGCAGGAAGTTTAAAGCAAAAAGGTTTTAGAGAACAGCACTTTCGAAAGATAAAAATCAATTTATCGCCTCTACTATTACTAAAAACTAGATTACTTCATTAAATAGAACACAGAAATGCAATGTGCATTCGTTTTCATTCGTGTCCAAAGATAATTTCGCATGGCCTTTATCAAAGTTATCTAAGTAGGTGACATTGGAGTCGCATAACTTGACCATAACGATGACATTGTGACAAAATAACTTAATTGCATGTGACGTCGAGATAACAACTAATTAATTGAAAGAAAATTAGATTCAGATAGAAAATTATGATGAAGAAGTCAATATAAACAGTTACAACGTAGAACTCCGAGAAAAAAAACACATTGAAGCTCGCAGCTGGTAAATTAATTAGAAGTAATAAAGCATGAAATATAAGACGCAGTAATGATTGAGTTGATTTCTAAGCACGGTGAACGTCCTCGAGCATTGCTCCCATCCATCACGCTGTTGTCCGCGGACTCTGCGGACTCCGCCATGCCGGTCTAGACGCACCGTCTCACTCCAATTACAATAATGGCCGGGTGCATCGCGAAATTCCATAACACTTTCACTGCTGTAAGTGGCTCTGCTTTCATGTGCCTAATGGCTAGAGAGTATGCTCTTGTTTTGTTTTATTCTTCGCTATGATTAATGGCTGCATCGTTTTTCGCTGCTCTATGTTACTCGGTGTTACGTCTGCTGATGAAATTATCTTTTTTTTGTTACCTTATGCGAGATTTGTTATGAGTATTGTGTAGTGTGATACCATAATTATTGTGTGGTTACATGCGAAGATTTCTCACGTTTGAATTACATCAATCGTGCTTGAGTAAAATAACATCCGCAGCATTATTTAGGAAGTTTCCGAATGCCATTTAAGAATTTTAATTCATGGATTCTCCATGTTGCCAGTAAAGCTATCTGAATCGTCAAGGCTCAAAGGACCGTCATTATTCAGTTTATTTACTGCTTCCCCAAATGCTATTATTGCCTCGTTTAAATCGTTAGCGGTTTACTTTGCATCTTCTAAAACTAATATGCGTTCTATTTTTAACGTTCCCTCTTCCTGTACGGTTGTCACAGATCCAAATCCGTCATTTGTTCTCATACGTCTTCCTCTGTCACAATGTGGTTTTAGAAACACAGCAGGATTTATTCTCCGATTGTTTGTTAAACCTTGGATAGTTAAATGGCAGAAGCCATCAATTTAAGCCGTAAATTACATTTGGATACTATGTGATTGTTTATAAATGTTGGCATTTCTTCAGCTTCCTGTGTATTAAATCGTGTAATGTTGCTGGCCTGATTAATCAATGCAAATGAGTAAAACGGTAAAACTGTTGTTTAACATTACTATTTGCAGCTCTTGTAGTGTTTGCTAATTGTGACCGGTAGTTTTTTGTGCCCCGTTATGACATGACATCTGGTTAAAATATTAAATTTCTAAATTCAGACTACAGCGGGCCAAATTAATAATAATGTTAATAACGATACAATTCGTAAAGGTCACAAAGTGACTATTCATAATAGATATTAACTACATCTGGGACCATTTTACGAATTATTACGTAATTCATATTATTATCCTATTATGATTCTTCCATGCCGGTCATTTTAGGCCCCAAAGTATCCAAAAACGGCAATTCCAGTTTCATTGGAAGCGAACATACCTACTTTATTCAAATAAGTCTCATTTTATCATGTTATTTATTGCGATAGGCTTCCATAAACGTGAAAATATTCTACCACAAGGTATAATAAAGAGTTGCAAAACTGCAGTTACCGGTAAGTTCCAACTTCCCAACTTATTTGTGTGTACGACCATTCTGGTGGGTACATTGTTGTTGCCTAGATTGGGTTATGCGGCCACTTTATTGCTCCCACATGTAGGTACAGAACCTCGTGGACGTTCTTCGCTGCTGTTTTCACTTACGAAACACCAGTTCGACGACCTGAACCGTTTTTAGTCAACCGATGTTAGTTACTGATTTTTATGTTTCTTACCTTGAATTTTATGGCAGTCTGCCTTTTTAGCCTACAAAGTTTATTGGAAAGCAATAGGTTCAATCACATAATTGGTTATCTGTCGCCCACCATGGCAGATATACCGTATTTAGTAATCTACTTTATGACTCGGCTTGACTCATCCTTCGCCATTTAGATCGTTGTCATTAGATGTGCTAACAGCTGTTGAATCAGTGTCTGCTTTGGAAGCTTCGATCTATGTATACCTAACTGTTTAGCCTATCTATGAATCACAGAATATGCTGCTTCTCTACTCTTAAGTGCTTAGTTGTTTTCAGGGAAAATATTCTTACTCAGAGATTAACCAACATCCTGCTACTATTTTCACTTCAACACAATCTTTAAGCCCAAGTTAAAACAACACCACTTTTCATAACTAAGCTTTCAACTTCCGAAGAAAAACAAAATGTTTCCACATCATTTGTAAAGCTAGAATTTGCAACATCATCATTGATTCTCCGAAGGGGCTTGAGACCGCGAAGTAGCGTAGTAGAGCCATCGAAAAACCGTCAAAGAACCGCTCGTGAACTGGGTCGAGGGTGGTTGGAATAACTACCGAGTTCTTAGCTTGTATAATGTGACCCGTCGTCACACTAGAGAACTGATTCAGAGAGTTAGAAGTTTCTCCAGGCGAGACTCTTTTTGTTACGAAAACAATCGACTAATTCTGCGTATCAGTAGAAACTGACTCACAAATAAAACGTGTTTGTAAAGGATATACATAAAAAAGAGGTAACCAAAGAACGTAGTCTCCGTTGTGGCGGGTTATTATTTGAAATATTCAAAGAAGAAGCATAAAAAAGCGGGTAAGAAAAAGATATTTCAATGTTTTCAGGTGAACTTTTAGCCAGACAAAATGAGCTGTTCAAATAGATAGATAGAATATTCTTTATGCACCATACAAATTACAAGAATAATAGTACACAATTTATAAATAGGGTGACACAATGGGCGGTCTTATCGCTAAAAGCGATCTCTTCAAGACAACCTTTGGATGGATTTAAAGGAGAGACAGCACTGTAGGTAGTCTGTGATGTTTCATTCAACAAAACGAATAGCTACATTTATAAAAACAAATATTTACAAATAAAATAATAATCATGAAAAGCAAAGAAATATTTAATATTGTTATTTAAGGAGAGAGTTAGTGCGAATATACCTACCCAAGTTGTGTGAAAACTTATACCTAGTTCTTTTATTTCTGAATGAATACCACTATCTTATCAAAACATGTCAAGGTCTTCTTTTACTTCATGCAAAACGTTTCATTGATGAATTAGCTAATTCATGAAATTTTTCGACTTTTAGTAATTACTAAACCTAATGTTCCTTTGGCTGGCTCGTTGTCTAGGCTCTGTTATATTAAGTCGTCATTCATCCCTGGTTGTATATTATCGACTACTAGTCGGTCCTCGTATCCTCTAGTAATAAGTAAAAAGTGATTTATGCATCAGCGTTTAGGATTCATATTGCATTCACGATTTTGTCAAGTTGTAATAGATTATATAGAACTGCAAAAATCAATAATAATTGTTAAATATTTGTTATTTATAATTAGTATTGCTTAATAATATCCCAAAGTTTCTTAGAAACTAAACTACCGATGCCAGATGCTTTTCTTATATTCTTACTAAAACGTACACAGGAAATGAGTTCATTATCCATATGTTGTTCTGGAACTACAATCTCAAGGCTGTCTACAGCAAAATGTACTTCTCTTTCAAAATCTTGGTTTTTTTTGTTCCAATCAGCCCAATAACAAACAACACTTATAAACTAAACGTAAGAAACAATTATAAATCTTGGAACAATTAAATCTTGTGGTTTGCAAGGTTATTAAACTGCATGCATGATTGAATCTAGCTGTATGTATGTTACAAGTATTAACAAGGCTGGTAATTTCAAAAGTACCTATCTTAGTAAAGAGAAAAGGAGATTCTTCATGATTTTCCTGCCCTTGTCCCATTCTATTTAGAGTCGGCGCAACACGTATTCTTCTTCCATTCTCCGCTATCAGACGTCACGACATCATTTAATCCTTTCTCCCTCATATCATTTCTTATACAATCCGTCTATTTTTGGCCTTCTTCTCCCTGTCTCTCTCTATCAGAAAAAAGAAATATAATTTGAAAATTGATCCATTGCTTACGTAAAAGTACGGGTTTAAGAAGTGTTTAAACAATAAAAAATAAAAAGTCTGACTACTCATTTCACAATATTTTCATGTTGATCTAGCTTATCACAATGAAAGTACACTACTTATAAAAAAATATTAACTCGTTCACTTTTAATTCTTAACGTAGGTATATTCAACGTAGCCTTGAGCAAGTCTAATATAAACAGATAACGCTATTTCTACAAAACATTTACGAGGAGCGTGCACTTCCCAACGGTACACCAAAATTTACGAGTCCAATGTTAACGTGAAATGTTTATACTGCGCTCAGTTTCATCCGCTTTTCATCACAACAAAAGAATGTGGGGATATAATCAGATTATGGCGCTCCTAATTGACTTTACCATGACCCAATTAACACAATACAAGAAATTCTACAAATTTTCTTTGTTACAAACATAACATTTTCATTCACAAATTTATTTCGAGAAGATGTGTGAGAAACATCGACTCGGCTTGTATTTGTATACTATACAATGTTCCACGATCTGGCTCTCGTCCAAATAAAAGGCGTAAAATTAAAGACCACTATAATAAAATTAAAAAGCTGGGCCTCCCATGAGAGCCCTTCTAAATTCGCCATACAGCTGACCTATTTCGCGTTCAATCTGGCACGATCCAGCTGGTTTGTTTATTCGAGGGCAACGCTTCTATAATGAGGTTTTAGTGTTCGCTACTATGATTTACGCGTACTATATTCTGTGCGAAAAGAAACACTAACTATTAGGCACACGGTGGTATCCAATACATAGTATATACGGCTACCGACGACGACATATTCTAATTTCGAAATATTTTAGGAGCTTTTTTAAAATTATGAAATAAGCGACAAAACAAAGTGCTATCAAAATGAGTTCGCGGGACTATTATAAGGTGTCTTACATGAGCAAAGGGGCCGAACGGTCCCGGATCTCAATGGACAATGACGTTTTGGACAACGACACGGAATTCAACGCCAACCAGTTCAAACTGTACGATGACTTCACTACAGACCTTCGCATCGCCTTCAATCCTCTCAGGAGGAACTTCCACGACATCACCAGGACTGATATGATGAGGAGAAGGGGAGATCCAAACGATTCTGGTGTTGATATGGAAAATGGCAACCCTCTTGAAGATGTATCAACTTCTAATGATAGTGATTTGGTAAGTATTCGTAGGAGTCGTCTTGTAGAAATAATTTTGATTATCTTCGTCGTTACTGTAATTATGCCGATGAATATATTACCAACATGTGTATATTTTTTTGCAATCACTACATACGTTTTAAATCATACAGCGTGACGTTTCTCGTATAACTGGTTACTTTATCTCGCTTGGCTTCAGAAATAAATGGGCATATAAAATATTGCAATTGGCTGGAGCTTTCAGACTGCAATATTTTTTAACACGATACATTTAAATGCGGTTTATTTTTGTTATGTTCGGGGTTTGTAACTTTAAAATCTCTGCTTTTAGTATATACATTTTTTTTTCAGTGTGCTGCGCGAAATGAAAATAGATTGGCAACTGAAAAGATTGCTTAATTCAAATTTATAACTGACGGTCTGTGCCTGCGGTTTTATCAGACCTTTCTTCTTTCGCTCGGCTCCTTAGGGTCGTAACGAGATGCTGACCTTTAAACGTCCTCAAGAATTGGTTAATTGAATTGGAGTTCATACAAATAAATAAAAAATCATTCAGCTTTATTATTAAATATACTAACGTCGCTATTACAACAACAAAACTAAATTCAACCATTATAAAACAGCAAAGTACCAATAAAATGCAAATCCATGTCATCCGGGGCAACGCTTGTCGGATCAAATACTACAAAGTACAATTAGTGATGGCTGGCGCCAACCATTGTGTCCGCACCGGACCGGACGGTAGCGCCTCGTCTAGCCATTGTCCGCCTTCGGCAATCGGCAGTGTATCTTGAGACAATGCTCTCTATGACACAATCACTTGATTTGGTCACAAGAAAAGGGGCAATGTATTGTAGGGTAAGATATTATTGAGGCTGTTGAACTTAAAATGACTGAACAGGCATCTTCTGGGCATGCTCATTCCATCGGAGTTCTTGTTAATCGCGTTTCAGAGGGTCTAAAATGGCCACTTCAGCATATTAATTATAGGATAATAATGTTAAAATTCTTAAAATGGTCACTGACGCATATTGTGTATTGACGCTTTGATACCATTTTAGGAGTGGTACCGTAATTGATATTATTAACCTATTATGATTCTGCTGAAGAAAAGGCCCATTGTCAATTAAACAACAAAATTATTAAACACTAGCTATTATAAAAAAATACTATAAGAAAACAGTTTCAAGATTCCGAGGATGTTTGTGTTGTGGGTTGTTCAAAAGAGACATCGCGGCCCGGAACATAAATTGCAAAAGAAGGAACATGGGTGGGTTTTAATTAGTAAAGTTTGACACCTGCTCCGCCCGGGGAGCGGGGAAGGTTTTTTCATATTTTCCCACCAGAAAATAAAGATTCGTCCATGTCTTGTAAACTAAATTCATCTACTTCAAAACAACTGAATACTTGATCCACACAACATACGTTTTTCCTAGCCGTTACTTCTACCTAAACTTGTTAATTACAAACTTCCTCGAAACAGCCATTAAGGTACAACCACCCCTAAATAACAAAGTCCAATCAAAACAACAAACTGGCATATTTACAACGATCCCAAACTTGCGTGTTATAAATTCATAAGCCACGTCCAAACTTGTTATATTCCCATTTAACTGACCTGATTCAATCAGACGCGTCTTACGTTTCATGAAACAAACCATCCAAGGGGAGCTTTGCTAATAGGACGCTATGATGTCAGCAGTAACATTATTACATTGTAGACTGTGACTCATTGTAATGTTATACGCATTAACCCCATACGGGTGGCCAACCACACGCAGACATAATGCCACTCCATATTTGTACTGCTTAATTAAGAATTGAACCTACTTAAGCAAACAGGAACCAATCCACATGCCTGAGTCGAAATAGGAACACAGAAAGCGTCAAAAATGCATTCTCTGTTGAGCCTGTAGAAGTCTGTCAAAATTATCAGATCATTGTAGATGCATTGCAGTTTTGATGTTGCTTCCTGTATCTCGTTTTTCCATGTGCGTATGTGGATTGGGTCCTGTTTGCATAAGTAGGTTTATTTATACCTTTATATCATCACACATAATGTCTGTCCGATGAACCTCGTTAAATAGACAGGCAAAGCGTGCAACATTTTCCTTGAAATCAATGATACATTTTTCCGTTATCTGCTCATTATTAAAACGCATCACATTACGTATAAAAACTCCGTTATAACTCGCCTTGTTGACTGTTAATGTAGTAACTGGGCACAATGTTGCCCCTGCCTAGTCACTCTGTGATTAAGGATATTGCACCACGCACGTGCGTACTTTTTTCGAGCCAGGCTAACCGGTATGTTAACCCGTCCACAAATAAATACAAGCATAAGTACGCCACGGTTGCGGCCGACTGGCATTGACCATACGTGCAGTTTAAGTGTGCTGCTCATTTCGGGCAGCACTCGTCTTAAACCGATTACCTCACCACTAGGAGTCCTTGACCTTGACTTCCTTACCCTTAAATAGTCTGACATTTATTTACTATTTTTCAATTTGTTGCAGTTGGAGAACGAAGTGATGGTAGATCCTTGGAGCAGCATGGACTCCTCGAATTCACCGTTAACTGATTCCGGACCCTCGGCAAGTGAAGACTGCACCCCTTCCACTTCGAGCGAACCCACTCGTGGGCCCTTAGACGCATCTTCCCCACTTTCGCCTGACTCGCGCCGCTTACCCGACCCAAAAGACACCAAAACGAAAGTCGTCCCCAAACACATTCCCCCAAAAACATCCGACAAGGCGCGCTCGGCAGATCTCACCCTTGAACTAGATACCATAGACCTTCTCTCTCGCCGCCCCCATTTTCTTGACGAAGATTACCAACCGCCTTCCAAGTCGAATATTGAATGCCGAATCCCCAAACCGCATTTCCTCGACCACTCGCCGTCGCCCGATGAATTCGACGAACGCAGTGACATCACAAACCCGAATTTTCTGGACGATGACGTCGACGGCGATGACAGCCAAGCACAAAAGAAGGCCGGAGCGCTGCCAAAGAGGCCACAAAAAAACCAAGTCTCCACTTACTCCAGTTCAGAAGATCGGCCACACAGAACAAGTTACCGAAGCACTCTACATTATGGATTAGAAAGTGCGGCACGATCGAGTGAGCGAGACAAAAGAGCTTCCCAACTCTACCGGGGGACCTGGCCAGGAGAACGCGATGTCTGGACAGGTCATGACTCCGCCAGTGTTCGCAGTTTCTCTAGTAACGGTTCCGCAGAGGGAACGAGACCTTCGTCTAATTTAGAAAATAAGATGGAATGCGTTTGTTCCTTAATTTCGCTTTTAAGTTTATCACCAGAAAACAACGCAGACTTGAGCGGGCCTTTATTGGAAATGAGCAGGTCTGTTGAAAGTTGCATCGCCATGAGGCAAGCAGGATGCATTCCGTTACTAGTTCAGTTAATACACTCGAAGGTCCCTAGAGAAACTCGAGACCGTGCGGCGAAGGCACTTCGTAACATAATCCACACACAGACCGACGACAAGGCTGGACGAAGAGAAGCCAGAGTCTGGAGGTTGTTAGAACAAGTTAGAGAATACTGTTACGTATTAGAAGACCTCGTGGAAATGAGAAAAGAAGGAAAGGAAGTGATAGAAGATGATGCGACGAAACATCCAAGTCAGAGCGTGGCTGCTCTGATGAAGTTGTCCTTTGACGAGGAACACAGGCATGTGGTGTGCCAGTTGGGAGGACTGCAGGCACTGGCGGCGCTAGTTAGCGGTGACCAAGCGGCACACGGCAGCAGAACTGATGACAACACGTGTTTGACCATGAGGAAGTACGCCGGAATGACTTTAACAAATCTTACATTCGGAGACGGCAACAACAAATCTTTGTTGTGCTCTTTCAAAGACTTTATGTTAGCTCTGGTTGAGCAGCTGGAATCACCCAATGACGATATGCGACAGGTACGTAAAACAATATCTTTCCAAACTAACATTACTTTGAGTCAGTTTCCAACAGAACAACCCTAATAAACGTTGTTTTTACAGGTAACAGCAGCCGTGCTGCGAAACCTTTCTTGGAGAGCAGACACCAACAGCAAACAAGTACTAAGAGAAGTAGGAGCCGTCAAAGGTCTGACAAAAGCTGCGATGACGTGCCAAAAGGAAGCCACACTCAAGTCGGTCCTCTCCGCCCTCTGGAACTTGACAGCTCACTGCTCAATGAACAAAGTCGCCTTGTGTTCCGTTGAAGGAGCACTCGGCTTCCTAGTTGATATGCTCAGCTACAACTCACCCACAAAAACACTAGCGATAGTGGAAAACGCAGGTGGCATCATGAGGAACGTGTCGAGCCACATCGCCGTTCGCGAAGATTACAGGCAAATTCTCCGGGAGAGAAATTGTTTGAGTGTCTTACTGCAGCACCTCAAGTCTCCAAGTCTCACTGTGGTCAGTAACTCTTGCGGCACGCTCTGGAACCTGTCCGCGAGGTGCCCACAAGACCAACAGTTCCTGTGGGACCACGGCGCGGTGCCTATGCTTCGAAGTCTTATCCACTCTAAGCATAAAATGATAGCGATGGGCTCAAGTGCCGCCCTCAAAAATTTGCTCAATTCCAAACCGGGTAAAACGCATATTATATCACTAGACACGACGGCTCGGAACATGAACTTACCAGCTTTACCAACATTAGGAGTCAGGAAACAAAAGGCTTTGGAACAGGAATTGGACCAAAACTTGGCTGAAACTTGCGACAATATTGAACCAGCAACATCTCCTTCAACAAGTAACAGAGAAGAAAAGAACCTCTTCACGGCCACTGAAAGACAGATAGCCATGAATTTGGAAAGGCATAGGATGACGTCCAGTTCACCTCTCATGGGGACATTAACATCACAAATATCTTTAAGTCACAGCGCACATTTGGCGAGCTATTTAAGCTGCAGTAATACTTTGCTGAAGGGCGCTTTGGTCACCCGTTCCAACACAGGAAGCGCGGGTAACGTGAACAGATCAGAAAGCAAAGACTCGGTGACCAGTACTCATTCAGACTCAGTGTTTGAACGAGGAACGCGCACCGGCAAGGTACCAGTACCCACGCCCAGAAACAAAGACCTAATGAAGAGTGAAATGTCGGGCGAATCGTTCAAAGCGTCTTCAAAGCAACACAAAGAAAACTCCTTCCTTCGGTACCCCACGCAACCTCCCATACCTCCGCCACGAAGTACCACAGAAATAAGAACAAATTATACAGAATCCGGTTTTGACGTCGACCAGGATTCTTGCGACCAGCCCGTAGATTATAGCAGGAAGTACTCGGAGACCAAAAACACCGAGTCTGAGGTTGAAAAGCCAAAGACTGAAAATAAGAAGTATTCGAAGAAGGACAGTTCTACAACTTACGGTGATTACCAGGAGACTGACTTAGACCAACCTACGGACTATTCCTTACGATACGCCGAACATCAGTCAGAAACTGGGTCAGACTTGTCGGAGCCAGCCGGCCCATCAGTACACGAGGACACTATCAAACATTTCGCCACGGAAGGCACTCCTTACGAAACACCGGCGATCTTTTCTACAGCCACCTCAATGTCTGATCTGAGGGTGATCGGCAAAGATAATAAGAAAGCAGTGGCGACCGTCAAACCGAACCCTGAGGCGATGACGCATTCAGACGAAAAGGACACTTGCTCAATTGAAGACCCGCCGAACATCGACAACGATAGAGCAGCTTCGACTCCCCAAACGTCAGTACCGGAACCGATTCCCGAAAAACGAGGAGTTTTTGATACAAAGTTCAGTTCGGGAATGATAAGTCCTGAAAAGCCAGTGAACTACTGTGATGAAGGCACTCCTGGGTACTTCTCGAGGGTCAGCTCTTTGAGCAGTCTTGGCGAACCAACTGAAGAGGACAGTCTAGCTAAGAGGAATGCTATGGCAACAATCAACGTAGACCCGAGCCCTCCAGAGCAAAGTACCAGCAGTTCGGCTAAGGACAAAGAAGGTAATCGCTTGATTTTCATCTCTGACGAATGATGTAAAGGAAAAATAAAGACCAAAAGGATACCTTAGAATAATTCCAATCCAAACTTCTTTTTAACTTTCTCTTTTATCCAACGCTTTATTCTTCTTATTCACATCATTAAACTTTATTTAGGTCGATTTTTACAATATCTCATATCCATTTCCATCTTCTATCCGTGGAATAAAAATGTACACCTGACATTTGACAATACTGCATGGTTTTTTTAGTGCGTGTCCACGAAATTGGAACTAGAAAAACAATCGGACTTTTTCAATACATTTCAAACAACAGTAACGTTTCCAGTTGTCCAGGTAATTTGAGCGCCAGAGCATTCGAATTTGTAAAATTGTTGAATAGTAAAATTATGAAATGAAAAGAAAAAATTGGAGGGAAATCTGCCCATAAATAAACCTCACACAAACTAACATGTTTAATGTCTTCAGGCTCCAAAGCAGTAACCTTCGCGACGGAGCCCGTATCCGTGCTGTCGGGCTCGACTCCCGCGTCGGTCGCGTCCCCCGCGTCGGGCGCGTCTCCCGCGTCGGGTCGCGCGTCCCCGCCGGCGCAGCGCTTCGTGGAGGACACTCCGCTGATGTTCTCGCGCTCGTCGTCGCTGGGTTCGCTGCCCGAGTGCGAGCAGCAAGATGATCAGCAATCTGTGCTGTCTGAAGTTAGGTGAGTTGATGCTCCAATAACTAGTAGCATGTTGTACTTCTAGTAGCACCAAAAAATATGCTCTTGTTCAGCTTTAAAAAGCATGATTATTTTTATAAATGAGCTGTGGTTCAATTAGCTTTCCACAAAACTCAGCCACATTATACTGTCTAACTTAAGATAGGTCCCTCAAAGTGCAGACGGAATTGTGGTCAAATATTTAAAAGAAATGCCGTTTAGCAAGCAACTATTCACCAATGTCGAAATGAGCGGACCGGAGCGGAGGGAATCGGCTAATCCCGTTGGGTTGTATGGCACATCTGATTTCGTCTTACCTATGATTGTAGAATCACCCAAGCTTCCGCAACACTCCGCTCTTTTCCATTTTGATGAATCATCTCTGACTCAGAAATATCTCTATGAAATTCTGAGAAATTCTGAAAAGATTTAGAAATTCTGAGAGATATTTCTCGACGGCACGTAAAACTAAACTCTGATACCAGGGAGTATTTCCTATCATAAACATGTCCTTGTATTGTTCCAGCCGGCTAACTTCAGGCTGCATATCTCCGAGCGAGATCCCCGACTCCCCCGGCGCGTCAGTCCCGCTGTCGCCGCGCACGAGAGCTGCGCCCGCCACCGACTCACTTACCGCGCTGTCCACGCCGCCACAAGGTAATTATATTACTCTTTTTTATATAATAGTAGTTGTTTAGGAGTCCTAAATTGTTTATACCACCTTCCAAAACCGGGGTAAATCTCTCTTCAAAAAGAATTTGAAAATTGGCCCAAAATATTGATAGAGAAATCGGAAAACAAACAGCCAAAAAAATACTGTCGAATTGAGAACCTTCTCCTCTTTTTAAAGTAGGTTTAAAAACTAGGTATTGGCGCCGATTCTGATTTTCTAGGCTAACATTGAAATTACATATAAACCAAATCACAATTAATTTTAATCCACACCATTTTAGTCGCGATTAAAGATAGTCTGATTTAGCTTGACGACCACTATTTTTTGCTAAAAAACGTCAATTTCAGAATAGTAAGATTGCGATTTTCTCTAAATTGAGTAGCTAAACTATCAATAATGCTGTCAAATTATAACATTTAAGTTGTGTCATTTCAATTAATTAGTAAATAGGAAACGTTGTTTGACAGGAATTTACACAAGTTTTGTTATTATTAGAGTAGTCTTAGTTTAGTTTGTGATAACAAAATTGACAACTGAAAGATGTAACCACGGCAATGGAACATACATATTATCTAACTATAGTGTTTTATTTGTCAGAGCCCGCATGCGTCGGTTCAGTGTTCGAAGAGCGCGTGTCCAGGTTCCTGGTGGAACACACTCCGGCGCAGTTCTCTGCGGCCACCAGCCTCAGCAGTCTGACCATCGACGATGAGCCCAAGCTGCCCAAGGTAAGTTATCGTCAGTCTGTAAATATCTGTTGGTGAACGTAAACATAAGCGTCGTGCACCTCCGCCTGTTGGGGTAGCGGGTTGTTCGAAAGAGATACCGAATATCTATAAAGGGCATATTTTTATTGTATTTATTTGGGAAAATAAACAGTAATACATGGCATCTCAAAACTTAGTATAAGATCCCATATAATTGTACATATAGCTGTATATAAATAAACAAGAGTTGTAAATGTATAACCTACATTTTCCACAACATAATATTAAAAGTTATAAATGCGCTATAATTATAAGCTGTTAAAAATAGGCTTATTGCGGATAACACATCTAAATTTTTGAGCAGTGACAGACAAGAAGTCGATGTCCTCAAAGATATGATATGATATCATATGAAAGAACATGGACCCACCCATGTTTAGTCAGTAAAAGTCTGACGCTGCCCCCACTCTGCCTAGACCGGGGGAAGTTGTTAGAAGTTATCCCATCCTCAAAAAAATATACGCGTCGTGCACCGGAAGTGCCTAACACACTTTTCCATTACGTAAAGAGAAATTCGTACTAAATTCATGAATGTTTCAAAATTGAATCAGCTGGTAGCTTATCTTGATAACACTTTTAGTTGATAAACAATGACCAACGGTCTTTATCGTACATGCCTCGATATAATTGTATGATTTCGATTATATGATACAGTTTTATTTATTTTCAGCAATCGCTCAAGTTGTTACCGAGAGTCGCTCATGAAGAGGAGCTGATCAGTTCATCGCGCAGCAATAACCCAGAAGACGTCTTACAGGACAATAGAAATAGGTATGTAAATAAACGTAAACACTTGACTATCTACACATAATGTAGCCAAAGTATATAACAATGAAATTACCTAAAGCCAAGCTGTACCTCCAAAGAGTTGGCAGAAGCGTAACCGATGTCTTTCTTGATTGAAAATGAATTATATAGTAATTAACAATGACACCGAAATGGCATATTTCACTGTATTATTCTTTTGACTGCTTTTTGTATGATTATTGTATTTTTGAAATGTACTTGCAATTTATAAATAGTATAAATTATGGTTCAATACAACTTTGTTAATATTTGTATGCCTTGTGGTGGCACATTGCTGGAACTTTATATTTTCTTTGTTAATAATCTTTAATCCATACCCTATGTTCAAAAATAAATAATTTTAAATTAAACAATTATAATGTGTTTTTAATATTCCAGAGACCAATTTAGGACATTGCCTTCATCGCACCTCATTGCTAATGAACCAATGAAAGGTAAGGTTTCAACACTAACTTCTTCCACACTTCTCTGTTTATTATCGCTTTATAGCCATAATCATATTCTTGATGATCATATAAATATGCAAATAATATTAAAACACACCATCTCATTTTTTTTTCCGAAACTTAACTTAAACAGAGGTCCAGGTAATAGTACTGGATGTACCATTTTGCCACTTATTTAAAAAATCCCGTTACAAATAGGAGAGCCTATTGCCACCAACTGGATACTGTGTGATAGAAAACCGGATCCGACCCGAAAAAGCCGGAACCGGATCCGAAAAAGCATTCAGATCGGACCCTATGCTCACTTGTAAAACCAACAAGGTATTAAACAGGAAATACAATAGTAATAACAAGAAACTATGACATTTCAGGAACCCAAACCCCAGGCGAGGTGTGCAAAGTCTACTTCACCGAAGACACGCCAGCTATTCTATCGAAAGCGGGCAGCAACTCCAACCTGTCTGTGCTGTCCATCGACTCCGCGCCCGCACCGCACGACGCACACGACACGCACGACACACACGACGCTCACGACACGCACGACGCACACGACACGTCCGACAGCTCCAACCTGAGCGACGCAGGCGATCTACTGGAGGAGTGCATACAGAAGGGCATCGCTAAGGTATGTCGTACTACGATAGTTAGCAGGCTTTGAATCAGTGCAATCAGAAAAATTAGAATCTCCAAAAAAAAAAAATTGTGAAAATGTTGGAACTTTGACCTCTAATATAAACTAAGTAACTAGAAAGTTCCCAGTATTGCTCTGGTACAAATAACTGATCGCAGTGACGTCATCGTTAAGGGTACTTTAACACCCTGTATATTGCATGGATAAAAAAAATAGCGAGATCGTAAACTAGTGATATAATAACCGGTTGAGCCGTTTCAGAGAAGTATGGCAACTAATATTGTTACACGAGAATTTTATATATAAGATTTGAATTTAACTTTTGTCATAGTCCTAGAGATGTGGTTTTGTGAAGTATTAGTTAATCTTATACTATAAAAATGTCGCGATGACCCAGAGGTAAAGCGCCTCGCCTCTCATACTTGAGGTTGTGCGTTCAAATCCGGGCAAGTATCAATGTTTTCGATTCATATGTACTTTCTAAAAGTATGTCTAAGTCATCACAGACATCTGTGAACGAAAACATCGTGAGAGAACCTGGACTTATCACTACATAGTATATAACAAAGTCGCTGTCTGTCTGTTGCTATGTTGTAGTATGCTTAAATCTTTAAAACTACGCAGCGGATGTTGATGCGGTTTTTTTTACAGGTAGTGTGATTCAAGAGGAAGGTTTATATTATGTATAATACTTTACGCTATGACTCTTAGGAGGTGAGCAGCGGGTGAAACCGCTGGGCGGATCTCTAGTAATTAATATAAGTCTGAAATCGTTAACCCGTCTTGAGTAGTATGATGATCAATGCTCGTGCCGTCTCTGTATGTGAAGAGGCCTTTGCCTAGTAGAAGGACGGTTACAGGCTGGTATTATTATAAAAAATGTTTTTTTTTTTCAGGTGCTGAAGAACAAGGGTCCCTCGTCAGATGTATCCTCCATCAACCCGTACAGAGATGAAGTATACGTAAGTTGTCTTTTTTATAAGTTGTCTATTATATTACTTAGTTTGTGTCATAAGCAGAGGTCGGAATTAAGTAGAGTTATTTATGTACTTACACTGATTTCATACAGCGAAATAATAATGTGGATTTTCCTCAAATCCCGGGAATAATTTTAAAGAGCAGAAAAAATCCTGTGAATGAATAAATAAAAAGTTAATTACTTGTGCACACTAGTAATATGATTCATTATTTGCCGGAATGTTGTAATTTATGCATGCCACAAAAAACTTGCTTCATTTCTCACAATAAAGTAAAACCTAAGTGACCGAATATTCGGCCGACAACGAATACTCGGTAAACATGTCGAATATGCCGAATACAAAATATGAAACGAATATTGTTATTTATCTGTAATATATGCCACACGGGATTTTCCATTAGAAGTCCCGGGAAGATCCATAATAACATCAACATTTCGATGCAAGTACATATATAACTCTACCTAATTCCGACCCTTGAAGGGTAACCATGACATCTTATAGCAGTTCCTATTCCTGTGTAACATAGAGATGGTGCTAGACACCCTGTATAGCTCTGTCTCTTTCCCTCAGTGGAATTAGTTCTGTTTTAAGACGTCATGGTAGGGCAGTTGGTCATAATTCTTTAACATAATGAATTATGTTTACAGAGATCACTTCCACCGTACCTGCGTTCGTCTACGGAGACTGTGAGAATGTCTCATGAGTTCGCCAGGAACGTCCGTGATAGGTAAATTGTTTTTTTTTTTTAAATAGTTCCGTGCCAGGGGGTCTACTCTAATTCTACGTAAAACGAAATTGCGGCCGAAACATCGAACGTTTTCTACCACGGTTTCATTTCATTTCATTCATTTCGAAATTTCGGACGTCCGAAGTTTATTTGACATTAAAATTTTCTAAACCTACTCTAATTCACGCAAAATGATATAGAGTAGGGTTACAAACGTAACTACTTTTGACTTTCGTTCGTTAACGAAGTTACGTTTCGGAGAAAGAGAGTAGACCCCCTGCTTCTTGGTCAAAATAAATTAGTAGTTGAATTTGACTAAGTTTCCGATTGAGTTGATGTTTTGCACTTATGTTTAGTAATGACAATGCATAGTAAAGTAACAGACTAGTTATTTTTATGTATTGCCATGATAATTATGGGTATCAAATGTTCGAAAATTTAAGATGTTGGCGCAGTGGCTGAGCGATCGACTACCGCGTTGCGTGTCACGGGTTCGATTCCCGCACGGAACAAATATTTGTACAGCCTACAGATAGTTGTTCCGGGACTGGCTGTTTGTGTTTATGAGTTTAAATGTTTGTGAACGCACCCACGATACAGGTGCCTAGTAAGGGGCAGCGTTTAAAAAAAAAGCAAGAATCTAAATAAAAAAATTCTCAGCAAAACACTTTTTTTATTGACAAAAACGAAACAGGCGTTTTTTTTTTATTACCTACTTTTTCAAAAATGAGAAACTCCGGATACCTTCGGAGTCCCATATCAATTTTATTTATAGAGATTGGATAGGTACTGTTTTTTTTGTTCTATGAATTGCACATCTGATTTTCGTTGGAAGTGTAGTGATATCCCCCCCCCCCGCAGTGGTTCGGTGAGTTCGTCTCCCCCGCCGCTGCCCCCCAAGCTGTCGGCGCCGCCCGCGCCGCCGCGCCCGCCCGACCACGGTATGTACTACTCAATCTATATTTAAATGCTTTTTTTTGTTTGCGGATGAGAAATTATGAAATAAGTTTTCCCGCTCTGGGCGAAGCGGGGGCAAGTGTAGTAAGTAAGTGGCAGACTTGTTCTGACTAAAACCCACCCATCTTCCTTTTATGTTTTGGGGCCGCGGTATCTCTTTCGAACAACCAATCGCAACCCCGAACAACCCGCAACCCCATATGAAAGCTTAAGATTACAGATCCACAATAAAACTCAAACAATTCATTAATGAACTGTATACTACGGTCAAGGGAAGAGCAACGTTATCAATACCATAAACAATGACACAGGCTTGTCAATTTCTATTCACACGTTATGGACAATATAATAGCATTATAAATTAAAGGCACAAAAATACCACCGCTATCTGCTTAAGTCGTATCAAGGTTGCAAGTATGCTCAAGGTTATCATAGGTAGACTATATTATTTATATAAAAAAATGTAACTCGTACCAGGGCGCGATGTCGCGATCACAGCGCGGCTTTGTATTGAGTAAAGCGAGTTCTGATTCTTTATAGGTATGCATGACAGTTCGAAAATGAATGCGTCTCATGCAATGGTCTGTAGTGAACCAAGTTATTCACTCTAAGTAAAAATAAACATTTTGTTATAAATATTTCTGTAAAATAATTAAATTTTTACGTTACAGGCCGGAGATACGAAAGCCGTCTCCCTGTCAAGGCTGAGCGTCGAGACAAACCACGTCCCACTGCTACCAACAACCTCGCACGAAACGACTCCCTCTCATCACTGAGTCTCGACTCGTTCGGCTCCACGGACCGCGAGATCTTCGAGGAAACCGTGAAGGCTGGTCTATCAAGCGTCAACCCAAGAGCTAAGTATACCATCGATGACAGGACCAGAGCTCATTCAGCTGAAGGTGTTGGAGAGAATATAAGGAGAGATCGTGTTCCAAGGTCATTAGATCGTGTGCCGTTAAGGTCTCGTGATTTGGAGCCAGAGTTGCCGACAATCGCGCGCAACAGTCGCCCTCGCCGGCGACGGTCGCCCGAAGTACGCACGTCGCAGTCGCACGCATCGCCGCGACTCGAGCGCAGCACTTCACTGTCCTCACTCAGCAACGACTCCTTCGGGTCCACCGACCAGGAGGTGTTCGAGAGAAGTGTACGGATCGGCATGTCCAGGGCTAGTGGCAGCGCGCACAGCTCCGGGGCCAGGAGACGAGGACGGAGTGACGATAGGCTGGAAGCGTCCAGGAGACGACGCGGCGGGGGAGCGGGGGCGCTAGCGAGAATGGGGCCTGCGCGGGCCTTGCTAGAGGAAGTCATAGCGCGAGGGGCCGGCGGGGCCCGCACAGGCGCCGGGCCCCGCGGCACGGCTGGGGCCCGGGCCCCGCGGCGCCCGCCGACAAAAAACGTGGCCCCGCCGTCTGCGGCCCGCGCGCCCGCAGGCGGGGGGGACCTCACCACCCGCGCCCCACCTGGCTGTGACGTCACCGCGCCGGGCCCCACGCACGACGCCACTGACGTCACGTCCGGACCCACGCACGACGCCACCGACATCACATCCGGCTCGACGCACGACGCCACTGACATCTCGTCCGGCCCGACCACGTTACACCGGTCCAACGAGTGCCTCGCTCCACAGTCGGCTAACACGACGTTAGAATCAGAGCCTCCAGACGAACTGAACCGCTCCAACGAATCGTACGCCGATGTAATGGACGGCGATTGGAGTGACGGAGACCATCCTCGCGACGCGTTCGACGGCGGCACTCTAACCAGACAGAGTAAGAAAAACAAACTGGAATGGACTGACATCAAGTGCACCGACATAAAACCTCTGGAAGACCTTCCTCTACACATCGACGACGTGTCTAAACGGAGCACAGACACGTGGAACGATAACACGTGCCCTGATGATATCACTTTCCCGACTATTAGTGGTTCCGTACACATGGTATCTTCCATCCGCAGTGAAATCGCTGATCACGCCATGACACTACCAGATCTGCTTGAAAAAAGCGAAGCTCCTACCATGTCTTTCTCTCGACCAGACTTAACCAACAAACTAGAACTTGATAGAGATATACCACAGTCTCCGTTAATCATGATGATGGATAGCAGATTAGATGCTGAACGGTTGATGTTGGACAGCGTGCCAGAACCGAGCTTCACGTCTTTAGTAGACGATGGCGAACAGAAGTTTGACTCGATCTTGTCAGCTGCTATAGAGAAAGAAGCGGCTAGACTCGCCGCGCAATTAAAAAGTTCTACGTACGGTATGGAAACTAGCGTGACGTCACTTACATCTCTGGACCTCGATAATGTGAAGCCGCCGTCGAATCTAGGCAGCTTGCTCTCACTCAGTGCATCAGGACATTGGGACGAAACTTCCCAAGTCTCGAAGAAATCACAAAAGAGTCGAAAGAAATCGCTACCCGTTGCGTTAATGGTCAAACGAGCTCTTAGCAACTCCATGCACCAGGGCAGCTCTGAACACCTGGACAGCAATCCAGTCAGCTTTCTCGAAAACGTCAAGCCTCCTTCAGAGATGGAGAACATTGACATGGAGAGCAGCATGATATCCGTCTCCAGTATAGTATCGGAAGTCGCAGAAGTCAGGGACCGCATTCCTATCGTATTTGACTTCAAGCAGCCCGTACAAGACTTCCCTCTTTGCAGCACCTTCACCAACGTCTTCCACGACCTCGACAAGGTCAACCCGCCATCTTTGTTCGATGAAATCGCAGAATCAACGACGGAGATTGAACCGACGACCGCACAACAAATGTACGACGATTGCGTGTCTAATACTTTGAATGTAGTCACCGATATTCCGTCAGGTTCGGAGAACTGCACGCCTATACCATCAGATATTAGCAGCGTGGAGTCAACGCCGAAGAGACAGAGAGATCCGAAATACTTGACTCCCAAAGAAAAGAGACATGTCTCTAAAGACAGATATCAAACGTACACCATCACTGATACAGTCGCCGAGATTGACGTAGTACTTGAAGTTGAAGAAGAATTCGTAACGTGGACCAAATCGGAGAGCGACCGATCAGATGAGTACGTCACGGCGACCTCTGAAATCAAGTCCAGGAGGAAACTCAGCGCCAAACAGAGGAGATTGGAAGACAGAGCTAGGTACCAAACTCAAACTGTTGACATTCACACCATCTTACCGCAAGAACCGCAGAAAGTGGTCGACCCGCACTTGGAAAGTTTAAAACGACGGCTTGCAGCCAAAAAGACGATGAAACAAAAGCGGATCGAGGATGCAGAACGATTCCGAACGCGGACACTAAGCGAAGATATTCCTCCTTCACCCACCTTCGTTACAAAAGACGCCAACTTCGAAAACGTCGAGACTACGACGGGCTACGACAGCTTGTCTTCAAACGAGCTGAACCACCAACAAATATCCGACGACCGACAGGACGACGACGTGTTTTCACGAGAAACGGACAGCGGACACAACGAGGACGACTTTGAACTGAACTCCACTCAGATGCAAACTTACACGAAGAGCTTCAGGAACTACTTGCCTGTCATCGAAAGTCCTGCCGCGGTAGACATGTGCGTCGTATACAATCTTAAGAATATCGAAATGACTGCCTCATATAAGCGCACGATGCAGCAGATGCAGTGCGATAAGAACCAGAACCCAAGCAGCAGTGACTTTGCGAGTTATGAAGGCGATAGTAATTCTGAAGATAAGGCTCAGTCTGAATCCGACCCGGAGACTCCTCGGCCGAAGCCCAAGATAACCAAACCAGCACGACGTGACGACAGCCTCGATTCCAATGATTCTTTAGAAAAAGAAAATGATATCCCTAAAGCTATAAGAGGAAGAAAGAAGGCTATGTATGTGTCGCCCTACAGGCGAAACGTTCCCACTGCTACAAAGAAGCCCGTCGCTCCTCAAACTAAGGTAGCACCTAAGAGTGCTCCTCCCAAACTCACGAACCCTGTCAAAGCCCAAACAAGTGCCAAAACGCCAAAACCTTCCATTTCCAAGGTTTCAAGCGCAAACACTTCTCCTAAAAAATCTCTTCCCAAATCCCCGACGAAGTTGCAACAGAAACCGATAGTTATTCCTCCTGTTGCCACGAAACCTTTACCTCTAGAACGACAAGGAACGTTCACTAAGGAAGAGAGTTCTGTGCCGGCCAAGGATTTACCAGTCTCCGTCCCTGACAAAAAGACTGCTGTCCCTCGGCCGTCTAAGGCTCCCGTACCGAACAAAAACAATACGTCTCCTTCGAGACTTCCGCAGTTCAGTCGTACCCGGCCACCCCCGGCTAAACAAAGTCAGCCTAAGCCTTCCACGTCCAGGGTCACTAAGAGGACTGAGCCGGTTATGAAGAACTCTACCTCAAACCACAGCTTGCAGAGCAATGAGAGTGGTAAGACCATCACTATAGCGTCGAGAAGTTCTCGACAAGGCAGCACCTCTAGTGTCAACTCGATACAGTCATCTAAAACAAACTCTAAAGACATAGAAAGCAAAATAGCTAGTCTATGGAAGAAGGTAGAACAAGCGAAAAAGTTGCCTGCCAAAGCTGAAAAGAAGGTTTGGATAGAACCCGATAAAACGGAACCTCCTAAACTTATTAGAAGTTCGACGTTCGAAGGGCAACCTAAGGCCCAAGTGTCATCGGCTCCTAAGCAGAAAACTGCTATCGGTATTAGAGTGTCACAAATACCCAGTTTGAGGCCAAAAACTGTGCCGAATAAGGCCACTGGGCCAGTCAACAGTGCTAAAAAGACGAACACAAGAGTTTTTACTAGGAAACCTGCCAATGGACAAATCACATCATAAATAATAAGGATTGTTTATGGGATATTAATGTGCTTATGGTGTTATGAGGTCTGACCGAATGTTAATCAAGACATTTCTATCAAAAACGTATAAAATTTAATAATGAATTTTGTGCAGAAACTCATTACAAATTGATGAGTATATACCGGTAACTATGACCTCATGACTTGAAAACCAGTGACGAATTATGAAAACGTATTACAGTTTTGGATTATTATTGTAAGGCCTAGTACACACTGTTGTGTAAAGACCGGTCAATTACGAAGTCATTTTGTAAAAATGTATTAAAAACGGCTGCGATTTTGTAAACGAAATGGGAGCTTTGAATATCGTGTGAGTAAAAGATTAAAAAGAATAAACGACACCTGATTTCTGAACGACAAATCAATACAGCCGACAAAATGTCAAACTTGTGTGATTTGATTGGCTGTTGGTTATTTTAATCAGCCAATCAAAGACAATCTGTCAGCTCGTTATTTTTTTGTACTTTCATTAAGAGGGTAGTAAACTCACAAAATAATCAAAGTTCGTATTTCTTAACACATGCAGTTCTTTAACTATCTGCCTAATTGACAATGATGATTTCTACTCCTAAGATATGAATAATTAAAGTTAAATAGGCGAACAGTAACAGCCCACGAATATCCACATCTTACAATTTATTGTTACTATAGATTATCATTGAACCAAACTTTTGACAAATAATATTCTTATACTAGCTTACTTATAAACAATGTCAAAGGTTTAGGCGAAATGCAGTGGTACTCCTTAATATGAAACCTTAATAGTACTAACATAATAAGCTAGGGAGGTATGATTTCATCGAAATATAAGTGCAATATTGATTAAGAGCTAAATTATTAACCAGGCTTTGTATAAGATCACTTGTCCTACAAGATATTGATTGGTTGATTGGATTGATACTTTTGGAGTACCACTAATTAAATAAATATTAGAATTAAATAATTTCTTGATTGTGAACTTGTTCTCGAGTGAAAAACCAGTTAGTGACCTGTTTTCATTTATTTCTTTTGTATATTTGATGCATTTATTCATTCTTTAGACTTATGTTTCGATAAACCTTATTTCGACTGCAATTTTAGTTTTTTAAGGAGATATATTGAAAGACATAGTCACAATTCTTTTTCTACGGGCAAAATATTTTTATTTACTTTAAAATTGCCGAGATTGATAAATAAACTATAAAATATATTTTAATCAAACTAAGACCTAAGTTTGAGTAATCTTTATTAAAATCTATGGTTTATTGATATATGTCGATATCTGTAATCAGAAGTCGCGTTTAAACTGGCCGAAAATAATTCCTTTCAATGCATTAGTAAACTCATTTCTTCAAATTCTTATTTCCAGTCACATCACTGGAATTTGTAGTAAAAACATAATGTTTTCTTACTATAAATACTATCGTGTATGACAAGTAAATTGTAAATATATCCACGCTAAATTATAGTTAAGGTAACCGTTATGCAATTTGTATATTTTTTCATAAAATTTACAATGGAAATGTCATGTTCGCTTTGGAGTAAATATTGAGACAAGATGGCGCGGTTCCTTCTCGCGGGCTCAGGACTCACGCTACACAGCCCAGTGTCCATCGTTTCAGTTTTACGTCTAGTCAGTTTTAATGTTAGATAAGCGGGATTAGTAAATTTGGCATAAGGAAAGTAAGTTTTACACATGATAGTGGATCGCATCGATTGTAACAGTTAACTGTAGGTTATTTTTTAACTGGCTTCCTGTAGTTATATCGCATTGACGGTTTTTACTTACGAAATATACATAATTTCTGCGGAAAAATCGTACGATACCTCAAAGTTGCGGATCTCTACTTATATGAGCCCTAAATAAAAAGTTTTTAATCGGTAAATATTGCTTTTCTTCCATTCAGAATATTTTATAAATAGTTTGTACAAGTAAACATATTTTCGGCATCGTAAGATCCCCGTTTCCAGACTGCGTCCACGTAAAATTATTTCATAACACCGGGCATAGTGGAAACGCGACCTGTAGGGTTACCATGACATTTTATAGCAGTACTTATTCCTGTGTGAGAAAGTGATGGTGCTAGACACACTGTATAGCTCTCTTTCCCTCACTGGAATAAGCTCTGTTTTAAAACGTCATGGTAGGGTAGCTGTTATATACCTACCAATCATTATTATAGTAATTTACATTATTACCTAAATAATCATGTTTAAATGTCATGATTAGTACTGATTCCTTTATTATATAGATTTAGTAGTTGCATAGATAATTTTCTTTATACTATCAAACGATGTAGCGAACGCCATCAATTTCATGTAATAAGCCAGTTTTACATAGTTATTAAATAAATAGATTTAAGGTGCGTAATTTGATGGTAAATAAAGGATACTTACCGCACTGCTTTGTATTATTTTGGAACCAGTCTCCCTGTATATTCCTCCTCCTTGCGTCGCTCCTTTGCTGGAAGATGATCTTGATGACCTTGGTGAAAACAAAAATATCCTAGCAGCAAAATACAGCAGTTTTCATCGATACATTGATATACATTATTATTATATAACCATATTAATCGAAACTAAGTTTAAATAAGGTCGCCAGAATTGATTGTGGCATGTGAAATGGATAGTTGAGCATCTTGCTACTTTAATTGCGGTTACCCTTATGCTAAAAGTGACAAGTGGGATCAAATTAAACGAGAAACAGTGCAGCCAATCGTCAATGCTGCCGCATTCTATGCTATATACCCCCGCTGTGGCAATTACAGTCCGGGCAGTTTTCGGCCTTAGCGGAGACATGAATAGTCCGCAAGTGCTTGCACCGACACAGATGCAGTTTCTTTACTCTCATAGAATACGACGGGACGGCAATCCGACACGATCAGAAATAGATAAGGCTCAGGACCGTCTCTAACCGTTAGATCTTAGCGTGCACACTGAGGCACGGCAGTATCAAAACCTCCAACTTTCCGAACTCCCGACCTACTAAAGAGAAATTTCAATGGAAATACCCAACAGCATTTTTTGTTTGACCCAGGTATCTATACTAGGAACCCACGCTGAGCAGTCGCTTTATCCACTACTGACGGTTGTGAGCATTACAATAGTGAGAAATAGGGAAATTCCTATTAAAATAAATAAATTTTGCCTCTAAAATCTACACGCCCAAACGAGCAACAAGAAAGGCTAAATCTGAGATTGAACTACTTCACATATCACAGTAGACCCAAACTCCACAACTAGAAGTTAAAACTCAGCAGAGCCACCGACCCACCGTCTGCCGGGGTTGCGGGTTGTTCGAAAGAGATACCGCGGCTCCGGACATGAGCGATAGAAGGAATATGGGTGGGATTTTAAAGTTTGACCCCCCCCCCCCTCTCCGCTCAGATAACGGGAAGTTATTTGGTCATTCTCCATCTGCATAAAAGGAGGTAAAACCCACGCTAGGAATTAAATTTCCCACCAGAAATAAAGGTGAACAAAAAATAAATAAAACATCATTTGAACTAGTCAGATTGTATTATGTAATGTAATAAAAATCAATAATTCCATTCAGATTTGAGTAGCGTCCTACATAAAACGGAAAATTATCTTGCACACATCAAATCATACATCTTGATATAGCAACACTAATAACTGTAAAACCTATGTCCCCTATTATTATCTGTTTAATGTAACGTACAAAATATATCAATGTGTAAATGTAAAGTTACTTCGCAATAATAACAAAAAAGATATCTATAATTACTGTTATCCATGGAGGCATGCAGAGGTAGTTCGGTACATTACTTATAAACTGAACCCGGACAGAAAAGTGTTGGAGTTCTGGCGGCCGCCGTCCGCTTCTGTAGTACATCCCAACTCCTACCCCTCTCTGCTCAGGTTTTTAGTGCTAAATATATGAGCCTACGTCTTAAAACAAATCCCGTACAGATATCGAATAGTAGAAAAAAATGTAACAGCGTTTTTATTTACAATTAGAAGCTTGACGCACAAAAAATACAGTTTCTTAAAAGTATACATATCATGTCAAAATTCTAAAAACATCAAAGCGAAAAAAGCTGATTAACATTATCCTTTCCACCTAAAATCGTGTAGTAGGCCATGATTTGGCTAGAAATCACTATCACCGAAGTTAGCCGCCGTTGGCTCGATGGGATCATGGCCGACTAGTTCATAGCCTAACATCAACACGGGTGCTTTAGGCCGGTTACATATTTAGACGACAAGACTTAGCCCCGAATCTAATATCATTATTACATCCCTAAAAGGGTAAAAGCTTAAGTGTGAAAACACTATTAAAAACCACGTCTGGCATAAATAAGATTATTCGATAAAAATTGATCAAAAGATAAAAACATACAATTTTAAGTTAAAATCCATTGATATAAAATAGTCTTGCCGGTAAAATAAGTTCACAAAAATTTTAAATAGGTGTCAAGGATAAAATTGATTACAGAATTATGTACAAAATATTTTCACGATACCAAAATGCGATGCCAAATAAACCAGTAGGTACGTAACACTATGTATACTTATTATGCATTTTACTTCTTTTAAATCTCTAAAATGAAGAATTTTGAATGAAAACGTAATTTATTAGCTTACTACATGAAATATCGACCGGGTTTTGATAAACTTCACGACAGTGCCTTACTTTACATATTTCCAAAAACTTCTACACAATATTTTTTTTCATTAAAATATTTATTTGAAAAATATCTCTATTTAACTTTACTATCGGTGAATACGTTCATATCAAAATTGGCCAAACTTTAACACTTTCTGTAGACAGAAATACATCGTAGATTTCGTCTACTCACAACTCTTACCAATACGATTCGTTACATTTCCTCCCACAATTGAAATGAACATAGACTGCAAAATCAGTTACCATTTTATTACAAAACGAAGTTTAAGGAATTCGTTTTACGTTATCGCAATACGTTCAGTATTACATTGTACACACATTTATATTTATTTTATACGTATTTCTCAAAATTCGTTTTAGATAAATCCCTGTAAGTAAAATCGTAACCCGGCCTGAAAACCTTACACTTTAAGACAGATTTAGAATGGTACCTATATTGTACACATGTTGGGTATTGGGGTAGTATTATGTAGCCATCATGTTTCGGGTGCGATGTGTCGCTTACTAATCGTTTTTTAACACTTCCGTTAAAATAGAACCACAATACCCTGTGTTCGACTATAACCTAACACCTAAAAGCTAGGGACAAATACGGTCGCAAAGGGTACAATGAGACAATTTCGGGCGAATTGGTTGACCCACTGGGCTCGCTCCGACGATTACACGCATTGGAGGCCTACTCTCGATGAACCAGCGTGATTGTACCAGTTCCATTTTTTATCTAACTCACTATCAGTTACTGGTCTTCGCCAGTGTGTAGTGAATGCAATGATAACGCATCAAGTTTGAGACGTCCGAGATTTAAAGCAAGAATAAGCCTGGGCGGTTCTGCCAATGGCAGAGAAGTATTGGAGTCAATACATTTTTAGCCACCGACCGAAGTGGATTGAACAACAGTTCAAAATTAATATCGTGGGATTGAGCCCTTGAGATTGTTTGCTTATTTCTATTAACATGGATATATTAGGATCTAGAAACGTCTAACAGTTAACAAGCCTCATAAATACTTGCAGACATACCACGGGAGTGCAAAACGAGCACTGCTCCATGCGTCTCATAAAGGAACTCATCTTATTCATGTAAGTAACTTTCTACAGTGTTACTAGACCCTAATATTGGTAAAGTGTACTTAATTGTTGTATTATGATACCCAGCCTTTTATTTCCTTATTTATTATACAGTAACAGGTATGTTTTCCCGAAAATATGCAATTGTCCCCTTTGCAACAAATTTTAACATCAAAATGGTATTTCATGATTACAGAAGTTCGAAATAAGTACTATTTATATTGAAATAATGAAAGCCTCAGGTGAGGTTTAAGACATCCTTATATTGTATGTGAGTTAATGCTATGTATATTATAACTGTCACAAGCTCGCTAAGAACTGACAGCGTTGAACGAACCGCGCGGTGGAGACATTTTTTATACATTTTCTTAATTTATAATTTAGACATACAGATTTACAAACACCGACCACGACAAAAAGACATAGAATACTGCTATCATCGACTTGGCAAAACTTGTACAATTTAACGCCACATGAAGATTATTTATACTATGTTTTTTTTTGTTTGATCCACCGCGCGGCTGCCAATAGAGGAACCAATCTAGCGTGGTTATTGGTCGCGTCACCACCGCCCGGACAATTCCACTACGAGTGAAAATTCAGACAAAAATAATTTACGATCTTCTGTCCGGTCGGCGTGCGCGCGTTTAATTTTCATTTTTGTAATTTTCCTAAGCATGGGATCGTTCGATCCGCTCATGCCGGCGGCACCCGAGCTCGCCGGGTGCTCCAGGTCGTGTGTGATCAATGCAACTCTGCCGTGTACCTTCTTCAGGTGATTTGAGGCGCCAAATACTTGATTCATTTGTTAATTTAGTCGTTTTCTTGTCAAAGCCTATGATTATCCGATAGCTACGCCGTTGTCTATTACATATTTTGCTTTCGTTACGTCTGACTTTATTCCGCATAAATCCCTGACTTATAAGTCGAATTTCAAGTTCAAAGAACTCATAATACCTAGCAGTCTTTGGATATCTTTATCACTAAGACCCCTCTTCTTCCCACTTGTAAATAATTCTCTCCAAAATATATTTCGGAGTTAAATATTTTTTTCTCTTTTTTTTACATTTACATCAACATTTTAAGTTTGCAGCTTGATTCTGCTTAAGTAAACATTGTCAAGTTTCTTTTTATTTTTGTTTTGGGTGTGGCAACACCTGTATCCTTCGATTAGTTAAGAATGCTTGCGCATCTATGTTTTTGTACCAACATCACTTCCCTATTTCCGAATGTACTGCGTGCGACCCGGCCGGTGTCCGCGTTCGTCCGGCGGGCCGCGTGATCTGTCTCCGATCGCTGTTACCTCGCGATGTATAACATTGTTTGTACTCACTCGTTACGTTACACTCTCTAATCTTAACACTAAATATACATTAAAAATATCACAGCACTATCGATTCACTTACACTAAAATCACGACGCTTGGCGTCACGACTTCCGAATAAAAAAATAACAATAATAATAAAGGAATCGAAATTCAAATGCATGAGCACACCGCCGTTGGTCTCGACGCGATACTTCAACGACAGCACACCTTTGGAACCTGCCAGCGATACTACGTCTCACTCTAGTAAATGCCTGTTAGTTACTAACATACTTTAGGTCTTACACGAATCCCTGTACAAGAGAATAGCACATACAATACAACATACTGTCATCAGTCGAAGAAGAATCTCTCGGTAGAACGTTAGGCAACACACTGATGACTACTAACTCATCTGGACTAGAAGCGACTTCAAATGCTTTCAGTAAAGTCACACGTTTACATAACTCGAGCTCTAGCTATTCAGCTGATATCCAACAAGCAGTCGAGATACATTACTTGCCTTATATTCTACATCTTATCCTAAACACGACCAACGACGGTCTCAAAAAGCGTCGAAAATGCAAGTGCCGCAAGTACCAAAATATTTACAAATGCAAATAATTTGTTCACCAAATCATCTTACCCTAACTTTGGATCATAATCATCGAATATAATACAATATTGGAACCGAATAGTTTACAGCAATTTAAAGATTTTACTGGCGTCTGTCGACCGCGAGGCGGCAACACCCGGGATGGATACATCTAGATGACGTAGGGAGGGCGTGTGAGCACAGGAGCTAGTCAATGTCAAATATTACTTTTATATTCGAGATGGCGGCTTACAGCCAGATTTAACGTCAATTTAAACAAACCGTCTATGGTTCCGACATAGATGTAACAAACTAATAATATTTGAGACATCAACATTTTACGGTCTTTCCTTCATATTTTTACAAGATTTGATCTTAAAACCAAGAAACGCGCCCGCAATACGTGACTCTATCCCGGGTTTGCCGGCTCATCATAAAATGGCACATATAACTACATTCTGTTCTACATCTGAACGACGAGGCATACGTTTAAGCAACAATCTATAGCGATAAACTTAAACAACTAAATGAGGTAGCATTATTATGAATATGATTAAAGAACATTAACCAACTAATGTTTGGTGGGATCTATGTTATAAATGTATATATCAACAGTTACATTAAAATATTTCCTATGGATTACTGAGGTATATAGTCGTTTGCCTGAGGTAGCTGTGTAGTGGCCGAGCGGATTAGATCGTACACTGGTGCAACATAAAGGACAGAGCAGTGTTTATTTTTAAAGGAAAACTATCTATCCAATGCGATCAAACCCGTCCGGCCGGAACAAAATACTATTTAACTATTAACATCTAGTATTAATATGGTACCGCACGTCGATGCGAGCGCAGTCCGGAGGAGCGTACAGTCGTGTTCAGTATATGTCGGTGTTGATGATGGAGAGTCGGTCTCTTGCGGCGTCGTCGAAGGCGTTGTATACCTTGGTGATGAGAGGCTCCCACGCCGGCTCGGGCGGGTCGCGGCGGATGGTGAGCAACGGGTCGATGTGCGGCAGGTAGCGCTCGTCCAGGTCGATGCAGGCGCCGCCCAGGGCGTCCACGTTGAACTCGGGCCCGTACTCGCGCAGCTCCACGCCCGGGTCGCCCAAGTCGCCAGCTATGCCGGACGACACCAAGTTTTCCAGCTGAGATACATCTGTAAATTAAGTTAGATGGTGATTAGTCATCAGCTTGCTACACTCGCTACCTGGGGGCTTCTCCAGATTTAAAACCAAGGTGACAGTCACACATTCATATACGCCAATTTGTGTTCACTGCACGATGATGAAAGAGTAACCATGGAGTTTCTTGCCAGTTCTTCTCCATAGGAAACGACCAACCAGAATCGTGCACATTTTCTCGACGTTTTATAAGTGCCCATGTAGGTCTATGTGAAATAAAAATATTTTGACTGATTTGATGGTTAATCGAAAAGTTTTTAAACCAAAAGAGAGAAATAGATAATGGAATTATACTAGAAGATGTATAAACTTACCAAAATCAAATGTAGTGTTATTCACAGGCAGCATATCTGTATATTGCAGACTATCGTCTATAAACGAGCTTTCATTCGAGATGCACCAATCTTTCTCAATGACTGTCGGATCAATACTATCCATCGTACTGTCATCCGATTCGGCGAAACAGTATGTCTCTAGTGACATTTCGGAACTCGTAGAATCGATTCCCGATTCGATTTTCATTTTGGCATCGTGATTATCGATTACAGTAACAGGGGGTGGCGAGGGCAGCTCAACAGCGGTGATAGCTTGGGGGTTTGTCTTGTTCTTTTTGTCTTGTTTCTCGAGGTTGTGCATACGTCGCATATGTTTGTGCCAGTTGGGGTAGCTGGCGAACGTTTTGGAGCACTCGGTGCACTTGTAAGGCCTGTAGCCGGTGTGGATGTTGAGGTGTTGCTGGAGCATGGAGGCCTTCATGAAGCCTTTGTTGCATATGGTGCACTTGTGTGCGCGGAGGTCGGAGTGGGTTTTGGAGTGCTGCACGAGACGACTGCGCAGATTGAATACCTTGGTGGGTGTATAACAGATTATTAATGTTTGTCATGTGAATGTCATGAGATGTCGCCCGACTATGTGTAGGAACTTCCCTCCCTTCCGTGTCCGATAAGAACCTGCGTCAGGCGGTAGGTGAAGACGCCATTATGACGCCTCTCCAGCTACTCCTCAAAGAGACTTCCCGCCACTATTGTGGCGTGCCCTATGAGTAGCACCTTTGACGTGGTTATAACAGATTTTGACTATAACCTAGCTTCGCGATATAAAAGCGTTTTTTTGCAATTATCTTCTATATGTACTTGAAGCTTTTTTATTACCATCGGTGAGGAAACAATTGGAGTTGAGAGAAAACTTGCGGGAAACTACCAATTAGATTGGTTGAAATCCATATCCTATCTCGTATCCCAAGAGATTGCTCAAATCTTACATGTATCGTCTCTCTCTACTCTAATCGTCTCCACTTTGGTGAGAACAGGGCATAAGAACTTGAATAATTAAAATAACATAAGAGGGACTTACCTTCCCGCAGACCTTACAAACATGCAGCACGCACTCAAAGTGACTAGGTATATGCTTGAGTATGAGGTACTTCTCGCGATAACTGCGGCGACACACGGGGCAGGCGTAGTGCTTCTTGCGGTGCACGTCGAGGTGGCGCTCGCAGGACGCCAGCGACACGAACTGCAGCCCGCACTGCCGGCACCAGTTGTCCCGGCACGAGCGGTGCGAGCGCTGATGGAGGAGCAGCTCCTTAAGGGATTCGAATCTGGCGAAAGAGTAACTCAATCGATCAAAATAATCAAGAAAATCATTATTTCATAAATAACTTAGGAACCTAAGCCGCGACACCTCAGTGATGCATGTCTTTTCAGTTTCTTTAAAGTAAGGACTTTGAGCTATCCGTTGCATCCCGGCCCTGGTTCAGCCCATGTTCAGAGCGAGAAGGAATGGGTCACCTTTTTCTTGCATGATAGCGAAAAAGGTTGCCGGACGTTTGAGGTAGAGAACCTCAAACCACAGACGACGCTCCGGGCGTCGGGCGCCGCGAGACGACACCCGGCCACCGTAGACGCGTGTCTGTGGACGATGAGCAATGAGTAGCTCACCGTCCATCCGTCTGCCGGGGTTGCGGGTTGTTCGAAGGAGATACCGCAACCCCGGAATATAAAGGGCAAAAGAAGGAACATGGGTGGGTTTTAGTCAGTACAAGTTTGACACTCCCCCCGCTCTGGTCAGAGAGGGAGAAGCTATTTGATGAGTTCCCATCCGAAAGAAAAAGCTATTTGTTGCATCGTCGATGAGATACATTCAATTCACTAACGCGAGGCAGCTAGACTCGTATTTCATGTATCGCTTTTTCGCCGGCGGCGGCGGGACACCGTGTCCTGAACTTAGTCATCACTAGCAAATCTTGTTATACTTACAACATATCGCAGCCATCCTCCGTGCAGCGCATAGTGCTGGTTTCATGCACGACGCGTGTATGCTCGCGCAGCCGGTTGGGTGACTTGAAGCCGCGCCCGCACTCGCCGCACAGGAACGGCTTCTCCGCTGCTATAGAGGAGTGGTAGGCCTCCGTGTGGGTCACTAGCAGGGAGAGACGAGGGAACGTCTTGCTGCAGTCGGTGCATCTGTGGATGGTCAGTAACGAAACACCTTTGAGACCGTAGTTCTTGGCATTTTCCTTTTAGGGACCACATTTGATTCTCCTCCATTTAATCCTAATTTATTATGGGTTGGCGCATTATGTTCTTCCATACAGATCTATTTATTATACGTCTTCTCATCAGACACCTTCTTTCCATTAAATTTGCACTTCACACAGTTCAGCTCAAAACTTCTTACACTGTTTAGAAAAAAATTAAGAAAGCCTGAATTTTTGACATAAACATTTCAGGCTTTCTTGGGCCAGTCAGATTATGCGCGTTCTCCAAACTGAACCAACAAATGAAGCTTTTTTTTTCGTCGAAAAGTGAATTGTTAAGCGAAATAAGACCATGTTTGAATAGATGTCGAATTTGATGAAGTATATTCATTCACTATTTAAATTGTACACAATAAAATCTTTTAGCTTGAATAAAACAGGGAAATGGTTTGCCAAGGAAAGACTTCTATTTGCACTCAACTATGAATATTTTTTTTAGACTTAGGATTGTTATGTAAGTACAAAAAACAGTCAGTCAAATACTCACTCAAATCTACCTTTGGTCATATGGTTGTAGCAATGGTCGCCGAACAAATGATATTTATCATACTGTTTCCCACAAATGTTGCAAGAGTATACCAGCGGACGGTCTCCATGTTCAGTAGTAAAGTGTGTATCAAACTCTATTCTATTCTTGAATAACTCATCGCAGTAATTACAGAGGACTCCTCCCAGAATGTCAATGGAGCAGTCTTCACCAATTTTGGAATCAGAAATGTATTGGTCAATAAGTACTTCGCCGAAGTGTTTCGTGAGATGTTTTGCAGCATCCAGTTTGTTGTTGGCGGTCTCGTCATTACAGATGGGGCAGGAGTACAGGGCCGAGCAGTGCTCATCAATGTGAAACTCACACATGTCAATACTTTCGATGGTCTCCCCACAGTCTTGGCAATGGTATGGAGGCTTGTCCTTGCTGTGGATGACTTGATGTGTGTGAAGTTCCTTTTTAGATGGAAATCTACAAGATTCAAAGTTAGTTATTTGAAGATTATATAGCATGTTCACATTAATTTAATAATGTTTTGAAACTTACTGTTTTTGGCAAGGTTCACATTTGAAATTGTGAGCTGTGTCAATGTGACTGTTCAGAACGGATTGTTTTGAAAATGTTTTTGAGCAATGTATGCATCTGAAATAAAATGTGGGAATTTTGTTTGAAAAAATCTAATTAGATTTAAACATAGGCAAATGTTTTTAGAAAGATAACAAAAAAAAATGTGAGGTCTGCATCTCATATTCTGATATAAATCCAAAGCTAACAAAATTATTGAAAACTTACAATAGAATGTGTGAGTTGAAAATCTCTATTCAATAAAATAAAAATTCCAGATATTTTGTCAACAAAATCAGGAAAGAAAGTTTATTTTAGTATAAAACACTGGATGGAATGAATCATAATGGTAGAATCATTGGGTGATTCAGACTCTGAGCCTATTTATTTTTAGCTGAATTTTGAAACTAATGCACAATCATGTGAACTTAGAATCTATTTTCTTTTGCCTCCATGAACTCACATGCATAACTTAATTATATCACTTAATTTTAAACTTAAGAAAGTGCAAAATAAAATCTTATAGGAGTTACAACTTTTTCTGATTTTCCCCTACTGTTAAAAGATCAGTCTTCACTGATTATTTTATTATGATATTAATTTTCTGCTAGTCATGTCACTTTTTAGGGTCTGAACTCATGTTGTCCCCAGCACTCGCTAAGTTATAAAATCAATACTCACTTGTGTTTGTCTCTAGCAACGTGAATCAAGTAGCAATGGTTGCGGAAGCTGGGGTAGCCGGTGAACTGTTTGCGGCACACGACACAAGTGTAGCCGATGTCTGCGTCGCCTATGTCGTGGTCCACGTAATGCGAGTCGTAATCCTTCTTGTTACCAAAAGTTGACTGACAGATGCTGCAGAATATGCCGCCGACCAAGTCTATGGACGTGAGCTTGCGGCCCAGCACGGTCTCCGCCTGCTCCAGCCAGCCCGCACCGTCCGCCTGCGCCGGGGAAGCCACCCCGTCCGGCTGCGTCGGGGAAGCCATCACTACCTCTACGTGCTAAGTATGATCCATCTATTACGTTTACATCGGTGTCAAATGGGTGTTGGGAACGCTGCTATTGTAAACATCGTATTGTAATTTAATTTGCGGCTACATGTTTATTGTACTGTATGTTGCCTGAAAAAAAATGTCGGCATGAGCGATCGCTGTGACCTTGGGCTTTGTGAAGGGACCATCTTGCTCTTACTACACCAATGACCTACTATTGCATTCTAGATGATAACCATGGTTGTTTCATTACTATTATTTCTGCAGTGTCTACACTTATCCACGAATTCTAGGTTGTTCAGCCATTAGCACTGAGGAGCGAGGAATCATCTTAGCAATGAAAATATCATGCAATACTCACAAATTTGGGATAAAAACATATAAATGAGCATCGGACAGCTGCCCCACACTACATTTTATATTGTTACAGCGGAAATAAACGATAAACTTTAATAAAAACGCAACGCCGGATAACAAACAACGCCAAGAAAACGTGTGGTTTTTGATTTTCTTCGCGTTCCCATAAAATAATTTCCAATATTTAGCATTTCTACAGGATAGGTTTATCTATTTTACGCAAAGAAAAGTGAAATAACGGACAAAATGTAAAAAGTCCATCTACGTTTGTCTCTGGAACGAAATTCAACAGACTGCCAAAAAATCAATGAATGGAGAGATTCGTTCGAAAAGTGTTAAACCTTTCCAATTTAAACAGAATTAAAATGCAATCAATAATATAATTTTACATACATAAAAAAATACAAATAAATAGAAATATCGATTTAACTTGTTTTAAATGGAATCGCATTGAAAATACATAACAAAATTAATATTATTGAAAACTCATTCGTTTTTGATGATTCGAAGGTCAATCAAAATCAGAAACCTAGTTGACATTTTGACAAGACAGTATTGTCAAATTTTAATATTGTGATTGTGACTCGAAGTGGTAGATTTTAGTTTATTTCTATTTGTTTGTATCGATAGCTGAATAGCACAGTTAATCAGTACACAAGTCAAGTGATTGGTGATTTTAATCGCAATTTCTGCTAATAGATTAATCCTGTAGTTATCGAAGAACTGAACGCTATGTTAACAAAAAATCGTAAGAGTGATCGTAAGTTTTCGAGTATTTTAAATGTATTATTGATTTTTCCCTTTTCCTATTAAAATTGCTTTTTTAATTAAAAATGCAAACGATGTTTTCATGTGAGTATTACCGTCAATGTGAATTCATTTCATAGTTCATTATGTTTTATTGATATAATTTCAGCTAGCTCCGTTTGTTAATGATATTTTTTTTTAAATAAGGCTCTTTTGTTTCATACTTTATTTATCTACGACTTCCACACCGTAATGTTTTGTAATCAAACTCAAACAACACTATTGGCTCACTGCCAGCACTATTCCCGAAATAGTTTACGCCGGCGTGACGATGCTTTCCGTTTACTCCTCTCCCTGTTTTATTTAACATCAGTGATATATTATGGACCGTCACCACCCACTTAGTGCGAGTTTCCACGGCTCCATGAGGAGTAGAGACTCTTCATCAACAGTTGGCAGCGATGCAAGAGAAAAAATAAAAGACTGTTTCAGAAAATTCATAGCTTTTATGTTTACACAAGTGGGTGTCGGCGCCCTAGTTGTTTGTTACGCGATCCTTGGTGCCGCAGGCTTCATGCACATCGAGAAGGATAGCCCGGATTTGCAGCTGGAACAAGTGAGGCAGCTCAGACGGAACTGTGCGGAGGCTCTGTGGAACATTACAATTACTGATAATGTGTTCAATGATACTGCTTGGGTGATCAAAGTAGATGCAGTACTCAAAGTGTTCCAGAACAACATCAGTGCAGCTATCCACACCGGCTACAATGGCAGAGCAGCTGAGGATATCTGGTCATTCCCAGCAGCCCTTATGTATTCACTCTCAGTGTTCACTATGATTGGCTATGGTAATATTGTCCCCAAGACAGTTTGGGGCAAGATAACAACAATAGCCTATGCCTGCTTTGGCATACCAATCTATGTTTTATACTTCTGTAACATGGGCAAAGTGTTAGCGCAGACTTTTAAGTGGTTATACATAACTGCCCATGAATGCAGCCGAAGAGATGACACTTTGTTTGAAGATGGAGAAATACAACCAGTTAAAAGGAAGATTACGGTGCCATCAACAGCTTGTTTGTGGGTGATATCGTTTTATATTCTAACTGGGACGATTATGTTTGGTGCATGGGAGAAATGGAACTACCTGGATTCCACATACTTCTGTGTGATAAGTTTGTGTAAAATTGGGTTTGGGGACTTTGTGCCAGGTGCTAATATAGCTGATTCAGCTGGAGGTTCTCATTTGAAGCTGGTTATAAACTTTATTTATGTCCTACTTGGTATGGGGCTTGTGGCTATGTGTTACAACCTTATGTGTGAGGATGTCAGGGTCAAAGTCAGAGAGTTGCGCGAGGACCTGAAGAACTGCCTTGATGATATTACACTAAAGATCACAGTGTGTATGAATGATACCAAGTATTACCATCAGAAAAATAGCAGAAATGTCAAATGACATTTAATAGTTCTAAATTTATTTATTTGTATTGTTATTAATTAAACCCCAATAAAGTCGGGAAAAGAACAGAAAGATAATGATACTATAAATTAAATCTAGATTTTAAGTCCAATGTAATATTTAATTTTAAAATAAATGCATTTAGTTTTTCAATGTGTTTTCCTTGCTATTACCAATTGCAATCGCAGCACGGCATGGTTGTCGTAGTGGCTGAGCTATCGACTGCTACGCTGCGTCGCGGGTTTTATCCCCGCATGGAACAAATATTGCTATGACCTACAGGTAGTTGTTCCGGGTCTGGTTGTTTGTGTATGTGAGTTTAAATGTTTGTAAACGCACCTACGATACAGGAGACCTTCCTAGAGTGAAGCAGCACTTTTTTTTTTAAATATAGTACCTACCTATGTTCTTAATCTGAAATCATTGCAGGAACACAAATGATACAAACACTGCTAATATGTAATAAATATCTAATGATTCCGCAGCATGAAATTGCCTGCAAAATGCACATAGCATCTCGCCTGTACTCCCGAAGGGTTAGGGTGGGGAGTACCTACCTAGTGGAGATGTACCCACATTTCGCCAAATAGGTTTTAACTTCTTTTTTTTTACATCAAATCAATGATTGTCAATTTTTGTTTCCTGGGCGCCTTTGTTTCGGCAAACCAGCTAATTTGTTCTGCTTCGCTAATTGTCCTCTAAGAAATGCCAATGGAGAAAATCTCGTTGCGGCGTGACTCTGATGTGAGATTTTCTTTACAAATGTCGTGTGGGCGACGCGCCTAACGCGCCCGCGCCCCGTCTGCGCCTCGACTCTTGGTCGTGTGGGCGACGCGCCTAACGCGCCTGCGCCACGACTGCGCCTCGACTCTTGGTCGTGTGGGCGACGCGCCTTAGTAAACTTTTTTACAACTAGGGGCGTATGTTCAAATCCTATTAATTATACAGCGAGTCTATTGTCCTAAACAGCACGAATCCGGCCTCTGGTCTGCTACTATCTTTTTTTTTGGTTAAGGACACATAAAGAGGCGGGAGGTAATGCTTACGGCATTTTCCTTTCCACCAGTCAACCTTTGGATAATGCGCATGCGCACTCGGATTTCTGTATATTAGGTTGTTCTAATACCAACTGTATTTAAATTAGACACTTACATTTTAAACAAGGATTAACCAAAATACATAGCTTAAATACTAAATGTAACTCAGGGGAATCGGCGTTAAGGGCTGAAATACAAGCTATGCCTAGTTCGGCGCCAAATGCTAATACTTTTGTGAACAATTAATTATCTGTGGACTAAGTGCATACCGTCGTTGCGACTTTAAAACCTCTTATGTGTCACTTTTGGCAAAATCACTTTTTTACGCCAGCCTTTTTCACATTTTGAAGCTCTATCGACTGCAAAAACTCTCATGTGTATACGACGATTTAATCGTCATTTGTTTACCAATTTCAAGATCTACAATGTGCTTCCTAATCAAATGTTGGTGCTTAAAATATCTTATGTGTCAGTGTACACATACGAGTTTTTAGTTCTATGTCATACTCGGGGCCTTTCGGCAATTATTAGATCAAAATCTCCTATGTGCATCAGGCCGAGAGATTTGATTTCGATTGAAGAATCAAGATGATGTCATTGAAGATTTATTTGATCAAAGCATCAGTATGCTCCATGCCGCTGAAGACCCGGGTATTGCGTCTGAAGATTCTGATGACGTTACGAATGCTTCATCTGATCATAGCATCAGCATACTCCGTGCCACTGAAGACCTGGGTTTTGCATTTGAATCGAAGCAAGTGCTATCACCAATACCTTTCTTTGAAATTTTGGGCGATAACAGTGATGACGATCCGGATTGGGTACCAGGGATTTCGCGGCGGAGGCGGAGTTTTTATCCATTGCGGAGCCAGGTTGAAGAACATTTGGATATAGATGAAAGTATCAGGTCGCTGTCTGTGCAAGATTTGAAGAGAAACAGGAATTATTTTTTAAAAACACGCAGGATCTTACCTTCTCTGTATGATGAAGATAATGATAGTGATGACAATGTTACAAGGGTATCATTGCCCGATAATATTGATGGTAATACCTCTGTATCTGTACAAAGACCACTTCCATGCACCGTTAAAGAGAACAAAGAAGCCCGTGTTGCCGGTAAATCGTACCTTGAGTATAAAAAGTTAGCTGACAAATGGACAGCATCCGTTGAGAAGCCTGAAAGAATTTTGAAACCACGTTGCTTACACACGTGTGTAGTTCCAAAATCTAAAAATTATTTTCTTTGTGCTCTTGTTACCGACGAAGAACGTGAACAAATTCATAAAGATTTTTGGAAGCTAAAGACTTGGCCAGAGAAGATGGCGTTTATAAAAGCATTAGCAGTGAGAAGGTGTATAAGACGACGACGTACATCTCAACAAAGGTCTACAAGCAAAAATCAAAGTGGCCACGATATCTTCATCAATAAATTGGACGCAAAATGCACTAGAGTGAGAGTGTAAATTATTTTTCCTTAATACACTTTGCATTGGAGAAGACAGTTTTCGCCGCTGCACTAGAGAGGTTGATACATTCGAGGAAAATATTGAGGAACACACTGCAGAAAACACTGCATCGAGTTCAAATATTATTGCTAGGCCAGGAAGGAACGTTGAGTTGACAAGAACTGTTAAGGCATGGCTGGATATTTTACCAAAAGTTCACTTTCCACAGTTTCCACTGAGCGCGTTATCATCATTTCTGATGGATGCGGACGCCAAAATCGGAACCGAATTTTGTCAAGTGCCCTAAGCGATTTGGCGCAAAGAAGGAAATTTTGCATCGAACAACTTTACCTGGAAAAGGGGCACACTATGATGGAAGTGGATAGTGTTCACTCCACTATTGAGCAATACATAAAACCACCAATATTTGCTCCCAGTGATTACATCACCCGGATAAGACAAGCTCGGCCACAAAAGCCCTATGATGTCAAATCCATTCACTATGAATTCTTCCTAAATTCCGAAGAGATGGAATCGAACCTTAAATCCATACGGCCTGGCAAAAAGAAGGGAGATCCTGTCGTGGTGGACATTAGAGGTCTTAAATATTTATCTGATGGATCCGTATTTTATAGGTTAAGACATGTCGATAAGTGGTCCGTACTTCCACAGCGAAGAAATAACCAAAGGAACGGTCTGGTATCTCCGAACCGATTGTATAGATCTCCGTTAAAAATTACTGACAGCAAGTTTAAACATTTACAGGAACTGAAAATGGTAATAGATCAAGATTACCATCCGTTTTACAATGTGTTGAAGAAGAAACCAACCAGAATTGTAGTTAGTACCTGTCCGCTCGATAGATGGCGTTGACGTCAAATTAGATCTCGCTATGGTTTCGTTGCATCGAATAGTATATAAGATCAAAACAATGTAAATGCAAAAAAAAAACAGTTCAGCCTAGATCAGGACACAATTTGTTGTTTAATTTTAAAGCCTATTAGTGTTCAAATACAGTCCACCAGTCCACACTTTATTATCATCTCGGTAATAAACATTGGTCCAACGAGCCGGATGTTTGGACATCCTTTTTGAGTTGAAGTGGAGCCTCCGTCGGCTCACTTCGTCCCGTGTACTTGCAGTGGATCGCTGCAGAAAGGTACACGGTCCACCGCAATAGCAACGTCAGCTTCGCCCATCATTAGCGGCAAGCTGAGTTAGCATTGGCGGTATAGTTCGAGAAGTGGCCACCAAGGAAAAGGGGTGCTTCTCTCAGATCAACTCTTCACTGGAAGACAGCAAGGTGACGCAGAGGAAAGACGTCAAGGACTTCACGCGCAGTTCAGAAGAAAAGAGGACGCTACTTCCAGGTTGAAAACGGTGAAAGTGTAAAGTGCAGTTTGTGAGTACATTCTATTTATTTTATCCACTTGTTCGAGTCAAACAATTTTGAACTCTATTCCAACGAAAAGTTTAACTTAGAAAAATAATGAAGAAGGTTTCGACTTAGAAAATATTCCGTAATCTTGGACTTGTAAAATTTAAGAACATTTAAACTTAAGACTATTTAGTTTAGTTTTGTGTGCATGTTAGATTTAGGACTTAGAATAGTTTGAAAAAAACGGGGGAACGGGGAATCCATGCCCAATTTCCACCAGAGTTTTGTGTTCCCAAACACTTGTAAAATTTTAAGTCGTGATTTGGGACTTTTATTATTTTTTTCAAATATAACTGTAAATACAACTACAAAATTTAGACTGTTATGAACTTATAAGTTTTCTGCTTGAGTTTACGACACTCAGAAATTTAGATTATTCCATAAAGTTTATAGATAAAGTTCAAACTCATGTTATTAAGTACATAAAACAATCATAAACATGGAAGGATTAATTAACGTCTTAAAAGAGCAACAGAATGTTATCACAAAGGGTTTGACAAATTTCAAGAAATGTGGTAAAGATAGATTAACGATAGAATACGTAGAAACAAGGCAAGAATTGTTGGAAAAAGATTGGGCACTGTTTAAAGAAAATAATACTAAATTATATGAAAGATACAAAGCAGAAGACATAGTCCAAAAAGTGGTTGATATCTATGATGCTACAGAGGACACTTACATAATTTACAAAAGTTTAATAAAAACAGCTCTTAACAAATTTCGGTTAGCTAAAGAATCTGTACCACAATCCGATAATGCCTCGATTACTATAAATAAATCAGGTAGTTCTTTTGTTAAGTTGCCTAAAATATCTATTCCAACATTTTCAGGAAAATATGATGAATGGACAACATTCCATGATCTTTTTACATCATTAGTACATAAAAATGATACTTTAGATAATGTGCAAAGGCTTCATTATTTAAAGGCTCACCTATCTGGTGAAGCAGAGCAACTAATCCGTCATACGCCTGTAACTGATGCAAATTATATTCAATGTTGGACTCAGTTACAGAAGCGTTATAGCAACAAAAAATACTTAACAAATTGCATCCTTAGAAAGTTGTTTGGTCAAAAACGTATGCAAGTAGAATCATCTACCGCTTTGAAGGAGTTGCTTGATACTACGTGCGACTGTCTAAATGCGTTGAGGAATTTGGATATTAACGTGAGTACATGGGATGTAATTATCATACACATTGTTACCTTTAAATTAGATAACGAAACGCGTAAACAATGGGAGCTTAGTACTTGCAACAATGACTCCAACCATGATTTACCAACTTTCGAACAATTTAAATGTTTTATTGAAAATCGGTTTCGTGCATTAGAGTGTATCGAGCCAAAAAGGGCACCAATTCATCAGGCCAACAACAATAGTAAAGTTTCATCTGCTTATACTCCAAGGGCAATGTTGGCTACGAGTTCGCCAATCAAATGTGAATTCTGTTCAGAAGGACACAAACTATGTTTCTGCAAGAAATTCACAAAGCAGTCAGTTGACGTTAGACGCGATTTTGTAGCAAAATATAAAATTTGCTTCAACTGTTTAGGCGGCAACCACATGGTTTCGGAATGCAGGAAACCTACCACATGTAAGGTTTGCCAGAAGCGCCATCATACGCTGTTGCATTTAGGTCAGGAATCGGTCAAAATGGATCAACCTCAGACATCATCGACTATCGACAGTGTTAGTTCATCTAATATTGATCCGATTGTGTCATGCCTGTCAACAGGAATAATTCCCAAACCCAGAAAGGTATTATTAGCCACAGCGCTAATAAAAGCCGAGTCACGTTCTGGTGAGTTTCAGACAGTACGAGCTTTGCTTGATCAGGGTTCGCAGGCATGTTTTGTAACAGAAGCAGTCGTTCAGTTACTCCAACTTAAAAGGATCCCTATTCAAGGAAATATTTCAGGCCTTGGTGGGAGTAGTAGTTCAACCAGAGCAACATGCATGGTACAGTTGAATTTCCAATCTCGGATAGATGCAAGTTTCAATCTTAAAATTAATGCTTACGTACTAAGTAAAATTACGACGTACTTACCTGAATGTCGAATCGACACTAACTTAGATTGGTTAAATGTTAACACGTTACAGCTTGCAGATCCAAAGTTCAACATTCCCAATAAAATAGATGTTTTACTGGGCGCTGATGCTTACAGCTATATTATAAAGGCAGGCATAGTTAAGAGCCCTTCAGGCACTCTGATTGCTCAGAGCACTACCTTAGGGTGGGTCCTGTCAGGTGCAGTTAGTACGGATACGGTTAATAGATCACCCAAAATTAATGTGTTGCATACTCAAGTTAATGAAGACAATATACTAAGAAAGTTTTGGGAAATTGAAGAGCAAACAAGTACAAAGCAAATACAGACACCTGAAGAAAAGAAATGCGAAGAGTTTTATACTAAAACTACAGAACGGGATAGTAGTGGCAGGTACGTAGTGAGACTACCTTTTCGAGATGAAAACCCTTCTTGTAAGGGTGGAGGCTCTCGAGCTATTGCTGAAAAAAGATTTAAAGCATTAGAGAAAAGGTTAGAAAGAAACACGGATCTGAAGGAAAAGTACAAGCAGGTTATAGAAGAATATTTACAACTAGGACACATGAAACAAATAGATAAGAGTAAAGAAGTAGCGGTATATTTACCTCACCATGCTGTGGTCCGAGAAGACAAAAGTACCACCAAGGTACGTGTTGTCTTCAACGCGTCCCAGAAGAACAACAATGGAGTCTCGCTCAATGACACATTGATGGTAGGTCCTACATTGCAGTCTGATTTAAGACACACAGTGTTAAGATGGAGAATTCATCCGATAGCACTAGTAGCGGACATCGTGAAGATGTACCGCCAGGTCAATGTTTCAGAAAAGGACTCAATGTTTCAGCGCATATTATGGCGAGACAGTCCTGAAAACGAAATAAAGGACTACGAGCTAGTGACGGTTACCTTTGGTACGGCATCAGCACCATACCAAGCAGTTAGAACCCTACATCAAGTCGCCTACGATGAAGGTAAAAATTACCCTGTTGCAGCAGATATGGTTCTGGACTGTTTCTACATGGATGATTTGTTGACGGGAACTAATAGCGTAGAAGCGGGCCTGGAAATTTACAGGCAAATGACAGCTTTATTAGGAAAGGGTGGATTCACGCTTCAAAAGTGGAATAGTAACAACCAGGACCTAATAGACAAGATACAGGAATCGGAAAGTAATACATTGAAAGGACAAACAGATCAAACTAGGACAAAGGACATCATGAACAAGAACAACACAAATAAACACAAAGAACAGGACATAGAAATAAAATTAGACGGTAACATTAAAATTCTAGGACTTACCTGGAACCGCAACGCAGACACTTTCCAGTACACGGTGAACCTCCCGCCGCCGACGACCGCACCTGTAACTAAAAGATCCATAATTTCTGTGATAGCACGTCTTTTCGATCCATTAGGCTGGTTAGCTCCTAGTGTGGTAATAGCGAAAGTATTTATCCAGAAATTATGGCTTGCAGGGGTTGGTTGGGACGAGGAGCTAAACAACGACCTAATAAATGAATGGAGGTCATATCATGATGAATTGTTATTACTCACCAAGATCCGGATTCCTCGCTGGCTTGGTACCAAGTCGAACGACTATCTGGAACTTCATGGTTTTAGTGACGCTTCAAAAACAGCGTACTCGGCTGTGATCTACTTGCGGATTGTAAACGCAGGAGGCAATGTTCAAGTGTCGTTGCTGGTTGCTAAGACTAGAGTTGCACCAGTAAAGCAGATCAGTATTCCGCGGTTAGAGCTTTGCGGGGCAGTCTTGCTGTCACAGTTACTGACTCAAACAGCTGAAGTCTTGAATATCTCTCAAGACAAGGTCAAGGCGTGGACGGATTCCACTGTGGTGTTGGCCTGGATAAATAGCCACCCAAGTAAATGGAAGACGTTTGTGGCCAATAGGACGTCTGAAATATTGACTTCAATGAAAGCGTCGCAATGGTATCACGTCCCTACTAAGATTAATCCAGCAAACTGCGCCTCTAGGGGGATACTTCCCAGTTCACTTCTGGAAAACAATTTATGGTTTTCTGGACCACCATTTCTTATATTACAAAACGTAATTTTCGAAAGGTCAAATAATGACTGCAGTACAAATTTAGATGAATCCGTAACAGCGTGGTCTTCTCAAATTGCTGAGCCAAAAATTGGAGACATTGTGCTAGTCAAAGAAGACGATTTGCCGCCAAGTCGTTGGTTGATGGGTAGGATCGTTCAAAAACATCCGGGTAATGATAACCTCACCCGTGTAGTCACATTACGCACTAAATCCTCAACAATCAAAAGGCCAACATCCAAAATATGTATTTTACCCGTTGTCGAATGAGACAACAGTTGGATTGTTTTTATTATTTACAAATTTTAACCATTATTTTAGTACAACTTATTTTAATTTTTCTTGTTTTACAACCTAATGTTTAGCTCTAAGTTACCAAATATTCTTGTTAGTCATTAAGAGTTATGTGTTATTGTTTTATAAAAGCTTGTAAACTTTAGTCCATATTATTTTTTCATATAGTTCAAATGTTTAGTTCAACTTGTTTTGCAAGGTGCCATTAATTATCAATTTAGAAGGACGTTTCGTCAGTAACGTCCTTGGTAGGCGGTATGTTGAAGAAGAAACCAACCAGAATTGTAGTTAGTACCTGTCCGCTCGATAGATGGCGTTGACGTCAAATTAGATCTCGCTATGGTTTCGTTGCATCGAATAGTATATAAGATCAAAACAATGTAAATGCAAAAAAAAATCAGTTCAGCCTAGATCAGGACACAATTTGTTGTTTAATTTTAAAGCCTATTAGTGTTCAAATACAGTCCACCAGTCCACACTTTATTATCATCTCGGTAATAAACACAATGCATTACAATTTGATCCAGGTACTTAATTCTTAATTATATCCATAATTATATGGGTACCCTCAGTAATTAATGGTACTTTGATTTGTAACTTTTATTTTGTTCTATTTTTTGATTCTACTGTTATCATGTAATAATAATGTTTTCTGAGAATAATATATTTTTTTTTTTTTTCATTAAAACTAATAGGTAGTTTTTTATTTTAATTATTCATAGGTTTTTTGTTTAAAAGCTCTGATGTGATACGTAAAGTGCAACGAAAATCTCTTATGTGTCTAGAAAAAATGTTTTTATTTTTTAAAACATTATACTAATTTTAATTTCAACTAACAAGAGCAAAATAAATAGCAGGAAATCATATGGCTGATACCTATATTTTTTGTTGTAATTGGTTTCATTATATTTTTTTCAGTAGACGGTTTATATCGATTTTCTCATAAAGTTGAATTTTACACATAAGAGGTCTTAAAGTCGCAACGACGATACGTTGACAAATAATGTTGGTAAAACTTTTTGCTAACAGTGTCACAGCAACAATTAGTGTAAGAAGCCGCATCATGGTGCCGGTGCGACTGCGGCGCGTCACCGGCCATGAGGGACGCGCCAACGACGCGCTGTTCCAGCCGGCTGCGCGGGCGCCGCCTGTATCACAGCACACGCTTGTGTTCTTCGGCGGAGACGTGCAGGTGTGTGTGACAGGCATGACGATTCAGAATGAGATAGAAGTGAAGAGGTGGTGTACAGTCAACCTATGGTGACATCAAATTCAAATCATCAATTTCAATTAGACCATTGCAGGCACTTTTGAATGTCAAGAAACAAAATGAAGCTACAGTCCCGGTCACAAGGCATAATAACTTATGAAAGTACAGTTGCCCATTCCAAAGCGTTCATCTCTATGGAGACGAATGGGCAAAAAACTCCATGGACAACTCCATCTACACTGCAACAGACTTACTCATCGTTCTCCTGCCCTTTTTTAGGGTTCCGTAGTCAACTAGGAACCCTTATAGTTTCGCCATGTCTGTCTGTCCGTCCGTCCGTCCGTCCGTCCGTCCGTCCGTCCGTCCGTCCGTCCGTCCGTCCGTCCGTCCGTCCGTCCTCGCTTAATCTCTGTGACCGTCAGCACTAGAAAGCTGAAATTTGGTACCAATATGTATATCAATCACGCCGACAAAGTGGTAAAATAAATATTGGAAAAAAATGTTTTATTAGGGTAGCCACTCTATATGTAAAGTGGGAAGTGATTTTTTTTTTAATTTCAACCCTAACGTGTGATATATTGTTGGAAAGGTATTTAAAAATGAATAGGGGTTTACTAAAATCATTTTTTGATATTGTCAATAATTTCGGAAATAATCGCTCCAAAAGTAAAAAACAATGTGTCCTAAACTAATGGTTCAAAAGTTAGAGGGGGGGCCCTCTAACTTTTGAACCATTAGTTTAGAAAATATGAAAAAAATCTGAAAAGTAGAACTTTATAAGGACTTTCTATGAAAATTATTTTGAACTTGATTGACACAACAGTTTTTGTACAAAAAGACAAAAAGTTTTACAAAATAATTTCTGGACTAAGTTTGTAGTATAATCGTATATGCAAGCATTTTTTTTAACTTCGTTTACATATTTTATTATCCTAAACGTATCTTTTTTCAAACAAAAAAAAAGAATTATTGAAATCGGTTCTCGCAATTCAAAATTATTAAAAAAAAGTATTAATTAGGAAATATAATTCTCTAGTTTGTGTTGTGGTCGGGACATCATCAAATACTTAATCACCCGATCTAGGTGGAGCGTGTGCTGTGTCAGACTTTTACTGACTAGAACCCGCCCATGTTGCTTCTTTTGCCCTTTATGTTCCGGGGACCATAATCTTTCGAACAACCCGTAATCACGATTCTCCTGTCCATCTCAATATATTTGTGGACGACGTGGCATTTGTTTGTCTTCCATACTACTCTATTATTCGTAATTTTAGCAGTCGCATCGTTTGTATCCATATTATCTTTCACACATTCAGACTCAAAACTTTCGTCACTATATTTTCCTCAACAGAGTTACTAAATTGTAATATTTGTATCGCGATGTTTATTTTTCCAAGCAAAAGCAATTAACATAGTATACAGGAATTGAACAAATATCGTCAGGCCCAGTTGCCTTCCAGCGTCAATACACAACAGCAGTCTGCTTCGAGGCCTCTACTATGGAGAATAAAGAACTTAAGACGCTGTTCCTTTTCCTCACACCTCCAAATCATATTATTTGATATGTTTTATATGGCGATAGGAATAAATACCGGTGTTCTACGGCAATTTCAGTAATTTTGAGTAAATGAATTTCAGATGCTTTTTTTTTGTATTTTAAAAAGAATTGACTGGAAATTAAGGCTTTAGCACATCTTGTCAGCCAGTGACACCAAAAATCATAATCACTCCAAAGACGTGTAACTATTTGAGTTTCAATGTTCTCATTTAATCCTTTTGTCTCTGGCCAGGACTTCCCGGAAGTGATGCAAGCGCACCGAGAGAACCGGAACTACATAAAATGGAACTTAGAGAGTATGGTGCGACTGTTGGGACACAGCTTCCCTACAAAACATATATTAGTTGTGAGACCGTCTAGGTAAGTTGTGCCTTGCTCATTTTGTATTGTGGATGGAATCTTAAGAAACCGTAAAGGGAGCCAGTACCGTACGGGCTTCCTAAGAAACCAGGCTTTGGAAGACGAATGTATCTGTATCTCTACGACCTCTTAGTCATCGGATGATGACGCTTGTCGAGTTATATTCACTGAAGTTTTCTAAATACTTGTCAGATTAAAGGTTTTGTGTACATTGTGTTTGACTACACGGTTAGCGCAGTGGCAGAGCGATCGACTGCTGCGCTGCGTTTCGCGGGTTCGGTCCCCGCACGGAACAAATATTTTTAGGGCCTACAGATAGTTGTTTCGGGTCTGGCTGTTTGTGTAGGTGAGTTTAAATGGTTGTAAACGCACCCACGATACAGGAGAAATTTCCTTGTGTGGGTCAAAGTTTTGATCCGAATTCTGTTAAAAATGCAAACTCAGTCAAAATAAAAAAAGCTAAAGAAATAAGTTTCTACTTCCTGATAAGACCTAAATAAAGAGTTGCTGTAGATCCTTAGTCTGTCCGGACCCCTGCAGACCTGCTGAATCTGAGCCTGCATTCATGCTATATGTAGTTAGTCGTATGTAAACTCAATGATGTAGATGTATTTTTTCTTTATGAATAAATGTTAACAATTGAATTTAAGACTTAAGTAGATAGTGGAAGCAAAGAGGCCACAGGGAAGAAGATTGTTCTACTATGTTCTATATTATAGAAGTAGGTACATCGGTGGTTCCAGGGTAGAGTACAAGAGTTTCAGCTGCTATGACAACTTCGTGCCGAGTAACAACGCGGGCGTGCCCGAACACACGCCCACGCATGGCGCTCTTCTGCATTTAGAAAGGTGGGTAACAGATTTTTACTCTTTTCTTTAGATTTTTAGGGTTCAAATTTAAATAACATTAAATTGGACTTAAAATTCCTAGAAAGTACACTTTTTAAACTGACTCCAAAAAACTGGCCATAACGAGTTAGACTTACGCGAGGGATCCGTACGATCTTGCGAATAAACTACCACAGAGTTAGGTAATTTAAAAAAATAAAAAGTGATCCAATAAGGGTTCCGTATATTTTCCTTTTGAGGTCCAGTTACCCTATCATGAGACGTCTTAAAGCAGAACTTATTCCACTGAGGGAAAGAAACAGAGCTATATAATACATCTCTTTCTTACACAGGAATGAATAACTGCTATAAGATGTCATGGTAACCCTACAGAACACTAAAACGGTGGAGGTTCTCATTTCGACTGTGTTTTGTTTTGTTTTTGTTTATCCCGTTTTAGTTTCGTGTAATAGGGGGGGAGTTTATTGTCAACAACCGACCACGAATCTAAGATCCAGGCTACTACAGAGAAATTCCTCATGTTCCAATTTTGTTTTTTTGTTCCATAATCATTTGCACAATCTAATTGTTGGCTGTTTATGTCCAGGAAACAATTGGTACCAACTTACAGATTTTAGAAATCAAATAACGAAAGTAAACACTATCTGAATAAACTTTTATTTATATTGCAGGCTTCTGCAAAGCGTCAGCAATAGAATCAAAGGTTTCTCAACCACAGAGATGATTGAGGCTTTCTCCCCAGTCACTTTGCCCGAAGACATTGATATTGAAGATTTGCATGTAAGTTCTTTGTACAACAAAATTGCTGGGTTTGACTTATATCCTAACTATCTAAAAAAAAGGGACCATAGACTATAGTACGGCCAACGAGAAGCGATACGAAAGGTCATTAACCTAAAGAACAACTGTGGCGTTGACAATCTAATATTTAGCTCTTTCCATCTTGTGCCTTTGTCGTAATGTCTCGTTCTCCCTGCAAAAACATGACAACGGTAAGACGGGTTCGCCAACATTCGGGCGGCCACTTTAGATGGGGTTTTAGCATGGGTTTTGTTTACATTTGGTATCGCTTCTCGTTGGCCGTACTTTAGAGTATATGGTTTTAATTTCAACTCGATACCTCCACGCGTTCCCGAGATAAAAGATCTTGACAAGACAGACAGATCGACGAACAACACTGTTTTCCTATAAGGGTTCCGTTGTTTCCTTTTAAGGTACAATAAGCCTACTATGACATCTTAAAGCAGAACTTATTCCAGTGAGTGAAAGAGATGGTGCTAGACACCCTGTATAGCTCTGTCCCTTTCCTTTAGCGGAATAAGTTCTGCTTTAACACGTCATGGTAGGGTAGCTGATCCCTAAAAACAATTAGCCTTTTTTTGGGGTGGGAAATCATCAGTGTCAGACTTGTACTGACTTAAACGGGTGGGTTTAAGTCATGTTCCTTCTATTGCCCTTTACGTTCCGGGGCCGCGGTATCTCTTTCGAACAACCCGCAACAAAACAATTAGCTTTACTTGTTCTTATCAGTAAGGTCTTTCTATACCATTATAAATATGATTATTGTAGCGTTGCTTAAAGTCAAAAATCAGTTAACAATAGCCGATTAAATCCGTGCTGTTATCGTTAATCGCAAATTAGCGTGAAGTATTTACATACTTAACGATTATTGTCGATGGCTACGGAGCACGGTGTGTGGGTGCATGGAGTACTTATTCTGAAATTATTGTTTTTGCGATTATTACTTTATTCATTTTTAAAACATGTCATGATTTTATATTTCCTTTATACATTTTATTGTGATTGTAATTTAATTTTGCCTCTAATTTTATTGATTTAATTTTTAATGTTTTTTTATTTTAAATGTAATTTTGATAATTTTACTTATTTAATTTTCATGATTTTATATTATTATTAACATAGTTTTGTAAGTGCTACTAACAAAAATATGAATCTTTGTGTTCGATTTAAATAAATAAATAAAAAAAACACATTGTTGACGATTAAATAAAGAATAAAACATATAACAATGTAAAAATATAATCCTTACTAATATTATAAAAGCGAAAGTGAGTTTGATTGTTTCCTCTTCACGCTTTAATGGCTAAACCGATTTTTTAAAAGAGTGGGGTATGAAGGAGATAGAGGGACGAAACGGGAATACTTAGCGTTGCTATTACAAATCAATAAGGTGCTACCGAATTTAACGCGAGCGAAGCCGCGGGCAAAAGCTAGTATAGTATAAAATGAAGTCGCTTTCGCTGTCTGTTCGCTTAGATCTTTTAAATTGTTTAACGCAATATTCAACAATGGATACAGCGATTCAAGGGGAACCTTTATATGTTGCAGCTGGTATAAATATAAATGATTGTTTATTAGTAACTAGATAGCACACACGACTTTCGTCCGCTTGAATTTATTACACAGTTCCCCTTTCCTGATTTGCAGGCACCTGCTACCTGTAGTTTTTACCCTTGCGCCTTGTTGATTGTAATAGCAAAGCTAAGTTTTCTCTTTTATTCTCTCTCCCTTATTTTCCACTTTAAAAGAAAATATCGTATGTCCGTCTCCAGGGTCCCAACTATCTCTGTACCAAAATTTATCAAAATCGGTTTAGCCATTAAGGTGTGAAGACGTAACAAACAAACTCACTTTCGCTTTTATAATATTAGTAAGGATTACTTTCCAATAGTAAGAAAATTCTGTTTAAAGCTAAGACCTCCTTAACTAACATACAGAACTCGGCCATCCATCCAGTTGAGCCGAGCAAGTCGAACGGCACGAAGCCATCAGCGAGCGGCTCCAACGAGCGCGACGCGGACCACGAGTGCCGCGACCTGCCAGAGCACAAGCCGTGAGTAGGTTTAGTTCCAATGGATGTTGTAATGTGTCTTTTTATTTTACTTTTTGCATCGTATTATAAAAAGGTGTTGAAGTAGCGAGAGGGAATAGGTCACCTTCTTCTGCAAAGCTGTTATGCTAGCGAAGGAGGTGCCTGGATGTTTGAGGGAGAGAACCAAACTAACACAGTCGTGGGAGACGTTCCGGGCGTCGGACTACCCGAGATGACTCCCGGCCACTGTATACCCGTGGCTCTGGGGACGGTGAGCAATGGGTAGCTCACCGTACGTCCGTCTAGTAACAACCGGCCGTGTCGACGGCTCGTTCGTGTTCCACACGCGCCTCAAAGAAATGTCAGCAAAGCAGAGAGGCCTGCCAGGGACACCGCCAACTGGGGTTGTGGGTTGTTCGAAAGAGTTGCTACGTCCCCGGCACATAAAGGGCAAATTAAGCAACATGGATGGGTTTTAGTCAGCAAAACTTTCCTTTCTTACACTTCCCTTTGCTCCGCCCAGAGTGGAGGAAGTTATTTGACGATATCCTATCTGGCTGGGTTGCTTTGAGGTTCTCAAACGCCTCCTCTCTCTCTCTCTCAAACGCCCGGTCACCTCCTTCAAACATTGTTGACGCCTAGAATGCTGCTCTCTATTGCACGTTGGCAGACCTTTTTAAATTTGCGGTAAAAAAATCATCAAATAACTTCCCCTGCTCTGAAAGTGTCAGACTTTTCCTGACTAAAACTCAACCATGTTCCTTCTTTTGTCCTTTATTTTCTGGGGCCGCGGTATCTTTTTCGACCAACCCGCAACCCCGGCACGCGGTGGCCTTGGTAGGCCGTCATTACGGCAAACCTTGAGTTTGGACTTATTTGATCAAATGTTTGATACTATTCGTTCTTCCCATACAAAGTTCCTTTGTTCTGACCAATCAACCATCATTAGAAATGATTACAAAACCAAATCTTCCTCTATCACCAGTGAGTCGGATCCGCTCTGGTGGCGAGACAAGTTCGCCCTGGACGAGTCACAGCTGACCCTGGTGGGGTTCAGCAAGGGCTGCGTGGTACTCAACCAGCTCATATACGAGTTCCACTACGTCAAGACCCTCACTCCTGGGGACGCGCATATGATGAGGTAGGTGGAGACCGCGAAACGGGTTGGGACATGGTTCAGATTACAGCTCCGCGCCGTGCCCTCGCAACAGAAGTCGGAGGAGACCCTGTCGCTGCCGACCGTCGATCGATCGATGGTTGGCAGCAGTAGAGTCCTGGGAGGCAATGATGTCTTTCTGCGACACCGTCATGTCGCAGTAGGAAGCTGCGGACGAGGCCCGCCAGGTCAAACGGGCCAGCACTATTCCGGCGCGGCAGAAGTCACATTCGTCCCTGCTGCACCCCGACGCAAGTGTGCGAGGGAACACCGGTGTGTTTTTCGTCAGTTGGAGTCTGACAGACCCCTCCGCCGACCCTAGGACGGAGCAGAAGTGTGCGCAATTCCACATCGTAAAGAAAAAAATGGTTCAGATTACAGCTAGCTAGACTGAATTATAAAGACAGGTTTATTTTCCTTTTAAAAAAAAACTTTACCCCACAACAGGAATTTCTCCTATATCGTTGCGGTTGTATCCTATAACGGCCAGAGCCGGAACGACTATCTGAAGGTCATATAAATATTTGTTCCGTGTCAGCAGTCAAACGCTTAGCCACTGCTCCAACCGTGTCTTCGAATCGAAACTGGCTTAACATAAAACGGATTTCTTTATTAGTTAACATATATACATCAGAAACCATCAGGTTGCCGAAAAGACAGGTGATAGGATAAATGAAGTTTATTTTGCAAGTAGGTTTTCACAAACACCTTTACACGTCTTATTTTAAAACTAGATGAGGACAGTGTTTCGTACCCGACTACTCTGAGAGGAAACAGCCGAAATAAACTCATAGGTCACAGTCTCTTTTAAAGTCCAGACAACAAATCTTGGTCAACTTACATGAAGACTATGCAGATTAGTGTCTGAAATGGTCTTTTTAAGAAAGCACCACACAGATTGAGTGGACCTGTCCAGTCGGTGCAAACATTTGTTAGTTATCGTGTAGCTCGACTCATAACCCAAGGAGCTCAACGACACGACGAACAATACCAAAATAAAGAACATTTGTGTAGGTCCCTTATAGTACTCAAATTGCATTAAAAGTTATGATTCAAAAGATAATGTTCATGTTGTATGCTTCAGGTTCATGTCCCGTATCGAGGACATGTACTGGCTGGACGGTGGGCACGCGGGCGGGAAGAACACCTGGATCACGTCGCGCAGTCTACTGGAGACGCTCACCAGGCTCAGTAAGTTATTCACCGCACTATCTAAGGATTTAGGAAGTAGTCATTGAGTGTCCGGAGGTCTCTACAAAAATAATAAAAACGCGGAAAAATTTAGGTACGAATAGTTTTCTGAGATCTTATCATAAGATTTGATCAAAAATATCTAAAGTCACAAATTAGCATTACGCCTTTAATTCCCGGAATAATTATTCATATATAATAATTATTCAAATTAATAATTCTTATAAGAATAAGGCAGAGGCGTACCTAATATCAAACCAACATTTCGCCTGTTATTTTAAGTCCCATGTAATATAGGGGGTGAGCCTATGACCCCGCGTGAGTCACCGCGGCTGATACTAAAAAATCAAATGAAAAAAATGGCACTACGCCCGACCTGGGAACCGTATCCAGAACCTTAAACGGTCGTGCTTGATTGCGATCAGCAAGTTTCAATTGACTACCCACTAGTTCTTACCAGTTTTCAGTATTCTTCTCTCACCGTGACTTGTTCATGCTTCTCTTCCAGATATAAATATCTTCGTTCACGTCAGTCCTTACCAGGTACAAGATGAAACTAGGCCTTGGATCGGCAGGGAGGAGAAGGCTTTCACAGGACTACTGAAGAAAAATGGCGCTAAGGTAACGTAATGCAACGATGCTCTTTATTAAAATTTTAACTTTACTTTAACAATAACACGGTGAATAAAACAGCTTAACATGTAGACCAGAAGACACTATGTTTATGCAATAATGTTTTGTTATAATAAATCTTATTTCACGTTTAGTAAAGTAAGCAATGACTTAATGTGGGGCCTACGCCTGTCCCCTCAAACTTACGCATTGTAAAACCAAATGAGTTTAAAATATTAACCATAGAGTTTCTTGCCGGGTCTTCTTCATAAGTAACGACCTACCCGAACCGTACACCTTTTCTTGCCATATAGGCCTAAGTATGTGAAATAAAAATATTTATTGATGTTTCCCTTTACCATTCGTTGATTTGCAATCACTAAATGTTTTTTGTTCCCTCCTTTTTACACGTTGCATCTTTTTCATTCAGGTAAACAGATACCTGCACGACCAGCCCGGCATGGCCCACTCTCTGAACATGCACTTCGAAGTCCTAGCTAACTTTAAGAGCATGCAGAACTGCATACCATCGGCCATGCCTGACACTTCGGACGAGGAAACTGAATAACTTGCGGCAGAAAAGACAGCGTCAAAATAACTACAACGAATTTTGCGAACGACTAAACGTGGTTTTTTTTTGCCACGGGGCCAAAATTAACGCCATCTTGTTTTTTTTCAATAAAGTTCGTAATCGAGGTTAAGTCGCGCTTGCGTGGGTCAATCTATAGATTAGCCATATAGGGCTTCCTCCGTGCCTCAGAAAGCACGTTTACCGTGGATCCAAGCTGTCATGTCAATTGTAGGCCTTTGACAGTCGTTACAGTTAGTTAATAGCCTAAAAGTCAGACAACCAGTCTTTCCAAGGGGATACGTTCTAACTGAGTTGTGGAGGTCAGATTGGCAGTCGCTTTATGTAAATTTTAGCATCAGCGGCATCCGGTAAGTCTGAAAGCTAACCCAACATAGTTGGGAAAAGGCTAAACAGATGATGATGATTTGTGATAATTTCACAAATGTCTTCGATGACATTCATACGCCAAAGGATCTTTATTCAAGTTTAGGTTATTTATTAACCGTCGTTATTTTTTAAGTCGAGGGATTTTCGGTGGCAATATTAGTTTTATTTATCTTGGCTTAGAGTGGGACAATCAACAACGAAACGTTTAACTAAATTTTATATATTTTTGTACGTTGCTACTGCTGGTATTACAGACATGTCCGGCAAAAATCTTCCAAAATGAGTTTTATACACATCTTTTTCAATCTGTTTTGTAAAAACAAATTTTTAACCTTTTAAAATTCTGGAATTAGCCAACTGACCAATTGCTGGCACGATAGCTGGTCAAAAAGAAATATGTTCATGCAAGAAATAAAAAAAATACGTTATTCGCGACACGACGCCGTTCGGAACAAAATACGACAATATATGATTCATTTCGCGTCGCCAATTTCAATTACGGTCCTTCTCTACAGCTCTATAACGTTTAAATAACGGGAACCAATCACAATTATGTAATATTTTTATTACGATTATATTTTGGCTTGTGATAAAGAGAAGGTCAATTTCTAAACGAAATTGAATAGTTTAGTTGAAGAAGGTTGTGGGCTAAATTGTGAAAACTTGAGACTTGAGAAAATATTATAATAATAGTTTATTTCCGATATTTTTGTGGGCTTTTTAAAGCCCTTAAAAGCCATACAGGCCTAGAATTAAGATTTATTTTTTTAAAGCATTCTTACTTTTAGTATCTTGAATAATTATGATAGGTTTAAAAAAAAAGAGTTTTAAACTCAAAGTGATTTTTTTGCGAGATTTCCTCTCAAGAACTGAATTTTCGTTATTTTTTAATTATTATTATCTATTCATAACTGTTAATTGTTTAAATCATTATGTCAGATTAAGTTATTTAAGCGGGTCAAATTTACATGTTGTTTTGTTAATATTTGTGTATTTTAAGCCATATAACAGTTGCCAATAAGTACATTTTACAATATCTAAGCTGTAGAATTATATAATAAAAAATAAATTCCACCGCTTTATATACTATATTACCGCGTCCTTCCCAAGAGTCGCATTGTAGATAAGTTATACATAAAGCGTTTACAATGAAAAAGTGACTGGCCTCGCGCCATGTTGATGACGTAGTAGCTGTTATATCGTAGGCTTATGTACTCATAAAAAATAATACAAAAAAGGTTTTCGATTGGCGCATGCAGAGACTGGAGGCCAGCATTCAAGTGATAGTTAACAGTCTCGATATGGTGAGAACTCAGTCACTTTCACTTTTTTTTTTTTTGGAGGTCTATGTATAGAGTTTGGGTACTAACTGGTAATCCCGCTCAAAGGTAATAGTGTCTAGCCCTCGAATTCCCAAATGACATATTATGAAAAAATCTGTCGTCGTCATTATGCAGCTTATTAAAATCGTGTCAGCAAGCGAGTTTTCAATAATAATTTCAAGAAACTAACATTGAGAATTCGAGCGTGTGCGTTATTAGTGTTTTAATTAAATAACTTGCACCTGTTGCAAGAAAACAGTATTAAATGTATTTGTGTAACTACATAATAATAATATGTTCGCCCTAACTAGGCGTAATTTTTAACGTGATTACGAGTAGAAAATTAATGTTTTATGATTCTTCCATATTTTTGATGATCTTTGGAATATTTAGCAAATACAAAATTAATATTTATTTTTGGAGTATACTTCCATGTTGACGTTTTAAGAGGCTAGGCTGGGCCTACCTTAAACGTATCCTTTAAAAGACAAAAACATATTTAGGACAAAAAAGAATTCTCGTAATGCAATGTATAGTGTAAATAAATTGCTTTAAAATCGATATATATATTTGGATAGAATGAAATTGATCTCAATTCGATGAATTAAATTATTTTTAAAGAAGTTGTTGTTTTTTTTCTTGCACCCTGTATAATTGCTACCGCAAGCACAGATTACTAAATAGCTACTACGTAGCAGATACATCACTCCAATACAAAAAGGAAAATACCTACGCTATAATAGCCTACAAAATCAAAATAATAATACCAGCTGTTTGCAGCTAAAAGAAATGCACCATAAGTACGCACAAAGAGAGTTGAGATTGTATTGCCCGCCGCGCGACCAACGTGCGGGCGCGTCATCGAGCGAATGTGCTAGGGTTGAACGTATGATGAATTGATGATAATGATAATAAAACGAATGTTGTAGAATCAAATATGTTTCAGTTTAATAAAATGACTGATATCTTTTTTTCCTTCCCTGAATTCACGATTATTGATAATTAAATGAAATATTGTGGAAAATATTCTAAACCGCGTAAATAATTTTAATAAATAATCGAAAGGGAAACAGGAGCAAAGTGAAGGAAAATCAATCAATTTCAAAATTTCCAAGATGGTACTGCCAGGCCGATCCATTATTACGTTGTCAAAATTATTTAAAAAAGTTGCTTCTAATTCTTCAATTTAATTATTATATTGAAGTATAATAGTAGAATTATTATATTATTATATTCAATATAATTATATTACCCATATACTGCACAAAAATTACGTGGTTTCGGCATTTTGAAAATCAGCGCGGTAATCACGACGTCGTAGCACGGTGCGACAGCCCACTGTCAGTTGTATCGACGGCGATACACGAAGCGGTAGGCATAAAACGCGTGGCCTTGAGCGAGTGACGGACGCCTGCCGCAAGGTCGATAATTTATGGGAAGTGGTCACTTCATTCTGCGAAGCAGTCATGCTAACGAAGGAGGTGGCTGAGCGTTTGAGGGAGAGAATCTCAAACCAACCCTGCCGCCGCCAGACGACTCCCGGCCACCGTAGATGCGGACCTGTGGACGGAGCAATGGGTAGCTCAACATCCGTCCGTCTATTGATTACAGGCCGTGTCGACGGCGCGTTAGTGTTCCACGCGCCTCAAAGAGATGTCAGCAAAGTAGAGAGAAAGGAACATGGGTGGGTTTTAGTCCGTACAAGTCGGACACTCCGCCTAGAGCAGGGTGAGATATTTGATAATTTCCCATCCGTTAAAATAGGTCGATAAGTTACGAATAATTCCCAGTCGCCACCTGGCAATCGGGAATAAATTTCGTCACCCCAGTCATGACTGGGAAGTTGGTCAGTGACTACCACCCATTTGGGTGAGGGGGGAGAATCATCAAATAACTTCCCCCGCTCCACCATCTTCCGACTGAGAAGAAAATGCCCTTTTATAAAACATATCTAGGATTAAATATGAGAAAAAAAAATAGCAGAAAGATATCAATCAATCTTAGTTTGTTGTCAATTCAGTTCCAAATTGAATAGCATTACATATTCTGCTCACGGCGTTTTTCAAAGTTCAAATTGTATTGTTGAACCCCTACCTTCGGAAGAGCTTCATGAACCAATTGTCAATTGAGACTGTAATAGCGGCGTGTTGACAGCCTTGAAAATATGAGTCGAAAAGTTACTCTGACATTACGTTTCCTTCTGTTTGGGAAATGAAAGATGCCGCGCTAAGTTGATGTCGCTATTTCTTCTATTCTATTCTAGTGTCAAACTTTTACCGGCTGAAACCCATCCATGTTTCTTGTTGCCCTTTGTGTGCCGGGGCCGCGGTAAGTCTTTCGAACCACCCGCAACCCCGGCAGGCGGAGGCCCTGACGTGTCCCTCTGGTTTGCTAACATCTATTTGAGGAGCGTGCCAGTAAAAAAATACTATTTCTAAAATAAAAGAAGCAAGTCCTTATTAACAGTTTATTAAGTAAATTCATTCGTATAACTAAATACAGTAACCAATGTACTACGATAAACCCGCTCATATTCAAAACAAACATTACACGCCATTTTGCTTGCAGTGTAACAGAAGCTACAGAGATTTTATTAGTGATTTGAACCTTAGATATCAAAATACATGTTTATAATGAAACTAGCGGCCCGGTACGTGCTTCGCTACGTATTTACAAAAAAATGTGATGCAGCGCCATCTGCCGGACAAAATTGTGAATCTAAACCATTCTCAGATCCCCTTGAACACACAAATTTCATGAAAATCGGCCCAGTCGTTTGAGAGAAGTTCAGTGACATACGCACTCACAGAAGAATTATATATATAAAGATAACTAATTTAAATTTTAAACAAAGATTGGTCTGAATCAAATCAAAAAGAGTTTTCTAGAAATATTACATAAATATCACACTTAATCCAGAAGGACTAGACAGAAGGGATTCGTTTCAAGCAATAAAATACAGACCCTTAAAATATTTAAAGTACCGCATTTTTTGTCACATATTTGTGTCGTTGGCGTTCAGGGCAAGCGCTTGTCACATATATGTGACAATAACATTCAAAAGATGGACAATTATTTTATTCTCTTTAATAAGTATCACTGGTTTATACCACTAGGTCACACTGCAAGCAATATTAATTGATACAATACCTAACACACAACGAAACGAGTGGAGCTAACAGCCTTACTGACATATACATAGAGAGGAATGATTTAGTTGGCCCGTCTATTTGAACCAAACTGATTTACACACAGATATTTCTTTATAAAGTGATATTTTTCGTGATTAAGTAATATGACAACTAAATGAAAGGATCCGACAATAATTATAGCCGGAGCTCACCTGACAAAGAGCATCGACGCGCGCCTTAATTGCCATTAAAATATCAACCTAGTGTGCCTTGAAATAAAGTCGAACAACACTGTCGATGCAGACAGAAGTAAAAGATACGCGGCATTCGAGCTATTTTGAACTGTATTTCAATGTGCACAAGGTTTCTTTTCAACGGCTATTAATTACTTGCCTTTAAGCTTTTTAATATTTATTACTGTGACTTCAGTTTACTGGGTGAAGAGATCTATGAGGTGGCTAACAACATACAGTTAGATCACTAACTAACAAAATGCACTTTTGGAGACAATTCATTTTACAAGTGGATGCTTACATAGAATGTTCAAAGTAAGTTATTTATTTTCAACCTTAATTATAAAACTTTACAGTCAATTACATACATTGTATCGCTTCTAACGGGACATATCTTTAGACACATCACCGAGATTAAAATACAATTATTTTTAGTGAATTAGAACCATATACTCAAGTCTGTGGCCCCTTGGACAGTGAAAATATCAACCCTCAAGTCTATGCAGCCAAAAAATATGGCCCTTTTCATCGCAAGTTTGTACAGAGAATTATCGTAAACAAGAATAATGTTTACAGTGGTTAGATTATTTTTTTGTTGGCCGTACATACAATATCAGCTACTCTCTAACAACATACCTACATAAGCATCCACTTCACAAATCGCTACACACTTCACATATTCTCAAACTGTCCATCCTTGTCTAACAGCAGGATATTAGGGTTTTCCTTCTCGAACTCCGTGGGTTTCCTTAGCCGCTGCTGATCGGTCCACTCGCCCTCGCCCGCGCCCCACTCGCCGACCTTCTCGCCTATCACGTCGATCTCGTCTCTAGCTCGTTGCTTCTCCACCTGGATCAGAAATCTGCTGTTAGGTGTAAAGTTGGTGATAAATTGATGATTAAGCATGGTAAGACGTGTTCACAAATCCATATTACTGATAAGTATTTAGTCATTATGAGATACTTATTATCAGTAATGTGGATTTTAGTAAGCTTTTATGCTAGTAGCTCTTTTAAAAACTTTTTATTTTCTTTTGAAGAGAGTCAGTCGCCTTGTAATCTCGAATTTGTTCTTGTCTACGTTGAAACTAAGTCTTTCTCACTGTTATCTTAAATAACAAATCACAGTTACAGGAAATGTACACTTTTCGTATTCCCCTCAGTAAACCCTTCCATTTGATACCCATATTGTGGGATTGCATAGAAAATAAGTCTTGTAATGATAAGAACCTTTCATCGTCAAAGTCATTTTTATATACACTAAGGCCAACTAGCAGCGATACGAAAGGTCATTAACATAAAGAACAACTGTGGCGTTGACAATCTAATATTTAGCTCTTTCCATCTTGTGCCTTTGTCGTAATGTCTCGTTCTCCCGGCAAAAACATGACCACGTTAAGACGGGTTCGCCAACATTCGGGCGGCCATTTTAGATGGGGTTTTAGTTCTCGGGGCTTCTCGTTGGCCGTACTGTACATGCAAAATCTCAGCTCAATATAAAACCGGGATGTGGGTGAAATTAAACTTATAAGTTTTATTACATCGTTAGTTACAAGTGAAACTAATAAAAATGGTGCATAAATGCTCAATTCATGGGAGAGGTCTAGTCTACTATAATTGACAGTGGTATGGGAATGAGCGGTGTAAAGTATTCTCGCGAACCTGTTACCTCCGTGTCGTGTTTAGCGAACTTGTCGAACATGTTCGCGTACAACTGCTTCTCCTTCTGCTTCTGTTTCGCGATCGCTGACTTGCAGACAATGATCTGGTTGGCTGCAGCCTGGGAAGCAAATAAACATGTTTTGTAAGACCATTATAAGTGACGTTATTTTATTTTGAGTAACATTTAAATATAAATCATGAAGTTGCAAAAAAAATATTAGTCTGCTGACATGTGATTTAGACGTCTACTAACCAAGCTGTTGATACTAAAAACGTTATGCAAAATTTGGGCTTAATCGGTTGAGGATAACTGTTTAAAATTCAGTAGCAAGATTTGATCTATACAAACATTGAAAGTTAAGCTTGATTTTATTTTATCGAATTTAACGCGAGCGTAGCCGCGGGCTATGCTCACGTTAAATTCGAGGTAACACGGTTCCTCTTTCCTAATTTGCAGGTACCTGTAGTTTTTGCCCTTGCGCCTTATTGATTGTAATAGCAATGCTAAGTTTTCCCTTTCCTTCCCTCGTTTCCCACTTTTTTTATTTAATAATTAGCCCATGTCCGTCTCCATTTAGTTTAGCCATTAAGGCGTCAAGACGTCACAAACAAATAAACTCACTTTCGCTTTTATAATATTAGGTAGGCTTTTATAGTAAGGTTTTTCAAAAAAATACAATGTTTCAACTCACCTTGTTCTGTGGTTCAGCTTCAACAACCTTCTCAAAGTCCTTAATAGCCTGTTCAGCCTCCCCAAGTCCCAGCAGAGCCTGGCCTTTCCTGAACAGTCCCTTGACATTGTTCTCATCAAACTTAAGAGCTTTCAGTGCATGGTCCTTGGCCTCGAAGTGATGAGCTGGAGTGACCTTCAAGTAGACCAGAGAGAGATTCAGGTGAGCTGATAGTAGGAGCTCCTTGGCTAGGTTCCGGTTTTCTTCTGATTCACTTGTGTCTTCTGACAAGTCTGGAAAGATTCAGTACAGTTAAGTAAAAAAAGACAGTTATTATGCCACAAAAAGAGTAGAAGTATCAAGATTTCATTTAGATTTAAACTAAGTTGTTTGATTCAGTTTCTAACGTTTTCTTTTTATTCTAATATCTTTTAGAAATGATTGCCATCTGTAAATTTTTCATTATTAATAAGCTTATTGCCAGTAAAATTAACTCTATCATTACTGGCGAAATTCGGGGTATGTTATCCTTTCACTTTGAAAAAATATCATTGCCCGAATTTAGCCGGGCATATGATATGCTGTGGAATCATGTAAACAATACATATCCAAGAGATTAGAGCAACCACGAGAGATTTGCTGTCCGTAATAAAATTCAAATCCGCCGTTCAAAAAACTAGGTACTACTAACCACTCTAGAAATTTCTCCTGTGTTGTGAGTGAGTTAACAAACATTTAAACTCACATACACAAACAGCCAGATCCGAAACAACTTTCTGCAAGTCATGTAAATATTTGTTCCGTGCGGGAATCGAACCAGCGACACGCGCAGCAGTCGATCGCTCAGCCACTGCGCCAACCTTGCCGTCAAATGACGGAATTTGAATGGACAAACTCCTCCGTTTTTGGAAGTAGGTTAAAAACACAGATAGAAATTCACTAGAAACTCACCTTCTAGTAAGGCAGTGACCCTCTTGTACATCTTGATAGCCAGCTGGAACTTGCTACCCTTGAAATAATTGGTGCCCTTCTCTTTGAACATCTTTGCCTGCTCTAGTTTCTCTGCACCATCCATTGCCCAGGCCTCTTTGGTTTTCTCGAAACTGTTCAATTTCACTATGTATTCTACTGGGGAGTTTGGTGGAACTCCTAACTCTGCATTCCCTTCAGATTTGAAGGCGTATTTCGGCTGAATGGATAGCCGGGACTTCTCGCCCTGAGCGAACTTTTCTAGGGCTCTCTCGATGCCCTCGCAGACCTTGTGTTCGCTCCCTTCTCCTAGAGGGAATGTCACTGTTCTGGTGTCGAAGACTTTGCCGTCAACTTGCAGTCTGCCTTCGAGCTCCACTGTTGTAAAAAACGGTTATATTAGCTTTGTTAATCTAATTAATTCAGTCGATTATTGTTTCGGTTCTGAATAGCTACATAAGCGCACTCGAAAGGTCAAGAATATGTTTCGCCAAATAAGTATTTTTCTTTTTCCAAATTATTCTATTTTCATATCAACATTCTACCTGCCTGTCAAAGCATTCAAATGAACATTTCTTTATCATAATATCATGTATCGCATTTCATTCTATTCAGGCTAGCAAATGTGAACAGTAAAATATCACATTACGACAGCATAGTGAAATGCACCTTTTGTATTTTGTACAGTTAAAAGCAAACCTACTCGTAAATTGAAATAAAATGAAAGGGAGAGAAAGCCATAACATAGTTTATAGGATTATACGTCTTACACTTTTGTTATAAAGTTGATTTTCGAATTCTGATCCACTTGTTTAAAAAAGAAAATATAATTGAATACAAAAAATAAGTGATAAACACAACAAACAGTACTAAAACCAGACTTGAATGTTCTGCTGTTGCGCATTTAATAAAATAATACGCACGCAATAGGACGGTCAAACGTAGACGTACAAACTTGCGATATAAATGGCTATATCTTTTGACTGCGTAGACTTAGAGGGATGATTTTCGCAGCTTCAAGCGACCACAAACTTGAGTAATTTGAACGCGATACCTCCACACGTTCCCGAGATAAAGGGTCTTGCCAGACAAATAGACAGTAAAGTAATCAATAAAGGGTTCCGCTTTTTCCTTTTGAGGCACGGAACTGTAAGTCACCAAAGACTACTAAATAGAACAGTCAGTTGCCTAATTGTTTAATTATAAGTAAGTGCTATGATAATTGCGCATTACCTGTGACCATGGCCCCGTCATTAGGGGCTTCGCTTCCGGTTCCCTGTTCGATGATGTGACGCAGGATTCCCTTGTTCTTGCCCGGAGACAGGTCCTCCACTTTCCAGTCTAACATTTCGATCTAAACAATCGAATATTGTCATTTAAACAGGTTGTTTCACAAATATCAGTTATATTACTTGGCCATGGAATTGTTATAAACGATGTAGCATAAGTTCAAGTAATTGATAAATGATGTGAGAGAAGGGTCCTAAAATTGCGCTTTAGCAGAATGATTTAAGATTAAAAAAAAATGTCCACAACAAAGATGCAGTTCTTCATCATCATCTGCCTACCTACCTACCTATTTCTATATATGTTGGGGTCTGCTTCCAGTACAACTGTATGCAGCTGAATAAAAGTATTTCACATAAAGCAACTGCCCATCTCACTTCCACAACCCAGTCAGTACTGAGTGATATGACACCCCTTGGTAATCCTGGTGGTCAGACTTTCGGGTCACTGATTATCAGTAACGACTGTCAAAGATCTACAAATTACAGCCGAGTCCAACAGCTTAACGCGCTTTCCGAGACACGGAAAAAACTCGGAATGTAACGGGGCCACCCGTTACCCATCTACAGACCAACCCAGGAAAGTGCAGCTTAACCTAATAATCAAACCAAGTGGCTCTTATTATTTAACCACAAGCTCCACCACACTGACACACTGACTATTTAGAAGTTACAATGTAATTCTTATTATTACCCCATTATGATTATGTGGCCATTTTAGGATTGATTAAATAAATAAATTAGACAAGTCAAGAGCCAATCTGAACTCACTAACTACAGCATGAAAGATCAGTTATTACCGCACAGACTGCCTCAGACTGGGTAACGTGTGTTGTTTAAATGTCTACAAAAGTCAGCCAAACTCACACACTGGCAAATCATTTATGTGAGCACAAATATGGCGGTTTATTACAGTTAATAGTACAATATGAAAAAAAAGCAAACATTCAAGGCTCCATTGTTTGCAATATCATTAAATATGCATCCAAATAAATATATGTAAGGTTCAAAAGTCCAAGGAAGTTCGCAAGTCCTTTATAAAACCAGTATAATTTATTTAAAATAATGGGCAATGAATACAATTCAAATTGAAATTAAATTGTATGTTAGTCACACAATTCAATTATTATCATAATTAAATAATATTGTCACTTGGAATAATATTTTGAATGTAGCATATATTTTTTTTGAGATATTAATAAGTCATGATTTTCCCTTGTTCCGTTCTAATTGGGTTCAGCGCAACGTTTTATCCTTCCCCTCATCTGTCAGATGTGACAGAATCATTTACTCCTTTCTCCTTCACATCATTCCTTACTCATCCATCTTTTCTTTGACCTTCCTCGTGTTCTTCATCCATCAACATTCATTTGTATCACTCTTTTAGTCACATGCATTTCATTCCCCATCATTACATGTCTATACTAAGATTAAATCTCGCTTTTTTTTTCTGCAACGGGCACAACTTTCAAATTACCCCTAATATGAGATACAATATGTACAATTGGCTAAAATAATTTAATTCTTAGTTTTAAAAAAATGCTACACCAGGAAGTTGTGGTGAAAAGAGGAACATTAAATATTATGTGGTTTTGGTAAAATCATATTTTCTGTGGGAATAAAGCATGTTACCACATAACTGTTGTGACACCAATCTGTAATTGTAGGTATAACACAATAACTTGGGACCTCTTTAAATCAAAATGCTAGCTGAACTATTAGGCACTCTTTACTTGTCAAGAGATTACACAGTGTTTATTTGTGGACAGGAAGTCATCAAATAACTTCCGGGGCATGCCAGACTTGTACTGACTTAAACCCACCCATGTTCCTTCTTTTACCCATTATGTTCTGGTGCCACTGAATCTCTTTCCAACAACCGGCAACCCCAGCAGGGCTCTCTGCTTTGCTGGCTTTGATTTGCGTTTACGTCAACACGGCAGACTACACAGCTGGGATACAGACTAAATCCTTACTAATATTATAAAAGCGAAAGTGAGTTTGTTTGTTTGTTACCTCTTCACGCTTTAATGGCTGAACCGATTTGGATGAATTTTGGTACAGAGATAGTAGGGAACCAGGAGACGGACATAGGCTAATATTTTTTTGAAAAAAGTGGGATGTGAGGGAGAAAGAGGGAAGAGAAGGGAAAACTTAGCGTTGCTATTACAAATCAGTAAGGCGCAATGGGAACTGTGTTACCCCAAATTTAACGCGGGCGAAGCCGCGGGCGAAAGCTAGTTACATATATTTGCTGTTCTCAGCATTGAAGGAATGAGGTTAGAGAATATCCCAAGATTTTAATAATTGTTAAGCTGCATTATGCTGCTACATCAATAGCAGCCAGGGGTAATTTGTTTGATGGAAGATTATTATTTGCTAGATGTCTTGTTGGTGGTTTTAAATATGAAGTGGTCACCTACTATGTGTTACTGCCTAAACAAAAGCATACTAAGTATGTACAGTTTGCCAAAGAAATAAATCAGCTGCTTTACTTAATTTTTCAATTTGGTCAAGTCAGAGAGTTCAGAAACCAATGCTAACTATTATTACTTTGACAATGGTCCAAAAGTCTGACAAAAGTACCTCACCAAGGGGTAACATATTTAAATAATACTAACTGGGTTGCAGAGGTTGTTTCATGTAAAATACTGCATGTACTGTTTTCAGCTGCATCCAGTTAAATGGGTATCCAACCCCAATGTAGTACAGAAAAGGCTGGGAAGAAAATAATATTACACTGGCAGTAGTTATGACCATAATATGACAAACGGTTCCAAGCAACCTATTTCAAAGTGAATCAATCAGCATGGTCAAAGTCTCATAAAAACTTACCTCAAATTGCAGTGTGGAGTTAGGTGGGATCTTGGGAGGGCTGCCAGCAGCACCGTAAGCATACTCTGGAGCACATGTCAAGACACACACCTCCCCTTTCTTCATCGTTGCCACTCCAACGTCCCATGCTTTGATTACAGAGCCTGTGAATAAACAGTGAGTTGTTCTACATTCCAGCCAGTTTTAAAAAGCTGCACAAGTCAAGCAATATGAGTGATGGGTCTCAAACTAAGTAGTTTATTTCAGCTGTGAGAAAACAACAACTTAGAAAATCACATTTAGATTAATTATTGTTTGACTTTTATATTGATCATAGAGTCAGCATCATTCTCATGCCCTTATCCTAAATTAGTAGTGATTAGCGCAGAATGTCTATTTCTTCTATACTTCTCGATTACTCTTCATCTATCAGACACAAATTTTGTTGCTATATTGATCATCGAGTAGTGGACATTAAATGGATATAATTATATTATATATTATCCATTCAGAAGAGTTTTCGATTTCATGTGGACGGGACAATGACTCAACATTAAAGTTTGGAAACATCTAAGCAAACATTAAATCAGCTGGTTCTCGTAAATTCAATGTGCTTGATATGTTTCCGTGGATTTCTTTATTACTACTACTACCTACTTTAAAATTATTATAAAAGGGCTAGGCTGCGCATATTTACGGATGCTTGGACGATAGTGCAAGTTAATCTGGTCTCAAATAATTATCTAGGTTATAGATAAATCGATCAAGGTAGTTATTCAAGAGGTCAAACAATAATTACATATTATAATTAGTAAGCATTACTACATGCAATTGAATTTAATAAAATATCACCTTTGCCCAAATCGAACTCGAATGGCTGTTTCCTGTCTCTGCTGGAGTCGAACTTGGAACCGTCCAGGAGTGTCCCTGTGTAGTGCACCGTGACCTGACATCCAGCGTTAGGAGTATCAGTCCCTGTACCCTCTTTTATGATCCTCTTCAACACACCGCGGTCACCGGTCTTAGTGATATCTACGCCTTCATCGACCGTCATGTCGGTTGATTTTACTTTATTATTTCAGTTACAAATAATTAAAACTGCAACGCGTACGTTGTTAAGACTCTTTTTAACAAATTGATTATTTTTTCTCGTAACTCAGGGTGAGTAGCGCGCCGGTCAATCTTTTTGAATGATTTGCGCACCACAGATAAAACACGAGGAAGCGTGGTTTTCGGAATTTTCTAGATTGACTGTGCGTACGTCTATCTCTTTCGTTTGTATCGTAATTTGTACTAAGTAGGATACATGAAAAGAAATGAGTTATTGTTTATTTAAACCTTATATTATCACTACTTGAATAAGTTAAATATTAATAACGTATTACATAAAATCTGCTGTAATTAAATATAGAGTATAATTTATTTTCTGGTTTTTGTTTTTTATTCACTATTTCTGTTTTATAATCTATAATTTTTCCGTTTCTTTATACGCAGAAATGCAACGATGGTAAAAATATTCATAACATTTATTTTTCATAACATTTATTATTAAACGCAATTATTATTGCTTCTGCTTTCCAAGAAAGTAATATTAAGTACTACTACGTATTTTAGGCTTATTTATGGTCTATAGTAAGTTTTATATGTAAATACCGGCCAAGTGCGAGTCGGACTCACACATAGGGTTCCTTCACACCAAACAATTATTATAAAATAATGTAATTATAACAACGATATTTCGAATGCACATTCAACGAATTGTTTTTCATAGAAGCTTTGTTAAAAATTGGCTATGGGATCTTAAGAATGAAACAGCATTAATCTTTTAACAAAGATGTGTATTTACAATTTATTTATTTTTATTATAAAGGTTTCAGTCTTTAGAAGTTAGGTTTACAGATAATGTAATTACCTGATATTATACATTTCAATTTAAACACTAGACTGATCAATTTTAAGCATTATGTATGTTATCTTGCATTGCAATGGAGCTACACTTATTTTAAAATGGTATTTATTTTACAGATAATGTAACATTATTTACACCTGGACAAAAATTAAATACAAGCCGCCACATACTTGTTACAAATCATAAATATTACAATATTTAGGTAAATTTGCGGTATTGTATTTTCATCAAGAATTATAGAGACATCTTATCTATAATTTTACATTTAAGTATTTTTTAACACAACCATAAATAAAGATTCTATTAACAATTCTGAGGACAATTAGTTACATAATATCTATAAAACTTTGATGAACTTTGAGACAAGAGTTTATAGCCCGGGTCATTCTTCCATTCATCTGAACCATCACAACAATCACAAATACCATCATTTACTTGATTTGATGGTATTTTGTTGAGGGACATCGACCTGGCCCTAAACTGGGTCTCACAGTAAAAAGTTCCATTTACACATGCACTTGTGCTGGGTTCGTCAGTTCCATCTTCACAATCACAGTAGTCATCATTCAACTGCTCGAAAGGTATTCTTTGGTCCGATTGTAAACAAGTGAATTCATTCTGATTATTTGGTCTGTATTTTGCCATATGAGAGAACAATACACCATGAATTACACCATTAATGTTTATAAACTTATCAGCTTCAGAACGCAGATGTGTATAGGCTTCTACTTTCGCATGATCCAGTTCCAAATCCAGAACTGGGGCAACTCCGCTATTGTTGCCGGCTTCTGACGTTATAGTCAAGAAAAAGTACAGCTGATATAGTATAAAACATATCACCATAAACAGAGTCAGGATTATGATGTTTTTCTTCTTTTTAAGACCCATCACGCATCTAATTATGTTACAGTTCCACTCACTGCTCTCTTGTTTCGGTATTTTTACAATAATTCACAGATCATATTGGGTAAACACCGAAATTGGAAACTGGTGTACATTATCATTACGAACGGTCACAAAAACATTCACAGTAACTTGCCATTACCAGACTATCCTCTTCTTTTCTTAATGGAAAGACGTGATAGAAAAAGTGAATAATGCAACTGATGGCGATTTGTAGTCATGGAACGCGTTTAAAAAAAAGTCACAAGCAGAAAATTGACGTGTACGTTGATAATAATGTGGTGCAATTTAAAAGTTCCTTCATAATTCACTTTCTTTAACTACAGCAGTACAGCATTCCCGAATCATATGATACAAGATTGCTTTTTACAACATGAAAGACTCGTAGTGACTTATGATGAATGAACACTACTTGAAATGGATAATTGGATAGAACAAACAAAACATGTCCGTTTTCTGTCAAGTGTCAATCAAAATTGTCATGTTTGATGTTAAGTTACGTCATAAACGGGTAAATAAAAAGTGCTTTTATTGATGAAGGATTTCGCTTGCTGTGAAAAGATAAATTAAATCTATACTAACAATCTGTGCTTGTGATTTTATTTCAATGTCGGAGATATAAGAAAGTCATCATGGATTTCTTGACGGTGGACCGTCAGGTATCGTCCTCATCTGATAAAAAAGGGGACGGATCGGAAGCGAATGAAGATCTTGAGGTAGATTCTTATTGGTTTTATTTACGTATTGTCTAGTGTTTTCTTTTATAACTATATCCTTCTGAAGCCAGATCTTATAGTCTCCAGGTTAAATATCCCAAAAAACTGCTTGACCTATAAAACTCCTTTGTTCCATGCTGTAGACTAAAGGCATGTTTGTATTGAAATGCTGCTCAAAGCCGAGCCTTTTGACCGAATCTTTGTATGTACTTTTAATTATTATATAAATGTAAGAACATTTTTAAATTCGTTTATATTCACAAAAGTCTGTAGAGTATTTTTTAAGTTGCATTAGAACTCTTATTAACCATCAGAATATTATTAATCTAAATCCATTGAATAATTTCACTGATCAGCGTCAGTCTATTTTGATCGTGAAACATTCACGCAAATCCTTACTGATATTAAAGCAAAAGTGAGTTTGTTTGTTACCTCTTCACATCTAAATGGCTAAACCGATTTTGATGAATTTTGGTACAGAGATAGTTGGTACCCTGGAGACGGACTATACTATACTATTTATTTAAAAAAAGAGTGAAAAGTGAGAGAGAAAGAGGGAAAAAAAGGGAAACTTAGCATTGCTATTACAATAAATAAGGCGCTAGGGCAAAAACTACAGATGGCAGGTACTTGCAAATCAGGAACTCTCTTATCCCAAAATTTATCCGAGCGAAGCCGCGGGCGAAAGCTAGTAAGCTATAAACAAAGAACTTATTTAATGAGAAGCTGCTTACTTTGTTATCATCATAATTGTTTTTATGTTAAATGCCATACAGCATTTCTGCACAGTTAAATACCTGACATTTACATACTTACTAATACACCATACAGCATAATGGCCTAGCATTGATATTTATTTATATAATGTCTTTTTTGCATTAAAAAATGTAAAGAGAACTGATATGGTTTTTGTAATAAAACTAATATGTGATTTGTGCCCCTTTTGAATTTAAGCAGCAAATTGTAGCATCTACAAAGGTTAAGTGAAAACAACCTAAAATATTATTACAGGTGGACAATTCAAAGAGTGTGCTGCTAAAGATAGCAACACTGTATGCAGAGCAGTTGATGAGTGACCTCGTGTTGGAGGTCGGAGGTCATGGGTACCCAGCTCATCGGTTGATATTGTGTGCCAGCAGTGAAGTCTTTCAAGTAAGACTCAACTTTCAGTTAAATACAACTTATAGCCCTTTAGTTAAAAATAGAGGTGCAAGTATATCAACCCACAAGTGGAGATAGTATCTTAGTACATGTATACATTGACATATTTTCTCAAACATATTTTTATCATCTTCCTGCCCTTGTCTCATGTTACTGGGGGTCAGTGGAGTTCATTCTTAGGCGCGTCGCTCACACGATTAACAGTCGAGGTGCAGTTGAGGCGCGGGCGCATGAGAGGCACGCCGCTACAAGGTTTTCTTTACAAATGAATCGCAGTGCGTGCTATACAAGAGTTGCGGCGCGGGCGAGGTGTTGGCGGGGCGGAGGCCAGGCGCAGGAGGGGCGCTCAAGTGTTCCCGAGCCCCGACTCCACCGCCATTTTGTCATTTGGTTAAAAAAAACCAACCTAAAATCTTCTATTTAAATTAAGAACTTGTATCAGTGCGAGTACGTCTTCGTCTTCTGACGACGACATGGTGAATGAATTATTAATGTGAAGCAAGCAAAGCCGCCTGCGCCTCGACTCTACGCAGAGACCTAACATCGCCCGTGCCGCGACGTCACACCGCCGCGCCGCGAACGCGACGTCGTCGCCTCGACTTACCAGTGAGCGACGCGCCTTAGGGTTTTCTTGCCAAATGGCAAAAAGGAACCCTTAGGCGCGTCGCCCACACGACCAAGAGTCGAGGCGCAGACGGGGCGCGGGCGCGGGTGCGAGAAAATCTCGTTGCGGCGTGACTCTGATGTGAGGTTTTTTTTACAAATGGCGTGTGGGTGACGCGCCTAACGCGCCTTATAGATTAACCCTGTCCATACGTCACAGCCATTAGACACCCAAACTATTGGCTCTACATAGTAGGTGGTTGTGGAGTACCTAGTTGCATTCTACAAACTGCTACACAAATATGATGCGAAATTACAAAACAATAAATAAATGATTCTGTGGTTTCTGCCTTACAACCCCATGGGGAAGAGTATAAATTATTTGTAATCTTCAGGTAATGTTGATGAACCGTGAGTGGAGTGAATGGCGAGAGAGTCGCATTGTGCTGCAAGAGACACCCACTGCAGCTTCAGTGTTTCCACACTTTCTTAAGTAAGTAGTCTTTAAAAACATGCAATATCAGAAGAAATTCTCTTGATGATTTATTAACATACCATCATAATATTTGTTTATTTTTTCATGGGTATATAAAAATTCACAACAGCAATATCGTAACTGATAAATTTTCCAAAATATTCTGCCTAAGCCTAAGATATTTCAAATCAATCAAAAAATGTTTATTTCTCATAAGCCTATATGGGCCCTTATAAAACGTACAGAAAAGATGCACGGATTTGACAGTTGTATCATAGTCTGTGGTCCGAAAGTTTGGCAGCCAGTGTTATCAAGGGGTACCGTATTACCCAGTACTAACTAAGTCTGTGAAGTTTAGACATACAGACACAAGTAAAATACTGGTATTCAGTTGCATTTGAGAAGACTGCAAGTCATCCTCAACTAAATTGGGAAATGGCCAGGCAGATGATTATTCTACCTAAGCCTGCAAGGATAACTAGCGTGAAGTTATGTTGTTATTTTCCAAATTTCCTTTGAAAGGTTTATTTCGATTTCCAATTGCTAAATACCTACTGACATACATTTTTCACATTGTTCCAGGTATTTTTATACCGGGCAGATTAGAATATCTCATCATACCGTGTTACCTGTGCTTTCTCTAGCTGATAAGTATAATGTGAAGGTAAATAAAATACTAAACAATATTCATATTTATTAATGTTAAAAATAGCACAGTCTCTCGCAGTTACATCTTTTTGGTTGATGCCATATATTCTATGGAGACCTCTTTTATTTCTTTAAAAAGACGTTTCCCCTTTCTAGTAATTTCTCCTGTATCGTGGGTACGTTTACAAACATTTAAACTCACATACACAAACAGCCAGACCCGGAACAACTATTTGTAGAGATACAAATATTTGTTCCGTCCGGGGAACGAACCCGCAACACGTAGCGCAGCAGTCGATAACTCGGCCACTGCGCCAACCTTGTCGCCAATCATCTATCAATTATCGTCTTTCATTGAACCTTCGAACTACAACCTTATACCATCTTACTGAACTTATAGCTATAGAACTTACACAGGAAATGACGTCGCTTCATAGCTAATCACAGCTGATAATGAATTCATTAATTTATTTATTTTCATCATTGGCTCAAGAAAAACAAATATTTAAGTCGCAATGATGACGAGCTCTCAAAATAAAAAAAAAATAAAGAAAATATTTAAAGCATCACAAATATTTATAAACGCATGCATACGTAACGGAAGCTCGTGGCTAAATAATAGCAGCCGCTCATGTCGATCTTTAGGTTAAGCCGCGCTTGCCTAGGTTGGTCTGTGACCACACGTTACATACCGAGTTCTTCCGTGCCTCGAAAAGCACGTTAAGCCGTTGGTCCCGGCTGTCATTTGTAGATCTTTGATAGTCGTTAAAGGTAGTCAGTGTTCCTAAAGTCTGACAACCAGTGTTACCAAGGGGTATCGTATTACCCAGTACTAACTGGGTTGTGGAGGTCAGATAGGCAGTCGCTTCATGTAAAATACTGATATTCAGTTGCATCCGCTTAGACTGGAAGCCGACCCCAATTTAGTTGGGAAAAGGCTAGGTAGATGATGACATACGTAACGGAATAAAGATATAGATAGTTAGCACGCCGTGACTGCGATAAGTAGGTCACATAGGTATACAAAAGCGTCAGTTACGTGTATATTTATTGGTTTAAACTAAACCTAATACAGCTTATGAATTTCTCCAGGATCTAGTCGCTCTCTGCCTGGGCTACATGTCGCAGCACATCGCGCAAGCAGCCAAGCGTGCCCAGCTCATCTCCTGGATGCAGTACACCATGGCGTGTGGGCACAATGACGTCGCTAAGGTACTGGTTTTGATAATGTCGTACTAGATCTACACTGAGAGAATTTAAAAAAAAGGTAATTTTTCAGGAGACGAAGAAAATGTTCAACTTTAATACCTTTTATGCAATAACTGCGTTGTAAAATGTCACAATATGTAAATTGTTTTATATTGAATCGTTGCGTATAATCACAAAAAAAAACCGGCCAAGAGCGTGTCGGGCCACGCTCAGTGTAGGGTTCCGTAGTTTCCCGTCCGTCACAATAAGTGTTCCCACTTATGAGTTGCGTGGCAGGCGTTCCGATTTGTGACGGTTTTTAGCGCGAACACAAAGGTAAGCGCTCAAACCTCGACGACTAATTAGATTATGCACTCATAAATATTGTATTTAAGCGCAACTTACTTTACCACGGTAGGTCATGAAAGCACGGAAAATTTTAACATCGACTTTTAAAAAAATGACGTCATTACACAACGCCATCTATCGAACCACCAACCATCTTTTTGAACTGGTTTTTACCTTAACATTTTGATGGTGTTAAAAAAATAATTTTAGTTTTGTTCTAAATTGCCTTAGCATGTTCTTAATAGAAGTTTTATGTAGTTACTAGCTTTCGCCCGCGGCTTCGCCCGCGTTAAATTTGGGTTAACACAGTTCCCCTTGCGCCTTATTGATTTGTAATAGCAACGCAAAGTTTTCCCTTTTCTTCCCTCTTTCTCCCTCTCATCCCACTTTTTTTAAATAAAAATTAGCCTATGTCCGTCTCCTGGTTCCCAACTATCTATGTACCAAAATTTATCCAAATCGGTTCAGCCATTAAAGCGTGAAGAGGTAACAAACAAACAAACAAACAAACAAACTAACTCACTTTCGCTTTTATAATATTAGTAAGGAAAGGATATATATATATATATATATATATATATATATATAATATAGTAAGGATTAGTAAGGATAAGATACCGCCAATGCCAAGGAGAGACCAACCGAACAATTCGGTAATACCCGATCCAATGTATTAAGTACCTACAGCACCATCTCTCGGGGAATTGGGTTACTAATTAATACAAAGACGTGCAATTTCGGTGGTAATTTTAGATTTCAATAATTCTTTTTTTGTTTGAAAAAAGATATGTTCAGGATAATAAAATATGTAAACGAAGTTAAAATAAATGCTTGCATATACGATTATACTACAATCTTAGTCCAGAAATTATTTTGTACAACTTTTTGTCTTTTTTGTACAAAAACTGTTGGGTCAATCAAGTTCAAAATAATTTTCATAGAAAGTCCTTATAAAGTTCTACTTTTCAGATTTTTTTCATATTTTTTGAACTTATGGTTCAAAAGTTAGAGGGGGAGGGACACATTGTTTTTTACTTTTGGAGCGATTATTTCCGAAATTATTGACATTATCAAAAAATTATTTTAGTAAACCCCTATTCATTTTTAAATACCTTTCTAACAATATATCGCACGTTGGGGTTAAAATTTAAAAAAAAATCACTTCCCACTTTACATATAGGGTGACTACCCTAATAAAACATTTTTTTGTTTTTTTTATTTTACCACTTTGTTGGCGTGATTGATATACATATTGGTACCAAATTTCAGCTTTCTAGTGCTAACGGTCACAGAGATTAAGCGAGGACGGACGGACGGACGGACGGACGGACAGACAGACAGACAGACATGGCGAAACTATAAGGGTTCCTAGTTGACTACGGAACCCTAAAAACAGAAGGGCCTTTAGGAGAGGGGCCTGACATGGTTGCCGCCTACCGGGGTCGCGGATTGTTCGAAAGAGATACAGCGGCCCCGGAACGTAAAGGGCAAAAGAAGGAACCTGGGTGGGATTTAGTCAGTAAAAGTCTGACACTCTTCAAACGATATTTGAGTTGTCACTGTTTAGATCTAGGAGTGCTCTTTGGAAGAGTAGGAAGATCTTTTTGTATGTTCAGGCTGTAAATAAGCCGGCGCTGGGGTACCAAGCCGTGAATCCTTACTGAGATCTGAGAGATAGTTGGGACCCGGTAGACGTACATAGGCTAAAGTGAAAAGAGGGAAAAGGGGGAAGAAAGGGAAAACTTAGCTTTGCTATTACTATCAATATGGCGCAAGGGCAAAAACTACTGGTAGTAGCTACCATACCTGCAAAATGCAAAAACATTTAATAAATTATAATCAATAAATATACATATAAACGAAGAGAGGTGACATAAACAGACCAATCACATTGCTTGAAATATACATCGCGTCTCTCGTATCTCCTGTGATTGGTCGAATCATGCGCATAATTTCATTTCCTTTTCCTTTGTATTGTACGTACAGGCCTAAGGGTTACAAAGAATCAGTAACACTGATGTATATTTGACCCCCATTGTTGAATGAAAGCTAACTCCAACTAAAATACTTGGGAAAAAGCCAGGTAGATGTTGACACTGACTCCCACTTGACCTTGGCAGGAATGTCAGAACTTCGTGAAGTGGAACCTGGAGTGGGTTTGGTCGGACAGTGACCTCAGCGAGCTGGAGGGAGAGACGCTGGTGCAGCTGCTGCAGCAGAGTGACCTTGTGCTGCACAACGAGATGAGTGTGTACAGGTGCGTTAATACAGGGTTGATTAGCTAGCGCAACTCGGGTTTATTTGACGCTTACTATATCATGAAATAAACTGACAAATCCTACATTACATGCGATTAAGATATTAAGGTCCTTGGGTTATGAGTTGAGCTACACGATAACTGACAAATGCTTACATTGACTGGGCAGGCCCTCTCAATCAGTGTGGTGCTTTCTTAAAAAGACCATTTCAGACACTAATCTGCATAGTCCTCATGTAAGTTGACTTCACAAGATTTTTTGATTTAAACCAAAACAAACTCAAGACCTTTGAGTTTGTTTCGGCTGAAGAAAACATCATTTATCATTATTATAAAAAATGCAAAACGTCTCGTGTGCTTTCTTGGTTGGATGTGATGCGATGGAAATAGATTGGAATTCTTGAAAGGGATGGCCTTTTATAGAAACTGTGCGATCCATTAATCAACATATTTGCAAAGAAAAAAAGAATAAAAGTGGTTCGGGTCCGAGAAACCACTCTGGACCTCACAAAACAATTTGTACGAACACAAATTTTGCGTTTATTATGTCCTGGAGATAAAAAACCGTCGAGGACCCTCTCTTTTTTTATGGAGAACGAAGAATTTTACACTATAACATATAAGTTTATGTGATGGTGTTTAGACTTTTTCACCCATCTCGTCTGCGGATGGTAAATGTACCCTTGTAAGATTATTAACAGAAAATATTTTTGTTTATCTAAATCGTGATCGCGCCTTTTCCTAGAAGCGATTTGGCTGCGTTCAGATTTCGAAATAACTTGCTATATATATATATATATAATGCATAGTACTTAATAGTAAACAGCGATCTGGCTCGATCGATCGACCAGCGAATGCACAAGCGGGCTGTCGCCCTGGCGGCAGTTGAGTGTAGGTTGCTATTACAACTGCCAATGACGGTGATGCAATCTACGAAGCAACGAGGCGGATCTTTTACGCCATATTGCGTCAAAACTATCTATGCGATGAACTATCTATATACTTCTTAATCATATCAATTTTCCTTCAGGTTCGTAGTACGATGGCTGAGCAAGCAACGCGAGCGCCTGATGGCGAGTGAGCTCACTGAAGCGGAGTTCAAGGTGCACTGGGAGTCTCTTGTTGCAGCCGTCTTCTCACATGTCAGGTAAACCCTACTATCACACTCATTTCATTTTCCCTAGCCTTGTCCCATTCTATTTGGGGTCGGCGCGTCCCCTCCTCTGGCATCATTTATTCCTTTCTCTTTCATATAATTCCTTACACAATCCATCTTTTTTTTGGCCTTTCTCTCGCTCTCCGTCCATCGACATTCAAATCCATGACTCTTTTAGTCACATGTGCTTCGTTCCTCCTCATTACATGTCCATATCAAAAACAAACGACTTCCTTTAAATTTTTCTGTAACAGGTGCAACTTTCAAACTTCCTCTAATATACTCATTCCTTAATTTATCTATTCTTGTCACGCCACTCATCCATCTCAACATTCTCATCTCCGCTATATGCAATCGTTTTTTATCCACCTTTTTTACAGCCCAGCATTCTCACCCATACAGTACAACCGGTCTAATCACGGACTTGTATAATTTCCCCTTTAACTTGATTGGCATTCGTGGGAAATGGAAATCTTACTATCACACTAATAACATTATAAACTTGTAAGTTTGTATGTGTATAAATGAACACAGACTATTTTTGACCAAGGAAAAATGCGATGTACCCGTGGCATGATCAAATAACTTAAATTAGGTTTTTTTCCACGGGTACAGCGGGGCGCAGCTAGTAATATTATAAATCAAAACACTCATCGTGCCCTAAAAGTTGTGTCGCGTGCCACCAATGTCACGCGTGCCATTCGTCCGCCGTCCCTGCAATAAAGTGTTTCATCAACAGATTCCCGATGATGTGCCCGAACCAGCTGGCGAAGCTCCTGCTGTGTCCACTCACACAGGAACATAAGGACTTCTTCATGGAGCGGATGGCCATCGCCATGAGCTACCAGTCAGGTAACAGCTTTCTTCTATTAAGATGAATACAGACAGAGATCTATGCCTTGCAGTTTTTTTTTCGCTTGGGAAATCAACAAATAACTTGGGTGGAGCGGCTGGAAGTGTCAGACTGTTACTGACTAAAACCATTCTTGTTCGTTCCTAACTCGGGGCCGCGGTATCTCTTCTGAACACCCCGTCAGGCACCTGGCAGGCCCCTCTGCGTTGCTGATATCTCTATAAGGCGCACGTGAAACACGAACGCGCCGTCAATACGGCATACAGTATGTCTAGTGCCATCCCTCCACCCTTAGTAATGTTATAAAGCGGAAGGGAGTTTGTTTGTTTCACCTTCACGTCTATTTAGGCGTGAAGGTAGCCATTTGGCTAAACCGATTTTGGTTCAGAGATAGTTGGGACTCTGGAGACAGACATAGGCAATTTTTTTTTTAAGTTGGTAAACCGATTGGTACCCCGAATTTAACGCGAGCGAAGCCGCGGGCAAAAACATTCTACATCAACTGGTGGTGGTCTGCCTGATCGACAACACCCCGCTATTACTAGCTGATCTTGATACCGTTACGTACGATGGGAGTTGAACTGACGCGATGCTGATTTTTTAATTTATTTTTTTAGTTAACGTTGCCTAACACTAGGAATTTCTCCTGTGTCCTGGGTGCGTTTACAAATGTTTAAACTCACATACACCAACAACCAGACCCGGAGCAACTCTGTAGGTATACAAATATTTCTTCCGTGCGGGAATCGAACTCGCGACACGCAGCGCAGCAGTCGATCGCTCAGCCACTGCGCCAACCGTGTCGTCAAAATCGATCTTAACCTCTAGAGCCCTAGCGGCACAAAAACGTGCCAGTAAACAAGTATTACCGTTGAGCCCCGCTGGCACAAATTTGTGCCACCAAACCCCGACCGATTTCAAACTGTATTTGTAGTAAATATATGTCTAAAAATCAGATTAAGCTTACGATAAGAGCCCGCCCGGCGGTGTTTGACGGATATTTGACGTAAATAATGGCGGTCCTTGAGAGGTTAAACCAGCTACGTCATCACCAGGTCAGTACGAGCGCGTCTCCGAGGTGCAGCAGACGGAAGCAGGACGCATGCTGTTCACGCCGCGCCTCTACACCGAGGACACTTGGGGCTCTGTCCTGGCTGTAGACAACTTCCACTCCCTGCCCTGCTACCACACCAGGACCTTCATCTTCTCCACCAGACCCTCGATAGCTGACGTGGCTCCTCAGGATAAGCTCACGGAGTGGACAGTGGATTTGTACCCGAAGGGAGTGTGGTTCAGGAAGAGTTTGCTGATTGTGTGGGCTGGGACTTATGATGTGAGTATGGTGTCTTTGTTGTGTTTTTTTTATTATTGTTGATGTTGCTTCTAGCTTTTTAAGAAACGAACGGATGAATCTGTGAAAGTGCAGCATTTTTATGCTCCCTCTTAAAGTAGTATTGTTTCATTTTATTAAAATGTGGGAATGAGATGGCACTATTCATCTTGTATAGCTTTTGTCTTTCTTTCTCTCTTTGAGACGTCATGGTAACTCACATGGTCCCTGATTTTCTTATACCCCTTGTGTTTTTTTTCTTCGCGACTGTTATCGATATGCTATATTATGTTCCATGTTAGTAAACCTTAAGGATATTTTATACGCAATATTTTTTTTTTATTTCTAGCTAGCTGTTGTGTTGTTATTGATGTTTGCTTACCAGTATTTTTCTTATTTTTTTGTTGTTTTTACTTGCAATTTGATATGGGCCTAAATGTTGTTGAATTAATAATAATACGTTTAACAAACGCTACATCTAGGTAATTTTATATTTTCATAAACATATACATGTAGGTACAGACGAAAGTACATTAAGCTACACAAAACCATTTTAACCTGATCTCTCTACTACGGTGTGCGATTCGTAGTAGAGAGATCAGGTTATAATAATTTAGTATAGGTTGACCTGCCGTCGTCTGTACATAAGAAAAAAAGTAGATGAAGTTGCCCTAACATGTTTACTATATTGTCATGTGTGCAAATATATATACAGGTTAAAAAAATATTACATACAAACGTCAAACCTTCAATAATGGTAATAATGTCAAAGCTGAAGAAAATTCAATCAAAAAAATCATCATCAAAAATATTTTACATTTCAAAATTATAAGATTTATGAAAAGATCGTAACAATTTAAAAATTCATTTACATTGTAATATGCTTTACTAGCTAAAAAAGATTTTTATGCAACCAAGCTTAGCTCTTTCCACTTTCGGGAAGCTTAATAAAAATAATGGGAGCTATACAAAAAAACACTCTATACACGCTTACAATTAATTTATTTCACAATTTTATAATTTACGGCATTTAATTTATTTTTCCGTCGATAAATTCTAGTAGAGTGAAGTAGTATGTGTAAATTAACCGGTTATTTCGTTTTCTTGCCCTAGCCTTTTTCCCCCCGAACGCGTCGAGGCTCAGGGCGGGTACGTACGGTCATCACAAGTGATTGTTGAGCCATCATTCGACTCATTTTGTCGCGAAAGATAAGATATAAATATGTTCGTGAACGGCCGCTGTCAGTTGGGACTGGTCATCTTTTATCCGCCACGGTTAATTTTTAATTTATGTAGATTTTTAAATTGAATTTTGCGTTCACTCTGGAAGCTCTTACTGTGCACGTCGTTCTACATCGTTCTCACATATTTGTATTGTCTCAACACGAATAATATTAATACGATTTTGTAATAATGTTCTAATATAACAGAGTGTCCATGGAGTTTATTGCCCATTTTGAATGGGCAACTAGTGCTTTCACAAGTTATTATGTCTTGTAACCGGGACTGTAGCTTGAAAATTTTGTGTTTTGACATTCAAAAGTATCTCTAATCGTCTAATTGAAATAAATGCTTTTGAGTTATTTTTTATATATATCTTTCTTTTGATTGTTTTTGCATAGTTCCTCTAGCTAATTTAATTTATATTTAGTTTGACTTGATGTATATCTGCATTCTTTGGAAGAAAATCCGCTATTGTAAGACTGTTTTAATACACTTAATAATTGTTTCAAAACGAGAATCGGTCAGAAATAATCATAATGATAAACCCTATTTAAGAATGGTTGGCTTAACGATTATTTGGTTCGATTGTATGTATGTATGTCAGATTTTAATTTGTATGTCCAATTCTTTCTTTTCCGGTCTCAGAAAAACAATTGAGATTTCAAAACTTATATTTGTAGATAAATATAAATTCCGTATAAAACAATACAGAACGTGGTAGATGCAAAAATATATTTACAAAAAAAAAAACTTTCAAACGAACGGTAATAGAAAATGTAAAAAAAAATCTATAAAATTATTTAAAAAAATAACAGTTTACAGAGTATGAAAGCGAAATCAAAATACTGATTGAATAAAAGAATCCTTTTTTTTTCTTTTGTTTTTCAGTTAAATCGTTTTTACCAGCCTACAGACTTTTACCATTTTGATGCATGTCCTATTGCCGACGAGAAAGACACAAAAAATGTTGTTAGTCCCTAGCTAGTATTTTTTTTATACTAGCCTCCTTTGGGTCCCACTGCTGGGTCTGGATCTCCCCTTTCTCCTTCCATACTTCTCTACCCTGTGCGATCTCTGGCCATGAGACATAAGGCCCGCAAACATGATCAGATCGTCACGCCACCTTCGCTTTTGTTACACTATATGTAAACAAATCTTAGAAGGTAAATTTGACCCATTCCCCGGTTTCTGATTGAGCTGAAATACTTCAATCCTGTTTAGTTTGGAACACAATGGTTAGCTAAGTGACGTCAGTCAAAATCCAATATGGCGGACTCCTTATTTTTACGTTTTCCCATGAATGGGTATCAAATGGAAGGGTTTGCTGAGAAGAATTAGAGAAAACTTGATATTTTAACTATACAATGTGTCCGGTCACGGACTAGCGATATTCTATGTACTGTACTTACATAACAAACATTCTAGTACTTATTCAACATTAATTTAAAAAAATATCATTTTTTTTCCACAAAAAAGTTTTCAAAACTTTCGTTACGATAATGTAAACCCATATTTTAACGATACACAATATTGTTGCCCTCTGAATAAACCTATTTTCGTCTCAATAAGACCAACACTTTGAGAGATATTATTATTTTTTGTACACACATAGAGAATATCTCAAAAGGGCTGCCGAAGTGAATTAGACCCAAGTGTGTATCGTAATAGTATATTAAAACACTCGTTACATAAGTATCTAGAATATCGCTAGTCCATGACCGGACACATTGTATAAATTATTTATCGGTTTAAAATTGCCTCACAAACAAGCTGTTTTCATTTGCTATTTTTATTTCGATTCTCGCTATTCGGCATCGATGGGACAAATGCTTTACTCGTGACATAATTATTCGTATTCTCAATCGACAAAATGGCGCAAGTCTGTAGGTAGAACACGCTACAATATGTACAAGGTGTTTGTTTCGTACGCGTAGGTGCCCGAGGTGGTGCTGCGAACTGTGCGCATCTCCATCACGTGTCAGAACTGCCCCGAGTACACCGTCAACCAGTACGGCGAGACCGAGCAGCTGGAGCCTGATGTCAGGGTTAAGGTTGGTTACCTAGTTTATTTTATGTCAAATAAATTTTTATTGTACTTACATCATAAAAATATCCTTTTTTAATGTAAATTTGACCTCACCTATACATATATATACATTATTGTATATTTTTTATTCTTTAATTAAAGATGTGTGTGTAATCTTGAAATACTTGAATCATCAATGCGTTTCAAATGAGAATAGGACTGGCTTCGCGCCATGTTGTTATCTTTTTAATATCGTGCAATTTCCAGCGAAGTGATTAGAAACGAATGTTTTACGAATATGTGTCATGTTTATGCAACGTAATGTTTTATTTTTATTTTGTAATGGTAAATTTTCGCTCTGCAATCGTGCGCAAGCTTTCCTAGCTTAAGGCTCTTGCTGACTCTTCCTAACTTCTTCTATTTGACATCTATGTTATTACAACATGGCGGGAGGCCAGTCTTATTCTCATTTGAAACGCATCATATTATGTATTTTTCAAAATTTTTTTTTTGTTCTTCATCATAAACAAAATTAAGTAACGAGAAAAACATTTGAGCACAATATTGCGTAATGCCCGTCAGATCGGTATCCTGGTGTGGGGTGTGCAGAAAGGAGTCGAGCATGTATCATCAGTCGTAGAGCGGGTGCATCGCTTCTCACCACAAAACAGGTGAGTGCTGCTGGTTTCAAAGTCTAAAAATGTTATCATCTTTTCACCTTATTCTACTTAATATCTTGAGGCTGCTATTTGATGTCTTTTTCTCTTCTTTTTCCGTTATTTTATAATAAAGATTCGAAGCATTAATTCTAAATCGCCGATGCAGTAACGGTTCCTAAAAATATGTGCACGCGACGACCATTAAATGTGCTAGCTAATACTGTAGAGGTCTAACATTGAACAAACCTGTGACAGTACAGCTACCCTACTATGACCTCTTAAAGCAATTCTTATTCCGCTGAGGGAAAGAGACAGAGCTATACAGGGTGTCTAGCACCATCTCTTTCACTCTGTGGAATAAGAATTGCTATCAGATGTCATAGTGACCCTTCAGGCTGGTTTGCAAAGACATTCGAATACTCAGGTTTTTAAATAAAGATTTAACAAGAATAGAAGGGCCATAGTCTTGGTTTAATTGTGTGACATGTATTGCCGAATTATGAACTAAAATACAGTCTTAAAGTAGCTCCCACAGTACCAAGTTTTTTAATCGTCTGACGCCTGCGCAATAAGCCTCTCTACCAGTCACATTCTCATTTTCTCCAGTCAGTCATTTGTGTCTAGATGTTTGTTACCACAAATATTTTTTCCCTCAGAGTACTGAACATAGACGGAGCCCTAGACTTCGACGAGCTGAACACTCCGCTGTACTCGCCCGCGCCGGGCAGCAGCGCCTTCACGCGCGACGTGTCGCCGCAGCCGCAGCCCGTCAGCAACAAGTACACGCCATGCGACAGGTAATCCTTACCTACTAATATTATAAAAGTGAAAGCCTGTTTGTTTATTTGTTTGTTTTCTACGTCTTCACGCCTAAATGGCTAAACCGATTTGGATGTTTTTTGGTACAGAGATACACACAGTACTTAGCTTCCTCAGTACAGTTGGGAGTCTGGAGACGGACATAGGCAATCTTTTTTTTTTAAGTGAAAAATGAGAAAGAATGAGAAGGAATCTGCTAGCTTTAAAATATTTAATTTTAAAATTCTAATCTTTCTTTACCGTTTAGTTAGTCCCAAACCTGATATCAGAATGTTTATGCTTTCGCATCCTAATTGAAACCATTTTTATTAATGTCTCTTCCATAATTTTCCTGCCCTTGAAAGTATTATAAGCTGTTTTTTATCTGTGCAAACTATTATAAAAAATAAATAAATAAAAAAAAATCTTGGGACAACTCACACACTGCTATCTGATCCCAAGCTAAGCAGAGCTTGTGTTATGGTAACCAAACAACTGATATACATACTTATAGAATTTATAAATACATACATATTATAGATAAATCACACCCAGACACAGAACAAACAATCATGCTCATCACACAAAGTTTGTCCTGGATGGGAATCGAACCCACGACCTCCGGCTCAGCAGTCAGGGCCACTAACAACTAGACCAACAGGCCCGTCTATTATTAACCATATGTTTAGTGTTATCCCCAGCAAGTGCTGCCCCAAGTGCTCGGAGACGTGCGACGTTCCCGAACCGAGACACTTGTTAGGACCCAACAAGGATCAATTGAGGGTAAGTTTTTTTGCTTAAAATCTTTCCCTCTAGTGTGACTACATAGACATACGATGTTTATTACTCTTTCACGTCAAAACGGCTGAACGGATCTTGATGTAATTTGGCACAGAGGTAGATTATAGTTCGGAATAGCACATAGGATGCTATCTTTATTTATCTCTGCATCAATAATTACAGGTATTCACATTATAATCTTATATAAAGAAAGGTGTCTAAAGTAGAATGTTCCTAAGATACAAATCACTCAAATCATCAATCATTCAGAAAGGTCAATTTATTAAAATGCAGTTTAGAATTTAGCAAAGCAGAGGGGCTAGCCAGAGCCTCCGCCTGCTGGGGTTGCGGGTTATTCGAAAGAGATACCGCGGCCCCGGAACGTATAGGGCAATAGAAGGAACATGGACTCCCCCCCGCTCTGCCCAGAGCGGGGGGGAGTGCAAGTTATTTAATGATTGCCCACCCCAAAAATGGGCAATAGAATGATGATGATGATGACGACTACACTATATTTTCATAATATTTAGACTGCCTCGTTGGTTTAGTGGTGGTTCGATTCCCGGGTCGGGGAGGGTTTCTACATCACTAATTTCTCAGTAATAGCTAGTCTGGATTCGAAGTCTGGATATTTGTACATGATATTTAAACATTACTGGCTGTATTATATGTAAGATAATTATGTGTGTATATATACGACATTGTTGCCATCGCGGGAACATCCTGGATGATGACCTGGAGCTTAGCACAAGCAAAGAGAGACATAGACCCAGCATTGATATGAAGATGATTAGGTACCTATACCACTGCCTAACTTGTATTGTATATACTCACATACACAAACAGTCTGACCCGAAACAACTACTTGTAGGTCATACAAATATTTGTTTCGTGCGGGAATCAAATGCGCGACACGCAGCGCAGCAGTCGATCGCTCAGCCACTGCGCCAACCTTGACGTCGATGTTATGTTTGTTTCGCAATATTTCCTCACAGCAATATAGATTTTTGTTTTATTAACAATTGAACGTTTTCCCTCCCCAGATACAAGTAGTGATAGTTCCACTAACTGACTACTGCCACGTGGGCGCGGGCGACAACGCACAGGGATGACCTCCATCAGTCGCGCGTCTCTCTCACTCTCGGCTCAACACCGCTGCGCGAAAGAGACGCATATACTTCTCTCTGCACACGCTGCGTGGTTGCACGCCGGTTTCTTTGGTAAAGAATGCACCGGTTTGTGAATGTGGCTCGTTTGAAATAACGCCCTTGTTATTGAAACTTAGAATAGTGTTGCGTGCTTCTTTTGGGTCTTGAATGACATGGCGAGGAAATTGCGGAGACCGCAGGGTCTCGCGGTACCAACCGCAGCTCAGACGCGGGAATTTCGAACATATCTTTGTACGGTCTTCACACGTTGCACTTATTCGTTAATTGTGGTATTACACCTATTTATATAATCCACTAATTTCATTGAAAAAGTTCCAAAACTCGAATGTAATCGTGTGTATTGTCTGTGGAAAGTTAGATTAAAAAAAAAACAAAATAGCAACGTTAAGATTCGACTCCAAAATAATCATTCAACACTATACCTTCTTTTAATTACTTTAGGCACTACACTGAAAATTAAATACGATTAGAAAAGGTGTTACATTTCAGTTTTTGCGATTTTAGCCAGTGCAACCAAATAATTAGTCTATTTGTATGCTAGAATCATTTTATTAGAACGAAAATTCACTTGAAATATATGTTACTCAAAGAGGCTAGCTAAAACGACTGTTTTTTTTTAAGAAGGTACAATCTTTGACTTGATAAAACATAAGTATAAACTTATATTGTACAATTGATGTCGAACTGAAAAATTGAAGTAAAGTAATGTTTATAACAATGCATAAATATTAATGTTTATAGTAAAAGGGAGGATTTGGACTCAATTAACATTACAACAATATTGACTGTACTTATATGTAATAATTCTGTGTCAAGCTATTTTAAATACCTAGTTTTGACTGTATATGTAAATAATCTTGAGCTGTCAGATAAATGTTGTGTCACAGTGCAGCATGATTCATTTAGCGTTTTAAATATGGCGCGGATCTCTAAATAATCTAAATCTAAACTAATATTATAAATGCGAAAGTAACTCTGTCTGTCTGTCTCTTCTTCACGCCTAAACCACTGAACCGAGTTTAATGAAATTTGGTACAGATATAGTCTGGGACCCGAGAAAGGACATAGGATAGTTTTCATCCCGGAAATCCCCGGGAACGGGAACTATTAATCCACGCGTACGAAGTCGCGGGCAAAAGCTAGTTTGGTATAAAAGCCAGGAGAATGATTATGAATAACATTGTCAAGGGGGCGTTGCTAGTAGAATCATTTTTGAAATCATATCCACTAATATTATTAATGCGAAAGTTTGTATGTGTGTGTGTGTTTGTTTGTTACTCCTTTACGCTCAAATGGCTTAACGGATTGGGATAATTTGGTTAGATTTTTTTAAAACTTTGCTCCACACTAGGAATTTCTCCTGTATCGTGGGTGCGTTTACAATCATGTAAACTCACATACACAAACAGCGAAACGAGGAACAACTATCTGTATGACATACAAAAATTTGTTCCATGCGGGTATCGAAACCGCTACACGTAACGCAGCTGTCAACGCTTAGCTCCTACACTAACCGCGTCGTTAAATTTTATCATTTGGATTAACATACATATTCTGCTTTTAGTCCCAGTACTATGTTCCTTTGGGAAATATTTCACGTCCACACAAGCGAAACCGCGGACAAAAGCTATTTCAATCCTACTAATATTATAAATGCGTAAGTTGAGGACATATGGATGGACGCAGAAAACTGCTGAACGGATTTGGAAGAAAATTGGCGCACAAATAGTTTATAAACTGTATTTTAATAATAAGATACTTGTCACCCAGTAGTACGATCCCATGCGGGGAAGCCGCGGACATAACTTAGTTATATTAATAAAAACAAGATGGCCGCGTTAGTTCCGACTATGGCCACGCGCTAAAAGAATCATGCAGCACTCTAAATTAAACTACCATTGTTATGATTTGAAGTCACGTTATTGATAAGAAGCGTTAAGTTTATCAGCCATCATTATTTTATTACCAATTTAGGTAGCTAATAATAATAATAATCTACATTTGTTGTCAGGGTGTTTGGAGGTGATGCTTTCGTGAGGATTTGTGAAATATATGGATAAAACAAAATGGCGATTTTAATTCTGATTGTCGTCACACGCCAAAATCCCTATGTACATTTATAACTGCCTATTTTACTTCTAATGTTATATAAGGTGGAAGGGACATTGAACCACAAGTGTTCCCCGTATTCAGTACTTAATATTGAACCACATAAAAAATTATCACAGGTTAAAAACAAACACTAGTTTCTTATAAAATTGCAACTACATCTACAATGCAAAATGAATAGAACACTCTTTTTTAAAGTTACAGAAAAAGAATCTATGGGTCTACTTACGTACTTTTTTTCTGAAAGGCATCTCGCAGTTCAACCTAGGAGGTTGTCATCTGCTTCACCGGGCGAATCCCGTGGATGCCTTAAAAATTAAGACCTCCAGCCAGGGCAAAAAACTTACAAACTAAGCGACTACACGTTAAGGGCACGCCCTGTGGGGTACGAGCCTCGGCTTAGGCGTCGCTGAGGGAGGACAGCAAAGGGACTGGATCTGAGTGATATTAATTAAGGACTGGATTGAAGTTATTGACTAAGCAGCGCGGGCTGTCTCTAGCAAGGCACGGGTGGGGATGACGTACTGAACACGTGGTAACCATTTATAGCGGAAATGTCCCACCCAACCTGTATGTAATTACAAAAAGAACCAATCAAGCAGGTTGTGTTTGCTATAAGTTATTTGTCTTACAACTCATTTTATTTTAACTTGGAGCATTTAAACCGGGATTTCGCACAATGTATAATTATATCCATTTTATATTGACTATCGCAACTTAATAATATTATTTTTGCTTATATCCTGAGCCCTTTAACAATTTTTTTTTTGTTAAAAATACTGCGAAAACGAACAGGTTCCCTTGGGGCATATAATGACCTCTTTAGCAAAATTATAATAAGTTTTGAATCACTATAAAAATTTTTAAAACGGTCGAAAGCGCACTTAATATTATGAATTGCCATTTTGTGACTCCCCTGAAGCCCCCAGATGAAACATTCAACTATAAATGCCAGTTGTTGAGTTGATTGTTTGAAACGTAGCTACGATGATATCAACCTTACATCGGATATTAATTAACGACACAAATTTGTGACAAAAAATTAGGGAAAGCTAGTGACTTGGCGAGGATGTGCCCGAGTTTATGCTCTGGCGGCCAAAACGTTAATAGGTCAAGTAAAAATACCGATAATGTAAAGTAATTTAAACGTTAACGCAATGTTATTTGAACTTTGTTGAAAATTCTCTTAACTCTTTCGCTGCCCAGAACTCAGAGCGTATGAGTCCCAAGCAGTGAAAGGGTTGCCTGTTTCTAAATTAAAAGTCAGAGTTTTTTTTTAATAAGAACTATCCCCGGTTTGAATGCTCTGTGTACAAGTTTATATATGTGGTATATGTGCAATATTTGTCTTTTGTGTACTGTTCGCTGCAGTATTATTTGAGTATTTGTTTATATGTTGTTGTAAACTTTGGACTTGAATATAATAAGTTGAAATAATCAGTTTTTTCTTTATCCTACAAAAGTCATCTATTGTGTGATTCCAACCTTTTTTATGTTGCTTGGGGCTGAAGCAGTGAACTGACACAAATTACCTACACACTACCAACACCACAGAATACCTATGGTACTGTCTCTTCTCCTTTAAATCCTACGTTCCACTTCCAGTGGTGTAGTTGTTTCGGGTCTAGCTGTTTGTGTATGTAAGTTTATATGTTTGTAAACGCTCCCACAATACAGGAGAAATTCCTAGTGTGGGGCAAAGTTTAAAAAAAAAGTTACATTAATACTTGCCCGGATTTGAATCCACAACCTCGCGAATATCTGGTCACACATATATTGGTAAAAATCAAAGCCTTTCTTTATACGTATAAAGTATTTATTACACAATTGACGATACATGTAAAACGTAAAACAATACAAAGCTCTTCAGAATTAATAAACAAATCTGACATTCCGTACAATGACAGTAATTTAAAAAAATGCTAAGCAATAAGCATACACAATTGTCGTCGTAGTAAAATGTAACTATAGTAATTAAAATATAACCATTTAACATTTATTGACAAGCATGGATTACAATCATGACACCCAGAGTGTTTAAAAATACTCAAAATTACTTACAGCAACTTGACTATAACATGACTAAGGAATTCTTCAGGGGGTCCAAAATGACTGATTTAGAAGAATCTTATTGATGGTACAATTCAGTGAATGGTCACACAATATTATTGACTGTGTCTGTGCTCAATGCAAGAATTTTCAAATAAATGTTTCCTTTGAAGCGGATATTTTAGGCCCCCCGACAGCCTTTGGCACACATTGTGACGCGCCTGTTTGAACGTAGCCTAAATACAAAATGAATCTCAATTTTTTAGTTTCAACAGTTTTCCAAAAACATTGGCCAACTTATATAATTTAAGCTCCTAACATTAAAAGGTTGACTCTTAAACTATGCTTATCTAACGCAATATACATAGAAACCTTGTTTCGGGACTGAAGCACATTTAAAAGCGGGTAGACAAATATTTTAAATTAATAATACAGTTGCAACTCTGTGTCTCCTCATAGGGAGGGTAGTTGTATATCTTGACTATGATGAATATTATGATTTAAAAGAGTTTCCATGGAGTTTCTTGCCCATTCTTCTTCATAGAGATCTACGCTTTGGAATGGGCAACTACAGTACTTTCACAAGTCAACAGTCTTGTGACCGGGACTGTGGCTTGAACATATTTTTTTTTACATTCAAATGTGCCTGTAATGGTCTAATTGAAATAAATGCTTTGAGTTTTTTTTTAGATTGACTACCGCACAATAATTTAAGTCAAAAATTTAATGTAGCTTAACGCGTGTCTCGTAAACACGAAAATACTCGTTACACAAATACTTTTTTAACATTTTATGAATTTATTCATATCTATAGGTCGTGGATTTTTGAAATTCAAATTAATAGTTTTATTACTGTATACAGTATCACATAGTTTCACAGCTTGCGTTTGGCCGCGACTCGCCCGACGTGAAGCAATGCCGCGGCCTAATATGGAGCACGTACGCCTAGAATGTCACTTTAATTTTGAAGATACGTGTTTTGTTTTTGCACTTTTTCGTTTAATAATAGGTTTTGTTTCTATATTTCGTTTTTACTAAGACTCCCTTATTTATTCCGATCTAATTCATCACGGAAAAGGGACTCTATTATAATACCAATAAGGCCCGAAGTTTGTTTTCGTTTTAAGCTTATATTTAGTTAGGCAGAGATAAGCCAGTCGTTTAAGATCGTTAAGACTTTTATTATAATTATTTTTCTTAATTAATGGTATCGCCTAAACTTCTTACAAGATAGTGTATCAAAAAAATATAATCCGTAAAATAAGTATAAGAGAGTAAAAAGAATATACTTTAAAACTAAATACTTTTGCACCATCATCGAATAAAAAGGAATACTTTTAAGTACTACGCTAGATTGAGCCTTTACTTGTAATACGTTAGATTATAAGATATAAAAAAAAAACTATTTCAAATCACGTTGGATGGAATATTACTATTCCATCCAACGTGATTTGAAATATTTTTTTTTTGCAGATGCAGAATTTTGAAATGTGACTTTTAAAAGAAAAGCAAAAAGATGGAAATACTTTTTGGTACTCACAGTCTTCGATTCCTTACGTTATCTATGGTTAATGTCCAAAATGTCGTTGAAAAAGTTATTGTCACAATTTTTATAAAAAAATACTTTCGGAAATTTTCTCTTTGATTTTAAAACGTCTCACTTGATATCACAGTGTTGCATTAGAAGAAGAATATAATGAATGAAAGTTATATGAAATATTGCTTAGGGATAATTTTATAAAAATCATTTTAAAATGTTTTTGAGAAGCGATAAGCACCTACAAGTACATGGTCGGTCACATAAGAGATCTACAGGGTGAATTTCTAATGGGCGTAGTTGGCTAAATCCGATACTATGAGAAATAGTGAAAAATACGATCGATGAAAACTGTTGATTTGAAAAAAAAAATACAACCTGTTTTTTACACCTTGCAACAATGTGCTTAAAGGGACCAATTTCTAGGAAGTTGTCACAGGTATACTCCAACTAAAGGAAAGAGCTCGTTTTTGATAAATGACAGAACTAGTATTCAACGAAACGATTTAGCCATCCTCACCGCACGGGGCTGAGGCTTGTTCGGCAGAGATACCGCGGATAATAGGGATGGGACCCTAAGAAAAACCATCCACACCAATTTGAAAAATTCACCGTGTTCATAACGATACACTGAACACTAACATATTTAAAAAACTACACAGTGGGAACTTGCAGGTTGACTAAACATTGTAGACTAAAAAGGACAAACCCTATAACCACGAAAATATATCTTGGGTATACACTGCTTAATCTGCTAACATTATTGAAGTACTAACACACTTACCTATATTTAACGTTTACTATTTGAGAAAATCTTGTGACCGAAATCGCTAAAACAATCGATGCAAGCGGAAACGTAAAGAGCTGTTTGATATAAAATGGCTGTTGTTACAAAATACTTTTAATTGTTAGGTCATAGAAGCAGCTCCTTGGGGAACAGGTTCATGGAAGCGTAGTCTTCCAATATCTGGAAAGAGAATGAACATATTTGAGTAACATAATAGTCTTACATACTAGAGGCACGGATTTTCTACATTAGGTAACTCTAATTACTAGATAGGGTGGGCAGGGGACGGGGAGCAGTGATAGCTCAGTAGTTTGACCATCGGACATTCAAGTCACGGGTCTCGAGTTCGAACCGAAAGACACCAGTTTAGGCACTAACCATACGAAATAGGGAAACTAAAATAAATAAATAAAAATTGTTTCTTTATAAAAATATATCTGTTTATTTATATGTTTAATAATATTTTGTACTAGGCTATATTCTTATAGCCTAGTACAAAATATGACAACACAAGGTTATAATATAAAAGGCTATAAACTAAATGAGCGTTTGACTTCCAAACTAAGTAAAGAACTTAATTAAAAAATGGAAATTAGTTCACTTCACTTTCAAAGACATAAAAAATTGTATGACAATTCCAAACTGGTGGTAATTAGACTATCCAATTCTGACATTTTACAAAAGGTCTAATAAAACTGAAAAAAAAAGAAAATATTTAAGATTCAAGTGACGAAAAGATACGTGTATGATCGTGTATGTGATAGTGTGTGTATATTATGTGTAGAGTGAAGATGAGTGTAATAATGTCTATGGTTGTTTTTGTGAGTGTGTTAGTGGTGTAACATGTGTTTTGGCATGTACACAAATGTGAATGATATTACTTCGGAACATTTATGATTTTTTCCGTTTTATAATCTAGGTCAAGTCATCGTGTGCCAATAAGTTTGCATTTTTGCTTAGTAAGAGATTTTTTATGATAGATTGTACCTCTATGTCGAGAAATGCAATCAACTAGTGTTACTCACCTCGCGCAGCTTATCAACAGTCGGGCGCGGCACGAGTAGCGGGCCGAGTTCCCTCGCGCGCGCGCCGTCGAGGCACAGCTGCCGGTTGAGCAGCAGCTCGGCGCCGGCGGAAGGCTCGAGCGGCGTGTGCTGCAGCGAGTACGTGCGGCACACGTCGGCCCACGCCGTCAGATGCTTGTCGTTTGCTTCCTCGGCCACTGACGCTATGTCGGTCTGGGACAGACAGATTAAATGGATAAATTAGATATATATTTAAAGATTTATAAAGCCTCGCTGGTATAGTGGTCGCAAGCGTAACTGCTGAGCATGATGTGCTGGGTTAGATTCCCACACCGGGCATAGTGTTATTGGGTTATTTTATCAGGAGTTTCTAAGTAATGTAATGGAGTCGGATTTTTGTATCCGGTCGATGATAACAGGCCCGTCACCAATTATTACATGGAACTTGATTTTGTTTTGTTTTAACTTTGCCCCACACTAGGAAGTTTTCCTGTATCGTGAGTGGGTTTACAAACATTTAAACTCACATACGAAAACAGCCAGACACGGAACAACTATAAGTTTTAGTAGGTCAAAGAAATATATGTTCCGTGCGTGGATCGAACCCGCGAAACGTAGCGCAACAATCAAAAGTTTAGCCACTGCGCCAACCTTGGTGAATTGTGAGTGCACAACTCTTCTGAGATTACAAGCGTTGATGTTATGTTATGTCACATACAGTCAGCACTAAAACGTATTAAACCTCATTCATATGGCAAAGGGACTTCTAATTGACGTATCAATAACAAGAAGTACAAATATGTTTGGCCCTAAGTTTATCTACAAATATTCCGCTCACTGATAGAGCCATATGAGCGAGTGAACACATAAGTATTACTATAATATCGAATAAAGTCATTTTGTAAAGATTCCACATTCCAGATATTGAATTAAAACAATAATATCACATCTTTGTTAGGTTCCAGTCACCAAGGTAAATATATTAAAACTAGCGGCCCGGTACGTGCTTCGCTACGTATTTATAAAAAATGTGATGCAGCGCCATCTGCCGGACAAAATTGAGAATCTAAACCATTCCCCGATCTCCTTGAACACACACAAATTTCATCAAAATCGGTCCAGTCGTTTGAGAGAAGTTCAGTGACATACACACTCACAGAAGAATTATATAGACTCCTATTGACTCAACTATTGTTTCCACAAAATGAAATACGAAGAATGTCAATAAACCCTGACAATAGTTATTTTATTTTCCGTGTTTACAAAGTAATAATAAACGATTATACCTGCAATAATAATAGGTGACGTGTATGATAAGTAAATAAATAACTTTATACAGTTAATTGTAATACACTTCTTGTTTCCTATTGATCTTATTTATATTCACACAAATATCAATTTTATATTTTTTTTAAACGTTGCCCCACACTAGAATTTCGTCTGCATCGTGGGTGCATTTACAAACAACTAAACTCACATACACACATCATAAAACCCGAAGGCCATACAAATATTTGATCCGTGCGGGAATCGAACCCGCGACACGCAGCGCAGCAGTCAATTCAGCTACTGCGCCAACCGTGCCGTCAATTCAGAATGATTATTATAAATTCTTCAGTTATCCCGTAGGTCGCAATCGCGAATGCTGAGCATAACGACCTAGTTTCGATTCCCGGTAAATTGTTATTGGGAGTTCCACCAGGACATACATATCTCAGAACACCCATGGAGTCTTAGATTTCTGCCCCGGTTGATGGCATGAGACTTGGATATAACTAGCGAATTGTGGCTCTTCTATTAGGCATTTTTCTGCCTAACCCTTAGAGAGTTGCAAGCGCGATGTTGTCTATATAAATATTATAAAGAGGAAAGATTTGTTTGTTTGTATGTATCCAAAACTATTGCGATTGATTTTAACCACTTTTTCACAAATAGAAAGCTTCAAAACTCAAATCATTTATTTGAATTAAACCATTACAGACACTTTTGAATGTCAAACAAAATGAAGCTACAGTCCCGGTCACAAGCCATGATAACTTGTGAAAGTACTGTAGTTGCCCATTCCAAAGCGTTGATCTCTATGGAGAAGAATGGGCAAGAAACTCGATGGACACTCTTTTAAAATATAATATTATTCAATATCACGAAGTAACATAGGCTATACAACATACATTTGTATACATGCTACTACCCACGGGAGTGGGGCAGTAAATAAAGACGCGGGCGAAACTGCGCAAGACAACTAGTGTACTATAAATTCAAGTCATGCAAAAGTTTGAAGTTTTATTGTAAACTGAACTTTATGTATGAGGTTTAAAGATGTATTTCATAAAAACACATTTTAGTCTACAGTTTTGGAAAATAGATAATGAATGTGATTTACCTTAGCTAGCGTAGAGATGGCAGTCCCATAATAATCGTGATTAATCTTAAAGATATCAGCGACCAGCTCAGCCAATGTTCCCTGGGTGCTGTTCGCTTCATCCACGACGTTGTACGTCTGATGGTTGGCTTCTGGTTTCCGGCCGAGCGTGCATATTGTCCGGCACAGATCCCGGACATGGACCGTGTTCATCTTGAGGTCGGGTGTCCAGAGGAGCTTCATGGTCTCGTTGAGATGCTTGTAGATACCGCCGTATAGGAGGCGGGGTGCTGTGGAGAGAATGAATGGTTAGTATATAGGGGAAATGTCTGATTGTTGTCATCATCATTTTCCTGCGCCTGTACCATTCTATTTGGGGTCGGTTCATCAAGTTTTCTTCTACCATTCTCCCCTGTCAGACGTCAAGGCATCATTTACTCCTTCATATCACTTATCATATTACTTAAATCCATCCATCTTTTGTTGAAATGTTAAGATTTAAGTTTAATAATAAAATTATATTTGTTTCAGGTCTGGCTGTTTGTGTATGTAAGTTTAAAGGTTTGTAAACGCACCCACGTTACAGGAAAAATTCCAAATGTGAGGCAAAGTCTCTAAAAAAAACGTGAGTACTTTGTGACAAGTGCCAAATAAACCTTTTTCTTAATAAAAAAACACCCTACAAACAGTGTTAATAAGAATGTCGACAAGCTCCAAGAACCGTAAATAAAATATGTACAGCATGTATGTAGATGTACGGTACCTAAGTGGATTACGGTGAACGGTAAATGTTTAATTGTCCGTGATAATCCACTTTCCCTTATAACGGGTTGATAAGAAGACTAATAACATTCATTAGGAAATATAAAAATAATAATATAATATTATTTATTCTTCCTTTATTCATTTTGACACTATGTATTTACATCCTTACTAATAATATTATAAAAGCGAAAGTGGAGTTTGTTTGTTACGTCTTCACGCCTAAATGGCCGAGCCGATTTAGATGAATTTCGGTACAGAGATAGTTGGGAACCTGGAGACGGAAAATGGGGGGAAAAAAGGGAAGAAAAGGGGAGAGATATATTTTTTTTTTCGGGTCTAAGTTAGCGTTAGCCCAAAGTAACTATGCCACACGGACGAAATCGCGGGCGGAAGCTATTTTTAAAATATTGCTTAATAAAAAAAAAAGATAAAAAAGTTTTAGCCTACCGATATCGGAAACAGGGTCGAAGCTACCGGCAGTCAGACCTCCAGAGAGAGGAACCGCCTAATGATAGGAGCCGTGTCCAGAAGCACCGCTTTCTGTATCAAACCCTTGATCCAGCCTTCTAACGAGAGCTTCCTCAGGTGCTGGTATTGCACCACCCTAGGAATTTCTTTGTCATCGTAGGTGTTTTTACAAAATTTAATCGCGCATACACAAACATCCAGACCCGATGATACAACTACCTATATATGACGCAATTTGTGCCGTATATGCCGCCATAATTCTGTTGGTAGCTGAATGTAAGGTACACACATACAGTGCCACCTGCCGGAACTTTTTTGACAGGTTTCTACCCCAGATTAGACGAGTACTATATAAAAAATATCCTTTTATAAGAACGACTCACCCGTCCCTTGCTAGAGCCAGTCCGCGCTGCAGAGCCAGTAAGTTCAAAGCAGTCCCCAAATAATATCCCTCAGATCCAGCCTGTCCCTTTGCTGTCCTCCCTCAGCGACGCCCTAAGCCGAGGCTCGTACCCCACAGGAGAGGCCCTTAGCGTGTAATCGCTTAGTTTGTAAGTTTTTGGCCCTTGCTGGATGGGTCTTAATTTTTAAGGCATCCACAGGAATCGCCCAGTTAAGCAGACGACAACCTCCTAGGTTGAACTACCAGTTGCCATTTCGAAAAAAAAAAAAATAACAACTCACTCAAACTCCGTCGGTCCCCGATTCCGTACACTATGGCTGGCCTGATGATGGTGTAGTTCAGCTCGCTTGCCAAGTTTTTCAGCTCTTTCTCCACCTTACTCTTCATCTTGGCTTCGGTGGTCCAGGGCTCTACTGGGCAGTCTTCTTTTTGGGGCTAGAAAAATGATATGATGTGTTGTTAACGTATGGATTAGGTCGACTAAAACTTGTATCCCTAACACGTAATATTATGTTCCCTCCTGAAGGATTTTGAAGAAAAATACTTTTAGGACAAAAATAAAAATGACGATTTGGCCTGCTCGAAAACGCCATTAATGGTTTTAATATGTCATAATGATTTATTGGGAATGCTATTTTGTTACAAAATAACCGCCATCGGAAAAAAATATGATTAAAAAACCGGCCAAGTGCGAGTCGGACTCTCTCATTGTTTTGTGATGCATCTTCAAAGTTACTGTTTTTGAATTTTAACTGATGCTCTATGATATTGCTTCTTGCCAAATTTCATGATTCTATTTCGACGGGAGGTACTATATGTTTTGATTCCGTTTGCTCGTATACAGAAAATGCGACATAAACGGCCATAATCTTTTGATTGCGTAGACTTAGAAGATTTGATATTTTTCACAACTCTAATGGTTCAGGACCCCAGTATAGTGATCTTATAAGCGTTCCTCTTTACATTTACGAGGTACAGAACCCCAAAAACTAGTAAAAAAAGGTGTAATTTTGACACCAAATCTCTCCGTAACAAGAAGATTCTCAGGACGTACAACGGACGGGGACAGCAAGTGTCGTTCAGCAAAATCAGGCGACTCAATTAATTTATTAAATGCACAATCTACAAAAAAATTACACGCTAGGCTTATAACTAATGAGTACATGGCCCTGTTAGCGCGCAGCAAAATGTCTTAAAACTAATAAAATTATATTGCAGAATCTAATATCACGTATGGTAGGAACTTTCTTTCTTTATTCATTGATATGCTTACAAGAAGAAATTAATCTTTACACCTATTTATAAAACAAGACAAATGGCATTGTTAACACTTAGTTTTAACGAAATAAATGAAACAATACTCGCTCACCAAAAAAGGCTATGACATCATTACTAAGTGAGCTGTACGATGACGTCACTACATCAATGTCACCAACGGACAACTTTTACGAGCTCCCAGCCCAACCGGATCCCTGCGGTAATTATCACTTCTCGATAAGTACCAAATTGATTAACCATTTCGTCGCAGTGCGCAGTCAAAGTTGAGAGTACGCTTTTATAAATATTGTTGACGATAATGAATATTGGGTTCGCTCGTAAATTGAGAGTGTATGTAGTAAAAGGGATGCAATCTATTTTTATGAGACACTTTATGTATTAATTAAGTTACGTCATTCAATAAGGTACCTATTTAATTAGATTGAAGTTTCATGGTCATTCTTTTCGATAGAGATCTACGCTTTGAAAGCGGCAACTACAGTACTTTCGCAAGTTATTATGTCTTGTGACTGGGACTGTAGCAGCATCATTTTTGTTGTTTTCATGATATTTAAATAGTGCCTGTAATGGTCTAATTGAAATAAATGATTTGATTGAATCGATGGTTTTTATAATTTAACCATGCATGCTTTTTCCAGCCAATTGCTAAACGTACATCGTCTTGCACTACCTGGTCGCTCGTCGATTGCATAAAAGCGTAAGTAAGGTGAAAATAAAAAAAAAATCTTTTTGCTTTGTCCACGTCCATACATTTTCATTCACGCACGTTGATCAGTAAACAAAAAACTATAAGCCACTAACCTTATCACTACTATACATCTGCCCGCTCGAGATCTCAACCAGCCTGTAGACCTTCAGCTTTGCACACTGCTTGGCCACGTTGGTGCTTAGCGTGAAGAGTCCCTCGGAGTACACCGCCTCCGTCTGCCCCACCCTGGTCTCGCCAGCGCAGTTGACTACGAGGCCCCATGGGGCGCCGTCGCCTGGGTCCAGAGCATTTGCACATGATGCTGGAAAGAAGATGATGGTGATGAAGGCGAGAAGTAGACGAGCAAGAATATACTAATGTGTAGATGGGATTGACTTCGTGGATTAGTCCAGTCTTCAAACATTTGGAGTGGGGGTCTGTCATCTGTCTCGGAGTTCAATAAACAATCACCTTAGCGTTTCGCTGTCTCTGCTGTATTAGGCGTCTCCTAATCTGCACCACAACCCTAGTATAACTGGGACACGAACGAAAGGCCTCGTCCCAAACTCTAAGCTTACTGGTACGCGAGTTTTCGTCGTAATTTTGGGTTTGGGTGGAAACGGGCGAAAAGTTCTAGATGGAATTTTATTGCGTATTTATCCTGCAGATGGCGTGGCGTACCCCCAAATTAAACGAGCTTTTTAGGGGCACGATAAACTAGACAGATATTAAACCATATTGAAGATTATTGATAAACTTCTCCAAGTTGATCAATAATCTTCAAGTTTATTTATTAGAATCAAAGTTGTAGCCTTGTTCGTTAAAACACACGAGTTGGGCTGCGCGTTCAAACAATGGCCAAGCGCTGTATTCATCGAAACTAGTTAGAAGTCTCCTCTCACCATAAATTAAATATTACCAAATATATTTCCACGCACGCAAAACCTATCCATACTATAATATTTGAATTTGTAAGTTTTTGTCCTGTCTACTGAATAAATATCGATAATGATGATTGGGTATAAGAATAGAATATGACCTGGGTTAGGATAAAGTACATTTTTACCTTATACTGGGATAATTTCTATAATCTGCAGGAGAACAGTAACCGCTAGTTGAATGAAACAAAATAAACATTCCTATTTGTCTAACAACAAGGAACTATGAAGCAATCAATACAGTTAACAATACAATTGTATAATGATTATAATATTCATAACTGGCTGGTACTGCTGTGGCGGGAATGTATTGTATGCACAATTATGAAGACGTATCGAGTAATGGCGACGCGACGCCACGTGCGTTGAGTTACATTAGTTCATGTAATATTATGCCTATGGAAATGATTGTGCACAGCAGTTAAGGAATTTTATAAAAACATGAGTTTGGACTTGATAAAAATAATAATATTAAGAGAACCCTGTAAAAGCCGAAAAAGATAAACAAATCAAGTATATTGACTTGGCCCCTGTTCCCGATACCGGTGGGCTACTATTTTTTGTTTTAAAACATATTTATTATCAAAACTTAAGTTTTGAAAAATATAAAAAATATGTTTACAAATAAATAAAAGATCATAATATTACTTTTAGCTGAAAATGGTCAACTATAAACCAAGACAACGGTCTTGGTCTCGGCATTTTCACCTACTCCATATTTTTTGGACGTATAGGTACGCACATGACCAATTAAACTATACAAAACCAGTCGATTGCACATTAGCATTTTACGGGAAATCTGCACAATGCGAGTCCACGTTACGTATCTATACTAATATTATAAAGCTGAAGAGTTTGTTTGTTTGAACGCGCTAATCTCAGGGACTTCTGGTTGGAATTGGAAAATTCTTTTAGTGTTGGATAGTCCATTTCTTGAGGGAGGCTATAGGCTATATAACATCACGCTACGACCAACAGGTGCTGAGCAGCGTGGGTGAAACCGCGTGGAACAGCTAGTAGCTTGATATGTCGACGTGTGTACCAAACCACGCCTACAGCGAGGTAAGGTTGGAATTCGATCTAACCGCAATTTCAAATAATAAGGTAGAATGGCAATCTAAAACTTTGTGTTTGGAAGAACTTGACACATGATACAGCTTTAAAATTCCTGCTCATGGCTAAATAATTACAGACGCTTGTGTCGGTATTTAGGTAAAGCCGGGTTTGCCTAGGTTGGGTTGTGGATGGGTGTCCACCCGTTACATATCAAGTTCCCTCCGTGGCTCGAAAAGCACGTTAAGCTGTTGGTACCGGCTGTCAATTGTAGGTAATTGACAGTCGTTGCAGATAGTCAGTGTTCCAAAAGTCTGACTACCAGGGAATATCGTTTTACCCGGTACTAACTGAGTTGTGTGGAGGTCAAATAAGGCAGTCGCTTGACCTGCCGGGGTTGCGAGTTGTTTGAAAGAGAAACCGCGGCCCCGGAATGTAAACACAATAGATGGCACATGGGTGGGTTTTAGTCAGTACAAGTCTGACATTCCCCCCCGCTCCGCCCAGACCGAGGGAAGTTATTTAATGATTTCCCAACCCAAAAAAAAATCTCGATGTAAAATACTGATATTCAGCTGCATCCGGTTAGATTGTAAGCCGACCCCCAAAATTGTTGGAAAAAAGGTTAGGCAGATGATGATGACAGTATTTTTTACCCTATAACTATAACGCTGTTGTTATTTTAGTGATGAACAATAATCTAGTAAGCTACTAACTGTTGTTTTCCTATGTTATTCAGGAAATGCTATGCAAATTTTTATTTTAATCATTCACACAATGACATTTAGATCATAAACAATACCTAGAAATAGGTACTATAATATATTTTTCCTGTTCCTTCCTGCCTAAATATCCTCATTGGTAAACGCAATCGGAACAATTGGTCTGCACAACTTATTAGTATGCAGTGCATGCGTCTGAGTCACTATGGAGTTATGCATATACAGTACTAGCTTTTGTCCGCGGCTTCGCTCGCGTTAAATTCGGGGTACTTCTTGTGCAAATAAAGAACTATTCTATTCTAATAACATCCACGTTTGATCACACTAACAGGACCTAGTTGGTTTACTGATTATCTCTTTACTTTGTCAGAGTCATTTTGAATATTAACACGTCTATCAACAGTCTACGAATAAACCATAATAATTAGAATTATTTATGTTATGGGAGATTTCCCTTGTGGGATAGATGAGTAGAATTTTAATCGGCATAAGCACACATTCTTGCCGGATTGGCTAGAAGACGCTAAACACCGCGAGAGTTGGAAAGATAGGGACGCTAGTTTAGGGACAAAATAACCGATAGAGAGATAGGTACCTCTCTAATCGATCATCAGACTAACGTAATGTCTCAACACAGGAGCACACACATCTTCAGCTATAGTCGGCAGAATAGTGTTGTGACAAAACAGGCCTCATGAGATCTCTTGGTACGAAAAAGTTGTAGAAGATTGTTTGCTAACTTTGGGATGAAGTTAAAAATATGTGTGTTATTTGGCCGAAATAAGTGCGCTATTTCCTTATCAGATTCGCATTCACTATGATTGCGAATCTGATAAGGAAATAGCGAGGATAACATGCATTTTAGATAAACTATGTTTTTCCGGGATATAATAATGTCTGTAGTGGACTAATTGCTAATGCTTCGTAGAACTAGTGGTTGCAAGCGATTCTGCCCAGATTACTATATACTTATGACACGATTTACGACAAAACGAATACATTTTTACAACTCTTATAGGATGTTTTCCTAATTCACCATACCGCTAGTTGTTATGTTCTCTAAGAGGAAAACTTTGTTTTTCCCTATGTATAGACTCGACATTAATAAAATACAATGCTACGACAATGGAATGCAGTGGCTAAAGTACGTACTGGCAGGTAAGCTAATTTGAATGTATTACTAATTCGAAATTCGAATGATTCATTCACTATGCTGTGAAAGAAACGTGGCTCTATTTCAACGTTATTTATTTTAATTGTCTTTTCTCTAGAAAAATAATATTTGCGTACTTAATCGCTGAAGATTGCAATGGACCAGCTTTAATCGGAATCTGTTCAGCCGTTAGTAAGATATGAAAAAGTAACAGACGGAGGCTGACAGACAGACTATTTTTTGTATTTAATAATATGAGTATAGTGAGGTAGAGGTGAGTGACAGCTGCAATAACAATTTCTTTAGATCACCCATTACTATTAATATGTTATTTTTACGAGAAGCTAGATTTTGCCCGCATTTTCGTCTGATGGTTGGAAATACAGGTTTTAGTTAGGTACTTACTTAAGACTCAAGAATAATGTAGCTTTCTATTGTTTCTATCTGGTGAAAGAATTTACTAAATCGGTTCAGTACTACTACTTTACTACTGATTTACTGGTTTAGTTGCTACTGACAATGATATCACTCCCTACAAACAATTTTAACCGTCTTCAAAAAAGGAGGAGGATCTGTTTTCGACTGTTTTTTTTATTAGTTAGTAATGGAAAATGAATACACGGTAAGAATTTGTTCCAGATACCATTATACCACAACTAAAGAGTGAAATAATAACCTTATAAAAAAACGACTACAAAAAAAAAACACATAAAAGGAAAATATTAAAAAATATATGAATTAATCAAAAGTCACCGACATTCGGAAGTAAATTTATTTTCTGTATTTTAGAGTAAGTAGTTTTGGACGTCGAGTTTTTGTATTTAATATAGTGTAGTTTTAAGTGGTCTGGCATATAAAAACATTTTTGTACATAACAGCAGATGTCATGCAAGTTCTACAACTAATTTGTCTTGGATTTAAATTAATATCACCGATTATTTTCAGGCGAGTGAAAGTCTACGATAGTCAGTAAAAACAAGCACAACGTCTTATACCGAGGCAGAAGATACACAAGGAGGAAAAACAAAACTAGTTTATAAAAATGTAAACTTTCTACGAGAAACAACCAGCGCACTGCATGTTTCAGCTAAAACTTGACCGATGTACGTCATTCGTGGCCTAGTGCACACATTTACATAATTCTTTTTGCATTATTTGTAACAGCGAGTTAAAGCGACGATAACGGATACACAAATAACTATGTAGAGGTAATCTGGGAGTGGAATGACACGGAGCGAATTCAGAATGACGTGTCTGGCGACGGATTGTTCATTGTCAAATGGAGGACATGTGCTGTGACAAATTTAAGGGCAGACTTATATACATACTAATAAAATAACAATGACAAAAGAAAATAAAGACATGGCGCAGTGGCTGAGCGATCGACTGTTGCGCTGAGTGTCGCGGGTTCGATTTCGCACGGAACAAATATTTGTATGACCTGCAGATAGTTGTTTCGGGTCTGGTTGTTTGTGTATGTGAGTTTAAATGCACTCACAATACAGGAGAAATTCCTAGAGTGGGCAAAGTTTTTGTAAAAAAAAAAACAAAAATGACAAACTGATAATATTTGAATGTGCCACTATTAGCGCAACAAAAAAGAATCAGTTGACAACAGATAGTTTAGTTTAGGGCTAGTAAAAATGGAACATTACACGAGAACAACGCCATACAGCTTGTGAAACTATTCAATAACTGTTTGACACATTTGTTTGTCGTTCCGGTATTTTACATGGAACGACTGCCTAGAGGCCCAAAACATCACAGTGTGAAGTTTTTTTTTTTAAATGGTCACAGACGTAGTTTGAATGAATGAATTGTCACTTTGTGTTCTCTTTTCGAATTGTAATTCATATTATTATCATATTATGATTCTCTTAAAGCGACCGTTATAGGCCCCCTGATCTCCACAACCCAGTCAGTACTGAGAGATACGATGCCGCATGGTAAAATTGTTAGACTTTCGGGTCACTGAATACCTGTGAAAACTACCAAAGAATTAGAAATGACAGCCGGGACCAACGGTATCCATGGTTTTTGTGACACGTAGGAATCCGGTATGTAGTGGATGATCCACGGACTAACCTAGGCAGGTGCGGCTTAACCTGAAAATCGACTCGAACGGCTGTTATATTCTAACCACGAGCTCCTCCATTAAACGACATCAATGCTTATAATGTGGAGTTTCTAGACTGTTCTTCATAAAAACAATCAATTTGTTTCAATCGGCCATGTGGGTTTTCAGTCCCAGATTGTGACAAATAGGGGACCGCAGTCAGTTAAGCTGGTAGGTGACACGGTAATGCAGCTGTATGGCTTCACGTCTCATATTACAAAACCAAAGCAACACAGCACAGGTTACAGTAAAAGCTTTCTACTTAAATACCTTTTAGCGTGATTATACGAGTTCGCTAGACCGCAGAATATTGACAGGCAAAGTTCAAAGGGGTAAAATTTAAAAGCCATGACATGACCTTCATGTGTTAAATGTCGAGCTAAAGGTCACCTCAGCAGCTAGTTAATGGCTTTTTATAAGTGCCTGATTCAGTGCACTTAACCCTAGTTTTTATGGGATTGGAAATCTAATAGCTTCCTGCGCTCTGGGCGGAGCGGGGGAGAGTCAGACTTGTACTGATTAAAACCCATTCTCGTTACTTCTTTTGCCCTTTATGTTGCGGTGCCGTGGTATATCTTTCGAACAACCCGCAACTCTGGCAGGCCTTTGTTTTGCCTAAGAGGCTGTCTTTAGAATAATTTCGATCAAAAGATATAAAATTCAGATACGTTTTTTATTTGAAATTCGTCAATAAAACTGCATTAAAAACAATTATCATTTTGCCGTCGGGACATCCTACTTCCTACTAATATTAATGCCAGTGTTTGTGTGGATGGATGGATGGATGGATGGATGGATGGATGGATGGATGGATGGATGCATGGATGTATGGATGTTTGTTACTTTTTCACGTCAAAATGGATGAACAAATACTCTGGAATAACACATAGGATACTACTTTTTTCGAACAGCATGCGGGCGAAGGCGCGGGCGCCAGCTAGTTATTCATACAAAAGTAGTATTTATGTAATCAAAAGTTACCACTGTCTGTCTAATACCCTTGAGAGCCTGAACAGCTGAATGTAATTCAGTCCATGACCTGGATTAGGACCTAAGCCACCTAACCTTTTTATCCCGAATGCAGGTTCCCTCGGAAAAATTCCGGCTTCCGCGAGAACAAAAGCTGGTCTAGCTATATGGGCACTTCAGAAACTTTCCCTATACATAACCACGTTAATATAAAATTATTCGTACATTGCATATGCATGCTTGTGCATCACGCAATAGCAGCATGCATGAGGGAATAGTAAGAAGGTAATTAGCTATGGACTAATTAGGCTATTATTACAAATTAACACGTCATAAATGTTCGGTAATGAAGAGGTTGCATTTTTATTTTCGGTGGTATTAAGTGTCATCATCTGCCTAGCCTTTTTCCAACTATATTGGGGTCGGCTTCCAGTCTAGCCGGATGCAGCTGAATATCAGTAGGGGGAGGTGGTATCAGACTTTAACTGACTAAAACCCATCCATGTTCCTTCTTTTGACCTGTGTGTCCGGGGACGCGGTATCTCTTTCAACATACAACAACCCGCAACCCCAGCAGGTAGTGCTGATATCTTTTTGAGGCGAGGAACACGAACGCGCCGTCGACATGGCCTGTCGTCAATAGACGGATAGACGGTGAGCTATCCATTGCTCACTGTCCAAGGCACAAAGTCTGACAACACTTTAACTGACCTAGGAATTGAATCCGAATTTCATACACAGCAGTAAGAGACAGTAAAATGTAAGTGCACAAGTAACATTATTTCGGAAATGAAACAGAAATGTAACTACAAAATTGAAGCCGTCACAGAGATAAATGTGTCAAAATACATCAGTATGGATATGAATCATCCAGTTCATTGATAACATAATCAGTGGCTACTACAGAAGTTAATTGCATTACACAAACATATTTAACTGAGTTGGAAAGTAATTTTTCATTGTACGGATTTGCCTGTCACTAAATTCTCAGATTATTACCTTATTAATAACCAATTCCTTTTGTTGATTATCTGTACCTTTGTGCTCTTCGGCCTCAATGTCAATGTCAAATATTTTGTGTGTACACACTACGGCACATCAACCTATACAAAACCATTTTAACCTGATCTCTCTACTACGGTGTGAGATTCGTTCCGGAGGGATCAGGTTATAATAGTTTAGTATAGGTTGACCTGCCGTTGTCTGTACATAAATATATAAAAAATATTTGGTGCATTACAATAATTGCAATACTGTGTTATAAATGGAGATGGGCTAATCTCGATGCATAACCGAAAGTTTATTCTGGTGAGAGTATGGAAGTGTTTTGTAAGGATATTTTCATTAAAAATAAAATCCCAGCATTCTGGCATTGTATAACTAACCCATATGTATATTTATTTAACTTTCCTATTTACTTATATTCCCTGAAATGTAATGGGTCTGATTTGACATTTGTTACAAATCAATGACGATGAAAGCAGGGAAAAGCAGCTATGTTCTGTTGTAACAGGGAAACAGGTCTTTCGGCAAAAATGCATCTGATCTGAACATCCATTTTATAAAATCGGATTATTTAAATGATATTTCTCATGGAGTATACACTTAAATTAAATTTCCCACGATTACGCATTTTTTTATGATAAATAAGTGCTTTCCATAATAGCTAACATCACAACCTTAGGTAAATATGCAACAGAATAACCCATTTCTGGTTATAATCCAATTTAGAGCTTTTTGGGTTTAAAGGCTAGCATTATGTTTTGAATAAGACATGTCAAATCAAATCAAATCATTTATTTCAATTAGACAATTACAGGCACTTTTGAATGTCATGAGAACAACAAAAAAAAAGGATGCTCCCAGTCACAAGACATAATAACTTGTGAAAGTAAAGTAGTTGCCCATTCCAAAGTGTAGATCTCTATGGACAAGAATGGGCAAGAAACTCCATGGACACTCTTTTAAATCATAATATTTTACAAAACCATGTTCCTTTGAAATCGTCAACCAATCATACTGTCCAACAAACTAAACTCTACGCAAAAATTATTGCTGGAAAATAACTTTTACTATATTTAGTTTAAAAATTACAGCTCACAATAACACCATGTAACGGTATATAAGAACTTGTAATAATTTCTCCGCAAGTAAAGTCAAGTATTACTTTAAAAGGAAATATTGTTTTTTAATTAATAATGTTTGCTTACATTGCACGGGAATGTTCAAATTATAAAAGCTGGTTACTAAAGAATAATGTCACAGATATACAAATAAAGAGTTTTTATCTTATCTGTAGTTGTTTTACAGATAGTGAGAAAGTTAAAATTGATGTGTTGACTGTCCTTGACTTAGTATGCAAAACAAAAGTGATACTGCAAAGCAACAATTTACTGAAAGTGCTAGAATATGATGATGGAAATTTTAGTAAAAAAATGGAAAAATTTGGAATGAAAACTTTTAGACTGAGATTATAATGACTAAACGGGTGTAGGAACTCTAATACTAGCCAAAATGATTTTGTCAGAGAATAGCTTGTGCAATAAGACTGCCCATTTTAAATAAAATTTAACCAAAAAACTATTTTGTTTGTTATTTTTTTATAAATTATTAAAATGTTATAATATTCTTATTAGAATTTTCACTTACATACAGCATGGGTTTTCAAGATAATGTACAATTAAAGTATACTTACTAGGATTTATAAGATTCGCGCTCTTATATTCAATACGAGAGTCTTCAAAAATCTTGCTATGTGTTGGGTTCAAGAAGGCCAGCTGTGGAGGTGTTTTGTCCACGACCCGTAGACCACTCACCATGTCATTGGTTATCAAATATTCCACAAGGTTCCTCCCGATGAAACCGCACCCTGAATCAAAATCACACCTTTAACCGTCGAAAGAAAATTCCCTCAGGCCGGATGACTAACACCAAGAGACCGTTACGATTAGAAAAAAAAAAACAATATCACTTCACACCAGTCAAAGCAATATTATTGCTGTGGAATCTTAGCTCTTTCAAAACATTTACTCCAGGTAAAAGAAATGAATTACCTCCTAAAACCACAACTCGTGGTTTCGAATTATCACCGGCACAATCAGACATTCCGCTAGCCGTTTCACTAAAACGAATGACAGATAAAGTTTTGACAGATCAGCCGACAGCCACTAATGAAAAGGAAGTGATACCAGTTAAAATATTTATTTTTGTACTAATTTAGTATATTTTAAAGGGTGGGTAAAACATTTTTTTATACGTTGTTTCCTTAGTAAACAGGTCTCAGAATAGCTATTCACAACCACTCGACTGCAATCGTTCCGTGAGTATAATCGAAAACGTCCTCCAAATGCTATTCACACAGATCCGTAATCGGCCAATTTTAACACGTCTGCACAACCAAAAGACGTCAATCATATCGAAAAAAAAAAAAAAAAATATACCTGGTGTTTTATCACTTCAAATGTGATAAATATATATTGTTATCGACAAAAAACTTTTATTTGCTACCATTATGTAAGGTTTTATTATGTTAAACATACTTTGCAATGTTTATAAAAATAAACTGCACACGGATCTGTGAATAGAGTTTTGCCGGTTTGACGATTGGATTACAAGAACATAGACGAGTGCCGATTGACGATTACGGTTACCATTGTATTGTTTGTGAATTTTGTGAATTCAGGATCTGTTGGAATGGCTAATAGCCGTTGTGTTAGGTATAAAATATAAAGAATGTAAGTTTGACAGCCCGCATTTTGCGGCTATTATTTACCATGATGTGAGAGAATGTTACTGTGATTACTTGCTAAATATTCTCCAGCGTTTGATATTTTATAACTAGTACACGTGTAATTGGCTAAATTGTGGTATCTCTCGTCCACTCAAGCCATTAATGAAGAGTTGTTGAAGTGAGAGAATGAAAAGACTGTTTGAATATTATACCTTAACTGTTTATAAGTTCTGTGACTTCATTACAAGAGTTTAATTAATAAAACAAGATACCTACTATTTTTATTTATTCTTGTAGATTCTCTAATGGCCTACAATTTTTTTTATTAAGTAAAACAATAACTTTGATACACATTATTTTAATCAAAAATAAAAATGAATGTGTTAACAGGGTCAATGAACTACGAGCAGGCTCATAAAAATAATATTATAAAACTAACAATAAGTTACTAAAATCTATTATAAATTTTATACTTTGGTGTTATAGACTACGTCACTTCTACGTCAATGTCTTTCTTTTCTGGTTTTGATTTTGGATCCGGTGGTAAGAGAAATGCAACAAATAGTCCAGCTGAAACAAAAAATAACATAAGATTAATAATCATCATTTTACAAACTTTTAATAAACGGACATTTAAAAAGGAAGTTATGTATTTAATAATGTACCAAACGATTTTTTCACGAGCGCTGTGTGTTACAAACCGTGCTAGGTCGAATTGTAACGTCTTTTGTCTTTTAGTTTTGGCCCCGTCTTTATTCATTATTATACTCACAGATGACTAGGGCGACGTAAGCGCTTAACATAGGCGTGCAGTAGTCTCTTTGAAAACTGGCGATGAGCTGTACACTGAAGAAGCCGCTGCCGCGGGCTACTACCACCGACAAGCACGTCGTCATACCTCTGAAATAACAATTAACGTTAAGTTAATAACGCTTTGTTTTTTTTTGTGGACAGTATCATCATCATCTTAATGTAATGAGTTCACAATCAACAAATAAATAAAAAGTCACAAACTTATTAACAAAAAAAAATACCTCAAATGCGTCGGGTTCAACTCGACCAAATACGTATTAACGTTGCCCAAGATCAGTGTAACGTAGAGGAAAAAGAAAAACAACGCTATGCTTAGCATTGGCACTCTGACGAAGAGCAGCATGATACCGCAGATGGACGACATAGTGAACACCGAGAGTGTCAACGTTTTCTTGCCAAGCCACACCAGGAAAGACAAGAAGATCAATAATGCTGCTGCTAATACAGAGTATACCATAGTGGCGTACAGTGCCTTTGGGTCAATACTGCCGGTGCATTCTGCAGATTCCTGTGAAATAAAGAATTTAAATAATTTTTTTTGGAACTCAACTTATCACAGAGTTAGTCGTTTTTAATTTAATTTTATACATACAAAAAAGGGTGTAAATTTAGTCGTCTTACAACGGCAGCCCACTTCTAATCTATCTACCCAATTTCTAATTGAGATTTTTGGACGTTAGATGTCGCCGCTCCATTTCGCCACACCCTTGGAGCGTCAAACACGGATTGCTCTCGCAACAGGGTGTTACAAATTGCATCATGCGACATAGTATCTCAATTATTTTTCTTACGAATGTGTAGCAGTCATTAGGTAGATGAAGTGGTCAGCTGTTGTAAAAAGACTAAAATTACACCGTGTACCTATATTGGTAGCTGAGTACATAACAGAAATGTTTCATTTCGACATTTCAAACATTTATCTTACTTACAGTGCTGTTAGAATGAGTTTTGATACTCTGACTCGCAACGTCACAGAACGTACGACCTTGGTGGTCCTCCCCGCTTGAAAAATATGCGTTTGCTATAGTTGGCACCCACATTGTGTAGCCCGTTGATCTGGAAATATAAATTATAATCATAGTTGATGGACATTCAGATGTGGACATAGAAGTGAATTCATAAAAGTTTTCGGGAGATTCCCTTGAAAAAGTTGCCAGCTTCTAATTTAAATTAGGATAAACTAATAAAATTAGAGGTCACTCAAACATTTAAGTGCCTGACGTCTCAGGCGTTTTTCGGAAACTGTCATAAATTAGTACAATATTTCATTATTATCAGGTAATATCAATTATGCTTGATTTTATATACATTGATATAATAAACTGTAGGTAGTAACTCACGTCATGTATGCAGTTAGCAGTAAGTAGTATAGTATGGCGGAGTTCTTTAATAGAGGAGGTTTGAACAGAGGGGCTGTTTGATTCCACATTTTTTTTAACATTGAAGTTTCAGAGCTGTCCACTGGTGGTTCATCGAGGTAGACATGTTTTATCTGAAAAAGGAGTTTTTACCGTACGATTTAAGACCCGTTCGCTTCTTCGGAATGAGCGCCATACGTCAAGCGACACGCGGGCGGTTCTCATATTCATTTTGTGTCAGTACCATCTGCTCCGACATTGCTTGAGCATGTAGATAGTGCATGAGGTTAAGCAGTAATTTCAAACGGTTAATAAGTCCTTGAATAATTCAAATACTCACAGTAAAGCTATCCTTTTTAAAACCGGTGTTGCTTTTGTAAATTGACTTAAACACCTCCAAAGCCTCCTCTTGTCTGTTTCTACTGAGCAAGTACTTCGGGCTTTCCTTCAGAAATATAATATATAAGATACCGAGCGCATTCGGTACGCAGATGGCTTGTAACAGCAACCGCCAGGGTCTGTACACCAGGCTCAGCCAGGATATCTCGTAACCAAAGTCCAGTGAAAATATTGGTAGAGCGAAGGCTGTAAAATAAATAAAAGTTAAAATCAATTGTAACAGAAATGATTTTCTTGATGATGTAGTCGAGGATTTGATGATATAATTCAATATGTCCAGACAGCAGTCAGGAGTAGCAGCCACCGAGTTATTTGTGTCCGGGTGATGGCAATGGGCTCGCCCTCTACTTTGGATTTTAACTTATCTGCCGAAATGTGAGTGTATTATTAGGTACGCGGTACGTCCTGGTAAACCTTTCGGGGATTACATGAGTGGTGATTTCATAAAAATACGAGTTGTAAAATATTAATCTTACAGCTAATGATAAACTGCGTCAACATGGTAGCGCTGGCCAACAGGAACATGAGCCTGCTACGATGTCTGCTGGGCACACTCTCTGCAAGTAGGACGAAAGCAGCTGCGTTCGCACATGTTGAGCTGAGATCAATAAAAAAACTGTCTTTATTTTTGGGAATTGGTTGAATAGCCAATATATGTTTTTTTTTTCTTTATTCATGACCTTAGATCAGCGGTCGGCAACCTCTTGGCAAGCAAGGGCCACAAAGTGACAAATTGAACTAAACGCGGGCCGCAGTCATTTTACTCGTAAAAAAAATTTTCATTGAAAATTGTTAAAACATAGGGAATTTAATTCGTACACGTACTTACATTATTTTTATATGTTTTGGCTTTATAGCTATAAAAACAAGAGAAAAATAAAGAAACGTGAGAGATCGCCGTCGCCTCTACGAGGGCACGGCGGTGCTCCGCCCAAGCTGGGCAGACCGCCACTGTGCGTCCCACCGTGTCCTGCAAGCGATTATCACAATGGTGACACCCGGGCGTTTTCTCCCGCCCGATTATGTGCAGGAATCTCCCAAAACTTTCATGTCTGGTGAGGAGCTGCGTCAGGCGGTAGGTGAGGACGCCATGGCACCTCTCCAGCTATTCCTCAAATAGAGAACTTAACGCCACTATGGTGACGTGGACTCGGACTCCATACTGGTGCTCCACAGGTTCCGGCCCCGTCCCCACAAGGTGACCGACGAGGTAGTTTGCAATTACACTTTCAAAGAGCTTGCCCACCTCGTCGAGCAGCACGATGTGCCGGAATGCGGACGGAGAGTCCGCAGGACGCCCCGGCTTTTGTATAGGCTAGCTTCCCCGTTTTCCAACGACGTGGGAACTGGCCCCTCTCCAAGCATGCAAGCATCTTAGGAGCCCTAGTAGTCGGGGTCCGAGAGCCTCCAAGGCTTTGCCGTGCAAGCCATTGAGTCCCAGGGTGGTATTTTTGGCTGTAGAATAGTGCTCAAATGCTCATCTGTAAGACGAGAAGCATTTTTATTTTTTCTATAATTGTCAATTGTAATGAACTGCTTAGCAAACTTTTATAACTCGTCAAAAGCAGATGGCATTTAACAAGATCATTGGATTCATAAAAGGAGCTTTGAGATTATCAGCTAGTATAACAGATTTCAAAGAGGTTTAAAGGCGCGCTTAATTAAAGCGTTGATTTTGATAATAATTATAAATTATTTACAAAGCATTCACGGGCCGCAAGGAAGACGTCCGCGGGCCGCATGCGGCCCGCGGGCCGCGGGTTGCCGACCCCTGCCTTAGATACAAAGTCTTTCAATCGCATACATTAACCAATATGTGATTTTGAGGTGTTGCCATAAAGCATATTTGTTGTTGTGGTAGTTTTTATTTTTACCAGGATTGGTAGTTTAGACAGGTTGCGTCTCGACTCGATTCACTAACAATACTTCATAGTGTAAAGAAACTCAACTTACAATGAAACAGAAAGAAACTTCAGAATGGCCAGCGACAAGAAGTTGGGTGCCATGGTTGATGCTAAGCTCAGGATTAAGCTGACTGGCATGGCGATTAGTAATGCTTTCCGACGACCTTTAGTATCCGCACATAAGCCCCAAGGGTAGGACGAAAGGATTACGCCTGCAAAATATAGATAAAATATTAACAGGTTAAATTTAATCGGAAAGGTTTTAAAAAATAGGTAGCTAAAACAATAATTAAAAATGTAAAACCTTAAATGTAAATGTGTATCGAGAGTAGATTCTATTTATGTAAGCTTCTTTGGATAATAAAAAAAACAAGCATCAGTTCAAAAATTAAATTAATTGTAGGTACTAAAATGAGGAAACGTATATGGGGCACAAGGGGGCAAGCGGTCCTGCTGGGGTAGCGGGTTGTTAGAAAGAGATGCCGCGGCCCCCGACAATCCCCCCATTCTAAATTCCATTCGTAAAAAAAAGGGAGCAATCGTAAAATGTGACAAACAATTATTGACGATTCAATGGTGATGTGTTAAAAGTTTTTTTAGAATTTAGGGAAACGATGGTAAATTGGTACAAAAATTGGATGGATGTTACTCTTTCACGTCATAACGAGAACGACTTAACGGATCTTGACGAAATTTGGCACGGGGTTAGAATATAGTCTGGAATAACACATAAGATACTTTATTTTTCGATAACACGCGGGTGAAGCCGTGGGTGCCAGCTAGTATATTATGTTTCTTCTTACTTTATTCCGTGATGGCATTGGTATACCCTATATGGCACTTGTGGATCGGACGAGGCATGTTACACATATTGTTAATGTTTCACTGACGTTAAAGAAATTATTATTCAGATTCATATTTATTTGCGTACCATAACGTGAATTTATTACTTGATTATTTACTTTGAAAAAACGATTTTTTATTACTAGCGGGCGCACGCGGCATATTATTTTATTATATATATATGTATATATAATATAGTAGGAAGTAGGATTTATAATATTAATAGGATTTACTATAGGATTTTCTACTCACTTTAAAAATCGTACTCCAGAACTCCCAATTTGTCATTCCTATGGCAAGTCGCCTTTATAAATGGTCGCAATAACTGCTAGCCTAGCAGTTATTGCGACCATTTATAAAGGCGAGCGACTTGCCTAGGAGCACTCACCTATAAGTGGTATAGCAGACAGCAGCCCTTGTTGTTGACTCGTGAGTGACATATCACATGCCAGAGCCGGCAGAGCCACAGAGAAGCCAAAGATGTCCAGGTACATCGCCAGGATCAGCAAGCAGCAGCTTATCAGCATACCCACATTGTATTTGCCAAAACCTGGTATTATAATAAGAATTATGTTTTGGTTTCTGGAGGGAACGGAAATAAAGGTTCAAGAAGAACAGGCCATTAATCTGGGCCCAGGGCCCAGCCATGTAGCACTTTATAAACTATCTTAAAGTGTAGGTTTCATCATAATTAACATTTGATTTGAAAATACCATGGCACTAATCAAATAAATTAACAAAATAGAACATGACTTAAATAATAATTATTACTACTGTGGCCTAAACTTAATTATTGTATTTACCAACATATGAAGTCATTTCTGCACAAGAGCTCATCAGAATAAAAAAAAGTACAGAATGATTATAATGACTCGGTGCCACAACCAGGATCGTCTCCTTAGTTCGGAACTCCATAGCAGAAAAGATCAAAAACAGTTTCCAATGCCGAAAAATAAGTTTCGTCACTGTATCTATGGGCGTGTACATCCACAGATTTACCAGAGCTGTATGTGGATATGAGGAGCTCCTTCTTAAGGAGGCAATCCTGGTTGTAGCGCCAAATCTTAGTTTTTGTTTACGTTTTGTTTTAAGCTGTGAATACGGATACCAATTGGCCAGTCAGTGCCATTGAACATTAAGGACTGCTTCATGTGGAGATGATGTTGGATGCTTTATTTTTGCAGTTGTAGTTTCTTAATTATTACGTAGATAATATAACAGAAGTATATATACTTATCAAATTGCGAAATTTGAACGCAATTAAATTAACATACCTACCACTAATAATCATTTGAATGTTTGAACTGCTGTAACTTTTCTTTTTTAATTAGCGACATGCTGTCATAGAATAAAATGCTAGGTTTAATTCATTCAGACCTTCATTTTAAAATCGGTTAGAAAGTGCCACATTCCTAGGTCTATTCCGTCCCATCATCAATTTCAAAAGTCGGTTGCCGTTATAATTCTGTCATATTATTGCCGCACTTTTTAGCAGCGAACGTTATCATGTAAAAACCATGTGTGATCGTGATCATCATCAAATATTGAAACACCAAACTTAGCATAACTAATAATACCGACATAAAACATTATGCATGTAGAATTAGAATATAAATATATAATTAGTACGTTATCATGTCATTACATGGTCTCGCTACGTAGCATATACCTAGTTTATTTATAGCTTTAGTTCTGTTTCGTAGTAAATAACATACAAGGTGATCCAAAATTCTAAATCGTTTCATTCACATCGATTGGTATAGCTACCTATTTAACTATTAGGCACATACCTACCTAATTTTGATATATTTGTTTTTATATGAACTGTCCCTAATAAGAATAGTTAGTAGTAACGTCCAAGATTAAACTGTGACAGTTAAATCAGCATCACATAGCAACCATTTAAGACTTAATTGACTTTAATGGACGGCAACAATTGTAGACAATTTACAATCAAAAATATGAACCAAGGCAACAGAATAAAATGCCTTCGGTCTCTCAGTGGTTAAGTAATTTTCCACCTAATGTGGAAAAAAAGTCTAGCATTTTTTAAATGTCCATAACAGAAAACATTTCACTAAGGTTGACACAATGGGCGCTCTTAAAATAAAAGTAAAAGTACAACCTTCTCCTAATTGAAAATTACAACAATGTGTGAATGAAACATTTATGATGTTTCATGAAGGCATAATATAGTCTTCCTATGTTTTCTGTTCATGTTTCGCAGTTCTGCGGGGGCAGGTACATTGTGCCTGATAAGAATCCAGGCCAGGTAACTACATAGTATTGTAATTATTGTACCTTCCGTGCTATGTTACCTGGATTCTTATCTGCTCTTACATATTATATGTAAAACTTATCTTCGATAGTTTAAGAACCAGCCAAGGTGAGAATATCTATATTTTTATTTTATCTATAACAATATGTATGATAAATTGAAGCCCCTTGTCATATCATTTGTCGGTCTGGTGACACTAGATTTCTTCTTAAATGCTTAGTTAAGCCGATGTTAGTGCAGTTTTCAGCATGATGCTTCCAGAATAATTTATTTTTATTTTGTAAGCTTCATTTTCAAATAATACTTTAAAATCGCAATGATTTCTTACGTTGTAACAAACATGCAAAGCAGGGTTGAATCAATTAACTAAGAATCAATACTGTTTATGAATTCAGACCAAGTAGGACCTATGTGGTTTCACACATTACACATACACAAAAAGAACATTTTCCAATCGATCTTTACGTTTAGTCAAGCTTGCCTGGGTAGATCTGTCGATGGGCCACCATATGACCACCTGTCACATACTGAGTTTCCTCAGTGCCTCGGAAATCACGTTACAGATAGTCTTTGTCCCGAAACTCGGACAGTCGGGTTGTGGACAGTGCCGGATTAACCACGTAGCAAAAGCAGCCATTGCTATGGGTCCCGCGATTACCGTTGGCGTACCTTTTTGAGAAAACCTTATTAACCCGCCTCCTGTCGCTGAAATGCATAATCGGCCAAAGGAGCGATGGTAGTATTAAAAGCTACACAACAATAATTTAAATACATTTTAACACAGCAATGTATTATTAGGGATGTAATCTTTCTGGTAGATCAGGTTGCTACGGGGCCCACGCTTGCTTAATCCGGCACTGGTCGTGGAGGTCAGATAGGTAGTCGCTCCATATAAAATGCTGGTACTCAGCTGCGTCCGTTTAGATTGATGGCCGACCGACGAAAAGGCTATGCAGATGATGACCATCATAACATAGTCAGGTAAAAACAAGGCAGATGATGACTTCCTAAGCTTGGGAAATGTTAGAAACATCACTTCAAAAAGTTGTAAAAACTACTCACCAGTAAGGTCCAAAGCCTCCTCAAAGCTGCTGCCCTTCGAATCGTTTTCAGTATTGGCCGAGACCATTTTTTTTTTTAATATTTACAGCTATTTATTTTTTATTTCTTGGATTATACACATCGATGTTGCGTTATTTCACCAGGTTTTAATAAAACATTGAAAGAATATTCTAGATGACTTAAATTACAACTTATTTTCCAAACATTATTTTAGTTCTTTAATTTGCGATGGCAATTGATTCTTGTCCAATATTTGATCAAACTACTATTCAATTAACTACATTTCAGTAATATACGAATAGAGTGACTGTTTGGAAGCGCTGCGCGACTAAATATAAGAAGTTGATAAATCATACAAACACTGATATGAAAAGAATTTTAAGGATGACTGAGCAGAAGATAGTGACTGTCTATTTATAAAAAATATACTGTTTACTATTAGTTTAAAAGATTTAGGTATGGGTTTGATATCAGATATTGAATTTGGGAGGGAGAGGTGAGGGGGGGGGGGGTCAGTGCAATTTTGAAAACAAAAAAAGATTTTTTAGTTCTTTTGTTAGTATAAACTTTCGTAGGTCTTTTAAAAAAAATAACCTTTGTTTTCTGTAAAACTGCAACCTACTCAGCCAAAGTACACTTTAGTCGATTAGGTTGCAGTTTACCAGAAGTTTTTCAATTGTTCCGTATAGCTGAAAAACTTCTGGGGGCGTGAAACGTGGTAGCCGTTTTCATGTACTTCCACCATGTACAGATGTTGCTTTATTAACTGAGGAAGTAGAGCTTCAAGAGCGAGCTCGATAATTATGACACCTTGAACAGAGTCGAAACGTTTCGACCCTTCATAAAAAGTGATTTTTTCCCGTGAGACTTACAGTCTACTGTAAGAGCAAACTCGAAAAAGATTTTGACAAGGGTACAAAGGTCGCAGGGGGATTCTAATTTATTTCAGCCTGTCTAAGCCGGTCGGTCATACGATCATCCAATAGGAGTCAATCCAGAGGCAGAATAAATGAGCTTCAGTAGTAAAAGCTTTTTCGCAGTGTTCAAATTACGGATCGTGCGCGCTTTTCAAAAGCTATCTTCTGAGAACTGCACTGGTTCTCACTTCTACATGAACTAGATTGTAGGAGTCTCATTTTAAACCTTAAAAATATTTAAATTTGAGGATGATTTTACTACAGTACGGCAAATTCTGTGTCATCAGGCAGGGAAAAAAACTTCTAATAAAAATAATTAAATTAATAATTACTTAATACTAACTTCTAATAAAAATAAAATAATTAAATTCTAATTCTAACTACTTCTTAAAAAAAATAACCTAAGGTAATACGGAAATGGTGCGTGTGATTCTTTGTAGGGAATTTACATTGATTTATAATTAAAATATATTTTTTTATAATAAAACGACCGTTCTTTTTTATTTCAGCTTATTTTTTTAGTTAAATATATATTGACTAAGTTTTTACACAAAATTAACAACAGTCTCAGTGTTCTTCTCGATAAAATTAAACTAACAATTATTGTACTATTACAAACATAAACTTTTAAATCCTATACTTTAAGATGATCTGGATCTCCTTCATTTCTTTGAATCTGATTCTGGTCTCCTTTGGATTTTGGATCTGCTGGTAAGAAGGTTGCAACGACGAATCCAGCTAAAACAATGAGAACGACACATTTTTAATTTTCGGAGACCCATTTTTTTTTCTTAATAAATCAAATCAAATGTGGCTCCCTCTGTTCTGAACGCAAGCCTATTTAGCATGCAAGCATAATGGCGTAAGTTCTCAGGTCTTGTTAAGTGAAATTGACTCATCATCAGAATTTCTCAGTAGAAATCTGGAATCCGGATTTCTCGGAGTCCAATTTGAGCCCCGAATCCTCTAAGTATCCTCCTGAGGATAGGTGGTCAGGCCATATTGTCACTGATAGAACTGCTTAACTGAAACTTTTAGGAACTCCGTTTATTGCGCCCACTTAAACATAACTAGAGAAATGTTGGTGAACTATAAATACTGTTTTGACGAAATGGTGGAACAGTTTTGATGTTATGCATGCACTTACACATAACTATGGCGACATATCCGCCTAACATAGGCGTGCAGTAGTCTCCAAGCAGGCTGGCGATGATTTGTACACTGAAGAAGCCAGACCCTCGGGCTACCACCACTGACAAACACGTCGCCATACCTCTGCAATAATAACTCATTGTTAGTTAGAGCTCTTCTTTTGCTCTCAAAATGATAAGGGAAAATATTGTGAGAAAATCGTTATGTCAAATAACCAAAAAAAACGACTTCCAAAAATATCTAAAGAGACGGAAAATAATTTACTTCCGGAAGTCGTTGACTTTTGTTTGATTCATAGTTTTTTTTGGCCACCGACTTACGGAAGCAAAAATATTTTCCCATTTTTGTGTTTTTGGAGGTCGTTCTGTTCTTGGCAAAAAAAGTTTTTTTATTTCAGTCTTTTTAATTAGGTGTGATAGTATCTGACACAAATTCTTATCGAGTATTAATGTTTCGTTGCTACTAGAGATATTAGCTTATCGTCCATATACAGAAGAAGACAAAATATGTTTAATCCTTATCCTTACTAATATTATAAAAGCGGGAGTGAGTTTGTTTATTTGTTTGTTACTTCTTCACGCCTAAATGGCTGAACCGATTCTCATGAATTTTGGTACAGAGATAGTTGGGACCCTGGAGACGGATATAGGCTATATTTTTTTTAAAGTTTGAGATATGAGGGAGAGAGAGGGAAGAAAAGGGAAAACTTAGCATGCTATTACAATAATAAGGTGCAAGGGCAAAAACTACAGGTAGCAGGTACCTGTAAATCAGGAAAGGGGATCTGTGTAAAAGCCGATAACTCATAAATTACCCAAGCAATACAGATATAATTCGCTTTGGGAGTAAACCCTTTCTGTTATAAAATAATTATGAAAATTGGCTCACAAACGACGGCGAAACATACATAAATAAATACAGTCGAATTTAGAGCCTCCTTCTTTGTTTGAAGTCGGCTAACTTAGAAGGCATTATGTGACTTTCACCAAACCGCATTACATCCCTATGGTGGAGTAAAGTCCGGTCCGGCTTAAAGGAGGTACAGAGTACAGACGCCAGCAGGTCAAGCTACCCAAAACTGTCATTTTTCCCAATGAACCTTGAACCTAATACTTTAGAAATAAAGTCAAAAATCTATCAAAGAAATCGGACAGATTGTAGTATCTTGATGTGCATGCGTCTGTATCACACTGGTAACGTTATTGGCTAGAACTAAGAGCTTATCTAATAAATGTATTTTTATGGCTGCATTCCCAATAGCTCGTTTTTATGGTTCTCTAGATTGAAATACGATATTAATAATAAATTAAAATCAAATAGGTTTTTTCATCTTAAAAAACCAAGAATCTTTATTAAAAATACTTAAGTGTCCAAAGATGTTTCTTTTGAACCCTGAGTAAATGATTAGAAAAAAAAAAACAAACCTTAAATGTGTAGGGTTCAGTTCGACCAAATACGTGTTAACGTTGCCCAAAATCTGTGCAACGTACAGGAACATGAAGAACATCGCTATACTCAGCATTGGAATTCTAATGAATAGGAGCATCACACCGCAGCATGAGGACACAACGAATATTGTTAGCGTAATCGTTTTCTTGCCAAGAATCCCCACGACGAACGACAGAAGGATCATTAGAACTGTTGATGCTCCAGAGTATATCATAGTCGCATACAGCGCTTTCGGCTCGATACTGCCCGTACAATCTGCCGTTTCCTAAAAATATAAAATGAGGAATGAACTTCTGTGAGCAGAAAGGTAGTTTTTGGCATGGACTTATTATTCAAACGGGACTGAGTTCTCCAAAATTTGTATCACAGGAAAATCCTTACTAATATTATAAAAGTGAAAATGAGTTTGTTTGCTTGTTACCTCTTCACGCCTTAATGGCTGTAAACCGATGTTGATGAATTTTGGTATAGAGATGGTTGAGACCCAGGAGACGGACATAGGCTAATTTTTTATTTAAAAAAGAAGTGGGACATGAGGGAGAAACAGGGAAGAAAAGGGAAAACTTAGCTTTGCTATTACAAATCAATAAGGCGCAAGGGCAAAAACTGCAGGTAGTAGGTACCTGCAAATCAGGAAAGGGGAATTGTGTTATTCAAAATTTAACGCGAGCGAAACCGCGGGCAAAAGCTAGCTAACCATAAGAGCTACGACGTTGGTTTGCTATAATTAGGCCATCATAACCGAGGCGAAGTGTCTCAACAATAGATTGAAAATATTTGATTATATTAGAAAGAGACAAGCAGCCTCTCTTATAGATATCTCTCTCGACAGGTTTTATTCTGGTAAAGTGCTCAGTCCACTTTGTATAATAAGTCTATGTTTATGTTTATAATAAGCGTATGTTTTTTGTTCAGTGTTTTGGCAACACTTGATTTGGTGTCACAATTGACATTGACATTTAGTGGTTCTATTGGCGTACGGCCAAAATCAGAACTAATACTGACACTTATTTTATTTTCAAATTTTTTACACCCTTAGAGCTTACCAATTTTTTTTATTTTTTATTATTTTACTGTAACTTCAATATTTGCTACTTACTGTGCCATTAGAAGGAGCACTTGCACTCTGACTCGCAACTTCACAGAACGTGCGACCGTGGTGACTCTCTACACCAGTAAAGTAGGCGTTTGTCATGGTTGGCACCCACATTGTAAAGCCGGTTGATCTAGAATTTTAAATGTAAAACGATGATGAGATCACACATTAAAAATCTCGTTGAATTTTGCGGAAAAGCCACCGGCTATGCCTTCCTGCTCTTGTCCTATGTGAAGGGTCTACGCAACACGTTTTATTTATTTTCTTTTAATTTTTTTTTGTGCTGATAACGTCGCGATATTTTGCCATTAACAAATCGTAATAATTAAAATAAAGTGTGTGATAAAACTTACATCATATATGCACAGAGTAGTAAGTAGTAAAGTATTGCTGAGTTCTTCAATAGTGGAGGCTTGAACAGAGGAGCGGTTTGGTTGAAAATCTTCCTCACCACTGAAATGTGGGAATTGTCCTGTGGTGGTTCCTCGAGGTACACTTGCATTACCTGAAAAGATGTTTAAATTATTAAATCCTTTAATAATTAATAAATGTTGTCAAGTTAATAGGACTAGCATTTTTTTTAACTTAGGTACTATCTTCATAAAAGTATTTAATTTGTCTATGCTATGGTCTAATATAGTTATTTTTATTCTTTATTGCACACAAACAATAAAATACACACAAATTACAATATGTATAGCTTATGTACAACGGCGAGCTTAACCTAGAATTGGGTTTTCTTACAGCAAACCTTTCTTATTGATTAAAATATTTGCATAATAGGACATGTAAATAATGTACTATAGAAGAACATTGAAAGGCTTAACATAACTTACAAAACTGATCTGTTGTTAGTTCACTTACATTAAATAAAAATTGCTCACAATTAATACATAAATAGAAAAAAAGAAACATAAGATACATACATACATATTGATACATACGAGTATATATAGGTACATTATGTATGACTAGATATCGGATCACTGAAGTGCTTTTTGGCCGTAAAGACAACCTAAGAGAAAACTGTTACTTGATTCCAGGCAAAACGACAGATCGGTTGTCTTAACTTGGTAAGCACATATTTATCGATGCTTTGATCATTATTACTGCAATTTATTTAATTACTAGCTTTCACCCGCGGCTTCGCCCGCGTTAAATTTGGGGTAACACAGTTCTCCTTGCGCCTTATTGATTTGTAATAGCAACGCTAAGTTTTCCCTTTTCTTCCCTCTTTCTCCCTCACATCCCACTTTTTTCAACAAAATATTAGCCTATGTCCGTCTCCTGGTTCCCAACTATCTATATACCAAAATTCATCAAAATCGGTTAAGCCATTAAAGCATGAAGAGGTAACAAACAAACTCACTTTCGCTTTTATAATATTAGTAAGGATTTCATTGAAACTGTTGCTGTTGTTAACAATTTATTACCCATAAAAATAAAATTAGACCACGTACACGAAATCTTGGTCTCCAGATAAAACATTGATACTACTACCTACTTATTGAATTAAATTCGGATCTCAAAAATAAATTATGTGAACTCTTTTTCCAAAGCAGAATAATCTATTAATACTCACAGAATAGCTATCCTTGTTTAAACCAGTGTTGCACTTGAAAATTGCCTTGAAAACTTCCAAAGCCTCCTCATTTCTCTGCTTACTGAGTAAGAACTTGGGGCTTTCTTGCAAGAATATACTGAACAAGATACCAAGCGCCGACGGCAAGGTGATGATCTGCATCAGTAGCCTCCATGGTCTGTAAACCACTCCGAGCCAGGATATCTCGTAACCGAAGTCCAATGTGAATATTGGCAGAGCGAAAGCTATAAACCAATAAGTGCAAATTATGATTAGAAGGAGCTCGTGGCTAAATAATAGCAGCCGGTCGGGTCGATCCTTAGGTTAAGCCGCTCTTGCCTAGGTTGGTCTGTATATGAGTGACCACCTGTTACATACCGAGATTCCTCCGTGCCTCGGAAAGTACGTTAAGCTGTTGGTACGGCTGTCATTTGTAGATCTTTGACAGTCGTTACAGGTAGTGTTCCAAAATTCTGACAACCAGTCTTACCAGGGGTGTCGCATTTTTTTTCTTTTATTGATCATGTAGAAGTCCTTAATTACATTCCACAACTAGCAGTATGTTTTGGTGGTGTTTAAAATGTAGTAAGTAACGTTTTCATGGTTCACATAGTGTTTGTCTGGTCAGAAGGAGTATTTAAGGCTAAATGCAAAGGTATATGAGAAAGATGATGTGGGTAAATAGAAAACATGACCTAAATCAATTGGGATATAGAAGGACGATGATAATGATCAGAGTGAGAAGAATTCAAATCCTGTGGAATTCACTGCTGGCTTCTCTATTAGTTGCTCTTTAAAATCTAGATCTTCATTCGGGTGAATCAGTATCTTCTACTAGGGGCGCGTGCTACACCCCAGGCTACATCACCGTTTCATTTCAGGCGCGTTGCGGCTACAAGCCTATTTAGTAAAATCCTTACAGCAAATGAGGAGCTGGACGACCATAGTGGCGCTGGCCATCAGAAACATGAATCTGCTTCTATGCCTGCTGGGCACACTCTCTGCTAGAAGGACGAACGCTGCTGCATTTGCTGACGATGAACTGGAAAAATGACAGAACGATGTAAGAGACATTACTTACTAATTACTGCAAAAGTCGATGATTTTGTACCACTGGCTGATATCGTTAAAAAAACCCTGTGAAATTAACTCGTAATTTATTTCTGTAGGCCTACTACTTTCTGGTGTGGCTGTCGTGGGCTCTTATACTATGACATCTTAAAGCAGAACTTATTCCACTGAGTGAAAGAGATGTTGCTAGACACCCTGTATAGCTCTGTCCCTTTCCCTCAGCGAAATAAGTTCTGCTTTAACACGTCATGGTAGGGTATCTGGTCGAGGTTCCCAGAGGAATATCTTTTGTGTCACGCATAAAGTGTAGTCTTATTTTTTTTTTTAATGGAACATGTGGTTTCAACCATTACAATTTTAAGATATTTCTTTTAACAGACATACAATTAAACACGTCTTAATTATATTTTGATATTTTAAAAAAAACGTTGGCCCACACTAGGATTTTGTCCTGTATCGTGGGTGAAGCCAGACTCGGAACAACTATCTATAGACCATACAAATATTTGTTCCCGGGATCGAACCCGCGAAACGCAGCGCAGCAGTCGATTGCTCAGCCACTGCGCCAACCGTGTCGTCGTTATACGATAACACTTTTAGTAAATGCAATAAAGGTGTCTTTTTAGAGGTGAATAAACTATAATACTTTGGATTTCGTAACATATTTTATATTTGAAAAATAAATAAAGGTATACCGGCATTATAATCTGAATGATCCAGATCTTTCAGATTTGATTAGATATGGAATCAATTGTCTCTGCCATAACAAGCTATTAAACATTTCGCGTAGCATTCAATAGTTTAATAACAAATAATATATTATAATCAGAACTGCGAATTTGTAAAAGGCACACATCACAGTCAGCTGCTTTCCTGTAAGTAGGTTCTGATTGATTAATGTCAGATCAATCTGACGGTTGACGTTGGGACTGTTACATTTCAGATCAAGCGTCTGCCGTCAGATTCGCTATACATGACGTTGGTTTTTTGCAGTCAAAGGGGGTGGACTTTTGGGATAATTCACTAACCGAATTTAAAACTACCAGACCAGTAAGCCTGGCTTTGAAAAACTGAAACCTGAATATTACATGATGATTCAGTCATTTTAAGATAGGAAAAATATGTACGATGACATTATAATGTGACAGCTTTATCAGGCAATTAAATGGCTTATTTAGTTTTAAACAGAGATTAAACTTTATGCGTTATACTTTCTACCATATATTGTATATTTTGTACTATATATTTTGTACTTTATATTGTATACTTTATACTCTATACTTTATACTCTATACTTTATACTCTATACTTTATACTCTATACTTTATACTCTATACTTTATTTTGCTTTATACTTACAATGAAACAGAAAGTAACTTGAGAATGGCCAGTGATACGAAGTTAGGGGCCAAGGTTGATGCTAGACTAAGGATGAAGCCGACTGGCATCGCAACTAGCAGCGTCTTCCGGCGACCTTTGGTGTCGGCGTACAAGCCCCAACCATAAGATGAAAATATCACACCTGGGGAATAAGAATCAACAATGGTAAGATAAAACTCGGGAACTCGCATACAAAAACATTTATACCAGATTCGAATAAATTTGGCTTTTAACCTGTATTTCCTACGTATAATTAAGTATATTTGTGTATTTGCAAAGGATGTTATAAAAAGTATTAGAGCGCGACACATTATAGAACCTATACGTGCATTTCGTAAGATGTTGTGGGCGACTTTTTTTGTGGTGGGAAATCATCAAATAACTTCCCCGGGAGCAGGGGGTAGTGTCAGACTTTCACTGACTAAAACTCATCCATGTTCCTTCTATTGCCCTTTACCCGGGCGTTTCCTCCCGCCCGATTATGTGCAGGAACCTCCCGAAACTTCCGTGCCCGGTGAGGACCTGCGTCAGGCGGTAGGTAAGGACGCCAAGGCGCCTCTCCAGTCACTCCTCAAAGAGGAACTTACCGCCACTATTGTGGCGTGCCCTGCACGGGGTTGCGATAGTCGCTCTCTCCATGCTACCATGAGATTGTGAGCGACCTTACAGGTACTTCATATAGAGATCTAATGAACATAATTCGAAACATCAAGCATTATTCAATGCCTCATAGTTTGTTGGTTACTGACCTATTAGTGGAATAGCAGACAGGAGTCCCTGCTGAGAGGTGTTCAGCGACATGTCACATGCCATTGCCGGCAAAACCACGGAGAAGCCGAAGATGTCCAGGTACATCGCTAGGATCAGCAAGCAGCAGCTTATCAGCATACCCACATTGTATTTGCCGAAACCTGTTGGTAGAAGAAGAAAGGTTTATATTTCTAAAAGGGCATTTAAAATAGAAGTAATTATTACTAGCTTTTGCCCGCGGTTTCGCTCGTGTTAAATTCGGGGTAGCACAGTTTCCCGCATTTGTAGGTAGTTTTCGTTGGTAACAAAGGGTGTTTGTACCGATTTTTAGCTTCCTTTCTTGAAAACTGTGAAAAGTCCCATATAAAATTTCGTCCCCTCTTTTAAGGAGTTAGGGGCAGAATTTCGAAAAAAATGATGAACGATGTTTTGGTTACTGACAAATAGTCCGCATACCAATTTTTAGCTTCCTACCTCAAAAATTGCGGAATGATCTATACAAACTTCCCCTCCCTATTTTAGGCAAGTGGGTGGTTAGAAAGAGACAAAAAGTAGCCCATGTCCGTCTCCAGGGTCTCAACTATCTCTGTACCAAAATTCATCAAAATCGGTAACGCGTGAAGACATAACCAACAAAAAAACTCAATTTCGCTTTTATTATATTAATAAGTAAGGATGATAACGGACAAGGAAAATATATTGTGGAAACTGGTATATATCCTGGAATTACAACCAGTATAGATCCTGTGGATTATGGCCCATTATTTTTCATAGATAGGGGTCTTGTGCTGAGCCCCTGCAGTAGGAAGAAGAAGATTCAATACATAACAAGCATCGTTCTAATCAATTGACTAGCGATCCTTTCCATAATTATTAATCTGGAGACACTAAACAGCCAAACATTGAACCCATCGTGACCATTTGATAAGACTTATTTAAAATTCATGGCAGGCAAGAATTGGTAACTATTTACTCTTGTTCCCTATTAAACAATGTGTATTGTACGTATTTGTTGGGGAAGTACCTTCATAATAAGAAACGAACTCACTGCGCGACAGCGTGTTGTGAACTTTGGCTAAACATTCCCTTTTTTTTGGGGTGGGAAATCACCAAATATATTCCCCCGCTCTGGGCGGAGCGGGAGGGAGTGTCAGACTTGTATTGACTAAAACCCACTCATGTTCCTTCTACTGCCTTTTACGTTCCGGGGCCGCGGTATCTGCTAAACATTCCCTCTGGTCAAAACTTAGCTGTGCACAAATATATTGAACCCGTATGTACCGTGATTGGACCCACAGTTGATACAGTTAGATGGTTCCATGATCTGACAAACGTACAGACAACAAATCGTATAGGTATACAGGTTCTTAGAAACCCAGGGATGAAATTTATTTAATTTTTTTTTTTTTAACATCCGTCATTATCTTTCGAGCCTATATCCTTATTAGGTATGTTAAATGTACCTTCTTAGCTCCGATATAGCACGAATGCAATTGCATCATAGTTATGAAATAAAATGTAGCATTCTATGAGCAGTACGTTATCAATCATTGTTCACCAGACAGACTTTCCACGGATTATTCTCTTAAAAACTGCCGATTCACTCAAGTAATCTTATCAATTCGTTGGCGGAATTCAGTCTAGTTTGTGAGTATTTCCTCTCACTACTTCCTGACAGTCGTGATTGAACACACGTGCATATCGTGATGACAGTGACCGGTAGGTAGCACGTGCATTGTCACGGAGACCTTCACATTGCACGCTAATTTTCTTTGAAGAATGCTCCACAGGTGAATTGATCACGATTTAGTATGGAGGTGTTGTTGACATTCAATTCCGTCTAAACACTTTGTTTTCCTTTAGATTGGTAAAGAGTGGCTTAGCGTATAGATAAGTACCTATCGTGACTAGCTTGAATTGTCCGAAACACTTTTGTTTGATCATTGTTTTATGATCGAGACCAGTGGGACAGTGGGACTAAATATGCTAGGAAAAACAAGAAAACCTGGTCAGGAGCGGGTCAGACTCGCGCACCCAGAGTTGAGGTAGGTATGTATGTAGTAAGGTTTTAATTTCAACTTGATACCTCCACGCGTTCCTAAGATAGAGAGTCTAGACGGGAAAACAAAGTGTTCCAATTATGATTCCGGTTTTCCTTTTGAGCTAAAAAATAAGTGTATTCGACGGGCCTGTTGGTCTAGAGTGGTTAGTGGCCCTGACTGCTGAGCCGGAGGTCGTGGGTTCGATTCCCACCCAGGACAAACTTTGTGTGATGAGCATTATTGTTTGTCCTGTGTCTGGGTGTGATTTATTTATAATATGTATGTATTTATAAATTATATAAGTATGTATATCAGTTGTCTGGTTACCATAACACAAGCTCTGCTTAGCTTGGGATCAGATAGCCGTGTGTAAGTTGTCCCAAGATATTTATTTATTTATTTATTCTTGACTTGGGAAAAATCAGCGGCTGGCGCGATTAGAGACATGCATGAAAGAGGATTAAAAGAAGTGACTGAAGTAAGCCAGCATTTATTGTGCATAAGATTTTGAAAGTTAGAAGGTGTATCTAGATACTGTAAAGAGGGTCGAGAACACAGTGACGGTGACCATCAACAAAAATGGTAGAAAACACACACACACATTAGTATTGGATTGAATGAATTAATGCTGCAAAAATGCTAATGATAATCCTGATTGAAAAGAACCTGTAAATGGCCACCCTACCTGGGTAGCCAGTTACAGGTTCTTTTCATTTAAAATTAAAATTCTGGCATATTTTTTTGTGCAGTAAGAATGATTGCTAGGTAGATATAATAGACGAAACGGTTGGCTTTGTGCAACGCTGCGTGTCACGGGTTCTATCCCCGCACGGAACAAATACTTGTATGGCCTACAGATAGTTGTTCAGGGTCTGGCTGTTTGTGTATGTGAGTTTCATTGTTTGTAGTCACAGGGGCAACGTATTTTGATTAAAAAAAAACATGAATTTGTATTATGTATGTTCGTTTATCTTTTCAAGACATGCGGACTGATCTTTCGGTATCATTTTATTAGGTGCTTCCTTCTCATGGATTGTAAACTTGGCTTTTGATATTCATTAAAGTTTGAACTATATATTTGACTTGTGGGAGGAAAGGGAGAGCGTTGAACGAGATTGGATTGCTATATGTTACAGTACAATATCTTTGTGCTGTATCTACAATCTACATCGCAATCTTATGTTCTTTATCGCACGTTCAATATCTATTAAATGTTTCTACTGTCTGTTATCGACACGAAGTCACGTCACGAAGTTAGTATATAAGATGCACCTTTGGATAATTATAACCAGACTATACTACATCTTTTGTCTCATTTATACCTAATCATATAATGCCAAGAAGTTTGGCAAATTGGTGACCCCGACGAACGAATACGCAGCAAGAAATATGGCACAACCACCGTGCAAGGCGAACATAAATCAGCAAGGAACACTTGAAGTAGCTGCTGGCACCTCGGTTTTATCCCGCATTCCGGAATTTTGGAAAGACCAACCAAGATTATGGTTCACGCAACTAGAAGCCATATTAGCACCACAGAAGCAAGGAGACGAATACAAATACTGTACAGTAATAGCAAAGTTATCCAAGGAAGAAATACTACAGGTTAGTGACCTAATCACTTCACCACCGACTACAGATAAATACAAAAACATCAAGGAACGTTTAATTGATTGTTACGAAGAAACAGAACAGCGACAGTTTCAAAAATTAATATCAGAGACAGAACTCGGTGATCAAAAACCTTCGCAGTTATTACGTCAAATGCGAGTCCTCGGGAGAGGAAAAATCAGTGACGAAACAATTAAACTACTATGGTTCAGGCTTTTACCAACATCAGTTACTACGGTTCTAGCAGTTACGGAAGACATGGAAATTGACAAACTGAGCCAAATTGCAGACAAAATAATAATGAATTCAAAAGTAACTAAAATATCAGCTGTTAGCAACGACACTTCAAACGACAACAATACAGCATGCATTTTAACCCAGCTAGCAAAATTACAGATAGATATTGACGCAATTCAGCAAGGTCAATATGGCTATCGACCCAACACGCACAATCATTTCAAGAAACGTCAACAATTCCCGATTATGAGGCCGAGAACAAACTATAGAGGAGCAAATCGATTTTGTTACTACCACGAAAGATTCGGAAAATATGCAAGGAACTGCATTAAACCATGCGGTTGGAAACCAATGACTTACGTACGGAACCAGGGAAACGAATAAGAGCACAGACAACGGCGAAACTCTGTGCAATCCACCCATCCAATCGCCTCACCATTACCGACCGAAAAAGTGGTATGAAGTTTTTGATTGACACGGGCGCAAATATCTCAGTCATTAGCAAGCAACAAAGATATTCAATTTTACAAAATGAACAATACACACTTTACGCTGCAAATGGGACTAAAATTAGGACTTACGGCGAGAAGACGCTTACCTTGAATTTAGGACTACAACGATGTTATAAATGGAATTTTATAATCGCCGATGTTACACAACCAATAATTGGAGCAGATTTTCTAGAGCACTATAAACTATTAGTCGACATAGCAGGTCGCAAACTTATCGACAAAGTTACAGAGCTGACAACGCATGTAACTTCAGAAAAAGCGACACAGCAAACAATTCGTACTATCGCAGTGGGAACGAATCCACGTATTACGCAACTTTTAAACAAATACGAAGACATCACGAAAGAGTCCTCTCTACGCAATGCGCCCAAACATAAGATTGAACACCACATTATCACTACAGGACCACCCGTCGCAGCTCGGGCAAGACCATTACCTCCAGAAAAATACGACATAGCCAAAAAGGAATTTCAAAATATGATAGAACTCGGAATTTGCCGACCGTCAGATAGCCCATGGGCAAGCCCATTACATATGGTAAAAAAGAAAAATGGCGAATGGAGACCGTGCGGAGACTATCGAATGCTCAATAGCACGACAGTACCGGACAAATACCCACTACCAAGATTAACTGACTTTACATACATATTAGAAAATAAGAAGATACTAAGCAAGATAGATATACGCAAAGCATACCACTGTATTCCTGTTAAAGATATAGAGAAAACAGCCATCATCACACCTTTCGGACTTTTTGAGTACTTAAGAATGCCTTTCGGATTACGCAATGCGGCACAAACATTTCAACGATTCATGGATTCCTTATTTAGAGATTTAAATTTCGTATTTATATTTGTAGACGATTGTCTCGTCGCATCGGACAACGAAGATTTGCATTATCAGCATTTAGAAACGGTTTTCAAACGTTTACACGAGAATGGAATAACCATTAATCTCGAAAAATGCGAATTTCTCAGAAGGGAAATAGATTTCTTAGGTTATCATATAACGAGCCAAGGAATACAACCTACCGAAGAAAATTACAAAGCAATCATGGAATTTCCCAAACCGAAAACAATTCAAGAATTAAGAAGATTTTTGGGCATGGTCAATTTCTACAGAAGTAATATTCCACGCGCAGCGGAAAATCAAAGAATTTTAAACGAATATCTACATGGTTCAAAAAAGAACGATAATTCACCTGTTCCTTGGACAACGGAAGCAGACAAAGCTTACGAAAAATGCAAGGAAAGCATGAAAAACGCAGTATTAACAGCGCATCCTTCCCGCAACGCATCACTAGCGCTCATGACCGACGCTAGTGCTACTTGCGTTGGTGGAGTTTTACAACAAAAATCCGGACGCAATTGGGAACCATTAGGATTTTTTTCACAAAAATTGAGCGAAACTCAACAAAAATATTCTACGTTTGACAGAGAGCTGTTAGGAATATACATGGCCGTCAAACATTTTCACAGATTAATCGAGGGAAGAGAATTTACAATATTTACGGATCACCGACCTTTGACATACGCATTCTCCCAAAAACCATCATCAAACGATACACCGCGACGGGTCCGGCAGTTAGATTTCATTTCACAATACAGTACCAACATTCAACACATAAACGGACGTGACAATATTACCGCCGATGCCTTATCTCGAATAGAGGAAATATACGTGCCATCACCTATCGATTACGCTGAATTGGAAAAATGTCAATCAACAGATAATGAACTAAGTAAATTACATGACAATAAAAGATTAAAATTCAAAAACATTACGCTTCCGGGTTCCACAATAAACATCACCTGCGACACGTCTACTGGAAAAAGTCGCCCCTACTTACCAAAGCATTTTCGCAAACAAATTTTCGATACCATTCATGGTATGAGCCATCCAGGAAAAAGAACTACGAGAAAAATGATAACCCAAAGGTATTTATGGCCGTATATGAACAAAGATATCAATAATTGGTGTAGATCATGTATAGCCTGCCAAAAATCAAAAATACAACGACATACGATATCACCTCCTGGTACATTTATGACAGCGCAACGTTTTGAACATTTACATATTGACATCGTCGGACCACTTCCGATTTCACAAGGGAAGAGATATTTAATCACAATCATAGATCGTTGTACGTCATGGCCCGAAATATTTCCGGTAGAAGATATAACTGCAGAAACAGTAGCCAAGACACTTTTCGAGGGATGGATTACTCGTTTTGGATGTCCATTGCGCATTACTACGGATCAAGGCCGACAGTTTGAATCAAGAATATTTGAGTCACTCTCACAATTTTTGGGAATACATAAAATTAGGACAACACCTTATCATCCGCAATCCAATGGAATGATAGAGAGATTTCATAGAACTTTAAAGGTAGCGTTAATGACAAGAGAATCCAACGAAAATTGGTTAAAAGAAATCCCAACAGTTTTACTCGGGTTGCGGAGTAGCTTGCGAGAAGACACAGGTTATAGTTCAGCAGAGATGACATATGGAACGCCAATACGACTCCCTTTTTTTTTTTTTTTTTTTTCGGGTGGGAAATCATCCAATGACTTCCCCCGCTCTGGGTGGAGCGGGGGGGCATGTCAGACTTGTACTGACTAAAACCCACCCATGTTTCTTCTATTGCCCTTTACGTTCCGAGGCCGCGGTATCTCTTTCGAACAACCCGCAACCCCGGCAGGCAGAGGCTCTGGCAAGCCCCTCTGAATACGACTCCCTGGAGGATTTTTTGAGTCATCAGCAGCACAGTTATCAACGTACGAAGAATTTGTAAAACAAATTCAAAAGGACATCACACAAATGACATCAATTCCGAAAAGAAAAAACCATAACCAAGCTATATTTGTGCATCCCGAACTCAAAGAATGCTCACACGTATTTGTTCGGTGTGATAGAATGAAGAAAGCCCTGACACCGCCGTATGAGGGACCCTACCCAGTAATTAGTAAAACAGATAAAACATTTTGCATTAGAATTAGGGATAAAGAGACAGTGATATCAATTGATAGATTGAAACCAGCATTCATGATCAATGACGAATCAAACTACGTGCCAGATTCAAAGAATTACGACAGACATTCACACACGTACACTACACGGTCGGGACGTAAAGTAAAGCCAGTAGTACGTCTATAAAAATCGCTGATCACACCACAACAGGCGTCATCAAATTCCACCGCGTACAATAGCATTATTATTTATATACATCAGCAAATAACTAGTAAGGTCTAGATCAAACTTATATTGTAAACACTATTACCATAATATTTTTTTTTTTTTTTTTTTCTTTTAAAGGGGGGTGTACTGTTACAGTACAATATCTTTGTGCTGTATCTACAATCTACATCGCAATCTTATGTTCTTTATCGCACGTTCAATATCTATTAAATGTTTCTACTGTCTGTTATCGACACGAAGTCACGTCACGAAGTTAGTATATAAGATGCACCTTTGGATAATTATAACCAGACTATACTACATCTTTTGTCTCATTTATACCTAATCATATAATGCCAAGAAGTTTGGCAAACTATACACAAATAAATTCGAAACGAAACGGGTAAATGCAAGTGGTCCTAGATGAATGTTTTGGTAAGCTTTTGCTAAATCTGCTTTTTAAGCATAGAACAGTTATGGTTTTTATTCTTAATCTTTATTTAAAAATAAAGGAGATTTGATCGAACGTTAAAGATTAAAAAAAAACTTAAAGTATAATATCCACAATAGAAGACGTCTATTGTTTGTTGTTTTAGAAGTCAACCAATCAATCATTTCACAGTGCTGGAATTAAAGATTATTTTGAATTAAAACTTTGCGATTTAATAAGATAAGGTAGGTAAAAATGGATGAACTTTTTTTGCAATAGGGTATTTTACTCTATATGAAAGAAATTCTAAAAATATACAATTCAGATAGCTTAGGCAACAAGCAGGCCGAAAATGTTAAATTTAGTTAATAAAATAACTAAATAAATTTTAAAATTGATTTCAAAGTTTTCACTTTTTTAGTCTGTTGTTTTTTACTAAGCGAAACAGTGTCCGCCATGATTATTACGTCATACGGTCATGCAAACAAAAAGTGACCACTGTCAACTGAGCAACTATGTACTATGTTTGTATTATAAAACTTTACATTTTAATTTTTATTGAAATAATAGTAATACTACCATGGAAGAAATAAATACTACCATATAATAATACTTTAAACTATAGTGAAAAATACAACTAAACAGAAAGACTAATAATAGCACATTTGTTTACGTGACCAACCGACGTCATGACCACAGAGTAACATGGCGTCAAGCGTTTTTGTGATTTTACGCGCGAAAATAGAAATTGTAAAATTGAAATGCAGTTTTATGGCACTTATCGATTGATTTTTTTTTTGTTTTTTTTTGGTGGATTACTAGGACTCTAGGATCAAAATGAGATACTTTTTAAAAATGGGTGTAATACCGTATTATCTTTGAAAGTTTATAACCATGCAATGTAAGCAAAGGTAAATTAAATATGTAAATATTATTTACAAGTGCATCACATACTAGCTACTTGTACTTACGCCTAAAATCATGTCTGGCCCTTTTTAATTAGGTAATTAAAAAGCACTTACCCGTAAGATCCAAAGCTTCTTCAAAGCTACGTTTTTTCGAAACATTATCTATTATTGCGAACGCCATGTTTTTTTATATTTGAATTCGATTTTTTTTAAACTTGCATTCGAATGAGTCGGTGTTCTTTTTTTTTAATACAGCCAGCTTTTAACGGTTTTTTTTTATTCAGCCAGCTTTTAACGGATTTTTGTAATTTTTCTTTATTAGTAGGTAAATTGTTGTTTGCTTTTTAGTAATAGATGACCAATATTTGACTAGGCTCTATGATCTATGGTTATAGACTGATGCGAGCGCAGTGGCTACTCGTAACCGATGCTCGTTTAAATATAGGTTGATGTTAATCATGCAAATACTGATAGGAAAACCACGCTGTGATTGTTTAGGATGGTGTCCCGAGTTCTGCGATAATGTTTCCGTGATAAGTATGACTTGCAATTGCTTGTGACGTTACTTCAATGTTTACAGTCTAGTTCTTCTGACAGACTGTTTTTCTCGCAGTTTAAAAACGTTGGTAATGAATATTTACTCACTTGAATTCCTTAATTTGTAAATAACGTTACCATTCGTAAAATGGTCACAATATTAACTACTTTCGTCAGTTTAAAAATTTAATGTAATTTATATTATTATCCTTTATTTTTCTGTCATGAATTGATTATAATCTAAATCTGCAAAGAAATACTTTTATTGTTTCCATATTTTTTAATTACTGTGATTACTTGCTAAATATTCTACAGCGTTTGATAGTTGATTACCAGTTTACAGATATTGGCAAAATGTGGTATCTCTAGTCAACAAAAGCCATTAATTAATGAAGAGTTGAAGTTATTATTATTCTATTATGAATCTAAGTCTATTCAATTAGCTAACATTAATTTTGCATAAGTGTACATAAAAAGAACTGTAGGCCTACTATGACATCTTAAAGCAGAACTTATTCCACTGAGTGAAAGAGATGGTGCTAGACACCCTGTATAGCTCTGTCCCTTTCCCTCAGCGGAATAAGTTCTGCTTTAACACGTCATGGTAGGGTAGCTGATTTCTGATAGCAGACAGTACAGTATTGCACACAAATGGAAGACACCATAATTTAATAAAACATTTCATTTTTACGTACGTTTGCATCTTTCAATAAAAATCAATGCAATCATTAGTTAATAAGACCTTTAGTAATCCTTACCTCAAAAGAAAAGCGGAACCCTATATTGGACCACTTTTTTGCCCGTTTGTCTGTCTGGCTGTCAATACCCTTTTCCGATCCTCTTGGCTCCAGGGCCAACACTAGTTTTTGCCCGCGGCTTCGCTCACGCTCACGCTAATTTCGGGGTAACACAGTTCCCCTTTCCTGATTTGCAGGCACCTACTACCTGTAGGTTTTGTCCTTACGCCTTATTGATTGTAATGGCAATGATAATTTTTTCCTTTCCTTCCCTCTTTGTCCCTCATTTCCCGCTTAAAAAAATATATAGCCTATGTCCGTCTCCAGAGTCCCTACTATCTCTGTACCAAATTTCATTAAAATCGGTTGAGCCGTTAAGGCGTGAAGATGTAACAAACAAACAAACTCACTTTCCCTTTAAAATATTAGTAAGGATTAACAACACCGCGCCCTCGTGTTCGGGCTTCAGCTGGTCACGACTCACGTTTGACGCAAACACGCGGTTGACCATGTTTTCATACATATGGTCCATTGCTTTGTGATGCACTGAACAATTATTACCGGAATACTGAATCAGTTGTAAGGGTTAGTGTGTCGGAAATCCGTAACATACGTGTCCTTTTGTTGCATCCGTCGCTGACGTCAATCTCGACAATGCTGTTGCCGAACAAAGACGCATGGAGGTGCAGGCGTCTTATAGAAATAAAAGAAGACCGTTTTTACTTTGTTGAAAACATATTAACCCCTTGTATCTACGCGAGACACAACGCGTAATTAATTGTGTCTGTAATTCCGGCATACAAGCGGTTAATCTAGCTAAGATGATAGTTTATTACCAGTTTACAGATATTGGCAAAAATGTGGTATCTCTAGTCAACAAAAGCCATTAATGAAGAGTTGAAGTGATTATTATCCTATTATGAATGTAATAGGTGCACCTATTACGTTTTTGTCTCTGCATCACCCTAAGATTGACTGGTAGAAAATGCCCAAGGCCTCCTTTGTACAATGTCTTTTTATACATGTGCATAAAGTTTTAATCTATCTATCTATCTATCTATCTATCTATCTATCTATCTATCTATCTATCTATATATATAAAAATGGATTGCTGTTCGTTAGTCTCGCTAAAACTCGAGAACGGCTGAACCGATTTGGCTAATTTTAGTCTTGAAATACTCCTGGAAGTCCAGGGAAGGTTTAAAAGGTGAGAAAAATTGGAATAATTGCCGGGAAAACCCTCAAAACCGTCCTTCTTTATTTCCCATACAAACGTTTTCTAAATAAAATGACTAATACAAGCGAAAGTACTAGGCTTGCAAGTTGCATGAATTCACGGTGAAATTAATTCCAGCAGTTTGATCTGTGGATTCAAGTTCTTGATAGAACCAACTGCGTTGAGATAAAACTACTAGGATCGCATGAAATTATAGCAACCTTTGCCAAGGTTTGGAAATGGATGGGTTACCACACGGGGACAGGTTAAGCAACTCTTGCCAAGGTTTGGAAACGGATGGGTTACCACACGTGACACGGGGACAGGTAAAGCAACTCTTATTAAGGTTTGGACATGGATGGGTTACCACAGGGGGCCAGGTTAAACAACACTTGCCATGGTTTGGAAATGCATGTGTTACCACACGGGCCAGGTTAAGCAACCCTCACCAAGGTTTGGAAATGGATGGGCTACCACAGGGGGCCAGGTTAAGCAACCCTTGCTGAGGTTTGGAAATGGATGGGTTACCAGACGGGCCAGGTTAAGCAACCCTCACCAAGGTTTGGAAATGGATGGGTTACCACAGGGGGGCAGTAATAGAGTTTTATTCAAAGTGCCTTCGATCCACGAATTCATAAACGATGATGAACACGAAAACGATGTCCTTTTGGTAAATCCACAATGAAACAGAAAAATGATGTTTTCAATGACATATTTAGTTCCTATCACAATCTGTTCTTTTCTGCATATTACTCTTACAAAATAATGTCGATGTTTCACATCTGCCAGGCGACCCGTGACAGCTCACATTTTTATGATTATTTTTTATATTTATCGTTAATCACTACAGCATTTTAGTATTTTTTTTGTCTATACGCCAAAGAAGTATAACTTCTAACGCGTGTACATAAGTACACACACTTCTTTTTTTTAAACTCCTAGGATGTGCCTGGCTTACCACCGCACAATTTACGCCTAAAGGTTGGCTCCGTAGTAAGCTTCGAAACATAAACCAACCAAAACGGCGCAAACCAGTACGCATTTGGTGGTTAGAAAATTGATGAACAATGTAATTTACGCGACGTATACTGAAAGGAAAATTCAAAGGTGAGGAAGTCCTCATTCTGACGATCCCGATGATCCCAACCGATTTGCCGTTCGAATTTAAAAGACTTCAATATCCGATCCGTCATACATTAGCCATGACCATCAACAACTTAAAAGTATATGGTTTGAATCTAGAACATCCATGTTTTTCCCATGGTCAATTATATGTGGCATGTTCACGGGTCGGAAGACTATCTGCGTTGTTTTGTAGAAACAAAAAATGTCGTGTATCACAAGGTACTTAAGTGGAGACCAACCTATGTACTGAAATGCAGAAACAATAATAAATGATTAATATACTTAATTTTTTTTTCATAGAAAAAAAAAACTTAATAAATTCGAAAATCGGCTTATTATTTATTGCCTTTATGGCGGAACAGAGTTCGCCGGGTCAGCTAGTAAATAAATAAAAACCCATACTAATTAAAGTTATAGTAAAACGTAATCAAGAGTCTCTGTCACTGATAATATCTCGCACAAGTCTCAGTGATGCTCACACAAGATTGCCTACGACCATGACTGTGGTCTTCCTTCGCACTTGGCACTCTACTGTCCCACTCGCACGTCAGTGTAAGCTTGGTGATTTGCTGACAGTTGGTGACGACACACTGAATACTGAAACAACGCCTGATTTTCCATATGATAACATTCATCTGTCTGATGAAACTTATACATTGAACAAGTTGACATTACTACAGTGTTTAATTAGTAAATAAATATTTGAATAACTCAAATATTTATATAAAATACAAAACACTGTAGCTAAACTGAGATGGCGGTTTATTAAATAAGCTTTATGTTTTTACCCGCCATTTCGTCGGTTTTGGGGTCGGAGATTCTCCCCCGGGAACGTTTAACAGAAATAATCTAAGTTTATCGGTGTACCGGTATTTCTGATTTCATAATTATTCTTTCAGCTGTCGTGAAAAGGAGTGAAAAGTTAATGCACATACAGTTTTTTTTTTCTTTATTTTATTTACAGGGTTTTTTCTATTAAGAATATGTCACCCCAATGATTGAATACAATAAAATTACATAAACTAATACTATACTAGCCTACCCGCAACCTTAAACCCATAATAATAATATGGTAAAGCGTTCTAGCCTCATCTGACAATGGTGACGCTAGAACGCTATTATAGAATCCTACATTGGAATTATTTACAAACCAGTTACTAACACATTTTTATAGGATCACTTTTTTGTTAGTCTGTCTGTCCGTCAAGACCCTTTACCTCGCGAGTGCATGGAACTATTGAGTTGAAATTAAAAAAATAAACCATATACCTATTCAACTCTGTGGTCCCTTTGTACTGTGCAAAAATCAACCCTCTACGTCTACGCAGTCAAAATATGTGGCTGTTTATGTCGCAAGTTTTTACGGAACCATCAGTTTGAGAGTCCAACTCGCACTTGGCCGTTTATTTTTATCAGCGATGACGATGGATAACTCAAGTGTTTTAGATTGACATAAGCAGCCGAAAGCACATGTTAGTCGTAACGCGAAATACGTAAATCTTTAAGCACGTCTGCCAGTTGTTTGGGCGATCAAGCCTGCTCAACTTATCTTGTAAAAACGCACATAAACAACAACATTATCGATCAATACATAACTACATGCAAAAGATGGATGGATTGTGTAAGGAATGATATGAAGGAGAAAGGTGTGAATGATACCGTGACGTCTGATAGGGGAGAATGGAAGAAGAAAACGTGTTGCGCCGACCCCAAATAGAATGGGACAAGGGCAGGAAAATGATGATGATATAACTACATACATAATTATAGTCAAGTATTTAATTTAATAAAGGGAAGTACATAATTTAATTTAAACAACGTTTTGATTAACATCTTACATCACAACTCGTGCTGACGTCACATGTCAACAAATACGAACTAAAATAAATAATCTGACAACTATTCATTGATATAAGGTTGTCTACACACTGGGCGGATATTCAGCGGTAGCGTAGCGTAGAAGTGGCGGGCGTAGCAATCCGTAGAGGAATAATAGTTTGACCGAAAACGCTGTACCGCGCCTCTGAAAGGAAAGACGAGGCAGGGGGTGGGAAGGAAATAGCATGAGTTTCCATTTTCAAATATGTACATCTGTTTATATTTTGAATTGACAATTAAAAAAAAAACTAGTTTAGTAGAATTTATATAAATAAAAAACATCTAACTAAAATATTTTTTTTTGAGTGATGAAATTTTTTATCAAACTGCAGCCGTAACTTTGTTTTTATTAAGATACTACGAATGACAAATTTAGTTTTGCGGTTCAGTGTAATTTTTCCATTTGAGGCTTCGGAACCTTGTGTGTGCTCGCAGTTGGTCGGTTTTAAAATTAAATAATCTACTTAATTATCACAACTGCGAAAAATCAGCGGTTACTTGATATTTTCTCATCTCAAGTAGGATATGTATTATATTGTTAAAGGGAATCATGGACAGTTTGATCTTCCAAACACATTTATTCAAATGCATGTTTTTGTCAATTTATCACGATAATTGCTATTTTGATAAGCTAAACACAATGCAAAACGATAGACAGCTGCTTAATATTAGTTTGTAATATTAATCTTACTCGATCTTCACGTTAACAAAACTTCAAACTGCCAAGAATGAAATCAGCTGAGAATCTTCAACACTCAACAGGGGTTGGAATGACTTGGGGGCGTCAATGTTATAACTGTCTCTTTCTTCCGCCGGGAAAAAGTACTCTGTGGGTGGTCCCTTTCTCGCACGTCGTGGAAAATCGATAACCTCTTCGTAGAATCTGTGCTCCTGGTAAATATGACGAAAATGGCGGATCCCTCTGCGGTTTGGACTCGTAGCGGGCCTTGGCCGACACGTTTTCTATGAGGGCCAACTGGGCCAAGGCCCCAAACTAGGACTCAAGTATTGATCAAACTTTCTTGAAACGGAACGTGGAATTTTCTCTTTGAGTACGTATATATTTTTCTTATGAATCAGTCAAGAAATTCGCATGAAGAAAAACGAAAAGAAATATAAAAGCAGTGATTAACTTCTAAAAAACTTCTTAAATACTTTTTTTAATATTCTAGTGGAAAATTAAGTGGCCTTTCCGCTTGGAAAACCTTGTGATATCTTTTCAACGAACTTTTCCCGACATCTGACATACTAGGCGCACAAGGAATCGAGGAGTTCGAGAAATTCCTTTCTCAGCTGTTGATACTCGGCTAGATTCATACATTTGGTTGTAGTATGGAGACATGCGAACCACCTGTTGGTCAAACGTTTTGTTTTTGCCGAGTACTTTAGCCAACTATTGCGAAAGACCAGTTGCGCTGTAATTAGCATAGAAGTTTCCGTACTGATAGCGAAAGCCTAAATAATGTTTACCGTTAAAGTCGACGACAGATAATAAATATTACTTGAATGATTAAAAACAACACTATAAGCTTCTACAAGCATTTGATAAATATAACAGACAAATGCAACTCTTTGCTTATGTATTAAGACCGAGTTCTTTATAAAGTAAATAAATTAACTAAAAATACAACTTTTCGTGTAATTTTGGCATGTCATTAAACGTAACTACCACTTGTGTTTTGATTTGTGTCTCAATGTATAGAGAATTGTGCGCGGTGACGTCGTGTAGAGTGGAAGTAAATCGATATATTCGACGCATGCGTGGTTGCAACGGAGCGAGGGCGAAGAGTACTCGCCCTCGCTTCGTGCGATCCCGTCGCAACCCCATCTCCTAACATTTCTGCTATCCTAGTACTGGCGCCCACAAAACTGAAATTTCCCTGCCCTCGTCGCCAGGTTTCCCGGAAGTGGAAACCTTCGACTTCCGCTCTGTAGGGCGGCACACCGTTTTCAGTTCTGAAAAGCTCTGCGAAAGCTTCCGTGCTGGTTTTCTAAGTGTTTTTAGTCGGTGTGCGCTGCTTGAGGTTATGTTTAGTGCGCATCTGTTCTGCGCAGATCAACAAGTTGGTATTCTTTGAATGGATCTTTCATTCATTTGTTTCTTGTGAATTAAGAATTGCTGTAGCAGTATTTAGTTGAATCGTTCAAAACACGTTTCACAAAATACTGCACTTGACACTATATTGAATCTGTATTTCTTGGTTATAATTAATGGAGCAATGAATGAATAATTTATCTCTCCAGTAATACGTTCTCACTAGAAAATAACTACTTAATATTTCTTTATTTATAGGGGTCTTGTTTTGGTTCTGTTTAGAATCAACTTTCTAGGATTAATATAGATAGCAAACCAAGATATCTGCTGGATAACTTGCACATGTTTGAGTTTCTATTTTATTATCATAACGCTAAAGTTCAATATTTCTTAGTAGTTAAGCTAGTCTGGTGATAAAGTAAAAGTTATTTTAGTTATTTCAATGTTAAGTTAGTTATTTTAAAACAACCTAGAATCCAAACCAACCAAGTATCTTACTAATATTATAAATGCGAATATTTGTGAGGATGGATGAATATATGGATGATGTATGGATGCTTGGATCTTTGTTACTCTTTCACGTCAAAACGACTGAACGGCCATGATAAAATTTGGCACAGAGGTTTGGTCAGGAACACATAGGATACATTTTTTTCGATATCACGCTGCTGAAACCGCGGGCACCAGCTAGTAGGTAGCTACATAATGAAGTAATCACAAATAGGAATCTACTCTAAAGATAAACTAAAACAAAAATATTCTCTAACGAATCATTTATTAAATTGTTTTTATCTTACAAATAATTAACAAATTATTATGGCAGTGGGTCTATAAAATATTTATTTATTTATTGAAACTTTATGCTCAAGTAAAAACTATACAAAGGCCGCCTTAATGCCTTAGGCTTTTTCTACCATCCTACCTGATGATGCAGAGATAAATATCACACAGCATGAGAAATTGTGACAACGAATTATCTAGTGTTTATAATGCGTAAGTTTCAACTTTTATGTAAAGTTAGGAAATTATGGTACTTTATGTATGGATATCAATAATCAAAATCGTTTGCTATTAACATTTCGATTTTTTAAACTCAATGAAATATACTTAAGTAAGTGAGCATTAAAACATTCTCACACAACTCTAACTTCGTATACTTTAAAAAAATACGCTTACTCTAACAATTTTTGATCGTTTTTCAAATATGTACAGTCAATAAAATCGTCTGGTAACCACCACACCACTATTTTCCCCTGGTTACCAATCTCTTTCGTTGATTGTACATAAATCATAAAATCAAATTCTCTTTCATACATTTAAAACAATTAGGTACGTCATGTTGCTAATACAGTTATATACTTCATTCATATCTTTATTATATTGCCTGAGCAATATAGCGTGTTAGGCTTTTTTTATTGGCGATGGTTATAACCTGAGTTCCATTCGTGTTCCTCATTTCTTAGCGTTTTGATGGCAATCTAAAATGAGCTTTTTTTTTGGGTTGGGAAATCATCAAATAACTTCCCCCGCTCTGGGCGGAGCGGGGGGGAGTGTCAGACTTTTACTGACTAAAACCAACCCATGTTCCTTCTATTGCACTTTGCGTTCCGGGGCCGTGGTATCCTTTTCGAACAACCCGCAACCGCGGAGTCTAAAATGAGCTGGCCAAGAACTAAGTTAGGAGTTTCGCGCCTTCGGTATCAGTCCAGCGTATCAGTTCTTAATAGATAAAAAATGACAGCCTGTCTGTCTGCTCGTAAGTACGTTCCCAACTTGGAAAAACAAGTTTATCTCGTTAAATAATGGAATTCAGTGCCAATAAATAAGTCCTAAGACTTGTCAGAGTATTTTGTTCAAACATTCTTCGGGTTTTGTTCGTAAACAGAATTGACTAGTTCTGTCCAGTTCCTTGTTTCTGGTTTGAACCGGTTCATACTGGCTCGTGGGTCTCATTTTGGGTTGATTCTACTACGATCTTCTTGTGAGGGATCCTCTTCTTGTTGGGGAGTGTGAGGCAGAATAGAGAGTTAACTGAAAAGAGTGAGAGAATATTAGGATTTGAAAAAATAAGTATTTACCAAGGAGTATCGTATTAGCCAATTCTAACTGGATTGTAGAGGTCAGATAGGCAGTCGCTCCATGTAACATACTGGTTTTCAGCTGCATCCGGTAAGACTGCTTGCCGACTTTAGCGTAGTTGGGTAAAGTGTGGGCACAAAACGACCACAAAGTTAAGTATATGATTTTAATTTCAATTCGATATCATCACCCGTTCTCGAGATAAAGGGTCTTGACAGATACACAGACAACAAAGTGATCCAATAATGGTTCCGTTTTTTTCTTATTGAGGTACGGAACCCCAAAAAATACATGAACCTAACCGATATCTATTGACATAACATAACATCACAACTGATTACCCTGGAGGTTTAAGCACAGGTGACCATACCTTTAGTTTACCCACATTTCGTATTTAAATGGATGTTGTCAAGCAGGTATCACAATATACTTACTTATGATAATGGATCCAAATAAGTAGAATCCTGCGCCGCAGTTGACTTCAAGAAACAGCCCGATGAGGTTGGAGCCCACCATCGACCCCACGCGACCCATCATCATGGACAGACAGATGGCCATAGCTCTGTTAAAACAAACACATATTAATTACTAGCTGTTCCACGCGGTTTCACCCACGCTGCTCAGCACCTGTTGGTCGTAGCGTGATGTTATATAGCCTATAGCCTTCCTCAAGAAATGGACTATCCAACACTAAAAGAATTTTCCAATTCCAACCAGTAGTCCCTGAGATTAGCGCGTTCAAACAAAAAAACTCTTCAGCTTTATAATATTAGTATAGATTTGTTGTAGACTTTACTTGATCGGGTCCATCTTAAGGTTAAGCCGCGCTAGCCTAGGTTGGTCTGTGGATGGGTGAGCATCCGTTACATATCGAGTTTCCTGCGAGTTTTGGAAAACACGTTGTCATTTTCGAGTCCAGTGTCAACCAATTTTATAAGACTTTATCGTGTTTGGTGAGACAGCTTTTTAAGGGATAAAAGGTCATCCAATACCACGTTTTGGGCGGAGCGGGGGGAAGTGTCAGACTTGTACTGAATAAAACGCATCAATGTTCCTTTTGCCCTTTTTGTTCCGGGGCCGCGGTATCTCTTTCAAACAACCCGCAACCCCGACAGGAATAGCTAGATACCTTTAAGTAGCAAAAGACACCCACCAAGTATATGGAATGATAACTTACCTATACTTAGTAGGGAACAACTCAACAGCAACCGCATTCATCAACCCAATACAAGCTCCAGACATCTGGAAGATCGCGAACAGCACCACAGCCAACTGCTGGTTGTAGGCTAAATGAGCACAGATGCCGCTGAGGCCGGTGAAGCCCAGGATCACCACGAGGATAGGCTTCTTGCCCACGTAGTCCACAAGGAAGCCCACGATGATGTACATGGAGGAGAACACCAACCCGATGTAGATGGAGCGTTCGAAGGTTGACGTGTGGATTGTGTCGTCGCAGATCTGTAAAGGAAGAATCGTTTATTATGGTATTGTGAACAGTGTTTAGAATAAGGTTGTGTGTTTAGAACAAGGTTGTGTGTTTAGAACAAGGTTGTGTGTTTAGAACAAGGTTGTGTGTTTAGAATAAGGTTGTGTGTTTAGAATAAAGTTGTGTGTTTAGAAGAATATGGTTAATTTAATTTTTTTGTTTACATTAATTTGAATAGTTCATTAGATGCAATTATTAGTTATTTTCTATTGCATCTTTAACTGAAATTTTCATTTTCAATTATTGTGATAATCTCTTCCAATAACTTAATTATAAACTACTATTTATTATTTATTTTATTATGAGCCAGATGTGTCCCACAGCTGGGTGCACACAGGCCTGCCTTCCTTCTTCCCATTTTTTTCTGTCGTTTGCTGTTGTGGCTCAATCCTTATGTCACGCCATCTCCTTCTGCGTCGCCGGGTCCTGTTGCTCGGAACCCAATAGGTTGTTGACCTTGGTCCAATTTTGTTGCTACATGCGGCATATGTGGCCAACCCAGTTCTACTTTAATTTGTACGACTTATTTATGTTTTATTAATCACACACTATTTAAATCGTTATTGAATTAAATTGACTTACCATAGTGCCATTGGATACTGCATCTCTGCCAGCGTCAAGTACGTCACAGATCTTGGTCTCCCCACCCTCGTGGTTGGCGAGAGAGTTTAGGATCGACGGGAACCACACGTAGAAGCCATTGGTCCTGAAGTTAAACGTCACAAATCTTATGAGCAGAAGAATAGCTGGTTTATTAGGGAATCAGCTTGCTTAGTAAAATGTCATAGTGCATTTTTTTGAGTTGTGGTAAAATAAAACCGAGTAGGTAAGTGATAATCGGACTCTCGCACCGAGGGTTCCGTACAAACTAGCAACATAGACGGCCATATCTTTTGACTGCGTAGACTAAGAGGGTTGATTTTATCACAGCATAAAAAGACTATAGATTTGAATAATATATGGTTTTAATTTCGGTACGGCATGGTTGGCGCAGTGGCTGAGCGATCCACTGCTGCGCTGCGTGTCGCGGGTTCGATTCGAAATATTTGTATGACCTGCAGAAAGTTGTTTCGGGTCTAGCTGTTTGTGTATGTGAGTTTAAATGTTTTCAAACGCACCCATGACACTGGAGAAATAACTAGTGTGGGGCTAAATTTATTTAAAAAAAAATATTTATTTATTTATGCACACACAAAATACAGGACATTACATTAAGATAGAGCACAAAGGTTCAGCTTATTTCATAAGAAATTTCTTCCAGCAGACCTGCGAGAGGAAAGTTGGATAAGATATGTAGACACAGTGTGTGGAAAAGATAAAACAGAAAATTTTAAATTATCAATCATATAAATAAACTTACATACAAATAATACACATATAAAAATAAATACTGAGATAGTAATATATACCTAAAATATCTAATTATACAGAATATTACAGTAAAGAGGACAAGTAATGCTCTTTGACTTGCTTTTTAAAAATAAATATAGTTTAGTTTTAGAGTCTCGAATGTTAGGCGGAAGTGAGTTCCACAAACGTACTGCGTGAACAGAGAAGGAGTAGGAGAAAAATTCAGTTTTATGTGAAGGGAAATTAAGATGATACTTAAGGTGGGATCTACACAGAGCATCAGGAGGGCGGGTAAACGAGAATCGATCACGCAGGTAGCTGGGATAGGCAGGATTAAACAGTATATTATAGAGGAGACATAAAATCCGAGTGTTTCTGCGAAGACGAATAGGGAGCCACTTGAGTTCCTTGCGGAAGGAAGAAACATGGTCATATTTCCTCAAACCATACACAAAACGAATGCAAAGGTTTTGCAAGCGCTCCAACTTATTCAATAGCTTTTCAGTAGCATCTAAATAGCAGGCATCAGCGTAATCAATGATCGGCTGAATCAGTGTTTGAGCTAAGTAAATTTTGGTTTTATAAGGCAAGAAGGTTTGTAAAGATTTGTTAAAATTTAAAATAATAATAATACGTTTCTTCCTTTTGAGGTACGGAACCCTGAAAATCATGTATTTAAAAAAAAAATGTAAATGTTGATCATTTCCACAGTCACGAACTATTCTATCTCAAAAAGCTAGTTCAATAGGAAAAAACAAAAATATAGTAACAATACTTACGTGGCAAAGATCCCGAACTGCACGAAGCAGGTGAGAGCAGTCCAGGGCAGCAGCGGCTTCTTGAACAGAGGAACTGTCTGCTCCTTCATGGACACCCAGATAGCAGCCGCGCCTTTGACGTTGTTGTTCTTTGTCATCTGGTTCTCCACTATTAGGGACTTTACCTGGAAGATGGGGCCTTAATTTAGCTTTGGAGTTGGAGTAACTTAATTCGTAACTTAGTTCTGTCAGTTCTGGGTTAAACTACTGCCATCGATTCGGTCAGAAAATTTGTGATGAGAGAACTATGATTAAAAATGTTTTTTGCATATTTTCGCATTTGTTTGTTAAATTTTTCAAACTGTGATTTGTAACAGTTTCCTTCTATTAGAATTTTTATATAATTAATAGAAATGCTCTATAAAAAGGATATTATAGTATAAATGATTTTTAGATGAGAAATTTTTTATAATAAAATATTATTTCATATTGTTTTATTTAGTGAATTCATATAATTTGTACACCTATTATGGCTAGGTTGATTACTTTATCCATTGTATAACAACATATTTTTATACGTGTTTTATACTAATAACTGCTTTCTTTCTTTCTTGAGGACAGACTTTCAGAAATAAAAAGTACTTTTATGCCAAATATTACATTCGACTAAAAATGGTAGTAGTATGATATCAGATGAAGGTGTACACACGGCGACACATCATTCACATTTCCAATATAACATGGGCACGCTTTGTACATATTTCCCGTACGATAAGGTATCTATATAAACTGGTTAATCTTGGTGTGCTGTTAAGACACCTAATTTACAGGAAAAAAACACAAATACTTACAGGAAAAGTATCCTCAGCTTTCTTAGTGTTCCTGAAGTAAATCCTCTTGACAACATTCAAGGCATCGTCGTACTGGCCAGTCGCGAACAGAAACTTGGGGCTCTCTGGTGCAAACATCAGCAGAACGGTGCCCAAAGCGAAGGGTATCGCGCAGGCCACCACCAGCAGCCGCCAGGGACGGTATTCGATACCCAGAAACGGTATAGGGTAGGCGAATTCAAGAGGTAGAATGAGCCAGGAGACACCTGGAATCGATGGAAGGATTGTTTTATTCGAATTATGATTTTGAAAGAAGTGGAAGTCAGATAGTCAGATAGTCGCTCCATGTTGAATACTGGCACCTAAACATATTCAGCAAAGACTATGCAGAGATTTTGATATATTTTATTTAAAAAAAAACAGACGCCTATTAAAAACAAGAACGAATCAAACTCGCTCGCCGAGGTGTCCGTTCAAACTTGCGACATAAACGGCCATATCTTTAGACTGCGTAGACTTAGTGGGTGGGTCTTTTCATATCATAAAGGGACCACAGAGTTGAGTATATGGTTTTCCATTTCAATACTCGATACTTCTACTATTAAAAAAAGGATAGCAATGATAATATCAAATTGTGGTCATGGTAACTGTTATTCTATTTTCTACAGGCGCTTCGAACATACATGTGTAATGCCTGAGATGAGTTCACTATATGCATTTCAGTCACCAGTAGGGTTACCATGACATCTTATAGCAGTTCTTATTCCTGTGTGAGAAAGAGATGGTGCTAGACACCCTATATAGCTCTGTCTCTTTCCCCCAGTGGAATAAGTTCTGCTTTAAGACGTCATGGTAGGGTAGCAGTCTTACAACAAAATTGTACTCTATAAGGAGTTAAACTAATTTCAATATTGAAAGTCTACTAACACGGCAGGATGACGGTTCCGATTCCAACGAAGGAAGAGCCGAAAGCAACCATCTTATCTCTGTGCCGCAGGTTATTGAACTCGCCCAGGTATGTGTACACTACGGCTGATGATCCAGCCATGCTGAAAAATAAAAAAAAAATACCAAACGTTAGCTCAGCGACTCTTGAAAAAACACAGCTAGTGATGTCTTACTTATTCAAACTCATTCATTAATTCTCATCTAACTAGATTTACAATCGATGTTTTTCCTTATAACGTCACTGAATCCTAATAATTTATTTATTCATTTAATACACATTAATGTACAAATAGTCACAGTAGGCTCGCTAACTAGTGTACATGTTAGGGCGTAACAAAATGTATTAACACTAATAAAATATTTTTGCAGGGAGTACATTGGGAACTTTCACAATAATAATATAGAGTTTATGAACAAAGTCAATGTCATCGTGAATAGGAATAGTTATTATGATTCTCTGGATACAGTTGATGTAGTACCTATATAGCCCAACTAAAAAAATCATATAAATATAATATACGTACAAAATAGCGGACATAAAGATCAGCACGCCGAAGGAGATGACATCGGGTGCGAAGCTGGCGAACGCGGAGAATATGGCGGAGATCAGCATTGAGAACAGCATCACTGGCCGCCTTCCCTGCGTGTCTGCCAGCCAGCCCCAGAAGTATGATGTCAGGATTATAGCTGGAAATGTAGATAAGAAGTCAAAGCTAATTATTTGTAAAACTTACTTAGGTAATTATGGTTTAAAAAAAATTGTGTTGTTTCCTATGTTTTGCCTTGCAAGGCGTACAAATTAATTAAAAGAAATAACATGCCAGGTAGTAGTAGTAGGGTAAAACCGTTTCATATGCAAAATAGAATAACACATAGATCGGACAGTTTTATTTTATGCTTTTATCATCTAAAGCTCATTAATAGAATAAGTAGTATGCCTTTTCAACCAAAATTTGTTTAGATTAGATTTAAAATGGGACGTATACGTTTTTGGTAATTTATTAAAAATCTTCTTACATATGCCTAGACAACTCTTAGAGAAAAGCGCAGTATTATGTATTTTGGACTAACTGTGCTTTGATGACGTCTAATATTGAGTGTGTCATATTTAGACAGATTGTCTTTTTTAAACAAATATTGCAATTTCGTATTTGTATAGAGATGGAAGCGTAAGTATTTTTAAGTTAACGAAATATGGTTTACGAGAAGCAAGTAGTATTTCTACAGTGGATTGTACGGATGATTGCATATCCAAACTAATATTATCAAACTAATATTATAAATGCGAAAGTAACTCTGTCTGTCTGTCTGTCTGCCTTTTCTTCACGCCTAAACTACTGAACCGATTTGTGTTAAATTTGGTACAGACATAGTTTGGAACTTGAGAAAGGACATAGGATAGTTTTTATTACAAAAAATAAAAATAATATTTATTCCGGACATACAGCGCCATCTATTGGTCAGAAGTCGGAATCAATCAGTACTATAAAATAAAATAATGTTGAGCTGTTAATATGCTCCGTGCTGCCGGAAGTCACTATTCAACGCGAATGAAGTCGCGAGCAAAAGCTAGTTGATTATAAGTATGTAGTGTTCACTCTCAATGCATAGTTCTTCTCACCTAAGAATGGTATTGCAGAAAGCCACCCTCGTTGCTGCAGCGTCAGCTCCAGGTCACACTGCGCAGCGGGCAGGATGTAGCCCAGGGCTAAACTCTGCATGATCATGCCCAGCAGGATCACCCCGGACATCAGCATATGACAGATATTGTACATGCCGAAACCTGGAACAATGGATTACTTATTTATTATCATGTTTTCAGAGGAACAATAAGTGGTTGACATGTTCCTGAGAAAGGCACGGTTGACTGATGTGTGACTGAATATTGTGGTGAAGTATTATGTGACCCAAAGCAGTTTCTTGCCCATTATGTTCTATCTGTAGAGTTAAAGATCAATGCTATACATAGAATAGACAACTACAGTACTTTCATACGTCATTATGCTTTGTGATTGGGACTGTAGCTGCATCCTTTTGTTTTTGATATTCAAAAGTTATACTTAACTTAACGTTTTTATTGCGATAAATACTTTGACTTTGAGCAAATATCATTAGGCTAAACATTGACCCACCCTAGGAATTTATCCTGTGTCCTATTAAAATTCACTAACAGAAACTGCCAGACTTGGAACAACTATTGATTATATCGATTCGTGCGCGAATTACAAACCCACTCCCCTCCACAGACCCGCGTTTACTGGGGCGGGGAGCCGCGAGACGACAGAGTTTCTCCCGCGGCGGTTGGGACGGTTTGAGGTTCTCTCCCTCAAACATCCAGCACCTTTTGCATACCTTGACTTTTCTTAAGACCAGCTTAAACCTAACTCCTGTTTAATGTTATCTCATGGAAATTTTTTGCTATTTTACAACTCATGATTTACTCTAGCGAAAAGATTAAATTATTTGTTCTATTCTAGAAAAATACAGCAACGTTATCTAATTGAAGCAACAAACAATGATGATGTAAGTAAGAAGTGTACAAACAATCTGTTATCTTGTGATGAACATCACCTGTGGGGTTTCCCTAATTACGTTTGTCTAACTGAGCATATAAAACAACAATTGGGTAAGGCTCCACGCCCATTGCGCCGTTTTTTCGCTCACATTTATTTATTTACTAGCTTTTGCCCGGGCTTCGCTCGTGTTAAATTCAGGGTAGCACAGTTCCCCTTGCGCCTTATTGATTTGTAATAACAACGCTAAGTTTTCCCTTTTCTTCCCTCTTTCTCCCTCACATCCCAGTTTAAAAAAAGAAAAATTAACCTATGTCTGTCTCCTGGTTTCATCGTCACAAAAAAATGGGGTGAGACCTTTGTCATGCATGACACAGGCCATCAGTAAGAGTAACAATAAATCCGACGCTCCCTTCCGCTCCGCCCAGAGCGGGAGAAGTTATTAGTTGATCCCATTCGAAACAAAAAGGTACTCATTGGTGCCGAGTTTACCAGACATTAAATACCATTAGCGTCTTGGACGATCAGCTTTATGTAACGTTAGTTTTAAAATAGTTTAAACGCCACCTTACACAAATATTTGCGTAATTAAAACTACTTTGATAATGTTTCTACTACGTATTTTGGATGACGACACGTGGGAGCAGTGGAAAGTCCAAATAATCTTTGTTTTAATAGTTAAATGATAAATCAAACGTGTGTGTGTACGTGACATGAATGACAGAATTTGACTTTTAAAAGACATTTCGCTTTTATTATTTTATTGCCTCGTATATTAGCTATCATTTCGCTTTAGTTATTTATTTATTTAATCCGATTTATTGTTGTTCGATTTGTCCCTTCTGCTTAATCTCCATTCACTAAAAAAATAAATATGACCAACAATAAATTTGACGTTGCACTCATAGATTTAATAGTGGAACAGTAACCTAAGTCAATTTCACCAACATAGCTCATTTAAAAAACAAAACCCTTATTTTTCAAATTGGGCTTACAATCAGCACTTTTTAAACGTCAAACTTAATAAAAGACAGTCCCCGAAACGCCCACTTTTCACCAATTCTTCAGCACGGCCAACGAGAAGCGATACCAAATGTAAATAAAACCCATGCTAAAACCCCATCTAAAATGGCCGCCCGAATGTTGGCGAACCCGTCTTAACGTTGTCATGTTTTTGCCGGGAGAAAGAGACATTACGACAAAGGCGCAAGATGGAAAGAGCTAAATATTAGATTGTCAACGCCACAGTTGTTCTTTAGGTTAAATGACCTTTCGTATCGCTTCTCGTTGGCCGTACTTTAGCTAAGAATCAATAAACATACTGGAAACGGCAGAATATTACGATCGTTATACACAATGCACATTACAACTTACATTATTCCGACAAATCAATGCATTCTAGACTATTCTATTTCATAAGAAAAACTGAGGGAATAGACTCCTCAACAACATGTCTGTCTCTTAGGTTAGAAGATCCAGATAGGTTTGTTTATTCGAACTAGAATGAAAACAATGTTAGTAACGAATGTGCCTACAGTACGTGGTTCAGGACTTAGTGAGATGGATGGAGTGTGTGAAACATAGCACGAAGTTTATGACTGACCACTGAGATGACGACTAATCTATACTTAATATTATAAAGCTGAAGAGTTTGTTTGTTTGTTCAAACGCGCTAATCTCAGGGAGTACTGGTTGGAATTGGAAAATTATTTTAGTGTTGGATAGTCCATTTCTTGAGGAAGGCTATAGGCTATATAACATCACGCTACGACCAACAGGTGCTGAGCAGCGTGGGTGAAACCGCGTGGAACAGCTAGTATACAATAATGGGGGAAGGAAACATTTTGCCACGTACTCGTATGTATTAGTACATTTGCAAAATAAAAAAAATGTATTATAGAAAACTAGCTTTTGCACGCGGCATCGCTCGCGTTAAATTCGAGGTAACACAGTTCCCCTTTCCTGATTTGCAGGTACCTGCTACCTGTAGTTTTTCCCTTGCGCCTTATTTATTGTAATAGTAAAGCAAAGTTTTCCCTTTTCTTCCCTCATTTCTCACCTAAAAAATAATTGTCTGTCTCCAGGGTCCCAACTATATCTGTACCAAACCGGTTTAGGCAATGGTGAAGACATAACAAATAAACGGATAGTAGGACAAACGGAAGAATTTGCAAGGATTTAATAAACTACTCAAGCAACATAGATAAAAGTAATATGGGACCCCTTTGAAAGTACACCATTTCGGTTATAAAAAGGAATTGTGCAATTCTGCCTACGAACTAGGGAGAAATTTCATAATAAACATACAAAAAAAAAATACAATCGAATTGAGAAATTCATTTTTTAAAACGTTTAAAAACACCGAGACAAAATAGGTCCACCGCAACGAAATGTGAAGACCACGAGCACAATAATATTGGTCCTTGGAGCCGAATTAAAACCGAATTTTCCAAAAGTATCCCCCTTCGCATTCCATTAACTACAAAGAAAAACATACCATTAGGTGTTATTGGCATCTCACAATAATTTAGTATTATAGATATTGAATTAATTATGTTTATTTATATTAATGATTGCTTGTCTTTATCTATATTATGTTAGTGGGTCACAAGTGTTTATCTATAAACTGTAATTCCTGGTAATTTACAAATATTCGGGATTCAATTTGATCTGTCAAAAATACGACGTTGTGTCTTTACTAATATTTTAAAGAAAAAGTACTTTTTTATTTGTTTCCGTAAATGCGTAGACTCCGGAACGACAGGACTGATTTTAACCTATTTTAGGGTTCCCTACCTCTACCAATTCGTTGTGAATGCGTGGACATGGTTGGCCTTGTAGTTTCTTAGACCCTTGTTAACTATGATTATGTATTATTTTATTTTACTTTTTGTAAAGTAAGCAATGACTTATTGTCGGGCCTACGCTGTTCTCTCATACTTAAGTACTAACGCTGTAACAACAACATAGTAAAACCAAATGATTTTAAAAGAGTAACCATGGAGTTTCTTGCCGGTTCTTCTCCGAACGACCAACCCGAACCGTGCATCTTTTCTCGACGTTTTATAAGTGCCCATGTAGGCCTATGTGAAATAAAATATTTTGATTTTGATTTTTGAAGGAATAAAAACAAAACCCTTGTAAGATCAATCGGTGAGCGAGTCCGTCTCGCACTTGGCCGGTTTGTCACCAACTAAAAGCTAAATTATCAGGTAGTAACATAGGCTGTTATATAACATGACATACTTAAGGACTGAGCAGCAGCTGAAACCGCAGCGCAAAGCTAGTCCTTATTAATATTGTAAAAGCAAAAGAGAGTTTGTTTGTTTGTTACGTCTTCACGCCTAAATGGCTAATCCGATTTTGATGTTTTTTTTTTTGGTACAGAAGTTGGGACTCTGGAGGCGGATATAAGCTATTTCTTTTGAAAAAAAGATTGAGATATGAGGAAGAAAGAGTGAAGAAAAGGGAAAACTTATAAGGCACCAGGGCAAAAACTACAGGTAGCAGGTACCTGTAAATCAGGAAAGGAAAACTGTGCTACCCCGAATTTAACGCGAGCGAAGCTGCGGCCAAAAGCTAGTATATTATACTCGTCAAAACAATAGACAAAAATTAATTAACATTGATTGTTTTCAATTGGCTGTACAGAACGCAACAATTAAAAAGTCACATAGTCAATTAAAAATGATTAAATTCGTCAAAACAACCACATCAAAAGAGCTTGTAAGTACATCTTTTAGCTTTAAAAACTCATATGGTACTGTAGAGGTTTGATAACATTTATCAAACCTATGACAGCACAGGCTGGTTTGAAAAGACATTCGAATACTCATTGTTTTAACCTCTCAAGGATCGCCGAATTATTTACCTCAACCATCCGTCAAGCAACGCCGGGTGGGCGGTAATCTGGTTATAAGACTTATCTTTACTACAAATATAGTTTTAAATCGGTCGGGGTTTGGTAGCACAAATTTGAGCCAGCGGGGCTCTAGAGGTTAAATAAAGATTACATATATCGGTAAAATATGATTTAAAATATAATATTGGAAGTATTTTATGCGCTTAAAATAACGTAGATTTGTAGACCTACCACAGTACTGTAGGAAATTGGCTAAAATACTTTAATAAATAAACCGCATAATATATTCTTTTAAGATTATATTTTGAGTTACATGTCAGACTTCTTATTTCGTTCCTATAGGTATAATCTTTTTCCAAGTTCCTTCTTTAAATCGACCTGAGTATTGGAAAGTTACGGGCAACCAACCAGCATTGGTTAAGGTATAAAATCTCTTATAGTACTGTAGTATGTATAATTACGTCATTGAAAGAAGATAAAATACTTAAAAATATGATTTTTAGTTCATATTTCACCGAAACATGTCACAAACTTCGTACACCATTCTATTCTCTTTTTAAAAAAATCCCGAATATTCGAACGTCATAACAAACCAGCCAGCACTCGAGTTTGGTTATCTAATGATATGAAACCTCTACAATAGCTTATACTGTCATCATTTTCCTGCCCTTGTCCCATTCTATTTGGGGTCGGCGCAACACGTTTTCTTCTTCCATTCTCCCCTATCAGACGTCATGGCATCATTTACTCCTTTCTCCTTCATATCATTCCTTACACAATCCATCCATCTTTTCTTTGGCCTTCCTCTCGCTCTCCGTCCATCAACATTCAGATCAATTACTCTTTTAGTCACATGTCCTTCATCCCTCCTCATTACATGTCCATACCAAGACAAACGACTCCCTTTCATCTTTTCTGTAACAGGCGCAACTTTCAAACTTCCTCGAATGTATTCTTATACTGTACGGACCACATATTAAAGGAATGAGTTTGTCGCAATAAACTTAGATTAATATGATCAGTAAATGAATGAACTTTGGACTGCGCCTGACTGGTCTTTGTACTAACTGAAACGATTGGGAGTCGTTTAGATAGCAATTAATATTTCGCAGATAATGACGTTGTTGTGCAATAATTTGTAATTGATGTTGACTTCGGTTGTTTGTGAGAGATTGATTAATCTCGATGACAAATTTGTCTTACTGAACGGTTATAATATCGCACATGTATTTAGGCCGCTGGTATTTAATTTAAAATAAAAAGCTTACTTGATTTTTGTGTAAATTTTGGTAGGTACACTAATTTTACATTATTGTTAATTTATTTGCTTGAAATAAGTTTTAATGCTGTTTTTAGCCTAAAACACAGGTCCAACTTAGTTCAAGCAATTAAGCAACTGTGCAATTGGCAAGATGTTTTATTTTATTGTATATGTGCCCCCTTTTATAAATAAACGATTTATTTATTTATTTAATCAGCAATTGAGTACATTTTCATTTTTTGTTTTAAACTTTGGTTATTTTATAAAGAGATCAGCAAGAGTATTTTTCTTCTAATTTACCAAATTTTAATATTATTATTGGTAAGTTTACTTTTATTCTTATTCAGGATCACTATATATGTTTCGATATTAGAACAATATTGGATACCCCATTCCGTTAAAACTTTTGTTGGTAAAAAACTGTCCTGGAAATCTAGTTGACCAAAATAAGATAACAATCGAAATATTTGTTGCCTTGTATACTAGCTAACTCCTTTTCTTTGTTTATTTTGGTATTTTTATCCGATTTATTACCGTAAATACGTCCCTTGAGTTGTGTTCCAATCTGTCTTTACTCAAATGTAAATATAAACCTAGAACCAATAATTGACATTGCACTCAAAGATCTCTCACATTCCAAAGAATCAAGATTACATTGGAAATCGCTTTTGCAGCTATTTATTATCTCCTATCACGCATGTTAAAACAATAATATTATGTAGACGCATGGAAGTAATAAGTCCAGTTGTGTATACGATTGTGTCACTTACCCGATAACAACATGGCGTCATCAAGGGACGCAGCTGTTTTGTCCGCTTTCCCGCCAATCTTGTCCATTGAGCCGTTCATAGCCATCTCTGCTTCTAAAACCTGAAATATATCATGAATTAATATAGTGCTTTAGAAGGAACAGTTTTACGAATAAATGTGTCCAAGATTATTTAATATCAAGATAATTTTATAGCGTGTGATGTCCCTGGTGTTTTTGAAACCATATGGACCAATTTACCCGTGTCTACCAACACTTACTACGTACCACAGAAGGCCCATTCCTTTAAGAGAACCCTGTGATCCAGCAATATTTACGCAGATTATGCATATGCTTACCAACACCTAAAGCAAATACAGATATTTGCCATGGCCCAATAATTTGAAATAATGAGAATCTAACATCTGGGGACACAACTGTCTTCCCGAAAAACCGATCACAAGCACATCAACAAATTCACAGCAGTAACAACCTCTCCTCGAACCCATTCAGGACATTTTCGACCCTAGTTTTTAGTTTTATCTTTTTTGGCTAACTTTGGGAGTTTTACTAAACGATATTTTTGTTTTATTAAACGATAAATATAAGTCCGTTTTATTAGTGCACATGTAGGGAAAAAATATTTTGATTTTGTTTTGACAAAGCTAAATAAAAAGTTGGCGTTTTCTTTCATAACTCATCAAATAACTTCCCCCGTCCTGGGCGGAGTGGGGGGGGGGAAGTGTCAGACTTGTATTGACTAAAACCTACCCATGTTCCTTCTATCGCCCTTTACGTTCCGCGGCCGCGGTATCTCTTTCTAACAACCCGCAACCCCGGCAGGGAAAATTTCGCTCTTAAGTTCTATTACAAAAAATAACAGTCACGAAAAACATTGAGTGATTTTGACAATACTCGAAGCGGTGATACAAAAATTGACAGCTACAAGCGTGTTTTGTGTATTTTAAGCATTGCTTCAATTAGTGTGGTCGTTTTCAGGCATCAGAGTTACCTCAAGGTCGGGTACTATGTCATATTCATATTTTCTTTCCTCTGCCATGATAAACGGTCTTCAGTCTACTCGAGACCTAGAAATTTGAAGGTGATAATGGTTTTGTTTTGGTACGATATGCTGGTCACAGGGTGATGTGGGTGATAACACAAATTATGTTTATAATTTTGGATGAAAGAGAAACACATCCCTTTTACTTGTTCGTTATTTATTTTCTGGCAGTGGCGGCATTTCGTTCTTCGAAAATTAAAAAAAGCCTTTTTGCCAAAAAAAACCGTCTTCCGATTCCTTTTGAGATATGGTATGATGGTCATCACCTGCCTAGCCTTTTCCCAACTATGTTGGGGTCGGGTTTCAGTGCAACCGGATGCAGCTGAATATCAGCATTTTACATGGAGCGACTGCCTATCTGACCTCCACAACCAAGTTAGTCAGTACTAACTTGGTTGTAAGACTTTCAGAACACTGACTACCAGATATGGTATGATGGTATCTCATACGAATTCTTATCGAGTATTCATTTTCCATTGCTATTAAGACACTCGTTTGCATGTCGTCCAAATATGCATTGGAACAAAACATATGTATTATAGAAGATAACACATAAATTACTTTAAGCAATATAGATAAAACACATACGGGATAACTTTCGGGAGTAAACCCTTTCGATTATAAAAATAATTTTGAAAATCACCCTACAAATAACGAAGAAATCGCGTAACAAACAAATAAAACAAATGCAGTCGAATTAAGAACCTCCACTTATTTTGAAGTCGGTTACTAATTTAGGTCGTTGATAAGTGTTTTTTTGTCTATCGTCAACATTGAACTTTAACTCTTCTTAAACATGACATACTAATCTTTTATCTTTTAAGCAATGAAGGTCGGGAACCCTAAATACAAAAGCAACCAAATTTTGTAACTTTTAATAAGAGGACATGGTTTGTTCATCATCTGCCTAGTCTTTGTTTTTTGCTGGGGTCGGCTTCCAGTCTTACCGGATGCAGTTGAATATCAGTATTTACATGGAGCCTATCTCACCTCAACAACCCTGTTTATACTGAGTAATACGATTACTTTTAATTACTTACTTTGGTAAGACTGGTTGTTAGACATTCGGGACACTGACTACCTGTAACGACTGTCAAAGGTCTACAAATGACAGTTGGGACCGTCGGCTTGCTTTACGAAGCACGGAAGAAGCTCGGTACCAACCGTTAGGTTGGTCACCCATCCACAGACCAACCTAGCCCAGCGCAGCTTAACCTCAAGATCGGCCCTAACAGCTGCTATTATTTGGCCGTGAGTTACTCTTTAGGAAATATAAATATATAAAAAATAAAAATATCTTGGGACAACTCACACACGGCTATCTGATCCCAAGCTAAGCAGAGCTTGTGTTATGGTAACCAACCAGACAACTGATATACATACTTATATAATTTATAAATACATACATATTATAGATAAATCACACCCAGACACAGAACAAACAATCATGCTCATCACACAAAGTTTGTCCTGGGTGGGAATCGAACCTACGACCTTTGGCTCAGCAGTCAGGGCCACTAACCACTAGACCAACAGGCCCGTTAAATACAAATAGTATGTTGTATCTGTTTAAAAAGGATTAAAATCCATTTTTTCCGTTATCTTGTTTTGGTGACCGTCACTGTTTCATGCGTTCCCAATAATTATTTCGCGAAAAAAATATTCCATTGACTTCAATGATTAAAAAGAATGTTATCAAAACGTACATGTTTGTCTTCAACTAGTACACAATAGGTTTAATAATAAATTATTATTTTACACTGATAATGTTCTAGGTGTTTGTGGAAAATATATAGATTGTATCAATTGGTAGTCATCCTGAGTTTATTAGTCATTCGAAGATAATGCATTTTTTCAGTGTTACTTTTTATTTTTATTGTAAACTAGCGATCTACCCCGGCTTTGCATGGTCCATGGATGAATCTCTCTCTATTGTTAGCAATAGCAGAGTGTAATTTTTAGAAATTACACTCACATCCGTTAAGAAGTTCAAAAGATCTAAGCGAATAGGCAGCGAAAGCGACTTCATGTTGTACTACTTTGTAAAGAAGATTATATTTCAGAGAATGTATTTGTAGATTTTTGAATGAAAACCTTACTAATATTATAAAAGTGTCAACCGATTTTGATGAATTTTGGTACAGAGATAGTTGGGACCCTGGAAACGGACATAGGCTAGAACATGAGGGAGAAAGAGGAAAGGAAAGCGAAAACTTAGCATTGCTATTACAATAAATAAGGCGCAATGGCAAAAATTTGGTAGCCCGAATTTAAGGCGAGCAAAACCGTATATAGTAAAAAAAGTATATAATTGAAAAATGAAAACGGTTCTTTGCGAAGTTCGTTTTACCAGACCGAGAATCAAACCAGAACCTTATGCTCAGCAGTTGCGCTTACTCTCACAAGACCAATAAGGCCGATATTTTATAATAATTAATGCCACATATCTTAAATCAAAGCAAGTTGCAACGGATAAGCCAATACAACTACAGCTCATCAAAATATAATATTTTAAATAATAAAAGATTACAGTTAATTAAAATTACAAGCCCAATGAGTAATGAAAGTATTAATTAATATCTATATTACTTGTGAGCGATATGCTATCTGTGGTATATATCTATGGTACGAATTATTTATGATTATTGGCTCAGAAAGAGCTTTATAGGGTACTACAGCTGTTGCTAGGGGACGGATTGATTGAGGATGATGAGATCGTGGCTTGATCATAACGGCCGCTCGGGTCAACGTGGATGGGTGACCACGCTTTACAAATCGAGATTTTTATTTTTTTTGTAATTTTTATAGATTTTTGTAGATTTTTGTCATGTTTGTAGATTTTTGTAATTATTGTAGATTTTTTTAATTTATGTAGTTCTTCGACAGTTGTTACAGGTAGTAAGGGTCTCGACAATCTGTAAAAACAGTCTTACCAAGCGGTATCGAATTACTCAGTATTTTATGGGTTGTGGAGTGACCTCCACCTCTATCTGACGATAGGCAGTCGCTCAACGTTAGGTATTGTTACTCAGTTGCATCTGATTATACTGGAAGCCGACCCCAAACATAATTGGGAAAAAGCCACGCAGATTATAATTATTTTTATCAGAAGCATTGTTTTTGTGCAAAGACGTAATTAGTCAATGAACTCAATATTATTAAAGAAGGGTTCCCTCTATCTGGCAGAATCTTGATGCTCCGAAATTTATTTGGCATAACACACTTAGCATAATTTTCTTTAAACGAACATTTTAAAGGCATAAAAATTATTTGGTATAATTATCGTTTGGCATAATGTTAAAAACTTCGAATTAACAATGGCATACTTTTTAGATGGCAGAATTACATTTAGTATAATTACGATTCGCAGAGTTCAAATTTCGCATAATATATTATTTGGTATAATTTCACTTGGCATACTATACAGACGGCAGTAATGGCTAGGTTAGGTTAGGTTAAAACTGTGACCTCCTACGCACGAGCCGAGCGAGCGAAGCGAGCGGTGCCGCGGCAGCGGCCGGCGAGTGCCAGAAACGACTTGCGTTAATAGTAAAAAGAGATTGTTTTGAGTAGGTTACCCGGAACTGAACTATTTAGATTAGGATACCTTATTACTTACTGAATTCAATGACATAATCTCAAATTCAATTAAACAATAACTAAAATAAATGACATTATTTTAAAGAAATAATTATTCAAAAGTTGTCATTTACAACTTATAATGACACTAACTATCAACTTTCTACGATATGACAATTGTGCCGTTTAATGATCATCGATATAAAATATATTATGCCAAAAGACGATTCTGACTGTGAACTTTCTGCGATATGATGTTTCTACTTTTTAAATATTATGCATATGAAGTTTATGCCTAGAGATGATTCTGACTTACAAAATTATGAGTTTTGAATGTATGATAAATGAGTGTCTGCTAAACTATTTTCTGCGAAGTGAAGTTTATGCCATCCGTTGTTATGCAAAATAAAATTATGACATAAAAAGTTCTGCTATAAAGGGTGGACCCATTAAAGAACTGATCACTTATAACATTGAACTCAATAATTGTTTTCGTCTACGTATATTACACCAACACCCCCAGGGTGTTTTTATCGGGGTTGCGGGTTGTTCGAAAGAGATACCGCGGCGCCGGTACATAAAGGGTAAAAGAAGCAGCATGGGTGCGTTTAAGTCAGTTCAAGTTTACCACTTCCCCCCGTTCCTCGTTTCTCCCAGAACAAGGAAGTTATTCCATGATTTCCCATCGGGGTATTTTGTTAAGCTTGATAAATGGTTGAAAGTAAACCTTTTAAGACGTTCTGAAGTACTCTTAGAACCAAGGCCAGTGGTTTTAAAGTTGGTTGAAGTGAAGATTAAGACAGTCTTCTTACAAAAATAAAATAAAAATATTATGAAGAGATAATGTTTTCCTTGGGGCCTAGACACAACAAAAGATATAACGTTGATTAGAGCCGTTGCCAGCTATATCAGGGTCGGCTTCCAGACTAACCGAGTACAGTTAAATGCAAGTACTTTGAACGGAGCGATTGCATATTAGATTCCACAACCCAGTTAGTATTCGGTAATACCATACCTCTTGGTGAGACTGGCTGTCAAACTTTAGGGCTGGGACCTATAACGACTGTCAAAGATCTACAAATGACAGCTGGAATATCAGATTAACGTAAGTTCTGGGTGGTCACCAATCCTCAGACCAATCTAGGCAAGATCGACCCGAGCTACTATTATTATTTTAGCGTACAACCCCTACTCTACACGTTACTACTTAGTAAAATTATTTTCGGTTTATAAAAATGAGAGAGACTAGGTAATTCCAATTTTATGTTAAGATGTCGCTTAATTTATGAACCCTCAAACGATTTTAATGGCTACAGTTTACGAGTTCCATAAAAGTTTTAGGGTGCCCAGTGGCAATGTCGTCAATGTCTAAGCCGTTGCGTCGTCACATAATTTTCGAGGCCGCTTGTATATTCATAGAGCGATGAACGTCATACTCATGCCGTCACTTTTTGTATTACCATAGCACTTTCGGCAATACGCAGTATGTGTTTTTATTCGCCATATTTAGCCGCTTTTGCAGATGGGAAATCATAAAATCCTCGCTCTGAGCGAATCGGGGGGGGGGGGGGGACATTACACTTTTACTGGCTAAAACCCAACCATGTTTCTTCTTTTGCTCTTTATGTATCCCTTTCGAACAACCGGCAACCACGGCAAGCGGAGGCCCTGGCAAGCCCCACGGCTTTGCTGATGTCTTTGAGGTATGCGTGGAACACTAACGCGCCGACGACACAGCACCGTTGGACGGCCTCTGTTAAACTTGTCACTTAAGGAACTGTGTGCGTTTATCAATATTCTAGCTTCCGCCCGCGTTGCATAGTTCTTTTGGGCTAACACTAACTTTAACCCTTTCTTCTTTCTCTCAACTTTTCTTCCCTCTTACTCCCTTTTTTTAGCCTATGTCCGTCTCCACGGTCCCAACTATATCTGTACCAAAAATTAATCAAAATCGGTTCAGCCATTGGGGCGTGAAGACGTAACAAACAAACTCACTTTCGCTTTTATAATATTAGTAAGGATTCTACTACGGCATTCATATGGTTACTTTTGCTAACTTTAAGTATAAATGATAACATTGTTGACAAGTTGTGTCACTCCTGACAAAGGGTCACAGCAGGTAAACAGAACGTTATCGTAGACTTGACAGTCAGCTGTCAATCGTCAGGACGTTAAGGTCAATACAAATCAAGTTCACGGTTATTGCACTTTTGTTACGATTTTAGGTGTCGCTCGGCATTATCATATTCAACTGAGGTTTTGAATACTGAGCGCTTTCTTTGTTCCAAATATGTATCTTTTTATACTATAAAACGAAGTCCTGTCCACTGTTTTTGCTTGAATCTTTTAAACTACTCAACGGATTTTAGATAGATGCGGGCCTGTGGACGGTGAGCTCGCCGTCCTTCCGTCTATTGACGACCGGCCGTGTCGACGGCGCGTTCGTGTTTCACGCGCGCCTAAAAGAAATGTCAGCAAAACAGAAGGGCTTGCCAGGGCCCAGCTCCGCCTGCCGGGGTTGCGGGTTGTTCGAAAGAGATACCGCGGCCCCGAAACGTAAAGGGCAATGGAACAGGGGTGGGTTTTAGTCAGTAAAAGTCTGACATGCTCCCCCGCTCCGCCCAAAGCGGAGGAAGTTATTTGATGATTTCCCACCCCAAAAAATGCATAATATCCCAGTCTACGAGAGTGCGCAGGGCGCAGCTAGTTTAGAATAAAGACAAATAAACTTTGGTTTGCGTAGAGTTTCTGAATTTAAAATATTTCATTTTTAGGTTCGTGACTCGAACGACTAAAAAGTTTTGCAATTTAATCATTGTATTTCGTTAAATGCATAAAATGAGCTTTTGGTACCAGTTTATGGAGTACCTAATAAACAAACGGTTTATGTGAATCTATTACATGTTACTGGTTTTATTTTTGCTAAACTTTCTAAAATTAAATTTATCTAAATTTTCAATGATTTACCGCACGATTTAGGCCATTTTAAAGCTGCGTAAAGCAAAACCAATATAAAATTTAATATATTAGAAAAATCTATAAAATTACACAGTATGTTCGTACGTAACGTTAGTCAGAAATCCAGTGCAGGTTACTAGATTTCTTAGCTCACTCAAATGTAAATATTTTTGTGCTTATTAATTACGCATAACGTAATGACTGTGACATGATTATGTTTACTATGTAGATGAATAATGCGTTGGTAATTATATTATAACAAAGTTTAAATTATAATCACTTTTTAACGAAATGACACTTAGTTTATTATCGGGCAATTTACATTTTGATGGACTTGTATTTCTGAAAGGTGGTATAATCTTACATTTTTTTATTCGGGTGGGATATCAAATAACTTCTCCCGTTCTGAGTGGAGCGAAAGGGAGTGTCAGACTTTAACTGACCAAAACCTATCCATGTTTCCTGTTTATGCCCTTTTTGTTTCGGCCTCGGTATCGTTTTCGACAACAACAACCCGCAATCCTGGCAGGAACAACCCGCAATCATGCCTGAACAACAAACATGTCCTAAGATGTGCTCTTCAGATGTCGAGATAGTTCATAATAATATGTTATTATTCTCCTTCTAACTTATTATTGTTTATTAAAATCATGAATGAGCTAATTATAATCACATATTGCGACTCGCGAGAAGGTTATGTGTCACTTCGGTGGTACATAAGCATACCCACATTATGTATTGAATTCGTTTAATATTATCAATCATACTAAGCCTACTGTCCCAGTTTCTTCAACTTATCTACTTATTGTTGATGAAGATAGTCAATTAATTAATTATTAATGTAAGTCAAAGGACATTTTATTAATTGAATTTAAGATTTCGTTTAAGACACAGAGCTAGTCACAACACAATCTAAAAAAAAACTTTTTTAAAAGTCTCATCAAAAGAGGCCATTTTAAAAAAAGTACTTTATAGTATTTTTTTTTAATTAGCTGTCACTTTGACACAAACTTTTCGCGCGCATTTCTTTCTTTCGTCGTTTACTTTCATCCTCTTTAGTAAATAGTTTTATTAGAAAAATAAAAGAATCACGTACGTGTACTCACTTATCAACAAGTATCAAGCAGAAGCGCGAGCGGTGCGGTGCATGCTATGCCACTGAACATTACACTGATTACTTTTGTCAGTCCCGCGTCTGTTTTATTTCGGTGAGTATCGTCAACATCGGGACAAAAGATAAGAGTTCGCGAACCGTTTCGCTTGAACTTTGGGCGTTCAGAACAATATGGGGTTATCAGTGACGGAATAATTAACCGAAAAGTGGAGCTTTAAGTATGATTTAATGTATATTTTTTTTAAATTCTTGTTTCAATTGCTGGTTTTTTTGCTATACACACATTAGCAGAATAGCCGTCATTAGCTTTGTCCGCCATTCTAAGATATAATATAGGATTGTATTTTAAGTAGATATTTTCGAGCAACTAAATTTCTGAGCCAAATTACAAAGAAGACGCTCCTGAACCGAATAGTAATTTTATTTATTGCCGATTGCTCTCTCCTGACCTAGATTGGATAAGATATAATATATCTGTCGTAGGCATTTTGTAAGAATGGTCTTTTTACATATGGCGTCGTCATTTTGCAAACGCGAAGCGCTTTATAAATTGCCGAAGGCATATTGTAAAATGTCGTAATTTTATAAAATACCTTGCAACCTTCAATTTATTCCCATTTCGTTTACCCAATTTTGCCTGTGTTGCACCAAATATACTGAATGTGCACCAAAATATGTTAATTAAAATATAATATGTCATAACGAGCATCAGGAAAAAGACAGCACTACAATAAAAACCGGCCAAGAGCGTGTCGGGCCACGCTCAGTGTAGGGTTCCGTAGTTTCCCGTCCGTCACACTAAGTGTTCCCAGTTATGAGGCCAACCGAACAATTCGGTAATACCCGTCCAATGTAATAAGTACCTACAGCGCCATCTCTCGGGGAATTGGGTTACTAATTAATACAAAGACGTGCAATTTCGGTGGTAATTTTGGATTGCGAGAACCGATTTCAATAATTCTTTTTTTGTTTGAAAAAAGCTACGTTCAGGATAATAAAATATGTAAACAAAGTTACAAAAAATGCTTGCATATACGATTATACTACAAACTTAATCCATAAATTATTTTGTACAACTTTTTGTCTTTTTTGTACAAAAACTGTTGTGTCAATCAAGTTCAAAATAATTTTCATAGAAAGTCCTTATAAAGTTCTACTTTTCAGATTTTTTTCATATTTTCTAAACTTATGGTTCAAAAGTTAGAGGGGGGGGGACACATTGTTTTTTACTTTTGGAGCGATTATTTCCGAAATTAATGACATTATCAAAAAATGACCTTAGTAAACCCCTATTCATTTTTAAATACCTTTCCAACAATATATCACACGTTAGGGTTGAAATTATAAAAAAAATCACTTCCCACTTTACATATAGGGTGGCTACCCTAATAAAACATTATTTTCAAATTTTTATTTTACCACTTTGTCGGCGTAATTGATATACATATTGGTACCAAATTTCAGCTTTCTAGTGCTAACGGTCACAGAGATTAAGCGAGGACGGACGGACGGACGGACGGACGGACGGACAGACAGACATGGCGAAACTATAAGGGTTCCTAGTTGACTACGGAACCCTAAAAAGTGTTATATCTTTATCCATTTTCTATTAATGCAAGTCGTTACTGGCACTCGCCGGCCGCTGCCGCGGCACACAAAGTTTATGAATATTGACAATCATCATTCTCCGCAGCATATCTGTTTCTTCCATACGTCTCCGTTTGTCGTCATTTGATCAGACACCTCTTTGTTTTCCATACTACCCTTCATACAGTTCATGCACCGATTCTTTGGTCACCCTTTACCAAAGAATCGGTACACACATTCATACTCAAGACTTGCCGACACTCCTCAAAGAGATGTCAGCAAAGCAGAGGGGCTGCCAGGGCCAACGTCCAAAGTCCTTTAATGAGCAATATTTGTAATCGCGTTCTCGAAAACGGCTGTAACGATTTCGACTAACGTTGCAAAAGGGTGGTTAATCTGGTCTCATTACTGGTAAAATTTATTTTATCTAGTTTTCACCCGAGTAGATTCCGGTAACTCCGTAAAAAAATAAATCACCAAATATGGGGATAATTGGTGATTTTGTTTTAGTCTTTACTACGGGGGCCCCCCTGCTCTGGCGAAGGCGAGCTTCAGACTTCCATCCATCCACCCATGTTCCTTCTATGACTTTTATTTTCCAGGGCCGCGGTATCTTTTTCGAACAAATCGCTACAACGGCAGTAGGTACTAAAACCTGACTTGAACTAGAATGTAATTTCCAAACTGTCAATTCATGGGTCAACTTAAAAGAGTAACCATGGAGTTTCAAGCCGGTTCTTCTCCATAGGACGACGACGACCAACCCAAACCGTGCATCTTTTCTCGACGTTTTATAAGTGCCCATGTAGGCCTATGTGAAATAAAAATATTTTGATTTTGAACTACATCTCATCGCAGAATCTTATCACTGTCATTTCACAAAGATACTGTGTGAGACGCATTACGAGCACTAAAGGTCCTAGGTCCTATCATACGCGGTTTTAATGAGGTCTAAAGTCATAACATTATTTACTAACACGATTGCTATTTATTTAAGTTATAAACCTTAAATAAATACCCATCGTTTTAAAGTAGTTCTAGATTGAACCGGAACATGAACTTAACTATAACTCTAAAATCACAAGTTTCACTTAAAAAAAAAACTCTTTTCATGGAACTTTCAATTCCCATCACGTTTTTTTGTAGTACTCACTTTTAAAATTGCAGTACTAACCAGAAAAAGTTTATGCTTGCTACTCATGATACACTTAAACTGATTAATTTGGAGAGTCCGGCTGATATTTAACGGCTGAACATCCGACTCGAGATAAGGAACCGCGGGAGGGCTGTATCTGTACACTTGAACTTGGGGTCGACTGAAATGGTCGTCTGCGGTGCTTATGTAAGCCTAGTAGTTAGCTACTTAGGTAAGATGTAGGAATATTTGAATTTGTCATGCGGTAATACTTCTTTAGTTCGTCTTTGGTATCATAATTTTCATATCATTTTTCAATTTGTTTGGGGTTGATCCACCTGATCAAATTCCACCACGCGATTTTTTTTTCTTTTTCGATTTCAGTTTACAAGCTATCTTTCGGCTCATGAGGGCTCCGTTTCTTGAATAGCCATTTGCATCTATCAGGATGTAGCCTAAGCGCTACAAGGATTTAAACGAAGCATGAGCTATTATTATTATAGCAGGATTTAAACGAAGTGGCTAAATACTAAAAACAAAAATAGAAAAAGAAAAGAAGAAGCCTTATAAGGTTTCTTCTTTTCGTGTAAATGAAACTCATATTGTTTTCGACCAGTATGTAGCCACTTACACAGCTCTTGCTTCGTTTAAATCCTGATAGATGCAAGTGGTTGTGCAGGTTGAGCAGGACAGGAGGTGGGGCATATCTTGCAAAGGGGCACCACACTGGCATTGTGATTGAGATGGATCATTGGCCAGATTATATTTACAGCGGCCAACCTAGGCCCGCAGTCGGTTAAGTTCGTATCCAGTAAGTATTTAGTAAGTCTCTATATATTTGGTTTATACATATAGTTAATTGGTTGAATATTATGAATTTTAGATAAAATTCTTCTCTAAGTAGTACTATGTCATTGTACCCTCATGCTTGTCAGCGCTGAGACATGCCGCATTCGATCCAAGGGCGTTAGTTAAATGTTACACTAATGGTAATCTGTTATTTATTTATGCATGCGAAAACAAAGATAAATATATGAATTGAAAATTTAACAGGCACAGTATGGAGTTTCTATTTTGACTAATGAGAGCATGTAATGTAGATGGAATCGATAGAACATTTTTTTGTGGTGTTTGAGCGTGTACAGTTATATTTCTAGGAGGCTATGGCATGGCATAACTGCTTAAATTAGTGCAGACTAGCAAGACCCTTGCAAATACCCGCAAATGACTGCAGCCTGTTACCATTAATGTGCGTTATTATCATGTAATTTGTCTCGTTTTAGTAGTTAATGATCTATGAATTAGTAATCTGCAGCGATTAATATAAAAAGTCTATCAGTTAATAGAATAAGGCGTACTGTGTTCCAGTTCCTAATACGTTTATCTAGTTAGTAGTAATAAGCTTTTAAGATTTAATTAGAATGCCGTGTTAATTGGTACATTATGCATTGGTCAAATCTTGCAACTGAATTACCATTTAATAAACCAGTTCTGGCTAACCGATTGAGCTGACACTTTTGTTGGCAATATATATTTTTTCAAGATTTTTATAAAAGTTTTTTTTTTTATTTTACCACAACATACATATTGGTTTTACATTGTTCAAATTCGACATTAATACATAATTCAACTTAGTATATATTGTGGGAGACTGGTGCCTAAGTTAAGCTGGAGGCTTGTATTTTAGGAAACCCCCTTTAACTACATTTTCATTTTATAAATAATGTACTAAGCGCGTTGACTGAACTTAGTAAGGTACTAGTATCATAACATCTTATTGTAGTTTTAATTATTTAAATTTAAGTATGCGAGACAAATGTTAGTAGATGTGTAGTGTGGGTGCGTGTGTGTAATTGTATGTTTAGGTTGGTTTAAGCATTTTTACAGTATCATTATTGTTTAAATTTAATAGCCAGTCAGTAAGCCTTTTTTTCCATTTCTTTTATGTGAGACTAAATATTTGTAACATCTTTAATTTTTCATTTTATTGTATAACTAATCACCCAGATGGCAAAAGAAACGTTTTGCAAAAATAGTTTTATAACGTAGATGATGGCGCTCTACTGGAATTGATCCACATTAATTGATCTTGCAGTTAGAATATCTTCCCATGAGAGTATTCCACAAGTGTTAATATCACGGACATGAAACTTTGTATAAGAAATGCTTATAGATTAACCAAATTTTATAATTTAAAAGCTGACTGTTTTCTTTTAAGAGTTTCATTTTAAATTCGGTTAAGACGATCGCTTTTCGTGCCTAATTTGTTTTATCAAAACACTACCTGTTCCACGCGGTTTCACCCACGCTGCTCAGCACCTGTTGGTTGTAGCGTGATGTTACATAGCCTATAGCCTTCCTCTAGAAATGGACTATCCAACACTAAAAGAATTTTCCAATTCAAACTAGTAGTCTCTGAGATTAGCGCGTTCAAACAAACAAATAAACAAACAAACAAACTCTTCAGCTTTATAATATTAGTATAGATTTTTGAACATTGTAAGTATCATAGTTGTGCGAGTTTTTATTAAAAAAACGAAATTATACGTGCCTAATAAAAATCTTTTATCTGTAAAATACATGCACCCTGTATATTTATATTGACATGATGTAACATGATTATGATCTGAATGGGTCGGGTTCAAGTTGTTGGATAAATGTGGCAGGTTAGTGTTCTATCTCAATCATAATATTATGTCTGAGATTCTATTAAAGTGCATGAATCACGTCGACAGCTCATGGACGAACCGACATCCCGGCCTGAGCTGGACTGTACCAGGATCCCAAATCCTGACTTTTAGGGTCCGTTCACACATACCGGCTCGGAGAGCATCGGCGCGCAGTTTTTTTTTTCACACAGACCGGATCATATACGCTTGGAGTTAGTAGAGCGGAGCCGCCAATTATTTCAAATAGACCAGCTGGAAGCGACCTGAAAGCGGATGCACTCGCAGCCGCTCGGATGCTGTCGCAGCCGGTCGGATACGCTCGCAGCCGTTCGGATGCGCTCGGGGCCGGATATTGCTATCAAAATGGCGGTCGGCGTGGGACGGCGCGCACGCAATCGGAGCCGATCAGCTGCGCGAACGAGAAAGAGCACGCGATCGGAACCAGTCATCTCCTCTTATTATTTCACACCAAGAGCCTTCAAGCATTCTTAATGACAAAGGCAGTGCACATGCAAAAATAAACCTTACTACAAATACTAAAAAATCTTTTTCAACGTGATAAGAATCTGGTCTCCTCTCCGAGCCGGTCTGTGTGAACGGACCCTTAGAGTGTCAAATGATATTCAAAAATGAGATCAATATCTGTCTAACCTTTTCCAACTATTTTGGGGTCGGCTTTCAGTCTAATCTTCTTAAAATAGAGCGCCTGCCTGTACACCCACATCTCAGTAAGTACTAGGTAATGCAATGCGGTAAGACTAACCAGTCTTACTGTCGGAACACAAGTTACTTGCACCCAGTGTCAAATTTCTATAAATCAAAATTAAACTCAAAATGTCGAAATTTTGCACTAGGAGCAATTAGCAACTTTTAGAGCCAACACGTACACATGTGCGTAGGTATTGGGGCGATAGAAAAAAAATACCTGAAATATTACGAATTATCTTTAAGAGCTACGTATTGTGTGGAATAGACTATATTCTTTTTTTTTTAAATAGATATTGCTTTTTGTCAACTATGACGGTTGGCGGATAACCGTCAAAATGTCAGCCGGAACCAACGGTTTCACTTGCTTTTCTGAAGCTTCGACAAAACTCGCTGTGCAATGGGCGGCCACGCATCAATGGACCGATCTTGACACACGCGGTTTTGCCTAAAGATCGACCCGTAAGGCATGAAATAGCTATTATTATGCAGTATGTGATCCTATCACCAGCTTGAGTGGTTACTACTACCACAGACAATCCCAACACGACCCAACAATCATCACATTAGTCGATTCCTTTGCAGTTTCTAACGTAGCGTCCAGCGTCTACGCGGCGTAGCACCTTAGTTGTAGCAGCTACGACGTAGCAACTGCGGCGTAGCAGCGTCTACGCAGCGATTATTATATGTACATGTTACGGGCAACGTGATTAACTTGCCCGTAACATGTACATATAATATTATAATCAAATTTCCCTTAACACATAACATACTATGATGAGATAATGGTATGAGATCTTGATTTTCTCTCTTTTTTTCTTGTCAGCAATTTCTATGCTGTTCTTCCGTCTGCATGTTGTGTTCCAACCGTTAATCAATCTTCCTAATCAGCCAGACGATGATCCGGTAGATAGCCAGTTAGCTATCTACCTGATTTTTTTCGTAGTCGTGACGTCACAAGTAGTTAGGGTAATCACGAGTGACCATGACATGCGAAATGTCTGAGGACCTTATTATGCTATCAATTAGTGTCACGTTTAATGTTTAGGTAATTAGGTAGTTGTGATATAAGATTGGTACCACATTCATACGTCTTACTGACCCATAGATTAAAACTTGTACGTATAAAGCGCAATACACATTGAGCCAGCCTGGCCGCCGACAAATGTCGGCAACTTTTTGTCGGCGGTCTTCTTGGCGGCTTCACTTAATACAAGTCGGAAAATTTGGTCGGCGGCCTGTCGGCGGCTTGACATGAGAGATTTATTTGGCAAACTGCACTACAAGTCGAGCGTCGCCGGGTTACTGAGCGCAGGCGTACCCAAGCCGCCAACATGATGGCGGGCAACACGCGCGGGTGCATGTTGCCAACATGATTCTTTTCGTACAGGCCGCCGTGTTGTATCGCCGGGCTTTGTCGGCGGCCCGGCGGGCTCAGTGTGTATTGCGGTTTAGGTACGAAAGTTTTATAGGTGGCCAGCATAACCTTCAACATATTTTATTTGTTTTCTTTTTTAAATTTATTATTTCAAACTAGGAACACGTTTTTTATTATTTCTGTGTCGGTTGTTGGCTATATGCTCGCCTCTATTACACAGGATACGAACTTAACTTGTGAAATGTTTTTGTACTATTAGGTCGGTTATTTTTTTTTTGGGGTGGGAAATCATCAAATAACTTCCCCCGCTCTAGGCGGAGCGGGGGGCTTGTCATACTTGTACTGACTGAAACCCACCCATGTTCCTTCTATTGCCCTTTACGTTCCGCGGCCGGGGTATCTCTTTCGAACAACCCTCAACCCCGGCAGAAGGTCGGTTAAGGTTGGTGTACATCTCTGTCTCACCCCTCGGGAATTACAGGCGTGACGTTATGTAATGTTATGTGCTCTTTAAAACAAGTTTGTTTGTAATATTAGGCACTGTAATAAAATAATTCGTTTAAGGAATCTGGAAAGTTTTAATATAGCCCACCTCACGGGGTCGACATGGCCTCACTGTATTTTTAACCGACTTCTGAAAAGGAGGTGATTATGTATTTCACCAGCATCTATTTTCCAGTATGTACACTGATTATTTCGTGTTTGTTTTCATATCATCAAGTTTGTACGATGGTCTCACATGATTTTGATTAAATTTGCTTCTGTACTTTATGAGTTATCCCCAATAACATGCCCTTTGGGGTTCCGTGGTCAAATGACTAAAATTGATCCCTTTTTTGTTTCGTTCATTTTATTGTTCATAGAATTTGATCATAGTAGCATGAAGTTTCAAAGGAAAAAAAACATGATTTCTGGAAATGCTTATAATGGCGCTTCGCCTCTGATTCTGGCCAGCACATCTCACATTATAGTGCTTAATATCTTACGTGTTCATGACAAAATTCTTATCTTTCTAATTATATTGTGACCTTATCTCATTTATTAAACAAACGACATTATAAAAATGTTGTAGTCATTCTTAAGGGGCGTTATGTCATGGTTGATCTTGAGGCATATTAGCTGTGTGATTTATTGATGTTTGCTAAGAGAATTGACGTGAAAATGGATTAAGGTACTTTACTATAATCCTTACTAATATTATAAAAGCGAAAGTGAGTTTCTTTGTTTGTTACGTCTTCACGCCAAAATGGCCAAACCGATTTGGATAAATTTTGGAGATAGTTGGGACCCTTGAGACGGAAATAGGATGAAATAGTGAGAAAAAGGGATAAAGAGGGAAGAAATGTGACGAGAAAGATATTTTTTTCGGTCATTACGCGGGTTAAAGTTAGCGTTAGCCCAAAGTAATTATGCTACGCTGACGGAATCGCGGGCGGAAGCTAGTCCTATTTATTGGTGAGATTTACCTTGTGTCTTGGCGGCTTAGTGGCTTGAAATTCTGACAACCAGTCTTACCAAGCAGTATCGTATTAGCAAGCTATTAACTAGGTTGAGCAGGTCAGTTGGGCGGTAATCACTCCAAATAAAATACTGGTATTCAGCCCATACTTGGGAAAAGGCTGGACAGATTAAGAGTCACCTTGTTTAAGAATTCAATTTTTATATTTTAGGCCCCGTTAGGTAACACTTCATATAAACAAATCAAGTATAACTGTAATTTTAAGTTGACTGATATAAATACCCTTTAGGTTACGAGTTGTGGAACACAAAATGCAAAAGAAGGAAAATGTCTGTGTGGGTTTTAGTCAACAAAAGTCTGACACTCCTTTCCGCTCAGAGTGTGAAAGGTTACATGAAGATTTTAATTTCGAAAAAAAAATGTATTCGATTGTAGAGTTATTTGTTCTTGCGGTTCTTGTTCTTTAATGTTGTGCATAGAGAATTGTTTTGTATATAAAAGTTATTAAATTAGTACCTAATTACTATCAATATCATTTTTGACAGACGCGGTGATCATCTATCTGCTTACCGTTTTCCAGAATATGTTCTTGGCGACTTCCAGTCTAACCGAATGCAGTTAGAAACCAGTAACTATTTTACATGGATAATACGGTGATAGATACGGTGATCGTAATTAGTAAAGAATATTAATGACATGTATTCTTGTGTTTATATCATGCTAATTATAATTCAAAGACAAAAAACGTGATATTAGTTACACTGCACGATCATTTAGTACAAGCCACCGAAAACAGATAACACAAGGGCGGCAAAAAGTCACAGAAGCGACAACTGCACCTAATACCCTAATATAAAGATCAAGTTAACATAAAATGACAGATACGACACTCGATAAACAGTGTGACCTCTTCACGTTTGTTGTTAATGAAGGCAAGTTATTGCAGATAATTCATTTATTTCAATTAATGTAGTAGGTACAGACGGCGACACATCAAGCTAGACATTTCCAGTATAATATGGCCTCGCTTTGAAGAGATTTCCAGTACAATGACAGATCCGCTTAAGCTAGTTTTTTTAAAGTTTGAATGGTCGCTGTCTGTACTTTTCTATATTGTAAGGCGGCCCATACATCAACAATATTACTGATAACTAGCTGGCGCCCGCAGCTTCGACCGCGTGATATCGAAAAAAAAGTATCCTACGTGTTATTCCAGAACCTTTGTGCCAAATTTAATCGAGATCCGTTCAGCCGTTTTGACGTGAAAGAGTAACAAACATCTATACATCCATCCATATAACCTCACAAACATTCGCATTTATATTATTACTAGCTTTCGCCCGCGGCTTCGCCCGCGTTAAATTTGGGGTAACACAATTCCCCTTGCGCCTTATTGATTTGTAATAGCAACGCTAAGTTTTCCCTTTTCTTCCCTCTTTCTCCCTCACATCCCACTTTTTTTAAAAAAATATTAGCCTATGTCCGTCTCCTGGTTCCCAACTATCTCTGTACCAAAATTCATTAAAATCGGGTTAGCCAATAAAGCGTGAAGAGGTAACAAACAAACAAACAAATAAACAAACAAACAAACAAACTCACTTTCGCTTTTATAATATTAGTAAGGAAGTAAGGATTAGCGACCCGTCCCAGCTTCGCATGGGTGTTACAAATCTTTGAAAATCCCCACTTTTCTCTACTATAATATGTATGTATTATACATAAAAACCTTCCTCTTGAATCACTCTATCTATTAAAAAAACCGCATCAATATCCGTGGCGTAGTTTCAAAGATTTAAGCATACAAAGGGACATAGGGACAGAGAATGCGACTTTGTTTTATACTATGTAGTGATTAGTAGGGATAAATATCGATGGTTGCACAATATTATTGGATGTGTAGGGTTAGTTATTCATGATTAAACAACAGTTTCAGCGACCTTAAATTTTATTGAGCAATGTGGATCAGAAGTTAAGCGTCAGCCTGTCATGGTTGTGGGTTCAAAATTCAAGTTCCAATGTGACCTTTGGCAATTAATATATACTTTCTAAGTTTATCTTAGATATTACAGACGTCAGTGAAGAAAACCATCGTGAAGAAACCTGGTATAATGAATATAAGTTTTGAAATCACCAACCCGTTTTAAGCAAGCGTGGTGATCAATGTTCGTGCCTTCTCTGCACGAGAAGAGGCCTTTGATTAGCAGTGAGACAGTTATTATTATAATTTAATAATTTGCTTTTTAGGGCACATTTGTACCCTCCGTAGAATGATGAGGGTTATCCGTAGCATAAAAAGTAACTTTTTTCGTTTGGTTTTTCCGCATTTGTTTGAACATGTGGTTAAGAGTAGTTCCACACTATATTTTCTGAAAATTCCACGTGTGGAACTATGATTTTTCGCATTCAACGCTTACCTGTAATGAAATACATTATTATCCTTAAAGAATCATTGGTGCCTCTGTTCTGAAAGTCTACCAAATGCGGACACGATATTGTTCGTCCGCGCGGTCAGGCGAATGCGTCGAAGTGCATGTATTCGTAATGCACCGCGTAAAGAGACGGTGAGCTCCGGTAGTCCATGCGGTTGTTTGGTATACAATAAAGTTAGCAAAACATATAAGTAACCACGCTCGTTGAAACAGTTGAAATTTTCTTCAAAAATCCATGAAAGTTTTTGAATAAAGTGTTACTTTGACACACAACAAACAGTTCAATAAATAAATAAAATATGAGTTAAAGAAGTCCAAACTATATCTGATAAGCCTGGTTATTTATTTCTTTTGCTGACTGAACGTTGTCATACAAGCTATTGCGGAATTCAGAGATCCGCTTGACCGCGCGGACGAGCCGGCGTCGTGTGATAACCTTGGTTTAGCATAAACACCCTAAAAATTATACTTCGGCTGGAACATAACCTCCGGTCTGTGAGACCGACGTCCCCATTTGTGAGTAGGACTGAATGTCATGATCACCACCAATGATAAGATAAAACTTAATATTAATAGCAATGGCTCACACAAACAAGATGTTTATAAAAAGTGCATGGTAACGTGTGGCTAATTGCTTTTTTCTTTATTATCTTCCGATTGCATCGTCAATGGACCATTAATTAGTCGGTAATTAATTGATAAAAACTGCAGCTTGTAGGAAGTTTGATGACTATAAAACGTGTTCCGGGAATAACCTGCAATCTGTCAATCAGAAACAAAGTTACTTACCTATCTGAGAATAAAATAAAATAATAGAATAGAATAAAATAAATCAAGATCTTCTTCAACGTTCCCTGTCACCATAGACCGAATAATCCTGCACGTCTTGTCACAGAAAACGTAATAAATAGCACTGCGTGTGATGGTCTGCACGCTTGGTTATGATTGTAATCTAATATATAAAATTCTAGTGTCACAATGTTCGTTCCCATACTTCACCGAAACGGCTCGATCGATTCTTATGATTGTTTTATGTAGGTATATTCAGTAAGTCTGGAAATCTGCTACTATCTTTCTTTAAAACCACTAAGTGAGAAGGATACCTGAGAAGCAGGTGAAACCGCTGGGCACAGCTAATAATAATTCATTGGTAGTCGGGATTACGATAGCGTAAAAGTTTAGTGATGAAGGTAACCATTCACCTTCTCTTTCATCAATACATATACACATACACATATATACATACACCAATAAGGTGCCGATTCTGGTGAACCTCCGGATTATACTAGATTAAGATTAAAATGATAGACCGAATCACATCTAATTTTATTCCACAACATTTTAGTCGCGAATAAAGAAAGTCCAATTTAGCTTGACAACCACTATTTTTTGTGATAAACGTCAATTTTAGAATAGTGAGATTGCTATTTTCTCCAAATTGAGTTGATGTTGTTATATATTAGCTTTTACCCACGGCTTCGCTCGCGTTAATTGGGGTAACACAGTTCCTCTTTCCTGATTTGCAGGTACCTGTAGCTTATGCCCGTGGGTCTTATTTATTGTAATAGCAATTCTAAGTATTTCCTTTTCATTCCTCTTTCTCCCTCATTTCTCACTTTTTTTAGCCTATGTCAGTCTGCAGGGTTCCAACTATCTCTGTACGAAACATTCATCAAAACGGTTTAGCTATTAAGGCGTGAAGACATAACAAACAAACTCACTTTCTCTTTTATAATATTAGTAAGGATTTAGGTTGTGTCATTTTTTTTTTCAATGTCAGAATAGGAAAGGTCGTTTGACAGGCAGAAACTAAACTTTAGTGATTTTTAGAGTAGTTAGTTTTAGTTACAACAATGAATCGACACCATGATCAGTTATATTTTTTCAAAAAACTGCGACCAATTCCGTTTTAATCTACAAGACAAAGCGTACCTAGATAATTCAGCGTCACCTAATTGCTAATCAATTTCTTTACGATGAGCATTGAAAGATTTCTTATCGTTGAGATAGTAAACGTCATCACGCCATGTTAATATGTCGAGTAAGCAGAGTAAGCACAGATACCTATATATATAGTATCTTATCTAGTTAATGGTTATAGTAGAGAATTTCTTTCTTTATCAATTAGTGATTATAGGAAGCGAAAAGAACTGATCGCTGCGATTGTAGAATGAGGGTCAAAAGTTTATTTACCTCATTAAGGTTCGGTCAGACCGGTTAGGACAAATTACGGACACGGTGCGGCTTCGGACACTGGGCTCTGACCGATAGTATTCTAAAGTGTCCGACAGTGACCGGTATCTCTAGCCGATCGACATTTTAATCTAACACTTTACAATTCACATACACAAACAGTCAGACCTGAAACAACTATTTATAGGCCATACAAATATTTGTTTCGTGCGGGAAACGAACCCGCGACATGCAGCGCAGCATTCAATCGCTTAACCGCTACGCCAACCGTGCCGAATTTTGAATGACGTCATGTATGCAAAATTTCAGGAAATTTAACTTCTTATATTTCAAGCTTATATAAGCAGGTTAAACAGAAAAAGAAGAAAAAGAGAGGAAATGCTTATTGTATAATATTATTTGAATCCTAAGTGTTAATACGCTCGTTTCAAGTCAGACCCGGTTTTTATCACGTACTAAATTGTGCGTATATTTTCGCATTAGAACATACATAATACATACGAAATCGAGATCCTTCAGTAGTAGAGGCGTGTCTCAAAACGAAATAATAGACAATATATTCAAATTGGAATATCTACAAATACTATTGTTTTTATGGCCTTTCAGTGACTGAGCAATTAACTCCTGTACTACATGTCGCGACTTCGATGCCGGCACGGAACAAATATTTGTGTAGCCTCCAGGTCTGGCTGTTTGTGTATGTGTGTTGGAAATGTTTGTAAAAGCACCCGCGATACAGGAAAAAATCCTGCGTGGTCAAATGTTTTTTTTTTTTTTAAATTGGGACTACTCTATCACAATCCTCTCTTAACTTTTTCCATTTCTCGAGAACCCATGCGTCCTCCTTCCACTTCCTACGGAGCCTGTCCATTTCGTTCTGCCATCTCCAGGTTCCTGCTACTTCAGCCCATAGTTTGTCCGGCATGCTGTAGAAATGTCCTGCATCATCATCAGCAGCTTTTGGAGCCGCGTCAGCTATATTATTTTTTAGAAATATTTAACTATTTTTATTACCTCTAGGAAAGTTTAGAAAGGAAAGAAAAGTTCAGCTTAAAAAATACATTTATTATTCTTAAGTGTGTATTATCTTCGTGACGAAGTTTTTGTTCAGTCCATTTGTCATTATTATTGACGTCGTCACATTCATCTCTTAATATTATCTATTGAAGCACATTTTTGTTTATCTTAATAAAAATAAAATCTAAACATTAAAACATAACCGTCCTTTCTGCAGTCGGGTAACAAGCTTCTCATTAAAATCTTGAAGTTATTCATTCACTGATAGATATTAACATAGCATAACATGACGCTTGTAATCCCAAAGGTTTAGGCAGAGGTTCATACACATTGCTCCAGCTACGTTCTAATCCATGTAATAAGGGGTTAACCTAATGCCATCAACCGGGCATAGACAACTCACAGCACAAGCCCAAGTGTTCCTTACATCACAAATATGGGCACTAACTAATAAAGTATTTTGAATAGAAGATGTTTTTTTTGTATACAAATATGCGATATCATTGTCCATTGCTGCCGCCTCCCAGCCAAGCTCTAAGCCAAAGCTCATACTCTTCAGGGGTAGTCGCTTTGTTTTAGTTTTAATGCCATTGTTTGGAGGTCTAGCACTTCAGGCACCAAGGTAAAGACCTATTAAACAGATAACCAGCGGGATTCCTTAAAAAGTAACGATGGGCAATTATATTCACCCCACAGCCTGTATTAGCTTGTATGAAGTTCTACCAGCCTTCTTCTTCTCAATTAAAGAGAGCCCAATAGATTAAATGCATCTTCAGGAGCAAGACTTCTATGAATAATGGGGTTCAAATATAAAAGTATAAAATCATAGACTAGTTGTTAATCAATTAGTTTTGAGTATCATCTGTTCCTTCCTGTTTCTTGTGACTTTTCCTGTTGTTCTGCAGCTGGTAGAAGGAAACTGAGGCCCGCGCATACTGAGGACAAAGTTATTTATTTAATTATAATATAATTTATACCAGAGGAGCTTGTGGCTAAACAATAGCAGCCGCTCGGGTCGATCTTAAGGTTAAGCCGCGCTTGCCTAGATTGGTCTGTGGATGGGTGACCACCCGTTACATACCGAAGAAAGCATGTTAAGCCGTTGGTCCCGGCTGTCATTTGTAGATCTTTGACAGTCGTTACAGGTAGTCATTGTTCCGAAAGTCTGACAACCATTCTTACCAAAGGGTATCGCATTACCCAGTACTAACTGGGTTGAAGAGGTCAGATAGGCAGTCGCTCCATGTAAAATACTGATATTCAGCTGCATCCGGTAAGACTGGAAGCCGACCCCAACATAGTTGTGAAAAGGCTAGGCAGATGATGATATAATTTATACCAATATTATAAAGAGGAAATTTTTGTTTGTATCGAATAGGCTTCAAAATTACTGGACCGATGTTAACCATTTTTTCATTAATAATAAGCTACATTATCAGGAAGTGACACAGGCTCACGCTACTACCCACGGGAGCGGGGCAGCAACTAAAGGCGCGAGTGAAATCGCGCACGACAACTAGTCCTTACTAACATTATTAAAGCGAAAGCGAGTTTGTTTGTTTATTACGTCTTTACGCCTAAATGGCCAAATCGATTTTGATGAATTTTGTTACAGAGATAGTTGGAACCCTGGAGACGGACAAAAATTTAGAAAAAGGGGAGAAAGAGGGAAAAAGGGGACTAAAAGATATTTTTTCTCGATCATCACGCGGGTTAAAGTTAGCGTTAGCCTAAAGTACAAGGTACTATGCCACGCGGACAAAGTCGCGGGCGGAAGCTAGTTTTTTATGAATTCCTTTTATTCATTTTTCACACTTATATTTTATGCTAATAGGTTTCTGCCGGTAACGGGAGCAGAGTCCAAGCTACTGATGTTTAGGGCTAAGGGTAGTTGACACCACCAATCAATTGATATACTTTTTTAGAGCTGTCAAAACGCGCTTCCCCCATAAATTTTGTAGGAGACCGATGACGTCAATAAGTTGTCAAGTCAATAATGCAACTATTTATTGATTTAAAAGCAACTAAAAATCGAATTTTAAAGTTATTTTAAAATGAATGGAGTTCTCATGTCTAGAATAATGTGTTCTTCCAGAAAAATTGTGTTTTTAAATTATTGGTTAATGGTGTCAACTACTAAAGATTAAGTATTGATATTTACTAATTGAATACATATTTTTAAACATTGAAGTACGATCGTTTAGATCTTAAAACAATCTAATATATTTTAATACAGTTAACCAACGTGTACACAATACTATGTAGGTGTCATAATTATGTGTTAGTATTCACAAGATGATCAGTATTTTGCATAAAGTTTATAGCGTTATCTTTTTTGTGACAATTATTGCGATATTTTTCGTAATGAACTGCGCAAATCTTCGGTTCATCAGTTGTATGAAAACAAACAAGCCAGTTCATTGTCGTTTCTTTTTCAATAATACCGTGATATTCTCGGCAGTAATTTAACAACAAAAAAGGTGACATTTAGGTTAAAAATGCAGCTTTGTGTTGCAACAAAACAAATCGATATAAATGTAAGATCTTAATCAAACAATTCATTTAAGGCGGTAACGATCAATCAATTTAGTCATCAAAACAATTTTTGATGTTCCACTAGATTAAATCAGTTAATTTTGCAATGTTTTTATATTTTCGTACAGCAACCACCAGTCGGTTACTAAGGACTGTCGACAACATTTGGGGAAACCCACAGATAGTAGAAGAATAAATATTATAGTGTAAAAACAACTTGAAAACACATTTTCTAGTATTCTTATCAAACGCTTTCATTTGATACGCATATCATGTGTTGTGTATGCATAAAAAATAACTACTCCGCTGTCTTTGGAAGTCCGCCATTTTGGATTTAGAATGACGTCACTTAACGAAACATGCACTGTCATCCAAACTTGACATTACATCATTATCATTCCCCCGCCCTTATCCCAATTTTTTCCTTAATTTTATACTATTTAATAATTTGTTATTAAATAATCAGCATGTTTGTTGTATTGTTTTTGTACGCCGATCGCGGCTAGACATAGAGTTCAGTAGTAACAACATCTGTACCTAACCCACCTATGTTCAACAAATAAAAAATTTGACGGGCCTGTTGGTCCAGTGGTTAGTGGCCCTGACTGCTGAGCCGGAGGTCGTGGGTTCGATTCCCACCCAGGACAAACTTTGTGTAATGAGCATGATTGTTTGTTATGTGTCTGGGTGTGATTTATCTATAATATGTATGTATTTATAAATTATATAAGTATGTATATCAGTTGTCTGGTTACCATAACACAAGCTCTGCTTAGCTTGGGATCAGATAGCCGTGTGTGAGTTGTCCCAAGATATTTATTTATTTATTTAAAAAAATAAAAATATTTGTAAACAATTTGGGTTGGCGCAACATGTCTGCTTACCTCCACACGTTCCCGATAAAGGGTCTTTACAGACAGACGGATAACAAAGTGATCCTATAAGGCTCTAGACAGACGGACTGCAATCCAATGCAACTGCAATCCAAATGCAACTGCGAACCAACCGTGTAGTTCGATTGTAGTCGGTGTGCAGTTCTATTGCAGTCATATCAACTGCATTCAAACTGCAATTTGCGGTTGGCTTGCAATTGAAATGCGGTCCGTCTGTCTAGAGCATTAGGATATCGCTTTTTCCTTTTAAGCTACGATACTCTAAGAACACGTGTAAATTAAATTTTACTGCTATAAGAACACGTGGATTGAGTCAACTGACGAGTTTATCTATATTTGCCAAAATTTTCCTTAGACTTCCTAATCACTGTAAAAATATACTAAACACCAACCAGAATTTACAACAAGCAGTAAAAACTTATTTGATAAGTTTTATATTAAGCTTCGTCAGCATGGAAACAGTATCACAATTAAAACTTAGCAAACCGCAGGAGTCCGTTATCTGTCACCTAGCTTTAGATAACAATTTAATACCTACATCCTATATATACACAATAACACACTGAAATTGTTCAAATTTATTCGTGTGATAAGACGAACATAAATATAATGTGAATAGCACGAAATCACGTTAAGATCGCGATTATCGATAAAACTGTCAATTATGGATATTAGTCGATAGGTAATCAAGTTGTTTTCTTCGAGTGTTAAAAGTATTGATTAAGAACGACTGGAATAAAAATAACCTACGATTTTTAAGCTATTTTTGTCACTTACAAGTATGATATTAAAATTCTTTTCTATAGAACTTCCATCTGCCTAGCCTTTCCCCAACTATGTTGGGGTCGGCTTCCAGTGTAACCGGATGCAGCTGAATATCAGTATTTTACATGGAGCGACTGCCTATCGGACCTCCACAACCCAGTTAGTACTGGGTAATGACATTGGGTATAAAAGTCTGACAGTCTGTCTTTCAGTACACTGACTACCTGTAACGACTGTCAAAGATCTACAAATGACAGCCGGGACCAACGGCTTAACGTCCTTTCCGAGGCACGGAGGAAACTCGGTATGTAACGAGTGGTCACCCATCGACAGACCAACCTAGGCAAGCGCGGCTTATCCTAAAGATCGACCCGAGCGGCTGCTATTATTTAGAATCGAGCTCCTCATTTCAATAGAACTTGTTCATGGTTAAATCGGTCGACGTAAAATGAAATATGAACTCGTGGGATCTGGGGGTCTAAAATGGCTGTTTAAGCAGAATCATAAAAGGTTAATAATATGAATTATGTTACCATGCGTAAAATGGTCAAAAAGTGACAACTCATCATCAGATCGATTCCCAAGTCAAGCAAAGTTAAGTTTTGACGGCACAGTTGACGCAATGGCTGAGCAATCGACTGCTGCGCTGCGTGTCGCGGGTTCGGTACCCGCACGGAACAAATATTTGTATGACCTGCAGATAGTTGTTTCGGGTCTGGCTGTTTGTGTATGTGAGTTTAAATGTTACGATACAGGAGAAATTCCTAGTTTGAGGCAACATTTCTTTAAAAAACAAGAAAAGTACCTATACAAGGCGTAATCTTAAGGGGGTGTTAATAAAGCCGAATCAAAACAATTGCTTGTCTTGTACAGATTGCCAAACTCCTTTCGGTATCAATGGTTCGGCTCAATTAGAACAAAGGCATGCGGGTTTTTCCCGGACATAGATAATAGATAGTTACATATTTGATTACGCCGAATCATGTCTCTTACTTTCGATAAATAAGTCGTAAAATAGCGAAAATTTTGATTACACGGATTACGATAGAAATGCTCGATCAAACTCTGACAATGTGGCATGTCTATATCTATAACATTTAATTTATCTATTTTATGTCACTAATGACGCCTCGGCCTTGAATTAATTATTTTCAGACGCTTGAAAGTCTGAGGACCAGTCTTACCAACGGGTATCGTATAACTTAGTACTAACTGGGTTGTGGAGGTCAGATAAACAGTCACTCCGTTTAACCTTTTGACCGCCAATGGCATGTATAGATGCCATGCGCAAGCGTGCCCTGTGCGCCACCGACATCTATAGATGCCAAGAAACAGATCATAGAAAAATACAAAATAAACATATTAAATCATTACTTTAACGTGTTTTATTGATACATTTGATTTCATTGAATTTGTGGCTTGGCGTGGAGGGCACGGCGAAGCGTTATTACTCTGGCGGTCAAAAGGTTAACTGGTATATAGCTGTATCCGGTAAGATTAAACTTGCCACAAAACATGGATCAGAGTTCTGTAATAATAGTAACACACGACGGAGAAATTAATCGACTTAAAAAAAAGTGTCTCCACACTAATAATTTCTTCTGTATCATGGGTGCGTTTACAAACATTTAAACTCACATACACATATAGCCAGTATCGGAACAACTATCTGTGGGCAATAGAAATACCTGTTCCGTGCGGGGATCCAACCCGCGACACAGCGCAGCAGTCGATCGTACAGCCACTGCGCCAACCTTGTCGTCACCACGTTTGTACTACTAATAGATCAATTTTATCTATTTAAAGGTCGAACTACGTGGTACCTATTGGGGAGACCCTGTTAGTTAGTAAGATCTGTGCTTCATCAACGTATCCCGGTATCGGTGTGGTCATTAAGGTTATCCGTCGTTTGTCGGGCGGAACCTTGATCTTCAGCGTCATGGACACATCAAATCAAATCGAGGTATTTCGTAAAACAGGATGTCCATATTTCAATGTCTATTGTTTCGGTAGTGGAGTAAACGTCTGGAGAAAGTGGAAGGTTTTGTTAGTCCACTTAATAATCCATAACATGAATCTCCATAGCTTGCCTCTGGGATCTCGAATAAAACGGAAATTGAAAATCTATGACGTGTATTGTAAAATAGTTTCGTCAGTTCTCCGCGACGTCGCAACGTGGGACGTTTCCAGACGTATTATGTGTAAGTGTTTTGGCCTCTAACCAGTGGTGACGTCGGCGACCGCTGACGGCCTAGCGCATAAGGGGGCCTCGCAAAAATGTTTCTTAACGGGGATAATGGATCTTGACAGACAGACAGACGGAGAACAAAGTGATCCTACAAGGGTTCGGCTTTTTTCTGTTGAGGTACAGAACAGCGGCTGCTGTTAGCTGTGATATATTTTGAAACTGAAAGGGGCCTCGCTAAGCTGATGTCGCTGAAGGCCGCATTTGGTCTAGCGCCGCCTCTGCCTCTAACCCAAGTTATTCTAAACTGTAGAAATACTGTAATGGGGTTGTCGTTGACTTCATACTTCAATATTTGAATGTTTGAAAGCCCAAACGTGGCAGTTCGTCTATTAACTGACCATCTTGCATCGCTATAATGAATCTGGATTTCAGTTACTCCTTACCATTGTTTTTTTGAACTTTGTCCCACACTAGGAATTTTTCCTGTATCGTGGGTGCGTTCACAAACATTTAAACTCACATACACAAACAGCCGACCAGACACATCTATCTGCAGGTCATACAATTATTTGTTCCGTGCGGAATTCGAACCCGCTACACGCAGCCCAGCAGCCGATCGCTCAGAAATTGTCCCAACCGTGCCGATTAACAGTGCCTAAATTATCTAAAATAAAGTGGGGTTACTTACAAAAGACTAGAAAAGCGAAGGCGTAGAAAGTGACCATGCAGGCGGCGCTGAGCGAGACCCCAGCTGCGTTGGCGCCCGCCACGGAACCCATCCTGCCGAACATCAGTACTGCGCCCACTGCTGTACCCCTGGGGAAGTACACAAGGGTTAATGGTTGTTCGAAAGAGATACTGCGGTCCCGGAACACAAAGGACAGAAGAAGGAACGTGGATGGGTTATATACATATATATATATAAATCTCGTGTCACAATGTTTGTCCTCAATGAACTCCTAAACCACTTAACCGATTTAAATGAAATTCGCACACCATATGCAGTTCGATCCAACTTGAGAGATAGGGTATGTAGGGTAGGTAGGGTATGTAGGGTAGGTAGGGTATGTAGGGTAGGTAGGGTATGTAGGGTAGGTAGGGTAGGTAGGGTATGTAGGGTAGGTAGGGTATGTAGGGTAGGGGTAGGTAGGGCATGTAGGGTAGGCAGGTAGGTAGAAAGGTAGAAAATTGCATTGCAACGCATGCCGGGGCACAGCTAGTACATATATATATAGTACAAATGTGATACTCACTTCCGCTCCGCCCAAAGCGGGAGACGTCATTTAATTATTTCCCATCCGGAAAAAGGATAATATTTATGGTTAATGGACAATAAAGGGAATCATAGTAATGTAAAAATCCTTACTAATATTATAAAAGCGAAAGTGAGTTTGTTCGTTTGTTTGTTACCTCTTCACGCTTTAATGGCTTAACCGATTGTGATGAATTTTGGTAAATAGATAGTTGGGAACCAGGAGACGGACATAGGCTATTTTTTTTAAAGTGGCAAATGAGGGAAGGAAAAGGAAAACTTGGCTTTGCTATTACAATAAATTAGGCGTAAGGGCAAAAACTACAGGTTTCAGGTACCTGCAAATCAGGAAAGGGGGGAACTGTGTTACCCCGAATTTAAAACGATCGAAGCCGCGGGCAAAAGCTAGTAATACAATAAAAAATAGTACATTGCATAATATATTGAAATCGCTATTTAATACAGGTGGAAAATGATTTTGCAATAAATAAAATTATTATTTGTCTTCTACATAGACTTTAGCTAGAAACTTACAAACACCAATAAAGATTATAATCAATAGATTTACCTATGACAAAAATCCTTGTACGTAATATTTTGTCGCATTGTTGTTATTCGGTAATAGTATCTTTATGGCTTAATCATTAAGGATTATATTATAAAACGTGTTGTTTAGAAACGGTCGTATATCTATGAAACGGTTGACGGAGCAAAATATTTGCTTTGGTATATTATAAAGCAGTAGCTTTGTGCCGTTAAATTATATAGCATAGCGAGATTTGGAAAACCCAAGATGTGTCGCATTTAGTTTGAGAAAACAAAAGTAGAATATAGTTATTCTTGGCTAGTACAGACGCCTGCACATAAAGCTACCACAATCTGTCAGATTTCTTTGATAGATTTTCGACTTTATTTCTAAAGTATTAGGTTCAAGGTTCATTGGGAAAAATTGACAGTTTCGGGTAGCTTGACCTGCAGGCGTCTGTACATTCTTTTTTTATTAGTTTCTAACCTAAGCCATCTTTACAACGTGTTATGTTTTTAACTGTAAAGTTGAATTTCATAGTTCGTTAGTTTGTATATCTTTTTTTCGGATGGGAAATCATCAAATAATTTTCCCCGCCCTGGGCAAAGCGGGGGAAGTGTCCAACTTTTACTGATTAAACCCCATCCATGTTTCTTCTTTTGCCCTTTATGTTCCGAGGCCGCCACGGTACGTCTTTCGAACAACCCACAACTGTAGCAGGCTGGTTGGTATACCTTGTTTTGCCTTCTGACAAACAAGATGCGGCCTGAACTACGCGTTGGTTACAAAATAAACAAAATAAGTTACTTACTTACTAGTAGGTAATTTAGTTCATTCATTTTGGCACATATTAGATTATTAATGTTAAAGGTTTCTGTTTTAAAAATGCCAGTAAACACACGGAGAACTGCTGTTTAAAAAAAACTATTAGAAAAGCATTACTCCTAAAACAACGTGGGATGAACAATTTACGTAAGATAATTTATTGTTTAAATTTCATACTTTTTGCTTGGCCTACAGGGTCCAGAATAGGGTATTTTATTCCATATGAAAGAAATTCTAAAAATATACAATTCAGATAGCTTAGGTAACAAGCAATCGGAAAATGTTAAATTTAATTAATAAAATAACTGAATAAATTTTAAAATTGATTACAAAGTTTTCACTTTTTTTAGTCTGTTGTTTTAAAGCGAAACAGTGTCCGCCATGGTTATTACGTCTTAAGGTTATGTAAACAAAAAACTGACAACTGTCAACTGAGCAACTTTTACTATTTTTGTATTATAAAACTATACATTTTATTTTTTATTAAAATAGTAGTAATAATACCATGGAAGAAATAAATACTACCATATAATAATACCATAAACTATAGTGAAAAATACAACTAAACAGAAAGACTAATATTAGCGCATTTGTTTACATAACCAACTGACGTCATGACCACAGAGTAACATGGCGTCAAGCGTTTTAGTGATTTTACGCGCGAAAATAGAAATTGTAAAATGCAGTTTTATGGCACTTATCGATTGAATATTTTTTTTTTGTTTTTTTTTGGTCGTTTACTAGGACCTCAGGATCAAAATGAGATACTTTTTAAAAATTGGTGTAATACCGTAGCCGTAGTTACTTAATCCCATTTTAAGATCTTCACACATTTATGGAATGCAATAAATATATGAATAATATGAATAATTACCTTAAAGACGTGGGGAACAGTTGCACGACGTATGCAGTGAGAGGTCCGATACCCAGCGCTGTAAGCTGAAGGGATGACATCGCTACTCCAGCTAAGATTCTGTGGGCAAAGGTAAACTGTTTATGAAATTCAATTGCCATCATACTTTATACTACATTTTACTAGCTGATGCCCGCGGCTTCACCCGCGTGATATCGAAAAATAATCCTATGTGTTATTCCAGACCATAATTTACCTCTGTCTCAAATTTCAACAAGATCCGTTCAGCCGTTTTGACTTGAAAGAGTAACATTATATTAGTAAGATAGCTGGCGCCCGCGGTTTCACCCGTGATATCGAAAAAAAAGTATTAAAAGTTTATGTTATTCCAGATCATAATCTATATCTGTGCCAAATTTTATCAAGATCTGTTCAGCCGTTTTGACGTGAAAGAGTAACATACATTCATACATCCATCCATCCTCATCAACATTCGCATTTATGATGTAAGTAAGAAGAAAGAATTAAGAAGTACGATTATACATGTGATTTGGTGGGATGGATGCTTTTTGCTCTATTACATTAAGCTAAACAAATCTGGATAAAATTTATAGGTTACTCGGAAGTACGATCGGAGTGGAAGGAAGTGTGCAGGTTTTTATCGGCTTAAACCAACCCTTGTTCCTACTTTTGCCGTTTATGTTCCCGGATCGCAACGCCGACAGTCTGTGACCCTGGCCAGCCCCTCTGACCCTACCCCCTTACCTAACACTTTTTTGCTTTTATAAGAAACCCTCCTGCCCTGGTAATAACAACAAGAAAGAATTATCGAAATTGTTGCAGCAATATGTGATGCCGTGACCAAAGGAAATAGGGTTTCATTTCTTATTATATAGATTTGAATTTTTTGCTCTCTATCATAGAACTCAGTTTGCATTGGATCAGGGAGCTCAGGAGACTTTTATTAACCTCGGTATTCGATGTCATTAAAGCGGTTTTAATAAAAGAAATCATAATCACGTACACATGATAGCGTTTCCCGACCTTCGACTATCTTATTCATACGACTTTTCAACTACTTACATTTATTGTAGTAATTTCACAGACTACCTACTTACTGATTACTTATCTGTATTAATTAATATCATGTTGCATCACATGACGCCTGCGATTTCATGCGTCGGGTGTCTCTAGGTATGACGACACAGTACGGACTAAAAAATTTAAACGTCCTGACGTTTTTCCTAATATAGCATCAGTTAGTTGGCCCTTCACTACTAATCCCCGATCTTGGAATTGAACCCAGTACCTTATATGCTCAGCAGTCGAGCTTGACCACTAGGCCAACGACACAGTCTAGGGTTCCGTACCTCAAAACGCCGCTTGTGTATTTAAGTTTATATGTTTGTAAACGCACCCACGATGCAGGAGAAATCCTAGTATGGGGCAACGTTTTTAAAAAAAATGGAAGCCTTATTAGATAACTTTGTTCTCCGTGTGTCTGTCTGTGTGTCTGTCAAGACCCTTTATCTCGGGAAAACGTGTAGGTATCGAGTTTAACTACATAAACATATACTCGAATTTGCGGTTCCTTTGTGCTGTTAAAAAGTCAACCCCCTAAATTTACGCAATCAAAGGATATGACCGTTTATGTCGCTAGTTTGTACGGAACCCTCGGTGCGCGAGTTTAACTCACTCTTGGCCGGTATTTTTTGCTGGGTCCTAACAGGGTCATGTAACCACTAGTTTTAAGCCTAGTGTGTAACTATTTATAAATAAATAAATATTTCTCGACTGCATGTTAAGTCAAGACAGCCCCACGGGCGGCATAAACATCCTGGATCTTCAGGTTAGGGACTAACCACACGAATAAAAGAATACTGGACAAATAAAGGCAAAGGGACTTTTGAATGTCAAGAAACAAAATAAATCTACAGTCCCGGTCACATAATAACTTGTTGTAAGTCCTGTAGTTGCCCATTCCAAAGCATTGATCTCTATGGAGAAGAATGGGCAAGAAACTCCATGGCACTCTTTTAAATTAAGTATAATATTTTACAAAATCGTATTTACATCATTCATGTTGAGATTATACAAATATGTGAGAACGATGTAGAAAGACTTGCACAGTAAGAGCGTCAGCAAATTTTCATTTAAAATCTAAATAAATTAAAAATGAACCGTGGTAGCTAAAAAAATGACCAGTCCCAACTGACAGCGCCCGTTCACGAACATGACGTATGGATCAGCCCCATTTTGAAGGGAACTAAATGACCCGACACACCCGCCACCATCATTAAAAGACATTTAAGTGAGCACCTGGGCATCAAGTCAATAGTACAATATGATCTTAACGTACCTGTTAGTAGTTAACCCAGCCACCAGACAGCCGACCCCAACGACGATGAACATGGAGACGAGCAGCGTCTTCTTGGAGAGCGGGCTCATGCTGCCGGCGGTCACCAGCGTGCCGTACACGATGGTCGTCACCACCATGATGTAGAAGGTCTGGTGGGAGATCGCGTCTAGGCATTCTTCTGAAGATGTCTAGAAAATTGATGTTTTTATTATTTGTAACTAGCTTTTGACCGCGGCTTCGCTCACGTCAAATTCGGGGTAACACAGTTCCCCTTTCCTGATTTGCAAGTACCTGCTACCTATAGTTTTTGCCCTTGCGCCTTATTTGTTGTAATAGCAAAGCTAAGTTTTCCCTTTTCTTTCCTCTTTCTCCCTCATTTACCTCTTTTGTTTAAAAAAAGATTGAAGAAGCTTACGTTCGTCTCCAGGGTACCAACTATCTCTGTACCAAAATTCATCAAAATCGGTTTAGCCATTAAGGCGTGAAAACGTACCAAACAAACAAACTTGTTTAGTTAGTAAGGATAAGGATGCCTTTAAGTTCTTGTTTAATGCAATGGCAAATTGTATTCGTACAAAACGCATTGTTATATTGATATAGAGTGCAAAACAATGAAAAATGAATACAATAAGTCTTAATGAAATCGAGTAAATCTTAATAATCGAGAGGCACCTGTTGGGTTACCATGACATCTTATAGCAGTTCTTATTCCTGTGTGAGAAAGAGATGTTGCTGGAGACCCTGTATAGCTCTGTCTCTTTCCCTCAGTGGAATAAGTTCTGCTGTAAGACATCATGGTAGGGTAGCTGTTCTCGTGATTGAGATATTTTTTTTATCCTAGACCGTACCTGGAAACCTCGTAGTTATGAAGATATTTGGGGTCAAAGTTCTAAGCTTTTCACAAGTACTTTTTTTCAATACTTTTACTGTACTATTTAGAGTTGAGATTGAGATATTGCATGAAATTCACGGTAGTATTAATTCCAACAGTTTGGTCTGTACTTAAAAGTTCAGGGTGAAACCTATTTATTTTTATTGTAGTCTACGCAGGTGTAACCAAGGGGTGCAGCTATAGGCTATATAACATCACAGTGCAATACTCAGGATTTAAAGAGCGGGTAAAACCGCAGGTACAGCTAGTAGTATATCACCAAATCTTAACTTAATAAAACTGCTACCCCTCACGTGTGTCTATATATAGATTTAATTCGTCGCAGTTAAACAATAAACTTATTAGCTCATATCTGTAGATAATGATCGTTTAGTGTCGCGTGATATATATGTATCACATGACATACCGACATAGGTACCGAATGTCAGAGATATTAAACTTCCTAAAGTCATAAATAATGCGGAGTTTGTTCGTGGAGTGAAATTACGATCTACCTCGTGGATCAAGTTCAAGTCGGGATAAATTTGTTATTGGGCTTTCTTTTCAAGAAATTTTATTTTAAGAAGCCAGTTTTCGCTGATCTATGTTTGGGTCAGCTCCCAGTCTAGCCACATACAATCCTTACTAAATAATATATATACTAATATTATAAAAGCGAAAGTGAGTTTGTTTGTTTGTTACCTCTTCACGCTTTAATGGCTAAACCGATTTTGATGAAGTTGTTACAGAGATAGTTGGGAACCAGGAGACTGCTATTTTTTAAAAGAGTGTGATATGAGGGAGAAAGAGGGACGAAACGGGAAAACTTAGCGTTGCTATTACAAATCAATAAGGCGCTACCGAATTTAACGCGAGCGAAGTTGCGGGCAAAAGCTTACAGCTAAGAGGATAAGAAAACTTTGCAAAAAACACTGACAGCTAATTACAAGTCTTTGCTTAAACACGCCTGAACAAAACTAAATCCTATGGACATTACAGTAGCATACTAAAACAGAACACTGAAAATAAAATAAGTAATGCAGAAATTACTGCACCTAAACACATATTGCTCACACTATATTAACAGCCTAATCTAAACTATCTAAATCTAAACTAATATTATAAATGCGAAAGTAACTCTGTCTGTCTGTCTGTCTCTTCTTCACGCCTAAACCACTGAACTGTTGTAATGAAATTTGGTACAGATATAGCCTGGGAACCGAGAAAGGACATAGGATAGTTTTCATCCCGGAAATCCCCAGGGAACGGGAACTATTAATCCACGCGTACGAAGTCGCGGGCAAAAGCTAGTGAGAAATAAATCAATATCATGCTGTTTCCATAAATCATTTATATTCACACTCACAGAGTTATCCGATTGGCCGATAAGTTCGCAGACGGTGCCGCTGCTCTCTTCACTGCTCATCACTCTGTTGATCGTATCTGGAGCGAAGAGAAACAGCCCATTCAAGCTGGAACAAGACATATCATTAGCATTAGCAAAATATATTACTAACTGTTGCCTTCAGCTTTGCCGCATGATAAGAAAAAACAATATAATCTAGCTCTGTGCCAAATTTTATCACGATCCGTTCAGCCGTTTTGACGTAAAAGAATAACAAACATCTATAGCTTATAGATACGTTACATGTCTTCGTCATGTAATTTTATATTTTACTTTTTTTCTTTATATACTTGCTTGTTTCATTTTGTGTGTTTTTTGTTATTGGCATGTGGTTAACTAGTGACCTCGAGCATTGACTGAATATAATTATTTATATTTATCTTTTTTATGCTTAGCTTATTTCTTTTGCACTATGGTCCTAGTTTATCACCTGTGACTTCTTCACTGCACGTGTAAGCGGGCACACCCGTTAGACTGGTTAATTTATTATTTAGACTTGGGTATTATTATTAATATAATTTTTTTTTTTTTTGTTTTTTTATATATAATTGGTGTTTGCTAGCTGACAAGTGACAATGAATGAATATTTTTTTTTATTTTTTATATATTTTTTTGTGATAATATAAATTGTATAAAATCTGGTTCTTCTAACCTGACAGACAGATGTGTTGCTGGGGAGTTTGTTCCGCCACTTCTTCTTCCCAGCTAAAACACTAGGAAGTGGCGAAGGGCAGGGCGTTTTTGTGGGACTGTCTCTTGTAATCTGACGTTCAAAAAGTGCTGATTATCAGCCTAATTTGAATAAATGACTTTTGATTTTGATTTTGATTTTTTGATTTTGATTTTGATTTTATACATTCTCACAAACATTCGAATTTGTTATTTTGAGGTTTGAAAGCACTAATTATGCTATTTAAATCGAATGATTCGAATTTGTTTTACCTTACTATCATATAATATTAAGTAGGATGTGTTGCGAGTTTGCATCTCGTTCACATTAGTTCAAAAAATTCATTAGGTACTTATCTATGGTGATCGATAGGTAAGTAATCGTATTTTTCATATTAACAAATATTTAAGCAGGGCTTGCTTGTAGTGCAGTCATATTTAAGCACTAAAAGGCATATTGCCATTACCAGACTTCGTCAGATACTGATGTATTTCTGATGGAAAAACTCAATAACACTTCCCGACCCCGGAATTGAACCTAGGTCTTCATGTCAGCTGTCCCGCTTACGACCATTAGACTAACGAGGTAGTATCACAGTTTGGGTATGCTTCATGCTCAGTTGAGCCTTGCTGTATAGGTGCCTATATACTGGTAAAATACAATATGAGTATCATCGACACGAAAAAAAAAATAACTTATAGTTGATTAAGGTATAAAAAAGTCCCATGGCAACTTTTTTAAGAACTTTGCCATCACTAAGAATTACTCCTGTATCGTAGGTGCGTTTACAAACATTTAAACTCACATACACAAACAGCCAGACCCGAAACAACTATCTGTAAGCCATACAAATATTTGTTCCGTGCGGGGATCGAACCCGCGGCCCCTAGGTAACAGTCGATCGCTCAGCCACTGCGCCAACCAACCGCGTCGTCAAATTAAAATAGGAAAGCTCCTTACAAAGAGAAGAGTCCAAACATGAGGAAGCCGGTGAGCGCGAACCACTTGAGGTGCGGCGGTCGCAGCAGCGCGAATGCCGACTCCGACTGCGACTTCGGCGCCAGCGCCACACCTGAGCCGCGCTGTTCCGTGTCATTGATGTTGCATGGAGTCTTTAGAGATTTTACCTGGACCATAATATTATGAAAAGTTAAAACTATTTTACACATGGCTTTGTTGCGGATGGGAAATCATCAAATAACTTCCCCCGCTCTGGGCGGAGCGGTAGGGAGTGTCAGACTTGTACTGACTAAAACCACCCATGTTCCTTCTATTGCTCTTTACGTTCATCATCGCCATTTTCCTTCCCTCAAACCAATTTACGTGGGGTCGTCGCAGCATATTTTTATCTTCCATATTACTCTTTTACTGTACTAACCCTTCACAGTCCATCCATCGAACTTTCACTACTTTTATAACCATCCACATTCGTACAAAATCAAATCATATTTAAAAATAATTGTTGCCAATAAGTTGTTTCCCAGATTGTATCTAAAGACAATTAAACAGAGTTCGTTTTTGCAGAACGAATACTAGAAGTACATGTTGTATACTTACACAAAACGTCTCTTCACGCATCCCTGTATTGCGAGCATAGATCTTCCTCACGACAGCCAGCGCCTCCTTATCCTTGCCCCTGGTCATGAGGAACTTAGGGCTCTCGTCAGCACAGATCATGCACAAGGCAGCTAGGAGTAGTGGCAAGGCATACACGGCTGTCAGCAGTCTCCAGGGTCGAAGGTCTATTGCTCCGAAATGGTACTGCCAGTCGTAGGAAAGTATGAGCCAGGCTAGACCTGAGAATCAAGAAATAATTCAGTGGTAGATTACTATTTGAATAGACAGCCTAAAATTGGATTTCTTCTGGTGATTTTTGTTTTAGACTTGCTACCCAACCATGATGTCTTATATCCATGAGAACTTATTCCACTGAGGGAAAGAGATGGTGCTAGACACCCTGTATAGCTCTGTCTCTTTCCCTCAGTGGAATTAGTTCTGCTTTAAGACGTCATAGTGGGCCTACAGATCAGGTTTAAGGCTGATAGATACTCAGGGTTGCGGGTTGTTCGAAAGAGATACCGCGGCCCCGTAAAGTAAAGGGCAATAGAAGGAACATGGGTGGGTTTTACCCAATACAAGTCTGACATTCCCCCCCGTTCGCAAGTAATTTGATAAATTCCTGTCTGCAAAAAGGCAATATTCGGAGCTCTTACAAATGAATAAGGCACAGCTCGCACGAAAAAATACAAATAGTTCTATGAGGGTTGTGAGCTAGTAACGCGACTTCCATTTAGGTAAAGCGCTCTTCTGTAAGAACCCCAGAAAGCAGTCGCGTCACTTTGGTCTGTAGCTGCTGATTCAGCGCCGATGCAGTTGTGGTCACTTCCTAAAGACCACCATCAGATACTTTTTATACTTATAAAAGTAATTACCCAGAATTTAGATGGGTTACCATGACATCTTATTGTAGTTCTTATTCCTGTGTGAGAAAGAGATGGTGCTAGACACCCTGTATAGCTCTGTCTCTTTCCCTCAGTGGAATAAGTTCTGTTTTAAGACGTCATGGTAGGGTAGCTGGCCTATGAAGTCGTGTCTGACCAATTTTCCAACTTACCAGGACTGAGGAAAGTAAGTAGATTAATGAGTCCGTTGGTGAGGAGCACGGCGAAGTCGCGACGTTTGCGCGGGAGCATCTCCGACACGTAGGCATAGCCGAGAGATGACGGACTCGATAGACTGAAATGAGAAACAGGGTTACAATAAATTAACCCATTAGAGGTCAAATGAAAAGTAAAAATATTTTTTTGGTACAACCGTTATTTATGTATTCAAATAAAAACAAAAAAAACATAAAATCAAAGAAAAAAATACAAAAAGTTAGTTTTCAGCAATTTACAGGGGTGTACTCAACTGAGTACACTGACCTTCTTAGTAAGAAAAATTTCTAAAGATTGTCTCGACACCAAGTGTTTGTAGACACTTCTTACAGTCGTGGTATCGCTACGTTAGTCTTCTCCTGCTTTACTGAACACCATCGCTTGACAGTCCCTAGTGGTATCATAGTAAGTTGCCATTGTACAAACACTATTGTCTTTCCACCTTACCAGTAGCAGCTCACTTTTCCTTGTCAAACCTGTAGTTATAAGAGACACAGTCTTTCTTTTTTATGTCTTTTGAACAGTCAAAAAAGTGTGAAAAAGTGTCCACTGAGTAGTGGGCTCTTTTTAGTCCTGTTTTCTCTTACAGCCTCTGTAGCACGGTATCCTAGGTTTTAGACATGGGTAGCTCGCGAATGAGAGATAAAATTGAACTAGCTCTTTAGTTACAATCTAGCTCTCAGTCGCTCAGTCGTTCACGAAATAGCTCACTAGCTCTTTTAGCTCAACGGCTCATTGACTCTATAGTCTGTGGCTTTGCGAGTAACGAGTGGTGCCGCCAGCGGCCCGACAATGTCCGAACTGCCCCGACGAACAGGTGAACGATTTCGCATGTCGCTCACTAACCAACTCTTCGGCTCAATTCAATACAGCATTGTAAAATATGATGATTTTTAAATACGCTTATCTAAATGATAACGTCTATTCATTACATTATACTCTCAATTATTTAGCTTTTCAAATATTATTTATCTAGATTGACAGTCCTTAGCCTGTTCAAGTATGAAGGAAAATCAATCATTTATTTATTTTATAATAAAAACAAAACAACCCAATGAATCTAATTTTACTATAGCTCGCAACTGAGATAAATGAACTACAGAACTTTAAAGATTATAAAGAGCCACTGAGCTAGTTGTATCGTTTGACTTCCGTAAAGTAATTCGGCTCAATTTGATCTGTAGCTCGCAACTAATCAATTGAACTGAAGAGTTATTCGGTGAGCTAAAGAGCTAAAAGAGCGATATAGCTCTTTTGATCAAAAGAGCTGTATCTCTCTTTTCTTTTCAGTGAGCTACATTTCGCATGTCTACTAGGTTTCAAGTCAAGTCAACTAAAAGTTCGCAGCTGGTGAAAAAGTTGTCAAAATAAACTTCGCGATTTTCTGGGGTACAGTTCAATTTATAGGATAGGATCAGAAGTCATTATCTGCGATTTTCCACAATAAGAATCAAATGAGTAATGAGTTGAGGTGTATGAAGGGGAACATTTCCTCCAGGTTGGAATTGGCTGATGGATCATATCTGGTCGCCTTCTTTTAGACGCCAGTGGCTCATCGTCACTATCATCGTTACCACTATTTTCGTTACCACCATCCTCGCGACTCGATCTCAATAGTACCAGGCACATCCTGTGGTATGGATGAAGAAAGGGCCGATGAGGATATGACGTATCCTCATCGGCTCCTTCTTCTTCATCAGTCAATGCACTGGGATCAGGTGGTATGATAGCCATATCTATTTTATCATCATCACTATCACGTATAATGGCATCAATGACTTCTTATAGCCCTTTGTAACAGTTTTGGCCCAAATAATATTGTTTGTTCATTATTACGAATCGGAAGAAAAATATAGTTATTTTATTATGTATGTTGTCACTGTACCCAACCGAGTACAGCAAGATTCATACGGCTATAGCTTTTTTGTAATGAACATTATTTTACTATATTGTTGTTGTGTATAAGTTACTTTGGAATGTATTGAGTACTAATTGAATGAGAAAATAAAGTATTTATCAGTGTTTTGGATAATATTTCCAAAACAATTCAGTTATCCGCACAGTGTTTCGGTGACACAACTTCAACTGATAGTTTTATTAAAAAAAAATCACATTTCCCACATAATATAAACGTATAACTTTGAACAGTATTTTAATTAAATAGAATAAGAAACAGACTACCGTCAATTGTTTAGAATCTTATATCCACACTTAAGAATATGGCTGTACTCAATTGAGTACGGTGACTTCTAATGGGTTAACTTGTAAATAAAAAAATCCTACTTAGGTTAACGAAAGACATGACTGAATTTCCAATAAATTGATTGCAATAATAAAAATTATGTAAAATCGTATTTACCGTGTTCGGAATATATACGGAATAGCTTTTGCCCCCAGCTTCGCTCGTTTTAAATACGGGGTAACAACACAGTTCCTCTTTCCTGATTTACAGGTACCTGCTACCTTTAGTTTTTGCTCTTGCGCCTTATTTATTGAAATAGCAATGCTAAGTTTTCCCTTTTCTCCCTCATATGTCAAACTTTTTTTTTAAAAATAGTTTGTGTCCGTCTCTAGGGTCCCAACTATCTCTGTACCAAAATTAATGAAAATAGCTTTAGCCATTTAAGCGCGAAAACGTAACATAAAAAACAAAGTCACTTTCGCTTTTATAATATAAGTAAGGATTATCTTCCGAATACGGTAAAAAATATAACACACGGAAACAAGTGACAGTTTTAATTTAGATATTAACTGCGAAGCTTAAAACAATGTTTTCAAAAGAAAAAGAACCCTTATTGGATCACTTTGTCCGCCTGTATGGCTGTGTGTCTGTCTGTCAAGACTCTTTATCTCAGAAACGCGTAAAGGTATGGAGTTGAATTTAATACCATATACTCAAGTCTATGGTACCTTTGTAAGTCTACGCAGTCAAAAGATATGGCCGTTTATGTCGCAAGTTTATACGGAACCGCTCTTGACCGATTTTTTTGTGTTTCCCAAGTTATATGGTCTTAATATTCACCGGCTGGACAATTTTAAGCAAACTGTTCCTCCAGGGTCTTTATTAAATAATAAATCTAAATCAAATCCTTACTAATATTATAAAAGCGAAAGCGAGTTTGTTTGTTTGTTTGTTACCTCTGCACGCTTTAATGGCTAAACCGATTTTGATGAACTTTTGTACAGAGATAGTTGGGAACCAGGAGACGGACATAGGCTAATATTTTTTTGAAAAAAGTGGGATGTGAGGGAGAAAGAGGGAAGAAAAGGGAAAACTTAGCGTTGCTATTACAAATCAATAAGGCGCAAGGGGAACTGTGTTACCCCGAATTTAACGCGAGCGAAGCCGCGGGCAAAAGCTAGTAATAAATAAAAGCAACAATATAAATAGCTGCTATTAAGAAAACAAAAACTAATCGGTCGGAAGGTCTAGTCATCGCTAGCTCTATTATTAAGCACGAGAGACCGATTCCCAAGTCAAGTAAAGTTAAGTTTTGACGGCACAGTTGGCGCAGTGGCTGAGCGATCACGCTGCTGTGTTGAGTGTTGCGGGTTCAATTCCCGCACGGAACAAATATTTGTTTAACCTGCAGATAATTGATTCGGGTCTGGCTGTTTGTGTATGTGAGTTTAAATGTTTTTAAACGCACCCACGATACAGGTAAAATTCCTAGTGTGGAGGAAAGTTATTTTTTTAAGTGTTTATCGGAATATCTGAGAAATAATAGACACATGATGTGATATTTAATCTTATACAGGCTTCGTCTAAAATAAGAAACTACTTACAATAATGAGCAAGCGAATTTTAAAATCGCGAAAGAAACCAGCGAGGGCATGAAGGCAGCTATGAATGCCATCAGACCTGATGCTGCGAGGGAGCCGAGCAGCACTGGCTTCCTGCCCAGAGAGTCTGATGCACGACCCCAGAATGGCGCTGTAAGTATTATACCTGAAAAGAGAATAAAAAAAATAGGGTGGTGATAGCGTGTTGGCCCAGAATTCAAGGCCTCGCTCACCAATTTTAAACATTCAATATATAATGTGTCCTGTCACGGACTAGCGATATTCTATGTACCTACTTATATAACAAACATTCTAGTATTCAAATTTATTGATTTTCAAAACAAAAACTGCCATTCTTTTTTCACAAAAAACTTTACAAAACTTTCATTGATTTGCATATTTTTTTGGACTTTATTTTTGTTTTCTAATCTTACGAAAATGTGGGCTTATCATTTCTTAATTTAAGCGATGATGGTCAAAAGGTATTATTGACCTCTGAATAAACCTATTTTCGTCTCATTAATACCAAACATTGAGAGATATGATTATTTTTTCTCAAAATGGCCGCCAAAAAACGGGGAAGTAAATTAGACCCAAGTGTGTATCGTAATATTATATTAAAACACTCGTTACATAAATATCTAGAATGTCGCTAGTCCATGACCGGACACATTGTATACATATGTATTTTTTTAATTTTATCTTGGGCATGGCAGTGTTCCTGCCGAATACCATTAGCAAAGAGTCGTTATGTAAAATATTGCTATGATATTAAGAAATCATTTCGGACGAACAGGATATGAATTATAAATGTTTTACAATCACAGACAGTTGGCGCAAAAACGAAGAATGACTGCTATGCTGCATACCGCGGGTTCGATCCCCGCATGGAACAAATATTTGTATGGCCTACAGATAGTTGTTCCGGGTCTGGCTGTTTGTGTATGTGAGTTTAAATGTTTGTAAACCCACCCTCGATACAGAAGAAATCCTGGTATGATGAAAAAGTTTTTTAAAGAAAAAGAAAAAATATATTTCTATATTGAATTTTGGCTTTTGCGATATTTCAATATCGCAAAAGCCAAAATTCAAAATAGAAATATATTTTTTATGAAAAAGCACTATGAAAAACTATTTGATTTAAGTTGAACATAGTAAAACCAAAGGCTGTGTGATAATTTGCTCCCCTTCGTCACCGTGCAGCTACCTCAGACTCTGTCTCAATTAAATGTTTTGTTTAACAACTTTAAAACCCACCTATGTTAGGCAAGGAAGTGATAATTCCCTTTAAGTTATCAGGTATGTCCAGGTCGCAGGCGGCCGCAGGTAGCACGAAGGCGATGCCGATCATCTCGAGGATGGCTGCTAGCAGTGTGGCCAACATCAGGAGATTGTGCATGACTTGGTACTTGCCGGTGCCTGCAAGAGTTGTAAGAGCAAATGAAGTAATTAATGTAAGTTTATAGTTTACTAGCTTTTGCCCGCGGCTTCGCTCGCGTTAAATTTGGGGTAACACAGTTCCCCTTTCCTGTTTTACAGCTACTTGCTACCTGTAGTTTTTGCCCTTGCGTCTTATTTATTGTAATAGCAATGCTAAGTTTTCCCTTTTTCTCCCTCATATCTCGATCTTTTTTTTAAATAAAATAGCCTATGTCCGTCTCCAGGGTACCAACTATCTCTGTACCAAAAATTCATCAAAATCGGTTACGCCATTTTGGCGTGAAGACGTAACAAACAAACTCACTTTCGCTTTTATAATATTAGTAAGGTTCTCTGCATCGCCCAAAGGTGCCAAATACTATTGGCATTAAGTCCGCCTCTGTACCTCGTGTGCTTAGATAGATCGATTATTCTTTATTATGTACACCATACAAACGACAAGAATAACATTATACAACTTATGAGTAGGGTGACACAATGGGTGGTCTTATAGCTAAGCGCGATCTTTTCAAGAAAATCTTTAGATCGATTTATAGGATAAGAGTGGTAGTCTGTGGCGTTTTATTTTAGATAAAAATCATCAAATAAACATAAACATCAAATAATCGCTCTGTGCGGAGTGGGGGGGAGTGTCAGACTTGTACTAACTAAAACCCACCCATGTTCCTTCTATTGCCCTTTACGTACCGAGGATGCGGTATCTCTCTCGAACTAACTGCAACTCCGGCAGGTTGCAGTATATCTTCTGTGAGATTTAATTTACATTTGATAAGAATACTCGATATTTCGACGCTATAGCAGGCGTCATGATGGCCGGGATGGTCATTTCAGATGCCAAAAACAAATGCAAATCGTAAGTGTCAGTTATACAGAGTTTATATTTTACTAGCTTTTGCCCGCGGCTTCGCTCGCGTTAAATTCGAGGTAACACAGTTCCCCTTGCGCTTTATTGAATTATAATAGCAACGCTAAGTTTTCCCTTTTCTTCCCTCTTTCTCCCACACATCCCACATTTAAAAATAATAGCCTATGTCCGTCTCCTGTTTCCCAACTATCTCTGTACCAAAATTCATCAAAACCGGTATAGCCATCAAATCAAATCAAATCATTTATTTTGTAAAACATAGGTGTTAACAGGTAGTATTATAAAGATAGATTCACTATGTTTTGCCGATAGAAGGCGCACAAAGTTAAAGTTAAAAATAAAACAAGCAAAAATAACATAATTATAAATAAAAATAAAATTAAGAAGTTAAATGTCAAAAATTTAAAAATAGCTATGTCAGTTAAGTGAAATGCTGTCAGTATTATTATTAAAAATTAAATCAAAATAAAAACGCACATTATTTTAGTAGATAAAACATATTACTCATTAATTAATCATAAATTATTATTATTAATTAGCAAGTCGGATCTACTCGTTCGGATCAAGTCGGTATTCCTTTTTGTCATCAATGAACTCAGTGATGGAATAATAGCATCTTTCCAAAAGAAACTTAAACAAAGCCTTCCTAAAGGATGTCAAACATTCTTTAGTTTTAATAGCTACTGGTATACTATTATATATTTTAGGTGCCATACCGAGTACGTTTTTAGCGAAGAATGCCGTTCTATGAGAACCCGCCCGAATAGTGTTCTGATGACGTCGAGAGCGTAGGGTTTCAAATAAATAGAAGTTAGTACGAACAAATACTCCCATTTCATAGATGTACATACAAGGTAACGTGAGCAAGTTTAGTTGCTTAAATAATGGTTTGCAGCTATCAGTAGATTGCAACTTGGTAAAAGATCGCAAACATTTTTTCTGGGCTTTAAAAACAGTCTCCCTGTCAGTCGAGTTACCCCAGAAGATTATGCCGTACCTAATGCTAGACGCCACGTAGGCATTGTAAGCTATTACTACAGTAAAGCGGTTAACCGTCTTTGATAACTTAAACAGAGTATATGCAAACTGGCTAAGCTTCTTTGATAAAGCATCGATATGAGGTTTCCATGTCAAATGATTGTCCAAGTAGAGGCCTAGAAATTTTATGGTATCGCTTTCAGAGATTGCTACGTTCTCATATTTTATGTTAAGATTTGGTTTAATTATTTTTTGATTGAATGTCATTATCTTAGTCTTGCTGAGATTTATTTGTAAATTATTACTAACTAACCAATTTATTATATTTCTAAGGTCATTATTTATGTCATTTTCGAGATTGTCGGTATTACATTTGGAGTATATAATAGTGCTGTCGTCAGCAAACAAGACCATCTGATGTTTAGTCACTTTAGGCATGTCATTTATATACATGTTAAACAATGGAGGACCAAGAATGCTGCCTTGCGGAACCCCATAAGTGGTTCTCCTGGTTTGTGATACGTATGTACGTTCAATTTTTGAGTTTCCACATAATCTATCAATTGTCGTCATTTGAATACGATTAGACAAGTAAGACTCCAATAATTTTAACGCGTTTCCTCTAATCCCATAGCGCTCCAACTTATTTAGTAGTATACAATGATCTACATGATCGAATGCTTTAGACATGTCCATGAAAAGGGCCGCAACTGGAGTTCTAGTATCAACATTAGTTATTATTTTCTTAATAAATTCATAGACTGCCATATTTACAGATCTGTGCTTTCTGAATCCAAATTGTTCTTTGGCTATGAGACTATGCTTTTCAAAAAAGGAGTAAAGTGATTTATTAATAATTTTTTCAAAAATTTTTGCGAAAATTGGGATAAGTGCTATTGGCCTATAGTTACTTAAGACCCTTTTGTCATCTTTTTTATGAATTGGTTTAACAATAGTTAGTTTTAGTTTATCAGGAAAATGACCACATTCTATGCAGAGATTGATGACGTAACTCATAACAGGCCCTATTAATAATGCTACATGTTTAACCACCCTAGTGATGATGCCGTCATATCCATGACTTTGAGTGTTATTTAATGAGTTAATTGTATTCACAATATCCAATGGTATCGTTGGAGGAATAAAGATGGAGTTACAATTAATATCAATGGTTTTGTAAGTGGGAGTAGAATTTGTCGGCTTAATTTCGTCTATAAAAAAATTATTGAAAGTTTCTGCAATTAACTGAGGGTCATATATTGTATCATCATTTATTTTAATGTAATTAGGTATATTTTCTTTTGGATGATTAACCTTATCTCTATTAATAATGTTCCAAGAAGCTTTGGACTTGTTCTTGGCCGAAGATATATAATAATCATTCTGCGATTTTTGGGTTAATGCTATTATTTTCTTTAATCGATTACTATATTGCTTTAATAGCAGTTTATTTGCAGCATTGGGGAAACGCCTAAATTGCCACAGCATTTCTCTTTTCCGTTTACTACTCAGTCTGATACCCTTAGAAATCCACTTCGGTTTCTTACGCACTGTGATTTGTACTTTTCTTACGGGGAAACAGAGGTCATAAAAGAGTTTAAATTCATCATAGAAGCAATTAAAAGCTTCCTCGGGTTTGTGGTGTAGATAGACTTCACTAAAACTAAGATTACGTAGACATTCAGTGAATTTATTTAAATTATCAGAACAATAGTCACGCTTCAAGACATACCAACGCTTAATAGTGTAGGTTTTTTTTACTGGGCATTTTATTATTTGGGCAGTGTGATCAGATAACGCTAGATCTACTACTTCGCATTTATTGCCTCTGACATTGTGTATTATATTATCTATGCATTTGCTACTAGCTAACCGTGTAGGCTGGTTAATGCCTATTTTTAAGCCATAGTTCATAAGGAGGGTTTGAAAATCATTGCGATGTTTAGAATGTGACAGAGTGTCTATGTTAAAGTCACCACAAATAACCACTTTCTTACAATTATTTAGGCTACACATTCGTAATATGCCATGTAAGTTCGAGAAAAATATTTCTAAACAGTCTTTGTTCATTTTAGGTGGTCTGTAAACGCAAATCACAATTAATTTGTGTATTATTAATTCTATAGAACAGCATTCCATCACATTAGGTACATAAAACTTACTTAAATCAATATTTTTGTACTTATGCAACCGATTTATAAGGATACAAGAACCACCACTTCTTGTTTTCCTCATTGAAAATGTAGCTAGTTCATAATTGGGGACATATAGATGTATCTGATCTCCGTACATCATATTGTGTTCGGTTATACATACGATGTCAATATTCTGTCCTTTTTCCCGTAACTCTTCTAAATTTAGAGTAAGTAGATCCGATTTACTGATTAACCCATTAATATTTTGGTGAATGACATAAACAGAGTTATACACGAAAAAAATTGTTAGTAACAGCTTTAGTCTTATTATCTAAACATACTTTCGAGTTTACAACGTCATCAGAGATGTCACTGGTTTGAGTGGATTGTTCACAGCTAGTAATAACATCGTTACCAGGTAAAGTACAAGTCTGTGTTGATTGGTCAGTTTTCAACTTTGTCAATATCCGATTTTGCTCAACATATGTCACAAATTTATTTTTAAAATCAATGTGTAAAATTTCTTTTAATAAATATCTACAAACATTAACAGTAAAATGGTGTTGCTTTCGTGGTACAATTTGATCGTAATTCATATTGACAAATAGACCATGATATTTGTTACATACGTGGCGTAGCGAACTATTTAAACATTTTTCATTTAAATGGTTGTTATAAGGGACTTCTGATACAATGATGTTGGCATATTTAATACTTCTAAACCATACGCTAAGGTCAATTTGAAAATCTAGAGGGTTAGTATCATTTACACCAGTCAATATAATAACATAGTCATTTTTAGTAAGTTCGTCAAAGTTATATGAATTTAATAACACATCCGCTAATTTTGCACCAGGTTTCCAGAAACATAATACATGGAAATCGTTGCCCAGCAGGGTTTGTAGAGTGTGTCGAACATTTCGCCCTTGGTCATCGCCTAGAACAATAACCTTTTTCCGCTTTAAAGGAATGGATTTGGGAGTTGATGTCATCTGTATAATAGGTACACATTTCTGTACAGGACACGTATCGGATGTATTAATTAATCTATCAGCATTAGTTTTCACATTATTTGTTATTCCAGTAGTCGTAGTTTCATTTTGGATGGTAGGAGATTCAGATGTGGGACTCATCAATTTATTTTCCATAGTTGTTGGTAAGGTATTTTCTGTGTTTGAATTATGCAGCAATATTTCTGTAGAGTTATGTACCACCGGAAGAGACACATTTACTGGCATGTCCACGAAACATTTTGCAGGTGATGGCGCTGCTTCAACCTCTTGTGTAGGGGAAGAAGTTATAAGCGATGTTCGGTTCTTGTCATGTGACACATTTACTGGCATGTCCACGAAACATTTTGCAGGTGATGGCGCTGCTTCAACCTCTTGTGTAGGGGAAGAAGTTATAAGCGATGTTCGGTTCTTGTCATGTATTGATGTTCTTTTCTTCTTCCTATTCGATTGGGCCTTTGATATATCTGAGCATTCCAATTTTTTATAAACTTCTATAACTTTCAAATTCTTGGCTAATTCGCTTTTTAAGTTGCTTATTTCGTCATGTAGATTATCTATTTCGTTGGTTGCTGATTCAAGATGTTTTGTTAAACTATTTACTTTAGATCGCAAGTCTTCACAGCAGGATTTGCTAGTGTCAATAGAAGTGTCTGGTAAGCTCAACATTGTTGTGTCAAGTATAGCTGTATTAGACAGTTCATGGAATGATATTGAACGTCTTATACGGCGGAACGTTACATTCTGCTCGTTATCCATTTGTCTTAATTTGAATTACAACTCAAGAAAACTGTTTTAAGAAATTTTTGATTCACAAAAAGTCTTGGGTGTATGCGAGGATCGAACCCGGACCGCGAGAGTGTAAATGCGTCACAGGTACCGTTGCGCCAACTGACTCTTAACGTACTGAGACGAAATAAGTGTACTCAATCTTCAATTGTTCAATTATATTATATTGGTCGTTATAATAGTCTTTTAAGTTTGTTTTTTTTTTTACTGATACCGTCAGTTCTTAATTTTGATTTCACATAACGCACTAAAAACTTTTTTTTTTGATTTTAGTTATTAAGTTCTTTATTTAGGTTTCCTGTTTACTATTATTTCCACTGCACTATGTTTGTTAAAGTTATTTAAAGTTATTTTAAACGAAGACACTGATGGTTTAGAGTGTAAACAGTATCTATATTGCACTTAAATATATTGCACTTTAGTGTCTAAATTGTATTTGAATGCTCTTATCCCGTACACAGCACTCGGATAACACTAGTACTTAAATATTATGTTATTTTAATTACACTTCTCTACTTATTTTGGGTTTACAAGTCCTTTAAACATTTTTTGCGAATAATATACACGGAGCTGATGTTACGCGTGACAGAACCTGTCAAAAACTGAAAACTGAGCCATGAAAGCGTGAAGAAGTAACAAACAAACAAACTCACTTTCGCTTTTATAATATTAGTAAGGATTGCTCGACACTGTACGACGTAAGTACGTAACGTATTTAATGTTAACATGAAAGATAGCGCCTATCGCTGTTCTCGAGGCAATACCCATTAAACTAGTGTTTATTATGACAATTATTTAAATAATTGTATGTATTATTATTGGTAGGTATAGTAAAAGGTGAGTGATCTTTAGTATTAATAGTAAATGTATCTACACTATTTCTCTTGGACGCAAGAGGCAATTACTGCCAGAGGAACTAGAGACAGGCCATTACAAAATGGCGTTGAACTTATTATCTAGCGCCTGCCAATTGGAAATTAACAACTAAAACTACTGATATAATTAGTAGAATACAATAGAATGCATTTATTTGTCAGAATATTGTAAGATAGTTGTTATGTGCGACCATAATATTCCGCCGTTTTCCGCGTAAAAATATGGTTTGAAAATTATTGGTAACTAGCTTTTGCCCGCGGCTTCGCTCGCGTTAAATTCGGGGTAACACAGTTCCCCTTGCGCCTTATTGTTTTGTAATAGCAACGCTAAGTTTTCCCTTTTCTTCCCTCTTTCTCCCTCACATCCCACTTTTATAGGCATAGGCAAAAAAATATTAGCCTATGTCCGTCTCCTGGTTCCCAACTATCTCTGTACCAAAATTCATCAAAATCGGTTTAGCCATTAAAGCGTGAAGAGGGTTACCTCTTGGTTTCTTTGTTAAAACAAACAAACAAACTTACTTTCGCTTTTATAATATTAAAATTAGTAGTAAGGAAGTAAGGATAGGTAATCTTTTAACAAAAAATCAATTATTAATCGTTAGAATTCGAATAATAAATCATATACTTTTGCAGAAACGTCAATTTTGAAATAGAAATATTAAAAACGAAATTTCAACATTCTTACTAATATTATATAAGTGAAAGTGAGTTTGTTTGTTACGTCTTCAAGCCTAAATGGCAAAACCGATTTGGATAAATTTTGGTACAGGGATAGTTGAGACCCTGGAGACGGACATAGGCATACATTTTGTCTCTTTCTAACCCCCCACTTCACTTAAATAGGCGAATAGTCGGCAAACAGCGCCGACTAGTCGGCTCCATAATTGAGTTAAAATAATCATTTTGAAGTTTGTTATATATCTATACTAATATAATAAAAGCTGAAGAGTTTGTTTGCTTGTTTGAACGCGCTAATCTCAGGGACTACTGGTTGGAATTGGAAAATTCTTTTAGTGTTGGATAGTCCATTTCTTGAGGAAGGCTATAGGCTATATAACATCACGCTACGACCAACAGGTGTTGAGCTGCGTGGGTGAAACCGCTTGGAACAGCTAGTTTATTTTATAACCAGCCTTACAGTTTGTTGTATAGCCTAGGCATCGAAACTCTTTCTTTGGTAATCAATAAGTAAAACATTATTCAACGTTATCTATTTGCAGGACTAGTTAGTAGTAGACTAGTAGGACAGTTGCCAGCACATTGGTGCACTGGCGATTGACTTGATAGATTATAAGGGAAACGTTGATAAGCTACCCTACTATGACCTCTTAAAGCAATTCTTATTCCGCTGAGGGAAAGAGAGAGAGCTATACAGGGTGTCTAGCACCATCTCTTTCACTCAGTGGAATAAGAACTGCTATAAGATGTCATGGTAGCCCTTAAGGTAAGCGGATCCTTAAGAGACGTACTTAAAACTCGTTAGGTTCGACAATATACCGATGTACCTGTCGAAGATATGGAAAAGTATGTCAAGGTCTTTCAGCAGTTATGAATAAAGGGAGTTCAAGTACTCTTAAAGAAGCCAAAAGGCACTTGTTTTCAACGTGATTTCGATCATTTTTAGGATTACGTAACTTAAAAATTGTTTTTTTTTTTTTAATTCTTGGAATCCTGTTCAAATTTATCAAAATGTTACAATTTCTTTTAATGTTCATTGTAAATTAATTATTCATTCTGTTATACAGGGTTATTTGTAAAACACCGGCACCCTCTCAGGACCATGTTACCAGCATCATAATCAACAACTTTTGTTCTATGACATTTAAACATTTATCATATTTTAGTTTATCAGATTTTCATACAAAAATAAAAATATTTAAATTGAACGCTCTAAATGTTACGAAATCTATGCGAAGCAAACGTATCTACGGGGACAGTGCGCGGCAGGTGTACACACGCACAGCAAACGGACGGAGTTGAAATGTGTTAGATAGGACAACGAAATCTTGATGATTTGTTTTTGGTAAATGTATAAAATTTTGTAAAAAATCATAGAACAAAAGTTGTTGTTTATGATGATAGTAATACAGTCCTGCGAGGTTGTCGGTGTTTTACAAATAACCCTGTATATAATATATTTTTGCAATTATTTGTTTCTTTTAATTTGTAAGCGCACGTTGTTCTGATTTGTATTTTTTTTGTGGAAAATGTCGTTAGTTGTGCATTTTTCTTTTCTTTTATCTGTTACTGTATTGTGAAACTGTTTATTTTCCCTAATAAATAAAATAAAAAGAAAAAACGGAACGTTTATTGGATCACTTTGTTATCCGTCTGTCTGTCTGTTGAACCAGATCCTCGGGAACACGTGGAGGTATCAAGTTGAAATTAACAAATCGTATATTTAGGTCTATGGTCCCTTGAAGTTATAAAAAAAAATCAATCCTCTAAGTCTACTCAGTCAAAAGATATCGCCGTTTATGTTGCAAGTTTGTACGGACACCTCGGTGTTTGCCGGTCTTTGTAGTTACGGAGATATTGGGGATAAAAGTTCCAATGTTTTTTTAATCAAAGTTTTTGAAGTTTTAACTTCACTTGAAGTACTCCTACGTACTATTTAATGCATGTATTACCACATTGATTTACGTGCGAAATATTGAGTATCAAAAATGTGATTCACCCCAAAGAAATCGTCGTTTCTTAGTAATATTTTCTGGGTAGAGTAACATAGTTCAATATACATACAGAATACATGCATTACAGCTTCCTGAGGGATTCGTGTGTCAAATATGCTCACGCCTCTTTTCTGTGGGTAGGTGGAAAATGTTAAAAGACACATGATAAGATTCTTATCTTTTCGCCTTATTCACGTTCATTCATCTGGCCGAACACGCACGTCAGTTACGAGTACTACGCACTTGACCTTCCCGAACAGAACAACAGACTGACTAGACTAGAATATTATCAATAAGGTCAGCGTGTGTCCTTCTAGGAAGTCAAATCAAATCCTTACCATCCTTACTAATATTATAAAAGCGAAATTGAGTTTGTGTGTTATTACGTCTTCACGGCTAAACGGATTTTGATGAATTTTTGTACATAGATAATTGAGGAAAAAAAAGGGAAGAAAAGGGAAAACTTAGCTTTGCTATTACAATAAATCAGGTGCAAGGGCAAAAACTACAGGTAGCAGGTACCTGCAAATCAGGAAAGGGGAACCCCGACTTTAACGCGAGCGAAGCGCATGTGTGCATTTTCACAAATGTGTCGGTACCGTGTACTTTTTGAAAGTCAGTTTTTATGCCTTCCCATGATATGCACATCTTCACCACCAAACCATCTAAGCACAGTCTTAACAATGGGGAAGGTTGTTTAAAGAACGTTTAGATGGCATTTCCATTTCTAAGTCCCGATCTGACGAGGTGAGGTCAATTTATTTTGAAAAATAAAACGACATTAACAGTTTCTCAATCAATAATAATATCAGGAACTAGCTATGCTGGCGCCATTTTTAGGGTTCCGTAGTCAACTAGGAACCCTTATAGTTTCGCCATGTCTGTCTGTCCGTCCGTCCGTCCGTCCGTCCTCGCTTAATCTCTGTGACCATTAGCACTAGAAAGCTGAAACTTGGTACCAATATGTATATCAATCACGCCGACAAAGTGGTAAAATAAAAATTTGAAAAAAATGTTTTATTAGGGTAGCCACCCTATATGTAAAGTGGGAAGTGTTTTTTTTTTAAATTCAACCTTAATGTGTGATATATTGTTGGAAAGGTATTTAAAAATTAATAGGGGTTTACTAAAATCATTTTTTGATAATGTCAATAATTTCGGAAATAATCGCTCCAAAAGTAAAAATCAATGTGTCCCCCCCCCTCTAACTTTTGAACCATAAGTTTAGAAAATATGAAAAAAATCTGAAAAGTAGAACTTTATAAGGACTTTCTATGAAAATTATTTTGAACTTGATTGACATAACAGTTTTTGTACAAAAAAGACAAAAAGTTGTACAAAATAATTTCTGGACTAAGTTTGTAGTATAATCTTATTTACATCTATTAAGAACATGTTAAGGCAATTTAGAACAAAACTAAAATTCATTTTTTTAACACCATCAAAATGTTAAGGTAAAAACCGGTTCATAAATGGTTCGATAGATGGCGTTGTGTAATGACGTCATTTTTTTTAAAGTCATGTCTTTCATGAACTACCGTGGTAACTTTACCAAATTACGAATATATTTATGACTAGCTTTCGCCCGCGGCTTCGTCCGCGTTAAATTTGCGGTAACACATTTCCCCTTGCGCCTTATTGATTTGTAATAGCAACGCTAAGTTTTCCCTTTTCTTCCCTCTTTCTCCCTCACATCCCACTTTTTTCCAAAAAATATTAGCCTATGTCCGTCTCCTGGTTCCCAACTATCTCTGTACCAAAATTCATCAAAATCGGTTTAGCCGTTAAAGCGTGAAGAGGTAACAAACAAACAAACAAACAAATAAACAAACTCACTTTCGCTTTTATAATATAATAATATAAATATATAAAAATATATAAATATATATATAGTAAGGATAGTAAGGATAAGGAAGTAAGGATTGCATAATCTAATTACTCGTCGAGGTTTGAGCGCTCCCCTTTGTGTTCGCGCTAAAAACTCATAAGTGGGAACACTTATTGTGACGGACGGGAAACTACGGAACCCTACACTGAGCGTGGCCCGACACGCTCTTGGCCGGTTTTTTATTTAGGTATGGGAAATCATCAAATAACTTTGCCGGCTCTGGGCGGAGTGTCAGATTTTTACTGACTAAAATTCATCCATGATCCTTCTTTTACATTTTGTGTTCTGGGGCCATGGTATATATTTCGAACAACCAGCAACCCCGGCGGGCAGTAGCCCTCTGCTTTCCTGACAGCTTTTTGACACACGAACGAGTTTTTACTAGACGGACGTTCACAGACCCGTGTCTACGGTGGCCGGGCCGCTGGTAAACGGCACCCGACGCACGAAGCGTCTTCCAGGGGTTAGGATGTTAGAGCAATTGGGAAGGTTTATAATACAAACGAAATATTACTGACCAGCAAACTCCAGGGCCTCTTCAAGCTCCGCCTCCATGACGGGTGCGTGGATATGGTTAGCTGCCATACTCGCCATCACCATATTCAAGTCCCTAGAAATAAAAATAAATAAAAAAACCACACATAACAACAAACTTGAAAACGGGGAAAGTGTTCATCACTACCACGTAAAACAATCATTAACATGAAAGTAACTAACTATTGATACTTAAACACAATATTCAAGAATAGAGGGAGACCGACGAAGTTATGGGTAGACTGAGTAACGGATGATATGACAAGAAATAGGGTGCTTACTTAGCTGACGATAAACAGAGAAATATAACATCCCCTCGAAAAACACATTTTAGACTACAAGAAATAAATCTAGTTGGGAACATTAGGATGCAGGCAGCTATCTGTTGTCTCAACTGCCTATGTGGAAAAAGTATGGAAGAAGACCCAAAACATATTAGCATAAGGTCAGGACAGATTACGCTTAATGGTCCACTGGAAGGATCAAATGCGGAAACCGTATCCCCCCTCCCTCCGGGGTTCACATGAAGAAGAAGGCGAAGAACAAGAAGGGCAGAACAATGATGGTGATGATAAAAATACTACATATATTCAAAAGGCTTGCCTCTTCACAAACATCTTCTGATGCCCTCCCATCGTAACGTGAATTTTTCTCAGTCTTTACAGGCGAAGAAGCGAGTGTCGCCTGCACTCAACTGTTTAAACTACGGGTATGTATGTCCTACGACATTACAATAAATATAAAGTATTGTCTATTATGAACAATGACCGTGAAGATTAGTAGTATTGTAAACCATAGAAAAATAATCTTTAGAAACTAGGGCGATGTTGCACAACTATAGATTACTATTCAACATCTTGATTATAATGTTTTAGTTTTTGTTTATCATATCAGTTTTGGTGATGGTCACTGTTGAGGCGGACTTTTCCGGTTAATGGACTTAGCATTGGGTAGATAATGTTTGTACTTCAGTTAGCGATGTACCGCTCAAAGATTTAATAACATTATAGATTAAAAAACAAAAATTAAACGCACATTCTCGTAATTTTCTCAGCAAACCTTTGCATAAAATAACCTTCCAAGTGCAAGTAGGAGTCGCTTTACAGCTCCACCAAGGGATCACAGTCTTGAGTATATGTTTTTGATTTCAAGTCGATCCACAGGTTTCCGAGATAAAGGATCACAGACGAACGGACAACGAAATGATCTCATAAGGTTTCCGTTTATTTTTTCGGGGGTTGCGGGTCGTTCGAAAGAGATACACTGCGGCGTTTAAGGGACTGTAAAAAATTAATGTCCGCCATATTGGATTTAGATTGACGTCAATAATGTAACCAAATATTGTCATGTAAACTAAACATGTACCCGTTTGCCAAATTTCAGCTCAATGAAAACTAGAAAGGGTCTGAAATTTAACTTCTAAGGTTTTTTACATATTTATTTGTTTGTTCTGAATTAATTTATATACATAAAATAAACAAAAAAATGCGTTTTAAAAATGATAGTAAGGAATCGGCCACTATAATAAAATTGATGATAATAACACCAAGCAATTTAAATAAATTTAACAATAATTTAATAAGTAATTTAGGCATTCCGGGATATGATATTAATAATGTAAATCATTTTTATGAGGAATTCTTTTCGGTTGTCTACACAGAGTTCAATGATACGCTAAAAATAAAAACTAAATCTATTAGCCCAAAGTTTATGTTTAGTGATTGGGCAACTAAGGGTATAAGAAAAAGTAGGGAACGACTGTTTGAGCTTTACGGCCTTAAGCCTTACATAAACTCGGAAACATTCAATCGCTATGTTGCTACTTACTCAAAAATGTTTAAAAACACCTGCAAGGTAGCTAAAGCCTTATTCATAAGCAACAAGATTAAATCCGCTGATAATAAAATTAAGACGGTTTGGAAAATAATCAATAGCGAAACTAATAGAAATAGAAAATATAATAATGATATTACACTAGAGTCTTCACGTGGTCTTCTAACCACTAAAAACGAAGTTGCTCAAGAATTTGTGGATTTCTTTACTAGTATCCCAATTAAAACTACAGAAACGTTAAATTCCTCACCCTTGCTTTCTGTTGAGTTATTAAGAGCAAACGTTTTACCATGCTCGGTTGAGTTTCAGTTTAAGCATATTAACCCCACTGTAGTCATTAAAGCTTTTAAACAAATAAAAATCAAATTAACCGAAGACCTTCGGGGATTGTCAATTAAAGTTTGTCAAGCTATCATTGAGACTATAGCACCGTACTTAGCCTTAATATTTAATTTGTGTGTGGACTAAGGAATCTTCCCGGACCTTATGAAATACAGCAAGGTAATACCGCTTTTCAAATCTGGGGACAGTAAAGACACCAATAATTATAGACCCGTATCCGTTTTGCCGGTTTTCAGCAAGGTGTTTGAAAAGGTAATGCTTAACCAAATGCTCAACCACTTTAACACCAATAAAATATTACATGAAAAGCAGTATGGTTTCACCAAAGGACGTTGTACCACTGACGCCGGTGTCACCCTATTAAAACACATATTTACTGCGTGGGAAGAGGCACAGGATGCCATAGGGATCTTTTGTGACCTCTCAAAAGCATTTGATTGCGTGAACCACGAAACCCTTCTCTTAAAACTTGAACATTACGGCCTAGGGAAACTTGCCCTTAGTTTAGTAAAATCGTATTTAAATGATAGACAGCAGCAAGTACAAATAAATGGTGTCAATTCAATGGGTTTAAATGTAAAGATGGGTGTACCACAAGGATCGATATTAGGTCCCTTCCTCTTTTTAGTATATATTAATGATCTACCCCATTTATTTAAAAACCAACCACAAATGGTGTTGTTTGCTGACGATACCTCTTTAATATTTAAGATAAACAGACGTGCCACAAATCCTGACGACGTAAATAATGCCCTAATGCAGGTACATAATTGGTTTACCGCTAATAATTTAGTATTAAATGGGAAAAAAACGAAGTGTATAAGATTTGCTCTACCAAATGTCAAAAACAGTGAGTGTGACATAGTATTGAATCAGGAGAAACTAGAATTTGTCGAAAAAACTGTTTTCTTGGGAATAACACTCGATTCAAAGCTACAATGGGGTCCGCATATAACATCTCTTGCAGGACGCCTTAGTTCAGCAGCATATGCTGTTAGAAAAATCCGTCAGTTTACTGATGTAGATACCGCGAGACTAGTCTATTTTAGTTATTTTCATAGTATAATGTCATACGGTATTTTACTTTGGGGACGGGCTGCAGACATCGAGTCTATATTTATTCTGCAGAAAAGAGCCATTAGAGCCATATATAACCTACGTAGGCGAGATTCTTTAAGGGAACAGTTTAAGGATATTAACATCATGACAGTACCTTGTCAATATATTTATGAAAACATCATGTATGTCAGGAAAAACTCGCATCTTTTTAGTAAAAGAGGTGACAGACACAATTATAATACTAGAAATAGGGACCAATTAGTTCAACCAGGTTTCAGGTTAGCTAAAGTAGACTCATCTTTCATGGGGTACTGTTTGAAATGCTACAATAAAATACCTCCCCACATTCTTCAACTGAATGAAACGAAATTTAAATCTTGTATTAAACGCACACTATGTAGGCAAGCATATTATAAGTTGGGGGATTATATTGATGATAAAAATGCTTGGCTCAATGCTGGTCCTGCTCCTCAAGCGTAGGGGTAAACTCATTAATAAGTATCCGAAGCTATAGTGGAAGCTGCAGAAGATTGTAAGACTATCTTTGCAATGTATAGAATCAATTCTCTAGTATTGTATAATTATTAAGCCCATATGTGAGTGCTATGTATTATCATTGACTTGACGAAGCCCTGGTGGTTAATAGTGTCATGCTCACTTAAATGTCTCGCTGATGGTGGCGGGTGTGTCGGGTCATTTAGCTCCCTTCAAAATGGTCGAGCTGAATGGGGCTGATCCATACGTCATGTTCGTGAACGGGCGCTGTCAGTTGGGACTGGTCATTTTTTAACTACCACGGTCATTTTTAATTTATTTAGATTTAAATTGAATTTTGTTTTTTATTTACTCTGGACGCTCTTACTGTGCACGTCTTTCTACATCGTTCTCACATATTTGTATAATCTCAACACGAATGATGTAAATACTATTTTGTAAAAATATTAGAATTTAGAAGAGTGTCCATGGAGTTTCTTGCCCATTCTTCTCCATAGAGATCAACGCTTTGGAATGGGCAACTGCAGTACTTTCACAAGTTATTATGCCTTGTGACCGGGACTGTAGATTCATTTTGTTTCTTGACATTCAAAAGTGCCTGTAATGGTCTAATTGAAATAAATGATTTGATTTGATTTGTCCTTAGGTACTACACACTAGATATATATGACATAGAGGAAACTAATATTAACACATCCAATCGATCACAGATTTAATATCTTGAACAAATATTGACATATCTAAAATATGCAGTTACTTTGCACTTGTATGTTTGTAGGTACATCTTAGACGATGACGAGCGATCGACTGCTGCGCTGCGTGTCGCGGGTTCCATTCCCGCACGGAGCAAATATTTGTAGGACCTACAGATAGTTTTTTCGGGTCTGGCTGTTTGTGTATGTGAGTTTAAATGTTTGTAAACGTACCCACCATACAAGAAAAAAGTGTGGAGCAAAAATATAAAAAAAACTTGTTTCCGAAATAGTTAATAGTTATGTAAATAAAGTCATCGAATAACAAAATAAAAAAAAAGATCAATACGAGTCGGAATTGCGCATCGATGGTTCTGTACAAACTTGCGACATAAACGGTCATATCTTTTGATTGCGTAGATTTAGAAGATTATTTTTTTCACAGTTCTAAGAGACTTGAGGATATGGTGTAAATTTTTAATTTTTTGTTAATTATTTAACTTAATTTATGGTTTCAAAGATTCTATAAAGGTACCTGTGAATTTCATCTTGATACCTTCTATCAAGTAACGCACCGGATCAACGCAGGATGGATGAAATGGCGACAGGTCACTGGAACAACTTGTGACCCACGGATGCCCCTCAAGTTAAAGGGGAAAATATATAAGTCCGTGATTAGGCCTGTTGTACTGTATGGGTCAGAATGCTGGGCTGTAAAAAAGGTGGATGAAAAACGACTGCATGTAGCGGAGATGAGAATGTTGAGGTGGATGTGTGGAGTGACAAGAATGGATAAAGTAAGAAATGAATATATTCGAGGAAGTTTGAAAGTTGCGCCTGTTACAGAAAAGATGAAAGGGAGTCGTTTGTCTTGGTATGGACATGTAATGAGGAGGGATGAAGGACATGTGACTAAAAGAGTAATGGATCTGAATGTTGATGGACGGAGAGCGAGAGGAAGGCCAAAAAAAAGATGGATGGATTGTGTAAGGAATGATATGAAAGAGAAAGGAGTAAATGATGCCATGACGTCTGATAGGGGAGAATGGAAGAAGAAAACGTGTTGCGCCGACCCCAAATAGAATGGGACAAGGGCAGGAAAATGATGATGACCTTCTATCAAGATGAAATTCACAGGTACCTTTATAGATGTGATCCTATAAGGGGACCAGTTTTACTTTTGAGATACGAAACCCTAAAAATATAATTGATAAAGATATACCTACACAACAACTAATAATCAGGATAATAAAGAAAATATTAACAACAATAGAAACACAAGAAACAACAAGACACAACACATCACATCACAGCACTTTCTTGATTATAAGAAAATATTTTTCAGAATCTACTTATATTAAGAGAAACTCTCACCACTTCCATATCTTCAAAGTTAAAGTACTCATTAAACAAATACTAGACCTATCTAGGTTTTCAAAAAGCCTTCAATACTGAACAAAGCATAAAATGACCTAATTCGTGGAAAATTTTATCTCTTTCATCTCGGCAAACTACAAACCTTAGTCACTGAGTAATCTTGTGTGCATAACGAATACTGACATGATTTACAAGAGTCTGGTAATGTCGGGTATGTCCGGAGATAAGTCAAATAATATTTGAAAAGATGAGACAGATTTTGTTGACAAACATATAGTTTCATTGGCTTTTCCTAAACAAAGAGTATAGGTGACCTCTGGGTTGCCACCAACGTGCATGGGCCAAAGTTTTGGGTCAATATAATGATAAAAACATCGGCTATCTAATGCTGGTGGTTCCTAAATTGCATTCTGATGTAGTTCGGGGATGGGCAGTGTTGGGTGGCAGATTTGATGATTTAGTTCAGTTCTTGCCGCATTTTTGTTTTTTTATTCTTTTACCATTATTTCGAACATTATTTTGGACATCGGTGTGGGTTGCTCGTTTACTCTAAGTAGGTATAAAATATATATTTTCATACTATAATGTAATGTGCAAATATAATAAGAATATTGCCATACAAGTAACACGAAGTTCAGCTTTCTACCCAACTGCGGTGAAGCCCAAACGGTGGATTATGTGTTTGTGTACATGCATGTTTACTTCTTCGTAACTTCTAAACTTATGAACCGAATTTCGTTGAATTATTCTTTGTTACAGAAGTCTTGGCAGGGTCTAGCCTGTATTTATTATTAAAAATGTTCTTGTGCTATTTATTTTTTTATTAATAGCCCGATTTGTCTACGCCCAGTAGTGGCAACAGCACCATAATTCTTCTTTTGAGACTTGCAAAAAGACGTTGTAACCTCTGTTTCTACAATTTACTGATCTAACGATATAGTATTAAGTTCTAATATCTAGTAAACAAACCTTTTTATCATATTCGCGTGCAGAAATCTTATGCGTTTCTGTCCGTAATACATTGTCACGTCAAAATCTGCAGGGGCCTTCTATTTGTAATATTTGCACTCTGTATAAAATCTCTCTTCACAAAAACTAATTAAACCTTGTTCTTGTACACAATAGACTGCGGTTCCTTCTCACAAATGAGGAATGACTAATCTATCTGTTTGTCACAATATTCTTATAAATTGTCAATAACAGCAGCAATTACATTTACATAGATAAATATCCTTACTAATATTATAAAAGCGAAAGTGAGTTTGTTTGTTACCTCTTCACGCCTAAATGGCTAAACCGAATTTTAATGAATTTTGGTACAGAGATAATTGGGTCCCTGGAGACGGACTAAGGCTATTTTTTTTCTAAAAAAAAAAGAGTTAAAAATGAGAGAGAAAGAGGAAAAAAAGGGAAAAATTAGCACTGATATTACAATAAATAAGGCGCAAAGGCAAAATCTACAGGTAGCAGGTACCTGTAAATCAGGAAAGGGGAACTGTGTTAACCAAATTTAACGCGAGCGAAGTCGCGGGCAAAAGCTAGTATTATAATATACCTATCTGTTTTATTCCCACCACGATGATGTAGTTAGGGAAAGTTCCCGCAATCATACTTAGCTTATCAGGGGTCGATGTGAGGATTCCAAGGACTAACTAGATACACCAGTTATTACTTGTTTTTCGTTAATCACAGAGGGTGAAGCATTTATTTAATTAAAAACCAGGTTTTTAACCGTCTGCACTAAAACGTTCTAAATTCGACTGTTTTTTTTGTGTTTGTTACGCGGTGATGCGATTGTGCTTCGATTTACAAAATTATTTTTATAATCGAATGCAGTAGATACTCTTGCGCATGTGCTCTCTTAGCTGGATCCTGACATAGCAAGCTATTATAGCGTCTACTGCGGGGAAACACGTCAGCTACACGTCTGAAAAGAACAGATGAAATATTCTGTTGTATAACATTGCATCCTTACAATGCAATGTTATACAACATATATAAAACATATTATAAAAGCGAAAGTGAGGTTGTTTGTATGTTTGTTTGTTACCTCTTCACGCTTTAATGGCTAAACCGATTTTGATGAATTTTGGTACAGATATAGTAGGGAACCAGGAGACGGACATAGATTTTTGAAGTTATACTTCTTTTTTTATTACAGTGTGATATGAGGGAGAACGAGGGAAGAAAACGGAAACCTTAGCGTTGCTATTACAAATCAATAAGGCGCAAAGGCAAAAACTGCAGGTAGCAGGTAATGTGTTACCCCGAATTTAACGCGAGCGAAGCCGCGGGCAAAAGCTAGTAAATATATATAATTTAAAAATTTCATATAGAGTATCACGAAAGATATCCAGATGTATGTGCTGAGTGAGCAAAGAGTTGAGCAGTGTGATAGCTCGACGTGTGCGCACTCTCGGGGGCGCGGGGAACAGTATTCTCCGATGACGAGGACCCTCCACGCCTTCAACTCCCACAAGAAAACGACTCGGCATGTAAGCACTAGTCTCTATGACAGTGTTGTTACTGAGGCAAAAGGACTGCCCTAGAAGCTAAGAGGTTAATACATAGTTGCACTAATCACTGCTGTTATCTAACGGTAGTTAAATCAGTATTTGTAGCCCAGGGTCATGATTCAGCGTCACAAACTAATAATAAAAATAAATACAAGTAAAAAAATTACAGGGCGTCAAAAAAATCGTCCGTATCGCAGTCAACAGGTAAAGTGCCGAGAAGGCTGGCAGCATTACCGCGTTGGCAATGCTTATTTTTTATTTTTCAACACACTTCAGTTTTAATTAAACTTGAAATGAAGGTTTCTCATTTTTCTGTCATCTTTGCAAACATTTATTATCGCTGAATTAGCATGCGTACCTTCTTAAGTTTGCAGTTTGGAATCGCGCTACGAACGTGCCTTACTGTTCGTCACACGTACAGAGTTTAGATTTATTTAACATAACATCACGAAATGTTAACTAGGGTTAGGCAGAGGCTTACAACTACGATTGGATTAAATTTGACGACACGGTTGGCGCAGTGGTTTAGCGATCGATTGCTGCGCTGTGTCTCGCAGGTTCGTTCCACGGAACAATTATTATGTATATGACCTACAGGTAGTTCTTTCGGGTCTGTTTGTGTTTGTGAGTTTAAATGTTTGTAAACACATCCATGATACAGAAGAAATTCCTAGTGTGGGGCAAAGTTTAAAAAATACCATACTAAACCACAACGCAAAACAAAACAACTCTAAGTTTTATAAAGATTTTAATTTAAAAAATATGTACTGCTATAAAATAGCATGAACTCATGAAACGATACTTTATTAAACTACTAGCTTTCGCCCGCGGCTTCGCTCGCGGTAAATTCGGTATAACACACCATGCAGACCTGCAGTTTTTGCTAAGGCTAAGTTTTCCCTTTTCTTCCCTCGTTCTCCCTCATATCCCACTTTTTTTAAAATATAAATTAGCCTATGTCCGTCTCCTGGTTCCCAACTATCTCTGTACTAAAACTCGTTAAAATCGGTTTAGCCATTAAAGCGTGAAGAGGTACAAACAAACAAACAAACTCACTTTCGCTTTTGTAATACATATTAGTAAGGATATGATTCTATCCTCTCCAGACTCTAAAACTATGAGTTTTTTTAATTAGAAAAGAAAGTGTTCTTAAGAGGTGTCATGTCCGCGATGTGAATAACCCTTTTTAGGGTTCCTTAGTCAACTAGGAACCCTTATAGTTTCGCCATGTCTGTCTGTCCGTCCGTCCGTCCGTCTGTCCGTCCGTCCGTCCGTCCGTCCTCGCTTAATCTCTGTGACCGTTAGCACTAGAAAGCTGAAATTTGGTACCAATATGTATATCAATCACGCCGACAAAGTGGAAAAATAAAAATTTGAAAAAAATGTTTTATTAGGGTAGCCACCCTATATGTAAAGTGGGAAGTGTTTTTTTTTTTTATTTCAACCCTAACGTGTGATATATTGTTGGAAAGGTATTTAAAAATGAATAGGGGTTTACTAAGATCATTTTTTGATAATGTCATTAATTTCGGAAATAATCGCTCCAAAAGTAATAAATTTGATATTGTTTGTTAATTGATAATGTATTTTATAATCTGAATGAATTTTTTGCTAAAAAATAAAATTTTGTATCTCACTAAATCTAATAAAATACTATTGCATATCCGACTTGGGTAGACTGTTGGAACCAAAAATGTAATGTTTATTAATAAGAACTTCATGTACACAGTTACGCAATAAATATATCTTTATCTTTATCTTTAAACAATGTGTGTGTCCCCCTCTAACTTTTGAACCATAAGTTTAGAAAATATGAAAAAAAATCTGAAAATTAGAACTTTATAAGGACTTTCTATGAAAATCATTTTGAACTTGATTGACACAACAGTTTTTGTACAAAAAAGACAAAAAGTTGTACAAAATAATTTCTGGACTAAGTTTGTAGTATAATCGTATATGCAAGCATTTTTTGTAACGTTGTTTACATATTTTATTATCCTGAACGTATCTTTTTTTAAACAAAAAACATCGGTTCTCGCAATCCAAAATTACCACCGAAATTGCACGTCTTTGTATTAATTAGTAATCCAATTCCCCGAGAGATGGCGCTGTAGGTACTTATTACATTGGATCGGGTATTACCGAATTGTTCGGTTGGCCTCATAACTGGGAACACTTACTGTGACGGACGGGAAACTACGGAACCCTACACTGAGCGTGGCCCGACACGCTCTTGGCCGGTTTTAATAAATATAATAATACCAGCCTACAAACGTCCCACGGCTGGGCAAAGCCTCTTCTCATACAGAGAAGACATGAGCATTGATCACCACGCTTGCTCAAGACGGGTTGGTGATTTCAGATTTATATCAATTATAAGTCCAGGTTCCCTCACGATGATTTCTTTAACCGATGTATGTGATGTCTTAGAAGAACTTCTCCAGGTAGGTATATAAGAATTTAAAAAGTCACATGGCTACCCAGATTTGAACTCATATCCTCATGCATGAGTAGCGTGGTGCTTAACCTCTGGGCTATCACAAAATAAAGGTCAAAAATGTTACCAACTAACCTGTTACTCTAAATAAATTCCCAGGTAGCCAGACCAGGAATTGAATTGTTTACACAACACTTTTTAAAATAAAAACAAATAAACACGATATCTCACTGTTTCCCACAACTGTTTACAATTAATAATCGCTAAAACGTAGCGAATGAATAATTTATCTGTTCCTTGCACTGCACTTCACTCACTGTCCGTCGTGCCCCGTAGGTAGCATTGTAAATATGTGATCGTTATGACGCCCGACTTCGTCCATAGATTTCTACATGTCCACATGTAATTACATAAACGTGATGTTTATAGCAATTCCATCATCATTTACCTAACCTTTTCTCAACTAAGTCAGGGTCGGTTTTCAGTGTAACCAGAAAATAATTTCAATAAATATAATTAACATTCTTAATTAAACTAATGTCCTAGTTTTTTTTTATCTTGCAGTAATAATCACTGTTTTCGCGAATTCGGTCCCTACATCAGTTCATTTTATTTTTTATAAAGTCCACCGTAGTTGGTAGACTACTCTTCTCTTACTTCTACTAGCTATCAAATCAAATAAAATCAAAATATTTTTATTTCACTTAGGCCTATATGAAAAGGTGCACGATTCAGGTTGGCCGTTTCCTATGGAGAAGAACCGGCAAGAAACTCCATGGTTACTCTTTTAAAAATATTTGGTTTTACAATGTTGTAGTTACAGCGTCAGTACTTAAGTATGAGAGGACAGCGTAGGCCCGACAATAAGTCATGACTTACTTTAAAAAACGTAAGTCATTAAGAGTTAAGTTAACAAGGGTCTAAGAATCTATAAGGCCAACAATATCCACTCATTCACAATTGAAATAGAAAAAGATATTGCAAAAAAAAGTAGATACTAAATAGAACTACCTATATGAGACAAGTGACACAGATGTCGCTATAGTACTGTAACTATTCAGAATAATTATGTGATTTGACAACTATTAAAATATCACTAGATAGGAATAGGCAAAGATTGATTACCAGAATGAGTTGGTTCTTTTCTAAAATGACACTGTACTCACTTGTTGCGTTTACAAACATTTAAATTCACATACACAAACAGCCAGACACAACTACCTGTAGGCCATATAAAAATTTGTTCCGTGCGGGAATCGAACCCACGGCACGCAGCACAGCAGTCAATCGCTCAGCCACTGCGCCAACCGTGCCGTCAAAAGTTGTATTAACTGGATGCAGCTGAATATTTGTATTTTTGTATTTTACATGGAACGACTGCCTATCTGACCTCCACTACACAGTTAGTACTGGGTGATTCCATAACCGTTGGTAAGACTGGCTGTCAGACCACTGAGTAACTGAGTTCACTAGCTGTTGTACATATGTATGGTGGACTGTTTTGTATGTTTGTTTTTGAGTACTTTCTTGCCAATCGTCTCGCTCTACTGAACGCAAAACCGGTACTGGGTAATCTTATGAATTCTAATGTAGGTAAACTAGATGGAAAACTATGACTTTTCTTCATGTAGTGGTTGGTTGTTGTTTTTAGGGTTCTCTACCCCAAAAGGAAAAATACGGAACCCTTTTTTTTGGGGTGGGTAATCAATAGACGGACGGACGGTAAGCTACCCACTGCTCATGGTTGCCCAGGGTTTTGTAACAATATTCTGATTTAAAAGAGTGTCCATGGAGTTTCTTGTCCATTCTTCTCCATAGAGATCTACACTTTAAAATGGGCAACTACAGTACTTTCACAGTTACTATGCCTTGTGACTGGGACTGTAGCTTTAATTTTATTGTTGTTAATGTTTTGACAGTTCAAAAGTGCCTGTAACTGACCTACTTGAAAAAAATGATTTTGATTTATTTGATTTTGCTCACCGTCCACAGGCCCGCATCTACGGTGGCCGGGAGTAAGACGGAACCCTTTTTTTTTTTTTTTTTTTTTTTTTCGGGTGGGAAATCATCCAATGACTTCCCCCGCTCTGGGTGGAGCGGGGGGGCATGTCAGACTTGTACTGACTAAAACCCACCCATGTTTCTTCTATTGCCCTTTACGTTCCGAGGCCGCGGTATCTCTTTCGAACAACCCGCAACCCCGGCAGGCAGAGGCTCTGGCAAGCCCCTCTGCTTTGCTGACACTCTTTGAGGCGCGCGTGAAACACGAACGCGCCGTCGACACGGCCTGTCGTCAATCGACGGACGGACGGTGAACTACCCATTGCTCACCGCCCACAGGCCCGCATCTACGGTGGCCGGAAGTCGTCTCGCGGCGCCCGGCGCCATGGGCGTCTCCCGCGGCGGCTGGGTTGGGCAGATGTTCTCTCCCTCAAACGCCCGGCCACCTCCTTCGCTAACATTACTGCTTCGCAGAAGGTGGTGACCGGTTCCCATTCCCTCTCGCTCCGGACCATGGCCTGAACCAGGGCCGGACGCGAGAGATCGCCGCCGCCGATCGCCTCCACGAGGGCACGGCGGTGCTCCGCCCAAGCCGGGCAGATCGCCACTGTGTGCTCCACCGTGTCCTCCGGGCGATCGTCACAATGGTGACACCCGGGCGCTTCCTCCCGCCCGATGATGTGCAGGAACCTCCCGAAACTTCCGTGTCCGGTGAGGACCTGCGTCAGGCGGTAGGTGAGGACGCCATGACGCCTCTCCAGCCACTCCTCAAAGAGGGGACTTATCGCCACTATTGTGGCGTGCCCTGCACGGGGTTGCGACAGTCGCTCTCTCCATGCCACCATGAGATCGCACCGGAGGTCTGCCCGCCGAGCGGCAACTTGCCGCGGCAGTGGGTTTTCCCCCCGGTGTAGTGCCTCCGCGCGCCACTCAAACAGGCGCGCGAGGACTATCGCCTCCAGATCCCACGGTGGCAGTCCGGCAAGGAGGCTTGCTGCCTCGCCGGAGATCGTGCGGTAGCCCCGGACAAGCCGTATGGCCACCACCCTTTGGGGCGCGTTCAGATAGTGGGCGGCGCGCCGCCCTAAAGAACGCGCCCATACTGGGGCCCCGTAAAGGGCCATGGACCGCACGACTCCGGCATAGAGCCTACGGCAGGAGGCGTTTGGCCCCTTGAGGTTGGGCAGGAGCCGCTTGAAAGCAGCCCCCGTCCGCTCGAGCTTGGGAGCCAAACGTCGGAAGTGTTCGACGAAGTTCCACCGGCTGTCGAGGACGATTCCCAGGTACTTCATCGTCGACCCGACGCCGATGCGAACCCCTCCTACCGTCAACTGGGATCCCGACGGTGGCGTGTTTCCGCGGCCATGAAAAACCATGGCCTCAGATTTGTGCAAGGCCACCTCGAGACCCAGTAGCCGGATCCTCTCCACGACTATCGCAACCCCGCGTGTCATATTGTTGGCCGCCGCCTGGTGCGACCCCCCCTGAGCCAGGACGAGCGTGTCGTCAGCGTAGCAAACTACACTGACGCCGCTGGGGAGGTCGGCGCGCAGCACCCAGTCGTAGCCGATGTCCCACAGGAGCGGCCCCAAGACCGATCCCTGTGGGACACCGCACGACATCTCTCGCCGGTTCCACTCTCCAGAGCGACCGGGGTATATGACGGCCCTGTCCGTCAGATATGCCCCGACCACACGACGAAGATAGGTCGGCATCCGGTGGTATTGGAGTGCCTCCCTGATGCAGCCCCAGGGCATGGTGTTAAACGCGTTAGCGATGTCGAGAGACACCGCCACGACAACCCCACCCCTGGACACTGCAGCCCCCGTCGTAAGGGCTCTCACGCGCATGATGGCGTCCACCGTCGAGCGCCCCTTGCGGAAACCATACTGGTGATCCGCAAGATCCGGCCCCGTCCCCACAAGGTGCCCGACGAGGCGGTTTGCAATTACTCTTTCAAAGAGCTTGCCCACCTCGTCGAGCAGCACAATGGGCCGGAATGCGGACGGAGAGTCCGCAGGGCGCCCCGGCTTCTGAATGAGGACCAGCTTCCCCGTCTTCCAACGAAGTGGGAACTGGCCTCTCTCCAAGCATGCGCTTAGGAGCCCTAGTAGTCGGGGCCCGAGAGCCTCCAGGGCCAGGACCCAGGCTTTGCCATGCAAGCCATCGGGTCCCGGGGCGGTGTTTTTGGCTTTCAGCCTGCCCACCGCCGCTCTCAGATCCACCCCAGTCACCTCCGGAACGTCGTCGTCGTCGTTGTCCTCGTGGTCCGCTTGTGGCACCGCAAGCGGCGGAGCCATGGGCGGAGGAGCATGCTCCCCTCGCGAAGGGAACAGAGCGCTCACCACATCCTCAACTAGTTGGGGCCGGAGACTCTGCGTCAGCGGGGGGGCCCTGGTGCGGAGTTTATCCCGCACCATCTTGTATGGGCGCCCCCACGGATCCCCGTCCAGAGACTCCAGCATCTCCTCGCGGGCCAGATCCTTGGCCCGCAAGACACCTTCTAGGAGGGCGGTCTTCGCCGCTCTGTACCCCTCATATAGCTCCGCCTCAATGGCTGCCGCATCCGGTGCTCTGATGCGGAGCCTGCGGTGCCTGGCGTACCGGTGTCGCGAAGCGACGCATGCCTCTCGCAGTGCCGTCAGCTCGCGCGACCACCAGTACACCTGACGCCGGGCGCTTCCAGGCCGGACTCGGGGCATTGCCACGTCACAGATCTCAGACATGGCCTCCTGGAACCAGTCCGCCTCGTGGTTGGTGTCGGCAGGCCTGTCCGGTGATGACACCCAGGCCTGCACGATCGAGGCTTCCAGGAGGAGCTCCCGGTCCAGCTGTTTCAGCGCCCAACGCGGACCACTCGGGGCCTGTAGGACCGGCGCGCTGGAGGTCTGGGTGGAGACGTCGAGCCGGATATACCGGTGATCGGAGTAGGTCTCCACCTCCTCCATGACGCGCCAGTCGACGACACGCGGCGACAGAGCGGGGCTCGCGAACGAAATGTCCACCACCGACTCACCCCGCATCCGCACGCACGTGGGAACAGAACCCCGATTTAGGACGACCAGGCCTGTCTCCAGTGCCCAGTCCTCCACCATCCTTCCCCGCATATCCGTGCAGCGAGAACCCCAAGCCAAGTTCTTGGCGTTGAAGTCCCCGAGCACTAGCACGGGGAGGGAGGGGTTACCGACGACGACGGTCAACTCTCTGAGGGAGTTGTGGAACTCGGCGAGAGTTCGGCTCGGGGAGAAGTAGACGCCCGCTACGACTATATCCCCGAACCGTGCAGCGACGCACCCCTGACCCTTCCTGACACCCTCGAAGGACGGGGTACCGGCGGCGGCCGACGAGATGATGGTCACTGAGCCGCTCAGGTCCTCAACCCAGTCGTCCCTGGGGAGGACTAAGTACGGCTCAGAGACCACGGCGATATGAATCGACCACTGCGCCATGCTCTGGAGCAGGAGATCCTGAGCGCAGGCGCAGTGGTTGATATTCGCCTGGAGGAGGCGCAATGGGGCCGTTATTGGCACTCCATTACAGCCCCCTCCTGGGCTCCCTCTGATGGCCCGGCTGCCACTGCTGTGGCGTCAGCGGTGGCAGTGATGGCAGCGGCAGCAGCGGCGACAGCTGCGGCGGCGGCGTTGGTGGTGGTGATCGCGGAGGACCCTCCCTTGCCCCTAGTTTTGGCGGGTGGTGCGCAGGCCTTGCCTCCCGCCCGGTGATCGGCCGGCCTGGCCGCCGTCGCACATGCGTCACAGTGCGGCGGGGCGTCGCAGGTCGCGGCCTTGTGACCGGGCTGGCCGCAGCGGAAGCACAGTCGGCTGCGGTCCACCTCCGAGCACTTGACTGCCACGTGGTGACCCACGTGGCAGCGGAAGCACCTCAGAGGTCTGGGCTCTAGCAGTTTCACCTGCGCAGATACCCAGCCCACCAAGAGCCTTCGGCCCTCCACGATTGTTTTGGCCGCCGCCACGGGGCAGCTAACCGTCATGGTTCGCATGCCCTCGAAGTCAGGACGAACCGTGCCCACTGCCTTAACTTGGTCAGCGGGGCACCCACCGGTCCTGACAACGGCGGCTACCACTTCCTCCTCCAAAGACGGAACCCTTAGATCACTTTGTGTCTGTCTGTCTGTTTGTACCCTTATCTCTAGAACGCATTTAAGTGTCGAGTTGAAATTAAAATCATATAATCAAGTCTTTTGGAGCTGTGAAAACTCAACCCTCTAAGTTTACGCAGTCAAAAGATATTGCCGTTTATGTCGCATGTAGTTCACTGTACTATAGCAACTACAGGGAAGCTAGATAATTATCATCATCACATACAGTGACGGTGACAAAATCAGTAGTTCCGTTGAAACTAAATAAGTACTGCTCTGGGCCAGGTCACAGTTAGTGTTACCAAAGATGTGTTTTAGCTCTGAGATTATTTGTTTTGTTTATGCAATTTGTTTTCAACGTCAGTGTTAAAATAAAAATAACTTGATTTCCATTTAATAATTTTTATATTTTATTTAAATCTATGGGTGTGACTATATGTGCTTATTTATTTATTTAATTAAGGTTCACCAACAGTTATTAATTACATAGGCACATACAGATAATTGTTTCTAAAGTCTCACTGTACAACCAATTACAGGCAAACACCACATGCAAAGTGCTCTATAATTTAATTCTCAAAATGTACTTACAATGAACTTTCGTTAGTGATTCTAAATATTAGTGACGTCTGACAAACGCCGATATTGGGTCTGCGTGGACGTCAACTAGGTCGCTGCATTCGTTTATGAGTTTGCATATGCGGGGTATAGGGGAATTAGTACCAGATACTGTACGACGAAGAGGTGGAGCTAAGGGTGTTATAGGTTTGCGAGGTGGTCTACGGGAAGCTATAACTTATTGCAAAGAACTGCTATTTTCGATTAATAAATCGACGTATTTCCGTTCGTACATGCCGCGCGCTCGAGATGCAGATTCCACGGACTTATCTTAAACATTTATATTAACGAATGGACAGACAATTAGCAACACAATTTATTAGCATAATAATCCCTATCATAGTGCTCGCAAAATTATCTTAATTGCAACAATATCTATCAGTGGCGATGTATAATTGAAGTGGATAACCAACCGTTTCCCTATGTTATCTATGACTTACAAATCAGTTTCAGGGTCATCTTTTGTGTTTTAGGGTCCATTGCACTCTGTGTTTTTGTTTGCTAGCACGAAACTTGTAATTAATGATTTGAAACTATAACGGGTTGAATTGGCGGTTGAGTTGCTGTGTCGATGGCGCATTAGTGTTCCACGCGCGCCTCAAAGAGGTGTCAGCAAAGCAGAGGGGCTTGCCAGGGTCACCGCCTGCTGGGGTTGCGGTTTGTTCGAAAGAGATACCGCGACTCGTAAAGGGCAATAGAAGGAATATGGGTGGGTTTCAGTCAGTACAAGTCTGACACTTCCCCCCGCTCCGCCCAGAGTGGTGGAAGTTATTTGATGATTTCCAATCCGCAAAAAAGGGGTTTAATTTGGACACTTAGAGCAGTTTTCACCAATGTAACTGAACCAGATCAAGTTATGGCCTTTAAGAGCTTTCGGTGTAGTAATACTTCTACTGGCCTTCTAAGTTTGCAAATTTCAGATTATTTATAGAGGTGATGACAGCACTTTTACCGATTTAAAAAATAGGAGGTTCCCAATTCGACGAAACGTTTAATTTTTTTATAAAAAATAATACTTGATTACTGCGTCATTGATGTGCGCCTGAACTGGTTCCATATCAATTTAATTCAATTTCTTGGGTAGTTTATGAGTTATACTGCCGAAGGATCCTTTTCCTTGCCGATGCCGATAATGGGCGCCGGGCCTTAGGATGATCAGCTAAACTTTTAGTAACATTTGAAAATGAATACTCGATAATAACTTGTCAGATATACCTAAACAAAAAAATCCGCCATTATTTTTTTAAATTATATTAAATTAAAACGTGGAAAATAAAATGAAAAAGATTTTCCTGTTTCTTGTAAAGACTACTTACGACCGTAAATATGTTTTTAAATGAGTGGATACTTGGATTTCTAGATATTAGTTAACTTATATTAACGTTTGTCTCATTTTACGTATTGTAAAGTATTATTCATAATCATTTATTTGCTAATATGGGTAATATATTAGCAAATAGTATAATTTATATATATACAATGACTAATTGTCGGGCCTACGCTGTCCTCCCATACTTAAGTAATAACGCTGTAACATAATAAAATTGTAAATTAAACTTTCTTGGCGATTCTTTACCATAGGAAACGACCAACTCGAACCTGTCACCTTTACTCGACCATTTATAAGTGCCCATGTGTATGATTTTGAGTTCGAAAGTTTGTGTAGATGTATGGATGTCTGGATGTTTGTTACTATAACTGCTGAACGATTTGTGATGTTTTTATCTATTGTCATCCATAATTTAAGTTAAATGATCTGTGTACATCTTTTGTTGGAGATCCTTAATAAATAATAAATAAATAGATATTGTATAATTTCGATTAACACATAGGCTACTTTTAATCCCGGTACTATCTTGGGAAGCACGTTCAAGAGATCGAAGCGTCGGGTAACTGCGAGAATTTTATAAAAAAGAACTAGCTTTTGCCCGCGGCTTCGCTAGCGTTAAATTCGGGGTAACACAATTCCCCTTTCCTGTTCTCACTCTCCAGGGTCCACACTATCTCTGTACCAAAATTCATCAAAATCGCTTTTGCCATTTAGGCGTGGAGACATAACAAACAAACTCACTTCCGCTTTTATAATATTAGTAAGGATTCAACGCGGTATAAAACACTGATCGCCTTCAGCTTCATAAGTAAAATTCTTTCCTGGTATGATGACCAAGAATGTGTGACTTGGAAATTCCAACACCTATTTACCGATACACAAAACCTGAATGAGGTGCGATGTTACATTGACGAACAATAAAAATACTCACGATAGTGTTATAACCGCAAATACCACCAATTCTCACCATAAGTGATAATACTGACGATAAGAGGATAACCACGTTCGAACACGTAGACCACTGCTCACCCCTTAAATAGCACAGTAACCACTTTGCCACAGCAGTATGCTTCAGTTCTCAATCTCTACAGGAGCCTGGACAAGAGTTGCCGAGAATCAAGTTGAGTGGCGGGAAATTCGAGATGCGGCTTTTCCAGCGGTGTTTTCCTCTATCAGTTCACACTAGAGGACCGAAGTTTTATACTGCTGGTATCCTGGCCGTTGCACACAAACTTTACACTCACGACCAAAGAGATTTGAAACAAATAGGTCTCACTTATGGAATTCCAGAGTTTGGGATAGAATACTCTTTGGACATTAACGTTCATTGTTTTCACTTTTTTTTTAATAAGATTATATTATTGTCTAAATTCTATAAACTGATCGGCATTAATACGAAAACAATCAGTATTTAATCATAGTCTTGATAAAACTTAGTCTTTTTATCAATGAAGTTATTAACACTGCAGTTATGAACAATTCAGTTTTTAATTGAAATTCCTTTTTAGCCGTCACGATTGTCACTTCGTATCCCCACGGCATTTAAAGATGATTCTATAAAAGTTGTTGGTTACCGAATAATGAGCAAATATTCAAAGGCACCGTCTGTTATATGATGTCTTAGTACAACTATTCTCGGCAAATCACTTCCAAGATTTGTCTGTTTGGCTCGAACTAGGGATTTTCTGACGGTGACACATTGGGAGGTGCTAATTATTAGGCAGCGGCTATAGCAGAGAGGTGAGAGTTATTAGAAACTAGCGACCCGCCCAGCGGTTTCACTCACTCACCTCCTAAGAGTCATAGCGTGAAGTATTATACATATAAACCTTCCTCTTGAATCACTCTACCTATTAAAAAATGCATCAACATCCGTTGCGTAGTTTTACAGATTTAAGCATACATACAACATAGCAATAGACAGACAGCGACTTTGTTTTATACTATGTAGTGAAGATATAGGAAGTCGGTATTTGGGCTGTCCCCAAAACCGATTCATGGTGTTAATTGGGATCATGTGAGCACTGGGGTTAAGGGAGGGAGACAATCAGGTTCGGTGGTGCGACGACCTTCGCAGAATAGTTGGTAGAAGCTGGGGATTGGCTGAAAGTCGAACTAGTCTGTGATTGAAGACGCCTATGCCCAACTCTCTGCTCTAGTCTAGACTAATAATGATGATGGAGTGGTTTTTTTTCGGATGGCATATCATCAATTAACTTTGACGGCACGGTTGGCGCAGTGGCTGAGGGATCGACTGCCGCACGGCGTGTCGCGGGTTCGATTCCCGCACTGAACAAATATTTGTATGACCTGTAGATAGTTGTTTCGGGTCTGGCTGTTTGTGTATGTGAGTTTATATGTATTTAAACGCACCCACTGTACAAGAGAAAACCATAGTGAAAGGCAACTAAAAAAAAAGGGTGTGTGTACTTATGTACACGCGTTAGAAGTTATACTTCTTTGGTGTAAAGGAAAAAAACTTTGGTAACCCATCCATTTCCAAACCTTGGTGAGAGTTGCTTAACCAGGCTCCGTGTGCTAACCCATCCATTTCCAAACCTCGGCAAGGGTTGCTTAAACTGCCCCCCTGTGGTAACCCATCCATTTCCAAACCTTGGCAAGGGTTGCCTAACCTGGCCTCCTGTGGTAGCCCATCCATTTCCAAACCTCGGCAAGGGTTGCTTAAACTGGCCCCCTGTGGTAACCCATCCATTTCCAAACCTTGGCAAGGGTTGCCTAACCTGGCCTCCTGTGGTAGCCCATCCATTTCCAAACCTTGGCAAGGGTTGCTTAATCTAGCCCCCTGTGGTAACCCATCCATTTCCAAACCTTGGTGAGAGTTGCTTAACCAGGCTCCGTGTGCTAACCCATCCATTTCCAAACCTCGGCAAGGGTTGCTTAAACTGCCCCCCTGTGGTAACCCATCCATTTCCAAACCTTGGCAAGGGTTGCCTAACCTGGCCTCCTGTGGTAGCCCATCCATTTCCAAACCTCGGCAAGGGTTGCTTAAACTGGCCCCCTGTGGTAACCCATCCATTTCCAAACCTTGGCAAGGGTTGCCTAACCTGGCATCCTGTGGTAGCCCATCCATTTCCAAACCTTGGCAAGGGTTGCTTATCCTGGCCCCCTGTGGTAACCCATCCATTTCCAAACCTTGGTGAGGGTTGCTTAACCTGGCCCACTGTGGTAACCCATCCATTTCCAAACCTTGGCAAAGGTTGCTTAACCTGGCCCCCTGTGGTTACCCATCCATTTCTAAACCTCGGCAAGGGTTGCTTAACCTGTCCCCGTGTGGTAACCCATCCATTTCCAAACCTTGGCAAGGGTTGTTTAACCTGTCCCCGTGTGGTAACCCATCCATTTCCAAATATTGGCAAAGGTTGCTTAACCTAGCTCTGCGTGGTAACCCATCCATTTCCAAACCTTGTTGAGGGATGCTTAACCTGGCCCCTGTGGTAACCCATCCATTTCCAAACCTTGGTGAGGGTTGCTTAACCTGGCCCACTGTGGTAACCCATCCATTTCCAAACCTTGGCAAAGGTTGCTTAACCTTTTTTTTTTTTTTTTTTTTCGGGTGGGAAATCATCCAATGACTTCCCCCGCTCTGGGTGGAGCGGGGGGGCATGTCAGACTTGTACTGACTAAAACCCACCCATGTTTCTTCTATTGCCCTTTACGTTCCGAGGCCGCGGTATCTCTTTCGAACAACCCGCAACCCCGGCAGGCAGAGGCTCTGGCAAGCCCCTCTGCTTTGCTGACTCTCTTTGAGGCGCGCGTGAAACACGAACGCGCCGTCGACACGGCCTGTCGTCAATCGACGGACGGACGGTGAACTACCCATTGCTCACCGCCCACAGGCCCGCATCTACGGTGGCCGGAAGTCGTCTCGCGGCGCCCGGCGCCATGGGCGTCTCCCGCGGCGGCTGGGTTGGGCAGATGTTCTCTCCCTCAAACGCCCGGCCACCTCCTTCGCTAGCAAAGGTTGCTTAACCTGGCCCCCTGTGGTTACCCATCCATTTCTAAACCTCGGCAAGAGTTGCTTAACCTATCCCCGTGTGGTAACCCATCCATTTCCAAACCTTGGCAAGGGTTGCTTAACCTGTCCCCGTGTGGTAACCCATCCATTTCCAAATATTGGCAAAGGGTGCTTAACCTGGCTCCGTGTGGTAACCCATCCATTTCCAAACCTTGGTGAGGGTTGCTTAACCTGGCCCACTGTGGTAACCCATCCATTTCCAAACCTCGGCAAGGGTTGCTTAACCTGTCCCCGTGTGTTAACCCATCCATTTCTAAACCTTGGTAAAGGTTGCTTAACCAGTCCCCGTGTGGTAACCCATCCATTTCCAAACCTTGGCAAAGGTTGCTTAACCTGGCCCCCTGTGGTTACCCATCCATTTCTAAACCTCGGCAAGGGTAGCTTGGAATGTGAAATTGATTTGAGCTTAATAAAACACATCAAAAGAATATTTATTTATTATGAAACACGTATTCTAAATATAAAAATACTAGAATATACAACATCAATATAGTTACTAGAACACCTATAACTAACTTCACGATGTCGCTGTGCGCGCGCAAATCACTCTCATCATTTTTCTCCATCGCGCCAAAAGAAGTATAAATTCAAAAATCTGTTCTCGGCGGAGCAGAATCCCATGCATGTTGTTTTTGCTCTTTGTGTTCCGGAGCCGAGGTATCTCTTTCAAATAACCCCTGGATGATGGACTCTGCGGTTTAAAATTAGCAGTTATGTGCAAGAGTAGAATAGGATGTGGTGTCGCATATTGGGAGATACCAATGTTTAATGGTAGACTGCGACAGATAGACCCAGTAATGCGGAAGCGTATCGTTAGATAATAAAGTTCAGTCAGGTTATCTGGTTGGCATGCTCCTCAAGGGTGGTGCGGAACTTAAAGGGTAATAGAACGAACATGGGTAGTGGGTTCTAGTCAAGTCTGACACTCCTCTCTGCTACGACCATACCGGGGGAAGTTATTTGATGATTTCACATCCGCAAAAAAAGGGTGGTATATGCTTATTTGGTCCGAAAAGTCTCAACAAAGCCAGCATGCTTAATAAATAAATAAAATAAATACTTGGGACAACTCACACACGGCTATCTGATCCCAAGCTAAGCAGAGCTTGTGTTACGGTAACCAGACAACTGATATACATACTTATATTATTTATAAATACATACATATTATAGATAAATCACACCCAGAAACAGAAAAAACAATCATGCTCATCACACAAAGTTTGTCCTGGGTGGGAATCGAACCCACGACCTCCGGCTCAGCAGTCAGGGCCACTAACCACTAGACCAAGAGGCCCGTCCGAATCGCCCGTAATCGAATATTATTGTGGATAACAGTATCCGTTCGGAAACGATTTCGTTTCAGAAAGTCATATGCCTTTATTGTAATACAATAAGTACATAGAGTACCTATATTTATTGTTGTAGATTGTGTTGATGACATAAACCTACATCTTGTTTAATAACTGCGTCTAAACTACGAACTCTGTGGAGTAAGCCAGTGACACATAACATCAACCGCAAAGGTCTTCATGCGAATGGCAATAGGTAGGACCTTCAGTTTATACCACTTCTCACGACAAGTACTTAACGCCCCATAATATTTAGCTCATTTTTGAAAATAAAATTCCTATTATTTTGTCATTTAAATTTTCATGTCATTTATTTTTTCCCCTAAATACTTCATCATCTGCCTAGCCTTTTCCCAACTATGTTGGGGTCGGCTTTCAGTCTAACCGGATGCAGATGAATATCAGTATTTTACGTAGAGCGACTGCCTATCAGACCTCCACAACCCAGTTAGTACTGGGTAATACGATACCCCTTGGTAGGACTGGTTGACAAGACTTTCGGAACACTGACTACCTGTAACGACTGTCAAAGATCTACAAATGACAGCCGGGACCAACGACTTAACGTGCTTTCCGAGGCGGGGAGAAAACTCGGTATGTAACGGTGGTCACCCATCCACAGACCAACCTAGGTAAGCGCGGCTTAGCCTAAAGATCGAACCGAGCGGCTGCTATTATTTAGCCGCGAGCTCCCTAACCCTAACCGTAAATACCTACTTGAAATATGTAAATGCTGTGCGCACCTATGAGTGACAAATTCACTCTAGATTCTAAGTATGATTGTTACCCCTAAAATGTAAACAAAATAGTGAGTTTTATCAAAATGATTGATACTTGAATAAAGTTTTCCACTTAAACTGAAATTAAAAAAAACCCACTCATCAAATAAAGGTGTGTCGCCATAAACGCGTGTGATACATTTATAATTTAAAAACATGTCTAATTTTAAGACTCTCACGTCTAATTTTAGAACAAATATAAACTTGGTAAACAAGGCGAAAGCAGTACAAACAATAAAACAACGTGATACGTACATAAATACCTAGTTTTATCTTATATAATGTACATATATGAGACACATTCACGAGTTTATTACGTAGGTACGTCATATTATTTATTTAGCTATGAAAGTACGGGTTTCCCCAATAAACGTGTCGTCTCTGTTTGAGAATAGGACAATGCTTTGATGCAGGTGTCGGGAAATACACTCAGACTGGTTCTAGCAGGATTTTATGCAATAAACTAGCTGTGGCTATGCGCTCTTACGCACAAGCGGTTAACCGCGGGTCGGCTAATCGCGCGTTTAGCTGCAACCGCTTATGATTGCGCATTAACCGCCACAAAATTTCATACGCGGCGGTTGAATGGAGGGCTACGGCCTGCTTCGTGGCTAGCCGCCATCTTGTAGATACGCCGCCAATGAAGTATGCACGTGTTTTGAGTTGCGCAGCCATGAACTTCGACACAAAGAAATTCATTCGGAATTGTGAAGGAGCAGTATATAAAAATAGAGATTTAAAACGGAGACAACGGGAAGAATTAGTTGTTTTTTTTTTGGAAAAGAGGAGATAACAAAAGAGGAAGCGGTTTCATCGCGGCTGAACGCTATGGCGGCTAACCGAGAAGAAAAACGCGAATAAACCGCATTACGGTTGGACCGCTGGTGCGTAAGGTCCTTAACGGTACCGATCAACTCATTTTCTAAAGAGGGCCCATTCTTTTTATCTAGTGAGATGAAAAACAGTTTACGACCGATTTTCAGACCTACCAAAAACATACACACGAAATTTCATGTTTTTTATGAAATTTTGTATGGATTTTTAGAGGAGTATGGCAGCTAAAATTGTGACATTGTGTGTGTGAGAATTTTATACATAAGTAAGATAAAAATCTGAACTGTAAAACGAACTCACATGAATCTAAACTCAAATCAATTGGCGTTTTTCGATACACTTCGGAGAAATTATAATAAATAAAAAAAAACAAAATGTACTTTTGTCATTAATCAAGATATGAAACTAAGATTTCATTGGATTTTTCCCCGCGCTTTGCCTTCTCATATTAAAGGAGAAACAAAAGTTAAACAGCCTAATATTCAAAATAAGAAATTCTAATAATTTTGAATTTAGAACACAAATATGTCAATTTCTAAGCAAATTATTTTTTACATTTGTGATGTTCTGTTATAAAACACATTTTTTTTTAATAAATTGAAAGCCTTGATGCACCTCCTTGCTCTACAAAAAACACTGCCGGCTATAGGAATTTGAGCCGTTGTTTATTGTTCATATTTGCTTAATCGTATGATTGCAATAAGAGCCAGTCGATAGAAAGTGTCTTGAAAACTCTTTCGCCAGCCTATTAAGGTGAAGATTTCTTGAGAACGGCCAAAAATCAGGTTTTTTAACGCAGTGTATCTCTTAAACCATACATAATTTTAATAACTGAAAAAAATATGATATTTTTAAGGCTTTTTTTGCATACATTGATGGAATTCAAATTATAATGAAATATACTAAAATGTGTAAAAAAAATATTCAAACACACCTCTAAATTCTCTTTTAAAGCAGTTTATCTCTTCAATATTAATCGTAATTATAATCAAAAGTATACAATAAAATTTCCAATGCCAAACTGCGTTCAATGATGGATTGTTTTTGATTGAATAGTTAATATTTAATTTTATACAAATTTATTTGTATTTTTACGACAAACGTTTGCAGTAAAGTCCAACGTCAAAATGTATGAACAAGGTCAACGACATAATACTGCGCCTTAACTCGTAATTTAAATAAAACTCATCCTACATAAAGAAAATGCATCGCTATCGCTCCGCCTAGTAACATAACCACAGCCGAAGTTGTCACAGCAAGTCAATGGTAAATAATTTGTAAACAGTGTGTAAACACGCTTACAATGAGACAAGCAGCACATTTATAAAGTGTACACTCGGCTCTCAATACACATGAGCCACCAGGATGTTTGGATTATCCTTTATACACTGATCAAGATTATAATTTAACCTATCCGGTATCATTGGGCCGATCTTCATAGCGAGCTATCATACCGTACCGTACCTCACAAGGAAAAACGGAAACCTTATAATTTACTAGCTTTTGCCCGCGGTTTCGCCAGCGTTAAACTCGGAGTAACACAGTTTCCCTTTCCTGATTTGTAGGTACCTGCTACCTGTAGTTTTTGCCCTAGCGCCTTATTTATTGTAATAGTAATGCTAAGTTTTCACTTTTCTTCCCTCTTTCTCCCTCATATCTAAATCTTGTTTATAAAAAAAATAGCGTAAGTCCGTCTCCAGGTTCCCAACTATCTCTGCACTAAAATTCTTCAAAATCGGTTTGGCCATTTAGGCGTGAAGACGTAACAGACAAACTCACTTTCACTTTTATAACATTACTGGCTTTTGCCCGCGGCTTCGCTCGCGTTAAATTCGGGGTAACACTGTTCCCCTTGCGCCTTATTGATTTGTAATAGCAACGCTAAGTTTTCCCTTTTCTTCCCTCTTTCTCCCTCACATCCCATTTATTCCAAAAAAAATATTAGCCCATGTCCGTCTCCTGATTCCCAACTATCTCTGTACCAAAATTCATCAAAATTAGTTTAGCCATTAAAGCGTGAAGAGGTAACAAACAAACAAATAAACAAACAAACAAACTCACTTTCGCTTTTATAATATTATTATTATTATTATATTATTAGTAAGGAATTAGTAAGGATTAGTAAGGATAGTAAGGATAAGAGTGTCCATGGATTTTCTTGCCCATTCTTCTCCATGAATCAACGCTTTGGAATGAGTCACTATAGTACTTTCACAAGTTATTATGTCATATGACCGGGACTGTAGCTTCAACATTTTGTTTCTTGACATTCCAAAGTGCCTGTAGGTAATGGTCTAATTGAATTAAATACTTTTGATTTGAGTTTGAGTTTAGGATCACTCTGTTGTCCAACTGTCTGTCTGTCAAGATCCTTTATCTCAGAAACGCGTGGAGATATCGAGTTAAAATTAAAACTATATACTCTAAATGGTACATTCTAACTGTAAAAAAAATAACAATGTAACTCCAGGCTGTCAAAAGATATGGCCGTTTATGTCTCAAGTCTCTACGGAACCCTCGGTGTTCTAGACACGCACTTGGCCGAGTTTTTTAATTACGGAGATAATATCTCCGTATTTTTTTTATATATTATTAGGGACTAGCTGTTCCACGCGGTTTCACCCACGCTGCTCAGCACCTGTTGGTCACAGCGTGATGTTATATAGCCTATAGCCTTCCTCAAGAAATGGACTATCCAACACTAAAAGAATTTTCCAATTCCAACCAGTAGTCCCTGAGATTAGCGCGTTCAAACAAACAAACTCTTCAGCTTTATAATATTAGTATAGAAGTATAGATAAAAGTACCAACGTTTTCACAAGTTGTCTTTATTTTTAAATCAATCGTTTTTTTCGGGAAATCATCAAGTAACTTCTCTCGCTCGGTCGGAGCGCAAGGGAATGTCAGATTTGTACTGACTAAACATTAAAGGTTGCAATGCGATTCTAGTTTTAGCTGTCGTCGGTCACGCGTACGCATGACGTATGTACGTTGTTGATCGACATCGCTGCTGTATACAGCTACCCTACCATGACGTGTTAAGCGGGGCATTCACTAACAGACATATCCGTAGACACGCCTGCGGGCATGTCCGGGCGGGCATCTTTACAAGAGGTTTGTCCTTAAGTCTGTATGTGTGTGTCTATCGCAGACGGTCTGGCAGGCCGACGTTGCAAGTCCGTGCGATCTCATTTTGTCTGCGCGGGCACAGACATGTCCGAGCGTGAATGCTTACCGCAGGCCGCCTGTTCACAGACACAGGAGCGACAGCAACCAATGCAGACGTCCGTTTATTATTATTTGACGTGGAGGTTTTTTCAGAATGAGTTTTAACGACGACAAAATTTTCTGGGAAGAGTTTATAGCTATCTACAAAACATATCCATATTTATGGAAGGTAAAAAGCGAGTTTAAGCATTTGTTAAAAAAAATAGAATTCCTAAGGAACTCATACAGGCGTGAGCTGCGTAAAATACGCCAGTCAACAAGAACTGGTTCATTAGTAGATGAGGTGGTATGAGTTGGTATTTTAATCTACTCCAGTTCACGTCCGATCAGGAGCAAGCACGAGCTGGTACATCGTCAATAAGCTCACCGCCTAATTCTTTGTCAGACGAATCATTGGTAAATACAAGTAAAAGTACATAATAGTCAATTATATTCTAATTAGTAAAAAATAAAGTGTGTAGGGTAGGTAGGTGGGTGTAGGTGATTCAATAAAACTCAATATTGCACTGGATAGCAGCACCAGTAATTATTGCAATTTTTCGTCTTTTCGTAGCCATCTTTAATGTGCACAACTAATCGCCTAGCCGGTCTAAAATAGACTGATGTGTCCGTGTAGTGTATTGAGGCGCCAGACATGCCCGGACAGACTGCCCGAAGGCGTGCCTACGGGCATGTCTGTAAGTGAATGCCCCGCTTTAAAGCAGAACTTATTCCGCTGAGGGAAAGGGACAGAGCTATACAGGGTGTCTAGCACCATCTCTTTCACTCAGTGGAATAAGTTCTGCTTTAAGATGTCATAGTAGGCCTACTGTTCTATGAAACTGTTCTTCCGTCTTCGCAGGTTAAGTCATATTCAAGTTGACGACACGGTTGGCGCAGTGGCTGAGCGATCGACTGCTGCGCTGCGTGTCGCGGGTTTGATCCCCACACGGAACAAATATTTGTATGACCTACAGATAGTTATTCTGGGTCTGGCAGTTTGTGTATGTGAGTTTAAATGTTAAATGTTTGTAAATGCGCCCACGATACAGGAGAAATTCCTATGTGAGGCAACGTGTTATTAAAAAAAAAAGTCAGTCAGTATGCAGTGGTGCACACAATCAAAATGTCAAAAAAATATGTCAAGCTTATCCATACACTGCAATCTCAGACCAACAGCCTGAAACACGTGAAAATAGTTCTTTTACAATTATTTAACCTCTGATAAGGTTTATACTTTCTTTATCTATATTTATAAAAATGATAGGAAATTCATATTTCCCTTGAGCCCATGCATCAACGGCAGGATTAATTTCACTAATTATTCTCTTTATTGTTAGAAAAATGTGCCTATGAAAAAATAGGTAGGGTAGGAAGACAGATCGGATAGATAGCCAGGTAAGGTAGGTAGACAGATAGGGGAGGGAGGCAGTTAATGTAAGTAGGCAAGTAGGGTAGTTTGGCAGGTAGGGTGGGTAGGCTGTTAAGGTAAGTAGGTAGGTATGATAGGTAGGAAGGTAAGGTAGGCAGGCCGGTAGAGTAGGTAGGCAGATAGGGCAGATAGGGTAGATAGGTAGGTCGGGTAAGTAGTAATAAAAAGAAAAGGAGATAGTACTACGGAGGAGGAGGAGATAGTGCAATGCATGCCAGGAACAACTAGTGCCTAATAACATCGAAGATTACGAACATTAAAATGTTAACAAATATACAAAATCAAGGCTAATACAATTGTTATTGTGAACGGCTGGTGTAGAGAAACGTGAACAACACAAAATACACAGTCTTCTACACAAATAAAACTAACAAGCATCAACAAGTTCAATGCTTTTATATCAAAACAAGCTAACAAACCTATTCCTAAAAACAAAAACACGTAACTACTCTGAATACGTAGTACAGTTAACTGCGCACCATTTTACCGTCCTTCTTAAGTTCAGTGACTTAAGTATGTAATGCCCTACGCGAGATACGAAGTTGTGCGATGCGATGCGAAGATATCTTTTGCTATACCAACTAGAATAGGAATAAATAAATCTACTCCTCTAAATTCATTTACATCGCTGGTTTTATGTAAAATTCTTACGCAATTTCAACAATAAAGCTCTGGAACGCGCTACCCCTTGTGGTATAAAAAAAGCTGAAAGCTAATTTACTTTTAAAAGAAAATTTCGTTACCACCAGTTAGGTAGGTCCGTCTACCAATTAAAAGTCATAGTAATTACTGTTTTTTTTTTAATGTATTTATTAGTTTATTTTATATTTGTAAATGTGTATTAGCATTTCTATAACAATATAAGTTTTCAAATACTTTATAGTTTACGACCAACATTTTGATAGAGTACAAATTTTATATTTTTATTCTTGTGGTATTTTACTGAAAGGCTGTGTAAAGCAGGTAAAGGACGCCTTATGGCATTAAGTTCGCCTATGTACCACTATTGTGCATAAAGTTTAAATAAATAAATAAAAACTTTTTAGTAAAAAAAATAAAACCGACTTCTAAAAAAAAACTAAAAACTGGAAAATAAGTTTATTTCCGGAAGTCGGTGTCTTGTGTTGGTTTCGTTGACTTTATTTGCCACCGACTTCCGGAAATAAAGTTATTTTCCAGTTTTTAGTTTTTTTTTTAGAAGTCGGTTTTATTTTTTTTACTAAAAAGTTTTTATTTCAGCATTTTTAATTATAGTATTATGATATAATACGCAAACACGGTTAAAAAGTTTTTATTTTTAGCTTTAGTCCCGTCTTAGATACAAGTTTTAGTTCCACACCAAGCTATAGATTAAATACTAAGTATCTATATTATGCTTTAGTATTAAACCAATTCAGAAATCATATGCATCATCCCCTAGGGGATACGGTCACCCTGCTCCCACTCGCCTGCCTACCCTGGCGAAACCCATACTTATACATGTGTATGCAGCAATCACGGCAGATTTGCTGTCATTTATTAAAGAGTGCCGTTTTATATCACTGAAGATCTATCACCAAATTAAAATACAATCACCTCAAAAAACTGCGATGACCTTCCAAACCATAGTAGTACATAGCATTTTTTGATCATTTGTCTTCGACAACTTCTAAAATATAATCGACGAATGAGTATATCATCAACGTACACGAAGTCAATCTAATACGCATAAGGATAACTCAAAAACTACTTGTCGGATCTTGTATTTTTTTTATGGGACCAAACGACAACCACCAGCTTTCGAATAAAAAAAGAATCATCAAAATCGGTTCACTCAGACCTGAGTTATGAGGTAACAAACACAAAAAAAAAAAAATCATACAGTCGAATTGAGAACCTCCTCCTTTTTTTGAAGTCGGTTAAAAATAGGCTCTTAGTTATTTTAAGATTCAGTACGTGTCCAATGCTGTTAAGGTGATCGAAACGTGGTCTTGAACTGAGACGACGAGTTAGTCGAATCATAGAACCCGTCAAGCTAGATGGAGAAAAGATTATTGTGCTATGTTTGGCTTACGGATTAGTAGTCTTTAGTGACAAGGGTGGACCGATACGTTGAGACCCCTTTTTTGCAGGTGAGAAATCTTCATATAACTTCCCCCGCTGACTAAAACCCACCCATGTTCCTTCTTTAGAACTTTTTGTTCCAGGGGTGCGGTATCGAACAACCCGCAACTCCGGCAGGCGGAGGCCCTGGCAGGCCCCTCTGCACGTTGAGATTCCAGCAGTAAACTGTTTAGGGTTGGTGATAGATATACAAAGCTGTAACTGAACAATCTATAAGTAATTAACAATATGCAACTCTCGATCTTTAAACATGACCATATCACACAAGAGAAAGAGGTTCAGAACTATAAAAGGGAGACTTTCGCACACACAAAGACTCAAAATGAAACACCCAGCAGCGTACTGGATGAAGTTGAGCTGTGGATGATGAACCCTCAATGGAAAACATAAAATGTGGTGCAAAAGAGAGGTTTTCAAGAACCACAGCTGATGTAGACATAGCAGTACAGTGACATCGCATCACAACCATCGCTCACACAGGACAAATGCTTTCTTACGCACAATAATAGTAACTAGAATCTACTGTTTGCTCACAGATTTGCCCCAGACCCCCCCGGACGTAATACATGTGTATATTTGCTCACTAAACATGTGAGCCAACTAACGACGTTATCTACCTCGTAAATATTACTGCAGTATTATTAAATGGACATATTTGACAGTATCTATTATCTGTGTGTTACTAAGACAGGTGGCCTAAAAGTAAATGTGGAGCGAAATTTTTGGTTGCAGAATTTTCCATTGGGGTCGTTAGGTGTAATGTTTGTTTGTTTTTTTTAACGATTTAGGTTTTTTTCTTCATAAATCTCAGAGATTAGTTAGTTTCAGCAATGTGTTGGGACGATATTGTATGTATAGTTAAATCCGACTTCCAAAATACACTTAAGAGAAACTTATTTACAAGGTTTCTTCCGAAAGTCGGTGGCAAAGAATCGATGAATCAAACAAAAGTTACCGACTTTAGCATCATCGCCATCATTATTATATTATATTTATTTGCTCAAACATTTGTTTACATACAGAAAGAAAAATGCATTATATGATGATATAAAGATAATAAAAAATGGTTCAGACATCTTTGCCATATACTATGGCGTGCATCGTTTTGTTTTTTTTTTTAAGTCGACTTAAGTTTTCGTTCGAAAAACACAAGAAAAAATTTAATGCAGAATTGAGAACCTCCTCCTCTTTTGAAGTCGGTTAATAAAATAATAATAAATCGCTGAAAGCTAAAAGGCTAACTGCATACCGGCGGAGTAACAATGAAAGGCCACCTTGGATGGATTTATTACGGGAAAAAAAATTGTGTTCACCAAAAATACTGATCGTGCACCAAATATTCTTTCCTGAATGCTAAAAAAATGCGTAGGTTAGGTTGAAACTGCGACCCCCTACGCCTGCCAGTAATGACTTGCATTAATAGAAAATGGATAAAGATATAACACGTTTTTATTGTAGTGCTGTCTTTTTCCTGATGCTCGTTATGACATATTTTAATTAACATATTTTGGTGCACATTCAGTAAATTTGGTGCAACAATGTCATGTGTCTTATCAGACTAAAACCAGCCAAGGAAAACCTCCTTTTTTTAACTACGACAAATTTTTATCCGTAGTCTGTAAAGAGACTTTCAGGTTAGCAAACCTTATAGAGGCGATCGGCCACGGCAACCTCTCGTATCTGGCCCTGGTTTCGTCCATGTTCCGGAGCGAGCGTTCTCCGGAGCGGTTATGCTTGCGAAAGAGGTGCCTCGATTTTTGAAGGAGAAGTTCTCATACCAACTGCGTCGGGTGTCACAAAACGATTTCCGGCCACCGTAGACACGGGTCTGTGGCGCGTTTGTTTAGTGACGATAGGCCGTGGCGACGGCGCTTTTGTGTACCACGCGGTATCTCAAATCGATGCCAGCAAAGCAGACGGGCCCGCTTGGTCTAATGCCTACCGGGATTGTGAGTTGTTCGATAAGGATTCCGCGGGCCCGGAACACACAAAGAAGTAACATGAATGGATGGGTTTTAATCAGCAACATCCCGAAACTCCCTTCCGCTCCGCCTAGAGCAGGAGAAATCATTTGATAATCCCATTTGAAAAAAGGTTAGCCTTATAAGCGATTGGGTAGGATACCAACAAAAGATTTAAGCGGAAAAGAAAACTATATCTACTATACTACGAGTCTACTACTATATGTGCAAAAAAATACTAAAAGTTTTATTTAGTGTATCAAGTTTTGCACTGCTTTACTAATTTCTAAAGCATCCTTTTAGGGCAAAAAAGCTTGTAGTAGGATACTTTCGAGAATACTATAAAATCCAAAAACTAGCAGTGAATGGTCCAGTAGTTCTTCGCAAAACTAACTAATATTTTCCTGAATTCCTGGAAGCGAATGACCTTAATTAAATTTTCCCCAAAAAGCCAATTTTTCCATTCATCAAATAGAAAGTAAACAAAAAACCTAGGAGCCGTCACCTGTAACCGGGGATTAAAAGACCAAATAGACACAAACTATTTGTAAAGGCCTACACATAGCTTTTCCGCAAACAGCCTAGAACATACCTTATACTTATATACACATCCCTAACGATCCGTAACGATGACAAGAAATAAGATAAATTGTGACGTACATAAGGCAATATATAAGGACTGGAGAAGTCAGAGATACCGTTATACATAGACCAGAGTACCGGAGTGCGCGACACATCTGCCTGATTAATATTTTAATTAGTAACAATTAATATTGGATATATTTTGGTAAGGCTGCACATGTTAAATGAAAATTTTAATTTTAATAAAAAGTATTTTATTTATAGGTGTGGTAATTATTGACTTGGAACTTAGTAAGGAAATGTGACTTAATTATTTCAGTATAAATAAATTAAAAGAAAAACTTAGTTCCATGCAACAGTTAAAATTGTTTGGATACAGTGGTGCAGTGAGAATTGTGTCAATCAGCACTTATCTGGTTTAGGTTCGATTCCCAGATAATGTAGAAAATTAATAATCTTAATACCTTAAATATAGCTGGGCATAAGGCTCATGTATTTTAAATTTATTTATCATCACAACTACCTACATTACTTGTGAAGCTAAAATATAGTAATGCTTGAATTCATTGCAGACCCATTCTACTTTAAAAAAAATGTGTATAATGTTAACCAAACCGGGATCCTACTGCTCCCAACCAACAATCAATTATTTTAATTTTCCAAAATAAAATCGGAATCGAATCTGCGACTCCTTATCGCATTCAATAGACCGTTCGCATACACTGAGCCACTGCACTCATCGGGCCAACATTATCAGACTACCCTGTATTTTCGTAGTCTACAGTTGCAATATCTCGATGTATGCTGAGGATGTCTTGTCTTAACGTTATCATTCATTAATTTACTCTAAAAATACTTAATTCCTATATAAATATTAATCTATTTTATTTCGCTTTTTTTTCTTTTTAAAAGTATATATTTTTCCATAGTTCGATCTCATATAGTACTGTATTAAAAATAAGGATAGTTAATCTATTAGAGTACAATCTATAGTAATCATATAGTAAATTTATATAGAATATATTTATAAATGTATTTGTAAAATTACTACCCTTAAGATTATTGAGAGAATGATCTCAAATAATTAATTTTGAAGTTTTCCTTCTATTCAATCTAAGTAATTTATATAATACCTGACGTTGATAAATTAAAAATGCGTAATTTAAACAATCTACCTATTGATAGTTTATTAACCTCAGATGCCTCTGTGTAACTTTCCCCATCTTCTCTCTACCGTCTTTCTTTCTTTCTTTTTACCATCTTTCTCTGTATCTTCTACTCCAAGAGTCATCATATTAGTAGTCACTTCTTTTAGATAGGAATGCGAGCCACTTGAATCGCATCTACAGGACTCATCTAACTTGATTCAGTTTTTCAAAAATTTCAGTTTTTAGAAATCACGTGGTTGGATTTTCATAAAAAGCCCATCTATCATTTCTATGGTATTCTCCTTCTGCCAATCGTAACTTCCCAGATTCAGTTAAAACAAAAGATAATTTATTATTGGAATCAAAGCATTAGCTACTGTTTGCATCTTATCAAGCGAAGACAATGTATTATTGCAATCATTAAAGTGCATGATGCAAATGACAACAGCCTCATTTCTGGGACTATAATTAGTTGAACTACGTAATTTGTTTGCAGACCCAACAATGTGTAAGACTACTACAAAAGAGGTCGGAGTGGTGGAGACAGGGAAGAAGAAGTTGTACTCAGCTTCTGTTGAAGAGGCTTTGTCTATGACTGGTAAGTACTGGCAACTTATAGTCTATGGATCATAGGTCCCAAGTGACATGAGACAATCGTGGGTAAAAAAACACGAAGATGATGTTTCCTGTTTGAAGGTTATCTTATAGTTCTTTGTGTTTCATTTTTGTTTTTCAAACGTGAACCATTATGTTCTAAAATGACCTTTTTCCACAATTATTTTTATTTGTAAAGTAAGATTATCTATTATAAGATTAATAGTTATTCACAAAATCCTCCTCTTTTTTAATTGATCCATTTTCATCAGTTAATCTCTTATAAACTCCATACCTTTACTCCTTAGGTTTCGGCAAGTACAACTTTGGTCTCCTAGTAGTATGCAGCTGGACCCTGCAAGCGATGGGCATGGATATGTTCGGCACCAGTTTCGTCGTGGCTGCAGCCGTCTGTGACCTGGAACTGACGCTGCAGCAGAGGGCGTTGCTTACTGCTATGCCTCTTCTCGGTAAGCTATCCTGAGGAATGATTGTGAAGTTCTCCTCTAATCTTGTATTACAATTCTGGAGTGCTGTTCAGAAAACTTTGGTCTGTCGGTTTACCATGACATCTTATAGCCGTTCTTATTCCTGTGTGAGAAAGAGATGGTGCTAGACACCCTGTATAGCTCTATCTCTTTCCCTCCGTGGAATAAGTTCTGCTTAAGACGTCATGGTGGAATTAGCCAAATTGGACCACCCGTTTAGCCTTAATGCCCTGATCAAGGGAAAAGATTAATTTTTATATATATAAAATCCACTCTTACCAAGTTTTACTTTCCTTCCAGGCGTGGTAGCAGGAGCTCAGCTATGGGGCTACGTCTCCGACACGAAGGGCAGGAGACTGACTCTAGTGCTGTCCATGTCAATAGGCTTCATATTTGCTGCACTCAGCAGTTTGTCCCCGAACTGGCAGACCATGGCTATCCTCAAGCTGATCTCTTCTACATTGTAAGTATCTTTAATTTTATTTTGCTGGACATGAAACAATCAGTGTCAGACAAAAAACTGTGCAAGAAACGGTACAAAACAAGAAACTTTCCCCAAAAACATCTTTCATTTCGAGGTTTTTGGCTGGGGTTGAGCTCGTGGCTAAATAATAGCAGCCGCTCAGGTCGATCTTTAGGTTAAGCTGCGCTTGCCTAGGTTGGTCTGTGGATGGGTGACCACCCGTTACATACCGAGTTTCCTCCGTGCCTCGGAAAGCACGTTAAGCTGTTGGTCCCGGCTGCCATTTATAGATCTTTGACAGTCAATACTGATAGTCAGTGCCCCGAAAAGTCTGACAACCAGTCTTATCATGGAGTATCATATTACCCAGTACTAACTGGGTTATGGAGGTCAGATAGGCAGTCGCTCCATGTAGAATACTGGTATTCAGCTGCATCCGGTAAGACTAGAAACCGACCCCAACATAGTTGGGAAAAGGTTAGGCAGATGATGATGCTGGGGTTGGCAGCTCCAGACGCAGTCATACTTAGTTAAACTCTATTGCAACAAAAATCATGCACTCTGCTATAAACTTACCTTAAATAGAAATTGAGATAACAATAAAAGACAAGAGTGACTGGATAATTATGTAAATACAACCTGAAACGCCAACCGCCACACTTGTACCTATACAAATATTGTTCGCGTTTTTTCCCACGTTATCTCGAAATTTCATGATCCAAAACGTGTGATTCAAAACTTCTGTCACACCATATTAATAGGTCAACATATATAAGATAACACAATAAAAATAGCGCCATTAAACCTTTAAATAATATTGTTGTAAGTAATGGAAATGTACCAATCTTTCTTATTTGAATTTTTGGGATTGAGAACTAGACGCGACGCACGATGGAGGGCACTTTTGGGCACGTTTGATGGTCCTTAGTGTTTCTACACACCTGTTATTTCCCCAAAACTTGTGTTGGGATACAACTTTTTGAGCAAAAGCATTAGTTTCTCGAAAGGATAAAAGCACATTGACACTATCACTAAAAAAACTGGAACTCATTACACTTATAATCCCCGAAGGATCAAGCACAGGTGTTTATATCAAGGACACCACATTTAACCAGTTATATTTTAATTCGACGAGCCTATAATTGCCATCGCCCGAGCACAAATCCAAGCTCTGTGGTCACTACTGAGAAATTCCTGATAAAAAAATCATCAGTTTCGGAATCGAACCCAATATCTCAGGCTCAACCAACGAGGCAATCTGGAACTCACTCACTAATCACGTGATTTTACGTATGGAAAAAATCGCAAACAGCTCTTACCAAAATAGAAATACTATGTGGGTCTAGAACTAAGCAAATATGACGTCACACGAGTCGCAGCAGAGAAAATGTACGTCATGGAAGTAGCGACAATGTTATCGCACCTATTATGCAAACTTTTCCGAGTTAGTATTTAGATTGTGATAAGAAACCCCCTGGCGAGACAAAGACAAGATAACCACTGAACACACACAGTTCTATATTAAGAACTTTAGTATCTGAAAGTAACTAAGTAGAGTGATTACGATTTTCTTTGTTGCTTTGTTGAAAACTGACCTACCGAAACAGAGGTGAATGTTAAACGTGTTTGTGCATGTGATGCAAGTTAGCACGAAATGCAAGGTTTTCTTCTTTCTTCAAATTTATTTGTACGACGACTATTAATATAGGATGCCATCATTACATTTGATACTCTATTAAGTAGTACTATAGACTCAAGTTCTTATAACTGAACGGAAAGGTGTACTGCTGGGGAGTATGTTGCGGCCCTTCTTGTCCCAGCTGAAACTCTAAGAAGTGTTAAAGGGTAGGATTTATGACAGCCTGATTTTTGTAATCGCTAGTAATGAAATAAATTATTATAGACACTGAAGCAGTCGAAAAGAATTAGTTTAGGACATCATTGAGGGGTGAGAGATCCGTGTATCAGTCAGTCATCTCTTTATTTATTCGCAATGAACTGGAGAAAAAGCGAGGAATAACATTACAATGTTAAACTCTCTTTTTCTTGTTGTATAAAGAAGCATTTAACAAAAAAAAACTAGTTACATTCGGTCAGTAAAAAGAAAAATTCGAAGCGACAGTCCCTTCTTAGCAACTAAACCAACAATAGTATTAACGCCATCATGCACAGGGTACCCTGGCAAGTGTGGGGTGTAATTTATGATTGTTTTGTTTTTCTGGTAGATTTAAGTACTAACATTAGTTTTTTAAGTTGTATGTTATACTAAACAAATGGATATGAATTTGCCTGTAGTAAAAGAATTTTATTTATTTTTTACTAACGTAACAAATTTTATGATTGGTCCTTTACCCCACAGCACTTCAGCCAGCAACTCAGGTGCCTACACATTGCTTGGAGAGAGCTGTTCGGAACGTGCCCGTGGACGCGCCATGTTATTGTGCACGTGTGCGCTCATGTGTTCGCAAGCTACCGTTGCAGGTATGTACTGTTTGTAGAAGAATTAACACTGCATGTGCTAAATTCTTATTTGGGTGTATGCAGTGGCTTTAAACTGTCTTCATGACTGTGTCGTATTTATAGCCAACTGATTAAACATCAGTCTGATAATAGAAGTTAGCATTTTTGCATCTGCAAATAAGTTCTTCAATACTGACTTTCTTTTCGGAATTCAGTTTTAGTATAGTTTATACTTCATCACCAATCTCGTACCATTATTCCAATTTATTTGATGTCGGCGTAGCATATCTACTTCTTCCATACTTCTCAATTACTCGATATCTCAGTAGTCACCTTCTTTCTCTTCATTCATCCGACACAGATTCCATCCATCGTTTTATTCTTCTATCCTCTATTATGGTGATCATTTAAATATCGAAAATTGATCACATAATTATAATACTGGCCTATTTTTGTCCCACTGTAGGGCATAATAATTTTCTGTTAGAGATATTGCATGTGCACTGCTTACAACGCTTTGTTTTATTATTTAGGGCCAGGTTTCTCACAATGTTTTCTTCACCGATGTTTATAAAGTCCAAGATCCCTTTATATCATAATCGATCGTAACTAACCAAAACGTGTTTTCTTCTAGTATTCGCCTACCCCATCCTTCCCATGCAGTTCGCCTATCACATTGACTTCCTGGGCATTACATACCGTCCATGGCGTCTCTTGGCACTCGTCATGTCCCTGCCATGCGCCATCACTGCATGTCTGCTGCAACTGTTCTACGAGAGCCCCAAGTTCCTCGTCAGTCATGGAAGATTGGATGAGGCTCTACAAGTCCTGAAGAACATCTATGCTATTAATACTGGCAATAAGGCTGATAGTTTTCCTGTAAGTAGCAATGTTTTATACATTACATTTTAGGACAGAGAAATTTTTACCTAACTTTTAAGAAAAATGCAGTACTATGTACATAAATGGAAAAAGATAACACCGAATGCCAAACATAGAACTCTTACTCAAGGGTGTCTAGGACTTTTAATCTGTTAACAAACAAACGTATCACATCTAAATTAAATGAGTTTCTAGAAATTATCTTCAAGTTTTTATTCAACACTGTCTTTTTGTTCTGATTTAAATCTTTATTCATCTTTTTCTAGGTTCATAAACTTCTGGATGAGAATGAGAACCAATCTGCGGAGGCAAAGGTATCTTTTCTCAAGTCGGTGTGGCAACAGACAGTGCCGCTCTTCAGAGCACCCTTGCTAAAAGAGACCCTTAGGCTGTTCTATCTCGTTGCGGTTATTTATATGACGTAAGTTCTTTGAATTTTGTAACAGTATAAATATTCTGATTTTGAAAATTGTAAATGCAAATGGTGAATGAAACTTCACAAAAAAATCTGAAGTCGCGAAACGACTCCCGGCCACCGTAGATGCGGGTCTGTGGACGGTGAGCAATGGGTAGCTCACTGTCCGTCCGTCTATTGACGACAGGCCTTGTCGACGCCACTTTAGTGTTTCAAGCGCGTCTCAAAGAGATGTCAGCAAAGCAGAGGGGCCTGCCAGGGACACCGCCTGCGGGAGTTGCGAAGTGTTCGAAAGAGATACCGCGGCCCCGGAACATAAAGAGCAACAGAAGGTACATGGGTCGGTACAAGTCTGACACTCCCCCCTCCCGCTCCGCCCAGAGCGGTTGATAATTTCACATCAACAATTAAATTAGGCCAATTACCTGAGGCATTCATCGACAGTTGTTTAATTTGCGCCTAAATTGATTGATGAGTGACGGCAGAGATCCTTTTGATATAAGTAATACTCTTTGCGGTACAGTTAATTACTTCAAGGTTCCCTTTTCCGGGTGGTTTTATAATCATTTTCTTTCATTATAGTGGCAGTGGCTTCATCCTTTGGTTGCCGTACATCATGAACAACCTGTTCTTCGTGCTGGAGGCTGGCGGAGGCGAGGGTATGAACCTCTGCGCTGTCATCAAGTATCCCTCCGTCGCCGGCTTTGCTACTGGAAATATGACTGTAAGTGTGTTTGTACTTTTTAGAGCCTATTATTAAGACTCTGCTGTGCGGCCGTCTGTCAGTCTGTCACCAGGCTGTATCTCATAAACCGTGATAGTTAGACAGTTGAAAATTTCACTGATGATGATACTAAAGAACAGAATAAAATAAATATTTAAGTAGGCTCCCATACACAAGTAGGTACACCAAACATGTTTTTTGCCGTTTTATTGATACCTAATGGTACGGAACCTCTCGTGCGTGAGTTTGACTGACACTTTTCAGGACACCCTAACATTTAAACAGCCATCAATTTATCACACCTACACCTGATGCTTTTTTACGAAGTCTTCAATGCCAAGCAAGCGTAACTCAGTCAGAAAGGCCTGCCAGTGCCTCCGCCTGCCGGGGTTGCAGGTTGTTCGAAAGAGATACGGCCCCGGAACGTAAAGGCAATCGAAGGAACATGGGTGGGTTTTAGTCAGTACAAGTCTGACAATCCCTCCCGCTCCCTGAGCGGGGGAGGTTATTTGATGTCTTCCCACCCCAAAAAAAAAGCGTAACTGAGGCATCATCAGCATAGCCTTGTCCCACTATATTCGGGTCATCTTCCAGTTCAACCAGCAGCTGTATACCAGTATCTTACACGGAGCTTACTTTTGTGAGCTTCACAACTCAGTAATCACAATAGGTACTACTTGGTAAGACTAGTTTTAAGACTTCTCGCTCCTGATTACCTGACTAAATAAATAAATAAAATATCATGGGTGTTGACCCATGATATTTTATTTATTTATTATTCACACACGGCTATCTGATCCCAAGCTAAGAAGAGCTTGTGTTATGGTAACCAGACAACTGATATACATACTTATATAATTTATAAATACATAGGTATTATAGATAAATCGCACCCAGACACAGAACAAACAATCATGCTCATCACACAAAGTTTGTCCTAGGTGGGAATCGAACCCACGACCTCCGGCTCAGCAGTCAGGGCTACTAACCACTAGACCAAGAGGCCTGTCATGTACGACTAACCCTATTTATACTGTCTTCTCCACTACCAGGACGTTGAAATCTGCGATGACACAATCCAAGACACGACCCTCTTCTCCGCGATGACGTACGGCGCCATGGCGAGCTGTTCCAACGTGCTCCTGTCCCTCACCTGTGGCAGTCGCAAGCGCATGGCAATGATCTGCATAATGGCCATGTCAGCTATCGCCGCCATCTTGTTGAACGTGGTGGCTGAGCCACTGGCGGGGGGAATATTCTTCTTCTTCTTCCTGATGTGCGCACTGTCCATGGGGATATTGAGCGTGTATTTTGTGGAGCTGTATCCTACTTCCTTAAGGTTTGTTAACATATTTATTTATGTAGATAGCATTTGTTTTAGGTGAAGGTAAAATCACAAAAAGACTGGAATTTCTGTAGGAGATGACGCAATTGGCTGAAGAATTAAATTAAAAAAAAGTGTGGTCAAATTAAATTAAAGTTATAGGTAGAGTTGTTCATAATATACACCTCTATTTCACCAGTTATGTTGAAGTCCCATGTTATCCTAGCCTATTGTCATCTACTGGGTGCACATCAAGACTCCTTGCTGCTGAGAAATTTCTGATGGAAATACCCAATGACCCTTTGCCAGCCCTGAAAGTCGAACCCATAACGTTATGCTCAGCAGTCTTCTAGTAATTAGAGTAATGAGGCAGTCGATAGACAGATAAATATAATATACCTTATTGATTAGCAGTTAGATATATAGACTAACAGCATATACTTTATTGATCACATAAATTATTATACAGCTCTTTTACACAATGTTACTAAGTAATTATATAAAGGTGCAAGCATTTGACATAGCTCTTTTATATGTATACGTAATGTTAATAATTTGGTGCAAGCAAATTCTACAGAATTTTAAACTTCAAGGCCTAGTTAAATCGTAATCCAATGAGTCTGTAAATTAAGTTGTACTACACTATTCTTAAATAACTATTCGCCAAATTCCTTCTGATGCTAACAATCTTATTAAATTATATGAGCAACGCACTTGCTACAATATTCCTGCTATCGTATCTCCGAAGGCACTTAAAATGAACGCCGTACATAAAACTAATTAATTACCGAGAGTGATAATATTCGGAAAATGTATCGAGGAAACACTCACGACAAAATTGTGACCGAAAATGTCATGTTGTCATGAAGAACTTACTGATCTAATTTAAAAAAAATATTTAAATCACATTTTTTTTTAATACGTTGCCCAATACCGCCGTTAGTTTCTCCTGTATCGTGGATGCGTTTACAAACAATTAAACTCACAAACACAACCAGACCAAAAACAAATATTTGTACGCCACACAAATATTTGTTCCGTGCGAGAATCGAACCCGCGACACGCAGCGCAACAGTACTTCGATAAGCCACTGGGCCAACCGTGTCGTCTAATTTTTTCCCCGACTGCGCGCCGCAAAGGAGGGTAATGTGTTGTCCGTTGCTGTTGCCGTTATTGCTTGTCGTCTTGCCGTCTGACCGGGACTGACTATGGCTTTCTATTTTCTCATTACTTTATTATACTTTTCTTTTACAGAGGGATGGTGTCCTGTCTGTCAGTGATGCTGGGCAGGCTCAGCGCATTCCTAGGAGTCAACGCGATAGGGGCGTTGATATCAACCAGCTGCGAGGCCACTTTCTATGGCTGGTCACTGTTGTTGCTAAGTAAGTTACCGTTTAATCATTAAAATTTTATTTTATTTTGCCCGCGGCTTCGCTCGCGTTAAATTTGGGGTATCACAGTTCCCCTTTCCTAATTTACAGCTACCTGCTACCTGTAGGGTTTGCCCTTGCCCCTTATTTATTGTAATAGCAATGCTAAGGTTTCCCTTTTCTTCAATCTTTCTCCCTCATATCTCAATCTCTTTCTAATGTTTCAAATTCATTTGTCCGTCTCCAGGGTCCCAACTATCTCTGTACCAAAATTCATCAAAATCAATTTAGCCATTTAGGCGTGAATACGTAACAAAGAAACAAACACATAAACTCAGTTTCGCTTTTGTAATATTAGTAAGGATTTCTTTAGTTCTGGCATGACTATATATAGTTAGTAATTATCTTATTAATTACTTAGACTATAGCACGGCCAACGAGAAGCGATACCAAATGTAAGCAAAACACATGCTAAAACCCCATCTAAAATGGCCGCCCGAATGTTGGAGAACGAGACATTACGACAAAGGCACACGATGGAAAGAGCTAAATATTAGATTGTCAACGCCACAGTTGTTCTTTAGGTTAATGACCTTTCGTATCGCTTCTCGTTGGCCGTACTATAGTTTCGTGAACGAATGAGTCTAAACGTGACCAAAAAATGCAAGCTAACTAGAGCTGTGAGTCATATAGGTACTTAGCTGTATTTTGTAATTATTTGAAACAGCTGACAGTTGAATAGCTGTTTTTACAGCACGTGCGTATTTAAATTCCAATTAAAATTGTATATAATCAAAATAACACAACAACTTTTTAAATGATAAAGTAGTAATAAATACAACGTGTTTATTTCCCCACTGATTAGGAAGCAGTTTAAATAAAAATAAGTTACATAATTGATTACATATCATATTATTTATTTTATTTTCGTTTATCAGTGATAAATATAACAGCATGCAATAAACCCCCTATGTTTATTTACCTATGTTATGCTACATTACCTGAAGGGCTACTATGACATCTTATAGCAGTTCTTATTCCACTGAGGGAAAGAGATGGTGCTAGACACCCTGTATAGCTCTGTCTCTTTCCCTCAGTGGAATAAGAACTGCTTTAAGACGTCATAGTAGGGTAGCTGTTCGAAACTAATCAAATATATTAAATTGTTCCACTACAGTGGATCTATGTGTAATCTAATCTTAGTTCAGTGCAAAAGGACAAATAAAAAAAAACAATTTGGTCTTTTGGTAATGCTATCCTTACTAATATTATGAAAGCGAAAGTGAGTTCGTTTGTTTGTTATGTCTTCACGCCTAAATGGCTAAACCGATTTTTATGAATTTTGGTACAGAGATAGTTGAGACCCTGGTGATGGACATATGCTACTTTTTAAAAAAGGTGAGAAATGAGGTAGAAAGAAAAAGAAAGCTTTTTTGCTATTATAATAAATAAGGCGCAAGGGCAAAAACTACAGGTACCTGCAAATCAGTAAAGGGGAACTGTGTTACCCCAAATTTAAAGCGAGCGAAGCCGTGGGCAAAAGCTAGTCTTCTATAAAAGAGGGAAAATCACTCATTACGAAGTCTCAGAAACTACAATTGTTAGACGTCTCAAATTTAGCATGGGGAATCCTTTTAAGTGGGTGAAACAGGGTGGCAAAGTTATATATAGTAGAACGCGATTCCTTGACCGTATTTGATTTGAATTTTGGATGCATTCTTTCACGAAATTAATAGTCTATATAACATTATGCTACTATACTAAGAAGCTGAGTAACGGGTGTAACCGCTGGACACTACTAGTCCTTACTAATATTATAAAAGCGAAAGTGAGTTTGTTTGTTTTTTACGATTACGATTTTGATACGATTTTGATGAATTTGGGATAGTTGGGATCCTGGAGATGGGCTACTTTTTTAAAAAAAGATTGAGATATGGGGAAGAAAGAGGGAAGAAAAGGCGCTAGGGCAAAAACTCAGTAAAGCGGAACTGTGTTACCCCGAATTTAACGCAAGCGAAGCCACGGGCAAAAGCTAGTATTAGTATAAATTTTTAACAATATATTTTTCTCTTTTTCAGGTGCTATAGTAGTAGCGTGGTTCCTGCCAAAAGACAAAGCTCCCAAGACGTAAAGATTCACGTACATGACTGGATCTACCGAAGACTGAACATTTTTACTCCTAATTGTACATTGTGTATGAATGAATGACTGCCTTATGTCGTGGTCGCAAGGGCTTATTCGTCAACTCGCGCCTCACAAACTCGCGACTGCGCGCGAGTTAGCACCTTCTGATTTTAAATATTTTTGTTGTAATCAACTCGCGACCGAATGAAAATCTGACGTATTTACAATCATCTACAAAAGACAAAACACTTTGGTAGATGACTGTAAATACATCAGGGGCCTTATTCTGCTAAGTATGTAGCAGATTACCAAACTTGTCAAAATTAACCATTATGCGATCAGTGATCGACCATTCTGACACTATTGTAATAGCAGATTAACCACCGAATACTGAAACGTCACTCAAAATTTAAGTACCACTTAAATTTAACAGATACTCAAAAGTGACGTTTGACAATACAAAATCTAAAGTTTAAGAGCTGCTCAAATGTTAAGCAGTCCTCACATTTTGAGTGACGTTTCAGTATTCGGGGGTAAGACCCCAGATTTCACGTAGGCGCGAGTTGACGAATAAGCCGTCGCAAGAGCTTCTGAGTGTGAGGTTTCGAGATCGACTCCCAGTTCGAGGCAGGTTATATTCGGTTTCACAATTGGGATTTTCTCAGCCTAGTAGTCCTGAATGTGTGCTGGCTATAGGCTGACCAATAGTGTACTATAGGTACCTCTGCCTAACTGTTGCAGAATAGCTGGTGTGATGTTATGTGTATGAATGCGTCTGAGCGTTGTGTTATATGCTTCTGACTGACTGATAACTTTATTGAATGCATTTGTTTAGTTTTTATTTCTTTTAAAATCGTTACTATAATGTTATAAAAGCGAAAGTGAGTTTGTTTGTTACGTCTTCACGCCTTTTGGTTCAGATAGTTGGAACCCTGGAGACGGATATAAGTTTTTTTTTAATGTGAGTAATGAGGGAGAAAGAGGGAAGAAAAGGGAAACCTTAGCATTGGTACCTGCAAATCAGGAAAGGGTTCAATTCGGGGTAACACAGTTCGTGGTACCCCGAATTGAACGCGAACGAAGCCGCGGGCAAAAGCTAATGCCATATATTGCTATCGATATCGCCATAAACTGTAGCGAACGATATAGTGAAAGAAAATAAATCAAGGAATTAATATTATCTTTATAGTTCTTGAACTAATCTGTTACCAGTTACTCCTTTATTATTTCCAAAAGCTTGATCTTCATAAAATATAAATGCTTATTATATTAGTATGAAATCTTTCCTATTATATCAATAATGTAAATAATTATTTTTTTAATCAATGTGTTCCTGATAGGACCATTATTTAATGTATATACATAGCATTCTACATTTAAAAAATATTGTCGTAATAATTATAAAAACTAATATTAGGTACCTACTTGATTATATGTTTAGTTGTTAGTAATACGAATATATAATAAATGATACATAATGAATATTAAAACTACGTTTTCTTTATTTCCTTCTTAAGTATTAATCTAATATATAAAATTCTCGTGTCACAATGTTCGTTCCCATATTCCTCCGAAACGGCTCGACCAATTCCTTTTTTATGCATATTCAGTTCATCTACGAATAATATACATATATGCTATCTATCTTTCAAACCCCTTAGTGATAACGGTGGTAATCAGCGGGTGAAACCGCTGAGCACAGCTGAAAAATATAAATAAATCATAGATAGATAGATAGAATATTCTTTATTATGTACACCATACAAACTACAAGAATAACAGTATACAACTTATAAATAGGGTGACACAATGGGCAGTCTTATCGCTAAAAGCGATCTTTTCTAGCCAACCTTTGCATGAATTTAAAGTAGGAGAGATATACCTAATGATTATTCATATAATTATAATTTTATATTATAACTAGCGGCCCGGTACCTGCTTCGCTACGTATTTACAAAAAAATGTGATGCAGCGTCATCTGCCGGACAAAATTGTGAATCTAAACCAGTCCCAGATCCCCTTGAACACACACAAAAAATTTCATCAAAATCGGTCCAGTCGTTTGAGAGAACTTCAGTGACATAATCAAATCAAATCAAATCAAATCATTTATTTCAATTAGACCATTACAGGCACTTTTGAAAGTCAAGAAACAAAATGAATCTACAGTCCCGGTCACAAGGCATAATAACTTGTGAAAGTACTGTAGTTGCCCATTCCAAAGCGTTGATCTCTATGGAGAAGAATGGGCAAGAAACTCCATGGACACTCTTTTAAATTATAATATTTTTACAAAAACGTGTTTACATCATTCATGTTGAGATTATACAAATATGTGAGAACGATGTAAAAAGGCGTGCACAGTAAGAGTGCCAGAGTAAATAAAAAGCAAAATTTAATTTTAAATCTAAATAAGTTTAAAAATGAACCGTGGTAGCTAAAAAATGACCAGTCCCAACTGACAGCGCCCGTTCACGAACATGACGTATGGATCAGCCCCATTCAGCTCGACCATTTTGAAGGGAGCTAAATGACCCGACACACCCGCCACCATCAGTGAGACATTTAAGTGAGCCTGACACTATCAACCACCAGGGCTTCGTCAAGTCAATGATAATACATAGCACTCACATATGGGCTTAATAATTATACAATACTAGAGAATTGATTCTATACATTGCAAAGATAGTCTTACAATCTTCTGCAGCTTCCACTATAGCTTCGGATACTAACCAATGAGTTTATCCCTATGCTTGTGGAGCAGGACTAGCATTAAGCCAAGCATTTTTATCATCAATATAATCCCCCAACTTATAATATGCTTGCCTACATAGTGTGCGTTTAATACAAGATTTAAATTTCGTTTCATTCAGTTGAAGAATGTGGGGAGGTATTTTATTGTAGCATTTTAAACAGTACCCCATGAAAGATGAGTCTACTTTAGCTAACCTGAAACCTGGTTGAACTAATTGGTCCCTATTTCTAGTATTATAATTGTGTCTGTCACCTCTTTTACTAAAAAGATGCAAGTTTTTCCTGACATACATGATGTTTTCATAAATATATTGACAAGGTACTGTCATGATGTTAATATCCTTAAACTGTTCCCTTAAAGAATCTCGCCTACGTAGGTTATATATGGCCCTGATGGCTCTTTTCTGCAGAATAAATATAGACTCGATGTCTGCAGCCCGTCCCCAAAGTAAAATACCGTATGACATTATACTATGAAAATAACTAAAATAGACTAGTCTCGCGGTATCTACATCAGTAAACTGACGGATTTTTCTAACAGCATATGCTGCTGAACTAAGGCGTCCTGCAAGAGATGTTATATGCGGACCCCATTGTAGCTTTGAATCGAGTGTTATTCCCAAGAAAACAGTTTTTTCGACGAATTCTAGTTTCTCTTGATTCAATACTATGTCACACACACTGTTTTTGACATTTGGTAGAGCAAATCTTATGCACTTCGTTTTTTCCCCATTTAATACTAAATTATTAGCGGTAAACCAATTATGTACCTGCATTAGGGCATTATTTACGTCGTCAAGATTTGTGGCACGCCTGTTTATCTTAAATATTAAAGAGGTATCGTCAGCAAATAACACCATTTGTGGTTGGTTTTTAAACAAATGGGGTAGATCATTTATATATACTAAAAATAGGAAGGGACCTAATATCGATCCTTGTGGTACACCCATCTTTACATTTAAACCCATTGAATTGACACCATTTATTTGTACTTGCTGCTGTCTATCATTTAAATACGATTTAACTAAACTAAGGGCAAGTTTCCCTAGGCCGTAATGTTCAAGTTTTAAGAGCAGGGTTTCGTGGTTCACGCAATCAAATGCTTTTGAGAGGTCACAAAAAATCCCTATGGCATCCTGTGCCTCTTCCCACGCAGTAAATATGTGTTTTAATAGGGTGACACCGGCGTCAGTCGTACAACGTCCTTTGGTGAAACCATACTGCTTTTCATGTAAGATTTTATTGGTGTTAAAGTGGTTGAGCATTTGGTTAAGCATTACCTTTTCAAACACCTTGCTGAAAACCGGCAAAACGGATACGGGTCTATAATTATTGGTGTCTTTACTGTCCCCAGATTTGAAAAGCGGTATTACCTTGCTGTATTTCATAAGGTCCGGGAAGACTCCTTGGTCCACACACAAATTAAATATTAAGGCTAAGTACGGTGCTATAGTCTCAATGATAGCTTGACAAACTTTAATAGACAATCCCCAAAGGTCTTCGGTTAACTTGATTTTTATTTGTTTAAAAGCTTTAATGACTACAGTGGGATTAATATGCTTAAACTGAAACTCAGCCGGGCATGGTAAAACGTTTGCTCTTAATAAGTCAACAGAAAGCAAGGGTGAGGAATTTAACGTTTCTGTAGTTTTAATTGGGATACTAGTAAAGAAATCCACAAATTCTTGAGCAACTTCGTTTTTTGTGGTTAGAAGACCACGTGAAGACTCTAGTGTTATATCATTATTATATTTTTTATTTCTATTAGTTTCACTATTGATTATTTTCCAAACCGTCTTAATTTTATTATCAGCGGATTTAATCTTGTTGCTTATGAATAAGGCTTTAGCTACCTTGCAGGTGTTTTTAAACATTTTTGAGTAAGTAGCAACATAGTGATTGAATGTTTCCGAGTTGATGTAAGGCTTAAGGCCGTAAAGTTCAAACAGCCGTTCCCTACTTTTTCTTATACCCTTAGTTGCCCAATCACTAAATAGAAACTTTGGGCTAATAGATTTAGTTTTAATTTTTAGCGTATCATTGAACTCTGAGTAGACAACCGAAAAGAATTCCTCATAAAAATGATTTACATTATTAATATCATATCCCGGAATGCCTAGATTACTTATTAAATTATTGTTAAATTTATTTAAATTGCTGGGTGTTATTTGTCTAGACTGTATCTGAATTTTTTGTGATGATGTGTAGGACTCGAAAACAACGGTTTGACCGCTGTGATCAGAGGGAAGGTAATTTACAATGGATTTATCTAAGAAGTCGCAGCAACAGAAAACATTATCAATACATGTAGCGGTATTTGTAGTAATTCGGGTTGGCTCCGAAAACACATTCAACAAATTAAATGATTTAAAAAGATTTAAAAATCTACTGCTATTTGAATTTTCATCTAAAATATTGATGTTAAAGTCACCACAGATGACTAGCGATTTATTACCTGTTGCAAGTTTTGCCAAAGCATCTTCCATTACTGACTCAAATATCGAGTAGTTTTGATAATTTGGGGGCCTGTAAACACATACTATGACATGCTTATCTAGCTCAACACAAGATAATTCAATATTATGTTCAACCGATAGATCAACTATATCAATACGACTTCTAAATTTAATACTATTTTTGACTAAGATTAGTGAACCCCCACGCATCTTAGATTTACGGTTAAAGCAACTGCCTACACTGTAATTTTCATAATTAATTAGCATTTCATGATCTTTTAACCAATGTTCGGTGAAACAAACAATATCAAACTTAGTTTTTTCTAAAAACAATTCAATCTCTAGTTGTTTTGAAGAGAAACCTTGAATATTTTGATGAAGTAATTTCAAGGAATTCTGCTTAGCCCCTTTTTTAAATGTAACTATTTGAGAGCCAGAAGGTACCTTGGTGTCTGTTGTCTTACTAGCTAGTTTAAATGAGCCGGAGTGAGCGACAATACTCCCCCGCCTTCCTTGTAAAAAGGTTTATTAGTAGAAGTACTAATATTTGCAGTGTTAATAATTGTACAAAACATAGACATAATATTTATGTCCGAGTGAATATTATAAGCTAATAGCCTAGCTATTTTGTGTCTACAACTAGTAGGTAGAAACACACTACCCCACACTACACACTCACAGAAGAATTATATCTATAAAGATGATCATAATAATCATTCCTTGCCCCTATCCTAATTTATTTGTGTTCAGCACACCATTTCTTCTTCTCTACTCGTCATCGGAGGTCTAAAATGGCGGCTTCAGCAGAATCATAATAGGTTAAAATAAGAATTACGTTACCATTCGTGAAACGGTCACAAAGTGTCAATTCACAATATCAACTACGTCTGTAACTACATATTTTAAGAATTTTAACGTTATTTATTTATTTATTTGGATCTCCAACAAAGGATACACAGATACATTATAATACACAATACAATAGGTTGTTTTAAGTTTGTTCATTTAATTATAGGAGACCACAGCATCCACATATAACTAGGTGTTAACACAGACGAATCATAATTCATATTATTATTATGATTTTGCTTAACCGACCATTTTAGACCCCCTGATCGGAAGCCTTATTTCCTCACATATCACCATATTTTCAAAATGTTGCCCACCTCATCGTACGTATGTAATATTAACCTACTCATCATTGGCACAAAACAAAGAACGGCTTAAAAAACGTCATATTTAAAAAAAAACACGTGCACGATGTATATCTTAATTGGTAAGATTTATGGATAGTGTATTTATCTAGGATAAAACAATCTATATCTATTATTTGATTGTATTTTTCAGCCTTGAATTTTTCCTAGATAAACTTTGAAAAAAAAATAAACATCCTTATCCTTAAATTGCTTAATATTATAAAAGCGAAAGTGTGTTTGTTTGTTTGTTACCTCTTCACGCTTTAATGGCTAATCCGATTTTGATGAATTTTGGTACAGAGATAGTTGGGAACCAGGAGACGAACATAGGCAAATATTTATATTAAAAAAACTGGGATGTGAGGGAGAAAGAGGGAAGAAAAGAGAAAACTTAGCGTTGCTATTACGAATCCATAAGGCGCAAGGGGAACTGTGTTACCTCGAATTTAACGCGAGCGAAGCCGCGGGCAAAAGCTAGTAAAATATAAAGGGGTAAAAGTATCTACCCTTAACGAATCCAAAAAGGTACCTGTTCTGCCAATCATTGTGATTATTTTTAAGGTTCAGTCTGTACCACAAAAGGAAAAAACGGAACCCTTAAAGGATCACATTTTTGTCCGTCTGTCTGTCAGGGTTGATTTTTCACAGATAGGGACTTAAGTTTATGGTTTTAATTTCAACTCAATATCTCCACGCGTTCCCGAGATAAATGCTCTCGAATGACACACAGGCGGACAACGACTTCAATAAATAAATAATTTCGTTTATTTCGGAACAAAAACAAAAGAATGTAGAACAACAAGTAAACAATTTTAGCCGCAAAAGTATAAACTGTAGCGCAGCTAACAACGCTCATCTCCAGGCACAGAATGGAAATTGAATGCTGTTGTTCCATGCAAAAATTTCAAAAATATTTAAAAACAAAATAATAAAGATAAAAAAAAAAGATTAAAAAAAAATAAAGTACATGACATAATGATTTGGGATGTGTGTGAGTAATGGGTGTAAAGGTGAGTGTTAATGAAGAGTGTGAAGTGTGTATGTGTGTGGGTGTGTGATTGAATGTGAATTGACCCTATAATTAGAGTTCCCTTCTTCAAAAGGAAAAACGTTACCCTGAAAGTATTACACAAATACCTCACGACTTCGTTAAGGGTGTTTTTAAACCTTTTAGATAGCAGAAACTGCTACAAATAAATAAATATTCTCGATACTCTTAAATTGAACATTGGCCATTAATCGATAAGATTAAATTATTATTTAATAGCAGATAAGTTTGTACTGATCGCAAATATTTTTTATCGACAGATAATATGATGATAATGTCACAAATAATGTGTAGTAAATATATCTAATTACTAGCTGTACCCACAGCGGTTTCACCCGCTGCTCAGGTCCCCCTTTCTCACCTTTTAAACCTTCCCTGGACTTCCAGGAGTATTTCAAGACTAAAATTAGCCAAATCGGTTCAGCCGTTCTCGAGTTTTAGCGAGACTAACGAACAGCAATCCATTTTTATATATATAGATAACCTGTAGGTACTCTTTCAAACACATTTCTATTAAATCGTAAAGTAATATCAAGTCCCTTAATATGTTACTGTCGGGACCATCATCCATTAAAAATCTACTGCTGCTGTTTGCCCAATTATTATGGGTTGTGACTGTTACAGACTGTGTGACTTGTTTTATTCTTTTCAGTTTTCATAACGTTTTTGTATTTATTTTAGAGGTTGTATTTACGATTATATTGTTACAATTTCCGTAAACGGTTGTTTTAAAAGTATCTACATGTTTTAAGTATTTTACGTACATTTATCACTTTTATGTTTGAAATGATGAGCCTTTATATTCATGCAGTACAGTATATGTCCAATCTAACACAGGGAGTGTTAGACTTAACACTCCTTTAACAGGAACAGACTGCACTCTGAACAGAGTGGGAGGAGTCATTTTTTTCTCGATCCAAGCGGTGAAAAGCCTTTGTCACCTGCAGGGCTACCATGACATCTTATAGCAGTTGTTATTCCTGTGTGAGAAAGAGATGGTGCTAGACACCCTGTATAGCTCTGTCTCTTTCCCTCAGCGGAATAAGTTCTGCTTTAAGACGTCATCATAGGGTAGCTGGTCAGTTAAGCCGAATCGATTGACACAATAATCATTGAATCTGAATAAATTGAATGATGATTATGTCAATCGTTTTTTTTTTAAACAGTAATAAACGGACATTATTTTCCCCGAATTCATAACAATAATTACGCAAAAACAATAATTGAACAAGAAATCGAACGTCGGCGTGCGTGCCTCGGAGGCCTTGGATTTAATTCAGGCTTTCTGTGTGAAGTCTTTACGAGTTGATATGCAGCGAATTTCCTTTTTAAGGCTAAATTTATATAAATATAGGTCTTATGAAGCGTTCTATGCAGTTCGTTAACCCGAATATCTCGGAATAGCAGTTTGGAATCGGGAATCGTGCCTGCAACCCCTTTTAACAAAAGACTTAAACATAAAGGGTCCACGATAGGTACATGTCTTAATCTTCCTAATATTACATCGTGTTTGTTTTCTTTTTGTTCTTTTTTTTAAACGTTGCCCCACCCTAGGAATTTCTCCTGAATCGTGGGTGTGTTTACAAACATTTAAACTCACATACACAAACAGCCAGACCCGAAACAATTACCTGTAGGCCATACAAATATTTGTTCCGTGCGGGAATCCAACCCGCGACACGCAGCGCAGCAATCAATCGCTCAGTCAATGCGCCAACCTTGACCGTATAGGTCTAACCATGTTTTGTCTATGGTCAAAACGACTACTATCCCTACTCCGCTAGATTGCCATCAAGACGTCATACGACGTGCGACCTTTGCTCTGTACACAGTGTGTTTATATCAGTCCAATATAATAATTAGAAATAAGTGGCAAATATCTGCTAAATACGTAAAATTTTCGTTGTGCTATATACAGTGACTATTGTGGAACCATAATCAACAGTTGTTTTGCGAAAAACACAGTTTAATATTCAAAATTAACTAAAAACAGTTCAAAAATTCAACGTTTTTAAGTGTTCAAAGTGACTTGTGTATTTAAGAACAAAGGACCTCATTACTCACGATAATATTGCAAGTCATTGGATAAATTAAGCTCTAAATACTGCTTCGAAATTTCGTCAGCAGCTATCAAGACACCGTGGTCGAGTGGCATTGCTGTAGCTTTTTGATTTCTTGCGGCTACACAGCGAGTCGCCGGTTCGGATCTGACCAAACGCAACTCTTTTTCTATTTTCAAATCACTTAATTTGAACAAAATATAGCGCTAACAGTCCCTAAAGAAATAATAATTACAAATGTTCTGCTCACCAGACAAAAAAAAATTCCATTCGGACACAGACCTAGCATCGAGTTCGGAAATGAGCGCCGAACAAAACGTATCAGTACGTAAGCGCAAACAACCGGAATCTGAGTGGGAGATGGCGTTTAAACAAATGTCCATTGAATTTAAAACTACCTTAAATGAATGGCGACTGGATATGGAATCAAGTGTCAACAAAATATCCGAGAATGTGCTATTGATGAAAAACGAACTTGCATCGCTCACTCAAATCACGACAGAAATCAGAAACGACATTAATTCTCTTCGCTCTGAACAATTGTTGATACAACAGAGAGTCTCCGAGTTAGACGCACGGTATAAAAGTACGACGAAAGATATTGATTCCCTCAAGACTTCGATCAATTTTGTTACTGCCGAGAACACTGATCTCAGCACAAAAATCGACAACATTGACAGGCGATTACAAGAGACCATTGATTTAAAGCCTATAGTCGTAGAACTTGTGGCAAAGATTGACAATCTGGAGCAAAATGCTCGGAATTGCAACATAGAGATATGCAATGTCCCGGAGAGACGAAATGAAAATCTTTTGTCGTTGATGCAAAACATCGGGTCTGCAATAAAGTGCAATGTTCATCATAATGAAATCATTTCAGTTCACCGCGTACCACACGCACACCAACAGAATAATAGACCCAAAAATATAGTCGTAAAATTGGCTTCACGTATATTGCGTGACAATATCCTTAGTGCTCATCGCTTAAGTAAGGGTCTTGCCACCGACCAACTTGGCATATCTGGAATATCGTTGCCAATATATATGCATGAGCATCTTACTTTAAAAAATAAGCACTTATTTCGTGAGTCTCGCGATTTTGCCAGAAAGCACAATTATAAGTTCGTCTGGGTTAAGAACGGAACTATTCTTGTTCGTGAAAGGGAAGGGGCAAGGGCTTATGCTGTCCGTACTTTGCAAGACATCGCTAGAATCAAGCCTGGTTTTGCAGCGCCGCCAATTTATAATCAGAACGCTGCCGAGGAGCAACCGATTGACAACCAGAGCGCTGCTGCGGCGCCGACAATTGACAGCCAGAGTGCTGCTAGCTTCCCTTAATGGCGTGCTCGTTGGCAATGGATCTACACGGCTTTTTGAGTTCGCGAGTATATTTTTCTCTAATTTCCTGCGTACATGTACTTATATTTATGTCATAAACCATTACAATAAGCTGGAATTAACTTCTATAAAATATTGTCCTACCTGTGTAATAGCTAACCATAAATGCGATTTTTTGCTAACAATTGCTATGAGTTTTTTGATAGGCGGTAACGTTCGTATGCTTTTATTTTTTATGTGTGTTTATACTTGTTTAAATCTAACACTTTGTGATCTGGCTGGTATTTTGATTATTTTTACTATAATTGATCTGTTTCTTGTAGCCTGCTTGTTTCTTGCATCTGTTGGTATCTTTCAATTTGTTGTTTTATTATCAAACAATCTTGCCCTTTTATTTGTGAAAATTGTGATTGCGTTAATAACGGGTAATGCATGGATGACTACACTTCTCTGTAGACTAAAGTGTCATAATGACTGATAAATTAGTCATATACTACCAAAACTGCAGGGGAATTCGTACCAAATTGCATATTCTTTATATGAATATTTTAGCTAACTGCTATGACATTATAGTTTTGACTGAGACCTGGTTGACGCCAGAGATATATAACACAGAGTTCATTGATGAGCGTTACGAAGTACATAGATGTGACCGTGATCGCGCGGCGACTAATAAGAGGGATGGAGGTGGTGTCCTCATAGCGATTTTAAAGGGGGTGCGATCGATCAGAGTAACTCTGCGTTCATCTGCGCACGCGTACATTGAACAAGTCGTTGTACAGTTACCAAACTCAGTTACAGGCAAATATCAAGTTATTGGGGCAGTGTACATACCGCCTAATACACCTGAATTCATTTATTCTGAATATTTTGACCTATTGCACGCGCTACTTGAGGATAACAACTCCGAAAAATTTTACTTGTTTGGTGACTATAATTTACCTGAAGTCGATTGGGTTGCCAGCTCTGATAGTAATTCTCTTAATGCCCAGATCTGCAGGGGCCACACGCCCGTATGTATTCACATGAGTGTTTTTATGTCCCTTCTAAACGCTTATCAATATAACACTATTAAAAATCTGAACGGGAGAATATTGGACTTAGTGATAAGCAACGATAATTGCTCGATTTCTACACCCACCGATTATTTATTACAGCTTGACAACCACCATCCTCCATTCTGTATTCTCATCTCGCGACATTTGCCTCATATGCCAATGACACACAAGACAAACAAAAGGTTTAATTATTATAAGGCAAATTATGACAAAATTAATGACGACTTAAAGGAAATAAATTGGAATGACATCTTATGTAATCAATCTGTTGACACTTCTCTTAACACGTTCTATAATATCATTTATGAAATTATTAAAAGACATGTGCCATTGACTAATTCCAGATCTTCTAAGTTTCCCGTGTGGTTCTCAAAACCACTTAAACATATTTATAAAAATAAAACCAAGGCCTGGGTTAGGTGGAAATTGTATCACAATGTCTCCGATTATGAGCAGTTTTCGCTGTACCGTTCTAGATTCCAAGATGAATGTAAAATCTGCTACAAAAAATATATGAATTCCGTTGAGGATGGTATACGAAGCAATGTTAAGCATTTTTGGACATTCATGTCCAACAGAAAGAAATCGACCGGTATTCCGTCCACTATGACGTATAACAACAACTCCACTAACAGCCCAGAAAACATTTGTGACCTTTTTTCAAATTATTTTAATTCGGTTTATGAACCATCGACCTCTACTAATATATCATTTACGTACGATGACTGCTCTGAAAGCTGCACTCTGATGAATGACATCGAATTTACTATTGATGAAGTACTGAATGCGCTTAACACATTGGACCCTTCTAAAGGGCCAGGATCGGATGGAATTCCGGTAATTTTCATAAAACAGACAGCCGTTAATCTATGTGTACCGTTGCATAAAATATTCAACTTATCCATTTCCCAAGGATGTTTTCCTCAAGCATGGAAACTCGCAAACATAACCCCAGTACACAAATCGGGATCTAAGGATGACGTAGAGAACTATCGCCCTATATCTATACTATCTGCTTTGTCAAAGGTTTTCGAAAGGTTAGTACATAATAAAATATACCCTTTGTTGCACAATATCATTGTGCAACAACAGCATGGATTCGTCAAAAGGAGGTCAACTACAACCAACCTGGTTACCTTTGTTGACTACCTGTTTAACAACATGGACTCTCGTGTTCAGGTGGACACTATTTACACTGATTTCCGGAAGGCCTTTGACAAAGTAGATCATCAGCTGCTCTTAAAAAAGATTGCGTTCAATGGTATACGTGGCGATCTTTTAAGATGGTTCGCTTCTTACGTGTCAAATAGAACTCAGAGGGTAGTGATAAACGGTTTCACTTCCAGCACTTTAAGTGTAACATCTGGAGTGCCCCAGGGCTCCATTTTAGGTCCCCTTTTATTCATTATGTTTATTAATGATATCACCACATGTTTCAAACATTCCAAATTGTTGCTGTACGCAGATGATCTCAAAATTTTTAGGCCTATCAAAGACATGAATGATTGTCTCCTTTTACAAGAAGATCTAAATAGGTTTTCTTCATACTGCTCAAAAAATAAGCTCCAACTTAGTGTGTCCAAATGCTGCTGTATAAGTTTTACGAAAAACAAAAATGTTAAAAAATTTCCTTACGCTTTAAATAACGTCATTTTAACGAGAGAAACAATTGTTCGCGATCTCGGAGTTATGTTAGATGATAAATTACACCTTGACTCTCATATAGCAAAATTTGTAAATAATGCCTTCCGTATGTACGGTTTTGTAATGAGATCAGCCACTGAATTTGTCCGTCCTTTTACATATATATATCTCTATAAATCGTTAATCAGGTCCCAGTTAGAGTATGCGGTTGCAGTTTGGAGTCCCTTGTACAGTAAGTACTCAGACGCAATTGAAAACGTTCAAAGAAAGTTTTTGAAAGCCGTGCATTGCCGTTGTTTTCGCACTTACGCATCTTACGGTGATCTTTTGAATAAGTATAAGCTTCAAAACCTCAAAGCAAGACGTATCTTTTTGGAAACAATGCTTCTATATCAATTATGCAAAAACACACTTGATTGTACTAACATTATCAATAAGATCAGCTACGTAGTACCAAGAACAACCATATGCCGTGGGGTACGTATGCGGCCCTTGTTTGCAGTGTCATCTACACGTACGAATGCAGGTTTACGAGCACCCTTGCGTCGCCTGGCTGATCAATATAATAAACTTTTTATTGATATTGATATATTCGCTGTTCCATCAGGACAATTTAGACGACTTGTTTGTGAAACTATTGATAATTCCAACTTTAATTCTGATATATGAATTGTTTAGTTTCTATATTCAGTACTTTATTAGATTCTTATTTTTAATTCTTGGAAGCCTGTTCAAATTTATCAAAATGCTACTATTATCATTCTTTTTTTTAAATATTCATTGTAAATTAATTATTCATTGTTATATTTTTTTTTGCATTTATTTGTTTCTTTTTCTTTTAACTTGTAAGCGCACGTCGTCGTTCTGATTTGTATTTTTTTTTTTGTATTCTGTGGAAAATGTCGTTAGTTGTGCATTTGTCTTTTCTCTTTGTGTCATTTTTTTTTTATTTTGTTACTGTATTGTGCAACTGTTAATTTTCCCTAATAAATAAAATAAAATAAAATAAAAATAAAAAAGACATCGGCCGCATAGAAAAACAAATGCCACTCACAGTGCGTACCTAGAGCGGGTATAAGGGCTAGGAAACCATACTTATAAAACTTATTTGAAAAGGTCATTAGGTACTATGGTCAAAAACTACATCTGCTCATTTAAAAACCACAAGATGGCCACTTCTGTTGACCGCCCTTTATTCAGCGGACTAAAAAAACAAAATCAAATTAAAAATAACTGGTTGATTTTTTTAAATTAAAACTAGCTATTGCGCGCGACATTGCTCGCGTTAAATTCGGGGCAACACAGTTCCCCTTTCTTGATTTGCAAGTACCTGCTACCTGTACCTGTTAGCACAGCTAAGTTGCCCTCTTCTTCCCTCTTTCTCCCTCATTTCTCACTTAAAAAAAAAGTATTAGCCTATGTCCGTCTTCAGGATCTCGACTATCTCTGTACCAAAATTCATCAAAATCGGTTCAGACATTTAACATTAGACAAACAAACAACAACATTTTTTCGCTTTTATTATATTAGTAAGACTATTAAAAGGGTCAAAATTAAGACCAAATTGTAATTCTACACATAACTGGGCAGAACTAAATCTCTGAAACACTTAATTAGGTAAATACGTTTCTTTGTAGATAATTTCGCAAATTAGCAGTATCGTATCGGAACACTGCGATTATCAGGTTAACTATCAATATTACCTACGTTCGTTTGTAATCTTAATATGACTCGCCTGGCGTTTACACGTTAGGATAACATATATTCTTAGAATATATGTTTTTAGCAATCAAATATAATTATTTAGTATTTATTAGTCAAAAAAACGTGTTTTTTTTTAAATAAACCGAATATTGTTTTGTATTAAAACTAGTATATAAAATTGAAAAGTGGAAAGTTAAAATGGCGGATAAAACCAATGAGACCTTTGAAAAGCTGCCCTTCGAGGCGGCAATTAACAAAGCAGGTACGTATACTTTATCGTTTATGTGCCCTAAAGAACCGAAAACCATCATAATCTTGAGTATTCATCCTATAATTTTGTATGTAAGTGTTTGCTTTTATTAATTAAGTATATATACTGATGATTCATTTGAATAATTGTACAGTATAGACAATCTTCAGTATTGTCTTGCTTACTCCCTTTTTTTTGGGGTGGGACCTCATCAAATAACTTCCCCCGCTCTAGGCGGAGTGGGGGGGAGTGTCAGACTTGTACTGAGTAAAACCCACCCATGTTGCTTCTATCGCCCATTACTTTCCGGGGCCACGGTATTTCTTTCGAACAACCCGCAACCCCGACAGGCCCCTCTGCTTTGCTGAGATCTGTTTGAGGCGCGCGTGAAACACGAACGCGCCATCGACACGGCCTGTCGTCAATAGACGGACGGACGGTGAGCTACCCATTGCTCACCGTCCACAGGCCCGCATCTACGGTGGCCGGGAGTCTTCCCGCGGCGCCCGACGTCCGGGGCGTCTCCCGCAGCGGTTGCTTACTCCCATAAATCCAACCAAAGGTTGTCTTAAAATATCTTTAAAATAACCTTTGGTGTTTGATTTATTAATTAAGTATACTGATGATTAATTTGAATAATGGCACACCATAGACAATCTTCAGTATTGTCTTGCTTACTCCCTTAAATCCAACCAAAGGTGGTCTCTAGTTATGGCTTTATCGATAAGACAGACTACCTGTCGTGGTACCACCCTATTTATAAATTCTAAATTGTAATTCCTGTAATTTGCATGGGGCCCATAATAAATAATATTCTATCTATTTATCTTCTATTGCAAAATAAAATTCGCAACGATAGCAATCAGTCACCTACACTGTTTCTTAATTTATTACAACACGAGGTGCAACGACAGCTCTGGGTTGGAAATAAAAGGCCCTTCCACTTTTTTGCGGCGTAAAATACCCGCGTCATATATGAATATTATTTTAATAATTTTCAGTTTTTTTTTTTCATATCTATGGATACTAAGTGCTCTTGTTGCAAATAATTGATCCTTAATGCTATAGAACAATTAATTTTCACTAAAAAACCAAAATAATAGTATTTAAGTTTAAAAAATTGTGTATTTCATAACGTTAACATTGCGAACTCGTGTCTAAGATAAGTCCTTCGCACCCACTTTTAAAAGAGATTATTTTACCCCGCTGCCCAAAAAAAAGAGTACAAGAGCAGAGGTAGAAGAAGGGAGGCGGGGTGCAAGATATCCAATCAGACTCTGTAATGTTAAAACGAAGTAAACAAAGAAAATAATTTATTTTATTACAAATCACAATAAATTTAAATTACCCAAAGACAATGACTAAAAAAATCCGTCAAAAAATTCGTCCACAACGCTGGTAATGTTCCTAAGAGACTAGTCGCGGCTGACACGCGGTTGCCACATTATATAGCAATGGTTAACCAAAGGTAACAGCCAGTCCTTGGGACACTGGAACCTCCAAATAACCATTTTGACATTTCTTGAAAAAAGGCACAAGGGCATAGAGCCGGAATAACCCATAGGATACTTTTTTTCGATATTACGCTGGTGCCAGCAAGTACTTCATAAGATAAGCTCTTGTGTTCCAGGTTTTGGACTATACAGCTACATACTGACCAGCTTGGCGGGGGTCTGCATCATCTCGTTCGTCTGCATAGTGTACGCCAGCACCATCATCGTGCCCACCAGCGCCTGTGAGCTGGAGACCACAGGCAGCCAACAGGGGTTACTAGCCGCCGGACCTGTAGTTGGTAAGTTTGTGGAAAGAACCGCAACTTCTCCTGGATGCTTAACTAATGGTCCTAAGGGTCGGGAATTTACTGAAGCATCTATGCCTTAATTTGCTGATGGGAAATCATCAAATAACTTCCCCTAACTTGGTGTCACTAATGTTATTTTTGTCGAACTAATTACCATGACATCGCATAGCAGTTCTTATTCCTGTGTCAGAAAGAGATAAATAAATATCTTGGGACAACTCACACACGGCTATCTGATCCCAAGCTAAGCAGAGCTTGTGTTATGGTAACCAGACAGCTGATATACATACTTATATAATTTATAAATACATACATATTATAGATAAATCACACCCGATAATCATACAAGATGGTGCTAGACACCCTGTATAGCTCTGTCTCTTTCCCTCAGTGGGATAAGTTCTGCTTTAAAACGTCATGGTAGGGTAGCTGGATATAATGGCTATGTCTGCTACACCACGACTAAAAGCTGTCAGAAATAAAATTGTAGCGAAATATTGATATTTGCAGCTCTCATTTATTAGTAAAGGAGATAACCCACCCTCTTAGACTTTTTGAAAGACCAAAAGTAAAAAAAATGGTCCAAGTCTATGGTTGAATAACTTCTGAGTGAATTGATTTACTACCTATAATAAAACGTGTCTATTATGTTATGCTCTACCTATTCAAATAATGAGATAATTTTAGGCAATAAAAAGATATGAATGCGAGTGATTCCACCCAGTCGATGCCAAAGGCTACTGTTTTTAACAATTATTTCATTAGATTGTAGCTGCAATGCATAAACACATCATCCGTCCGCTGCTCGACCGATATCTACAATGCGAACGACGCGCCACCACACATACTATTTAGGAACTACATTTGTTTATTAATGTCAGCTCGTTCCTATTGGCCGTGAATATGTAATGGGAGACCTGTTACTCCCACCATTATATTTTAGTATTAAGCATTGTACATATTCCCGTAACCCGCAGTCTATTCGCTACCTCAATACAACTCGCTACACCTAAGTACATCTGGAGTATTATTTACCACACACCACCTAAGCGCTACAGTGGTGACGCCGACGTGATTAAGAAAATATTACCGACGTGATTAAGAAAATATTACCGACGTGATTAAGAAAATATTACCGACGTGATCAAAAAATATACCGACGTGATTAAGAAAATATTACCGACGTGATTAAGAAAATATTACCGACGTGATATAGTGATATACGACGTTCGTGATCAAGTGAAAACCTCCAGATCCTGTATTCAGATAGCACCATGGCCAATCAAGAAGACCCAGAACTCTCAGCCGTGTCGACGTCGCTGCGCATTCCACCTCTCTGGCGCGACAGAATACGTTTGTGGTTCGCGCAATTTGAAGCCATTATGTCTCCACAGAAGAAGGGTGATCAAGCCATGTTTGACCTCGTCATCGGACACCTTGAGCGACAAGACCTCGATGAAATATCCGACATAATTCTCCATCCACCGGAAAATCGTCGGTATGAGACATTGAAGAGTCGGCTATTCCAAGTTTACGAGGAATCCGAGCAGCGGCAAGTACAGAGATTGCTGTCCGAGATGGAACTCGGCGACATGAAGCCTTCACAGCTGCTACGCCGCATGAAAAACCTCGCCGCTGACAACATCTCCGATTCAGCGCTGCGAATAATGTGGACCAACCACCTGCCACAATCAATTCGCGCAGTCCTCGCTGTCAGCGATAATATCGCCAAGAAAGCCGACATCCACGAACTAGCAATGATGGCTGACAAGATACTCGAGCAGACGCAACCGTACGGCATCGTCGCGGCAGTTTCATCCACTCCTACCACCCCGCATGCATCTACGTCAATTGAGGAGAAGATCGACGCGCTTACAAGAGAAATAGCAGAATTAAAGACGAAACAATCGCATCACAATAGCTATCGACGCAGACCGTTCAACCGGCGACACTCACGATCGCGATCGTCAAGCCGAGCCAAGTACGATCGCGCGCCTAACGAACAATCAACGATCTGTTTTTATCACCGTAAGTTCGGCAAAGAAGCGCGAAGATGCACGCGTTCGTGTAGTTTTGAAGATAGCGATGCCCACTCGGGAAACTAACACCTGCGTTGGCCGAGGCGGGAACCGGCGCAAGCAACTCTTCCTACCGCCTATTTATAAACGACAAAAACTCAGGTCTGTCATTCCTAATTGATACTGGTGCCAACGTGTCTGTGATACCTAAGAGAACAGGTGGGAAAACAACACCAACCGATTTCTGTTTGTATGCGGCAAACAACACGGTCATTCCAACGTACGGAGAGAAGACATTACAACTGGATCTCAACCTACGCAGACCGTACACCTGGAAATTCATTATCGCCGCAGTCAGCAAGCCCATCATCGGTGCTGATTTCCTAAAACATCATCAACTTCTTGTCGACGTAGCCGGCCGATGTCTCGTCGACAAAATAACCAACCTCACCACCAGAGTACCAGTCACCTACTCCGCCGAACCAACAGTGAGAAGCATTGATGTTGATCAGCCGTTCCACCAGCTACTCAGCAAATATCCCGACATTGTTCGACCATCATGCATGAAAGATAGTCCAAAACACCGCGTCGAACACTACATTGAAACTACCGGTCCACCAGTATACAGCAAGACAAGACCTTTACCACCGCACCGATATCTATCCGTGAAAAAGGAATTCGAGACAATGATGCAGCAAGGGTTATGTCGTCCCAGCAAAAGTCCATGGTCCAGCCCGCTACACGTCGTACCAAAGAAAAACGGCGAAATACGCGTATGCGGCGATTACCGCAGACTCAATGACGTCACCAAACCCGACCGCTATCCAGTGCCACGTCTCAAAGATTTTACCTACCTACTGCACGGAAAGAAGATATTTACTACTCTTGATCTGAATCGTGCGTACCAACAACTTTGCGTACATGAACCAGACATCGAGAAGACCGCCATCACTACTCCATTCGGCCTATTTGAATTTCCTCGAATGTGTCCAGGACTCAGAAATGCCGGACAAACATTCCAACGTTTTATCAACGAAGTGCTCAGTGGTATAGATTACGCATTTTCATTCATTGATGACGTAATTGTCGCATCTGACAATGAAGCAAGCCACATCGAAGACCTACAACAAGTGTTACACAGATTAGACAACTACGGCATCACCATAAACCCTTCAAAATGTGTCTTCAGCAGAGAAACTGTCAACTTCCTCGGTTATGAAGTGTCAAGTAACGGAATCAAGCCACTACAAGAAAAAGTCACTGCAATCACTGCTTACCCCAAACCCGAAACGATTCACGACCTACGACGATTTATCGGAATGATCAACTTCTACCGCGACAATATTCCGAACGCAGCACACTTACAAGCACCACTTAACGCGTACCTTCATAATTCTAAGAAGCGTGACAAAACTCAAATCGAATGGAACAAAGAAGCCTCACAAGCATTCGAGTTGTGCAAAGTAGGCATTCAAAACGCCGCCTTGCTCGCTCACCCATCTCCATTACCAAACGACGCCGTATCGTTAATGTGTGACGCATCGAACACTTGCGCCGGCGCCGTATTACAACAATTTATAAACAAAAAATGGATACCACTTGGATATTTTTCTAAGAAGTTCTCCGACACACAACAGCGATACAGTACATTTGACAGAGAGTTATTATCAATATTTATGGCAATAAAACACTTTAGAAAAATGTTCGAAGGCAGAGAACTCATTGTTTACACCGACCACAAGCCGCTGACTTACGCTATTCGCAAGCCACCGTCAGATAACGACACGGAAAGACGAACTCGTCAGCTGTTATTTATCAGCGAGTTCACTACGGACATTCGTCATGTGAGCGGAGTAAACAATGTTGTTGCTGACGCACTCTCACGCATCGAAACCGTCGAATTACCGTCGCCAATCAACTACGATGAAGTAATACAAGCGCAAGAAAAGGACAGCAACATACCCAAATTATTACAACAAACGAATATCCAACTGAAAAAAATCGTCATGCCCGGTACAAACAAGCCCATATTCTGCGAAACGTCTACGTCACACGTTCGACCGTACCTACCAACTGACTTTCGTCGCACCGCTTTCAACGCTGTGCACAATACAAGTCACCCTGGTTTACGAGCTACACGCAAGCTTATGCAAGAACGCTACTTCTGGCCAGCAATGAATACCGACATTGGCGATTGGGCGAAATCATGCACACCTTGTCAACGTTCGAAAATACAACGTCACAACCACAGTGAAGTCGCACCATTCCCGCCAAGTGAACGATTTCAACATGTACACATCGATATCGTTGGACCGCTACCTACATCTTCGTGCGGACATCGATATCTGCTGACAATGATCGACCGCTGTACACGATGGCCCGAAGCTGTACCGTTGAAAGAAATAACTGCCGATACCGTCGCAAGTAAACTGTACGAAACGTGGATATCTCGTTACGGGTGCCCTACAAGAATAACGACTGACCAAGGACGACAGTTCGAAAGTCAACTATTCCGAGACCTCGCACAACTGCTGGGGGTAGACAGAACCCGTACTACTGCCTACCACCCGCAAAGCAACGGCATCGTCGAACGCTGGCACCGGACACTGAAGACTGCACTCATGACTCGACTAGAAAACAGTAACAAATGGATTTCCGAACTACCTACAGTGCTACTGGGATTACGAGCCGCCGTGCGCACAGATACCAACACCAGCGCCGCGCAGCTCACCTACGGTCAAGCACTGCGCCTACCTGGCGATTTCATAGCACCATCACCAGCAGCAACGAAATTGGATCACAACTACGTCGATCACCTACACGACGTAATCATGAAGCTGACGCCTACATACAAACTGCATTCCAACAAGCGATGTATGTTCGTCCACAACGACCTGCAAACATGCAGCCACGTGTTAATACGCGATGACACCGTCCGCAAACCGCTGCAACATCCATACAAAGGTCCGTATAAAGTCATCGAGCGCAACGAGAAGTATTTCACCATACAACTACCAGGAAGATCCAGCACCACATCGATCGATCGACTCAAACCGGCATACACTGTCAACACCGAAGATCACGAAAACCAAGCTAGTGAGACAACTCAGTCAGCTGCAGCTACCACCGAAGATCACTCCAGCATACTCCCGGCGAACACCAACGAAAACCGCACAAGATCAGGCAGAATAGTGAAGATGCCTGTACGCTTTTGCTAGGGGGGGAGTACTGTAGCTGCAATGCATAAACACATCATCCGTCCGCTGCTCGACCGATATCTACAATGCGAACGACGCGCCACCACACATACTATTTAGGAACTACATTTGTTTATTAATGTCAGCTCGTTCCTATTGGCCGTGAATATGTAATGGGAGACCTGTTACTCCCACCATTATATTTTAGTATTAAGCATTGTACATATTCCCGTAACCCGCAGTCTATTCGCTACCTCAATACAACTCGCTACACCTAAGTACATCTGGAGTATTATTTACCACACACCACCTAAGCGCTACAAGATCATAAATACCTAGGTAATACTTAAATACATACCCTAAACAAAGAAAACAATAACTGAAATTGGTTAACAATTGGCGGAGAAATTAACAGTATAGTTGAACATACACAAAAAAAGACAGAACTTGCTCCTTTTGGATTAGAATGTCGTTGCGTGTGATCAGATCACCAAAGAACATTCCAATACAAGGATAACAAGAAATCTCTCGATTTTTGAGTTTTCTCAGTTTAGATATAGGTGTGGGATATGTAGAATAGAATGAGTCCGATTCTATTACATGGAAATGAGACAAACATTAAACAAGTTGTCACTGGTTCAAAGTGGGTTAGATAACAGACCTTGAGGCGTAAACGAATAATTTACGTTCCTTTTTACTCAAAACTTATCCAGTTTTATGTTGAATGCGGTTAGCTTAGTTACGCCAAAGGCAACACATTCGATCGAATCTATGTGGCTAAATACTAATTTCCAGATCTAGATAAAAAGTAGCGCCTTGTTAAAAGTTCACTACCGTACGCGATTAGCAACTGTCGGTTTATTATCAGAAGTTATTTCCAGTGTGCACAAACAATTTGTAAAATGTAAATCAATATTGATCTTTGAATTCTGACACGTCACTTAAATAACTTTTTCTTCGTCTTATTAAAATACTATCTCAAAAACTATATCTTTTCTTCTTAATAAAACATCTATGGTACTATTTTCATGTTGTTATTTTCGGAATTCGATTGCAGATTCCATTTTATTTCAAATTTTTAATCATATTCGTAGAAATTTATTGTTTTCGATCGAATTTGAACCAAAAAATATTTTTTGTAAACTAGATTCATCAAATAATGTGTGAGCGTAGTAATGAGTCTTATCTTTATATAGTAATGTAATAAAGTGGTAAAGATTGTATGTTTGTATGTAACGGAAATAATCTTTGGTAATACCTCTGCTTGATTCCAAAAGAAGCGAATGGCGAGCGTTTTATAAGACTTTCTTATTGAAGTACAAAAACTACATAGTACTATACGCGCATGACGTTTTCATTGATGGATTATTGATACTTCCACCGGGAGCTTGGACCCAATCAGAGGCCGGTGGGCCCCAAGGTCCTAAGCGATCCGGCGGCCAGCATCCTCCTAGGCAGGTGGTGGCTTCGTGGGCTGAAAGAAATACTCGTCGCTCGAGCTCGTCACAACTGCCACGACCGGTGTCAAAGCGCTCATAACGAGGATGGGTTCAGCCTTCTTTGAATAAATGTCTTATTTTAATTTTTTTAAGAATTTTCCTGAGTGTCATTAGGATATTTGAAACATTCCCGTTGGGTAAATACCAACCCTAATAAGCAAAGCTGCGTTCAAAAGCTAGTTCAGAACAATTTATCTAGACAAGACACCTGCTGACCTGCATTAAACTTGTTTAGCATTCTTAAGCTACCATTTCCAAGGCTTTCGTACTAATATGGAAATGTATGAAAAACTTGGAAATTCTGTCGGGTTACCACGACGACATCTCTTATTCATGTATCGGAAAGAGATAGCGCTGGACATACTGTATCTGTCTATCTCCTTCTCACACTGGACTGACAACAATCCTTTATGACGCCTTTATGGCGCTTTATGACGTCATAGTAGCCCACCTAGTTACATAATCTTTGTTTGTAAGTGATGATGATTAGAAATATCTTCATTACGATAAGTTATTGATCCTCGTGTTTATCAAGGCTTGGATCTTCCAATGACATTGCTCCATCATCGTGACATTCACAATGTAGCAAACATTTCTGTGTTAACACCTACCTAGTTATACATATGTGCACGCTGTGGTATCCTATAATTAAAAAAATAAAAGACAGGAACAGAAAACAGGTACAAAGGTAATGCTTGTTTCTATAGCAATTTCTTCCAGCATACCAGCGAAAGGAGAGTAAATAAAAAAAAATGTAGACACAGAATGCAAAGAAAAAAAAAATACATAAAAACATAAGCAAATAATGACATCTGTGTCTATCTGTGTATCCTTTGAAAGAGATCCAAAGAAATAAATAAAATAAAAAAAAACATAATAATCTATACTTATTACTTATATCTATACTAATATTATAAAGCTGAAGAGTTTGTTTGTTTGTTTGTTTGTTTGAACGCGCTAATCTCAGGGACTACTGGTTGGAATTGGAAAATTCTTTTAGTGTTGGATAGTCCATTTCATGAGGAAGGCTATAGGCTATATAACATCACGCTACGACCAACAGGTGCTGAGCAGCGTGGGTGAAACCGCGTGGAACAGCTAGTATTAAAAATATGATGCGCAGATTGGATTACTGTGGGTGGTACACCCGGTAGGCCTGTGTTTAAATCTGTCTTCGTGTCCAGATACAGGTGGTGTAGAGTCTTGAGACCCAGCCCACCATTTCAACAGGCGTCGGATTATACAGTACTAGCTGTTCCACGCGGTTTCACCCGCGCTGCTCAGCACCTGTTGGTCGTAGCGTGATGTTATATAGCCTATAGCCTTCCTCAAGTAATGGACTATCCAACACTAAAAGAATTTTCCAACTCCAACCAGTAGTCCCTGAGATTAGCGCGTTCAAACAAACAAACAAACTCTTCAGCTTTATAGTATTAGTATAGTAGATATTATAAAGCTGAAGAGTTTGTTTGTTTGTTTGTTTGAACGCGATTAGAGCGCTTCTTGAGGAAGGCTATAGGCTATATAACATCACGCTACGACCAACAGGTGCTGAGCAGCGTGGGTGAAACCGCGGAGAACAGCTAGTTAGTATAGATTTGTTGTCATTGACTCTTAGAATAGGACGCGAGGAGCTGGTGACTAACGGCATCCTGCCAAGAGGTGCTTGGTCGCATTACTGAAACATACTCACAATACTGCTTATTACTTTACAATTTCAAATCGGTAAATTCTTAGGTGTATGGAAATTAACGTTTATAGATTCAAGTTTCTGAGTGATTGTTAGCCAAGTCAGAAGCCAATAGGTGGCATATAAACAGGTTAGGGACTAACCATAAGAAGAAGACTCTTGGTTCCCGTCTTAACCACTTTTTCCTTCTCCAGGATCAATGCTGGGTGGTATCCTGTGGGGCTACCTGGCGGACACTCGTGGCAGACGCAAGATGCTGCTGGTAGCCCTCATGGGCGGCATCATCTTCAACCTGGTGGCGAGTATCTCGGTCAACTGGATCATGCTCATGATCTTCCAATTCTTCGCTTCTTGTTTGTAAGTTTTTCTGTTTTAATTATTTGGTGAGAGTCTAGGTTTCTTTTAAAGTGAAAATGTTTATTTTAAGGACATTTTTAATTCATTCACAACTTTATAAAGAATAGCTGAGAATTAATACTGCTAAGCACAAGGTACTTTGTAAATCTACTTTTACGATTTATGTGGCAAGCCAGAAAACTAATAAAATGGAAGCAAGAACAAAATTTAGGAACCCATCTCGGAAAGGCCGGGTTTTTTCCATTCACACTGAAATAGGATTAACTTTGTTGGATAGCAAGAGAAATATACGTCAAAATATTTTTCATTATTATTACCTACATCCCAATGGATCGCGGGACGCTGGACATCCGTGCTCATTTGGTGTTTAATAAGTACTGCTAACGACCAAGTATTTGTTCCTACGGTTCTTAACTAACTAACTAACTTAAAATGAACGCGTACATCTACACATTAAGGAGAACACCTATACATAATACCAGCCGATAGCTGTCCCATAGGGCAAAGGCCTCTCCTCATACATAGAAGGCACAAGCATTGATCACCACGCTTGCTAAAGACGGATTGGCGATTTCAGGCTTATATTAATTACTGGCTTTTGCCCGCGGCTTCGCTCGCGTTAAATTCGGGGTAACACAGTTCCCCTTTCCTGATTTGCAGGTACCTGTAATTTTTTAACACTGCGCCTTATTTATTATTATAGCAAAGCTAAGTTTTCCCTTTCCTTCCCTCTTTCTCCCTCATTTCTCACTTAAAAAGAATTACTACACAACGATTTTAATGGGGTTTTTTAATAGTTAGTGTGTCAAAAGAAAGGTTTGTATGCATAATATTAGTATATTTTAGCATCTACTTTGCACCCGTGCGAAGCCGGGTCGGGTCGCTAGTGTCTTGTAATTTCCATTCATAATTTAAGTACAGACCGCGCTAAATAGATAATACAAGGTAAAAGATTAATTTACCAAACATTACCTGGCAAAATCCTTACAACTTCCCTACAAGTGATGACTAACAGGTAGACACACGATTAGTTAAAAAATAGAGATATCTTGTTTCGAGAATGAATGATTCAATCCAGCCCGAAATACTAGATAGGTGTACCTAATCATAAAAGTCAATTAACGGTTAATTTTTTAATACCTATTGCTTAGGTACTGACTAATTCTTATAGTAGTATGTAGTACCTACAGATACATATCAATGACTGTATCAATAACTAACTTTATTTTTTTATTCTATAAATTGTATCGTCCTTTCCACCTTAATTTGAGGGTTGTTCGAAAGAAATACCGCAGTCCCGGATCACAAAGGGCAAAAGAATGCTTACCACCTGGCACCTAGAACGGGACAAGGATATTTGACAATTTCATATTACAAAAATAAATTAAAAGGCTATCAGCATACATACAATTTTTTCCAAATACGTTAGGTCGTTTGAGCGTGAATACTAACAAACTAACAAACATAGGTATATACATTACTTATTATCTATATCTATATTCTATTATAAAAGCGAAAGTGAGTTTGTTTGTTACCTCTTCACGCTTTAATGGCTAAACCGATTTTGATGAATTTTGGTACAGAGATAGTTGGGAACCAGGAGACGGACATAGGCTATTATTAGGCTATATTTTTTTTAATAAGATTGGGTTATGAGGGATAAAGAGGGACGAAACGGGAAAACTTAGCGTTGCTATTACAAATCCATAAGGCGCTACCGAATTCAACGCGAGCGAAGCCGCGGCCAAAAGCTAGTAGATAATATTTTTAAAGTAATCTATGCACATATATGGAAATCTAACATCTCTCAAAATACCAGTCCTTAATTGATTTATTTTACGATGATATGTTTTAAATTTCCAGCGCATCAGGGCTATACTCCATGTCGATGTCACTGCTCAGTGAAAGTGTCCCGATGGCGAAGAGAAACCTCGTAGTGTTGCTGGTGTCCAGCATCTTCCTGCTCTCACAGGGTATCATGGCAGGTGAGGGAATATCATAAAGTAGAACCACTTAACTGGTTTACTTACTAAGGAGTATCGTATTCATCTAATATTTAGGTTGTGTGCCAGATGCCTAGAAGCTCTAGCATGAGAGCGCGATGTTTGTACGGCTATTCTATTTTATTGAATGGCAAGCAAAGCCGATATCGACTATTCTGCCAATGTCAAAAGTGAATCTTGGAATAGCAAGTGTGGGCGATGACACAGAACATTGAGAAAAAATAGTGATTGTGGCTTTAATATTTGTACGTCGATTTTAATATCAGAAATACTATCATTATAGATAAAAACAATTAAAAACACTCCATAAAAAAAACTCCTTTCTGATCTTACTAAATAATGAAATTATTTTTCTTATATAACGTTACTTTTACACCTGCGACTGAGACTCAAGCACGAACTTGAGCCTCAGATAGCCAGTCGCAAGCCAGTTGCTCCTTGTATGGTACTGCCACTCAGTCTGGAGTTGGACTAGAAGTATCCACTTCTTCCCCCACAAAGCTCGGAAAAAGCTAAACAGATGTTGACTTAACTGACACTACGGGTATTCGGGCTTATGCGGGTGTCTAAATATATATACTGGTTCAGAACCTGAATCTGCCTCAGCAATATAATTACGGCAATATACGAGATAAAAGCGAATATAAAAGTATGGCAAAAGAAGACATTCTGCTCAGACTCCAAATATATTGGGATAAGGGCAGGATAACATAAAGGCACCGCCAATGTCATTACAATACCTGCACTAATAAACTGTTTTTTTATTTAATTTATTTAATTCCAGTACTGGCGATACCAATCATTCCTCTTAGCTTCTCCTACGATCTCCCCGCTCTGGGCATCAAGTGGAACTCTTGGCGCACCCTGCTGCTGGTCTACTCCGCCCCTGCAATCATCACCGCAATCTGGCTGTTCTTCATGAAGGAGAGCCCCAAGTTCGTCTTCGTCAAGGGAGATGAGGATAGAGCCATGGATATATTGAGGACCATTCACAGGATTAATCATAGCTCCAAAGAGGAACTGCAGGTCTGCAACTCGACTGCCCCAATCAATCAATATTTTTTTTTTAATTCAGTTGGCCACTAAACTATAAAAGGTGCACGGTTCGGGTTGGTCGTTTCCCATGGAGAAGAACCGGCCAGAAACTCCATGAAATGTGAGAAGACAGCGAAGATCCGACAAAACGTAAAATACTTAAGATGAAAAAAAGCTAACAAAACTTTACAAGCATTTAGGAATCAACAGAAGGAGGGTTATATTTTTGCTTTGAGAATGTTGCATCTCCTTTTTGACTATAGTGGCATTGCAGAAACCGTCGAAACAAACTCAGAGGTCTCGTTATATTGGTTGAACTTGTTTTAAGTTATTCAAATTGTGTTTCTTTTTCAGGTGAAAGGGCTGTTACAAGAGAGTAACGCACAAGCGACACAGGGAGGATCCCCCAAAGATCAGATAGTGCCGCTATTCAAGCATCCACTCCTGAAGTTTACCATCATCATCATTACACTCTTCGTGTTCCAACAGTCAGTATCTTATAGTTTTTAATGTAGAAGTGAGTTTTTTCGTCACACGCAAGAGTAAGTCCAGTATAGAACGAATGCATTTGAATTAGAGGCATAGCGATAACCTATGCCCTGTTCGGACATAACAAATTTTATGACGGTTTTAGCTTCGCCAGCAAGTATGTAAAAACACATAGAAATTAAAAATTTCACGCATTTAGCTGATTTTACACACACATTTTATAAGTTTTGATGACAATACATAGGCTAAGTGACTTTATTCTTTATCAAATAGTCAGCCTGCCAAAGATGGCGAACGTGTTTTTTTATACCTACCTACTTACATTAATTTAAGAGTTTGCCGAGAAGAAAACAAAAAGTTTTTTTTTTTTAAAACTGTAAGTGTTTATCCTACTTACTTCCGTGACTTGTGTTCCGCCAGTAAATGTTTAGTGGTCTATTAATTTGATCGTGTCCATTACTACAGTTTTCCGTCCATAAATATTATCTTGTTTATTCAGTACAGTGCTCTTAAAGATAGAGAAGATACAAATACAAATTTCTCCAAAGACTCTGTCGTCTTTTAATACTTACTTGTATAATAATAGACACAGATCACTTAAAACGTTCTTAACCTTAACGAGGATTCTTCAATTAGTAGCGCGCAGACGTCCGTTTTCTAATTACTGAAGTGTTACTTAATGAAGCATCCTCAATAATGTCGGTGTCGGCGACTATTAGGTCACTGACATGAAATAATGGAATTGGAAGCAGTGGATTGATGCTCACGGCGATCAAAAAAGTAGTTTGAGTTTTTTTTGACGGGCCTGTTGTTGGTCTAGTGGTTAGTGACCCTGACTGCTGAGCCGGAGGTCGTGGGTTCGATTCCCACCCAGGACAAACTTTGTGTGATGAGCATGATTGTTTGTTCTGTGTCTGGGTGTGATTTATCTATAATATGTATGTATTTATAAATTATACAAGTATGTATATCAGTTGTCTGGTTACCATAACACAAGATCTGCTTAGCTTGGGATCAGATAGCCGTGTGTGAGTTGTCCCAAGATATTTAGATATTTATTTAGTTTGATTCGTCACGTTTCTGTTCCAGGGTGGGAGCCTTCTTAGTGTGGCTGCCGACTATTGCGGACCAGTTCGTGCGCATCCTGCAGACCGGGGAGAACTCGGAACTCACTATGTGCGGTATTATCAACATGGAATCACCGCCTGATGTTAGTACTTTCAGAACCTATCACGTCTGTGCAAGTACGCCTCTGACGTAGCTAAACTCGAAAGTTCTCTTTAACCCATTAATCCTTACCCAAGTCCCTTCAAACGGAGTAAAATATTAGCCTAATTCGATTGGCAAGGCTGGACAAAACGGGGGAAAATTATGCCAATTAATTCGTCTATTCACTCTCTACTCTTAGGATGTGATGGAATCATTAACTAATCCTTTCAGAGCGAGGAGTAGGTACCTACCTGAACACTCTGCGTAGATATTTAATTTATTCTGTTAAGGATTACATTGTACAGTGCTTCACTGGACTACCCTACCCTCCTTCAGTTGGTATAAACGTCAGCATTTTGCCGGATTTTATAACATATCTCCATCATTAATATTTTCAGAACAATGCGGTCCCATGTGCTCTTAACACAACGTCCCTACTGATAGTTTTGGGTGTGGGAGCGCTGCAGTCGATCTTCAATATCGTCATGAGTATTGTAAGTGTACCTAATATTTGTTAAACTTCGTTGTTTTCTACAAAGCTATTGTGTGTGTCTGTTGAAACATTCAACTTTTATCATTGGTTAACCTAATAATTGAAACATTTTGACGCGTTTGAAAAAAATCTTTAAATGACAATAAGAATAATATCCCGTGAAAATCTTGAGAAAACGCACAGTATCACCATTTGGTTTCTTATGTGCTTACTTAAAAACCATTCATAAACTCTACTTTTCTCCAGTTTGTAGGCGTAACCGGTCGTCGTAACATGGTGATGTTGGTAACAGCGCTGTGTGGCGTGAGCGGTATCCTTGTGAACTTGATCCCCAACGCCATCGGCAGTGCCGTATTCTTTGTGGTGCTAACCATGGGCGTTATCGTCGTCGGTTTATATACCACCATAGTCGTAGCACTATTCCCTACACATTTGAGGTAAGTGACTAACAAGATTGTACTTCGGTAAGTGTGCCTAAGAGCTCCATTAAGTCATTCCATGTTCTACCTTGAGTACCTATAGACGTATGCGGGCTATCGCCCATACCTTGTCAATATTCCACACATTCGCACGAAGCACTTCGTTGCACCCTTTAGAATAGAATAGAATAGAATATACTTTATTGCACACCAAAATCTTAAAACAAAACTATTATACAAAAAGATGTTAAAACTATGGTTACAATGGCGGTCTTATCGCTAATAGCGATATCTTCCAGACAACCTTTGGATGGACTGTTCGAATATAAACAATACAACGGGGGTAGTCAATGGTGTACCTACAGCTAATACTACACAAACAATTAAAATAAAGTTATTTATTCAAAATATATAAATAAATAAATACACATAATCTATTGATTTAACTTGTGTTTTATAATATTATGCGGCTGACAAATAGGATAGGAGTCAAACAATTATTAAGAAAAAAATCAATGACATTATAGGGAAAGAAAATGATTTACAACTAAGTTTTTAAAAGCAACAAGTGATTGAGCTTGTCTTACTGACAACGGCAATTCGTTCCACAAACGAACAGCCTGAACCGTGAAAGACTGGTCATAAAATTTCGTGGAATGTTCAGGCATCAAAAGTCTCAAATTCTCCGATGATCTCAAGTGTCTAATATGTGTGTCATGTAGGAACTTGAAACGTTCTTTGAGATAAGAGGGTGTTGTTGGATTAAAAAGAATACTGTACAGTAATGATAAAATGTGAGCATTCCGGCGAAGGCGGATAGGCAACCACTTGAGCTTAACGCGAAACTCTGAAACATGATCATATTTACGCAAGCCAAATATGAATCTTATACAAAAATTTTGGAGTCGCTCAAGCTTTTCCAGTTGCACTACAGTGAGGTCTGGATAACAGGTATCAGCATAATCGAGGATCGGGAGAAGAAGGGATTGGGCGAGCGCAGTTTTAGTGGCAGTAGGAAGGAAATTACGAAGTCTGCGCAAAGACCCTGCCGACGCAAACAGTTTTCGGCTCACTTCTTGCAACTGAGGACCCCAGGACAAGTCTTTGTCAATATAAATACCTAGGTCTTTTACTGAGTTGCTGTAAGGTATTATAGCACCATCGAAAACAATCTGAGGCAGCTTCAACCAATCAATTTTCGAACGTAGCCTAGGGCTGCCGACAACAATGACTTGAGTCTTCGCAGGGTTAACCTTCAGACCATGAGCCCGACTCCATCTAGAAATACGCTCTAAATCTTTATTCACTAAATTTACCGCTTCAGACAGTTCATCTACGGAAGCCTGAGAATAAATCTGCAGATCATCAGCATAAAGGTGGTAGGCTGAAAGAAGTTCATTTGAAATTGAATTTATAAATATTGCAAAAAGAAGAGGAGATAGAACGCCCCCCTGTGGTACACCGGCAGAGGTATTGCACCAAGAAGATGACGAATCTTCAATGCGAACACGCTGTCGGCGGTCACAGAGGTAACTACGAAACCAATCAATTGCCGTTGGAGATATGTTAAGAGAACAGAGTATACCGAGCAAAACATCAAAATCTACCGTGTTAAAAGCATTACTGAAGTCTAATAAGGAAAGAACAGTCAGATTCCCATTTTCCATACCTAATCTAATATCGTCCGTTATACTTATAAGAGCTGTGGTAGTGCTATGTCCTGGACGAAACCCAGATTGGTAACAATTAAGGAGACTGTTTTTACAAATGAATGCACTGAGCTGATTATGGATAAGGCGTTCTAGGACTTTGGATAGGAACGGTAATATGGAGATTGGACGGAATTCAGAAAAGGAAACCGGGTTGCATTTTTTTGGAAGTGGGGTGATCTGGGCTTCCTTCCAACAAGCGGGAAAAACACCACAGGATACTGAATAATTAAATATATGGCAAATGACAGGAAGGATTTCATCCAGGATAGGAAGTATCATCTTGCGACTTACACAGTCACTACCAACAGCATTTGACGTGATTGATAGTATACTCTTCTTAACATCACAAGCAGCAAATTGATTAAAGACGAAAGGAGAATATTCGGGAGTGGGAAGAGATGAAAGATTATTAAGGGTTTGGGCTTTAATAGCCCCGTTAAAGTTACAAAAGGTGGAAAAATATTTGTTTAGTGACTCAAGATCTATATCTTTAGGAATAGACTCTTGACGCGACTTCCCAACTCCCATGGACCTGAGAAATTTCCAGACTTTTGCTGGGTCACCATTTTCAACAGACTTATGAACGTGCTTTATAATGTAAGGAGCGGAAATTCCTGTCTGCGTCTGGGTTCCCGCGTTCATATGGCCCGGATCTATTCAAGTCGCGGGTTAATAGGATTCTATTGGGTTAGCTCGTCGATCTTAGCTTTGTCTTTTAGACAAGACTGAGGTCAAGAGTGGGCCCATTTAATAAATAAAAAAAAAAGCTGACATTCCAAAAACTCACCCAAGATCTTTTCTTTCTGAAGATGATTTTTTCAAACGTAGCTAGACTCTGTACCCGGTGGATGGCATAAGCCTGCATAGTACTAAATAGGACTTGAAAATTTTTGGAAAAATCTACTCTGTTCGACCCTCCGGAAAATAGACATGTGATATTGTTATTTTTAATAAAGTGTAAAACGAGTGACTTACTTTTTCAGGGCTTTGGCGATAGCACTTCCTATGACAGGTGGACGTATCGGCACGTTCGCTTCCATCCAGATTCTCAACCTGATGTTGTCGAGCAGCTGCGAAGCTGGCTTCTACCTCTTTTCATCTCTCTTTGCAGGTTTGTTTTTTTCTTTGGCGTTTCTTTTAGGTTTTGTAAAAAGGAGTGGAATTATGGAACCAGCAATACTCATAAATTATTTAATTTTTTCAGCGTCGGCGATTGTTGCGTCGTTCCTGCCCGACGACCGTCGCCTACAAACGTCACCTCCACCAGCAGTCGCAGTGGAAGAAGAAGATGTTGACGAAAAATTGTAAAAAAATATTACTTATACAACGCGCAGTCTTGTATAAGTACAATGTGCCTTAATTTCTAAGCTGTAAATATTATAAATAGTTACTTAGGTTTAGTCATATAAAATACCATATCATATAATATTGTTTAATTTATTTTAAAATAATTACCTTTTCATAAAAAAGACCAAAGTAGCAACGGATTAGGTTCCGCACAACTGGACCCGGTGATGCGTTAGACCCAAATGGAGATGGATGGTGTAACAAGCTGGACATTTACCAAAAGGATTGGGCCCAAACAGCGAAAGACAGGAAAAAATGGAAGTAAGGAAGGAAGACCTTTGCCCTGCAGTGGGGCACATCAAGCACAAAATAAAACCTGTTGTTAATTACCTGTACTGATTTAATTACTTTCTCTGCCTCTTTGGCCATAATATTTGTATCTATAAAAATTGGAGAGTTTACAAAGACAGCTAAACACATTAAATGACAAGATATTTCTGACACATTGACAGCTGTTTTCGTAAACGCGCTCACAGTGCTTGTCACACTCGGTTATCAAAAAGTCGTCGTGATAAAGATTTCTATCAGTTGAAAGTGAATTATACTCTAAATTAAAAACATCGATCGCGGGCGGCGCCTGTACCCCGCAGAGCAACGTCCAAGGACACTCAGCTGTTTATAAAGGTGACGATTACTTGATAATAGACTCGTCCTTGTATCGTCGAGGCGACTAGGTGGACTATCGCATTGATTTTTCTATAAACCGAGCTAGTAAATATTGGTTAACGCTCGTTAATCAGTATAAGATGTCTTAGAGGTTAACGGTGTCGGCCGTATAAACATTCGGTACTGTGCGGCGAGGGCACATCAAAGTGTTCAGTTAATCTTCTTCACGGTGTGAGGCGACAAGATCTATCAAATCGTAAGTCATATGAAAACATTCTTCTACGATTCTTATAAAAATTTGTGTAAGCACAATTTTTTTTTAAATAAGTCGAATTATTAAGAAGTAATCAGATAATTACAGTTATTATAATATAGGCCAGGAAACAAGGGCATAAAATAACAAGTATTTAGTGTGTAGATAAGTGCCAGAAATTTATATTGGTGCTTATTAGATGTAATCAAATGTAACAGATTTGTGCAAAGTTGTGTACTGATTGTTTTGATAAAAATAAGTGATAACATCATGCAATGTGAATCAGCATTTGTTCAGTAGGTTAGTATGACATGATGCTTTTTTTAGATTTCAAACAATATCTATAAACCAGCAATAATTAACTTATTATTCTCAACAAATAAATATTTTTATGATGTTTGGATCATATAAAATTTTACTGGTCTCATTTTATCTGATTATTAAATATTTTTTAATTACCAACTCCCCAGCAGTATAAAATGTATGACATGCACAAAGTCACAAAAGTAAAAAATTCAAAGTTAGTTCAAAATACATTTATCGCAGATAAAGGTAGCATATTAACCAGACAACCAAAAATATTACTCTTATATCTTAAAAAGAATACTCAATAATGTAAAATATATGCAAATTACCCAAAACATTTCCCTACTAAAAAAAATAAATAATGTAACACAAAATCAATCGCTTGTCTAACATGAAATCCCACAAGAGCTACGCTTAATCAGCGTATATCAAGTGACTGTTGATCCAGTTTAAATTTAGGTAATCCTGTTACTGTAATACTTCACATAGCAGTGGCTCTATGAAGGGATATTATAGAGTTCAGATGCATTTGCTCGGTCTTCAAGCGTGTGTTTACGTATAATATACAAATGAAAATATTGGAAAATTAAAATATTGCTAAGAATAGAATTAAGTGAACGTGAATTGTGTCTGTTGTTTCTGTTTGTTGGCTGATTGAAACATTGTATTTGAGAGTGAATAGTGTTTTTATAATTTATTTTATTAAATTAATTAAGAGAATTTAAGGAGACATTCATCCTGCAGTGAAACAATACCTTAAAAGTAAATAGATAGATCAGCCACTTGTTTTTAAAGTTTATATTAAAATCAGTGTGGTAATTCTGCCCATTATTTTTTCTTATGTATCAAGTTCAGAGTTTAATATGTCTTAATACAGTGCCATATATTTTTTGACTACACAAGAAAAGAAACTTAACAGCAATCAAATCTGTCATGTTAACCCCCGAATACTGAAACGTCACTTAAAGTTTGAGGGCTGCTTAACATTTGAGCAGCTCTTAAACTTCAGATTTTGTATTGACAAATGTCACTTCTGAGTATCTGTTAAATTTAAGTGGTACTTAAACTTTGAGTGACGTTTCAGTATTCGGGGGTTAGTCATCAACAACTAGCCACATTTCAACATATTCTTCCACAGATTAACAAAACGGCAACATTTAATTCTCCAAGATGGCTAGTAGTACATGGGAAGAATTCTTTGCTGTCCATCTTCCACCTCCAGACTTCGAAGACAACCGATCATTGCTGAAGGAGTTCTGTGAACGGCATGATCAGTATGGCAACAAAATTGTGCTTGTTACGGTAAGCAAAGAACTTTAATGACTTGCCTGTGGCTACGCCTGTATAAAATAGTAACATAAATGTAATCCTGACTATTCTATGTCCTAACCCAGTCCCCGTTCTACTGCGTGCTAAAGTTCACCCAAATCCGTTCAGGCATGAAAAGGTAACAGACATTTAACAGTTACTTTCACATATAATATAAAAGAATTATACAAAGTGGTCCCTGAAACTAAGAAATCAAACAGCTCTTGTGCTGGTGAAGGTAAAATCACAAAAAAACTGGACTTTCTATAGGAGATGACGCGATAAGCTGAAGAATATGTGTGGTCACATTAATTTTTTTTTTTATAAAATTCCAAGTCTTTTGTTTTAAGATTAGTTTGAAATTAGAATAGTATACTTTATTGCAGACCAAAAATTGAAAAGACAAACTGTTTTATATAAAAAAAGCTAAATCTATGGTTACAATGGCGGTTTTATCGCTAATAAAATTATGAGATTTAATTTGATTTTTGATTATGCTTTAAAATTATGAGATACTAGCTTTTGCCCGCGGCTTCGCTCGCGTTAAATTCGGTAGCGCCTTATAGATTTGTAATAGCAACGCTAAGTTTACCCGTTTCGTCCCTCTTTCTCTCTCATATCTCACTGTTAAAAAAATAGCCTATGTCCGTCTCCTGGTTCCCAACTATCTCTGTACCAAAAATCATCAAAATCGGTTTAGCCATTAAAGCGTGAAGAGGTAACAAACAAACTCACTTTTAATTTTATAATATTAAGTAAGGATGCTATAAATAGTCCAGTTTAAGTGATTTCAGTTTCATGTTTTGAGACACCACACCAGAGGTCTTATTTTTTTTTGTGGATGGGAAATCATCAAGTAACTTTCCCCGATCTGGGCGAAGCGACAGGGAGTGTCAGACTTGTACTGACTAAAAGCCACCCGTGTTACTTCTATTACCCTTTATGTTCCGGGGCCATATTTCTGGGGTATCTCTTTCGACCAACCCGCAACCCCGGGCACCGGAGGTCTTGCGTTTATTATGAGCAACAATAGCCGATTGACGTCTATGTTTACAGGTACAAAGACGTCATTGAATATTGTTCCTCATCCATTCAGTGTGCTTAGAATAATAATTTAGGAACTTAAAAATAATTTAACGTACAAAAAAGGATTGTGTGGTTTTATGAAACCACTTTAAAAGTGTAACGTTTTTTCACATTATAGACGTCCCTAATCCGCGACCGACCGTCACGCCACATGCAACACACAGACGAAAAAGTTCGAGACGATGTGTACTAGAAGTTTCACTTTAAAAAATATGTAAGATGTGACTTAGGTTATACATAACATTTGCGGAATCATCAAATCATTATTTTATGTAAATTTTGATGACCGCCATTTTTGAAATGTGACAACAGACATGTAGACTTTGTAGAAGTAAATAACTTACGTAATTAGATCCTTCATTATTGTATACCCAATTTAAAACTATTCATAAGATATTCTACATGAATACACTATCTTTCCAATTCGAACCTACTGCTCATATTGTATCGTATTTCTGCAACAATTTCTTCACTTATCATAATTATCTGATCTCACAAAAGTAGGTTAATCATATTAAATTTGGTAGTGCAGTCAGTTTACACAACTTCGTGTGATAATTTAGCACTTATGTTTCAATTAAATTGAATATAAAAAAAAAAACGTTGCTCCACACTAGGAATTTCTCGTGTATCGTGGGTGCGTTTACAAACATTTAAACTTAACGTTTACTTACAAACTTAACGTTTGTTATAAAATATATATAAATAGCTTCAATTTTGTTTATTCTTGTCCACAAAATAATACCCAAAAAACCTGTAATGACGAACATCCTGCGAAATTATCATATCGAAAGGTTCTTTGAAAATATCTCCCGGCCGTAAAGTACGGCAGACGCTGAGGTTATCAAGTAATTACGTAAGTTGAGGTGGTTGAATATCAGCCTTGACCTATACCTTAACGACGTTAGCGCGAGATTCCGTCGATAAACATCAGGGAATTGTTCGCCAAATGTTGGAAGTATGTCACGGTTGCTCTAAACTAGGTACCTACTTAGTTAATGAGCTAGCATTTGAAGAGTCTCGCCTAAATTAGGCCAGAAAATAACGATGTTTAAATAAGAAAACAGAGAGCAAATTATTTGATAAGAATCTTAAAGACACCCACTGAAATAGCCTTTTTTTTCGGGTGGGAATTCATCCAATGACTTCCCCCGCTCTGGGCGGAGCGGGGGGGGCATGTCAGACTTGTACTGACTAAAACCCACCCATGTTTCTTCTGTTGCCCCATACGTTCCGAGGCCGCGGTATCTCTTTCGAACAACCCGCAACCCCGGCAGGCGGAGGCTCTGCCAAGCCCCTCTGCTTTGCTGACTCTCTTTGAGGCGCGCGTGAAACACGAACGCGCCGTCGACACGGCCTGTCGTCAATCGACGGACGGACGGTGAACTACCCATTGCTCACCGCCCACAGGCCCGCATCTACGGTGGCCGGGAGTCGTCTCGCGGCGCCGGCGGCATGGGCGTCTCCCGCGGCGGCTGGGTTGGGCAGATGTTCTCTCTCTCAAACGCCCGGCCACCTCCTTTGCTAGCATTACTGCTTCGCAGAAGGATGTGACCGCTTCCCATTCCCTCTCGCTCCGGACCATGGCCTGAACCAGGGCCGGACGCGAGAGATCGCCGCTGCCGATCGCCTCTACGAGGGCACGGCGGTGCTCCGCCCACGCTGGGCAGATCGCCACAGTGTGCTCCACCGTGTCCTCCGGGCTATCGTCACAATGGTGACACCCGGGCGCCTCCTCCCGCCCGATGATGTGTAGGAACCTCCCGAAACTTCCGTGTCCGGTGAGGACCTGCGTCAGGCGGTAGGTGAGGAACTAAAATAGCCTTAAGGCACTGTAAATTACGCTGCATACACATTGTAAAACGTCTAGATTTTCGTCGCAAAGTTAGCCGTATCTGTAGGTACATACCACAACCCCATAACCGGCTTAAAAACACCAAGTTAGACCAACCACACGAAAAATAAACTTAACCATAAATACCTAATACAGTTTCGTATCACAACGTAATCGTTGGCCCGCGGGTCCCATAGGACATCTTATTTGCCATTCAGCTAGTGGTAGCTCAACTACGTTGCGTGTTCAGCTACACTGAACAAGTTTCCCTTGAGACGTGAAGCGCTATAACTCGTAGCAGGCAAGTGGCGCTATGCTGTCGGCTATTAATACCTTCACGCACGGATTCGTTCATACATCACTTAAGTAATACTTCATATCAGTGGTAGAGCCCACACAAGGGACAAACATATCCCCTTATAAAAATGGCAATTAGTCTTTATCACACGGACACGTTCTTTTCGAATTTCCTTTATAGAAATGACACTATTCGTATCACTAATATATTATATTCATTGTGCGCATTTTTGTACCGGCCATCTTGGAATCTTAACCTCTCATCTGTATAAACAAATACTGTATATTAGATTGAGTAGTTCGTCTTGCTCATTACTGCGCTTTATAAAATCTGCTAATTTTTGCTCGCGGCTTCGATGGTTTTACAGTCGGAAATTAACGTACAGGTACTTTTGCAAACACCTTATACACTCAGGGTTTATGTAGCTATCTATTCGTGGAAGAATTTTCGGAATCGGATCACTAGTTCCTAAGATTATACACTACATTCAAATTAAAAGTTTACATCTTTATAGTATGACATCTATTGAATTCTCCGCCTTCTCACTTTCAGTCGGGCGGCACGACAGTCCCGCTGGAGCATAATACAGTCCGTTTCGTGGACAACTTCAGCGCGGGCACACGCGGTGCTTCCTCAGCCGAATATTTCCTGGAGCAGGGCTACGCCGTCATCTTCATGCACCGCCAGAAGTCACTGGAGCCCTTCACCAGGCACTTCACTGGACAGAAGCTCCTGGATATGCTTGAGATCCAGGATCGAGGACCTAATACTTCTATTTCGGGTGAGTTGATTCGTAGACTGCTGCATGTAATGTTTGCTTTTCGTTTTTACTTTAATTGAGACAGCACAAGCAACCATTTGCGTACCATATTAAAACTAAACCCGACGAATACTTAGGTTAAGACATTCGTATTTTAAACACTTCTGTGTGTGAGAACTGGAAGAGCGTCTACGTCTACGTTTCTATTCTTCATATTTTCTCTCGCTGGCCTGCTGGTAGAAATTTACTCTATGTTTTTTTTATGATGTACCTTGTGTTTTGTCCTGTGTGCACAATTAATTTTAATTTTGCATGTTGATTTAAAACCACCATTTGATTAATCCTTCGAGTCTTTTATGAACTATACAGGGTGGAAGTCCCTTTCAACCTCTATGGTTCATACTACGTATAACAACCTCTTGCTGATTCTTAATTTAGCGATTACTACAAAATATAATAAAACTCGCCTACTCTCAGCACCGCGGACCAAAACGAAGATATACTTTTTTACAACGTTAAATGTTCTAATTTAAACACAGGCCAAGGACAATTACTGACCTTAATAGTTATGTTCTTTAAAAGTCAGGTGCGTAGTATTGACAACCGTGTATCAATGACCATAGACTTAGTAAAATATGCCGTTCAGTGGTTTCTGCAGATCGAGATGACGTTTATCTATGTCGTATGTAAATTTACTGTATTTATTCCGCAGTGAAACCCGACAGCGTGGATGTGCTAGCGCCGGTCCTCCTGCGCTACAAGGCTGCGCACGCGGCGGGCGCCATCTTGCACGTCTCCTTCACCACGGTGTCCGAGTACTTCTGGCTGCTGCGAGCTGCGTGTGAGTGCCTCGCTAACCTTGGAGCGAGGGCCATGCTGTATCTAGCTGCTGCGGTGTCTGACTTCTATATACCTAAGGATCGAGTGGTAAGTTGTTCTTTGATGCAAAACTGCTTGACTCAAAATGTGTTGTAACAAATGAGTGTGCACAAAAAGAAAAAACTACTAACATAATATCAATCGACATCTCTTTTTCGCGTCATTTCTTATTATATTCCCGTTTTGGTGTGAAATTATAAAAGAGCCATGACCTGATAGTTTTGTTACAGTTCCAATTTATTTTTTGTCCCCAAATGGCTTTAAACTTTATTTCAATGTTATCGTTAGATAGATGCAAGTTTGGAATAAATTTCTTTAGTATTATATTCTTTACAAGAAACAAAGCAATGTATAGCGAAACTGAAGTGAGGGCAATGACTTCCCAGTTACCGCCGGTGGCGAATGGGAATATTTATTCCCTTTTGCCTCCCGTCGCAATCCCACGGGGGCGACTGGGAATGAATGAGGTAATATTCTGACTAAAAAATTAAACATAACTGTAATAATATCAACATTAAATATGACTCCATTCATCATATCCTGTTTTTTTCTCTCCTACAGCCTACCCACAAATTACAATCCAACTGCGGAGCGCCCATTATCCAACTGCACCTGGTCCCCAAGATGTTGGCGCCTCTCGTGAGCCTGTGGGTCCCGGAGGCCTATGTTGTGTCGTTCAAGCTGGAGACTGATGAAAACCTACTCATACCAAAGGCGAGGGCTGCGCTTGAAAAGTATAAACACAAGGTAAACATCAACTGGCAATTCCTGCTCTCTATTTTGATCGTAGAAGAAGTGACTACTGCATTCTGATCATGAAAACTTTTTTGTTGAAAACATAAACTTGACTATTGCATTCCCCACGCGTCCATTTATCGTACTTAATTTTAATATTATAAACGCGAAAGTTTGTATGGCTGTACGGATGTTTGTTACTCTTTCACGCAAAAACTACTGAATGGATTTTAATGAAACTTTACAATAATATAGCTTATACATCTGATGTATAAGCTATGTATCGCATATTATGTATCGCACATTGCGAAAGGGGGCTAGACGGAAAAAATAAAGACCAAAAGTTGTGACGACACTTTTTGCTATGGTTGCGTTGCGTGTTTCTCTCTCTTTCTCATAGAAAGCAAGCCAGTTATTTTCGTTTAGTCTTTCTATTTCGCATTGAACAGTGTGCAAAGATTATTTTTTAGGAGTGCGTAAACGTCGTAGTAGAAACCGCGGGGCTCAGCTGGTCACATAATATAATAGGATAAAGATCTAAGCCAACGGATACGTTAGTTTTATTAGACATTTGTGTTTCAATCAATCATGTCCTAGACACATTTTATATGTGTGTCAATATTGTCAGATGGTGGTAGCGAACCTGCTGCAGACCCGTCACCACCGCGTGATCCTGGTGTCGCCCGACATCTCGCAGGAGATCATACTCTCCAGGGAAGAAGTGCACGCAGGTAAAGTGTATGATATCGATTCATTATGCAGGGGTGCATGGTGCGCTGCTGTCAGAGCAAATCACTATTTATTCATTGTTGCATTTTGTTTTAGAAAGAATCTATTTGAACCCTACAACTAAACACTTATATTCTAAAATCTTAGACATTAATAACAAATTACGTGCAATAATTTAAAAATGAATATATTCACACCATCTGCTTGTCAACCTCAAATTAAATATCATGAAACCTAAAGTTACTGCCCGGCGGAAACTAGGGCATTAATAAGTTGCTTTACTTATTAATGCCCTAGTTTCCTCCGGGCAGTAATATTGTACTTCTAACTGTAGTCCCATTTTAATTTACAAACAGTTTATGAAACAGGGATTTAAAACTATTTTCATTTACAAAAAGTACCACTTGGCATCTAAATTTGTGTATTTTTTTGCCTGATCCCATATACCCACGACACCTTGCAATCGACTAATTAAACGCAAGTTATAATTATTAATTTGACTGTAAATTGTCTCTTGCTTTCCTAAATTTTACCTTATTTTTAGTGTTGTAACTTTCTCCTAAGATTTTTATTTCCCCTAAAGCGATTTGCTTCCCGAAAAAAACCCTGCTGGCACACCCCCGTGGTATTGGTGCGCGGCGGCATATTTCTTCTTCGCAGTAGGTGCGGAACATTCAGTACGCTCCTCAGCCATAAAAGTGTCTTGGTCTTGGGCTCTCTTAAATCCCTCTCTTGTCTCAGGAGTCTTAACTCTCTCGCTGCTTTCGGGATTTAAAATGGCGCCCGTGACGTAAGACACTAATTCACCCCTTTGGTGCATAGTATTGTAAGTATGGGAATTAATTGGAATATAGGCGTAATAAAATTATAATATGCATTGTATCATCCAGGCGTAGACATCGAGTCGTCGATAGTGTCGGAGATCGTGCGCGTGCACGCGCTGCACATGCGGCTGGCGGGCGAGCCGCTGTCGCCGCCGCGCTCGCCGCGCTGATGTGCGCGCTCGCGGCGTCGCGTCTACCTCACGCACGAGTAGGCGCACACGTGCCGCCGCAACTGCACACTGTCTCACTACACGCTGGTTCTTGTGTTTCAAGTTGTGTCTAAAACTATTCAGACTGTCTAAACTGTATTTTGTGCGCCTGCGCATCCTCTACCTTTCCAACGAGTAGGTAGACCACTTCCGCTGCACATAAATCAAATTACCTCGTGTGTGTTTAAACTGTTTAGACTGAACTTCAAACTATTGTTTGGGATATTGCGCTCGCGCAACACATCCTCTACTTCATCAACGACTAGGTATACTGCCTATAACACACTGATACTTGTGATTCAGGTATATTTATACACTGTCTCACTTGAAACTAAATTGTGTCCTTGTGATATAACTATGAGTAAAAGTGTGACATCTTTCTGCAGTGAAAAAAGTGAGAAAAGTGTTCGATGTTTCTTCCTATGGATAGTGAGCAATCGCGCGTTTTTTGGTCGCGAGAGGTAGCTGTGTAAAGATGGCGCCGGAGACTAGTAACTAAATGTGTTTATATTTTGATAAATTACCTACTGTTGTATGTGTTTCAAATATTTTATGTGACAAAGTTATCAAAATGGTGTCACACACGTTCCAAAAAACGTGAATTTCTTACAATACGTTGATGTTCGCGAGCAAACGCGTCTCGTTACGCAACCAAGTGTAACGGTCGCACGTTCGGTACTTTAATATTGTGAATACTTTTTAATGTTTCAATCATGTACATAATGTATACACTATACATGTAGACTGTATTTAAAATCAACTGGGATATCATGCCGTTTTACATCTTTAATAATCTATACATAAGCGCCTAGACTCTTGAGGTGATGAAAAATCAAACTTCCCTGATAAAGCCAGGTGAAACTATCGATGATATTAATTTTTTTTGTGTTTTACTGTGGATACATAGAGGTCTCATGTTTTATCGATATCGACTTTTTAGGCACGACTGTGCAGTTGCAAACTGCTTATAGGAGCTACAGTACATTTTATTGATGCAATTCGTCACAAATAAAATATGTAATGCCGTATCAGGTAGAACACGTTTTATTTTTGACAGACATATAAAACAATTTTCATCGATATTACACACAGTTTGTTTATTCATAATGTAAACACATGAATTATTATTGATTTAAATACGAACATCATAATCATAAAATAATCAATTGGTAAAAGTCTGCATCAAAAAGAATCAAATCAAAGACACGTGGTTCGTTGACCGCTAACAATAATATATCGGTTGTGGGTCAAATCTTTTGATACGATAGCCCTTGGCCATCTGAGGGTCATCTACGTATGTATACGTTATAAGATACCCCTCTGTCGGCACTGTAAAGGAATTGGCTGATGAAACTTTATGAAACAGATAAAAAATGCTGATATTGAAAGTATTGCCAGCCTAAAATATTTGACGAACTACAAAAAAGTTATTATATGGTTTATGCATTTTCTGAGGTTTCGAAATATCATGTGTTTATATGAGAAAGGAAGAAACATTTTAGATATTATATCTCATTGTGCCCCAGTATTTCCTATGACTAGATTTTATATGTCTATAACATTGAGTACTAATACGTGTAACTATGAACTTATTTAAGTGTAACATAGTGTAGATGTACATACGAATATTATTCAAAATATATCTATCAAGAACTTCCAATAGGATTTTAAATGTTTATTCTATAATAAATTATAAAACTATATCATAACTGTAATATTTATTAATGTATTTTTGTCATAGGCAACTCTGTTAATAACAAAAATGTATGAAATCAAAATTTATTAATACAAAAAAAAATCTTTTCGAATATTTAAAATGGAAAGCTAGAACATAGTTCAAGGAATTTCCACAAGATGGCGTCAACATTAGAAAATAGAACCGTTTTTGTTGTTAACAGAAATGTTTTAGTTGTTAGTGAATGGTTTGATGTGTAGACTAAACTCAGATATTAGTGTTATACAAATTATATAAGTGTTAAGAAGTTCTATAGGGCCTTAATGAGAACTACAGTATGATGCCCCAAATAGGAAAATGTGGAAAGATTTTTTTTATTAAACCTGTGTTATTTTAAGATCATAGTTTGATGGGGACTTTAAACTTAATCATTTTAAAAGTAGTGTTTACCTAAGATACAGGAGAAGGCGTGGGGCCTTCGTTATACCAACATATTTGGTAACACAGAAGTCAACCGATCAACTGATAAATGTGTTGTCTGACATTTTTTCTAAGATTTTTTTTTAAATCTGCGAAATAATCTATATTAATCTCTTTTATACTAAAACTTATTAGAGTTTTAATCATAATATTTATTTACGTAACGTTATTTAATAATTGTGTTGTATTTATCAAATAACGTTAAATGTTGTGTCGTGTAAATAGTTGTTAAGACTTATGTTTCTATTTCTAACTAAAAGTATTCTACAGGACCAGGAATTAAGATACAAAATGTTAGGTAACATTCGAATTTCAACTGACGCGGTTTTCAAATTCATCGACAATCGTGGATTAAAGCCTTATTTTCAAATGCCTTATTTCGAAACTCATTAGTGTATAGTTTAAAAAGCATTTGTTCTAGATTGTTAGTTAATATAAAAAGATGTTCATTCTGTTATCAAATTGGATATTTTATGATAATAGATGTTTATTTGAAAGTTTAAAGTTGGTAAATATTGAAGAGTTTTACATATCAAAGCACAGGGCAGCATTTGAAATGATTGTTTTATTTTTTAAGTGACAACTCATCATTTTGTGTTAGTCATTTTACTGATAATTTTAACACAATTAATTTTGCCGATAAACTAAAAGATACCAGTTTGATCAAGTTGTACTAGTGATCTCTTATTGTTCTTATTTGAATTGTTATCAGAAGAGTTCGCTGCCAGGGACCTATACTTGTAATTTACAATGTTCTGAACTGGTAGACAGAGATGGCGTTATATATTGTTAGTGTCTTCTCTTTCTTGCTAAGAACTCCTGACTTTTTACTATTGTAGGCTCTGGCAGGATGGAAGAGGGGGGGGGGTATTCTTAAGCCGAAATCAGTTTATAATGATCCTCGAACTTAAAAATATCTTGTAAAAATATTTTGTATTCTTAAGAGAATGTTTAAATGTTATCGTCTAAGGTGCTCTATTGAACAGCCACTGTATTTGTGAGATATATTTATAATTATGTTAGTAAATGGTCTTTTATAAAATCATAGTTATTTATTCAAAGTTTTTAATCATTTTAGTGTATCAAGTTCATTAAATATATTATGATAGCTAAAGTCTAGGTATAATGACTTCTATATAAAATGGTCTAAACTACATTTACTGAACGAAGGTTTTGCTGCAAAATCTAGAAAAGTTAAAGTATTAAACCTTTTTAGTACTGAAACGAATAGAACCATTGTGTAAAGAAGCTATAACATAGTTTCACACTCTAAAACAAGGTAAGCAGGGAAACATCAAAGTGTTGGATATTTACAAATTAATTATTTTTATTAAATAGTTGTTCGATTATGTGAGAGCCTAAATATTAAATGTCTTTTTTGGGTTAAGTAGACATCTTTAAACACTTATGTATATAGCAATATTCAGAAAGAATATTTGCATTACCAAAATGTGATTAAAATTATTTTCGGAACTTATTTTATTTATATTGAAAATTGTTTTGGAAAATGTATTAAGTGCTGTGTTGTAAGTATAATTATATGTGGTGTATTTGGATATAAAGGGTATTTATCGTATAGATGTTGTGCCGGACTCCGGAGTGGTGTTGTATCAGACTTATGGGATGTTCTATGTAGATACATTATATTATACCTCTTTGTGGGCTTGCATGTGTGCGTGGGAGTTTCGATAAACGGTCGAATTAACTTAGCTACATTTATATCAATTTACGCTGTCGCTTACTGGATATCTTCACAGTTTTTTCTATTATTGTGAGCTCAATATGAGTGTTAGTGTAAATTTATCGAGAAAGCTTGTAAAAGCGTGAAAGTTTGCACGCCAGTGCCTTTTTACGTTACTTCACAACCCACCTTAACAAAAACAAAAAGAGATTTTTTCATTTTCGCTAGTAATGGAACATTTTTTATTATTATTTAGTTCATTTTAATTGAGACAACTTCAGTTGTCAGTGGCGTCGCAGCCACCGTTTTGCATTATGGAATAATTCAATAGCAGCTTAGCAGCTGATAATTTAGATTTACGTCTGATTAGTAGCAATGAGAAAGTGACTGAGTTTCCGCCATATTAAGATTTTTATCTGTCAACTGTCACTCGATAGATATTGGTGCGCAGTCTTCCAAGCCAATCTAAATCATTTTATAAACATACTTTTTGGTAATAAAAAATAAAAATTCAACTTCTTCAATTTAACCGTTATGACGTCATGAACATGGCGCGAGGGCAGTCACTTTCTCATTTTAAACGCACTACAAATTAAATGAAATTAGATCAAAAGCCACACGCACACATGCAATCGTTGATCGTGTAAGTGTACTATATCATGTTTTATAACTATTATATCATATTTTATGGAACGTTGGTATGAGCAAGCGGTTCCTGTGTTCTTCAAGTATTAAATCCAAAATATTCTAAGTATCTAGTTGTACTATCTGTGTGTTCTAATATCATCCTTATGCACTTGACAATAAGGTACTATTTAAATAATCAACTACTCTGCCGTCGTGAAGAAGTCGTATCTGCATAGTACAAACTTGTCCGATGTTTTCCATGTGGTACGTGTTTGTTGATAGTTATTTTTTTTAAATTTATGGGATTTTATTGCAATTTCTTCTAGCCAAGTGTTAGTCTGACTTGCGCACACGTTTCGTACTAACTTAACTTACGACATAAACAGCCATATCTTTTGATAAGTGGGCTGATGTTATCACAGTTCTGAGGGACCATACACGTGAGTATTGAAGTTTTCATTTCAACTCGATACCTCCAGGCGTTCCCACATAAGGGTGACAAACAGACAGACAGACGGACAAAAAAGATGATCCTATAAGGGTTCGGTTTTTTTTCTATTTTGGGTACGGAATGTTGAGCGATCAACTGCTGCGCTGCGTGTCGCGGGTTCGATCCCGCATGGAACAAATATTTGTCCTTCAGGTAGTTGTTTCGGGTCTGGCTGTTTGTGTATGTGAGTTTAAATGTTTGTTAACGCACCCACGATACAGGAAAAAACCCCAGTGTGAGGTTAAAAAAAAATAAACCTAAAAACATTACCTGAAAAACCAAAAAGAACGTAATAAATTACTTAAATGCTTTTATTAGCCAAATGTTCCTGAAACAAGGTAACCTTGCTTCCATTAATTGATTATGCAGTTACGGTACTTGCTCACGGTGGCAGTGGTCTATCAGCACAATACAGGAAGACTAGACTTCAAGAAGTTATCAGTAGCGTGGCCCACGATTAACTAATTCGATAAATCCGAATGTATTAAGTTGTACAAGTTGAAAGAATGGAACAAGATCTGTTTTTTTTTAATTTTGTATGATATCTCGTTTCACACTGGTATACATTTTATGTGAATTGATGAAAACGATACTTTTTAGTTGTAACAAAAACTGGTAGCTAGTAATATCGTGTGCGCATGCTACAAAAATTGTTATAGAAATAATGCTTTCGTGCGTTTCCTTTGCCATGCTTTCGTTAGCCTGCGCTATCTACTTTGTTGGGGTCGGCTTCCAGTCTAACCAGAGCAGCTCAATGCCTGTATTTTACATGGAGCGACTGCCTATCTGACCACAACTCTGTCAGTACTAGGTAAACGACACCCATTGGTAAGACTGGTTGTCAGACTTACATGCCCACTGACCTGTAACGACTCATTAAAATTTACAAATGACAGCCGGGATTAACGTGGTTTTCGACACGGCACGGTGTAATCTCGGGAATGGGCAAACGTGGCTCAACTGAAGAATTCAGCCGAGCGTCTTTTATTATTTAGCCATAAGCTACTCACTAAACAAATAAGATCATGACGAAAGCATTAATTTCTCAATAAAATTCTTGTCAGTATTTGTGCCTACAATAAGGTTTCCAGGGTCAAAGTAATTACATTATATTTAGCCCGTCTTTTAGATCATTCAAAAATAAGGGGCACGTATTTTTTTATTTGTTAACCAGAATAAAAATGAGAAAGATATTGCCCATTTTAGTTACGTGTGACGTCACTCGTTGCCAAAAAAAAGCAGCAACGCGTGAACAAAAATACGTGTCCCGTATTTTTGAATAATCTAAACTCGGACAATTTTTATTTGGAAACTTATCAATTCTGTATTCTTGTAAACTACGGGTTTATCTAACATGGGTATCTGTCGTTGTGATGCTGTACTGTCTACGCTACTCATGGAGTCTTACTACACGTGGATTAAATACTTTGGCATATTTTAATGTATATCTTGTTTTATTTCACTCTACACTAACTATTGTATAAACACTATAATTTAAAAGAGTGGCCATGGAGTTTCTTGCCCATTCTTCTCCATAGAGATCAACGCTTTGGAATGGGCAACTACAGTACTTTCACAAGTTATTATGCCTTGTGACCGGGACTGTAGATTCATTTTGTTTCTTGACATTCAAAAGTGCCTGTAATGGTCTAATTGAAATAAATGATTTGATTTGACCACTTGGTGGTGTGTGGTTGTTGCGCGAACCCATGATCAGGATTTGCAGCGGATCCAACACGCATTCTACCAGCATTTATTTTGACTCAGACAGTTCTTTCACACACTGGGCCGTTGTATTTTTGGATCGTTACTGCAGAAATTTATTTTATTAATTTTGGTTGCGAAAGTATTTGTAAAGGACGTGTTCAGTAGGCCTACTATGACATCTTAAAGCAGAACTTATTCCACTGAGTGAAAGAGATGGTGCTAGACACCCTGTATAACTCCGTCGTTTTCCCTCAGCGGAATAATTTCTGCTTTAACACGTTATGGTAGGGTAGCAGGGGGTCTTAACTGACCGCTTAAGCAGAATAATAATAGGTTAAAAATATGGATTACGCCAAATTTCTTAACAAAAAACATCCCTAAATTACCCACACAAAAAAGAAACCTATTCGTCCTGCGCCTGTTTTGTTTCAGCCAACCATCCCTGAACCTGTATGATTTGATAAAGTTCCATCAAATGTCTAGTTCAAACACCTACACGCCTGTGTATTACGTATAGCGCGGAGTGGTGCGTGGAGCAGCGGCTGGGCGTTCGGCTGATGCGCTGCGTGTCGCGGGTTCGACTCCTACACGGAACATATATTTGTTTGGCCTAAAGTAGTTGTTCCGAGTGTGTGTATATAAGTTTAAATATTTATAACTGGACCCGCGATATTTACATGAGAATCCTGAAGCGGGGCACGGTGGCAATGCTTTTATTTTTAGAAAAAATACAAAAATGGACGACATGGTTGGTGCAGTGGCTGATTGCTGCGCTGCCAGTCGCGGGTTCGGTTCTCGCACGGAACAAATATTTTTATGGCCTACAAATAGTTGATCTGGGTCTGGCTGTATGTGTATGTGACTTTAAATGTTTGTAAACGCACCCACGATACAAGAGATATTCCGAGTGTGGGACAACGTATTAAAAAAAGAACCGGCCAAGAGCGTGTCGGGCCACGCTCAGTGTAGGGTTCCGTAGTTTCCCGTCCGTCACAATAAGTGTTCCCACTTATGAGTTTATTATATGTTTGACGTTGAACACTAGGGAATTGTATTTTATTATTATCCAAGTATGGGAATAATGTGTTAACGTAAACGTGGTGCGAATGACTTAAATTATTATATAAACTATCATAGACCCGTAATATCCCATTGATGTAATAAATGCAAATCCAATGCCCCACAAACCCGACTTCTCCGCCATATATAATTTGTAAATGAGACTTGTTTTGAGGCACAGGCTCTATTAGTTCCGGGTAAAGAAAAAGAGACACTTCTCTAGGCCGAAACGATGTGTCTTAGGAGGGCTAACAAAAAGGCGCGCACAGCGTCGTCCTCAACATGATTGATTATCACTATTCAAAATATACGATTATACGAGAACATTTTAATACCGGACAAATCAAAATCAAGTTAAAAAAAAATGCTTGCATAAACGATTATACTACAAACTTAGTCCAGAAATTATTTTGTACAACTTTTTGTCTTTTTTGTACAAAAACTGTTGTGTCAATCAAGTTCAAAATAATTTTCCTAGAAAGTCCTTATAAAGTTCTACTTTTCATATTTTCTAAACTTATGGTTCAAAAGTTAGAGGGCCCCTCTAACTTTTGGACACATTGTTTTTTACTTTTGGAGCGATTATTTCCGAAATTATTGACATTATCAAAAAATGATTTTTGTAAACCCTTATTCATTTTTAAATACCTTTCCAACAATATATCACACGTTAGGGTTGAAATTAAAAAAAAAACACTTCCCACTTTACATATAGGGTGGCTACCCTAATAAAATTGTTTTTCATCCCACCATCTCGGAAAGAGTATTTTTAATCTTCAATATCTGAGTGGAAAAGCCGTTTTTATTCTCTAGAGGATAAAGTAAATTGAATTTAGAACATCGTGTGCACTAAGTTTGTGAATTAAAAAAAACATTAAACCGATTTACTGCTACCTCTATGGTGCCGAATATATCATACAACTTTTTTTTTAATTTGTTAAAAACTCAGACTCGGAACCTTCTTGGTGTTTTTTCAATTTGCTTTGTACGCGGTTCTTTACGCGGCATTTTTTCACGTCATTTTTAAACCTTATATTAAAAACAAGAAACTTGAAAACAAGTGAAATATATTATTTTGTTATAATTAATAATGACGGGCCTGTTGGTCTAGTGGTTAGTGGCCCTGACTGCTGAGCCGGAGGTCGTGGGTTCGATTCCCACCCAGGACAAACTTTGTGTGATGAGCATGATTGTTTGTTCTGTGTCTGGGTATGATTTATCTATAATATGTATGTATTTATAAATTATATAAGTATGTATATCAGTTGTCTGGTTACCATAACATAAGCTCTGCTTAGCTTGGGATCAGCTAGCCGTGTGTGAGTTGTCCGAAGATATTTATATTTTTTTTATTTTTTTATTTATATTTAATTTAAAGATTATTCTGTAATACTTACCTGTCATAATGTAGTAATTAATACCTAAACTGATATAAAAGTGTACCTATCTTGTGATTGTAAACGTTTTTTTTTGCATTTAGTCATTTCCTCGCTGAGCTGGAATGAAAAGTTACGTGTTGCACTCGAATGCAAAGATTTTTCACCTCGTGCTCTTTTGATTCCCTCGCTAACGCTCAGGATTCTAATTTTAAATCACTCGCTGCGCTCGTGATTCAATTTTAGAATCCTTCGCTTGCTCGGTCATCAAAATTGAACACGCGGTTAAAAAGCAACTTTGCACTCTTGTATAACAAATAACTATTTTCCAATTTTTATTTTACCACTTTGTCGGCGTGATTGATATACATATTGGTACCAAATTTCAGCTTTCTAGTGTAAACGGTCACAGAGATTAAGCGAGGACGGACGGACGGACAGACAGACAGACATGGCGAAACTATAAGGGTTCCTAGTTGACTACGGAACCCTAAAAATAGAAAGATTTTGCCGATTTCCTTACGTAAAATGGTTTATTTGCTGTTTTTAAACCATGGGATTCATGAAATAGATTGCACAATGTACATACCTAAGGCCGTGCGCTGCGTTAGGCGGGCGCACGGCGCGGGCGCCCGCGTGGCGTGCTGTTTCTTAACGCAGCGCACGGCCATTGGCCGAGCGCTGCGGCGGGCGACCCGTTGCACGCAGCGCTGATCTATGAGATAACATGAAACAACACGTCACGCGGGCGCCCGCGCCGTGCGCCCGCCTAACGCAGCGCACGGCCTAAGGCATCTAGTTTATTAATGTCTAGGTTCTAACCTGCGAGCTGCAACCCAGTAAATCGATTCCAATGATAAATTATTAACACAGCTTCTCAACAAAAAGTTAACAAGCTAATAAAAACCATAGTTTTCTCAAATAAAACAAAACAAAAAGTGACAGTTTCTCAGTTCAAAGTTGTCATGGCCTGTCAGAATTGCACTGAAATATTTGTAAATACTTAAGAGTACTCCTTTATGTGGTTCGATTAGTGTTGGAAGTTGTAGTTTGTATTATTTTTGTTCTAAATTGATCGAATATGGTAAGTTACTCAAGTATTATTAGAACTTTAAGATTCAAGTTAACGTAATGAAGTCAGCAAGTAGGAACTGAGTCGCAATGATAAGACAACCAGCTGTAACGGTCGAAAATCAGTATGAAACTTATTCTGTAGCTTAACAACAATGTGTACCTAGTATGTTCTAGAAGAAAACATCAAAACATGTCTAGTTTTACGTGAATAAGTTGCACTCGTGTGCGTTGGATACGATGGTATATTTTCTTAGTGAGGACTGAGAATTTCTGTCATGGGGAGTGCGTAGATTATATTTACCAAACAAGGTCTAAAATAGCAAAGAAATTCAACATCTCCCAGTTGGTTTTACCCGTATTTTTTCAGGATGATGAAGTAGAAGACGTCGTTGGCGATGTCAAGCTAACAGAGTCACAGAAAAGTGTGACAGTCTCGAATGTATACTCAGTAGACTTCACAGACAGTGGCTCTGATAAACAAAACTCCTCAGGAATGGATACTTACGTCTTGGAGTGGGACAGTGACGAAAGCGAAGCGTCTGCTCTGCGAGGCAACGCCAGCATCGTCAGCATGAAAGACAAACCGGTCCAACCCGTTCTAATCAACAGAGATGCACAATGTGAAGTTATTAGGAAAATCAACAGAGCTTCCTCCACCGGCCTCAATAAATGTTCCATATTTGCGCAAGAAATATTCACCCAGACTAGCAAAACTATCATAGAGCTAGCTGAAATGGACGGTGCTATCAAGATGCCTGTCACCAGTAACACTTTAGAGACTCAAACCTCTTACATATCTATAACAGAAAACAAAACTGTAGAGTATAGGATAGAGGTTTCAGAATCCACTCAAAACTTTACTAAAAGTGAAATGATTAGCGATTGCGGCGATAACTCCCATAGAATATCTTGTCATCAAATATTTCCTAATTCTCTTGATGACGGTTCTTCAAAATTTATGGTATCTGAATCAGAAAACGACTGCACCAGTGACAATAGTTCTAGCACCAACACCAAAGAACGCTCGCCATCACCAGAAATTATCGATAATATATTACTGAGTGAAAATTTAAACGAATACGAAAACACAAGCAATTTTGATCCATCAGCTGATACCACCGATATAGAAGAGGATTCACTAATGGAACCTAAGCGTTACGTCAATAACAAAAAGGTAATCCGCAGTGATGGTACCCGAACGCCCGTGTCTGTTGATAATGACGTCGCTGAACTATATACTAAGCTGTCTGAAACTTTAGAGTTCCGCATGCATACACCTTCTGAACATGAAAAGAAACGCGTCGGTTACCTAACTCCTTTGACTGAAGAGTCCATCGCAAGAAAAGAAAGTGCAGGAGATATAACAACTGCTGCCCCTGCTATCGTTACAATTCAAAACGAAGATTATGATAAAGATGTATTATTTACGAATAATGCTGGAATAAAAGTCAAATTGTTCCCAAAAGACAATGAATCTGAGATCTTAAAATTGCCTCCAATACAGGGTAACAGTTGTCCAGACAACTTGAATTTTTTGTTTACTTTAAATCACAATAAAATGGGAACCAAGAGTGGCAATCTGCCTTGCGTCTATGAAGATCGAAAGGAAAGGGGCTTAGACAGGTGGGAGTTGGGAGGGAAGAATCTAGCAGCAGGAGAAAGTGCACTCATTAGTGGGAAAAGTGGTAAGTTAAAGCTGGCTATAACTTAGTACTTAGGAATCAAATTAAATTTAAATTAGGAATTAAATGGACCCTTCACAAAGCCGCCAAACATGCATTCTGATCATATTCATAAAGTAACTCTAAGCTCTAAAAGTTATTGTTTGGAAACAACTTTTTGTTGAGGGAAATAAAATCACGGTACAGAACTAAATGTTGCGCACTCAAAAAATTGTGTTGATGCATTAATTAGTTTGTGGACGGAGAGGCAATAAAATCAAAATATTAACATACAAAAAAAGCTTGCAATGACTGAGTGAACATGTCCCTTTCGGCTTCGTAAAGGGGATTATACTCCCAATGTAATGGTAATAACAAGATATTCTGAAAACTTGCTACCCAGAGCCTGACAGGCCACACTCGAGCGTCCAGCTGCCACCCATCCACGCGGAGGGTTGCGTAACCAGCAACTCCAACAGAACCCACGACCACGACTCATCTAACGCGAACAAGACAGAGAACTCGTCGGATGCGCCTATCCCCATCAGCATCAAGAATAAGATCAAGGAACTGAAGATGAGTCACAAGCCGAAGAAGTCTTGGGGAGAGAGGAAGAACTCTAAGTACATGAAGTGAGTCTTATAAAACATTCTGTTGGACAACTTTTGTGTATGCTAAGAGATCATTTACCCATCTTTTTTTAACCATGCATAGTCATTTACACAATTTTAGCGCAATCGGACACCGAAACAGGGTGCAGGGGTCAAATTTCGTTGCGGGTTGTTCGAAAGAGATACCGCGGCCTCGGAACGTAAAGGGCAATAGAAGAAACATGGGTGGGTTTTAGTCAGTACAAGTCTGACATGCCCCCCCGCTCCCAGAGCGGGGGAAGTCATTGGATGATTTCCCACCCGAAAAAAAAAAAAAAAAAAAAAAAAGGCAAATTTACCTTTTTCGGTGATTTCAAAGCAACATTAATGCTAAATTGACCAATCATCTTTAAGAACACTTTTACACGACATCACCGATAAATTAGATGTGGCAATGAAAATTCAAAATGCATTCTTCTATACTACCCTAAAAATATTCGATGACAATGCCTTTGAAATGGACCTCAATCTTTTCCGTCTACTAACAGTCCGTTCCTCTTTAACCCTTTCCTAGGCCCGTATTCTCGTAATGCATAGATAGTAATTCTGTTACATCAAAGTGTTCTTGTTAACCCCAGTTCATCGATCCTCTGCCCTAGAATGTAAACGTGGCAAGCAGCTTAGTTCTGCGAAGATTGCCATCGATACGATTTTTTTTTATTGGGCGCCGGCTTTGTTCCGCACAGGAATTATTTTATAAGGTCACAAGCAGTTCAGAAATTAGCGTTCAGATGATCGTGTTTGTCTTGTAGCATATCCGAAAGCAGAAGTGGCTCGCCCAGTTCACAGTTCACAACAGATATACTGACAGATGCCACGGAGCGAGGATGTGAACTGCTCTGCGTCGAGCTGCTCAAGAAACTGCGCTCGCATTCTTGGTTAGTTTGGAACCTTAATAAAAAGCTATTTGTTGAGGTTGAGAGTTTTTCTTCGAGACCTTACCATGACATTTTATAGCAGTTCTTATTCCTGTGTGAGAAAGAGATGGTGCTAGACACCCTGTATAGCTCTGTCACTTTCCCTCAATGGAATAAGATCTGCTTTAAGACTTCATGGTAGGGTAGGTGATATAGGCTGCGTGTTATCATGTTAAAAAATAGTTAAACCAGATTTCAATTGTGAGATCATCCGACCGATCTCTTCGACATATTAGTAACTAGCTGTTCCCCACGGTTTCACCCTTGTGCTCAGCACCTGTTGGTCGTACCGTGATGTTATATAGCCTATAGCCTTCCTCAAGAAATGGACTATCCAACACTAAAAGAATTTTTCAATTCCAACCAGTAGTCCCTGAGATTAGCGCGTTCAAACACACAAACAAACTCTTCAGCTTTATAATATTAGTATAGATGTGCTTATACGTAATTTCATCCACAGGTTTGAAATAGCAGATGTGTTAGACGATCTTCCTAGAGTTCTGGACAAATTTTGGGGAGTTATGGCCGAAAATAGAATTGCAGACTTTATCAGACAGGTAAACGATATTTCTCATGGTTAAACACGGTTTTACAGGTATAAAAGGTGCACTTTAAAGTAAACCCAATGTGAATTCATACGTAGCTAGGTGGTGACAGGATACAAATTTCAATGTTCGGATATCGATTAAGGCATGCATAGGGGTTTCCTTTCGCGGCATTGCATTTCGGAATTTGAATATTATTACGGCAAACATAAAATGCCGAACTGTCTCTGGTTTTCACTGGCATTGACTGTACGGTGTACGTCAATGGTAACACTAAACTACCAACGAAAATCGATCTTATTGCTTCGTAGCTTAAGTCATCCTAAGCATTATCAATATTAATTTATTACAGTGGTGTACGCTTTTTTTTACAAATGGGAAATCTTCAAATAACTTGCCCCGCTCTGGGTGGAGTGGGGAGGACTGTCAGACTGTTACTGATTTAAACCCACCCATGTTCCTTCTTTTGTTTATTTTATATTCTGGGGCCGCGATATTTTTTTCGAACAACCCGCAACCCCGTCAGGCAGTGGCCCTGACAAGGCCCTCTGTTCTGCCTTTGCTTTATAAAACCCAAACTTAATCATATATTCCTAAACCCAGGTGACCGCTCACATAGAGTCTCCGCGAACGCAAGTGGCTCGCACCGCGTGCAACACTCTCGCTATGATACTCAAGAATACCAATTACACTAAAAAACCGGTAAGTTTAGCTGTTAATAAACATTACACCTGTAATACTGAAAAGAATAGAGCTGTACGCACTTGGAAATGTGGGTTCCCCAGCAACTATTAAGTCATGAGTTACAAAACAGGTCAAAAGTCTGATTTCCAATAATTTAAATAACTCAGGAATCGAACCACCAAATTGTACCTTACCGGCCAATGAATATAATGTATGAAAAATCTTTATTGTTATCACAATTTCCCACCCAATAAAAATCTTTGCAAGATATAAAAACAATCTAAAAAATAAAGACAACTGCAGACGTTGTTTCGGACCGGACTCTGTCAGGTTAAGTACTGAAGTACCGTAAACTGGGGTAAAAGACAACAGGAAAAAAAACAAATGTCAAAATTCAATATTGCCAACCTAAAAATATGACATTTGATCCAATTACTACTTTAAACAATTTAACTATCGCGAATGGTAATTGTAGCCGTTATGATGATAGAGTTTTTTATCATTTCTTTTTAGGGTTCCGTAGTCAACTAGGAACCCTTATAGTTTCGCCATGTCTGTCTGTCCGTCCGTCCGTCCGTCCTCGCTTAATCTCTGTGACCGTTAGCACTAGAAAGCTGAAATTTGGTACCAATATGTATATCAATCACGCCGACAAAGTGGTAAAATAAAAATTTGAAAAAAATGTTTTAGGGTAGCCACCCTATATGTAAAGTGGGAAGTGATTTTTTTTTAATTTCAACCCTAACGTGTGATATATTGTTGGAAAGGTATTTAAAAATGAATAGGGGTTTACTAAGATCATTTTTTGAAAATGTCAATAATTTCGGAAATAATCGCTCCAAAAGTAAAAAACAATGTGTCCCCCCCCCTCTAACTTTTGAACCATAAGTTTAGAAAATATGAAAAAAATCTGAGAAGTAGAACTTTATAAGGACTTTCTATGAACATCATTTTGAACTTGATTGACTCAACAGTTTTTGTACAAAAAAGACAAAAAGTTGTACAAAATAATTTCTGGACTAAGTTTGTAGTATATAATCGTATATGCAAGCATGTTTTGTAACTTTGTTTACATATTTTATTATCCTGAACGTATCTTTATTCAAACAAAAAAAGAATTATTGAAATCGGTTCTCGCAATCCAAAATTACCACCGAAATTGCACGTCTTTGTATCAATTAGTAACCCAATTCCCCGAGAGATGGCGCTGTAGGTACTTATTACATTGGATCGGGTATTACCAAATTGTTCGGTTGGCCTCATAACTGGGAACACTTATTGTGACGGACGGGAAACTACGGAACCCTACACTGAGCGTGGCCCGACACGCTCTTGGCCGGTTATTTTTACTTTATCCCAGTAGTTGCTATAGGCCCCAGTTTACCGATATTTTTCAGTGTCTGCTGTCTGTAGCAGTTTTGTGCTGCTGGTCCACTGGGCCCCAGCTGTTTGACCGAATCATTAGTGAATGTAAAGGTATTTTTGGCGTTGTTTCCCAGGACTTCTACGAAGCCATGACCATCCTGTTGATCAAGACGGGCAGCTTCAGCCGGCCGGTCAGACGAGCGGCTAATGTGGCGCTAGACGACATCGTCTGTAGTGTGGACTTGAGTCATTCAGTCACCGCCTTGTGTATCCACGGCTCCAAGTGAGTTTACTTATTTATTTATAGCTTCGACTACTAGCTTCCGCTCATGTTAACACCTGTGATAATTTCATTTAATTTAACGCAATGTCGTTATAATTTAACGCCCTTGTATAAAATTTATTACGTTTAAACTCTTAAGGACCGCCATTATTAACGTCAACTATCCGTCAATTTCGTTAGTTCGTAAGTTTTTTTTTTGGGGTTGAAATCATCAAATAACTTCCCCCTCTCTGGGCGGAGCGGGGGGGGGGGGCGTTTCTGACTTTTACTGACTAAAACTCACCCATGTTTCTTCTATTGCCCTTTATGTTCCGGGGCCGCGGTATCGCTTTCCAACAACACGTAACCCCGGACTAGGGAAAAGAAGACCAAAATAGTTTCACGTCATTACGTACTCGCAGCATGTAGCTCTTAGCCCTACTTCCTTGAGGTGATAACATTTCGCTGTTTATTATTTTGTTACTGAATCACTTGAACTTAGACTGTACAACACGTTCACGGCTATTACACCTTCTTTTTACTGTCAACGTCGCAATAATATATAGTTACTATAGTACGGCCAACGAGAAGCTATACCAAATGTAAACAAAACCCATGCTAAAACCCCATCTAAAATGACCGCCCGAATGTTGGCGAACCCGTCTTAACGTTGTCATGTTTTTGCGGAGAACGAGACATTACGACAAAGGCACAAGATGGAAAGAGCTAAATATTAGATTGTCAACGCCACAGTTGTTCTTTAGGTTAATGACCTTTCGTATCACTTCTCGTTGGCCGTACTGTAGGTTGCTGTCTGACAAGTCCGTCATAATCAAATGATCTTTACTTTCGATTTAATAAGCTGGCTCTTGACTGCTGCTGGTGAAATACTTTGATAGGACTGCCCTATCACGGTAATGGTTAACAGATAATATATTGAATGGGTTAGTGTATTCCTTTTAAAGGTATTTTACACATTGTCATGTAAATTTCGTATCTGTCTCACCAGCCACAAGAGCCCGCTCGTGCGCTGCGCGTCAGCTCGTCTGCTTGTGGTGTGCTGCGCTTTGGGGGGCGGGGGGAGGGAACTGCTGCGCGCGCGCCCCCCCTCCGCCGCGTGCGCCCGCAAGCACGCGCTGCGCTCGCTCGCTGCGCTGCTCGACGACAAGAGCACCGACGCCAGGTATGGTGAGGAATTACGCTGTAGCATAACGTAACATCACCTAAGTATGCCATAAACGGAGAAGCATTGATTGAATTATTTTAGACTAGCTTTTGCCCGCGGCTTCCCTCGCGCTAAATTCGTGGTAACACAGTTCCCCTTTCCTGATTTACAGGTACCTGCTACCTGTAGTTTTTGCCCTTGCGCCTTTATTGTAATAGCAATGCTAAGTTTTCCCTTTTCTTCCCTCTTTCTCCCTTATATCTCAATTAAAAAAAATAGCCTATGTCCGTCTCCAGGGTCTCAACTATCTCTGTACCAAATTCATCAAAATCGGTTTAGCCATTTAGGTGTGAAGACGTAACTAACAAACTCACTTTCGCTTTTATAATATTAGTAAGGATTTATAGCCAGTTATTTTTCAGTTTCATGTTCAGCTAAGGGTGCGAGCGTATTTCAACTTAGTCGACTAAGCCTATAACAGTCTATACACCCTGACTTATTCCATCCGTATCCTATCTGACCCAATCTTTTGTAAGGGTAACGTGGTCTCCACTTCAGAACTGTTTTACAACAGTGGTTGATTGGTCCAGGTGACCCTATGTCGTTGCAGAAAATAAACGAACCTAGGACTATGCTCAGTAGTCATCAGAAAGTTAGCTAAAAATTCTTCACCACTAGTTTTCTTCGTAGAAAATATGCTGAACGTCTGTACTCCATGCTGCGTCCGCTGTCGAACTTCGAAGCATATTACCTGACGGACGTTGAAGTGGACGTCGCGACCCGACAGATGAAGAAGTATGATCACCTGCTGCTGTGCGGCCCCCCGGAGACTAGGTGACATCACAGGACGGTGAGATATCGATGTGGTGTCGTGGTGGAGTAGCATATGAGGGTGCTGCCGTGACGAGGTACGACCTTCCAGTGGAGTATTCAACCAGTTTTCTCTCTGCCTTAGATAATATTAATTTCAACTGAATGAAAACGGTTTTAAACGAATCTTAACACGCAAATTCATTTACAAGTAATTTGATCAAGGAAAACCAAGTTATTTTAATTACAATTAAACGAGGATTACGTATTCCGAATCTTTTAGTGCTTTTCTGATTTTCAAAAATGTAATTTGTTATTTACAAAAAAATACAACAGAAAAATACATGTTAAAAAAACACATAAACGTGAATGTTAATTTAAAACTGAAGTTATTTGGCGCTGCGACGCTGATTGGTATTTATGAAGATAGCAATTTGAAAAACCTTCACTTCATTTAGAGGCTGCCATAGTCTCAGATTAGATTTTCCAAACACACAATTTTAACAGACCAAGTTAACAGGGATAGTTTGTTTATAAATACCTCCTTCATCATCGCTTGTCTCTTTGTCCCATCATGCTTTCTATAACTAATTTTAAGTTATAATCCTGATTGTTAATGCTTCCTAAAACCGATACCGGTTGTTCATTATGATTCCGGCGCTCATCATCTTTCACTCGCCTATGGAATGATGGAAAGATTAATGCAAGGAAGAAGCTTATATGGGAAAACAGCCGATGTAACACGATGTAGACCGTCACATCGAAGTCGCAAGTACTTAGAATGAAATAAAAATGTTCAGTCACTCGAGTCAGGCTGTAACGTCTTACCCCCACAAGGTATCCGATGTTGGCATATAGGCTATTTGGTTGATGAGCAGAAATAGACAAAGAACTTGGGTTTATTATTAGGAATAAGGTCCTTTGGTTTTTCTATCTAAATAGAGGTAATATTCTTTTTCAATCCGTACCTGTAAAAGACAAAAGACGATTTTTAAGTTCCAAATAGCGTCGTTCTAGCCAAATAAATTCATTTGATTGTACTTCCATAAAAACTTAAACAAAGTTGTTTTCGTCAGGAAAATCGCTGTCAATACTCAGTTTTGTAAATATATTGTATTTACATAATATGTAGGTGCCTGTTTTTGTAAACATTTTAATCTGTGTCGGTTGTTAAGTAGTTTTTTTTCATTGTGTGTCTGTACTGTGATCGTAAAATAAGTATGACATTCAGATTTATAATAAAGAATGTAGATATGTCCGGAGTTTTATTTTGTAGTGATGAGCTTTTGATGAAAGCGTCATCGACCAAGAAAAGGGAAAGGCCCTAAGTTTGTTTTTTTAACGGGACGGATCACGCTAGGATTCTTTTTCTGTATCATGGGGCGTTTACAAACATTTAAACTCACGTACACAAACAGCCAGACCCGCAACAACTATCTGTATCATACAGATAGTTGTTGCGGGTCCCCACACGGCACAAATATTTGTATGACATACAGACTGTATCGCGCGACATAGAGCGTAGCAGTCGATCGCTTAACCACTGCACTAACCGTGTCGTAAAATTCATTTAATTATGTTTAGTAGTTTATGTAGTTTCACCACTTTCTTTTCAACGATTGTTAACGCTATGTGAAAGTGTAACGTCTACGAATGCATTAGTAAATATTATGTTCTGAAAACATTGCCAATCGATGGCGTGTAAGTATTAAATAGCCGATGTGACAACTGTACATTTTGTCCGCAGCACTGATATCCTATTAATCGGATAGGAAATTATCAAATAACTTCCACCTGCTCTAGGCGGAGTGGTAGGAACTGTCACACTTGTACTGACTAAAACCCATCCATGTTCTTTCTTTTGCCCTTTGTGTTCCGGGGCCGCGGTATCTCTTTCGAACAACCTGCAACCCGAGCAGGCAGTGGCCCTCTGCTTTGCTGACAGCTCATCAAGCCGCGTGTTGAACACTCGCGCGTTGTCGACACGGCCAGTCGTCAATAAACGGAGGGCGGTGAACTACCTATTCTTCAGAGGCCACAGATCAGCGACTACGGTTCATGCTAGCGAAAGAGGTGGCCGGGCGTTTGAGGGAGAGAACCTCAAACCAACCCAGTTGTCGCGGAAGACGCCCCAAGCGTCGGGCGCCGCGAGACGACTCCCGGCCACCATAAATGCGGTCGTGTGTGACGCCTGTGGACGGTGAGCCATGGAAAGCTCACCGTCCGTCTATTGACGACAGGCCGTGTCGATCGATCGAAATTTGGAAACATAGCAAAATCGTCTCGTGGAAAATTTAGTAACACAACAGTTTATAATCTAACGCATCACAGTAAACCATTACTTATGTTCCCAGAAGGCACTTGCGTTCACGATTATTACAAAAGCCAAGTGCACGTGTAATGTCCCACGCACTTGTACGTACGTCCCTTAGCTACACGCTCGGGGCCGGACGTACACAAACATACATCCCGCGTATGTACCGAGCAAGTACCTAAGCAAGCTAGTACATAATATGACACACGGCTCGGACGGCCGCGACCTCCGGGGGCGAGCTGTGAACCCACTCGCTCGATCAGGGGTGGGCAGTTTCTGAAATCATCTTAATACGAAAAATCTATTTGTATTTTTTTTTTTTGAAAATGTTGCCTCACACCAGGAATTTCTCCTGTATCGGGAGCATTTACAAACATTTAAACTCACATATACAAACAACCAGACCCGCAACAACTATTTGTAGGCCATAAAAATATTTGTTCCGTGCGGGAATCGAACCCGCGACACGCAGCGCAGCAGCCGATCGCCTAGCCACTGCGCCAACCGTGCGCGCGAGATAAACATTTCAAGATAGGCATTTTTCATTATAATTTAATTAGATATTATAGACATTTCAAGATTTTAGTTTGCCTGAGAAATATAGTATAGGTGTTATTGCGCCTACAAAGAATGCTTTCCCAATAAATGAATGCATGATATAGGGATAAACTTCGGCGGAGAGCAATATATTGGCTAAGCAACTAGGTCTCTTTCTACCGAAATGTATCAACAATTAAATTCAGAAAATTATTTTGTGACTAGTACATAAGATATATATTCCAATATTTTAAGTTGCTTGGCAAACCAGTAGGCCTACTATGACATCTTAAAGCAGAACTTATTCCATTGAGTGAAAGGGACAGAGCTATACAGGGTGTCTAGCACCATCTCTTTCACTCAGTGGAATAAGTTCTGCTTTAAGATGTCATAGTAGGCCTACTGTACGTGTTATTGCATCTAAAAAAAATGGCGTCGCTTTCCAATTTCCCCAATAAACAAGTGCGTGACGGTCTCATAAGTTTGTCGACCAGAGCATAGATTTCTAGATTGAAATGCCGGGATTGCGGGTTGTTCGAAAGATATTCCGCAGCCCCAGAACACATAGGACAAAAAAGGAACATTAATGGGTTTAAGTCAGTAAAACCCTGACACCCCCTTCCGCTCTATCCAGAGTTATTTGATGATTTCTCATCCGAAAAAAAATGTGGAAGATTGGCGATGGAACAATCCTCTTTTCGGTCTACTGTGCTGTATTTTCAACTCACCTCAGAAAGTTATTCTTTATGATACATAAGAAATAACATGTATGTTGGCCACCCCTGGCCACGACAGTTTACCCGTACAGGCTCAGTAAGTGCACGCGCACTCGCTCAGTACACCCGCACGCAACCAAGGCTAAGTCAATAATGTACAATATTATATTCTATTGATAACTTTCTACGTGTTTTCAGATTAGGATTGTAGAATTAAAATTAAACAAAGCTGCTTATCTGATAACGGAATCTGACCCCATGATCTTGACGCATAAGTGCGCCTAGATAGTAGATATGCGTCCATTACATCTGGTGTTAGGTGAGTGGAGAACATGCCACTATCGAGCAGGTCATTCGGATTATGTGTGACTAATTCAGTTTATTAAGTTGGCTTTACTATAGCTCAGAGGAAGACTAATGAAAAGATGATGAATTATGCGTGTGAGGAAGAAGAGGAATTAATTATAGTGGGACAGGGGAGTTTAAAAGAATAAAACGTGTTGCGCTGAGTTCAAGTAGAAAAGGAGAAGCCTAATAATATGATGATTTTATGTAACTTAAATACCAGACAACTGATTGAATTGTGGTATGGAACATGTTGCCAACTGCACTTGCGGTGTCTTGCATAACTTACACTCCCATTGATTATAGACAATGACAAGTTGTCATTCTGAATCATAACTTGCTAAGGTTGTCTTGAAAAGGTCGCTTTTAGCGATTAGACCGCATATTGTGTCACCCTACTTTAAAGTTGTATACTGTTATTCTTGTAATTTGTATGGTGTACATTTATAGAATATTCTATCTATCTATATATATATATATATATATCTTGCCCACTTTGCAGTCAATAAAGCTTCTAAATATTAGAAGAAATGAGATTACAAGACACATAATAAAAAAAATGGCTCAATATTATCGAAAAAGCTCATTGAAAAAAAAAAAAAGGACGCGTTGTAACATTTTCACACCGACCACCATAAAGTAAAAATCCGTCGTGGCTCTTTGAAAAACATTCTGGCAAACAGCAAACGACGACACTACAAGAAAGTAGCAAAATTCGTATCGCAGCTGTTTGCCCTTCTACCACAACGAGTTCTATAAAATACATACCACAAAGAACTCCTTCTGAGCATTTTTCGAACAGCCAAGACACGATATAGGAGAAAGTAAACGGCAATTGTCGACGATGACGGATAAAATCGACAGCCAGCGATGATCTATGCTTTAATGAAAATCCAAAATGGCGGATATCACACTTTCTAGAAGTTTTATTTATTTTTAGAAGTAATTTTCGCGGTTTTCAGGCCGCTGAGAATAGTATTGAGGTCAATATTCAAATTCAAGATGGCTCAATGAGCGTTTTAGTCTTTGAAACTTACAAATACACATACATACAACTGCTAATATCAAAGCTCAAACTCCATTATATTAACAAAACAAAATGTTATGATTGATTAGGAAATTAAATAATAGTCTAGTGATAATATTTAGTCAAGCGAGAGGCTGTTGTTACATGTTATTATTTAATAAACTCAAAGCATTTATTTTAACTAAGTTTAGTGAACCATCTTAGATTTACGGTTACAGGAACTGCCTACACTGTAATATTCATAATTCATTAACATTTCATGGTCTTTTAACCAATGGTCGGTGAAATCGACAATATGCAACTTGGTTTTTTCTAAACAATGCAATCTCTAGTTGTTTTGAAGAGAAACCTTGTTATCTTCTGAAGTCTTACTACCTAGTTTAAATTAGCCGAAGTGAGCGACAAAACTCCTCCGCCTTCATTTTATAAAGGTATATTAGTACTAGCTTTTACCCGCGGCTTCGCTCGCGTTAAATTCGGGGTAACACAGTTCCCCTTTCCTGATATGCAGGTACCTGCTTCCTGTTATCTTCTCCCCTCTTTCTCCCAGATATCCCACTTTTTCGTAAAAAAAAAAATATAGTATGTCCGTGATATCCCCCGCAAGCTATACTCAAAACAACAAAAAAAAACATTGTAATGAGCGGACAGTCCCGCTTGTCAGGTGTGTCGGCTAAAAAACCGACTATTATAAAAGTCTTTGGTGTCAACTGTTGATGACTCTGCTGAGCTAAAACTGCTGCTGTTCCACTAACGCGAAACTTAATATTTTGTCCTCAGGAATTGATGGACGCTATTGAAAGCAACCAAACTCGTAGCTTATTTCTGGGCCCGCATAATTTAGATTGCCATCGACACGCTAAGAGGAAGACTGTCAACTTCATTCCAATTTCAAATTCAAAGAATGAGGCAATGGCCGGCCAGAATCTGCATTTGAATTTGGAATTAGAATAAAAGTGATGTCACGGTGAATTCTTTTGCCCGAATATGCTATTTCCACGAACTTGTACCCATTCATCTCTCACAACTGACTCATACAACTTACTCTAATTAAAAGGTTACAGATAATGTATTTTCTTTCTTTTAAATAAGTCAGAAATAACCCAATAAAAAAACGTATTGTTTTATAAGTAATAACACATTTCCACTATCTATTTATCGCTGAGTGTCCCACCCACGTCGCCTATCTTTACAACTCTGAAAAGCACCGCAGGTCAATAGGGTCGACTTATGACAATCTCTTCAAGTAACGTAAATTTACACAACACTGTGTTCTTATTACAAGGGGATAGAATACATTATTACGTGGTGCAATGATCTTTTGTAAGTTGTCGTGGTGTCACACCATTCTGAACGTTATCGCTAGTGGTCAAGCGATAGGTTTGTTTCTAGTGCATTAGTAACGATGGCTGTAATAATAAAAGTAGATTTAGTTCGTGAATGCACTTTACAAATAAGAAAGGATAATTTTATTTTTGAACCAGTAATTTCTCCTGTATTGTAGGTACGTTTACAAATATTGAAACTCACATACACAAACAGCTAGACCCTTAATGATTATCTGTAGGTCTTACAAATATTTGTGACGTGCGGGGATCAAATCTGCAGTAACACGCGCACAGCAGTCATCCTTCGTGTATTTTTTCACAAAAAGCAAAATATGCATCCTGCAGGGGTTGCGGTTTGCTTGAAAGTGATACCCGGAACACAAAGGGCAAAAGAATGTCATGGGAGGGTTTTAGTCAGTAAGAGTGACACTCCCCCTGCACTATCTAGAGCGGGGAAAGTTATGTGTGGTGATGATTTCGCACCCGAAAAGATCGGCAGCCATGCATTTATACATAACTAGCTGTTCCACGCGGTTTCACCCACGCTGCTCAGCACCTGTTGGTCGTAGCGTGATGTTATATAGCCTATAGCCTTCCTCAAGAAATGGACTATCCAATACTAAAAGAATTTTTCAATTCCAACCTAATCTCAGGGTCTCTCCCTGAGATTAGCGCGTTCAAACAAACAAACAAACTCTTCAGCTTTATAATATTAGTAAGTATAGTATAGACGCGGGCAACAGCTAGTATTAGATATACATGTTTAAGACTACTTTACTGTAGGGTTACCATGACATCTTATAGCAGTTCTTATTACTGTGTGAGAAAGAGATGGTGCGGATGACACCCTGTATAGCTCTGTCTTTTTCTCTCAGTGGAATAAGTTCTGTTTTAAGACGTCATCGTAGGGTAGCTGTTCTACAATATGGCCGTCGATTGTTACACTCCATCAAAATTTAAAAATCGAACAGTCTCTAAAACACGAGCGGTTTTCAGAACACGTAGCCATACAAACTGTTGTCCTAACCGACCTTCTGATATTATGAAATAAAAAGCCATTAAGCCAATCAATCGAAGATATAAATGAATAATATTTAGAGTTATATACAATAAACATAACATGCCATCTCTTAATGCTGACGCTTTCTAGCTGAAAGGGACGCACACGTTTGTTGTAATCTCGCTTCACAAATAGCAATTTTCTCGGCGATAACTACAGTTTAACGTCACATTTACGTATATTGATCATGTGTGCAAATTAATGGATCGTTTATTTACGACGAACATACGGCGACAGACCACGTACACACTATTATGAAGAAAGTTGCATTATATGTGCAGTTCTGCGCCTTTCAAATATAAACCCTGCGAAAGAAACTTATAAGTTGACTAGCTGTGCCCAGCGGTTTCACCCGCTGCTCATTTAGGGGTCTGAAAAATAGATGTTGGCCGATTCTCAGACCTACCCGATATGTACACAAAATTTCGTTTAAATCAGTCCAGCCGTTTCGGAGGAGTATGGGAACGAAAACTGGAATTTTATATGTATAAGTTGATAAAACAGAGTAATTTAAAACATAAACGCCTACCAAAAAAAAAACAAAAAAGTGGAATTTCTTTTCTTTTCACTAACGGAAGTCGGTGGCAACTACAAAAAAAAGACACCGACTTCCGGAAATAAAGTATTCTGCTTTCTAGTGTCTTCTTTTTTTAGTCGGTTATTTTTTTTTTGAGATAAGTTTTTATTTCAGTATTTTTGGTTATGATATGATGATATCGAGTATTCATTTTCAATTGTTACTAAAAGATTAGCAGGTCAACATAAACTACCCAAGCAATATAAATAAAATTGATGTGGAACCACCTCGAAAGTACTATAAAAATTGGTCCACAGTTGGTAGAGTTATCGGTGAACATACATAAAAAAATACGTTCAAACATAGAACCTCGTTCTTTTTTGAAGTCGGTTAAAAATGAGACTCCATTCCATTGCATTATCTTTGTGGGTTTGGACATTTGATAACGTGTTTTCCAGTCCTGTTGTTTGCAAATCACAGGAGCTTAGGGACGCTTCTGAAAGCGCTAAGCTTGTTGCAACATTTTGGGCTGACTCAATTTCAGTCATCATCCTTTTTGTCACGGATGGGAAATTATCAAAAAACTTCTCGTGCTCTGGGCGGAGCGGAAGTGAGTGTCAGACTTTTACTTTCTAAAACCCATCTATGTTCCTTCTTTTGCCCTTTATGTTCCGCGGTCATCGACGTGCTTGAGCTAAGAATATTAGTTTCGCTGACTCCATGACTGGGCTTTAGGAATTCGATACTCAATGTGCGATAAAAACTGCCAATATCTAATTAAAAATATGTCCCTATTAATTAGAAACGGCACGCTTTAGTCATGATAACATGAACATCAATGCCCACTGCTCTTGCCTATTAAAGTAGCTAAGTTATCACTTTATCAGTTACCTACAAGTTAATCAATTAACTTATTCGTGACTTTTAACTTGTCTCACTTGAGTTTCAGTCAGTATTACTTTAATTAGCTGATGAGTAGGTACGTTCTATATTTAGATATCTGTTAGTAGGTATTTATTTGGGGCCAAAGACTATCAGATTATCGAGTGTGATGTAAGTCAATGACGTGTGTGTCAATCAGCCAACATACGCATCAGTTTGGACACATTTTTTTCAGTCCAGCATTACTTTGTATAAAGTTTATCTCTTTATGATTCTTTTTACGAGGATGAGGGTATGATACAAGAACGAGGCATATTTAATAAGAAACCAATTTATTTTTTATCTCCCACCATATCATTATCTTAAACTAAATAATAAATATTTAATTTACTGAACAATAACCAAAACAATACTAGGTTACATAAGTCTACGGTATCAGGAACATTCTATAAATTACTGATTGTTTACTATCACTATTTTGACTTAAAGCCCTAAGCCTAGTTTAAAAATACTACATTTCCATTATTAAGTACAGAATACTTCTGTTAGGCGGTAGCCTAATATAGGCTGAATAAATCGAAGCGGTCCATCGCCTCGGATAAATAAAATTGTAAACTTATTAACTTTGTCACAAATTAACAGAATACTCGTGTTGCTTCCAGACTTCATGACGCTGAACTTCCCTTCACTTGATGAATCGTCTTCTTCACACTTTCGTCGTAGATTATTCTACGTTATGGACGGTTCCAGATGAGTTTGATTGTCCATGTTTCATGTTCGCTGAGTGATCACTCTGTGCTCGGCGAGAGGCTGCGCGGCGGCCGGTGTTCGGCGGGCACTAGCGAAGCTGCTCAACTTTGTGCAGCATATGGGGCATGTAACTGCACAGTTTCAGCATGCAGAACGACGCCCTTTTCTGTTTGTGGTTCCTCTGATGCGGACGAGCCTCCCCCACTGACGCCAAGAGCAGCACGCTCAGGATCACAACAATGAAGTGCAGGAAACGCATCTTGATTTGATTGTTTGTTTATAAACTTGAAATAAGATTGTCACTCAAAAACGTATTCGTAAAAGCTTATGTATATTTCCAAAAGCACTGGATATAGCTGTTTAGTGTTTATCGTAGGACGCTTGGTTGTATACTGATGATTCTGTAGAGACGTCCAGTTTATATAGGCGGCTTGTGCGTGGGTTATCGCGCGCGTGGCTGATAACCCGCCCAATTGAAGTAGCCGATAGCGCGAGGTTCGATGACTGCGCCTCAATGTCACTCGCGAGATAGGATTTGTAGTAAAATTATCATAACTAGGTAAACCGCCACGCGCTACAACTTGCCTAGACCTCATTTATAAAAACTCTTTAAAAGTGGAACTGACTGTAAGCTAGCTAGCTAGGAACTTTGTCTTGAACCTTGATGACCTTACTATAATAATTTCTCAATAAGACAATGTATTTAACGACTTACCTACTAATTTCTTTAGCTATGTTACCATCGTAACTTTTAAAGTTTTTTTTAAGTTTTATACAAAATTTTCACACCCCTTCCCTTTCTTCAATGCTTTTTTTCGGAAGGGAAATCATGAAATAACTTATACTGACTGAGTGTCAGACTTTTTCTGTCTAAAACCCATTCATATTCCTTCTTTCACCCTTTGTGTTCCGGGGCCGCGGTATCTCTATCGGACAACCTCCAACCTCGTCAGGTTTCTTCAGCGCTGTCATAAAAACCTACCAGTCAATACATGACATTACACAACAAAGATATAGATGTAGATCTAATTACCTAAATCTGTCACACATAAACAAACCACACTTACTGAACGAATCGTTTCAGTTAATTAAGCGATGTTCTTAGTTCACAGTAGTTAATCATATTGGTACAACCTACCTCAATTTCTTTCTAGTACTTATCTCTTATACCTAATTACCTATTATCACGTATTCCGAGATTGATAAAGCTATTTCATTTACCAACACGTTCAGTCTTTCCTTTCGTTTTCTTCAGACGATAACGTGCAAATGTGTATCAATTAAGTATATTCAGCCTTCGTAAGTACAAAGTACTTAAAAAGAATGCTTTCGTTCATGATCATAAAATTGCCAATTAAAATCGTCTGATTTTTGTAATTACGTCAATTGCTTTTACTTACTTTTAAGGAATCCCGTAATAACATCACCACATCCGCAATATGATGAAACAGGAAATTGGGGAATTATCGATGCCCATTTTTTATGAAATTCAGTAACACCGACCTCGTTGTTGCTTTAATATTATATTTAGATTGCATCACCGATGGAAACAGCCCAGTAGTTAATAGTCAAATGTATTTTTAAGTACTTGCACATCTTTCACAACATTTTGACTAATAAAGATAAAACATAGTGTAAAATATGCTCGTCATACGTTCATAAAATGTTAATAAATATACCTAAACCTTAAAAACCTATTAAATGGTTTAATCAGTTAAACAGAAACAAAGCATACACGAGATGACAGTAATGTTATCATGACATCCATTCAGATTTCTTCCCGCCAAACTAGGGCGTCGCCATTTTCTTATTACTCCACAATAAATGTTATCTATGGTCAGCTCATTTACATCCGACTAAAAATAATGTTTCAAGCCAGGCTCGCGTCATGCTTGACCCGTGCCATTTTTTTATAAACATAAAAAAAAACTGTAGACAAAATTTTCCGTTTGTTGTCGTAGATAATTTAAACATCCAACTTTTTTTACAGATTTCAATATTATTATGCATAACAAAATTGCAACATATAAACAAAGTTGAGTAAGTTTACAGAGTATACGAGTACAAGATACCGTAGTACAAGCTCCGGTTATCATTTTCACAGAATACTCATCACCTGCCTAGCTATTCCCAACTAAATATTTTGAGCTTGGCTTCCTGTCTTACAGAATTCTGCTAACTACCAGTATTTTACATGGAGCGACTGCCTATCTGACGTCCATAACCCATTTAATAACTGGGTAACACGATAGGCCTTGGTTAGACAGGTAGTCAAACTTTCGAGCCAATGAATACCTTGAACGACTGTCAAAGATCTACAAATGACAGCAGCCGGGACCAACGGCTTAACGTGCTTTCCGTGGCACGGAGGAAACTCGGTATGTATCGGGTGGGCACCAACCTAGGCAAGCGTAGCTTAATCTCAAGATGGTCCCGAGTGGCAGTTTTGATTTAGCCACGAGCTCTTCCATTTTCACGGAACACTGAAAAAATAATAATTAGGTAAGAACATAAAAAATAATTAAAGACTACTTAATGATAATCACGTGAAATCATCTGGTTCAAACCAGATAAAATATTAGGTAACGTTTTATAAACCAATCAGACAGATATAAACGAAAATATAATGAGGTCGGAAGTTCAGAATACTGTAGTTTCATAAATAGATTGCCCTTCAAGTAGTAAGTTCGCGTATGTATCAGTTCCTGACCTAGGAACACGCCTCTGATGCGTGACAAGACGGAGGTATTACCTTGTGAACTTCAGAGCATAGACGCATGCGCGTGCCCTCCACGCCGACAAACTCATTTTACTTACATTTTTGCATCGTTGGCGTCAAACACGCGCTCGCTTATAACGATGGCATTCAAAATGTTAACCCTAAAAGATGTTGCAACTATTCTAAAGATTGAAGGCGGAATCACGTTGGTAATTAAAATTATTTTATTAGTGAAAAGAAGCAAGACTGAAATATTGAGATATTATTACGTAGACATTGTTCTAATACCGAGTTTCCTCCGTGCCTCGAGAAGCAGTTGTAAGCTGTTGCTACCATAGCAGTCTTTACGTAATTACCCCTTACAAATTGGGTAGTGGAGGTCTGATAAGCAGTCGATCCATGTAAAATACCGGTATTCGGCTGCAACCCGACTAGAAACCGACCCCAACCGAGAAAAGCTAGGCAGACGATGGCGTAACAAGTCAAATAATAAACTACTTGAATCGGTCTTGTTGCGTAAGCCTAATTCATAACGCCTGAGGAGGTTAGATAGCCTGGACTCGAACTGCAATGACTGTTTGAAGGTCACGCGTGACAAGTGTATCTGGAAATATATATAGGGAAGGTGTATTTGCATTTTTTTTTCATAACAGTCCATCAAATTGTTTCTAGTTTACTAAGTTGGTATAAGCTACACAGTATAAGTTGCGGGTTGTTCGAAAGAGATACAACGCCCCCAAAACATAAAGGACAAAAAAGCACGATGGGTGGGTTTTAGTCAGCAAAAATCTGACACCCCCCCCCCCCGCGCTCCGCACAGAGCATGAGAAGTTATGAGATGATTTCACATCCGCAAAAAAAAGCTACACAATATTAGCTTGACGCCGCGCCGTTCTAATTATGATAGCGTTCACGATCGTAGTGCAGTACAATTGCACGTATCATACAAGATCATCATAATGAGACACAATCAACTATTAATTAATACGACGACATGTAAACAAGAAAAGTTCACGGAGTTTTCGCAAGCCCGACGCGTCGCGTCTGGTCTCTGACTAACACATCCGACCTCATGTACAGTCAGAAAATGAGAAAAGTAACCAGGCTCTTCAGATATCTCGAAAGGAAATTACAGAACCCTTATTGGATTACATTGTTGTCCGTCTGTTTGTGTGTCTGTCTGTCAACTGACACTTTATCTCGGGCACGCATGGAGGTATCGAGTTGAAATTAAAACCATATACTAAACCCTGTAGCCCCTTTGTCTTGTAATAAAATCAACCCTCTAAGTCTACGCAGTCAAAAGATATGGCTGTATATGTCGCAAGTTTGCACGGAACACTCAATGTACAAGTCTGATTGGCTCTTGGTTGGTTTTTTAATCCATGAATGTTTTCGAATAAAGTTAAATTTATTTGATCAAACTTAATTTATTTTATTAACAGTCTATTCATTAAATAAATTATATTTGACTTGAAGATGTCCATCAGTTTCTAAGAAAAAATCAACGATATCTGACAAGTGTGGTTATTTATCTCTTTTATTGACTGCACCTACCTCGCCGGACTAATTGGGTCAATGAGATTTAAAAACCTTGGTTCATTTAACAGTAAATAGCGTGAACATTTAGACCCCTGTTAGACCCCTGTATCTGTTTATCTATGTAGGTTAACAACGGTGCGTTCGATCAAAATAAACTAACGCTATCAGGGTCTCAAGTTTATGAGACGTTTTCCGGATAGTAACAGATGCTTCAAGACAGTTTATGAACGGAAAATACAAAACAGAAAAAAATATTTCTTTGACTCCCACAGAACAAAACTGTAGAAAGTTTTTTTTTTAAAGTACGCAAAAGCGAGACAGACTCGCGCACCAAAGCTTCTGACAAACTTGCGACATACACAGCCATATTTTTGACTGCTTGAACTTAGAGGGTTTATTTCACAGCACAAAGGGACTACAAAATTGAATATATTGTTTTAAATTCAACTCGATACCTCCACGTGCTCCTGAGATGAAGGGTCTTGACGGACAGATAGATGGACAACAAAGTGATCTAATTAGGGTTACGTTTTTTTTTCCTATTGAGGTACTCAAACCTAAATAGAAATGAACCAAACCTATATCTATTGAAATAACATAACATCTGCCCGACCTGGACCGATATACATTTTATAAGTACGGCCAACGAGAAGCGATACGAAAGGTCATTAACCAAAAGAACAACTGTGGCGTTGACAATCTAATATTTAGCTCTTTCCATCTTGTGCCTTTGTCGTAATGTCTCGTTCTCCCGGCAAAAACATGACAACGTTAAGACGGGTTCGCCAACATTCGGGCGGCCATTTTAGATGGGGTTTTAGCATGGGTTTTGTTCACATTTGGTATCGCTTCTCGTTGGCCGTACTATACCCTGGGCCTGATGCTCAGCCGTAGTGATAGCAACCACGACCAAACAGGCAATGGTGTCGTCTCTCTTGTCACGAACTTAAGTAAACCTAATGTAAAAAAAAAAAAAAAAATGTCTTTTCCTAACAAACAACGTTTTCTACTCTAAAATTGATTGAAGTGACACAAATTAACTATATTATATTTTGACAGCATTGATGATAGTTTAGTAACTCAGTTTAGAGAAAATCGCCAAGTTTCACTTCTTTTTTTTCACCAAAAACTGTGACTGACAAGCTAAATAGGACTTTTTTTAATCGTGTCTAAAATGATGTAGAATAAAATTTGATGTGATAACGTATGTCATATTCTTAATCCGGTGGTTTATCAGAATCGGCACCATTAGTTAATGATCTAATTCATTTCATTAATCAGGCTTGTAGCTTTACACTTCACTTTTACCGGAATTCATATAAAAAATAATACGTCACACAACTCCTACTTAGATGGGGAATTTTTACCACTTCCGGTCATTTTCCGCTAACAAACTCTAACTACGCGAACCAACTAACCTATTATAATAATCGCGATAACCGATCCGTAAGTTGGGCATTTTCCGCACTGAGAATAACTATGTTTTTTAGGGTTCCGTACATCAAAAAGAAATAAACGGAACCCGATTTGGATCCCTTTGTTGTCCATCTGTCTGTCTGCTAAGACCCTTTAACTCAGGAACGCATGGAGGTATCGAGATTTAATACCCTTAACCACCCAACCTGCCTAACCCATTTTCCCTTTGCACTTTTGCAGTCAAAAGATATGACTGGTTATGTCGCAAGTTTGTACGGAACCCACCGTCCGCGAGTCTGACTCGCTCTTGCCCGGTTTTTTTTATAAGGTGTCTGTTCCATTGTTACCACAATCTCGCCTGTAATCTTTGATGGGTTAGACAAAGTACCTACTAGGACGCCAGTTACCATGTAAACGAACGTACCCATCCCGTTTCGCCAACATTGAAAAAAAAATGTAAGTAGGTAAATGGGATTTGTAATTTTAATATAAGTACCTAATAACTTCTTCTTGTTGACTTTTTATAATATTTTTTTAAAAACGTTGTCCCACACTTGGAATTTCTCCTGTATCGTGGGTGCGTTTACAAACATTTAAACTTACATACAAAAACAGCCAGACCGGGAACAACTATCTGTAGGCCATACAAATATTTGTTCCGTGCGGGGTTCAAAAAATCAGGTTTGTTTATAAGCATGTAATGTACCAAAATAAATATTATACATTGTTATACAACGACATAAGAAGGATTATGTGATTATTAAGTACTAAATTATCGTTTGTTAAGCCCCTAATTACATTGTTCTTTCAATTTTGATATTAATTATGTGATAAAATATACATGACTTGGTGTACCAATTTAGATAATTGTTATTCGTATATGCATAAGTCGGAAATTCCGATGTTTAAGCTCAGCTATATTTTCATTTTTTTTTTTATAATTCAAAAGTGTTAGTTCGATATACTACGTACAGAGTGTACATGACTAAGTAACTTCACGGGGTTTTTTGGGTTAAAAATCAAGTTCTACAGTTATTCAAAACATTGTGAAGTATTTCAAGCAAAACTATAACATTAAACAATACATTTATAAAACAAAACTCTTGAAAATATTTTAGTACTTTGACCCCCAAAAATCTTGGTAGTAGACTATAGGTATCCGGTTTTGTCTTGCATTGCACTTTAGTTGCGTGTATTTTCACCGCTTTTTTAAGGGTGGATAATTTGGCGGGAGTAAACGGCCGGGTATCACCACTGTGGTAGTGCCGGAGGACACGGTGGAGCACACTGTGGCAGTCTGCCCTGCTTCTCGTACAAGCGATCGGCGGTAGAGGGTCTCATCAGGACCACTGCCTGCCGTGGCAATCGTCCGTAGGCGATCGTCATAGTGGTGACGAATGACGATAGCCTACGGACGTTTACTCCGTTTTCTCAGCGCCATAGACGTTTCCCTCTGCTTAAGTAAAAAGTCCCTAACCTTTCAATAAATGGAGTAACGAACTTCTTATCCAGCCAATCAATGTTTTGAATGGCAGGATATGAATCAGATATTGGTCTATTTATAAATAACAAATAATTATCCTCAGATTATGGTATCATAATAATCTAGCATTAATTTAATAACGCCGGTGATTCAGAAACAACGGTTAATCTTGGAGGAAAATGTTAATAATTCGCACGTTTTTTACTGCGCAGTTAAATTTGGTTCAAAAAAAGTGGCGTTCGTGACGAAATCCGATAAAGGTTTTCGTCGTGTATGATGCAATGTCGAGCTTTATTGAGTGTGCCTGAAAAATGGCGGGATATCACAGGGGCACGTGTTCACAATTAAAACAGTTGTGACATCCCGTGGTAGCCTAATGATTGGTAGTATAAGTCCTAAAGGTTATCGACACTTCGTAGGTATTAATAGGTAGACTTTGTAACAATGTACAGTATTTCATTTGTTCAAAGATAAACTTCAATTGTTGCCAGCACTTGTAAATACAGTCAAAAGTTCCTAAACGATTTAACTTTAAGTGGCAAGTTAGGTTCCTATATTTTCTTTCAATTCTCCATATTTAATTTCTTGTAAACGCTTAAAAGCTACAAGAATTACGGCATTTACTGCCTGAAATTAAATGAAATACAGAATGATTACTTACTCAGTATAATGGCAACATTTGTGTTATTGTTTCATATAAGTACCTGGTTTTTATTATGTATAATATTTTTCCTCTTCCTTGTTTTTTACCGATTGTTTGTGAATGAGTGAGAATGTGAGAGAGACTATGGGCCTTGCCTGGCCTATTCCTACATGCTTGTTAGCTTTTTATCTTATTTTACGTTTTGTAAACGTAAGCAATGATTTATTGTCAGGCCAACGCTGTCCTCTCATACTTAAGTACTAATACTGTTACAACAACATTGTGAACCAAATGATTTCAAAAGAGAAACCACAGAGTTTTTGCCGATTCTTCTCCATAAGAAACAACCAACACGAACCGTGCACCTTTTAAAAGTGTCCATGTAGGCTTAAGTGAAATAAATATTTTTGATTTTTATTTTATGAGGTTTTTTTTAAACTTTAAAATTATTTTATTAAAAAAGAAAGAGTTTAAGAGCTTCTCGTTCATAACTTGTTTTGTATTTACAGTCACGTAACGCACGATAATCATTTGGAACACAAAACACACTCATATTATTTGTTTTAATGTCTTTTACTTGTATTATACTGATACAGATAGGATTTAAGTGAAGGCTCATTAAATACAATATTAATGAGCCCGATCGCGTTCCAAATGACTAAGAAAGTTCGTTTTTTGTCATGCTTAACGCGATAAAGCTTAACTGTTAATAACAGATAAAATTTCTCCCTTATCGTAAGTGAGTAGTTTTACCTAATCTATTTTCATTGATATGTTGGTTCCACATTTTACAATCCCTACGAATCTAAGAATTTCTTTCGCTGTATTGCAATTTATACTGCAGTAAAAGGTACTACGGTACGAAAAAGCCTGCACAAGTTTGCGACAAAGTTATTCGATGATCTTTACAGGGAAGCTATTCAACCTGCTAGTTTTGGACTGAGAGATCAGGAGGTGGAGCAGTTTGCGACACAGCTCCTAAACCGCACCCCGTTGCTGTTTCATTGAAATAGTAGGTACGTCCTCATCGGACACGGGAGTTTCGAAAGGTTCCTGCACGTAATCGGATGGTAGGAAACGCCCGGGTGTTACCACTGTGACGATCGCCCGAAGGACACGGTGGAGCAAACTGTAGTAGTCTGCCCAGCTTGGGCGGAACACCGCCGTATCGTCACAATTGTGACACCCGGGTTTCCTCCCGAACGATTGTGTGCAGGAACCTCCGGCAGCGGCGATCTCTCGCATCTTGATTCAGTTAATGGTCCGGAGCGAGTGGGAATGGGATGATTTCAAATAAAATATAAAATAAAACGTTGCAGCGACGCGAAGAAGAAGACCCTGGTTTTGGCAGTTTTGAGAGGGTAACAGGCTCAAAAAGATGTCAGTAAAGCTGAGGGGCCTGCCAGGGCTACCGCCTGCCGGGGTTGCGGGTTATTCGGAAGAGATACCGCGGCTTTGAGGCATAAAGAGCAAAAGAAGGAACATGGGTGGGTTTAAGTCAGTAAAATCTCTGACTTTCCCTTTCGATCCGCCCAGAGCGATGGAATTTATTTGATAATTTCCCAACCATTGCGTACACAGATGGCGTACGATGAAGACTAGAACAGGGACAGCGTTTTGCTAGTAATGTAGTGGATCGATGTGTGCTGATGATATAGGACCTATATCATCAGCATCGACGATCAACGATCAACGATCGTTTATCCTATGACTAACTTGTTTCGTTGCTTTATGGCTCTGATATTTATTTAAAAATAAACAAACGTAGACTACTTAAAGAGCAACTGTTATTAAGCATTCGATATTGTTTATATTTACGGAACATCGCGCGACAGCCACGCGGCCCCCCACAGACACCTCAATCACGCATAAATTATCATCAGACGTGCCAAAAATTACACACAAACTAAATAAAGATAAGCTGACGACACGAAGCATTGAGTTAACTAAGCAAGGTCTATTTTTGGTACGGTACATTACATCAGCGGCTCTACCGTCGAAACGCAGGTCGTAGACGGACCCAAATAAACACGAGGCCGTCTTTTTAGGGTTCTTTACCTCGAAACAACGGAACCCTTGTAGGACTTGTTGTCAATTTAATAAAAAAAATCATACGTACGGTCAACAGCAGGCCAAGATAACCATTTGTAGTTCAAAATTAGCGGTTATGCCTCCGACATAAAGGTGGCACAAAGTCCCGAGTAGACTGTCTGACATGCTTTAGTAGGTACTTACGTAGTGTTAAAAGTTTTTTTTTTGCTTTAGGGTTTAGCCTTTTATCTATACTTCTATACTATATTTACTATATCTATACTAATATTATAAAGCTGAAGAGTTTGTTTGAACGCGCTAATCTCAGGGACTACTGGTTGGAATTGGAAAATTCTTTTAGTGTTGGATAGTCCATTTCTTGAGGAAGGCTTTAGGCTATATAACATCACGATCTACGACCAACAGGTGCTGAGCAGCGTGGGTAAAACCGCGTGGAACAGCTAGTATCATAATAATTTTGTACATTTTTTGGGTCCAGGTATTTTTTTTTTAATTTTTTGCTTTTACTCTTATCGCTGTTAATGTGCTCATTTTTCTACATCGTTTTCAAATAATAATCTCAACATGAATGATGTTTCCATAATTGTGTAAAACTAAAAATATTATAATTAAAAGAGTGTCCATCGAGTTTCTTGCCCATTCTTCTCCATAGACATCTACTCTTTGGAATGGGCAAATACAGTACTTTCACAAGTAATTATGTGTTGTGACTGGGACTGTAGTAGTATCTCTTTTTGTCTTTACGACATTCTAAAAAAACAAACTGATCAAAATCAAACTGCCTCTAATGGTCTAATTAAAATAAATGCTTTGAGTTTTTTTAGACCTGCTTATTGTCCGCCTGTCTGTCGGTCAAGACCCTTTATCTCGGGAACACGTGGAGGTATTGAGTTGAAATTAAAATCATATACTCAAATCTGTAGCCCCTTAGCGCTGTGAAAAAATCCCCTCTATGTTTACACAGACAAAAGATATGGCCGTTTTTGTGGCAAGTTTTTTTTTTTAATTGTCGTGTTATCAGAACATCGCACTTCGTGTGATCGCCGCCGGGGGCGTGTTCTGATGTAATATTAATAAATAATCGTACGAATTAAGAGTGCGAGGTCGACGCGTGCCGTAGGTACCGCTACTTGATTCCTGATGAGATGTTTACTCATTTGCTATTAATTCATTGTGTGTATTTTTTGTCATCGCAGTATTGTAGTAAGATATGTGCTGATTTATAAAAACCGGCGAAATGGCGCACCGAGGGTTCTGAACAAACTAACAATATTTTTTGACTGCGTATACTTTGACGGTTGTTCACAGCTCAAAAGGACCACAGACTTAAGTACATACATATATGGTTTAAATTTCAATTGGAAACCTCCACGACTTCCCGAGTTAAAGGTTCTTGACAGACAAACAGACAGACCGACAACAAAGTGATTTAATAAAGTTCTCTTTTTTACTTTTGAGGCACAGAACCCTAATAATATTCATTTTGAAACAAAATTGCGAAACTGAGTGAAACTCAATGTCGCACTTTTGCCAACCTACACAGAAAGCATGGAATATACCAGTGTTCTACCAATCCAATCTTAATATTTGTCAGCCTTTCCTTGCTTTCCTGGATGATTTGAAATCATAATTTGACCTGGTAGATGACGCTGTTGTCAGTATGTTACCACATTTGCTGGGGCAAGACAACATCTGCCAGGTCCGCTACTTTTGTAGATAAAATACTGGCTCTGATAGTCAATAGTCAATCGGATATTGTGTGAAAGGTTGTTGTGAAGAGTAGGTTGGCAACCACTTTCCTTATGCTTATCGTTGACATTCAATTGTCCTGGCTGCCGTTATGGTGCACCTGTGGACAGTACAGGTGGGTACTGTGACTAATAGCTGAACACCTGCTTTCAAGACTACCTGCCAAGTGCCACCTGAATACTATCTAAACTAATCCGACTGAAAAACAAACTAATCCGCTGCAGATCACTAAAGATATCTCAATTTTATTTATTTATTTAAACTTCAGGTACAGTAGTGATACAGAGGCGGACTTAATGCCATAACGCATTCTCTACCAGTCAACCTTTGGGTAAAATACGACAACATTTTCATAGGGTACAACAATTATATAAAATAAAAAAAAAATATATATAGGTTTCTAAAAAACTATTTGTTTTCAGAAACGTATTTTTCTATACATATACTAATAGACATTATACATCCTTACTAATATTAAACTATTATCATACATATTAAGAGTCACTTCGGCTTCGACTTCACACACAGCAGCTATAATGTATATTAATGTACATTACATCCGGGGATGTATAGCTTTAAATTATCTTAATGTATCACACACACACAACAGGTAATGTATATTTCCCTTAATTTCATTGGCATACGTCCCGATTGACACACACTCTACACAAGAGAGATATACAGAAATGTATTAAGATGTAAGGAAATATACTACTCTGTCAAGAAAGTACCGGGAAAAGATCAATAATACACAAAATGTCTGTTATTCATCCAAATTTATTTTATCACCTTCAAAGTATGCTGCTTTAGAAACGATACACTTGCGCCATCGAATAATCCATTCATCAAAACATTTTTTAAACGCTGCTTCCGGAATTGAGTTCAGTTCTCGCCGCGAATTCTCCTTTATGTCTTCTATCGATTGAAAACGGGTGCCACGAAGTGGTAATTTGAGTTTAGGAAAAAGAAAAAAGTCAGCAGGAGCCATATCTGGTGAATATGGTGGTTGCTGGATGGTATTTGTTGAGTGTTTGGTCAAAAATTCGTTCACAATGATAGCCTTGTGCGAAGGCGCATTGTCGTGGTGCAAAATCCAAATTTTCTTTCCACAAATCTGGCCTTTTTCGTCGAATTTGCTCTCTTAAACGCCGCATAACGCTTAAATAATATTCTTTATTTACCGTTAGACCTTCCGGTAAGAATTCAGAGTGCACAACACCGCGATAGTCAAAGAAAACAGTCAACATGACTTTGACTTTTGATCGACTTTGGCGTGGTTTTTTCGGTTTCGGTTCAGTTGGAAGGCGCCACTCCGAAGCTTGTTGACTAGTTTGCATGTCAAACTCGTAAACCCACGTCTCGTCACCAGTAACAATGCGTTTCATGAATGTTGGGTCCGAACTGACTCGTTCTAGCATGTCCTCAGCGACTTTCATGCGATTGAGTTTTTGGAGAAAATTCAGATCTTTTGGGACTAGCCGAGCAGCAACATGTTTCATACCCAAATGATTAGTTACAATGGTACGGATCGACTCGTGAGATCTCTCTCAGAGTTGAATGGGGATTATCAGTCACTATTTTCTTCACTTTTGCGATGTTAACTTCAGTTGCAGACGTTGACCTACCAGAGCGAGGCAAATCTTCCATCACATCTCGACCGCTTTTGAACACTTTGAACCACTCATAAGCACGAGTTTTTGATAAAGTCGATTCACCGTAAGCCTTCTGTAACATTTTCAGTGACTCCGAACACGAAATTCCATTGGCGATGCAAAATTTAAGACAAACTCTTTGTTTGATTTTTTTGTCCATTATGAAATATATTCGCAATACACACTATAGGTATATGATATTATTAAAACCAGCACTGTATTTATAAATAACAGATGAAACTCAAACTCCGCGCCAAAATAGAAAACAGTTGTGCCAATCTAACAACTAAAAAAAAAACAAAAATTTTAATTTGGAACCATAAACAAATCATCCATTCCCGATACTTTTTTGACTGAATGTAAATGTATATTTTCGTATCGCTCTGTATCTTAAGATTCGAATATGGAAAAATAGGCATTATAGCTGTCGTGTGTGACTGACGATTTCTATGGAAAGATATAATGAGATGTATCGTGCTATAATGTACATCTTTACATTATAGCTGTTGTGTGTGAAGCCCTTAAATGTTAGGTGGACTGACTTGAGTGCGCTGGCTCTGATCCTCCATTTTTGCATCTAATCTTGAATTGCTGCTAGGCTTTTTTGTAACGGCGAACATACCTACATAAAAATGAAAAGATTTTGATGAATTGAGAACTTCCTCCTTTTTTTGAAATCGGTTAAAAAACCAACAAACGGAAAAAAAATTATGCGCAGTTAATGACACTACAACATTTTTACGGTATCAGTTTTACGAAACCACAAGTAACATAATTATCTACGACACAGTCGTCATCAACTGTAATAGCCAGCCTGTTTAATCATCAATCACAAGGAGATAATAACCTTTAGAGGCCCATAGCAAGGTAGAGTCACAGATAACAAATGATACCGCAGCTGGTCATGACACCATCAGCCAAGGGCTAGGCCGATTAGACCAGGTGTTGCGATCGATCAAGATTTAACACCCATTTATAATCTGTATATCAAAGAGATTCACTTCATTGATACAAACCTACGTAGGTGATGCCTTTTTTTCTTTTTTGGGGTGGGAAATCATCAAATAACTTCCCGCGCTCTGGGTAGAGTGGGGTGAGTGTCAGACTTGTACTGACTAAAACCTACCCAAGTTCCTACTGCCCTTTATGTTCCGGGGCTGCGGTACCTCTTTTGAACAATCCCCGACCCTCGTAGGTGATGCCTTAAGCCTAAGTTTGCTATTTATCACGCTTAGGTACTTGGTAGCTGCATTATGTAAGGAGGTTGTCCCAAATTCGTAACTGTCCTGTTAGACTAAGTTTCCACTGAAGCACAGACGAATAGTAATGCGGAGTGGTGGGAAGAGGTGCAAAGTTATAATAAACTAGCTTAAGCCTGCGGCTTCGTTCGCGTTAAATTCAGGGTAACACAGTTCCCCTTCGGGGGCGTCCATAAATTACGTGAGGTGTTTTTTTTAATTTTCTGTCCCTCCCTGCCCCCCTGGTGAGATGTCGTGAGATTTTATTCAACCCCCTCCCCCATCCCCCAATCTCACGTTAGATTTTAAAAAATGTGGGTTTCTTACGTAAACGCGTAGGATTGTTATTGTAAAAAGAAAAATAAATTGCTCCGTGCATTTACGACAAGTTAAGACTCAATAAAATCAATATTATAAAAGAATCAATATTGCTGAGAGTTTAATTATAAGTAGATAATTATAATAAAAATTTACAATAGAATACTTAAATCGTAACGACTGTGATTAAAAAAAGAATATCTACTCTAATTCAATCCATGGAGAATCATGCGCGGTCTCAAGAGAGACTATTGGAACCAACATGTCCAAATGATTTTAAGTAAAATCATCTGCTCCTTTAACTTCGTTCTGATCTAACGCGTTGTTGCTGGCGGAACGAACTCCCCAATAACTCATCTGTCTGTCAGAATTCAAGAATCCATTAATTAATTGTCACATGTCAGCTAGCAGACCAATTATCCTTAGTAATATTATAAAAGCGAAAGTGGGTTTGTTTGTTTGTTTGTTACGTCTTCACGCCTAAATGGCTAAACTGATTTTGATTGAATTTTGGTACATCGATAGTTGGGACCCTGGAGACGGACATAGGCTTTTTAATAAAAGGGAGAAATGAGAGGGAAAACTTAGTTTTGCTATTACAATAAATAAGGCGCATGGGCTAAACCCATTTTCATTCTATCAATATATATATATAAAAAAACGTGAAAAAGAGGGAAGAAAAGGGAACACCTAGCTTTGCTATTACAATAAATAAGGCGCATGGGCAAATTACAGGTAGCAGGTACCTGCAAATCAGGAAAGGGGAACTTTTACCCCGAATTTAACGTGAGCAAAGCCGCAGGCAAGCGCTAGTTTTTCCATAAAATGTATTCTTAGTCTTGTATCATTAACTTCTTCAACGATAGGTAATTAAATAACCTCATAAATCGTACGATCTTTTGTAATAGATACATTATCTGACGAAAGAAAATGTCTTTTTATAACACTAATTATCGTTCATGCAGGCAACAATACCGTGTTATTTTTTCAACACTTAATTAAAGAACACTCGCGATTAGCTGACTTATTGACATCACTGAAGGTTCAGTATCAAACAAATGAGAATCACGAACAGATGTAGTGGAGGCTTTACATGCGCAAATGCGTCAATGTTATCATATTGCGTAACGTAACGAACGAGTTAACGACAATAACGACGAGTTTATCGCAAAAATTCTTAGACTAGGTAGGTATTTTATTTTTAACGAATTTCACGTTTCGACCTGTCGTTATTTTGATATGAGAAGTAGCTGAGCAGGTTGTTGTACATACTTGTGATTAGATTGCATCATGGTTATTTTGTACGTGACTTTAGTCAGAACTACCGCTATCTTTTATTTTTTAACTGACTTTACAAAAAAGATGGAAGGAGGTTCTCAATTGAACTGTCTTTTCTCTTGTTTTTTGTAGCGAGATTTCTCTGCGAAGAGAAGAGAGAGAAGGAAGCTGCGGAGAGGGAGAGAGAGCTGACGAGCTCCCGCCTATCCCGCAGCAGACGCTGGCCCCCATAAATAGCTCCAGGTGCGGCAGATTTTGGGACATCCGCCGCTCCCATCACACTGGACCCGAGACGGTGGCGCGTAGTGTTCCACGCGCGCACGCGTGATGTGATTATGCAAAACAAAGCAGGTTCTTTTAACGCAGCTTATATTAAACGAGCTCTTGCCCGCGGCTTCGCCCGCGTTAAATTCGGGGTAACACAGTTCCTCTTTCCTGATTTGCAGGTACCTGCTACCTGTGGTTTTGCCTTTGCGCCTTATTGATTGTAAAAAACTATCTCTGTACCAAACTTCATCAAAATCGGTTTAGCAATTAAGACGTGAAGACGTAACAAACAAACTCATTTTTTTAATATTAGTAAGGATAATATTCGCGCTTGGAGATCCCTAGACGTTCGTAGACTAGACAGGTCGAGGCATGTGGAATTCGGTCAAATCGACAACATTACGTCAGTGTCTAGACCAATTATTTTGTTAAGTATAAGTGTATCGAGACACGTAAAGATAAAGATACAGGCAAAGATAATTTTATTTTAGGCAAACTTGGGTAAATAATGACAAAAACATATTGACAGGTTAAGCCATGTTTCAACACGTATTAGATGTATGGCTAGAAGCGAGAGTTCATGGCTAGCAATAGCTGCCTTCGCCGAAGAAGCTATGGCAGCAAAATAAGCAGCAGAAAGGGAGAGGGAGAAAACTTCCAACGTACCCTCCCGCACCCGAAGATCTGGGCGCAGGCGGAGGGCCGACAATGCCCTCTTCCGCCCCCCATAAAATGGCCTGCTGACAATGGACTTGAGGAAGTCTGTTGTCCTAGCATATAGACCTGAGTTGGCGTCGCGTGGTGTTTCCGCGTGCCTCTTATATAGAATGACAGGGAGAGGAGTAGTCCACTCCTCCCCTTTTCCTGAGAAGGGGTTTGCCGCAAGCAAACCGTCACTGCTGGGGTGATTGTGTAGAATGCAAATGTGTCCCCGCACCCCAGCCAGAAGTGACGAGAAGGAACACCGTGTGGTTTTAGTCAGTAGGAGTCTGACAGACCCCTCCGCAAAGGCGGAGGACAACATCCATTGAGGATTTCCACACGAAAAAAAAAAAAAAAAAAAAAATGTTTCAACACGTAGGCAGTAGGCATGCAACAAAAACATTCAACTTAACTGGAAAATAAAATTGAAAAAAATATTACGTAAAAACGCACGTACTGCTTGCTTATCTCATTGATTTGAGTTATTTTTAGTAACATCCAGTCGAGAATCTCACAAAGTTTTTTTAGCCAATATTAAAACTCTATGTGCAAACTATATTCATTATTTAAAACTCAACTCACTTTTTACTGGAAAATCAATATTAAAACTCTATGTGCAAACTATATTCATTATTTAAAACTCAACTCACTTTTTACTGGAAAATCAATATTAAAACTCTGTGTGTAAAGTATATTCATTATTTAAAAAAAAAATTTGAAGCGTAATTAACAAAATATTATAGTTAAAATAGAAGAATTTCTTAACAGAAACTTTCTTTCGAATAGTTTTTTGACAGATCCTGTCAGACTTTTTTATTACGTTCTAAGTTCAGGCATCAATATGATAGACTCTATGTTATCTGTGGTAAAATAGAGATCACATTTCAAACTGTCTATTAATTCGTATCAAATGTGGTGTGATTGGGTATAAAGCTGAAATGATCTTGATACTGTATATTTTTTTAATTAAGAAAGATCATAAGAACATGACCTTACGTCGTTGAGACCGACTTTTTCTTAAGATCACGAGTGAGATTTGTTACTGAATATAATAAGATAAGTATCCTTGGATAAGATAGCTATAAATTAAAAAAAAAAATCACACAACTTCATGAACATTTCACTTTTGGAAAACACGCACCGAATTTAAATCATTTATTTAGTTCTTCATTTAAACTAAATAAGCTCGTAGCCAAATAAATAGTAGCCGCTCGGGTCGATCTTTAGGTTAAGCCGCGCTTGCCTAGGCTGGTCTGTGGATGGGTGACCACCCGTTACATACCGAGTTTCCTCTGTACCTCGGAAAGCACGTTAAGCCGTTGGTCTCGGCTGTCATTTCTAGATCTTTGACAGTCGTTACAGGTAGTCAGTGTTCCGAAAGTCTGACAACCAGTATTACCCAGTATTAACTGGGTTGTGGAGGTCGGATAGGCAGTCGCTCCATGTAAAATACTGATATTCAGCTGCATCCGGTTAGACTGGGAGCCGACCCCAACATAGTTGGGAAAAGACTAGGCAGATGATGATATTTAGTTCTTCATTTATCGATGTACACCCAAAACACTTGACAGGACGCTCGTCTATGCAGTCAGTTTGATGATGTCGTGAGTCGGTGATGCTTGGAGGATATGTCTTTCGGCGGATTTATTGATGACTAGCTTTTGCCCGCGGCTTCGCTCGCGTTAAATTCGGGGTAACACAGTTCCCCTTGCGCCTTATTGATTTATAATAGCTACGCTAAGTTTTCCCTTTTCTTCCCTCTTTCTCACTCACATACCATTTTTTTCAAAATTAGCCTATATCCGTCTCCTGGTTCCCAACTATCTCTGTACCAAAATTCATCAAAATCAGTTTAGCCATTAAAGCGTGAAGAGGTAACAAATAAACAAACAAACAACAGTTTTTGTCAAAAAAAAAAAAAACTAAAAAAAAGACGGAATATAAGTCTGCTTCCGTAAGTCGGTGGTTAAAAATTCCATGAATCAAACAAAAGTTAGTTAATTTAGGCAGTTGCGTAGCCGCATAAACCTCTACTGAAAAAAAAGTATGTTTTCATAATAATATAATCTTTTATATCGAATGGACTTCGTGTGTCCATTTAAGGTCATTGACATTGAGTACGTACATTTAAATACGTCATAGGGAAAAATCTGCGATAATTTAATTACTAAACCGGATAAAACCGGTTTCAACTAGCCCTAAAGCGGTGGTTAAAAAAAGTAGGAAACTATCTGAATTGGTTAAAAAAACCCAATGGGAATTTTAGGTGCGGAAAAAACACCAAACAAAGAAGGATTTTTAACACGAATGTTTTTGTTTTTAGTCCTTAAATGAAAATCATTAGGTAGTTGTTCATAAGTAAAACATTTATAATCTGAATCTGGATCCTTAATTAACATGAATTGTTCAATAAACTGTTCACATTAGCAATAAAAATAACAAACGTATGCATGCATTCAATTAAATAACATTTTAAAATATACCTAATCAAATCAAATTATTTATTTCAATTAGACCATTACAGGCACTTTTGAATGTCAAGAAACAAAATGAATCTACAGTCCCGGTCACAAGGCATGATAACTTATGAAAGGTAATTGCCCATTCCAAAGCGTTGATCTCTATGGAGAAGAATGGGCAAGAAACTCCATGGACACTCTTAAAAATTATAATATTTTTACAAAATCGTATAATTTACATCATTCATGTTGAGATTATAAAAATATGTGAAAACGATGTAGAAAGACGTGCACAGAAAGATCAATTTCAATAAATGTCAAAAGCATTAGGTAGACATGTCATGAAAATCCTATTGTCCAAAAAAAAAAAACTGATGCAAATGTGTGTGCGTTCGTTTCCTACTAATAGAGATATTTTCAAAGTCAAGACCGATGATAAAGCTGTGTTCTCCCACGCTAAACAAAAGACTATAAATTAAATCTAACAAATCATAATCCTTACTAATATTATAAAAGCGAAAGTGAGTTTGTTTGTTTGTTACCTCTTCACGCTTTAATGACTAAACCGATTTTGATGAATTTTGGTACAGAGATAGTTGGGAACCAGGAGACGGACATAGGCTATTTTTTTTAAAAGAGTGGGGTATGAAGGAGAAAGAGGGAAGAAACGGGAAAACTTAGCGTTGCTATTACAAATCTATAAGGCGCTACCGAGTTTAACGCGAGCGAAGCCGCGGGCAAAAGCTAGTTAAAAATAACACGGCTCTTAAGATTTACAATTCCACTCTATTACCTATATAAAAAAACAACTGAATCATACAAATCCAATCTATCACATTATCACGAGTACCAATGCAAAATAATAAAAAAAAAACAAGTCAATAAATCATAATCCTTTTATTATTACCTACCTACTCTACCTAACCTACCAAAATAGAACGAGCGTCGTCAAAGGTTGTATCAAAATCATCTCTTGTTTTTTTTTTAATTTTAATACTTATTCTGCTATTCGGCAAAGAGGCAAATTAAAAAAATCAAAAGAAATCGGTCCAGCCGTTCTCGACTTATAAGCACAATAAATTGTGTTATAAGTGTACGAACAAACCCGAATTTGTTTTATATATTATGAAGATGTAGTCTAGAAAGTTTTTCTTCACTTTTTTAGCATTTTTCTTTCAAAAATTACTTTAGCTAATGCTTAAACTGATTTAAACTATACATTGACTGTAACTCAACAGGTAATTTGTTAAAAAAAAGTTACTTGACTGATAGCATGCAACATGACTTTCAACTGCGGTTGTATCTTATAAGTATTGTAAGTAAGCTGTAAAGTTATGCTTAATAATATTGCATGAAGTTTTTTACTAAATGTAATGTTGTTGACTTGTTGCACGCTTCGGTGCAAACTGTAAACTTCTACATAAATTATTAGTCCTTACACCTTGTAGCTTCGTGCTCATTTATGCCCTAAAGGGTCTCCTAATCCTGCCAGAGCTGAGGGTTGTTCGAAAGAGATACCGCGGCCAAGAAACATAAAGACATGGGCGGGTTTTAGTCAGTACAAGTCTGTACAAGAATGGGTATAATGTGAAGACCGCACAACGTAGACGAAAAACCTTTTTTATGCAAAGGAAGTGTGAGGTTGAGAGGCAGCATCAGCCAGCATTTTTGCCATATGTGAAGGGAGTAAGTAACAGATATGGTTGCAAACATTCTTCGGAAATACGCTGTTAAGACCATCTTCACTCCGTCCAAGAAAGTATCGCAGATGCTAGGTTCACCGAAGGACAATTTTCCGCTGGAAAAACCCGGTGTTTATAAGGTAGACTGTAGCGGTGAAAAATCAAACCTGGGTCAGACGAAACGTACTGTGGCTTGTAGGATTTCTGAGCACATAAGGGCAGTGAAAAATAATGATACCCAAAAATAGGCGATAGCTCAAGCGCTTTTGGAAGCAGGATCGAACCACTGTATTAAGTTACATAACCCTCATCATCTCGACAGGACGTCACTATATTTATAGATAGGTAAGAGAAGCAATTGCGAATACCAAATATAGGAATTTCAACCGAGAAGATGGGTTCCAACTATCAAGAGCCTGGAATCCAGCGGTTAAATTGTGTAAAAACCCAAAAAGTACCCGCAATAACTTCAGTTCATCCGTGATCATGGCGTTTGCAACATCGCCGAAATATCGGAAAATCGATATTATAAATAACAAACATGGTTAATATCCAGTTTCAAGTGTTAATTATAGTACAAGTCTATAACTAGCATCTAACATCTGTAGTTCCTTGAACTAACCTTACATGAAACCCACCACTGAATCCACGCTAACGTTCCTATAGCTCTGTTTGCATTTATAAAATCTGTATTTATAAAATCTGTATTTATATTGTACGACTCTCCTTTCTTTTTAGTTATATATTAAGGCATTGATTACTTTTATATATTGCCAAGATATCGTGTCCATGGCAACATGCTACAACTTATCCAACTGATTAATACTTTGTAACAATAACTTAAAGTTCTAGAACCTTATAATTAAATCCAGTTCAACGGTCGAGAGGCTGTTTTATCAGCAAAAGGCACTCAAGTAACGATTTAATAATTCCGAGTAGATAGGTTATCGCGGCACATCGTTCGATTGTTGTTATGACAAGACAATGACAGTCGACCCTTCAGTAACTGATGCAGATCGCCTCGTGGAGCTACTTTGATGCATTTCCCCTGTTTATGATAGCTATTGTTCTTGACAGGAAAGATTATAGGCTACGCAACCGCTGAGCAAGTGGTCTTGGGCTATCAACGGCGCGTTAGTGTTCCACGCGCGCCTCAAAGAGATGCAGCAAATCAGAGGGGCCTGCCAGGGTCACCACCTGCCGGGGTTGCGGGTTGTTCGAAAGAGATACCCCGGCCCCGGAACGTAAAGGGCAATAGAAGGAACATGGATGGGTTTTAGTCAGTACAAGTCTAACATTCCCCCCCACTCCGCCCAGAGCGAGGGAAGTTATTCGATGATTTCCCATCCACAAAAATAAATGTGGTCTTGCGCTAGGGTTATTGAGTTCGTCTATCAGGATTGAATCGGTATAGTTACCTCAGTTTAAAAAAAATGCTTTTGGCGATTGTATCTTCGGTCAAACGGCACTTCGCTATTTCGCTGATCTATCATCAGTATGCTGTCTGAAAAATTAATGAAGGTACAAAAAAGATTACAGGTGCACCACACTGTGGCGGTCTGCCCTCTTGGGCGAAAAACCACCGTGTCCTCGTATAGGCGATCGGTGTCGGCGACCTCTCGCGTCCATCCCTGGTTCAGTCCATGGCCCGGAGAGAGAGAGAATGGGAAGCAGCCACGTCCTTCTTGGAAGTAGTTATTCTAGCGAAGGAGTTGGCTGGACGTTTGAAGGGAAGAACTAACCCAGCCGCCGTGGAAGACGCTTCGGGCGTTTTTCTTTCCAAGGAGAGCACGATAAGGTTGGTATGGTTGGTTGGTCCCGGCTATTATTTGTAGGTTTGCGATAGACAGACGTTGCAGGTAATCATTGGCCCGAAAGTCTCACAACGTCTAACCCAGTATTAACTGGGTTCTGAAGGTCAATTAGGTAGTCGTTGCATGTAAAATTAGTTATTCAGATACATGTAACTGGACTGAGAGCCGACCACAACATAGTTGGGAAAAGTCTAAGCAGATGGTAAGTGATTTTCAGTCTTAGTATCGAATGCTGGTTTAAGGCTAATTATAGTCTAAGATTGTGTCCCGAAACTCTGATAACCAGTCTTACCAAAGGGTATCGTATTACCCAGTTAGTATTGGGTTGTGGAGGTCAGATAGGCATTAACTAAGATTGGAAACCGACCCCAGCATCGTTGGGAAAGGCAGATGATGATGTAGTCTAAGATTGTCACTGCAACAGAACATCGCTAAATAGCTGAAGGGTATGCATTCTGTTATAGATTAGGTATCACTTATCATAGATATTTATGTCCAAATCAAATTGTTTTGACGAACTGCTGATGGTTGTGAGCTCGTAAATACAAAGGCTAGTCTTCAGTCTCTGAATACATCAGAAACACATAACATCGCGCTTGTAATCCCCATAAGGGTTGGGCGGAGGTGTGCCATCAAAAACTAAATACTTATAACAGTACAGTAACAAGAATAATTCAAAATTAGTTAGTGGGTTTTGCAAAAATGCAGAAATCTTTATCCTTACTAATATTACAAAAGCGAAAGTGAGTTTGTTTGTTACCTCTTCACGCCTAAATGGCTAAACCGATTTGGTACAGAGATAGTTGGAACCCTGGAGACGGATATAGGAGAAAAGGGAGAAATGGAGAAACATGAAAGAAAATAGAAACTTAGCTTTGCTATTACAATAAATCAGGTGCAAGGACAAAACTACAGGTAGCAGGTACCTGCAAATCAGGAAAGGGGAACCGTGTTACCCGGAATTCAACGCAAGCGAAGCCGCAGCCAAAAGCTAGTAAATATATAATTCTGTGGTTATCGTTTTTAAAACCCAGCGAATTATTTTTATAGATCATTAATTTTCACAGATCAATCATTTTCATAGCTGAACAATTTCCACAGATCAATAACTTTTGATATCTTCGATTAGATGTTGGTAGCTAAATATTAAGTTCATATCTGTATATTTTTCATGAATCACTTCACACACTCACGTGGTAGTCCACGCACGCAACTTTGTAGTACCTCAGTGACTACTAAAACAAGCGAATAGATATCACCGATCTTTCTAGTCCATTATCAACTATCAATGGAACTATCAGCTGTATCAGCTAGAATAGCGTCGTCATATAAACATTCTCCACGTGTTAGGGTGTGTCTCATTGACCCATGCAGCGCTTTTTATAAACACCACAACGATGACAATTGCTTGACGTAAGCGGAGATAGCGCAACTCAGTGCAAGTAGATTATATTAATTGTGCGTGATAACTAGCTGACATACGCAAATAGAAAAGATTAGGAGATTTTTGTGCGTACGAATTTTGTGTTGCCTACCTGTAGGCCTACTATGACGTCTTAAAACAGAACTTATTCCACTGAGGGAAAAAAAAAAAAATAAAAAAAAAAAATAAAAAAAAAAAAAAAAAGGTTTATTTCAATTACATAGTACATTAAGATACATGTTTTGGAGAACACCTTTTAAGCAAGGAGATGCTTGTGTTAGGTGAACTCCGCTCTTCCGACTTCACATCAGGCAGTGTATGCAATTGAAAAACAAAGCAAATTTACAGAAAAATATGCAAAAGAAAAAATTAAATAAAATATGCAAAAGAAAAAATAAAATAAAATATGCAGGTAAAAACAAAATTAAAATACTATTAAAAGTAGAAGTAGCGCACTTGTGTGACGTATGTGAGTATGATTATAAGTGTGTGTGTTTGCGTGAGTGTGTTTGCGTGAGTGTGTGTGCGTGAGTGTGTGTGCGTGAGTATGTGTGCGTGAGTGTGTGTAATAATAAGGTGTGAATGTATGGTAAATATTACGTTTAGGATTGTATAAACAGTATATGTAGATAGCTCGCGTGTAGGTACAGTTTAAAGTCCCCTTAAAGTTCACGATTTGAGTTTCGTAGCCCTGCGACAGTGTCTTGGGATCGGAAGAAGCCAATGCAACTTCCTCCACTAACGAATTCATGACCGCAGTCCTAATAACTTTTGGACAGATTATGTAATCTACGATAACATAGCTTCGATGTCGTCGTAGGTTTTACTCTTAAGCCATTCAGTCACAGCCACTTTGCAGTCACGGAGTTTCAGAGGATAAATGGTTCTAGACACCCTGTATAGCTCTGTCTCTTTCCCTCAGTGGAATAAGTTCCGTTTTAAGGTTTTCGTGGTAGGGCAGCTGATATATTGTTGATTAAACGCGTTGCCCTACACTAGGATATTTTTCTTAAATCGTCGGTGCGTTTACAAATATTTAAAGTCAACAACTACAAATATTTGTCATACAAATATTTGTAGCTGCGACATGCAGCTTGCATGAGCAAAACTTGCTTGTTGACGTATTATTTTATTTTACGTTTTGTATTACTTATTATTATTATATAATTACTTATTGTCGGCCCTACACTGTCCTCTCATACTACTCATTAAGTACTGACGCTGTAACAACGACATTGTAAAACCAAATGATTTTAAAAGAGGAACCATGGAGTTTCTTCCGACTCTTCTCCATAGGAAACGACCAACCCGAACCGTGCACCTTTTCTCGACATTTTTATAAGTGTCCATGTACGCCTATCTATACTAATATTATAAAGCTGAAGAGTTTGTTTGTTTGAACGCGCTAATCTCAGGAACTACTGGTTGGAATTGGAAAATTCTTTTAGTGTTGGATAGTCCATTTCTTGAGGAAGGCTATCCTTACTAATATTATAAAAGCGAAAGTGAGTTTGTTTGTTTGTTTATTTGTTTGTTTGTTTGTTTGTTACCTCTTCACGCATTAATGGCTAAACCGATTTTGATGAATTTCGGTACAGAGATAGTTGGGAACCAGGAGACGGACATAGGCTATTTATTTTTTAAAAAGAGTGGGATATGAGGGAAAAAGAGGAAAGAAACGGGAAAACTTTGCGTTGCTATTACAAATCAATAAGGCGCTACCGAATTTAACGCGAGCGAAGCCGCGGGCAAAAGCTAGTAGGCTATATAACATCATGCTACAACCAACAGGTGCTGAGCAGCGTGGGTGAAACCGCGAGGAACAGCTAGTGTGAAATAAAAATACTTTAATTTTGATTTTGCAGCGCAGCAGTCATCAGCTCGGCCTCAGCCACTGCGTCAACCGTGCCGTCAAATATAAGAATTGATACGTAACTAAACCTTTCAGGCTCAATTTAGTATATTAATTAGGCGTAGGACAGATGTACTTGATAAAAAATGACCTCTATCGATTTCAGGTGCAAAAGATAAGTTGATGAAAACCAATACAGAATCCAATCATAAGTTCCGTAGATTACCCACTGTAATCAAACCTACAAACATTATTATAATACAAGCCTATAACTGTCCCACTGCTGGGAAAGGGCCTCTTTTTATACAAAGAAGGCACGAGCATTGATCATCACGCTTTCTCAAGACGGGTTGGCGAAACCAGACCTTATATCCTTACTAATATTATAAAAGCGAAAGTGAGTTTGTTTGTTTGTTACGTCTTCACGCCTAAATGGCCAAACCAATTTTGATGAATTTTAGTAGTAGTTAGTGAGACCCTGAAGACGGAAATAAGCTATTTTTTTAAGTGAGATAAGGGTGAGAAAGGGTTAAGAAAAGGGGAGAGAAAGATATATTTTTATATTTATTTTGTATTTTTTTTTTCGATCATCACGCGAGTTAAAGTTAGCGTTAGCCCAAAGTAATTATGCCAAGCGGCCGAAGTCACGGGTGGAAGCTAGTCAATTATAAGTCCAGATTCCATCACGATGTTTTGAATGTGCTGTATTAGATAAACTTAGAAAAAAATACATTTTAATTAAAAAGTCACATCGGTACATTGCATGACCGGATTTGAATCCACAACAACCTCATGTATGAGAAAAAAGTACATTTTAATTAAAAAGTCTCATTGGTACTTGACTGGATTTGAACCCACCACATGAGAGGTGAGGCGCTTAAACTGTGGGCCATCACGACAAACACATTACCTCTTTTAAAATAGTAGTAGTGATAGGATTAAATACGTGAGGCTAACCAGTGCAGCATGGTTATAACAACTAAATTGCTTCATCAGCGGACCTATTGTAATAATTATTATGATTTATGCTCATGCACCAAGATAGTGCAGTGCGTAGGTAAACAGCCGTGTTGACGGCAGATACGGCAGTTTGGGAATTTTCTCATAAAACAATATGCGTTTACGTTCTCGTAATATTGTTGTTTATTGTTATCTATCATAGTTTTATCGCCTCTGTTATTGCTAACAAGTAGTTACGCAAGTTACCTACGTAAAGACGGCGCCAAATCAGTATATATTTCCAGTATATAATGACCTCGCTTTGCTTTGATTTCCTATACAATGAGAGGTCCAGAACCTATCCAGGTCTAAAGCTTCTCATTTTGCAGATGTAAATAATTTCGCTACTGGATACCCAACAAGCTAGCTATAAAAATGGATATAATCCCATTCATGCAGTCAAAAAAGTACTCGTAGAAGCTGCTACGCCGTAGCCGTATTCGTAGGCCGTAGGGTTCATATGCCTACGCCGTAGTAAAGTGCTGTTCTTTCTCTAACATTGGGTTTTCTTCATGTCGCTGTGTGGGAAGTGGTGCCACCACAAAGTTGGATAAATACCTCTTTTACTTTACTGCTTAGGTAGTCCGACTTCATAGACTTGAAATTTGTTTTTCTTAATCCGGTCCAATGTAATTGTAAGAGTTTGGCAGATGTGCGACAGAGTTTCAGCCAGTTTCACAATTTTGTTTCAAAATGAATATTTTTAGGGTTCTGGGCCTCAAAAGGAAAAACGGAACCCTTGTTAAATCACTGTTTTGTCCGTCTGTCAAATACCCTTTAAATCGGGAACGCGTAGAGGTATCGAATTAAAATTAAAACCATATACTCGAATCTGTGGTCCCTTTATGCTGTGAAAATTGTAAAATTTAATCCTGAAGTCTACGCAGTCAAAATATATGGATAATTATGTCACAAGTTTGTACGGAACCCTCGGTGCGCAAGTCCAACTCGCACTTGTTTTTTATTTTGATTTAATATATAAATATTTAAATTTGTTCTATGATTGTATTGTAATTAAATTTCGTATGGTGTCTACAAAAAGCGATGATATAATCAACAAATGAAGCGATAGAGATTCACCTACTCATGATATCTCACTGATAACTTCAATTACTGCCTACAACATAAAAGTAAAACGTAATAAAATGTAAAAAAAACCCAACCTCGTGCTCATTGATACCTAAATAATAAATTAGCATCACTCACTACGAGTAGATAATTTTAAAAATGATGGCTAAATTAAGATAATTGAAACGCAAAACTCTGCTTCAGAGGTTATCTCCCAATATTGACGTTACTTTAAAAACGTTTGTTCTTATTCAGAGGTCAGTTACCCGATAGGAGATATGATTTATTTTATTACGGTAATAAAGTATAGTTTTTTTTTTTATAATATTCGATTGTTTTAATTACGTTAGTCAGGTCGTGGCCCGACTGTGAGCGAGGCGGGTGGTACCTATTCACCCACGAGTCGATAATGTATGTTTATTATTAGTAAGCTAATGAAGGGCTTATCGTTTTAGCGGGAATTCCTTGTTTGTTTCGATTGAATTCGATGAGTTTCTGGAGTACCCTATCTCTGTAAACTTTGTTTACTGTTCTGTTTGGCTCGAGGCTACAGGACTTTGTGGCTAAATTATATCAGTCACTCGATTGGTTCCGGGTATCATGTCATGGTTTACAGTCGTTAACAGCTACCCGACCATGACATCTTAAAGCAGAACTAATTCCACTGAGGGAAAGAGACCGAGCTATACAGGGTGTCTAGCACCATCTCTTTCCCTCAGTGGAATAAGTTCTACTTTAAAACGTCATGGTAGGTATCGTTTTAACCGAGTATTAATTGGGCAGATAGGAAGTCGAGTCGCTCCATGTAAAAATTGCATTTAGTGACAACATATTTGGTAGTAGGCTATTTAGATAATGATCTTTTGAGGGTTTGGTATAGCTACATTGTAAACCTATGCCATTTATTTTATAAACAATCAAAAGATATATATAACGACACTCACTAATACCCCATTTTTACTAGGTGATCTCAATCCGAAGCAATGCTGTCGTATGCGTATGGTGCTTATAAGAAAATGCGTGGAAAGAATCCTGTCGAACTAATCGAGGAACAGAGACCAATCGAAACTGTGTGCGTTGACCTTTTATCAAAGCATTTGTGGAGTTATCTTTTACCAAAATTTTGTTATTGAAATTGAAAATATTTATTTCAGACCAGGCACATATAGTTATAAGTCCATATAATAATAAAATAATAATTATGTTAGTAGAAGAAACTTAAAAAATTATGTTAGTAAAATTTAAAACAATCAAGATGCTGGACATGCATGAGCGACTCAAGATTTAGCTGTCCTCTCTGTCCGACAACACACACAGAAGCCTATTGGTGCTACCCTTTAGCCGACACCACAGCGAGGCCGTCCTTTTGCGAAGCACCGCCTTTTGTTATATTGAAGAAAATATCTGCTGTCGACAGCCCGCTCCACGCTCGCACCCGCACAGCGTTACGTAAAGCTCATTGACGCAAAACTCCACTATTGTTGCATGACAAGCTAAATATAAAACTCAATGGAAAATAACTATTTGTAATATTTATGTTTATATATCGGCAGCAATGATCCGATTTAATATCAGAGACGACCTCTACAGTATTATTGATAACGTTGTGAGAATCAATGAATGTGGTAAGGAAGATGGAACATGTGGGTTAGGAACCGTGCACACCGGCGGACGGTGCGGCACGAAAAAGAATATTTTACTAATCAATGATACTGATCTACTTGGAATATGGTTTTAATGAACATGGGCGACATCGGAGTTAGCAGGAGAGTGGAGTATCTCAGCAGGTGTTCTGCATTCGTTGAAATATAAGCTCTACCCCACTTAATTTGGGTATATTTTGTTTAAAGAGCACGCGCGTACCAAAGAGCAAAATAATACCTAATACAAAATGGATACTGTTCTAGCGAATGCAGCTTATGATTGAAAAACACGTCTACTCCGGGTATTGAGTACCTACGTAAAGGTTGGTCTTATAGTAAGTATTGGTTACCGAGCGGTGGCAGGGCAAGGTGGATGACATTCAAAAATCATGTATGGCACCAGTGCCATACATAGTTACGACCAGGGCTGTCAGCTGTCAGCTTCAAAAGATGCAACTTTTTTCAGATGGGAAATCATCAAATAACTTCCCCCGCTCTGAGCGGAGAGGAGGGGCAGCAGGCAGTAGCCCAGGCCCCTGCTTAACTGACTGCATCTCTTTGAGGCACGCGTGGGACACGAACGCGCCGTCATGACTTGTCGCGGCGGCTAGGTTGTCGTCCGGCCACCTCCTTCGCTAGCAGGAATGTTTTGCTGAAGGTGGTGCCGCGTCCCATTCCCTCTCGCCCTGGACCATCGATAAAGCGGTGATTTATAGCTTCTGTTGTAGCGTGAACTGCATGGGCTTTCAAAAGTCGTTCTCTCCATACCACCATGAGACCGCACCGGGAACAGTCCGCTGAGCGGGTGCAGTGCCACACGCCACTCATACAGGCGCGCGAGGACTATCGCCTCCAGATACCTTGGTGGCAAACCGGCAAGGAGGGTTGGCGCTCGCCAAACATCGTTCGGTACCCCGGGATGGCTACCACCTTTTGGGTTGCGTTTAGGTAGTGGGCAGCACGACGCCCCGAGCGCAAATAAGCCTAAAGCCTACGGCAGGAGGATTTGGCCCCCTCAGATTGGGAAATGATGCAGCGTGTGAACGATTGTGAGCGAACTTTTGTTTAGAGTGCGTGATCACTTACGTCTTATAAACACGCATTAGGAAAAGGGAAACAGCATCCATTATTACTGTATTATTGGTTGGGAAACAATAAATCAGATTTTATATCAACAAACTACTGCCTTATCGCGCTCTTGTCAAACAAATAGCTTTACAACAATAATATTTGTTAGAGATCGATTCTTCCAGTACTATGTAGCAACTGAACAGAACTTCGTAAGTTCTTGAAAACAATGCATAACCGTTGTGTTAGGAGTGCTGAAAAAAGACAACTAAATCTTTGTAAATTTTATGTTAGCTAAATTAAACTTACAATGCATTCATCGAAAAAAAACTACGCCATTCCTGAATGGCAAAACATTTTCCATATTTTATTATCTTTATACATACTCCTGTTTTTACGAAATAATATATCTTTATCTTAGATCCCTTTGAGGTCTAGAGACATGCTCTTTAACTGACTTCTGCAAAAAAGGAAGTTATTAATTCAATTTTTTTTTTTTAATTTACAAACAATTTGTAGTAGACAGATGAGGTTAAAATGGACTGTGTAGGTTGATGTGTCGTCGTCTGTACAATAGTCATTCGTAGTTTTTAGAAACACATTATTTTTCTGGGTAATTTGTATAATCTTAAGGAAACCGTCCTGCCCTAGAACCAAAAATTCTAATACGTGTAAAAGTACGGCTACCAACCTGCACTGGGTCAGCGCGGTGGAAGAGAAACTGAACGCCAGCAGTCGGGAGCGGTTTATATAGGTAGATTATACGTGTTATCTTCTAATTTATGCTAAATGATATTCAAGGTGTCTATTAGGCTTCTTTTGGGTAAGTAGACCTCATCTCTGACAAGATTGAGGTCAAAAGTAAGCCCAATTTAATATAAAAACAAAGATTAAAGTTGCCAGTTAAAATAAAACGACTCAATGTATAAGTTCTTAATATAATTTATTGCAGACACAAAGTTACAGTCCAGTGACCCCGCCGAACTGAATTTGGTGTACCACCCACATTACGATCAATTACAAAATTACCTAACATTATGTACAAGTAAACTAACAACTTATTAAAATAAAATAAATAACCAATTTTATTTAATAACTGAGTTACGAGCAAGATTACAGCTATTTACGTCGTTTTTACACAGACTGCATGGTATTCGACTGTCTTGCACTCTATTAAAACCCTCTATTTTTAATCTAACCGCGTTACAATAAAGGTTGAATTTCAATTTTGCTACAATCCGTAAATCCAAAAAAAAACAATCTTATCTGTAGGCATTTAGAATCAAAATCGGATAAGCTATACTGCGTATTTATTGTAATGCCTTGAATCAATGTGACCAAAAGATGGCTTCCCAAATCAATCAAATTTATAAATTTATTGGTAGTAGTGGGTTAAATGACATTGAAGAACAAACACAAGGGTTACCGTGACATCTTATAGCAGTTCTTATTCCTCAGTGAGACGGAGAAGGTGCTACACACCCTGTATAGCTCTGTCTCTTTCCCTCAGTGGAATAAGTTCTGTTTTAAGACGTCATGGTAGGGCGAAAAAGTCGAACACCCTGCATGTAAGGTCAGCGCAAGTCAGGACCTTGAAAACAAAAACTAAGTTTATTTTATCATATAAATATTATAATCATATGGCAGTTAACTTTTTCATAGTCACAACATTTTCTATTCACCTGTAAAACTCAAATAAAATAAAAAATTAAAGCTATGAAGTATTATTTTCTATCGTCTTGGAACTGTGATATTAGTGTGAGCCCAACTTGCGCTATATAAACGATTTAAATACAACATAAACAAAAAAAAAACATCAATTTGTTTTACATTGTGTTTATAAAATACGAGATCATTGTTTTATGTGTAAAATATATACCATACATCGTTTTCAACTCAGAACTCTGTTAGACTCAACGACTTAATACGAGCACCCTTTAATCTTGGTATAATTTTAACGAAACATATCCCTGTCTCACTTCGTTGAATATTAAGAGACAAAGACGGCTAATGCGTGAAATGTTGCACTCAATGCATACGCAATTACCTTTAAAAAACACAATTACGCAAGTAAGTACGGTTACCACTTTCACAGATATACATTTTCGCTTGTTTGTGCAGCGTCAGGTGGCCATCTAACTTCATTGACTAGTCAATTTACAATTTAATGCAACGAATCTATTGGGGAAATCCCGAAATATGTGTGAGTTGATTACAAAGTCTCGTTGTCTTTTTTTAATGTTGCCATATAATAAAAAATTAGAGTCAGTAAGTACGTAAATAAGTGTCCCGTAGTTAAGTCGTTGAGCCTCACCTTTCGTTATCGCTTAGAGCCTTTATGAACACAGCTGGTGTGATTCATGACAGAATTTATATCAACATATAGAAAAATATACCTACAGTACATTTGTAAACCAATTGTTATATAACATTATGAAAAGACTCCGCTATCTGAGGTTTTGACCTCATTAGTTTCAACTTTTTCAACGTGATGCGCACCCAACATGTATAATCATTATCGTCCATGAAGACTCATCTGATAAAAATAAATAATTATAATTGATATTAATCACATTATTGCTTTATCTTCGGAAACAATGTTGATTACACACAAGCATCACAGGTGACATTCATATTATATTTTTTCAACAAATGATAAATAACAATGAGTTACAACAAATGCGATTGCACTACTCGTCTAAACATTTTAAGCAAAAATATCAAAACAATCATAATAATATAGAAATAATATTTGTGAAACGAAAAGACCATTAAAATAAGATTCACCAATAAAATGTGACAAACGCGTGAGGAAACGCAAAATTTTGGTAACAAGTGCTTTCTAAATACTAACTGATTACAATTAGAAGCTTTCTCAAAAATGTTTTCATGAATTCAATAATTCCTGAGCAATACAAAATTTAAAAAAAAAACGCTATCTCATTGAAATCAGTTAATGATGTATAGCAACCGCAGTTCGAATGAGATAAGAGACAGTGCTGTGCATAGTTTTATCTCTTCCGCCCAGCTGTTTGCCCAACGACCAGTGCTTAGAGTACACATTGTATCACCTCACTTTACGTAAAAAACGGAATAATACGTAGTAACAATACAAAAAGTGTAATAAAAATAAATTAAATGTAATTAAAGTGATATTTACATAAAGTAATCTAAATAACATAAGTTTTAAAATACTTTTACAATGAGTTATTAGTAAGTCCCTGGGGGATGTCAATTTGACTAAACTTTAAAGTTACACGTTACAGCTCGCTTCTGTCGGGCGTGGCTGTGCTGCATCTTCAAGTCATGTCAAGTTCATATTCCTAATTCCACAGTAAAAAAATATAAAAGGAATCTATTCAGTGCTATTTCGTGTAAGATAAAAAACCAATGAAAATCTCTCAGCCAACTATTTGAGATAATGCGTACAAATCTTTACAAATATGATATGTTACCTTGACACAAATGCAGTGAGCCACAACCCCAGGCTGAGCTTATACAATGGAAGCATAGTGAAATTATTACAATATAAGTAGAAAATAATATAAAGTGTAGCGGGGTACCTATACCGAAATGCCCTTTATTAATTTGACTATTTTATATTTGATTATGACGCACCACAGATTAGACACAGCATACTAAATGTATTTCACAACCAGAGCCCTGTATGCGCAGGGAGAAATCTATGACATACAACACATTCAAGTCAAATGATACATCTCTAGGTGTCAGAGTTCTTCTTTTATTTCCTCAACTAGTGAAAATTCCAAGATCTACTCTGTTCAATCTATAAGGCACAAAAACAAACTCGTCGCATTTTCACGCACTTCTATCATTTCATAGTGTTCTGCAATTAAAGCTTGTTTCCACATCGACAAATCTACGAACAAATATAGTACAATACACGAATGAAGTCGTCGTACATAATGTGTGGTGCGCCATACTGTCGACCTCGAAATGCTCTTCACCACACACAACTCCACCCCAAAATATACACGCTTGGTCCTGTATTTACAACAATTATAATAAATTCAAATTTAACTAGATATTTACATGGCGCCCAGTCTCCCTGGGCAACGTTGCTGCGAACTCATACAACACAATCTTAGTGCCACAATATTATAGTAACACTAAGATAAAGTCGGGTGTAAACTCAGTTGGGATACAACCGTCCGTGCCGTCGGCTCGGCAGCAACGTTAAGCGGCACTTACGCCTCGGTGGCGACAGGCTCCCGCGCGTGGTGGATCTTCACGTGCTTGTTGTGGTTGGACTTGTTGCTGGACGTCTTGCCGCAGATGTTGCAGGCGAAGGGCCTGGCGCCCGAGTGCACCTTCATGTGCTCGGACAGGTAGTAGCTCCGGTGGAAGGACTTGCCGCACTCGGCCACCTTGCACACGTACTTCTTGGCCATCTCGTGCTCGCGCACGTGGCGCTGGCAGTTGTACTTGCGGATGAACTGGCAGCCGCAGTAGTTGCACGTGTAGGGCCGCACGGACTTGTGCGCGTTCATGTGCGACACGTACTCCGACTGGCGGATGAAGGCGCCCTTGCACAGCGCGCACTTGTAGGGCTTCGCCGAGCGCGACGCGTGCGTCCAGCGGTGCAGCTTCAGGTTCCACTTGGTCGTGAACGACTTGTTGCAGATGATGCACATGTAGGGCCGCTGGCCGCTGTGCGTCTGTAGATGCGTGCGCAGATTCGACCGGAGGTACACCTGCAACACATACGTCACTCTTACTTAACTAACTCACAACATTTTGGACAAGCTTCAAAAGGTCGAGGAAGGAGGCTGGAACACAAAAAAACAAACAGAAGGGAACATAAAAAGTTGGTAACAATTGGTATCGGAAGCGTGTTGTACTGACCTGTTTGCAGACGGGACACTGCACGTTCTCCTGCTTGTTGCCCTTGTGTCGCTCGGCGAGGAAGTACTCGTTGTGCGAGCGTCGCACGTGGCGCGTGAGCGACGCCGCGTGCACGAACTTGTCGCTGCAGTAGAGGCAGGCCCGCGGGCGGTCGGCGTGCGTCTCCTGGTGCCAGCGCAGCTTGGCGCGCGAGTGGAACACCAGGCCGCACTGACACACGAAGTCGCGCACCTTGGCGCGCTTCGCCAGGTGATGGCGGTCCCTATACATGGACGTTACGGTCAAACTAACTAACAACATGTATGTATACAGTGTATCTACTGGAGCCTTCGCAGCTTGGCGCGCGAGTGGAACACCAGGCCGCACTGACACACGAAGTCGCGCACCTTGGCGCGCTTCGCCAGGTGATGGCGGTCCCTATACATGGACGTTACGGTCAAACTAACTAACAACATGTATGTATACAGTGTATCTACTGGAGCCTTCGCAGCTTGGCGCGCGAGTGGAACACCAGGCCGCACTGACACACGAAGTCGCGCACCTTGGCGCGCTTCGCCAGGTGATGGCGGTCCCTATACATGGACGTTACGGTCAAACTAACTAACAACATGTATGTATACAGTGTATCTACTGGAGCCTTCGCAGCTTGGCGCGCGAGTGGAACACCAGGCCGCACTGACACACGAAGTCGCGCACCTTGGCGCGCTTCGCCAGGTGATGGCGGTCCCTATACATGGACGTTACGGTCAAACTAACTAACAACATGTATGTATACAGTGTATCTACTGGAGCCTTCGCAGCTTGGCGCGCGAGTGGAACACCAGGCCGCACTGACACACGAAGTCGCGCACCTTGGCGCGCTTCGCCAGGTGATGGCGGTCCCTATACATGGACGTTACGGTCAAACTAACTAACAACATGTATGTATACAGTGTATCTACTGGAGCCTTCGCAGCTTGGCGCGCGAGTGGAACACCAGGCCGCACTGACACACGAAGTCGCGCACCTTGGCGCGCTTCGCCAGGTGATGGCGGTCCCTATACATGGACGTTACGGTCAAACTAACTAACAACATGTATGTATACAGTGTATCTACTGGAGCCTTCGCAGCTTGGCGCGCGAGTGGAACACCAGGCCGCACTGACACACGAAGTCGCGCACCTTGGCGCGCTTCGCCAGGTGATGGCGGTCCCTATACATGGACGTTACGGTCAAACTAACTAACAACATGTATGTATACAGTGTATCTACTGGAGCCTTCGCAGCTTGGCGCGCGAGTGGAACACCAGGCCGCACTGACACACGAAGTCGCGCACCTTGGCGCGCTTCGCCAGGTGATGGCGGTCCCTATACATGGACGTTACGGTCAAACTAACTAACAACATGTATGTATACAGTGTATCTACTGGAGCCTTCGCAGCTTGGCGCGCGAGTGGAACACCAGGCCGCACTGACACACGAAGTCGCGCACCTTGGCGCGCTTCGCCAGGTGATGGCGGTCCCTATACATGGACGTTACGGTCAAACTAACTAACAACATGCATGTATACAGTGTATCTACTGGAGCCTTCGCAGCTTGGCGCGCGAGTGGAAAACCAGGCTAGCAAACGACAACTCAGTAACATTTTTATAAAATGTATACAAAAACACACATATGGTCTATTATTCAGTACAATATACTTACAGTATCATGATTAAATTGTAAATTGTCCTAAAATTATACGTTTTCTAAACTAAAATACACAATGCAATAAAAAAATTGTAGACTTAAAATATAACACGATTTGTAAACAAGTCTGACAGACAACTGTTTATTTCTTATCTATTTTTTTTATAGACAACTTCATTTCCTTTTTATTGTCAAACCTTTAAGTATCTACATAAAAAGTTTGCATATATATTGAACCAAGTAGAACATACTAAGTTGGTGGCACAGTTATAAAGTAAAGCATACTGCACCTCACTGTACTGTAGCCTGTGGTTCACATATACCCAAAAGGCTTATAATGCTCTGCGTATCCAATAATGTGTTCAGGATATTGCTGCGACTGCCACGCTTCTGTAGTGCCTCAGCAATGTTTGCTGACGCACGCACTGTCAGTTTTTAAGCATTGTAGCGAAAAAATCTGCCTCGCTACTCTACAGGCCGCGTGGCAGTCCTGCACTCGATAGCTGACCGGGCAGACAGCCCGCTAATGTGGGCGCTGACTAATCGCACTCGATCTCTTCTAGTTATTAAGTACTAACATAGGAGTCATATTGTTACTAACACACTGGACCACATTGTAGTCTGTAAAATAAATAATAATAAAAATACGTGTGGCACTCGGGGATTGCCACGGTTTAAGCTATTGCATAGCAATTTTTATCAACTTATGCAATAAATAAAAAAAAAACTAAATATTAAAAAGTAGTTCCAATGAAAAGAAGTCGCAAAAATAAAATACAAGGACCTTCAGTTTGATCCAGTGTAATGTCGATTGACTATCCGATTCTCTATAAAACACGGTTATCTAATATATAAAATTCTCGTGTCACAGTTTTCGTTCCCATACTCCTCCCAAATGGCTGGACCGATTTAAACGAAATTTTGTGTACATATCGGGTAGGTCTGAGAATCGGCCAACATCTATTTTTCATACCCCTAAGTGAGCAGCGGGTGGAACCGCTGGGCACAGCTAGTAGAATATAATTAGAATCGTGATTGAAATAGTGTTAGGTTCTTTCGTTACGAAATTTCTGGATTCGGTCTCCACGCTCAAGGGCCGCGATAGAAGCTATGCAATAGCTTAATTAGTACGCGAGCTGGTGCGTACCTGTGCTGCACCATGTTGGAGTACCGGCGGAAGGTGTCGTCGCACACGGTGCACTTGACGGGCGCGCGGCCCGTGTGCGTGTTGTGATGCTCGGACAGCTTCTGGCGCGTCACGAAGCGCTTCTCGCACACCTCGCATCTGGAACGTAACGTGTTAACAAAACGTTACAGTATTTTAGTGGGATTTTTTATGACGAGCTTTTTTTGCAAGCGCCTTCGTTAGATTTAGGTTCGGAAATGTAACCACAATTATTTTAAACCTAAGACACCCGGGGATAAAGTAGTTTCTCGATAGTGAAGGTTTTTTTGAAATTTGATTTGAAGACACGGTTGGCGCACTGGCTAAGCGATCGACTGCTGCGCTGCGAGTCACGGCTTCGATTCCCGCACGGAACAAACATTTTTATGACCTGCAGATAGTTGTTTCGGGTCTGGCTGTTTGCGAGTTTAAATGTTTATAGACGAACCCACGATACAGGAGAAATCCTAATATGGGACTATGTTTAAAAAAAAAAGATCAATAGTTCCAAAGATTACCCCTACAACTACAAAAAAATTTTACCTTTTTACTATGTATATTATCATAGACAATATACATAGTAAGAAGGTAAAATTGGGGCAAGTACTCAACGCCATCGAATACCTATGTATTCGATGACGTTGGGTACTAGCCCCACCGCCTGCGCTTAGCGAGAGACGTGTAGTCTTGTAGAACTAAAACCGTGTTGACAACGAACTACCAACTTCCTGATTATGAAAATTATTGAAAGCCACTTCCTCGTCAGTGGTAGGACGGATGTCTAAGAATGAACTTCAATTTGTATGGAATAATTGTGTTTTCCATGTCTTGTTACCAGATGGCGCTAGATCTGCTTAAAAATTGAATCTCGTGATAAACCTTATGATGAGTTAATTAGAGGGTAATGTGAAATATAATGAAAATAAAAAAATTGCAATGAAAATAACGGTTGACATTCAATTCATAAGCAGACAGAGACATTGTAGTTTATAATTTGTAAGGTTAAGCGAATTGTCATCGTTGCATCGGCGAGAACAGACAATGTCAAGGGGTCATTGACCTAACAATAATTATAAATATGTAGTTTGATGACGGGTTTTCCTAGTAGATTTTGGCAACAGGTTTCCCTAAGCAGATCATTTGGCATGGCAACCTGTTTATGATGTTTTTTTTTTGTTAGCTTTTTTTCCCTTATTTTAAATCAGCCAAAATACTTTTTTATTCAGATAGGTTAAGTACACACCAATGTAGATGCGAAAAGGCAGGTGATGATTTTATAATTACAAAATAAACAAAGAAAGGCCACCAACCACACTTACTTATAATTCTTAATTCCTAAATGTGTCTTTATATGCAGAGACAGGTTGGCTCTTCTGAAGAAGCACTTCCCGCAGGTGAGGCACTCCAGCGGGTGCGTCTTGAGGTGCGCGTGGAACTGCGCGTCGGTGCCCTGGTCCACCTTGCACGTCGGGCACACGTAGTCCTTCCGTCTGCGCTTCACTTCCTGCTTGATCAGCCGGTCTACCTCGATCTTCGGCTTTGCCTCCTCGACTTGAATACTCTCGTAAACTTCGAGGATCGTCGACGAGATCGAGTCTTTAGAGTCAATTGGTGGTAGTAAGTTGTCTGTAAATTAGTACAGGGATGATGAGAAAAGAAAGAATATACAAAAATGTATGCTGAACAAAACATTTTGTATTGACTGGGGATGTTGAAGATATTTTGTGGGGAATGATTTGAATGAAAATTGACATTAAGTCCGCCTTTGTACAGTTTTTACTCGTGTATAAAGTTTAAAAGAGCGGGTAAAAGATAATGTGACAACTGACAAAGGAAAAAAGAAAATACATCCTCTACTGATGCCAAGTAACAGTGACAAGGGCGACAAAAGATGACATTGATGTGGGAAATGTTGTTTGATGGACACATCACATCACTAAAATCACACCTTTTTCCCAAATGACAAGGCAGAAGTGAATTTGTAGTACACTCACATTTCTCTAGTTAGTTCAGTTCCAATGAGGAAATTCAGTGAAAGCATTTGTGGCAATGGCATGCTCATATTTAAGTCCCAATTTGACCAATAGAGTTTAAGCTATTTTGATATTCATAATGGCATAAATACATTTTCAACTGACAACCCTTGGAACTAGCTATGACAGCGAAACTCTATCATTTATATTCCCATCAACCGGGCTCAAATTCAACGAAACCTACTTGTATCAGGTTTCTCCTCCTTCTTGATAGCGCGCTGCGTGACAAGGCGGCTGTAAGACGTCTTGCTGGCCGAGCACGTGGGCAGCGCGTGCACCAGCGACTTGTGCGCGCGCAGCTCCTTCAGCGACGTGCACGTGGCGCCGCACGCCGCGCACGTGTGCACGCGCGCGCGCGCGAACACCGCCGGCAGCGGCGCCGCGAGGGGCAGCTGCAGCTCTTCTTCTCTGGAAGGGATACGTTCCAAATGTTAATAATAGTTTTATGAGCACAGTTTCACATACACATACACGCAAGCAGAGAGTGAGCAAGCTAAATCTGGTCATGTTCGAAGGCCGGTGGAACAAGGCAAGTGCAGTTTTTCAAAAAACGACTAGGATAAAACCGATCAAGTGTTCGTTGGACTTGTGAATGATATACAACATTGAGCAATTCGCTCGAACAGGTTCTTTTCGATGAACTATATTTAAGTTTCTGTACTGTAAAAATGGTTACATTACTAACATAGGCTCCCGCTTCTCGTTCGCGTCCACATCTGACCCGTCCGACACCCAGCTCTCGCGGGCGATTAGATCGTAGGGCTCCGCGGGCGTCACATCTGTATACATCTGCGGAAATCAACACACAAATAAAAACACGGCATTATTAATACAACAACATCTACTACTAAATTTAAATATCAAATGAAAACATGAACCCTAACTACAAAAATAAAAAACATCGAAAGAAACTTATTTTTAACATGTATCTATTCCATTTTCTGTACTGATGTCTACATTTCGTACCACGACAATGTTTTCGTCCCAATATGATCTGTAGTTTTCTCCTCTTGCTATGTTAATATACATTGATTACAACATATAAAAAACATGTAAAAAGACCAACTTACATAAACAATTCATTCATTCATTCATATTATGTATGCATGAAAGAAAATGATTCATTTGATGTGTGTCGGTTCATAAAAATAAAGTAAAATAATTAGTAGTAAAACAAATCCAAAATTTTTCATGATGCAGGGATGAAATCTAATACTTTGAATAAACAATATTGAACTAGACAAATAATGGTTTGAAATTGACTTTAAAGTAACAAACAGGATAGGCTTACCCCGCTCCATGGCGACTCCATATCTCCATTGCTCTCCTGTCCGCTGAGCTCGCCGCGCGGCGGCATGCGCTCGTCGGCACAGATGTTTATGGGCGCTTCGCTCTCGCTGCGGCTCTCACTCAGCACGTCCGCCTTGCAGTCTGGTTCGCACCCGTCCACCTCCACATCCACCTGAACTGCTCTAGCACCTAGCTCAGAATAATCAATTCCAGTATTCTCAGCTACTTTGTATGTGTCGTGTATAAAGTTAGGCAGCACAAAGTCGTTGTCTTTCTGCGAAGGCTCGCCCCACAGGTACATACCGTCCTTTGCGCCCTCTTTGAACCCCGCTGACTCGCGCTCGGCGTCGAACGCCTCCACGCGGTCTGCAGTAAAGTAATCTGCATAAATATTGTCGCCGAAATAATTTTCGTTCATCATGCTGACAAACTGTTTGTTTTTAGACGCTGCTTCAAGGTCCAGTAACTCCCTGTCGGTGGACTCCTCGTTAAAATCCTCATTGGATAGATTACCATAGCTAGCTATAACATTAATAGGTCGCAATGTTTCTAGTGGCGTCAGCATACGGTCTGACATCACTGGCTCGTTGCTGAACGCTCCTTCATTGCTAGAGTTTATTTCCTCTTTCACCTGAATCATATCAAGATTTGCAGCAAACTCAGGTTGTTCCAAATCGTTTGCTGTTAATGTTTCTATGTCCATGGATTGTTCTGGTGTGTCAACATCAAAGTCATTGTTCTCATCATTCTCCTTGATCTCCTCGACAGATATAGTTTGCAAGAGATTAGTCTTTTCCTTACAATCTGTTTTGTCTGATTGGTGCATTTTATTCATTGTAAAATTTTCCGGCGATTTACAGGTGGATGACGTCGGAATGGTGTCTCTGTGTTCTGATTTTTTTGCAGTGCTCCCAGAAAACGCCTTAGCATTCTTAATCTGCAAAACTTTCTTGTGCTTCTTCACAAAAATATTATTCAGTCTTAGTGTGTTGTGCCTGTATGGCTTCTGGGAAAGCAGAGTTTTCTTTTCTGGAAGTCCTATGTTACTATGGCTAACTTGATTACTTTCAGGTTTGGGAGACATTGAGGTACGATCAGTTGAGTTGTCACCATTTTCAGACAACTCACTACAAGGTGATATAGAAGGCTTTTCATTACAAATTAAATCAGGCACAGGACAGCTGTCTGAAAAGTCTGCATCTATCTTACTGTCAGAACTTTTACTTGGATTACCAACATTCTTTATCACAGAAAATGTATGGGAGACCATGCTATCACCACTGGACATTGATGATGGCTGAGTTTCATCACATGTCATTTGATTGTTATCTTCTAGATCAGGCAGGATCTTTTCAGGTGATTCTACTCGTTCCACAGGATAATCTGACTCATTAGGCCCAGTTAGATCCATTACAGTATTGACCATGTTCTTGTTATGTTGCACGGGAACTTCAACTTTAATGTTGCTCAGAATTTTTAAACCTTTAGTACTGCCAGGCATGTCATATTTTGGGTCCACTGTCTCGACAGGAGACTCAATGTTGTCAGGTTCAGTGCTGGTAACTGGCTGTGGCATTCTGGGGCTTGGTTCTTGACAACTATTATCATGTGCAGGAGCTATGAGTGGACCAACCTCAATAATTAGTGTTTTTGGATCTGCCATACTTTGAACAGATTTATCAAGGTGTGCACTAGGCATAAGAGTACCGGACTCATTATATATGGAAGTGGGACTTGCTTTATTCATCATTTGTTGAGGTGTTGTGTACATGCATGAAGTATTCCCAAACTGATCTACAACCATAACATTTTGATACAAGGAGCTGGTCTGAGCTAGATTAGTGATATTGTCGTGCCCACCAAGGACTGTGGGCATGGTAGTTATAAAGTTCTTACCATCTATGTTGTGAACCATTTCTCTGTAAATGATTTGGGAGTTTTGGGTAACAACAGTTGTTCCTGGAGTGAATGCACCAGTAGTCATTTGGTTCAGTTGGCTGCTAGCTAGAGGAGGTGAAGTTGTTTTGGTATCAATGTGCATTTGTGGGTTGGGTACACTGCCAGTCATGATCATGTTGTTCTGCACATTCTTCTGCATGAATGCAGGTGTCGATGGCACCATAACATGCATAGGTTTCATACCCGAACCTATGTATTGCACACCACCCATATTGGTCTTAAGGAGTATGTTATTTGGTTTTGGCAAAATTTTAACCAGGTCATTCGGTTTTCTAGGTGCAGCTGGTAACAATTTCACACCTGACCCCGCCATAGGTGGTACATTGTAAGAAAACATATTGTTGCTACTATCCAGGGCATTGTACTCAGCACTGCGGGAGTACTTGATCTCCCGGTCCTCTTGTTGCTCTGGGTAGTAAACAAACTGTGCATCAAACTCTGGAACTGGAGGGCATTGGAAAGTCTGCTGAAGTTTATCAGCTTTTAGATGAAATGGATTGCTTACATGTTGTCCTGCACCACCACCAGCAATTCCATGGTTCTCAAAGTTAACATCAAGCAATCTTATATCAGGAGTACCATTTCTAGATGTATTTGAAACTGGTGTAGATTTTGAGGCTCTACTAGGTGTCCTTCGCCAGTATCGGTCATGATCAGCACTCCGTGAACCAGTCCATTTGGCACTGTCATCAGTGGCAGGTGTTCGAGACCTGCTCCTATATGAACGCTCAGAATGCGCCGGCGTGGAAGTCCTGCTGGCATAATTAGAGCCCTTGTTTGCAATACTACACAAAGCTTTTATAACCTGGTCTTTGGGATGGGTGTCCAAGTGGGACTCCAGAGACATCCCATTGTGCAGGTATAGCGTGCACACGGGGCACTGCACGAGCTGATCCATATTGACGTCACGGGGTGTTGACTCGGTGACTAAAGCAGCGACCGCAGCCCTGCACCACGACGTCGCGATCGTATCAATACAATGTCGTCACAGAACGCGAACTCAGTCCGCAGAGGCAGGCCGCACAATGTCCGTGACGCGCATATCTACTATTCACACGTAAGGCTCTCGCTCGACCCACAACAATACATATCTTCGTAGCACGTCGTCTCCTTATCGATCTGTCAGACAAAATACTCTGTATAAATATACCACATTAAGTCCACAACATCACATTCTACAAACTTGTTCAACGTGCAAACAGAGGACAAAAGAAAACAAAACCCCGAGATAAAGGCCATTGAGACATAAAAAAGTCGAGCATTATGTACAATGAAGAATGAGATGGATAACGATTTTGCACCACGAACACACGAGTAGAACTCACCTATTATATTTTTTGTCATGTATAGTCCATGACATCTATTACTCTAAATAGATCCGTTAATTATTTACGACTAAGCTAAATCTAAAAATATTTCCAAATAGTCAGACATATTGCAGAGTTGCAGACGTCTTGTTCACGTTCACACACAAACTTTTATATTCCGATACACGAACAAGAACATCGATATGTGCTCGTGGCGATGTGCTATAATCGAATTTCTATAGGTTTTTCGCAAACTGAGGAAATAACGCTAATCATTTATGCGTGAAACGGAATCGATTCGAAGTCAATCCATAGAGAACAGAAATTCATTTGTTCATTGTTCTCATAACAAAAAATAAAGCAGTAAGTAAATAAGTCATGCTTTGAACAGGTGCTTAATTAACATTAATTAATTGTTATTACGTAGTTTATAGAATATAAAAAAAACAAAAAGGTCTTATTTCACATTCGTATATAGTTGAGCGCTGGAACAAGCTAAATAGGTCAATGACACTAGAGCGGTCCTCAATAATTAATTTTGAAATGTATCGATAAATCCAATGACTATACCTGGCTATAGTCTTGTGTTCTCGTGACTTCTAATATTGCAATTTGCTACGCTGCAGTTATGTTTGACAAGAAGAAAAACTGCTTCTTTTTGTATTGAAAGATTTCAAAATCAAACATTTACCATATAAAATAAGGTAACTTAAAGCAGCCCCGATCATCATCGTCATACCCAAAATAAAAACCTAAAAAACGTGTTGACGATTGGCACTTACACTGAGTATGACAAATTGACAATTGACAGCTTGACACTTTATAATCTGTGGATTGGATTGACATTACAAATTGTCATTAATCTTTTGACAAAAGGAAGATACGACATCCTGTGTGACTGGGAAAATTTTAAATTTCAATTATAAATTAAAAACACCATCAAAATCCAAGCTGGTTTTAACAGTTCTTAAATAAACGTCATATTTCAAAAATGTCTTACAACTTTGAAGAGTTAACTTGTAGCGGTAAGTATGTTATTCTAAAATATTCAATGATCCAAGTTGTGTTTTGTACATTGTTTTTAAAGAAACCTTCCCTTGAAATGCCTTAACAATTACTTTATCTTGTTTAGAAATAGACAATAACACTGTCTAAATATATCCTGATGACAAACAATCTCAGCATTTTTTTTAAACTAAATTTATAACCTATTTAATATTATAAATTTTCAGAAGCCAAAGACTTGCTCCGACAGTGGAGGGAGAGCAATGAGAGAAGGAGTGAAGATGTCATGGAGTTGTGGACAACAGTTTTAAGTGAAGACTTGCCCAAACTTGGCAATGAAAGTGGGTACTAGTCATTTTATCTTTATTATACAGTGTATAATTGTTATTAATATTATTAACTTTTTCATAAACACTTTATAAAGTAGTATTTGAAGTTTGTTAAGTGTTTATATACATGAACTTTGAAAGGAAAACAGTTCTTGGCACTTAATTATTAATGTCAAATTTCAGAGCACTTGGTGTTGGAGCAAGTAATATATGCAGCCCTGGATTGCCACACATATGGAGTAGCAACCATGTGTATATACCTACTGTCCAATGAGTTCCCTGGCAGCATGCGAGTCATGAGATACAAGGCTGCTTTGTTGGAAGCTGAGGAAAAGTAAGTTATTCTTTACTTTTTTGTTCGTTAAGTGGAGAATCCAGACTGTTGAGCATTTGTATAAAATTTGACTCCCAATGGACCATTGTATGTATGCTGTGCACCTAGGTGGCCGCTACTCCAGCCAGCCCACCTCCTTCCAGAAGCTAATGATTTCTTTCGGGTTTTTGAGGGTGTCCGCAGTGACCCTGGTGTACCTAGTGTAACTTTCCGAATTTCGGTGATTTCTGTACATTCATGGAGAACATGTGTAACTCTTTTTTCCGCCTCCATGCAAGCTCTGTACAGGAGGTTTTGACATGTCCTCTTTGTACTCAGAGATATTTAACAAACTGAGCCCCGAATACTGAAACGTCACTCAACATTTAAGTCCCACGTAAGTTTAACAGAGACTCAGAAGTGACGTTTGACCATACAAAATCTAAAGTTTAAGAGCTGCTCAAATGTTAAGCAGCCCTCACATTTTGAGTGACGTTTCAGTATTCGGGTGATAGATATGCAAATATACTTGAGACCACATAATAGAACCTGTAAGGCGAAATAACACGTATATGGTATTTTCCAGATATGAAGAAGCTTTAGAAGTATTGGACGGAATAATAAAAGCAGATGAGACCAATTCGGCAGCCAGAAAGCGCCGCGTCGCCATTTTGAAGGCGCAAGGACTCATCACTGAAGCCATCAAGGAACTTGTAGACTATCTGAAGAAGTAAGTACTTTTTAATATAATACAATGTTCTTCTGCCCCGCTCTGTATTGTGTTCTGTGTTCTAAAACATACAGTTAATTTAGCCTCTGTGCTGCCGCACAAATCGTAGAAGTATCCTTCATAGGGATACAACAACAAATATCTTATTGCCATTTACTTGTACAATGATAAATGATGTTTATTTTGCAAGTAGGTTTCTACAAACACTTTAACACGTCTTTTTTTAAAACTGGATGAGGCCAGTGTTTTGTAGCCGACTACAAAACACTGTACAAGAAGGGTAAACGCGACCCAATTACCATGACTCTGCTGTTTATCCGTCCTTCACCAGGCTATCTCATGAACCGTGTTAGTTGGACGGTTGACATTTACAACAACAAATGCTAAATAACAGAATACATTAAATATTAAAGAGCAGCTTCCATATAGAAAACCTGTTTTTTTTTGTCGTTTTTATAGATAAAGTTTGGACTCTAGCACGAAGGATTCCGTAAATCCTTCGTGCTAGAGTCCGAGTCGCACTGTGCTGGTTGTATTTATTATTTAAACTAGCTTTTGCCCGCGGCACACAGCCCGGGGTAACACAGTTCCAGTTTCCTGATTTGCAAGTACCTACTACCTGTAGTTTTTGCCCGTGTGCCTTATTTATTGCAATAGCATAGCCAAGTTATCCCTTTTATTCCCTCTTTTCTCACGTTTTTGAAAAAAAAAATACCTTATGTCCGGGGTCCCAACCAACTCTGTACCAAAATTCATTAAAATTGGTTTAGCTATTAAGGCGTGAAGACGTAACAAACAAACACACTTTCGCTTTTATAATATTAGTAGAGGACTAGTTTTTGCCCGCGGCTTCGCTCGGGTTAAATTCGGTATAACACAGTACCTGCTACCTGCGGTTTTTCCCCTTGCGCCTTATTGATTTTTAATAGCAACGCTAAGTTTTCCCTTTTCTTCCCTCATTCTGCCCCATATCCCACTTTTTTTTTTAAAAAAAACCCCAACTATCTCTGTACCAAAATTCATGAAAATTGTTTTAGCCATTAAAGCGTGAAGAGGTAACAAACAAACTCACTTTCGCTTTTAACCGACGATAAATATCAGGGGTTCAGAATGATGTACTAGATACGTGGTAACCGGTTTCGTAACCATTAATTTCTCTGCCTTATTACAAAATGGGTCCTCCCTGTGTCCTCAGGTTCATGTCCGATGTGGAGGCGTGGCAGGAGCTGTGCTCGCTGTACCTGCAGGTGCAGGAGTACGCGCGCGCCGCCTTCTGCGCCGAGGAGCTGATCCTGCACCAGCCACACAACCATCTCATGCACCAGCGCCTGGCTGACATTCGCTACACTATGGTATGTAATACAGATTAGCTTTCTGCTCGCGACTTTGAAGACGCATACCCTATGGCACTTTGCTATAGTGTACTTTTTCATCAGTGAATGATTTTTTTAAATTGGATGCTAGTTGTGAAGAATACTTTCTCTGCATAAAAATAAAAAACTTTACTACCAAAAAAAAACACTAAACAGTGGAAAATAACTTTATTTCCGGAAGTCTGTGACTTTTCATTGTTTTTTTTTGCCACTGCTTCTGGAAGGAACCACCATCTTGTACTGACCAAAACCTATCCATGTTCCTTCTATTGCCCTTTATGTTCCTTCTATTGCCCTTTATGTTCCGGAGCCTCGGTATCTCTTACAACCCGCAACCCAAGGTGCAGGACAAGGCTTAGTCCTTGATTGCGCGAAAGACTGGTTCTCTTTATTAAATATTAATGGCACTGTGGTGTTCCCAGAATTCCAGTAGTTTTATCATCAGACTTTCAGTAGGTATAGTGATGCAAAAAACTCAATTCTTGGATGTTTGGAAAAAAATCTGAAAAGTAGAACTATATAAGGACTTTCTATGAAAATCATTTTGAACTTGATTGACACAACAGTTTTTGTACAAAAAAGACAAAAATTGTACAAAATAATTTCTAGACTAAGTTTGTAGTATAATCGTATATGCAAGCAGTTTTTGTAACTTTGTTTACATATTTTATTATCCTGAACGTATATTTTTCAAACAAAAAAAGAATTATTGAAATCTGTTCTCGCAATCCAAAATTACCACCGAAATTGCACGTCTTTGTATTAATTAGTAACCCAATTCCCCGAGAGATGGCGCTTTAGGTACTTATTACATTGGATCGGGTATTACCGAATTGTTCGGTTGGCCTCATAACTGGGAACACTTATTGTGACGGACGGGAAACTACGGAACCCTACACTGAGCGTGGCCCGACACTCTCTTGGCCGGTTTTTATTATTGGTGTGTTATATAGAGCTGACATGTGAAAATAATGTAATGGATTCTTAGTTTATCTTTATTTTACCTTAAATTCAAATGAATACAATAAAATTGGATAAAATCTGGTTCCTCTAACCTAACAGACAGACGTGTTGCTGGGGAGTTTATTACGCCACTTCATCCCAGCTAAAACACTAGAAAGTTTCGTAGGGCAAACGTTTTAGGAGACTGTCTCATCCGAGTGTCTTTACAGCCTAATTTTAATCAATGGCATTCCATTTCATATAATAATGCTGTTGTTTCAGGGTGGCGTTGAAAACATGGAGTTAGCCAAGACTTACTACTGCCAGGCACTGAAGCTGAACCCAGAGAACATGAGGGCAATGCTTGGACTTTTCTTGGTAAGTTCCACTATCATCATCACCATTCTCCTGCCCTTATCCGAATTTATTAGAGGTCGAGCCAGCATGTCTTTTTCTTCAGTCTATTATTCGTCATATCAGCAGCCACCTCTTTTCTAGCTTTATCATTCTTCACACAGTCCATCCATCGTTTCTTTGATCTTATTCTACTCTTATACCCATCCACATTCATACTCAAAAGAACAATGGCAGCCACCCATACATTAATTTAACTGAGATTAAATTATTGCGTCTTTAATTGAAAAATATCTTGTTAAATTCAGCGTCATCTTCTGAATTAGTTGAAGAACTGCCTTAGTATATACGAAAGCAATTCATTCAGCAATTTATTGGAGTGAAATTTTATATGGGACTTTTTGCAGTTTTCAAAATAGAAAGCTAAAAATCGGTACACACACATTTAATGCGAACGAAGCCGCGTGCAAAAGCTAATTAATTATTAATTTGTCTCTTGCAGGTCACAAACAACCTTCTAAACCACTACAAGTCAGCCGGCAACAGCTCGAAGCGCGCGGAGGTGTGGAAGCTGTGCCAGTGGGCGCAGTCCACGGCCGCGCGGCGCCAGCGGGACGCTCGCGCGCTGCCGCCCACGCCCGACCTCACCTCCATGATGCTGTCACTGGCCATCGCTGAATAACATTACCTGAATACAGTCTAAACTCTTTTATTAGCCTGTTTCTATATCTACCAGAATTCTACTGTTTTTTGGAATGTATCTGGTGGATAGTGTCTTTTTTGGACCCTGAGACAGGCCCATAGATAAATTTTAACCCCTATGAGTGTAGCAAACCTGGGTATTATGTCAACCTGCATTTATACAATGTGTCCGGTCAGACTGGCGATATTCTAGATACTTATGGAACAAGTGTTTTAATATACTATTACGCTACTACACACTTGGTTCTAATTCACTTTCCCGCTTTTTGGCAGCCATTTTGGGATATTTCCTATGTATGTACAAAACTCTCAAAGATTTGGTCATACTGTCTAATATTTTATTATTGTCTAATATTGTCTATCGTTTAAATTAAGAAATGATGAGCTTACATTTTCGTTTAGAAATCAAAATTAAAATCCAAATAAATATGCCAATCAGTTTTGTAAACTTTTTTTGTGAAAATAATGGTAGTTTTTTTTTTTTTAATTTGAGTACTAGAATATTTGTTATATAAGTACATAGAATATCTCTAGTCCGTGCCCAAACACATTGTATATTGTGGATAATGATAATTTATAGTTGGATAAATGTTAAATAGAGACAAAAGTTTGATAATTATCAATCTTCTATGTCATAATTAAAAGCCTAACTATAACTGGCGTGCTGTTTCCTTAATTAAAATAGGTAAGGGAAAAGTGTATTGAAAATATACCAGGTAAACACTTAATATTTGTTTATAATTAGTACATGATATGAACTAGCTTATAAGAATATTTTATGTTCACTGTATCAAAAGCACGCGTGCATTTATTGTGTATAGAATGTATGGGGTGGTGTGTCAACTTTAAATTAATTTTATTTACTGGAATGTTCCTGTGGGTTTGAATTATTTAAATAAATTAAATATTTATTATGTTACCGCCAACTTTTTGTTTTGATTATGGTTTCCAAAAAAAAATTAACGCTTTTTTTAAATAAACCCGCGCTTTTTATTCTTAACATTCTGCAAGTTGGAAATCTAGAGCGCTTGAATATTTAATAAGAATATTTCGTTAAAATCCGCGCAAGCTCGCGTAACTGTAAAAGTTATTAAAAAAAATTGCGAACCTTGTACGCCCTAGCAATGGCTGAAATAAGTTAACCACTATTAAATCAATTAAAACTTAACGTTTATTTTAAAATCTCTCTCTTATTATATTTTTACAGCGTGTCATGTGACGTCATTTTTGGTGGCGGCCATCTTGCTGGCGAGGTAGGCCGCTACTTCGCCGGCGCGCTTCTCTTTCCTCTCCCGGCGCGTCGTCTCACCCATTGTGAAGTACTTCTCCCTGGAATCAAGCATTCTTATTTTGAATCTAGTATACGGTTTTATTTAGTTTTGCCCGTTTCAACTGTATGCTGAATAGTTATGACTACATTCGTCCGCAAGGCTTTACAATAAAAAAAAAACGAAATAACTATTAGAAGTCGTTGGCTTTGTTTGTTTTACTGACACTTTTGCCACTGAATCGACTTTGATAATAACTTTATTCCAGCGATTTGATTTTAGAAGTCGGTTTTTTTATGAAAAAAAGTTTTTGAGTTACCATTTTCATTAATTAATTTCTCAATGTAACTGGAAGTTATTCAGGGTCATTGGGGTCGATTATCACATTTTGTCCAAGAAGATCAAATACGTATTAACCGTATAGTTCGGTACGGACCCCTTCGGGGGCTCGACATTCAAACCTCCGCTGGCTCGGTACTGGCCCCGAAAGGGGCCGGACATTTAAGTCATATGACCTCCTCATTATTTTTGTAAATATTTTATTTTCTGGTTAATAAATAATATGGGTGTGCATTCATTAAGATACTAGAATAAAAAACTCATATGTAAACGTCATTAGAAGTTCTTTAATTATTGAGGAAGTTTCTTTATTAAGTCTTATAAAATCCAAATGCGTAAATTACGATCATCGCCATTTTGATGGCAGTGTAGGTCGACGCTAAAAATCATAAAAAAATAGGTTTTCGAACATTTAAACTCCACATTATTGGGCATGATTAACGTGTCCTTTTATTACGTGAAGAAATCATTCGTAATTTAACTTATATTAGTAGTGGTAATGATACATTTTGAAATTTAAAGTCGAAGTTTCGCGCCAATCGTGCTTGTTTACATTTTTAATTCCACATTATATCATATATTCACGAATAGATTCTATAACAACTGACACAAATATCATTACAAATATTATAAATAACATGACAATGCCCAGATCTTATCGTAATTTGCAATAATAGGAACAATAACACGGAATATTCATAACCACTACTAAATTCACTTTCGAAATTGACGTCCATTTCTTTTTTTTTTTAATTTTGTGATGTGTAAATACGATTATTTCAATCGATTATTTTCTTGTAAATCAATCAACTCGAATAATTAAATTAAGGAATATCAAAAATTGATAGATGAAAATAAAAATTAATTTTGTAATAAGTGTGAAATACTATAAATATTGATTATAATATTTTTTACGCCACTAAAACCGATTAAAAAACAAACAGTACAAACTGATCTATGGCTAAATTCGCGCCAATTTTATTTTCAAATAAAAATTCAAAAAAGGAATGCGCTCGCTGTTCAAAATTATATTAAAATGTTTATTTGCTATTTTATTAATAATTTGGTTTTGTACCTACTATTTGAATGTGAATTGCAAATAGAAATAAATAAGGTTGAATATAGAACGCGCCAATTATTATCTTGGCAAGCACATTAAAAAAATCAGCTAAGATAAATTACATTTGTTCGACAAAATTGTTTGGTTGGATTGGTTATTTGATAAACGTATTCATTCTTTCCTAAAACATGGCTCGTAGGCCAAAGTGTTCTTGGAGTGGAAGCCTTGGTAAAAATGGCCTATAGAGGAAGACCACAATTGAGATGGAAACACGACACCAAGAAAACTCCTGGTTCAAAATGAGTCCATTTTGAACCCGGGTTTTTCTTGATGTCGTGTACCGGGGTTTTTTTTTGGGTGGGTAATCGTCAAATAACTTCCCCCACTCTGGGCAAAACGGGGGGGAGTGTCAGACTAGTACGACTAAAACCCACCCATGCTCCTTCTATTGCATAACCCTGACACTCCCCCCCGCTTCGTCTAGAGCGGGGGAAGTGAGGCGCTCCTCAAACCAAGCCAGCCACCGCGGGAGACGCTACAGGCATCGGGCGTCGGGTGTCTATATCAATATTTTAGGGCCCCGATGTGTGCGGAGTCCCTGTCCGTCTAAAACAAGGCTCTACTGCGGACGCATGGCTTTCTAGGTGCGGTACGGTATGGTTGTGCCGGCTGGGGTGCCTGACTAGTTACCTACAAAATTAGCATGACCTCCTACAAAAATGGCCGCCATTTTCATTCATCGTCATTCAAGAAAACAGCCAAAATCTTAAACTACAGCAAAATGTACAGGCGCCTGCAGGTCAAGCTACCCGAAACTGTCAATTTTTCCCAATCAACCTTGAACCTAATACTTTAGAAATAAAGTCGAAAATCTATCAAAGAAATCTGACAGATTGTAGTAGCTCGATGTGCAGGCGTCTGTACCTCAAATCTTGGCGCATAAGAAAATAATTATAGCATAACAAAAAAGCACGTGACAAAATGTTGTTGTCTTTCTTTTCTTATCGATATCATACATATTTGAACAACTATAATATCAATAGTAGAATAATATGCAATCTCCATAGGTAAATTCCTCAATGGTCCCAAAACTTTTTTTTAAAGTTTACTCCATTTCGATTATCGATTAGGTTGAATGCAACTTTTTAATCGTAATGATGAAACTTAGATTTACGGTCAGCACTAAGAAATGTCATGTTGCAACACAGTTTTTAGTATTTTTTGTCGAGATTTGTATCGTGTTTTATTTTGAATTTATATGTAAAATGGCAAAAATAAGAATGCAGATGGAATGTCACTGTTTTTATTTTGGATTTCCGATTTTATTATCAAAGGGTGGTCTTGTGTATGTGCATTATTTCCAGCGTTTTTAAAGTACCTAATTTTTGGAAGGGTGTAATAATATGTATTTTACACACATTTTACAATAGATTGACGCCGTTTTATCGACCTTATGAGGTTTTTGGAAATATAAACCTCAAACTTATCATATGATACAGCCCCGGTGACTTATTTTTAATAACAAAATTGAATGCTGTAAATTGATGAAAATTCTTGAATTTCATGACAATTCGCGTCACCCTACCGATTCAGCTGATGTGTCATGTGTCAAAATCCTGTCGTGCAGAGTGGTTAAAGCAGTTAACTCATAAACTACTCAAAAATTTAGTAAAATTTTATGGGGCCACACAAACATACACCCAAACACAGAACCTCCTTTTTTCAAAGTCGGTTAATATGTACCTAAAGTTATGCACCCCCGCATTAGGATCGAGCGGCATGTTAGGCACCTCATCCGTAACCTTCTCATAAGTAAGAAGTCTCCGCGCCGCCAGCTTCGAGATGACCTGCTCCGAGTTGCCCACCAGCTTCAGGCACGGGTGGGAAGGCAGCTGGTTTTCTTGGTACTCTTCTCTATAAACAGAAGTATATGGATTTAAGGGAAGAATGATACCGTCGGTGTTGTCTTTCATACCGCCTGTATACTGGTACTTACACACTTTTGGATACCCAAAGATCAACATTATTATTTATTTTAACAGAAGTTATATTTTAAGTCATTTTTCTTTATTTCGTCATATGTCATTATTTTCCAGATATTTATCCCTATTAGCGAAACAATAGAATGGAGTAAAAATACAGGATGTCTTTTTTACAAAATCAACAGGTTTAATTAATGGAAGCATTTTGATTTTTGAAAAATCCAATTATCTAATTTTAGTTTTTATCAAAGTCGGGCTCGAAACTTGAGTCTTTCCCTATTCATCCATCGGCAAACCAGGGCGTGGTTTGCCGATGGATGATGATGACTTGGAAAATTCACACTGTATATGTATGCGTGTTTGTCGAACGACCTATGTCTGATATCTTATCAGGGGCCTTAGTCTGCTATTATAATAGTGTCAGAATAGTCGATCACTGATCGCATAATGGTTAATTTTGACAAGTTTGGTAATCTGCTACATAATAAACTTGTCAAAATCAACCATTATGCGATCAGTGATCGACCATTCTGACACTATTGTAATAGCAGACTAAGGCGTCGTACTAACTGACAGCGATCGTACGATGACACGATGCGTTCTCGTCGTGCGATGAGTTCAAACATACAGATTTCATCAGAGTGTCCTATTTGAACCTCGCAAGTAATCGTGCGAGCACATGAAATGCTTAATAACGATCGTACGATGCGTTTGATCGTGCGGCCATGTAATCAAAGCAACAGATCTCTTTTGAGTGTCCTAGTTGTTTACTTACGCGATGCGTCGACGCGCGAGGGGCGCGGGACTTTATGTTGTCTACGTTTCCTTTTTTCAATGTCATTTGCAATTTTTATAGCAATATTGCCCGACAGCAAAAACTGTGCATCTCTATAAAGAGCCATCGTTAAAGTGGCGTAAGCGCGACGCCAGCCATCGCACGACAGACATCGCGCGCGCATCTATTAGGACACCTGTTAGGTCATCGTACGACCACTTTGATCGTGAGATGAAAAACGCATCGCGCCATCGTACGATCGCTCCCAATTAGGACGACGCCTAAGGCCCCTGGTCGTCCACATAAATAGTCGGGCCATTTATGTAGCCACCCCTTTACAAAAAGCTATACCAAAATTATGCGTACCTTACTAACGGGAACCAGCAGACTAGCCGCCGTCCCATCTCCAGGTGTATGGCAGCGAAGTTGAGCAGGTCACTGTAAATGTGGGACAGTCCGTACTCCACTTTAGAAGGCACATGGTTAGGCAGATGGTGTTCCGATAGTGTGTAGTTCTCTTTCTCTATTCCGATCTTCTCTGTGGGCTCTCGAACACCGTAGGGCGCTGAAAATATACGTTAAAAAATATGTACTATCCATTTATATCTTGACGGCTTCATATTAGTCGTAGTAGGTGGGGGGAGCAAGGATGCTAAAGTGTAAAAAAATATAAGTCAATCACTATTCAAAATCAATCAAAGCTGATCTGTAAATGTGAGGGAAATGTTTACAAAGCGAGGCCGTGTTATACTGGCTTGATAAGCCGCCGCCGTGTACAGACGCCAGCAGGTCAAGCTACCCGAAACTGTCAATTTTTCCCAATGAACCTTGAACCTAATACTTTAGAAATAAAGTCTAAAATCTATCAAAGAAATCTGACAGATTGTAGTAGCTTGATGTGCAGGCGTCTGTACAAGCGCGAGAATTAGTAGTTAGTTTGTAGTAGCTACAGAGATACTTAAAAAAATTATTCCTTCATATATTTGTGATAATTAACCTAATCCTTACTAATATTATAAAAGCGTTAGTGACTTTGTTTGCCTCACGTCACGCCTAAATGGCTAAACCGATTTTGATGAATTTTGGTACAGAGATAGTTAGGGACCCTGGAGACCGACATAGGCTATTTGTTTTAAGTGAGTAAAGGAGAAGAAAGGGGAGAGAAAGATATTCTTTTTTCGATCTCCACGCAGGTTAAAGTTAGTATTAGCCCAAAATAACTACTTATGCCACGCGGACGAAGTCGCGGGCGGAAGCTAGCCACATAAATATACCTATCAAAAACTTACGATCAGTAATAATTGCGTCGAATTTCAAGCCTGTTTTCCAGTTGTGGAGCGAGAAGTCGCTTACAACGACATCGAGGTACCGTGACTCCGTTCCATATTGCTTCATATTCCCACGTATGCTCTCGTCTTTGGTTCTTATCTGAAATTATAGCGTTTTCGATGTCAATGATGAAAATTCCGATGTCTACATGTTAAACTTAAAAATACCCACAAATTATTAAGATTAGTTATTATTAACCCCCGACGCTAAAACGACGGGGTGTTATAAGTTTCACGTGTCTGTGTATGTGTGTGTGTGTGTAAATGTGTATGTGTCTGTCTGTGGCATCGTAGCTCCCAAACGGATGATCCGATTTTAATGCGTTTTTTTAGTTTTTGCCTGTTTATTTTATTTTATAAATATATTTTAGAAATGGAACCCATGTCGGGGTTGCGGGTAGTTCAAAAGAAAACAAAGGTGTAAGAAGGAACATGTATTGCCCGGAGCGGGGAAAGTTATTTGCTAATATACCATCCGAAACAAGAACCCATGATCGCATAAAATTAAATAAATAAACTAAATGGATTATTGATGAAGTAGTTAGATTTGGTAAAACAATAATAAATGCAATATGACATTGAGATGCTGTTAGATTTTTTACTTTTAGACCTTGCAAATCTAACAGAGAGGTCAATGTTCCTTACGGCATTAAATTTTCCGACGTTGAAATATCAATTGTTTTGACGTCACGTTTGGCGCAGTGGCTGAACGATTGACTGCTGCGCTGCGTGTCGCGGGTTCGATTCCCGCACGGAACAAATATTTTGTAAGGCTAGTTACAGAAATATTGGTTATTAGTTCAAACTTTATGTTTTACTTTACTTTAATTAAATACCGCCGTACTATTCAATGAATCCATTAACAAAATGTGAATTTGAGTTCGTTATTGATCAATATCTATACTAATATTATAAAGCTGAAGAGTTTGTTTGTTTGAACGCGCTAATCTCAGGGACTACTGGTTGGAATTGGAAAATTCTTTTAGTGTTGGATAGTCCATTTCTTGAGGAAGGCTATAGGCTATATAACATCACGCTACGACCAACGGGTGCTGAGCAGCGTGGGTGAAACCGCGTGGAACAGCTAGTAAATAATATTGCTTGATACTGAGTGAAGTTAAAGAGTGATTTTTCACGCCAAAAAAGGTCGTTTCCCAACAATAATTATTATTACGTAGAGTTACTTGTTTTGATGTACAGGCGCCTGCAGGTCAAGCTACCCGAAACTGTAAATATTTCGCAATGAACCTTGAACCTAATACTTCAGAAATAAAGTCGAAAATCTATCCAAAGAAATCTGACAGATTGTAGTAGCTTGATGTGCAGGCGTCTGATGACTGCACCGAGAAGTTTCCATTTAAACCTTGTATTTAATGCGGGTCCCAAACTAGTAATGGTGGTTGAATATTGTGAATTAACAATAGCTACATTGAAGAGTTAATGATCAAGCACCTTAACCATTGCAATACATACTTTGTTACCTTTTGACCGACGCGGGTGGGCCGCGTCCTCCCGTGCAGCATCGTGTAGTCGATGTCGGAGCCCCACACGTATGCTGTCACAATATCACAACATAAAGTACCCAACACGTATCTTGGCAAGGTTTGGGCGTAGTGGTGGTAAGTTTGTTATAATATAAAAAACCGCCTTAAAAAAAAAAACTGGAAAATAACTTTACTTTCGGAAGCCAGTGACTTGTTGGTTTCGTTGACTTTTTTGCTGACTCCCAGAAGTAAAGTCATTTTCCACCCTGCGGGGGTTGCGGGTTGTTCGAAAGAGATACCGTGGCCCCGGAACGTAAAGGGCAATAGAAGGAACATGAGTGGGTTTTAGTCAGTACAAGTCTGACACTCCCTCTCGCTCCGCCCAGAACGGGGGAAGTTATTTGATGATTTCCCACCCCGAAAATAAAAATATTTTCCACATTTGAGTTTTTGTCAAGGCGGTTTTATTTTTTACAAAACAAAAAAATAACCTTTAAACTACTTAACCAATATAAATAAAATTGATATGAGACCACCTGGGAAGTATACCCTATCAATAAAAAAATAATTTTGCAAATCGGTCCAGGCGTCTTTGAATAATCGGTAAGATTCCGACGATTTGAGAACTTAATAACTATAGTACGGCCAACGAGAAGCGATACGAAGGGTCATTAACCTAAAGAACAACTGTGGCGGTGACAATCTAATATTTAGCTCTTTCCATCTTGTGCCTTTGTCGTAATGTCTCGTTCTCCCGGCAAAAACATGACAACGTTAAGACGGGTTCGCCAACATTCGGGCGGCCATTTTAGATGGGGTTTTAGCATGGGTTTTGTTTACATTTGGTATCGCTTCTCGTTGGCCGTACTGTAACATTATGAATGCGATTGTTTGTGAGGATATATGGATGGATGTACGGATGTTTGTGAAAGAGTACTTTCACGTCAAAACGGCTGAATGGATCTTGATAAAATTTGGCGCAGAGGTAGATTATGGTCTGAAATAACACATAGGATACTTTTTTTTCGATATCACGCGTGTAAAGCCGCGGGCGCCAGTTAGTTTACAATAGGTTACACTCACCTCCAAAATGTGCAGCAGCGACTAGCAAAGATCCTGAGCCCACGAAAGGGTCAAGGACCATGTCACCAAGCTTCACTTGGGCCTGGTTGGCCATGATGATGGCCAGCTGCGCGTCCATGCTCGTGTTGCCGATGAAATGCCGCTTTTTCAGTGAGTGGACTTGAATGAGGTCGCGTTGGCCGTCCGTTATCTGTATGTGTAAGAAAGAGTACTTTAATAAATTAAAAACTAAAACAACAGTATGACAAAAACACCAAAAAACTATTTCAGCTGTAGTTTAACTGGAGTTACTTATATACAAAGTGAAAACCAAAAAAGAAACCAGTTGAACTTGTGATGGCCATATATTTTGACTATATAGACTTAGAAGTTGATTTTTATTACATGATTGTTGACCACAGATTTGAGTTATTAAAATAATTAATGAGTTAATTTCAACTCGATACCTAACGCGCTTAGGTATCAAGTATTCCCGTTTAGGTATAAAGTGATCTTAAAAGTATGCCTTTTTTTCCACTTGAGGTATGGTAACTATAAAAAGGTATTAGAATACTTGCAGGGTTGCAGGATGACCCATTACTGAAAACCCACTCCAACAAATCAATTCTATTGCACCTCCACTAATTACTCCAAATTTTCAGCCATTTTTACTAATCTTAATTACCACCTAAATGAATGCTTAAATATGATTGCACTGGTGGACATTCTCTGAACTCAACAGTACAACATTAGGCATTTCTTTAGATGCCCCCTAGTGTTAGTGAATGGCATTAGTGAGAATAATAGCTCTTAAGTCTACTATACTGATAGCAAACTCAGGGATTGTCAATAGAGAATCTTGTATTGCCAAGAAATGTCTCTATATTAAAACCAAAATTATGCTGCATTATGTAGCTTGGTGGTAAAAGAAAAGTTTTCTTACCCATTTCCCAAAGAAGACATCATGTGGTTCCTCAGGTACATCATTCGGGTCTACACCATAAAACTCTAGGTAAGAGAGGGTCACATCAGGATTCTTTAGCTTTACTGGACCCCCCATTGGTAAGTAACTGAATTTCTGTAAAAAAATAATTAGTTTTGAGTACATGGCAACATTAACAGCAAATTACTAAAAGATGAAAGGAATTTACTAAAATAAATACCTTACTTTGTATTTAATAAAATGTTTTCTTACCTCAATCTTCTGAACCTTTTCCTTCATAGTGAAATGCTTGCAGAATGTCTCTACATCTAATTTAAAAGACTTAGTCGGGGAGAAACTTGATTCTATCAACTCTTTAGGGCACACACAAGTATCACTAATGCCATCCTTTTTTTCTCCTAAAATCCAACTTCCTGTGGAATTATTGAGTGATTTCTTCAAGTTTTCGTGTAATTGTACCTCTGTTCTCGCTTTAGACCACAGTTCTATACAGTTTTTAACCAAAACGGACCTAGAGGCTATTTTCCTAACACAATCTTCCGAAGGCAATTCGACTATCCAATACGGCTTCTGTACGCATGGCTTTTCCACAAACTTGACCGGTATATTAAGTAGTGATATAATACTGTACATTTCCTGCAAAAAACATGGTTATTATACACAAACTGCAAGAACTGATTTAGTCAAATGAAAGTGTTAATAAAACTTACTGCATGACGAAAATCAATGTGTTCATGGGCGAACCACATCAAATACCTTCGCCACATTTTGTGCTCGTCTTGCATAGTGTTTTAATTCGAAAATGTGGTAATGCTTTTATTTACTTCCATCACTTATCAACAACATAACCTCAAATTGGTTGGCGCTCCAGTATGCGATTATTATGACATTTCTAAGCAGTGTTGCCGGATCTGGAAAAGTTTTTTTTTTTTTTTTTTGGTGTGGCACTAGTTGCGTCTTTGTGCCAATTTCGGGTATCTGGAAAAGTTCTAATCAATAGTATTGTCTAGTAAAAGTCCATGATTGAATAATTTTATTGCAATAAAAAAAATAGCGCTACTCAAACTATTTGCATATTTACACAGCGTGTATCTAATTAAATGTATAATAATGGCTGCAATAGATGACTATCGCGTGCTTTTAACGTAATAGGATGCTATAACCTCGCTAAACAGTATTTATTTTAAAGCGTAAGCAAAATACTGTAATTGTGTACACAAGCCCGTAATACAACTCAAAGCAAAAATTCACGCGTATTTTACATGGAGGTAGGCAGAAACAGACGCCACCTGCTACAATTCTCACGTGCTGCTATTGCTTCGTCCACAACATTCAACGTCGTATGCACGGCAGTTGCCGGCACTATGGAAGTACGGAAAATGCGTACACATCATCATACAAAATACGAATAGACACAGATGTAATTTCACCCTTAATTAATTTAACATATACCTGTGCGAAAATTATCGTACAGAGAAACAAGTATGACCAGTTTTCAGTATTTATTTCTTAAAAATACATAAGCTAGGTATTTACAAGAATCCACAAGGATTTACCATCAAACATTCATATTCGTATTCCTTTAGAATCGTAATTCTCATAGAACCTACATAATTTATATAATTATAATGTACTAAAGTTTAACTTAAACATGTTCCTAGGAGTTTGTAAAACAAACTTCAAAAGGGTCATAAATTAAGTTTTATTAAGAAATAGTCCTGGTTACCAGCCACCAGCATTACTGAACAGTCCTTAGATTGGCATATCCATGCGCCAATGAGGCTTAGGTTTGGGCAGATGCTTGGTCACCCGTGGGTGGGGTCCCCAGGCCTTATGCTATGAGTCTTTCTCCTTGTCTGTATGGTTAGCCTCAAGTATCTCTTGGTATCTGTCACTGAGGAAGTCTTGGTAAGCATCCTTAATTGCCCCAGAACATGCAACATAGTGGCCGCCGGAATGTTCCGCCACTACTGGCTTTATAAATAGGTTGATCAGGGATTCACTCATCTCTGGAAAATATTGAATAAAGTATGTTATTCTATGATAGAAAATAACTATAAACAAGGAAGTTCAATTATTCACTTCTTTTTGTATTGCATATTGTGAACAAGATCTTATAATGGTACTTGACAGATCTGTATAGCTAAAGGCAAAAAAGAAAGGTTTTGTGTGTCTATAAGAATTGTTATTTTAGGCTATTTTTTTTTTATTATTATTTTTTATTCCACTCCTGGGCCTCCACCCATACAACCAACTTCTCTAGATGGTGTGCTTGTTAATGACAATTAATGATGTGGAATGCATCCAAGGTATTCCACCAGTTTCTCCAGCCACTTTTATATTAGGCTTGCAAAACAGACATGTCATGTTATTACTGAATCTGTACCTTTGGGTATGATGGAGTCACTTTCTCCATAGACATGCAGTGATGGCAGAGTGAGCTCCTCATCATAGAAACCCTTGTGGACCAGGCTGCCTGATCTGAACCCAGATGTGAATATTGCAAACTTGAATGTGTATGGCAGATCTGAAACATAATGTGTAAATATATATCTATAACATGCACATGTTATAAGCAGGAGTGTTTACAAGTACTCATTCCAATTGGTTTAGAATTTATCTTCCTTGATTTTGTGATGTTGAAATATTATTGAACAGATAATTTGTTGACTATATTATATGTAGCGGGTGCTCATTTACGAATGACTTTTAAAAAACAGTCTTTCTATTTTCATAATAAAGTAAAAATATGTAAATTTATTTCTTATTAATATTCTTCAGTCATTAGTGTGTTAATCTTTAAACTAAGAATATTACAAAATCTGAAAACTTACATCCTTTCTGCTGCATGGCTACTAGGAGCCCTACCAGACAGGCTCCCTGTGAGAAACCCATGAACCCATCAAAGGGCCCATACTCTTCTACCACATTCTTTATCACATCCAGGGTGGCTTCAAACCCAAGAGCTGGTCCTCCGAGGCACTTCCCGCTAAATGTGTTGTCTTCTGCATTGAACCACCATGATCGGGAATCTGGAAAACAGAAATTTGAGATTATGATCCACATTATGTCTTTTACTTTAGTAGTGTTGTAGTTTGTAGTTATAGATTGTTTGTGAGAACTGGATAAGCTACTGACAGATAGCATTTAGACCTAATACCTATTGTATATCAATACCTCCAAAATGAAGTGAGATAGTGTACAATTTTATTTAGTCCTGAAAAATGCTAGTGTACAAGGGAAGACTTTCATGATTATTAGTATCATAAAGTAATCAATATGTCATCAACCACCAAGAATTTTCCCAGCTATGTTGGGGTCGCTACCAGTCTAAATGTATCTAAAAATAAGGTTACCTTCATCGCCGCCACCGTCTTCATTCACAATTTTGTGGGGAGCAGATACAAACACTAGCTGCGCGTACTTAGCTACGGCTTTACGGAACGAGCCGATCTTGCCTCTGAAGACTGCGCCATTCTGCCTGTAGCCATGCAGAGCAAGGATCTTGAGCTTAGGCCGGTCTGCCTCCTTCTCCTTTTCTTTTTTATCCTTGTTGTTTTGTGGAGGCGGCGACATGGAGTGATTAGAACTCGAATTTGGTTCAGACATTATGCTAGTATCCTCTCGCTTGCTAAAATTCTTCGGTAAATTATAATTTATCCCATGAAATCTAGTCACTAATCTAATTAAGCACGAATGTTTGTTTATTTTGAGAGGTTATTATTTCGCCTCGTAAGACGGTCCGCCACTGTTTTACGTTACGATTCGCGACTTTTTGTAATTCATAGCATTTGCAACAAACATCACTCTGTGGAAAACAAGACAGTCTGTTTGTTTAACTGCAAAGTAATTATGCAAAAAAACACCTTATTTAAATTTTAACCTGGAACGTGATTTGCTAGCCAGAAACGCTAAAGTCCACCCAATAAAAATCGACTAAACTAGTTATAGTTTTCGAATTTGCGGTGCCAGCAGGAGCAGCTCTAGTGATATTTGGCGCCAAAAGCCAAGCAACTGTCAAATTATTAGGAAACAACTTGTGCATTGTTTAGTTTGTACTTTGTTTTAATTGTTAACTTGTAGATTATTGTACTTTAAAAAATGGAAGACGGTGATTTCGATCAACGTTTGAGAGATTTACAAAGAGAGTACTTAGAATTCCTGGATGATGAGGTAACTTTTGAACTAACCTTAATGTTTTCTACCGGTCACCTCTTTGACCATTGATTACCTTGTAAATTTTCAGGAAGATCAAGGAATTTATATGGAAAAAGTCAAACAGATGATAGCGGATAAATCACAGCGATTAGTTGTGAGTGTTAATGACCTGAGGCGCAAGAATCCGGAGCGTGCTCGAACGTTGCTGGACAACGCTTTCGAAGAACAGATAGCCTTTCAAAAAGCTTTAAAAGAGTATGTCTCGTCCATCGACCCGACTTACGCGAAGGAACAGGAGGAGTTCTTCGTTGCGTTCAATGGTAGTTTCGGAAACAAACATGTTACACCAAGAAGTTTGACGTCGAGGTAAGTGAAACAACTGATCATTTTCTAGAATACCTTATGTTGTCTCCTGATTTGCACATAATCCTTTGTGAGCAAAGACCATAGTGAAATTTAAATTCAAAAAACATTCATATTAATGAACAAAATATTTTTGTAGGTACTTAGGCAACCTAATATGTGTGGAAGGCATAGTCACAAGGGTCTCCCTGGTGCGGCCAAAGGTTGTCCGTAGTGTCCACTACTGTCCTGCCACTAAGAAGGTGATGGAGAGGAAGTACACTGACTTGACATCTTTTGAAGCTTTTCCTACTTCTGCTGTTTATCCCACTAAGGTAACATACAAATATATGTAGATTTTCAGCAACATTATCATCAGATTTACACACTTAGAAATAGGGAATATTCATGTATATTAATTTTTACTTTAATCAATTAAAAACTTTTTACAAGACAAGAAAAATATTAAAAAGTAATCTCAACTACTACTTGCCTCCAAAATATAAACTTCAACTCCTAAAATTTTGTACTACAGTTCAAACACCTGTGACTGTATTACAAGTTCCCTTTTTTTAAATCAAATTTTAAGCTCTTAGTAAAATAATTATAGAACAAAGTCATATTTATTATTATATGGTGTGATAGAATAAACAATATATCTTATTATAGCCTGTGTTATTCTGATATGTAAGCTATATTATTGTGAAGTTTCATCGAAATCTATTCAGTAGTTTTTGTGTGAAAGAGCAACTAACATACTTACATACATCCACACAAACTTTCCCTTTTAAAATATTAGTAGGTTTAACTAGTACCTACCTACCTAAAGTTCAATGTTTGAATGAGTAATGCACCAGTCACTTGAAAAACAGCCAAGATTTTTGTGGTAAAACTGATGCCTTTCTTTTCTTCTTCCCTTGTTCCATATTATTTGAGGTCAGTGCAAGATATTCTCTTTTCAACCATGTTCTAATATTTCTTATTAATATAACTTTACTACTCACTTCAGGATGATGAAGGCAATCCTCTTGAAACAGAATACGGTCTATCTCGCTACAAAGACCACCAGACCCTCACAGTCCAGGAGATGCCAGAGCGGGCACCGGCCGGCCAGCTACCTAGGAGTGTGGACATCATCTGCGATGATGACCTGGTGGATAAATGCAAGCCTGGAGACAGGGTGCAGATTGTCGGGAACTACAGGTGTCTGCCTAATAAACAGGGTAGCTTCACTGCTGGTACTTTTAGGTAAGTAGTTTGTGACAAAAAAGGAGGCTTCTCCGTTTGTTATAAGTCAGCCCTGTACAGTAATATTGGGTGTATAAAACAATTAATTAATAAAATATGCTTGGTAGTATTTTAGTGACCAAATGCTGTGTATCTGCATCATTCTCACATATTTGCATAATCTCAACATGGATGTAAATACGATTTTGTAATAATATTATAATTTAAAAGAGTGTCTATGGAGTTTCTTGCCCATTCTTCTCCATAGAGATCAACACTTTGGAATGGGCAACTACAGTACTTTCTCAAATTATTATGCCTCGTGACCGGGACTGTAGCTTCATTTTGTTTCTTGACATTCAAAAGTGCCTGTAATGGTCTAATTGAAATAAATGCTTTGAATTTATCAACAGCACATTATAGTACTTCTGCATCAGTCATCACATCTAATTTCCCAATCAATCCAAGAATTATTATTATTTTATGTTACTTTCTAAAATGGGGTGGGGTCCTTGTGCTCACAGCCTTTTTAAGGCAATATCAAAACGTTTGGTTGACACTTCCCGTGACCCAAGGGCTGGCTTTTACTTTGGCCAGAGGCTTAGCGTTGCCATACAACATGGCAACGCGGCCAGTCTCTTGGGGACATTGCCAATTGACAGCGTTGAGGACGAATTTTTTGATGCTATTTTTTAATTTCTTTATAAGTTTAGTTTAGTTTAATAATTTTAGTTTAATTTATAATTAGTTTAAACTTTCTAAAATTCATTTGAATGAAGTTGAATGTAATGTAATGTTTAATCTATTTATAGATTGTATATATTTAGTTATTAATCTAATTATAAGTTGAATGATTCTTTCAAAATAATGGCAAATGGTACCATCTCACAATTTTTATCTTTCTATCTCCAGAACAATCCTAATAGCTAACAATGTAACTCAAATCAACAAAGACATGAACATGAACATTACTCTGGAAGATGTCAAACTCTGCAAGAGACTAGCTAAGCGCGGCTCCACAGACATGTTCGAGCTGCTCAGCAAGTCACTGGCACCGTCTATACACGGACATGACTATATCAAGAAGGCTATACTTTGCTTGCTGCTCGGTGGTATGGAGAAGGTCTTGCCTAATGGAACGAGACTCAGAGGGTGAGTTTAAGTCTCCATGATTAGGATTCTCTAAAACTACTCTCGGATTCTTTCTATACAAGTCTAGTTTTTGGTTTTGAAAAAGATTTAAGAGCTTTTGCTAAGAAGGATTTGATAATCACCATGTTTCTCTATCACCATTTAAAATCCTGTATTTAATCAGATGTTTTTATTTTAATTAACCTAATAATGCTTTTGGAAGCTAGAAGCAATTTTCAATACGGAATTTATCACTGTGCTATCATAATCATCATCATCATCTTTTCATCCCTTCTAGTGACATCAACATCCTTCTAATCGGCGACCCATCAGTGGCGAAGTCCCAGCTACTACGATATGTGCTACAGACTGCGCCGCGCGCTATCACCACGACGGGACGAGGGTCCTCCGGCGTCGGTCTTACTGCCGCTGTCACTACTGACCCTGAGACTGGAGATCGCAGGTTCGTTCACTAGGCGGAACATTCGCAGGAGTACATGCGGCGACACATCAACCTATACATTTGCTACACAAGCTTGATTTTTATAGATTTTTCGTACAAGAAGAGATCTGCATAAGCTAATTTTGTATAGTTTGATTTGTCGTTATGTGTACTTGTTGTCTGAGAAAAATCTTCAAACAATAAGAAAGGAGGTAACAATTGATTTCAACATCTTCTGAGAGACTTGTTTTTCATTAGGGGTGCAGTTTTAAGTCTCAATGCTTATTTTTAGTTTTGGATGGGTTGTATAAGGAATGATTATGAAGGAGAGTTCAGTAAATGATGTCCGCAGAACGTGTTCCGCCGACCCCAAATAGAATGGGATAAGGCCAGGAAGATGATGATTATGATGCTCACTTTTATTTTCAACATAATTAATTGCAATCAATACTCAAAAATATATAATACATAAAAACGTTTGCTGTGATTATATGAAAGCGCAGCATATTCTTAGCTCAGTTCAGCCTTTTTTATCCCAGTGGAAATCCTCATGGACCATCGTCGTGGGTACGACGGGGGTGTGTGCCAGACTTTTACTATTGCCTAAAACCACTGGAGCGTCCTCACCTGTCTATAGTCGGTGACTCGGGATTCGCTTTAGCAATCACCGCGGAGCTCAGTTCAGCCTGGATCGCGTTATTATTACCACCCCTGCTAATTTATACCTTCCTTCATGCCTTCACAGGCTGGAAGCCGGCGCCATGGTGCTAGCCGACCGCGGCGTGGTGTGCATCGACGAGTTCGACAAGATGTCAGACATCGACCGCACGGCCATACACGAGGTCATGGAGCAGGGCCGCGTGACCATCGCTAAGGCGGGAGTGCACGCCACGCTCAACGCGCGCTGCTCTGTACTCGCTGCAGCCAACCCGGTCTATGGAAGGGTGAGTTCATTAAAACAGTTTAAAATGACCTAATGAAAGTAAGAAACAGATTAGAAAGTGCTCCTGCCGACCTTGAGTCGTTACATAGGGAGTATTTAGAATGTCACTTGAATTAAAATGTTTGCTAACTATTTTGACTATTATTAACTTAGTAAAGATATTACTAAGTATGAAAGATCTTAGTGGTTCACAAAATATCTGTGATAGCTGTAATTAGGCCGCGTTCCGATCTATTTATGAGAGCTGACTGTCTCCCCTGTTATCCTTACTAATATTATAAAAGCCAAAGTGAGTTTGTTTGTTTGTTACGTCTTCACGCCTAAATGGTTAAACCGATTTTGATGAATTTTGGTACAGAGATAGTTTGGACGTACACTATTGTACATGAAGTTTAAATAAATAAACATTTTAATCTATTGTCTTCCCCGTAGTACGATCAATACAAGACGCCTATGGAGAACATAGGCCTACAAGACTCGCTGCTGTCTCGTTTCGACTTGCTGTTCGTGATGCTGGACATCGCGGACGCCGACCACGATAACATGATCTCCGAACATGTGCTTAGGATGCATCGATACAGGTCAGTCTCAGCTATTAATATACAATGTGTAAGAAAGGAGTTATAACATTTAAAGGGCACGCAGAAGGGCCTGCTAGCGCCACCGCCTGCCGGGGTTGCGGGTTGTTCGAAAGAGATACCGCGGCCCCGGAACATAAAGGGCGATAGAAGGAACATGGGTGGGTTTTAGGCAGTACAAATCTGACATTCCCCCCCGCTCCGCCCACAGCGGGGGAAGTTATTTGATGATTTCTCAACCAAAAAAAGGGGCATACCGCTAAGGTGATAAGCAGTCTTTGTGCGTGTTCCCAGGTTCTCAAATACTTTACTTTTAGAGAAAAAGACATTTTATTTTACAAACTCAGTGCTACAACCCTAAAATCAGCTGAGAGCTTTTTATTTCCAAGTTTGTTTAATTAGTCATATACCTATACATCCAGTAAGTAGTAAGTAAGATTTCCCAGTAAGTAAAAACTTCAAATTTTTTCATGTAACTATCGCAATGATACTTACTGTCGGCCAACGAAAAAAAAATTTTCTTTCTTTTTTTACATGTTGTATACACACTTCTTACTCCCACCTTTTCCCCGAGCGGTTGGCATATTAATAAGTCTTAAGTAATTTTATTTCATAACAATATTTATTTATTGACGGCACGGTTGGCGCAGTGGCTGAGCGATCGACTGCTGCCGCTGCGCTGCGTGTCGTGGGTTCGATTCCCGCACGAAACAAATATTTGTATGACCTGCAGATAGTTGTTTCGGGTCTGGCTGTTTGTGTATGTGAACTAAAGTAAACGCACCGACGATACAGGAGAAATTCCTAGTGTCGGGCAACGTTTTATATAAATTGTGTTGAAAATATAAAAATTAAAAACAAAAATTGCAATCAAATTACTTAACATTCATTAAAATATTATTCAGAATTTCAATAATAATAATGAGAATGAATGAAAGTACAACCAATGATGCATGATAATTGCAGATTGGTGTCAATTTATGCTTTGTCTAGTTTTTACCCTATTTTCAAAGAATTAATTTATTTAAATGTAAAAATAATATGTAATAATTATGAAATCCTACACAGAAATCCAAAAGAGCAGGATGGCGAAGTACTACCCATGGGATCTACAGTGGAGATGTTATCAACAGAAAATCCAGACAATGATGAAGCTGAGGTAAACTAGCATTTCGCATTTAGAATGGGCAACTACAGTACTTAGTAAGAAAGGGCAAGAATCCTTGGACAATCTTTTAAATGGGACTGGGACTGTAGCTTCATAATTTTGTTTCTTGACCGTCAAAAGTGCCTGTAATGGTTTAATTGAAATAAATGCTATGAGTTTGAGTTATAGAAAAAAGCCTGAAGATCTAAATTTATCCAGCATACATAACATCACGACTTTAATCCGCGGAAGCTTAGGCAGAAGTGTGTCTAAAACTACACCCTCATTTCGCCAGTTATGTTTTTAAGTCCCTTGTAATAGGGGGCGAACCTATTGCCATGAATCGGGCACAGATCCAGACTCAATGGTTTTTACTGAGATATTTAATAACGCTTTGCCTGAACCGGGAATTGAACCCAGGACCTCATGCTCACTACTCTACCGAGGAAGCTGTCCATCATTCATGATAATTTTCCTGTCCTGTTGAAAAAACTTAAGAGCTGTCAAGGGACACCCGGATGGAACGAAGTTAATATTTATTATGTACAAAAAACCAGTATACACTGAAAAAAAATAATCGTCGCGACATCACACACTGTTCAATGCGAAATAGAAAGACAAAAACAAAATAAATGGCTTGCTTTCTATGAGAAAGCAAGCCATTTCATCGCACGGCTTACAACTCTCGCAGTGTCATTACAACCTTTGGTCCTTTCGCAACGCGCGATAAGGAACTTCGTTCCAAAAATTACGCTCTGCTAGCACACAAAAAAAAAAGTCATTTTATCATCACAAGGTGAACTTACATAATGTTCGCTTCTGTATCCAGGAAACAAACACTTCGATCTACGAGAAGTACGACCCGCTCCTACACGGCAACACTCGCAGCAAGAAGGAACAGTACCTCAACACCAAATTCATGCGCAAGTTCATCCACATCGCGCGGCTCATGAAGCCCAAACTCACGCAGGAGGCTTCAGACGCCATCGCCGACGAGTACGCCAGGTTGCGCAACCAGGATATGATGGACAGTGACGTGGCTAGGGTGAGTAGTGATTTAAAATCTCCCAGATACGTAACTCAGACTTCTGGAAGGAACATACGAACCAAGATCCTACATTGTGCAAGCAGAGCTGCGCGTTTTATGTACAACGTCCAGCCTAGAGTTGCTAGTTGACAGTAGCATCCAAACACAACAGTCGTGTGGTCCGAGCCTCCCTTATCTTTGAGGAACTCACACACTTTCAAAGATCAACTAAGAAAATCCAAAGATATCTCACGCTGTTGTTAGTTAGAACAGTTGATGAGAGGCATTACCTGACCCACTAAAAATTAGACGATTTTGAACCTTCTGCAGTTAGGAGTGTGTTATTCGTACGAGCTTATCGAATAAGAATTACTTGTTCAAGGTAGGCAAATATTAAAAAAACAATGTTATGCAAAATTGATCTTTAACACGAAACATTAAGGTAGGAAGTTAGGAGGTTATGAATACTGTTTAGTCACATAATGAAGTTATTGAATTCACCAACAAATTGTTGATCTGTCTGCAGACACAACCGGTGACCGCGCGTACGCTCGAGACGTTGATCCGTCTGTCGACCGCGCACGCCAAGTGCCGCCTGAGCTTCAAGGTCACGCAGGACGACGCACACGCCGCCATCGAGCTCGTGCAGTTCGCCTACTTCAAGAAGGTAATGTGCTTGGAGAACTACCACTGGTAGAGCAGTCGAAAAAGTTATTTCCAAGTTTTATTAGTTTGCATCTAGCAAAATTGTGGTAAAACTCGACAATATTTTGAAACTGCTATGGCACCCCTGGGACCCTTAACCAAGAACAAAACTAGATGTACACATCAGAGTCTAAAGTTACCGATATTGCCACTCACATCGACAAACTGAAGTGGCAGTGGGCAGGCGTAATGTGGGACGCTCCTGACTGGTGGAGCGAACTACTACGCTGCATGGTACATGACTGGCAGCAGCTGGGTGCGTGTAGACTAAGAATAGGCTCAGTGGCGCGCCTTAGGAGAGATGCGTCTGATGAATGATATGAAATACTGTGCCAACAGGTCATCAAATATGTGTTTTTTTTTATACAACGGCGACATATTATTTTTCAGGTGTTAACGAAAGAGAAGCGTCGCAAGCGCCGCGCGTCGTCTGACGAAGAAACTGCCGCGGATGAAGGAGAGCAACCCGCCCCGCCGCGCGCGAAGAAGTCCAGAAGAACGGTATATATCTAATATTATTAAATCATTGAGCTATGTGTTGCGCATGATTACATTTCTACAAGTTTGCATTTGTTGTACAGGAGGGTGGTGCAGGCGAGGACCCCTACACGTTCTCATCCGACGAGGAGGCCGAGCCGGTACTCCGCGCCGCGCGAGCCTCGCAGCCCGAGCCTACGCGCACCACGAGGTCCTCGCAGAAAACCATCGATACCACCCGGTAAATAAACTTGTGCTTGTAGTGTAGACAGTGTTGCTAACAGTAGTAAACGACTGGTGAATTGAGATGAATATGCTCTGGCACAAGAAGAAGAATAGTACCTATGTAACATGGCCATGCGGGCAAAAAGATGTAACAACTCACTCTTCTTAGTACACTTTTGTGCAAACGAGTCCAATACAAATCTATGTGACTAGTCTGTGAATTCCGACTTCTATCCCTAGATCGGACTGTTATATAGCCGCCATCATTATTTACTCAGTACCTTACCGCAAACGGCGAGCGTGTATGAATGTAGATGAGGCAAAAGAAGTATGTAGAGATCGTAGCCCCATGGGAAAACGGCGTAACTTTATGTATGTACTAGCTTTTGCCCGCGGCTTCGCTCGCATTAAATTCGGGGTAACACAGTTCCTCTTTCCTGATTTGCAGGTACCTGCTAGCTGTAGTTTTTGCTCTTGCGCCTTATTTTTTGTAATAGCAATACTAAGCTTTCCCTTTACTTCCCTCTTTCTCCCGCATTTCTCACTTTTTCAAAAGAAAAGTTAGCCTATGTCGAGAAATCGGTTTAGCCATTTAGGGCTAAAGACGTAACAAACAAACTCACTTTCACTTTATAATATTAGTAAGGGTTAACTCAGTAAGCAAAGTTTGACGTCATGAAAGGAGCTACCTTCCTCTACAACAGTTCTACATCTCCAATTCCCTTTCCAGACTAACTCAGTTCAAGACAGCGCTCCACGAGCTGTTCCGCGAGGAGCGCGCGAACTCACTGCCGCTGTCGCGTGTGACGTCATACGTCAACAACAAATACTCGCACGAGACCTTCGACGACGGAGAGATACACGCGGCGCTGCACAAGATGACGCAAGACAACCAAGTTATGATGGCGGACGATATTGTGTTCTTGATTTAGTGACCATAAAATAGGTATTATGATAGATCTGTAAGCTAGAGTGACCACTTATGGACGTGGCATCGGCTTGAACCGGTCAGATATGTATTGTTTACAATTAAAGGAGGGAAAACGTATTTCGTCTACAGTTAAACAAATGTGTGACCAGCTCAAGCCAGCACCGCGTCTAGTGATGTCACTCATAATCGCCTGTCACAACGTCCCGCGTCGATTTGTGACAAAGTTAATAATACTTTTCACTGGCATTGTACGATTGATATGAAAGTGAGTTACTTGCTAATTTTGTAAAGATCTTTAGGAATAAGGAATTGTCTTGTTATTCTGGCTTACCATAAAACCATAAGGTTCTTTTTGATGATTAAATCGACTGAACATACTTTTACAGTTATTGATCTTTATTTTCATTGGAATAAGGATGCTATTGAATTGTTGCTATCAGAGGTAATTTTAATGTGAAAGGAGTCGATATCATTGTACGTCGCCGTTTTCCTCAATTGCCTCGCAGGTCTAGGTAAAATGTTGGTTTTATTAATAAGGAATGTCAATAACAAATCGAATGTACGAAAATCATCACTTTTATAATTCCCGCCTATAATTAAGACAACTATTTGTGTTTTCATGTTAATGTTACAAAAATTGTTATAGTATTAAGTACCAATAATACAATATTAATAAGGAAAGTGCCTTTATAATTATGTAATTCATAAATCAAGGTAAATGATTGACAAGAAAATAAAGCATCTGATTTTTATAATATTTTTTATTATTTAAATACAATCCTTATTACCTACCAGTTTAAAGGTTATTTTCTACCCCTCTTTCCTTTACCTTTGCTGTGACCTTCTCTGCCTTTACCCTTACCGGATTTATTTACTTTACCGCCAAACACTTTCTTTTGTTTATTGAAAGGTTTTTGTCCTTCGTTCCCATCTCTTTGGAACCTTCTACCACCTTTGTTGTCATTTTGGAACTTTCGACCTCCTTTCTGATCATTTTGAAACTTTCGACCTCCTTTCTGATCATTTTGAAACTTTCGTCCTCCTTTCTGATCATTTTGGAACCTTCTGCCGCCTTTCTGATCGTTCTGGAACTTTCTGCCTCCATCATTCTGGTTTCCTTTGTAAGGTCGCTTGCCATCTTGACTGTTTTGCTTGCTTGGGTCCTGTTTTCCTTGGAACTTCTTCATAATTTTCTTGTCCAATCGCATCTTCTTGAAGCCTCGAGGAGCGTCGTCGTCGCCTTTCCGTTTTCTCGGTCTTTGTGAGAACAGATCTAGAAACAAATAATTTTATTATAGAAAACTATAGTGTAGTCAAGGTTTGATGGAATTACAGAAATCAATCACAAAGTTGTGTGCGTTCGCCCAGCAAAAAAAAAAAAAAAGTGTCGCTTTTCAAGAATTAAATGATACAGATAATTAGTGCCCAGTCCCGTGTAAATGTGCCCGAAATTTAAAATTTGTGCCACCAACAGCTTCTGAGTTATTTAAGAAAAACCATCAATTAAAATTCTGCTGCACGAACGTTCGCCCAGCAAAAAAATTTTTAATTAATGGGCCTAGCTGAATATAAAATATGCAGAAATATAGCTTATATTTGTGCCTATTTGTGCCGTAAAAATAAAATTTGTGCGTCATAAGGTTTCAGAGATCTTTCAGTTTTTGCTGGGCGAACGTTCTGGCGATTGCCAAAAAAAAAAAATTATTGTACAAATAATTAAGTTTTTTCATGTCCCTAATACAAAATATTTCCCAACTTTACAATTCTGTTCGCATCTGTACTACAACTATCATTATAATACAAGCAAGTGTGAAAGGATAGCTTGAAGTATCGTGCGGCCGCTTTTTAATGTCCATCCGAATATGGTCGGTTAATCTATCAAAAGATGTCGATTGTGGTTTTTAATCATAACATCTAAACTAATGGGTATATTTACCTGATTTTATGCATACGTATTCTTAATAAAGGGCACTAATTATTGTTGAAACGTATAATGTGCCAGCTTACAGAAAACTAGTGTTTCCGGGTTGTAACTAATTTAATTGAAGATAACCTCAAAATAAGAGGAAAATCATTAAAATCTCTCCAATATTAGGTACTTGGAAGGTGAAACTTTGCAGGATCGTGTGATTAAATAACAGGTACCAGCCAACATAAACGTGAAAATCGTAGCTTTCAACGTCCGAGAGATATAGCCGTTTAATTAGTTTTTGGAAATAACGTAATAACTCCTGAACCGTGCTAGTTATGCTAATGTAGTATATGGCACAAATAGGCACAAATTATGCTCTATCCGTATACAAAAAATCATGACTTCACGTCCAGCTGTTTCCGATATATAGCAATCGCCTGAACGTTCGCCCAGCAAAAACTGAAAGATCTCTGAAACCTTATGACGCACAAATTTTATTTTTACGGCACAAATAGGCACAAATATAAGCTATATTTCTGCATATTTTATATTCAGCTAGGCCCATTAATTAAAAATTTTTTTGCTGGGCGAACGTTCGTGCAGCAGAATTTTAATTGATGGTTTTTCTTAAATAACTCAGAAGCTGTTGGTGGCACAAATTTTAAATTTCGGGCACATTTACACGGGACTGGGCACTAATTATCTGTATCATTTAATTCTTGAAAAGCGACACTTTTTTTTTTTTTTGCTGGGCGAACGCACACCACAAAGTTAACCATTCTATGAAAATGAATAATTTACTGCCTCATAGGACCCAGAGCAATGTTCGATTTTCAAATAGGCAAAATGTTATTAGGTTTATTTGGAGAATCTGTGCCAACTATGATGCCTGAATTTGTGCCTGCCCCCTAATACATGGTACTTAAACATAACTAAAATGTCACAGTACTATTTAGGTACTCCTCTGCTTAACCCTTCCGGAATTAAATTACAGGCGTTATGTAATACCTTTCTCTGGTTCTTCTCCAACCTCCTGCCGGTAGTAGTCGGCGTCATCGTCCTCGTCGTCTTGCTCCATGTCCGCATGCTGCGACTCTGCATTGGCTAGTTCCATCAACCTATGCAATTCGTAAATCAATTAGCTCCGAGTACGTAAGTGCCGTTACGAGTAAATCGGCTCGAAAGACAGAGCACCAGTCTCCCCAAGAAGACATATACCTTGGAAAGACTGGTTGACAAGACTTTCGAGCTTAAATTGACTGAGCAACTAGGTTGCGGAAGTCAGTAGCTCAATTTTAAAGAAGTGATATTCAACTGCATCCGGTTAGACTAGAAGAACCCTACCTACAACATACAGCTGGAGCGATTGTGTAGAATGCAGTTGTGTCCCCCCCGCACCCCAGCCAGAAGTGACGAGAAGGAACACCATATGGTTTTAGTCAGTAGGAGTATGACAGTTGCCAGTAACCGCCGCCACACGGCGGAGGATATCCATCGAAGATTTCCACAGGAAAAAGATTAAGAAGATCTCCAACATGTTGGATAAAGTGAGCAGCTCTAAAAACTTGGTTATACTGTGAAGGTAGTATTTCTTGTTTTCTGACTGCCAAACGTATGAAATCGCGGGTAAGAGCTAGTTTAGAACTATGCCTATTTCGTAGCCTCACCTCTGGCTCTCCGTAACACCTGATTTCTTCTGCATGCCCTCAATAGATTTCTGTTTATGATCTTCTTTCTCCTTCTGTTTCCGTTTGACGTTTTCATCTTGTTGTGCTTTACGTTTCTCTTTCAATTTCCTGAAATAAATACATATTAGTCATTCAACAGTGATGTACTTGTTGGTACATTAGGTATATCAGGGTGCAACTAGTGAGCAGTAACCTCCCACCAAAAAGATGCGAGGTAAGCGCAATATTTAATTAGCTTACACCAGCTTACAAGATTCAACTGCTTTGATAATAAACAATGCCCAATTATGAAATTTCAACTCTACGCGCCAACAGAGGGAACAAAGAACAAAACCCCCTGCCAAACAACAATAGGGGCCTTTGTACAAAGGCCCCTACCGCGGCCCCGGAACATAAAGGCCAAGGAAGGAACATGGGTGGGTTTTAGTCAGTAAAAGTCTGTCACTGCACCAAGAGTGGGGAAGTTATTTGATGATTTCAAATCCGCAAAAAAAAGCACCGTTTACCAATCAAACACAGTACGCCAATTGGACTTATTAAATACTTATTTTCAGCTGTGAGGGTAGAAAAGATCATCAATGTGAGACAAACAACCCAACAAACAAAAAATCCTCTCATAGTGGCTAAAATTGCCAAAAATAATTTACTTATAAGAGCCGTATTATCGCTAATAAGGGTGCGTTTGGGCACAAATTACAAGAACAATAACCTCATACCCCCCTTATAATTGCTATATTGTTAGCTTCTTTTTCTTATACGTATTTTATTGTAGCTAGCAACAAGGGGGTCGAACTAATAAAAGCAAAAGGATTGCTCTTAAAAGGCTAATACACTTATAAGAGACATGTTGAACGCGTTAATAAAGCCAAGCAACCTTATACATGTTTTATCATGGCGAGCAACTAGGGAGTAAAACTTAAAGCGGCAAGACAAATTCTATTAAAAAGCTGTCAGTGTTTGAGATTCTACAACAAGTGTTTTGTTGAGTGATTTTTTACAGTTAGGCAGCGGCAACAAGTATTTTAATGAAAACAAGAACCGGTAAGTCATTAATTTCATTTATTTTTTGTAGTGTACCTGAAGAGTATATTGTGCTTGTTTATTGTGAAAACTGTCTGGGAATTCAAACGTATGATAAAATGTGGTACAAAAAGTGTAATTATATCAACGCGCCCTTGAATTTGAGTAGTTTTACGGTAAAAATGTGAATACTTATTAGGTCATGTTTTTTATAACGCTTTTACAAGGGTAATAGCATTCTCACATCGTCTATTAGATATCTTTAAGATTATAAGCTCTGTAATGGCAATATTTGTTCCTTATGCTATCGCCATTTTATCTATCGTTAGGGTTCCTTTCATCATTCCGTAGATATATTAATATTAGCTATATTACATTTTAGGTATTATTACAATGGTCGTATTTACGGACGTTTACAAATTTAAAAAAAGAGAAGATCTCACTGTCCAAAACAAGAGATGGCCATGGAATTGGACACATTTTATTGTACGAAGAAAATGTTTTCATTGCAAATATCAGACTTTTTCAAACATACCTTCACACTTTGTGATTGGTCGAAGTTCAATACCTGCTCAACCAAAATGTATGGAACAGCTAGTTTTTTCGCGTTTATTGAGCTGGTCGCAATTTTTGAAAAAAAAATGTATTTAGTATAATAATATGTTGTTTTTTTTTTCAGATTAATCAATAATGCCAAGGGAAATCAAAACTATCTGCAGTTCCAAGCAATTGGGATATCGATGGCGTTCTTTACTGGCCCAAATATAATGAAAACAAATAAAAAAGAATTGCAAAGTGAAGAGATCTGATTTTCTAACTTTTCACGAAGCAGAGAAGGAATTAGACAAAATGTGTAAGAAGTCTGAAACGGAAACAGATACTCTGGTCATTTCAATTGTACGACAAACCAAAAAGATACGGCGCTTGAAAAAATTGTAATACGTTATGTAATATTTTTAATAGATCACTCAAAGCCATATGGGAAATATTATTTTTTACTGCCCAGTCTCTGATATCACCACAAATATCCATCTTATTCAACTCTTCAATTAAATTTATACTACTGTTATATTCTTCCTCACTGATTTCCTGTACTTTATTGTCATCTTCCATAAAATTATTTACGGAACCCTTAAGTGATTTGTTGGTATCAGCTTGGTCATTTTGTAGCATTATATTCGTAACAGTAGAAGTGGTGGCTGTATTGTTAATCATGTTTTCGTAAACTTATTTAACTTTTTTTCTATAGCCACCACTCCTCTTAAACTTCTTCCAATCTTGTGAATCCATTTTTTATGTAACAGTAAACATTTCTGTTGCATTTCCAAAATGGCCAAAATATGACAAATCAAGTTAGATAAAATATTTTAATATGACCATCTAGAGAATAATACCTTTTTAATGACTATATAAGTGATTATGGATTGCTTTCATTCTTGTAAAGACCATATAAAATGCTGTAAATTTTTTGTTGGGTAGACATTTTATAAAATGCTCTTATGAGTTTAAAAGTATCATAGTTAGCTTATGCATTACTGTTATAAGAACAATTAGCCAAATGAAAAGCTTTTATAAGGTTTTCAATATTATATGGCTTAAAAGCATTGTAAATGCTCTTATAAGAATAACACATTTTCAATCCTTATAATAACCATGTAATTTGGACTTGTTATGGTTAACCCAACCAAATTATAAGAATAAAGGTAATATTAGCTAAATCTTCTTATATCGTGTCATTATAAGGAATATTGATATAATGAAAGCGATTTTAAAACCTCTATAAGAGATTAGACCTTAAACATATAATTTTATAAGAGTAGCTTGTTTGTTGGGAAATATCTAAGTTAAATTTATCTACAGCCACTCAATCTGTGACAACACATCTGCTCATATTCAAAGGACTGGTTGCACGATAAAGAAATGAAAAAAAAAACTACATACCTCTTTTGTTCTCTCTTCTTCTTGATTAAAGCCTTTTCTTCCTCTGATTTCTCCACTAGCTCATGGAACAGCACTTCGCCATCCATTAATCCGTCTTCTACCTATTAGTAATGAAATATTTTATTAAACCTTATTATTTTGATTACACTTTCTTCTTATTTCTTTTTGGATTAAACTAATATGTCATGCATACCTTAATAAGTTGGAAAGATATCCTAGGTCCTAACTCAAAGAGTCTGATGGCTGACTTAGATTCTGCGGCAGCGCCTCGCGACGCCAGGTTTTGTGGTAGGATCACTTGTGCGTTGGGGTCGTCTTCGAATTCACTTTCTGATAACATTCCAGCTCTGAAAAATTATGCTTTGTATATAGTGTTTGTTCAAACAAAAAGAAAGGAGTATGGCATGAATGGTTTACAGGAGGGAAATGGCATAAAAACAAGCATTGCGTCGATCCCAAAAACCATGAAACAAGGTCAGAAAGTAGATGAAAGAGAAAAATTATTATGGTCAAAATTCATTTATTCAAATTAGGCTGATAATCAGCACTTTTGAACGTCAAATTACAAGAGACAGTCCCACAAAAACACCCTGCCCTTTGCCACTTCCTAGTGTTTTAGCTGGGAAGAAGGCGGAACAAACTCCCCAGCAACACATCTGTCTGTCAGGTTAGAAGAACCAGATTTTTGCTATCTTTTTTGGTAGCTTGTTAACAAGTTATGCAGTACTTACTTGTCAAAGAATTCTGACATGTCTTTACACCGATTTAGGTTGGGAATTTTGCCTTGCACCATCTGAAATAATAGAAATTAATTTCAAATTAAAATACACATTATTGATAGGGAGAAAAAAACAAATTTTTAAGTTGAGTTGAGTTGGTGTAAGGCTAAGGAACTATTAACAGAGGAATGCTTACTCTACCTTTTTAGTTCCTTTATTCAGTCCTACGGGTGTGGCTCTAATGGCATAGTGTCGCATGTCCACGAGCTTAGTGGCAGGGTTATAGTTCATCAGCACACAACGTCGGATGTTCTTTAGTTTGACCTGAAATTAAAAGTTATAAAATATTAACTCTAGATATTGTTATAAAATACAAGACTTTCCAAATGAAATCAATCAGTTTCAAAACAATATTTTTACATAAATATTTGTCTAGATAAGCTTTAGGTTCTAACCTTTCCTATATTTTGGTAATGACCCATAAAACATTGATTTATCTTGTATATAAAACACAGTTTTTTTTACCAACATTTGTCAAATATAGCCCTTGAAACCATCAAACTGATATGCCCCAAACCAGTTTCATTAGAATGGCAATAATGCGAAGACTGTTTTAGACACTAACATCACACTACAACTGGCTAGTGATTAATATAAATAAGTCCGAAATCGTTCGTCTCTCTACGATAAGAACCCTTTCATTTGATTTTTTGTTCATGGGAAATTATCAAATGAGCGGAAGGCGAAGGTAGTGCCAAACTGGTATAATACCGATTAAAACCAATCCTTGTTTCTTTCTACTTTTTTTTAATTAACCTTGCTCCATACTAGGATTTTCTCCTGTATCGTGGATGCTTTTACAAACATTTAAAATCACATACACAAACACCCAGACCCGGAACAATTATCTGTCGTCCATACAAATATTTGTTCCGTGCGGGGGTCGAATCCGCGACACGCAGCGCAGCAGCCGATCGCTCGGTTAACCGTATTGTCGTTTTTATGTTCTGCGGCCGCGGTATTTGTTTCGATTCCACCAGCAGACCCGGCAGGCAGTGACCCCTTAGATTTGCTAACAACTGTTTCACAACACGAACGCGCCGTCGACACGGCCTGTCGGCACTAGACGGACGGACGGTGAGCCATCCATTGCTCACTGTCCACAAATCCCAGGCCTTTACCCTGTAGCAGAACAGTAGCAGAGAGGGATAGAAAATCTCACCGTGGTAATATTAATGGTAGGAAACATGTTCTGGAACATGGTGGCCATAAGCTTCATGTGCATGCCCTCGCCGGAGAAGCTGTTGAGCACGATCAGCGGCGCGTGCTGGAACGCGCGCATCATCACGTACTGCTTGCGGAGGGACGAGATCACGTCGCGGGCTAAACTGTACTGTGGATAGATGAAATCGTTGTTAACATATCTATATATATAAAAATAAGTGGCATTTTTCGTTGTCACTTTATAACTCAAGAACGGGCTCACCTATCCAAACCAAAAATTCAGGGTTTGTTCGGACTATTTAGTAGATGGTTTATGTGAAGTTTGCATAAAATCGGTGAAGTGCTTCTTCATTTATCACATTTTTGTAACAAATGAATTCAATAGATGGCGGGTCATTTTGTTATGGAGATTTTTTAGACGGGTAATTGTTTTGTCAAATTAAAAGCAAGTTTTAATTAAAAATGAGTAGGTACACTCATCCACCATTTTCAATAGATAATACGTCTTAATTCAATTTATTGTTTACAAAAAACCATTTAATGTCATTTTTACAGCATTTGATGTGATTTTTTGAGACGTCAAAGGGTATATAATTTTCTTAGAAAAAGATCGTTTTTTTGAAAGCTTTTTAATGACCATGCAAGCCGTTTCCAATAATTCAGGTGGATTATATTTCTTGGATGCACCTGGTGGTACAGGCAAAACGTTCGTTATATAATTGATTTTAGCAACTATTCGATCGGAACAGAAAATTGCATTCGCATTTGCATCTTCGGGAATTGCTGCTACATTATTAGAAGCTGGTCGAGCCGCACACTCTGCATTAAAATTGCCATTGAATATACAGATGATTGAAACTCCGATTTGCAATATTTCAAGAAATTCTGCTACGGCAAAAGTTATGCGATTAACGTCAATTATTTAAATGCAAGATTCACGTGGTAATCAACAGCTTTTTGGTGGCGCTTTGATATTGCTGTCAGGGGATTTTCGTCAACCATTGCATTAAATTACACTAAACATTAATATGCGTATTCACCTACAAAATGGTCCAGCTGCCCATAAGTTTTCAAAACAATTGTTAGAAATTGGTGATCGCAAAATACAAATCGACAGGACCAAATGATTGATCGCTATACCGTTCAATTTTTGTTCTATTGTGCAATCAATAGATGAATTGATTGAATGTGTTTTTCCGAATATTCATCAGAATTATAGAAATCATGATTGGTTGAGAGAACGCGCCATTTTAGCACCAAAGAACATTCATATCAATGCTCTTAATTTTCAAATACAAGAGAAATTGTCAGGTGTAGTCACGACATATAAGTTAATTGACAGTGCTATGAAACAAGATGAGGCATTGAATTTTCCAGTTGAATTCTTAAAATCACTGGAACCGGCTGGTATTTCTGGTTCTTTAATAATATTATTGCGAAATATTAATCCACCAAAACTGTGTAATGGCACCAGATAGGCAGTGAAAAAGTTATTGCCATATTTGATCAAACCTACGATCTTAACTGATAATCTAAAGGAGAAGTTTGTTTGATACCGCGTAACCCTATGATACCAACTGATGTGGCATTCGAGCTCAAACGATTACAATATTATCATGTTCGTTTATCATTTGAGATGTCCATCAACAAGGCCCAAGGGCAAACACTTGCCTGCCGGGATTGCGGGTTGTTCGAAAGAGATACCGCGGCCCCGGAACGTAAAAGGCAATAGAAGGAACATGGGTGGGTTTTAGTCAGTAAAAGCCTGACATGCCCCCCCACTCCACCTAGAGGAAGGGGGAAGTCATTTGATGATTTCCCACCAGAAAAAAAAGGGCAAACACTTCACGTTTGTGGTGTGAATTTGGAAGAATCATGTTTTCACATGGCCAACTTTATGTTGCCTGTTCCAGAGTCGGTACCAGCCGTCTGTTTATTCACACTCAAATGGGAAAACAAACAAATATTGTTTATTCAAATGTTCTGGAAATGAATCGATGTTCTAACTGATTTTTGTATTATTTCACTTTATTCGTAGCGAAGCACGTACCGGGCCGCTAGTTTTTTTATAAAAATGAATCCCTATTTCCTTTGGTCACAGAATCACTTCTTTTTTTCTCTTTAATTCGTTTATGTTGTGTTTGTTATTGTCAGGTTTTTATGTAAGAGAAATAAGTAGGTAGAGCAGGTAAGTGGTGTTAGGTAAGTAGGTTGAAAAATACATGATAGTGATGTGATGATGGTAAAAAGAAAAAGCTGTATTGCAATGCAAGCAGGCACTCACAGCTTGTATATTTTAAAGATCCAAATTGAGAACCTGTTTATGAAGTTGGTTAATAATTTATTTTCCTAAGGGTATTGTAGAGAAAATTTGAAAAAGAAAACCTTATTTATTTACTCTAACCCATCTACACCATAGTGGTTTACTGGGGCAAAAAACCGATCTAGCTAAACACAAAACTAGCAAAATTTCACCCAAGCAGAGCTATTTATTTCACTTAACATTCACTTAGTTTTAAGACAGTTCAAATGTACCATTGTGACATTATTTGGTTAACTTAATATAGGTTGGGCTTTAGTGATACTAGCACCTCTGGTTTCAAGTTCTTGATGAACATCATTTTTTTTTAAATGTTGTTTTTTGTTGTTTGTGGTATGTAGAGAAATAGTTTTGATCAAGTTATGCAATCAGTTGCTTTAGCTGGTCCTTCTTTTTTGCAAAAAGGGGCCCAGTTATGCTGGCCAATGACTGTATTAAAGCAATGTTATACTTACACTGTGTATGCGGAACGTGAGTGTAGGTCCCCGAGGTAACCTAGACATACGCATGTAGGAGCCAAGCTCTGTCTCTGTGAACATCATCAGGTGGGACACATGGAGGTAGCCTGATATTGACACAAAGTCCTTTATTGTGTTTTTTTTCCTTTCCTAAAATATAAAATGAATGTTTATTCTTTTTTTTAATATTTAAGTATACATTTCTGAGTGTTACTTGGTAAGTTTAGTCTCTGTGTGCCTTTTGCCTGTTTAACCAATGTCGTACTGACAATTCATATTATGGAGTGAAAATTATTGACTAAACGCTATGACCACAATAACAAAATAATATAATGTTGCACGAATTTTGCAACAAATAAACATTTTTACATGTTGCATAAATATGAGACATTCATATCTGTTCAGTAGTGTTAGGTTAATGCTTCTCTAAAAGACAAAAACAAATCAAAACTAACCTTTAATTGTGACGCAGTAAACGGTTCCATAATCTTCCTAAAGTCCTTCATTAGATCTATGAGCTCCTTGCTGCACTGGCCGCGATGGATAACGAAAGAGTGAGGAGCCTTCACCAAGTTCTCCAGCTCCAAAGATTCCTTGGAGGCCGGATTCTTCTTCACACATTTTCCTTTGCGTTTACCCATCGTAAAACGCACTTAAATTAAGCTAACAAAAATTGTTTTAGATTATCAGTTTGTTTTATACTGTAAACGTCGACATGTACTACGAGTTCTTTTTTAAAACAATATTAAATCCACGAGTTTATAATTTTATTTTGAGGTTACTACATGCACCGAGCATATTATAATAGTTTTGACATTGACATTTTTGAGTTTCAGTTCGGAAACCATTTGACTACTGTATCGTTTCCAAACGAATCTAGCAGTTGAATGTTTTGCCGCTAATGATAAGTTGATAACATATCGCTATGACCCTAAGGAGCCGATCAAAAGTGCAACGGAGAGAGAAACTAGGATATGATTTGGCTAAGATGTTTATACATAGGTACATACTTTCATAATCCTTGGAACGCCAACGACGACAGAAATATGTGACAAAAATTTAAGTGAAATGAAATACTTTAGTTTAAGCTCCGGATTCACAAGGTTAATATTAAAGACTAGGCGAGGATATATAGATACGATATTTTTAAATCCTTTCAAACTGCTCAACTTCGATGTTTCTTGACGTCAATTTCAGCTTTACTATTCCTACAAAATGAGGAGCCGCGTGGTCCCATGCTAGACTGTGGGGCATGGGGTCTTGGGTTCCATTCTCAGGTCGAGCAAATTTTTTTTGAGTTTTTCCATTAGGAATTTCTCAGTAGCTGCGCGGACTGTGTATCCGTGCCCGGTTGATGGGAATAGGTTCACTCCCCATCACATAGATCTTAATTAAACATCGACTGGTGAAATGTGGCTATACTATTAGATACCATTCGGGGATTACTTTTCAGTTTCAATTGATACTGGGTTAAACTGTCTGACAAGAAGTCTTATCAAGTGGTATTACCCAGTACTAACTGGGTTGTCGTGGTCAGATAGGCAACGGCTCCATGTAAAATACTGGTATCCCGCTGAATCTGGTTAGACTGGAAACCGACCCCAACATAGTTTGGAAAAGGCTAATCAGATTGGTTAAATAAAACTCATCAAAACAAATCAAAACAGCTTTATTTCCTGCTGGCTCATCTGTGGATTTTAGAAACTACACTAGGTATTCTTTGTCTAAGTCTCATTATGTATTGTAAGCGGTTTTGTTCAATTTGTTTAATTATTAATTGGTATACAAAACCTCCCCGATGTGAGACCTTAGATTACAATAGCTTAAATGTTAAAACGAATAAATACATATTTCAATAATGTTGGTGCCGAGTACTTCCATCACAGTAGGATTTGTACCAGCATAGTAATACAAGTTGAGTAATATGAGAAACAACAGCTAACCACTCTAGAGTACATCTGGGAACTCGACTAGTTCGGGAGCTTCACCCCACTACCACGGCTTACCCGCTCACTAGAAATTCGATAGAGAGAAAGCATATTATGGTACAAAAACACTGACTTATCACAACACGTAAATACTGACGGTAAACTCGTGGTAGTAGTTTTCGAATCACAAAAGAATGGTTTTTTGATTTTCTATCTTATTTTAAGTGCAATTAGGTGCAATATAGTTACCCAACTATCCTACTATTTTTGGAATTGAATTTAAAAGAAAATGTATTTGGTAGCAAGTCTGACTCACAGAGATTTTTGTGTTATTATCTAGCTATGCACCGAAAGCGGCTTGCATGCCGGTGGACAATCAACAGACTGCCACCGACATGCACCGGGACCGTATATAATGGATGAACCCCAACCAAAATATACAAAACATCTTACATCAATAAGGTGCAATTGAAAAATTACATAAAAAATAGAGAAAAATTGTTTCATTGAGAGGAACTAGAAACATTGTTCAATTTCATTTGCGATACAAGGTTCTTTTTTATATAAATCACAATTTTATTAAGAATGTTGCAGAGAAACGAAGAATTTTTAATGTAGTTATGAAATATAAAAAGCCCCTATTTTACCCCTATTAAATTAGCTACTATCTATAGTCCATTCTATACTATATCAGTTAAATACCGTATCATTAATTTTATTTAAAATCATATTTATACATGAACGTGATAGAAGTGTAAAGTAACACTGATTCGATTCGCCAGCGCTCGTGTCGTGCCCCAACCAGTGTCCACACATCGTTCAGAACATTGGCAATCACAATGATCATAACACTAATTTCGTATTGTTCTATCTACATTAACAAAACCTAGCGGAAATAAATATAGCCGTAAGAACTTGTCCTATTATGTGAAACAGTGAGATTAAATAAAAAAAAATAAAAATCCACATACAAAATGAGATGTTACGATAACGAGATCAGTCTGACTCGAGCCTTCGTAGTTTCTCAGTATTACTTTATGCTTCTTACAAATCTGAACATTACAATTATTGGATCAGTTCATTTGTAACATAACGCGTAGTAAATATGGTATTCTAAAAGTGTTAACAACTATAATAAGCCATTAACGGGAAATGTACCATCTATATCGCAATATATTTAGTGGCCCAAAATATGGGTTAGTTCGTCACGCTACAAATGAACAAATATCCACACCGACTACGCATACAATGTTATCGTGAAGATGAATTAAGTTTAATATTAGGGTACCCTCGTATATGACAAAACGGTACAAGTTGAAGCGTCAAGCTATTAAAATGAAATAGTGTCGCGGAGTTAGTAACATAGATTGTTTAAATATTTATTAACTAGTTAAGTGCGAAAAATTATAGGCACAAACTTTCTAACATTCAGTTTAATAATTGAGATACCATTTTACGTTTTAGTTATACTTTTAAATGGTGAGATGTCATGGCCTAGGTAGTCTAATAAAGCCACAATAGATGATGAATGATTAATATCAATTGTGCCAATAAGTAGTATGTCCGCACCGCGTACCCGGCGAGCTCGCACGCCACTCGGACGTGTCTACTTCGCTAGAGATGTACCGGCTGCCATATCCTCAACCAACTATAGTTAAAATAAATACTATTAGCACTAAAACCTAAGTTTTCCATTGAGCTAACTTAATCGATGTAGTTCATTCGTAAACCTGTAATATTCCATGCGTTTTTTTATCAAGTTTATTAACATTGATTCTATTGTAGACTAGTTGACTAATACTCGACTACCGATACATCCCTGATCGCTGTCTATGATACCCTAGCCGTCCGCACAGTGCAGAGACAGCGCGGCGCTGCAGTCGCGCGCTACGCGGCGCAGGAGTCACCTCAACATCTATATGTAACAAAACTAGTATCAATCACTTACAAATGTGCAACCACACAGTAATCGTGGTTGTAATTTTCGCAATAAACTACAAAAAGCTACACTCCTTTTTCGTACAAAGCATCACAAAAATACTACAAAGAAACGTGTAGACGTAACAGAATATGTTAAAATCGAGCAAAATGATCGATAAATTAATAACAAAATATGTTATATGCAAAAAAATATAATTAAGGTGTCGCTCGCGGAGCGATGGTGGAGCCTGCGAGCGAATTAGTTCAGTCGTATGAACTAGGTATATTACAAAATCATTGCGACGCAAAGTTGGTGCCTGCATCAGTTTCGTCCAAACCGCAGCCGAGTCGTTTAGTGTTGATCCATCTGGAAATTAAATATATTACATATAAATATCATATCAACATTTTATAATTTGAGTTTTGTCATAAGTTTAAAGAAGGTTCAACAGTACAGAATTCCTTGTGGCATTAATTCTGCCACTATAAAGCTTAAATAATAAGTTTCTATAAAAATGAGCAGTAGATAAGAAGCAAACTAATTTTCAAAAGAAATCTGTATCATAAACTATACTTATTTACTAAAGTAGATCCCAAAAAGGTTTGATAGCTTATTAAAAAATCACATACCTGTTCTTGTCCATTGGTCTCCTGTGACTTCATCACGTCTGGCAAATCCGGTGGAGAAGAGTACGGGGTCAGATCCAAGGCTTCAAATTCGCCATTTTCCTTCCTGTATTTACAAAACATTTCCTTAGCATTATTTTTTAGTAAATAATACGAAGAATACGCGATTGAATAAGAAACGAGTAGAAAGTGGCGCCTGGTAAGGGCATGCGATGCGGAGAAATGACGAAAATATTGAGCATGAATATGGAGTGTATAAGAATAGAAGAAGACCAGAGAATCGATGGACGGACTGTGTAAAGGGTGTCCTTTTTTACTAATGGGAAATCATCAAATAACTTCCCCCGCTGTCGGGGGGGGGGGGGGGTACTTGTACTGACTAAAACCTACCCATGTTGTTTCTATTGCCCTTTATGTTCCGGGGCCGTGGTATCCCAAAAAAAACTGACTGTGTGAAGGATGATAATGGCAAAGGCAGCGAATAATGGAGAAGTATGGAAGAAGAAGACATACTACGCGGACCCCAAATACATTGACATAAATAAGGGCGGCACAATGATGACATTATTTTATTTAAATTTATACCACTATTGGTGTCTCTCGGTTATGATAATAGTTTGAGAAAAACAAAATCTTAGTTAAAAATAATACAATAATTATGGGAGTATAAATAAATAAATTATTAAATATGTATAACAGAATAATAAATTATAATAAAAATGTATTTAAAGAAGACTTGTTGTTCTGACTCTCCTTCTCTGTATGTAATTTGCAGTCACTTAAAAGAAATATAATATTGAAAACATCGACAAATGTACTAGAAATTTATGATAATAAAATTAGTGAATCAAATTAGTTTTGGATTACGTAACGAAACTACAACGAATATAATCGTTGTGCGGACAGACAGACAGACATTGTACATACAGATTGCATTATCTGCATTTCGAGAAAACCACTTTATGTACATGTACCTATAACGAAAATAATGGGGGTAGTTGTCATGACAATTTATTTTATCCCTACTACGGATCTGATACGTCATTGTAGGCACGACTTTAGGAGACTATAAGACTCCCCCCCGCTCCGCCCAGAGCGGGAGAAGTTATTTGATGATTTCCCATCCACAAAAAAAACAAAATGGTGTCGTCCTATCTCGCAGGGTGCGTCGTGCGATGAAAATACCAAAATTGCCAATTAAACATTTACTACGACAGTCTGCAAAAATCTGTATGTCAACTCCTCGTATCAAAATACGATCGATAGTCGATTAGCACGATGCCTAATGCTTTAATTTTTGATAATGATTGTCTTAGCGAGAATCGTTCATTGCGTTGATTAAGTATAGAACTTGGACCTGACTAACTTTTGACGGCATGGTTGGCGCAGTGGATGAGTCATCGAGTGCTACGCTGAGTGTCGCGGGTTCGTTTCCGCACGGTACAAATATTTGTATGACCCGCAGATAGTTTTTTCAGGTCTGGCTGTTTGTGTATGTCAGTTTAAATGTTTGTTAAACGCACCCACGATACAGGAGAAATTCCTAGTGTGGGGCAACGTTTTTAAAGAACAAGAACTTCATCGTGTTAACTGGCGACGATTCCATACTTAAATGGGGTGGTTCGAATAAATATGTATTTTTCCAACCCGTAAAGAATATACGCGCTTCAGACGTAGAGCTGCCATACCAGCCCGCTTTACAATAGTCTTGGATCATTTTATCTATATCGAGTCGCAAGGTAGCGCACCGGAAAATCCTAAAATGTTTTATTCAGGTGCCTAATGTTAGTGAAAACGAACGCTATGATGAAAAAACAGACATGCAACAGCAACAATTCTGGGTGGCGTGTGCATATTAAATGAAATTACAAACTTGAATGCATTGATTCAAAATCGATATTACGTCAAGGCAATAAAACCAATGTCGCTCTTAATTATTTTGCATTTGCAGTCAATTTAGTAAAGAACAGGTTGTGGCCATGATTATTGCCGTATCTATGGTGCTAAAGGTTTATGTAGAAAACTAGCTGTGCCTAGCGGTTTTACCCGCTGTTCAGGTCCCCTTCTTACTTAGGGGTTTGAAAACTAAATGGTGGCCGATTCTTAGACCTAGCCGATATGCACACAAAACTTCATAAAAATCGGTCCAGCCGTTTCGGAGGAGTTTGGTAACATGTACCGCGACACGAGAATTTTATATAGATACTAGCTGTGCCCAGCGGTTTCACCCGCTGCTCACTTAGGGGTATGAAAAATAGATGTTGGCCGATTCTCAGACCTACCCGATATGTACACAAAATTTCGTTTAAATCAGTCCAGCCGTTTCGGAGGAGTATGGGAACGAAAACTGTGACACGGGAATTTTATATATTAGACTAGCATCCGTTTCGCGTAGTTACTTTGGGCCAACGCTAACTTTCACCCGCGTGAGGATGGCAGAAAAATATCTTTCTCTCCCCTTTTCTTCCCCCTTTTTTGTCCGTCTCCAGGGTCCCAACTATCTCTGTACCAAAATTCATCAAAATCGGTTTGGCCATTTTGGCATGAAGACCAAACAAACTCTCTTTCGCTTTTATAATATCAGTAAGGATTGCGACTGGCTTACCTATAAATAGGTATAGGAACATCAAACTTCATCATGTCTTTGTCTTTACAATTTCTAAATCATCAATTTTGACGGGCCTGTTGGTCTAGTGGTTACTGGCCCTGACTACTGAGCCGAAGGTCGTGGGTTCGATTCCTACCCAGGACAAACTTTGTGTGATGAGCATGATTGTTTGTTCTGTGTCTGGGTGTGATTTATCTATAATATGTATGTATTTATAAATTATATAAGTATGTATATCAGTTGTCTGGTTACCATAACACAAGCTCTGCTTAGCTTGGGATCAAATAGCCGTGTGTGAGTTGTCCCAAGATATTTATTTATTTTATATTTATTTATCTACGTTCATTCAACATGGCTTGTCATCATTCTACATATGCAGTGAACACGCCCTGTTTTTTGTTTTGCAATAATTTCTTGTTATCAGCAAAAAACCACCTCATGCCTATTGTTAATTGATATGTTGATGGATTAATAGTATTGTACTTTGAATCAAATGTGTGTCTTGTATTCAATTGACTTAGTATTAATTTGAGTCATGTTTGCTTGTCGTTTACGACGCGTGGTTTTTATTTTATTTAATACATTTATGGTACGTAATTCAGTGATGCCCATTCACGCGGCTTCAAGATACGGTTTTCGGCGTCGCGATGCATTCATCGACAACAACTGGGCACTTCAAGCATCGTAGCATTGTCTCCATTGTGAACCATTGATTCGAAAACAATAAGTTATACTACTTTTATGATAACAAATGAGGTAATGATGGTAGGCAATAACTATTTCACAGTCTCATCAAAAGTCAGTCAACCTAATCAGGATACCAACCCGCACTGTGGCCTGTTTTTTATTTTTGTCTTTATTAATTTTTCCTGACACCCTGAATCGCCTGAAAAGACTTAAAATCCTGAATCTGGACTGCCTACAATGAGCTACCAATTACAAAGAGTCAATCCCAGTGGGGATCTGACTCTGCATGCCACTCAATCTGTGACAACACATCTGCTCTTAGTCAAAGGACTGATTTCAAAATATAGAAATAAAAAAATAAAAAATAAACTTACAGCACCATGTTGAGATAAGGGCTTTTTTGGCCTATGCTATGCTAGTTTTTATAATGTATGTCTCATTTCTGTTTTTTTTACGGTTTGAATTCATTTATTTCTAAAGATTACAAATCACTAGTACAGAAATAAATACTAAAGTTTTAAATAAATAAACATGTTTGTTGTCCAGGAGTAGCAGAAGCTTGTAGACCTAACAATTAATATTTTTAACTTTCTATATTCATCAGTCATGTGCAAGTAAAATCAATACTTTTTCTTTCTTTCTTACAGTATAATTCCTTTTGGTTGGAGCTGTTGAGTAGGTGGCTTTTTATCACATATATGAGGGTTGTAAGCCAATTTCAACGAAGGTGGAATAAGGTTAGGCAGGAAGAGGTAGCTTGCTACTATATTATTGTTAAAATCCTTTACCTTAAAGCCAATCCAATAGGTGCAGGACACTGGGCCTTGGCAGTGGCCGATGTGAGGCCATACTCAGCCAGGGTCTTCTCATCCTCCATCAGCTGGCTGTCCTTGTTGAACAGCATCTGACTTGGAGGAGTCACTTTCAGGATACCTGAGGATTCAAATAAGAAATTATGATTTACTGGGTTATTCTGTCTATGTTATGGTCCATTATCTACAAAAGTTATACTGTTGTAAAATTTTAAGTATTTCCCACAGCTGTTGACATTTATTACACAAAGGAGGTTGTAAGACTCAAGTGTCTAGGACACAAGTGCAATGGTCTGTCCTTCAAAAAGTTAAATGAATATTTTCATATACTGCAATGCAGGTATAATATTGAAAGGACAAATTCTTTGTATTGCATTGTTGGTGATCATGAAGTAATTAACAAAAGAGTATTTATGCAGTTTCTGGTGTGTTCTTATGGCACTAGAACGAAGAAAATCATTGGTAGAATCAATTATTATGAGCCAGAATTGTCCTGCAGCAGGGCAAAGGCCTCCTTGCCTTCCTTCCATTTTTTCTGTTGTTTGCTGTTTGGGCCCAATCTTTTTCCTGGAAGTCCAGCCCATCACAACATCTCTTTATGGGCCTACCGCATCGCCAGGTTCTGTTGTTCGGAACCCAATTGGTTGTTACTTTGGCCCATTTTATTAATTTTTTTAGAAGCAATTGATTAAAGAACCAATGCTTGGACTGTGTAAACGACAATATGGCAAGAAAGGAGGTCACTGCTGAGATGTTGAGTAATAGATAAGTCTGAGGCATGCTGTGCTGCTGACCCTAAATAAATTAGGTGGTGGGCAGGAAAATGATGCTGGCAGTTTTACTGCTGTTAAGTTTTATCAGCAGCAAAATAAACTGTCACAGCTGGGGTACAATTTCAGTGCACTCTATCTGTGTCAACAGAACTATGTTATTAATAAAACAGAATAATTATGATATTTATGACTAGGTTTATTTCACTACCTGGTCACCAGTACCAAAGAATATTTCATCCTTAAAGCATTTTTCCTGAAACTACATTTTTATCTCAAAGATAACAAAAGTGTAATGAATAATGCACATCTTGTATTCCATTTTTCTGTTAATAATTTGTGTTTTTATTCACTAAAACATGTGTATCTATAATCTTTTACTTTTAACTGAATCATCTCATAACCTACCTCTCTCATACCTGGATTTATAAGTGATCTATCATTATTTTACAATTCGAAAAGATATTTTGTAAATAAGAGAGTGGCTTACTTATCTTGGTTTAAATTGATTATATAGACAATGTAATCACAGTACAAACTCTAGGCACACAAAGAAAGTACTACACATACTTGCTATAACACAGCACATACTTCCTCTTGTTTTTTAGGTTTTGTGTACAGTTACTGCTACATTTTTTTTTCAATTATGATTACAAACATACCTATAATGCTGGTTAAGAAACACACCTAAAATTGGAATGATCTATATTTTCTCCATCGGAAAATATCGCTTTAAAGTAGATTTCCAGTCAATTAAAAATTCACGAACAATCAAGAATAACACAAGGCTTAACAACAAAACCTACGCTGCGCGCCCGACATTGTATCCCGACTATAAATAGAATTTTCTCATATCGCGATAATCGCACCCACCTTCGATCATTTTCTTCAATTCTACCACCGTTGTCGTGTCCTTCGCATCAGTGAAGATGGTTAATTTTTTTCGCCTAATCATTAGAAAGACATCCTGAAAACAAATTCCATTTTTGAGGTTACGTCTTTCAAGCTAAAATCGCATGTCAATAGAGCACTGATTACACAATTTGATGATCACTGATATAGCCTAATGCATACTTCTGGAAACTTACCATGTTGAGTTTATATTTATTATGTATTATCTATTTATTTTCAGGAAAAAACTCTCCAAGGCGTACCTACGAAATGAAATTATAACGAAATGACAACTGCAGAAATCCACAGATTATAAACTATGTTTCGTAGCGTTTGAAAATCGATGCCACATCCATGCACTTTATTCTATCGATTGTTAGAGAACTTTTGGCTTAGAAAACTCGACAAAACTTGTTTTTATTTTCTACTCAAGAAATCCAAAGAAACGATGGGTGGACTATGTGAAGGATAATATGGCAAGAAGGTAGGTAGTGTCAGATGAAACAAAGAATAATAGAGGAGTATAGAAGAAAACGACATGCTGCGCCGACCCCAAAGAACTTGCGATAAGGGCAGAAGAAAGATGATGATATCAATTAATGTTGACTGCATGCTTTTAGATTGCAGGACAATCGCCTGTTCATAAATAGAACCGAACCCTTAGAGGATCACTTTGTTGTCCATCTGTCTGTCTATCAAGATCAATTATCTTAGGAACTTGTGAAGGTATCAAATTGAAATTGAAAAAGAGAAGTTGTATTTTACTACGACGCTATTGGCACCACACAACTAGAATTTGGAGAGTAGATGTCTTTTACTTTTGAAGCTGTTCAAACTAGAAAAGTACTAACAAAATTACGAATAACTATTCCCACACCATTGTAATTTCTGAACCCCAGAATCAACAGTGGGAACAAAAAAAAACGCCGAGGCAGTGAAGGTTGAAGAACTTCCGGTAAAAATTTTGTATCGTTTGGCAGGAAAAGAGGGGGGAGGGGTGGAGTGGGGGAGGGGGGGGGTATACCCCTCCCCCCCGGCACCACTCCCGTTACAAGGTAACTCACCGTTTCCGAGAAAAACGATTTTTTGTAACCTAACCTCAAAACACTCAAAACTTGCTTAAAAGGCGATCGTTTGGCAGGAGGAGGGCGGGTACGAGCTGGGGGGGAAAGGGGGGTTGATCTTCCACCCTGGGCACCACTTCCATGAAAAAATAACTCACCGTTTTCGACAAAAATGGTTTTTTTTGTAACTTAACCTCAATACACTCAAAAGTTGCTTAAAAGGCGTAGTCGGAGCCCCGCTTCGCGGGGCTCAAGGGTTTAAAAAAAAATAACCACGAAGGGGATGGCGGGGTCTGTGTTCGCTCGCTTCGCTCGCTCACTAGACCCCGCCATCCCCTTCTAACCTAACCTGTCCGAGTCGGGGTGCCCCAAGTCCCGAGCTCGCTTCGCTCGCTCTTGCATCCTACATTTTCCCAGTCACAGTAGTGGGAGTACACTAACTTTCTAATAAACAGAATTTCTACAATGATATATAAAAAAAATAAAACAACAATACATTCATTAAAATCTATTTATTAAAACCATAGTTAATCACTTTTATAAGTTCCTCAAAAGGATCTCGTTTATGTCTTTCTACATCTCTTCTCCACAAATACTCATATATTAAATCATTCATGTTTACTCGATTATACAACACATGACACAACTTTTTTTTTTTCTACGTTCCGTTTAACGATTTTGCACGATATTTTACACCACAGACAATATAATTGTGACAGATTTGGTTGTCAATCATCCATTTTAACGTTCCGTTTTCGCTTTTATCTAATTTGAGGTTAGAAACTTATTTTGTAAATTTCTCGAAAAATATGCATTACCTTGTAATAAGAGTGGTAGCGTAATAATTGGGGACCCAAGCTCTACCAGCTTTGACCCTTTTTACCCCCCAAATCCTGCCAAACGATACTAGATCCAACCCGAACTTCCTTATAAACAATTAAATAAAAAAGGGCAAGCAAATTATATCCGTTTATAGGGATGTCTTTATGATTTTGATAAGACCCTGGTTGAGCACCACCGTCATTACCTTCCAAGACTATTGTGGTGATTTAGAAACTCATTGAAGTTTCTATGGTTTTAAAATAAAACTATCAGTTTGATATTGTCATTTCTGTCAATACGACTGTAATCTTTTTCTTTGTATTTTGCTGATTAAAACCATTTATTCTAAAGGTTTTAATTTATTTAACAATTTAATCAGCAAAATGTTCTAAATAAAATGGAGAGATTCTTACGTCCCGAAAAACTAGACATTGATCCGTCTGACAGCTCCGCCTCGAAGGATTGGGAACACTGGAAGAGGACATTCGATAGTTTTTTGTCACATTGTGAAGATACGAAAGATAGTAAAATTATCCTAGATTTACTCATAAATCATGTATCCGCTCGAATTTACTCGTTTATCAGTGAGTGCTCCACTTATGAAATAGCTATTAACACACTCAATAACATTTTTATCAAACAAAAAAATATAATTTACGCTAGACATATGTTGGCAACAAGAAAGCAACAGAGTGAAGAAAATATGGATGCATATATTCAGGTACTAAAATTAATGGCGAAAGACTGCAAATTTGAAAAAGTGGATGCCGAAACTAATAAAAATGATAGTATACGAGATGCATTTATTTCTGGCATCAAGTCAAATAAAATAAGACAACGATTACTTGAAAATCTGTCATTAACACTCGACCAAGCCTACAATCAGGCATTGTCGTTGGAAATGGCCGAGTTGAGCTCACAGAACTACAATACTTCAAATTTGAGTGCTGTTCAAAGTTTAAAACAAGACAGGGAACCTATAGCAGCAGCGTTTACTAAGCGAAAGTGTTTCTTCTGTGGAGGGCGTGTGCATCCTAGAAAGGATTGTCCAGCTGTCGATGCCAACTGCCAGATTTGTGATAAGAAGGGACACTATGCTAATGTATGTCGAAGCAAGAAACTTAATACTGTTGCGGTTCTAGATAAGCAAGATACAAATAATAACAGTTCTGCATGTATTGTAGCAGCATCACCTGATTCTCTTAAGAAAGCAACTGTAACAGCCTACATCCAGGGAATTCGTGCCCAAGCATTAATTGATACGGGCAGTTCTATCAGCTTTATGAATGAAGCCTTCTTTAAATTGTGTCGGTTAAAGAAGAAACCTTGTAACCAAACGATTTCAATGGCTTCAACTACACTGACGTCTCAAGTAGAGGGACAAACCTGCGTCTCGGCTAAAATTGGAGATCATAATTATGAAGGTCTGACATTACTTATTGTAAAAAACCTGTGCGCTGATCTTATTATTGGTCATGACATACTAGAGAAGCATTCTTCACTTGAGTTCTCTTTTGGAGGATCAAAAGATCCAATTAAGGTATGCAGTGTTGCTGCGGCATCTGTACCTGCTGTGCCTTTGTTTTCGAATGTTTCTCCCGAATGCACGCCTGTCGCCATAAAATCTCGAAGATACAGTGAGGAGGATAAAAAGTTTATTGGAGATGAAATAAGAAAACTTTTGGCTGAAGGAATTATTGAAGAAAGTTTGTCACCCTGGAGAGCTCAAGTCCTCATTTCACAGAATACTAATCATAAAAAACGTCTCGTTATCGATTATTCTCGAACAATAAATAGATACACACATTTAGATGCATATCCACTTCCAAACATAGAAGAAATGGTGTCGCAAATTTCAAAATATCGTGTGTTTAGCGCTATAGACTTACAGAGCGCATATCATCAAGTTCCAATTCTGCCGAAGGACCGTCACTTTACAGCTTTTGAAGCAATTGGAAATCTTTACCAATTTCGGCGTATTCCATTTGGCGTCACAAACGGAGTGTCAAGTTTTCAAAGAACCATAGACTGGGTTATTCGCAAAGAAGAGCTTAAAGGAACGTTTGCGTATTTAGATGACATCACGGTATGCGGAATAAATCAGGAGGAACATGATGAAAATCTTAAGAGATTTTTAGCAGCAGCTCAAAAATATGGCTTAACTCTCAACAGAGAAAAGAGTAAGTTTTCCAAAAATTCTATTAATATTCTGGGATACAATGTGGAGAACCACGTTATTAAGCCAGATGAAGAACGCTTAAGGCCACTATTGAGTTTGCCACCACCATGTGATGTGCCTTCACTGAGAAGAACAATAGGAATGTTTGCACATTACAGCAAATGGATCCCGAATTTCTCAGAAAGAGTTCACGCTCTCGCGCGTACACAAATATTTCCACTGAAAAATGAATTAGTTCAAAGTTTCGAAAGACTAAAATCTGATATTGCAAAATCAGCTGTTCACGCTATCGATCACAATGCACCATTCACTGTGGAAACAGATGCATCCAATCATTCCATCGCAGCAACTTTGTCACAATGTAATCGACCGGTTGCATTTTTTTCCAGAATGCTAAATAATAGCGAACGTAATCACTCAGCTATAGAGAAAGAAGCTTACGCTATAGTAGAATCGCTAAGGAAATGGCGTCATTTTCTCATTGGCAAATCATTTCGTCTCATTACTGACCAACGATCTGTATCATTCATGTTTGATAATAAACTGACGAGCAAAATAAAGAATGAGAAAATACAGCGATGGCGCTTGGACTTAGCACCTTTCAAGTATGACATAGTGTACCGTCCCGGAAAGCAGAATGATGTGGCTGACGCACTTTCCCGAGTTTGTGCTTCGGTACCGGTACGAACTGAGAAACTAATTTCATTGCATGAAGCTTTGTGTCACCCAGGAATAATGCGCATGAATCACTGGGTAAAATCTAAAAATTTGCCTTATTCTACAGAAGAAATTAGGAATATGACTAATTCCTGTCGGATATGTTCCGAAATAAAACCGAAATTCTACAGATCTGACTTATCAGATCCAATCTTAATAAAAGCAACCTCACCTATGGAAAGATTAAGCATTGATTTTAAAGGTCCTGTACCATCTAATACAAGAAATAAATATATATTGACTGTAATCGATGAATATTCACGTTTCCCGTTTGCGTTCCCATGCGCTGATATGAGTTCTACAACGGTTATAAAACATCTGAATGAGATATTTATGTTATTTGGCATGCCATCTTACCTTCATTCGGATCGAGGAACTTCATTCGTATCGGCAGAAGTAAAGAATTTCTTGAATTCACGTGGCATTGCTTCTAGTAGAACCACACCGTACAATCCAAGAGGAAATGGCCAAGTAGAACGTTTTAATGGGACTCTATGGAAATCATTACAATTGGCCTTACGTTCACGTAAACTAGCAATTGAAAATTGGGAACAAGTTCTTCCTCAAGCTTTACATTCGATACGATCTTTGCTGTGTACAGCTACTCATTGTACGCCACATGAACGAATGTTTACGCATACTAGGAGATCGTCGAATGGAGTCTCTATACCTACTTGGCTGACTGAATCAGAACGTGTTCTAATGCGAAAATTTAACCGTAGTAATAAATATCAACCAGTCGTTGAGGAGGTGACGTTACTTCATGTAAATCCAGATTATTCCTATGTGCGTCTTGCAGATGGTCGAGAATCAACTATCTCTAATCGACACTTAGCACCATTAGGACAAGATAGTGAGATAATCCAGGAAACGCCTGAAGTACTAAATGAGACCCGAGATTCAGTTGAGACTAATGAAGACTACTTCTATGACTCTCGAAGTATGAACGAAGAAGAGGAACAGCAACAACAGTTGACAGATCATCCAACAGTCGAAACCGATCACACAGCTACTGAAAATCCAGCTACTGTTCAACGAAGGTCCACTAGAAATCGAAGGCCCCCAGACCGTTATGGAGACTACGTTCTAAACTGAATCGTTCTCTTTTAAGCCTGGAAGAATGTGGTGATTTAGAAACTCATTGAAGTTTCTATGGTTTTAAAATAAAACTATCAGTTTGATATTGTCATTTCTGTCAATACGACTGTAATCTTTTTCTTTGTATTTTGCTGATTAAAACCATTTATTCTAAAGGTTTTATCTTATTTAACAACTATAAAGCAAACCGTAAATAAAAATTATTATCGGTCCATCGCGATTTAGCATACATTTTAGTGGTATTAACTCAATGTGGAAATCGTTATTGTCACACTTCAACTTAGAAGGTAAAATACTGTGGTGTCACCGGATGAATTAGATTCCTATGTTGAAATGCAAACCAAGGTCTCGAACCCATTAGCCGTGCTTATTTCCTTATCGCTGTAAAGAGTTTTCCTTGGCACTCTTAAAATTATTTGGATTTGAGATCTTTTCGGAAGGTTGTGACTATACAACAGAATACTACACAACAGACTATACAACTTGTACAGAATAATTTATTTTGTTTATAATTCATGCTTCCAAAAGTTAACGCGTTAACTTTTCCATGTTTCTGAACGGTATTTTGGCATTATGGTATGGCACAAGCGTCAGTTTTTGGTGCGTTCTTAAGCTTACACTAGCAACGACTCAATCAATTTCTAAATCGAAAAATAATCGTTATTTTATTTTATTTAAAAAACAAAACTTGCCACAATTTTTTTTGTGTTAATAAAATTATTTGCTTCGAAATAAGAATCATCTTTAAACTAGTTCTAGCTCAACATAAGGTTTTATGAAATGGATGTCAAAAATGTTTTAAAGTTCCTTTGACATTTCGAACGTATTTGCATTTTAGCTTCGCACTACGCGAAGATGTGAAAATAATGTTTTGTGTGTTTTTGAGATTTTTAATTGTGCAATGATATTTAGGAACGTAGTAAATAAAACATTATCTGTTATCCTAGTAATGTAAATATTTAGAAATAGTTGTTTACTTTAAATAATATTGGTATAACCTAGGTGAAGTTTTACCAATATGAATCCGCAAGTTTGTTTGAATTGTCGCAACGAAAAGCCTGTGAATACGACTGATAATCGACTGGTAACGGAGAGCTGTGGTCATGTCAAATGTATGGACTGTTTGCTGCACGAGAAGACTGGTTGCAAAGCTTGCCTTAGTGAGAAGACAAAGTCGCCGATTAAGGAGGCTTTGGATGAAAGTTTAGAGGAAGAGCAGGTAGACGATTGTCCCCCAGCAGAGAATAATGACAAGTCGTGTGACGACGAGGTCGATAAGGAAATACAGTGTGAGATATATGATGAATTTTATAAGAAAAAGAAACTGGAAACATCACACATCAAAGTAGAAACTGGTAAGTTATATTACATTGTAATTTCGAATAGTAATCATATTGGAGTAGTTTGCAGTATTAAACAACATACTTTTATGGTGTTTGTAAACATTTAAATACATAATTTTATCTTTTAAGGGCATTGTTTCTGGTTGCATAATTGTATAACTGTGTTATTTATAAGAACCTAAAGATATAGATAATAATTACTTTAATGACTGGTGACATGTATTGTATGCATGATTTGATTCCATTTTTTTTTGTCATATAGTATAAACATTCAGTGAACAATTGAAATAAAATAAATCTTTTAACACTACCTTTTACTGATATTTTACAGATGCAAGTGGTAAGATGTTTGTTTGCACTGTGTGTAAGAAGAAATTCCATGCTCGAAGCCAGGTGGCATACCATGCATACTGCAATGGGCAGAGGAAACCATATCAATGTCCTGAGTGCAATAAGGTAATTTATTAATTCTATGCAATGTAACAACACACCTAAGTGTTTTTAATGCATGTTACACAGGTTACACTAGAGTTTTCCTCAGTCAGATGCCATAACTACAACATTGATTGACAATTCCACATCATTTTACAATATAAAACTATATTTACATCTATCAATCTATCAATATAGAATTATATTTACATTTATCTACAATTTTATTGTGAAATTGTTAAGCAAAAATAATCTTAATTTTGACTTAGCTGATAATAAATGCTTACAATAAATAAAATCCTTTTAATAAATTATGAAAGTGAGTTTGTTGCTTCTTCACACCTGGCAAAACGATTTTGATGAGTTTTGGAACAGAGATAAACAAGATCCTGGAGGCATTTTGTCTCTTTCTATCCCTCCACTTCCCTATAATAGGGGGTGGAAGTTGAATGGTGCATTCCACAATTTTCAAGATAGGAAGCTAAAAATTGGTATGTGGATTTTTTTTGGAAATCTGCCCACAACCCATTAAAGGAGATGAAATTTTATGAGGGACTTTTCATAGTTTTCAAGGTAGGGAGTTAAAAATCGGTACAGACACTCTTTGTTACCAACGAAAAATACATGCAAAACAGGAAAGGCGAAATGTATTACCCCGAATTTAACGCGAGTGAAGCCGCAGGCAAAAGCTAGTTAAAAATTGAATTATACACAGTCTGTTGTTGATAATGTTGATATGCTGCATCATCATTGAGTTTTGTGACACATCACACAGTCTATATACTGTAGACGATTAAGTCAGTTCTAACGATACCTCATTTGTTGATTCCTGTTAGTATTTTAGGAGCTATAAGGGAGCAGTTGAACATATACACACAAACATAGCCTGTCAAAATCATAATCCTTCTTTATTGTAGTCAGGTAAAACTGGCTGTAAAGATACAAAATACATAAAAATAAAATTTTCTTCTTTCTTTGTCTGCTATGGAAGTTTCTACTAGTTATGGTTTTGGCTTTTGAATAGATAAGACATTGAAATCTTATGTATTTCAGACCTTCGCAACAATGTCTCACTTCAAGTACCACATGCGCGTGCATCGTAACGAGCGCACGTACCCTTGTGACGTGTGCGGTGAAGGCTTCTTCCAGATGTCCAAGTTGCAGAGACACAAATTGAAGCATACTAGTGAGTTTATTACTAATGTTAAACCTAGCATGCAAGCATTACTTGAGATTTTCAAGCTATCAGACAATCAGTTCGCTTATTTCCATAATAACTACCACCATAAACGCGAATTTGTGGACGGTGAGCAATTGGTAGCTCACCGAGTCGTCCCTCCGTTTAGCGATTATAGGCCTTGTCAACATTCCTCTCGCATCTTAAAGGGGTGTTAGCAAAGCAGAGGAGCCCGTCATGACTGCCTACCGGGGTTGCGGGTTGTTCAAAAGAGATACCGCGGTCCCGGCGCATATATGTCAAAAGAAGAAACAAGGATCAGCCTTAGACAGTACACGTCTGATACTCCCTTCCGCTCCGCCCAGAACAGAAAAAGTTATTTGAGGATGATTCAGAATAAAAACAATATCAGGCACACTGTATTATAACCTTGTGTGGTGTGCCAAAACAAACAATACATTTTGATTTGATGCAAACACACAATAATCATATAAAAAAAAAACAAATTTAAAAAAAGGTCCAATGATTTTTTTTTTCTGTACACACAAATAAGGAAATTCTGTTGTATTTGATAAAAAAATATTGTCGTACCTTTTGGCTTGATTGGCTTACACGTTTTCTCAAATGCATGTTTGGAGTACGCGAATCTTGTAAGCTTCATGAATTTCTTGAACAGGAGTAGGCCTTTTTTGTGATACGGAATCACTGGTGTCAGACTTTTACTGACTGAAACCCATTCATGTTTCTTCTTTCGCCCTTTGTATTCCGGGGCCGTGGTATCTCTTTCGAGCAACTCGCATCTCCGAAAGAAGCAGGCCTAGAGTTGAACCTTGTGCTACAATGGACACATAGATGCTGCAAGTGTTATCTTGATATAGACCTACTTTTAATATGACTATTATGCCTCTTACATTTGATTAGTAGGCCAACAAAAGTTTTAAATATTAAACATGTATTTTATACTGCTTTAAAATATGGGTAGATGTTGGAAACAACTTAATCAAAAGCTTTATTGCTTTTCAAACGCTTAGACTATTCATTCACCACTTGAGTTTAAAGTCATTTCCAGATTTTTGATAGGCTCTGTTTCTTTACAGAGGAGAAGAAGTTTGCCTGCAGCGAATGCAACAAGGCTTTCAATAACCTCGCGTCTCTTCGTAAACATGGGCTCACACACACAGATGAGCGTCCTTTCTCTTGTCCTACTTGTGGTAGCAGATTCCGAGACAGTTCCAACTTGAGGAAACACATCCGCAAACACGGTGAGACGGATGGCTTATTTTTTTTTGGAAAAAATTTGCGTACAAAAACAAAACCTCTATACAATACAACATTTTCTCCTTTTTCATAGGCATACTTTATTCTATTTATCATGTTAATTTTTAAACATAGGTTGTCTTGATCGCATTAATGCCTGCTAGTATGTCGTAGAAAGGAAGTGCGCTTGCGGTGGATGGGGCGGGTGCGTGCGAGGCTGCGCAGGCGCAGGCCGGGCGGCCGTGCGACGCCCGCACCAGTGTCCGCGCTGCCCGCAAGCGTTCCACTCCAACAAGGACATGCGCAGGCACGCCGCCGTCCACACCGGTACCAAATATTTTCATACCTTCTTCAAATATGGTCTAGTCCTGTCTCAGATCCTATAGTAATAAGTTTGATTCAACTTTGTTGCAGATTCCAAGCCATTCGGATGCAAAGTGTGCAGTCGTCGCTTCCGACGAAAAGACAACCTCGAGCGACACATACGTAACACACATCCAGACTATGTGCCTGCAGCCGCGGTTGATTGCGACGAAGCCGTGCTCAGTCAGATCAGAGCCAACGGACATGCCGCTAAACTTGACGAAAAAGGAGAGAAAAACAAACTAGAGATACTCAACCCTCTTCCACCTCTACCGCAAGAAGTTATACACAAACATATGCATGAGAATGGCAAGAAACAAGAGACAAACCAAGACTATGCCGAGCCAGACAAAACTATTGATAAGTCTTACATTTTAGTTGCAAACAATGCGCGTCAAAGCGTCATTGTTGGTAACAAAACAGCTAACGTCGAAGTGAAGACCGCGAGGAATCCTGAGGAGTGCGAATATGTGCATAAAATTAGAAAAGCGTCTATTATTCCCTTGCCGCCTATAGATTTGCGGAAAATGATAGAGTTAGAGGAACAAACTAATTTGAATAACTTGGATTTGGGTACTCCGCCGAAAGATAAGAAGACTTTATATGAGAAGATATTGTATGGAGATAGAGATAGGGACAGAGATAAGAGAGATAACGATGAGTCGAATGGTGATTCAGGTCCTGGAATACATTGGAGAAGGAAGTTGAAGCAATCTGTTTCTATAGGTAAGACAATAATTGTTTTTTTTTTTAATTAGTAGGGTCTGTGAAAAGACTGTTTGTGTTGGGTTAAGCAGGTTAAACCCAAGAGATGGTTGGACATCTTGGTTAGAAGCTGACTGAGAATTAAAAGGGAGAGTATCATTAAACAAGTAATATTTTAAAGTAAAATTAACCAAAAACAATTTTCTTTTTTTAGACTTGAAATGAAACGAAGGCTGAGTCGAAGCAGGGTGGGCAGGAACGGAGAGGTAGTATATATTAGTTTAGTACACAATCAATTTTATATGTATCAAATGCATATTACGATTAAGATTATGAAATGTTCTATGTATACAAATGGCGGCGATCACGTTGTGCTATTCTTTATGGTTCCAACGCACTTCTTTAGCAAAGCATGATATCGCACTAGTGACTGTTGACCGTTCGTTTCGTTTCGGCACGTTTGTGTTCCACGCGCGCTTCACAAAGATGTCAGGAAAGCAGAGGGACCTGCCAGGGCCACTGCCTGCTGGGGAGCCACGGTCTCTTTCGAACAACCCGCAGGTTGTTCGAAAGAGATACCGTGGCTCCGGATATTAAGGGCAAAAGAAGGAACATGGGTGGGTTTTAGTCAGTACAAGTCTGACACTCCCCTCGCTTCGCCCAGAGCAGGGGAAATTATTTGATGATTTCCCATTCCTAAAAAAACCTAATACAGTTACTGTTTTTTTTTGTTAGGACGAACATTATGGTACAGAAAATATTCCATTTGTCAAGATGTTCTGTTTATTTCACATTGCGCTGTTGTTTTTGTCGTGGAACTTCTGTACACTTTAAGCGATGTGAACTATTGTATAGTCCGTGATGTGCGCTATGGGTGCCGTACCGACTGGTATGCAAAACTTAACCCGTCAAAGTTACTAATACTAGTTCGTAAATGCGTCCAAGACGCGTTAGTTATAAGACGTTACATTATATTAGCTGCCACAGTTGTAACTATCCATGTATTATAAATGTATCAGATTTTAACAAGTTATAATATTTATACAAAAAGTTTTTAATTCAAATTATTTAGATTGAATGTTTTTGGCATAGAAATAATTGTTTTTTTTTTATGTTTTGATCTCGAAAATTAGCGAATTAATATGTGTTTAATCAAAATTGTTTGGACTGAAATGTTGGGGAAGAGACTGAAATAAATAAGGGTGCCGTGGTTGGGTAGTGGTAACTAGTAGGGGTATGTTTCGTAGTAAATGTCCTATTGCATAATTAACTAATATTTTTACAGTACCGCTAGACTACAGACTGTATTCTTAAATGAAATAGCCACAATAAAATGGTCATATCGTTAAATTGGTCAGCTGAAAGAATCTAGGTACCTATGTGATAACTGAGTAGTCGAATCTGGAATTTTGTAATAGAAATATATAAGTAAGTATAATATGTAATATTAGTTTTATTAATGTCGACTGAAGATCATGATCTCCGATGTAAGTTGATCTCACGTATTTTAAGCTGATGTTTAACATTGTTGCGTTGTACTCTGTCGTATGATCTCGTTCACTCAATTAAAAAAAGAAAAAGAATGCATTGCAATAAAATATTTTTTTCCAGAAACATTTCAATGGACTTACTAAGTCCATTGATCTAATATTACCGCAAAAAACAAACGTAACATGTAACCAAGGTTGTGATGTATGTGTAGCCACATTCATTTCTTAGCTAGCACTAATCTAGCAGTTATCAAATAAAATAATCGCAGACTTCCATTATTGTGAAAGAGTAGCTACAGGTTATGATCTTTGTTTTGGAATTTTGTTACCAGCACGTTTGTGATGTATGTCTGAAGCAATAGACTGAGGTGTACTATTGTGCACTCAGCCCTAAAAAACTTGATAGAATGTATCCGAAAATAGACAATAGTAATGTAATCGATATGTAACAATAATGCTTAATATCCACTCGTGTTATAAAATAGTTAAAAGGTGAACGAGACAGTTTTACATGATAAGTACTATAAAATAACAAACGAAGATAACGAGCCTTTTAAGTCATCCATAAATAATTTACTGATGATCATCATCGTAACTTTTAACAATCATGAAATGCGTATTTTTTACTATTGGTATCTGTATTTTGCTAATATTTTATAACTAAACGTTTGTAACTACTGAACTAAGATACAAATAAATGAATTGAAACAATTCCTCGTTTGTTTTATTGTTATTGATGAGTAGTGAGTGTCCGATCACTACCTGGATCTATTGCCAGTAGAAACAATATTCTCTTGGGTTGCAGCCAATTCTTTCTTGTAGCGTATTAGGGAAATGTACAGAGACGAACTAACTGTTCAAGTAGTACGGCGTCTTATTTAAAGTTTATTAAAAAAGTATTAAATAAAATACTGGTACTACACACTTGCCTGAGCTACAATTTCAATATATATTCCAATAATAATGCCAAAATTAATCCAATAACAATTCTAATGCCCAAGGCATTAAGGCCACCTTTTTACTTGTGCATAAATAAATAATCGATCGCGGCTTGATCGATCAATATAAGAAGCTGTAGCAAGCATGTATTGAAATCTATATCCATTTTTTTAGTATAGTAGTTTATGTACTGCCGAAGCATTTTATAATTCATTTACAAAATAAAACCGTACATAATTCTACCTCACAAGTTGCTGTAACTTAAACCGCGACTCTTCAGCTAATGTGCATAGCCGAGCAAGAAGATCGAATCGAGAATTTTATTTATTGAAATGCCATAAACTATTTAAAACAGATAAATCAAAAGCGTACCAAATCCATCTCTGGCATCTAGTTCACACATAAATCACTGAAAGGGTATTATGTAAGCTCAGGCCACTGACTAGCTTTTAGTTCACAGTCAATGTTACAATACGTAGTACGTCCGCATTCTGTATGCGATGGACATCGTTGCGAATATCACAGATCTGTACAAAGACAGCAATTGGAAGGAAATTGTCCATCGGTATCATGACCATCCTGAGAGAAACAAGCTGCTGTGGGTGTACCCTAGTGAAGATAACTTCGGCTTCATTAAGGAGTCTTTGAAGGAGCTCCAGTGTGATAGGATTGTGAGCATCGGCTGCGGGAGCGGCCTTCTCGAGTGGATGATCACCGAAGCTACCGGTAAATTCAATTTGTGGATAAATTTGTGTTTCCATTACCCTTGAAAGAAATGAACTATTTGCAAGAGTAAATATATTTCTCAAATGAGACATGATCTTTAAAGTTTGCTGTATGTATTTTAAAATGGACGGTCTTCTAGCAGTTTTCAGGATTTCGTAAAAATGGTTATAAATGAAAGTAAAATAAATGTAGATTTTTCTAACCCGAACAGAAGTAAATGATTGTCAGTAAAATATTTCTATTAAATATTTCAGGTGTTCACGTATCTGGCATAGAAGTTGACGGGGCGTGGTGGCGCTGCAAGTACGCCCCGCCCACTTTTATACCCCTCCACTTCACTCCCGCCGAAATAGACAAGGACACAATCAATATACTGCAAAGAAATAAAACAACTGCTCTACTCTTCTGTTATTTCAATAACCGACAGGCGTTCAATGACTATCTGAAATATTACAACGGGAGTGTGTTGATCATCATCGGTCCTCATCTGAAGGGGGTCCACGCTGACCCCCAACCATTTAATGACGTCACAGATGACTGGGTTCTTTACAAGTCGCAAGAAATCAGAAGCAGTGGAGACTTCATTGTGGTGTATACAAAACAAAATTTAGAAACACATTCCATTTAATAAATAATATTATATTTACAATGATTTATTAATTAACAGTCTTTTTATAAAATTTCGCCTTGAGCACTAGTGTCTACTAGGTCTCGACTCTAAACGCAGTTATACAACAACAACGTATTTGTTAAGCATCATTCACTAGCCGTACTTATCTACCGTTTACTAAATACTTCATAATTATGAGTATAAAATGTTGCCAACTCGTCCCATTAAATATTTATTCAAAGTTTACAATACTGATGTCTGTAATGAAAATTAAAAACTATAGCGAGGAAATATTGCCTAACAAATAACTATAGGTAATAACGACATCACAGAAGGGAGTTTTTCCTACGAGGGGAATGAGAGATTCTTAATTCTTATGGTCAGTTTTTCATGAGTTCTGTCATGTTTTTCACATTGATTTTGTTAGTGGTCGGCCTTACGGCAGTGTTCATCATAGGATCCATCACACTCTGGGTGCACGTGGGTGAGTCGCTCCCGGCACCTTCACTAGCAGGTTCCAATAAGTCCTTTTGGTTGATAGTAGGAACTTCACTAACCATCCTGTTGATGTCATCCTGCTGGAAGCCGGTTTCGCTGTCGAGGAAGTGGAAGTCGCTGTGCGGGTACAACCCCTCGAGGTTATAGTACATGTCTAGCCGCGGCAGGAGCTTGGTGTCGTCCGAGTTGTCATCGATCTCTATGACGTCGCTCTGCTCTTCCGATATTGGCTGAAGTGTCACTCCAGACAGGTCCATCAGTCCTCCAGTATAATTTTCTCCCACCAAGTTGTCTAAAAAGAACTTGTCCATAGTAATGGCAGGTGGGTTCGCTGGCTCGTTGCTTGGTTTATTGTAGATTGATATATTGTAGAAGGAGTCTGATTTGACTTCGTTCTTAATTTCACTCATATTCTTATGTATTTCTTCGAGCGGCGGCGAAGCTTTATATTCGCGGGCTAACGCCGAATTGTTGAGCAGATTAGCGTTACACATTCTTTCTAAACTTGGAGACTGCGTGTTCTGTTTGATAGTACTCTCCAGTTTGATATAGCTGGGGTCGGTGCTCTGTATCTTCTGCGGCGGTGGGAGCATCGTCATGGCGTTGACGTTGATCTGTTGGTTAAATGAGAATATTTGTGGGTTGTTGTTCATCTCGCTGTCGACAGGCGTGGTTGCCGCGTCTGTTAACATCGGCTCTTGAGGATACGCCATTATATTATTTGGAGACTCGCTCAGCGACGGCTCCGGCTGTAGCTGCATGAACTGCGTCGTGATCAAGTTGTTGAAGGTCACTGGGCCGCCTAACCCAAACCTCTCATTATCTTCTAGTCTCCTGAACGCCATCTTCTGCTGAGAATGGAACATGTTCTCTTGATCGGGCCCCTTTAATATAAGATTGCTCTTCACTGATATTTTAGGTTTCTTTCTCGGAATTCTTTCAGGTTCCATAGATATGTTTACGGGAGAATTGCTGGAGGACAGTACGGGCAGTATCTGTGTCGGTTTTATTATAGGTCCTGTAACTTTAGTGCTCGAAAAACATAACTTATCGGCCGGTTTCAACGTTATATTGTTGCGGAGGGATATCTGTGGTGCGGGAGGCAGCCTGATCGGGAAGTTAGCCATGATGTTGTTAGGTATACTACTCGGTATCGAACAGTGATTGACTGTGAGAGAATTGACGTTACTATTTTGTAAGAGACTTTGTTCCATTGCCACATTTGTGTTGAGGAATCCGTGAAGATTGGACGGAGTGCCGTCGTAGGTAAGCAGCGGGTGCTGCGCCTGGTACTGGTGCCTCTCCATCATCGTGTCGTTGGAGCTTTCGGAGATGAGGCAGTCTGAGTTGTTGTCGTCTTTGCTTAGGTCGCTGAGCATTATTTGGGAGCTGTAATCTGTCTGCTGGGCGTTGGTGTTCGCGGTCGTGCAGTAGCTTTTCGCGTAGTTTTGCGGCAAGTTCTCAGAATAACTGTCACAATCGTACACTTCTATCGGTATGTCGTTGACAGTCTTTGGGGCAACTTCTGTACTTGGCTCAGTACTATTGATAGTATTTTCGTTGTTTTTCTTGGCTTCGCTGGGTATCGTCCACGCAGGTTTAGTAGCTTTGCCCTTGTTCATTTGTATGAGTGCCTGTATGCTTTCTTTTTCTGTGTGCGTGGTAAGATGTTGGAAGTGCTTGTCTTTGCTGACGCATTTGAAGGGGCAGTACGGACAGCGATGGACGTCATTGGTGGCGTTGGGGTGATTCGAGATCATGTGGTTTGTGAATGCTGTGGATTGAATGGCCGTGTATGGACAATGCTTACATTTGTACACATTCTCTTTTGAGTGCTGTTTCTTGTGTCGCCGGAGTGCATTGTGATCGCCCGTCCTGTAGTCGCATTGATCGCATCCGAATGGCTTGTCACCTAGAAAAAGGAACATTTTCTAAAATAGATAATAATAGACACGAGTTTATCTTCTTTTTCTCTCATCTTTACAAGAAAAGTTGTATGTATGTATTCGCAAATCAATTAGAATTAGCATACAATCCTGCTTCCTACGAATATTATAAAAACGAAGCTTTGTGAGAGAGTATGGATCTTTGTTAATCTTTCAAGCATAAACTATTAACGGATTTAAATCAAATTTGCCACAGATAATGTATCACCTACATTAACAAATAAGTAAGCATTTAATCTCGGTACTGTTCTTTTCGGATAAATTTCGATGTGAACGCGGGTAAATTTAAGGGCAACAGCTAGTTAATTATAAGTACGAGTATCTCTTAAACGGGAACTGAATTTCTTGAACAAGAAAGTTGTAGCTTCCTCGTCGGCAATGGAACAGGTGTCTGAGCGTAAATAATGTCGTAAGGGACTCCCAATATACATACCAGTATGCGATCTTAAATGCAGCTTTAGCTCTTGTTTTCTAGACGAGGAGTAGTCACAGTGGGAGCACTTAAAAGGCTTGCGCTTTTCGTGGACCTCAGCTATGTGGATCCGTAACCTCCTTACGCTACTGAACTCTCTCTGGCAGATCGTACAAAGCTGTGGGGCGGCTGCCTCCTTGTGAATCAGTTTATGCTTCGACAGCTGGTTTGAGTTCTTGAAAGCTTTTGAACATATAGAACCTGCAAGGGTTTATGATTAGCGTGCGAATTTGCAGTCAAGCGTTTTTAGAAAGAACATGTAATGAGTATTTTTAACAAGTAATACTAGCTTCAACTATTTTAATGTTATTTAGAGGTATGAAGAACAGGGTGTAAAGTTCTCCATCCTATAGAGAAAAGGGAGGATCCTCCGACCAGACAGATGGGTGTCGTGTCTGGTGGGCCACTGCCCGACAGTTGCATGTCGGGTGCTCGTTTATGTGCTAACTTCGCTTGCGAGATGTAGGAATCTTGCCGTTAGTATTTCAGTGGTTACATAGATGGCGCTGTAGTACTTTTTACCACTTTTCATATTTGTGTCGCTACAGTTATAATTTTTTTTGTTACAACTTTACCGGAGCTATCAATAAAACTTCGATGATTAACCGCCAAGAACTCCGGACTAATATTTTGATAAAATGATTTTATTTTGCCTTTAGTTATGACCAGCTACCCTACCATGACGTGTTAAAGCAGAACTTATTCCGCTGAGGGAAAGGGACAGAGCTATACAGGGTGTCTAGCACTCTCTTTCACTCAGTGGAATAAGTTCTGCTTTAAGATGTCATGACTGGACAGGTGCAATCAAATCTATGTGGTGCATTCTTGAACAGACCATTTTAAACACTATGTAAAGAGTCCTCATGTTAGTTGACCAAGATTTTTGTCTGTACCTTAAAAGAGACCTCTGAGTTTGTTTCAGCTGTTTCTTCTCAAGGTAGTTTGTACCTGAGTATGAAACACCAGCCTCATCTAGTTTTAAAAAAGAACGACGTGTGATAACAAATCCTGTGATAAAAAGCTTTTTTGTAAAATTTTGAGCTAAGAGGTATTGATGATTAAGCGTCAATATGTAGATTGGATATTTTTCTATAAAATTAAAACAGTGGATCTTACGGAAATTGGAAGACCTGAGTTAAGATAGCTTTATACTTACATATAAAAACTTTCAACATCTCATGGCATTTCATATGGACATTATGCAGTCTATATCTACTGTATGTCTTGAAGCCACAAACTTCACAGGTTGGCAGCTCCATGTCCACCTCGTGCACCTTCCATAGATGTGTGTGCAGAGTGTCTACCGCTCCAAACACCTTGGAGCACACTGGGCACATCAGCTTCCCATTCTTGTGGCATTGCCTGTGATAAGCAAGTGTTTGTTCCTCTTTCATACAGATTCGGCAGCCATTCACTAAGCACATTTTCCCTTTCTCTGCTTCTATACTACTCGGTTTCACCTCCTCAGTCATCTGATCAGCCTTCAGTAGCAATGGAATGTGAGATAAATCTTTAGTTTGTGTCGGTGACAGTGTCGCCTCAATGGCAGGTTCCATATAGCAAGGCTGTATCGATGCTATCAAGTCTGGTGGGACATTGCCCACTTGAATCATGTTACAGGCAGGATTGACAGATCCTGCATCAGAAACATTCACATATTGTGAAATTTCATTCGTATACACAATATTTATACTAGCTTCCTGTATTATCTCTTTGGGATCAACTTTTTCAAAGTTCGGGGTGCTCATTTTGTGTAATTCATCTACAGATATAAAGGCCACCCCTTTTGGCAAGTCATTGTTAATATTCACAGCATCTGGAACTATTTCTATGACCTGTGGTATTTTTATATCAGCCAAATTTTGTTGGTTTGTCCGAATTTCGGTAGCATGTGATGTTTCTAGACTAGGACTCTCTTTTTTTAACTTAGCATTTTTAAGAGCAATTTGGACCAGGCTTTTAATCATTTTCTTGATATCTTTGATGCCCATTTTGTGATGGTTACGTAGATGTGTCCTGAGTGTCTCCTCAGCGTCGAACACACTGGTGCAACCCGGACAAGGGATTTGAACATTATCTGATAGACCATTGCTTTTGGCTAAGTCTGGATGGACAGTGAACAGGTGAAATTTGATGTCATCCTCAGCAAGAGCCATGTAAGGACAGGCTTCACACTTGAAGAATGAAGTGGATCCCACAGATTTTTCTTCGTAAGACATGACCTTCTCCTTGACTGCAGGCTTTGTTTCAGCTGGTCTTTGATTTGCCATTTTATTTAAATTTAATACGTAGCATTGAGTCGACATATTTCACCGCACAAGAGGCACTTTATATATTATTCATTTAAACTATTACATATTTACAAACTGCTGATAAAGTTAGGTTCATCATAAGCTAAACAATGTTTTAAAAACAGCTGTAAACATCAGTGCCAGTGGCCATTTTCGTTATGAGGAAAAAAGACAAAACAATACATTTTTAAGCAAGAAGAAAAAAGAAAACAAATACTAAGCTAAAAATACTAACTATGCTAGATATGTAACTGCACAGTTCGTTTGACAAATTCTGACAGATGTCAAATTAACTAGGGTCTGCCACAGCCTCAGAATATTAGTCGAGTCGAATTATTGCAGTTTCTTCTATAGGTGTCTATGAATGATGTTTGTCGTAACACGTCTATACGTCTATGGCCGGCGAAAATTGACTGACGTATCCCATTGATGTCAGTGTTTAGCATCGTGTAATAATTTCTTATCAATAAAGAAATAAAAAAACTGCTAAAATGAGCGTGAGTACACTGATAATATGGTATTCCTTTGATTAAAAGTGATATGCATACTTATATTGAAATTTTACATTGTCATTTCAGCTGGAATTAGAATCGATGGTTCGGTACACGTCGCCGATCAACCCGGCAATTTTCCCTCACCTAACACTACTTCTACTGGGCATCGGCATCTTCTTCACTGCATGGTTCTTCGTCTATGAAGTTACGAGCACTAAAGTATCAAGAGATCTGTTCAAAGAGCTATTGCTATCACTGGTCGCCTCCTTATTTTCAGGGTTTGGTATACTCTTCTTATTGTTGTGGGTTGGCATCTTCGTGTGATAACTTTTAATATACTAGTTTGTAAGCTATGTTTAGCATTCCGCGTATGGTTGGCATGAAGATTGTTTCTGTTAGACCAAATATTTGTTTGTATTCATAAATTTTATAATTAAGAAAACACTGTTTTTATTTCACTTGCCATACTTTATTACCTGTATTATTATTCATGCAATCAAATAGGAACATAAACTTAAGCAGTATAATCTTACTCTTAAAAACTTCACATAAGTACCTATTTAACAATACTGAGATAATTAAACTGATAAAATGGTAAACTGGTAAAATCATTTAATTTTAAGTTATTAACCATTACACCACTGCAGACTTCAATAGAAGTTAAGACTAATACTGCAAAATTTTGCTCAGTATTTGTATGCCCCTTTTTTTTTTTTTTTTTTTTTTTCGGGTGGGAAATCATGACATCAATGACTTCCCCCGCTCTGGGCGGAGCGGGGGGGCATGTCAGACTTGTACTGACTAAAACCCACCCATGTTTCTTCTATTGCCCTTTACGTTCCTAGGCCGCGGTATCTCTTTCGAACAACCCGCAACCCCGGCAGGCGGAGGCTCTGGCAAGCCCCTCTGCTTTGCTGACTCTCCTTGAGGCGCGCGTGAAACACGAACGCGCCGTCGACACGGCCTGTCGTCAATCGACGGACGGACGGTGAACTACCCATTGCTCACCGCCCACAGGCCCGCATCTACGGTGGCCGGGAGTCGTTTCGCGGCGCCCGGCGCCCGGGGCGTCTCCCGCGGCGGCTGGGTTGGGCAGATGTTCTCTCCCTCAAACGCCCGGCCACCTCCTTTGCTAGCATTACTGCTTCGCAGAAGGTGGTGACCGCTTCCCATTCCCTCTCGCTCCGGACCATGGCCTGAACCAGGGCCGGACGCGAGAGATCGCCGCCGCCGATCGCACGCTGGGCGGATCGCCACTGTGTCCACTGTGTCCTCCGGGCGATCGTCACAATGGTGACACCCGGGCGCTTCCTCCCGCCCGATGATGTGCAGGAACCTCCCGAAACTTCCGTGTCCGGTGAGGACCTGCGGTAGGTGAGGACGCCATGACGCCTCTCCAGCCACTCTTCAAAGAGGGGACTTACCGCCACTATTGTGGCGTGCCATGCACGGGGTTGTGACAGTCGCTCTCTCCATGCCACCATGAGATCGCACCGGAGGTCTGCCCGCCGAGCGGCAACTTGCCGCGGCAGCGGGTTTTCCCCCCGGTGTAGTGCCTCCGCGCGCCACTCAAACAGGCGCGCGAGGACTATCGCCTCCAGATCCCACGGTGACAGTTTTGTATGCCCCTGATGTTAAGACATGAAGATCCTTAAACTTTATAATAGGGTATTTTACTCTATATGAAAGAAATTCTAAAAATATACAATTCAGATAGTTTAGGCAACAAGCAGTCGGAAAATGTTAAATTTAGTTAATAAAATAACAAAATAAATTTTTAAATTGATTTCAAAATTTTCACTTTTTTAGTCTGTTCTTTTACTACGCGAAACAGTGTCCGCCATGATTATTACGTCATATGGTCATGAGAACAAAAAGTGACAACTGTCAACTGAGCAACTATTACTATTTTAGTATTTTAAAACTTTACATTTTAATTTTTATTGAAATAATAGTAATCATACCATGGAAGACATAAATACTACCATATAATAATACCATAAACTATAGTGAAAAATACAACTAAACAGAAAGACTAATAACAGCGCATTTGTTTACTCAGGTCATGACGTCAGTTGGTCATCAACTGACGTCATGACCACAGAGTAACATGGCGTCAAGCGTTTTTGTGATTTTACGCGCGAACATAGAAATTGTAAAATTGAAATGCAGTTTTATGGCACTTATCGTTTGAATATTATTTTTTTGTTTTTTTTGGTGGTTTATTAGGACCCTAGGATCAAAATGAAATACTTTTTAAAAATGGGTGTAATACCGTATTACACCTTTTGCTCCTGTTTAACAATCAAAAACCTGTCACTTTGACTTTGAAGACCAAGGTGGTGGTGAAGTATTAAATGAAATTAAATAATAAACTTATTAAGTAGGTATGTTCTAAATACAATTTAGCTGGTTTAATTGGCTTGTAGGTGAACCTTCCTGTGCTCGCTCGTCGCAAGTTCTATTCGTTGTGTGCGCGATGACAGCGCCCCTAGTGGCCACAACTATTCAGGACTTGTCAGAAGTAGTTGGTATTTCTACTTGGATCTCAGCATCACAGTTATTATTTTGAACGTACACACGGCAACAGATCAACCTATACAAAACCAGTTTATGCTGCTCTCTCAACAACGGATCGTACACCATAAATTTCAAGTACAATGAGAGATCCGCATAAACTGGTTTTGTATAGGTTGATCTGTTGCCGTGTGTACCTATTACAAATAAATGTTGTTTCTTTCAACTGGATCTGATTATAAATATCTGCTTGGCATCCTTTATCGGCCATCATAGTAAATTCCCTTTCATTTACTTTAAGTAACTGTTTCGATTGGTAACTGATTCTGTTCGTATTTTCCAATAAATTGTTGATCCGGATATCTTCGTGTCATAAAAAGATAACGAAATAACGAGAATATTGTTGGAATATAGCTAGGGCTCGCCTCTGCGTCTGACTTTTTGCCTCCAATAAAATGTTCACTGCATATTGTATCATGTCGTTTTAGGTGCCATGGGGACCCATTAGCACTAAAGCAAATAAAAAAGGACTGCAATTTTGGAACGCTTATTTTTATTATTATAGTGTACTAGCTTAAATTTCTTACTTTTTTCTCTTCACAGCAGCTATCCATTTTTGTCTTTGCTGTAATGTCCACTTTGATGTTGGAAACGAATAAAACTTGCACGAACTGTTTTTTTTTACAAGCTTTTATTTAATTCTCATTGTTTTTACAATTTACAACACAGCATGTACTATGACCCATATCGCAAATTTTTACGTTTTTACTTAAAATTATAAAGGAAGTAATGAAAATAAAGCAATTTGACACATGACAGCCCAGAATTAATTCACATTTCTGCCACGTCGTGCGCTACGATCGATTTGCCGTTCCCCACCCCCACTTCGCACATAGTCAATACAGGACTACTGAGAAATTGCTGGTAAAAATACCTAATAACACTGCCCCCCTACCTGGGGTTTAAACTCGGGACTTCTTGCACAGCAGTATCACTATATCAGTGAAGCAGTCCCTAATTTAAAGCTACTATAGTACTAATCAACATCATTACCGTCATTAACGTCATAACCACCATTGAGCGCAACGTTACGCCAGAGCATACACGCACGCGCCTGACCTCCACACCGTGAAACTAATTTCAACTATATACATTATACACATTTGTGTCAGTGGCATCCAGAGCATGCGCTTGCTTTTCACATAAATGTGTCAATTGCGTTAAAAAGTCTTAACCAGGCTGTTTTAGTACTGTGATTGCTTTGAAAGGTTCAATCACTAGCTAGAACAAATACTTGAGAAGTAGATGGCTTTAATATCTAACTAACGTGTACCGGTCTACCATGTAGCACTCTGGATAAACTTTTATAAGCCTAACAAGTTTATGCCAACTCCGGTACACCCTCAGCATAGGCTGAGGGTGTAGCGGAGTTGGCATCGGATTGTTGTTGCTCTCGGTCGCGACGAAATTTGTCATCCAGCAGGACCGTCTCGTGCATGCGACGGGACGCCAGCTCCTCTATGCGCGCGTACAGCGTGTGGTGTTCCACCACGAATCGTCTGAAAAGTATTTTTTATTATTATTAAATACTGACTTGACTCCCATCGACCTGGAGAAGCCGTGGGTATAAGCTAGTCACACTAGAACAAAGCAAGATCATTACGATTAAAGAGGTGGTTTGGATGTAGGGGCTAATTTTAGAAACTTCTCGAATGCCATAGAATAGACTTATATTTCTTCACGGAGGGCGAAGCTACTATTCAATAAAAGATGTTGCGCCGATCCCAAAAAGTAAGGGCAAGATGTGTATGAGGTATCGTACTTGAAGTCGAGTGCATCCAGCCTGTAGAGCTGAGTGTTCTCGACGGCGACCACGGTGGCTACGCGCTTGCTGTCCTTCATGAGAAGCGCCACCTCGCCGAAGTGATTGCCATCCTCCAGGTGACACACCTGTGAGGGATACAATTACAACATTTATTTGCACAACCAATTAATATCAATAAAACACGAAGTGTTCAGGAAGGGAAGGGTTCCGTACATAAAATAAAAATAATTGTTGAATGGGAGCCCCTTTAATATTTATTTTATTCTGTTTTTTTTTGTCTTTGTTATCTGTGAAAATTTTACGAGGAACAGCCTGGTGACGGAACCCTTAAAGACAACTGTTCCATACATTTTGTCCCCTGTAGCTATTGCACATTTTGTAGGAAACTGCTGTTTAAGAATATAAAATATGAAAATGGGACTATTTATTGGTCTACCGTAAAGCCGTTTCCAAAGAGTTTGAAAATACCCATACTTACCCCAACTCTTGAACGGCATAGGCTTCTATAGCCCAACTCTGGACTATTTTCGGTAATATTTTACTAAACACATCGGGGAGATGTCCTTCTCAACTCAAGTTTATATATACACTAGCTGTTCCACGCGGTTTCACCCACGCTGCTCAGCACCTGTTGGTCGTAGCGTGATGTTATATAGCCTATAGCCTTCCTCAAGAAATGGACTATCCAACAATAAAAGAATTTTCCAATTCCAACCAGTAGTCCCTGAGATTAGCGCGTTCAAACAAACAAACAAACAAACTCTTCAGCTTTATAATATTATAGTATATAGTATAGATAGGTAAATATTTGTTCGAATCATGCAATTCACCTATCGCTCAGAAATAATGTGACTTCTTTGGAAACGCACAGCAGGTACTGCTTTTTAGCTACATCTTCATAATCATAGTTGAGTCGACTGATATAATATGCTGCTTGATGTCCGGCAGACATCATCATATGTGGACACTGAACTGGGCTTCTTCCAAGCATCGATGAAGATTATCCTATGAAGGTTCGCTCGTTTGTAAACTGTAGCTTACCACGACTTGCACAAGGATACCCAGTCCACCACAGTGTGCGGCCAACCATTCTTTTTTATTAGCTATATATGCGCACACACAAAATCAAAAGTACCTCTACGCCTTTCAATGAGTACACAGCCACGGTCCCCGTCGCTATGAAGTACATGCAGTCGCCGATGTCACCAGCCCGTACCACCAGGTCATTGGACAGGTAGACCTCGGGGCGCAAGCAGCCTAACACGGTGCCCACCACGTCTGCTGGCAAGTCTTCGAACAACTTCACTTTGTGGACTAATGTGCGGCACGTGTACAGTTTAATTTCGTCACGAAGTTCCTCTGAATCAAACAATTTAAATTATCGCATGTTATTTTTAACACCAACGTTATCGACGAGCTATCAACTTAAATCTGGCCTGTTACTGAGAAGTATTTCTGCGAGCACCATGGTCAAGTAACTTGAATTCTGTCGGTCTCTACAATTAATAGTAGGTACATATGACTTCCGGGAATCTTGTCCTACTTTGTGAATTAGTTGCGTATACAGCACCAGTTATAGAAGTCAAGGGAAAGTGACCAGAAAAGTGCGAAAATAAAAGAATCTAAAATGCTATGCTAACTACCTCCAACAGTTAAATATGTAGAAGTTAGAATAATATGTAAAAAAATGTGGAGTTATTTGAGAAGTTTAAGAAGTAAAAGAAAATTTTAGCTCTTCATAGTTTGCGTGTCCCCTTTCTCGTTTCCCAGTTAAATGGAAATATTTTCACTTAGCTGAATACATTTTTCTCCAAAATTTTATCGACAAAATACCTAGTCACTTACATTGACTTCGCCTGAATAAATTGATTTCGTTGAATTTAGTCGTGAATGAAAATTTTAAATGTATGTTTATTCATTTTCATTCAAAGGTAGAATAAAGGAGCCTAAGGACAAATAATAAGATCTACTCGTTCTCTCGCTAATACGAAAATGCTGATAATTTACCTGACAGGCAGCTGAGGTCGGCCTCCTCTTTAAAATATCGCTCCTGGTACCTGTAATGGTAGAATTCGCGTACTCGCTTCTTTAGGGAAAGTGGGAACTGTCTGTATTTCATGTATTCCTGGTGGATGAAATATTTGGCTAAATTAGCAAATAAAATATCACGACAACCATCACCATTTTAAAGCAATTTGAAGTCTAGTTAGACATACGAAGCAATTATTATGAGTGGTTCTTACCTCTACTTGATTCATGAGTCCTTGGTACCGCATCATGGAGCTATAGATCGTGATATAACTCTTTATCATGAAAACTACAGATAAAGCAAAATATCAAGCAATTAGTATTAAGTTTCTCTTAAAACAACTGCTTGGATTAAAAGTAACGAGGATAAAAATAATATGGTTATCGTGAAAGCCGAGAAAGATAAGCAAATGAAGTATATTGACTTGGCTCGCGAGGTTGTCGACATGTGGGATGTGGACTCAGCGATCATTGTGCCGATAGTCATATCTGCCAATGGCTTAATTGCCAAGAGCCTCGACCAATACCTGAAGAGGTTCTCGTTAGGCAGCTGGATCAAGGGCTTGATACAGAAAGCGGTACTCCTGGATACGGCTCGTATTGTTAGGAGGTTCCTTTCTCTAGAGCCCTGACCGCCGGTAGCTTGGAACCTGTTCCCGATTACGGTGGGCTACTATTTTTATATGTTTTTTTTTATGATAAAAAATAATAACATAATATTTAAAATTTTTATGACATGTCGAGAAAACAATAAATGTACGAAATATGGGTTACCTAGACTGAATACCATGAACAGTCCAGCGTACAGCATGACAACAGAATGGATCAAGATCTCTTCTGGCTGAGTAGAACGGAACATAGTGAAGCCGGTACCTAAAAAATAACAAGGAATTTAAAATGTACATACCAGAATTCAAACATTTGTGAATTTGTCCGTGGAAATTGTATTGAAAAAGCAACAGACATGCAGACGGACAAAAAAGTGATTCATAAAAAGAACGATAGCGTTTTTAACCGATTTCAAACAAGGAGAAGGTTCTATATTCCACAGTTTTTTTGTATGTAGGTACCTGTTGTGTATGTTCATTGATTACTCTGCCAGCTATGGAACAATTTTCAAAATTCTTTTTTCGTTCGAACGAAGGGTACACTTCCGAGGCGGTCGCATATCAATTTTATTTGTATTGTTTAGTACTAGTTTATGGGTTATCATCTGTAATTTTTTTTCTTCTTGCTAATATCTTTTAGTATGGAAACGGTATACTCGATAGTGTGGTGACTTTTGTGTGTTTCTTTAATTTTTGCCACCGACTTCCTGAAGGAAAGTTATTTTCCACTTTTTTTAGGTGTTTGTGGTAGTCGGTTACTTTTTTTTGGCAAAAATGTTTTTACGTTAACTTTTTTCCTTAGGGTGTATATGATATGGCACCCCCTTATTGCCACGCGCCAAAATAATCGGTACTAAGTGACGCACACTACTTATTGTTTTCTTTATAGTAAACTAGCTGTGCCCAGCGGTTTCACCAGCTGCTCACTTAGGGGTATGAAAAATAGATGTTGGCCGATTCTCAGACCTACCCGATATGTACACAAAGTTTCGTTTGAATCGGTCCAGCCGTTTCGGAGGAGTATGGGAACGAAAACTGTGACACGAGAATTTTATATATTAGACTAGCTGTGCCCAGCGGTTTCACCCGCTGCTCATTTAGGGGTATGAAAAATAGATGTTGGCCGATTCTCAGACCTACCCGTTATGTACACAAAATTTCGTTTAAATCGGTCCAGCCCTTTCGGAGGAGTATAGGAACGAAAACTGTGACACGAGAATTTTATATAATAGATGTAAAAACAAAGTTCAGATTCTCACCGAAAAATGCAGAGATAGTTACGAGCATCGCTTTATTGTATCGAGTCTGTATGTCGCGAATCATCAAGTTCTCTTTTGGGTGGAGGCGCATATAATAATTGTATTGGATCGGCATTTCACCTGTCCCTGTTGGATAAACGACGGAATGAATCATGAAAAGTCAGAATGGAAGGAAAGATGTGGTGGTGTTAGAAAAAGAAAATAGAAAATACTAATTGTCGGAACTCGCAACGTACAGTGAAGGACTCCGCAGTCGGTTTACTTAAATATTTTATTCCAAAGTCAAATTTGTACATGAAAAACATGATCACCCTCTAAGCGATACGGTATGTACAAATCTGATACCTATGTTTAAAAGAAACGGTGTTTGCCCTTAATTTGTTGGAACCTTGCGTTTTGACAAACTACATCAACGCGGAGTAGGTGCTCTATAAGTTTTGATTTACTAGCGTTAGACCGGAGACAAACAAACAGACAGGCAAACGAAATCATTATATATATAAGGGTTCCGTTTTATGCTTTGAGGTGAAAATAATTCAAAAACTAGTATCAGAGTCGATGCGAATAATATAACGAGTGTGAATCAAATGTAGTACGTAAAGGTACCGATACTGACAGTAATAGGTAAATATTGGCGGCAAATACAGGAGGCAGATGCACCAGTGCGCGGAGATCACGAACAGAATCACCAAGCGCACAAATCCGTGCACGATGTAGGACTCCGTGAATAACTGCAAACAACAAAAATAATTTGTCGCTCGGTCAAAGTATCAAGTTAGCGGCACGTTTTAATAAAAAAAATAACGCGAATCGCGACATGTCATCCGGTTTGGCAGACTGGAATCTAGACTTATACATACCGCGAAGTTATGGTATTAAAATTATGGGAAATCTTAAGATCAAAATTTTCAATTAGGTGAATTCTGGGAATTTTAAGGAATTGCGAAACAAATCTAATCACACAAACAAAAACGCGCGTGGGGACGTACTCTCATGAATATCTTGGAGTTGACGGCGACAGTGTATACCCTGAAGATTCTGATCGTGGACAGCAAGTGCGCTAAGAGGATGTACCGCGCGCCGACCTGCAGGTGCAGCAGCACGTAGGCCACAGGCAAGCAGGACACCAGGTCCAAGATGAACCAGAAGCTGACGTAGCGTCTGAAATCACTTAGCTAGTTCAGTAATGCGGAACGTGGTGGATTATCTCCTTGACTCGGAGTAGCAGAGGCGAGAAATAAGCTAGTGTATCTCAAACTCTCGATCTTGTAGGAACATGAAAAATAAGTTTTACTAGGAAATAAACGTATGGTGCCTTCGAATGTATTTGCTATATCATAGCGGAATGTGTCCCACACTGAGACTTTTTTCCTAACTTTAAATAATTTTATTTGTGTGGGATGGTACTATATGATCTGTGGCAAATAATTATGTCATTTCAAATATTTATTGTAATATAAAATGCCGCAGGAACCAAATTGTTTTAACTTTTTCTCACCACAGGGAGGTTGTTATAAACTATACTACGCAGTGGCTTCATTGAATACAATAAATCTTACAAGAATATGGACTTTCTGCTCATATTAATGAAGGAATTTTGTTTCACAACAAATCCTGAGTTGAATTTGATGCCGATATCCACCAGGCCGAAAGCGTAGATTCCCAACAGCACCTGGTCCAAGATGTGAATTTTCAGATTATCAATCGGCTGAATGATGAAGTAGAGGCGGAAAGTCGTAAGGCAGATGTGCGAAATGTTCACTAATATCATGATGGACTTCCAGCATAATCTGTAACAAATTAGATAGGGATATATTCCTACAATATATTGAATGCATCTTACATTTAATTCCATGTGTTTGGCTGAGGTTATCAGGTTATTGAGTGCAGACATGCTGAAAATCTCTTTCTATACACTCCTGGATGTGTCAACAGGGGGTTCAACATGGCCGTTTTTGCAGAACCTTTTATTTATTTAGATTTCCAACAGAGAATACACAAATACAAAAAAAAATACAAAATAGAAACTGATTATTGTTCTTCTCCAATTACAGGAAACCACAGCATTCACTTAATAAGTACTTAGTTATAAAAATGTTTGACAAGACAATAAAGTTTGAAAAAGATAAGAGAACATAAAAGCACAGGGATTATCTAAATAAAAACACAACAAAAATAAAAGAACATTAATGCAATCTGACTTTATCTGACTAAATATAGTTGGGGACATTACAGTTTTGACAATATGACTCGTAGGTTATTTTTATATACTGACATCTTACACGTAATATCAAGACTGTGGTGCTTCGACAATTCATTGTACATACTTTCTACAGAGCCTTGGCAGAACGGCGAAGTGACCGAGTTTGGTTTTAGATCCTGGTACGTTGAAGAGATTATAGCTACATTTCTACGGTAAGCGAGATGGTGCGTTTAAGATAAAAATATGAATTGCATTAAAATTATTAAAATGGTCACAGAGTCAATCGTATTATTATCCTATTATGATTCTGCCAAAGCGGCTGTTTAAGACCCCCTGGTCAGAGCAAATCATTGTACATTGAAATTCACCATTAAAATGAAAATTTACCTGAATAAGCTAAGAGGGTGAATGACATTCCCTCCCTCCTCCAGCAGTTGTCTCTGTCGTTCGGCGACGACGGCCGAATAGCTACGGAAATGCTCGAAGGTCTCCGGGTGGTGTATGCTGAGCTGGCCTAGCTTCCGCAGGATGCGACACACACTCCCAAGAGGAAACTTCATTTTGGGTAACATACTATCAGAACCTTTAGGAAAGACCTTTTGTTACAATAATGTTATGTTTGCTGAATGTAAATTCAGGACTAAGTGAGCTGGTTGTATTTGACAATTAATACATGCTTGGACTGTGCGTACCTCCTACTTGCGTAGGCTCAACTGATATTAAGAAGATGAACACATATACAATAGGTACATGTCCTTTAAGTAAACCAATTACTGGATGTTTTCTAATTATTTGTTTTTGACAATATTGATATTGTTTTTTTTTTGGATTTTTACCGTATGCTTACTAAAAACACGACTGCGGAATAAATAACATTAAATAAAACTGAAAAGACAAAAAAGAACAAGTTCAGTCCAGAAGTGGACAGCAATTTCATTCAACTTGTGCAAAATTAGAAAATACAATAAAAAAAAACAAAAAATATCGTGAGTACGGAGGTGCTCCCATGCCTTATTAAAATAATCTAATAGGATGCTAAAGAGGCTCTCTGTTGAACTTACGTTTTTTTTTTAAATCAGGCGTCTTTTATTATTGGCACATTTTTTTATTTTTTTCTCGGGTGGGAAATTATCAAATGCCCCCCGCTCTGGGTGGAGCGGGGGGCATGTCAGACTTTTGCTGACTAAAACCCACCCATGTACCTTCTGTTGCCCTATATTTTCCGGGGCTGCGGTATCTTTTTCGAACAACCCGCAACCCCGGCAGGCGGAGGCTCAGGCAAGCCCCTCTGCTTTGCTGACATCTCTTTGAGGCGGGCGTGAAACACGAACGCGCCATCGACACGGCCTGTCGTTAATAGACGGACGGACGGTGAGCTACCATTGCTCATCGTCCACAGCGACTCCCGCGGCGGCTGGGTTGGCTTGATGTTATTATTGGCTCTGACTTGACTTTTAACTACTCACGCTTATCGAACGCTCACATATTTGTCGTATTACAATAAAAATGGTTGAGTTGATCCAAAGAGACCTGATGGTTGTTTGTTAGCACCGTAAAGGCCTATCGAGATGGAACTGCCAAAAGACCATAACTACTGACTGACTATTTATGACGTTTACACTAGCAAATCATTTTATGAACAAAATATTAAACACAACAGTTACATTACATCACTTATTTTATATAATGTTCGATCCGTTGCTGTCATAACACAAATCCCCATAAAAAAAAATCGTTAAACGGTTTAGACAAATATACATACGTTCTTACATACATCGCTCGAAAACCATAACCCTCCTCTTGGCAGTCGGCTAAAAAGGAGGAGGTTATTTATTATATGCCGATTATAACTAATTTCTTACCTATATGTAAACTTAGGTCTTCGTATGTGATAAAGAGCCTGCGTACCTAATCATATTATGGGAGATTTCCAAGTACCAATCTCAACTAACCTCAAGAATGTTAACTGTGCGCAAAGTGCGATATTGTCCCGACCAAGCTACGTTAAATCACGTAGTTATTTTTTTTAAAACGTTGCTCCACATTAGGAATTTCTCATGTATCGTGGGAAAGTTAACAAACATTTAAAATCACATGCACAAACAGTCATCCATTGGACAAATAGCAACCCTTAGCAGACAATACGTTTAAATAATTATAGCCAATAGGAACCGTTAGTTTTTGGATTTTTATCTCTGTTTTCATTGGTTAAGGTTTTTGATTTGTTAGTTATCTTTAGCCAATAAGATTCTGTTTTCAACCTTCTGATCTGGAGTCTGCCTCATCTCTCTGCTACCGTACCCCTACAGTATCAAAGATCAGTAAAAGTTGTTGTCTAATCTAAGATTTCAGGTAACTAAATATTGAAAAAAAAAAACAACATTACAACAGCACTATTTACCGAGATCTAAATCACAGCTGTGCTGCTGGTTCGGCATTTTGAAGTTCTGACCAGTCAAATTGTATTTACTGACGAATATCGATCCAGCTGTTCATTAAGCTGTTATTTTTAAGTAACACTTATTATAAGTACAAACAATAATTATCTATTATTTTCCTTAGACGCTATTGACTGAGTCATTAGATATAAATGACATTTAAGTTTGTCGATGTCATAGTTCTGGCCAAAGAGTAGACTAAGATTTTGGATCTATCAATTATGATTTCGCTATTGTTAGTAGAACCTTTTTGCGGAATCTTTACTAATAATATAAAAGCGAAAGAGAGTTTGTTTGTTACGTCTTCACGCCTAAATGGTTCGACCGATTTAGATGAATTTTGGTCCAGAGATATTTGACACCCTGGAGACGAACCTTTTATTTTTAAAGTGAGAATTGAGGGAGAAAGAGGGAAGAAAAGGGAAAACTTAGATTTGCTATTACAATAAATAAGGTGTAAGGGCAAAAACTACAGGTAGCAGGTATCTGCAAATCAGGAAAGGGGAAATGTGTTAATTTAAGGCGAGCGACGCTACGGGCCAAAGTTAGTATTTTTATATTTTTGGATTATTCTTTGTGATTGAATTGGGTCTATCCATTAGAGCTTATTGGAGTGGTGGTCTACGCTACGGGCAGCTGTCGCACAATCGGCTGACTCAATAATATTATTAAAACATAAGTTTGAAAAAAAAAACAACTAAATCGAACGCAGCATTTTTTTTATAAAACAAAAATAATTGCACTTACATAATAAGAGAATATCAACATTTGTAATGGATTGATTTGGTAAATAAATACATACATATAATCTTTTATAACTCGCGCTCCCTATTACATGGGACAAACAAACATAATTAGCAAAATGTTTGTGTAATTTGAGGCGTTTATGTTAATAACTTTATTGCTTTATTACTTATACATATTATACAAAAGCTATCATCTTCTATCTCCGTAACTGTGAGTTCGCGAACTCTGGGCTGAAGGGAGTGGTGTTAAATCCGAAGTTGTTCTCATGATTGGCTATTGGGTTTCTGGTACTTGTCTGTAAAAAAAGGAAAAATATATTAAAACAAGTTTTTTTTAAATTTGGGGTAACGCAGTTTCCTTTTCCTGATTTGCAGGTACCTGCTACCTGTAGTTTTTGCCCTTGCGCCTTATTAATTGTAATAGCAAAGGTAAGTTTTCCCTTTTACTTCCCTCTTTCTCCCTCATTCCTCACTTTAAAAAAAATTGCCTATGTCCGTCTCCAGGGTACCACTATCTCTGTACCAAAATTCATCAAAATCGGTTTAGCCATTCAGGCGTAAAGGCATAACAAACAATTAAATTCACTTTCGCTTTTATAAGTAACTAGCTTTTGCCCGCGCCTTCGCGTTAAATTCGGGGTAACACAGTTCCCCTTGCGCCTTATTGATTTGTAATAGCAACGCTTAGTTTTCTCTTTTCTTCCCTCTTTCTCCCTCACATCATCTTTTTTCAAAAAATATTAGCCTATATCCGTCTCCTGGTTCCCAACTATCTCAGTACCAAAATTTATCAAAATCGGTTAAGCCATTAAAGCGTGAAGAGGTAACAAACAAACAAACAAACTCACTTTCGCTTTTATAATATTAGTAAGGATTAGTGAGGACTAAGTTAGGCCATATGTTTATAATGCTATACACAGGATTACTATTTAAGTCGACTTTGATCCTTTAAGTTAAGAGGTGGCTGTTTCCATAATTAATGATTCATTTGTCTAAAAATACCTTAACCCCAAATTTTGCCATTTTCAAGATATTGGATTATTTAAAAATACCGTTACGTAAACTTAACCAGTAATCCTGCATGATTGCTTGACGAAATGCGTGGACAATTATTGGACATATACGATACTCTAATTATTTTCATAAAATGAAAGCGGTTCTTCATAATATTGGCTATCTGTTTGTAAAAGAGGTTCCGGAACAAAAAAACCAGGACAGAGAAACAAACGGGTTTTTGCTTAAAATATCATGTACACATGTGAAAGTTTGTTTGTATTTTTATTGTCTTTTCACCACTAAAAAGCAGATCGACCGAATTTGGCAAGGAAATAGATTTTAGCTTTGGGAATATATAGGCTATTTTTTATCACGCCAATAATATAGAGGCTGATTTTTCATCGCGCCAATAATATAGGGGGTGAGCAATATTGCGTTATGTCCGTTTTCCGCTTTTTTATACCCACACGAACACGACTGATTGTCACCATAGATAGGCAGAAAGTGAGATTAAAAAAATACAAATTAAAGCTTACCACTTCAGGGTTTTCGGGATCGTTGTTCATATCCCTGTCCAATTCCGGTGGGAAGTAGTCGTTTCTGAACTGAGGAAGGTCCTCGATGCCAATCAGATCCGAATCATAGGACTGCTCGCTGCAATGGAAATAGATAAGTAAAGGATCTCCGTAAAATGTTACAGTTTTGACAACTCGGCAGTGAGGTGAGCTCAATTGACTTGATAAGCTGAATTTGGACACCACGGTAAAGGACATCCACGACATGACGATTTCCCACAAAAATAATCATCTGCCTAGCCTTTTCCCAACTATCTTGGGGTTAGCTTCCAATCTTACCGGATGCAGCTGGATACCAGTATTTTACATGGAGCGACTGCCTATTTGACCTCCATAACCCATTTAGTACTGGGTAATACGATACCTCTTGGTGAGACTGGTTGTCAGACTATTCGGGACACTGACTATCTGTAACAACTGCCAAAGATCTTCAAATGACAGCCGGGACCAACAGCTTAACGTACTTTCGGACGCACAGAGGAAACTCAGTATGTAACGGGTGGTCACCCGTCTAGAAACCAACCTAGGCAAGCGCGGCTTAACCTAAAGATCGACCTGAGCGGCTGCTATTATTAAGCCACAAGCTCCTCAATTTCGCACAAAAACAAGGTATCAAAATCTCACCTAATAGCGTCAAAGTCTGGGGCTTTAAGAGTTTCATTCCAGATGGGGTTGGAACCTTCGACAGCGTGCTTGTTGGTACCGGGCGCGGCCAGGCCGATGCGGTTGAGGCCTGAATCCACTGAGCTGTACTTCGTCATCGATAGGGCGGCGATTCGACGGTTGAGCCTGTGGAAAATAAGTAAGGGTATTTGAAGTTCAAAGATGGAAGACCAGAGTGTCGTGGCACAACTTGGGAGAGAACCACGTTTAACTGTGGACTGGCTTGTTGACACGAGGTCCTGCGCTCGATTCTCAGGTCGGCTAAAGTGTTATTTGTTTTTTCAACAGGCAATCTTCAAATATGTTCTCTCGCTGTGGGCCGAGCGTGTAGGACTGCCACGCTTTTACTGATTAAAACCCACTCATGTTCCTTCTTTTGGCCTTAATGTTTCGGGGCCGCGGTATCTCTTTCGAACAACCTGCAACCCCGGTGGGAGCAGTTTCAGCCTGGAGTTCAGATTTGTGGCTGGATGAAGGCAAAATATTTCTGGCACAATGTGGGTGTAGTATGGTACACTTGGGGAGCTTCGCGGTGATGTAGGTACTTACGCGCGGTTCCTAATGATAAAGGAGACGAGCAGCACGATGCACAGCAGCGCCAGCACGCCGGCCAGCCCCCCCAGCACGTACACCGCCAGCGCCTGCTCGCCGCCGGGCAAGCTGGGCGACACGCCCACCTGCACGTTCGTCAGTTCCAGGTCCTCCGCCAATAGAGTCCTGTAGATTTGGCGATACAGCACTGCGTCGGCGCGCAGTCTGGTGACACCACGAAGTCAGTTATTCATTTATTTAATCTTTTCGCACAAAAAACAGGCGCGAATACGTACCATCAATAATTGTGGATTTGAATATAGGTACAAGTCCTAGCTAACGAGGTTGTATAGAAAATAAGTGTTTGTGATAAGTTTTCTGAAGTCATATTATAACGAGATCAGTGATGTTATTGTAGGATCTTGTAATTACAATATTAGTTATCGAAAGCTATCACGTCAATGATGACTAAAAAGGCTTATTTTATTTCGCACTGCAGAAGGGTAAGAATCGCCATTAAATAGGCTAGAAGAAATCGTTGATGATGAATTATTTTTTGTGGTGGTTAGTTTCAAAGTGTATAACTGATATACATGGGTAACAAAACAATTTGTGTTTTATATATACTAGCGGACCCGGTAAACGTTGACTTCGGGAAATCATCAAATAACTTCCCCCGTTCTTCGCGGAGCGGGAGGGAGTGTCAGCTTGTACTGAATAAAACCCACTTATGTTCCTTCTATTGCCCTTTACATTCCGGGGCCGCGGTATCTCTTTTGAACAACCCGCAACCCCGGTTGTCCTACCCCTTGCACAGCAAATCTTTGGACACATACTGATAGCAGCGCCACCTACAGTTGTATTAATATTATTGTATTAATACCTCCAATTGTATTTTCGAACTATCCAAGACCATTAAAATGTCTCCCAAATCGGTGACATGTGGTGGGTAACATGACTTACTGAATAGGTATATTCGTTTTCCCGTCGTTGTCCTTTATACCGATTATATTAAGATATAGATATTATACGGAGTCAACACTCAAGAATATCAAAATATGGTGAAGTTAAGATAAGCTACTCACACTTCGATCTCTTCAGCGGACAACGGCAAGTCGTCCTTTATGAAGTGCGCCCTGACTTCAGTATTGGTTGGGATGGGGATGCCGTTGGAGTCGGTGCGAGCCAGAATCTGGTCGATGTTGCATATCACCTCGTACACGCTGGAGAATGTGTCGGCTATCTGGTGATCAGTACACGACATTTTGCTATCAAACATGATCAAAATAGGTTTTCGGTCCTAAATTAACATCAAATCACTTAATTTATTCGTATAGGTAATATGGGTAGATATATGGCAAATAACTGTTATATCTATCTAATCTAATATTTAAAACTCTGGTGTCACAGTAAATAAAATAAAATAAATAAATATTTTGGAACAACTCACACACGGCTATCTGATCCCAAGCTAAGCAGAGCTTGTGTTATGGTAACCAGACAACTGATATACATACTTATATAATTTATAAATACATACATATTATAGATAAATCACACCCAGACAAAGAACAAACAATCATGCTCATCACACAAAGTTTGTCCTCGGTGGGAATTGAACCCACGACTTCGGCTCAGCAGTCAGGGCCACTAACCACTAGACCAACAGGCCCGTCAGTGTTAGTTACCAATTTATATTGGTCTGAGAATCGGCTAACAACTATTTTTCATCCCCTTCTCCAGAAAAGGAGCTGAGCAGCAGGTGAAACCACTGGGCACAGCTACATATAAAACAATATGGATTCTCATATTAACCATTTCTAGTAAACGAAACTTTTCGAAATGGAGACGTACATAGGTATATTTACATGCTCTTTTATCATCCAACTAGCTTATGCCCACGGCTTTGCTCGCGTTAAATTTGACGTAATACAGTTCCCCTTGCGTCTTATTGATTTGTAATAGCAACGCTAAGTTTTCTCTTTTCTTCCCTCTTTCTTCCTCACATCCTACTTTTTTCAAAAAAAATATTAGCCTATGTCCGTCTCCTGGTTCTCAACTATCTCTGTACCAAAATTCATCAAAATCGGTTTAGCCATTAAAGCGTGAAGAGGTAACAAACAAACAAACAAACTCACTTTCGCTTTTATAATATTAAGTAAGGATTATCTTAAATGAAATTACAAGCTAACTTAACTTTCTGTTTAAGGAAGATTCATCTTTTGACAAAACAGATCAAATTATCAAATATAAATTTTAAATGTGGATCGTCCACATTCATTCATTCTCTCGTGCTTGGGCACAAGCAACTCTTCCCATTCGTATGGGAGGACTCGGCGTACTACATTAGTCTACCGGCTTTCATTGCCTCGGTCCACGGTATGAGAAATTAATCGGAAATGTCGTGGCTTCTAAACTATTTTCTTTCCTTTTCTTTTTGAAAAAACGTTGCCCCACGCTAGGAATTTCTTCTGTATCGTGGGTGCTTTTACAAACATTAAACTCACATACACAAACAGCCAGACCCGGAACAACTATCTGTAGGATATTTGTAAATATTTGGTCCGTGCGGGAATCGATATCGAACCCGCGACACGCAGCGCAGCCGTCGATCGCTCAGCCACTGCGCCAACCGTGTCGTCAAACTGATGGGTTTTGATGTGCCGTACTTCTTCTTCTTGGAAAGTCGGTTGTTAATAAGCGTTACCTACAATAATGTATTTGTAGTAGGTATACTTACGAAGTCTCTGTGAGCTTGGACAAACTCCTGTTCGTTGTAGAACACGAAGTACACTCGGTTGCGTGATGAGATCAGGTATACTTTCACATGGGAGCGTCCTGTCTCTCCATCTGTTTGAGGCAATATTTTTACTACAAGCATACACAAGCACACGGGTAGACATGGCGATTTCATATTGCCAACTTTCAGACTTCAGGTTACGACACTAAAAATATAAAAAAATGTGTCGTAACATTGTGTAATAACACATTACCAAAATTTGAGAATCCAATTCAGGATCTCACGATCAGCAGTTGATTTCATGTCACTAATTGGGTAGTTAAATATAAATTCTTAAGATTTCAGAGGCAGCTGACACTTCATACAGCCGTATTATTTTTAATCTAACTTCGTTGTTAGAATGAGATGAAACTGCATTGGACGTATAGCTCCATCTCATTCTTCATTGAAGTTAAAAAAGCTCTTGAAGAAATCTTACTTGTATCGGTAGCCACGATATCGAACTCGAACATGCCATGCATGGAGGCAGTGGGCTGAATACTCCGCGTCAGCTCGCCAGTCACAGGGTTCAGCTCGAAGGCGATCTCTTGGACAGATTCCAGCGACGGGTCCACCACCATGGACTCCTGGTCTATTGTGTAGGTGATATCCAGGCCTTCCGTGTGCGTTGCCTGGAAAAATCGAATGTGGACTTCACTTGGCAATTTAAAATAATTCTCATTTAATAATTTACTAGATGGTAGCTATTATTAATACAAAGACACAGAAGGTCGTCCAAAACGCGGCAAGATGGGAATGTCGTTAAAGTCCGGAAAAGACCACACGGAACAGGATAACGGCCTACAAGTTTCCGATACCGCCAAGGCCCAGAGGTGTTTTTTCTCCGCCAGGAGGACGCCTTTTGAACTGGTTCCTATTTTCCGTCCTGATTACTGACAATCTCGAGCTTCTTGGTGTGACTTTGGACTCGATCGTCAACATTAGCTCTTTTGTAGAGTCCAAGACCCAAATAGCTGCTAGAACGCTGGGTGTTTTAGCAAAGGTGCAAAAGTATTTCACCTTTTTGCTCACATTATACCGAGCACAAGTTGGATTGTGCTGTTCGCACTTAGGGGATGGATCAGCCAAGTACCAGCTGTAAGCGTTAGAAGGTACTGAGCGACGTGCCAAGAGACTCATTGACAACGACTCCCTCCCTCCCAAAGTTAGTAGCTTATTGGTTTTTTATCGGTCACATTTCTGTGGAATTGCACAATCGAATTCACCCAACCCCATTAATTTTCTCAAAAAAAAACCTTTTCGCTTTCATGTGCGTGCGCGCGTCGTCTTGAGTAACGCTACGGGCCTACAGCAGCGAAACGTTTACGTTTTGATACAGACCTTTACTGTGATGAGAGGCCTGTCGACTTCAACGATGTCTGTGGCGGAGATGCCGGCCGTATAAAGCGGCCTCTCGAAATGCGGCCGAGGAGTCGCCTCTCGCACCTGAAGCAATGCAGTTATGTCACCTACGGTTTTTTTTATTATTTCACAGCCAAACAGCTTGATTCGCTTTTCAATGAACATTCTAGTCTTTTCAAGTTCTTCAAAAGCTTCCCTATACTAAACAAATTCGTTCCACCTACTTAAAATGTCTCACCTGGAGGTCTGGACTTAAGTTGCCTTGACAAACCTTAAGTTTTTAAACAGACTCGAGATCCGGGATGAAAGTTGTAAACGTGGACTTATTGATTATACCCACTGAGTCTTTAGTTTAACTGAGTTTATCGACTATAGGAACTGATGGATGCAACTGTAGTATTGGACCGAATTGGAACTGAATTTATATTATTATCGATACTCTAAGAAAAGAGGTAATAATCCTACTGTACTGTGTAATCTCAAAAGCTATGGCATTTTTTACAGTTAGGTAATTAATGGTTTGATATAGAGAAAGGCAGGGCGTTTTTGTGGGACTGTCTCTTGTAATGTGATTTTCAAAAAGTGCTGATTATCAGCCTATTTTGAATAAATGGCTTTTGATTTTGAAACCTACAGTGACGATGACGGTGAGCGTGGACGCGGGCGGCGCGTCGGTGACGCCGGGCGTGTTGCTGGCCGCCACGCGCAGCGCGTGCGACACGTGCACGTCGCGGTCCAGCGGCGCGCGCAGGAACAGCACGTTGCCGTCCAGCGCGAAGTGGCCCGCTGCGTTACCGTCTGTGAAGCCATGGGGTGTTATAAGATAAGCATGCTTAGCCATCATTGCTAAAACACAGAACACTAGCGACATCTATGACGTAAATAATGAACTATGAAATCCTCGTAGCACAATCAGGATTAATTTAGGCGAAGAAACGTAAAGGAGCGCAGTAACGTAAAAAGGTGCTAGCGTCACCTTTTTAATTAACGTCACCCCTGACGCTAAGCCTAGTAAAAATGTACCAATATACCTATGTGTATTTTTAATTTTCTCTAGTGATGTGACATTTTCCATTATTATTTACTTTATTATAATTGACACAACTTTACTTGTCGATGGCATCTCAGCCACGCGACTGTTTGTCCCCCTTTTGTCCTCCCTCTTTGTATTTTTATATTAATTGGTGACTTGTATGAAGTTTGTATTTTTATTTTATGTGTTTGTCGTCATTACGAAAAAAAAACTTTATTTCTTACTTACCAATGATGGTGTAATAGATAGCGTAGCAGTCAACATCTTCATCACACAAATAATTCTTCGGATCAATCGCGGGGCGCAGCGCTTGTCGCTCCGACATACCCGCGTCCGACTCTGAAATGTTTCAGCGAATTGTCGGTCAAAATACTCGCAAGAGTTATTTTAAAATGGGATATAAGTATAAGTGAACTCAAGATCAGAAACTGGGCAGGGGCTCAGCAGTCTGGAGTGAAGGATTGTTTGAAAGAGATACCGCAGCCTTGGTGTGTAGAAGAGAGAGCTGAAGATCGCTGGAAGAGTGAGCTTTTGGTCTTCCGTTCTGCCCAAGGTGGGAGGAGCCATTTGATAATATCCAATTATAAGTCTGGATTCTAGGTTTGAGCCCAATTGATAGAAGTAGGTATACCCTTACCACATGGAGTAAAAAATGGTGAAATGTGGGGTGTGCGTGTGCCTGTACTACACATAAATATCTATCTTTATGACTAGCTGGCGCCCGCGGCTTCGCCCGCGTGATATCGAAAAAAAGTATTCTATGTGTTCCAGACCATAATCTACTTCTGTGTCAAATTTCATCACGTTTCGTTCAGCCGTTTGACGTTAAAGAGTAAGAAACAACCATACATCCATCCTCACAAACATTCGCATTGATAATATTAAGTAAGATGATCTTACCAATAAAAGCAACGTCTTGCGTGTTGTTCGAGAACTCGGGTTCTCCTTGCGGGATGAACACGACGGTGACGGTGCTGTCGGTACTCTTGGGGCCGGGTTCGTCACCGGCGTCTGTGGCTCGGATCGTCAACTGTACAACACAATACATGTTTATTACTACATTTTTAGGGTTCCGAAACTCGAACGGAAAAAGCGGAACCCCTATAGGATCACTTTAGGACAGCACGATTGGCGCAGTGGCTGAGCGATTGACTGCTGCGCTGCGTGTCGCGGTTTGGATTCCCGCACGGAACAAATATTTCTATGACCTGCAGATAGTTGTTTCGGGTCTGGCTGTTTGTGTATGTGAATTTAAATGTTTGTAAACACACCCACGATACTGGAGAATTCCTAGTGTGGAGCAACGATTTTTTAAAAAAGACAAAAAAAAGACTTTGTTGTCCGTCTGTCTGACTCGAGTTGGAGTCGCTCTCCGAGGGTTGTGTACAAACTTGCGACATAAACGGCCATATCGTTAGACTGTGTCAATGACCACACAGATCGGAATACGGGTCGGTTAGGATCCTAAGGGTTCTGTTATTTGCTTCTGCAGTAAGTAATACAAAAAAAAAACAAGTTTTTCCGCATTTTTCGAAGGAGTAGTTTTAGGAAAGAGGTACTACAGACCTGAAACTCTTGGAATCCTTCCGGTAAGGGCTGCTTCAGTGTAAGCGTGCCGGAGTTCACTCCGTCATTCCACACGTCGAAGTAAGCAGCTGCATTATCTAAAGAAACAAAATGTTTGTAGTGAGGAAGCTGGCCACTAAAAAATCTTGGGTTCCAGGAATCTTTATATGAAACTAGCTTTTACCCGCGGCTTCGCTCGCGTAAAATTAGGTATAACACAGTACCTGCTACCTGCAGTTTTTGCTCTTGCGCCTTATTGATTTGTAATAGCACCGCTATGTTTTCCCTTTTCTTCCGTCGTTCTCCCTCATATCCCACTTTTTTTTAAATAAAAAATAGCCTATGTCCGTCTCCTGGTTCCCAAATATCTCTGTACCAAAATTCATCGAAATCGGTTAAGCCATTAAAGCGTGAAGAGGTAACAAACAAACAAACTCACTTTCACTTTTATAATATTAAGTAAGGATTCATTCACAAACAGACAAATTACAGCATACGGTTTAATCTTCAATATACTTACTTGAATACAATATACTACTTAAAAATAAAATGGGGGGCTGCCGTCTCCGGCTACTAAGACCTGACTGGAGATGCTCACCGTCGCCCACTATCGAAAATGTGACGGTTCCAGCGTGCAGGCCGTCTTCGTCTGTGGCGGAAATTCTCTCCAGCGGTATGGGCGCGGCGCCGACCACTGACAGCACACCGCTGACCACTGCGCGCTCCTGAGGGGACACATATCATCAGCAGAATACAACTGGACATAGGGTACTTTGCATCCCGAAAAACGTGCTGTTCCCGAGATTAATAATTATATCGTTCTTATGATATTAGGTGGCTAAACGGAGTGTAATGGGTGGAGTTCGTGCCTAAATAAATAGTAGCCGCTCTGGTCGATATTTAGGTTAAGCCGCGCTTGCCTAGGTTGGTCTGTGGATGGGTGACCACTCGTTACATACTGAGTTTCCTCCGTACCTCGGAAAGCACGTTAAGCCGTTGGTCACTGCTGTCATTTGTAGATCTTTGACAGTCGTTACAGGTAGTCAGTGTTCCAAAAGCCTGATAACCAGTCTTACCAAGGGGTATCGTATTACCCAGTATTAACTGGGTTGTGGAGGTCAGATAGGCAGTCTCCATGTAAAATACTGGTATCCAGCTGCATCCGGTAAGATTGGAAGCTGACCCAATGATAGTTGGGAAAAGGCTAGGCAGATGATGATATGATAGTAGGTGGCGCCATGTGTCCTATTAAAATAGCTTAAGCAGAGACGATTCGGTCACATACATCACATTCACACACACGTCACATTCTATTTTAACGCGAGCGAAGCCGCGGACAAAACCTGGTAATAAATATAGTACAATATTGCCCCTTCATTACTTTTGATAAAGTGAGTTTATGTAGCGACAACTGCATCTGTTACTTATTTCCTTAACGTGAGCACTTACCCTGGACAGTCTGATGGCAGATCCAGGTTTCGGGAAGACGAACTTAGGCTCGTGGAAGTTGTATGGTCGGACCACTACTTGGTATTTTTCATCAGAGTCCAAATGCGGATCGCCATGGTCATATGCCTGAAAAATTAAGGATGTTGGTGATTTTATTATTTTCAGAGAAGCAGAATTCTTTCAAGGGCTGACAAGTCCAACTGTTCTTTTCATCAGTCTTGCGTGGCCAGCACTTGACTGGAGGTGGACCACTATGTCGGCCAATTTCCTACTGGTCATATAACACAAGTGTTGGAAGGGCCATGGGAAGGTTGGAGGGAGTGTCCCTATTTGGTCATGGAAGTAAAAGATCAAGTATTACCTCTATATGAATCTCGTAGGTGCCCCAATAACCTTGTAATGGCATTGCAGTTACTAGTTCTCCAGTCTGGTCTATTCCGCGGTATTTTTCAATGGTGTTCATGTTGAACAGGTTGGGCACTACTATGTCTCGGTCTGTTGTCAGTCCCAAGATTTTGTACGCCACGCGGGAGTTGTCCGTGCCTGGCTCATCGCGGTCCGGTGCGAATATTTCTGGTTCTATTTTGAAACCCTGAAACGTTTCTTTAACTTATTCCTAGTAGTTATTACTAGTACATATTCCTAGCACATATTCGTATTACTTATTCCTAGTATCCTTACTAATACTATAAAAGCAAAAGTGAGTTTGGTTGTTACCTTTTCACGCCTAAATGGCTTAATCACTTTACTGGTTAATTCACTTTTTTTAACGTTGTAGCTCAATGTACCTTGTTGTTCGAAATAAATAAATATTTGATTTAAAGGAACCACACAGCGGGTTCCAAAACGGCAACGCGTTAGCTCCAGAAGGAGGTGACGGGAAGGTTGAGAAGTGAAATATAGAAGGGAAGGGTTGAGAATACCTCGAGTTCGCTTTCTGAGACGGTCCAAGGAGGGAACTCGTCCGGCGACGGTAACTCAGGCGCGTTGTCGTTGACATCCAGCAGAATTACGAGAACTTCCCCATCGATCTGGTTGCGGTTCCCATCTAAACAAACAAATGCATCATTTGGTGCGAACACACAGACAGCTAGGTCACCCTTTACTTTTGGAGCGATTATTTCCGAAATTATTGACATTATCAAAAAATGATTTATGTAAACCCCTATTCATTTTTAAATACCTTTCCAACAATATATCATACGTTAGGGTTGAAATTAAAAAAAAAATCACTTCCCACTTTACATATAGGGTGGCTACCCTAATAAAACATTTTTTTCCAATTTTTATTTTACCACTTTGTCGGCGTGATTGATGTGATTGATATTGGTACCAAATTTCAGCTTTCTAGAGCTAACGGTCACAGAGATTAAGCGAGGACGGACGGACGGACGGACAGACAGACATGGCGAAACTATAAGGGTTCCTAGTTGACTACGGAACCCTAAAAAAGGTGGTCAAATTCAGGCCTGGGTAGATTTATCAAGACATCTGACAAATGCTTGTACTGACTGGACAGGTCCACTCAATCTGTGTGGTCCTTTCTTAAAAAGACCACTTCAGACACTAATCTGCATAGTCCTCATGTATGGACCTTAAAAGAGACTATGACCTCTGAGTTTGTTTCGGCTATTTCTTCTCAGAGTAGTCGGAAACGAAATACCGGCCTCATAGAGTTTTAAAAAAAAGACGTGTAAAAGTGTTTGTGAAAACCTACTTGCAAAGTAAACATAATTTATCATTACAAGGCCCATGTAGCTTGTGGGCAATCCCAAGTACCTTTAACTTAACTTTATGGGATTGTCTGATAACTTTACCTAAAAAAAGCAGTACATAGTCTACCTAAGTATTTACAAGACACATATTACTTGAATACTTTGAAGTGTTGAATTTGACAGGTCAGTAAGGTAAAGAACCTTAGCAGGCCAAGCCACCCAAAAAAGTATAGTCATATAAATCATAACCACCAAAATGGAGGGATTTGGAAGAGATATTGGTTATATTCTACACTCAGCATTGATGGTCAAGGGAGAAGAACTATAATACCCGGATGTCTGAAGCTGTTTCGGTCAAGTAAAACTTATGCACCGTACTCTGTACTACGTACCTCCTTCGGCTAAGAAGTTATCGAGGATGGTGAAGTGGATCCTGTGCGTGGGCTCGTCGCCGTCCCTGTCCAGCACATCAGGTCCGTCGTAGTGCACGCGGACCATACCCGTCACCAGGTCTACCGCGAAGAAGTCGCGAATACGCAGGTTAACCCCGAAGTTGATTGTGAAGCTCACGTTGCTGTTTGGAACTGGAAATTGATACGGTTTGGTTGGTTGTAAGCAGACGCTGTTTGTGAGACTGACTCTATGGTTAGACTGAAAGCAAAGTAGCCCCGATCATAGTTGGGAAAATGGTATGAATGTGTTTGGCTATAAAAGTTAGAGACCCAAAGAATGGTGGAATGTGTGTAAGGTGTTAAGGTTATTTATTAATTTGTGAACATTGCTGTGTTGTTGTCTCCTTCAAGGAGCTCGTGGTTAAATAATAATCAGCCGCTCAGATCAAACTTCACGTTAAACCACGCTTGCCTAGGTTGGGTCGTGGATGGGTAACCATCCATTACATACTGAGTTCCCTCCGTCCAGAAAGAGTCCAGTAGCATGTGCCTCGGAAGGCACCGTAAGCCGTTGGTTCTAGGAGTAGAATACCGCTGCAGGTCCCGCTGTCCTTTGTAGATCTTTGACAGTGGTTACACGTTTTCTTCTTCCATTCTCCCCTATCAGACTTCACGGCATCATTTAATCTTTTCTCCTTCATATCATTCCTTACACAATACATCCATTTTTTGCTTTGGCCTTAATCTCGCTCTCCGTCCATCAACATTCAGATGCATCACTGTTTTAGTCAGTAGTTACAGGTAGTTAATGGCGAAAATCTGACAACCAGTCTTACCAAAGAGTATCGTATTACCCAGTTATGAACTGGGTTGTGGAGGTAGGATTTGCAGGCTCTGACTGGTATTCGGCTAGCTAAGACTGGAAGCCGACTCCAAATCAGAGCTATGATAGGCTATGATAGGATATGGCTAGGCAGATGATGATGCTGTATTGTTCTGATTTTATAACTCAAAATTGGTGAAAAAAATAGTTAGTACAGTGGTTATTGTTTAGTTTAGCTGTAAGTTTTCCAGAGTTTTTTTTTAAACGTTGCACCACAATAGGGATTCCTCCTGTATCGTGGGCGCGTTTACAAACACTTTAATTCACATACACAAACAGCCAGACCCGGTACAGCTATCTGTAGGCTATACACACAGCGCAGCAGCCGATCGCTCAGTCACTGCGCCAACTGTGTCGTCAGAATTAAAGTTCCTTACGATCTCTGTCTAAGTCGCTGGCAATGAGCTGGACGACTTCATCACCGGTGACTGCATCCTCGTAGATTTCTACAGTGGTGTTGAACTTTTCGGTCTCCAGGCGAGGCACTTTGTTGTTCGTGTCGATTATCTGGATCGCTATCTGTCAACGCAAATTACATAAATGCTTTTGCCATCACCTTTATCCATCTTAACCATGTATGTAAAATAAATAGCTTGGCTGGTCATTTTGCTCTGGGTCATACTTTGGGTCAAACCTTCTGTTACGGAGATGATTTTTAAAAAGATTGATATATGTGGGAGAATAAGGGAAGAAAAGGGAAAACTTAGCATTGCTATTACAATAAATAAGGCGCAAGGGCAAAAACTACAGTTAGCAGGTACTTGTAAATCTGGAAAGGGGAACTGTGTTACCCCGAATTTAACGCGAGCGAAGCCGCGGGCAAAAGCTATTATTTACATAAGGGAGGTTTAAACATATGAGCGCTATGTTTTACCGTGAAAACGTACAAATATTGTTAAACAAAATAAAATGACAGCAAACAGTAGGATGAAAAAGATGCATTTAGTTCTGCAACAGATTCAAGACTTACGTTTGCAATGGTATTCCAGTATTGCTTATCGGGCGGGCATTGCGTTTGGTTTTCCAGGGAGCATTTGTCACTTGCTGTGACAGTGTAATTCAAGTAGAATCTCTTAGGGACGTCCGCGTCTATACCTTGGTTCTTCAACACTGTGATCTGGCCGTTATTGAAGTCAATTGCCACCAGATCTGGTGGAGTGCCATCTGTTGGTCTAAAGAGCAACAAAAGTCATGATTATACACATATCAGCAGGCTTATATAAAACATTCTCTAGCTAGATACTACATAACGCCAAAGTTAGGGACTCAAGTAATTTAAGCCAAAATTATCGCTTCTGTTTTTTTTTTTGAAATGTACGTTGCCCCACACTAGGAATTTCCCCTGTATCGTGGGTGCGTATACAAACATTAAACTCACATACACAAACAGCCACACCCGGAACAACTACCTGTAGGCCATACAAATTTTTGTTCCGTGCGGGAATCGAAGCCGCCACATACAGCGCAGCAGTCAATCGCTCAGCCACTGCGCCAACCGTGTCGTCAAAGTCGATAATTTTGCAAGTTGGCTACTTAGTTAAACCTTGTTCCGAAGCCGCGGGCGAAAGCTGGTTTATTATTTTCCACAATAATTGTGGACCTAGCAATCGTGATCTTCCGTAATTGTTAAAAGTTGCGATACTTACTCGATGGTGTACCGCACTTGGTTGTAGAGCGGCCCGTCAATGTCGGTAGCATGCATGGAGCCGATGACGACGCCGCTGAGGGACATCTCCCGTACGCGGAACTGCTGCTCCAGCTGCCCCTCGCCCCAGATTGGCCAGTTGTCGTTCATGTCGATGATCGTGATTGTGAATGTTGCTAAAACAGAGGAAACTTAATTGGTTAAGGCTCCATTGGTTTACTGCGCTTTGGCCTATTCCCACTTGCAGCGAGATCGGTAGTGTCCCATGAGAGACAGCCCTGACTTATAATGTTCGTGGGTTCGAACCTTTCACAGAAAGCTAGTGATTCTTTTTCCTTGTAATTTGGAATCAAATCTATCCAGAAAGCAAGTTCGTAGGTTTTGACCGATATTTTTTTAATAGTATGTTCGCCTATAGTACGGCCAACAAGAAGCGATACCAAATGTAAACAAAACTCATGCTAAAACCCCATCTAAAATGGCCGCCCGAATGTTGGCGAACCCGTCTAAACGTTGTCATGTTTTTGCCGCGAGAACGAGACATTACGACAAAGGCACAAGATGGAAAGAGCTAAATATTAGATTGTCAACGCCACAGTTGTTCTTTAGGTTAATGACCTTTCGTATCGCTGCTAGTTGGCCTTAGTATACTCTAAATGAAGAAATGTTAGAACGCCTACTTATTAATAGGCTTGTAAGTGTAACGTAACGCAGCTACGACCAGGCTAAATAACACGTCCATGCGGTCCATGATATGGTTTTTTGTCCTAATAGCATTTCTAGCTTTACACGCACTTACCTTCATCATAGTCCGGTCCGATGACGGTGTTTTTATCCCGCACCCTGACCAAGAGGTACAGCACCTCAAACTCCTCATAGTCAATGGTAACACCCTCCCTGATCTGACGCACCTCCACCCGCCCGTACGCTATGCCTTTATTGTTTTCATCTGGGTAACGCGTCAAAATTTCTACACAACTGGAAATTATATAAAATACAGTGAAATGCATTACTGAACTATTGACGTCTGTGTTAGTCGTTGAGGAAAGATCAACTCAGAAAAATGAAAAGGATGTGGTATGACATACTTGTGGAACTCCTCTACGGGTGCATCACGGCCTTGCTTGGTGGCATAGGAGTTCTCCCAGTCGATCTCGAACCAGAGCTCGGCCGTGGTGTCAGGGTCCGAGGCAGTCACTTCCTCAGTGATAGGGAAACCGTGCGGCTCGTTCTCTTCCACATTCGGACTGCCGCGAGGCTGGGTTCACGGAAGAAAGTCACTATTAAATTGTGCTAATGTGATTGAAGTATGAAAGAAGAAGCCAACTCCACCAACTCCATTTAAATTGAGTTGAAGTTTAAAGTCAAAGAGAAAGTAATTTATTTCTCAAAAACATGGTGTTGAGTATGGTACATTTACAAAATGAGAAGTTCAACATATTTCACCAGTGCTAGGTATCCAAATATTGGATATTATGTCATTCAAAATTAATTTATACTAAATTAAATAGATTGCCGTTGAAAAATATTATATTGAATATTACTAGCTGTGCCCAGCGGTTTCACCCGCTGCTCATTTAGGGGTCTGAAAAATAGATGTTGGCCGATTCTCCGAGACCTACCCGATATGTACACAAAAATTTGTTTAAATCGGTCCAGCCGTTTCGAAGGAGTATGGGAACGAAAACTGTGACACGAGAATTTTATATATTAGATTGATAAAATATCAGACTTGTACTGACTAAAACCCACCCATGTTCCTTCTGTTGCCCTTTATGTTCCGGGGCCGCGGTATCTCTTTCGAACAACCCGCAACCCTAGCGGGCCCTCTGCTTTGCTAACATCTCTATGAGGCACGCGTGGAACACAAACGCGCCGGCGACACGGCCTGTCGTCAATAGACGGACGGACGGTGAGCTACCCATTGCTCACCGTCCACAGGCCTGAGAAATCAGGCATAAGGGGTGTTAGATAATTGATAATTCCCAGCACATATGTATAGAACATGTGGAGGATCAGTGCCTTATGAAATGAAACGTAATAGCGTTTCAAGGTAAATGTTGTCTTGTGTCACAGACCGGTGTTGATGAAAATAGCGTAAAGGAAATTCTTCTTCTTTCTTACCAGTCTAAGGACAGGAGGAGTATTGTTGATGTCCTCTAGCTGTATAATCAGCTGAGAGGTAGCGGTGTTGTGCGGGCCTTCGCCTAGTGTGTCATCAGCTCGAACCTAGTATTACAATATAAGTTGAATTATAGGTTCAAAAAGGTGTAACCAACAGAAACAGTCAAGTATACTAAAATATTTTGTATTCAAAGCTTACGTGTCTAAATATAGAAAAAAAAATACCTGAATAAACAGCTCATTCTGCCTGTGATAGTTGAAAGAATCGTTGGCTGTGACGTAGATGTTGCCGGTCTCTTTATCAATTCTCAGGAAACCATCAGCGTTGCCCATCAGCGAATGTCTAGAGAGTTCGATTAATTATATTTTCGAAGTTTTTAAATGGTCGTGGATGGCCAGCTCCGAAACTATTAGAAATCGCGATGAATTATCTAACCCGATTTTGATGAAAACTAAAACAGAATCATTCGATTTTTGAAAAATCTAAATTCAGATTCCGAAATCGAATTCGTTCATTTTGAAAAATAAAACACAATCCTGTTTACTCCGTTTGATACAGTCACTGTTTAGTTAGAATAAAATTTGGAGAATGAATGACATATGTCTCCAATTCTCCATACAGATCTGCGCTTTGGAATGGGCAACTGTTAGTTAGTTTACTCCTATAACTTTTAGCAAGATTACGGAAATACGGAATTACGGAGAGACATGGCAGGTGAATTTCTGATCGCATAATACATGATGGTGAAATACATATGTAAATAAAGGAAAGAGATATTGATTAACAGGAGACGTTATTCACTGTTCCTTCTACATTTTTTCAACCACAAGAAAGTAAACATGATCCCGTCTTCAACACATGTACCGAACAAACAATATACTCACACGACTTCATCGCCGATGTCCCTGTCTTTAGCCACGACGGTGCCCACATGAAAGCCCTCGCCCTGCGTCTCAGGGAACTTGACCGTCTGCACGGCATCCTTGAAGATCGGCAACTCGTCGTTCCAGTTGATCAGGTTTATGTTTATCGTTGCGACTCCAGTCATGGTATTGTTATCCATATCTATTGCTACCGCCTGCAGAATTTAAGTTAAGAAGAGTTGAAAAAATATGTCCTCGTCGTTGTAGTTATTCTTTTCTTACCCGTTGCTGGCAATTCCAAATGACTTCTATCATAGAGCGACAATATTTACAAATAGTTTATTTGGTAATATTTACAAATAATTTATTCGGTAATATTTACAAATAGTTTTTTCGGTAATATGTATATGCATGCTGTAGTACTATGGTTAAAGAATGAACATACCCTTATTTGAATTTTCTTAAAATCAATTTCATCGTTGTCGTAATCCAGCATATGATGGTCTTGTGTGCCCAAGATGAAGGACTGTCGCTGGTAGCCTACTTCTGGGGCAACGTAGAAGGCGTTATGTACTCCCTCCGGATACACACTCTCCAAGTGCACTCTGTACTGTGCTCGTGGACCCTAGCAACACATGGCAAATAATAATTTAAACGAAACCAGCAAAACATAACTAGTATGATGTTGAATTAAAACATTTTGTTCGAAAGCGTTAGTCATTATTTTTAACCGACTTCTACAAAATGAAGGAGGTCCCATATCTGATTTGACATAATATGACTTGAACCAAAGAATGTACCTTTTGAGAGAAATAAAAACCTATTCTATTCTATATAAATTTTATTTATATTGCTTGGTTAGTTTATGAATTATCTTCTATAATACATATTTTTTCTTTTAATTGTTTCATGTGGATTACCTGCTAATAACTTCTACTAACATTGAAAAATTAATACTCGATAAGAATTAGTGTTGGATAGCATACCATAACTAATAAAACAGAAATAAAAAAAACATTTAAAAAACATACATCAGTAGAAAATAGTACATTTTGATTCAAGTGAGGAAACTCTGTGATTGCAAACGAGGCGGATTTAATGCACGAGCCACCAGGCGAGAGCGTTATAGAGCCGAGAACAGCAGTCACAATTAAACCACGTTTTTCAATACTCTTCGGAGAAATAATATAACAGAATAAAAAATATTTTGTACATTAATCAATATGAATTTATGATTTGATTTGATTTTTCCCCGCGCTTTGTCTTCTCATACTGAAGGAGAAACAAATGCATGACATCGCTAAGCAATAGTAAAAACATTAAAAATAAGAAATTCAATTATATTTTGAATTTAGAACTCAAATAAATATCAATTTATTGGAAGCATTTTTTTTATAGATGCTCATGTTTATTTGTGATATTCTATTGATAAACACATTTTTTATTGAAATAAAAATGAAGGCTTAAAAAATAATTTGCCGGCTTTAGGAATTTGAGCAGTAGTTTATTGTTATCCGTGATAGATGATACAGAAAAAATGAAAGCCATAGTTGTGCTAAATGGCAATAAAGCACGTGTGTGAAATACATTCCATATTGAATCTAATCGTAATGGAATAAGAGGCAGTTTTCGAGGAAGTGTATTGAAAATGATTTATTTGTCGAAATAGTATGTTACTAACGTTTTATGTTAAAATTAAGATTTACTCGTAAAATAAAGTGAAGAAACTTACAAGATCCCGATCATGAAATCCGAATTCCTCTAAATTTAAAGTCATCGCAGTCTCCTCCATAATGTCAATAGTATAAATACCATCATTTTTGAGAGGCACTGGTCTTTGGTCATTGACATCGTTGATTATAATGACGATATCGGCTGGCGTCATGTACGAGGGACTACCTTCCACATCGTTGTCACCGTACTTGTATGCGACAATAGACAGTTCGAATACTTCTTTTTGAAGTTCATCTCGGTCTATTGGTCCAACATGAAGCAAAGCACCATCTCGACCGCCTCCCAGAGTTTCAATTTCGAACAAATCTTCTTCTGAAATGCGAAGAACATTCATTTATTCAACCTACACTAAGTTTTTTATATTGTCAACTCTATAGGTAATTGTATTTATTGCATGCCATAGCTTAGATAATTCTACAACTACATTTATGAAGGAGTAACTTGATAAAGATCTGATATTTTTGGAACTGTCCCTGTCCTGGTTCTTATTTCTTACCTTCCTTATCAGTCTCTAGTCGATAGAATATCGGTTTATCGATTCCTGTGTCGGCATCTATAGCCCTTACTCTGAACGATTTCCTGATCTTCTCATCGAATTGTTGCACTGGGAAGATCTCCATCCAGCGCGGGGGTCTGCTTTCCACGTTCCCCACTTCAACCATCATTGATACATTGTGCGAATTTGGTTTGGAATCCTGAGAATTAACATGTTTTAAATTCCAATCACATTGTGATGTACTAGCCTTAAGTGAATTAAACATGTAAGTACTAAAAATAAACAGAATGTTAAAAAAGACCCTACCAAGCCGAAAGAGGTATAAATAGGTTGCTTTAGGTACCAATGACATTGCCAAATTCTTACGAATATTATAAAAGCGTAAGTGAGTTTGTTTGTTTGTTACGTCTTCACGCCTAAATGGCAAAACCGATTTTGAAGAATTTTGGTACAGTAATAGTTTGGACCTTGGAAACAGACATAGGCAAAAAAACCGAGAAACGAGGAGAAAGAGGGAAGAAAAGAGGAGAGAAAGTTTTTTTTTTCGATCATCACGCGGGTTAAAGTTAGCGTTAAACCAAAGTAACTATGCCACGCGGACGAATTTGCGGGCGGAAGCTAGTAAATAATAAATAGAATATTCATGAAATGCATTTTTTTTCAAATTACGACCTTTTACAACAACACCATTAAAAATACCACTAAGCCATGCCATTATTTATTGCCATTTAAGGTTGTCATTTTAGTACATTTTTATTTAGTTAATGAACAGGGTACGTTTTAACACATTGTATATTTCATACTTCTTTTTTTTTTAGAAAATACTTACATAAGCAAACGCTCTGAATATATGAAGAGGGTTTTCCTCAAAATTGAGACTTTTTTTAACAACCAGTACCATATTGCACCGCATCCAATCGTTTGGAATATTCTCTCTGACCAACTCGAAGACTTCTTCGTCTCCTCGTTCACTTTCGATTTCAAAGCGCATGGCGCTTGTACTGATCCGTCCGTCTGCGTCTCGGACTGTGTACACGCATTTTGAGACGTTTGTGTCGCCAAATTCCTACGAAATTAAATATAATTCCAGTTAATGTATAGAGTAAGTTGGGTAGATACATTGTTGTGAAATACTAGAGCCATGGGGTCCGAGTGCTCATCTAGTTTTTCGGGACATTGCAAAGCTGTTAGTTGACTCTTCACGTGACCAGAAGGCTGGCCTTTATTTTGGCCAAAGAATCAGCATTGCCATCCAACAAGGCAATACATCCAGCCTTCTGGACACGGTACACGGTACATCGTTGTCATTAGGACAGCGATGAACATAATTTTTGACGCCCTGTTATTGTTTTCCGTTTTTGACCCTTAAATATGACCACACTTTTCTGATACACGCTGACGAACTACAAATTGCTTGTACCCCACAAAGTATGCGGCCTCGACCACGACTAGTAACATAACAGGCCGGTATTATGAAGAAAACTGCGATCTAATCTTCTTTCTGGATGAAGGGAAATGTTTGAATTTGAACCTTGCTTAGCACTCGCGCTGTTCCACGCGGTGCGGGAGCATCATTCTACAATCAGCATAATTATGAAAGTTCAGTCACTCACGTCTATTTGGCAAGGGGCGAACATCTCGATAATGGGATCGTTGTCGTCGATGTTGACGATCAGGAGCGTCACCGTAGGTTCCAGAGCCTCGCCTTCTACCCTTATGTTAAACATGTAGTTCTGCATCCCGGGAGTCTCGAAGTCCTGCCTTCAAAATACACAATATTACCGTCACCGGGCATATGTCTATTAACCACAGGCCGTGTCGACGGCGAGTTCGTGTTCCACGCACGCTTCAAAGAGATGTCAGCAAAGCAGAGGGTCCTGCCAAGGCCACTGCCTGCCGGGTTTGCGAAAGAGATACCATGGCCCCGAAACATACAGGGCAAAAGAAGGAACATGTTTGGGTTTAAGTCACTAAAAATCAGACACTTCCCCTCTTCAATATAACTAGTGATTTCCCATCCATAAAAAAAGGCGTGACCGTACTCTGTGAAACTAAAATGTGTGCCAAGCATATGTAAAAAGTAGCAGGAGAAAATGAAAAAGAAGAAGGAATAAAGAGAATGACAAAGTAATAACATGGTCAAAAAAAGAACATAGGGTTTGGTGGACAAAAGAGTTATGTTTATGTTACCTATTCGTAATAACGAGGTGCCAGTCGCCATCTATCCTAGTTATGACAGGAGCGAGCATGCTGAATGACCCTACCAAGAAGGGAGCAACCACGGAAGGCACCTTATCGCCTGAAAAAAAAATGGAAACAATCATTCCGCGACCTTACTGTTTAGAAAAAAGACAGAGATTCCTATAAATTATAGAAGACCTATGAATTCTCTATACACATATTATATCTTAATATAATACTCATTACTCGACGACGGATTTACCGAATTTCATGGTTTTTGATTTGTTGAATTTCTCTCCGTGCCGAACAGCATACTTTCTATTAAACTAGTTAAGTAGGTTGGTGGGTAGGGTAGGTATGTAGGTAGGTACAGTAAACTTGACTATCCCCTTGCCTATTATACCTTTCGCTATAAACCTTTCAGCTACAAAACGGATGCTGCTGCCTTATTTAAACACTAGCTTTTGCCCGCGGCTTCGCTCGCGTTAAATTCGGGGTAACACAGTTTCCCTTGCGCCTTATTGATTTGTAATAGCAACGCTAAGTTTTCCCTTTTCTTCCCTGTTTCTCCCTCATATCCCACTTTTTTAGAAAAAATATTAGCCTATGTCCGTCTCCTGGTTCCCAACTATCTCTGTACCAAAATTCATCAAAATCGGTGTAGCCATTAAAGCGTGAAGAGGTAACAAACAAACAAATAAACAAACAAACAAACTCACTTTCGCTTTTATAATATTATATATATATATATATATATAAGTAAGGAAGTAAGGATTAACACTACGACCGGTCTGCGACCTTCACCAGGTCATCGAGGATCATCGGCTTCGATGACCTTGCTAACTAGCTGATATGCATCCCATTAGATTGGATGCTGATCCCAACATAGTTGGGAGAAGGATAGGTAAGTGATGGAAATAATAAGTAGTTTTGTGATCACAAACCTTTGTAGTTTAACTTGGCGATGGGCACGTGTCCCTCGATCTCTTCCTCCATGTAGATGAACTGCGTAGCCATGTTGGGGAAGTGTTGGTCCATGTGGAAGATATCCATGCAGATGTCTAGTCTGTCTTCGGCAGGTAGCAGGGGTCGCTGGCTCCATGTCAGTCCTAACGATTAAACATTCATGTACCTAAGCCAATTTTCTTTATATTCGTATTTCGAACTATACAGGGTGGCCAGTTGATAGGCGCCCAAAGAAAAAAATTAGATGCCTTATGCTGAGGGGTACCCGAATTACCCCCATGTATGTTCCGCGATTATTTGTAGTTTAGGAGCTAGAATTTTTTTAAGTACTATTTTCAAAATTTTCACCTAACATTGGTTTTTATTTTTTATGTCTTTATCCCTATCATTTTTAGATATTCTTTTTTGTGGAATCTATTAGCGATAACAATAGCTACCATGCAAAAAAAATCCGTTTGCCTAGGCATTGTAAAACTTACCACAAAATTAGTCCAAAGTTCAAAATTACCATTAGAGTTCGATAATCAAAAATGTTCAGAGCTTAAAAACAAATAAGTTAGGGGTGCCAGAGGTCTCTAAATGATCTTAAAAACTTCTATGGACCTTCAACAGACAAAATCAGTAAAAAAATATAGAGCTTGATCGGGGATTATTTCCTGTAATTAGCGTTGATAGCAATAAAGGTATTTTTACAGTTATTGTTATAATTTGGGATTTCTTTATTTTTGCCACTTTTATGATAAAAAAATACGGTAGATAGTTTACAAATTTTATCAAAACACGTTACAAAAGGTTTCCAAAGTGCCGCTTTACCACAGAAATGCACAATCTACATCTACGGAGGAAATTGTCTTTTAGCTGTAAACCATGTCTCGTCTCAGTGTTAAGTTAACGTCTGACAGCAAAATTGGTAATTCTTCAAGAACTCTTTGTAGGTGGTTCCATCGAGCTTGGACAGCGGTCTGGCTATGGATTCTCCATAGTCCGCTATCGAGAATCCTCATTCCGTAAGACCATAAAATTTTCAACACCGCTTCAGTGTGAACATGTGGTCTCAACGGTGAACTACCAATTAGTTTACCACCACCATTCGAGCTGCCGTCCAAGGGCCTAAGACTTCTATTACAATAGTGTCAGAATGGTCGATCACTGATCGCATAATGGTTAATTTTGACAAGTTTGGTAATCTACTACATACTAAACTTGTCAAAATCAACCATTATGCGATCAGTGATCGACCATTCTGACACTATTGTAATAGCAGACTTAGGCCCCAGGCTCGTGATGGTACGCACGGGACACTAACAATGAGGAAGAGCTAAAACGGAAAATTGAAGAAGCGGGAAATGTTGTAAGAAGTAACAGAGAAGCCTTTAGACAACTAAAAGACAATTTCCTCCGTAGATGTAGATTGTGCATTTCTGTGGTAAGGCGGCACTTTGAAAACCTTTTGTAACGTGTTTTAATAAAATTTGTAAACTATCTACCGTATTTTTTTATCATAAAAGCGGCAAAAATAAAGAAATCCCAAATTATAACAATAACTGTAAAAATACCTTTATTGCTATCAACGCTAATTACAGGAAATAATCCCCGATCAAGCTCTATATTTTTTTTACCGATTTTGTCTGTTGAAGGTCCATAGAAGTTTTTAAGATTATTTAGAGACCTCTGGCACCCCTAATTTATTTGTTTTTAAGCTCTGAACATTTTTGATTATCGAACTCTAATGGTAATTTTGAACTTTGGACTAATTTTGTGGTAAGTTCTACAATGCCTAGGCAAACGGATTTTTTTTGCATGGTAGCTATTGTTATCGCTAATAGATTCCACAAAAAAGAATATCTAAAAATGATAGGAATAAAGACATAAAAAATAAAAACCAATGCTAGGTGAAAATTTTGAAAATAGTACTTAAAAAAATTCTAGCTCCTAAACTACAAATAATCGCGGAACATACATGGGGGTAATTCGGGTACCCCTTAGCATAAGGCATCTAATTTTTTTCTTTGGACGCCTATCAACTGGCCACCCTGTATAACAAAAAGTTACACATTATTTCTGACAATCAAAATTATAAAACCAACAGATGTCTTAAAATCATTCATGAATTTTAGTTAATTTTTATTTTATTATTTACCATCAAAATTTTGTTCAGGTAATTCAGGCCTTTCTTCCGGTCTTGGTATTTCATTCATGTACCCACATCGGTCTCCAATAGCTGTGAGCAAAAGAAACATTATTATGACAAAAAAGATTAGGTAAACTATCATCTGATTTAATGTTAAACATGTTTGGCTTTCGTTCGTGTTACGCCCCGTCGAGGACCACAGATTTGGCGACGAGTTTAGCATGCATCAGCTCCTATCTCTTGCAAACAATGGACAGAACTGACACAATATCAAGTGCCCCATCGTTTGTTAGGGAACACAACATTTGAACTTCAAGCGGAGTCGTGTTTGAATCACCACCCGGACAGGTTTTCCTTGCTTCGGACAACCTATATCCGGATTCTACTTAGGGACTTAACTCGCGTCCAGATGGGAAATAATTTGCGACGCGACGCGGCGGTATCTACCATTTCCACATTGTACCTACACAAATTAAATTTAATTAAACATTTGATCGTGGCCATACGAAATGTGTGCGCTTAATGAATAAGTTTTTCTTTTCCGTCAAACAGACATTTTTCCTGTGATACCGAGAAATATTTTTTGTAGCGCAATGATCTATTTCTTCAACATAATAGCTTGGAGACTGCGTCGCGGGCGTCGTTGTTGTCTTAGAACCGAATAGATGCGTTAACGGTACTACACGCACGTTTACATTACATATCATGACGAACTCACACCCAGTCTGCCACAGCGCTTGAAAGGTCGCGACTATCCCTGCGTGTTCGTATAAGTCCGCACGTGTAAAATTCGTATTCAAAGTGCGCCCGGCTTTAATATTTTGTAAGTAAGGGTAGGCAGTTTTCAAATGACACCGCTTGTCCGTGTGATCAAGCGGCGATGCAGATCTTATGTCGCATTAGATTGCAACTGGCCTCCACCTGCAAGTAGGTTTTCACGAACACTTTTACACGTACTTTTTTTTAAACTAGTTGAGGCCGGTGTTTCGTACCCGACTACTCTGAGAAGAAACAGCCGAAACAAACTATGGAGGTCATAGTCTCTTTCAAGGTCCAGACAAAAAATCTTGGTCAACTTAAGTACCTACATGAGGACAATGCAGATAGTGTCTGACATGGTCTTTTTAAGAACGCACCACACAGATTGAGTGGACCTGTCCAGTAAGTGCAAGCATTTGTCAGTTATCTTGTAGCTCGACTCATAAACCAAGGGGCTTAATGACACGACGAACAATACCAAAAAAAGGACATTTGTGTAGGGTGACGAGTGGTGTCGAGTGAAAATCGCCTAAGGATTACATTGTGCGGAGGTAGTGGTTGTAGCTGCGAGGCACACCAGCACTGCCGTCAGTATCCGAACGTCGACACCCATCTCATGTTCTTTATTAGTACCGATGGCAAAGGCACACTTCTGTAGCAGTTATTGTGACTCTGTGGACAAATTGTTATAGATATAGTATTAAAAGGTGGTAGAAGTGATACGACACATCGGACTATAAGAAATAAGTGTCGTGTGTGGCCAGACCTATTATTTCATGAAAACATTTGCTTTTTAGTTTGATATGCTGTGAAAAAAAGAAAAACCCTGTCTCGTTAAACACTTTAAGGTGTGTCCAAACATTGAGCAGCAAGAGCGCGGCAGCAACACGCGGCATTTGTAGGACACATTTCTGCCGCGCTCTAGTTTGGACAAAGCCAACTAATGTTTGCGCGGCAGTACTGCGCGGCACAACCAAGATATGCCGCGCGCTTCAGTTAGCATCAGAACTAAAATGAAAGAGTCGCATGTGTCGTAGCTCTGCTTATTTTTAAAAATTGTGTAAAAGAGCTAAGAAGACACATATTTTAACGAGGAAATGCTGGATGAAACCACTTTTCCAACGGAGGTTACAGAATACTGAGTCAATCAATTATGAAATTAATTACCGGACACCACAGTTTTTAAGACTAACCTTGGAAGAGTTTGAACATTTACATAGCCTGGTTGAGTCACATATTAAAAAAGAAGATGTTTAAGCTATTGCATAGCTTCTATCGCGGGCCTTGAGCGCGGGGACCGAATCCAGAAATTCCGTAACGAAAAAAAACCTGACGCTCACCACTCCGACGGGCACGCAGTAATGGCTTGTCTAACGTCGCGGTCGTTTACACAATACGGTCAGTTATTTCAATCCCGATTTTAATGTTCTAATAGCGTGTTTGGTAGAGAATCGGATAGTCAATCGACAATACGCTGGATCAATCCCAAGGTCATGTCTTTCTTTTTGCGAATTCTTTTCATTGGAAGTACTTTATAAATATTATATTTAGTTTTTATTTTTTTATTTATTGTGTAAGTTGATAAAAAATTATTCTTTTTTGCGACTTCTTTTCATTGGAAGTACTTTTTAAATATTTTATTTAGATTGATTCTATTTATTGCATAAGTTGATAAAAAATGCTATGCAATAGCTTTACCGCGGGAGTCCCCGAGTACCACACGTATATTTTTTTAGAAGATTGCTTGTTTTTTCTCTATTCCTTTCTCGTCTATAGTAACTTAAAATACTTTTCATTTTAGCCTTTAATTCCTTCTTGGGAAGATTAAAATTGTTGGCTATTTCATTCCACAAGTCTTCACGTTTATTTTTATTATGGTATTCCTTTTGTCGAGGATCCCATAACTCTTCAAAAGATCCATACATTTCAATTAAACGAATCGATGTTTCGTTGTCCATGTTTGTGCGTAGAAATACGTCCAAACACAATTACTGCCGAATGTTTACTAAGAATGTTCGCGCGCGGCAGGTAGCCAGAAACGTTCGCGCGCGGCAGTCGTCTAAACACAGCGCGGCGGGCCGCGCGCGGCAGCCGCGCTCGATTGCCGCTCGATATTTGGACACACCTTTAAAGTAGTTACTTTACTGCTAGTAGAATAAGTAAGCTAGTACCGCTATCAAAGATCACAATTCACAATACAGATCATCTATCTCATTGATTGGTTGATTGATAAGCCTACATAAAAGAAACCCCTACCAACAAATAACATTTTATAAATTCTTTTTTTTTTCGTTTTTTCTCAGTTCAAATTGAGATCATGGCAAAACTATTTATTCTTGTACATTTCATAGAATACGAACTTTAAAAACAATAAAAATACAAAAGATAAAAATATTTTGTGCAATCAAATACAATCAAAGAATTAAGTACCTATAAGCGCAGATAACTGTGATACGGCCAATTTCGCATACAATTGGAATGTGGGGTAAAATAAAGTGAAACTGAAATGCACAAAGGGAAAATTGTTGAGGGTATTCGTAGCAATAAACAAGAGAAAAACATCACACTCCAAACCACAAAGGTTGGAAACATATATCACACAACACACTTATATTAAAAAGGCGATAGTTTGTATGTGTAAGTTTGATGAAATTTGGTTACCCTGGCAAAAGTCATTATGTAACTTTGCCAATGGGAGACGGAACGTAGGTCTTGCGACATACAAAGGAACTACTGATGGGGGCAAAGATCTGCAAGGCAGAAGAGATTTGGCATGCTATGTTTTGAGAACGCATTGGAATAGATGGGCCGCAGGTGAAACACGGTGACTGACGAATGTGGCGGAGGAAAAGCTAGCTTGACGAACTTACCCCCGAATACTGAAATGTCACTCAAAATTTAAGTCCCACTTAAATTTAACAGAGACTCAGAAGTGACGTTTGAACATACAAAATCTATAGTTTAAGAGCTGCTCAAATGTTAAGCAGCCCTCACATTTTGAGTAACGTTTCAGTATTCGGGGGTAAGAGGCTTTTTTAGAAGCAGCAAAACCACACATAATAAGGAGCTGAAGATTTTGGGGAAGATCTTTGACTCGTAGTGGGACAATACAGGTTAATTAAACAAAGGCGAATCGGGGTCCTGCTAAAATATACTCTCAAACAGTTGCATGCTTAACATCTTCAGATGAAAAGATTAGGGTTAGATCAAGTTATACTGTTACGTTTTACCTAATTTTTGAGAGACAAAGAAAAAATAACTGTTACTTTCCTTTTAAGGCATAAGCCTAAGTAATACAAACTCATAAGCAAACCATAATTAGTATCATCATTTTCCTGCCCTTATCCCATTCGATTTGGGGTCGGTGCAACACGTTTTCTTCATCCATTCGGGGAGAATGGATGAAGAAAACGAGTATCAGACGTCACGGCATCATTTACCTTTCTCCTTCATATTATTCCTTACACAATCCATCCATCTTTTCTTTGGCCTTCCTCTCGCTCTCTGTCCTTCAACAATCAGAGCCATTGGTACCGAGTACGCAAAAAAGAAATCGAGCATGCCGATAAATTCATAATGCGTCGATACTAAAAATATTCAATTAAGCATTTATCAAAACCGGATGATCGATCTGATTAATCATTTGTAGTGTTTCTTTTTGTGCCTCTCAATAATAAATAATCTTACCGTTTTGGTGTTGACTCGATGACGTCGTTTTGTAGTAAGTAAAACTTAACTATACTTAATTGTCCTGTAACACTAGATATGTACACTATAAACACCTATTTCACTTGTGAAAAAAGTTTGTACTTATTTGATAATAAAACAACACACAAGCCGATTGGATTGTTTCTCTAGATCGAGTGCGACGATGTGTTATTTTTTTTCGTGAAAATCGTCATAACCGATAAGATTGGGCGATAATTACTTATTTTACATATCGATTAAGGCGGGCGATAATATACGATAAGGCAATACGATTGTACTTTTTTGTTGTGTCCTCAAAACTATGAGAAATATCTTTGTTTGGGAGGATTGCGAAATATTTTGTCAACGATAGCTTAATTTTTGAGAGACATATTTTTTTACTTTTTGTTAAGTTTAATTTTCACTACCATACTATCTCTCTCACTCAATTCACTGATTTTTAGTAACTTTTTTTTACTGATGTGAAATCATCAAATTTCTCTGACGGTCAGTCTTTTACTGATTAGATTAAAACAAACCCATGTAAGGAACGTGGGTGGGTTTTAGTCTAGTCTTTTGCCCTTTATGTTCTGGGGCCGCAGTGTCTTTTCCGAACAACCCATAACTCCGGATTTTTAGTCACTTGAAATTATAAATCTGTATATGGACAAACAGCTCGTGGTTAAATAATAACAGTCGCTCTAATCGATCTTTAGGTTAAACCGCGCTTACCTAAACGTAAACGCCCGGTACGTACCGAGTTTCCAGCGTGCCTGCAAAGCACGTTAAGCTGATGGTCTTGGCTGTCATATCCCGAAAGTCTGACAACCAGTAAAGGAGTCTTAGGAAGAGGTACCATATTACCAAGTAGTTACTACCTGGGTTGTGGAGGTCTTATAGATAGTTGCTCCATGTAACATACTGGTATTCATTTGCATCCGGTTAGACTGGAAGCCGACCACAACATAATTGGGAAAAGGCAGATGATGATATGAACATTCAACGATCGATATTTTTCAGAGTGTTATCTAGTTCCCTGCCTTGTTAGTAAAATTGTTATTGGTTTTTTCGAACAGGAATTTCTCATTAGCAGCCACAGATTCTAGATTCGTGCTCAGTTGATGGCAATAGGCTCGCCACCACATGGAACTCACTCATAACTGGTGATACTGGGTGGGTGTACCATATTAGGTACACCTCTACCTTATCCTTCGGGGATCACAGGCTTGATATGTTATGTTATAAATGCTATCTAGCTAAGTAAACATACCGGCTACAATAAGAAGACGAATACACCTCCAGTTATACCCTTCATTTCATTTCATTCTTTATAGCAATTTCAAAAAGAAGTTCAACGTATCCACATATATTGCTTCGCTAGTTTTTGAGTTGTCTTCTACAATATTTTTTTTTCTTCTTTGGTATAATATAGACGACTAGCTGATGCCCGCGTCAGCACGTGATGATGACAAAAGTATACTATGTGTTATTCCATACTATAATCTACTTCTGTGCCAAATTTCATCAAGATCCGTTTTGTAGTTTTATCGTGAAAGAGGATCAAACATACATCTATACTCACAAACTTTCGCATTTATGATATAAGTTGGATATGCTAATATCTCTTGGTAGCAATCGCAAATGAATACTTACTCGATAAAAATTTGCATGAGATACATACCATAACTAAAAGGATGGCAATTTTTTTTTAAGTTGAAGAATTTGTGTGAGAAACCATCATACAACAAATAAAAAACAAAAACCGGCCAAGAGCGTGTCGGGCCACGCTCAGTGTAGGGTTCCGTAGTTTCCCGTCCGTCACAATAAGTGTTCCCAGTTATGAGACCAACCGAACAATTCGGTAATACCCGATCCAATGTAATAAGTACCTACAGCGCCATCTCTCGGGGAATTGGGTTACTAATTAATACAAAGACGTGCAATTTCGGTGGTAATTTTGGATTGCGAGAACCGATTTCAATCATTATTTTTTTGTTTGAAAAAAGATACGTTCAGGATAATAAAATATGTAAACAAAGTTACAAAAAATGCTTGCATATACGATTTTACTACAAACTTAGTCCAGAAATTATTTTGTACAACTTTTTGTCTTTTTTGTACAAAAACTGTTGTGTCAATCAAGTTCAAAATGATTTTCATAGAAAGTCCTTATAAAGTTCTACTTTTCAGATTTTTTTCATATTTTCTAAACTTATGGTTCAAAAGTTAGAGGGGGGGGGACACATTGTTTTTTACTTTTGGAGCGATTATTTCCGAAGTTATTGACATTATCAAAAAATGATCTTAGTAAACCCCTATTCATTTTTAAATACCTTTCCAACAATATATCACACGATAGGGTTGAAATTAAAAAAAAAAACACTTCCCACTTTACATATAGGGTGGCTACCCTAATAAAACATTTTTTTCAAATTTTTATTTTACCACTTTGTCGGCGTGATTGATATACATATTGGTACCAAATTTCAGCTTTCTAGTGCTAACGGTCACAGAGATTAAGCGAGGACGGACGGACGGACGGACGGACGGACGGACGGACGGACGGACAGACAGACATGGCGAAACTATAAGGGTTCCTAGTTGACTACGGAACCCTAAAAACGACTTACAAAAAACACATTTACTTAGGGAAATCGGTGGCAATAGCACACACAAATAGAGCTCCGACTTCCTGAAATAAATATATGTTTTGTCTTTTTTTTTCTATGTTGCCAGGGTAGGGAAACTCAAGGTGAAGACTGACGTTATAAAGAAGTTTATCAGAACAGTCACGTTCAGTAATTTCTTCACGTTTACATCCATCACCGATTGACGAGAGATGGAGATAGCACGGACGCACAAACTTGATCTCTGACCTCTTCATGATGCTAAACCTTGTCGCCACTACACTATTGACGTACTTACCCCTCATGGAGAATAACCCATTCAAGACAGCGTCGAACTAACTACTAGCTGATAATTATGTTTAATGAAACATTATTAAAGTTGTTATGGTTTTTTTTCGCAGCTCATTGTGGTGCTGATTATTAACTTAGCAAGACAATCGATAGAAATAAGTACTTTGAACTGACATGGTCACTAACGTTATTATTTGAACGAAGTTCCTTAACGCGCGTTGCGAAACGACGGAAAAAATTAAGACCAAAAGTTGTAACGATACTTTTTGCTATAGCTATAAGCCGTGCGCGTGTTTCTCTGTCTCTCTATCATAGAAAGCAATCCAGTCATTTTCGTTTCGTCTTTTTATTTCGCAGTGGTGTCGCGACGATTATTTTTGTTCAGTGTATATAGGTTTTTTGTACATAATAAATAATAACTTCGTTCCATCCAGGTGTCCCTTGACACCTCTCAAGTTTTAACACTTCAAACGGGATATTTACCATGTTTGTTATTTATTTCGAGTTCGTTTGCAACATCGCCAAATAACAAACATGTTAATTCAAGTGTTAATAATAATCGACTGTTTTTATACACCATTTAAAGTTTAGGTCCAGGCGCAGACACTTAAATATGGCGCATCTCTCATGATATTGCTAAAACTAAATAAATATTTTGCATTTAATGCCGTGGAACTCTGGCAAACGATTCTGGCTTAGAGCTGTGTGGTACCCTGCCTTGTCTGATCATCCAAGTTACGTCTTTACATGGTTCATGAGCGTGTGTATTCAAAACTTAGCAGGCTATATTATGGGATAAAATAGTCTTAACGCGCCAGGACCCAAAAAAATCTTGGCATATCTCACTTACTCGCTCACTTCTTTATCAACGATAATGGTTACGATAATATCAATAATAATATTTTCATTATTCGCGCATGATTAGTAACGCCAACAAAAGCCAAGATACCGGGACATCCCGCCATTTTGTGTGGCAAGCAGCTTGGATTTATCAAATCAATTTTAATCTAGGATTAACTTTGGTGATCTTCAGAGCAGACGATAGGAGTAATGGGAGGTAGGTATAATGGAGCTGCCTGTGGTCACGCCATCACGCAACGAGCCTGCAATGTCCTGTGTGTTCAATTTAAAAACGCGTTTAAGACTTCATTGGGATCGCCATGGCGCTGTATAGCTCGTCAGGAATGTCTGCAGAAGCTCGCACGGATGGTTTCATGCTAAAGAAAGCGAACCTTTTACTACAGCGCCTGCACTTCATGGTAGTGATAACAGCATTTTGAAGATGAGTGCTGTTAGGGTTGTTCCTTGCAGAGATACCTACTGGCTGGGGACAGCCATTGGTCTCAATAAATACCATAACAAAAACGTCAGTTGGCGTAGGTATCGCAAGAGTGACTGTTTGCGACCCTGAAACTCCTGGACTCACTCACGAGTAGCTCCTGGTCTGCATGCTTGCAAATATTTCTGTGTCTCGGCTGACGACAGATGTCCGTTAAAGTTGTACGCTACTTCATTGAAAAATACATGCGCTTGAGATAAATATAATGGTAAATAAAAACAGAAATAGTTTTTATCTCGTTTTCTTATCATTACCATTCTTTCGCTCGCCCGGAGTCCGGACGCTGTTCGTGATTATACACGGTAGTAAAGTGGACCTTTACAACTGGCAAGTTAATTTGTTGTTGTCGGTTATGCTGAAAAACGCAACTCCACAATTCTTCTTCTTACTGGCCAGTGTCCATTAATTCCTGTTCTGTGTAGCAGTCAAAACACGATGTTATGTGTCCTATTGCTTGTGAAACAGCCACAACTACAAAACCAAACACAATCATATTGTACACAAGGCTAGTATTATTATTTATTCTGTGTTTCACTGAGTAGGTTTTTGTAAATCATTTGTATACCACTGAGTAGATTTTAGGAATGACAGTAAAATGTTTTTTTTTTGTATGTCGGTAAGTGGTATTTCACTTATAATAACAAAACAGTCTAATCTATAGAGAACAGTCAATACTCTATAGCTAAAATTGCTCAACCATAATGTGTACTTAAGAGGAAGTTTTATAAAAATTAGATCATAATTGACCTTGTAGGGCACGGCAAAAGGGTATAGGAGAGGAAGCTCTGTTTTAGGAGATAGTTGTTATTTTTCCATGTAGATGTGTTAATCACCTAAGAGTCATCTAACGAGACTATTTAAGTATCATTTGTAAACAAATCAATGATCGTCTAATAACAAATGTTGACCCGCGATAAGGTCCCCTTAGCTCGCCAGTAAGCGGGTCTGGGGCTAGCGCCGACACACTGCTGCTCTCAGTCGACACCAACACGTTCACCAATCAACGCACCCTTATCGATTCACAAGTGAGTTTTACTTTAACTTGTATATTTGTTTTTGTGTTGTTATTACCGGGTTTTGCAATTTGGTTTAATTTTAAATAGCTTTACTATTCAGATCACAAGTGAATGAGTAACTATCTTGTTTTACAATGTCTGTTCTTCAATATTTCGTAAGTAATACGGGGATGTAAAATGGTCACAAAGTTACAATTCCATTTAAGTTTTTTAACGTTATTTATCATAGGTATAATTATCCTATTATCTGCAAAGCAGCCATTTTGGAACCTCATTGATCTTCAAATCAATTTAAATTAATTAAAAAAATTGTTGCATGTTTAATCTTTGAGAATTGTATTCTATTTTAGTTCGAAGTCATTTTGAGGCTACGTCCTGTTCGGTATCAAAAATTTTTCTTTCATTCTCAACAATTGAATAAAGTATTTATTTATAAACAACTTATACCAACAGTAAACACCACACATACAAGATATCGGTCGTACATAAGACATGAAGTAGGTACTCTTTTCTAGATATTTTGGTCAAAAACATGTATCTATTCTTGTTAGTAGTCAAATCAGTGAGCAGGTCAAAAAGTCCGATTCGGACTTGCCCACCGAGGGTTCCGTCAAACTTGCAATATAAACGTCCATATTTAGCTGCATTATTAGAGAGTTGATTTTTTCACGGCTCCAAGAGACTGCAGTCTTAAGATTTAGTTTCAAATCGACAGATACAGTCGTAAGATACAGACAGACAGATAGGCGGAGAATAAAAGTAATCCTATAAGGGCTGAAGCACGGAACCCTAAAAATTGAGTACTAAATTGAATAACATATATTAGTATAACCTTTACACATAGATATGTGTAAAGGTTAGTCTTAGAAATTTACTAATTTCTTTTTAATTTATTTGGTCTCCATGAGCAGGTCAGTTAGTTGGAAGAAATCCTTATATACTAATATTATTAAAGTGAAAGTGAGTTTGTTTGTTACGTCTTCACGCCTAAATGGCTAAACCGATTTTGATGAATTTTGCTACAGAGATAGTTGGGACCCTGGAGACAGACATAGGCTATTTTTTTTTAAAGAGTGCGATGTGAGGGAAAGAGAGGGAGAGAGAGGGAAAAAAAGGGAAAACTTAGCATTGCTATTACAATAAATAAGGCAAAAACTAGAGGTATAAATAAAAAGAATCTTTTTGCTCTTCTATCTTTAAAGTCATTTCCTGTTTTGAGTAAAGTACTTTAATGTGCATAAAAATAGATTATATTAACGGAGGTAAAATCATAAATTTTATAATGTTATTCGATGTATGCGTTTTGTAATGAACGGTGCAACAATAACAATTGATTAAGTCCGTCTTTTATTAAGATTTATGAGAATATTAATTGAATGGAGGAAAATAAAAAGCTTAAGTGCGCTTGCTTGCATTGCATGAAATCTGTAACTCTTGTTTGTATGGTATGGGGTCACGTACCTAGGTACCCGTATCTTGCCATAAACAGCGTATATAATCACGAGAACGCATACACATGTATACACGCAGAAACTTTAAAAAACGTTTTTCTCCATGTACTTATTCATTTTACGTTTTTCCGAACACAGTATTTTTGAATAGGCCTCTCTCTGTTTAGCGTTGTCATCTCATTGTTTCTCCTTCAGTCTGAGAAAACAAAACGCGGGAAAAAAAAACAAACACATTATAGTTACATTCAGATTAATGACAAAAGTACCTTTTTATTTTTAACTTTTATTAACAAATCATAAACACTTTCATTTAAATAAACTTTGATTAGGAATATTTAAAATGCAACACTTACCAATAACAATTTTTCTTATAAGTTTAATGTGACAATGTATTTTTGATAAACGTGGCCTCACACTAGGAATGTCTCCTCGTGGGTGCGTTTACAAACATATAAACTCACATACACAAACAGCCATACCCGAACCAACTATCTGAAGGTCATACAAATATTTGTTCCGTGCGGGAATCGAACCCGCGATACGCAGCGCAGCAGTCGATCTCTCAGCCACTGCGCGAACCGTGCCGTGATATTGTGACACTACTTATTAACTGTGGTATTAAATAATTTCACGGAACCGTTGTGGCTTTTCTGCGGTGATTCCGAAAGTTGATGCCGCTGCCTACTTTCGGTATCACCGGGTCTACACCGCACCATACATTTCTGTTGCACGCTGTATAAGAAGGCAAAACACTCAAATGATCGGATATCTTAATTGCCTTCTTGATTACTAAATTATTGGTGATGAAAATTTACCGATAGAGTCGATTTCGGGAAAGTAACTCTAACTTCCTCAAATACAGCTTCTTATTCTTCATTGAACACTAAATTAAAAAAAAACAAACAGCCATGAGCGTGTCGAATTCGTGCACAAAGGGTTCATTACCATTATCTATAAAAACGGCAAAAACATGTTTGTTGTATGGGAGCCCCTATAAATATTTATTTTATTATGTGTTCAGTAAAAAGTGAACACTTCAAGTGTCTAACTAACACGGTTCATGAGATAGAGCCTGGTTACAGACGGACGGAAAGCGGAGTCTTCGTAACAGGGCCCCGTTTGGATACGGAATCCTACCAAATATACATACAAATTGTAGTGCACAGACGCCAGCAGGTCAAGCTACCCGAAACTGTCAATTTTTCCCAATGAATCTTGAACCTAATACTTTAGAAATGAAGTCGAAAATCTATCAAAGAAATCTGACAGATTGTGGTAGCTTGATGTGCAGGCGTCTGTACAACGGCGATCTTACTTGGCTGAAGATTATTATCATTTTACTAATGTGCATAACCAGTAAACTTAATACAACTTGCTATGAATAGAATATCCAGATATGCCAATCCAGTTACCCGGTACTTTGTATCAATCTTCAAAGCTCTAACCGAGCATCAGGGCTAATTCTACTTACTTAATACTAATTTACATTATTGACTTGATCAAACTGATTTACAGTAGAAAAAAATATGTTTAAAACAAATTGAATAATTCGATGGACTTTTGTTAATTTCAATTGGTTCATCTCACGCAAGTATATAAATAACAAACACAATTTTATTTATAAAAAATCAAAGTAATAACATATCCATTGATATGTGACCCTTCCCCGCGTTAGATAGTTCCACTGAGTTGCGCCCGCGCATGCACTCGTGATCATGAGTAAAAGCATGTGCGCAGAGAGCATGTCGGACAAAGTTCACACATGCGTCTTGGATAGTAAACAGAGATGAGCACACAATCACACAACCCTACCGATAAGATAGCGTCTAGTTTTTATTAGGTATTAGTTTTTCCCCGCGGCTTCGCTCGTGTTATTTTCGGGGTAACACATTTCCCCTTGCGCCTTATTGATTTGTTATAGCAACGCTAAGTTTACTCTTTTCTCTCCTCTTTATCCCTGAAATCTCTCTTTTTTTTAAAAAATATCCTGTGTCCGTCTCCTGGTTCTCAACTCTCTCTGTACCAAAATTCATCAAAATTGGTGTAACCATTAAAGCGTGAAGAGGTAACAAACAAACAAACTCACTTTCGCTTTTATAATATCAGTAAGGCAGTAAGGGTATTAGTAAGGATAAGGATATAGATTTCTAAGCAAACGAAATAATATAAAAAAATGCACTTTGGCGTACATGAGAACTAGTTAAACGATAAGAAAAGGATGGAAGGAGGAAGGAAGGATCATTTCCTATAGAGCGAGAGCCTGCAAGAAACACTATAGTCACCCTAAAAATATTTAGTTTGACAATGTTATAATGTTTGTTATGTTCAGCGTTAAGTATGAGACAAAACGTAAAATAACTTTAAAAACTTTAAATATTGTAAAAGTGAAAGAATATGAAGAAAAAGTTAGAAAGGCTGCGCAAGTAGTTGTTGGAAATTATCATTAGCATACAATGTAACTACAAAAAAGAAAAATCTAGATTATACAAAACCACCAGTATCGATAGAATCTTTTTGGGTCGGCTTAGAATTTGCCTATGAGATGAGGTCTTTGGAACTTCGGAAGTAGCGGCCATCAGTTCCCGTAATGTATGTACAGACGCCTGCATATCAAGCTACTACAATCTATCAGATTTCTTTGATAGATTTTCGACTTTATTTCTAAAGTATTAGGTTCAAGGTTTTAGGTTGGGAAAAATTGACAGTTTCGGGTAGCTTGACCTGCTGGCGTCTGTACAGGAATCGTAGGACACGATAGTGCTGTAACACAGAGATAACCAGCCATTCAAAAATGTGCAGAGTAAAATGTTATGTAAATTCAGCAGTTTATACATCCACCTACGATTTTAACTTTGGGTTTTATAATCAAAATCAATTTTCCGTTGACTAAATCATATGTAACACGAAATTCAAATGGTCCTTATAACACAGGCTTTTCCTAGGTTCGGGGCCAATATTCATAAAATTGATAAAAATGTAAAACTCTACATAACATGTATTTTTTCTTCTTGCTATTAAATTATTCTATTCTCAATGATTACTCTGAAGTATAGCAAGCAATTCAGGGGGTAAATCGGCTTAATGCATTCGGCACCTGCCTGGAATGCGGGTTGTTCGAAAGAGATACCGCGGCCCCGGAACATAAAGGGCAAAAGAAGGAACATGGGTGGGTTTTAGTCAGTGAAAGTTGGACCCACCCCCCTCTCCCCGCTCCGCCCACAACGGGGAAAGTTATTCAAAGAATTCCCATCAACAAAAAAGGCAGAACATTGGCTGTTTTATCAGAATTTTGTAACGAATGAGTCAGATCACGTTCGTATTATTATTTACATGCACTATGTATAATGTAATAACAACATGCTATGTATGTAAGTACTTGACGGTACAAAGTTCATAGATAACTGAGATCCCGGGAGAGAATAGTTTCGACATTATTAATGAGCAACTGTCTCTGTCATTACAGCTACTAGGTGACTAATAACATGACGAGTAATTAAAAAGGGATGGTATTTAAACGTACTTCAATTTATTCCCATTTCGTTTACCTAATTTTGCCTGTGTTGCACCAAATTTACTGAATGAGCACCAAAATATGTTAATTAAAATATGTCATAACGAGCATCAGGAAAAAGACAGCACTACAATAAAAAAGTGTTATATCTTTATCCATTTTCTATTAATGCAAGTCGTTACTGGTAGGGGGTCGCAGTTTTAACCTAACCTAACCTACGCATTTTTTTTTGCATTCAGGAAAGAATATTTGGTGCACGATCAGTATTTTTGGTGAACACAATTTTTTTTCCCATTAAAAAGTATGGATGAAGAAGACATACTGCACCGACCCTGTATAAATTTGGTTAGGAAAGGAAAACGATAATGAGAATATTATAGTTAAAGGATCCAAAGAGTTTTTAAGCTTCTGCAACTTCACATTTTCTTTACCATAATTATTTGCCACTAGCTTCCGCCCGCTACTTCGTTCGCCTGGCATAGTTCCTTTGGGATAACGCTAACTGTAACCCGCGTGATGATCGAAAAAAATGTATCTCCCCTTTTCTTCACTGTTCCTTCCGATTTTCTCACTTTTTTTAGGATATGTCTGTCTCCAGGGTCACAACTATCTCTGTACCAAAATAAATGAACAAACAAACTCACTTTCGCTTTTACAATTTCAGTAAGGATTTGGTGCATTTTATGGTAGGTGCTTTGAACCTGAAACAAACTAAAACGTCACAAAACGTTAAACTCTAATAACTAAACATTATATTTAGTTGTTTACAGTTGATGTTTACAAGCACTTTCCCAGAAAAGCTTGTATAGATATTTTACTTTTTGTAACTGTCGTGCCACCCACGATAGCATCTCGTATATATCGAGATGGAACTGCTTACCAGGAATCACGTACATTAATACTGATATCTGTGGTTCTTAAGGATCACCTAACACAGATTTACTTAGTCATCTTCAATAATATCGATGACCTAATAATGATTCTGTAGCCAGTTGGTTTTGTAACAGCGCGGCGTGTTACCAATTGATTGGAATAATTTTAAAACTCATCGATAACCTTTGTAATAAAATAAACAATGTCAGTATTCATGTACAGTTCAGTAATAAACGACAGTAGTCGTTCGCATGAAAAATTACAGTTAGCACCTTTTATCATAGTGCAATTTAAAAAAAAAAGAAATAAAAAGTTTTCGTTTTGAATTTCGAATGTCGCACGAATATAGCGCGAAAATAACAGTGACAAAGATGGCGGAGAATGGTGACGTTTATAAAAAAAGTTTTAATGGCACATGCACTTTAGGCGTGAAGAAACGGACGGTCGGTTCGATTGCTAAAAAAGCTGAAGCTTATTTAAATGCAGTCAAAGAAAGTGTTGGGCAACCAGGTCTGTGTATTTTTTAGTTTTTTATAAATACTGTTTACTGTGGAACATAAAAAAAAACTTTTTTTTGTAAAATAATAGTTTTCCCCATGGTTGTTAATAAATATTATTTAATCACTATTTATACGATACAACTGTCCCATTTAATTTGCTTAATTTTTTCGGTAATGTATTTTAAAAAAAATGTGTAAAGAATGGGGGAGACGTTTGGCCAGGAGTACGAAAAATTTGGCTTATATACGAATAAAAAAGGAGGTTGTACTAATTACTCCTTTAACAACAATTTATCTCCAGTCTTACCCAATTTTTTCCTTTTATATATCTTTTCGTTTGGCAAGTAATCGATTCCTACGTCATTTTAATTTTCCAAAATAAACTGCAGTTATAGGAAACACACAAAACTTACATACAGAGTAGCCAAACGAAACAAGAGGTACTTTCTCCATGCACGTTTAAGAGCTGCGTCACAAAATATCGTCAAAACAAAGATAAGATTATATTGCGAGCTCTGACTGCAGTTATATTATCAAATAATAATATGCACGTAGGTCTTTTATAAATATTTCCTATGGAAAACACCGTTTCTTAAGAAAATACGTTATTATTAAACCTCTTTACAAGATCGTTGAGACACAACGAACTCTGCTACGAGCTACGCGTTGTAGGCCATCGTCTACGAAGGTCTACGCGTTGCGTAGCCCTTTCAAAACTTGGCTGTGATGTTTATGCAAAAATATTTCTGTATTTCAGTATATTCATCGTCATCATCCTTTATTCACTTATTCTATTCATATTTGATAAAACAAACATACCAAGAAAAAAAACATTAATTAATATAACAAATAGTGGTCCGCCGGTATCGGGAGCAGGGTCAAAGCTATCTAAGTAGAGAAAATTAATCTAATTTCAGTGCGCGAGTGTTAGTAATTATTATATGGTGTAACCTACTTCAGAACCTTGCACACTACATGGCCGGGATGGTTGAGTGCAGAAGGCCGCAGTACCACAATTAGCTAGAAGGAAAGTTTGGTCAAGCAACAGGATGTCCGACAAGTTTTGTTTAAAAAGTCGTGGTTGTATCTGCGAAGTGCGCAAGGTCCCTTAGCAAGCAAGTTGAACGCAGTGAGTTCGACATCCAGCAAAGGACTAGACAACGTCTTTCGAGTCAGCTTAGTAATACAACACCAATTTTAAAAGTAGTAATTTAAGTAATATTTTGTCAACAGTGGGAAAAGTTCAGGTTCAACAAAAACCCAGCATACCGAAGCTGGAGGTGGTGCAGCGAGTGGCTGCTATACCCATTGTGGGATCCGGGATTGAGGTCACCGAGAAGGTTTACCACAAGATCAGGGTAAGTATTTATGACCTACTAGCTTTTGCCCACGGCTTCGCTCGCGTTAAATTCGGGGTAACACAAAATCGGTTTAGCCATTTAGGCGTGAAGACATAACAATTAAACAAACTCACTTTCACTTTTATAATATTAGTGAAAAGGTCACAGAGATTTAAATGTTTCAAGAAACGCGTTTTTTTTTCATAAAAATTGGTTTACTTGAAATTTTATTTAAAAATGATTCGCTCGGGTTTTAACGTCATGTGATTAAAAAGGACGACCCCTCAATAGCTGAACAGATTTGGATGTCTACAGACAGATTATGATCAGCGTAGTATGGTCCCGTGTGATAATATCAATTTTACGTGGGCAAAACCAAAAGCAAATAAAACATGCATTAAAATAACATCATAATTCAACAGGAGTCAAACCCATTGATCCGCTGGTACCTGTCTCTGGGAGAGAAGTCGTTGGCAACGGGCGTGCAGCTGGCCCTACCAGCGGTGCTACTGTTCGAGACCCCTATCCACCAGCTCGACAAGTTCCTCTGCATGTCGCTAGATGTCGTCGAGAAGACCGTGCCTTCCATCAATCTGCCGCCGCAAGCAGTAAGTACTTATAATAATGAATAAAGCACACCTATACGAGTAAATACGCCATCGGCATTACTTCAATTTGTTTTGAAGTATGGTTTGCATGAGAGAGTTCGTCGCTAAATAATAACAGCCGCACGGCTTTGAGCTTTTGCTTGCTGCGTCTGTGGGTGACCATCGTAATGCGGAACACCCTCCGCACTTCGAAAAGCAGGTTAATATGCTTTCCACTGATCCTAGCTTTAATTTGCAGATGTTTGACAGCCGTTACAGGTAGTCGGAATCTCTGACAACTATTAACCAGTAACAATGGGCTGTGGAAGTGAGATTGGTAGACGCTCCTCGTAAAATACAGTTTGTATTCAGCTGTATATAACCACAGTTGGGACACTCACACTGGCCTCGTCTCTATGACCCCTCTCATAGAGACGAGGCAGTGTAAGAGGACCATAAACTATGACGGGTTTCACTGCGGGTTGGTCGTTAAGGCGCTGTACAAAGCAAACAATTCGTAAAACGTCTAGATTTTCGTCGCAAAGTTAGCCGTTTCTGTACATGCCACTAGCCAAAAAAAAATTACCGTGTGTAGTCAAATACATAAAGTAAAGACTTAAACAAAATCAGTTTACAAAAGTGGTCTAGTGCTACGAAAAAAAATGATTAAAAAGACAACGGAAAAAATCTTTTCGTCACGAAATTCTCAATTTTTTCACCGACAACCATCATATTTTTATGTCTATAACAAAGGAAATTTTATAGACTAAAGAGATATCTAAAATTTTTCAAACACGGAACTGTATTTTTTTTATATTCAATTAAAACTGCAAAATGACCTACATTTTAGCGGACATGATATTCAAATAAAATCAAACGCCGAAATATTTTCGACCTTATTTCTATTCTTTCGATGCACTACTGACGTGTAATTGTGTCAAACCATGCCCAGTCTGCAGCTAGCCTCACTTCCGCGAATACCTAAGGACTAGCTTGTTATCGCGCCTTAATAAAAAGAAATCTTTCGGCACATTACGCAAACCTTAACATTGTAATATACTTCCCGTTTACCACTTACTAAAACTGTTAATTTCCATGTTGATAAAATGATGACTAATTAACAAAGCAGAAATTCACTTTTATCTCCACTAAAATTAGGATGCTTTGTTACATGAGAAGCGATGTCCGGTTGTAAGATTGCATTCGTGAACATTGATATGACACTTATCGCGCGCCGGTTTCTAAGGTCATGATATGTTGTAATAATGATGTAGCATTGCTTAACATCCGGGTAAAAGAAGATTTAAATGTTGCTAAACGTGTTAGGCAAACTACCTGATGGATTTTACTTTTACCCTTTTAAGTTGTAGTTTTCCACACATTTTTTTGTTATGATTTAATTTTACTTGGTAAGTAGAAGTTATGAAGGGACCATCATATCATCAAAATACTCGATAACAGTTTTCGTGTCAAACGTCATCAGATACTATTACGTCATATTCTTTGCAAACAGATGTACTCAGAGACCCGCCGGTTCGTGCTCCGTCGCGCTGACTCGGTGAACCAATTGGCGACAGCTGTACTGGACTCGCGGGTCACGGCCGTCACCGCCACGGCGCTGGAGCGCGCCCTCACCACGGCCGACAAGTACGTGGACAAGTATCTACCTCCTGATCAGCAGGATGCTTCTGACGGTAAGTGTTAATGGCAGGCAGAGAGATAGCAAATTGTATTCGTGTATAGTTGTATTGGCACCGAGGAGCTCGTTGATAAATAATAGCAACCGCTCAGGTCGATCTTTAGGTTAAGCCGCGTTTGCCTAGGTTAGTCTGTGGATGGGTGACCACCAGTTACATACCCAGTTACCTCCGAGCCTCGGAAAGCACGTTTAGCTGTTGGTCCCGGCTGTCATTTGTAGATCTTTGATAGTCGTTATAGCTAGTCAGTCTCCCGAAAGTCTGACAACCAGTTTTACCAAGAGTTATCTTACCCAGTACTAATTGGGTTATGGGGGTCAGATAGGCACTCGCTCCATGTAAAATAGTGGTATTCAGCTGCATCCCGTAAGACTGGAAGCCGACCCCAACATAGTTGGGAAAAGGCTAGGCAGATGATGGCACCGAGAGAATGTCCTTATTTGTGAGGTAACCGTCACATCTCCGGTGCTAGCGGTTAGCAGAAAACGGGTCGAGATTTCAAATTAAAACTATCGGTCTGTTGGACAGATCATTCATAGCCAAGCAACATCATAAAATTGCTGTCTACACACCTAAGACTCAAATCAAAATTATAACTAGTACTTTCACAAGTTATTATGCTTTCTGCAGCTTCATCTTTTTGTTTCTTGACATTCAAAAGTGCCTGTAACAGTTTAATTGACCGGTGTTGCGGATTGTTCGAAAAAGATACCGCGTCCCCGGAAAATAAATGGCCCAAGAAGGAGCATGGGTGAGTTTTTGTCAGTATAAGTCTGACACTCCCTCCCCCGCTCCAAGCGGTGGACATTATTTGGTTATTTCCCATCAGCAAAAAAAAATGGTCTAATCGAAATGAATGGTTTGAGTTTAAGAGAGATACAGTAAATTTAGTGATGTTATCATACCGATCTTCTATTTCTGGCACGCAGCTGACTGTAAAATCCTACCATACAAGATAATTGTTTGTAAATTCCGTAAATTTCCAAAATAGACATTATTAATTGTTGTACATCAACAATTTCCTTAAATCCTCGCTATCGTAATAGCCACTTATTTGTGATAAGATTAAAAACTTTGATATTCCTTAGATTCGAGATTGGGCCGATAGACTCGAAGCTAATTTTGATGAAATTGGTAGTTGAATGATCTCATAATTTCCTTTGTTTAATCTCTGTGGATTTATAAATATTTATCAAAGTTTGATATCCTCATTTCCACCAAAACATACAAAATAATGCAATCTTTAAATTCAAGGAAGTAACTTATCAAAATAGTTTGAAATCAAAATGTTTTATTCTCTACAAAACGGTACGATCTCTATAATTAAACCATTACTCAGTAATCATACAAAACATAAATAACAAACTATTTACATAGTTATGACAAATACCGGTTCCAATTGAGTGCATTCACGGCAGTTTCCAGACATCTAAACTATCGGTCGCAAGGTTGCTTGATAACTTCAGTCTGAACCTTGTCTGCCCCCAATTAACGGAAGCACTTATATCACCTATTGTCCTTCTATAATTAGAACGTATGCCGAAGTAATAAAGACTATATTATCAGTGCAGCCCCTAATTAATGAACAAGTCGTAACTGTTACATTTGACTTATCAGTCTGGAAACGGTGACAAATTCGTGTGATAGTAGCTCTGGACTCTGTGCCCATTCAAGTGACTATAATTATTTATTAGAGCATATTTCATAACGTCTGTTATTAAGATGTGGTACATTTTCTGACTGACAGACAGTCACTTTGCCTGGACTATTTTAGTAGGTCGTTCTACACTTGGTATAGGTAGGTAGATACTAGATGTGAGTTACCTCAGTAATACAAATAGGTTGGTGCTCCGACTAGGGATTGTCTCCGTAAAGGAACCGCTTTTGTTACACCGGTAATTTATGAAATGGAATATGTCTGTATTTCCAAGTTCATATGGCCCAGATCTTTTCAAGGCGCGAGTTAATAGGTACTTTTGGGTTGACTCGTTCCATCGTCAACTTCATTTTTGTCTTTTTGGACAAGATTGAGGTCAAGAGTAAGACCATCTGATATAAAAAAAAACCGGTTAAGTGCGAGTCGAACTTGTGCACCGAGGGTTCTGTGTAAACTTATGACATAAATTACCATATATTTAAACTGTGTTAGTCTATGCAGTCAAAAGATATGGCCGTTTATGTCCTCTAAGTAGAGGTTTGTTTTTTTCACAGCTCTAAGGGACCACAGAGTTGGGTATACTTAGTTATGGTTTAAAAATTCAACTCACGTTCTCTACATAAACTGATAGACAGATTCCCGGACCACAAAGTGATCCTATACGAGTATCGTTTTTTTTTATTTTGATTTACGAAGCCCTAATACCCTTTAAGTATAATTTATAGTTCTTTGCATATGTAGTCAACACCGATGGCAAAAATTAAACAAGTTCTACCTTTCACAAAACATAGCTACATACATGTTAGATACTAACTGCTAGAGAATACAAAACATAAATGTATTGTGGGCTCGACGACCACGATGGACAAGTCCAACTACTGCTGTTACTTACGTACGCTCCCAAAAGCCATCGGTGTCGGCTTCGGTGGCTAACCTCATATCCTTACCATAGTGGTGATCATAGTGACGAGCGCGGACGCGGTGGACGGCGGCGACAGCGGGCGCGCGCGCGCCGAGCGGGCCGTGCAGCACGGCGCGCGACTGCGACGCAAGCTCACGCGACGGCTGACCCGGCAGGCGCTGGCTGAGGCCAAGGCGATCAAAGAACAGATTCACGTGCTGGCCTATGTTGCGGAATTGGTGAGTTTATGTTTATTTTGTCTTGGTATGGACATGTAATGAGGAGGGACAAAGTGCATGTGACTAAAAGATGGAAGAGCGAGAGGAAGGCTGGAGAAAAGTTGGATGGATTGTGTAAGGAAAGATATGAAGGAGAAAAGAGGACAAGGTTAGGTAAATAATGAAGTGGCTCTGTATTAATTCCGTTTGCTTGAAAAGATTTTAATGGCTGAATAATACAATGACCTAAAACTCTTTCAGTTCTTTAGGGTTTTTTTTTTTCAATTCAATTTTTGTCTTCAACCTTTGTGCAGTGATATTTTTGTGAGGAGCTTCGATAAATCCTTACTAATACCTATTATAGAAGCGAAAGTGTTTTAGTTGTTACGTCTTCACGCTGAATTCGCGGGCGGAAGCTAGTAGTCAAATAATTGCATAAGTTATTTCTTCTTTTCGTCTCGATAGTATCTGTATCCACTATTTGGGTACAGTAGGCTAGCACGTTTATTGCAGCGATAATCAGTATTATTTTTATATTATTAGGTAGCGACAGACCCCGCCCTCGCTTGGAAAAAGGCTAAGGAGCTATTCGCAACTTTGAGCGCTCCAGAACCAGAGAACCAGGCGCGGCCGGCCACCCTGGAGGAGCTCGTGGTGCTGCTGACCAGGGAGACTGCCCGGAAGATGGTGCACCTTATCCACTACACACACAACGACCTGCCCAAGTAAGTGTCATGTATGGTGAAGAGTTGTTCATGGACGTCGAACAAAACTAGTGAGATTTTTATTAATAGAAGTTATGTTGAGCTGAGACAATTTTCTAGAAAAAACCATGTCTTTGGGTTTTAAAGGTACCGTACCTCAAAAGAAAAAACGATACCTTTATTGGACCACTTTTGTTGTCCGTCTGTCCGTCGTCTGTTTTGTTGTTTGTCTTTCTGTCAAGACCCTTTATCTCGGAAACGCGTGGAGGTATCGAGTTCAAATTAAAACCAATATGCTCAACAATGTGGCCTCTTTGTGCTGTGAAAAATCAACCAACCAAGTCTGCGCAGTCAAAAGTTATGGCTGTTATGTCGCAAGTTTGTACGCAATTTTGCTCTTGAACGGATTTTTAGTTCAAGAATTCCTGGATCTTAGAAAGATAGTGATAATGTGTGATACCACAAAAAATACAGATTTGTCAACTATTTAATCATGTTTTTGTAAAATAACAATGTGTTTTTATTACAGTAACGTTCGTCAAGGCATGACGCTCATCGTCAAAACCCTGAACACTGCGACCGAAGCCCTAATGAAGGTAAGAAATATTATGAGCGTTTGAAACAATTGCTAATAATAAATTGCTATACACCAGGGGTTCCCTAAGTTTTTCATCATGCGCCCCTTTTCTTAAGGACAAAACAGTGCCCCCCCTTATCCTGATAAAATATAGTAATCATTTTATATTAATCGAAATTCAATCTGAAAAAAAACATAAAAAGAAACTTTTAACGGAATTTTTCAGTATTTTTTAAGCGTTAGTGGTAACTTTAAGTAACAATTTTTTTATAAAACAAATACGAAGGGCATAAACGCGGGTAATGTGTAAATAAGGTCCTTAACCATACTAATAGCCCACGCCCCCCTTTTGCAGGTCTTTGCTCCCCCCCAGGGTAGCGCGCCCCTTTGAAAATCCCTGCTATAGACAATTGTACTTAAAAATATGTAGAAAAAAAAACAGATGAAAGTCATTTATGCCCCTGGCACTCACCTCAGTTGCTACTAGTTATGCTAACGTTTAAAAGTTCTTAACTTAAAAGATGATTTATATTCTTCTTAACTTTTTTGTATTCTTCTTAACTTTTTTTTGTATTCTGATTATTTCTTCTAATGTTACTCGCAGACTGTGCCCGTGGAGACGGCGTTATCCGAAGTGAAGGAATGGCGCAGCAAATTGGAGACTCTGCTGCAGCATCTACAAACTGCTTCCAAAACATACTTGGTAACATTTTCACAAGCTCTTTATTTAACTAGCAGATAGCTGAAATTATCTACGGTTCATAATAGGCAGGCGTTCACCTGTTCTAATACCTAACTTGCCATTGATTTACACTCAAAACCACGGAAAGGGATATCGTTCAATAATTTGCTGTAAATCACGAATCTTTACTAATATTTTAAAGCGAAAGTGAGTTTATTTGTTACGTCTTCACACCTAAATGGACAAACTGATTTCGATGAATTTAGGTACAGAGGTAGTTGGGACCCTGGAGACGGACGTAGGCTAAAAAAAGTGAGAAAAGGAGGAGAAAGAAGAAAACAAAAAATATTTTTCGATCATCACGCGGGTTAAAGTTAGCGTTAACCCAAAGTAACTATGCACCGCAGACGAAGTAGCGGGCGGAAGCTGGTGTATTAATAAATCATGCTAGGTTTCCATTGATTGAAGGAAAAAAAACACATTTTGCCAGGGTCTGAAAAAACTTTAACTAATTCATTTTTGAAATTTATGGATCATCAATGGCGTAGTTGATCATAGATGGCGCTAAATGCAATCGACTGTAGTCGATTATAGATGGCGCTAAATTTATTAAACATTTAAACTACCCTCGTTTTCAGGAACACCTGGCCATCTTCTTAGCGGGAAATGAAGAACGTGAAAAGATCGCACCGCGGTCCACGTACGAACAACGAGATGATTCAGCTATCAATGGACTTAACTAACATCACATTTTTGTTTAGAATTAGCAATTAATTTTACCAATATTGTTAAACCATGCCTAACAATCTGTTAGATCAGTTTTTACATATTTTTTTGTGATAAGACACTTTCTCTCTTTAAATGCTATAAACTAAGGATGAATAATCATGAGAGAGCATAAAATATACAGAATGCGCATGCGCATACCTTTAGACGTTGTCACTTTGTATACCGCGCAATTATTCACAAATAATGACAATAGTATATTTACAAATATTTAGATTTAAGTTGAGTTGAAGCTGTTTAGAATATACAAAAACATTCGAATAATAATTTAAATCTCCAGCAATTATCGTTTGATAGTACCTAAATAATAAATGGGAGCCAAAGGGATTAGCAATCGCAGTATGTTGCCATTAAAATAAATATTGGGATCAGGTACTCACCCTCTTGAAGTAGATACATAACGTTTTACCGAGCGCATCTACCTAGCTTTCCCCAAAACATCAAAATCATGCTTTTAAATTTTGGTAGGGTACCTAAATTATATATTTTTAGTTTTAAGATGTACTGATTTTATAAATTATCTAAATAAATTATATTTTTGACGACATTTTCATGGGGCTCATGAATATTAACATTTTTATAAAAATATATTTTATACTTTCTGCAAATTGTTTTTATTTGCCACCTTTTTTATTGTACAGTTAAATAACATCTACCTAACTATGCATATGAAGGCCTTACTATAATGTTATGTTGCAAACATATATAATTTTGCCAATGAAACCGCCCTACTAAAGAAACATCACAGTGTAACTTAAGCGTTACGCTAAATAAATCTTTGCTAATGAACGATTTACTTGAAGTACCTAGGTCGCTTCAGCCTGCGCGTTGATCGACAGGTCATGACATATAGGTACACTGTAACCGAAACTTGGTACTCATCATTTCCCCGCCCTTGTCCCAATCTATTTGGGGTCGGCGCAACACGTTGAGTGTGTGTTTTAGTTCTACTCAATTTCAGGCCAACAGTCTCTATACTTTACTGCTCTTGGCAACCAGCACAATGTTATCGGCAAACAACATACACCAGGGAGATTCTTCCTGGATGTCTAACGTAAGAGCGCCTATTGTCACCAGGAAGAGGTAAGGGCTAAGAGCCGACCCTTGCTGTAGGCCGACCACCACATTGAAGGTGCCGGTAGTGCCCGTTGTGGACCGGACTTGGATTCTGCATCAACTTTACATCGCACGCATCCACAGCACATACTTCCCAGGCACACCTTTCTCTTTCAGAACCCACCACAAAACCTTACGGGGTACCTGGTCGTATCTCTTTTCGAGGTCGACGAACACAATGTGCAAGTTTTTATGTGCAGCTGGCGGATGGCGAAAATTGCTCAACCAGGTATAAAGCGAATTTCATACTGGCTTTTTTTCCTTTAATTGTTGCACTTCAGCACATCACGTTTGTTTGTAGATGCGAACCAGTGAACTGTTATGATCATGTCAAAACAGCTTTTGTATCAATACAGGTGAACCTCTTTAGATGTAAATAAATCCTGGCTGTAAGCCTTCTGTGACATTTCTGTTTTGTCAATTCAAGGAACACTTACGTGACAGTCACCAAGAACGCGTATATTTCTCCTTTTTTTGGAATCGTTTTTATAATAATGAAATGATAATTCTTTAAAAATATAAAAATTAATGTAACTGTTACTTCCTAAACGGAATACCTAAACAAAATGAACCTTGACGAGCTTTTGAAAGATATCCCGGAACATCCTTACTACGTAAGTTACCTTCATTAGTTTATTGCTATGTATATTTTTATAAGCACCTGTCTCAACGCTGACGAACAATGATTGATGAAATGAAGAACCTCCGATTATTTTCTCGTTCAAAACGTATTTATTGATTGGCCGCTAGCAATCACCCCAACCGTCGTCGTAAATAGCTCACAAATCAACGACAAAGTTATCGTAACTACACACTCGATGCTCCTGGTTTGCCAATTTTTTTATCCAACGTTAAAAAGGAGGAAGTTCTCAATTCGTCGGCATATTTTTTACACGATGTCTTCGTCAATAAGGGGTGATTTTCAAAATTATTTTTATTTACGAAAGAAAAAGTGTTTCGATGTGGTCCCATTTAAATTGCTAGGGTAGTCGAGTTATTTTCTTATACATAATTTTTCGTCTAATGATGTTGATGATTTGATTAATTATATATTATGGTAGGAAAGGAAAACTCTACTAAAATTTGTGTGAGATAGGTACTAGGTATCATAATAAAATAAAAATGTTTTTTTTTTTCTAATTTCGGAGAGTTACCATTTTTTTTATCACTACGTATTATAAGTTTATGTTGTGTTCATTTCCTATCCTAGTTAGCAATGTTAAAGGCTGGAGATGTAACCCCATTACGGGTAAAGGCCCTCCTCCATCTTTTTCATTCCATCATACCATAACCAAATAGCCTGAATTTTTTTTTCCAAAAAACTTTTGGTGTTTTGAGGTTACTCCCAGAAATCGCTGCCAAAAATATCAATAAAACAAACAAAAATTATACTTTCGGAAGTAACCTTATTTTCCACTTTAATTTGTTTATTTGTTTTTTGTGGGATGTCTGTTTTGTCTAGTTGTATGCCCTCACTCACTTTTCGCAAATCCCCGAAGGTGGGCGGTGGGCTATGTAAGCACCTAGTCTACTAATAATGTAAAATTATTTCAGCCTAAAAACGATTGTGGTGACGAGCTAGTCCTGATTGAAAACGGGGAGAGTGGTGACCTACAGGGTTCGGGATCAGAATGGACGACCCAAACCACTCTCTGGGTGATGGCCTTTGCTGTACTTCTTTGGTTAATCACATATATCATGGTGATGACGATAACTATATGCTTCGACTTCAGCTTCCGTTCCGTTGCAACTTTTACTCGTTTGATACACTGTATTAATGGAACCACTGTGCTAACTAATGATGATCCAACCACCAGATACATTATATCGTATTAAATTTTAATGTGCTAATGGATGTGATATCATTAAAAAGTTTTTAGTGAACCGAAAAGGGCTCCAAATATTCTTTATTGTACCTATAAATAAATTAATCAGATATGGAGAACGCCTCGAGCTGAACTGAACAAAACGGAAATTTGACGTCCCCACGAACACGAAATAAAATCAACCATACAATTAAAAACTAACTCAATGATAAAACTAGCGTGTTTGTTCACAGTTATCCTACGACAACAAACCCTATGGCTACTTAGCTACATATTAGCCTCTGTACCATGTTTGAGTAACCAACGTACTACAAAAATATCTACTGTAATGACGTACACAGTATTTCGACATTGTACACTAATATAATAATATTATAAAAGCAAAAGTGAGTTTGTTTGTTTGTTTGTTACGTCTCAATGAATTTTAGTATAGAGATAGTTGGGACCCTGGAGACGGGCATAGTAAAAAAAGTGAGAAAAGGTGAAGAAAGAGGGAAGAAAAGGGGAGAGATTTTTTTTATCGTCACGCGGATTAAATTTAGCGTTAGCCCAAAGTAAATATGCCACGCTGACGAAGTCACGGGCGGAAGCTAGAAGTCAAATAATTGCAAAAGTTCTTTCTTCTTTTCGTCTCGATAGTACATACAAGTGTTTATACTATTTGGGCCCAGTAGGCTAGCACGTTTATTGCAGCGATAATCAATTTTATTTTAACATTATTAAGTAGCGACAGACCCCGCCCTTGCTTGGAAAAAGCTAAGGAGCTATTCGCAATGTAACCGTTATTGATGAATTTCGGCTCAGAGATAGTTGGGACCCTGTAGACAGACATAGGCATTTTTTTAAAAATTGAGAAATAAGGGACAAAGAGGGAAGAAATGGGAAAATTTGACTTTGTTATTACAATAAATAAGGCGCAAGGGCAAAAACTATAGGTAGCAAGTACCTGCAAATCAGGAAAGGGGAACTGTGTTACCCTGAATTTAACGCGAGCGAAGCCTCGGGCAAATGCTAGTACTTAAATAAAAACATTTTAGTGCATTGTTAGTATACACATGTGATACAAAACACCACGGTTTTGCATATTCAAAAGGGGCAGATCGTTTTTTACATTCTTTTAGAGAGCACTTGTTTTCTATACAAAACTGTTTTCTGTACACAATAGCGTCTGTTGGCGAATTAACTAGTTTTCTAGGAACGTCTAAAATCAATATGAACAGTGTACATACTTTGGCAGAGGAAGCTTTGTCGGGTCTAGTGTATCTGAATCGAAAGCATTACAAAAACCAACTAAATGCAATGCGAAAATTCAGCATCTTTATCGTGTAACATATTTTATCTATGACAATCATGCTTTTTCTGTCACTGTCACTTTCAATTGACACTTGTTGACACAAGAAATGCAACTTGTTTCGCGTCCGCGTCATTATCTCTGTTTATAATGAAAATTGAAAATATTCCGCTATAATCATAGCTAAGTGTTCAATAATATCTAGAAGAATTTACTAGGCATAATGCCTTCGATCGATGTGTTGCCCCCGCCGGGGATGGTGATGGAGCCGCCACTAGAAGAACCTCAAGCTCCTCCTGCCCCCGTCATTGGCATCATTTATCCTCCACCAGAAGTGAGGAGTATCCTTTGAAATTGAATTATATAGTCTTTTGGATGTTACAGTATTTTTTTGGAACCCTTATATTGGTTGACAGGGATTACCTTGGTTGTGCATCATAATTATCATAACCTTAAAAAACTGTAAATGCATGATTGTTTCGTTTTCTTCCAAATCAACAATACCTACATTTCATACGGTGACTACTTTTATGGAGACGCAGTTTGACAGTGGTGACAATGTAATATATTTATAATACCCAAAGTATTAAAATATGGTACATTGTCGCCAGGTCCTTAAAAGACATAGTGATTTAACCCTCATCTTTTTACAGCTCCATCCTTCAACCAGAAGAATAAACCTTGAAGTTTGGAATGCCACATGTAACTCATATTATGATCTCATCCTTGATAAATAGGTAACCTATCATTTTTTTATTTGTGAAATTCCATTTTAGGCTGAAATTTAAGAATTTCCTTAACAAAAATCTCTAGATATTGTGGACAAGACTGCAAGTTTCGTAGCTCGTAATGGCCCTGAGTTTGAGGCCCGTATCCGGCAGAATGAGCTCGGCAACCCAAAGTTCAACTTTCTTAACTCAGGGGATCCGTACCATGCTTATTATCAGCATAAGGTCAAGGAGATCAGAGAGGGGAAAGGTAAGTTTTTGATATATCCTAGTAATATATTATAATGATGTATTAAAAAAAATTCAAGATGCCTTTCTGATAAGTGATGATTAGCTAACTGAGTTTTATAGCACTGTAAATTTGTATCTGACTGCCCTGTAAGAGATTATAGCAATTATTGTACTGTCAATTATTGTAATTACTAGTACACATAATTATTTTAAAAAATAACTCTACTGTGATTATTCTTCGTTCACAGTTTTATTATTAACCGCTTGAATGCCGGAATCACAGACACAATTAAAAACGCATTGTTTCTCGCGTAGATCTACGTTCCAGCATACAAGGGGTTAATGAATGAAAAAAACTAAAATTATGTAATATAGCATAAAAAATATGATTTAACAGATGTCATATGCTATTGAATTAGTCAATCAGAAACAAGCAACATCTGTATCTAATTGGAAGGTAAAACATTATTAAATTGCATTGTCAATGTAGATTCCAGTATTTCTTCTAGAGTACCACATTAAGTGGTACACTAGAACTTCTGTGACAATATGGCTTGTTGATCAGGAGACCAATGTAAATTTATCCCATTAATAGGTCCAGACCCAGGTGTACCAGCCCTCATGGGAATTCCAGCACTGCAGCGGCCCGGCCTCGCTCCAGCCACTGCCCTACGACAACAGGAACTTCTAAAGGCCGCCGCACCCGCCGAACCGCCCCCACCTCGCGACCCACCACCAGAGTTCGAGTTCATCGCAGACCCGCCATCCATCTCAGCACTCGAACTCGACATTGTCAAACTCACTGCTCAGTTTGTTGCTCGAAATGGACGACAGTTCCTTACAGACCTGATGAAGAAGGAGGAGAGGAATCACCAGTTTGATTTCCTTCGCCCTCAGCACTCACTGTTCCAGTATTTCACACGGCTATTAGAACAGTACACCAAAGTACTTTTGCCTCCAAAAGAATTGGTCTCAAAATTAGCAGCTGAAGTCCGCAGCGGTGTGTTAGAGCAAGCCCGCAGTAGGGCCGCCTGGCACTCGCACCAGGCGCGACGTAAGGCTGCCGATGAAGCCAAGATCGAGAAGGAACGTCTAGCATACGCATCTATTGACTGGCATGACTTTGTTGTCGTCGAAACCGTGGATTACCCAGCTGGGGAACCTGGAGACTTCCCACCTCCTACCACACCTCTTGAGGTTGGAGCACGAGTTTTAGCACAAGAGAGAGGAGAGGATATCACGCACGGAAATGATGACGACGACACAGAGATGCAGTTGGAGTCCGACTCGGAATCGGAGTCAGATGAAGATCTAGCGGAGATGGAAGACCGTACACAGCAACAACAGCGACCGGATGACAACCGCGTGCAGGACATGGAGGAGGATAGTTCATCATCAGATGACGAGGGTCCTTCAGATAGTGGGCCGCGGGCACCAGGCGACGAGGCACCGTTACCACCGCGACCGGATCGCGTCGTTGTCAAGAAGTACGATCCTAAACGCGCCAGACCGCAGCCGGCACCCGCTTCAGAAGAATGGCTGGTGTCGCCCATTACTGGGGAGAAGATACCTGCGAACAAGGTGGCCGACCACGTGCGCATCGGGCTGCTGGACCCGCGCTGGCTGGAGCAGCGAGACCGCGCCGCGGCCGAGCGCACAGACAGGGATGAGGCGCTCGCTCCGGGTGCGGCTATTGAGGCTTCGCTCAAACAGGTAAATCATAGACTTGTAATATGATAAAATCGATGGCCCTCTAACTCAGAGGGCCATCGAATTGCCTATCCTATTTTTAAACACGATGTCTTATGTATTTTGAAAGCCAAATGTATTTATAATCTGCCATTTTCACCTATATTTTTTAAATTTTCTTTTGTAGCTCGCTGAACGTCGTACAGATATCTTCGGTGTGGGTGACGAGGAGACTGCCATCGGTAAGAAGATCGGTGAGGAGGAGCGGCGCCGCGATGACCGCGTGACGTGGGACGGGCACACGTCCAGCGTGGAGGCCGCCACACGGGCTGCGCGTGCGCACATCACACTCGAGGACCAGATACAGCAGATACACAAGGTATTGCAACAGTCTTCTTCTTAACGTGTTACAGAAATGGAGTCGGTCAAGAAGTGGGCTGTTAGTTCTACAATTAAACTTAAAAACTAGATGAGGTCGGCAAATGCGCGCTCAGATGTGAAATTGCTTATATCAGACCGTTATTTGGGCTTGATTTGAGATGATATGTTTAACTGTATATTTTGATGTTTTTCTTCTTAAGTTTGGATCACGCCATCATCACCATAATACTGATAAGTACAATGTATCAAAAAACATTTCACTGCAAAAATTTCGTTAGACTAGATGTAACATGTATTTATTTTCAATAAATCAGGGTCCAATAATCAGATGTAATAGTTTCGTGAAGAATCCATGTCCTTTCATCAATAACCAAGCTTCTGTTTTACATCACACAGGTCAAGGGTCTACTACCCGACGAAGAGAAAGAGAAGATCGGTCCGAAGCCAGTAGGTCCCCCGGGCGTGTCCCGCGCGGCCCCGGCCCGCTCGGCGCCCGCGCCCCCGCCGCGCCCCCCGCCGCCCGCGCCCGCGCCCCCCGCGCCTCAGCCCGTGCTGCTGCAGCCGCTGCCTTCGCTGATGGTGCTGCCTCCGATGGCTCCTCGCCCGCCACTGATACCGACGCCGGTTGGAGCTGTGGCTGCAGTTGGCGCTGTGGGTGCCGTAGGTCTGTAATCTGTGTTATTTTTAATTTCTTAACATTAGCCACTTACTGTTTGTGTAATTGTGTATTGGAGGAATATTCAGATATAAACACGTTGTCGAAGGAGATGGCGAGACGTATTAGATAGGTTGCTGGAAGGCGGGAGGCCTTTGCCGAGGAATAGGACAGAGCTGGCTAGAAAAAAAAAACCGTCTGATCACATTTAAGATTTTAAATAAAATACTAAAAAATACACACAAAAGAATTTAAAAATCTTTTTCAAATTATTTTGTGTGTATTTTTTCGCCACAAGAGATTGCAAACACAAGCTTTGATTTTGAATTCATTTTGGCGTAGCATATTGTAACATAAGAAGTTAAAAACATAATAACGATGTTTCAGGAATTTATCGAAGAATTCCTATTCCTACATATTCTAAAGCCTTATTTCTTTAACCAGTTTCGACATACATATTAAATTCTATTAACAACGCCAAGTCGTGTAACTTCAGGTGCAGTGGCCGCGGCTGGGTTCCCGTTCGGCGCGGTGGCGGTAGAAGAGGATGACGGTCCGGCCGCCAAGCGCGCGCGCACAGAGGATGCACTGGAACCTGAACACTCTTGGCTGGCACGCCATCCTGGACCTGTACCATTACAGGTAAGCCAAGCAAAAAGAAATAGAAAATTTGATTATTATTATGTTAGTAAATCTAAACTGCAAAATAGTATAATATGAAAATACTACATCCAGTTAGGACTGGTGAAGAGTTAACAGCATCAATTTCAAGTTTTGGGAGACCTCTTAAAATATTATTTTATACCGAGAGCTTTTCCTTTCTTCCAGAGGTTTCACCCGCTACTCTGTCCCTTAGTGTCGTAGCTTGATGTTAGTGTCTAAAAACGATCAGTCTTTTAACTTTCTAATAAAACCGTTTTGGGGCTCATCAGTTGAACGATTAAAAGTCTACAATAGACATCGGTATTAACAAATTTTGTTTTATAATAAAGACTAGCTGTGCCCCGGCAAGCGTTGCAATGCAATTTTGTATCTTTCTACCTACCCTAACTGCCCTACATACCCTACCTACCCTATCTACCCTACCTACCCTACTTCTCTTACCGGGATGAAAAGTATCCTATGTCCGTCTCCTGGTTCTAAGCTACCTTCTTACCAATTTTCAGCTAAATCGGTTCAGCCGTTCTTGAGTTATAAGTGGAGTAACTAACACGACTTTCTTTTATATATATATAATATAGATAGAAACCGTGACGTTACATCACAAGTGTTCTAGTCACGCCAAATAAAAAATAATTATCTTCTGTACGTAATTGAGTTATTACAACAAATCTCTGACCCTTCCCTCGCCCCCGCAGGTGGCGCTGCCGTCGGTCCCGGAGCGCGCGGAGTGGCGGCTGGACGGGCGCGCGTTGCCGCTCAGCGTGGCGCTCGGCGTCAGCGTCGCCGAACTCAAGAACATCCTGCAGCGCTCCACCAACATGCCGACTGCCAAGCAGAAGCTGCATTACGAGGTAAGCACTAAACGGTATACCAATTATAATATACCCCTGTACTTCTGATAGCCTGCACGATAAACATTCATTGACAGCCATTTTGATGCATTCAAAGCACTTGACCGACAGAGTACCTATGAAAAGATACAGCCAGTAACACAATAGACGGTTACGGTTTGAATTCATTTTTTTCTAAAGATTACAAATCACTTGTACAGAAATAAATACCAAAGTATTACATTAATAAAAAAAATTGTTGTCTAGGAATAGCAGAACCTTGTAGTCTTAACAATTAGTATGAAAAAAGAGGGTAATTGATTAAAGTTTTCATTGGTTAGCGCATTGTAGCATTGTATACGCGCTCATTTGTCTTCATAACTTGTAGATCGTGACGTCGTGCTCACACGCAGTATAGCACTGTAACTGTTTACATATTTCTATAAATAAGACGGACGCGACGTACCGTGCCGAAAGTCGGTGAAGCACTAATCAGTGCATGCAGTATGTCCTTTACCCAAATATGCTAAAAGAATAAAACGCATTTTATAGATTGCAGTCGGGTGGCAGTAAAGTTGTCAATTATGTGGCAGAAAATCATGAATTTGCCTTTTGTGACTCCTGGAAACAGGCTATTTCTTCCTATATGGTGTTCTGGAGAAGTTCAGTCATTCCAATATCTCTATTAGCTGTGATAGTATTTACTTTTTGCTGTCCACTTACCTACACACGGCATCTATAAACCATTACGTAGACAGCGGCTGTAACATTTTCTAAACTGACCCTTAAATTGTATGTTGCAGGGTCTGTTCTTCAAGGACACAAACACTCTGGCGTACTACAACGTGCCGCCCGGCGCAGTGTTACATCTGCAAGTGAAGGAGCGCGGTGGACGCAAGAAGTAGATCCATTCGCTCAACAAATACCAGCGCATTTATTTGGTTTCAATATAGTGGTTTGTGTTTGATACACTTTTGTGATTTCTTGCTTCAACGATAAATAGTCGGAAAATGTCTTGAAATAGTAAAATGTATGGAATTAATTAAATAAATATCTATAACATACAACACCAACTTATTATTTATTTGCTTGTATAATAGTCTTCGTTATCACTCGAAAGGATAAGAATTAAAACAAGTACATTTCTAGCAAACATTTATTATAAAAAAATGTATAAAAATAACAAAAAGTACAATATATTATGATAACAAAAAGCTCTCCCACTATCGTTTATTATTTCTTCCAAGCAGATCACTTAATGATTTGCCAAAAAGACACAAAAAGTGATTTGTTAAAAAACTGTATAAAAAAAAATATTCTTTTAAAATAAACATTAATGGAATGTATAAAACTGGATATTGCACAGTAAAGCACCATGAGATTGTCAAGTCAATGTGTAAATAAAATGTCTTTTAAAATACATTACTTAAAACTATGATCACATGACATCAGATTCTGAACGATTCAATAACAAAAATCAACAATTAAGTCTAATAACAATTAATAAAAAGCTGTATATGAATAAAATGGAATGTTCTACTAGCTTACAAATGTGAGAATTAAGCGAAATGTGCTTGATTCAAACTTGACTAAATTAAAAGTGAAATGCTGATTCACTGGAGTGTTAATATCAATTAAAAAAGATCACGTCAGTATAAAAAGTTGGCTACGGTAGCTACCTGTACTATACCCCATATAATAAGCTCGCTTAAAGTAGATAGTTAATAATAAGCTGCCAGCCTTAAAGATACTCACTAAATATCAATAAAACAGCGTATTTCCCATCTGATTTTAGTAACGGAGGTCTAAAATGGCCATAATAGGTAAATAATATGAATTACGGAACCATCCGAAAATGGTTACAAAGTGACAATTCAATTTAAACTGTTTCTGTGACAATTTTTAAGATAATTTACGTTTTTTTTTAAACGTTTCCCCGCGCATCGCTCGGTCACTGCGCCAACCGTGCCGTCAAAATTCATATTATGATTCTGCTTAGGCGCTCATTTTAGACCCCCAGTTGCCGATCTTTCTTAGTAAGTACTAGCGCTACCATGAAAGTTATTCGAAGAGACCGTTTTCACAGAGTTATGGAAGTTTACGTGTGATAAACGACAACTTGCCTAAAAATACAACTTCGACAAAATGAAAACTCTGTAGTTGCTATTTAGCTACAAGCCCTAAAAGGCAGGATAAAGAGAGGCACTAGTATTAGCACCAAGTAGGTTATGATACATTCCACTGCTGACGAGCGAGCGATTAATATAACTGTAGAGGTTCGCTTACAAAAATTATAATAGATGTATTACACAGGAGAAGCGACGCCTGACCACTTTTCAACCTTATTACTCGGAGCTTAAGCAGTGAATCTGGTCAGGCGTCAGTTTCTTCAGTAGTACTAATATTCCTTTTAAAAAATATACAGACAGTATGTATCAGAAAGGTGTGGACATATTTAAGGGTGTCATACAGTCGCGATCCATAAAATGTATACACTTAGACAAATTCAGTAGCGATTTTCTTCCCCCGCTCTAGGTGGGAGTGAGTGTCAGACTTTTAGTGAGTAAAACCCACCCTTTGAGGCGCACGTGGAACACGAACGCGCCATCGAGACTTTACCCTGAATATCATAGATGTAAAGAACTAGCCATCATAGCAATACCAAGCATGTCTCAGCGCCATGCTACAACGAAAACAGAAGGGTTACCATGACATCTTATAGCAGTACTTATTCCTGCGTGAGAAAGAGATCGTGCTAGACACCCTGTATAGCTCGATCTCTTTCCCTTACTGGAATAAGTTCTGTTTTAAGACGTCATGGTAGGGTAGCAGTACCTATAGTTAATCATCGACTGTGCCCAGTTTAGTATTACCGATAACCGTTGGCGGTAAGTCAAGTGCCACTGTTAATTTAAAAACGTATAAAAATGTGATATGTTGTTACTATTAAAGTTAAGTTTGACTGAGTTAATTTACCCTAGTTTGGGTAAAGTTTCAACGATCTTTCTGTAGCGAGCTAGCATCGGAGTGTAGATCTTGTCGTGGTCGGGGTACGGAGTCGCCACCGGGGACACCTGGAGTTCGGAGCCTGGAAGTTAAATACAGGTCTTAATATATAAAGATGGGCTATCAATAAGATGAGTAAATGCACTCAAATTTTCCTACACTTTGCCGGCTTAAATCTCTGCTAAGACTAGCCGTGCCCATCGGTTTCACCCGTTGCCCTGATAGTATGAAAAATAGATGTTGACCGTCTCTCAGTCATAACCGATTTACACACAAAATTTCATATCGGTCCAGCCGTTTCGGAGTAGTTGGGTAACAAACACCGCAACACGAGTTATTTATGTATAACATTATAACGAGTTAAAAGTTTGTGAGGTTGTAAAGGATCTACTGATTTAGATTTTCGATTTTGTAAATTCTCTTACCTATAGAAAGCCACGTTATTTGTGGAGTGTCTTCAGTTATAGAACATCACTCTACGACCCTTAGGAGCGCGTGAAAACGCTGGGCCCAGGTAGTATATCTATTAGTGGGCGACCGTATTGCAACAATCAACTGAGCTTAAATCCTGAGTTACGCTGAGAAATTTGTAATGAAAAAACCCAATAACACAGATAACACTGCCCAATCTGGAAATCGAAAGGCGCGTTGCTATTAGCGCTTGCGACCACTAGACCCACCATCAACCACTAGTAAGGGTTAATTTTCAAATAGAAGGCTCATGAAAGTAACTCCAAACTAATAATCGTTTTTTTTTAATATGTTATAAAGGCGCCATTGCCTGCACAAAATATAGAATAATATCTGTTTTTAATGCTTTTAGAATAAGATCTGAATATCATTTATCTGTTTTGTTTATGTTAAAAATAAAGAAATTTCAACAATCAGCTTACCTGGCAGTGTGGTACCGGTCGCACCACTCCACACTTCAGCGGCTCGAATCGCGGCTCCTAACAGCGCTGCATTGGCGTGTTGATCCTGGAAAACCGTTTATAAAGGTTATTCAAAGTACAAAGAGATGTCAGCAAAGCAGAAGGGCTTGCCAGAGCCTCCGCCTGCCGGGGTTGCGAGTTGTTCGAAAGAGATACCGCGGCCCCGAAACGCAGAGGGCAATAGAAGGAATATGGGTGGGTTTTAGTCAGTACAAGGCTGACACCCCCCCCCCCCGCTCCAGAGCGGAGGAAGTTATTTGATGATTTCCAACCCAAAAAAAAAGAAAAAACCTACATTTTACGTTTGTGCCTGGCTGGGCGAGCGATGCTTCGGGGACGAAAAACAATGTATCGCGTCATATACATGAGCTTCTATTGTTAAGGAGTTGGGATGGGCTAAAAAGGGTTTGAAGTTTTTTTTTTATTGAACCTGGCATAATCTCTTTATACATTGGTGTATATACCTTAAAAGAAGAAAGGAATCCCTTATAGGATGACTTTGTGGTCCGTCTCTGTCAGTCAAGAACCTTTATCTCGGAAACGCGTGGAAGTATAGAAGTTGAAATTAAAATTATATACTCAAGTCTGTGGTCCGTAGAGCTGTGATAAAATCAACTTTCTAAGTCTACGCAGTCAAAAGATATGGCTGTTTATGTCGCAAGTTTGTACGGAATTCTTGGTGCGCGAGACCAACTCACACTTGACCAGTTTAATTTTTCTCCAATATCAACGGATTCGATTCCTGGCTATGAATGTTTAAAAATCCAATTATGTAGTTTTAATGCTGCAACTCTGTAAATCTAAATGTCTAAGGCTTATTATAATATATGACTTCAGTCTATGGATACCTGAACGTATACTGGGGTGTCGAACACATCGGCGAATATCTGCAGGAGCTCCTTGTTAACCGAAGCACCGCCCGTCGCTATCACGCGGGACGACTTGTCTGCAATTACGGGAAATCATAATTAATTATAGAAGATATACAGAATCCATAATTTTGGGGTTGCGGATTATTTGAAGGAGATACCAGGAACACAAAAGGCAAATGAAGGGACATGGATTTTAGTCAATAAAAGTCTGACTCCCACCCGGACTACTAGATGAAATATATCGTATTGCCAATCCTAAAAAGGGGATCCGTAATTGTACTTTAGGTGTAAGCCAAGGTCTTTACACATTATAGAATGCAAATAAAGTTATTAATATGGACAATATGAAAATAACATAATTTTGGGACCCCAAATCACTTTGCCCGATAAGTCAAGATAATTATAACGCCCCTTCCAAAAGTAATGTAAGGATACTAACCTAGTTTGAAGCCCATATCCTCTGCATGCGCGCGCCGTGCTAGCGCCTGTCCCTCCAGCAGCGCGCGCGCCTCGTACTGCGGCGCCGGACTGGCCGCCACACCGCGCGCGTCCAGCACCCAGCGACCCACCGCGCAGCGAGGGACTATCTCTGCCGTGTCGTAGTAAATACCTAGGGATATGGTTGCTTCTTATTGAGTTTTGTTTTTTTTTTTATAGCAAATATGAAGTGATAGCAAAAGATTTCTTGCAGATTAAATTAAAAATACTATTTTTTTTTTGTTTTTTAAAGACGGTGCCCCACACTCCTGTAGTGTGCGTTTACAAACATGTAAACTCACATACATGAACAGCCAGACCTAGAACAACTATCTGTAGGTCAGTCACAAATATTTGTTCTGTGCGGGAATCGAACCCGCGACACGCAGCGTGGCAGTCAATCGCTCAGCCACTGCGCCAACCGTGTCGTCAAACACGTGTCGTGATTCATTGAACACTTACTTTGAGGAACAAAAAGCCCTTCAAAAAAGACTTCAAATCATTTGTTTCACTGTCACCTAGCGTTCTTTTGAAGTACCGTGGGTTTTTTTACCCGTTTTTGATAACTTACCCATATACCCCATGTTTCCTCTCACAGTAGCCGTGAGCAGATCATTGAAGGCATCCCAGCTGTTCCCCGCCAGTCTATCGCGATGGTTCTGCCGCGTCAGGGAACCGTTCGCGAAGCACAGCAGCGCCATGTAGCGCGCGTCGGGCGTCGGGCCCACCAGCACGTGGCCGGCAGGGGGAGCTGCGGGCGCTTGGAGCCCTAGTAAGAGCGTGTCGCTTGTACCCAGGGACAGCCCCACCCAGCCCGAGCGCAGACGGAGACCTGTCACATAGTTTGTTAGGTTTTGAAAGTATTTTTTTTGGGTGGGAAATCATCAAATAACTTCCCCCGCTCTGGGCGGAGTGGGGGGGCGTATCAGACTTTTACTGACTAAAACCCACCCATGTTCCTTCTATTGCCTTTACGTTCCGAGACCGCGGTATCTCTTTCGAACAACCCGCAACCCCAGGTTTCTAAAGTCTGACAAACAGACTTACTTACCAACCAAGGGCTATTGTATTACCCAGTACAAATGTAGTATCAATATTTCTATCGTACTAGTGTGGATATATAGGATGGTGTAAATATATCTAAAAGGAATCACAGGTCAAGTAAATTACAAGTATAGGTTTATTGAAGAATCAAAAAGAAGTCTGCCTACATTGAAGTTAAGTTAAGGTAGTGGAAGACTACCTTAACCTTAACAGTACTAAAAACTGAGTCATGGAGGTCAGATAGACAGCCGCTCTATATTAAATACTAGTATTAAACTGCATCAGGTTGAACTCAAAGCGAACCCAACATAATAAGGTCCTTCTCTGAGTTTGTTTCGGTGTTTCATTTCAGAAAGCAAACGCCGAACTCATCCAGTTCACAAAAAAAAAATGATAGCGTAATTTATCTTAAAAGGCACTTGCAGAAGTAAATATCGAAAAGCAGCTTCAGTGGTGATAAATATTAAGTACGAAAAATGCAACATCCAATGTTGGTCTCAGTGAAAAATACCGCTAAAAATGACGGTAGTTATCCAACAAAATTATATATATTACCATAATTAACGTTATTGTTTAAAGTACGGCCAACGAGAAGCGATACCAAATGTAAACAGAACTCATGCTAAATCCCCATCTAAAATGGCCGCCCGAATGTTGGCGAACCCGTTTTAACGTTGTCATGTTTTTGCCGGGAGAACGAGACATTACGACAAAGGCACAAGATGGAAAGAGCTAAATATTAGATTGTCAACGCCACAGTTGTTCTTTAGGTTAATGACCTTTCGTATCGCTTCTCGTTGCCCGTACTGTAGATTTCATCAAACGCATATAAAGTTACCACATGATCTAACTCAAACAAGCCACAGTTAAAGCATGATTTCTCGACTATATAAAAGTAAACAATCCATATTGATAAGACATATCTAACTAGTAGGATAAACATCACATTAAATCATAGTTACTGATAAACGCGTCTTATCACTCAGCTGAAAGCGACGCCTTTGGTGTGTTATCAGAACATGTTATGTGATTATAGTTAAACGATTTACTTAATACTTGTTTGTTAGAAGATAAGGATTTTCCATTGTGGTTCTGCGGAAATAATTTTATCTGACCTTTAACTTTTTGAACACCACAGCATAGAAAGCAATAGAAACTGTTTCATAGACTCGCACAAGAAAAAACAATTGATTAAATAAGTCCTGTACGAGGCCAAAAGGTCACTATCTCAGCATAGTGCTGTCTTTGGAGTCACAGACAGCCCACTGTGCCGTGCCTGCATGGCGGTAGACGAAACAGCAGCCCACGTGCTTCTGCACAGCCCAGAGGTTGCCCCATACAGGGCAAAGCACTTCGGTAACCCAGGTACTCTCCGCGATATCGACAGCAACACTAAGGCGTAGGAGTTGTGGACACCAGCCCGTTATACAATACAATACAATGGTGCTGCAACATGGCAGCCATGTCACAGTGCTGATAAACGCAGCCGAGAAAATATTTTTTACGTACATTTTTGTCACATATTTGTGTCGTTGGCATCCACGGCGTGATGTCAGACTTTTGCATACTTCGTATGTGGTTTTGTCTATGCCACTATTAAGTAAAGAAGAATCCATTTTAATGTCGATGATAGAATATAACAACGTCTTACCAGCAAGAGCTGAGCAGTTATCCCCAGTGAACGCGATGACTTGACACTCCGGCTTGAACCCGTAGCGTCCCACGAAATAGTTGCAGATGGGGCCCACCACTGTGGCGCTGGGGACTGGGGTACCCAGTTTAGTAGCTAGAGACTCATCGCCACATGCCTAGAGAGTTGATGGAAACATGGAGCATTCATTAGTTTTATTTAAAACAACATAACATCAAGCCTGTAATCGCCGTAAGTATAGGCAGAAGTGTACTTAATAGCAAAAACACATTTCGTCAGTTATATTAAGTCCCATGTTATAGGAAGCGAGCCTGTTGCCATCAACCGGGTTCAAATTCAGACTCTGTGCTGAGAAATTCCTGAAAGAAAACCCCAATAAAACTTTGCCCCTATATGGACTCGAACCCAGGACCTCATACTCAGCAGTCGAGTTTGGGACCGCACGACCAACGAGGAAGTAGGTTTTTAATAAGTAAAGAGAAATTAATGTAGGCTAATTGAGAAAAAGTATATAATTATGTGATAGTGTATATAGTGAGGCTCTATAAAACATTGGTAGGTATCCTTTTTTCGGTTGGGAAATCATCAAACAATTTAAAGGGGCTCCCCCCTTTCTTGTCACCTTTTACTGACTAAAACCTACCCATATTCCTGCTTTTGCCCTTTATGTTCCGGGGCAAGCAGTATCTCTTTCGAACAACTTGCAACTCCAGCAGGCAGTTTTTAGGTATGAGGTAAGTTTACACACAGAAATTCAAAGCCAAAATAGATCATCATTATGCGCTTTCACTAATCTCGCCTCTATTCACAATCAACTAAGGTCCAAACTCACCTGCAAACATTTTTCATCCCACTGCATCGTCCGGATATCCAGCAGGTTCATGCCCGACCCGTCCGACAGGTCTATGGGCGCGATCTTGCCCACTAGCAGTGAGCACGCGAAGGAGGACACCAGTGAGATCCGGCTGGTCGCGTGGTACACGCGAGGACGACAGCGGAATATTTTGCGGATTTGGGGACCGGTGAAACGCTCGTATGCGCGTGAGCCTGTGATCTTTGACAATTCCTGGAAGAAATGGAAAGAGTACAGAACGTTTTGCACTGTAGGGAACTCTTACCGTACCTCAGAAGAAAAAAAAAAACAAAACAGTAGGCCTACTATGACATCTTAAAGCAGAACTTATTCCACTGAGTGAAAAAGATGGTGCTAGACACCCTGTATAGCTCTGTCCCTTTCCCTCAGCGGAATAAGTTCTGCTTTAACACGTCATGGTAGGGTAGCTGTTAAGTATAGGATAACTTTGTTCCGTCGGTCTGTCTGTCAAGACCATCGCGTAATCCAAGATCTCTATCGCGTAGAGGCAGTTGACATTAAAAACACACACAAGATTGTAGCCCCTTAGAGCTGTAAAAAACAACCTTCTAAATCTACGCAATCAAAAGATATGGCCGTTTGTCACAAATTTATACGGAACCCTCGGTGGTTTTTTTAAATGACACCTATTGCAATATGGCTGTGTAGTAGACCAAACAGAAAAGTACTAATAAAAATTCGGATTTTCCAGTTTACAGTATTCTGGTTTTCCATTTATTTTTTGCTTTTTACATATTTTTGGTATTACTAACACCAGCCAAATTAAACAATTTATTTTAGAGTCATACGCTGAGTTCTGGGTAACGAAAGTGCGAACCATGATGCGACCTAATTAAATCACTAACCTACATCTGAAATATCTCTCTTCTTTTAAGTTTTGTCAACAGACTCTTTGCTCTTTGCTTGTCTTGACTCACCTCTGCTCCCACTGCCTCTTCCAGCGCCTTGCAGTCTACCGTAGTGCTGGAGTCCATCCAAACGGGAGAGTCAGACACGAAGGCGGTCGCCAGCTGCGTGTGTAGGAATTCATCCGGCGATAGCTTACCAAGTTTGGTCTCCGCGTCCTTGGACCACCATACTGAGCCATGTTGCTGAGAAAAAAAAGGCATACACGAAAATAAAAATCTAAACAAAAAATTAAATAAGACATGGTTGAGTCTTTAGTGTAAGTAACCGGAATTATAACCAAATTTTATTTAGACTAAAACCCAAAATATTACAGATACTAAGTTAGGAACTATATTAATTAGTTCATTAGTCTTTTACACTTACCTGTCCAGCCCCTGACACTGCCTCAATAGTAGAGAAGTCGACTCCTGCCACAACAAGGCGGTCCATCACCATGTCCAGTGCCTTCACCCATAGTAGTGGAGGAGCTATCACCTCACCACGGTCCACACCACGCACCACTCCACCCGCAGTCCTACGAGTAAAAGATAAGAGGCAATTAATTGCCTTCATACAGACGCAAAAATTACAATAAAAAACATTACATTATTGCATTTATATCATTTCTATTTGTTTTGTATTGTATTGCTTATATCGTTTTGATTTCTTCTGTTTGCTCTTTGTTGGTAAAGGCCTCCCCCAGTTTTCTCCATGCTTTTCTATTGTTGGCTCCCAACAATAAGAAGCAATTAGGTATTGAAAAATTACAACTGAAAAAGTTGTATTTTGTAAAGTACAAAATATTTATATCCTTAAAACACTTGCTAATACCTATGACACAATTATTGCTATTACCAGAGCTGAAGATGCATCATCTTGACTGTACGATGTGCAGAACATCACTTGCTAAAGCTTGATATGTAACGTAATATAGTTACCAATACAATTGTTATTACAGGGACCTTGTGTATATACAAATACAAACATACCTGAATTCTGGCAGATCAACATCAAATTCAACTTCAGCCTCATGAAGCACACTGAAGTCTTCACCAATTACAATGGCTTTTAGCTGCAATAAAACAAAAAATGTTACAAAGTTTATTTATATACACTGCCGGCCAAAAATTTGAGACCACCTAAATCAAAGAAGAAAAAGAAATAAAACTTTTAATATAATGCAAGAGGTTCAATTATTATTTAAAATACCTACCTACTAATCCAAATAAATCAAAAAGAAAACAAATAAAAAAAAAACAGCCATTTATGTTACAAAAAAGTATTTTCGTCAATAAACGCTTCCTTGTATTTTATTTAGTACTTTTTATATCTTAAATATTTCATATTCAATCATATAATTCATATTCATAATTTTATTGTTTTGAGGCTTACGCCTATACTTGAATGGCTATAGGCTGATAATTTTATACTAGGTTCATTATCAGAGCTTACTTACTATATTTTAAGCATAAAAGGTTATCTTTATAAACTAAAAGTAATTAAGAAATAATTAATTAATTAGTTTGAATTTATTTAAATAAGTCAAACATCAAGTTTTTATTCTAGATTATATCACATAGGCCAATACTTTAAAATACGAACAAAGTTGCATACTGACAAAACACATTCAAATTAAATAAGTTTTATAATTTATTAACACCTGGTATTTTTTTTGTAGATCTGAAGAGTTTAACTCTGCAGGTAATTTAGATCATTCTCTTGTTAACTTGTCAGTCAAATTAATTCCATTATTCAACAGCAACGTGTATACTATATCGAAACGCGATTAATTAAAACCTTATCACATTGTTTATCAATTTTATGGTAATAAATTATTTAAGCGAATCTGCATCAAATTGCGTGCGAGGCAGAGAAATGCCATAAATAACAGTAAACCTTACAAAATAATATGCACTCATTGTTGAACACAAAAGTATTTTTTACTTACCCTTTGAGTACTGAAATCAAATCCCAAAAAAGTTTTTCTTGAATCCCCAGTCATTTTTATATTTTGACAGCACGGGCGGGCAATGACACAACTCGGTAGTGCGTTCAGGAACGCGATATCGACTTAGCTTTCGTGACTGAATGCCGTTTTGTAAAATTCCAACGCGATTTCACGATAACATTATAGTATTTTATTAGTCTCAGCACACAATTTAATCGCTTTAGTCGGATGTTCTGCACAATTCGATAAAGAAGCCAGAGCAAGGTTGCTATTATCTCATTGAAAATAATTACGCAATTGACACTGTCTTTAGGTAAATACCTACCTACTTATTTATTTACCACACACCTAATGATGATTTTAAATTTCCTTTTATGGACATACGACACACATAGAACACAAATTTTATATTTTTAACAGCTCTAGCTCTAGGTACCTTGACTACTACCACGCCATAAAGTTTTGATCTTTTTCTCATTACTTACCTACTCACTCATTGCGTTAGTAGATACCTACTATTACAATCTAAATAACATAACAAAAAAGTATTTAGGCAGCATTGCTGAATTATTTTATGTTGACCTATGTTTAGTGTTGTATTGTTGATCATAAAAATTATGATGATTCGCTAACCGCCGTTGAATAGCCACTAGAAAATCAGCGAAGCAGATCGACACACAATAGAACAGTTACCTACCTGTGTTGCATTGTTAGCCTTTTTAAGTAACCTGCTTGTATGAATCATAGCGTGGAGGCTTACCTCACTGGTAGGTAGAACGGGTTCAGTGACCTATATAGCATCACACTAATGACCGCCGCGGGTACACATGCTTAATTGAACAAAGCGCCTAATATTAGCTTACCTATGTTATCTGGTCAGCTAGTATTTTTCTATGTACATAATGCCCGAAATGCATGATACCGTACTATAAGCATATTCAATTATTGCAAGCCTATTTAGTAGGACACAATGGAACTGCAATTTACTGTAACACCCATGCCCAAAATAAAAATATTTTGATTTTGTTTGGTACCTATATTGTGTATAGTTACTTTCTTCAAAGTTTCTATTGCTGGCGTAATTTCAACGTTAAATATACGTACATAATCAACATTTAGGTAGGCTGTTTTGTGATTTAATAAGTATACCATATTAGTACTTTATCGTTTACTTAAATAATGATTACAATAAATTAAAATTGTCATGTTAAAGAAAATATGAAATGATATGCCCGTTGCACTTTAATTAAACGTGAACAAAATTTACCAGCGCCTGATACTTTTATTTTTGCAAGCAGTTTTTGTTAAGTGTTAAGACTTCTTTTCATCGTAATTTTAGTAGGCGGTCAGTAGGTGGCGTTAACTGGCTTGCGTTATAACTGCGTAAGATCACGCCTAAAATCCTCGCTGGGTTAAGCAAAAGTATACTCAACACTACACCTACATTTTACCAGTTACGATAATCCCCATGGAAGCGAGCTTGTGTAGACTCCGCAGCCACGAAGAAATGCCAGATGGAAACACCAAATAACAATTTGATCGACGCGGGATACGAGCCCAGGAGTAAATGATCAGCAGTGGCGATTGTCACTATTAGACTAACGAAGCTGGCCTCGTAGTTAGTTCGACTAGGATAGGAACTTTTCATGAATAAATGGGAAATAACTCTTGTACGTAGAAGGTAGGTACGCTAAGCAATTGCGTGACCCACACTTATTTGGTGATTCCTCACACTCTTATTTTCCAAATCTTATTGAAATATGTTACATTAATATGCTCTGTTTTTTTCATCAATAATTGATGACTCGGTTGGGGCAGTGGCTGAGCAATCGACTTCTGGCCTGCGTGTCGCAGGTTCGATCCCCGCACGAAACAAGTATTGGTATGACCTACAGGTAGTTGTTTCGGGTCTGGCTGTTTGTGTATGTGAGTTTAAATGTTTGTAAACGCACCCACGATACAGGTGAAATTTCGAGTGTTTAAAAATGTGTCAATGATAGGTACACAATATTTAGTAGAGCGTTGGGTTCCTTTGTTCAACTGGATCGATTCCCGCATATCACTTGCACCGAAAAAAAAAACTTAGCTTTATACTAGACTACACTTATCTATGATACGTATTTTATTATAACGATTTGTTAAGAATAGCTAAAAAAAATAAAAAAGAATTACTTACTACTTAAATTTTGAAAATAAAAAAGCAGTCAGTGAAATAGATAGTAACTAGTAAAAATATTATTTTATAATTATGCTGTACAAATAAATAAAAAGCACATGACGGTTCATCAAGCAGTCGAGGATTTGACTTGAATCAATTAACCGAGGTCCGTTTCATGAGTAACTAACCAATCGATTCTAAATTGAATTAAGTACCTACAACTAGCTGTGGCCAGCGGTTTCACCCGCTGCTCAGGTCCCCTTTACACTTAGGAGTTTGAAAGAAAGACAGGAGCCGATTCTCAGACTTACTGAATATGCATAAAAAATTCATAAGAATCGGTCGAGCCGTTTCGGAGGAGTATCGTAATATACATATATTACGATAACCCACAGTTATAGCGACAGAATAGAGAAAGTCGTGAGTTCGAATCCGTTTTCCCTCGTGTTGGACTAAAGCAACCTATTACTAACACAGATAAATGTCCATGTGGCCATATTGTACAATTTAAATAAGCATAATATGACAAAAGTAGTTTATAATGTTCTGTTTGTTTTATATATCTAACAGTGTGAAGTCTTGCAGTGAAATATCCCCTTGTCACCGCATACAGTACTGCAAATATCAATGCAATGTATGTATAGCATATATGTACTGGTGCACAGCTTATCTCCCGACTGAATGAGTACCTAGCTGTTCAGTGTTCTGAATATAATGTTGCAGTCATGCTTCGCTTAAAACTTTTACTAAAATCCCCATAAAGTTCCGTCAGTTTTCTTTCTTCCTTTATATTCTTCACCAAACAAGTTCCAGCCAACGTACCTAGCTGACCAAAAAGGTGCCACTCACACAGCTCCGGACAAACACACACATGGTTCCCTGTGTGCTTACAAGGGTGGCATGTAACAAAACTAATCGAATGGAAAACCTACACGGGTGGCGAGGCGCGCTTTCGACGGCTATATTTATCTGTGCCACCCCACTAGGGACTGCTTGGACGCGCTGGGACGAACGCTTACGCCTTTAAACTTCAAATACGTGTCACTTTGCGAGCGTTTGATCAAGATATTAGTGGAACGCAGCCTTTCGGTGGCCTTCTTTTTTTAAACTGTTCGTTGTCAAAATCAGGCAGGGTTCGTGTGGTGATGGCGCTAGATCTAGAAGAAGCATAATATAGGTGAATTATGTTTGAGGAAGTATTTTAAATGAACGAAACTTTGTCAGTCTGATACCTTAAACGTTATACACGCCGTAATAACTTGCATGCAATTTTACGTAAGAATAAGTAGATCATTTCGGATACTTTTATCACGGTAGTAGGTACCTTCCCGGGGCATATTTTTCGATAATCAGACAGGCGAAGCGACGGGCAGACGCGAGTCTAAAATGAAAACAAAATATTTGAGGTTTTATGACTCCGAAATCAGCTGATACAATGTAGAACTATTTAATTGCATGAATCGTAGCAAGCAGCTTATGTACACACGACGGCAGGTCAACCTATTCTAAACTATTATAACCTGATCTCTCTACTACGAATCGTACGCCGTAGTCGGAAGATCAGGTTAAAATGGTTTTGTGTAGGTTGATTTGCTGTCGTGTGTACATGTACAAGTCGCATAGACGTGCTTCCGACAAAAGTTTCAATTTCAGGCCATAATTCGAAGCCGAATAATTGGTTATCACCACAACCTTCATCGACATAACCATAAACAAGCTGTCGTTTTGCATTCTCGTCAAATTCAATGAGGTAACTAATGATTTTCGAACCGAATCAATAATTAACTAGGTAGGTAGGTGTTATCTTTTCATATTTTTGCAAATCGGTAAGTGCCAAACAACACGCAGCCTGTCTGGTATTTGCCATATAATTACGCTTTCATACATACAAAGGAACGGAAACGATGATTTTAAAACACGAGCCTGCGCACGCGCTCTAGAATACTGTCAAATTAACACAAAAATCATTTATTTTATCGATTATTATTTAACATCTTGCATATAACGAGCTGATTAATATTACCTTGCTACTTGTCAACAATATTATATTGGCGAAGTTTCGATCGGACACTACACAGATATATTTCACAACGTGCCTCTGTTCTACGCCGTTTTTTTTTAAACTTTGCTTCACACTAGGAATTACTCCTGTATCGTGTGAGTAACATTTAAACTCACATACACAATCAGCCAGACCCGGAACAACTATTTGTAGGCCATACAAATATTTGTTCCGTGCGGGGAGCGAACCCGCTACTCGCAGCGTGGAAGTCGATCGCTCAGCCACTGCGCCAACCGTGTCGTCCATGATATTGAGGCTTTAATTTGGGGAGTAATTTTGTTATCAAACATTCCACAGTCACCTTGCAACAAGGCGACAGATCACGTTTAAAATATGTTCCTTTCAGTCCTGGAATTAAAAATATAGACTTTCGAAAATTACTTAGAATGCGGGAAATAAATTTAATGTCCGTCGTACATTAGAAGAACAAATATGAATTATAGAAGATCACTCATAAACTACTCAATAAAAAACCAAGCAATATATAATTATAGATAAAATTAATGAAAAGTAAACCTTAGGTTAGATTTACTTTCATGCTTACAATTACAAACAAAAGAAGAAACGCATTATCGGTTGAGCCGTTCAAAAATCAAAAGTCATTTATTCAAATTAGGCTGATAATCAGCACTTTTTGAACGTCACATTACAAGAGACAGTCCCACAAAAACGCCCTGCCTTTCGCCACTTCCTAGTGTTTTAGCTGTGAAGAAGAAGTGGCGGAACAAACTCCCCAGCAAACCTTCTCACGGGATGATCCCATCACATAAGAATACTTGCGATTGATAAAATATTAGTGAGAGTTCTAAAGGCCCCTGCTCAGCCCATCGCTAAGTACAGGATTGAAGTAATCAGAGGAACATGCCCTGCCTACGCAGACCGCTACGCTCGTAGCCATGTCGTAGCAAGGACGTATTCAAAGCTTTGTACCACCGTTTCTTTCTACTCTATTTTCCATTTGCTCAGAATTACGTGATTAAAGATCTTTTTTAGTCAATTAACGATTAATAATTGCATTTTGAATCTTTAATTCATTCATAGGTCCTATAACCTATTTCCCACTCACAACCACATGCAGTAAATAATAGCAGCAACACTTAAATAGGTGAATCTACATACCTAAAACGATTGTACGGTAAATATAACATAATAATTTCTTATAACCTATCAATGTTACATTGTGTCTACGTGTTTTTTTTTTCCATCTGTCCCATCGCAGGTGTGCTGGAAGAGATTTCTTTATGTAATAAGCAGTACCTAGTGCTCTTTTTTTCTTATGTACTTTTTTATTTAATGTTTTGTGTGTACATAAATAAATAATGTTTTGCCAGTGAAAGTCGGAAATTATCCCAAGAAAATGTGCTTCTAGGATAAAAAAATATCCTAATCCTGGTCTTTTTCGCTAATTAAAGAATGATTTACTTTCGCATCCATAATATTTGTACGAACGTATTTACGATACAACCAAACAAATAGTGGAATGCAGCAATGCATCACCGAGCTAAATTTATTTATTCTTTGTTGAGGTCAGCTTCCATTATAGGTATGTAACCAGAAAAAGAAAACGAATTGCAAGAGATTATTCAGTACGCTGAGCATTTGGCAGGCAGTCAGTGTTTTCGCGCCGCGTCGCTAGTTCGTGCCAAGTGCAACAGGTGGCGTTACCTGAGCGCGACGCTTTCGTTTAACTTTCATTTGTTTTTTTTTTTGTATCAACTTCTAGTTTTGTGCAGTGTATGGTGAGTAGCCAGGTTGGGTAAATGAATGGGGTGAGGAATCGTTTTTATTTATGTGTATATTTAGTGTTACCTGGAGTCACATGCTGTGACTCCAGGTAACCAAATACGAAGTGCTTACGTACTTCTGCGAAGAAGTTGCTAGCGAAGGAGGAGGCCGGACGTTTGAGGGAGAGAGCCTCAAACTAACTCAGCCACCGTGGAAGACGCTTCAGACGTAGGGCACCGTGAAACGACTCCTGGCCACGGTAGACGGGTATGTGGAGTTTGAGCAATGGGAAGCTCACTGTCCGTCCGTCTATTGACGACAGATCGCGTCGACGGCGCGTTCGTGTACCACGCGCGCATCAAAGAGATGTGTTGTGATTTTTGCGGGTTGTCCGAAAGAGGTACCGCGGCCCTGGAACAACAAGGGCACAAAAAGGAATATGGATGGGTTTTAGTATACAAGTCTGATACTCCCTACCGCTCCACCCAGAACGGGAGAAGTTATTTAATGATTTAAAAAATGTTTTATTAGGGTAGCCACCCTATATGTAAAGTGGGAAGTTATTTTTTTTTAAATTTAATTCATAACGTGTGATATATTGTTGGAAAGGTATTTAAAAATGAATAGGGGTGTACTAAAATCATTTTTTGATAATGTCAATAATTTCGGAAATAATCGCTCCAAAAGTAAAAAACAATGTGTCCCCCCTCCCTATAACTTTTGAACCATAAGTTTAGAAAATATGAAAAAAATCTGAAAAGTAGAACTTTATAAGGACTTTCTACGAAAATTATTTTGAACTTGATTGACACAACAGTTTTTGTACAAAAAAGACAAAAAGTAGTACAAAATAATTTCTGGACTAAGTTTGTAGTATAACCGTATATGCAAGCATTTTTTTTAACTTCATTTACATATTTTGTTATCCTGAACGTATCTTTTTTCAAACAAAAAAAGAATTATTGAAATCGGTTCTCGCAATCCAAAATTACCACCGAAAACTTCTAACTTATTGTGACGGACGGAAAACTACGGAACCCTACACTGATCTTGGCCGGTTTTTACTTGTTTGCCAATATTTCGGTCCGCTGACGACCTGTAACGACTGTCAAAGACTTACAAATGACAGCCGGGATCAACAAATTTGATTACCCATCCACGGACTAAACAGGACAGCCGTGGCTTAACCTGAAGATTGACCCGTCCGGCTGTTGACAGCAACTACGAGATTCTCAAAAAACTATTTCAGTAATGAAATTTGGTGTGATTTGCATTTGATGCAAAATGCAGTGTTCTTTTTATCATATCTATGCAGTTTTAATTTGTATTGTGTATCCTTGTTCCTTCCATTTAGTAGCTTCCTTTGAAAGGTTCCGTACCTCAAAAGGAAAAACCGAACCCTAATTGGATCACTTTGTTTTCCGTCTCTTCTGTCTGTCAAGATCTCGGGAACGCGTGGAGGTGTCGAGCTGAAATTAAAATCATATTACAACTCTATAGTCCTGTGAAAAATTTTCGTAGCCAAAAGATATGGCTGTTTATGTCAGAAGTTTGTACGGAACTCTCGGAGTACGAGTCTGACTTGCTCTTGGCCGGTTTTTATGATCTGGAAATCTTTCTTCTACGATTTCCTTGGCTCCGTTCTACGCTTTTACAACCTCCTTGCCACATGCTCAAAAGCTCTTCTCTACGTCATGCGCTCCATGATACAAATTCGTAGGCTTCTTTTTACGAATTATTAAAGCTTTCAATAACATTGTAGGCTCCTAGCTACGACGTCGTAGGTTCCATGCTACGTAATCGTAAATTTTCTATCACACTGTAGGCTCCTTGCTACGAAGTCGTAGGCTTCTTGCTACGTCTTCAAAAGCTTTCTACAACTGCGTAGGGTACTTCTACGAATTCACAACCTTTCTACAATTGTGTAGGCTCCTTGCTACAAGTACCTTTTTACACCTTTTTTAAGGATTTAGCAGACACTTTTTTACCACACCTGCTTTGCCCGGAAGGGATAACCAGATAGGTACTTAACAGATACACCCTAATTCCCATGATATGTCGGAGGCTTATATAATAGAGGCGTATGGCTATTAGTAGCGAATCTCTTCGTCAGGTATAGTGGTTGTCACCATTAGCCCTACGAGGCAGACCTACCCTAGCTTTGATCTGCGGTTTCGTCAGCTCCATGCATACTAGGTGTAAACGGACCCTTCAAGAAGCCGTCAAACACGAATTTCGTGCATTTGAGCTAAGAAACTAAAGTTTTAAAAAGGACTATCATGTTTTCTTAAAAAAAAAGGTACGGAATAGATCCAGACTTAGATGCAATTTTGACCTCCAACACCTCTGTAACTATAATCTTTGCCTGGTGTGCTCCAGAACAAAAAAAAAACCGCGTGGAAGGGAAGAACCAATGCTATTTTTTGCTTGGATGGGAAATCGTCATATAACTTCCCTGCTTCCCCTGCTGTGTATTTCGTAGGCCGCTACAGTTGCATGTTACAAAGCTTCATTTCGCTATGTACACGATGGCTCATGACTAGCCAACATTTGGAAAGGTAAGTACTAGGGGGGGATTGTCAGCTTTTTACTGAATAAAACCCACCCATGTTCCTTCTTTTGCCCTTTATGTTCCAGGGTCAAGGCCGTGGTATCTCTTTCCAATAACCCACAAGCCCCGAATGGATAATACTTGGGTGCTAAATCAGATTCGTAGTGGTACAGTCATGGATTTGAATGAAAACGTTCGTTCGTTGCACCGATTTAAAAGCATCTGCTATCAGCTACGTTATCACTTAGTAACATAGGCTATATAACATCACGCTACTACCCACGAGAGCGAGGCAGCAACCCAAGATGCGGCTGAAGCGGCGCGGCGGATAGTTAGCCCTTTATAAAAACACAAATACTGAATTTAATCACACTAACGTTCGCACCCTCTACAATAGTACTTTTTCAAACATTGGCTAGTCAAGAAGTGAAGCTTTATAACATGCAACTGTAGGCTTACGGCGACAGTTAAGAGACCAATAAAAGAAAGAAAAGAAGGACATACACACACATAAAACCCTTGTATTTACGCTATGTTCTTCTCGTCTGTGTGTTCTTTTATTAAATAAAAGGAACTTGTTTTAAAAATAACAATATATTAGCAGATTTATAAGAGCTTACAGTAAATATAGTACATTTGATACAGTGGGCATTTTACATGGAGCAACTACCCATCTACCGTCCACAACCCAGTAAAGAATTTAGCAATACGATACTCCTTTGTAAGACTGGTTGTCAGACTTTCAAGCTACTGACTACTTGTAACGGCTGGCAAAGATCTACTAATGACAGCCGTCACCAACGGCTTAACGTGCAGGGCACGACACAATAGTGGCGGTAAGTCCTCTCTTTGAGGAGTGGCTGGAGAGGCGTCATGGCGTCCTCACCTACCGCCTGACGCAGGTGCTCACCGGACATGGAAGTTTCGGGAGGTTCTTGCACATAATCGGGCGGGAGGAAACGCCCGGATGTCACCATTGTGACGATCGCCCGGAAGACACGGTGGAGCACACAGTGGCGGTCTGCCCTCATGTTCCTTCTATTGCCCTTTACGTTCCGGTACGTCCGTTTCGGTATCGCTTTCGAACAGCCCGCAACCCCGGCAGGCGGAGGCTCTGGCAAGCCCCTCTGCTTTGCTGACATCTCTTTGAGGCGCGCGTGAAACACGAACGCGCTGTCGACACGGCCTGTCGTCAATAGACGGACGGACGGTGAGCTACCCATTGCTCACCGTCCACAGGCCCGCATCTACGGTGGCCGAAGAAAATACCCTTAACTTTCTTTTCCGTTCAGCCTTAAAAAAATGAGTATTGATATTGTAGTGTTCGCATTTAAATATCGAATATTTTATAGAATCGCTGTGCCCGCAGCTTCGCTCACGAGACTTTATATTATACTAGCTTTTGCCTGCGTGAGCTTCGCTCACGTTAAATTCGGAGTAACACTGTTCCCTTTTTCTGATTTGCAGGTACCTGCTACCTGTAGTTTTTGCCCTTTCGCCTTATTTTTTGTTTTAGCAAAACTAAGTTTTCCCTTGTCTTCCCTCTTTCTCCCTCATTTCTCACTCTCACAGGGTCCCAACAATCTCTGTACCAAAATTTATCACAATTGGCTTAGCCATTTAGGCGTGAAGACATAACAAACAAACAAACTCACTTTCGCTTTTATACTATTAGTAAGGATGTTATGAAAACCAAATATATTCCTTTGCAGCCTTTGCAGCATCGGTTGATATTGCCAATTGATTTTTTGATTCGTGAAATGACAGCTAAGTATGGAAGAAGACATGATGCGTCGACCTAACAAAAATCGGTCGGGCAAGACGCGATGTATTATTAATCTATTATAAAACCAATCTATTGGTTTTAATGAGTTTCTTGTTGGTGTGGTACGCTGGTCGTCGGCGTGATACGCGCGAGTGGCGTCTGGGTGTCGGGCCGCGCCGCGAGGATGCTGCGCCTCTTAAAATTGTAAACAAGAGCTTTTTCGATTGGTGGGCGCCATCGCGCAGGCGTCACACGCCGTGAGCTTGTAGCGGCGACCGTTCTGTTTTATTTTGTAACTTTCGTTTTTCAGGAATTGAAGTAAAGATATGTTATAGCCGACAAATAATCTAATTATTGATAACTAGAAGTTTTAAAGTTAAGACATGGTAAACTTCAAAATAACCTTTTAAAAATAATCTGTCTGGCGTGATGGCCCCGTCAAACTCTATGCGATTTTTAACACGAATAACATATATTTCTATGTCTGCAAAATATTGTCATAAACACAAGAACAAGTCAAATATATAATCGCCATAGACATGACTGAATATTTCTAACAGAAAGGGAACATTAAATGAACTGTTTCAGTATCATAAACGAACCAACAATCAAAGACACACTGAAAACATAGATTGTTTCCATGTTTTCATTGTTACATAGTGCAGTTATCGGCATATTCTCTGAGAGATGAAAAGCTTCAATGGGTGTTGTAAGTTAGTGTCATAAGTTGAGGAACGTTTCCAGAGATAAGAGTGGAAATCGATTATGGTGTGTTGTCCTGCCGCCGGCACGAGGTCGAGGCTGCGTGCGGCGCTGCGCGTGGTGCGGGCGGGGCGCGGCGCGCGGGGGCGGGGCGAGGCGCGTGCGCGGGCCGGCCGGGGCGCGGGCGGCAGACGCGCCGCGATGGTGGGCCGCGACAGCCGCTCGGAGAGCGCGGCGCGCCCCTGGGCGCCGCGGCATGAGTAGCGCGCCAGCCCGGCCCGGCCCGCGCGCCCGCCATGGCGCAGGCCGCGCCCGCGCCCCATCGCACCCACTCCTTCGCGAAGAAGACCTTCCACAAGCCGACGTACTGCCACCACTGCTCGGATCTGCTGTGGGGCCTCATCGGGCAGGGCTACGGCTGCGAAGGTACGCGTCGCGCATGCGCCCCGCGCGCGTCGATACCGGCTCGACGCGCGGCCGCCGGCACGACCAGCGCGTTATGCAACCCGGAGCGGGCGCCCAGCCCCGGGCGTGTCCTCCCGGCGGCCGCCCCGATCGATACGCCCCGGAGACGCGCGCCCGGCCTCGCTCCCGGACCAGCCCCGCGCTGTTCACGTGCACGCGTCGCGTGCTCGCCCTGTATCGCCTTGCACTTGAAATTTCAAGGACGTAGGAGCCGCCGCATGTGGCTCCTCGCGGCGGCTGGTCGCGGTGCACGTGAGGCCCGCGCAGGCCTGCGCTGGTGTAAGTCCGTGGGGGAATGTGCTCGCTCGTGGGGGGAGTAGATCAGCTGAAAGTCGAGGGTGTCGGTGGCAAGCGAGTGAGCATTCGGGAGCATATCGATCGATCTGTTTTGTAAGAGGTTTTTTCGTAGCGGTGGCGCGGGGCGGGGCGCGGCGCTGCATCCCCCGCTCGTGTATCCCTAGCTCTAAGCGTCGTGTGTTCGTGTCCCCGACTCCCCGAGCTAGCCGAGGTGGTAAGTGACCATTAGCCGCAGGGTGTCCGCTGTGTCCCCCATCCGACACTCGCGATGTTAATTAGCTCCGAGATGAGAAGACATCTTGTTTTTGCGCATTTTGTTTTGGTCCCTTGGAGTTGCCTCACTAAAACGTAACGTCAAAATGAAAATCGATGAACGCTTTCTTCTTGACTCTTACGTTTACGAAGCTTACACGCCAATGGTGTTGCCGTGAAGTGTTCTTTACGTATCACGTGAACTTGTTAGAAGCGATTCTTAGATAGAACTTGTACTTGAAACCGGCTGTTTGTCCTCAGTGTTCGTGGCTTACATTCATTTGATATTGATCATGAAACCTAAACCTATGTATTACTTGTAAAACCGCAAATATTCGTAAATTAGTATCGCAGTTTCATGTACCTACATTGATTATATGGTTTCTGTTCATTACATCACAAATATTCCTGTTAAATTTTTTCCTCCTAATATCGTGCCCTACGTCACGTCATCGCATTGTTAACCAACATAATAGCTGTTATAACTAACAGTAGCTAAAATTTAGAACTCGAGATAACAATTTCAATGGGGAAAAATTAAATTAGGTATTCATTTAAAATGTGGTACATGACTATAATCCTAGTTAAAGGATGACAAATGTTAGATGTCAGTGTGGTAGTTTAAATGAAATTGTAACAATTCAGCGTCTCTGAGCGACTTGCGTAGCTGACTCGTAGCGTATCGATCTTCACGCCGCGTCCCAACGGGATTGGGCAAAGAGAAGCGACGGCTACACTCTACATTCACTACGCCCAACTCTATGTAATCATTAATGTTTAACTTTGACTTGTACGCTCTGAATTTCAAACGAGTCTATAAAACGCAGTTAGTGTCACTTTGTAGAAATTGTCAACTTCTTGATTATTATTACTTCCAAATGAAAATAGTTTCAAATAAAAAATATTGATGTTTATGCACTCGAATATATTGCTCAATTGGTACCAATTGTTGCTCTTTTAACATATGTTATTTGAACAATGTTACAATTAGACACGTGATTACCAAAACAAACTGTGGAAAACGTAAAAGCTCGAGAATTGCTGAGCAGCATTTCTCAAGTCTTGCAGTTGTTGTCAATTTGTTCAATTATTTATTCCCTTTTTTTGTAATAATTACGTTACGTTACTTAATTGTTATTTACTTATTGGCAAAATCCGCGTATTTTTACGGGATTAAAGTCCCGATGTTAAACTAAATTGACAATCTCATTTAAATTGGACAGTGGTAATTTATTTATTTAGTCTATAGTATTTGTCTATAGTATTTCAGTATAACAGATAAATAAACTAAATTAAACTGAAATTATTAAACATACTACCTAACTTATAAATAAATTAAAAAATAGCGTCAAAAAACTAAATGAAATAACAACTGTTTTGGCGTCGAGTTGATTTTTTGGCTTGATTTTTTGACTTTCAGTCAGATCCACTTCTCAACGAGTACATACACACTTACACACAAAATCGCATTATCTAAACTTTAAATGATGTAATGACCAGACAACAACAGAAACTTAAGCGTTTAATTTCGTGTTTCTTACTTTGAAAATGACCGACTTCCATACAAATCTTGACTATTATTTTTAACCTCCTTAGGCCCGAATTAGTAACATTCATTCTTATAAAGCGTAACACAAGAAAGTGAAATCAGTTCCTCAAAAAAAAAAACCTCAAAATATAGCAAGTAGGTTTAAAACTAAAAAAATACTAACCTTACGATATGGTTAAACGAATGTTACACTATAATAAATATTATTTAAACTAGCTGCACATTCCATTTATAGTTATTTTTTTGCAATAGTAGGCTACCTTTTTTCTTTCTGCGTTAGCAAAATGTTCCGTATACATTATTTCTTTCCCTACATCCTCTTCACTTCATCGTCGCCTGTTGCTACAGTCCACAAGTTAACTAGTCGACGTACTTACTACCTCCATTCTTATTACGTTATTACGTAAAGTGGCTTTTTTTTCATGTTATGAAATTACTATAAATTCTAGTAAAAACTAATAAGTTACTAAAAAACTAGTAAGTTAATACATTAACTGCTTAACTCCTAAAGCATTTAGGAGTTTTTCATCGTGAATCTGTTAGAATGTAATTTTGTGTTTGTGTTCGAAAGAAGTATTTTTGATCCTTGTTTGTAATTAAGGACTTTTATTCAAGTTTACATACCAGAATATATAGTCTTCGACAGAAATAAAACGATCAGCACTTATAACGATATTTTAGCAAAACAGCTTAATTTTCGATTCAGCATCTATGTTATCTTAGTCATGTCTGATTCTGTTTATTTATTTTATTTTAGTTTTTTTTTTAACACTGCAGCTAGATACAAAATTGAGATTGAGTGAATTACTGATATTAAGGACAATTCAAAGTTTCCACAGATAGACAATACATATAAAAAGGTACAAGAAGATAGAAAACAGCTATTAACAGCACAAAATAAAATAAAATCAAATTAATAGGTAAAAAACTTTATGCTAAGTTTTCGAAAAAGAAGTTACACAAAGATTTGTTTAAAGTTCTGCTAGTGTTGAAATTATCAAAGTTAAAAATAATAATAAATTTGTTTATTTGTACACACAGAAAAAACTTACATAAGCACATAGTGAATAAATTTTTGTACAGTGATGACAATATTGAATGGCGAACTTCTACCTCCTAAACTAGGCCAGAAAGCCTGTGTTTTAGCAGACAATGTTCTTCTAATGATTGGCACTATAGAAGTATTTGGCTGTCATGCAAGTCACACTTACGCTTTTTATGGTAGCGTAGTTAAAATAAAATACAATTAGTAAAAGATTTTCGCTTTCGTCATAAGTTAACTTAATTTTCACTTCATGTTTAGTTACCGTCTCGGCAGGCCATATTGTACGTTTGTCATGCTCTTATCAAGTATGAGTTTTGTCCCTAGTTAGTCTTAGTAGTAGGAGTGGATAAACATTGATGGTTGCGCGGGAAGGTATCAGAAACTCTTTGCCCAATTTTGTTCACTAGTTCGTTAAGATTGGTTAATGCATTCGCGATTTTAGATGAAAACGCCAAGTTCACAATTCTCCTTCGTTCAGAAAGAGGATTTAAAAGGAATCTTTAGCGGGCAGCGACGATTAAATGCTCTATGTCAGGAAACTCCTAAGATTCGCTATTCCCTATAAGGTTTTCTCTCCAAGATAATACTACTAACAGATTTTATTGTAAAAAATATTGTTATTAAAAACAAAACACGCGTTTATATTTCTGCAAACGGTTTGAGTTCTTTTAAAAATATTGCCTTCTAAAATTATGGCCGGAATATTAATTTAATAACCAATGAATATTATAACAAGCTTTAACAGAATCGTAAGTTTCACTATCTATACTAATATTATAAAGCTGAAGAGTTTGTTTGTTTGTTTGTTTGAACGCGCTAATCTCAGGGACTACTGGATGGAATTCGAAAATTCTTTTGGTGTTGGATAGTCCATTTCTTGAGGAAGGCTATAGGCTATATAACATCACGCTACGACCAACAGGTGCTGAGCAGCGCGGGTGAAACCGTGGGGAACAGCTAGTTTATTATATTTAGCCTAGTATCAACATTAGGCACTAAGTTATCCTGTTAAGGGACTGTAAGCTCAACTTGAGAATTCTAAATATATAAAAACAGAAAATCACTAATACTCTCATTATAAAATTTTGGAAACTGCATGTCTTAGGAGTCGAACATTTGCAAAGGGAATCTTTTAGAACGAATATGCTCACTTAGACGGGATTTTGTAAAATTCAACCCTTAATTGGGTGAAGCGCTTTACGTATATCGATAAAACTTCTAGGATGAATTCACAGTGGTATTCATTTTAATGAAATAAAATTAAAAAATTAGGAAATACTTTCTTTCATCCCCGATCTAGGCAGGTAAAACTATAGGCTGTGTGCTATAAATCACGCTACAATATTTAGGAATAGAGTAGCGAGTAAAACCGCTGGGCACAGCTTGATAATTACATAGGTACATAACCTACCTGTTCGTAATATCTTTTTTTATATATTACATAGTTAAGCCCGCTTTTGACCTCTATATTATTCAAGAACAACCTTAAACCAAGATTCGACACTTGAAATAAATCTTTTATAACTGTCAAGGAACAAAAAAAGCAAACAGTAGACTACAGCAAGGAGTTTCTATCCTTAGCAAAATGCACAATCGTGACTCTCCTACCAATATTCTAATTAATTTGGGGTAAGCAGCAATTCTCCTTTTTCAACAATCCTCTTTTTCCATACTATAAATGCTCAAGAAATAAAAGATTTGTAGAGATGAAAAACTCAACAACACATCTCTTAACCCAGTAATCGAACCCAGGACCTCATTGGTAAGCAGTCGTGCGAATTTAAACTACTTATTTAGTTAGTATGGCTATTATTTCTTGGAACAGATCATTATAGCAGTCTATTACGGTGTATTTACAGCAGTTTATAACGTTGTCATACTTATAGCTAAGTATGATAGCATTTATTATATTTTTTTAGAGGTTCCGTACCTTAAAAGGAACTTTTTTTTTTTGGGTGGGAAATCATCAAATAACTTCTCGCGCTCTGGGCGGAGTGGGGTGGAGTGTCAGACAGACTATGTTCCTTCTATTGCCCTTTACGTTCCGGGTCCGCGGTATCTCTTTCGAACAACCCGCAACACCTTAAAAGAAACCTCACTTCGTGTTCCGTCTGGCAAGACCCCTTATCTCAGAAACACGTGAATTTATTTAAATAAAACCATCCTAAAGTCCCCTAGAGGTGTGAAAATATACACTTTAAATTTACACAGTCAAAAGATATGGCTGTTTACATTTCAAGAATGTGTGAATGTGAGTTGAACCCTTGGTGCGCTCGTCCGACTCGCACTTGGCCTGTTCTTTCATATGATAGAAGACATGAGCAAGCGGAAAAATATATTAAAATATAAAAGTAGGAATGCATTTTTTAGCATAAATAGAAATGCATACAAAATAGTTATTTTCTTTTTAGATATACACATCATAATTATATTTGAATTGCTGCTGATTAATTTGATACGGGCCATAGACTTCAATACAAAATATAATATACAAATAATACGACAATGATACAAGGAGTATAAGAGAACAACACAACAGGGGCCTTAGTCTGCTATTACAATAGTGTCAGAATGGTCGATCACTGATCGCATAATGGTTAATTTTGACAAGTTTGGTAATCTGTTACATACTAAACTTGTCAAAATCAACCAATATGCGATCAGTGATCGACCATTCTGGTACTATTGTAATAGCAGACTAAGGCCCCTGAACTCTTTTCAATATTTCATAATCATAAAATGTCATAACTTACATTTATCCAAAGTCTAACAAATTGGTAAAAACAATCCTTGTGAAAAAATAACCCACAGTACGTACATGTTTAGTCACATACATTTCACACCATTATATTTGCTTCTTTTCGTCAAAACATTTAACCAGTACTTAGGCTATAATAGGCTGAAAATCATAAGTATGTACGTATCAGTCTGTCTACATTTTGCTCCGTAGCATCTCGTAGCAGGGTCCGCGTGACACCGTAGAAAGTAGGCGTAGCGAATTGTACTAATTCTTCGTAGCAGCCTACGGCGTAGCAATAGGTCTACAATGAACAAAACGATTGTTAGTTTTTTTTTTATAATATTTATAGTTTGTTATATTTATTGGTGCTCAGTAATTTATGTGAAGCGTTTACTACGGCGTCGTACGTCACTACTGCAAGGTCCTCGTAAGAATAACTTTACATTTTCGCATTTGAGGTCATAGTAAATTATACAAATATAACTGTTAGTTTCTATATTTATAGCGTGTTATTACTGGAATTAGTTTCGAATGGCGGCGTTACATGTGCTGTGTTAAGAGTTCCGTTTACATCTAGACGTGTTTGTTACGTAGCTATATTCTCTATTCATTTATTTAATTATATAACATTACATTGCAAGTGTGTAAACTGTCTATTTCTAAAGTAGTAGAACTTTCCGCATAAACACTATACATAACAGTAACGAACAGGTATCACCCATCATATCTCGTCCGTATTTTTCCACAATACCATATTGTCCACGCCCCTAACAAAAGCTAAAAGGGCCAACGCAAACATCACACGTCTAAACAATAGCGCGAAGGGACTGCAGAACAAACTGTCAGTGCAACATGCAAGACAGTTGCGAACAAAACAACAATAACGTTCATTATGTCGCGTTGTCGCTTGAAGCGCACTATCTCGACACACGTCGCGACAAAGCGCCGCGCCAGAGACAAAGCGCGTCCGACGCGCGACGTCGCCGTCGCCACGCCCGCGCATTCGCCTTTGTCGCTTTTGTCGCCAGAGATAAGGGAAGCGACGCGCGACGTGTGGAAATGGACAAGTTATTGTCGCACACTTAGGACACACTCACTATGGGACATGTATGGGTATCATGGGACATCTATGGCGGCTGTGGGACTGTTTAGAATAAAGCCGTGACGTCATAGAGGCGCGTGTATTGTGCTTATCAGTTATCAGATGATTATGACGCGCCGGTGTTCGGTTACAGTGGCGATATCTTCCGTTCAATAGAATGGAATTGAATTAGGTTTGGTTCGAGTATGTACTAGTTTTGGACAAGATTAGTTTCAATAAGCTTTTACTTGTGTAATTAAAATCAATTCAATATTTTGTAGCTTTACCAAAATTTTTGGGAAGTTTTTGTTATAACAGTGCATCTAGCTATAACGCGCGGTCCCGAAACATAAAGGGCAAAGGAATGAACATGGGTGGGTTTTAGTTAGTAAAAGTCTGACACTCCCTCCTGCTTCGCCCAGAGCGGGAGAAGTTATTTGATGATTTCCCTTCACTACATATTTAAACTCAAGAAGCTTTACCTACACTATTTTATATAGTACGGGCAATGGCAAAAGTAGACTGATTAAACTGCCGATTAGGTATATAGGAACCCGATATTTATAAGAGTCTACTGAAAAATAATGTCATGGGCACTTATAAAACGTCGAGAAAAAATGCACGGTTCGGGTTGGTCGTTTCCTATGGAGAAGAACCGGCAAGAAACTCCATGGTTACTCTTATAAAATCATTTGGTTTTACAATGTTGTTGTTACAGCGTTAGCACTTAACTATGAGAGGACAGCGTAGCCCCGACAATAAGTCATTGCTTACTTTACAAAAAATAAAATAAAATAATACGTTAACATAAGTTAACAAGCGTCCAAGAATCTACAAGGCCAATGACAGCGATCTTTACTTATTTCATGCGACATTACTTACATAAAATACTAGTAAAACCATACAAATTCGAAAGCAAAATATTAACTAAATGACCAACTAATTGTAATCAACAATTCCGTTACTTTCACCCCGGGCCCAGTCTTTAGCTTAAATTTTTAATTAATCCATATTTACTCATCAAACTAAAATAAGCCTTAAGTGTGATCTAACTAAGTTCAAGTGTCAATACATGGGCTACAAGCTCGTAGGCTTCAGGAAACACCTCATCGATATTGACTGGTATTTACCATTTGTTTTATTTAATTATGGCGTTCGTGTGTAGATTGTGACACGCCATGACATATCTATTTCTGGATTTAATACTTTTTACTACAAATGTGTTAAGTTTTCAAATTCAAGGAGCTCGTGGCTAAACAGTAGCAGCCGCTCGGGTCAATCTTTAGGTTAAGCCGTGGTCGCCCAGGTTGGTACCCACCTACTAGTGGAAAGCACGTTAAGCTGTTGGTCTCGGCTGTCATTTGTAGATCTTTGACAGTCGTTACAGGTAGTCAGTGTCCCGAAAGTCTGACAACTAGTCTTACCAAGGGGTATAATATTACCCATTACTAATTGAATTGTGGAGGTCAGATAGGCAGTCGCTCCATGTAAAATACTGGTGTTCAGTTACATCCGGTCAGACTGGAAGCTGACCCCAACATAGTCGGAAAAAGGCTAGGCAGATGTTGTTTATAGTTTTCAAATTAGGTAGATTGAGAACTTTCAACTGAATAGTTTTTTCTGGATTTGTACAGACAACTAAAGCTAACGCTTAATGATGTCAATTACTACGTCATCAGAAACTACAACAGCACTGAAAATTGTAAGAATAAAATATTTGTCATGAGTCCACTTAACTGTACCACTGTACCAAGGTCATATGTTTCATAAATAAATAACAAACCTTCTTTAACTTAAAACCATAAAAAAACTCAATTCTATTTAAAACGAAACATAACCGAGAAACTTTTGCTGCGAAAAGTAAAACAAAATCCTCTCAAGCATAAAAAAGTATCCACAAAAGCCTATTGACGTTCTAAATATAGAACTCCTTGGTCTTGCAAGCGCAGTTTTAAAAAAAAGTTGGATTCGTAGAAGCAAGCTGGCTGTTGGGTCGCTACCGGGGCTACGCCCGGCGTATGTAGGCCAGCCCTGACGTCACACGGTGATGACCCAGTTCCATTGCCATTGAGAGACGCGCGTCAATGGTGCCCCCCCCCCAGCCTCGGGCCCCGGCCCCCTAGCACCCAACAGTGCAGTACCCTCTTTGATATGGGGGCGTGCCAAAAATACAAACAAAATTCGCCAAAAACCTTTTAAACTATTTATTTTTCTATAAATAATTTGTTTCAGACTTAAAAAGGGCTAGAAGTAGGTCGAATATTAACTAATGCTAGACTTATGACGTTATTTAAACCAAAACCATGTTTCAGTAACGACGTAACAACAATAATTCATAGAACTAGGTTACTGAACGGGTGAGGCAAAAGCGTGCTTTCATTCAGCCACTGCACAGTGCGCTGCATTTAAAATGTATTGTCAAAGGGAGGGTAGAGCACAGCGAAGCATAGCCGAGCAAGGCCGAGCATGGGCGAGCACAGCCGAGCACTTGCCGCTTTGTGCTCCATGTAAATGTCGTGGATTCACCGCGGCTCTAATTTGTTCTTTGTGGTGCACTGTGATGTTACTTTAAGCTTAGGATTCACTAGCTCTTCCTCATTACCGCCTTACATCTTACATTGTGCCAGTTTTAAATGAGACTATATTTGCAGTGTTGTACTTATCTTCTTTATTCTTTTTACTTCCTAACATTTTGAATAAAAATAGCCTTTCCAAACAAGTCCTTGTTATGACTACAGATAGTTAATTAAAAAATAACAATTTTTCTAACATTGTAACGATACTTAAATTTTTTGGTATCGTTATCGGAGATAAGAACAGTTCTAATATTTTCCGATACCTGTTCAAAAGCTGGCTATTCTCAAACTTAAACTAACTTATGCCTTCTCACCTATGCACAGTTAGAACAATGGCTAAAGTATAACCTGGCACAAAATTCACTATTATGACTGCACAATAACAAAAGAGCTAGCACAATAGCAAAAACTTTGTCCTCGCTCTTCACGCCGTAACACTGGGCGATCTATTATTTATATCAGTCGAGAAAGCATTGTGTCTGTGTAAGTTTGCACCATTCAATTAATAATGCAGTTCTGTTGCGCTCGGCTTTTGTTCGGGCGTTGTCGGATTAATGATATGAACATAGACGCTCGCGCAACGATCGTGAATGGCTGGATTCATTAGCGCGAGTAGGGGTAAGTGTGTTTGAATAAGAGACTGCTCCTCATTAAAATATACGTGTACCTCTTAAATCTTTGAAAAGGTTTTAGACTATCGTCTTATTACTGTTTCTGTTAATTTAGTCCATAGGAACTCATCCATGACTTAGTAATTTGAATAAAATTACATTGGGGCTTCCTTACATGTACATGTCAGTTGGTCAATCACGACAGGTTGACAAGAGGATTTCAATCAAATGTATCGAATAAAAGATCTAAAAAGTTTTATAAACTTGAGACATAAATGTCATTCCTACAAACAACTGAGAAGACAACATGTTGCCACATCATAAATTATAGTAAAAAGCACTTCTGAAATCGCATTTTAAACCTTTTAAAACAGTCTGACTACATCTTTCATTTACCAACCAAAGTATTTATAAACCACATAAACACAAAAACACTACTATTCTAAAACGTTCCCAGCTGAGAAAAAAGAACTATGTCAAAGAAATAAATCTGCAATTACTCTTCCTAAATTTTGAGCTATTAAAATTTGGCAATGGTGCGAATGTGGGTCATTCTTAGCACTCAGAAGTCTCACAATAGTTCTATTTATATCAAAGTAAAACTAAAATACACCAGTATTCCTGTACGCACGGACGGAAATAACCCGGCTGTATGTGTAGAATAGGAGTTAACATTGCAAGGCGTACGGCGTTCTACTTGACTTTAACGGGCGCGCGTCAAACGGAACGTCCCGAAAAAAATATTTAAAATTGCGGAATAAGGATTACGGTGCTGCGTACGTAGATGTGACGTCACAGCTCTGTAAAGTGGGCTTTTAGCACAGACTTTAAATTCAATTAACTCAAACCAGTTTTATTCAATATAATTATTAAGAGATTTAAAAGAAAAGTAGAATTTATATTTAATATAACTAACAATATTTTTCTTCATGAATATGAAATCAGGAAACACTTTTTTGTTCAACTCTCGACTACGCTGAGGTGAACTTCCAGTATTATATCGGAATAACTATTTTGCATCAAAAAATTTTAAGCACGAAAATTTATCAATAAAATTGAATTTATTACAATTATCGGATACAGTCGTGGAGTACGTGGACCCTGCCCCCCTCCTCGGTTGGTAATGAGGCTGTGGCAGCGTGACGTCAGCACTATACGACCTAATTCGGTGTCGGCCCGCACCTCGCACCCCGCACCCCGCACCCCGCTACATGCACGCCTGCATGGGCTGTAATGACGTGAATGGGAGGCTTATTCCAGTTGCAAGTTATTCATACTGTACTAAGTTACTAACTGGATGGTGACTTCCTATCTGAGGCAGTCGTATCATGGAAAATACTGGTATTTAGACATCCTCTAAGACGGGAAGGTTACCCTGGAAGAAGGTTAGGCAGATGACGATGGTAATAATGACTGGATAAAAACAACCTTTTTTAAATCGGTTTTCGATAAATAGAGTTTGATTTTGAAACAGAACCTTTTCTCTAAATCTAAATAATGCAAAAAATCATATTATATATTTCAAGAATGCAATTACATTCTCAAAAACTTGAAGTAATAAATTAAAATAAACTTGAAGCTACGAGGTTGCGCCGCCGCCCGTAGCGTTTCGTAGCAAGGTCCGCGTAGCAACGGCGTAGCGCGTAGCTATTTTTAGACTGTAACGTAATATTGAATTGAGCAGTTCAAAACTTTTATAAGAATAAAATATTATATTTCTAAGTTTGTATTATATTAAGTATACATGCTAGGTAGGCAGTAGTACAAAAAAAATATATTGTGTAATAAAAAACAATAAAATTGTGCGTTTTTTTATTAATTAAACATTTTTTTCAAATCAGTAGAAAATATTTCACATATGCTCACACCGTTTTCCCATGAGTGTAATCAGAAATCATACCCTAAAAATATAACACTCCTTTTTGGAGCATTGGTGTCATAAAATTGATCAAATGTGTGGCAATATAATCGTGCTTCCATAGTCTTATAAAGCCTTACACCCGCATCTATAAACAAGTTGAAGTGATTACTGGAGTACAGCTGCCCAACCATGACGTCTTAAAACAGAACTTATTCCAATGAGGGAAAGAGACAGACCTATACAGGGTGTCTGGCACCATCTCTTTCTCACAGAGGAATAAGAACTTCTATAGGATGTAACCCATGGTACATGGTAACCCTTAAGTCATTTTTAAGATACGATTTTTATTCTTTAGATTAGTAATAAATTGTAGTACCGTTAAAAGTTAGAATTCTTCGCTCTGTTGATCCTTGATGATTCTTACATTGTTTAAATTCTTGTCTATTGCACAATTTGTTTTGTTTGCTTAAACTTTGAAATTAGTTTAACTTGACCATAGACACGGATGTAAGTGTTTAGATCCATCCTATCGTAATAGCCAGTGACGCATCTCTGACCTAATAATTTACAGCGATTGCTTCGTGGATAATCTCATTTTAGGCAATTTAGGAGTTACATATTATAAACGGATCCCTTATAGGATTTCTTTGTTGTCAGTCTGTCTGTCAAGACCCTTTATCTTGGAAGCGCGTGGTGATATCGAGTTGAAATTAAAATAATATAAAAAATATATCAATCAAATCATTTATTTCAATTAGACCATTAGAGGCACTTTTGAATGTATACACGTTCTTTAGAGTTTTGAATTAACCGTCTTCGTCTACGCAGTCAAAAGATATGGCCGTTTATGTCTCAAGCTTGTTGTTTGTCCCGTCCCTCGGTGCGCGAGTCCGACTCGCACCTGACCAGTTATTATTTTTAATTTTTTTTTTGTTCAAAAATTTAATTCACACAATTTTGAACAGATATATTCTGCCACTGCAGAACAGTTCGTAGAAACATTTGTCTTCTTATGAATAAATAGTGTACCGAATAGGTAAGTGGCCATAAAGGACCATCTTTGTTACAATTAGGTAATAACCATGGATTTTATAAAAAAAAAAAGTTGCTTATATTATTAATTAAATTACTACAAGCAACAATAACACTTATTTTAAGTAATATTTTAGGTAACTTGTAAAATCTTTTGCGCATAATTGTACCTGATAATCCTTACCTGGATAAGAAACTATTCTCTGTTTCTTTAAATTATCACTACAGAATACGTTTTCATTATATTTTCAACGCATTGCCGTTTTTACCAACAAAATATGTTTGTTTAATGGAACCAAAAAACATACTCATAATATAAAGAAATTTATATGGATTAAATATTTTTTTTGAACTGAATAGCATATATTCTAGTAAGTGCATGCAATTCAATTGCATGCACTTACTAGAATATATTCGTAACGTATTCTTTCAGCGTAAAACTCTGTCAAACCATTTTTTGACATACATAGTTACGGTTCGTACTTGCTCATGTATCTGTGCCGCACGCATTTCCTTGAACGCTAGATTGGCAGTACCTGATATTTCATGGAGACAGTTAGTAGTTTATTGATTTAATCTTAGTTGTGGGTGAACTTTTACTCTTCACTTCCATGAAAAGTTGTATAAAAGATGCTGTGTTCCAAAATTCTAATATTGTTTTACGTACACTTTAAATTTAGTTGTGTTCAGACGTTTCACCTCGAGAGATCTACCTAGCCTTTTCCCAACTTTGATGGGGTCGGCTTTCAGTCTAACCGGATGCAACTGAATTCCAATATTATTCATGGAACGACTACTTATCTGACTTCTCGGGTATGACAACACCCCTTGGTAAAACTGGTTGTCAAACTTTCGTGACACTGACTATCTCTAACAACTGTCAAAGATCTATTACTACTACTGTCAAAAATCCTGGATTTGTAGATCTTTACGCTTAACGTATTTTCTAGGGCACGAAGAGAACTCGGTATGTAATGGGTGGTCCCATCCACAGACCAACCTAAGCAAGGGTGGCTTAACCTGAAATAAACCCTATTTTATCCACAAGCTCCACATTTCACCTCGAGTGAAAGACTCAAATGAACTAAAAATGTAGCGTCTGCAATCTCCCTTAGAATTACAAAAACACCAGTTACTGTGAAGCACATTGATTGCTCTTTCACAGAACAAACGCTCATAAACTCATGTCATTAACGACTTCATCATTCATTTATGACGGTTCACTTCTATTTTAAGATAAAACCTAATCTCTTTTCTAACCATCTGATCCGGGTCAGATTTCCCATGGGCTGGTGACGTTACTGTCAAATTGATTCAGGATTTATTTGAAGAGAGTCTGAGGCCATATACTCAGATGAGCTTCTCTTGGTAATCAGAAAACGTCCTTGTTTGGCTTTGTGTTACCTTTAGAGTAGAGTAAAGATCGCCCAACAGTTTATTTGGTCCACTCAAACGAATACAAATGTGCAGTGGAATGTTATAGGTACTTCGGTTTTGTTGGTCAAGAAAACCTTGAAAAGCAGGTGGAAGCTTTGAAAATTCAATTCAAAACCGCAGCTTCAATCCACATACAGTAACCAGTACAAACGTGAAAGTTTACATATAACAGTTTTAAACAGTGTATATTTAGTTAAAATGTGTGTGATGATGGTTCTCATCTCGATCGGCACGAAACCGGGTCGGTTGCTCCGCTCGCTCGGCGTGAACTGTGTCACTCGTGACGTCAGAGCACCGCCCGCTCCCCAACACCCGACCACCTCCGACCACTGCCGACCACCTCCGACCAGAGCCGACCACCATCCCGGAATATTATGAATTATTATTATGAGTGATTAGTTATGTAGACACAACTCTTAAATGGGTCAACGAACCGGGTGTGTGATTTTTTTTTCTACAAAACACTATGTCGTGCCAATTTCTGGTTGAGTGATTTTTTTGGGTAATTTCTATGTACGTGGGTTTTGTCAATATGTAAAAAGTTGTTGTTGCAAAGCTTTTTGTAGCCCTGACTTTCTTTCCAGTAGATTTCCAGATTTTTCCATCAGTTTTCACAAATAAAAGTAATAGTTGATCTAGTAGTGATTAGAATATTCCTACCGTTGCCACAAGCACACATCGCATCTATTTGAGTAGAATTATTTCCCTATATTAACGGTAAAGCAAGAATTGTTTGTGTCGGCATTTCTAATAGAACCCGTTTAAGTAGAACAAAATACAACAGGTCCATTGTAACCCAGTAGTTATTACCCATCAATAGTACGTCGGTTCTATTCCCGACTAGTCTAAATTGTTGCGAAACTACTATTTTACGTAGCACATAAGTGCGTACGTCACTGACGGTAACTGACGGTTATTTTTAACTGTGTTTACTGTCGTAACAGTGTCTATTTCAGAAACGTGGATTATGTGTCGATTCGAAGGAGTTTCGTTAAGATTTCAAAACAAAAGCTTTCGGTGATTTTACGATGTTTGGTCAAACTCCTTAGTTGGTGATTATAATGTCGACTAAATGCCATTCATTTTGGCGGAATACGCGTTGAGATCGCCATCTTATCACTGAATAATCATCAGTGTATTTATCACAAAACAAACTGCAAGCTTGTTCGATCTTTCTTTGTTCAAAATCGAAATACAACACATAGCCCTACATGGGCACTTAAAAAACGTCGGGAAAACTTGCATGGTTTGAGTTGGTGATTTCCTATGGAGAAGAACCGGCAAGAAACTCCATGTTACTCTTTATCATTTGGTTTTACAATGTTGTTGTTACAGCGTTAGTACTTATGAGTAGTGTTATTTGTTTTGGTCTGTCCTGAAGAATATAATGCCAACAAACGTTAGGATCTTAACAAATCTGTCAACAATAAAGATCTCCGGACGCCGCCAACGAGAACCGTTAATTGCACATGCAAAAGAAAAGCGTTAATCATTTCCCTGGAACGCCACTTTCACAACCGCCATTATCGAATGTTTATTTAACCAGCTCGCCATAGGGCCTCTACTCACTAATAGCATTTACTGTAGTAACAACTCCGTTGCAACATTTACGGCTCTGCTGATCTATTGGTTGTTAGAAAGATTTACCGTCCCCACCGGTCTGATGACGTCATAGCTTGTATTTATCTCAAGGCTCACACTAGGGCCTACTTCTGTTAAATTATGATCCAACTGGCCAGTACGATGTTATTTATTGTACGAACTTTTTATTTGAGATGTTGATGAGCGGAGATGTATTGCTTTGTTGTTTTTCGGAGTTGTTAGGATTGGAGTGTAGCAATTGGTTGATGATCACGTAATTGGTAGAAGTGGGTGCTTTTTCATTGTCTTGTTCTTATCAGAATACGTAGAGGCTCTTACGTAGGGCAAAATTGAGCCCTAAAATCTAGCTCATCATTCTCCTGCCAGTATACCAATTTGTTTGGTCTTCTTCTGAGTAACAGATATGTATACAAAGCGAAGCAATTAACGTTAAAGCTCCCTGTTGTGGTCTCTCGTACCATAAACCTGAACATCGGGATAAAAAGTAGAAAGTAGCCCATCCAGGGTTAATGCTATCAACATACTAACTTTTACCCAAATCGCTACAGACTTTGTCTTCCTAATATTAGTGTGATAATTAAGTTGTGTCTATTTGAGCTAAGGCAAATGTTAAGACCTTCAACTTTGTTAGTCTTGGTGGTCGATTAGTAGTTTCTGTTCAAGAACAAAAATGAGATGGAATTTAAAAGGCTGAGATCCTAATGATGGCGAACAAAATCAGTGAAAAAAGTGGCCATCTCAAAAAAAAGGAGCTGAGTAGCGGGTGAAACCACTGGGCACAGGTAGTAAACATATAAAATTTCATTAAAATCGGTCAAGCCGTTTCGCCCTAGCCATACTCGAATATGGCTACTAAAACTGTAACACGAAAATTTCATATAAATAAAAAAGAACAAAAAAAGATGTAGTTCTAGATAGGGTGACGCTGTGGGTGGTCTTAGACAAATTGTCAGATACCGTTTAATCTCAGAAATATGCCATCTTATCATTCCTGGGATGACTATAACAACTCTAGATATATTCCCCATATCCGGGTCTATGTCCTTGTGTTGGCAACTTATCTCTTGTACCAGCAACTGTTTACCGGCGTCAGACCAGGTGTCGTGTAGTTCCTCAAGAAGCGTTTGATCTCCCACGCTGTCATAAACTATTTCAGTACCTTTATGGTCATCTATAATTGTCTATTGTTTGTCTGTTCATTGATTAAAGGGAAGTCTGCTCGATGGTACGTTGTACTTTGTTGTTTAAGGTGAGTTTTTTTTCTTTTCTAAATTCAATTGCCTTTTTTTTATTGAGTAGCTGTCCTGCGCGGTATCACGATGTTAAATATTCTGTTACTCAGTGATAATTTAACTTTCTAACAGCAAAATGTTTTTTGAAATCGGTTCAGTTGTTTTGGAGTTTATTCGGAACATACAAAAACACAAATGATTCCTCTTTATAATATTAGTGTAGGTTGTTTCATCCTACTGAACATGCTTGCGGAAAAGCCCTATGGGCTCCTCTAACATAGTTACTATCTATAATTGCTTATGTGGAATTTTATAAAGTATGATTCTTTTACCAACTGAGAAATTTCCCTAGAAATATAAGAGCTATATATCTATCATAAATTCTCTTACTGGTATGTACGGTGTATTCGAATATTTCGTAGGCGTTTAGTAACTTTATGTAGTAGAGAAATGTTTAAAAACACAGAGGGATCTGGAGAATTACAGGACATTATGATAATGTTGTAAACTGGCCAAAAATAATGACAAGAACATGTCGGCATGAGCCCTATGACGATGAGGTTATCGAACGCAATTAACTAATCTTTATCTAGAAAACAAGATGCAAAGGCATCGAAATTATACAGCCAAAGCTCCCAATGGGGATAGAGCTAAGCCACCCGCGGCTAAGTCAAATTCGAACGGCGAGGTGGAGCGCGATTGGCTTGCGCGTGTGACGTCAATGCCGACCTCCCGCCGCGCCCCGACCGCCCCGCGCGCCCCCCCGCCGAAGGCCGCGCCGCTCGCTTCTGAAAAATAATCACGATTTTCGGACGGAACGATTTTTTTTTCTTTTCTTTTCTCCAACACGTATACTGAGACTTCATTGTTTTAATGTTTGTAGGTGAAGGTGTTATTCAATTATTTCTGCGGTGATTTGAAATGTGGTTCGCACGTGTCGGCCGTGTCTACGCACATAAACGGACGTACGTACTCCGTACCTAAGCTCCTATAGGAAGTTGTTCGTGTGTTCGGTGCTCAGTTACGTAGATCACGTAAGCGCGAATGATTAATTCGTAGAATAATGAGCGTACTGCATTGTCAGATTAAATTAATTGAAAGCTTAAGAAACTTCCGCTTTCGTTTGCGTTATTCATAAGCTAATTTCAACGTTTAGTTTTTTAATCATTACGACATGCTGTAACAAAGTTTATAACAAAAAGCTTATTGTTTATTTTCCGATAAACGTTGCATTAAAACTTTAAAGAAACAGTAGACTACCTGTTACCTGTTTAAAAATCTAGTCATATGCGTGATCCGATTTTATTGTGTCCAAAAGGGAAAAAAAATGAAACTAAAAGCTATAAACATAGTAAGTTTTATTGAATTTCTATTTGCTTGTCCAATTACACATCTCTTGTGGATCTTCGATAATCGAAATATCTATATTTTGTTAATTTGTTTAAAATAATCTCAAATATTTTATTCGGTCTAGATATTATCAAATAGCCGAAGATTCTACATTTAGCGAGTCACAATAAATGCATTAATTGTTAAGCAAAATATTTTATTGTCATTTTCTGCATAACATTTAATGTCACGAATTTACACACACCTCTAAGCAGAAAAAGTAAATCAAACAAATCCTCAAATCTACAAGGCGATTCTACAGAAAAAAAAAAAAATTATAAACCGATTGTTTCGCTCCGTCATATCTAATACTCTTTGGTAAACCAACTAGCGAACTGACTTGGAGGCCTATTGAGCAGAACACGCGACACCAACAGGTGGTTTGAATTTTTACGATGCATAATTAACCTCCTTGCTGGGGACATGCAGTGATGACAGCCGCAATGACTGGCTCGCAGGAAAACTCACTGTAGTAGCTGTTAGAAGGGGCTATTATATTGAAGTTTTAAACAGGAATTGTTGATTTATAAGGCTGGTTTTAAGTGAACCTATTGATAGAGTTTTCTTTATTGTGTACTGATGGTTTGCAGGTTCTTCGAAAGAGTTACCGCGGCAAAAGAAGGAACATGGATGGGTCAGTAAAATTCTGTCACTCTCCCTCCTCTCCGCTGGGAAATCCTCTCAAATGGGAAATCATCAATTAACTGAGCGGGAAGCGCTCAGTTAATTGATGATTTCCCATACGATAAATAAAATACAGATCTTTTACAAAATTCTTAAATCGATAGATACAATGGCGGTCTTGTCGACGAGCAGTGGTAGATTTAACTACTGAAGATGTATTTATTATTTAATAAAGGTGTCGAAAAGATTATTTATACAAAATATCTTAAGGATATATAGTCTTAGACTTATAGAGTTGCCAATTAAAAGTTAACCAACATCCTACAAATATTATAAATGCGAATGTTTGTTAGGACATTGGATGGAAGTATGGGTGTTTGTTACACTTTCACGTCAAAACGGCTGAACGGATCTTGATGAAATTTGGCACAGAAGTAGATTATAATCTGGGATAACACATAGGATGTATTTCGATATCACGGTGATGAAGCCGCCAGCTAGTTCTTAAATAGAAGTGATAACAGTAATCATTTTAAAAAAAAAGTGTTATTCCCTAAATTAATTAAGTGGCAATAAACTAATGGTGACGATTTTTTATTCGAACTTAATGTATATCAGGTTGCAAAAATTCTTTCTTTTAAGATTGTATTTTTTAAAATACTAATTAGGTTTGCGTTTGTCCCCAACTCAGCTGATGTAAAGCTATGATGAGGCCTAGAGTGGAGCACGGTGGCTTAGAAAAAACCGATTCACTCAAACTTTTGAGAGAACCAGATTATAATGATCGGGGAACAGAAAAGCCTGCTGTGAATTCCACAGACTTGCAACTAAATAGATATTCTTGTAAGAAGATGAAAAACTACAGATTTGAAGCTGGACATTTAATAACATAAACTTAGACTTCCAATTAGAGGTGGTTGGCAAACACTTCAATTTTTGCTTTTCAGAACAAACAGTTCAATTTTTGCTTTTCAAAACATTCATGTATTTTTGAGAACCTTTCAACTGTATTAAGTCTGGTTACTTTTCTAATTTGCCAACTGTACGTAATGATGAGTATTCTATATTACTCCATTCTATTCTAATTATGAAAAAGTAAATCAAGGTTTAATTCCGTTGCCAGCCAACAACGTTCCACATTCAAATATCCGACGCGTAATAATATTCAATAACTTCGAGCTATAATATCATAAAGAGCCCAATAAGGCGCCAGAATTGCTCGCGTCGCCGGCGTGCGCACACGCATGTTTACAAGCGCCGCGCTATATATAGCCCGGCGGCTATTTGTGCTGTCTCTGATTCATTGCGTTAATTAGCCTTATTCCTGACAGCGAGAGGTTACGACGAATTGTTTAAATTTAACTCTCTGATTTAGCTCATTTAGTGAGTAATTTTTTTTTAGAAGCCGTTCCTTATTATTCTACATACTGTTTTGTTTTTATTCATATCCAATTAGATAGCACACATTGCTAAGCTTAGCACAGCTAGTTGCAGGGACTTGAAAATAAAAACATTTTAAATATATTTTACCCACGTAGGTCACGCACTCGTAGGTGTCCAATATTTGTTGTAAACACTAAACTCCATGATGATCATCACGCTATAGGCTATTGCCCTCGGGCTATTTCAGTTCTTGTCTAGTGAGTGTTTACTTTGGCATTACGACTTACGATACACACGAAAATACTTCTAAAAAGTTCTAAAATTGAATATATTGACGAAGATTTCCGTATTAGGAATTGATGCTTTTAATCTTACTTTTGAAGGCAGAAAATTTATGTTCTCGTTCCTCATTGTGTATGTTATAAAAAAACATTAAAAATAATATCATAGAGGGGTTCCGTCTCACAGTCATTGATCTTGACACGTTAGCAAAGAAAACTATTTTGGAAGGATTGGAAACTGGCATCGCTCCGTTCTATACAGAAATACTTAGCTATAACAAAAACAAATGCTACAGTCATTTCAAAGAATATTTCGACAGAAGGTTTAAAGGAAAGGGCATATGGTATGTAACCATACAATGTGATCCTCCTAGAATATTAATTTATTTATCACTTCAAGAATGAAGTACAGAGGCGGACTTAATGCCATCTTGGATCGCTGGAAGTCAGTTAAAAAGGACGAGTGGTTATAGCAGGCAGATAGATTGCATTCTAGATACAAATTTGGATTCCTAGAGAAAATAGGCGAGTCACCAAATTGTAACTAAGTCGAGTATGTCCAACATTTGCTGGTGGAATGTGCAAGAACAGGACAGAGTTAGTGATGAGCGAGCTAAAAAATTATTTAAGATTATCTATACCTAGAGCGCGAGAAATTAAACTCATTTACGAAATGGTTGCTACATCACTATTTCCCTCACATAGGCAATAATGTAATACTTAAAGAAGGTGTAGTACTTAATTAAATTAGGGCAGATGACGCTGACATCCATTGTAAGGTAAAAACCTCTAAATAAAAAATAAAAAAAGTCTCACCTCTGATTATTCAGATTCTTGGACATATCTTATAGTTATAACATGCTTCGGTATCTATAGGAAAAGATCGCGAGAAAACCAAACATGCCTATGAGATATTTCGACAGCATGTTAAACAAAGTCAGAGACCCAATAAGGCACTAACCACAAGAAAAAAATAAAAGAAGGTTTCTATCCATTTTCGTGAAGATCGTTGTTGCATTTTTGCAGTTGCATTTTTTAAACAAGAACTACGTTTATGGAACTATTAAGTGCTTTAACCTAGGCCGCTTCATCGCTTCACATCAGGCGAGTTGCAACCAAACGCAGTAACATTTAGTATAAAAAAGACATATGAAGTACTAGCTGACGCCCGCAGCTTCTCTCGCGTGTTATCGGAAAAAGTAGTATCCTATGTGTTATTCCATACTATAATCTACTTTTGTGCGAAATTTCACCAAGATCCGTTTTGACGTGAAAAAGTAATAAACTTCCATACATCCATCCGTCTTTCTCCCTCATATCACACTTTAAAAAAAATATTAGCCTATGTCCGTCTCCTAGGTCCCAACTATCTCTGTACCAAAATTCATCGAAATCGGTTTAGCCATTAAAGCGTGAAGAGGTAACAAACAAACTCACTTTCGTTTTTATAATATGAGTAAGGATTTTAAGTAAGGATATTGTACTTAGTAACCTCTTTGGTGTTTCAAAATGTCAGCGTGATAGCAGGAGGTGGTGCCACGTTGGCTACAGCTGCGTCTCTCCAGCCAGTCCGTTTCACCAGCCGGCCCCGCCCGAGGTTATTTAAATACACCGTGACGTATTAACGTCAGAACTACACCACTAATATGTTTCCTTGATCCCCATCCGGCTGAGCGCCCTTCCGCGTATAACACCCGCTGTAGTTTATTGACAAGTGCGCACTACGCAACTATTAATAACGAAACTTTTGTTTTATGTTTCGGGGTAAAGGTTACGTGTTTAATTTTGTAGCTTTACGTTACCTATTTTTTATTTTAGAAATAAATAAATTCTATTTTAGAAATGAAAAAAATATTTTTGTTACCTTATTAATTGTTAATATGAAGAGCCCCTTCATGTCTAGAAAAGTGTATAACGGTTGCATGGAAACAAGCTATTTGGTTCATTACATAAAGCGCATGATGTAATGAAAATTATGATTTCATAAGGGAATAGTTTGCCTATTTCGACGGTTACTACGTTCGCCCACGCGCGCTTCATTTTCCTACGTATCTACTTTTTTTTTTCGTTATTCGCTACTATGTTATTGCCAAACGATGTAGTTTTATGCCTAGCAATATACTCTTACTTTTGTTAATGTTTTTTATTTTAATAACAAAACAAATGACACGATCCACATTCACTCTCGTAAGAAAATTATTTAAAATTAAATTAACAATTGGCTACGACCTATGCTACGGCGTAGCACTTCGTAGACCCCCCGCCAATGTACCTTTTGTTACTTTACAACTTAAGTTTTATGAAATTAATATTGAATGTTAAGAGAGTAGGTATGAAAAATCGACACGAATCCCATACAACCCACGCTAGGCCAGACCGGTTACTACTGCATGATATCTGAGAAAATCGATTACCAAATGGAAATATATACGTAATAACTATAATTAGAAAGATCAGACTATACAAATATTTATACGTAAACCTTGAGTGTAGTAGGCGTTTACTCTTACCATCGACATTTCTTGGAACCTACCACCTATCTATCAACGTAAAACCTAGACGAATGAAGCTCAGTGCGAGGTTCCCAAACAGCCTGGCTCCTAGTGCTACTACAGCTACCGGGGACAATATAAATTGGCAACATCAGTGTCTCCAGTGGGATGGCGGCGAGATGCGAGCATGCGCGGCCCCTATCGATCCGTGCTTCGAGATGACTTCGCGAGAGGCCGAGAGGCCCGCTCGAGCGTCCCAGCCGAGCCGTGCATGTCCCGACGTTGCCGACTAAACTCTATGGACGGCGCCACTGACTGCTTATAAAAACTCATTTTAGTTTTTATAGTTCGATTTTTGAAATTATGAACACGGAGAAGGATTTATGTAAAAATATTAAAACCTTTTTTCACAGTTTACTATGACTATATTCTTTATTTACGTTTTGAAGTATTCTAGGCACAGTAAATCGTTTTCTAACCAACAATATTATTCAGTAGTCAATATTGTTTTATTCATAAATTATAGAGAGGAGCCAGAACGATTAGAAAGCTATACATTAGTGATATCTTGGCAGCCACTTCAAACCTCTTGCAGTCGTTACTAGCTACTCGTGTATCACAGTTTCATGGTAATCACAATACACTGAAGATTAACTAGCTTTTGACCTGATTCAATTAGTGTTCTAGATTGAAATCAACGCTTTACTCTATTGCATTAATTAGTTTAATTTAGATCTTGCCAACTTGTATCGAAATGGAAATTGTGCATTATCAGCTGCCCTACCATGACGTGTTAAAGCAGAACTTATTCCGCTGAGGGAAAGGGACAGAGCTATACAGGGTGTCTAGCACCATCTCTTTCTGACGGGCCTGTTGGTCTAGTGGTTAGTGGCCCTGACCGCTGAGCCGGAGGTTGTGGGTTCGATTCCCACCCAGGAAAAACTTTGTGTGATGAGCATGATTGTTTGTTCTGTGTCTGGGTGTGATTTATCTATAATATGTATGTATTTATAAATTATATAAGTATGTATATCAGTTGTCTGGTTACCATAACACAAGCTCTGCTTAGCTTGGGATCAGATAGCCGTGTGTGAGTTGTCCCAAGATATTTATTTAATATTTATTTATTTCACTCAGTAGAATAAGTTCTGCTTTAAGATGTCATAGTAGGCCTACAGTTATATCAAATTCGAAATACTAATAAACTTGCATTTGACGAATTTGATTTTATTTATTTCAACGGTTGATGTACACGTTGAATACAGAAAAGAAGACAGGAACAGAAAAATAGTTACAAAAGTAATGCTTAAAAAGGTAATATTTATGTTTCCTTGAGCCTGAAACGTAAAAATCGGTTGTTAAAGGCACGCTACGTATACTAATGTTAGTAACATTTAGGACGTATTGAGTATTTGGCAGTTAGACGTCCTCAAGAAAGAGACATTAATAAATAATTTAAAAGACACAAATTGAAAAACTCGCGCACCGACATATCGAACCAAACTTGCGACATAAACGACCATTGACTGTGTAGACTTAGAGGATTGCTTTTTCACAGCTAAGGGACCTTAGATTTGAGTATATGGTCAACTCGATACCTCCACGCTTTTACAAAAAAAAGGGTCTTGACAGACAGACGTAAGAAAATGATCCTATAAGGGTTCCGTTTTTTCCCTTTTAAGGTGTGAAACTATAAAAATAAGAGATACCTCATTTCTCTGCCTCCGATTTACAATACGACCCCGTGCTTAGAGTTACCGTCCGTCCCTGCTTTTAAGGACATCTTCGGATTTTTTGTGCTACCCCAACCGTCCTACTGGATCTAGTCTAGAACTTTAAAGTTAAAAAAATACAAAAATATATATATGTATATCGGACCGATTGACCTTTTTTTGCAAATGTTTAGCTTTTTTCGATAAGTTTTTTTTTTTGAAATGGCAACCCTACGTGCGTGGCCCATGTCCCAAGCGTGTGGCATGTCTGAACTTGGTCAGGGGCGGTGCATCGCGTGCCGCCTAATGTAATGCGTTCGACCACTTCATTACTACAGTACTACTCCACTATTAGCTTATTGAATATTTCCATGTACGAAACAGATATGTTCCATTACTGGTAGCTAATCTAGCAATCAATATGAAGGACAACATTGAATATGTATAGATTAAAAATATGCGATATATACTTACAAAGATACAACAAGAACAACTACTAAGTTTTACGGCAAGAGACTGGTTGCTCTCGATGCAAATGTAACGTGTCGGAATAGGCATTATGTAATTTGCTATATAAGGGCTTATTAACGGAGCGTCGCGTCGTAATATTTGGAGATGTATGAGAGCGTTTGCGGGTAAGCTATTATGCTTTAAACGCAGCGTTCATCGTTCATAAATTTTCATTTTTTTTTCACACTTTGTAGATGAGCCTTAAGGTGTCTCTGACTCAGAGGAGCGTACCAGAGCCACCGCCGGCGGGTTCTTCGAAAGAGATACCGCGGCCCCAGAACATGAAGGGTTTTAGTCAGTACACGTCCGATACTCCCCCCTACTCTGCCAAGCATGAAGATATTTGATGTTTTCCCAGTCGTAAAAAAGTTGTCCCTGAGGCCCTGGGTTATTTTTTTTAATGTTATTAATTTTTCTGATGATAATAGTAAGGATCATAAATATCATTATACTTAATTTTAAAATCTGTCTCTACGACCATTTTTTTTAGGAATCTACATAGCTTATTTCAGTATCATCATTTACTTGTATAAGATAGTTTTTCTAAAAATCAGTGAGATTTTTTCAACATAGCAACACCTTCGCTAATGGTCACCCATCCAATTGATTACAGCACTAATATTAATTTACGACATGGAATCCCCGCGGGGACATTTTCACATTACGCTCCCTAACTTCTTTCGTCTATTGACATAAAACCTTCTTGTTACAGTCTGCAACTTCATAGTGCACGAGCGATGCGTGGGGCAGGTGGTGACGCCTTGCTGTGGAGTGGCGCCGAGCCTTATCAAGGTAAATTGCACTTTAACACCCTGAAAATACAAGACATAACATAAAAACAGTTGTCCTGACAATCAACAGATGAAACTTTAAGCAGTATGCAAGTCAAAACTGCGATGTGGCGTCGTATAGTAAAAGACGTTTTACAAGGCTTATTGCCATATAATTAACAGGTATTTCCTTCAATATACCTTGCTGCTATGTCTACTAAACTGGCAAACATATATGGAGGATTTTGAAATGCCCTGAAGCACACTGTAACACTTAACAATTTCGGCACTGTTTGACTTTTTCCCAATAGATGATGAAACATTATTCTTCTCCATTCTTAATTGAAGCTCAGTTCACATAACACAATATATAAAATATCGACACGAACGTAGAAGAACGATCCTAGACACAAAATCGTACTAAAAATCTATGATGTCATAATTGTTTAATATTTGTTCTCGTCTCCTACAGAACCCAGTGGCTCACTGCTGGTCAGAGCCCACACACCACAAACGCAAGTTTTGTACGGTGTGCCGGAAGCGGCTCGATGAGTTACCAGCCTTACATTGCATGAGTGAGTATTACTCCTTATCTTTAATAAATATTTGAATCATGTTTCATATGAAAAAGGATCAGAATCGACGGTTGGCGCAGTGGCTGAGCAATCGACTGCTGCGCTGCGTGTCGCGGGTTCGATCCCCGCACGGAACAAATATTTGTAAAATCTACAGGTAGTTGTTCCGGGTCTGGCTGTTTGTGTATGCCAGTTTAAATGTTTGTAAACGCACCCACGATACAGGAGAAAATCTTAGTGTGGTAAAAAAAAATGTAATAAGAAAAAAAGTTTTTTTAAATCAAGTTTTATAAATGACGTTACAAAAAGCTGATCTATTCCTATTTTTTTTGCCATGTATTTACAGCTATGTTTTGAGGAATTTCTAACATTTCTCTTTACGATAGGTGACAATGCGGGAAGCTGGAGTTACGAGTAAATATTATGACTTTGTAATTTGTAGAAAAGCTACTTGTAATAATGAATTAATTATGTTACTTGTACTGCTATAAAAACGTACTCATAATAGTGTAGTTAGCATAATATTTGAAAAGGAAAATAGGTTAAAATTTGGTTCGAACAAAACTGTTTCATCTGGCAGTGACATGCAAGATATGACCAATCACAGGAAGGTCGAGAGACGCGATTTGGATTTCAACCAATATCCCTCCTATCATCTCCGTTTTTGCGAAAACAGTACTTTGTAAAAAGCTAGCCGTGTTTGAGGTGTGATATGTTTCTGTATGTAACTCAGTAAGATAACTCGCGTATGCTTTCTCGTACAGTATGCGAGTACTACGTGCATGGAGAATGCGTAGACTTCGCGGCGGCGGACTGCAAGGAGAACGCGACGTACTGCGCGGGCAGCGAGCCGCGCCACGTTCACCACTGGCGCGAGGGCAACCTACCCGCCAACAGCAAGTGCTCCGCCTGCCGCCGCGCCTGCTGGTCGGCCGAGTGCCTCACCGGCTACCGCTGCGAGTGGTGCGGCAGCACGGTACGTATATCATTCCTTTGTGGGTCTAAAGTCACCCCTAAAACTATCTTTATCCAGTCATTCAGCTGATGCATTACACAGAATAATGAAAGCCTGTTCATCCCACAGTGCCACGCAGGATGTCGCGCGCTCATACAGGACGATTGCAACTTTGGGATGCTGCAGCCGATCTTCTTACCACCGTCGGCAGTGTCGATCCCGCGCACGGAGGTGCCTATGGAGGCCATCATCGGCGTGCACGTGCGGCCACCGCCCTCGCAGCGCGACTTCGGCTGCCGTAAGTGTCCCACAAACAGTGGCCCCGGCAACCACCGCTTCCCGCCACGTACATGTGCCACGCCATTCGCAGCGAGCTTCCTTAGTCTAGGCCTCGCTTGTAAAGTAGTCCGACGGATCGCGCTCAGAACTGCTCACAGGCACACACGGTCAGGGATCTGCTGCTCGAAGATGTCAGGAACACCGCAGGAACTTTTGCCAACATATTTTTCTTATCGAATGCTTTGCTAATGATTTCTTTATCTTACATTGGGTTTGGATCATAGCAGTTATCTTTCCAAGTTACACTTCTTTTGGCTTGACTCCCTCAGTACACTTTTACCTTGGTCTGTCGACCGTGCACTGATCCCGGACGCGAGTGTCGAGTCCTGATCGTGCGTGGCTGACGGCGCGGCATAGTCGCGGTAGGCGGTGTAGGTCGGGCGCTCCGCGAATCGCTTGGCACATGCGTGGAGCGGCGTGGCGTGAGCGTGTGTGTTGGGGCAGCGCGCGGCGGCGGCTGGGCGCCGGCGCGGCTGGTGACGCTGGCGCGGCGCCTGCTGCCCGCCGCCTGCAGCCCGCACGGCGGCGCCTCGCCCCCCTACTCCCGAGGTAACCGCGAGCTGAGCCACACCCACGACCCCACGACCCCACGACCCCACGCCCCGCGTCTAGCGCACCCGCACCGGCTCCGTACAGTTGTACCGACCACGGTTTCATCATCAGCTCCATACTCAAAAACTCTTCATACTTCCGATCTTTTCTTCAGAATGTTACTCTGTGACATATATATTCAACTTAGTCTACACTGAGCATTCCAGATTCCAAAAATCATCCGTCACTTGGACGCCCTGGTCGATACGACTGCATGCATGTTATTTGGCTGAACTTTAATTATGGCTTGGTCAAGTTGAACGTTGAAAGCTTTCGCTGTAAGCTTATACCTTCCTTCTAGACGCTCTACATCTATGGTAACCGAATCACTATTTCTTCTAACTATAACATAGGGATGTACACGGAAAATACAGAAAATACATTCTAGTCAAAAAGTGAAGTTGGGTTTTCAAAAACCGTTTACATTCTTATCCAAATCTTGAAGCCTTGAAGCTACCTCGTTACCTACCTCTACTTCGTTGTATGTGTGCATGAGGCAGCTTCGACCAGCTACAGCTTTATAACCAGTAACACACTGCACATGACCGGCACCCCTCTACCTCACTCGATGCCGTCAACCCACACTGTCAGACTTCCCTCCATGAAACTACAAGACCACAAAGTTATTAAAATATATTGTTTGATTGGCCTTGGCAATCCCATAAAATATTTTAGACCGAATATTTCAAGAGCGGTCCTCTTTATCCCTAACAGATAAAGTAGTAAACAAAAAGATACTACAAAGTAATAAAATTTTAAAAGGATCCTTTTCACTTCTGTAAACAAGTTTTAAAGAAATAAAAACCTATGTAAAAGAACTTAGACTGAATGCTCCCTACCTAATTTTGTCAATATTTTCATTCAATTTTTATCACACAGCTTTCATTTCAACAAATCTCTTTGAACCTTAGCTGTACTGTCCCGGCACTAGACTTGTAGTTGAGTGAAGCGCTGGATACATTCCGTGCCCACTCCTGGAACGCTCAGACCGGTCAGTCCAAGAATACTCATGATGTAGTATTCCAACGGCACGAAGGTAACCGACGGAAACGCGAAGTTAACGACTTACATTGTTTGTATTTATGTATGCTTAAGTGTCCAACGCAGCTTCGTGTAACATGTGTCATTATACAACACATGTGTGAAAAGCTATGGATTCAATAATACTGAATTGTTATAAAGAGGTAATAATCGCCGACTAATTAGTCGATCGCTATGTTAGAGAAAATACAACTATTGAAATAAATGTGTTTTATAATGACGTTTTCATAATCGATGTGTGTTAAAAGTTGTATGATCGTCAATTAAGTCCATTAGTGCAATTATTTGCGTAGTCCTAACTTCAGTACTACATACATGACTATACCAAACATTCTCACAAAACCAGACGTATCATGTAACTTAATATTATTAGACAAATAAAAATAAAACTACCTGTAACAATTCCATACATCGAGATACAATTTTGTTAAAGTTTCAAAATGTAATTTCAAGTTTTCGAAGGAATCCAATATCTATTTCTGAACGTATATTTTTTTTGTCTTGTTGTATGGAACAATAACTAACAAATTAATAAACGAATAATCTAAAATAATAATAACTTAAAATTACTTGTAATACTTCTCTTTTTGCCTGCGTTGTTCGCTTACTTAGGAGAGCTGTGTCCTGAAACTAAAATCTTGAAACCGCTTTTATAATATTTCCTACAAATAAAAGTAAGCTTAATAAAATGGTTTTATATAAAATATGACTAAACTCTACAGAAAGAGAAAATCAACCCTTGATTGCCCCTCTTAAAGAAGTTGAGACTGGAAAGTCCCTACTTCTTTAGCTGTGCAGTGCGTGTGATCTTTTGTGTGATAATCCTGTAGCTTCTTGTGTACCACAAGAAACTACACATTTCTTCTTAAAGCAGGACTGAATAAAAAATACATTTTGGCTATTCCATGGCGACGCGTTGAGCGCGATCGGGGGTGTGAATGTGAGCGATATGGGTGTTGCAGCGCGCAGCGTCAGCGAGGAGTTCAGTTCCGGCTGCGAGGGCCGTTCGGGCTCCGGCGGCGGCTCCACGGGCGCTCCCGCCGACCAGGACCACCGCCCGGACCACAAACAGCATCGGGACCGGACCCCGGATGATCGGGATGAAGGTAATCACAACATTGAGATTTAGTCTTATGTCAGACTCAGATTTCAGGACTATCAACGATAATTCTATTAGAGTTTCCCAGTCCTCAATAAAAAAAGAATTATAATTTGGTATTATGCTTCACCTGCCTTGTGTTGATTATAATTATGATCAGTATTAAGAGATTTCAAAAACCTACAAGATCTAAACGTTTGCATAACGTGCGTTTACCGTGTAACAGAAGTGGTGAAGGTGTACGACGGCGAGGCAGCGTGGACCCGGCGGCTGTACCGGCCCGTAGTGGTGGGCCGCAACTGGAACGAGCGTGAGCTGGTCGCGGCCGCACTGCGGGCCTTCCACGTGGCCCGGGACCCCGAGCTGTTCGAGCTCACGGACGCGCTGGCCGGCGACGAGCCGCCGCTGAAGGACCCCACGCCGCTCGCGCATGTCACGCGCCTTCCCAACAAGAGACCGGCACTCTTCTTAAGATTCAAGTGAGTGTTATTATCTGTTACCTGGCAGGTTAGACAAAAGTGTACCTCTTACCAATACACCAAAATTTCGCTAGTTATTTTCGAGTCCCATGAAATACGACTGAAAAAAATTCCGTGCCAAGTCATCTTCGCAATTATACAACTTCATAATTATAAACTCTCTAGCAAACAAACCGAGAACATATTATTAGAAAATGGGGAAGAATTTGCAATATTACTCGCTTACTAACATTTCCTGGAATATAGCAACAACACTTCTTGGAAATACTTTACAGCACATGTTTCCATTTATTTCGCAACACGTTTACTAGGAAACATCACCAATCCTACTTGAGTCATACATTCAAACATTCGTCCATAAACCCACTCCCATGGCACGAACAAGTTATCTGCTCCATCCTTAGGCAGCCAATCGTAGAAACGTTTCATGCAACGTGCATTAGGATGAGCTAGTCCATACATGGGCGATTCCATTACACGCTATAAGAAACGCCACTATGAATTTGTCGCTTTGAAAACTGTATTGGCTGCATGCAATTTATTTATGTACGTCCTTGTACACAGAGAGCCCGAGAGTGGTGGTGGAGAGGTACGTGTGTACCCGGGGCGAGTAGCGGGCGCCGGCGAGACGTTCGTGACGGTAGGCTGTTCTGGCGATGACGCCGTGGCCGACCTGATGGCTGCCGCGCTCGAACGCTTTGGGCTCGACCCCGCGAGGGCCGTGCATGATTATCGCTGTTCAGAGATTTTGTTGGACCGAGGGGGTAAGCATTTTACTAGTGACACAAAGCGACATTCTAACATTACTAGGAGCTGTTTGGCCACTACTACTGGTTTCTCGTTCGAAAAGACTTTTTGACATTTGACTAGCGCATATCATCTCATACGTTTTGGACTTTTCGACAATCGTTATCTCTGATAGAATGTCACTTGTCTGGGCTCTCCGACCATCATCATCAGCGTAGCCTTACCCAATTATGTTGGGGTCGGCTCCCGGTCTACCTGAATGCACTTGAATACCATAACTTTACTTGCAACGACCTAACAACCCATTTACTGAATAACTCGATAATCTTAGCAAGACTGGTTGTTAGACATTCGGGCTGCTGACCATCCGTAACGATCTTTAAGGATTGACAGCCACTACCAACGCACATGGTCTCGGTTTGATGGTCATCCATCCACGGACCGATCTCCTCCGTTGTTTATTTGTTTAACCTAGAAGATACAAAGAACCAAATAGCTGCTCAAGCTGTCAATATGTTATTATGAAGCTCCCTAGGCAAGCATCTAGTTATGCATCAGATAATCACGCGTAGCTTGCAACTGTTGGCCCAGTATCGGAGCGCGTGCTGGAGGACGAGGAGCGGCCGTGGCGCATTGTAGTACGACTGGCGCGCGAGTCAGTGCGGCGCATGGAGTTGGCGCGGTTCTATCTGCAGCCGCGACGCGATCCACATGGGCCCACGCTCGCCCTCTTTGTGGCCTCGTTGCCGCCCGGCTTGTCTGAGAGGAACTACGAGAACATCTTAGTGGAGTTCCTGGGTGCCGGTTAGTACACCAAGACAGTTTAAGCAGATTTAGTATTATAAATGACAAAACACTTCAGGGGATCATCATGCAGCTTGCAAACAGTTTTCAGAATTCCCTTTTAAGATTTTGAGCAAGTAAGGTTCAGTAAACGACCTGGAAAAACCGAAATCAAAAGTCGAGTTTATACGAGCACGAAAGTCGAGTTTATAACCTGTAAAAAAAAATTAAACCAAATACTCCCCTTCTTTTTGGGGGTGCTTTATTTTGTTATTATAGTATGTTTTCTATAGAGTATTTTCTGAATACACACAGACAACAAGTTCACGTCTATCGGCCCCATATACTACGAGTACGGGTCAATGGTGATTACGTATGAAGACGCAAGCAAAGCGGTGCGCGCGCTCTATGCGCTCAGAGAGGCCAAATATGAAGATAAGCATTTATTGGGTGAGTCACCAGCTGTTTATGTTGAGAACTTTTAACTGTAGGGTTACCATGACATCTTATAGCAGATCTTATTCCTGTGTGAAAAAGAGATGGTTCTAGACACCCTGCATAGCTCTGTCTCTTTCTCTAAGTGGAATAAGTTCTGCTTTAAGACGTCATGGTAACCCAGCTGTTCTTGGAATCTTTGACGTAGAATTTAGCTTTACAAGATGTGTACTCGACCTTTAGTGAATTTCCTCCAAAATGCTTCCTCGGTGTACCGAGATCATATTGAAAATACCAATTTATCACTGTAGGCTGTTCTCTCATTACCGTAAAAAAAATATGTCTGTGTCTCAATCTGAATCAAATCAAAATTTCTTTGTTAGTAGCAAAACAACTTTACACCCTTGAAAATATTTAAAGTAAGATGAAAGAATTGAACGTTATAATAACAACTACTGCTAGAGACTTGAAGAGTAGTAGTTATTCATCCAATATTTTCATCATGAGTGTTGATCTGTTCCACAGTGATGTTGTTGCCGAGCATCGAACCTTCGATGGTGCCGGCGGGCGTTAAGCCTCTGCTGGTGTTCGTTAACGTTAAGTCTGGAGGCTGTCAAGGCCTCGAGCTCATTTCTTCCTTCCGCAAACTCCTTAACCCTTACCAGGTGTTTGACCTTGAAAATGGAGGTCCGTTGCCTGGGTAAGTCACTTTTTACTTATTTTTCCTTTAACAGAATGATGTTCAAGTAGAATGATGAATGTATAAGAATTCTTAGCTAACAGAGAATTAATTATGGATTTCCTCTTGTTAAGCACTATGCAGAAGTTGAAACTATGAAAACTATGAAAATGTGTGGCTTAAAAATCATTGATATTCGTATATTTATCGAGAAACAATTGGCGAAAAAAGCTAGCAACTAGCTAGAAACAAGTTGTATTATTGTTTCTGTGTTTACGCCGCCACTATCAACATCAATATCAACACTAATAATGTAGATCAGTACAGTATCATTTTTACCGAGACGGAAACTATATCTAGAGTACAGTCGACAAGAGAGATAAATAAGCAGGGCTCGTCAGAAACAGTTGTTTTTTTCTTAGGAACCGATGCACGTGTTCATCTTAATTTTTATTTATTTATTTAACGGTTTGTCTTCTATCAATTCAATTTAAGTTTATTAAAAATTTAATATGGTTGGTCTGTACTAACAACTTTATGTAATTACCCACTGATTACTGATTTTAAGAAAAATTTCAACCGTGTCTGAGGGGCCTCGTTACTTATCACTTTTGCTGTTTGCTCAACGAGAAAATAATCGTTACCCTTACGCAAGAAGTACAAGGTTAACAATATCTTCCTTTCCTGCTCAGGCTGTACGTGTTTCGTCACATTCCGAACTACAAGATCCTGGTGTGCGGCGGCGACGGCACGATCGGCTGGGTGCTGCAGTGCCTCGACAACGTCGGCCAGGACTCGCAGTGCTCCAACCCGCCCTGCGCCATCGTGCCACTCGGCACCGGTAAGGATTAACAAACAACAGCTTATTATTGCCGCACAGATAAATATCACATAAACCTCATCAAATCTTCAGGCAACGACCTGGCTCGCACGCTTCGCTGGGGCTCCGGCTATACTGGCTGCGAAGACCCGCTGTCACTGCTGCGCGACGTCATCGATGCCGAGGAGATCCGCTTGGACCGCTGGACCGTCGTCTTCCACCCCGAGGATAAGCAGGACGAGCCTAAGGAGCTCTCCAAACAGCTACCTGGTTAGTGGAGCTAGGAGGCAGCTTGCAGAGCTAACGTTGTCGTTGATGATCAACGATCGATGTTGAATATAGGATAGGCATGGCCAGGTTCTGATTTCAATGGAAATGGTTACAGTGAAACTAGTGGCGCTAGCATAGTTATAAATGTATTTTAAATTTGAAATAGCTTTACCTGATTGATACTAAACTATGGTCACGCCATCTACAGTGACTTTAGATAGACCTTCCCCATTGAAGAAACAAAATTAAAATTTGTTTTTGTCCATGCAATAATTTCGTCTTTAATACACTGGCTATGCCTATAATGCTTATCATTTTAGAAAAACACCATTGGCTTAGTGGTCCAAACATTCTAACCGACATCATTTCACACAACCGACATTTAGATTTTATAGCTAGTTCTTTTGAGGACTACTTTTGGACCACACAAAATTATAACCTTCACAAATCAAATAAAAAGGAGACAGAGAAGATGTTCGTTCTCTGGACTTTTTTTTAAAGGAGAGAAAAAAAAATACTCTCTTCTTATTCGACTTGTTTTTGATCAAAAGTAAAGCCCCCGCGCCATTTCATCATACCGTAGTGGTGACTACATTTGTGTGATTCCGCAGCGTCTGTGACCACAGGATCACAGAGCGAAGACAACTCGCAGATCTTGGTGATGAACAATTACTTCGGTATCGGGATCGACGCGGACCTCTGCTTAGATTTTCATAACGCTCGTGAAGAGAACCCTAATAAATTTAATAGCAGGTATGTACAGGACTTTTCTGATACTTAATTTAAGAATATAAAGAGCTCGTTTGAGCGTTAGTGTCAAAACGGCAAACCTCTACGTAAACTGTTATGTGTTAACTAAATTAAACTTCGAATAATGCATAATTGCAAACCTATAAATCCCTGCAGCTTTGGGCCTCCTACTTTGGGCCCTCAGTCGCGAAACAAACAGTGTTATACCTTAGGTAGATTTTGAAAAGATATTCGAAACAATATATAGCCAATAACAGCTGTAGATAGGGACTAGTAGAATAAGGGTAGGGAGGCCTTTGTCCTGCTGTGGGACATACATACATGCTACATGAAAAATAACTTAAGAGGCTTATTTCCCCGGTACGGGATCAAAAAAGAACATTCAAATAAGGCTAACTAATGGCAGTCTTCCTAAAATCCCACCTTTACCACGTTTTAGTGTTTAATGCGTCTCCTCATTAATTGGTGGAACGAAATCCCCAGCAACACATCTGTCTATTAAGTTACAAGGATATTTAGTATGTAACGACATCTTCATGATATAATATATGCTCTAGGCTCCGAAACAAAGGTGTGTACGTGAAGATGGGACTCCGCAAGATGGTGGGGCGCAAGATGTGCAAGGACTTGCACAAAGCCATACGCCTAGAAGTGGATGGCAAGCTCGTGGAACTGCCCCAGCTGGAAGGGATCATCATTTTAAATATACTCAGGTAATAACCACTCGCTAAAGTCGAATTCCATCAATAACACTGACTGCTCTTGAACGCAGTTTTTTAATGATCGTGTTTAGTTTACTGGCCAAATTCGTCCTCAATATTAATTTTGTGGCGAAAATTAAATTATCTTGATTCATTTCTAACTAGGTGACCGCGTGATATCGAAAAAAAATACTATGTGTATATCCAGATTATAATCTACCTCTGTGCCAAATTTCATCAAGATGTTTTAGGCCGTCTTGTCGTGAAAGAGTAACAAACATCCATACACTCATCCTCACAAACATTCGCATTTATAACATTAGTAGGATTGATCTTCTTTCATTTGAATAATCAGTATTTAAACATTCCTAAAACCATTGATCATTCTAATATAGAACCTCCATTATATGTTGTGGAAACAACTAACCTCATTCCTCTCACAGTTGGGGTTCGGGCGCGAACCCGTGGGGCCCAGAGAAGGACGATCAGTTCAGCAAGCCCAACCACTGGGACGGCATGCTCGAGATCGTGGGGGTCACGGGGGTCGTGCACCTGGGGCAGATCCAGTCCGGCTTGCGAGGCGCCATGCGGATAGCGCAGGTAAGAGGCACTTGATAAGACAAAAGAAGACGAACTTATTTTATCTGACCAGAGGTACACTCACTTCACAGCCAACTTGTGACTGCAGGACCAGTCAAGAGGTTAAGGTCCAGTAATTAGATTTTCCGTGCTTCTTACTGTTGTGACGCTTACTGCTGTACTGTTCCTGAAGTGTATTATAGATAACCGCTGATCAGCCATTTTTTTGGGGTGGGAAATCCCCAAATAACTTCCCCTGCTCTGGGCTGAGCGGGGGGGAAGTGTCAGACTTTTACTGACTAAAACCCACCCATGTTCCTTCTATTGCCCTTTACGTTCCGGGACGGCTGCGGTATCTCTTTCGAACAACCCGCAACCCCGGCAGGACCGCTGATCAGCCTTCTCTTGACATAAGGTCAACTTATATGTCAATCGAAGGTCAACATTATTTCACTATTCAAAAGAAATAACAGCTTTCGGATCGCTAACTGAATTTCACCAACCTTGATCACAGGGTGGCCACATCAAGATCAACCTGAAGAGCGAGATCCCAGTGCAGGTGGACGGCGAGCCGTGGGTGGCGGCGCCCTCAGAGGTGGTGGTGCTCAAGTCTGCGCTCAAGGTAACTACACTCCATCGCACTTACATACAAAAACCAAGAACTGACGAGGGCTGACCATTTTAATACCAATATAATAGTATCTTCCCGATCGATTTTGAGAATAGATACAAATAATATATAAATGGAACTTGTTTTTCAAATTTAATTTGTAGACGATAATATAAAAACGGGATGTCCCTGAAAGTAAGGATCACGGAATACCAAGGACATTTCCAGACTTTTGAACCCTGAGAATGTCGGTCCAATTATTTACCGTTAAAAAGTTATAACCAGTTTTGGTTTGTTTAACAAAAACTTTGCACTTCGAATAATGCTAACAAAATCTACCTGAGTACGAGCAGTTCCAAATGGTACCAATTTATATATTTGATCTTTTGATTCGATTTGATCCTAACTTCCAGGGACTCCCTGTAAATACACTAGGTAATATCTTCCCTATCGAATTTCGGCATCGACCGATGTCATAAAAGACTAGCCAAATGCGTAGGAGATGTAGTGCCTAAGTGTGTGCGGAAGCTTCCTCTGCCCACGCTTTCATAGTCCGATGGGGCGGCATTTTGACACGCCACGAGATGAAGTGCAGGGCAAACTGCTTACTGCTTACCGACACACGACTATATGGGCGTATACCTTTACGTGCGTGGATCATTAGAAGCTTTTGCTAAGGTACCTACTCCAATCTATGTACATAAAGAACAGAACATAATTTTGAAAAATGTGCTTTTGGAAATCAACTACTCATCGTCACAACACCACACTCAATTGCTCAGCTCTCGTCGGTCGTAATTTCCGTCAATGTTTGCATGTGCTCGCTTGCCAGTGCCCAAACAGGGCTCAATTTAAAGCTTATTTACAATTAATTAAAGTTATTGAACTAAATTATCTTATTCAAACGAAAAGTTTCGCTTGGTCAACTAGCATCTTTGACAAACAAATTGAATTTACGTTATTTTAGACTCCAGTGAAAGCCAAGTGCATAAAATTTTAACGGCTTTCTATGAATTACTAAATTAGAAAACAGTCAGTACATTAGTGGAGCTTGCAATTAGACCTTTAGATTCAATCATAGATATATCCGAGCATAGATGATGAAGCGGAACTTTGTATTTTTTTAAAAATATACCGTCCCGAGTCACGTATCGCCCGAGCACTCAAACTCCACTCAGCACCGATGTTCCACTAGTTATAGCAAGTCGCGGTGTCGCGCACCGGGTCCGCCCGCGTGCCGACACCGCGGCTTCAGCCCGAGTCCGCCACCGGTCGGATCTCACCTACGTACACCTGACATCGGCACGCGCGGGGAACGCTACAGTCCAGTCGATCGCACACTACTTTTGAGCACATCTGCGCTTTGATCGAACGTTGGAAATTCCGCTTTGTACATATTTAGTTTGCCACAGTCGTAGTAGCACGCACCCGACCTGCCCCGGGGCTCGCGGGTAGCGCTAGGTCGTCAGGTGTACGTAGTCTCGGGCGGCGGGGCGGTGCGGGGTGCGGGCGGCGCGTGACGTGCGTGTGCTGCAGGCGACGATGCTGAAGAAAACCAAGCGCGGGTCCGCGGGCGCGTCGTCGGCGGCGGGCACCTGACCGCTCGCGCCCCGCCCCGCCGCTGCCAGTCGCGCCCCGTCCGCAGGCCACCATGCTGAAGAAGCGCGGCAAGGTGCGGCGCCGCAACACGGAGCCCAGCATGCCGCGCTCGCCGGAGCGGCCCGAGCGGCCCGAGCGGCCAGAGCGGCCCGAGCGCGAGCGCGCCGAGCTGCGCGAGCGACCCGATCGGCCCGCCGACTCCTGAATCTGGCTGAGCGAGCGCCTCATCTAACGCGCGCGCCCGCCCGGGGCTCAGGGCGGGCGCGCGCGGGCGCTCGCTGGGCTGTCCGCCGCACCTCTCGTGTATATAATTATAATTACTTCAAACAAATATATAAACATAACTATAAAAAAAATAAAAATAATAGTAAATAGTACAGTTGTTTTATTTAGAAAAAAATCAAGTAATATATTCATTAAACAAAATGTAAAATAAAAGTATATGTGAAAAATATTAACATCAAAGTGTTTTTCTTCTGTATCCCGTGGAGTGGACCCTGACTCCTCCGACGACGTTCATTTCTACAGATTAAGCTGTGCTACTCTTGGGAATAGAAACGTAACTAGATACAATGATATATATTATGTTAGGTTGATAAATCCTGAAACAGGATTGGTAAGTATTGACATTATTAAGCTAGTAGTCTAGCTGTGGGCTTCTAATGAATGATGCTGACAACTGGGAACAAATCTTGAGTTATTCTAGCATTGAGTAAAGATGAACCAATATTGACAAGCCGACTTTCAGCAAATGACCTATTGACTAACAAGGCGCCCGTTTTTGACTTTGTATATTATTCGACTTCTGCGCTTGGCATCTATATATCAGTCTATTTGTAAAAGGAAGTAAGACTTAACAACCCAATACTTAAAATATTATTAAACCATTCCTAATCACATTAAGTTCTATATGCTCGCTGTCTCGACTTCCGTAAGTTTTTAGGGTCCGGTACGGAATCCTTATATATGTCAGTCTATTTGTCAAGACCCTTTATCTCGGGAACACGTGGAGGTATCGACTTGAAATTAAAACCACATATTCAACTCTGTGCTCCCCGATAGATGTGATAAAATTAACTCTCTAAGTCTGCAGAGTCGAAAGATACGACCGTTTATTATGGATCACCTGGCTGGTATTTTTGTCGTTCAGAACAGTCATTCATTTCTGTGTGTGTGGATAGGAGCATGTAAAATTGCGATCCAGTACTGCAGAATGTGGCGCAAACCCTAAAGGTGAAGGAAATAAAATGCCCAGAGTACCCTGTGAATCAAATACAATGTACTGTTTCTGCAGTTATAGTGTTTTGAATTAACAACGTCCATTCGATTTCTTTTTGCCCGTTACATTGTCCTGCATTAAAATTTTTTGGCCTTTACAAATAAAATTCTAAGATATTATCGTAATGCAAAAAACACTGTATTTAACTAAAACTAAAAGCAAAACACGGTAATCGAAGATGCAGTGTAAAACGTTTTTGCGCGTTTTCTAATTTGTCTTTTGTAATTTCAGTTTATTGGATTCACAGAGTACTGCTGCAGCAGTACAGTCATTATTTTGCGTTAGTCCATAGCGCCGGCCAATTCCTAGCAATGCAGCATATTCCTTGCCAAACAAGTATTAACTTTGCCACGGTCGAAATAATGTTAAAAATAAATCGCATGCTGCCTAAACTCTTGAACACGGTCACGCCCCAAAAGAGGATGAGTCTGTATAGGTAGGACTCTCTACAAATGACAGTGAACTTTGGGTGTTCCAAAAGACAGCGTTATTCGTTCCTTGCGATTACTGAATGCTGGATTGACATGGGAGATGATATGGGAGATGATATGACACCTTTATAGTTCAAATTACTTCAGGTAGAAACTTCTAGAGGTGGTTGCTTAAAATATATTTAGCATCTGATGTTGTTTATTCCGGAGTTGCACTAAAGGAGTCTACACACCAAACCCGCCGACCCGCCGATACAGCCCGCCGACATTATGTCGCATACGATATTTATATGATATTTGAGTCGCCTACACCAAGCCTGTGGCTGTGTCGGCGGGTCGGCGGGTTTGGTGTGTAGACTCCTTTAGAATAATGCATCAGTCGAGGTGTATGTAGAATTTACCATCATCTACCTTTCCAACTATTTCAGGGTCGTCTTTCAGTCTAACCGGATGCAGCTGAATACCAGTATATTACCTGAAGTTATTACCTATCTGTCCTCTATAACCCTATGACCATATATTTATATACTCCTACTCCGACTAATGCTATAAATGCGAATGTTTGTTACTCTTTCACGTCAAAACGGCTGAACGGATCTTGATGAAATTTGGCACAGAGGTAGATTATAGTCTGGAATAACACATAGGTTTTTTTCGCTCATCACGCGGGCGCCAGATAGTGTATAATACGATTCCACATATTAAATCTGCATGGTTTTCGGACTATCGGTCCACTGACGGCCCGTAACGAACGATGACATGAAAGAAAATTGTGATTTATTAACAAAAACAACAAAAGTGCAATGAATAATTTTATTATCTCATCCAGAGACTTAAGACTAGTACAAAGCACTACTTTTCTTATTAGATACCGTTATTATGACTGTCTTTAGACTTCAACGTCATTAACAAAGGAGTTTAGTCTTTTAGACTGTGTACTTAAAGCTTAAACTATATAAGCAAACGATAAATAAGACGACAACTCAACTTAGGGCGAGAAAATTGAGCAGAATAAATTTACAAGGATTTATATACAATAGTTTAGGTAGGAAAGGGTGTGGTCTACGAGTCTATTCTGCAGTAAAGTCGAATATTATAAAAGATAAGCGTAGGTATAAAAACTCTTCCGAATTTGGTATACAAACTTATGGTAGACCTCTGTGGTGAGCTGCCTAAAAGAAGTGACAATGATATTGGTCAGGTCAGTGCCTTCCTATTTTGAAAACAGTTCCCAGGGTGTAAACGGTCCCATGACGAAGCAACCAAGCATTATGTACATCAAACGAAATAACAATGCGCAATGTATATTCTGATTCTGAAAATACTCTAATTGCCAAAATGGAGCATTTAAGATCCCGTAAGCAGGGGCACTGCTTACGGGATCTTCTATCTTCTATCCCTGCCGGGGTTGCGGGTTGTTCGAAAGAGATACCGCGGCCCCGGAACGTAAAGGGACAAGTCTGACATTCCCCCTCGCTCCAACCAGAGCGGGAGAAGTTATTTGATGATTTCCCACCCACATTAAAAAAGCAGTGCCCCTAACCAGGCGAAAACAAAATATTTCTGTTGTACACGTGCCTTACAGCTTCGTTAAGGGAGTATTTACACCCTCTATTTATATCACACAACAAATTACAATAAAGCTTTGTCATGTTCGATTATCGTCCTGTAGTCAGTAATCTTGGATGAGTTCTTATACCTACGCTATAAGATCCATTTTTGTACTTCATCAGTTACATGAAGACGACGAGTGTTGTGTTGTCGACTAGTATTCAATAACTTACGATTAGGGCTTCACTCCTGACGCTAATTTTAAGTAAAGATAACAACATATTTTTCACACTCCGTTCATAACATAATATCCTTCCATTTCTCTGTTAAACAATTTAAAAGGATTGTATTTTCTTCCCTTCATTTGCAATACAACAGATAACAGATAAACTAGAGCCTTGTGTCTTAGCCACAAGGAGAAGACCAGAAAAAAGGGTGTTATTATTGTAATATCAATTTAGATCATCTGAAAAATTCACAAACCAATTGATTGTTAAGATATTTAGGCATCCAAGAGCACAAACAATGAACAATTTTGAATTAGCGTCAAGAGTTTGACATTCTCAATTCATTTTGAGACAGTACAGAACACTGGGCACTTACAATACTTAGCCTAAGGCAATAGAAATCACAACATTTGTGCTCAACAGCTTACAGGACAAGGGTCCGTTGGAAAATATACCCAGAGCCGAAGACAATAAACACACTTTAATTCATCAAATTCGGATATCAGTCAAAATACTTTCAATCGACTCTACTTCATTTCATTAAACATTCACTTATTATATTTCTAAAATGTCGATATATAAATACATTGAAAATGTGATCCAAAACTAATGATCAATTTTTGTCTTTTAAAATTGACAATTTCGAACTAGAGAAATAAAGATATATTGAAAAAAACTTAACTGATCACTATTAAGACGGCTTTGCACATAGAGCAACTGTCAACTGGCAACTAGCTGTTTATTTTTTTCTGAATGGCATCTCGCAGTTCAACCTAGGAAGTTGTCGTCTGCTTAACCGGGTGTATCCTGTGGATGTCTTAAAAATTAAGACCTCCAAGCCAGGGCAAAAAAACTTACTACCTAAGCGTCTACATGCTAAGGGCACGAGCCTCGGCTTAGGGCGTCGCTGAGGGACAGCAAGGGACAGGCTGGATCTAAGTGATATTATTTATGGACTGATTTGAACTTACTGGCTCAGCAGCGCGGGCTGGCTCTGGCAAGGGAAGGGAGGGAGGGGTAGCTGTTTATATATACTTCAATTTATAATACTTCAACGGGTTGCGACTAGCTCGAGTTTTCGAGTATTCAACAGTTTTCAGTTGCTGTAATCGATGACTAAGTTAGTTCCTAATTGCCGCAACTAGCAACTGTTAAATTTTGTTTTCTAAAATGAGGTTTTTTTTTATTTATGTATTTTAAAATGAGAGGAAATAGTGCTATTTCGATATCCATCGTGACACTGAAGGCTGCGTAAATTGAGCAACTCGGCTATGAAAGTTGCTCACAGATTGCCATAATATTGCAGCAACCGTAAACGTTATAGCAACTTTCAACTTTTAACAGGAAACTTTTAAAAAGTGGATAGTTCCCTCAACTTTAGTTGCTTTATGTGTAAAGCCCCTAAACATTTAAGTATTAAAAAAAGAAACTGATAAAAGTGCTATGAATACGGTCCCCTAAACCAGAGTTCCTCGATAACGACAGAATCATGCGATATGACATCAATATCTATTACAAAAAAAAAATATAAGTACAAGCTAAGATTGTGAAGGTATCTACGCGACGCCAGCGTAGCGTATACCTAGCGTCAAGGCGACGACAACCACTAAAAACAAATGCTAAGCGAATCAAACGGCAAAAAAGACATCTATGAGGGTCTGAATTGTGGGACCAACGAGAATCTGAGCTAGAACCCGAGATTTTTCAAATAAAAGAATGCGTAAATTAATAGTGCAGTCATTTGGTTATTTTTACTTGATAAGTTTTGAAATGAGTGGTTTTTGGCACTCGTTCGCCAAAACTATTGATTTTACGAAAAACAAGGTTTGTACATTTATTGTAGTTTGCTTTAAGTGTAATGTTGTTAAATGAGTCAAAAGAGATTTTAGAACCAAATGACTGTACTATAAAATATCTTTGAATTTTCAGCGCTCATAACCTTAGCGTAAGTAGAAAATCCAAGGGTATAATAATATTTGTGGTTTCAATGTTTCTAAGAGATAGTAAAAACGGATATAAATAGTGCAGTATTTTAAGTAAACTAACTCAATTTATACAAGTCAAGTATTTAACTTGATTTAAACAAGGAACCTTTAAAAACACTACAATAAAGGGGTTGGAGTATTTTTGTATGGATCCTGGCTTGCCCCACTTCCACCATTTTGTTTCACTAATTATTCACCAAAACTCCTTTAACAATTTTTTAGTTTATTATAAACCAACGTTTATTACAAACTATTTATTCCACAAAAAAAAAACCGCAAATGTCTTTCTTTAGAACCGTTAATTTGGCAAATAATCACTTAATTTTAATCTATTTTCATTGAATACTTTAATTCTTTTAGCAAAATCACGTTTCACTTAAAAATCATTTTATGATCAATTTTCTAAACCAGTTATAAAGTGATCATGAGGGTACATATTAGAATAAATATATAAGTTTAGCCTGACGGCTGTTTCAAATGGCCAAAATATTGTATAAATTGCAAAATGCCTACGTCAATATGGCGCCGAAGAGTGTCGGGGAAGCACTGCACATTTTACGACGGAGTGTCTTTGTATGACATTATTTTTGGATACTAAAATAATATCAATATTTTGTAATGAGACTTAGTCAACGTAGGCTAGCTGTATCTGTTTTTTAACAACTCGTTTTCAAAGATTATGTCTCAACTATTTTTTTTATGCTACCTATTGATTAATATAAGTTTTATTGTGTAACTGTTATTTTGCAAAACAAAATGGCGGGAGTCAGGCAGGCTAAAATATTCAAACCCCTTTATAAAACTCTTGCGCAGGACATTATTTTATGACAAGCCATTCATAGAAGCCGACTTATATATTATCAAGCTCACACAACCCTTTGATACACTTATCGTCACCCTTCTCACAACGACATAAGGGCGAGTTTCCTACTAACAGAATTATAACTGGTTCGGTATCAGTCAAAGTGTACACGAAGGTGATTTTGACATGCTGTGGGAGAATTCCAGCTATAATTTAAATTATTATTAATTTAGTTTTGAACACCGTTTTGTAAAATGCATAATTAAACTGTCCTGTTACATTCATGTCGATTAAATATTGAAAGATGGACCAGAAGATGTTCATTCTATAGTACCGCCAACGAGAAGCGATGCGAAAGGTCATTAACCTAAAGAACAACTATGGCGTTGACAATCTAATATTTAGCTCTTTCCATCTTGTGCCTTTGTCGTAATGTCTCGTTCTCCCGGCAAAAACATGACAACGTTAAGACGGGTTCGCCAACATTCGGGCGGCCATTTTAGATGGGGTTTTAGCATGGGTTTTGTTTACATTAGGTATCGCTTCTCATTGGCCGTGCTATATATATAGATGTTCATTCGTCTGATCTAAATCCAACAGAAACAAGAGGCATAATAATGCGCCTCGAGTCTTTGTTAAAACTTGATGTCACTCGTAACATCAAGTTTACTGGAACTTTCGCCAAAAGAGATCGGTAATTCTCACTTGTAAAGTTATCTTGAATGAACAAGCGATCAATCGGTGGCAAGTCAAATCCTTTACGACAGCTCAAGGCAAAATCTTGAGCAAGAATCTCCCTTGGCAGTTGATTGACGGTTACAACCTTTTACATCCGTATCAATAGTCAAGCAATATCACTTCACGTCGAACTATATGCGGCCAAACGCAAGCCAAGAACCGTTTAACAAAGCAAAGCTAACAACTGTTGACAGTTCTATCTCCAAGCAATTACTAAACTACAGAATAAAAATCGTATCTTAAAAATTACTTTGATCAACTTGTTTATAGATACGGGTGTTAGTGTCATCTTCACTCATTTAACAGGTTATTATCTGAAGGGTTACCATGACATCTTATAGCAGTTCTTATTACTGTGTGGGAAAGAGATGGTGCTAGACTCCTTGTATAGCTCTGTCTCTTTCCCTCAGCGGAATAAGTTCTGATTTTAGACGTCATGGTAGGGCAGCTGCAATCTATAATGAATCATTCCATAACCTAACTAAATTTGACAGTTTTCTTCAGCAAGTCTTTGCCGAAAACAGAAAACCATGAGGTAAGAATAGCTTCTTCAACGAACATACAACTTTCACACTCGCGTAGGAAGCCCTCAAAGAAGTTCACAAAATTACTAAACACTTTCTCAATTTCCGTCCACTAATTGCCTGTTTTTGAATTGAGTTATTGTAGTTTAGAACTTGTCAAATGTGCGCATTATATTTCACCTTAAGTAGAATTTGATTAGTTAATTTATCGACTACTCAAATCAAAAACGGAATTTCAATTCCATTTACTAATCAATACAACTAATGTTATTGCGTACCAATAGTTGAGTCGCCAGTCGTATGCGCATATTGAGCATACTCGGCAACAGGCAAGCTATGCGTATCACTCTCTGGGGACTAGCGACGAGGCGACGACATCCTGTAGCATGTCATCGTTTAACTCTGTGGAAAAAAAAGAAAGAAGTCTTTACCTGATGAAAATAGTTGAGGGGCCTTCCAGGGCCACCGACTGTAGAGGTTGCGGGTTGTTCGGAAGATACACCGCGGCCCCGGAATAAAAAAGGCAAAAGAAGAAACATGGGTGGGTTTTAGTTAGTACAAGACTGACACTCCCCCCCCCCGCTCCGCCCAAAGCGGGGGAAGCCGCTAAAAGTAAAAGGGAGCTTGTTCAGTACAGTACAGTACAAGAGTACCGATCCATACCTAGCTAGGTGTAGGCGTGCGTAGTGGGCAGCGGCGCGAGCGTGTCGGCCGTGTAGCTGCGCACGCGGCTGAACGCGAAGGGCGGGTACTTGCCCGGCGTCAGCTCGAACTGCGTCCACTGCTCGCGCCGCGTGCACACCGAGTAGCGCCGCCACGCCAGCTGCGCGTTGCGGTGCGACCGGACGCTACGGAGCTCCAACTCCTGGTACACAACACCAATATCAGATTCTGGTGGAGTTATAGCCTTGGTTTACGAATTGTAATTCATGGGATCGTAGTCAGACAAGTGTTATAATTTGTCATTTATATTGTCACTATGGCTCACAATCAGTAAAGCAAGGTCACTTCGTGAAAACCTCAAACCAACCCAGCTGCCGCGGAAGACGATCCGGGCATCAGGCGCCGCGAGACGATTTCCGGCCAAGGTAGATGCTGGTCTACGAACGGTAAGCAATGGGTAGCTCACCGTCCGAGCGTCTAGTGAAGACCGGCCGTTTTGACGGCGCGTTCGTGTTCCACAAGCTTCTCAAAGAGTTGTAAACAAAGCAAAGGGCCTACCAGACCCACTGCTTGCTGAGATACCACGGAACAAAAAGGGCAAAAGAAAAAACATGGGAGAAGTTATTTGTTGATTTTCCATTCACCATAAAAAAGGCGTCGTCCTAATAAGATGAAAATGGTCAATGACACATTACTTCATCGTGTGACGTAAACACGTCATGTCATCGCACGATCCTTGCTTGGACAACGCGTCACAGTATACTTCAACTAACCATATGGAACGTCTGTTCCTGTTGCTCGATCTCCTTGCGACGCGATCGGAAGCGCGTGTTGGATGCCTGCACAGTCTTTTTCTCCTGGTTCGTTTTCTTTATCACTATCACTACCTGAAAAAATCATTAAGGATTGTATTTTGAAATTTCCAGAGTTCCATTTTGAGGGTAGCCCGCGAAATTATAGGAGATCATCCAGTCGAGCTGCATGACAACTAACAAATGCTTGGCTGACTGACTGGACAGGTCCACTTAAAACTGTGTGGTGCTTTCTTAAAAAGACCATCTCAGAAACTATAAGTTCTTGTACTTACACAAGGACTTATGAAATTAGTTTCCGGCCAAGATTTTTGTTTGAAAAAAAAAAAGATGCTATGATCTCTGAGTTTGTTTCGGCTGTTTCTTCTCAGAGTAGTCAGGTACAAAAAACGAACCTTTTAAAAAACTACGATAAAAATCATTTATCACACACACACATATTATTAAACAACCAACTATAATATTATAAATGCGAATGTTAGTGAGGATGGCTGTATGGAGGTGTGTTACTCTTTCACGTCAAAACGGATGAACGGATCATGATGAAATTTGGCATAGAGTTAGATTGGTCTGGAATAACACATAGGATACTTTTTATACGATCATCAGGCAGGCGAAGCCGCGGGCGCCAGCTAGTCAACAATAAAACCTTCTCATTAAAATAAACAACCCGTGTCAAGCGCTTCAACTTTGAACCCGTGCGACTGTTTCTTTTTTTAAAACGTTGCCCCACACTAGGTATTTTTCCGTTTCGTGCCATACAAATATTTGTTCTGTGTGAGGATCGAACCCGCGACACGTAGCGAGTGTTGTGTTATCAAATTCAACATTTAACTACCAACTCCTGTAATTTATTAATCTTGCACTCATTCTCTTAATGTAATGTCCTACCAACATGATCCATTCCATACCTTGTCCCCGATGAGCCGGTAGTGACCAGCCATGATGCCGAGGCCGGGCTTGGTGTGGCGGTACTTCAGCTGCATCACGCACGACACCGGCTCGTCTGCGGTCGTATACATCAGTACCAGGCCCTCGGAGAAGAACCTGTAGCAGACCACAATTTTACTTGTAAGAAGTATTTAGACTCATTTAGGATATCGATCTATAGGAGCAATTGGGTAGTTGACACCATTAACCAATAATTAAAAAACACAATTTTTCTGAAAGAACACCTTATTCTAGACCTGAGACCTCCGTTCATTTCAAAATAGCTTTAAAATTCGATGTTTAGTTGCTTTTAAATCAATAAATAGTTGCATCATTGACTTGACAACTTAGTGACGTCATCGTTGCGAGTCTCATACAAAATCTATGGGGGAAGCGCGTTTTGACAGCTCATAAAAAGTATATCAATTGATTGGTGGTGTCATCTACCTTATTCTCTGGACCAGTCGTTCCTTACCTCTTTGATTGTGTCACTCACTACTATGTCCCTCCAACAAGAGCACTAACACCGAATCTAGCTTATCTAGGGAAGGCCGTCATGTTACGCTAGGTTCAGTCTTTGTGGTCTTGCTGGGGGGGACATAGTTTTCTTGGCTAAATCATAGGAGTGACACAATCGAAGAGGTAAGGAACCAAAATTATTACCCCCCAGAACACCAGTTTTACCTCCGCAGTGGTAATAAGGAAGGCTAGAAACCGTGGCTCTAGACTATGTCAATATTGTCCCACTAGGCAGCCGCAGTTTTAATGCGATTACATATGAAATTGTGAAAATATGGAAAACAGTATAAGAAAAATAAACATAATAAGTGGAAAAATCTTTACTTCCGGAAGTCGGTGACTCTTGTTTGTATCGTTGACTTTTTTACCACCGATTTCCGGAAATAAAGTTATTTTCCACTTATTAGTAATTTTTTTGGAAGGCGTTTTTTATGCATAAAAGTTTTTTGTTTCAGCATTACTAATTAATGATGATGGTATGATGATATCTCACTCAATTTTTATCGAGTATTCTTTTTCCATTGTTACTAAAAAAAATGAGCAGATCATCAATATAGATATAGTAGAAAAGATATCTATTATAGACAATAACTCATAAATTACCCAAGCAATATAAATGAAATTCATATAGGACCACCTAGAAAATATACCCTTTCGAACAAAAAAAGAATTTTGAAAATCGTTCCGCGCGTAGTAATCGGTGAACATACATAAAAAAAATATACATTTGAACATAGAACCTCCTTCGTTTTAGAAGTCAGTTAAAAAGCAAGTTTGACTAACCTGAGATACCTATAATAGTCTATCAGATACCAAGGCTTATAGAACTGGTCCTGGAAGGAGTTCTCTCCGTGGCGGATGTACGTAGTCTTGCTGATGTAGACCCCGTTGAGCTGGACGCGCGGGCGGGACACGAACATCTGGCGCCAGGAAGCGAACCCACTGGCGCGCGGGGTGCCGCATTCTATACCCCATGTCCTGGAGAGGCATAAATTAGTATAACAAACGGACCAAGTAAAGATCTTAAACCGTAGACGCGGCACTATGGACGGTGAGCAATGGGTAGCTCACCGTCTGTCCGTCTATTGACGACAGGCCGTGTCGACGGCGCGTTAGTGTTTCACGCGCGCCTCAAAGAGATGTCAGAAAAGCAGAGGGGCCTGCCAGGGCCACCGACTGCCGGGGTTGCGGGTTGTTCGAAAGAGATACCGCGGCCCCGGAACGTAAAGATCAATAGAAAGAAAATGGGTGGGTTTTAGTCAGTACAAGTCTGACACTCCCCCCCCCCCCCCCGAAGTTATTTGATGATTACCCACTCCAAAAAAAAGATCTTAAACTTGTGGGTAGATTTACAAAGTAATGATGTACAGTCGGACAGGGTCGCACTTCTCACACAAATCGTATCGTTAGTGTCCTGTTGTTTACTTATTACATAATCTAGTAGATGACACTGATAGAGTTGATCTCGTCGCCAAGCTACGCTTTCAGTGTAGGAATTCCGACGTTTTTCGGAGTTCGGCAGCTGAATGAGAACGTCAAAAAATCAAACTAATGAAGTCTATAACGAGGTTTCTTTTAAAAAAAAAAAACTGCCCCACACTAGGATTTTTCCTGTATCGTTGGTGCGTTTATAAATATTTAAATCCACATACACAAACAGCCAGAACCGAAATATTTGTTCCGTGCGGGAATCGAACCCGTTACACGCAGCGCAGCAGTCGATCGCACAGCCACTGGGCCAACCGTGTCGTCGGTTCAAATTATTGTTTCATAATAAAAGATGAATCAGCAACTCTTAGTTGCAAAACTGCAAAGTTTAACATGACTTACTTGACACACAGAGAGCGCCATATGTCGGGCTCCCTGGCGGCCACGTACAGCCCGCGGCACACGGTCGCCACGCGCTCCAGCGACGCCGCGTCCAGCTCCGCGCTCACCACCCAGCGCAGGATCACCAGGATCACTTCGTACGGCAGCCAGCATATGTGCGCGCCCTGGAGACAGTGGGAAACTCTGAGTATTCATGGCGAAAGCGTTATCAGATTTTAAGAAAGGTTTTTTTTACCCCACACTAGGAATTTCTCCTGTATCGTTTACAAACATTTAAACTCACATACACAAATAGCCATGCAGACCCGAAACAACCTGTAGGCCATACAAATATTTGTTCCGGGCGGTAATCGAACCCGCGACACGCACCGCAGCAGCCGATCACTCAGCCACTGCGCCAACCGTGCTGTCATTTTGCCTGCAACTCGATTGATGTGAAGCGATGATGCGAACTAGGGTGGAGCACGGGCGCCTACAAGAGACTGATTCACTCGAACTTTGAAGACATCGAGATTATAACGAACAGGAAACGTGGAGGCAGTAAATTGTACAGAATGTCGGTTCGCACAATAAATGTGGTGACTACACTTATCGAAGAGAAATCGGCTTGATCTAGTCAGAAGTCGCTGCCATAAAAACATTACGCTAAACTGCGACAGTTACTCAGTAATATGCCTACAATCGGCACAGAGGCTTCTTGTCTTGTATTAATAAATAAATAAATAAATAAATATCTTGGGACAACACACACGGCTATCTGATCCCAAGCTAAGCAGAGCTTGTGTTATGGTAACCAGACAACTGATATACATACTTATATAATTTATAAATACATACATATTATAGATAAATCACACCCAGACACAGAACAAACAATCATGCTCATCACACAAAGTTTGTCCTGGGTGGGAATCGAACCCACGTCCTCCGGCTCAGCAGTCAGGGCCACTAACCACTAGGCCAAGAGGCCCGTCAAAATTATTTGCTGTTATGTGCGGTCAGAATTCATATTGTTTAATTTTTATATCTACAAAATTTTTGTTCTAAGCTATGCTGGTTTCTTCAAGATAGTTTCACCGTGGGACTAATACTACTCTACTAATTCTACAAGCTCACCTTAGCCTGGTGTTCGGGCTCGCACAGCACTCCCTTCCTGGCTTGGATCCTCTGCAGCCTCATCAGAAGGTCTTCACCTTCCACCGCGTCCTCGTCATCGCTGGGGTGCGCGGTGTCGGGGCGGATTACTTCTTCTGTCTCTGATTCTTCTTCTGCACAAAACCAATAGGTATATTGGGAAAGTTTCTAAAAAGCATGCACCTGAAATTGTGATTTTTATAATGCTGATACGCCTGATTTCCGATCTACAATCTCCACTAACACCCTTCTTCTCAAATTTGTAGGGTTTTAGCTGGAGAGGAAATAGCAAAACACACACGAAAGCACACACAACAAAAAGAAACTTCAATGTTCTTAGAACCAGAGGACTCTTAGGCTCGGAACGCGATACTTGATTATTATAACACTCGATCCCTGCGCTGGGTCCAGGGCGATTGTCTAGTGTTTGGTGTTTCGATTTGGTTAAAACTTCAAGTAGCTTATCTTTTTAATTTTATACACGTACCCTCTGGCGAGTCGGCGCGCAGCTCATCGTAGAGGCGGGTCTCGACATCGGGCAGTATCTGCATAGCCCGCTTGTAGTGCTGGATGGCTTCGTAAAGCTTACCGCCGCGCTCCAGTTCCACAGCGTCCAGGAAAAGCTGTTTCGCCTGAATAGATGAACTGGGTTAATTCCATTCTTGTGAAACTTATCGGAAGGAAACATAATCAGAAGACTCGGTAGTTTAGTATCAGAAGTAATCCTGGACTGAATAATTGAAATCATCTTTTCAACTAACCAAAGCAAGCCGCTCAGCGGACAGACCCCCGGTGTGATCTCGTTCGGGGCACGACACAATAGCGGCGGTAAGTCCTCTCTTTGAGAAGTGGCTAGAGAGGCGCCACGGCGATGCAGGTGCTCACCAGACACGGAAGTTTTGGGAGGTTCCTGCACATAATCGGGCGGGACGAAACGCCTGTGACGATCACCCAAAGGACACGGTGGGGAACACTGTAGCAGTCTACCCAGCTTGATCGCAGCACCCATCAAGTGATATGTTTTTATCCATTGGAATGTGGGTAGCAATAAGAAGGTCTTACCTTATCTTCATCAGTAAGAGGTTCGGCCACCTGCTCCTGCTTCGGCGGTTCCTTCTGCGGAGTGGATGGTGCCTCTAGCTCCCGCTGGGGGGTACTAGTGGCCTCCAACTCCCGCTGCCACTGCTGTCGGAACGCTGCCAGCTCGTCATCAGCGCTGTTCTAAATTGTGAAAATCTTGGGATTAAAGTCTTCTATGTCTACATGTTACTTGGACTCAGCCACTTTTCTTAAAATTCTAACTAAAACTGCACTGTACGACGCGCGAAGCTAATATTCGAAACATTCAGGGTCTATCTGAACTCTATATAATACTTCAATTAAATCATTCTCAAATTAATTCATGTACTTACGTAATAACTGATATTTAAATACGCCTATAAAATGTTTTATGTCATAGAGTCCTAAGCCAGTTAAGTATGAAGGGATACCAATTATTATTAACAATTTCGCGAGTTTATCAGTCTTGAGCTAAATTAGAACCTAAGATGACGCCACGGTTGTCGCAGTGGCTGAGCGATCGACTACTGCGCTGTGTATCGCGGGTTCGATTCCAACACAGAACAAATATTTGTATGACCTATAGGTAGTTGTTACGGGTGTAGATGTTGGTGTGTGTGAGTTTAAATGCTTGTAAACGCAATTACAGGAGAAATTACTAGTGTGGGGCATGTGCTTAAATGTAACTTGTTAGGTACACCTCTGCCTAAAACTCCAGATACTACATGCATGATGTTATGTTGCTTAGAATTCAAATTCATTGCAAAAACCAGGCTTATGTATCCCATCATCATCATAAACCACACCTGGGTAGGCCCTTCTCTTTTCTAATGCCAAGCTTCGCACAGAACATGGAGATCCATGTTCTTATACCAACCGGCTCTCAGGATAGTTCAGAATCCCATACTTCCAAACAAATATTTTTAAAGCAATGTCACCTTTTCACATGTGAAGGTTCAACAGATTTTGATGAAATTTGGCATGGCAGCGGAGGTTGAAAATTGAGACCATTTTCAACCTCAATTGTGTAAAAGCCATTGGCTGCAAGTTAGTTAGTGTTTATAATAAAAGCTCTCCTGCCTCAATGAGAACTGACTCCTATGTTTAGACATGGTTTTTGCACATAGATAATTTTTCTTGCTAACACCAATCTCTGATAAACCATAACGTTAATGAGACATTAATAAATGCATATCATTGAATTTCGAATACTACAATACTGATAACAGTTACAGCAATTTAGTCCAGTCATGATAAGAAACTAGATTTCTTTAAGTCATTTGGTTTCATCAATAAACCATGACTTAACATTTTATAGTTTTCTGTAAAAGATAAAGTTGTATACACACTACAGTTTTAAGACTAGAAATACCTGAGTGACCTCATTTTATATAGCAGTGTGGAATGTTTAGCAGTTTGATACTATACATTAGAACATGTTGAAATGCCTATTTTTTTATCCCTTAAACTCTTTCTTCTCTCAGTTGAAATCAGGTAGAATTTCTATCACACAACATGTTTTTATGTCAATATTTATTCAAAATTTGCCAGTGCAAACACATTTGGTTTTATTTCTATGATAACATGTGGCCTGTACATTTATTAAATTAATAACCTGTGAATTATCTTGCACAGTTAAGTTTTCTAGCGCATTTTCGATTTCCAGCACTTCCTTCAGGGATGATGAAGAGGGGTCTTCCTGTTCCTCGCCCTCGCAGTCACTGCCAGTTCCACCTGCTGCAGAACCCGCTCCAGATACTGCAGCCTACAACAGATGATTAAAACAAAATTTGACTTAGCTCTATCAATTAAATATTGGGTAATGAAATTAAATTGTGCCTGCTATTGTTGGTCACCATATCCATAAGCGTTTCGCCAATAATAACACGCAATTTTAGACACGGTTTTTTGAAAAAAGGGCAAGTTTAACAAGGATTTTTTGCGGTAAACGAATGCACTCTAGTTTCCTGTATTAAAATTAACACATAAATAAAATGACGAAGGAAGAAACGATAGTATTTTTAATAGACTTTGCAAGGACATTATTTCACAATATTATGTAAAAGATATAGCATATTTACTGAAGACTAATCAACAAAAACTAGCCAATTTTATTTAGTGTTCGAGTATGCCGCTGAAATTGCCTCTTTTTGAAAGAGGTATTCTTACCATTGTTGTTATATGTTAAATATGATATCGTTTTGATATTTAAAATGTTCTGCAACTATTACTGTGGGTATATAAGTGTTATTTTAATCATACGTCGTTATAAAAATAACGCAGTGGCGGTTCAGTCCACAATCTGACAAAAATATTGAAATCAATAGAGTTCCACTGCACGGATCTTCTATATAATGCATAGGTCATTTGAAAATAGTATAGCGCAACAATATTTTCAGAACAAACAACTGTGTTAAAACTATTTATGGATGTTAATGCGGAGACGAACTCACGACGAAATACACAGATATAAATGTCATTGTCACCAAAACTGTCAAAACACTAGGTCTGCTGCCCATAGAGAAATAAGCTGAGTTTTTCTTTTATGGCACAGGACAACAGTTTTGTGTAGTCTAAGTTTCAGAAAAAGTTATTATTGGTAGAAAAAATATAGTCCTATACCATCTCTTTTTGCTTTTACCAACGGAGTGGCTATAAATACAAGTCTTACACACGAAAATGTCCTCTTCTTATAGAGGTGAGTGAGAACTCACCTGGAATATATCTGTGATCGTTAAATATTCAATTTGATGAGATAGTCGCGGTGCTCCTGCTAAAAGCACATATCAAACAAACATGTTGCGTAGCACCTACGCTCTCAAAAAGTTGATCGCGTTTATGGGAACTCAATGATAGATAACCCTAGCAGAATTTGGGCTTAGAACATTGTAACAAAGTTCACCGCAGTAAAAATTAACGGTTTAGCCGACTCCATCGCACCATGGTGCTAGGACCGTTTCAGGCCTGATTCCTTACCTGATACGTCCGAATGTTTTCTTATGAATGAGGCTGTGCCTTGTCAGTCTCTGACTTACACCCACAAACGAGATAGTTTCTAACACCGTAGTGTGTTATGTAGAGAGAACATGTCATGGCATAATGCAGTGTAGAAGGCATAAAAGTCCATGTCATTTTGCTTTTCGAGCCTGAGTGGACCTTTACTTGTTTTTTAATACCCGCAATTCAGTTAATAGGGAGTAAAAGAAAAAGCCTGGTCGCTTCTCAGTCACACTAGCCGCGAACAGCATGGGTATAAAATGTTATTCAAAAATAAAACGGATTTGTTTTCATAAACTTTTATTTAAATGAAATTAAGGTTTTTTAAATGATATTAAGATTATAAAATATCTCTAAAGACTTAGTTGATTCGCATAAACATATTAATTGAACTTCTAGCTTTATATTATTGTTATATGAATATTGACTACATTGGCCTCTTCCTTCACAACTAGTAGCTGACTATTAATTACAATCCAAAAGTAGAGTAAAATTATTTCATGTATAGCAGCCAATAAAATAAACATTGTACCAAAGGTTGTATGACCAGATTTCATTGTTACTGCAGTTATGACCACAGCGGTTGCAAAGCTCCCTGCCATATAAGCAAATACACTCCATAAATATAAAATGATCAGTAGTCGTTTACGGAATGCAATAGCCACGCATAAAATTATATGCAGAGAAAATACGTAAACACCCAGAATACCATAAATCCAACCGAGTCCTCGAAAATACGATTTAGGCACTCCATGTTCATTCAATAGCTTCATTCCAGGTGGCGTCGCCAACACCATGCACGCTATTGTGGGCAATATGCCTAATCCTGCTATGATAAATGAACCGGTTCTCAAAGAGATGCAATAGCAACAAGCCTCTACAACGGGGAATTGACGTCCAAATGCACTCACTACATTTACGACTTCTTTATCCGTTGTAGTTGTGTAGGCAATGTGTGCCGGTGGTACTGGTACCTCCTTGTATTTTTTAGCCATAAGTAAAGAATTCCCAAATGTTCCCTTTTATATTCAAGCATAGATTCTTTCAAATAATATATTTTGTTTTATAATATTCAACCTTAAGTTCTCATAAAAATGATCTATTTGACTGACTTTTTATACTGCATTACTGACAACTGTCAAGACTCATCAGGATTGTCAGATTTTCATGATCATAGATAGATAATTCACTTTTTTGTTAGCCTGAACTGTCCCATGACCACGGGATAACCACGGAAATAGTGTACAGTGACATATACCTACTTATCTAGCACCACTACCAGTACCTACCGATATCATGCAACCATACCGTACTTCTGGAACAACCTGACAAACAACTGTCGGGCCGTGGCCCACCAGACACGACACCCGTCTGGTCGGAGGATCCTCCCTTATCCATATGAAGAGCTTTACGCCCTGTTCTTCGTACTTCTAAAAGTGGAAAACCTTTAGTTTTTCATAGTGCTTGTGCTCGCCAATTCTCAGGGCCAATCCGTCCTGCTATCTTCTCCTCGGTCTGCCGTGAACTTCTTTAGCTGTAAAACATTTGTGTTTAGTCCTATTTCATAAAAATACTTAGAATTCAACACACTACTGAATTCCAAATATCTCAGGATCATTTCAAATCTTTCATAAAAATTTTTGAAAAAAGGTTTTTGGACCATGAAGCCACTGGTTGAATCTTATGAATCTAACTGGGGACGGGCTGCAGACATCGAGTCTATATTTATTCTGCAGAAAAGAGCCATCAGGGCCATATATAACCTACGTAGGCGAGATTCTTTAAGGGAACAGTTTAAGGATATTAACATCATGACAGTACCTTGTCAATATATTTATGAAAACATCATGTATGTCAGGAAAAACTTGCATCTTTTTAGTAAAAGAGGTGACAGACACAATTATAATACTAGAAATAGGGACCAATTAGTTCAACCAGGTTTCAGGTTAGCTAAAGTAGACTCATCTTTCATGGGGTACTGTTTAAAATGCTACAATAAAATACCTCCCCACATTCTTCAACTGAATGAAACGAAATTTAAATCTTGTATTAAACGCACACTATGTAGGCAAGCATATTATAAGTTGGGGGATTATATTGATGATAAAAATGCTTGGCTTAATGCTAGTCCTGCTCCACAAGCATAGGGATAAACTCATTGGTTAGTATCCGAAGCTATAGTGAAAGCTGCAGAAGATTGTAAGACTATCTTTGCAATGTATAGAATCAATTCTCTAGTATTGTATAATTATTAAGCCCATATGTGAGTGCTATGTATTATCATTGACTTGACGAAGCCCTGGTGGTTGATAGTGTCATGCTCACTTAAATGTCTCACTGATGGTGGCGGGTGTGTCGGGTCATTTAGCTCCCTTCAAAATGGTCGAGCTGAATGGGGCTGATCCATACGTCATGTTCGTGAACGGGCGCTGTCAGTTGGGACTGGTCATTTTTTAGCTACCACGGTTCATTTTTAAACTTATTTAGATTTAAAATTAAATTTTGCTTTTTATTTACTCTGGACGCTCTTACTGTGCACGCCTTTTTACATCGTTCTCACATATTTGTATAATCTCAACATGAATGATGTAAACACGATTTTGTAAAAATATTATAATTTAAAAGAGTGTCCATGGAGTTTCTTGCCCATTCTTCTCCATAGAGATCAACGCTTTGGAATGGGCAACTACAGTACTTTCACAAGTTATTATGCCTTGTGACCGGGACTGTAGATTCATTTTGTTTCTTGACTTTCAAAAGTGCCTGTAATGGTCTAATTGAAATAAATGATTTGATTTGATTTGATTTGATTTAACTAGACTACTAGAGTAACAAACGTTAACGTACATGCATACATACATACTGTGAACAACACTTTAAAGCCGACAATAGACGTAAGAATAGACAATATGGTCGAAAGAGTATGGTCTTCCCTTTGGGGTAAAAAAAATTAAAGCTGACACTCCAATAATCAATTTGACATTACGTTGTGCTTGTGAGCGTGACGTCATATTATTGATCATGTCGTCACGTCAGCCACTTATTTTGGCTTAGTTTATTTAATAAATAGCAGGCACAATATGTGATGAAATTATAATTAAGCGAAAAAGTACTAAACATTCCTTTTACGTATATTCTGTAACCTAGACATAAGATTCAGCGATGGTAAGTAACCTCTCACAGCTAAAGTTTTCCCCGTTTATAATTTTTGATACTAATCCAATCTTAAAACTAAAAGGTTTGCGTACTTAAAAGGAGTAAACGATATCATTTATTTTCATTGTGTGATGTAGAATTGCGTTGATTTTCCTCATGTTATTTCTCTAAGTATACGGTAATTTTTCAGATGCAATTTATGCTATTATTCAGCCGGCAAGGCAAATTGAGACTGCAAAAATGGTACGTGGCCCATCCGGACAAGCTGAAGAAGAAGATCACTCGGGAGCTGATCACTACAGTGCTGGCCAGAAAGCCGAAGATGTGTTCATTCTTGGAATGGAAAGATGTCAAAATTGTTTACAAAAGGTTGGTTACCCAAATCTAGAGCCACAATAAAAACACACTTACATGCTGGTATGCATGTATTAACAGATGTATGAATGTGAATAAATGCATAGATGTATGCATAGATTCTGCCTATCCCTATAGGAAATAGATGGCACACAGTTGGCCTTTACCATCCATGTATAAAAACCTCATACAGTCTGACAACCTGTCTTACCAAGGAGTTTCTTATTACTAATACTAACTGGTTTGTGGAGGTCAGATAGGTAGTCCCTCCATGTAAAATAACTGATATTCAGCTGCATCTGATTTGATTAGAAACCAACCCTGATATATTGTTCAAAAATTCTTTATTTCTCAAAGATTATAAATCACTAACAAGGAGATATAAAACAAAACTTAAGAAATTAGAAGTACAAATGTGTGTAGACAGCAATATAGTTTGGAAAAGGCTGTTTAAGCACATGATGTTGAGGTTGGCCTCCAGTCCAATGTCATGCAGCTAAATACCATACCACCAGCAATATTTTACATGGATTTTCCATAGCTAGTTGTCCGAATGATTGTATCTTTACTGCTAGTACTACTAGTTACTGAGTAAGGGTATGATCACCAGAGGAGCCTGCCAGGGTTGCGGATTGTTTGAAATATTGCAACCCCGGAACGTAAAGGGCGATAGAAGGAACATGGGTGGGTTTTAGTCAGTACAAGTCTGACACTCCCCGCCGCTCCGCCCAGGGCGGGAGAAGTTATTTGATGATTTCCCACCTGAAAAAATAAGGGTATGATCGTTCAATTATGTCTGTTAAAACCGATCAGTGTTGTCACATGTGTGAACTTCATCATACAACTACGTCCACCATCATAAAATGGACTGCTCTGTAAAGATACCTAATACAAACAACTTTTGTAAGGCGGTTCTGGTTTTCCGACTACTTGTAACATAAATCATTAAACTAATGTTTAACCTTTCGTGTGTCTATAACGTGGATCCACGTGAGACACAATGCGTAATTAATTGTGTCTGTATCATAGACACACTAAAGGTTAAACATGTCTACTGAGAGATTGTCCCTTCAAGAAAATCTTAATAGAAAGCAAGAAAATCTTGATGAGACTGTTCTTTGGATAGCCAAAGAACAGACTCATGAAGATCCCCTGTGGCTTTTATTCATCCCTGTGATACAATAAAAAAAATTTGGAGGTGTCAAGGGACATCCGGATGGAACGAAGTTCTCGTCGCGACACCACACTGTTCAATGCGAAATAGAAATGAAAATATCTGACTTGCTTTCTATAAGAGAGAGAGACAGACAGACAGACAGAGAAACATGCGACGCCGCACAATTTACAATAGCTTACTATAGCAAAAAGTGTCGTGACAACTTTTCGTAAGAATTTTTTCCGTCTAGCCTTTCACAACGCGCAATAAGGAACTTCGTTCCAAAACTTCGTTCCAATAATATAAATCCTAAAACTAATACTCTTTTAACAGATATGCATCACTTTATTTCTGCTGTGCAATGGAGCAGGAGGACAATGAGCTACTGACACTGGAGTTGATCCACCGCTATGTGGAGCTTCTAGACAAGTACTTTGGCAGTGTTAGTATTTATTCTTCCTATCACATTAATGCATGTAAACAAGTAACACATGGTACCTGACCTTTCTTAAGCAGTAAACTATGATCACTTATACACCCCCAAATAAATGCAAAATATGCAGTTAAGACATGAATTTGTAGACATCAGCATCCATTATGTGTGCATTTGAAGTTCATTATGTTAGTCACTGTTGAATTCTGGCATATCCAAATAGCCATTAGTATAATGTGTGCTGTAATACCAACATTATGTGTGTGATGTTCCCCACGGCCTGCAAACAAATAAACCTTCAAAGATTGCCTAAAAATATACAACTGGTACTAAGCAAAACTTTAGTGATTTTCATATTTTTTTACTTTAGAAGATTTATAAACAAACTCTATTCCTGTTTCAGGTATGCGAGCTGGACATCATCTTCAACTTTGAGAAGGCATACTTCATTCTAGATGAGCTGGTGCTAGGTGGTGAACTGCAGGAAACCAGCAAGAAGAACGTCCTCAAGGCCATCGCTGCACAGGATCTGCTCCAAGAGGTCAGTAGCCAGGATAATGAGCTTGTCTAATTAACTAGGTGATACAGGACATAGATAACAATACAAAACAAGTTTTTAGTGGCTTTACTAACTGTGCTTACTCATACCGAGAGAGAAAAAGTAAAATGTATTTGTAGAACAATTAAATTGTGTCAAACCTTTTCTTACAACGAAAGAACTAACGAATTTAGAGTCTATTTTATTGTTAAAAGTAAACAATCAAAAATTAGGTTTGCACAATTGGTAAATCACAAAAATCCATTTGTGTTCTATCCTTAATAATGGTGTAAAGTGAAAGTCTTAATAGGCAGGGCCGTATTTAGGACGACATGCGAGAGCAAAAAAGCAAGTGCGATATCAGTTTTGAAAAACAGTTTTAAAGTTGCGCTTTTTTATCTTAGGAGGTTGTTAAGTTACTCAATTATTTTAGGATATTTTACCTTTATCAAAATGTGTTGTGGTCAAGCTGAGCCTTTACTCTCGATTCTTCTATTTTTATTCAATAAGTAATTATGTAGTTCCTAACACATATCCTACAAATGTTTTTTGCATATTGGATATCAGTAATTTTTTTTTCCTTTAAGATTGTTAATGTATTGTTATTATCAGAGGAAAATACGGATAGTTTAATCATTTTAATTGGATATATTAAGGTACTATAATTTACTTCCTCTAATGTGAATTATAGAAGAACAATATTATTTATACTCATAAAAGAAATTGCCATAACAAGAAGAATCATATCTAGTCGCAACACACCTAGATGTTTTTATAGCTATAAATATTTATTAATAATATATTAAATAAATAAAATATAGGTATATAAAGTGGACCAGTTAATAGGACAGTGGCCTCAGTAGTGCCTTTTGATTATGTACTAGATATTATAACACTAATGTACGCAAGTAGGAGCACTGCCTTTTAGATTAACTTCAAAGAAGCACTATGGTCTAACACATATCAATTTCTTCAACTAAAGTTTCGTGTAGTCACACACTATATTGACTGGAAACATTTTTATTTCATGTTGTTACATGGCAAAGAAAACTGAGTTGATCAGAAAAGAAATCAGTCTCGTTTTGGACTCTTTCTGATCAGCTCAAACCGATGCTGCGTCGATGAGTGTGGTGGGCTCTCTTAAAGCCTCGAATCGTATCCACAAGTAACATTTGCCCCGCGACTTGATGCACAACATGTTGCTAATCATGTTGAACGGCAACGAGCGAGTATTGTTTATCAAGGTTTCTGTCCATAAATTCGCCGACAACATGTCTACATTTCAGCGGCGTCACTTTGCAACATTTGATGCTTGTTACATGTTGCACGTAAAGAAACAACAAGACGCTTGTCGCCAGTTGCCAACATCGCGCGCTGTTAAAAAAAACGTTGCCGAACTTGTTGAGTGTCACATGTTGTCTAGTAGATATGAGGCTTCATTCATTAGCCGCGTCGCCCACACGAGCAACAGTCGAGGCGCAGTCGGGACACGACATTTGTAAAGAAAATTTCGTTGAGGCGTGCCTCTTATGTGAGATTTTCTTTACAAATGTCGTGTGGGCGACGCGCCTAACGCGCCCACGATTCCACTGTTGCTCGTGTGGGCGACGAGTCTTAAAGATAATGTCTTTTCAAGAGACCAATTTATATGTTAAAACTGCTCTGAGCATGAAACAAATTTGTTTCCAGATTTTTCTCTACATATCACAAATTGATATTAAACCCTACTTGTAAATTCTAATCTACATTAAAAGCTGTCTTTCGTTAGGTAACAAAAAACAAATTAAAAGGGATACAATTCAATAACTATTATTATAAAAAAGCTGAATTAGTGCCTAAAACGCAGATATATTAGATATATTGTTATGATAAAATATTTAATGTTAATTAAAATGTTCACTAACATAGTTCTGTGTATGATATTAAAAACAGAATACTCTTTATTTAACAACTAACAGCTAGAAATTAAAACTGCACTTATATACGAACAAATATTGACTTCCTTAGGATACCGCTATTTCCAAAGCTAATCGACTAGTCAAATGGCGGGGCAGTCGGCGAATGAGGACGAAATTTGCTCAATTTTAGATAAAAACCAAGGCTTTATTTTACTTCCTGTTTCTCAATTACTGTTGTCGGCAATCTCTTAATTAGCAGCTAATAAACTTCACTAACATGATGAATGTCGATTTCAGCATAGACTGAAGAATTTAGCTTAATAATATTTTTAAACTTCTGAATTGAACGAAATAGGCACTAAATGAACATACAATATCGTTCTAGCGCTAAATATACGAATGTTTAGTGACTTGATGTGTCAATGGCTTTTTTTTAGGGAAGTACCTACGTTATTAATATTTAATTTTAAATATTTCCTGCTCAATTTTCCTAGATATAACATACTAACTACTCCCTAAGTCCTCATAAGCCGCGCCGACTGTTTCCATACTTTCTGCTTATACAATCTCCTATATCTTCCATTGCACTCTGCTAATGTTCTCCTTTGTTTTGGTGTGATATGCATGCATTGGTGGCGGTCAGGACCTGAACGATGGATTGTTACACTGATGTGTCGCACAACCTTGGACAATCACGAATTCAATAAGCTATTCTACTATCTGTGTATTTAGTGCTTTTATTGCATGCACTTCTCTTTGTTTTTTTTTTATATTTATCTAAGCATATTTTATTTATTTGATCAGTAGCAAAGTATGTAGTCTGTTTACTAGAAGTAATTCTTTGCGACTCTTGCATGGCTATATTTATGCCCACGTAGCTCCATTTACTATCTATCACACACTCTCAGTATATAATACATACAGAAAATCTCAGAAAAATCATAATTAAATCTCGAATGCAGATCTTTCAGTTATTATGTACTATAGTGGTTAAGGAAACAAAGCGTCATTGCGTCATATAGTTAGTTATATAAATAGTTTATCTGTATATCGTTGCTTCATATGTGTAGTTAAGTTTTACGATTATTATATTGTATCGGGACACTGCTTTACCGTGCTTTTTCATGTAAAATTAACATGGTGTTTGAAGAAGATGGAATATTTAACAGGATGAGAGTAAACGAACTTATTGCTCAAACACATTATTCATTCTTGCACCCATTAGCAATATCATACAATCAGGGTAATCCTATAGTATTCTTTATGATTGTAATGAATGTAAAACAGTGTCCTTTTTGGTTATGGTCTGGCTGTTCATGCATTTACTGTAATGGGTTGTCGAAATACATTATATAAACAAATTAATCTGTTTTCTTGCATGTACCGAGTTCCTGTCCCAAGCATCCGTAGCACGAGTCACTTATTTATATAGGTCGAGTTATAAACGGTACAAAAATGTAAACGATGAAGGATGTTTTCAAAACTATCAAATAATTTTGTCATGTCAATCTATTCTTAGTATATTTTCAACAACTCATGCTGCGGATCTCCTGTGTGTCCGGTGTGGTGTCCTCAAGGTGCAATTGTACAATTTATCTAACGCTTTTCCTTGGCGTGATCTAGTCATATAACAAATTATGCATTATTATTAATTAACAGCATGCTAACTTTCTCATTTTAAATATTTTTTGATAAATAACATTCAGTTTGATGGAATCATGAAATTAAGTAATAATAATCTTCGATGTTATTTTTTTATGAATAAAAAGCTTGGCGATATTAAAATGCATTACAAGTCGAAATTCGGCCCTGTGTAACTTCATTCGAATCACAATATATAAGGGAGACGAAGTGCAGTAGGTTCCTTTTCTATTTCTAACAAAAACTACTCTCTCAATTGATTTTTAGCTCGAACAATAAAAATATGAAAGAAATTATTATCCGAATCAATGCATGGTAAGGTTGAACACCAAGTAACTATTGAAGCGTCTAGCTTAGCTGCATGTTCACGGCGTGAATTGTGTTAGGACGAGACCGTGGACGCGGCGCTACGCGAGGTGGGGCTCCTCTAGTGGACCCGGGACTCCGCCAGACTGCACTGCGCGCACCCCACTACTTGCCATACCAGACTAGTGCACCGCGGTGCATAACAAGGAACGTCCAATGACCACGCAATCGCCCATTCAAATACTAATTTGCATTCAACAACTTTGCCATATATTTTTAATATCATATTTCTACATAATCATTTTAGAATTTGTATAGACTGTCATTAAAATAATATCAGTCACTTTATATATAAAAATAATTAAATTGATAACGATTTTTTACGAAAGACATTGGGCGACTGATACCAGATATTGGTTTTATATTATCATACAATTTGCATTTTAAAGTATCTAGGTAAGTATTTGATATAATGTTATGACGGAATTATTTCTCCGGGCCAAAGTGGACCAAGAAAAGAAAATTGTTTCATAAACTCGAGATCGAATGTATTTTAAATTTAGAGAAACTACCAATTTGGTAGGTTTCCGTAATAATTAATATAAAAATAGTTGTTCATTAGATTTAATTTTCTCTTTAGGTTCCATGTTTTGAAGTTTGTCTATTTTATTTGTTTGTTCTGTTGAACTATTATAATTTTATGATTTGTTGGAAACGAATTTATGTTTACACTAGATTGATTGGTCTAAGTTATTTTAAATGAATTTACTATAGAGTCTGTTGACATGACATGACCTAACGAATTTGACTATTTATTATTAGGTAAAACTTGAAAACTATTTTAATAATGTAGCGTTTATTATAGTTTTGTTTCTCTAAACTAAGTAGACGCTAGTTTAGACTACAAAATAATTGATCTTTAAAATAAAATTAGATTTTATAATGTTACAGCCGATTCTACGAAATAACTATTTATTTTGAAAATTTTACGTGTACGGTCATTTCTTGTTTTTACCCGATTGCCGAAAGGAGGGTTATGTTTTTCAAGCGTATGTTTCCTATTCAAATCATGCTAATATAGAAAGTTTATGAAATTATCAGACATTTATCTCAGATTTAATATTTTGTGACGTAGATTTTAATAACATAATCAAGGAGTTTTGTGCAATAAACTGTATTAATCTCATATACGATAATACTTCGTTTCATGATACATATTATGTCTATGTGATAAAATAATATATTTCTAATAAAATATATTTTACACGTTATAAAACTTTTACTTTTATTAATCAAGCACCTTTTCTTTTCTTATCAACGATTTCGTTAACAAAAGAATGATTCAACTTGTTTATCAATTTTTAAAACGCTACGTTACTAAATTCTAAAACCGAAGTAAAAATAACGAGTAGATAACCGAAAAGCGATTGCTCGGTCTAACGCGGCCACGAGCGACTCTGGCTCAGTGATACCCCTTGTTGCAGGAGGAGACGCCCCAGGGCTTCTTCGAGGACCACGGGCTCGGCTAACGCTCCGCGCCTTCGCCCCGCACCGCCGCATCGCAACAACATACGTAGCGACAACGTACACCATTGTAACGTCATGTATTTTGATATTAGAACATTTTACTAAACCTCGTTTTGATATTGTCGATATCTAAAGTTGCGTTGTATACACGAATATAAATATGTAAAATATATTACAGAATTTGTCCAAAAGACACTTTGTTCTTGTTGTTTGTTAAACATGTAACCTTTTGAACGCCATTGACCACTTAGATATGTATTTATACCGATGAAAATCTGACAACATTAGATTAGATTATTGTTTCAAGAAACAAAATAAGTACCACAAAAATTGCAAAATGGTCGCGTGCTGCGACGCCACTGACAACTTAAGTTGTCTCAAGTATAATCTAAAATGTCTCATCACTAGCGAAAATGAAAAATCACATTCAATTTTACTAGGCTTGGCGTCAGGTGTGAAGTAACGTAAAAAGGTACTGGCGTGCAAAGGGTTAATAAAAAAAAACTATTCATGCAGCTTCATAATCAATTGTTCTGTGGTTTAATTTGCATATTATTATATTCATTTTAGGGCTTATCCTTACTAAGTAGTTATTTAATTACAAAGCATTTCTGCACTTGAAGGTTGTTTATGCATAATTACTTATAACCGTGGCAACTACTTATGTACTTAATTTAGGTTTAGTTGTATTATTACGAGTATCGCACTGCTTTTAGTTATGTACATATTGATGGTACATAAAGTTAGTATTATGAGTCTAGTTTTGCCACTAAAAGTATGTAATCGTGGTGGAATAATTTAATAATAGTTTGTGCCAAAAGAAGCAAACATACTTATATTTTCATACATTTCGCTTATGATTGTTATTCATAGATTAGAACAAAGTATTAAACCTCTATGATCAATATACCAGTACATTTCGCAATACTAGCCCTCCAGTTTATAAGATTGTTATATTCTATTGCATAGTGCTGTATTATTGTATTAGGGATTGTTAAAACAAAACCATATATTGTAATAAGTATCTTTGGACCTACTTGAGGGATTTATGGGATTGGGCAACGGAATTAACTCTTTATATAGCTTTGTGTTGATAAGTCAGTGCTGGCTAGCTCACGATGTGCAGAAGGTCCAAATCATTTGTATACATTTCTACATTTTGTAAACTTTACAGTATTTATTGCGCTATGTAAAAATATTTGTGTAAATTCCGAAGTCTTACGTCAGACTAATCTCATATCACCACATTTCATATCTACAAATATCAAGAGGCCTAAGTATCAAACAAGTAACATTCTCTTTGGAATATATTGCGTATTAAAGTAATTTTTAAGAATCAAACTTCGTTTTATTTTAATATAAAATCTTTTATTATAATACGATTCAAAACTCGCTATACGATACAAAATATTCTCATTACAATATGCCGTATAAAAGCGATAAATAATTCAAAATTCAAGACATACTAACAGTCTTTTGATAAATAGAAATACATTAAATGATTTCGCTTAATAATTAAATGCGCCATAACAATGTGGGTACAGCCTGTATACCGTCACGTGGCTCGATAGCTTACTCTAAGGACACGATGTTATTATAAGCGGCGTGCGCGTGCGACACCGGCGCGGTGTTTGTTCCACGACCTCATTTCATATCGCAACATAAGGACATTGCGTTATGCATGCCACTAAAATGCAACCGACGCTAAAAATAACACCCTGTCTGCAAACTTACAAGTACGAAATATAATATAATTTATAAAAATATATAAAGATTTAATTGTTAGAAGTTTCTGTCGACTTGGACTCTGGTGTCGCCTTGACCTGGTTGGCGGTGGTAGGGGCGGAGTCCTGGGGGTTTTTGGGGGGAGCGGAGGCCGGGGGTGCAGGCTCTGCTGCCTGGGGCTTCTCTTTCTCCTGCTCTTCTTGCTCCCTCTGTTGCTGCTGACTGGTGACGTTAGCGAGGTGAAGCGCGGCCAGCAACGCCGTTAGGTAGCGACGCACGTCCAGCTCTACACCTGCAATAACATTGTAATTTGATATCTGTGACCAAGGCGATAAGATTGACTTGCATTGTTACGAACTCAAGGTCAGTGAAGGAGAATGTTTTGAAAGTAATATTGATCTATGTATGTTTATTTGGCGTTACAGGCAACGTGATATCGAATAATGTATTGTCAGTAGTAGAACCTAATGTTTTGTTTTAAACAATAGAATGCTATTTGATGATAATAGCCTTGCAATTCAATATGTAATGTCCATACATGTGAATATAATCATTTAGTATTTCGCTGAAAAATAAAAAAACTACAGTCGCAAGCATTAATATATGTATACTGGCAGCAAGTTTTAAAAGTGATTTTCTCTGACTGCAGTGCATAACATAGTGCTTGTGACTGTACAGCAGATAATTATAAAGAATGTAACGCTTCATTAGTTTTTAGAAGGGAAGTTGAATATTCCATACTAAGGAACAGGAAAATCTCTGCTTTAACACATAACCAATACATACAGCCCACGGTTGAATGTTGGCTTCATTAAAATAATCAGCTGATGTAACTGTTACATAATATCTTTCTTAATGCAACTGTTGCTATGCTTCACTTGAATATGCAAAAAAACACTGACATGGGCTGAGACTTAATCTATATGTGAAAATAACAATAAAACTTTTCACCCAAGATAAATAGAACCAAATAGTATTCAACATAATTATCCCAAACAAACGATATATTATAAAAAAAAACTTGAGAAGTGTCAAGGGTCATCCGGATGGAACGAAGTTATTATTATGGACAAAAAACCTTTATACACTCAACAAAAATAATCGTCGCGACACAACTATAGCAAAAAGTGTCGTTACAACTTTTCGTCTTAATTTTTTCCGTCTTTCGCGCGATAAGGAACTTCGTTCCAACAAACTATAATTTGATATAATTACCTGAGTTTCTAAGCTCGTTCACTTTGTAGGCGAGGTTGGCCCAAACGCGGCGCGCGGCCACAGCGCTGAGCCGGCCCACAGTCTGCACGGTGTGCATCGCCGGGTCATTGGACACCGCTACAATTTCCTCTACAATTAACAAAACCATTACATTCGTAAACGATGTCAACTTTCAGCTAACTACAAGTTGACATGCACTTAGAGCTAGGTTAGTTTTATGTCTTAGAATAATATTATGAGTCTACTGCTGGAATTCTTGTCTCTGTGAAAGGAACGCGGGCCTAGAATGGGGATGTGTGATGGCTTAGAATGGGGTTAGTAAAATTTTGGTACGGCTTTCATTTTTGTTACATATAGTGATTTTATTTGAGACATTCAGGGCTAAACCCCGTCTAGCAACACGGTATCGCACTTTTCAAAACTCTGAAGAACCACTAATTCTCTATCGCACGCCAGTGCGTGCGATAGAGAATTAGAGAGTAGAAACAGCGTGCTGCTCAGTAGCAGCACGCTGTTTCTCATTGTAGCAAATGACGGTTTCTTTTTTACCGTCATTTGCGACATGTTTCTGTTTTATTTTACTAGATGGGGTGTACTCGCAAGTTTCCCGTATTTGTCGTGAATCGATAAATTCGTTTGACCATACAGAAGGTACCTATGCTATTCAATTGTGATTAAGCTTATCAAAACCAATCCAATTAAAAGTAGGTACTTTCAACATATAATGTAATCTGAGTACATTGTCCACAAAATGTACTCAATTTATTTATCCTGTTCTTATCTCTAGATAAGATTAAAATAATCTCAAAGAGCATTGTGCAATAATCCTTAACCATTTCTAGAATTTTATAGCTTGGTCACTCAATATCTTTATGATGGAGTTATGTATGACTCATTCATGCGTTTGCAAGATGTGACATGTATGTATTCAGAAATGAGAGAAAGTAATTTTACGCATGATTTGTCACCAGAAGTTATTATAGCTCTGTGACAGTCATGTTCAGAAATGTAACCTATTGGCCACCCAATCATTTCTGAAAATAACTGTCACAAAATGGCCACTTTTATATTATTTATTAAATACTAGCTTCCGCCCGCGACTTCGTCCGCATGGCATAGTTACTTTGGGCTAACGCTAACTTTAACCCGAGTGACAATTGAAAAAAAAAAACTCCCCCTTTTAAAAATAGCCTAAGTATGTCCGTCTTCAGGGGCCCAACTATAACCGTATCAAAATCGGTTTGGCCATTTAGGCGTGAATACGTAACAAAAGAACTCACTTTCGCTTTTATAATTAGTAAGGATTTGGAAAAGTGTGTAAAAGATAAATTCAATAATGATTGGTATTTTTATAATGCACATCATAATATATTGGAAACTTTGAGCCGTTACTAAGCTTTCTGCGTTTATAATGTAAATTAGACTAATATAATTACTAAGTAACTCACTGCTAGGTTCCTCTTGAACGCCAACGGGAGGTAGGTAGTGGTCCAGCAGCTGCATCGCGTACATGGCACCAGCATCGACGCTGTTCACTGCCTTCTGGCCGTAGGCTGTCGACAGCAGGGCATTTGCCTTGGCCCAGGAGAGCTCCTTGAGGGAGCTGACGCGCTGTTCCGCGGCTACTCGCGCTGTGTAGACCTGGGGAAGAAGGTTATATATTGGTATGATAAATAGGAGATGGAGGCCTTTGCCGAAACGGCCCACCGACCATTAAATAGCTAGATATTGATCTATTTAGTTCTAAACTAACCACAGTCTGGATCTTGGGCCAATATGAGATGGTAAATGGCAATGGTAAATGTGTTGACCTATCATCATCATGTGTATTTGTGATTGAGGAAATTATTCTCCCAGACCATGATCATTTTCCCTGTAAAATCGTGAAAACAAAAGCAAGAAGAAATTGCCGGATGAAATCATGAGCCTGTTTTATTAATTAGATGTTTATTCGTGTGTATTTGTGATTAAGGAGATGATTCTACCAGACCATGATAGTTTTCCCTGTAAAACCGTGAAAAACAAAAGCAAGAAGAAATTGCCGGATGAAATCATCACCCTGTTTTATTTATTAATGTTTATGTTAATTTTTGAACGTCTGCCCAAAATAAGTGTTGTTACTTGTTTTTTTTTTCACTTTTCGGACAATAGTTTTGATAGCTGTGGTCATTTGCAGCAACAAAGGCCATTATTCGCTGTAAATTATGGTTCATTGATATCCCTTTGTATCGTGTTTTTATAAAAGAACGCAATTTATAAAACTATATTTAGATCGTGCCCACATAATACGCATTACTTGCTTTATTCACACTTCAGCTCATGGCAACGACAGATAAATTAATATCATATCATTCATAATATTAAGATTAAAATTTTATCTAAATAATGATTTGGATAATTGAATGCAGCTGATGCATTCACTTTATAAATTGATTAATTTAATCATGCTAAGATTGAATAAATCGATGTTATTGCTACTATTAAGTAAAGTCTCTAATTATTAATACGTAGGCACATAGTCCCAATCTAAATCCTAATTCGTGTACCTAAAACGGACTTTAGTACCCGGTTGACCTTGAATAACTTTAAACATTGAATGTGACCTACAACTAGAAGTCATTCTACGTCGGTACACAGTATAGATTAACGACACTGAATAGTTATATAAACATGAAGAGAGCTACTTCACGTAAATATTATGAATTTTAATGACGTTTATGAAAATTATGACGTATTTCTCCGCGTTCTATATGCGAAAAGGCCTCACGTATTTTATTCACATTTTATATCCTCATTCATTTTCATAGGGCACTGCCCTGCTTTCTACAACTGTGCCTGCGACCAAGGAACGAGTGTGGGTAGCTGTGCAGTGCTGTGTCTACTTCCAGACTATGAACATAGTGCAATCTGAAATCCCCTATATCTAGCTATGTATTTTTTGTTTTGCGGATTTGAATTCATCAGACGCCCCGCTTTGGGCGGATCGAGGGGAGTGTCAGACTTTTACAGACTAAAAACCACCCACGTTCCTTCTTCAACCCTTTATGTTCTGAAGCCGCGGGTCTAGCTGAGTGAGACACTGACGATTGATGAAGATTATTATAGACAGCAACAACAGATCAATGATCACTTGACTGTGGTCTTGGATTCAAGACAATGTATAGCTTTAGGCTTTTGATACTTCATTATTGGTAAACAAATCATATACAATGCTGCATGATCTTTAGGTGCTCAAATGATGCTGTTGATAAACGTTTGTTAGTGTTTATTGGAATGTATTGAAAAAACAAGATGGCGAACATTACTCTAACGTAAAGATGTATTGAAGGACAAACTTAACTTTGCCATTAGAAAACTGTTGTCTCCATACATTACATAGGGCGCAGTTAGTTTAACCAACTACAATTAAGTTTGTACATTTTTTTTGTGATGAATCAACTATTTTACTGTTTTCGTTTTTTTTACTGCATATCTTGCCAAATTTCATGATTCTAGGTCAACGAGAAGTATCCTATTTTGTTTCCATTTTGAAAATGTATGGAAAACGTGAACAAGTCGGCCATCTTTTAATTGCATTGACTTAGAAAGCCGTTGTCTTTTTCACAGCTCCAAGGGACCGCAGACTTTTATAATAATTTTTGCCCGCGGCTTCGCTCGCGTTAAATTCGGGGTAACACAGTTTCCTTTTCCTGATTTGCAGATACCTTGTACCTGTAGTTTTTGCCCTTACGCCTTATTGATTGTAAAAGCAAAGCAAAGATTTCCCTTTTCTTCTCTATTTCTCCCTCATTTCCCACATTTAAAAATAAAATAGCCTATGTCCGTCTCCAGGGTCCCAACTAGCTCTGTACTAAAATTCATCTAAAATCGGTTCAGCCACAGGCGTGAAGACGTAACAAACAAACAAACTCACTTTCGCTTTTATAATACCTATTAGTAAGGATTTATTTTAACTCGATACCTCCACTCGTTCCTAAAATAAAGGTTGTCGAGCTCGACGGACGGTCAGACAGACAACAAACTAATCTTATAAGGGTTTCGTTTTCCTTTTGAGGTACAGAGTCCTAAAAATATGAGCCAGAAAATAATCTAAATGAACGTAACAAGGTTCTTTCAGTCCGGTTCATTGTCCACCGCGTGATTGCGTCTATCGTCTCCACAGCAGCAGCTTTATCTTATCATTGCAGCGGCGCCATAAAAATAATACCGGCCTGACTACTCGCTAGCAATTGTATGTAAACGCGTTTTTTTTTATATTTATAACTCGTATAAAAGACAGCTGCTTCGACTTGAATGTTATGTATATTGCAGTTTTTTTGGTATGTACAGACGCCTGCAGGTCAAGCTACCCGAAACTGTCATTTTTTTCCAATGAACCGTGAACCTTAATGCTTTAGAAATAAAGTCGAAAATCTATCAAAGAAATCTGACAGATTGTAGTAGCTTGATGTGCAGGCGTCTGTGCCTACGCGAGCGTGAGAACATTTCGTCTTTTTTTGGATTGGTTTATTAGGTTTTTTTTTTGTTTTTGTCCGTAATGGTAATATAATTGAGCCCTTATACATGTATTTTGTCACAGGTTTTAGTTGCGAGTTTTTTAACAGTTCATTTCCGTCCACCTCATTGGAATATTAGCGCTCACTGGCAAAATTCGACTTCCAAAAAATCTTAATACTACATCAGAAACTTTGTTCTGAAGTATTTATATCCAGGCTTTTTGTTTAATAGTTCGCCGAAGTAAAACGGTCCTTACAGTTGCTAACATCACGTAGAACCCAAATCTCGTTATCTCTGGTCACGCGGCGTTGAAGCCACATCGACGTCATGGGATTAGAGTAGATAGCGCCAGTGCGTTACACAGGAATGTAGGTAAGTACCGACTACTGACTAGTTACATAAATACTCGCGGATTGACTACCGGTTACATGACTAACGGCACACCTGCCGCGTTCAGAGAAAACTTGCATTTTAAGTTAAGCTGTGTAGGTAGCTTAATTAAGAGACAATCGTCTTCGGGCTTACGTTGTTTTCGCTCTCATATTTTGAAGACTCTCGATTCTATTTGACGATTTTTGCTTGCTAAGCTTGTTCAGTAATATACTGACACTAGATGTGCAAATATAAAATCGTTTAAGTAGTTTAGGAGTCCATCGAGGACAAACAACGTAACACGTGATTTTTATATTAAGATTTGTAAAAAATATGAGACCTTAGTTTACACAATAACTAAGTGAAACAAATTCTAATGATATTGTGGGTATCGGGTATGCCGGTTTAAAACCAACGCAATGATCAAACCTCCGACCTATAAGAACATGATATTAAACAACCGCAAGCGATCGATACATAAACTACCGGTTGTATGAATGAGTACCTACCTACATGACCACATACGGCGTAGCTGTCTGTCCCGAACCGGTCCGAGCGTTTCCAACCAAAGGAAATGGTGCTGCATACTATGATGCGCCATGTTTTGTAAACAATAACAGCTCATACTGACGATCCATTATAAAATGTAATAGTTACATTGCATTGTGTACGACAGAATGGTAGACGGTAAAGTAAATGATAATACCACATCCTGTCGGTAACAAGCTGCACTTTGAACCTGCGTGCTTATTGGTACACTTCCTGATGTGTGAGATAATGAGAATATCCGCGTCCGGAATGGTGTTGCCATAACTTCGACTTTGAACACTGATTATAAATTATCTAGGAAAGTAGTTCTTAACAAAATACAATCAACAATGTTTTGATGACGAAATACCCTACCTAAATAGTTTTTTTTTTATTTGTTAAGTTGTAATTTATGCATAAACCTACTCATACTCAAAGGTTTTTATTTAGCTGAGTCATGCCTGTTGTTCTGGTAATTAATTTCAAGATGAAAAAGTTACATCATTTTAATTGAGGGTAGGGTGGTAAAAATCATCAAGCCTTGCTGTTGCTTTGAAGTATACTTAATGAAGTTTACGGGGTAGTTAGGATATAGTTTCCAACCATCTGAAATTGCACCTTCAAATAGATAGAACACAAATCAATTCTTACCTTGTTAACATGTGGTGAGATTCTGGATAAGACTGCCTGTTTGGTAGTCTCTACAATGACCTTGGGGGGTTCTGCGACGAGGGGCACGCGGCGCTCCAACTCATCTAGGGCTGCGGCCACCTTGGCGTCGCCGGCAACCAGGGGCGCAGCAACATAGGGAGCTGCTGTGTTAGCTGCGATGTATACGCCTGCCTCGGCTGTTGATAGTGCCCATTCTAGTAAGGAGTGGGCTCCTGTAGAAAAGGTTGCGTGTTAATCATCTGACTGTCTTGTGTTCGCACAACAGTTTGGTAGTAGGCAGCCCATAGTAGACTTGACTGTGAGCTAAGCTAAGGTACACACTACCAGGGTTGTGTGTTGTTCGAAAGAGATACCGCGGCCCCGGAACGTAAAGGGCAATAGGAGGAACATGGGTGGGCTTTAGTGAGTACAAGTCTGAGCAGAAGTTATTTGATGATTTTGATTTCCTATCCCCAAAAAAAAAGTACTCACTAGATGTACTAAATTAAGTATTTATTCAAATTGGCATTTTCACTATTCTTAGTAAAGTTTTTGTTAGGAGTTCGGTGACTTAAGATTTTGATGTAAGATGAATGTGTGAACAAGCAATTAAATTATTTGTTATTTAAAATATTTAAATGAGCTCACTCACAAAGGATGGAGAAGTATTTTTGCCCCTTGTTGGTAAAATTAAATCTTGAAATAATTTTGTGTTTTCAAATTCGAGGAAGATTATCAAAATCTATATTATATCACTGAAGAATTTCATAAGCAAATCTGAAGAAATTTCTCATGCTAAATACATTCTATGGATATTGCATTTTTTTTTTTTTGAAGAACTTTAAATTGGATGCAAGAAAAGAAGAAACTTTCCAAATTTTGCTACGCGCTACGAGAAGTGAAGAAAACCACCGACATTCAAACAGCTTTGACTACGTACTACGCCTACGCATATGCATGGCTTAACTATGGGATAATTATGTGGGGAAACAGCACAGATGCGCACACGCTGTTTACTCTGCAAAAGAAATTAGTTCGCATCATAGTTAATATAACACAAACCGACAGCTGCAAATTTATGTACAAACAGCATAAAATACTCACACTACCGTCCATCTATATTCTTGAGATATGTAAATTTGTCAGAAAATATAAGAACTTCTACACAACTCGTGGAAACAAACAGAATGACCGGTCAGTGAGATACAAAAATATGTTAATGCCTCCTTCCTCGCAAATGAAACTTCATACAGATAGCCCATATGTAATGTCGATTAAGATTTATAATAAATTACCAGATTGCTTATCAAATGAAATTAGTGACACAAAATTTGTAAATAAACTAAAATTAATTCTAGTTAATAAAGCTTACTACTCAATTGACGAATTTATGACTGATAAAAATATTGACTGTGATCTTAGTGCTTAGCAATAATACATAATGTTGTGATACTTATTTTTTTATTATTTAATTTAATTTGACTTTATTAATAATTATTTGGTTTTTATTTTTTATTGTATAATTTAATAATAATTGAAAATGAATTGATAGTTATAATTTATATTTTTTATTGATGTTTTTTTTTTAATGACATACTGTGTATTTTATGTTGCTGTGCCCTTACAGGGTCCATAACTGTACCTTAGTTTTAAGACTTATTTAACACCTTTCCACATTATGGTATGCAAATAAAGATGAATATGAATATGAATAAGAATTTTTCCAACGTTTCAATTTTCTCCATAATAATGCAATTCTAGCTTGTCTATTATAGGAACAAGCAGGGATTTCATGGTTTTATGTAAATTGTTATTATGTTAGCTGACCAATTCTAAAATGGGGACTACTTTGAGCACATGCACATGGAGGAAAAGTTACTTGATTGTGGGACATCTACCTTTAACTTTAGTGTAGAAGGCTCCTACTTGGCCAACGGCAGCACCAACTGTGGGCAGTGCCATGGCCTTCTGTACGGACTGCAGCTGCGGCATGGACGGAGCACTCACTTCTGTAGCCATCTGTATCACAGAAAAATATATATTTTTTTTTAATATAGCAGGTAGATGTAAAATTTTTCAAGGAATGTTCTAGGATGTTAAGAAAAGTTAAAGTTATTGCTGGAAGAGAGGGTTTTTATATCTATTTGCAAGAACCAAATATGTTTTAATGATTAGTCTCGGTAATCTAATGATTTCCACAATTTATTTTGCATGTTTTCACTACCTTTATTGCTGTACTAGCAAAATTAGGGAACCAAATTAATGTCGGTAGCAGCAAAACGATTAATAAGCAATCGAATATAAAAAATTGCAATGCAGGGTAAAAACTTCAAATAGGCAAATTTTTAAATGGAACGGTAACGATTTTGTTAATCCACGCTTATTACTATAAATATGTATCGGCAAAAGTTTTAAACCCACCTTATAAATTCACGAAACTTTTGATCTGTTGAAATATACTTTCTAAAATACGAAAATATCAGCTACTAATTATTACTTGTTCAATACGTTTCAAGCGACTGACTGAAGAACTGATCACAAAATAGAAAATATATACGTGATATGCTGCTTGAACGAATGACGATGAATAATTATTTTATTTGTTATTTATGAATCAACGCTTTGTTTGGACTTTGATCAGCTCAGGTTAGGGTTGACCACTACGTAACTCACTAAAATACAAATAGACGATTTACAATTTAAACATTTTAGTCGATTAAATTCACATTGGCAAGTTATCAATCCCTCTTTCCTTTGTGAAAAAATAAACGAGAGATTTATTGATCCCTTATCCCATTTTCATCGGCTTCAAATTTAAAGATATATAAACTTGTTAACTTGATAATGGCTGAAACTGTGTAGAAATATATTTTTGGTTAAAGTTTAGTCATAATTCATTTTTTGTTATCTTACTATCTACAACACTACGGTAAATGGAGATCCTGAACGAAAGAGACAACGCATCAACTATGGCATGGCTGGAAAGAGATAGATAGCTTTTTTATTTTACGCAGTTTTACTAAAAGTAACAAATTTGCTCTTTTACACGCGCTCCTTTAATTCAAAAGCCAATTCGTTTATTTTTATTAATTTCACAGCTACTAGTTTTAATATTACATCAAATTATCGTCAAATATTACTGGGTTGGTCGCCAAATGCCAATGACGAACATTGATCGCAAAATTTGTGGAACGAGGCCAGCACACGTGTACTCGTTCACAAACATTGGACGAGCGATGTGTTCCTATTGGCTGTCAGATGTCAGTGGTTCTTGTTTTGGTTGGAGATTAAATATTACACTTTTTAAGAAAATCTAATTCGGAAATGTCGTGGAATAGCGATACTGTGCTGGAATTCTTGGAACTCTACAGAAGAGAGCAGCATCTATGGGATCCAAAACATCCTCTACACAGAAATAGAAGCGAAGTTTCTGAATCCTGGATCAGAATTCAAGCATCTTTAAGTATGCAGTGTTCAATTACTGATCTAAAAAAGAAAAAAGAATCCCTAATGACATCTTTCAGGATGCACCTGGGCAAGAAGAAAGTTCAGCCGGAATATCGCACAACTTGGTTCGCCTATTCGCTTATGGAGAGCTTTCTTGGCGGCAAATACGAATGTGATAGCACAAACCAATTGGAAAATGAGGTAAACAATCATTATATAATACTGATGAAGAAAATCGGCTTATTAAAAAAAGTTGTAACAATAAATTACAACTTTATTTTCAAGTTTGTATTTTCAAAAACTTCCGAACTTTGGTCTAACATTGGGCCAAATTGGACCCAATTGCGTAATGCCACAACCATTTTGTTTGCGAGTTTGGCAACCAAACTTTGTCGTCGCAGAAGGCGGTATAGCTATTGGCTTTGCTTGATACACGCATAATGTGTATTTTCCGAAAATTAAAATATTGCTTGCTGGCGAATTTAACCATAATGTATTATGTCATGTATGTATGTAGTACCACCGGGCGTTACGTGAAAAGCAATTGAATGAAGAACGAACATTTAACACAAATATCATCTTAAAATCTCGCCTATTATCCCTAAAGGGTTAGACAGAGGTCTAGCTATTAGTACACCGTCATTGCGCCAGTTTTGACATGATTCAATTGATTGAATATAAAAATGATTTATTAGGTACTAAAACAAAAGTAACTAACGAAGTTAGGACTATACCGCAAATTTATAGTCTAGTCAAGTGCGAGTAGGTGCACCGGGAAGAGTTTTATATAAAAAATAACAAACAAAGCCGCTTTTGTTATAAAATTATTACTCTAGAGCCAGAACTAATCTATAACATTTAGGAGTAGGTATGGAGTTTAGGTTCAGTAGGCCTACTATGACATCTAAAAGCAGAACTTATTCCACTGAGTGAAAGAGATGGTGCTAGGCACCCTGTATAGCTCTGTCCCTTTCCCTCGGCGGAATAAGTTCTGCTTTAACACGTCATGGTAGGGTAGCAGGTTCCTCAATACTCGATAGAAAAGAGAGGATCCTTCTACCATATGAATGCTAGGTCTGATAGGCTACCCGGCACTAATTGTTGTTGTTTTTTTAATGCTATTTAAAAAACTTAAATTTATAATTTTTATCTAGTTCTTTATTTGTGTCATAAATTACGCTACTGCAGCGTAATTTATTACTTTTTATAATATGTCGCTACAAAAATATTAAAAGTCCAGGGCACGGTAGGCATTCGCCTCTTTCACAGATTAGTCAGCGGCGAGCTGAGATCGTTTTGGTTGCATGTTTTGGTACTCAAATACATATAGTAAGTATAGTCTCAAACCCCATTTGATGAGTTTGTAGTTACATCTTCCTAGTAGCGTCCGCAGACGGTTCAGACACAGAAATACCTGCCCGCCTCCCACTCACTATCGACCAGGTGGTGGGCAGGTATTTTTTCCTGGGTATATGCTTAGAGTGGCCAGCGGAAAAGAACCCTGACCTAACCAACTTATTGGAGACACCTGAAATTTTGATTGGATAAGATAAACGCTTGTTGTGTTAACGTAATTTCATTGTTTCAGTACTTCACAAATACGGGAAATTATACCACTCAACCAGGAATACCAGAACACATGAATAATATTAACAGAAGTACTAACATTACGGATAAACATGCCTCAATGGTCAGACAAAGTAAGCCAGCGTCTCCGTGCCATAGAAATTCCACAAATAAGAATAGTTCTGACATAAATTATGCAAAGAAACGGATGGATGAAGCTGTAACGTATCTGAAGAATGCAGGCGGCGTGAAAAGCGAAATGGACGAGTATGAGCTTTACGGCCAGTTGTTAGCAAAGAAATTAAGGAAGTTAGACGAACACCAACGTGATTTGGCGATGCACGAAATCGATAATGTTATGTTTCGCGTTAAAATGCAAGGCGCTACGCCACAACAGAGAAGTTACTCGACTTCACCGTCCCCAATTCCTCGAAAGATTAAATCTCCTATTTTTATCGTTACGCAACAAAATCCAACTAATATTCAGTACGAAGATGAAAATATATCGTATCAGGAACAGCCTCCATCTTAGAAATTCGTTAAAGGGTATTTGCACTTTGGATTGAAGATTGTTTCATAGCTAAGGGCATTTGAGAAGCTGGCTGGAATCATCAGCTTACTTAGGTCAGGTCGCGGATGGTGCGATAATGTTAAAAAGATAAGCAAGATTTGTTTAGTCTTGTAATGTGATATTTATTTTAGTCGGCGCACAAACTGTTTGTTTATTAATTTAAAATTAATTATTTTATGTAAAATACCTACAAATAAAGGTACACACAACGACATAAAATCATTTCACCGATACTACACTTTGATTTCCCAAAGCACTGTAGGTACAAACATCGTCTTCCTGTCCCACGTTGCTTGAGGTCTGCGAAAACTGGTGACGTGACCCAAATGTAAATAGGTACCATCTGTCGACTACCTATCGTTGGTTGGTAAAAAGAAGATACGGAGAATGGAGTTTTATAAAACAAGTTGACGAGTCTTCTATCGCTACTAGCAGTGATGGATCGCGATACGTAAGTTGATTAGATTGATTGATCTCAAAGGTCAGTCATATTAAAATATTTGACCGTACATGCATCCTTACTACTATTATAAAAACGAAAGTGCGTTTGTTTGTATGTTTGTTACGTCTTCACGTCTTAATGGCTAAATAGATTTTGATGAATTATGGTACAGAAATAGTTGGGACCCTGGAGACGGACATAGCCTGTTTTTAAAGTGGGAAATGAGGGAAGAAGGGGTAAGAAAAGGGAAAACTTTTTTTTTTTTTATTTATTTAACCATCTATAACCAATAAGGTGCAAGGGCAAAAACTACAGGCTACGTAGTAGCTATTTAGTAATCTGTGCTACAGGTAGCAGGTACCTGCAAATTAGGAATGGGGAACTTTGTTACCCCGAATTTAACGCGAGCGAAGCCGCGGGCAAAGCTAGTTTTATAATAAAGAGAAAAGTTTTTTGTTGTTTGTATATACCGAATAGGCACCAAAACTACTGAACGGATTTCAACCATTTTTTCATCAATAGGAAGTAACATAGCCTATGTTACTTCCTATTGATGAAAAAATGGTTGATGAAATTAGGCTATAGAACATCATCGATACGACACTTGGCAGCTGAGCAGCGGGTGAAACCGGTGGGCACGGCTAGTTAATTACTACCTACTGTTTTTAATTTGAGAGAAAGTTACTAGCGTGTGAAGATGATTACATAAAAACGTTAGTTACGCATAACGTGACACATACCATCACGCCTGTAGTCCCTGAAGGGTTTGGCAGCGATGTACAGAAGCTTGCAGGTCAAGCTACCCGAAACTGTCAATTTTTCCCAATGAACCTTGAACCTTATACTTTAGAAATAATGTCGAAAATCTATCAAAGAAATCTGACAGACTTTAGTAGCTTGATGTGCAGGCGTCTGTACCTAATACATCACATAGTACCTACATACCAACCACATTTTGCCAGTTTTGTTACAAGTCCCATGTAATAGGGGGCGAACCTATAGCCATCAAGCAAAAATCCAAACTTCGTAGCTGCTTCTGGGAAATGCCTGATGGAAAATCCCAACAAATACTGTTCGACCCAGGAAAGGTAGGTATCCAGCCTAAGGACCTCATACTTACCAAATTGCACTTGCAGCCACAAGACGAAAGAACCAACAAACGTTCGGCATATCGAGACCAACGAGAGAGAGTTACGCATAACTTGGTCTATTTATTGATTTCCACTAAGTCTCATCATAATAACGTGGCTTCCCTAAAAAAATTGACAGTGTTTATATCGTTATCGTACTATGTATGTTTATGACAAGTGTATAGAAGCAATGAAGAATGAAGCTGATAAAATGATGTCACACGTCCACAGTCCAACATCCTTGACGCATAAGTACCTATAGATTTCCCTATTCGCCGTACTTTAGACATAAGAACACATAGACATTGTATTCAGTAACAATTACCATATTATAATTATTCCTAGAACTGACGTGGCTTTAAAAGAAAAATAAATAAATATTGTGCAAGATACTGATGAAATTGCTATTTCGGTTCTCATGTAGCGATACCGGTGTCCTATTTATCTCAAGGAATTTAATTACTAGTAATCCTAACAAATTATTTAATTACTATCTTTCGCCCGCGTTAAATTTGGGGTAACACAGTTCTCTTTGCGCCTGATTGATTTGTAATAGCAACGCTAAGTTTTCCCTTTCCTTCTTCTTTTCTTTCTCACATCCCACGTTTTTTTTATTAAAAATAGGCTATGTTCATCTCCTGGTTCCCAACTATCTATGTACCAAAATTCTTCACAATCGGTTTAGCCATTAAAGCGTGAAGAGGTAACAAAATAAACAAATAAACTCACTTTCCCTTTTATAATATTAGTAAGGATTGAATTACAATGCCTGTACATACATACATTATATGTAATAATAAGCTAAGTACTTATTACATAGGTATGTTGCATGGGTCATAGCCATAAAGATACATATTTTTCTATGGGTTCTGTTTACTTTTGCAGTGCGAACTAGATACATAATAAACTAATGAACGTGTTATCAATGTGACTCACTGATGGTGATATGCGCTAGTAACGTGTTTGGGTCAAAGGCTACGTCATAAGGGTTAAGTAAATAATAACATTTGCTGGACAAGTTAGAAAATTCCATCATGCGGCTGTGAATGGCCACACCTGAATACAATCAATGAGTCAAGGATCATGCGAAGCGGTTTTAATTAGGATGTCTACCTGACGGACTTGAAGACATTTACGTGCCATTCCAGTCTGGAAAGAAGTTTAGAAATCGATAAAAACTATGGACTAGGTATAGATAATGATGTAGCGATCTGACCACTAACTAACTACCTCCGCCAGGAGTATATTGTTCTGTGCTAACTACTAACCTACGCACTATATAAAAGTACTCTGTGCTACGCACTATATATACAGTAGGTAGCTACATACCTACATACCTGCACGTTTACATTATATCAGTCTATTAAGTTTCCATTTTATTGAGAGGATTCGATAGGTAAAGAAAGGAATTTGCAGATAGTTCCAAAGAAGATATAACTACAAGTTCAACAATGCATAATCAAATTATAAATAACTAGGATACCTTGATTCGCATCAGTGTTTCAACAAACTTTTTTATATTGATAAGGAGTTTTTATTTGATAAAAAAAAATACCAAGTCTAAAAAGTTTCTTGGCTAAATAAAGTTTTAAGTTTAAAAAAATAAACTAAAAATCGAAAATCGAAAAATAAATTTGACAATAGTTTACAGCTGATCTAGGCGTTCCATATTATCGTATTAGGGACATTGTAAGCATAATAATGCTATTGTCTCTGTTTTTCTTATGCTTAGTTCGGCATGTCATCCTGCTGTCACCTTCATATTTTGATTGCATATTACTTTGTTTTGATTTTGGGGAAAAACATGATCGTAAATAAATAAAAACGCTAAAAGAAGAACAGATATTGGAGTTTAGTAATAATATTACCCGCACCTATCAGAATATAGTTCTAAGAGAACCATGGCTACTATGATGAAGGAGAAACGTAGAGAAGTAAGTTCGATTGTGTTCAAAACAAAATTCTTTGTCTTTACATTTACGCAGCAAAACATTCTGATTACTAGGAATGTGTTACTTGTTAGTTGATATCTGCGCGTCTGTAGTTTTATAGGTATATAGTTCTTGTATATGAATAATAAAGCGACCACAATTGCTTATCAGTATGGAACAGCTCGAGAGGTTTCATCATAATTTTATGCTACAGTATTAGATAGACCTCCTAGTTTGACGTTATTTCGATAAAGGTCTTATTTCTTGCCAGATCAGGCCAGGATCAGGATAAGACGATCCCCTGACCAGGTGGCCCTTTATTTATTATTTTACTCTTATAGTCCTACTAATAAAACACAAATTGGGCTACCTCGACTTTTAGTTGCTTATCTGTCAAACACCTGTAATGACTATAGCTCTTATTGTAATTAATTTTTAACCAGTCTCAAGCCGGCATGAGAATTGATTACATGTTGACAGAAAAGCTAGGGATAATAATATCTCCCTGGGACATTACTGGACCAGAGTAGTAATGGAAACAGTTGGAGGAGGCCTATGTCAAAAAATACACCTAACTGAGGGTCATTTTATAATAATTTAACAACAACAAATACTGTAAAAGTTCAGATTAAAGGGCTATATTTTTATTATTATAATAATTTTTGCATCAATTTAAAATGGAGTTTCTAAAACAGTTTAAAGTAATATTTATTAAAGAGTCCTGTTCATTCCACTAATTGTGTGAACTATTAACTATGCTCGGTTTTTTCATGTCTTGTGTTCAGCAATGAATAAAACAAAATATTCTTATAATTTATTATTACTTCTTAGAAAAAGAGATCAAAAGAAAAAAACAGTTCTACAAGAGAACTATCACCAGTAACCATAGAACCTCCACTACTTGAGGAGTTGGTTCACGTCTCTGAAACCACCAGTGGTATTGAAACCTCAAAGACTGAAATAATAGAATCAAATACTCAAGCAGATGAAGTTAATGAAGAAGCTGAAACCAGTAATATAAGTATAGAAATAATAGAACATATTGAAGAGACTAATAGTGAACAAATTGTAGGAACTAATATAGGGAAGCAAGAAGATATAACACTCTCTAGCTGTGTTGTGGACCAGACTGAACATATCAATGAAGCACCACAGATTGATAAAATAGATAATCAATTTAATTACTCTACTAAAGAGGTATCATCATCAAGTATTGAAGGTACTTACAAGGAATTGAGTAAGCAACTACAAAAGATAGCAATACCAGATCAGGTTACAGAAATTACTGAAGACAAAGAATATGAACTGGTACATCCTGAACATAAAGAACAGGAAAGACATGAAACCTCTTTTGAATGTGTTGAAGATATAATGCCATCAGCACCATGCTTTGAGGAGGTCCCACAAATAGTTCAATATGAAGAAGTAACTGTAGAGAGCAAGCCAAAAGTAAAATGTATGGCTTTAGAAGATGCAATAAAATTGTGTGCAGGAAAAGAGATGGAAGAAGTCAGGGCCATGAGTGAAAGAGAGGAGGAGATAGTAGAAGCTGGGCCTTTAAGTGGTCCAGAGCATCCACTTGTTGATTTGTTGTCTACATTCAGGTTTGTATTACAAAGTATTTTTGTTTGGTAATATAGTTTTCAGAATTTATTCTAAAATATGAAATTATTGATTTATAGAAAACCTAGAATCCATTTGTTTTGGAAAAAATGAGGACCTAAGCCTTTCCCCTTTGGGATCTCGTCCATCCGTCCGTCTATGTGGCCATTATTATAACTTTTGCCCACAGTCGCTCTGACCAGTTTTATTCAAAGCTGAAACTGCAAAAATGAGTAAAACTGTTTTTTACCTATTCTCGTTAGGTAACTTTTAATACATGCTGGTTGCAAGGACTACAAGAAAGCCTTATCTTTCTTTTCCAGATCATCGCTAATAGCAGTAGAACGCGAAAGAATACAACTTGCTTGCGGATTTGCAGACGAAGAGAAAAGAAGAGCCACTCTTTGGAAGATAGAGAAACGTTATGTGAATCTATCAGAAAAGTGCAAGTGTGGACTTGATGTACACATGAGAGCGAGCTATGACTATGCAGAGTTGGTTAAAGAGAGGTTACCTGTTGCTAAGTTGAAGCTGGAGAGTCTATTGCGGGATGTACAAGATTCTTATTGTCATCATCAGCATGCGGCTCTGTTGGCGCATTGTCAGGTATTTCAATCCTTATTTTAAACAAAAATAAGAATTTTTATTTTAGTAAAACTTTGCTTCACACTAGGAATTTTTCCTGTATTGTGCGTGCGTTTACAAACATTTATACTCACCTACACAAACAGCCAGACCCGAAACAACTATTTGTAGGCCATCAATTCATTTATATTTGTTTTTTTTTTGTATTTATTTACAGATAGAAGAACTTATATCTGAAACAATACAAAGCAACAAAAACATCATACGAGATGCTTTGTCTTTAATCTTACAAGCGCTGCGTCTAAGCGACAATGCGCCTGAAGCACTCGCGAGCGCGCTGCAGCGATGGGCCGCAGCGCTGTCAGCCGCTTTACTGGACAACCGCGACCTGAGGCAGCTGCTGTTTCTTATACATCATCTGTTTAGGTGAGGAACTTAGTTACATAAGGTTTTACCCACCGGCGCGGTGACAAGAAAACTACTATTGACTATTTTGTCGCTCAAGAAACGAATAAAACATTATAGGTCCGTGTAAGTAAAAGAGTAACATTTAAATTGAATTCAATACGACGACGACAAAGACATTGATGCGTTTGTATCGATACAAAAACGCGTCTGAATCGCCATTTTTTTATTAACCCTTTGAACGCCAATGTCACATATATGTGACAAGCAAGCGCGTACACTGGATGCCAACGACACAAATATGTGACAAAAATTTAGGTAAAATGAGTTTCTCGGCGTGAAGGGCACGCGCATGCGTTTATGCTCTGGCGTTCAAAAGGTTTAGGACTGGTTACATTAATTCGACCATATTCGTTTTAAGTCGTCGGTTTACTTTATTCGGATTCTTTTCAGACCGCATTCAGCCTAACTGTAAATTACACTTATGTGTTGAAAGCATTATCATGGACGACAGACATCCTATTGTGTTACGAACAAGGCATTTTACAAGCTGTTAATAATTCGGTGACCGAATGCGGGCTGTGGTAGAATATTACGGGTAACTGAAAACACGTTTAGGCGCGTCGCCCACATGACCAACAGTCGAGGCGCAGTCGAGGCGCGGGCGCATTAGGCGCGTCACCCACAAGATCAACAGTCGAGGTGCAGTTGAGGCGCAGGCACGTAAGAGGCACGCCGCAACGAGATTTTCTTTATAAATGTCGTGTGGGCGACGCGCCTAACGCGCCCGCGCCCCGACCGCATCCCGACTGCCAATCGTGTGGGCGACGCGCCTTACACTATTCGGTGACGGTACGGATGACGGGCTGCAACAGAATCGATCAAAAAGACTGATGTAAACGAGCCATTATTTTATACAAACAAGTGAAGTCTCAAGAACGTGGTTCTATATTTAAATTTCCAGGCAGTCACGTTCGGTCCAGTGGGCTTCACTGGTGATACACCTCAGCGTGGACAGCGCGTCGCCCTGGCGCATACTGACCCTGCTCTCCCTGTTGCTCGCGCGGCCCCGCACTGATACTGCGCTCGAATGCACTGAAGGTAAGGCCTATCAAGTAATAATTAACCTATAATGTTCCCGTTGCGGTAATCTGGGCACAGGCAGACATCCTGCATCATGTCTGCATCATGTCCACAATGCTGGTTGGTGAAACTCACTTCTTTTGAATTTTTCGGTCTACGACGAAGCATTCCTTACTAAAATTTATAAATAAATAGTTTGTTACGCCTTTATGCTTAAATGGCAACGTATTTTGATGAATTTTGGTACAGAGATAGTTGGGTCCCTGGAGACGGACATAGGCTAACTTTTTTTTTTAAGTGAGTAATTCGTGAGAAAGAGAGATGAAAACGGAAATCTTAGCTTTGCTATTACAATAAATAAGGCGCAAGGGCAAAAACTACAGGTAGCAGGTACCTGCAAATCAGGAAAGGGGAATTGTGTTACCTTGAAATTAACGCGAGCAAAGCCGCGGTCAAAAGCTAGTTAGATAAATTTTATTTAGAACTAGCTATGCCGAACGGTTTTACTTGCTGCTTAGCACTTAAATGTCGTAGCGTGATGTAATATAGCCTGTAGCCATTCTCGATAAATGGCATCTAAAATATAAAAGTAAAAGATTTTTTCAATTCGAACCAGTAGTTCAGCACCCAGTTGCGCGACGTCGTATTCGTTCGTACGTTTCCGATATGCCTTGCCTAATATTCTATTCTAATGTATGTTTGAAGAATATGGACATAATGTAATATTGCATTTATATACATATACCCTATGTCAAATGTATCTATCTATAGTCGTGAAAATTTAACATACATACAAACAAACAGAGTTACTTTCACTTTTATAATATTAGTAATGTAGCGCTGGGATAGTACTGCTCCTTGCTCTGTGCTATAACTTTAATCAAATTACCTGTCGTGCAGAGGCCGAGGAGGCGTGGGAGGAGGTGGATAAACATGGTGGCGGCGGAGCGGTGAGCGAGGGGACCTTGCGCGAGCGCGACCTGCTGGCGCTGCTGGCTGCCTTCCCTCTCAGGGACCTGGTGGCACGACTGGTGCTGTTCACACATTCTGTAAGTTATAATAGCAGCCTGCACTTAATTACCGCCAGGGTAGACAGCCCGTTTGTACATTCGCTGGTCGATCGAACCAGATCGCTGTTTACTATTAAGTACTAACATAGGCATAGGTTGTCTTCTTAATAAATATAAAGAAAATAAAATATGGATGTTGCTTGTCCATAATAAAGATTCGTTCAAAATCAAAAGTCATTTATAAATTTTTTTATAAGATTTTTAGCACTTTTTGACCGTCAATCCCCAAAATGCCAACCCTTCGCAACTTCCTGTTTGATGAACCAGATTTTATACAGCAACTAGCTTTTTCCCGCGGCTTCGCTCGCTTTAAATTCGGTATAACACAGTACCTGCTACCTGCAGTTTTTGACCTTGCGCCTTATTGATTTGTAATAGGGCTTTCATCCCGGGAGTCTCGGTCTCGAAAATTCCGAGAGTCTCGACGATTTTGTCGTATTTTCGAGACTCGAGACCTCAACTCCAGTTTTCGAGACTATCGAGACTATCGAGACTTAAATAATAATCAATAAAGTACGAAAAGTAGCAAAGTTATTCAGGAAATCGCCAACAAAACAAACTGTACTGAAGAAATACGTGGAGGAAGATTTCCACAGAGAACTAAAACTAATAATTGATTGCAAGACGAGATGGTCCAGTTTAGCTGAAATGCTTGAACGTTTTCTTAAATTAAAAATATGCATTCGAAAGGCTTTGATAGATTTAGGGTCTGGAATTGAGTTCACCGAATCAGAATACACTCGAGGCAATTTCAGATTCACTACTTAGATATCTTAAAAGTCACATTAGAAGCGTCGTGTGGGCGAGATACAACTCTGTTGACAGCGGATATGGCTTTAATTTTCTGCCTCAAAATATTAAATTCACAACAAAGAGCTTCTTTAAGCGTAAGCCTTGCCAATTCGTTGTGTGAACGGTTTAAGGAAAACTGGCTAATTAAGGCGAATATTTTACAATACTTAAACAATCCTTCCAAGTTTTTGGAAAATAACCTGGATCCAAGGGCATTTGATACTTTAAATAACGACGACATCACACTATCATTAAAATAATAATACGAAAGATTGAATAAATCTACAACTGAAAAATCAACAAGCAAATTCCAATTCCAATGATTTCAATGATTGATTGCGATCACGATGCGACACGATTGCGGAGCTCACTAGTTAAACTGCTAAAGGACAGCTAGCGTGTGAGCTTGAAAATTTGCTAAATCCCAAAAAAAATAAAACAAACTAGCATCCATGACTTGCAAACGACATTGCATGTAGAAAAAGCTCTGTTTGAGAATGGTGGCGGCAGCAATACAGGTAAGTTATGCAACAGGATCAGATCCTCTCTATCTGAAAACAATTAATGCCTAGCTTTGCTTTCTGCGTGCCTATTGTAATAATGAAAAATGATAATTTTACTTATATTGCAAAAGTGGATTATTAAAGTACTTAATTGAAACATATTGCATTAATTGCCTAAGAGTATAAACCTTAAATATGAAATTTATTTTCAAAGTCTCGAAAGTCTCGTTTTTCCCGGGAATCCCGGGACTGGACCGAGTCTCGACTTTTTTTTCCCGGGACTCGAAAATGTATCGAGACTGAAAGCCTTAATTTGTAATAGCAATGCCAAGTTTTCCCTTTTCTTTCCTTGTTCTCCCTCATATCCCACGTTAATTAAATAAAAATAGCCTATGCCCGTCTCCTGGTTCCCAACTATCTCTGTACCAAAATTCATCAAAATCGGTTTAGCCATTAAAGCGTGAAGAGGTAACAAACAAACTCACTTTCGCTTTTATAATATTAGTAAGGATAAAGCAGTAAGGATATCTAAGGTACACATTCTAATGATGAAATTATCATTATAACTATTATGTTTATAATAATAGTTAGGTGCACGTATCACATAGTAAGGTTTAGAACCGGGGTCGATAGAAACTTGGAAAGGGCATTCACCAGCAATGTTACGGTAAAGGCTAGACATAATAAAACGATGCGACAATAATATTCTAACAAATCAAATTTTCGATTCTATTCTGTAATAAAAATACTGTTGCCAAATAGTAACTAGGTATGGTTGTAATTTCAAAAGAGTCAAAAAGTGACCTTCCCTTGATCCCAAAAATGGGTTATTCTCAACAACTCAACTTTGAATGTTAGTCCAGTCCATCTGTTAGTTATAGATCTATCCCAAGTTGCATCACTCTCAGTACAGGAAAACAGAATCCCAGTTCTCCGCCTTCCATGCTTACTCAGAGCGAACCACTATGTTGCAGCCATACAAAGGGCTCCATCTTGTTGGGGGACATTTCTTTAACAATGGGATTTTACTTAGTAGGAGCACACTCCTTCCGAGTAAAATCCAAACTATCATCTGGGGAGAAGATGAACATGGAATACAATACAACGGGGGTTATATTGTGACATAACCCACGTAATTTGACGGGCCTGTTGGTCTAGTGGTTAGTGGCCCTGACTGCTGGGCCGGAGGTCGTGGGTTCGATTCCCACCCAGAACAAACTTTGTGTGATGAGCATGATTGTTTGTTCTGTGTCTGGGTGTGATTTATCTATAATAAGTATGTATTTATAAATTATATAAGTATGTATATCAGTTGTCTGGTTACCATAACACAAGCTCTGCTTAGCTTGGGATCAGATAGCCGTGTGTGAGCTGTCCCAAGATATTTATTATTATTTATTTATTATTTAATATAGTATTCCATGTCATGATTCACTGTCATCATCAATATTTCCCAGGACATCCGCCACGCCCGTCCCAACGAATGGGGTGACGCGGTAGGAGGGCGGGGCGTGGTGAAGGCGTGCTGCGGCGTGCGCGTGCTGCTGCACGTGTTACACAGCGCAGCGCGCGCGCACCCCGGCTACGTGCGGTTACATCACACGCTACGGGAGCTCGCGGCGAGGGCGTTGCATGCTCTCGCGTGCTTGCATCTTACTTCTAGGTATGTAACCATAGATATTAAATGGTTTAAATTTGTGGGGGAAATCATCAAATACCGGGGGGTATTTTGATTGCTCTGGGCGTAGCGGGGGGAAGTGTCAGACTTTTACTGGCTAAAACCCACCCATGTTCCTTCTTTTGCCCTTTATGTTCGGGTCCGCGGTATCTCTTTCTAATAACCCACAACCCCGGAAGGAAATATAAGACGCTTCGATCACATTTCACCGCAAACGCCTTCCTTGCGAAGATTTGAATTTAAGTTTTTTTAACTGTAGATCATTCTACACCCATGAATTAGAAGAGAAGATTTCGGCGGAACTGGAAGCAGCATTTACAGCCGGGTTCAATCTATTTGAAGCACAGGAATTAGATAAACTGCCTGCAACATTGCTCGCTGACAACACTGTCAAGGACTACTGCATATCTATCATCATTGGGTTACATGGTAAGTGATGCTAAGCAACATGTACAGTCAATAAAAAAGATAAATTTACCGGCTCAGATGCAGTTGCCATTTTCTTAAATATCCATGAATATTTTCGAACAAAGTTAAATTTATATAATAGAAAACAAATAGTTTTTGACGACACAGTTGGCGCAGTGGCTGAGCGATCGCGGGTGCGATTCCCGCACGGAACAAAATATATTTGTATGGCCTACAGATAGTTGTTTCGGGTCTGGCTGTTTGTGTATGTGAGTTTAATGTTTGTAAACGCAACCACGATACAGGAGAAATTCCTAGTGTGGGGCAACGTTTTTATAAAAAAAGAAGAAAAAGTTCACAACTAAAATAAAACTTAACAAGGGCTTTTGGTCGCGTGGCCAAAATCGGAACTAGCGTGGCGTTGTTGATTACCAATAGCGGCCCGTTCTCAAAGTGATTCGACTCAATACTGTAGTTATTAGCTAACGCCGATTAATGTATGCGGAAGTATCTAAGTTGTTGAGACGTACACCGAAAAGTCTTTTTTTCAAATCTGCTTCAAATTCAAATTAGCTATGCAATAAATCATGAGTATCTCCCCCCAACAGACACATCTCCAAAACAGCTAGAGTTGCTCTCAATAGAGCTGCCGGTGTTACCCTGTGACGTGCGCATACGCATCGTAACTCAAGCCGCCATCGATCGCACTCAAGATTATGAGCTTGCCAGGATTGTGCTAGAATTTTTATTACAGGTAATTATAGATAGCAAATACTCTTTAGGATAGGGATATTTTTAACATAACTTCGATTTTAGCACTAACTCATTTGCACAATTTTATTTATATTATACATTTTTAATAATAAGAATGAACAATTCTATTTTGACTAATAATAATCAATGTACGCTAAATATATTATTTAATAATATTATGAAGAGAAAAGATTTGTTTGTTTGTATCGAATAGGCTCCAAAACTACTGGACCGATTTTAACTATTTTTTCACTAATAGGAAGCTACATTATCAGAAAGTAACATAGGCAACTTTACGCTACTCCCCACGGGAGCGGGGCAGCAATCAAAGACGCGGGGAAACCGCGCAAGACACCTAGTCCTACTAATATTATAAATGCGAATGTTTGTGAGGATGGATGGATGTATGGATGTTAGTTACTCTTTCTCGTCAAAACGGCTGAACGGATCTTGATGAAACTTGACACAGAGGCAGATTATAGTCTGGAATAACACATACTTTGTTTTCGATATCACGTGAGCGAAGCCGCGGGCGCCACCTAGTATAAAATAATTGCATATATTTGTTATGTTACAGACTGGACTGAAACGTAAATCAGTATCATGCAAAAGTATGTGCGACGCGGCTGCGCGGGAGTGTGTCGGTCGAGTGCTGGCCGCGCACGCCTACCTGCACACCACAGCGCTGCATATACTAGCTGATATGAATACAGGTAAGTAAGAAAGAAAGAAAAACATTTATTTGGCCCATGCCACAAGTGCACACAAAATGAGATAAAGACTTAAAACTAAACGATAATAACAAATACGTAATTGTGTGTCTCACGGCTGCGCCAAATAGGCCCAGTTCAGCAAACTGCCGAGCAGCTAGTGCCCGACGCTGGTTTTCAACTGGACCTTAGACCTGATGTCACGGACATAAAACAGTTTTATATTTATTTGTGTTTCTGTGTATAAATAGGTATATATATAGCATAACTTTGTGTAAAAATCATAAAAAATAAAAAACGTGTGGATGGTATCCTGGGTGCCTTTTTAATAGACGCGACATGGAAAAATTTGATCAAAAATCTTGGTCTATTTACATGGGGACTATGCAGATCAGTGTTCAGTAAGAAAGAACTGCATAGATTTGAGTGGTCCAGTCAGTGCAAGCATTTGTCAGTTATCATGTAGCTCGACTCATAACTCAAGGAGCTCAAAGACACGACTATACCAAAAAAGGACTTAGTGTGTTGTATTCTATTTCCATTATGTACGATCTCGAATAGCCAATTTTCATTTGATTACACTATTCTGTGCAGTGGAAACCTTAGACCCGTCTGCCGTGAAGACCTTAATCGTTCACAAATGGCGTCCTACCTGCATGGAGATACACACACTACTTGACGACTGGGCTCTACGCTGCCAACAGTTCCTGCAGCATCTGTTATTAGAGTTGGATTATACACCTTACGTGTAAGTGGTTCTGACTTATTCTGCTTTGTAGCTGGTAACTAGAATATGTAGAGACTAAAAAAGCTTGCTGCGTAAGGCCTAGTGCACGAAGTGTTTAAAATTTCGTTACTGTATATACCGTATAATAGGGTATTTTACTCCATTTGAAAGAAATTCTAAAAATATACAATTCAGATAGCTTAGGCAACAAGCAATCGGAAAATGTTAAATTTAATTAATAAAATAACAGAATAAATTTTAAAATTGATTTCAAAGTTTTCACTTTTTTTAGTCTGTTGTTTTAAAGCGAAACAGTGTCCGCCATGATTATTACGTCTTAAGGTCATGTAAACAAAAAACTGACAACTGTCAACTGAGCAACTTACTATTTTTGTATTATAAAACTTTACATTTAATTTTTTATTAAAATAGTAGTAATAATATCATGGAAGAAATAAATACTACCATATAATAATACCATAAACTATGGTGAAAAATACAACTAAACAGAAAGACTAATAACAGCGCATTTGTTTACATGACCAACTGACGTCATGACCACAGAGTAACATGGCGTCGAGCGTTTTTGTGATTTTACGCGCGAAAATAGAAATTGTAAAATTGAAATGCAGTTTTCTGGCACTTATCGATTGAATATTTTTTTTTGGTGGTTTACTAGGACCCTAGGATCAAAATGAGATACTTTTTAAAAATGGGTGTAATACCGTATTGCAATTGTTGACCCCATAGATGTTTTTTTTCCATTGTTTGCGAAGTTTCAGATATTCAATTTTTTGCCTCAGCGTAGTGCTTGATATTTTGCCAAAAGCTCTCATTGGCATAGGAAAAGTTGGAAAAGACTATAGCATTGGGTAAATTAAGGTTAACCTAAGGTTGACTGGTAGAAAATGCCCAAGGCATTAAGTCCGCCTTTGTACAATGTTTTGTTACTTGTGCATGAAGTTTTAATAAATAAATAAATAAATAAATAAATAAATTCATGCTACAGAGGTCATTTATGTATATTAAAAAGAGAGTTGGGCCCAATACACTACCTTGAGGAACTCCGTACCATACAGCCTCGTCACTTCTGATATCCTGGCCAATTTTCACTCTTTGTTTCTTGTTTGAAGGTAGTTCTTTAAGTTGTATAAAATATGTTGGTTCCCCAGCGGGCTCCCGCTAGACGTGCAGCTGAGTATCGGGTCGTGGGTGTGCGCGTGGGCACAGCGGCAGGGCACCCCGGCGGCGTGGTGCTGGCGCGTGCTGCGCGCGCTGCGCCTGCACCGCGCGTGCTGGCGTGCGCCGCTCGATGCGCCCGCGCCGCACACGCAGCCGGCTGATCTGTTCAGTACGGCCTATGCCTTGTACGCCACGTCGTATGGCCATTGTATACCAGTGGTGAGTTCTATTATGAGTCCCACCAACATTCTCTTCCAAATGTCTTTATAAGTAACTGATATCATGTTCTTAGAAATTAAGGTTCCAACTGTTCACTGCTTTTGTTGCAAGGACCGCCATTATTTACGTTAACTATCCGTCAAGCATCGCCGGGCGGGCTCTGATTTTAAGGCTGACCTTTACTACAAATACAGTTTTAAATCGGTCCGGGTTTGGTGGCACAAATTTGTGCCAGCGGGGCTCAGCGGTAATACTTGTTTACTGACACGTTTTTGTGCCGCTGGGACTCAGAGGTTAAACTGCTTTTGTTCTAGGGGGATTATATAAAAAAAGTTTGAAAAGAACAAATTAAGAAAAAAAAGATTTCAACTGACATGATCACTAACATTATTATTAACACTTGAAACGAATGAACTGAAGTTATTGCGGGTGGATGTTTATGAGCAAACAAAACAATCTATCATAATTATAACTTCAGTTCATCCATGATCATAGCGTTTGCAACATCGCCGAAACATCGGAAATTCGAAACAAATAACAAACATGGTAATTATCCCGTTTCAAGTGTTAATAATAAAAAGCTTCTTGTCAGCTAATCGATTAATATTACAAATTTAATCGATTATTATAATTGAAATAGTAGTATTCAGCTGCACCTGCTTAGACTGGCAGCAGACCCCAAATATAAGTGGAAAAGCAGTTGATGATGAGTCTTTGTTTCAATTCTGGAGAAAAAATCCTTCGTCTTTCAAGCATGATTATTGTATATCCCTATAGATTTGTTCGGAGGGAGTAGAAGCTCTATGCAAGCTAGCTGCCACGCGGCCGCGGGACGCAGTGCAGTGCCTGGCAGGAGTCATGCTCGTCATGGCACACTCCCCCGAGTCTGTGGCATATACCCCCAAGTAAGTGGCAATATTTAACTGGATTTTACTAGATAAAGGTTGGCGCAGTGGCTGAGCGATTGACTGCTGCGCTGCGTGTCGCGGAATCGATTCTCGCAAGGAACAAATATTTTGTAAGGCGCGTCGCTCACACGACCAACAGTCGAGGCGCAGTCGGGGCGCGGGCGCGTTAGGCGCGTCGCCCACACGACATTTGTTAAGAAAATCTCGTTGCGGCGTGCGTAAATGTGCCTGCGCCTCGACTGTTAATCTTGTGGGCGACGCGCCTAAGGCTTGCAAATAGCTGTTTCAGGTGTGGTTGTTTGTGTATGTGAGTTTAAATGTTTGTAAACGCACCCACGATACAGAAGAAATTCCTAGTGTGAGGCAAAGTTTAAAAAAAAATACAAGTTTAGTTTTTGGGATCATGAGATTCATATGTCGCTCCCATACGTTTTTTTGTCGTTTCTTGTCCTTTTGTCCAGATCTAATGCATGTTTTTCACACACATAGAAATTGAAAATTTGAATATGAAATCTAATTCTTTTTTTACATTTAGATTGTTTTTATCCCTTTTTATAATTATTTTAAAATGTTTTACAATTTTGTCTCTTTTTAATATTTTTGCGTTAATACCTTGTTATAAGTGTATGCCGTGGTCTCCTATAATTGAAGGAACTCACTAAAAATGACTTATTGTATTATAACGTGTCTGTGTATTCTTTGTTAGAGATCCAAATAAATAAATAAATGAGTGAGCTTGGGTCAAGTTAAGGAAGTCATTAGGTTTTGACTTAGAATATGGGTAAAAAGATACCTGTAATGAGATACAATGGTATCTGTATCGTTATGTAATGTTTGACAGATTCACGGAGCTATTCACAACACTGCTAAGTTCAGGCCCGTCGCTGATGCAGCGCGCGCTCGGCCGTGGTGGCGCGAGCGGCTCCGAACTGCTGCTGGGACTGGTATTGGCTCAGTTGTCTGACGAGTGAGTTACCACTTAGTTTATTTTATGGTATTCTTAGAAAAGCATAATCGGCTTAAGATATCCCACTGGTAGGACAGGAGTCTGTTCTCCAGCGTGGGTTGGTAGATGTCACATGTTTTCGATTTATTTATATTACAGCAGCCACTCTATTTCAAATTCTTATCCTACTAATAATATAAACCAGGAAGTTTGTGAAGAGTATTTATGTTGTTGTCTTTTTCGCGCAATAACTGCTGACCGGATGTGGATGAGTTCTGGCACACATTAAGTTTATAACCTGGATTAACCCATTAACGCCCAAAATGAAACTGCAGTATATTTTTCTATTGTTTTTCTATTTATTAGTCCATAAGGGATAAAATATGCTATATAAGAAATTAAAATGAAAAAAAAAATGTACATTATCAAGTTTTAGGGGTGTACTCAGCCGTGTACAGTGGGCGCTTTAGGAGTGAAATTGTTTGAAACAAGGTCGTTCAACACATAGCGTTTTCAAACATATTTTGCAACGCCAGCGAATACTTTGGTGACATTTTTGCAGGCATAGATCTTAGCGGCTCATCATCACTGTCGCTCCATTCCGAAACATCGTAGTCAGGACGACGCCGACCTACCTGAATAGTCCCTGGAACGTCCTTAGGGAAACTTGAAGCCGCCAAATTATCTTCATTACCTTCTTCCTCATCATTCACCACAGCCGGATCTGGTGGCACTAATACCATATCGTACTCTTCATCATTGCTTTCATCAGCCAAAATTGATTCCAAGGCTTCCTCCAGACACGGTGGAGCACACAGTGGCGATCTGCCCAGCGTGGGCGGAGCACCGCCGTGCCCGAGCTAGAGGCGATCGGCGGCGGCGATCTCTCGCGTCCGGCCCTGGTTCAGGCCATGGTCCGGAGCGAGAGGGAATGGGAAGCGTTCACCACCGCGTGCGAAGCAGTAATGCTAGCAAAGGAGGTGGCCGGGCGTTTGAGGGAGAGAACATCTGCCCAACCCAGCCGCCGCGGGAGTCGCCCATGGCGCCGGGCGCCGCGAGACGACTCCCGGCCACTGTAGATGCGGGCCTGTGGGCGATGAGCAATGGGTAGTTCACCGTCCGTCCGTCGATTGAGTGCGCGTTCGTGTTTCACGCGCGCCTCAAAGAGAGTCAGCAAAGCAGAGGGGCTTGCCAGAGCCTCCGCCTGCCGGGGTTGCGGTTTTCGAAAGAGATACCGCGGCCCCAGAACGTAAAGGGCAATAGAAGGAACATGGGTGGGTTTTAGTGAGTACAAGTCTGACAGCCCCCCCCCCCTCATCGCCCAGAGCGGGGGAAGTCATTGAATGATTTCACAACCGAAATAAAGAAGGCTTCCTCCAGTCTCTTTTAGCTGGTAAATACGTTCCGATTGGCCATTTCAACTTATAAGTAATGCTGTAAACAAAACGAAATTTTAGTACGAATCTGCCCGCTGTACCCGCCTGTGTACAACAAATGAAACAAACTCTACTTTACAAGTTTTGTAATAAACTTTCATTCTTATGTTATTATTACCAACACAAATAAATAGTCTCCATAAAAATAAAAAAAGAAGTGGAAATATTTCACTATTTTTGATAAAAACCATAAAAATAATCTTACCTTGTATGTCGTGTCTGGACTCCGTATTTTATTACAAAATAAGTGACATTTGTTTTCGCGCCACCGCCTATTTTTATTTATTATGTGGTAACTAGTATCATCTAGATTTGTAATTTCTAACTACTTTTAATACTACCCAAAGATAAAATACATAATTTATCGATTAAGTAGTTGTACCTGTGCAGGTACAGAGGGCGGTAATGGGTTAATACAGGATACTTTTAATCCCGGTAGAATGATCCTTACACGCAATTTATGAACTTCACGCGGGTATGAGCTATAGTGTATTCACGGAGACGAGTTAGTAGAGCGCTATCTCACTCACACAATTTTTTAACTGCAATTGGTCAGTGGTAAACGCTAAGGCGGTGTACACAGTGCGAGTACTTTTTACTCTACTCATACTTCCCGTACTGTGCAGACGTGCTCTTACTTGTGACTGTACGCTCAACTTGTGAACCGGCTGGTGTATTGGATTTTATGATTGATTTAATGGCGGATATCGAATAACCTGCTGAGAAAAAAAAGGCGGGCTTTTTTGTCTACCGAGAAGACTATGATTTTAAATATGTACCACGCAATGAGAATTCGGCCTCCAAGGGTGACCTTCTCAAAGCTGTTGCATCTTCTTTAGGTGTTCACTGGGCTTCTGTTCATAGAATTTTAAAAGAGAAGAATGATAGTGGTGAGCTAAAATCTCCTAAGAAATTGAAGCAACGTTTGTCAATACAATTGTTAACTTTACAAAATGTGCCATCAGAAATATAGTCCACAATTTGTGCACAATGAAATACCTACTCTAAGATTTTAAAGAAAATAATATGTTATAAACTTGTATAGGTAGATATTATAATAAAAAATACAGAAAATTTTATCATTACCTCTCGATTTTATTTCTTTCCTTAATATCCATTAGTTAAATAAAAAAGTAGGTAACCATAAACAAATTCTATCAAATAAATGTCTCTCAATTTATACGACAGACGAAGCCGCAGGAATAAACTAAGCGAACTTTTAAGAAGCGCAGTGTGAACGCACATTTACATTTCTAAGGTATTGTTAACGCCTACTAACCCTAAAAATGATTTTTTTGTCTTTGTCATTTGTATGGTAATGTGCGAAAGAGAAGGCGCTATACTAACTCGTCTCCGTGAATACACTATAGTAATAGTTATATGGATGTGAAAAACACTGCCTGGTTCGATAGGCGGCGCACGCGCCGAAGGAGATAAATGCACGTAGTCCTTCGCGGCCCAACGTCTTGCAAAATGCGGCACGTACAGCGTGGGTACTCAGTGTAAAAGATGACTACATCTTTTACACTGAGTAGTAAATGATGGTGAATCACTTGGACCAAACACGCAGTGATTTGCTTGTTTGGTCCAAGAACATGAGCGGGGCGGTTCAGGTTCATCGCTCTAAATTATAAGGTTGTGGACCACGCAACATTTTGTGGCAGATTAGAAACTTAGTTCATATGTAGTGGTCATGTTTAGCAATGGAGCAGTCCCAGTGTCCGGCGTGCTGAGCGCGTGGCTGCACGCGTGCTGGCGGCCGCAGCTGCCGGCGGCCGCGTGCAGCCTGATGGATGCGGCCGCGTGCGCCACCAGGCTGTGGCCGCATCTCGACGCCTACGCTAACACTCTGCTGCAGGTATGTATAACATTGCGCTTGTAGTCCCCGAAGGTTTAGGGAAAGGTGCACCTAACTGTAAACCTACAGGCAAGCCTTTTGCCATCAATTTTTGTTTAAAAACCTTATAATACATTATCCGATCCGGGAATTGAATCCAGGACCGTTATTTATTCGGAACCACTGGAAACACCATCCAGAAATCTGGTTAAGTGTCTGGTTAGTTGCAACAACCTTTTTATTCGCATGGGAAATCATCAAAGCAAAATGAAACTTCCCCCACTTTGGGCAAAGCAGTGTCAGACTTTTACTGAATAAGACTGATCCATGTTCTTTCTATTGCCCTTTGCGTTCCGGGGCCGCGGTATCTCTTTCGAACAACCTGCATTGCTGACATCTTTTTGAGACCGTTGATCCGCGTCTACGGTGGCGAAGCCCTTTTATGACCTATTTGAACCAGTTGTTGTTGTACAGGAAGAAAACGCCAAGGATCACATAGCGCACGCGGTCCGCAACGCGTCGACTGCGCCGCTGCTGTGCGAGTGCGTGCTGCGCGCGTGCCACGCCGCGTGGGAGGCGTGCACGCACGTGTACCCGCGCCTGCTGAGCGTGCTGCACCAGCAGCGAGCCGCTCAACAGAAGATACACGTCGATAATGCTCTGCAGGTGAGGTTATGATCACGTTTTGTTGTGCACCATACCTGGAAACCTTGTTTATGAGATATTGGAGGTCAAAGTTCCATATTTATCAAGTTTTCAAAAGCATTTGAACAAGTTTTTGACGTTGTGACTTTCTTTTTTTTGGGTTTCGTGCAGTCTGTATGTCAAGACTCTTTATCGCGGAAACGCTTAGAGATATCGAGTTGAAATTAAAAATATAAATACTGAACTCTGTGGTCCCATTGTGCTGTGAAATCACGCCTCTAAGTCTACGTAGCCAAAAGATTTTTTTTTTATTTTTCAAGTGTATTTAATCAAGTTCTGTATTGCAGAAAATAGGCGCCAACATAACTTCGGAAGAGCTCGTAATATACCGAGCGGCGACTGCAGCGCTGGCGGCTCCTATGAACCATCCGTCACACCTGACGCTGTGGAGACTGCTCATGCACCTGTATCTACAGACACCGCCGGACTACGGGTAACCATATTCAATTCTGTAGTATTCTTTTTTGACTAATTTCATAAAAATGAGATTCTTAATTCGACAAAAAAAAATTATGCATTTTCTCCGTCGTTTCGTGGGCCGTTTTCAAAATTTTATAATAGATAGATAGATAGATAGATAGATAGATAGATAGATAGATAGATAGATAGATAGATAGATAGATAGATAGATAGATAGATAGATAGATAGATAGATAGATAGATAGATAGATAGATAGATAGATAGATAGATAGATAGATAGATAGATAGATAGATAGATAGATAGATAGATAGATAGATAGATAGATAGATAGATAGATAGATAGATAGATAGATAGATAGATAGATAGATAGATAGATAGATAGATAGATAGATAGATAGATAGATAGATAGATAGATAGATAGATAGATAGATAGATAGATAGATAGATAGATAGATAGATAGATAGATAGATAGATAGATAGATAGATAGATAGATAGATAGATAGATAGATAGATAGATAGATAGATAGATAGATAGATAGATAGATAGATAGATAGATAGATAGATAGATAGATAGATAGATAGATAGATAGATAGATAGATAGATAGATAGATAGATAGATAGATAGATAGATAGATAGATAGATAGATAGATAGATAGATAGATAGATAGATAGATAGATAGATAGATAGATAGATAGATAGATAGATAGATAGATAGATAGATAGATAGATAGATAGATAGATAGATAGATAGATAGATAGATAGATAGATAGATAGATAGATAGATAGATAGATAGATAGATAGATAGATAGATAGATAGATAGATAGATAGATAGATAGATAGATAGATAGATAGATAGATAGATAGATAGATAGATAGATAGATAGATAGATAGATAGATAGATAGATAGATAGATAGATAGATAGATAGATAGATAGATAGATAGATAGATAGATAGATAGATAGATAGATAGATAGATAGATAGATAGATAGATAGATAGATAGATAGATAGATAGATAGATAATTTTATAATCGAATTTCAATGTGTCCGAAAGCGTCCCATATTAATTTAATCTATACTTCTTGGCTAGTTATGAGTTATTAACTGAGCCTCGCCGTTTCACTCGCGTGGTAATAGAATAGACAATATATCTTTATGAATTGTAGCCTATGTGTTATTCCGATTTATAAGCTTTATTATTGTAAAGTTTCATTTAAATCCATTCAGTAGTTTTTGCGTGAAAGAGTAACAAACGACCATGCATCTGTCGGGTCTTTAATATTAAGTATCTTCTAGAAAACTATATCGAGGGGTGAAAGGCTATTTGGTTTAAGCGACATCTAGGGCGATATTGAGTTATATATATATTCGGAATCAGCGAATTTTTCTCCGTCGAATGGTGCCGGATTCATTAAGATCAGAGCACTTTTATGGCGTTTGAAACAATACCATTTTTGGGTTGTTTCAAAAGTGGCAGTGTATTAACCGACGTGGATTTCCCATCTTTTTTTAAAGTATGTACTTGAACCATACAATCATATTAATAACCGAGACATAAACCAGTTACCCTTTCCCAGATTAATAATTTAATAAGAGTTAAAACGTTTTTCCTGTTTCTATTTTTTATAAAGACGTAATTTGAATCATTTTGCCTTCCACTGGTTGACGGTGTGATGTTACTTAAACCATTTGTCCGTCATTCAAATACGACATGAAGCGTCGCTTAAGCTCTTTCAGCTGCATCTATTTTCCACGCAGGATGCTACTTAAACCAAGTAGTCGTTTTGTTTCAGCTATTTTGTTTAGTCATTAAAACATTTAGTCCTATTATTTTTTTAAACGCATGTCGTTCAATACATTTTTCCAGTATTAATAAAAATACGAGTGGGTTTTACAATCATTAAATTTTAATATGATACTTTTCATTTATGTCATATGATACCATATTTATTTCATCCCCCGGCTGTTAAAAATCGTGATACTTCAACCAGACTTCCGCGCGCGGGCGCTTGAGTCGAACCCAAACAACTTCCCAGAGGGAATCTAGGAGTATTGTGACGCGTAGTCACCGCCAGTGTTTATGTAAAACATAGGTATATTTTGATACTTCTTATGCACAAGCATAACAAGTAGTTTTAATCAATAGTAGTTTTATTACATTTATTAAGTACACTAAAATAATTATGAAGAATTACATTTTACCTATTTCAGACAAAAATTACGACGAAAATTTACCTCATGATTTGAGAGATGGTGATGTAAATTTTATTAACGTTTGTTTGGAGTGGGAGGAGAGTTGTTTATTTTATTTAGTTTCTCACATAATAATAAAAAATAAAAAATAAAATACATTTATTGCAAGCAACATTGGCTCATAATAAGGGAATAATAAGTATTCTAAGGTGGTCAGATCCTCACCTTTACATGGGTGACCTGAAACTCTTTGCCCTCAACGATTTGCAGCTGATGGAGCTACTGAAGGTAACTGAAACTTTCAGTACTGCCATCAGGATGGAATTTGGTGTGGACAAATGTGCGGTCATGCATGTAAAGCGAGGGGAAATTGTGGAATCTGTGGGAACCCAGCTTTCAGATTCCATAAATCTTAGATCCATCTCAGCAACCGAAACTTACAAGTATTTGGGGATGTCGGAAGCGCTGGGCATCAATGTTGCTGATATGAAGTAATAGTTGAAGGAGCGTTTGGAGAAAAGTATTTAATAGTCTTTTATCTTTTACGGTTGGGTCATGCTGGTTTTGATGTACTCTTTCGGCATATTCAAATGGACTCAAACAGAACTGGACGCCCTGGATAGGAAGGTCCGTACATTGTTAACGGCATTTCTTCTCGCACGTTCTTCGGTTCTGAGACTGTATATGCCACGGAGTTGTGGTGTGGTATACGCCACTCTCCTTTTCTAAAGAGAACTGGCGCAAACCTGTAGTGCTTGACACTAACGACCGCAGAGAGGTATGGCAGAGTAAGAAGCTTCACGGACGCTTTTTCCGGGCCCAACATGGACCCGATGTAGGTATTGACCCAGCGTCCGTTCCAGGGAAATCTTTGGGGAAACTGAATGTTTTGTCTGTGCAATTATGGATGAAGTTATGATGTCGAATAACTACCGGAGATTTATTGTGAAGGACGGCACGGTTGACATATGTCGGGCATGCCACCGTGCGGGAGAATCAATTCGACACATTATCTCCGGTTGTTCTCGTCTAGGTAACGGAGAGTACTTGCATAGACACAACCTTGTAGCCAGGATTATCCATCAGCAACTTGCTCTAAAATACAGCCTTGTGGAATCGGAAGTGCCCTACTATAGGTATGTGCCCGACCCAGTTCTCGAACATGACAATATCACATTGTACTGGGATCGATCCATTATCACTGACAGGACCATTGTTGCAAATAAACCTGATATAGTGGTGGTGGACCGATCAGAGCGGCGCGCAATGATTATTGACATAACGGTCCCACATGACGAGAACCTTGTGACAGCCAAAAAAGATAAACAAATCAAGTATATTGACTTGGCTCGCGAGGTTGTCGACATGTGGGTTGTGGTCTCAGCGATCATTGTGCCGATGGTCGTTACAGCCAATGGCTTAATTGCTAAGAGCCTTGACCAACACCTGAGAAGGCTCTCGTTAGGCAGCTGGTTCAAGGGCTTGATACAGAAAGCGGTACTCCTGGACACGGCTCGTATTGTTAGGAGGTTCCTTTCTCTGGAGCCCTAACCGCCGGTTCCTTGGATCCTGTTCCCGATACCGGTGGGCTACTATTTTAATATTTTTAAATGTTTTTAAGAAATATTTAAAAATTTAATTATATTTGAAAAAAAAACAATAAATAAACGTAAAAGTTTTCTAAGTAAAAAGAAAAATAAATGAAGGAGTATTCTACGTGTTATTTTGATTTATAAAAAAACATTACTATTAAGTTTTATCAAAATAAATGTAACTGATGTTCCCATTGAGAGTGTTCTATATAATTGATATTTAAAAAAAATACTTTAACTGATATTGTGTGTATTTATTTAGTCAATAATCAATATCAGCACATGGGATTTACGGTGATTGCGATATATCCAGGTTGTTTTAACAGCCATTGATAGTATTAGATGTAAAAAAATGTGACATCAAACATTTTAATTTTAATATTATGTGTCACATAAATTATTTAGCCTGCCAGTAATTTAATCTTAACTGGTAGTTGCGATAAATAGCTTGCTACTATTAATTTTGAGTTACGTCGCTTCATACATTTTGGCTTACTCTGAAAATAAACTGCGTTGTCGCTTAACTGTTTTCCCTGTAGCCAATTGTAGTTATAAAGTCATTTAAATCTTTTTTCCATACTCTGAAAAATTAAGGCTTATAGGGCAGTTCGTATTAAGCGACATTTATCTTTGTAATTAAAGGTCCATTTTATTTGGTATTAGCATCAAAAACTCGATGTTTTTAATTGTATTTCAATTAAGTTTACCCCGTTCAAATAATTGAAGAAGTTTTTTTGTTGTGATTTTTTTTCCAAAATTTCAAACTTTAAATGGCTCTCCTGTAAAGTTGCAAAAATGTCGCTTAAACCAAATAGCCTTTCACCCCTCGATATATATCGGTGTGTGTATCTCTTTTTTTCTTATAATTTATATAGATCTCTTAGTAGCAATGGAAAATGACTAATCGGTAAGAATTTGTGTAAGATACTATTATACCACAACTCCACGATCTCCACTAAACATGAACAATATAACCTAGGTAATCCTACCAAAATTTTTAATTTTAAAAAGTGCTCATGGAGTTTCTTGTCTATAGAAATCCACTCTTTGGTATTTACAACTACAGTACTTTCAGTTGTGTGTCGTGGCTGAGACTGTAGCGCGCTCGCATTCCTTACCAACAGCTTGTTTGTTATACTAACAATTAATAATGTTCCTATAACTTATCTCAAATTTTATTTTATTTTAGTTTTTTAATATTTTATTAGAATAAGTATATTTTTTTTTTATTTAAATGTAAATAATTTATTTATAATTTCGTTAATTAATTATAAGAATTTGTTTGCTGTACCCTACAGGGTCCGTAATTGTACCTTGGCTTTAAGCCTATTTTAAGATCTTCAGACACTAAGGAATGCAATAAAGATATGAACATAAAAAAGACGCAAACTACTCCCAACTCAATCCTATGTAATAACAGCTAAAACAAATATCCTAAATTTGGCTTTTACAGATCTGTGCCAGCCGTAGGACCTCTTTTCTTCAGCGGCCTAATAAAGTCTCGAACACTAACTCAAATCAAACGCAGACTCCTTGAAACGATCACATACCACCACAACGAAGGAGAATCTCTCAAAGCCGAACACAAATCTATCGATACTAGTGAAAGTAGTGATGTACAATCAAGTAATCGAGTCGAAAGAGCAACCCCAACTAGAGCTGACGATAGTCTGTTGCCAGAGTTGTCGATAATCGATTTGACTGGAGAATCGAGTGGGTCCAGCGATAACGAGGATGATGCCGATGATAGCCGAAGTGAGAAGGAAACTAGTCCGAGTAGTGAAGCGGTTGAAATGAAGAGGAATATATTTAATTTGATTGCGTATCATGGCGCTGCTGAGAAGTAAGTCTGATGATCTTATTACATATTTTTTTTAAGCGGAACTCTCTTCTTATTTCTTTCGCATACTAATACAGTCAGACTCGAAATATGCCTGTAGGCCATACAAATATTTGTTCGATGCGGGAATGGAATCCGAGGGAATCAATACGCTCAGCCATTTCTGATCAGCACGGTTGGCGATGTGGTGAATTATTTAAATCATAATTAAGAAGGAACATGTTTCAAGTACCAATTTACTTATTTGAAGACATCGTGATCGTAGTGGTACCTCTTAGTTATTTTTAGGGTCCCGTACCTCAAACGAACGGACCCTTATAGGATAATTTTGTTGTCAGTCCATCTATCTGTCTGTCAAGACCCCTTACCTCGGGAACGCGTGGAAGCATCATTTAAAATGATAACCATAATTATTAAATATAATTATATTTATCATTTTTTTTACGATCCTTTGGAGCTGAGTAAAAATCAAGCCTCTAAGTCTTCGTAGTCACAAGATATGGTCGTTTATGTTGCAAATCTGAACACATGGCCGGATTTTTTACATACTTGCCATCCGAAATAAATTCTCTAAATGATATTGAAATCGCGGGAATATTTGTAAGTTTTGTTTAAAATTAGTTCCCTGAAAACCCATGTTTGTGATAAGCCTGCTAACAAATGAACCAGATAATTTTATACGAACTGCTACGTAGGGTAGTAGCTTGACGTCTTAAAGCAGAACTTATTCTGAGGCAAAGAGACAGAGCTATACAAGGTGTCTAGCATCATCTCCTTCTCACACAGGAATAAGAACTGCTATAAGATGTCATGGTAACCCTACTGGTCGCAACTGAGATCGACAATATTAATGTTTTCAGATTGCTCAACGAATATCTAAGCTGGTTGGAACAAGGCGACAAAGTGCGCATAGCACCACATTTTGCGGACATTGCGAGGTATATTCCAGAACAAGTAAGTCTAGCTACCCTACCATGACACGTTAAAGCAGAACTTATTCCGCTGAGGGAAAGGGACAGAGCTATACAGGGTGTCTAGCACCATCTCTTTCACTCAGTGGAATAAGTTCTGCTTTAAGATGTCATAGTAGGCCTTTAGTTTCACGTTGTTAAAATTATTTGGTGATTTATCGGAGTCCGTCTGTCTGCTTGTCTGTCAGGACCCCTTAGTTCAGAAACGCGTGGAGTTATCGAGTTAAAATTAAAACCGTACACTCAAATCGGTGGTTTCTTTGAGCTGTAAAATAACCAACCAGCAACCCTCTGTCTCCGTAGTCAAATGGCCGTTTATGTCACTTGCCCCACATGGCCGTTTTTTATGTAAGATGTAATTGTATCCTGTTTTGCTGGTTGTTCGAAAGAGATACCGCGGCCCCGGAACGTAAAGGGCAATAGAAGGAACATCGGTGGTTTTAGTCAGTACAAGTCTGACACTCCCCCCCAGCAACAAGCTTTTTTCTTGTGTAGGAAATCATCAATTCTGCTCTGGGCGGAGCAGGTTTGACTGTTAGAGCTTTTCTTTCAAAAACCTTAATGTTAACTTTAATGTTCCTTCTTATGCCCTTTATGTATCTGGGCCGTGGTTCTTTTTTTTTCAAACAGCCGATGTCCGGCGATGTTCCTAGCACACACGTTCGATACGGCATTGCAACAAGCTCGCCCATTATTACATAGGACTAAAACATAAATGGTGAAATGTGGGTGTGCCATAAACACCTCTTTTTTTTTTTTAAACGTTTCCCCACACGAAATTTCTCCTGTATCGTGGGTGCGTTTACAAAATGTAAACTCACATACACAAACAGCCAGACGTACCCGGAACAACTATCTGTAGGCCATACAAGTATTTATTCCGTGCGGGAATCGAACTCGTGACACACAGCGCAGTAGTCGATCGCTCAGCCACTGCGCCAACCGTGTCGTCAAATCAAGTCAAGTTTAAATATGTTACGTAAATAAACCAGTCTTATTTATTATTGTCAGGCTCTAGAAGCGGCATGGAAACGCGCGGTATCCCGTCCCCAGCCCTCCATAGAGCTGGACAGCTTCCCGTCCGTGGCAGCGCTACCTCCGCCCGATGACGCGCTGCCACAGACACCTTTCCACATCGCTGTTGACAATATATTGAAAATAAAAGATCACTCGAGAAGGTTTGTTGTTCATCTATACTAATATTATAAAGCTGAAGAGTTTGTTTGTTTGTTTGTTTGAACGCGCTAATCTCAGGGACTACTGGTTGGAATTGGAAAATTCTTTTAGTGTTGGATAGTCCATTTCTTGAGGAAGGGTATAGGCTATATAACATCACGCTACGAACAACAGGTGCTGAGCAGCGTGGGTGAAACCGCGTGGAACAGCTAGTTTTAGAATATACAAGGTGGCGATGATTATAATTGAAAATACTGGTAAAGAAAAACAGAAAAACTGTAAATGAGACTCGTGCAGTTCAAGACAATAAAACATAATTAATTTTATAATTGACATAAACTAAAACTGATTCATTTGTATTATGAAAAATTGAAATTTATAGCTAGAAATCGTAAATAAAAAACCTGTATTTTTATGCCATTCTATAGAGATCAAGTTATGTGATACGACAAACTAAAGAAAATATTTATCCTTATCGTTACTAATATTATAAAAGCGAAAGTGAGTTTGTATGTTTGTTTGTTACCTCTTCACGCTTTAATGGCTTAACCGATTTTGATGAGTTTTGGTACAGAGATAGTTGGGAACCAGGAGACGGACATAGGATATTTTTTTGAAAATAGTGGGATGTGACGGAGAAAGAGGGAAGAAAAGGGAAAACTTAGCGTTGCTATTACAAATCAATAAGGCGCAAGGGGAAATGTGTTACCCCAAATATACGCGGGCGAAAGCTAAGTAGTTGGTATATAAAAATAGTTTGCTTTTGTTTTCTTACAGGCTACCTCAAGGATGGCTTGTTGTAAGCGTTCTGTTTTAGTTATGTGTGTCTTATGTGAAAAAAATAATTTAGAACCCATGCCGTAATTTACAATGCGTTTACAATGAGAAGGTGACTGAGCTCGCGCCATATTGAGACTTTATCTGTCAACTGTCACTTGAATGCTGACTGATTCTCGAGAAATAAATTGGTGCCCAAGCTGCGTGCGTCTTAGACCAATTTAAATCCTTTTATGTATTGTTTTGGCAATATAAGCTAATGATGTCATCAACATGGCGCGAGGTCAATCACTTTTTCATTGTAAACGGGCTACAGAACTGATTCGCGCAGGGTGTTACCAATCAACTTTAAGGTTTTTTTCGTCAGCAAAGTATAAGTTGGTCATAGACTAAGATCATGTTGTTGTAAACTTATTTGCTTATTTTATTGACAGACGAAGGCGGACACTAATCAAGTCATCTCTAGAGGATGTGGACTTTAAAGATGAACGCACACTTTTATCGCTAGTTGATAAACATTTGAATGACATCGAAAGACTGGCACAGTAAGTCTCTTACCTATATTCTTTAATACAAACTTAGACTACCCCGTTGGTCTCGCGGACGCAAGCTGGCAAGCTGGCTGCCAAGCACGGGGTACGGGGTTCGATTCCCGCGTCAGACATAAAGTTTTATTGAGTTTTTCCATTTTGGATGTTCCCAGTAACAGCCCGGAATTCGGAAAAAGGCGGTATGATACACCCGTGCCTCGGAGCGCACGTGTTGTGGTCCTGCACCTGATTTCTCTCCGCGAATGTCGGGTTGTCGTCACTGAGGATTATGCGAGTGGGGCAACAGAGCGTTCACCTGCCCTATCTAATCTCATACTCCTCCGAAATGGCTCGACCGATTCTTATGAATTTTTATGCATATTCAGTAAGTCTGAGAATCTATCTGTCAAACTCTGAGAATCGGCTACTTTCATACCCCTAAGTGAGAAAGGGACCTGAGCAACTGGTGAAACCGCTGGGCACAGCTAGTAATATCTAGGGAGTGTCTAATAATGTGTGTTGGCCATATTATATTTTTGCCCTCTGAGTGCAGCTTTGCGTGAAACAATCATATGTCAATGACAATATCTACTACACAGAGAATGGTGTACAGAAGTAGCGCGCGTGTCATCCCTAGACAGCAGGCTATGGGAGCTAGTCAGCGTACTGCGCGTACGACGCGCGTTGCCGCCCGTGCGCAAACACTGCGCTAACAAGTGCAAACCCATCACTATCTACATACCGGTATGTATACAACTGTAGAACCCAGTCACTTGAGTTTTACCACTTTATGAAAACACAAATACAGATTTACCAAAAGTTATATATTTATTATTATTTTTATATTACCCAGTACTAACCGGGTTGTGGAGGTCAGATAGGCAGTCGCTCTATCTATACCAGAGATGTAACGGAGCTTCGATTCCGGTTCCGTTAAGTCGGAACTTCCGATTATTATTACACTTTCGGTTCCGACTTCGGTTCCGATACTTTCGTATCGGATGTTAATCGGAGGTCGAACGAAACAAAGCGGGCGGCGCGCGACGGCCTGTGCCGAACAGGTTCGAAGAATTAAACTTTAAATTCATTAATTTTATCTTTTGTTTATTTGGAATTATGCCAATTTTTTTTCACAGTTGTTTTTTATTTTATAATAAAAAGTAAAAATGAAAAGAATTGACTATAAATCATGTTTTATTTGTCCTTAAACAAACTGACCCTGCATCCTATTTCGATTCCGATTCCGATAAACCAAATTTGAAAACTCCGATTCCGATTTCGGTTCCGATAAAACTACCTCCGTTACATCCGTGATCTATACTATACATTTAATGTCACAAAGAGGTAAAGTTTGTGACGTTATAGGGACCATTGGAACTACACACCTGATTTTTAAAATTCTTTTATTATTAGAATGCCACGTTATTTGTGAACGTAATCGGCTATATAACATAACTTTATGACACTTAGAAGCTGAGCAGGGGGTGAAACCATTGGGCACAGTTAGTGTAAAATAATGGTATACAGATGTTAGACTGAAAGCCGACTCCAAATAGTTAGAAAAATATAATTAAAAACACGACTGCCGGCCGTGTCAAAAAAATGAACTTAAAAGAAAAAAACAAGATGTTAGTTTTAACAAAAAAAATCATCGCAGTATTCTACAGATTGGTCCACTGGACACGGCCGGCAGTCGTGATTTTTATTTTTTTTATTATTTATTTTTATTTAAAACCTTTTAGTGATAAGTTTAATACAAAAATATATCATAAAACACAATACAGTTTGTAAGCATTAAGTAAGAAAAATTTAACTTTTAAAGGATGTCGTGTTTTAAATGTTATCTGTATTTAACTGCCTATATCTGCTTCGAAGTTCGAACTACTGAGCCAATTAAGTTTAGGTTTGGCACACATAATTTTGATTTTCTGGGATTGAAATAGATTATTTATAAATCTACCCGTCACTAGTTCTTCTAATTGCCACTAGATGGCGCGCCGTGTTTGTTTTCAACGAATCCACTATGGGATACATACGACATTTGTATGTATAATACTTATGTTTTTAGAATCCACTCGTCAAATCCTAGACGATAATCACATGCATTAACAGAACAAATACTTTAAAAAATATATATGTCGGTGTTCAATAATTGATCATACCCGCCACATTGGATTTCTATACTTTTTCAATAGTAATGTTACTAGGGACGATGCAAGGATTCTAACGATACCCCATACATGTAAATCGGTTCAGGCGTTTAGAAGTTATGATAGAATAAAGAAACTCACATACATACAAACATACATGAACACTAACAACATAACACTCCTTTTTTGGGGTAGTCGTGTAAAAAGGCTATGCAGATGATTATGATGTTGTTCTCTTATTTTTTTTTTGTCTTTTTTTTCTCCGTTTGATATTTTTGTGTAATTTCCTGTATTAAGTCTCTTTTGCATCAAATAAATGATCGTATCTACCTATCATGTTTAATTTAATTCAGGAACAAGAATGGTGTATATCAGTGGATGCCGAGCGCGGCATCAGAGAGAACCGCAGCAGTGCGCGCGCATGCGTACGTCGGCTGGCGCGCGCCCGGCCGCACGCCGCGCGGACGGCTGCTGCGCTGCATACTATTGCAAGGTACCTTACTATTTCTGTAGGTTCAAATATAATATATAATTGTTGTTTTCAGAACAAGTGTGGATAGCTATAAAATTAGTAAAGCCTAGTCTAGTAGTCCTGTGAGTGTGAGTGGGACTTGGTTGTTTTTAATCATTCTTTCATCATTATCATTATCATTTTAATTTAATCATCACAATTGACAGATTGTGTAAACTAAGATATTCTAAAATAAAATCCTTATCAAGTGGATGCGGACCAGGAGCATAAGCCAAACCACAGATAGGCTGTCAAGTTACGGTTTGCGGGAGCGCGTGCGCTGCCGGCGCGGAAACACGCCCCCTCCCCCCGCCGCATGGGGATACATACACATCACAGAAGACGAATGACAAAAACACTATTATTTAACACTTGGAAAGTGAATTGAAAGACGTCGTTTGATTCATGTCGACATTTGTCACTGAAGTTCACAGCTCCATAATACTGTTGTTCTCGGGTCGGGTGTGAATTCAGCTTCGGCAGCAATGATAAAGTTTCCCCATTTGAATCAAATGTACCTGTAAAGTAAGCATATGTTATTGTCCACAGACGCACGCGCAGCAGCCAGGCGGGAGTGCGCGTGGTGGAACGCGCGTGGCGCTGCGCGGGCGCACTGCACGGCGCCGCATGCGCGCCCGCCGCCTGTGGGCTCACGGCGCTAGTCAGCGATCTGGCCGACGTAAGTTATGATATCCTTACTAATATTATAAAAGCGAAAGTGAGTTTGTTTGTTTGTTTGTTTGTTACCTCTTCACGCTTTAATGGCTGAACCGATTTGGATGAATTTTGGTACAGAGATAGTTGGGAACCAGGAGACGGACATAGGCTAATATGTTTTTGAAAAAAGTGGGATGTGAGGGAGAAAGAGGGAAGAGAAAGGAAAACTTAGCGTTGCTATTACAAATCCATAAGGCGCAAGGGGAACTGTGTTACCCCAATTTAACGCGGGCGAAGCCGCGGGCGAAAGCTAGTCAAATATATTTGTTTCAAAAATAACTAAAAATATGAAAATGCGACCGCAATCAACCTCGGAACGAAGTTCCATTTGTCTACTATGGCAGAAATTCTTTAAACATATTCAAATTTGATATGTTTCTTATTTATCACTCATGCATATATGACAGATTGTCGTTAAATTGACAAATCAAACACTTCTTAAGTACTGTTATTGTATTTTTTGTTATAAACGCTTTCCTACTTGGAATTTCTTCTGTATTGTGTTTATATACCAGACTCAAAACAACTTCCAAAGGTCATACAAATATTTGTTTCGTGAGAGAATCGAACCAATGACACGCACCGCAGCGTCCAATCGCCCAGCCACTGCGTGAATTTTGCGAAAGTTTAAACCCTCCTGTCAATGTCATTCAAGCTTCAAAATATCCTTTCTTTTAATTTTATTGTGTCAAACACCAGCGCTGGATATGCCACGACGGGCGCATATCGTCAGAGTTGCTGACCGCTTGGGGCAAGCGCTCCACCGGCGCCTTACAGCAGACGCTCTGCGGAGCCCTACTGGCGCCTAGAAGACTACCCGCCGCCGACTGGCCCAAAGTCTATACAGCGTTGCTGGACTCTCAGCTGCCTTCTCATACTGTGTTCAGTTATTTGTCCAAGGTGAGTTGAAACTAGCGTATCAGTAATTATGAAAACATTACGCCTGTAATCCTTAATAATATTATAAAAGCGAAAGTTAGTTTGTTTGTTACGTCTTCACGCCTAAATAGCTAAACCGATTTTGATCTTGGTACAGAGATAAGGGATTGGGACCCTGGAGACGGACTTACGCAATTTTTTTTAAAACGATTGAGATATGAGGGAGAAAGAGGGAAGAAAAGGGAAAACTTAGCATTGCAAAAACTACAGGTAGCAAGTATGCCCTGTAAATTAGGAAAGGGGAACGCGAGTGAAGCCACGGGCAAAAGTCTAAAGCTAGTCTTTAATATGATAATAATGTTCCGTACTCTAAAAGGAAAAACAAAACTCTTATAGGATCATTTTGTTGTCAGAAACCTTTTATCTCGGGAACGCGTGAAGTTGAAAATCATTGTGGTCCTTTTGAGCTGTGAAAAAAGATGGCCGTTTATGTCAGTTTGTACTGAAACGTCGGTGCGCGAGTCACACTTAGCCGGGATTTTATTAATGTTGTTGTTTACACTGAGAGAATGCCACAACATATACTCCACTATACAACACTAATCTGCTAATATTATTTTCCGTAACAGTTCGAAATGTCGCGCTGGTCAGAATCAGCAGACCCTACCCTACGTCGGGACATGCTCGAAGCCCTAATCCGTGCCGTGCAGCGCTGGGGGCCTGCGCCCTCCACTGAACATCACATGCTGGTAGAGCTACTAGGAGTGCATAGCGCAGTACTAGTGGACAGTAGAGAACTGTGTGCGCATGTACTGAGATGTACCACGGCGGCTATCAATAATACGCTGCCACCTGGTCATTGGACGCATGTCGTGAAAGCCGTGGATGCTAAGGCGGCTGCAGTTCCCTTCGATCAGGTAAGAAAAGGAATAGTAGGTACCTTCAACATTAGAGATCATTAACTAGGCTTGTCAAATACAGTTGAAATGTTCTTCATGCAATGTGCATCGTAGATTCACCATTGACGCGTCACATCTTACGCGCGCACACATTCGCTAGTAAATAAAAGATTGAATGAAATATTCCTTAGATGCACGCAAACTGCACGGTTTGTGCGCGAGCACAGGTGTGGATATTCGTCCTTCAATAAGCAAGTTTCACTGTCCCCAGCTAGGTCATCTTCTCCGCGAGCTGGGCGTCGCGTGGTGGGAAGCCCGCACAGGCGTGACGGGCGTGCGGCACGCGCCGCAACACGCGCCGCACGCGCAGCAACACGCGCCGCACGTGGCCGCGCTGCTGCACGCCGTGCAGAGGGCATTCGTTGCTGCGGCCACTAAGCTCAGCTATGCGCCGGAGAGAGGTAGGTCTTAGACCTTGATAACATCGTAGAGGTGATCGGCGGCGAGAGGGAATGGGATGCGGTCACTTCCTTCTGCGAAGCAGATATGCTAGGGAAGGAAGTCCGTTTGAGGGAAAGAATCTCAAACCAACCCAGCCCCCTCGGGAGACGTTTCGGGCGTCGGGCGCTGCGAGACGACTCCCGGCCAACGTAGGCATGTCTGTGGACAATGAACAATGGGTAGCTCACAGTCCGTCCGTTTACAGGACAGGCCGTATTGATGGCGCGTTAGTGTTCCACGCGCGCTTCTTAGAGTTGTCAGCAAAGTAGAGGGGCCTGCCAGGGCCACCGTCCGCCGGGGTTGCGGATTGTTCGAAAGAGATACCATGGCCCCGGAACGACCAATAAAGAACAAAAGAGGGTTCGTTTTAGTCTGTAAAAGTCTGGCATTCCGCCCGCTACACCTAGAGCGGGGGAAGTTATTTTATGATATCCAACCGCAAAGAAAAGACCTTGATTACATGCATGTATTTAGTACAGTAACGAGACGAACTGTGGATGATATGTACCCCCCAAGCAATAGGTACCTGTTCTGTCTTAGCACTGACTGCACACTTTATCAATGCAGAGTAAACGCAGACAGAATTGATATTCTCGAGCATTTGACTGTCCATACCTCCGTCTGCGCGACGTTGTTCTAGCTTAGTGTATGTTTGAAACTCCACAACTTATATACAAACGCAAATCAATGCAAAACAACCAACCATCCTTATCCTTACTAATACTATAAAAGCGAAAGTGAGTTTGTTTGTTACCTCTTCACGCTTTAATGGCTAAACCGATTGTGATGAATTTTGGTACATAGATAGTTGAGAACCAGGAGACGGACATAGGCTATTTTTATTTAAACGTACTTTTTTAAATTTTTATTTTAAAAAAGTAGGATGTGAGGGAGAAAGAGGGAAGAAAAGGGAAAACTTAGCGTTGCTATTACAAATCAATAAGGCGCAAGGGGAACTGTATTACCCCCAAATTTAACGCGGGCGAAGCCGCGGGCGAAAGCTAGTAATACATAATTAAAAAATATTTTAACATTTTTACCCATATGATTATGATGTAGCAATTTCAATCAACAATTATTTCACTTGTATTTCTAAACGTTCCTTTTAATTTTATATGGTTCCATGGTAACGCGTTTACTGATGTTCGTTGTTGATCATCCAGTGGCGTGGTACGCGTGGGGTTCGCTCCGCGAGTCGTGGTCGCCGTGGGTGTGCCCGCTGCCCGCCGCGCGCCCGCTGCTGGCGTGCACGGCGCAGCACGAGGCCTACACGCCCATGTTGAGGCACTTTGTGGATAATGTGCATCAGATCATGCTGGACTGTCCTGGTAAGGTTTTTATCATGTTTTATTACGTCCAATACGAACTAGTCGATACCGATCGGTGCGGATTAAATAGTTGTTATTTAGATCCCCACAAATTGAGACCAAAAATCCTGTGCATGAATTCACGCAAGCTATGACTACATCCCCAGATTCTGAAAGTTTGTTTTAAACCATCAAGCGATTAATTAAATTTGATGTTTTGAAATAAAAATTATTTTTATTTCAAAACATCAATCAGCTAGCATTAATTTAGATAGTAGATTAATTACAAACTTTATCACTCTTCACAAAGAATTGTGGGAGGTTCACGATTAAATCATCTTTTTGCTGCCATTTTGAATCTTTTTGGGCTCGGAACAACACTTTTTCGTCTTCCATTTTCTTCTGTTAGCACGCTAACATCCTGCTGGGGTTGATCGAAAGAGATACTGCGCCCCAGAACACAAAGGACAATAGAAGGAATATGGATCGGTTTTAGTCAGTAAAAGTCTGACACATTCCCCCGCTCCCCATCCGATAAATAAAAAGGCACGGTTTAATTCATTCACTCTCTTTTCTCGCATATCATGTGTAAATAAGTTCAGCTCTGGATGTACTTATAGGAGCACTAAAAGGTTTTCAAAACAAACAAACCCAATATTGAGTTTGGACCCAAACTTTTCATTAAGAAATTAAAGAACAATCTTTTTCGACGACAACATCATCTATTGTACGTGGAGTAAAACTTTGCTACTTACTTCGTTTGGTTGTTGTAACGAACGAATGTTCGAATACTACTACAGTCACGAAAAGCTAATCTAAAGCATTTCTTTTCTTTAACGGTTGTATAGGCTCAGAAGTCCATCTCCTCCAACAAATATTCGAATGGTCCGTTCAGTCGTACGTCAACGTGCAGAGTTCTAACGTGGCCAGTGCCCCGTGCGCCAGTACGCAGGAGAGTCGAGTGCAAGCGTCTGCACTACTAGCTGAGCTGGCTAAGCTACCGTGGGGGGAACACCAGTGGTTCTATGGGAAGTGTCTGCAGCAGGCGTTGCAGGTGAGTACATGGATTACCATGACAGTGGAAGATCCTTAACGCCTTTGTGATAGCGAACACAATATACTTCATTTGTAGCTAGTCTTATTTATTTATTTAACACTTCAAGCACAAAGTATAGAGGCGGACTTAATGCCATAGGCATTTTGTACCAGTCAACCTTTGGGGTATGCAGAGACAAACAGTGGTATTTGTAAAACAGAAGAAAATATTAGTTATTAGACAATAGGTGTTTTTTACTTCTTTCTAGTAGATCAGATGCGAGCGCGACGGACGGACCATGAATTTTTGAATAGAAGCCACGGAGTCCGTCTTTGTAGCCTGGTCATGGTAATTTTTTGACATTCAAAAGTGTCTGTAATGCTCTAATTGAAATAAATGATTTGATTTGAGTCTCGCCTCCTATTACATATGATTGTGTAAACTTCTCCCCACAATCTTGCAGTTTCGTAAATAGCTGTTGTATTATAGTATGTATTTATTCTGTTTTCAATTTAGATGTCAACCAGCAGTGATAGAGAGTTGACGTCATGGTGTTGTTCAGGCTGGCGCGGCACGCTAGCGGTAACACTAATGCGGGACTGTGACACGTGTCAGCTGGCGCCGCACCTCGCCTCGCTGCTGTACCTGTTCACTGGCACGCACCTGCCACACCACCAACAGGTAACATCATCTACTGCTTAGCGTGTCGATGACACGGTTGGCGCAGTGGCTGAGCAATCGACTGCCGCTCTGCGTGTCGCGAATTGGATTCCGCACGTAACAAATATTTGTATGGCCTAAATATAGTTGTTCGGGGTCTGGCTGTTTGTGTATTTGAGTTTAAATGTTTGTAAACGTACCCACGACACAGGAGAAATTCCTTGTGTGGGGCAACGTTTTTCGAAGAAAATAAAATAATCTAAATTGAGTCAGCCAAAATATGGCGACAAATTTCGCTCTTTTAGTAGTCGCGAGATGTGCAAACAACAGGACTGGTAGGATACGATATCCCATCGATTTGGGGGGGGGGGGAACGCCACATGTACACTCCAAGGCAGAGTCATCTAAGAATCTCTACCTGTGCAGGTATTCCTCGATTTGGCCAAGCTGTGTCCGCAGTCTTTTGAAAGACTTGCTGGTCATTCTGGTCAGCCATGGCAACTCTTGTCCAGGTGGAAGAAGCACACAGAAGCACTTAAATAATCTGTTATGGCTCTTTAGCTTTTGCTGCACGAAGATTTTGTGTAAAGACTGTCTACAAAAGAAATTTGCAAAAGATGACAACATCTTCTGCGTTGCTTTTTTTTCATTATTTTTGTCTAAATTAAACTATTCGCAGATGCAGATTTTACGGGAAAACTAAGCATCTGAGCAGGAACTCTGTTTAAATCCCATATTTCATTAAATGCTCTCAATTGTCAGATCTTAGACGAAGCTTGCAAGTTACCATGGTATCGTCTTCCGGAGCTCGCGCTGGATGAAGCTCTGGACCGGTTCTTCATGCTGCATCACAATCCAGCGCTTCCTTACCACGACCTGCCGCAGTTCAGGTGAACCACAATAAATTTAACTGACGAAATAACTGGAGATTCTCAATTCGACGACCCAGATTTGTATGATAATTGGCTATACGTATTGTCAGGCATTTTATAGGACGTCCAATATCAAACGATGTTTTGTTGGCCGCAAGCTAGCCACTTAACAACTCTCGACTTACGGGCCTCTATCTACAGGGTCACTTTTTTTTGGGGTGCAAACCATCAAATACCATCCCCCGCTCTGGGCGGAGCGAGGGGGGGGGGTCAGACTTGTACTAACTAAAACACACCCATATTCCTTCTATTGCCCTTTATGTTCCGGGGCCGCGGTATCTATCTACAGGGTCACTGACAATACACTCCCTAATTACTGCTTATCTAAGTAGTTTTTACCAGCTAACTTATTTGATCTTGTTAAGGTTAAAACTTAACGTAACTCTTTGTTCAACAGATTAATCCTAGTGGCATGCGGACTAGTAGTAGTATCAGGCGGCACACGTGCCGCACGTGCCGCACGCGGCGTGTCGCAGTGGACGCGCGGCGCGTGTGCTCCCACGCTCGTGCCGCACGTGCCCGCGCACACCGTGCGAGTGCTGCACACTGTCACCGAGCTAGGTATGGTATATCTAAGTGTGTGTACAGTTCCCTTTTTTTTTTTTCGGCTGGGAAATCATCCAATGACTTCCCCCGGTCTGGGCGGAGCGGGAGGGCATGTCAGACTTTTACTGACTAAAACCCACCCATGTTTCTTCTTTTGCCCTTTACGTTCCGAGGCCGCGGTATCTCTTTCGAACAACCCGCAACCCCGGCAGGCAGAGGCTCTGGCAAGCCCCTCTGCTTTGCTGACTCTCTTTGAGGCGCGCGTGAAACACGAACGCGCCGTCGACACGGCCTGTCGTCAATCGACGGACGGACGGTGAACTACCCATTGCTCACCGCCCATAGGCCCGCATCTACGGTGGCCGGGAGTCGTCTCGCTGCGCCCGGCGCCATGGGCGTCTCCCGCGGCGGCTGGGTTGGGCAGATGTTCTCTCCCTCAAACGCCCGGCCACCTCCTTCGCTAGCATTACTGCTTCGCAGAAGGTGGTGACCGCTTCCCATGTACAGTTCCCTCGGACAACTTTGTCCGCTCAGGTGACACACGTACCGGACGTACCGGACGCGGTGTGTTGCAACCTAGCCCAGTAATAATGAACACGTCCTTTTCTTGTTTACAGCGCCACATTTGGAAGAATCCAGCGGTGAATTAGAAGAACTACTCAGTCGCGCTGTTGTAATAATGTGTATGGAGCCGGCAGGCACGGCAGCTTTACCGGTAAGTACTAAACTTTATCATCATCTCACTGCTGGCCATACCATCTGGCTATGACCGCCACGGCTGTGATCGTTGGTTTTATCCAAGTTTTCCAACAATCGGTTTCTGGCAGTCTAAAGGCACCAAGTAGTGATTATTAGGGTTCTGTACGAAAACGGAACCTTTATAAGATCACTTTGTTTTTACTGACACCACATTGAACATACGGCAAACGTGACCGGACCAAGTCGTCGGACCGCCGTTCTCGGGCGAAATTTCTTTAAACACTGTCTAGTGCCCACAATGTTCCGCGACATTTATTTCGCCATGTTCTACGTAGTTGTTGATATAGCTGTTCAAATAGCTCAATTTGTCCCCTAGTGTCTCCGTGGCTGTAAACGTAATTTATTTTTTAAATTTTTTTCTCTAAGAAAATCTCCCGTATCGTGGGCACAAACAGCCAGACCCGGAACAATTATCTGTAGGTCATACAAATATTTGTTCCGTGCGGGGATCGAACCGGCGACACCTAGCGCAGCAGTCAATCGCCCAGCCACCGTGCCATCTTTATATCCTGTAATTGTGCTACTCATTCATAAACTTCTGCTTTTTTGCACCAGTTTTACAATCGAGTTATTTCAATTTCTATGTTTAATTCAGGTATGGGTAAACTGGGTGTCGAAATGTCCTCCGCGTTTAGTCCGTGCGTGCGTGTCTGCAGTAGCGACGCTCACTGCGTTCGAATACTTTGCCACGCTTGCCGACGCGGCTGTGCGAGCGCTACTAATAAGCAATGGTAAGTTTATAACAAACACTTTGAAATGAGATTGTTCGGGATGAACGTGGCTGCTTAGCTTGCAGGCTCTGCATGAAGATAGTATATTTCTATAATTAAATCATAATTAAATCAATCAAACACACAGGCACTTTTGATCACTGACTATCCAATAGCGACCTTATTAACACGGAAGTAAAAGTCACTATTATTTGTGAAACGACTGTAGTTGCTCTTCATGGATAATAACAACCTTGTAAGTTTTCAGTGTAAAACACGTGTAACTACTTGGTGATGAAAGTTAGCATTAGGTTTTTTTTTATACCACAGAACCGCACGGCTGGCGTGAGATCACAGCGCGCTGGTCGTCGTGTCCGTGGCGCGAGGCTCACACGCTGGCCCAGCGTGGCCGCTTGCACGCCGCGTACGCGTGCGCGCTGTCTCACGCGCACGCGCCGACTGCCACGCACGCCGCACTCTCTGCGATACTAACTATTGATATTCATTTGTGAGTAGATGGGAATAAAGTATGAATTTAAATGAGGTCTTTGGTACCTTCGTCTCTGATGACGTATATACCTAGCTATCGATATAACCCAGCCTTTTATTTTTGATAACTTCCCCCGCCGTGGGCGGAACGGGGGGAGAGTGTCAGACTTGTACTGACTAAAATCCACCCATGTTCCTTCTATTGCCTTTCACGTTCCGGGGTTGCGGTATCTCTTTCGAACAACTCGCAACCCCGGATATAACCCAGGCTTGAATAAGAGTATTTTTAACTTGGTGTTTAAATTGCGTAGCCTTTTGCTTCTCCTTAGTTAACAACTAAGTTGTATTGTTTTCCAGCGTGGACAACGAGCCAATCATAGCCGTGTGGATATGTTACCTGTGCCGCATAGCGCTCAGCCACGCCGGCGACGACGACGCGGCGCGCGAGTGTGTCGCGGCGGCGCGGGCGCTGCTGGCGCGCTGGACGGAGCAGCCGCGCCGGTCCATACTGAGGGTCGTCACTATGCACGCTGATACTGACAAACCGACTGCGCTGTGAGTATATTATTTTAATAACTATAACCTTAATAAATTGTTTCAGACTCTATAGTACGGCCAACGAGAAGCGATACCAAATGTAAACAAAACCCATGCTAAAACAACATCTAAAATAGCCGCCCGAATGTTGGCGAACCCGTCTTAACGTTGTCATGTTTTTGCCGGGAGAACGAGACATTACGACAAAGGCACAAGATGGAAAGAGCTAAATATTAGATTGTCAACGCCACAGTTGTTCTTTAGGTTAATGACCTTTCGTATCACTTCTCGATAGCCGTACTTATAGATTTTAAAACCGATAGCTTGTGTTGTACTTACCATACCTTTTCCAGCTCTTCCATCACTAAATTTGTACCATAAAACTTATCTATGTCCCAGTCACCGCCTCCTTTGCCGCTACGCTCAATGCGTCCTCTCCCCGGACGACAACACCCGGCGCGCGTACGAAGTCGCGTGCAGCACCACGTTGGGCGCCAACAACGACGTCAGCAGCTGGGCCGGTACTCCACAGCTGGACAAGCTCGTCCGCCTCGCTGGCAGGCTGTGGCCCAAGTATGACAAGTACTTCCAGTATGAGATGGAGGTCGCGCCCGGGGTTAATGTTGTGAGTGTTTGACCTGATAAAATGCGAGCGTATTTTGTTTAACACAACCGCTCCTCCGTACGACTTTCAGTAGACTGTTTGAATTTCGAACATACGTATGTCCGAAAAGTTAATGATACTCGTAGCTGTTAGTAAGTTGATGAATTTACCTATTTGTGTTGTGTTATGTTACGATTCACAGAGATAACTTTGCCTTGTAAAATTGCTATACGAAAATGAGCCTTATTGTTTTACCTTCCTTATGCATTAAGAATAGTGTTCCTATGATCGAATATTAAAAAGATTTATTTTACTTGGCAAAGTCCGTTCTGTGAATAAAGAATTAAGGTAAAATAGAGAAGTCTTCCTGAAAATTATATCGTCTAAAAATTTTGTTTTGATATTTGAACACTGGTTTTTACAATAAGATAAAATTTGGCAGAAAGAAATTAGGATCTTTATAGGTATTCTTGTGTTTTTTATTCCTGTTGGTTGTAGAAGAGATAGTATATGATTATAAGTATTATTTTGCTGTTATAAGTCTTGCCAAATTTATTCGAATAATGATATTAATAAATAACATTGATATTTTCAAGTGCATATTTCGCCAATATTGCAATTGTTCGACTGAAACTACTTACCACCCGATTGCGCGAAAGCAAAGTCAATGTTTTTTTTATTGTATTTAGTTATTTTTTTATTTGTATAGGAAATTGTTATCGAAAACTTTATTAATTTAGAATTTTTGTAGATGTAAATAGTAACCATTCCTAATTAAACAAATCAAAAATCACTGCAACGCGATTTGTGGAACGACAGCTATCATGCGACAAAAACCACGTTTGCGTCCCACGCGTGTCGCAAGTCGTAACTCCCGCGGCCGTGAACGGGGATTAAGTGAACCGTATTATATTTCCATAAAAACGTGATGAGTGCGGAGCGACAAGATTATACTCAATTTAAATATAGTCTTTAGGTTTTGACCTTCGTGACGGGGTTGCGGAATGTTCGAAAGAGATACCGCGGCCCCGGAATACAAAGGTAACATGGATGGGTTTAGTCAGTTTAAGTCTGACACTCCCTTACGCTCCGCCCAGACCGGGCCTTTTTTCTGAAGGGAAAGGATCAAATGACTTCTTCATTTGATGATTTCCCAGATTTCTTCATTTGATGATTTCAGAAAAAAAAGGTTTTAAACGCAATGTAGGGTTTATTGCGTTTAAAAGCTTTTTTTTTCACATTCAAAATCTTACGTAACTAAAATCTTCTCGTATCTATGAAGCATATTCAATTTTATTATTTGTACTAGTCTCGAATTATGACAAAAAATGTTGTTAGCCACCAAAAATGTTATTAAATTAGTTATATTTTTTACAATTTTATATTAAAATTTATGAAGCGAATGCAATTGTATTACGTGGTCCGTGATATTTAACGTGTAAGACTTATTGAAACAAACTGTTATCATGAATTCAATACAGCACACTAACAAGACTCTATATACAAAGGTGTTGGAATGTTTGATCGGTCTTTTAAAAAAAAAACGCCATCCAAAAATGATTGTAGAATAAATTTTACTTCCGAAAATAGGTGACTTTTTTGTTACTATTTTTGCCACTGACTTTCGGAAGTAACTTTAAAGAAAAACTACTTTAAACAATGGTATTATGGTCTTTTTTTAAAGCAGCCAGTAAATTGCGCCATTTTGTTTTTCGTCCTGTCCGAATTTTAAAGGTATAAGGGCCTTATAAGTCTTGTCACAGTTATAGCGTTTGTACTATTAATGTGCCTTGGTTTAAATAGTTTCAAATAAATCTGCAGTGCAGCTTATACTGGGTTGCTGGTAGAAAATTTTATATATTAAACATATCGTCACACAATCATATAATTGGGTAGTTGACACCATTAACCAATAATTAAAAAAACACAATTTTTCTGAAAGAACACCTTATTCTAGACCTGAGAACTCCATTCATTTCAAAATAACTTTAAAATTCGATTTTTAGTTGCTTTTAAATCAATAAATAGTTGCATCATTGACTTGACAACTTAGTGACGTCATCGTTGCGAGTCTTATACAAAATCTATGGGGGAAGCGCGTTTTGACAGCTCATAAAATGTATATCAATTGATTGGTGGTGTCATCTACCCTATTGGAGAAATTGTAACAAATGTTGGGATGAAAAAGTCTTCCTAAGAAAAATTGTACAAGACAGTGTGATCTCTTCTTCATTGTATAAAAATACCATTAAGTGGAATTGAACTAGCTATTATTATTTTTGGTTTCCTCAATATTCGACTACATACGTAAATAAAGTGAAATATACTTAATGTTACCTCCATTATGTTAATTTGTATTTTATTGAGCACGACAGCTTATTAGGATTTGTTGCTCAAATAAAACCATGTTACTTTAGCTTTAATAAATATAATTTCAAATAAATAATCGTTTTATTCCACTTAAAATTACCATTTACTTATGAATAAAATATCGGTTACATCTATTTAGGATGAAAGGGATATCGACACAAAAAATATGTGGAGAGAATCTAAATGATGCAATGAATGTATGTAGCCGTTTTTTTAGTCAATATCCCTCCGACCCTGTATAATATTAATAATTAACAACACCACCTATCGAGCTTCTCTTGCTAAACACAAAGAACTCTACTTCTATACAAATAAAAACAACAAACACGTCATTCGCTTCATTAAATAAACAAATTATAGATTCATCTCGAACAATCAATGCAAGTGCAATTATAGCGAGACAATTGATTGGGGTGCAGCGGGACTACAATAAAGTACTACACCGCCATCTATGATACAAACGAAGAACTAACATTCATCAACATCTGTCAGTCCCTATGTATGCTTGATCTTTAGAACTACGTAACGGATTATGATGGGGTTTTTAATGGGTAGAGTGGTTTAAGAGGAAGGGTTATTTGTATAATATTAGTATGTACATTGCACGCGTACGAAACCGGGGCGAGTTGGTAGTAAGACTATAAAAAAGAACTGTCGGGCAGTATTCTACGAGAATCAACACCGGTCTGGTCGCTGGACCCTGACTGTTCTATGTGGTGTAAAAAATTACACTCTGTTCTTCATACCCATAAAGGAGAGAGTGGCAAAACGAATCTTATTGGGCCAAATCTCAGTAACCAGGTACAAGGGCAAAAAGAACGGGGTTGCAGGTTGTTCGAAAGAGATACCGCGGCCCCGGAACATAAAGGTCAAAAGAAGGAACATCCCCCGCTCCCACGCAAAAAGGGGGTCGTTATTAATTTATTTCACATCCGCTAAAAAAGGGCAAGAACATGTAAGCCGATCTGCATCGATAAGTTCACACCCTCATACACTCACAATCGTTTAAAATCTAATATAAAACAAAAACTGTACAAATAGGTTGTCAGACTAGCTAGGATTTGCCCACATTTTGATAAATCATTTTTGTCAATAAGCATTAACAGTTTTGTCTAGATCAATGTCCATCAGCTGACATGTTTTATCAGCCGTTGACATTGATAAATAGATTATTTCGCGAATTTATTGTGATACTAATAAAATGTCTGTGGGAAATTAATAGATATTTGAGAAAAACATGTATTATATTACATAATTGGAACATATTTACAATAAGTAGTAATAAAAAATGTTAAATAAATACTTAAAAATAAAAACTCTATACTCTAATGTTTGTCTATGAAGTAAAGCTAAATTAATGGTTCATTTTACACCAGACGCGATTAAATTATAAAGTAAACGACACATTATAGTTACAGCTTGAAATTGATTTGTAAGTCAAGAGTATACAAAATCTCGCTAGCGAAGGGGCAAAGATTACACTTTATAAAAAAAAAAACACTTTCTTGCCAGTCGAGTAAATAGTGTTTTAGGTTTTTTGCAACTAGCCGTGTTATTGTACAAAAACACCGTATATAAATGGTTTAAAATAGAACCAGAAAGGTTAAAACTTGTAATCAATTAAGTGTTTTCAGCAAATTAAGAATCTATAAATAAAATAAATTACATTTGAATGCATGGTTCCGCTACATCGATTAAATCACGGAAGCTACAATCATTAATCCACTAGCAGAACAAATGCAACATAGACTTTTTAAAGAAGGGACTATAGTCTTACTTATAACGGCTGAACCGTTTTGACGTGAAAGAGTAATAAACATCCATACATCCATCCATCAGCCGTTTAGCCGTTGTGACGTGAAAGAGGATCTTGATGAAATTTGGCACAGAGGTAGATTATAGTCTGGAATAACACATAGGATTTTTTTTCGATATCACGCGGGCGCATGCGCGGGCGGCTACTAGTATTCTATAAGCTTAAATCCTTCAAGTATCGAGAATCGATAAAACTGATATTGAGTTAGAAATGTAGCCACTTGCACAGCTCTAACATTTGATCTGATAGGTATGTACAAGTGGTTGTGCAGGAAGGGCAGGACTCCTCGCTCCTGAAGCATATCCTGGAAAGGGGTTCCACACTGGTATTGTGTTTGGGATTATGGGATGACGACCACGATGACAAAAAACCCAAATTCTATATGGTGTTCTTGATTCTAATCTTGAAACAGTATACAACCAAATGAGTGTAAACGCTTGCTTCATTGTTTTATGCATCCTGAAGTGGTCCACCGTCCTTTAGAGAAGAAGGTCTCTGTAATACTTTAAATCGCACCCGTACAAAATCGGGGCAGGTAGCACCTTACCGTGGTCAGGTCATGTTAGGGCCACTAAAACCGCTTCCCATGATAATGTATGACAAGCCCAAGCACCGCCGACGCTGTGGCGATCCCACTAGCTTGCGGGACACTGAGCTTACTCCCCCACAGCCATCCAGGAGGAAGCCAGCTCACGGCATGGAGCGTGTCCAGTAGGAACTTGGTGGTGGTCAGTGAAGACTGTGTGAAACGGGCTGGGGCGCATTTAGTGCGCTCGGGAGATTTCAAGGCTTCTGAGGTCGCGTTGAGGGTGCGGATTGACCTGTTGGTATAGACGAGGTATTCTGTTTTAAACTTTCACGGTTTGTAACTAAAATTACACTGTCAGTTACGGGATATCTTCCGTGATTTCCTACAATTACCAGCTCCAAATATTTCGCGAATTTACAAGTAGGTATTGCAAGCTCAAGGATCGCGGGGTGGCTGGAGACTACGGGTGGAACGTAAAAAAGACTGATTTTTCTGCACCTAATATTTTTAGGGTGCTCACAATAACAGCATTTCACGCAAGATATCCCGAAATTGACAATGTTATGAGGTTTTCACATTTTTAAAGTACATGAACGACGCGAAAGTAGTTTGTAAGGCTCGTACGCTTCCAATGCTGTCGATAAACCACAAAGGACCGCAAGCGAAAACGCTGCTGCAGTTTTAATTCTAAACGTTGCTTCACAATTTGGACGGAAGTGGCATTTTCCTTCTTTAGTTCCACGAGTCGCGACGCGACAGTCAATTGTCAAACAAGAACAAACGTATTGTGACCAGCCAGTGTGTCCCAAGTTTGCGGTCTGCGGTCAACTTTTTAATCTTCATTCATGTTTATTAGGATTAACAACGTCGACTTATCTCTCTATCTGTCGAGTGTGTTATATATGAAGAGTAGTTATCTGATGTTCGTGTTTGTTTAATTCATTGATTAATATGTTCTCGGACTAAGTTTTAGCGTTAAGTACGCTAAAACTTCAACATTTCACGCTTCTTATGAAAATGTGGCTTCACGACAGTAGGTAGTTTATTCTTTCGTTTAACTCGGTTATATCTTAAAGTTATGTTATCTTATGATATAATTGAAAAAAAAATTAAAATAGTCAATAAATACAAGCGAAGCATAGAAGCGAAACTCTTTATTTAAAAAAAAAAAAACATTTATCCATATAGTAATAATGTACGCGAAGTGCCAATTCCTCGTCTTACTTAAGTCGTGTCTATTTATTTAAACCATAATCAGTAAGGCCATAGACTAATTAGAAATAGAAATAAAACCCGTATTTACCCGTAATTGTCCTATTTACCCGTAATTGTGAGCAAGCCTGTAGATCTAATATTAACTTAAATATAAAAGAAGTAACAGCGTCTGCCAAGCTAAGACTCTTTTTCTAACAAACCTGAGGAAGGCCACAAAGGCAGACAGAGACCAGAACAGCTTATGCGCCGTTCGAATTTTGAACTCGGTGTCTTTGGATACTTCTAGCATGCCAGTGTCGATAAGCCAGGAGAGCTTCTCAGCTTGGAGGTAGGCGAGGGTGAATGTACTGCCAGCCACACCTAGTGCACCCCAGTATGGACCATCCTGGAAAAATAAAAATTTGAAACCGCGTTCATTTGAATAGTTAGCACATTTTGCGTTGAATTAGGTCAGCTGACATTAATGTTGGGGTGCAATGCATGCAATGCAATTGCAAATGGAATGCAATTGTGTGCCCGAACCCCAGCCAGAACTTACAATAAGGAAAACCGTTTGGTTTTAGCCATTAGGGAGTCCAACAGACGCCAGATCCATCGAGGATTTAAACACGCAAACGAAAAAGGTCAGCAGCTGCCAACACAACTGCAGAACTGGGACTTTGGAATCTCTCAGACCATAACAGCAACTGTAGTTTAGATATTCAGGCTGAGCAAGCAAAGCTTGTAAGTACATTTCCGTAATTTCAAAGTTGCGTATCTACTTAGGCTTCAGTATGCCACAAACAAGTGCCCTTATTGGTTATAACAGATGTTGGGTTTTTGAAACGATGTGAAACACATGTTATTTGATGGCTAAACTTGACTAACCCAGGGTTATAGGGCCACGTAATTGTAGTGGTGGGATTAGCAGTCTATTTACCAACCGAGAGAGACCTCAGAACAGAACTCAAAAGCATTTTTTCTTAAAGTAAACTTAAAGCATATAAATGTATCATACGGTTACATGAAGTTTTGAATGTCAAACACAAAGAGATGAAGCTACAGTCCCAGTCACAAGACTCACAAATTATAATAACTAGAGAAAATACTGGCCTAAGGGTGTTTTAATATCGCGAAGATTTTATCATGCATGCGGGTTTGCCCCGTACGCTTGACCCAAGTATTTATGGTGCGTATGCGAGGAATACGCACGCGGTACGCTGGGATGGGGATATTTCACGTGCAAGAAATTTTCAGCATGCGGGGGTGGATACTTAACTAGATCAAAATATTATTAGAAAATACGAACTTGCTTTCCAAACCCGTATGCCAATGCAGTCTTGAGCGCTACAGCATCATCGAGGAGGCGCAGTGAGGCGCGGGCGGCAGCGAGGCGAGCGCTCGCGGCCAGCAGGTCCTTGCGTTGTGATGTGGAGCCCCATAGCTTGAGCGCGTAGCACGCTAGGTTGACCACCTGGTGGATGCGAGAATTATCATAATCATCATTTTCCTGGGCATTTATGCATGTCGTTTCTGTAGTGCGGTCACTGACATATTTACTTACATGTGTTTGTTTTCACGAAATTTCGCAGTCGTCTTAGTAGTGGCCTAAGGCCTCATTAGATGCACATTTATTTAGAAGAATTGGTACGGAAAGTGGTGGAAAGTTGATATGTAAGCGTTCGCCACTTCTGACCCACACTGTCAAAATCTATGGAGTAGCTGTTTTTTTTTATTACATATCAACATTTTCCGGGTACTAGTACCTACCTACAACATTTCAAGCCCCTCCGACTTGGAGTTTTGTACTGATTACATGGTAGTCTTTTGTACGTCAATGTCCCTTCCAATCTGCATAACTCGAGAAAAGAGGAATGTGCATAGGGAGAATGGCACCACTTATCAACAAAACAGAACAAGGCAACACTAACAGCCCTTATGGCTGAAAAAGTGAACAATTGTAAATATTTATACATATTACCCTACCTTATCCCTATTAGCGTGTGCCTGCAACAGATCGCAGAGCTCGTTCACCGCCGCCATGACGCGCTCGTCTTTACGTCCACAATGATACACCTTACGTCCGCGGGACGTAGAGCCGATTACCTCTGATAAGATACGAACGTAACGCCGATACTCTTAATCTTTCAGCACGGAGTATACTACCGAATGTTATGTAAGCAATCAATTTGATAGTAACACTGACATCTTATCATTATGTGAAGTTGACATCTGTATTATCTTTATGAATTAGATAGGTACGCAGATCTCGCGGTTTGTGAATTGATTGTTTGATGACTGACGCACAAGAACTGAGAACAATGAATCAAAATATTGTACCTCGCAGGCTGTAGGCTATTCAAGACGTTACTTGTTCGACTTCGTCTTCTCGTGTCGTTTCGATGACATAATTCTCAAAATTTGACAGCGAGTTTGGCGGTTTCAGAAGCGTCCATCATATCCTGTAATAGAACAGGCAGGACACGATATCAGGCGTCCCACCGTTTCTGGGACAACACCGCGTTAACATAACACCCTAGGGCAGAGCCATCTATTAATTTTATATCTATCTATTATATTATCTTTAACACTAGGAATTTCTCCTGTATCGAGGGTGCTTTTACAAACATTTAAACTCATACACAAACAGCCAGACCCGTAACAACTATCTGTAGGCCTTACAAATATTTGTTCTGTGCGAGAACGAACCCGCGGCACGCAGCGCAGCAGTCGATCGCTCAGCTACTACGCCAATCGTGTCGTCAAAATCGATCGTACTAACTGGTAGTCATGGGGCCTTTGCCTATTGAGATGACGCAGGCTAGCAGTAAAAGTAACAGAACTGCTAAAATATGAAACCTCTGCCTTACCTATGTTTATAGGTACGCGTTATGTTGTGGTATATTTGGAGCACCATTTGACCGTAAGTTACTTTCTCTTCTTTTAAAAAAAAAACGTTTCCTCACACTAGGATTTCACTTGTATCGTGGGTACGTTTACAAACATTTAAACTCACATACACAAACAGCCAGACTTGAAACAACTATCTACAGGTGATACAAATATTTATTCCGTGCGGGAATCGAACCCGCGACACGCAGCGCAGCCGTCGATCGCTCAGCCATTGCGCCAAGCGTGTCGTTATTAAAAAGTAACCTGTAATCTAAATGGTTAAAGAACAAGATTTTATCATAATTCAAATTCATTGTCAAGGCTTATCATACATTCTTGATATGAAATAGATATCTGATAACCAATCATTACATATAAGATTAGAAATAAAACTAAAAACACAGTAAACCAATTGATAAATAAGTAAATATTCATATGAAATAAAACAGCAGTTATCATTTAAAATTATTATAATATCTTCTTTAGAATATTTCAAACTATACAATAACAATTTTATATGAACTAAATAGTTTGCTCAATTTACTGTCATATAATTCTGTAAGTAACTTAACTATGATAAGTTTTATATAATACAGTAGCAGGTACATACGTTAAAGTTAGCCTATTGACTATGTTGTGCAACATACCCTACTGCAGAGATGGCGAACCAATGGCACGCCACAACGATTTGGATTCACACAAACAATTTTAATCATATTTTTATTTTCCTATCACTTTTTTACTCGCCGGAGCGATTAGTTATTTTCAGAGATGAATAAAATTAATTCGCTTAGAAACCGTTTAGCGATGACTCTACTAGTACAGTAAAATAAGTTTTGAATTGATAGTAATTATTTTCCTAATACAATCACTCAGTCAAAATTATTTGATGATCTGTGGCCACATTCAACATTTATTTAGAAAAATTTACACGTTGGTCCATCAAGGTTCGCCACCCCTGCCCTACTGGGTCATATACTTGGTTAGCAAAAGTTGTGCAACGTTGTTTTGAAAGTTGTTACATTGAGCTGCATGTTTCGTTTCCATGGCGCTATCTCGTTTTTAGCTTAAAAGAAAAGTAGCCCGCGAAATTCAAAATTCCTTACTTTTTAGGGTTCCGTACTTAAATGGTAGAACGGGACCCTTTTACTACTCCACTGTCCGTTCGTCTGTCACTAGGCTGTATCTCATGAACCGTGATAGATAGATAGTTGAAATTTTCACAGATTATGTATTTATGTTGACACTATAACAACAAATACTAAAAATCAGAATAGGATAAATGTTTCCATTTTGATAGATAATGGTACGGAACCCTACGTCCGACTCGAACTTGGCCGGGCTGTTTTGCAATTTGTAGGTCAGTCTCAGTCTACAGTCACATTGGTACTTGCCTGAATTTTAACCCGCAGTCTCATGCATGAGATGTGAGGTCTTAACCTCTGGGCTATCACGATATCTATCACTCTAAAAGTCTCTAGGTTCATTGAATCCCATAACTATTTCATAAAAAAAAGTTTGAATATCGCAGGCTACACTGGCGCTTCGAACTATGCTGTATGTGAAAGTATATATATAAAGGGTGTTTTATTTACTACTGAATAGGTACCATTGTAGCATGTTAATACAGAAAACTGTCATTGGCTTTGCCTTTTAGGACTACACCAAGCTGTTTTCGTTAAACAGGTATTGTGAAATAATCCTTCGTAATTTTGAGTGTAATTATGTCTGTATCGTAGATCAGATAGACTTAATTATAGTCTTGGAAGTCAGTCAGCAAATAGTTATTTAATTCGACAAAAAGCACTTGAGTTAATTAATTATTTTTGGCACTAATGATGTCAATTACATCTCGAATATGTTTGTTAAAGGAATGTTTCTTTTACAAAGAGAAAGGAATGTACATATATCTACAGCCAGTATTTTAACATAGGCGTTGCATTAGGATCCATAAATATTTACACAAAATGCAATTCATTGAAAAATAATAAAATCATAACTATTCACAAAAAGGTTGAACCTGCCAACCATGACAATAGAAAACCATGTCCAACTAGTTACATCATTTGAGCAATCGTTTCTTTGCAAAATACATAGCAATACCTATAACTGACGATGTCGTAGCAATTGCTGCTACTCTTGTGGAACCTATTTTCTCTCCCCACAGCCAACCGGCGGGCAAGCAACTGATGGCATGGGTGATATCCAGGCATAGTTTCCCAGCCACTATAGACTCTAACGTCAGTCTGACATCCAGGTGCTTTCTAGCGTCAGAGCTGTCTTCGGATGCTTGTTGTAAGCATTCTCTACTCCACCATAGTTTTCTTATTGAGCTTGATGTTCTGAAAAGAAAGCTGTATTTTAAGAGACGAATATTATACTTCTGGTGTTGAATTAACATGTGTAACCGAATTTTAAACAAAAAGCCGGTCTATACACATAGACCGGCTTTTTGTGCCTATAGAATTCTACAATATTAACGAAAATAATGTAAGCTTTTTTGGGAAAAAATTGCTGTAGAAAACATGGATGGATTACGTAAGAGTAATATGAAAACGAAAGAAGTAAATGATGCAGTGACGTCTGACAGGTGAGAATAAAAGAAGAAAACGTATTGCGCCGACCCCAAAGAGAACGAAGATGATGATGAATGAGCATTGCCATAATATTATTGATCTTTACGATACGTGATGGAAATCCAAGAGGAGCACCTAAAAGTTTCTATTTACTTTGCATGTGCAATACATCTTTCTTATCTTTTTGACAACCATGAAATGCACTGTTATCTAGACTGCATTTTGCATATATTTCTTTCAAATGAATGTCGATCAGATCGAATATAACTACCGTGCAGGTTTTACGGAATTCGAGATTATTAACGACTCAAGGTAATTTACACAGGAAGTGTAAGTTGTAAACAATAACAGTCTAGAATCAGCTATCATGTCGACGAGAATATAAGACAAGGAAGTCATTTAACCGGAAATTTTGATTATTGAGAAAATATACGTGTTATACAGGGTGTATATATAATAAGCGCAAAATCTAACAAGTGGTTCCTTGGAATATTAAACTGAACAACTCATGTAATAAGACTTTCGGATATTATTTTTTTTTTAGTTCCCCATAAAAAAAACAGTTTAGTATAGAACTGATGTGACCAGATTCACATCAGTTCTATACTAAACTGTTTTTTTTGCGAATTTCAATGACTCATGGAATAAAAGTTCTTCAATTTAATGACAGGGGAAAATAAGTATTGCGTTTATTATGGGTGTAACATAATAAACATTGTATATGAAAAAATACTGTACGCAAAATACGTACTTAGAGTTGCAGATAGCAGCCCGTTATACAATATAATATGGAAAAATATGTTAGTGTGATAGGGCTGCAATTACTGCAAAACGATCATAATATGCTACGCTAGCCAGATGCACCTCAATAACTTCTAGCTATTTTTTTTTTATGTTGCCTCACATTAGGAATTTCTCCAGTATCGTGGGTGCGTTTACAAACATTTAAACTCACATACACAAACAGCCAAACCCGGAAGAACTACCTGTAGGTCGTACAAATATTTGTTTCGTGCGGGAATCGAGCCCGCGCCACGGAGTGCAGCAGTCAAACACTCAGCCACTACGCCGTACCGTCAAATTTAAACTGACCCAACTGTAAAGGATAACCAGTTTTATAAAAAAATACTTACTGTACAAGTGATATAATCAGACTAGCAGCCCACAGAATAGTGCTGAACGTCTCCAACTGGTATGCAGTCTTATCACTCAGCTTCAGAACCCCTACGTCATACAACCAGCAGGCTTTCTCCACTGGGAGGAATGTTTGGTCCACTATGTTGGCTATGACCCCCAGAGCTGCTGCTGTTGATGTCGCTTCCTGAGAGGGTAGGGTAACATAAGTTTTGTAGGCATTATAACGGTTATTGGTTATATAGAGATACCGCGGCCCCGGAACATAAAGGGCAATAGAAGGAACATGGTAGGTTTTAGTCATTACAAGTCTGACACTCCTCCCTGGTCCGGGGAAATTATTTGATGATTTCCCATCCACAAAAAAAATGGGAGTGACCACACCTACAAAGTCTAAAAATCTCTCAAGCAGATCACATTTTTCGCATTTAATTTTGACATTGGTTTTTGAATTTATTGCATGGATAATAGAGCTCTTTCTGATCGGCTCATGTTGATACCGAGTTGATAACTGTTGTTACTCCTTTAGCCTAATATGCATTCTACAATCAGTCTCAATTTTAGTCTAACTGCCTTTGCAATCCTCACATTGGATATATTTGGTACTTAATTGACTACAAGCTTGTTATGTGTTTTAAGTACATAGCTGCAATAACTTGGTCTTCTTCTTCATATGGACCCCTTGACTTGACTTCTTGGGGGTTCCGGTGTCTACACTTAATCCTTTATTAATCCTCTCAGTAACCTGGTACACCCAGGGACAATCCTAGTTTTAGACAGACCTAGTTTTCAAGGTGACAGATAACTTTTGCTCTTGTTAAGTGCCTTTTATGACACAATCATTCTGATGCCTATGTCCCATGTTTACGGGTGAAATAGAATGGGGTAAAGTAAACCTAGTAAGCCTTATTTTACTTTAGAATTGGTACTTACATGTTTTCCCAATCCATAGTTGAATGTGTGCCTGATCATGGGGATGTCATCGAAGAGTCTCAGCATCATCCTAGCGGTGGACAGTCGGGAGCCGGCCACCTGCCATGGCTTCTCCTCTTGTACACATCCATATAGTTTACATGCATAGCAAGCTAGACGGACCACCTGTTTAAATATTATTTTGATAAAATGTAAATAAAAGTTTAGCCTTATAGGTAAGACTTTTATGTTTTCATGTTTGCCTTAACTGTGAAGACAGTCTTTGTGGGCTTCATTAGTACATACATTTTAAAGACAGAATTGGTATTGCTAGTTTTAGTATGTTTATGGGGTAGGATAAGGACAGAAAAGAATCAAGTATAAAAATATGTTTATGAAAAGCAAGCTCTTATTATCAAAACATTATAATAACATGACAAATAGGTAATATTTTTATCGATATTTTTATGGCATCTTAATGTTATAATCAGGCAGATAATAGGAGTAAAAGGTCAGTAATTGTCACTATAACTTAGTTGGATTTAATAAAAGTTATAAATGAGTATCAGGTTATTAACTAGTATGACCGGTGTAATGTAAATACCAAGGCCGATGTGCTTCCGCATACCGTACCTTGTCTCTCCCATTGTAGCTGTCCAAAAGATCACAAATATCGTCTACTACTGAAGACATTTCACTGAAACTGCACTGTTTTCGTTAGTGTAAGAATATGTTCAACTGATAAGTTATCTGAACAAACTGGTACGTCCGCGTCTTTCGCGAAAGCGTGCGCTCTTGGAGATTTGCGCTTGATAACTATTACATTTCTCCAATCTATTAGATTATTAGCGTTTCGCAACCTTGAGTTCGTTTTCGAAAGCTGTTCATTCGACTGTCAAATACAGCTCAGCTGATGGTGACGTTGTGGATGACAAAGGGTTTGACAGATGACATTACGTTTTAGAGAGGTGGGGTGACTTGTCGAAACCAAATAACTAGCGATTTTCATTTTGTAAAAGATTCAACTTTTGTATTAAAGAACATTTGATATTGTGATTGTGAAAGTTAGCACGTAAACCGGTATCTAAGGTCTTTGTTATAGTGACAAAATAAGTACTAGAATGAATGAACATATTTATCCACAAACTTTCTCTATTTACAAGGAACCTCCCTATAACAAACAACGTTTACGGATTTAGTCGCAGGCCTAAAAAAATGGAACCGATTTTTCATTTTTGTTATTGTTTTTGAGTATTAAAAGTAGATTGCTTTAAAATAATATTTGTATTTTAAGTGAATAGTTTATAAGTCTTAAGTATTTTGCATTTTAGTCACTGTTGTCTTAATATAGCATTAATTATTGTTGTTGCATAGCTTACTTTTCAAACTACCCACATAACAAAAAAGAAAACATTTCGGAAACGTCAAAACCGTGAATTTATTTTTGTAAACATTGCAAAAGTATTTTCTTGTGACTTTAAATTGTGATGAGACTGGCCTGGCAAAATGAACGTGTTTTCAATAACCGATATTCCTGAATTCTCGAAGAAGGAACGCATTGTAGTGGTCGGTGTGATTGGCAAGTCGCCGTATCGGTACCCGAACAAAACAACCCCACTTCTGCCTACTGTACAGTCTAAAGAGGTGAGTTCGTCCTATTCTAAGATGATGCCCTACATCATTAACAATAGCCCAAACAAAACTACGACAAGTATTAAAAGAAAAAATGAAATAGTATCTCACACAGTATGTTTACAGGCAATATCAATTTATTTTCAGCACAATATACATTTACTGATATCAGCTTCTTTCCGCGACATCAACCGCGTTAAAAACATATATGGTTTGGTACCTGCCTATCTGGGCACCACTGTATGACTCCATTCAATATAATTTTCTTACAGAATGGCATAGAATGTCACTGGGATGAGCGCCATGGTATCCTGTACCTCCACGCCATAACATACCTAGACACAAAACAATTGACAAAGCTAGCAGCTTCCCTGGACGATGAGTCTAAAAGTACAGACAAGGAAGCGGACGCAGCTAACTGGCTAGTGGCCTCTGGGGAACTGGCATCTGAGTCCTGTAAGGCTATAGCTTTGCTGTTCCACTTGTGTCACATTGTGGTGCTGTCGTCTCCTACATCAGTGTTTGATCTTGGATACCTGCAGCTTTTTAAAGCTATTGATGCTTACAGGTAAGTTTATCAAATCAAGTTTCCCATCTCACATTTGTGTGTTGACACAGACAGATTATGTTATAAATAAATAATAAATATCTTGGGACAACTCACACACGGCTATCTGATCCCAAGCTAAGCAGAGCTTGTGTTATGGTAACCAGACAACTGATATACATACTTATATATAATTTATAAATACATACATATCTATACTAATATTATAAAGCTGAAGAGTTTGTTTGTTTGTTTGAACGCGCTAATCTCAGGGACTACTGGTTGGAATTGGAAAATTCTTTTAGTGTTGGATAGTCCATTTCTTGAGGAAGGCTATAGGCTATATAACATCACGCTGCGACCAACAGGTGCTGAGCAGCGTGGGTGAAACCGCGGGGAACAGCTAGTTATAGATAAATCACACCCAGACACAGAACAAACAATCATGCTCATCACACAAAGTTTGTCCTGGGTGGGAATCGAACCCACGACCTCCGGCTTAGCAGTCAGGGCCACTAACCACTAGACCAACAGGCCCCCGTCAAACATGTTATCATTTTGCACAGTCAATCAATTGTTTTTAAATCATCTCTCTCTATCAACATAATTCCTTTCACTTACAGAACAGAACAAATAGCCCGCAGCACACAAGCCCTCCTGAACATCAAAGCAACAGGTGTATGGGAGTCCCACGGGCGCTCCTGCTGCCCTCGACTGTTGTTTCACTTCCGGCGTGCCCCTAACCCTGTGCGGAAGGTCCCTGCTGCACTGAAGAGACTGGAGCATGCGGTGGAAGATCAGCTTTACTTTATACTGAGGAAGGCTAGGATTATTACTAATGTCTGGTAAGATGATTTACTACTATCTAAATCCTCTTATCGCTCTGCCCAGAGTCAGAAAAGTAATTTGATGATTTACCATCAGAAAAAAAAACACCTGACCAATGTCAAAGAAAAAATTCATCCTATGCTTCATATATGTTTGAAAAATTCGTCTCCTCTGCAAAGTGAATCGCGTCAAGTGTATTACGTATTACCTCACTGGACTCCCAACACGCTGCTGTAAGCATAGATTTTCAACAGAACACTTTTTCGGTTCAGCAGTCGATCGCGATCGACCGGTCGATTGCCGCTATTACTCCAGTCGATCGCGCTAAGTCAAACAAAATAAATGCGTTTAACAGATGCGCAGGGTAACCATCAAAAGTCTGCGCGTATTATATTGAGTCATTTTTAATTAAAAAAATACTACATATTGGTAGATCGCACCGGATTTCGTACGTAAAAAGTAGATCTTGTCCCTTGTGCTGGAATATCTGTCTCCATTGCGTAGTTCATAAAACATCGCTGTCACATAGACAGACAAAAAGCAGTGATTACCTCTTTTATTGAATAACACTTCTTTTTCAGTGCTAAGTCCCTATTCGCCATTCCAAAGAACGAAGAGTTCGTATACATAAGCGGCGAGGAGGAAAGCTCGGGCGCACGTGAAGTGAGTGCTCTAGTGCGCGGTCTAGCCGCCCGGTGCTCGAACCTGCATGAGGTCCCGACTCCGAGGCCCTCCTTCCGCCAGTTCCTGCAGACGCACGTGGACATGGCTTTCGGGGAAGGTTTCGATGATAACGTCGGGAAGTATGCGATGAGTACGTCGTTCTTTGAGGTGAGACGTTTGCTTCATTATTAAACAACTTCAAAAAAGTATATACCGTTATATTGTTTGTTTACCAATAAGTCTGCCGACTGTGGACCAACAGTTTCTTTTTTTGTTCGAAAGTATACATATACTGCCGACCATATCAATTTTATTTTTTGGGCCTACTGCCCATATCAATTTTATTAATATTGCTTGGGTAGTTTATGATTTATAGATATATATTTTCTTCCATGTCTTTAACGATGATCTGATCAGCTAGTATCTTTTAGTAATAAGTCGGTGACAAAAATTTCAATGAAACAAATAAAAGTCACCAACTTCAAGAAAAATATTAAAATGTTGAAATTAACTTTACTTAACTAGTTAATTTTAACTTTAATATTTTTTTGGAAGTGGGTTATCTTTTTTAACAAAGGTTGACTCACATTCCATATATACTCGGTAAACATTAAATCATGGCTGGCCACGCTAAGCATCTCGCCTGTTGTGACCGCGACTATGGAGAAAATAAATAAAACTAGTTGTGGGACATGTCTTAATACCATGAGACACCACAACGCGTTTTGTGAAGAGCACATGTAAAGTGCGCGCGCGCTCCTGTCGCAACAAGTAAAAGAGGCAGCAAGTCTATCCCCCCACTACTGAAACGTCACTCAAAATTTGAGGGCTGCTTAACATTTGAGCAGCTCTTAAACTTTATATTTTGTATGGTCTAACGTCACTTCTAAGTCTCTGTTAAATTTAAGTGGTACTTAAATTTTGAGTGACGTTTCAGTATTCGGGGGTATGACTCATAAATTTAGCCTGGAGATCTGTCATACAGGTCCCGAACCCATTATAGACTCCAGCTCTCACAAAGGTTATAAATCTGATTTGACATAATATGACTTGAACCAAAGAATGTACCTTTTTGAGAGAAATAAAAACCTATTCTATTCTATTCTATTCTATAAATTCAAGGCAGCTCTTTCTTTCTCCCCAATATTTGGCAGCAGATTCTTTTTTTAACAAACGTTGCTTCAAACTAGGAATTTCTAATGTATCTTGGGTGCGTTAACAAACATTTAAACACACATACACAAACAGCCAGACCCAGAACAACTACCTGTAGGTCATACAAATTTTTGTTCCGTGCGGAGATCGAACCCGCGACACGCAGCGCAGCAGTCGATGCCGTCAAAAAATATCTTTGTTAATTTGTCCTTAGTTACCAAGCGCGTCATCATGGCGCGCGGCGGCCCAGGCCCTGGCCCCCGTCTACTTGGAGCCCCAGGCCCGTGGGGACGGCGAGACGCCTTCCGGAGCCCTATACGACGCTCTTGCTACCGACGTGCGATTCTCTCAGGCCAGATGTGCTAAGGTAAGCTACTGTGATAATAACAAAAAGGTTTATTTCAATTCCATATATATATTACTAAAACATATTATGTACATATTTTGGAGATCACCTTTTAAGCAAGGAGATGCTTGTGTTAGGTGACTCCGCTCTTCCACTTCACATTTGTATGCAATTGAAAACAAAGGGAAATTAAAGAAAACAATACAAAAAAAAAAACAAAATTTAAATACAATAGGTAGCGCACTTATTGTAAACGTGAGTGTGTGTGCGTGAGTGTGTGTAATAGTGTGAGTGTATGGTAAGCATTACGTTTAGGGTTGTTTATACAGTTTATTTAGATGATGTTTTGATACATGGTGTTATGGACATCATTTGACTGTAACTACGTTACATCACTTGTGAGGGTTTGTCAGAGACGCACCTAATATAGCACCTTCATTTTGCTAGTAATGTTTGAAGTGAAAATTCCAGACTTATTTGTGATCAGACCGGACGAACTAGACTCTGTGGCCTTGTAAAAAAATCCTGAGAAACCAGAACTGCTTGTTCTGGTTTCTCAGGATTCTCAGTCCTAAACTTTCTATATAATGTGACAGTCAAAATTATTTATTAAATTATTTAAGACCAATCAGCATTCAATAGTAAACGACAAATTATATACTATACCCAACACGTCTTTGAGTTTCGCTAGCTAGAAACTAGTTAGCGAAACTCAATTGACCTCGTAAAACAATCGTTTTCTGGAGATAACTCGTGGATTTTAGTACTATTATAATAATGTTTGTTGCAGGTACTACCTATAGCACAGGCTTCGTATGCGGAGGGCTTGCCCGCACATTATTCCAGTCAACATCATGCACATAAGGTCAGTAATTTCTTGTATGTTTTGTGTTATCCAGTAATGGATGTTCAGAGGGGTAGTCTGGTACTCATCTTTATCTGGTTAGACTGGAAACCGATATAGTTGGGTAAAGCCTAGGCGGATAACGACTTTTTTCACTGGAATTCGACCATGACGTCTTAAATTCCAGTGAGGGAAAGAGATAGAGCTATACGGGGTGTCTAGCACCATCTTTTCTCACACAGGAATAAGTACTACTATATGATGTCATGGTAGCCCTACAGTTCACCAAACTGAGCAGCTAGTGCCAGTGCGAATGTTTTCTTTCTTTCAACCGGAGGGCAATTCAAAAAAACATGGGACGAAAGAGGAAATTGTTGTCATAGTTTGACATTTTCATTGGACTCGACTTGAAGTGTCAGCCAAGCCTCACACCGGAGCAGACAGTAAATGTTTTAAGCAACATCAACTGCTTGTTCCAGGTGAGCTTAGCCTTGGGCGTCCTAGACAGCATGGCGCGCGGGCCGCTGGCGCGCGGAGCTCGCTCGCGCCTGAGCGCCGCGTGTGCCGCGCTGTGGCGCTCGCGCAGTCTGTGCGAGGCGCTGTCGCTCACCGGCCACGCTTGCATTGAACCCGAGCAGTACGTACACTATACTCGAAGTTCTTTTTAGGGTTACCTACCTCAAAAGGAAAAAACTTTGTTGTTTGTCAAGACCCTTTGTCTCTGGAACGCATGGAGGTATCGAGTTGCAATTAAAACCATATACTCTAATCTGTGGTCCCTTTGTGCTGTGATGTGTATGAAAATCAACCCTTTAAGTCTACACAGTCATAAGATATGGCCATTTATGTCGCAAGATTGTACGGAACCCTCGGTGCGCAGGTCTGACTCGCTCTTGGCCGGTTTTTCACCTAAAAACCCCTTCAGCTAGACTAGACTTGCCAAACACCCAAAAAATCCACCACAAAACTCTTGATAGGATCGTTTTCCCCCTTTCTCGAAATCCACGTTTTCTTTTGTTTTTTGACAGTGACAGCAGTAAGGAGCACTCGTCTGGCGTCCGCTACATCTCCGCCTGCAACTGCGGCCGCACCAAGTGTTCCCGCGAGGACCCCTACACGCTGCGCAGAGCCAACTGCACGTTCTACACCCTGGCTGCCGAGGAGTGCGGCGTGTGTCCCACACTGCAGACTATTGAGTTCCCAGTGTTCCAGCCGTCCACACCCACATACAAGTGAGTTACCTTAACGAGTTCACTTGGGTATGAAATCTCGAGTACAAATCCACAACTTGCGAATCGAATCGAAATTCTCTAAGCAAGATTTCATTTGACTTAGCTGGCAAGACCACTATACTAGATATCCAGCCAGAACTAGATTGCATTAAGGCTCATTTATGACTGGTAATTTTTGCAACCTATTCCAAGCAGCCCTAGTGATCAATGAAATTTAAACCCTATATACTTTTTTCTTCAGAGCAGCAGCCTTAAAAGCTCCCATAGAAGAAGCACTCGAGAGCTCAGTAGTGCGTGAGTCGCCGGCGGGGTCGGGCGGCTCGCCGGAGCCCGACAACAACTGGTCCGCGCCTGACGCGCTGTCGCCCGGATCGGCCAGGGATGATGATGAAGAGGATGATAAGTCGCACGCCAGTGATAAGGGCTACGTGGTACCTGTGAGGGGGGAGACGGCTTCCGGTGAGTTTACCTTCAACTAGGATATTTTAAATTCCAACTTTACACGGAACTGACGGAACAAATTGTTATTGAACGTTCACAAAGGTAGCTCGTATGACACAGACAAGGACCTCCATAGTGATTTAAAAAAAAATGCCAAGACCGTTTTATAGATCCAAGACATCCTTACTAATATTATAAAAGCGAAAGTGAGTTTGTTTGTTACCTCTTCACGCCTAAATGGCTAAACCGATTTTAATGATTTTTGGTTCAGAGATAGTTGGGACCCTGGAGACGGCTATAGTTTTTTTTTTTTTTAAAGATTGAGATATGAGGGAGAAAGATTTTCTTCCCGAAAAGGGAAAACTTAGCATTCATATTACAATAAATAAAGCGCTAGGGCAAAAACAACAGGTAGCAGGTGCCTGTAAATCTTGAAAGGAGAATTGTGTTACCCCGAATTGAATACGAGCGAAGCCGCGGGCAAAAGCTAGTTCACATATAAAAATAATATTTCCATTCTTCTGCTTTCAGAAAAAGTGATGAGTCGTCAACCGTCAACCACAGAGTACCTCCCAGGCATGCTCCACACGGGTAGCCCGGCGGGTCTCCTGCCAGCCTTCTCCAGCTGGTCCGTAGTGTGTCTGGGCGCCTCGTCGCTGTACTCGCACTCACTCGGCCTGCCCGAACACCTGCAGCCTGGCTTCCTACCACACACCAACTATCTGCTGCCTTGGGACTGCGCTGTGCGGTGAGTAACTTCTCCACCTGTAAGAGTAAGACTGGATAATAGAGTTCAGATTACTGTACAGTAAAATTGGTACAACAGCGATCTTATCGCTTATAGCGGTATCTTCCAGGCTACCTTGGATGGACTGAACAAACATAAAAGTATATTCTACCACCATCGAAAAAAGGCAGTGAGTAAATGCACTGTTTAAAGCGTGGTTTTAGCAATTTTTAACTTTTTTCAATCTATAAAATAAGAACAAAGTACACCATGAAAAATATTTTAATTAAAGTTGAACATATTACCAAAGGTTGTGTGAAATTTAAATCATGATTTAAATTAAGTAGAACGATAAAATGAACGTGACACTAACTTACGATTTAAAACGTGTTTTTTTGATAAAATTATTTAATTGTGAAATTAGGTCTTGGAAAAGTATTTGGAAGATTTTTTTAAAAGGGCTTGGGAAAAAGTTATTTTTGAATAGATACATTTTTTTTGTTTATTAAAACAAAATCTGCTGGGCTGCGAAGTCTACATCAACGCGACTAATAGACCAACGAGCGCTGAGAAAAAGACGTGGTGGTAAAAGAGGCCCTTAAGTATAAACATGATGTTGTATTATATCGTCGTTTGACATTCCAGGCTGGAGTCAATGAGCGGCTGGCGCGTGTCGGGTCCGTCCCGCGGGCGCGGTAAGATCCAGCCGCACCACCACCTCACTGTCAAGATCTTCATCGGCTTCGAGTACGAGTGCCCCAGGGGACACAGGTCAATTGATCTTACATCCTATGTTTATGATAACCTCATGCACTATTCATGGCAGAGGGGCCTTCCAGGGCAACCTCCTGCCGGCGTTGCGGGCCTTCTGCGCCTTCCAGGGCAATAGAAGGAACGTGGGTGGGTTTTAGTCAGTAAAATCCTGTTCAATTCTCACTCCCACCCGCTCCGCCCATACGCAAAAAAAATACTCTGTTCATATTTTTTTTGCTGATGAGAAAGAACGACAAGCAACCCCGGTTATGCACTATCCTGACCTGACAGTCAACTTCACCATTGGTCCATCCATTTATATACATGTGGTAGTATTTAAAAATAATCCAAAAAAAAATATATATACAGGGTCATTGAAAAAATACCCGAAACCTCTTAATCCTGCCTTCATATCATGACCCTGAACAACATTTGTTCTACGACTTTTCAAATTTCGAAGAATTTTTTTTCCATACAAAAAAATAAACTTAGTCAAAATTTTGCATATATCATTTATGCGGTGAGTGCGGTGACCGACAAAAGGGAGCCCGCCCGGCCACGCCGGCGCGGCTAGATCAAACGGCGCGCCACGCTCAAGGAAGCGAGCGGGCGCACAGCGCGGGGTTCGGGGTGACAGTCGCATGAGTGCCTTACTCGTAAGAACAAGCGTGCGCGTATACCGCTATCGAAATTCGCGGGTATTAGTAAATTAACTACATATTAGCGGTTTCATATTTTGAATTCATCCATCTGTTGATATTGAAGAATGTGTTATGTAAGTACATACTTGTAATGCGATGAAATATTCAGGGGTCAATGTACTACTAGTATGTTGCCTACATTTATTATTTTACTCGATTTTGGTTGCTTGCACTTAATAATCGCCAATAATTGAGCAAATCTTCTGTAGGTACGGTACCGACCTACCTTGTTAAACGCAAGTCGACAAGGTCCAATTTAACATGCGCGCGGCGCGGCTATCAAAGTGGGTACGCGTGTAGTATACGCAAATTTTACAGACGTCAAATAAATGAAAACAAATTGTTTTTGGCTACGTTGTTTAGTTGAGGTCAAAGTCGTAGAACAAATGTTGTTCAGGGTCATGATATGAAGGCAGGATTAAGAGGTTTCGGGTATTTTTTCAATGACCCTGTATATATTAGCTGAACTCTAAAAATCATTAAAATTTTGTTAATTCCAGTCAAACGACGTTTCCTCTTCTGAAATTGATAAAAGTGACGGACTTTAAATATATTATAATTTGGCAACATTAATGATAGTTTAGGTACTCAATTTAGAAAAACTGGCTAGTAAATATCGCTGTTCTAATATTGACGTTTTTAACTAAAAATAGTGGTTGTCAAACTAAATCTGACTATATTTAATCCCTCCTAAAATGGTGTGGAGTCAAATTAGGTGTCATTAAGCATGATATTTTTTATATTTATTAATATTAGTCTAGTTTAATCCGGTGGTTCATCAGAATCGGTACCGTAGACTCATGAAGCTGTATAAAATTATTATATTTACATAATTTCCGTGTTATATTTGTAGATTCATGATGTCCTCCCCCGACACGGTGGTGAACGGCGGCGGCGGCGGGCTGGGCCGGGAGGCGGGCGCGGCCGGCGCGCGACTGGCCGCCAGCGCCATGCCGCTGTACTGCGCCTGCCTGTGCCGCTCTGCGCCCGCGCAGCTCATGCGCGTGCACGTCGTCACGCCCAAGGCGCCCGTGCACGTCACCATGGAGCCCAAGGTACGGAACCATAGCATACTCGGCCAGCGCCATGCCGCTGTACTGCGCCTGCCTGTGCCGCTCTGCGCCCGCGCAGCTCATGCGCGTGCACGTCGTCACGCCCAAGGCGCCCGTGCACGTCACCATGGAGCCCAAGGTACGGAACCATAGCATACTCGGCCAGCGCCATGCCGCTGTACTGCGCCTGCCTGTGCCGCTCTGCGCCCGCGCAGCTCATGCGCGTGCACGTCGTCACGCCCAAGGCGCCCGTGCACGTCACCATGGAGCCCAAGGTACGGAACCATAGCATACTCGGCCAGCGCCATGCCGCTGTACTGCGCCTGCCTGTGCCGCTCTGCGCCCGCGCAGCTCATGCGCGTGCACGTCGTCACGCCCAAGGCGCCCGTGCACGTCACCATGGAGCCTAAAGTACGTAACCATAGCACATACATAACCATATACTTGGTAATTTTAGTAATCACAGTTGAGACACTGCTACAATTTACAACGCGGACCCAATGAGTGTTGATAGAGGCCACTTGTCTTTCATTTTCGAGTCCCTGTCTAGTTACAATCTATAACTCATACTCAACTCACTCGTCGCTACAGTTACTGATAAGCCACTACACTGTTTTATAAATTTCTATATAAACACGGCAACTACAGTACTTTCATAATTTATTATGCCTTGTGACCGGGACTGTAGCTCATTATGTGTCGAGACATTCAAAAGTGCCTGTAATGGTCTAATTGAAATAAATGCATTGAGTTTGAATTTAAAACCTAACCCAGTAGTTAGAATAGAACAGGTTTTTTTATTTTCTCTCGATAAGGTACATTATTTGGTTCATTTCATATTAAATATGTCAAATCAGATTTGTAACCATTATAAGAGCTGGAGCCTATAATGGATTCGTGACCTGTATGGCAGATATCCAGGCTCTCACCCTCTTAAACAAAAGTATTGAGTACTAATTTGAATACATCAAGGCCTTCACTTACAGAGAATTATCTGTCCATTATAATTGCAGGTGCAACCAATCCCTGGCGGGCCGATCTTCGTGGCCAACCCGTCGGGCTCCGCGGCCATCAAGCTGGCGGCGTCGGCGTACTGGGTGCTGCGCCTGCCGTACATGTACAGCGACGAGCGCGGCTGCCTGGCGCGGCCGCGCGGGCTGCCGGCCACGCCGGGCGCTCTGCTGGCGCCGCTGTTCGGCCTGCAGGACTAACAGATCCTCTGGTCATACACGCATGTGACCTCCAAATCTGCTAAACGAAGAGCGCAGAGAATTAGGCTGTTCCATCAGCGGCTTCTGCAGCAGTAGAGCTTAGGTTCGTTTGGGAGGGGAGAATTTCTCAACACCTGAATGTCAATGCAAAATAAAAACAAGAATGTGTTCAACTTTAATTTGACTTTTGATAGTCCTAGCCATTGTTGTACCTTTGATTTTTGGCCACAACAAGATGTAACACCGCCATTTTGTTTTTCCAATACATTTTTGACCGACTTCAAAAATGGGAGGTTTGAATGTTTATTGCTCTAGATTCTCTAGAACTTTCGACTGGATGAACTGATTATTTTTTTAAAGCTGGTGCTTCCCTTATGGCCTCTTTTCAATTAGGTCCAGTTCTGACACTGTCAACCATGAGAGAACCATTTAAGTCTTAAATATTTTTTCTAATTTAAATAAACTTACTACTCGTTTTAAGAATTTGTTTGAGATACCATCAGACCACAGCTAAAAACGCTAAAAAGACGGAAAACGAATTTACTTCCGGAAGTCGGTGACTTTGTATGATTCATCGTTAGTTTCGCCTTTGCTTTTTATTGTTTTTTTGAAAGTCGTTCCTTTTTCTGGTTCTAAAATGTCTAAAAAAACAACACAAAGGCCCATAGTTCTTTGAAATAATCTCCTAACAGAAAGAGAGAAACGAGAAATTCTCCTTTTGCAAGTGACCCAATGTTTGATACCGGCTTGTCAGCACAGAGTTCAGTTGGACATTACAATATGGTCGTATCTGGTGGATATTTCGCAATAAAAATACCTTTGGACAGTACATGACTAGACTACCTCACTACATTATTCAGTGTTAGTCACTGTAAACCAAGTCTGGGCCATTTCACAAGCGCGCGCCTGTCATTGTAATTTAAACCTTATGTTAATGGTATTGAAGTGATGTGCGCTTGTGAATATCAGTGCCAGTGCGGTCAATATGAGACGTGCACGTAAGATAATCTTAAACATCAATAAGAAACATTTCTGCATTTGTTGTCTACTTTTCGAGGCATAGTGACGAGTATAGTGCGTTTAAGATGAGAAAGTGACTGACCTCGCGCCATGTTGATGACGTCATAGCTGTTAAATAGGAGATGTTGTTTATTTGATAATCTATATATTGCAAAAAAAAAAAAATATAAAAAAAGGATTGAGATTCGCGCAATTTGTGCCTGCTTCTTGAGGTCACAAGACGTAGGCAAAGACTGCGCATCAATATATTATTATGGAAATAAAAAGCTTGCAAACTTGGAAATAAAAAGCTGAGAGCTTTTTATTTCCAAGTTTGTTTAATTAGGTAGGTATATCTAAATCCAATAAGTAGTAGGTAAGTTATTACAGTAGGTAAGAGCTTTAGGCTTTAGTATTTCATGCAACCAGCGCATTCGTACTTTTAGTACCTAACGTAACAGATCGTAACAGAGAAGTAAAATGAAAAAAAAAATGGAAAATTGAATCATTGATTTTAAATATAATTCTTTCACAGTGTATTTTTTACATGATATATGTGCCTAACTATAAGTATTAGTGTTCCTTTTTTATATGTTGTTTATGGAGAATTCGCCAGCATTCAAGTGACAATTGACAGATAAAGTCTCAATATGGCGCAGAATCGGTCACTTTCTTATTTTAAACGCATTATAAAGTTGATTATAATTCATACCAAGATAAATCATATAAATCCATGTGTATGTTACACAACAGTTTTATAAGTACCAAGCGAGGTCTACATTAATGCTTTAATATAATTCCACTGTTGAATTTTCAACTCTCAGCTCTTAACCCTAAGCGTTCAAAATCAGACAATGAGCGTTTATTCTGGGTATTAGTTTAGCTGTAGCTCCATTATAGTGAAAACGGTCATCAATAAAAATGATGTTATTTTTTAAACCTAGATAATAAAATAAATCCTTGTCTATGTTCAGTAGCTATGTGTCAAATTTATATAAACCGCTCACGTCGGTAATAGACAATGCTAACAATAGGATTTTAATACAAAACTCAGTGTCTATATTTAATAAACAGTAGGATTTCTGTGCAAAGCCATTGCACACTTTTAAAAAGAATGAAAACAATGTTTTCTACAATATTTGTTTATTGATAGCAACTATACAATAAAGATATGTAAAATAAAACTTATATAACTTATAATAAAACTTATATAAAGATTGGACTGCGATCATCAAGCTGCTTGCCAATGGCGGTCTTGGCAAGATTCTCTTGCGTCTTCATGCAGCATTTTGAGGGGGTACATCTTGGAGAAGCACCTTCGATTTACCTAAGGCACAGGCCTTCTGAGACAGCGCTGTCCATCAAGCGACATCAAGGTCTCATTCATTTATGATGGAGAGAAGAAAATGTATTTTGTACAGACTAATAAGATTTCGGTATTAATAAATGTCTCCCTCTGAATATTTGTAAATAAATATATTTCATAATAAGATTGTTTTTTAACACGTTCCCTGCGCCATCTTTTTTTAAAAACTTTCAGCTGGTGCTTTGGAGGTCTAAAAGATCTCGAAACTAACCTACCCTTTGGTGCGTTCGAGATCTAATGAATCTCCTAAAGATACAGTTTTGTCATACTTAAAGAACTTTACACGTTAGGTCCTCCCGCAAGGAGTGAAACAACACGGTTATTTATATTCAACGCACAATACAAAAGTCCTGCAAGAGATCTGATAGATCTCTTAATGTAACGAACGTGTTAAAGACACTCTAGTATTCACTCAGTATATTTACAGCTGCCATGGAATCTAGAGTTTTAGCTCGCTTGATGGCAATAGGCTCGCTCCCAATTACATGGGACTCTGGGAAACCCTTTGGTCATTATAGGTGTGATTATATGTTATGTACTATATTATTGAAACGAAATTTTAAATAAAATAAAAAAGTATAAATTCATTCATTAAAATATGAAATGATTGGGAATGGCGGCTCAGATACGACAGATATGAGAAATGATTGAGAAGGAAAATACTATTTTTTTTATTTATGTACTTTACTGTTGTTGAAATAAAAAGGAACGTCAATATACATGGTGTTTTATTGATTGCTTCATGTTGGCAATAATTTTTTTTGTTTGTTTTCTAATGCACTTTGAAAATCAACAGTGCATGTCCTTATATTATATTCAAACAGAGTCTTCTGAAATAGCCTCATGAAAGGATATTTTAAAAAATAAATTATTCAGGATGAAACAATGCATTGTATGAAACTTAAAAGAAAAATAAATTCAAGTAAAAAATAATCAGCTTAATTTATTTCGTAGTATTCTTTTTAAAATTATCCGTAAATAATAAATTGCAATTCAGTTGACTCCCATCAGACATGCGCGTGACGACGCAAACCACGTGTTCCTCGCCGCCATCTTGCGCGCGCAAAAGCGCTCCAAATTCAAAAAGTTGGAACACGATATATATTATTATTTCTAAATTTTAATCAAAGGAAAATTAGAATTGTTTTTAAAAATCTATTTCGAATTTAATTTAGATTGTTTTAGCAACAAAATCACAAGAAAGTATTTAAATGTAGGCGTGGCTTGTGTCGTAGAGTGGGTGGTAGGGGGCAGAGGTGGGGTGGGTGCGGCTTCTTGCTTCGAGGCGCGCGTTCTAGTCGGTAGTCGTTCGTGCGCCGCCGCCGCGCAAGCATCCTAGCTCGGAACTCTGTTCGACGTGCTCTAGACTACTTCGAAACTTTTTAGCGGCACTTATGCCGCTTCTACATCAGGTGACTACAATGTTTATTTTTTAATTTTATTTAATTATTTGAGTTAAACATTCAGCTTTTCTTTTGAATTTTGTTAAAATAGATTATTGAACGTTTCTAAAAATATTTGACCCGTACTCCTTGCCTAGTTTGTTTTGAAGTAGATTCTAGCATACTTGTTGGTGATACTGTAAACAAGGCTGAATATTTCCAAGATTTTGAACTACCGTCGCGCGAAAAAAAAAACCCGTTACTTTTTGAAAATGCATGCTTGTTGAACTACCCTCGTTTTCATCATTTTTGGATCCTTAAGCCTTTGAACGCACGAATGACGTTCAGGCCGAGAAACTGTTTTTACTTGCGTACAATAAAATACGCAGTAGTTATTATTTAGACGTTCATATAGTTGCCAATCTAAAAGTAAAAAGTTGTTCGAAGTTTGAACTTTGCCACCGACGTTTTTATTTTTCGCACGTATGCGCATGTCGAAGTAAACCTAAACGCTACGTTTACATTACACTCGTCCAGCTAAAACAATGTAGTTTATTTTTTCCTAAACATTTTCTTGTGGTACAGGACAATAGCCCCGGTGGCGGCACGGGAGAGAACCGTCGCTCGCTTGCCGACTTCCTGGGAATTGACACCACGCACATCGCGGAGCCGGCCGCCGCGTCCGCAGTGCACCTTCGGAATAATGTAAGTACCCACATTTTTTTTTTGTGTACCACGTCGGTAGTGTAAAAAGTTAAAAATATGAGTAAACCTATATTTCCCGCGGTTTGGTTACCGCCCGCTCCTTCAGAGAGGTTCCAGGTTCTTACGGGGTGGTATTGATACAGATTGTTTGCACGTGGTGCTTTGTTCAGAGGGTAGTTTTATTTTGTGAGTAGTCTTATTTTTAATGCATACGTCACACGTGGATGTACCACGTGATGTTGTAGTTGGGTCGTTTTTGGTAAAATTTTTTTGGTAAACCAGTAAAAATTAAATGGTTTTCAATGTATTCAGTGTTAGTGATCAATGTTTAAAAAATTGTTAGTATTGGAGTATATTGTTCATTTATTTTTAAAAATCGTTTTTTCTTTTAGCATTTTTTTTCTATATGAATTGGGATTTGAGACTCCAAGCGATAGGAAGACCACCCTCATTTTAAAGGCGGGAAACATACTTTTTAACTACCCTCTAAAAGCTGTTTTTACTTGCACTAGATACGGAGCGCGTTCTACGATTATTACAATGTGAGTACCCAAATATCTAAGCCTCCGTAATTAGATGCAGTTTTTCGTTTTTACAACCATATTGCGCTTCTTGCTTAATTTAATGTTTTTAACATCCCTTATTTTATTTGCGTTTTGGTTATCTTTTGTTTTCTATAAAGCTTTTACTTGGCGCCAACTAATGCAAACTGTCATTATTTATTCTTAAATAAACCTCTTCAATTTAGCTATAGCATTCAAGGTAAGATTGCACAAAATTCTCACACTACCCTCAAAACTACAAGTTTGCATACGTAATCTTAAGCACTCTGAAACCAGCTACTTTAAACGTGTCCAACTGCCAATTCTTAAGAATGAAACAAGTACAAGGCGGCCCCATGTTGGGCGCCAACACGGGGTTGTATTCTATCTAGTCTCGCAACATACATCACATTCCTTATATTCATATAGCGCCAAGAGCTTAAATCAAATTTTAAGTACAAAGCACTCCGTAGGTTTTATTGTCCGTTCATAATGTACCGTACGACATCCGGTTTGATGCCAGTTAATGTTAGCCGAGATTGGTGCCAACACTGGTCCGTATTAATGGGTCGGCCGTGCCAAATAATGCGGGCTGGATCGCTTGGGTTACTGCACTTGCATTAGCCGCCATCGTTGAGCCCGTATCACCCCCCGTCTATATGAGATGCGTACATTTTCTGGGTGGCTTAATCGCTTGTATGAACTGTATACAATTTAGAACTTTGATTTACAGCCCCATTTATCACTAGTTTGCGTACACAGCATGCATTCATATTTGACCCCTAAACTTCCCCGATTTATATTTAAACAATTCCCAACCACAATTCTATTTGCAGTTGTATCAATATGCATCTCTCCGCTAACGCGTGGACTATCGATTTCTCCATGAATATTTCATTACCTACTTGGAGCTAAATTTTCAGAAGTTTAAAACTATTTTCACTTCCCGTTATTTATTAAATGCGACGTGAATAGATGCCGAGTCTTCTCAATTTAGTAATGTGCCATTCGGGTTCCGACGAGTATGACAACGAGTTAAAGTGGAGAATATTTTCCAGTGAATTATCTTATCGATTCTGGTGAAACGCATTACCATGATTAGACAGGATTTATGTATTCGGGGAGGGCTATTTACGTCCCTCTGGAACTTGTTCGTTTATGTAGCGTTTGTATAGATGACTTGTTGTTGGTCAAGCTAAACAAATTGTTTCCATGAGATTTTGAGGTATTTCAAGCTTTTTATCGCGCTTACATTTCATCTATCAGAATTCTAGAACATTTAAACATTTTTTTTTTAGATCAAAGCACCAGGTTGGCAGATTCTAAATTTTTTAAACCTCGAAGTTTTTAATTGCAAGATCAGGCTCATTTAAATTGCATCTTCAAAGTAATACGCGTAGTGTCTGCCAAGAGGTTCGCGTCACAACATACCCTCCAATATGGGGAGCAAGTTAGCAATCGCGCACTTGGCAGGCGTCTGGCGGCGTATCGCCGGCTATTGGCATGCATCTGGCAATATAATATTATTTGTGTAGGCTCATGCCAAGGCCCTCGCGTTTAATCGGCTCGCGCCCGCGACCCGGAAAACTATCTTGGATACAGATACCCGGCTTTTCATGCTTGTTAACTTCGGGCACTCGATGCGTTTGACTGCCTTCGATTGCTCTACAATATTATCTAATATTGGTTCCGAACTTTTTGATTGCCTAATGCCACTTACGCGATGCAATTCAATTTAGATCCTGTAACTTCAACTTCCCCAAGAAATGTTTATTTTTTTTTTCAGAACCTTCGATTTTTAAACATCGTATAAAGTTGGATTTTAGTTCTATTCATGTATTGAATACAGTTAGTTGTAAAGCAGCGAAAGTTGTTGGAAATACATTGTGAAACAAATCTTATTTTATGGCATTTCCGAAGCTGCGGTCCTCGTATATTATGCGGTTACGGGGCATTAGGTGTTTCGGGAATTGTATTTAATAATTTATATCATAACTGCGACGTTCAATATGTTCGTAGCCATTTTCTTAGTATTTTGAAAGCTTTGGTGTACATATAAACCTTTCGATTTGACCGATTCGGATGTAGGTAGTCTTCATTCGTTCTCGAGTGCCTTAAAAGTACTCTTATCAACTAGGCCGAATAAACAGATTCTATTGTATTTGGGTAACACTAAAGTTAAGTAGGCCCAAATAAATCTGTAGGAGAACTATTTATTTTTTCGCGCCAATTATAAAATTATCCGATAAAACAGTACTGCCTTTGTAGAGATACGGAGGTCTGTTAAAACATTGTTTCGGGAAAACGTGAGAATGTGATAATTGATCTCATCACAACAGTTCAAAATTGAGTTGGTTGTGCATATTATTTTTGCCTTTTTTTTTATAAATATAATTGAAGACTTGTACCGTCGGATGCGGATTAAATACCACACGTTCGCTTATAAATGCATAGTTAGCAGATTTTTACCTAAAAGAGCGTGCCTTTTTGTATTGAGTACCTAGGTACTTACTCAATGACTTCCGTTGCGCAGGAGTGTGGCGGCGACGGTGATTGGCGCTGGAGCGATGAGCCGGGAAGCCCTGAGGCTGCGCAGACGCCGCGCGCGCTCGTGCCGGCCACCTGCTTCCCACCCCGACATCCCACAGCCTTCGCTAGCTACAGGTATCTTAGTTGTTTTCTTATCAGTTTGGTCCCAGGTTCGATCCCTAAACCAGTGATATGGGGTTTTTGATTTAGGTATTTGTGTACTTTATTGTTTTTCAAAATAGCGCATATAAATCTCAATCGATTAAAAAATTCTGTAAAAACTTCACCATTCACAAAGAACAGTAGAAGTACTGACACTAAGGTGGTTTTCTTTTAAGTGTTAAATCTAATTTAACTATTACCGTAAATCTTTCTTCTTAATACTGTGCCTACAAAATAAATAGCAACACATTTCTACATCCCCTTAAAAGCACAATTTTTCTTCTCAACACCTTTGCCGCGTCCATTTTGCCCTCCATTAATACTAATTAAAAACTTGCGTACCTTAATGCGTCGCGTAGTCGCGTACTAAGTAGCGTAGTGGCGTAGCGTACTTTAATGTAGCAATTATCACTAAGTACGCTTGTTGCAGCGAGAGTGCTCAGCCCGGGGCGCAGTGGCCCGAAGAATCAACCTCCGGACGAGGCATTACCGACCTTGTGGCTTCCTTGGTAAGTACCTTTTTTGTTTGAACTTGTGGTAAGGATGTAAGGTTGATTTGTGAAGGGAAAGGGTTTTTAAGTTTTTGGTATTATTTTTTACCTGTTCTTAACTTTACGACATGTCGTGTACTGCTTCGATGGCAGTGGTTGCAAGCGCGACTGCTGACTATAAAGTTATGGGTTCGATTCTTCAGGCATTGTTATTTTATTGAGGTTTTCATCATAAAGTTACTTAGTAGCAGCTATGAAGTCTGTGCCCGGTTGTTGGCAATACGCTCACCCCCTTTAACATAACTGGCAAATTGTGGGATCTACACCTTTGCTTAACACATTGACTGCCATGTAGGGCACCGGTGACCGGAGGCGGTCTTGTATTACGGGGCCACGTAGGGCACCGGTGACCTCACGGTAAACCTGTTTTCAGAGTTTATTTACGCGCCGTAGGACGCGTTTTCTACAGATTTCCTATTAGTAAGTGACCGGAATGGCGCTCAGGAGTAATACTTCCGCATGGTTTCTATGTAACGTAAAAATATTTTGAATTATTGAAGATAAACCTTCAATAACGTTAAAAATCCCAGAACACAACATTTTTTTTTAAATCCAATCGTATTTATAAATGGTATGGGAAGAATAATAAAACGAGTAGTAAAATTAAACTTTTTTACCTTTTAATACAAAAGTACCGTGATAGCGCGTGTAAACGACTGAGGCGCGCGGGTGCCCGGAGAGGGTGACCGCACGGCGCCTTGGTAACAAAAATCAACATAATTACTTCTGTGCGCCATGTAGGGTACCGGTGACCTCGTGAAGTTTTTTTCAATTTTCTGCGGAACCCTGCCTCCGATTGACCCCAAAATTTAATACTATGTATATCTAGACCCATAACATTAATTGGCACAATAATTTTTTTTTGTGATTTTTGTCATTATTACTCTGGCAGTTAATGTGTTAACCTTTCGAGGATTGCAACCGTGATATTGTTTTATTTTAAATTTAGATGACCGACCTAAACATTCTCGCCATTTATTGCCTCTCGTTGAATAGAAGTTTTCGAATACAAACATACCTGAAATATTTTATTTAGCATTTTTAAGAGAAGTACTTTTTTTAATGTTTCAACCGCGTTCCCGAAGTCTCTTACCCTACTGTTTATCCCATGTGGCTCGCAGCGTGATGGCCTATGCCCTATGACAATCACAACGTGGCTTAGGTACTATTAGTAAATGAATTTTCAAAATCGGTTCAGTAGATCCCGAGATTACCCCCCACAACTTCACAAACTTTTATTCTTTATATTATTAGCATAAATTAAGCGATAAATCTCTTGATTTCACCGTACAACAGGTTATAATAATAATTCATTAATTTTCCGCTGGTTATAGCTTGCGGTTGCTTTTTAAATTGCACCTTATTTTGGAGTGACTAAGATCTATACTAAAGTGCCTTGAGCCGGAAAGAGCATTATTACAATAGCTTGTATTCCCTGTATAAACAAGTGAAGCTCGTCCTCCCAGTGTTACAGTAAGTGCATGTTTCAGAAGGCTCTTGCGATGCCCTCCGCGTCAGCGTCGCTGCCGTCTGCCTCCGTGTCGCTCCCACCGGCGCTGCTCGACTGCGACCGGCTGGAGCGGTTCCAACGCCGGGAGCGGGATGAGCCGTGGACGAAGCGGAATAGTTCCCGGGAACATCGTAACGCTATGCTGCCTAGGCGTGCTTCTTTTTGTAAGTAGATCTTTTCTGTGATGTGTTTGTAGGCATCGTCAGCCACAGCCCGATTTCATCTACTGTTGGGTCTCCTAGCCTCATCCAAGACATCCCACGGTAGCAACAATGTAGTCTGCAAATGTCGCTGCCAGGCGATCAACACTGAATCTTCTTTCCATGACCTTGGACGCCACTCGGTCTGTTTTTTATCAGAGGCAGAATATAGGTAACCAGGATTTAATAGTATTATTGTTTACTGCCCGTTAATTAAAAGCACCCGTCAAATCTGCGCGCCGAGCATTGAATATCATAGTCAGTTTATCAATCCATTTAGATGTCGGTATTCGTAGTTGTCACAATGTAAACTTCTTTGATATTATTTTTCAGTGCGAATAATATACGTGCTCTTGCAAGACAAGTCGACAATACGCTTTTGATTTTTGTTGCGTTCTTACTACCTACCAACTTACCGGACTTTTAATACTTTAACTAATACAGTACTTATTTCATAAATACATGACAAATATCGAGTTTTGGTATTCCTTCAGTGGCGAAAACATAAAATAACATACCTACTAAAAACTAAACTGGTGTCGGCTATAGGTGGCGTGGTATCATGTGGGCGCAACGGAGCGCAAGTCCTGCGCTGGGGCGGGGAGCTCCCGCCGCGCTGCCCGGACCCCAGCGGCGGCTTCAGCGCGAAGGTGTTCCTCGGCGGCCTGCCCTGGGACATATCCGAGGAGGCTCTTATGCACACGCTCAAGCATTTTCAACCTATTCGGTGAGTAGTTCTTTTAAAGTCTTACAGTATCTACTTCAACGGCACTAAATTGCAAAAAACAAAACGAAAGCGATTTGAGCCAGTATTTTTGTTGTGATCATTTTATTTCTCAACTGGAGTTAACTGCTGTTTTCACGCCTAGTTCTAAACTTGGAAAGGAAAAATGGGCAGGATCGAGTCAGTCTTGCGCACCGAGGGTTTCGCACAAACTTGCGACATAAACAGCCATAACTTTTGACTGCGTAGATCTGAAGTGATCCAGTAAGGGCTCCGGTTTTTCATTTTAAGGCACGGAACCCTAAAAATACTTGGGTAGTATACTGGAGCTTTCTTTACAAACAGGCATCACGTTTTTCCGTTTCTATTTGACTTGTTCCCCAGTGTGGAGTGGCCAGGCCGCGAGGGCGGCAGCGCGGGCGCAGGCACGGGCGCGCCCCGCGGGTACGCCTACGTGACGTTCGACAGCGAGCGGCGCGTGCGCGCGCTGCTGGCCGCCAGCCGGCGCGACGGGTACGACTGGTACTACCGCATCGGCTCGAGGAAGATGCGGAGCAAGGAGGTATGTATCTAACGATTGGACTAAAACTTTCTTAAAGTTGTTATATGTATGTTTTCCTACGTGCTGCATGTTTGCAAATCAATGTTTGAAATAACAATGTGTAGCTATCACAATCCATTGAAACAGGTGATGTATTCGAACGTTGGGCACTTGTTATTTATTACAGTACCACAGCTCTCCATGCGATTTATAAAGTCCCGTATATATTTATTTATTACTAGTTTTTGCCCGTGGATTGCGTTAAATTTGGGGTAACACTGTTCCCCTTTCCTGATTTGACCTGTAGTTTTTGCCCTTGCGCCTTATTTGTTGTAATAGCAAAGCTAAGTTTTCCCTTTTCATCCCTTAAAAATTAGCCGTCTCCAGGGTCTCAACTTTCTTTGTACCAAAATTCATCAAAATCGGCTTGGCCGGCCAGGCGTGAAGGCGTAAAGTAAGGATTTTTTGTTACATCGTGGATCAGTTTCATTGAACCAAAATTATTTGACGGGCCTGTTAGTCTAGTGGTTAGTGGCCCTGACTGCTGAGCCGGAGGTCGTGGGTTCGATTCCCACCCAGGACAAACTTTGTGTGGCAAGCATGATTGTTTGTTCTGTGTCTGGGTGTGATTTATCTATAATATGTATGTATTTATAAATTATATAAGTATGTATATCAGTTGTCTGGTTACCATAACACAAGCTCTGCTTAGCTTGGGATCAGATAGCCGTGTGTGAGTTGTCCCAAGATATTTATTATTATTTATTTATTATTTATTAGGCATGCGACTTCCACCAACCTGCACTGGCCGTGACCGGATTATACCAGAGAAGCGTGTCCTCTAACTGGGTTTTTTTCCCTATTCTATATATTGAGTGTACTTCAATAATCCTGTTTCCGACCCCCCAGGTGCAGGTGATCCCGTGGGCGCTGTCGGACTCCAACTGGGTGGAAGGCGGGTCGGTCCGGCTTGAGCCGGGTCGCACGGTGTTCGTGGGCGCGCTGCACGGCATGCTCAGTGCGTCTGCACTCGCCACCATTATGAACGACCTGTTCCATGGAGTTGTTTATGCAGGTTAGTATAACGTATTGTACGAAAGGTGAAAAAAGAGCCACTTTTTTTTCACCTTTCATGATTCGAATTGGATCTTTTCAGTTGAATAAGGTCTAATTTATTTGAATTTAAAATCCTACTGTTACATATGATCTCCTCACATACATATATCCAGATAAATATACTCTTTTCTTGCGCCTTGAATTTATATATATTATTATAGTTTAAATTTATATCTATAAAACTAAAACCCTGCTTTTGCCTGTGGTAGTCTATTTTAATAGCAAACGCCTCTTTATACAATGTGTCCGGTCACAGTCTAGCGATATTCTATGTATGTACATATATAACAAACATTCTAGTACTTAAATTTATTGTCTTTTGAAAAAAAAAACTAGCATTTTTTTTAGTTTACAAAATATTCGTTGATTTGCATTTTTTTGGACTTTAATTTTGTTTTCTAAAGTTACGAAAATTATTGTTGTCTATTTTCGTCTCGGTACGACCAAAACTTTGAGAGATATGATTATTTTTTGTACACACATAAGAGAATATCTCAAAATAGCTGCCAAAAAGCGAAGAAGTGAACTAGACCCAAGTGTGTATCGTAATAGTATATTAAAACACTCGTTACATAAGTATCTAGAATATCGCTAGTCCATGACCGGACACATTGTATAGATCTACTTACCGGTAAAATATGCAATTTAAAAAAAAAAATCGTTCAGAATTTAGTAGTCCTTATGTTAACCTGTTACGAGTTAAATAAATACTTTTTTTTGGAGTTTACTCCTTAAGAATCGATTTTCATATATAAGGCGCCCGGTATGAGAAAAATCCGAGGGGTAAAACCTACTAAAGTAACGAAAATGTGTCACGTTTTTATTGCGCAACTTTCTAATTTGGCTGTGAGTGTATTAAGACGTACATATGGTATGCTGTATAGGCGACTATACCTATATACTATATGTTATTGGGCTTGTTTGTTTCTATCAGTGTCGATGTATTTATATTGCTATTTTTTCCTTTCATATGATATTAATCTTTTTTTCAGTTGAATAAACTCTTTTTGCGTATGGTTAGATACTCGTACTTAAGGAGTAAACTCCACTCGTGCGTCTAATATAAACTTGTATTCCCAGGTATAGATACGGATAAGTACAAGTACCCGATCGGGTCCGGACGCGTGACGTTCAACAACGTGCACTCGTACGTGCGCGCGATCTCTGCTGCCTACGTGCAGATACACACCGAGAAGTTCACTAAGAAGGTACGCACGAATTTAAACCTTATGGCTGTTTTCATAAACATTATTTTTGCATTTCACTTGTGGATAAAGTAATCTGATTGCACGGTTGACGCAGTGGCGAAGTGAACAATTGCTGCGCTGGGAGTCGCGGGTTCGATCCCCGCTCGATACCATTATTTGTATGACTTACAGGTACTTAGTTGCCTTTGGTCTGGCTATTTGTGTATGTGAGTTTAAATGTTTGTAGTCGCAATCACGATACAGGAGAAATTCCTAGTGTGGGTAGGGAAATGTTTAAAAAAAAACTTAATAACAAAATTTTATATCGGTTATATTCAATAATAAAAGATCAATGGTAAATATTTTATTTTTCGTGTAGTTAGGGCCTCTTGACTTCGCTTTACAATTTCCTTTACCGCAGTAAGTGATAAATACAATACGCACAAAAATCCAGAAAAAATGTTGCGTATGATTTCGAACTCGATACCTGACTTGGTAGCCTGACTGTACCACCACTAGGCTATTATAGTTCTTCAATACCGTTCTTACTAATATAGGAACTATAACTTTGTTCTCCAGGTGCAAGTTAACCCATACCTGGAAGACTCGATGTGTTCCATGTGCAACCTGCAGCAAGGACCCTACTTCTGTCGCGAGCCGACCTGCTTTGGGTAAGCCCATATTTTCTTTTATTTACCACTAGCTTTTGCCCGCGACTTCGTACGCGTGGATGAATAGTTCCCGTTCCCGGGAGATTTCCGGGATGGAAACTATCCTATGTCCTTTCTCGGGTCCCAGACTATATCTATACCAAATTTCATTAAAATCGGTTCAGTGGTTTAGGCGTGAAGAAGAGACAGACAGACAGAGTTACTTTCGCATTTATAATATTAGTTTAGATTTCTCTAATATTGTATTATTCAAAAGTCAAATTTAATTAGCGTGCGAATCTGAACACCGCTATATATTCAACTAGCTGGCGCTCGCGTGATATCGAAACAAAAGTATCTTATTATTCCAGATTTGCGCGCATAATCTACCTCTGTGCCAAATTACATCAAGATCCGTTTAGCCGTTTCGACGTGAAAGAGTAACAAACATTCATACGTCCATACATCTTCAGAAACATTCGCATTTATAATATTAGAAACGACGGGCGCTGGTTCAAATCCGGCTCGAAGGACCAATGTTGGCTTTGGTAGAATATGACTTAGAACTGTCTAAAATAGGGCTAAGTATGTCATCTTTGACGTAATATTTAAATACAAACTAGTATTTCGTACTCGGGAGGGTAGCCAGAAACGGCAGAATCCATTTGCATCGGTTTCGATGAACATTTCTGACAAGACCAAGTGTCTCACTAGGTCGTCCTTTGTTCTAACACGTATTCATGTATGAAGGCTTTCAAGTGTGTTCTCTTCCCAGTTACTTCTGCCGCTCGTGCTGGTCGTGGCAGCACTCGACGGACAACCACAAGCCGCTGACGCGCAACTCCAAGAGCTCCCCCCCCGCCGGCGCGCGCGCACTGCTGCCCGCGCACCCCCCCTCGCCCAGCGAACAACAGGCCGCCTTGTTCAATGGCATGTACAGCCATGGTATCGAAGGTGAGTGCAAGTTTTGATTTTATTTTGTGATCACTTGTTCAATTGCTTAGGGATAAGATTATATTTAGAACTTTATTATGTATGACATTGAGTTTCATTTTAATCTTTTCCTCGTCAGGCACGCCATCTCCCGCGACAAGCGGAACGAGTGGCACGAGCGAGGAGGCAAGCGGGGGCGGGTCGGACGGAGGGGGCGCGGAGGGCGCGGGGGGCGGGGGCGGGGGCGCGTGGGCGCGGTAGGCGCGCGCCTCCTGTTGTCGACCCGCTATTAAGTTCGGCGCTTCGCCAACACTTCGCTTCTAAGGTTGATTTAATTAAGATAAGTTACTCGAATGTTGCTAGATTCAAATTCTTGAGACTTTTTTTTCTAATTGTTTTTATGGTGTCTGCGTTTGCGCAAGTCTCCATTTTCTTATTCAATTGAACTAGGACAAACATATTTTATGTAAATTCTAAATCAATATGAGAAAACAATAAACATTCTCTACATTTAAAACCATTAGCTTCACGGATAACCAATTTTGACTAATTTTAAAATTAATGATTTTGACAATGTATTAAAGTAATTTGAGACGTTATCGCACATTCGAGTACTCTTGTCAACTGCTCAATTATTGATCTCTATTGTGATTCCAATTGATTGTAATTATTTTGAAATTATATTCTTATTAGTTAATTATTATATTTATTAGTTAATTGGTTTTTGTTTTGTAATGTGAAATCTGCCACATTACTTTTTAGTAGTTAAATAAAGTTTCATGTATTTACAAATGTTTTCTAGTTTCTGGCGTTTGTCGAGCATTTTTATATAAACTGTATATCGTTCACTAAAATACATTTTACTATAAAATATTTGATATTATAATACGCCATCAGCGTAGAGATGTTCCGTAGACAATTTTACGTATGTGCCTACTAGATTTAGGTGATTTTAATCGATTTTAATGTGCCTCCTAAAACTAGCCTATAGGCCTTTGCGCTATCAAATTTAAACATTTTAAATGGGCTTTTAAAATGTATAATCATTGTGATTTTAATATTTTAAGGATGTTCATAATCTTGTTATGAAATGTTGATTTTATCCGATCGCTTGTTTGATTTTAAACTATACAAATATACTGTTATTGCAAATGTTTGGAATTTAATTCTTACATCTTATACCTGGTATCCCATCCACACTCGACATATCAAAGCCGCGTGTGAACAAGGCTAGGCGAACACGATAATCATGCAAACGGAAATTCCTAAATGGATACCGTGAAACTGGCTGAATAGGTGTCCGTCACAATGAACGGTAACTAGACGTTTTTAACGTTGAATTTATGCCCAACAAATTCTTCCCTATTGCTTCTATTTCCTTCCTCACACCCTGAATGTTTTTTCCTTCCATCGTATCCTAGAATAAAAAAACATTTAGGAAGACCTTTAAATACGCCTAGTAACCGTTCATTCTGACGGACACCTGAATAGATAATGTAATCCCTGTCATAGTTTTGCTCACAATTTTTACTCGCTACATTTCATTACTTGTGGTTGTACGAAAATAGCCCGTGACGTCACAACACACGGGACGGACCTACAGCAGTGCACCGGCTTGAAGCGCCTGTACTATTTTCTGAGTTCCCTTTCCTATAGATCCGCATCATCAATGCAGAGTTTTGCGGGCTGTAGACCAAAAGTTAATTCAGATTAGATTAGCGTAGCCGATTATCTGCGTCAGCTATGCGAGCTAAATTAACTAAATTAGCTCACCTCTAGGCCTGCAACCCACATAAAAGCATCCCCGGTATTTCAAGCTATTTCGATACAATGCTGATATGGATCCTAGAGGCACTGATAAAAATAAACATTATTTAAATTTATTTACATGAAAGGGTGTAGTACAGGGTTTACAATACATTCAAGGGGTGAACAGATGTTTTAAGAAGCTACACCATGTATTATATGCCTTTAGGTTCCTAACAACTTCCCAAAACGGTAATTCCCTAAATGTCTATTTCGTATATCTTATTTCGTCCATTTCCCAAATAGTCCTTTTCTCAAAACGACTACTCCCAAACAAAACGTCTACACAAAATCTAACACTTGCTGTATTTTCTTAAAAAATTAAAGAATCGCTTTATCGTACTTTTTTTGAACAGGACTACAATGAGTAAATAAAAATGCTTAATGGAGATTAAAAAGGTTTATTTGCTTTTAGAACCTTTTTGTTTTTTCCATTATTAGAAAAAATAGATTTTTCTTAGTAGGTTACCCGGAACTGAACTATTTAGACTAGGATAATTACTAATTCAAAAAACATGGTTAGGTTAAAACTGTGACCTACGCCAGGAACGACTACATTATATAGAAAGTGGACGTTTTCAGAGTTGAAGTTATGGGAATTTTAGATTTGTGGTCGTTTAGGGAAAGTGGACGAAACGGGAAATAAACATTTAGGGAATTACCATTTTGGGACGGTGGACGTTTTGAGAAGTTGTCGTCATGAACCTAAAGGGTATTATGTACACCAAAATAAGTGACTCTGCTGAGAAACTACTTTGTTTAACATTAAAACTTGCATTTACGTTTTTGAACGCCATCGGCGTTTAACCTTTCGTGTGTCTATGATACAGACACAATTAATTACGCATTGTGTCTCGCGTGGATCCACGTCATAGACACACGAAAGGTTAAAAATTAAAAAAAACTTGTTAAAAAAAGTCTAACTGTGGTCTTCAATATCTACATAAATATGTGATTAGGTTCTCAGGTATGATCCAGAACAAACTGTAATGAGGTGTGTTAAGGATAATCTCCCACATCAAAAAAAATAAAGTCAAGATATAGAAATACGTATTTATCTTTATTAATAAGCACTAATAATTATTATGTACACATAATGTAAGTAAACAGATCATCTTAAACAAATGTGCCAATTATGAAGTATAATAATATGGTATGTAATCACGCCGGTGTGAACCTGTTGCACATTTTAACCAAAGCACAGAGGGAGAAAATTTTGTATCGTAAACAACCAATCCAATACTTTTTTTCAATTGGTATCTCACCGTCCGTCCAATGACGACAGTCCGTGTCGACGGCGCGTTAGCGTTCCAAGCGCGCCTCAAAACAGAGGGAGCTGCCAGGGCCTCCGCCTGCCGATGTGAAGGGTTGTTCAAAAATAGATACCGTGGCCCCGGAACATAAAGGGCAAAAGAATCATCATCCGCAAAAAACAGCGAAGAGAAAGATGTGAGTGGTGGGGCGAGGCGGCCGGCCCGCTTTTGTCGGCTCATATATCTTCACATTGTTGGAAACCTACTGTGCTCTGTTATTTTTATTTGCATATGTCTCTGATTTGGTGAGTTGGCGGCTAGCATCTAAACTTCATACCCAGGGTCCTGTCGTCGTTCCAATTCATGTTAATCGAAGCTCATGCTCATGTCGGAGGTGTTGGTCGCGTCGGGCGCGGGTGTGGCCGGGGCGATCGCCGGGCTCGACAGGTTCACGGTCGGGATCAATATGTTCACAGTCGGGAACGGGAACTGAGGGATCTCTTCCTCTGAAACAATAGCGAAGTTTGTTTATTTAAGTTTTGTTCGTAATCTGTAAATTTTGTTGTTAGGTTCGGGTTGCTAATACTGCGGGTTTTTTACGTCTTCCATCAGTCTTGCTGTCGATTTATTTCAACTTTATAAAGGAAATGTTCGATTTTGGGCTAGGAATATGTACACCGCATAGATAAAAAGGAAAAAAAATATAGATTCTCATAAAAATACAATTAAATTAGTTAGAATAAAAGTACAGGTGTACTTAATCAATTATTTGAAAAGTATTTTAGTGAGATAACCCTTTTTTTAAGGTAGCCATGACAGTAGTTATGACGTTTGATTGACGACTTTGACAGTTCTAAGCAAAGAGTATAAAATTATAGAGGGTACTTCTAAGTTTCGTTTACGTTTACTTTGAATCATCGTGTTCGTGAATGTTGAGTTAGTTGTGTTTCGGAGTTTTTAACGATTGTTTTTGTTTTGCGAAGCAGTTTACTATTACGGACCTTGATTGATTGCTTCTCTGTTGACCCTGGTTTTGTTATATGATAGTTTCTGATTCGTCAGTGATTTGGATCCCGTCGTATGTAGTGTTTTTTTTACAATAACAAGTTCAGTTTCAGGTATGTATCCTCTTTTCTTTGTTCAAATGTTATTTCTTTGCGATGTTTTCTTACCTTGTTCATTATTGTAACATTTTATCTCAAATTGTTCCAGTTTATTGACAATGGCGTGCGTAAGGCGCACCTCGGTAATAAATGAGAATGAACAATATTGCGCTAAACCATGTAACTAATCTAGCTGCAATAATAGGTATTACAAGATAAGCACACGCAAACAAGTAGTATGCTCGGAATTCGTGTTTTGTTTTTCTCGCAGTTATAAATAAGGTGACGCACAACACATCAATCAAATGTCATTGTCAAAATCACATTTAGCTTATTGCTGACCACCATATTTATTAGTAGTTGTGTTGCTCTCCTTGACCGAGTTAAATTGGATTTACATAAAAACGACGGCAAAATATAGGAAATTACAACAAAAAAACGTTAACTATACTGTATAGTGATATTTACATTAGGTGTACATAGAGCTGGCCCAAGCTCCATACATTTCTGGAACATTTCCTTTTCATGTTCTCGCTTTCCATTCAGTAGATTTATTCATATTAGACAATGACTTTGCCTGAATATCGTTGCCTATTGTACCTTCCCGTGTTCAGAAGTTTTGTGCTAGGTACTAGGTGGTTAATCTTCTTAATTCGTAAGATAATTTATTCGCATAAATAAATGACAACAAAATTGAGATTTCAATAATGGTAAGTAAACTTAATTCGTAAGTGTAGTGTAGTATGTTTCCTAGATGCGTTTTGGGAAAGAGTGGATGTGGGAGGGGACAGACATGGTGTTGTGGAGCTAACAACAGAGACAGAGATGCATATGTCTATCAGAGGACTGAGAGTCGATTCATTAAAATAAACTAACCTGTGAGCTGCGCATCAAGCCTGTCTACAATGGCGTCCAACATGGCCAGCGCCACGACGTCGTCGGGGTCCTTGGCGACAGCCGCGTGCAGCACGTCGGCGGCCTCCCGCTCCTGCCCCAGCAGCGCGCGGCACAGGCCCAGCGCGGCCAGCGACGCGGCGCGCGTCATAAACTAACCTGTGAGCTGCGCATCAAGCCTGTCTACAATGGCGTCCAACAAGGCCAGCGCCACGACGTCGTCGGGGTCCTTGGCGAGCGCCGCGTGCAGCACGTCGGCGGCCTCCCGCTCCTGCCCCAGCAGCGCGCGGCACAGGCCCAGCGCGGCCAGCGACGCGGCGCGCGTCATAAACTAACCTGTGAGCTGCGCATCAAGCCTGTCTACAATGGCGTCCAACAAGGCCAGCGCCACGACGTCGTCGGGGTCCTTGGCGAGCGCCGCGTGCAGCACGTCGGCGGCCTCCCGCTCCTGCCCCAGCAGCGCGCGGCACAGGCCCAGCGCGGCCAGCGACGCGGCGCGCGTCATAAACTAACCTGTGAGCTGCGCATCAAGCCTGTCTACAATGGCGTCCAACAAGGCCAGCGCCACGACGTCGTCGGGGTCCTTGGCGAGCGCCGCGTGCAGCACGTCGGCGGCCTCCCGCTCCTGCCCCAGCAGCGCGCGGCACAGGCCCAGCGCGGCCAGCGACGCGGCGCGCGTCATAAACTAACCTGTGAGCTGCGCATCAAGCCTGTCTACAATGGCGTCCAACAAGGCCAGCGCCACGACGTCGTCGGGGTCCTTGGCGAGCGCCGCGTGCAGCACGTCGGCGGCCTCCCGCTCCTGCCCCAGCAGCGCGCGGCACAGGCCCAGCGCGGCCAGCGACGCGGCGCGCGTCATAAACTAACCTGTGAGCTGCGCATCAAGCCTGTCTACAATGGCGTCCAACAAGGCCAGCGCCACGACGTCGTCGGGGTCCTTGGCGAGCGCCGCGTGCAGCACGTCGGCGGCCTCCCGCTCCTGCCCCAGCAGCGCGCGGCACAGGCCCAGCGCGGCCAGCGACGCGGCGCGCGTCATAAACTAACCTGTGAGCTGCGCATCAAGCCTGTCTACAATGGCGTCCAACAAGGCCAGCGCCACGACGTCGTCGGGGTCCTTGGCGAGCGCCGCGTGCAGCACGTCGGCGGCCTCCCGCTCCTGCCCCAGCAGCGCGCGGCACAGGCCCAGCGCGGCCAGCGACGCGGCGCGCGCGGGGCGCAGCGCCAGTGCCCGCGCGTGCCACGCCAGCGCCGCGCGCGGCTGCCCCAGCGCGCGCGACACGTGCCCCAGCGCGTCCAGCGTCGCCGCCCAGCGGGGACTCACCTGACGACACATTCTATTACTTCCATGTCTAAACTATAAATAGACTAGCTTTTGCCGCTAAATTTTGGGTAACACGGTTCCCTTTTTCTGATTTGCAGGTACCTGCTACCTGTAGTTTTCCCCTGTTTTTCCCTCTTTTTTCCTTATTTTTTTTTGTAAATTAGCCTATGTCCGTCTCCAGGGTTCCAATTATCTCTGCACCAAAATTCATGACCATTTAGGCCTGAAGAAATAACTAACCAACAAACAAACTCACTTCCGCTTTTATTATATTAGTAAGGATTACGAGATTAAAGGTTTAGCAAGGTGTTTGAAAAGACAATGCTAAATCAATTGCTGAACCACTTTAACACCAATACAATCTTACATGAAAGGCAGTATGGTATTCACCAAAGGTTGTTGTACGACTGACGCCAGTGTCACCTTAATAAAACACATATGTACTGCGTGGGACAAGATGCCATAGGAATCTTCTGTGACCTGACGAAGGCATTTGATTGCGTTAATCATGAAACCCGGCTTTTAAAACTTTAGCATTACGGTTTAGATAAACTTGCACTCAGTTTAGTAAAATCGTATTTAAAAGATAGACAGCAACAAGTTTAATTAATGGCGTCAATTCAATGGGTTTAAAAATTTTAAATGGGTGTACCACAAGGTTTTATATTGGGCCCCTTTCCTCTTTTTAGATATTAATGATATACCCCATTTATTTGAAAACCAACCACAAATGGTGTTATAGACGTACCACGAATCTCGAAGACGAATAACGCCCTATTGCAGGTCCATAATTGGGTTACTGCTAATAACTTGTATTGAATGGAAAAAAACAAAATGCATAAGATCCGCTCTACCAAACGTCAAAAGTAGTGATTGTGACATAGTATTAAATCAAGAGAAACTAGAATTCGTTAAAAAAACAATTTTCTTAGGCATCACACTCGACTCGAGGCTACAATGGGGTCCTCATTTAACATGTCTTGCAGGCCGGTTGAGTTCAGCAGCATATGCTGTAAGAAACATCCGTCCATATAAGTGTAAAGTACATTACACTCTACTGTGGACAGACTGCAGACATTGATTCTATATTATTCTGCAGAAAAGAGCCATCAGAGCCATGTATAATCTATGTAGGCGCGATTCTCTAAGAGAACTGTTTAAAATAATTAACATCATGACAGTACCTTGTCAATACATCTATGAAAATATCATGTACGTTAGGAAAAATCTGCATCTATTTAATAAAAAGAAGTGACAGACAACACTATTATACAAGAAATAGAAAACAACTGGTTCAGCCAGGTTTCAGGCTAGCTAAATTAGACTCCTAGTTTATGGGGTACTGTTTAAAATGTTGCAATAATATACGTCCACACATCCTACAACTGAATGAATCGAAGTTTAAATCTTGTATTGAACGCACACTATGTAGGCATACATATTATGAGTTGGAGATATAAAATAAATGCTTTGCTCAATGCCGGTCCTGCTCCACAACCATAGGGGCAAACTGATTAATCAGCATCTGAAGTTATTGTGGCAGCTGAAGAAGATTGTAGGACGATATTTGCGTTGCATAGACTCAATTTCCTATTGCTTAATATACTACGTGTAACATATAAGCGCAAGGCCTGAAAATAGTTTGCTCAGAATGGGCTTCCGAATCGATTTCCGTCATCCTTACAAATATTATAAAAGCGAAAGTGAGTTTGTTTGTTTTTTACCTCTTCACGCTTTAATGGCTAGCCGATTTTGATGATTTTTGGTACAGAGATAGTAACCAGGAGACGGACATAGGCAATTTTTTTTTAAGTGGTTGTGAGGGAGAAAGAGGGAAGAAAAGGAAGAAACTTACGCCTTATTGTACTACTAGCGTTAATACTACTAGCGTTACTATTACAAATCAATAAGGCGCAAGGGTAACTTTGTTACCCCGAATATAACGCGAGCGGAGTCGCGGGCAAAAGCTAAGCTAGTTATTTATATGTGTTAATTTTTCATGAAAATATCTTTCATCTAATTGAAATTATGTCTACCACGTCATAACAAGGTAAAAATACATTTTGTTCAAAGAAATTGTGACCTTAACTGAAAGACATAAAGATTATTTAACTGCACGGATGTATTTGTAATTCACCCATAGTAACTAGCTGCGTTAAAAAAAATACATATTTGTTGCAGAAAAATAGAACTTATTTCAAAGTATTAAAGCTTTTTTAAACGCATGACTGTATTTGGTAGTCGTCATACATCGCATTCTTTCATTGAGAAATCCATAAATATTAGAAAAATAGTGGTACGTTTTTTGCAAGTGGTAGAGCGAGCCGCAAAGATTTGTAGGTTTAGAGCGCTTTGATCTTTGACATTTAGTATGTGCCCTCGGTCCCGTAAGTGCATACATGTGCTCGAAAATCATAACACAGTAATTTGTTTAAGCGCGCGATGACATTCCAGTAAACCAATATTCATTACCCCGAGGTGACCACTGGCTCGTTGCAATGACAATGTCGAGTTAGCATGTCGCGAGTTTAAGTACGTTTTATCCTAACACTCCCGCGCTTTTCTCATGGAACGTGCGACGGCATCTTGAAGAATATGGCCCCTGGTGGATTGGTCGTGGAGTACCTGTGCAGTACAGTGACCTCCGCGATTTGTGGGGTCGAATATAATCGCTTGTTTATGTGAACGACGGTACATGTACGACGGTGCATTCAATGTAGTGAAAAGTGCCACTAATGTGCTTAACAGACTAAAATTAAACTTAAGAAAGCGCGCAATAAGTGCACCGAGCAGGTGGACATTTTGAAAGTTTGTTAAAAAGGGGACGAAGACTTGTAAATATTTTTATCTTTTAAACGCGCCGATTGTGAATATGACATCGCGACAGTAAAATAGGTACCTATTTCCCCACGCATTAGAGATAGCATTTCATAAATAGTAAAGCGGACTCAGTGATCGCGCGGCGGTATCTTAAAGTTAAACAAAAATATTCCAATCCGTCAGTCAAAGCCTGTGAAAGTGTGATGGAAAGAAGGAATCATAATTTTACTAGCAAAATAACTATCAATAAATGTCATATCACAAGTTGTGATTACTTAATCCAATTACGTATTTTGTTCGGACGTTGAACTACCGTAAACTACCTACAACAGAATGGGCGGTAGGCTTGCTAGTCAGCTGGTGTGTCGTAGTTTGCCGTGCGCTAGAGTGTGTGCGTAGGGATCGACTTCGAGTGCCCAAACTTCTGACGCCTACTCAGGGGAAAAATCTTATTAACAAAACTATGTGAGATTTAACTAAATGAAGTTACATATGGTATTTAGTCTTATAAATTAATGAACTAATTGGGGACTGGGGTGTATGAAGTCTTGCGCTAATTCCGTTACGCGTTGTATATAATATATTATAATAATAATTTAAATGCGAAAGTGAGTTTTATTTATTTATTTATTAAACTCTTGCAAATTTTTGCTTTTACTCTGGACGCTTTAAATGTGCTCGTTTTTCTACATCGTTCTCACATTTATGTATAATCTCAAAATGAATGATGTATCCATGATTTTGTAAAACATTATGATTTAACATTATTTTTGTGTCCATAGAGAAGAATGGGGGAAATTCGCTTTGGAATGGGCAACTACAGTACTTTCACAAGTTATTATGTCTTGAGACTGGGACTGTAGCAGCATCGTTTTTTTTTTGTTTTTATTACATTCAAATATTCATTCAAGTGCCTGTAATAATCTAATTGAAATAATAGTTTGAGTTTGAAAGAGGTACTTTACACACAACTATATCACTCACAAGATACACACACTCACCTCCTGCTTGTCTGGCGGCGTGGCGGCCTCTAGCGCCAGCAGCCACAGACTCCTGGCCTCGAAGTAGTCTCCGTCGGCGAAGGCCGCCGCCCCCGCCTCGTGCGCCACGTGCGGGTCTCGCACTAGTGACAGCACGCGACCCCACTTCACTTTCTCATTGCCTTCTGACTCTTCTACTATCTAAAAAAGAGTAGTAATATATTTTCTTCTTTGTGTTTCTGGCGCGAAAGATACAAGACAGAACTATCCGGAAAAAGAATGTAATGGTGGTTAAAACTACTTCAAAATGTATTTTTCTCTAGAAGAACTAAGAGAACACACAAACACCGAAGACGACCAATTTTATAGTTATTAAAGCAACACACTCCATAAATCAAGTAGGCGATGTAAAAAAAAAGAAAAAAAAATAGGCAGACGTGTGAAGACACTTTGCGTCGCACGTCGAAGATTAAAATGAACTTTTCTCTCATTAGGTTTTTTCCTGTATCGTGGGTGCATTTTAAAATCATTAAAACTCACATACACAAACAGCCAGACTCGAAACAACTACAGTACGGCCAACGAGAAGCGATACGAAAGGTCATTAACCTAAAGAACAACTGTGGCGTTGACAATCTAATATTTAGCTCTTTCCATCTTGTGCCTTTGTCGTAATGTCTCGTTCTCCCGGCAAAAACATGACGACGTTAAGACGGGTTCGTCAACATTCGGGCGGCCATTTTAGATGGGGTTTTAGCATGGGTTTTGTTTACATTTGCTATCGGTTCTAATTGGCCGTACTGTATACCTGTAGGTAATACAAATATTTGTTCCGTGCGGATATCGAAACCGCGACAAGCAGTCGATCGTTCAGCTACTGCGCCAACCGTGCCATGATTATAAGAGTATGATATTAAAGTAGGAAGTAACCTTAGCTTTAGGGTTATTATGTAGCGCGGCGGCCCGGGTGAGGAACCTCTCGCACATGGTGAAGTTGTTCAGCAGCGAGCACTCCACGCCCACGTACAGCGGCGGTAGGTGACAGCCCGCCATCAGCTGACTGGCCTGTGATGTACACACACGTTATACAAGCTTATTGAGTGGAAGTTTATAAAGTCACACACATGAAAATAGAACAAAAAAAAAGTGTGTGTGTCAGCTCCGACGCACGACTGGAGTTTACTCCTTAAGTACGAGTATCTAACCATACGCAAAAAGAGTTTATTCTACTGAAAAAAGATTAATATCATATGAAAGGGTAAATTCACAAATTAATGAAAAAAAATAGCAATATAAATACATCGACACTGATAGAAACAAACAAGCCAAATAACATATAGTATATAGGTATAGTCGCCTATACAGCATACCATATGTACGTCTTAATACACTCACAGCCAAATTAGAAAGTTGCGCACTAAAGGTGCGCACCAAAAACGTGACACATTTTCGTTACTTTAGTAGGTTTTACCCCTCGGATTTTTCGCATACCGGGCGCCTTATATATGCAAATCGATTCTTAAGGAGTAAAAACTTGGAGGTGTTAAGGGACACCCGGATGAAACGAAGTTATTATTTATTATGTACAAAAAACCTGTATACACTCAAATGTAACAACACTTTCGTTGCAACTTTTGGTCTTAATTTTTTCTGTCTAGCTATATTTCGCGCGGTAAGGAACTTTGTTCTAAAAAAACAATGGCTGCCACTGAGATATTTTGGATGTAAAAAAAAAAACTCAATCAATTAAAATATTTTTATTTCAAATAGGCATGCCTTATAAAATGCCGAGAAAAAGTTCACGGTTCGGGTTGGTCGTTTCTTATGGAGAAAACCGACAAGAAACTCTATGGTTACTCTTTTAAAAGTTAACATGCGTCTATGAATCTAGAAGACCCACAATGTACACTCATTCAAAGAATTGGTAAGAAAGAAATAGGAAATATTACAATATACAAAGTGGTTAAGATAATCCTTACTTCCTTACTGATATTATAAAAGCGAAATTGAGTTTGTTTGTTTGTTACCTCTTCACGCTTTAATGGCTACACCGACTTTGGTACAGAGATAGTCGGGAACTAGGAGACGGACATAGGCTAATTTTTATTTAAAAAAAGTGGGTTGTGAGGGAGAAAGAGGGAAGAAAAGGGAAAACTTAGCGTTGCTATTACAAATCAATAAGGCGCAAGGGGAACTGTGTTAGGTACCTCGAATTTGACGCGAGCGAAGCCGCGGGCAAAGCTAGTACAACAATAAATTAAACTACGCATACCTCAAGACGTTCTCAAACAGCCTATAAAAAAAAAAACATTTGAATATATCCAGTAGTTTATTCGAAGCACGTACCTCCCATGTTAGTGACCTATTTATAAAGGGTGTTTTATTTTGCTTCCCCTTTATGCCATTTAGTTAGTTCGATTTTTTTTTTATATTATTTTTGATTTGGTGTTAGGGTTTTTTTGATAGTTTAGAAATATTTTTATGAACTAGTATTGTCAATGTTTTTATTTATTGTCGACCAATTTGTAAATGTATATATAAAACAAGTGGCACAGATGTTACCATCAGTACTGTAACTATTCAAAACAAAGGTTGTATAAATATGTGATTTGACAGCTATTGTTGAAAAAAAAACGTCTGTTTTTTGCAAAAAATAAAATAAAATTGCAAAAAGTTAGAGACATCCACAAGTTTGTGCCGTTTATGAGCTATCAGGGACACCGCATGCGCAGAAAGAACTATATAGCCAGACTTTTTTTATCAATAACACTCTTGGTCGGACTTAGGAATGTGTGCTCCCCTTGAAGCTTTGTGACACAGAATTGTGCAAAACGTGGCAAACACCGAAAGAGATGCCTGGATGTCTCCCTTTTAAAAAGAAGCAGCGGTAAAATCTGATTGATAGAAGCAATGAAGCCAGCATTTTGCGTAAAAGTGGGGCAGGAATAAATAAATAATAAATAAATATTTTGGGACAACTCACACACGGCTATCTGATCCCAAGCTAAGCAGAGCTTGTGTTATGGTAACCAGACAACTGATATACATACTTAAATAATTTATAAATACATACATATTACAGATAAATCACACCCAGGAATAAACATTAGTTACCTTGAAGTAAGCCGCCATGGCCTGGTCGTGTTCGCTGTCGGCCGCGAAGCTGTGCCCGTACGCGAGCCACACGCAGCCCGCGCTCGGCTCCAGGCTCTTAGCCTTGCTCAGGTAACGACGGGCCAACTCGCTTTTACCTGAACGAATTAAAAACAAAGGAAAAGCGTTATGAAAATATTTATTAAAAAAAAAAACTACAATTTCATAGTTCGGAGTTGAATTCAGTTCAGGAATAAAGCAATGACAAAACTTGAGAGGTGTCAAGGGACACCCGGATGGAACGAAGTTATTATTTATTATGTACAAAAAACCTGTATACACTCAACAAAAATAATCGTCGCGACATCACACTGTTCAATGCGAAATAGAAAGACGAAACAAAAATTACTCTACGAGAGAGAAATAGACAGATAGACACGCGCACGCCGCACGGCTAACTATAGCAAAAAGTGTCGTTAAAACTTTTGGCAAGGCGCGATAAGGAACTTCGTTCCAATAAAAAAAAACTCACCAATAAGGTAATAATAGCACCCCACAGCATACCACGAGGTCCACGCATTAGGGTAGGCATCCACCAGAGAATGGGCGAAGGCAAAGAGCTCGGAGCTCCTCTTGAGCTCCACGAGGCACGCGGCCCGCACGTCCACGCAGCACCAGGGGTCCACGGCGTCTAAGGCACGCAGGGCTTCGCTCCAACGACAGGCCGCTGCCAACCGACGCGCGCGGCTCTGAGCGGCTTCCATCATGCGTGCGCCGACGAGCTCGGCCTCCGCTGTTATCTTTGCAAGACAAATATCTATTATTGCCCTGCATTCCATGGAGTGGGCCATCGCCATTCGTTCAACGCAGGCCCAGTGCGCATACGTCGTGTTTGCGGTCGAAAATATTTTGGATTCTAGGAAAGCCGGAGTTTCAATTACAGTATGAAAAAGGAGGGAGGGATGATAAAAACCGTATTGATCAATCATTACGTTTTGTGAGTTCTATGAATGGATGAGCATCCATTACATACAGAGTTTAGCTGTTGGTTCCGACTGTTATTTTTAATTTTTGACAGTCGTCACGGAAAGTCAGAATCCCGATAATCTGCCTACTAAATAGGTACTAGCTGTACGTAAAATACTGCAAGAAAGAGCCTACTAAATAGGTACTAGCTGTACGTAAAATACTGCAAGAAAGAGACAGATAAAACAACCCGGATCATTGTATTACTCACAGGGCATTCTGCATCAGGTTGCGGCAGGTTGACAGGCGCGGGCGAGTAGCGGTTGAGGCGCTCGCGGTACGCCGCGCGCAACAACGCACCTTCTGCCGCGCTCAGCTGACTGTTTATAGGTAGGGATTCTATCAGTTCACTCTCTGAAACAAATATTACATTATTAGACCCTGTATGGATAGAAAAATAACCAACTTCCAAAAAAAAAGACTTAATAATGTAAATGGATGAGCATCCATTATTTTTGTGAATACGCACAGTACTTTTAGATATGGTATGATGATAACTCACACAATTTTTGTCGAATATTCTTTATCCATTGTTACTAAAAGATATGAGCAGATACCCAAGCAATTTCAATAAAATACCCTGGTGCGGCGTGAGTGCATGTTGCTCCAGCAGTAGGTCCAGTGCCTCGTAGTGCGCGCAGTCGGCCCGCAGCGCCGCCGCCAGCGCCTCGGCCGCCGCCTCGCGCCGCTCCAGTGAACACAGCGCGCGCGCTTGCCATACTAGCACGCCTGCTAACGCACGCTGAAAACAACATTTTGCTTTTAGAGTATGTAGATCAATTTATATTTATTTTTATTATTTAAATAACAGGGAGGGTCCATCACCGCCGTGCCCTCGTGGAGGCGATCGGCGGCGGCGATCTCTCGCGTCCGGCCCTGGTTCAGGCCACGGTCCGGAGCGAGATCCCGGAACGGGAAGCGGTCACCACCTTCTGCGAAGCAGTAATGCTAGCAAAGGCGGTGGCCGGGCGTTTGAGGGAGAGAACATCTGCTCAGCCCAGCCGCCGCGGGAGACGCCCCGGGCGCCGGGCGCTGCGAGACGACTCCCGGCCACCGTAGATGCGGGCCTGTGGACGGTGAGCAATGGGTAGCTCACCGTCCGTCCGTCGATTGACGACAGGCCGTGTCGACGGCGCGTTCGTGTTTCACGCGCGCCTTAAAGAGAGTCAGCAAAGCAGAGGGGCTTGCCAGAGGCTCCGCCTGCCGGAGTTGCGGGTTGTTCGAAAGAGATACCACGTCCTCGGAACGTAAAGGGCAATAGATGGAACATGGGTGGGTTTTAGTCAGTACAAGTCTGACATGCCCGCTCATCTGATTGATTGAAGTCATTGAGGGAAGTCATTGGAAGATTTCACACCCGAAAAAAATAAAAAAGGGAGGGTCCATGTTATTTAAATAATACAAATATCTAATTTTTAATATCATCTGCCTAACTTTTTCCCAACTATATTGGGGTCAGCTTCCAGTCAGATGCAGCTAAATACCAGTATTTTACATGGAGTGACTGCCTATTTGACCTCCATCACCCATTTAGTCTGGGTAATGTGATACCCCAGGCAGCAGTATAGTGGTTAGGCAACAATGGATTTGTCATAAAACTTCCATAGTTATCCATACAAAACTATTTATTGGTAAAAATCCATCTTTCTGATGAGAGACACTTTATCTAGAATGACCACACTATTACTTTGACTAGAACTTGTAAGATGCATTAGAATACTTGCATTATGAGTCTGGTCAGTGTTCCTGGGCTCAAGGAGCATGGGGTCACACTCGTCCATCATGTTGAGGGCAGTGGCCGGCTCGCGTGCTGCTAGGTACGCGCGCATCGCTACGCCCAGGCATAGTAGGTGACGTCTGGTGCAAAAGTCGGATTTTTTAAATTAACATAGTAATCTCATAATAAGGTTTAAGCATTGCTACATCTGAATTGAAGAAAAGGGATGTTAATTACAGTGATATTTCATGTTCATGTTTGTTCAATAACTTGTTTTTTTCTGCATATTTTATGCAAATTTTTATTAAGTATTCATGTTGTCAATCAAGGAAATAAATAAACATTTATTACAGTACCATACCTAAATTTATCAGATATGTTCAAGACCTTACAAGTCTTCATTTCAGAAAGCTTACTTAACAATTAGAACTATAATGAACCTACACAAATGTCCTTTTTCATTGTGTTGTTTAGCTCCTTGAGTTAGGAGTCAAGCTAGGCCCATGCAAATCTGTGTGGTGTTTTCTTAAAATTACCATTTCTAAATCTGCATAGTCTTCATGTTAATTGACCAAGATTTTTATCTGGACCTTAAAAGAGACGTCTGAGTTTGTTTTGGTTATTTCTTCACGGAGAAAAAAGAGAAAAACAATGTGAAAAAGTGTTAAAATAAATATCATTTAACTGTATATCACCTGTGTAGTCCTCTAGAAGTGACCGCATGTGCAGCTCTATGTAGCTCCCCTCTAGCGAGCATGGCACTCGCCAGGAGCCACACATCATCCCCACTGGCCACATCTAGGCCTCCACCTGCTGCAGCCGCCGCTGCATCTGCCCAGAACAGAGCACTGGTCCATTGACCCTGGGACACATGATTACAGATAATAGTAACTGGAGCAGATTTTTTGTTTGATTAGCTAAAAATAGCATTAAATCTAGTTTTAACTTGTAGTCATTAGTGTAAACTGCTATAGAGGAATGTGAGGATCAAAGCAGCTGGTGGCATTATGTATTGTCTATCCATACCATTGGAACAAGGTGTGAGTTTATGTATACAGTATGCAAAAGGTAGGCATTTTATTAGTAGAGTTTATATTTTCAAGTATTAATGTTGATAATGAACATGATTATAACTTCCACTTATTTAAATTGGTCAGTTGAGAACACTTTTATCAATATACAGAAGTTAAGGTGGATTGTATGTCCATTAGGATGACCAAGTAAAAACATTATGGGATATTGATCACACCACTATCAAGGGTACTGAAAGGCCCCACATCATATTTAGGAAGTTTTCTACACCATTTTAGTACATCATCCTTTTATTCCTTCCCTTGTCTTGGCCGAATATTGCTAGTGTTCAGTTTCATCTTTGTTTATGAGCAAAATAACCTACAGAACCAGTTGTGAAACAACAAGAAAACGTAATATTTACCAGTTCAGAGTATTGCTTGACGAGCGACCGCATCAAATCGATGTTCATGCACCCTTCTATACTACCTCTACTAGTAGGTTCTGATTTATCCATCACGCTATGTATAAAACTCATAAGTGCACTTTAACATAAAGTTTTCAAGTTGGACGTTTGAATATGGTAACAAAACTTGATTAAACTAGCATTTACGATCTCAGCGATTTATAAAAAGCACACTTTTAATTAAAATAAAGGTTATTTTGATTTTAAATTAATATTTTAATCACTGTTTTCGTTTGTCCCGCCGACTATTTGACGTGATTATTTTTTTTTAATAACATTGAATGACAGTTTCATTTTTGACAAAATGGCAATAGTTCAAAACTTTAGAAGGTTTCAGTTAATTGTCAAGTGAGACCTTGTAAATAATGAAACCAATATTTAAATAATTGCTGATACTATACAGTGAAAATAAACTTATTACAAAATTTTGAATCTCTCACACGCATATTATTTATAAATTCATGAACAAAGGTTTTTGTGAAATTAAATGTTACTGTTTCAATTTGATGATACATGAACGCAGTTTTTATTAGCTTTACCCTGAATAGTACGTCTGAATTCAGAAGTAACATTTAATTTTTTGTCTCTTTTGCTCTTGCTTGATTTGGTATAACTTTGTCTTGGTTTTTTTTAGCGGCTAATACATCAGAATTTTGAGGAATGTACCCATGCTGTCAAGTGACAGATTTGAATTTTGATGACGGAAAGAAAAAGGTTATACACAGTAAAAGAGGGAATAGGCTGATTAAGATTTATTTATTAACCGTCACTAAATATTATTTAGGCGTTCCTAGTTTTTTATTGTGTAGTGTAATTATAGAATCACAGTTTGAGTTTTGTATACATCCTGGTAGTTCAAATAAAGCAACGTGTCCTAGGTTAGGCCGTTAGTGAAACATGTTAGTATATTTGAAATAACATGACTGAGAGGAAAATGTGCAAGTTTTACAATTTAAACGTGCCTGAACGTCGATCTGGGGAGGGTGGGCAAGGTGGTGGCGCGACACAGAACCACGGCAATAATGATGAGGATGACAGGAACTCTGAAGAGGCGACGCCGCCGCCCGTGCCGGCGCACGAGCACAAGCTCGAGTACAGCTACTGGATGTGGTTCTCGCGACGCCCGCCCGCGCGCGAGCTCTCCGCGTCCACCACTGGTTACGTTCAGGTTTGTTGTTGTCCAAGCTAATTCCTAACACTGCCATGCTGTCAAGGAATGTATCTCTAAAAGTACACATCACACTAAAATGCACAACTTACCAAACAAAGTATTATTGCTCCAATTGAGTTCATGTGATTGGTTTTGAATCTGATTGGTAGTGTACTACACACTAGTAAGTGGGTAAGTATTGTAGAAATATGCTAATTAATATCAATTTACATATGTTTATCAATATGGCACAGTTTTTTTTAACAGTTTTCTAACTTTTTTAGTTAATGTATAGGCTTGTAATGAAAATGCTAAATGAAATGGCTATACTAAACAAATTTTAAAGTTTCAATATTATGGCCTAAGAGTAAATATTATGAATGCATGGGTAACTTTCTAAGTCATGTTACCATACTAGTGTTTATTATTCAGTACTGGTTTGATCTCATTTTTCTTCTACTAGTAATCATATTATAGAAGAGAGTGTGACTGAATAATATTAACCACTCAGGTCCATCCTCATGAGCCTTGTTTGCCTAGGTTGGTCTGTAGATGATGATGATGGTGACAATCCATTACATACAGAGAAGTTTCCGTGCCTCTAAAAGTATGTTAAACCATTGATCCCAGCCGTCATTTATGATCTTTAATGAGTTCACTCTCAGCACAGAGCAAATATTTGTATGGTTTACAAATAGTTGTTCCAGGTCTGGCTGTTTGTGTTTTCAGTCATATAATACGGGAGATATTATTGAAATGGAGCAAAGTTAAAAATGAGTGTGTGTACTTATGTACACGCGTTAGAAGTTATACTTCTTTTTTCTTTGTACAGACGCCTGCAGGTCAAGCTACCCGAAACTGTAAATTTTTCCCAATGAACTTTGAACCTAATACTTTAGAAAAGTCGAAAATCTATCAAAGAAATCTGACAGATTGTAGTAGCTTCATGTGCAGGCGTCTGTACAAAATTTGATTCGATTTGTCAATATATTTACTTAATTTGATTATGGCAACACTTTAACGTAAGAATAGACGGCAGTAGGTAATTCATTTTATCAAATCAATTTCATAACTTATTATGTTTACAGAATAAACTTCTATACAAAATTGGCATTCTAATTACAGAATGACTTCAAAACTAAAGAAAATAATTGTAATATAATTTTTATCTTGATGCATGAGAAAAACCAGTACCGTTGATTGTCATGATTCTTTAACAAATAGATAAGATCAAGGATTAAATTAAATTACAAGTAATACTATTAACGTCGTTTGTGAAATTGGTTTAATAAAAACACCAAAATAATATTTATTTATTCACACTGTTTAATTGTACTGTTACGAAACACGTGTTTTAAATATAAAAATACTAGAATATACAACTTGAACATAGTTATCGATTTTCATGCCACCTACAACTAACTTCACACTGTCATCGTAAAAATTCACTCTCATCATTTTTCTCCATTGCGCCAAAAGAAGTATAACTTCAAAAAAAATACATGAGATAATGGGTCAAATGTTGTTTACCATACATAGGTATACCCCTGCCAAGCCTTGAGGGTGTGATGTTAATAATAGTGTTAGGTACTCCAACAAATATGTTGCCTCAGTAGATAGATATAGATTTCTTACCGAACAAGAAACTTGCAATCTATATTGTAGATTTAAACCAACCATAGCACTATTGATTTGCATTTATTAGCATGACCTACTTTATGGTTAGCTGTAACTGGTATTTGACACTAGATATTTTCTTACATTGTAAAGTTGTTGTCAGGACGATTCCTGTATTTAGTTTCTACTAGCTTTGCACTGCGGTTTCACCTGCTGCAGAACTCCTAATTGACATAGAGTGATGTTATATAGCCTATGACTCTCCCGAATAATGAGGCTTCCTATTGGTAATTGACCCCCTACAACTTCACAAACTTTATAATATTATGTAGTATAGATAATCCTTACTAATATTATAAAAGCAAAAGTGAGTTTGTTTGTTTTTTTACGTCTTCACGCCTTAATGGCTAAACCGATTTTGATGAATTTTGGTGCAGATAGTTGGGAACCTGGAGACGAACATAGGCTATTTTCTTTTTAACTGGTAAATGAGGGAGAAAGAGGGATGAAAAGGGTAAACTTAGCTTTGCTATTATAATCAACTAGTGACCCGTCCCAGTTTCGCACGGGTGTTACAAATCTTTGAAAATCCCCACTTTTCGCTACTATAATATGTATGTATTATACATAAAAACCTTCCTCTTGAATCACTCTATCTATTAAAAAAACCGCATCAAAATCCGTGGCGTAGTTTCAAAGATTTAAGCATACAAAGGGACATAGGGACAGAGAAAGCGACTTTGTTTTATACTATGTAGTGATAAGGCTCAAGAGCAAAAACTACAGGTAGCAGATACCTGCAAGTCAGGAAAGAGGAACTGTGTTACCCCGAATTAAACGCGAGCCAAGCCTTGGACAAAAGCTAGTACCAGTATAAACTAGTAAATAAACACCATATATATCTTAATATATATAAATCTCGTGTCACAATGTTTGTCCTCAATGGACTCCTAAACCACTTAACCGTTTATAATAAAATTCGCACACAATGTGGAGTTCGATCCAACTTGAGAGATAGGGTAGGTAGGGTATGTAGGGTAGGGGTAGGGTCTTTTCTATTTCCCATACAAACGTTGTCTAAATAAAATGGAGAGTCAAAATCCTAACTAATACAAGCGAAAGTACTAGGCTTGCATGAATTCACGGTGAAATTAATTCCAGCAGTTTGATCTGTGGATTCAAGTTCTTGATAGAACCAACTTAGCTTTACCGATATGGCTGGAAATATAAAAGAAAGTTGTGTTAGTAACACTATTTATAACTCAAGAACAGCTTTCGTTAGTCTCGCTAAAACTCGAGAACGGCTGAACCGATTTGCCTAATTTTAGTCTTGAAATACTCCTGGAAGTCCAGGGAAGGTTTAAAAGATGAGAAAAATTAGAATAATTGCCGGGAAAACACTAAAAACAGCCCTTTTCTATTTCCCATACAAACGTTTTCTAAATAAAATGGAGAGTCAAAATTCTTACTAATAAAAGCGAAAGTACTAGGCTTGCATGAATTCACGGTGAAATTATTATTTCTCAGAAAAAAATAACTTACTAAATTCGAAAATCTGCTTATTATTAATTGCCTTTAAGGCGGAACAGAGTTCGCCGGGTCAGCTAGTATATATATATAAACTTGTACTGGGTCTAGACATAAACTATTTAAAAAATGTATAAATAATTTGTGTATTCACGAAACAGTAGAATGCATGCATTCAAGTGGCTGGCCCATTGTATTGTCATCCAGTTATCTTCTATGTGTGCCAATGTCACGTTTCTCTGTCGCTACTTCTAGCCCCACCCACATGCAAGCATATAGTTTTACTCATATTCTAAAATGTTTGCAGAGAAAAGATTATTTTCAAATGTAGGTGAGCACTTGATTGCAGCATTTATCTTGGGTTAGATCTCTAAAGGAAAATGTGGACCCCACTTTTCAAAATCAAAAGCCTTTATTTCAAGTAGGTTTACGCCTTTTTTGAGCTGTCTATACAATGACAACAATATAATGAAGCTACAGTCCCAGTCACAAGGCATAATAACTGTGAAAGTACTGTAGTTGTCAATTCCAAATCATAGATGTCAATGCGATCTTCCATGCTCGACTTCGAGCTTGCTTTTTGTAGTAATATTAACTTGAAACATTATTTACGTACCAAGAGAAATATTATGAATCGTGTAGCAGTGTGCCACTTGTCTTAAACACCGGCTTTTAGTAATTTGATATAAAAGCTATAAATACACTGTAGGTATTTGCGAAGTCAACAAAATAATGTGCAACATATTTATTTGCCGCGTTATTTTGAACTGCAATCTTTGTTCTTTAAAGTACAAAATGCATTGCAGCTACTTTTAACCCAAAAACGAATATAAGGCAAAACTAGAGACTAACTCCTGTTTCTTGTTTTACTATGAGCAAAAATATGCTTCTTTCAAAGGTAAGAAAAACTTGTAGAAACGCGTAATGAGGTTGAAAATCTTATTTTTTATTTTGAATAAAAACATCGCTTCTAAATTGCTCCAGCAGTGTCTTGACATTATATCGCACCTATAATGCCCAATGGTGATCCTAAGGTACATTCCTATGGTATGGCGCTTGTCATATATCCGCGCAGTCGGGGAAGATTTTGTTGTCACTGCGCCGCGTGCAGAAGCGGTGATCACCGCAATCGCTAATCCGCTTCAGCACCCGACCTGCGCAGTTTTGACTGGGTGAAAAGTGATAATTGCGCTATGAATTCTTCAACTAATGCAATTTTTTCGCAATATTTCAGGCGTTACGTCTGGTGGGTAGGGTGGCGAGCGTGGAGCAGTGGTGGGGCTTGTACACGCACCTGGCGCGGCCGTCAGAGCTGCCGCCACTGTCCGACCTGCACCTCTTCAAACTGGGCATCAAACCCATGTGGGAGGACCCCGCTAATGTCAATGGAGGGAAATGGGTAAGGAAGTATTGGCTTAGACAGAAAATTCAGTCTGTTAAGTACTGTCGACTTAGCTGGCTCCTTGGAAACTGTAGCGATATTTCAATACATTATCTGTGTAAGTCTGGTGGCTGCAGTCTTGGCTCTGTCTGCTCGGTTTGAGTGCAGCTTAACTTATCCCTAGGTAAAAACTAGTCCTGAACAAAAGCCATGTTCAGTAATGGCTTCGTGATTTTTTTGTAAATAGGTATTTTCTAAATTTTTTATTTTCTAAATTTTTTTCATTTTTCATTTCATTTTCAAATTAAAAAAATAAACATGAAGCAGTATGGAAAAGTTATTATATGATTCAAATATAATGACTCAAAATTATGCTATTGAATAACCACCTTAAAATATTATTTTGATGTATTTTCAGGTTGTACGACTACGTAAAACACAGACGGGTCGCGCGTGGGAGGATCTGTGCATGGCGATGCTGGGCGAGCAGTTCATGGTCGGCCAGGAGCTCTGCGGGGTCGTGCTCTCCGTGCGGTTCCAGGTTAGACCACATTATCGTCAGCCACATCATTATGTGACCAGCTCATAACGTTCCACTGCAGGCCCATCGACAGATAGCTTTATTCTGCAATAGGCCTCCGGTGTCAGTAGTTCCGAGTAGTAACCGGGCGCTTGTGTCTCAGGACGACCACCTAGCGGTGTGGCACCGCACCGCGTCGGACACGCTGGCGGCGGCGCGCGTGCGGGACGCGCTGCGCCGCATCCTGCAGCTGCCGCCCGCCGTGCCCATCGAGTACAAGGCGCACGGCGACTGCCTGCGGGCCTCGGCGGGCCGCGCCGCGCCCGACGAGCCGGCCGCGCCGCCCTCGCCGCCGCCCTCCTAGCCAGCCCGCCCGCCCCTCCACGTCGGCGGCCGCGTCGTGTGAAATACAATATCGAGTGGTTTACGTTCTCTGACTTTCCGATCTGTCCGTATCGACAGTGGTGCCCCGTTCGTTTACCCTGCCGTTCCGACACTACAAAAACGAGACTTGTGACCGTTTTACCCTTTTGTAGACAATTAAATCAATACAAACCTTAGAAAAACCCTTGTTAGGCCAAAGTTAACCATCACCCGTACTACAGTAGCCGGCAGAGTATATATGACGATATTGTATTATTAACTGTGAATCTGAGTAAGATGACGACTGCTGCCCACAATAGTCGCGCCGGCGTCTCACGGCTGGCCCGCGCTGCCGATGTACATATAGTGAAATTCGAAGTAAATTAAACAAATTTGTAAAAGCGGTGTCGAGTCGTGAGCCCGAGCGCCCTACAATTTTACATATTGTACAGTGAAAACACCTGGATTTTAATAAAAATAAACAATCAGAATTTGTATACTTGAAATGTTTTTTTTTTCCTTAATTTCTCCATAACATGATGAACATGCATGACAAACATATTGGACGGTATGAATACCTATTATTGGATATATAATCTATTTTAACTTTTCTAGTAATTATTAAAAAATATCGAGGTCAGCGGACTTTTAATAAAATACAATATTTGTCTAGAAAATATATTTTAATACATCAAATTTCAACAGACATTCACGTTTGTTAATTGAAAGTAAAAAATAAATGATAAACATGGCCATTAAGACATTCGTTATTCGACTAAACACGAGACGACGCATCGACATCAAACAAATGTCTAATAGTGTCTACACACTAATCTAAGGACTTCCACTACTATTACAATAGTTATATTACACTAGAGCTGAGGACACACTGGACAATTTACAATGGAATTAGGCCTTTCCTAACAACATCATTGAGCTATAGCAAAATATTTTCCACAAATGAAAACGTTAAAAGACAACTGCGATTTACATAAGCTATCGACAAATCTTTTGCACATTATCATTTGTATAAAAAACCTACAGCTCCTATAAAATTAATTTAGTCTTGATCTATTTTTATATGGGAGTGTGTCCACAACCTAAAACTCTGACATTCAGACGAAAATATCCTAGACTAGACTTAAATCGAAATTATTTACATTTGGCAACATTACTTAGTCTATGTGTGGTGATATGCACACGGCATAGGTAAATCAAATAAGCTATGATTTCCCATTATGATATTTCATTTATGTTCTAAAATCACAATATTTTCAATGATATTTTTTTTAGGGGTCTTATTTCTTGCGTCACTTTGTGTAAACCCTTAAGAATTGCAAAGTGGCATAAGAGAACAAAATCACAGTTGTTTTTTACCAATAAAGTGCGTTCAACATTATTTTTAATTCTAGTTTTTGAGGGAGAAACAACCTCTTATAAAGTTGATCTTAAGATTCAAGTTCTCCCTTTGGGAACTCGCCTCTGCAGTTAGCATAACCAGTCCGGTTTGGCTCAACGTGTACTGTTTACTTACATCGCAACGACATTACGACTAGCCTCTAGCCTAGTACGCCTTTACACTCACACGATCTCTTAGGGTTGAACCTCATCTTAATATCGGGAATGATGTCAAACGCGGCAACGTCGACGACGCTCTGTTTCTCGCTTTGGCGACGGTTCTGAGCGAAAGAAAAGGATAGGAGAATGGAAAAGTGCTATTCCGTGCTGACAGATGAAGTTCAATCCTTGTAAAAATGCAACTGTCAATGTTTTAAAACATTGTGTTTAATACTTTTAGCGCCTTTAAAATCACTTGGTGAAAATGCACTTGATACAATCATATCCAACCTCAAATATCCTTTTCATGCAACACGTGTGAGTGATACGCACTAACGGAAGCATGCCCTAAGACTGATTAGCGCTAAATAACATTAAAATTAACTTAGCAAATGACACTCACTTATGCAAATACTAACACCTAATTTCATTGCTACAATTTCCCATTAATTTAGCACTTTTTAGAACGCCTCACGAATTAAGAGCCGATAAACTAAGTAAATAAAGCCAATTATCAAAATAATACCAGTCTTACTAAGTAGGAGGTCCCCGTTATGAGAATCAGGCAAGATTAGTTACGTCAAATCAATTCCATTTATACGATCGATCGATTCCATTTGTTCTGGCAGTGGAGTAATGGGCAATAAAACCATAAGTACTAATTTACAAGTAACAGTATCATTTCCTACTGAATGCAATGAATTTAAGGCAACATTGAACATTGAGCTTAATAAACTAAGTTTGAATTTTGCTTACAAACATTGCATTAACAAAAAATGATATTGCTCTTTGTGAATGAGCTTCAATACACACACAGACGTATGTATTTCGTGCATACTACATTAATTATACTAAGTAAGGGACCCCATATTGTTACAAAAAAAAAATGTCTAAAAATAATCTATGGATATAACAATATTATTAAAAATAAAATGTAACACGAGTATTAAATAAAATAGCGCGGCCTGGTTAAACTGCCTTAAATAATATTTTGTTAGTACTTAAACCAAAGCTACATGAAAAGTAAATTGATAAAAATATATTAAATATAAGCAACGATTTTATAATCAAATAAATAAAATCGGATTCAAAATCGAAATTTAATTAATATTTTTATTCGAAACTAAACACAGAACAAAACCTCTTAATAAATATTTACGTTAATCAAAATTAAAGCAACCGTATCTATGATAAAAGCTGTTTTCAGGACATTTATTTCGTCAATTTATTGTCTAAATAACATATAATTAAATTTATAAATATTTCTAAAAAAGAATAAAGACATTTAAAAATATAAAAATAGTAGCCCACCGGTATCGGGAACAGGGCTCAGGACATTTTATTGTTAAGAAGAAAAATGTACTGGGTAAGTAGTAGTTTTAATTTGATATAATCCCGCCATTTATCAGTAGAGATCCGAAAAGGTATAGTAGCTTCACCTAAGTTCTTCGCCAATGTGAACACTTTTGTGTCTTGTGTCGAATACAAGCTACCAATCAATGTTTGATTTGTATCATATCTGCGCAAACGAGGACACTTTTGTGTATTGTGTCGGATACTAGCTACCAATGAATATTTTATTTGTATGGCATTGCGCAAACGAGGACACTTTTGTGTCTTGTGTCGGATACTAGCTAATAATGAATATTTGATTTATATGGCACTGCGCAAACGAGGACACTTTAGTGTCTTGTGTCGGATACAAGCTACCAATCAATGTTTGATTTGTATCGCGCTGCGCAAACGAGAACACTTTTGTGTCTTGTGTCGGATACTAGCTACCAATGAATATTTTATTTATATGGCACTGCGCAAACGAGGACACTTTTGTGTCTTGTGTCAGCTACAAGTTACATGAATATTTGATTTTCTGTAATATTGTGTTGGTAACAAAAAGTGTATGTTTGCGCACACCTTAAATGTCCAAAAACACGTGGATATATTCCTCCATTTTAGAAGAAAGTATTATCCACATACCTACGTTGAAATTATGGGGAGAAGCCAGGGTACCTCGCGAAATAGATTTTGACGTTTTTTACAATTTGCAGGTCACTATAAGGCTGCATGTTGAACAAAATATTACCTACACATGCATTTATACACGCATGCATTTACAGAATTAAAATCATAAAAGACCGCCTCGTTGGTCTTGTGGTCGCAAGCGCAACTTCAATGAGGTCCTTAAAAACAGACGAAATGTGGGTAGGTACACCTATACCTAGCCCTTAAATGATTACAGGCATGATATTATCAGTTAGGGGGTAGGTATCTAAGTTCCCATAGATTGATTATTTCATTAAAAAGACATTAAATTGAATTGAATGAACTAAGAAGGTTGTATCGATCATTTTAATTATTCTTACTCTGTAAAGCCGCGTTATTACGGTTCCGAATCATATTTTAACCAACATACAACCGAACACAAACCAAAAATTAAAAAAAAAAGTTGGCGGGCTACCATAACGCTTCCTTCTTAAATCAAATATACTCGACCCATTCCGGTCTCTATTTATCAAAGACACCGTAGTAAACTTATATTAGCTGCGACATTAACTAGAACCCATTGACGGCGCAAAAGGAAACGGCGACGGCTCAGGAAAGGGAGCGCGAACGACGACAAATTACCATACATTAGATCGTGGTAGGATGTTTATGAATAGCTGCGTAAGTTGTTTGTCAGTCAATCAGTTAAACGTCTAGTCTCCGTCTGGGCCTCAATCGACTAGGTGTTAAGATAGGACGGATTTTAAAACATTTCGACTAAAAATAAGCACCACATTTCATTAGGGGGCTTCAATTTATTACGTGGGCGTTTAAGGGAGTCCAGCCCAATCTCACGAGAGATAGTGGGAGTCTCGGCAAATATCATGGCTTTTTTATCGCGCGGTTTAGAGCCAATTTTTCAATAGATTTATCCAACGAATAAGTCTGTGCTTTTGACAGTTTTTGTATGGACACTGTCAAAACGTGACATTTAGTCTTTTGACAAAAGTTACCTAATGATTGAAAAATCGTCCCTTAATGAAGTAAAATGAGTGATATAAGTGGGGAGGGTGAAGGTGTCAAGTCAATTATCCATCTCACCAAAGGGAGGTTTAAAAAAATCGCCGAATTCGCGTCACATGTAAGCGTCACGTCAATCACGGTTTCGCTCGTGTCCAACAGACAAAAAAAACAAAATTACTCAGTTAATGGTCTACGTATGTGTCAAATTCTACTAAAACCTTTTTAAGGCGTGAAAAACCAACAAATAGACCGATAGAATTACTTATGGATATTATTGTCAGTATGAAACTTAACATTTTTATCAACTTATAGGTAAAGCTTTTTTTCGGGTATAAAATAATAAAATCCGCAAAAACAAGGATGTATTAAAAACGTCCGTCTGATGTCTTTGCCCTTTTTAAATATTTAACGGCCCTACCCTTAATTAGTCATGTCGGAATCTCATAGATCATTAAAAAGGACGCGTTCTAATTTGGGATCGACCCGATCGCGACCAGAATAGAATACTGAGACAAGTTATTACAGCCGTCTCATATATACCAACCTGAAAAAAAAAACTGTTGATTTGAATGATTTTGAAACAAATTCAAAAAAGTTCTCATTCTAAAACCAACAGTTTTTTTTAAAGGGACTGGTATTGCCATTTAATTATTTTGTCGTCGTTCAGGAATAAAAAGAAAGATTTCGAATGCCTAGATTTCTACGTATCTAGATGAATCAGGGTTTAGATAATTATAGAATTAACTAATACAAGTTGTTAGTAAAGACTTTACGTTTTTTCATTCAATTCCTATTAGTGTGCCCATTTTTAAATTATTATCGCAGTAAAATTTATTCAAATGTGTACTTTATTAGTATTTTGATTGTAAGTGTGCAATAAAAATGTGCGTTATGTAATCATTGATTCTTAATAAAAATAATATATTTATACATACTGCCTTCTAGATTCGTAAACCCCTGTGTTCTAAATTTTATCGTAATAATTCATAACAGTTCTCAAAAAGTAAAACCAATAAAAAAACTTGATTTAAATCTTTTGATTATTTCATTTACAATGTCATCTTAATATTAATAAAATCATGCTGAAACTACACTACAAATACGCAAGTTAAAAGAGAAACTTTGATCTTTAAAGTAAATGATAGAAGTTTAGTATAATACTTATTTAATAAAACGAAGATGTAGTGCAGTTTCACAATATTTTGTAAAACAGGGATATTTTAAAACCTATTAGACTACTTTATAATTTCGACTATATCTATTTACGAGATATTCCGCTTTTCAATTATAAGTCATAGTTTTCGATGTATTTTAATTATAACTGTGAAAATAAAATCATAAATGAACACTTTCCTTTTAAAATAACCCTATTTTACACGTCATAATGCTACCACTTCGCGACGTTACGTTCGATTAAAATTCTTGATAACGAATCACACAGCGTCCTTTTAAACGCGAGAATCCTTAAATTAAGCGCGTATCATCTAGAATATTCTAGAAACACCACTTCAGATTCAATAATACAGATAGTGTTTTGATTGTCCAATTCATAACTTAAACTTTGTATTTGTACTTTAACTTTGACAATCAATGGCTGCCGCTTTACTCTGAACTTTCATTCACTACTTAGGTACAGAAATGGTTGGGCGTAGCATTAGCCAATTCTTCAGCCCAAGTCCCATGTTACTTGAGCACTTCATCTCTCTTTTTGTTTCTCAAAAAACCCAAACATCTTTTATTTAGACGTCTCGCTCCCATCCATTCATTCACCAACATTTATATGCTTTCTTTCAGTCACATGCCTTGCATTCTTTTTTATTCAGCGTCACACATAATAAAATAAAAACCAGACATACTAAAATCAAAAAATATTTTGACTTTACCTTTACTCTGAAGAACTGCTGTATAGACAAAGAGAGGAAACCTGTCTCCCCCTCAGTGGGTATATTGTACTGCTCCGTAAGCCAAAAGCGATAACTCAACAAATGCATGTTTACAGAGAATACGGAATAAGTAAAATTATTTAATACGAGACTGAAATTTGCACATTTTTTGACTGTCCTAATATAGCTCTGAGTGATTTCTCAAGCTGTCTGATGCATTTGATATTAGATAATACCGTCTTTGGCTTGCGAGGGCAGTATAGGCTAAGTCAGCCACGCCCATACCAATCCAACTACTCCGTACCTACTTCTAATGTCCAGTTCAGAACTGTATGAGCGGCAGCTCGATGTAGTGACGTCAGCAGCTCTGCTGGTCGGCCAGCTCGTGGATGAGCAGAGGGGTGGTGTCGGGGGTGAGGGCGGGCACGGCGCTGGCGGGTTGCTGCGCGCACACGCGCTCCAGCACGCACGACGCGGACAGGCGGGCCTCCGCGTCGTGGTCCCAGCACTCTTCCATCGTGTCGCACAGGACTGTTAGACCCTGAGGAGGAAGACGCTTTTAGAACTTTGCCTTTATATGGTTTGGTAAATAACTGGGTCATCTACGTAACATACGATCATACCAATGATCTCCTATGGGTTAGGCAGAGGTGTACCTAACAGTACACTCACATTTAGCCACCCGTGGCTGGTACTTAAAAAATCTTGGATGAAAAACTCAATAACACTGCCCGACCTTTTAAAAAAATAAATTGTTTTTATCAACAGAATATTATACACAAATAAATATGAAGATTCATAAAATAATTTGCTTTTAATAACAAATTGACATTTAATTGAGCTCTAAATTCAAAAATATCCGTATTTCAAATTTTTTATATTAAGCTGTTTAGCGGTAGAAGAAAAAGCGAAGGTAAAAAACAAATTAATTCATAGTTTTATATTGATGAATAACAAAAGTACTTTTTGTCCTGTTACGTATTTAATTTCTCCGTAAGTGTATTGAAAAATATCGTTTAACTTTGCTTCACATGAGAATTTGTCACTGTTGTTTGCGGCTCTATAACACTCTCGCGTAGCGGCTCGGGCGTTAATTCCGCTTCGGCCGCAATGACAAAGTTTCTTAACTTGAATCAAAATGTACTTTTGATTTTAATTGACTATTCGTTTCATAATCAAGTTGCCAACAATGGCATGAAAGGTGTCCAACTAAATGTTCAATTAATTAATATTACTGTTTAAATAAACCGATAATACGAAAAGGAAGGAAAACTGTAGCTAATTATTAATTTATCGAATCATTAAGGTTTTAGTAACATTAATGAATGAGTAATTAAACACAAATATATAAATATATATATATTTTATGATTTTCCTGTAATCTGCACATAACTATGCTATTTGTATGGCCTACAGATAGTTGTTCCAGGTCTGGCTGTTTGTGTATGTGAGTTTAAATGTTTGTAAACGCACCCACTATACAGGAGTAATTCAAAGAGTGGGGACTACGATTAAAAAAAAAACAAAAAACAGGTAGATTGGTACAGCTGCTGTTTAGCATTAAGTCCCAACTCGATTCCCAGGTTGAACAAAATGTTTTCGGGCTTATTCGTTAGAGATTTCCGCAAATCGGTTCAAAAACCAGGACCTTTTTGCCCGATATGTGCCTTATATGGAACTAACTAGAAAATGTGAGTGTTCCTACTATGGTTCAGCTCTACCTACCTACATAAAAGCTCAATGTTATATATTAGGACTACAAACGCCTGCCGGGGATGCGGGTTGTTCGAAAGAGATACCGCGGCCCCGGAACATAAAGGGCAATAGAAGGAATATGGGTGAGTTTTAGTCAGTACGTCTGAAACTCTAAGTTATTTGATGATTTCCTATCCGCAAAATAAAGGACTACAAATTGTGTAGGAATATGAAGTTAAACCATCATAATGTTATCTTAAACAGACGTGCGTAGAGGAAGGATGTCGCTGCATCTATTGATTAGCTATCATTGTTGAGTACTTCTCTAGAGTTCAAATACAAATAGCTTCTGTCTGTTCGCTGCTTCGTTCGTATTATGATCGGGAATTATCCCACATAAACGTTTTCAATTTACTCGGGGATAAGGTAGCTTCGAAAGAGATACCGCGGCTCCGGAATGTAAAGGGCAATCGAAGGAACATGGGTGGGTTTTAGTCAGTACAAGTCACTTAAAGGAAGGAAGTTATTTGAGGATTTGCCCACACCAAAAAAAAGGTAGCTTCCTAATAGTGAAGGATTTTTTTGATCCGAATCAGAATTTCTAGAGATTACCCCTTAGATCTAATCTTCCAAACATATTATAAATTTTACTTCTATATATATAATCTACTAACTGTTCCCCACGGTTTCACCCGCGCTGCTCAGCACCTGTTGGTCGTAGCGTGATGTTATATAGCATATAGCCTTCCTCAAGAAATGGACTATCCAACACTAAAAGAATTTTCCAATTCCAACCAGTAGTCCCTGAGATTAGCGCGTTCAAACAAACAAACTCTTCAGCTTTATAATATTACTAGCTGTGCCCCGGCATGCGTTGCAATGCAATTTTGTATCTTTCTACCTACCCCAGTGGCGGCGTAGCATGGGTTGGCACCCGGGGCGACTTTCTACTGAGCACCCTCAAAATACTAAACGCGATTGCGTGACTTTATTTTGCTTAAATATTCTATAATATCAAAATTTACGTTTCGGTCCTTTACAATGGGCAATATGGAAAGACTGGTAGGTCGCGTTTGGGTCATTGTAAATTTTAAGTAAGATATTATTACCTAACTAAACATTTGAGAAACGTCTTTTACAAGAAGTCACTGAAGCCACACAAATGCGTTGCGGGTTGTTCGAAAGAGATACCGCGGCCTCGGAACGTAAAGGGCAATAGAAGAAACATGGGTGGGTTTTAGTCAGTACAAGTCTGACATGCCCCCCTGCTCCACCCAGAGCGGGGGAAGTCATTGGATGATTTCCCACCCGAAAAAAAAAAAAAAAAAAAGCCACACAAATGCTTAAAAAAAGATGGTAACACTCGATGATAGTACTTCAGTACTATCGAAAATAATATTGAACTCATTTTGAATGTACATATTTGGACACTACTCGTTTACTTTTTGTATATAGATAGCATGTCCTATTCCTAGGTCAAACTACTTCTGAAAAAACCCTCTATTGTCTGATGAAATGATTTTGGCGTACCAGGAAGAGAAAAACATCTAAAAGGCACTCCTCTTTGTTTCTCTTGGTCTCTTAACATTTTGATGTTCATGGTCAATAGATTTTTGAAGCATCAATCCATTACAAGATTTTCCTTTTTTAAAACAGGAGAGTAGACTTTCAGAATTCGTTATGTGTTCGGACACTTAAGGATTTAGCTTCCACTATGAATTAAATTCTTTGACGAAAATCTGTTATACAAAAACTGCAGAATATTTTTTTTTATCATAAATGACTTCCAAAAAAAAAAAAGTCGAAAATAACTTTCCGGAAGTCGGTAGCAAAAAATTCAACGAAACCCACAAAAGTTAAGTACGTTATTTTCGACTTTTTTTTCAAAAAAGTTTTTTTCTTGTGGAATCTAATAGCAATAGCTAGCATGCAAAAAAAACAACCGTTTGCCTAGGCATTGTAGAACTTACCACAAAATTAGTCCAAAGTTCCAAATTACCGTTAGAGTTTGGTAATCAAAAATGTTCAGAGCTTAATAAAAAAATAAGTCAGGGGTGCCAGAGGTTTCTAAATGATTTCAAAAACTTCTATGGACCTTCAGAAGACAAAATCGTTAAAAAAATATAAAGCTTGATCGGGGATTATTTCCTATAATTAGCTTTGATAGCAATTTCTAGGTAAGCGTGCTTCATCGTCGACCACATCATCACTTACCATCAGGTGAGATAGTGGTCAAACGCGAGCCTATCAATAATAAAAAAAAAATAAAGGAACTTTTCAGTTATTCTTATAATTTGTGATTTCATAATTTTTCCCACTATTATGATAAAAAATACGGTAGATAGTTTACAAATTTTATTAAAACACCCTACAAAAGGTTTTCAAAATGCCGCCCTAACACAGAAATTCACAATCTACATCTACGTGCGAAATTGTCTTTTAGCTGTCTAAATGCTTCTCTGTTACTTCTTACAACATTTCCCGGTTCTTCAATTTTCCGTCTCAGCTCTTCTTCATTGTTAGTTTCCCGTGCGTATCATCGAGCCTGGACGGCAGCTCGAATGGGCCAATTAGTTCACCGTTGAGAACGCCGGACCACATGTTCACACTGAAGCGGCGCGCGGCGTTGAAAATTTTATGGTCTTACGGAATAACGGTCTAGCCAGGCGGCCGTCCAGGCTCGATGGAGCCACCTACAAGGAGTTCTTGGAGAACCAATGACCAATTTTGCTGTCAGACGTAAACTTAACAAAGAAGACATGGTTTACAACTAAAAGACAATTTCCTCCTTAGATGTAGCTCGTGCATTTCTGTGGTAGGGCGGCATTTTGAAAACCTTTTGTAGGGTGTTTTAATAAAATTTGTGAACTATCTACCGTATTTTTTATCATAACAGTGGAAAAAATAACGAAATCACAAATTATAACAATAACTGTAAAAAGACATATTTAAAAATGTAATCATATGTAAAATAAATAAATGTACGAATAACTGTAAAAATACCTTTATTGCTATCAATGCTAATTACACGAAATAATCCCTGATCAAGCTCTATATTTTTTTAACGATTTTGTCTTCTGAAGGTCCATAGAAGTTTTTGAAACCATTTAGAAACCTCTGGCACCCCTGACTTATTTTGTATTAAGCTCTGAACATTTTTGATTACCAACCCAAGTAACACAGAAGCGCTGAATAGTAGCTGAATCACTGTTCACAATGGAATTTTAAGTTGAATGAACCTGCTGAATAATAGCGTTAGAGGCGCCTACTCAGCTGATATAACTCTGATTTGGCCACAAATTAATCAGCTGTTAGCTGAATAATGTAGCTGGTTGCACTATATCAGCGTTATTTGAGCATTATTAAAGGTAACAGTCGCCCCAAGAGCTGAATAATGACTGGTTATCAGGGTATGCGTTACCTTTTATACACTACAAGGGCTGAATAATAGAGTACTTGTTACCTATTTTTCAGCACAAAATACACTCCAGGATATTAGTAACTCTTTGAAGGAGCTGACAATTTACAAGTCGCAAAATTGCGAACAATTTTAACCCTACCACTTAATAATTATTATTTTGACATCTTTTCTGTGAACCATTTTGTAAAGTGTTTGTGGGAAATATAGAATAACGGTAAACTTAAAACTTTGTTTGTCCATGAATGTCCATGAAATTCGAATGGGAAAGAGAGTTTATTGTCAAATACTATATAATTATAGACGAAATAATAGGAATAAAGAGAAAAAAAATAAAAACCAATGTTAGGTGAAAATTTTGAAAATAGTACTTAAAAAAATTCTAGCTCCTAAACTACATAAAATCGCGGAATTTACATGGGGGTAATTCAGGTACCCCTTAGCATAAGGCATCTAATTTTTTTCTTTGGACGCCTATCAACTGGCCACCCTGTATATATTTACTATATACTGTATCAATGTCACTTTCAACACCTTGCTGTGGTATGTTTAATACCAGAGAACCAGAAGGTGCTATGAACTTCAAAATTGATCCAGATAATGATTCGCGTGCAGATTAAACGATCACATCATAGAAACAATAACACTGGCTAACTGACTAAGTGTCAACTGTGATTGCTTTGATCGACACATCAACAAACTTGCCCCTGTTGCCCGCGCCGACCTTGTCGTGCAGATGCGCCAGTGGCTACTAATCTGCACGACTGGCTTGGCATTCCGTTGTCATCCCTTTTTGTTGGGGTGGGAAATCATCAAATACCTTTCCCCGCTCTGGGCGGAGCGGGGGAGCGTCAGAATTTTGCTGACTACTACTACTGACTAAAACCCACCCATGTTCCTTTTATTGCCCTTTACGTTCCGGGGCTGCGGTATCTTTTTCTAACAACCCGCCACCCCAGCAGGTTGTCACCCCTTGATGCTTGGCACCCGGGGCGGACCGCCCCCGCCGCCCCCCCCTTACGCCGCTACTGACCTACCCTACCTACCCTACTTCTCTTACCGGGATTAAAAGTATCCTTTGTCCGTCTCCTGGTTCTAAGCTCCCTCGTCACCAATTTTCAGCTAAATCGGTTCAGCTGTTCTTGAGTTATAAGTGGAGTAACTAACACGACTTTCTTTTATATATATAGATAAGTAATAAGTATAGATAACAAAAAAAAGGAATTTCTGAATTAGTTGCTAGGGGCAAATATCGAAAACAACTGAACCGATTTCGCTAATTCCTTTTTGTTGTGTTCGTTAATGTCAGAAGAGTAGGGTGTGGGTAGGGTAGGTAGGGGTGTAGGTAGGGTAGGTAGAGCAGTAGGTAGGTAGAAAAATTGCATTGCAACGCATGCCGCACAGCAAGTATTAGTATAAAAATAACAGTTACTTACGGGATGATTCCGCCAGTGTGGAGGTATGTGCGGTCTAAGTTTTCTCTGCACCACAGCTTCCTGCATCTCTTCGAGGCTTGGATGAGAACCTACCTCCTCTTCAAGAGGCAGACGATATTGTCCTGGTAATTCCGGCGCCGCGTCAGTACATCTAAAAAGTTTCATAACGAATTTAAGAGTCGGACACTGCCAGAGAATATTCGGGGGAATGCAGAAATCAACATTATATTTCTGATACAATCAGTAGTTACTTCTCTCAGCCATTCACTCAATTTCTTTTCATCATCGTTCTCAGTAGTGCTAATATTTATTAAATAAAGAAACGCCAATGATAAATACTAGCTCTAGGCCTTGGGTCTACAGGCATTATAATAAAATGGACATCGTCACTTGACGGCGCTGAGTCGGCACATTTTGAGCCGGCAGAATTTTGGTTCGAAGACACGATGTTTTAGGACCAAAACAGACAGTAAAACTTTCGATAAATAACTAAATAGGTTCACTATTTTCATTCAAACAAATCAATTAATTAAACTACGATCAGATTCGCTTCTCGCCAATATATTTGCTTTCCAAAATACTTTCGCCGATTCAATAATTCAAAAGTTTCAGTTCAGAAGTGGTGAATTTGACCTAAAAACACAAATGGTGTGCATCTAAACTTAGTTCTCTATTCGATGTTTGCACTAGAAAGTTCTAGCGAAACGAATGCAACGGTTTCACTGAGGTATTAATAACTTTTTATTGGATTTCCTTGCGGTATAGAACCTTTTGCTTGCTATGGAAATTCAACCTTAAATTGAGAAAACGGGTGATTACAATCAAGCATTAAGGTTATTTTTAGCGAATGTGCAGTAGGCTAGTAAAACATGGGCACTGCACTTGTGTTAAAACCCCAAAAGTCCTTTTATCTTGAGACTAAATGCGACACTACCGAAGACCTTAGTCGTTAATTATAAGGCTGAGTCAAATATTAACATACAAATCTATCCGAATTTTAATTTGCATGACTGTTTTGCAGCAACTCAAATTACAAAACTGACTTACCTTGAAGCGATCTCCCAGAGCACAAGAGCGCACGCGTACATGTCTATCCTTAGGAAAGCGTCTTTCGTGAAGTTGATAGCTCCATCCAGCACCTCTGGGGCCATGTACCGCCTAGTTCCAACCTGTCCATGGGCATCGCCACAGCCTCTCCCGGCCACAAAGATCAAGGCGAGGCCAAAGTCGGCAATACAAGCGCTCAGGTCAGCTTTTAAGAGGACATTCTTCGATTTAAAGTCTCTATGTGCGACGGCCGGCTTTCCGCCGCCTTCTTCATGCAGATGAGCGAGGCCTCGCGCCACGCACGCCGCGATACGCCAAGCCTCTACCCAAGTTAGCGTGTGTCCTTTTAGATAGTCGCATAGAGAACCCTGGTGAAAAAGTATTGATGTAGATAGACTTTTACCTCTTATACTAATTTGTCATTCTAAAAATAGTAGCGTTATCTTGTAGAAACTGCCGGAGAAATCTTTCTTGTTTCTAGCATATCGATCTATCAAGATGCAGTCGGGTATTTTTAGTTTGCGCGTATTATGTCGTACTGCGGTTAACACTTAATGTATAATATATATTTCACAAAATACGAAAATCGAAAACGGGACAGTTTCAGTTGCTTTAGATAATATTTTCTCTTACTTTTTCGACGAGATTATCTACCGAGTTAAAATATTAATTTGCAAATAACTCACCTTCTCATGGTAAGCTGTGACCAGCCAATATTCAGCTTGGAGGTTGTCGCCTTTCTTGTCCACACCAATATAATGAAGGATATCTGGATGATCCATCCTAGCGAGCCTAAAGATCTCTTGCTCAGCGAGCCACGACTGCTTGTCTTGCAAGGGGAACACTTTGACGGCTACATCTCGTTGGCCAAGCTTTGCCCTCCACACTGCTCCAAATCGTCCTCTTGCCCTGACCTCGCATAATGTAACCTGTCCCACCAGACCGGCGGCCTCGTTCTCCATGCCGGCGCCAGCGGACGGCGGCCGCGACAGAGACGCTTCACCATTAGCCAACTCAGCGAACGACGATCCTTTACGCTTTCTATACAGAAGGTAGCAACAAACAAGGATCGCGAATAGCAAGAACAGCGGAGTTAATGTGTAGGCGATGACTGCTTTTGTGTCGTCGTCGGCGCTAGGCACTGCCGATGCGGGTACTCTCTCTGGAGGGATTTCGGTAGGCGCCGGTATTCCAGCTTCTATACCTGGGAACACTACGTTCTGATTGCACATGTCTCCCTCGCAGCAGCAGTGGAGGAGCGGCAGCTTGGAGTTGTGCAGTCTGCAGTTCGATGTGCGGTCTGTACACGACACAGTGTCCACGAAGCATCCTTTAACCTTCGGATATGCGGTGTTTGTGACGTTGTCGAACTGCCATAGAACAAAGCAATGGCTGCTTTTGTCTGCTTCAACGGGTTGACATTCTTCTTTGATAACGTCTGGGACACAAGTGGAGTTCTCGGCGGTGTCGCATGTGGACGTTTGGGACCCGTTGAAGAACTCACATTGTCTGGTGGTGACTCGGCCTTCTTTTGGCCGAGGTGGGAAATTCTCGTCAGAAGGTGGCGCTGCTGTAAGTGACGTCACTTGAGTACCTTTAACAAGAGTTCTCTCATTATACTCTCATTCACAGCTAGATTTTACGTGATACCGGCAAAATGGTCAGAAAATTCTCAATTCCTAATTTATACAATGTGTGTTGTTACAATTTAGGCACACAAGCATTTCCTCAAAAGCTGCAGGCTGTATTAATTGCGACATGTTTACAGTTATCTACGAGATCACAGAGGTTCATCCATTATTTACCTTTAATCGAATTATTTTATTGTTTACTAATTGCTATGCAGATTGCCTCTGACTAGATAAATTGAGATATCAATGACACAGAGTATAAAGCTGATTTCTAGTGTTTTACATTAAATACAAATATGGTACGATGATTCAACAGCTAGGAATGAGTGTTCTCTGCCCTGTAATTACTCATTGACCTAATAAATATAAAATAATAGTCTATGAGTATTCCGCTGCTGTATACCTGTATGACAATGAATTTAATGTGAGATGTGCAAAATATTATTTACCAATCCTTACTTCCTTACTAATATTATAAAAGCAAAAGTGAGTTTGTTTGTTACCTCTTCACGCTTTAATGGCTGAACCGATTTTGATGAATTTTGGTGCATAGATAGTTGGGAACCAGGAGACGGACATAGGCTAATTTTTATTTAAAAAAAAGTGGGATGTGAGGGAGAAAGAGGGAAGAAAAGGGAAAACTAAGCTATGCTATTCCAAATCAATAAGGCGCAAGAGGAACTGTGTTACCCCAAATTTAACGCGGGCGAAGCCGCGGGCGAAAGCTAGTATATATATATATATTAAACTTTGCCCCACACTAGGAATTGTTCCTGTATCGTGGGCGTTGTTCCGTGCAGGGAACACGCGATACGCAGCGCAGCAGTCGATCGCTCAGCCACTGCGCCAACCGTGTCGTCCAATCAAATAATTTTATTATGACAAAAAAAATACGTGATTTTGGCAGCGAGGAGGAGGGGGTAGATTAAAACCTCAATGAAATGAGGAGAGGTTTATAAAAATGGTTTTAAAAAGTTTGCATAGGCAGTATTCCACAGGAATGTATTAGCTTTCAGCCTTCCAGCTGGACCACTGTGCACATGCCATACAAATCCCAACGCGTATTCTAAGTTCTAATTCAGTTCAGCCTTATCTTACTTTTAAGCCTACATCATCATTCACCTGCCCTTAACCCAATTTGACAACATGGTTGGCACAGTGGCCGAGCAATCAACTGCTGTTTTGTGTGTTGCGATTTCAATCCCCGCACCGAACATATATTTGTATGGCCTACAGATAGTTGTTCCCAGTCTGGCTGTTTATGTGTGTAATTTTAAATGTATGTAAACGCACCCAGGATACAGGAGAAATTCCAAGAGTGGAGCAACGCTTAAAAAAAGAATTGTAGTCATATCAGCCGTCACCTCCTCCCTAGCCATATCATCCTTCACATAGCCCATCCATAGTTTCTTTGATCTTCCTATACTCTGATAGGCAACTAAATTTATATGATATCATTGCATTATCATTTATCATACCATAAATGAATTTGGATAAGGATCAGAGGATGATACCCCAAAACTGATCCACATTATTTTATAAAGAACTAGCTGTGCCCCGGCATGTGTTGCAATGCAATTTTGTGTCTTTCTACCTACCCTACCTACCCCACCTACCCCTACCTACCCTACTTTTCTTACCTGGATGAAAAGTATCCTATGTCCGTCTCCTGGTTCTAAGCTACCTCCTCACCAATTTTCAGCTAAATCGGTTCAGCCGTTCTTGAGTTATAAGTGGAGTAACTAACACGACTTTCTTCTATATATATAGATATAGCTAATTCTATAGATTCAATAGTAGTCTTATCAATGTCAACATAAACAAGTTTTAAATATGCCAAAATATTATATGCAAGACAAATATTTCAAGATTGCATTTGGACTTATCTATTTCATGATAGCTATTTGCAATATTCTAATTTTGTTATTTATTGGTACTCATTTGAGATATCTACTATTCTTTGCAACTTTGTAAATAGATATCTTAAGTTCATTAAAAGATTAAATTAAACATTGGCCTGACAAATTGTTAATTAAAGTTGACTAATATTGAATGAATACTAAGGGTATCAGTATGAATTGATACCCATGTTTGTCTCATTTGGATATTAATTTAGTTTGCTAATAAATTTTATTGAAGCCCAGTATAGCTGTTTGATGTTTTTTTTTTTATAAACCTTGCTAGTTTTATTTTTAGACTTTACTGTAAATAACTTTAAACTACATGTAAAGAATATAACACTAGCTATTTTCAAGTTTTGATAACAATATTCAAAAAGAATGGATTCAAGTAATATCATAACTTGTTTACAAAAAACTACTTAAGTGTAAATAAATTATTTGTCAACAAACAGCCATGAGACAGTAGAGCAGTAGATTTTTGACTACAAATTCCCTAGCTTTTGCGCCAAAAACGCACAAATCACAAAACAATATCTTATCAGAGTGCAAACATTTGCTCTTGTGAAGAATTGAGAGATAGACACAAGGCTTACCTAACACCAGCATCACGGCGAGGTACAATATCCTCGGAGCCATCATCAGAACCATGGCGCAGGCGGGTACAGTCCTCCGGACCCGACGCGACAATGCAATGTTATTTTTATACGCGGCCCCGACATCAAACGTCTAGTCTATTTAGGAAATTCCGACATAAGTACATGTCAGATAAACAACGCACATCCCAATACAGTCAATTCAAACACATCCACAATATACAACTACGCTAGGAACACTGCAACTTGCACGATGATCAATTTTAATTAATCCAATAATCTCAATTGCATTGATTTCAATTAGTATTTCCGAAAATAAAGAGCATCATACAAATAGTACGAGGCTCCTTTTTTTTGACGTTTATAGTGAAGGGTTGAGAATTCTGTCCCTTTCATTTCTAAAATAGTAGGGTGCAGGAAAACTTTTAGTAAATAATACTTATTTTCACAGAGAAAATTGCCCAGGAAGTGGTAATGAGCAAATCGAAATCAAAACAAAATTTTCTCCACTTTTTGTGAGTGACGAGTTAAACAGTGACATGAATCTTTTTGCACTATTTATTGTGTGGTAGATTTAGCACATGCTACAAAAACTGCTACACAATGAAGAAACGCAAACGGATTCACAGGTTAGCGCGTATACTACATATTTGTCTACAACTAAACAAATAGTGCTGGTAATGTGATACAATCAATTGGTGGATTTTACTGAATGAGCAAGATTATCATTTTATTACATAAATATACAATATGAGTGGCCAGCAAAACGGTGTGGGTTGTTTATAACCCGTATGGCCTGCCGTCTGTGCCTTTTTTTTTATAAAAACAACGCCAAAGGTTCTAAATGTTTCAAAAGCTAAGTTAAGTTAAGTTAAGCACTTACTTTTGTAATAATTTGTTTATTTTCATTCCAAACTTACTTATATTTTTACTCACACAGTACCAGAGAACTTTATTTATTAGTGTTTCTTATTAGTATGCTTAGTACAAATACTATAGAACATTTATTTTATTATTTATACGTTTCTGTTGTCTAAACCCTATGCCAATTAACCTAACTGATAGTACATGCTATGTTTAATAGCTTAAACATAGCATATACTATCAGTTGGATCCTAATGAAACAAAACGACACACAATTTCATCTGTAGATTAGTGACCGAGTTATATATTATTTTTAGGCTCATATGGCCTATGTACTTTGTACAAAGCGGTAGGTTAAGCTTTTTCCTGGGTTAAGCAATTTGCTCTATGAAAATTAGTGACGAATAAAAAAAAACTAACTATCTCGGAAGACTGAATTTTTTAAGAAGAAAGTTAATACTCCAACTTTGAAACATTGATGCAGTGGCTGAGCGATAGATTGCTGAGCTTTGTGTCACGGGTTCGATCCCCGCACGGAACAAATATTTGTATGACCTACATCCTACATTTTTAGTTTTAGGTGTTTAGAACGAAAGCCTCTAAAAAAAATTAAGTACCTAAGAAAAAATCATTACTTGGTAAATTAAACAAGAATTAAAGTGTTTTGAAACTCTAGCACTCCATGGGTACCTGCCCATCACAAAATTCAAATTTTCAGTTAATCACTAATCGCCTTGTAATAAGCGGAAACGAGTGGGTGGAAGCGCCAAAGCAACTCGCCATATTCAATATTAATTATATTCTTTTCATTCCGCAGGCCACTGCCAGGTTGGATGTTGATTCATACAAATAACACAACACAAATGAACATAAACAAATATTGCAGAGTTACAGTAATTTAAATCAGCAATACAACCCTGTGTGTTCATTTCACCCCATGAATGACTATTACATGAAAAACTCACTTAATGGGTTCAAACGAACTTAGTGAAGTAAACTCATACTATAAATAATAATTAAATCCAATAACTAACTGTCGTAAAACTTGAATTTTGCGGGTCATCCTGACACTTTCACTTTATGTAAATCACAAACAGCTTACTTTGTGGAAACAATAAGGTACTAACACCGCTTAAAAATAATTTTGTCCAGATTATAACTTAACATTCTTATTCGACTAAGAGAAAGACAAAGGATCAGCACTTATATTTTTACGTAGTAACACATTAGTGGAGATGGCAACGTTTTTTTTCCAGAACTGACACTGACACTAACGACAGGGACTGTCATTTTGGGTAAACAACAACACTCCGATAGTTCTTCTATCTATTGCGATTTAATGAATTTAAACTATTTTGCTGTTTAGCTAAGTCAAAATGTTATGGGATGTGACAATATAATAAAGACAAAATGTCATTCTTCTATTTAACCCCAGTTAAAGGTGACTTGCCTGCACATTTATTAGAAGTTATTCTTGTTAATAGGTTAGGGCATTTAAAAACGTTTATTAGCGATGAGGCACCTACATACAACGAATATGTTGTAGAAGGAAGTATATACGACAATGTTGGACATTTTATGCTCTGCATAATATCGATTCTAATCGAAAACAAAGAGTTTTCTGAGTATGTTCTGAAGACTGAATTAGAGTTGTTCAAACGCCGACTAACATGTCTAACTGCCTATGAAATGAGATCGTTTTCGAAGAAGCTACTCAGAAGTATAAAGAAGTATGGCAACATACCAAAACTTATTGAATCACTACAAGTATTATGTCAGCATCTGATGTTAAAGGATGTAGCACAGCACATGTGCTCAACACATAGCAGTAACTGCTCTCTGCACACTATCAGTTTAAACTTCAAGCAATGTCTTTACCTTGTAGCTAGAAGACAAGTTGAAATAAAAAATGGTATAGCAAATATACCATGTGGAAGATGGAGACAATATTTAATATCTCTATTTAGAGAAAATTTGGTTAACCGATTAAAGAGAACTGATGTGACACCTCTCAGGAGCGACTCAAGGATAATGGAGCTAGTTCATAAGATAAAGAGAGAATTCAACGTTTCTAAAGGCATGACCAATGTCTTATTGAGTAAAAATGTGGACATGGCTTCTTCATTTTTCCCGCCCTGCATGCTAAATCTGCATCAAAACTTGCGAAGAAGGCATAGACTGTCCCACACACAGAGGTTCCATTACAGCTTATTTTTAAAGGATATTGGCATGCCTATAGAAGAAACTATAAACTTCTGGAGGGCAGAATACAGGTTGCATCCAACTGGCAATCATAGTTGTTGTCATAACTGGGAACAGGCTGAGAAGAAATATATGTATGGTATAAGGCACATGTATGGCTTGGAAGGATGTAGGAAAAACTATGCTTCAGTCAACTGCCAGAGAATTCAAAGCATAGACAATTCATGCTCTGAGGGTGGCTGCCCTTTCAAGTCTTTTGACTATGACAAAATGGTTCCGCTTTTGAAAGACTGTACAGAACCTGTTTTATCTCAAATTAATGAATTAAAACGCAAAGGATTATACACAAGTGCTTGTATGTTATTTATGAAAAATGGTTGTATTAAGTCAGATAATTGTGATAGTATTAGCTTTAATTTTACTCCTGTTAAGTATTTTATGATAGCATCCAAAAGAAAGGAAGCCAAATTATGAAAAAACTAAAAAAAAACTTTTTGATTACATATTTTCCTCTAATTGTATGTTGTAAATTGATCTTTTATATGAATTTGCATACTATTTAAAAAGTCAATTTATTACAAAGTAATTAAGTACCAAAAAGTTCAGATATTTATCATAAATTTTATTATTTTACTCACATATTTTAATATATTCTCTCTCTATCTGTTGCTTCAATCATATTGCGTAATGTGTAAAAGAATGAAATAAATGAACACATTGTGTTCAAACATAATCTGTCATGTAACAAATTGCTTAGCTCACCTCTCATGAAATACTTTTGTATTCAAATTATTTTTTGCAATAGTAAATACTTATAACAATTGTTGTTTAATTTTTGACCATTTACTCAAGAGATGGGTATCTTTTTCATCATAATTTTTAGGGTTCTGTACCTCAAAAACGGAACCCCTTTTGGATCATTTTGTTGTCTGACTGTCTGTCTCTCTGTCAAGACCCTTTATCTCGGGAAGACGTCGAGTTATCGAGTTGAAAATAAAACAATTTACACCAATTTTGTGGTCCCTTTGTGCTGTGAAAAAAATCAACCTAAGTATGTAGTCAAAATATAATGGCTGTTTATGTCGGAGGTTTGTACGGAACTGTCGGTGCGAGTCCGACTCGCTCTTGGCTGGTTTTTTATTATTATTAAGTGGTGAAAAATAACACAAATAGCCTGACACATTAAAATGTTTTACGGATGGGAAATCATCAATGAACTCAGGAGCGCGGGGGGGGGGGTCCAGACTTTTATTGACTCATCTACTAGTCTCACTATCCATGCGCCGTCATCACGTCCTGTAGTCACTAGACAGACGAACAGTTAGCTACCCATTGCTTACCGTCCACAGACCTGCATCTACGGTGACCAGGACGGGCCTGTTGGTCTAGTGGTTAGTGGCCCTGACTGCTGACTGAGCCGGAGGTCGTGGGTTCGATTCCCACCCAGGACAAACTTTGTGTGATGAGCATGATTGTTTGTTCTGTGTCTGGGTGTGATTTATCTATAATATGTATGTATTTATAAATTATATATAAGTATGAATATCAGTTGGTTACCATAACACAAGCTCTGCTTAGCTTGGGATCAGATAGCCGTGTGTGAGTTGTCCCAAGATATTTATTTATTAGGAGTCGTCTTGCGGCGCCCGACGCCTGGAGCGTCTTCCGAGGCGGTTGGTTTGAGGTTCTTTTCCTCAAGCGTCTGGCCATATCCTTCGCTGGCATAACTGCATCGTAGAAGGAGGTAACCGCTTCCCATTCCCACACGTTCCGGACATGGACTAACAAGGCTGGACGCGAGAGATCGCAGCCAGCTATCGCCTCTACGAAGACACAGCGGTGCTCCGACCAAGCTGGGTAGACCATCACAGTGTGCTCCACCGCGTCCTCCGGGCGATCATAGGGCTTCAGGTTTACTTAATGTGCCTCTTAAGACACGTGGATTTCACATAATCAACTCTGTTATTTCTATGAAAATTTAACTGTCAGAATCCTACCTACTGAAAAATTCTCTAATAGAAAAGCTATACAACTAAGCTCGATTTTGACCTGAGAATCGAACCAAGGACCCTGCTCTCAACACTTCTATATAAGAAAGGGACAGTTCTTTTCTATATAGAGCCATAGAAAATTCTAATATTTAAAAAAATGACAAGACATAATCAAATATCTACTAGCTTATGACTGTGTATAATATGGCTTTACTGAATTAAAAGGTGTCTAAGCTGAGTCGTAAATAAGTATACTAAATTAAACTAGAAATCTTTAAACTAAAATTATTAAACTAAACTAAACTTATAAATAAACTAGCTGTGCCCAGCGGTTTCACCCGCTGCTCAATTAGGGTTAAAAAAATAGATGTTGGCCGATTCTCAGACCTACTCAATATGTTCACAAAATTTCATGAGAATCGGTCAAGCCGTTTCGGAGGAGTATGGGAACGAAAACTGTGACACGAGAATTTTATATATAAGATTAAAAATAGCTTATGTAGATTTTTATACTACTTACTGAAACAATTTTCAAAATCGGTTCAGTACTTTCAGAGACTTCTTACAGACAAACTCACAAACTTTACCTCTTTATAAGAATATACAGCCCTTTCCCAGTTTATCAAATAAAATCTTAATACTTTTTTTCTGTCACATTCAACGATTCAGTTACAACGTCATGGTGTCAGTGAGAGTTATACTTTGGTGTAATATTTTAATGTTTTAAAGTGTTATTAGGTTTTTCCAACAGTAATTTCTTAGAGCCACGGAGTCTTGATTTGTGCGGGGTTAACATCAATTCGCTCTCCCCCTATTCTTAGGAATAGCTGGCAGGGTGAACTAAGGCACACCTCTTCCCTTCGGGTATTTCAGACGCGATGTTATATTGTATGTTGCTCTTTGGGGTCATAATTTCCTCTAGTTCTCTTTTTAGTGTTCAATAGAAGTGTTGAAGTTAATGAAGTATGTGAATAACCTCTACTTATCAGTGTTTCGTTGCGTCATTTTATTCAGTAACCGTTTGTACCTACTTTCTACTCCTATCCTACTTTACATAATACAATTACTAATAACAACGTTATAAACCGGTAAACGATACGTAAACCAACATTAACGATAGGGGATAGGTAACCGACCCGCTTTTTGGAGGTTTCTAGGTACATTTTGTTACCCTTAGTCTTCGCTGTACACACACCTAGGCAAAAGCGTCCTTCTCGTCCTTCCTTCGATGCGTATTCAAACAAAAAACGATAGGTGATAGGTAACTGACCCGCTTTTTTGGAGGTTTCTTGGTAAATACCTTTTGTTACCATTAGTCTTTCCTGTCACACACCTGGGCAAAGGCCTCCTTCAAGACCTTCAGTCCTACCTGGGGCCATCTTGCCACCTTTTTCTGCTCTGTTCTCGGCAGCGCTGTCTATCTTTAGGCGCATATTGTGTGGAGACTACAGCAGTGATCGAGTCTATCCATTTGATCACCACCTAGTGTTACCCTGCCCACCGCATTTTAAGAGGACCATTTTATTTAAAGCTGAACCACCAACCAAGCAAGTTGTATTCCCTGTATAAGATAGTTGTACTTTCTTTCACCATTCTTGTTAGGTAATCACCTAACTCATTAGGGATTCCTGTATGTCTGTCATCGCATTTCTCCTTCCGGTATCCGTGTAAGATGCACTCAATGCCAAAAAAAATGGGTAGGTATCTTCCTAAACTGGAAGTGTCTTGGGAAAATCATTACGGTCTTAGTAAATTCTTGATCAGCTAAACTCACATCTTCGCCAATTGCTAATTAACTGCCTCTTACAGTGCTTATTTAAGTTACACCATAGCGTGTTAGTTTTTTATGTTCAAGGCGAAAATACCGGAAAGCAGCTTATCTTATTCAGTTTACTAACACCGTGCCACGGTCAACACAAACAACGTAAACTGATAAGCATTAAGCACTGTTTACCTTCCTTTTATTATTACTAAGTATTTCGACACCCAAACCAAATCAGCATAAGTGTGTTTCGATCGATAATCAAATGTCCACATGTGTGTTCTTTCTTTATCGTGTGGTTACCTGGTGTCAGAGTTTCTATGCCACCCATGGGACTCTGACTTGGCAAACATGCCGTCGAGAAATATCTCTCAAGCATGCTGTTTTTTTCACGATGGTTTCTCTTACCGAAGCAAGTGATCGTTATAAAATACGCACATTGATCCCAATAATCTGAGGTGCCTTGGGTTCAAACTCAGGACCTCTGGCCCTCGGAGCAGTCCAACGGTCACACCACTAGGTTGTGTTTTCGTTGGCAAACAACTCTTGGTCTTAAAATAAAAAAAGTTATGTAGGTTCTATGTTCGGTCATTCGTTGCTTAGTAGTTTTTAATAAAAGTTACAGGTTAAAAAAAAAAAAAAAAAAAACGGTAGTCTCTGCAGTACCTAAACCCTTTTATTTGATACCCATAACAAGCGCATGCATAAAAAAATAAGTAACTTTGGAAGTCCGCCATATTGGATTTAGAATGACGTCACATATCCCAGTATTCTCATACAAACTAAACACGTAAGTACAATTTCAGTTCAATCGAAAAACATATAATGGGTCAAACTGTGATTCTAAGATTGTACCCAGTTATTTGGTTTTAATGAAATTGATAAAGTCTGTTATAAATAGTTAGGTCCTATAAGTAGTTAAAATATCTGTTACTGCTAAAAATGTTATGCATCATAACTTACGTAACTTTTTTTGCACTTCAACATATGTGATAAGCAAACATGTCATCATCGCTCTCCTGCCCTTATCTCAAATTATTTGGGCTCGGCGCAGCATGGCATCTTCTTCCATCCCCACAGCCATATCCTTTCTTGCCACGTTATCCATCACACAGTTCATCCATTGTTTCTTTGGTCTTCCTCTACTTACTCACATACTTTCCTTACGACATTTTCCTCATTTCTACACACCATAACCATGTAGTTATACATGGTTAATGTCGTGACTATAACAGCGTGTCTATTAGCAACTTAACGTCTCCGAGTAATGTGTGCAAACCCTATATACCCTAACATCAGGCAGTATTAGGCACTTGTCCCATCGCTAGCGATAAGCGAGTAAATAGAGCTAGCAATTAAAAAGGCGGTGGAAACTGTAAGCAATCAACTATGAACATAAAAATATGTAAACAGGTCATGTGTGTACTTGTGCCACAGTAACATTAACACGTTGGTTTTGAAGTCGAAAATACAGAAATGCAATACCATTTTATTTAAATTGTTTACACAATAAGTACAATCCATAGATATGAATAAGTGATCAAACTATTATACCTATGAGAAACGAGTATTTATGTGATATTTACCAGTGTAAATACAAGGTCATGCGCACTCGTGCGTATGACCTTAGATGAGGCAAAAGGAGTAAGTATTATAAGTATCGCAGTGATGTTCATTGGTTTCTGCCAACTCTTATTACAATCTGTTGGGCCAAGCGAAGGACTCTTCCTTTCGGCCCGTTCAATTTGGCAAACGTAGCTGTGGCCAACTTGGAAATCTCTAAACAGACTTCGAACCCAAGTTGATCGGAGCAAAGACAATCTCTTCAGATAAGATTTCTATGACGGCGCAGATCTCAAGTGCGTGTGCGGCGTCTGCCCACAGACAATGGCCCACCTCACAGCATGCACGATCCTTTGCGCACTTGATTATCTTTGTACTGCATCAGTCAGCGGAGTACACGTAGCTGCGTTTTGGGCTAAACACGTTTAAATTTTTTGCCATCGATACGTAAGAAGAAGAATTTTTGAAACAATGCACCAAACACTCTTTTTGCGTATGGAAAATTATCAAATAACTTCGGGGGAGTGACAGACTTGTACTGACTAAAACTCACCTATATCCGGGGCCGCGGTATCTCAACCCGCAACCCAGGAAGGCGGTGACCCTGGCAGGCCCCTCCACTTTGCTGACATCTCTTTGAGGCACGCGTGGAACATTAACGCGCCGTCGTCGTCGACACGGCCTTTCGTCAGTGGACGGACGGACGGTGAGCTACCCATTGCTCACTGTCTATAGACCCGCATCGACAGACCGACGCCCGAAGCGTCTCCCGCTGCGGCTCGGTTGGTTTGATGATACCCTAACACAAGTGTTCCAATCTTCTGTACGTATGACAGTGAAAAAAGCCGATTCTACCGGAAGCTTTCTCGTCAACCGTTTGGACAGGCAAAATTATGGTTCGATTTATTAACTACTAGCTTTTTCCCGCGGCTTCGCTCGCGTTGAATTCGCAGGCAGTTCCTGATTTGCAGGTAGGTGCCTGCTACTTGTGGTTTTCGCCCTTGCGCCTTATTTATTGTAATAGCAATGCTAAGTTTTCCCTTTTCTTCCCTCTTTCTCCCTCATATCTCAATCTTTTTTTTTTAAATCGCCTATGTCCGTCTCCAGGGTCACAACTATATCTGTCACAATTCATCAAAATCGGTTTAGCCATGTAGGCGTGAAGACGTAACATACAAACAAACTCACTTTCACTTTTATAATATATTAGTAAGGATTTGGTAGACCCAGTAACCCCGAATGCTAGTATTGGAAGCTATGACTAATAGACGCTTTAGGGCCAAGGACAAGACGCCCTATGCCTTGTGACATTGCAACCGGCACTCCGGTGCAATCAAATCCATCAATTATTTACAGTCGGCAAAACTACGAGTTCTCGAACCGAATTGAATTTATGAAGATGACTTGTCATCTTTAGATTTATTTAACGGGTGTCTTTGTCTCATATTTAGACATAAAACATAACATACAATGGTTTAATCATGTTTATTAGCTGAGATAAAACATATAAAAATAAAAGGCATCATTTTCTTTATAATTCTTTTGAACTAAGTATAAAAATACATTTATTTAGCCAGTTTAATCTTTATTAATAATACTAACTTCAATTCTGTTCTTGTAACACTACAACTTCTGAACTACTCTGTTCTCCAAGGTTTGAAGACACTTTGGGGGCTTGAGTTATACGATATTGGGTAGCAGATTAGAAGTACTGCCTACTCTAGATCTGTAAAAAAACTCCCCTCTGCGGTCTATCAGTTTCCAAGACTAAGCTGTGCGTTTATGATTCACTAGCTGTTCCACGCGGTTTCACCCACGCTGCTCAGCACCTGTTGGTCGTAGCGTGATGTTATATAGCCTATAGTCTTCCTCAAGAAATGGACTATCCAACACTAAAAGAATTTTCCAATTCCAACCAGTAGTCCCTGAGATTAGCGCGTTCACACAAACAAACAAACAAACTCTTCAGCTTCATAATATTAGTATAGATGAATCTTGTTATGCAGCCGTGTCTATAAAGCGCATAAATGAACCACATGCATTTTAAGAGTTCACAGAATTACTCTCATTTCACAACAAGAGTCTTAAACACGATTTGACGGCGTCAACATTACGAAATAGGTACGTTGAAGTTAAAAAACCCGTCTCACATGTCATACACATTTTTTTAATTTAATCTGAGTGGTTTTTTTTTGCGGAAAGTAAATCATTAAAGAACTTCCCCCGCCCTGGGCGGAACGGGAGGGAGAATCAGACATAAACCCATCCATGTTCCTTATTTTGCCCTTTATGTTCCGGGGCCACGGTATCTTTTTCGAACAAGCCGCAAATACTGAGAGTGCTTGAATGATACTGAGAGAGCTTGTTGCAAATAATTAAACTAAAAAAAATGGTACAGGATAATAATTGTATTTTCAATAAAAAAAATGGACGTATTACGTTAACGCCACGAAGTGCTTGAAGAGAGCTCGAGTGCTAGGAGCCTAAGGATTGAAGTGCGCTACTTGAGTGGGAGCCCTCAAATCAGGTGATTTATCAACCCTTAGGTTAATTGCTTACTATAAGTGTGCTCTGATAATCCAGATTTCTTATTGACACACTTGAATTTGAACACAAGTCGAGTAAAAGTGTACAATTTTAGTTGAAGTGTGATTTATTCTGATTCTTAAGCACTTTAGATGTTGTGGGTTCATATCCGAGTAAGTACCAATGTGACTTTTTCAATTTATATGTATCTACTTTCAAAAGTTTTACAGAGATTGGTGAAGGAAAATACCGTGAGGAAACTTGGACTCATAATTAACTAGCTTCCACCCGCGACTTCGTCCGCGTGGCATAGTTACTTTGGGCTAAGGCTAAGTTTAACCCGCGTAATGATCTAAAAATCTTTCTCTCCCCTTTTCTTCCCACTTTCTCCCCTTATCTCACTTAAAAAAGCCTATTCTGTCTCCAGGGTCCCAACTATTTCTGTACTAAAATTCATCAAAATCGGTTTGGCCATTTAGGCGTGAAGGCGTAACAAACAAACAAACAAGCTCACTTTCGCTTTTATAATATTATTATTTATTTATTAAAACTTCCTGCACAAAAACATTGTACAAAGGCGGACTTAATGCCTTGGGTATTTTCTACCAGTCAACCTTAGGGTGATGCAGAGACAAAGACATAGTAGGTGCAACGTGACAGGAAATATCAATTATCAATATTAGCAAGGATTTAAGTTTGAAATCGCCAACCCGTCTTGAACAAGCGTGGTGATCAATGTTCGTGCCTTCTCTGTATGAGAAGAGGCCTTTGTCCAGCAGTGAGACGGTTATAGGCTGTATTATAGTAGCACATTAAGAACAGCGAGATCTTATGATTACCTAACTATGTAAAAAAAATCTAATAGTTAAATAGTTTTTTTTTTAAACGTTGCCCCACACCAGGAATTTCTCCTGTATCGTGGGTGCGTTTACAAACATTTAAATTCACATACACTAACGGCCAAAAAAAAGTAGTAATTAAAGTTAACCTATTTCCTAGTTTCTGAATGAGTTGTTATTTTGCATACCTACATGTTTACTTTCGATGACAAGGGCTAGGGTTAGGTTAGTAGCTATAGCGCCTAAGTATTTTAACAGACTTCACTTGTAACCAACTAACACGTCCCCTGCGCCATCACATTCAAAGAACTTTCAGCTGTTGCTTTGGAGTCCTAAAAGATCTTCAAACTAACCTACCCTTTTGTGCGTTTGAGACCTAATGAGTCTCCTAAAGATACAGTTTTCTCATACTTAAAGAATTTTACACGTTAGATCCTCCCGCAAGGAGTGAAACAACACGATTATATTTAACGCACAATACAAAAGTCCTGCAAGAGCTTTGATAGATCTCGTAATGCAACGAACGTGCTAACCTTATATTAGTTACGTAAAACATCTAAGAATCACAGTTTGACCCATTATCAGTTTTTCGATTGAGCTGAAATTGTACTTACGTGTTTAGTTTGGATGACAATTCTTGGTTAAGTGACGTCATTCTAAATCCAACATGGTGGACTACCAAAAATGGCGGAGTACTTATTTTTTATGCATTTTCATAATATGGGTATCAAATGAAAGAATTTGCTGAGAAGAAAACGAGGATTTTATTTTCTAGTTTAACTTACAATTTTATGCGTCTTGATATTGCATAAATGTTTAAGTAATTAGTACAGACGCCTGCACATCAAGCTACTACAATCTGTTAGATTTTCTATCTTTATTTCTATAGTATAAGGTCCAAGGTTCATTGGGAAAAATTGTCAGTTTCGGGTAGCTTGACGTGCAGGCGTCTGTACCTACGTAATGTGTGACATTGCTCTTCACTTGAACCTTTGACGTCACAGTTATTTAGTTTATTTGAATCAGTTGATTTGTCATAATATCAATATAGCGAAATTACTAATCATTGTTTTGGTAGGGCAAGTGCTCCGCCGAAGTCAATTGCTTCAAAACTAGGTCTTTATTGATGATTGACATTCATGTACCTACACACGACGGCACATCAACCTACTACGGTGTGCGATCCGTCGTAGAGAGATAAGCTACCCTACCATGACGTGTTAAAGCACAACGTATTCCACTGAGGGAAAGAGACAAAGCTATACAGGGTGTCTTGCACCATCTCTTTCCCTCAGTGGAATAAGTTCTGCTTTAAGACGTCATAGTAGGCCTACAGGTTATAATAGTTTAGAATAGGTTGACCTGCCCCGTCGTGTGTACATAGGTACCTACTTTATGGTTTCCGTTGACAAAGTCTAAACAAAGACTACGATGTTTATAACGATTAATAATTCGTGTTCCTAATACTGTATTTTTCTTTGTTAATGTACAGACGCCAGCAGGTCAAGCCACCCGAAACTGTCAATTTTTCCCAATGAACCTTGATCCTAATACTTTAGAAATAACGTCGAAAATCTATCAAAGAAATCTGACAGATTGTAGTAGCTTGATGTGCAGGCGTCTGTACCACTACCAAAATTTTAGCCAAAGCGAGTCAGACTCGCGCACCGACTGCGTAGACTTGAGGGGTTGTTTTTTCACATCACAAAAGGACCACAGAGTTAAGTCAAATTAAGGCATTATGTTTTGATTTAATTTCGATAACTCGACGCGTTTCCGAGTTGATGGGTCTTGATAGACAGTCAAACAACAAAGTGTTCCAATAAGGTTTTCGTACCAGAAAAATAAAAAAACGGAAACCTGTCCGTCTGTCTGTCCGACAAGAATCTTTATCTCGAGAACGCATAGAGGTATCGAATTGAAATACAAACAAAATACTCAAAACAATAGTCCCTGTAAGCTTTGAAAAATCAACCCTCTTTCTAAGCCAACGCAGGCAAAAGATATGGCCGTTTATGTCGCAAGTTTGTACCGAACCTACTTGGCCGGTTTGTTTTGAAATTTAATTTAAAAAGAAATGTAATAAAGGTCGCATATTATTCGGACTTGTTTCTTGTTTTAAAAATACAAGTATTTGGTCTTCAGGAATTCGTTTTTTAAAATGAGCAGATCCAACTTTTGCTGATAGTACTTTGTCTAGCCACCGTTGTTGAAGTAAGTGCAGTAGTAAGCGCTTACCTACCGTTTTTATTAGCTTTTCCTGAACTGCACGAGGTGCGGCGGTAATATCGAGTGAGTGAGGGTTAGTTAGACCTTCGGTTGTTATATCTTCATACCTAGATTTTCTTTACCGATCATTATGGTTAGGTACGGAGTTTCTTGCCCATTCTTCTCTATAGAGATCTACGCTTTGGAATGGGCAACTACAGTACTTTCACAAGTTATTATGTCTTGTGACTGGGACTGTAGCAGCATCTTTTTTTGTTTTCATGACATCCAAATGTGCCTGTCGTGGTCTTATTGCTTTGAATTTGTACAGCGCTGTTGAATTAAATCTTGACAAAACTTCTCGTTTAGCATAAAAAAGTAACTCTTATATTAGAACAGGTTTTTTTTGTCTTGTTGGTTTCACAACCCTTATATTCACTCTTTATGACCTTATGTTGTTTGTCTTTGCCAAGAAAAAAATCGTGATAGCCTTCACCTTCAAAAGCACGCACTTCAGCAACTAGGGTACGAATTGTCAAGAGCGAAAGAGAATGTCTCGTTCATGAAAGATCTGTGAACCAGTCACGTCCCGACCACAATCGAATGCGTAGCTCTCACAACCAATCTTTAAATTTAGGTGGGTTTTATCCGTAAATTATTCCCAGTTCCATCGCAGCTAGGCGCGCCACTAATTTCGCTCACATTTACAGCATTGACGCTAAACTAATCGGCAAGGTAGTAGCAAGGTGCGTCCGTGAATCAGACTGAACGTACCAGTGGTAGCGCGCTGAAACATCTGTTCATATCACACGGGACACTACGTTTGATAACGTGTTTAGTCGCTTGAGGTTGCTCGCGGGCGCGGCTGTCGCCCTCACAGCTCCGCCATGGAGGACGTACACGAACCCCGCGAACTTTTCCCCGTCCAGTTCAACAGTGAACATTATGACTTAAAAAAATTCATGCGGGATCATCCCGGCGGTGTGAACACGCTGAAAAATTATAAAGGCAAGTCTATAGTGCATGTGATGCAGAAGTACGGACACAGTAGCAGTGCGTACCATATGATGAACGACTTGAAAGTGGACGGTGATGAGTTGAAGGATGTGAACCTGACGGGTGAAGTGAGTGTGAACGGGAGGATCATCACCAGTGAGGAGAACGTCAGGAACTTGGAGGAGATCAAGTTTCTAGAGGAGCTTGAGGTTTGTTTATTTTTATTTTTTACTTGTAGAAAACACTGTAGACTCGATAGTATTAACGATACGATTTTTTTTCTGTGAGTAGTTTAGTAATTACTTGAAGTTAGAATTATTAGCATTTTTAATTGCTTTTACTTCGTTTAAATTCTTTTATATTGTATAAAAAATGACTTAAGATCAAGAAACTCTAACTTGACTATAGATACGAGTATTTTACTTGCAACACCCTGTTTAGTGTTTATTTTTAATATAATAGTTGTTTTTTTATTATGATAACTAAAAAAAAAGGTTAAGTTAGTGTTTGTTTTAGGCATTACATTTAGGTGTCTCGTAGCGTCAGTGAAAACAACGTGGTAAACGTTATATTAAAAAATAATAATGTCCGAAATTATACATTATCGGTATGTACATTAGTTTAATAATGTATGGACAATAAAGGAAGTAAGTTACGTGTCTAGATCATGAGATGGTATCAGCGAATGGTGTCAAGGTGCCCGTAACTATGCTTTATTACATAATTTCGATAATGGCCTGGTATTCAGTGAAATTATGAAGCGGAAAGATCGTTTATTTTGGGCAGAAGTGTTTTAAAGATGTTTCTATTGAAAAACTTTTTTCTCTTGTATGATTTCTGTAAAGAAACTGGGAAATATAGTAAATATGTTTAACCTACCGAAAAAAGAAGGAGGTTCTCGATTCGACTGTACATTTTTTTTTGTATATTTGTTACGCGATTTCTCTGTTGATTCTGGGTTGTTTTTTTTATAATCGTGAGGGTATTAGGTATGCCAATGCCATGCCCTTATTGGACCCCATATGATGTTTATCTATATTGCTTGGGTAATTTAAGAGATATCTTCTTTAATATTTTTTATTCTTCTAATGTATATGGACGATATAATAATGTCTATTAATAGCAATGAAAATGAATACTCAATAACAATTTGTGTACCACCATACCACAACTGAAAGGCTGAAATAAAAATCTTTTACTTCCAGAAGTCGCTGGCAAAAATATCTATGAATCAAACAAAAGTCACAGACTTCCGGAAATTAATATATCTACTTTCCGTCTTTTAACTGTTTTTTTGAAGTTGGTCTTTTTTGACAAAAAGTTTTTATATTAAAAATCCACCTGTTGTTTCTTATTAACATCATTTAAATCATATTAACCTGTTATATGTCGTTAAGTTCCTTCGGGGAAACAATAGGCAAAATGCCACAAGTGTCTTACTTAAGTACCCACGCGGGAACCTTATACGGTGCAGCTAGGTATCGGTTTAACGGTAAAATATACGTTTTTTTTGATGGCCTGCTATAAATTCGACGATTTGGCGCGTTTTTTACGATATTCAACAGGACAAATATATCCTTGTTTATTTTTTTTTAATCTAGACCATAACTGGGAACATTCTAATTCCGAAACTTGAATATAATAGACTAGCATTTGCCTGCGGCTTCGGTCGCGTTAAATTTAGGGTAACACAGTTCCCAGTTGTTTGTTTGTTACGTTTTCACGCCTAAATGGCTTAACCTATTTTGATGAATTTTGGTACAGACATAATTGGGACCCTAGAGACGGACATAGGCTATTTAAAAAAAAAAGACTGATTTATGAGAGAGAAAGAGGGAAGAAAAGGGAAAACTTAGGTTTGCTATTGCAATAAATAAGGCGCAAGGGCAAAAAGTACAGGCATATAGCCGGTACCTGCAAATCAGGAAAGGGGAACTGTCTTACCCCGAATTTAACGCGACCGAAGCCGCGGGTAAAAGCTAGTAATATTATAAATGCAAATGTTTGTAAGCATAGATGTATGCGACAGTCACACTCACATAGTGATAGTGGCGGTAAGTCCCCTCTTTGAGGAGTGGCTGGAGAGGCGTCATGGCGTCCTCACCTACCGCCTGACGCAAGTCTTCACCGGACACGGAAGTTTCGGGAGGTTCCTGCACATAATCGGGCGGGAGGAAACGCCTGGGTGTCACCATTGTGACGATTGCCCGGAGGACACGGTGGAGCACACAGTGGCGGTCTGCCCAGAGCACCGTCGTGCCCTCGTAGAGCCGATCGGCGGCGGCGATCTCTCGCGTCCGGCCCTGGTTCAGTCCATGGTCCGGAGCGAGCATCGGGCGCCGGCCACCGAAAATGCGGGCCTGTGGACGGTGAGCAATGGGAAGCTCACCGTCCGTCCGTCTATTGACGACAGGCCGTGTCGACGGCGCGTAAGTGTTTCAATCTTTTTTTCGATAAAACAATTTATCAATATATGAACATATAAGAACGTGTTATAATATCTTAGCTTGCTGTAACGTCGTTATCAGCCTATGGTTATCGTGGTAAGCACGGGGTCCTGGGTTCAAAACACAAAAAGTGTTATTCTGTTAAAGATATTTAACTCAAAATAATTACAAATCCACTTACAGAGAAAAACTTAATTAAATGCTACTTAATTTTAAGTAGTACCTAAGCGCAGCTTAAAAATAAGAATACTGTACTAATCATGTTATGGTTTGTACCTACATGTTTAACTAAAACTTAAAATTATGTTAACGTTTTGGCATAACAAAACAAAACAAATGACCAGTAGGCCTACCATGACGTCTTAAAGCAGAACTTATTCCACTGAGGAAAAGAGATGGTGCTAGACACCCTGTATAGCTGTCTCTTTCCCTCAGTGGAATAAGTTGTGCTTTAGAACGTCATGGTAGGGTAGCTAGTAGGTCTAAAAAGGTTTGCTAGTGGAGTTATTTAGCGACGGGGGTAGATCGCGTTACATCAGCGCGCAGCGGTAGCTTGCTTACTAAGGTCCACACACTATTAGGAATATCATAGTAGCAGCTTGGAGTTTGGAAATAGCTTCTCCCACTCTTGGCAGAGTGGAAAGCAGTGTTTTAATGTCTAAAATCCATCAATGTTCCATCTTTTGTCCTTTGTGGTCCGGGGCCGCGGTATCTCTATCGAATAACCCGCAACCCTGGCAGGCAGTGGCCTTGGCAGGCATCTCTGTTGCTCAACGCCCGCAGCGTCTGGGTTGGTTTGAGGAATGGTCACAGGTTAACCACCCTTTTTGGGCCAATAGGGGAGAAAAGGACTAAGTATGAGAATATTTTGAAACGTTTATAGCAGCCGATCTCTGCTAGTAAAAATAGTTGGTTTATAAAAATAAGTAATTTTAGGCAGGATTATTTTTTGGTGATAGTATGGTATCGATTGAGGAGCTAGTGGCTAGAGGTACTGCTCGGGACGATTTTTACGTTAAGCCGCACTAGCCAAGGTTAGTCTGTGGATGGGTGACCTCCCGTTAAACACCGAGCTTCTTCTGTGCCTTGGAAAGTTTGTTAAACTGTTGGCCCGGCTGTCATTTGTAAATCGTTGACAGCCAGTAGTCAGTGGTCCCGAAAGTCTAGTCATCAGTCTTACCAAGGTACTCCTTGGTAAACGATACTTCGTTTTACCTAGTACTTACCAACTGGGTTGTGGAGGTTAGATAGACAGTCACTCCATGTAAAATATAGCTGTATCTGGTTAAACTGGAAGCCGAACCCAAAACAGTTCTGAAAAAGCTAGGCAGATGGTGAGTACGTAATCTATCGACAACGAAGTATGCTCTAATTTATGACTATGAGACCCGATAGCGTCGTGTAGGTGTTGAAAAGCCTGGAAATTAAGGTTATTTTGGCATTCATTTAATTTCCTATGCGTGAATTGACTAACAGTTTCCCGCGGTTTGGTAGTTAATTTGTAGAGCCATTTACAACTTGAGTGATTGTGTGAATACTTTATCTGATTCCAAAAACTCATTTAATATCACATTAAACGTGTTTTAGGTATAATTAATAAGTAATCGTTCTTTTTTGAAGACATTTTCCTCATTCCTCCAACAAATTATTTCTCTTATTTAGATATCAAGGGTGATAATATACTAGATACTAATTTGACATAAGTACGGATAGTACTTATGTCAAAATAGTATCTAGTAGTAGTACTAATATTAAAAAAGCGATAGTGAGTTTGTTTGTTATCTATTCAAGCCTAAATGGCTAAACCGATTTTGTTGAACTTTGGTACAGAGATAGGTGAGAGTCAGGAGACGGACATAGGCTATTTTTTTTTAAAAGAGTGAAAAATGAGGTATAGAGTGGGAATAAAGGAAAAACTTAGCATTGCTGTTACAATAAATAAGGCGGCTGGGGCAAAAACTACAGGTGGCAGGTACTTGCAAATCAGGCAATAGGAACTGTCTTATCCCGAATTTAACGCGAGCGAAGCCGCGGGCAAAAGTTAGTCATACTTAAAAAGATATCGTAAACAACCATAAATAGCTAATCTCGGACATATAGATACGAAAGAGCAATTCAATAGTTTTATTTTTCCTAATTGCCTGCCGGATACCTAAGCTTCAAGGCTATTGGCATTGGAAACACAGCCTAAACGAAACTTAGGTAGCTGTTTCGTCTGGCTGTTTGTGAGTTTGAATGTTTGTAAACGCACCCACGATACAGGAGAATTTCCTAGGTGCAACGTTTTATTTAAAAAAAAAAAACAAAAGCATTGCCTTTGAGCTGTCATAGTAGACTATTATGACAATTTATGCGATCACCGGCTAAAGGGATGCTGCGAATAACTCCAGTATTTCCCTCAATGTCGACATTTACTTGTCAATCTTAGAAGAGGGTCGGTTTTAGGGTTCCGTACCTCAAAAGGAAAAAAAACGGAATAAGATCCCTTTGTAGTCCGTCTGTCTGTCTGTCACTACCCTTTATCTTGGGAATGTGTAGAGGTATCGAGTTGAAATTAATACCGTATGCTCAAATCTGTGGTCAAATCTCTAACGCCCGGTTCCAATAGACAAAAAACGATTCTTTTTTACGGATACTTAGTAGTATTTTCTACGAGACGTATGTCAAAATACTATAATTCGTAAGCAAAAAGAATCGTTTTTTCTTTAACCGGGTAGTAAGTAGTTGTAGAACCGGGTGGTCAGACTACGCAGTCAAAAGATATGGCTGTTTATGTCGCAAGTTTGTACGGAACACTCGTTGCGCGAGAGTGACTCGCTCTTCTCCGGTTTTGTTCCTTTTCCTTTTTAGCCGTTAATAGACAATTTGAAAATTTTCTTTTCTTATAGGTATTCATTGCAGGACTGTAGGTTTTGGGGTGTAAAGTTCACACCTGATTGAAACACTTACGATGATTCACTCGTTTATCGATTAGATAGTCTATTTCTTTGTAATAAAATTGATATTCGAAATAGTATCTGCTGTCGATTATCGGAGAAGTATCTTGTAGCATTTTTATCGATCAGTTATTCAGATAACAATGTTTTCAGGTATGAATCATTGCGGTTAAAAAAGGTTCTGATTCAGGTGTTGACGTTTATTTATGTAAGCAGGTTTGGCTTCGCATTTTCCTTGTTAGGACCTGCTTCATGAACATAACATAGCTTACGTAAATTGTACGCGTAAGTAACACTGCCCGACTTGGGAATCGAACCCTGGGCCCCCGGAAACATAAAGGGCAAAAGAAGGAATATGGATGGGTTTTAGTCGGTCAAAAATCTGACACTCCCCCCACACAGCCCAGAGCGGGGGAAGAAAAGTTATTTTCCACTATTAGTTTTTTTTGAAAGTCGGTTTTTGTTTTTACAAAAAAGTTTTTATTTCAGCATTTAGTTATGGTATAATGAATAATGATATATCTCATTTTTTTTTATCGAATTTTCATTTTACATTGTTACTAAAAGATAAGTAGATAATTCATATAGACATAGAGAAAAAAATATGTCTTAAAAACGATAACTCATAAACTAGGTATGTACCTAAACAATATAAATAAAATTGGTATGGAACTACCTGAAAAGTAGGTACCTATACCATATCAAACAAACAATTTTGCAAATTGGTCTTTGATTAATCGGTGAACATACATAAAAAACGAAAAAAAAAGATTTCAATGAATTGAGAACCTCCTCTTTTTTTAAGTCGGTTTAAAATAATTATTGGCCATTATGGGCAAAATTCGGTCAAAAAGACTCTTAAAATTGGTTGGCGCAGAGGCTGAGCAATCGACTATTGCGCTGCGTGTCGCGGGTGCGATCCCCTCGGAACAAATATCTGTACGACCTATAGGTAGTTGTTTCGGGTCTAGCTGTTTGTGTATGTGAGTTTATATGTTTGTAAAAGCACCCACGATACAGGATAAATTCCTAGTGTGGGACAATGTTTAAAAAAAAACTATCGACCGAAGTAACTATAATGTCCAATTTTTGGCATTTGTAGTACCTATCGTAGTGTTGTGTTATCACTTTATCAGTAACTGCGTTATCTAAGCGTTCGGCAGGTTTGCGTGACTGATAGGCCGTTTTTCGATATCTAGCGTTTTTTTTTTATTGTTATTCATGGTAATAAGGCCACCTTAGGCTATCGCATCTATAAAGACGAGGCTTCTACGAATTTGTAAGTTAACGATGACTTTTGGTAATAGTGTTGAGTGAAGACCGCGAAATCCTTACTAATATTATAAAAGCGAAAGTGAGTTTCGTTTGTTTGTTACGTCTTCACGCCTAAGTGGCTAAACCAATTTTGATGAATTTTGGTACAGAGATAGTTGAGACCCTGGCGACGGACATATGTAATTTTTTTTAAGTGAGTTTTATGGAGAAAGCGGGAAGAAAAGGGAAAACTTAGCTTTGTTATTACAATTAAATAAAGCGCAAGGGCGAATTTAACGCAAGCGCAGCCGCAAGCAAAAGCTAGTCTTTAATAATCTTTGTTACATTTTATTTATGTCTTCTAAAGATTAAAAAAGCAAATCAAAACAATAGATAAATTATAAATAAAATAAAAATGAAGACCTTTTCATCAGACAATGCAATTACTATCGTAGTTATAAGAAGCTTAATTTGGTGTGAGTTAATGCGTTGGCATTCTTACTTATTTCATCATTTTATTTATGTGAATTCCTAAAGTATGCAATATTTCAAGCTCGCAGCCACAACACAGGCATATTTATTTGATTCTACGATGGCCTTGGCATAAATCTATGTTTCTAATTTATTAATGGACAGGGCAAGTTGACCGCTGAGCTGTGAGCTAAGCAAAGCGAAGTTGGTTTCATTAAAGAATGTTATCGTTTGTTTGGAACTTACGTAGGGGAAAAATAGCGCTTCTTTTGCATCTTTTGTATGTTTTAATTTAAATTCTTTAACAGATAATGTAAACCTAAAAATAAAGCTAAGAATTATACATCGGTTATGGTTAAGTAAGTGTATTGACAAACTGTCATGTTTTCGTCCTGAAAATAAATGTACGTAGGTCGGACAATAGGGTATTTTACTCCATATGAAAGAAATTCTAAAAATATACAATTCAGATAGCTTAGGCAACAAGCAATCGAAAAATGTTAAATTTAATTAATAAAATAACTGAATAAATTTTAAAATTGATTTCAAAGTTTTCACTTTTTTTAGTCTGTTGTTAAAAAGCCAAACAGTGTCCGCCATGATTATTACGTCTTAAGGTCATGGAAACAAAAAACTGACAACTGTCAACTGAGCAACTATTACTATTTTTGTATTATAAAACTTTCCATTTAATTTTTTATTAACATAGTAGTAATAATACCATGGAAGAAATAAATACTACCATATAATAATACCATAAACTATAGTGAAAAATACAACTAAACAGAAGGACTAATAACAGCGCATTTGTTTACATAACCAACTGACGTCATGACCACAGAGTAACATGGCGTCAAGCGTTTTTGTGATTTTACGCGCGAAAATAGAAATCGTAAAATTGAAATGCATTTTTACGGCACTTATCGATTGAATATTTTTTTTTTGTTTTTTTTTTGGTTGTTTACTAGGACCCTAGGATCAAAATGAGATACTTTTTAAAAATGGGTGTAATACCGTATTCCCAAACTTTAAATAATTTCACCAACGACTATGTGGAGGCATTGAATCAAACATGGAACTATTGTTTTATACAATAATTAGCTTTTGCCCGCGGCTTCGCTCGCGTTAAATTCGGGGTAACACAGTTCCCCTTGCGCCTTATTGATTTGTAATAGCAACGCTAAGTTTTCCCTTTTCTTCCCTCTTCCTCCCTCATATCCCACTTTTAAAAAAAAAATATTAGCCTATGTCCGTCTCCTGGTTCCCAACTATCTCTGTACCAAAATTCATCAAAATCGGTTAAGCCATTAAAGCGTGAAGAGGTAACAAACAAACAAACTCACTTTCGTTTTTATAATATTAAGTAAGGATTAGCTTTTGCGCGCGGCTTCGCTCGCGTTAAATTCGGGGTAACACTGTTCCCCTTTCCTGATTTGCAGATACCTGCTACCTGTAGGTTTTGCCTTTGAGCCTTATTTATTGTAATTTGTAATAGCAATGCTAAGTTTTACCTTTTCGTCACTCTTTCTCCCTCATTTCTCCGATGCCTATATTTAGCCAATGTCCGTCTGCAGGGTCCCAACTATGTCTGTACCAAAATTCATCAAAATCGGTTTAGCCATTAAGGCGTGAAGACGTAACAAACAAACAAACTCACTTCGCAAGGATAAGGATCGTGGCGGTAATTTGGTCAAGAGAGTATTTTTTTGTAGTTTTTATTAATTATTTGCCTCGCTGGTGTAGTGGTCGCAAGCGCAACTGAAAGTTATGAGGTCCTGTGCTCGATTTATAATGCAGGCAGTGCTATCCATTAGATTTTTCTTTTCAGGAATTTGTCGGTACCAACGAAAGGGTCTCAATTTGTTCCTGGTTGATGACAAAAGACTCGCGCCCTTAAAATGTAATATAACTTAAAACATAACTGGCAAAATGTACACCACATTAGGGCTAAGGGTTGAGGTCATGATGTTACGTAATGTAAGTATATATCATCATCATCTTTATACCCTTTCTTGCTGATGGGAAATCATCAAATAACTCGTACTGACTAAAACCATACTTGTACTGCCTAAAACTCACCCATGTTCCTTTTATTGCCCTTTACGTTCTGGGGCCGCGGTATCTCTTTCGAACAACCCGCAACCCTGGCAGTGGTTAGACTACCCCCTGTTACATGGGGCCTAAACATAAGTGGCTATTGGCGGCACGGTGTTGCAGTGGCTGAGCGATCGACTGCTGCGCTGCGTTTCGCGGGTTCCATTCCCGCACGGAACAAATATTTGTATGATCTATAGGTAGTTGTTTCGGGTCTGGCTGTTTGTGTATGTGAGTTTAAATGTTTGTTAATGCAAGAGAAATTCCTTAAGTGAGGTAAGATTTAAAAAAAAAATGGTGTGCTTTTAGGTACCCTTCTAGAGATTACAGGCATGTTGTGTTCCACTGTAGGCGTTGTCAACCGATTTCTAACGTTTAACCCAACCCCGAGGGTTCAAAATCTAGTGCGCGGTAATAAGCGTTCGTCAGGACTTAAGACTTAGTACGAATAGTACGATAAAGCTGTTTTGACTAATAAAAGGTACAGTCCCTAATTGTGTTAACGTTGGCAATACCTACTGTTTATGTTAAACATTATGGAGGTAGCTATTTTGTTTTTAAAGCATACTGGGAAGTTATGTAGCCTAGCCGAACAAAGCCATTTCAGGTCTGAGTATTAATCTATACTATACTAATATTATAAAGCTAAAGAGTTTGTTTGTTTGTTTGAACGCGCTAATCTCAGGGACTACTGGTTGGAATTGGAAAATTCTTTTAGTGTTGGATAGTCCATTTCTTGAGGAAGGCTATAGGCTATATAACATCACGCTACGACCAACAGGTGCTGAGCAGCGTGGGTGAAACCGCGTGGAACAGCTAGTGTTTAAATATAGGTTTATGTACATAGATATATATAGGTAGGAAGGTACTTAACTAAAGGTAAGGAAGGCATAAGGTTTTTGATGTGTATTAGTTCAAGTGCCACGGGCGCCCTAAAGAGTTATCAGTATCCCTTTAGAGTTTAGAGTAACCCTCTGCTTTGCCTGCCGTGGGTGAGGGTTAACAGTTACTGCGGCCCCGGAACACAAAGGGCAAATAGAAAAAAACATGGGTGGGTTGTAGTCAGTACAAGGCTGTCCCTCTCTTTTGCTCTACATAGAGCGACATAAGTCATTTGATGATTTGCCAATACACATTATATAATTACATTAAATTATATACAAGGCATACGTCTCTGTATGCCTTTTTAAAGGCAATCGCTTTTTAACCAACTTCAAAAAAAGGAGGTTCTCAATTCGCCGGAATCTTTTTAGGACCGAGGTGTTGACTACAACCTAAAAGGAAATAGATAACTCCGATAACGCAAATACCTACATAATACATACAACTATGTACAGCCTGCAAAAGAACTAGGTAAGTATATGCATCAGAAAATAATTTGCAATATAATATTTTAGACTGATTAAATGGAGGAGCTCGTGGCTAAATAATAGCAGTCGCTCGGGTCGATCTTTAGGTTAAGCCACGCTTGCCTAGGTTGGTCTGTGGATGGGTGACCACCCGTTACATACCGAGTTTCCTCCGTGCCTCGGAAAGCACGTTAAGCTGTTGGTCTCGGCTGTCATTTAAAGATCTTTGACAGTCGTTACAGATAGTCAGTGTTCCGAAAGTCTGACAACCAGTCTTACCAAGAGGTATCGTATTACCCAGTACTAACTGGGTTGTGGAGGTCAGATAGGCAGTCGCTCCATGTAAAATACTGATATTCAGCTGCATCCGGTTAGACTGGAAGCCGACCCCAACATAGTTGGGAAAAGGCTAGGCAGATGAGTCTGATTAAATGGTCAGTACGAACAAGAGCGTTTGAAACTAGATTTATTGGCACTAACTTTATTGAAACTAGATTATTTGACTTCTAAAAACTAGGAGGTTCATAATTTTGGTTAGCTTTTTTTGAAGTAAACAAATTAGTAACATATATACTTAATGCAAGAATGTTGTTTTTATTCGCATAACTATCTTTTGCCCGCGGCTTCGCTCGCGTTAATTTCGGGGTAACAAATAGGGGAGAGAAAGAGGAACTGCCGTTTTTGCGTTTGCGCCTTTTTGATTTGTAATAGCCAAGCTGAGTTTTCCCTTTTCTCCCTTATATCCCACTTAAAAAAAATGAACCTATATCCGTCTCCTGGATCCCATACTATCTGTGTATCAAAATTCATCAAAATCGGTTTAGCCACTTTCGCTGTTATAATATTAAGTAAGGATATTAGAGCTAAACTCTACACGTATTGTACATATTAACTGGACGATCGCTCAGGTTCGAAATAAATAAAATTTGCAGTTTCCATTTTTCAAACTTGCTCCACATTTGATATGTCTCCTGCATCGTTGGTGCGTTTACTAATATTTAAACTCACATATACACACATCCCGATCCGAAACAACTACCTGTAAGTCATACAAATGTATTTGTTCCGGGTGGGGATCGAACCCGCGACTTGGAGCGCAGCAGTCAATCGTTCAGCCACAGCGCGTACAATGTCGTCTTTACTTTTTTTTTTTGCTGACCATTATAATGATTAAGCTATTTACTCGGACACTAAATACCGATGTCAATAATCATCACATTATCACAATACTGATGTGATGGTCTGACGCTGATAACAACTGATAACCAAGGCCAGGCCCAAATTACTTAAAATAGTACCTACTAAGTAATTGTTTTACAATAATCTGTCATACCTATTTTAGGCATAGCATCTACCAGTATTAATTAAGTAATTAATAGATTATTTTAAAATGTTTCGTAGACATAAATGAATCATCAGATTTGATAACAGAGGTATTTTTACAAATCAAGATTTTACGTCAAAAAGCAGTTTAGAATTTGTATTCAAAAACTCTGAAAAAAGGCATCCGCTAGAAGTCACGCGGGTCTTTGGAGCCCGCCCGGTTGCTCCTTCTTAGCGTTGCATATCTATAGATCTATTAGGTACAAATAAATAAAATTGTAGTGTCTGTCCAGTTTACTTCAAAAAACTATTTCAACTTATTGCCTAACTGTCTGTTTGTTACGGCTGATCTCCGAAAAGGCTGGACTGATTTTGACGGGACTTCTACAGGCAGAGGCCACGGGTACTTTTAAAACCCATAACATTAACAGCTATTGGTAATGTCTTTCAATACTGTCACCTGAGCATGCACTCTGAGTTTTAGCAGACGCCCTTTCAATGTTTTTCTTTTGAAGAGTTCACTGCAAAATATTTTAAAGACCGTTCCGGGGTTGCGGGTTGTTCCGTGGTTGTACCGGGGTTGTGGGCTGTACCGGGGTTGCGGGTTGTACCGGGGTTGCGGGTTGTACCGGGGTTGCGGTTATTCGAAAGAGATACCGCGGCCCCGGAACGTAAAGGGCAATAGAAGAAACATGGTTTTAGTCAGTACAAGTCTGACACTCCCTTCCGGGGAAGTTATTTGATGAATATCCCACCCCAAAAAAAAATACCAGGCCGTTTGGCGCTTACATCGCTGCAAAAAGTAGCGATTGGCGAAGATTCTAACTGCTATTTTGTAAGCTAGCTTTCTGATCTATTCCCATTTACTTGGTTCCAGGCTCGGTTGGACTGGTCAAAGCCTCTTCTATGCCAGCTGGACGCCATCGCCCCTCACTACGACACGTGGGTGAACAGTGCAGTGTATAGGAAATGCAGACTGTTCGCCAGTCCCCTGCTGGAGAGCCTCACATACACACCCTGGTACTCGGTGCCAATTTTCTGGATACCCATCATTCTTTATCTTGGATTTACCCAGTATATGGAGCTGGTTGCTTGTGGAGGTATTCCTTTTTTATGTTATTTTGTTTCGTCTTTGAATAAGTTAGGGACCATAGATATCAGAAATGTTAGATTTCTATGATAGGGACTACGGAGAGGCCTGCCAGGGCCATTGCCCGGGGATGTCATTTGATGATTTCCAATTTGAAAAAGAAAATGGTACGTACTAATCGACGACACGGCTGGCGCAGTGGTTGAGCGATCGTATATAATTATCACGCCATTATATAAGCTTTAGCTGTCACTTACAAATAATTAGTAAAAAATACTTAAAGTTAACTTTGACCCACTTCCCTGTTTCTATCAATTCAGTCAATTCAGCTGAAATTTTGCATAGGTTTTGTTTTGATGACAAAACATAGTTGAATAAGTGACGTCATTGTAAATCCAAAATGGCGGCCGCCCAAAGATGGCGAGCTAGTTATTTTTTATGCATTCCCATTATTTGGTTATCAAATGAAAGGGTTTGCTGAATAAAACACGGGAAAACATGTTTTTATAGTATTTAAAACTATGTATAATATTTATAAAATAGAAGTCAAGCCTTTCAGATTTTCGTTCTTTCATGCTAGTTTTTAAGTGTCACTAAATACTGTTTTCTAGAAGGTTCCTGCCCTGGTTTTGATCAGTGCTTTATATGTATTTACTTAAGTTTTGTTAAAACCATGTCACGTGGAACAAAACCATGTCTTGATAATAATGAGCTCCACAACCATTCAAGAGCAACAGAAGACATTCTTCAACGGTACTTGGTTGTTTTTCTGACATATTGGTATCCTCCACCATCTTCAAGATTCCTAGTATCATCTCTATTGAATTGAGGACCATGTGGATCATAACTTTTATTTACTTTTTTTTGCTTTTGACGTTTCTGGCAGTTGAGTACTATTTAGGGACCTACGCTAATATCCTTTTTTTTGTTATTGTTCGTCGTTTCGTTGAGCTCCTTGGGTTATGAGTCGAGCTACACGATAACTGACAAATGCTTGCACTGACTGGACAGGTCCACTCAATCTGTGTGGTGCTTTCTTAAAAAGACCACTTCAGACACTATCTGCATAGTCCTCATGTAAGTTGACCAAGATTTTTTTTGTCTGGACTTTAAAAGAGACTATGACCTCTGAGTTTGTTTCGGCTGTTTCTTCTCAGAGTAGTCGGGTACGAAACACCGGCCTCATCTAGTTTTAAAAAAAAAGACGTGTAAAAGTGTTTGTGAAAACCTACTTGCAAAATAAACATCATTTATCATTTAATTGTTCTCTATTTCCAGATTCTTGCAGCCAGGGTCCGCTTACAAACATCCAGTATGCGTATCACCTAGCATTAGGAGTGTTCATCTGGACAGCAGTGGAGTACACTCTCCATCGATGGGTGTTTCATCTGAACCCTGGTTCTTCTGTCTTCATGATCAAGATACACTTCCTCATACATGGGATGCATCATAAGGTAGGAAATGTTGTTTTATCAGCTCTTCCGCCGTTGGTTAATGATAAGGATTATTAGCAAAACTATTTGGTTAAATATATTAATCTTTGTAGTTGATCTGCGCTGGGCAAAGTTTGTGGATAGATGACCATCCATAAGGTACAAACCGGGTTGTGGAAGTCAGAAAGGTAGTCGCTCCATGGTTGTATTTGTAGTTCTTCCATGAAAACTCTCCACATGTATTAGCTAACATGAGCTCGTACATTATGGAAAGTTTTCATGGAAGACAAATTATTCTTGCTAATAATTTCTTGATAAATTATTTATTGCTTGTTAAGGTGTTGACAATAAAACGGTCGAAAGTGTACTCAATTATAACTAAACTGTCACTTAACAATAAGGTAAAAATGCTTATGCTAGCAACTATATAAATGTGCGATGTAATCGTACAATGGTAAATACTGATAATGAGCTACACTCGGTAAGAAAATAAAATTCATTCGTTAAATTTCATTCGGTAAATTGAAATAATTGAAAATAAATGATTTGATTAAGAAAGGAAAGAAAGAAAATAAACAATAAAATAAAACACAAAATTTAATTTTAATATTAAGAACTTTAATTTAAACACCGAAAACTGATCCCATAACGTTCGGAAAGGCTGTAGGAAGATAAATGTATAGATGGAAGTCTGTAGTCAATTCGTTAGTATTTTTATAACAAACAACTGATTATATAAATCTGATATTTTTTATAACTAACAGTAAACACTATATACAAGTTATCGGTAGTACATAAAACATGAAAATAAAGAAAATTAGGAATAAATAATCAATATAATTAGGTACAAAAATATTTTAATTCACGGAGGAGGTAGTGGGAATAGTACTCCAGGTAATGGAACCAGTGTTCGGGAATCTCACTTCAGTACTTGTAAATATATCTATGGATTTGTCAATAACAAAAAATACTTTATGACTAAGAGATTAAGTCCAGATTTTCATAAATCCAGCTACATATACCTAACAAGATGAAATTCACTGTTAATGGATATCTTACTATTGAAACATTATATGTATACCTAATACCTATTTAGATTTTGTAATATAATGATAAATTATTAGGTACATGATTATTACTAAGTAGTATGTTTTAACGATGTGCCTACAAATGTCGTCAGTCAGGTCTACAGTACGTTCTGATAAATGGTGATTTGCTACCCTACTATGACGTCTTAAAGCAGTTCTTATTCCACTGCGGGAAAGAGACAGAGCTATACAGGGTGTCTAGCTCCATCTCTTTTACTCAGTGGAATAAGAACTGCTATAAGATGTCATGGTAGCCCTTCTGATGGCGGTTACTTTTACAAAGCAAATAGAGTAGGTGCGCAATACAAGTATCGTAGTTGATGTCATTGAGTAGTTTCTGCTTTATCTCACCATAAGCAGCAAGCTTGATTTATAACGCTTTGCAAAAAATGGTTTTATAACGTAGATGACGGATCTTCACTGGGTCATATCATATCGTTTTTTTCCCGTCTGGATAGCGTTGGATTATAATACAGGCGAGTATGCTGTTTCAGAAAATAGATTGGGATTAGGCCCGGAGAGTTAGATTGATGTTTGATTTTGTTGCAGGTTCCCTTCGATGGTCTCCGGCAAGTGTTTCCACCGGTGCCGGCGTTCGTGTTGGCCGCCACTATTTACTCCATGCTGCAACCATTCCTCTTCCTGCCTCTCATGAAACTCACAGGGGCACTTATTGGTAAGGAAAGTGTTTATAGTTCTTTTACTTCAGAGGTCAGATAGCTGCATTCTCTGAGCGGCACAGCATCTGCCTAGCCTTTTCCCAATTATTTTGGGGTCGGCTATCAGTCTAACCGGGTGCAGCTGAATACAGGTATTTTACATGGAGCGACTGCCTACCTGTCTACCTAGCAATTCCAAGCAATGCCATCTGTCGGTCCTTCTACACATTATCACAGATACTCGTTTTTTTTTATTTATAACTTCATGCACAAGTAAAAAAAACCATTGCACAAAGGTGGACGCAATGCCTTGGGCATTTTCTACCACATAAACTTAGGGTGATGCAGAGACAAAAACAGAGTAGGTGCAATGTGACAGAAAATTTCAGTTTTATTAATAATAAATTACCGTGATGGTTTTCCAACGTACCACCGTTGGGAAACATATTTATGCGATATATGTTTTTTATTATTGAGCGCTATAAATTTTCGTTACAAAAATTGTCAGGAGACAATTTTAATCTACCAGGAAGACCTGAAGTTTTGAAGGAAACCCGTTGAATGTCGTTGAGTTCCTACGGAGGAACATAAGACACAAGTGTCTTTAGTACCCACGGGGGAACTTTATACGGTATAGCTATCGGTTTGACGGTAAAATCTTCATTATTCTGAGGGCAGGCACTTTGCTAAAACGTTACTCATTTTCGTAAATTATGGGAGCGGTTTCGGGTTATTTTAAAATGTTAAAAAATATGATGAAAGTTTTTTATCGAACATCCTTTTTGTCTGGAATCCCTTCGATTCTTTGTAATTTAGAGAGAATTTCTCGTTGATTTAGTTTTTGCAAGTACTGTGAAGTGCGATGTTTTCATCATTCCTCAGTGGCAGCAGCAGTGTGGGTTTAAGCCTAGTTGATGGGGATAGGATCGCTCCCTATTACGTACTTAGGACGAAAAGAAAATTGGCGAAATGTGGGTGTAACATTAGGCATACCTCTGCCTAACACAACGTGTATTACAGGCGTGACATATGTGAAATAGAATATATTTCGACCGATAAGTAATAATTACTAATAGTTAGTTTGGCAAGTAGGGAAGTTATCTTTATTGCATTACTTCGTTCACGATTTTGACATATTTAGATATCAATACGTTTATGGTCAGTAAGGAAATCGATAATAGTGCCGATTCTGTTGAATCACCGGATTAAACTAGACTAAGATTAAAATGATATAGACAATCATATCTTAAGGTTGTCTTGAAAAAATCGCTTTTAGCGATAAGACCGCCCATTGTGTCACCCTATTTATAAGTTTGTCTAGTGTTATTCTTGTTACTTGTATGGTGTACATAATAAAGAATATTCTAACTATCTATCTTATTTTATTCTACACTATTTTAGTCGCGATTAAAGATAGTCCAATTTAGCTTGACACCACTATTTTTGGTGAAAAAACTTCAATTTCAGAATAGCAAGATTATCATTTTCTCCAAATTGTGTGACAAAACTATAATTTATGCTGTCAAAGTAAAATAATTATGGTTGTGCCACTCTCACCCTAATCAATTTCAGAATAGGAAACGTGGTTTGACAGGAATAAACGAAATCTTAACGATTTTAGAGTAGTTTTAGTTTAGTTTGTGCCAGCAGAATGGACACCATTAAGGTCTATGCTAATTGAGAGTATTTTTGGAATTCTGACTAATAATTATCAAGTAAGTTTTAAACACTGAGCTTTTATTTAAACAAAATTTTGTCACACATTTTTCTTTTCTACCTTCAGGAAATAAAATTCAAGAGATTGTCACGTTATCGTCGTATCGCCCTGCCGGGGTTGCGTGTGATTCGAAAGAGATACCGCAGCCCTGGAGCGTAAAAGGCAAAAGAACACTACCCCCCGCTCCGCCCAGAGCGGGATTCGATATTTCGTCTCCCTTTCTGGGCGGAGCGAGGAGTGTCAGACTTGTACTAACTAAAACCCAACCATGTTCCTTCTGTTGCCATTTGTGTTCCGGGATCGCGGTATCTCTTTCGAACAACCCGTAACTTGGGATCGAGAGGAAACTAAGTTAATATCTAAGTATTTTGAATCGATATATCAATTTTAAAGGGATTCTTTAGATAGCTTATGCGTAACATAGGGTATCAGGTAAGTAATGTAAAGATAGTTTCATATCGATCTTATCAGTTGGATAAGCGGCGCCATTCTAAAAACTAATAATATTTGTAAACCATGTTAGTAATGAAACCCACCGTTGACCTCGTGACTAAATAATATCAGCTGCTCGAATTGATCTTTAGGTTAAGCTAGCCTAGTTTGTTTATCTGTTGTCCTGTCGCAGGAATGCTGGACGAGATTTCTTAAAAATACCTAGTTATTGCTTTTGCACGTCTTTTTTCCTTAAATATCTTTGTACATAAACGACTAAATAAATCAGGAGGGATCAAAAAAGGAGCCGGAGGTTCTAATTTCTAGGGTATATATTTTTTTAAGTATTTTTTACCGATTACTCCGCCTACTGTGGACAAATTTTCTAAATTATTTTTCTTATTCGAAAGGGTATATTTCCATATCAATTTCATTTATATTGCTCGTGTAGTTTCTGAGTTATGGTATATAATACATGTTTTTCCTTCTACGTATATTGGATGATCTGCTGATACCTTTTAGTAACAATGAAAAAAATTCTTGATAAAAAATTGAGTGAGATATCATAATACCATGACTAAAAATTCTGATAAGTATAAACCGACTTCCAAAAAAAGTGAGTAGGTAGTGGAAAATAACATTATGTCCAGAAGTCGGCCAAAAAATCAGCGACACAAACAATAGTCAGAGTTCTAAAAATTAAGTGATTTTTCACTTTTTATTTTATAAAAAATAATGAAAAACAGCTCGAGAATGGTTGGACCGATTTGCCGTGTGACCGTTTTGAGAATGTGATGTGATTAATATTTTTTGCCTAATTTATTTCTCACTAGCGACCCGCCCGCTGCCCACTTCCTAAGAGTCATAGCGTGAAGTATTATACATATAAACCTTCCTCTTGAATCACTCTATCTTTAAAAAAAACCCCTTTTAAATCCGTTGCGTAGTTTTAAACATTTAAGCGAACATACAACACAGCAACAGACATACAGCGACTTTATTTTATATTATGTAGTTTTATACTATGTAGTGATATAACGTCCATTAAGCCTATACACATCAGCAAGTTAGTTCATCGGAAGTAAATCCATCGGTAACTAAAAAAAAAAAAACTATTTCACTATTTCTGACGACCCTGGTGACTTATCTCTTTTTCTGACTGTACATAAAAACAACATGCGTATTGTGCACCGACTCGCCCATTCATGTATTATTAGCATCGTAATCTCTGAATATTCAGAACGTAAGATGAATGGCGATCACCCGTCTGGCCCACCGGGAAGCGTACGTCATATCGTTTCATTGGCGCAAACGAAATGTTACATTAGGCCAGCCCCCAAATAAGGGTTATGCAAACATGTTGCATATCATTGTGTAGTAAGGTTAGAAACTTAAGATAGTAAATTCTTGCAAGGCATTGTTGCCCTGTTTTTGCCTAGTTTGCGGCCAATCTCATTTTTTTTTAAAACGGTGCCCCACACTAGGAATTTCTCATGTATCGTGGGTGCGTGTACAAACTTTTAAACTCACATACACAAAGATCGAGACCCGAAACAACTATTTGTAGGCCATACAGTATCGCTCAGCAACTGCGCCAGCCGTGTCGTCGTTTTTGTATTGTTATTTTGCAGTAAAGAATATCATCTAAACATTTTGATGACCCTACACAACATCTTCAATTTGACAGCTTCATCAATATGGCGCAGGGATAATCCTATTCTTATTTGAAACGCATCATGCACAACATGTTTTGCATGTTGTAGTTAAATGATTGTATTTTTTTCCTGCGCAATACATATTTACGTCTCGGCATTGAGCCAAGCTAAGGAAATCCATAGAGATAGACCAACCAACAACCAACATCTCACCGGTCGCTGTCAGAGCGTCTCGTCTAAGGGTCAGTTCACACCGAGACGCGACGCGACGCGACGATGCTGGAAGAAGCCCGTGATTTCGCGCTGCGCCGCGCGCCGCCGCGATACGCATCGCAACGTCGCGAGGCACATCGTAAAATCGTCGGCAACACGACGCCTCGCTACGCAGCGAGACGCCGCGCGGCGCAGCCGAATGTGTCAACATTCGCCACGTGCTTCTGCCCTGGCCCGCGGCCCGCGTTTACCCCCCTCAGTCTACCGTTTTCAAGCGCGTGAGAGTGACGTTGACGTATAAATTGGCGGGTGCAATAATAATATGGAGATCGAGGAGAAGTAAATTTTTTTGTGATGTCTTCCTTTTAATTTTATTTTTGTATTCTTCTTGCTCTGCCTCTTCTGCAAGAGAAGTCCGATTATTACAAGATCCCAGTCTATCATTATAATTTCACTCGAGTACTCGACCGAACTGACAAGTTGCCACGTCGGCCTCGACTGCGCCTCGCGGCGCATCGCGGCGTCGCGCGGCGTTGAGAGGCGCAGCGCCGCTCTTGCACGCCGCGAATACCGCTGCGTCACGATGCGCCGCGCTACGCCGCGAGGTGTCACGAGGCGCAGCGCTGCGCCTCGTGACACCTCGCGGCGTAGCGCAATGAAATGTGTATCTTTTCGTGTAGAAAATAAAGTTATATTTTGAGTAGCTTTTTTAAAGTGTGCGCGCAGCGTCGCGTCGCGTCGCGTCTCGGTGTGAACTGACCCTAATGTGATTGGGAAAACGATATTAAATGTTTAGTAACAGTATTGAAACATTTTAAACTATTAGGATTAGAATAGATAGCAATAGGAATGCATCGTTTGCATTTCAAGTGGCTCATCATATAGAACTCCTCGGCTGTAGGAGAGATATTTTTATCAAAAGTTCGAGGTCGTCTATACGGAGACTATGCATAAATTACTTGTAATAGATCGAATCCGATCAATTTATAAAAAAAAAAACAATCGTGACAGAAAGAAATTAAAAATATAGATATTAGTCGCAATAACGACGCACACAAAATAACAATAAAAACCTACAAAGCATCACAAATATTTATAAATACCTACGTACGAAGCTGCAACAGTCAGTCACTCAGCATGATGCTGTGCTATGGGAGCCCTAAGCGCAGCGTTGCGTTTCAGTGGTCAACCCGTGAATAAAAAGGTCATCCGTTCGTTGATCTTTCAGTACTTGAAAGGAACTACGTCAATACTGAACATCTTGCACTACACTTTGAGGACTTAAACTGGGTACTTTTGGGGTTGGGTACTCGAGTGCCCGGTCAAAAGTTTAAGTGTTATGTTCTCTTTCTCCGACGAACAAAACACCGCTTTCAGCCAGCTATTTTTTCTAATGTAACATTTGATCGCAGGATACCTGACTTACGATATGATCCACTACTACGTGCACCACGGCTCGCCCCGCGACGGCACCTACTTGTACGCCATGAAGAGATACCATTCCAACCATCACTTCATCAACCATGACAAAGGTATGTACGAAAATGGAACTATTAAGATCAATTTAAAAAAAAAAGTTGAACGTTGAAGCTCATTTTGAGGCCAGGTTTTATCAATTTTGAACTTTTTTAAATCCATGAAAGCACGGAACAAAAATTTGCATGACCTTCAGACAGTTGTTTCAGGTCTGGCTGTTTGTGTATGTGAGTTTAAATGTTTGTAAATGCACTCATGATACAGGAAAAATTCCAAGTATGGCGCAACTTTACGTCTCTTTGTATGAGCTTCCCATACTTATGAGAGATTTAGCCTAATGTGGTTTTGTATAGCTTTACTAGTCGCTGTGCGTCACACATTTAATTAAACCCCAGTGTACCCCATTCTGACTGCAGTGGAGTAGTGGAGTCAAAGAGTACAGTGTCAAAGAGCTCGTCTAGATTATTTTAAAAGTCAGTACAGTCGAAGTGAAAAGTGGATCGAGCTTATTTTTATTTTATTTATTTGGGACAAAAAACAGTTACACGAAAAATATTTGAAAACGCATAATTGACACCATTATCCACGGAATAACGACGATATTAAAGTAGGAAATAAGGAAACAGACTTATGATTATGTACAGAAAGAGAGAATTAAAAAACAAAATCGTAAAAGGTCAGACTAACCAATTCTGGAAAGTGCTCTCCGTTAAGACGTGGAACATAAATCACCAAATAAAAAAGAAAAAAAAAGCTTACCCATAATTATTGTTTAGTTATGGTTTATAAAGATTATCATTTCGGCTGATATTTCGATTTTATCAGTATGTCCCAAAGATAAAACTATACCATGTCGATAAGGATAATATGTAGTTCACGTGTTTGTCACCGTGGGGGAAATTGGAAATATTGTTGTGAAATTATCAAATGCAGTTGACATTTCGCGATGACGCCTTATAAATTACTAGCTTTTGCCCGTGGCTTCACTCGCGTTAAATTCGGGGTAACACAGCTCCCTTTTCAGGAAAAGGTGTGCAGATTTGCAGGTTGTTTTCGTTGGTAACAAAGAGTGTGTGTACCGATTTTTAGCTTCCTACCTTGAAAACTGCGAAAAGTCCCATATAAAATTTCATCCCCTATTTTAAGGGATTGGGGGCAAATTTCCAAAATAAAAAAGGTTGCGCAATGTTTTTGTTGATGACAAATAATCCGCATACCAATTTTTAGCTTCCTACCTTGAAAATTGCGGAATGCTCTATACAAACTTCCACCCCCTATTTTAGGGAAGTAGGGGTTAGAAAGAGACAAAAAGTCATTTCCGTTTCCAGGGTCCCAACTATTTCTGTACCAAAATTCATCAAAATCGGTCTGGCCATTTAGGCGTGAAGACGTAACAAACAAACTCACTTTCGCTTTTATAATATTGGTAAGGATGTATCAAAATACAGTTTATCCATTCATCAACATCAAGTTGCAGCGATACCACATTTTAGCCTGTTTTATGGTTGAGAAATCATCCTCATTCATGTTCTTTCTTTTGCCCTTTATGTTCCGGGGCCTCTAGGTATCTCTCCGGGTATCTCTTTCGGACAACCCACCCCTTACGACTTAATTTATTTATTCATCATACAGCGCAATTTTAAAGTTTTGAACTATAGGTAATGACCTAGGTATAGTTCAAAACTTTAAAATTGCACCTACTTACTGAAGTAATAATAACTAATTTACTATATCTTGTTTCAGCTTTTGGCATCAGCAGCAAAATCTGGGACCACGTGTTCAGAACATTAGTCCATGTCAAAAAATTAGGTTTTAGCTTACACTGGTAAAAATAAATAGGTAGGTCATGAGTTTAATTGTTGATATTCTACCTTATTTTTATTGTTTAAATCTTGGGTTCATCCCGAGTATACTAATGCATTTTTTTATTTTTTCTTGCATATTTTAAGATGTTCAGTTACTACAGACATAAAAACAAATATAAGATTTAAATATTTTGTTAAGTTAGTACTTACAATTCTTACAAACGAAAAACAATGGAAAAGGTAATACCTACAGAAATAATTAAATCTTATTTTTGTTTTTATATCTGTGGTAACTGTACTTACTTAGTAAGTAGGGATAAGTATGAGTACTTAAGTAGTTTAAAAAAAGTATTTTTGTTAATTTATTCTTCATTAATAAGTTTTTTTTTATGAAAACAGATTGTTATTTTATTTTTCTCGAGTTTATGGTGATTTTTGTGAGCTGTTTTTGTTGCATGAGACCACTAACTATAACTTATTATTTTGGCGCCAAGTTTTAATCTGAATAAGCGCCGCAATTTTGTTTTTAATAAAATTTCCACCTTATTTTAGGAACATTTTAGGCTACAAGACGCCCATGGGATACAAATCACTATTCGATACAAATCTGCCTAACCTGTAATAGGCGTCACGTTATGTTATGTTATCAAGTAAATGTTTGCCATAATTTATAATTTTTAAATGTATTAATAGTATCGTAAAAATTTGCGACAGTGCAGAAATGACCGTTAAAGCATTGACCTCCATAACTGGGTCAAATAACAAGGTTGCATAAGTTCAAAAGTAAAAGAGTATGGAACAATACTTTCTAAAACTAAGTGTAGTCTAGTTACATAAAGATACATTGCATATATATTTATAGTATTTATTATGAATGCAATATGTATGCCCCACAGGTAGGATGTGAAGAAAGAGTAAAAGAGAAGTTTTGGGAGGATTTTGATACGGTTTTGATGACCATCCCGGTGCAGGAGGAATTGATAGTTGGAGGTGATTTTAATGGACATGTGGGAAGAACAAAAGGATGTTATGAAAGAGTACACGGGGGATGGGGTTTTGGTAGATTAAATAACGAGGGGGAAACTTTGTTACAATCAGCTACTGCATTCGATCTAGCAGTAGCCAACACTTGGTTCCAAAAAGCCGATGGACACCTAATAACTTATAAAAGTGGTATGCATAACACGCAAATTGATTACTTCCTCGTAAGACGCAACAATTTAAAGCACATCAAAGACTGCAAAGTGCTGCCAGGAGAAGACTTGGTCTCACAGCATAGACTCCTGGTTATGGAAGTAGTTTTACAAATGAGGCTTTCCAAACAAAAAGAGCGACCCCCTCCTAAAATCAAATGGCATATGCTAGAGAAGCCTGACTGTGCGAGAGAATTTATAGAGCGAGTGGTAGACAAAATGGTAGAGATGGGTGATTTGAATGACCTAAGTGTAAATGAATGTTGGAATGAGATGGCAAGGGGTATTAGGAGCGCAGCAAAAGGTATTTTGGGAGAGACGAAAGGGAAGGGCACAATAGAAAGGGATACGTGGTGGTGGTCGACAGAGATACAGAATGTGCTGAAGGAAAAAAAGAAGAAGTTCAAAGAATGGCAGAGTGTTGGAAATGAGAGTGCTAGTTTGAAAGCTGTAAGGAAGAGTGAGTATGATGCTCTCAAGAAAAAAGCCAAAAGAGTTGTGGCCATAGCAAGAGCAAAAGCCCAGAACAAACTCTACGACACACTGGATAGTCCAGCAGGCCAAAAACACCTTTACCGGCTTGCTAGAGCTAGAGAGAGAAAGTCGAAGGATGTTTGTCGGATTAAATGCGTAAAAGACGAAGCTGGAATGGTTATAACAGATGATGAGAAAATTAAGGATAGGTGGAAAGGTTACTTTGAAAGACTGATGAATGAAGAGAATGACTGGAATAGTCTGCTTGAAAATAAACCAGTGAATGAGGGATTAGTAAGAAATGTTAGTATGGATGAAGTAAGGATCGCAGTGAATGGAATGAAGAATGGTAAGGCATTAGGACCGGACGGAATACCGGTTGAAGTATGGAAGTTATTGCGGATGGACGGATGGACGTGGTTAGCTTTATTCTTCAATAAACTGTTGCTGGAAGAGGCCATACCTGACGAATGGTGTAACAGTTCGCTGGTGCCCATCTTTAAAAACAAAGGTGATGTGCTGGAGTGCAACAATTATAGAGGAATAAAGCTAATGTCACACAGTATGAAAGTTTGGGAGAAAGTTATTGAAAGGCGACTGAGAGAAGAGAGCGAAATCACACAGAGCCAATTCGGTTTTATGCCTGGTCGGGGAACGACGGACGCCATTTTCGCTATCCGCCAGTTGTGCGAAAAATACAGAAGTGCACACAAGAACTTGCACATGGTGTTCATCGACCTCGAAAAGGCATACGACCGGGTACCGCGAGCGGTTTTGTGGTGGGCTCTTAAAGAGAAAGGTGTGCCTGGGAAGTATGTGCAGTTGATCCGTGCGATGTACAGTAGATGCAGTACCCAAGTCCGGTCCACAGCGGGCACTACCGGCACCTTCAATGTGGCTGTCGGTCTGCACCAAGGGTCGGCTCTTAGCCCTTACCTCTTCCTGGTGATATTGGACGCTCTCACGTCGGACATCCAGGAAGAGGCTCCCTGGTGCATGCTGTTTGCCGACGACATTGTATTGGTTGCCGAGAGCGGCCAAGAGGTCCAGAGCAGATTGGAAGTGTGGTGGCAAAGACTGGAGAACGTTGGCCTGAAATTAAGCAGAACTAAAACAGAATACTTGTTCTGCGATTTCGGCGGTCTCTCCAGTCCTGTGCCCATAACCCTTGCCGGAACGCCTATACCGATCTGCTCCAACTTCCGGTACCTCGGGTCGCTTGTCCAAGGGGACGGCGAAGTAGACCGGGACGTAACGCACCGGATCAACGCAGGATGGATGAAATGGCGACAGGTCACTGGAACAACTTGTGACCCACGGATGCCCCTCAAGTTAAAGGGGAAAATATATAAGTCCGTGATTAGACCTGTCGTACTGTATGGGTCAGAATGCTGGGCTGTAAAAAAGGTGGATGAAAAACGATTGCATGTAGCGGAGATGAGAATGTTGAGGTGGATGTGTGGAGTGACAAGAATGGATAAAGTAAGGAATGAATATATTCGAGGAAGTTTGAAAGTTGCGCCTGTTACAGAAAAGATGAAAGGGAGTCGTTTGTCTTGGTATGGACATGTAATGAGGAGGGATGAAGGACATGTGACTAAAAGAGTAATGGATCTGAATGTTGATGGACGAAGAGCGAGAGGAAGGCCAAAGAAAAGATGGATGGATTGTGTAAGGAATGATATGAAGGAGAAAGGAGTAAATGATGCCATGACGTCTGATAGGGGAGAATGGAAGAAGAAAACGTGTTGCGCCGACCCCAAATAGAATGGGACAAGGGCAGGAAAATGATGATTTATTATGAATGCAACGTACCTCTGAATTTGTCCGATGACGTTGTCAAGTACAGTCACGACAAAAAATGAATACGGCGGCTAAGAAATGTGTGGTCATTATTTAAGTCGACTTAAACAAGTTCGCCATGGAAAAAAGTCAGCTGTCCCAAGAAAACTAATCGACCCAAATATTTGGAACACTATTAGGCAGAGGGCAGACCTGCCTTAATACCTAATTATCATTAACTTAATGTAAAGTAAAGTTACCTATTTATAGATAAAATGAGAACAATTAGTTAAGTTAGAGGATATTGTACTTAATTTAAAGCATTTCACTAGCTAATTTATTTGACCCTGTATATTCATTTAAATCTTTGATTGTACCTAAAACGATATATGTAGTCTGTTTTCAAATTTACTTAAGTTTAAGAATGGCTTTCGATTAATGTTAAGAAACTCGACCTATTTTTAGTCTGTGATGAATTGATGATAAATATGTATGATAAAAAAACATGTGATATGGAAATTACCAGTGCCTTTATTGTTCCCAATAGACTTCATGGACATGATGTGCCTTACTCATAATTAAATACTTTCAGGACCTATTACATTTTTATTCTACCATTTTTTTTACGTACTTAAGAACATGTTGAATACTTACGGATTTGTTTACGTACTGATATATTATACAAATTACTTTTATTTAAATTCGAAATAATGTTTAAGATGAAAATCATTTATTTTAATGTTTATTTCTGCTCGTGACTGTACCTCTGATTAAAACAAGACTCTAAGTTCGACCTCATAATTGCTTTAATACCTTTTTCACTATCAGTAAATTAAAACCTAACTTAGGTCTAATACAATAAAATTTAGAGTAATATAATAGCTGTGCCCAGCGGTTTCTGTGTGGCATAGTGTTATAGACCCTATGTTACTCAGCGATAATGTAGCATTATATTGGTAAAATAATTTTTGAAATTGGTCTAGTAGTTTTTGAGTTTATTCGTTATAAACATACAATTTTTACCTCTTAATAATATATAAGATGTCATTTATTCATTTGATACACATATAATTTTACATATTTAAATATTTCTTAACAAAAACATAGAAAAAAAAACATTTAACAATATAAATAAAATAGTAGCCTACCGGTAGCTACCGGCAGTCAGGGCTCCAGAGAGAGGAACCTCTGACGATACGAGCGCTGTCCAGAAGTACCGCTTTCTGGATCAAACCCTTGATAGAGAAAGAAATAATAGTGTAGATGATTTTTGTTATCGTCATTACCTATTGTTATCGGTTATCCGCTATTAACGCCAGCTCTTGGAGCTCAGGGCCTATCCAGTGACATCAGCCACTTTTATCGTAAAATATTAATAGAAAAAAATAGAACCATTTTAGTATTAAAAGGTCTTGTGGCTAAAACAGCCGCACTCATCTATGGAAGGTTAAGCTAACCTTACTGACGGTGGTCTGTGGATGGGTGACCATCCGTTACATAATCGAGGCCCACCGTGTCTTGGGAAACAAGTGAGACTGTTGGTTCCGACTATTATTATTCAGTTGTTACTGTCAGCAAGGTAACATTTTGCCTAGCAACTAAGGTGTGCAGTTCAGATTGGCAGTCACTTCATGTATAATTTAGATGCATCTGGTGAGATTAGAAGCGGAACAGCTTCTAGAAGCTGAAGCTAGGTAGATCCTGACATTGGGTATCGTTTTACTTTATTTTACTTGCCATTACAGGAATTATTTTGTTTAAAAAACTTTATCTTAAGTTACCACACAACTTAAATAATAACTATTTAATATAAAACTGTGCCATTAAGAACTATGAATAATTTTAATAAAATTACTTTTGTTTAAATTGTCATTTTTATTTAACACCATTTTTTTACCTACCTACCATTTAAAAATTTTAAAAAAATTGTAAAAGTTTGTCATTGAATACACTACACACGTAAGTATACACATTATCTATATAATATAATAAATAAGAAAATATTTTAACTATTTTCACATAGGGACATTTCTGAAGATAATCGTTACCGAATCAGGAAAATGACAAAATAATCACATGTCTACCATTTTTTTTTATATCTAACGATATATTTGATTGCTAAATTAAATAGCATTTCTTTTCGAATACCTAGCTTTCTTACCTAGATAAGAAACAATAACATGACATAAATTAGCTAACCCGGTGAATCATGATTATCATGCAACCAATACCTAACGAGGGTTGTGAAAATATCGTAACACAACACAGAATACATGCCTTATCCTTCCAAACTGTAATACATCTACACAAATTTGACGTAATGTACGTGACATTGATAAGATGATTTTTTAACAGCATTTTACGGTTTTTATTCTAATTTAGTTTTCATACTAACTTTCGGCAAAAAGGACCAGAATTTTGTGTTTGACTGTACTGACATTTTTTTTTTTAAATTCAAGTTATTAAATAGGACAAACTGGATAATAACAGGCCGTAAAAACAAAAGTGTTCTAATTTCAAAACATACTTATATGTTTTTTTTTTTAATTAAAAGGTTTAATGGTAGATGAATTACCATTGCTAATCTGATTCCCAGTAATTCCATTTAGAAAAGTGCCAGTAATTATGTTACTGATTAGAGTATTTTATATACATAAATGTGTTCTTCGTGTGTCTGTATTTCTGTGCTTGTTACTAAATGCCAGTGGATGCTGTTTTACTGATTGGGACTTGGACTTCTTGACGGATGACCTTTTTTCTACCGTGTGTCCTGCGTTGGCCAATACGAAGTCTTTATTAGAAGATTTATTTAAACCAAGCAAGCATTTTGTTGGTAAGTCTTTTCAGTTATCAACCTTTTAGGGTTCCGTACGTCAAAAGGAAAAAAAACGGAACCCTTACAGGATGACTTCGTTTTGCGTCTGTCTGTCTGTCAAGACTCTTTATCTAGGGAAGGCGTGGAGGTATCGAGTTGAAAAGAAAACTATATACTTAAATGTGTAGTGCCTCTAAATGTAAGCAGTCACAAGATATGGTCTTTTATGTTCCATGTTTGTACGGAAACCTGGGTGCGCGAGTCCGACTCGAAACATGGCGGTTTTTATTTTTGCGAATAATTTTATTCCGAACGATTTGGTTAGGTAAACTTTTTTTTATAAATTTCTCTTAATTGACATAGTTATTTTTAAATTTAGACATTTATTTATTGCCTTTTTTTTAAATTATCTTCAAAAGTTTTAATGTAGGTAATAAAAAAAACTTCATAGTAAAAAAAATCCTATTCTTAGTATTTCGAAAATAAAAAACCCATTGCGAATAATAAACTGGGGTGCTTGATGATTGTAATCATGATTCGCCATCTTGACTGTATCATCAAATAATATGACTGAAGGTCTGCACTTGTTCCTCGCAACCCCGGCAGGCAGTGGCCCGGGCTCCTCTGCATTGGGGGTACCTGCGTAACGTTTTGGGGACCTTAGTCATGAAGCCAGGTTAATCTTGCAGTGTTTGTTATTATACTTGGTATCCATGACTGCAATATCAAATAATTGCGCCTTAGTAGTCCCTAGGCACTAATTATGTTGTCAACTAATCGATATAGATACATTTCCCCACGTTCAAAGAATTTTACAATCGATACGGGCACTTTCTACGAACTCTTCTGTGTATAATATTGTCTTTGCATAATTTAAATGTTTAGTTTAGTAGTAAAAATACCACTTTAAATTTAAGTTATCACCAAGTTATATTTTTAGGGTTTCGTACCTCAAAAGGAAAACCAGAACCTTTATAGGATCACTCTGTTGCCTGTCTGTCTGTCAAGACCTTTATTCTCGGGAACGCGTGAAGGTATCGAGTTGAAATTAAAACCATATACTCAGGTTTGTGGTCCCCTGGAGCTGTGAAAAAAAAACCTCTAAGTCTATGCAATCAAAAGATATGGTCAGTTTTGTCGCAAATGTATGGAACCCTTGGTGCGCGATTCCGACTCGCCCTTGGCCGGTTTTTTTTTGTTATTTAAACTTTGTCCAACATTAGAATTTTATTGTGTCGTGGTTGCGTTTATAAACAGTTTAAACTCACATACACGAAAAGCCATACCCGGAACAACTACCTATTGGTCATACAAATATTTGTTTCGTGAGGGGATCGAAAATTCAACCAGCAGAACAGTACAACATATCGCTGGTGGTTTAAAGCAGTTTGACTACACGGTTGGCGCAGTGGCTGAGCTATGGACGGCTGTGCCGCGAGTTGCGGATTCGATCCCCTCACTGAACAAATATTTGTATGACCTACAGGTAGTTGTTTCGGGTCTGGCTGTTTGTGTATGTGGGTTTAAATGTTTGTAAACGCACCCACGATACAGGAGAAATTCCTAGTGTGGGGCAACGTTTAATTTAAAACAAAAAAAAAGTTCCTGGTTCTTTTGGCGAGTGGCTGCACCTACTCGGAACTTACTCCCCCATTTTGCTTTATCAATACGATTTTCGCAAAAAAAAACAGAAATGCCTACCAATAGCGTCTTCCTATTATCATGTATGTGGCAGAAGAACCATGATTCACTATAAATCCTTAAGTATAATAATTGTCAGTTATCAGATTAATTTAATTGACAATCTTCGAACACAGACTGCGAAGGACCGGTTTCCTCCGATGTAATAGCCGAGTGCGCCCGACGTGGGCGCGAACTAGCCCGAGCGGCGGCCCGAAGAGGAAACGAGCTGGTGGGCAACGGCGTCAGTCTAGAAGATTCTACTCCAGCAATGCTACACTTCTTTTCCGCGAATCTACCTTCAGAAGTCAAGAAGGCGTCTCAAACGTCTCATGAGATACTCTCAGCCACAAAGCTCCTGCAGATGAAAATGTCTACTGGGTATAGTAACGTACATAATTATTATTAAGAGGGAAAAATATACCTAAAATATACCCTCAGGGATCAAGTGCGTGACGATCTTTGCCCATCTCTCCGGGTACATCCGTGAGATCGGGCCAGCTCACTCCCACACCCCTTCGCCATCGCGGTCGACCGCGGCAAACGTAGTGTAACGATCTGATCATATTCGCGGGAGGGGAAAAGAGAAGGTTGGGAGGAAAAAAGGGGAGGCCTGGCCTTCAGTGGGAAACGGAAATATGGAACTTCGGTTAATACGGAAATTCGTAATTTTTCCTAATGGGAAATCCCAGCTTGCAATGCTGTATTTCAAAGTTAGAAGAACAAAAAAAGAGCCATCAATCAATGGTCAGCTACCCTACTATGACGTCTTAAAGCAGTTCTTATTCCGCTGAGGGAAAGAGACAGAGCTATACAGGGTGTCTAGCACCATCTCTTTCCCTCAGTGGAATAGGAACTGCTATAAGATGTCATAGTAGCCCTTCTGGACGCATTTTGTAGTGCTTTCTTACCTCTCCAGATTAGGAAGTAGAATTACAAAGGAATTCAGTCTCATTTCTCTCAGCAGTAGAACTCCAAACACGTTTATCTCGTTCCTGGAGCACCAAAGAGTCCGGCTGAAGGACGCTGCGTACTGCCAGCCAGTGAAGGTGTGCTGCATTGGCAACAGCAAGTACCGCACTATTGATGGCACGTGCAACAACGAGGAGCATCCTGAGTGGGGACGGAGAGGGGCGCCCTTTACTAGGATCGCGACGCCAAGGTATGCTGATGGTGAGTATGACACAAATTGTGCTAGTAAGAACATAGAAAACTTAATTTTCTAGAACATAAGCAGCAATATGTTGACACATCGTTGTTTGGACGCTGAATAAAAGATGCACTATTTTGATGAGGACAGTTTGGTAAAACCAATAAATGAAAAAACACTGCGACAAACAATGAGCCAAGGGTGGGCTTTTTGGGGAAATGTCTTGTGAATGAAAATAGTTAATCGTCTACTCTGGCCTTTGCTAGTCCTTGAAATCTTTAATTCATTGCAAAAGACCTAAGCTTTCACTGGTAACCCTGATTGGTTTGTGGTTTAACAACAGTTTCTCATATTTTATTTACATACACTTCCTTTTATAATAATCACTATGCAAAACGCCTTGGACATCCGTGAACACTTTTCATTAACTGTTTTTTTCAGGTATATACGCAATGCCGGTAGCCACGAGCGGTCGTCAGCTGCCCAACCCTCGGGTTCTCTCCACGCGGCTGTTCTCAGACCAGCCAATAGGAAGCAGAGTCCTCACCAACATGAACATGCAGTGGGGACAGTTCATCACGCATGATCTGCTGTTTCAAGTCATGGAAGTCACGGGTAACTTGATCAGGCAATAGCTTCTACGTAATGCCAGTGGCTTTTTTGATTGAGAAAGGAGTTGCAATAAAGTAGTGCCCGTCATCACAGACGTATTGTTCAAAATTTTTTGTTGGACGTACTCGTTTTTCTTCTTCTTCAACTTTTGGCCACCTGGCTGAGTTTAGATCCCTTCCAAGTCCCTCCCTTTTTCTGTAGTTTTGTGTTATGCTATGCCATTTGCTTCCAACTTGTACTCAAACTCAATTCAGAGCTTGTGGCACTCATATTTTGGTGTAACTTAAAATGTACCTTCAGACCATTAAATTTATTTTACCTCTGACTGCGTTACTGCTACAATAAAGTGAGCTTTATTGCCGGTGAAAAAGATTGCTGTTGGGTTGCTCTATATTAGGTCGACGTACGAAGAAGCACTTTAATAACAACTTCGTAACATAACTTATTCCTTTTCATACGTAGACAAAGGCGGCATACAATGCTGCCTAGGCAACGGAAAGGAGGTACTTCCTTCGGAGTGGCAGAACGATAAGTGCATCCCTATCTCCGTGCCGGAGGACGACCAGTTCTATCGTTACCACGGCATCAAGTGCCTCAACTTTGTGCGAAGTGTCACCACACCAAGAGATGATTGCAGTCTGGGGCATGCGGAACAGGTATTCCTTCTTTTTTAAGCGCGTGGTTTAACTAGATTTTTCCCGCGCGACGTCGTTCAAGTGGACATTTTGATGTGTATAAGTGAGAAAAAGTAGCAATATGTGCTAATTTAGACTATTATCTATCTCTGTGTTAAATTTGATTTTGCGGTTTTATTGTTTGCATCGATCCTTGCCAGTTAGGACGAAGTTATTTTTTTTGGATGGTAAATCATGAAATAACTTACCCCCTCTGGGCGAAGCGGCTCCCCCACTCCGCTGAGAGCAGACTTGTACTGACTAAAAGCCGCCCATGCTCCTTTTGTTGCCTTTTATGTTCCGGGGCCGCTGTATCTCTTTCGAACAACTCTCAGCCCTGGAGGACGCCTTGGAACACGTTTAAACAGCAAGTTATTGAAGTCAAAGTATGTAGCACTGATACTAACTGCTAATAAAACATTGACCTTCCTTAGATGAACACAGTGACGAGTTACATAGACGGGTCTCCGATCTACGGGTCGGACAAGAAGCTGGCGTCGAAACTTCGCAGTAAGTCGGGCGGGCGACTGCGCCAAGAGTCGAGAAAAGACTGCCTACGAGGGTTCCTGCCCAGCGTCAGCGACAAGTTCGCTGTCTGCGATATAAGGAATTCGTCTGATCCCTGCTATCTTGCTGGTAACTTTTACTTTTAAAATCAACTACTGGTTGCTAGTTAATGGCACCTGTTCGTCTGATGATGAGCAAGCGAATGACAATCGACTAATTCTCCCAGCATGTTTTGTGCCATTTGGCAAAATCGGAACCCTTATACAAATACCGTGTCCTGTACTACTGTTTGCGCTGTCTGTCCGTGTGTCACACTTATTTTTACCCCGAAACTAATAGCACCACAATTGAAATTTGCAGAGTAGATGCCCTCCATGAATTTCTACATATGTAAATATGATGGGAAATAAAAATAAATGTAACTGATGTAACTGGAGGTTGAAAAAAAATCTACGAACATCAATGATACCGAGGTTTTATTACTTTTTCTTGAGTAAATCTATACTAATATTATAAAGCTGAAGAGTTTGTTTGTTTGTTTGTTTGAACGCGCTAATCTCAGGGACTACTGGTTGGAATTGAAAAATTCTTTTAGTGTTGGATAGTCCATTTGTTGAGGAAGGCTATAGGCTATATAACATCACGCTACGACCAACAGGTGCTGACCAGCGTGGGTGAAACCGCGCGGAACAGCTAGTGTTTAATAAGATTTGATTCTAAAGTCGTAAAATTTGTCAACTTCTAAATTAAAAAATCTATTTTGCCAAAAAAACACCTTTCGAGATAAGGGACTTTTTCATCAAATTACAGCCGAAACTTCAACTTAATAATTCATTAAAATACTATGAAAATCAAATTTAGACTTTTTTGTTGAGTGTCAATTTACAATAAGTTTGAATGAGCCTTAGGAATATTATTTGGTGTTATGGAACCCTTTGTGTTTGTATGTCGGTTTTTTTATATCTAAAACTCGTTAGTCTAGAGGTCGCCAGCGCGATTTCTTAGCATGAGGTCCAATTTCGCTACCCAGGTCGGATAAACTGCTCTTGGGATTTTCCCCCGCCCGTCCTCACGGCTCGTGGTATTTAAATATAACAAGCATGTGGATGTAAGTACTGCGGGTAGACCTTTGTCCCCAGGAATTAGACGCGTTAAGAAATGTTACCTCAAATTCCAGGTGACACAAGAATCAATCAGACGCCGACCCTAGCCATGCTGCACACCTTGCTCCTGCGTGAGCACAATCGGGTGGCAGACATCTTGAGCGACCTGAATCCGCTGTGGACTGACGAGAGACTGTACCAGGAGACTAGGAGGATTGTCATCGCGGAGATACAGCATATCACTTACCAGGAGTGGCTACCGGCTAACTTTGGTGAGGGATTAATACACACTAATTATGGTCATGGGAATGGAGCCTTTAAGTCTGACGAAGTCAACCAATTTTTACAAGTATACCAGTTCTTATTATTTGTCCGACAAAAACAACTTAAAAAAAACAATTCCCGAAAATAAAAAGTAAAATGTCTAGACTCATTTTACAAATTTCCGGTTTTTTGTCAGAAATTTCAAGTTTTGAAATTACCTATTGATATGTAATTTTGAAACTTGAAAACTGCCAACAAGCCGGTTGGGATACCCCTCAACATATTTGGGGAAAAGAGTAGCTAGGCCGATGATGAAGGGAGAATGATGAGACCATTTTGAATTGATGGTTCCCAGGTGAATACTACCTCCGCTACTACCGTATATCGCCGTCTACCCTATACACGCGCGACTACAACCCGCAAGTAAACCCCGGGGTGATCAACAGTTTCGGAGCCGCTGCCTTCCGGTTCCTGCACACGGTCATCAGTGATAACATCATGACGTGTCCCAACAGCTATAATGCCGCTTATTTGTACAGGTAACGTTGTCTACAATAACTGACTTAACTTTTGTTGGATGCTTTATTAGGGCTGTGGAGTTTCGATCTTATTTAAATTTGACCACGAAAGACCTTCCGTGTGGTCACTTGGACCATGATACTGAACAATTTTTGGTTCAGGAGCCAGCGTCCCAGCATTTGGAAGTTAGAACATTATAATTATGACGCTTACGCAATTAAAATCGCGAGACGACTCCCGGCCACCGTAGACACGGGTCTGTGATCGTCCACTGTCTGCCGAGGTTGCGGGTTATTTGAAAGATATACCGCGCCACAACGGTCAAAAGAACGAACATGGATGGATTTTAGTTAAATTGTGGCACTCCTCCTCCCACTCCGCCCAGAGCAGGGGAAGTAATGTGATGATTACCCATTTTTTTAAATTAATGCAATAACAATCCATACAATTTCCAGATTAAGTGACCACTACTTCAACCCAAGCCTGCTGGAATCAACGCCTGACTCTTTCGACGATGTTGTCCGGGGCATCATAGCGCAAAACGAAGCGGAATCAGATCCCTTCTGTACCGGAGAGATTACCAACCTACTGTTCAAGTCGCACAACCCATGGGGTATGGACCTCATAGCCATGGACATACAGAGGGGCAGGGACCATGGGATCGCCTCTTATAATGATTATAGGTAACTAGCTGGCGCCTATGTGCCAAATTTCATCAAGATCCGTTCAACCGTTTTGACGTGAAAGAGTAACAAACATCCATACATCTATCCATCCTCACAAACATTCAGTAAGATAATCTTTTAAGGTTAAGTATTGCTTGCCGAGGTCGTTGATGAGAGATCCGTTATATACAAAGTTCCCTCCTAACTCTGAAAGCACGATATGCCATTGCTTCCGACTTTCATGATTGTGTAGATGTAGATCTTTGACAATCGTTATAAATAAAAATAAAATCATTTTATTTCGGATAACACAAGATCCATATGTGCTACATTCACAGTCAAAATAAATACCATAAAATAACAAATAACTTTGGATTAAATTATATGGATGAAGAATTCTTTAGATATTAAGTTAATGAAGATACACTCTGTATTTCAGGGAGATTTGCGGTCTACCGAAGGCAAGGTGTTTTCAAGATTTGATAAATGAGATACCACAAGATGTAAGTAAAGTTTCCTTACGTCCTTACCTCTGTGCTTCTTTTTTTTTCCTTAAAAACTATAAATTAGTAGCCACTTGCGAGGCAGACAAGATGGATTGGAAGCGAAAACAAAAATTAAGCCTAGTTTTGCTATCTTGTCTAGTGGCGATCGTTTGGGGTGGGAGCCAGGCATTAATCGGCTGAAATCGTGTCGACACCGAAAGATTATTAAGGGAGGGTATAAAATCAGGTTCTTCAAACTTATAAGTGCCGACTTTTGATTTAATTTTCTGGGAACTTTGTTCTCCCACTCTAAACCAGCGATATAACTATTACGATAGAAAGTAGAAAAATGCGTCTTTGAAGCTCAAAAATTGCTGTTATATGCATGTTTTAAATAAATTACTGGTGGGCCTTTAGACGTTCATAAACGGACTATTTTGAATTAAGTCTAAGATGTCTTTGCTTTTTATTTCAACGAGCTTTTCCAGAAAACCTTTATTTCCTTACATTCCAGCGTATAAATGCTCTCCAATACCTGTATGAGTGCGTGGATGATATCGACCTGTTCGTGGGAGGCGCCATGGAGCGAGACGTGTCGGGGTCGATCCTCGGCCACACCTTCCAGTGCATCGTGGCGGAACAGTTCTATAGGACCAGGATTGGAGACCGGTTCTTCTATGATAATGGGGAGATGCCGCATTCTTTTACGAGTGGTTGGTTTTATTTATTTATAATTTTGATTAATAATAACATTTCAAACGAAACCGTGATCGTTTATCCGTGTTCATGGCATTTGCAACAGCGCCGAAATATCGGGAAATCATAAGAAATAAGAAACATTGCATTTATTCCGTTTCAAACGATATTATTAATGTTAGTGGCCGAAACGTAGTGTTGTCAGTAAAAAAAAAGTTTTTGTTAAGTCACATCCTCATAACATGCGAGAGTCTAAAACATTATTTATCTCCAAAAAGAAAGTCAAAGAGCCATACTTGTACTACAGTGATATTCTGCATATATATGTTTAGGCACATATATTTTATTAACACAAATTCAAAGTATATATTTTTTTTAATAAGACTTTTACAGGAACTTATGAATGTCATTGGCAAGAAACAAAATGATGAAGCTACCGTTCCGGTCAGTAGGCATAATAACTTGTGAAAGTATCAAATACTAGCTGTTCCACGCGGTTTCACCCACGCTGCTCAGCACCTGTTGGTCGTAGCGTGATGTTATAAAGCCTATAGCCTTCCTCAAGAAATGGACTATCCAACACTAAAAGAATTTTCCAATTCCAACCAGTAGTCCCTGAGATTAGCGCGTTCAAACAAACAAACAAATTCTTCAGCTTTATAATATAAGTATAGATATGTATTTTTGTATGTATGTTCATTTTATATTGATACATTTTTGTTCAGTGTTATTTACTGTTTTGATTTTTCTACACACTGTTTCAACAAATCTCATCCAACTTTCCTCTCGCAGTTATGCTGGAAGAAATCTTAAATGAAATAAGCAGTACTTTAGTTCTCTTTTATCATAATGTCCTGTCAAGTATTTTGTGTGTACATAGGCCACTAGGCAATGCCCCATATCACTTTGCCGGACATAGGAATCGAACTTAGCACCTCGTGCTTAACTGCCTCACTTGCCGCCACTAGTACAGCTACTTATATAAGGTCTAGGTCCTAATTTTCTGAACTTCACAAGCAAGATAAAATATTTTTATTTGCTCAAACATGTGTACACATACATGAAATAGTACAAGAAAAAAACATGTGGTGTGCAAATATTATGTTTATGATAAAAAAAAAATGATCAAAAATTAACATCATGGTAGTAACAAAATAATTATGTGAATAACAGAAAAAATATATGAATGTCAGAACAGCAAAGGAATTTAAATAATTTCAAATCTTATGTAAACGATTTTTTGTTGCAGATCAACTAAAAGAAATAAAGAAAACGTCTATGGCTCGTCTAATCTGTGACAATACCGACGGTGTGTACTACGTGCAGAAGAAGGCCTTCGAAGTGGAATCTGCCTACAACCCGAAATACCGCTACGACGACTATAACAATATTCCTTACGTGGACCTCACCGCTTGGAAGCAACCTACCATCTTTGATTGAAGAGAACATTATTCAAGCAAATATGTTTTTAGAAAAGAAACTTTAACACAAGTGTATAAAGTTCAGTTTGTTTCAAACATCTAGTCTATTATACTGAAGCTATTCTGAAATTACCTTCATTTGCAGTTTTACTGTTACTGCTAGCCTGCGTCATCCCACTGCTGGGCAAAGGCCTCTCCCCATAACTTCCATATGGTACGATCCAGTGTCAATGTGGAGTCTCGTTCGATGGTTTTTGCCAATCCGTCCCGCCATCTTCTGCCACGACGCCACCAGGCGATGTCAGTGCTCCAGAATGTAGCTAATTTGGCCCACAGCGCATTTGGCATGCGGCAGACATGGCCTGCTCAGTCCCACTTCAGCGTAGCGGCTTTTTGAGCAACGTCAGTAATATGTGTTTTAATTCACATTATCATAAAGTTGATATTCGTTTAAATGACAATATCATGTACTGGAAATAAGACTAGTTGGGGGCGTTTTAAGCCATTAAATTAAGAGAATTTGTGATTGGGACATAGGATACTTTTCATCTCAGTAGTTGTTAGGATATGACCTGTGGATTTATTGAATTACGACAAATTTCAATTTGAAACTGTTACGAAATAAGTGTTTTATTTTACATGTTAATCAAAAAACGCTGTTTTTTTTTGTTGATAAACAAATATTGAAATACATAACTTCATTCTGGTTCCAACAGCCATTTTTAAACCCGCAAAGAACTTGGCTTTGTATCTATTCCTTTGTTTTATACGGAATAAATGTTGTATGTGAGGCACACAATATCAGCTTTGTTTTTTTTTGTAATGGTAACAGTACTTTTTGAAATGTTGTATGTACATTTTTTTTTAATAAAAATACGTTGCCCCACACTAGGAATTTCTACTGTATGGTGGGTGCGTTTACAAACAATTAAACTCAAACTCAACTAAAATAAATAAACTCACATAGACAAACAGCCTAACCCGAATCAACTATTTGTAGGCCATAAGTACAAATATTTATTCCGTGCGGAAGTCGAACCTGCGACAACCGGCGCAGCAATCAATCATTCAGCCACTGGGCCAACCGTGTCGTCAAACTGTATCCCAAGAAACATATTTCTTTTTTTTTATGTAAGGCATTTTGTATGTAGGATGTTATCATCGGAACTACTGATACGATGCCGCCATTTTTTTTTTACCAACGGGATACTCCATTACTCCTGAGTAACTGACTACATTACATGACGGGCCTGTTGGTCTAGTGGTTAGTGACCCTGACTGCTGAGCCGGAGGTCGTGGGTTCAATTCCCACCCAGGACAAACTTTGTGTGATGAGCATGATTGTTTGTTCCGTGTCTGATTTATCTATAATATGTATGTTTTTATAAATTATATAGTATGTATATCAGTTGTCTGGTTACCATAACACAAGATCTGCTTAGCTTGGGATCAGATAGCCGTGTGTTGAGTTGTCCCAAGATATTTATTTATTTACATTACAACGATATTTTGAGAGAAATATCAGACTTTTTCAAACTATTAAGTACTAGTTTCCGCCCGCGACATCGTCCGCGTGGCATAGTTACTTTGGGCTAACGCTAACTTTAACCCGCGTGATTATCGTAAAAAAATATTTTTCTCTCCCAATTTCTTCCATCTTTCTCCCCCTTGTCTCCAGAAAAAAAATTGCCGATGTTCGTCTCCAGGCTTAGCCATTTAGGCGTGAAGACGTAACAAACAAACAAACTCACTTTCGCTTTTATAATGTAAGTAAGGATGTTTAGTAAATATATATAGAACATTCAACAGTAAAAACATCTATACATATATGTAAGAGAAAGTCGTGTTGGTTACACTATATCTAACTAAAGAATAGCTAAATCGATTTGACTGAAAATTGGTGGGGAACCAAGAACCAGTAGGCCTACTATGATATCTTATAGCAGTTCTTATTCCACTGAGGGAAAGAGATGGTGCTAGACACCCTGTATAGCTCTGTCTCTTTCCCTCAGTGGAATAAGAACTGCTTTAAGACATCATAGTAGGGTAGCAGGAGACGAACACAGGATACTTATATGCCATTAGGTAGGGTAGAGTTATACAGCGAGTTGTAAATATTTGTTATTTATTTAATCCAAATATTTTAATATAAAAAGCATATAACATTGAATTCTTATGACATAAAAACAATCTTGGTCCATTATTCGAACAACACTTATGATAAATTTATTTTATTTTTACAAATAACTGCAGTATTATAATTGTATAATATTGTGCCTCAAAACCGGGGCTACAATTATTACAATGAGATTATTGCACGGTAAAACATTAATAGACACACACATTAATAGCGGGATGATTTACAACCTTTTATAAAAGTTTTACCAACTGGTTAATTTTAATGAAAACAAAGAGTAATTCCTCATTTACCGTTGAACAGGGAGGGGGGGGCTCCCCCAACTACCCGGTAGTTGTGTCTGGTGGGCAATAGCCCATTGAATTCTTATGACATAAAAACAATCTTGGTCCATTATTCGAACAACACTTATGATAAATTTATTTTATTTTTACAAATAACTGCAGTATTATAATTGTATAATATTGTGCCTCAAAACCGGGGCTACAATTATTACAATGAGATTATTGCACGGTAAAACATTAATAGCGACACACATTTTTAGCGGGATGATTTACAACCTTTTATAAAAGTTTTACCAACTGGTTAATTTTAATGAAAACAAAGAGTAATTCCTCATTTACCGTTGAACAGGGGGGGGGGGGGCTCCCCCAACTACCCGGTAGTTGTGTCTGGTGGGCAATAGCCCAATCGTTGTAGTCGGGTGGTAATGTATTACCCTTATCTTGGTGGTTTATTCGATAGCGCGTTGAAGAAAAAAAATATTTTTGCTGAAAAAAAAAAGAAATGGTAGGGACATGCCAATATCATGCCAAAGCAGACCCTGATATATAAAATGAGTGCTCTGGATATTGGGAAAAAAACAGGAGAATACAAAAATGTATGTGTAAAATGCAGCCCTTATCCCTCTTAAGTGTCAAACTAAAAGAGAAACGGTGGATCCACCCACGGAACACAGTTAATAATATATGACGAATTTGATCTATTTACATAATAATTATCGAAACCTTAGATTCAATTTTTTTACATTTCTACAATTTACAAAACTCTAAATTCAATTCTACTTCATACACCTAAGGTCTAGTTTACAACTAAATCAGCCGGTTCCTGTTACCTGGTTTGTCTTTACCGAGGAAGGTGGTGATCTTGTTCTGGAAGGTGTTCCAGGTGACTGAGGAGTTGACGATCTGAGACAGACCAGCTGGTTTCGCGATTCTCTCGAAGAATGGCCTCTTGTAGAGGCGTTGGGCCTCAAGTCTCTGGTCTTCCGTCACTCGCCGATCATCCAGGTGGCTTAACGATGGAAACTGAGATATTACGAAGAGTCTGGAAATTTAATAAAGTCAAATTAGGCAACGTTTTTGACGTCATAACCCCAAAACCCAACCGCACTTCAATGTTTTTTGCAGGGAAGAGTGGTACTACAAACTCCCCAGAAATACGATATTTTGAATGAAAAGGTCACTTGGTGTATAACAGGCGAAAATTTCCAGTTCGTGTTAATATAGAAATCTTTTTTTCCAAACTTTTCTTTTCTAACATATTGTGACCACATTTGTCAGAAAATAGTTTTGCACTTTTGTTTGATTCATAGTTTTTAGGCCACCAACTTCCGGAAGTAAATTTATTTTGTCTTTTGGTTTTTTTTGGAATTCGGTATTTGTTTTGGCAAAAAACTTTTTGTTGTTAGCCGTTACATGCCGAGTTTCCTCCGTGCCTCAGAAAACAACTTATGTTGCTGGTCCCGGCTGTCATTTGTAGATCTTTGACAGTCATTACAGGTAGTCAGTGTCCCGAAAGTCTAACAACCAGTCTTACCAAGGGTTATCATATTACCCAGTACTTACTGGGTTGTGGAGGTCAGATAAGCAGTCGCTCCATGTAACATATTGGTATTCAGCTGCATCCGGTAAGACTGGAAGTCAACCCCAACATAGTTAGGAAAAGGCTAGGCAGATGATGATGATTTCGCGTATGTATTATTATTTACATATAATTTTAAGTGTAAAATAAAGCCACGGTATGTTTCTCATTCAGCTTCAAGTTTCTATTACCTGTACTGTAGGTACTCGTAGAAGGTGCCTCCGTTGAAGTAGCTTGGTGCGGCTGGGTTACCCATCAGAGAGATGTACTGCAGGTTGGGGCACGACTCCTTCAGCTTACCTACCCAGGGGTAAAGAGACGCGATCTTACAACGATTCAACCTGGAATGTGCGGTAAAACATTTTCTATATTAATATCATAGAGCGTTCGTGAAGAGTTTGGTTGGTTGAACGCACTTTTTTACGAAATATTAGTTCGAATTGAAAATTATTTTGGTGTTGGATAGCTGCATCACGCTACGACAATTTTGCTGCATAACGGAAAGCGGTGCTCAGCTTCTTAGAGATATTAAATAAACAAAAAAACGTTCGAATTGAGAACCTCGTCGTTTTTTAGAAGTCGGTTAAAAGGATTCCGTCTGACAAGTAAGATAATACTTATGAAACAGATTTTTGTTTTTGGTTTATCTATACTAATATTATAAAGCTGAAGAGTTTGTTTGTTTGTTTGAACGCTCTAATCTCAAGAACTACTGGTTGGAATTGGAAAATTCTTTTAGTGTTGGATAGTCCATTTCTTGAGGAAGGCTATAGGCTATATAACATCACGCTACGACCAACAGGTGCTAAACAGCGCGGGTGAAACCGTGGGGAACAGCTAATACGATAATAACGACGACGATATAATTACGAGTAATGGGTATGGTTTTTTAGTGAACATTAATGAAAGGCACTGACCATAAAAGTTCCAGCTTAGGCAAAGGTGGTAGACAGCAGTTCTCTGTGATGGGGTTGTCATCAGCTATCAAGGATGTAAGGCTCTTGAAGTACACCAGAGCGTCTAAGTTTCTGGAAGAAAACAAAATGATTATAACACTCAATGTGCTTTGACATTTTAAACTTTCGGCGCTACGCAGAACGCTGTAATTCCAACAGCTTAACGAAAAAAGGCCCTTACGACATTTGAAATTACCACGGCAGACTGTTTTGATTCGATGTTATCATTTATGAATCACTTTAGTTTGGTGGGTTTGTTTATTAACAGTTATCTCTTATACACAAACAGCCGGACCCAGAAAATTTACTATTTACTAACCCGAATTCCAATAAAATTAACTAAAAAGGGGAAAATAGGGTGACTTTTGTTGGTAACAATAGAAAATGAATACTCGATAAAATATGTGATAATAATACCATAACTAAAAAAGCTGAAATAAAAATATTTGTATATATATTTTTATTTTTAGTTTGAGTCTATTTATAGATTGTATATATAGTAATTAATTTAATTATATGATGAATAAATAAAAATCTTTTGTAAAAAAAATAATTACGTCTTCCAAAAAATAAAGCAAAAATTGGAAAATAACTTTAATTCCGGAAGTCTGTGACTTTTGTTGGTTTCGTTGATTTTTTTGCCACCGACTTTCATGATAACGGCGATACTTACGTAATCTTATTGTGACTTATATCCAAGTACTTGATGTGATCTGAAAACCTTTCTACAATAGTTTTAGGTATTTCGTACAGCCTCTCATATGCCAGGGTTAGTCTTCCATTTTCTTCTTCATTCGATGTTGTGTCTACAGACCTGAAACATGGTATTCATATCCATTGGTTAACATACTAGACTAATTTTAGTTAGGGGTCCGTACCTCAAAAGGATAATACGGAACCCTTATAGGATCACTTTATTGTGTGTCTGTCTGTTGTCAAGACCTTTATCTGAGGAACGCGTGGAGGTATACACTTGGAATTAAAATTGTGGTCCCTAACGCGCTTCGCCTACACGACCAACAGTTGAGGCGCAGTCGAGGTGCGGGCGCATTAGGCGCGTCGCCCACAAGATCAACAGTCAAGGTGCAGTTGAGGCGCAGGCACATAAGAGGCACGCCGCAACGAGATTTTCTTTACAAATGTCGTGTGAGCGACGCGCCTAATGCAGCCGTGCCTCGACTGTTCGTCGTGTGGGCGACGCGCCTAAGAGCTTTCAAAAAATCAACCCTCAAGTCTATGCAGTCAAAAGATATGGCTGTTTATTTCGCTTTTTCTAACATTTAGCTGGATGGTGTGTAAAAATCTAGCTTGCATGATATGTATTCAGTGATACATCCAATTTTCTATTTTCTACAGAAGATCTTGGGATGCTTTTCTATTTAGTTCTGAAGACTGGGCCGGTTGCCATTATCAATGTACCATGGTGCTGGGACGTTCCGAAATTATATTTTTGTATTATCTAAGTTATTTCAAGATCTCTTGTTTTATAGTCAACATTTCAAGTCTTGGTATGGCTTCTTTGGTTATGTGAAAAGGTGCATTTACAATCATTTTTCAGATTTAAATCTTGGCAGTATATCAAGATTCGAGTTTGTAGCAGTGCCCCATAGTTGCAATCTTTTATTAGTTTAAGAATATTTTTGTACAGAAGTAACTTATTTTTAGATGTGAGTGTCTATAATTCAGTGCTCTCAATTCAGCCCTGCATAAGCTAATATTTAATGAACAGATAATGCTTTATGAGCATAATGGTGTGGCCTACAGCTTTGAGCTTAAACAGAGTACAAAATGTTGTAAGTACATCAGGAATTTATCAGTAGCAGCCACTTAGTCTGGACTTGTGCCTAGTTGATCGCAAGAGGCACACCTCCTACTGCATGGGGCTTAAACTGTAACTGCCCCAATGAGTGTTCTACTAGGTACATTCCGGGATACATGTTTTTATTTTGCAGATGGGAAATCATGAAATAATTCCCCCACTCTAGGTAGAGCAAGCAGGTGCAGGCTTTTACTAAATAAAACTTTAGAACAACCCGCAACCCCGGCAGGACCCTCTGATTTGCTGACATCTTTTTGAGGAGCGCTTGTTAAACAAACCATCGGCAGCATACAGGTGTGATGTGGTTTGTGTAGGTACTCACGCAATAATATCGGGAGGTATCGGAGTCTCCGACATGTCTGTCATGGAGTCAACTAGCACATCCCTTGAGACATCTACTGTTAACACTCCGTCGTCAGGTACTGGATGTGCACTTGGATAGCTGGGAAAGATAAACATTTACTTTTTTTGATGGAACAAGTTTTTAAAGTTTGTTTGTAGAGAATGCCTTGTGGTATTAAGTCTAATTAAATGTGTACCATGCATGTACATGAACTTTAAAAAAATAAACCTACTTATTATATTAGGGTTGTCGGAAGATATCACTATCAGCAAAAGTCCACCTTCGTACCCTTAGAATAAGCAATATTTTATATTGTAGCTTGTGGGAGTATTTTATATTCTATGATTTAACAGCAACTTTTCACTTTTATCCAACATTAATAGAAAATATTTTTTTTTTGTTTTTTTTCTATATTTTTCACATGGACAACTGGTGAAATGTGGATGTTGTTTTAGATATATACAGAAATGATATTATCTCTTTTTAGATAAAATTCTTGGGTCAGATTTAGTTGCCATACTCCCCTGTAATGCCTAGACAATTTTTTATGAAATTTTTATTTTCGGTAGGTCTGAGAATCTTGGCTCTATCCAGTTAAGGAGATGAGCAGCGGATGAAATCGCAGGGCACAGCTAGTAATTTATAAAATTAATCAATTCTTATTTATTTAGAACTACGTATTCATATCTTTATTGCATTCCATAATGTATTAGCATAAGGTAAACGTAAGCCCAATTAGAAATCAACGCGACAGCGAAAATACAATATGTATTTATTTAACATTTAAATGAGATTATAAATAGGTTTCTAATTAAAGCTAAAAAACCTTGAAACCACAACTTGTGCACAAATAAAACTTTTCACGAAACCTGTTAGAATTAGAACTACCTATGCCTATTATCTTACAAAATATTAAATTAGGTACTTGTCATTGGTAAACACCAAACTAATAAAACCAAACCACCCTGCCTACTATATTAAAGAATACAACAAAAATAATATTTACCAACTTGACTTGAAAACAAAAAACACAATGGCAAATGGCAAAACAAGTAGGTAGCAAAACTAACTTTTTGACGTCAATTTTGCAGTGTTTCTGTCACCAAAAAAATAAAACCCCACAGTAAAAAGTGTTGATAGTAAGTAACGTTTGTCTAGCGTTATGAACAATTCAAAGTAGAAGTTACTATTATGTTCCAATAATAAATCACTTTAAATTCAATATTTCTTAACATTTTTCATGAATGATGACAAAATTCAAACACTCGAAGCAACCATAACTAAGTGCATCATTCATAATAAGAACAGAGTGCATAAGTGTGTCCCCTTTATATTACTTTACTCTTTGACAGAGTGTATGATGTTATATATTTACTTACCTATCCTGTCTTACCAAGTTACCAGCAATGCCGGCTTTAAGAGATAAGAAGTTGTTTGCTACTTTTGCTAAGGAGACACCAGACACCAGTTAGCTACTGATTGAATCATGTTGTGCATAAAAATACGACTAAATTGATATGTTGAATTGAAACTGACTACGAATACTATAATATTAGATAGACTACGTTCTAGATTAACAGCAAAATAAGATACATCCGAGTCCAAGAAGTAAGTGGACTATATTATGTATTATTAATACGATTGAAACACCGCGGGAAACATAAACTTAAAATTATCAAAATTTGTAATTTCCCTGAAGTATAAGCTTAATCAATTTAATGCACATACATACCTGTTTATAAGTGATAGATCATCATCCATTATGTATGCAGAGATTATTTTCTTTACTATCATAAAAACTTAAGATTGAACAAACCACTATTTGAAAAAAAATAATTAGAGTCTATTTTGATTCGAGACACAATTTTATTACAAAATGACTGTAAGTTTTGTTATAATAAATAACTTTAGTTATTTAATATTGTGTCCATGTGCGCGGTTATCTATCAACTTGGTATAACTATAACGGAGACAGAGATAAGTAAAATTGTTTATTTGTTACATATAGGTAAACTGATAAGGCATCAAGGTTCGACATTTGATTAGGACTTAGACTTTTATAAGATTTGGAAAAGTTCCCGTTGCCGAGACTTTACTTCACGCTTTAATGGCTAAACCGATTTTGATTAATTTTGGTACAGAGATAGTTGGGACCCTAAAGACGGATATATACCTACTATTTAAAAAAAAAGTGGGAATAGGGGGGGAGACAGAGGGAAGAAAAGGGAAAACTTAGCATAGCTATTACAATAAATAAGGTGCTAGGGCAACAACTACAGGTAAGCTAGTTATACAATAAATATAAATAATATCAATCGATTTGTAGATCACCCTTACATGTAATCATCATCTGCCTAGCCTTTTCCCAACTATGTTGGGGTCGGCTTCCAGTCTTACCGGATGCAGCTGAATATCAGTACTTTACATGGAGCGACTGCCTATCTGACCTCCACAACCCAGTTAATACTGGGTAATACGATACCCCTTGGTAAGACTGGTTGTCAGACTTTCGGCACACTGACTTCTTGTAACGACTGTCAAAGATCTACAAATGACAGCCGGGACCAACGGCTTAACGTGCTTTCCGAGGCACGGAGGAAACTCGGTATGTAACGGGTGGTCACCCATCCACAGACCAACCTAGGCAAGCGCGGCTTAACCTAAAGATCGACCCGAGCGGCTGCTACTATTTAGCCACGAGCTCCTCTCACCCTTACATGTAATCACGGGGTATATATTAATTATCTAGTACTGTCTGGGTTGCAGAGGTCAAATATTGGAATTCAGCTGCATCCGGTTAAACTAGATATCGACCAAAACAAAGGGAAAAGCTAAGCAGATATGAGAAAAATCGGCGACGGCGATCTCTCGCGTTCGGCCCTGGTTCAGTCCATGGTCCGGAGCGAAAGGGAATGGGAGGTGGTCACCTCCTTCTGCGAAGCAGTCATGCTAGCGAAGGAGGTGGCCGGGTGATTGAGGGAGAGAAGCTCAAACAAACCCAGCCGTCGCGGGAGACGCCCCGGACGTCGGGCGCCGCGAGACGACTCCAGGCCACCGGAGGTGCGGGCCTGTGGACGGTGAGCAATGGGTAGCTCACGGTCCGTAAGTCTATTGACGACAGGTCGTGTCAACGGTGCGTTAGTGTTCACGCACGCTTCAAAGAGATGTTAGCAAAGCAGAGGGGCCTGCCAGGGCCTCCGCCTGCCGGGATTGCGGGTTGTTCGAAAGAGATACCGCGGGCCTGGAACGTAAAGGGCAATAGAAGGAACATGGGTGTATTTTAGTCAGTACAAGCCTGATACTCCCCCCCGCTCCGCCCAGAGCGGGGGAAGTTGTTTGATGATTTTCCAAACCAAAAAAAAAACAATATGTGAGTAAAATATTTTTTTTATGTATATTATTGGTTTTAAAAATCAAAGGCTTGAAAAAAAAAACGATTGTGTGGTTTTATATAACCACGGTAAAAGTGTTTTTTTTTTTTCACAATATAGACATTTAGACGTAAATGTTTGAGACGATGTAATAAAAGTTTTACTTTAAAAAGAAAATCCTTCCAAAGCACACTTGTGGGGTACTAGCGTTTAGTGCTTTGGAACGATTTTCTACTAAAACCATGGCAACATTGGTATCTGTAACTTCACGTTTGTTGACACGTCATAACAACAACAGCTGGAGTTGGCAAAATAAATTCTTAAAAAAGTTAAATTACTAAAATTGACCCATAATTTTACAATACAACATGGATGTAAGTACTTTTAAACATAAGATAATAACAGATCTCGAATAAATAACAGCAATTTATGTCATAACCTGTTTTTAGGAAAGCAATATTCCCATAGACATTAACATTGGGAAGTTACAAGACTGGCTGGTGAGTCGTCGTCATGTGAACAAGGAATGGCAGAAGAGTGTGCCAGCTGTGAGGGAGAAGATCAACAATGCGTTGCAGGATATGCCCAAACACGACGATATAGCCAGCTTGTTGTCTGGCAGCTATATTAACTACTTTCATTGCCTGAAGATCGTTGACATATTGAAAGAGACTGAGGCAGATAGTAAGAACCTCTTTGGAAGGTTTGTTTAAATATTTTTTATTTGTTTTTATTCATTCAACTGGTGGTTGTTGTAGAAAGCCACCGCTTTCATTACTATTAGAATTAACTATAGAATGTTATTATACATGCCAAATTACTAAGTTACTGTTATTAAGAGTGCTACCATTTAATATACAATCGTATTTATACTTAGATTAATTAGACTATATTCATGAACAAATATTTAATCCTTCGCGCAACAAAGTGTGCAGACGGGTGCAAAGTTTCATACATTGTTGGTTACCCTACATTTTTGTAAACAATGGTGTGACGGGTTAAATGTGAAAGTAACTCTTTCAGTGTTACCTTTTTGCACTTTGATTGCTGAGGAAATTTTAATGAAATTTGGCATAGTATTGTAGGTATTATAATTATATTACCCTTATTTTGCATATGGAATATTTGGTACATTTATTATTTATTTACTTAATGAATACAAGTTCAAAGTTTATGTAACCAAAACACTTATATTCTAAAATTTAGAACTCAAGTACATTAAAACAAAAACATACGCACTTAATATAAAGTATACTATGATGTGGGTTCGGTCATAAGTACAATATTTTTAATCCAGATAAAACGGTTGGTTTATTTCAAAAGCTAAAGTACTAGTTTTGCCTTAAATTAACAAAGACAATTCACTCACCATATCAGTATTCTTCTTCAAAGATGATTGATATTATAAAGTCTTTAATACCTCTCAATTTCTTTGCAGGTATGGATCTCAAAGGATGAAGGACTGGCAAGACATAGCCCGTAACTATGAGAAAGAGAACCTGTATTTGGCCGAGGCAGCTCAAATCCTGGTCAGGAACATCAACTATGAAATTCCAGGGTTGAAGAAACAGATAGCTAAAGAAGACCAGTTGCAAGTTGTTAGTATGACTTATATATTATGATAATTTTCATTTGTTGGGTCTCAATTAGGAAATTGCTATAAATTAGGTTTGTTCAAGGATAGGTTTTATAAGTTAATAAGGTTTGAATGCGTGAAGGGGAAGCTGTTTTCCAGCTGTGGGACACTAAATACAGAGTAAAAAGAAAATACTGTAGATATGTATGATTGATCCTCTTTCACGAAAAAACTACTGAACATATTTTGATGAAATTTGGCACAGAGGTAGATTATAGTCTGGAATAACACATAGGATACTTGTTTTTATCATCAAGTGAGCGAAGCTGCGTTGCGCAGTTAGTCATACATAAATTAATTGATCACTGCTCTTGAATGGTGTTATAAACCACACAAACAAGTGAACATAAAATAAAATAGAAAAACACAATCAATTGATTTAATTGAATTATGAAGCGATGACTTTTGCCATCTTGCTTTTATATCTAAAATCCTACATTCATTCAGGAATTCATGGCCATCATCAACCGCCAGTCAGGAATTCACGGCCAGTTTCTCTGTTTCCTGATTATAATCATAATTCCTCCAAAGTACAAGTGAATTGGTTTCTTCTAAGCAAGCATGCTCCACCATAGGCCGTATCATTGCTTCACCTCACAAGGGTTTTGGCCAAACGCAAGCCTATTTTGTATGAAGAGGTGCTATAATAAATATAAAATAATGTATTTTTCACAGGAATGTGAGAAGAAGCACACAGATTTCCTGAAGAATGAAGCCTCCAGTAAGTCAGAGTTCCTGACGCTTTGTAAACAGCTTGGCATCCAGGGTGACAGAATCAAGAAAGAACTGGTGGATAGGCTTCAGGAAATACCTGACATATATGACAAGGTAAGGGGTTAGATACGAACGTCAAAGTAACCTCCGGGCGTCGAGCGCCGCGAGACGAATTCCGGCCACCGTAGGTAGTCCGTGGACGATGAGCTATGGGGTTGCGGATTGTTCAAAAGAGATACCGCGACCCCGGAACATAATGGGTAAATAAATAAGTACAATTACGCATTCCTCTGCCTAATTCTCTTAGAATAACAGACGTGATATTATGAAATACATACAATAAAATATTCTCTTTTCTTTTACAGATAGGCAAATCATTAAAACCTCTACAGCCAAGCATTGACCTTTACTCAGCATTCTCAAAATACATTTTGGGTGACAAAGCGTCGGAGGTGTTGCCATTATTACAATATTTGGTGGAGCATGGCAACACCACAGTTTACGAATGGAGTTACGGGGAAGCCCCGTTGAGTGTGGAACCTGATCCAGTGCATATTGAGGTTGATGATGAAGATCAGGGTGCTGGAGATCAGGTAATTAATTTAAGCCTTCATACTATATCGTATAACACTGGTTTTTGTACTTTTCTGTGATTTCCTCAATTACCCTTAGCTGTAGGTTGGTCAAGTTTTAGTTATCCTTCTAATATTATAAAAGCGAAAGTTTGCTTTCACGGCAAAACTACTGAATAGATTTTAATGAAACTTCACAATAATCTAGCTTACATATCTGAATATCACATAGGCTACAATTCATAAAGATATATTGTATATTCTATCACGACGCCAGTGAAACTGCGGGGCGCAGCTAGTTACAGAATAAATAAATATCTAATTTTTAAAATCTCTGTCTATCGCTTGCTGATGGACGTCAGCACCCCTCCCCCTCCCGCACCGCGCAGCTACCTCAGCCTACGTCTCAGGTAAACGATAGAACTGTAGTTTACGGGGACAGTACCGTCACCATAGCAGTATATAGCACTTACATAGTAGTATAAAGCACCGTAGCAGTATTTAGCACCTACATAGCAGTTTTATTTTGTAGACTTTTGCCCCCATCTGTTTTCCTACCCTGATGTAAGATTAAATTAATACTGCTATACATACAAAATGGAAGGGACACCCACGCTAAAACGATCACCGTGTACATCACTCTAAAAAACATAGAAATTGCAACCGCGAAAATGTTTTTAACGCCCCCACGATACAGGAGAAATTCCTAGTGTGGGGCACCGTTACTTTTTTTTTTAAATCTCGGCCTTTTGTTTAACTCTCCTCTTAACAGCTTGTCTTTCGACAAAGGCCTCCTCTAGCTTATTCGATAACAGACGATTAATTTATACGTTTTAGCGTCGGTGTTTTTTCCACCGTATTATTGGTGATCGACTTTATACACAGTAGTGCCATTAAAGTCTCTTCATGTCTCTGGATGACTTCAAATATGTATTGTATGTATTAAATTTTATTTATAGATAGATTTCGGCGACACTGCAGAGATAGACTTCGGGTCAATAGACGCGGCGGCGGCCGATATAGACTTCGGTGACGGAGACACGGGCGCGGAGATCGACTGGGGTAACATTGACGTTGCTGCACCGGAGAATATTGTAAGTAAGCTTAATCTGTCACAAGAATGATTTGAATTCCCGCTACGGATCGTTCCCCGCGCGGAACAAATATTTGTATGACCTGCAGATAATTGTTTCGGGTCTGGGTGTTTGTGTATGTGAATTTAAATGTTTGTAAACGCACCCACGATACTCCTGTATCGTGGGTGTGAAATTGGTATTCCTAAAAAAAAGAAAGAAAAAGAAATGGGACACAGGTTTCATATTGCCCAGTTCTCAGCTCCATATAAACTTGTTCAGCTGGATCAGGTGAGGTTGGAATTTTTGAGACTAGGCCACATTATCTTGCGTCTTCTGGTCTGAGTCACATTTCTAAGTTTACACCTATAGAACAGCTTTGAATATGAAACGCAGGCGATTCTTTTCTCTATCATTAAGAAGACAAGGAACCCCCCCGTAAATGTGGCACTTCGAATAATGTAGCATTGCTGGCTTTGTCCTTGTCACCTGTGTGGTATTTCCTTTAAACTCTTACCCTTTAGTAATTTTCTGTGGGATAATTTTCGCCCTCCACGCGACCAGCTAGTGGGCCAACCTTAATACTTACTACTTTTATTTTCAGGACATATCGGCTGACATAGCAAACGTGTCGCTGGAGGAGTCCGGCATAGTGGTGGAGGAGCAAGGCGTGTGCGGCGGAGTGGCGCGCGGGAAGGACGCGCTCACGCTGTTGGACAACCCCGCCACCAGGTCTCAGCTCATCGACCAGCTAGTCGAGGTATTCAGATAGTCCTCTTGATCATTTCCAGCCATGACGGCAAATCTAACCGGTAATAATACAGTGTGCAAGTTGGTTCGCAACCACGGGTGCCCTGTTTTTTTTTTCGGTTGGTAAATCATCATATAACTTCCCCCGCTCTGGGCGGAGTGGAGGGGCATGTCGGGCTTTTACTGACTAAAAGCCACCCATATTCCGTCTATTGCCCTTTACGTTCCGGGGCCGCGGTATCTCTTTCGAACAACCCCGGACGGGTGCCCTCTTAATTTCCTTACTCGTAAAGTGGTTAGAACCAGCATTAAGACACGACCAGGGAAAGTTCGGGCACAAGACCGATAGTTCAACTCGCACTGAGGCACGGGGTTATCTTACCGTCTACTTCCATATTACGGAGTGCCACAGAAATTGCTAGTACAAAAATCCAAAAAACAGTAGTTAAATTTGAAGTATAGAAATGGCACGACTTGGTAACTGGGCAGTAAACTAACTAAACAACCAACAATAATGAACAACTGCATCCTAATAAGTTGGCCAATTATCATAAGTCCTAACGACACGGTGGAGACGGCTAATCATCCTTACTAATTTGATTGTTTGTTACCTCTTGACGCTTTAATGGCTAAACCGATTTTGATGAATTTTGGTACAGAGATAGTTGGGAACCAGGAGACGGACATAGACTATTTAAAAAAAAGTAGGATGTGGGGGAGAAAGAGCGAAGAAAAGGGAAAACTTAGCGTTGCTATTACAAATCAATAAGGCGCAAGGGGAACTGTTTTACCTCGAATTTAACGCGAGCAAAGCCGCGAGCAAAAGCTAGTTTTTACTATAAAATAAAACTTATGTAAATGATAATCTCTCCCAGCTGGAATCCTTCCTCAAGATGCGACTCTACGAGACAAACACATCAGGAGACAGCCATTCCTTCAGCCTCCTGCAGCAGCTGCCCACAGAGAGCTCGGCCGCCCTCACCGCCATGTTGGACGCCGTGCAGGTCGCCACCTCCAAGATGACCGCGCCAGAGATCAACCATCTACACAATGTGAAGCATTCACCCAGGTTTGTGTTGATCAACAAAAGTAGTTCTATGAGTAAGAAATATTCTTTCAAGCGATAACCAAAGAAAGGGCACACTTCTTGAGGTCGTCACATTTGATTTGTTAGTGTCGTGGCTCTACAAAAATACTAAAGCAATATAGTAAAAAAAGTACGACAGTGCCATCTATGACACGAATGTAGTACTGACATAAAATTTTAAATTAGGCTATAGGTGCAGTTATTTTTATACTGAATAGACTTGCATTTGGCAACATTCGCCTTATGAAGTGATGATGCAGCCTAGGGTGTAGCAAATTATCCGACATTTAAGACTATTTAGATAATCCCGATAATAATTGTTGGGTAGTAGGTAGCCCACAAACAAGAAAAGGCGATTTTCTTTTATTTTATGATATAACCTCTTTACATTGATTCTATTGATCGGCTGATTGCATCAGCTCCTATGCACAGTCCGATTTCTTTTGCATAATTCAAGATCTTAGTTTGTCAGTTAATGGCCCTCCCATAAGGGATGTGTTGCGTTTATTATTTGACACCTTGTACATTACCAGCTTACACACCAAATAAAAATATCAAGGCTGTTTTATTTATTTCTAACTAGCTTTTGCCCGCGGCTCCGCTCGCGTTAATTTCGGGGTAACACAGTTGCCCTTTCCTGATTTGCAGGTACCCGCTACCTGTAGTTTTTCTCCCTGCGCCTTATTTATTGTAATAGCAATGCTAAGTTTTCCCTTTTCTTCCCTCTTATAAGTTAGCCTATGTCCGTCTCCAGGGTCCCAACTATCTCTGTACCGGTTTAGCCATTTAGGCGTGAAGACGTAACAAACAAACAAACTCACGTTCGCTTTTATAACATTAGTAAGAATAGCTACTTCTCCTGTCTACCACAGATACGTAGACGTGCTGACAGCGCAACTGAAGCAGAAGCTGACTCTGTGCGACAAGCTGGCGCGCATGGCGGGCCGCGCGGCCGAGCAGCGCACCGCGGCATGCGCGCGCGCACGGGAACTGCGGCCCGTGCTCACGCGCATCGTGCACAGGACCAAGGAGCTACAAGCACAGGTATATAGTGGGGGAGAGGAGGGGGGTGTTAGAAACGAACACTTTTATAGTTGGATTAGAATAAAGCAGGCGTTCTGTAGTTCTTGCTTGGGTGGCTGTCATTTACTACAAAGAGAAACAGATTAGGAATGCTATCTTTTACTGTGGACGCTCTTAATGTGCATGTCTTTCTACATTGTTCTCACATATTTATTTTATATCAACATGAATGATGATAAACATGATCTTGTAAAATTATTATGATTTAAAGGAGTGTCTATGGAGTTTCTTCTCTATTCTACTCCATAGAGACACTTTAGAATGGGCAACTACAGTACTTTCACAAAAAGTTACCATGCCTTGTGATTAGAACCGAAGCTTCATCTTTTTGTTTCTTGACATTCAAAAGTGCCTGTAATGGTTTAATTAAAATAAATGCTTGGAGTTAAGAGAAAAGTGAAACAGAAAGGTGCATGAAATGCAGCGTCTTTCCAGATGAGGTTCATTACTAATTATTCCATATTTATGTCAAATACGAGATTACTTATTACTTCTTAGTGCACGACGATTCGTTACAATCCAACCTCTTATGCATGAACAATTTATGTCCCAGCAATGTAAAGTCTACTCATGAATGGTAATCTGTGAGCAGCGCTATGGGCTACATTATTTCGACGGTTCCTGCGTACATAAGGTTAAGTCAAAAACCGAGGTTTACAGGAGAGCGTAATTTGTGTTCAACACGCCCTAGAAATAGTTCTATGAGCAATAATAAATATTTTCTTTCTACAATATTTTAACAGTTTCAAGAGCTTTATTATACCCAAAACATTACACAAAAATATTTTATTTTTTCACATTTTCTTAGAAAAACTGAGAGATGACCGTTTCTACGACACTTATTCGTTGTATTAATAATGCTTCTCTTATACGATGTCTAAAACAAGGTAAATAAATTAAATAAAAATCGTATGTTAGCATGTGCGCATAGATAATCTAAAGCCAATGAGACAATAAAAAAAATGCCATTTTCGACATGTCTTTATGTACGTAGGGACCGTCGATTTTAATGTAATGTGTTATAATAGAATAGAATAGATCCATTTATTTGAGTATTTAAAAACATGGTACATAATGAAATGACATACAAACATCAGAGCATTTTCATATGAAACATTTATGCTAAATCTTAACAATAATATGAGGAAATGGGTAACAAAAAACAACACAGAACACATTGAAAGAAAAAAAAACATTTATCTGTATTTATGTTTTTTGTTAGTAATATCCCATAATGAAGCTGCTTTTTGTTCCTGTTTGATAAAGTAAAATAAAATCTAAGCATAATAGTTTCATGCAGACGCAATAGATGAGCTTTTTGTTAAAAAATTAACCAACTATATATTGTTTCCAGATCGAGAGCGACATATCGAAGAAGTACAAGGGGCGTCCGGTAAACATTATAGGAGGCGCGAAGTTCTTATAGAACTGTGGATGTTATTGTAAATATTATTGACTCTATACGTTATTAATATAATAAATATAATTGTAAATGGTACACTTGATATACATTTGGATATTTCATTTGACTTTTTGAGCCCCTTGTTTTTTTTTTTTTTTTTTTTTTTCGGGTGGGTAACCATCAAATGACTTCCCCCGCTCTGGGCGGAGCGGGGGGGCATATCAGACTTGTACTGACTAAAACCCACCCATGTTGGTTTCAGTTTCACCTTATATTATCAATTTGTTGTCCGTCTATCTGTCTGTCAAGACTTTTTATCTCGGGAATGTGTGGGGGTATTGAGTTATAATTAAAACCATAAACCCAAGTTTGTTCCCCCCTCAAGTGTTCCGTTTTCGGGGGCTGCTTTCAAGCGGCTCCTGCCCAACCTCAAGGGGCCAAACGCCTCCTGCCGTAGGCTCTATGCCGGAGTCGTGCGGTCCATGGCCCTTTACGGGGCCCCAGTATGGGCGCGTTCTTTAGGGCGGCGCGCCACTATCTGAACGCGCCCCAAAGGGTGGTGGCCATACGGCTTGTCCGGGGCTACCGCACGATCTCCGGCGAGGCAGCAAGCCTCCTTGCCGGACTGCCACCGTGGGATCTGGAGGCGACAGTCCTCGCGCGGCTGTTTGAGTGGCGCGCGGAGGCACTACACCGGGGGGAAAACCCACTGCCGCGGCAAGTTGCCGCTCGGCGGGCAGACCTCCGGTGCGATCTCATGGTGGCATGGAGAGAGCGACTGTCGCAACCCCGTGCAGGGCACGCTACAATAGTGGCGGTAAGTCCCCTCTTTGAGGAGTGGCTGGAGAGGCGTCATGGCGTCCTCACCTACCGCCTGACGCAGGTCCTCACCGGACACGGAAGTTTCGGGAGGTTCCTGCACATCATCGGGCGGGAGGAAGCGCCCGGGTGTCACCATTGTGACGATCGCCCGGAGGACACGGTGGAGCACACAGTGGCGATCTGCCCAGCGTGGGCGGAGCACCGCCGTGCCCGAGCTAGAGGCGATCGGCGGCGGCGATCTCTCGCGTCCGGCCCTGGTTCAGGCCATGGTCCGGAGCGAGAGGGAATGGGAAGCGGTCACCACCTTCTGCGAAGCAGTAATGTTAGCGAAGGAGGTGGCCGGGCGTTTGAGGGAGAGAACATCTGCCCAACCCAGCCGCCGCGGGAGACGCCCATGGCGCCGGGCGCCGCGAGACGACCTCCGGCCACCGTAGATGCGGGCCTGTGGGCGGTGAGCAATGGGTAGTTCACCGTCCGTCCGTCGATTGACGACAGGCCGTGTCAACGGCGCGTTCGTGTTTCACGCGCGCCTCAAAGAGAGTCAGCAAAGCAGAGGGGCTTGCCAGAGCCTCTGCCTGCCGGGGTTGCGGGTTGTTCGAAAGAGATACCGCGGCCTCGGAACGTAAAGGGCAATAGAAGAAACATGGGTGGGTTTTAGTCAGTACAAGTCTGGCATGCCCCCCCGCTCCACCCAGAGCGGGGGAAGTCATTGGATGATTTCCCACCCGAAAAAAAAAAAAAAGTGTCCCGTTTTACCCTTCGGGTATAGAACCCTAAAAGGGGTACTATTGGTGAATGCGCACAAATAAGCGCTTCTATATCGGCAGGGTGCTGCAAAAAATAGTCCTTACGATTGGAATCTCTATCTTATTACCACTATCTACGTATCAATTTACGTTGGGTAAAGATATTTTTTTTTAACACGTTGCCCCACACTAGGAATTTCTCCTGTATCGTGGGTGCGTTTACAAACATTTAAACTAACATACACAAACAGCCAGACCTGGAACAACTATCTACAGGTCATACAAACATTTGTTCCGTGCGAGAATCGAACCGGCGACACGCAGCGCAGCAGTCGATCGCTCAGCCACTGCGTAACCAGTGTGCTGGCCATTACTGTATGTGACATATACCAACCCGCAGCGGATTCGTGTGATGTGATGATCGCCCACACCCGCTCGGAGAAAGAAGGATACTGTCCTAACAGTGCTTACATTAGGCTGAATGTGTTAATGCATTATGTTATACTTGGCTTCTATCTTTAACGTCATGATACATAAAGACGACAATGACAGGCAGCGTCGCTTAAGTTTCTCGCATCCAGAAGATTCCCGCGGCCTTCTCAGGTCGTTGACCCATCTTGAATACTTCAGACATCTTTGGCAAAAAAACTTGACCAACCCATCAATTACTTTAAGTAAAGGTCAATCACTTTGCTTTGATAAGTAACATACAATTTGCCTAATCACCTCATTGAAATTTGAATAAACACTTTGTAATAAGTACTCCGCACTTGATGTAAGGTCACACATCAAAATTGGCGCAGCAATTACAGAGATTGGTCTAAAGTCCGAACAAACACTTAGGTGTGTCTATTAACTAGCAGCATTGAAGTTGGTCTGTAGGTACGGTCGGCGAAAATGAATGGTTTGCAGGCCTATATGTACCTTTGTACACGGTAGTATTTATAAATGCTACGTGGCTACGATGGTATCATCTACAAAGTGGTCACAAACTCGATTTGAGTGTAGGGTCTTGGGCACTGCTAGTTAGCTAGAAAAGTTAGTAGTAGTAGTCTCATTCCTGAAATCTGTATAATATGTGACAACGGTTGCAATTGGTTTCGTCCAATTTTACATGGGACATTTTGCCAGAGATGAATTCCTAGGTACACTCCTGCCAAATCTTTCTGTTAATACAAGCGTGGTTAAATGCCGTACTTAGATTTTTTTCTAAGTACGCTTACGTTTCGTTACGTTTGACTATTGAGCAGAGCTTTCAAAGAGTTACAGAGCGGTCATTGCGAGTATCGTCGTACAGAAATTTTGATAAAAAAAAAAAAACGATTTTGACACACAAATGTATTCTGACCAGCGGGCGTGTAATCTGTACTAATATTATAAAGCTGAAGAGTTTGTTTGTTTGTTTGAACGCGCTAATCTCAGGGACTACTGGTTGGAATTGGAAAATTCTTTTAGTGTTGGATAGTCCATTTCTTGAGGAAGGCTATAGGCTATATAACATCACGCTACGACCAACAGGTGCTGAGCAGCGCGGGTGAAACCGTGGGGAACAGCTAGTACTAGATAAACCAACTGTTTACAAAGTAGTACTTAACAAGTGTTGAATTACTATTTCCTTCGTTTTCCCCCGTCTATCGCTCGTAAATATTTGAATGTCTTTTCTTAGCTAACTGCATACCAATCCATTTCGTGGATTGTACCTATTGGCCAATGGTTCATAAGATTCGCACCGTTTGTGTTGTGACATACGGACGCAGCTTCTGAAGGTTGACATACGAAATGACAAACATTTGACGATGTATGTAGTTTTATTACTATTTACTATTTAGGCACTGCAAAATCATTAAATGTTTACGATGTTGCGCAGGTGACCGGTCTCCACAAATTGTCAAGTCTAAGTTAGAAATTACTGGGTGACAAGTGTATATCTTTGCTTTCTAGTTTCTACAAACCTACATAATGGGTACCTTAACCTTTTCCCAACTATGTTGGGGAGAGCTTCCAGTCTTACCGGCTTCAACTGAATACAAGTACTTTACAAGAGAGCGACTGCTTATCTGACCTTCACAATCCAGCTAATAACTGGGTAATACAATATGACTCGGGATACTGACTACCTGTAACGACTGTCAAAGATCTACAAATGACAGCCGGGAGCAACAACGTGTAATGGGCAGAAAGTTCGGTATGTAATGGGCAGTCTGGTAACCCATGCAAGGACCAATCTAGGCAAGTGCGGCTTGACCACTAGATTGATCCGAGTGGCAATTATTATGTAGCCACGAGCTCCTCCTCTACCGATGGTAAAGAAATGGGATAAGGTTGATGATATTCCTAATATGCAGAACAGTTTCTTATAACAAAGCTACCAATTTTCTAATTGTTTTTTTTTATATATTTGTACGGCCCTGACGGCAAAACGTGGAGAATGAGATACCTTATATTTGCCTATGTTCCACAAATAAAAATCTTTGACTTTGACCAATAGAAAAACTTGTGCTTGGGGGCACGGCAGTGCCCATGCCAAGGCGCACAAAAATATAAAAAGCCGAGGCACAACCGTACCATCCGATCCGTTTATCAACGTACTTTTAACATGCTTGTATAAACCTTCACCTGTAATTAGATAAAAAAAAAAGTAAAATATTATGAGCTGAAATTATGCGTTCATGATAAGCTAAGTCATTCTAATCCCCCAACTATTGTGTCGTCGCGTTATGATCACTAGAAAGCAAGTAAGTATAATATCTCTTTTTTCGTATAGGTACTTACAAAAAGTTTTGAAATATCTGGGATAATACAAAACACATTCAAATGATAACAATGTATACATTTATGTCAATCAAATTACACTGACTATTTATTAAATAAGGTTACCAGCTTAATAAAACCTCTTTAGTGTATGTTTACTGTTACAACATTTTTATTATTCACGTTACAATGTTTTATTTTCAAATATTTTTTCATTTATAAGCTGCATTAATTAACTAACGGTTTATTAATGATTGTTTTTTTTTACAAAGTAAAACGTTATTGGGTAAAAAATAAAATGATTTAACCAATCGGATAATAGTAGTAAGGGTAATAGACATAAGGGTAAGGGTAGTAGTAGTAGTAGTAGTAAGGCCAGTAGACGGGACACTTTTCGTAATCTTGGTAGCCATCTCTTCTCGTATGCGTATAACATGCTTTCTTCGAAAAACACTCTGTTATAATAAGAAGTGTGATGAATAAGACGAAGAGATTGAAAAGCATCTGGAAAAAGAAGTTTATGCAAGTTATAATGTTCATTATTTTGTGGGAGGGGCGCAAACGAATATCATGTACCTACTACCGAATGTATTGATTCTTTAATCTGGCCAATTATCACCCTTATGCTCTGAGTTATAAGGTTGAAAAGTGGTCAGGCGACAATATGTTCGATAGTACGTATTAAGCTATTCATTATTTTTCCGAAAAATTTCGTCCCCCCTTCTCTAATTTTTAAAGTAAAACGAGGAAAGTTCAGAAAATATTGGGTTCGTAGTACGTATTAAAAACTTCAAACGAAAATTGGTTTGAACAAGTATTGATATTAGATTTTTGAAATTAAACTGCAGCCGTAACTTTGTTTTTCATTAAAAGACTATGTAGAACAAATCAAGTTTTGCGGTTGTTTTCCATTTAATTTTAATAAGCATTGAAATTGTATTTTTTGGTGCTACGTGTGCACGAGTTCTACTCACACTTGGCCGGTTTTTTACAAGTATCTACTTACTTTTAAGCCCAACATGTTTGCTTGAATTCAACATAAAACCGTTGTACTGTCACTTCTGCCACAACATATCTACTTATAAGTCGAGTTGGAGCTGCTAAATGAACAGAAACATAATCAATTCATAAGACATAACTATTAATTGGGTATTGATCTACCGTGACTTCTCTTTTTAATTAGTTTACCGTTATAGCATTAACAAAACTACAAACAAGTACTTTGTACGTAAGTATGTACTTAAATACCTATGCGCGTTCCTTCGGCTATGGGGGCCACGTGTGTGGCGGTAGCGACTGATAACCAGAGGCCTCTATGGGAGATGGGGTCGAATCTCATCTAATCTCACGACTGAGAAGCAAAAAGATAAATCGGGGGCACGAGGAATCGACTGTCGATGTCGATGTATTGAATTGTTAATCCCTTACAGCAAGCGACGTCATTCGTATTCGATTTGATGCAGCCAGTTGTATCGGATAGAACAAATTCACAAATTTATTTAACGATTTATATAATACACATTGAAGAAATCTCTTAAATATAGACATATCAAAAATGGGCTCCCCTCACCACTAACACCAATAGATGAGTAATTGTGCTTAAGTCTTCAATGCTACGCTAATATTCAGAAGTCTGAAAGCTTAGAATGGATATATGCGGGTACCTAATTGAGTAGGCGGAGTTTCAAGCGAGAGGATTAGACGATCTAGAGTTGCTGTCAATCACATACATAATTACCAAATCTTTAGTAGGTATCAAACAAACTTGGCTTGAAAAAAATATTTTTTCTAAAGAAGAAAACTATAAAGTTATCGTCAAGTGAATATCTACTAAGCTATGATTAAACTACATAATAAATATGTAAAGGGGTGGGATCCTGGTGTCCTGAAACACAAGCCTCAACCTTGACTTAGGCACCAGTCAATGCGAACACTGTAAAAAATTATAAATGTAATATATTGTGGGGAGAAAATAAATAAAGACCTACTTACTTACCTATGTATTTGCTTAAAATTGCTTCATTTTATAAAAAAAGATACACCTAATGCATATCTCAATTCAATTCAATTGATCTTAAAAGTATCTACAAGTTTGAATCTTCTATTACTAACATAGTAGACAGTAGTATTAAAAGACTAGGTACCTGATATCTGCGTGAAGCGTAGAAAATCTATCAAATCGCTTTTATTCAAGCATTCATTTAGGTTTAGCATTTTGCGGAAACGGCCATTAAAATGATTTAACTCTATTAAGTGCTTATTGGAAATAGTACATACACAAGTTAATCTGATTTTCTCAGAAGGCTGTGAGTTAGGTTGCAGGGTCCCCGGGTGTTACCGAAAAGGTCAACCATGTCATGAGACGCCGCGAATCTCATAAGATAATATGGTGGAAAGTGCGTACACAATGGCCCATGATTTATCTCAGTGGGTTCACAGATAGGATGTTTATGTAAGTCAATTAAACCTAGTATGAAGTAAGAATAGTATTTTTGTCCAAAGTGTATTTTGGTTTTCAATCAAAGATGTTAGGTATGTAGATAGTAGGCCGTGTCGACGGTGCGTTCGTGCACCACGCGCGCCTCAAAGAGATATCAGCAAAGCAGAGGGACTTGGGGCCAACCCCTGCCGGTGTTGCAGGTTATTCGAAAGAAATACCGCAACCCGGGAATATACCTAAAGAGCGAAAAAAGGAACATGAGTGGATTTTAGTCAGTAAAAGTGAAGTTTTTTTATTGATAATTCACATCCGCAAAAAAATATATGTTTGTCCTATCTACCTGCCTAATGTGTTTGTGTTTGTAGAAATATAGCTAAAGAATAGCTTGGTTGGAGCATTGGTAATATTCAATCTAGTACAGTCATTTGTAAGGGGTTAAACCTTCAATAACTTACGATGCACACAAAGACAATAAATTTTACGACACAACTTTAAAAACGCCTAAATAAAGCTGTATAAGAGTTGATAGCTTTTTAAAACAATAACTTAAGTTTGCTTTCGGCTATATACAGGGTGTATAGCCGAAGCCGTCAACAACGTATTCTGTACAACGCACTAGGTATCTGTACGCAAAAAATATTGCTGGGCAACTACTTTTATCGCAGAACTGAATGTGCATTTATTAATGCATGATGCATTGATAAATGCACATAATATTATAAAAAAAAAAAAAATCTCCGTATCTATAGGGTAGGCCAAGTACGGCCGACAAAAAAAAAACGTAATGTCTTATAGAACTTTTGATTAATAAGAACAATACCTTTAGGTTTCGTTAAGGGTACTTTTACACCTTTTATAAGATGAGCTATATCTTATTCGATTCCATTCAAATTCATATCAGTGTCTCAATTTCACTTCAATGAACCGCTGAACCCTAACAAATCATAAATAGACAGTAGACGTAAGAAAGTATTGCTTCTCCCTTTCACACAATTCCAAAAAATAGAGACAGCAAGAACGTTGAGTTGGGAAATCGTACGCTGTGACTTGGAATACGCGTGCAGTCCGTAATGAAGGGACGTATTCTAAGCCAATCAGCCAGAAAAGGTAAGGTTTTGTATCAAGATCGATGTTTTATAAATAAATATGTTTTGTTTGGGTTGAATTGTAAATCAGTTCTATTTTTGGATCTTCTATTGTGTAGCATATATTGTGATAAGCATAAGTTACACAGCTCTTGGGCCTTCGATCTATTGCTTTCGAATTTCAAAATTAAATAGCAAATGCGATTTTAAAGATTTTTAGAAAGTTAGCACGGATTTCTATCCATGCTAACTTGCCCAGAGCGGGGGAAGAGGAGACTAAGTTAGACTTTTACTCACTAAAACCCACCAATATTTCTTCTTTTGCCCTTTCTGTTCCTCGTGGCTGCGGTATCTCTTTTGAACAACCCGCAACCGCGACAGGGATGGATAGACAGTCTGACAAACACATATATTCGGAGAATATGGTAGGCACAAAGTGGTTACAATAGTATGGACCAGGAAAAATCCGCGACTAAAAAGGTAGAGGCAGGATTAACAGATTTGTTTAAACTACAATAATCTCGCGTTCGTTTCATGCATATCTTTATTTATTTTTTACTCATTGATTACATGTTTTAATATATCAATCTAGATAAAAATAACATAATATTAAAAAGAGAGTCCAAGCTACCGGCGCGGTGGTCAGGGCTCGTCGGAACCTCGTGAGAATACGAACCGTGTCTAGGAGTACGACTTTCTGAATGTCCTTGATTCAGTTGCCTAACGAGAGCCTCCTCAGGTATCCATTGGCTGGTTGGTTATGCATAATTATCATAATGATCATCATGTTTGTCCACAACCTGACTTCATGCATTAACTGGTAAAGGAATCTCTTTGCTTATGCCAATCTCCACGTTTCTGTCCAAGTCTCATGCAGATTTATCAACAATTGTCTCTGTAACATCTATCCTTGTCCGGACGACCATAGCTTTTCTAGTCATTTTTGGATAGACAGTGAGAGAAAGACCTAAGAATTAATGAATGTATCGATAGGTTAGCGCTTTACGAGCACTGGATAGCGCGTTTCGGTTGTCCACTACGCATATCAACCGACCAAGGACGACAGTTCGAGTCGCAGCTGTTCAACGCTTTCGTCAACTTTTTCGACGACGTCGCGTCTGCGCAACGTTGACGCTGCGCAGACGTTCGAGAGACGCCGTCGCTCGTAAAACGCCAGTGGGATAGCGGCCTTAATGAAAAAGCTCGGGATAACCAGAATACGCACTGCAGCTTACCATCCAAAAGCAAATGGAAAAATCGAAAGGTGAAAAAAAAATATGAAGGAAAAAGGAGTAAATAATAAGGTGAGTATAGGGGAGAAATGATGAAAAAATTGCCCCAAAAAACTAGGGACAAGTTCAGGAAGATGCAGAGGGGTCTGGTAGAGCCACCGCCCACCGGGGTTGCGGGTTGTTCGAAAGAGATACCTTGGCCCCGAAACATAAAGGGCAATCGAAAGAACATGGTTGGGTTTTACTCAGTACAAGTCTACCACTGCCCCTCGCTCGAGCCAGGGAAGTTATTTGATGATATCCCATCCGCAAAAAGGCCAGGAAGATGATGGATGCTACTGGACTTTAGTCCTTCTGCCTACACACATTGTTAGGTTCTGTCTAATAGAAAAGCAAATGGCTCAATAGTATCTACAGTACGGCCAACGAGAAGCGATACGAAAGGTCATTAACCTAAAGAACAACTGTGGAGTTGACAATCTAATATTTAGCTCTTTCCATCTTGTGCCTTTGTCGTAATGTCTCGTTCTCCCGGCAAAAACCTGACAACGTTAAGACGGGTTCGCCAACATTCGGGCGGCCATTTTAGATGGGGTTTTAGCATGGGTTTTGTTTACATTTGGTATTGCTTCTCGTTGGCCGTACCATAGTAGTCAAGGTATTAGCGTTCACACGAAAACTAATTTAAAGTCCCATATTACCCAGGACGGGGCCATATAAGGCTTTGTAGTGTGTCTTATCACCACTTTTGCTTTGAAGTAGACGATTATTTTTTTAATGGTTTTCGTACAAAGCGAACTGTGACTGCACCGTGAGATTCATTGTGGTTGATACAATAGTTAGTTGTAATTCGGCTTGATGCAGAGATAGGGCGCCACTCGTGCGTTCATTCCATTATAATGTTAAAATACTACAGCATTTGTGCAATTTTTGGAAAGTATCACAATGATTTTAATCATATTCTTTTGTGTTTTGGTATGCGTATGGTACGTTTTCTGTTCTAAAAATGTACTCATAGTTACGCCATTTGTATTTGTGTGAAAGTTTTATTTATAATTTATCACTTTAAGTTTATGGCACGATATTTTAAAGTTATATAACATAGTACTGATTGCTGATGGGTTAAATAAAAATACATTTTATTAAACACTAATTGACATTTATTTTAATTGGGATTAAAGTATAATAAACCATCCCCTAATAGAAATGACTCCGTAAATATGATATCTCACAGTAGTTTTAATCTATATACAATAATTTATATACAATGTTCAAGCGTAAATACTTTCAACCTGCGAAAATTAAAATTTTTATTTACATAGAAATGTGTAAAGCGATGTAACTTTTATTTTTTATAATTTAATGTAGCCATAAAACTTTTTAAACCATCCAGGTCTGGTCCACCCTTTGACATTGTAGGGAATGTTGTGGCGTCTTAAAGTCCCGATACGGTAAGTTACATCGATGTTAAGTTGGGTAGTGGTCTTTCACACCTAATGTCACCACTCACGTTACTTAGTAACGTCATTGTTTTTCAATTTTTACAGTTATTAATAGTTATATATCTTGCAATTATTGATTCCAGATCACCAAAGAAAAGTAGACAATAAAAGCAGAAAGTCCTCAATTTGAAGAATAATTAGCTCGGGAAGACTCAAATGGATAAGAAACCGACAATAGTCCCGTAAACGAATCAATAATCATGATTCGTAAACCACAGAAAATGATTCGTTTGTGTAATAATTTTTAAAATTGATTCTTGTGTGAATTTGGTCGCAACATGTTTTTAAATTGATTCAATAGGTATATATTTTGTTTGTAGTTAATGATCTCATCTCTAGTTACATTTAGAGTTTAATGGTTATCTCATGCATTCATATGTTAACAAACTGTTTTTAAAGTCTGGTAAGTAATCCTAACAAATTTCTGTGCAATAGAAACCAAATACAGGAACGGTCTCTCAGACCATTTGTCACCAGTTACGTTACACAAAAACCATGTCACCAGTCGAAGGTTATAAACCTTATAATTTTGTTCTGCAGTCGTCGTTTGAGCGATGAAGTGCACTGAGGCTTGGTCGTTGGACACCGGTATCTTCGCAGACACATGGCGAACTGTCTAAAATGAAAAAAGTAGATTTTATTTTATTTATTTGGGAAAATAAACAGTTGTACATGAATTTTACACTAAGTTATAAAATATACAATAGTTATAAATGTAACCTACGACATTTTCCACAACATATATAAGAAGTTATAAATACGCTATTCTAAGCTGTAAAAACAAAAGTGGTACAGGTAAACTTTAAGGCATGCAAGACAGAGAAAGAGAAGTAATAAACTATATAATAAACTATTAAATTAACTGGGTATTACAATCCAGATTTTTATTGCGCATCAAAATTTTTGAGCAGTGATAGAAAAGAAGTCGACGTCCACAAAGATCTTGTTGTATTGACTGGTAAGGCGTCGCGTCGTAAGGGTGCACGCAAGCCTGCGTTTGTACGACAAAAACTCACTGTAAATAAAGGTCTTGCGCGCACCCCACGGCATATCGATTGATTGGTGAAACTTAGTTTGCACTAATAACGTACTTCATCACTTAACATACGTTAGGCCAACAATAGGTTAGGTTGAAAATCATCACTGATGACACACAGATCTTATAAGTTTTAAAACCAATCAGTTCTGTCAACCATGGTAAAATGATATTAATCATGTTGATCTAGATTCTTACCTATCAGCAGGGCAAAAAGGTTCATGGCTACTATTCTGAAAACCCTGATGGAAAAACCCGATAACACTGCGCGACTTGAGCATCGAACCCAAAGCCATATGCTTTACAATGATGTTTGCAACATGACCATCAGGATAACCTCACCCGCAATAACATAAGTATCAAACATTACTGGTGAGTTTCGATATGTACTATTACTGAAATATCTATCTAATCTTTCTAAAATTTCATACCTGTCGGTATGAAATTTTCATCCTTACTTCATTCCTAATATTATAAAAGCGAAAGTGAGTTTGTTCGTGTGTTACGTCTTCACGCCTTAAACCGATTTTGATGAATTTTGGTACAGAGACAGTTTGGACCCTGGAGACGGACATAGACTAACTTTTTTTTTTAAGTGAGAAATGAGGGACAAAGAGGGAAGAAAAGGGAAAACTTAGCATTGCTATTGCGATAAATAAGGCGCAAGGGCAAAAACTGTAGGTAGCAGGTACCTGCAAATCAGGAAAGGGGAACTGTGTTACTCCAAATTTAACGCAAGCGAAGCCGCGGGCGAAAGCTAGTATATTAATAAACAGGAAAGTACCGCGCTGGCAGGGCCCAACATGCTGCTGTGTCCAGCATTACCCACGACGCAGCTGTACGTGTCGAGATTCACACCACGGTGGCTGAAGACATCGTGGAGTATGTACGTGTGAAGACAAACTGGATTACGATAGTCGTTCAGTTGCAGTCGCGTCATGACACTAATTTTAAGTTTGTGTTGCGGGTGCTGACTTATCAATTGGAGACCTTCCTTAAAGGAGACTTTTGGTGTTATGTATCCACTTTTTCGTGAAAGGATAATGCACTTGTGCAATAGTTTTTCCATTTTATTTAATAGCTAGCTGTTTTGCGCGATTTCACCCGCGTCTTTAGTTACTGCTCCGCTCTCATGGGTAGGAGCGTGATGTTGTATAGCCTATCTGATAATCCGTTTTGTTCCGCCACTTCTTCTTCCCAGCTAAAACACTAGGAAGTGGCGAAGGGCAGGGCGTTTTTGTGGGACTGTCTCTTGTAATATGACGTTCAAAAAGTGCTGATTATCAGCCTAATTTGAATAAATGACTTTTGATTTTGATTTTTTTTGAAATCTTCCTGTTAATTTAGTTTCCAATTTGTGAAAAAGTGGTTAAAATCTGTCTAGTAGTTTTTTAGCCTATTCCATACAAACAAATCTTTCCTCTTTATAACATTATTATAGTATAGTTTATTAATTTGTAAGAAAAGATTATTTTATGTATGTGCCTTTTTTGCTGAAGGGAAATCATCAGATAAGTTCCTCCTCTTTGGAGCGGGCTCAGACTTTTACTGACTAAAACCCACCTCTTTCAAACAGCCCGCAATCCCGGAATGACTTGCCTGAAATAAATACCAGCAATGTTTGAAATAAATTGATTAATTAAATTTCTTACCTATCACATTCGCACATACTGCCAGCACAACCGAGGAGGTACTCGTATCTGGGGTCGTAATTTGCGATCGAGCACCGTGGCCATCCGTAGCTGCACTGCCACAAGTAAGGCTGCAGATACACGTCATAGAACGGATAGTCAATGTTGTTGTAGCATTCATCATGGGCCTGGCAACACCTGCACATCAAAAAGTTTTTTTAAAAAAAGTTTTAAAAGGGGTTCGAAAATTTTTGTACCTATAAAGCGTGGCATGTCTTACGCGATTATAGGTACTTTATTTTCAAATCAATAGTTGGTATCATTAGAAACTAGGTACATAGTTTAGGACTAAATCCTATTTTTTATTATTTGCGACGCATGAACCCAATACAACAATACAAACAATACAAACAAGTATTTTAGCTATGCAGAAAAATCTTTTTAAGCGTCATATTATTTTCGATTTATTTTCGTTGGATCCCAGTTTTTGATCCCATTTTTTAGGTATTAACGATGGGCCCCATTTCATATTACCGTTGGATCCCATGTTATTCCAACATGTGTACATTTCGGAAGAAAAGTGATTTAATTTTATCAAATATTTCAAAAGCACCGTGTGTGTCTTTTTTCTACAAATGCAGGTCGATTGTGGCACTCGCCGGCCGCTGCCGCGGCACCGCTCGCTCCGCTCGCTCGGCTCGTGCGTAGGAGGTCACAGATTTAACCTAACCTAACCTAGTTCCCGCTTTCCATAATTTGTATGGGTAATGAACTTTTGTCAAAATCTCTTCGGAAAACGACAGGCACCCGTTATTTTAACATATAACCTATCCACATACCCAAATTTCATACAAATCAGTTTAGAAGTTTGAGCGTGTTGGAATAACAAACATACATACAAAATTTCGCCTTAAAATATTATTATGCTTTTGTTGTTGGATGTACCCGCATTCAGATGTTTTTAAATATCTGGGATCCAACGGAAATAGTTTTTGGGGTTCAATGGCAATAAAACGTATTTTTTTAGTATTTTTCAAATTTGGGATCCAACAGAAATATATAATAATGTTTTGTGGGATCCAACGCCAAAAATATTAAAGTGGGATCAAAAATTGGGATCCAACAAAAATAAACCTTATTTTCCACTTCATAAGTGTTAAGTTAGTTTTTTTGCGAATTAGTTTTTTCCTGTCCCATTTATCGTTATTGATATTGAACGTATACGTATTTACAGATAAATATATTAAACAAATATTTGTTTTTAGTTTAATTTATTTCAATTATTATTTTCTTTTAAATTCTGTTTTCTTTTAAATGTAAACGTTGCCCCACCCTAGGAATTTCTCCTGTATCTTGGGTACGTTTACAAACATTTAAACTCACATACACAAACAGCCAGACCCGGAAAAATTATCTGTAGGTCATAAAAAAAATTTGTTCCGTGTGGGGGTCACGAATCGCGACACGTAGTGCAGCAATCAGTCCTAGCCACCGCGACAACCATGTCGTCACTATTCGTATCGTTATTACACCTACTGTGTTTTGTCTCTGCATCACCCTAAAGAAGACTGTTAGAAAATGCTTAATGCATTAAATCCTCCTTTGTACAGTTTTTAATACTTATAAATCTTACTAATATTAAAAAAGCGAAAGTGAGTTTGTTTGTTACCTCTTCACGCTTTAATGGCTAAAACGACTTTGATGTTTTTTTTATAAAGTGTTAATAATAAAAAAAAAAAAAATCTTTTATTTACAGACAGAGTTAAATGAGGGAGAAAGAAGGAAGAAAAGGGAAAACTTAGCGTTGCTATTACTGTGTTATACCGCGCTCAAAAGCTAGTTGTGCACAAAGATTAAAAAAAAAAAGTCACTATGTCTAAGCTCTCTGGTTTGTCACGGAGCTTTCGTTCTCACCTGTCTATCGCGTCCGTCGGAATGCCCGTACCGAGGAACCCGCAGTAGCAACCGTACGTATTGTATGAGAGAGGATCACAACCGGTGGCGCACTGTATCATATTGTACAACTGGACCAAGTTGCGTTTGCTGCGGTTTCCTGTATTGTTTTTGTATACTTGAAGATCATTGTTTCTGAAATATAAAGGCTTAGAACATCAAGGCCTTCTCTTGTAAAGAAGGTTTTTCTTCTAGAATTCCGGCCAAGACTGAGTCACACTAGCGCACAAGGGTTTCGTACAAACTAGCGACATAAACAGCCATATCTTTTGACTGCGTAGACTTAGAGGGATTTTACATCCACAGTACAGAGGGACCAAAGAGTTGAGTATATGACTTAATTTTCAACTCGAAACCTCCAGGTGTTCCCGAAATAAAGGGTCTTGACAGACAGACAAGAAAGTGATCCAATAAGGGAGGGAAGGTAAATTATATGTATATGTGAATTGTGTATCATATGCAGATTAAAGTATTATTTAATCGTATCTTCATGCAAAGAATAGTTCCTAAATCGTGAGTGCGTAACAACTCCGAAGAACTATATGTAAGAGAAACAAATACTTGTTCCGTGTGGGGATCGACCCGCAACACAGCAGCCAATCGCTCAGCTACTGCGCTAACCGTGCTATGAAGGCTGCATTGCCGTAAAGGTTTGTGTCCGTAAATTGTGGCATTACCGCATTCTGCGATCTGTAGGGTTACCATGACATCTTATAGCAGTACTTATTTCTGTGTGAGAAAGAGATGGTGCTAGACACCCCGTATAGCTCTGTCTCTTTCCCTCGGTGGAATAAGTTCTGTTTTAAGGCGTCATGGTAGGGTAGCTGTTAAAGGCAACCTGTCATTATATTATTTTCCTGGTAAGGCTGGGAGCTGACCCCAACACAATCGGCGTTGAGGTCGGCTCCCAGTCTAACCAATACAGCTGCATACCAGTATAATACATGGAACGTATCAATTTGAAGAAATTATAAAGAGACTTACGTGATTACTTTCATATATTCTTCCTCAGTTACAGAATATTTGTAGGGCTCTCCAGCAAAGCCGACCAGTAAGGGATTATTAGGGTCATTATAACTTGATCGATTTTCCTCCTCATTAAATACGGAGTTAATGTAATTAAACGTAACGTTATATTGGAGGTTTTTGTCTAGCTTGTGTGGCGTTAGAAAAGATGATGGTTGCATGTTGATGTGTGTGTTGTTGTGCAAGTTGATTTGGTCGTGAGTTAGGTTCTGGTGGCTTAGCAAGTCTAGAACATAAGATTTTTTGTGTAAGCTCAAGCCATTTTCAATTAGAGTTATTACAGACACTTTTGAATGTCAAGAAACAAAATGATGAAGCTACAGTCCCGGTCACAAGACATAATAACTTGTGAAAGTACTGTAGTAAAAAAGCAAGAGTAGGCATAGATAAGAGTAGGCATGCTATAATGCGCAAAAAAACTGCGTCGCTGCTATGCAGAGTACGGAGTAGTCGCAGCTATATCTTGAGAGCTGTGGCGGAGAGCTATACTCCAAATATTGGGCGTTTTGTTCAGAGGTTGATAAAGTAGGACACAATGTTCCTGCTTTGTCAGCCTTTGTTTTTTATGTTTTATTTATCTTTAATACTAACACTAGAGTATAAGCCGTTTTGTAATACTAACAAATATGGATCTCCGTTGTCCGAAATAAATGAATTTTATTTATTATTTATTATAGAGGCTGCCTTGTTGGTCTAGCTTAGTGGTCCCGAGCACCCGCTGATGTGAGGGCCGGGCCCTGGGTTAGATCCTAGGAAAACATGTTATGGGAAAACCCAATAACAATTTGCTAGAGCAAAAAATACCTAAAAATAATACAATTTAAAACAAGTGATGAAATTTTAAGCTAAAAACTGCATTGGCAAATTACCACATGAATAAAACTAAATTTTCACACTTACAAAGCAATAAAATAGACGAACGAAAAGTATTTTTGTCAATAATCACTAAAAAACCATGATTAATATGCTTTACCCCAAGTTTTGTTTTTGCAGGCTAAAGGAGAAGCGAAGGTATGAAACCAAATTAACAGACTAATATTAAAATAAGACATTAAAATGCGGATGTTAAGCGGCTTCATACCTTTTCTTTTCCGTTAGCCTGAGAAGGGAAAGCGTATTTGCGCCTCTCACGCAATGACAAAGTTTCCTCAATTGCATCAAAATGTGCTATATTCCCCTTTGGCATAGTAAATTGTCTTTAAGATAGTAAAATTTCGTAAAATAGTCACTAAGAATTTAAAATATACACATATCTAATTTTAAGAAAAAAATATTAAAAGAGTGGGACATGAAGGTTGAGGCTTTTTTTTGGATAAGAATTCATCGAATCCGAAAAAAAACACTGACGGAGAGCGAGAGGAAGGCCAAAGAAAAGATGGATGGATTGTGTAAGGAATGATATGAAAGATATAGGAGTAAACGATGCCGTAGCGTCAGGGGAGAATGGAAGAAGAAAACGTGTTGCGCCGACCCCAAATAGAATGGGACAAGGGCAGGAAAATTATGATGATTATAAAAATCATTGAATAGCTCCACCCGCTGTGGGTGGAGTGGAAGGGAGTGTCAGACTTGTCCTTACTAAAACCCATTCATGTTCCTTCCTTTTCCTTTTGTGATAAGGGGCCGCCTTATCTCTTTCGAACCATCCTGCAGCTCCAGAAGGCTGTGGCCCTGATGATTTCAACAAAAGAAAAATAGGCCTTCTACATCCCGGTGTTGAAGGCGTTGGCGTTGTCTAAAGATACTACCAAGATAACTCCACACCGTAACTATCCATCCCCGTTGTGAGGGCTGGAGATATAGTTAATGGAATATCCACTTAGATAGTATTTCTTAATTTACGAAAATTTTCTAAAACTAATAATAAATAAATAACAAGTCATAAATAGAGTTAAAACAGTTCTTACCATTATCTGGGGGCCTTGCATCAGCTTTCAAAATTAGAATAATTAAAAATATAAATAAACTCAACATTGTATTAAGAAACGGTCGATTCATAATAATCGTAATAGTTCCTATTTTGTGATGAATTTTAATGAAGAAAATTTTGCATAACTTTCATTTAAATACTTCTGAAATTCAGTGACCATCATTTAGATTTTCAGGACAACTGTTTTATTATGTAACGTGAAGTTTGAAATTAGCATATTATATTTCCTTCATTAAGAGTGTACCTATATAACTTGAGAGAGGCCTAGCCATGTTGCACCTTGTGTATGTGGTTCCCATAACAGGACTTTCAGTGCCCAATCGGCTATCAGAGATCTTAGAACGAGCGCGTGTTGTCAACGTAGCGAAAATACTTTGATTATTGAAAAGACAATACAATTATCCTGTAGCATTTTATTTCAATTATTTACAACAGGTACATGCTTAATAAATTCTGGAATTTGGAAAATATTAAATATGAAACATTTTTAATGTTCCAATTACGTTTTCTTTCTTTACACCAACACGCACTGGTTCTTCCGGGCTTACGTTCTGCAAAAAAGTCTCGCTTAGTGCCACTAATATAAGTTTACAGTTTTGGCTGTCTATTTTTAGATTTAGGATCTAAAACACACCCACACCCACAGGATGTGAGATTATGTGATTATGTGAGATTTTTAGGGTGTGTTTGAGACCAAAATCAAAATATTTTTATTTCACGTAGGCCTACATGGGCACTTATAAAACGTCGAGAAAAGGTGCATGAAATTCGAAAAGTAAACCGCTTCTTCATAGACCCAACTTTGTAATTGCGAAAAACAATCGGTCACCACAAATTTTGTATGTTTTGGGGTTCAAGATAAGATTGGGGCCCAACCAATCGTATCCAGGATTTGTTTTGACTACCTATCTAGTTTGAGGTGCACTGGTAAAGAACTAATAGGTATTTTGCTAGCTGTAAATAATTTTTAAGCTAGTCTTGTAGTATCAACCTTTTCAACTATGCACCAGTTATGTGCATTACCTGAACAATTAACAATTAAACTCCAGTTATAAATTAATACTGTAAAACTCTTTTTTTTTTAATTTGTTCTAAGTTTTTGAAAAAAACCAACTATCCTAAGACAGTCCCATTTCATGGTTATACTAGCGATTTTAGGAAAGCCCATTTATTTAATTAGCCTGGATTTGGAGACCAATAGTAGGTAAATTAAACTAGCAATACCAAATACGGCATTTACAATCAATGTTTTTCACCAAATTCGGTTTTCCTGTTTGTTCTATATTTGACGCCATCTTTGGCGTTTTTGATTGAAAGTAGTTTTATGAGCAACTAAATTAGGTACGTTTTTTATAACTGATAAGGGTAAGGCCAGTGATAAAGAAACACAGAAGGAAAAAAACAAATTACATAAAGCACCTAAAACAATAAACGTTAGAGTCGAAGAGCAGTATGATCTGTAACTACAAAGCTTTGCGGCAGTACTTATAGAAAATGGTGGAACAAGCTGGGCGAAAGCAATGAACAGAATGATGTGTTCACAGTAGATCTAGAAAGCTTTGCTCAGCAGTGGGCTGATGCAGGCTAACCATAGCAGTTACTGAGATCAAACACTACGTAGGTTATCAAACATAATCATCATCTACCTACTCTTTTCTCAATACTTTCCTAGGGGGTCGGCTCCCAGTCTAATTGGATGCAACTAAATAAAAGTAGATCTACTACAATATAAATGACAGTCGAGGCCAGAGAAAATTGTAGGGCCGAGAACTAACGGCTTGTTGTGCTTGTTGTTGTGCGGTGAAAACTTAATATTGTTTTGAACATAAAATAACTACAATTCATTAATAACTGTTTTTTTCTAATTCATTACCTACTTTTTTGTGTACTTGCTGCAATATTTTTAGTAAGTTTATAAAACCAATTTAAAAAATAAGATAATTATCACAATGGTAATTTGATGTGCAAAATAAAACAATATAAAGATTAGAATTTTTATTTTATTTCTTTTACGATTACAATATTGTTAAACATTCCATAGGAATGACTTGGTAACTATAAAATTTATATAACGGTAATATTATTTACATTGCAATATACAAAAGCCTATTGATAATCCAATATTCGTTAACAGTTTTTTTTTATGGAAAAGGACAAATTCAATTCGGCTCTGTTTTAACCGACTTAATAAAATGTAGGAGGTTCCGGATTTGTCGAAATCATCTTGCGTATATTCTCTGGTTCTTAGACCGATTTGGAAAATTCTTCTGTCTTAGAAAAAATAGTAACTTATTTATGCTTCAGAACTCGGTGGAAAAATAAACGAATGAAACATACAATATTTGTATTTTATTTCAGCCAGTTTAGTTGTGGTTTGATAGTATCTGACTACAAATTCTTATCGATTATTCATTTTTTATTGCTACTAAAAGATCGTCCATTTGAATTAGAAGAAAAACTAGCATTATAGTAGTAGTAGCATTATAGTAGGTAGTAGTAAATAACTTATAAACTAACAAAGTAATATAGATTAAAATTGATATGAAACCCCTTTTCGAGGAAAATCGGGCAAAGTGACGGAGAAATCGCGTAACAAAAATACAGTCGAATTGAATACCTCCTTTTTTGAAGTCGGTTAAAAGTTACCGACTTAAAATTTATTTATTTAATAATTTAAGTACATACAGTGGACAATACAGGAAAGACAAAACATATAAAATTCGAGTACAAAGGTACTTCTGAAGCTTAAGTTATTAAAATTTCCTTTTTTAAATTTCCTAAATATGTGTGATAGGATTTGCCTGTTTGTTCGTTAGGCCGCACGTCAGTAATAACAAAACCAATATAAGTTAGCCTCATATTTTATTAATTTTGAAACCTTGTACTACGCTGGACAAGGAGAAGGTCAAGTTGTGGTTGAAGTGTTACCTATCACTGACGCGGTAGGTACTTACGCTCAGAGCAACCACTAGGTATTAGTTTAAAATTTGGAAGTATATTATATTTCCAAATGGTAAGTACGTAGTACCTTAAGGGCTGAAACTAAGAAACTAACTAACTTATGTTAAACGGGCACCCGCGACAGATACCCGTCGCGTGTCTGCAAGCGTGGGCTCTGTGGGTATGTGAAAGACCCTGTCACAGCTACCTAAAGAGTTCATTCGCTTGGCAGCATATGACAGAGTGACACTGGAATTTCAAAATTACTCTTTCTCTGTTGAAATACATTTTCACAAGCTTTTCATCAAGCGTTATCGACTAAACAAACCCGCGCGTGTTTCCACTGGCGGGCCCCGCGCGTGTCACACGCGGCCCGCGTCGGTTCACTTTTGTATGGAACCGCGCGGGTGTCCGTTTAACGCCGTTTCAGCCCTAAAAGCAATCAGCAGCATCAATCATCTTGGGTGAATCACAAAGATCGACACGAGCGGCTGGTATTATCTAGCACGAATTCCTCCTCTTTCATACATACATTATTATATGCAAAATCTTTGTCTGTGGTAATTATAGGGCCCATAATGGCCCCTTTAGAATTAGAATACTTTGAATTACGTTACAATTCTTAAAATAGTCACAAAGTTAGAATTCTAAATAGTTATCTAATGCGTCTGCGACCATTTTAATGGCATGAAAACGTCATGCGCTCATACTATGGTACTACAGAGGCAGGAAACAACCTGACCGCGTACTGTGTTCGAATGCTCTCTCTGTTTCAGGTTCTTGAACCATCTGTCAACGTGTCAGCACAAAGACTATATATTATTATCTTATTGGTAATGTTGCTATCTGGCCGATTTCCACCACAGCAGCTGCATTCAATGGCTGTTTAAGATGGTTTTGGTGTGTGGCTCTATTATATGCTCTCAAGTGCATATATCCAACCTAGGTCGAAAAACTGCGAGCAGAAAGAGGACATGTCATAACACCATTGATGACAATATATGATGCAACAGTAGGTGGTCCAGCTTTAAGGTCATTACGTAAGGATTATTCTATTATGATCCTGCTAAATTAGCCAGTTTAGGCCTCCAGAATTGAATGTAGTTCATAGATATTCGTCATCGAAACATGAGTAAGTTCTGCAGCAGCCTTATTGGGGAAGATCTGCACAAAGCCCGTTTCCTTGGACACCGGTATCTTCGGACGCACATTGCGAACTGTCTGAAATGAGGAAAGTTGATCAGTTGGAGCACAATACATATATGAGTAGGTGTTAACATATAGGGTATAAACGGTACCTTTTCAAACCCGTTAACCAAGGTTTCTGTACATGAAACGAAATAACTATGCAAATTAAATTATATTAAAATATGGCTGAGAAACGGCTAAAAATATTATATCAGGACCCAATGTGCCACGCTTGCAAGATTGTGCTAATGGATGCAATAAGTAATAGAGGGTTGTGCTGGTGCTTATGGCAAACTAAAGCTATTGTTAAAAACAAACGTTGGGACTTTGACCTATAGAAACTCTATAGGTAGAAGATTCCAGTGTAAAAATCGTAACGATCGGAAGAGCAAGTGGTTTTCGTTTACATTAATGCATTTTTCTTTCACGATTGACTATTATCTTGAATGGTAAATGGCGGTGCATCGCCCTCAAGTGGCCCTGGGCTTTAGCTCAAATAGCCCTTATATAAATCCGCCCCTGCTGTTGAAGACTCCACTAAACTAGATGTGCTAATATAACATCTTACCTATCGCACTCGCACAGCCTGCCGGCACAGCCGTTGATGAAGTCGTACTGTGAGTCGAAGTTTTCGAGCGCGCACAATGGCTGTCCGTGGTAGCACTTCCAGAAGTAAGGCTGTAGGTAGACGGTGTAGAATGGGCAGTAGATGTTCTCGTAGCATTCGTCGTGGAGCTTGCAACATCTGGAGGTTTAAAATATACTTGTTAACTTCTGCTGTCAATCGCCATGTTGTTGATGGCAAATGAAAGATAGCTTGTGGGAACACGGGTACCGTTACGAAATTTAAATCAAAAGTGATTTTCGAAGTAGAATAATGGTTGTAGCTATGAGGTAAAGCTTCTTTCACAATGTAGGTTCCAATATGCTACCATCTTGTTCAATCAATACAGCAAAGAAAACATTTTACAAAGTTGTCAAGTTGGTATTGGTGTTCATGACTGTACAAGGCGGAGACTTGTCCTTCTCACATGTAGGAATTTATTTATACACGAAAGATAACCTACTATCAATGTATATATGGATGATCTGCTAATCTTAACGTTACCATGGAAAATAAATATTTGGTTAAATAAAAGTGGGGCATATCATATTATAAATACCATAACTAATAATGCAGAAATCTCTATACATATTATGACTCTCAAAAAAATACTAAAAACTGGAAAACAACTTTAGGTACTTCCGGAAGTCGTTGGCAAAAAAGTCACCGACTTCCGGAAGTTAACTTATTTTCCAGTTTTTTAAAGTCGTTTCTTTTTATAAAGTTGGTCAAAAAAAGCAGAAATCCAGTATTTATAAGGCATTATACATTCTCACCTGTCTATCCCGTCTGTCGGTCTACCTGAACCGAGGAACCCGCAATAGCAGCCATAACCTTTGTAAGAGAGAGGGTCACAGCCGGTGGCGCAGTACATCATATTGTAGAGGTGGAAGACGCCTCGCTTGCCCCGGTTCTCTGTCTTGCTCATGTACACTTGAGGATCTATGTTTCTGAAAGATGTTGACAATGTGATTATTATGTCTTTAAAGGAAATGACGTGCTGTCTCGAGCGTTGGTTAGACAAGATCCTGAACCTGCTACTGCACAATGAAACCATGCATATATGACATAAGCAGGTAGCTACATAAAGTTCGGAACTTCGGAATTCGAATGAAGCCGATAAGCAAAATGAAAGATATCAAGGAGTTTTCGCTGCTTCTTGTACTGAGGTGTTCGAAATAAAGTTGATATGCAAAAAGCATTGTAAGTCTGTCAAAAAGGCTTCATCATTGATCATTCATAAGAACTTCAGAATTTACCCGTTTTTGGGCATAACATAACGTTGTAATCGTTCGTCTTTAGCGTGTATCTTAGTTAGATACACGCTATTATATTCTTATATTTTATCGACTAGGTCCAGAGGTTCCACCCGCTGCAGTGATAAGGGCGGCCTTCTTCAAAATGGGACCTCCTTTTAAAGAAGGCTACCCTTATCACTTGGGGCTATGAAGAATACATAGCGACCGACCGAATTTACGTATAACGTTTCATCAAAATCGGTAAGCCGTTTTGGAACTCGGTAACTTAAACTGTGTCATGATGAATTTTATGTATAAGATTATATTTTTACTTTATTTTATTCTTATTATTCATATTTTTAGTACTTATCACGTGACACGTTAAAATGGTCTGTAATTTTAACCGTCGAGATATTCGGTGTCAGTTGGTGTTCATAAAAACCAGAAAAGTAGACACAAATTTTAAAGACTTACCTGACTCCTTTCTTATAATCATTTTCGGGTACAGAATACCTAAAAGGGTCTCTTGCAAACCCAACCAGAAGTGGACCACTGGCATCCTTATAACGTGGTCGGTCATCGACCTCGTTGTCCCTCGAGTCATTGTAACTATGGTTATTGCTATTACGATGGCTATTAAAGCTATTGACTGGGTTGTATGGCCTGTGGATGGGTTGTAGCTGAGCGTAGTGTGTGTTGTTATAGATGTGCTCGTAGGTCAGGTGGCTTGGCCAGTCTGGAACGAAAGAAAGTTAGGTAAAGGAGGGTGGCACAGTTTAATATTCTTACTACCTATGAGTTTAGTATTTAGTAATGTAAAAATTTAGTATGAGTTTGGACGGTAAGTCTCATTAGACATCCAGTGACTATATAGGGTAGTATTGGTCCATACCAATATATCAATATGTCACTTACTATATAGATACTAGTAAGGCAAGGATAGGTACCATTTAACTAGTGTCAAACAAGGTTTTGATGTTGTATGTAGTAGATTCTTAATTGTGTTTCGTAACTCAACAGTGAAAACCAGAACCCTATCGGATCATTTTACCCTTTACCATTATCGCGTGAGGTATCGAGTGGTTAACACCATACACTCAAACCTGAAGGGCTACTATGACATCTTATAGCAATTCTTATTCCACTGAGTGAAAGAGATGGTGCTAGACACCCTGTATTGCTCTGTCTCTTTCCCTCAGCGGAATAAGAATTGTTTTAAGAGGTCATAGTAGGGCTACAGTAGTCCCTTGGAGCTGTGAAAAAGTCAATCTTCTAAGTCTGCGGACTCAAAAAATATGGCCGTTTATGTCTCGGTGCGTCAAAATTGCTCATGGCCGCTTTTGCTATCATACTTTCCGGTTTTAATTTTTTTTTGAAGATCACGAGTTTAGGTCTCTCTCCATGGCCATGGCAACCATTTATTCAAATTTAATTATCAGGATTTGTACCAAACACAGACGTGGTCAAGTAGATCCAGCACGTGTAGTTTGATAATAAAATCATTATCAGATTAACCCTTCCTAACTAGATATTAATTATATTGGTGTAATGTTTGTCCCATATCAAATAATCTATACCTAACTAACATTTGAAACGGGATATTTACCATGTTTGTTATTTTTATAGAATTTCCGATATTTTGGCGATGTTGCAAACGCCATGATCACGGATGAACTGAAGTTATTGAGGGTGGATGTTTACGACCAGACAAAACGATCTACCCTCTTTCTTTTTCGTTTTTTTTTTTCGTTCGCGTACGCAAAATCAGAGGGTAGATCGTGTTTTTTTAGATAAAAATAACAAACATAGTAAATATCCCGTTTCAAATGTTAATTATAATGTTAGTAACCATGTCAGTTTAAAGACTTATAACAAATGAGCTATTCAAACAATCAATGCAGATCATAATATCCATGTGTTTTGTGGCAAAATACTGTTTCATGTATTCACGCCCTGATTGTCACATCACAATGACTATTAATTGAATAGATTTGCTTACAATGAAAATACGATACGGATACAATATACAATAGTGGTGGATCTAACGGACTATGAAATGTATTTTTGGAACATTGAAAGTGTAATGTTGTCGATAAACCATGGAATTCTATATGCGATTGCTCTACGAAAGCTACTTTCTTTAGTATCGTGTGTCATTTCGAGTATCATTCAGTGGTTAGACTGAATAAGAATTAGAAAAGTTAATTTCAAACCATCCTATTGTTTTTGATACTCAGTAGACTTGATTTCACGTGACGGATGCTATGCAAAAACTCTTGGTGAACGTGATCTATGTACAAGTAGCAAAGTTTTAATATTATGCTTACTATCAAATTGTGACGGCATGACTGATGCAGTGCTTGGAAAAAATTCCGGCACGGAAAAAATATGATGTATCTTTTACAGGTAGTTGTTTCGGGTCTGGTGTTTTGTGTATGTAGGTGCGTTTACAAACATTATAAGTCATATGCACACGGGGTAGCGGGTTGTTCGGGGCGGACAGCCAAGGAACATGGGTGGGCTTTAGGCCTTAAAACTCTGACACTCTCTCCCTTTTTCGCTCCGCCCAAAGCTATTGCCCAAAGTTATTTGATAACTTCTCATCCGCAAATAGAATGTCTCAAAATCAAAAGTCATTTATTCAAATTAGGCTGATAATCAGCACTTTTTGAATGTCACATTACAAGAGACAGTCCCACAAAAACGCCTTGCCTTTGGCCACTTCCTAGTGTTTTAGCTGGGAAGAAGAAATGGCGGAACAAACTCCCCATCAACACATCTGTCTGTCAGGTTAGAAGAACCAGATTTGATACAATTCCATTGATCACAAGGTACATGTAAGAAAATATACATTTATTGTCACATGTCAGCTAGCAAACACCAATTATGTATATAAGAAAAAAATACCCAAGCCTAAAGAATAAACTCTCCAATCTAACGGGTGTGCCCGCTTACACGTGCAGTGAAGAAGTCACAGGTGACAAACTAGGACCATAGTACAAAAGAAACAAGCTAAGCATAAAAAGATTTACTAATAACAGTAACAAAAAATACCTGGGCACATGCACAGATAGTCAGACCCTAAATAACTATCAGTCTGTAGGCTATACAAGCTACCTTTATTTGTATACCTTACACCACACTTAGTTAAGTACACAGGTATTTAATTAAGTATGGTGTACTATGGTGTGATGAATGGTGATGGCGGTATTTCGCAAAGATATCGTATATCATTAAATAATAACAAAAGAAGCTAAGTGGGTGACATATTGACCTTTCCGTTTGCATTCTTGCGTTATGCAATTTTTAACGATATTATTCGCAATATTTCTGCTCGTAGGATTATAGTTTTGATTGAGATATCGATTTTGTATGGATGTTTTAACGATTATATTTCATAACGACAGATAGGTATTCCACTAACTGAACCGTTGTTATTAGTTTGCAAATAAAAAAGCAGTAAAAATCACTTTAAATAACAATTTGTTTGAGAGAGAATTGACATCAATATGTTCTCAATATTTATTATTGTTGCGATAACGGCTTTTGATTTGAAAAAGAAAAATGAATCGTTACATATTCAATTCTTTTTTTAACTGTGACTCACTGGTCTTATTCAGTTCTTTTCACTTGCTTGTCACACATAAAACACAGTATAAAATAACCAACTTTCCCTAAAAATAGCTTGATAACTTCAAATAATGGTTAACTCAAGATGTAGTACGATGAATTAAAGTTTTGCACAGTTGGCACAGTGGCTAAGCGATTGGCTGCTACGCCACGTGTCGCGGATTCGATCCCCGCACGAAACAAATATTTGTGTGAATGACAGGTAGTTGTTCCGGGTCTGGCTGTTTGTGTATGTGACTTTAAATGTTTGTAAACGCACCCACGATACAGGAGTAATTCCTAGTGTGGAGCAATGTTTTTTTTTTATATACTTTAATCAAAATCACACCTTGGTTTAAACGAGATAGAGTTGATTATGAAACCTTTAAAAATGAATGCGCCAATGGTAGGGCTTCTCAATAGCGAAATGTTACGCATCGTGGTGATTTACAAAAGAGTGTTGATTTAAATGTACTTGTACTCATTTGTAATTGGTTGTTTTGCTGAATGTGAACCATTTTATAACTTCCCGATGTGGGTCAATTGGATAATAATCCTTGTGATTGAACTGTTGGTCAACTTTTGTTTTTATTAGAGAAAACTTTACATTTGTACTTAAATGTTTAAGGGATAACATTTTGACTGTAATTTAAAACAATGTAACCACACATTACTTGACTCCTCTTTTTAACCGACTTACAAAATGAGGAAGTAATCAAGATATCTTCGTCATTACTGCAAAAGCTTGGGATGAACTGGTTTGAAATTCTGTAACAAGATTTGACATAATGTACGAAAAAGTAGGTGTACTTATTTTTTTTTCAGATGGGAAATCATCAAATGAGTTCTCCCGCTGATCGGGGCGGGAGGGAGTGTCAGACTCGTACTGACTGAAACCCATCCAGTTCCCTCTTTTGTCTTTTGTGTTTCTGGAGTATGTCTTTCGAACAAATCCACAACCCTGGCGCAGTGGCTGAGCGATCGACTGCTGCGCTCCGTGTCGCGGGTTCGATCCCCACACTCAACAAAAAATCGTATGACCTGCAGGTGAATTTAAAAGTTTGTAAACGAAACCAAGATACAGGAAAAAAACCTAGTTTGGGACAATTTTTTTTTTTAAACAAAACAGCTTTTTTGATAAAGCGACTGACATCCCAGTTAGATGTCCGATAGTCTGGCCAGTCTTACCAAAGTGTATCATTTTAACTGCTTAATGAATTGTCGAAGTAAAGTAAAACAGTTAATTTATTGTAAATGAAATCTTCATCATCTGTCTAGCCCTTTTGCCAACTATGTTGGGGTCGGCTTCCAGTCTAACCGCATACAGCTTAATACTATTATTTTATATAGAACGACTGCCAATCTGACTTCCAATTATTTGAAAATTAAACAACAAGTCCTATACCCTTAATTACTTACAAATCGTCTTCTAGAAACAGAAATTAGTTAAATGTGATACAGTTAATTATACAAAAATTAACATTTTGCGTAGATAGTGAGACATTCTCCCGCGATAAAATGGACTCTGTTTTACATAAAAAAATCGCGTTATTTATATTTAATTGGCTTAATTTAGATAGATGGCTTTGTATAAAGTTTATTAGATATGTTAAAATTATCAATAAATTGTAATGAATGAGTCGAGGTGAGTTTGACTGCTGTGAACTTGAATCTGTGTTCTAGAATATAAAGCTACTAGCTGTTCCACGCGGTTTCATCCACGCTGCTCAGCACCTGTTGGTCGTAGCGTGATGTTATATAGCCTATAGCGTTCCTCAAGAAATGGACTATCCAACACTAAAAGAATTTCCCAACTCCAACCAGTAGTCCCTGAGATTAGCGCGTTCAAACAAACAAACACACAAACTCTTCAGCTTTATAATATTAGAAGATAGAATAGATTAGTATAGATTTGTTTAATAGTGATAGAGGCGTGGTCTAAATAGTGACGTTAAAAAATAATTTATTTCGTCATACCTTGAGGAAACCAAACTGTCGGTGTTGTTCGAACACAAAGGGATAAAGAAGGAACATGGGTGGATTTGAGTCAGTACAAGTCTGACACTCCCACTCCTGTCTCTATATGTCTGGGTGGACCGGGAGAAGGTGTTCGAAGTTTTTCCATCCGCAAAAAAAGGATTATCAGAATATACAATATGCTGTTTTCGAGTTACAATATTTATAAGTTTCTAGAAAATTATTTGGAAATCTGCACTGTATTTCTGCATTTAGATAAGTAAAAAAGTATTATAAATTAACAGACAGCCACAGCTTCAATAATGTGATAATTATTACATTATAATTACACTATTATTATGTAACACCGTTATCAGTAACGTGCGGCATGCAACTCTCTGAATAAATAAATTATAAAACCTTTTATTTACGTTTTCTATAATTATGTTGACTCAAGTAATGTTGTATCTCATTATACTTCTTAGCATTGTTCAAGATTACTTGTTTGACCTTGCCTTAGGTTCGCGATATGATAATCTTACATTTAAGTCTTTGTTCTCTTATTATGACAACTACCAACCTTGATTACATATATTAAATGCTTGAGAATACAGTAATAATTAATGTGTGAACAATAAACAGATTAGGATTTCATAACTATTTTTGATACTAGCTTATGCTTGCGGTTTTACCCGCGTGGAGTTCGGTAATTGTTCCACACAGAGTTTTGCTATCCGAGGCACGGGGGAAGCTCAGTATGTATCGGGTGGTCACCCATCTATAGACCAACCAATCCAAGCAAGTGCGGCTTAACATGAAAATCGACCCGACCGGCACCACCATTCAGTCAACGTAAAGACTTAAAATTATGCACACTATCGCCAAAATGACTGACGTAAGTTTCATCTGCATTTAATCAATTTCATTTTACATAACAGTTGGAGTTATACAATTAGAATTTATTGTTAATATATAAATCTGAATTGAGTTGAACGGCTTTTACTTAATTTGAGTTAAATGCAATGGCCGTGATTGATGTCAATGGTCCGCTGTTCATGAGCGTCTTGGCATAAGCGGGCTGATACAAGTCGATGCGCGCGAGTGTAGGTAGGTACTATTGTTTGGGTACCGGGATGTCTCGCGTCAGGAAGTCCCGGGACTTTTCGTAATTTTAGATGTCTCAAGACCCAGGACTTAAAGGTTCGAGACTCGACAAGAAATATAATTGTCGAAATTGGTATGTAATTTAGAAAATTGAAAATACCTGAAAATCAGGAAAAGGGAACGTGTTATCCCGAATTTAACGCGAGCAAAGCCGCGGGTAAAAGCCAATTACATATACATAGGTGATACTTAAGTGCGTTCGTCAAATTAAAAGCCTAGTAATAAGATATTAGGTACCTACAATATTGACACAATACATGCTTTTCAGCCACTGTGTTCCATCTCGCATTGTGTGTATATAGTTTCAACAATCGAATTAGGTAATACCTCCTTGACCAGCGTTAGCCGACTTATAGTGCCAAGGTACGCTGTATATAGTTTTATGCAAATTTAATCTAATATGTATCACATTAGATATGCAGTTTTAGAACAAAACAAATCGAATAGTTAAATATGGTTAAGACGTGGGCGATCTATGTTAGTCCTTAAACATATAGCGATAAGATGTTTACAAATGTCTGTTCTAATAATATTTACTTACTACAAAAAACCGGCCAAGGGCGAGTCCGTCTTGTATCGAGAGTTCCGTACAAACTTGCGACATAAACGGCCATATCTTTTCACTGTGTAGATTTAGAGGGTTAATTTTCACGGACAACAGACTTGAGTTTATGGTTTTATTTTCAGCCTTTAACATAAAGGGTCTTGACAGACAGGCGGATAACCAAGGAATCCTATAAGGGTACCAGTTTTTCTCTCTCTCTATATATAACGTTGCCCCACATTAGGAATTTCTCCTGTCTCGTGGGTGCCTTTACAAACATTTAAACTCACATACACAAACAGCCAGACCCGGAACAACTACCTGTAGGTCATGCAAATAGTCGTTCCGTGCGGGGATTGAAACCGCAACGCGCGACGCAGCAGTCGATCGCTCAGCCACTGCGCCAACCGTGCCGTTTTGAGGTACGTTACCCTTAATAGGACTAAATTAACACTAAAACTTCATTTATGTAACAGCGATGACGATGTAAAGTTATAATTAAATGATGCAAATAATAATAATATTTGTCAGTAGCAACCGGGACTCTACTGCAACTACTGAGTATTGTATCTGCTTCACCCTAAGGTAGAGTGAAAGAAAACGAAGTTAGTCCACCTTGTCCTGCTTTTGACTCGTACATAAAGCGTTAATAAAATAAAATTCCTTTTGCTGGAGCCCTGACTTTCCGGTAGCTTGTTCCTGATACCGGTGGGCTACAATTTTTTTAATGTTTTTTGTATTATTTCGTTTTGAATAGAGACATATCTCAAAATTTGTATGTAAATGAATAAATGATAACATAATTCTTACGGTTAGTATGTGATCCTCTGTGTGAGAAGGAGTGGCCCAGCGTGGGTTGGTGGAGGTCACATATCTTCGAAATTTGGTTCTAACATTTGATTTCCTCACAACATTTGCTTTCACTGTCTCGAGAGCAGTTGTTCTGCAATACTTTGCACAGTGATTGTCTGGATTCGAGCCCACTTACAAACAAGTTGCATGTCTCGTTCGTTACGACTGGGCCACCACGGTACTTCAAAGATGCTCTACATATCTTTTCTCTATTACCTAATTGAGAGCTAACGTTAGCAAGTATATTCTGATTCATATTTAAGATTTCGTGCCTCAAAAGGATAAAAACGGAGCCCTTATAAGATCAGTTGTTGTCCGTCTATCTGTCTGTCAATAATTATAATTCCCCTTATCTCGGGAACTCAGGAATTAAAGATCTGCGGTCCTTTGGTACTGTGAAAAAATCAATCCTCTTAAGTCTACGCAATGGTCGTTGATGTCGCATTTCCAATACATTTGCATAGTGAATCAAAATCTATGGAGTACTTCTCGTTGAACTTGAATCATAAAATTTAGCAAGGAGTATTATCATAGAGCACCAGTAACGGTAAAAATCCGAAAACCGTAAATTTCCAACAAAAAAAAAATTATCGAACTAACGGCGACTTATGTCGATGTATGGGCACAATCGTTTTAAAATGGCAAAGTTTTGTTAAGTTTGTCCTTTAATACGGTATATCTTTTCGTTACAGCAATGTTCGGTTTCCTTCATTAGTTATCTACAAGTTTGTACGGAACCCCCGGTGCGTGAGCCCGACTCGAACTTGTCCGATTTATTTTTAATAAACTAAACATATTAATAACCATATCGCGTAGGTACTTAATTGAAGACAAATACAACTCGCCCACAAAATTTAAATTTCTTTATTAAGTACTATTGTGTAAACTACGTAAATAAGTTTAAAATGTGTGTGGTGTTTTGATATAACAAAAAATATTTAGTCACCTTTGATATTATATGCTTTCAAACAAAATGTAGCGGACTTAGCTATCCAAAACATATTTTTGCAATGAAACCTACATTTACAAATGTTGATATGTTTTGATGTAGTGATGGCCCTGAGGTGAGCGGCTTGCTTCTTATGCATCAAGTTATAGTTTCAAATCCGGGAAAGTACCAATATAACTTTTTCAATTCATATGTCTTTTCTAAAGTTTCAACTACAAATAGGTTTATTCGTTTCACATAGGTAAAAGTATGATAATATACATGGTGTTAAGAAAAATAAAAACTGTATCACTATGTGCTGCCCCTTAAGGCGTATGAATATTTTTACATATAAGTAGTGTAGTTTGTAGTTTATACGAGTGTAAACTGCTGTTATAACAGCCTTCAAGACATCGGTGAGTGAAAACATCGCAAGGAAATTTAAGTTTGACGTCGTCAACCTGTCTTGAACAAGCGTGGTGATCAATGCTAGAGCCTTCTCTATTTGAGAAGACGTCTTTGGCCAGCAGTAGGACATTATTATATTATTCTTGATTTGATCTAGTCTGTTGTACTTTGTGTGATATGGGGCCCTTTATTTGTAATAAAATAAGCATTGAACACTTTTTTAATTTATTTTATGTTATACCCCCTCCCCCCCCCTAATCGCCTATGGGTATAAAAATAGATAGATAGATAATAGCCAAGTCTCAGACTATTTTTTTATAAGAATCGGTCTAGCCGTTTCTCGTTTTTCGGAGGAATATGGGAATTAAAATTGTGACACGAGAATTTTGAAAATTTACGATTTTACAAATACATGTCACATCTGGGTGATGTGGTCGCTAAGCGACAAAACCCTTTAAATAAATAAAAAAAGTAATAATTACAAAGCTGTTCTCTTCTATCTATTCTTACAACTTGAGTATTCGACCTACGTCATTGCTAACCAGCCTGCATTATTTAGGGTTTGATTAATGTTATTAAACCTTCACAGTATCTTGTACAATGTTTGCTTGTTTATAAATAACTAGCTTTCGCCCGCGACTTCGCCCGCGTTATATTTGGGTGAACACAGTTCCCCTTGCGCCTTATTGATTTGTAATAGCAACGCTTAGTTTTCCCTTTTCTTCCCTCTTTCTCCCTCACATCCCACTTTTTTCAAAAAAAAATATTAGCCTATGTCCGTCTCCTGGTTCCCAACTATCTCTGTACCAAAATTCATCAAAATCGGTTTAGCCATTAAAGCGTGAAGAGGTAACAAACAAACAAACAAATAAACAAACAAACTCACTTTCGCTTTTATAATATTAGTAAGGATTGATTTCGCATAACGCTGGTACTGACATCTTTATACGTTTTCGATGACTGAAAGAACACGACCTCAATTACCTTAACCCTATACTCAGAATCCACTTAAAAACTAGTACCACGGCCAGATTGGCTAATAATTATTGCACAGTGCTCCGAACAAGGGTTATCGATCCAAATCTGGATCACATCCCATTGTAAGTTACTGGTTTTCTCGGGCCAGTTCTTGTGTAACGAAAGACTTTTTGGACAGTAGGTTGTGTTGTTGTTCTCGTATGGTATCTTATTTTACACAAGGTTATGACCACGACTTCGCTCGCATAGAGTTCGGTAATTCCCCTAGAACCTACCACTAGGATAAAAAGTATCCAGGTATAACCTATCTGTGTACCAAATATGTAACGAAAGAAATAGTAACAAATAAGCATGAATGTATATCCGTACATTCTCAAAATGTTTCATTTCATCAAGGTTAAGCAGTGCTTGCTGAGGTAGGTCTGTGGATGGGGTGACCATCCATAAAGTACCGAGGTTCCTCAGTTGGGTGTGGATGTCAGATATACAGTCACTCCATGTGAATAACTGGTATTTAAGAAGAAAGAAGTTTTACACTCAAACCTAAGATGGGAAGAGCAAAAGCAAAATAGCAAGTTCGATGGTCTCTTAGAGCTATGAAAAAACAACCATATTAGTCTATGCAGTCAAAAGATATGGCCTTTTATGTCGTAAGTTTGTACGGAACCCTCGCTCGTACTTGATCCTGATTACTTTTTTTAAACTATTAATTCAACGCCATTTCGAAATGCTTAGCAACAAGTGCCCTCCTAATAATGTCAAGCATTGAATGATTTTTGCAGCATTGTAACTATCTATCTGCAACACGTGGGGATAAGCTGCGTACGACTCGGTTACCTTTTAGATGGGTGACCTTCCTTTAACTTTGCTCAATGAGCTTCTGTTTATCAAGCTACGTGACTCCTTCTAACATGGCCCAATATTGACTATCTTGATGACCACTGTAAGTTCTTGACCTAAATGTTTCAATTCCAAATAAATATTTGGTCAGTTACCGAGAATTTCTGAACGTGTGTGACGATACTGATCTTAGGACGGTCCAGGGTCGATTGCTGTCTATTGCAATTTATATTGCGTCAAAGTCAATGCCAATGAGTCAGTGATCTGTGGTCGATTTATTTAGAATGGTTGAAGTTCCACGGATCCAAACTAACAGGGCGGAGAACTATGTATATAAGGGATTTTTCGGCTGTAGCCCAGGGGAGGTTGAGGGTGAAGGGCCCCCATTTAAAGACAATAGACAATTGTGAATAAAAAATAACACTGTTATTTGGTAGGTATATAACTTTACCATAAGCAACGTTACCGAACACAAAAGTACTAAAAGGTTGGGCTATATTAAAATAGAAGTGCGTTTGATGTGTCGTTGTATGTACCTAGTATATCATTATCAAAACAAGTTTTTGACATAAGGGTAAATACTTGGTTAATTAGGCAGGCCATTTTTTTTTGTTTATATCGTATAGGCTGCGAAACTACTTGGCTGATTTTAACTATTTTTTCACCAATAATATGCTAGTTTATCTGGAACTTAAATGAGATATTTAACATAACGCTTCGACACTTAGGAGCTGAGCAGTGGGTGAAACCGCTGCTCAACTTGGTTTTTTATTTTAAAAACGTTGCCCCACACTAGGAATTTCTCCTGTATCGTGGTTTACAATCACTTAAACTCACATACACAAATACCCAAACCCGAAACAACTCTCTAAAGGTCATACAAATATTTGTTCCGTGCGGGAATTGAACCCGCGACACGCAGCACAGCAGTCGATCGCTCAGCCACTGCGCCAACCGTGTCGTCAAAAAATAAAAAAGTTAAGCGCAGTTCGTATCCTTTCATTTCATTAATTCAGTTTATTTTTGAATGCCATGGCCCTTCATTTAGAGTCTTTTCCTGTTTCGAAAATTCTAAAACTGGAATATTATTTTGATTATAGCTGTATTGAAACTCGTCCGTGGCTTTTTTGTCCTTCAAAAGATACTTTCACATTCTTAAAATGTCACGGGGCGGCGGATAAATAACAACAGCCTGGTCGATTTTTAGGTTAAGCCGCGCAAGCCTAGTTTGATCCGTCAATAGATGCCTCGTCAAGCACGTTCATTTCTTAGTTCCTTGTGCTTGTAGTTGGCTGTCATTAATAGAAGAAAGAAAGTCGTATAAACTTAGAATCAGCGGCAGGAAAGTCTGAAAACCAGTCTTATCAAAGGGTATCTTAATACCCTGGACTAACTGGGTTGTGGAGAACAAATGGACAGACGCTGCATGTTAAATTTTGGTGTTCAGCTTCCTTCGGTTAGACTGGAGGTTTCCCATCTAAAAGTTTGTGGTTGGGTTACCTCAACAAAGTTAGGTAAAGGCTAGACAGACAGTAATTGACATTAGAGTCTTGATTTTAAAGATGGAATGCGGTCTTACTGTAAGTACTAACACATTAAATTCTTGAGTAACACAAATTGTTGTCCAAATATCAAAGCCGCAATGATTTGGACACTTAACGAAATTTGATAGTGCGTACACCTGTACTGCAATAAAACAAGTTATTTAGATCGGTCATACTAAATAAAGTTACATAAGTGAAAGCGCAATAATGTCGGTTAAGACGTAATTCTTCTCATTTTGGCGGTTGCAAGCTTCTGGTTGACCGCCAACGAAAGTGGTTTGGTGCGTATCCATTTGTATACGATAATTTAAGTATAGAATTAAGAACGTGTTTTTTTTTCCCTCCGGTCTATGAAAATATGGTCAGCATGAAGCTTAGTTTAGCTGACTGGCTAAACTTTTTGATGGAGATGAACTTAACTGATGTTCTGTTGGGACGGACTGGTTTCTTTTGACGTATGACAATCGTAAAAGAAAACTCAGCTGAGGGAGTGTTTTTTTTATTGTTAGCACAATAAAAAAAACACTCCCTCAGCTGAGTTTTCTTTAGATATTTCTTTCTTTTTGTATGGTTTTCGCCCAACAATGTTAGTTTTATGCCAACCATGCATGGGCGTCTGACTTAGCTTAACAAGCCGTCAGTTATATCTCTGTCAGACTTTAATTAAGAAGGACTGATCGTTAAAATTGAAGTTATTTATTTGGAACTTAAATATAATTATATGACGATACTAACAAATTAAATGTTTAATAAGAATAAATTCTAGGCGTAGATAAAAATTAGTTAATTACATTGGAGTGAGCGTGTAATGGAACCGCACACTGAACTCTCCACAGCGGTTTTGAACCAATGTGTTACGGTCAAACGCGGTTTTCGCTTTAGATGTACAGTTTATGGTCCAATTTATGGAATGTTTTTTTTTTTAATTTATCAGTGAAATTATGATGTAAACAAGTACAACTTCTTTGCATTACGATTTCTGAATAGGAATTTGGAGCAACTTGCACAGTAATTAATTTACTATTTGATTCGTATTATTTTGAAAAACTTACTTAAAACATTGCAGTATTTTGGCACTTTGGTGAAATCGTTAGAAGTTGCCATCTGACAATAATAACATTTCGGTGTTAGTATGTGGTATACGAAGAATTTCTATGTCGTCGATAGAAAGTGAAGGTGTCTATCAGTTTACCATGATGTTGCACTTTTAGCGAGGCTCAAAGGCTTTTGATCTGTAATGAATACTTGTTATCGTTTTCTCTGTACAAATTATTAGATAAGTATTCAATATAAAATTATGCAGTCAGAATTGTGTTCAATGAAAAGAACTGCTAAATAAGTAAAAGATTCTTTTAAAAAGTTATTTATGAGGTTAGCAAATATCTTGCGTGTTTTACAGATTGAGTGACGAGAATCGTGAATAATTCTGTATTCCTGGCTAAAACTTTGTAAAAATAAAAAGTGTTGGTTTATGAGATTATAAAATCTTATAACAAATATAACTTAGGTACAGCTAATAAATCTTTATATATATATATATATATAATCGATGCTTTCAAATAAATATAAACAATTAATTTATTAATTTTATTTTATTGGGAAATATCGACTGGTTTCTTGGAGAACTACAAGTAGCATAGTTGAAGCTTTTCTCCACGAATCTGTATACTTATTTGATTTATTACACAACAATGACTTTTTTTATCCGAAATCATCATAAACCTTCCCCCGCTCTGGGTGTCTGGGGAGGTTGTTAGGCTTTTACTGACTAAAACCCACCCATTTTCCTTCTTTTGCATTTATGTTTTTGTATTCCGGGGGCCGTGGTATCTCTTTCGAACAACCCGCAACCCCGGCAGGACATAACAATGATTTACGTTACGTTCTTATAAGTTTACTAGCTTTTGCCCGCGGCTTCGCTCGCGTTAAATTTGGGGTAATACAGTTCCCCTTGCGCCTTATTTATACAAAAAGGGAAAAATTTGCGTTGCTATTACAAAATAGCAACGCTAAATTTTCCCTTTTCTTCCCTCTTTCTCCCTCACCACCCACTTTAAAAAAAAAGTGTCTTATTAGCCTATATCCGTCTCCTGGTTACCAACTATCTCTGTACCAAAATTCATCAAATTCGGTTTAGCCATTAAAGCGTGAAGAGGTAACAAACAAACTCACTTTCGCTTTTATAATATTAGTAAGGAAAGTAAGGATTTTAAATCACTACTTTATTTCTAACAATAATAACTAGGAAATGGTAATTTAAATCCAAAAGTAAAACATTAAGTTAAAATAAATAGTGCAAATGAGTGTATGTGTTATGTACAGCCTTCTTTACCCTATAATTATCATCAGTAAATGCATGCTATACAATCATTACAATGAGATATTATCTACAAGGTGCATGGTGCATGTGTATTTGATCAAAACATTAACAGATAAAGCCTGTCCCACACCGGGAGCATTCGCTTGTATTGTTACAATCCATGTTTCGATTTTGTACGTAATTTTAACACGCTTTTATTAGCTTCACCTGTAATATTATGCAAAACAATCAAGAAGTTACAGTTTTTGTTTTTTTTTGCGGATAGGACGTCATCTTCGTCATATTCATCGTCGACTTCGGAGGGAAAGTCAAACTTTTACTGATTAAAATCTACCCATGTTCCTTCTTTTGCCCTCTATGTTTCGGGGTCTGCAGCCCCGGCAGGCAGGCGACGTTGGACCTGGCAGGCCCCATTGCTTTGCTGACATCTCTTATTAAGCTAAAATGCCCGGTTGTCACATTTTCGGGCCACTACTTGTACCGACTGTCAAAAATCTACAAATGAGAGCCGGGATCAACCGCCCATCCTAGGCAAGCGCGGTTTAACGTAAAAATCAAGACTAGTGGCTGTTACTATGCAACGGGCGCAACCTGTGAATGATAATACGCATTATGTAACAACGATTCGTACCGTAGTCCTTGAAATCGAATCTTCGATTAGCAATTTTTTTAAAATAAAATAGTAATTTTGTGTTACTAACTTAAATAATACAAGCTACATTACATGCGAATGGTCCAGTGTAAGAGCACCTTTAGAATGTTTTTTGCGAGTACCTGCAAATTACATAGATAAATGTCAGAACTGAAACCGTGATTGTTTTATCAAATTGAATGCATGTGATGATTAAATAACATTAGGAAAATAGGTCAGTGTCATATGATAATAAGTACTTAGTGTCACACACGAGCGGTAATGACTTTGGTGTGATTGTATTTTTTGTTATGATTTAGTGTGAGAAGTGTAGTTTGTAATCGCCTCATTAGTTTTTTTGCCGCTAACGCTACTTTTGAGCAAGAGGATTCGTTTCCCTGGTCGGGAAAATTTTATGTTTTGTTCATTAATGTTATGTCAAGTGTGGGGAGATGTGATACTATTAAATCACTACTGTGGTCTAACTTCTTAATATTCCTAAAACATAGTTTGTGAGTATAGAGGGATGTATGGATGTTTGTTACTTTTTCACGTCAAAACGGCAAACGGATCTTGATGAAATTTGGCATAGATGCAGATTTTAGTCTGGAATAACTAGTAGAATACTTTTGTTTTCAAACATCGCGTGGGCGAAGCCGCGGGCGCCAGCTAGTTCTCCATAATTTCGTTTTTGGGTAGGTGTTTATTTAATTTGACTGCTCCGTAAGTCTAGTGGTTGCAACCGTAAGCTAAACATGTGGGCTTTGATTCCCTGGTTGAGACAAAGTGTTATTGCAATTTGATCAGGAATTTCGTAGTAGCAGCCATGGAGTCAGGTTTTGTGTTCTGTAACCTTGAGACACACCCCGCCCAGTAGAGGGCGACTGTTGTAAATGTATGTGATAGGTCTAATTGTCTATTGGTCAATGAAACTTGTGCGTTTTTTAATCTGTCTTTTTTTCTCAGCTTGGTATTTTTTGTGTTGATTCCTGTAATGTCTTTTGTTGCATCAAATATATGATTTATCTATCTATCTATTTTTTTTTTATAAATATCATTAACAATCAATTACACACAAAATTATTCTATATACGTACACTTATATATACACAAATATAAAACTGTCTTACGTCCGTCACATCACATCCCAGCGTCGGGCACTTACTGCTCGGCAGTTTGCTGAACTGGACCTATTTGGCAGTTGCGAAACATGCAACATTGTTTTTTTTTTTAATTTGATTGATTAAATTTAAATATTATTACTTGAGGCAAGTGCTAGATAAATGTTTTCTTTCTCTATCTTGCACGACTGTTGGAAATAGTCTCGCCCCGGGGCTTATTTATGACTTACGAAATTCGTATATACAGAGGTATTTATTGGGTACACCGCTGCCTAAGCCTTTGGGAAGTACAATAATCATGACGATGTTTTATTGCTTAAGTTTTTAAATTAGGGCGCTTGAAAGCTTTACTGAGACACTAACAAAAACTACTATTATGAATATTAGCCTTTTATTTTTAAACTAGCTTTTGCCCGCGGCTTTGTTCGCGTTAAATTCGGTAGAACACAGTACCTGCTACCTGCAGTTTTTGCCCTTGCGCCTTATTGATTTGTAATAGCAATGCTAAGTTTTCCCTTTTTTTCCCTCGTTCTCCCTCATAACTCACTTAAAAAAATAGCATATGTCCGTCTCCTGGTTTCCAACTATGTCTGTACCAAAATTCATCAAAATCGGTTTAAAGCCATTAAAGCGTGAAGAGGTAACAAACAAACTCACTTTCGCTTTTATAATATTAGTAAGGATTAAATTTACAAGGAATTGTCAACTAAGTTTCTAGATATTTCTTGAGAATTTGTAAGTGTATTGTAGAGTTTAATATAAACATCTAAGTAATTAGTAGTCTACTTCCCAGAAAGAGATTTCTAGAATTTATAAATATAGTTTAGCAATCTGTTAGTTTAGATAGAAGATACTAAAGATACTGTTCTTTAACACACAGTTCCTTTGTTGGTGTTGCCAGAGTTAATTTAGTTTGGAATATTGGAAAGCTTTTTAGATGGACTCAGCGCGTGTTTTCGCAATTCTTGTAAACTTTAACAAAATTATGGTTCTTAATACTTGAATTAAGAAACAGAGAAGTTTAACAAATTCACTGTTACTTTTGTTAATAATTTAATAACTATTATACAAACTACAAATAGACACAAACTAATAATAAGGAATACGACTCAGCGATCATCATGCCGATAGTCGTATCTGCCAATGGCTTAATTGCCAAAAGCCTTGACCAAAAACTGAGGAGGCTTTCGTTAGGCAGCTGGATCAAGGGCTTGATTACAGAAAGCGGTACTCCTGGACACGGCTCGTATTGTTAGGAGGTTCCTTTCTCTGGAGCCCTGACCGCCGGGTAGCTTGGACCCTGTTCCCGATACCGGTGGGCTACTATTTTTATATTTTAAAATGTTTTTTTTTTATTTTTTTAATTTTTGTATTTAAGAAATATTTAAAAATATAATTTTATGTATAGAAAACAATATATGGACGAAATAGAATACGTATAAGTAAAAATGGTAAATTATAGGGCGTCAAAAAATTCGTCCGCATCGCAGTCAACAGGAAAAGTGCCGAGAAGGCTGACAGCATTACCGCGTTCGATGGCAATGCTTATTTTTTGCGCAAAAAACAGGCCAGCCGTCTGTGATTTCTCGAGTTCAGCAGCAGCCCCAGCGCAGCCTACCGTGCTAGGAAGATGGGATGGTGCAAGGGTGTCGACACAAGTTGCATCCCACACCAAAGATCTACCCCACTTCCAAGACATTATGGTTATACTGTTACTTGAAACACAAATTGTTTCAAGTATCATTTATTCACAGAAATGGGTAGAGCACAGATCGGTTCAATGGGACAAGCGAGATTAGAGAAGCGAGAAGCGAAAGACCAACGGTTTTTACGACTACTGTATACTAGTTTTTGGAATACTTCATTGGTCTAGGGGCGACTTCTGAATACGGGGTCCTTCAACTCCCGAGTCAAGCCAAAAGTGATTATATATAGTGGGGTGCAAGAAATCATTCAAGATATAGTTATAAACTCACATACACAAACCGCCAGACCCGAAACAATTACCTGTAGGCCAAACAAATATTTGTTCCGTACGGGAATCGAAACAGCAACGCGTAGCGCAGCAGTCAATCGCTCAGCCGCTCCGCCAACCGTGCCGTCAAAGAAGTCAAATTAGTGCATTCTTTTTGTTTGTTTTCAACGATTGTCTGGCTGTAGTAAATAGAGAGACAGAGTCTCGTACCCATGATGGGTAGGCTAGTTGAAAAAAGTAACGACGTGTATTTTTTTTTGTAAAAACTTACTGGCAAAATAAATATAATTTGTCATTCTTTCAGAAATATCTCTTTAATATTTGAAAATAATCTCTATGTGAATATGTAACGGGAAAATATGAAAGATTTTATTAAAAAAAAAACTATGATACGTTTCCCGATTAGCTCTCCTGGGTTTGTATTAGATACGGGGATAAAAAGTATACCCGTAGTACCCTATTTGTTAATACAGATGATAAACTATCTGTGTGACAAGTTTTATTTAAAACCGTAACAAACATCCAGTCATATAAAACATATTAGTAAAAGTAAGCTTAGACAGTCATGTATAAATTACCAATGTTAGCAAAGACATAAATCATTGCATTTTATTCAACGATTTTCTTTTCAATTTAATTTGATCCGCAAACATCCGTATGTGGTTTACATAACCATAAAGCAACCATTAGCTATCCGTGTTATTTTTTAATAAGATTGAACGTTCTTTGTTACAATAACCATGCAGGGCTTTATGGCATATTTCCTGGTGTGACCCAAAGAGGAAGTGCAGTGAATGCCATAACAGTCGTCACATAGACAATTTTACTGTCTTGCATTGTAATTGTCTAATTTATGGTAAAGTAGGCCTACTGCCTTGAGGTTAACAAAAGGGACTACAGTCATGTGACGTAGACAGTACTAAATTGTGAGAAGTTTGTTTGTATTCTTCGTTGTTACTATAGATACCTACGTATTTTCAAGTTTCTTATCTATATCTCATATATTATATACTCATAAATTACATCATAATCATATATATTATATGTATATATCTATATCTCAAATATCTCATTTTGAAGCTACCGCACGGCTTTCCACAGTAATGACGAATATTGACATCGTCTTCATCTGCCCAGCTACAACTATCCTTACTAATATTATAAAATCGAAAGTGAGTTTGTTACCTCTTCACGCTTTAATGGCTAAATTGATTTTGAATTTTGGTACAGAGATAGTTGGGAACCAGGAGACGGTAATTTAAAAAAAAAAGTGGGATATTAAGGAGAAAGAGGGAAGAATATGGGAAAACTTAGCGTTGCTATTACAAATCAATAAGGCGCAAGGGCAAAAACTGCAGATAGCAGGTACTGTGTTATACCGAATTTAACGCAAGCGAAGCCACGGGCAAAAGCTAGTTTAGTATATATACAAATACTAACCGAATGCTGCTGAATTCCAATGGAATGACTGACTGGGTACTGATTCCTGATTTTGATCAGTAATATGAAATCCCCCGGTAATAGTGGTTGTCAAACTATCAGACCACAGACTACTTGTTAGGACTTATAAAGATCTACAAATGATAGGTGGGACGGTAGAACCCGTGCTTTCCGAGACACTATAAAAACCGGGTATGTAAGTGTGGCCACCCATCTACTGGCCTAACTAGGCTTGCGTGGCTTAACCTAAAGATCAACCCGACTGGCTACTACTATTAAGCCAGAAGCTCTTTAATGGCGAACATCAACCTAATATATTTTCAGTGGCTTTTCTAGACGCTAGGATGATAATAGTATCATCCTAGCGTCTTGCTAGAAAAAATATTATTAGTTTATTTGATAAATGTATAAGTATGTGTATTAGTATCCGTATAAATATATATGTGTTCATAAACAAATAGTTTTAGATATATATATTTCTGTACCCTATCACAATGTTGCCGTATTTTACCCAAAGGTTGACTGGTAGAGAATGCCTTATGCCATTAAGTCCGCCTATGTACCACTATTGTACATGAAGTTTAAATAAATAAATAAAAAATATTACTTACTATTTAGTGAGAATGGAAACCTTGACGAATGGACCAATAAGTTATTATTATTTTGGCATCGACAGCCAACAACAAAATTTGATGTCCTTTTATTTATAAACACTTATTTCATCGGTCGGTCTGTCATACTGTAGCTTTGATGAAGTTTTATTAATTAGCATGTGCTGAATTACTTTTTTTAAAGTTTTTAAAACCAACTGTACATGTTGAATAAACTAATATAAAGATACATAGAACTTATTTATTTGCTTAAATCTTCTAATATATAAAATTCTCGTGTCACAATGTTCGTTCTCATACTCCTCCGAAACGGCTCAACCGATTCTTATGATTTTATTATGCATATTCAGTAAGTCTGAGAATCCAAGGCCAACATCTATTTTTCATACCCCTCAGTGAGCAGCGGGTGAAACCGCTGGGCACAGCTAGTATAGGTATAGATATGATGGTCAGTTTCACGGTAGGTAGGTATGCACATTTACCTCCAACAAGATAAAGCCACAATTCAAGTGAACAGAGATCTGTCACGACTTATTAAATAAGTCAATCGTAGTAGTACGACGTCTGTTACGAACAATGGCGTCGGAAATGCATTGTGTAATCGAGTTAATGGCAGAATCGATTATCGGAATCGTCGTTCCGTTGCGTTCCTGCGACACTGCTCACGGAAAGTTCACTTCACTACTTGACATCATTTTTATGTAATAGTGCTGTACTTTTGATTTCACGGTTACTACAGTTACGTTACTACGCATTGTTTAATATAACATCACGCTAGCAATTCCTTAAGGGTAGACAGAGGTGTGCCTCAACTAGCTACACTACATTTTGCTATTTAATGCTAGTATATTTTATCGTTTCAGATCAGAGTCAGTGTCCCGAAAGTCTGTTAAGGCGCTGTACAAAGCAAGCACTTCGTAAAACGTCTAGATTTTCGTCGCAAAGTCAGCCCTATCTGTACATGCCACTAGCCAAAAAAAAATCCGTGTATAGTTCAATACATGAAGTAAAGACTTAAACGAAATCAGTTTACAAAAGTGGTCTAGTACTACGAAAAATTTTTTTTTCGTCTCGAAGTTTTCAATTTTGCAGCGACAACCATCATATTTATTTGTTTAAATTTCCTTTGTTATAAATATATTTTTTTTTATATTTATAACAAAGGAAAGAGATATCATTTTTATTTTAAACACGGAATTGTATTTTTTTTTATATTTAATTAAAACTGCAAAATGACCTACATTTTGGCGGACATGATATTCAAATAAAATCAAACACAGAAATATTTTCGACCTTATTTCTATTCTTTCGATGCAGTATTGTCGTATACTAGTGTCAGACCATGCCCAGTCTGCAGCTAGCCTCACTTCCGCGAATACCTGAAGATTAGCTTGTTACCGCGCCTTAACCAGGCGTACCAAAGGTTACCCAGAACAACAATGTGGAGGTCATACAGGCAGTCGCTCGATATAAAATGCTCTTTCTTATTCGGCAGTCTAACCAGATTGGAACCCTAATCATCATCTTTTTTTTGGTATATATAAATAGGCAACCGTATTCATGGCAATGAGATTGCACCAAAATACATAATCAGCTGCCTAGCCATTTCTTAACTGTATTGGGCTTGGCTTCCACACCTAAACAGGTGACGTTGTATTTGGGTGTAACCTTATTGCCATGGATAAGGACGGCGTGCTACCGAGAAATTTTAATATCATGGTATAATCTACATACACTTTTCCATATTGTTCCATAATGTTTTTGGGCATTCCTACACGGTGGCAGTAACCTCTTTTAATCTATACAACTGAGATTTGTGGTAAAATACTTATTTGTACGTAAAGGATTAAAAATTCAATTAATGGCCCCAACTCTGTGTATGTAAAAGTTGAATAGATCCCCATACTTAATTACGAATCCCAAAAAAGGAGTATGTTAACGTAAATTGGACTTGACATTCAAAGGTTCTAAATGGTCCACGGTCGGCGAACAAAATGGCTGACCACATCTTTGAAAATGGAATAATTTCGGTATTTTGAATTTGGAGGGACGATAACATGCAAATCGGTGGGAAGGAATTCGAACGGTTATTTGATCAAAATAATCAATTGTTCAACTTACCGGTCATAATTATATTAAAAAAAATAACTGACTTTCAAAAAACATAAAAAAGTGAAAGATAACTTTAATTGTGGAAGTCGGTGATTTTGTTTGTTTAATTTAATTTATCGTCACTTTTTTATGTTTTTACCAAAATCGTTTTTTTTTTTTAATGTTTTTATTTACCCGTGACGAGAAGGTATTTTATATTTAATAAGTAAATAATAATGTATTCTATTATATTCATGTACGAAATAGAAAAATACGTCTTATACAAGAAGATAACACATCAACTAACAACTTAATAAAACTAAAAAATATATATAAGTAAGTGGAATACATAACCTCCTCCTTTTAAGAAGTCGGCAAATAAATCAAAGGGATAGATTTTCATTACAAATTATCGATATATTGTCTGACGTCTTAGCCCTTTTATGTATACTTGGAGGACCAAAAGTACTGAAACCTGGCTAACAATTCCTAGGTAACAAATGTCATTGTCTAGAACATACAAGGAGAGTGAATGTTGCATATTCTGCCCAAGATCAGAACAATGCTGACTATTATTTGAAAATTACTCTAGCCTTATAGCTCTAGATGTCTTTAATAGATATATGCAAGGTGAATAAACGCCTCTCACTGAATTTTTGTGTGATTATATCTTAAGTATGATGATTTTGCAATAATTATGCTTTACATGTTTTATCTTGTATCGTATTTTTAATTAGAAATTATCTCTCCAAGCCCAGGGCCAAGACGAAAATCGAAATGCAATAATTTGATACTACTTGGTAATTTTTTTGGTCTTTGAAATCTTTTTGATTACTGGTAAAATAATTTTTAAAATCTGTTTGGTACTTCAAGAGATTACTTCCTACAAACAAACTAATAAACTTTACCTTCCCATAATTTTAGTGTACGTTGTTACAATTTGACTATAGTTAATTGGACCTATTTATGCAAACAGTAACCAATCCACATGCATGCCAGAGTGTTGCTTTAAGTGCATTTTTAAAGTTTCACTATTTTTAAACTTCAAAATGGACTTAATGCAATTTAATGTTTTTAGCAACCCTACAGAGATCAAAATTGTAAGGTCATTTCGATCTTTGTATGGTTGCCAGAATGAGCATTTTTGAAGCTTTCTGTATTGGTTCCTGTTCGTATAAATAAGTCCAATTGTTGTTATAAACCAGGAAATTTGTTTTCAACAGCTTGTGACTCTCATCTTTTTACTAAGACATTTCCTCGTTTAAGGTAGCCTTTTTGCGGATGGGAAATTCATCAAATAACTGGGCGGAGCGGCGGGGAGTTTCAGACTTGTACTGACTAAAACCCACCCATGTATGGTCCGGGGCCGCGGTATTTCTTTCGAACAACCCACGACCCCCACAGGGATTAAAATATAAAGAGTTAAAATATAATCTTTTTGGAGTGATAAAAAGGGCTTAGATTTATTATCACGTTTTTTTCATTTAGCCTGTGCTGTCCCACCGCCGCGCTGGGCAAACGTCTCCCCTAATTAATTAATGAATAAATTTGATTTCAGGTGGCATCGACTCATAGAAACCTTAAACTAGTACATTATTATAACACACACATAAAATTCAATATGATTTAAATGTTAAATGAAATTTCTTGACATTGAATTAGAAATTAATAAAATTTTATAAGAATAACACAGTAAACTGTAAAAGTTGAAAAAAATATATATCTTCGATATCTGTGTGGGGTGTCCATTGAGAGGTTTTAAAAATAATGTTAATAATAATATTGAGGTTTCGACCAATACTTATGGAGGCTCTCTTTAGGCAGCTGGATCAAGGGCTTGATACAGAAAGCGGTACTCCTCGACACGGCTCGTATTGTTAGGAGATACCTCTCTCTGGAGCCCTGACTGCCGGTAACTTGGACCCTGCTCCCGATACCGGTGGGCTACTGATTTTTGTATTTTTAAAAGTTTTTTTATTGTTTTTGTTTATAATTAGGTAATATCTAAAAATATAAAAAATACGTAAGAAAATTTAATGAACAAAATGTAGAGGTTTCTTTTTTATAAGTACCCGAGGAAATCGTCAACGCTGTTGGGTCCAATATTATTGTTTGTAAATGAATGTCTCATTCGCCTTTTTTTTTTTAAATACTTTATACTCGTAATTTAGGTAATAATTCCTCTCACCTGTTTGACTCCATACTGATGGCACAAATAACACTAACAGACCCGCATAAATGCTCTCAAAACTAGTTAATTTTCGACACGCACTGATAAAACATGTTACCACTCTTTTAACACTAGTGTTTTTACTATTTTTGTCCGAATATGAACATGCTAATTGCACCATTTTTGGTTCTTTTTTTTCTATTTTACCGCATTAAAATCACGTCACATCACTGTCCTTAAGTAATTGAAAAGTGTACTCAATTTATTTAATTGTTTAGAGTTTTTGAATTAAAAGAACTTATCATTATTTTTCACGATATATTACAAGTTTTAGAATAAATGATAAAAAAAAAACAAATTATTTAACTGAAATAGACAAAATGCGTAATTATTTTCTTTTTCAATTTTCTGTTTCGAATCTCGCGCTCAAAAAGCGCGGGAAGACGCGCGCGGAGCATGCGCGATGTGCGTACAATGATCTGTCATTTTTTCATCGAGCATAGACCTCCCGCTATAGAGCCTTCTGAACCGAGTTATTTTTTATTGAGATCGTGAGCAATTTTCTGGTCTGCTTATATACTTTAATTTTTACGGAAGCATAATGGCTTATTTGTTTGTTTTGAAGTTAATATTGGATTGTTTATTTTTACTCAAGAGAGAGAAAGTAATACATTTACGTGTTTAAAACCACTTTTTTTACCGTAAACGATCTTAAGTTTTTTTTATCTATTAATGACATCATCATCGTCATTGAAATATATGCTTTTACAGTTCTGTATTTTTAGCCCAAAATGTTACTAGAAGACGACACTGCAGAAACAAGCTCATTTATTAAAATCAAGAATACATTGACCCAACTGAGGTCAACAAATATTTTAAGACATCAATATTCTGAGTTGGTTGAGAGTTTTTTTTGACATTTAATTTATTTAACGTGTTGTGTAATAGGAGAAAATATACAAAATGGAGTGATATGAATAAAATCAAGTATACTGGAATTACCTAATTGGGTTAATACTTACCATGTCCTCTCATTGTTTTCTTGTATTAGCTTCACCTGCAACAAAGTCTTAGAATTTTTTTTAGACCCAGAGTCCTGTTTCTGATTGAACTGTTTTGCACGCATTTTTAGCTAAGTGCGTTGCATGGTTAGCCAATACGGCGATATCCCAAAGATGGAGGACTATTTACTTTGAGTGTATTTCTCGGTATCAAATAAAAAGATTTGCTGATATGCGGTTTTTTTCAGCATTTTTATTTTTAGTATAATGATATCTTACATACTTTTTTTCGAGTACTTATTTTCCATTGTTACTAAAAGATTAAAATAGAAATAAAATTGATATGGGAGCACCTCAGAAGACTCTCAGAAGAACCCTTTCGAATAAAAAAAAAAGAATTATGTAAATCAGTCCACAATTGGCAGAGTAATCGGTAAACATATATAAAAAAACCGGCCAAGAGCGTGTCGGGCCACGCTCAGTGTAGGGTTCCGTAGTTTCCCGTCCGTCACAATAAGTGTTCCCAGTTATGAGGCCAACCGAACAATTCGGTAATACCCGATCCAATGTAATAAGTACCAACAGCGTCGTCTCTCGGGGAATTGGGTTACTAATTAATACAAAGACGTACAATTTCGGTGGTAATTTTGGATTGCGAGAACCGATTTCAATAATTCTTTTTTTGTTTGAAAAAAGATACGTTCAGAATAATAAAATATGTAAACAAAGTTACAAAAAATGCTTGCATATACGATTATACTACAAACTTAGTCCAGAAATTATTTTGTACAACTTTTTGTCTTTTTTGTACAAACACTGTTGTGTCAATCAAGTCCAAAATAATTTTCATAGAAAGTCCTTATAAAGTTCTACTTTTCAGATTTTTGTCATATTTTTTAGACTTATGGTTCAAAAGTTAGAGGGGGGGGGGACACATTGTTTTTTACTTTTGGAGCGATTATTTCCAAAATTATTGACATTATCAAAAAATGATCTTAGTAAACCCCTATTCATTTTTAAATACCTTTCCAACAATATATCACACGTTAGGGTTGAAATTAAAAAAAAATCACTTCCCACTTTACATACCTATAGGGTGGCTACCCTAATAAAACATTTTTTTCCAATTTTTATTTTACCACTTTGTCGGCGTGATTGATATACATATTGGTACCAAATTTCAGCTTTCTAGTGCTAACGGTCACAGAGATTAAGCGAGGACGGACGGACGGACGGACGGACGGACAGACAGACATGGCGAAACTATAAGGGTTCCTAGTTGACTACGGAACCCTAAAAACGGTTGACTTTAGAACATCCTCTTTTTTTGAAGTCAGTTATAAATAAAACTACAATTTCATTTGTTCTGATTTTGTAATACAATAACCTTTGAAACAGTTGACATAACATACGGTTATGTCAAAGGTTAAAGAACGTCATCAGGTGAGCGGCTAAACGTAAGCAAAACCAAGTAAAAAGCCTTTAAACGCCATGATCACGGATAAACTTTTATTCATCCGTGATCATGGCGTTTGTAACATCGCCGAAATATCGGAAACTCGATAAAAATAACAAACATGGTAAATATCCCGTTTCAAGTGTTAATTACACAGAGGGGCTTGCCAGAGCCTCCGCCTGCCGGGGTTGCGGGTTGTTCGAAAAGATACCGCGGCCTCGGAACGTAAAAGGCAATAGAAGGAACATGGGTGGGTTTAAGTCAGTAAAAGTCAGACACGCCACCGCTCCGCCCAGAGCGGGGGAAGTTATTTAATGGTTTACCGCCCCAAAAAAAAGTGTTAATCACAAGTAAAAAGCGTCGAGGGGAAGATGAATCTACAACCAAAACACGTATAGCACCATGCTGAGTGGTGACCTACCTTTCGCAGTCACGACGTGCAAGCTTATTTTTTATTTTATCACATGTATGTATTTTGTAAATGTTTGTGATGCTTTGTATGTTTAATGTTTTTTTTTTTTATTATTTTGTGTGCTTGTCGTAATTTGCGACCAATAAATGTTTTTTTATTTCTTCTTACAAACACTGACCCTGGTGATGTTCTTCAGAAAGTTCAGGTCTCAATTAATATAGAGATTTGGGTTGTATTTGTTTGCGTGTATCTATACTAATATTATAAAGCTGAAGAGTTTGTTTGTTTGAACGCGCTAATCTCAGGGACTACTGGTTGGAATTGGAAAATTCTTTTAGTGTTGGATAGTCCATTTCTTGAGGAAGGCTATAGGCTATATAACATCACGCTACGACCAACAGGTGCTGAGCAGCGTGGGTGAAACCGCGGGGAACAGCCAGTTCGTAATAAAAGAAGCTTTTCGGACTTTAAAATATATTTTCCGAATATTATCATTTGAAAACCACAATGTCATATATTAAAAAAAACAACCATACTTTTTTATTTTAAACTAGCTTTCGCCCGCGTGGCATAGTTAATTAAGCCAACGTTAACTTTAAATCGCGTCATGTTCGAAAAAAAAAAATCTTCCTCCTTTTCTTTCTTTTTTTACCCTATGTCCGTCACCAGGGTGCCAACTATCTCTATACAAAAAATCATGAAAATCGGTTGGGCCATTTAGGCGTGAAGACGTAACACACAAAAAAACTCACTTTCGCTTTTTATAATATTAGTAAGGATACTTTGAGGATTCGGCTTTCATAACAAAACAGCCTGCACGATTTAAGGTTTGAGAAATGTTATAAAACCTCTACAACTGGCGTGTCGTGTATGACCAGATTTACTCATATATTTGGTCATACACACACGTCGGTTTTAAGATCTTGAACGTGGAAAACGTAAAAGGAATATAACAAAATAATCGTGGTAACGGTGGTGTTCTGTACGTTTGTCTATCGCCATTGCATATAGACATGTAAGGAAATAAAGAGATTCTGTAGTTGGCAAACTAGAAAAGTACTTACATTTTCAAGCAATAAATCAAAGGAAATGCAATATTCAAATGTTTGCATTATTCATTCAAACAGTTTTCGTTATCGATAAAATTGTAAACAATTTACAACATCCGAAAGTTGTAAATATAGGCATATTTATAGGCCCTTGAAAAAATGGAAGGCCATCAACACATAACTATCTGCCATTCTTATTGTTTCTAATTTTATAAATAAATATTACGATGTACGAGAAATTGGTGTCACCATAGAGTATACTAAACTATTTTATTTGACAGCAAAGGCTGTAGGAACCATGTCCTTTGTCCGCGTGAACGAGAAGTAAAAAATCGATTTACTTCGGAAGAATGACTATGGTATGTACTGTACAGACGCCTGCACATCAAGCTACCACAATCTGTCAGATTTCTTTGATAGATTTTCGACTTTATTTCTAAAGTATTAGGTTCAAGGTTCATTGGGAAAAATTGACAGTTTCGGGTAGCTTGACCTGCAGGCGTCTGTACTATCGATAATTTACCGTTGAGAGCCATTAAGTACTTTGCCATTAATTTGTTTATTGCGGTTTAATGGATCGAGGAGAAATTCAATAATAATTGCCAATTATGATTACGAGATTTTGACCGCGAGAACGATAAAAATGATGCCTCGTGGGACCCTGCTGATGCTACTGACGCTTAGTGTTGGATTTGAATTACGCCTAAGTCACACAGAACTTCACATCATGACGTGACTGATGAACAAATGCTGAAATACTTTGAAATTCACGTAAATTTTGTAAAAGTAAGTTTAATTTATTGTTTGAAAATATTTTTATTAACCAGTTGGTCTTCAACAGTATGCATCAAATCTTAGTTAGTTGATCATTAACTGAAGGTCACAATACGCTCGCGAAGTAGGTTTAAAACACTTTCGTTGCATGAAAGAGTTCGTTTTTTCTTATCGCTTGCATAGTGAACAGTTTTAGCAGTAACTTACAGTATTATGACAGTGAATCTGACATTAAAGATTTACAGATTTTTCAGTAAAAGCCACTTTACTGAAAAATCTGTGGTTAAATAACAATCAAATCGAACGACGAAACGGTTGGCGCAGCGGCTACGCGATTGACCTCTGCGCTATGACTCGCAGGTTCAATACCGCTCGGAACAGATATTTGTATGGCCTACTGATAGTTTTTCTGGATCAAGTGTGGGGCAAAGTTTTCTTAAAAAAAAATCGCATAATTTTTCTACAATAAGGTTTTATAACAAACATTTTGATTCAAAAGAGTGTCTATGGAGTTTCTTGCCCATTTTTCTAGAAAATATATAACAAAAATAGTAAATAAAAATAAATAGTAGTAGTAATAAATAGTACTAAGTTTGCTATATCGATGAAAAATTTCTTGACAAGCAACGCCATCTAGAACTGCACACATATAGTGGTGGTTAATTAAGTACGCAAAAGTGATTGAATACAAAAGGCTACAGAAGGAACATGGATGGGTTTTAGTCGGTACAACTCTTAAACCCCCTCCCGCTCCGCCTTAAGTGGGGCAAGTTATTTGATGGTTTCACATCTGTAAAAAAATATTTTAATCAATTAAAATAAGTGCTTTAAATAAATAAAATAAAAAAAAACTTTTAATTACGTATTTTCATTTGCTTTTTACTTTATTTGTTTATATTTTGTTTTTATTTGTTTTATTAACTTTGTGTTTGACTCATTGATTTTCTTTTTTCAGAAATGCAACTCTCAGAAAAAGTATTGTTGACAATTCTTCTATTACATATTGTGTGCACAATCTCAATGGCAATGCCACCACCTCCTAATGACGACTGCGAAGTCAAACCCAAGAAAGTTAAAATTTTCCCTGTTTACTATCCAGCTTTCTATTACCCTGTAGTTTATTATCCCGCCGTGGTGTTCCCAAGTGCACTTTTATTAGGTTGACAGCATCAAAAAAAAAACAAAGTTGTTTATTTCGATATTACACATTATGCAATGTTATCTAGTTGGTGGCGTTCCCTTTTAAGCATATAGATCCCTATACCAGAGAGCGCCATCATTTAGTATTACATTTTTTTTTTAAACTTTATTTGTTTTTTTTTGCTCTAAAAGAGTGATGGATCTGAATAATGTTGATTGACGGAGAGCAAGAGGAAGGCCAAAGAAAAGATGGATGGATTGTACACAATCCAGGAATGATATGAAGGAGAAAGTAAATGATGCCATAACGTCTGTTAGGGGAGAATGGAAGAAAAAAAACGTGTTGCGCCGACCCCAAATAGAATGGGACAAGGGCAGGAAAACGATGATGTTTTTTTTTGTTGTTGTAAAAATGATTTAGTTGAGACTAGCAGTGTTGCGCCGTTTTACCCGCGTCTTTGGTTACTGCCCCGCCACCGTGGGTAGTAGCGTAATGGTGTATAGCCTATGTTACTCAGTTATAATATAGCTTTCTACTGGCAAAATGATTTATGAAATCGGTACAGTAATTTTTTCTTTTTATAAAATTTGTGTAACTATCCTGTACAAGTACTAGTCTTTATAAAATTCACATTGTAAATTTGTTAGTTAGTCATTATGGTACCAACATCACACACAAGTAAAAAATAGTTATAATTAAAATTTATTTATTTACTAGCTTCCGCCCGCGACTTTGTCCGTGGCATAGTTACTTTGCGTTAACCTGCGTGATGATCGAAAGAAGTGCGATTCCCAGTAGAGAGATCAGCAGGGTTACCATGACATCTTATAGCAGTTCATATTCCTGTGTGAGAAAGAGATGTTGCTAGACACCCTGTATATCACTGTCTCTTTCCCTCAGCGGAATAAGTTCTGCTTTAAGACGTCATGGTAGGGTAGCAGGTTAAAATAGTTTAAAATAGGTCGACCTGCCGTTGTGTGTACAGTTGTAGATCATACACAATAATATCAACAGGAACCAAGCAACTGGCGTCGAACAAAATCGATGGGAAGATAATATAACTATACTATAAGAGCAATCAATCATAAATGCCGTCGGCTCATCCACAACTTAAATGAAAACTTTCTAAGTCAAACAGTATTCGCGCAGGCGGGCAAATACGTTGGATACACGAAAGATGTTTTGGATATTTCATAGCTCTCATTTTCAGTTGAATGACAATCGACTAATCAACTTAAGCTTTACCAGTCTAATGCTGATAACATGTTTCTTCCACTTTGCGCCCGAATACCTTGTTCTCCGCCTTCAGACCTAGTCTGCCGCAGACGCAGTCAGATCTATAATGTGGGTTGACACCTGTGACAGTCTTAAAATAACCTTGACAGTTGATAAATATAATGATAAAAACGACAGACGTTATTCAACGATTACTTTTTTCTATCCTTGCAAACAAATCTACAGGTAGCAGGTACCTACACCTCAGAAAAGGGGCAAAACCTAGTCTCTTTTATTGTTTTTAAAGTGAATTACAAAACACGAATACAGCATAAAAATTAGACATAGGTAACAAATTAGAAATACAAGATATAAAATACCTTTTAATTTTTTTTTTAACTTATAACGATATTACGGCCAAAATCTTACAACGCACGACACCTCGTTAGCGACATTCAAGTGCCGAACTGAAAGATCCCTGTAGCACTGTAGAAATACCTTCAAATCATTTTAATATCAACGTAAACAATTGTCAGAGCACTGCGTTGAATCAATGCATATTTCTCATCACAATAATGGGTGCATTACTATAAACAAAGACAAATAATACGCCGCTGAGCCTTTTGTACGCCGCAAATTTAAGTAGGCCTCTGAAGAAAGAAATGGAAACAGAAGGTCCACTTGCATCTGCTGATACGTAAAAAGAAATAAGAATTTAAATAGCTTGGTTATTGAAAAAAAAAATGAGAAATTGGTGAAAAAAAAATTATTGCGATATAGACACTCGCCAATAAAGCTTAGCATAACCATAGAGGCGAATAGTAAGAAGAAAGGATTTTTGTTTTTGTAAAAAACTTCTAGGGAATTCTTTTATGCCTCGGAGAGTACGTAAAACTGGTCATTCCTGTTAGTCGGGTTGCATTGTAGTTCCACTGAACTATAGACTATACAAAAATTGAGACGAGGCAGAATGATCACCTGTTTGAGTGAGTATAAAATTATTTCCCTGACGACTATTAAGTTGGGCTTACAGCGGACGGAAGAGATCGTGGCTAAATAAGAACTGCTTAGGTTTGTCTGTAAGTGGTCACCTACAACTTTCCTCCGAAAGCACGCTAGCCCGTTGCTCCCGGCAATTTTTTTACAGAAACTCCCAACGTTGTAGGGAAAAGGCTAAGCAGACCATGAAAAAAGCTTGCGTTATGCAAATACACCATGAAAGAACTAATATGAAGACCAAAGTGTAAAGCTCTTCATCCATACTTATATATATACATAAAAGCGAAAGTGAGTTTGTTAGTTTGTTTATTTGTTTGTTACCTCTTCACGCTTTAATGGCTAAAAAGATTTTGATGAATTTTGGTACAGAGATAGTTGGGAACCAAGAGACGGACATAGGCTAATTTTTATTAAAAAAAAGTGGGATGTGCGGGAGAAAGAGGGAAGAAAAGAGAAAACTTAGCATTGCTATTACAAATCAATCAGGCGCAAGGGGAACTGTGTTACCCCAAATTTAACGCGGGCGATGCCGCGGGCGAAAGCTAGTCCTCTATAAAAAGCGAGCCTCCGGACCAGACGGGTGTCGTATCTGACGAGGCACTGCCAGACAGTTATTACTTAACTCACTGATAACTTTCCTTGCGCGATGTAGGAATTATCAATTAGTTCGCCAGCTGTGGCATAGATGGCGCTGTAAACTGTAGAAAGTGAACCTTCTGTGTTTCCTTTTCTTACGCCCCACCTTCTCACTGTTACAAGTAGGCTATAAATGTTAGAGTTTAAGGAATTATTGTGGTGAGAGGTCCGGGTTTTTTTGTTGTATTCTTATGTCAAGTTCTCGTTAAAAGTCATAGGTATAAACCACATTTATTTATACATTGTTATTTGGATCAAGACAACAATCACTTTTTTATGGGGAAGTGGTAAAGGGTACTTGTAAAAATGAAAGCAAACATGTAGGTGGCTGAGTTTCCCATTTCCTGAATTTAATGACGTATTTTTATTCTATTTTGCTGGTACGTGGAATACATACCGAGTTTTCTCTGTGCCTCGGAAAGCATGTTAACCTTCGGAACACTATTGCCACTTATATGTGACAAGCAAATGCGGGCTTTGGAAGCAAACGACACAAATATTTGACAGATATGTAGGTAAAAAATCAAAAATCTCTTTGGCGTTCAAAAGGTTAAGCCGGTGCTCCCGCGCAGTACTTTGTCTTCGTCTGACGTAACAGGTAGTCGGTAGCCCGAAAGCTTAACAGCCAGTCTTACCAAGAGGTATACCCAGTACTAACTGGGTTATGAGGGTCATATAGGCAGTCGCTACATGTAAAATACTGATATTCAGCTGCATCCGGTTAGACTGGAAGCCGACCCCAACATAGTTGGGAAAAGGCTAGGCAGATGATGATGATAGGCAGTCGCTACATATAAAAAAAAACTGTTATTCTAACAGGTAAGACTATAAGCCAACCCCGATATAGTCGGTTTTAGGCTAAATTTTCGCAACCGCCTGTGAGTGTATTCGCAGCCTTGTAGTTGAGTATTTTCTCTTTGTTTCCTTATTACATGTATATTGACAGCTTTCGTCTCGCAGTATGCTACCCCCGTACCTCAAAAATCGGATTGCAGTCCCAACGGATTATCCGAGTGAGGAAACAGAGACTGCACCTGTGCCTGCGCACACACGCTTGCAATATAATATCTCTTGCGCCAAAGTATGTTGAGATTTTTTTTGTGAATAAGATATAGGTTGTAGCTACATAGTTAGTATTAGAAATAACATTAAGGCTCTATCGTTAGAAATTGACAATAAATGAAATCCCGAGAAATGTCGCGAATTATTGGATTGATCAAATATTGACGTGTGACATTTCGTTAAATTGTATATCGTTGTAGAACGGCTTTGAATTAGTTGCAATATGCGGGTTAACGGGGGCGAAAAATCGATTGATGTATTTAGGTCTCATTTTTGGGAATATTTGATTTCTCTATTTTCAACCGAGCAGAGCTCTCTATGTACTAAGTAATGTCTTATTTTATTAAACGGTATAGTAGTAGCTAGTAAAAGTATGAAGTTATATATTTCCGTATGTTTATCAAATAACTTCTCCCACTCTGGGCGGAGTAGGAGGGCTAATCAACATTTTATTGACTTAAACCCATCCAGGTTTCTTTTTTGGCCCTCTGTGTTCCAGGGCCTCGGTATCTCTCTTTCAAACAACCCGCAACTCAAGCAGGCAGTGGATCTGGCAGGCCCCCCTGCTTAGCTGACATATTTGAGGCGCGCGTGGAAGACGAACGTGCCGTCCACGTGGTTTGTCTGAGCTACCCGTTGGCTCACTTTCCGACTGCGTAGTGACGCGTTCTCGTCTACGGTGCCCGGGAGTTGTCTCGCGGTGAAGATATGAAGATAAGATATCAAATGTTATAAATGATGTGATGAACATCAATATGTCATCATCATCACCTGCCTTTCCCTAACTGTGTTAGAAGTGGACTTTCAGTCAGTGGCTATTAACCAGACCTTTTAGTAGAACCTCACCAACAAGGTCAGATAAAAATCGTTTGTTTGTTTTATTACCTCTGAGCTGGTGGCTAAATAATAGCCGCCGCTCAGGTCGGTCTTTAGGTTAAGCCGCGCTTGCCTAGGTTGATCTGTGGATGAGTGACCACCCGTTACATACTGAGTTTCTTCCGTGCCTCGGAAAGCACGTTAAACTGTTGGTCCCGGCTGTCATTTGTAGATTTTTGACAGTCGTTAGAGATAGTCCGTGTCCCGAAAGTCTAACAACCAGTCTTACCAATAGGTATCGTATTACCCAGTTCTAACTGGATTATGGAGGTCAGATAGCAGTCGCTCCATGTTAAATACTGGTATTCAGCTGCATCCGGTAAGACTGGAAGCCGACACCAACATAGTTGGGAAAAGGTTAGGCAGATGATGATGAGTTTTTGACGTTGTATGTAATAGAGAGAAAGACTGACCTTGAGTGCAATATTTTCTAAGTACTGCTGAAAGAAGAAGACATTTTAAAGGCTCCTAAAAGAGAGGGCTTTTTACTGGTTAACTACTTGTTTTCATTCCGGCAAATCAAACATCAGAGCGACAATTCGATGACAAAAACAGTAGGCGCTAAGTTATTATATCACGGATAAGTTTGACGTACAGTCACGAGTATCGAAATGTAGATAAACACTTTTTAAAATATAAAGCGGTTTTATTCGAGCAATCATGATTGTAACTTTGGGAAACTATCTATTTCATAATAAGGGTTCCAAAATACTTTCCTTATGGCAATATAAAATTTTAATCGGTACGAGTACTTTCAAAAGTCGAGTATTGACGACACGGTTGGGGCAGTGGCTGAGAGACCGACTGCTGTGCTGCGTGTCGTGGGTTTGATCCCCGCACGGAACAAATATTTGTATGGCCTACAGATAGTCGTTCCGGGTCTGGCTGTTTGTGTATGTGAGTTTAAAGTTTTGTAAGCGCACCCACGATACTGAAGAAATTCCTAATGAGGGGCAACGAAGTCTGACATGCTCCCCCGGTCCACCCAGAGCGGGGGAAGTCATTGGATGATTTCCCACCCGAAAAAAAAAAGGGGCAACGATTTATATAAAAAAGTTGCTAAGTGTTAACATATTGGTACTCATGACTGTACACGTCAGAACAGAAATCTCTATTTCTCCAAAAAAAAATATATGGGGCCATAAAAGAGAAGGGAGGATCCACCGATCAGACGAATGACGGATTTGTCTGGTAATCTACTAACCGGCAGTTATTGCCGAGTTTTTCCGGATAACTTTCATTGCGCGTTTCAGATTTTTTATGTTAGTTCTTAATTTGTATCATAGATGGCGCTGTTCTACTTTTTTACTATGTTGATATAGTACTTTTTGTAATGCCGGCTACAACTACTGCATTTCCGTCCACGTTATATGTATGTGTGTACAGAATAGAGTTGTAAATCACACGTAAAAAGTAACAATATTTACTTACATCTTTTCCCGTATAAAGTACAAACACACATACTGCAGAAATCTTTGCAGTCAAAATAACGCTGCAAATCTTTCTTGCCATCTTCGTTGATACGCACGTACTATTTATATTAAAAACATTCAATATCCGTGAACAAAATATGTGTTCTTGGCACACCATATTGCCTTGTAATTTGTACAGGTAGGAACAACTCGTTATTTACCAGATTACGGCCAAAAACAAAAAGAGAGTTACGTGTTTGACGTGTACCTATGTAATGTATGTTAGTAATATGTGTGTATGTATGTCCTTATCTTTGTTCTCTTGTAATTCTTAAACGGATGAACCGATTTGGATAATAATTTATGTCTTTGATTCGTCGTAGTGAACTATAAAATAGGTAATATTGTCAAATTTAAGGCGCCATATTTTTCTTCCAAAACTAAAAAAACTAAGGTCTCGAATAATGGTGTTTTGATAGGTATTAATATGAAGGGTTTCATTTATAAAATACTAGCTTTTGCCCGCGGCTTCGCTAGCGTTAAATTCCGGGTAGCATAGTTCTCCTTTCCTGATTTGCAATAATGTACCTGCTACCTTTAGTTTTTGCCCTTGCGCCTTATATATTGTAATAGCACAGTTAAGTTTTCCCTTTTCTACCCTCTTTTTCCTTTATTTCACACTTTTTAAAAAGAAAAGCCTATATCCGTCTCCATGATCTCAACTAACTCTCCACCAAAATTCATCAAAATCGGTTTAGCCATTTAGACTTGAAGGCGTAAAAAACAAACAAACAAACTCACTTTCGCTTTTATTTTTCTCCTATACGTAAATGATGAGGTGATTCGTCTTTCTTTTATCTTTTCATGCCTGAAAGCCTTCATGAAAAGGGCCTGGGTTAAGACATGACTTTTTTCAAGCTGACAGTACTTACATTTGCGTGGGTCAATTTCCGACATTAACGCGATCGAGGTCAGTGGCTTAAGCTAGTATGCTGTAACGTAAAACAACGAGGTATAAAAGAATATGATTTCATCCAGACGTGGCGTAGGTAGGGTAAATATATAGAATAAGGGTGCACAAAGAAATTGGTTTTGCTCAAGTTATTAAGATTAGACAAACTCATTATTAAATACTGGACATTTGTAAAAAAAGTCTGAATAAAATTAGCTCATGTCCGTCTCCTGGTTCCCAACTATCTCTGTACCAAAATTCATCAAAATCGGTTTAGCCATTAAAGCGTGAAGAGGTAATAAACAAACAAACAAACTCACTTTCGCTTTTATAATATTAGTAAGGATAGTAAGGATATTACCCACGAAAGTCGTGGTGATAGCCAGTAACAAAACATTTTCGAGGAAGCCTTTTTTTGCGGAAGATTTGGTTTGAGGTTCTCTCCCTCAAACGCCCGGCCGTCTCCTTCGCTAGCATGACTGTTTCGCAGAAGGAGGAGGCTTCTCGCTCCGGACCATGGGCTGAGCCAGGGCCGGTCGCGAGCGATCTGCCGCCGCCCATCGCTTCTACGAGGGCACGGCGGTGCTTCGCCCAAGCTTGGCAGACCGCCACTGTGTGCTCCACCGTGTTCTTCGGGTGATCGTCACAATTGTGACACCCGGGCGTTTCATCCCACCGGATTATGTGCAGGAACCTTCCGAAACTTTCGTGTCCGGTGAGGACGCCATGGCACCTCTCCAGCCACTAATCAAAGAGGGGACTTACCGCCACTTTTGTGGCGTGCCGTATCGAGGTAGCCTCCACGTTGAATACATAACCAAAAACATAATTTACACACTGAAATACAAGTAACTCATGTAATTTAACAGATCATTAATCCGTTCAATCATTTTAACGATTTGTTCAGCATAATTATTAATTTATAATTAAAAGATTGTACCTACATAACAGTTGCGGCTGTCGGATTTAAAAAGGGTTTTGTTGAAAACAAAAATCCATGTGGGATCTGAGGGAAAAAATAATATTGGTACGTTTTTTGTAAACCTAAAAAAAACACATTAAAAACTTAATTTAAAGAAAGTTTCTTAAGTTTTAATACAAAAATTATTTATAAGGTTTTCATAATAGCTTTCAGTCGTCGATTGCGATCCTATGCTTATGACGTTTTTTTAAAACGTCATATAATCGTCATACAAACAACCAGACCCGAAACAACTATCTGCAGGTCATACAAATATTTTTGCCGTGCGGGAATAGAACCCGGGACACATAGCGCAGCATTCGATCACTGAGTTACTGCTCCAACCATGTCATCAAATTAATTTGAGTTTTAATGTTTCCTTTTCTTTTTTAACATACTTTTATTAGCTTCACCTGTATTTTGACGACACGGTTGGTTCAGTGGTTAAGCGTTTGACTGCTGTGCCGCGTGTTGCGGGTTCGATCCCCGCACGGAACAAATATTTGTATGACCTACAGATAGTTGTTTCGGGTGTGGCTGTTTGTGTATGTGAGTTTGAATGTTTGTAAACGCATTTCTAGTATGGGGCAACGTTTTTTTTTTTTTTAAAAACTACCTATTAAAAAAAGGTAACTGAAGTTTAAAATTCGAAATCCATCCAATATGGCGGATTACCAAAGATAGCGGCATAGTTGTTTTAAATGCATACCTATGTTCATACTATATTTCGTGTCCCCAGCGACTATGTCTCGTCACCTCCATTTACCTGTCGGCAACCGACTGTAACATCGTGCGTCCCTCCATATCACCCGCCAAAGAAGCAAACGCGGAAAAGCACCAACTAGCTTTACCGAAAGACTACAAACCAGATTTCCCGCAAAACTCTTTGCAGAAAGGCAAGGGTCTTATGGATGTCATCAAGATTTCTAACCAAGACTTTTGCAGCGAAATGATCCTCAAACCTGAGGACCACAACGGAGTCCTGCCTTGGTGGTACACTTACTGTACGGATCTGAGAAAAACACAAAAAAACGGTTTTAAAGGGACTCTGAACTATAACACCGCACGTAAGTACATGGTAGCCGAGGTGAAACTTTTTAGGGAAAGACTAAAGGAGAAACATGTTAAGTTGTCGGAGATGGAGCATGAACTAATAAACATTAAAAAAATTAGGGCACAGACTGTTTCGATACCATGATTCTGTTTGAAGCAAATACATGTCTTTTTCAAGTAATTTTGTGTTTTATTATACCTACTAGCTGTTCCTCGCGGTTTCGCCCACGCTGCTCAGCACCTGTTGGTCGTAGCGTGATGTTATATAGCCTATAGCCTTCCTCAAGAAATGGACTATCCAACACTAAAAGAATTTCCAATTCCAACCAGTAGTCTCTAAGATTAGCGCGTTCAAACAAACAAACAAACAAACTCTTCAGCTTTATAATATTAGTATAGATTACTCTATGGTCATTTTGAATAGTGGCAATACTCGGAACTAACATCATTGTCAAGTCATTTTCATTACAATTCACAATATGTTTACGATGGGCATGCCGACGATGCCGTTCAAGCAACAAAGGAGTTATGAGAACAACCATTATCCTTACTAATATTTTAAATGCTAAAGTGAGTTTGTTTGTTTGTTACGTCTTCACGCCTAAACGGCTAAACCGATTTTGATGAATTTTGGTACAGAGATAGTTGGGACCCTGGAGACGGACATAGACTTTTTTTTTTAAGTTTGAGATATGAGGGAGAAAGATGGAAGAAAGGGGAAAACGTAGTATTGCTATTACAATAGGTAAATAAGGCGCAAGGGCAAAAACTACAGGTAGCAGGTAAAGGGAAGTTTTCCTTTCCTGATTTGCAGGTACCTGCTTTCGGGAGGGGAGGGGAGAATGTAAGAAAAAACGTGTTGCGCTGACCGCAAATAGAACGGGACGAGGGCAACAAAATTATGATTACGAAAACAATATCTAAACGAGTCTACATACAAAAACATCGCGATATCACGAAAGCAGTGTAATTAATACATTTCAAGTGGCTACTTACGCTGGAGTGAGGAGTAATGAGGTTGATAAAGTAAGTTTATCATTTTTATTGAACATCGATAAGGAACTGTTGTTATTTGTACTTCACCGATTACTAATCATTACTATAGTTCAGTTAACTATGGTTTTTACTCAATATAGTGCATGATTGCATAATTCTGTACACTTCTTTTTCGTATGTTTCATAAGATAACTTCCCCGGCTCAGGAGGAGTGACAGACGAAAATCCGGCTATGTTTCTTCTTTTGCCCTTTGTATTCCGGGGCTGTGGTATCTCTTTCGTAACCCGTAGGCCGTAATCTCACAACAACCCAGAAGCCCAGTAATTGTTTACCCTAGGGATTTGATCAGAATTTGTTGGGGGCCCATATAGTTAAAGCTGTTATTGACTTTACTAAAAGACTTTATCCAAATGATGTTGGCACAATAGTCGATATAGGTTCAATTGCCAAAAAAGAAAAAAGTTAGATCGAGCGAAGTGAGTTCGAAATTTGAATAAAAAAATAAAAAGAGTGTCCATGAAATTACTTATCCATTCTTTTCCATAGAGATATACGCTTTGGAATGGGCAACCACAGTGACATCCTTTTGCTATTTGACATTCAAAAGTTGCTATAATTTGTCTAATTGTAATAAATGCTTTGAGTTTGAGTTAGATGAGCTAGGCTATTAAGCACTGACTCAAATAAGTTCAGATACTGAAAACAAATGAAGTTTTTTCTAAAATTTGATTGTCATTATTTATTCATAACTTAATTATTTAAGGTTGTGGATAATATTTACTGCTCGACTCCGTACTTCGTTGGGGCCCTTTTCTTTTTGTTTTTTGGGGTGTGAAATCATCAAATAACTTCCCCCGCTCTGGGCCGGGGGGGAGTGTCAGACGTGTAATGACTAAAACCCACCCATGTTCCTTCCATTGCCATTAACGTTCCGGGGCCGCGGTATCTCTTTCGAACAACCCGCAACTCGTTGGGGCCCTGTATTATTGATAAGGCCATCTTTATCTGTTACTGTTAGTTACTTCTCACAGCCGGGCAAAAGAGATAATGAATGGAAACACAATGGTACACACCTGTAAAAATAAACATTGATGAAGAAACTTTTAAGAAAAAGAAACATTTTTTTTCTAAGCGCTTTTTCTTGATAATGAACAGATGTTTTCAACGGAAAACGTTTAAAAATAAAGAACTTTACTTTAAACCGGATTAGGAGCATTATTAGAGATTTTTCACGATTTCCCTATTTAAAACCGTTCGTTAATTATTTCTACAAGATAGCTCGAGCCGTGTAGTATTAGATCTGATTTAAATAACTAGTAGACATCATCTCTTGTTAACTTATGTTAACGTATTATTTTACTTTTTGTAAAGTAAGCAATGACTTATTGGCGGGCCTACGCTGTCTTCTCATACTTAAGTGCTAACGCTGTAACAACAACATTGTAAAACCAAATGATTTTAAAAGAGTAACTATATGGAGTTTCTTGCCGGTTCTCCTCCATAGGAAACGATCAACCCGAACCGTGCATCTTTTCTCGACGTTTTATAAGTGCCCATGTAAGGCCTATGTGAAATAAAAATATTTTGATTTTGATTTTTCTGCCGTATTAATATACGGCAGAGATGATGTCTACAAGTTATTTAGACGTAGATCTGAAAATATTTAATCTTTTTTTTCAAATTGTTAATGCTTTATAATTGACTAGCTGGCGCCCACAGTTTTGCCCGCGTGATATCGAAAAAAAGTATCCTATGTGTTATTCCAGACCATAATCTACCTCTTAGCCAAATATCATCAAGATCCGTTCAACCGTTTTGAAGTGAAAGAGTAAAAAACATCCATCCATTCTCACAAACATTCGCATTTATAATATTAGTAAAAGATAAAAGGATACACAGGATACAAAGGATGATAGAAAGATACACTTTTCCAAGTATTCACAAGTCTAAATGCGGAGGTCGTGTGGCAAATAGGCGATCCTTACAAAGAAGCAGAATGTTTACAAAACATGGCGAAAATGATTTCCTTTGAACACTAGTGTGGCGATAATGTGTGCGCAAGAGCCTGCATCAATGTGAACCGTGGAAAATAATGAATTACGTAAAAATTGTGAGTATTTAATAAATATAATAAAAAAATACACTAGAGCATGCACGATACAAATTTCAATTATATTTTTACTCGTCTTGAGGACATTTTCTTACATATAAAACAATTATATTGAGTAATACGAGTTTTTATGTTTATAATGAGTCTCTTGTTTAGCATTAAATTGTTTTATTATAAACTAGCTTTCGCTCGCAGCTTCGCTCGCGTTAAATTCGGGGTAACACAGTTCCCCTTGCGCCTTACTGATTTGTAATAGCAATGCTAAATTTTCCCTTTTCTTCCCTCTTTCTCCCTCACATCCGACTTTTTTCAAAAAAATATAGCCTATGTCCGTCTCCTGGTTCCCAACTATCGCTGTACCAAAATTCATCAAAATCGGTTTAGCCATTAAAGCGTGAAGAGGTAACAAATAAACAAACAAACTCACTTTCGCTTTTATAATTTTAGTAAGGATATAAGTATGTATATCAGTTGTCTGGTAACCATAACACAAGCTCTGCTTAGCTTGGGGTCAGATAGCCGTGTGTGAGTTGTCCCAAGATATTTATTTATTTATTTTTATTTTATAATATAAGTAAGGATAGATGGCGACGCGATATCATTTATTAACATCGATCGAGGATTCGTTCAAATGTATTGTGACAAAATAAATGTTACCATTTTGTATTCTTCTTTTCGCTTATAAATCATTTATTTTAATTCTTATTCTTACTAATATTATAAAAGCGAAAGTGAGTTTGTTTGTTTATTTGTTTGTTACCTCTTCACGCTTTAATGGCTAAACCGATTTTGATAAATTTTGGTACAGAGATAGTTCGGAACCAGGAGGCGGACATAGGCTAATTTTCATTTAAAAAAAATGGGATGTGAGGGAGAAAGAGGGAAGAAAAGGGAAAACTTAGCGTTGCTATTACAAATCAATAAGGCGCAAGGGGAACTGTATTAGCCCAAATTGAACGCGGGCGAAGCCGCGGGCGAAAGCTAGTATTATTTAAAACCATGATTTATTGTTAAAACATTAAAAATATTACACATCGGGAAGGTCTTATTTATTATTGTTACTGCTACAGCCGAGCTATACAATAAACTTCTTGTCTCAAATATTGTGATATTATAGTTATATGCGTAATAAAGGTATTTATTGTAATGATTTTCCTCTTACGTATCACAGATCTTACGTAAAGTTTCCGTTACTTAATCTTAAATTAAAAAAAAATCACATACCAGAGCTGTTTGAGCAGATTCTTGTCTCTTGCAATTTAATTCAGATTCATTAGAAATATTGGCTGATTGCTTACCAACTAACGTTCCAAATCTTTGTTACAGTTAGTATTAACGCTATACATCACACAAGTATTAACAAAATCAAAGAGACGGAAATCGTCATCATCAGACGAGGAGGGAAGCATAGAAAACCTTTTGTATTACAAAGATTGCCAGCGTCGTGCGAAACCGGCACCTGAACCGATACCTGTGCCTATGAGTGCTCCGGAGCCTCCGCCCCCTCCACCACCACCCCCAAGGCAACCCGAGTGCCCCTTTCCAAAGATGTGCTGCGCCTTGACCTGTGGCAACGAGTGCGGCGGCAGCCAACCACCCATGTCGCACATGCAGTACCAACCACCCATGGAACAACCACTCAACGCCGACCCTGGAATGATGCCCGTCCAACCACAATTGATACAACGCAGAAAGAAAAGAGTGAGGATCCAACCTCCTCTTCCTACAAGAAGAGACATGTCAGGAGTTACTAAAGACAGGATCAAAGGTCTCATATCCCAGGATGATGATATCAGGAAAATATTGAAGGATCTTGTAAGAGTAACCATGCAGAAGGTGGATCTGCAAGACATGCTCAAAGCCAACCAGAATAATGGCTTAAATTACGTCAGCACGGCACGGTCTGTTTCACCTATGATATATGAAATGGATGATTATATCGAATAAATTAAGTTTTTTTTTACGTCGTAGGTACGTCTAAAACTCTTTTATTTCCTGTAATATTTTCCTTTTGCTGTTAAATGTTGTATGTCGACGATTCATGATTTTTCCGTACATTAGACTATTAAATCACAAACATGATCCTATGGTGTTCATTTGCAAAAATGGCAAACATGGCATCCCCTAAGGCCGCTATTAAGTATGTATATAAAAATCAAAATGGTATAATTTTATAATTAACTAGCTTTTGCCCGCGGCTTCGCTCGCGTTAAATTCGGGGTAACACAGTTCCCTTTGCCCCTTATTGATTTGTAATAGCAATGCTGTTTTCGATTTTCTTCCCTCTGTCTCCCTCGCAACCCACTAAAAAAAAATGCCTATGTCCGTCTCCTGGTTCCCAACTATCTCTGTACCAAAATTCATCAAAATCTGTTTAGCCATGTAGGCGTGAAGACGTAACAAACAAACTCACTTTCGCTTTTATAATATTAGTAGATAAGGATTTAGCTGAAATTAGAACCACTCCGAAGCAAATAAGACCAATCTGCATTATAATATCGATAAAACCTGAAAATTAAGCAATTAAAAGCTAATTTACCATTCAATTCCACCACTCTGTGATTATTATTTGTCTATTTGTCATCAAAATCGGTTTAGCCAGGTAACAAACAAACTCACTTTCGCTTTTATAATATTAGTAAGGATTTCATAATTATAAATAGCTGGTGTGTCAATCCGGCTGTGGGTTGTTCGAAAGAGATATTGCGACCTTGGAACAAAAAGGGCAAAATAAGGGACATTCCATCTGGTGGACATTTTCAATCGCATGATACTAACATTTTTATTTAATACGGTATAAAATATGGCAAAAATTCGTTAAACGAGTTTAAAACTTTTGGAATTCTCACGTGGAATTAGCACAAAAATGGCCGCCAACAGAACTTTTGTTACCAATTATCATGCATTATATTGTGACGAGTTGTCCGTTTGTTAATGTGATGCAAATTACCAACAAAATACAGAGGAAGCTGGAATTAACTTAGAAATTCATTTTTGCTACTGTATGAGTTTCTTTTCTTTCAGCTTTGTGCCGTTTTAAATAAATAAATAAATCCTAATTGAGTATAAAGGGTACAATACAACTTATATGTTTACTCCGCAAATTGTGTTACCCAAAAAGAAACCACTCCGAAGCAAATAAGACCAATCTGCATTATAATATCGATAAAACCTGAAAATTAAGCAATTAAAAGCAAACCCATTCAATTCCACCACTCCGTGATTATTATTTGTCTACTTTTAATAAAGAAGAATCGTTCCAACCACGGAGCACGTTTCTGGGCGAAAAAAAAAACGAAATGGCGCAATTCTTGTTGTTCCATTTTTAAATAGCCGATGAGGTTTGCTATCAATGAGGTTGTACTTGTGTTGTATTGGCATAATGTGGGTGAAATTTTATTTCCTTTTTCTTTTATGGCCAGTTAAAAACAGCATTTTGTTGAATGAGATGCTGGTTGCATGTTTTTCAGGATTATACCTTAGAGGAGAATGAACTTGACGGATCTTCGAATAAAGATACATTTACGGTGTGCAAAATAAACACTGCATTCTAAAACCAACAGTTATTTTACTAAAAACTTATCAATAACAAAACATCGTCTCAAACTTGGACTAATATTTAAGTTACACCTTAGAACATTTTAACAGGAGGGGAGGGGCGAGTTCAGGGTGACTACAACCATCTATGTTTGTTTTTTACCCTTTATGTTCCGATGCCGTGGTTTCTATTTCGAACAACCCGCAACCCAGGCAGAAAGTGTTTCATACTTAGGAACACAAACATGCTGATTTTTTACATGGTTACAAGTGAAGCTGATCAAACTGTATCAAAATGATAATCACAGGTCATAGGTCTTTAATGCTGTGTTAATATGACAATTACAAAAATTGAAAAAAACAGGTCAATCCCAATCCATTCAAAGACCTTTAGACGATACGAAAACATCTCAAGGTTCAAATAATCTTTGCTTACCCCAAAAGGTAACAGCGTAATGGTACTCGAACGTCCAAACCTGAGCAATACAAAAATTGAAATAAGACCTAAAATGCAAATGGCGGACGGAGAAAACACTTACTAAGTATTACTTATGTAAATGTTAACCGTTTCAGACGCGCCACGTGAAAAGAAATGTGTCTATTCTTGTGTTTTCGTAGGAAAACCTTTCATATTGGTTCCCGTTTTGTAGCCCTTTATGAAATCTTTACGCTTTGAATGTTGAGGTAGACAGAACAAGGTGGCTTAGCGAGATACGATCGTAGTTTAATTTTAGCACGATAGATGGCGTTGCCTGTTTGAAGACTAAAACCCTAAAACCCAACATAGGATTGGTTACAGGGATTTGCAGATTTTTAGGCCGAATTTCAATAATGAAACTCGCAATCTGGTGAACTACGCCCCTAGACCTACTTTGCTACTAAATAACAATTAAAACTTTTTACATTTCCATAATCGTTGAAAGAGAAAACACACCCACCTGTTTTAAATAAAAAAAAAAACATAAAATGATTATCGTTAAATGTACTTAGTGGGACTGTTTCTTTGGTCTAGTGGTCTCAAGTGGGACTGTTGGGCATGAGGTCCTACGTTCGAATCCTAGCTTCAGATCGGAAACCATCAGGTAACTTCCTTAGCTCTGGGCTGAGCGGAAGGGAGTGTCAGACTTTAACTGACTAAAACTCACCAAAGTTCCGTTTTTTGCCCGTTGTATTTTTTGTTCCAGTCGACACGGCAGCTACAGAGTGTGGATCAATTCCAGTGTCTATTACATACAATTGTAGCACTTTTTAACTGGCAAAATGTACTGTACTATTAGGTGCAACCCTGTCTGCCTTCAAGGATGACAGGCGTGACGTTATGTTAAGTAATTAGTGAGTTATAGTGCAAGCACGAGCTCCTCGCAAGTTATAGACCTATGCGAGGAGCTCGTGACTAAATAATAGCAGCCGCTCCGGTCGATCTTTAGGTTAAGCCGCGCTTGCATAGTTAGTCTGTGGATGGGTGACCACCCGGTACATACCGAATTACCTTCGTGATTCGAAAAGCACGTTAATCTGTTGGTCCCGGCTGTCGTTTGTAGATCTTCGGCAGTTGTTACAGGTAGTTAGTGTCCCGAAAGTCTGACAACCAGTCTTACCAAGAGGTATCGTATTACCCACTACTAACTGAGTTGTGGAGGTCAGATAGGCAATCGCTCCATGTAAAAATACTGGTATTCAGCTGCAGGTAAGACTGGAAGCCGACCCCAACATAGTTGGGAAAAGGCTAGGCAGATGATGAGTGCAAGCAGACCTATATAGGAGAAATATCACAGAGTAACTAAATAAAACATACACCTACTAGACTAGTCCATCAAGCCAGCATTACAAAAGCAAGCAGTTCACACGAGTTACAAATGGAGGGGAGATAGACACGGCCACTCTACGTGATAAATGATGACGTCGTAATAGGAACATCTAGTTTCCTTTGAATCGCAGTTAGAAAACATACTACTATAGAACTATAGACATAGTTATGTATACCATGTGTTATAGAAATAGTTGCACATGTAAAAAGACAGTATTACTTCACTTTGTTGCGTTCTTTTTAACCGACTTCAAAGAAGGAGTATGCAAATATAACTAGGTGTTAAATTATATACCTAAAGCCAGTCTTACCAAGGGGTATCGTATTACCCAGTAGTAACTGGGTTGTGGACGTCAGATAGGCAGTCGGTCCATGTAAAATACTGATATTCAGCTGCATCCGGTTAGACTGGAAGCCGTCCTCAACATAGTTGGGAAAAGGCTAGGCAGATGATGAAATTATATAACTATACCTCTTTACGTATACCTCTTTGACATACCTATATTATTGTCAGGATGTTACCAGGATCTGTTAAACCTATTAATATTGTGGTTAAATTACTAACAATTCAGTAAGCGTGGGAACAAAACTTTGATTTGTATTAGGTAGCTCGTGTATGATTGTTTGCGGTGTTTGCCACGTGCACGTGAGCAAGCAAGAAGCCTTACCATGACGTCTTAAAGCAGAACTTATTACACTGAGAGAAAGAGACAGAGCTATACAGGGTGTCTAGCACCATCTCATTCTCACACACACAGGAATAAGAACTGCTTTAAGATGTCATGTTACCCTTCTGTAGCCCTACTATGACCTCTTAAGGCAATTCTTATTCCGCTGAGGGAAAGAGACAGAGCTATACAAGGTGTCTAGCACCATCTCTTTCACTCAGTGGAATAAGAACTGCTATAAGATGTCATGGTTACCCTTCTGTATCTGAGTTAGAAACGTGATACTTTTTTAATGTCATATTGGTATGGTAAAAAAAAACCGTGTGAGATATCATCATACCAAAACTAAAAAAAACAACCGACTTTAAAAAAAAAAAGACATATGGAAAATATATTTTATTTTTAAATTTTAGGAAAGCTTACAGACTAATCACTTTTTAATATCAATAATAAATAACTAAATTGCTAATAACAACATTTTACTGTTAGCGTGCTGTTTTTCATTATAACCACTGTTCCTTAGCAGTATTTTTTGACTGACAGTCTTCAATTTTGTCAATCAAAATTATTTAATAAGGAAAGAAACTGAACTGACGATAAACAGAACATACATTTTCTCAATATATGTACCTACACGAAAACTTTATGAAAGAAAATGAAAAAAGGACGTGCCTCCCACGTAAATAGAAATGGTACATTCATGAACACCAATGTGTGAAAATGTTACGTTATACTATATAAGTAGGTACTATATTGTTAATGTATCAAAAAAAAATTTGACTGAGACCAGACAAAACTCTTCATCACTCTCCCACCCTTTTTTTTCGGGTGGGAAATCATTAAATGACTTCCCCTGCTCTGGGCGGAGTGGACTTTTACTGACTAAAACCCACCCATGTTCCTTCTATTGCCCTTTACGGAGTCGGCGTAAAATGTCCGAGAGGAGAACTTATTATAAAAAATTATAATGTCTCCTCCAAAATTCTATGTTCATAAACAACAATATTGCAAAAAATAACATTAAAGACAATTTTATTATGAAGTTTATCCTATTATTACATATATTGATGCTACCAGCAGTACTATGTAAACATACATTCACAAATGCACGTAGGAAATTCAGAAAAAGGCTGTATTTACTAAAACTCTTACTGTTCGTAATGTTTTGGCGTAATCTGGAACGGATCTCGGCAGTAATATGTGTACAGTACGGATGGAAAACAAAAATAAATGCTTTCAACGTTCTACAATTTGGTTTTGCTGTTAGTACAAAGTTTCTATCGTTACATAATTAAAATAATGCAATTGTTTTACACGCAAAAGTTGATCGAAATTGCTCCATAGATTGCTGTTAGGAAAACAAAATCAAATAGGTTTATTCGTTTCATATTGGTAAAAGTATGTTTATATACACGGTGTTAAAAAAAAAGTGTTTCACTATTTTTTACATATAAAGTAGATCAGGTTGTCGTTTATACGAGTGTAAAAAACTGCTTTTATAACAGCCTATTCACCGAATAATATAAAAAATATTAATAAAATATACATTTAACAAAATACAAAGTAAGTAAACAATCTCGTGTTGTAATGTGCTAATACACGCAACAAAGATATTCGTGGCTTGTTCTTTTTTTGTAGCCTTGTATGTCCAACTACTGGGCAAAGGCGTTTCTTCGCCCCTATTTTTTTATAACGTAATTAAATAGGAAATTAATAAATAACTTCGTCCGGTCTAGGCGGAGTGTGGGGGAAAGTCAGACTTTTACTGACTAAAACCCATCCATGTTCCTTCTTTTGCCCTATAGGTTCTGGGGCCGCGGTATCTCTTACGTATAACCCTCAAACCCGGCAGGCAGGTTAAGGGTTGTACGAAGCAGGCCCCTCTGATTTGCTGATATCTCTTTATGGCGCGGGTAGAACACGAACGTGTCATCAACACTGGTCCACCCTTATCCTTCCAGATACTTTTTTTTCGCTACCTTGAACCCTCGTGATCCGCGTCGACTATTAGATTTACTGCTCAGCATCGCGGGCTGGCTTGTAGACCAAGGGACGGTTTCATTACTGGGGGTTTCGCGACGGGCCTCGGCGGCGAGGTCGGGAAACGGATCCCGGTTGTCTCGTCGTAGGTGGCCGCTGTAGCACCTTATAGCCATATTCTTGCCTTGGTTATATCTATCTAATCTACAGGTCTAAGACTACTAGTAGTTCCGCCTTTAATGGGTTTCATGTTTAACAACAGTTAAATTGATGTAAGCTTTTCGGTACCTTCTATCTATTTAATGCAACCTACTATAAATTTTAAAGTTTGTGAGGAAGGATGTTTGTTACTCAAAAACTACTGTACAGATTTGAATGAAATTTGACACATAAGTAGTTTATACTCGTAATCTGGATTTAGAGATAAGCTAAGGTTTTTTTTATCCCAATCAACCGCGAGGCGCAGCCAGTTTTATATTCAGAATACGTAGCGAAATAATAACAGCCGCAACTGGACTATTGTTAAGGTTAAGCCGTGCTTGCGTAGGTTAGTCTTTCGATGGGTGACCATCCATTAATTTCAATTTTTTTTCCGTACCACGAAAAGCACAATAAACCGTTCGTCCTGACTGTTTAAATATTGTGAAATATAATTATGCATGTTTTATAATATCTGGGGATCAAACCCATAATACATCAGTCGTGATTACAGCCGCTGAATCAACGACATAGTTAGGTTAAAATAACTAGTATGTAAATGCTAATCTTGTAACTTTAACCTACAGTTAAAACCCGAGGGATCGACGTGGCTGGGCAAAAACAAGACACTACTGATTGGTTACCCTCTGAATGTAGGGAATACTTTGATAATTTTCTCAATGAGTTTCGCTTCAAACAGACTTTCCCTATAAAAAGAGTGTGAACCATGAGTGCCTATTTAATTTGTCGTGCATTGTTTTGTTTTTGGAACGAAGTTCCTTATCGCGCGTTGTGAAAGGGGGCTAGACGGAAAAAATTCTTACGAAAAGTTCAAATTCAAATTCAAATTCAAATTCATTTATTCGCATAAAACATGGTATATAAGATGGTGGAAACAGTATTAGAACATACATGTTTTGCTTTTTATGTAAAGCATGCAAATTTTACAGTAGGTACATACACAACTTTCATCATCCGGGTTTATGCTCTAGGAACTCCCTGATACTGTAAAAACTATTAGCAGACAGCCATTTATGTAATTTTATTTTAAACAATCTCTTATTAAGTGTTTTAAATTCATCTGGTATCTTATTGTAAATCCGAACACACATAAACAAGCAGCTTTTATTATATTTCGCAAGCCTTGGTAGTACATCTAACGCGAGCCTGTAGGGTTCGCGACGGCTTCGAGAATTTACATCGCTTGCTTTAACAAACAACTCCTTGTGCCCCAAAACAAACATACAAATTTCTAATATATAAAGAGATGGCAACGGTAACAAATCGAGTTGCTTAAATATCGGCCTGCAAGATTCATCGGGTCGAAGCCCATAAATTGCTCTAATGCATTTTTTTTGTGCAATAAATGCTCTATTTTGATCGGTACTATTACCCCACATAATTAAACCATAGCGTAGCACCGATTCAACATATGCATGATATGTTGTAATTGCTGTTTTAATATTTGTTATGTTTCTGATCTGTTTCAGTGCATATACAAACCTATTAATTCTTTTGGAAACTGTATCAACATGTGCTTTCCAGTTGATGTCTTGGTCCAAGATTACGCCTAAAAATTTAGTTTGTGTTACTTCGTTAATTTTATGTATATTCATTTTAAAATTGTATTTTGTATTTGATTTATTAAATTGTATATAGGCGGACTTTTTCAAATTAATTGTTAAGTTATTTTTATTTAGCCATTCAATCAGTCTTTCAATAACGTTATTAATTTCAGTCTCATGGTCATTAATTGTATTCGTTTTTTTTTCAGATGTCACAATAATAGAAATGTCATCTGCGAATAGTATGCATTTGTGATTAGTAATATTAATTATAGAATTTATGTACAATAAGAATAAAATAGGGCCCAGTACACTTCCTTGTGGGACACCATATTTGTTTGATTTGAATTCAGAATAGTGCGCTGTCATAACGTTATTTATATCCATTTTTGTAATGGTAACGCGCTGTTGTCTATTATTTAGATAAGAAGATATCCATTGATGTGCAGTGCCTCTAATTCCAGCTGCCTCCAATTTCTGTAGTAGTAGGTCATGAGCGACTAGATCAAAGGCCTTAGATAAATCAAAGAACAGCCCTGTAGTATAGAAGTTATGGTTAATATTCGTTAACACTGTTTTAATAAAACTGTAGATGGCTAATGTTGTGGATTTATTTTTTTGGAAGCCAAACTGTTCCTTGCTTATAATATTAAATTTATTACAGAAGTCGATTAATCTTTTATACATGCACTTTTCAAAAATTTTTGATATAATAGGAATTAAAGTAATTGGGCGGTAGTTATTGACGTCTGATTTTTCACCGGTTTTATAGAGGGGCTTAACAGTTGACAGCTTCAGCGCTTCGGGAAAAGTGCCAGTTGAGAATGATAGATTAATTAAATGTGATAAAATTTCAATTAGTTCATAAGTGCATGCTTTAATAATTTTCGTATTAATCTCGTCATAACCTTCAGAATTCGTATTGTTCAATGACATTATAACCTCTCTAACTTCATTTACGGACACTGGTTTAAGGAACATCGAATGGACTATTGAACATTCGTTACACAGTTGTCACGATACTTTTTGCTATAGTAAGCTATTGTAAGCTGTGCGGTGTCGCATGTTTCTCTGTCTGTCTGTCTGTCTCTCTCTCTCTTATAGAAAGCAAGCCAGATATTTTCATTTCTATAGGAACTTCGTTCCATCCGGGTGTCCTTTGACACCTCTAAATTTGTTTTTTTAATACTGCATTTAGATCTTCTTGAAACAACTTTAGTTACAACATTTTGTCTGTAATATGTCATGAATAACAGGTAATTGCATAACATGCATCATGGTTACTGTAATGCCGTTTTTAGATGTTAGTTTATTGGAATGAAGTTCCTTATCGCGCGTTGCGAAAGGGGTCTAGACGGAAAAAAATAAGACCAAAAGTTTTAATGATACTTTTTGCTTAAGGTCAAAAGTTGTAACAACACTTTTTGCTATAGTTGTAAGCCATGCGGCGTGTGCGTGTTTTTCTGTATCTCTCTCTCGTAGAAGTATTTCGATTTTCGGTTCGATTCCCACCCAGGACCAACTTTGTGTGATGAGCATGATTGTTTGTTCTGTGTCTGGGTGTGATTTATCTATAATATGTATGTATTTATAAATTATACTAGCTGACCCGGCGAACTCTGTTCCGCCATAAAAGCAATAAATAATAAGCCGATTTTCGAATATATTAAGTAATTTTTTCTTTGGAAAAAAAATACTTAAAAATTAAGTATATTAATCATTTTAAAATAACTGGCTTGTTTCCTATGAGAGAGAGAAAGACAGACAGAGAAACAAGCGCACACCGCATGGCTTACAACTAAAGGAAAAAGTGTCGTTACAAGTTTTGGTCTTATTTTTTTCCGTCTAGCCCTCTTTCGCAACATTTGATAAGGAACTTCGTTCCAATAAATAAAGGATGGTATTTAAACGTACTTCAATTTATTCCCATTTCGTTTACCTAATTTTGCCTGTGTTGCACCAAATTTACTGAATGAGCACCAAAATATGTTAATTAAAATATGTCATAACGAGCATCAGGAAAAAGACAGCACTACAATAAAAAAGTGTTATATCTTTATCCATTTTCTATTAACGCAAGTCGTTACTGGCGTAGGGGGTCGCACTTTTAACCTAACCTAACCTACGCATTTTTTTTGCATTCAGGAAAGAATATTTGGTGCACTATCAGTATTTTTGGTGAACACAAAATTTTTTCCCATAAATTAAATACATCCACGTACAGTCACAGACAATATCATGTCCACACTTTCCAAACATAAAAAGCGATTTTAACGTAAAAAAAACAGTTACCGCTTTGTAATGAGACTTATTTCGTAATATTATGTCTTACAAAATATAGTGTTCGTGTTATCGTAAAACGTTTATAAATATAGTAGGAGGAAATGTGTTTTAAATTTTGGTAAGTTAATACGTGAAATTGATACTGCTTGTCACTGTACTCGTTTTTTTTTTTTTTAGAATAGAATAGGATATCGTTTTATTTCGCAAATATGGGTTACCAACTTTTGCCAGCGGCTTCGCACGCGTTATATTTGGGTTTACAGTTCCCCTTTTTTGATTTGCGGGTACCTGCTACCTGTACTTTTAGCCTTGCGCTTTATTTATTGTAGTAGCAAAGCATAGTTTTTCATTATTTTTAAAACATGTCAATAAATTTCAAGAAATAATAATTAAAAAATTATTCAATTTAAATAGCCTTGATTTCTCACTAGCTGCGCCCCGTGGTTTCACTTGCGTGATGTTACAATGTATCTTTACGAAATTGTATTATTGTAAAGTTTCATTAAAATCCATTCAGTAGTTTTTGCGTGAAAGAGTTACAAACAGCTATAGATCCGTACAAACTATCGCGTTTATACTATAGCTACTATAGCTTTCGCCCGCGGCTTCGCTCGCGTTAAATTCGGTATAACACACCAATCAGACCTGCAGTTTTTGCTCTTGCGTCTGATTGATTTGTACTAGCAACGCTAAGTTTTCCCTTTTATTCCTTCGTTCTCCCTCATATCCCATTTTTTTAAATAAAAATTAACTTATGTCCGTCTCCTGGTTCCCAACTATCTCTGTACCCAAATTCATCAAAATCAGTTCAGCCATTAAAGCGTGAAGAGGTAACAAACAAACAAACTCACTTTCGCTTTTATAATATTAGTAAGGATAGTAAGATAGGATAATATAGATAAACATTTCCATTCCATTATTCACTCTATATAGTAATTCAGATTCATTGGATTTCATGCATTAATGTTATAGGATATTAGTTTAGCCTATTTTCACATTTATAAGTTCACTAGCTTTTGCCCGCGGTTTCGCTCGCGTTAAATTCGGGGTAACACGGTTCCCCTTTCTTGATTTGCAGGTACCTGCTACCTGTAGTTTTTTCCCACGTGCCTAAAAAAATAGTAAATGTTCGTTTCCAGAGTCCCAACTATCTCTGTACCAAAATTCATCAAAATCGGTTTAGGCGTGAAGGCGCAACAAACAAACAAACTCACTATCGCTTTTATAATATTAGTAAGGATATTTCTTATATATTATGTGGCTATGTTACCAAATATGCTGATTTAAGCTGCAGGTAGATATATAGAGAGGCAGGTACAATTCCAGAAAAGAAACAGTTATTTCATACATTTTTACAGCTTTAATCTGTTCCATACAAATAAGCATTACTTTTATGTATGGAATAGCAGATTTATTAAACTATTGACCAGTTATTTGTTGTTGCGAATGCTGAAATCAATTTCCTTGACGTACAGACGGTTCAAAATAACTCAAAAGCTAAGTAATATTGATTCGTATTTACTATGTACAACTTTCGCATTGTATCAATCTATATCTATTAGTCCCTAATTGATAGATCATCATACAATTTCATCAAATAATCAACATTTAACACACACCTAGCATAATGCTTGTAATTCTCGACGGGATAGTTATATAGATTTACATCTTACTAGCTGCGTACCGCGGTTTTATTCGCGTATCCCGGGATAAAAACAAGCCTTTGTATTATTACAAGCCACAAGCCTTTGTATTTGTATTTTGTATTAATACAGGTTGTAAAATATCTGTGTGCTACTATTATTTTATGCACATACGTTGAGAATTTTATGTCTGTAAGAGTTACAAACATCTATTCATCCATCTATTTTTACATACTATTAAATTTCGCATTTTCATACTATTATTTTATAGTAGTACTATCTTTTGCCCGCAGTTTCGCTTGCGTTAGATTCGGGGTAACACAGTTCCCCTTTCCTGATTTGCAGGTACCTGCTACCTGCAATTTTTGCTCTTGTGCCTTATTGATTTGGAATAGCAAAGCTAAGTTTTCCCTTTTTCTCCCTCATATCCCACTTTTATTTATTAAAGATTAGCTTATGTCCGTCTTGTGGGTCTCAACTATCTCTGTAACAAAATTCATCAAAATCAGTTTACCTATTAAGGCGTGAAGAGGTAACAATCAAACAAACTTACTTTCGCTTTTATAATATTAAGGATAAACTTGTAGAATAATACACCAACATTTTAACATTTATGTTCAACTCTTATGTATTAGGGTGGGTCATATTGTCATCAACCAGGTATATATCCAGACTCAGTGGTTGCTATTGGGAAATTCCTGATGAAAAGATCCAATAACACTTTGTCTGGACCTGGAAATCGAACCCGAGACCTCATAATCAGTAGTCGCTCTTGATACCACTACACAAACACGGCAGTAAAATTTAGAAATTCCTGATGGACTAACCCAAAACAACTTGCAAGTCGAGGACATCGTGCTGGGAATCTTGTTAACATTTATTTTTTACTATTTACCAGTATCTCAAATCGCATTATTACTATTAAAATGACTCAAATGCACTCCTAACTTGTTGAAACCAACAGGTGAACCCGCGCTACGAACTGCTACGCGGCTACGAGTACTACGCGACTACGAGTGCTTAGTAATCACTGCTACGCGCTACATGTAAACAGAACCCATCAACTCTGTAATTAAAATGCTGGTTGAGTGCTTCCTAGTCTAATAAAGTGGTAAAAACTACCCACAATCAACTGATTGCACGTTTTAATAACTTGGCAGGCGTCAAGTTTGGGTGTGAGGGAGAAGGATGTAGATGGAGGTAGTGTTGTCTCGCTCGCTCGCTGAGGTTGAAATCTGTGTTGCGAGTGGCCAGCGAACGTAGGGCGGGAACGTAGAACAAGTAATTGTATAGATGGGGTATTTTTTATAGGTTGTATATTTTTTATAGGTTTTGTTTTTTCAATGTTATTGTGATTTTATATTTTTTGGTACGTTATGTTATAACCTGGCTTTTGTGCGGCAAATGATAAAAAATAAATCAAATTTCTTGAAATAGTAGAGATACAAGTAAAATATTAAAAAAAAAAAATGTTAAATATTATTTTAATCATTTAGGTTACTAGTTTTTCATTTTTAATGAATAATTTATAATGTAACAACTATGAAAATAAAGAATAATAATTTTGTGCCAAAACCGCAGGCAGTAGTTAGATTTGAATTTCGATAATTGTTCAGTAGTCTTTCATTATTTCCTATTGTATTACTGTAACAAACAACAAAAAGATGACAATTAAAGGCTATTTTTTAAGATTTAAGATTTTCTTATATGTAGTAAACTAATATCGATTAAATCTGCAAACACAATTTAAATCCAACCACACAAAATGTGTCTTCATCAAAAAATCATAAATTCTTAAAAAATGACTCACATTTACACCACCATTAAAATCAAGAACACAATAGACAAACAAATATTTGAATAATACCTACACACTGACGTCACTCATCCCACGCATTGCCATTCTATGCAGCCAAAGGTCTATGGTCGCCGTTTAAAAGCACGGCTCTTTCCCGCCGTAGCGCACTCCGTAGCTAAACCTTAGGGGCACAGGCCATGCACTGATCACTTACATACAGCCAGTGGTGTATAACGAATACAAGAAAAACTTTTATTCAGTTAAACGAGGTAAGTGTTCTTTTTTCAATATTTTTGGATGGAAAAGTTTAAAAAAAAATTGGTCGCGTTATTTTGTCTGTATTTGTTGTTGTATAATAAAAGGTAATGTATTTATGTGTTCGAAATCAAACACAATTATTAATTCTATTTAAAATATTGCTTTTTTAGTTGTTATAAAACTTTTTAAGTACAAGAAACTTTTGGGTTGAAGTACATTTGAAATTGGCTAGTTTTTGTTATGTGCGTTGCAGAATAATATTTATTTCTCATTATGATAAAATTTTGTTTTGTGCCTCTATAAAAGTTTAACAAGTAACTTTTGAGCTTAAATTAATTAGCTAAAGTCTCCAACAGAACAAAAATATGTTATACCTAAAAATGGCCGAATTTCAAAGTTTCGAAAACCCCAACAGCACTAATTCAAAACTTAAGTTTCTTTACAAATTAATTAATTCATATATTACCTTTATTCTTATACCGGTGTACCTAATACTAAAATAAGAAAGATATATAAAATAAGGTTAAAACAACGAATTTTAAACAGAACTTTTTTATAAACTAAAAGAAAGTCTTCATATTTTATATTTCTTTTTCATCACAAAATAACGAAATATTTGGCAAACGTTTTTCTCCAGGAAAACTCGGCCAAATACGATAACGCAAAGACGTGTGAACACCCGCATTTTACGAGCTTATCCATGAAATATATATCCATTTCAATGAGTAGATATTCCTATTACATTTATATGTTAAATTCATATAGGCAAGATTCTATGAAAAATATTGGTAGTCAGGTGCAACGAAGACTGGAAATCCGGCCCCAAATGGTTGCTAAAAGGGTAAGCAGATATGGGTGGGCAGGTGATTTTCCTTCAAAAAACGAATTAAGTTATTTGTTACAAATCATATTTTCTTAGGACATTGTAAACGGCGGCTATATTAAATTACATATTTAACATATTTGATTGTTGAAAAAAAATGTTTTATTGGGTTTTGGGCTTCCCAACAGGAATTTCTTAGTAACACCCACTGAGGCCAAATTTGTGCTTTTCTGATGGAAATAGGTTCGATCCTATTAAATGAGACTTTACTCTTTAGCATGGGTTTTTTTTTCGTATGGGAAATCATCATTTAACTTCCCCCGCCCGGGTTGTAGCGGGGAGAATTTCGGACTTGTACTGACTAAAACCCATCCATGTTTCTTTTATTGCCCTTTACGTTCTGGGGCCGTGGTATCACATATTAAAAAAAAAAACACAATTTGATTATTGAATGCTAAATCAAACTTGTACTTTACATTATCCTCTAATGCACAGTCCAAAACCATCGAGAATACAATGCTCCGAATACAAAATTTGTTTTAAAAACATTAATATAAGTAATCAATAAAAAAAAACTTTTAAGAATCTAACAAAAACTCTTAACAATACTAATTATGAATTATTTCAAAAAACAATTTAATAATATGAAACCTAAAATGACTTGTTTTAGACATCTCCTTTTTAATAATATAGTCACAACTACTAAGTTCTGAAAAGACATATTAAAACGCTTATCAAAGCAACATTATGACATAAAAAAGCAACGCTTAGTACTGTTTGCAAATAAGCTGACAAATTTAATTGCATTCATGAGACAGGCAGCAGTTGCCTGAAAACAAAGCTATGTGCTGACACACAGTTTATTAAAGCAGCGCTAATTTAAATTTATTTATTTCAGGCCCAAGCTCATATCAAAAAGCATAGTTTTTGACTTTACCTAGTTCATAAAACGGCAATATAATATTAAAAAATAAACCCGGTAAGTGTGAGTTGGACCGAGAATTTGTTAAAAATAAATCTAGGGATGACCCTGATTTTGCTTGTTGCAAAAACAATAACTAAACTGGTACAGGATAACTGTGTTGTCAATTTTAAAAATCCTCATAATTTAATAAATTATTTACTTTGCATTTATGCCGCGCGCTCGTGGGTCTCGGATTATGTGAAACTTACACCAGCTTTACACCTAATGGGTGTTCATATTCTCTTATGAAGCCGAAAGACACTTGTAGTGCCCGTCATTGCGCTCATGTTTTTATTCTAAAACATACTTGGGAAACTTCTCGTTACATATTGGGGGGGAAGGGGGGACGGGACATAGTACTGTGAAAGCGCATAAAATACCATCAAGATTATATTTTAAACTAGCTGGCACCCGCGGCTTCACCCATGAGATGATCGAATAAAAAGTATCCTATGTGTTATTTCAGACTATGATCTACTTATGTGGCAAATGTCATCAAGATCCGATCACCCGTTATTATGTGAAAGAGTAACAAACTTCCTCACAAACATTCGCATTTATAATGCTATAAAATAATATAAAGTAGGATCATATTTTACCGATACATGTCACGCAGTTCCTATGCCATTCTCATGTATTCTTTTTAATAATTCAAATGAGTATTCGAACGACATAACAAAACCAGCCAGCACTCGGGTTTCGATAAGGCATAAAGCCTCTACAGTAAAAAAAATCCTAAATAAAAAAAAAAGTTGTTAATGTTATAACTTTACTTTAAATCTCCAAGACCTACAACTCAATGTATTACATTTATCGCTATTGTAAAAAGCCCCCAAAAACTGTAATTTTGCACCAATATTTTTTGCATAGAATTACTTAGTTTGATGTCAACATCGTTGGCGGCTTAGTGAAAAGTCCGTTTACAACCCGTTAATACTCGCAATTCTCATTTCTCGTATACAAGTTGCGTGCAAGCAAGAAAATGTAATTAGGACGGCCGTACCGTAAGCCGTAACATGTCACTTGTACCGTGCAACTTGCAACACGATATGACACGCAGCTGCATTTTATGTAACATTCCCGACGATAATTAGACTAGCGATACGCCGTTGCTTCACATGACTGTTATGTATTTCGTTTCGACTGTCTCTGTTCTAGTGGTCGCAAGCCTTGTACTGTATTGTTTAGCTTGTGGTCGTGGGTTCGATTCATTTGGCAAAATGGGATTCGTGTTTTTCAGGAATTTCCTTCACCGATGTCTTTTTTTTGCGGACGGGCTGAGTGGGGGGGGATGTCAGACTTGTACTGACTAGAACCCACCCATGTTCCTTCTATTGCCCTTTACGTTCCGGGGCCGCGGTATCTCTTTCGAACAACCCGCAACCCCGGCAGGCAGTGGCTCTGGCAGGCCCCTCTACTTTGCTGATATCTCTTTGAGACGCTCGTGGAACACTATCGCGCCATCAACACGGCCTATTGTCAATAGACGGACGGACGGTGAGCTACCCATTGCTCACTGTCCACAGGCAACCGCATCTGATGTGGGGAGGAGTCGTCTCGCGGTGCCCATTTCGTTGACTTTTTTTGCCACCGCGACTTCCGGAAGTACATAGATCATACATAAAAAAAGATTCCGTCGTTTTCCGAATTTTCCGACGGTATTGAGAACCTGCTCGTTTTTTAGTTAAGACAGTTTTTTTATGTTTCTTTTTATAAAAGAATGCCCCCCACTAGGTATTTCTCCTGCATCGTGGGTGATTTTACAAACATTTAAACTCACATACACAGCCCGCCAAACCCGAAACACTAGAAGGTCATACAATTCTTTTTCCGTGCGGGAATCGAACCTGCAACACGCAGTGCATCAGTTGATCGCTCAACCACTGCGTTAACCGAAACAAATATAAATTTAAAAAGTTAAAATCAATATAAATGTTTATAATCAACAAGTATCATAGTACATTCTTCGACGCAGTTGTAAGTTCCATAATTTATTTCAAGTTACGTGTTTCGTATATTTTGTTTTTTCCCCAGTGAATACAAGTTTATTTAACAACCTTGCTCATAAGATTGTAATTTTCAGAATTGAGTTTTTGAATCAATGCTTTATTTTTTACTAGCTTTTGCCCGCGGCTTCGCTCGCATTTAATTCGGGGTAACACAGTTCCCCTTTCCTGATTTACAAGTACTTGCTTCTTGTAGTTTTTGCCCTAGCGCCTTATTTATTGTAATAGCAATGCTAAGTTTTCCCTGTTCTTCCCTTGTTCTCCCTCATTTCTCACTTTTTTAAACAAAAGTTAGCCTTCCAAAAAATTTACCGTCTCCAGGGTCCTGACCTCGTCCCAAAATTCATCAAAATCGGTTTAGCCAAGTAGGCGTGAAGACGTAACAAACAAACTCACTTTCGCTTTTATAATATTACTAAGGATTTCAATGGTAACAACCATCTATTGAAGGATAGACGATAACATAAATCCGTGATTTGACAATCCATAACATTATTCCTTTTAATACAAGGTGTACCAAACAGTTAAATAGTTTTGGCCCCAAATTCGGCTATGCGAAAACCGCTCGCTGATACAGTCAGAGAAGAAGGTGTCAATTAGCAACAAATTTATTTAAGGCATTTTCTACCAGTCACCCTTTGTGTTAAATACGACAACATTGTCATAGGGTTCAAAAATATACAATGTGTCCGGTCACGGACTAGCGATATTCTATGTACTTATATAACAAACATTCTAGTAATCAAATTTTTTGATAAAAAAAAAACTACCATATTTTTCACAAAAATTTACAAACCTTTCGTTGATTTTTTGGACTTTGATTTTGTTTTCTAAAGTTACGAAAATGTAAGCTCATCATTTCTTAATTTCAACGATAAACGATATTGTTGCCCTCTGAATAAACCTATTGTCGTCTCAGTAAGACCAAAACTTTGAGAGATATGATTATTTTATGTACATGCATAGAGAATTTTTCAAAATGGCTGCCAAAAAGCGCGGAAGTGAATTAGACCCAAGTGTGTAGCGTAATAGTATATTCAAGCACTCGTTACATAAGTATCTAGAATATCGCTAGTCCATGACCGGACACATTGTATAATATCCTATTTGTTTATAATTAGATACTAATATATATTTACAAACTTTTCAATGTTATATTATGTTAGTTTTGACATTCAAAAATAACAATATATCACGGCTTTTGTCTTCCAAATATGTCAGACAAATCAATATTCATGGAAATATTTCAATAATTTCCGCCGCGGTTTCAAGTTTATATTGTTTTGATAGGTGAGCGAAACTTTGGAAGTCAGCCCGTCAAAACTTTCAAGTGATAAATGACTTGAAATTGTAATCGTTGTAATTGATAAACGTCATAGATATTAGCTCACCAGTTACTAATTTAATTAACGTTTTTCGTTTATAAAGATGGCTTTGACTAAAACAAACTGTCTCCAACATGAAATATTTTAAGACACAGACTGACAAAGCAGAAGTAATTTTTGAATGTTGGTGTTTTTAATTTAAAATTGCAACAAAATGTTGGGTTTACTAAAAATGGTGGTACCTACGGTTGGCGCAGTAGCTGAGCGATTGACTGTTGCGCTGTGTGTACGGTTTTGATCCCCGCACGGAGCAAATATTTGTATGGTTTACACATAGTTGTTTTGGGTCTGCTGTGTATGTAGATGTGAGTTTAAATGTTTGTTGCGCACCAAGGGAGAAAAGTTAAAGAAAGGAAAAATCAAATAAAATGTACTTATATGAGTAAACATACATACATGGCAACACAGAGAGGCGGGCGTTGACATACTGGTCACTTCTCAGATGGTGACGTCATTACCAAAACAATTGATGATCGTATACACTACTGCCTCCGATGTCTTCATTTTGTAAAAGTTGTTAAAAATTTAGGGAAAAGTTCTAAATTCATTAATATAATCTCCCCCGCTCCTGACGAAATGGGGGGGAGTGTCAGACTTTTATTGACTAAACCTCACCCACGTTCCTTCTTTTGACCTTTATGTTCCGGTATCTCTTTCGAACAACCCGTAAACCCAGTAGACGGTGGCCCTGGCGGGCTCCCCTGCACTACTTGATCCTTGATTTAACATGACTTGGCCCAATCTTCAGAAGATTACTCTAAAAAGTGGATCTTTAAAAAACTATTACTTACCTTTTCAGAGAATACATGCGTGTTATTTTTTGCGAGACGTATTTTTTGGTGTATTTTATTCAATAAGGAAATTCTAATCCATCATGTAAAAATAAGTGAATTTCAAGTAAACAATACCGTAAGTGTCGTGCCGAACGTAATCACAAATTGATGAATATTTTTACGAGAACATAAAACTGATTGAAGCTTTTCTTTTTTTTTAAACAATATTGCTTATTTGTTATTGTCGAACTATTTAAGGATTCTTTCTACTCTCACATTATTTTGTACGAATATAATAGTACGTATATACAGGGTTACAGGGAAAGTCGTACTGAATATTAAAGGAGGTTATTATTCAGGTCATTTCTGATGATTTTGATTCTGAAATAAAATGTCCGAAACTTAACCGTTATGGAGATATTAAATTTTAAAGATTATTTTTAAAAATCCTTTATTTTTTTACTTTTAGTCGTTTTCTTTGGGATTAGAGCTCCTAGAGTCGGTTTTTTTGATGTATCTAGTTAGAGGACATGTCCATTAATAAAAATGATCAACAGAAACTGAACCTACTACTAACAGCTTAAAAAACTGCTCGACAACGGTTAGCATTATGAATTATCTAATAGAGTGTTCTTAACTTTAGACGGCTTTTAATAAAAAAAATGTACGGAACATATTCTGCAAATAGCTTTATAAAGTTCTACGTCTCTTTAGCTATTCAAAAAAGTATAACACTTGCTATAGAACAGGCAAAACATTGCCCAAATAACAGTTAAGTTAGGAGAGGGTACATTTTTAGTTTGAGGTAAAAGTAGCTAAAATACGTAAAAAAAGACAAAAATTTTAGCAATATTTTTATAATTCATGTTCTACATGGCCACTGCTATTTCTTATGCTACAGGCAATACATGCTAGGGCTACATCCTACTCTCCGAGTACCTGATATTGGCGTATTTGACAGGGTTTATCGAAGACTACGAGAAACTGGTTCTGTGCTAGTACGTCGGACTGACATGGGACGACCTCGTGTTCTTGATGACGACGACGAAGATAATGAAATACGACGTCTATTTGAAGCCGACCCAACCACGTCAACAAACGTTGTCGCTCGACCCCTTGCACTGGCGTGTACCCTTACCAGTACACGCCAGTGCAAGTAATTGAAGAAGGGGATCCATTGAGAGGACTAGACTTCTGCAGATTTATGCTCAATGCCAATAATGAAGATCCGGATTTTTTAAAGAAAATTATGTGGACAGATGAGTCGAAATTTGACAAAGACGGCATCACAAACTATCATAACACCCATTATTGGGCTCCCAAAGCGCAAGTTAACCCCAAGAAAAAAAGACCAAAAGGGTCACAAAGGAGATTCAGTCTTAATGTGTGGATGGGTATAATATCAAATAACTTGATAGGGCCATACTTCCTGCCCGATAACTTGAATGGCGAGACATATGAAAACTTTTTGAGGGAGGAGTTACCCTCTTTAATGCAAGACTTGCCTATAGCTAATTTTTTTGTCTTTTTTTACGTAGTTTAGCTACTTTTACCTCAAGTTAAAAATGTATCCTCTCCTAACTTAACTGTTATTTGGGCAATGTTTTGCCTATTTAATAGCAAGTTTTATACCTTTTTGAATAGCTAAAGAGACGTAGAACTTTATAAAGTTATTTGCAGAATAAGTTCCGTACAATTTTTTTTATTAAAAGCCTGTTAAAGTTAAGAACACTCTGTTAGAAAATTCATAATGCCAACCGTTGTCGAGCAGTTTTTTAAGCTGTTAGTAGTAGGTTCAGTTTCTGTTGATCATTTTTATTAATGGACATGTCCTCTAACTAGATACATCAAAAAACCGACTCTAGGAGCTCTAATCCCAAAGAAAACGACTAAAAGTAAAAAAATAAAGGATTTTTAAAAATAATCTTTAAAATTGAATATCTCCATAACGGTTAAGTTTCGGACATTTTATTTCAGAATGAAATTCATCGGAAATGACCTGAATAATAACATCCTTTTATATTCAGTACGACTTTCCCTGTAACCCTGTATATTCAACTTGCTTAAAGATATGGTCGTATTAATAGGCAAAAATCGAAATCTATGCCGTCACTAAGATAATATTCAATCTAATTTTACTATCAGTGTATTGGTAATAATAATTGATAGAGATTAATTGAGTTTTCGTTTGAACCTACTATATATTATACAACATATTTTATGTACAAAATTCCATTCAACTAAACAAATATTGATGAAGACACCAAATTATTTTTGCCACAAAAAGTTTGTTAGTGCCGTAGTTTATTTTTCTATTAATGTATTTGGTCCTCCACCGAACGAAATGGTTAATTAATAATTTTTCGTCCATTTATTGATTTCTATACATAAAATTACATTTTTAAATATTTCTTAAATACAAAAATTAAAAAAAAACATTTAAAAATATAAAAATAGTAGCCCACCGGTATCGGGAACAGGGTCCAAGCTACCGGCGGTCAGGGCTCCAGAGAAAGGAACCTCCTAACAATACGAGCCGTGTCCAGGAGTACCGCTTTCTGTATCAAGCCCTTGATCCAGCTGCCTAACGAGAGCCTCCTCAGGTATTGGTCGAGGCTCTTGGCAATTAAGCCATTGGCAGATACGACTATCGGCACAATGATCGCTGAGTCCACATCCCACATGTCGACAACCTCGCGAGCCAAGTCAATATACTTGATTTGTTTATCTTTCTCGGCTTTCACGAGGTTCTCATCATGCGGGACTGTTATGTCAACAATCATTGCGCGCCGCTCTGATCGATCCACCACCACTATATCAGGCTTGTTGGCAACAATAGTCCTGTCAGTGATGATGGAGCGATCCCAGTACAATGTGATATTGCCATGTTCAAGAACTGGGTCGGGCTCATACCTGTAGTACGGCACTTCCGATTCCACAAGGTTGTATTTTAGAGCAAGTTGCTGATGGATAATCCTGGCTACAAGGTTGTGTCTATGCAAGTACTCTCCGTTAGCTAGACGCGAACAACCGGAGATAATGTGTCGTATTGATTCTCCCGGACGGTGGCATGCCCGACATATGTCAACCGTGCCGTCCTTCACAATAAATCTCCGGTAGTTATTAGTCATCATAACTTCATCCATAATTGCACAGACAAAACCTTCGGTTTCTCCAAAGAGGTCCCCGGAACGTAGCCAGGCTACGGACGCTGATTGATCTACATCGGGTCCATGTAGGGCCCGGAAAAAGCGTCCGTGAAGCTCCTTACTCTGCCATACCTCCCTGCGGTCGTTAGTGTCAAGCACTACAGGTTTGCGCCAGTTCTCTTTAGCCAAGGAGAGCGGGGTGAGGCCTTTGTCCATTGCAACCACATCCCGATGCATTCCCACGTCGGATTCTAGGAAATATTCCCTGAAACTGCATATCTCGCGATTGTGGAGAGTCTTGGCGTTTAAAAAGCCTCGACCTCCACAACTCCGCGGGATATACAGTCTCATAACCGAGGAGCGTGGGTGATGCATACGAAATGCCGTTAACAATGTACGGACCTTCCTATCCAGAGCGTCCAGTTCTGTTTGAGTCCATTTGAGTATGCCGAAAGAGTACATCAAAACCGGCATGACCCAACCGTTGAAAGCACGCACCTTGTTTCCGCCTGATAAAAGACTATTAAATACTTTTCTCAGGCGGCCGAAGAAGCGTTCCTTCAACGATTGCTTCATGTCAGCGACATTGATGCCCAGCGCTTCCGACATCCCCAAATACTTGTAGGTTTCGGTTGCTGAGAGGGATCTAAGGTTTATGGAATCTGAGAGTTGGGTTCCCACAGATTCCACAATTTCCCCTCGCTTTACATGCATGACCGCACATTTGTCCACACCAAATTCCATCCTGATGGCGCCACTGAAAGTTTCAGTTACCTTCAGTAGCTCCATCAGCTGCAAATCGTTGGGGGCAAAGAGTTTCAGGTCATCCATGTAAAGGAGGTGAGATATAACCTGACCACCTCTCCTCAATCGATAGCCCAGACCTGAATTCTCCAGCAACGTGCTTAGAGGATTCAAGGCTAAGCAGAACCAAAGTGGACTCAAACTATCGCCCTGGAAAATACCTCGCTCTATCCTTATCGGTTCACTATTCCTCTGAATCTGCCGACATCCTGGATAGCGAAGGACCGTATTCCATTGCCTCATACACGAGCTCAGGAAGGTGCGCAGAGTTGCATCAACTTTAAACAACTCTAGCACCCTCATGAGCCATGTATGTGGCACGGAGTCATAGGCCTTCTTATAGTCTATCCAACATGTCGACAGATGTCTTCGAGAACGGCGAACCTGTTGACTAATGGCCATATCAATGAGGAGCAGCTCCTTAGTACCGCGGGACCCGTTCCTACATCCATTTTGAGAAGCAGACATGATAGAATTGTCATCAATGTGTTTAGTGATTTTAGCTCTCAAAATGGATGTAAGAACTTTATAAAGTGTCGGAAGACACGTAATTGGTCTATAATTTTTGGGTTCCGCCGTACTACCCGATTTATGGAGCAGGTGGGTTATACCAGTTGTCAGAAACTTGGGTAGCGACCCTGACTCTAAGGCTGTCTGGAATAGGGTTGCCAAACAAGCGTGCGACCTCTGAATGCTCTTTATCCAGAAGTTGTGCAGTCCGTCCGGCCCTGGAGATTTCCAATTAGGCAACGGACGGACAGCACAAGCTACATCTTGGGGGCTGATTGTTGAGGCCCCCATTTCTGGTATGGGGTCACACGCTCGTTCGACTTCCCGAGTCCATTCACCTTCGGTATGACTGACAGGCACCGACCAGATGTTGCGCCAAAACAAACACATGGCGTCATCATCCGGTAGGTGCGTCTCAGACACACCTTGGTCCGGTCGCTCCCATGCTCTATACACCCACCTTTCATCACTTTGGAATGTGCGATTCAATGTGTATCGTTCCACCCGCCGCTTATACCTACGAATACGGTTTGCCCATGCATACACTTTCTGTTTCAGGAAGTCGATGCGCTCTGTGATGCGGGACATATAGTCTGGAGGACTTATGTCAGTCCCTGCAAATGCCCGCCTCACAAAGCGCATCACTCGAGGTCGAGTGTTGCCCTCCCTGAAACTGATTAGTTTGCCGATGAGTGCTCTGGCCACACCAATACGCCGCTCAATCCTGCACTGCCAGAATGGAACAGCTGGTTTCGGTCGTGTAGCTCTGTCATCAGGAAATTTAACGTGAGCTACACGACACGCTGCTACAGCCGCACAATACAGGATTGAGTGAGCATCAGTGAGGTTTTCGCAGTTGTCAAAATAGTTTGACAACTGCGAATCCAGAACAGCCACCAGCGCTCTATTTTTATTATGCATGGGCAAACGAGGTAAGCGTGGTCTAAGTTCGGGCGATATGTACCGATATTCTCGAATCGCACCCTCCAAAGCACTCCTCATTTCCTCATTATACTGGGTACTTACAATAGTAGCCATGTCATTACTTACCTCTTCAGCCCGACTAACTAGTTGATAGGACTGTGGTGGAACCACAGCCTGCGACGAAGAGGTAATGACCTGGCTACTCTGCATTTCTGTTCGCAAGCGATCAAGTACGGTGTCATCCAACATACGATTACGCTGGATTACCCGCACCTGATCCGACAGTCGTTGTGCCGACACGTTGACAGCTGGCTCAAGCACCTGAAACAGAGAGAGCATCCGAACACGGTACGCGGTCAGGTTGTTTCCTCCCTCTGTAGCCCCATAGTATGAGCGCATGACATTTTCATTGATGGATTGAGTCCATCGCATGCGCTGCACACTTCCGCCGGGAGCTGGGACCCTATCAGAGGCCGGTGGGCCCCGAGGTCCGAAGCCGTCCGGCGGCCGGCGTCTTCCTCGTCGACGAACTGGTGGTGGCGTCGTGGGCGGGGAAAAATACTCGTCGCTCGAGCTCGACGCAACTGCCACGGCCGGTGTCACAGCACTCACGACGAGGCTGGGTTCCGGCGGCGGCGAGGCGGAGCTGAGCGACGAGCCCGGAGGTGGATGGCGTGCGCTTCTTGCGTGAGATCTAGTCAACATTTTCCGTCTTCAATTTCATGTTAGGTTTTTTGATTTTATTGATGACATTTCATGTCACATTTTTTCTTTTTCCTTCTATTTGCAGTATTAAATCTCATTTTGCACAATGAAAACGATTTATGAGGGTCAGCTATTGCAACTTTTGATGTTAGTAACTGTTAAAATTGTTTAAAATAAAATTTTGGAATAAAAATAAGAATAAAATTATAGGAAGAGAAATTGAAGAAGTTGTCACTTAAAGGTGTTGCCACACTTAATTAATAATATTGTTACACTCATTGTATGCATGCAAACATTGTTAATTAAAAACTAAGTCTATAAGATCTTTGCATGTTGATAAAGTCTACAACTGTACAAAAGAAAGTACACATTTCATGATACATTAAATGAACTATATGTGTAAAATGCATTACAATCACGACTTTTTTAATGGGGGCAGGCAGAAACCCCATAACGCGTTACGATCTACAATACTTTTATTAATGCATTTGGTCGCACATTCACACCGGTTATTAGTACTACTTGTAGTTGGCCATGCGAAGAACTGATTAATCATATTTTAATCACGATTTTTACTTGTATTATACTGGATTGTCAATCGAAAAACTTGTATTCTTAATACGTAATTTGAGCATTTAAGAGTGCAGATAAGTTATCTGACAATTTCATTAAAAATATTAAACCTTTGGTAAACAAATATTGTTGGAAATTAAAAATGCATTTTTGCTTAAAACAGACATATATTTTTCTTGAACTTTTCTTTGAATGAACTTCCTGTAATTGAGTTTAAACCGACTATGTTGTCTGGTTTATTACCGTATTGGCGTAGCAAATAGCTTCTTCAGTAGATATGAAACTTGTGAACTAAGTTCTGCAATTTAAATAAAAATGCACAGTCAAACTCTCAAGAAAAATGTACTTAATCTTTCTTCGACACTTCAAATCTATACTAATATTATAAAGCTGAAGAGTTTGTTTGTTTGTTTGAACGCGCTAATCTCAGGGACTACTAGTTGGAATTGAAAAATTCTTTTAGTGTTGGATAGTCCATTTCTTGAGGAAGGCTACAGGCTATATAACATCACGCTACAACCAACAGGTGCTGAGCAGCGTGGGTGAAACCGCGAGGAACAGCTAGTTACACATATAGCGCTAAATTGAAATTGACCAGAACCGTCATTATTATATCTGATAGCTTCATATAATTGACAAATGTGGACGCGGGTTTTCACGAGAAGGAGCTCGTGGCTAAATAATAGCAGTCGTTTGGGTAGATCTTTGGGTTAAGCCACGCTTGCCTAGGTTGGTCTGTAGATGGGTGACCACCCGTTACATAATGAATTTCCACCGTGCGTCGGAAAAGCACGTAAAGCTATTGGTCCCGGCTGCCATTTATAGATCTTTGAAAGTCGTTACAGATGGTCAGTGTCCCAAAAGTCTGACAACCAGTCTTACCTAAGGGTATCGTATCACCCAGTTTCAACTGGGTTGGGATGTCAGAAAGGCAAACGCTCAGTAAAATACTGGTATTCAGCTGCATCTGGTAAGACTGGAAGCCGACCCCAACATAGTTGGGAAAAGGTTAGGTAGATGATATGTGGACGGTTTAAGTATCTGGGTTATTGTGTCACACGCTCATATTGGTGACTAGCGCGCTGCTCAGCACCTGTTGGTCTTAGCGTGATGTTATATAGCCTATAGCCTTCCTCAAGAAATGGACTATTTAACACTAAAAGAATTTTCCAATTCGAACCAGTAGTCCCTGAGATTAGCGCGTTCAAACAAACAAACAAACAAACAAACTCTTCAGCTTTATAATATTAGTATAGATTGCTTTCATTTTGATAATACAACAACATTTATTGCGTTATAGACGTTATCATAAGCAACAAGCAATAGATAAGGATTCTTTTTAAAATACTTCGCATTGTAATACAAAAGGGGTAACGCAGTTGAAGTGTAGATCTGTGGTAAATAAATACGAAAATAAATGTTCCTAAAACCCTATTTTCGGACTTCATATCCGAATATAATCCGATACGATATTGTGAGTAACCGGAACAACTGCCGGTCGGATCATTGGCCATTTTCCCGTGTGTCCGGTACTTTCCCTTCCATATGCCACTTAGAGGTATCAAACATGTCTTAAAATATCTTTACAAACACACATTTTAATTTAGTCAACTTTTCTGGATGGATTTGAAAAAAGGAATCAAATGATCCCTTGCAATTGTATGCTGTGAATATTTATAATTTCAATTGATTGATTCTGTAAAAAAAACATTCGTTTTGTCTCTGATTGAATTCGTGTTTAAAAATTGTTGTTTCATATATTTTTACATGACTTCAGTCTGTGCTAATTTGTTGATTATCTGTATATTTCCACAGCAATACATTTGTACGCTACAGAATAGAGCGCTAAGTGACGATGAACACATTTTTTTGTTTGTTTTAAAACGTTGCCCCACAATCGTTTCTCCTAAATCATGGTTGCATTTACAAACATTTAAATTCAAATTCACAAACAGCTAGACCTAACTAGCTAGAAATAACTATCTGTAGTTAATAAAAATATTTGTTCCGTGCGGGGATCGAATCCGCGACACCTACTTACTACCTGCATCTAATTTTATTCTACACCATCTTAGTCGCGATTAAATATATTAAAATTTAGCTTGACAACCACTATTGTTTGGTAAAAACCGTCATTTTCAGTATAATGAAATTGTTATTTCTCTAATACGGAGTAACTAAACTATCATTAATACTGTCAAATTATAATACAGTTAAGATGTGTCACTTATATCAATCTCGGAATACGAATCCTTGTTTGACAGAAATAAACTAAATTTTAGTGATTTTTAGAGTAGTTTTAGTTTAGTTCATGACAACGGAATCAACATTAATATAAAACAAGTTAACGTGGACTATACACAAAATATTTAAACTTAATTGTAGTAATTTTGATTGTTCATAACTAAGTTTTAGTCCAATATCTAAAGACATGATCTTGACATTAGATAAGTTACTAAGAGAATGTTGTAGAAGTCTATGTTGATGTTGGATTCTTTTTTATTAGCAAAATTTAAAAAAGTAGTGATCCGCTGGTATCGGGAGCAAGGTCCAAACTACTGGTGGTTAGGGCTCCACAGACAGGAACCTCCTCACAATGCGGGCCATATCGAGGAGTACTGCCTTCTAAATCAAGCTCTTAATGCAACCGCCTAAGGAGAGCTTCGACGGATGGTTGTCGAAGCTCTTGTCTATCAGGCCATAACCCGTTACGATATATTGGGTGCTTATTATCATACAAATAATTGTCACCAGAGCAATATAGTAATAAATATAAATAAATAAATATCTTGGGACAACTCACACACAACTCGCTATCTGATCCCAAGCTAAGCAGAGCTTGTGTTATGGTAACCAGACAACTGATATACATACTTATATAATTTATAAATACATACATATTATAGATTAATCACACCCAGACACAGAACAAACAATCATGCTCATCACACAAAGTTTGTCCTGGGTGGGAATCGAACCCACGACCTCCGGCTCAGCAGTCAGTGCCACTAACCACTAGACCAACAGGCCCGTCGAAATAGTAATACAAGTAATGATTTAAGTTTTTTTTAGGGTTCTCTCGTTTTCTCAGTCTATTTGACTGTCTGTTCGTACACTCACTAATGAAATTCGGAGAGAAGGTGTATTCTATAAACTGCTAAATAAAAGTACTGTCAAATTATTAAAAAAAGAGGGGTGGCTGTCTGTACATGTTACAGAGGGTTGAAAAAAAAAACAATCTATAAAACCGATGTGGTGTTACCTCACTCTAGTTTCTTAAGTAAAAGGAAGAAAATGCGAAAAAAAAAATAGTTTTGCAGTGCATAGAACTTATTACTTTTTCCACTTGTATAATAAACTAGCTTTCGCCCGCGGCTTCGCCCGCGTTAAATTTGGGTTAACACAGTTCCCCTTGCGCCTTACTGATTTGTTGTTTTCCCTTTTCTTCCCTCTTTCTCCCTCACATCCCACTTTTTTTAAATAAAAATTAGCCTATGTCCGTCTCCTGGTTCCCAACTATCTATGTACCAAAATCATCACAATCGGTTTAGCCATTAAAGCGTGAAGAGGTAACAAACAAACAAACTCACTTTCGCTTTTATAATATTGGTAAGGATAGGTTCTTTCGATAGTTTTTCAAACTGTTTTTTTAAACATTCGTACTATACTTGTTATTCATACTATACTTGTTTTAAATTTTAATCGTTTATATTAGTAAACTAGTATTTTAAGTACAAATAGCCCTTAAACCTACATTTAAGTCCCAATTACTTACAAGAACAGGCTCTATAATATAGTTACAAGCACACATGTCAAGAAGTTATACCGGGCGGACAGAAACGCTCTAAGTGAACCCGCTAACTGCTCTAAACTTGATTAATAACTTAACGCCTTGCTAACTTACTGATCTATCAGGTTTTGTGTGGTATGCCTCATAAAATTGTGTTAAAAGTTATAAGAACAAGAAGTCCTGGTTTCGATTCTCGCTTTACATAAGATAAAATAAAAGAAATATTTCGTAAATATGGGTATAAATAAGGGTGTTACAATATATATAAATATAAAACAGTCATATTTTGCAAAAGTACAGTGTTTATGTCACACAATTAAAGAAGATTAAACATTTTAAATTTTAGCTACCTGTTATTGCATACCAAGAAAAAATATTTAATTACAATTAACATCATCAAGTAATAATCATTCATCAATTAATAATACGTGTCTTTAATGTCAATTCATTCAAATATGAACTTATTCTTATTTATCAGTCACTAATATAATTAATATCACATTTTTTTTTAATTTAAATACATACCATTTAAACAATCTCCTTATCCAATAGAAAATCCGCAACACCATAATATACATTGTCTATTAGAAAGCTCCGAGGTTCTTTTTTAAAAAAAAAAAAACAAGTATTAATGGTAAGTAATTCAAATTGTCTTTCCAACTATGTACTTGGTATCCTTACTATATAATATTATAAAAGCGAAAGTGAGTTTGTTTGTTTGTTACCTCTTCACGCTTTAATGGCTAAACCGATATTGATGAATTTTGGTACAGAGATAGTTGGGAACCAGGAGACGGACATAGGCTAATATTTTTTTGAAAAAAGTGGGATGTCAGGGAGAAAGAGGGAAGAAAAGGGAAAACTTAGCGTTGCTATTACAAATCAATAAGGCGCAAGGGGAACTGTTTTACCCCAAATTTAACGCGGGCGAAGCCGCGGGCGAAAGCTAGTTTTATTATAATTCCATTTATTATAAGGCCATGCAACAAACACTTTTGCGCATCAGTGTTGATTTAGGCAAAATTTTATTAGGTTTTTTTAGATTTTGTAAATATATGGAAAATGCTACAAATGACCATTTCTTTTCATTGCGTAAACTTAGTGGGTTAATTTTTTCAGAACTCTAAGGAACCGCAAACTTAAGAATATGGTTTTAATTTCAACTCAATACCTAAATGCGTTCCCGAGAGAAAGGGTCTTGACAGACAGACAGACAGGCAGACAGACAACAAAGTGACTCTATAAGGGTTCCGTTTATTTCTCATTGTACTACGGAACCCTAAAACATGAATATTGGTCAAACACCAAGCTAGGTGTCTCTCAAATTGTATTACAGGACGAACGTCCGCAAATACAGTTGTCAAACGCGCCTGGATAGTTACGCAAACGACTAAATCAATTCTCCGGCAAAATGCATCGAAGTGCTGGAGAATTCAGGGCAGACGCACGGTTGCAAATCACATTGTCGCCCGCGGCCATTGCCATTACTCCCTGACCTCTTATTCAAGTGACTGTGGGAACTTTGTGGAGGTGACCAGCTCACCAGGGAGTTCAAGCAACAGTGGTTACGATAACGGTGTCTACGGACGTCCGGTTATGGGTAACTAAGTTGTTTTCCCGGTGGGAATGTTCTGATTACGGTTGGTCGGTTGGTTGCTGCTCGTATTATGATGGAGATATCTTTATTTTGTACCTGCTGAATGTGGCTTTTGAATTTTACATTCGAATTGGATTTTTATAAACTTTTTTTTTTCACTTTTTTTTTAAATAAATTAAACCTATGTCCGTTTCCAGGGTCCCAACCATATCTGCACCAAAATTCATCAAAATCGGTCAAGCCATTTAGGCATGAGAAATAAGGGAGAAAGAGGGAAGATAATAAAAAAAAAACTTAGCTTTGCTATTACAGTAAATAAGGCGAATTTAACGCGAGCGTAGCTGCGGCTAAAAGCTAGTCCGTTATAAATGAAATGCGAACATTTGAAACATAACACTTCAATAACACTCAACAAAACACGATTGGCTATTAATGGTATTCCAAACGTATTTGAATATTTAAATTAGTGTTCCTATTTCAAAATACGTCAGGTTGTTTCATAGTAGGTATCACCTCTCCGTATTTATTCAAATTATTTTACTGTTTTAATTCTCCAGAACTCAAACTTAAATCAATTATTTCATATTTATTTGCATACCATTATGTGGAAAGGTGTTAAATAAGTCTTAAAAGTAAGGTACAATTATGGACCCTGTAAGGGGACAGCAACATAGTAATTCATGTAAAAAATAAATTCATCAATAAAAAGTTATAAATTATTTTCAATTATTATTAAATTGTATAATAAGAAATAAAAACTAAATAATTAGTAATAAAGTCAAATTAAATTAAATAATCAAAAATTAAGTATCACAACATATTATTATTGCTAAGATCACTGTCAATAATTTTATCAGTCGTATATTTGTCAATTGAGTCAAGCTTTATTAACTAGAATTATTTTAAGTGTATTTACAAATTTTGTGTCACTGATTTCATTTGATAAGCAATCGGGTAATTTATTTCAATTACACCATTACAGGCACTTATACAAGTCAAAACAAAAAAAAAAATATCTACAGTCCCAGTCACAAGGCATAATAACTTGTGAAAGTACTGGAATTGCCCATTTCAAAACGCATCATTTATAATGCGATACACGATTCAAAGGGTCATAAAAAACGTTACAAATTTTCCCAGTAATAAATAAAAAAAGAAGACGAAGTTATTTTTGTTTAATAAAAAAAAACAGAAAAAAATAAGTATCATTCAGATAACAATGACTAAATTACTAACTGAAGAATATAAGTATTAATCTAACCTAAGCGCTCGAGTGTCTAGTACAAAAGACTTCGAAACCTTTTCATGATGCATGTAAATATGTCGTATGTGTCACTTTTGCAAATAGTGTACATGCACGCACCTATTGTCTATGAATAGTTCTACTTTGGCAGTAATTTAAGCACTTCCATTATGCGCCCTAGGATGCTTTTCAGTCACAGCTTGTCTATCACCGCACCTTACTAGGTTCTACGGAACTCTCTTTGAGTTCCATTACCGCGATTTACTACCCCTGGCTAGGTATTACAAATTAAACAGCGATTTACTTTGATGATTATTAGCAAGCCATGAATTATTTTATTATTTTGGGGAAACCAGGAGCTTCAAAGTCAAAGTATTTGTAAAGATTCCGCGATGTTGCCAACAAACAAAACAAAGGAAATACTGTTTTATGAATAATTGCCGTTATTGACTGTTTGGAAAAATAATTCACAATGGAGTAGCCGTCAGAGTTATGTGAATATTAAATAATTGTACTGTAAATAAATTAAAAAAATATATAATATAAAAAAAAACGTTGCCCTTCATTAGGAATTTCTCTTGTATCGTGGTTGCGTTTACAAACATTTAAACTCACATATACAAACAGCCAGACCCGGAACAATCATCTGTAGGCCATAAAAAATATTTGTTCCGTGCGGCGATCGAACCCGCGACACGCAGCGCAGCAGTTGATCGCTCGCCCACTGCGCCAACCATGTCGTAAAAATTTGAAATAAAGATTAGATTAGTTTTTTTCTTGTTCCGTTTAGTTACAAATAATGATGAATAATAGTAACGTGATTTTTCTTTTATAACTTTTGCCCGCGGCGTCGCTAATTTGGGGAAACACAGTTCCCCTTGCGCCTTATTGATTTGTAATAAATAGCAACGCTAAGTTTTCCCTTTTCTTCCCTCTTTCTCCCTCACATCCCACTTTGAAAAAAATACATGCCCCTCTCCTGGTTCCCAACTATCTCTGTACCAAAATTCATCAAAAAAAGGTTAAGCCATTAAGGCGTGAAGAGGTAACAAACAAACACACTCACTTTCGCTTTTATAATATTAGTAAGGATCAAAGAGGCTGATTCATTGCTTTTCCTGTTGAAACGAATTTAAGGGTTGACTTTGGTATTTACCCAGAAACGGCCATATCTTTTGACTCCGTTTATTTAGAGGTTTGATTTACAGCTCTAAGAGACAACAGATTTGAGTATGTGGTTTTAATATCAACTCGATGCCTCCTCGCGTTCCAGAGACCACTAAGTAATAAGTTCTCTTTTTTCGTTTTGAGGTCCGGAACATAAAAAAAAAATACGACATTACAAACCTAAGCAGAAATGTTAAGAATAGATCTCCTGGCAGTTTTCAATTAATTTGTAAAGTTATAGGAAATTCGTAACAAACAAAATTCATCGTTTTCATAAAATAACTTGTGCCCACTCACTTGTTTGTTAACTTTATCACAACAATTTTATAAAATACTGCTTTCATTTTTAGCATTTATTTCAGACTTTAAATACTATGGATTTTTGAATTTGATTTGGTGGAAAACCATTTCAGATAATTGATCATCCAGAATATAGTTTATATTCTGATACCAATTTAAACCAATATATCTTGATACCAAATACAAAGCCGTTAAACTGTTTGAGAGTTGATGTCTGATATTCTTAACGACAGACATAAAAATCTGTAAAACAATGACTATTAAATTTCTTAAATTTTTGTTTTTTAAATTAAATATACAATACAATAAAAAAAAAATAATAGTTAAAATTATTGTAGTTTTACAAAACTTCGTAGCTTCGTAGCGCCTACGACGTAGCTCTTGCTACGCCTCGTAGGGAATAAATAAAAACTTACGGATAGTTGTATTTTGACATAAGTTCTATGAGACATATTATTATGTCAAAATACAACTATCCGTAAGCAAAACGAGTCGTTTTTGTTTATTTGAGCCGGGCGTAAGCAGTGCAAATCACGATCATTTTATTTTACACTATGTTATTGAGGGCATACATTTGTTTATAAAGACAACTTTTCTTTGAAGAGTTAGGCAGAGGTGTGCCTGCAGCACATCATATTAAGTCAGTTATGTTAAGATATTTTTTGTTTGTTTCAGAATCAAAAATGGCCCAGATGTACTTAGCTGTCACCATCGTCGCGCTGCTAGCGATCTCACACGGCGTCAGCGCAAAACGTAAGTGCTTAACTTAAATATACTAAAATGCCTCCTTTCTATATGAATGTATATATGAGATCAGCACCACGCGGGAGCAGTGCGGTTCCGTGGATCTCATTTGTCTTTGGGTTTTATGGTCTTCAACAAAAAGTTTTTTTTTCTACTTTTTAAAGTCTAAATACGGGCTAGAAATACCCCGTCTAATAGTAGTGAGCATTGTGCGATTACGTGTTCGCTAATTTGTTTGAAAATCGAACGCAGAGTGCCTGTTTCGATTCCAACCAGCCAGGCAGATTCGGATTGTTCGAAAGAAATATTACGGCTCCGGAAAACAAAGTGCAAAAAAAGAATATTAAATTAAATTAAATCGTTTATTGGACCCAGTAGAATATAGCCTAGTACAAAATATGACTACACAAGGTTTTAATATAAGAAGGCTGCTATAAACTACATGAGCGTGTGTCTTCCAAACTAGGTTTAAGTGAAGTGAACTGATTTCTGAACTGAGTTGGAAATCAGTTCACTTCACTTTCAAAGACAATATGAATTGAGGAGCTTGATATTAAAATAGTATGACAATTCCAAACTGGTAGTAATTAGATTATATACAATTCTGACATTTTCAATACAATTTTTTCAATTTTGAACAAGCTTTGTAAGCAGTACGATATAGATCCGTTCCTAACTAGTGTGTCGTCAGCCAGGAAATGCTTAAGCCGTAACTTTTTCTTTATTAAGATGTTTTTTTATGCCGTGCGAGCAACTTACTATTATGTTGTAGTAAAAACTAGTTGGTGTGAATGTCTTCAAAAACTATTTCTGGAGTCTGTATTTCCTGACAGCTATAACCTGGGGGTCTTCAAGTCAAGAGTGAATAGGTTATTTCTAGGTAAGCGTGCTTCATCGTCGACCACATCATCACTTACCATCAGGTGAGATAGTGGTCAAACGCGAACCTATCACTAATAAAAAAAAAATAAAAAAAAATCTTTTTTATATTGTCATCTGTATGCTATAAGTGGAGACCTGTAATTGGCTTTCCGACTTATGTACTGTCTTTAATCTGTTGGTTTTAGCTGTAAGTCATCCATATTTTATAAATAAATAAAAAATAACTTTACAATATGTGTAATAAAGTATGGATGGATTTTAGACAGTAGCGTGTCGCTTCAGCCAGTCAGCCATTAACTATTGTATTTCTAAAGACCAACACATATTATTGGTTGTATATTGTTACCAATAGCTTCTTCTACAATGTAGGCTGTTCAATGAGTTTGACGTTCCCCTCCAGGCACATCTAAAGTCAAACAGCACCCACCTACGTATGATTATATAATGATAGTAAAATAAGGCCGTTACCGAACTCTGAATCAACAATTGCTGTTTATTCCTACCTCCCGATCACCACTGGAAGTAAACTGAATTGTTTAACTTAGCTACAACTTGCCTAACTTGCTCTAACTTAAGGCCTAAGACCCTGAACAAATGTGCAAAACTTAGAAGAAACTTGGTCCACGATACTTGGAATGTATGTAAAAGTTGTGTTTATGATCACGTTCTATGTTGATTTAGGCAGTATGTTACATTTTGGAAATTTCTTATTTATACGAAGGTTATAGATAGGCCCGCACGACGCGACGTAGATGTAAGTTTTGATTTCGATGTTCGAAATTATGGTTACAAAAATAACTAACTCATGGATTTTTCTGGGGTTGTGGGTTGTTCGAAAGTGATACTGCAGCCCGGACAAAGAGGGCAAAAGATGGAATATGGGTGGGTTTTTATCAGTAAAAGCCTGACACTCCTCCCCGTTCCGCCCAGAGCGGGGGAAGTTATTTGATAACCCATCCTCAAAACAGGCATGTATTCTGTTTATTCTGTAATTTAATTATCAAAATAGTGTCATTCTGCCAAGCGGATCATAATAAAAAAACATATATTGAGGTTTTCTTTTAAGCATTCGTATTTTCTGATTTAAAACTTTTAACACTACAATTTTTATAAATGGATAGATTTATTTCGAAACTGCGCACTTTATAGCGTACGTAATTATAGTATTTCTCAAAAGTAAATAATTTATATGTTGGAATTTGGAAGACGCTACAGAAATTGTGAACATTTTTTACAACAGAAACAAAGAAAACGCATAAAAATAAAGAAAACAAACCAAAATAAGATCAAATATTATGAAAAAGTGGTCAAAAAGATGACAGTCATACGTCAATGTCGGTGACGCAATTTAAAGTTGAAGGGTGCCACCGTAAATGAGGTAAGTTCCTCACTCTTCATGGGACCCTAGAGACCAAGCGTAGAAAATACGTTTGGACGAAAAAAGAAAGATTTTCGGAAAAATAATACGTTGTCAAATGAAAATGAACAGTGAATTTATGTAAGATATGATTTATTTTTGTCAGCGCAGACTTATAAATACAGTACATTATTTGTGTGTGTGGTCGCAGTGTCAACACCTCGGAATTGTGATGCGGATCACACCTGAGTCATAAATACAATTTATTGCAAAAGCTATTTTATTTATTAGTGAAGCGCTTAGTTAATTAGTTGATTGTAATATTGATATAATAAATCAGTTATCAACAATATACTAAGGCTTTTGTTGCAATGCATGTCTGAGAATCAGTCCCGCCTTCGCCAACTGTTCAGCAAGTTTTGTCTCCACCCGACTTCTAATTATACACTAGCTGTTCCACGCGGTTTCACCCGCGCTGCTCAGCACCCGTTGATCGTAGCGTGATGTTATATAGCCTATAGCCTTCCTCAAGAAATGGACTATCCAACACTAAAAGAATTTTCCAATTCCAACCAGTAGTCCCTGAGATTAGGGCGTTCATATAAACAAAGAAACAAACTCAGCTTTATTATATTATTAGTATAGATTACTTGGACACTTTATTAAGTAGTGTACACATATATATACGTATTTTAATGTTCAAACACAACACACCGACAATGCATTGAATACTATTTAAGTTGAAGCTAATTAAATTGACAACATTTTAATAAACAAATAATAATAGTGTTATGAAATCATTTACATCGTACCTACTCATTAATTTAATTATAATTTTTGAACGAGACATTAATAACATTTCATAACACATACCTAATGTAATTAGAGATGTGATATTAAAACTTTTTTGAAACACCTTTTTACGTGTTTAAAAAAGTTTGTAAAAAAAGGAGATTGTTGAAATAACACCTACGTTAATTAAACCAGTTAATTTATTTAAAATTAATATAAACGTGGAAGGGTGTAGACAGCCGTTTTGTAGATTAATGAAAACTTTTATAATGTGCGTGGGGCAATTTTTTTTTTTTAAATAACATGTAATTTAGAACATAAAAAATTGTGTGAATAAAAGTTTAATTATGGTTGAGAAAGAATATATATATAAATGGTTGAAAAGGGCTAAATGAAACTAAAATAAACAATTTAATGACGAGACAAATTAATCGTCACTATATCTAGATAAAAAACTTTTAGAACCATGGGGTTAGTGACCAAAGATTTCTCTTAAATTAATGATAATTGACAGTCGCCTAATATAACTCTATCCTTCAATGACAGTTACCTCAGTGAGACAAATCGAAAAGACTCATTTATCAAAACTAGTTGGACAGTTTGACAATACCACAAGAGGGGCATCAAAAGGAAAACTGTGTTGGTAACTAGTATTCAGCTACATCCGTTTAGACTGGAAGCAAACCCCAGCATAAATAGGAAAATACTATGCACGACAAAGACTATGATGGAATTTCAGCTTCAATCCATAACTTCTACTAAAGCTAAACATCTTAACTACCCTCATTTTTTCCTTTAAGTCGTACTGAACACATCTTACATAATATTCAAGTACTTACCATTGTTCGTAAGTTTATTGACAACGTCAAGACGTGAGCAATCTTCATCTTTCTAAACGACAATGTGCGGTAACAGGTATATAATGTTTACTTTTCGTCACGCACTGCGGAAAGTTCTAAGTGTCATGTTTTACATGGTAGATTATAATCGCGAGTATACAAGTGCCATTAGAAGAAGGTAAGGGATGTCTGTTTTAGCCTTTGAGGGTCTTTTGAAAAAAATATAAGAACTTTTTGGTGACTAATTTGGTCCTGTTTAGTTCACGTATTTCTTAAAAAGCTAAGTGTCAGGTGATTAAATCTTAGCTGTTATAAAAGGCTGATAAAATCAATGAGATGGTATTTGTTTTTATTTTCAATGTTATGATTTATTTTTATAGTTTAAAACTATGCCTAAAAACTTGTAGTACATATGTTTTCATTTACGTTGAAGACACGGTTGGTGCAGTGGCTGTGCGATCGACTGCTGCGCTGCGTGTCCCGGGTTCGATCCCCGCACGGAACAAATATTTGTATGGCTTACAGATGTACTGTTTGTGTATGTGCGATTGAATGTTTGGAAACGGAATCACGATACAGGCGAAATCCTAGTGTGGGGCAACGTTTTAAAAAAGAAAGAAAGAGTTAATGTCCAAACCTTGTTTATTAAGCTTTAATTAGAGCAAGTTTAAATATGCCAATATTGAACCCAGTTGCAAAATAAAGAAAAACCTGCCACACAATAATAACACAATGAGAATTTCATAGGTTTTAAAATAACTTTATCCATCTCCATGTATTTTATGCAAATTTATTTATTAGGTATCCCTTTTGGTTTTAAACCGATTAATGAATAAAAGGTATTGCCACAATGTGAAAATAATAGCAACAAAAAGTATGATTTATTTAAATACTTTCATTTGTTTCGAGTGTTCAAAGGGAAAGTTGTAATTTTAACCGCAAAGTTATCACAAAAGTTAAGGACACCATGGTAGTTATAACGAAAACCTTTGATAAATGCAAAAAGGTTTTGAAATAAAATTGTATTTATTTGAAGTTTTTCATGTAGTTAGATTGCTAGTTTTATTTCTATTTTTAACTTCTTCTGATTCAAAGTTTATTCAATTGCGATGAATGAAATTAATTTGAAGCTTCTTTTTTTTCCTGGCATCATTCTAATATGGAATTTATTTTCTTTACAATTAATAAAAATGATCAAAATTTTCATATTAAGGTTGCAGATTATTTTCTCCTACAATAATGAATCCTTACTATATATATATAATATTATAAAAGCGAAAGTGAGTTTGTTTGTTTGTATGTTTGTTACCTCTTCACGCTTTAATGGCTAAACCGATTTTGATGAATTTTGGTACAGAGATAGTTGGGAACCAGGAGACGGACATAGGCTAATTTTTATTTTAAAAAAGTGGGATGTGAGGGAGAAAGAGGGAAGAAAGGGGAAAACTTTACGTTGCTATTACAAATCAATAAGGCGCAAGAGGAACTATGTTACCCCAAATATAACGCGGGCGAAGCCGCGGGCGAAAGCTAGTGACATTAAAATTTTTACGAGTTGCTAAAATGAAAACTCATATGACTAAAAATTCCATCTAAACCAAGTTTTAGTTCAACTGAAGATATGATTTCATTAACAACAACCTACAACTTGTGACGTCCAGTCTAAATCCAGCTATAATTCAATTGGTGTAACTGGTGATGCGTGATCATTTGATCGGAATCAACCACGTAGGTACATACACAGTCTGTGCCAGCCCGAGAGATTAAAAGACTTATAGAGCAGACATAGGGTATATTTTCAAACAACATTTTTGATTTATTTTGACAAACGAAAAGTACCTTCCGTTGATCCCGGCTGTCATTTGTAGATCTTTGACAGTCGTTACAGGTAGTCAGTGTTCCGAATGTCTGACAACCAGTCTTACCAAGGGGTATCGTATTACCCAGTACTAACTGGCTTGTGGAGGTCAGATAGGCAGTCGCTCCATGTAAAATACTGGTATTTAGCTGCATCCAGTTAGACTGGAAGCCGACCCCAACATAATTGGGAAAAGGCTAGGCAGATGATAATGACACACGAGGGCACATCAACCTACACTAAACCATTTTAACCTGATCTCTCTACTACGGTGTGCGATTCGTAGTAAAGAGATCAAGTTATAACAGTTTAGAATAGGTTGACCTGCCGTCGTGTATACATCACTAGGTAGCCGCTCTGAGCAGAACGGGAGGGAGTGTCAGACTTTTTCTGATTAAAAGCCATCCATGTTAATTCTTTTGCACTTTGTCGTCTGAAGTCGCGGTATCTCTTACGAATATCTCGCAACGGGTAGTAACAAGCATTGAGTTACGATTTTCTTTGTCTTGTCTCGTCTATCACTCGAATATTTGAATATCTTTGGTGCCAGCCGTAACTGTTAATAACAATCTGTTACTGTTAATAAGTTTCAAAATCAGTTTCGTGCCCGTTATATTGTTTTGGTCATACTATGTTGTAATGGTCTTAGTTCTCACAACAAAACTTTGAAGTTTGTATAAGTTGGCAACATAAGGAATATTGTGCCTGTTTAAAAAACACATTTTTCTGCACAGACTGAATGTCTTTCTACTGACGGTCTTTACTACAGACCAGAAAGACTGGCTATTATAAAATTGACAAAAATATCGCGATTACTTACGCGTTCCAATTTATGTATTTTAAATGGGTTTGCCGTAAGGGGAGAGGGAGGGCACCAGCTTACAAAGTGTCTGGCAGTCGAGGAAGTGAGCTGACCCATACATGAGGTTGAGATGGTTTAATGTTGTGGTGGAAATTCAATATGTTTTCACTATGATGGTCCCTGAGATAAAGTTTTTTAGGTTGATGTCTATCACACCCTTGATATGACTATACTCCTGATTCAATTTACTACTTAACCACCTATGGATGCAGTCATCTATTCAAACAACGAATTAAATAGTTTATCAAACCGTGAACTCAAGTTTAAAATTCTGGCGAATTTGACGAAACTTTAGGAAGTTTAGTACCGGTACTAAATCCTACAAATTCTTTGCCAGAAGTAGTTCAGCACATTATTACGGATGCAAAACTAGGCAAAGGAATATCTTGGTCTGTTCGCGTAGTTGCGGAGTTAAAAGTCAAACGGTTTGGATCTTTTGTATGAAACTTATATTTCAGGAGTATGTTACCTGTTAGTAAGGTGAAAATATGTCTTTGTTGCACTTCCTCGTTGGTCTTCTGGTCGTCAGTCGGCGACTGCTGCATATGAAGATCTGGGTTGAATTCCTAGGTCGGTCAAAAATCATAAGCCATTTATTCAAATTAGGCTAATAATCAGCACTTTTTGAACGTCACATTACAAGAGACAGTCCCACAATACGCCCCCCGTTTTAGCTGGGAAGAAGTGGCGGAACAAACTCCCCAGCAACACATCTGTCGGTCAGGTTAGAAGAACTAGATTTTATACAATTTCGTTTATCACAACGTCAAGGTGTTTTTGGGTTTTTTCATCAGGAATATCACGGTAGCAGCTATAAAGTCTGGATTTGCGGTTGATGGCAATAGGTTCCCCCCTATTTCAAAACTGTACTGGCGGAATGTAGGTGTAGTCTAGTCTAGTCCTCTGCCGAACCTTTCGGAGATTTCATGCGTGATGTTATGTTTTATTTTTGAGTCTTTATCGTTTAATTTCCTTTCTACTAACATCTTATACATACCCTAATACTTCATTATTGGATTTTGAACTCTCGGCACTGAGGTTTTCGTTAGGATATAATTTTATTAGGAAAATTAGACTCGTTATTTAAAGGTGGCTGCTAAAACGAACTATTTTATTTTTAGATCCGTTCATTCATTTTAGACTAACAGATTATGAATGGCTTTTACATACAGATTTATAAATAGATATTATTATTAGTTTGAGTTTACACACTGTACACAACTAGTACTGGTTTTATTTGATGTTTTAAACGATTCATTTTAACAGATTTAATTAATGAAAATGGGTATATTTGTCTTGTGAGCCTCCAGACCTCTGAGAATTCAGAAACTCTACATGTTTGCACGAGAAAAATTGTGATTGTTGATTATAAAAAAAACGTACCCTCAAAACAGAGGAATGACTCATTGAATAGCAATGTTGAGGAGTACATTATGAGTATCCTTAAAACATCTCTAAGTATCTTGTCATTTAGAATGAGTAATACATATCTAACAAAACAAAAAAAAAAGTACGAATTTCTTAACAAAGTTCTGCGCTTCGGCACTTACCGTATATCTTCGGAAGTGAACGCGTTTTGATAAGATCTAAATTAGAGCTGTTACAGTTAAACTGTTAAAAGTACTTTGTTATTCCCTTGTATTAACATGATTTCAAACATTTTTTTTAAACGTTGCCCCACTAGGAATTTCTCCTGCATCGTGGGTGCGTTTAAAAACATTTAAACTCACATACACAAACAGTCAGACTCGAAACGACTATCTGTAGGTCATACAAATATCTGATCCGTGCGGGAATCGAACCCGCGACACGCAGCGTAGCAATCAGTCGATAGCACAGCCACTGCGCCAACGGTGTCGTCAAATTGTGATCAGCTATTATTTTGTTTAAAAATGACCCGTTTTTTTTTCTACCATTATTACAATTAAAGAAAAAAGCTATACTAAGTTGTGTAAGTGAATTACTTAAATATCGCGAAGCTCAAATGAGTTTGAATAATCTTGATTGGATAACTACCAACTTATTCAATCAAAGTGATTAATGACAAAAGGTATCTTACGAGAACCTCGTGAAAGTAAGAAATATAAGCAAATCAAGTAAATTGACTTGGCTCGCCAGGATGTCGACATGCGGAAATTGAAATTTTGTTTTTGCTTTTACTCTGGACACTCTTAATGTGCTCGTTTTTCTACATCGTTCTCACATATTTGTATAATCTCAACATGAATGATATATCCGTGAATTTTTTTAAATAATATATTATGATACTAGCTGTTCCACGCGGTTTCACCCACGCTGCTCAGCACCTGTTTGTCGTAGCGTGATGTTATATAGCCTATAGCCTTCCTCAAGAAATGGACTATTCAACACTAAAAGAATTTTTCAAGTCGAACCAGTACTTTCTGAGATTAGCGCGTTCAAACAAACAAACTCTTCAGCTTTATAATATTAGTATAGATAAAATAAAAAAAAAAACGCAAATATGGGTATGGTAAGGGTGTTACAATATATATATAAATATAAAACAGTCATTTTGTCAAATGGACTATCCAACACTAAAATAATTTTCCAAATCCAACCAGTAGTCCCTGAGATTAGCGCGTTCAAACAAAGAAACAAACAAACAAACTCTTCAGCTTTATAATATGAGTATAGATAGTATAGATAAATGAGTGTCCGTTCACAAATTATTATGTCTTGTGACTGGGACTGTAGCAGCATCTTTTTTTATGACATTCGAAAGTGCCTGTAATGGTCTAATTGAAATAAATGCTTTGAGTTTGAGTTTGAAGTTAGGTACATGTTTCACTCGCCCCAGTGTAGCAGTTAGAGACTTTAGAATATTATTTGACTTAAGAAACCATTCTTACAAACTTTGCACGTTGCAACTTCAGATCTTTTAAACACAGCTTCTATATCGGACTTACTTTCATAATAAGCTAGGGGGCAATAAGTATTAGAATTTAAAGTAATTAACCTAAGTTTAGAACAATAAAAACTACGTCACTTTACTTTTAGTAAAGATTCTTTTAGGATGCAAGAATTGCTTTGTATTTTCTCTAATGGCTACCTAAACTTTGCACACAGTAACAATATTGTTTAAATGAATAAGTTTGTATAATTAAAATCCACGACATTCTTGATATTAATTCCCTAGAAACAGTTTTAGAAAAAACTTTTATTTAATTTTTACTCCTATAAGTGCTGCAGTTAAACTAGATGAAGTATGCGATTCGGTAATCTTCTAGTTTTCAGGGATCGTCAAAGAAAAAAAAAAACTGAACCCTTGTAGAATCACTTGGTTGTCCGTCTGTCTAATATTGCAAAAGTGAAAGTGAGTTTGTTTGCTACGATTCACGCCTAAATGGCTACACCGATTTTGGTACAGAGATAGTTGGGACCCTGGAGATGGACATAAACTAATTTTGTTAAAGTGAGATTTGAGGGAGAAAGAGGGAATAAAAGGGAAAACTAAGGTTTGCTATTACAAAAAATAAGGAGCAAGGACAAAAACTACAGGTAGCAGCTAATCAGGAAAGGGGAACTGACCCCGAATTTAACGCGCGATAGCACATTCACTGCACCAACCGTGCCTTAGTTAGATTATTGTCATTCCAATAGCATTCACTTGTAATGTGACAGTTCAGATTCAATTGTTTCTGTAATAAGGACTCTAACTTTTTGAATAGGGTAGTTGACATCACCAATCAATTGATATACTTTTTATGAGCTGTCAAAACGCGCTTTCACCACAGATTTTGTATGAGACTCGCAACCGATGACGTCACTTAGTTGTCAAGTCAATGATGCAACTATTTATTGATTTAAAAGCAACTAAAAATCGATTTTTAAAGTTATTTTGAAATGAATGGAGTTCTCAGGTCTAGAACAAGGTGTTCTATCAGAAACATTGTGTTTTTAAATTATTGGTTAATGGTATCAACTACCCAATTGTATGAAAGAACCGCCATTAGCGTGAAGCTTGTTGCCAGAGGTAACATAAATCTATACTTAAAGTATTGCATAAGATGTTCGGTGTTCAACACCTTATATGTCTTAAGTTTTGTTCAGCTTAGTCCCTTGCTACTTCAAAATGCATCCCACGTATGCTCTGGAGATTTTAACTTGTAGCTCGCTGTGCTGTTAATATTTCTTCTATGATTTATTGAGTTTACCCGTGACTTTTCTCGCTTATTTTCTACTCAGAAAATTAGAAAACATAAGTTAGTTAAGATTCGTAGTTTTCGGACTTTTATCGCAATTATAAAATACTAGCTATGCCCGCGGCTTCGCTCGCGTTAAATTCGGGGTAATACAGTTCCCCTTTAATGATTTGCAGGTACCTGCTACCTATAGTTTTTGCCCTTGCGCCTAATTGATTGTAAAGGCAATGCTAAGTTTTCCCTTTGCTTCCCTCATTCTCCTTCATATCCCTTTTTTTCAAGCCGCGGGCAAAAGCTAGTTCGACTATAATAACGAATATTTTTTTTATCTCGGAAGTATGTTACCTTGGTATCATCCCCAAACGTAACACACGCAAAAGGTACAGTCCTAAAATTAAATTATTTAAACAAAATCCAACTTTAAACAGCTACAGTTATAACTGAAAATTATCTGAAACCACTAACAATTCCGCCTGCATTTCTTATAAGACAGACTGTTATTCTCCTTTGCTCTATTCATTAGTGCAGGACAAGATTGGCTTAGTTTGACATTCATGGAGACGAGACTCAAGACGAGACGAGTACTCAAGATGCAAGTTATAATTATTAAATAACAGTGCACCACGGACCGAGGTACGGGCAGTAAGAAAACACGAAAATGGACGTCTTGTTTGTTATCTAAAGCTTGGAATAATTGTGGTGACATGAATTCTGAAATTAGGACATTATGTAGCAACCCGGAGTCTAGTTTTGAAAACGAGTGACACTAATAGGTTCGCCCTTATTACGTGTGTAATTCGCTATAACGTTGCAGAAATAAACAAGTCTGTATAACTTTATAAATACTTTATTGACACTAATTATTTCTGAAATGCGTACAATCAACATGTCTTTACTTGACAAAACCTCAAACTCAACTACCATACCTCAAAAAAAAATATCATAGCCGGAAAAAGTCAGTTTAACAACTAAAAAACTAGTAATCAATGTGGTTTCTCTTGTGCGCAAGGCAATCTTACAAAAAATAACATTTAATCAAATACATGACTAATAAAATTAATAAAACATAATTAGAGCATTCACATAAAATAATGACAATGGCCAACACGTGGGACTTGAACGTGGCTAGCGAATATCAATAATTCAATAAATCGATTATTTAAGCTAGCCAATAATTTTAACAGCAGATAATTTATATCACTAGTTAACAGATGAAGAACCAACCACAAAATTAACACTTTTTTTTAGTTTAATTTGCAATTCAGCCATTTAGTACATTAAAAACGTTGATCGTGACGAGCCTGGAACACAGATAATTATGTCATCTGGGCTAGTTAAACCGATAGCTAAATACTTGTTTTCTCTACAGAATGAATTTTTCTTTGTGTTTCTCGCTCAAGGAAGAGAGGGAGAGAGTAGATAGGTTCCGTACAAACTTATGACATAAATGGCCACATCTTTTGACTGCATAGACTTAGAGATATGACTTTTCCACAACTCCAAGGCATATGTTTTAAATTTCAATTTGATACTTTCACGCGTTCCCGAGATAAGGGCATTGACAGTCATACAGACAGGTAACAGTTTCTTTCGGAACCCAAAATAAACATCTTCAAAAAAGTAGGTGCCACCCATCTGGTTGGTCTCAAAACTGTATACATACAAAAACATGTCTAAGTTATTCATTTTCTTTCATAAAATTATCATAAATATCTTTTACATTGAAATGATTGCCTCATAAAATGCGTCTTCATTACTAAACGAACCATAACAAAATTATGTAAAAAAAGCTTGTAAAAATGTATTTTATTGGTCATGTGTATTGCAGTAATTGTTAGGTGGTAAATATATAATGGCAGATGGAGTCGGTTTGCAAATAGAACGGAGATCTATATGGAAACCATAAACAACAATGCCCCTTTTTTGCGGATTGGCGTGGAAAATCATCAAATAACTTCTTCCACTCTGGGTGGAACGAGGGGAATATCAGACTTACTGATTAAAACCTACCCATGTTCCTTCTTTTGCCCTTTATGTTTCGAGGCCGCGGTATACTTTTCGAACAACCCGTAATCCCGGTGACAGTGGCACTGGCAGGTCCCTCTGCTTTGCTGCCATCCCTTTGAGGCGCTCATGGAACACGAACGCGCCGTCGAAACGGCATGTCCTCACTAGACAGACGGACGGTGAGCTACCCATTGCTCATCTCTTACGGTAGCCGGGAGTCGTTTCGTGGCGTCGTCCGGCCACTTCTTTTGACAAAAATGCTCTTTGTTATTAATCCTAGATGACAAATCCTTACTATCCTTATCCTTACTAATATTATAAAAGCGAAAGTGAGTTTGTTTGTTTGTTTGTTACCTCTTCACGCTTTAATGGCTAAACCGATTGTAATGAATTTTGGTACATAGATAGTTGGGAACCAGGAGACGGACATAGGCTATTTTGATTTAAATAAAGTGGGATATGAGGGATAACGAGGGAATAAAAGGGAAAACTTAGCGTTGCTATTACAAATCAATCAGGCGCAAGAACAAAAACTGCAGGTCTGCTTGGTGTGTTATACCGAATTTAACGCGAGCGAAAGCTAGTAATATAATTAATAAACAAATGCCCCAATCTTAGAGTCTCTTATACGGTGTCTCTACATACAAACATTTCAACAAAACTCTACTCAGTCTCAACAACTTATGACAAGTTGTAACGTAAGGTCTCGTCACGTTTGACGGCACGGTTGGCGCAGTGCGTGTCGCAGATTTGATTCCTGTATGAAACAAATATTTGTACGGACGACAGGCAGTTGCCTAGGGTGGCTGTTTGTGTACACGATCAATTCTTAGTGACGTCACTAGGATTTTATCCTGCAAAGTTTGTGTTTAGGGTTCCTTTACCTCACTAAGAAAAAATGGAACCCTTATAGGATAACTTTGTTGTCCGTCTGTCTATCTGTCCAGATTCTTTGTCTCTTGAACGCGTGGAGGTAACGAATTGATATTACAACCATTTACTTTGTCTGTGGGAAAAATCAACCCTCTAAGTCTACGCAGTCAAAAGATATGGCTGTTAAAGTGTAAACTTTGTACGGAACTCTCAATTCTCGAGTCTGACTCTGACTCTGCACTTGCGCGATTTTATTAAACTATATATATACCTATTTTAAAAAGAGGCACGTTCGTAAAATCAAGTTCATCAATCAGTCATTAAATATATTCAGCAAGTTAACGATCTTTTTCAATATCCATACAGCGAAACAGACTTCTATAAACGTAGCTGTTTCATTAATTTCGTTAAGAGGGCGTAACTTTGTTACATAAATAAACAACCGAACAATAACAATAATTGTAGATCGGAAATTTGTTACTCACAAAACAGACAAATGAAAGTTTTTGCTAAATTCTATTTCGATGTTACTGGAGTTGATTGTACTGTAGACAAAAACTTTATTCGAGATCTTCATTTTATACTATTACTAGGTTTTTTCCACGGCTTCGCTCGCGTTAAATTCGGGGTAACACAGTTTCCCTTTCCTGATTTGCAGGTACCTACTACCTGCAGTTTTTACCTTTGCGCCTTATTGATTTGCAATAGCAAAGCTAAGTATTCCCTTTTCTTCCCTCTTTCTGCGTCATATTCCACTTTTTTTTTAAAGTGAGCCTATATCCGTCTCCTCGGACCCAACTCTGTACCAAGATTCATTAAAATCGGTTTAGCCATTTAGGCGTGAAGACGTAACAAACAAACGAACTCACTTTCGCTTTTATAATATTAAGTAAGGGTTCTTGATTTTAGGGTTCAGTACCTCCAAAGAAATAAAACAAAACCCGTATTGGATCACTTTGTTCTCCGTATGTCTGTCTGTCTGTCAAGACCCTTTAACTCGGGAACGCGTAAAAGTATCGAGTGTGATTAAAACCATATATAGAACTCTGTGATTCCTTTGTGCTGTGAAAAAGCAACCCTCTAAGTCTACAGAGTCAAAAGATATGGCTGTTTATGTTGCAAGTTTGTACCTACTTGCTCTTGACCTAATTTTTATGATAGTTTTTTTTTTATTAAATAACTGGTATTCAAATTTTGAACACACACGCCATTTTAGAACTTGCAAAGTTTTATGCACGTACCTACATCCTCATACATACACATAGATATATGACATATGAACGAGGACGAGGCCATAGGAGGGTGTAAGGCTCTTATGTCGCTCCGGGCGTCGGGTGCCGTGAGATGACTCTGAGCCACCGTAGAAGCGGGCCTGTGGACGGTGAGCAGTGGGTAGCTCACCGCCCGTCCGTCACTTGACGACAGGCCGTGTCGACGGCAAGTGTTGATTGTCAGGAAAGCAAAGGGGCCTGCCAGGGCCACCGCCTGCCGGGGTTGCGGGTTGTTCGAAAGAGATACCGCGGCCCCGGAACATAAAGGGCAGTAGAAAGAACATGGGTTGTATAACATCACGCTACGAAACCGCTGGCCACAGCTAGTAAGCTATAATATAACGCTTGCTTTTTACAGCGATATTGTGAGACTTATAAAATTAGCGAAATATTTTCGTATTTTACCAATTAATCATCAACCAGCAGCGGGTGAAACCGCTGAGCATAGCTTGTATATACGTAGATAACATGCTCATAAGCACAAGTTAAGTTATACATGTATTTGTGTGGGTGCTAGAAACACTTTTGTGTAATTGTCTCGAAGCCGCCTCTAATGGGAAATAATTAGGTTTGTGATGTAAATTACTATGTAAACTGGATTACTGAGTCTCACGGAAGTATGGCAATGTTTTAAGATAATCGATTTATTACTTAAGAGGGGCGCGTTGACCGTGGTTAAGTACTGATAAGATCTGAAAAGGTTATGTTAAATAAATAGACGAATACATTGGCACATTTTGCGTGGGCCAGACCAAAGTTTTAAGTGATAAGATAAGAAAACATGGAAGAACTTGGGGTAGGCGTTTGCCCTGTTGTCTGTCAGTATAGATATTAAAAAGTATATATTACAAAAAAAATAATATAATAATGATTACATTTTAATTATTTATTATAAAGAACTTTGTAAAAATATTTCTTACATTTGTAAATAACTTTCAGAATCAGATCAGTCACTCCGAAGATTTCCCACTACGTTTAAACTAACAAACATAATCTTACCACTTTATAATCTAATATATAAAATTCTCGTGTCACCGTTTTCGTTCCCATACTCCTCCGAAACGGCTGGACCGATTTAAACGAAATTTTGTGTACATATCGGGTAGGTCTGAGAATCGGCTAACAACATTTTTTTATAGCCCTAAGTGGGCAGCGAGTGAAACCGCTGGGCACAGCTAGTATTTGTATAAATGAACGCTATTGTCACTTATTTGTGATAAGCAAGCGCGTGCTTGGAACACTGACGACACAAATATGTGACACATGTAAGTAAATAAAGTTTCACGGCGGCGGCGGCGTGTAAGCCACGGGGTTCCGTTTAAAAGGTTAAATAAACCCCGCCACACAAATTAGATCGTCTAAATCGGTTTGTGATGTTGCATTAGTTAATCAGAACGCATATCCGCAGAAACGTATTAATTAGATTTCTAATTAACACAGCTCGTTTAAATGAAGCTCTATTTGTACTGTTTTCACTGTAGAATGATCAAAAACTCAAAATCAAAATATTTTTATTTCACATAGGCCTACATGGGCCCTTATAAAGCATCGAAAGAAGAAGAAAAAAGGTGGTCGGTTCGGGTTGGTTGTTTTCTATGGAGAAGATCCGGAATGAAACTCCAAGGTTACTCTTTTAAAATCATTTAGTTTTACAATGTTGTTCTTACAGCGTTAGCACTTAATTATGAAAGGATAGCATAGGCCAGACAATAAGTCATTGCTTACTTTGCAAAACGTTAAACAAGATAAGAAGTTAACAAAAGTTAACAAGCTTCTAAGAATCTACAAGGTTAACAATGTCCACTCATTCACAAAGAATCGATAAAAAATAATCTAGGTATACAAGAAATGGTGCGTTTGACATTAGTTAGATAAACCATTTTTCTTCATTCTGGATCGTCCCCGCGTTTTAGGGCCATGTCTGCTATGGGTTTTACCCCAATTATCGTAGTCGTAAAGGGCTACACATCAAAGCAGAGCTGAATTTTGCTGATCCATGCGTCATGTTCGTGAACGGGTGCTGTATGCTCTTAATGTTTAAATACATCGTTCTTACATAATTTCACAATCTCAAAATGAATGATGTAACCATAATCTTGTTAAAATATCATGATTTTGAATCGTATTCCCTCATTCCCTTCAAAATGGTTGAGCTGAATGGGGCTGATCCATACGTCATATTCGTGAACGGGCGCTGTGAGTTGGGACTGGTCATTTAAATTGAATTTTGCTTTTTATTTACTCTGGACGCTCTTACTGTGCACGTCTTTCTACATCGTTTTCACATATTTGTATAATCTCAACATGAATCATGTGAACTTTAATACGATTTTATAAAAATATTATAATTTAAAAGAGTGTCCATGGAGTTTCTTGCCCATTCTTCTCCATAGAGATCGCAACTATAGTACTATCACAAATTATTTTGCATTGTGACTGGGACTGTAGCTTCATTCTTTTGTTTCTTGACATTTAAAAGTGTCTATCTAGTCGAATTGAAATAAATGCTTAAAGTTTGAGCAAAGCAACCCATCACTAAACACGTCTTGTTGTCCCACACCTTGGTAAAGTGAAAACAGCATAGTTTCTAGTCGTTGCTCTGGCGCCTAAGTCTGCTATTACAATAGTGTCAGAATGGTCGATCACTGATCGCATAATGGTTGATATTGACAAGTTTAGCAAGATTACCAAAATTATCAAAATCAACCATTATTCGATCAGTGATCGACCATTCTGACACTGTTGTAATAGCAGACTTAGGCCCCTGTTCACTGGTACCACGACTCGTTAATAGTAATCCGTGGAGTCTATTCTGGTTGCATCACAGATACTGCATCGCACGTGTTGTTGCATAGTTTTGTAATCCGATGACGACCTATTTCGATGTTAGTTTGTTTGCGATTCGTTGTTGATAAGCTATGTAATAATATAAGGTTGTGGATTTCAGAAAAGCAGCCACTCCCTGTACAATACTGGTATTTAGCTGCATTCGGTAAGACTGGGAGCCGAGCCCAACATAATTTTGAAAAAGCTAGGCTGATGAGAGAAGATGATGATTACTGATGATGGGTTTTGAAATTCACATAAACACTATAGTTTTTAACATTATGACTAATCTTCTTAAACAGGATATTTACGTTAGATTTATATTTAATAGCTCTCGCCCGCGACTTCGTCCGCGTGGCATAGTGACTTCGGGCTGACGCTAACTTAAATCCGGTTGATGAAAGAAAAAAAAAATCTTTCTTTCCCCTTTTCTTCCCTCTTTCTCACCCTTTTCTAACTTTAAAAAAATAGCCTATGTCCCTCCCAAGGTTCCAACTATCTTTGTACCAAAATTCATCAAAATCCGTTTAGCCATTTAGGCGTGAAGACGTAACAAACAAACTCACTTTCGCTTTTATAAAATTAGTTAGGATTTCTATTTTTCAACCCATTCATTCTAACATGTAATAATAAAATGTTCTTTTTGTGTGTGATGGCCAAGGGCTCTTCTATGATTCATTTGGTTAAAAGGTTTTTAGGCACTTATTTTAAATCATTAAATACGAGTAATTATGATGAAAACTAACATATTTTTTCTATTTCAACGTAACCTCTTATAGAAATTGTATTCATTGCCAAACATTACACATTAGATTAAGAGCATTTTTGTAAACTTTATGAGTGAAATAAACTTTTCTATTTTCTATTTCTGAACAATGAAAATAATATCTGCCGTAGAATCCCTGGCCAAAAATCAATCAACAATCACTCTATTTATATTTCCACACACGTTCGGAAAAACCTTATCTGTCAACCTCGTGGCTTTTCAGTGGGTAAATGTTAAGACAAACGAGGTAGGAGCAGACGTATACATGCACGGAGACACCAAAAAGTAAACTCTAGTAAACTCCGGTCAACCGTGAGCCTGTGGGCACTGGGCTGCATTGATTGTACTGCTATCCACTTAGCTTTTAGGTTTAAACCACGTGTTTGTATCCTAGAAGGAATTGATAAATGTTTACATTACGTGTTTGGACTGTTTTCTGATTTATTGGGAAAGGAGAGGCAGAGCCTTTTTGAAGCAGTGATTATAGTTTATTTTATATGTATATGTGTATTAGTATCGGTATATACGTTTTTGAAAACAAATACTTTTACATATATAAAGATATATTTTTTATCATTTTTGTACTCTATTTCAATGTTGTCGTATTTAACCCAAAAGTTGACTGATAGAGAATTCCTTAATACACTTAATAAGCCTTAAGTCCGGCTACGTACCACTTTTGTACATGAAGTTTAAATAAATAAATATTAGATAACCGTGGTGACTTTGTTGCTGAACCGGCACTTGAAAAATTTCAGAGTTTTTGAATGACTGACGATGTACAGTCAGCAAAAGATATAAAAATCAGACTCCTCACATATATACTTAGTTGATTTTTCCGATTGATTTTTTCAACTCAAATTGGATGTATTTAATTAAATGTTAGTTTTCAATGAAATAGAGTTAGCTTTATTTGAAAATATGCTTGCATTTTTAAGTTTTTTTTTTACTGTAGGTTTATTATGAACCTGGTTAGTAATCTCCTTTGCTGACTGTACGTCAACAGCAAACCAACAAAAATAATCACGACTTAGAAACTCGACCTAATTCTACTAATCGATAGGCAATTATTGAAAAAAACTGTAGAAAATAAATCAACACATTTTCTAATACAATTCACACAATAGTTTGAATAACCTCTTTGTATTTATAAGTCCACGTCATTCAGTACTGCCTTTTGACTGAGTTCTCCGAATTTATTTTAATGTGACGTCATGGCATAGCGTAGGCTAGGTATGTTTTGAAAGTCATTCATAATTTTGTTAATTGTTTTTTTTTGCGTTGGGAAATCATCAAATAACTTCCCCCGCTCTGGGCGAAGCGGGAGGGAGTGTCAGACTTGTACTGGCTAAAACCCACGCATGTCCCTTCTATTGCCCTTTACGTTTCGGGGCTGCCGTATCTCTTTCGAACAACCCGCAACACCGGCAGTTAATTGATGACTTAAAAGGATCAATCAAACCGATACGGACCATTTGCGGACATGGCTCTACACAAATACCTGTCGAAGTCCGGAGGCACGTCTGTAATTTTACCGTACTGGTTTTCCCGGTTATTTGTACAAAAACAACATGCCACGAAACCGCCACATTTTTTTTTATTAAACATTCATTTGTTCTACACTAATGCCCGTTTTTACATTATTGTACCGCACTTAAATTAGTGCATAATAAAAAATAAAAATAAAATATCTTGGGACAACTCACACACGGCTATCTGATCCCAAGCTAAGCAGAGCTTGTGTTATGGTAACCAGACAACTGATATACATACTTATATAATTTATAAATACATACATATTATAGATAAATCACACCCAGACACAGAACAAACAATCATGCTCATCACACAAAGTTTGTCCTGGGTGGGAATCGAACCCACGACCTCCGGCTCAGCAGTCAGGGCCACTAACCACTAGACCAACAGGCCCGTCAATAATGTTATTTCACTTAAGTTAAATTCAACACAGTTCTTTTTCTAAGGCCGAGTTTATAGAAAACTAGCTTCTGCCCGCGACTTCGTGGCATAGTTACTTTGGGCTAACACTAACTTTATCCCACGTGATGATCGAAAACAATAACTTTCTCTTCCCTTTTCTGCCCTTTTTCTCACTTCTTTTAGCCTGTGTCCGTTTTCAGAGTCCCAACTATATCTTCGTCAAAATCGGTTTGGCCATGTAGGCGTACAGACGTCACAAACAAACTAACTTTTGCTTTTATTATATTATACTAGATTTTGCCCGCGGCTTAGCTTGCGTTAAACTCGGCGTAACACAGTTCCCCTTTCCTGATTTACAGGTACCAGCCACCTATAGTTTTTGCCCTAGCGTCTTATTTATTGTAATAGCAATGTTAAGTTTTCCGTTTTCTTCCCTCTTTCTCCCCCATTTCTCACTTCTTTTAGCCTATGTCCATCTCCAAGGTCCCAACTATCTCTGTACCAAAATTCATCAAAATCGGTTTAATCATTTAAGCGTGGAGACGCAATAAACAAACTCACTTTCGCTTTTACAATATAAGTAAGAATATGAAAATTTATCGGTTCATTGACCAGATCGAGTTTAAATTCTAAAATAAGTGTTATTTAAGTTCCTATTTCCCTGAAGCTCATGATTCTTATTTGTCTCCAGGTGGCTGCTCTGCTTTCGGGCACTCGTGCTTCGGCGGACACGGCAAAAGATCGGGCGATACTTCGGCCATGGACGTAAGTTGTTAATAAACTTAATAGACACATCAACAATAGTTTTAGAAATAACATACAAACCTCATTCGTAATTTTCCTGACCTTGGAACAAGACGAAAAAAATCGTAATCCAATAATTTTTGGTGAAAATCATAAATGGTCGGGAATAAAACTTTTGTATACTAATATTCCTAATATCCGTTCGATTAGCCTGTTACAACTCTTTGTTTTTAAATAGCATCTAAAACTTGATGATTTTCGAAAAAAAAAACATATTTTGTCCTTTGACATTTATAGAGACCAAATACCGAAAAAAAAAACTATTACGGTAAGAACCTAGGAACACGAGCAAATCTGCGGCAAGAAGCTAGTGTAGAAAAAATATTGAAAGTGTAGCATATTCAATTTACAATAATAATTATACCTCTTCAATTTTCTTTTGCAATTGCAATTAAAACCAAACGAAATAATTATTAAGACGTATTGTAAGCGAAATCAAAATTTTAGCACGTTCGTAGCAAGAGATTTTAAATGAATCTGTAAAGAGGGAAATAATTGTATCGCAGTTTTCCCCTTAAGAGATGAATTGCGAGGACTTAATTACATCGCAATTATCCTTTCAGAAATATATTTTGTGCGTGTTTTAAATGTGAGTTTGAAAATGTATTGTCACCGAAAAACGTAGGTGGTCAAGTGTTTTTGTTGAATGTACCTTTAACAGTAAATGAGTGGGGTTTTTGTAATGAAATAATCGTTTTATTCGGGTGATATAAATCTTTTTTATATAAATAAATGTGAATCGTTTTCTCTATCTATCCTTCTATACCTTCTCATGACTTAACACATTCGCGTGCAGAACGTATGGATACGTAAAATAATCGAGATGCGATGTCGCACAACGTATCGATACGTCAAATTTTATGTTTCTCTATCAGTCAGTACGTTAGAAAACGTCAGTTTCTCAAATAATGTTCCTATAGTGACGTCACGGTGCCACAACATATCTAAATCTTGATTTCGTAGTGTCACACAGCATCGACATTTTAAGCGTTTTGTGGGCGTTTCTTACACATACAATGACACCTACTCACAAACGCAGAACGTGCATAGTCGTCAACTGGCGTATGCGCCGCCATACTGTCAGTCGAGCTGTGCACCGTTACGCGACGCGCATGTACAGTGAAGTGTGCTCCCAAGTTACAAAACATTTAAATCGTAAGTTATCACATATTTTAAGTGGATTTAAATAATAGAGTGTGTATTATATAGAATACAATAATTATTTTCATATTTGAGCAACAAGAGTAGTTTTATTTTAGTTCTAATTATAGAAGTTCCATTGTTTTAGATGAACAACACAAAGCGAGCGAGAAGAAAAAAGAGTAATAAAAAAGGTGACAAGCAACGATCCAACACAACCATGTTCTTCGGGCATAACATGCCTCAGAATCCAGACCCTGAAGATCGCGAAAGCAATTCACACTGCGGTGCACCATCTTCGCCTCAGAATATAGACCCTGAAAACTCCGACTATAATCCACATTTCATGATGCCACCCTCGCCTCAGATTCCAAAGAATGCCAAAGACCCCGAAGGCAACTCATATTGCGAGATGCCGTTGTTGCATCTAACTATCTCCTTCTTATCTATCTCCTTCTTTATTTCAATAATAATAAATACATACTTACGTAAGACAGTGTTTTAATGTATTACAGTCAACGTTGCGTGTAATATAATAGATTAGATGAGACAAAATGAAGCAAATCGTATACATGCATCGACGTAATGACTCGTTGCGAATAATATCATAGTAAGGTAAGATAAATTAAACTAGGACGTTTCTTTACGTCGACGTAATCAGAAAATGCATGAGACATAACAGATAAAAAAAACGCTTAGGGGTACAACGTATTCATACGTCAACGTAGTAAGACGTTGCGTGGAGTACAATAGATTAGGAAATATACAATGTTACAGAACGTATATGTACGACGACGCACAGATACGTTTTGTATAATTTAATATGTTTTTAAGGATAAAATGTGGCAGAACGTAACTGCACGTCGACGTATGGAGACGTTGTGTTTAATAAAAAAAAGAAAAATAATTATATGTTGCGGAACGTCATCATACGTCGACGTATAATGTCGTTCTAATCATAGTTAATAACTTAAATATATAGAGGTACCAGTGAACGTTTATAAACGTTCAAAAAAATGTATGGGGAAAAACAGTGCTCCATCACAATTTTCGAAAAAGTGAGCACCGCGCGCGAATGTGTTAAAACCGAACGGATCGCCTGCCGGGGTTGTGGGTTGTTCGAAAGAGATACTAAGGCCCCGGAACACAAAGGGCAAATGAAGGACCATGGATGGGTTTTAGTCAGTATAAGTCCGACACTCCCTCCCGCTCCGCCCAGATCGAGGAGAGTTATTTGATGATAACCCCATCAGCAAAAAAAGGGCCGAGCGTATTAAAAAGAAATTTTGCACATGTTTAGACCATGGCCGTGACTATTATAGAGGATATTTTCTGTCCCTGCAATACATCTTCATGGATAATCACATAATTTCCGGCATTCACGGGCGAAGCTGCAAAAAAATGTTCCATAAAAAAAACATACCAAAATTGTTTCACTCAGTACCTACCCTCAAACTTGTATGACGCAAATTCAAATATGCAAACTTAAAAGAGGAAGTATGAAGGGCCCTCAGCCTTGACCTAAATCTACATTCACTTATAGTTTCCACATAATCGAAGAAAAACATTGGCTTGCGATGTTTTGGGGGATGTACCTACGCGTGAATTTAGTTTGATGCAATAATAATATCATGACCGAAATCTTAGAAAAAGAGCTGAAACTGAATACCTCCTTTGTTGTAAGTTATCATGTAATTAGCCCAAGAGACAATAGATACTGGGCTAGAAATGATTTTTTTCGTGGAAATCAAATAACTTAGCGGCGGACAGTGTCAGATTTTTACTGATGAAATCAAGCTTATGTTTAAAGAAAGAAAGAAGAGTTTATTTGTTAGAATATAGTACTTACAAAAGATATCACAGTAAAATAAAAAAAATCAAAATATTTTTATTTCACATAGGCCTACATGGGCACTTATAAAACGTCGAGAAAAGATGCACGGTTCGGGTTGGTCGTTTTCTATGGAGAAGAACCGGCAAGAAACTCCATAGTTACTCTTTTAAAATCATTTGGTTTTACAATGTTCTTGCAGACTTATATATTCTACTATTTCTGGTTTACAAATGTACATGTATCCAATTACAATTAAACATCAGAGAGAACTAGTGGTACAGATATAGTTAGGAACAAGGAGACACTTACGCTAATTTAAAAATAAAAATGAGATAAGGGGGAGAAAGAGGGAAGAAAAGGGGAGAGAAACATTTTTTTTATCATCACGCGGTTTAAAGTTCGCGTTAGCCCAAAGTATGCCACGCGGACGAAGTCGCGGGCGGAAGCTAGTGTGTTTATAAATATCTGTGACGCTTTGTATGTTTAATGTTTTTTTTTTAGTTCTAGTCGTCATTTACGACTACTAAATAAATTTTATTTCTTTCTTTCAAATAAACCACTTTTGAAAGATAATTTAGTTGATAATTTTAAATTACTGATCTGTTAATCCGACTTCATACCGTCCTCTACCGTCGACTACCTTCCTGCCCTTGTTTCATCCGGGCCTGTGGGTTGTTTGAAAGAGATACCACGGCTCCGGATCACATAGGGCAACATAAGGATCATGGATGAGTTACTCTCTCAGCTCCCAGAGCGGGAGAAGTCATTTAATGACTTCCCAACCGGAAAAAATGCTTCGTTGCCTAAATAAAAAAAGAATGTCACAACAATTATTTTGAAAAGGTTAACAAGGTATTCACACTTCGTTGAAGCCACGCCATTTATTAGTAAATGATAGTACCATTATAATCATTACGACCACTAATTAAAATCTGCGTGCGATCGCGTGCCAACGACACTGTAGGTATATAAAATTGGACCATATGTGACCACTAATGACCACAATACGGTTCATGGTGTGAAAGTAATGGACAACCATTGATTTTAGGTTTTGATAATGATAACAAGCGCATATAATAAGGTAGACTGTTGAAAATGCCCAAGACATTAAGTCCGCCTTTGTACAGTGTTTTTTAAACATGTGCAAAAAGGTTTAATGTATAAATAAATAAAATAATCATAGTATATGTAATAGTAGTTTATAAGTAAACTAGCTTTTGCCCGCGGCTTCGCTCGCGTTAAATTCGGTATAACACAGTACCTGCTACCTGCAGTTTTACGCTACTCTCTTGCGCCTTATTGATTTGTAATAGCAACGATAGGTTTTCCCTTTTCTTCCCTCGTTCTAAAAAAAACAGCTTATGTCCGTCTCCTGGTTCCCAACTTTCTCTGTACCAAAATTCATCAAAATCGGTTTAACCATTAAAGCGTGAAGAGGTGACAAACAAACTCATTTTCGCTTTTATAATATTAGTAAGGATTGTTGTTAAATATTAAAAAGCACGATGGGGTTGGCATATCTGTTCAGATAAAAACCCCAATACTAGATAAAGAGAAAAAAAATAACTGGACAGTGGACAAACGTTTTTGACACGCCAAAAGCCAATAGCCCTAAGGATCTAGTTGCGGGTAATTCGAAAGAAATACCGTGTTATGATTTCCCATTAAAAAAAAAACATACCTCATTGATTAATCAGTAACCGCTACCTCAATGCTCATCCAGCTACGATACAGAAACGCATTAAATAGCCCCATTTCATTGGAATATACACATATTTTCACACGAGACAACACAATCAATCGTTAGTTGCGTTCCTAAAATCCCCATCGTCCAGCATTTCGTACTGTTGCATAACTGTCGACTATCGGAGACTATCGGATTAGTGAGGGCCCGTTGTTGATACCCGCTAATGATAGACAACGGATCGTCATCATTAAGCACAAAATAAATAGGTCAAAGCCAAGTGGAATCAGTTTTGCACAATATAGGACACATACCTACACACACAGTAAGCTTTTATATTAATTTATGGCATTTTAGTTTAGAGTTTGCAACAATCACAACACAATCGTTTCTAATATTATAAAAGCGAAAGTGAGTTTGTTTGTTTGTGATGTCTTCACGTCTAAATAGCTAAACCGATTTTGATGAATTTTGGTACAGAGAGAGTTGGGACCCTGGAGACGGACATAGGCTATTTTTAAAGTGCGAAATGAGGGAGTAAGAGGGAAGAAAACTTAGCTTTGCTATTACAATAAATAAGGCGCTAGGGCAAAAACTATAGGTAGCAGGTACCTGCAAATCAGAAAAGGGGAACTGTGTTACCCCAAATTAAACGCGAGCAAAGCCGCGGGCAAAAGCTAGTCTACTGATATTTTAGTCGTGCGTTTATTATGATGAAATTGACAGCTCGAAAATGTGAAATGTGTTTACGACGTGAGATAGGACAGCTTTGAAAAAGTTAGTTCCGTGGGTATCATCACTAGTTATGCAGCCACGACCATAAATACAAATTAAAACACTCAGTAACTTTTCAAACTGATTTTCTCTTCCTGTACTGTTTCAAATTACATGTTGGTGCAAACATAGTATCTTGAGTATGAAATACAACTAAACTCCGTTATTTTTCGCGCAAAATCGGTTTCATATTTAGGAAAGTTTATGAGTAGGTTTTAGTGGTCGTGAGTGTACATCACTCGTAGCTAATGCCGTACCTTCTAACCTCCATATTTCCTAATTACTAACTCCGGTTGCTTTTAGCTAAACTTTCGTAATTGAGGCATGTCCGTCAAGGGGCTCTTAAGTTGTGCATTACCTACCACTATTAGTTGGCCCCGTTTGAGAAATTGTTTTGTGTCAAACTTTGTTCTCTTTTGTTATTAAATAAATATGTAACAATTCATTCTAGTAGTTTTCTTTTTGATTTTTGTCCGCGGTCTGTCAATATTGATTGAGGAATCTTAGATTTAATGACCAAGCAAATTAATGTAATTACCTTTTTGTACGACAAGATTTTTATGTCTTAATTTTGAACGTATAGTGTTTGTAGACGCAGTCGCTGAGCGATTGGCAGCTGGGCCGCCGGGTACGGGTTCGATCCCCACGCGAAACAAGTATTTTTATAACCTACACGTTGTTGTGTATAATGTGTGTTTAAATATTTGTAAATGCCCCCATACAGGAGAAAACCGAAAACGTTTAAAAAAAACAAAGCAAAACAAACCCGGAAGAAACATTAATCCATTAATTTTGTGACACTGACAACCATTCGATCGGAAACTCCCTTGATCGGCACATCAAAGTCACATTCCAATTTAGAGAAAACGTGACTGCACTATGATGAAAATTAAATCTTAATTGTGAACGCGTCGGCAAAGGACATCATGGCGGATTCAGTAGTCAAACCGTCCAAAAAATAGGCGCTGAAAAGTCAAAGGTACTAAAATCTGTTAGCTACTACGCGACAGGTTTTATTTCGACCATGTACATTCCTTACTCAATTAAGCTTTGTGCATCGACGTTACAGTTTTCTCAGCTGTCAGAAATGGTTTACAACCTAGCAAGACCAGGCGGTGTAACGTAATTATTATTTCATAGTTTTTTTCGTAGTTTACTTTGTGTCCCACTGCTGGACAAAGGCCTTCCCTTTCTTCTTCCACTTCTGATAACGTTTTCTCCGCAAACATGATGAATATGATCAGATCAACACCACCTTCCTCAAGTAAATATGTCAATTTTGTAATAAATATACTTATGATAACTACTACGTTTAATAGAAATATTAGAAAATTATTTATTTGCTTAAAGGTAGGTACAGGTTTGATAGTCAGTTTTCTTTTCAATCTAAAATATTTTCTTGAGTTTAGCAATTAATGTGTGACTGGTTTTTGCCCGCGGATTCGCTCACGTTAAATTCCTGATTTGCAGGTACCTGCTATCTGTAGTTTTGGCCCTTCTACCTTATTTATTGTAATAGCAAAGTTAAATTCTCCCTTTTCTTCGTTCTATCTCCCTCATTTCTCACTTAAAAAAAAATTGTCTATGTCCGTCTACAGGTTCTCAACTCAACTATCTCTGTATCAAATGTCATCAAAATCAGTTTAACATTTAGGTGTGAAGACGTAACAAACAAACAAACTCACTTTGGCTTTTATAATATTAGTAAGGATTGTGATTATTGCAAAACCTTTAACTAAAAAGCTATAAGATAATATAAAAACCGGGGGCCCGAGCTAGCACAGATTTTTAGTGAAGTATGACTATGGTTTCTTGTGCTTTTTTTGCGAGTACGCCTCGCCCTAATCGTCATACAGCCAGTCTGCAAAACCCTGTACGTGACCATTACTTTACAAATATAGGTGATAAATGCGTATTACTTGAAAACGGGAATGCAGCAACAAAATTGTACAAGAGTCGCGTTGGCAAGTTTTATGTAAATTTATGTGCAAATATCTTTATTTACCTCACAAACTATCGGAATCTAATTTGTGTAAGTGCAACAACCTGGGCTGCTCAATACCATTTGTGTTTAAGACAAACATGTTTGTAGGAGGAGTATATTCAAGTCTATAGAACAACATACGAGTACTACAACTACCTCTCTCCATAAACAACAATATTAAATATTTCTTTGCTCTTCATGATTGTAGTAATTTTATATGTATATTATATGTATTTATACATAAGTATTTGTTTTAGTAAATTTAAAAAAAAATTGTTTGAAAATTAATTATGTTCTCTAGTTTCTCCTCGTTTTAAGTCCATCCAAAGGTTGTCTTATCAGATCGGTTTTAGCGATAAGACCGCCCATTGTGTCACCCTATTTATAAGTTTGTCTAGTGTTATTCTTGTTACTTGTATGGGGTACATAATAAAGAATATTCTATCTTCCATCTATCTATCAAAACATGACCTTTAGCTCTCTATTTCAATCGAATATTTCACACACTCATTTAATTTGACCTGAGTTTTGGCGCCATCAATAAATCTACTTACTCTACTAGCTCTTAAGTTAAGATTTGCTGATTACGTTAAGTTATATAAATAAAATTCGAAATATTTTATTTAACATACATAAGAATACACCTTTTGTAAGTGCTCATGTAGACTACATGCGCAATTTCAAAAAACAAGCAAGATTAAATCCTTACTAATATTATAAAAAGTGAGGTTCGAATCGAAAGTGAGTTTGTTTGTTTATATGTTTGTTTGTTACGTCTTCATGCCTAAATGGCCAAACCGATTTTGATGAATTTTGGTACAGAGGTCGTTGGAGACGGACATAGGCCGGACATAGGACATAAAAATAAGTGAAGAAAACGGGGGAGAAATATATTTTTTTTCGATCATCACGTGGGTTAAAGTTAGCGTTACCCCAAAAGTAACTATGCCACGCGGACGATGCGGCGGACGAAAGCTACTTAAAAAATAATTTAGTAACAATCGGTAAAAAAGAAAAATATGTGTTTGTAGCTGATAGGTTTTATATCCCCTTTTATTAATTACGGTGTCCTCATTCCTTATTCAGCAGCTATCAAGTCAGGACCTGATTGCGCGTCACCAGCTCGGCCAGGAAGAGACCCCCCCGCACCCCGTGTACCCCCATTCGGGGTATAACGTGCTGCCCTCTGGCGACGACATCATACCCATCCGGGATGGAGGTGAGCAAGACAGTACGTAGTGATCATAGAACACTGTTTTGATTGATTTTTTTGTACTCACTGTCGTACGTCTTATTGAAACTGAAGACCTCATTGAGATCATGGTGGATCCTTATAGTGATTACATTGCTTTGTTTTTTTTTGTATGGTGATATTGACTGTAATGTACCCTGGCGGTTGAGAGCATGTCATGCTCACTCGAAAGTGCCCTGCACACGTGCAGTTCGGACCGCGGGAAACAGCACGCGCCGTTCCATCCCTCGCTCCGAACTATACGTGTAATGTCAATGTAATCGCATGTCTCACAGTTTTACGCGCGTATCACGTGTAAATGTAAATTACAAAAACGGCGGTTCGGAGCGTCGAAGCTGTACAGATCAAAATGCGGATGGAACGCAGTCCAAGATGCGCGGTCCGAACTGCTACCCAACTATGACCTCTTAAAGAATTCTTATTCCGCTGAGGGTAAGAGACAGAGCTATACAGGGTGTCTAGCACCATTTCTTTCATTCAGTGGAATAAGATTTGCTATAAGATGTCATAGTAGCCCTTCTGTACGTGTGCAGGGCGCTAAATGTCTCGCTGATGGTGGCGCGTGTGTCTGATCATTTAGTTCCCTTCGAAATAGTTGAGTTGAATGGTGCTGATTCATGCGTCATGTTCGTGACAGGCGCTGTCAGTTGTTACTAGTCATCTCTTAGTTGACACGGCTTATTTGAATTGTTTTTTAAAATGTATTTTTTTGGCTTTTCTATGAGCACTTTTAACTTTTTATCTTGCTACGTCATTCTCACATAATATTCCGTCTCGATATGAATGATGTAACTAAGATTTAGGACAATATTCTGATTTAGAAGAATGTCCATAGAGATCTACGCATTGGAATCGGTAACTACAGTAGTTTCACAGTTATTATGCCTTGTGACTGGGACTGTAGCTTCATTTTATTGTTATCATTGATTCGACAGTTCAAAAGTGCCTGTAACTGGCCTACTAGAAATAAATGCTTTTGATTTGATTTGATAAGACACTAACTTATTTGCTAAGCTTTTCAATAATAAAGGTAAGGTGCTCTAAAACAAAATAAAAGAACATCAACCTAACCACTCCTGCTACCCTACCATGACGCGTTAAAGCAGAACTTATTCCGCTGAGGGAAAGGGACAGAGCTATACAGGGTATCTAGCACCATCTCTTTCACTCAGTGGAATAAGTTCTGCTTTAAGATGTCATAGTAGGCCTGCTGTTCCGGAACTATTTAGTATTCGCCTTACACCTTTTGATCCTCCCAATTGATGAACTTCACTTGGATAAAGTGTTATGCTTTTAAAAAAAACCTGATGTATGTCTGCAGGTGTATATGATCGCGAGGATGGAGGCGCCGCTCGGGAGGTCATGAAACTGAAACTTCGGAACATCTTCAAGCATTGGGTAAGAATTATAAACTTATTCTTCTTTAAAAAAAATGTTGCCCCACACTATGATTTTTTCCTGTATCGTGGGAGCGTTTACAAACATATAAATTCACAAACATAAACAGCCAGATTCCAAACATTTATCTGCAGGTCATACAAATATTTGTTCCGTGCGGGAATCGATCCCGCGACACGCAGCGCAGTCGATCCCTCACCCACTGCGCCAACCGTGTCGTCAAAGTAATACAACACCCACATATCACTGTTATGTTTTCGTCCCTTGTAATAGGAGCGAGCCTATTGCCAAGACTAAACCCTAATCCAAATTATATGGCTGTCTACTGAAACCCAATAACAATTGCTTTGTCTTTTTGGGACTTGTGCATGTTTTTAAGCTATTGCATAGCTTCTATCGCGGCCCTTGAGCGCGGGGACCGGATCCAGAAATTTCGTAACGAAAAAAAAAACCTGACGCTCCCCACTCCGACGGACACGGAGGTGTGGCTTGTCTAACGTCGTTTACACAATACGGTCAGTTATTTCAATCCCGATTCTAATGTTCTAATAGCGTGTTTGGTAGAGAATCGGAGAGTCTTGTTTTTCTTTTTGAGACTTCTTTTCATTGGAAATATTTTTTAAATATTATATATATATTTTTTTTAATTATTGTCTAAGTTGATAACAAAATGTTTCTTTTTGCGACTTCTTTTCATTGGAAGTACTTTTTAAATATTTTATTTGGTTGTTTTTATTTATTGCATAAGTTGATAAAAAATGCTATGCAATAGCTTTACCGCGGCAGTCCCCGAGTGCCACACGTATTTTTTTATTTTATAATTACATTATATTAATATAGATTTTAAATAAACAAAAAAAAAATAGAATTTTCCACTCGTCGACCAAGCCACCTTTGCAAACTGAGGGATGGGATTGGTCGGAAATAACATAAGATTAAATTTGGTATACTGTGATTTATTTATAAATTCCGTTAGCACAGTACAACCAATTGACACAAGAGAGAGTGAATATAATTCGACCGAGACAGAATGACGATATCGCGGCATAGACAGTAGCTCCAACTAGTGAGGTATTTAGACAACTATGACAATTTATATGTTTGGTTTATACTGGTTCTAACACTAACTACCGTTGACCGAGGCAGTCAATTAATGATAATGTTATTTTTTTTACAGATGGACAACTACAGGCGGTCACAGCAGAACCCGGACGATGGTTACTACATTGAATCCTTGTAAATTATCAAAACTAAATATATTTGACTACATTACCCTGTATTTAAAAAATCTTTCAACTACCTACCTGAATGTGAGCTTGATTTTCAAATAGTATGGCGTGGAAATTTAAAAAAAAACACTCCACTTTCAAATATTAATACTTTTTTTTCTTATTTATTTATTTAAGAGAATATTTTTGTTTAAAATTATAGGTAGGCCATATATATGAAAATCAAGCTTATTTCAATTATTATATTCCATTAAAATCGTGTTATCTTTTATGGTAGGTACATAATAAATGTAATAAAATATATCTTGTCAATTAAAAATATTTTCACGAAATATAAAACATGTTATTTAGAAAAAAAATATTAAATGTCTGATGAAATGTTTCTGTGTAAAGGCTGGCTAACTATTATTTGAATTATAATCTTCTTTACGAAATAAAAAAAAATGTATTAATCTATCAATTATTGTAACTTTTCTTGTTTCTTTTTTTTCAAATTTTTCTTCTCATGGTACCTGAAAATTACGTTTCATAAACTTGTTACTATTTGAATGTTTGGCTAACATAAGTTTACCATCGAGAAAAAGGATTATAAATAAAAATTATTAACTTATTAATGTAGAAATTGACTGTCTCTATGAAATAAGAATGTTTTGTGTATTTATTAAATGGTTAGATACATACAATACTGGCTGGCAACACTGTTTTATTTAATTTACCCTTCCTTTATACGTAGCTTAAGGAGGTGATAAATGATGAACGGGACCTACATCCACTACTTTATCAGCTAACCATGTTTGAAAAATCTAGAAGAAACAGGGGTGAACTTATTCATTCAAATTAAATACCTATATAATAATACAATTTTAATTCAGACATAGGATTGGTTTTCTAAAGAATATTGTTATCAAGTCCAAAAAAAAATGATGTACGCAAATTTCAAAACGTTGAGGCAAAAATGGAACCACATATAAAGAAATTATCAGCATAGTAGGCACACCAGTTACGTTCTATAAGCAAAAATATGGCCACTTTCCAATTTCCTATATAAAAAAAAATAAAAAAAATTGGATAACTTCTACATCAATAGCAGTAAGACATAAAAAATGGTCAATGGACCTCCTCTTCTTTGTAGGCACGACAGTGTTTTATATTTTCGTTATTTTTTCTTATATCTAAAATTCTTGGATAGATCGTTTTTTTTATGACATTTTATATACATATATGTAAATATTCCATAGGTCTGAGAATGTCGTAATGTCTTTTCGATACCCCAAAATGATAAGGGTCGCCCACTTAAGAAGGAGAGCTAAGCAGCGGGTAAAACCACGCGGCACAGCTAGTAAAAATATAATACTACCCAACTACACATGTTTTATACAAAAAATACAAATTTGTAAACATAAAAGATGCAACCTTTTACAAGAGTTCTCGTGATTTGATGAACACGCACTTAAGTTGTATGACAGCTATTTCTTAAATGACACACAGCTTGCCATACAAAGAATTTTCCCGAACAATATTTACCCTCACATTTTGAACTGTTTAATTCTGAAAGGATTTAAGAAGCACGTTTATTTGGAAGAAAGATTTTTGAAACAGATGCCTTACACATAGTGGCATTTTTTTCTAACAGCGTTTTACAGGGTGGCCAGCTGATAGGCGTCCAAAGAAAAAAAAAAGATGCCTCTTGCTAAGGGGTACCTGAATTACCCCCTATGTATGTTCCGCGATTTTTTTGTAGTTTAGGAGCTAGAATTTTAATAAGTACAATTTTCAAAATGTTCACCTAAACAAAATTGGGGCAACGTTTAAAAAAAATGCTGAATAATTTCTATCATTCTCTTTGTGTAGAAAGTTTGAATATATATATGAAGAGTTAAAGACATAAATGATCAACGATTACGAAGAGAATAGACAGGGTTTAAGTACAAAAGTGGTTAAGTGTTCGTGCCTCTTTATCTTAGAAAATAACGGTCGTGCTTAGCCCTTAATCAACATCCATACATCAGAGTATTAAAGCTGAATGTGGATTGAGCATGAGAACGTTTTACTAAGTATCTTTAGAAGATAAAAATACGTTAACATGTTACGAGAACAAAACCTAAATATTTCTATATTTTTTTTTTTAAGTTTCATTTGTTAAGTATGTTTTTCGGTGTTCTCAAATCAAATCACAAGCGTTTATTTCAAGTAGGCCAGTCACAGGCACTTTTGAACTGTCGAAACATTGATAACAATAAAATGAAGCTACAGTCCCAGTCATAAGGCATAATAACTGTGAGTACTGTAGTTGCCCAAGAATGGACTCTCTTTAAAATCACTACAGCAGAATCTATAAAAAAAAAACGAATTAACGGTCGTCGTCACCGAGGAACGCTGCCGCTGGCGTGAGATTTAGACTCGTTTCTGTTCGATTGGTCAGAAGAGGCTAAATAACGACAGAGTTGGAATGGAATGGAGGCGTTTGCCCAGCAGTAGGACAAAAAAAGCAAAATAAAAAATACGTTAAAAACAATCCGTATAGTGAAACCGAAACTATATTACAAAACTGTTGTTTTCTCGAACTAGTTTTCGTTGACATATCACTTATGTGCTTGGTACGACAGTATTCTTTTATTTTAATTACTTAATTTACAATAATGGTAAGGCATTCTCTATTGGTCAACCTTTAGATTCAATACGACAACATTGTAATAGGGAACAACAACAATTTAAAAAAACAGATATATTACATGTTTATGTACCTATTTTATCTACTATATAGTCTTAAAGTAGAGTAAGAGATACCGCTGTATCTCTTTCAATCATTTTCATAAAGCGAAACACAATATTCATAGGAAAGATCATGGATGGCTCAGCAAAAGTCTGACACTCCCTTCCACTCCGCCCAGAGCGGGAGAAGTTTATTTGATGATTTTCCATCCGAATAAAAACTGGACTAACTTTTATTTAGGACTTATAATATAACTGGCGATGAGTCACCTCCCGCTAACCCATCAGAGGATACAGGTAAGTTGCGTTACGTTTAAGTATGTTAATTTCATTAACCCTTGCTCACATTAAAATTTTCCAAAAATAATAACAACACACGTCAACAGCCGTCACTTTCATAAAAGGTAAGTTTGTTTTGCGTCACCAATTAACAACTTTTAATGAGAATATAATTTATTATAAAAATAAGTGTAAGAACTTTACGTGGGGACATATAAATTAGCGTACATACACAGTATAATGAAAACCAGTGAATCAACTATAACTTTTTTGTAAAATTTTACGCGGGGCATAAAATTTATTTATAGAAAACTAGCTTTTGCTCGCGGCTTCGCTCGCGTTAAATTCGGGGCAAAATGACAAAGAGTTCCTAACAATCTTGCAACATAAACGGCCATATCTTTTGACTGCGTAGACTTAAAAGATTGATTTTTTCACAGTACAAAGAAACAACAAAGTTGAGTATACAGTTTTCATTTCAACTCGATATCTCCACGCGTTCCCGAGATGGTTTTCACAGACAAGCAGACAGACAGACGATCCAATACGGGTTCCATTTTTTCCTTTTGAGGTACGGAAACCTAAAAAACGGCCAAATGTGAATTGGACTCGCGCACCGAAGATTTCTTACCATCGGCCATATCTGTTTTAACTGCGTAGATTTTGAACGTTGATTTCACAGCTCTAAGGGACTACAAACTTGAGAGTATTTTAATTTTAGGGCGATAAATGTACGTACTTTTGAAATAAAGGATCTTGACAGACAGACAGAATCAAAATGATCCTATAACATCATAAATAAACAAACTAGGTGTATAAGCTCTGCATTGTGTGCAGTGAGCCGATTTCAACTACTGTTACTAGTTAAAATACTGTATCTTAATATGTACTGTGGTACATACCTATTTAATACTTAACTTTTTAATTTGCGACCTAGTAGTGGGAACAATGAGAGGTGGACAGTTGTATGGACTTAATCTTAGTGTTTTAGTTTATTTTTAATCACGATTGTTGTCCACAGTTTTAACATACTCATTGTTGGCCGTTCTTATGCTAACAAATATGGGTCATTCTGGATTCTTCAGTGATTTGTTTAGGGGCTCAAATTCAAATTCAAAGCATTTATTTCAATTAGACCATTACAGGCACTATTGAATGTCATGAAAACAAAAAAAGATGCTGTTACAGTCCCAGTCACAGGACATAATAACTTGTGAAAGTACTGTGGTTGCCCATTCCAAAGCGTAGATCTCTATGGAGAAGAATGGGCAAGAAACTCCATGGAAATTCTTTTAAATCATAATATTTTTACAAAATCATGGATACATCATTCATGTTGAGATTATATTGATTAAAAAGACGTGTAAAAGTGATTTTGAAAACCTACTTGTAAAATAAACATCATTTATCATTAATCATAATGGGTGCCTCACCATCTGTATTCCCGACAGGCAGTGTTGACAGCGCGTTAGTTTTCCACGTGCGCCTAAAAGAGATGTCAGCAAGGCAGAGGGGCCTGACAGGGACACCGCCTGTCAGGGTTACGGGTTGTTCGAAAAAGATACCGTGCTCCGCCCAGAGCGGGGGAAGTTTTATGATGATTTACCATCCGCAAAAAAAAAGTTTCATAATACCCAGTTATTATTAACTGAGTTATGGAGATCAGCAAGACAGTTGTTGCATGTAAAAATACTAGTATTTAGGTGTCGAAACACCTTGATACTTGTAAGGTTTGTTGATGATTTACAACAATGCGCACATTATATTGATTTAAATTACATAAGGGGCTGTGTTTGTCCCTTAAATCTAGCCAAATCAAGATGTATGAAACAATTCCAGTCTAATGAAGCGTACACATTATCGGTATTGAAACAATAAGAGGCTCTCTATAAGGAATGTTTACTAAGCCGCACTTGTCTAGTCTCTGTTGATAAGTTTCAAGTGTTCTCAAATTGTTTGAATATCAATTTAGAATAACTCTTCGGGAAAGACCTTTATATTATACGAGCTGTGCCTACCAGTTTCACTAGCTGCTCAGCTCCTTAGTTTCGAAGCGTGATGTTATATTTGTCTATTAAATTAGTGAAAGAATACCTATGCAAAGTTTCAAGTTAAACCGGCCTAGGAACCACGTTCTTCTGCTTGCTTAACCACATTGTGTATTTTGGTGAAAACTCTCTAATTGCGATTATTATGGACCCTATATGACACTGCAAAAGGAAGGAGAGAGAGGAAACAATATATTAAGAGATCATAAAGTCAAATATAATGAAAGTCACGTGATTACGAATAAGATACTTTCATTTCATTTTTTTTTTATTATTGATAGGCTCGCGTTTGACCACTATCTCACCTGATGGTAAGTGATGATGTGGTCGACGATGAAGCACGCTTACCTAGAAATAACCTATTCACTCTTGACTTGAAGACCCCCAGGTTATAGCTGTCAGGAAATACAGACTCCGGCAGGGAATTCTACTCCTTAGCAGTACGCACAATGAAGGTATTCCCAAACCGTTTAGTACGTGTGGGTGGGATGTCTACCATGTAACGGTGGCGCATCGCCGTACGTCTTGTAGTCCTATGATGGAACGGGCTTGGCGGAATTAGGCTGTGCAATTCCATCGCACACTCTCCGAAATGTAACCGATATTTTTCGAGTATAAATTATTTCACCCGTTACATGCCGAGTTTCCCTTCGTGCCACGGAAACCACGTTAAGCTTTTGGTCCCGGCTGTCATTTGTAGATCTTTGACAGTCGTTACTAACTAGGCTATGAAAGTCAGATGACCAGTCGCTCCATGTAAAATACTGGTATTCATTGTCATTCATCGGGTAAGACTGGAAGCCGACTCCAACATAGTTGAGAAAAGGCTAGACAGATGATGATGATTTCGCGTATGTATTATTATTTACGTATTAGTTTATGTGTAAAATAAAGCCACGGTATGTTTGTCATTCACTATGTCTACGATTTTTGTTAGTGTTTATAGAAAACGTCGACAATATTTAAATACATTATTGAATTGCTTCTTAACTTAAATATATCAAAACTAAATGTGTTAGGTTCTTACTTCGTAGACGCTACTAGTCTTAGATCAATAACAGATGGATATGACTGTTCAATTACGGTTTTAGAGTTGACTTTGGTATCTTATCGGTCCGTGTGTCACAGGCTTACATTTTTCGGACCATAAAGTAGACATCAAAATAGAATGACTACTAGGACCGCTATTATACAAGAAACTAAACTATTTTTTGTCATCTTTTTAATTTATTTATCTTAATTGTATATAGAAATATTAAAAAATGTAGACATCAAAATATATAATAGAAATAATAGAAAAAAGAAAACACATGCCAATAAAAAAAACTCATAAATGAAAGAGAACAGAACTCATTTAAAAAAAAGTGTTTTTTCGGAATGTATTGCTAATGGTGGTTCGGAACCCTTCATTTGTGAGATCGAAACGCTCTTAGTCAGTTTGTTCCTAAATTATAGATTACTTGCTTTTGCCCGCAGTTTCGCTCGCGTTAAATACGGGGTAACACAGTTCACCTTACCTGATTTACCAGCTACCTGTAATTTTTCCCTTGCGCCTTATTTTTTGTAATAGCAAAGCTTAGCTTAGCTTCTCACTTAAAAAAAAATGCCTATGTCTGTCTCCAGGGTCTAAGCTATCTCTGTACCAAAATTCATCAAAATCAGTTTCAGCCATTCAGGCGTGAAGACGTACCAAACAAACAAATGAACTCACTTTCGCTTTTATAATATTTGTAAGGGTATAAGTAAAGCTTTTACTTTCGATATAAGGAAACAAATAAAGATAACAAGACGTCTCTGGTAACAGAACCAATGTAACTTGGCCTCCCAATTCATCGAAACTTAGTATTACACCAGGCCAGTTCAAGGTCAATGTGTTAATAAATCGACAACTAGAGGATAATAAAGGGAACTCAAGCTTAGTGGAGGCTATCGTTTCTTTGGGTAATTTATTAGAATTGATTACGTTTATTTGTAATTCTAAGAAATAGAAGAATTATACGGGATATGTAATTATTTATAGGGATATATCCGGAACAAAATGTTTTTTTATTAAATGACGCAGATCACTGATGTGCAAACATCAGTGACCTGCGTCATTTAAAAATATTTTGCGCTTATGATCTTTTAATGAGTCGGTTAATAAGGGTGTTTAGGACCCTTATTAACCTTATTCTATCGGGAAGAGAAAATCTTCTGTTGCAAGTTGCTTTTCCTTCAGCTATATTTAAAAAAAAAATACTGTATCAATAATTACATATATTTTGCAAAAGCAGTTCAATCAACTAACTATATGCATTATAACAAAAAAATAAATAAATACGAAAGTGAGTTTGTTTGTTACGTCTTTATGGCTAAATGGTAACACCAAATTCGATGAATTTTGGTACAGGAAAAATGGACCATGGAGACGAGCATAGGCTATTTATATTTTTAAGTGAGAAAAGGGGAGAAATTTTATATGGGATTTTTCGCAGTTTTCAAGGTAGGAAGCTAAAAATCGGTATACAGTCTTTGTTACCAACGAAAAATACGTATGATAAAGATGTCACTTTGTAATGTGCAAAAGAGACTGACGTTGCCACGTTTTTGGCAACATTTAGCTACTGTCCAAGGTAAAAGCCAGCTCTTATTTTTTCTTCTATCATAGTAATTTTAATTCACATAATCTTTTTTGAGAACTCATTTATTGTGTTTTTTTTTCTTTAACTACATAACCTTAAGTTCCTCCGTAGGAACTTAAGACATTCGAGAGAGACAACTTAACCCGTGGCGCGATTGCTAACAATGTACGTAAAGTGCCCCAAACGTCGAGCTATTTTAAATGAATTTTTGATTTTGGTTAGACCTTCGGAAAAACTAAGATTTCATAGTTATATCGATAATTATATATTACGAAGTATATGTTTCCAGAAAAGGATTCTGGAAACATATATGAGTTTTAAATAAATTTTAAAAATAAATGTCTTAAATATGAAAACCACTCAAAGCGGTTCAAACTTTGCACCCGTGTGCAAATGCGACATTTGTGGCACAAGTAAAACTTTGCACCCAGTGTGACACTGTCGCGCGAGGGGTTAAAATATAATCAAAATGGCTACAATATAAGGAGTTTCCACATTTGCATACTCCAAGACCAAACTCAGTCGCGGCAGCAATTAAAAGTTACTTAGAACCGCTCAGTCGTCACCGCCACAGTACAATTCAAGTTACTTTGTATAAATAAAAATTGTTTAGCACCCCTGTTGGAATAGCAGAATGGAGCCACATTGTAAGTTGATGCAAAACCTTGTGATTTCGTACTTTTTTTTACCAAATACATGTTAATTTGTTTATCTATCTACTAGCTTTTGCCCGTGGCTTCGTTCGCGTTAAATTCAGGCTAACACAGTTCCCCTTTCCTGATTTGCAGGCACCTGCTACCTGTAGTTATTGCCCTTGTGCCTTATTTATTGTAATAGCAAAGCTAAGTTTTCCCTTTTCTTCTATATTTCTCCCTCGTTTATCACTTTTTAAAAAAAAATTGTCTATGTCCCGCATAGGCAGGACATGGTTGGGACCCAGGGTCCCAACCATCTCTGTACCAAAATCCATCAAAATCGGTTTAGCCATTTAGGCGTGAATACGTAACAAACATATAAACAAACTCACTTTCGCTTTTATAATGTTAGTAAAGAATGACAAATATTTTAAAAATACATTATAATAACCAAGAGAAACTACTTAACTTATAAATAAACTAAAAAAATACCGTAAAAATAATCGTTTTCAACGCTTTTTTTTGACGCATTTCGTCATTTTAATTTTATGTACACAGGCGAATTTAATGCCACATGGTATTATTCTCAACCAGTCAATGACAACAACTACATCAACAACAACATTGTGATAACCCCCTATTTTTTTTCGGGCGGGGAAACATCAAATGACTTCTCCCGCTCTGGGCGAAGCGGGGGGACATGTCAGACTAAAACCCACCCATGTTCCTTCAATTGCCCTTGTGATAACCCATAACATCATAACTGCATTCCCTAAAACGTTCAGACAGTTGAAAAATTGAGACATGATGTAGATTTGTCGTCACATGAGCACATGTGACGACACATCAATCGATACAAAATCAGTTTATGCTGATCTTTCAACTACGATCTTACTACTACATTTCCACATTCTACCGTTACTAGATTTTCCGTACGATGAGAGACTCGCAAAAAATGGTTTTGCATAGACTGATGTGTCATTGTATGCATCTACTTAATCGATGATAATATGTGGGTTTTTTTGTTAATTTTGTATGTAAGTATCTCATGTAATAATGATGATATTGCAAACTGGCAATGATAATGGCAACCCCAATAAGACCCTGGCACAACCTGAGGACTTTCGAACTTTGCATTCACTCAAAACTCCCTGGAGCGAACACTAGTCCAAGAAAATAAATAATATGTACTTGACGATTTATTAAATTTCACTTTTGATGACGTGCTGTCAAATATTCTTGAACAGCGTTCGATATTCTACCGGTAGATATTTGACATAACTTAAATGCGATTTTCCGTTCTATCGAAAAATCACTATCAAGACTTTTTGGTGACAGAGGCTAAGCCTAAGCATGTTCAGTTTATCAATATGATGAGTATTACATTCAACTGAGTGAACACTTATTAAGGTATAATAGAGACTGAAATAAACCAATTTTAATGGTAAAAATAATGTTTTTCAGCTGCATAAGGACTGATTGCCTTTTTTTTACGTGTGGGAATGCACGATGGATGTCCTTCGCCATGGGATAACGGAGTCTGTTAGACTCCTACTGACTAACCTGGCTGGGGTGCGGGCCCACAACCATTTTCTACAAAGTCACCCTCGCAGTGACGGTTTGGTTGCGGCAAACTCCTTTTTCAGGTACTGACTGAAAGCCTATTTCAACGTAATTTTGGGAAAAGACAAAATATGTATTTGTTAATATCTGTAGTAGATAGGTTCTACGTTTCCACCTCATTTCTTTTATCACAACGTCTAATTCTGACACAAAATAAAACTTTTAGGAACCAAGTAGTTAAAACGTACTGAAAACGTGTTAAAGCAAGCGTGAAACTGAAAAGAACTAAAGTTTTAATTACTGAGCGCTATACGTGACCGAAATGTATTGTTTAAGTGAAATTATTATTGTAATGGGATTGACAGACGAGCGATTGTTGTCGCGCGGTTTTCAATTTAAATTAAGAATCTTAGATCTAGTTATAGTTAAAATTATCCCATTTTTTTCAAAATAGTCCATGGCGCCCGGTTATAATGTAGCTTCCCAGTCGTATGCATTTCCGGAATCGGATCAGTGGTTTTGAAGATAACCCTCCACATCCATACTTACAAAATATACCTCTTAATAATGTTTAGTTCTGATAGTTAAGCCGTACTTATCTAGGCTGATCTATGGATACGAGTGCTCTTATCACATACCGAATTATCTCCGTGTTTTTGGAAAAACATTAAACCGTTGGTCCCGGTTGTCATTTGTGGAATTTTGACAGTCGTTACCGCGTAAGTGGTCGGAAAAACCAGTGTGACCAAGGGGAATCGTATCACCCAGTACTAACTGGGTTGTGTTGTCCAATAGCCAGTCACTCCATTTAAATATTAGTATTCATCCGTATTATTATACTGCATCCGGTAAGACTGGAAGCCCCCCCGAGCATAGTTGGGAAAAGGCTAGACAGATGATGATGAGTTATGTTTTATATACACCAACAATCAAACAAAATTTTCAATTCCATAAATAATTATTCAGGGTACAACGGCAGTCTTATCGTTAATAGTGTTATCTTTCAGAGATTATTAATGGTTAGTTTTTGATGAAGAATATAACTCCTGGAATTCCCAAAGGGTTAAAAAAATGTGAATGTGAAATTGTTAGTTTTGTTTAAGTCAAATTTTATTATTAATAGACCACTAGAAAAGTATTCAAGTGCTTTTTTTACAAGCAACGCTACTGCAGTAAATAAAAAAAGTCGCCATGTTTTTGCGTTGATTCAATTTGTAAATTAATGCATTTATATTCATTAGTCAGTCTGGCAGGCCTTAATGTTCCTTTTTCGCATGGGAATACAATAACAACAACGTTTCTCTATTATATACAGACGCTTTTAAATTAAATCATGTTTTATTTTAGTTCGTGTAGCTGTTACATAAAAAGATTTAATGTAGACTAATTTTGACCGAAACTATTTCAGAAATAATCAAGTAAGAAGTGCTATCGAAAAACTGCGATCTCTTCTCAGTGAGGCCTTGTTGCCTTGCCGGGATTTTGGCTTGTTCAAAAGTGATACCGCGACCCGGAACATAAAGGGCAAAAGAAAGAAAATGGGTCAGTCAGTACAAGTCTGGTTACCCCCCGCTCCGCCCAGAAAAAAGGCTCTGTTGCAAAATGATGTTATCAAGATTGAGACCTAAATTTTGTTCGGGTTGTAAATAAATCTATGACAATGTCTTTGGTGTTATCATAACATGATAATCTGATTAGTTTAAAGCCAAGAAAAACTGTTATTCTATCAAGTAGGTATATTTATTTTTAAGGTATATTCATTCCAATAAAAGTTCTCTTCAGATATAATCATAAAAGGAGAGCTAGGCTATTTAAAAAAAAGTCCTTCATTACTATGGTCACAGTACAAATGTACTTGAGTACGTATTCAAATATGTGTGAGTATGTGGGACGTCTCTTCATTTTCCGGTATTTACGGGCGGGACGGTTACATGCCTGAATAAGGAAATGAGCTCGCTAACGATACGACTAACTTGTCCTTATGGGGCCCTGGTACTTTTGGTTGAGAGTTACTTCAAAATGGCGGCTTAAGTACTTCATAATAAACGTGTTTTAATAAAAATAATGATATCTAAATTCTAAAGTCAATTGGAAAGGCGATATATTTTTACCAATTTACTTTTAACACAGAAGCAGTGCTTCATTCTACGGTTTTCTGTGTAGTCACTCCGGAAATCGATTTCTCTTTTATTTGTAAACTTATTTTATGACCAATGAATGAATGCTGTTGTTTTTCTCTTATGTATTTTTAAACGCGTTGTTTTCATATATTTATACTTTATCCCACAAATATTATAAATGCGAAATACCAATACGCCTAAATAAATCTGGATTAATTTTAGCACAAAGATAGATTGGAGTCTGGAATAGTACATAAAATTGCTTATGTTAATTTTTTAAACCTCGCCACGTACACTAGGAATTTCTCCTGTATCGTGGGTCCGTTAACAAACATAACCACTGCACCAACCGCGTCTTCTCTTTTTACACTTACCAAAATTTCCACGCAAACGAAGTCGCGGGCAATAGCCAGTATTATAGCACATCCAACTATGCCTCTATGAATGACCCTTCATTCATTCGTTCCCTCATTCTTATTTGCAAAAATAACGAGCCCCTTCATCCAGCATAAGGACCAATATCCACTAACATTTTCCCTACCAATAGCTTCAAATTACATGATTACCCCAAATCAAGATTCATTGAAAAATCAATTCTAAAAACCTATCATTTTCGCGCAAGTAGTGCTAGTCTAAGTTGAGTATTAGACGTGCTACGGGGCCCGCAGGTAATCTAACGACACATGAAAAATTCAATTTGCACGAACGATCACAGCTATGTTGATTAATTCGTACTAGATGTGACTGGTATACTGTGAGCGTTGTATTTGGTAGAAAAGGACTATTTTCGTCCCCATGGGAGTCGTGAAAGGGAAATGGGATTAGTTAGTACGTTGTAGTACTATGGTGTTGCGTGGAGTTGCGAGTTTTGCCAAAACAATATACCTAGTTAATTTTACGGTGCAACCATCTGGTTTCAACTTTTTTTGTTGTTGTAGACATTTGCATGGTTGTATGTTGTACCAATTGCATGGTTGTATGTTGGTTAAAATAAAACGTTTTTGAATAAATAGTTAAAGAGTATAAATACATAAATAAATACACATAATTTATTTATTTAACATGTGTTTTATAATATTATTGGACACGTCGAAGTAGCGATGCTTAAGAGAAGCACTGGACGTCGACGACAAAATTTTGTAGGACTTATTATTTACAACTAGCTTTTGCTCGCGGTTTTGCTCGAGTACGGGCGCGCGCGTGTGCAGATGGCGCGTGCCGTATTAGGAAAGAGCGGGGTTAGAAAGTCTCTCCATTCCTTGAACTATCTCCACTTAAAAAATCACCTCGTTTTGCCGTGAAACACGGACAAACAAACAGACACCCACATACTCTTTTCCATTTCTAATGTTAGTATGGATATACCTTAATATTTCATATTTTTTTCCTTTTTTTATTGAAGGCTTTATAGCAATGAAAAGTAAAAAAAATAGGTTTATCGCTCAACATTGAAGGCGTCATACAAAGTTTCGTGTTCGGGCTATTAACCGTTGAGGAGTTCTGAGTACGGAGGCCATTCTGGCAACAGGATCAAGTGTCCGTCATAAAAATGTATGATCACTATGTAGAACCAAATGTATGTGTTGCTCAATCCATTAAACTAGGGAACTGATTTGAAATTCCCCAGGTTGAGCTGAATGCGGCTGATCCATGCGTTATGTTTGTGAACGGGCACTGTCAGTTGGGACTGGTCATCGCTCAGCCGCCACGGTTTATCTTAATTACTTTATTTTTTAACTAGCTGGTGACCGCGACTTCGTCCGCGTGTTAACAAAAAAATGTATCCTATGTGCCATTCCAGACTATAATCTACCTCTGTGCCAAGTTTCATCAAGATCCGTTCAGCCGTTTTGACGTCAAAGAGTAACAAACATCCATACATTCACAAATATTCGCATCCTTACTAATATTATAAAAGTGAAAGTGAGTTTGTTTGTTACCTCTTCACGCTTTAATGGCTACACCGATTTTGATGAATTTTAGTACAGAGATAGTTGGGAACCAGCAGACGGACATAGGCAAAACTTTTTTTTTAAAAAGAAGAAAGAAAGAGGGAAGAAACGGGAAAACTTAGCGTTGCTATTACAAAACAATAAGGCGCTACCAAATTTAACGCGGGCAAAGCCGCGGGCAAAAGGTAGTTTATAATACAGTAGGAAGTAGGATAATTGATTTTTACTTTTTTTTACCCTGGACGTTTTTTATGTACACGTTCAACTAAATCGTTCTCACTTATTTGTATAATCTCGACATTAATGATGTTACCAAGATTTTGTAAAAATATTATGATAAAAAATGAGTGTCCATGAAGTTTCTTGCCCATTCTTCTCCATAGTTATTAGGTCCAAGTTTTTAGGTCTTGTGACTTGGGCCTGAAGCTTCTTCTTTTTTTAACGTTAAATAATAATTAGATAAAAGTGCCTGTAACGGTTTAATTGAAAATAAATGGTTTGAGTTTGAATTCAGTTACCAGCTTTGACTACTACACCATCACCATCATTTCAGAACGAAATCAACCACTGCTTCTTTTCTCTTCTGCATCTCTTCTCATTTTCATGTAAACCAACAAATTAACTAACAATGCAAGCTGTATTAAAGCTCATAAAAAACTAATTTTACATCTTCGTTTCATCAAATCGGTTGGAGAGTGCTCGTATTCTGCAATTCAAATCGTTCGGATGTATCGATACGATGCGACGCGCCGAGTGTCTTGCGTCTATCGATGTCGATAACTGAGTGCACCTCCCTAGAATCGATACTTTCTCATGTGAGATGTGAATGTTAGTATCGATATTTTTTTAGAAGGTGAAAATATACTCTGATGAATAAGAGTGGTTTAGTGTTAGATAGTATCACAGTACTAATTGTAGGGTTTTGGCTTTCTTTTTAAATAATCAAAGAAGAATTCAAGTAATTCTAAATAGGGATGTGTATAACTTTGCCTACCTGATATCATTTTTATTAAACATGTTAACATAAACATACGGTAACAAGAAACTCATAACTGCAAACAATGAGAATTTCATTGAGTTCCCGTAAATATGAAATTCAGTTGTTAAGAAAACACTTCGGAGTTGTTTACCAGCAATTAAATAATATTCCGTCGTCGCCGCGACAGACCGAGATGCCGGCTGGGGTCTTTCAACGGTTTTTGTTTTTGTACACCCTTTTTATGGGGTGGGAAATCATCAAATAACTTCCCCCACTCTGGGCGAAGCGGGGGAGGGGAGTGTCAGACTTTTACTGACTAAAACCCAACCATGTTCCTTATATTGCCCTATCTATCTATTATCTCTTTCGAATAACCTGCCACCCCGTCAGGCGGAGGCTTTGGCAAGCCCCTCTGCTTTGCTGACATCTCTTTGAGGCGCGAGTGAATCACAAACGCGCCGTCGACACGGCCTGTCGTCAATAGACGGACGGACGGTGAGATACCCATTGCTCACCGTTCACAGGCCCGCTAATTTACACCCTTGTAGCTAAATAATAGCAGCCGCTCGGGTTGACCTTTAGGTTAAGGTGCTTACCTAGGATGGTCTGTGGATGTGCGACTGTTTTATAACAAGTTTCCTCCGTGCATAGAAAAACACGTTAAGCTGTGGGTCCCGGCTGTCATTTGTAGATGTTTGACAGTCGTTACAGATAGTCAGTGTCCCGAAAGTCTGGCAACCAGTCTTACCAATTGGTTTTAGTCTGACAACCAGTCTTACCAACGGGAATCGTATTACCTAGTACTAACTGGGTTATGAAAGTTAGATATGCAGTCACTCCATGCACAATACTGGAATTCAGCAGCATCCAGTAAGACTGGAAGCCGACCCCAACATAGTTGGGAAAAGGCTAAACAAATGATGCTGACCTGTCAAGACCCTTTATATGGGCGACGCGCGGAGGTTTCAAGTTGAAATTAATACCATAGACTCAAGTCTGAAGTCCCTTAAAGCTGTGAAAAAAACCATCTTCTAAGTCTACGTAGTCAATAAATATGGCCGTTTTTGATGGAACCCGGTATGCACGACCGACTTGCAAATGGCTGGTTTATTTTTTAACTAGCTTTTGCCAGCGGCTTCGCTCGCGTTAAATTCGGGGTAACAGAGTTCCCCTTGCGCCTTACTGATTTGTAATAGCAACGGTAAGTTTCCCTTTTTTCCCCTCTTTCTCCCTCATATCCCACTTTTTTTAGCCTATGTCCGTCTCCTAGTTCCCAAGTATTCCTGTACCGAAATTCATCAAAATCGGTTTAGCCATTAAAGCGTGAAGAGGTAACAAACAAACTTTACACACTCACTTTTATAATATTAGTAAGGATCATAATACCATAAACATTGCAATAACGAACTAATGAATCATCTTGATGGTGACCATCTTCAACACACACGAGAAAAATATTTTCAGGTAACTGTCCACCACTACTTTCTCCCCTTTTCTTCACCCATTGTCCGAAGTCCAGAGAAAAATTACCACGCGACCTTACAGTGATTCTACCACAAATAGTGTCCACACAAGAAGGAAAGATAAATGGTGTTTTATTAAAATGTAGCACACTATTATTAACGACATCTTCCGACTGAGGAGAAATTGTGATGTTTCTAAATAATTTTACTCTTAGGTTCCTGCTACCTGTAGTTTTTGCCCTTGCGCCTTATTTATTGCAGGAGCAATGCTAAGTTTTCCCTTTTCACCCTCATTTATCACTTTAAAAAAAAAGTTAACCTAATGTCCGTCTCCAGGGTCTCAAATATCTCTGTACCAAAATTCATCAAAATCAGTTTAGCCATGAAAGCGTGAAGACGTATCAAACAAAAAAACTCACACTCACTTACGGTTTTATAATGTTAGTAAGGATTTTCAGGCACTCATCGCGTTTGAGACCTTTTGGTATGTATATGAGCCATTAGGTATGTATATTTTTTTTTACAAAACTCTACGACTTTTTACATCACTGGTATCTCCTGTAACACGGGTGCGTTTACAAACATTTAAACTCACATACACAAACAGCCAAGCCCGAAACAACTATCTGTAAAGCATACAAATATTTTTTACATGTGGGGATCAAACCCGCGACGCAGCGCGGCAGTCGATCGCTCAGCCACTGCGCTAACCGTGTCGTCGTATATGCTTGTCCTGTGACCTGACCAAGATAATTGGATATTTTATTTAATCGCTTCTGCTTTCAAATAGGTGTGACTATTTCGATATGTCCCAGTATCTAAAAAAATAGGACAGAAGATATCCAACTACGCGCATTAGGCTCGCCTAGTTGATCAGCTCGATAAAGGGCTTGGACACGGCTCGTACTGTTAAGCTGTTCCTTTCTCTGGAGCTTTGACCGCCGTGGTAGGATGGACCTTGTTCCCGATACCGGTGAGCTACTAAGTAAAAGTATAAAATATGTGTGAAAATGATTTAACGAATATAAGTATGCCAAAAGTCTTAAACAAAATGAAATGCTTGAAAAGTCTGAAAAATTGAATTTCGCAGGCCATTATGGTGCTTCTATATAAATGTCAATCCAATCATTCTTTTTAGTAATGATCTCGTGTTCGTTTTCGAATTCTTCAACGATTTTGATAGCTCATTCAGTCCGTCAAATTACCTCGTAAATTGTACAAAAACACATAATCTGCGTGAAACTCGGAAGTAATAAGAAATGAAGAATGTGTTTAATTAGGCGATGTCATTAGGTGACTTTTAACCTATCAAACAATCATTAATTCCTGAGGAATATAAGTAAAATGCATTTTTACTTCTTGATCTCGAGTCCATGAGGCAGCAAATATGTATTCAACTATCTTGGGGTAGGCTTCGAGTCTAACCGCATGCTGATGTATACCAGTATTTTTCATGGAGCCACTGCCTAGTTGACCTCCATAACTCAGTACTGGGTAATACGGTACCTTTGGTAAGACCGGTTGTCAGGTCAATTCCCTACAGAGGGTTTCCTGACATTGACTGTTGTTTATATACTTGAATTATGTTTATTTGTTAAAAACAATTTGCAATATTTTAATTTTAAATCTAAATCTAAAAGAAACATTCGGAAACAATATAAATATGATATTAATTTACCAGCCATCAACAATATGGTATATTATAAAAGTACCTATGTAACCGCTATTCGAGTACAACCATTTACCACCAGCTATTAAGCAATTGAATGGAAATATGTTTAAAAATAAATTGAAAAAATGTTAATTAATAATGTATTTTATAATCTGCATGAATTTTTTGCTAAAAAATAATATTTTGTATGTCACTAAATCTAATAAAATACTATTGCCAAAGTCGGATATGACTTGGGTAGACTGTTGGAACCAAAAATGTAATGTTTAATAATAAGAACTTCATGTACACAGTTACGCAATAAATATATCTTTATCTTTATCTAGTTGGGCAAAGTATTATTGGGGTTTTTTATCCGGAATTTCTCAGTACCAGCTATGGAGACTGCAAAACCCGTTGGGGCGTCAGACCCCTCCAAATATTATCTCCGCTGAAAATATCAACCTAACCTTTTCCCTCTTAGTTTCCTACATCCATCAACATTCAAATATATCACTCTTTCAGTCGCATGCGTTTCGTGCCTTCGTACGTAGATACAAATGAAAATAAATGCAACTAGCTTGATAGTAATGACTCGCTATCATCGTTGTTCTAAATAGGTCCGTTTCTACCTTTTCATTGTTTGTATATTAATAGCGCAAGGTAGGAGCGGAAAGCGGAAATACCTTCTCTGTTTCCTACAATAAAAAAAAAAGTTTCATCTCCGTGCTCTTAACCGATGAGGAGGTCATTCGTAGGAAGGGAGTCCTGGCTGCAGGATCAAATAATGTCTGTCATTAACATCATTATAATGACACCGTAACTAAAAGTGTTCGTCAAAATTTCAGCATGTACCAAAAAGTTTCGCGGCGCCCGACATCCGCAGCATCTCCCTCGGCACATGGGTTAGTTGCATAGCATGACTGCTTTGCAGCAGGAAGTGACGGCTTCCCATTCCCTCTCGCTCCGGACCATGGACTGAACCAGGGCCGGACGTGAGAGAGCGCCGCCACCGATCGCCAAGACGAGGGCACGGCGGTGCTGCGCCCAAGCTGGGCAGACCGCTACTGTGTGCTCCACCTTGTCCTCCAGCCGATCTATAAGATGAGGATGTTTGTATCCAAACCACTCCGGGAAATATAAGATGCTGCGTTAGGTTTAAATTCAGTCTAAACATCTATGACATCATCATCATCATCTGCCTAGCCTTTTCCAACTATGTTGAGGTTGGCTTCCAGTCTTACCGGATGCAGCTGAATATCAGTATTTTACATGGAGCGACTGCCTATCTAACCTTCACAACTCAGTTAGTACTGGGTAATACGATGTCCCTTGATAAGTATGGTTGTCAGACTTTAGAGACACTGACTACCTTTAACGACTGTCAAAGATCTACAATCGACAGCCGGGACCAACACTGCCCTCGTAACAGCAAATGCAGTACTTGCAAAATGGCGGTTTCGAGAAAAACGCGGTTAAGTGTTTTTTTTTTATCTCTACTAAAACTGATAAAAAAACTCAATTTTTTTGTTACAGAACAAGTACAAAAAATACAAGTTATTATTTAGTTTGATTTTGACAGTATTTTATCTAATGTAAGTCTTTATAAACGTGAATACTGCATTTATACCTTGTGTCGCCATTAACAAATAAATCAAAGTAGTGCAGTAAAATGCAGTACTCGTGTTTGTTACTGCATTTGTTTCTACGAAATACATTAACTGCATTTAGTATTAGCAAAGTTAATAATTGAAGACGACTGAAATAATAGACTAAAATGCAGTGTAAATAAGTCTTGTCCCATAATTTTAAAAAAATAAATAGGAAGAAAAAGGAAATACCTGGGTATTATGAAAATCTTTTATTTTATAATAAATTTAAACAGTCTTAATGTTGCGACATAGAGTAATAAAAATATATTGGACGTTGTTTAACTAAAATAATAGAACATGTATCTTTTCGTACCACTTGCTCAAAAAAGTGACATTCCACAAAAAGCGAACATAAGAATAGTCATTTTTAATCTGTCAAAAACAGGGAAAGAAAATTGTACTTAATTTCATTCATCCCCTAGGGAGAGAATGTGATTTAAAATTGGAATACTTAATACTGAACTACATCTGTGTTTACACCATTGAGTTTGTAGGTATATAAAGCATTAAGCATCTTTTTTAAAAAGGAACACGCAATTAATATGCAGTTATGATTATTAAATAAAATTACCAAAACCGACGAGGTCATATGAGCTTGCTGCCTTTGCTTTTCCGACAATAGTAGATTATTAACCAAGGGGATAAAGCATCCGCTGTCACGTGGGTCACCACGTGGCAGTCAAGTGCTCGGAGGTGGACCGCAGCCGCCTGTGCTTCCGCTGCGGTCAGCCCGGTCACAAGGCCGCGACCTGCGACGCCGCGCCGCACTGCGACGCATGTGCAACGGCGGCCAGGCCGGCCGATCACCGGGCGGGAGGCAAGGCCTGCGCACCACCCGCCAAAACTAGGGGCAAGGGAGGGTCCTCCGCGATCACCACCACCAACGCCGCCGCCGCAGCTGTCGCCGCTGCTGCCGCTGCCATCACTGCCACCGCTGACGCCACAGCAGTGGCAGCCGGGCCATCAGAGGGAGCCCAGGAGGGGGCTGTAATGGAGTGCCAATAACGGCCCCATTGCGCCTCCTCCAGGCGAATATCAACCACTGCGCCTGCGCTCAGGATCTCCTGCTCCAGAGCATGGCGCAGTGGTCGATTCATATCGCCGTGGTCTCTGAGCCGTACTTTGTCCTCCCCAGGGACGACTGGGTTGAGGACCTGAGCGGCTCAGTGACCATCATCTCGTCGGCCGCCGCCGGTACCCCGTCCTTCGAGGGTGTCAGGAAGGGTCAGGGGTGCGTCGCTGCACGGTTCGGGGATATAGTCGTAGCGGGCGTCTACTTCTCCCCGAGCCGAACTCTCGCCGAGTTCCACAACTCCCTCAGAGAGTTGACCGTCGTCGTCGGTAACCCCTCCCTCCCCGTGCTAGTGCTCGGGGACTTCAACGCCAAGAACTTGGCTTGGGGTTCTCGCTGCACGGATATGCGGGGAAGGATGGTGGAGGACTGGGCACTGGAGACAGGCCTGGTCGTCCTAAATCGGGGTTCTGTTCCCACGTGCGTGCGGATGCGGGGTGAGTCGGTGGTGGACATTTCGTTCGCGAGCCCCGCTCTGTCGCCGCGTGTCGTCGACTGGCGCGTCATGGAGGAGGTGGAGACCTACTCCGATCACCGGTATATCCGGCTCGACGTCTCCACCCAGACCTCCAGCGCGCCGGTCCTACAGGCCCCGAGTGGTCCGCGTTGGGCGCTGAAACAGCTGGACCGGGAGCTCCTCCTGGAAGCCTCGATCGTGCAGGCCTGGGTGTCATCACCGGACAGGCCTGCCGACACCAACCACGAGGCGGACTGGTTCCAGGAGGCCATGTCTGAGATCTGTGACGTGGCAATGCCCCGAGTCCGGCCTGGAAGCGCCCGGCGTCAGGTGTACTGGTGGTCGCGCGAGCTGACGGCACTGCGAGAGGCATGCGTCGCTTCGCGACACCGGTACGCCAGGCACCGCAGGCTCCGCATCAGAGCACCGGATGCGGCAGCCATTGAGGCGGAGCTATATGAGGGGTACAGAGCGGCGAAGACCGCCCTCCTAGAAGGTGTCTTGCGGGCCAAGGATCTGGCCCGCGAGGAGATGCTGGAGTCTCTGGACGGGGATCCGTGGGGGCGCCCATACAAGATGGTGCGGGATAAACTCCGCACCAGGGCCCCCCCGCTGACGCAGAGTCTCCGGCCCCAACTAGTTGAGGATGTGGTGAGCGCTCTGTTCCCTTCGCGAGGGGAGCATGCTCCTCCGCCCATGGCTCCACCGCTTGCGGTGCCACAAGCGGACCACGAGGACAACGACGACGACGACGTTCCGGAGGTGACTGGGGTGGATCTGAGAGCGGCGGTGGGCAGGCTGAAAGCCAAAAACACCGCCCCGGGACCCGATGGCTTGCATGGCAAAGCCTGGGTCCTGGCCCTGGAGGCTCTCGGGCCCCGACTACTAGGGCTCCTAAGCGCATGCTTGGAGAGAGGCCAGTTCCCACTTCGTTGGAAGACGGGGAAGCTGGTCCTCATTCAGAAGCCGGGGCACCCTGCGGACTCTCCGTCCGCATTCCGGCCCATTGTGCTGCTCGACGAGGTGGGCAAGCTCTTTGAAAGAGTAATTGCAAACCGCCTCGTCGGGCACCTTGTGGGGACGGGGCCGGATCTTGCGGATCACCAGTATGGTTTCCGCAAGGGGCGCTCGACGGTGGACGCCATCATGCGCGTGAGAGCCCTTACGACGGGGGCTGCAGTGTCCAGGGGTGGGGTTGTCGTGGCGGTGTCTCTCGACATCGCTAACGCGTTTAACACCATGCCCTGGGGCTGCATCAGGGAGGCACTCCAATACCACCGGATGCCGACCTATCTTCGTCGTGTGGTCGGGGCATATCTGACGGACAGGGCCGTCATATACCCCGGTCGCTCTGGAGAGTGGAACCGGCGAGAGATGTCGTGCGGTGTCCCACAGGGATCGGTCTTGGGGCCGCTCCTGTGGGACATCGGTTACGACTGGGTGCTGCGCGCCGACCTCCCCAGCGGCGTCAGTGTAGTTTGCTACGCTGACGACACGCTCGTCCTGGCTCAGGGGGGGTCGCACCAGGCGGCGGCCGACAATATGACACGCGGGGTTGCGATAGTCGTGGAGAGGATCCGGCTACTGGGTCTCGAGGTGGCCTTGCACAAATCTGAGGCCATGGTTTTTCATGGCCGCGGAAACACGCCACCGTCGGGATCCCAGTTGACGGTAGGAGGGGTTCGCATCGGCGTCGGGTCGACGATGAAGTACCTGGGAATCGTCCTCGACAGCCGGTGGAACTTCGTCGAACACTTCCGACGTTTGGCTCCCAAGCTCGAGCGGACGGGGGCTGCTTTCAAGCGGCTCCTGCCCAACCTCAAGGGGCCAAACGCCTCCTGCCGTAGGCTCTATGCCGGAGTCGTGCGGTCCATGGCCCTTTACGGGGCCCCAGTATGGGCGCGTTCTTTAGGGCGGCGCGCCGCCCACTATCTGAACACGCCCCAAAGGGTGGTGGCCATACGGCTTGTCCGGGGCTACCGCACGATCTCCGGCGAGGCAGCAAGCCTCCTTGCCGGACTGCCACCGTGGGATCTGGAGGCGATAGTCCTCGCGCGCCTGTTTGAGTGGCGCGCGGAGGCACTACACCGGGGGGAAAACCCACTGCCGCGGCAAGTTGCCGCTAGGCGGGCAGACCTCCGGTGCGATCTCATGGTGGCATGGAGAGAGCGACTGTCGCAACCCCGTGCAGGGCTCGCCACAATAGTGGCGATAAGTCCCCTCTTTGAGGAGTGGCTGGAGAGGCGTCATGGCGTCCTCACCTACCGCCTGACGCAGGTCCTCACCGGACACGGAAGTTTCGGGAGGTTCCTGCACATCATCGGGCGGGAGGAAGCGCCCGGGTGTCACCATTGTGACGATCGCCCGGAGGACACGGTGGAGCACACAGTGGCGATCTGCCCGGCTTGGGCGGAGCACCGCCGTGCCCTCGTGGAGGCGATCGGCGGCGGCGATCTCTCGCGTCCGGCCCTGGTTCAGGCCATGGTCCGGAGCGAGAGGGAATGGGAAGCGGTCACCACCTTCTGCGAAGCAGTAATGTTAGCGAAGGAGGTGGCCGGGCGTTTGAGGGAGAGAACATCTGCCCAACCCAGCCGCCGCGGGAGACGCCCATGGCGCCGGGCGCCGCGAGACGACTTCCGGCCACCGTAGATGCGGGCCTGTGGGCGGTGAGCAATGGGTAGTTCACCGTCCGTCCGTCGATTGACGACAGGCCGTGTCGACGGCGCGTTCGTGTTTCACGCGCGCCTCAAAGAGTGTCAGCCAAGCAGAGGGGCTTGCCAGAGCCTCTGCCTGCCGGGGTTGCGGGTTGTTCGAAAGAGATACCGCGGCCTCGGAACGTAAAGGGCAATAGAAGAAACATGGGTGGGTTTTAGTCAGTACAAGTCTGACATGCCCCCCCGCTCCACCCAGAGCGGGGGAAGTCATTGGATGATTTCCCACCCGAAAAAAAAAAAAAAAAAAAAAAAAAAAAAAAAAAAAAAAAGGGGATAAAGCAGTGTCTTCTGTCGTGGGTGACGATTTAAATCGCGAGTGTAACGAAGGACTCAAGGTTTACTCCCGAGCGTAGCGAGGGTGTTAAAAACTTAAATCACGAGCGAAGCGAGGGATTTAAGACGAGTCCTGAGTGTAGCGAGAGATTTAAGTTTACCCAAGACTAAGACAGCTTTATCACCGAGGATAATACTCTACTTTTCGTACCATTTACGAAAAAAATAACACAGTAATAATATGAGATAATGACATTAAAAATAAAAGTTAAGATTCGAACATTGGTCCAATTATTTATAGCTACATTTTTGTTTGCTACATTTATTGTTGATGAGTATGATTACAGTAGCATTTGCACTGATGGAACCCGACAATACACTGTCACTGTCGCTTTGATTTAACAATGTATTTTATAAAACATTAACTTATTTATAAAAATAAACTTATCGTTTATGTATTTGAAGAAAACAAAATCGCGGCAAATTCCTAGACTAATATGTTTTGTCGGAAAAGCAAAGGCATCAAGCTCATACAACCTCGTCGGTTTTGGTAATTTTATTTAATAATCATAACTGCATATTAATTGCGTGTTCCTTTTTAAAAAAGATGCTTAATGCTTTATATACCTACAACTCAATGGTGTAAACACAGATGTAGTTCAGTATTAAGTATTCCAATTTTAAATCACATTCTCTCCCTAGGGGATGAATGAAATTCAGTACAATTTTCTTTCCCTGTTTTTGACAGATTAAAAATGACTATTGTTATGTTCGCTTTTTGTGGCATAGAATGTCACTTTTTTGAGCAAGTGGTACGAAAAACATATTATATGTCTAGGAATTTGCCGCGATTTTGTTTTCTTCAAATACATAAACGTTAAGTTTATTTTTATAAATAAGTTAATGTTTTAAAAATACTTTGTTAAATCAAAGCGACAGTGAGTATTGTCGGATTCCATCAGTGCAAATGCTGCCGCAATCATACTCATCAACAATAAATGTACCAAACAAAAGTGTAGCTCTCTTTATAAATAATTGGACCAATGTTCGAATCTTAACTTTTACTTTTAATGTCTAATAAATGCTTAAAATCTTTAATAAATGCTTATCTCATATTATTACTGTGTTAATTTTTTCGCAAATGGTACGAAAAGTAGAGTATTTTCCTCGGTGATAAAACTGTCTTAGTCTTGGGTAAACTTAAATCTCTCGCTACACTCAGGACTCGTCTTAAATCACGAGCGAAGCGAGGGATAGAGCGGAAATACAAACATCACAGGATACTGGTTCTTTGCAAGTAGGTTGATGTAACTTATACCCTTCGCATTCTTCACATTCTTCGTGTCCCAATTGCGTAAACGAAATGTTCATGCCAATCCGTAAGATATTTTTATTGCAGGATGTTTTTCTTTAAAATCATTAAACATGAAAGTTGCGCTTAAGTCGCTTGGAAGGTATCTTCTGTTGGGTGCGTGTTTTCTCCTGTATCGTAGGCGTATGCACGCGCGGCTGCTACACGTCCCACCGCTGCGAGTGACGAGCACAGACTGCGGCACTAATGTAAAACGCAGTATGCGCTATAAGAATGCAGCAATTTGACATAATTTTGTTTTATAATACTAGGTTGAATCGCAGTATAAACCAATACTGCATTTCACCTTAGAAAGCAATGAATAACCAAATATACGAATGTACTAAAATAAAATGCAGCCAAAATGCGAGTACTGCGTTTCTTACTAGTATTTAGACGAATACTGCATTCTAACTTGGTACTAAATACGTGATTACTGCATTTTAGTCTAGTTTATGATCATTGCTGCATTCATACTAACAATATTAGATAATTTCACAGGAAATACTGCATTTTTCCTTGTTGTTTCACCATGTTCCAGTACGAAAAAAAAAAAAAAAAAATTCTACGTGTAGCTGAAAGCATCCAGATTGATTTTTTGAAAAAAACGAGAAACCAAAAAAATGTCGATTACTGCATTTGCTACTACGAGGGCAGAACAGCTTAACGTGCTATTCGAACCACGGAGGAAACTCGGTATGTAACGGGTGGTCACCCATCCACAGACCAACCCAGGCAAGCGCAGCTTAACCGAAAAATCGACCCGAGCGGCTGCTATTATTTAGCAACGAGCTTTTACCTAAACATCTATTACAATGAAATAGTATATACTGTTAGCCTGTGTCATCCCACAGCTGGAAAAAGACCTGTGCAGATCCAGGGCTAAGATCCAAATGGTCTTATATTATTTTTTGATAAAACTAGACGGTACCTTAATGTAATTTAACCAGATTATTCAGACATTTTTGTTCCTTTGTTTTTTTTTTAGTTTGTTCTTAATAAAAATATTGTCTTAGCTTTCCCCTCCAACCTCCTTAGACTTGTACCACGCTACAATTTGAAAGTAGGCACAATTATACCTTTATCCCTACGAGACTGCCCGAACAATGCTTTTAGTGCAAACTTACATTTGTGGCCTAAAACTAAAAGTTCGTAGCTATTGTCGTAACGATCTTTTTGAATGGGTTGTTATCACTTGATGAATTTTGTAACTTTGTATATTATTTCATTGTTGAAGTACAGCTTCAACTAGAAAATGTATGCACTTCGACAAACTGCATGTTTAGGTATTCAAATCCTGTTAATTGTTAATGTTATATTTACACTAATACTCTTGAATTGTCTTGTAAGTTTTAATTTTGTAATATTCGCACTCCCGAGCCACAAGATACAAGCGCTGCTTAGTTTGTGGCTCACGACAATGTTCATTCTGTTTTGTTTATTTTGATGAATAAACTTGTTGCTATTACTACTATCAAAAGTAAATTCAATGCACGTCACACCAAATGAGGTAATGTTTTCACTATTGTCCTGCTACGTTTTGTTGTATCTACATACCTAGTGTACCTATAATTTTGTGTTTAATCAAGAAGAAGAAAACTTTTAAGAAGTCGGATTAAACGACTTCACGTCGTCTTCAATAGCTATTTTTTGTGGTAATGTATTGAGTCAATCTATTGTTTTGGATGAAAATAAAACGGCCAACCAATATAGGATGAATCTGCCTTATATTTTACAGTTTCATTTTATATAATAACACCAACAGTTATGAACATTTGCATCTCTACTACAATATACAAGTAATTGGGTATACAAATATTTAAATACAAGGAATTTAGGTCTGGTTTTATCTTCGTTTACGTTCGTGTAAGTTTTTGATAAAATTATATACAAAAAGTAGATGTGTAATTACATTTGTGTGAACGACACGGAACAGTAGCGACATCTATTGGTAGAATAATTTTTTATAGAAAATTGACATTTGACGTTTATTGGTAATCTTTCATCATAACCCAGCGACATCTATCTTGGACATGACAATTACTGGTAATTAAATAAATCAGACACATGCGTGAAAATAATTCAAGGTAAGATTACCAGTTTAAGAAATAGTTATTGGCTTGAAATATACATATTAAATTGATTAGGGTAATCAAACTTTTGCAACCGCAAAAGCATATTGGCTATGAATGCTATGATTTGTTAATCGTGTAGAGATTTGCTTATAGGAAGTGAAAATAAAGCAAATAAAAACAGCCAATTTACTTTAAATTAAATTAAATCATGGCTGATTACTGATTATATTATAGGAATATCTGTTTGCTAAACACGATAAATGCAAATGCATAAAATTTAAATGTTAAAAAAAATGATTTTATAGGGAGTGTTGATTAATTGTGGATTATTCAATGATTGATTAAGGATACATAATAACACCTTATACTTTTATAAATGGCACATTTTATCTTAAAGTCTATTCTATACAACTATTTGCCAATTGCAACCCAACCTTACAATTGACGTTTTTAAATACAATAATTAAAATTAGAGTATTAAATTAAAATAATTATATAGAATGAACGCATTAAATTACAACAATAATAATATTTATAAGAAAACAACTTTTGAAATTAATAACGTCAGTCAATCTTTGGTTTAATATGTTTATATTATTTACTTGTCTTCGGGCGATTCTCTCTGAAAGAAAAAAAAAACAATAATTTTATAAGTGACAAAGTAATCCTTACTAATATTCACAGAGTACTTTTATTATACAGGGTGGCCAGTTGATAGACGTCCAAAGAAAAAAATTAGATGCCTTATGCTAAGGGGTACCCGAATTACCCCCATGTATGTTCCGCGATTATTTGTAGTTTAGGAGCTAGAATTTTTTTAAGTACTATTTCCAAAATTTTCACCTAACATTGGTTTTTATTTTTTATGTCTTTATTCCTATCATTTTTAGATATTCTTTTTGGTGGAAACTATTAGCGATAACAATAGCTACCATGCAAAAAAAATCCGTTTGCCTAGGCATTGTAGAACTTACCACAAAATTAGTCCAAAGTTCAAAATTACCATTAGAGTTCGATAATCAAAAATGTTCAGAGCTTAAAAAAAAATAAGTGAGGGGTGCTAGAGGTTTCTAAATGATCTTAAAAACTTCTATGGACCTTCAACAGACAAAATCGGTAAAAAAATATAGAGCTTGATCGGGGATTATTTCCTGTAATTAGCGTTGATAGCAATAAAGGTATTTTTACAGTTATTGTTATAATTTGGGATTTCTTTATTTTTGCCACTTTTATGATAAAAAAAATACGGTAGATAGTTTACAAATTTTATTAAAACACGTTACAAAAGGTTTTCAAAGTGCCGCCTTACCACAGAAATGCACAATCTACATCTACGGAGGAAATTGTCTTTTAGTTGTAAACCATGTCTCGTCTCAGTGTTAAGTTAACGTCTGACAGCAAAATTGGTAATTCTTCAAGAACTCTTTGTAGGTGGCTCCATCGAGCTTGGACAGCGGTCTGGCTATGGATTCTCCATAGTCCGCTATCGAGAATCCTCATTCCGTAAGACCATAACATTTTCAACACCACTTCAGTGTGAACATGTGGTCCGGCGTTCTCAACGGTGAACTACCAATTACTTTACCACCACCATTCGAGCTGCTGTCCAGGCTCGTGATGGTACGCACGGGACACTAACAATGAGGAAGAGCTAAAAGGGAAATTGAAGAAGCGGGAAATGTGGCAGGCCTGTTGGTGTAGTGGTTAGTGGCCCTGACTGCTGAGCCGGAGGTCGTGGGTTCGATTCCCACCCAGGACAAACTTTGTGTGATTGTTAAACTTTGTCTGGTTACCATTACACAAGCTCTGCTTAGCTTGGGATCAGATAGCCGTGTGTGAGTTGTCCCAAGATATTTTTTATTTATTTATTTAATGTTGTAAGAAGTAACAGAGAAGCCTTTAGACTTTAGACAACTAAAAGACAATTTCCTCCGTAGATGTAGATTGTGCATTTCTGTGGTAAGGCGGCACTTTGAAAACCTTTTGTAACGTGTTTTAATAAAATTTGTAAACTATCTACCGTATTTTTTTATCATAAAAGTGGCAAAAATAAAGAAATCCCAAATTATAACAATAACTGTAAAAATACCTTTATTGCTATCAACGCTAATTACAGGAAATAATCCCCGATCAAGCTCTATATTTTTTTACCGATTTTGTTTGTTGAAGGTCCATAGAAGTTTTTAAGATCATTTAGAAACCTCTGGCACCCCTCACTTATTTTTTTTTAAGCTCTGAACATTTTTGATTATCGAACTCTAATGGTAATTTTGAACTTTGGACTAATTTTGTGGTAAGTTTTACAATGCCTAGGCCAGGGGTGGCGAACCTTGATGAACCAACGTGCCATTTTTCCTAAATAAATGTTGAATGACGCCACAGACGTGCCATCAAATAATTTTGACTAAGTGATTGTATTAGGAAAATAATTACTATCAATTCGAAACTTTTTTTACTGACTAGTAGAGTCATCGCCAAACGGTTTGTAAGCGAATTAATTTTATTCATCTCTAAAAATAATGAATCGCTCAGGCGAGTTAAAAAATTATAGTAAGATAAAAATATGATTAAAATTGTTTGCGTGCCCAATTTGTTTTGTCGCGTGCCGTCTTTGGCACGCGTGCCATTGGTTCGCCATCTCTGGCCTAGGCAAACGGTTTTTTTTTGCATGGTAGCTATTGTTATCGCTAATAGTTTTCACCAAAAAGAATATCTAAAAATGATAGGAATAAAGACATAAAAAATAAAAACCAATGTTAGGTGAAAATTTTGAAAATAGTACTTAAAAAAATTCTAGCTCCTAAACTACAAATAATCGCGGAACATACATGGGGGTAATTCGGGTACCCCTTAGCATAAGGCATCTATTTTTTTTCTTTGGACGTCTATCAACTGGCCACCCTGTATATGGAATAGAGGTACAACTCTGCGACGTAAGTGAGAAACGTCAAATGTCGCCCTCTGGACGCAGGTTTTGGAAAGTACTTCCAATGAAAAGAAGCAAAAAGAAAACAAGACCATGGGTTTGATCCAGCGTAATGTCGATCGACTATCTGATTCTCTACCAAACACGCTATTAGAACATTAGGATCGGGATTGAAATAACTGACCGTAATGTGTACCTAGTACTACATAGTTATAAATCTTGTAATACTGCCATCTCTTAAAGAATTTTGTAAAAGTAGCACAATATAATGTGACCAAATTAAAATGTCTGTTTTATGCGCAATGCGCAGTACTTCTGGTGTCCAATCTTATTTTGCATACTTATACGAGAACGATTACTCGTTTCCCAGTACTAAGATTGTCAATCCTGCTAATATTATAAAAGCGAAAGTGAGTTTGTTAGTTTGTTTGTTACCTCTTCACGTTTTAATGTTTAAACCGATTGTGATGAATTTTGGTACATAGATAGTTGGGAACCAGGAAACGGACATAGGCTAATTTTAATTAAAAAAATGTGGGATGTGAGGGAAAGAGAGGGATGAAAAGGGAAAACTTAGCGTTGCTATTACAAATCAATAAGGTGCAAGGAGAACTGTGTTACCCCAAATTTAACACGTGCGAAGCCGCGGGCGCAAGCTAGTCCTTAATAAAACTGAACCGATTACTTTTGTTATGGATTAAGGAAAATATACATTTCTTCTTAAATATCGACTCATTGGAAAGCGAAACTATAGTTCTTTAACAATTATATATTTTAAAAAAGCTACGATCGGACAGGGACTATAGCTATTGTTTTGTTTGTGTTATACAAACAAATATGTCATATTATTGTGTCCCGAAAGTGCCTGTAACTGACCCACTTTTTTGCCTTTATCGATAATGTGGTTTTTATGTATGTCATTGTCTCGCATTACAATCTCATTAATGTTTTAGTATGGTTGCACCCGAACTAGTAAAAATATCATACCATGATTTGCCAGATCTTCATCTTAGATAACAGGTCATCGTCCAGCATGGGTTTGGCTTCCATGTTTCGGCTGAGGGGCAGTTCCACGGGACCTTCATCGTTGTCAACCCTGGAAGTGGAAAAGAAAATATTTTCAAAATGAAAAATAATATTCTAAGCAAGTTAAAAGGATATCGAGAAGTTAAGTAACCTAATTTTACAAGAAAAGAACGGACCTGTCTTCGGCTCAAAAAGGTAGGTTCAGAAAGTTCTACTTGTATGAATTCAGAAATTAAAACTTTGGCTTTGTTTACATAGGTATGTAAATGGGATTATTAAATCTAACATCGCTTCTTTGCCTTTTTAAAATTAATAACTTGCAAGTTTTTGTCGAGAGAGTATAGAGGCAGTTATTTTTTTTGCACGCCATACGTTCTTCAGAATACAACATAAGAAATTTCAGTTGGTCTTTCTAGAAGGCCTCTTAAACATTAACCCTAAACTACAACAGAAAAAACCCTGCCTACAAAATTATTGGTTATTTTATACTATAAAATTTATAAAAAGTAGTGACTAGCTAAATCAAAACGTTTTATATTTGATCGGATTAATGAGTTATGAAAGGGTTTGCTGCTTATACTAAACCTCTTAAACAAATAACAATTCTTATAAAACTTTTTTATTACTATATCCTGGAAGGTACTTATAATTTGTAAACATGTTGGGCATTATGCAAGTAGTGCCATCTATATTCAGTCACAAAGTAACACTTACATCAGTTTGTTAGTCACGGGTGAGTCGTCTTGCATGTTCATCTGGTAGATGGCGGCAATATCGTCGTTCTTTGTAGTCAACTGGTTTGCGTGGTTCTGTAATTTAAGGATAGATGGCGCTGTTAACTGATTGACAGAGTGGAACATTGGCCATTTTAGAGGTCTGTGAAAAACTACTTTTGTAAAAAACTCTGAAGATCTTCTGCTATACTTAGTTATTTTCGACTTCTGACAGCGTTAGAGAGTTACAGTTTGAAAGATATATGTGACCCGGTGTAATTACATTATAACTGGCTAGGTGGCGCGGCTTGTCATTAAAAAAAATGCAAAGTTATGTCAAACTTGGTAGGTACATTTATTTTAATTCTGCGTTTTACTGCTTGCACCAACTAAGTTCGCTAAAATGCACAAGTCTTCTAACACATTTTCACCTTTCCCTCTGGGTGCAATCCACAACACCATTGTATTTCCATATTGTACTGAAATGCCTATTGGCTGCGATTATTAAGCATTTAACACGAGGAGGGCTATGGAATTGATTTGATCCATAAAAAAAGATTCTCACCAGTTCAGCATTGGCGGCCATGCGTCGGAGAAGTCTGGTGAGGTACCAGTCAGGGGCTGTCGCTGGGGGCTTGCCGGATCTCTTGCCGTGCGCTGGAACAGAGGATAATGGGACATGTATTCATTGTTATTTATACTAAGCGCGTATCGAAATAGGGTAGTTTCCAAGGTCGAAGTAAATACCTTCTATTAAGTTACGTGTCAAGACACTCGTTGCGAAGAAATGCAGTAACGCGTGACGTTATAGAGCTATAATTATTTGTCTTTTTTGGTACAATATCCAAATAAAAAAAATACGTGTCCCTTATTTTTGAATAATCTCTTAATTTTTTTTTTTTTTGGAAAATAACTTATTGTGTGCTTATGAGTGCGCTACATGATCACGACATGTTTTGTGAAATATGATTATGTCGAATTAAAACTCGCCGAAAGTTTGCAAGAACATTGCAAAGTTTGTGATGACGAAAACACGCAGCAATGTATACCCTGACAATAAAAGACATATTGAAGAATAATTAATTTTGATATGACTCTACCGAAGTGAAGACAATTTCATGGAGAAAGTTGCATGTTTTAAGTCACAGTATCTATCACAAAAAAATACGAGAAAATTGGTCGAAAAATGAAACCATAACTAAGAGTGTAGCACAGACTATTCAACTGAACGATTATCTTGAAAAATAACCTGCAGTTCAAAGTAAAATTTCAACAAATATTCGACCTAAATGTATGTGACAGATAAACAACCGACTGTTTGATTGATGCCATAAAAAAAAACTAAACCTACTTACTTTTTAAAATAACAAACAAAATAATAGAAGCTCTGTTTGGCGCCAGCTTTAATTCGAAATTCAACCTGCTTTCAACATGTTCGAACGGACACAACTTGTTCCTTTCAATCCTTCAATATCCTGTCCATTGTTGGAAGCTTTGTTGCCAAACTCATATCGTTCCGTCCTGTTTAGTTTATTCACGAGTGAAAGAGATAGACATATAACATTTTGGCATCCTGATTTTGACACATCGTTAATTTTAATAGAAGTTCTATGTACAGCAAGTACCCATGTACTAACGAATTAGATGGAGGTATCCTCTTTATATAAAGTTTGTTAAAGAGAATTTTCATTTACGGGACCTGGGCGAGAAAATCTTACTAATGCAAATGATTGCTACTCTTTCACGTCAAAACAACTAAACGGATCTTGATGAAATTTGACACAGAGATAGATTCTGGTCTTATATCCTTACTAATATTTTAAAAGCGAAAGTGAGTTTGTTACGTCTTCACGCCTAAATGGCTAAATCGATTATGATGAATTATGGTACAGTGATAGTTGGGACCCTGAAGACGGATATAGGCTAATTTAAAAAAAAATGAGCAAAGGGGCGAAAGAGGGAAGAAAAGGGGAGCGAAAGATATTTTTTTTCGATCACTACGCGGCCGGGTTAAAGTTAGCGTTAGCCCAAAGTAACTATGCCGCACGGACAAAGTCGTGGGCGAAAGCCAAATTTTATGAAAACAACATAGGAAAGTTATAAAAAAAAATGTATTTCATCAAATTCTGCCACAATTAGTGTAACATTTTTAACGCTTTAACATTTTTTAAAGTAAAGGAGACGATTTGATGAAAGATCAAATATTTTAAAGCTCTCCCAAGTAAAAGCTTGTTTTACGCATTTTTTATGCGGCATATTTCTTTGAAGAAAAGGATCATGAAATCGTTCAACATCTTTTTTTGGCCTTATCATTACTTGTCTTAGAAAACTCTCAACATTATGTCGATAAGAATATTTTGAAGTGATTTAAAATTCCACTGAAGAATGATATTTACTTATTTACTAGCTTTCGCCCGCGACTTTGTCCGCGTGCTATAGTTACTTTGGGCTAACGCTAACTTAAACCCGGGTGATGATCGAAAAAAAATAACTTTCTCTCCCCTTTTCTTCCCTCTTTCTCCCCGTTTTCTCATTTTTTTAAACTAGCAAATGTCCGTCTCCAGGGTCAAAACTATCTCTGTGCCAAAATTCATCAAAATCGGTTTGGCCATTTAGGCGTGAAGACCTAACAACTAACGAACTCACTTGCGCTTTAAAATATTTTAGTAAGGATAGTGTATGATGATATCTAATGTTATAATTTATTTAATTCCTTTATAAAATACTAGCTGTGCCCAGCGGTTTCACCCGCTGCTCACTTAGGAGTATGAAAAATAGATGTTGGCTGATTCTCAGACCTACACGATATGTACTCAAAATTTCGTTTAAATCGGTCCAGCCGTTTCGGAGGAGTATGTGAACGAAAACTGGGACACGAGAATTTTATATATTAGAAGATTAAACTAAATTTCGAGCTAAATCCCATTTATTATTTGAAGCCTAAAATAGAAACCAAAACCTCTCTTTATTTAAAATTCTGTCGTTAAACTTTCGATAATTTTCATTGTAAGTATCCCACAAATTAATATTCATCCCATAACGTGAACGTGTTTTCCGCTAAGCACTATGTCTATGTATAAGGCTGTGTCCACACTGGGCGACAGATGTTGAACAACAGTGACCAGTGAAGTTCAATAACCTAACCTTTTACAAAACAAAAATAAAATAGTCACAAGAGAAAAAACACACTTTGAAAAAAATATATAGAGATTAAAACTAATGTTTTTTTTAAAAAAAATTAGTAAGGAATGTGTTAGGTAACTTAAAAATATAAAAATATGTGTAAAAATGAATAAACGAAAATCTGAAAACGTTGTTCAATACTACAGTACGGCCAACGAGAAGCGATACCAAATGTAAACAAAACCCATGCTAAAACACCATCTAAAATGGCCGCCCGCATGTTGGCGAACCCGTCTTAACGTTGTCATGTTTTTGCCGGGAGAACGAGACATTACGACAAAGGCACAAGATGGAAAGAGCTAAATATTAGATTGTCAACGCAACAGTTGTTCGTTGGGTTAATGACCTTTCGTATCGCTTCTCGTTGGCCGTACTGTATTAAGAATTAATATTAAATTAAATATAACTGGAACATTTTAAAGATTTTTAACTACTGGTATTTAAATGAATTACAGTACCATACCATCGCGCATATCCCTACTCCCCAAGGGTTCCCAAACGCACACATTTCGCCAGTTATGAAAAGCCCAATAACACTTTACCCAGTGAGTGAATGGAATCCATGACCTCAAGCTCATTGCCTACTAACCAATGAGACGGTGATTCAGAAAAAGATGCCAGCGTCATAGTAGAGTAACTTAAATTTAAAAGAATAAGATAACAGTCCATATGTTCAAGTTTTAGAAGATTTTCACCGGAGTTAGCAATTCTTTCGGCTAAATTGTTTAGTATAAAATAATAATTTATATCTTAAGTAAAGTGTAGTTTCTAACTCTCTGCTTCTGGAAGGAGGTGGGCTGGCTGGAGTAGCGGCCACCAGGTACACGGCATACGCACAATGGTCTACTGCAAGGACTAAGTGCGGAAACCGGACCCCCCAAGAAGCGGGGCCCACATAAAGAAGAAGAAAGAAGAAGTGTAGTTTAGTTTAAGTTATGACAAGGCTGATAAAAGCCTCTAAAAGAAAAAATAGGATTGTGTGGTTTTATGAAACCACGGTAAAAGTAAAACTTTTTATCACATTCACAAAAAAAAAATCACAAAAAGACATGAGACATTGTAATAAAAATTTTACTTTAAAAAACTTTAAAAAATGATGCCAATTTTTTTCTCCAAAAACTTGTATCGCAACAAAATTGACGCAACTTTCTGTAGCTTAGTCTGTACGAAGCTTTAGCGGTTTCTGCCCTAATTATGCTTATTACGGCCTGACGCTGGATTAAAACGTCGACAGGTGACTTCTATTAGAGTTTTAACATGGCGGAGATTAAGAGGTACAATGTTATCGTTATTCGGGGATCTTTCAGGATTTGGCGTATCTTAATAATAGGCAGGAAAAGCCGGGAAGTTCTAAGACATGGAAAATATTATATTGTACGCGCGTGATATCGAAAATAAAAGTATCCTATGTGTTATTCCAGACTACAATCTACTTCTGTGCCAAATTTCATCAAGATCCATTCAGCCATTTTGACGTGAAAGAATAACATACATCCATACATCTTATAATATTATTGGCAGTTTGAGTACTATAAGCCACACAAATGTCCTTTTTTTGGTATTGTTCGTCGTGTCGTTGAGCTCCTTGGGTTATAAGTTGAGCTACACGATAACTGACAAATGCTTGCACTGACTGTACAGGTCCACCCGATCTGTGTGGTGCTTTCTTAAAAAGGCCATTTCAGACACTATCTGCATAATCCTCATGTAAGTTGATGAAGATTATTTTGTCTGGACTTTAAAAGACACTATGACCTCTGAGTTTGTTTCGGCTGTTTCTTCTCAGAGTAGTCGGGTACGAAACACCGGCCTCATCTAGTTTTAAAAAAAATTACGTGTAAAAGTGTTTGTGAAAACCTACTTGCAAAATAAACATAATTTATCATTAGTAGGACAGTACAATTCGTAAAATTATCACTAATTGACAATCCACAATATCGATTGAGTCTGTGGCCATTTAATTTTTTTTAACATATTTATATTGTTGTCCTATTATGATCCAAACTGGCCATTCTAGGCCTGCTGTAGAAAGTCGTGTTTGAAAGCGATTTCTATAAAATCAGGGTTTCAGGTGTATTTGTATAGCATTTATACTTGACAACACTGTTGGCGCAGTGGCTGAGCGATCGACTGCTGCGCTGCGTGTCGCGGGTTCGATCCGCGCACTAAACAAATATTTGTATGGCCTACAGATAATTGTTCCGGGTCTGGCTGTTTGTGTGAGTTTAAATGTTTGTAAATGCACCCACGATACAGGAGAAATTCTAAGGTGAGGCAACGTTTTAATATATATTCAGCTATCTAACTTTGGAAGTGATAATTGTTTGCCAAGCTTCGTGGTTCATCTTTCAACTCCTGAATCATTATGACGCCTATGTAAACAGAGGGACTTAAGATAAGTCCTTAGAGATATTTGCCATTGACCTTTCCAATGGTAGGACCCAATATCCAAAGTATACCCTTCTTGAATAAGGAAGAAATATGTCTTATGGTTTTTCTCGGAAAACATTTTTTTACTCTAGGGGTGCAAAATATAACCGCATGTACCTACGGATGATAGGTCACAAAATTATTATGATATAAGTAAAGAATTTAGTTTTGTGCTGTCTGAAGTTAAATTAAAATGAACAAATTTAAGTAAAATGTTTTATTTACACTTTTTTAAATGTTGCCTTGAAAAGAGCGCTTTTAGCGTGAGGACCGCCCATTGTGTCACCCTATTTATAAGTTGTTTAGTGTTATTCTTGTTACTTGGTATGAGGTACATAATAAAGAATATGCTATCTTCTATTTATCTATCTAAGGTAAATTAAATAAATAGTTAAATAGTATAGGCACTAAGAAAAATCTATTACAAAAATATATTAGTATATTTATACAACTAGATTTATTTAATAAGTAACACTTACTTAAGATTTGTCATTGTATCTAGTTTTTATAATTGCAAGAAATAAAAAATATTTTTATTTATTTTATTTATAACTGTAGAGTTTTGTCATCACCTTTGTGTGACGCCTACAAGACATAGAGAAAAATAAATGCTCCAAACCTTCCATATTCAAATCTAAAACCGCCGATGCAGATCCAAAGATATCCCTTCAAACCACCACAAGTGCCAATAAATGGTAATAATCCCATAATATCATGGGAGTATGGGAGTGTCCGGTAATATTACGTGCCATAAGCCGTGAGATTAAAATCGAGCCAATATTCATGATAGTGGCTGTTCGTTAGAGTTATAAAAATGACGGCGCCCATTGTACGCGATATTCGATTGAGCCTCAAATTGGTGTGTTATCTGTGTTAAAGATTTGTGAAGCAAACCGCCAAATTTGCCATGTAACATTTAAAGTACAATTGGAAAATAAGCAGATACTTTTTCGACATCCTTTTTTTTTGCTAAAAAAATACCTAATTTAAATTTTTGCAATAAGTCATCATCTGCCTAGCCTTTCCCCAACTTAGTTGGGGTCGGCTTCCAGTCTAACCGGGTGCAGCTGAATATCAGTATTTTACATGGAGCGGCTTCCTATCTGACCTCCGCAACCCAGTTAGTACTGGGTAATACGATACCCCTTGGTAAGACTGGTTGTCAGACTTTCGGAGCACTAAAAGATCTACAAATGACAACCGGGACCAACAGCTTAACGTGCTTTCCGAGGCACGGAGGAAACTCGGTATGTAACGAGTGGTCACTCATCCACAGACCAACCTAGGCAAAGCGCGGCTTAACCCTTAATTGGTCGCGTGGGGTGTCATGCACCCCAGAGCAGGTTTCCAGGCTCACAACTTTTTATAATTTGAATTTAGCGAGTTGGCCTTCTAGGTAGCTTCGTAAACACGTAAAACGTACACGATTCAGTTGCGAGCGACTCTCTGTTGTGGACGGTTGGGCTCGGAGAGCGTGTTTGGGGTGCACGACACCCCAGGTGACTGTTTGTGTGGTCTAAATTCCGAGGTAGTGAATGATAGTCAATTTCATTGTATCCATTTCAAAACATTGTAATTTGAAAAGTAATAAATGTAATAAGTGTTCCGTTATAATACTTCGACATTTTTGAGGTTATGATGTTCGAAATGCCAAAAACATGTGTGCAATGACCATATGAATATAGTCTGTCAAAATTGGGACGATAAAAACTAGGATTAGTAAAAAAATATTTTTCATATTTAAAAAAAAGTTAATTATGTTAAAAATACGTTTAAAAGTTGATTAATATGTAAGTTCAAATGTTCTTATTAATAAAAGTCAGATTTTGCATGTATTTCGTATTTTATTTAATTTCCTAAATCTGGGGTGCCAAACACCCCTCGCGACCGTTTATGCAACTTTTTAGGCGCGCCCAATTAAGGGTTAACCTAAACATCGTCCCGGGCGGCTGCTACTATTTAGCCACGAGCTCCTCCTTAATTTTTGCATTGAGTATTTTTGACAAAAGAATCAAATCAACAAAAATTAAGACGTTGCTTACATCACCAATTCTTAAGAGTCTTAACGTTGTATTTTTGAAATCATTTGCCCTCATAACTCATTTACGGACAGAAGCCACATTGTTTTCAATGAGTATTAAACAAGTTATTGTTATTACGCACGTAAAAGCAAATGAATATTGTCCTTGGAATACTTAATTAGATTATTGTACATCTATCCCGAATATCAAGTACCTTACACGTTTTGGTGGGAACGACGGATGAGTACCTATTACATTTTTCTAAACCTGCCATTTCAATTGTTTTTGAAGCTTTAGCCCACACTAGGAATTTCTCCTGTATCATGGGTGCGTTTATAAACATTAAAACTCACATACACAAACAGCCAGACCCAAAACTATTGCCTGTAGATCTTACAAATGTTTGTTCCGAGCAGGGAGAGTACCCGCGACACGCAGCGCAGCAGTCGATCGCTCGATGGTTAGACGAACCGTGCAGTTTACCCCGTTGTATTACATAATTCTGCACAAAAGTAATAAATACAAAAGGTGGTTGAACTTACCTCCCCAGCACGAATGCCCGTAGCTTAGGCACGAACCTGAAATAAAAAATGCAATAATAAGTTACTTCATATTAATATTACTTATTACTTTACTACTAATATGATAAAAGCGAAAGTGAGTTTGTTTGTTTGTTACCTCTTCACGCTTAAACAGAGATAGTTGGGACCCCGGTGACGGACATAGGCTATTTTTTTTTTAAAAGAGTGAAAAATGAGGGAGAAAGAGGGAAAAAAGGGAAAACTTAGCATTGCTATTACAATAAATAAGGCGCTAGGGCAAAAACTACAGGTGGCAGGTACCTGCAAATTAGGAAAGAGGGACTGTCTTATCCCGAATTTAACGCGGGCGAAGCCGCGGGCGAAATCTAGTATTAATATTTAATCCATTTATTATTCAAGATTTTTTGTTTTCGATGTGTTGCGTGTTGTATTTTGATTGAAAGGTGAATGTCATCATGGTTTTTATGTAACGCCTTTAATATTCGAATGGAAATTCGGTGGACGAAACATTGACGCACAAATATATATCACGTAGTCAGTAAATTTATAAATATGCTAGCGGACACGCCAGGCAGTGTCCTGCCCTTTGTACAGAAAATATAAAGCGCTACCAAATGGGTCCATTTGTGTTTCTAACCCATTGAAATATACACTTAAATTTTCTTTCAAATCTGATCAGCGGTTAAAGAGGAATTAGGTGACAAACATGTGTACAGAAGAATTTTATATACTAAGATTTCATTTAAATTTGGCATCGACACGTCAAATAGAAGTTCATCATTCTGAAATTTTGTAGGAAACTAACCAAGAAAAGAACGCAAAGATCCAATTAATAACACAAGTCTATAACTGGCCTACTGCTGGGCAAAGACCTCTTCTTACCCAAAGAAAGCACGAGCATTGATCACCGCTTGCTCACGACGGGTTGGCATTTTCAGCTCAGTTTTCCTCACGATTTTTGATAAATTACCGATATAAATGTTCTATGTACGAGTTTGGTTCCTTTGGACTTTGTATCAAGCCGTGTGCCATGAAAAATAAATACTGTTGACATAAAAAAATACTAATTTCCATCTCCTATAAAAATCACGTTTTCGTGATCACATACGTTCGTACCTAACATAGACACTGACTATCTGTAACGACTGTCAAGGATATACAAAGACAGCCAGCACCAACAGCTTAACGGAGAAAATTTAGTTATTATTATTCATAGCTGAAACACTAGGAAGTGGCCAGGGCCTGGCGTTTTGAGGGACTGTCTCTTATAATTGGACGTTCAAAATGTGCTGATTGTCAGCTTAATTGAATAAATAACTTTTGATTTCGATAGAAGATATTATTGTTAAAATTCCTAACCAAATAATGCGTATGAAGTATTGATAACATTTACTTTGACCCATTTTTGTAAGTAAAAAGTCTGGTTAAAATTGATGAAATTTGTATCAATTAAAATAAAATCGTTTCGCGCTACTATTGCATCAGTGGGTTCGTTAAATAAATCCCAAAAAAATGATTTTATGACAGTGTTTGCAATGCAATTTTGTTCCTGTTTGTATTTGAAATGTGAAATATCTGCAAGGGCCTTTTTGTTTGCCGCTCGTTCGTGTGCCACGTGCGCCTCAAAGAGATGTCCGCAAAACATAGGAGCTAGCTAGGGCTACTGCCTGCCGAGGTTGCGGGTTGTTCGGAAGATATACCGCGGCCTCACACAAAGAGCAAAATAAGGAACATAAATAGGTATAAGTCGGTAAAATGGTGACACTTCCCGCAGCTCTGGGCTAGGCGGGGGACTTCCTCGGCTCTGGGCAGAGCGGGGGAAGTCCCCGTATTTGATGATTTCCTATCCCAAAAAAGACAAAAGTTTTCTTTATTAGTTTTTCCCTCACCTATGTCTGATATCTTAGACCAGCTTTAAAAAGTACATATCAATTGAAATAGACATATTTGTACATGCCCAAATTTTAACCCATGATCATGCACACAGGCAAAAGCGGCGAGGCGCTTAACCTCTGGGCCACCCTGACAAATCAAATCAAAAGTAATTTATTCAAATAAGGCTGATAGTCAGCACTTTTTGAACGTCACATTACAAGAGACAGTCCCACAAAAACGCCCTGCCCTTCGCCACTTCCTAGTGTTTTAGCTAGGAAGAAGAAGTGGCGGAACAAACTCCCCAGCAACACATCTGTCAGTCAGGTTAGAAGAACCAGATTTTATACAATTTCGTTTATCACAAGGTACCTTTAAAAAAAATGTCATTCATTGTCACATGTCAGCTAGCTAACACCAATTATGTATATTCAAATTAAAATTTAACCAAGCCTAAATAAATAAATTCTCCAGTCTAACGGGTGTGCCCGCTTACACGTGCAGTGAAGAAGTCACAAGGAATTAACTAGGACCATAGAACAAAAGAAATAAGCTAAGTATAAAAAGGTTTACTAATAACAGTAACAAAAACCTTTATACAAAATCTTTGTCGTTATGTCAAAATAAACTGGATGTTAAAATCTAAAGTTGTGTTTCATCCCTAACCTGCACTTTGATCTGTCTTTACAAACTAGAGATGCATTAGCTTTGAGAGTCTCACTAATGCAATCATGGTAGCATCGGGTTGTCCTTTAAGTGGAAACCTGACCTCACAAACGGTCTATTCAGGTCATAGTACATATATGAATGTGGTCTGACTATTACTGTTTTCACTGTAGCATGACGCTCGTGACATTAGTTACTTTAACCGTTCTTTATCAATCTATAGTACGGCCAACGAGAAGCGATACCAAATGTAAACAAAACCCATGCTAAAAGTCCATCTAAAATGGCCGCCCGAATGTTGGCGAACCCGTCTTAACGTTGTCATGTTTTTGCCGGGAGAACGAGACATTACGACAAAGGCACAAGATGGAAAGAGCTAAATATTAGATTATCAACGCCACAGTTGTTCTTTAGGTTAATGACCTTTCGTATCGCTTCTCGTTGGCCGTACTGTAGAACGTTACCGCGATTTACGATTATCATGACTGCTAAAGGCGTGACCCTGAATATTATTTTCGTGAAAGACACACCATCATAGCAATACATCCCATCACTAAAAATGTCTTGTCATCTAAAATCACTAGCACCATGCTACAGCAAAAGCTGAATAGGTGTGTGTACGAAGACGCGGCGAAAGTAGCATGTAAGAGGCTGTATAAGTAAACAAAAATATGTGAGCTTATGTAAATAATTATGTTCATAATACTCTGATAGATTCTAGATCACAGTTGAGAATTAGAAGAGAAGGAAATGTTAAATAGCCGAGGAATTAGAAAGTTACACATGTTTTTAAGACTGCATTGCCCAGTAAAAGCACCGATGTGCCTTTAGCTTTTTCGACTGTGCAAAGTATTGAAAACATGTGGTAGATACATTCATACAAAAGTAGGAACCTGGCAATTTAAAATTTGAATTATGTAATAAAGAACTAGAAACTAACATGCAACGACTAACTACAACAAAGAAGATAGAACAACAATAGTATAGAATAGTATTATAATAAATCTAGTTTTAAATAGAAGAATAACATAGTCAGGAATTTATACAGTACAATAGATTTGAAAAAAAAAGTAATGAAAACTGTAAATGTATCAAAATAGTAAAATGATTAAAGTTTATTTTATTAAGTCAATAAATTGATATATATTATATTATATATATTGTCAATATATTATATACATTACTGATTTAAAATTGTTATTTATTAACATCGCTATCAACAGGAAAAGTGCCCAGAAGGCTGCCATAACAACGTTGGACGATTCTACAAATTAGTCAAAAAAAGGCCAGTCTTCTCCACTTTGGTCACGTAAATAATCGACCAACCACTTGGCGCTATCTCGAAATACTAGGCATTCTAACCCCATGGCTCTAGTGCTTCAGTAGATTGACAGAAAAGACGAAAATATTACAAAAGGGTAGTTTCAAGGGTCGGGATGGTTTTAGTCCGTCTTTCAGATTATTCAAAAATAAGGACCACTATTTTTTTTTTAAGACCAAGATGACAAAGAAATAACTCATTAAAGTTACGTGTGACGTCAGTCGTAAAAAATACGTATCCCATATTTTTGAGTAATATAAAAGACGGACTACAATTTTTTTTTGGATACTAGCCTATTATTTATAGTTAACACAACTGTGCTTTAACATAATTGAAAGGCACAATCGCTGGTCCAATTTAATCGGTTTCAAGCATACACAGATAAATCTGTGCATGCAGATTTCCCAATGGCCCTATATTAAGGGCCCTTTGAATGCGAACGCTTCTCTTCAGCGGAAACAATTTGTTCATTGGATTTTATAAAGAGGTTTGATATATTTCGATTGTTTTTTTTTTTATAATAAAAGAGGTTCGATTCAGTTCGTGTTGGTGAGGTTGTACTAAATGTGTAGATTTATGGGAGTTTACTCCTTAAGAATCGATTTTCATATATAAGGCGCCCGGTATGAGAAAAATCCGAGGGATAAAACCTACTAAAGTAACGAAAATGTGTCACGTTTTTGGTGCGCAACTTTCTAATTTGGCTGTGAGTGTATTAAGACGTACATATGGTATGCTGTATAGGCGACTATACCTAAATACTATATGTTATTGGGCTTGTTTGTTTTTATCAGTGTCGAAGTATTTATATTGCTATTTTTTTTATTAATTTGTGAATTTACCCTTTCATATGATATTATTCTTTTTTCAGTTGAATAAACTCTTTTTGCGTATGGTTAGATACTCGTACTTAAGGAGTAAACTCCAATCGTGCGTCGGAGCTGACACACACACTTTTTTTACAGTTTCATTTTTGTTCTGTTAAAATTAAGTTAGGTAAATGAGTTTTAAGTATAGTATTATAATGTATTCTGAAAATTGTCTAAATATCGTTGTCTGTCAAATATATCGTTGCTATGGTGAGTTTTTTTTTTATATTACTGAATTAAATATATTTAACTTAGTTGATAGTTCAAGATTGATGATGAATTAAAAAAAATATCGTAGCTCTGATGAATTAGTTTTAAGTCAAAATTAATTGGATGAGTGGTGTATAAAATAATTTCCATAAACAAATGACTACAGTAATTAAGTTTTTCATTGATATTTGTTAGCAAATTAATGTTTGAATTGCATGTCCTTTGTATTGAAAACTGATCAATATTTATGTGCCAACTGGTCAGTAAAATGTGGAGTTTTTTTTATTGCCATTGCATTAAGAACACTAGGTAATAGTTTAATTATGTAGAGTTTTTAACCAGCAATATTTTCATATGCCTCCGGATTTTTTTTCCTATGGAAAATAAGTTCAATGAGTCAAAATAACTCTTGGAAATCTCTTTTGCGCGTTTTAATGCAACGGTCTTTTGTGGTCCGTGTCGACGGTACGTTCGTGTGCGCTTCTAAGAGATGTCAGCAAAGCAGAGTGGCCCTGCCTGCTGGGTTTGCTAGTGGTTCGAAAGAGATACCGCGGCCCCGGAACACAAAGGGCAAAAGGAGGAGCATAAGAGTTTTTTTTTTGGCCAGTATAAGTCTGACACTCCCGGAAGTTATATGATGATTTCGATTTTGAGTTACTTATTTCCGTGAATTCAAAAAAAATGTTTTTACAGATAACAGTGTCTTGTATTGTCGATCACGCAATAGGGTTACCAATTGTGCTAAATCTCCCAGTAAATGGAAACTTCACTACGGTTGAAACTAGTTGACAGTCACGTGGTTTTAATGGTGAAATAGACCTTGACGATTAATGACGTGCAATTGAAACACAACCTTATAGTACTAAAGCAATATCTAAATAACAAACTACCACGAAATCAGCCTTGACGCACTTCGGAAAACTAATTTACAAGCATTAAATACGTACAATAATGTTCAAAGAAATAAAGTTCTCGTTTTCACGGAAAGCGCAATGGAAATCAAGGAATCAGTATGCAAACGTATGCCAAGTAGCATACTTGGTAACAGTGGACGTGGCGTGTTTCGTATAAAATTGTAAAATTGACAGTTCACATGTGACTTACGGGTTAGCTCCTAGAACATGTTTTACAGAGTAGAGAATGAAAGCAGAGGCAGCAGTTTTTTTTTTGTTCTTTTTTTATCTGTCAACTTTATAAATCGAACAGTGTTATTTAAAAAAAGTGATAGTCGAATATAATTTAGGTACCCTTTCTAATTCTTTCACCATTAAATCAAAGACCCAATTAAAACTCTTTTTAAAATTCATGGTTTCCCGAAATCAAATTAAGACAAGGACCGCGATCTTCTGATTTTGGCACATTGTTACCTTCCTTACTAAGCCTCACTTAAAGTCTATTATCAAACTTTTGTAAAATAGGAACAAAAGTGTGATTAATTTCGAAGAATAGCCAATTGGCTCTTCACTCCTACTTCAACAAAGCATTTAATTTGTACTTATTATTCAAATAACAAACCAATATTTGTATTATACTTGACATTTACGCCTACATTTTTGTGCTAGAACATCTCCTTAAATAGGACACATTACAATTTAATGTACACAACAGAAAACAGTACGTGCATCGAACAATTTCATTCACTTTTTCGTTCAGCCTGGTCTACGAATGATGCATTATGTACAGCGAAAGCGCATGCGTTTCGTTCACTGTTCATTCATTTCGTTCATTCATGACATACCTCCACGTTGACTGCGCCAACCGCCGACTTTCTCTAAAAGGTTCGACGCTTTGCTACCTCTACTGATAATTCTCTGCTCTGTGAATGAAATAGACGACATTAGTTTAGGTGAAGTAAATTAAACTTTAACAACACCAAGACCCGCTTTGTTGCAATTGCAGTATTGCAGTACAGATCAGGTGATAGCCATTTCACCCGTAGTAGGTACAAAATCGCTTGATATTTCGAAGGAAACGTTGTTTTTTAATTTCGTATCCGTAGTTTCAATCCACTGCAGAGCATAACGTTAGTTAAAGGTTTTTGAGTCAAATTCATTTGGTTTCGAGCTTTTGAATCAGTGGTGTTTTTAAAAGAATTTATATTTTTTATTTAGAAACACAATTTTTGCGGGTCATCACAAATATTAAACACCAGCACTTGCCAACGGCTTGGCTTAATTTTTCTATCATATTAAAAGATAACTGTTGCTTCCCAGTGGTAAGAGAATTTTTACAATTAGGTCTAGCAATGATAAGATTTTCATCAGCACCATTCGCCTTTATTTTATTTATATTTTTTCTCAATGTAAATTAGTGATGCCAATTAGTTTTATGCTTTTGATGTTATTAGAAAATGCTTTTAAGTAATCTCTCTCTCGGTGGCATTTTTTTGGTTTATCAAAAGTGAGGTACGGAACTTATAGCACAGAAGACTAAAAATAAATACATACCCACAAAACAATCATCATTTCCACCACATTATATTATAATTGATCTTATACCAAATTACCTTAAAACTGACAGCAATTATGTATTCACCCCAAATTAAACCAAAACACCAAATGTTCAACCCTAAAACGCCCCATTAACAACGTCCAGTCACATCAAAACAATTTTTAATCAACGGCTAAACAGCGTTTAAGATGAAATGTGACATTTATGCTGGTATTGTTGGTCGTTGTGATCGGAAACGGTCAGTCCCCGGCGTGACGGCCACTGCGGCTCGCTTTCATGCGGCTATATTGCCTTTAAAACGTTTCGCGCCATTGACAGATTAAAAATGGCGTCAGATTAAAAAATGGTATCTAAATGTCTATTGTCTTATTGGAATTTTATTGTTTATGGTCCATCGGACTAGCTGATTAAAGGGTTGGTTGTATTATTTGGATTTTGTTTTGAAAGAAGGCAGATTTTTGTGGTTTTTGTTTTGAATATTGACGACACGGTTGGCGCAGTGGTCGAGCGATCGATTGCTGCGCTTCGTGTCGCGGGTTCAATCCACGCACGGAACAAATATTTGTATGACCTGCAGATAGTTGTGCGGGTCTGGCTGTTTGTGTATGTGAGTATAAATGTTTTTTAACGCACCTGCGATACAGGAGAAATTCCTAGTGTGAGCCTACGATTTTTTTTAATATTACAGTAATCTTTTGAGAGAAATTCGGGTTCTTACATGTTTCATGAACGAAATCATAAATACTGAGACCTGATTTGTGCTTGATTTATTACTTACCATCCATAGGAAATTGTATCCTGTAACATTTTTTTCACAAGCATTAGGACATAGGCATTGGTTATGATTGTGTCAACAGACGTACAGTCAGCAAAAGAGGTAAGATAAGACTAACCAGGCTTGTTTTTTACTTAAAAATCCATGAAGGTTTTTGAATAAAGTAATTTTTTTAAAATAAAACAAACAGCTTTATAAGTAAATTATATTTGAACCTGGCTGCTTATCTCCTTTGTTGACTGTACTACTTAGTTGTTGTTAGATAAGTTTTTATTGCGCTTGTTTCTCTGTCTGTTTCTTTCTCTCATAGAAAGCAAGTCAGTTATTTTCGTTTCGTCTTTCTATTTCGCTTTGAAAAGTGTGATGTCGCGACGATTATTTTTGTTGAATGTATACAGGTTTTTTATATCTAAAAATAATAACTTTGTTCCATCTGAATGCCCTTGACACCTCTCAAGTTTTTTTTATCATGTTTTCGAAATTGATAATTACAAATATTGTATAATGTATTGTACGTACGGTCCGAGAAATAAACTTAAGTCTTTAAACTGACATGATTATTACCATTATAATTAACACTTGAAACAGAATATTTACCAAGTTTGTTATTTGTTTCGAGTTTCCGATATTTCGGTATAGTTGCAAACGCCATGATCACCGATGAACTGAAGTTATTGCGGGTGGATGTTTACGAGCAGACAAAACGATCTACCTTCTTTCTTATTCGTTTTTTGCGTTCGGTATCACTAACACCGTCACTCACAACTCGATTTTCTTCTCGACACTCAACTGATTTTTGCTCTCGACTCACATAACTCACTGTATCAAGTCGCGATGTTTTTCACTACTTTTTGGGTTTTTAAACAATTGAACCACTGGATTCCAGGCTCTTGATAGGTGAAACCCATCTTCTCGGTTGAAATTCCTATTTTGGTAATCTCGAGATACAGAATTTTTAAATATATTTTTACACTACAAAAGTGAGTTTAACAGAAAACGGCTAAACAGCATATCGATGAAATTTACTTATTCCCAAAGAACATCCCTTTGGTATTATCCCGTGGTTATCACCACGGGATAATTTAGGCGTGCGAATAATTTAAATAAAAAAATCCTCTAAAACTTTTAATTACTCTATGTATATCGTGCAGACCTACCCCAATGCAGGCCGTGCATGTCATACGACGTAATTGCAAGTAATTAATGAATAATAAATGATATTACATGGAAGTTCATGACCTTTGTCACCAATTACCTGTAATACTAACAATTAACTACCATGTGTCATTCGCAATAAAGGCGTTTTTTCTAATTTATATAATTTTAGCTTTTGTCAGCGGCCTCGCCCGTTTTACAGTCGGAAATTACTCCACAGGAACGTTTTAAATACAGTGTGCAAACGAACCCTTCACGAAGCTGTCAACCATGCATTATGTAGGTACACACGACGGCATGAACCTATACCAAACCATTTTAACCTGATCTCTTAACTACGGTGTGCGATCCGTAGTAGAGAGATCAGGTTATAATAGTTTAGAATAGGTGTTGACCTGCCGCCGTGTGTGCATGAAACTAAGTAACTCTTTTTTTGTGGACGGGTAATCATCAAATAATTTCCCCCAGTGGGGGAGTGTCAGGCTTGAACTGACTTAAACCCTGGGTGGGTCGTTTCTTCTCTTGCCCTTTATGTTCCGGGGCTGTGGTATCTCTTTCGAGCTACCCGCAACCCCGACAGGCTGCTCTGCTTGGTAAAATCTTTTTGAGGCACACTAACGCGTGGAACACTAACGCGCCGTCGACACGGCCTGTCGTCAATAGACGGACGGACGGACGGTGCTACCCAATGCTTACCATCCATAAGCCCGCATCGACGGTGGCTGGGAGTCGTCTCGCGCCGCCAATCTGCCGCGGAACTAAGTTTTTTTTTCGGCGGGGGTAACCCCAGCTCCCCCCAGTCGCCATAATAATTGAGCATCAAACTAGTGATAAAGATAGGTAAACAATAGGTACATCCTTACTAATATTATCAAAGTGAAAGTGAGTTTGTGTGTTTGTTACGTCTTCACACCTAAATGGCTAAACTGATTTTGATGAATTTTAGTACAGAGATAATGAGTTGAGACCCTGAAGACGGACATAGGCTACCTTTTTTAAAGTGACAAATGATGGAGAAAGAGGCAATAAAAAGGGAGTGAAAAAGTAATTTTGCCACGCGAACAAAGTCGCGGGGGAAGCTAGTCCTTACTTATTACTTATATTACTTATATATTACTTATTACTTATTACTTATATTACTTATTTACTTATATACTTATTACTTATTACTTATTTACTTATTACTTATATTACTTATTATACTTATTACTTATTTACTTATTTACTTATATTATTATAAAAGCGAAAGTGAGTTTGTTTGTTTGTTTGTTTGTTTGTTTGTTTGTTTGTTTGTTACCTCTTCACGCTTTAATGGCTGAACCGATTTGGATGAATTTTGGTACAGAGATAGTTGGGAACCAGGAGACGGACATAGGCTAATATTTTTTTGAAAAAAGTGGGATGTGAGGGAGAAAGAGGGAAGAGAAGGTAAAACTTAGCGTTGCTATTACAAATCAATAAGGCGCATGAGGAACTGTGTTACCCCAAATTTAACGCGGGCGAAGCCGCGGGCGAAAGCTAGTAAACTATAAATACTAAATGATTGCCCAAACCAATAATAATATTCCCTATATTTATGACACCATTAAAAGAGACATTTAATGTCTTTGACAAACATTCTCAGATTTACGATCACCAATTCGTTGGTTAAACTAGCCAATATTTGTGATAATCCCCGAAGGGTTAAGCAGAGGTGTACCATGTGTGTAATATTTAACTACGTGAGCTTAGGGTGAGCTAGTAAGTTAGCATCAACTGAGCGTCAACCTATTATAAACTATCGCACACCGTAGTAGAGTGATCATTTTATCATTTACTAGCTGTGCCCAGCGGTTTCACCCGCTGCCCACTTAGGGGTATGAAAAATAGATGTTGGCCGATTCTCAGACCTACCCGATATGTACACAAAATTTCGTTTAAATCGGTCCAGCCGTTTCGGAGGAGTATGGGAACGAAAACTGTGACACGAGAATTTTATATATTAGATGGACCTTAAGCATAAATCAAAAGGGGGTGGGGAGAAAACTAAGATGTATGGAAAAACTCCCACAGTACCTGTTTCCATAAATAGCTCCAATTAGATTTCTGTTTCTAAATAATCATTTTATTATTATTTAGGTTCGAAAACAATGTTGAAATTATTTCAAGACGTTTATTTGTTAAGATATTGAGTGTCTATTGTTTTATTTAATGAACTAATTGGTTTCAAAGATAATTTAAATTTAAATAATGTTTCTAAACAAAAAGGTTATTAGCTTGTGGTTCTAACAAATTGGCGTGTGGTTATATTAATAAATTTAGAAACATCTAGATACTATTTTTTACATTTTGATATTTTATTGTGTTTTCGTAGTTTTTTAAAACTACACGATTACGTTTAATTAAACTGAAAGATTTTGAAGACATTTTTATAAATACGAAAGTGTATTGTTACTATTTGAACTTTAACCAGATTTGGATGAAATAACTATACACCACGCTTACGAAACCGCGGGCTAGCTAGTACCTATATGATTGAAATAACAAATGTGAGGAAATGTCAATTTACAAGCTCTGGGTTAAAACTAGGTTCCTACTTTCAAGTATGTATTATTTAAAAATGACACAGAATTCGTGTAACGTAATATACCAATAACTGAGATACAATTCCTCTAAGAAGTCAATTTGAATGAAGCCTGAAAACTGAATAAATTAATTTAAAAAACTATTCTAAAAATCAAACTAAATTTATTCCTGTCCTCTTCTAAAATTTATTACTTTCGCGGTGGTCACATATCGATTTTATTCGTATTGCGTCAGTGGTGTATGAGTTTTCGTCTATAATACATAATTTTTCTTCTATGTCTTTATGTATGATCTGCTAATATATTTTAGTAACAATGGAAAATCAATAGTCGACAAAAATGTGTCAGATATCATCATACCATAACTAAAAGTGAAGAAACAAAAAAAAAATGCAAAAAAAACCGACTTCCATTAAAAAACTAATATATGAAAAACAAAACTTTAATTCCGAAAGTTGGTGGCAAAAAGTCAACGAAACAAAGGGGGAGAAAGAGGGAAGAAAAGGGGAGAGAAAGATATTTTTTGTCGATCGTCACGCGGGTTAAAGTTACCATTGGCCCAAAGTAACTATGCCACGCGGACGAAGTCAACACAACAGTACTAGCTTCCGCCCGCGACTTCGTCATATACAAGCCTATTTGTCACAAACAAAAGTTACTCAAAAGTTATCCTCAAAAAAACTGTTTTATCAAATCAAACGAAATTGAATCATTCGACAAGTGTCAAAAGTAAACTCGAAACATAGTCAAAAAGTTAATGTTTTAGTTGTGTAGTGTGACAGTTATCAATGTAGATAATATTGTTACGAGTTCTTTTTGTACGTGATTGAATTATTTACGTTGTTTTTTAGTCGTGTCTGCAATATCTTAACAGTTCACAACTATTATAAGAAAAGAAAACTGTTTTTAGAGTCAATAAAACAAATTTCTAAAAAAAAAAGAATCATTGACATAGTTAGTCAAACAATAGGCAGGTAGTCAGGAAATTGGCAGGTAGTCGGCAGCCTGAAAGTCTAACAACTAGTCTTATTAAGGGTATCTTACTACCGTGTTAGGTTAGATAGGTTGTCACTCCATACAAAATTACTGGTGTTCAACAACTTTCGCTTTAACTGGAGCCCGACCCGAAATAAAACCAAGCTTCGAACTAGCAATTTTACCTGTATCGTGGGTTCCGTACAAACTTGTAACACAAGCATTTAAACTTACATACACAAAGAGCTAGGCCCGGAACAACTATCTGTAGGTCATACAAATATTTGGCGCATCAGTCGATCGCACAACCATTGCGCCAAGCTTGTCGCCAACTTAGGAAAAGTGTAGGCAGATGATGATGACGGATCATGAAAATCCTTACTAATACTTACTAATATTATAAAAGAGAAAGTGAGTTTGTTCGTTACGTCTTCACGCCTTAATGACTAAATCGGTTTTGATGAATTTTTGTACAGAGATAGTTGTGACCCAGGAGACGGTAATAGACTATTTTTTTCAAAGTTGGATGATTTTTTGTTCAGAGATAGTTGGGACCCTGGAGACAGACATAGGCTTACTTAAAAAAAAGTAAGAAATGAGGGAGAAAGAGGGAAGAAAAGGAAAAACTTAGCATTGTTATCACAATAAATAAGGCGCAACGGCAAAAACTACAGGTAGCAGGTACCTGCAAATCAGGAAAGGGGAACTGGGTTACCCCGAATTTAACAAGAGCAAAGACGCGGGCAAAAGCTAGTAAACTCAGAAAATGGTTTCATTAGCCACAAATTGGCGTATAGACCAACTTCTTAACATTAAGGTAATATCTACATTCGTTCCATATTTTTTGTTGACATTTTTACGATGTTTCTCGTTGTAAGCCATTTGCAAAGAAAAAGGGTGTTGATGAGATTCGACAAGGATTTCTTGGTTAAGCCTTCTTGTGTAATGTGTTATTGAGATTTATTTATTTTTCTCTGTTTTGTGTGGAAACATTAGCAAACGTAAACATTGTATGATTATGATGACTGTGGAGAAAAAAGGTAATATATCAAAAAATTAATAGAAAAGTTGAGTAACAAGAATTATAATGTCTACTTTTACAGCCTTATATATTTAGCAAATTCAGAGGGGCCTGCCTGCCAGGGTTGCAGGTTGTTCGAAGATACCGGGGCCCCGGAACATAAAAGGTAAAAGAAGGAACATAATATGGGTTTTGATAACCATCATATAAATAAAATTGATATGGAACCACCTGGGAAGTATACCATATCCAACAAAAAAAGAATTTTGTAAATTGTTCTAGGCGTCTTTTTGTAATCGGTGAACAAAAAAAAGATTCCGACATATTGAGAACCTCCTTCTTTTTTGAAGTCGGCTAAAAGGCTAATCTAATTGAATTTGTAGGAATTACGAATTTGTACGAATTGTCTATCTGACCTCCACAAAACAGTTTGTACTGGGTAATACGATACACCTTGTTAATACTAGTTGTTAGACTTTCGGGACACTGACTATCTGTAACGACTGTCAAAGATATACAAATAACAGCCGGGACAGTTTGACGTGCTTTCCGAGGCACGGAGGAAAATCGGTATATATCGGGTGGTCACCCATCCACAGAACATCCTAGGCAAACGCGGGTTAAGATCGACCCGAGAGGTTGCTACTGTTTAGCCTCGATCTCCTTTAACTATGAAGCAGTTATTTAAATTAACAATAAATATTGGAATGAAAAATGTCCATGCTTTTATTCAGCGACACTTCCATGTTATCATAGTATGCTGCAATAACGGCGTGCGCGTACTATCCAAGTAATACAAAAATAACAGAGAAAGGTTCTTGATAATCCAATTTTTCCAAAGCTTTCAATAATCCTGTATAAAAGTGCGGTCGTTTTTCTTGTGATTTTTACTAAGCTCCATATTACCCTTATTAGATTTTTGTGGCTAGAAATAGAATTTTATTTATTTAAAGGCGGACTTATTGCCTAGGGCATTTTCTACCAGTCTACCTTAGGGTGATGCAGAGAGAAAACATAGTAGGTGCAGGGTGCAGAAAGATTGAAACCGAAAAATTAATATTACCAATAAAAAAAAAATATCCTTACTTAATATTATAAAAGCGAAAGTGAGTTTGTTTGTTTGTTTGTTACCTCTTCACGCTTTAATGGCTAAACCGATTTTGATGAATTTTGGTACATAGATAGTTGGGAACCAGGAGACGGACATAGGCTAATTTTTATTTAAAAAAGTGGGATGTGAGGGAGAAAGAGGGAAGAAAAGGGAAAACTTAGCGTTGCTATTACAAATCAATAAGGCGCAAGAGGAACTGCGTTACCTCAAATTTAACGCGGGCGAAGCCGCGGGCGAAAGCTAGTATAATGATAAATTTTTAATTTTGTATGTTATAGTGAGTGCATTATGTGTTAAAGTCGTCAACTAGTTTATTCATATTATTATTACTTAATAATATAAAAAAGTATGTAATCAAGAGGAGCGCGGTAAAATTACTGGTTGTCGACTGTTTTTACCCGGCGACATTTCAAGAACAAAGAAACGTTTATCGCGAGTGTTCACCCTTTCTTTTTTTATTTTTCACGCTTGGGAAATCATCCAATGACTTCCCCCGCTCTGGGCGGAGCGGGGGGGCATGTCAGACTTGTACTGACTAAAACCCACCCATGTTTCTTCTTTTGCCCTTTACGTTCCGAGGCCGCGGTATCTCTTTCGAACAACCCGCAACCCCGGCAGGCGGAGGCTCTGGCAAGCCCCTCTGCGAGTGGTCACCCTTAGGTGAGGTTCATAACATTTTTAATTGATTTAAAAATTAGAACACTTTTTAAGTACCTTCGTACCTCGTTTAGACCGAAAAAAAACACGAATAAAATTATATACTACGACTGATTCATACAATCCTTACTATCCTTACTAATATTATAAAAGCGAAAGTGAGTTTGTTTGTTTGTTACCTCTTCACGCTTTAATGGCTAAACCGATTTTGATGAATTTTGGTACATAGATAGTTGGGAACCAGGAGACGGACATAGGCTAATTTTTATTTAAAAAACCGGCCAAGAGCGTGTCGGGACACGCTCAGTGTAGGGTTCCGTAGTTTCCCGTCCGTCACAATAAGTGTTCCCAGTTATGAGGCCAACCGAACAATTCGGTAATACCCGATCCAATGTAATAAGTACCTACAGCGCCATCTCTCGAGGAATAGGGTTACTAATTAATACAAAGACGTGCAATTTTGGTGGTAATTCAACAACAATTTTTTGTTTGAAAAAAGATACGTTTAGGATAATAAAATATGTAAACAAAGTTACAAAAAAAGCTTGCATATACGATTATACTACAAACTTAGTCCAGAAATTATTTTGTACAACTTTTTGTCTTTTTTGTACAAAAACTGTTGTGTCAATCAAGTTCAAAATAATTTTCATAGAAAGTTCTTATAAAGTTCTACTTTTCAGATTTTTTTCATATTTTTTAGACTAATGGTTCAAAAGTTAGAGGGGGGGGGACACATTGTTTTTTACTTTTGGAGCGATTATTTCCGAAATTATTGACATTATCAAAAAATGATCTTAGTAAACCCCTATTCATTTTTAAATACCTTTCCAACAATATATCACACGTTAGGGTTAAAATTAAAAAAAAAATCACTTCCCACTTTACATATAGGGTGGCTACCCTAATAAAACATTTTTTTCAAATTTTTATTTTACCACTTTGTCGGCGTGATTGATATACATATTGGTACCAAATTTCAGCTTTCTAGTGCTAACGGTCACAGAGATTAAGCGAGGACGGACGGACGGACGGACGGACGGACGGACAGACAGACATGGCGAAACTATAAGGGTTCCTAGTTGACTACGGAACCCTAAAAAGTGGGATGTGAGGGAGAAAGAGGGAAGAAAAGGGAAAACTTAGCGTTGCTATTACAAATCAATAAGGCGCAAGAGGAACTGCGTTACCTCAAATTTAACGCGGGCGAAGCCGCGGGCGAAAGCTAGTATAATGATAAATTTTTAATTTTGTATGTTATAGTGAGTGCATTATGTGTTAAAGTCGTCAACTAGTTTATTCATATTATTATTACTTAATAATATAAAAAAGTATGTAATCAAGAGGGGCGCGGTAAAATTACTGGTTGTCGACTGTTTTTACCCGGCGACATTTCAAGAACAAAGAAACGTTTATCGCGAGTATTCACCCTTTCTTTTTTTATTTTTCACGCTTGGGAAATCATCCAATGACTTCCCCCGCTCTGGGCGGAGCGGGGGGGCATGTCAGACTTGTACTGACTAAAACCCACCCATGTTTCTTCTTTTGCCCTTTACGTTCCGAGGCCGCGGTATCTCTTTCGAACAACCCGCAACCCCGGCAGGCGGAGGCTCTGGCAAGCCCCTCTGCGAGTGGTCACCCTTAGGTGAGGTTCATAACATTTTTAATTGATTTAAAAATTAGAACACTTTTTAAGTACCTTCGTACCTCGTTTAGACCGAAAAAAAAACACGAATAAAATTATATACTACGACTGATTCATACAATCCTTACTATCCTTACTAATATTATAAAAGCGAAAGTGAGTTTGTTTGTTTGTTACCTCTTCACGCTTTAATGGCTAAACCGATTTGGATGAATTTTGGTACAGAGATAGTAGGGAACCAGGAGACGGACATAGGCTATTTTTTTTAAAAAAAGAGTGGGATATGAGGAAGAAAGAGGGAAGAAACGGGAAAACTTTGCGTTGCTATTACAAATCAATAAGGCGCTAACGATTTTAACGCGAGCGAAGCCGCGGGCAAAAGCTAGTAATATTATGAAAGCGAAAGTGAGTTTGTTTGTTTGTTACGTGTTCACTCATTATTTTCATAAATTTTTGTACAGAGATTGTTGGGACCCTGGAGACGGACATAGGATAAAAATAACATGAAAAGGGGGAAAAAAGGGAAGAAAAGGTTAGAGATTTTTTCGATCATAACGCGGGTTAAAGTTAGCGTTAGCCCAAAGAAACTTTGCCACGCGGACGAAGTCGCGGGCGGAAGCTAGTGCTAGATATTTAATCCGAAGAATATTTTTATGATAAAAATATCACCACAAGCTCACAAGTAATGGCCGTATCATGCTATGTTTAAGTTCATGTTGCTATGACAAAGCAGAGGGCGACTAGATCTTAAATAGACCTAGGTATACCCCATAGGTGGGTACAGTCTTACAAAAGATGCATTTACCACAAAGCGCGTTCCTCGTCCGGCACTCAGTGAGACATTATAACAGACGTTTTAGTGCCAGTGGTACTTACTGGGCTTTTACACGTTTTGCGATCCATTGTGATACTTTTTGTGACAGTTACTTTAGTTACTTGTGTGTTTTATTATTTAAACTTGCGGTATGAGTAATTTATTTGAAACGGTATACGAAATAACGTGGCTGAAAATAAACAATTGACTGTAGGCAATTAGTCTCAGCGACATTTATTTAGGTACTTTACTTTTAGTACCAGGTAGGTTCAAACATCCTTGTTAGCAGCGGCGCGTTGCGAATTTCGTTTCGTAAACAAAAGTTTACTAAAAATGGTAATAGGGGGAGATATTACCTACCAGAATAAAGTCCAACTAGTTAAAATAAGATATACCTTCAGGTTAAATAAGTGTTCCCATTTTTGCAGGGGAGTTTGTTCCGCCACTTCTTCTTCCCAGTTAAAACACTAGGAAGTGGCGAAGGGCAGGGCGTTTTTGTGGGACTGTCTCTTGTAATGTTCAAAAAGTGCTGATTATCAGCCTAATTTGAATAAATGACCTTTGATTGATTGACTTATTCATTTTATTTCGAGATCAACAAATTTTTGCCTTATTTTAGTTATTTGATCAATATCGCTTATTCCTTTTAACGGCAACTATATATTTTATTAACTAGCTATTGAAGAATCCGTTTCGTTTGTAATGAAAACTAAAATTTTTAGATTTATCATCTATTTTGGCATAAAACTTTCAGTGTTAGTCAATCCAAACATACCTGAGGTACACTCCATGAATAATAACGAAATGCAGCGCGTACAAATTTTAGTAAAAAATTGTCTTGATTGATTTGCGATCCATATCGGTACTTTTAGTGCAAGTTTAATATAAACATACCTGTAGCACACTCCACAAGACAAATGACGAGGAGCAGCGCGACACTTTAGTGACAGCTGTGGTGCCAATAGAGCTGGTCTTGATTGATTTGCAATCCACGGCGGAACTTTTAGTGCAAGGTGAATTCAAACATACCTGTAGCACACTCCACAAGACAAATGACGAGGAGCAGCGCGACACTTTAGTGACAGCTGTGGTGCCAATAGAGCTGGTCTTGATTGATTTGCAATCCACGGCGGAACTTTTAGTGCAAGGTGAATTCAAACATACCTGTAGCACACTCCACAAGACAAATGACGAGGAGCAGCGCGAACACTTTAGTGACAGCTGTGGTGCCAATAGAGCTGGTCATGATTGATTTTCAATCCACGGCGGTACTTTTAGTGCAAGGTGAATTCAAACATACCTGTAGCACACTCCACAAGGCAAATGACGAGGAGCAGCGCGAACACTTTAGTGACAGCTGTGGTGCCAATAGAGCTGGTCTTGATTGATTTGCGATCCATAGCGGTACTTTTAGTGCAAGTTTAATTCAAACATACCTGTAGCACACTCCACAAGACAAATGACGAGGAGCAGCGCGACACTTTAGTGACAGCTGTGGTGCCAATAGAGCTGGTCTTGATTGATTTGCAATCCACGGCGGAACTTTTAGTGCAAGGTGAATTCAAACATACCTGTAGCACACTCCACAAGACAAATGACGAGGAGCAGCGCGAACACTTTAGTGACAGCTGTGGTGCCAATAGAGCTGGTCATGATTGATTTTCAATCCACGGCGGTACTTTTAGTGCAAGGTGAATTCAAACATACCTGTAGCACACTCCACAAGGCAAATGACGAGGAGCAGCGCGAACACTTTAGTGACAGCTGTGGTGCCAATAGAGCTGGTCTTGATTGATTTGCGATCCATAGCGGTACTTTTAGTGCAAGTTTAATTCAAACATACCTGTAGTACATTCCACAAGACAAATGACGAGGAGCAGTGCGAACACTTTAGTGACAGCTGTGGTGCCAATAGAGCTGGTCTTGATTGATTTGCGATCCACGGCGGTACTTTTAGTGCAAGTTTAATATAAACATACCTGTAGCACACTCCACAAGACAAATGACGAGGAGCAGCGCGACACTTTAGTGACAGCTGTGGTGCCAATAGAGCTGGTCTTGATTGATTTGCAATCCACGGCGGAACTTTTAGTGCAAGGTGAATTCAAACATACCTGTAGCACACTCCACAAGACAAATGACGAGGAGCAGCGCGACACTTTAGTGACAGCTGTGGTGCCAATAGAGCTGGTCTTGATTGATTTGCAATCCACGGCGGAACTTTTAGTGCAAGGTGAATTCAAACATACCTGTAGCACACTCCACAAGACAAATGACGAGGAGCAGCGCGAACACTTTAGTGACAGCTGTGGTGCCAATAGAGCTGGTCATGATTGATTTTCAATCCACGGCGGTACTTTTAGTGCAAGGTGAATTCAAACATACCTGTAGCACACTCCACAAGGCAAATGACGAGGAGCAGCGCGAACACTTTAGTGACAGCTGTGGTGCCAATAGAGCTGGTCTTGATTGATTTGCGATCCATAGCGGTACTTTTAGTGCAAGTTTAATTCAAACATACCTGTAGTACATTCCACAAGACAAATGACGAGGAGCAGTGCGAACACTTTAGTGACAGCTGTGGTGCCAATAGAGCTGGTCTTGATTGATTTGCGATCCACGGCGGTACTTTTAGTGCAAGTTTAATATAAACATACCTGTAGCACACTCCACAAGGCAAATGACGAGGAGCAGCGCGAACACTTTAGTGACAGCTGTGGTGCCAATAGAGCTAGTCTTGATTGATTTGCGATCCATAGCGGTACTTTTAGTGCAAGTTCTATTGAAACATACCTGTAGCACATTCCACAAGACAAATGACGAGGAGCAGCGCGAACACTTTAGTGACAGCTGTGGTGCCAATAGAGCTGGTCTTGATTGATTTGCGATCCATAGTGGTACTTTTCCAGACAGTTACTGTAACAAAAAGTTTTAATGTATTTTTGGTGTAATTGATGTTATTATAAATTTTTGTTAGATATTTGAATAATTGGATAGAAATAGATTGAACAGAAGTAGTAAATGTCTAACTTAGACTGACTTAACTTGACATTTGGATATATAAGCATTGAGCATCTACTTGTATTTCATGAATAAAATATACTATTGTTATCAAAATGCGAGACAAGAGTAAAAGCAAATAATTTGAACGTTTTCTTGTTAACGAGCCAAAACGGCATGAAGGTTGTTTTATATGTGTATGATTTTTATAGAAAATGGTGCCAATTCTAATGAACCACTGGATTAAATTAGACTAATATTAAAATAATAAACTTATAAGATCTAATTTTACTAAACACCAGTTTTGTTGTACTACGTGTAGTATTAGCTTTTGCCCGCGGCTTTGCTCGCGTTAAATTCAGGGTAACACGTTTCCCCTTTCCTGATTTGTAGGTACCTGCTACCTGTATTTTTGCCCTTGCGTCTTATTTTTGTAATAGGAAAGCTAAGTTTTCCCTTTTTTTCCTCTTTCTCCCTCATTTCTCATTTAAAAAACAAAATAGCCTATGTCCGTCTCCAAGGTCCTAGGGTCAAAGTCGGTCTTGCGATTTAGGCGTGAAGACGTAACAAAAAAACAAACTCACTTACGCTTTAATAATATTAGTAAGGATTTAAACTTCATATACAAAATTGGTACATAGGCAGACCAGTCAACCTTTGAGTTTAAAACAACAATAAATGAATATTGTGGTTTGTTTCTGATTACTAGTTTTTATACTGAAAACTTCACTTAAAATACCTCTCCGACCACCATACTATTTAATACATTATGTAGCACAATGTTTTGAGTGCGTAACAGGGGTTGGGGTTGGGTAAGGGGGTTGGTTTTTTTGGGGTTCATCTCAAGATCAACACCAAAAAAAACTCGGCAATCATTTTTTTTGTACAGTTACTTGGTTTGATGAACAAAATGTTTGGTTGACGGCTTCGTTAAGAGTTCTTTACACCCTGTATAACTATATGGTGTCTATCGAACAACTTTTTTTTGCGGACGGTTAATCATCAAATAACTGCCTCAGCTCTGGGCAGAACGGGGGGGAGTGTCAGACTTGTACTTATAAAAACACACCCATGTTCCTCCTGTTGCCCATCTCATTCGAACAACCCGCAACCCCGGTCTACCAGTATTTATCTTTTAAAGACTATACGTACTTCTTCGTCCTATTACGACTACTTCCAATGCAAGGTAAGCTGCAAACTTAGATAGTTTGCGGTCGACCTGGCTAATTAGCTGAATGCTGAACTACTGGTAAGTTTCGCAATTATAATATTTCAATCTAACTGTAGAATCTGATTAACCTCGGTTAAACTTGGTCCGTTTCAACCAATCCTTACTAATATTATAAAAGCGAAAGTGAGTTTGTTTGTTTGTATGTTCCCTCTTCACGCTTTAATGGCTACACCAATTTTTAATGAATTTTGTTACAGAGATATTTAGGAATCAAGAGACGGACACAGGCTATTTTTTTTTAAGAAATTGTTATAATAAAAAGTGGGTGTGAGGGAGAAAGAGGGAAGAAAAGGGAAAACTTAGCGTTGCTATTACAAATCAATAAGGCGCAAGGGGAACTGTGTTGCCCCGAATTTAACGCGAGCGAAGACGCGGGCAAAAGCTAGTATATTTATTATCATTAAAAATACAAATGTATTTTTGAGATTGTTTAGTTTTACGGGTCTTTGGATTAGAAATGGTGTTCCTTTGATTTTTCGCCATAAAATTGGTGCTTTCAATGTTTTTTTTGTAAGCCGTAAATTAATTTTGGGTTGTTGATCTCGTTTGGTAAAAATGGCTGTTGTTTTGTTATTTGTATAAAAATAATATAAAATATTTTTTAGCTGACTTGTTTGACGAAGTGAAAATCTGGGATAAAAAAAATACACAAACACTTTTCACTAAATATATTTTTTTTTACTTAGAAAACTTCCTTAATTTATGTAAAAAAGCAACTCTTCATGATATAACCCTTTTAATTGTGGATGTGTTTCTGTAGAAAAATGCAGATCATAATCTGCGTTCAGTGTATGGTGCAATGCATGAGCTGAAGTGAGCTATACATATGTAGAGGTAAGTACTACCGCGTTCAATGACAATCGAACAATTTTCAATCTTATGGCTCAGGATTTTAGTTTATTTAGGAGGAACTCGTGGCTTAATAATAGCAGCCGCTCAGGACGATCTTTAGGTTAAGCTTGCCTAGGTTGGTCTGTGGATGGGTGAACACCCGTTACAAACCGAGTTTCTTCCGTGCCGCGGAAAGCACGTTAAGCTGTTGGTCCCGGCTGTCATTTAAAGATCTTTGACAGTCGTTACAGGTAGTCAGTGTCCCGAAAGTCTGACAACCAGTCTTACCAAGAGGTATGTATGGAGGTCAGATAACAGTCGCTCCATGTAAAATACTGGTATTCAGCTGCATCCGGTAAGACTGAAAGCCGACCCCAACATAGTTGGGAAAAGGCTAGGCAGATGATGATTGCTCTGGATTGTAGGGTGAATAGTGGACGGCCGTCAGTGTCTTTGGTTGTATTTGTTATAAAACAAGTGCAGCTTTTATGCTACGTGAATAAAGCATAAAAAAGGTAACCTACGACGGGCAAATTTTTAATTGTGAGATAAAAAAGTCATCTATTCGTATTTTGAAGATATGAAATAACTGACATATTTTCCAATCAAAATACCTATCACAAATTATTCACAACGACTACCTATCTATATTTACCTATTCTTTCGTCATTAAGAACTATTTCACCCTGCACCAATCACAAAATAATCCCACCAGTAGTAGATTTATACCGAGAAAAGTATAATCAGGGCATTCAAAAGGTATAAAAGGATTCGCTACACACGAAAACACAAATTACGATTTACATCGGCTACGACGAGCTGTTGTTTCTATTGTTTTTTTTTTCAATAAAAGTTTATTTTATTCTTTACAGCCAGCATTTTATAAGTAAAAACCTTTTTTGATCTTTTATCAGTTAAAACGCGAGCGAGGAGATACTTAAAAAATTGTTTGATCTTTAAGAAATTCATAGATATAAAGCTATTTCCTGTTCATTTAAAATTTATTTAAGTCAACACGAACGAACAAGTCAACTCTGTGTGAAGCCAAGTTTGAGGATGTATTCCGTAATTGTGGAGTTTCAGTAGCGTGGGATTTGCTTAAGTCCGTAAAAACTGCTTTACCACACACCGCCCAGCAGTAGGCGACCATTAAAAATGTATGTGATGTGTCTAATTGTCTATGGGGCAATCTAACTTCTAATTTATTTATTTTTTAAATTTCTGTCTTTTATATCTCAGTTTGATATATTTTAGTGTTAATTCCAGTATCGTGTCTTTTCTTGCTTCAAATAAATGATTTACCTATCTAAGTATATCCACGCCCGCGTTTATAACTTGGACCACACCGACTAGAAGTACCGTTTATCTACACAATACATTTGCATGTCTCCAACCAGGACAACCATATCTTGCAGCTGAATGGCTTTATTTTAAAACATATGTTTTTCAGCATATATACGACTTCTCAGGTAAGATTGCTTGTGGCAGTTTTTCTGAATTAACGTAGGTTTATCTGTTGGATATGTTGAACTTTAAAATTAAACGACAGAAAAAAGGTTTCTGAATGCAGCTGGTCGCTATATTAGTTTAAAAATGGTTTGTTTTCTTCATACTAACATGCATCTTTTGAAAAATACACTATTATTATAAAGGTTTTATTAAGTATTTTATTTTATGTGTTTATGGTAAATTTCAGTAAAATTGTATGATACTTACGAGTATAGTCACCAAAAGCGTTTGCAATAGAGTATGTCAAGGGACGTTTGTAATTTTTTTTTCGGATAAGGTATGTCAGGGAACGAAGTGTCAGATTTTTACTAGCTAAAAACTATGCATGTTGCTCTTTTTGTGTTCCGGGGCCGCGTTATGTCATTCGAGTAACCCGCAACCTCAGCACCCCGAGCCCTCTTCGAGGCGCCCGTGAAACAGGAACGTTTCGTCGGCGGACTGTGAGCTACCCATTGCTCACCGTCCGCAGACTCGATTCTACGGTGACCAGGAGTCGTCTCGCGGCAAACGACGCGGCGACGCCCAAAGCGTGGGTTGGTTCGCACACTTTTAATATTAACATAATTTAATTTGGCAAAAGTATAACTGTTACCCACATTTTTTAAAGTCTCGAGGAGTACCTCGAGTGAATAAATATAATAAGCTTGTCACCCGATGAATACCAAGAACTGCAGGTCAATATGCTTCTCAACGTTTGGAATATATATGAGTAATATCAATCCATGAATTGTTCCCCATCCAAGGACTTTCGATCAATTCGTACAGCTGTTATTACACGAGCCACGAGCCACGCCTCTACCTATACAGGGTGGCCAGTTGATAGGCGTCCAAAGAAAAAAATTAGATGCCTTATGCTAAGGGGTACCCGAATTACCCCCATGTATGTTCCGCGATTATTTGTAGTTTAGGAGCTAGAATTTTTTTAAGTAATATTTTCAAAATTTTCAACTAACATTGGTTTTTATTTTTTATGTCTTTATTCCTATCATTTTTAGACATTCTTTTTGGTGGAATCTATTAGCGATAACCATAGCTACCATGCAAAAAAAATCCGTTTGCCTAGGCATTGTAGAACTTACCACAAAATTAGTCCAAAGTTCAAAATTACCATTAGAGTTCGATAATCAAAAATGTTCAGAGCTTAAAAAAAAATAAGTTAGGGGTGCTAGAGGTTTCTAAATGATCTTAAAAACTTCTATGGACCTTCAACAGACAAAATCGGCAAAAAAATATAGAGCTTGATCGGGGATTATTTCCTGTAATTAGCGTTGATAGCAAAAAAGGTATTTTTACAGTTATTGTTATAATTTGGGATTTCTTTATTTTTGCCACTTTTATGATAAAAAAATAAGGTAGATAGTTTACAAATTTTATTAAAACACGTTACAAAAGGTTTTCAGAGTGCCGCCTTACCACAGAAATGCACAATCTACATCTACGGAGGAAATTGTCTTTTTGTTGTCTAAAGGACGTTCTAAAGGCTTCTCTGTTACTTCTTACAACATTTCCCGCTTTTTCAATTTTCCGTTTTAGCTCTTCCTCATTGTTAGTGTCCCGTGCGTACCATCACGAGCCTGGACGGCAGCTCGAATGGTGGTGGTAAACTAATTGGTAGTTCACCGTTGAGAACGCAGGACCACATGTTCACACTGAAGCGGTGTTGAAAATTTGATGGTCTTATGGAATGAGGAAGCACGTTAAGCCGTTAGTCCCGGCTGTCATTCGTAGATCTTTGACAGTCGTTACAGGTAGTCAGTGTCCCGAAAGTCTGACAACCAGTCTTACCAAGGGTATCGTATTACCCAGTACTAACTGGGTTGTGGAGGTCAGATCGGCAGTCGCTCCATGTAAAATACTGATATTCAGCTGCATCCGGTTAGACTGGAAGCCGACCCCAACATAATTGTGAAAAGGCTAAGCAGATGATGATGACGGAATGAAGATTCTCGATAACGGACTATGGAGAATCCATAGTCAGACCGCTGTCCAAGCTCGATGGAGCCACCTACAAAGAGTTCTTGAAAAATTACCAATTTTGCTGTCAGACGTTAACTTAACACTGAGACGAGACACGGTTTACAACTTAAAGACAAGTTCCTCCGTAGATGTAGATTGTGCATTTCTGTGGTAAGGCGGCACTCTGAAAACCTTTTGTAACGTGTTTTAATAAAATTTGTAAACTATCTACCTTATTTTTTTATCATAAAAGTGGCAAAAATAAAGAAATCCCAAATTATAACAATAACTGTAAAAATACCTTTTTTGCTATCAACGCTATTTACAGGAAATAATCCCCGATCAAGCTCTATATATTTTTACCGATTTTGTCTGTTGAAGGTCCATAGAAGTTTTTAAGATCATTTAGAAACCTCTGGCACTCCTAACTTATTTTTTTTTTAAGCTCTGAACATTTTTGATTATCGAACTCTAATGGTAATTTTGAACTTTGGACTAATTTTGTGGTAAGTTCTACAATGCCTAGGCAAACGGATTTTTTTGCATGGTAGCTATTGTTATCGCTAATAGATTCCACAAAAAAGAATATCTAAAAATGATAGGAATAAAGACATAAAAAATAAAAACCAATGTTAGGTGAAAATTTTGAAAATATTACTTAAAAAAATTCTAGCTCCTAAACTACAAATAATCGCGGAACATACATGGGGGTAATTCGGGTACCCCTTAGCATAAGGCATCTAATTTTTTTCTTTGGACGCCTATCAACTGGCCACCCTGTATAATACTAAGTCATCATCATCTGCTTAACCTTTTTCCAACTATGTTGGGGTCGGCTTCCAGTCTGACCGGATTCAGCCTAATTCTAGTATTTTACATGGAGCGACCGTACTCGTCTTTTATAATTAACCAATATTACGTAAAAACTTATAGTAACACTTGTAATAAAGTTCTTTGGATAAGAACTAACTCGTCCGAACAAAAACTGCCTCCGTTTGCGAACTATAAATATTAAAATTCTTAGTTTCTTTAATTTTAATTCAATTAGCAGTTTCCAACTTACTTTGCTTTGCTTCGCGGTGCAAATTTCAATATTTGATTTACTTCATAAATCTTTAGACCTCAGTGAATTACTTAATTACTTTTTTTTAACCGTTCATTTGTAACCCATCTCCTCCCATTGATACCCATTTTAGAAATGCATAAAAAATACTAGTCTGCCATCTTTGGGAAACCGCCATTTTGGATTTACAATGACGTAATTTAGCTAACAAAGCATTGTCATTCAAACTTAATAATTATGCGAAATTTCAGCTCAATTTGACGACATGGTTGGCGCAGTGGCTGAGCGATCGACTGCTGCGCTTCGTATCGCGGGTTCGATTCCCGCACGGAATAAATACTTATTTGTATGGCCTACAGATAGTTGTTCCGGGTCTGGCTGTTTGTGTATGTGAGATTAAATGTTTGTGACCCACGATGAAACCCGAAAAGTGAGTCAAACATACTATATATTAAATTTTTGTTTTACTCAGTTAATTGAAGAATATCTTGTAATATAGCATGTTACTCGTGAAACTAATAAACGCTCTTAAACCTGACTCGGACTTGACCAGTTCTTGACTTGGTCCCGGAAACTTAAGGTACTAGTTTTTCCGTACATGTGAAATTTTAGTGAATTTTACGCTCGATCGGCCCAGCTTAGTTAATTCAATGAGTTGACAATAATATTTGATTAAACTTAAACCTTTGAACCTACGTGAGTAAGTTAGTTACAGCAAGCAGTATTTACTCAATGGTAAGTTAAACCTAATAGATCATGCATATTACATTAGTATAATCGTGAATCTGTTTCTCAAATTGGATAGACTTGAAATAAACTTTGTAAATTACTTACCTAGATATCCACATTGTAAAGAAAAACAGTATTATTAAATAACAGTTTAATAGGGAGCAGCTGGTTCTCTGCTTGACAAGGAAGATAACGGGCCCATCATATCATCAGCCTAGAATTTTTCTAACTGTGTTGGGGTCAGCTTCCAGTCTTACCAGCTTAATACCAGTATTTTACATGACCGAATTTCACAATTTCACCTTATGCATGAGAGGAGAGGCGCTTAATCTCTGGGCCATCACGACTTTATGAATATACCTATCAGTAATTTGATAGTCTATGGTTTTGCTTGCGTGCAGTTCGGCAATTGTTGCAGGGGATCGTACCATCGGGATATATAGATATATAAAGTATGTATTTATCAAAAAAACTAACGTAGTAACGTAGTGTATAAAGTTTTATCGTATTCCTTCTGTAATTTTAGCGTGAAAAGCTAACATATTCATTCTCACAACTTATTGCATTTGAAAGGAGAGTGAGAAACGAATATTTTCTATCATTAAAAACTGCATTAAGCCTACAGTTACTATCGGTATTTAAAAATAGGTTCCTGACGTCAAAATCCACTAAAAACAAGCAACTCTCGAAAACGATATCGGTCTATTCATAATTAATATGTCCAACGTGTTTGTTTTAAAAATAACATTTTTTGGGAGCCCACATCGATCATTAAATTAATTAATTCCTTCAGCTGTTTCGTACACCTATAAATATCTGCTTTGTCCTGCCTCTTTACAATATTACCTACTCATCACCTGCCTAGCCTTTTCCCAAACGATGAGGGTGTTTGCCAAAAGGCTGGATGGACCTACCTTGAGTAACCTACTCATATATCAAACTATATGTCTTACGTACGAGTTTGGCCACACTATTTCTAATTTTATTTCTTTTTTTTTCTATAAGTACTAACATAGGTTTTAATGATAATACTATCACAATGTGGGTCAATGTAGTCTGTATTTTTTTTTTTTTTTTTTCGTGAATAGTGGTCACGATAAAGTGTCCTCGATGGTACCTCACATTCTGTATATTATTTACCATCATTATTCGCCCAGCCTTTCCCAAATAATTTGGAGCTGCTTTCCAGTCTTTCACTGTGCCGATAGTCGTATCTGCTTAATTGCCAAGAGCAATACCTGAGAAGGCTCTGTTTAGACAACTGGATCAAGGGCTTGAAACAGAAAGCGATACTCCTGGACACGGCTCGTATTGTTAGGAGGTTCCTTTCTCTGGAGCCCTGCCCGCTGGTAACTTAGACCCTGTTCCCGATACCGGTGGGCTACTATTTTTATTGTTGAAAGTTATATCTAAATACATAATCGATATTCAATACTGCTATCTATCTGTTGTCACTAATGTGTAACTAACCTATATTAGTATGTGTATATTTTATCTGTGGCATTTCCTTCGAATAAACTAGTTCACTTTTGTTTTGAATCTCAACGTGTGCTTATTTTATTAGAGGTTATGGGCCCAGAATTACGTGTATTTTTTCTCTTGAACTTGCAAGTAAGTGCTGTATAAGTTTGTGTGGACTGAGAATACACTGTGCCGGAAAAAATGAGTTCGAATTACGTTGTAAGCGTGCCAAAATTAAAAGGTCGCGAGAACTACCAGGAGTGGGCTTTCGCCGCGGAGAATTTTCTAATACTGGAAGGTACGTCGGACTGTATCAAAGTCACGAATCCAGATGAAGCCGCAGCCGATGCGAAAACCAAGGCAAAATTGATTCTAACGATTGACTCGTCGCTATATGTACATATTAAGGATGTCGAAAATACGAAGAAACTATGGGAAAAGTTAAAGCATTTATTCGATGATTCCGGTTTTACCAGAAGGATCAGCTTGTTGAGAACTTTGATATCCATACGTCTTGAAAATTGTACATCTATGACGTCCTATGTTACTCAGATCATAGAAACGAGCCAAAAATTGAGTGGATCGGGCTTTCATATCAATGATGAGTGGGTAGGATCATTGCTTTTAGCCGGATTATCTGAAAAATATTCGCCAATGATAATGGCGATTGAACATTCGGGCATTAGTATAACAGCCGACGCCATTAAAACAAAATTGATGGACTTGGAGGAAGACAGTGGCGACGTTAGCGGAGCATTTGCGAGTTATCGAAAAAAGTATGGCGGCAATACCGGAAAATCTCAGACGCCAACGTCAATGTCAAAACAGAAAGTAATCAAATGCTACAAATGCAAACAAACGGGACACTATCGTAACCAATGTCCTAAGGATGTAAAAGATTCATCAAATAACAAATTCAGTGAACGTAAACATACAAATGCATTTAGTGCCGTTTTCCTGAATGGTTGTTTTTCAAAGAATGATTGGTACATTGATTCAGGTGCTAGTGGCCATTTGACAGCGAATGAACATTGGATTACAAATGTGTCGAACAATCATACAGTCCAAGAAATTATTGTTGCGAATAAAGAAAAAGTGCCTGTCAAGTGCTCTGGTGATGTGAGATTAACAACATTGACGGATAACTGTGAGTATGATGTGGTTGTTGAAGGGGTATTATGTGTACCTAGTTTGACCACGAATCTCATCTCCGTAAGTCAATTGATCGCAAAAGGCAACAAGGTCCTGTTTAAAGATGATGGCTGTCAAATATTTAATAAGTGTAATGAGCTAGTTGCTACAGCTTGCTTATTAAATGGAGTTTATAAGTTGAGAATGCCTGAAAGGCTGGCTGCAATGGTGACCTCAAGTGAAATTTGGCATCGCCGGCTTGGTCATGTCAACAGTAACTATTTAAGTAAAATGCAGGAAGCTGTGGAAGGTCTTACACTTGATAGAAAGGCAGAAATATCGAAGTCATCATGTATAGTGTGTTGCGAAGGGAAACAAAATCGTTTACCCTTTCCACATAATGGAAACAGAAGTAATGATCTCCTGCAGATAATACATACAGATGTATGTGGGCCATTCAAGAATGTGTCGCTTGGTGGTTCCAGATATTTTATTCTATTCATTGATGACTATAGTCGCTACATCTATATTTATTTTTTGAAAAACAAAAATGAAGCTTTTGAATGTTTTCAAAAATACAAAGCTGAGGTGGAGAATAAATTAAACAGAAAAATTAAGATTCTTAGAAGCGACAATGGGAAAGAATTCGTGAATAAAGTTTTATAATTATTTAAGTAAAGCAGGAATAGTTCATCAGAAAAGTAATCCTTACACACCAGAACAGAACGGCTTGGTAGAGAGATTCAATCGTACTGTGGTGGAAAAGGCAAGGTGTCTGCTCTTTGATGCTGAAATGGATGAAAGCTTTTGGGCTGAAGCAGCCAATACTGCTGTATACTTGCAAAATAGGATAGTGGCAGCAAATTTGAATGGAACACCTTTTGAGATGTGGAATGGAGTAAAGCCAGATATTAGCCACTTAAGGGTATTTGGGAGTATAGTGATGATGCACATTCCGAAAGAAAAGCGTCTGAAATGGAATAAAAAGGCTGTAAAAGGAATTCTAGTTGGTTTTCCAGAGGATGTAAAAGGCTATCGAGTCTACGATCCAAGCACGAAGGTTATCACAACAAGCCGTGATGTGATCATTATAGAAAATGCCAAACAAACAGAAAGTTTAGTCCAGATTGAGGAAACTGAACAATCACAATCCATTGAAGATTCAGTGGGAGACACATCACATGAATCAGGAAGTGAAATTTTTCATGATTATGATGATGAGACTTATGTACCAGATGATTCTTCTGATGACAGTGTGGAAAGTGTTGTGAGTGTTAAAAGAAGTGATTCCTCTAGGCAAAGAAAGAAGCCGGACAGGTATGGTTATTCTAATATGTGTTTAGAAAGTAGTGTTATTCAAAATGTTTGTGAACTTTCACTTGATGAGGCTCTAACAGGACCAGATAGGGAGCAGTGGTTAGAGGCAGTAAGGGATGAATTACAGTGTTTTGATGATAATGATGCTTGGGAACTTACTGATGCACCTAAAGACAGTACTATAGTTAAATGTAGATGGGTTTTGTGTAAGAAATATGATAGTGAAAGTAAGGTTAGGTTCCGTGCCAGACTTGTAGCTAAAGGTTTTTCCCAGAAACAAGGGGTCGATTATACGGAAACCTTCTCGCCTGTTGTTAGACATACAACATTAAGACTTTTGTTTTCACTATCAGTCCAATTAGATCTTGATGTTACACATTTAGACGTAAAAACTGCTTTTTTAAATGGTAACTTGGAAGAGACTATATACATGGAAAAACCTGAATGTTTTAATTCCCCAGATAACTCTAAGAAAGTGTTAAAACTTAAGAAAGCCATCTATGGCTTAAAACAGGCATCCAGGGCCTGGAACAAAAAAGTAGATAGTTGTTTAATTGAAAATGGTTATAAGAAATCTAAATTAGAACATTGTATGTATACAAAGAAAATTGAAAATATGATAACTATAGTGGCCCTTTATGTCGATGATTTTTTTATTTTTTCCAATAATAAAAAGGAAACTAATAGCCTAAAGGAAATATTGTCAAATAAATTTAAAATTAAGGATTTAGGAGAAGTAAGACAGTGTCTTGGGATGAGTGTTAAATTTGATAAAAGGATAGGGTCTGTTACTTTAAGTCAAGAAGGTTATATTGAGAGTTTATTAGAAAAATTTCAAATGACAGACTGTAAGACTGTTGAAACTCCAATGGAGACTAAGTTAAATGTAAACACTGGTCAAAATGTAACTAAACAAGTGCCCTATCAGCAACTAATAGGTAGCCTAATGTACCTGTCTGTTTTAACCAGACCAGATATAACTTACTCTGTAAGCTATTTAAGTCAGTTTAATATTAATCATACTGATCAGCATTGGCATTATGCCAAGAGGATTTTAAAATATTTAAAAAAGACTAAATCATTTGGTATTACATATTGTAAGAATGGAAATAAAGAAATTAAAGGTTTTGCTGATGCTGATTGGGCTAATAATACATATGATAGACGGTCATATACTGGTTATTGTTTTTTGTTATCCAATGGAGTAATATCCTGGGAGTGTAAAAAACAAAAAACAATAGCTCTTTCAAGCTGCGAAGCTGAATACATGAGTATTTCAGAGGCATGTAAAGAAGCCATATATTTAAGGACTTTGCAGTTTGAAATCACAAATAAAATGTATACTTTAAGTTTGTTTAATGACAATCAGAGTGCACAGAAGTTGTCGATAAATCCAGTATTTCACAAAAAATCTAAGCACATAGATGTGAAATATCATTTTGCCAGAGAGTGTGTTTCAAATAATATAATAAAATTAAATTATTTATCGACTGCTGACATGCCTGCTGACTTGTTGACTAAAAGTTTGTGTGCTAAGAAACATTATGCCTTTATGAAGTTGTTAGGATTGGTGATTGTGTAAAATGTTACCTTATGTTTTTATTTTATAAATGCTTATGTTTATGAATATTAGATATAGTGGGAGTGTTGAAAGTTATATCTAAATACATAATCGATATTCAATACTGCTATCTATGTATCTGTTGTCACTAATGTGTAACTAACCTATATTAGTATGTGTATATTTTATCTGTGGCATTTCCTTCGAATAAACTAGTTCACTTTTGTTTTGAATCTCAACGTGTGCTTATTTTATTAGATTTATGTTATTTAGAAATATTTAAAAATGTAATTAAAAATGTAAGTAAAAAGAAAACAATATATGAACGAAAAATCTTATCTAATCTATACTATATAATATTATAAAGCTGAAGAGTTTGTTTGTTTGTTTGAACGCGCTAATCTAAGGGACTACTGGTTGGAATTGGAAAATTCTTTTAGTGTTGGATAGTCCATTTCTTGAGGAAGGCTATAGGCTATATAACATCACGCTACGACCAACAGGTGCTGAGTAGCGTGGTTAAAACCGCGTGGACCAGCTAGTCTAGGGATAAGACTGTTTCGGGACCGTTAGTTTGAAGTGATAATTTGATAAACGTGGTTAAATAACTACGTTAACTTTTGTGGCAAAACCATTCGTGTTCCTTGTGGTGGACACCCATTTAAAAGTTTGATCTACAATGGTATAGGCACACTTTATTATAATAATTAAATATGCTCAACATTGCTGTGAAAATTGATTGTATCGTTCTGCCTGCAGATTAATTGAACTTTGTATTTAGAGGTGCTGTTTATGTACACGGGTTTTTTTTCATGATTTTATCAGATTCACATATAACTATGTTAAAAAAGTATTACAAGTTTTTTACATGATTTAAGAGTGAAGTTTAGCATACATGTTTGGTCTAGAAGACAAAGTTAATATATCTCTTCTCTTGTCTATCTTTTCTTTACATTAAAAATAAAAATAGGTATAAAACCTCATCATATATTATTTTTATTTTTACATAAAATAGTATTGTAGGTCCTCAAAATTACATTTAGTCAATGTACAGCTCTCTTTTATAAAATCAGTCGCCAGATAATACAAACATTATTTTCATAAAGACCAGCTTTTTGATAAACAAGCGAAATTAAATTATTTGCTTACTTTTGTTTTGTTAAGTTTCTTAAAAAATCCCCTGCACACTTTTAAAGCATTTTATAGCAGACTGAAGCGTCTGTTTAGTACCAAGTGCAAAAATTACCAAACTTTGAACATTTATTTACTTGCCGGTTATTACAACGACAACATTATTATAAGAGAAAGAACAGCTACATAGAATAATTTATTATTTGTATTTAATATCATAACTGGCTGTGGGGAAGGTCTTCTGGCTTCCCAAATTGTGTGAGTACTATGTACTACAAAGCTAACATTCAATGGAAACCTACGTCTTTTCTTGACTAATTTGCTCTGGCGGTTGAGAGCATGTCATGCTCACTTAAATGTCTCGCTGATGGTGGCGCGTGTGTCGGATCATTTAGTTCCCTTCAAAATGGTTGAGTTGAATGGTGCCGATCTATGCGTCATGTTCGTGAACGGGCGCTGGCAGTTGTAACTGGTCATCTCTCAGTTGCCACGGCTTATTTGAATCAATTATGTATTTTTGCAATTCTTTTTGTTTTTATGGACACTTTTAATGTGCACGTCTTGCTACATCGTTCTCACATAGCTCATATAACACGAATGATGTAATCAAGGTTCTGTAACAATATTCTGATTTAAAAGAGTGTCCATGGAGTTTCTTGCCCATTCTTCTCCATAGAGATCTACCCTTTGGAATGGGCAACTACAGTACTTTCACAGTTATTATGCCTTGTGACTGGGACTGTAGCTTAATTTTTATTGTTGTCAATGTTTCGACAGTTCAAAAGTGCCTGTAACTGGCCTACTTGAAATAAATGGTTTTGATTTTGATTTCCACACATAATAAAATAGCCATTTAGTATTTTTACCAAGATTATTAAGGTGCAAGGATAACACGTTCCCTGCGCCATCATTTTCAAAGAACTTTCAGCTGGTGCTTTGAAGGCCTAAAAGATCTCGAAACTAAACCCTTTGGTGCGTTTGAGCCCTAATGAATCTCCTAAAGATGCAATTTTCCCATACTTTAAGAACTTTACACGTTAGGTCCTCCCGCAAGGATTGAAACAACACGATTATATTCAACGCACAATACAAAAGTCCTGCAAGAGATATGATAGATTTTGTAATGCAACGAACTTGTTAAGCCAACTACTACAGGGGCACTTATAAAACGTCGAGAAAACGTGCACGGTTCGGGTTGGTCGTTTACTATGGAGAAGAACCGGCAAGAAACTCTATGGTTACTCTTTTAAGATCACTTGGTTTTACAATGTTGTTGTTACAGCGTTAGTACTTAAATATGAGAGGACGGAGAAGGCCCGACAATAAGTCATTGCTTACTTTACAAAACGTAAAATAAAATAATACGTTAACAAAAGTTAACAAGCGTCTAAGAATCTACAAGGCCATTGTCTGTTTGATAGTTTCAGGTTGGGTCCAAATAAATACCGAGGCCCCAGAACAGAAAGGCCAAAAGAAGGAACACGGATGTGTTTAATTAGTACAAGTCTGACATTCCTTTCCGCATCCAGAACAGGAGAACTCATTCGATGATTTCTTTTTTTTTAATATATTGTCTGCCTACTCTTTTCCCAACTATGTTAGGGTCGGCTTCTAGTGTAACTGGATGCCGCTAAATATCAGCATTTTAGATGGTTTTTTTTCTACCTGACCACAACCCATTTACTGGGCTATTACCCAGAACCATGACCGATAAATACCAAGAGTAATCGAAGAAGGAACTCTTTGGTATGATCGTTAGTCAAAGACTGAAAAGCGATTGAGTAAAATAGCACAGCCGTTGGTATTGCTGAATTCAATGCCAGGGTCTAAGTTCAAATTAGCTTGTAAAAATCTGTTACTTAATGCAAAGCCAATATTCTTTGACCAAAAATTCTTATTCTACTTTTCTATTGAAACTAAGTTCCAATATGGAGGCATAGAGGCTTATTTTTCCAATAGAAAATAAAATATAAAAAAACGCCTTATATTTCCAGTTTAACAAAATAATACATTGTATACATGTTGTTTCCTACATATACTTAATAAAAGAGAAATTAAAATCTATGTAACTTAAATTAACCTATGTAACCTAAAGTAACTAAGTTATTTTTCCAATAACTGTCCGTAAGTCGTAATAATCGGACTTAAAAAACTACATTCGTAGAGGTAGGACATTATTATCCCAGTTTATAACTACAAACAGGGATAAATACTATCCTATGTTTAAGCCAGGTCGTAGTCTATCTTTGAGCTATACTTCAGGGAAATCTGACAATTCGAGAAAGCCTCAAAAGGTAACAGACAGAGACAAGCGCAAAGTTACTCTTGTATTTATAATATTAGTATGAACATTAAATTATGACGGCACGGTTGGCGCAGTGGTTAAGCGATTGGCTAATACGACGCGTGCTGCGGGTTCGATCCTCGCAAGGAACAATTTTTGGCGTGACCGACAGGTAGTCGTTTGTGTGGGGCAAACACTTTTGTTCTTTTTTTAAACATTACAATTATTTGACGTATAGAGCACTGACACGCATAAGTATATAATTATAGAATGTTAATTTTGGATACACAGTCTTAAAGATTCTTCAAAGTTTGAAATAATATTACGGTACGTGGTTTTGTCAATATTTTAGATACAAGTTTTAAAAGGTCGCTTTTGGCAATAAGACCGGCACTCTATAATTTATATATTGTTGTACCTGTTATTTGTGTGGTGTACATACAGAATATTTCATCTATCTTTTTTTTTCACTAGTGGGAAATCATCAAATAACTTCCCCCGCTCTGGCCAGAGCTACGGGGTAGTGTCAGACTTTTACTGACTGAAACCCTGGGTGAGTTTCAGTTTTCCTTGTTTCTTCCCTTTATGTTCCAGGGCCGCGGTAACTCTTTCGATATAATTTCGCATCTTTTTTTAAAGTTTCTATGAAAAGTTACAGTTGCGTATTTTGAAGTTTCATGTTAAATATGGCTGAAATGTAATGGTTTACCCACGATAGGTAAAACGCGAGGAAATCTGGCTATCGGAAGACATCAACGCTTTATTATGATTATAGCTAATAAGTTTGAACACTTTTATAAGCATATGAAGATAGCACTCTTATTTTTAATATGAATTCATTTATTATTTATTTTAACTGTTGTAAAAAAAATATTTAATATATTTTTTTTAATTTGTGGGATTTTTATAGGTTGGTAAATGTATTTTTTTGGAATTATTTAAAACTGTATTTGTTTAAATGCTTTTTTTTAACCAAATATTCATGACGAAATAAAGATTATACCAATTGGAATATATTATGAAATAAAGTTAAAGTGGGCACATCACGCTTACACTAATAGCTAATAATAAATCAAAGTATAAAAAAAACACACACAAAAAAAATAATAAAAAAAATCCTCCCAAGAGCCAGTTAGACTCTCACACCGAGGGTTCCGTACAAACTTGCGACATAAACAGCCATATCTTTTGACTGCGTAGACTTAGAGAGTTGATATTTTTCAACAAAAATGGACCACAGAGTTTAGTATATATGTGTAACCAAACAGGACTAAAATCACCTAACAACAACTTAATGATAAAATATTACGACGCAAGAAGAAAAGGTTTAAAAACGAAGAAAGTTTAGCTCTAATTTGTACCTGAAATATTAATCACCTTCTTGTTTATAGTCTGTTAACGATGACAGGCAACTGTGCTTTCAATTATTATTGCACTGCAGATTGTTTCAGAGCTAACAAGGCTTTTGTGAGGTGCTTCTTTTTGTCTGTCTGTCTTTGAGATAAATTAAAACTACCGTCCAGAATAGTCAAGTTTAAGTAGTTTTACTTAAGAGTTTAAAATACTTTCACATTTAGTTTATGTAACGTTTTGCGAATAAAATATTTAAGATGAATATTTTTAAGGTTTACTACCTCTTAACTTAATCTACTTCTAAAAGAAGGAGGATATCAATTCGTCTGAATATTTGTTTTGTTGTTAAAAAATTAATTAACACTGGTTAAAAAATATTTTTCGGATTTTACAGATAAAATAAACTATAACTGCAATTTAAACGGTGACATAATTTTTATTTGTTTTTTTTTTCTATTTAACACATTTAAAAAAAAATAGACAACCTTATTACAAAGAAAACTAAAGTTTACCTTGACACGATACACCCATAGTCCAAAGCAAAATCGAAAACCCGAAAAAAAATAAAGAAAAATAGTGTTGTACTCACATTCGTTCGTAAGTCCCGTCCGCACGGCCAACGGCAAACAGGTGTCTACTCCTCGCCGCTGAACTGCCGCCCCTTATATACCACAAGCGACTAACACTCGTAAACGGCCGACGCCAGATTAAAAAGTATTATGTGTTTTATAACGACTCATGACGTCATATTACATCATATATCTAAGACATTATTTTATGACAATTAGGGAGAAGTTTAAGGGTGAAACATGATTAGTCGAATTTTTTGAGACTTGTTTTCGGATTCGTTTTGGTTTGCTGAAAGTGCTGAGAGAATAATTAATTATTCTCACAATTTCGAGAATAATTAATTATGTAAATATTTAAAATTAATAATTAATTAGTCATTTTGACGGCACGGTTGGCGCAGTGGCCGAGCGATCGACTGCTGCGCTGGGTGTTGCGGGTTCGATCCCCGCACGGAACAAATATTTGTATGACCTACAGGTAGTTGTTCCGGGTCTGGCTGTTTGTGTATGTGACTTTAAATGTTTGTAAACGCACCCACGGTACATGAGAAATTCCTAGAGTGGTGCATCTGTTTAAAAAAGAAAGAGAATTAAATGATAGTAGTAATAGTAGCCGCTCGGGTCGATCTTTAGGACAAAAAGTAGAGTTGTTATCTTTTAAATAACTCGTGTCTAAGAAACTACATTCCTGTTCCTTGTACACAATCAAATAACATATTATAAAGAACAGAAGTCTAAATAAAAACTGCCGCGGCCGCTCAGGTCAATCTTGAGGTTAAGCCGCGCTTGCCTAGGTTGGTCTGTGGAAGGGTGACCATAGGTTACGCACTGAGTATCCTCCGTGCCTCGCAAAGCACGTTAAGTGTACCGGCTGTCATTTGTAGATCTTTAACAGTCGTTACAGGTAGTCAGTGTACCGAAAGTCTAACAACCAGTCTTACCAAGGGGTATTGTATTACCCAGTACTAACATGGTTCTGGAGGTCAGATGGGCAGTCGCTCCATGTAAAATACTGGTATTCAGATGCATTAGGCTGGAAGCCTACCACAACATAGTTGGGAACAGGCTAAGCAGATAAAATAATTAAAAATAGAACATTTTGATAAAATACAGTACATGCTTTTAAAACTATTTTGTACTAGCTGACGTCCGTGGATTCACCCGCATGATGATCGAAAAAAAAGTATCCTTTGTGTTATTCCAAACTATAATCTACCTCTGTGCCAAATTTCATCAAGATCCGTTAAGCCGTTTTGTCGTTAAAGAGTAACAAAAATTTCAGCTGTCTATCATGGTTCATGAGATACGGCTTGCTGACTGACAGACAGACGAACGGACGATTTAGAGGCTAGTTATGCTATGAACTAATTGGCTATGCATATTCTAAATACTATCACAAAGTAATCATTCACCTGACTTGGTGTACATAATTGTCCAATTGATCGAATAGTCTTTGAAGTGTTGACTAAGCCGCGTAAGTTCCTAGGTTTGACTCCCAAGTCAAAAAGTTTGTTACAGATCGTTTCATATGGGATTATAAATAGAAGCCCAATTCCTGGGATTTTTGCAACCGTAATTTCTATAACTCAAAGAATTATGGATTAACCATGGCTAATTGGTAGTGGTTTCTGTACTAAAAAGATTTCATGATTAATGTAATTTACAAATAAAAAAGAAATATTTACGACGGTATAAGTTGGAATGTAAACCTTATTACTATTGACATAAGACTCACATAGTATCAAAATCGCTAAGCCTAATAAGCCAGCTAGTATGAGATCTATTTTTAGCAACCGATAAACTCTTTAAACAGATTTATAAGTTCTCTTTGTGGGCGGTGACGTGGATATTGCGTAGGCGCGCGCCGGCCTACGGGACCTCGTAGCCAATGCGCGTAGCGCTTCGTAGCGCGTAGGCCGTCGTAGGCATACATGCTTAGAATTGTAATACCTTCCCTTTTGTTCTTTGCTAAAATGGCACAGTTGGTGAAAATTAACCTTTTGTTAGCAGATATTGATTTTCGCATCAAAACTGAAGGGTTTCAAATGTTTTAGTAAGGAGACTGGCCTACCTAACTGCCTATCATTTGATTTTGTTTTAAAATAGCCGCAATGTGTCAAATAAAATCAAGTATTTTAGAAGACATATTCTTCTAAAGCGACACGTTTATAAAAGAGTAGCTTCGTCCTGCGACTTCGTCCGCGTAGCATAGTTACTTTGGGCTACCGCTAACTTTAACCTGCGTGATGATCCAAAAAAAAAAATCTCTCCCCTTTTTTTCCCTCTTTCTCCCCCTTATTTCACTTGGGTCCCAAATTTCTCTGTAGCAAAATTTATCAAAATCGGTTTGGCCGTGTAGGCGTGAAGACGTAACAAACAAACTCACTTTCGCTTTAATAATATTAGTAAGGAAGTAAGGATAAGCTATCAACATTAAACCGTTTTTTTTTTTACGTTTTTTATATCAAAAATTATAAAGAAACTCACAGTTTTTATTTGTACGCACGAGGTCACAACCAAATCAGTAATTCAGAGGATTTCATTTAAAATAAAATCGTCAGATCGCAGAGTGACCGCAGACGAATTCCCGACTGTTGTGACAACCACGATATGCTCGTTTTGATCTGAAAACCTTTGATTGCCATCAATCTTATAAATATTCAAACTGCGACCCGTGGTTTTACCCTCCAAAACCGGGATAAAAAAGCCTATGTGTTATTCCGGAGTATGTGCTATCTACATATCAAATTTTAATACCGGTAAGCCGATTACGATACGCATAAAACTTTTAGCGTTATGATATTAGTGTATTACTTACCTAATTGTGACACTGTGCCTCTAATTTAAAAAATAAAAAAAAAAAACATTGCCCCACACTAGGAATTTCTCCTGTATCGTGGGTGCGTTTACAAACATTTAAATTCAGATACACAAACTGCCAGACCCGGAACAACTATCTGTAGGCCATACAAATAATTGTTCCATGCGGGGATCGAACCCGCGACACGCGGTGCAGAAGTCGAACGCTCAGCCACTGCGCCAACCGTGTCGTCGAACTTTGGTTTGCACAAACATAATTTAAAATTACCAAAAACATATTTATACTATTGTATGAATTACAAGTGGGCTTAAACACGTATTTCGTGTTTTATTTTAGAGAGTAAATCCTTGAGCCCCATTATATAGTTGCACAGAAATTCATCCGTCGGTCCGGATCCCTTAATTTACCAGCTTCACAGCTTTATACAGATTCTTACAACAAATGACTTTATCTGCCTGTCAATTCTTTGAATCTATTAAAATCTCAAAGGTTTAATAAGTTCAATTTACTATTTTATGTCTGATGGACCAAAACTTTTACAGTAACAAACGCTGTGTTATTAATAAATAAATATCTTGGGACAACTCACACACGGCTATCTGATCCCAAGCTAAGCAGAGCTTGTGTTATGGTAACCAGACAACTGATATACATACTTATATAATTTATAAATACATACATATTATAGATAATTCACACCCAGACACAGAACAAACAATCATGCTCATCACACAAAGCTTGCCCTGGGTGGGAATCGAACCCACGACCCCCGGTTCAGCAGTCAGGGCCACTAACCACTGGACCAACAGGCCCGTCAATTTGATTCGTTATTTTATTTCGTTATTGATTTGAATTTACTTAATGTATAAGTATTTATTTATTCTTCATCTCAGAACTATCATTATAGGGTTACTTAGCCGCGAGACAACTCCCGGCCACCGTAGCCTGTGGACGATGAGCAATGGGTAGCTCACCGTATGTTCTCCTAGTTACAACAGGCTGTGTTGACGGCGCGCTAGTGTTTCACGCGCACGTCAAAGATATGTCAGCATAGCAGAGGGACCTTCAGGACTACCGCCTGCCGGAATTGCGGGTTGTTCGTAAGAGATACCGCGGCCTCGCAACATAAAGTGCAAATGAAGGGACATGGGTGGGTTTTAGTCAGTAAAAGTCTGAACGGGGAAGATAATTGGTGATTTTCTAGCCGCAAAAAAAGTGTTACCTAATACGTTAGTGTATACAATAACAATGTGTTAAATCAAGTTTTGCAACCAATAATAAGAAAAAGATTGAAAATAATGTCCCGATGCAGAAATAAACATTAGATTTACCAATCTCTGTGCTAATTATTCGAATGAGGATAAAATATTGATAAGCAAAACCTTTTTTTAATACAACCTGCAAGCATTCAAGAAAATAACGATGCGCTTTAAAGAAAAAAGAAAAAGAAACGTCAAAGAAGTTTCTTGCTACAGCCTGATTACTTCCTTCCTCCGAAGTCTTTTACCCACATCAGTTTTATTTGCGACTGAAATTTCCCTGTACATATCGGCTTTGAGTTTATTTAAAGATCTGCAGTAAAGGATAACATGTCTCATTAATAATGACTGAAAATAGAGAATATCTTTTCTTGGATTTATGGATGCAAAGTGATTAAAACGTTAATAATTTTATGTTCAGTCCGATGTTTATTATATCTGGTAAAAGATTGGAAAAAAAATGTATTGAATGCAAACTAAAATAAACTGAACTTACCACAAACTATAAATGGCATCAAAAAACTCCTCTTCGACGCTGTCAGCTGGTAATATGCCCAATAGACTGGCGGTGTTGCCATGTTGCATAATGTTGTACATTAAATTAAAATAATATATAATATTGAACACTTAAGAAATTCCTGATAGAAGAATTGACAACACATAGCAATTAAACCTAGCTTATGAAGCAATTATATTAAAAGCTTCATATGTTGGATTTGATTCCCGGGTCTAGCAAGGAGTTTTTCACTAGTAAAAAAAGCCAATAAAAAAAGGGCACCACGCTATAATTTTGAGAACCAATTAAATACACGGTTTAAAAAAAAATATTCATTAAAAATGAAACCTGAGATTATACGTTGGGTATCTCATGTCAACTGTCAACCCTCTCACTGCAGCTGCATATCCGAAAACAAATAATCAGTGCCGGCGTTATTTAGAACAACAGTACGTCAGTGGCAACACGAAATTCACCCTTAGTGCGACGCAATAAAGAACCTGTCAACTTCAAATAGTTCCATGGACGTGCGTTTGTCTGTACCGGGGTAATTTCGCGCAGTACCGCTCAATGCAAATGAAACACTAACAAATGTTGCAGTGGTGTTCAACATTTTTATTAATGAGCACTAAAATCAAACTGATATTATATCGAGATTATACAAATAATTGAAAACGATGTAATTGAACTTGAACATTAAGAACGTCCAGAGTACAAGTAAAAATCAATTATCCTACTATAATATTATAAACGCGAAAGTTTGTATGGATGGATGGATGTATGGATGTTGGTTACTCTTTCACGCAAAATCCACTGAATGGATATTAATAAAACTTAACAATAATATAGCTTAAACATCAGATTAACACAATACATAGGCTACTATTTATTTATTTATTTAATTCATAAAGATATATTGTATGCTAGCTTTCGCTCGCGGCTTCGCCCGCGTTAAATTTGGGCCAACACATTTCCCCTTGCGTCTTATTGATTTGTAATAGCAACGGTAAGTTTTCCCTTTTCTTCCCAACTATCTCTGTAGCAAAATTCATCAAAATCGGTTTAGCCGTTAAAGCGCGAAGAGGTAACAAACAAACAAACTCACTTTCGCTTTTATAATATAAGTAAGGATTCTATCACCACGCGGGTGAAACCGCGGGGCGCAGGTAGAAGCTAGTAAAGAATAAACATTTAATTTACAAATAATTAGGTCATCACTTTTTTTTATTCTGCAGTTTTTCAGTTTATATAATAAGAGAGTTTATACAATTTAACTTTTTTAATCGACATAACTAAATGACATTATAACATATCGCTTAGTGTTGCACTAATAATTACTAAATATTTCATTAATAACACTGTTGTAACAATGTCAGATGTAAAATTATTTGCAAAAATTTCCGTGCCTTTTTGCACTAGAACTTATACTATACTCAATCTTTTTAAATTTGTTTCCACTTTTTGAATTCAAGTTTTTAGAAACTATTCTTAACCGTTCATCTGTGACGCTAAATTTTGGCACCAGTGCGCACTTGTTAGCGTTACTTTTGCAAAATGCTCGCGTTTACAAATCCTATACAATCCTTACTATCCTTACTATCCTTACTATCCTTACTATATCCTTACTATATAATATTATAAAAGCGAAAGTGAGTTTGTTTGTTTGTTTGTTACCTCTTCACGCTTTAATGGCTGAACCGATTTGGATGAATTTTGGTACAGAGATAGTTGGAAACCAGGAGACGGACATAGGCTAATATTTTTTTGAAAAAAGTGGGATGTGAGGGAGAAAGAGGGAAGAGAAGGTAAAACTTAGCGTTGCTATTACAAATCAATAAGGCGCAAGGGGAACTGTGTTACCCCAAATTTAACGCGGGCGAAGCCGCGGGCAAAAGCTAGTAATATTATAAAAGCGAAAGTGAGTTTGTTTGTTTGTTACCCCTCCACGCTTAATGGCTAAACCGATTTTGATGAATTTTGGTACAGAGATAGTTGGGAAATAGGAGACGGACAAAGGCTAACTTTTATATTAAAAAAGTGGGATATGAGGGAGAACGAGGGAAGAAAAGGGAAAACATAGCGTTGCTATTACAAATCCATCAGGCGCAAGAGCAAAAACTGCAGGTCTGCTTGGTGTGTTATACCGAATTTAACGCGAGCAAAGTCGCGGGCGAAAGCTAGTTTAGTACTAAAAAATAGCGTTATAAAATTCGTTCTCAACGTTTCCAACAAACACGTAACGTCCAAGAGACATAGAAAAATAGTTACTAGTTAATAATTAAGTAAGCAACTTAAGTATTTGAACAAATAAAATGCATAAAATTTAAAATTTATAAATCGTAAAGTTTGGCATCCTCAGGATATTTGCTAAAACAAACTCTCAATTCGACGCTACCTACATATGAGTTTGACAATAGCTTCCTATCCAAGAGTACATACAAGTTCAAATTCAAATCTCTGACTACAACTAGATGTGATTAGATTAGTTGTTGACATATTTCTGTTTTAGTTGATAAACTTCCTTGAGCAAATACCATTGTGTTTGCAGCTGAAATTAATTTAGAAAACTGTTTCCTTCAGACCTGGTAACCTGAGAGATTCGTAGATGAGCTGCACTAAAAACTAAACTAACTTCGAAGGAGAGTAGACGACACGTTGACGCAGTTGCTGAGCGATCGACTGCCGCGCTACTTGTCGCGTGTTCGATCCCGGCACGGACTAAATATTTGTATGGCCTATACATAGTTGTTCCGGGTCTGGCTATTTGTGTATGTGAGTTTAAATGTTTAACGCACCTAATTCCTTGTGTGAGCAACGTTTGTTTAAAAAAAAGATACCATGGCCACCTACGGCTGAAAACACAAAGGGCAAAAGATGATCATGGGTGGATTTTAGTCAGTAAAAGTCTGACACTCATCCCTCTCCACCAATAGCGGGAGGTTCCATTTAATTCCTTTATTTCATATATTTTCCCATAAGATAAAAAGCTCCGACTAAGCCGCAAACAGTGACTATCTATTTCTATAATTAGTAGGTGAATGCCCTTTATTGAAATTAAAGTAAACAGTTCTAAATATTCGGATAAACTGGCACGTATTGTACATTATTGTCATGGGCACTAAAATTAATTTCTTGTACTCGGGTCGAATCTTAAGTTATCTGTGGTTATGTTATGACAGAATATTTAGTTTCGCTTCACTTTGGGTAGGTACCTAACATATATTGTTATATTGCTGGATAAAATAAAGGAAATAAGGAATTTACGAGTTTGTGCAAATTACGAAACAACCTTTATACTTATTAAGGTAGGTCTTAAATGTAAAGTTTGTGTTGTAATTCGACGAACAAAGGAAGTCTAGTACAGAGGGGCCTGCTAGAGCCACTGCCTGATGGGGTTGCGGGTTGTTCGAAAGACAACGGGCAAAATAAGAAACATGGATGGGTTTTAGTCAGTAAAAGCCTGACACTCCCTTCCGCTCCCCTCAGAGCCAAGGAAGTTATTTGATGAGCCCATCCCAAGAACTTAAATAAAAAACGAAGATTAGTATATACTTGACTCTTTCTCTTTAAGGGAGTAAAGTACTCATAAATATATGCAATTTTCACTATGAGATTTACTAGATCTACTGATTCCTTTTTCAAATTAAGAGACAAATAATGTATTCAGTAACTGTTTTTTTTTCGCGATATCCGATGGGTCCCATTGAAAAAGTTGTTCATTTTCATTCGTTTTTTTTTAAGTTTTACATACTTACACAAATGCTAGAGTATGGCTATGGTTAAGAACTAAAAGGCCAACGTTTAAAAAAACATCCAGTAAAATCAAGCCTTTAAATAAATAAAATATAATTACAAAAATACCACACTGCTTGCGACGGGTTAACGCACGAATTAAGTGGACAATACCGCCTACATATGGCTTAAATAAAACCCTTTAACTACCAGTTTATACGGCCACATAACTCGATGGTGCTAAAACAAAATGGCGGCGGAACTAACTGCTATTGAAATACAATTGAGTCTGAAAAGAAAATATGAAAAATAAAAGAAAGGCAGGTGATGTAGCTATACAAGACAACCAATGGGTAGTTCACCGCGCGTCCTTCTATAGACGACAGGCCGTGTCGACGGCGCGTAACAGTTCCACGCAAGCTTCAAAGAGATGTCTGCAAAGCAGAGGGGCCTGACAGGCCACCGCCTGCCGGGGTTGCGGGTTGGTCGAAAGAGATACCGCGGCCCCGGAACGTAAAGGGCAATAGAAGGAACATGGGTGAGAAAGTCAGACACTCCACGCCACTCCACCTAAAGCGGAGGAAGTTATTTGACGATTTCCGCCTTCTATCACGTGAGTTGTTTTTGACCACTTTTACCCCTCTCCTAGATGATATGTCGATAGTTTTTTTTTTAAATAAAAGTATCCAAATCCCGGCTTCTAGTGAACGTTCTCCGGTCATGGACTTCAAACGACGTGAACAGAATCAAGTGACGATCTCCGTGGAATTATTTCTGACACAAGGTGAGCGAAGCTGCGGTTTGCTATATTATATGTCTTCTCATAATAGAAATATACCACAAATAATTTGTAGAAACTCAGTTGCGGACACAAACAATGACATAAAAGCCTTATTTGTCTTGTTATACAATTACAATCTCCAAAATCAATTTCTTAGTAATTAATCAATGAATGGCGATTTAAATAATTACTTATTGACCCGATTGAGGTCCGTTTTCAGTTAAATGTTAGATCTTATTTAACAAAATAAATGTTTTAATGTAACACAGTGTAATTGAATATGTATTTTTGAAGTTTCGCGATTTTTAGAGTTTCGTACTTCAAAGGGAAAAACGGAACCCGTATTGGATTACTTTTTTGTCCGTCTGTCTGTCTGCTTGTCTGTCGGATAAAATTCTCTATCTCGAGAACGCTTGGAGATATCGAGTTGAAATTAAAACCATATACAAACCATATACTCAACTATGTAGTCCCTTTGTGCTGTGAAAGAATCTACCCTCTAAGTATATGCGAAAAAAGGATATAGCTGTTTATGACACAAGTTTGTACGGAACCCTCGGTGCGTGAGTCTGACTCGCTTTTGGCCGGTATGTAAGCTTAAATGTTTGGAAACGCACCCACCATACAGGAGAAATTCCTAGTGAGGCAACGTTTATTTAAAACAAAGAATAATCCGCAACTCTAGTTCCTTCCGCCCTGAAAACATCAGGAAGGTCATTAGATGCATTCCTATCCAAAAAAAAATATTTATTACACGTTATCTCATAATCACCTCCTTTCTAACCATATCATCCTTCATACAGTTATTTCAATTCCCGTCGGTAAGGCGTGGCAATTAAGGCAATGTTCTCGTAAATGAGCTGTGTAATCGATTGTCGTCGATGGCATCTCATTGATCACTGGACAGCTGTAATGGTCATCGTTATCTATACTAATATTATAAAGCTGAAGAGTTTGTTTGTTTGTTTGTTTGAACGCACTAATCTCAGGGACTACTGGTTGGAATTGGAAACCGTGGGGAACAGCTAGTAATAACTAATTGTATTAACTTACTAGCTGTTCCCCACGGTTTCACCCGCGGTGCTCAGCACCTGTTGGTCGTAGCGTGATGTTATATAGCCTATAGACTTCCTCAAGAAATAGACTATCCAATACTAAGAGAATTTTCCAATTCCAACCAGTAGTCCCTGAGATTAGCGCGTCAAACAAACAAACAAACAAACTCTTCAGCTTTATAATATTAGTATAGATTGGTCAAACTTGTAAACCTGTTATTATTTACGAATTTAAAAAATAAGCCTAATTCACTTCAACAGGTTTGAATATTTTGGCCGGCCTAATTTAAGCAATTTTATCCTTACTAATAATAAAAAAGCGAAAGTGAGTTTGTTTGTTACGTCTTCACGCCTTAATTGCTAAACCGATTTTGATGAATTTGAGTACAGTGATAGTTGGTCCAGGAGACGGGCATAGGCTAATTTAAATAAAATGTGGGACATGAGGGGGAAACAGGGAAGGAAAGGGAAAACTTAGCATTGCTATTACAATAAATAAGGCGCTTGGGCAAAAACTACAAGTCGCAGGTACCTACAAATCAGGAAAGGGAAACTGTGTTACCTCGAATTAAACGCGAGCGAAACCGCGGGCAAAAGATTGTTTACTATAACAACAGCAACGACACATTAAACGAAATAAATTAAAAGTTTTTATAAGATACATTTCTAAGGTTTCCGTAGCCAAATTCGTAAAACAGAACCCTTATAGATTTGTGGTGTCTGTCTGTCTATCCGCATGTTACAGCCTTACAAGAATGTACGTCACAGCCAACACAGTAATATAGCTTTGTTTTTTTTTTTTTTAAATCTAGGTCCCGAAAACACTTATTTTCTAAAGTCAGTGTTTGATGACATATTTGCACCTAAGGCCAAACCACCTCTTTAATTTCTAATGTGGGAAAAAAATATTTTTGAATGGAAAACAAATTTTCAATTAAAATTAGAATAAGATTTGAATTTTGTGACTTTTTTGTCAAACTGCAGCAGTAACATAATTTTTCATAGAAAGGTAATAGAAAAAATAATAAATGCTGTTGAGTGTACACTTACAAATTAATGAACGTTAAAATATTGTCATACTAGCTTTTGTACGGTTCCCCCTTTCCTGATTTGCAGGTACCTGCTACCTGTAGTTTTTGCCTTTGCGCCTGTTTTATTGTAATAGTTTGCTATTACAATAAAATAATATTTCCCTCTTTCTCCCTCATTGCTCACTTTTATTAAAAAAGTTCCAACTATCTCTGTACCAAAATTCATCAAAATCGGTTTAGCCATTTAGGCTTGAAGAGGTAACAGATAAACTCACTTTCGTTTTTATAATATTAGTAAGGATTGTTTGGTGCTACGGAACCCTGTATTGCTAGTTTTTGGCAATACAAATTTCATAGACAATTTTCTGTCCCTGTCAAAGTCAATCAAACGCCATGAATAAAGGAATTCATGCAGTACGAGTTTTCCCAATTTGTTTTGTCTCTGGATCCTGTATCTGATCTAATCAAAACTACACGCCACTAACTCCCGACTCTGTCTGGCAATAAAGTGCCAGATAAAATGGCATATCAAACACTCCATCGTAATGATGTGCCAATTTATTGGGCATACATACGCTTTACGATCTGTACCCGAGTGTGCTTAAAGGGTTGCCAATTCTATCGACAATGGTTTCGTACGTTTTTAAAATCAAGAATATTTTGTATTGTTGGTTCATGGTTTTAGCCAATCAAAACTTTTGGAACAAAGTTCCTTATTGCGCGTTGCGAAAGGGGGCTAGACGGAAAAAAAATAAGACTAAAACTTGTAACGGCACTTTTTGATATAGTTGCAAGCTGCGCGTGTTTCTCTGTCTGTCTCTATCTCTCAAGCAAGCCAGTTATTTTCATTTCGTCTTAGTATTTCGCATTGAACAGTGCGGTGTCGCGACGATTATTTTTGTTGAGTGTATACAGGTTTTTTTTACATAATAAATATTGTCTTCCTTAGTTATAGTTGACTGCTTCTAAACAAATTTACACGAATATAAAAAATACTGCCTTTGTTCTTTATTTCCTGGCAACACTGCAATTTCGAAGCTAATTTACGACTGTTTGCAAAAGGAGTAAGTAGAGAACGTTAAAAATATTTGTCACTCGTTTTTAATGGTCCTAGGTAGATACTAAAATGACCATGGAAAGGTCAAAAGGTCATTCGCAGATAACAAATTTTATTGCCGTAAATACGTTTTATGATTTTTGGTAAGACAAGCTTGCGGTTTTTATTGCCTGTTATAATAAAAAAAATGGGAACCGTGCTGTTTTTTACAACAAACATATCGTTTTAGAAAAAAAAAACAACAGTTTTTATAGATCTCTCTCATACCTACCTGACTAATTATTCTGAAGCTTTATGTGTAATTTGAAAATAGTACTTGTTTGGTCTTATTACTTCCAGTATATTAACAAATGTGGACATTAAAAGAAAGGACAAAAAGACAAAGACAAACTAAGTAAAAATAAATACAAAATGAGACATCGAAAAATACGAAGATAGGTCTCCGAAAAGTGTTGATAAAAAAAAATTATCATCATGGTGTTGATTTTTGTATCAAATAAAACTTCGTCCTCAACGCTATATGAAATTCATCATTGTAATATGAAATTCAAATGAAACATAATAATCTGTTCTACATCTCTGCCTGACCGTACAAAATAAGCTTGACGCGTCCTCACAAAATGTAGTCACCATAATAATATTTTGTTCTATCAGACACTTTGTATTATGTTATCGTAGCTCCATCTAGTTTCGAAAGCTGCTACGAGATCGTCTACGACATAACAACTCGCGCTACGCGGCTACGAAATAGTTTTGCGTAGCACTTGTAGCGAAATTCAGTTTTTTGGGAAAAGCGACATCTATTGAAAATTAATTCAACTAATACGATGTTGAGTTTGAGCTTGCTGATAAGGTTTATTTCTTCGTCAAGTGACTAGTATAGATGTCGGTACTTGAATGTGGTAGTTTGTTTGCCATCTAGTCCTTCCCAACAATGGTGAGGTTTGCTCCCAGTCGAACTGGATTGTGTGAACAAAACTTCTGTATGACACAAAATTGTTAATGTATTAACGATTTTCTTCTATTAATCAATATTGCAGCCACGCTAACAAAAGCTGGTGACATAATGACTCTATTAGCGATTTAAACACCCATTCTTAAGTACCTACAAGGTTTTGTATCGTATCCTAAGAAATATATACGCTGCGCCCTGCGGTTTCACCCCTGTAAACTGTAATAAAAAGTAGCCAATATGTTAATCCAGAGTATAAGCTAACCGTGACGACGTTAGTGTTCCACGCGCGCTTCAAAAAAGAAAGTCAGCAAAGCAGAAAGGTTTGCCGGAGTCACTACCTGCTAGAATTGCGATTGTTCGAAAGAGATACCGCGGCCCCGAAACATAGGCCAAAACATGGCATCTAAAGATGGTTTTAAAAGTATTGTGGAAATATTACTTCAGTTTATGTCCATAGTACATTAATTACAGTGCTAAGAATCTTGATGAATAAAAATTTTGTCATTATGTCGACTTGTTTGTAAATATGAGATTAGACACAACTGACTAACGGTTAAGGGAAATATTATGAGACGATTATGGACTTCGGTCACAAATAACAAACCCGCATTGAGCAAGCATGGTGATCAAGTTCATTCCTTATCTTGTGCCTCTGTCCGATATTTAAGAAATTAGAGGTAACACACCTTTTTGGAGTTTACTCCTTAAGAATGGATTTTCATATATAAGGCGCCCGGTATAAGAAAAATCCGAGGGGTAAAACCTACTAAAGTAACGAAAATGTGTCACGTTTTTTTTGCGCACCTTTAGTGCGCAACTTTCTAGTTTGGCTGTGACTGTATTTAGACGTACATATGGCATGCTGTATAGTAAGTATATGCCTATATACTATATGTTATTGGGCTTGTTTGTTTCTATCAGTGTCGATGTATTTATATTGTTATTTTTTTTTCATTATTTTTGAATTTACCCTTTCATATGATATTATTTTTTTTTCAGTTGAATAAACTCTTTTTGCGTATGGTTAGATACTCGTACTTAAGGAGTAAACTCCAGTCGTGCTTCGGAGTTGACACACACACCTTTTTGTAAGGCGTTACGTTCGTCCATATGTAAGCTATCATAGCGCAGGTCTCACAAACGATGTGATACTCAATACGGTGTCCTCTTTGTTCCGGTTTTTCTTTTGTTGATGGTTAGCACAGTGGCTGAACAATCGACTGCCTTGCTGAGACTCGCGGGACGATCCCAGCATGGAACAACTTTTTGTATGACCCACAGATAGTTGTTCCGAGTCTGGCTGTTTGTGTATGTGAGTTTAAATGTTTGTAAACAAAACAAAATCATTCACACAAGTATCAAACTTACCCATTATAGACAAATTAGTCAACGAAGCTCACGACGAGCAAGCTTATTAGTTTTACCAAAAACCCGGACTTATTATGGCAAAAAATGCTAAAATTTGAAGGAGCACAGCTGTACAATAAAATACCCTTGCGCATAAAAAACCTACACTCATTCAATGCATTCAAAACCCAGTTTAGCTTGTACTTAATCGCAAACTGGAAATAACCCGAGAAATTAATGCGTTGAGTGGTGAAGTTTCAGTTTAGTTTTTAATTAGCTTTTAACGGATGTTGTCGAACCCAATATTTAAGTAATAATTATTGTTCTCAAGTAAGTAACGTTCTGTTCTTTTTTGAGAATATAGATCTGGAGCTTTCACCACCAGCAGACCCTGCTCTCGATAGCGGCGGACAACTGTATTTTTAAATGCGTGTGTGTGTGTTTTTTTTTAATATTTTAATGTTGTATATTAAAAAAAATATATTTTAAATTTCTTTTCAATTTTCAGAAATGCCTTTGTAAAACCACCACACAGTCTCTATTTATGACAAACACAAACCTCGAAAATGCTACAATTAACTATAATCGGGCTAAGAACTGAAACTCGTTAAAATTGCATCAATTGTGATAGTAACAGCGAAGAGACCGCAAACTGGTACGAATTCAAGCGTCTGGATTTACGACAGAATTGGGTTACAAATTAGCATTAAAATTCTAGTTTATATTATACTGGTTAACGAAGACGAACGAACCCTACACGAAACTGTAAAAAAATATTAAAAAGACGAAAAAATAATTTCCATCGACTTCCGTAAGTAAATATTTTCCGTCTTTTTTTGTTTTTTGAAAGTCGGTCATTTTTCATCTTTTAGCACGCAAATTCTTATAGAGTACCTACTTACTCATTTTTAATTGGTTCTAAGATTTATTAGCATATCATCTATTTACATTAGATGAAAAAATATGTATTATAGAAGATAACTGACAAAATACAAATCTAGTCCCCGCGGAAAATGCTTCTGGAGTTGGGTGCCGCGAAACCACTCCCGGCCACCGTAGACGCGGGTCCGTTGGCGGTGAGATGGATAGCTCAACGTCCATCCGTCCATTGACGATAGGCCGTGTTGGACAACGCGTTCGTGTGAAGCCCGCAGTACACATTGAGCCAAGGTATTGGGCCAGCCTATTGGGCCAAGATAATGAATTCCCAATGTCGCTGTATACACATTGGTGTCAATCATGACGAAGCGCGTCAAGATCCTTTGATGTGTGAACAAAAAACCGACAACAATCGGTTTGCGCGCCAATGTTGGCACCAACAGAACATCGCTGCCAACATATCACCAAGTAGCTCTATACACTTTGGGCCAATAGGCTGGCCCAACACCTTGGCCCAATGTGAACTGCGGGCTTGAGAAGAAGGGCCTGCCAGGGTCCCAGCCTGCCGGGGTTGCGGGTTATTCGAAAGAGATACCGCGGCTCCGTAAACAAAGGGCAAAAGAACAAACATGGATAGGTTTTAGTCAGTAAAAATCTATGATGATTTCCAATTCAAGCCCCACTAACTGATCTGTCAAGTACATACTAAATATTCTATCTGAAAACTCGACGGGCGTGAACAGAAAGCATGGTTACCGGTGACGTCATCACGAAATGCCCCACCATTACCACTCCACACACGTACACCTTTTAATTTAGCCGACTGTACTTTATCGGCTGTTTTATTTGTTATCGTTGCGTGCGCTTGATGTTGTACATTTTGAAACAGAAGAATGAATAAAATATAAATAAATTCTGGCGATTGAATGTAGTATACTATAATAATATCCTTACTAATATTATAAAAGCGAAAGTGAGTTTGTTTGTTTGTTTATTTGTTTGTTTGTTTGTTTGTTACCTCTTCACGCTTTAATGGCTAAACCGATTTTGATGAATTTTGGCACAGAGATAGTTGGGAACCAGGAGACGGACATAGGCTAATATTTTTTTGAAAAAAGTGGGATGTGAGGGAGAAAGAGGGAAGAAAAGGGAAAACTTAGCGTTGCTGTTACAAATCAATAAGGCGCAAGGGGAACTGTGTTACCCCAAATTTAACGCGGGCGAAGCCGCGGGCGAAAGCTAGTTCTTTATAAAAGTAATGTAGATATATATGTATAATGTATAGTACAGGGGTTGAAAAACTTTTATATATAATGGGACTTGAAATTTATTATTTTCCAAATGGCGTCCACGTTTCTAACCTGTAACAATCAATACACTGGTACAATTAAATCCCAAGCCTTATGATTTTGCCGTGTCGACGGCGCGTTCGTGTTTCACGCGCGCCTCAAAGAGATGTCATCAAAGAAGAGAGGCCCGCCAGAGCCTGCCTGCCAGGATTTTGAATTGTTCGAAAGAGACACCGCGCTTTCAAAATGCAAAGGACAAATTATTCTTCATTTCTGGAATCTTCCTACGTCCTTTCGTTCTGTAAACAAAAAAAAAATATTTTTAAAATCTTAATTCTTCATATTTAAGTCAAAAATATCACCAGTTATTCTTCTGTTTTTATTTATTTCGTGCACACCATCTGTAGTGTTAACACCTCCCATCTCAGGATCGGACTGTCTAGTAAAAAGTCTTCGTCCATAGTTTGTAACACCTGATTATACGTCAACCCGCTACAAAATCTCGCGCCTCACTGTGGCCACCGCTGGCTCCCGCTCGCCGCGCCTGCTTATGCTCCTGTCACCGCGCATTCAGTGTGGACGCACACTTACAGGGTGGTTTTAACAGCACAACGGGACTAGTGAGTTGAGTAAAAGGTTTTAAAGTAAACTCGATATCTCCACGCGTTCCCGAGATAAGGGTTCTTAACAGACAGATGGACAGCAATGTAATCATAAGGGTTCGTTCTTTATTTCTAAAAATACTTGTCTGTATGTTCATAGAGCATGTAACTAAGAGATAAAAACAAAGAGAAGGCTATATGTATAGCTTTGAGCACAGTGAATAAAATTTGCATGATTTGCATGAACAGTGTAGGCACCAAATATGGAACGTTTAGATCCAAACTAGTAAAAAGGCTTTTTGACTTTGTTATGTTAACGAATTGCGTCTAGGATCTAGGCACTTACTCTCCCTGAATTTATTTAGATTTTAGATCCAATAGATTTCCCGTACAATGAAAGAGCTGCGTAAAATGGTTGTATATAGCTTAATTAGTCATCGCGCGTACAAGTCATATCTGATTATAAAACGGCGGTAATGTATTTCTAAGATAAGATAAGATAAGATAAGATAAGATATATTTATTTGCTCAAACATGTGTTTACATACAGAAAGAAAATGCATGTATGATGAAATAAAAATAATAAAAATGGTTCAGACATGTTTGCCATATACTATGGCGTGCAAATGTTTAAATTGTTAACATTGTATCATCATTAAATAATCACGTACCAATATAATTAATTTTAAGTGAAATTAGCAAAAGATTAGAAGTGATAAAATTATACATGGCAAAAGTAAAAATGTCAGTGAGTTTAGTAATCATGTCAAAATTATAAAAGTTAAAGTACATAATAATATGTCAATTGTCTATGTCACAGTAAATGGTTCTGTCAGAAATTCATTAATGTTATAATATGCTTTGTCAGTTAGGAACGATTTTAGTTTTTTCTTCAAATGTACATTATTAAGCTCTCTCCAACGTTTTGGTAACTTATTGTATATAATGGGAGCCATGCAAAAAACACTTTTGCGCATAAGTGCAGTCTTACTCCCGTGAAGACACAGCTGATTTTGATCTCGTCTATTTCTGGGGAATTTATCTGCCATCCGCGAAAATAACATATTATTATTTCTAATAAACGTTACTGTTTCCAGAATGTAAAGGGAGGTCAGTGTCAATATTTTATATCGGACGAAATAGGGCTTGCAACTGTCGGTGGTTCTCAGCTTGAACATGGCTCTGAGACATCTCTTTTGTGCTTTAAATGCGGCTTCTTTGTCCGTTGAGTTACCCCAAAAGATAACCCCATATCTGAGAACAGACTCAGTGAGCCCGTAGTAAGCCATTAATAAGGCATCTATGTTAACTTTCCGTGACAAGTTGTTCAAGGCATATGCACTTCTGCTTATTCTTTTAGTCACGGCCTCTACATGCGCTTTCCAATTTAAATTTCTATCAATTGTAACTCCTAAGAACTTGGTTGTATTAACTGTGTCAATTTTGATGTTATTGTATGTTATGTCAAGATTGGGAAGAGTCAATGGGCGCTGGCCAAAATGCATTATCACAGTTTTATTTAAATTTATTTTTAAATTATTGTTGTCTAACCATTGTATAGTGTCTTTTAATGTATTATTTATGTCCTGTTTATAAAATTCTCTTTGATTACATGGAATAGTTATCGTACTGTCATCTGCGAACAGTGTCATAGGATGCTTAATTGCCCTTGGAAAGTCGTTGATATATAATGTAAAAAGCGGTGGACCTAGTATACTTCCTTGTGGAACTCCGTAGGTAACGTTACGTTCCTCCGAAAGATAGATTTCCTCTTTTTTGTTGCGTAGATTTAATCTGTTAATTTGTGTTATTTGTTTCCTTTCATGTAGGTATGATTTTAACAGTTCAAGGACATTACCTCTTATGCCGTAAGCATCAAGCTTTTTTAATAAAATATTAAGTTGCACATAATCAAATGCCTGGGTCATGTCACAGAAAATCGCGCACAGAGGAGTGTTTTTGTCCATATTTATCATAACAGTATGCAAAAAGTCATAAATGGCCATGTTAATTGATTTGTTTTTCCTAAATCCTTTCTGTTCATTGCAAAGTATATTATTCGCTTCTAGATATAAATTGAGTTCTTTGTAAATATACTTTTCAATAATCTTCGAGAATATAGGTATCAATGAAATCGGCCTATAGTATTCCATTAACTCTCTATCTTGTTTTTTGAACACTGGCTTGACTACCGATTTCTTTAGGGCATCTGGAAAAATACCTCCACTTATACACAAATTTATAATGTGACTAAGTGGACAACAAATTTCTCCGGCCACTGCTTTCAGTATTTTAGTACAAATGCCATCGTAACCTACACTGTCTGTATTATTAAGTGCTGAAACGATTTTTAATATGTCATTTGGCAAACTTGGAGCCATGAACATAGAATCTTTTCTGTTTGTGATATATTTTGTGACTCTGTCTCCCGCATTACTGATTGGCGTGATTTTATCAATAAAGTAATTATTAAATTCATTAGAAATACATTTTGGATCCGATATAATTTCATTATTAATTCTTATTTTATTAATATTATTCTTTGGCATATTTAACTTTATTTGATTTATTATTTGCCACGTTGTTTTGGATTTATTATTAGAAGTCTTTATTTTATGATTATTTTGCGCTCGTTGAGTTAAATTTATAATTTTTTTGAATAATTTATTGTAATTTTTGAATAGAATTTTATTATTTACAGTCGGTTTAATACGAAACTGCCATAGTAATTGTCATTTTTTCTCGCTGCATTTTTTAATACCACGTGATACCCATTTTTGTCTTTTCTGACATTTGTTTTTAAAAAGTATGAAGAATTGAGTGTAAAGCTCTTTCCCACATAGTAGGGATGATCCACCGGACCGGACCGGATGAGTGTCGTGACTGTGGGCTACTAACCAACAGTTTTTTTTTTTTATGAATGGCTTCTCGCAGTAATTCAACCTAGGAGGTTGTTTGATTAATAGGGGGACCGACGGTTGCTGTCAGGTTCTCGTATAAGCATGTAAGTACGGTTATCTGGGAGCGGATCTGTGCTTGCGCAATGTAGGTGTTTGTTTTTTAAAAAAAACGTTGCCCCACACTAGGAATTTCTCCTGTATTGTGGGTACGTTCACAAACATTTAAACTAACATACACAAACAGCCGGACCCGAAACAACTATCTGTAGACCATACAAATATTTGTTCGTGTCGTCAGTTAGTTGTTTAGTCACACCATAGATGGCGCTGCAGTACTTTTTGTCGTAGTCTGAATTGTAGTGACGCTACGTGTTTTGCACGTACCTCACCTTCACAGTATCAACCGTTCGTCTTTCTTTCTTTCTATTTTGTACCGACAAACCTCACGAACTTGACTTGGATATCAGAACTCCTTTCTAAGTGCGTTATCGTTATTAATTATCTATGCCAGGTAGAGTTACGTCCCATGTAATTGAGAACGACTCTCTGGTAATTTTTATTCTTCTATTCAGCAACTATCTAACATAACACAATTTATATGCCATTTAACGACTATTGGAAGATCTAAAATAAATGTAATGGTTATAACTTCCTATACAAACAGTAACATGTTTTTGTTGTCTCCTAAAATTCCCTGTTTTGAGATGTCTCGGTTTAAATCTAGGTAAGCGATAATTTTTTTTATCAAAACTTAAACTTGAATAGGTAAAAGAATGATAAAAACAATCCCCTCCTGGCTTATCTAGTCCACTGGAGCGTGAAGTGACAGCCAAATGGCAGTTGTAGCACAAATGCCAACAATTACCGGCCAGCTACTGGCACGTCGCCATGACTACGGGCGTGCCAAAACCTGGCACAACCTTCTGTTATTGCCATTTAAGCGTTTATTTTCTGCTAAATTGAAGTCAACGTATAAATAGTTATAGTGATAAAAAAGTGATTGTTGCAATTTTATGACGGTAAAGTCTTTGCATTAAAAGCGGTGTCAAAAAATGTTATTCGCTTTTCACGCGGTTTTGATCACAAACATAGAAAAACGATATTATTATTTTAACCAGCTTCATTATTAATAAGTACCAGACAAAGCATCCTTACTAATATTATAAAAGTGAAAGTGTGTTTGTTTGTTTGTTACCTCTTCACGCCTTAATGTCTAAACCGATTTTGATGAATTTTGGTTCAGAGATAGTTGGGACCCTGGAGACGAAAAGAAGCTATTTAAAAAAAAAGAGTAAAAAAGAGGGAGAAAGAGGGAAAACTTAGCATTGCTATTACAATAAATAAGGCCCTAGGGCAAAAACTACAGGTGGCACGTACCTGTAAATCAGGAAAGGGGAACTGTTTTATCTCGAATTTAACGCGGGCGATGCCGCGGGCGAAAGCTAGTTTAAAAATAAATAAAAATGTTTTGCATTGCTTGCATATTCCCTATTATTGTTTATTTTGCCTTTCAACAATTCAAACATGAAAATTATAGGGTACTACACTAAAACGTTCAAATTGATTTGTTTGCACGTTCTAGTTTACCTTGACACATTTAGTATAAAACATTTAATAGGTCTTTAAGCTGTATTTCATATACCTTTCGATTGAAAAACTGCATATTGGTGTTGTTTCTGTTGTCACAAACTAAACCAAAACTGCTCAAAAATATTTATTCCTATAAAACGATGTTTTTCTTCCGAAACTGATTTAAGTGACATAACTCAATCATATTATAGTTGTAGTAGAATTAATGATAGTTTAGTTACTCTATTTAGAGAAAATAGCAATCTCGCTACTATGAAATTAACGTTTTTTTTACCAAAAATAGTAGTTGTCAAGATAAATCGGACTTTCTTTAATGGCGACTAAAAATGTGTAGATTCAAATTAGATTAAGGGGACTACAGGAGCTAAACACTGCAATCAACAACACCAGAAAAATATATTATATTCTTCAGGATATTATGCTAGTAAGATGGTGTTTTGAAAACATAATACAACAAATATTACTCGATAAAAAAAATCACGAACTTATCTCTAAAAACTTCTTTTAACGAGTAAAAACCATACTAAAATACAGCGATCGATCTGTTTTTTTTTTTGACAAATAATTCAACAAGCAAGATAATTAGCATGATAGCGTTTTATTGTTTTACTCCAATCAATAGATTTTTTGTAAATCGCAAAAATCTTCTCATTTTGCACTATTCGGTCCGCAGTGACTGACGTAACAACCAGTTTGTAGTGCAAGCTGATTAGAACTTTATTCTAACAGTATTTCAAACGAAGTTTGAACCACCACAAAGAGAGTTGCTAATTTAGCTCATGTAGTCGTCTTAAGTATGTCATTTTACCACTATACTAAGGCCAACTAGCAGCGTTAACCTTAAGAACAACTGTGGCGTTGACAATCTAATATTTAGCTCTTTCCATCTTGTGCCTTTCTCGTAATGTCTCGTTCTCCCGGCAAAAACATGACAACGTTAAGACGGGTTCGCCAACATTCAGGCGGCCATTTTAGATGGGGTTTTAGCATGGGTTTTGTTTACATATAAATCATACCACTCCATAAAAACATAAAAAGGTACAGAACCTATATTACAATAGCTCTGCTTTCAATCTCCATGAATAGAACACCATTACAATAATCGTTCTCTTGTCGCGGAACCCTGGCACACTTGGTACGATTGTTATTGGCCTTTAAAAGGCAAATAAAAACATTGAAACTGCGGCGCAAGCAGCAGTTAAAGAGTTACATACTTATGGATAGTATTTTTGTCATTGGGAAGTTTCCAGGATCAAAGTAATTATATTCTATTTAGTCCGTCTTTTAGATTATTCAAAAATAAGGGACAATTATTTTTTTATTTGTAAATTAGACCAAAACTGACAAAGATATCGCCCATTAAGTTCCGTGTGACGTCACTCGTTGTGAAAAAAATGTACTTAGCAACGCGTGACGTTACATGTAACTTTAACAAAAAAAAAGTGTCCCTTATTTATGAATAATCTAAAAGACGGACTTGTATATCTTTTTTTGAAACTAGCCTAATGCCCGTGCCTTAACATTGTTGGTTATACAAGACCTTTTGTCCCATCAGCAAAAAACATACGATTAAACTATGTCGTGATGGCCCAGAGCTTGAACGCCTCATCTCTCATTCATGAAGTTGTGGATAATCAATCGACCAATCAAGGCAAGTACCAACGACGTGACGATTTTTTATTTCATATATTAAACTTTCTTTATAGACACAACAGACATCGTGGGGAAACCTGAACTTATAATTAACTAGCTTCCGCCCGCGAATTTTTCCGCGTGGTTACTTTGGGCTAACGCAAACTTCAACCAGCGTAATGATCGAAAACGAAATATCCTTCTCTCCCCTTTTCTTTCCTCTTTCTCGCCCTTGCTTCACTTTTTTTTTGATTAGCCTATGTCCGTCTCCAGGGTCCCAACTACCTCCGTTCTAATATTCATCAAAATCGGATAAGCCATTTATACGTGAAGACGTAACAAACAAAAAATCTCACTTTCGCTTTATAATATTAGTAAGGATAGAAGTCTGAAATCGCTTACCTACCCGTCTTGAATAAGTGTGGTGATTAGTGCTCATGTATTCTCTGTCTGAGGAAAGAGCCTTTGCCCAGCAGTGGGACAGTTTTTCAAATCGCAGGATTTACGTTAAGTATACAACCCACACTCGTATATTATTTCTGTTATAGTACCCGTTTAATAATTTCGTGAAAAGCATTTTCACGAAACAACAGCTCGTTCACGAAGCTCGCGCGTGCCCAATTTGCTGTCTGAAATATTGAAAGAATGTTCAATCTGAGTCTACCGGATTTCCGCAATGCTACGGACATTAAACATTCATTAATTGAAGCTCGGATTTCTTATTGTATACTTACTGAAGAGGAATCCCATAACTTGTACTCGTGAGCTAAATGTAAAAAAAGACTAATAAAATATTAACTTAAACTCAATGCATTTATTTTAATTAACACAATTATTTTGTTTTTCTTTTTATTATATCCTACTGATCCTATTTTCTATTATCCTTCCTACCATTATAAATGCGAATGTTTGTGACATATATTTAGATTATAAATTAAGATTTATGACGATATTATTTACAGTTTAGACTAAATTTTCAGTTTTTTTTTTATAAGGCTAATAGGCCTATACCCATGAGTGGATGTAGTCTTCCGTGGATGGATGAAATTTCTTCGGGCACCATTTTAAAAAATGCTGACTTGATTATTTTTATGTTGTTTATGGCTAGATATAAGTTTAATTAATATAATATTGTGAAAGTTCCTACCATACGCGATATTAGATTCTGCAACATAATTTTATTAGTTTTAAAACATTTTGCGGCGCCCTAACAGGGTCATGTACTAATTAGTTATAAGTCTAACTATATTTATACTAATATTTATTCTTATAAATGTAACTATTTGTATAAATATTATGGTGACTCGGCTATATTATGCTGACTTGGCTATATTATGCTGACTTGGCTATATTATGCTGACTCGGCTATATTATGCTGAATCAGCTATATTATGTTAACCAACAAACGATCAGCTCGCATCTTCTCCATTGCTGCTGTTATATTGCAGTTCGGCAAACTCGGCTCCCAAACGTCAAGTTTAAGGATCCTTTTGCTATATGACAAAACTGGACCCTTATAGATTCACTCTGTCCGTCTGTCAGTCTGTTTGTATCTCACAGCCAGTATGTAATTTACCGTAACCCTTAATTATAAGCCCGTCATTAATCATACTCATTCATCATAAATCAAAATCGGTAGGTACAGTTTGCGGGTTTGGGACTCGCGATATGAGGGAACACACATTTAAGAGCGTTCTACCTACTTTAGGTATTACTAAATTGAATCAATAATTAGTAAACAATAAAAATATATGTATTAACATTTATTTTGATTTGCACTCCGAAATTGAAGACAGAACAAGAGATAATTTTTTTCCACGTGTCAATTTTCTGTTTCTGTTCTGATTTTGTTTATTTTTTATATGAGTTTAACATTTAAATCATCACTATGAGTATGACTTTTTCCAGCTATTCACCTGTCTAAGAGCTAAGAACCCAGTTCAAATTTCAGGCTTATGTGCTTCTCGACTTATGGAGTACGGAAGAGTATCAATCCGTGAATAGTTCCCCATCCAAGGACTTTCGATCGACTCGTACAGATTTTATTACACGAGCCACGCCTCTACCTATATAATACTAAGTCATCATCATCTGCCCAGCCTTTTTTCAACTATCTTGGGGTCGGCTTCCAGTCTCACCGGATTTAGAATAATACCAATATTTTACTTGGAGCGACCAAGTTACCTATCTGGCCTTTACAACCCAGTAAATAACCAAGTAATACTATGATTATCTTTGGTATTCCTTGGTAAAACTGTTGGTCAGACTTTCGAGTCATTGTCTACCTGTAACGACTGTCAAAAATCTACAAATGACAACCTTGGGACCAATGGTTTGTCATGCTTTCCGAGATGTCTGGTATGTAATGGGTGGTCACCCATCCACGGACTGACCTAGCCAAGCGCGGTTATACTTCAAAATCACGAGCTCTTCTCTTTTCTTATACTAGGGCTTGTAAAAAATTACAAATTTGATCTGAAAGTAAGTTTAGATTATTGGACAGTAATTATATTTTCTGGCATTTAATATTGTTTGGACACTTCATTGCAAGTTAAGCGAAAATTTAATTTAAATCTAGTCAGACTGACCAACCAGAAGCCACTTATCTAGAATGGAATCGAATACTCGACATGCCTGTTGGTACCCAGCCAGAATAACTTCTACCAAACTCACAACCTGCCGTACCAATAAAACCAATTTGCACTTTACCACTATCACAATAAAGCCAAAATTTGTGTGTTGAGATTGCTGTTAATATAGTAAATGCTATTTTAAACTCTATTGCTTTGCAATAATGCTAAAAAGTGTAAACCTGTCTGGTGGTACAGTGTTATACATTTTTGCAAACCATTTTGAACCCTATAACTTAAGTTTATGGTTGAAATTGGAGGTTGTATGGACGGAGATGACAGAGCAATCAATTCGAATTTTGGAGCTAATGGCCAACTTTACATGCTCCTTCTAATACGATTTTTGGTTTAAATTCAAGAATATATATACTTTACTAGCTTTTGCCCACGGTTTCGTCCGCGTTAAATTCAGGGTAACGCAGTTCCCCTTTCCTGAATTGCAGGTACCTGATACCAGTAGTTTTTGCCCTAGAGCGCCTTAATTATTGTAATAGCAATGCTAAGTTTCCCTTTCCTTCCCACTTTATCCCACGTTTCTGACTTTAACAAAAACTGCCTAAGTCCGTCCCTAGGGTCCCAACTATCTATGTACCAAAATTCATCAAAATCGGTTTAGCCATTTAGGCGTGAAGACGTAACTAACAAAAACTCACTTTCGCTTTTATAATATTAGTAAGGATTTGGTATAGTGTCGAATATTCTCTATCCTTTAACCCAATTTATCAGGGATCGGTGCAGCATGTCTTTTTCTCCTTTACTTCTCCAACTTTGTAGCCATCATCTATACAGGAGTACAAATAGTACATTTTGATTATTATGAGGATACTTTGTTATTGTAGCCGAAGTGGAATTCACACCCAAGCTGCTAGACGAGGGTGTTATGGAGCCAAGAGCACTAGTGACAAATTCCCACGTAAATCAAACGACGTTTTTAGTACACTTACGTAGAAACTAAATTTAAGACCGATAAGTATTTTTGTCATTAATTAATTAATATGAAACTTAACATAATTATTTTGAAACTGTGAATTTTCTTTTTACCCCGCGCTTTAACTGCATTCTCAGGCTAGAGATGAAGCAGAGGCATGAAGCCACTAAACAAACGACTATTATTTTAAATTTAGAACAGAAATAAAAGTCCATTAGTTGATAAAAGCATTTTTTTTTATAATGATCATGTTTTATTTATTATAATCTTATTAAGGCCTTAAGAAACCGCCGAACATAGATAGGGATTTCAACAATTGTTTATGAAAAATAAAAGCTCTTGTTGCGAGAAGAGCCCGTTTTTGAGGAAGTGTATTGAAAATATATTTTGTGACCAAAACCTAAAGTAATCTTAACAATTTTATTATAAGCTCACTAGAATCAAACCTAGTACCACGTATCCTACGCGCCCTTGCGACTACTAGACGAAGGTGACCGAAAAACTGAAAACCGCAAAGACAGATCCTATTTATTTTATAGAACATACTTACTTGACGCCTATATCTTCCTTAGACCCTCAGCCGTTTTATACCTAAATAAAGGCCAATAAAATCGTTCCATAGATAATAAAAATAGGTTTTAGGACCGTCACCTTATAGCTTAAGAAAATAATGCTGAATTTAGTACAGCTATAATTAATAGATGGCTTCTACAACATGAGTTTGTGATTAATTTAATACTTTAATTAAATAAAAGTAAAACAATATTTGCATGTTTGTTTTACGTTGTGTCTGTGTGTGTGGATATATGCGCGTGTAGGTGTGTGTGTGTAAGATAGTTAAAAAATCCTTATCCTTACTTATATTATAAAAAGCGAAAGTGAGTTTGTTTGTTTGTTAATTTGTTTGTTTGTGACCTCTTCACGCTTTAATGGCTAAACCGATTTTGATGAATTTTGGTACAGAGATAGTTGGGAACCAGGAGACGGACATAGGCTAATATTTTTTTGAAAAAAGTGGGATGTGAGGGAGAAAGAGGGAAGAAAAGGGAAAACTTAGCGTTGCTATTACAAATCAATAAGGCGCAAGGGGAACTGTGTTACCCCAAATTTAACGCGAGTGAAGCCGCGGGCAAAAGCTTGTATCAATATATTTATTATTTACAGGTTGTGGCTGAGCAGTCTTTTAGGTAAAATTTTATCTAGTTTAATGCATAAATGAACTAAAAGTTCATATAAGTACAAAAAAAATTGTGCCTTATTGTGGGAACTAGGCGTCACGTCTCCAGGGTCCCAATTATCTCTGTACTAACATCGACCAAAATCTGTTTAGCCATTTAGGCGTGAAGACGTTAAAACAAACAAACTCACTTTCGCTTTTACAATATAGAAAAGGATACATTTTTATATTACATTGAATAAAATTAGTTTAGTCACCTTTGGTTGGATATAAAGAGTACATCTTGATTGTTGCTACAATTTTATTAATACGCGTGAAGTCCGCAAGAAACAAAGTTCGATCGATTTCGTTGTGCGCAACGTAATTTCGGCCAGATGTGTTGCAGGTAATGTAAAAATCAATCAAGGTTTTGAAGGAAGCTATGAACTGAAATGTTGCCGAATTCCGCTCTGCTAGAATCAAGAAAGGGCTACAGTTTATTATACTTTGTTGCTTAAACAAACGTTGGGCCACCGCTTGCTGGGGTTGCGGGTTGTTCGAAATAGATACCGCGGCGCTTAAACATAAAGGGTAATAATAAATAAATAAATATCTTGGGACAACTCACACACGGCTATCTGATCCCATGCTAAGCAGAGCTTGTGTTATGGTAACCAGACAACTGATATACATACTTATATAATTTATAAATACATACATATTATAGATAAATCACACCCAGACACAGAACAAACAATCATGCTCATCACACAAAGTTTGTCCTGGGTGGGAATCGAACCCACGACCTCCGGCTCAGCAGTCAGGGCCACTAACCACTAGACCAACAGGCCCGTAATAGAAGTAACATGGGTGGGTTTTAGTCAGTACAAGTCTGACACTCCCCCCCGCTCCGCCCAGAGCGGAGGAAGTTATTGATGATTACTCATCCGAAAAAATAGAGGCATGCTATACCTGCATATTGATATAACAGCAAGCTAGTAATTATCACTTGATTACTACCACTTACGGGGAATGTCAACTAATCTATGTTTGCTAACACGGAAAACGTACATTAACCGTATAGTTCGGTACGGACCCCTTCGGGGGCTCGACATTCAAACCTCCGCTGGCTCGGTACTGGCCCCGAAAGGGGTCGGACATTTAAGTCATATGACCTCCTCATTATTTTTGTAAATATTTTATTTTCTGGTTAATAAATAATATGGGTGTGCATTCATTAAGATAGTAGAATAAAAAACTCATATGTAAACGTCATTAGAAGTTATTTAATTATTGAGGAAGTTTCTTAATTAAGTCTTATAAAATCCAAATGCGTAAATTACGATCATCGCCATTTTGATGGCAGTGTAGGTCGACGCTAAAAATCATAAAAAAATAGGTTTTCGGACATTTAAACTCCACATTATTGGGCATGATTAACGTGTCCTTTTATTATGTGAAGAAATCATTCGTAATTAAACTTATATTAGTAGTGGTAATGATACATTTTGAAATATAAAGTCGAAGTTCCGCGCCAATCGTGCTTGTTTACATTTTTAATTCCACATTATATCATATATTCACGAATAGATTCTATAACAACTGACACAAATATCATTTCAAATATTATAAATAACATGACAATGCCCAGATCTTATCGTAATTTGCAATAATAGGACCAATAACACGGAATATTCATAACCACTACTAAATTCACTTTCGAAATTGACGTCCATTTCTTTTTTTTTTAATTTTGTGATGTGTAAATACGATTATTTCAATCGATTATTTTCTTGTAAATCAATCTACTCGAATAATTAAATTAAGGAATATCAGAAATTGATAGATGAAAATAAAAATTAATTTTGTAATACGTGTAAAATACTATAAATATTGATTATAATATTTTTTACGCCACTAAAACCGATTCGAAAACAAACAGTACAAACTGATCTATGGCTAAATTCGCGCCAATTTTATTTTCAGATAAAAATTCAAAAATGGAATGCGCTCGCTGTTCAAATTTATATTAAAATGTTTATTTGCTATTTTATTAATAATTTGGTTTTATACTTACTATTTGAATGTGAATTGCAAATAGAAATAAATAAGGTTGAATATAGAACGCGCCAATTATGATCTTGGTAAGCACATTAAAAAAAGATAAATTACATTTGTTTGACAAAATTGTTTGGTTGGATTGGTTATTTGAAAAGCGTATTCATTCTTTCCTAAAACATGGCTCGTAGGCCAAAGTGTTCTTGGAGTGGAAGCCTTGGGGTAAAAATGGCCTATAGAGGAAGAGCACAACTGAGATGGAAACACGACACCAAGAAAAGTCTCTGGATTTTCTTGATGTCGTGTACCGGTGTTTTTTTTGGGTGGGAAATCGTCAAATAACTTCCCCCGCTCTGGGCAAAACGGGGGGGAGTGTCAGACTAGTACTGACTAAAACCCACCCATGCTCCTTCTATTGCATAACCCTGACACCCCCCCGCTTCGTCTAGAGCGGGGGAAGTGCGGCGCTCCTCAAACCAAGCCAGCCACCGCGGGAGACGCTACAGGCATCGGGCGTCGGGTGTCTATATCAATATTTTAGGGCCCCGATGTGTGCGGAGTCCCTGTCCGTCTAAAACAAGGCTCTACTGCGGAGGCATGGCTTTCTAGGTGCGGTACGGTATGGTTGTGCCAGCTGGGGTGCCTGACTAGTTACCTACAGAATTAGCATTACCTCCTACAAAAATGGCCGCCATTTTCATTCATCGTCATTCAAGAAAACAGCCAAAATCTTTTACCGCGAAACCGTTTGACAGCAAAATGTACAGACGCCTGCAGGTCAAGCTACCCGAAACTGTAAATTTTTCCCAATCAACCTTGAACCTAATACTTTAGAAATAAAGTCGAAAATCTATCAAAGAAATCTGACAGATTGTAGTAGCTTGAAGTGCAGGCGTCTGTACCTCAAATCTTGGCGCATAAGAAAATAATTATAGCATAACAAAAAAGCACGTGACAAAATGTTGTTGTCTTTCTTTTCTTATCGATATCATAAATATTTGAACAACTATAATATCAATAGTAGAATAATATGCAATCTCCATAGGTAAATTCCTCAATGGTCCCAAAACTTTTTTTTAAAGTTTACTCCATTTCGATTATCGATTAGGTTGAATGCAACTTTTTAATCGTAATGATGAAACTTAGATTTACGGTCAGCACTAAGAAATGTCATGTTGCAACACAGTTTTTAGTATTTTTTGTCGAGATTTGTATCGTGTTTTATTTTGAATTTATATGTAAAATGGCAAAAATAAGAATGCGGATGGAATGTCACTGTTTTTATTTTGGATTTCCGATTTTATTATCAAAGGGTTGTCTTGTGTATGTGCATTATTTCCAGCATTTTTAAAGTACCTAATTTTTTGAAGGGTGTAATAATATGTATTTTACACACATTTTACAATAGATTAACGCCGTTTTATCGACCTTATGATGTTTTTGGAAATATAAACCGCAAACTTATCATATGATACAGCCCCGGTGACTTATTTTTAACAACAAAATTGAATGCTGTAAATTGATGAAAATTCTTGAATTTCATGACAATTCGCGTCACCCCACTGATTCAGCTGATGTGTCATGTGTCAAAATCCTGTCGTGCAGAGTGGTTAAGCAATGTACGTAGCTGTTTTCTGATTTTACGCGAAATGTTATACGTTGTTTAATGGTGGACTAACTTTGGACTAGGCTTCAAAAATGAAGTCCAGAGCATTTTCTAGTGAAGTAGCTTAAATTGAGGTTAGTTTTCTGATGAATATTATTTACTATGGACTGTGGGCTTGATTTCATTATTACTAGCTGGGGCCCGCGGCTGCGCCCGCGTAATCGAAAAAAAGTATTCTATGTGTAATTCCAGACTATAATCTATATTTGCGCCAAATTTCATTAAGATCCGTTCAGCCCTTTTGACGTGAAAGAGTAACAAACATTAATACAATTAATCCAACCTCACAAACATTAGTATTTATTTATAATATTAGAAGGATTATAAAGAGGAAATATTTGTTTGTATCGTATAGGCTCCAAAACTACTGGACCGTTTATGTTCCGGGGCCGCGGTATTTCTTTCGAACAATCCGTAACCGCGGCAGGCGGTGGCCCTGGCAGGCCCCTCTGCTTTGCTGACATCTCTTTGAGCGCGTGGAACACTAACGCGCCGTCGACACGGCCATGCACTTAATCTTTCAATGATTTTAAGATTTTTATGGATTACTAGCTTTTGCCTGCTGGTTCGTTCGCATTAAATTCGGGGTAACACAGTGCCCTTTTCCTGATTTACAGGTACCGGCTACTTGTAGTTTTTGCCCTTGCGCCTGGTTTATTGTAATAGCAATGCTAAGTTTTCCCTTTTCTTCCCCCTTTCTCACTCATATCTCAATCTTTAAAAAAAATACCCTGTCTGTCCCCAGAGTCTCAATTATCTCTGTACCAAAATTCATCAAAATCGGTTAAGCCTTTTAGCTATGAAGACGTAACAAAAAACTCACTTTCGCTTTTATAATATTAATAAAGATTATATGGTAGGTTTGGAGAACATTTTGGGGATCTGTGGGCAGGGTATTAAAACTCTTGTCCCTCATGTTATGTAGGTACAACTCCAAATACCCGGTTTAGCAATGACAATTTCAACACTTCATTAAGAACTAGTTGATAAAAGACAGAAATAGAGAGGAATAAATTAGATTCTGACTCCAGTACAATTGGTTTTAAATTAGCTTTCAGTTATAGTGACAGTTAAATTGGTTTGCGCATTTCTTTCAAGTACCTAGTCACTTGTCGGTTTTGTTTCTGTTTTACAAGAGAACTATATTGAATAGCTTCACTTAAATGTTCTCCCCATACATCGACATACGGTTAGTTCAGTTTAGGGTCGAGGTGTTGGTCTCCTAACGAAAATAATTTGCCAAATACATAAATATTTTTAAATGACCCAATTAGATACACCGATCGACATCAATGTTTCATGTCAAAAATTAAGTTATTCACATCACTTCCTTGATTTTGGATCACGTGTTCTATACGGTAAAACCAATATAGAACATGTGATATTGTTCTCACGTTGTTACACGACGTGCTATGCTTATAATATGTTTTTTATTTGATGAGAAAAGCAACGGCCAAGTGCGAGTTGGCCTTGTACACACGACGACACATCAACCTATACAAAACCAGTTTATGCAGATCTCTCATCGTACGAGAAATCCGCGGTGTACGATCCGTTGTTAAGAGATCAGCATAAACTGGTTTTGTATAGGTTGATATGTCTTCGTGTGTACACAAAGGTTGCCGTAGCACTTAATAATTAAATAACAATATTTTAAACACTTTTATTATTTTTTTCATTTATTGACATCAATTAAACTAACTAAGTATACAAACTAAATATAGGCACAAGCTAATAACAAAAATATGTACGTACAAGTAAAAAATGGTAAATTACAGGGCGTCAAAAAATTCGTCCGCATCATAGTCAACAGGAAAAGTGGGCTGGCAACATTACCGCGGTTTTTTTTGGGGTGGGAAATCATCAAATAAGATCCCCCGCTCTGGGCGGAGCGTGGGGGGATTGTCAGACTTCCAGCGGCCCCGGAACGTAAAGGGCAATAGAAGGAACATGGGTGAGTTTTTGTCAGTACAAGTGTGACGCTACCCCCCGCTCCGCCCAGTGCGGGGGAAGTTATTTGATGATTTTCCATCCGCATAAAAAGGGTCTTCTTCTCCTGTAAGACGGGGACGGGCCACTGCGACATTTACTAGACTTCAAAGCTTATCTAAATAGCTATATCGTTTTTATTTAAAATTATTTAGTTGATAGCAATGAATTAAATTGAAATACAGATCAACCAACGAAGTTTACCAATAATTTTGTTTTAATGTGTATGAGCAATAAAATTTTGGATTTATTGGCTTTACCATCAAAGGAGCAGCAGTGACCACATAATGCGCTTCCACAGCGTGACCACATCGCTGCGACCAGGCCGAGATGTTAGAGGGGCTTGCCAGAGTCTCCGCCTGCCCGGGTTGTTTGAAAGAGATACCGCGGCCCCGGAACGTAAAGGGAAGGAACATAGGTGGGTTTTAGTCAGTACAAGTCTGACATGCCCCCCGCTCCGCCCAGAGCGGGGGAAGTCATTTGATGATTTACAACCCAAAAAAAAAAATAGTGAAGACGTAACATACAAACAAACTCACTTTCGCTTTTATAATATTAGTAAGGATTATTTAGTAGATAGCACTGACTTAAATTGAAATACAGACCAACCAACGAAGTTTACCAATAATTTTATTTGAATGTGTTTGAGTAATAAAATGTTGGATTTATTGGCTTTACCATCAAAGGTTCAGAAGATAGCAGTGACCACACAGTGCGCTTCCACTGCGTGACCACATCGCTATAGACAGCAGGAAAATCGAGGAGATGGGCTGAAAAACACGGCTTTTATTTTAAACTTACCTTTGCCCGCGGCTTCGCTCGCGTTAAATTCGGGGTAATAAAGTTCACCTTTCCTGATTTGCAGGTAACTGCTACCTGCAGTTTTTGCCCTTGCGCCTTATTGATTTGTAATAGCAAAGTTAAGTTTTCCATTTCCTTCCCTCTTTCTCCCTCATATCACACGTTTTTTTTTTATAAAAAATTGTCTATGTCCGTCTCCTGGGTCCCAAGTATCTCTGTACAAAATTCATCAAAATCGATTGAGCCATTATTATTGTGAAAAGGTAACAAACAAACTCACTTTCGCTTTTATAATATTAGTGCTGCTTCTGGCTCTAGGTTAAAACTTCACTTTGTAGGGTTAAAAAAGGAACCCTTATAGATTCTTTCTGTCCGTCTGTCAGTTCGGTGGCAACACAAACAATTGAAATGTGGAGTTTGCAGGGTAAGTTCCTTCTTTAGATCGCTACAATTCTAGTGTCACAATGTGAGTTGCTGTACTCCTTGAAACGGCTTGACAGATCTTTATGAAATTTTTATATGACAGACCTACTGAATATGCATAAAAAAATCATAATTATCGGTCGAGCCGTTTTGGAAGAGTATGGAAACGAACATACGAGAATTTTGTATATTAGATTTGGTACATTTATCTGTTGTTTTTTTGTGTTTTTTGTGCAAGATAGAGAGAGAAGTCCGCCTTTGTACAGTTCTAACATGTGCATAAAGTTTAAATAAATATATATAAAAATGTTAGGAGAAACATGGTATGAATGAAAATTTCGGCATTTTCGTAATTAGTTAGTTGAACCCGTGGGAACTAATTGTTTGGATGTATTTCTTTTTATAGTGGGTTCACTGCAGACGACCTACAGTATTATCTCCCCTCCTTAATTAAAAATATTCAATGGTTGTCTTGAAAATATATCTTTAAGCGATGAAACCGCAGTTTGTGTCACCCTTTTTTGTATATTCTAAATTAATATAAGACGGACATAACGAAACTAGAAGAATTCCTTGTTGACTGACTACGAACAAAACCCCAAAAAGTAGCTTGTACGTAGATGTCTTCTTATCAGGTAGAAATTGAAAGTCTTTTATTAATTAAACTCTGAATCAATACAAAAATTGCTGATTTAAAACAATTTTTTTTGTTGACTATTTAGGTTTGAACATTTTTTTTATTTTTTTTTTGGATGAATAGTATTAAAATTAAATGGATCCGTCAACTGGGACTGCGGTTCGAATTAATTGCAGCCTCAGTCACCGGAATCCTCTTATGATTGAGAGAACAACCACGTTGGGTAATATTTTGGCAAATTTATAAACAAAAACACGCAAAAAATAGTATCATACAACTACATAATTTTACACTGTCCCAAAATACCCACAAAGTTGTTTCCTTAAAAGAGTTTTGGCCTGCATATTCTACTCCATATTATTTAAACACAAAAGATACAAAACAAGATATCCGCGACATTGCAGATTGTGATCGTGTTCCCCCAAAATTAGCTTTTAAATCAAAATTAATCGAATTTTCAAGTCATTCTACCTAATCGTGCGGTAACCTCGTTTAAACTTCACACGAAGTCAATTTGTGCGTAAATCGAAGGTGTAGGTAGAGCATTCAGGGCATACCAGGGCTCTGGCGATCAATCTTCGGCCCTCGATTCTTTGCAACTGCAGCGCGATACAAGTATAGTAGGCGGTCCGCATTCGCCGCACGGCATTCGACGTCCCGCCGCCAGCGAAGTAACCCGCACACCAGGTACGTTCAGAACACAACTTGTGCTTCCTTCTACGATCGTTTTAAAGTGTATTTAAATATTTAGAACCAGTAGAACGAAAAATAATTAACTTTAATTTAGTTGATCAGATTTTTGTTCTGCAAAATTAAGACGTTAAAATAAGGGTGTCGGTCAATTTTAAAAGTGTACGATTAAATTTTCTTTTTATTCTAAAAGTGTTATTGAAAACTTTTGTAAGTCGACAAATTTTATGGTTGTTGTCGCATAGTCTTAATACGTATTACAAAGTTCGTCTTAAACCTGCTAGAACTCTGTAAAACTGATATGTTAGATTGTGGTCTTATAGTCAATTCTGCGGAAAACGCGTGTACGTTTTCTTCAACAAAAAGTTTATATAACTGTTACAAACAAAATTAGAGAAGTAATTTAAGTTAGTAGGAATCGGTGGTAGAATTAGGTTCTGATTGTAATTTAATTTAATTCAAATACAATCGCGATCAGGATTTCAAACATTACATTTCTAATTTTAAAAATACTTCTTTAGAGAATGACCCAAAAGAAAAAAAATCGTTGGTACAAACCTTACAGAATAACCTACAGCATAGTCTTTTGTTTAAAGCATTTAGACTCTTTTTGAACGCATTGCGTGACGACAAAGGTCTGTTACAACTGTTTTAAGTCAACGAAAGAGGTTCTCTAGAGAGTTAAATTTCAGTACACATGGCGTCTGAAGTATCACATTTCTTTGTAGGGCGGGTTACGCAACATGTTGTAAGGGATTTTTATCGCGAACTTGTAGAACATCCTTGTTTTAAAATCTTCTTAAATCTATACGTACGAATAACAAAAGCAAGTCGCTTAACCGTGTCGATATTTTTTATCCAGATGTATGGTAAAATTTGGTTTTTATGCGCATAATATTGCAATAAATTCGGTAAGGGCTGCGATCGATTCCATTCGGCCAGTTTAAAAATACCGTGATCCAATATTAATGTGCGCTGGCCATAAATAAATTGTCGTTTTACATATGGAACGGGCAAAGGGTTTAGTGAAACGTGGAATGTTTTATATTTTTGCAAAGCCAGAGTTCTCTATGGTTATTTTGTGTGAAGATTTAAAAACTAGTACTTCATTCTCGCAATGAAGTATTCAGTTCTGTTACTTCAAATGTATAAATAATCAACTTCGTTTGATTTTTTAATTGAAGCGTCAATCATAAATATGGCAGGATAAAATCTCTTTTTATTTAATTCTAAATTTTACGTTTGAAGTAGTACAAAAAATATTTACTTTCTAACATTGGTATATTATTCAATCAGGTCCTAAATACGTAGTGGTATGGTGTAATACTAGCCTGGAATTTCTCAATAAATAGGCTATCAAATATTATAAGATTTTTTCAATTCAAACCAGTAATTTATGAGACTAGCGCGTTCAACTGAATGAACAGAATAGATTTATTTTATTTTTATTATAAATGCTGAAGTTTGTGAGTGGATGGATGTTTGATCCTCTTTCACGAAAAAACTACTGAACGGGTCTTGATGAAATTTGGAACACTATTTTTATCATCACGTGGGTGAAGCCGCGGGGCGCAGCTAGTACTATTATAAATGACTTAAAACAACTTTTCAAGATGTGTTATGATTATGATATATTTTATATGACGTTTTATAATTTAAAGGTTTTAAATTTTTTTTTGCTATGTAATTTTTTTTTTAAACTCCCGAGTCCAGTTCGTTACGTCACGTCGCGTTGTATTAAAATATCGGTGTTCATTGGGTACCGACCAATTAACTTCCACTATCTTACTTCGCTGCAAACGGGGGCGCAGCTATAATATTAGCAAGGTTTTATGTATGTGTGCGTATTTTCGATACTACTTCGTGCTTAACACATTTGTATGAAATTTGGACAAAAATTACATGAACTTAAAAATAAAACTAAAAATGTCGAATTAAAAAAAAACAAGCTTTTGTAAAAATGAATAGATGGAAAATTGGGTTATCAATCAATATTGAACTTGTATATGTAGAAAGTTTCGAGTCCGTGCTATTGTTGTTAACTGTTTAAGAGTTTTCTCATAAGAATGTCATAAAAACGTCACAATGGTGCTGCAATATTTAAAAATAATGTCCAAATGATTTACACATAGGCCTACATGAGCACTTATAAAACATCGAGAAAAGGCGCACGGTGCGGGTTGGTCGTTTCCTGTGGAGAAGAACCGAAAAAGAACTCCAGTTACGCTCTTTTAATCAAACCGCAATACCTACTATTCTTTGACAGTAAATGCAGTTGATTTAGCAAGTTCTGCATTGGTATCTCTCAATACTTCACTTAAATTCAAATTGATCACTTAGCTGTAACTCGGATTACCATCCTTACTAATATTATAAAAGCGAAAGTGAGTTTGATTTTTCGTTTGTTACGTCTTCATACCTAACTAGCCTAACCGATTTTGATAAATTTTGGTACAGAGGTAGTTGGAGCCCTAGAGACGGACATAGGATGGATATGATAGGAGGAAAAATAATAGGTAAAAGGGGAGAAAGAGGGAAGAGAAGGGCGGAGATTTTTTTTTCTATAATATCGCGGGTTAAACGTTAGCCCAAAGTAACTATGCCACACGGACGAAGTCGCGGGCGAAAGCTAGTTTTAAAATAAAAAAAGCAGCCAAGAGCAGTCAGACTCTCGCACTGCAGGCTCCGTACAAACTTGCAACATAAAGAGCCATATCTTTTGACTGCTTAGACTTAGAGAGTTTATTTTTTCACGGCACAAAAGGACGATAGACTTGAGTATATAGTTATTTTAAAAAAAAAACATCATGCTCTGTTTAATCATGTCCATGATTACGTAATCCTTATTTTTAGGTGTGTGAGAAGAAGAAAGTGATTTGAATTTTCTTTATTATGAACAAATTTTCGGTGTGACAATGTTACTTACACCTATTTTATAAAGAGGAGAGATTTGTATTTTTGTTTGCAACGAATAAATTCAAAAACTACTAGACCGATTTCAAATTATCTTGTGCCGTTAGATACCTACATTATTACTGAGTAACATAGGCTATATAACATCACGCTACTACCCTCGGGAGCGGGCAGTAACCAAAGACGCAGGTAAAACCGCGCAGGACAGCCAGTCCATTATATTCGGCGAACACCCCCAATACAATTTTATCTATTTTTTTTTACGACACAAACCATTATTCGATTTCCACGCCTCATTTTCCTTGTACTTTTTAATTGGATTGAAAAAGTATCAATTCAATTATTTTTTTAGTAGAGGCGATACTACCGGTAAATGGGCTTAAGGCTTTAGTTCGTAGTTGAAATTATAATAATTACTGCAGTACTAATTAGCGATGCAGCGTCTGCTTTTTAGGGTTCCTTAACAAAAGCATCAAAACACACTTAAATGGTTTTAAAATAAAACGTGGCAGCTAAGAATAACTTTATTTTAATTATTTGTGTAGTATTAGCAGTAGGTAGGTACACCATTGACTACCCCCCGTTGTATTTTTATATTCGAACAGTCCATCCAAAGGTTGTCTAGAAGATATACTATTGGCGATAAGACCGCCATTGTAACCATAGATTTAGCTATTTTTTATAAACCAGTTTTTTTCAATTTTTGGTGTGCAATAAAGTATATTCTATTCTATTCTAAGTGAGGAACAGTAGGCCTACTATGACACTGAGTGAAAGAGATGGTGCTAGACACCCTGTATAGCTCTGTCCCTTTCCCTCAGCGGAATAAGTTCTGCTTTAATATATGGATGGATAATTTTCTCTCGTATGTATGCATTCACTCATCATCTGCCTAGCCTTTTTCTAACTACGGGTTGGCCTCGAGTCAAAAACGAAGCAGCTTTTCTTCGCGATTCTTTGCCTCGGTTCGGTCCTAAGCTGCTGTTAAAATGATGAATAAATTTTTTTTATTAAAAAAAAGAATTATATTTGACCGGAAAATTTAGCTGGAATTTCACAAACCGGTTTCTTTTTTAGGACAATTGTGTGGATGATGATGAACCACTGGATTGAACTAGACTAAGATTGAATAAGAAATACTTAATCACATCTAAATTTATTCCACATGATTTTAGTCGCGATTAAAGACAGGCTGATTTAGCTTGACAACCATAATTTTTCATGACAGACGTAAATTCAGAATAAAAATTAAGTAACTAAACGGTCATTTATATTGTCGAACTCATAGTTCGACAATATTAATGAACGTTTAAGTTATAGTTAAGTTTTCTCTTTAATCAATTTCAGAATAGAAAATGTTCGACAGTAATAAACTAAACTTTAGTGATTTTTAGAGTAGTTTTAGTTCAGGTTGTGACAAAAAATCACACCTCTACATTCCAATTTATAAAAAAAAAACTGTGCGTCCATCAAAGTGCGTTCAAAATATAACAACATACATTATGTCAATCAACTTGACATATACCATGCAATAGAGTTACCAGCATAGTAAAAATCGATACCTTATGGGATATATATTTAAAAAGCTTAAGTCTGTTTTTTAAGCTTTTTATAGACTATATTAATTAAGTGGATTAAGTTGTTCAATAAACACGAGGAATGAGGATATATAAATATATACTTACTTATACATGTGTGATATACTCGCGTTTCAGTAGTTTTGATTAGGGGTTGAGCCAAATGCAGAATTTTCATCATCTAAAAATAAATACGGATAAAATCTAAATGTACCTTCATTCAGAATTCCATTCAATCTTATGCTATTGAAATGAATTTTTCATCTGCATTGCCAACTTATTCGGTGTACATCATTACTTTTGATTCATTTCCAAGAGCTTTTGTAAAATTGGTAACTTATTAGCTTACTTTATTTTCTGTAGTTGCTTCTTGAAATCCCGTGGTTGTGATTATATCATAATTGAACTTTAATGAATAAATGTCACGCGTACCAACCGTTTTTGGATAGTTAGTTCAAGAAAAATATGAATTGCCCACACTTGAGATTTCTCGTAAACGTTTTACCTACTTTTAATTTGCTATGATTGGTGTGTTATTGGATTTCATGAACATATCTCGACGGTCCCTACGTACAGACACCTGCACATCAAGCTACTACTATCTGTCAGATTTCTTTGATAGATTTTCGACTTTATTTCTAAAGTGTAAGGTTCAAGGTTCATTGGGAAAAATTGACAGTTTCGGGTAGCTTGACCAGCAGGCGTCTGTACATAAAGACATGTGGAAAAAATTTTTTTTTTTGTTATTTTATATGGCTTTAGATTATCGCATAGATAATCTGACATACGATTTTTATTTTTATTTAATTTATTTACCTTGTTTTAAAAATCGTATAAGAGAACAAGTATTATAAATACAACGAATAAGTGTCGTAGAAACGGTCATTTATCAGTTTTTCTAAGAAAACGTAAAAAAAATTATGTGTAAATGGCAACATAAAGCTCTTAAAACTGTAGTAGTTGTAGAATAAAAATATTTATTATTGCTCATAGAACTATTTCTAGGGCGTGTTGAACACAAATTACGCTCTCCTGTAAACCTCGGTTTTTGACTTAACCTTATGTACGTTGGAACCGTCTACCGAATGTATTTTGTTATTATTCTGAAAATTGTATGTTTGCTATTATTCTATGAAATAGCAATGTCATAAAATTTTAGCAGTTGAATAATATATTTTCAAAAATTGCAGTAATTCTTATTTTTTGTAAATTTATGGGATAAGTTAGGAATTAAAATAAGAAGCTAGTCTGGATCAACAAATTTGGTACAGCTACAGTACTTTCATAAGTCACAATGCATTGTGACCGGGACTGTAGCTTCATTCTTTTGTTTCTTGACATTCAAAAGTACCTATAATGTCTAATTGAAAAAAAAAGCTTTTAGTTTGAGTTAGGTTAATATTAATTGGATTTTTTTATAGTTAAAAATGTACAGACGCCAGCAGGCCAAGCTACCCGAAATTGTCAATTTTTTCCAATGAACCTTGAACCAAAGAAATCTGACAGATTGCAGTAGCTTGATGTGCAGGCGTCTGTACTAGATCTCTCGACATTTCTGTTGAGTGTATTTAGAACGTTAAGCTGTGAGTTCTGATTGACTATCCAGGGCAATCAGAACTAACAGCTTAAGGATGAGGACGATGCACAATGCGCATTTTGTACCAAAAGTAAATGCCCCATTTTTCGTGTTGCGTGCTCGCTCGTGGCTAAATAGTAGTAGCCGCTCGTTAAGCCACGCTTGCCTAGGTTGGCCTGTAGATGGGTGACCACCCGTTACATACCGAGTTTCCTCCGTGCCTCGGAAAGCATGTTAAGCCGTTGGTCCCGGCAGTCATTTGTAGATCTTTTACAGTCGTTACAGGTAGCCTGTGTTTCGCAAGTCTGACAACCATTTTTACCAAGGGGTATCGTATTACCCAGTATAAACTGGGTTGTGGAGGTCAGATAGGCAGTCGCTCCATGTAAAATACTGATATTCAGCTGCATCCGGTTAGACTGGAAGCCGACCCCAACATAGTTGGGAAAAGGCTAGGCAGATGATGTTTCTAATGCTCAGAAAACGGTCATGTTATGGGGCTTAAAACCCTTCTTTATCCCGTGTAACATTCCTCCCTCTCTGGTTACACCTTACATAGTCCTTAAGTGCTTCTATTCATATCGAAAACACTCCATTTTATATTATAACCATTAAAAGAACGAAGATAATTTATCTGAACGACTGAAAGGGACTCAGAAAAATATTGGCAGCTTTTGATAAATTAGGGGTACCGTTCAACCTATAACGTTAAAAATATTAAGTCAACCCCTAGGGATGTGGCAAAAGATTGCCAGAGATAAGGCATTAGTCAAGGAACTCGTGCGAAATTTATGAACTGTCAAAGAATTCGAAAGAAATTCAGAGAAACGTGCCGTGTGGGAGGACTGAATAAAAAGTTTGTGAGAGAAGAAAAGAGCAATTAAACTCAGCTAAGCGAAAATAGGATTACGGACTTATACATCCTTCTTTGTAATGACAGTGTTGGTAATTTGATAAACAGTTTTGGGCACTTGTCAAGCTAAGTGAGGTTTAAAAAAGTGTCAGTTGATTCGTAAAATTTATCCAAACCAACAACTTTTGGGATCGTTATCATTTGATTTCATTTTTTTTATCGTAATATCTTGTTATTAAACAGCCTCAATTTTTTTTTAAACTTTGTCTCTCTCTAAGACTTTTTCCTGTATCGTGGGTGCGTTCACATACATTTAAACTCACATACACAAACAGAAAGACCCGAAACAACTACTTGTACGTCATACAAATATTTTGCTGTTTTGCAGTTGCCAAGTCGCAAAAACCCTTATAAATTTCCCTTGTCTGGCAATCCGTCCTTATGTCATAGCCATTTTACTTGATGGTTATAGACACTACAAACTTGAAATATTAGGAGTAGGTGCCTACTATGCATAGTTTCACCAATAACATAATAATACCAGTCTTTAACTCTTTTTTTTAATTAGGCTCAGATTAATTAATTATTATACATATATAGGTATATGAATTATGGCCTATGTGTTATTCTGATGTATAGGCAATATTATTGGCAAGTTTCATCAAGAACATATAGTAAGTTTTGCGTGAAAAAGTAACAAACATTCATACATATTTTCACCTTTGTAATATATAGGATAGTAGGACGTTTATAATATTAATAGGATACTATGAAGAACAATTTAGTTTTGCGATTGAGTTTTTATTTCCAATTAATTTTTGCCCGCGGCTTTGCTCGCGTTTAATTCGGGGTAACACAGTTCCCCTTGCGCCTTATTGATTTGTGATAGCAACGCTAAGTTTTCCCTTTTCTTCCCTCTTTCTACCTCACATCCCACTTTATTCAAAAAAAATATTAGCCTATGTCCGTCTCCTGGTTCCCAACTATCTCTGTACCAAAATTCATCAAAATCGGTTCAGCCATTAAAGCGTGAAGAGGTAACAAACAAACAAAGAAACTCACTTTCGCTTTTATAATATTAGTAAGGATTAATTTGAATGAGCATTAAATATAATTGTTTTTTTTTTTATATTATTAATACTGTTTGATCTTACGAAACTCTATGTGTGTTAGACCGACGCGCACTTGACCGATTTTTATTTATATTGATATGCTGCTGGTAATGTCTAATTAATAAAATTGTTTGCTTTCAGGTCTTATTTGCAGAGTAATCAGATTTAACGGGTGAGTCGAAAATTCTAACTTAAATATTTGAGTTTTAAACAGGGTAGAATTTTGAGATAGGGTAGTAACTAGCTATCTTATGTCGATTTCATTTTTTGATTGAGTTTATATTTTTATTAGTGTATAGGTTATATCTGGAGTTATATATTATTCGTACCTTGTAAAGACTAGAACGTTCCGTGAGTTCAAACGTTTTTGCGATATGTATACCTATATTGGAATCAAATATCTTACAATTTAGGACTCATTAATATTAAATATCCGTGTTGAGCAAAAGCCCCTTTAGAATTTGACGTTTTTCTTGTAGGTACGAGAAAAACGTCAAATTCTCCATTACACCGACCGCATCAATATTTCCTATATCGATGTTGCCATATGGAGGGTTAGATAACAAATTCCTTGAACACGCTCCTCTTATTACTAGTTTCTTTTGGCATTTTCATTTTCGCACAGGAATGTCAATTTATCTTTACGTGATAGTAATGTCGAAATGAGAGACGCTTGCGTCATAACGTCGTAACTGGTTTCTGAAGAAATTGAACTGTACTTTATAGAAGTTAGTTTAGTAATTAATGTAGGTGTCTAATAATCTTATTAAAATAATAAATGCGAAAGTTTGAGAGGATTTCGTACGGATGTTAGTAATATTTTCACGAGAAAAAAAAATTGGTTTTGATTTGGATAAAACTTGGAACGCAAATAGTTAACCTTGGCTAATAGGATACTTTAAATCCCAGAAGAACGATTCCGTGGGACTATTACCAAACTTCACGCGGACAAAGCCGCGAGTTAGAGCTAGTGGATCAATAATAAAAAATAAAAGGTTTATTTCTGTACAGGAAAATACATGGATACAAAGGTGAAAAACGATGATAGCTGCAAAAGTAAAAACTGTGTCGCAACTATCAATGGCCGTTAACATAAGGAGAACAATTGTTCCAGACATGCAGTTGTGTATTTTAAAGGGATGTTAGATTGTGAGGGTAGTTAAGGGTATGGTATAAACACCACCCACACCCCAGCACCCTGGGGTGTGGGAGTGTGTTTATATGTCGGTGTGGGGACGTGTGTGTGTGGGGTTGTATGGTGTGTATATATTTGACTTGATTACGATTCCACAACATATGAGAGAGTTTGCAACCAATCGGGCAACTGCTTTATTAACTCCCTTTGCGTTGAGCTATAAATGTTACAAACCTATTTATTTTGTTGTTAAGCAATCAATGTGTAACCTATCAGTTTTACTACTAAGCAGTTTGTTCCATCACTTCTTCTTCCCAGCTAAAACACTGGGAGGTGGCAAAGGTCGGGCATTTTGGGAACTGTCTCTTTTTATTTTGACGTGCAAAAAGTGCTGATTCATTCAGCCTAAGTTGAATAAATGACTGATTATTATTTAGTTTTACTCTTGTCGAATATAAAACTTAGTTACAATCCAAACAACTACCAGTGTTATAACAATATGACATCTTATAGCATGAAAAGATAATTTATTGCACGAGTTTGAGCACAAATTATCATATTGTCAAGTTGGTTATTACGGTGGTCGTTTACATCGTACCTAACGATTTATTACTATAACTTATATCAAACTTCCGAATCTAAGCAAACATTTTAATGTTATTTTTTACTGGAAAATAAATATTCTTTGTAGTTATTGTACAACAATATTGATTTATAGGTTTCATACGATATCACGCGGGCGAAGCCGCGGGCGCCAGCTTGTACTAAACATAAGTATATATATATATATTATATGTCAATATATTATATACATTTTATGTCAATTTTGACATTTCAAACGTTAACCTTTCAAATCCCTCCATTCAATTTTATGCCCGAAAGCAAAGAATAGAAAGAAAAAAGACAAAAGTCATGGTCCCATAGTCCCGTCACGGATTAACTATTCGGAAAATTAAAAAAAAAACCCCGGCTTTGTCGACTGAGTTATCGCGTCCGGACAAAGGCGGGACTTATAGGCAGCCATTGCAATATGAAAAATTGTCAGCCGTCATTCAATTGTAAATCGGGGCAAGCGTTTTCAGCGATATGGTGACGTTTGTTTGTGCTGTTCCCCGACTTTTTGCACCAGCAGCGTAGCTTTATTAATGGACTGCCAGTTTTTACCCGACCACAAAAAGGCTAATTTACAATTTCTCGGTATAACTTTTAATTCATCTGTATAATGTGATGTTACACGCCATGGCGACATAATGCTCTTATTTTTTATGCAAATAATAAAGATTAATTTTGAAAAACAAAAATCCAAACATTTTTATTTCACATCGACAAAAGGTGCTCGTTTCGGTTGGTAGTTTCTGGTTATTCTTTTTAAATCATTTGATTTTACAATGTTATTGTTACAGCGTTAGTACTTTAGTATGAGAGGACAGCGTAGGCCCGACGACAAGTCATTGTTTACTTTACAAAACGTAAAATAAACAAGGTCTACATAAAAAGCGCTAAATCGCTGGTACGAGTTGCATGTGTTGCAAAAGGCGCGCCAAAACGCCACACTTGCTTCCAAAGACACTAAAAACTCGCGTCGATATATGTACAGTGGTGACCAAAACTCCAGAGCTGCTGGAGTTTTGGTCACCACTAAAACTCCAGCCAATTTTTAAATTAGGAATCCCGCCTTTCATGTAATCTTCTAATATATAAAATTCTCGTGTCACAGTTTTCGTTCCCATACTCCTCCGAAACGGCTGGATCGATTTAAACGAAATTTTGTGTACATATCGTTTAGGTCTGAGAATCGGCCAACATCTATTTTTCATATCCCTAAGTGAGCAGCGGGTGAAACCGCTGGGCACAGCTAGTATTTTTATAATTTTACTGAATTTATTAATATCCGTAGATGATACTGAGTGTGCTTACTACAAGTAATTAAACTAAAATGCTACGGAATAGTTGTATTGCCAATATTAAAAAGGGACGAATTTCGTAACTAATTTTATAACGCGACAAACTCGAGTTAGAGCCTTGGATCCTAAAAAACACGTAAAAGGGAATGTCCTTTTTTTTTCCTCAGCACCGAAGAAAAACAATGTACAGGGCAGCTAACTAAAATTTACGCTCTTCCTGTAACATCCACCATTTATCTTTTGACAAACGGTTAAGTTTCTCATCTCATTACTCTAAGCCTGGCTAATTTTATTCTATTGTCCACGTGCCTTCAGTTTGCTGGTTCTTTGTTCTATGTGCGTAGGGAAACTAAATTAATTTTGAAAAATAAAAACCGGGTAACTGCGAGTTGGAATCGCGCACCAAAGGTTCCGCCTAACCTAAGCAGACGAGCCTGCCAGGATCACCACCGCTGCCCCGGAACATAAAGGACAATAGAAGGAACATGAGTGGGTTTTAGTCAGTACAAGTCTGAGACTCCCCCCCGCTCCGCACAGAGCGCGGGAAGTTATTTGATGATTTCCAATTCGCAAAAATAGGATTCCGCCTAAATTTGCGACGAAAGGACCATATATTTTGACTGCGTGGAAAGTAAGTAAGGTAGAAGGATGATTTTTTCACAGCTTCAAGAGACTAAATATTGATCTTTTAAGGGGCCCGCATTTTCCTTTTGTGGTAGGGAACCCTAAAAACTGAGAGATCATACCATAACAGTGCGTCTATATTTATAGATATAATAATATGGGGAATATGCTTGTAATTTTTTCATTACCTTACTCAATGACGACACGGTTGGCGCAGCGGCTGAGCGATCGACTGTTTGGACAAATATTTGTATGGCCTACAGGTAGTAGTTCCGGGTCTGACTGTTTGTTTAAGTGATTTTATTAACTTGTAAACGCACCCACGATACAGGAAAAATTCCAAGTGTGGGGCACCGTTTTTTTAAAGTTTAAGCTTTATTCCAGCAAAAAATGCTATTACAGTATTACTTATTATGAAATCGTTTATTACTTAGTACTTTTCGAATAAAAGTCACTACCGGCATTATTTGAGACGATGGGTTTTGAGTTTGCGTTCAGTTTCGCCAGAAACATCTATACTAATATTATAAAGCTGAAGAGTTTGTTTGTTTGAACGCGCTAATCTCAGGGCGAATGGTTATAATTGAAAAAATATTTTAGTGTTGGATAGTCCATTTCTTGAGGAAGGCTATAGGCTATATAACATCACGCTACGACCAACAGGTGCTGAGCAGCGTGGGTGAAACCGCATGGAACAGCTAGTGCAACATAAAATAATAAATTAAAAGTTTTGCTTTGCTTGCATTCCCTATTGTGATAGTTATTAAAGCTTACAAGTTGTCCTGTCTTCGGTTTGCCTTTACATCCGTTTATATTAAATACCAAACTATCTCCTCATACCCTTATCTCGCTATATTAAGTAACTTCCGTTGGCAAACGACTTGATCTAAATATTCATAATCCCCAACTATTCATGGAAAGCAATAAATGACCTTCTTCTGACCTCTGAACTGTTTAATATTAAAACCGACCCTCGTTATAACGAGAGATTAAACTAATTGTTAAATAAATCAAAGGATATCCGTTGGTGGAATTGTAGTAATGTCGTGAATAAAGGCGCAATTCCATTGCCGCGTAGAATGACTTATACGGCACTACGCGGCAGTGGAATTGTTTGCAAGTTTGCGAGTTTTTAGTTGAAGGATTTCCGTATAACAAAAAGGTGTGTTGATATTTCTGGATGTGGTACAAACTGAATTACTTTCAACAGATCGTAACCTCGAAAAACGAAACACCTGTCCCATTTGGGTTAAAAATCTTTCTGAAGCATGCCAAATAATATAAACAATTGATTTATCGTATTTCAGAAACGTAGAAACACTTAAAATGAAAAATAGACGAAACATCTGTACAATTTGTTCAGAAACAGTTTGAATATGAAATTACTGGCCACGTTCTGTCCGTGCGTAGCGTCTCTGAGTGTCGCAGAATATGATTCCACCTACTTTTATGCAAAGTGAAGTTAAGTACACGTTAGTGCGTAGCAAAGTCAGTGGGCAGTAATGGAACCGCGCCTTAATCGTTTATAATCAGTAGGACTGATTTACATTGCAAATTGGACCCTTGTTTGAAGTGGACGAAGATTTGAGTCTGTTTAATAATGCTCTGTTGCCTGAAGTTAGTGAAGTTATTTATTTGTATTGAAAGGGTTTAATTAAAAGGGAGTCATATTTGTTTATTTTTATTGAATTTGCATTGAATATTATAAAAAATCTCAAAAAAAAAACAGTTAAAAGTACAAATCAAAAGTCATTCATGTGATTTACCCCCGAATACTGAAACGTCACTCAAAGTTTAAGTACCACTTAAATTTAACAGATACTCAGAAGTGACGTTTGTCAATACAAAATCTGAAGTTTAAGAGCTGCTCAAATGTTAAGCAGCCCTCAAACTTTAAGTGACGTTTCAGTATTCGGGGGTTAGACTAGTAATCAGCACTTCAAAATAACAAGAAATACTCCACCGAAACGCCCGCTCTTCACTATTTCCTAGTGGCTAAGCTGGGAAGAAGAAGTGGCGAAACAAACTCCCCAGCAACACATCTGTCTGTCATGTTAGAAGAACCAGATTTTATACAATTTCCTTTTTGGTGAGGTAAAATAAAGAATTCATTAAATAATTGACACATGTCTGCTAACACACACATCATTTTCCTGCCCTTGTCCCATTCTATTTGAGGTCGGCGCAAAACGTTTTCTTATTCCATTCTCTCCTACATAACATTCCTTATACAATCCATCCATATTTTCTAAAACAAAAAATATAATCAAGCATCAAAAAGCGCCGCCGCTGACGCCACAGCGGCGGCAGCCGGGCCAACAGAGGGAGCCCAGGAGGGGGTTGTAATGGAGTGCCAATAACGGCCCCATTACGCCTCCTCCAGACGAATATCAACCACTGCGCCTGCGCTCAGGATCTCCTGCTCCAAAGCATGGCGCAGTGGTCGATTCATATCGCCGTGGTCGCTGAGCCGTACTTTGTCCTCCCCAGGGACGACTGGGTTGAGGACCTGAGCGGCTCAGTGACCATCATCTCCTCGGCCGCCGCCGGTACCCCGTCCTTCGAGGGTGTCAGGAAGGGTCAGGGGTGCGTCGCGGCACGGTTCGGGAATATAGTCGTAGCGGGCGTCTACTTCTCCCCGAGCCGAACTCTCGCCGAGTTCCACAACTCCCTCAGAGAGTTGACCGTCGTCGTCGGTAACCCCTCCCTCCCCGTGCTAGTGCTCGGGGACTTCAACGCCAAGAACTTGGCTTGGGGTTCTCGCTGCACGGATGTGCGGGGAAGGATGGTGGAGGACTGGGCACTGGAGACAGGCCTGGTCGTCCTAAATCGGGGTTCTGTTCCCACGTGTGTGCGGATGTTGGGCGAGTCGGTGGTGGACATTTCGTTCGCGAGCCCCGCTCTGTCGCCGCGTGTCGTCGACTGGCGCGTCATGGAGGAGGTGGAGACCTACTCCGATCACCGGTATATCCGGCTCGACGTCTCCACCCAGACCTCCAGCGCGCCGGTCCTACAGGCCCCGAGTGGTCCGCGTTGGGCGCTGAAACAGCTGGACCGGGAGCTCCTCCTGGAAGCCTCGATCGTGCAGGCCTGGGTGTCATCACCGGACAGGCCTGCCGACACTAACCACGAGGCGGACTGGTTCCAGGAGGCCATGTCGGAGATCAGTGGCAATGCCCCGAGTCCGGCCTGGAAGCGCCCGGCGTCAGGTGTACTGGTGGTCGCGCGAGCTGACGGCACTGCGAGAGGCATGCGTCGCTTCACGACACCGGTACGCCAGGCACCGCAGGCTCCGCATCAGAACACCGGATGCGGCAGCCATTGAGGCGGAGCTATATGAGGGGTACAGAGCGGCGAAGACCCTCCTAGAAGGTGTCTTGCGGGCCAAGGATCTGGCCCGCGAGGAGATGCTGGAGTCTCTGGACGGGGATCCGTGGGGGCGCCCATACAAGATGGTGCGGGATAAACTCCGCACCAGGGCCCCCCCGCTGACGCAGAGTCTCCGGCCCCAACTAGTTGAGGATGTGGTGAGCGCTCTGTTCCCTTCGCGAGGGGAGCATGCTCCTCCGCCCATGGCTCCGCCGCTTGCGGTGCCACAAGCGGACCACGAGGACAACGACGACGACGACGCTCCGAGGTGACTGGGGTAGATCTGAGAGCGGCGGTGGGCAGGCTGAAAGCCAAAAACACCGCCCCGGGACCCGATGGCTTGCATGGCAAAGCCTGGGTCCTGGCCCTGGAGGCTCTCGGGCCCCGACTACTAGGGCTCCTAAGCGCATGCTTGGAGAGAGGCCAGTTCCCGCTTCGTTGGAAGACGGGGAAGCTGGTCCTCATACAGAAGCCGGGGCGCCCTGCGGACTCTCCGTCCGCATTCCGGCCCATTGTGCTGCTCGACGAGGTGGGCAAGTAATTGCAAACCGCCTCGTCGGGCACCTTGTGGGGACGGGGCCGGATCTTGCGGATCACCAGTATGGTTTCCGCAAGGGGCGCTCGACGGTGGAGGCCATCATGCGCGTGAGAGCCCTCACGACGGGGGCTGCAGTGTCCAGGGGTGGGGTTGTCGTGGCGGTGTCTCTCGACATCGCTAACGCGTTTAACACCAGAGAAACATGCGACGCTGCACAGCTTACAATAGCTTACTATAGGAAAAAGTGTCGTGACAACTTTTCGTAAGAATTTTTCCGTCTAGCCCCCTTTCACAACGCTCGATAAGGAACTTCGTTCCAAAATGTATGTTTACAGGCGGATCATAGAAGGCACTCTATGATCAGCTAAATAAATATTATGCGAAATTATCAAAAGTTAAAAAATAAGGATGGCCCTCCAATCATGTAACTTGAGGGTTGGTAAAAAGTCTTTGTATAAAACTGAGTGGAGTCGATACCTAGGCTTTTAAGCCCCTGGCTGGAGGCCTTAAATGCAAGGAATCCACAGGATTGACCGGTTAAGCAGATAACGACCTCATAGGTTGAACTGCGAGATGCCATTAAAAAAAAATGTTTTTAAAAATGATATAGAGGTAAACTCTTTTTCTGAAGTAAATGTTTGATGAGATTTTCGCTTCTAAAGTCATAGAAATGTGCCCACTACTTTTTTAAGACTAGGTATTTAGGTTATTAGTGCATATAAAAAGCTCCAACGAAAACAGGTTTGAACAAGGTTCGATAACACGTTTTACTATAATTTTCATTAAAATATCTACTATGAAAAATTTTGTTTTGCGGTTGAGAACACATTTCCACTTAATCTAAATGAGCTTTAAAAATATTGTTTACTGCTAACCCGATGTGTACGAGCCCGTCTCGCACTTGGCCGAGATTTTTGGGATTGACCTTTTGAAAGCCACGTTTATATTTTTTTACCAAGAGCATAAAATATCCACTAATATTAGTATTACTACAAAAATATCGATGTTATGGAATTCCAAAATTCTTTCCTCGTGAATACCTACCCTTCAAACATACAATTACAACAATCACGGAATTCTATACTGCAGGGATACCAACCTACCAAGGAAAGGTACCTTACCTAATGCCTTGCTAATGAATGTCGTAGTTACACAATTCAGTCGGGACACTAATTGCAGCCAACATAAAGAAACTTGGGGGCACAGTCCGCAACATTAACGCGACACAATTGTCTAATTTGAAAAAAGAACTTCTTTCGAATAAAAAGAAGTTCTCCGTGTGTTTTTGGGATAGCTAGACCGTAAAATTTTCGTTTCGAGTTTTTATTTTTATCTCTTTTATTTTATCTTTTAAATACATTAAAATACCTATTAATAAGTTAAACATGTTTATTGATGTTATTCATTTTTAAAACACCATTCATCGATAAGCTTTTGGTTTTAATATTATAATAGCCGAACAGTAGGCCTACTATGACATCTTAAAGCAGAACTTATTCCACTGAGTGAAAGAGATGGTGATAGACACTCTGTATAGCTCTGTCCCTTTCCCTCAGCGGAATAAGTTTTGTTTTAACACGTCATGGTAAGGTAGCTGGTCGATTAAAAAAAACCTACAAACACGCAGAACAGAGGTCAAACGAGAAACATAGAACAGAAAAATAACTGATGGAAAATACGAGAACCAATTGTACAACTTTGTGGAACTCTTTGGGAATTATACGTACCGTTATGTAAATCGTTTACTTCGCGAGTTCCTACAAAGTACACCTTATAAAAAATAAGGCAGTACACGCGTATAAGACGTTAAATCGGATTGCTAATCCATCGTTCGCGAGTGCCGCCATAACTCATTTCCCTTTGTCATTTGTTACAATACCGGAACAACGTGGAAATATTTTATGCAATAAAATGCCGTTGTTTTCTTTGTGAAAATTTCTTTCTGCGTTCGACATTCTACCTTGAGTTAAGTACTTTTTTTTCTTTACAACCAGCTGTGTATATTGTACAAGAATGTTTGTAAAGGATAACAAATGAAATGTTTTAGTTTATCCTTACTAATATTATAAAAGTAAAAGTGAGTTTGTTTGTTTGTTACCTCTTCACGCTTCAATGGCTACACCGATTTTGATGAATTTTAGTATAAAAATAGTTGGGAACCAGGAGACGGACATAGGCTAGTTATTTTTTTAATGGAATGTGAGGGAGAAAGAGGGAAGAAAAGGGAAAACTAAGCGTTGCTATTACAAATCAATCACTGGGAACTGTGTTACCCCGAATTTAACGCGGGCGAAGCCGCGGGTAAAAGCTAGTAACTTGATATTTGTGTTTAGGGTTCCTACCTAAAAAGGAAAAAACGGAACCCTTATGGGATTATTTCTTTCTCTGTCTTTCAAGACCCTTTACCTTGAAAACGCGTGGAAGTATAGAGTTGAAATTAAAACCAGATACTCAACTCTGTGGTCCCTTTTTGCTGTGAAAAATCAACCATAGTCTACACAAGCAAAAAATATGGCCGGTTTATGGTAACGTTGGGTTATTTTTTGTCATGCTTTTACCTCTCCTGCTAAGTTTGCAGGTTGCTTGAAAGAGGTACCGCGCCCCCGGAACACAAAGGGCTAAATAAGGAACATGGACGGCTTTTAGTCAGCAAAAGTCTTACACTAGGGAGTGTCAGACTTTTTTTAGACCCATCTTAAAAAAAAGAAGGATTACGACGAAATATGTCAAACAGATATAACGTTACCTGAATAGGTCCATGAGATTAATACCGACCTTCAAGCGGACGAAGCCGCGTACAAAACCTAGCATTCAAAGATATGTATTACTAGCTGTTCCACGCGGTTTCACTCACGCTGCTCAGCACCTGTTGGTTGTAGCGTGATGTTATATAGCCTATAGCCTTTCTCAAGAAATGGACAATCCAACACTAAAAGAATTTTCCAATTCCAACCAGTAGTCCCTGAGATAAGCGCGTTCAAACAAACAAAAAAACCAACAAACTCTTCAGCTTTATAATATTAGTATAGATTAAGAAAAAACAATACGGACTATGGTTTTGTCATAAAATTATGACATTTTATCAAGCTTCCTAATAATATTGTTTTTTTTTAAGAAAATAAATGTACCTATTTTTTGCACATCCCAACAGACATAGGTACTATTTCTTTCCAAAAAGACAAAACCATTTTTTTGACATAAATAGAGCTGTTGAGCAGAATATTTTCATAATATACATATTTCGTCTGGAAATCGCTTTTTTTGAAGTTATACTTCTTTTGGCGCGATGGAGAAAAATGATGAGAGTGATTTGCGCGCGCACAGCGACATCGTGAAGTTAGTTATAGGTGTACTAGTAACTATGTTCATGTTGTATATTCTAGTATTTTTATATTTAGAACACGTGTTTCATTATAAATAATTATTCTTTTGGTGTTTTTATTAAACTATTGCATAGCTTTTAAATCAATTTCACATTCCAAGCTACCCTTGCCGAGTTTTAGAAATGGATGGGTAACCACAGGGGGCCAGGTTAAGCAACCTTTGCCAAGGTTTGGAAATGGATGGATTATCACACGGGGACTGGTTAAGCAACCTTTACCAAGGTTTAGAAATGTATGGGTTACCACACGTGACAAGGGGACAGGTTAAGCAACCCTCACCAAGGTTTGGAAATGGATGGGTTACCACACGGAGCCAGGTTAAACAACCTTTGCCAAGGTTTGGAAATGTATGGGTTACCACACGGGGACAGGTTAAGCAACCCTTGCCAAGGTTTGAAAATTGATGGGTTACCACAGGGGGCCAGGTTAAGCAACCCTTGCCAAGGTTTGAAAAGGGATGGGTTACCACAGTGGGCCAGGTTAAGCAACCCTCACCAAGGTTTGGAAATGGATGGGTTACCACACGGGGACAGGTTAAGCAACCCTTGCCGAGGTTTGGAAATGGATGGGTTACCACAGGGGGCCAGGTTAAGCAACCCTTGCCGAGGTTTGGATATGGATGGGTTACCACACAGGGACAGGTTAAGCAACCCTTGCCGAGGTTTGGAAATGGATGGGTTACCACAGTGGGCCAGGTTAAGCATCCCTCACCAAGGTTTGGAAATGGATGGGTTACCACACGGGGACAGGTTAAGCAACCCTTGCCGAGGTTTGGAAATGGATGGGTTACCACAGGGGGACAGATTAAGCAACCCTTGCCGAGGTTTGGATATGGATGGGTTAGGTACCACACGGGGCCAGGTTAAGCAACCCTTGCCGAGGTTTGCAAATGGATGGGTTAGCACACGGAGCCTGGTCAAGCAACTCTCACCAAGGTTTGGAAATGGATAGGTTACCAAAGTTTTTTTTCTTTACACCAAAGAAGTATAACTTCTAACGCGTGTACATAAGTACACACACCTCTTTTTTTATTACGCCCGTCGTATTTTTTCTCCAAAGTGTTCTGGCAACACCTGCTTTTAATGATGCGATTATACGACTTTGACATTACCTACCTACTTCAAAGCTATAATGTGTTGACTGGCAATATTTTGAGGAGATTACCGAATTATTTCATGCGTATGTATTTTCTATGTTTTACCTCATTGGACAAGTAATCGTACAAACAAGCCTGCTAAACAGGAGATCATAGATTTGATTCCAAGGTAGGTTAAAGAGTGTTTAAGTTTTCTACCATTTTTTGGAACTGGATATTATTATTTTTACTAGCTGTTCCACGCGGTTTCACCCACGCTGCTCAGCACATGTTGGTTGTAGCGTGATGTTATATAGCCTATAGCCTTCCTCAAAAAATGGACTATCCAACACTAAAAGAATTTTCCAATTCCAACCAGTAGTCCCTGAGATTAGCGCGTTCAAACAAACAAACAAACAAACTCTTCAGCTTTATAATATTATAAGTATAGATTAAAAAAACCGTCTTCGTTTCAATTTCTCCTGTATCGCGGGTACGTTTACAAACATTTAAAGTAACATAGACAAACAGCCAGACTCTGAACTTCACTTTTCACAGATTTTCCGTACAATGAAGGTTCTGTATAAACTGGTTTTGTATAACTTCATTTGTCGTGGTGTCAACACCAAAATTGTAACAACAGTATTCTAATGTAGCTGATCGTATGGTTACAAAGCCTTAGTATTTACTAACAGAAAAAAAAAAAACAATAACAATTTGCTCAACCTGGGAATAGGACTCAAAACCTCAACCTCAACAGCCACACTTACGAGGAAGCTCAAATTAATTCCTTAATTAATTTTCTTAAGTAAAATTATTATCTAAGGAATTCGGTATCTTCTACTAATGAATCCGCTTCAGGAATAAATTAAAAATTTCACAATCTTTTCTCCCAACTTTTCCGCACGTTCGACCAACAATTCGTTGGTTTATGAAAATCTAAAGCTTTAATTGTTCCTGCAAGACCCGAGTTTTAATATAGGAAAAATATTTATAGGATAACGATGGATGTGTGGAGTGACAAGAATGGATAAAGTAAGGAATGAATATATTCGAGGAAGTTTGAAAGTTGCGCCTGTTACAGAAAAAATGAAAGGGAGTCGTTTGTCTTGGTATGGACATGTAATGAGGAGGGATGAAGGACATGTGACTAAAAGAGTAATGGATCTGAATGTTGATGGACGGAGAGCGAGAGGAAGGCCAAAGAAAAGATGGATGGATTGTGTAAGGAATGATATGAAGGAGAAAGGAGTAAATGATGCCGTGACGTCTGATAGGGGAGAATGGAAGAAGAAAACGTGTTGCGCCGACCACAAATAGAATGGGACAAGGGTAGGAAAATCATAATGATGATTAATAGGATAACGTAATGCAACGCGCCCAACAAAGTTCAGAAAAAACAGCATTACAGCAGTAGTTTTTTTTAGGAATTGGAAATCACCAAATAACTTCCCCCGCTCTGGGCGGAGCGGGAGTGAGAGTCAAACTTCCACTGACTAAAAACCGTCCTTGTTCTTTGTTTTTCCCTTTGTGTTCCGGGGCCGCAGTATCTCTTACACACAGTACAGCAGTATACAAAAACGTTATAAAAATAATTTGATATCTTTTATAACTATGGATATCGGTCGCATATAAAAATTTGCTAGTTTAATGGTGTGTACCACACCCTCAAATACGTCTACACATTTCTGATACATGCCGTATAAACCAACACTCACTCACACACACACATACACACACAAATACCATCTGGCCGCATACAATGAATGAACCGCCTAGTAATGTCAACATTACGTCCATTGTCTTCAAACTAGCTACCCAACGATTCTAAATTCAAATTGCGAAACCGCACACCTATTCCGGCAACCCTACCGTTGCCGCGGGAATTTTCACGTATTCCAAAGAACGTGTAATTTCTTATGTAAATATTTGATACGGTCTCGGTTCGAATTTTGTTTTACACATGCGAAAGGTAAATTCTGTGTACTTTTGTTTCGTTCATTTATTTTAATATCGACTCACGAGACGCGTTTTAGGGTTGTTTTTTGCTTTTTATTAGTGGTGCGTGATTATCGTGATTTTGAATATTTTTGTCGTTTTGTATTTTAATGGACTTCAATGTTTTCTGACCGTTATTTCGTTTATTTCCCGACGGCATGTTAAGCTAAACCCCAGAAGTTAAAGAAGATGGGGAACTAAAATTATTTTTCAATAAAACACACATACATTATATTGGATATGCAAACTGTAAAAAAAAGTAAATTTGAATTTATAATTGTTATTTTATGTCTTTTCTGTATCGACAATATCACATTATAAACTAGTAGCGTCATCTATGATAGGATACGTAGTACTGTAGGTTTGTATTTCGAATAAAGTCAGTTCTCATCTGTGTCTCAAGCGTTTGATTTATTAGAGGTTATGCGCCCAGATTTTTTAGTTTTTCTCGCAATTTTCTTGGATATTCCTAGTGGAAATAGATTTTGCAGATTGAGATAAACTGTAATTAACGCTGTGACTGTGAAAATGACGACGAACTACCTTGTCAGTGTGCCTAAATTGAAAGGGCGAGAGAACTACAGTGAGTGGGCTTTTGCGGCTGAGAATTTCTTAGTTCTGGAGGGAATGTCTGATTGCATCAAGTCGGAGACTGTACCAGCAGAAATAGGAGCAGCAGGTGACGCGAAAACCAGAGCCAAACTGATTCTGACAATAGATTCGTCGCTGTATGTGCACATAAAAAGTGTACAAACGACCCATGAGCTGTGGAAGACATTGAAGAACCTATTTGATGACTCAGGATTCACGAGGAGAATCAGTTTACTGAGGAGTTTGATTTCCATTCGACTCGAAAATAGTGTTTCAATGACTTCGTACGTGACACAAATCATCGAAACAAGCCAAAAATTGAGTGGCACGGGTTTTAATATTAACGATGAGTGGGTCGCATCGATTTTGTTAGCGGGATTAACAGAAAAATATTCCCCTATGTTAATGGCGATTGAACATTGCGGCATACCATTGACAGCAGACGCCATTAAAACCAAATTGTTGGACATGGAAGAAAGCGGAAACGGCGATTATAGCGCTTTCAGTTCCAGTGGCGCGTTTGGGAGTTTTAAGAAGAACTGGAGTAATGGTTGCTATGATACCAAAGATAACACCCAGATGTCAAAGTCAAAACCAAAAGTCATAACATGCTACAAATGTAAACAAACAGGACATTACCGCAACCAGTGTACTTTTTTGGACAAAAATTTGTCGAATACAACAAAAAATGAACGTACAAGCAGTAATGCGTTTAGCGCCGTGTTCCTGAATGGCGAATTTTGCAAAAGCGATTGGTATATTGACTCCGGGGCTAGTGTTCATCTTACTGCGAACGAAGAATGGTTGTCAAATGTGTCGCGGGATCTTATGATCAAGGAAATTGTCGTGGCAAACAAAGTTAAAGTACCTGTATTATGTACTGGAGATGTGCAGATTACGACAAAGACGCATGCCTGTGAATATGATATTACAGTAGAAGGTGTATTATGCGTGCCGAAGTTGACTACAAATCTGTTGTCTGTTAGTCAACTTATATCAAAAGGAAACAAAGTTTCATTTATGCATGATGGTTGTCAGATTTTCAACCAAGCAGGAGTACTGGTGGCTACAGCAAGTCTGTTGAATGGGGTGTATAAACTAAACATGCCTGAATATTGTTCATCAGCTGCAGTGATGGTGTCCAGTGAAGTTTGGCATCGACGTCTAGGTCATGTCAACAGCCAGTATTTGAACAAGATGCAAGATGCTGTACAGGGATTGACACTTGATAATAAGACTGACATATCAAAGTTATCATGTGTTGCATGCTGTGAGGGCAAGCAGAGCCGCTTACCTTTTCCCAAAGAAGGTAGCAGAAGTACTGAGTTACTACATGTTGTGCATACTGATCTCTGTGGACCAATGGAAAATAGATCTATAGGTGGTTCTAGATACTTTATGTTGTTTATAGATGATTTTAGCCGTATGACAAATATTTATTTTTTGAAAACGAAAGATGAAGCATTGAAATGCTTTCAACAGTATAAAGCAGAGGTTGAAAATCAACTTAATCGCAGAATAAAGATCTTGAGAAGTGACAATGGGACAGAATACTGCAACAGTAAGTTTGATGATTTTTTAGTGTCGCATGGGATAGTTCATCACAAAACGAACCCATACACACCAGAGCAGAATGGTCTCTCAGAACGATACAACCGTACTATCGTTGAGAAAGCCAAGTGTCTACTGTTTGATGCAGGTCTCGAGAAAAGGTTTTGGGCTGAGGCTGCTCATACTGCAGTGTACTTACAAAACAGAACTGTGACTACATCATTAAATTATAAAACTCCTTTCGAGATATGGACGGGCAGAAAGCCAGATGTAAGTCATCTTCGTATTTTCGGTAGTACAATTATGGTGCATGTGCCGAAACAGAAGAGATTAAAGTGGGACAGAAAGTCTGAAAAATGTATCCTTGTCGGCTATTCAAATGATGTCAAAGGGTACAGGATTTACAACCCGAAGTCTAATGTCATTACTACCAGTCGAGATGTTATAGTATTGGAGAAGATAGAGACGGAGAATGTTCTGGAAGTACAGGAAAATTGTTCAGATGAGGTGAACCTGGTTCCAGTGGGGGAAGAAGATTTAACACTTCAGGAAGATTCACCTGAACATTCAGAGAGCTTGAACACAGATGACAGCGGTGAACTGTATGTACCTTGTGAAAGTGATACGTCAGATAGCTCTGAGTCTGGTGCAACGAACGGAGAAGACTCCATTTTATTCAACAATGTCAACACATCAAGTGGTCCTCGGCGTAGGCAGCAGCCAGAAAGATATGGATTTGCAAGTGCTTATATAGAAGATGATAATGCTAGAGCTTGGAATAAAAAGGTTGATGATTGTTTGATCAATAATGGTTACAAAAGGTCAAAAATAGAGCCATGTATGTATATAAAGAATATTAACAAATGTTAAACTATTGTAGCGGTATATGTCGACGATTTCTTTATATTTTCCAATGATAACGTTGAAACTAAGAACTTGAAACAGATTTTATCTAATAAGTTTAGCATTAAGGACTTAGGTGAAGTTAAACTATGTCTTGGAATGAAAGTAACCTTCAGTAAAAGATAAAGTTGTTAAAGTACTGTATTTGCCAACAGCTGATATGCCGGCTGACATTTTAACGAAAAGTTTATGTTCAGCAAAACATTACTTTATGTTGCTTCTTGGCATAGTTTGTTTAAAATAATTTTGTATAAAATTGTTTAGTGAATATTGCGATAAGTGGGGGTGTTATTTTATGTCTTTTCTGTATCGACAATATCACATTATAAACTAGTAGCGTCATCTATGATAGGATACGTAGTACTGTAGGTTTGTATTTCGAATAAAGTCAGTTCTCATCTGTGTCTCAAGCGTTTGATTTATTAGAATAATAAATAATATTTTCCTTTGTACTTTTGCCAGGCTTCTTTTTCTGATTATTTACTATCCCCAAACGTTTCTTTTATCTTACTTTTCAATTATTCAATATCTGAGCAGTCACCTTATTTTAAAGCCACAATATATATATAACTTGAGTTTTCTCTTATTTTTTTTCTTAATTGTTTTATTATCTGTTTTAAATAAGACACGGACATTTCAAACAAGGATTATCCAAATATATAGCTTAAATACTAAATGTAACTCAGGGGAATCGGCGTTGAGGGCTGAAATACAGGCTATGCCTAGTTCGGCGCCTAATGCTAATACTTTTGTGTACAATTAATTATCTGTAGACACACACACATAATTTGTGAAATAATGTAGGTACAACTTTTTTTGTGAATAAATTATTATTATTAATCTTTCACACAGTTCTTCCATCGTTTAAAATAATCGAATATCATCGAAATAGCTGTTTCCCACGGTTTCACCCGCGCTGCTCAGCACCTGTTGGTCGTAGCGTGATGTTATATAGCCTATACCCTTCCTCAAGAAATGGACTATCCAACACTAAAAGAATTTTCCAATTCCAACCAGTAGTTCCTGAGATTAGCGCGTTCAAACAAACAAACTCTTCAGCTTTATAATATTATATAGTATAGTATAGATAACCATTGTAAGTGCTATAACATACGGACATAAATTTTCATTCCAGCGAATTACGAAGAACCATAAATTAAACATCACCATAGCCTGGGGATTTGGAAATTGTGAATTATTCATTGTTTTGCATAAAGATAAGAGAGCTTATTAACCTCTCTTCGTGTATATTTGGGTTCAGATAATAATCTCTAAGATTTTAATGGCGGGATATGTGCTTAGAAGTTAGTGTGACGTGTATACCTATGCGGGTGGCGTGAGTGTGTGTGTGGCGTGTGTGTGTGTGTGTGGAGTGAGTGTGTGTGGGATATTTGGGAGTGATGAGTGTTTTTATTATTGAGAAAGTAAAATATGACGTGATCTAATATATGAAACTGTCGTGTCGTGTCTGGACCGATTTGTATAAGATTTTATGTGCATATCGGTTAGGTCTGAGAATCGGCCAACATCTATTTTTCATACCCCTAAGTGAGCAGCGGGTGAAACCACTGGGCACAGCTAGTATCTTATAAAAAATGTCGTGTCACAGTTTTAATTGCCATACTCCTCCGAAACGGCTTGAAAGATTTAAATTAAATTTTATACCTATATTCGGTACGTCTGAGAATCAGTTGTAATCTATTTTTCATACCCCTAAGTGGCTCTCTTCAGAAGGTGACCTGAGCAGCGAATGAAACCGCAGGTCACAGCTTGTATGTCATATTTTCGCATAAAAGCTTTTCAACAAACATCACTGAATAAAATATTCAGTTGCACTCAACCTCGAATTTTCTTCAAATATTTTTCTTTGTAAAATGTTTGGATTTCATCTTACGGTTTTGGTACATAGTTTACACTGTCATTTTACGAAAAATATTTATCATTTCTACACATATTCTAGCGCTGGTCTAGAATGTACAGAATAGTTTACTTGTTTTCTCAAACCGTAAAACTAAGTTAGTATTTACGCTTCCATTCTCCAAGATTCTGCTTATACATGCTGGCGATTGCCAGTCTGTGGAATTTACTGCCGCTGCCGACTTCTCTGTTCCGATGATCATTATAATCTAGATCTCTTCAAAGTTGGAATAAATCGGTTTCTTCTAGGCAAACAGGCCCTAGGCCACATCGTGGCTTCATATTATGCGAGTTGCGAAAATAGTTTTAAAAAAATGTTCACATCGTTTGCAGTTCGTTTGCATCGTTTACGCGCAATTGCGCCTCTTAGTACGTGATTCACACTTTCATACAGGACACCATTATACACCTATAAAACTGGTCGAAAAAAATGGATCTTCATTACACGTACGATAACATTATGTACCTCGTATTTAAGTTAACATCATCATATCTATTTTTTAAATAAATCTAAATTGTAAACCTTTATTTTAGGCCTGATGACCGCCATGACTAGGCGTGATGACATGCCATAACACAGCTAAACGGGTATTTTATGCCTATTTCGAGAACCAGACTATTACAATCTATTAGATTAAGTACTTACTGTTCACCATAACATTAAACTTAGTAATGAGAAATAAACAAATAGTTATTAATTTAACACAAGAAAACAATAGGAGAACCAAGGAAAAATGGGAAGGGAATCAGACGAGAATCAGGGGAGGGGGGTCAGAGAAGAATTAGAAGACAATCAGGGGCAGCATCAGAGAACAACCAGGGGAGAAACAGAGGAGAATCAGACGAGAGTCAGAGGGGAATCAAATAAGAATCAGAGCAGAGGACAATCAGAGAAGAATCAGAGCAGAGGACAATCAGAGAAGAATCAGAGCAGAGGACAATCAGAGAAGAATCAGAGCAGAGGACAATCAGAGAAGAATCAGAGCAAAAGAGAATTAGAGGAGAATCAGAGAAGAATTTTATCAAAGAAGAATCAGAGATTGATCATATCAGGGGAGAATAAGAAGAGAATCACATGGTAATCACAGGAGAATCGCAAGAAAATCTGAAAAAAAAATGGAAAAAACTAAGCGCATTAACTCTGTATTTTGTAACACCCTTCATAAGTAGGTACCTAATGGAATACGTCTTAAAAAAACAAACCTAGTAGAAAGGACGAAAAAAGATTAAGACAGAGTTATAGCAGGCCAGAACCTGTGCCAAATAAAGTTTTAGTAGATAGTACCTTCTACAACGTCTTACATAAAGATTTTAGTTCCATTTTCTGAGAGAATTGTGTCTTAAGTTAGTTTTAGATTTATAGACCACGGTTAACGATTGGTAACGATCGCTGGATTGAGTTGTAGGTCGGGTAATCTAATAAATTACTTCTAAAAAAAAAACTTATCTTGCAAAGGTGCCTCTAGAAAAAACTTTTTTTTTAAACAATTTACACAAGGGTCTTTTTTAACGTGTCGATGGCAATTTCTAATTAACGATAGCGTAAGCACCGATGGATGAAATGTATTTTAAATCGGCTAATCTAATTTATATCTTCGAGCGTTAATCTTCTTGTTTTGCTAACGGTGTAAGATTACCAAATCCTGCTTTAAGCTTGATTTGTGTGTATTTCTCTTTTTTGTTCAATCCTAACTTAGTGAGACCCTGGAGACGGATATAGGCAATTTTTTCAAAGTGAGAAATGAGAAGGAGAGGGAGGGAAGAAAAAGGAAAACTAAGCTTTGCTATAACAACAAATAAGGCGCAAGGGCAAAAACTACAGGTAGTAAGTACCTGTAAATCAGGAAAGGGGAACAGTGTTACCACGAATTTAACGCGAGCGAAGGCGCTGGCAAAAGCTAGTATCCCATAATATCAGAACCCATAATTATGTCCTATTGGTTGTGATAAGGTATGCCTTACCTACCATTAGAAGCACAACCCATAGAAGTTCGAGTAACATTCATTGCGAAACTTTTGCTTCAACGACTCCCAACGCTGTCGTAAAAATGAAAGGACAAAGGAAATACATGAACTGGGTGAAGGGTTGACGTTTTAGGGGATTGTCTCTTGTAATGTTGACATTCAAAAAGTTTTTAAATAAATTATTTTTGATTTTGATTATGAGTTCAGTAAATATTTATACTCAAAACATCGTGTGGGTGAAAGATCTTTTTTTCGAAAAATCGGTCGAGCCGTTTTGGAGTAATATGGGAACGAACATTGTGACACGAGATTTTTATATATTAGAAGATATATATAGCCCTTTATTATATATATCAATATAGCTCTGTTCATAGTAAGCGATTTTCTAAATACATAATAATATTGTTATTTTGACCATGTATTGTATTACGCCAATTTGGGCAATTATTATTATCAATATATTTGTGTTGGTTACGAATAGTTTCGACGCCCGAACAACAATAATTAGACTACTGACTACAATTCGTAATCAGATAATGATTGTTATCAAAGCTGGTTTTAACATATTGCTTGATTAATTTAATTGGTTTGCTGTGGTTGATTATAACATCTGTGATCAGGAGAGTTATAACGCGTGTGTTCAAACTAGCGACCCGCCCCGGCTTCACACAAGTGCAATGTAGATATTAATATCATAGACATAAACCTTCCTCTTGAATCACACTATGGATTGGATTGGATAGTTTAACAGATCTAAGCGTACAGACAGTGGAAACTTCTTCATTTTATGGCATGTAAAGAAATGTAGCCTTGCTCTTGGCCGCAATTCGCCCGAAGCGAAGCGATGCGACGCGGCCTAATGTGGAGCTGACATACCTAAAAAACTATCCGACTTAAAGAGTGTAATTATTAACGCTGATTGTTGTCAAAGGAGAGGAAGACCAAAGAAATGATAGACTGTGTGAGAAATAATATACTCGTAAATGAAATATAAAGAAGCAAATGATGGCATGGCAGTTGACAGGGGAGAATCGAAGAAAACAATGTGTTGCGCCTACCCCAAATAACATCTGCCAAGGGCAGGAAGATGATGATGGTTTTGACGTGTGAGTGATTGGGTTTGATTTGGTGGGTACAGGTAAACAAATCTGTCACGGGCCTGGCTGTCTGTGGACGTGAGTTGAAATGTTTGTAAACGCGCCCACAATACAGAAGAAATGCCAGGGTTAGGGAACATTTATAAAAAAACATTCTATGATCGGATGAACCAAGATACGGCGAAGCGTCAGCTTTATATAGTTACAGTTCCCCGAATCACGATCTTCGAACAAAACATACACAATTATTGTACAAACCGCGTGTCTGTAGAATTCACTGCCGGATCTCTTCAAAGTACAAGTGAATCGGTTTCTTCTAAGCATACTCCACCCGAGGTCGCATCATTGCTTCAAATTAGGCGAGCCAAACGCAAGCTTATTCGATATAAAAAATCGGCCAATAGCGAGTCAGACTCGAGCACCGAGGGTTCTGTACACACTTGCAACATAAACAGCCATACATTTTGATGACATAGTCTTAGAGGGTTGATTTGACATCTCTAGAGACCACCGGACTGAGTATATGGTTTTAATTTCAACTCGATATGTTATCGCGTTTCCGCGATAAAGATTCTTGACAGACGGACAGACGGACAACAAAGTGATCCAATAAAGGTTCAGTTTTTCACTTTTGAGGTACGGTACCCTAAAAATGATGGTGATTGGATAGTTACACCCTACAATTTTCTATTTCAGTCTTGAAATCTAACTATAAAAACCTACTAATTTTCTAGAACTTACACAGTCTGTCGTTTTAAGAGTTATCGTCAGTCCCATCTCATATTTGAGGGCCCGACGGCACTAATTCGGGGCCTCCATTAGAGCAATTTACGGCCCTATCTCTGTCAAAGGTACCTTTGGAGGACGGCCGTACCTTACTATGTTATCATTCGTAATTGATGAGACTGTTTGAGTGAATTATTTAGCTACTGGAACTGTTTTACTATTCGATGTGAAGTTTGTTTATTCAACTTCATATAGAATTCTCGAACAATTAACTTTAGGTAAAGACGATCTGAAGTGTCTTTCTCAAAATAAGGGTTCGTTCAAATTGGTACGGACATTTTGAATTTCTTGCCGACAAATGAATGAATAAATAAACACACACTGCAATTCTATGCCTTGTTTCATTTCATCATTTTCCTGACCTTGTTCCATTCCATTTGGGGTTGGCGCAACACGTTTTTTTTTCTATTTTCCCCTATCAGACATCACGGCATTATTTACTCCTTTCTCCTTCATATCATTCCTTACACAATCCATCCATCTTTTCTTTGGCCTTACTCTCGCTCTCGCTCATCAACATTCAGATCGATCACTTTTAGCATGTTTATTGTGTCTAAATTCATGACCAACATACACTTCAGTGTAAACCATCAATTACATAACAATACATAAAAATCGGGTCACCAAATAAACAACTTTACTTTTTTCACAGCTCGAAGGGACTATAGTACGGCCAACGAGAAGCGATACGAAAGGTCATTAACCTAAAGAACAACTGTGGCGTTGACAATATAATATTTAGCTCTTTCCATCTTGTGCCTTTGTCGTAATGTCTCGTTCTCCCGGCAAAAACATGACAACGTTAAGACGCCAACATTCGGGCGGCCATTTTAGATGGGGTTTTAGCATGGGTTTTGTTTACATTTGGTATCGCTTCTCGTTGGCCGTGCTATACATCATCTAAAATACTAGTAAAAATGTTGATGTGATTATTTTAAAAACAAAAACCAGTCGCTTAGCGACACCCCACAATAGTGGTGGTGGTAGGTAGGTACACGGACCCCATAGCCACAGAGAGGCTTCTTGAGCCGTTTAAGGATTTCAACTCCTGCAACAGTCAACGCAGCCTATATTTTGATTTTCCTATATGTATTTAAAAATTGGCAATGGTTTAGATTTGCTGAAAACATTCCCAAATAAGAACTGTTTTATGAGAGTGTCTATTGCCCGCGGCTTCGCTCGCGTTAAATTTGGGGTAACACGGTTGGTTTCCTGATTTGCAGGTACCTGCTACCTGTAGTTTTTTTCTTGCGCCTGATTTATTCTTTTTCTTTCCCCCTCATTTCTCCATATTATTTAAAAAAAAAATAGCCTATGTCCGTCTCCAGGGTTCCAACTATCTCTGCATCAAAATTCATTAAAATCGGTTTAGCCATTTAGGCGTGAGAGGTAACAAACAAACTAAAAAACAAACTCACCTTCGCTTTTATAATATTAGTAAGGGTTGAAGCTACGGCGCGTTCGTGTTTCACGCGCGCCTCAAAGAGAGTCAGCAAAGCAGAGGGGCTTGCCAGAGCCTCCGCCTGCCGGGGTTGCGGGTTGTTCGAAAGAGATACCGCGGCCTCGGAACGTAAAGGGCAAAAGAAGAAACATGGGTGGGTTTTAGTCAGTACAAGTCTGACATGCCCCCTCGCTCCGCCCAGAGCGGGAGAAGTCATTGGATGATTTCCCACCCGAAAAATAAAACGGTTGAAGCTAGCAATTTCTATAGCACGTTCAGAGTGACGTAAAGTCACTGTGAACGTGCTATAGTACATATCATAGTGATATTTATCTCCATTATAATAAGGTCCACACATTTACCATGAAAAGTACCCAATGACAGTTCTATTCCGGAATACCATTCATTACAGTTTTATTGGTTGGCAAATCCTAACGCGACGGGTCTCCACGCCGTCGTCGTCATTTTGATACGGGTAGGACTGTAGTTAATTCTACCCTACCCGAGTTAATTCCGGCTTAGTAATGGTGCTGGATACGGAGCCAGGTAACTTAATCATGCAGCGAGAATCTGAGTGATTAGATTTTCGCGAGAGCACTTGAAAAATATATGAAAATAAAACACAGGCCTACATCTTTACTAATATTATAAAAGCGAAAGTGAGTTTGTTTGTTACGCCTTGAGGCCTAAATGGCTAAACCGATTGTGATGAATTTTGGTAGAGAGATAGTTGAGACCCTGGAGACGGACATAGGCTGAACTGTATGATTGAATTTGAGCTCATCTTGCGACGCATCATAAAATTAAGATTTACTAACTTCCACCCGCGACTTCGTCCGCGTGGCATAGTTTTTGGGTTAACGCTAACAATAACGCGCGTGATGATCGAAAAAAAAACCTTTTCTTCCCTCTCTCTCCGCCACCCTGTCAATCTAGGCAAGGTCCTCCTTGCCTAGATTGACAGGGCGCTTGTGGCTAAATAATAGCAGCCGCTCGGGTCGATCTTTAGGTTAAGCCGCGCTTGCCTAGGTTGGTCTGTGGATGGGTTACCCGTTACCCGTTATATACCGAATTTCCTCCGTGCCTCGGAAAGCACGTTAAGGCGTTGGTCCCGGCTGTCATTTGTAGATCTTTGACAGTCGCTACAGGTAGTCAGTGTCTCGAAAGTTTGACAACTAGTCTTACCAAGGGGTATCGTATTACCCAGTACTAACTGGGTTGTGGAGGTCAGATAGGCAGTCGCTCCATGTAAAATACTGATATTCAGCTGCATCCGGTTAGACTGGAAGCCGACGCCAACATAGTTTGGAAAATGCTAGGCAGTGTACCTCGAGGCTAAAATACAACTAACATAGAAATAAACCTTTGTACAAAAACATCAAACTAACAACACACAATAGTTGTTCACATATAGTTAATGTAAACAACTCTACGTTGATCTGTTGCTATGTGTATATGTTTTTCTTACTCTAAGGATTCCATTTCAATCCCAGTTAATAAATATCAAAGATAATGTTGGTTTAGGATAGTTTCACTAAATCAATAATTGAATTGAATAATGGAACTTTTTTGTGAGTATCATTAAAGAAATAAGACTGGTTTGTTATTATAATGTGGAATTGAAATAATTGGTTAATAATATGAATTACGCTACCATTCGTAAAATGGGCACCATATGGCAATTCACAGTATTAACTATGTCTGTGACAATTTTAAGAATTTGTTTGTTACGTCTTCTCGCCTAAATGGTCAAACTGATTTTAATGAATTTTAGGTTATAGTCACATCGTTTTAACACAGGTAGACTATAGTCTAGAATAACACATAGGATACTTTTTATTAATATCACACGGGTGAAGCCGCGGGTGCCAGCTAGTTATATAATAATAAAACATAACAAACAAAGGTTTATTTTCAAAGATAATAACTTGTGATATAAATGTATGAAATATAGCCTCCGTTTGGGTCCTTTGTTATAATATCATTTGTGTATCCCAAATCGTTTAAATATTAATTTATGCCTTTTAATCAAAGCAGGGTGCTATAGTCCTGCCGGGGTTGCGGGTTGTTCGAAAGAGATACCGCGGCTACGAAAATTAAAAGGCAAAAGAAGGAACATGGTTGGGTTTTAGTTAGCACAAGTCTGACACTTCCCCCGCGGCGCCTAGAACGGGGGAAGTTATTTGATGATTTTCTATCCGCAAAAAAGGGGACTATAGTGATTATTATAACGAGAATTTAATAAGGATGTTATTTTTTAGTATCCAAATTGGATATATTTTGTTTGTTTAAATAATCATAATTTTTACCTGTGTATGTGTGTGTGATTACTTAATAACAAATTGGGAAAATAATCTTGCAAAGTGCATAATTTATGAGTTATAACTTTTAGTTATTTCACTTTAAGTTTAAGCCAAATATTTTTGTCATTATTTAGATAAGCTTCGTTTATTCACATATATATCTGTATATACATATTCATTTGTACACATATTTTTACATATATCTCATTTGAAAGAAAAAAGAATAACATTTAAAATTACAAAATAGCAGCCCGCTGATATCGGGAACAGGGTCCAAGCTACAGGTCAGGGCTCCAGAGACAGGATCCTCCTAACAATAACGAACCGTATCCAAGAGTACTACTTTCTGTATCAAGAATAGATATGGTAAGAGTGGAAACCGTGCCTATAGTGCCATAGTTGGGAAATGCCAGGCAGGTGATAGATGCTCACATAAATTATCTATTATTATTTATCAACATAATTTTAACAGTACGTTTAGATTATTCATTTCAAGTTGAAAATTTAAGTCATAATTTACTGAACGGATTTTATTTTCACTTCTGACCAACAGTCTTGTAGCTTTTATCACAGCTTTCAGCTGATTATTTTATTTATAAAAATACTACGTACTCATGAAGTTAAAGTTGCAAAAAAAAATCTCGACAGTCTTCTATTTTTTTTTTGTTTTTGTTGCTGGCCAGTCTGTCTGTCTATCAAGACTTTTATTTTAGGAACGTGTAAAAGTATCGTGTTGAAATTGAAATCGTTTTTTGTGGTCTTTGTGCCGTGAAAACATCAAACTTCTTTAGTCTAAGCTGTCAAAAGATATAATCGTTTATTTTACAAGTTTAGACGAAACCTTCGTTGTCCGAGTGCGACTCGAACTTAGCCAGTTTTTTTTTTTCGAAAACTATGAAAAGTCGCGGAACATTCATACACTGAGGTGATTTCGCTCCACGATACGAGGTACCAAAAATGTTTTAGACGTCAATGTTCCGGCCACCCTGTATTCTACCCTTTCCGTAACACGTTGTATAAATTTACACGGATAGCTGATTGTGTTGTTGTGGTTCGATTGGTCGAAATAATGGCCTTCCATGGGCCATTGACGACCATTAAAGTCTTTGGAAGCTTTCCAACGTTGTAACTGGAACATAAACGACCTGTTATTACATTCTTGTTTCTGTCTAACTTCAATTTAATTGGGTTTTAAACCCGACCAAGAATTTGAAGCATTTCTTAATTCATAATAAATTATGAATAATTACTAGCTTTGCCCGCGGCTTCGCTCGCGTTAAATTCGATAGCGCGTTATTGATTTGTAATAGCAACGTAAAGTTTTCCCGTTTCTTCCCTCTTTCTCTCTTATATCCCACTTTTGTTTGAAAAAAAATAGCCCTATGTCTGTCTCCTGGTTTCCAACTACCTCTGTAACAAAATTCATCAAAATCGGTTTAGCTATTAAAGCATGAAGAGGTAACAAACAAACAAACTCACTTTCGCTTTTATAATATTAGTAAGGATTTAGACAATAGCTTCGTTTAAATGCTCTTCATTAATGCATGCTGCACATTTTATCAGAGCATCATATGTGGTTCTGTTATTACATTCTTGTTTCTGCCTAACTTCAATTTAATTGAGTTTTAAACCCGACCAAGAATTTGAAGCACTTCTTATTTGGTAAAAAAATATGAATAATTCAGACAGTAAGTACCATCGTTTAAATGCTCGCCATGAATGCTATGCTGCACATCTTATCATAGCACCATATGTGGTTCTCGTAAATAATTACATTAAAAGGTCTTACAAAATTTATAACGCTAACATGCCTATGTATTCATCATAATTGGGTAGTTGACACCATTAACCAACAATTTAAAAACACATTCTAGACCTGAGAACTCCATTCATTTCAAAATAACTTTAAAATTCGTTTTTAGTTGCTTTGAAATCAATAAATAGTTTCATCATTGAATTGACAACTTAGTGACGTCATCGGTTGCGAGTCTCATACAAAATCTATGGGGGAAGCGCGTTTTGACAGCTCATAAAAGTATATCAATGGATTGGTGGTGTCAACTACCCCATTCTCTTGCCCTTATTCCAAGTTATCTAGGGTTGTCTTCCATACTCCTCTATTTTCGGACACTTCCTTTTTTCAGCTTAGTCAAAAGATATAGCCGATCATGTGGCAAGTTTGTACGAAACCCTCGGTGCGCGATACCAACTCTCACTTGCCCGGTATTTTTCTCCCAAACTGCTTAATTCCCGTGCTAATCCTATTTTTCTTTGTTACAGATTAAAAAACATGTCTATCTCCGAATTCCGGCGGAAGAAGCTCCTTTACGTGTTCAACGTTTTCTTTGGTAAAGTTATATAAAAGAATATTTCGAAAAGTTCTAAAAGGGAGTTTTTATAGGCCTTGTTAAAACTTTTCGCTTTTTTCAGATGTCAATCAGAGCGGCACGATAGAGAGGAAGGATTTTGAGCTCGCCATAGAGGTTTGTTTTATGTTTTAAACTTGTAATATTTCTTTAGAAGTCGCCTCTTTCTTCTAGTGGCCACAAGTGAGACTTTTAAGCATAAAATCTTGGTTCAATTCCCATATCGGGGCAGTGTTTAATGGGTTTTTTCTTAAGAAGCTTTTCAGTACCGATTTCTACCCGAATGCTGGCAAATTGAGTCAGGTTCCAGTGTAATCAAATTTTGACGATACGGTTGGCGCAGTGGCTGAACGTTCGACTGCTGCGTTACGTGTCGCGGGTTCGAACCCCGCATAGAACAAACATTTGTATGGCGTACAGATAGTTGATCCGGGTCTGGATGTTTGTGTATGTGAGTTTCAATGCTTGTAAACGCACCCACGATACAGGAGAAATTTCTAGTAAGAGGAAACGTCTTTAAAAAAAATACACCTTTATACTAATATTTTACATTGAACAACTGCCTATCTGACCTCCACAACCCAATTAGTAGTAGCCAATACGTAATCCTTTGGCAAGGCTGATTGTCAGACTTCGACCCATGACGAGCTACCTGTGACGACTGCCAAAGATGTACAAATGGCAGCCGGGACCAATAGCTTAACGTGTTATCCGAGAGACGATGAAAATTCGGTATGAAATGATTGTTACCGATCAATAGACTGACATTTGTAATTACAGTTTAACTTTGAAGATCGATCACGAGTTTCTTATTGTTCGTCATCATCATAATTTTTCTGCCCTTATCCCTTTCTATTTGGGGTCCGCGCAACTCCTTTTCTTCTTGCATTCTCCGCTATCAGACATCAAGGAATCATTTACTTCTTTCTTCTTCATATCATTCCTTACACAATCCATCCATCTTTTGTTTGGCCTTCCCCTCGCTCTTGTTTTATTTTATTTTTTTTAAATACACGTTGCCCACACTAGGAATTTCTCCTGTATCGTGGGTGCGTTTACAAACATATAAAGTCACATACACAAACAGCCAGACCCGAAACAACTATCTGCAGGTCGTATTCACGAAATATATTTCTCTACATTCAAGTTACAGCATATAGTAGGTGCAATCAACTAAGATTCCACAGTTACCAATAGACGTATATCACGGGATAGTTTCGACCACACCAAAGATATTGGTTAGTAAACCACGTAGGTTTCCGACATGTCGGTTTATCTGCTAGTGAGGTTAGTGGTTTGCGAGTAGAAGTTCTGCTCTAAAGAAAACCATCGTTTTGTTTTATTACAGGATCACTTTATTTTCTGTCCATCTGTCACGTTTGTCTGTCTGTCAAGACCCTTTAGCTTAGTAACGAATGGAAGTATCGAGTTAAAATTAAAACTGTATGCTCTGATCTGTGGTTCCTGTGAAAATGTCAACCCTCGAAGTCTACGCAGTCAAAATATATGGCCGTTTATGTCAGAAGTTTGTACGGAACCTTCGGTGCGTGAGTCCAACTCGCTCTTGGCTGATTCTTTTAGGGATTTGAAATCATGAAATAATTTACAAATTAAAACCCACCCATGTGCCCAGGTAGGCCTATATGAAAAAAAAATATTTTGCTATTATTACGGTGGACAGATGGGCATTTGTTTTTCCATGTAAAATGGTTTCATCTGCGTTCGGTTCAACTGGCCCCAACATACAAAGATAGGAAAACACTAAGTGGATAAAAATTATTGTAAACATTTAATTTGAACTTTTTCGAGATTTTTGTTTTCAACTTTACCCCACTCTAGGAATTACTCCTGTATCGTGGGTGCGTTTACAAACATTTAACCGCTTGTATGAATTAATTACAGTCACAATTAAAAACGCATTGTGTCTCGCGTAGGTCTACGTTCGCCGCATACAAGGGGCTAAACTCACATACACAAACAGCCAGACTCGAATTAACTATCTGTAGGCCATACAAAGGCCAATCCAAAAAATCTCTATCGCTCAACCACTGCGCCTAAAAAAATACCTAACATTTAAATCGTTTCGCTAGAAAACTCTCAGAAAAACTAGGTCACTTCCTATTTCAGTTTGCACCTGGCCGTTGAACTTATGGCATCATACTTTTAACGATTTTTAAGTGGATCTACACGTGATTGATGAGAATCGATACTAATTTGAACATCATCGATTATTTCAGCTTCCATTACGGAGATGGACATATTGATTGGTAGCCAAAGTGTGGTGACGTTAATAGCAATCATTTTCGCATCATTCATCTCAGTATTTTGGGTGATCATAAATCAATGGGTAATCGGGAAACATGTGGGTATGGAAACGTCATGAGCAATAGTTTTGAGTTCGTGCGAAGAATTTATTTATTAAAACCTCATGCATATGTAAAACAAAAACATTATACAAAGGTGGACTTAATGCAGATGATGGATGCAGGGTGATGCAGAGACAAAAATAGAGTAGGTTTTTTAATTTTAATTCTAAACCACATCACAGATGTTTACAATAGGCAATTGTCGAAGTAGTTGCCGTACATCACAAACTTCTACGAGGAGTTCAAAGCCAAATTATCGACTTCCAGAAAAAAAAACAAATACGTTGTCATACAAAAGCATTGCAAGTCAATATACAAGCCAGCCACAAGATACACATCGTACTCCAAGTATTTGTAATCTCAAATAATCTACCTTCCATACAGAAAATCTGCCATCTCCGAGGATGGAAACCAGGTGACCCCAAGAACACGGAGACGCATGAGATCATGATCAAGATCTGGGATGGACTTCGGAAGAGAGCTGACTCCAATAAAGACGGACAGGTAACTTTTGTTGTAATTCTAGTGTGAAATGGTGTAAGAGTGCTGGCCTAGTTTTAGCGGCTCCAAATTACGAGTTAACGAGTCGCTTTTAGAAAGAAAACATGTTTATTTGGTTGATTATTACAAAAAAAAAAACAATATTGTGTGTCTTTACAACTGCGCCAAATATAGATCCGAACCGGATTTAATATCGTATTGCCATATCGTGAGAAATCCAGCATGTTCTTGACAAATTTCGAAAACATGTAGAGTCAGCAAAACAGATATGTACCTACAGACGCCAGCAGGTCAAGCTACCCGAAACTGTAAATTTTTCTCAATGAACCTTGAACCTAATACTTTAGAAATAAAGTTGAAAATCTATCAAAGAAATCTGACAGATTGTAGTAGCTTGATGTGCAGGCGTCTGTACTTAGCCTCGTCCGTGCAGTTGAAATTTTATTTAAATCTATGGTTGTCTTCAAATAAAGTTAAATTTGTAAAACAAAACCAACATTTCATAATTAAATTTAATTTGCTTTGAAGACCTCCAACGTTTAAAAAAAACCTATCTGACCTGCTTACTTATTCCTTTACTTCCTGTAACGGGAACACGTGGTCATACCTTCCATATATTCCATATTTATTCTGCTCATACCTTCTTTCGAAGAGGAGAGTGTGCATAATAGACTGATTCTGATTTAGTAAAAAAAATCACAACGATATCGATAGGGCAATGAGTGCACTCGTCAATATTTAAATAAATAAATAAATAAATATCTTGGGACAACTCACACACGGCTATCTGATCCCAAGCTAAGCAGAGCTTGTGTTATGGTAACCAGACAACTGATATACATACTTATATAATTTATAAATACATACATATTATAAATAAATCACACCCAGACACAGAACAAACAATCATGCTCATCACACAAAGTTTGTCCTGGGTGGGAATCGAACCCACGACCTCTGGCTCAGCAGTCAGGGCCACTAACCACTAGACCAACAGGCCCGTCAAATCTTGTGAAAAAAAAAAATACCACACGGAGATAACTCCAAACTTCATTCGTATTTGCAATTGTGTAAAACTCTGATCAAACACTAACCTTTTTTTGTTTGACATCCCGGGCATGCGCGTTAAAATAGAAACAAAACACGATCTATAAATACATACAAACAGACACAGTATTCGACGTCCCGGTAACTGCCCCAGCCGTCCCTTGCAAGAGCCAGCCGGCGATGCTGAGCCAGTAAGTTTAAATCAGTCCACAGATAATATCACTCAGATCCAGCCTGTCCCTTGCTGTCCCTCAGCGACGCCCTAAGCCGAGGCTCGTACCCCACAGGGGGTGCTCTTAGCGTGTAGTCTTTTAGATTTAAGTTACACCCTGGCTGGAGGCCTTAATTTTAAAGGCATCTACAGGATTCGCCCGGTTAAGCAGACGACAACCTTCTAGGTTGAACGGCGAGATGCCATTCTAAAAAACAAACGACACAGTATTTGATACCTTGCCGTCTCCACCTTGAACGTAGTAGACATTTTCTCTGCTCTTATCAAACACTCTAGGGACGTTTCGAGCTGGAATATTTTTTTGCTAGTTCCATTTTACATTTTAAGCCCATAAAAATGGAAAACAGCAATACCGAAGATAATGAACGAAATTTAAAACTTGAAATTGTTTTTCTAAATTGACTTTTTTTGTCACTTTTTCCCTAACGATTTTTTTCATGCTATTTTTTTTTGGCTATGATTCAAACTGTTTCTGGACACTTTTTCTTTGTGTTTTTAGGGTTCTGTACTTCAAAAGGTAAAAATGGAACCCATATAGGATCACATTGCTGTCCGTCTGTCTGTCTGTCAAGGTCTTTTATCTTGGGAACGCGTGAATTTATCGATTTGATATTAAAACCCTGTTGTACTCAAGTATGCGGTCCCTTAGACCTACAAAAATATCAACCCTCCAAGTCCAGGTAGTTAAAAGATATGGACGTTTATGTCGCAAGCTTGTACAGAACCCGCGATGCGCGAGTCCAACTCACACTTGACCAGTATTTTTACCTCCTCGTTCCATGAGGTGTCTAGTGCCTCGGGGAATTTTGATACGAAATTAAATTTCCATCTACTTAAACCGTTTCTAACATTTTCAATATATCGTGCGAACGAAATTTTACTATCATTAGAGAGAAGATTACATGAAGCAATGTTTAATAAAAGTGAAGTGGCTCATCTGACAAAAGGAAGCTATAATTCGGGCGCCCTTATTAAATTTTCTGCAGCTATGTTTTCAAGGCCCAATCATGAGACCTTCTGGATATTGATTTTCAGGTCGAATTAAGCCTTTTTTGTGTTTTAGGATTCTCGTACCTTTAAAAGAAAGAAACGGAACCCTTATTTCCTCCTTATTTCTTCTTTATTGACTGTCGGTCTGTCTGTCAAGACGCTTTATCTCGGAAACGCGTGAAGGTATCGAGTTGAAATTAAAACCATATACTCAACTCTGTGGTCCCTAGGAGCTGTGAAATCAACCCTAAGTCGTCTTCATAGTCCAAAAATATGGTTTATGGTTTATGTCGCAAACTTGTACAGAACCCTCAATGCGCGAATTTGATGCATTGAATGGTTCACGTATCATGGATGTACTAAAAAAAAAATCAAAACATCGGAACGAGCTTTTTTTTGAACTTGTGAAAAATTGCTTGACCGCCAATATTTGTAAAAAAGATATCGCAATAATGGGGAGACCCTTTCAGCTTTGTTAAGGGTAATTTTTACGCTCGTTATAAACCATGTAAATATGTGCACAATAAGAATTGTGTACATAAATTTAAATTATGCGTGATCACATTTATTAACCCTCCAGCGCTGCGGGTTAACCAAATGACCTGACGGTGAAGGGCCGTGCTTAATTACGCGTCCATTTTTTCAAGCATTGTCACCGTGGTGAGGCTTTATTAGAATTTTCGTTCCGTAATTCACTTATTGTTCAAACTGGGAGCCCATTGCTTTTAAAACGTCGTGCGTCAGTTCGTTATAATATTCGTTTGTATATTGAACTCGTTTTATTTTCAACTTTCAGTGCGGGCCCGAAAGTTCCAAATACAACACAGCACTCAATGTCTCTTACAACTTTTAATACTTTCCACCCTCTATATAATGAAGCTTTGTTTGATACAGTATGAAGTATGTAAATTGTCGAGCTGGTAATTCTAGGGAGGTCTCCTCTAAGCCCGAAACGGTTTAATCATGCGAGCTTCCATCGTTCATAAATCTTGTGATCTTAGTTTGAGCGAAGATTAATGTAATGTACAGTGCTTTTGATTAATTTGCATGTAGTTTTGGCCGGAGCATTTTAGTAAAATGTGTTTTGTCTATTCGAAAAGAGGCCTTTGTCCGAGAGTAAGCCTGTAATAGACTGGTATTTAGCGTCCATTTATTGATTTCAATACATATAATTAAAATTTTAAATATTTCTTAAAAATAAAAAACATTTAAAAATGTAAAAATAGTAGCCCACCGGTATCGGGAACAGGGTCTTTATTATTAACTAGCTGTTCCACGCGGTTTCACCCACGCTGCTCAGCACCTGTTGGTCGTAGCGTGATGTTATATAGCCTATATCCAACACTAAAAGAATTTTTCAATTCGAACCAGTACTTCCTGAGATTAGCGCGTTCAAACAAACAAACAAACTCTTCAGCTTTATAATATTAGTATAGATTTCGATGAATTTCGTCACAAAATATGTCACCTATACAAAATACACTCAATATAAATTAAATGGAAGAGAAGAAACTCTTCCATTTAATTTATATTGAGTGTATTGTCTTATTTAGAAAGAAAATACACAGTTTTTGTTCAGGCTAGGTACACGCTACACAAAAATACTGATACAGATAGATACAAAATAATAGGTAAGCTTAAACAATTCCCAAAACAAATTCACATTTTTTTTAACACAACAAAGTCAAATTCACGTAAAATAAACCAAAAGTTTCGACCACAAACACGACAAACTTCACACATGACTTAACCCTTCGAAATCTCAAAGGGTTTCCAAAGTTCACGTGAACTTGTTCCATCAATTGTTGTCACTATTGAGTGTACTTATTAGTTTTGTGGTAACGTGCTAAGCAAGTTTTGATAAAGTTTACCAAACATGATGGGTTGAAAAAGTTCCTAATTGTTTTTAAAAGTAGTGTTTGTTGACACACGTTGTTTCAGCTTAATGTATTTTTCATATGGATATTTTTATTCGGATCTTTAACAAACTCAATCTGTGTGGTGCTTTCTTAAAAAGACCATTTCAGACACTATCTGCATGGTCCTCATGTAAGTTGACCAAGATTATTTTGTCTGGACTTTTAAAGGGACTATGACCTCTGAGTTTGTTTCGGCTGTTTCTTCTCAGAGTAGTCGGGTACGAAACACCAGCCTCATCTAGTTTTAAAAAAAATGACGTGTAAAAGTGTTTGTGAAAACCTACTTGCAAAATAAACATCATTTATCATAAACATTTTTTATAAATTATGATAGCTTTTTACATAACTGGAATAGGTAAAGGCATTCTGGTAAAAAAACTTCTCAATTCAGTATTTAAAAAAAAACAAAATCATGGGCGCGACGATAAAGTCTTGTCAATTGTATCAAAATGTACAATTCGTGCTGTATGCTGTCAAAAAAAAGATTTACAGTATTCTGGACTCTGTTAAAAAAAAAGTCATGTCATGAGAAGGTCTCATCAATAAGGTACATTGCGAAAGTCTCACGAATGGAGCCTTTACAAGAACGATAGTCAACAAACTATTTTAACAATTGAATCCTACAGGTCTCCGTAGAAGAGTGGACATCTATGTGGAACGACTACGCCCAGAACCCGTCAGCAGCACTGAAGTGGCAGCAACTGTACTGCCAGTTCATGTTCCAACTGGAGGATGCCAGCGCTGATGGCACCATCGACAGTGATGAGTTCACCACCGTCTGCTCCTCTTATGGCATCGACCCTCAGGAGTGTAAGGTCGCCTTCACTAAGATGGCTAAGGTACGTTAAGATTTTGAGAGAGCCTGGGGATCCGTCACATTGGGTATCCAAAAATGGACTCCAGTCTCTCACAAAGGAACATATATTATGCATCTGTTATAATGTAATTCTCTTATTTGTATTTACTACCTATGTGCCAATGTGTCTGCAGGTCAAGCTACTCGAAACTGTCAATTTTTCCCAATGAACTTTGAACCTAATACTTTAGGAATAAAGTCGAAAATCTATCAAAGAAATCTGACAGATTGTAGTAGCTTGATGTGCAGGCGTCACCTTTGTAAAGAGAGAAAATAAGGATATATATTTTTAAATAAATTAGGGAACGACGGATGGGCAGTGACCATGAATTAAGGTTCCCAATTCGGCAATTAAAGCGTCCTTATTTTTAGCGCACGAAAAATACGGAAAAAATACGCGGAGTTGCGGTTACCAGCCCGATATACAATACAACGTCCTCATTTTTAGAAGTCAGTCAATTGGTGAAAAAGCCAATGAAACAATCAAAATTCACTGATTTTCGGAAGTTATTTTTCACTTTTTAGTGTTTTGTGTAGAAATTGGATTTTTTATTGGAGGCATCTATCTGATTCAATGCCTCACAGATAGAAAAATGCAATCAATTACGAATTCAGACTAATTATTATTCTGTCATATTCAAACGTTAATGTTTCGCTTGTGTTGTAACTTGCATACTTAGTCCTCATGTAAGTTGACCAAAATTTTTGTCTGGACCTTAAAAGAGACTATGACCTCTGAGTTTGTTTCGGCTGTTTCTTCTCAGAGTAGTCGGGTACGAAACACCGGCCTCATCTAGTTTTTAAAAAAGATTTGTAAAGGTACTCGCAAAATAAACATCATTTATAATGATAACCATAATTTTTAATGATTTCATTTTATATCGATTTTTTAGGACACGCTATTTTCGTCTAGAAAGTAACATTTTTTATGTAGAACTTTGGCTACTTATTCCATCGGCCCAAGCATAGATGGAACATTTCCATTCGTTATAGGTAATTTTCTAGACTTTACGTTCCTAACCCTAAGAGTTCCTTCATAATGAGATTACTATGAAGAGTAAGGGCCGAAAAATAATTAGGATCTGATGTCGTAATTTTTCCTTAAGTACGCATGACGACACATCACACTACACAAAACCAGTTCATGTGGAACTCTCATTGATTTGTTTTAGGGTTCCGTGGCTCAAAAGGAAAAAGCGGAACCCTTATATGATCACTTTGTTGGCCATCTTTTTTTTTATTATTGATAGGCTCGCGTTTGACCACTATCTCACCTGATGGTAAGTGATGATGTGGTCGACGATGAAGCACGCTTACCTAGAAATAACCTATTCACTCTTGACTTGAAGACCCCCAGGTTATAGCTGTCAGGAAATACAGACTCCGGCAGGGAATTCCACTCCTTAGCAGTACGCACAATGAAGGTATTCCCAAACCGTTTAGTGCGTGTGGGTGGGATGTCTACCATGTAACGGTGGCGCATCGCCGTACGTCTTGTAGTCCTATGATGGAACGGGCTTGGCGGAATTAGGCTGTGCAATTCCATCGCACACTCTCCGAAATGATCCGAATCCATCTGTCTGTTAAGACTCTTTATCTCGGGAACGCCTGTTGGTATTGAGTTGAAATTAAAACTATATACTCAAGTCTGCAAGGAGCTCGTGGCTAAATAATTGCAACCGCTCGGGTCGATCTTAAGTTTAAGCCTAGGTTGCTTGCCTAGGTTGGTCTGTGGATGGGTGACCACCCGTTACATACCGAGTTTCCTCCATGCCTCGGAAAGCACGTAAAGCCGTTGGTCCCGGCTGTCCCTTGTAGATCTTTGACAGTCGTTACAGGTAGTCTGTGTTCCGAAAGTCTGATAACCAGTCTTACCAAGGGGTATCGTTTTACCCAGTACTAACTGGGTTGAGGTCAGATAGGCAGTCGCTCCATGTAAAATACTGATATTCAGCTGCATCCGGTTAGACTGGAAGCCGACCCCAACATAGTTGGGAATAGGCTAGGCAGATGATGACTTAAGTCTGCAATTGTTTGGAAAAACCACCCTCTAAGCTTACGCAGTCAGAAGATATGGCCGTTTATGTCACAAGTTTGTACGGAACCCCCGGTGCGCGAGTTCGACTCACACTTGGCTGTTTTTTGTTATACTGGAAATGTCGTCGGCGTGTGTACTAGCGTGATTGTTCTCTATAAATACTAAGCTAGTCCTTTCTCGTTCCCAATTCTTGGAATTATGTTTAGTGATTTCTAGATTATTTTATTTTATTACTTATTTTTGGAGTCTTATTATACTTGGACACGAGAATTTAGCTTTCATTTTACTTACGTGAAAATATAATTTCACGGAAAAATCGTTGTAATGAAGTTACGATTCGATGTCGGATTGTGTAAGAAATGATATAAAAGAGAAAGGAGTAAGTAAATGATGCCGTGACGTCTGATAGGGGAGAATGGAAGAAGAAAACGTCTTGCGCCGGCCCCAAATAGAATGGGACAAGGGGCGGAAGATAATAATAATGATAACGTTCCAGCTAAAAGCTGTATTTGTGTGGCATTGATTTAAGGTCATTTTTAATAGAGGGGCCTGCTATGGCTACCGCCTGCCGGGGTTGTGGTGTGTTCGAAAGGGATACCGCGGTTCCGGAACACACAGGGCAAAAGAAGGTACCTGGGTGGATTTTATTCAGTAAAAGTCCGACCCTCCTGTCCCCCGCTCCGCCAAGAGCGGGGGAAGGTATTTGCTGAATAATTCCCATCAGTAAAAAAGAACCATTTTCAATATTGATTTGTAGGTTTTGTCAGGCATAGTTTATGGCCAGAGATATTATAAAGAAAGTTATCTAGTAAAAAAAAAATGTATACCAAACGAATACAAATACTTGCGTTAAAAATCAGAACATTCTCGTTCTATCCAATGAATAATGTTCCACGATTAATAAAACTGAGCACAATACTCAATTCAAATCGTTTTCCCGATATCCATTTAAATCTTCCATTAAATATTATAACTTTGTAATATTCACACGTTTTTTAAACGGGTCGTACATTTAATGTAATTCATTTTTGCATAGTCTGGATTTTATTTGGCTCCAATTTTATACGAATGAATTGGGAGCATAAATTCTGTGGAATGTTGACTCGACTGATGGAGCGGGGAGTTCCAGCAATTTACGTCAACAACGAATTTCATTTAACTTTGTTTACTGATCATTAATAGACCTTGTTTACATTTGTAGACTGATCTGAAAGTAGTCAATTCATGGAATTATTTGAACTTTTTTTTTGGTTGTGTACCTGTCTATCAAATGGGAGACTAGTTGTTAAAAAATAGAATGAGGAAAAGTTTGAGACAAGCGTGGGAGTTGTAGATGATTTTATTTATCTCATGGTCAGTTGATTGATAGGTTTTGAGTGGGCGTAAATGTAAAGTAAATGAGTATGCAGGTCAAGCTACCCGAAACTGTCAATTTTTCCCAATGAACCTTGAACCTTATACTTTAGAAATAAGGTCGAAAATCTATCAAAGAAATCTGACAGACTGTAGTAGCTTGATGTGCAGGCGTCTGTACCAAATATAGGTCCGATATTCTTGTACAAAATTTCATTCCCAATTTTTCTTCACCAGGGTAAAAGCAGCGTCTCATGGGAAGAGTTCCAGGAGCTATGGAAGGAGTACTTCTCCACCGAAGACCCCAATGCTCCCGGCAACTTTATATTCGGCAGGACTAGCTTCTAAGCACAACAGTTTACAACACGCCTCGTTCACCACGAGAAAAGTGCAGAGATGAAGATTCTCACTGATAAACCGTCTTACATTCCATTGATAAAAATAGAAGTAATAAAATGACGAGGTACGGCTTCTAAGGGTCTCTCACACGGGCGCTTTGGTTATCGCAGCGATGAAGCTAAGCTATTTGAAGCTTCGGAAGCCCGAGTACGTGGCCCCTTTATGTGTCAATATCTTACAGCCTTTGATCCATTCACGAGTCACAACTAAGATCGTCTCGGCTGCTTGTTACGGAAAGCTCAATGGATAACGAACTAGGTTTACATATCGTGACCAGATTTCGTGAGAAATAATACAGTAATAGTTTGAGGTCATATTGAAACACTAATTGGAGTAATGTTTAAACTGGAAATGTGAGTACTCTCGCTTGTGGATCAGAGGTTTATTGAATAACTTTTCATTTTACGTGTGTATGTGTTCAAGATAGAAATAATTCCTACGTATTTCTCTTAAATAGTGGAACAATTTCAAATTCACGTTTTATTACTAAGGCTCAAATTTACTAGAACTTTTCAATCTTTAGATACTATTTCTAATAACAACGAATGAAATTATTCACTTATTCATTATTATATAGCATATCTAGTAGTCATATCTAATGAATCTTACAAGTTTCTCTGCCGGTTAAATCCGAATTAAAAACACCTGTTATATGTGCTCTTTTGGAACGATTGAATAGCTTTGTTTTGTATAAAAATACATTATATATTGTTGTTACTAGATTAAATAAGGGCTTACTACAAAGTAAACACATGAAAATAAAATCTAATTTTATTTTGACCAAATATCTGAAGACGCTGGTTTTGTCTGTAGTAGCCCTTTGAGTTTCTAGTCATATTTACCGTTGTTCTTTATTTATGTTTCCAAATAAAATGTTAATTATAAAATATATATTGTTCTAGTCAAATGTTTTGTGCTCCCAGAATCTATGAAAGTTTTCATCTTGTTAAGTCGCTATATTATAGATATAATAGGCAATGATTAAATGTATGTAAATAATTTATTGATTTTTATTGACACACACACAGCCACAAGCCCATGGTTCATAAAAAGGTATATTTTGTTTCTAAAAATCGTTTTGGTTCATTTTCGAAGAAAAAAAATTAACTGCAGAATTATTAGCTACTCTTAAAGGAAAATTGCAACCCTTCTTATTACTTAACAATATAATATTCAAATAATTATATTTTTCATCTGTACCTAGTACCTAATCTGGTGTGAGTGTTTTTATGCTTTGCCGTTGTAATTATAAACGCGATAATCTTTATTTTACCAAATACATATATGTTTTTAAATGACTATGTGCTGTATTCCTGTAACATTTAAAGATAATTTCGTCTTATATACTAGAGCTTTATCCAGTTTCAAGTATTGTACCAAAACATTCCACTCAAAGAACAAAATACTAACACCAAATTACTTCACAAAAAGAACCAAATACTAACATCAAAATATTTCACTAAAAGGTAAACTAAAAGATATTTATATTAAAATACTCTACTCAAGGAGACTAAAATACATATAAAAAAATCGACTGAAATTCGCTCACAGTGACAGTTTTACTTTTTAGTAAATTGACGTTAACGAGTTCACGAAAAACTTACTGTACGACTCGCTGTAAAGATTAATTGAAGGGTTTGAGGCCAAGTAGAGGGGCCTGCCAGGGCCACCACTTGCACCCGGGGTTGTGGGTTGTTCGAAAGAGATACCGCGGCCCCGGAACATAAAGGGCAATAGAAGGAACATGGGCAGGTGTTAGTACAAGTACACTACCCCCCGCTCCACCCAGAGCGGGGGAAGTTATTTGATGATTAGCCATCCTCATCATCAAAAAAGGTTAAGGCCCTTTTCTACATTTGAAATCTATACTTATAATATTATAAAGCTGAAGAGTTTGTTTGTTTGAACGCGCTAATCTCAGGAAGTACTGGTTCGAATTGAAAAATTCTTTTAATGTTGGATAGTCCATTTCTTGAGGAAGGCTATAGGTTATATAACATCACGCTACGACCAACAGGTGCTGAGCAGCGTGGGTGAAACCGCGAGGAACAGCTAGTAATGAAATAAAATACATGTATTTATGCCTGGTTAATTGGGTAAAATAAGTTTTACCAAGAGGCGTCATACTACCCCTAAACAGTGGCTCCATGTAAAATACTAGTACTCAGCTGCATCTGGTTACCCTACCATATTCGCAAAAAGACTAGAAAAATGACGATGATAATGCATAAAGTATGAAGACGAGAAAGTGTACAGAGAGAAGGAGTATTGCCGCAGCATAAAGTGGGGGTAAGTATATATTTTCAATTAAAATAAACTAACGCAATATTATTTCATCAATAAACTTTTTATCGGATAGAACACCAGTTTTGTGCAAAAAAAAATGTGATTAGAACTTTTTAGAGCATGAAAAATAACCTTCAAAGCTGAAAAGCATTTGTTTTCCTCGATACTACCTTTTTATTATTCTTTTATTTAGCCTATAGTCAAGACTAACGAGTACAATCTAGAACTTATAAATTCCCAGGTATGGTCTAGAGACGATATCTCCAACTTTTTTGTTTTTATTTTTAATTACAAGTTTTTAATGTAAAAACTTAACTTTAAATAAGTTGAGTTCTACCGTCAAACTTGATTTTATGCAATAAAAACGGCCAAGTGCGAGTCGTATTTGCACACACAGGGTTCCGTAGCATCAAACAATACAATCCTTACTAATATTATAAAAGCGAAAGTGAGTTTGTTTGTTTGTTTGTTTGTTTGTTTGTTACCTCTTCACGCTTTAATGGCTACACCGATTTTGGTGAATTTTGGTACAGAGATAGTTGGGAACCAGGAGACGGACATAGGCTAATATTTTTTTGAAAAAAGTGGGATGTGAGGGAGAAAGAGGGAAGAAAAGGGAAAACTTAGCGTTGCTATTACAAATCAATAAGGCGCAAGGGGAACTGTGTTACCCCAAATTTGACGCGAGCGAAGCCGCGGGCGAAAGCTAGTAACATATAAAATGGAAATTTACACTGAGCCGCAAAGTTAAACTTGTTCTCCATAGTAACTTAATGAAAAACAAAGTTGCGGTGGCAGTTTGATGAAAAAGTTCCATATCTCAAAAACTTAACATCAAGCCTTGATAAATTTTCAATGGAATTTTCATGCGTACTACATTGTCCATTTTATTTTCAGAATTACTTCTTCTTATTTTAAGAAAAGAAATGAAGAAGTCTTTTAGAAAGAATTAAATAATTCCTCTTCTTCGGAGAAGAGGAATATTTTTTTGACTCAAGAAGCATTTTTCTCATCATTAATTTACGTTCTCGCTATAATTTTTAAGACTTATGTAGATAGTCACCCAGTTATATAGGAAGATATTTTTTACCAAACCTTAATTGCATGTATGCCACGCCACCTCTATTTCACATCTTCGCTCCAAATTTCAACTACATATGTGGCGCCAATTGTTTCGGAGTAAAATGGCTAGGACACAGACAGACAGACGGGCGGACAGGGCAATCTACACGGGTTCCGTTTAAAAAATACGCTTTGATTTAGGCATGTAGTGTTTCTAGTGTCAGACAAAAGGACATTGAGTAAAATAGATCGTAAGCAGATACAAAAAATGGGCAATAAGTTATCGCTTGAGATGAGTTTATTCCGGAGGTTTGATGTAAGTAATTATTTTTTCATTTGGTATATCGCACTCGAGACAAAACAAAATTAAGATAATTTATTCTGGACCTAAAGGTCCAGGTTTCTAATCTTTATGAGTTATCCTATTTAATATTATAAATGCGAATGTTTATGAAGATGGATGGATGTACGGGCGTATGGTTTGTTACTATTTCACGTCAAAACGGCTTAACGGATCTTGATGAAATTTGGCGCAGAAGTAGATAGTCTGGAATAACACAAATAAAACTTTTTTTCGATATCACGCGGACTAAGCCAGCTAGTTGTTCATAAAAACAAAACCATATGCTTGGTGTGTTAATGAGTAATTTTTTAGGTATAATAAATATTACCAATAACTAACTAGCTTAAGTTTTTGGTTCCATTGAGCTCTGAAAAAATCAACCCTCTAAATCTACGCAGTCAAAAGCTATGGCCGTGTATGTCGCGTGTTATGACGGGTCCAACTCACACTTGGCCAGTTGATATTTTTTTTTGGAAGACGTTTATAATTTTGACGATAAATAGTTTTTATTGACATTGCAATAGTACTGACGCTTCAAAACCTTTTGTCCCAATCCTTACCAATATTATAAAAGCGAAAGTGAGTTTGTTACCTCTTCACGCCTTTTGTTATTTTGGTACAGAGACAGTTGGGACCCAAAAAAATAAAAATAATTAGCCCATGTCCGTCTGGGCAATTTTTTTTTAAAGTGGGATATGAGGGAGACAGAGGGAAGAAAAGGAAAACTTAGCTTTGCTATTACAAATCAACAAAGCGCAAGGGCAAAGACTGCAGGTAGCAGGTACCTGCAAATCAGGGGGACTGTGTTAATCCGAATTTAACGCGTGCGAAGCCAGGGGCAAAAGCTAGTAAAGGATATAAATATGATATATAACGGTTCCGATTGAACCGCGGCATGGGTCTTTATGGGACCAATCGAATGGGAGATGGCCCATCAAAACTAATATGGTATTACACTTGGGTGTAATAATGGGAATTTCTATGGCATACGGGAAGTTATCGGGACATTCCACTATGTCATTTAAATTGGATTCCTTGGAGGGGTTCGTGGTTTGATAATAACAGTTGCACGGGTTGGTCTGCAGGGTTAAGCAGTGCTTGCCGACGTAGGTTCATGGATGAGTGACCAACATTTCTTCTGGGTTCCGGAAAGCACGTTAAGCTGTTCCTCCCAGCTGTCATTAGTAGATCTTCAGTCGTTACAGTTAGTCAATGTCCCGAAAGTCTGACAACTATTTAATTCGGATCTCATTTGTTTTTCCTTTTGTAACAAGTTTTGTTTTTTTTTGTCAAATCAAATCAAATCAAATCAAATCATTTATTTCAATTAGACCATTACAGGCACTTTTGAATGTCAAGAAACAAAATGAATCTACAGTCCCGGTCACAAGGCATAATAACTTGTGAAAGTACTGCAGTTGCCCATTCCAAAGCCTTGATCTCTATGGAGAAGAATGGGCAAGAAACTCCATGGACACTCTTTTAAATTCTAATATTTTTACAAAATAGTATTTACATCATTCGTGTTGAGATTATACAAATATGTGAGAACGATGTAGAAAGACGTGCACAGTAAGAGCGTCCAGAGTAAATAAAAAACAAAATTCAATTTAAATCTAAATAAATTAAAAATGACCGTGGTAGTTAAAAAATGACCAGTCCCAACTGACAGCGCCCGTTCACGAACATGACGTATGGATCAGCCCCATTCAGCTCGACCATTTTGAAGGGAGCTAAATGACCCGACACACCCGCCACCATCAGCGAGACATTTAAGTGAGCATGACACTATTAACCACCAGGGCTTCGTCAAGTCAATGATAATACATAGCACTCACATATGAGCTTAATAATTATACAATACTAGAGAATTGATTCTATACATTGCAAAGATAGTCTTACAATCTTCTGCAGTTTCCACTATAGCTTCGGATACTTATTAATGAGTTTACCCCTATGCTTGAGGAGCAGGACCAGCATTGAGCCAAGCATTTTTATCATCAATATAATCCCCCAACTTATAATATGCTTGCCTACATAGTGTGCGTTTAATACAAGATTTAAATTTCGTTTCATTCAGTTGAAGAATGTGGGGAGGTATTTTATTGTAGCATTTCAAACAGTACCCCATGAAAGATGAGTCTACTTTAGCTAACCTGAAACCTGGTTGAACTAATTGGTCCCTATTTCTAGTATTATAACCGTGTCTGTCACCTCTTTTACTAAAAAGATGCGAGTTTTTCCTGACATACATGGTGTTTTCATAAATATATTGACAAGGTACTGTCATGATGTTAATATCCTTAAACTGTTCCCTTAAAGAATCTCGCCTACGTAGGTTATATATGGCTCTAATGGCTCTTTTCTGCAGAATAAATATAGACTCGATGTCTACAGCCCGTCCCCAAAGTAAAATACCGTATGACATTATACTATGAAAATAACGGTATCAACATCAGTATACTGACGGATTTTTCTAACAGCATATGCTGCTGAACTAAGGCGTCCTGCAAGAGATGTTATATGCGGACCCCATTGTAGCTTTGAATCGAGTGTTATTCCCAAGAAAACAGATTTTTCGACGAATTCTAGTTTCTCTTGATTCAATACTATGTCACACTCACTGTTTTTGACATTTGGTAGAGCAAATCTTATACACTTCGTTTTTTTCCCATTTAATACTAAATTATTAGCGGTAAACCAATTATGTACCTGCATTAGGGCATTATTTACGTCGTCAGGATTTGTGGCACGTCTGTTTATCTTAAATATTATTATTATAGAGGTATCGTCAGCAAATAACACCATTTGTGGTTGGTTGTTGGTTGTTGTTGTCTTCTGTAATATCCTAAAGAAATTGTATTTTTTGTTGTTTTTGTAGTTTCTTTTATTATAAGTAAGTACATAATTATTGTTGTTACAGACAGAGGCAATGGTATAAGTGAAATAATATAATTTTATTTTTTTAAGATATTTTTATACCGAAGCTGTTGGTGACCTTCTTTAATTAATTAATAAATAACTAGTTTTAACAAGGTCGTGGAAGTCAGATAGGCAGTCGCTCCATGTAAAATACTGGTATTCTGCTGCATTCGGTAAGACTGGAAGTCGACCCCAACATGAACAGGAAAAAGGCTAAGCAGATGATGATAATCTTCCTAACCTTGGGCAGCTGAATACGAGTATTTTACATGAAGTGTCAGTAACAGAATACGTCACAAAAAATATTTCCAAGCCTACCGCAAGACCCTCCCATATAAATGGCATAAATTCTTCCTTTGTCTTAGAAGAATTCGTACGAAAATGACCAGCTATAAAATTTCTACGTGGAAAATAAAATATGGAGGTAGGCTAACATTTATGAGAACATAAGAAAAAAGTGCCACCAAACCTTTGTTTCCAATTACTGTTATTTTATTCTTTGAAACTACTACAGACCAATAAAAGTTCTGGGCAAAACTGGCTGGCTGAAAACTTTAACTCTAACTGCTCTGGAGCTTGATAACAATACCATGTTTTTTTATTTATTTTTTAACGATTTATAGTATGTACATACACACACTGAATACAGAAAAATAAAAGACAGGAACAGAAAGTAGGTACAAGGGTAATGCTTATTTCTACAGAAATTTCTTCCAGCAAACCTGCGAATGGATAGTACTTAGAAGGCGATGTATACACAGTGCGTAAAAAAAGAGAAAAGCAAAAAATAATGACTAATACAATGTTAGAATATACTTACAAACTTTAATTAAAAAGATATTTATTCCATAAAAATTGCTGAATGTGAGGTATTAAATACTGCTTAACTCAAATAAAGATAAAAAAAAGAAAAAAGAAGAAGAAGATCATCAATACTTTGACGTTTAAGCAATGCTATGCAGCGTTTTTTAGAAACACTTAATTTTTTTTTAAATGTTCATTGTCTGTGTTATGTTAAGTAGACTTGTTTCGAATAGAACTTCTGTTCCGTATTTACTCTATGCCCCTAGTGATGTAACGAATGTGTTGGAACCGAATCAATATCCGAACCGCGCCAGGATATTATCATGTCACAAATGCTTTGTTATGACGTTTCCATCTTTTGAAATATGTTTGGGTTCTTCCATTGTTTTATGAGCTAAAAACATTATAGCACACATATAACGGAGGGATTTATAGTTATTTTGCATGAAATTGCCTTCTTATGTCAGCTACTGATCAAAGTTCTACGGTCAAATAAAGCACTATGCTTCATTTAAAATTAAAATGGACCGTGATTAACTAAATAAAATTAAACTCATCTTCATTCCTTTCTTAATAAATTTTATTATTTTTTGTTATTTGAAGGTGCGAATAAACTATATTTTTTTTTGTAGTGCAAACCACCGGTCTGTCGAGTTCACTGCCGGTTTCTTTGTTTCCCGACCATTATAATCTGAATCTCTTCAAAGCTTGAATGAATTGGATTTTTATGAGCAGGCGTGCCCCACGCCCAAGGCTACATAATCGTTTTACATCAGGCAAGTCGCGGCTGAACGCGTTCAGGGTTCTGTTACGACTGCCACCGTTTAGCAGGGCATCGGGGATGTTAGCTGACGCAGGCACCGATATTTTGACGCAGTATGGCGTAAAAAATCCGCTTCGTTGTTTTGTAGATTGCGTGGCAGTCGTGATAGCATAGCATCCTGCACTAAATTGCTGCCCGGGCAGACAACCCGCTTGTGCGTTCGCTGGTCGATCCAACCAGATCACTGTGTACTATGTGGTACTGACTGACTGACTTAATCCTTACTAATATTATAAAAGTGAAAGTGAGTTTGTTTGTTTATTTGTAACGTCTGCACGCCTAAATGGTTAAACCGATTTTGATGAATTTTGGTACAGAGATATTCGTCGACCCGTCGACCCTGAGGGAGAAAGAGGGAAGAAAAGGGAGAATTTAGCATTGCTATTACAATAAAAAGGCCGAAGGGCAAAAACTTCAGGTAGCTGGTACCTGTAAATCAGGAAAGGGGAACTGTGTTACCTCGAATTTAACGCAAGCGAAGCCGCGGGCTAAAGCAAGTAATATTATACTTAAATGCACAAACCCATACAGTATAAAAACGATTTGGCTAAAAAACTAATAGCTAGCAGTAGGCTAGCAGTTTGGCACGTCCCAGCTAAAATAAACCAACCAGCCAATCAGATTTGGTCATTCGAACCACGTTTCGGTAATGAAGTTCGTTGACAAATCTGATAGGGATGTGCAAACTGCGGGTTTAGTTAGCCTAGCGTTTCGTTTCGATTGATTTTAGTTTGTGGCTCTTGCTCGCTTTGCCTTGCAGGTAAATAGGATTTTCTGCCACACGAAAAGTTTGCGAAGTTCAAATTAAATGATAGTTAGATTTATTTATTTATAGTTACCTAGCTGAGCCCAGGGGTTTCACCCGCTGCTCATTTAGGGGTATGAAAAATAGATGTTGGCCGATTCTCAGACCTACCCGATATGTACACAAAATTTCGTTTAAATCGGTCCAGCCGTTTCGGAGGAGTATGGGAACGAAAACTGTGACACGAGAATTTTATATATTAGATTAAAATGGTATTTATAACACCAATTACAATAATTAACATAGAATTTTTAAATGAAATAGAAGAAAAACATAAAGTAAACAACTTACAATATGTTCAATTTAAACTAACATGGAACAATGGACACTCTTGCATACTTTGTTTCACAAAACAGTAGACATTTCATACAGGCCGGCCATATTTAAAACGCCGGTAAAAGGACGGTCCGGGTTAGTTGATTCTTGTGGAGAAGAACGGGCAAGCAACTGCATGATGAAAAATGCATCGCAGTCGTTTTGCGTCTCTGCGAAAAGTTGCTCAAATAAAATAATATCACGTGTTGTTATCCTCGTAAAGTTAAATACACTGAGGTGTACCTAACGACAAACCTATGTTTCGCAAAACAAGTTATAAGTCCCATGTAATAGGGTACAAATCCAAACTTCAACTGTACAACACATTGGTATATAACACGTTCGTAGTATGAAATAATTTTTCATGAAAAGAAATATTTATTCTACTAAAAGATCGCCACGGTATTCCATATGCAAATTTAAATCAAATATGCAAAAGGCAGGTTTATACTTGTGTGTTAATCAACCATGATCAAACAAAATTTAGAGGCGATCAAATTGCTTTATGTATATTCGGTAACGGTATGCGATTGTGGTTTTTCAGGAAACGAGAACATACTATTCAGTAAAGTCTTAACTTCGTTTAAAACATTTGCAAAATCTTTGACCCTCATTTCTGTAAAATAAGTAAAATGTAGATGTGTCATATATTGCTAGATGAGCGAAATGTTTATATATGTGTAATAAAATAACAGAACTAAATAGAAGATTGTAAAAAATACAATATTTACCCATAGTTTCTAGACAGAAAGGAACAATAATTAGAACGTTTTATGATTTATATATATTTTTATTTTAAAATTTTCCTTCAACAGTTGCTTTAACGTTGAGGCACGGTGATTTAAAAACAACAAAATAAATACAAATCATGATGACACAGTTATAATGCCACAAAACATGAAAAATCCATCTGTAATTAAATCGATACCATCAGTCAAACCCATAGAAATCTTGCAACATAAATGCAAAAGCTATAAATCTTTTAAAACACAGCACAAAACGTACAATTTATTGTCGATAAAATTACCCCGTCGGCATGGTATCAATTTGCGCTAAACACAGCTATAAAAGCCCTTCCCTAGTTCTGTAACGAAATAGTGCCATTTGTCTTGTAGGTGGAATACCATTACAGTCCTACATGTAAGCATGACGAAGTTGATGTTATCGGTGGGGTACAACCCGATTCAGTGATTGCTTTGTTGGTGAAAACAAGTGATTGGTTGGGTGCCCTTATTTTGGCCGTAATGTTGTTCCTCGATTTCACGTGATATGCTATTTTATTGTAGCACATGATGAGTTTTTATGAATTAATAGCTAACGATTGTTGGTACGTGAACTGTTTTTTTTTTCTATTAAATAGAAAGTTAGATTCATAGTGTTAATTATTGTAAGTTTTTGTTCGATATCTTATTTAATTCGTCAATTTATTTTATACATTACTAGCTTTTGCCCGCAGCTTCGCTCGCGTTAAATTGGGGGTAACACAGTTCCCCTTGCGCCTTATTGATTTGTAATAGCAACGCTAAGTTTTCCCTTTTCTTCCCTCTTTCTCCCTCATCCCACTTTTTTCAAAAAAATATTAGCCTATGTCCGTCGTTCCTAACTATTTCTGTACCAAAATTTATCAAAATCGGTTTAGCCATTAAAGCGTGGAGAGGTAACAAACAAACTCACTTCCGCTTTTATAATATTAGTAAGAATGTACGTTTACAGCAGATTTATTTTTTAATATAAGTAAAATAAATAAATAAACTTGACAGGTGTCAAGGGACACGCGGATGGTACGAAGTTATTATTTATTACGAACAAAAAAACCTGAATACACTCAACAAAAATAATCGTCGCGACACCACACTGTTTAGTGCAAAAAAGAAAGACGAAACGAAAATAACGGGCTTGATTTCTATGAAAGAGAGAGAGAGAGAGAGAGAGAGACAGACAGAGAAATACGCGCACGCCACACGGCTTACAACTACTAATAGCAAAAAGTGTCGTTACAATTTTGGTCTTATTTTTTTCCTTCTAACCCCCTTTCGCAACGAGCAAAAAGGAACTTCATTCCAATATAATAAATACTGATATTGTAATAATATCGTAGTAATTAAATAAATTCTTGCTGATTTGCCAAAAATCTCTCCAAAGGTCTTTTATCTTCAATCCAATGTATAAATTACTTTAAGTGGCGATAACACTGAGTAGTTCCTCGTTTCGGTCCAATAATGGGCATGTAACTGGTGGTTTTAACAATTTATTGACCCAGCACCAACTCTATGTAATTATTAGTCACGTGTTTGTTTCAGGATTGTTTGACCAAAGGTTTTAAGCCCCGGGGTTACGGGTTGTACGAAAGAGAAACTGCGGCCCCGGAACATAGGGCAAAAGAGGGTATATGGAAAGGTTTTAGTCAGAAAAAGTCCACCACTGCCCCCCCCTGCTAAGCCCAGAAAGAAAGAAGTTATTTTATGAATGATTTCCAACCGCGAAAAAAAGTAGGTAAATTAATGGTTATTTAAAATCTTAGTAGCGTTTTTTGGTAAACTCTCAATAATCAGATCAGCCTAGTTGGGATTGGAGGCGATCGGCGGCGGCAATCTCTCGCGTCCGGCCCTGGTTCAGTCCATGGTCCGGAGTGAGACGGAATGGGAAGCGGTCACCACCTTCTGCGAATCAGTAATACTAGCGAAGGAGGTGGCCGGGCGTTTGAGGGAGAGAACCTCAAAAAACAGCCGCCGCGGGATACGCCCCGGGCGTTGGGCGCCGCGAGACGACTCCCGGCCACCGTAGATGCGGACTTATGGACGGCAAGCAATGGGTAGCTCACCGTCCCGCCGTCTATTGACGACAGGCCGTGTCAACAGGCGCGTTAGTGTTTCACGTGCGCCTCAAAAAGATGTCAGCAAGGCAGAGGGGCCTGACAGGCCCTACCGGGGTTGCGGGTTCTTCGAAAGAGATACCGCGGCCCTGGAACGTAAAAGGCAATGGAAGGTACATGGGTGGGTTTTAGTCAGTACAAGTCTGACACTCCGCACAGAGCGGGGAAGTTATTTGATGATTTCCCACCCGAAAAAAAAGCCTAGTTGGAATAAATGACTTTTGAGTTGGTTTTCTATATTTCGAAACTGTCGAACTTGTCGTAAAATGCCCGAAGTAGCATCGTTGCAAATTTGCTCGTAGCAATTTAATTCCAAAAAGTGGTTAAAAGTGACTATTTTGTGTTAATTTTCTGGGAACTATATTGAATGACTATACTACATAAAATAGTGCTAGTTTCCGTACTCTGTGTTAAATCAATAAACAATAGTGATCAAAAAACATAATAACAATTCCAATAGTCGTTGCAAAATATTCAAATTTTGTCAACAACTGTGAGTACTATAGTGTCGCTGGGCCGAACGCGTAAGCGCCTCCGATTACACGGCGCTTAAGACCTTTTTCGCGTCGCCGTTTTTAGCTTGCTTCAACGGCTGACGCCTCGCCAAACCGCGCTCAACTGCGCCTTTGTGATCTCAACTGACTGTGATCGTAGCAGGTACATACTAATATCAAAACATAAACAATGTCGGTAACTTGCAGCGCATGCAGAAACCAAATTAATTCTGCGAATTCCATAAAATGCTGTGAATGTAATGGGTTTTATGACATAGATTGTGTAAAAATTTCTGATTTCAACTTTAAAAACTACACACAAGATATTATAAAGAAATGGGTATGTCCAGCTTGTTTATCTATGCGGCCTAAGAGAGGCAATATTGCTACGCCAGTGCGGTCTGCAGCTAGCTGCCCTAACAACACCCATACTAGTGCTGATGTAAATATCAACATGTCACGAGGAAGTCGCATAAACTCATCCTCTCCACTAATGGCTGACATTGACGACGATCCAGAATGCTCACCTTCTGTTAACTTGGAGCTGAAATATCTTAGGCGAGAGGTCACTGAACTCAAGAACCAAAACATTGATATATTGAATATGTTGTCTACTGTCTCAGTGTCTGTGAAACAGCTGTTAAGTGAATACGATTTAAGTATTAAAGCAAAAGATACAGAAATTTTGTCTTTAAAAGAATCCGTTGTGCACCTCCAAAACAAACTAAGCTTGCGTGAACATAAACAACAGAATACTACTCACGATAAGAAAAAACATTCTACCTCCCTAGAACCTATGAGCTTAAAACCAACCACATTAGTGAATAAACCAGCGCAGGAAATAAAAATACCAATTTCTAACTCTGTTTCACCACCAATCGCAATTGAAAACAAGGCGTCACAATTATCTACCGATGACACGAACTGCATGCCGTTGTCGCTATCTAATCCCGCCAAACACCAAACTGAAGAAGGGAACAATGTTAACCTCGATGTCATTGACACCCAGGGATGGACTAAAGTGAGTTATAAACGCACTCGCGGTAGTACTTCAAATGTTTTGCGCGGCACTGCAGCACCTGGTTCGACAAAACTGGAAGCGTCGAACAAATTGAACTATCTTCATCTGTATTATGTTAGGATGGGCACCACAGAGAATCAAGTTTTAGACCACCTTAAGTCAATATCTGAGAGTGATGTATATACTGTAAATGAGCTCAAAGCTCGTGGGCAATATGCATCTTTTAAGGTCGGAGTTCCTGTTAAACTGTCTAATTGTATCCTGAATGCAGATAATTGGGCTGAAGACATTTGCATAAAGCCTTGGACGCAGAACTTTCGTATCCGAAAAAACGAGAATAAGTAATAAAAAACAAAATTGTTCAAAGAAAACTATAACTTGTTATTATCAAAATGTTAGAGGGTTGCGGTCTAAAACAACTACAGTAAGGAAAAATTTGCCAACAATTGACGCCGACATTGTTGCCCTCAGCGAAACATTTTTGAATAGTTCTGTATGTGATGGAGAATTATTTTCTGACGAATACACTGTAATTAGAAAAGACCGAACTGGAGACGCAGGTTGGGGAGGAGTCTTGTTAGCTGTCAAACATCCATATAAAATGTGTATATTGACTGATATAGAAGAGCAAACGGATGACAAAGAATTGATATTTGCTACCATTACATGGAAAAATATTAAATTTCTATGTTGTGTCGTGTATCTACCCCCTAGCTATAAGGATGATATGTATGTTAATGTTTTATCTTGTATTGAAAATGCCCTTTGTAAATACTGTTCTCTGGATTTCATAATACTAGGTGATTTTAATTTAAACTCTGCTAGTGCAAATGTAAAAACGCAATTTAAACTATTCATGGACTTTTGTAAAAGCTTACAACATAATCATGTACTAAATGATCATGGTGGTATTTTGGACTTAGTGCTGAGTGGGCTCAGAGAAGATGATATATATATATTAGGGTTGCTGATGAAGCGCTGGTTTCACCTGACGCATACCACCCCCCTCTTCTTGTCACGATTAGCTTGCCGCGTGGCTTCCACTCCGACCTGGAATCAGTGCCCTGTCAACCGCAACGACATCCACTATCTGCTCCCAGCTGGAACTTTCGTAAAGCTGATTTTTACAGCCTATACATGGCTTTAAAAAATATTGACTGGACAGACGTTTATTGTGAGACTGACATCGACTTAGCTGTTTCAGGGCTTTATCAAAAACTTAATGACTGCATCAGTGAGCATGTCCCTGTAAAATTATATAAATTAAAAAATAACTCATATACATATCCGACTTGGTATACTCCAGAAATTATTCAAAATATTAAATATAAATACTACAATCATAAAAAATTTAAGTCAAATAGAAAAGATTTTAATTGGGAACTATATAAATATTACAGAACGCACGTAAAATTTTTAATAAAAGAGGCTTATGACCGGTATATCAAGGGCGCGGAAGACGACATAGCAAGTGATCCGAAAAAATTCTGGAAGTATACCAAAGATAAGAGAAGGCAAAGACAAAAGTGCTACGAGTATGTGCATGGGGACAAATTACTGACGGGACAAGAAGCGGCAGATGCTTTTGCTTCATATTTTAGTTCTGTCTTCCATCAGCACATACCCGTCCTTGACGTAAATGCGGCTCAGCAGAGTAATGCAAATAAGATGTCGACTAGTTCAGCTCATATTGAAGTTGACACAATTTCAGCAGCAGAGCTACAACGTGCAGTTCGTCGACTAAAACCTTACTCTGCTGCAGGCCCGGACGAAATACCACCATTTCTGGTTAAAGATTGCATGTCGGTATTGGAACAACCACTTTTATACGTCTTCAACCTGTCATTAGAGGTCTCAAAATACCCCCTGCAGTGGAAGACATCTCGAGTTACTCCGATACCCAAAAGCGGTGCAAAGAATGAGATAGAAATGTTTAGACCAATAGCGGTACTGTCGGTTCTCGGGAAGGTCTTTGAGTCCATTTTAGATAACCGTATCCGAAAGCATTTAAATGTATGGATTCCAGATGCTCAACATGGTTTTCGAGCTTCGCGATCTACGGCGACCAGTCACATTAATTTCGTAGATTGCGTAACGACAGAGATGGATGCAGGAATGCAAGTGGATGCCGCCTACTTTGACTTCCAAAAGGCATTTGACGTAGTTGATAATGATATCCTATTATCAAAAATGGCGTCAATTGGATTCACACCAAAACTACTAGCGTTTTTTGCATCCTACTTAAGTAATCGTACCCAGTACGTAAGACTAGCCAGGTTTGAGTCTAGTTCTTACTATACTCGATCTGGTGTGAGTCAGGGCAGTACACTCGGACCAACCCAATTTATTATAATGGCCATGGATCTGCCGGAAACCGTTAGGGCTGCTAAATGTCTCCTTTTTGCCGACGACTTGAAACTCTTCTACTCAGTAAGAGACTTCGATGATTGCCGTCGACTGCAAGACGATATAGACGCCATAGAGGAGTGGAGTGGGATAAATCGTCTTTGCTTAAATATTACTAAATGTAAAATAATGTCATTTTCACGCTCACGCTCACCTCTGCACTTTGACTATAGCCTGGCGGGGGCTCCGTTGGATCGGGTCAGCAAAATTCGAGACTTAGGGCTGACATTAGACACACGACTAAACTTTAGGGACCACATAACATCTGCATGTGTGAGTGCTAATAGGATGCTAGGGTTTGTCATGAGGGTTTCCTTCGCATTTAAGGGAATAAAAGCTCCCCTAATTCTATATAAAGCATACGTACGTAGTAGGCTGGAATTTAATGCCATAGTATGGGACCCCCATGAGGCTAAGTATTCTCTTTTAATCGAACGAGTCCAGAAGAAGTTTGCTCGTTTTATGTACAGGCGTATGTACGGGTACTACCCGTATCTATACCCATCTTTGTTTGTTATGGGGATGGTGGGACTAGACACTTTAGAACTTAGGCGGAAATTTCTTTTACTAATTCACTACCACCGTCTCCTGACAAACAAAGTTGATAACCCAACTACGTTGGAGCGGGTAGGTCTAGCGGGTGTGCCGAGTCGTTTTCTTGTGGGAGGTGAAGGCGGGGAGGGTCCTCGTCGTCGGAGAAAACTGTTCGCCGCGCCCCCGGGAGTGCGCACACGTCGAGCGGCTGCTGCGCCCACAGCTCGAGCTATCACACTGCTCAACTCTTTGCTCACTCAGCACGTACATCTGGATATCTTCCATGATAAACCATATGTAATTTGTAAATTTATATATTTATTTTTAAGTAATAGTTAGTAAGTTATTTTTTTATTTAAGTAAGTGTTAAATTTTAGAATATAAGTGTTTTGGTTTCATGTACTGTTAGCTTATAGTCTGAGTAAATAAATAAATAAATTATGTCTCAATAAGATCATGCTCATTTCAAAGTGCAATATAGCAAACTAACATAATTAAACTAGAACTAGTTATCTAGTCTAAGTATATTACAATGTTGTCAGCCTGGTGTTTTATTGTTAGTATATTTCAATTCTTTTATTTCAATATAATAACACTGAGTCTCCACGAAGAAACAAAACAAAAGAACCGCGAATACAAAAAACAGAACTTCTCGAAACAAAGGCAGTGGACAAAAAGAAAAGCAAAAATAAATAGTTGCGCCTCCCTGTAATACAGGTTATTTTCCCCGTCACGGAACCAAAATGACAGATGACAACACTGTAACCCTTACTATACATTTACCTCAGTTGCAAACGTGGAAAATATATATTACCAAAGAAAGTAACCTCTCATTTATCAACGTCTGGTTATCCTAAGAAAAATTGAGTTTGGCTCATCATGAGTTTTTATTGGAATTAGGTCATGATATCTTTCTTAAAATAAAGAATGGAATATAATCCTTTCTACTCATCCTACTAATATCATAAATGAGAAAGTTTGTGAGTATGGATGTGTGTTTGATCATCTTTCATAAAAAAACGGCTGATCGGAACTTGGTGAAACTTGGCACAGAGGTAGATTATGGTCTGGAATAATACATTTTTCGATACTACTCCGACGAAGCTGCGGGCGCCAGCTAGTAATATATAATTGTGTTAAAACATGATTTAGTTTTATTTTTTGAAAAATATTTTTAGATTTGTTTTTTTATAACTTATTAGCTTTTGCCCGCGGCTTCGCTCGCGTAAAATTCGGTAGCGCCTTATTGATTTGTAATAGCAACGCTAACTTTTCCCGTTTCTTCCCTCTTTCTCCCTCACATCCCACTTTTTTCAAAAAAATATAGCCTATGTCCATCTCCTGGTTCCCAACTATATCTGTACCAAAATTCATCAAAATCGGTTTAGCCATTAAAGCGTGAAGAGGTAACAAACAAACACACTTATAGTAAGGAAGTAAGGATTGACTATTTTTATAATTCTTACTACAGTAAAACGGATATTTTTACTTGCTAGGTTTCTTAGTAATATGGTTTGCTGTGTTTTATATTGCTAGTAAATAAATGCATTTTTCTTTCTTTCCTTTAAGGTTTTCAGTTTAGCCGGGACCATTAGGTATAAGTCTGTTTGACAAGTAATAATAGTAATTTCTTCTCGATACCTTCACGCGTTCCCGAGATAATTGGTCTTGACAAACAGACACAGACGAACAACTAAGTTATCCAATAAGGGTTTCAAAATTATTATGCTCTGCTTCTACTCAATTATCTACAATCTACATAAAAAGCTTTACTCAATGGAAATCCTTATCCTTACTTCCTTACTATAATATTATAAAAGCGAAAGTGAGTTTGTTTGCTACCTCTTCACGCTTTAATGGCTAAACCGATTTTGATGAATTTTAGTAAAGAGATAGTTGGGAACCAGGAAACGGATATAGGCATTTTTTTTTAAATAGTGGGATATGAGGGAGAAAGAGGGAAGAAAAGGCAAAAATTTGCGCTGCTATTACAAATCAGGAAAGGCAAACTGTGGTACCCCGAATTTAACGCGAGCGAAGCCGCGGGCAAAAGCTAGTCTACGATAAAAAAAAGATATTCAGACGTTTTACATGTCAAGATTTCCCCTCAAAAAATTCAATATCTGCAAAGGAAAAGCCAATATAAGTTGACAAATGACAACTTTTGTAGCGCACTCCTGAAGAATCCGGTTACAGATAAATCATGTAACTTCTAAACCGGTGAATAGATGACTTATGGAATTCCGAGGGTTCTGAAAAGACCCTCTCTGAGTTTTCTACCTTTCAAAGCTTTCATGTTAGCCAAAAGTGGATTATTGTAAATTGTATGGGTGTTGAGTGAAAATGGCTTAAGCATCGTAGGATGTAAGGAAATGGGTAATATCTTTTTCATTGGAACGGTTGTTTATACGTTGGAATTAGGTACAACGTTGGTTGTTAACTATAAACCAATGGTCCTTGTTTACTTCATTACAGTTTTATTTTACGCACTTTAAATTAGCAAGCAAACAGAGGTACTAGAACGAGTTCACGGCGTTAACTTAACGAAATAAGTATTTTTTTAGTTGAAATACAATTACCCTAAAGCTTGATTCCAGTCTCATACAAGTTATAATTTCTGTAAAACCATGTGTCAATTATACTTACTATTTATATTTTTTGGGTTTAGGGCAAAAAAAGGATTAAATATGATATATTTTTTTTAAACGTCGCACCACCCTAGTAACTTTTTCTGTATCGTGGGTGCGTTTACAAACAGCCAGGCCCAAAATAACTATTTATGTAAGTCATACAAATATATGTTCCGTTTGGGGATCGAACCTGCAACTCGTAGCGCAACAGTCGATCGCTCTGCCACTGCACCAACCGTGCCGTCAAAACGAAACTTTGACGAAATGATATTTTCCCCTTGTGATCGAATCTCAAAGAATTTGAGATTCTGTTCAATTAGTTCTCTATAACGATATGGGTCACACGTGGTTAAAAATATTACAAAACAAGACGTTTGGAAGGGGAAAAGAGAGGCCTTTGTCAAGCAGTGAGACTAAACTTAGGCCAGGAAAAGTACAGTACTTACTTAACAAAAAATGCCTTTGTACTCTATATTTTGTTATAAAGTTTCCTTATGTTTTCTCCTGTGTATACATAAATTTATTATTGGTCTGTTGACTCGTAATTTTTATCGATTGAGGATATATAATCTTCATGGTCATTAAAAAATAAGCTTTGAGATTCGATTGACAATATATACGAATGTTTGTGATTATATACAGATTCTAGTCATAAAGATAATGACGTGACGATTTAAAAACCATCACATTCTCACGTCATCAAAACAAATGGTGGTAATGGTGGCGATAGATCCACACTATTCTATTTATCTTTTATTATTATTACTTATTTACATCACAATTATATCGTTATTTCACACTTATATTATTATTATTTTATCACTGAGTACCTACTTATTTATTTGTACTTGTTGCCATCGTCCGTGTGTCACTGCGGGTGCCAACTGAAAACCAGCGTTGGGTGTCTGACGCCTAGCATATGCTGAGTTGGTAACCCTTTCGTTATGGGCACGCTCAGCGCAACCTTGTCCATGTTTTTCTGTGCACCTTTTTTTATTTTTCTTTTGCTGCTGTGTTGTGTCTGTTTCGAATAAATATTTTTCTATTCTATTCTATTCTATACCTTCAAATATGACCGTAACGTTTATCAACCGGTAGATATTCATCGCATTATGGCTTGTCAATCAGACACCATTACACAAGCATTTAGACGTTACTCTGATATATCAAGGCTATCCTATCTTTCCTACAACCTTACTTCCTTACTATAATAATCTTACTAATATTATAAATGCGAATGTTTGTGAGGATGGATGTATGGATGTTTGTTACTGTTTCGCGTAAAAACGGCTGAACGGATCTTGATGAAATTTGGCACAGAGGTACATTATAGTCTGGAATAACACATAGAATACTTTTTTTCGATATCACGCGGGCGAAGCCGCGGGCGCCAGCTAGTAATATTATAAAAGCGAAAGTGAGTTTGTTTGTTTGTTACCTCTTCATGCTTTACTTGCTAAACCGATTTTGATGAATTTTGGTACAGAGATAGTTGGGAACCAGGAGATGGACATAGGTTATTTTTTTAAGTGGGATGTGTGGGAAAAATAGGGAAGGGGAAAATTTACGGTTGCTATTACAAATCAATAAGGCGGAAGGGGAACTGTATTACCCCAAATTTAACGCGGGCGAAAGCTAGTATATTATTAATGCGAATGTTTGTGAGGATGGACGGATGTATGAATGTTTGTAACTTCACGTCAAAACGGCTGAACGGATCTTAATGATATTTTGTGTCACAGAGTTAGGTTATAGTTTGGAATAACACATAGAAAACTCTTTTTTTATATAACGCGGGTGAAGCCTATATATATAGCCCAGTTGTTATTATACATGTCCGCTTTACACTCGAAGTTTTTCAGCCAAAGTTGTTTTTAATGTTGCCTCTTACTAGCAATTTCTCCCGTATCGTGGGTGCGTTTAGAAACATTTAAAGTCACATACACAAACAGGCAGGCCCCTATCTGTAGGTCATAGAAATATTTGTTCCGTGTGGGAATCCGCGATACGCAGCGTAGCAGTCGATTGCTCAGCCACTGCGCCAACCGTGCCGTCGAATGCTGATATGCAAAACACGCATAATAGAGTCGCACACCATAACAACAATCGGCTAGATGGCATTGTCATCAGTATTTTTGGAATGAAGTTCCTTATCGCGCGTTGTGAAAGGGGGCTAGACGGAAGAAATTCTTACGAAAAGTTGTCACGACACTTTTTGCTATAGTAAGCTATTGTAAGCTGTGCGGCGTCGCATGTTTCTCTGTCTGTCTGTCTGTCTCTCTCTCTCTTATAGAAAGCAAGCCAGTTATTTTCATTTCTATAGGAACTTCGTTCCATCCGGGTGTCCCTTGACACCTCTAATTTTTTTTTTTATTATGATCTCTACACACCGTGACTGACCCGCGCACTTCTTTCGGCCTAGCTGTGAGCTCATGTTGTGCTCCATACGCATATTCTTCTAAGCATAACAACAGCAAAAAGTTCCGATATAATTGGGCCATATTTCAGCTTTGCATAATGGAAAAGATTAGTATCTTAATGTAACTTTCAATCTCTGGGAACTTAGCTGAAATAAAAAAGCTGCGAAGATGTTCTAGTGAAAATGACGACACGGTTGACGCAGTGGCTGAGCGATCGGCTGCCGCACTGCGTGTCGCTGGTTCGATCCCCGCACGGAACAAATATGTGTATACCTACAGATTGTTGTTCCGGGTCTGGCTGTTTGTGTATGTGAGTTTAAATGTTTGTAATTTTAAGTGTTCAAAGTTATTTTTTTTTAAATAAAAAAAATATGAACATTCATAAAATTTAAACCTTTTTATAATTTAAGTAAATGTAGGCAACAAGGTGAATTTTCTCACTTGGTTGAACTCCCCAATCAGGATGCTAGTTCCTCCGTACCGTTGCTCTATAGATAGTTCCCATGAGACCCCATTACCTTAGATTGAAGATCCCTATCTGCATTTTTTTTTGTGAATTCACGTGAACGAGCCTTTTTGGATGATATGGGGTATTGCTACCTTTTCCACTCGATAGTCCCTTTTTAGGGTACTGTAGTCAACAACCCTTCGGTCATGTTAGTCTGTATGTCCACGGTTTACATCAGAAACGCTTAGCATAGAACATAACTAAAAACAACTACTTACTTCAAGTCGGCAATTGTGACCTGAAATTCAAAATTCCATTCCAATTTAAATGTTGAAAAACAAATTGGTTGAGCACACGTCCAGATATACGAAACAATCAATAAAGTGGAAGACCGATAGGTGGTCGCTCCATGTAAAATACAGAGCAGCTGCATCCGGTTAGATTGGAAGCTACTCCAGCATAGTTGACCAACAGCTGATGACTGCTATTTCATTCGAGTCTACGATCTACCACCAGTACTTTCCTGTTCGTCGGAATGTCATAGAATCCTTACTAATATTATAGAAGCGAAAGTGAGTTTGTTTGTTTGTTACGTCTTCACGCCTCAATGCGTGAAGACGTAATTAAATAAACCAATTTTGATAAATTTTGGTACATAAATAGTTGGCACTCTGGAGACTAAAAAAAGGAGGTAGAGGTTGGGAGTATGAGGACATAAAAAAAGTAAGAAAGGGGGGAGAAAGAGGGAAGAAAAGAGGAGAGAAACACAATATTTTTTCGATCATCTTGCGGTTTAAAGTTAGCGTTAGCCCAAAGTAACTATGCCGGACGATGCCAAGCAAGTATTACATATAATTTGAACTTAACTTTACACTACAATGTATGAAATTACTTCGTGAAACAATAGGTTTATGAGCTGCATTAACCTTTTAATGATCAATCTGCTTACAATGTGTATCACAGACGCCATTTTAAATTGCTTAGAAATATTACCCACTGTGCTGTTATGATCGTAAACGGATATTTAATCTAAGATTGCAGGAAAATATACTAGTTTAATTAGTTTATGCTTTATAGGGTTGTTTATCATGTAAAACGAGACCTAAACTATATATCTAGTAGTATATCTGTAGTCTATTTCATTATGGAATGCGTTTCCTCGGGAAATTAGGATAGCAACCATTTGTTTATCTTTTAAACATAAAGGTCGTGAGTTTCTTCGTAAAAAGTCGGCAGTATTGTCACATCGTTAATGTTTTCCCCATTGTTTGTCTTTTTTTTTATTTAGTGCATCTGTGTATCTATATGTTGATATATATTTATAATAATTTGTTTTATAACTATAGTATTTTATATATATATATAGAAGTTTTAATAAATAAAGTATTAGATAGTTTTACTTGGTAAAAGTCTAACGCTACCCCCGCTCCGCCTAGACCGAAGTAAGTTATTTGATGACCTCCTATACGCAAAAAATATCATAATAATAGTGGATTTTAAAATAACTTCGAATTTTCGACATTAAATTCACAAAGAACAACCTACAACTAGTTCATCAAGTCATGTCATGTCATGAAAATGTCTTGTTTCAGGGTGTAAACAAAACCTACACTAAGTCATTAATTATGCATTCTTGATATGAAACGAAGTAACTCTACTCTATAATTATTGCTGGAGGTCTCAAATTAAGGTCGTTGACTCTTATACCATACCCATTTTATCATTGATTTGGGTATAATTCACTCCTTGAATTTAAAGAGAGTGCAAAACGACAACTTTAACAGACGCGTTCATCGTAACAAATATAGTAACTCACCAACAAAAGACGAAACTGCTATGTCAAGTATGAGAACCACCTTAATGTTCTAATTAAAACTCCAACAACATTAAGCAAATGAGCTAAATAAATCTTCCGTAACGAGCTAAACCAAAACAACATACCGTTTTGCGAACCAATAAGAAAATTATAACTCAAACGGGAAGGAAAGTTTACGGTAATAAGGGTGGAACACACGCACATTTGCATGTGAAAAGTAACGAATAAATAACTTCGGGTAGCAGTGTGTCAAGGACCTTAATATGTTATCGATACTTCGACGATATTTTTTAAACCGTTTTTATTTTATTTTCTTGTATTATATCAGTCTTTATTTGGATTCTGTAAATCAAAAGGTAAAACGGAACCCATATTGGATCTCCTTGTTTTTTTTTGTTTGTCTATCTATTTGTTTAGATTCTTTATCTCGGGAACGCGGGCAGGTATCAAGTTAAAATTGAAACCATATACTCAATTCTGTGATCTTTTTATGTTGTGAAAAAACAACCTTCTACAGTACGGCCAACGATAGAAGAAGCGATACCAAATGTAAACAAAACCCATGCTAAAACCCCATCAAAAATGGCCGCCCGAATGTTGGCGAACCCGTTTTAACGTTGTCATGTTTTTGCCGGGAGAACGAGACATTACGACAAAGGCACAAGATGGAAAGAGCTAAATATTAGATTGTCAACGCCACAGTTGTTCTTTAGGTTAATGACCTTTCGTATCGATTCTCGTTGGCTCGTTGGCGTACTGTAAGTCTACGCAGTCAAAAGATTTGGCCGTTTATGTCGCAAACTTTTCCCATCGTCTTTTTGGGGTGTTCGCAACATATTTTCTTCTTCCATTCTCCCCTATCAGACGTCACGGCATCATTTACGCATTTCTCCTTCATACACATTCCATCCATCTATTCTTTGGCCTTCCTCGCACTCTCCGTCCATCAACATAAAACTAAAGTAAATACTATTTAAAGCAGAAAAAAAAACTTACACCTATCTTGAACAAAACGGTCGTTATCGGTTCGTCTCAAAGGGGAATGTGTTGCAGGCTTATTTATTGCGGTCATTACTAGCGGTACGGTTTCCTTATCGGGGTTTTGTTCTTATCTCGTTTTTTGGTAGGAACAATTTGGTTTTGTGTGTGTCAGTAGGTATACAGCCACTGGGTGTTAACTATTCACGAAGCCATCAACCATGCATTCTGTATTAATGATGTAACGAATGCAAATTTTTAAGCATTTGCGAACAAGAATGCGAATAAATGTTGTTCACATTCGCGAACAAGAGTGCGACACGAAAAATATTTAAAGACATTTGCGAATGTGAATATCATAAAAAGGAATATTCGCGAATGCGTATGCGGATATTCGTGACATCACTATTCTGTACATCAAATTAAGAAACTTTTTTGAGGTGAATAATTACGTTTTAGAACTTAATGAAACATACTTAAAACATTGTGCTGATGGATACATTTTAATTGTACAGGGGTTAGGGATGTATTTTTATATTGGAACGAAGTTACTTATCGCGCGTTGTCAAAGGGGGTTAGACGGAAAAAAATAAGACCAAAAGTTGTAACGACACGCTTTACTATAGTTGTGCGGCATGCACGTGTTTCTCTGTCTGTCTCTCTCTCACTCTCTCATAGAAAGCAAGTCAGTTATTTTCGTTTCGTCTTTCTATTTCGCATTGAACAGTGTGGTGTCGCGACGATTATTTTTGTTGAGTGTATACAGGTTTTTTGTACATAATAAATTATAACTTCGTTCCATCCAGGTGTCCCTTGACACCTCTCAAGTTTTTATAAATGCGATTTTTTGTGTAGATGAATGGATGGATGCATGGATGGTAAACGAGAATAATATGGCAAAGTTTAAAAGTTATATTAGTGCGATTTTAATACGAAATATTCTCTTAACCTTTCGTGTGTCTATGACGTGGATCCACGCGAGACACAATGCGTAATTAATTGTGTCTGTAATTCCGGCATACGAAAGGTTAATTAAAATCAAAACTAGACCTACAGTATTATGACGTCATTTGACGTATGATCTTCAAGATGGCCGCCGCCGTACGAAATAATTACTTCCCGTCAAAGGTTTTTCTCAAAGACGTGAGGCGACGCGGTTTTCGTTTGATAAATGGTGCCGACTCTGAGCATGTGTAGAGTGGAAATGTCTTTACTTATATAGTTTACCTACTAGCTTTTGTCTGTGGTTTCGCTCGCGTTAAATTCGGGATAACACAGTTCCCCTTTCCTGATTTGCAGGTACCTGCTACCTGTAGTTTTTGCCCTAGCGCCTTATTTATTGTAATAGCAATGCCATGGCATATCTTAAAAAAAGAATCATTTTTGTTATAGACTGGTAAGTGATTAACCTGTTTTCAGAGTTTTTATGCCGCCCGTCAAAAAATATCATAATAAAGCAATATAATTTTATTCAAGTATGTGTTACATTTCATACGAAATATTTTCCAAGAAACCTGTATTTTTTTACATTTCCTTACAGACAGACAGACTGACAGACGGACAACAAAATAATCCTATTAGGGTTCCTAGTTTTTCCTTTTGAGTTACAGAACCCTAAAACAATAAAAGAGCTTCAGAAAATATCGCTCCTGCACGTAGTGTCGCAAGTTATTTTGATGCACTGTGCTACGACGTAGCTGCTGTCGCCATTTTGTCAACGCTACACGAGCTACGCGGTCGTAGCACGTAATCGATCTGCTACGCTTCAATTGTTGTAGCTAGTATGAATTTTCCTGGGTAAATGCTAAACAGGAGCATATTTCGTCTATCTATTAGTTGTTGCAGCGCGCATGCGTACAGCACAAAACGGTTTGCGGTAGTTTTGTATGCGTGATGGACGACGATCTCAAAAACTCAGAGTGGACTACAGTACGGCCAACGAGAAGCGACACGAAAGGTCATTAACCTAAAGAACAACTGTGGCGTTGACAATCTAATATTTAGCTCTTTCCATTTTGTGCCTTTGTCGTAATGTCTCGTTCTCCCGGCAAAAACATGACAACGTTAAGACGGGTTCGCCAACATTTGGGCGGCCATTTTAGATGGGGTTTTAGCATGGGTTTTGTTTACATTTGGTATCGCTTCTCGTTGGCCGTACTGTAAGTGTTTTTAGTGAGCTAAGAAGACAGTGGGATTGGCCGACTTAATAAGTCACCAAGTAAGCCTTCACAATAGGTAGACTACAAGTTTAATAGACAAAAATCCCTAATCAAATAAAAGCGATAATGATCACCATGAAACGCCTTACATATTCCCAACTCAACTGATGTCTAATCCAGTCAATTTATTTCCAAAAAAGACAGTCGCCCCATGTAATGTGTAATACGATGCCACTTGGTAAGACTGGTTGTCAGTCGGGTCTTAACGAGTCGTGGATGAAACTCTTTCTATATAATACCCGTCATCCATCCGTCGACTAACCAATCCATCCATCTTTTAAAATAATTTCAGTTACAGCATACCTGAAACACTGGGTTACAGGATATGTTATTACAGTTTACATAAATGTTCATTAAAACAACAGGGTAGCACTGTAGACCCTCGTTACTCATGCGTCGATGTTATTTTTACCCCGACCGAACGTAGGGTATGACAGGGGTAGGAAAATATGGTCTTGCATACAGAATAATTTAATTGTAGTAGTACTACGTTATCTTCAACACAACACAACCTAAACGGTGAGCGATGGGTAGCTCTACATCCGTCCATGTAGTTAAATAAATATCTTGGGACTACTCCCACACGGCTATCTGACCCCAAGCTAAGCAGAGCTTGTGTTATGGTAACCAGACAACTGATATACATACTTATATAATTTATAAATACATACATAATATAGATAAATCACACCCAGACACAGAACAAACAATCATGCTTATCACACAAAGTTTGTCCTGGGTGCAAATCGAACCCACGACCTCCGACTACGACGCTCAGTAGTCAGGGCCACTAACCACCAGACCAACAGGTACGATAAGCCATGTCGACGACGCGTTCGACATCCACGCGCGCCTCAAAGAGATGTCAGAAAAGCAGAGGGGTCCGCCAGGGCCACTGACTGCCGAATCTGCGGGTTAGTTAGAAAAAGATACCGTGGCCCCGGATTATAGAAATAAGTTTATATTTACAATATTAGTACCTACATTACAACCGTGTAAAGCCGGGGCGGGTAGCTATTCACTATATAATAATATTATGTGAATGTTTGTGAGGATGGATGGATGTATGGATGTTTGTTACTCTTTCACGTCAAAACGGTTTAACGGATCTTGATGAAATTTGGCTCAGAGGTAGATTAAGGTCTGGAATAACACGACATAGGCATTTTTATTCCATATCAAACGGGTAAAATCGTAGGTGCTAGCTAGTTTTATCATATAACTGAGAAATTATCAGTTTATATTTGCTTAACGTACATAATCGTAGCATTCCTTCATCTAAGCTGGAATTCAGAAACCTATTACTTCAGCACCTACAGTAGCCTACATATTATATTTTATTACTCATTCCTTTTATTACCACTTCGGGCTTCTGTAAAAAATATCGTTCCCGCACTAATCTAAAATTTATTACCTACTATAAGACATTTCTGTGAACGTATATGCCCTGTATGGCACATGGGTAAAATTCATCGTCACATAGTTCTTTTCAATACATTTTACAAAAATATTAGAATCATTTGCAAAAATTGTCACGTTTTTATTTTAAACTAGCAGCGCCCCGTGGCTTTTCCGGCATAGACTGGGATAACAGTCGATGTCTCAATCCAAGGTACAAGCTATCGACATACAAAATTTCACACAAATCCGTAAGGCGATTTATTAGTGAAATAGTAACAAACAGACACACACATACTGCGCCTTTGGAATATAGTGTGAAGTGTGATAAAGAGAAAGAATGTACTATTCTCCTTTCTGTTAAAGAAAATGTGTAACAAAATTGAATTTCCAACCACCATTGGCGCGGTGACTCGATTCAGTAAGGGAGTGCCGGGGGAACGTAAATCTTAAGACTCTTTTGAAATGGGATGTTTACAGAAATGTATAGACGCTTTATAAAGTTGATATTTTTTGGGTTGAAAAGATAGGTTTATTAGGGAATGCGAATGTATGTAATTGGGTAGTTGACACCATTAACCAATAATTTAAAAACACAATTTTTCTGAAAGAACACCTTATTATAGACCTGAGAACTGCATTCATCTTAAAATAACTTCAAATTCGATTTTTAGTTGCTTATAAATCTATGGTGGAAACGCGTTTTGACAGCTCATAAAAAGTATCTCAATTGATTGGTGGTGTCAACTACCCTATTGTGCAAACGATCAATGTCACAAGAATTATTTTCTATTCTATTCTATTCTATTTTTGTTATATGGCAATTAGAGCCGATGTCGACTATTGTGCCAATGTCGAAAGTGAATTGGAAAAGCAAGTGTTGTTAAAAAATTAAAAAACTACTGTAGACACAAACAAGATTCCTCGATGTATACAGTTGTGAAACTTGTTGGGTTAGTACGGGACTGAAACAAACAGAAAAATAAAATTACATAAATATTATAAATGTTAATACATCAAAATATATAATAATAGTTATATTGTAGGTATGCCACATTTAAACGGTGGATTGGAGTTGAGTACAACTCATAGTTTTATATTATTGTGGCGGATGAAAGTCATCAGCGCCACAAGCAATTCTGGAGAGGAATATGTAAGTAGGGAGGGGAAATTAATCGGAAGAGGGATCTTAAATTTAGGGAGGCGACTATATAAAGAATTATTTTATAACTGACTTTGAAAAATAATAGGTTTTGTGTTCGGTGTCAAAAAAACCTTTGTTGGATCACTTTGTTTTCCGTCTATCTGTCTGTCAAAACCCTTTATCTCGGTAATGAAGGAGGTTTAGAGTTGAAATTAAAACCATATATGTAACTATGGTTCCTTTGTGCTGTGAAAATCAACCCTCTAAGTATGCGCAGTCAAAAATATGGCTGTTTAGTTAAAAGTTTGTACAAAACTCATGGTGCGCTAGTCTGACTAGCTCTAGTACAGGTTTTTTTTATGTATGTGTTCACCGATTTCTCAGTCAATTTTGAACTGATTTTCATGATAGAAGAGTATTATCATAAAAAAGTATTAGTATTTACGAAGATTTGATGCTGATTTTCGGAGGTTTACAATAAAACTCTTAAATGATGGTGTTTTCCATCATTAGAAAGTTCCTTTGGGTAGTCTCTCGTGATTGTTGTAATCACGTAGACATGTATTTTTTGTAACAATTCCACAACATTAATTTACACCTATATTTTAAAATACCTCCCGATCTATATCTATATTTTTAAATACGACGTTTACATCGCACATTTATTTAGTTGCTAGCATGAGCATTTTTACCTTATTGTTAAGTGACTATTTAATTATAATTGAGTACACTTCCGACCGTTTTATTGTAAACACCTTTAACAAGATATAAATAATTTATCAAGAAATCAGCAAGAATATTTTGTCTTCCATGAAAACTCATTACATGTATTAGCAAGCAAGAGCTCGTATATTATGGTCGTTGGAGCCTAAGTGTTAAGTTTAAAAAAAAAACAGCCTTTAGCCAAGACATGTATTGTTACTATATAAAATGAATGGATAGTAATAATTTTTATGGGATTAAACAAACAAAAATTTTAAACCCTCTTTCGTGGCTGAGAGTAATAATCCAACTTGGGAAGTCCTTGTAGACTCCCTAAACCACTTTTTAATTCCACTTTTCTTCAGCTACTAACGCGATGCCCAAAGAAAAGTGTCAAGTTCGAGTTATTCTTAAAAAATAAAACTCGTAGTTCGATAGTCACTTAAAATAAACACAATGTTTAAATTAAACCAAAGTAGGTACACCAAATCACCAGACAGCCATCAAAATGATAAATGCCATAATAATTAAAATAGCACTTTAAAATAATCACCAATTTTGATCAACGGCGCATTGTCTCTAAAACCATTGTGCTTACACCACGCACTGATAACAGCTTTAATTAAAAGTTGCATGAATGAAAGCCTTATTCAATGGCCAGTTTAAATGTTATAGCAGCAGCTGAGCTTATTAATAAAGGCCCTCAAAAACCATTTTAAAGGCCCTCTGCAAGGACCTCGCTGTCGTCAGATCGATATTAAAGTTGTAAGATTTTGTTACTTGAAAGGATTTATTGCTTTTCAGGAATGAATATTTATGGCTAAGGGCGTTTTAATGTCCTTACAATACACAGGTCAACGTGAAGAAAAGGAGCTCTTGGTTAGATAATAACAGCCTAAGGCTCAGGTTAAGCCGCGCTTGCCCAGATTGGTCTGTGGATGGGTGACCACCCATTTAATACAGAGTTTCCTCCTTGTCTCGGAAAGCACGATAAGTTGTTGCTCCTGGCTGTCATTTGTAGATCTTTGACAGGCGTTACAGGTAATAAGTGGCCCGAAAGTCTGACTATCAGTCTTGCAAGAGGTATCGTATTGCTCAGTCTTAGTGGACATCAGACAAAGACTGCTATCTGAGATCTGATTAGCTCTCCAGTCGAATCCACTCCGCAAATGACTTCTCCCGGCCTGGGCGGAGTAGAAGGGAGTGGTGATGAGTTGTCCTGACTAAAACCATCCATATATTCGTTCTTTTGCTCTTTGTAGCCGCGGTATATCTTTCCAACCGGGAACTGTTTTTTTGGCTGCACAGTTAGCGCAGTGACTGAGCGATTGACTTCTACGCTGCATGTCACGGGTTCGATCTCCGCACGGAACAAATATTTATTTATTTACTTAAAAGACTATAAGCTAACAGTACATGAAACCAAAACACTTATATTCTAAAATTTAACACTTACTTAAATAAAAAAAATAACTTACTAACTATTACTTAAAAATAAATATATAAATTTACAAATTACATATGGTTTATCATGGAAGATATCCAGATGTACGTGCTGAGTGAGCAAAGAGTTGAGCAGTGTGATAGCTCGAGCTGTGGGCGCAGCAGCCGCTCGACGTGTGCGCACTCCCGGGGGCGCGGCGAACAGTTTTCTCCGACGACGAGGACCCTCCCCGCCTTCACCCTTTGAAATCATCCTAGCCTAGCCTTTTCCCAACTTTGTTGGGGTCGGCTTCCAGTCTAACCAGCTACAGCTGACTACCAGTATATTCCATAGAACGACTACCAATCAACAACAAATGTAGTAATTTGACCAATTTTTTTGGTATAGAAAAGAAAATAAGTTTCGTGTCAACAAATACCGACATTCATTACTTTAATGAGGCGATGTGATAAAGATCAGACTTCGATTTGTCATTATTTATGGTTCATTATGTATATCGTATTTTATATACACATTTTACATATGAACATATGTTTACCATTGCTGTAATATACAAATAAGATTTATGAAAAAAAAATAGAATATAAATTGACCAAAATAAAATACGACACGGTTAGTGCAATGGCTGAGGGATTGGCTGTTGCGTTACGTGTCGTGGGTTCAATACCCGCACTGAACAAATACGTGTAATACAGTTGGTTGTTAGGTCTGGCTGTTTGTGAGTTTTACACATTAGAGTTTATAAATGCGGGAACGTTATGAGGGGTAACGTTTTTTTCTTATGGAGGATAGCAGAAAATACACAAAGCCACCTGCAATCGTAGTTATAATGTATATTTATCGCTATGTAAATTCGCTCTAATGGGCACATAAATGCAATGTTCTCCAGCAATTAAACTCCGCAGTCAATTAAAAAAAAAGAAAAAAATGCAACGGTTTTTTTTAATGATATAAAATATTGCCAGCCAGCAAATTCTTTTCAGCTCTCCTATTTCTTACATTCCTGAAACAAAAAACTAAATTCGACCTCCCACCTAAGTTTAAAAATACATAAAACTGAAACAATACAAACTTCTAACTCTAAATGTACGTCTACAAGAACTTCGAAATGTACTTTCCACTTTAAATATATTACACTTTGAAAAGCTAAAATATCTGCAAACTTCGTGAAGACTACCTTCCCTGAAGAATTGTCACGATGTCGTAATTATGCAGCCACTTTCAAATTCAAAAGTCACCGAGTTTTTATTCAGATAGGGCTGATAAAGGTTCTGAGTTACAAAACATTGTTACTTTAGAATAATTTACGATTTAATTTAATTTGACGGCATGGTTGGCACAGCGGCTGAGCGTTTGACTGCTGCGCTGCGTGTCGCGGGTTTGGGCCCCGCACGGAACAAATATTTGTATGATTTACATGTAGTTGTTTCAGGTCTGGCTGTTTATGTTTGTAAGTTTAAATGTTTGTGAATGCACCAACGATACAAGAGAAATTCCTTATGTATAAGGTATTATAAAAAAGGCAAATTAATTTACTTAAACGACGGTTGTATATGAGATTTAACATGTTCAAAACACAATACTGCGCTTCAAAACAAATAACACTGACGTGGTTAAAAAGGCAGCCTAACTCAAATGTGACTGGGCAATACATGTCAACCGCATGCTAGACAAACACTGGGCTAAATAGCACAAAACGTGTGCCCTGACAGAGTAAGACAAGGTCTTTGCAGGCCACTAAGAAAATGAACGGAGATGACGGGACGAACTGTATAGAAACTGGGTAGACCTGGAAGGAAGACCACGGTTTCGTAATAGTTGGAAAGAGTTGTGGGATGCCTTTGCCCAGAAGTGGGATAGAACAGAGATAGAGCTCGAAAAAAGGAAAGTTTACGTCTGCGATTGATTGTCAAAGATTCAAAATTGACAGCTATAACCAGCGGCTAATCGTACTACCCAAAGATATATAGGTAGATAGATAGATAGATAGATAGATAGATAGATAGAAGATAGAATATTCTTTATGATGTACACCATACAAATGACAAGAATAACATTAAACAACTTATAAATAGGGAGACAACGGGCGGTGAAAGTACAAAGCTGTTCCGGTGTGTACCTAAAATGGTGACCGTATCGACGGACCTACTACAAAACGTGTAGTTATACAAGATTGATCGATCAGTGAGACCGTTCAAATTAAGCCACAAACCAAATCCAAGCTCATTCCAATCCCTCAATTTAATTTCCGAAGCTACACTTAAAAGAATACATAAATAAATACGACAACATTCCCGTCATTCTCCGTCACTTCCCTAATATATTTCCGAGCACATTTTTCTCGGCATCTCCCTTATCTTACCGCTTTTGGCAACACGTTCCCATTCAAAAGGCAATTTGTTCTTTTTCCAAAAATTGAGTGGGCACATTCGTGCATCGTTATTTGTGGCTCACTAGGGAATGCCCGCCTGTCCCTGTCTGCTTCTACCATTTCTTGCCCGTATAGATCTTTTCACACGTGCGCGTCCTGAGTTCCGTGTAGCATTCCCAAAAGGGTAACCTCCTTTTCGCCCGTCTGCGAGGCAGCAAAGACAATGTTTTGTTTTTGACGTGTACGTGTCTATGTTTTTTTGTACGTAAGGATGTTTACCCTCTATGCATCCGAGGTGTATTTGTGTAGATTTTTACACTAGGTGTATTTGATTTGGTTTAATGGTCGCAAGATTGACTGCAAAGAAGAAGAAAAAAAAATCTTGATCCGGGAATTGAACCCTCATGGGGTTCAATTCCCGGATCAAGATTTTTTTTATTGAGGTTTTCCTTAAAAAAAAAATATTACTATACTAGCTAGCGCCCGCGGATCAGCCCGGGCGATATCGAAAGAAAAAGTATTCTATGTGTTATTCCAGACTATAATGTAGGTACCTATGTGCTAAATGTCATTAAGATTCTTTCAGCCGTTTTGACGTGAAAGAGTAACAAACATCCATCCTCACAGACATTTGCATTTATAATATTATAAGTAGGAATTAGCACTTTTTCCTTTTTATTATGTTTTGGCGAAATACCTCCAAAACTGATGCGGTGTTTGAATTTGTGCCCAGTTCATGGAAACGAGTTTGTCACCACCATTGAACTTAAAAATAACAGACGAAACAAACGGATATATATATATATATTTTTTTTTTATCTTGGGACAACTCACACACGGCTATCTGTTCCCAAGCTAAGCAGAGCTTGTGTTATGGTAACCAGACAACTGATATACATACTTATATAATTTATAAATACAAACATATTATAGATAAATCACACCCAGACACAGAACAAAGAATCATGCTCATCACACAAAGTTTGTCCTGGGTCGGAATCGAATCCACGACCTCCGGCTCAGCAGTCAGGGCCACTAACCACTAGACTAACAGGCCCGTCAATTAACAAATTTACTTCCAATTTCAATTTCAATTTACTTCCGGAAGTCGTTGACTTGTTTGATTCATAGATATTTTTTGCCACAGACTTTGAAAGTCGGTTAAAAATAAGATGTACTTATTAGGTAGTATAATTCTGCTTAATCCTTCGAGGATAGCAAGCCGTAATGTTATGATGTTATATACTTTGATTCGTGTGGGTCCTGCGATGACTATTTTTTTCTTTTATAAATTTCAGCCTGAAAAGTGCAAAATTGCCCGAGTTTGTTATGTCTTGTTCATTTTGTAAAGTCGTTATTTTGTTAGTTTAGAAAATGTCTTTGAAGTTTCTAAGACAGTTTTGAGTTGATAAAATGATAACATTCTTTCCGAGCCCAGTTAACCTGATTAGCTTTTCCTTTTTTTCAGTCTTATCAAGGGATTACAGATTTTAATGGTTGTCAGAATAATTAATTTTGTTGAATCGTTTTCGAGACTTTTATGAATCTTGACGATCTTTATAATATTCTGGTGTCACAAATTTAGTTGACATACTTCTTCAAAAACATAATACATATGTATTTAGCCATCTTCAAAAGAGGACCAGCTGCCCTACCATGACGTCTTAAAGCCGAACTTATTCCACTGAGGGAAAAAGACAGAACTATACAGGGTGTCTAGCACCATCTCTTTCTCACACAGGAATAAGAATTGCTATAACATGTCATGGTAACCTTTTAGAGCAGCGGTTAAAACCACTGGGTACAGCTAGTGACATATAAAAACAAAAAAGTGCAATAGTACTCTGCAATGCTATCGACTCTCGTATCAAAACGCCATTAAACAAAGAATTACATAATAATTGGAACAATCAATTGTATTAGTTGTCCGCTTTCAATGTTATTCTCATAAATATTTTATAAGCAAGAACGTAAAAGCGATGTTATAAAAAGTTGTAGCGACGGTCATAAAAAAATACCGTAGTCTATGGATTGCCAATTTCAAAAAGTTTAAAGTCTAATGTGCCAGTAATTTTCTTTTTTTTTTCATATAGTTTTTACGACTGTCCGAAACTTTTTTATACCAGGATCTACAATTCTAAATACGAAAGTTCTCGAGTCCTAAACAAATAGATTCCATTATAACAGTTCTCAACTTCAATTCAAAACCATAAAACAACTAACGAAACTCTAAAATCTGCTATATAAATTTTAGACATTAAAACGATAAGTTTGACGTTTTCTGCTCCACCATGTTTTATTAGGAGTTTGCTAATTAACTGAACATCTGGTAAATTTCACTAATTATAAAAGTGGGAACAACATATCGTCCTGGAAAGTTACACACACAGCTATAACGATTGCGAGGAGAAGCTTGTGTGTTAAAACCACGCTTGCCTAGGTTGGCCCAGAATTGTTGACTACCCAACCAATTGGAGTCCTGCTCCCCTACCATGACGTCTTAAAGCAGAACTTATTCCACTGAGGGAAAGAGATGGTGCTAGACACCCTGTATAGCTCTGTCTCTTTCCCTCAGTGGAATAAGTTCTGCTTTAAGACGTCATAGTAGGGTAGCAGCTCAGCATAATGCCATAATGTAAAGCGTTTCAACGAACGCTCTGCGCATAAAAGTGGCATTTGACATCGAACAAAGTATGGATCACAAAATACCAACGGCATGGAAAAGGAATTTTCATTAAAATAGCTAGCATTATTACATTTTATTATTTTAAAAGAATGTTAGAAACATCGAGAATAGAGATTAAAGTCGCTAAACAATGTTTTTTTCATAAAACCTTTTTTTATTTTCCCATCGTAATTATCGTCAAAAACTAAGAAATAAATTGTAATAATTGTACCGTTTAAAAAAATATCATGCGTTTTATTACACCTAATGACCTGAAAAAATGTCATTTAACATTGTTCAGTACGCCCCTACATTCGACATTTCATGTTACCAGTTAAAGAACCTCGTTGCTAAATAATAACAGCCTCACGGGTCGATATTTGAGGTTAAGCTACGCTTACTGAGGTCGGTCTGTAGATGGATGTAATGCAATACATAACGCGTTAAGCCATTGATCTCTACTTTCATCAAAAATCTTTGACAGTTGTTACAAGTAGTAAGTGGCCCGAAAGTTTGACAATCTTATCAAAGGCCCAAGTACTATCTGGGTTGTGGAGGTCATGTAAAATATTTGTTGGGAATCGAACCCCAACAGGCAAAGTCAGCACGCGCAGGCGGCGTGCATACCACATACACGTCATCAGCTCGCGGCCAGCGGAGCGGCGGGCACACGTACACGGTCCGTCATCGACCTTCGCACCGCCTTCTCACAGTCGCATCGGACGCTCTCAATTAACAATACTGTTTTACCGGATCTATTGCACCTTCCAAACAAAAAGGCAATAGAAATATAGATAGACAAAAAGACCTACTGTACAGTTCCCAAAAAAATACAGTCTATTTTATTAGATCCTCATATAATATATGTATATATATACTGGTATTTATTGTCGCCGGTAAAACTTGACGCAAATTTAGTTTAGAAAAGCTAGACTGGCAATGAGGCTAACGCTATCAAGCCATTGCCATCAATTTCGATATCTTCCATCGCAACTAGCAAACTAGAAAGAGAAAAATCGTGCAAACGTGCCGAATGCCAAAAACTAGGAGTGAATTCAGAAAGTATCAACTACCCGCAACTTTAACCGGGGCGTAGTTGTGACGGAACTGTTGGAAAACCAGCAAAGTGCAAGTTGGACCCGCGCTCTGAAGGTTCCGTATAGAAGAGGGATAAAATACTTGTCACAAAAAGTTTCATCAATGTAGAGATGGATAGAATGTGTAAAAAATGGTTAAAGGAGTAAATTACACAATGACGATTGACATGGACGAATGGAAGAAAAACCATGTCGCGGTAAATTTAATTAATATGAGACTAGAGCAGGAAGATATTTACATACAGTTTAGAGTATTTTTGCAGATACTAATCACAAACCGAATTTAAGCTATCGCTTTCTTGCCGTAGTTGCGGGTTGTTCGAAAGAGATACCGCAGCCCCGGAACGTAAAGGGCAACAGAAGGAACATGGGTGGGTTTTAGTCAGTTCAAGTCTGAAATGCCCGTCCAGAGCGGGGGAAGTAATTTGATGTTTTCCCACCCGGAAAAAAAAAGCTATCGCTTTCCTACCCTTTTGATTTTTAAACGAATTTGATAACAATTTAGGTGTGCAATCAAGCATTTTCTATATTCTTTTCAAAATATCGATACGCTCATATTTACACATTTTTGATAAAACTAGATGTTCTGCAACTAGAAGTGAAAGATGCGTTTTTGACTATAGAAAATAATAGAAAAAGAGCCTTCCACAGTTGTTCCTGATATTCACAGGCAACTTAGTTCTAAAATTTAGGTGGTGGACAAACAGACAATGGATAGACGGCATAGACTTATTGATCGGACGACACGGTTGGCACAGTGGCTGAACCATCGACAGATGCGCTGCTTGTCGCGGGTTCGATCCCCGCACAGAACAAACATTTGTATGGCCTACATATAGTTGTTTCGGAACTGGATGTTTATATATGTAAGTTTAAATGATTGTAAACGCACCCACGATACTGGAAAAAAATTAAATGAGAGAGTTCCGTTATTTATTTTTTTAAAACGTTGCCCACGTTTTAACAAAATAAAAAAACGAATTCTCTTACCATTATCACCGCCACCCGACGTATACGGAACCCTAAAAGTATCGCAGAGCAAACCCAGTCGATATTTGTGCTCCAAATTAATAGGACGTGCTTCTCAACTGGTGTAAACGAGCGAACTTTAACGTTTTCTGAATATTTTGTACAGAACATTTTGTAGTGTCAGAAAAAGGAGTAGATTAAAAAAAACAGCTGGTTTTCAATTATGTAGATACATTATTATAGCTGTATTGGACAAGTAGTGTATGAAATAAACTTTATTTGAAATTTTTGACAGGAAACAAAATCTTTGGAACGATTTCATTTAACATTTCAAGCACAAAGTACAGAGACGGACTTAATACTAAATACTTTTCGTGCCAGTCAACCTTTGGGTGATACAGAGACAAACAGTTGTAACAGTTTTTAATAGTAGTACAATACAAAATCGAAGCTTATGTGAGTGCTACATTTACAAGGTATGTGGCATTGGAAGACGCCCTAGAAGGTCATATTCTGACCTAATTGGTGAAGTTCTTTGGAAAGGTCATGTGTGTAGTACCCGCAACTGGTGTCCGCGTATGACGAGATATGAATGAAGACGAGCAGGACGCGTTCGGCTCTCGAAATGGCAGGCAATCACCTCCTACTGCGAAGTAGTCATGCTAGCCAAGGAGGTGGCCGGGCGTCTGAGGGAGAGAACTTCAAACGTGGGAGACGCCCCGGGCTTCAGGCGCTGCGAGACGACTCCCGGCTGCTGTAGATATATAGAGCCTGTGGACGGTGAGCAATGGGTAGCTCACCGACCGTCTGTCTATTGACGACAGGCCGTGTCGACGGTGCATCCGTGTTCCAAGCGTGCCTCAAAGAGATGTCAGCAAAGCAGAGGGGCCCACCAGGGCCACCGCCTGCCGAGGTTGCGGGTTATTCGAAAGAGATACCGCGGCCCCGGAAAATAGACGGCAATAGAAGGAACATGGGTGGGTTTTGGTCAGTACAAGTCTGGCACTCTCCCCCACTTCGTCCAGAGCAAGGGAAGTTATTTGATGATTACCCAACCGAATAAGAAAGGGATTTTAGCAGAAACCGTTTTGTTGCTTCTGCCTACCCCATAGAAATGAGGCTTGAATTTATGTATATACAAAAACAAAGAAACAATTTAATTTGCCACACTATTTAGCCTACAGCCAACAGCGTGGCTCCCTGAAAATTAGACTGTAATAGAAAAATTACCCGTAATAATGTCAAAATTTAAATAAACAACTCATTACTGAAAGCCTAAGGGGATGACCTCACAATTCGCTTTAGCGTAAATTCAAAAAATATTTTTTATTTGGCAAATTGGAAGAGCTACTTACGAAAACAAAAAATGGCGTCCTCAAAAGGTTGAGTTAAACTGCTGCGGGCGAGGCCCTTAATCAAAACATATAAATTCTGGAGGCATAGTACGTGAAAATATGGTCTAGGATTTATTTTGGCTCTAGAATCTGGGCTTAAAATTGTAAGGATGCCTGCAGGCTTTTTGCCCACACATTAGTCCTCTGTAAGCAAACTAGACTAGCTTAGTTTTAACTTAGTTTTTATACTACAAAAAAATATAATAATATCGTAGACTCAAAAAATATAATACTATTGGATATGACTAGCGGTTTCACCCGCTGCTCTGCTAAATTAAAGTAGATAACGACCAATTCTCAGATCTACCGAATATATACATAATTTTTAGGGTTCCGTACTTCAAAAGGAATAAACGGAACTCCTATTGGATCACTTTGTTGTCCGTCTATCTGCCTGACAAGACCCGACATATAAAATTCTCGTGTCACAGTTTTAGTTGCCTTACTCCTCGGAAACGACTTGACCGATTTTGATAAAAATACAGGCTAAGAGCGAGTGGGACTCGCGCACCGAGAGTTCCGTACAAACTTGTGACATAAACGGCCATATCTTTTGACTGCGTAGACTTAGAGGGTTGATTTAACAGCTCCAAGGGACTACAGATTATGAGGGACTACAGGTTTCAATTTCAACTAGATATCTCCACGCGTTTTTGAGATAAAGGGTCTTGACAAACAGACAGACGGGCAACAAAGTGATACAATGAGGGTTCCATTTTTTCCTTTTGACCTACAAACCCAAAAAAAAATTGTTTTCTGCCAATTTACTTGAGAACCAGTATCTAAAAAATTTAACGATATTATATAAACACACATAAAGAATTTTCTCACAAATATACGAGTATGGCAGGGGCATACAAAATTACTTTGGGTCGACATCGCGCCGTACATTAGACCCATATAAATATTACCAGGACACGGTCCCATACCAAATTCTTGAATTGATTCACTTGGTAAATTTGGTTAAGTCAACTTTGTAAATAAATGAAATAAAATAAAAACGAATTGAACATAAAAAGCTGCTATTTTTTGTGTTCATAAACATTTATTTTTTGGATTGAAGTTCCTTATCAAGCGTTGCGAAAGGGGGCTAGACGGAAAAAACTATGACCAAAAGTTGTAACCACACTTTTTGTTTAAGACTAAAACCTGTAACGACACTTTATGCTTAGGGCCCGAAGTTGTAACGACACTGTTTGCTTAAGGCCAAAAGTTGTAACGACACTTTTTGCTGTAGCTGTAATCGGTCTGCGCCTGTTTCTCTGTATGTCTCTCTCTCTCTCTACGAAAGCAAGCCAGTTATTTTCGTTTCGTCTTTCTATTTCGCATTGAACAGTGTGGTGTCGCGATGATTATTTTTGTTGAGTGTATACATGTTTTTTATATATTAATAATAACTTCGTTCCATCCGGGTGTCCCTTGACACCTCTCAAGTTATTTAATAGAAATATTCAAAAGTGAACAGAAGCAGTAATAGGTGATAGAAAATAAATGAATTCCTTAGAATTGAAAAGAACCAAGGGTGATAACCCTTTTTTTAACGATCTAAGTGTCGATAAACGATGGCTGTCTTCACAGAAAACCCTGTAGCTATTTCAAGCAATAAACCAAGTCTAGATTGCTGTCCCTTATCTACGCTACATACGGAACTGACGTCAACCAAGTCTGACCCGATTACACGTTATTGCACAAGTTTTGACCACATGTTACCCGGTATCGACCCCCGTACGGGTTCAAGTTTTAACTGCTTCCAAGTCGTTTAGTTGTACCTGCAGGTTATGGAGGTTTTCTAATTAGTGTAATAGGCAATTAACTTTAAAATAAAACTTACTTATTACCCTTTCTTCAAGGAAACTGTTTATAACAATTACCCATAATGAACATAAAAAGCCAATATAAGTAAAATCCTTACTAATATTATAAAAGCGAAAGTGAGTTTGTTTGTTTGTTTGTTACCTCTTCACGCTTTAATGGCTAAACCGATTTCGATGATTTTGGTTGGTACAGAGATAGTTGGGAACCAAGAGACGGACATAGGCTAATATTTTTTTGAAAAAAGTAAGATGTGAGGGAGAAAGAGGGAAGAAAAGGGAAAACTTAGCGTTGCTATTACAAATCAATAAGGCGCTACCGAATTTAACGCGAGCGAAGCCGCGGGCAAAAGCTAGTATGAAATAAAAAGTTAATGATTTTTGAGTAGTAAAAGGAGCATTGTTATGCACGCGGGCCAATCATTACGCTAATATCTACAAAGCCAATAATGTCCACTCATTCACAAAGAATAGGTAAAACAGAATCTATACAAGAAATAGAAAAAAAATGCAATTAAAGCTCTCTACCTTAACTACAAATAAAGATAACATTCCTGTTTTCAACCTTAATTTTTTTTTCAGTTGACACTGCAAAAACAAAAGCAATCCTCATTTGTCAGACATACGAAAATAGCCTTGTGAGCATGAGGGAACAAAAGAACAGCTGCCTGCTATTGTTATTATTATTCTTAACCTCTGTTATTGTAAGAATAGCTAATATTTTTTTTTTCGAATTTCTGAAGATTTTCGCTTATAACTGTTTTATTTTTTGTTTTACGACAAAAAGTTACTGGACCAAAGTTGTAGAGAATTTAATTTTTAAAATTAATAAATATTTTAAGAGATATATCGTAAAAACCTTTTCAACCCTTATTTTCAAGATGGCGGCAGTGGGACAAGGGTGGCGACCCCACAAACTTGGTTCTGGCTTTACACTGACCCCCCTACACATCAAAAAAATAAAATTGCGTCCTCTAAAAAACGCAACCCCAAATGTAACTTTTCAATGGCCTATTAGTGTGGGCAACGAGACACGGTGATAACAGGGATGTGATATTCGATTTATTTGATTCTAACAGTACCTACTACCTTATCTAACCTACCCTATACAGGGTCATTGAAAAAATACCCGAAACCTCTTAATCCTGCCTTCATATCATGACCCTGAACAACATTTGTTCTACGACTTTTCAAATTTCGAAGCATTTTTTTTCCATACAAAAAAATAAACTTAGTCAAAATTTTGCATATATCATTTATGCGGTGAGTGCGGTGACCGACGAAAGGGAGCCGGCCGCGCCGGCGCGGCTAGATCAAACAGCGCGCCACGCTCAAGGAAGCGAGCGGGCGCACAGCGCGGGGTTCGGGGTGACAGTCGCATGAGTGCCTTACTCGTAAGAACACGCGTGCGCGTATACCGCTATCGAAATTCGCGCGTATTAGTAAATTAACTACATATTAGCGGTTTCATATTTTGAATTCAATTTACTTCATCCATCTGTTGATATTGAAGAATGTGTTATGTAGGTACATCCTTGTAATGCGATGAAATATTCAGGGGTCAATGTACTACTTGTATGTTGCCTACATTTATTATTTTACTCGATTTTGGTTGCTTGCACTTAATAATCGCCAATAATTGAGCAAATCTTCTGTAGGTACGGTACCTACCTTGTTAAACGTAAGTCGACAAGGTCCAATTTAACATGCGCGCGGCGCGGCTATCAAAGTGGGTACGCGTGTAGTATACGCAAATTTTACAGACGTCAAATAAATGAAAACAAATTGTTTTTGGCTACGTTGTTTAGTTGAGGTCAAAGTCGTAGAACAAATGTTGTTCAGGGTCATGATATGAAGGCAGGATTAAGAGGTTTCGGGTATTTTTTCAATGACCCTGTATAGGTATGTAGGGTGGGCTAGATAAGGATCCTGGACCTACCTCCTTACCTTCTTAATTGACAAATAGAACAATCAAATTCGCCACGTTTTTGTGTTGTTTTGCTATACGGGGCGAAGAAAAATCAAAAGCTATGGAAATCGGTGAAGCCACCTCGAACAACTTTGTTTTATATATTAAATTTCTTATTTTTGTTACTTAAAGTGAAACAGGCCAGCTAACTAAGTGCTTCTTTTAGAAAAAAAAAAGACAAAGCGAAGTTTATATAAACTGTTGAGAATTTAAGGAAACTTACTTAACTTGCATTTAAAACTTATTTTCTTTACAGCGTTCTGAGTGTAGTCAAAACAGCGAAGGGAAAATAATATACTTCTTCTTTCTTCCCCCGCTGCGGCCGGAGCAAGGGGGGAGATTGTCAGACTTGTACTGACTAAAACTCACCTTTGTTCTCCCATGTTCTATTGCCTTTTATGTTCCGGGGCCACGGTATACCTTCAGAAAGTAATAATAAACTTTAAAAAGTACATATGAATGGAAAATTCACGTTGGTACTTCCTCGGATTTGAACCCACAACAAAGCACAAACCAAGGCTAAACCTCTGGGGAATCACGACATTTCCAAGTTAATATTCTGAAATTGGGTTAATGAGCAAGTAGATAGACAGGGCGCTCTAAGCATTGGAACACCTAATTTGTAATACTTACATTATATGCAATTAAACCATCTATTTCCTCTGTATGAAATGAGGCTTTTTTTCTTTTTGCGACTTCTTTTTTATTGGAAGTACTTTTTAAATATTATGTTTAGTTTTTAGGGTTCCGTAGTCAACTAGGAACCCTTATAGTTTCGCCATGTCTGTCTGTCCGTCCGTCCGTCCGTCCGTCCGTCCGTCCGTCCTCGCTTAATCTCTGTGACCGTTAGCACTAGAAAGCTGAAATTTGGTACCAATATGTATATCAATCACGCCGACAAAGTGGTAAAATAAAAATTTGAAAAAAATGTTTTATTAGGGTAGCCACCCTATATGTAAAGTGGGAAGTGATTTTTTTTTTAATTTTAACCCTAACGTGTGATATATTGTTGGAAAGGTATTTAAAAATCAATAGGGGTTTACTAAGATCATTTTTGGATAATGTCATTAATTTCGGAAATAATCGCTCTTAAAGTAAAAAACAATGTGTCCCCCCCCCTCTAACTTTTGAACCATAAGTTTAGAAAATATGAAAAAAATCTGGAAAGTAGAACTTTATAAGGACTTTCTATGAAAATTATTTTGAACTTGATTGACACAACAGTTTTTGTACAAAAAAGACAAAAAGTTGTACAAAATAATTTCTGGACTAACTTTGTAGTATAATCGTATATGCAAGCATTTTTTGTAACTTTGTTTACATATGTTATTATCCTGAACGTATCTTTTTTCAAACAAAAATAGAATTATTGAAATCGGTTCTCGCAATCCAAAATTACCACCGAAATTGCACGTCTTTGTATTAATTAGTAACCCAATTCCCCGAGTGATGGTGCTGTAGGTACTTATTACATTGGATCGGGTATTACCGAATTGTTCGGTTGGCCTCATAACTGGGATCACTTATTGTGACGGACGGGAAACTACGGAACCCTACACTGAGCGTGGCCCGACACGCTCTTGGCCGGTTTTTTATTTATTGTCTAAGTTGATAAAAAAATGTTTCTTTTTGCGACTTCTTTTCATTGGAAGTACTTTTTAAATATTTTATTTAGATTGTTTTTATTTATTGCATATGTTGATAAAAAATGCTATGCAATAGCTTTACCGCGGCAGTCCCCGAGTGCCACACGTATTTTTTCTCAAGTCTGCATGGGCTAGTGTCTTGACATTTACATGTCCATTGAATGAAATTATTAACATAGATATTTATTTATGAAAACCCGGAAGTTTTCCTCAAGAAAAAGCCTCAATAATCTCGCATTTTTATACTCCTTTCGAGCCCATTTCAGCATGTAAATTACAAGATTGTCCACCAAAGTTTCGGGCACCATACCATGCCAAACGAACGAATCCCTAGCGATAATCCCTTGAAAAATAAAACACAACAATTGGTATTATTCGGCCCATTCCGTCGACAATGGTGGTGTGACAACGCATTTGCAAGTCAATGTGCCGAGTCGCTTCCCAGACCGGCTCGTAATGAAAGCTAGATAATATTGTTAGGTGGTGTAAGAGCGGTATCACACTAATGGTTTGTCAGCGTCCTCATGAGGCGCGATGCGATGCGACTAACCGCGACCACGCGACTTGGTCACAATATTTTATTTATTGACTGCTGGTTCACTAGCCAGGTTTAACCGAACCCTTTGGGGATTGTGTTATTGGGTTTTTCCATCAAAAATATCTCAGTAGCAGACACGAAATCTGGATTTATGTACGGTGGTCTTGAATAAATAGGCTCACCCTTATTTCTTGAACGTAATTGAAAAAATGTGAGTGTGTTTACAGGGATACCTCTGTTGTACCCTTTGGGGATAGGCGATTATGTTTCGTAACTTTTAGCACAAAGTATAGAAGTGGATTGCAATAGGTATTTTTATACCAACCAACCTTTAAATGACACAGAGGAGTGTCAGGTGTAAATCTGAAAAAGAAATATAATTTATTTTTACGAAGATTTACTACAAGGACATATAAATACTTATATGTATGTGACACTCTCTCTCTAAGCAAACAGCTAAACACCCATGCAACACACATTACTGCTTCTTCTTCTTGGCGGCACAGAACTTGACCACGAGTTTGGCGCTTTTAGTAGCGTCCATCAGTTCCTTCAATTAACAAATAATATGTCAAAGAGAAAATGAAAGTCAGTGTCAAAGATTGCCAAAAAAACAAATGCCAAAAGATCATACAAAGAAAATAACGTGCAACATCCCTTCACGCAAGTTTTTTTTTCGTGCCAATTTAATGGAAGAAAGAGATACTGATCGTCTAGCTCCATCTCTTTTTGCACCCCGAAATAAGATTGAAACAATGCTGCTGGAAAAGTACCCAATATATGATCAACCTCAATAGGGTCCTCAATAGGGCCCTGAGACGTATACTCTCATTTTAAATATGCAACGATCACATTGATCACACGTACCTACCGTGCGTTTGAAGCGCGATGAGCCATCGCCCCTTTGAAAACACGAAAAAATCTAAATTCTTCTAAAATCACCAGTGTGATAAGGCTCTAAGTTCGCGGTGAGTTCGTATTAGTTCGGGCGAGTCCAAAGCTATTTCCAAACACTTCAGTCTGATAATGTACTGTTAGTGTCTGGAACTCTGGTTCCTGCTAAAGTTTGCAGCTCCGAAGAGCTGTTTTTAATGAGTAAACAATGTTGTGGGGAATCTGATAATCTGCCTCTTTGTTGCTTACTTGAGAAGGGAAGTGTAAAATAAACTTTTTTATTACTTAGAACTAAAATGTGCTCTTTAGGAACCTCGCTTGCTTTAACAATGTATGGAAGGATGATAGTGTCGTTTTATTTTCATGTGGCAATACTATGGGTAACGCTTAGTCATTTTGCCGCCATCTTTCATCTTTTTACTCGACAGCGGCTTAGCAAAGGATGGGTTATGAATGGCCAATCATCCGCTTTCTTTCATGTGGCAACTTATTTTAATTAAGTATTCGTCTTTTAAGGAGAAACGGACTTTTAGTTAATGTTTGCAACTCTACTTATAAAACCGTACGTGATAACTAAAGTTTGCATGAAAAATTGTGCAATTTTCAAATGCAAATACCAAATGGTACAGCGCGGAATATAAAATGTGGTACATTTTGTGGTTCTCTCAAAAACTCTCAGAATCTGGCTTTAGAAATACAACAATTCATATAAAAAAAGACTAACTACCAAATAAATATAATAGTTTTCTCTGTTGTCAAAGAAGCATTATTATTATTCTTAAATGCTTTTTAGGGTTCCGTACCGCAAAAGGAAATAGCGGAACACTTATTGGATCACTTTGTTGTCCGTCTGTCTGTCAAGACACTTTATCCCAGGAACGCGTGAGCAAAGGGACTACAGATTTAAGTATATGGTTTCAACTAATTTGTGCTGTGTTAAAATCAACACTCTAACTCTACACAGAGTCTAAGGATATGGCTGTTTATGTCAACAGTTTGTACGGAACCCTTGCTGCGCGAGTTTCACTCGCACTTGGCCGGTTTTTTTTCTGTTATTGTTCCTAAAGCGTTTTGTCTCTACATCATCCTAAAGTAGACTGATTGGAAATGCCTAATATAAAAGAAAATATTATTTCGATTAAGCAAAACCTAAATAATTTAAAGCCATTTAAATTCATTATTATAGTTGGTTATAATATACGGAGCAAAACGGTTTCTACAACTAAATTCAATTTAATAAAAGACTAGCTTTCGACCGCGGCTTCGCCCGCGTTAAATTTGGGGTAATACAGTTCCCCTTGCGCCTACTTGATTTGTAATAACAACGCTAAGTTTTCCCTTTTCTTCCCTCTTTCTCCCGCACATCCCACTTTTTTTAAAATAAAAATTAGCCTATGTCCGTCTCCTGGTTCCCAACTATCTCTTTACCAAAATTCATCAAAATCGGTTTAGCCATTAAAGCGTGAAGAAGTAACAAACAAACAAATAAACAAACAAACAAACTCACTTTCGCTTTTATAATATTAGTAAGGAAGTAAGGAAGTAAGGATTAAGTATATGAAAAATACTTTTGAGAGAAAACGGCTCGAAAAATAATTACAACTACTAAAAAAAACACTCAAACTGACGCGGAGTAAAACAATTAGTATTCATTAGCATTTTCTTATCTTTATAAAATCTAAAGCCGATCTCCCACCGGTAGCATTTGCCTGTCAATAAACTGTTCTAGAAAAAACAACATTAGACAAATTGATAAACTCAACCTTTTAAAAATCGGTTTAAAAACAGTTATAACTCCTACGCTCAGTGCTGGTGAATTATTTGATCCGTTGGTCTCGTGGTCGCAAGGGCGCCTGCCGGGCACTGAGTCCTGGGTTCAATTTCCGGGACGAGCAAAAATGATATTGGGTTATTTGCATTAAATATTTTAACATTAGCAACCCAGAGTTTGAATGTACACTCAGATCCAGCCTGTCCCTTGCTGTCCCTCAGCGACGCCTTAAACCGAGGCTCGTACCCCACAGGGGGTGACCTTAGCGTGTAGTCGCTGTTGCGGGTTGTTCGAAAGAGATACCGCGGCCCCGGAACGTAAAGGGCAATAGAAGGAACATGGGTGGGTTTCAGTCAGTACAAGTCTGACATGCCCCCCCGCTCCACCCAAAGCGGGGGAAGTCATTGGATGATTTCTCGCCCGAAAAAAAAAAAAGCGTGTAATCGCTTAGTATGTAAGTTTTTTCCCTGGCTGGAGGTCTTAATTTTTAAGGCACCCACAGGATTCGCCCGGTTAAGCAGACAACAACCTCCTTTGTTGAACTGCGAGATGCCGATTCATAAAAAAAAAAGTTTGAATGTTGGCGGTAAGATACCCCCGTCCTTCGGAAAGCATGTTAAGCCACTGGTCCAGCGCCTGATCTCCCTTCGGTCGTGTGGGATTGCTGTCTCATCGGATTATTACACACTTGTGCACTATGATATCTCTGGCTAATCTTTACCGAGACTTGCCGCAAACGTTCAGACTATATACGTATAGTACCTACTAACTGTCTTGCGCGGTTTTTCTCGTGTCTTTAGTTGCTGCCCCACTCCCGTGGGTAGTATCGTGATGTTCTATAGCCTATTTTACTTCCTGATAATACAGCTTCCTATTAGTGAAAAAATATATACCTATAGATAATGATTTTGCATTTAAAGTCACCTTCAAGAATGTGCAAGTACCTAAGGTGTATTTTTCTTCACTTGGTAAGGTAATAACCACGTCATAAATGCTGATGCTATCGCCGTATGATGAATACGCTTAAACTATCCACAGCATATTTTCCTAGCTGTGTATGTTTTTATTAAAGTGTAGTTATTTGGTTAAATCTTCGCATTTATAATATTACTAGCTTTTGCCCGCGGCTTCGCTCGCGTTAAATTCAGTAGCGCCTTATTGATTTGTAATAGCAACGCTAAGTTTTCCCTTTTCTTCCCTCTTTCTCCCTCACATCCCACTTTTTTTAAATAAAAATCAGCCTATGTCCGTCTCCTGGTTCCCAACTATCTACGTACCCAAATTCATCACGTGAAGAGACGTCGTGAAGAGGTAACAAACTCACTTTCGCTTTTATAATATTATATATAATATATATAAATATTATATATATATATATATATATATATATAAAGTATGTATATATATGTATAAGTAAGGATGTAGCATAGTAGTACTTGCATTCTCACTATTAAATCTTATTTAATTCAAATCTTACTTTACCTAATTCAGTTTTAAATATTATTTACTTTTCTTCTCACTTTTACATTTTTAAATGTATGTTTAAAAAATCATATAAAAATAGTGGTCCGGTATCGGGAGCAGGGTCCAAGCTACCAGTGGTTAGGGCTCCAGAAACAAGAACCTCCTCACAATGCGGGACGTATCATCCTTGATACGTCCCGCATTGTGAGGCATGATTTAGAAACTGATTTTAGAGCTGATTTAGAAGGCTGTATTCCTGTACAGCCTTCTAAATCAGGCCCTTGATCCAACCGCTTGGAGAGCTTCGAGAGATGGCTGTCGTTGTTAACCATCTCAATATTGATTATTATTGTATCGTGCAATCTAAATGAAATGCTGTAGTTTCCTTTAATTTAGATGCTATTGTAATTGAAGATGATATGTTGTCTTTGTGTGTATTTTGCTGGTTTGCCTAAATAACTTTTGACATTATAAACTGTCGTTCCGTCTAAAACACTGGTATTTAGTTGGAACGGGTTCTGCTGAAAGCAGACCCTATCATAGTTTAGAAAATCCAGGCAGATGCTGAAATAATACTTTTAAGACGAAGTAGGATTATGATGAATTTGGTATTACACCCAAACAAGTGCTCAAGTCGGAAAGAAAATTCCTAAGTCATTTTTATCTGAAATCCTTGCTAATATTGTAAAAGCGGAAGTGAGTTTGTTACGTCTTCACGCCTAAATGGCTACACCGATTTTGATGAATTTTGATTCAGAAATAGTTGAAATCCTGGAGACGGACATAGGCTATTATTTAAAAAAATGATAAATGGGGGAGAAAGACGGATGAAAAGGGAAAACTTAGCATTGCTATTACAATAGATAAGCCGCAAGGGCAAACACTACAGGTAGCAGATACCTGTAAATCTCCTGATTTACAGGTATCTGCTACCTGTAGTTTTTCTTTCCAAAAGGAACTGTGTTACCCCGAATTAAACGCGAGCGAAGCCGAAGGCAAAAAGTGTAATTATAAAATGTGGACGAAAAAGACCATTCCAACACTATGTCAGTATAGTCTTGAAATATAGATCTTTTCTAAGACAGAGTTATTTATAGCCTTGTTAGGTCTAAAAGGTTTCATGGTTGCCCCCGGGTGGAATGTAGATGTGAAGACCAATGTGATATTATTATGAAACGAACTTCATTTTGAGAGTATGTTACATGTTTCTTTTATTGTAAAGTTGAAAAAGATGTGCTGTATTTTCAAGAGGTCGTGGCTAAAGAGGGATCTAAATAATAACTGCCGCTCGGGACGATCTTTAGGTTAAGCTGTGATTGCTTAAATAAAAATAAATAAATATCTTGGGATAACTCACACACGGCTATTTGATCCCAAGCTAAGCAGAGCTTGTGTTATGGTAACCAGACAACTGATATACATACTTATATAATTTATAAATACATACATATTATAGATAAATCACACCCAGATACAGAACAAATAATCATGCTCATCACACAAAGTTTGTCCTGGGTGGGAATCGAACCCACGACCTGCGGCTCAGCAGTCAGGGCCACTAACCACTAGACCAACAGGCTCGTTGGTCTAGTGGTTAGACCAACGGGCTATCCATTCACAGGTTGATCTGTGAATGGATAACCACGCGTTACATACCGTGCTTTTCTCCCTGCATCAGAAAGCAGGTTCGTCCAGGCTGTAAATTTTAAACTTCGACAGTCGTTACAGGTAGTCAGTGTCCCGAAATTCTAACAACCAGTCTCACCAAGGGGTATCGTATTCCGTAGTACTAACTGGGTTGTGGTAGATAGGCTATCCTTGTCTGTGAAATATTGTTATTCAGCTCCATCAGGTTAGACTAGAAGGTGCTTCAACATTATTTACATAAAATGGATGTCACATTCAACAAAACTAGTTGACACGCCACGCCACTGGCGTGATGTTAACGTTTGACGTTGACGTGAAAGGAGTGAAATAATATCTAACCAAAATAAAAAAAAAATCTCATAGACCTATATGGGCACTTATGAAACGTCGAGAAAAGGTGGACGGTTCGAGTTGGTCGTTTCCTATGGAAAAGAACGGGCAAGAAAATCCATGGTTACTCTTTTAAAATCATTCACTCAGTCACATCAGTGTTAGTACTTAAGTATGAGAGGACGATAAGCATTGCTTACTTTGCAAAACGTAAAATAAAATAATAAGTTAACAAGCGTCTAAGAATCTACAAGGCCATCAATGTCCACTTATTCACTTGGTGACGTGAACGTAGTGAACGAAATTCTATCAAACGAAGTCAGAGAGAGTAGAAATTCGTGTGACATAGTCAGTCTATGTACCTTGATTTAGATTACAATCCAGATACAATCACACACAACATCAACATACCATAAAAGATCAAAACAGTTAAATACAGCTCACGCATACAAAATTTCCCAACTACATCCTTCCTATGAAACCATTTGAACTGTAAAATGTGCCGGAAAAAGCCGTGCTAGCTGACTTATTCCATCGTTTGTTTGTAAAGGAACATTTTGCTGTGTATACTTGCCACGATAACCCGACCCCCAGGAACAGCTGTGCTGCAAACATTTACAATCTATTTTATTGTAGGGGTAGAGGGGGCTTTTATTTTTACTTTTGTATGTGATTGTACCCATGTTTATTTTAAGGAAGAAGTTTATGCTATTCTGCAGAAGGGGTTCGTGAAAAGTAAGAAAAAGCAATACCAACAAACGGTTTTTTTTAAATTATTACGTTTAATATTATGATGGCGAAAGTTTGTACGTGTCTGTTATGTTTGTTTAATTAGAAGAATTTTTGTATGGTGACAGCTTATACCCTGGAAAGGTAATACTTAGCTAAGCATATGTGTTAATCTAGGGCCTCGATTAACACATATGCTTATCTAAGTATAACCTTTTTATCTCGGTCTACATTGGTGAAGCCGTGGTTAGTATATAAAAGAGCTAATAGAACTCAAACAGCTTTCTTGTTTCCAAAGATTCTTAAAAACATATTAGTTGCGTTTTTTTTTGCACTGTACATATCGTAAACAAAAAAAAAAAGGATGCAAGTTCCGTCAAAAAAAGGACCAAGGAAAACGATCCACATAATCTTTTTAAATATGCCTACCTAAATAAACTTTAATGAACGAAGTTTGCCAGCGCCGTGTCCACAATATATTAAGCTGGTAATTTCGCAACAAGACAAATGGCTTCCCCCACACATCTGTGACGCGGCTGACACGTCGCTCCCCTGCACCTCTCCCCTGCACCTCTGGGGTAAACAGTCGAGTCATTTGTTGATCCTTTGTTGGGAAAAAGTGATTAAGGGATACGTTCAAATGTATAAATAAAATCTACGCAACAGCCTGTATAGAAAACGGAATAAAGTTATTTGTTTTTGGTCTTTGGTTTGTTTTTTTTACGTATGATAACAAAAGAATCAAAGAACAATCAAAACAAATCCTTACTAATATTATGAAAGCGAAAGTGAGTTAATTTGTTTGTTATGTCTTCACGCTTTAATGGCTAAACGGATTTTGATAATTTTTGGTACAGAGATAGTTGGGAACCCGGAGGCGGACATAGGCTAATATTTTTTTGAAAAAAGTGGGATGTGAGGGAGAAAGAGGAAAGAAAAGGGAAAAATTAGCGTTGCTATTACAAATCAATAAGGCGCAATTGGAACTGTGTTACCCCAAATTTAACGCGAGTGAAGCCGCGGGCAAAAGATATAATAAAATATTTATGCAAAAGAATCACCTAACAAAACTTCAAAGAAACAATATAAGAAAAAAAATATTATAAACATAAATACGAACAAAAGTGTGGATACGGTGTCGTATTTCAATTCCTTTTCAAGACTTTAGTCAACAAGAAGGCATGGGATGGTATAATGTGTTCCTAACATCGGGCGTGATCCGAATGCCGTGTTGAGGATTTACAAACAGACAAATCTTTTTGTTTTGTTCATCTGTCCTATTTATTTGACGACAAACTAAAACAAAAACTATAGATAATAGACGTTTATCGTTCAGAAGTAACCACAGATAATTTCAGAGCTCGCAAAACTATAAATTTAAAAAAGTAAGCCAGAAAATAAGCACGTTTGGTGGCAAGCACTCTGGACCCGGGTGGGTAAAAAGTGTAATCGTCGAACTGGCGTCCCGTATATTTTAATAATTTTTACATTCGTTACAATATAAAATATATAACTTGACGGTTACACGAAATACACTTTTATCAAGCTAGTACGATCTCGTGAGACATTTTTTAACAAACACCGCAACACAAATGTTTTATAATTATATTACATTTAATTTCAATTTTATTATTGCTTCGGGTCAAAAAGATCGATAGATAAATCATTTATTTGATGCAAGAAAAGACATAATACAGGAGTTAGAAAAATATCAAACTGAGAAATTTTAAAAGAATTAAATAAAAAAGTAAGGTAGAAGTTAGATTGACATTTAATTTAAGACACATCACATAAATTTATAACGGTCGCCAACAACTGAGCTATGTGGATCTCAAGATTACATCAAATAGGAGTATAGCTCAGCATAATGCCAGGTAGACTACCTGACGCTGGTATTCTGCTGAATCCTGCAAAAAACATTATTGGCTTGCCAGCTTGGATATTCACAAGGAGTATGGATATCTACATATTCACCGAATCATGATCATACAACGTTTTATATTCGTCGGCCTTTAACCTGATTCTATATATATGAAGGCGCGTCTCTGGCGCCATCCAGTTCACAGTCCACAACACAGTTGTCACTCTGGCAGAACGTCGAAGAAACGTCAGTCAACCACCGTACCGAGACAGTTTTGGATGGAACGGTAGCGTGGACTAGACGGTAACGACGGATCGCTTACGTCCCAAATCGAATTCCATTTTCATCTGAGTTAAATTAAGTGATTATTGTAATTTAAGTTGAGGATCGTGATTATAAGGCTGCTGGTCGAAAACCTGTCTACTTACTTCTAATATACCTCGTGCGATTACCCAATATAAGATGAGTGATTCTGATACAGGTACCCACGTGTCTTTATATACATACAATAAAGCTGAATGCTTTTTTTTCCTCAGATCAGAGTCAAAGAAACTCATTATCCTCATCCAATCAAATACGTCTACAGACCAAAAAGGTTTAGCCACGGTTTTGTATTTCTTCTGGTCCCCTGCTCTACAAACACTCTTAATGAATGAAAGTGTGGAAAACAGAAACTGGATGGAACTGGAAAAAAAATCCATTTGGAAACCATTTGACTGGAACGAAGTAATTTGTAGCTGGACATCAAAGGGATGCGATGCTTACGGTGTATTGGGACTATGGATTGTGTTTTCTTTTTTTGGGAAAATCTTCAAAAGAAAAGAGGTTTCAATCTTTTTTTTTAGAACATTTTCACTGATTCGTTACGGTGAGTATATTTACTAACTTCTTGATTGCGGTTTATTTAATTCACGTACTAGTTTTTTAACTAGTTCACGTTTACGTTTTAAATCTTGTAGATCTTCGACAGTCGTTGTCGGTAGAAGAATCGTATTACCCAGTTATTTAACCGGTTGTGGAGGTCAGATAGACAGCCGCCTCATGAAAAGTACTAGTATGCAGCTGAATCCGGTAAGACTGGAAGACGACCCCAAATAAAATGCTAGGCAGGTAATAATTTAGTAGGAAAGACACAGTAAACTGTGTCTAAATAATATGCACAATTAACAAATCTGTAATTCAACAAAAACACATTCACAGTACGTTCGTACAAAAACTTTTATCCAAAGAGATTATACTAAAAGAAACAACAATGAAAATAAATGGACTGAAAAAACCCCCTAAAAATCTTAACGCGCCTGTGCTCAAGTTAATGGCAGTGAACTTAAAAATTTTACTCAATGGCTAGAGGAAGGTTGTGTTTATGGCGCGTTCGTTTTCCAAGAGATGTCAGCTAAGCAGAGGGGCCTGCCAGGGCCACCGCCTGCCAGGGTTGCGGGTTGTTCGGAAGAGATACCGTGGCCCTCTAAACATAAAGAGCAAAAGAAGGAATATAGGTGGGTTTAGTCAGTAAAAGTCTGACACAGTCAGGTTTTGTCAGACTTTTACTGACTGGTCTGAAATAACTTCCGTTTTTGAAAAAAAATTAAGTTATTTGATGATTTCCCATCCGCAAAAAAGGAAACAATATTATAATGTTAAAAAAAACATGATCCAAACAATATCCCACCGAAAGGCAAACAAAATAGTGTTGTTCGTTCAAGTAACAATAGTTATTAATATTTAAAACAAAAAAAATACTACAAATACTCATGAAAAATGTTATGTCAGCTTAATTAAAATTAAATAGTCAATAAGTAGTGTCAAAGTCAGTTTCCCGAGGCATGCTTGATTAGATTTTAATGTTTGTCACATCAATATAATTACACAACTAGCTGGCGCCCATGGCTTCGGACGCGTGATGATCGAAAAATAAAGTATCGTTTCCAGACTATATTCTACAGCTGTGCCAAATTTGTTAATAAGACATTCATTAATAGAATATAACTAGCTGTGCCCAGCGGTTTCACTCGCTGCTCAGTTAGTGGCATGAAAAATAGATGTTAGCCGATTCTCAGACCTACCCGATATGTACACAAAATTTCGTTCAAATCGGTCCAGCCGTTTTGGAGGAGTATGGCAACGAAAACTGTGACACGAGAATTTTATATATTAGAAAATATGCCTTGTCATTCAGCCACTCAAAAAGCTTACGTTTAAAATGTTTCATGGGAACCGTTCTATTATATGGGACGAAATGTGTGTATTTTGTATTTAGTAAACCTAACCTAGGTGTTTTTGTACATGTGCATAAAGTTTTTAATCAAAAAAGAAATAAAACGTTAAATTTTCTAAAACGCGTTTCTTCTCCAACATTTGCCTGCTTCATAGCCATCTGCCAACATTTCTGCCTACCTTGTGCCCCGTATGTTCGAGAAAATCTTATATGAACTTTTCTTTTGTATTGATGGGTGAAAACCAAATGATAGACTACGATGCTCGAGGGAAATCAGAATGCAATTCTAGTTCATCCACTGGTATACTTCGTTCTTTCGTCACAGTGGCTACAGAAAAACAATGTACTCTGCATAGTGCTTTGCTTTAATTTCGTTTCACCGTAGTCAGGTCAGAGTCCACACAATAAATCCTACTTATGATGTTTGTTTCTCTTTTTAACGTCAAAATGGCTGAACGAGTCTTGATGAAATTTGGCACAGAGGTAGATTATGGTCTGGAATAACACATGAGATAGGTATTTTTGCTATATTATGCTTGCGAAGCCGTCGTCAGCTAGTATAGACATATTTTGGCATAGATAATAATAAAAAAAAAATTGCCTTTATTGCTGTTAAACTTCTTACAATACATGCTAACTGAAAACTAAATTGGTTTCCTTAATTAATTTAAACTATCTAAATAATTATCGGCAACTGGTTGTTTTTGTAAAAACAGCTTGTCTGTGGCCAAGCCCTTTTCTAAAAATTTCCACGAAAACCTGTCTCTTGCTAACCGGTTCCATACCGGGCCAGCTATTTTCTTTAGGTCATCTTCCCATCTTTTGATTTGTCTGCCTCTATTTCTTTTTTCATCTCTTGGATACCATTCTGTTACTATCTTAGTAGTTTTCCAGTCTCGTTTTCGCTACGTTTCAATGCGGACGTGTTGCTGACGCATACATAATATCGTAAACGCGGCGACGCGAGTCGTTCGCTTGTTATTTTAATCACCATGGGTCAACAACCAATGGTGGCTAATGAATTGCTGGCTTTCCTGCAGCAGAAGTTGGATGTGATGGACGAGGTGTCCGCAGTCCAAATCTGCGCTACGAACTTCAGTGAGGAGGACATCGCTGCTGCCAAGCTGATGTTGTACCGGATGCTCAACAAGAGTGACCAGATGGTGTCCCGACGGCGTGACGGGACGAAGAGAAGTATTCAAGACATTATCACGCTGCTAAAGGAGACCGACCCTGACGACGTGCCGACGTTTGTGGCGAAGGACTTACACAAGCTCCCTCCCGTCACATTCGACCATGTCGATGTTACGAGCCTGTTGAAGGACATTGTTCTTCTCAAGGCAAGTTTGGTGGATATGCAGACCAAGTTGGATGCTTCCCAAAAAGCCGTGGCTGATTTGCGCGATGAAGTCAATGACTTGCGTCAAAAGGCAGCGGTATCTGGGTCATCGTTGGGTGCATCAAACGTAAACACGCGTCGCGGAGCTGGCCTCGATGTATCGGCGGCAAGTTTCGCGTCAGCAGTTTTGTCGCAGTCGTCACCAAGGAATGCTGAGCCTGCAGTGTGCGCTCCTTGTGCGCCCCGCTGCCCCGCTCCCGCCCCTGTGGCTCCTTCCCGTGTCGCCACACGACCGCTGCCTGTTTTCGCAGTGTCGGCAGAATCACGCCGAGTTGGTGGAAATTCTGCTAGCGTAGGTGCGAGCATTACTGCTCGCGTTGAGAAGCCCATGCCTGAAAAGGCACCGATCCGGGCTGATGATGGTTTCGTGACGGTGTTAAGGAGGAAGCGTCGTCAACGTACCAACAAGAACCGCTGTGGCACGGCTCCATCGGAGCCAAATGTCACCCTAAGAGCCGCTAAGCCGAACACTCCGGTGTACATCTCCCGCCTACACTACACCACTACGGCGGAAGGCATCGTTGAGTACGTACGCCAAAAGCTCAAGTACGTAGCGAGAGTGCAGTTGTTGGAGTCGCGTCGCAACGTCAACTTTAAGGCGTTTGTGCTGCGAGTACCGACCTGTTATCTGCACCTCGTTTTGGAAGAGGACTTTTGGCCGCAAGGAGTGGTGTTCCGGCGCTTCCACGGACAAGTGCCACATGAACGCGCAGTGACATAGTGCAGTGAAGTGTTACTAACATAGTTGTTAAGGATTTATTTACTAACACGATTTGTATTAGCTATATATATGTTTGTCTGTAAGGTATTTATCTATGGGCCTAAATTGCCTGAAAATAAATGTTTTATTATTATTATTATTTTCGTACATTTATTTATTTTTTTAACATAAAATTACATTTTTAAATATTTCATAAATCATAAAGAAAAAAAAAAACATTTAAAAATATAAAAATAGTAGCCCACCGGTATCGGGAACAGGGTCCAAGCTACCGGCGGTCAGGGCTCCAGAGAAAGGAACCTCCTAACAATACGAGCCGTGTCCAGGAGTACCGCTTTCTGTATCAAGCCCTTGATCCAGCTGCCTAACGAGAGCCTTCTTAGGTATTGGTCGAGGCTCTTGGCAATTAAGCCATTGGCAGATACGACTATCGGCACAATGATCGCTGAGTCCACATCCCACATGTCGACAACCTCGCGAGCCAAGTCAATATACTTCATTTGTTTATCTTTCTCGGCTTTCACGAGGTTCTCATCATGCGGGACTGTTATGTCAACAATCATTGCGCGCCGCTCTGATCGATCCACCACCACTATATCAGGCTTGTTGGCAACAATAGTCCTGTCAGTGATGATGGATCGATCCCAGTACAATGTGATATTGCCATGTTCAAGAACTGGGTCGGGCTCATACCTGTAGTACGGCACTTCCGATTCCACAAGATTGTATTTTAGAGCAAGTTGCTGATGGATAATCCTGGCTACAAGGTTGTGTCTATGCAAGTACTCTCCGTTAGCTAGACGAGAACAGCCGGAGATAATGTGTCGAATTGATTCACCCGGACGGTGGCATGCCCGACATATGTCAACCGTGCCGTCCTTAACAATAAATCTCCGGTAGTTATTTGTCATCATAACTTCATCCATAATTGCACAGACAAAACCTTCAGTTTCTCCAAAGAGATCCCCGGAACGTAGCCAGGCTACGGACGCTGAATGATCTACATCGGGTCCATGTAGGGCCCGGAAAAAGCGTCCGTGAAGCTCCTTACTCTGCCATACCTCCCTGCGGTCGTTAGTGTCAAGCACTACAGGTTTGCACCAGTTCTCTTTAGCCAAGGAGAGCGGGGTGAGGCCTTTGTCCACTGCAACCACATCCCGATGCATTCCCACGTCGGTTTCTAGGAAATATTCCCTGAGGCTGCATATCTCGCGATTGTGGAGAGTCTTGGCCTTTAAAAAACCTCGACCTCCACAACTCCGCGGGATATACAGTCTCATAACCGAAGAACGTGGGTGATGCATACGAAATGCCGTTAACAATGTACGGACCTTTCTATCTAGGGCGTCCAGTTCTGTTTGAGTCCATTTGAGTATGCCGAAAGAGTACATCAAAACCGGCATGACCCAACCGTTAAAAGCACGCACCTTGTTTCCGCCTGATAAAAGACTATTAAATACTTTTCTCAGGCGGCCAAAGAAGCGTTCCTTCAACGATTGCTTCATGTCAGCAACATTGATGCCCAGCGCTTCCGACATCCCCAAATACTTGTAGGTTTCGGTTGCTGAGAGGGATCTAAGGTGTATGGAATCTGAGAGCTGGGTTCCCACAGATTCCACAATTTCCCCTCGCTTTACATGCATGACCGCACATTTGTCCACACCAAATTCCATCCTGATGGCGCTACTGAAAGTTTCAGTTACCTTCAGTAGCTCCATCAGCTGCAAATCGTTGGGGGCAAAGAGTTTCAGGTCATCCATGTAAAGGAGGTGAGATATAACCTGACCACCTCTCCTCAATCGATAGCCGAGACCTGAATTCTCCAGCAACGTGCTTAGAGGATTCAAGGCTAAGCAGAACCAAAGTGGACTCAAACTATCGCCCTGGAATATTCCTCGCTCTATCCTTATCGGTTCACTATTCCTCCGAATCTGCCGGCATCCTGGATAGCGAAGGACTGTACTCCATTGCCTCATACACGAGATCAGGAAGGTGCGCAGAGTTGCATCAACTTTATACAATTCTAGCACCCTCATGAGCCATGTATGTGGCACGGAGTCATAGGCCTTCTTATAGTCTATCCAGCATGTCGACAGATGCCTTCGGGAACGGCGAACCTGTTGACTAATGGCCATATCAATGAGGAGCAGCTCCTTAGTACCGCGGGACCCGTTCTTACATCCATTTTGAGAAGCAGACATGATAGAATTGTCATCAATGTGTTTAGTGATTTTAGCTCTCAAAATGGATGTAAGAACTTTATAAAGTGTCGGAAGACACGTAATTGGTCTATAATTTTTGGGTTCCGCCGTACTACCCGATTTATGGAGCAGGTGGGTTATACCAGTTGTCAGAAACTTGGGTAGCGACCCTGACTCTAAGGCTGTCTGGAATAGGGTTGCCAAACAAGCGTGCGACCTCTGAATACTCTTTATCCAGAAGTTGTGCAGTCCGTCCGGCCCTGGAGATTTCCAATTAGGCAACGGACGGACAGCACAAGCTACATCTTGGGGGCTGATTGTTAAGGCCCCCATTTCTGGTATGGGGTCACACTCTCGTTCGACTTCCCGAGTCCATTCACCTTCGGTATGACTGACAGGCACCGACCAAATGTTACGCCAAAACAAACACATGGCGTCATCATCCGGTAGGTGCGTGTCAGACACACCTTGGTCCGGTCGCTCCCATGCTCTATACACCCACCTTTCATCACTTTGGAATGTGCGATTCAAAGTGTATCGTTCCACCCGCCGCTTATACCTACGAATACGGTTTGCCCATGCATATACTTTCTGTTTCAGGAAGTCGATGCGCTCTGTGATGCGGGACATATAGTCTGGAGGACTTATGTCAGTCCCTGCAAATGCCCGCCTCACAAAGCGCATCACTCGAGGTCGAGTGTTGTCCTCCCTGAAACTGATTAGTTTGCCGATGAGTGCTCTGGCGACACCAATACGCCGCTCAATCCTGCACTGCCAGAATGGAACAGCTGGTTTCGGTCGTGTAGCTCTGTCATCAGGAAATTTTACGTGAGCTACACGACACGCTGCTACAGCCGCACAATACAAGATTGAGTGAGCATCAGTGAGGTTTTCGCAGTTGTCAAAATAGTTTGACAACTGCGAATCCAGAACAGCCACCAGCACTCTATTTTTATTATGCATGGGCAAACGAGGTAAGCGTGGTCTAAGTTCGGGCGATATGTACCGATATTCTCGAATCGCACCCTCCAAAGCACTCCTCATTTCCTCATTACACTGGGTACTTACAATAGTAGCCATGTCATTACTTACCTCGTCAGCGTGACTAACTAGTTGATAGGACTGTGGTGGAACCACAGCCTGCGACGAAGAGGTAATGACCTGGCTACTCTGCATTTCTGTTCGCAAGCGATCAAGTACGGTGTCATCCAACATACGATTACGCTGGATTACCCGCACCTGATCCGACAGTCGTTGTGCCGATACGTTGACAGCTGGCTCAAGCACCTGAAACAGAGAGAGCATCCGAACCCGGTACGCAGTCAGGTTGTTTCCCCCCTCTGTAGCCCCATAGTATGAGCGCATGACGTTTTCATTGATGGATTGAGTCCATCGCATGCGCTGCACACTTCCGCCGGGAGCTGGGACCCTATCAAAGGCCGGTGGGCCTCGAAGTCCAAAACCGTCCGGCGGCCGGCGTCTTCCCCGTCGACGAGCAGGTGGTGGCGTCGTGGGCGGGGAAAAATACTCGTCGCTCGAGCTCGACGCAACTGCCACGGCCGGTGTCACAGCGCTCACGATGAGGCTGGGTTCCGGCGGCGGCGAGGCGGAGCTGAGCGACGGGCCCGGAGGTGGAAGGCGTGCATCACGGCGAGCCGCTGATCTTGTTATCATATTTTAAGCATCAAGCATCGTGTCATCTGGTATTTTAAAAAAAATTTTTCTGACAGTTGACGTCTGTCTGCCATTGTCCATTTTATTTTAACAAAAACGGTTTTTAGCTATATTTTAACTTTTTACTTTTTACATTTAATTTCTATAGGATTCTTTTTCGTTATTTACTCAAATTATGTATGATTGGAAGCCGAAAACTGGTTGTTTGATTTATTTTAGTGAGGAAACAGATAACGACATGCATGACACTTGGGGTTGCCTTATTATTATTATTATTAGTCCATTTTTCTTTATTTTTTCTCAACATATGTCTCGTCCAACGCCATTTCAACTGCCTGTCGGCTGTGTGTGCATTTACAAATTTGGTTTTCTTCTTGATTATTTGTAATTTTACTCTATCACTTCTTTTTATACCTAACTTTCAATTTATTTTCTTGTAGCTCTGTTAATGCTACATATATAATGCGTGTTTGGCATATATAATGCCCAGTGAATGGCATTAGGGTCGTTTGTTATCATATGGCTCTAAGACATACCTGGCGAATTGTGGGAATAGTTTGAAGTACACTACTACCCAACCGTTTCTATTCTACATTCTCATAATATTATTGTAGTATAGTATAGACTAACCTTTACATTGAATTCAGGTCAACCCCGATTACAACTGAACTGTTGTTAAAACTAACTGTTTTGCTTCTGCAGGTCTGATGCCCAACCTCAGTAAGGGGGGAAATTTTGTGAAAGCCAAAAAAACATAAGTTTTAGAAAAATTAAGACTGCTGAGCATGATGTTATGGGTTTGAATCCCAGGTCGGGCAGTGTTATTGGGTTTTTCGTCAATAATTTCTCAGTAGCAGGCACGGGGTCTAAATTTGAGTTGTCCGATGTTGAGGGCAACAGGACGCCCACGGGATTTAACACATAACTGGAGAAATGTAGGTGGACTAATTCTCCCTCTCCCGAGCAGCGAAGCTCTATTTTTGCGCACAATGGCGTGAAACTCGAAACCTGACAGTACAAGCCTGCGCAAACTTCTCCGACGCACTACAGTAGCGAGGCAGTCTCAATAACATCCCGAAGGCATTTTTGTATCGAATATAAATATATATATATATATAATGTATATCCAACTTAGGTCGAAAAAACCGATCACAAAACAGACATGTAAAAACACCATTGTAAAGTATATCGTATATATATGGTCTAGCTTTAAGTTCATGTGTAATTTTTCTACTTTTGGCACTCTTATTTTACATTACTGTTAACTCATTTATTTTAACCCTTAACCACCTAGCACCTATTTCTGTCCTTTAACCACCTACGTGCGGTCACACAGACCGCTAATAAATTATTGCGATCATTTTGGGATCTATGATAAGAAATTACAGTTCGGTTAAATAAAATGCATGTCTATACTTAATTGCTTTATTTAAGCGTCACAAATTAGCAAAATTAATATAAAAGTTTTATAAAAATGGAATAATTTCTATAAAATAAGGAATATGGCACCAAAAATAACTATACTAAGTAAATGAGATCTTTATTCTAAAATAATTAAATTTTTCACTTTTTTTTCTTATTTCTTATAATTTGAATACACTAAAAATAAAATAAAATAAGAAAAGTAAGCAAAAAACAAAAAAATAAACAAAATTGCAAAGCCTCAACTTTTACATTTTTTCGCGGCAGTAACAACGCATTTTGTGAGAACACTCCAAACAAATAGGCACTTTACACATGAAACATAGATAAGCCGTTTTAAATTTCTTTTTTGGATCACACGTTAAGCATGTTTTACGAACTTCAAGTCTTTCGGCAGCAAAAATGCTTGGTAAATCTTCCTTTCCTTCACACTCTTCAGCCTGCTCTTGATCAACGGTTATATCAGGTTCGACGTCGCTGCAATCCTCGCCAGAAATGTTTTCTTCGTCCGAGATCTCTTGCTGAAGCCATCTTTCAATATTTTCGTGATTTTTACTCATTTTGACTTTAAAACAGTAATAATAAATTATTATAAAAAAAGTCAATCAACCACCGTCATGTCACACAACCACCTACGTGCGGTCACGGAGACCGCTGGCGAATTTATTTTACTTACCCTGGCCAAACGCGCGCACGTACACACTCGCCAGGCGCTAGCGCGACACAGAGTGGTGTGTAGAAAAGGTACACGAACGCACTTTGATGCACGCCAGTCACACGCGGAAATATATGAATTTGAAAAATCGTTGCGGTCTCTGAGACCGCAGGTAGGTGGTTGAGGGTTAAACTAGCTTTTGCCTGCGGCTTCGCTCGCGTTGAATTCGGGGTAACACAGTTCCCCTTTCCTGATTTGCAGGTACCTGCTAACTGTAGTTTTGCCTTTGCGCCTTATTTATTGTAATAGCAATGCTAAGTTTTCCCTCTTTCTCCCACATTTCTCACTTTAAAAAAAAAGTTAGCCTATACCCGTATTCAGGGTCCCAATTTTGTCTGTAACAAAATTGATCAAAATTGGTTAAGCCATTAAGGCGTGAAGACGTAACAAACAAACAAAAAAACTCAATTTCACTTTTATAATATTAGTAAGGATAAGTATTAATGCTCTTTCTAGTCTGAAACACAGGTCCAACCTAGTTCAGGTAAATAAGCAGTATTGTTTGTTAAGATGCTTTATTTTATTGTAGATGTGTCCCCTTTTTATAAATCAACGATTCTTGTTATTATTATTATCCATTTGCGACGTTCTTCTTTCTTCAATAACCAATGAGCAATTATAATCTCGTCAAATCAAGTCCTTAATCCTACACAGAATTAATAGCAAGCCAGTGCTCAATTAACGATGCAATATTCAGAACAAGACCTTATTGCGTCACTGAGGCACTGATCCACACAACGCGATATTGTATAACGCTATATTAAGAAGTCACTTTATTGCTTGGTATATGGCAAGAATAGTAATGATGTGTACTGAATATGTGTTTTCACGTCGTTGTCTATTTCACCCTGTATGTTAATATCATTTGAAACGGGAAATTTACCATGTTTATAATTAACTAGCTTTTGCCCGCGGCCTCGGGGTAACACAGTTCCCCTGTCCTGATTTACAGGTACCTGCTACCTGTAATTATTGGCCTTGTGCCTTATTTATTGTAATAGCAAAGCTGAGTTTTCAAATTGCTTCCCTCTATCTCCCTGATTGATCACTTTAAAAAAAAATAGCCTATTTCCGTCTCCGTGGTCCCTACTATCTCTGTACCAATTCATCAAAATCGGTTTAGCGATTTAAGCGTAAAGACATTAAGTACAAACAAACAAACTCACTTTCGCTTTTATGATATTAGCAAGGACTTTGGGTTTCCGATATTTCGACGCAGTAGAGTACAAGAATAAACAGATCAAAGTATTTTTTTTTTAAATCGGTCCCGGTTTTCGGATCCTATTTGGTATAAACAAAAAATATTTCGGATTGGAAATTATAAACTTCTTCCGCTCTGCGCGAAGCGGAAGGGAGTGTCAGACTTTTAACTACTGATTAAAACCCATCCATGTGCCATTCTTTTGCCCTTTGTTCCAGGTCCCTGGCTGGCTGCTTTGCTGACAACTCTTTGAAGCGCGCATGGAACACGAATGCGCCGTCAACACGGCCTGTCGTTACTAGACGGACGGACGGTGAGCTACTCATTGCTCACCGTCCACAGAACCGCGTCTACGGCGGCCGGGACTCGTCTCGCGGTTTAAACTAGCCATCGCTTCGCATGTGACTGCATATATAGTGTACTACAATCTCATAGATGAGCAATTAGGCGCTATTGTCCGCGTATTGCAAACACGTCCCTTATGTGCCATGCTATGCATTGATTTTATCTATCTTGAGGCTGACAAGCATTATTGTACGATAACATGGGTGATAATACAATACCTACCTATCTACTTTCAATCACAGAATATATTCATTCATTGTTAATGAATGAGGTGGATTCTTGTAAACTTTAAAATGGCCATTAGATTTTGATAAATGATGATTTTGATTTGATTACTAAAATTCATCATCTGCCTACCCGTTTCTCACATATGTTGAGGGTGGCTTCCAGTCTTACCGGATGCCAGTATTGCTTAAATTTAATTATGTTTCTTAACTGCCCAGGTTAAGCAACCCTCACGCTGTTTTTAAAATGGATTATGGACCCTTACAGACCCGAATTAAACAATAACTGTCTAGGTTTGGTTGTTACCATTCTGGATCAGGTTAACCCTTTGACGATTACGGGGACACAGTCGTTCCAAACTAAGAATCAAAGAAATGAATAACTAAGAAACGAGAGGGTATTTAATTTTTTAAATGGGTTTTTGAGTGTTTCTCTATTTTTTTTTAATTATAGCAAATTGGCATTGCAACCGACATTCTTTCATTATGGACATCGGTAATGACAGTTTTTTTGCGCGGATTCTTGCAACGAATTTTATGATTCATTAGTGATTATTTCACGTGTCACGTAAATTACTACATCACTAACGATTTTTTTTAACCAATTAGAAATCGATGTTCTATAATGAGAATCTGTGATCATTTGCAGAACTGGTATTGGTGGTGGATTAAAGCATCTTAATAAATTCAGTGTACAAAAACAATGTTTTGTTTATTTTGTTTTCTTTCTTTGTTGTGTGCACTTGTGGCATGTGCCAAATAAACTTATTTGGTTTCTTTCTTTTTTTGACTTCTATCTCTTTCCCACATTAAATTAGATTTAAAAAAATACTTTTAAAGGTGGCAAGCCTCCTTGGCTCCGTAATATTTAGGCATATAAATAAGTTCTTCATTCCAGTCTCCGAACCCAATTCTTGAAGATACAAAATTAGCACCCGAGGCAGAGGGTTGCCCATTTCTCGTCCTAGATATATATAAAGTTATAAGTCAGTAACGCAAACGTTTCCAAGTCTTGAACAATTCTGGTCTTAATACGTTTCAAGCACAAAATATGTTAAGAAGGTCGATTCTATACAACAAGTGGTCGGATTGAAGTTTTGGCTTTGGCCATTTTCGGCCAAGTCTTCGGCTTCGGCAAAAATTGGCGAAATATTTTGGGTTGAAATTTAAATCAAATCAAAATATTTTTATTTCACATAAACCTACATGGTCACTTTCAAAACGTCGAGAAAAGATGCACGGTTCGGGTTGGTCGTTTCCTATGGAGAAGAACCGGCAAGAAACTCCATGTCGCTTAGGGACCACACTAAAAAGCTCACATACGTCACAGTATATTTATTTATGACAAGTTGCAAGTTCATTATATTTATCTCATCATATTATGGGCTACAACACATTAAACATACAACTAAGCTGAAAAACACTTTTCCTCAGTCGCTTTGGGATGGTGACTTTTTTTTCCTGGGCTTTACCTGGCAACTTTCTAGTCCCGTGACTAGAAAAAATGGGTGGGTTTTAGTCTGTAAGAGTCTGACATTCCCCTTCGTTCTTTGATTATGTCCCATCCGCAAAACCTAAATACAGTGTGATCATCAAAAGCCTTCTCCCGCTCTGTGCAGAGCAGAAAGGAGTGTCAGAATCGTACCAACTATAATGGGTGGGTTATTGTTCCGTCTTTAGCCCTTTCTGTTCCGGAGCAGCGGTATTTTTTTTGAACCAACTCACAACCCCAGGCAGGCAGAGACCATGACAAGTCCTTCAGATTATGTGACAGGTATAATCTGGTTTAAATCGAGTAGGATTTCTGTACCTTTCTATTCGAGTTTTTATGTCTTGTTCTCGGCCCTTTCGTTTTCTTGATTACAGATTGGGATTCCGTATAAAAATGTAACGAAATTCGTTTAGATTCGTTCTTTGAGCTCTCGCGGGACTATTTGCTAAGATTGCGTTTTTACCGGCAGTTAAACCGTAAATAATGATACCTTCATTGTTTTAAGAGGTACTTTGTATGGTGGGAATTGTTTCATTAGTTTTGTTTGCTTTCAAACTGGTTTAGTGCGCATTTTCCATGTTTAATGTATCTCGCAAGGTTGTCGACATGTGGGATGTGGACTCAGCAATCATTGTACCGATAGTCATATCTGCTAATGACTTAATTGCCAAGAGCCTCGACCAATACCTATGGAGGCTCGAGGAAGTGTGATCCTATTGTAGTATATTGAAAGAAAGAATTAAAATATTTTTTAGAGTTCGCGTCCAATTAGGCTGTACGTTGTCTATTAATGAATGAATGACTTTAAGATTTTAAAGTACCTTCTACATGTTTTGATTTCCCGACTAAGACATTTCTGCCTAAGATATTTCTGCCTAAGATATTCCTGTCTAAGATATTTCAGTCTAAGATATTTCTGCCTAAGATATTCCTGTCTAAGATATTTCAGTCTAAGATATTTCTGCCTAAGGTTTTCCTGTCTAGGATATTTATTTCTGTCTAAGATATTCCTGTCTAGGATATTTCAGTCTAAGATATTTCTGCCTAAGATATTCCTGTCTAGGATATTTCAGTCTAAGAAATTTGTGTCCAAGATATTTCAGTTTAAAATATTTGTGGCACATCTAAGGACTGTAACATACATACCGTATTTCTCAAACACAAAAACAGTTGTATTCGCACAATATTCAATTCCGCCAAACATCTGCAGCTCAGACAATACAGATATAGCTAATCTGCTGCAACTGTGTACCCACGCTTAATAATCTGAAGATACAAGAGAAGCTGTGGAAACATTTCTAATTTAATAATATCAACTGCATTTAGAAGGAAACGCAGTAGGTTTGCAGGAGGAAAAATGAACGCACATTATTATTGTTTAGTTATCTTTCAAATAAGCTGTGTCCTCAATCTTTATCTTTTCTATGTTGCTTTATTTTGCATGGCCCTATTTCGTGAGACTTAAAAACGTAAATGGTAAAATCTGGGCACACTATATAGAAAAGAAACTTAGAAAATCCGGCCAAGTGCGAGTCGGACACGCACACCGAGGGTACCAAACAAACTTGCGACAAACGGCCATATCATTTGACTACGTAGGCCTATTTTTTTGTTTTTTTTTTTCACAGCTCCATTCCTTTGTGTTGTAAAAAAATCAACCGTCTAAATCTAGGCAGTCAAAAAACATGACCGTTTATGTCGGAACTTTGTACGGAACCCTCGGTGCCTGAGTCCGACTCTCTCTTGGCCAGTTTTTAAAATAAAACAATCCTCACGCACATTATATCTATACTAATATTATAAAGCTGAAGAGTTTGTTTGTTTGTTTGAACGCGCTAATCTCAAGGACTACTGATTGGAATTGGAAAATTCTTTTAGTGTTGGATAGTCCATTTCTTGAGGAAGGCTATAGGCTATACAACATCACGCCACGACCAACAGGTGCTGAGCAGCGTGGGTGAAACCGCGTGGAACAGCTAGTAATATTATATTTGCTGTTGGCAATACCAATGAAATTGTAATTTTTCCTGTTTTCTCTGTATTCGAAATATATTGTTCGACTGTTCCTACCTATTAAATAGCCATAATATCTTGTAAATGATGCATCACATAAAGTTATTTGCTCATCACTCACTTGTTAACTCTCCTAATTAACATGTGTTAATGATGGATTGTGATGTATGGATTTGTGCTCGGATGATAGCAATTCTTAAATACATGGGCATTTCTTTGTTTACCTACAATTGTTATATTGTTAGATAAAAACAATACAGTCACAACGAATTTGATTATTGTGTACAATATAATGGGGCAAACACAGATAGCAAAAATTAAATTAAGCTAAAAAAAGGTAGAGAAAATCCTTTTAAGATGACCTTTAAATAAAATATGTGGGACACTAGAACATTTCTTTAAATTAAAATAATATTTTTTTCCAATACCTACGTCATCAACACGAATGCCAATCATGCCTGGAGAATACAAGTCTTTGGTAATGTTAACGAAGGAAATATAAAGCTGAAGAGTTTGTTTTGTATGTTTGAACGCGCTAATCTCAGGGACTACTAGTTGGAATTGAAAATATCTTTTAGTGTTGGATAGTCCATTTCTTGAGGAAGGCTATAGGCTATATAACATCACGCTACGACCAACAAGTGCTGAGCAGCGTGGGTGAAACCGCGTTGAACAGCTAGTCTGTTATTAAGCTGTTTAATGCTTGAAGTTACAGGTCAATCGCGATCACATTGTGTTACTTTGTTTTCAGACAGTCAGTCGTCAATTAAACTCGCGTCTTACCCCGTCCACCACTCTACAACCAAGCATTAAGATACACTAAGATTATTAGATTTGATTACGCTTCTAACTCAAAGCAACTGGGCAGATGTCTTAACAAAGTCATTAGGCCGAATAAAACATAAAAATTGCTTAGTTTTGTTTTGAACATAGCCCATAATATTTTATCTTTAAAATGTAATTTACATTTCGATTAAGAGTGGTGTGTTGTAAGACTGGCATGTCTAGTTGGTATGCTGGCTGTCTTTAGACAATTCGTTGTTTGAAAAATTGACACTCAATAAAATATGTAAGAAACTATAAGTACGGCCAACGAGAAGCGATACCAAATGTAAACAAAACCCATGCTAAAACCCCATCTAAAATGGCCGCCCGAATGTTGGCGAACCCGTCTTAACGTTGTCATGTTTTTGCCGGGAGAACGAGAAATTACGACAAAGGCACAAGATGGAAAGAGCTTAATATTAGATTGTCAACGCCACAGTTGTTCTTTAGGTTAATGACCTTTCGTATCGCTTCTCGTTGGCCGTACTGTAGAACAATCTTTTAAGTTTTTTTTCAGTAGTAATATGAATTAAATCCACGGCATTGGACGTAGTATACAGCCAGTTTTGCAGTACGCCACATCAAAACATGAATATACTAATGTGGTTTCTTTGAAATAATCATTCAACGATTAAAATAAACATAAACGTATTGGATTGAGTATTTGAGGTCGACCTCTTTTTTAAGGAATGCTTTGCTGGCATGAAATAACTTTATGATGTTTACACTTTTTTGCAGATGAAGAATCATCAAAGCGGAAAGGAGTGACAGACTTTTACTGACTAAAACCCACCCTTGTTCCTTTCTTTTGCCCTTTATGTTCCGAGGCCGTGGTATTTTTTTCGAACAACCCGCAACCCCGGCAGGATGATGTTTACAACCTCAGACTGACTGACTGACTTTAGTCACTTAAATCTATCGTCGTCTCATAATCTGCCTAGTCCTTGTTGACAAAGTTTGACTTCCAAACTAGACAGTTTGGAAGTCAAACTTTCGACTTCAAATTGTCACTGTTGTACAATTTAACCCTAGATACCAAGATGTAATTTCTGTGTAATTTTTGTCTTCAAAGAAATATTTTAGAGAAACCTTTAAATCTTAAAACAGACCTTTCAACATACACACCATCTTAGGCACCCAAGCTATCCCAAAGAACAATTGTACTAATTCAGTTATCGCATCTTCATTAAGACAATACAAAATGTACCATTGTGTGTCTTAATACCGGGGAACAAGTAATATACGGAGAACTTTGTTGACAACCTTATTACCACACGATAGAAATTCAACCGTATGAATGGAGGATAGAGTTGTTTTCGCCATGGTGTGTTGACAAGAGGTTTTAATAAAAACAGAATTACACAGTGCGGTGGTATAAGGGTCTCATTATGGAAGAAACTTGTTGTTATGTGGTCAAAGGAAAGCTTGATAAGGAAACTAGAGGTTAATGTTTTGCTCTGTTTCACTTATTACGATGAGAGAATTGAGATAAAAGAGGAAATGGGGAGAGATTATTGTACTGTATAAGAAGTAAGAACGTAAAAGATTATTAATAATACATTTAAGGGTGAAATCTCTATGAACAATCACACTAAATTCGAACGGATGCGTTTTGTTGGATAAACAAATTGATGGAAATTGATTTAAATTTCAACTGGATACCTGAGCGCATTTCGAAGATAAATATTTTCTTCTCTTCCTGTCTTAGACAGAATGACAGACGGACAACAAAGTTATCTTATGAGCGTTCCCTTTAATCCTTTTGAGGTACGGAACCCAAAAAATGTGGCAAATGAAAAACTTAATATCGTTACTAATATTATAAAAGCAAAAGTGAGTTTGTTTGAAATGGCGAAACCGATTTTGATGAATTTTGGTACAGAGATAGTTGGGACGCTAAAGACGGAAATAATTTAATGGCTAAATTAAACGGCTAATTTAAAAAAAAAATGAGAAAAGGGGAAGAAAGAGAAAAAGATTTCTTTATTTCGATCATCACGCTGTTTAAAATTAGCGTTAGCCAAAAGTAACTATGCCACGCGACAAAGTCGTGGGCAGAAACTAAAATAAATAAATTATAATACTTTAAAAGCAAAAGAGTAGGAAAAAATCGTATTTTGTTTCATCCTTCGTCCTGAATGAGGTCGGGTCTCTAAGGTTTTAATTTATCATAGTGTTCGGTCGCGAGTTTTCCCCTAAGCTCGATAGATGGCGTTGTACAATTTTGTCATATTTCTGAATCGCGGTGTCGAGATTCTCCGCTCAGATTATATAGTGATTGAATAAAAATATTTTTTTTGTACTTGCTTTGGAAACAGTTTGTTTTATTTAATATCAGTCCTCGGGAAGTTGTCGAGTGTCGAACATTTTGGTCCTTCGAGCCGGATCGCGAAAAGTGAAATCGCGTCGACAAGTGAAGTGAGATTTTTGTGACGTCTGGTGAGGCATAGAAACCAGTGGTGGATCGCCCTGAAGTGCCTGTAAATCCCCGGTGTGTGGTGATTCAGCGGTGTTCAGCAGCGCAGCAACGAGGCTTGCAGCCGGCTCCGCCAGGGGGCGCCACCAGTATCAACGCACTTCATACGGCAACGGCGACAACACTGCCCTAAGAGCGACGAGACATCAGCAACGTCATCAAGAGTGTCGTCACAGACCGTGACGATACACTCACAGCAGTACCAGCAGTGACGACAACGAACTCGCAGTAGCAACGTGTTTGGAGAGGTTTGGCCAAAAAAAACTGTGAGTTATCCCAGTGTTTATTATTTGGTAGACTTGAACAGTTCTCAGTGAATTTTAAAGTTCAAATTAGTGCAGATTTCAAGTGTTTAAGACTTTTAAGATTTAGTAGTAGTTTAGACTTAGAATAATCAGTGATAAAGTGTTGTGACGGGAAATCTATGCCCGATTCTGTCTAAAGTCAAATATGTTCTAAATACTTGTAAAAATTTACCGATTTTTGTTTATTGACTTTGATTTTTCGTCTGTTGCATTCAATTGATTTCATTATTTAAATAAAAACTATAGCTTTATACAATGGAGTCCTTAGGCAAATTGCTATTAAATAACAAATTAATCATAGAAAAAGCTAGAATTAACTTTAAAAAATCACCTAAGGATCGGCTTACACAAAGTTACATTGAAACGAGAGTAGAATCATTAGAGGTACAGTGGAAACAATTTGTTGAAACGCATAGGCGCATCATAGAAAAGGCAACCGACGAGGAATTAAAAAAGATTGTTTATTTTACGGCAGAAACTTATGAGGTTACTGAAGAGTTGTACATAACTTATAAGTCTGAATTAAAAGAACTCTTACTTCAAAGCAGTCCGCGCAAAAGTTCTAGTGAAAATAAACATTCTAATCAAAATAGTACAAATGTGAAATTACCACAAATTAGTTTACCTAAGTTCGCGGGGCTCTATTCGGAATGGGTAACGTTCCGCGATTTATTTACGTCACTAATTCATAAAAATGAAACACTGGATGAAGTTCAAAAACTCCATTATTTAAAAAGTCATCTCTCAGGGGAAGCAGAACAGTTGCTTCGACATATTCCTGTGACTGCGTCTAATTATAATGAGTGTTGGTCAATTCTAAACAAACGATTTGATAATAAAAGGTTTTTAGCTAACTGTATGCTTAAACGGCTTGTTTATCAATCGTCAATTACTAAGGAATCGTCGGCAAATGTTAAAACTCTGTTAGACACGACGGTTGATTGTTTACATGGTTTACGCAGTCTAGGTATTGATGTCAGCTCATGGGATGCAATTGTTGTATATTTAGGCTCCGAAAAATTAGATACCGAGTCCCGTAAATTGTGGGAACTAAGGATTAGTTCAAATACTAATGATGACTTACCTACGTTGGACGAGTTCAAAACTTTTATGGAGTCTAGGTTTAGAGCCTTAGAATATTTAGATCCTAAAGCAAATAAACAAAATAGTGCTCGTGAAAACAATGCAAAATCTTTTCATGTCGCTTCTCAAGGTTGTGTATTATGTTCTGGAGATCATAAATTGTGTCACTGTAAAACGTTTGCTAAGAAAAATTGTGACGAGCGTCGGGAGTTTGCACGAGCCAGTAAGCTTTGTTACAACTGTCTAGGAATAGGCCATTCCGTCTATACTTGTCGTCAGCATACAAAATGTCACCTTTGTAAAAAGAGGCATCACACACTACTTCACCCAAAACTAACTGCCAATTCGGCGGAAATCGTTGATGGTTCAGCAGAAACGAAAGTGGCGGCTGCTAACGCAGCAACTTCTTCCAGTCAGAGCGATGCCAAACCTGTTTGTTGTTTTGCGGATGTTCACAACCACGGTCTGTTAGCTACAGCCTTGGTCAACATTGAGTCAAGAACTGGCACTGCCGTTGTTTTAAGAGCTCTGATGGATCAGGGCTCTCAAGTCTCTTTCATCACAGAGGCTGCAGTACAGTTGCTCGGACTAAGGAAATCACCTGCTCGCACCGACATATTCAGACTAGGCGATGATGAGGGAAACTCAATGCCCTCTAAGTGGATAGTTCGAATCAAATTGCAATCACGTCTAGATCCTACCTTTATTTTATTTGTCGATGCTTATGTATTGAATAGGCTCACATCCCATCTTCCTGAGAAGAAAATATTTCAAGTATCGGCTTCGTTCTCATCCTTAAAATTAGCTGATCCAACTTTTGATACGCCAGGGAAAATTGATTTACTGTTGAGTACACGCGTGGTTGGAGAAATTTTATTGGCTGGTTTAGTCAAGGGACCGCCAGGATCTCCAGTCGCTCAGAAGACTACGTTGGGCTGGATCTTGTCTGGCGAAATCCCATCGTCGTCAATGTCTAGGCCAGTATGTTACCATACTGTAGTGCAGTCAGCGGTCAACGTCAATGACCTGCTGCGTAGTTTTTGGGAGTTGGAGTCGGAGCCCTCAGGTCATAGTGTGATCTTAACTGAAGAAGAACGAAAATGCGAGGAGTTCTACTCTAAAACCACCAAACGGGATGCGACCGGGAGGTATGTTGTCAAACTACCATTTAAAACCGATTCGCCCAGTTGCACGTTTGGAGGATCAGAGGTCATTGCCCGCAGGCGCTTCATCAGCTTAGAGAAGAGATTGTTGAAGGAACCGGAATTTAGGACGCAGTATAGTGCAGTCATAAATGAATATATACAACTAGGACATGCTGAAGTTGTCCCTCAAACAGAATTAGGTAAGAATGCGCTCTACTTACCACATCACGCGGTGGTGCGTGAGGATAAAAGCACGACCAAGGTTAGGGTCGTGTTCGATGCTTCTTGTTCAGGCCACAATGGTATAGCATTAAATACAGAATTAATGGTTGGCCCAAAATTGCAACCTGATCTGCGTCAAACTATTATGCGGTGGCGCTGTCACCCCATAAGTTTGGTCGCAGACATCGTGAAAATGTACCGTCAGGTCAAGGTTGCAGATGAGGACGCTGATTATCAGCGCATTTTGTGGCGTGACAATCCAAACGATGAACTGAGTCATATTCGGTTATTGCGCGTTACTTTTGGAACGTCCTCTGCGCCATACCTAGCGGTCCGGTCTCTACAGCAATTAGCTCGAGACGAAGGAAGTGATTTTCCTCTAGTGGCAGACAGAGTCCTTACATCGTTCTACGTGGACGATCTGTTGACCGGTTGTCAGTCTGTTGCTGAAGGGGAACTTGTTTATGATCAGCTGAATCAATTGTTAGATCGTGGGGGTTTCAAACTTCAAAAGTGGTCCAGCAGTAATGACGAATTGTTTACCAAAATGAACGACGGTACTGCTGAGCAGGACAATATGGAGCTTAAGATGGATGCGCTCACAAAAGTTTTAGGATTAACGTATCAAAGAAGGTTGGATGAGTTTAGATACACTGTGCAACTTTCTCCGCTTGAAACACCCATAACCAAGCGAAAGGTTATCTCTGAAATCGCTCGCTTGTTTGACCCTCTTGGCTGGCTTGCGCCGGTGATAATAACAGCTAAGGTGTTTATTCAACGCTTATGGCTAGCAGGATCTGAATGGGATGATGCACTTCCAGATCACCTGATAAAGGAATGGCTTAATTATAGAAATAACCTTTACCATCTGAAGGATTTCCGTCTGCCACGGTGGATACACACGAGTCAACTCGACGTCTTGCTAGAGTTGCACGGATTTTCTGACGCATCCAATGTTGCTTACGCAGCCGCTGTCTATGTTCGGTGTATTGATGTTAGTGGTCGAGTTCATGTTAGTCTAGTTGCGGCTAAGACCAAGGTGGCTCCTGTAAAACAAGTGTCCATACCTCGGTTGGAGTTATGTGGTGCTTTGTTGCTCTCAAAACTTCTGCGTGAAGTTTCCGACACCTTGGGTATCTGTAAAGAAAAAATACATGCCTGGACTGACTCGACAGTGGTGCTCGCCTGGTTGAGCAGCCACCCTAGCCGCTGGAAGACATTCGTAGGTAACAGAGTGTCCGAAATACTTACCGTTATGGAAAACAACCAGTGGTCGCACGTCCAGTCCAGTGATAATCCTGCAGATTGCGCGTCGCGCGGCGTGAATCCTTCTGAGTGCGCCGGCCTAGAATTGTGGACCAAAGGAACAAATGGGCACATCAAATCGTAGAACCGCACTTGGGTGACGTAGTTGGTTATGGAAGATGATCTTCCACCTGCAAGATGGCTTTACGGTCTTATTACCGAAAAGCATACTGGCTCGGATAAAATCACAAGAGTGGTTACATTGCGCTGTAAAGGTTCTATGATTAAGAGACCTGTGTCGAAATTAATTGTACTTCCTATCACCTCATAGATACGTGGTACTTTCATGTTTTTTATATTTTTATTAATGTTAAGGATAGTTAATTGTTGCTTAAGTTACAATTTAAGTTTAACATTAAGATTTTTGTTTAGTTGTTATTTTGTTGTTTACATACAGTCCATTATTGTTTTCACTGCCCACCAAATTATGTGTATTTTGTGGTGGACGGTCAGTTAGTTTTTTTGTTATATTTTTAACCCTAGTTCTGGACACGCTGTCCATGGTGGGCGGGATGTTCGGTCGCGAGTTTTCCCCTAAGCTCGATAGATGGCGTTGTACAATTTTGTCATATTTCTGAATCGCGGTGTCGAGATTCTCCGCTCAGATTATATAGTGATTGAATAAAAATATTTTTTTTGTACTTGCTTTGGAAACAGTTTGTTTTATTTAATATCAGTCCTCGGGAAGTTGTCGAGTGTCGAACACATAGAGCTGAACAGCTGTACTCAACTGTACCTAACTAGATGTTTCGTTAATTAAACAGCTTTCATTTTACGCCTTGGGATTAACTTCCTCGGTAGGGTTTTGACCCATTTGTTAGACTAAATGTGCCCCGATCCTAACTAAATCTGGAACTCCACACGATCCATCTTTATATTTCTTCCGACATTTGTTTAGACTTTTCCAAAGACTTTTAAGATATACTAATGAGAGACGAGATAACGTGAACGAAATAGAAATGTACTTGCAAAAGCCAACTGGTAGCTGTTTTTTTCCTTTTTTCTTTAATACCAAGAGGTTTAAAGGACTTATAGAGTAGGCATTATGAATCCTTACTAATATTATAATAAACTAGCTTTTGCCAGTGGCTTCGCTCGCGTTAAAATCGGGGTAACACAGTTCTCCTTGCGCCTTATTGATTTCTAATAGCAACGCTAAGTTTTCCCTTTTTTTCCCTCTTTCTCCCTCACATCCCACTTTTTTTGAAAAAAAGTTAAGCCTATGTCCGTCTCCTGGTTCCCAACTATATCTGTACCAAAAATCATCAAAATCGGTTTAGCCATTAAAGCGTGAAGAGGTAACAAACAAACTCACTTTCGCTTTTATAATATTAGTAAGGATAAGTACTAAAATTGCAAATAACAAATAAATATTTGTTTGTTACGTCTTCACGCCTAAATGGCTACACCGGGTAGTAAGGGGTTAATTACGATGGGGTTGCGGGTTGTTCCGGATTGCGAGTTGTTCGAAAGAGATATCGTGGCCCCGGAACGTAAAGGGCAATAAAATGAACATGGGTGGGTTTTAGTCAGTACAATATGATGATTTCCCATCCCAAAAAAGGGGCTACTACGAATTTATTAATACCTATGAATTATTTCAATACATAAATTGTATTTTTACAACGCTTTTTTTTAAGCCGTCGCTAAAACGTATGGGACCTGTAACATTTCTTCTTACAAGCTCCCAATATCTTTCGACAATTTCCTACTTTAAAAAATAACAACAGCTAAATAAACCAAGACAATTTGCTTCGTTAGTCTCAAGACTATTCCATACAAACCTTTTATATTAAATTTGCGAGAACGCAATACAACTGCACTTTAATATTTCGGCCGGAACTCGCAAAATTAAGTTTCTCGTTCTGACCAAAGAATAAATAGATACAGAAGGCACACGCGGACACGCACGTAGAATACAGCAATCTTTATCAAACTCTACCCTTTTCTACATTTGTTCACTAATCTAACCTAACTCTAATACCCGTTTTTAACGATAATAACTGACACTAATGCCTAGAGCCCAGCTTTACCAACACTAGTTGACACCTAAAAGAGTACCTGCTGCCCGTTTTTACTAAAGCTAGGTGTCACCTAAATAATTGCCAAGAGATTTCACTAATACCAAGCGAAACCTGATTGAATACATTAACAATAGCCGTAGACGACTTGGGGCTACCATTTCAATGCTGTCATCCCCGATAACCCCCAAAAAAACCTTTGACATGTAATCAATAGAAATAGCAACCACTGTACATCTGTAAATATTTAATACTAGCTTTTGCCCGCGGCTTCGCTCGCGTTAAATTCGGGGTAACACAGTTCCCCTTGCGCCTTATTGATTTGTAATAGCAACGGTAAGTTTTCCCTTTTTTTCTCACTTTCTCCCTCACATGGTTTCCAACTATCTCTGTACCAAAATTCATTAAAATCGGTTTAGCCATTAAAGCGTGAAGAGGTAACAAACAAACAAACTCACTTTCGCTTTTATAAAATTAGTAAGGAAGTAAGGATTAATATGAACAGGCTCATCTCTGAGTAACTGTGGGCTCTAATTTTACCTAAGTTCCTAAGAAGGACTTAAGGTGTTAGGAAAGAGAGAATGTAATGCACCACAACGCATCGCATTATCGCAAACCGGATATAACCCGAGAAATGAATGCGTTGAGTGGTGAAATTTCAGTTAGTATTAATTAGTTTTAACGGATGTTGTCAAACCAACTTTTGTATTTAAGTAATAATTATTGTTCTCAAGTACTTACTTGCTTGGCATGTTATGTCTTTTATTGAGAACTAGCTGTTCCACGCGGTTTCACCCACGCTGCTCAGCACCTGTTGGTCGTAGCGTGATGTTATATAGCCTATAGCCTTACTCAAGAAATGGACTATCCAACACTAAAAGAATTTTTCAATTCCAACCAGTAGTCCCTGAGATTAGCGCGTTCAAACAAACAAACAAACCCTTCAGCTTTATAATATTATATAGTATTTATGGTAAATAGTATAGATAGAGACCTTTAAACCTAAACCTAATGACCTTTGTCTTTAAAACGCTGAGGGTTAGCAAGTTGTCTGAGAGCCAACTAAAAAGAAGTGACTGCTCTGCCACTGTTTAGTACACATTGTTATTAGTCTATGACGGATTGAAAGTCATATCCTAGGTTTTTTTTTTAATATGTTGTAGATGTTGCACAACGTTTATTGTGCACTAGCTGTTCCCCACGGTTTCACCCGCGCTGCTCAGCACCTGTTGGCCGTAGCGTGATGTTATATAGCCTATAGCCTTCCTCAAGAAATGGACTATCCAACACTAAAAGAATTTTTCAATTCAAACCAGTAGTTCCTGAGATTAGCGCGTTCAAACAAACAAACAAACAAACTCTTCGGCTTTATAATATTACTAGCTGTTCCTCGCAGTTTCACCCACGCTGCTCAGCACCTCTTGGTCGTAGCGTGATGTTATATAGCCTATAGCCTTCCTCAAGAAATGGACTATCCAACACTAAAAGAATCTTTCAATTCGAACCAGTACTTCCTGAGATTAGCGCGTTCAAACAAACAAACAAACAAGCACTTCAGCTTTATAATATTAGTATAGATATAGTATAGATAGATAAGTATATAAGTATAAGTATAGATATGTTTTCGATCATTGTATGCACTTATCCTTCTGTAACTATTTATGCTGTATTAAAACCATTGTTGGTTGTCGTCGACCCGAGCAAGACGTGAAGCATTATTTGGGTCCGTATTTATTCGCCTTGTAAGCCTCTTTTGTTCTTTTTACAGGCGATAAATTAGCCCTGCTGTGTTTGTTCAAATGTGTTTCTTTTGAATACAATGTATAATTTTTATTCTATATTTGTTTTTTTTTAAACGTTACTCCACACTAGGAATTTCTCCTGTATCGTGGGTGCCTTTACAAACATTCAATCTCACATACACAAACAGTCAGACCCGAAACAACTATCTGTATGGAACTTGGAAATATTTGTACGGCCACAAATATTGGTTCCATGCGGGGATAGAACCGGCAACACGTAGCGCAGCAGTCGATCGCTCAGCCACTGCGCCAACCGTGTCGTCATTTCTATTCAGATTATGATTTCTATCCTTACTAATATTATAAAAGTGAAAGTGAGTTTTTTTGTTTGTTTGTTACCTCTTCACGCTTTAATGGCTAAACCGATTTTGATGAATTTTGGTACAGAGATAGTTGGTACCCTGGAGACGGATATAAATTAACTTTTTTTTTTAAGTGAAAAATGAGGGAGATAGAGGGAAGAAAAGGGAAAACTTAGCATTGCTATTACAATAAATAAGGCACTAGGGCAAAAACTACAGGTACCTGCAAATCAGGAAAGGGAACTATGTAACCCCGAATTTCACGCGAGCGAAGCCGTGGCAAAAGCTAGTATTTTGATAAATTCAGAAAGAAACTGCGAGTGAGCGTTCTGAAAGCCTCTGAAAGCCGAACTGCTACGTAGTGCTATGAGGGATTAGCTGCAGTCGGTCGTTGCCACAGAAATATTCTGTTATCTATGGTTGTTGCGCTGTTCATTTGTTTGCTAGTTACGCATCTGTCAGCTGTATCTACTCCTACTGGTTAATCTCGCTTGCTTTTCAAAATCAAAAGTCATTTATTCAAATTAGCGTGATAATCAGCACTTTTTGAACGTCAGAGTACAAGAGACAGTCCCACAAAAACGCCCTGCCATTCGCCACTTCCTAGTGTTTTAGCTGGGAAGAAGAAGTGGCGGAACAAACTCCCCAGCAACATATCTGTCTGTCAGGTTACAAGAACCAGATTTTGTTTTTTTTTTTTATTTGCTCACAAAGCCTTAACAGCATAACCGTCGGATATTGTAATGCAATGCATATCGCCCGTCAGGCAGTTTTTCATATCGTACCTTCTCCTTCCAAGAGCTCTATAATTTTATTAAGGAATGAAAACATTAACTGTCGTTTCGAGGCAATACATACCGATATCTTTCGGTTTAATTTAAACTTTAAAAATGGTCACCATCTTCTTTTATAAGCGACTAGCTTTTGCCCGCGGCTTCGCTCGCGTTAAATCCGGGGTAACACAGTTCTCCTTTCCTGATTTACAGTACCTGCTACCTGTAGTTTTTGCCCTTTTTTTGTGTGGGAAATCATCAAATGACTTTCCCTGCTCTGGGCGGAGCGGGGGGGCATGTCAGACTTTTACTGACTAAAACCCACCCATGTTCCTTTACGTTCCGGGGCCGCGGTATCTCTTTCGAACAACCCGCAACCCCGACAGGTAGTTTTTGCCCTTGCGTCTTATTTATTGTAATAGCAATGCTAAGTTCTCTTCCTTCCCTCTTTCTCCCTCATATCTCAATGTTTAAAATGCCTATGTCCGTCTCCAGGGTCCCAACTATCTTTGTACCAAAATTCATTAAAATCGGTTTAGCCATTTAGGCGTAAAGGCATAACAAACAAACAAACTCACTTTCGCTTTTATAATATTAGTAAGGATTTTAAATCCTCTACTAACCAACTATATTTTATCTCTAGCAGACCAGATGGTTGGCAACTAATACTCTGAAGCCTCCTTAAAAGACAGGGGCTGTCAATTACAAGCTCTTCTGTTTACAATGTTAAACGTCATTATGTCAAATTTAGCCTCACGGCGTCGCAGCTTGTAAAAGAAAATGCTATGCACTAAAATACGGGAGAAATATTGCACGAAGTATTGGAGGTGAGTGGCAGATAATATAATAAAACGTGCTATGTTGGCAGCTGCCTCGAGATGGGACAACGTTCGAAAAATAGACAAAATGCCGGTTTTCGATGAAAGATAGATAGATAGTAGTAGTAGTCAATCTCTAAAACATGTTACTTGAGAAATTATTGTGAGTTTTCTTATTTTGCAGTCATTGGAGATGAAAGCCTCTTAGTTGGTGCCTTACTTGGTGAATTACTTTTGTTTTAAACCATGACTAGCTTCCGCCCGCGATTTTGCTAACTTGAACACGCGTGATCGAAAAATAAAAATCTTTCTCTCCCAAATTCTTCCCTCTTTCTCCCCCTTTTATCATTTGCAGGAACCTGCTACCTGTAGTTTTTGCCCTTGCGCCTTATTTTTTATAAAGCTAAGTTTTCCCTTTTCTTCCCTCATTTTCCCTCATTTCTAACATAAAAAAAATGCTTATGTCCGTCTCTAGGGTCCCAACTATCTCTGTACCATAATTCATCAAAACCGGTTTGGCAATTAGGGCGTGAAGACGTAACAAACAAACAAACTCACTTTCGCTTTTTAACCGACTTCCTATAATACTAAGTAAGTATTCATTAAGATATTCGGTTTGGTTTCTCACAAAAAACCGGCCAAGGGCGAGTCGAAAATATGCGACATAAACATAGAAGGTTAATTTTTTCACAATTCCAAGAAACCTCAAAAATACAAATGTTTCAATTCAGTACCTCCATGTGTTAGTGTCCCAAAATATAGGGTCTTGACAGATAGATAGACGGACAACAAAACAATTCTATAAGTATAATATGGAACCCTAAAAATGCTGAAAACAGTAAAAAGTAAAATTCACTACATTTGCCTAAAGAAGTTGATAAATCTGTCGAGTCGTGAGGACAAATCACAGGGTTTAACTACCACAATTTATTACTCAAGAAATATGGGTAAACCCTAGACGATATACTGTGAAGAAACAGATTTTACACTCTGAATGTTTTAAAGAAAATATAAAAGTAACGTAAAATAACTCTGTCTGTCTCTTTGTTAGCTTTGTACGCGTAAACTGCTGAACCAATCAAGATTAGACATAGATTGAAAGGGTCTTAAAGAACAATAAGCTACATTTATGATTGATTTGTTGTTTATAAAAATATAAAACCACTATAAAATACACACAGATGGAGTCGCTACAGTCCAATGCGAAAGATTTTGAATGAAAACCCATTATATTGATTCAAATTTTGAAGTAATTTATTCATCACAAATCTATAGTAATAAAAATGTATGTTAGGATGTTTGCTCCAATACGTTGTGAAACTTTTGACCAGATTTTGATAAAAAAAACTAGGGTCCACCCTTTATAGCAGAACTTTTTATGTCATAATTTTATTTTGCATAACAACGGATGGCATAAACTTCACTTCGCAGAAAACAGTTTTGCAGACACTCATTTATCATACATTCTAAACTCATAATTTTGTAAGTCAGAATCATCTCTAGGCATAAACTTCATATCCATAATATTTAAAAAGTAGAAACATCATATCGCAGAAAGTTCACAGTCAGAATCGTCTTTTGGCATAATATATTTTATATAGATGATCATTAAACGGCAAAATTGTCATATCGTAGAAAGTTTATAGTTAGGGTCATTTTTCTCATTATAAGTTGTCATTTATTTTGATTAATTATTTCTTTAAAATAATGTCATTTATTTTAGTTATTGTTTAATTGAATTTGAGATAACATCATTGAATTCAATAAGTAATAAGGTATCCTAATCTAAATAGTTTAGTTCCTGGTAACCTACTTAAAACAATCTCTTTTTCTATTAACGCAAGTCGTTTCTTCGTAGGAGGTCACAGTTTTAACCTAACCTAACCTAGCCATTACTGCCGTCTGCATAGTATGCCAAGTGAAATTATACCAAATAATATATTATGGGAAATTTGAACTCTGCGAATCGTAATTATACTAAATGTAATTCTGCCATCTTAAAAGTATGCCATTGTTAATTCGAAGTTTTAAACATTATGCCAAACGAAACTTATACCAAATAATTTTTATGCCTTTAAAATGTTCGTTTTAAGAAAATTATGCTAAGTGTGTTATGCCAAACAAATTTCGGAGCATCAAGATTCTGCCAGATAGAGGGAACCCAAAAAACTATGGTAGAGACTGGGGAATCCGTAATGCAACCTGGCCAGTAGCACAAAAACAAACGGTTCTTCGCACTAGGAATTACTCCTGTATCGTGGGTGTGTTTACAAACATAAAACTCGCATTCACAAACGGCGAGACGTGGAATAGCTACTTCTCGGTCACAAAATCAATAATCACAAAATTAATTATGCGGACATCAAACTCACGACACGCAGCGCATCAGCTAGTCACTTAACCACTGCGCCAACCATGCCGTAAAATAAATGTTATTGTATTTTCAAAAAGAAGTGTACTAAGCAGTAATCAAGTAGTTTATTCTCATCAACATTCATAATCACATCTCAAACTATGAATTTATCTAAGTACAATTTCTACTTCCCTAGATCCACTTTACTTCACTCACAATCACATTCATCAAGCAAATTAAATTTGAACAAGCCTCCAGGACATTTACAGTAGAAAACTTTCAGAGCAGTTTAAACTAAGAGCTAATACTCGTAATAACGTTTAACGAACCCAAAGACAAACGGGACAGAAACTTCAAAGCCTCGCAAAGTACTTAATAATTACTAGGGAACCAGAATTCGGTGGGAGTTGCGCTACAATGCCTATTCGGCCGTGAGTTGGAAATTTTGGGAAGCCCCGCGGTTTGGATCAGAATAGGGTTGGTTGCAAAATATGGTGTAACTAGCTTGCGCCCGCGGCTTCGCCCGCGTTAAATTTTGGGTAACACAGTTCCCCTTGCGCCTTATTGATTTGTAATAGCAACGCTAAGTTTTCCCTTTTCATCCCTCTTTCTCCCTCACATCCCACTTTTAAAAATTAGCCTATGTCCGTTTCCTGGTTCCCAACTATCTATGTACCAAAATCGGTGTAACCATTAAAGCGTGAAGAGGTAACAAACAAACAAACAATCTCACTTTCGCTTTTATAATATTAGTAAGTATAGTGTTAAGAAGTTAGGTCACCATCATCATCTGCCTAGCATACAACTGAGTACAAATGACCCACAGGGTGTAGAGAAAAAAGATATCGAATAAAAGATATGGAATATCTAGTCTTTTTCAAAAACCCATAAATTGTGAAGCACTCAATCAGTCATTTAAATTCTTATATTCATTACAGAATGTCTGCGTTTGTAGAAGTCGGGTAAAAAACAATGATGCAAAATTTTTACGAAAATGAATAAAAATATCAAACAAAATTAAGCATAATTAATTTAGACACTTTCCTCATAGAATTTCATTTGCCTAATGCGGTAGGACCCTCATCTGACTTAATAATTTAAAAGGAGCATATCAAGGTGGCAATTTACGAATTAATTGACGGAGTGGCTTTTATCCAGTTGTCAGTTGGCGATGTTGAAAATTATATTATGTGGTTTTTGTTATGTGAATTATATGCGCGCTTATATTTTACTAGCTTTTGCCCTCGGCTTCGTCGCGTTTAATTCAGGGTAACACAGTTCCCCCTTTCCTTCTTTGCAGGTACCCGCTACTTGTAGTTTTTGCCCTTGCGCCTTATTTATTGTAATAGCAAAACTAAGATTTCCCTTTTCTTCCCTCTTTCTCACTCATTTCTTACTTTAAAAAAAAAGTAGTAGTAGCCTATGTCCGTCTCCAGGGTCCTGACTATCTCTGTACCAAAATTCATCAAAATCGGTTTAGCCATGTAGGCGTGAAGACGTAACAAATAAACTCACTTTCGCTTTTATAATATTAGTAAGGATAACCTGGATGTGGCTGCCACAGAAACATGGAGCATGGTACAGGCAAAGAGAATTCTTTAGTCATCTATACCATTAACAGAAAGAGGAAAGATTTGTTTTTATCGAATAGCCTCCAAAACTACTCGACCGATTATAACCATTTTTTTACTAATAGGAAGGAACATTATCAGAAAGTACTTACAAGATAACGCTACTACCCACGGGAGCGGGGCAGTAACTAAAGTCGCGGGTGAAACCGCGGAAAACGAAGAAGCTATGGATGAAGTCCGACTGCATAAAACTATTCCTAACCACATTGTTAATCCGGATTTAAAACGGATACCCTTTTCTCCAGAGACCGACCAATCCGAATCATGCACCTTTTTTCGAAGTTTTACTAGTCCCCATGTGGATCGTCTGTGAAATGCCCATTTGTTAATCCTTACTAATATTATAAAAGCGAAAGTGAGTTTGTTTGTTTGTTCAACTTAGCGTAGCTATTACAAATCAATAAGGTGCTACCGAATTTAACGCCAGCAAAGCCGTGAGCAAAAGCTAGTATATCTATATGTTTATAGGGTACCGTCCACAAAAGGAAAAAAACGGTACCCTTCATTTTGTTCTCCGTCCGTCCGTCTCTCTCTGTCAAGACCAATTAATCTCGAATGAATTGAAATATAAAAACTTATAGCTCAAAACTGTAGCCCCTTAGAACTGTGGATAAACAAACCTTTGAAGTCGACGCAGTTAATAAAACTACTAGTTTGTACGGAACCCTCGGTGCGCGAGTCCGACTCGCACTTGGCCGGTTATTTGTGGACCATGACCATAATGATTGATGCTTACATTTTAAAGAATACCAACTTGACCACAACAATTGTTTCAACTGAAAATACTTATTGAGCTAAATCAAGTATATTTAACAGAATAACCCTACTAATATTATAATCCTACTATTATATCTTACTTAATATTATAAATGCGAATATTTGTGAGGATATATGGATGTTTGTTACTCTTTCACGTCAAAACGGCTGAACGGATCTAAATGAAATTGGGAACAGGCGCAGATTATAGTCTAGAATAACACATAGGATACTTTTTTTTTCGATATCACACGAGCGAAGCCGCGGACGCCAGCTAGTTTATAATAATAAAAAAAACAACAATGCGTTCGTTATATAGCTCTCCGATTGTAAAAATTATTTTGCAAAGGGTAATTAGTACAAACACTAGAAAATAGGTTATTTATTAAGTTACAAACTCTCTGAAACTTGTTCTATCCAAAATAAAATAAATCCTATTTTAATCTACTAACAACAATTTGAAAAATAACTTAATTAACATCGCCGTTAACGCTACAAACGTTGTACAAACGATGTACCAACATAACTTTAAATTGCTCATAACTCCAAACTTCTGCAGCCGCAACTACCTCAGATCCGTCTCAATGTTCAGAACATAACTTACCTAAGATAAATATCTGCTTAGTAACGTGCCTTCAACGCTATAGATAACACTTCTCTTCCTACACTTCGATTTTAAGCTCACTCACACATGTACAACTATCGTTTATATGAGAAAACAAGTGATTACCGCGGGGAGTCCCCGCTATTCCTAGCTTTATATGTGCATGTCAAGTTCTGTGCCAATACGCGTGCTTCCACAGAAATGCAGCGAGAGATATTGTTATTCACTAAGGGTCTGAACAGACAGAGATAGCTCGTCTTTTAAAACCAGTGAGTGGTTATTTTTGCTGGTCAATCAATGCTGCTGCCAGTTTTGATGGCTTTGAATCATCAGCTGCTTATGTTTTTCCCAACTATGTTGAAGTCGGCTACTGAATATCAAGATTCTACTTGGAGCAAGTGCCTATCTGACCTCCACAACCCAGTTAGTACTAGGTAATACGATACACCTTGGTAAGCCAGGTTGTCAGACTTCAGGGCCACCGACCACCTGTAATGACTGTCAAAGATCTACAAACAGCCGGGACCGTGTTGGTCCCGGCTGTTTAACGTACTTTTTGAGGCACGGAGGAGATTAGGACTTGGTGACTTTAAATTCGATAAAAAAAAATACATTTATAAAATGCAGCATCGCGTTTTTGGCGCATCTGTGAGCGTGGTATCAAAACTGTACTTACTTTTCTTTCATTCACTGCATTTCAAGCTTTCAGAAAAGCATTCTAGCATGCATTCTATTCTTCATATTTTGTATTCTAAGTACTCCTAGTACTCTTAGCATGCTTTTTTTTTACGAAATCATCAATTGGCTTCCCCTGCTTTTGGTGGAGCGGGGGGTAGTGTCAAACTTTTACAGACTATAACCGGGTGGGTTTTAGTCTGTAAAAGTGCCTTTTTTTGCCCTTTTTATTCCTGGGCTGCGGTATCTCTTTCATTTAACCCGTAACTGGCATGCCCCTCTGCTTTGTTGACATCTCTTTGAGGCGCGCGTAGAACACGAACGCGCCTTCGATACGGCACTCCTATCACTTAAACTTGCATGTCTGCTAACGCCCTAACTTGTAGAAACCGTAGACGAATTGCAACACACACAGTTTGAGCTTTTAGATTGAACTAAGACGAGTTTCCAACGTACCTGGGCATTGCAAGTCGCTTTGAAATCGGATTGAATGTAATAACTTTAATGAAAATGATTTAGTGCCTATGTATAACGGATTGAATGGTTTGCTGCGATATTCATTGGTACTATAATATTTTTTTCGTGTACCATCGAATTCTTTTCTGTTCAAATATCTTTTATAGTGAGAAATATAACACATCATTACGCCTCTAATGTCTAAAGGGTTAAACAGAGATGCATAATACAACCAAATTATGTATAATTGTATAAGTCTTTTGTAATAGGGGGCGAGTTATAGAAATTCGTGATAGAGAAACTAAATAACTTGTCCGACCCGGGAAACGAACCAAGAACGTATGCTTATCAGTCGCTGGACCACTCGACCAACGAGGCATAGAAGTCAGTCAAGATTTCTATTTCTAATTAAAAAAACTTTAGAGGTGTCAAGGGACACCCAGATGGAACGAAGCTATTATTTATTATGTACAAAAAACCTGTATACCCTCAACAAAAATGATCGTCGCGACACCACACTGTTCAATGTGAAATAGAAAGATGAAACGAAAATAACTGGCTTGCTTTCTATGAGAGAGAGTGAGAGATAGACAGAGATACACGCGCGCGCCGCACGGCTTACAACCATAGCAAAAAGTATCATTACAACTTTTGGTCTTAAGCAAAAAGTGTCGTTACAACTTTTGGTCTTAATTTTTTCTAGCCCCCTTTCGCAACGCGCAGTAAGGAACTCCGTTACAAAAAGCTAGTGAAGCATTAAGTCAATGCAAAGATTACCAAATAATAATTTCGTTGAAATCCGCAATCGTAATCTTGGCAGGCAATTTAACTTCTTCCAACACAGCCTTGAGAGCAAAATCAACATTAATTGGTCGAAGTATATTCGTAATAGACTTAAGCCAATTAGCACAGCGCTTCAAAGGGAACTCATACCTGAATTCAGAGGCAGATAGTTGTTAGTAATCTATACATTTCGCATAGTTATTGACATCAAAGATATATAGTATTTCTTGAGCCATTATGACAAATGACAGTCGAGTTGTCACGAATTCGCGGGTGACATCGATGTGAGTAGTTAGCCCCCTGTTGGGTTCTTTCTATATTATACTAGGTGGCGCCAGCGGATTCGCCCGTGTGATATCGAAAAAAAAATCTTATGTGTTATTTCAGACTATATTCTACCTCGTTGCCAAATTTCATGAAGATCTGTTCACCGTTTTGACGTGAAAGAGTTACAAACATCCATACATCCTCACAAACATTCGTATTTATAATAAAAAATAATAAATAGGATAGGCTGAAATTCAAAGCATTGATTTCAATTAGACCATTACTGGTACTTATGAATGACAAGAAACAAAAGAATGAAGCTACGTACAGCGCCAGACACAATGCATAATAACTTGTTAAAGTACTGTAATTGCCTTTTCCAAAGTGTTGATCTCGATGGAGAAGAATAAGCAGGAAACTCCATGGACACTCAAGATCATGGTTATATAATCGTCATTTATTTTGACAGGCCTGTTGGTCTAGTGGTTAGTGGCCCTGACAGCTGAGCCGGAGGTCGTGGGTTCGATTCCCACCCAGGACAAACTTTGTGTGATGAGCATGATTGTTTGTTCTGTGCCTGGGTCTGATTTATCTATAATATGTATGTATTTATAAATTATATAAGTATGTATATCAGTTGTCTGGTTACCATAACACAAGCTCTGCTTAGCTTGGGATCAGACAGCCGTGTGTGAGTTGTCCCAAGATATTTATTTATTGGAATAGATGCACCGCGCAGTTACCCGCGGTGAAAAAAACATATCTGAGTAATTTGATCATCCCATGTGTGTATTTAGACTTGAGCTTCTCTTCTTCACGGTAACCTGTGTATCGTAAGGTTTTTAAAACGTCTTTAGCCCTAAATATTCTTTCCTGCTGCTGTTATTGCGCATCTTTCCTTCTTTGTTTTTTTTTTAACAAAACAATGCACTCGGCCTGAGGTGGCAAAAGGTTAAAAAGCCCGCGTTCCAATCCAGTTTTTAATATGCTATGTCAAAAACAGATAAAATAACCAAGAAAAAAATAATCCCAGAATAAACAAAGTACGTCCTTAATAAGACAATTTTCGTCTAGGTAAGTACAGAATAATTTATGTGCAAAAACTTCGCTGATAACTTAAAATATTCAGCTCATCATGTTACAGAGTTATGCAGCTGAGTTATATGCACCAAATTAGATTTTATACTTGCCCCAAAGTCTAAAGTATTCTACATAATTCTCATGTAGATATTATTAGAATATCATGAAAGTTGTTCTCTTTTGAATTTGGTCATGCATTGTATCATATGAAAACTTAGTGCCATTTTTAGAAAAGTTATAACTAGGATACAGATAGAACACAGTTAGTGAAAGAAGGCCAATAACTGACGATATTAAAACAGTAAACAAGCAAGATAATTATATAACTACTAACTGCGCCCCCGGTTTCACTCGCTTCTACCAGGATAAAAAGTAGTCTGTGTTAATGGGTATGAGCTATCAAAAAACCATATACTCAAGTCACAGTCCCTTGTAGTTGTGGAAAAATAATGAGGTATTCCTCATAGCGCTCCCGTTTTGAAGCGCTCCCATCTAAGCGCTCCCGTTTTGTTCCTCTAAGCGCTCCCAAAAGGAGCGCTTTAATGTCTATAAGTATACGCAGTCAAAAAAAATGGCCGTTTTTGTCGCAAGTTTGTACGGAATCCTCGGTGTGCGAGTCTGACTATATAGTTTTTTAACTTACTTGACCAGTTTTTTTTATATATGATTTACACAAAAATACAATATAAACGACTTTAAGTTTTTTTTTTTAATTTAGTTTTAATTCAATTATTGTAATATATTTATACTATATTTTGTAATTTAATAATTTATGACAATACTTTTATTTTAACCTACATATATTTTTGACGCCCTGTAATTTTCAATTTTTTACTTGTATATATTTCTTTATTATTAGTTTGTGTATATTTATAGGTTGTATATATTTAGTAATTAATTTAATTATGATATGATGAAAAGGACTCATTAAAAATGGAAAAAAAACATATATTTTTGAAATGCAAAAAGTTGTAATGTGTAATATTATGTATTGTATAATTGAGGACCTTCCTGAAATAAATGACTTAATAATAATATATCATACAAACCTTGGACGTAGAGTTACGCCAGCCAGCTAATACAATCCATACATAATTAATATAAAAAAACTATTTTCTAAAACTATAGAGACGTCTTGACCTGAAATTTCGTAACAATATCTGCGTTAACTTCTTTTCACTCTGTATTGAAATTGTGAAGACTTTTCATGTAAAAAGTATATAAAGTATTTTAGCAAGTCTATGTACCGTTGCTTTTCACGTAACACTAGCTCGTTGATGCGAAACCAAAAAGGCTTTTAAAAATTCACAAAGCGAATTTCTTATTAAGGTTTAATGCAATATGCAATGTAAGATTTTATTTTTGCCTAGGAAAGGAAAATGCTGTGAAAATATAAGTTTTAAATATAATGAAGCCGTCTAGATCATTTCCAGTAGTTTATGCATTTATAACTTAGTTATTTAAAAGTTTTCCACTTCTTGGTAGAAAATATTATATTGGTGTTTACTTAAGCAACTAAGTGCAATTTTATTTTAAACTAGCTTTTGCCCGCGGCTTTGCTCGCGTTAAATTCGGTATAACACAGTACTTGCTACCTGCAGTTTTTACCCTTGCGCCTCATTGATTTGTACGCTAAGTTTTCCCTTTTCTTCCCTCTTTCTCCCTCATATCCCGCTTTAAAAAAATAGCCTATGTCTTCTTGGTCCCAACTATCTCTGTACCAAAATTCATCAAAATCGGTTTACCCATTAAAGCGTGAAGAGGTAACAAGCAAACAAACTCACTTTCGCTTTTATAATATTAGTGAGGATGTTATTTAATTATCTTTGTATATTTATATGCATTGCATAGGAGAATCGTATTACCCAGTTATTAACTGGTCTACGGAGGTCAGACAAGCAAAAACACCATGTAGGATCCTTACTAATATTATATTAATTTGATTATTTTTTTATAGTAATAAAAGCGAAAGTGAGTTTGTTTATTTGTTACGTCTTCACGCCTAAATGGCCGATTTTTATGAATGTTGGTACTGACATAGTTGGGACCCTGGAGACGCGCGTGGAACACTAATGCGCCGTCGACACGGCCTGTCTTCAAAAGCCGCCGATCGCCTCTATCAGGGCATGGCAGCGCCAGTGTGTGCTCCACCGTGTCCTCCGGGCGATCGTCACAATGGTCGGGCGTTTCTTCCCGCGCCTGGAAGACTATTTTGTTTTAAGTGAGAAAAAGGGGGAATAAGAGGGAAGAAAAGGGGAGAGAAAAATACATTTATTTCGATCATCACGCAGTTTAATAGCGTGAACCCAAAGTAACAATACCACGCGGACGATGTCGCGGGTGGAAGCTAGTACTAGTATACAGCTGAATCCGGTATGACTGGGAGCCGATCCCAACATAGTTGGGAAGAAGGCTAGGCAGATGTTTGTGATTTCAGTGCATTGTGAACATGTCGGGCTTGGAAATTTTAATACCAATCGAATCGAGTCACTCTCAGCTAATCTTAATATTTTCTTTTTGTTCTTCGTAATTGGCGTAATGTTTAATTGTTGGCGGCGATGCGCCACCGTTACATGGTAGACATCCCACCCACACGCACTAATCGGTTTGGGAATACTTTCATTGTGCGTACTGCTAAGGAGTGGAATTCCCTGCCGGAGTCTGTATTTCCTGACAGCTATAACCTGGGTGTCTTCAAGTCAAGAGTGAATAGATTATTTCTAGGTAAGCGTGCTTCATCGTCCACCACATCATCACTTACCATCAGGTGAGATAGTGGTCAAACGCGAACCTATCACTAATAAAAAAAAAAAAAAAAAAGTATGTTTATGTAGTGTAGTTAAATAAATAAATAAGCACATACCCGTGCTGACTGACTGAGTTTATGGTTTTAATTTTAACTCGATACCTCCACGCGTTCCAGATATAAAGGATATTGACAGACAGACAGACGGCCGGCAAAATTTTGTTTAGTTTTTTCGTCCTGAGGTACGAATCCTAAAAACAAACGAAAACCATAAAGTTAAACCTGGTCCTGTATGAGGCCAAAAGGCTTTCCACATTTTCCTATTAAATAAACACGATATTGGAACCAGTAACCTCTTTAGAAAAGAGTTTTTATCTAAACTCTTTTCTAAAGAGTTTTTCTCTACTGGCCCGATTCTAGTCATGGGCGACTTCGTAAGTTTTTTCCACTTTGTTTTATTCTTTCAGCCAGTGTGTCCTAGTTTCATTAAACTAACACGAGGGTAGTTGTGTAGTTTGTTTTTTAGTCTTAAGTAAAGTCTGTGTAGTGGCTTAACTTTAGTTGAAATTATTTTCAACAGGTGATAAAGTTAGGTCACATGTAAGAGGGCGTTTTATATGAGTTCTAAATTCAAAAATATTTTAATTAGTTATTTTTAATATGTATTAGGCTGCTTAACGGTGTCATACCTAGCTAAAACGCGGGAAAAAACTAACTGAATCATAATTAAATTTCATTTTGATATATGAGGCACTTTTTGTTCTGTTATTTAATAATAATAATAATATAATTCCGTAAGTGTATTGAAAAACGTCGTTGAATTTGTCACTGCTATTCCCAGCTATATAGCACTCTCGCCTGGCGGCTCCGGTGTTATATCCGCCTCGGAAGCAATGAAAAATAAATAAATAAAAAATATCTTGGGACAACTCACACACGGCTATCTGAACCCAAGCTAAGCAGAGCTTGTGTTATGGTAACCAGATAACTGATATACATTCTTGTATAATTTATAAATACATACATACTATAGATAAATCACACCCAGACACAGAACAAACAATCATGCTCATCACACAAAGTTTGTCCTGGGTGGGAATCGAACCCACGACCTCTGGCTCAGCAGTCAGGGCCACTAACCACTAGACCAACAGGCCCGTCAAAAAAGTTTCCTTACTTGAATCAAAATGAAATACATAACTTAATTGAGTATTATACTTACTTTTACTCGATTACGGAACGCTATAACAAAATAAAATTTCCTATAAGAGTTAAAAGAGTTTGGAGCATTTACCTTTGGCATAAAATACTTGTTTCCATTTGCTTACAGATAAACCCAGTACTACAAGCTCTTAAGTTTTTACAGCCAATCTTACAAAAGAGCTAAAGAATCAAACGAGAACGTGCCGTAAAAAAATCCACAAAAATAAAGCTTATTCCGAGTTTCCTAAAACAACCAACAAAAAATAGATACTTTTATGTGCCTCCGGACATTTTTATTATAATTCTTTTGTAACAAACGGCTTACAAAATAATATGAAGCAGCGGTTTCTTTACTTTGATATAGGAACAGTTGAATAAAACATGACTTTTTGATGTTCTTTATATTCTGAACCACGTCTATAATCCCCGAGGAGCTAAGCAGAGGTATACCTAATAGTTTACTCATATTTTGCCCGTGGTTGTGGCAATAGGGCAAGCCCATAGCCACTAACCGGACAAAAATCTAAGCTCCGTGGCCACTACTGCAAAAATCCTGATATAAAAACCCAAAAACATTTTGCCCACACGGGAAATTGAATCCAGGACTTCATCATAGGAGTTAAACTTACACCCACTTGACTAACGTAGTTGTAGTAAAATTTAATGAAAGCATTGATGTATTGTCATCCTTACTAATATTATAAAAGCGAAAGTAAGTTTATTTGTTTGTGACGTCTTCACGCCTTAATGGCTAAACCGATTTTTGATGAATTTTGGTACAAAAATAGTTGGGACCCTGGAGACGGACATATGCTAAGAGGAACTGTGTTACCCCGAATTTAACGAGAGCAAAGCCGCGGGCAAAAGCTAGTATTCAATACATTCCAATCCTCTAATGTACATTGATAAGTGAAGATCAACTGTAACAAAAATAATCTCTTTCCAAACGAGTGTGTAAAAAACAATTTTACCAATATCTCTAGACAAAAATTCAACCAGCCACCTGAAATGTAACGAAAACATTTCTATTTTGTAACAATATAAGAAAAAGTTTTTATTTTTCGCTGGAAACTGTTCGTTAGTTTCCTTTTTGACAGGTGATAAACAACAATGTTTTAGGTGTTTGTACTTTCAGCGAGTTACAGCGTGTTTTTAGCTTTAGGATTAAAATGTTCGGGGTGACACATGTTTAGTCTAACATGTTAACTTTAGAATTTTGTTGCTGCTCGTGAATTTGTTAGCATTTGTGTTTATCATCCTTAGGGCACAGTCAGATGGAAAGCTAAAGGTGTTACACAACTTGTATGGATGTACAAGAAACTAGCTTTCGCCCGCGGCTTCGCCCGCGGCTTCGCCCGCGTTAAATTTGGAGTAACACAGTTCCCCTTGCGCCTTATTGCTTTGTAATAGCAACGTTAAGTTTTCCCTTTTCGTCCCGCTTTCTCCCTCACAGCCCACTTTAAAAAAAGATGTCTGTCCCCTGGTTCCCAACAATCTCTGTACCACAAAATTCATCAAAATCGGTGTAGCCATTAAAGCGTGAAGAGGTAACAAACAAATTAACTCATTTTCGCTTTTAAATATTAGTAAGGATGTTTAGGTACAACCGGCCAGCAACATCGTATTATTGGAAGGTGTAAACAGACGCTTTGGTGAGAAAAATCGCAAATTACAGTATCGCTTATAGAAACGCGCTCAATACATTATACGCTAATTACGAAGGCTGCGGCCGGAGAATTAAAAATTTAAACAATTTAAATTTAAAAACTAATTTAATTTAAGTGTTAAAACATTACAATAAAAGAACTATATCTAACCGAGGAGCTCGTGGCTAAATAATAGCAGCGGCTCTGGTCGATATTTAGGTTAAGCTGCGCTTGCCTAGGTTGGTCTGTGGATGGGTGACCACCCGTTACATACCGAGTTTCCTCCGTGCCTCGGAAAGCACGTTAAGCCGTTGGTCCTGGCTGTCATTTGTAGATCTCTGACAGTCGTTACAAGTAGTCAGTGTGCCGAAAGTCTGACAACCAGTCTTACCAAGGGATATCGTATTACCCAGTATTAACTGGGTTGTGGAGGTCAGATAGGCAGTCGCTCTATGTAAAAATACTGATATTCAGCTGCATCCGGTTAGACTGGAAGCCGACCCCAACATAGTTGGGAAAAGGCTAGGCAGATGATGATCTAACTAAACCTATGCCTTCATTCGAAGTTGGAATGGAAGTGTTAAAACATTACAATAAAAGAACTATATCTAAAGCTCAGGCTCATTCGAAGTTGGACTGGAAGTGGCCGACCTCATGTGGCGGCGGCGCGATGGTTGGACCGCTGAGTCGCTGTCGTATTGCTGATCGCGCATTTTATTTATTTGCTGCACTAAACGTGTTGCGTCGACACCAAATGGGCAGGAAAATGATGATGATGACTTATTTGCTGCACTAAATCGAGGTCGTCCTTAGTCAGCTTTTGATGTACGTACTACGCTTACGTAACACGCTGATGGATGCAATTAATACAACAAGAATAAGGATCATGGACATATTTTAAATGTGAATGTATAAGAGAAGGTACTATAATTTGTAAAATATTTTTTTTATCAACTATTATTTACAAACTACAAACATACATTAACTATCTACAAAATACTAGCTGCGCCCCACGGTTTCACTCGCGTGGTGATAGAATATACAATATATATCTTTATGAATTGTAGTCTATGTATTATACTTAAATGTAAGCTATATTATTGTAAGGTTTCATTAAAACCCATTCAGTAGTTTTTGCGTGAAAGAGTAACAAAAATCCACACATCCATAATAATCCATAATACACAAACTTTCGCGATTATTATCCTTACTATCCTTACTATCCTTACTAATATTATAAAGGCGAAAGTGAGTTTGTTCGTTACGTCTTAACGCCTAAATGGCTAAACCGATTTTTATGAATTTTGGACCCTGGAGACGGACATAGGCAATATTTTTTTTTAAGATTGAGATATGAGGGAGAAAGTGGGAAGAAAAGGGAAAACTTAGCTTTGCTATTACAATAAATAAGGCGCAAAGGCAAATACTACAGGTAGCAGGTACCTGTAAATCTGGAAAGAGAAACTGTGTTACCCCGAATTTAACGCGAGCGAAGCCGCGGGCAAAAGTTAGTGTTATACAATATGTTGATTTGCATCCTCGCCAAAATTTAGGAGGTGCTAATAAAAGTCATAAATAATCAATGAAAATTACGGTACCTGATCAATAATAATATACGGCGCTTTTATGATATGTCTCAGTCTGTTTTAATTTAACAGTATTATAGAATATCTCCACTTCAAGGTTGAGAATCACCTACAGAACTAACAGAACAGTGTGCGTGAGCGTCGGCGCATTCGTATCATACAGCGGCATGCCCGCACACAGTCCGAGTGTAGTGTACACTTACCGATTTCTGAAAATACGAAAAAAGTAAAAAAAAAACCTATTTATTTTATTATCGATTCGGGTCGAGAATCATTAGCATAGTTACGTCCTTGAATTTGGCGAGGATGCAAATCAACATGCTGTATAGATATATATATTAGGATGTACAAGTATAAAGATGGTAAAATAATTACAGGGCTGTAAAAAATTCGTCCGCATTGCTGTCATCAGAAAAAATGCCCATAAGTGGTACGTACGTTAACGTGTAACGTACTAAGTTCGATTTGTCTTGAGTCGACTTACTTTGACGACCCCTAATTCGAATAATACATTTTGTAACAAAATCGGAACGGTTCTGTTGTTCAATAAACTGATGTAAATGTACCGACCTAATTTACTGTTAGCCACATTAATGTGCTACAGCTATAGGTAGGTATGTTGTTATTTTGCTCTAACCTCGTAAATCAAAATGGAGTTTAGCTCTTGTTAAACTTTTAAGTGGGCACTAGCCGCTAGTTATAAGCTCTGGCCACACCCTTTAAGTATTGTGCGAGCTAAGGATATATCTATGCGCATTTTTTTAAAATATTCTACGCGGCGCCTTCACTAATTGCTGTGTAGAATATTTCAATAAAATGTGCATTGTGAGCATGCACATTTTTATATTATATTTTAAGTTATATGTCACACTTCTATTTCATTCTTATTCTAGTGTTTTTTTCTAAGTTCCTTATTTAAAACGGTCTGCAAATTGGAACGTTATGGCCAATCAGCCAGCATTGGTTAAGGTATAAAACTTTTTAGAGTACCTATTCAGGGCTTAATATTTTAATGTACAGAAATTACCTATAGACATTACATAATTTGACATTTCATAGTAATGTTTTCCATTTGATTGACACAAATAACTTTATTGGTAACAATTTTTATTTGACAAAAGATAGATTTTTTGTGGATCGGTACTATCTTGCAAACTATTGTAGAAGACAAATAGCTGTATCGCTATCATATTTTTTTACAATTACAGCCAAGAATTTGGCTAAGCGAGTTGCCTCTATTGAACATTGCAATACTCAGTCAAGTTACTCAGCCAATAGTTTGCTCACAATTAATGAATCAGATCATCATTTAAATTAGAGATTGAGACAATAGAGGCAACCTCTTGCAATCTTGTAAGGAAGCCAGATAGTAAATCAGTTGAAAGTATTGGGAATTTTGATTGTATCAACCTGGTGCATCAAAATATTCAAGGGTTTTTGAACAAAGAATTAGAAGTAGGGCTTTTCCTGAATTGTAACAACATAGATATTCTTTGTGTCACAGAGCATTGGCTCAAAAGTCACCAATTAATTTTTAATTTTAGTAATCACCAGGTTGGTAGTTCATTCAGTAGAGTAAATGCTATACATGGCGGCGCATTAATCTTAGTAAATAATCAGCTCAAATTTAAAGAACGCAAGGATATTGTAAACCTGTCTGTTGAGAGAACAATTGAAATAGCCTGTATAGAATTGGAGCAGTTTATCATATTAAGTGTGTATAGACCCCCTTCAGGTTTGTATGATTGTTTTGAAAAGATAATGGATGAAGTGTTGCATAAAATCTGTAGTAGCTCAAAGAAATCTATAATCACTTGTGGTGATTTTAATATTAATTTGCTAGAAAAATCTGTGTTAAGTACTAAAATTACAAACCTGTTTCAGTCATACAACCTTGAAAACAAATTTTTGGAGCCCACTAGAATAACCCAGACTAGTGCCACTTGCCTAGATAATATTTATACTGATGTTATACCAATCCACAAAGTAATTATTAACTTATTAGATTCAGATCATTGCGGGCAACTGATTACAATTCCAAATGTAATAAAAAAAGTAGCTAAGATGGATATCACTGTCAACCCAAAAACTAAAAGTCGCCTAGAAACTTTTAAAAATAAACTTTCAACTAAATTACCACTTTTGTCAACTAGTGATGACCCCAATCAAAAATATAACAATTTTTTTAGTATGTATTGCACACAGTTTAAGACCACGTTTGTTCCTAAGACTATCTCGGTTAATAATAACGCTTCTTTCAATGACTGGGCCACCTTTGGTATTCATAAAAGTAGAAAACGGCTTTATGAGCTGTATGAAGAGCGAATTTGTATTAATACTGTAGAATTTAATTTGTATGTTAAGAATTATTCTAAAGTTTTTAAAAAAGTTTGTGCTATAGCTAAGTCACATTATTTGAGTTCAAAAATTAAAAATAGTAGTAACGTAATTAAAACGACTTGGAACATTATTAATAGCGAAGCAGGAAGGTCTTGCAAGCGAAATAGTGACTACAGCCTTGCTATCGGCGATAATATCATAAAATCAGATACTCAAGTTGCTACAGCGTTCGAAAATTTCTTTGCGGATATTCCTGTATCGACTACTAAATCGCTAGACTCGTCACCTGCTGCTGCAGATGCTTTACTAAAGGAAAATGTTCCATTCCATGATTCCGAATTTAATTTTCAATATGTCAATTGTAATGATGTAATTAAAACTTTTCATATGTTAAATGTTAAGAAGACCGCTGATCTATGGGGTCATTCTGTGGACGTTGCCAAGTCCATTATAACCATTGTAGCTCCTTCATTAGCTGTTATATTTAATGATTGTATTGACCGTGGTGAGTTTCCTGATCTAATGAAAAATAGTAAAATAATACCATTGTTTAAATCGGGTAGTACATCAGACCCTACTAACTATAGACCAATTTCAGTGCTACCAACATTTAGTAAAATTTTTGAAAAAATAATTTTAGATCAAATGCAAAGATTTTTCAATAAACATAAGTTATTGCATAATAAACAGTTCGGTTTTACAAAGGGTCGTTCAACTACTGATGCCGGTGTTGAACTTCTAGGACACATTTATAATGCCTGGGAAGATAAATGTGATGCTTTGGGGATTTTTTGCGATTTGTCCAAGGCTTTCGATTGCGTTCTCCATAAAACATTAATCAGAAAACTACACCACTACGGAATCCGGAACGCCTCTCTGAATCTTCTTACGTCATATTTGAGTGGTAGGATTCAGAGAGTTGATGTAAACGGGAAAAGATCTCCCGGATCTGTAGTAAGCATGGGAGTACCACAAGGGTCCATTCTTGGCCCTTTTTTATTTCTTATTTATATTAATGACTTGCCTTACCTCATAAAGGATAATCATGATGTAGTGTTGTTTGCAGACGACACTTCTCTTTTATTTAAACTAAAACGTCAGCAGCTAGCTACTGACGATGTTAATAGCGCTCTGGCAAAGGTCGTTAATTGGTTTAACGTTAATAATTTACTTCTAAATGAAAAAAAGACCAAATGCATTAAGTTTACGTTACCTCATGTTAGACAAGTGGAAACTAGTGTACTAATCAAGGATGAAGAGTTGAAACCGGAAGATAATACAGTGTTCCTAGGCTTAACTTTGGATGCTAAGCTTCAGTGGGGCCCTCATATAGATAAGTTGTCAAAAAAGCTTAGCTCAGCAGCATACGCCGTTAAAAAAATTCGTGATTTGACTGATTTAGAGACAGCCCGTTTAGTTTATTTTAGTTATTTCCACAGTGTGATGTCGTATGGTATTCTCTTGTGGGGCCATGCCGCCGATATTCAGACAATTTTTATTTTGCCAAAGAGGGCAATTCGTTCAATGTATAAATTAAGTCCTAGACACTCCCTCAGAGAAAAATTTAAAGAGATTAACATACTTACTGTGCCCTCTCAGTTTATTTACGAAAACCTTTTGTACGCGCATAAAAATATAAAATTGTTTATTAAATACAGTGATATCCACGACATAAATACAAGGAACAAACACAAATTTGTTGTTCCTGCAACGAGGCTCAAAAAAATAGGAGGTACTTTCACATGCCAATGTATACGTTATTATAATAAACTGCCAAGCGATATTCAAACACTAAGCCTCAATAAATTTAAATCTTTCATAAAACATAAACTATGTCTCAAAGCTTACTATAACATGAATCATTACCTTGAAGATAAAAAGGCTTGGGATTAAGCTGCTCCAATTTAATTTACTCAGTGAGTGTCAAAATTTGCCTTTGTTTCACTTATTTATTGTCTATTCCTTTATTTTATATACTTTGACATTAATATTTACTTTATTTTTACATTCTTTTTATTATTATGATTAGTGACATTTTATTTTCTTATTATTTTCATTTATGACATTTTATGATTTCATTATGATCTCATTAATTATTTATTTTTTATTTGTTTATTGTAAATGTGAGGACCATGTGGATCATTTCTTTTATTTACTTTGTTTTTTGACGAAGGTCTGGCAGTTTGAGTGCTATAAGCGACCTACACAAATGTCCTTTTTTTGGTATTGTTCGTCGTGTCGTTGAGCTCCTTAGGTTATGAGTTGAGCTACACGATAACTGACAAATGCTTGCACTGACTGGACAGGTCCACTCAATCTGTGTGGTGCTTTCTTAAAAAGACCATTTCAGACACTATCTGCATAGTCCTCATGTAAGTTGACCAAGATTATTTTGTCTGGACTTTAAAAGAGACTATGACCTCTGAGTTTGTTTCGGCTGTTTCTTCTCAGAGTAGTCGGGTACGAAACACCGGCCTCATCTAGTTTTAAAAAAAAATGACGTGTAAAAGTGTTTGTGAAAACCTACTTGCAAAATAAACATCATTTATCATTTATCATTTACCGAACCTCTGGTAAACTCAGTGACATTTTCGGAATTCAAGTCCACGGAAGGCGGAGTGAAGAGAGTCCCTCCACCTTCAGAAACCTGCCAGCTTGCGTAGAGGCCACCAAGGTGTACGGCATACGCACAAACCATTGTGCGTATGCCGTCCGGTTTCCACACTTAGTCCTTCCAATTGGACCACCAATTGGAAGGACTAAGTGTGGAACCCGGACCCTTCCTAAAAACTGGATCCACATGAAGAAGAAGAAAACGCAGGAGTTAATTTAATTGAGTTAAAAAGAACATTAGTCTACTATTTAATTCAGACAATCTTATCGACTTGGAGTTAGTTAATTACACACAATTATTATTCAACTAGCTGGCGCCCACGGCTTCGCCCGCGTAATATCGAAAAAAAAAATAGTATTCTATGTATTATTCCAGACTATAATCTAGCTCTGTGCCAAATTTCATCAAGGTCCGTTCAGCCGTTTTGACGTGAATGAGTAACAAACATCCATACATCCATCCATCCTTACAAACATTTGCATTTATAATATTATATAATAATAAGTATGATGAATACTTCTCCAAGCTGGTTCTTAGATACATAAAAGGGAAAAGAATCTGAAGTCTCTGAAGACACTATTTCGTGAATTTATATGAGAAAGGGAATTTCGGGTGTCTATTTATAGACACTACTAGGCCACGAAGTCGCTCGTCAAGGTCGAAGACTTGATGCTTATTTAATAAGGCTAAGATGGCTACTAAGATGGTTCAACCCCCGTCCCGCTACCTGTTAAATATTTCCAGATATAAACTCGCAAAATATAGAAAATAAAAGCTATGCAATAGCTTAAAAAATCTGTAGTAAAACCTTTCGATTCTGATTTTCAAATAAAACCTCCTTTTTGTCTCACTTTAATCCCCTTTTTTTGCAGGCTATGCTGTTGTGATGAATCCTTCCTCCAAGTTACATCTGTATGAAAACCGTTTGGAATTCTGTTACTTTTTTCCAATTTTCACACTGCAAATGACCAATAGAAAATTATGTACTGGAACGTTGAAATAAACCTCGATGCGAGGAGGTTCTATAAAAAGTTATTTCATCACACAGTGCAATAGCGTCGAGTGTGTTTTATATAATAAAATATTTGAAAAGCTGGCAACAATTTGAATCTGAAGTTTTTGTTTTGAAACTTAAGACTATTGTTTACAAACTATAAATAGACAAACATATGAAAAAATAATTAGAGGGAGTTCAAAAATTCTTCCGCATCGCAGTCAACAGGAAAAATGCCGAGAAGGCTGACAGCATTACCTCGTTCGATGGCAATGCTTGGCGATTTCTCGGAATACTACGTGGGCATTCGGACCCCATGGAATGTTGTTCCGAATTTAAACAACCGTGCGTTAATTAAGACTTTTTTATTTTTAAATGACATCTTTAATCCTAATTACGTAACGTGACACTAAAATAAAAACAAAAAAAAATGTCATCATTATTTGAGAATCAACCAAATTTCTAGATATCTGATTATTATGTACATACAAAACACATATTATGGACAATACATGCAGACAAAAGAGCTTAAGAATATCGCTATTTCATTTAGTAATTCCAGCAGACCTTCGAAAGGGCAGATTCAAAAAAGAGACGTAGACACTGTGTGTAAAAATCTTTTATTGAAGATCCTAAATAAGTCAGGGTATACTCTGGACGCTCTTACTGTGCACGTTTTTCTACATCGTTCTCACATATACATGCAGGATGGTCGTGTCGGAACCGGTCATTAACACACTAATAAATTATATCGCGCACGTCAGTGGAAAAATTATTATATAACTAGCTATGCCTAGCGATTTCACCCGCTGTTCAGCTCCTATTCTGGAGAGGTGTATTAAAAATAAATCTTTCTCACACCTACCCGATATCCACACAAAATATCATATAAATCGGTCCAGCCGTTTTGGAGGAGTTTGGTGACAAACACCGCGACATGAGAATTTAATGTATTAGATACTGTATGTAAGCCATCCAGTTGAATATATATACGTAATAGGATAGTATCCAAAAAAGAAATGATTAGTTCGTCTTTCGGATTGTTCAAAATTTTGAAATGTCACGCGTTGCTGCATTTTTTGCAACAAGTGACATCACACGTAACTTTAATTCAAATTCAAATAACTTTACTTGGAGAACATAATGTAAAGCAAAGACAGGTACAGATAATGTCAATATTAAAAAATTAACGCTATGTCTTGCCGTCAGCGGCGTACAAATAAACTAATTACAATTGCATAAATAAAGTAGTTATGATAATAAAACATTTCAACTATTGTATAAACTAGCTTTAGCCCGTGGCTTCACTCGCGTTGAATTCTAGGTAACACAGCTCCCCTTTCCTGATTCACAGGTACCTGCTGCCTGTAGATTTTGTCCTTGCGCCTTATGTATTGTTATCTTTTTTGTAAATAGCCTATGTCCGTCTCCAGGGTCCCAAATATCTCTGTACATTATTATATCAAATTCATCAAAATCGGTTTAGCCATTGAGACGTGAAGACGTAGCAAACAAGCGCACTTTGATATATGAACATTTAATTATAATTAAAAACAACATTTATTTGATTAATTCAAAATAATAAGTTAAATGAAACAAATTCATGGTAATTTTTGTTTAATTTACAAATGAAAAAATACGTGTCCCTTATTTTTTTGAATAATCTAAAAGACGGTCAAAATAGAATGTAATTACTTTGACACTGGAAACTATTAACTAACTACTATAACTATTATATTGTGATGTGAATCTCTGAATGACGCATCGAAAACCTTTGTGAAAGCCAACCTCGTTTCAAAGATTGCCATTTTGTAACCCTGCCCTATATTTGACCGAATGTGAGCAGCCTACACACATACGTGTTCCTGGGCAATACATCGTGCCTCGTGGACAAGTTTTATCTGTAGTTTGGTTACGTGCCGCAATAAACGGGTTCACGGAAGGTTTACTACCGTACCTGGGTTAAAATACTAGCAATTTTACCTTACCTTGTTGGAAACAGTATTTTTGGGAGGATTTCTTTAAAAACTTTAGCTAGTTTCACGTTCTTACTTACAGAAAACCTATGACATATTTACCCGAAAGTAATTGACAGGACAACACTAAAGGTATTTTCTTGACATTTCTGTGACCACTATCACTAACTTTAACCAGTATTCACTGCCAAAATATGTATAATTAGCTGCGCCCCGCGGTGTCACTTGCGTGGTGGTAGAATATATGTACAATATATATATTTATGAATTGTAGCCTATGTGTTAATATGATGTATAAGCATTATTTATTATTGTAAAGTTTCATTAAAATCCATTCAGTAGTTTTTGCATGAAAGAATAACAAACATCCATACAAACTAACGCGTTTATAATTTATTTATTACTAGCTTCCGCCCGCGACTTCGTCCGCGTGGAATAGTTACTTTGGGCTAACGCTAACTTTAACCAGCGTGATGATCGAAAAAAAAATATTTCGCTCGGTTAGTGCCTAACCTGGAGACTTTTTATGCCATTTATAGACCCTTTTTTTGGGGTGGGAAATCATCAAATAATTTCCCCCGCCCTAGGCGGAGTGGGGGGGGCATGTCAGACTTATACTGATTAAAACCCACCCATGTTCCTTCTATTGCCCTTTACGTTCCAGGGCCGCAGTATCTCTTTCGAACAATCCGCAACCCCGGCAGGAGGAGGCTCTGGCCGGCCCCTCTGCTTTGCTGACATCTCTTTGAAGTGTGCGTGAAACACAAACGCGCCGTCGACACGGCCTGTCGTCAATAGACGGACGGACGGCGGAGCTACCCATTGTTCACCGTCCACATCTACGGTAGCCGGGAGACGTCTCGCTGCGCCCGACGCCCGGGGTATCCGGAGCTTCCCTCTTAGTTTAGGATCAACATCAACACATAGACATTTGCGCAAACAGAAAATAGTGCTCTTGCACAAAGGAACATACGCGCAAGTGACTTTCGTACGAGTATCATTCGCGTAAATTCGCGAAAGTGGCTTCACAAGTACCAAATAATTATTTCCTACAAGTTTTCTGATACCAATTTTTGCCGCAATATATTGTACCGATCATTACTGTGTGAACGAAGCCTTAGGTCCAACACTTTGGAGCACCAATACTGATCCTCAGGTTACATGAAACAGAAACCTAAGAAGTTGTTCAGGAACTACATCGAGCAACTAAGTCTCGCGCAGTTCGCAACTTGGTAACGCCGAGCTTAAATTACGAAAATGCATTTTAAATATTTTTATTTCATCAACTTCTCTCTACTCTCCTCACTCTCTATCCCTTTTTAAATAGTTTTTCTTATCTTATATTAAATGTATTGTGTAAATATTTATTTATTTGTTAGTAATGGTAGTTTTTGTTCTTTAAATAAAGTTGTTATATACCGCATTTTGCGATAAAAGCCTTATCCAAATTATTCCAGCTGAGTCTGTATTTTGCTAGACGGTCTCTTTTTTTAAGGATACAAGTATTGTTTATAAATTTCCGAGTATTTAAATTAGGTGGAGGAAACAAATTATAATAGAAAGAAAGAAAGATATTTATTAATGCGTTTATGACCAGTTATGTGAATTTGGACGAAGCAAAAGGAGTTTAAGGATCGTAGCAGAACGCGTTCTGTGGTTTCTGCCTACCCCCATGGGAAAAAGGCGCGAAGCAATAGTAATAGTCCTGTGATAGGAAAAGCTTAGACATAGTGCCTACTGTAGAACGCAACTATTTATAAAAAATAAATAAAAAAAAAACAACAAATTAAATCTTCATATTCTTTTCACTGGAATTCATATATTAGTACTCCACTATCACGGAGGTCCACCATTTTGGATTAAGTATGACGTCTAGCCATTCATTGCCATGTAAACAAATTTTCAGTTCAATCGAAAATTGGGTAAAAAATTGGGTTCAAAGATTGTTTTAAATTATTATTTAGTGAATCACTTGTGGATTTGATAAAAACATATATAAAATATTAAAACAAAGAATCACATAACTCTTATTTACTGTACCTACATAAAATACAAATAAGTACTATATTACAGGAACATAGTTATATACAAACATTGTAACAGTGACAGTTTAAATAAAGTTATATACATTCTGAATTGTGCAGTTTCTAAAATAAAATCCCGGGAGGGACCGAAATCCTGCGGCTACGCTCCAATTAGACAAAAGCAATAAAATACCAATCTCCAAACCCCAACCGCGCTTTTAGATACAGCTTTGTACGAAGTACACTATACTGAGAAAATTGTAAGCGCAAAATGCAGGTTGAAAACTTATTTAAATAGTTAAATTTGAGAGAAAGTGACGGATAGCCTCGTCTTAGGTAGGTTCTGCAAAACAATTTGGTTAATCGAACGTCATTTCAAATCTTCAAACCTACATGATAAGATTGTATCATCTTCCCTGCACGACAGGATGTGTTGGGGCAATTGCTGCAAGAGAACCTCAAATGGCGCAAAATGTTATGTTTGAGCCATTTAGGGGCTAAGCACGTGGTCCCAAAGAGTGCTTCGCCCCTAAACGTCCGGGGTCCGTGTATTTATCTAGTCTTTCAGAACATTACTAGCTTGTTGGTCGACTAACACGTGGCCAAAGGGCAAGCCTTGTTGGAGGCCAATGTAGTAAGTTAGATATCAGCAAGTGATCGCTTAACTACTGCGCCAACCATGTCGTCAAGAAATTGAAAAGAGTATGACTATGTGGAGATGTGGAGAGGATCAGTGGCGAGTAACTAAAGGTATTTACAGGGTAGATATGAATGGCAATGCTAAGGAAAGCATACACTAACCTTATTGATGAGGTTCTTCTTAAAGGTCAGGTGCGTACCCGCAACCGGCATGCGTGTATGATCAAATGTATGAATGTGGACGAGGTAAAAAGATTAAGTATGTAAAGATCTTAGCAAGTGGCGTTCTGTATTTTTGCCCTGGAAAAAAGGCGTGAGATTCTGTATATATGTATAATACTAAATTATAAAAACATAGACCTTATTATTGCATTGACCGTGTCATGCGCAGGAATGAGGAAAATGTCGTAAGGAAAGTTTTCAGTGTTAATGTGGATGGGAATAAGAGGAAGGCCAAAGAAACGATAGATAAACTGGGTGAAGGATGGTATGGTAATATAGACAAGTATGGAAGAAGCAGATATGCTGAAACAAAATGATTTGGAATAAGAACAGGAAAATGATACTCATAAGCTCATAGCAATATAGCGATATCTCGTCACACTATGCTAACCCAAACAACTTCCTATGCAGTTCCTTTCTTAAATCACAATAATAATTCTTACTTGAATCTACCTATAACTCAACTAACCCTATGGAGACCACACACTCCAAATGAGATAATAATATCAAACCTTAACCCAAATTCATCAAACAATGCAGGTCTAACAGAAAAGAAAACAATAACTATCTTTTATAGTAAACTCTTAAATGACAATGGATTTGCTCATCAAAGGACTCTTTATTTACTATTACTGTTACCGCAACATCAAAACAATCTACACTAGAAATACTCTCATAACAATTAAAACTAAACGTTTATAAATAGATCTAATCCCTTTAGCTCGCATTTACCAACTAACAGCGGACTAGTCATAATGTGGAAGCATTATATACCGTATTTTTTTAACATTTTATTTGTCATAAGATTTGCTAACTGCTGTCAGTGTAGTTCAAATCATACAGATTTAAATAAAGAAAAAAGACAGCTTGAAACCGAAGATTACACTGCTACTGAATTCATTGAAAATAATTCACCTGGGACCGATACGAAAGAAACCAACGTAGAAGAGTCCACAAGCATTACCCAATACCAAACCACTTTTGTAGATATCCACGAAACCACTACAGAATCTTATCAAAGTATTGTTAAAATATTTGAAATCGAAAAAAATAAGAGTCGCTCTGCTACACCTGAAGAAAGTAATACTGATAATATTTATGACATAAGTGAAAATAGTTCAGAAATAATGGATGCAATTCTTAACGAATCCGGAAGCAAATATGAGATAGATTTTTTTCCTGATAATGAAACTACAACTGAAAAAGTAATTGAACGTAAGAGGTTTGAAAAATTAAGCGAACGGAGGAACACGGGAAACGTAAGTGGGCACTCGGAGGCAGAAAAAGTTAATAAACGGAAGCAGAATACCAAACCAGAAGTTGAAGAGTCAGCAAAAGCTAGAGAACGCGGGGAGACAGAAGATCAAACTCAACAAGAGCCAACCCAAAATGAATCCAACGATGATTTGAAGACAAAATGTAATCATTACCAGAACGGAAATTCCTTTAAGTTGAAGAAAATGGTCGATACCTGGCAAGCGGTGTACTATCGACTGCCGAACAAGATGAAATGTTTCAAAATAAACATAAGACTGGTGAAAGAAAAGGTAAGTAATTTTTCTATACTAATTATTAAAATATGGAGTACAGATTGTATGCTTGCATTGTGTACGTCAAATTAACAACTCAAGTGGAAAGAATTGCTGGTAAACGATTTATCTGCTATATCATTTTCATGACCAAATAGTACATATCAAATACATACAGTAAAAACCACATCTTTGACCCGGTGTCCAGACTATATAACATTTTTTAAAACTTTGCCCTGCACTAAGAATTTCTCCTGTATCACGGGTGCGTTTACAAACATTTAAACTACACACATAAACAGCCAAATCCGCAACAACTATTTGTAGGCCATAGAAATGATTGTTCCGTGCGGGAATGGAACCCGCGATACGCAGCGCAACAGCCGATCGCTCAGTCACTACGTCAACCGTGTCGTCAAAATTAAAAACATTTTATGAATTTTGGGTACACTAATTAATAAATCTACTAACTACTGACGTGTTATCATGCACAACGTTCGTATGACGTACTTTCAAGTCAAGCTAAGGCTTAGTGGTACAAGGGGTTACGGGTAGTTCGAAAGAGATATCTCGGCCCCAGAACATAAAGGGCAAAAGAACAAACATGGATGGGTTATAATCAGTAAAATTTTGACGCTTCCCCCCCCCCCCTCCGTTCCGCCCAGAACAGGGAGAGTTTTGGATTACCGTGATAAAATAAAAAGCTATTATTAACAAAATCGAATTCAAAAAAGAAAATATTTTTTTTTATAATAATTTAACGCGAACGAATGTCACTAGCAATAGCCAGTACTGCTGGAAGAGGTGACAGAGAAACAATATCCTAGTACAATGTATTGAGATTTCGTTTAAGCTTCAATAGGAACTTGATAATTTCCTAAAAACACAGGAGCAGCAGCGCTACGCGCGAGTGTATGGCAGCTTCAACGACACGGTCCAGTGGGAGCGCTGTTTCCTAGAAATAAAATCGCTTGGAGAAGAGAGCAATAGCCGCCGGCATTTTCTGCAAGGTGGAGATGATGATAAGGGTGTCATGGACAATATCATCATTGATGAAGATTATATCGGTGAGTGATTTCAACCAAGTTATTCGAAAAGAAGAAAGTTATCAATTCGACTGTTTTTTTTTTGTATGTTTGTCACGCAATTAAAAACACGAAAAAAAGAATGGAAAACTACCCCAAAATTGATGGAGCAATTTTGGGTTAGTTTTCCATTTTTTTTTTCATAATTCAAAGGGTATTTATTAATACTGTTAAAGTAAGTTATCTTCTATAATACGTTTTTTTTTTCTTTAATGTCTATTTGAATGATTTGTGAATTATTTGTTACCATAAAAGATTAGCAAATCATCCATATATAGGTACATAAAGAAAAAAATATGTGACGGTAACTCATAATATAAATAAAACTGATATGAGACTACCTGGAAAGTATACCCTGTCAAACAAAAAAAGGATTTTGAAAATCGTTTCATTCGTCTTCGAGTAATCGGTGATCATACATAAAAACAAGATTCCAACGAATTGAGAATCTCCTTTTATTGTTAATAAAAAATATGTTAATCAACTAAATTAGGTAATACAGGATAATTAGGCTTCATAGTCAATTCCTTACTTACTCTAATTACTAATCCAATCTATGTATTTGGCATCTAATCTTATCGCAAACCCAATCTTGGCGTGCTGGCGCTTACAGCGATATAATCAAATACGGCACGGTAGTAGTAAGTACGAACCTACTCCAGTAATGCATTTCCTTTAAGACCCATTTGCACGGTAACGGCCCGTTAACTTAATCGACGGTTAACTTTTTATCGAACTTTACAATAGAATGACGTAATTTTACGAAGATTCACTTTTCTAAGAGAAAGGGTTGTTCATTTGTTTTAAACAAATTATTTTCAATTGGACCTAATGGTTTTGTCTTCGTTTTCCTTATGCGTTGAAATTAAAAAAGGTTTTCGTGTGTTAGTAAATACGAAAAAGTATTCTGACTTTAATATCAAATCAAGTACTTCCTTTTTGGGGGTGATGATCATCATTCATTTAATATGTTTAGAATCCACTACTACTATATCAGACTTATTCATAAACAAATCTTAATTTTTTTTAAGCGTTCAAGGTTTTATAAAAACACTAGCTTTCGCCCGCGGCTTCGCCCGCGTTATATTTGGGGTAACACAGTTCCCCTTGCGCCTTACTGATTTGTAATAGCAACGCTAAGTTTTCCCTTTTCTTCCCTCTTTCTCCCTCACATCCCACTTTTTTCAAAAAAATATTAGCCTATGTCCGTCTCCTGGTTCCCAACTATCTCTGTACAAAAATTCATCAAAATCGGTTTAGCCATTAAAGCGTGAAGAGGTAACAAACAAACAAACAAATAAACAAACAAACTCACTTTCGCTTTTATAATATAAATGTAAAATATAAAATATAATATAATATAATATATATATATATATATATATATATAAATATATAATATATATAGTAAGGATTGCCCCACACTATGAATTTCTCCTATAACGATATGTGGATGCGTTTATAGGGTGCGTTTACAAACATTTAAACTGACATACACAAACTATCTTTAGACCATACAAATATTTGTTCAGTCCAATTTAAATAAGTAACTGATGATTTTGTTAATGTTCTAGATAATACCACCTACTTAACTCTACACAGCGAGGTTGGAGACCAATGGTTGGTGGTAAACGACCTATTGCTCATGAGAGACTGTGATAATGGCGACTACGTTGTCTTTACTAGGAAAAGTGAACCTAAAAAAGGGGACGTTATGGGTGCCCTGAAGAAGTTCGGCGAGAAAAATCCCAAAGGCAAAATAGCCTGTAATTTAGAAAAATCTTGGCTAGAAAATGAAGAAGGTGATGAAGGGAATAATCATGTAGTTAGAAGACGTGAAGAAAGGCACTTTAATAAAAATATAACTGTGGGGGTCAACTATAATTATGAATAGGGCTCCGGGTCCAACATTTTAAGATAACAATAATTGTTGAAACTTTGATAGATTGAGTAGAATCAAAGTCTTTCGTTTTCGTTTACGATGACTATTTAAATAACGATGTTATCGCGCTTCGTTGGCGATGAAAGCGCTATTCAGCATCAAAACAAGGGTCTATTCTTTATTACTTAACACATTTTTTTGTTAGTTTTGGTCATCAGTTACCCTGTTCAAAATTAATAACGTAAGGAGTAAAAGAAAAAACGTCTAGTTTGTTTTAATGTATATTTTTTATAGTAACACTTTTTAGGAGAGTCTAAAATCTTAAGAGCTGCAGGACACCTTCCCACACACTTGTAAAAAAATATGTATATATCTGCCCCCTAAATCATCTTACGTAAAAAATGAATGAAGCCTAACCTGTGAACGCTACAATTTCGATATGGACTCCAGTCGCGCGATACACAAGCGATACCGACGCGCGTTTTCATCGTTTCTGCGCGTGTTGCAAATGCGACTAATAAAGGATAACATCATTCCAAAAAGCACATCGTGGACAAATCTCTTACTTAAACAATTACAAAAAACACTCATAATATTTTAAATACTTCATGGTCCCTGACTATGTGTCGACTAAGTATTACCTATGTTTAAATTTTAACTTTAGTATTGTTAAATAATATCAGTATTAACAAATGTGTCTGTGAATCCGTGTCCGAATCTTGAAATTAAGCTAATTTATTGTTTGTTTTTTTTTCGCTAAAAACGCTCATAGCTAAATAATAGCTACCGCTCTTTTTGAGAATAACCCGTGCTAGTAGAAAAGCATGGTTGCTCTGTGGCTAGGTCCGCCCATAACATACCGAGTTTCTTCAGTGCCTTGGAAAGCACGCCAAGCTGTTAGTCCCGGCTGTCATTTGTAAATCTCTGACAATCGTGACAACCAGTCTTACCAGGGAGAATCGTATTACCCTGCAGTTATTAACTGGGTTGTGGAGGCCAGATAAGCAATTGTTCCATGTAAAATACTGGAATTCAGGTGAAAACGATTAAGTCTGACTAGACGAATAACTAGCCTGAAAATCGACCCCAATATAGTAAGGAAGGCTAGGCGAGATGATGGTTTTTTAGAAAATATTTAAAAAAATGATGGAAGAAATAATAAAGTAATTGAAAATTACACTTAGTTTCAGTCATCTTTAATCTCAGATATCTTGTTATTATATTACTATCTAATAAAGTTGTTATTAACTAAATCGTTATGTGTTTTTCTATTACCAAACCCTTTCTTATTGTGCCACTGCACGTTATACGTTTTTTAACTTACAGTTCTGACCGTGGTTAATACAAGCCAACATGTAAGTTGGTTGTGATTGGTCGATAGGTATAGAAAATTACGACGTCAGGCACGCTGTAAACAGAGGGGCTTGCCAGAGCCTCCGCCTGCCGGGGTTGCGGGTTGTTCGAAAGAGATACCGCGGCTCCGGAACGTAAAGGGAAATAGAAGGAACATGGGTGGGTTTTAGTCAGTACAAGTCTGACATGCCCCCCCGCTCCGTCCAGAGCGGGGGAAGTCATTGGATGATTTCCCACCCGAAAAATAAAAAAGGCACGCTGTAACGCGAGACGACTCCCGGCCACCGTAGATGCGGGCCTGTGGACGGTGAGCAATAGTGAGCGAGTTAGTGTTCCACGCGCGGCTCAAAGAAATAGCAAAGGCGAGGGCTTGCCGGGGTTTCGGGTTGTTCGAAAGAGATACCACGGCTGCGGAACGTAACGGCAATAGAAGGAACATGAGTGAGTTTTAGTCAGTACAAGTCTAACCTTATTTGATGGATGTCTGAAGTAATTTGATGGTTTCTAAATAAGACACGCTGTTAGCTAAGTTGTCTAACTGTTTCAACAAAAGCTGAGATTTATTCCTACAAATCAAATTGAAATTCAGTTCAAAAACGATGCATCAACACTTTGTATTCCAAATAAAGCATCGAAACAAATCGACGACCCGTACTAAAATAAATACTGAAACGGGCAAAAATACACAGAGACAGAAACTCGATTAAATGCGCTGAACGAAATATATATAAAAGGGACTCCGGGTTCGGTTTAACGGACGAGCTTTCCGCTTTGATTTTTCGAGGAATTCTCTGAACGCAGGTACGCAAATGATCCTCGAAGATTGGAAGCTGTTTGTCCATTGTATTGCGCAGCTTGGGTTGCTTGCAATTGTTTTAAGCCCCGTATTCATGGTAAACATTTGTTTAGGAACAGTTGATCAACATTGTTGGTGAGCGGCGAGAATGATGCTAGCAACTATATTTAAATCAATACAGGTTGTCCACATGCACGTCTGTTGCCAGCAACATGTTGACAGCAATTCCGCAAACACGTTGATTCAACTTTGTTGCTAAACAAATGTTTACCATGAATACGGGGCTTTAATCAGCTTTGTTATTGTCGAGAAACAAAATCATGACGATTGTACTAAATAAATGCCCCACTTACTGAGAATTTTGAAAGTATTTAAAAAATATACACTAATATGAAAGTATCGTTGTGTCGTAATTTGGCCGACATTTTATTTTTTAACTTTGTTCCACACTAGGAATTTCTCCTGTATCGTGGGTGTCTTTACAAACATTTTCACTAACATACAAAAACTGCCTGACACAGAACAACTATCTGTAGTCTATTTGTTTTAGAATAAAGTTTAAAAGGAGTTATTATAGTCATGCGGTACTTCTTTATTTATTTTGATGACCTCTTGTATATAAATGAGAATATAATGATAAAGTTCAGGCCATGGTAATTTTTTTTTAAGAAAAAAAAACAATGTTGCCTCATACTAGTAATTTCTCTTCTATCGTCGGTGCATTTACAAACATTTGCACGCACATACGCAAACCACCAGATCTGAAATAACTACCTATAGGTCATACAAATACATGTTGTAACGTGTTGGGAAGAAGACATGTTCCGCGACACGCAGCACAGCAGTGGACCGCTCAGCCACTGCGCCAACCGTGTCGTCGAATACTAATGGTAACCAATTGTCGACGTGTTTCTGAATGGAGTCCACGAATTAGCCGACATAAGATGTGACGCCCCCAGGTTTTAGGTGAATAGAGCGACGTTCCCCGCTGGGTTGCTAGTAACAACTAAATGATGGCGAGCAATTACAGAGCTCCTGTTCAGCAAACTGGTGAAGGATGATGTGTATGTTTCTCAAATGAATATACGCGCAGTAATGGTATTCTTTACCATTACAACACGTTATCACAGCAACATGTTACACCAACACGTGCCGTAGCTTGTTGCTGCAGCGTAAAGAGAGCTTGATCTTAAAAGATTGGGTCCCGTTAACTGCACGACGAAGACAGGTGGCAAGGACGAACCGTTAAAAATAAGGATTTACGCTCCGAGGGACGCAGTGTTATATAAATCGTTTGTAATTTGGCGAAATCGCTTTGAATTTACACTTAGATATATATTTGAATTTAAATAAATAAATATATATATACACATGATTTTTTCTCATGTAATAGGTTTCCCTAAATAAAACAAAGTGTTATTCGATCAAAGTGTTTTTGAGTTTTTCATTTACAACTTCTCAGTAGCAGCTAGGGACCAGTTTAACCAGTTCAATCAAGGTTTTGTAAAAAATATTCTGATTTTAAATGCGACTTTTAGTTGCATTTCTGATTTTTAATGGACAGTTAATCATTACTAATACCTATTATAAAAGCAAAAGTGAGATTGTTTGTTCGTTACGGCTCCACGCCTAAATGGCTAAACCGATTTTGATGAATTTTGATACAGAGATAGTTGAGACCCTGGAAGCGAATAGGCTATATTTTTTTAAAAGATTGAGATATGACGGAGAAAGAGGGAGGAAAAGGGAAAACGTAGCATTGCTATTACAATAAATAAGGCGCAAGGGAAAAACTACAGGTAGCAGGTACCTGTAAATCAGAAAAGGGGAACTGTGTTACCCCGAATTTAACGCGAGCGAAGCCGGGGGCAAAAGCTAGTATTTCATAATTTAGCTATCTCTTCTACACTGACCCCATATTATTAAAGGCAGGCGTTATAATCAAGTTTACTACCCGAATGCAGTGAAGCATATAAGGAGGGTTACGTGTTTTTCTCTTTCAACCAACCCATTAGCATTCACGGAAAAAATACCTTTTTCAACGAAGTAGATGCTACGTCAGGTATGCATATACATATAGATGTATTAGTATGCTTGATAGCAAAGAGCTCGTGGGTAAATATAAACATCCGCTTAGGTAGATTTTCAGGTTAAGCAGCGCTTGCCTAAGTTAGGTCCTAGCATCCATTACACACCGGTTTTCCTTCATGCCACGGAAAACATTTTGAGCCTTTGGTCCTGGTTGTCATTTTTGATCTTTGATACTCCTTACAGGTAGTCAGTCAGAGACCTGAAATACTGACAACCTGTCTTACCAAGGAGCATCGTATTATTTAGTCTGTACATTTGGATCATCGTACTTAATTATCCTTATAAAAATAAAATCTAAACTTGATTACCAACCCATCTTTATTTTCGCGGATAATAATACCTATAATTCTTTGAAAATATATAATACTTAGCACTATGTACTTATACCTATATATATTTATATGTTTGCAAAGAAATAAATGATTGGTTGAAATGGCTTTGTTTTTGCGGGTGGGAAATCATCAAATAACTTCCCCCGCTCAACACTCCCCCCGAGTGTCAGATTTGTACTGACTAAAACCCACCTATGTTCCTTCTATTGCCCCTTATGTTCCAGGGCAGCGGTATCTCTTTCAATCAACCTGCAACACCGGGTTTTATTTGACATGGAAAATTCTCGTCGATGCAATCGTGGTGTGTCGAACAGCCTAACAAATAATATGCCAGTCGAATCGTAAACACACTCGGATTTCCACAAAAGAGTAAATAAAAATCTCATCACATACATCGCTGCGTAATTCCTGTAGTCCTTATAAACCAAACGACCGCAAAAATCAATGGAACGCAAAACTCAGGCCAAAATCACATGAAACGGTTAAAGTACTTTCGAAGCGTCATTGGAAGTGGCGTGCAATTTAAAGATTAGCGTACAGCCAGCAAAGGAACTATAGTACGGCCAACGAGAAGCGATACCAAATGTAAACAAAACCCATGCTAAAACCCCATCTAAAATGGCCGCCCGAATGTTGGCGAACCCGTCTTAACGTTGTCATGTTTTTGCCGGGAGAACGAGACATTACGACAAAGGCACAAGATGGGAAGAGCTAAATATTAGATTGTCAACGCCACAGTTGTTCTTTAGGTTAATGACCTTTCGTATCGCTTCTCGTTGGCCATACTATAGGTAACCAGGTTCGTCAGATGTAACGCTTGACATTTATTTTACTGTTTTGTCCTGGGAGTCTCAAAAAAGAGAAAGTATTTAACTTTTTCTTTGTAGGTAAAAATAAAAAAACGGAACGGATTTTTATCCGTCTGTCTGTCTGGCAAGCATCTTTATCTTAAGAACGCGTTGAGTTATCGAGTTGAAATTAAAATTAAAAAAGATGGTGTGAAAAAATGAACGATGCACTGCTTATAAATTGGCGCTGACCTTAAGTCTTCAGATAAAACATAGCTCTACAGTGTACACTATTTGTAGAGCAGGCAGTGTAATAAACATGGATTTGGGTACCGCGAGAGAAGTGCACCATTAATTTGTTTGAGTCGGGCTGATTCGGGTTCGCATTCGCTATTGCCGATAATTTCTGCATCTATGGACTCTGGCTTTGTGCCCAGTTTACGGCAATAGCCTCGCTACTTTTACCTGGGACTTAAGGACAACTAGTTAAATGTGGATGTACTATGTTTATTCCGAAATATTTCACCTGTCACATACAAAATATGTTACTGGCCACAGATTATAGTATGACTCTGATGAAGATAGATAAAGATTCGATATTTAAATCTTTATAATTTTTTTCTCATCTTTCTCGATGTTTGTTTGTTTTGATGGTTCATATCTACTATCATTCATAGATATAAAACTGAAATTCCATTTCAACACAAAGCCTAGTTTACAAGACTTCGTTTACAAAACACTTAGAAAATAAACAGTAAATACCTATCCACTTTGCAAATCTCGTACAAAATACATTCTGAAATTCACCAAGACTATCTTACTCACCTCACTTCGATAGTCACTACGAAAACCAAGGAGTTATATTTTAGAAAATAAAAAGAATCCTTTAATTTTATACCCATGCCAAAATAATTAGTCCGCTATCTTTGGGAGTCCGCCATTTTGAATTTTGAATTATATATATATATATATATATACATATATTGTCACCTAAACTTAACATGTGTGTAAAATTTAAGCTCAATCGAAAATGGGGAAATGGAGCAAATTTATCTTGTAAGATTTGTTTACATGGTGGTTTTTTATTAAATCTATATCTAATGGGACTCGGTCAACAATGACTATGTCGCCATGTTTACATATTTAGATAATAACAGATGATTTATGATTGGTATTTATTTTTAATCCTAATTAATATTATAAATGCGAATGTTTGTCAGGATGCATGGATGTATGGAGGTTTATTACTCTTTCACGTTAAAATAGCCGAACGGATCTTGATGAAATTTGGCACAGAGGTAGTATATAGTCTGGAATAACACAAAATATTTTTTTTATGATCACCACGAGGGCGAAGACGCGGGCGCCAGTTAGTATTATGTAAATAATGATTTAATTCGCTAGTTTCTCTTTGCACCTACTACAGCTTATGTAGTATAGAATCACAGGGGTATTAAATCCGCCTGCACATTATGTGCGCTTAGAGCATTTAATAAGTAAACACAACATTACGTATGTGTGTCTGTGTCACATCCAACAGCAAAAAGAAAGATAATTGATACATCATCATATATTTGACCATGTCCCTAGTTTACCCAGTCCCAAAGTATTATAAACGTAGGGGTAAAAGGCACGTGCTACCCTTTCACCCAATAATCTCTTAGTCACCCCTAACCCACACTAAGAGCTCCTATTCTTGGCTTAGAAATACAGGCTGTTGTGAATATTCGATAGCTCTCGAGTCTTGATGTATTCACGAAGCGCTTTACGGTTCAGATGCCTTTATCATGCAGCTAATATTAAATATGGAACATCAACACAAACGGGTTATTTACCGTATTAACTATTGGGAGAGTCTGTATTATCAGTATTATTTGTTTATACGTGTTAATAGCGTGTGTAATTGCGTCGTAACGTCGAAACTTACCATTAATTTTATAAAAGTAATCATAGTAAATTTCCCGTTAAAAATCTTATAAATAATGTAAGTAACCAAGTCAGTTTAAAAACAATAATAGAACATGCTGTGAAAAGGAATGTATGACAACATAAGGCCCGAGAAGCAAGTTGCTTAAAAAAAGGTAAAACGGTGATTGTCTAGGTTACTCCGGAGATGGGTGGTCACATATTGCATACTGAGTCTCCTCCGTGCCTTGGAAAACGCGTTAAACCGTAGATCCTGGCTGTCATAACATCTTTGACAGTCGTTCTAGATAGTCCCGATTGGCCAGAAAGTTTTCTAACCAAGGAGTATTACATAGTACTAACCGGGTTGTGGAGGTCTATTTAAAATACCAGTTTTCATCGCATTCAGTTGGAATAGGAGACCCCAATATAAACAGATGACGATAACACCCAATGGGATTTTCCGTTTTCTCTGTATCTTATATCAACTTTCGTCCCCAATTTAACCCGGTCTCTTCCTTCTGCCAAGCAGTCATGCTAGCAAAGGAGGTGGTCCGGTGTTTGAGGGAGAGAACCTCAAACTAACCCAGCCGCCACGGGAGACGCCAAAGGCATCGGGCGCCGCGAGACGACTCCCGGCCACCGTAGATGCGGGCCTGTGGACGTTGAAAATTGGGTAGCTCACCGCGTGGCCCCGGCAATAGAAGGAACATGGGTGAGTTTTAGTCAGTACAAGTCTGACACTTCCACTTCGCCGAGAGCGGGGGAACTTATTTGATGATTTCCCATCCCCAAAAAAGGGGGTGTTTTATCAACTTTTGTTTTTTAAGGAACTCTTGTGAAATACTGCACACTAAACTTGTAGATACAGCGGTTTAAAGTGGGATGACGATCAGCGTCATAAAAAAAGGTTTTGATATTGTTCATAACGGTCATTTAACCATACTAATATTATAAAAGCGAAAGTAAGTTTGATTGTTTGTTTGTAACGTCTTCACGCCTAAATGGTTAAACCGATTTTGATGAATTTTGGGACAGAGATAGTTGGGATCCTGGAGACGGGCATAGGCTAACTTTAAAATAAAGAGAGAAAAAAAGGCAAACTTAGCAAAAACTACACGTAGCTGATACCTGCAAATCAGGAAAGGGGAATTGTGTTACCCCGAATTTAACGCGAGCGAAGCCGCGGGCAAAAGCTTGTATACTATATTGTTTCACGTCAAAGAATGATAACAAGATTAGCAACGATTAACAGTTGTGAAATGAATATACGAACAGTTTAAGTAAAACGTCGATTTTCCTTCATAATATTTTAAAACTTACTGATAAGTTAAAATTGTCGCGACCTTGCGAACTTGTGAACTATTAAAACTGTTACTGCTTTGCCCCAAAGTTCTTATTGATTTTCTGCCGAACTGAGAAGTTCAAAGAGATGAGAAGCACAGATTAACTCGCGTTAAATATCGATTATAAAGTAATTATCGATACTTTGTTAAAGTTTTGGTTATGTAGTTCACATTTACCACAAGGATGAATATGTAAAGAGACCACTTCTTGTATCTTACTCTGTTGACAGGATAGGGTCCACAATAATCATGGCTTGTAAATCCACCATCAAGTTTACATTCATCATTATTTGCTTAATTTTTTCTAAGTTATGTCGGGGCACCGGTATTGGGGACAGGGTCCTGTGATTTATGTGGGTATACTTAAATTATGGTTCTCGCTAATTATTATCTAGATGTGGGTAACTGTCAATATGCGATCATGTTATGTACCGAAGTGCAGTCCAAATACAGCTGTAACGGTGACTAGCAGTTTTATTACGATTTCTATATCCTGCCTTCCCGACGATTCCCTAATATCACAGGTCCAAGCTACGGCAGTAAGGGTCCAGAAAAAGAAGAGAGAGAAACTTCTAACAATACGAGCCGTATCCAAGAGTACCACTTTCTATATAAAACCCTTGATCCAGCTGCCTAACGACAGCTTCCTTATGTGTTCGACTCCTTATGGTCGACGCTCTTGGCAATTAAGCCATTTACAGATACGACTATCGGCACAATGGTCGCTGAGTCCAAATTATTCTTAATATTATTGTTTTGCCTATTTGTACTCTATAAATAACTAGCCTTTGCCCGCAGCTGCAGTTAAATTCGGGGTAACGCGCCTTTCCTGAATTTCAGGTACCTGCTACCTGTAGTTTTGCCTTTATGCCTGATTTATTGTAATAGCAAAACTAAGTTTTCCCTTTTCTTCCCTTTTTCTCCCTCATTTCTCACTTTAAATGCCTATGTCCGTCTACAGAGTGTCAACTGTTTCTGCACCAAAATTTATTAAAATCGGTTTAGCCATTTAGGCGTGAAGACGTATCAAACAAACTCACTTTCACTTTTATAATAATTAGTTAGGATTTTGGCTATTTGTACTTTATAAATAACTAGCTTTCGCCCACGGCTTCGCTCGCGTTAAATTCGGTATAACACACCAAGCAGACCTGCAGTTTTTGCTCTTGCGCCTGATTGGTTTGTAATAGCAACGCTAAGTATTCCCTTTTCTTCCCTCGTTCCCCTCATATCCCACTTTTTTTAAATAAAAAATTAGCCTATGTCCGTCTCCCGGTTCCTAACTATCTCTGTACCAAAATTCATCAAAATCGGTTTAGCCATTAAAGCGTGAAGAGGTAACAAACAAATAAACAAACAAACTCACTTTCGCTTTTATAATATTAGTAAGGAAGTAAGAATGTACATAGATGTAAATATGTTTAAATTAATAACATAAAATCCTCATAATACTTATTAAACTGAAAATTTTCAATAGCGACCTACTTCGCGTCAGTGAAACCACTTCTTAACCACAACTGCATGCTTCAGCGGCCGCCAAAGCGATACAAAATAACGTGGAATAAATGTTGCAGAAATATACTCGATAAATAATTCATACCCAGGAAGGAACTGTGCGAAATTTTAAAATGATCTTTATGTGATACTAGCTTTATGACCGCGACTTTGTTCGCTAGAATTTAGAATTCATTTGAATTGGTTTAACCGTTCACTTAGCACCACTGTAAAGGAATAGTCAAGTGTACCAAGGATGGGTTGCGGGTTGTTCGAAAGAGATACCGCGGCCCCGGAACGTAAAGGACAATAGAAAGATCATGGGTGGGTTTTAGTCAGTAAAAGTTTGACACACCCCCCCGCTTCGCCCAGAGCGGGGGAAGTTATTTGATGATTTCCCGCCCGAAAAAAAAATGTATCATGGGCAAAATTAGGTACATGGGTGGCTTTTAATCAATAAAAGTATGACACTCACACAAATAAATAACTGCCCCCGCTTCGCCCCGAGCGGGGGAAGTTATTTATTGATTTCGCCTCCGAAAAAAAGGCCATACATATTTAGGTGTGACCTGTGTCTATTGCCATTAACTGGGCAGAAATCCAAAAACTGTTGCTGTTGAATATTCTGATGAAAAAACCCAATAACACTATGCTCATCTGCGAATCGAACCCAAGACCTCACGTTCAGCAGTAGGGCTTACGACCATTAGACCAGCGCAGCAGTTTCACCAGTTTTGTTGAAAAAAATTATATACAACAGATAGACAAAGCTTCTTTGTTTTTACATTTTTTTATTAGTATGGATGATACGCCATTAAAACGTTTTTAGGATTTTTTTTCCCTTCCTGTTGATTAACATGATATTTCCGCAAAAAATGTTAGGGAGGGTGTTTTTTGTTTTTTTTTTTGCATTTGAATAGGCTTACATTTCGAGCGGGATATCCGTTGTCCGTGGTGAACTGATTATAATTATTTTGTTTTCGTTGTAAAATGGCTGCCTGAAAATGCTTTGTTAATTTACATAATTAAATTCCCGAAACAAATTGAATACCAATTTTAAATCCTACTTCCTACTAATATTATAAATGCGAATGTTTGTGAGGATGGATGTATGGATGAATAGATGTTTGTTACTCTTTCACGTCAAAACGGCTGAACGGATCTTGATGAAATTTTTCAGTTACTTTATGGTCTGAAATAACACATAGGATACTTTTTTACTAGTAGTCCATATATTCAAATTATTACAACTACAAAATTTTTATACAGTTCTATAAAATGATCACACAGTCTGTCTGTCAAGACCCTTTATCTCGAGAACTCGAGAACATATGGGGGTATCGAGTTGAAATTAAAATCATATACTGAAACCAGAAGGGCTACTATGACATCTTATAGCAATTCTTATTCCACTGAGTGAAAGAGATGGTGCTAGACACCCTGTATAGCTCTGTCTCTTTCCCTCAGCGGAATAAGAATTGCTTTAAGAGGTCATAGTAGGGTAGCTGTTTAGATAAGACTGCCCATTGTGTCACCCTAATTATAAGTTCATCATCTGCCTAGCCTTTTCCCAACTATGTTGGGGTGGCTTCCAGTCTTACCAGATGCAGCTGAATATCAGTATTTTACATGGAGCGACTGCCTTTTTGACCTCCACATCCCAGTTAGTAGTTAGGCGTAACCTAAAGATCGACCGGACTGGCTGCTATTATTTAGCCCCGAGCTTCTCCCTATTTATAAGTTGTATACTGATATTCTTGTAATTTGTATGGTGTACATAATAAAGAATATTCTGTCTATCTATGTATTCACTGCAAAACTGCTTCAACCCATATTTGCACCAGTTGTAATGTTGAAAACTGTTTTGTGTGTGTTAGATTAATTTCAAAGATTGTTCAACGCAAGTTTGATCCTCAAAGACCGTTTAGAGCTACGAAACGGGTCTTAAGGGAATAGTTAGTTACGAAGTGTCTAGTTACCTAATGTTAATTTATTTGCTATTTTCTGGATGATTTATAACTATGACCTTTCTAGACCTGTTTTCTTTAACCTTAAAGACCTTTTGTGTTGGTACAAAAAGCTTGTAATATTAGTTTATTTAAACAAAAGTTTTAGAAGATACCTATTATTTTTTGACAAACATCTAGTAAAGTCTTTGTCGAGAGGCTACAAAGAAATACTTATTTCTAAATTTAGATTTAATCCAGAAGCCAAAACATCCATGTTATCTGTACTATGACTTTTTAAGCGTTTGTTTCTATTCATTTTAAACCTACATAAGTTTAAAAAGACATTTGAAAAATACAATACATTTGAAACCTACATAGTACAAAAAAAAGTGAGAAACGAGAAAGAAACAGGGAGGAAAATTGAAAACTTAGCTTTGCTATTACAATAAATAAGGCGCTAGGGCAAAAACTACAAGTAGCAGGTACCTGCAAATCAGGAAAGGGAAACTCTGTTACCCCGAATTAAATTTTCGCGGACAAAAAGTAGTACTATATAAATATAATATTTTATTTTATATTATTCTTTCTATCCGCTTTTGTAGAGAACCGCTGCTTTCAGAGCCGTATATAAATAAATTCTAACACAAGTAGTTACTACATTATACGCTATTACGCTGTGAATCGATGCGCGTTTTCGACGCAAATAGTCAATGTATGGCCACCCCAATTTACGTTGATTAAATCTGTAACGGCCTTAAACTTCAGTTATGTTTTGATGTATAGGAGCTGTTAGTAGTTAAAATTGGTTAATTTTATGGAGTAGTATATAAGTTTGCAGAGAAAATACTTGCCTTTACGTAGGCTCGTGCCTGAATAATAGCAGCTCGGGTCAATGTTTTGGTAAGTCGCACTTGCCTAGGTTGGTCTGTGGATGGGTTCCTCCGTGTTGTCGTTCCCGGCTGTCATTTGTAAATCTTTGACAGTCGTTACAGACAGTCAGTGTCCCGAAAGTCTGACAACCAGCCTTTCCAAGGGGTATCGTATTTGCGGGCCTGTGGACGGTGAGCAATGGGTAGCTCACCCTCCGTCCGTCTATTGACGACAAGCCAAATGAAAACGCAAAGCAGAGGGGCCTGCTGGGGTGTCCGCCTGCCGAGGTTGCGGGTTGTTCGAAAGAGGCAATAGTAGGCACATGGGTGGGTTTTAGTCAGTACAAGTTAAAACTCCCCCCCGCTCAACATAGAGACTATTTGACTGGAATGATTATTAGACTGGAAGCAGACCCCAACAAAGTTGGGAAAAGGCTAGGCAGATGAGTGTTTTTAATAAGTAGTTTGAAACTGGCGCCTATTGCAGATTATACGAAAGAGGAGTCCACCGTATTAGTTTGGACATGTGATAAGGATAAATACAGAAGAATGGATTTTGTGAAGAATAATATGAAGGAAAATGGAGTAAATTAAATCCTGACGATTACCAACGAAAAATATGGAAGAAAAAAGGGTTGACCAACTAATAAAAGTGATTTTCTGATAATCCCACGATAATATGAATTCCAAACCCGGAAATATAACACAATAGATCTTATCTCAAAGTTGTAATAGTTTTTCGATGAGAAAATCTTAGTAAAAAGTGAAATAAATTCTGTAGCTAATAATGTATCTTTCTGCTCATCTTTATGCCTTTAAAACTTCCAAAAATAGACTAGTTAGTATACAATTGCACCATATGTGAGACGAGAAGCCGAGACGATCGATGCTCCAGCATTTATAGACGCTAATGGTCCAATACGCCAGATGTGACGCCCATCATCGCTTTCACAGCTTCAGGCAAGTGCTACTATAAATGGCTGATAAATTTTAAATATTTTGTTTAAAACGTCGGGTTTTTTACTACATGTTGTGAAATAAATTATGCTGGATTCATCAAACCATATTGGACTAAAAGGTTTTTTTAATGGCATCTCTCAGGTCGCCCTTAATGTTATTAGCTGCTAAAACGGAATATCCTGTGGGTGACTTGAGTTTTTTTTCATGAATGGCATCTCGCATTAATTCAACGTAGGAGGTTGTCGTCTGCTTAACCAGGCGAATCCTGTGGATGCCTTAAAAATTAAGCTTCCAGCCAGGGAAAAAACGTATAAATTAAGCGACTACACGCTAAGAGCACCCCCTGTGGGGTACGAGCCTCGGCTTAGGACGTCGCTGAGGGACAGCAAGGGACAGGCTGGATCTGAGTGATTATCCTGTGGGCGCCTTGAGAGTAAAACCTTTAAGTTATACTCTGAGCTTCGAAGAAAGATGAACTGATCGAAGATACTGAGCGACTGCACGCTAAGGGCACCCCCTGAGAGATACCAGCCTCGGCTTAGGGCTTGGCTGGGGAAGGACAGTAAAGGGACAGGCTGGATGTGAGTTCCATTATTTTACGAGTTTTATAGACGATACGGTTGGCGCAGTGGCTGAGCGATCGACTGCCGCGCTGCGTGTCGCTGGTCCGTTCCCCGCGCGGAACAAATATTTGGCCTACAGATAGTTGTACCGGGTCTGGCTGTTTGTGTATTTGAGTTTAAATGTTTGTAAACGCACCCACGATACAGGAGAAATTCCTAGTGTAGGGCAATTTGGTGGATGATTTAAAGTTACTAGCTCCCACGCTCCCCACGGTGAATTTAATTTTGTCCCGTATTCATAGCTAATAAATAAAAAATAAACACAGAAATGTGGCATTCAGTTGAGTTAGCTATTAATAGATTTACTGTTCGGTTTCTGAATTGAGTTATTTATTAATTAGTTTATTTTTTAACTATTATAATTTATGTAGTTATTTTAATAAATTATTACCTATACTTGTTTGTAACACGCGAACTCCAAAAATAGAAATGAATTATTGAAGTTCCGAATACACTTAACTTTAAAATTTAATGACCTTAACATTAAAGGTAACATTTTATTAAAATCAAAAACTAATATCAGAAACTGGGCTATGGTAATGTTTTATTTCTTAATATAAAATCGATATTATTTTTGTCGATTTTTTTGTGAGGTGTATAAAATCTGTTTTATAAAATCAAAAAAAAAAGAAGATGGTAACGACACCAGTTAATAGCCAGACTTGTAATCAACCTAAATCAGGTTCAAATAGGTTCTTTAAACAAAAACAACCTAGCAGTTTACCATTCAAGAACCAAAAAGGGGAAACAAACCAAATAAAAAGTAAAATTACAGTTAAAAATATATTCATTTCCTTAGGAGAACTCTTAACCAAATAACTTTCAATGTTGGAAACAAAGGAGAATACATTTTCAAGGTTCCGCGTTCCCTAAGTGTGCCATAAATCGGTGCTGTTACCCTAAACTCATAGAAATGTCGGGGGGAGTTACGAAATATATGGATTTAATGCTTTAAGCCTATTAATTCTTGTTATTACAACTGAAATGAATATATTAAAAATGTTATTACTCGGAGTACCGTATTGTACTATGTTAAAAAGTTAAATGAAGAAAATGGAGACGTATTGTTGACTTCAGAGGCCTTCAAATTTTGGGTAGCTCACCTTCCGTACGATAAGTGATGAAAGACCGTGTCCACGGCGCGTTCGTGTTCCACGCGCGCCTCAAAGAGATATCAGCAAAGCAGAGGGACCTGCCAGGGCCACAGCTTGCCGAGGTTGCGGGTTGTTCGATGGAGATACCGCGGCCCCGGAACATATAGGCAAGAAGGAATATGTGTGAGTTTTAGTCAGTTAAAGTCTGACACGACATGACATAACTGCAGCACAGATGTTATGACAAAAATGAATAACTGCCGGTTATTCATTTTTGTCATAACATCTCGTAGTACGAAGCCTAAATCAAATATTTGTATTAAGCTATAATTTACAGCTGGCAAATCTGAGGAAAATTTTAAAATCAAAAAGTCATATCCTATATCCTCTATGTCCGTGCATGGCATAGGTATTTTCATTAATTTTAAGCAATCAATTTTTTGATTGATTACCCGTAAATAAACAGCCCAAAATGCCAAAGTCAATTTTGAATGACTGATGTTTCTGTAGCACAACACAAAATCACGTCTATTTACCCGAAAAGGGTAAGCACAGGTGTATTATAGCACTTCAACCCTGAGCCAGTTATGTTGGTATCCCCATGTTGTAGTGGGCACGGCTGCAACCCTACTACAATTACCCTGGCACTAAGCCAGACCGCGCGTTCAGAATTTTCAAATTCGGAGTAGTCGGTGAAATTTAGGGTTTCGAAATTTAAAAAAAAATGGAACCCTTATAGGATCTCTTTGTTGTCCGTCTGTCTGTCAAGACGCTTTATCTCGGGAACGTGGGTATGTATCGATTTGAAATTAAAACCATATAAGTAGGCTAGGTAGACGATGATGAGTCCTTATTTGGTGTTGAAAGTGGGTTGGGACAATACTTTCACGAGTTATTATGCCTTGTGACCGGGACCGTAACTTCATCATCTTGACATTAAAAGTACCTGTAGTGGTCTAAATCCTTTGAGTTTGAGTTTGAAGTGCTTTGCAGTGAATGCCATTATTTTGCGATAATCTTCCAAGTCTGATCTTAATGCTATGTTGCTTTTTTTGTTTTTCAAGTTTGTAACTGCGATTCTTTAATATAACATAGTGTGATAGCAGTTCTTATCGTAAAATGTTGCTTTTGTGTCAAGATGGAGCTGTAATAATAGACGGGCCTGTTGGTCCAGTGGTTAGTGGCCCTGACTGCTGAGCCGGAGGTCGTGGGTTCGATTCCCACCCAGGACAAACTTTGTGTGATGAGCATGGTTGTTTGTTCTGTGTCTGGGTGTGATTTATCTATAATATGTATGTATTTATAAATTATATAAGTATGTCTATCAGTTGTCTGGTTACCATAACACAAGCTCTGCTTAGCTTGGGATCAGATAGCCGTGTGTGAGTTGTCCCAAGATATTTATTTATTTATTTATAATAAACAATGGGATCTAATAGACTTATGGAACAAACATTGGGAATATGATCATTCAAAATTAAGTATTGATTCTGAATATTTCAAATTTTGACAGACAATTGATACTGACAAGAGAGCGTATGTCACTTTCTTACCTAGTGGTAACAAGTATTGGATTACAATTTTTTCCTCTTGTTCCATCTATCACTCATAAATATTTGAATATATCTTTGCTCATGAATAAGCTCTCAAATTTGACACTTGTACAATGACAAACATAATGCTTAAATCAGATGAGTGGGAGCGTACATAGAGTTCGGTGTCAGTTTTCGGCACTTTTCACTCGTAAAAGTACATAATACTTTTCTTGTAGAAACTAACGGTTTTTGCTCAAAAGTAGGTAATAGGTACAGCTAACACCAAAAATGTAACGAACCGTAAAGATAACCCAACAAACGCTGTTTTCTATAAAAACTTATACAAAGATGTTTGATAAAGACAAAATTTTTACGTAAACTTGCGAAAATTTTGTAACTTTTATCGTTTCAAAGGTCCCTTTTTATCAAGATTCGACGTTAAAAGGTTTTCTTTTTTTATTATATGTTTTTTTTTGTACGTCGTTAATCTATATTGCAACATCATCATCTGCTTAGCTTCTTTCCAACTACGTTGGGGTCGATTTCCAGTATAATTGAATGCAGCTGAATAGCAGTATTTTACATAGAGTTACTGCCTATTTGACCTTCACAACCCAGTTTGCGCTGGTACAATAACCCTTGGTAAGACTGGTAGTCAGACTTTTAGGACACTGACTATCTGTCACGACTGTCAAAGATCCACAATTGACAGTTGGCACCAACTACTTAACATGCTTTCCGAGGCATAAAGGTAACTCGGTATGTAATGGGTGGTTCCCATCCACAGTCCAATATTTTAGTTTATTGTAAACAATTTAGCTTTGAAAAAGGAGCTCGTGGCTAAATAATGAGGAGCTCGTAACTAAATAATAACAGCCACTCGGGTCGATCTTAAGGTTAAACCGCGCTTGCCTAGGTTGGTCTGTGGATGGGTGACCACCCGTTACATACCGAGTTTCCTCCGTGCCTCGGAACGCACGTTAAGCCGTCGACAGTCGTTACAGGTAGTCAGTGTTCCGAAAGTCTGACAACCAGTCTTACCAAGGGGTATCGTATTACCCAGTATCAACTGGGTTGTGGAGGTCAGATAGGCAGTCGCTCCATGTAAAATACTAATATTCAGCTGCATCCGGTTAGACTGGAAGCCGACCCCAACGTAGTTAGGAAAAGGCTAGGCAGATGGTGAAATTTAGCTTTGAAAAGTTGTTTTTAATTTTTTTATTGTACCTTTATTTTTTTCCAAAATCTGTATTACTCGTTTTAATAAATTAATTATATGCTATTATTTAGGCATAATGTAGTGCATGCTGTGCTCTTCTCTAAGTAATGAGGCGTTTAGACTTAAGTTGGCAATGTGCAAATTATAATGTAATAACGTACATTGTTGAGAAGCCTAATATTAAAGAAATAAACATAGGCAAACGAAGCTTAGTTTAAAGACCAACCCAAGTGGCTGTTATTATTTAGCTCATTGTAGTTTTATTCTGAACCTTTTATTCTGTGAGCTTTATTTTATAAGGAAAATACATGTATTTTACTCCGGCTTTGTTTCACTACAGTTGCATAAAAGATTGTGGAAGGGAGACAATGTATGTTGCTACAAATGTTACAAAAATGGCCTTATTTTTATTTTCTACTAGCTTTTGCCCGCGGTTTCACTCGCGTTAAATTCGGTAACGCCTTATTGATTTGTAATAGCAACGCTAGGTTTTCCCGTTTCTTCCCTCATATCACATTCCTTTTTTTTACAAATAGCCTACGTCCATCTCCTGGTTCCCAACTATCTATGTACCCAAATTCATCAAAATTGGTTAAGCCATTAAAGCGTGAAGAGGTAACAAACAAACTCACTTTCGTTTTTATAATATTGGTAAGGATAACAGATTTTCTTTCATAAATGAATTGTCCGACCATGTTGATTAGATTTTAACACTTTAAAATGATATGTAGACATTAGATGTTGTTATTTTACACACAATTCGATTAGCTTCAATAGAAACCAACATTGTAAAAAAATAAACAAAAGTTTTAATCTGCCCTCATTGGGAATTTCTCCTGTATCGTGGCTACGTTTACAAACATTTTAACTCACATACATAAACAGTCAGACCCGTAACAACTACATATCTGTAGGCCATACAAATGTTTGTTCCGTGTGGGGAACGAATCCACAACACCCAGCGCAGCAGTCGATCGCTCAGGCACTGCGCCAACCGTGACGTCAAAAATGTCGTATTTCTCTTACCTTGAAAATAGTGTCAAAACATAAATATCGAATTTACATTACAGGTGTTCTTAAAGTGTGGAGTGACAAGAATGGATAAAGTAAGGAATGAGTATATTAGAGGAAGTTTAAAAGTTGCGCCTGTTACTGATACAAAATAAAGATTATATGGAAATTTAAAGATTATATTAGATGAAACACATGTGACTAAAAGAGTGATGGATCTGAATGTTGAAGGACGGTGAGCTAGAGGAAGGCCTAAGAAAAGATGTATGGATTGTGTAAGGAATGATATGAAGGAGAAAGTGAGTAAATGATGCCGTGGCGTCTGATAGGGGAAAATGGAAGAAGAAAACGTGTTGCGCCGACCCCAAATAGAATGGAACAAGGGCAGGAAAATGATGATGGTGTTCTTAAAGTAAATAACCTACAGGTGGATGGAGATAATAAAATTTGGCAACCAGGATCGGTTTCAGCACACAAAAATAAAAAAATAAATAAAACACGACACATTATTTTGAGCCCCGAAAGTGCTCTTAAAAAATGAATATCAATATTAACAGCGGCATAAAATTATCCCAATTCTCTCGTCTCTGACAAGAAGTGTAGGTAACTGAATTAATATCCAGCGAGAATAATTCGCTTTTCCTTAATAATTGATGGTATATTGTCAAAAACATTTTCAATATAAAGTTGGACAGTTTGTTTTCACCCCAGAGGCCTATATAAATGATATTTTCAATGTTTCATTTCCCAATAGTAGAGTTTTTTTTCGTATATTTTGTTTAAAGTCGATATATTTTCGCTGTCAAAGTTAAATACTAACATAACTTTTGCAAATATTAATTACCTGTACAAATCGTTTTTGGGAAGCGATTATAAAATACTAGCTGGCGCCCGCTGCTTCGCCCACGTGATATCGAAAAAAGCTATCATATATGCGTTATTCCAGATAATAATCTACCTCTGTGCCAAATTTCATCAAGATACGTCCAGCCGTTTTGACGTGAATGAGTAACAAACATCCATACATACATCCATCCTCACAAACATTTGCTTTTATAATGTTATAATGTAAAAGTTAATCATAACTAATAGTAGGTACACCAACTTTTCGCCAGTTTTGTCTTATAACTGTCATGCGATGAGGGGCTGACCCTATTATCATCAACCGGTAACGAACTCAAACTCCGTGGTGCAACCACAGAATAAATATAATACTTTTTGTTATTAACCTGATCTGTTCCACTCCATAGTCTCTTGTTCCTTCCATTTTGTTCAAGAAAATGAAAAGTGCTACGGAGTAATTCATTTTTTGGGGTGTGAAATCATCAAATAACTTCACCCGCTCTGGGCGGAGCGGGTCGGAGTGTCAGACTTGTACTGACTAAAACCCACTCATGTTCCTTGTATTGCCCTTTACGTTCCGGGGCCGCGGTATCTCTTTCGAACAACCCGCAACCCCTCTGCACTGAGTTATTCTTCATGGCACTTTTAGATTTCAACGGGTTCTTCAGCATCGTTTCATCTAATCCCTTTGAAGACATTGTCCGATAACTATGAGCAGTTAACGAATTACTGGCCATCAAAAACAGAATAGTTTAAACAACGAAATCTCATTCCAAAAGACTGACCCCGGACCAAGTTAATTTGATAGTGGTCAGTGCAATCAGTGTAATGCAATTACTTCGGATGGGACTGCAAGACTAATTATTACTCGTACAAGTTTCTCAACGAAACAAAACACTGCTACACTATTGGGTATACTAATCTGAGATATTAGATAGAGATATAGATAGAGATATACGAAATTCGTGTTATGGCTCTCATGAAAACGCGCATGTCAGCAAATAGCATTTCAACTCTAATGTTTTTAATCAGTTTTAATGGTATTCTTTCTGTTTTTTTAACTAACTGTTAATTTGTTTAAATATTGTGCATGTGGACCTCTTCTATAAGTGATGGGGCACTTAGACTTACGATTGAAGTGTTTGTAGCATATGCAAGAGGGTACTCATTGTTGAAGAGTTAAATAACATGAATATATTAAAAAAAAACCCCGGCCAAGTTCGAGTCGGACTAGCGCACCGAGGCTTCCGTACAAACTTTCCCATATCTTTTGACTGTGTAGACTTATAAAGTAGATTTTACAGCACAAATTGACTACAGATTTGAGTGTATGGTTTTAATTTCGTTTGGATACCTCCACGCGTTCTCGAGATAAAGGGTCTTGACAGACAGACAGACGGACAACAATGTGATCCAATCAGGGTTTCGTTTTTTTTTATGTACGGAACCCTAAAAAAGGCGGATGATAAATAATAAATAAATAAATATCTTGGGACAACTCACACACGGCTATCTGATCCCAAGCTAAGCAGAGCTTGTGTTATGGTAACCAGACAACTGATATACATACTTATATAATTTATAAATACATACATATTATAGATAAATCACACCCAGACACAGAACAAACAATGATGATGACATATTATGACATAGCTTGTCAAATTACGAGAAGAAACGGAAAATATCATAAATTAATGAACGAATGATTGACCTACATAACATTTAACACTTGTAACTTTTGATTGTAACCTCCAGTTTAGCGTCCGTTTCTAAACTTTTTGATTAGGGTTGGGTTCCACAACACTGCAAACTTTACAGATTCAGGCACACAATCCCGAATTTTCAGCAACTTAAAAATTTTGGACAGCTATCAATATACAATTATGCACACACAACTATTTATTAATCTATGTATGTACAAAATAAAGCTAATTTAAACATGTTGTTTTTTTCGTCCATTTATTGTTTACTATACATAAAATTACATTTTTAAATATTTCTTAAAATCATTAAAAAAAAACATATAAAAATAGTAGCCCACCGGTATCGGGAACAGGGTCCAAGCTACCGGCGGTCAGGGCTCCAGAGAAAGGAACCTCCTAACAATACGTTGTTATTATTAAGATTAAAAAAGTGTCCATGGAAATTCTTGCCCATTGTTCCAACACTTTGAAATGGGCAACTTTACTTTCACAAGTTATTTTGGCTTAATTATAGCTTACTTTTTTTGTTTTTCTTTAAATTTTTTTTTTAAGAAACTTTGCCCCACCCTAGGAATTTCTCTTGTATCGTGGGTGCGTTTACAAACATTTAAACAGACATACACATACAGCCAGACCTGGAACAACTACCTGTCGCATTAGATAATACTGAAAGGGTATTTTTTAGTGCATTTTTAAATCACTTCACACATTTTATAACGAATTTCAATTGACAGTTATTAGTAATCGTCAAAAACACCTACAAATCATTTCTTTATTCATGTACAGACGCCTGCACATCAAGCTACTACAATCTGTGAGATTTCTTTGATAGATTTTCGACTTTATTTCTAAAGAATTTGGGTTCAGGGTTCATTGGGAAAAGTTGACAGTTTCGGGTAGCTTGACCTGCTGGCGTCTGTACATACACACAAAACACATACTATAGAAAAAAGAGTACAGAGATACTGCTTATTTCATTTAGAAATCTCTCCCAGCAGACATCAAGCAGCAATCATGTTTGCCGATACAAATACTCTCCACGAACATTTACTCAGTTTCCAACTACGTTTTGGTATCGATTCCAAATCGTCTGCTTTGTTGACTCTCGACTGCGGTCCAATCAAGTAATGAAAGGCTGGCAACGGAAGGTTTTCAAAGTATTTCGAAGAAGATCGATTTAGGAAATGAAACGTTTTGATAGAGATTTTTATGTACGTACTAGCTTTTGCCCGCGGCTTCGTTCGCGTAAATTCAGGGTAAAACAGTTCCCCTTTCCTGATTTGGAAGTATTTTTCTTTGGTAACAAAGAAATTCGGTATAGCACACCAAGCAGACCTGCAGTTTTTGCTCTTGCGCCTTATTTATTGTAATAGCAATGCTAAGTTTTCCGTTTTCTTACCTCTTTCTACTTTATATCTCAATTAAAAAAATAGCCTATGAGGGTCTCGAGGGTCCCAACTATCTCTGTACCAAAATTCATGAAAATCGGTTTAGGTGTGAAAACGTAACAAACAAACTTACTTTCGCTTTTATAAAATTAGTTAGGATGTTCGTGAGGCGGTCTATTTTAGGTCGCGGTCAGTAAAATCGAATTTATAGATGTATGCTCGGGAAAAAGATTGCTTGGCTTATCTAGATGATCGGTGTTAGACGAGTTCGTGAATATAATAACATATTCTTTAGTATGTATACTATACAAATAACATAATTACTTAGGCGACACAATGGGCAATCTACGTGCTAAAAGCGATGTTTTCAAGACAACCTATGGATTAATTACAGGAACACGAGAAGACGTTAGTGCAAGTAGCTTGTGGTGTACCAACTACATTTCAATATTGACGACACGATTGGCGCAGTGGCTGAGCAATCGACTGCTGCGCTGCGTGGCGCGAGTTCGATCCCCGCAGGGATAATTTTTTAGTATAGGAGCAACGTTAATAAAAAAAAATACTACAAATCAATAAATTCTATTAATTTGTTCATAAACGTCACGTTTTCGCCGGAATTTTCATATCTTGTTTCTGCTTTACAGTGTTCTGTTTAATGCTCAGACACTGCGCCAACCGTGCATGTATAACGACAGGACAGCTTTAGTGTTTAAAATATTCTGTCGCTGTTAAACAACAGAGTAAAAAATAGTGTGTTGCACTTCAGGGGCCTTACCCCCGAATACTGAAACGTCACTCAAAATTTAAGTACCACTTAAATTTAACAGAGACTCAGAAGTGACGTTTGACCATACAAAATCTAAAGTTTAACAGCTGCTCAAATGTTGAGTGACGTTTCAGTATTCGGGAGTTAGTCTGCTATTACAATAGTGTCAGAATGATCGATCACTGATCGCATGATGGTTGATTTTGTCAATTTTAGTTTGTAGTAGATTACCAAAATTATCAAAATCAACCATAAGCAATCAGTGATCGACCATTCTGACGCCGTTGTAATAGCAGACTAAGCCCCCAGGTTCAGGGTTTGAAGTTATGTTGAAGAGACACCTATATACACATGCTATGATATTGACAAGTTAAATTCTTTTCGTGACCTGACTCTTTGCTCAAAGGAAGGGATTTGGAGAAACATTTAAACATACATTAATTGAGTCCAGCGGTTTCACCCGCTGCTCAGCTCTTTTTCTGGAGAGGAGTATGAAAAATAGATGTTGGCCGATTCTCAGACCTACCCCATGTACACAAAAAATCTCATACAAATTGGTCCAGCTGTTCCGGAGGAGTTTGGTAACAAACACCGCGACACTTGATTTTTACAAATATGATAATCTCACGACACTTTTCCTTGAACCCAGTGCAGGCAAAAACTACAGAACGATCGTTATAAACCTTTTTTGCCTCTCCCGAAATAATACACGAACACACTTTCAATGAAAAAGAAAACAAAAAAGCAAAACTAAGCATATTATATAAGCCATATTTATCCCCAACCCTCTAAGTAAGAGCAAATGTAAGGGACCAGCCGCCATTACTTTTCACCATTTGTACCCCGTGACGTCATCATAATTTATGACGGTACACCATCACACACTTTGATGTGGCCAAACATTATAAATATAGCCGTAATTTGGCCACATCTGATGAAATATGGCCGACTCCGGGCTATAAAGACTACGTGCCGGTAGATTTTTTTTATTTATTTATACTGTGACACCAGTACAGGAGTTAGTAAAATGTATTGGCAAGTTATACCTTTGGCTGGATAGTCAAGAACTCATAAAACCGTCGGGTTCTATTAAATATTTATGGAAGCTGTTATTGGGAGTCCAAAGTCATTTTGATAACTAGGTTAAGATTAAGAACCAGTTGTAAAATGTCCTTTTCATCAGACCGTTCTAAAGATGTCGCAGTGTTCTAATATAATAATATTGTTATTGATAATATCAGTCACTCTATATAATCCTATGAGTGTAAGCTAATACCCGCGGTTTTGTCCGCAAGAAATTCGGTAATTGTCCTTCGGACTCGTAATATTCGACTAAAATATTCTTTATGTTCTAGGTTCTCACAAACTTTCACAGTCATAATATTAAACTGGTAAGGTGTGGTAAGACACAGCCTCATTACCAAAAATAAGCAAAGCCTGAATGACGAAGTCCCAAAATAAGTTAATTTTCAGGCTCACAAGTACCAATAAACGACTTACCATGAAAATAAACAGACTGGAGCAAAACCAGACGAAGTAAAAGACCATAAAATAAAAGAAGCATTTATTTAAGCATTAGCTATCTAGAAGTCTGATTTACCAAAAACTTCAGTGCTAACAAAACTGGCAATTTTTCTGCTCGTCTTAAAAGTTTTATATTACTTGGAACACTGTTTACATCATCCACTTCTGTTCTTACCAAAAACTTCTTAAGACGAGGAGTAAGTCCTAACCTAAGCGATCGGTAACGTGAATACAAAATTATCGCGTTCATTTGCAACGAAAAGTTTCTCAAGTAGAACCTACATTTTTGTTTCTCACTTCCTAACAAATGTGATCAGTGGTAAAAAAATATGATAGAACTGAAAAATGTGCATTCAACACAAGATCAGCAACACAATTACATAACACACGTCCAAACGAGAAAGATATCTATTTTGATATTCTCTAAGTTGCAGCTACATTTTTAGAGGATAAGAGAGGCTATCCACACGCTACTCGACCGCATGCCCGAAGATACGTCTGTACAAGTAAAAACTGCAAATGCATAACCAACCGTCTATCGCCTGACGTTGTGTAAGCCCGACCACGCATTCGAAAAACAAAATCAACGCGACAATCGTGCGTTCAAATAGAAATTATTTATTTGCTAAAAATGTAGGTATACATATAATGCTGGTAAGTTTCACGACGTCCTGGTACATTTAGCCTTACGGCATGCAAAATTATTTAAAACATTTAGTAGACAAATAATTAAATTAAAAAAACCGGCCAAGAGCGTGTCGGACCACGCTCAATGTAGGGTTCCGTAGTTTTCCGTCCGTCACAATAAGTGTTCCCACTTATGAGTTTAAAGGTGGAGGAGCGTGTAACTTTGCACGCTCCGCGAGTACGCGGCAGGCGCTCCGGCTCCGACTTGTGACGGTTTTTAGCGCGAACACAAAGGGGAGCGCTCAAATCTTGACGACTAATTAGATTATGCTCTCATAAATAAAATTACGAATATATTTAAGGTGCAACTTACTTTATCGAACCATTTATGAACTGGTTTTTACCTTAACATTTTGATGGTGTTAAAAAAATAATTTTAGTTTTGTTCTAAATAGCCTTAGCATGTTCTTAATAAAAGTTTTATGTAGTTATAAGATACCGCCAATGCCAAGGAGAGACCAACCGAACAATTCGGTATACCCGATCCAATGTAATAAGTACCTACAGCGCCATCTCTCCGGGAATTGGGTTACTAATTAATACTAACACGTGATTTTGTATTGCGAGAAACGATTTCAATAATTCTTTTTTTGTTTGAAAAAAGATACGTTCAGGATAATAAAATATGTAAACGAAGTCAAATAAAATGCTTACATGTCATATACGATTATACTACAAACTTAGTCCAGAAATTATTTTGTAAAACTTTTTGTCTTTTTTGTACAAAAACTGTTGTGTCAATCAAGTTCAAAATAATTTTCATAGAAAGTCCTTATAAAGTTCTACTTTTCAGATTTTTTTCATATTTTCTAAACTTATGGTTCAAAAGTTAGAGGGGGGGGACACATTGATTTTTACTTTTGGAGCGATTATTTCCGAAATTATTGACATTATCAAAAAATGATCTTAGTAAACCCCTATTCATTTTTAAATACCTTTCCAACAATATATCACACGTTAGGGTTGAAATTAAAAAAAAATCACTTCCCACTTTACATATAGGGTGACTACCCTAATAAAACATTTTTTTCCAATTTTTATTTTACCACTTTGTCGGCGTGATTGATATACATATTGGTACCAAACTTCAGCTTTCTAGTGCAAACGGTCACAGAGATTAAGCGAGGACGGACGGACGGACGGACGGACGGACGGACAGACAGATATGGCGAAACTATAAGGGTTCCTAGTTGACTACGGAACCCTAAAAATTGCCGTCAACACGTTAAAATTAAAATAACAATAAATTAAAATACTATAAACCTAAGTACATCGATCGTCTTGGTCAGTACACGGGGTTAAATTTCTATTTGATTAGCGTTATTTGCTGATCGTGAAAGAAAAATAAAAGTAAGTAGCAGCTGGTTACGCTCCGAGTTTGGTAACTTTTACCCCTATGCCAATTTACTTGAGGTTTGGATCAAAGGATGAAAACTGGAAGTTTATGTGTGGAATCACCAAGTTATATCCGTTGATTTTTCTTAACTATGAAGCTTTCGGAGACTGCATTTGTAATATTGAGGGTTGAGTTCAGGTGTAAACGAGTGACAAAAGAACAAACTAAAATAAAAAAAAAATTGGGGTGGGAAATCATTAAATAACTTTTCCCGTCCTGGGCAGAGCGGGGGGGAGTGTCAGACTTGTATTGACTTAAACCCACCCGAGTTCCTTCTATTGCCTTTACGTTCCGGGGCCGCGGCATCTCTTTCGAATAACCCGCAATTGAAATTTGAAAAGACGACTTTAATCCTAAATAAATAAAGTATTAAATAACCCATCAAGCTCACGAAATATCATAATTCAGAGAACACTAAAACGTAGTCTATTGAAGACAAATATAAAGAGTGCGTGATCACAGACAATAAGAATACCAAACATAAAGCATCAGGCAACGTCGGTTCGTCTAAATGAGGCTATAAATATTCATTTTTCAGTATTTTTGTGAACACATCCCATTTTAAGCCACAGTTCCATTGCTGCTCCGGCCAAGCTACGTACGGATACTTTACTCTTGAGACAGAACAATTCACTTAGGTGTCTCACAAACTCACTTTCGAAAAGATTTCAATTTGTCGATATGTTTATCTACTGCTTTCATTATCTTTCGATCATTTGATAGGCGAGTGAAATATTGCCGAAATCAAAGTACCTTCACATTTTTTGATCGATCAACCAAAATTGTAGAATTTATGAATTTAGTCATTTATTTTTCTCTTGTTACTAATTCCAGCGAATGTAGCCAAATTAAATGCAACATGAAGCGACGCTTCTTAATATTCTTTATTTAACAAACAACAATTTGATCGAATCCTTACTAATATTATAAAAGCGAAAGTGAGTTTGTTTGTTTGTTTGTTTGTTACCTCTTCACGCTTTAATGGCTTAACCGATTGTAATGAATTTTGGTAAATAGATAGTTGGGAACCAGGAGACGGACATAGGCTACTTTTTATTTATGGAGGAGAAAGAGGGAAGAAAAAGGAAAACTTAGCGTTGCTACTACAAACTGTGTTACCCCAAATTTAACGCGGGCGAAGCCGCGGGCGACAGCTAGTATTACAATAAAAACCTGGGCACAATTCTAGATTTTAATTAGTAATCGATTGAACTAAAAATCATAATTACATTAGACGCTTATATCAGTTTTGGGTTCATTTTGTACCTAAAATATAATATTTATATATTTGTGTTATTTTATGTCATACGGTGCACAGATTCTCGGCTAGCAAACAAATAAACGCGCACGTCAAATCCGTCACAACCAGAGGCCCCAGCACGAGTTAGACTTGTTAACGTAACGAAATATGTCAATTTTAACATTAGGAAACTCCCATTACATATAATATTTTTAGCATTTTATTTTTGTATGTATTTATCTATGTATGATACTGAGTGTTTTTTTTGCAAACAATTTATTTAAATTATTACGGAGTACTTGTATTTTCATTTAAAAACCGAGTTATCGAGTCATCAAGTCGGACTCCGAGGGTTCCGTACAAACTTGCGACGGAAACGGCTATATCTTTTGACTTGGAAGGTTGAATTTTGTAACAGCTACTAGAGACCACAGACTTCAGTATTGGGTTAAAATTCCAACTCAATACCTTTCCGATATACAAGGGTTTTGATACATATAAAACAAAGTGATCCTAAATTCCGTATTTGTCCTTTTGAGGTACATTACCCTAAAAATGACGTATTCCTTTAACATTAACACCGCAAACTCGTGCTTCAGGCTCCTATCAAGGGATTAGCGTCTCCCGTGAAGGATAACAATGACAAATTCAGAGCACACGAATTGCGAAGCGGAGTCAAAAACAAAAGAAGCTCGCGCGTGCCTATTTACCGCAGCCGTATCGAAAATCACATCGCCTCTAAGTTCTGGGTTAGCACATGCTACGCCGCGCGCCGCAGTGGAAGATCACCTTTATTTTTACAAAGGCACGTAAATGTTATAAGAATATACTGCGACTAGTCTGGAAGAAATTGGGTATTCTTCTTAGGGGTAGATGTAAGTAGCTGTCAACTATGTATTATATTGTAAGTTATTATATTTCATATTTTTATCGGTATTTTTGGGCTTGTTGTTCCATCTTAACGGACGAATGTTCATCGCCTTTGATATGAAGAAAGAAAAAACCGGCCAAGAACGAGTCGGACGCGAGCAAACTTGCGTATCTTTTGACTGCGTAGACTTAGAGTGTTGATTTCACAGCATAAAGAGATCACAGAGTTGAGTATATGGTTTCAATTTCACTCGATATCTCCACCCGTTCCTGAGATAAAGGATCTTGACAGACAGACTGTACCTACTGTATTCAACTGAATACGACTATTATGACTGATTATTACTATGAAAAAGAAAACGATGATTTAAAGAAAATATACCCGTGACAGAATAATATACCATATCGTAAATTACTATAAAAGTCATTTCCTATCGTTATGACCGCTTACTATTAAAAAGGATTTTGGCCTGATGCCAATCATTTTTACATAACCGTATCAAGTTTTGTTCGGTTTTGATTTCATGGAAATCTCTGCCAAATATAGCCACTATACAAACATATACTATAAAAATGTTGAACAGTATTCTGTTCAATATTTTTCATGTTTACTGCATAATAGCACTATAATAATAGTTTTTTTTATTCAAGTTATTTTCGGGAGCATAGAATTAACTTTAAAGACCACTTCCACGTTTTAAGTACAAGCTATAAAAATAAACCCTTTCACTCTAATGAATTAACGACGCCACAAAAAAACCAAACACACTTAACGCTCAAATAAAACAGTAAAAAAGTCGGTTTGCAAAAGAGATCTTATAACTATAGATTTATATCTTCACCGGTTATCAAAGCGTGATATCACAGTAATGTAAAATATGACCTCTGAGTTTGTTTCGGCTGTTTCTTCTCAGAGTAGTCGAGTACGAAACACCGACCGCATCAGACGTGTAAAAGTGTTTGAATACTAACTTACAAAATAAGCATCATTTATCATTTAATTGGATGAATTGAAGTCCGATGTATAATAACTCCCATTGTCCATTATATTTTATTAAAATAAACTGTACTACATCCTTACTAATATTATAAAATCGAAAGTGAGTTTGTTTGTTTGTTTGTAACTATATGTGTACCAAAATTCATCAAAATCGGTTATAAGCCTGGAGACGAACATAAGCATTTTTTTAAAACAAGATCGTGATACGAGGGAGAAAGAGTCACGAAAAGAGAAAACTTAGATTTGCTATTACAATAAATAAGGCGCTAGGGCAAAAACTACAGGTAGCAGGTACATGCAAATCAGAAAAGGGGAACTGCGTTACGTCGAATTTAACACGAGCGAAGCCGCGGGCAAAAGCTAGTAAACATTAAACCTAACCCTCTCACTCTAATAAATTAACAACTCCAACAAACGCCACAAATAAATCGAAAAAAAAAACACAGCCCTTTAAAAAGCATCGGTAAGTAAGTAATAAAACGATAAATTTTTATTGAGCTCGCCTCTCGCTGACCGATCGCAATCGTTGGTAATTAGAGGGAAAACAAAGGGAAGCCTGATAGATCGAGACTCATTAAAAACGTCAGGCCAGCTCGCTCGGTAGTCGCTGCTAATTAACCTGAAACGATTCTTTCAGTGCGGGACTAAGGCATGGGTAGGGAAGTGCAATGATTTTAAATGCTAGTCTTTTTTTACGTGTCACTTGTTTTAAAAGTGTATACGCTTTGAATATTTTGAAGTTTCATTGGTTGTTTAAAGTTATTAATATTTGCTTAACGATGTATTTAATTACGATTAAACGTTTGTTAACTACAATTTTCATATCAACCTTAGATATATTTTAGACCGATTTTTGAACCATTTAAAAAAGGTTTTAATTCGAACATTTATATTATTCAATTACTTAAACCCACAACATTTATAAACAGCCATTTCTTTTGACTTCGTAGACTTAGAGAGTTGATTTTATCACAATTCCAAGGAAGCGCTGACTCGAGTACATGGTTTTAAATTCAAGTCGATACCTTCACGAGTTCCAGAAATAAAGGATTCCGAACAACAACGATCCTATAAGGGTATATTTTCCATTTGAGGTGCGGAACCCTAAAATAACTTATTATCTCAAATCGTAGAAGCAAGTCTTTACTTTCGGTAGCAACGTTAGCCGAACATTTTTGAGCCACGTATATGTCACTCAACAATGTTCGGAAAACGTCAATAACTCACTCTAATCCTTACTAATATTTAAAAACGAAAGTGAGTTTGTTTGTTACGTCTTCACGACTAAATGACCGAACCGTTTTTAATAAATGTTGGTACAGAGATAGTTGGGACCCTGGAGTTGGACATAGACTAATTTAAAAAAAAAAGTGAGAAAAGGGGGAGAAAAAGGGGAGAATATTTTTTCGATTATCACGCGGGTTAAAGTTAACGTTAGCCCAAAGTAACTACGCCACGCGGACGTAGTCGCGGCTGGAAGCCAGTATCACATAAAACAAAACAACAGCAATAATTTAAAGCGACATGAGTTATACCAATAGTATCCCAACACTATTGCTACTCGTACTTGGCTGAGGCGGCGCCACGTCGGCGTAATTCATTATGTGAGAACTGCACTATTGCGGTTTAAATCCCACATGTTACTGCACAAATGAGTTACACGGAGGTACCACGATGTGTTGTGTGGACTTAGTACTTTTGCGGTAATACACAAGTTGTTAAATATCATTTAATCATGTTTTGTTTAAATACAAGCTTTTGCGTTAAATTCGGGGTAACACAGTTCCCCTTTCCTGATTTACAGGTACCTGCTACCTGTAGTTTTTGCCCTTGCGCCTTATTTATTGTAATAGCAATGCTAAGTTTACCCTTTTCTTTCCTCTTCCTATATCTCAAACTTTCTTTTAAAAAAAAAGCCTATGTCCGTCTCCAGGGTCCCAACTATCTCTGTACCAAAAATATATACAAATAAATTCGCATCCAATAAACCTTATATCACAATATTCATCTATGACGATATAAAACTTTCATTCGCTTCTTCCACAGTCACCGATAATCTACAAATAAACAAGAAACAACCCTAATCCCGTAATCCCGCACAAACTAATATCCCGCGCAATATTTTCCCATCACTAGCGACTGAGCTTCGACCATGTTGCTCATTATTTGAAAACTTTTCTCATTCACCATTTCTACTGAAGAATGAAGATATTTATTAAATACTAACTTTTGCCCGGGGCTTTGTCTCTTTTTCTAGGATTCTTTTATCCCGGGGGACTTATAACCGGAATAAAAAATAAGCTTACCTATATTTTAGTTGTCTAGTAAGTTTTGTAATGATTTAGCAGGAAGGAATGTAATGTAGGTATTTTATATTTTTATAAGTAAACTAGCTTTTGCGCGCGGTTTTGCTCTCGTTAAATTTGGAGTTCCCTTTTCCTGATTTGCAGGTATTTTTAGTTGGTAAGAAAGAGTGTGTGTACTTATTTTTAGCTTCCTACCTTAAAAACTAAAAAAAAGCGCCATAACGTTAGTTTATTTAGTTTATTAATTTAAGATTTCGTTGTTTTCCTTTCATTTAACTTATGAAGTTTGTTAAAAAGATTTCATCCTTAATGGCCCTGACGATCGATGAAATATTAGTACAGGGTGCAACTTTTACAGATTTTACTCGGTTCAATGCTTGCCGCACACGGTCGTGTGCGGCAAGCGCATTTAATAAAATATTTGAATGGCGTTTTCTTTCTTTTCAAAAATAAAGGAATGTTTTCTTTGAGTAAATTTTTCCATCGTATAAGGAGTACTTCCCCTTCAGGTGGCATTACAAAATTCCACCCTGTATTTTAGTAGCTTAATCCTTTTATCAGCAAGGTTGTGATTAATATTATAGTAGATGGGCTTTCATATATAGCTTTGTAAAAAAACATAATAGGTATGCTTACGTTTTTGAATGTGGTTTGGTGGTTATATCTAATTTTATTATTGTCCTTTTACGTTTAATACAAGGAGAATTTCCTAGCGTCTTTGTGTCGGGGGACCTTGTTAGTCAGTTTCTCATCTGCATGTAACTAAGTGGTCTACTTATTTTCTTCTTTTAAGAGGTTCTTGTGTGTCTAGGGTTTTTTTATTTACGTAAAGAAGTTGATGATAAGAAAATTCGCAAGACACGGGTCGTTTAATATTGTAACAATGAAAGTAATTTTTCATTTTTTTTTAAACGTTGCCTCTCACTCTCTCTTTTACAAACATTTAAACTCAAATCCACAAACAGCCAGACCCGGAACAACTATTTGTAGGCCATACTAATATTTGCGGGAATCGAACTCGCGATACGCACTGTAGTATTAGTATTCAATATCTACTCGTGTACTAGTAGTATTCAATATCAGAAAGGCAAGAGAAGTCATAAATATAAAAATTGGCCAAATGCGAATCGGACTGGCGTACGAAGGATTCCGTATAAAATAAAAATATGGGTGCCCCCTGAAATATTTATTTTATTCTGTATTTTTGTATTTGTTGTTATAGCGCCAACAGAAATACATTATATGTATTAAAATTTCGACTGTCTAAATATCTCGGTTCTTGAGATACAGCCCGATGACAGACGGGCGGACACCGGAGTCTTAGTAATTGGGTCCCGTTTTATTCTTTGGGTACAGAACCCTAAAAATAAAGTATACACTGTAGTACCAGTACTTTTGTGACACCCAGTTGTAAGACTTGTAGACCTACTATGACATCTTAAAGCAGGACTTATTCCACTGAGTGAAAGAGATGGTGCTAGACACCCTGTATAGCTCTATCCCTTTCCCTCAGCGGAATAAGTTGTGCTTTAACACGTCATGGTAGGGTAGCTGGTCCTCCGTTTGCAAGACCGAGTCATCTGTTCAAGAATTACTTCGGAAACTTTTCGCGTACAATGGCGGGTATGAATATTAAAGATTTGTGGAGAAATAGACGTCGGAAGTTTCGTAACTTTAGTAAGACTTGTGGTTTGACAAGGTTAAGTATGTATTCTAGACACTAACCTAGAATACTATAAATAAAGCGTATGTACTTTTAGGATTATTATTTAAATCATATTTCAATTTTGTCAAACAAAACATTAAGCAAAACGAATTTCAATCATAACTGACTTAAAGATCTCACCAGAATTAGAAGCAGGGTTACCAAGTTACCAAAACTTAAGTACAAGTATGTTAATATCTCCAGCCCCTGCTTAAGATGCGATCGACCCTTAAACATGTCGGGAATAATATCCTCACTAATATTATAAAAGCGAGAGTGAGTTTGTTTGTTTGTCACGTCTTCACGCCTAAATGGGCAAACCGATGTTGATGAATTTTGCTACAGTAATAGTTGGAACTCTGAACACGGACATAGGCTAAAAAGAAAGTTAAAAAAAAGGAAAAAGGGGAGAAAAAGATAATTTGTTTTCGATCATCACGTGGGTTAACGTGAGCGTTAGCCCAAAGTAACTAACGCGTCTGAAGCGGGTGGAAGCTAGTATACCTATATATCAGAATCGTCGTAATCTCTCGACTGTTTCAGTAACAGCCTGTGATTGATTATAACAGCTCCACGCCTTATAATCCTATAATATCATACAGGATTACTCTGTTGTCAGCCTGTCTGTCAAGACTCTTTATCTCAAGAACGCGAGGAGAGAAGAGTATGTAGTTGAAATTAATACCAATTACTGAGATCTACGTTAGTCCTTCAATACAGTATTCTTTTTCTTTGCAAGAGCAAAAGCAATGGACTGTTATTAGTAACCTACAAGTTTGTACGGAACCCTCAGAGGGCTAGTCTGACTCGCACTTAGTTGTTTTTTTTTGTGAAATCTCAGAAGTTTGTACGTTTGTAAGTTTTTTTTTTATATTTAAGAAAGTGTTGTTCATTTAAGTTAGTACTTAAGTTGATATTTTTAGGTGTCTACGTGTTTTTTCCATCTGTCCTATCGCAGGTCTGCTAAAATAAGCAATACCTTTGTGAACATTTGTTTTTATGTGTTTTGTGTGTACATAAATATATAAATAAGTTTTTGACGGTGGTAGTCACTTAATATCAGTGGGTCGTGAGCCGGTTTGCCATCCGTCATCAGCATCGCCTACCCTAGTTAATTTTTTTGTTAGTCTTTTCCTTCCTGACACCCGTCAAGTTTGTATCACTCGTCTGGCCAACCAGCTAGATGAATTGTGTGAGGTGAGCTCACGTAGTCCATCCATCTGGTTGGTTTACCATCCAATAAAATGAGTCGAGCTACACGATAACTGACAAATGCTTGCACGGACTGGACAGGTCGATAGATAGATATAATATTCTTTATTATGTACACCATACTAATGACAAGAATAACAGTATACAACTTATAAATAGGGTGACACAATGGGCGGTTTTATCGCTAAAAGGGATTTTTTAAGACAACCTTTTTTTTTCAGTTGCCCTCAAACTGTGTGGTGCTTTCTTAAAAAGACCATTTCAGACACTAATCTGCAACTATTACACCATTTCAGACAATAGTTCTCATGTAAATTGAGACCTCTGAGTTTGTTTCGGCTGTTTTTTTCCAGAGTAGTCGGGTACGAAACACGGGCCTCATCTAGTTTCTTTTTTTTTTTTAAAGACGTGTAAAAGTGTTTGTGAAAACCTACTCGCAAAATAAACATCATTTATCATTTTTGTCCTAGTTATGTTATTTTTGTCAACTAATTCCGATGACCAAAAAAAATAAGCTAGAAGAAAATACGTATCGGCACGAGCAATAACGATAATGTTGGCTCATTCCATGCTTATTACAGTGTTATTCTAACGATCATTCGACTAACGAGATGAAAGGGGCTTTGGGAAATCAATATCAAACAGTTGCCAACATTTTTGTCGCAGCCAGATACTGTAAGGTTGATTCCACACTAGTTGAATCTCGGTATTCATTGAGGCCTATTCAGACCTAAGCGGTATTCGCTGCCGCTGTGGGTAGAGGTACATACCGCGCTGGTTTCGCTTAGGTATTTAGTATCAAGTACCGCGGTTTTCTCTGCCGCAGACGGTAGAGAATATCGCATAGGTCTGAATAGCTACCGCACGTTATTCTACCCACAAGGATAGCGAAATCCGCTTTGGTGTGAACAGTAATATTACCGCATACCCACTGGGTTTTCTCTGACGCAGACGGTAGCAAATACCGCTTAGGTCTGAATAGGCCTTTATAGTAACCTTTTAGTTTTCGATGCGGATTTATTGACAACTAGCTTTTGCCCGCGGCTTCGCCCGCGTTAAATTCGGGATAAGACAGTTCCTCTTTCCTAATTTGCACGTAAGTATCTGCTACCTGTAAGTTTTGCCCTAGAGCCTTATTTTTTGTAATAGCAAAGCTAAGTTTTCCCTTTTCTTCCCTCTTTCTCCCTCATTTCTCAATAGGTATTTAAAAAAAATAACCTATATCCGTCTCCAGGGTCTCTACCAAAATGTATCCAAATTAGTTTAGCCATTTAGTCGTGCAGACGTAACAAACAAACTCACTCTCGCTTTTATGATATTAGTATGGACGGAAGGCATCCGTAAAAAGAAACAGGGGCAAGCCTTTTGCCGTAAACCGGGAACAATCCGATTCTAAGACTGTTACTAAAAAAATCTTAATGAAACAACTCTGACACCCGGGAATTTAAACCACACAAGACCAGCGAGGCAGAAAAAATCTAAAAAATTAAAAACCTCACGTGGTCGTTTACAAAGATTATAAGATTTTTATCTTCAAATAAGGTCTTATAACAAAAACTTAACATAACATAAATGAAATGCAAATATAACTCATCAGATATAACGGCCACCATAATCATTATCATCTATTCAATGATAATGGCATTGTATAATTTTGACTGAAACTATGTCGGTAGCCAAATTACTTGGCTATAGCAATTTGAATCAACTATCCTAATTTAAGTTGAACTAGAGTGATGAGTTTTGCTTGGCAAAACTTATTAAACATCAGGCAAATTGGAAAGTAAGTTTTTCAATTAGGTAGCATGTTTATCCAGCGATCTGAAAGACATTTGTTCAGCTTTTCTCGGATTTAATAACGCTATTTAATCTGTATTTTTACCGACTTCATAAAAAGGGAAAGTTCACTGTTCAATTTAAACGGGCCAGGCAGGAGTCCAAATAAGTAATGAAAAGTTTTTAAGCATGTCGCATGTCTATTAATATTTTCTACAATAATAACTTATGTCCCATACATTTTCAGATTCCATTCATCTTACACAGACAAACAACTAAAAAAACTCCCGATTCATTTAACCGATGAAATCCTTAATGAAACGGTCAAGTACAAGTCGGACCCGTGCAAAGAGGGTTCCGAACAAAAACACAAACGGCCATATTTTTTCACTGCTTAGACTTATAGGATTAATTTTTAACAGCTCCACAGTACGACGGACGTAAGCATATATGGTTTTAATTATAATTCTACCTTTACGCGTTCCTGAGTCGTGTTTAATGTTTATTTTTTTCGTTATTTGTGTGCTAGTCGTAAGTTGAGACAAATAAATATTTTTTCTTCTTTATTTCTTCCCGAGATAACTGACAGAAAAAAAGACTGACGGACTGACAGACTGACAGACTGACAGACTGACAGACTGACAGACTGACAGACTGACAGACTGACAGACTGACAGACTGACAGACTGACAGACTGACAGACTGACAGACTGACAGACTGACAGACTGACAGACTGACAGACTGACAGACTGACAGACTGACAGACTGACAGACTGACAGACTGACAGACTGACAGACTGACAGACTGACAGACTGACAGACTGACAGACTGACAGACTGACAGACTGACAGACTGACAGACTGACAGACTGACAGACAAACAAAGTAACAAAGTGATCCTATAAGGGTTCTGTTTTTCATTTTTTTCAAGGACCAGAACCCTAAAAATATGTAAATACCTATCTTGAACATTTCCAACGCATTGCAGCATAGTCTGTTTAAACATTTCCTTAACCGTATAGTTCGGTACGGACCCCTTCGGGGGCTCGACATTCAAACCTCCGCTGGCTCGGTACTGGCCCCGAAAGGGGTCGGACATTTAAGTCATATGACCTCCTCATTATTTTTGTAAATATTTTATTTTCTGGGTAATAAATAATATGGGTATGCATTCATTAAGATAGTAGAATAAAAAACTCATATGTAAACGTCATTAGAAGTTCTTTAATTATTGAGGAAGTTTCTTAATTAAGTCTTATAAAATCCAAATGCGTAAATTACGATCATCGTCATTTTGATGGCAGTGTAGGTCGACGCTAAAAATCATAAAAGAATAGGTTTTCGGACATTTAAACTCCACATTATTGGGCATGATTAACGTATCCTTTTATTACGTGAAGAAATCATTCGTAATTGAACTTATATAAGTAGTGGTAATGATGCATTTTGAAATCTAAAGTCGAAGTTTCGCGCCAAACGTGCTTGTTTACATTTTTAATTCCACATTATATCATATATTCACGAATAGATTCTATAACAACTGACACAAATATCATTTCAAATATTATAAATAACATGACAATGCCCAGATCTTATCGTAATTTGCAATAATAGGACCAATAACACGGAATATTCATAACCACTACTAAATTCACTTTCGAAATTGACGTCCATTTCTTTTTTTTTTAATTTTGTGATGTGTAAATGCGATTATTTCAATCGATTATTTTCTTGTAAATCAATCAACTCGAATAAATTAAATTAAGGAATATCAGAAATTGATAGGTGAAAATAAAAATTAATTTTGTAATACGTGTAAAATACTATAAATATTGATTATAATATTTTTTACGCCACTAAAACCGATTCAACTACAAACAGTACAAACTGATCTATGGCTAAATTCGCGCCAATTTTATTTTCAGATAAAAATTCAAAAAAGGAATGCGCTCGCTGTTCAAATTTATATTAAAATGTTTATTTGCTATTTTATTAATAATTTGGTTTTGTACCTACTATTTGAATGTGAACTGCAAATAGAAATAAATAAGGTTGAATATAGAACGCGCTAATTATGATCTTGGTAAGCACATTAAAAAAATCAGCTAAGTAAGATAAATTACATTTGTTCGACAAAATTGTTTGGTTGGATTGGTTATTTGAAAAGCGTAGGTATTCATTTTTTCCTAAAACATGGCTCGTAGGCCAAAGTGTTCTTGGAGTGGAAGCCTCGGGGTAAAATGGCCTATAGAGGAAGAACACAACTGAGATGGAAACACGACACCAAGAATACTCCGGGTTCAAAATGAGTCCATTTTGAACCTGGATTTTTCTTGATGTCGTGTACCGGGGTTTGTTTTTTGGGTGGGAAATCGTCAAATAACTTTCCCCGCTCTGGACAGAACGGGGGGGAGTGTCAGACTAGTACTGACTAAAACCCACCCAATGTCCTTCTATTGCATAACCCTGACACTCCCCCCCGCTTCGTCTAGAGCGGGGGAAGTGAGGCGCTCCTCAAACCAAGCCAGCCACCGCGGGAGACGCTACAGGCATCGGGCGTCGGGTGTCTATATCAATATTTTAGGGCCCCGATGTGTGCGGAGTCCCTGTCCGTCTAAAACAAGGCTCTACTGCGGAGGCATGGCTTTCTAGGTGCGGTACGGTATGGTTGTGCCGGCTGGGGTGCCTGACTAGTTACCTACAGAATTAGCATGACCTAGTAAAAAATGGCCGCCATTTTCATTCATCGTCATTCAAGAAAACAGCAAAATCTTTAACCGCGAAACCGTTTGACAGCAAAAATGTACCTCAAATCTTGGCGCATAAGAAAATAATTATAGCATAACAAAAAAGCACGTGACAAAATGTTGTTGTCTTTCTTTTCTTATCGATATCATAGATATTTGAACAACTATAATATCAATAGTATAATAATATGCAATCTCCATAAGTAAATTCCTCAATGGTCCCAAAACTTTTTTTAAAGTTTACTCCATTACGATTATCGATTAGGTTGAATGCAACTTTTTAATCGTAATGATGAAACTTAGATTTACGGTCAGCACTAAGAAATGTCATGTTGCAACACAGTTTTTAGTATTTTTTGTCGAGATTTGTATCGTGTTTTATTTTGAATTTATATGTAAAATGGCAAAAATAAGAATGCAGATGGAATGTCACAGTTTTTATTTGGATTTCCGATTTTATTATCAAAGGGTTATCTTGTGTATATGCATTATTTCCAGCGTTTTTAAAGTACCTAATTTTTGGAAGGGTGTAATAATATGTAATTTTACACACATTTTACAATAGATTGACGCCGTTTTATCGACCTTATGAGGTTTTTGGAAATATAAACCTCAAACTTATCATATGAAACAGCCCCGGTGACTTATTTTTAATAACAAAATTGAATGCTGTAAATTGATGAAAATTCTTGAATTTCATGACAATTCGCGTCACCCCACCGATTCAGCTGATGTGTCATGTGTCAAAATTCTGTCGTGCAGAGTGGTTAAAACTCTTTCGACCCGCCGTCTGAGACGTGAGAAGTTCCCTCTTAACGAATATTTATGACTTGCGAATTCAAAGCTGGTTAAATAGGGCAAACAAAGCAGGAAATATGTTTAAAACTTGCCTTGTAATCGTTTTCAGACAGTTCTTGCTCTTTTTGACTAAGTTGGTTAACATAAGTTTGTGGCGAAAGTTTAATCCGTCTGGTTTGAGCAAGTTCTAGGATTCTGTTAGTGACGGCTGACTGTTAAGAACTGTACTATGTAAAGCCTTTTCTTATTTATTTATTTATTAACATTAAATGCACAATGTATAAAAAAGTTACACGCTAGTCTTATAACTAGTGAGTACATGAACCTGTTAGGGCGCAGCAAAATATCTTAAAACTAATAAAAATTGTATTGCAGAATATATCACGCATGGTAGGAACTTTCTTAATATTATATTAATTAAACTTATATCTAGCCATAAACAATATTCATTAAACTTATATCTAACCATAAACATTTAGCACATACATCATTATATTTTAATATTCTATTTTAAATTTGGATCTTCCATAAATTCTTCTTCTTTCTAAAAACTCTCTCATAAGAATTCTATCTTATACAGGGTGGCCAGTTGATAGGCGTCCAAAGAAAAAAATTAGATGCCTTATGCTAAGGGGTACCCGAATTACCCCCATGTATGTTCCGCGATTATTTGTAGTTTAGGAGCTAGAATTCTTTTAAGTACTATTTTCAAAATTTTCATCTAACATTGGTTTTTATTTGTTATGTCTTTATTCCTATCATTTTTAGATATTCTTTTTTGTGGAATCTATTAGCGATAACAATATCTATCATGCAAAAAAATCCGTTTGCCTAGGAATTGTAGAACTTACCACAAAATTAGCGCCTATCAACTGGCCACCCTGTATATAAAATTCTCGTGTCACAATTTTCGTTCCCATACTCCTCCAAAACGACATGACCGATTTAAACGAAATTTTGTGTGCATATCGTGTAGGTCCGAGAATCGGCTAACATCTATTTTTCATGCCCCTAACTGAGCAGCGGGTGAAGGGCACAGCTAGTATTATTATAAGAACTTAAATTACATTTGGGAAATAAACCTTTGTGGTTCGAATTTCTTTATTGCAATTGTGATCTACCTTTTCCTAATTATGTTGGGGTCGGCTTCCTCCCTTTTGTCTAACCGGATGCAGCCGACTATCAGTATTTAGAGTGTGACATTTTTATGGCTTGAGAAAATACAAGTGTTGGTAGGAGAAATTTGCGAAATTTGTCAGGTCCTACTAATATTACAAATGCGAATGTTTGTGAGGATGGATGTATGTTACTCTTTCACGTCAAAACGGGTGAAATTTTGCACAGAGATAGATTATAATCTTTTACTTACTTATACTTTTTATTCGATCATCACGCGGGCTCCAGCTATTTTATTAAAAAACGCAGGAAGTTTAAAGGGTAAAAGGTACTCTTAATGAAGCCAAAAGGCACTTGCTATATATTTCAACTCCCTTACTTTCATCGCACTCATCAGGACGATATTTTGTGGACATACACACGTAACATTAAGTTTTAACGCAAATGGTGATTTTTCATCCCTAAAAAGACGAAAAATTACTTAGAGTTATTTAGTTTCATGTTCAGATTGCATGTCGACGGTTTAGTGAAGGGTTAGTTTACACCCGTATAAACCAGTAGTCAGATCCATTTCATCCTGCCAGAAGTACAAGCATTATTTTCTTAAAGACAAAATGAAATCATGACAAAAATGTAACGTTTCGAAAATAACAAAAACAACAAGGCGAAAGAGAACAAAACTTGTAACTTTGAAGACATCTTATTGGCGCACTGAAGTGTTGCCTTTGTCTCTTCGAACAAAAGTAACTACGTTGGCGACTTCAAGAGGTGAAACTAAAATGGCGCTTAGTCCAAACATTTTGTAGCGAGACGTGGATTTTTGCTCGTTTATGTTTTTTTTTTTTCTAAGAAGATTTTGACCATATTTATCACTTGTTTTTATCATAATTTACGTTTAAAAAGACAAGGTGAACGATAGATCCGTATTTCATATAGATAGATAACTGTAGATTGTTTTCTAAAACCTTGGTTTAATTTTTTAGTACTATGTCCGGGTACTTAAGTACCGGTTTTTTTTCGGAAATGCGCGTTGTACTGAATAACCTTCAGTAAAAGCGATGGTCAGTAGGATTGCCGTGCCTTAAAGCAATAGTTTATCGAACAACCCGCAACCCTGACAGACGATGGCCCTGGCAGGCCCCTCTGCATTGCTGACATCTCTTCGAGGCGCGCGTGGAACACTTACGCGCCGTCGATACGGCCTGTCGTCAATAGACGGACGGACAGTAAGCTACCCATTGCCTACCGTTCACAGGCCCGCATTTAAGGTGGCCGGGCGTCGCCCAGGGCGTCTCCCGCGGTATCTGGGTTAATTTGAGGATATCTATTCTATATATATTTGAAAGGATAGTAGCAGGTGGTCTGATTTCTGCCTAACCCCATGGGTAAAAGCCGTACGCCGTACTTTAGGTACTATTATATTTTTAAAATTATAACAAACAATTATTTTTAAAAGACTAGCTAGGAATTTAAGAAATTCATAAAATCTTACAGCTGACTGAAAAATAAGGCCTGAGTTACCCCAAATACAACAAAAAAAGAAAAATCTATTTTTCTTCAAAATGCAGCTACGCGCGTATGAATAATCTAAATGACGGACTAATATTTTTTTGGAAACTAGCCTATTACTTAGGGAAACAAATGAATGCGGAATTTCGGGTATTATAAAAATAATCAGCTGATCCATAGATTTTAAACCATGTTCAAAGATACTCATAGTACAGTTTTGTTAAAAACAGCAAAAGATTTTTCAGTGCATTACCAGATTGCATGCCGCCATGTTGTGGAAAAGCGATTAGGTCGACAGCAAGACGGGTAGGTAGCCAGGCTGAACTAGCGTGCACCGGACGCACTTAAGTATCGGTAAGTACTAGTTTAGGCTCTTTTGCTAATGCTCCTAGGAATAGCTAGGATTATAGGCCAATAACTTATACAATATGAACACAAAAAGGCTTAACTTTATCCATATTAGAACCAAGTTACTTACTTTTTTTGCATGTCTTCTTGTTTTCGTGTCAATGACATAATAAAGTATGTGTAGAGACCAATCTGAAGTGTCTCATACAAGGTCTTCACACTGTTTTGAACCCCTCCAATTACTGAAAGCAGAATCAATAGTGAAAAGGGATCAACAAAACAGCCGTTGCAATTAAGGTCGACACGTCCTATGTGAGGCAGCACTTTCTCAGGACAATTTGAAAATAAGGTCAATTCAATAACAAACGAAATTCTATAGCGTTGAAAAATTACGTCTTATTTCTAAGCAACAACGCAATGCAATGAGCCGTAGAAATAAATGCTTACGACGTCGGAAGTACCCCGGGCGAGATCTTCCTCACCCACGCCTCAAAGCAGGCCTGCCACGGCCACCGTCTGCCGGGGTTGCGGGTTGTTCGGAAGACATACTACGGTCTTGGAACATAAATCTCAAAAGAAAGAACATGGGTGGTTTCAGGCCGTAAAATTCTGACACTTCCGCCGTTGCGCCCAGAGTTTAGGAAGTTTTTAGATAATCTCGCATCCGCGAAAAAAAAGGCGCCAACGTTTCATCAACGGTAGAGTTTTCCTTAAAAAACCATTTTGTTCTTAACCCTAAAAGCGTCCTCTTAAAATAAATACCCCTAATTATGTTGTGAAAGTATTCCGAAACAATCAATTCCTGTGGTTCCCTCCCTTCTAATAACGGAACTTTTGCTTTGAATTTAATTAAAGTTCGTTGGGGACGCTTTTTTGAACGGTAGCGAATGAATAGATCGAGCTGACTTGAGAACTTGGGCTTCGCTCGGAAAAAAGGAAGTTTTATTTTTACTGATTGTGATTGAGTTCTTCGAGAAAGTTCTTGTGGTTGATCAGAAATGAAACCTTTGTATAAAAACATCTTTTCAATGTTGGTACCTATATTGGTCCCTAATGGAAAAATACCGGCCATGTGCGAGTCGAACGGGCGCACCGAAGGTTCCGTACAAAAACAGCCATATCTTTTGAGTGCGTAAGCTTAGAGACTTTTGAGTATTATGGTTTAATTTCAACTCGATACCTCCACGCGTTTCTGCGATAAAGGGTCTTAACAGACAGACGGACAACAAGTGCCCCTATAAAGGTTCCGTTGTTTTTTCTTTTGAGGTCCGGAACCCTAATAAGCATTGTGTTGGTTCTGCTGTAACAGTAGGTTTAAAGCATATGCTGGCGATGTTCTTAAGGTATATTTACAATTACCATCAACAGTGCTATAGACATAATATCATCGCATGTGTGCATAGGTGTCTCATCGACATGCTACACACTATTTTTGACTCTGTTGTCTAACAGCTACAGAATATTTTAAACAACAAAGCTGTTCCGAGTGGCTGAGCGATCGACTGCTGCGCTGCGTGTCGCGGGTTCGATCCCCGCGACACGCTGACACGGAATAAATTTAATATTTGTATGGCTTACAGATAGTTTTTCCGGGTCTGGCTGTTTTAATATGTGAGATTGAATGTTTGTAAACGCACCCACGATACAGGAGAAATTCCTAGTGTGGGGCTTTAAAAAAAATGTTTAAAATACATGGCGTTTAGCGCCATTATCAAGCACACTAAGCACTAATGCTCTTATGATATTTCGAAATGTAGTGCTCGCCTGTTTAATACATGTATAAGTACCCAGAGTAGTAGTGTACTTAAGTACATACGTACCATAGCGAATATGTTCAGCGAAGTTCCGCAAAGCTGGTCGGATTGTGTACAGTCCAGTTGCGGCCGCATTAACTCTGGTGGAACGATTGTTCTCGCACTAAAATCTGAATATTATGACGTTGAAACTGTGGTGTATTGCTTAAACAGTTCGGATGTAACAGCTTCGATTTTAACCTTCGTTTTGTTATCGAATTGTTACGTAGTGTCTGCGCCCGGATTAACACACGCCTGATACTCATTGCTATCAACTTTAAATCAGGCGCATCGTACTGACAGTGGTTATAATTATTTAGACTTCGTCCGCGTGGCATAGTTGCTTTGGGCTAACACTTACTTTGACCCGCGTGATGATCGAAAAAAAGTATCTTTCTCTCCCCTTTTCTGACTTTTTTTTATTTAGCCTGTGTACGTCTGCAGGGTCCCAACTATCTCTGTAAAAAATCATCAAAATCGGTCGCGCCATTTAGGCGTGAAGACATAACAAACTCATTTTCGCTTTAATAATATTAGTAAGGATTTTGTTGATTTATTTATTTACTAAAAAGAAGACAAGTTAACAGTTATATTCAACAAAACACTTATATTCTAAAATTTAACACTTATATAAAAACAAACTTACGTACTTTTACTCAAAAATTAATCCTTACTAAAAAGCGAAAGTGAGTTAGTTTGTTTGCTACCTCTTCACGCGTTAATGGCTAAACCGATTTTGATAAATTTTGGTACAGAGATTGTTGGGAACCAGGAGACGGACATAGGCAAATTTTTATTTAAAAAACTGGGATATGAGGGATAACGAGGATATGAGGGATAACGAGCGAAGAAAGGGGAAAACTTAGCGTTGCTATTACAAATCAATAAGGCGCAAGGGAAAAAAGGTACTGTGTTATACCGAATTTAACGCGAGCGAAGCCGCAGGCATAAGCTAGATATACAGTTACAAATTTCTTATGGTTTGAAATACTTACTGAAACGCAGTAGCGTCCATTGTTTTCACAAATGGTAAAAGGCGTTATCTGTTGACTAAACGTTTTGAGAGAGCAACTAGCGTCCGACGCTGTTGGCTCACAACCCTCAAAGTTTAGACATCGTGCTAATGGTACACCACGATAGCAGAAATGTAAGAAACTGAATTTAAAATGGAAGCGCCAGGGTAACTATCGAAAAACCAATTTTCTTAAGTTTTTCTACAGCTTGCTATCAGATTGTCCGAAACAGAATCTGTCCTATCGCAGGTCTGCTGGAAGAGATTTCTAAATGAAATAAGCAGTACATTTGTGCTCTTTTGCCTGTTTGTATCTTTTTCTATCATATAGTATGTATTTTGTGTGTACATAAATAAATAAATAAATTGTATGCCACTTCCAATTCATTTTTTTTACCTCGTAAATTTATTTAATCCCAATAAAAGTAAACCAACTGCACACATTATAAATAATTAAACTAACAGACTATAGAAGGGGCATTAAAAAAAATCGTCCTCACCACCGTCAGCTGATAACGTGCCCAAGAGACTGGTCGTGTTACCACGTTGTGTGGCAACACTAGGCCTTTGGTCAAGGTCAAATCCAGCCCTTGGCTCATGAAGCGGTAACTTAGCTATTTGATTAGCCCTTAAACAGGCTATGAGCACTCAGAACCCACGTCCATAGAGTTTCAACTCCAAACGGCTCGAAAATATAGTTTCTACAAAAGTTACTGTATTATTTTCGCCACTTCATCACTTTGAGGTTCTCCGCAGCCGCAGCGGCAGTGCCAGCACAGCACGATGAGCTTGGAAGATGTGATGACGCAATAGTAGGTATCAACACCATGTCGCGTGCCACAAAAACCGTTCCATTACAAAACGAACCATTCAAATTGGACAACCCTGGCAACCTTAAAGTGCAAAATACTTTTTGAACAGTCATTCTTGTAGATCTTGAGGGAGATTGATGAAACTGCTTCGTTGGTCTATTTTTACTCTAAAGTTTGAGGTTGCTTTTTCCATAATCTTAAGGGGGAGGAGGAGTTTCTTTATTGAATTTCAGTAGACGCCTCCACGTCAATTATGGTCACTGAAAACTAACGTTGTAATTTCGTTTCGCAAAGTGACACAGTATTTTGTTGAGCAATGGCCGTGTAGCGTGAATGTGTTGCCTACTCTCCGCCAAATTGTTATTTTTCTATATTTTGTTTTCTGAAGTTTTACATGTCACTTTATAGAAAAAAAGAAAGTACAAACAACATAAAAAAAAACTTAAATCTAACCTATACAAAAAAGAAAACTTAACACTACAAAGACAAAAACAATATATATTTTGATTCTGGAGTGTCGCTTCTTTACAATTTACTCTATGCTCTATCACAAGCGTAAGAGAACTCAGCTTGAAAATTGCTTTAAACCGGACCAAGTTCATATGTAATCATACTTAGTGTGGAGTTCAAACAGTTACATCACTTTAAGAAATGTTATTAGAACGTGCACTTCGCTGGGAAAAGCATTACATGTTTGTGCAAACATTTGTGTTAATATCTACTATTTGCCAAACAAAAATATATATTATGGAACGATGTTTTAAAATTAATACATTTACAGGCCTCTCTAATTTGTTGTCATCTCTTTGAGGCGCATGTGGTACACCGACGCGTCGTCGACACGGCTTGGCGGCACTTGACGGACGGACGGTGAGCTACCCATTGCTGACTGTCCACAGACTCGTAGTAGAAACATACTTGAGATATATTTTTCGACGATATGCTAAGGCAAGATACCAGGAGCTACTTTTTAAAACAAAACACATTAATAAAATCATCTTTGCCAACAGACTGAGAAAGATATTCACTGGTTTATAAAAACGCAAGCCAAGAAAACTGCTATCTACGTTCCACAGAAACATTACGTAAAATACCTCCGCACCATAATGTCTGCATTACAGGCGCAAGTACCAACAACCAACAGTCGTATCTAAATAAATTTACTGAAACAAAGCACTTATGTAAATCAAGGAAGATAGGACCCGCGTGCCAGATGTATTACCACTAAAACTATATTTGTTTTGTAGACGAAACAAGAGAAAAAATATAGATCGTGGAAATGTCTAGTCGTAATTTTATTTAAACGTGCCCCACAGTTGGAATTTCTTCTGTATCGTGGGTGCGTTACAAACATTTAAACTCACATGCACAAATATCCAGACCTCGAACTACCTGTAGGTCATACAAATAATTGTTGCGTGCGGGGATCGCTGAACCCGCGACACGCAGCACAACAGTCGATCGCACACCCGCTGCGCCAATCTTGCCGTCTTTATTTGTTTAAATACATGGCGGTTGACTGCGTCCGTGGTGTATTTAATCAAGAATTCGATTTCTAATTTAGGCAAATAATAATTGTTGAAATAAAGTGTCTCAATAGCTTCCTCGGAGTCTAAATCTGTACTTGATTGAAGGCAATATAGGCTCACTTCCTATTAAATTCATTAGACTTAAGCACAACTGGCAAAATATTGTATAACATCATATTCTCTGCTTAACCCTACAACCTAAAAAGCTGTTGGTGGGACAAAACATCTTGACATTAAGGATATACATCATTTTGGACCCCTCCTTTCTCATTTGTAGACCTTTGACAATCATTGTGGATAGCCCGAAGAAAAAGTTTAATAGCCAACATTGTCGCATGCCCCCGTAAGACCGCCTCTGCACTTTGTGCTTCAAGTGTTGAATAAATAAATAGTCCAAGAAGTACCTAAAATCTAGTTACTAGGCTGTAGAGTTAAAAAAAGTCTGCCTTCGGTTAGACTACTAACTGGATACTCATCATCAGTTTCCTCCCATTCTATTTGGGGTCGGCGCAACACGTTCTCATATTCCATTCTCCCCTATCAGACGTCATGGTATCATTTACTCCTTTCTTCGTCATATCAATACTTGAACAATCCATCCATCTTTTCTTGGGCCTTTCTCTCGCTCTCTGTCCTTCAACATTCATATCCAGCACTCTTTTAGTCACATGTGCATCGTCCCTCCTTATTTCATGCCCACACCAAGACAAACGACTCACTTTCAATTTTTCTGTGAAAGGCACAACTTTTAAATTTCCTCTAATATACTCATCAGACTACTAACTGATCCCATTATCCTTATTTTACTATCACTAATATTATAAAAGCAAAAGTGAGTTAACATGTTTTTTTTTTAAAGAGTGGGATATGAGGGAATAGAGGGAAGACACGGGAAAACTTAGCGTTGCTATTACAAATCAATAAGGCGCTACCGAATTTAAAACGAGCGAAGCCGCGGGCAGAAGCTAGTCAAATATAAAAGGGAAAGCAAAGAGCTACGCAGATCGATCTGGATAACATGATATTCAAAACTGAAATGAATTATCTTAGTCGACAGGATAACGAAAAAAACCTAACACGTGTAGGTTGTATTATCTCAAAATAATCCAAAATCCAACAAAATCATGTTAATCCTTTTATTCTGCTGTCCCTCTTTGCAAGTAATGGGACGTCCCATCTCGACCCCATATCTGACGTCTTACATCAAACCTTTTGAACTTCGCGAGTTCCTTATGGGATGAAATTGGGACGTTAGGATACGATTTTGACCCGTATTGTAGTCTTACCAAGAACCGGACTTTGATGAAAAACCTTGGGCAGTCTTCCGTATTTTTCCAAGGGATTTTTGAAAAAGGTCCCTTATCGCGATTACCTTTTTTTGCAAAGCGGTATAGGGTCTACGTAATGTGATCATAAATAAAGAAAAACAAATCTGAGGCGTGACCGTACAAGCCACATGGAAATTATTAAGAATTTTGACCGAACATCCAAAATGAAAGCACAAACAAAAAAATTATTGTACTTTTTTAACGAAATTAAAAAAAAACATGATGATAACACATTTTTCAATGCATAAATTGCTTTAATATGATTTAAGTAAATGCAAAAAGAGATGCATCGGCCGGGAATCGAACCCGGGCCGCCCGCGTGGCAGGCGAGCATTCTACCACTGAACCACCGATGCTTGTACCTACATCACAAATATAGCTATTCGTATGTGTGTAAATATAATGAAGATGCACGGATTGAGTAAGAAGACACCTTTCACTACGATTAACATGATTGCGCCATGGCAACCGTAGATACGAATGTATTGAGAGATATTACAAATATATGCAAACTTAATGTGTGCGACTCTTTCACGTAAAAAAACCGGCCAAGTGCGAGTTGGACTCGCGCCATGAGGGTTCCGTACAAACTTGCAACATAAACGTCCATATATTTTGACTGCGTAGACTTTCAGGCTTGATTTTTTCACAACTCGAAGGGACTACAACTATTACTATTTGTATACTACAACAATTACTAATGTAGGGGGAACTATTTGTACGTTGAAAATGGCAAAACAGGTTGAACCAACAATTTTAAACTCTTTCCATCCATATGTGCATATCCTATGTATCATGTTACACATTTTATATAAATAAATTAATCTTAATCTTTATTTTATTTTTACAGATTTGATTATAAGGTCAACAAACTCCACATTTACAGATCTGTCTGTCAGGTTAGAAGAACCAAATTTTATACAAGCCTAAATCATTTTCCAGTGGCGTAACTATAGGGTGGCAGGACTGGCAAAATGCCATGGGCCCCCGACCCAAAAGGGCCCGGGCCCAAGAGGCCCCCAGGTAAGAAATATTTTTTCTTATTGTCACTACTAAGTGGTTTATTAAAATTAAACTAAGTACAGCGTGACGATATTAACTGTTAGGGCCCCAATAAACGAATTAGCCACGGGCCCCAATTGGTATAGTTACGCCACTGATTTTCATGTCCTTATCCTGATCTATTTGGTTGGCACAGCATGTTTTCTTTTCCCAAACTTTTATTTTACAAGTCATCACATCAGACGCGTCTTTTCTTGCCATTATTATCATCCTTCACACGGTCCATTCAGCATTGCTTTGATCTTCCTCTAACTTTTTACCACACTAGCTTTTGCCCGCGACTTCGTCCGCGTATATTCGACAACGCACAGGTTTCGATATATTAACAATCTTTCGATATATTAACAATCCACTATACCTTGGAGATGGCAGTGTTTTTTTTTTTACTATCTTGACAATTATCGTTATACTAGCTTTTGCCCGCGGCTTCGCTTCGTTAATTTCGGGGTAACACAGTTCCCCTTTCCCGGTTTTCAGGTACCTGCTACCTGTTGTTTTTGCCCTTGCGCCTTATTTATTGTAATAGCGAAGCTAAGTGTTCCCTTTTCTTCTAGTAAAGTAAAGTCTGGTATTATTATTTTTACTTGGAATTGTCGGTTGTTCGAAAAAGATACCGTGGCTTCGGAACATAAAGGGCAAAAGAAGGAACATAGGTAGGTACATACATAGATCGGAAGGTAGGTCAAATTATAAGTCTAGATTTCTTCATGATGTGTTCCCTTACCTCTGTGATGTCCAAGATAATGTTAAAAAGTCAAAATGAATTGAAAAAGTCACATTGGTCCTTGCCTAGATTTGAACCCATGATCTTATGGTTTTTCAAAATGTGTTTTGTTTGTGCATTTTATTTTATTTTTAGTTTAAGAAATTTCATTAAAATCCTTTCAGCCGTTTTGACGTGAAAGCGTAACAAACATCCATCCATAGCAGAAATAATCATAAATAATACCTTCTTAAACCAGTAAACTTTACTAAAGCAAAGCAAATATTATAATTTTCTCGTCCCTCTGTATTTTAATTAAACATTCTGCAACAGATTGGATGATATTAAAAATTTCATTGTACTTAAAAAATGATGAACTTTTTTAATAATGCTACTTGAAACCGGTACCTATGAATATAATGAAAATATAAACTCAGTCAAAACATGTTTTCTATTTTTTTTTGGAACAAAGTTCCTTATCGCGCGTTTTGAAAGGGGGCTAGACGGAAAAAATTCTTACGAAAAGTTGTCGCGACACTTTTTGCTATAGTAAGCTATTGTAAGCTGTGCGGCGTCGCATGTTTCTCTGTCTGTCTCTCTCTCTCTTATAGAAAGCAAGCCAGATATTTTCATTTCTATAGGAACTTCGTTCCAACCGGGTGTCCCTTGACACCTCTAAATTTTTATCGGATGGGTAATCATCAAATAAATTCCCCCGCGCTGGACGGACTGTCAGACTTGTACTGACTAAAACCCGCCCATGTTCCTTCTATAGTTCTTTACGTTCCGGGGCCCCGGTATCTATTTCGAATAACCCGCAACCTCGGCAGGAGGTGGCCCTGGCAGCCCCCTCTCCTTTGCAAACATCTCTTTGAGGCACGCGTAGAACACCCGTGATACGGCCTGTCGTCAACAGACAAGCGGCAGTGAGCTACCATTGCTCACCGTCCACAGGCCCGCATCTACAGTGGCCCCGACTCGTTTTCGGGAGTAAAATAAAAATGTGTTGTTACTGGTTTAGACACAAACCATATTTTGCCTGTTTACCGCATGAACATATAATTCTGCATTGTGATCAACCTGGTAATATATATATTTTGACGGGCCTGTTTGTCTAGTGGTTAGTGGCCCTGACTGCTGAGCCGGAGATCGTGGGTTCGATTCCCACCCAGGACAAACTTTGTGTGATGAGCATGATTGTTTGTTCTGTGTCTAGGTGTGATTTATCTATAATATGTATGTATTTATAAATTATATAAGTATGTATATCAGTTGTCTGGTTACCATAACACAAGCTCTGCTTAGCTTGGGATCAGATATCGTGTGTGAGCTGTCCCAAGATATTTATTATTTATTTTATTTTATTTAAGTATATCAGTCGACGGGCGACTACGCTAGCGTTAGTAATTATAGGCCACTTCGTAGTTATACGCAATAGAAACGTTCCAATTGCACCGAAAAGGCTGAATTGTTAAGAATTGAAAAGAAGATAGGTGTTTAGTGACTCCAATTAAAAAATACGTGAATAGAATCTGGAGTCCATGAACCTGCCTGTATGTATAATCTAAACATGAATGATGTATCCGTCATTTTGTGAAAATATTATGGTTTTAAAAGATTGTCTATGCCTTGCCCATTCTTCTCCATAGAGATCACCGCTTTGGAATGGGCAACTACAGTACTTTCACAAGTTATTATGTCTTGTTACTGGGACTGTAGGAGCATCTTTTTTTGTTTCATGACATTCAAAAGTCCTGTAATGCTATAATTTTAATAAATGCTGAAGTTTGAGTTTGCATCACCCAAAAAGTGAAACAAAAAACCCTTTTTCCCATTCCAATAATGAAAACTGAACACGACACGAATAGTCAAGCCGATACCTAAACAGCCTCCAAGGAAATTTATGGTAAAAACTTAGGGGAATAAAGTGGCGCCATCTGGGGTGTTTTTATGAGTTCCCACTTGTTTATCCTGGCATTATAGTTTACGACGTAAAATATTAGGGTACGATCATTGGCTGTTACCTGTTGGCTAGTTTACGGGAATTTTAGTTAAGGGCGTTATAGGGTTGTAAAACTGTAGGGTTAAAACTGGGTAAATATATTTTAATGTGGAGGTAAACAATTTCAGCCTGCGTAAAACCCGCATCTTGTTTATATTTTTTTAGTAATTATAATGTACTAGCTTCCGCCCGCGTCTTCGTCCGCGTGGCATATTTGCTTTGGGGTAACTTTAACCCGCGTAACAATAAAAAAAAACATCTTTCTCTCCCCTTTTCTTGCCTCTTTCTTCCCCTTTCCTTCCCTCTTTTTCCGCCTTGCCTCACTTTTTTAGCCTATGTCCGTTTTCAGGGTCCCAAATATCTTTTTACAAAAAACTTACACTTCCATAAACTAATATCATCAATTTCATACCAAAATAAATCAAAAAGTGATCGTGTAAGCGCATTGTGGATGCTCTGGTATCCGGAACAGAAGAGTTACCATGACATCTTATAACAGTTCTTATTCCTGTGTGAGAAACAGATGGTGCTAGACACCCTGTATAGCTCGTCTCTTTCAATAATAAGTTCTGCTTTAAGACGTCATGGTAGGGTAGCAGTCAGACTATGTCGCAAGTTTTTGTCGTAAGTTGCCATGACGCAGCACTCGACGACCAGATGACGACAAAAACTGTAAAAGTAGGTACATCAGCAAAATACTTTGGACTTTCGTGTGAGTTAACGTGTTGCACTTTGTCGTTTTGTTCTGCAAAGAAACAATTTTTAGTTTAGTAGTCTTATTAAATTAAACAGTTTTATTTTACTTGTCAGATAATTTTCAGGGGTCCTTAGGAGCTCAAAAGGAAAAAATCTTAACCTTTATAGTATCACTTTGTTGCCGTCTATCTGTCAGGACCTTTTTTTGTCCAGGATCTTAGAAACTAAAATTAAATTCTCAACTCGTGGGCCTTTAGAGTTGTGTGAAAATATGAACCCTCTAAGTATACGTAGTCAAAAGAGCTTCGCTCGCGTTAAATTCGGGGTAACGCAGTTCGCCTTTCCTGATTTGCAGGTACCTGCTTCCTGTAGCTTTTGCCCTTGCACCTGATTTATTGTACCTATTAGCAATGCTAAGTTTTCCCTTTTATTCTCTCTTTCTCCCTCATCTCTTTTTTTTAAAGTTTGCTTATGTCCGTCTCCAGGGTCCCAAACAAACTCACTTTCGCTTTTATAATATTAGTTAGGATTACCTAATCGTACCTCAGATGTATAGCTCTTTCTTTTTCATATTATATTAAAGTAAAATTTTAATTTCTCATTACTCTTATGTCCAACACACCCTGTGCAGTGAACTAAACAGGATGTGTTGCGTGGGATGATCGAGTTCGTAATTACTTTACAACTCCTGAATATAAACTGCTGGCGAAACGAATTTCCTTCACTTCACTTATTTATTTAATGGCGTTTGTGGAAGGAGACACCACAATGAAACGAATTTCATATCAGTGGTAAAAATTCGTCAGTGACAGCAACTGTCAGTGCAGTTAGATTGTTTCAAAATAAGTAGAATAGTTTGCAGTTTTTGTAAGTTTTTTTAAAAATGTATCTTGAAATCAAGGCATGCTCAAAATGTTTTCATTACAGCATCAGATTGTTAATTAACTTCACTGTTTGCACCAATAATAAAAGTAAACAGTTTATACTTTGCCGCACTAGTGTCTCAAAGGAATAAAATCGAGCCAGACCCATTAATTACTTGAAGATCAAAGTATTTTTAATTGATATAAAACCAATAATGAAAATGGAGTTAAGTATCTGCAGACTGTGGACTTTTCAGCAATTTAAAAAGCAATTTACTGACTCACACTTCGGAGATGAAAAATCTAAAGATTCATTCGTGCGAGTGTTCCATTCATTTTGTAATTTATATCTCAAGTTTGTCAACGAAGATAAAAATATTACTGAGACGGTATTTGAAGTAGTTTTTAAATACTTCTGTTCAAATATTTTTTGGTAAATAGCTTTCAAAACTACTTTAATTAAGTACATGGTCGTTGTCTCCTGTTTTTAATTAATTGCCTGGTTAAGCAGACGACAATCTCCTACGTTGAACTGCGAACTGTTGAACTACTCAGTGACATATTTAATAAGAGGTTGAAAAGTTTATAACTTGACATCAATTATTTATACATATATTTTTAATTGTTCAAATAATATGCCTTATTAATAACATCGTCTCATTGACATGTTTACTAATTATAATTAATTTTATCAATATTGTATTATAAATAAATAAGATCCCAAATGTTTGCATGTCACATTATTATGACTGTGTTATGGATCTGTAATTAATCATTTAAGACTAAACTGTACCAGCACTTACTGCGAATAAATTGAATTTGAATTTGAGATGCTATTCTTAAAAAAGTAGCTGATAAGATGGACAGTAATAGAGAGGAGTATGGAAGAAGACACACTGCACTTACACAGATAGTACACACGGACAAACACACTGCAACGACCGACATTGGAATATGAGCAGGAGAATGACGTAGATGGCAATGAATTTCAGTAATTCAATAAAACTTAAACATAAATAAAAACCGACCAAGTTCGTGTCGGACTCGAGCACCTAGGGTTCCGTACAATCTTGCGACATAAATGGCTAAATTTTCTGACTGCGTTGACTTAGAGAGTTAGTTTTTTCACAGCTTCAAGGGAACACAGACATAAGAACATGGTTTTAATTTCAACTCAATATCTCTTCGCGTTCCCGAGATTAGGGTCCTGACAGACAAATAGGCACACAGCAATAAAGTGATTCTATAAGGGTTCTGTATTTTTCCTTCTGAGGTACGCAACCCTAAAAATACGCATCTAATTGTGAAGCCCCACTTTTTAGTCAATTGTAAGAGAACATGATAGCATGATAAGCTGAGCAGTACATAATATAATAAATACTTCACAATAACGAGCAATTTATTCATACCGTTATTTTCAGTCACAATAGAATATTTTATTCGAAAACAATTGAACTACCCGCAATAAAATAAACTAACAATGTCAGACTAAAGTCATAGCGTTACATTGTTTTCAATTTTAGCAAAACAAAGCTTTATTAAATACTATTATGTTGTTATTTTACGGTTGTATTGTTTCTAGCTATTATTTAATAGTACAATCAAAACTGAATTGAATACAATTGCTTAGGCCCGCACTCCATCGAAGCGGAGAAGAACATTAGGAGAAGAGATGTGAATCACCTTTTTTAGCCAGACCAAAAAACTTACATACTAAGCGATTACACGCTAATGGCACCCCCTGTGGGGTACAAGCATAAGCTTAGGGCCTTGTCTCTGGGGAAGACCAGCAAAGGAACAGGTTGGATCTGAATGATATAATTTAGTTACTGGTTTGAACTTACTGGTTCAGCAACGCAGGCTGGATGTAGCAAGGACGAGTGGGTGTGAACCACCAATAGAATTTCGTTATTTATACTTCTCGTCTTCGGTTGAGCAATGAGGAGATGGGATGTCTCGTAATTTTTTAGGCCGGTCTTCTACATGTAGTGTACTGTGAGTGGCTCATTCAGATCCAAACTGTCCCTTTGCTGACCTTACCTAGTGACTGCCCTAAGCGTGTAATCGCTTGTTTTTAAGTTTTTTGCCCTGGCTGGAGGCTTTACTCTCGAGGCATCCACAGGTTTTGTCCGGTTAATTCTTCGCGAAGGGTTAATTAGATGACAACCTCATAGGTAAACTGCGAGATAACATTTAGAAAGAAAAAAAGCTAAGAACGGCGTACGGTGAGGGAGGTCCGTAGAGCGGTGTATGATGCATAGATTCAGTAGACAGTGTACCCCAATTCCTAAGCATCTCCTCTCCTTTGCATTTAGCTCATCTCCGCTTTAGTGTGCGGCCCTTATTCGGATTTAAGTTTAGTAGGTGTATTATCTATTGCTCTTGCTAGCTTAACTTAGTAGCAAATGGATTTAACATGACTAACACAAATGTTGAACTGTTCAATGCGATGCTGAGTAGATTTTCATGTGACGTCTAATAGCAGGATTAATTCCAGTGTGAGAGAGAGACAGAGTTATCCAGGACGTCTAGCGCCATTTCATTCCCACTAGAATAAGTCCCGCTTCAACCCACCTGTGCTAATTTAGAAGGTTTGTAATAATAAGAGTGTTAAATTTGTACGCACATAACTTTTACATACAAACTCAAAGCATTTATTTCAATTAGACCATCACAGGCACTTTTGAATGTTAAGAAACAAAATGTTCAAGCTACAGTCCCAGTCACAAGACATAATGTATAACTTGTGAAAGTACTGTAGTTGCCCAATTTCAAAGCGTTGATCTCTATGGAGAAGAATGGGCATGAAACTTTATGGACACTCTTTTAAATTACAATACTTTTACAAGAGATTGAAGCGCTCTGGGCCATTTGCTTGCACATGTATTTCAAATATTACACAGAGAACAGACGTATAAACACGTGATAGGGACTTAAACAAAAAGTTACGCATATTACTTAATATCTTTAAATAGCCTTTCTTTGATTATAAGTCAGGATTTGAACGATATTGCGGACTGTTATAGAAGACGTACAATGTAGCAAATTAAATTATGTACCGGCTGAAATAATCAACTTCTTAATAGTAGATTTTTTTCATATTAGTAGGTATTATACGTTTTTCCAAAATTATTCTGAATTAAAAGCTAATGGCTATTCGCAAATTCAAAACACCCTTCTACATTCTAATCCGAATTTAATTCTAAAAAAATACAATACATTCGAAATTTTCAACGTTATTTTATTTGAATTTGGAACACTAACTACGATACGACGCGACCTCATTATGTCTGGCTGATGTAAAAAATATTCGCAAACGAAACGTGGCATGGCTTTATATTTCGTGAATATACCTGGATTTAAATGAATGTTTTTGTGAGTGAGTAAACGTATATGAATATTGAAGAGGACTTTTGAAGGCTATAAATAGAGAGCTTAGTAGGCTTTCTCCCTTCATACAAGTCAGGGTAAATTAAATAATCTATGATAAGCGAGCATCGAAACGTAATGCCTTCATGTTTAGCTTTCATATTATTTATTCTAAGCCACATGCATAGTCAGTTATTTTAGGCGTAAAGATATATTTCAGACACATGTTAATGTTTTTTTTACCGAATATGTTCTTTATGTATATAATATTTCCTTTATTTTTCTCAACACACATTTCAATATACTTTTACCGTAAGCACTTCGTTTGGTGTTATGTTGTCGTTTGTATTTGTAACTCGCTACAGCGATCCTACTTACTACTCCCATACCCCATATTCCAAACTCTATATCCATAAACATAAAACATGACTTCCAAGAAGGTATTCTGAATTCAAATAAAAATGTCATGTTGGTAAGAATTCGTTTCGTTTTACGTTGACAGTGCGGTGACACACGACTCCTTCCGGGCTGGTGGGATGGGCAGAGTTCCAAGTGCCAGGACATGTCGTGTTGGTTTACTATAAAAAGTTTCATGCATTGTCATTGTTTTATTGTACCTGCGTACTTCTTCAGTGTGGAGACAAAGATTGAGCCGCTTGTGTATTAAAATTAACTTTACGTTTTCCAAGTTCAAATTTTCATCGGTTTGGCCATTTAGCCGTGAAGGCGTAACAAACAAACAAAATAACTCACTTTCATAATATTAGTAAGGATGAAAGTACCGAACTTTGCTTTAACAAAAAGATTAGGAAATACTAAAATGCTGAATGACAAACTTAACTTTGCCGTTGGGCAACTGATATCCCAATACATCGACATAGGTCGCGTTTAGTTTACCAACTGCAATGTATTTTGTAATAATATTTTTTTCAACATTATTTTTTGGTCTTACGTACTCCGTAGCTGTTACTAAGAAATTCCTTGGGGAAAAACCCAATATCACTTTGCCCGACCCGGGAATTGAAACCCAAAACCTCAAGCTCAGCAATCGCACTTGCGACCCCTAACCAAACAAAGCATCAAGGTTATATTAACATCAAAAGACAATCTAGTTAAAACAAACATAAATTAGATATCCTTTACCAAACATATTTCATTCGACAATTCCCCAAAGAAAAAAAACGTAAACGATAAAGTTAACTAACAAGTGGGTGTAATAAGATTTATTCACAATGTATAATTCATATATCGATCGATATTCATGTAAGTCGAGGGGTTTGCATAAAAAGATCAGTATTCGAGATATGATGCGTGATATGGTAATAGGACCCCTTCAGTGATTTAAGATGGCTGTTATTAAACTTACTTTTTGGCGAATTCGGTTTGTATTTTTGGTTTCCAAGATGGAGGGTTGTGTGTGTTTTGAGAAATGAAACTTGAGGTTTTTGACTTAGCACGCTGTACTACGAGTGAGACGAGGAAACGTCACGTCAATACGTCGAATTTTAACATTGAATAATATTTTTAGGAAATATTTAAAAATGTAAACTGATAAGTGTGAAAAATGTAAAAAGAGAAAATTCATCCTCAAAGGGATTACATACTTGAATAAATGGTTTTAATTTCAACTCGATACCTCCACGTGTTCCCGAGATTGTTGGCTTTGACAGATAGACAACAAAGTGATCCCATAAGGTCCCAGTTTTTTTCCTTTTGAGGTACGGAACCATAAAAATCGACGTATTTACGTAACAAAATCATTTTTTTAAATAGAAAAAACTATTTAACTAATAGAGAAATATTTTTTTCCGATTACACGGCGGAAAGGTGGGTAATATGTTAATGATGTTGTTATAGATTTATTGTTAAAATTACGCAACCGAATCTTAGCGTTACACATATGCAAAATACAATAAACGTTTGGTAGATTTAATTAGATCAGCTAAACGTGTGTGCTAATCAATTATAAGAAAGCTTACATTCCATTCATCGTAATAATATTAACACGTGATGAAGATAAATGAAAAAAATGGATAAAATATATTATCAGTACTACAAAAAGAATAATGCATCGGCCGGGAATCGAACCCGGGCCGCCCGCGTGGCAGGCGAGCATTCTACCACTGAACCACCGATGCTTGATACTTGTTGGAATAAAATACCGATCAGTTTTTGCGGCTATAGAGAGGAAAAGTAAAGATGTGTGCGCAAGAGCACCTTTCACCTACACTTGACCTCGCCACCAATAATTTGAAGATAAAAATAATAAAATTAGACGATAATAATGATTGTTGGACGAGAAATTTGTTAAACACGTTTGCTTAGCCAGTTTTGGTTGCTTTGAATTTAGCAAAATCCCGTCTTAGAAAGTACCGACGTTCTAAAAAACTCCTAACCCTTTGAGATTTCGATAAATGGACTAGCTTTTGCCCGCGGCTTCGCTCGCGTTAAATTCGGGGTAACACAGTTCCCCTTTACTGATTTGCAGGTACCTGATATCTGTAGTTTTTACGCTTGCGTCTTATTGATTGTAATATAGCAAAGCTAAGTTTTCCCTTTTCCTCCCTCTTTCTCCCTCATTTCTCACTTTTTTTTAAATTAGCCTATGTCCGTCTCCGGCTTAATATATGATTATCGTATTTTTATAACTTTTAGGCCAAATCATATAACATGATAAGAGTTCTATAACAAATAGCTATGATCAATTCATCGCCAATCATTTGTTTTTTTTTTATTTCCTTTATTGGAAGTATCACTTATTAAAAAAAATATTACCACTTTGTCAAAGGCCTTTAAATGGAAAGCACCGGTATATAGCACACTGAAAAGCTGTTTCCCAATAGGTTTTTACCTAGTTTGGGAGACAGCTTTCTCTAACATCTAGCTCATAATTTGCTTTGCCTGGTGGTCTACAATAGCCGTTTTATCAGAATCATAATAGATAATATTAATAACGTTAAAATTCTTAAAATGGTCACAGATAGAAGAAAGAAGTGAATAGGCTAGATTCCAAAAAAAAATAGTCTTTCTTTTAGATTATTCAAAAATAAGGGACACGTATTTTTTAAACTGTCACTCTTTGCTGCATTTTTTGGCAACGAGTGTCGTCACACGTAACTTTAATGGGCTATATCTTTGTAAAGGGGGGTTCGTTAAAGAAAGGCGGTTTGCGGTAGTTACACAGGTTTACTCGTACACCACACGGCTTTAACTATTACAATAGATCACAATTATTCATATATTTCTTAGTCTTAACACGAATCGGGCGGAGCGCGGAACCATGGCATCTCCCCACACACGTGCTTCTCGGTCTCTCTACGACGGCCTACTCAAACAGTGGCCGGAAACGGAAGAATGCAGGAACGATTTGTCTCGAAAGTTCTAGAACCGTCATCGACCAGGAGTCCCATAGTTCCGCTATCCGCCACCAGATGGCTGTCCTTTTACTAATTAGTGTTGCCAGTACCGGGCAGGTTTAACACCCCTATTCCTCCGATGAGGGAGTTTACCCGTGCCGACAGGGGATCCCGCTATATTTGTCATTTTTGGTGTAATTTACAAATAAAAAAATACGTGTCTATTTGTATAGGTACGTGTATTTTTGAATAATCTTAAAGACGAACAAAATAGAATGTAATTACGTTGACCCTAGGAACTACCCTATTGTGACCATTTTACGGTGTTATCAACACGCTATGCTAACAAATACTATGATAAATTACACAATATCTTGTAGCCTATTCCATGTGGCAGACATGAGACTTCGGAACCAGTTTGTCACAATCAGAAGTTAGAGTACTGCATCGTACTGCTTCAAGTCAAACAGACACACATCTGAGCTATGTAAGGAGAGTAAACTCTGATTTAATTACTGTTCAAAGGTTGTGTTGTGCACTGCAGCTAGTTGTCTTGTTAATGAATTAAAGCCTGCACGTATTTATTCCTGCTCTGGGTGGAGCGGGGGAGAGTGTCAGACGTGTACTGACTATAACCATCCCAGTTTCTTTTTTTGTCCTATATGTTCCGGGGGCGCGGTATCTGTTTTGAACAACCTGCAACCCCGGCAGGCCATTCTGTTTTGCTGACATCTCTTTGAGGCGCTCGTGGAACACTAACGCACCGGCTATTGTGGTTTATCGTGATTTGACTGATTTAGAGACAGCCCGTTTAGTTTATTTTAGTTATATCCACAGTGTGATGTCGTATGGTATTCTCTTGTGGGGCCATGCCGCCGATATTCAGACAATTTTTATTTTGCAAAAGAGGGCAATTCGTTCAATGTATAAATTAAGTCCTAGACACTCCCTCAGAGAAAAATTTAAAGAGATTAACATACTAACTGCCCTCTCAGTTTATTTACGAAAACCTTTTGTACGCGCATAAAAATATAAAATTGTTTAAAAAATACAGTGATATCCACGACATAAATACAAGGAACAAACACCAATTTGTTGTTCCTGCAACGAGGCTCAAAAAAATAGGGGGTACGTTCACATGCCAATGTATACGTTATTATAATAAACTGCCAAGCGATATTCAAACACTAAGCCTCAATAAATTTAAATCTTTTATAAAACGTAAACTATGTCTCAAAGCTTACTATAATATTAACCATTACCTTGAAGATAAAAAGGCTTGGGATTAAGCTGCTCCAATTTAGTTTACTCAGTGAGTGTCAAAATTTGCCTTTGTTTCATTTATTTATTGTCTATTCCTTTATTCTATACACTTTGACATTAATGTTTACTTTATTTTTAAATTCTTTTTATTATTATTATTATGATTAGTGACATTTTATTTTCTTATTATTTTAATTTATGACATTTTATGATGTCATTATGATCTCATTAATTATTTATTTTTTTATTTTATTTGTTTATTGTAAATGTGAGGACCATGTGGATCATTTCTTTTATTTACTTTGTTTTTTGACGAAGGTCTGGCAGTTTGAGTGCTATAAGCGACCTACACAAATGTCCTTTTTTTGGTATTGTTCGTCGTGTCGTTGAGCTCCTTGGGCTATGAGTTGAGCTACACGATAACTGACAAATGCTTGCACTGACTGGACAGGTCCACTCAATCTGTGTGGTGCTTTCTTAAAAAGACCATTTCAGACACTATCTGCATAGTCCTCATGTAAGTTGACCAAGATTATTTTGTCTGGACTTTAAAAGAGACTATGACCTCTGAGTTTGTTTCGGCTGTTTCTTCTCAGAGTAGTCGGGTACGAAACACCGGCCTCATCTAGTTTTAAAAAAAGATGACGTGTAAAAGTGTTTGTGAAAACCTACTTGCAAAATAAACATCATTTATCATTGTGCCATCTTCTAAGAACCTTATGCACAGCGCTGACCCCAAACGACTTTCTATAAAACTTGACCGTGCGGCAGCGCTAAACTCGACGATGTATTCTTACAAAATAACACGACTGGTGTGTTCATTGTATTCCGAAGAAATTTACCATTTTAATACTCTAAAAGTAGTCCATTGAGCATCCGAGTATTGTTTTGTAAAACAATGAGTTAATTATTCAAATTATTAATTTACTTGTTGTTTTGACATCAATAAGGCGATTCTCATACGATACCGCTCGTCCGCACAGTCGGAATGGATTTCACATCGCATTGCATGAAATCCGTTGATATCCGCCGCTCCGTGCGGCGCCCTATTGATGCTCTTTGACGTTTTGTTTTTTTTTGTGTTCTCTTTGTTGCAATTGTAGCCAGTTAAGATAATACATATCATAAAGTGTGTACTGTAAGAGATTTTATACCTTAACCAATGCTGGCTGATTGGCCATAACGTTCCAATTATACTCGACCTGAGTATTAACACGTTCGCTGCATTACGAGATCTATCAGATCTCTTGCAGGACTTTTCTATTGTGCGTTGAATAAAATCGTGTTGTTTCACTCCTTGCGGGAGGATCTAACTTGTAAAGTTCTTTATGTATGAGTAAGACAAATATACATATTTGCTTTCTACTTAAAACTGAATTTAAAGACATTAAAAAATAAATTAGAGATGGATTAGGTCCCTAACGCACAGTACTATAATTATTTTCATTTCTTGCGTTAGGAGATATGTCGATACTCGTGGAATCATAGGCCTCGTAGACGCAAGAGAGGAAGGGAGGGCGGCGCGGGCGAGTGTTAGTGTTGTCCTAGCATCGACGTGGGAGGTCGCGCGCACGTTTTGGAAATAACACTCGCGTACCTATATACGTCGTGTACGTGTTGATTACTTTTAATTAACAATGAGTGATTTTAGAAGAAAAAAGTGTAGAAAATCTATTTGTTTTGGTGAGGTTGCCAACGAAAAATCAACACCGGATTATAACGCTACATCGTCCAGTAAAATTAAAATTTTGGATAATATTCAAATTTGCCCCCCATTGGCTAATAATGACAATGATTCAGATTTTGATTGATTGAATTTTTTATTTATTTTTTTTTTTATTAAAGACAATTCCCCGCACTAGGAATTAATCCTGTTTTTGTTTTATATTGATTTGTTGTGATTGATTATATTGAAATAAGAATTGAATATAAAAATTTAATAAAACTTTTTCAATCGACAACTGAGATATTATTTTATTCCCATCACTACTTACTACACATATTGAACTATCTTCGGTTGCGGTACGAGATACAATCGATACCTAATTTTTTTTTTGGTATTTTTAGTTTATTCAAATGTCATAACTGCGTGCGAACCTAGCAAAATATAGAGCAATAGGCTATCTTTCACCCACATAAACTTTAAAATATATGTCATTGGTTTTCTGGAAGATATAAGTTATTTTCAAAACTGTATTTTTAGGAGACTGATTAGGTCTCAAACGCACCAAAGGGCAGATTAGTTTCGAGATCTTTTAGGTCTCCAAAGCACCAGCTGAAAGTTCTTTGAAAATGATGGCGCAGTGAACGTGTTAAATAAGGAACTCACTCACTCAATCTCAAAAATATTAATATAGGAATAAAACAGAAGTATGACGTGTAACTTAAAATATGTTTAATCTAAAGGATATATAAGCATTTTATTGAATTATCCAACCAAGTCCTTACAGTACCTACTTCTAAAAATTGTACTTTTTACCTACATATTGTACAATCTACCAAACTCCACCACATAAATCTTTCTTTTCCGTTCTCCACTTCAATTCTTCGCTTCGAAAGTATCTAAATAAAGTATTTTGCGGTGCATTTCGACTCCGTGCTCGAGTAATGGTTGATCGAGTTCTGCATTGCGATCGAAAATAAATAGTCTTTCGATACTATCTCGACTTTGAGAAACAGTTTCAGTGAACCGTCTGTCGTGGTTCGTGCTTAACTAGCTATCGATATCGCTTTAAATATAAGCAACATATTTGTTATTGGTGTAATTAAAAAACAAAGGGCAAAAGAAGAAACTGAGATGGTTTTAATCAGTTAAATACTGACACTCCCTCCCGCTCCGCCCAGAGCGGGAGAAATTATGTAATGACTACCTTTTGCTTGCGGCTTCGCTAGCGTTAACTTCGGGGTAACACAGTTCCCCTTTCCTGATTTTCAGGTACTTGCTACCTGTAGTTTTTGCCCCTGAGTCTTATTTATTGTAATAGCAAAGCTAAGTTTTCCCTTTTCTTCCCTCTTTCTCCCTCAATTCTCGCATTTAAAAAAATAGCCTATGTCTGTCTCCAGGGTCTCAGGTAACTGTACCAAAATTCATCAAAATCGGTTTAGCCATAGGCGCGAAGACGTAACAAATAAACTCACTTTCACTTTTATAATATTAGTAAGTTTAGTAAGGATTTCCCATAAATATATGGTATGAAAGTTTGTATGTACAGAATTTCGTAACTATCAACGAGAAAGAAGCCTATGGCAAAAATACCTAGCACTTCCGCATTTATGTCTATACTAGCTGTTCCTCGCGGTTTCACCCACGCTGCTCAGCACCTGTTTGTCGTAGCGTGATGTTATATAGCCTATAGCCTTCCTCAAGAAATGGACTATCCAACACTAAAAGAATTTTCCAATTCCAACCAGTAGTCCCTGAGATTAGCGCGTTCAAACAAACAAACAAACTCTTCAGCTTTATAATATTAGTATAGATAACCAATGGCTAATTGAAACTACTGGCATTCGCAAATAAAATTGATGACTCAAAGGTATCGGTTGCATCAAGGACTGACTCAATATTTGTGTTGCTCAAGATATGATTGCAATTTAAATAAACATTTAGTTATAAAGCGATGGTAATAGTTATGCTGAATAGGTAGGTACAGTTTCGTAATGTAGGTACAGTCAGCAAATGATATAAATAACTAGAGTCGTTCGATATAATAATTTTTTTCTGCGAAACCGATAGAAGTCTTCAACTCAAATTTGTTTGTATTCTATCAAAAAAATAAACTTAAGTAATTCATGATACATTACATAGTTTTAAGAAAATTTCAATTATTATTACTCATTTATTTTCCTGGATGTACAGACGCCTGCACATCAAGCTACTACAATCTGTCAGATTTCTTTAATAGATTTTCGACTTTATTTCTAAAGTATTAGGTTCAAGGTTCACTGGGAAAAAATTACAGTTCCGGGTAGCTTGACCTGCTGGCGTCTGTACACACAACGGCAGGTCAACCTATTCTGAACTATTATAACCTGATCTCTGTACTACGGATCGCATACCCAGGTAGAGAGATCAGGTCAAAAGGGTTTTTTGTAGGTTGATGTTCCGTCGTGTGTACCTAATATAATTCATAGTTTGTATTTATATCGTGGCCAGGTGGGCAACCATGACGTCCTAAACAAGTATAGTTTTAATTTCATTCTAGTGTAGGAGAGAGACAGAGCTATACAGTAAATCTAGTGCCATCTCTTTCTCTTACTAAAATAGGATTAGAAAGAAAAACTGTTTATTAGACTTACACAGGACAAGACAATAAAACAAAATTATTTTTTGAAAAAAAGAACAACAGAAACAAAAAACGAATATAAAAAAGACAATTAATAAAATTAGTTCTGTACGAGGCCAAAACGGACATAGAAATATGGTTAGCAGTTCTTAGAATTGTTTAATTTATGATGCCGCCGAAAATTCCATGAAATGGAACCTTTACAAAACAAATTCTAAAACATCATACATGTTGTGTTAGAATAAAAATGTTGCTACGTTATACATTTATTTCGTTTAATAAGAAAAGAGTTTATGAATGTCCAAGCTTGGTTCATGAAAAGAAAGTTTAAAAAAATATTATAAAATCTAGCTTTCGCCCGCGACTTCGTCCGCGTGGCATAGTTAGGTACTATGGGCTAACGCTAAGTTAAACGTTAACATTAACTTAAAAAAATACCTATCTCTCCCCTTTTCTTTCTAGCCCATATCTTGCTTTTTTTAAAAAAAAGCTTACGTCCGTTTCTAGGGTCCCAACTATCTTTGTACCAAAATTCATCTAAATTATCTTGACCATTTACGCATGAAGACGTAAAGAACAAACAAACAAACTCACTTTCCGTTTTATAATATTGGTAAGGATAATGTTAATATGCGATAACTTTCATTGTTCAAGATACAAATTTGATTCGATTGTATACATTGGGTTAAAGCCAAGAGAATGATAATGTTGCAAGATTATTCTCATTACAGAATTCGGCTACAATACTCTCGTGACATTAATTTCGAGGGGAGCAATAAGTTCTTAACATTATTCAATACAAACAATAGACAAGCAATAAATTGATTCCATCCAGCATTGATTTTCATGGTTTTTCTCCTTTATAGAAATCGTACGGTTTATTTCTTTCTAGATTTTGCCCGCAGCTTCGTCTGTTTCATGGAAACTTACAACTGGGATGAAAGTATCCTATGTCCCAAACCAGGTTTTGGTCACTCCATTTTCCAAATAACCAAATTCTTAATGTCTTGTTATTTCTAAGATTTCCAAAACAATAATAGATGCTCAGCACATAAGATATCGGCATTTTTTTAACACACTTAATAATTTACACTTAAACAAAGTTACGGGTTAAAAAAACGTAGCTCCACACTAAAAATTTCTCCTGTATCGTGAGTGCGTTTACAAACCAATCTCACATACACAAGAGAAACGGAACAACTACAAATATCTAGGCTCTGTTTCGTGCGGAGATCGAACCCGCGACACGCAGCGCAGCAGTCGATCGCTCAGCCACTGCGCCAACCGTATCGTCAATAGGGTAGTTGACACCACCAATCAATTGATATACTTTTTATGAGCTGTCAAAACGCGCTTCCCCCATAGATTTTGTATGAGACTCGCAACCGATGACGTCACTAAGTCGTCAAGTCAATGATGCAACTATTTATTGATTTAAAAGCAACTAAAAATCTAGTTTTAAAGTTATTTTGAAATGAATGGAGTTCTCAGGTCTAGAATAAGGTGTTCTTTCAGAAAAAAATGTGTTTTTAAATTATTGTTTAAATGTGTCAACTACCCAATTTTACCAGTAACATTAGCAAAAATAAGACTAAAATAGGGTATTTTACTCTATATGAAATAAATTCTAAAAATATACAATTCAGATAGCTTAGGCAACAAGCAGTCGGAAAATGTCAAATTTAGTTAATAAAATAACTAAATAAATTTTAAAATTGATTTCAAAGTTTTCACTTTTTTAGTCTGTTGTTTTACTAAGCGAAACAGTGTCCGCCATGATTATTACGTCATATGGCCATGTTAACAAAAAGTGACAACTGTCAACTGAGCAACTATTACTATTTTTGTATTATAAAACTTTACATTTTAATTTTTATTAAAATAATAGTAATACTACCATGGAAGAAATAAATACTACCATATAATAATACCATAAACTATAGTGAAAAATACAACTAAACAGAAAGACTAATAATAGCACATTTGTTTACATGACCAACCGACGTCATGACCACAGAGTAACATGGCGTCAAGCGTTTTTGTGATTTTACGCGCGAAAATAGAAATTGTCAAATTGAAATGCAGTTTTATGGTACTTATCGATTGAATATATTTTTTTTGTTTTTTTTTGGTGGTTTACTAGGACTCTAGGAACAAAATGAGATACTTTTTAAAAATGGGTGTAATACCGTATTGTGAATACAACCTAATTTGCAGTGTCTGATTGAACTGCAATTTTGCATTCTTGTTTAATTTGGATGACATTGCAAAACAAAATGGCGGCTTCCCAAAGATAGTATGTGTATTTCAAATTAATAAATAAGTAAAATCCGTTTTGTGAGGAACTGTAGTTCCTACTCTATGTTTAATGACTGCCGTGGCAGCCTTTAATTAAGGCTACACTACATATTGTAAAGATGTCAGCGTTTTAACATGTATGTTGGTGTAGCTTTGTTGGTTGTCCTTAAATTAAATAAAAATAAATAAGGTAAGTCACAAAGTGGACTAAGGAAAAAAAACAAATTCTAGTTCCTAGGATTACCTAAACAGTCGTGTATGGTTAATAATAATAACAAGTAATATTCCACTACAGCTGGAATTTGCAACTTTAACGAAACATCGTTAAGCTAACACATAGACAATTTCGAAGATATATGTAACGCTCTCTGAGAGACTTCAAACTTGACTTAGATAAATACTACTGGAACTCGAACAGAACTCACTCGAAAGAAAAGAAGGCGTGACTTCTAATAACGATAAGTATAGTACTTGTCCATGTGGCGACGCTTACGGAAAGCCCAGCATTGCTGTCTCCAAAAGTAAAAGATATTCAAAACTAAATATACATAATTAATTATTGAAAGCCAATAATTAAGATAAAAAAGGAAGTCAGTTTTTTTTAACTATTTAGTATTTATTTAGTAGTTATTAGTAACTGGCGCCCTCGGCTTCGCCTGATGATCGAAAAGAAAGCATCCCTTGTATTATTTCAGACTATAATCTAACTCTGAGTCAAATTTCAATAAGATCCGTTCAGCCGTTTTGACGTGAAAGAGTAACAAACATCCATACTTCATTCATGCATCCATCCTCATAAACATTCGCATTTATAATATTACTAGTTTTTTCTTAAAATTTGGGGTAACACAGTTCCCCTTTCCTGATTTACAGGTACCTGCTACCTGCAGTTTTTGCCCTTGCGCCTAATTTACTGTAATAGCAAACCTTTCCCTTTTCTTCCCTCTTTCTCCCTCATTTCCCACTTTAAAAACAATAGCATATGTCCGTCTGTACCAAAACTCATCAAAATCGGTTTAGCCATTTAAGCGTGAAGACGAAGAGGTAACAAACACACAAACTCAATTTCGCCTTTATGATATTAGTAAGGATATAATAGGATGTATTTGTTCGTCGAGTTTTAATAGTAGTGGCTGCAACGAAAGCGCAGGATTTATCAGCTTAGAGGAGGTTGTGTTACGGAGCTTACCACCCACTTACCAATACATACTTCAAATATTTTCTCATGCTCAGATTATCCTTATGACTTTGTTGCCTTATAATAAAAGGGACGGAGAAACTAGTTTTAGATACTGTTCGTGTTTATGCGGCATATATATACAGACAGATAATATTATTTTTGTGGGACTGACTACCGAAAAAACGGTAAAAGGACTTTGAATTATAATTACTATACATTAAAATACAATATTTGAAAAAAAAAGTGGTACTAAAAGCCATCTTACACAACAAAATAATCATAAAATAAAATCATTAAAGTAGTCAGTCATAATTTAAAATGAAATTATATATCTAAAATCACTACATATTGCAAAAACCAAATTCTAAATAAGTATGTTGTATACAAAACAATGTCAAATATATGAAATTCTCGTGTCCCATGTTCGTTCCCATACTCTACTCCCGATTCTTATGTTTTTTTATGCGTATTTATTAAGTCTGAGAATCGGCTACTATCTATATTTCAAACCCCTAACTGAGAAGCGGGCCTGAGCAGCGGGTGAAACCGCTGGGCAAGGCTAGTTTCAATATAAACAAAAATCTCATTTATAGCTCTATAAAAGACTAGCTGTTCCACGCGGTTTCACCCACGCTGCTCAGCACCTGTTGGTCGTAGCGTGATGTTATAGAGCCTATAGCCTTCCTCAAGAAATGGACTATCCAACACTAAAAGAATTTTCCAAACTCTTCAGCTTTATAATATTATATAAGTATATATATAGATGTCGAACAAAACGCTATGCTTCAATATTTATTGTGCGAACTACCAGTCTGTGAAATTCACTGCCGGTTTCTCTGTTACCCGATCATTATAATCCAAATCTCTCTAAAGTTCGTGTGAATCGGTTTCAGGGGAGCATACTCCACCCTAGGCCGCATCTAACGAGATACGGCCAAACGCAAGACGTGTAAAAAAAATACTTAAATATTAAGGTCTATTGAAAGGAGTGTGTTTTCTTCAAAGCGATCTAATACCGCTTTGACTATCTTTTGACTACAAATACGACACTGAAAACTGACACAGAATTTGTTAAACATATTTCTACAATTGGTACATCAGATTCTTTTTTGTAAATGTGCGGACCATTTGGGTGTTTTTTTATATTAATTGTCTGGCAATTTTAGTACTATAAGCGATGTACACAAATGTCCTTTTTAAGTATTGCCTTTCGTGTCATTGTGATCATTGAGTTATTGGTCGAGCTGCACTGTCTAACTGTCAAATGCTTACACTAACTGGACACATCCACTCAAATCTTTGCGGTTCTGTTTTTAAAAAGACAATCTCAGACACTTATTTGCATAGTCAAATAAGTGTCTGTAAGTAAGTGTTGTTTGTAAGTAGACCAATATTTTTGTCTGGACCTTCAAACAGACTTTTACCTTTGAGTTTGTTTAAGTATTTTCTTCTCAGAGTAGTCGAGTAAAATAAAACGACATGTAAAAGTGTTTGTACAAACCTACTTGCAAAATAAACATAATTTATCATTACTTATATCTGGTAACTAGCTGTTCCACGCGGCTTCACCCACGCTGCTCAGCACCTGTTGGTCCTAGCGTGATGTTATAGAGCCTATAGCCTTCCTCAAGAAATGGACTATCCAACACTAAAAGAATTTTCCAAACTCTTCAGCTTTATAATATTATATAAGTATAGATATAGATGTCGAACAAAACGCTATGCTTCAATATTTATTGTGCGAACTACCAGTCTGCGAAATTCACTGCCGATTTCTCTGTTACCCGATCATTATAATCCAAATCTCTCTAAAGTTCGTGTGAATCGGTTACAGGGGAGCATACTCCACTCTAGGCCGCATCTAACGAGATAGGCCAAACGCAAGGCGTGTAAAAAAAAAACTTAAATCTTGAGATCTACTGAAAAGAGTGTGTATTCTGCAAAGCGATCTAATACCGCTTTGACTATCTTTTGACTACAAATACGACACTGAAAACTGGCACAGAATTTGTTAAACATATTTGTTCTACAATAGTACATCAGATACTTTTTTTGTGAATGTGGCAATTTTAGTACTATAAGCGATATACACAAATGTCCTTTTTAAGTATTGCCTTTCGTGTCATTGAGATCATTGAGTTATTAGTCGAGCTACACGATAACTGTCAAATGCTTACACTATCCGTACAGATCCACTCAAATCTTTGCGGTTCTTTTTTAAAAAGACAACAGACACTTATTTGCATAGTCAAATAAGTGTCTGTAAGTAAGTGTTGTGTGTAAGTGTTGTTTGTAAGTAGACCAATATTGTTGTCTAGACCTTCAAAGAGATTTTTACCTTTGAGTTTGTTTAAGTAGTTTCTTCTCAGAGTAGTCGGGTAAAATAAAACGACATGTAAAAGTGTTTGTACAAACCTACTTGCAAAATAAACATAATTTATCATTACTTATATCTGGTAATAATTTTCTATTCGTAATTAAAACACAAAAACTAATTATTATGCACAATCTACAGTGACGAGCAAATAAATTACATCAACAAATTCAACATACACTTATCTATCTACACAATATACTTTCTAACAGTTCATGCTTTAGTACTATTGGTTTATTTAGTGGTTCAGTGCACCAAGTAATTACACTTCATCTTGCACTACAATTTAATACAGGGCAGTTCAGAAAACTGAACACAACTGCGTCAAGTTACGTTAAGCTCAGCGTTGGAAAAGCGCCGATGCGTGGATCAGTGACTCGAGGGAGGAAGTTTCGGATTACACTGGAAGGAGAAAATTTTGAACAGTATTTTGTATGGTTTACCTTTCTGTCCTGTGAGCGTATTTTAGTAAGTTTACCTGCATTTTACTTACAGTTACAGGAACAAAATAAGTGCTTATGTAATCAAAATTATTATTATTTTATTGTTACGTCTGAAAAGAAAAATAGTTCGGACTCTGGATTTGTTCCCAGTTGATAACAAGGGAAAGAGTCAGAGTATCTCGCGAAATTGAAATTTTCATCCTACTAATATTATAAATACGAATGTTTGTGAGGATGGATGGATGGATGTATGGGTGTTTATTACTCTTTCACGTAAAACGGCTGAACGGATCTTAATTAAATTTGGCTCACAGGTAGATTAAGCTCAGCAGTCGCGTTTGCGGCCACTAAACCAACGAGGCAGTTGATCTTTATTCTTTATAACACAATAAAATTGTAATCTAATTTATAATGCAAACGACGGCAGGTCAACCTATTCTAAGCTATTACAACCTGAAGGGCTACTATGACATCTTATAGCAATTCTTATTCCACTGAGGGAAAGAGATGGTGCTAGACACCCTGTATAGCTCTGTCTCTTTCTCTCAGTGGAATAAGAATTGCTTTAAGAGGTCATAGTAGGGTAGCTGATCTCTCTACTACAGATTGCACACCGTAGTAGAGAGATCACTTTAAAATGGTTTTCTATAGGTTGATGTGCCGTCATCCTTACTAATATTCATATAAAAGCGAAAGTGAGTTTGTTTGTTACGTCTTCACGCTTTTTTTTAAAGTGGGATGTAAGGGAGAAAGAGGGAAGAAAAGGGAAAACTTAGCGTTGCTATTACAAATCAATAAAGCGCAAGGGGAAATGTGTTAAACCGAATTTAACGCGAGCGAAGCCGCGGGCAAAAGATAGTGTGTACATATTTTTTTTAAATCTCTTTTTTTCTATTTCTAGGACGGTAATCATTATTTAGTTTGTCTTATCTTTATTTTTAATCTTAAAGTTCCAACCAAAAGTTTAACAACATTACTTTTCAAACGTAATCAGCCAAATTCTGTATTTGAACAAAGTTAATAAGTAATATTTCAAGAGAAGCTACAGGCAGTCGTGCAAATTGAATCAAATTCGCGCATATAGGACAGACAGGGAAACGTGCCAGCGGGTGAAAAGACTACTAGAAGCGGCAATGTCTATGAAAAAAAGTTTAAATTAACAAGTTTTCTTACATTTGTAGTGATTAAAACCTCCTTTTAAACTAATAAAGTATTAGGAGACGCCGCTCTTCTCATTGTTGGTGTTAACTATACAACATTATTTTTAGTATATGCGGAACCTGCATATAGTTTGTTCAGAATAAGTAACTGAATCGATATTTGTACGGATATCCAGGTAACATAACAAGCATATAACTTTGTGGTTTTTCATGATACAGTTTTGAAATTTTGTACATAGATTCTTTATATAATACTGGACTGGTGTTTTGGCTTTCGCATAAACTAAAAATAATGTTGTATACATGTTTATTCCTTTTTTCTATTTATATACCTATGTATTTGTTAGGTAAGGTTTAAAAAATCTAATCTAACATAATTATACAAATTTGAGGGTGCAAGTCGCCACCCTCAAATTTGTCTACCTTAGTGAAACGCTAGGTTTATATACAAGTAAAAACACTAAAAAGGTACGACTATTTTTCTTGGCTTGCTCAAAAGTTTGAAAGAGATGCCGCGGCCCCAAAACACAAACGGCAAGAGAAGGAATTTGAATCTGTTTTAGTCAGTAAAAGTCTGGCACTCCCTTTCGCTACGCCGCTAAGAAGACTGTTGAAGTGACATTCTATGAGTCATAGTGAAAATAAAAATTATAAATGTAGGTACTAGCTTCCGCCCGCGACTTCGTCCGCGTAGCATAGTTACTTTGGGCTGACGCTAACCTGCATGGTGATCGAAAAAAAATATCTTTCTCTTCCCTTTTCTCCCTCTTTCTTAAAAAAAATAACCTGTGTCCGTCTCCAGGGTTCCACCTATCTCTGTACCAAAATTCATTATAATCGGTTTAGCCATTTAGGGGTGAAGACGTAACAAACAATCTCACCTCCGCTTCGCTTTTATAATATTACATAAGGATTCCTCTTCAACTTAAAAAAAAAAACAGATTTTATTCGACTAGTACGCAGGTACCTGGACAGATCTGCCCTTTGTCTTATTCAAGTCCTGGAGTGTGCAGTGGGTTGTATAACAATGGATTTGATTTATTATTTACAAACGCTTAATTATATGTATTTATACAAATATAACAAACAATTTACAAACTAAAAGTATACCTAAATAACAATAAACATATAATGTACAAGTTAGTGTTAAGAAGGCTGGTAGCATTACAACGTTGAATGGCAATGCTGATTCTATGGCCAAAAAAGGCAAGCCGGACCCCGTGAAGAAGGGACAGTTTGGCGATATTCAAAAATACTAAGTGGTCACTCGGACCCCATGACCCTATGTTTCAACTCCAAACAGTTTATACACATACTAATCAAGTTATTATATTTGTGCCGTTTGAGGTTTTCAGCACCTGGAGTAGATTAATGTAATTACCTTCAGAAAAAAAATATGTCAAAAATGTTAAAAAATTCTGGTAGCGAGCTGCAGTACTATAGATGGATTAGAAGGCGGTCCGTCACGGAAATAATTAGCTGAACGCACTTTCAACATCACGAACTTTTTTCTACCGCCTCTAAACGCTGCCAGTGATTTCGTACTCTATGGTAGTCGGACATGCTACTCGTAGCTAGTTACATTATCTAGTGTACTGTCTGTACGAATTATGTATTCTTTGCTCCGTCTTCTGTATTTCGTTGGTTTTCTCGCTTTATCTAAAACGTGTCTTGTCTGTTTTATTGGTAGTTCTATATTTTCATTTAATATTTTTGTCTTTAGTCAATTCAGTCTGATGAGTATGAGGAACTGGTTTCGATTTCCATGTTGGGTACGCAGTACAGTATAGTATTTGAACAGTGTTTGTCCTCCTTTAAATCCATCCAAAGGTTGTCTTGAAAAGATCGCTTTTAGCGAAAATCTATCTATCGCGGGCCTTGAGCTTGGAGACCGAATCCAGACCGTATTCGTAATGAAAGTAAAGAAAAAACCTAACAGTTTCATTACGAATACGGTCAGTTATTTTATTCACCATTCCAATGTTTTATTAGCGTGTTTGGTAGAGAATCGGATAGTCAATCGACAAAACGCTGGATCAAACCCAAGGGCTTTGTTTTTCTTTTTGCAACTTCTTTTCATTGGAAGTACTTTTTAAATATTATATATATATTATTTTTAATTTATTGCATAAGTTGATAAAAATGCTATGCAATAGCTTTACCGCGGCAGTCCCCGAGTGCCACACGTTTTTTTTTTGTTGTTGTAAATATTAATATATAGATGTCCTACTTTCATTCAAATGTGCCAAGCTAAAGTATCAATATAAACGAACTTTACTTTGATTGAAAGACGCATTTAAGTCTTGTTGAATTTATATGAGCTCGCTACAGCTTGATTGCTTCACGTAAATTGGAAGGTAAATGCGAACGCCGGAATTCTGAAGTAAGAAATGTTCATCTTCCTTATTTCATCCTTCTATAGATACAATACATAATATATGCAGTTATGTATGCTGTACGTTGTCAGGCAAATATGGAACTGCTTTCAAAATGGATCATATTTTGGTGTCCATAAGGTACAGCTACATCTGATATTTAAATCTGTGTCACTTGTTTCATAGAGTTTTTTTTTTGGTATATTTTTTCTATTTTTGAATAGATTCTTTTTTACCAATACTTTGTGAAGGTCAACAATGTCCCCACATTATTGACCTTCTAGATTCTTAGACGCTTGTTAACTTCTTAACAGTGTCAGATTTTACTGTCTAAAACCCATCTATGTGCCTTCTTTTGCCCTTTATGTTCCGGAGCCGTAGCATCTCTTTTGAACAACCCACAAGCCCCTAACCTAACTGTCCCTTGCTTGTAATAATCTAGTGCGGGTAATAAATAATGTATAGGGAAATTAGGTTTCTATCAAGGAGTTTAAAGCAAAAAAAAAAACAGAAAATGGATGGGGAGAAAAAAAGGCGTTGTACGCTTATCACTATCTTTAGTACTTCTATCTTTAGTACTTTACTAGCTTTTGCCCGCGGCTTCGCTCGCGTTAAATTCGGATTAACACAGTTCCCCTTGCGCCTCATTGATTTGTAATAGCAACGCTAAGTTTTTCCTTTTCTTCCCTCTTTCTCCCTCACATCCCACTTTTTTCAAAAAAATATGAGCCTATGTCCGTCTCGTGGTTCCCAACTATCTCTGTACCAAAATTCATAGAAATCGGTTTAGCCATTAAAGCGTGAAGATGTAACAAACAAACAAACAAACAAATAAACAGACAAACAAACTCACTTTCGATTTTATAATATTATTTTATATATATTTGATTTTATATATATATAGTAAGGATTACCTTCCTAGTTTTGTACGCATACACTTCTATTTATTGCAAAGGCAATACAATCTATGATAATATTTTAGAATGCTGCCAGCCTTCTGGACACTTTTTCTATTGACAGTGATGTAAAGAAGATGTTGTTACACTTTTGGAAGCTACAGAATTATAATAACTATGTGTTTTCTAAGGTTGAACAAAGGCTGCAATTTTCCATACAAATTAATTCTCCTGTTTTTTTCCTCAACAATGCCACTAGAGCAACCATTTTGAATGTAATCAAGTTCTTGTACACAAACATGTCCCTGTAATAAATTGCCCTTTTCAGGGTTTCTCTTTATAATCAATTCATTATCCGTCCATCTGTCTGTCAAGACCCCTTGTCTCTTAAACGCGAGGAGGTATCGAGTTGAAATTAAAACCATATTCTCAAATCTCTAGTCTCTTAGAGCTGTCAAATCAAACCTAGATATATGGTACATGCAGTCAAAAGATATGGCCGCTTGTGTCGCAAGTTTGTACGGAACCCTCGGCGCGTGAATCCGACTCGCACTTGGCCGGTTCTTTTAAGCAACCAAGGGTAAGGAAAAAAATATTTTCCAAAATTGATAGAAAACGCCTCTATTCTCCTCTATTTTTCAAATACCTTGTCGGTCATGTTCCCTCTTAATAAATATTCCAAAACAAACTTATCTATCGTTTCCATCTCAAACAGCCACCATAAAACTTCGAACCGTTATCAAAACCAAACTTATATACGTAACCATGGTAACTAAAGTACAGTTTACAAAACAGTTACATATACAGGCATGAAAAAACTAATTTGTACAGGCCCGTGTTGTTGTGTGCTCATTACAGGACCCGTTTAGATGCCACTGAAAAAGTTATACTCTTAATTTGGAGCAGACTCATTTTAGATTACAATTGACAAGCTTCGGAAAAGAGCGCTTCTCAGAAGACCACTCAATGCGCTGGGTTGGAGGGCAAAAATTTGGCAGAAAACTAGTCAGTGTGAAAAAAAGATTATGGTGGAAGTACTCCTAAAATAATAAGACTATACTCGATCAAAAGTACCAAACTCCTGATAGTTCTGTTTCAGCTACTTGCATATTAATCTCCTTTGCCAATTGTACAATCAGCGAAATATATTATATACGGTATACCCCAGCACGCGTGTAGTTTGAACAAGTTAGTGGCGCTGCGACCGGAGTTCGGAACTTCGGTAAAACTAGAATGAGGGCGTAAATTCAGTAACGCCATTAGCTGACGTCGCGAACGCGACGGCAAATTAAACTAGCATTTTTGTTCCAAACTTGGGAAGCGATTACATCGAATTTTCGATTAGGTTGGAGCGAATTTAACGACGTCTACGTGTATACGTGTGCTTTTACCACAAATTGCAAAACATTTGTGTTTTACTTTAAGTTAGTGCATATTGAAATACCATTCTTTCTTCGTAATCTTCAAACGAAATGTTCCGGCAAATCCATCCAAGAAATTCCACAACTTATGAATCTTCTTCATAGCTCAGTAATAGGACATTCTAGGATTATTCTCATGTGATACTGAGGATTTGTGTAGAATCTAAGCAGATCTATTATAGAACATTCTAAATTCGAACGTAGTTTAGAATGTTCTCGTGTAGCAGCTAAAGTGATAAATTATTATTTTACAGTTTTTGTATGCGGAGTCTCTTTATAGACTTCCAGGTCAGACATGACAACTTGTGTCGGGAGATTTTCAGCCACTTGCACAAATTGGTTGGGTTAGGGGAAACTTTCTCGCCACAACTTGAGTCTCGCTTTAGAGCGTCTGCTTGTGAGAACTTTAGGAACGAAAGAAAGAAAGAAAATACGTTTATTTGGGACAAGCCACAAAAGCACACAACATCAAACAAAACAAAATGTTAACACAAAATTTGATTAAAATTAAACACTAAAGAAAATAATGATTGTATCTCACGGCTGCGCCAAATAGGCCCAGTTCCGCGAGACAACAAGCACCCAAGCTTAAAAAGCTTATTCTCTTTACAGACACGTTAACCTACATACTTAAACATCCTATTTGCATGTTACCTTACAAAATGCATTCCCAAACAGTTGCATCTCGTATGTTTTCCACCCCAGCTTCTAACTTCACTTTCTAACTCCTGACTCGAGCACTTTGTAAAGTCACAAATGAAGTTACCGTGTACTGGGAGTGAATAAGCAAACGGGGTAATGGCGAGGTGCACTGAATCTGTCGTGCAGCAAGAGACTTTGCTTGTTTTTTTAACGAAAAATGCGAGGGTTTAGAAAGGATGGCATGAATTCTGGTTCGCATTCAGATGAGAGATAAAAAATTGTTAAGAGAAGTTACCTCGTTTTTATCTCTGCTAATTGGTAGGTAAATGTTTTCATTGAAGAACGGGTTAGTCTCATATAACCTAGAAACAGTTTGCTAATGTTTTGCGGTGAAATCTTGCTTTATATTTGGATAGTTCTTGCCTGCGTGTTGTGGGTTACATTTTGATACTTAAGAAATATTTGTAAGGCCTTATTTCGTGTCTAGTTCTTTGTGTATATGAGTGAAAGAGCACCCTCGGAATTTTCCCAATTGCGTTTTTTATGTAATAAAATCACTTTTTTGCAACTAAGCTATATATTATCCTTACCAATATTAAAAAAAGCGAAAGTGAGTTTGTTTGTTTGTTACCTCTTCACGCTTTAATGGCTAAACCGAATTTGATGAATTTTGATACAGAGATAGTTAGGAACCAGGAGACGGACATAAGCAATTTCTTTTTTAAAAGAGTGGCTTATAAGGAAGGAAGAGTTAAGAAACGGAAAAACTTAGCGTTGCTATTACAAATCAATACTACTGAAAATGCGGGCGAAGCCGCGGGCAAAAGCTAGTAATTTATATATTTGAATTAAAATGTTATTGAATGTTGATTACAGTATTTTCAAATTTAAAATAAATAAAATAAAAAAATAAATATCTTGGGACAACTCACACACGGCTATCTGATCCCAAGCTAAGCAGAGCTTGTGTTATGGTAACCAGACAACTGATATACATACTTATATAATTTATAAATACATACATATTATAGATAAATCACACCCAGACACAGAACAAACAATCATACTCATCACACAAAGTTTGTCCTGGGTGGGAATCGAACCCACGACCTCCGGCTCAGCAGTCAGGGCCACTAACCACTAGACCAACAGGCCCGTCAAATTTAACATTTCAGTACAGTGTCAAAGTTGTTTATGAAATAAATGAAAAACAAAAATGCCTTATCACACAACGTGTCCCAAAAAACAAATTTATTCAGACAAAAGTTAATAAGCTGCAAAAGTTAATAAAGGTTAGTAAGCTGCTCTTAACAAGAACACCGGGAGACTGCAATGTATTCACAACTACGGAAGTACCGGCCGCTTTTATAATAAAGATTATAGTCTGGCTCTGTGCAGGGGCCATATGCAGATGTTACAGAACAACGGTAAGATCTAAAATGTTGATAGTACTAACTGTTACTGCTACGATAGTGGGTAATGGTCGTTTTGGGACAAAAAGTACTGGCTGGCATATTGGCCTTTGTTGTTAAATTTGGCGATTATCAGCAGAATACTAGCGATGTAGCAGTTTTTATTAGATGCTCAACACCATGCTTAGTGAGGACCTTTTTGGTCCTGTACAATGCTAATTTGGTTCATGTATGTCTGACTTTCAGTTTTTTTTTTGCGAACACACAAAAAAATCATATAAAATTTGTGTACAAGGGTACTGCTTATTTCTGAACTGCGAAAGCAAATATGAGAACGAAATCTTGTGATGTGGTGTGTTGGATTGTGGCGTGGTGTGTTGTGTTATTGTTTTTATTTTATTTGTTTAACTGTTTTGTCCTGTGCGAGTCAAATAAATACCTTTTCGTTTCCTTATTCCTCGATCTTCTCTAGTCTCAATGGAAACTAGGATGAAACATGTGTTGAACTGTTAGTGGTTATGGAGAGATAATAGTTCAATACACTTATAAAGGGTGTGAAAGTAGCCTTTACGAAACCGAAAGGCATTTTTAGACCATACCTGGTAATCTTCTAGTTACGGAAATTAGGTAAACGTTTAAATTGCACAATATTTATAAAAATCAAGTTTTTAATGTTATAATTTGCCTTCAAATGTTTTCCCAACACTCGTACTATTCAATGACTTGATTGCGCATTATTGAGCTCTACCGTAAAATGTTACTACCACAAAAAAAAGGTCTTCGATGTAACAGAATGCATGGTTGACGGTTTCGTGAATGATTCGTTTACACCCTGTGTTCTCGTCAAATTTAAGTACCACATTTTAAATCAAGATGCAGATCGAACGAAAACCCGAGCATATAATTAGAGTTATAATCCATCGGAAAATTGGTTCACGATGATGCTGTAAATTCTGTGCAACTTAACCTTGCAGCATGAGTGTGCCCAGCCATTCGACGTTCACTTCAAAACTAATATTTCGCAGTTTATATGCGCGGTCCTCATTATTTTATTTACAAACTAGCTTTTGCCCGCGGCTTCGCTCGCGTTAAATTCGGTATAGCGCAGTACCTGCTAGCTTTTGCCCTTGCGCCTTACTGATTTGTAATAGCAACGCTAAGTTTTCTCCCTTATAACCCACATTTATAAAAAATAGCCTATGTCCGTCTCCTGGTTCCCAACTATCTCTGAACTAAAATTCATCAAAATTGATTAAGCCATTAAAGCGTGAAGAGATAACAAACAAACAAACTCACTTTCGCTTTTATAATATTAGTAAGGATTCTTCAATATTAGAGCAATTTTCTAGTGACGTGTTGATTAAATCCTTTAGTAAGCCGACTTTCCTTGAGAGCCCCGAAATATCAACCAGTCGGGGAGAAATTTCCTTAAAAAGGCTCAACAATTATAAATTGAATGTAACGTTGCGATATTCTGAAAACAACATGAATACCACAATTTGCTGCAACGTTTGTCCGGAAACAATATGATCGACAAATGGTCTGTTTTGATTGGCTATCGGTTGAATGAGCAGCGTACAGCGAAAACAAACTGGTATTAATGATATGGTTTGTATTCAGTTGTGTGCATGTTAAAGGAAAATAAAGAACTATATGAAACAATTTGTTTACCTGGGTTGTAAATATAAAACGAAACGTAGGTTTTGATGAGTAATATATCAGTGGTATGCCTATATAGTTGCCCTTTTTTGATGGGAAATCAACGAATAACTTCCCCTGCTCTAGACAGAGCTGGGGAAAGTGTCAGGCTTTTATAGACCAAAACCCACCCATGTTCCTCCTTTTGCCCTTTGTGTTCCGGGGCCGCGGTATCTCTTTCGAACAACCCGCAAACGGCAGGCGTTGGCCTTGGCAGGCCCCTCTGCTTTGCTGACATCTCTTTGAGGCGCGCGTGGAACACTAACGCGCCATCGGGCGGACGGTGAGCTATCCGCGATCATGATGTCGCGCCGTAGAACCATGTCCTACACCGTGTATGTTGAAGACGATCGACTTGCTTTTGAAGACCTACCCTGATATGGACTGATTTGCAGATGAAAGGAAATTTGAGGTTCCCTTATAGACAAGCCTAGCAACTCAAAAGGAAGAATCTTATCAGACGTCTCGACCTTATAAAGGCCTATAAAATCAAGGTTAAGAGGCATTATGTTTCTTTTGCATTTATCATCATCTGAATCTGAATGTTGATGGAAGAAGAAAACGTGTTGCACCGACCACAAATAGAATGGGATAAGGGCAGAAAAATTATGATTCTCCTGCCCTTTTTTTTGGGGTGACTCTTACTTACTACTTACTTCTTACATGCTCCTCTATTATCTCATCATTTCCTTCCATCACCTCCTTTCCAGCTAAATAATCCTGCACACTATCCATCCATCCATCGTTTCTGCAGTCTTTGCATACATGCAAAACAAAATGCATCTAAACACAACAAACAACTCTAATTTGTATCCAAAATTCTAAATCGAAATTGAAAACTACAAATGATTCGAGATTCCGTACGGAACCCAACTCACAAACATTCTCGTAAGAAAACATTTTCAATTTACGTCGTACATCGCTGCAGGTAAGTTCGCAATGAAAATATTTTCTTAAACATTCCGTTTTCTGAGAAATCTCTTACATATGTAGGTATTGTAAGAACTTTATTTGTTTACTATGGGCCTACCATAAACGCGCGGGTAAATGAAGTGAAGCCTAACATCCTTCTTATACCATTTTTTTTAGTGGCACCTCGCAGTTCAACCTATGAGGTTCTTATCTGCTTAACTGGTCAATCCTGTGGATGCCTTGCATTTGAGGCTACCAGCCAGGGGCATAAAACATATAAACTAAGTGACTACACGCTAAGGGCACCCTCTGCGGTGTACGATCCTCGGCTTAGGTCGTCGCCGGGAGAAGACAACAAAGGACAGGCTGGACCTGAGTTCCATTATTTGGGGGAAATTTCATGACTACTAATATGAAATTTCTGATGAAAAAACAAACTAACACGGGAATGTGTTAGTTTGTTTGACTCAAGAATAGAGTCCAGCACGCCATGCTCAACAGTCACTCTCGCGAACACTAAACAAATCTTTCAAATTGACCTAACGTTTAACGCCCGGTTTCAATAAACAAAAAACGATTCGTTTTGCTTACGGATAGTAGTTTTTTGACATACGTCTTGAAGAAAATAATACTAGACTAGGCCGTTAGACTCGCGTTCATACTAGGCCCTCAGTAGTACAGAGATTTATGCAACGCTAGGTATAATAAACTAAGGTTTAATGCAACCTTGTTTGGGATTTGTTATGTAGAATTAGTTGGGTAAATTCCTAGAGCTTCTAATTAGTTACCATGTGGAAACGGAAGAGCGGTTCCTGCTTGCATGCATGTAATCAAGAAACGAGGTTATAGAGGACTTTTTGAAGTACGTTGCGACTGACGATTTACTTTACGTTGTAGTTTTGTTAAGTTGGAACGTTATTTCTCATTGCAGACTTTTTGGAATCCACTTAAAAAATCAAGTAACAGTGTTTTTATTTGCCCCACACTAGGAATTTCTCCTGCATCGTGGGTGTGTTTACAAACATTTAAACTCACATACACAAACAGCCATACCCGTAACAACTATCTGTAGGCCATACAAATATTTGTTCCGTGCGGGGGTCGAACTCGCAACACGCAGCGCAGCAGTCGATCGCTCAGCCACTGCACCAACTGTGTCGTGTCGTTTTTTGTTTTGATCAGTCATCATGCATACATTACATAATCTAATATATAAAATTCTCGTGTCACAGTTTTCGTTCCCATACTCCTCCGAAACGGCTGGACCGATTTATACGAAATTTTGTGTACATATCGGGTAGGTCTGAGAATCGGCCAACATCTATTTTTCATACCCCTAACTGAGCAGCGGGTGAAACCGCTGGGCACAGCTAATCTAATATATAAAATTCTCGTGTCACAGTTTTCGTTCCCATACTCCTCCGAAACGGCTGGACCGATTTAAACGAAATTTTGTGTACATATCGGGTAGGTCTGAGAATCGGCCAACATCTATTTTTCATACCCCTAACTGAGCAGCGGGTGAAACCGCTGGGCACAACTAGTCTAATATATAAAATTCTCGTGTCACAGTTTTCGTTCCCATACTCCTCCGAAAGGGCTGGACCGATTTAAACGAAATTTTGTGTACATATCGGGTAGGTCTGAGAATCGGCCAACATCTATTTTTCATACCCCTAACTGAGCAGCGGGTGAAACCGCTGGGCACAACTAGTCTAATATATAAAATTCTCGTGTCACAGTTTTCGTTCCCATACTCCTCCGAAAGGGCTGGACCGATTTAAACGAAATTTTGTGTACATATCGGGTAGGTCTGAGAATCGGCCAACATCTATTTTTCATACCCCTAAGTGAGCAGCGGGTGAAACCGCTGGGCACAGCTAGTCTAATTTATAAAATTCTCGTGACACAGTTTTCGTTCCCATACTCCTCCGAAACGGCTGGACCGATTTAAACGAAATTTTGTGTACATATCGGGTAGGTCTGAGAATCGGCCAACATCTATTTTTCAGACCCCTAAATGAGCACCGGGTGAAACCGCTGGGCACAGGTAGTTATAAAAATGCATAGGCATAGCTAGGCAGATAATGAGGAAGTTCCCAAGTGACAATTTCCGACATTCATGCGGACAAAACTGCGGCCAAAAGCTAATATATATAAATCTATAATTCAGCAAATAGCCCAACTAAAAAACCTTAATGGCTGTACTAAGTGCCCAAAATTGAATAACATAAAATATTCCTCTTAAATCCGTGTCCTGGCGCTATTCCAACTTAAGAAACAAGATGAATTGACAATACCGTGCTGACGCGGCTACCTACATATCTGTTTATCCCCTAAATAAATGTATTTCTTTAAAACCGTTGCCAAATAATACGTCTTTATCACACTGCTGCAATCTTGAGATATTTGAAGTTGTAACATACGTTTGTTATGTTCCTTTTCAGGCTTTCAGCCGTTTCCATGGTTTGATTTATAACATAACGTTAACGTAGCAACCACATTTTCCTATTTATATTAAAATTCTTTTTGGTATCAGGTGAGCGTTTATTTAAGGTTACAGATCTCAAATTGAGAAATACAGAAACCTTATAGGATCACAGACAGACGGACAGTCTAATAAAAATATACCCATGTCTATGATCGACGCAGTCAAAAGATATGGCTATTATTTTATATTGCAAGTTTGATGAAAAACGATTCCATGTAGCGGACATGAGAATGTTGAGATGGATGTGTGGAGTGACAACAATGGATAAAGTAAGGAATGAGTATATTAGAGGAAGTTTGAAAATTGCGAATGTTTCAGAAAAATTGCAAGGGAGGCGTTTGTCTTGGTATGGACGTGTAATGAGGATGAACGAGGCTCATGTGACTAAAAGAGTGGTAGATCTAAATGTTGTTGGACGGAGAGCGAGAGGAAGGCCAAAGAAAAGATTGATAGATTGTGTAAGTAATGATATGAAGGAGGAAGAAGTAAATGATGCCGTGACGTCTGATAAGGGAGAATAGAAGAAGAAAACGTCCAAAAAATCCAGTTTAAAATAAACATTATTTTTTTGGAGAATTAGAAATAGAAACCAAAACCTTATGCTAAACGCAACGAGCAGAAAGTCGGTAACTACCAAGCAACGATATATTTGTTTTAAGATCATTTTCGCCCAATATTCTCCGTGATGGATTTTGGATCACCCTATTATCCTATACAAATTTGAATACCTCTTTCAAGTTTGATCCTTCAAAATTATGCATAATATATCATTTCTTCGGGTTCTATAATCTAAAACCTCATCGAATCCATTCTGGGTGGTTTGAACAAATCCGTACGGACAAATTTCGGACACAGCTCTGGTTTTGCCTCCGGATATTGGACTCAGAGTCAGTGTCCGCCAGTTGTCCGTACTTGATGGTTGATTAAAACAAGGGTGGATTTAAGTAACCCTTTAAAAAAAATAGAGGCGGTGATGCTTTGTATTAACAATGGATGAGTATTTAAAATTTCAATAAATAATGAAAACCATTTAATAAATGAAACAGCAATTAATTTCGGAATGGACAACGCGTTTATTCATTCGAAACTGAACGATTGTATTCGTTATTTTGCAAAACATAAATTATACTAAATGACTGTATAATTATTTTCTCAATTTCACCCCGCAACTTTATACGCGTTATGTTTACGATTTGCTTAATATAAGTATTTTAAGGAGTTGTTGTAAGGAGGTTTTTTGTAAGCATTTGTAACCTGAATTTGTAACCTGTATTAATACTCTATGATCTGCCTTTCGTTACATGACGTCTCCAGTGCTCGACTTCTCTAATGCATGCCATGATATTTATCAAACAACTAAGGAATTTGGACAAAGTACAATATTACTTACTCCGCCAAGTTCCGCCGCTTAATCGTGAAAAGGTAACAAACAAACAAACAGAGTTAATTACAGTTTTATAATAATATTAGTATGGAATTATCCCGGTGATGCTTTTACGCAGCGTCTGCTGGACATATCTTCTTCTTGTATTTCCAATCGCAGGCTATTAACCTCAATTTTTGTCAACACAAGTTTCGGAGCCTGTTCGGTGGAAAGAAAAAAAATATTTCTTCTTTAAAACATTACTAGCTGTCTTGCGCGGTTTCACCCGCGGCTTTGGGTAGTAGCGTCATGTTATACAGCCTGTGTTACGTCTCCTGTGTCAATATTAACGTGGCTGTTTAAGGGTAAAATAATTTTAAAATCGGTTCCGTTGTTTTGACATTATTCGTTACATACAAAATACAAATCGTTTTTTTTAATAATATTAGTGTAGATGTAGATTATAATATTAGAGGAGAATAATAAGTTTATGTGTAAAAATAATAGTATAGATTTCACAAATTATGGCACATTTTTGATCTTTCAAACAATTTGATCGGTGCGTGTCAATTAATAACACTAATCCTATAAGGCGTTGGTCACACTGTTAATTAAAACGTAAAAAAGTTACATCAGCATTACGAGAAAATAAAGATGACAATTTACATTATGAATGATCACTTACTGCATAAGCATTTTTTTTGCACAAACAAATATTCCATATGAATTTAAATCTCGTTCAAATCGCAGAGAATAATAACAGGAGGCTTTTCCCACCAAAAGGCTGAGGATTAAGGGAGAAAGGGGACACGTTTCAACCAGGAACTGGAATTTTAATAAGGTTTCATAACTCCGCGTGCATTACCATATAAACGTGCCGAATGTATGTATGTCTATGTGTGTGAAGGATTTTGGGTATTAGTGTGCCGCATTTGTGAAACTGTGTTATAGCTTTATAAGTTCAATCCTCTGATTTCGATTAATATTTGAGTTAGACAAGGTTTGTGGTGTACTACATAGTAATAAATCGATGTCCAGATAATATTGGTCTATAGACTATAAGTAAAGAGTTACCTAACTGAAGTAGGAGATTGAAAACAGTCAAGCGTCCTACATAATATTGTGTTCAATTTCAATATGCAAAGTCATCGTCATCATTTGGCTAGTTTCTTAATACATTAGGGTTGGCTTCAAGAATAATTAGATCCTAAAACATGGGTATCACAATACACTTGAAAAATAAAAGAAAACATTTACATTTAGTTACGTGAAGTATCTGTAAAATATGTCTTGCCATAATAATTAACTAAGCGTAAAACCCGTGACATTATATTGTTAGCTACGCATACAATCATAATTTCTTGTATTACTTTATTGTCATTTAAACTAAAATATACTTAATTATGTTGAAAGTTATTCTCAAAAAAAAAACAAAGTCATTTTAACGTGCAGACAAGAGCTTAATATTATTACATCCTTTTATACAGAGCATTTCTTTTAATATTTCGTTTTATGAACCTCGCTCATCTCTAGCTTATACCTCGCACAGCTGCCACTATAACCTCGTCTCTTTAAGCCCGTATTTAGCAATGTGGCAGGGGACTGCATCGATATATTTTCTCTAATACGATCATTAATTTAGGAGGTACTCTCTCTCAAATCGTGACGATTTTATTTTTTGGTGGTATTAGAATGGCGGGTTTGCTTGCTTAGTGGTTCATGCCGTGCAAGGGATTAATACGTATATCTAGATATTTTTAAGGAAAAAAATCGGAATTCTTATAGGATCACTTTGTTTTCTGTCTGTCTGTCAAGAACCTTTATTTCAGGAAGGCCTGGAGGTAACGACTTAAAATTAAAACCATATACTCAAGTCTGTGCTCCCTTCAAGCTGTAAAAAAATCAATCCTCTAAGTCTACGCACTTAGATATGGCTGTATCTGTCGCAAGTGTGTAGGGAACCCTCGGTGTACGAGTCCGACTCACACTTGGCCGGTTTTTTATCTTTAATAAGCTGTCTTTTCCTGACGACCTACTCCGGCTTTGCAACTTAATATATCATCGAGATTTATTTTAAAATAAACAAGACTGCCTTGTTAATCGAGTGTTCGTTAGCGTCAAAACAATATTGGTCCATTTGCGTCACATTGGCAATTTCATAGGTAAAGACCTATTATAACGGTAACTTATTTTTTGTGGAGAGAAAAAAAACATTATCTTATCTTACTCATTTTCTGCACAAACACGGACCTACATATACCAGCTTATATTATTTTCCCAGCCATTTGGCTTGATCAAGCAACATTTTACATGGACAACATGGAAAACCTCATTTTATTTGAACGAGGCTAAATTTAATCCGAGTGCAGCCACAAAAGCAGCGAGGCAAGTTCCCGTGGTCGCCGATATACATCATACATTATTCAATAAGTCCTCGCGTGGTAGGGCCACGAAAAGAGAGGAATGAGACTTTTACAGATATTGCATAGCTTATATCGCGGGCCTTGAGCTTGGAGACCGAATCCAGATTTTTTTTTGCGTGCATTTCATTAGCGTGTTCGGTAGAGAATCGGAGAGTCAATCGACATTACGCTGGATCAAACCCAAGGTCTTGTTTTTCTCTTTGCGACTTCTTTTCATTGGAAGTACTTTTTCAATATTATATTTAGAATTTTTTTAATATTATTGCATAAGTTTTTTTTTATATTTATTGCATAAGTTGATAAAAATGCTACGCAATAGCTTTACCGCGGCAGTCCCCGAGTGCACACGTATCAAATAACTTCCCCCGCTCGGGGCTGAGCGCGGCGGAGTGTCAGGCTTGTACTGACTAAAACCCACCCATGTTGCTTCTATTGCCCTTTATGTTCCAGGACCACGGTATCTCTTCCGAAAAACGAAAAACCCGCAACCCCGGCAGGCCCCTCTGCTTTGCTAACATCTCTTTGAGGCGCGCGTGGAACACTAACGCGCCGTTGACACGGCCTGACTAACGCGCCGTCGACACGGCCTGCAAAATACACTTTTCTTTAAAAATTGTGTGAATATATGACACCTTAAAACTTGTAATGAGCCTGTTTTACAAATGCAACACTCAAAAAGCCAAATTGTACAACTCAGAGTCATCATTTTCTGCCTAGACTTTTCCTAAATTTTCTTGAGGTCGGCTTCCAGTCTAACAGGATATTTTTGCAAATCATTTTAGATGGAGCGACTGCCTAAAATTCAGAGTGTATTAAATGCTGAGCACTTAGCAACGAATAAGGCACGCCGAGTTTTGAGGAGTAAGCACAGACACAACATAATGATGTATATGTGTGTGTGTTTGGTTTATTGACATAAAAATAAAGCTGTTTGAAAAACAACCAGTAATACTCCAGTATCTTAACGGAAATCATCAAATAACTTCCCCCGCTCTAGGCGGTGCAGGGGAGAGTGTCAGACTTGTACTGACTAAAACCCACCCATGTTCTTTCTATTCCCTTTTACGTTCTGGGGCCGCGGTATCTCTTTCGAACAACCCACAACCCCGGACAAACCGCAACCGCGGTGAGACGGTGCCTGACGTGGTGATGACTGTCCTCGGGCAACCTGTAGTAAATAATCCGCTGTTTTCATGGCCCTAATGTCAAAAGGTAGCGAGGAAGCCCCAACTCTTGGCCCGAGCCTGGCCAATACTACGGTGAATAGGCATTCCAATTTACTTGAGGTAAACTAACCCCAACAAGTTCCAGTAATGGCTGACTCAGATTTCTATTAGCCACACAAACACGTACTACTAATGTATAGAACGTGGGGGAGTTTGATTAAAAAGAATGATAGAATACTAGCTTCCGCCTGCGACTTCGTCCGCGTGGCATAGTTACTTTGGGCTAACGCTAACTTTAACCCGCTCGATGAGCGAAAAAAATATATTTCTCTCTCTTTTTCTTACCTCATTCTCCCCCTTTTCTCACCATTTTTTTTTAATGTCCTATGTCTGTCTCCAGAGTCCCAACTATCTCTGTACTTCGAAATCGGTATAGCCATTTAGGCGTGAAGACGAAACAAACAAACAAACTCACTTTCGCTTTTATAATATTAGTAAGGATAAGAGGACAAAATACAAAAGAACTGATGAATAGGTAAAAGACTAGAGTTACAGCGAACCTTAATATGCACTAAGATATGCTGTAAAAAAACTCAATGTAACTAGCATAAATTACTGAAAAAACATTTTTTTTACTGTAAATAAGCTATAGCAATTTGCGTGTGTGTTTGTTTTTCAGGGTTCCGTACCTCAAAAGGTAAAACCGGCTAAGAACGAGTCATACTCGCGCTCCAAGGGTTTCGTGCAAAATTACGATATAACAACCATATCTTTTGCCTGCGTAAGTTTAGAGAGTTGATTTTTCACAGCACAAATGGTTTTAATTTCAATTCGATAACTTTACGCGTTCTCGTTACAAAGGTCTTGAAAAACAGACAGACAACGGACAACTAAGTGATCCAATAAAAGTTCGCTTTTTTTTGTTCTTAAGGTACAAAATATTAAAAACGGAAAACTGTTTGCCGACAGTGGCAGGCAACATTTTCCACGACCGTTTTACTACTCAATGTATCCATCGGTACATTGTTTCAACGGTTTACTTCGTATCCTATAGTAAAACGTGATTTTTCACCCCAAAAAAAGGAAAATTTCCTGCAAAAAAAATTGCGTAGCATTATAATAATAATAAAAAAAAAAAAAAAAAAAAAAAAAAAAAAAAAAAACTGCTGTCAAAACGTCAACGTCAGTCTCGTGCTAACAAAAATAATTTTAATACATATTTCTCACTTTTAACACTTCAATCATCAAAACTTGTTCATAAAATATCTCCATATAGAAATATTAATGTTATCTGGAATCTGGAATTAATAAAGTGAAATTTTACAATAAGCAATACCTAATGACACCATGGCAGACATACGTCACATGCGCTGTCAAAATAAAAAACCTGTAAATGCATGAAGATGATTACAAGATCAGCAGCTCGCCGTGATGCACGCCTTCCACCTCCGGGCCCGTCGCTCAGCTCCGCCTCGCCGCCGCCGGAACCCAGCCTCGCCGTGAGCGCTGTGACACCGGCCGTGGCAGCTGCGTCGAGCTCGAGCGACGAGTATTTTTCCCCGCCCACGACGCCACCACCTGCTCGTCGACGGGGAGGACGCCGGCCGCCGGACGGTTTCGGACTTCGAGGCCCACCGGCCTCTGATAGGGTCCCAGCTCCCGGCGGAAGTGTGCAGCGCATGCGATGGACTAGTTCCATCAATGAAAACGTCATGCGCTCATACTATGGGGCTACAGAGGGGGGAAACAACCTGACCGCGTACCGTGTTCGGATGCTCTCTCTGTTTCAGGTGCTTGAGCCAGCTGTCAACGTGTCGGCGCAACGACTGTCGGATCAGGTGCGGGTTATCCAGCGTAATCGTATGTTGGATGACACCGTACTTGATCACTTACGAACTGAAATACAGAGTAGCCAGGTCATTACCTCTTCGTCGCAGGCTGTGGTACCACCACAACCCCACCAACTAACGATTCGCGCTAACGAGGTAAGTAATGACATGGCTACTAATGTAAGTACCCAGTGCAGTGAGGAAATGAGGAGTACTTTTGAGGGTGCGATTCGAGATTATCGGTACATGTCACCCGAACTTAGACCACGCTTACCTCGTTTGCCCATGCATAATAAAAATAGGGCGCTGGTGGCTGCTCTGGATTCGCAGTTGGCAAACCATTTTGACAACTGCGACGACCTCACTGATGCTCACTCAATCCTGTATTGTGCGGCTGTAGCGGTGTGCCGTGTAGCTCACGTCAAATTTCCTGATGACAGAGCTACACGACCGAAACCAGCTATACCATTTTGGCAGTGCAGGATTGAGCGGCGTATTGGTGTGGCCAGAGCACTCATTGGCAAACTTACCTGTTTCAGGGAGGGTAACACACGACCTCGAGTGATGCGCTTTGTGAGGCGGGCATTTGTAGGGACTGATATAAGTCCTCCAGACTATATGTCCCGCATCACAGAGCGCATCGACTTCCTGAAACAGAAAGTGTATGCATGGGCAAACCGTATTCGTAGGTATAAGCGGCGGGTGGAACGGTACACTCAGAATCGCACATTCCAAAGTGATGAAAGGTGGGTGTATAGAGCATGGGAGCGACCGGACCAAGGTGTGTCTGACACGCGCCTACCGGATGATGACGCCATGTGTTTGTTTTGGCGCAGCATCTGGTCGGTGCCTGTCAGTCATACCGAAGGTGAATGGACTCGGGAAGTCGAACGAGCATGCGATCCAATACCAGAAATGGGGGCCCTAACAATCAGCCCCCAAGATGTAGCTTGTGCGGTCCGTCCGTTGCCTAACTGGAAATCTCCAGGGCCGGACGGACTGCACAACTTCTGGATAAAGTGGATCCAGAGGTCGCACGTTCGTTTGGCGGCCCTATTCCAGACGGCCTTAGAGTCAGGGTCGTTACCTATGTTTCTGACAACTGGTATAACCCACCTGCTCCATAAATCGGGTAGTACGGCGGAACCCAAAAATTATAGACCAATTACGTGTCTTCCGACACTTTATAAAGTTTTTACATCCATTTTGAGAGCTAAAATCACCAAACACATTGATGACAATTCAATCATGTCTGCTTCTCAAAATGGATGTAGGAACGGGTCCCGCGGTACTAAGGAGCTGCTCCTCATTGATATGGCCATTAGTCAACAGGTTCGCCGTTCTCGAAGGCATCTGTCGACATGTTGGATAGACTATAAGAAGGCCTATGACTCCGTGCCACATACATGGCTCATGAGGGTGCTAGAGATGTATAAAATTGATGCAACTCTCCGCACCTTCCTGAGCTCGTGTATGAGGCAATGGAGTACGGTCCTTCGCTATCCAGGATGTCGGCAGATTCAGAGGAATAGTGAACCGATAAGGATAGAGCGAGGTATATTCCAGGGCGATAGTTTGAGTCCACTTTGGTTCTGCTTAGCCTTGAATCCTCTAAGCAAGCTGCTGGAGAATTCAGGTCTGGGCTATCGATTGAGGAGAGGTGGTCAGGTTATATCTCACCTTCTTTACATGGATGACCTGAAACTTTTTGCCCCCAACGATTTGCAGCTGATGGAGCTACTGAAGGTAACTGAAACTTTCAGTAGCGCTATCAGGATGGAATTTGGTGTGGACAAATGTGCGGTCATGCATGTAAAGCGAGGGGAAATTGTGGAGTCTGTGGGAACCCAGCTCTCAGATTCCATAAACCTTAGATCCCTCTCAGCAACCGAAACCTACAAGTATTTGGGGATGTCGGAAGCGCTGGGCATCAATGTTGCTGACATGAAGCAATCGTTGAAGGAGCGCTTCTTTGGCCGCCTGAGAAAAGTATTTAATAGTCTTTTAACAGGCGGAAACAAGGTGCGTGCTTTCAACGGTTGGGTCATGCCGGTTTTGATGTACTCTTTCGGCATACTCAAATGGACTCAAACAGAACTGGACGCCCTGGATAGGAAGGTCCGTACATTGTTAACAGCATTTCGTATGCATCACCCACGTTCCTCGGTTATGAGACTGTATATCCCGCGGAGTTGTGGAGGTCGAGGCTTTTTAAACGCCAAGACTCTCCACAATCGTGAGATATGCAGTCTCAGGGAATATTTCCTAGAAAAAGACGTGGGAATGCATCGGGATGTGGTTGCAGTGGACAAAGGCCTCACCCCGCTCTCCTTGGCTAAAGAGAACTGGCGCAAACCTGTAGTGCTTGACACTAACGACCGCAAGGAGGTATGGCAGAGTAAGGAGCTTCACGGACGCTTTTTCCGGGTCCTACATGGACCCGATGTAGATCAATCAGCGTCCGTAGCCTGGTTACGTTCCGGGGACCTCTTTGGAGAAACCGAAGGTTTTGTCTGTGCAATCATGGATGAAGTTATGATGACGAATAACTACCGGAGATTTATTGTGAAGGACGGCACGGTTGACATATGTCGGGCATGCCACCGTCCGGGTGAATCAATTCGTCACATTATCTCTGGTTGTTCTCGCCTTGCTAACGGAGAGTACTTGCACAGACACAACCTTGTAGCCAGGATTATCCATCAGCAACTTGCTCTTAAATACAACCTTGTGGAATCGGAAGTGCCGTACTATAGGTATGTGCCCGACCCAGTTCTCGAACATGGCAATATCACATTGTACTGGGATCGATCGATCATCACTGACAGGAGTATTGTTGCAAATAAACCTGATATAGTGGTGGTGGATCGATCAGAGCGGCGCGCAATGATTGTTGACATAACGGTCCCACATGACGAGAACCTTGTGAAAGCCGAAAAAGATAAACAAATCAAGTATATTGACTTGGCTCGCGAGGTTGTCGATATGTGGGACGTGGACTCAGCGATCATTGTGCCGATAGTCGTTACAGCCAATGGCTTAATTGCCAAGAGCCTCGACCAACACCTGAGAAGGCTCTCGTTAGACGGCTGGATCAAGGGCTTGATACAGAAAGCGGTACTCCTGGACACGGCTCGTATTGTTAGGAGGTTCCTTTCTCTGGAGCCCTGACTGCCGGTAGCTTGGACCCTGTTCCCGATACCGGTGGGCTACTATTTTTATATTTTTAAATGTTTTTTTTTTTTTTTTTTGTTTTGCTAAGAAATATGTAAAAATATAAAAATATGTAAACAAATAAAAAAAAAAAAAAAATAATAATAAAATCACTAAACACATTGATGACAATTCTATCATGTCTGCTTCTCAAAATGGATGTAGGAACGGGTCCCGCGGTACTAAGGAGCTGCTCCTCATTGATATGGCCATTAGTCAACAGGTTCGCCGTTCTCGAAGACATCTGTCGACATGTTGGATAGACTATAAGAAGGCCTATGACTCCGTGCCACATACGTGGCTCATGAGGGTGCTAGAGTTGTACAAAGTTGATGCAACTCTGCGCACCTTCCTGAGCTCGTGTTTGAGGCAATGGAATACGGTCCTTCGCTATCCAGGATGTCGGCAGATTCTGAGGAATAGTGAACCGATAAGGATAGAGCGAGGTATATTCCAGGGCGATAGTTTGAGTCCACTTTGGTTCTGCTTAGCCTTGAATCCTCTAAGCACGTTGCTGGAGAATTCAGGTCTGGGCTATCGATTGAGGAGAGGTGGTCAGGTTATATCTCACCTCCTTTACATGGATGACCTGAAACTCTTTGCCCCCAACGATTTGCAGCTGATGAAGCTACTGAAGGTAACTGAAACTTTCAGTAGCGCCATCAGGATGGAATTTGGTGTGGACAAATGTGCGGTCATGCATGTAAAGCGAGGGGAAATTGTGGAATCTGTGGGAACCCAGCTCTCAGATTCCATAAACCTTAGATCCCTCTCAGCAACCGAAACCTACAAGTATTTGGGGATGTCGGAAGCGCTGGGCATCAATGTTGCTGACATGAAGCAATCGTTGAAGGAACGCTTCTTTGGCCGCCTGAGAAAAGTATTTAATAGTCTTTTATCAGGCGGAAACAAGGTGCGTGCTTTCAACGGTTGGGTCATGCCGGTTTTGATGTACTCTTTCGGCGTACTCAAATGGACTCAAACAGAACTGGACGCCCTGGATAGGAAGGTGCGTACATTGTTAACGGCATTTCGTATGCATCACCCACGTTCCTCGGTTATGAGACTGTATATCCCGCGGAGTTGTGGAGGTCGAGGCTTTTTAAACGCCAAGACTCTCCACAATCGCGAGATATGCAGTCTCAGGGAATATTTCCTAGAAACCGACGTGGGAATGCATCGGGATGTAGTTGCAATGGACAAAGGCCTCACCCCGCTCTCCTTGGCTAAAGAGAACTGGCGCAAACCTGTAGTGCTTGACACTAACGACCGCAGGGAGGTATGGCAGAGTAAGGAGCTTCACGGACGCTTTTTTCGGGCCCTACATGGACCCGATGTAGATCAATCAGCGTCCGTAGCCTGGCTACGTTCCGGGGACCTCTTTGGAGAAACCGAAGGTTTTGTCTGTGCAATTATGGATGAAGTTATGATGACTAATAACTACCGGAGATTTATTGTGAAGGACGGTACGGTTGACATATGTCGGGCATGCCACCGTCTGGGAGAATCAATACGACACATTATCTCCGGTTGTTCGCGTCTAGCTAACGGAGAGTACTTGCATAGACACAACCTTGTAGCCAGGATTATCCATCAGCAACTTGCTCTAAAATACAACCTTGTGGAATCGGAAGTGCCGTACTACAGGTATGAGCCCGACCCAGTTCTTGAACATGGCAATATCACATTGTACTGGGATCGCTCCATCATCACTGACAGGACTATTGTTGCCAACAAGCCTGATATAGTGGTGGTGGATCGATCAGAGCGGCGCGCAATGATTGTTGACATAACAGTCCCGCATGATGAGAACCTCGTGAAAGCCGAGAAAGATAAGCAAATCAAGTATATTGACTTGGCTCGCGAGGTTGTCGACATGTGGGATGTGGACTCAGCGATCATTGTGCCGATAGTCGTATCTGCCAATGGCTTAATTGCCAAGAGCCTCGACCAATACCTGAGGAGGCTCTCGTTAGGCAGCTGGATCAAGGGCTTGATACAGAAAGCGGTACTCCTGGACACGGCTCGTATTGTTAGGAGGTTCCTTTCTCTGGAGCCCTGACCGCCGGTAGCTTGGACCCTGTTCCCGATACCGGTGGGCTACTATTTTTATATTTTTAAATGTTTTTTTTTTATGATTATAAGAAATATTTAAAAATGTAATTTTATGTATAGAGATCAATAAATGGACGAAAAAAACTTTATTTCACAAAAATACAGATTTAACATGCTATAAATATACACAGATTAAATGAGCTTTGGTAGTAACACAATGAAAATAAGCTAAGAACTGGAATCTGTACACAATATGGAAAACCCTGCCTCTCAAACTAGGGAACCTGTATCTTGAGAGACAGTGATTCAGCTTAATGAGTGAAGCTATAAGTATAATAAAAGACTGTGTCAATCTACCATTTAGCATTTTGTTTGATGTACGGATTGTATGGTTGACGGCTTTCGAAAGGGGTTCGTGTTTCTTATACGTGATACAAATTCCAGGCGGGCTTTTCTCTAAGAATACAGCGTCGAGCGCAGCGCTGGCTCCAGTCGAGTCTCTATGAGATTTGACGTTGCGGCAGCGCTAAGCTATAAGAATAGCGCTACAGGTTTGTTTAACAAAATGAACTGGCTCGTCACGTGCTTACGCGACGGTCGTTTCGGTTACGACTCTTTTTTTTTGGGTGGGAAATTACTAAATAACTTCCCCAGCTCTGGGCGGAGCGGCGAGGAGTATCAGACTTGTACTTACAAAACCCACCCCTGTTCCTTCTATTGCCCTTTACGTTCCGGGGCCGCGGTATCTCCTTCGAACAACCCCGGCAGGCGGTGGCCCTGGCCCTCTGCTTTGCTGACATCTCTTTGAGGCGCGCGTGGAACACTAACATGCCGTCGACACAGCCTGTCGTCAATAGACGTATGGACGGTGAACCCATTGCTCAACGTCCACAGGCCCGCATCTACGGTGGATGGGAGTCGTCTCGTGGCACCCGGGGCCCGGGGTATCTCCCGCGGCGTCTTTCGGTTTGGACTCGACCTGAGAAATATGTATGTTATAACTTTGGAATAATCCAAAACTACATATTTTAAAACAGATACATAAAAGATTTTGCTTGACCATCTTAAATATACGATACGATACCTATTATGAAACTGGTATGAACATAAATAGAGCTTCATCTATCTCTCATATCGATTTTACTACACAAACATCTTGAAAGATACCTTTGCAGAGCAGGTCCAATTTGAATTTAAATTCAGAGAACCTAACTCCATCACCTCGAGTGGCACCCTAATCCAAAATAGTTTAGGCTTTGTCAACAACATAAATAAGACGCCACATGGTTCTGACATAACCGCCCAAATATACACCGAAAATATTCAGCTTTCGTCTCAAGTATCTGTCACGAAGGATTTATGGAAATTCATACCTTTAGTTGAAAAGGGATGAGAGTCAGAAACACTCGAATCAAAAGCGAGGCGTCGATTTAAAAGAAAACATTTACTTAAAAATATGAAACATTTAGAAGGGGGGAAGATGGGAGACAAAAGGAAAAATAAACAAAAGTCTCAAACGAAACGCGACCCATTTTCGAAACGAATTTCAAAGAAGCTCCCCCTGTATCTAAACCCGCACGATTAGTGCGTGTTCACACGTGACGGGCACTTTGATAAAGATTTATTTCGTGAGCTGATTTTATAAACGGGTTTTAAATGGATAACGCTTTTTCCTATCCTTTTGTTTATGAGAAGTCAATATGTGCGTGTATTCATTCAGCATTTTGTTCCTTATGACTTAAGGGCCAGACCAGAATAACTCCAAATTTTATTAATAGAAAGAAAATATAATAAAAATGCATTTGATTGTTTATGCATACAGAGGATAGAACTTAAGGAAACATCATAAGATTACTTTTTTTCGAATTTAAAATCATAAAACGCTCTGGGCGGAGAGGAAGGAAGTGTCAGGCTTTTACTGACTAAAACACATCCATGTCACTTCCTTTCCCTTTTTGTTCTGGGGCTGCGTTATTTCTTTCGAATAACCTGCAACCCCAGCAGTGAGGGTGCGCGGTTAACACAAACGCGCCCTCTAAACGGCCTGTCGTCACTAGACGGTTAGATGGTGAGCTACGCATTGCTCACCGTCCACAGACCCGCGCCGTCGGTGGTTGTTAGTCATCTCGCGGCATCTGACATAACATAACTTAGAGTACGTTTTAATGACTAATATGGGGAGCAAATTTAAAGACTCTCCAATCCCGTTTATTATCCCACCATCATTTTGACAGCTTAATGAGCGTTAACGGCTGTTATCTGCTTGAAAATTATTATAATGTTTAGTGAAACTAAGGAAAAAGACATATACACCTTTAACTAATTACATTTACACATAAAAATCCGAAAAACCCATTTTTTGCGGATGGGAAATCATCAAACAACTCCCCCCGCTCTGGCTGACCAAAACCCAAATATATGTTTCAGCTTTTGCCCAATATGTTGTTTGCACAACCTTTTCAGTGCATGATTATTCTTTATTTTCATTTGCGAAAGTGAAACAGCTCAACAATTTTCGTAACATCATCGCGTCTATTCGCGAAACTTTCATTTTTTCTGTCAAGATTTCACAAAAAAAATATTAAACATCCGAAATCTCCAGAAATATTCTTCAATTCCCCTGAACGGGTGACGTTCATCAGAACCCACCTTTATCTGTGAGTCGAGGCGCCGAGATAAGTATGCGCGAACGTGCCTCACATTGCATTAAAGAAATTTAGATGGCAAACGAGCGTTCTACAACTTACTAACACGTTTAGTGGTGGCGCCATCTAGTACTAGTTTATATGACTACTAGATGTAGAATAGTGAGGAGCTCGTGACTAAATAATAGCAGCTGCTCACATTGATCCTTAGGTTAAGCCGCGCTTGCCTAGGTTGGTCTGTGGATGGGTGACAACCGTTACATACCAAGTATCCTCCGTGCCTCGGAAAGCACGTTAAGCTGTTGGTCCCGGCTGTCATTTGTAGATCATTGACAGTCGTTACAGCTAGTTAGTGTCCCGAAAGTCTGACAACCAGTCTTACCATGGGGTATCGTATTATCCAGTACTAACTGGGTTATGGAGGTCAGATAGGCAGTCGCTCCATGTAAAATACTGATATTCAGCTGCATCCGGTAAGACTGGAAACCGACCCCAATATAGTTGAAAAAAGGCTAGGCAGATGATGATGATGTAGAATAGTACCCGGATAACAAATACGACACCCTAAGTTTTAGAAGAAGTTCCGCTTGTCAGAATACTGTTATGGGGAATTAACAACAAAATAAAACTAAATTTAAAACATTCATCATGAACTGTTTATTGTTTATTAAATACTAGCTTTTGCCTGCGGCTTCGCTCGCATTAAATTCGGGGTAACACAGTTCCCCTTTCCCGATTTACCTGCTACCTGTAGTTTTTGCCCTTGCGCCTTTTTTATTGTAATAGCAATGCTAAGTGTTATAAGTGTTGTTTTCTCCCCTCTTTCTCCCTCACGTCTGAATCTTTAAAAAAATAGCCTATATCCGTCTCCAGGGTCCCGACTATCTCTGTACCAAAACTCATCAAAATCGGTTTAGCCATTTAGGCGTAAAGACGTAACAAACAAACAACTCACTTTCGCTTTTATAATATTATTAAGTAAGGATCACATAATATCTTATTTAAAACGGATAATATGAACCGAAGCAATCAACAACACCATCGTTTTTTCATCGATATGAACAAACATGTAAACAATAAAGATAAGATCAACATTGCACATATAAAAATTATCATTCGTGTTGGTGGATCGACGTGTTTGTTGCACAGATTTGTAGTACACATTGTGGCGGTGACGTGCAATCCAGTTCTTTTTGTATAGTCGTTAAGAATATCATCGTTGTCGTCAAACTTCTTTCCGCATGCTCGTTTTGTGTAGAAGAACCAGAAATCTGTTTGAACAGAAAAAGTTTCTTAGTATATTTCGGCCATTTTCATTCTTCCCTGTGCCAACCCTACAAATTAAGATAAAATTTGTAGGGTTGGCACAACATGTCTTCTTCTTCCATACTTCCTTATCTCTAACCATATCATCCTTTACACAGATCATCTATAGATTCTAAGAGATTCCCCTACTCTTGAACACCACATTAACTTGATAGATTTCCGTTGAAGCAACAAATTTTACAACACATTTTAACACAACAAGTTCTTTGCTATCAAATCTTGAGTGGAATACATAATTTAGCCGTCTATGTGACCTACTGTTAATTATGTAAATGAATATATACTCACACTGCCCCCTCCTCCTCTATTTCTATTCCCTTATAGACTAAACCAAGTCAATTGTTTTTTTCTGGCGATAGGGAGCACAATCCCTTCCATTTTTAACCGACTTGAAATAAAGGAGGAGGATATAAATTGCACTGTTTTTTATGTTTTATACCTGAGAACTTTCGACATTGTTAACAAATTCTTTTTATTTGAAGGCTGATGCTTCCCATGGTATCATTACAATTTGGTCCAGTTAAATGAGAAAACGATATAAGTCTTTATTTTTTCTTTCAACGTATATGGACGACTAGCTTTCGCCCGCGGCTTCGCCCGCGTTAAATTTGGGGTAACACAATTCCCCTTGCGCCTTATTGATTTGTAATAGCAACGCTAAGTTTTCCCTTCTCTTCCCTCTTTCTCCCTCACATCCCACTTTTCAAAAAAATATTAGCCTATGTCCGTCTCCTGGTTCCCAACTATCTCTGTACCAAAATTCATCCAAATCGGTTCAGCCATTAAAGCGTGAAGAGGTAACAAACAAACAAACAAACTCACTTTCGCTTTTATAATTATAGTAAGGATAAGTAAGGAGTAAGGGTAGTAAGGATAAGGATATTATACACTTCTGTCTAAGTTGACACACTAATACTTGCTTTTTATAACATAAATGCGCATTTGTGTTATAGTCCGTTGTAATAAGGGTTGAGCCTATTGCCATCAACTCGGCACTATTCTAGTTTAGTTAGTTTGTTTGTTACGTCTTCACGCCTAAATGGCCTAAACGATTTTGATGAACTTTGTTACAGAGATAGTTGGGACCCTGAAGACAGACATAGGCTAAAAAAACTGAGAATAGAGTAGGGGGAGAAAGAAGGAAGAAAAAGGCAGAGAAGGATATTTTTTTTTCGATCATCACAGGTGTTAAAGTTAGCGTTAGCCTAAAGTAACTATGCCACGCGGACAAAGTCGCGGGCGGAAGCTAGTTTGTTATAATTAACTGTAAGTAACCTATCTTTATAGTAATTGAATTATCAATGAAGTAATTCGTAAAAATGAAGTATCTCTTTGTATGTGTAACTCCTAACCAAAAAGAAACCTGGCAATAACTAACCTTAGGCCTATATTACTTAAAGTAGGCGACCATACGTTTTTATCAAATCGCTAGTGCCTTGAAAATTCGCAAAACGGACACAACCGTCAACGGCGTCTGCGTCGTTCGGGTCGCGCACTCAGCGATGAGCCACTTCTTCCCCACTGCACCTACCCTGCTCCCCCCACGCTCCGTTCGCCTGGCACCGTTGCCGGTATTTATCACCGAAACAGTTTTTATCGCCGAAATTGCTATGACTCTGCATTTTAAATCTGTGATATCTTCGAAAATATTACTTAATTTACATGCTGTAAAAAGCCATATTGATCTTTATTAAATGCACAATGTATTTAAGATACTTAATTGGATAAGGATTAATACTGTATTGCTTAAAATCGCTTCGTAAATAAGCCATTATTTCTCGTACAAATTAAAGGATAAAAAATGGTTATTGTGGGTTATTCCTAAGAGATAAACATATACCATCACGGACTTTTTTGTAGACCTTTTTAAGTTGTACAATACTGTAGTACATTGTTTTGATCTATCTTGTAGGATTCAGTCAGCGTTTGCAATGTAAGCGCAAAAAATGTGTTTTTTTACGACCTCACATTAGAAACCTCAAAAATTGTAGCCTATGTGTTATTCTGATGTATAAGCTATAGCCTATGTGTTATTCTGATGTATAAGCTATATTGTGGTAAAGTTTCATTCAAATCCATTCAGTAGTTTTTACGTGAAAGAGTAACAAACATCCATACATCAATACATCCATACATACAAACTTTCGCCTTTATAATAGTAGTAGGATAGGATAGTAAGGATAAGTAAGGAGTAAGGATAGTAAGGATAAGGATATTATACACTTCTGTCTAAGTTAACACACTAATACTTGCTTTTTATAACATAAATGCGCATTTGTGTTATAGTCCGTTGTAATAAGGGTTGAGCCTATTGCCATTAACTCGGCACTATTCTAGTTTAGTTAGTTTGTTTGTTACGTCTTCACGCCTAAATGGCCTAAACGATTTTGATGAATTTTGTTACAGAGATAGTTGGGACCCTGAAGACAGACATAGGCTAAAAAAAAGTGAGAATAGAGTAGGGGGAGAAAGAAGGAAGAAAAGGGCAGAGAAGGATATTTTTTTTTTCGATCATCACAGGTGTTAAAGTTAGCGTTAGCCTAAAGTAACTATGCCACGCGGACAAAGTCGCGGGCGGAAGCTAGTTTGTTATAATTAACTGTAAGTAACCTATCTATATAGTAATTGAATTTTCAATGAAGTAATTCGTAAAAATGAAGTATCTTTTTGTACGTGTAACTCCTAACCAAAAAGAAACCTGGCAATAACTAACCTTAGGCCTATATTACTTAAAGTAGGTGACCATACGTTTTTATCAAATCGCTAGTGCCTTGAAAATTCGCAAAACGGACACAACCGTCAACGACGTCTGCCCTCACGCGTCTGCCCGCGTTCGGGTCGCGCACTCAGCGATGAGCCACTTCTTCCCCACCGCACCTACCCCGCTCCCCCCACGCCCCGTTCGCCTGGCACCGCTGCCGGTATTTATCACCGAAACAGTATTTATCGCCGAAATTGCTATGACTCTGCATTTTAAATCTGTGATATCTTCGAAAATATTTATTTAATTTACATGCTGTAAAAAGCCATATTGATCTTTATTAAATGCACAATGTATTTAAGATACTTAATTGGATAAGGATTAATACTGTATTGCTTAAAATCGCTTCGTAAATAAGCCATTATTTCTCGTACAAATTAAAGGATAAAAAATGGTTATTGTGGGTTATTCCTAAGAGATAAACATATACCATCACGGACTTTTTTGTAGACCTTTTTAAGTTGTACAATACTGTAGTACATTGTTTTGATCTATCTTGTAGGATTCAGTCAGCGTTTGCAATGTAAGCGCAAAAAATGTGTTTTTTTACGACCTCACATTAGAAACCTCAAAAATTGTAGCCTATGTGTTATTCTGATGTATAAGCTATAGCCTATGTGTTATTCTGATGTATAAGCTATATTGTGGTAAAGTTTCATGCAAATCCATTCAGTAGTTTTTACGTGAAAGAGTAACAAACATCCATACATCCATACATACAAACTTTCGCCTTTATAATAGTAGTAGGATATACGAACATTCGAGAAGAATTTGTGTAAGCTAGTATTATACCTAAAAAAGGCTCTAAATAGACGGAAAATAAATTTACTTCCGAAGAAGTCTTTGACTTTTGTTTGTTTCATCGAGTTTTTTGACACCGAGGTGTAAACTGTTATACTCACAATCCAACTTCACATAACCGCAAAAGGAATCCGGGTATGGGCATACTCTGATCATGCTGGTGTCCAGACTGTTCCTGCAGGCTGCGTTAGTGCCAAAACCCTCACACTCGTAGCATGCAATAGACGAAGCTGAAAGACAAAAGTTCGTTAAAAAGAAAAACTACTGTGTTGCCATTAAACGTGACAATGCTGCCAGCCTTTTGAAACAAATATTTTATTACTATTTTAAATTCACTTCATCATTTTCCTGCTCTTGTCTCATTCTATTTGGGGTCTCCGCAACACGTTTTCTTCTTCCATTCTCCCCTAGCAGACGTCACGGCTTCATTTACTCCTTTCTCCTCCATATCATTTCTTACACAATCCATCCATTTTTTGTGGCCTTCCTCTCGCTCTCCGTCCATCAACATTTAGATCTACACTATTTTAAATTCACTTTTAGTTTGTAAATAATATTTTTTTTATTTATTGTGTTTCCAACTACAGCGTTTTTACAGGTGCGAAACCGAATACACAAATGTAGTCCCAATATATATACTCAGAGACGCCCCTGGTAAACCAATCCAAAACAGACATACGGACAAAAAAGTGATCCAATAAGGGATGCGTTATCTCCTTTTCAGTTACGGACCCCTTAAAAAGGAAAAAAGATCCTTCATCTTTTGGTGGTAAATCAATGATCAAGTTATTTTCGTTCGATTTGGTAAGAAAAAGAAGTGTGTGTGTCAGCTCCGACGCACGACTGGAGCTTACTCCTTAAGTACGAGTATCTAACCATACGCAAAAAGAGTTCATTCAACTGAAAAAAGATTAATATCATATGAAATGGTAAATTCACAAATTAATGAAAAAAAATTGCAATATAAAAACATCGACACTGATAGAAACAAACAAGCCCAATAACATATAGTATATAGGTATAGTCGCCTATACAGCATACCATATGTACGTCTTAATACACTCACAGCCAAATTAGAAAGTTGCGCACTAAAGGTGCGTACCAAAAACATGACACATTCGTTACTTTAGTAGGTTTTACCCCTCGGATTTTTCTCATACCGGGCGCCTTATATATGAAAATCGATTCTTAAGGAGGAAACTCCAACACTAAAATAAAACTCACCATATTCCACAAACAGGACGACGAAAAGCGTCACTCCAAACAATTTAAATGTGAAGAGGTTCATGGTAACTTTCAACAGCTTAACGATTCTTTACGAGCATTTAAAATGATCGATATAAACTAAGTAATACAAGGAAACCCGTTAACAATTTAGGCAAAATTGTACAGGAAAAGAAATCGTTGGCGCAATTATGATTGGGTAAACAATCTGATAACAACGATTTGATACGAACGATTTCATCTCGTTTTAATGGGTATCTAACTAGACTGGCATGTTTGATTGAGTGATTATCCTCTGTTTGTTTTGATTATATAAAATGACAACATAATAAATATGAATATTTTTATAACCAAATGGTCCCCGCATTGTGGAGGGTATTTTTTTTAATTACTTCCTTTCGGTCAGCTAAATTTTTGTAGTTAGCCGGTATTTTCGGCTTATTGGACGATTCGCACGAATTTAACTCGCACAAAACGTGCGAATCGACTCCTTTAAAACATATTATTTTTTCTGTAGTCGATTCGCACGAATTTCATTTATTGGCGTGCGAATCGACACCGGAGCACAGAAGTAGTAAGGTCAAATTTGTTTTACTCGTGCGAATCGACTACAGAAAAAATAATATGTTTTAAAGTCGATTCGCACGATTTGTGCGAGTTAAATTCGTGCGAATCGTCCAATAAGCCGTATTTTCAAGTTTTGCCCCAGGAATCAACTGCGGTGTGTATGTGCCAACATACCATTTGATTAATTAAATGAAAAGCATTGGCGTGAGGACGTACCAGTAGATTATTTTTTACATTTGGAAAATCTCCTGTATCGTGGGTGCGTTTATAAACAATTAAACTCCAGACCTAAAACAACTGCCTGTAGGTCATACAAATATTTTTGTCTAATGCGGTGATCGAACCCGCGGCACGCAGCGCAGCAGCCGGCCACTCCGCCAAACGTGCCGTTAAAAGATATTACATATTTTCTTCGATCACCACAGTATATTCTGTGGGTGGCAAGTCAATTACATTTTTCTCGTTTAAGTAGAGCATTAAAGGTTGTTTTAACATTATTTCCAGACAATTTATAATAAAAGCCTGTGTAGCGAGGCGAAATTGTGCGGAAACGTCGAAGCAACAGTAACTCTACCGTGTATCTGACGCGACAACTTGGAAAAATTTGAGGACGTCGTTAAAACTTGCACTCAGACCAAGTGTGTCAGTACACTGCAATATAATATTAAGTGAAACAGAGCACAAACAAATAATTCGATAAAACATTTTTGATTGCACAAAGAAACAATTCCATAAAAAACATTTTTTGTTGCACAAACAAACAATTCGATAAAAACATTACTAATGTTTTTTTATCGAATTGTTCTTTTGTGGCCTATTAATGACGTTGGGGTCGACTCCTATTACATGGAACTACTATTTGGTTGGCGCAGTGTGACCTCCGAGCTTACCTCCACCCTGCCGGGTTGCGGGTTGTTCGAAAGAGATACCGCGGCCCTGGAACGTAAAGGGCATAAGAAGGAACATGGATGGTTTTTAATCTACAAGTACAAAAAAAGCTCACCTCCACCCGTCAAAGCGTCATTCAATTTCTTTATTTTTATTACCTTCTTACCCACGTACTCTGAGTGCTGTCTTGTGGCCAACCTCCCAGGAAAGTCTTCAAGTCTTTACGCCAACGTTTTCTAGGTTTTCTAAACCAGCGACGCCTGTCTCTTTCCTACAGCCGACATTATCTACAACCCAATTTTACCCACTTGTGACACCCACTGGAAATTTATTTTCACTACTTGGTTACTGCTCTGCTCCCGTGGGTAGTAGCGTGATGTTATATAGCTTATGTTACTCAGTTAAAATGTAACTTTCGAAAGGCAAAAGATTCTTTGAAATCAGTCCAGTAGCTTTGAGTTTATTCGTTACAAACAAAAAAAGTCTTTTCTCTTTAGAATAGAATAGCATTTATTTGCAAATATGGGTTAAACATGAGTAGGTGGTCTTTACCATACAAGTAACAAGAATAACACTAGACAAACTTATAAATAGGGTGACACAATGGGCGGTCTTATCGCTAAAAGCGATCTTTTCAAGACAACCTTTGGATGGATTTAAGAAGTTTTTTTTTTAATGTAGAAATTATTGTAAAGTTTTATTTTAGTGACCTAAACAATTCTTAAAGATATCTTTCACGTCGCAAATTCTCCTGAATGCTTCTTTTGACGAAAGTGAAGGGGTACTCCGGACTCCTCACGATTTACACCACTCAGAACCTGAGAAGGGGAGGGCTATTGAAGCTCTCCGCCGGAACGCATCAGTGCCTTTTCTATGTGAGTAACAAGATTGGGTGGACCTTGTGAAGTGGTTCGTTAACACTAGCTGTTACTGGCAGCTTTACTCTCATCTTTAAAAGCTAGGTTTCACTTAAATCTTTTCAATAACAAATGATTATGATTCGTTTAAATGTCTTCTGAAATAATACTAGGTACATCATTATTTTCTTGGCTAAGCAAGAACAGAATTTATTTACAAAAATATGTAACGGACAAAAGGCTATAGGAATATTCTTGCCACACACTTAATTCGAAAGCAAATTAGATTTTGAGTTTCTACTGGTCATAGACGACGACGTCCACAAAAATAAAAGAAAAACAGATTGTAAAAGAAGAAATACCGGCATTTTAAATAATTACCAAAGGTATAGTTAAGACAGCCTTGGTAAGCTTGGTTGAGACTTTCAAGCCCAAAATGACAAAAATCTTCAAATTTAATGACGAACGGAATATTGAGGAACGGTGAAGCTTCGGTAGGTAATGGATGGTAACCCATCCACGGACTGACCTAGGCAAACGCTGCTTAACAATAAATGGATCAACAACAACACAAAGGTCGATCCATGCGGCTGTTATTATTAGTTACGAGCTCCTCTTTCTAACAAAATAAAAGCATTTATCAACAAACTAGCTGGCGCCCGCGGCTTTGCCCACGTGAGGATCGAAATAAAAGTATCCTATGTGTTATTCCAGGCTGTAATCTAACTCTGTGCCAAATTTATCAAGATCCTTTCAGCCGTTTTGACGTGAAAGATTAACAAACATCCATTTATCCTCACAAACATTTGTATTTATAATTTTTGTTTTATCTACTTCAAACATCTTAAAATTACATTTTTAATATTTTTTTAGAAAATAAAAAATAATTAAATAAAAAATTGTATTTATAATATTAGTAGGATAGTAGGATTGAAAAAAGTAGCAAATGTGAAGATTATGATTCGTGTTTATCTATGTTATCGTTTTCGAATGAACAACTTAATTAATATTTTGTTCTCGGTTATCAGAGCTTATCATTGTAAATTATGATAGTTCGCACAGTAACCAATCAATCTGTATAAACCAGTTTATGCGGACCTCTTATTGTATTAGAAATTTATTTATGACGAAGCCAAGTTTTATTGGAAATGTAAAGCTGTGTCGCAATGTTTACATTATCAATGTCAGGTTATTCACACATTGATATTAAAAAACAGTTTAAATTAATTCTTCAAAAATGTCCCCATTTATAATGTTTCATTTTTTACTTCTCCTAATTTAGTAAGTCCTCTACGAAAAACTTTTTTATATGTACATAACCTTCTCCTATTTAAGAGTCGATTAAAAGTACCTTAAAAATATCCAATTTATCTTGTTTGCCTCAGATACTATTTAAAAAAAGCAAATAATAATGTTACATAGGGTACTCTTGGACACGGCTCGTATTGTTAGCAGGTTTTTTTTTTTTGTTTTATTATTTTTTTAATAAGAAATATGTAAGAATATCCTACTTCCTACTTATATAATATTATAAATGCGAATGTTTGTGGGGATGTATGAATGTTCGTTACTCTTTCACGTCAAACCCGTTAAACAGATCTTGATTAAATTTGGCACAGAGATAGATTATAGTAGCAGACTTTTTTTCGATCATCACGCGAGCGAAGCCGCGTGCGCCACTTAGTTTTAAATATTTGTGAAATAAATAAACGCATAAAAATGTTACTCATTAATTTGGAGTTTTACTCAAGAAATGACTGACATACCGATCATCTAACATCATTATTAGCGGAATATTAAGACCGAGGTCAAATCAAGTTGAAAGGTGCTCTTGTGCATGCATCTTCATTTTTACTGTTATATAATTAAAGTATGTATTAGGTATTTTTATCTACATAGGTATAAGCATCGGTGGTTCAGTGGTAGAATGCTCGCCTGCCACGCGGGCGGCCCGGGTTCGATTCCCGGCCGATGCAGTACTTTTTTAGACTTTATTGAAAGTTTATTTTTTGTAAAATATGTGTTATGTACCAAAATAGGAAAATGTGGGTCCTATCCTATTCCTCTTTCTCCCCCTTTTCTCACTTTTTTAAGCCCATATCCATCTCCAGGGTCCCAACTATCTTTGTACCAAAATTCATCAAAATCGGTTTGGCCAATTAGGCATGAAGACGTAACAAACAAACAAACTCACTATCACAAGGATTTTATGACATTCCGACGAACAGGAAAGTACTGGTGGTAGATCGTAGACTCAAATCAAATAGCAGTCATCAGCTGTTGGTGAACTATGCTGGAGTAGCTTCCAATCTAACCGAATGCAGCTGCTCTGTATTTTACATGGAGCGACCACCTATCGGTCCTACACTTTATTGATTGTGTTGTAAGATATCTGTAGGCCTACTATGACATCTTAAAACAGGACTTATTCCACTGAGTGAAAGAGATGGTGCTAGACACCCTGTATAGCTCTGTCCCTTTCCCTAAGCGGAATAATGGGTAGCTGGACGGGTAAAACATTTTGCTGTTCTACGTTCAAATTGGAATGTAATTTTAAATTGCACGTCACAATTGCCGACTTGGAATGTTGTTATGTTCTATGTTAAGCGTTGCTGAGCTAAACGGTGGGCATACAGACTAACTGTTGTCAATAGACGGACGTACGGTGAGCTACCCATTGCTCACTGTACACAGACCCGCATCTACGGTGACGGAGTTATGTTGCGGCACCCAACGCCTTGTGTCACCCTCTTAGGGATTTAAGTTTTACTGAGCACCTATGTCCTTAAAGGATCCCCCATGCAAAATTTCAGACTCCTCACAATCCCTTTTTTGGGGTGGGATATCATCAAATAGGGGAGTGTCAGACTTGCACTGACTAAAACCCACCTATGTTCCTTCTATTGCCCTTTACGTTCCGGGGCCGCGGTATCTCTTTCGAACAACCCGCAACCCCGGACAATCAGTAAAAAGATATTATACTCTTATGTAATGACGTGAAGAAATCTGGTTGTATGAAGGTATAATGGTACGAAATACACACGCTGCAGCTGTGAAAACAAGGTGATTGATGCTTGTTCAGAAAAGGCTTTTTTGCCCCTTGGTGGGATAATTACGGTCTGCAAGGTAAAGTGCGAGAACGGTATAATTAATATATTATAATTAAGTTAAGCAACATGAATATGATGTGTTCATTAATCAAAGGTCTTACGGAATTGTGCTGATTTTGAAATACGTAACATCATCAATTTATCTTACATTGTGAAAGTCAATTTACTGACGAGGTAAATAAGTGAATGTTTCATTTTGCTGTCTGTACTTTTTATTGTATCTTTAAATTTGCTGTCAGAGGCATGTAGCATCGGTGGTTCAGTGGTAGAATGCTCGCCTGCCACGCGGGCGGCCCGGGTTCGATTCCCGGCCGATGCAGCATCTTTTTTTTGTGTTTTTCCCCAACTGTAATTGACACATTTGTTATCCCCATACAAAACAATATATTTTAAGATACATTAACATATTTTTCAGAAATGTTTCATTTTAACTAATGACTCATCTTTTCGCACGTTTTAAGCAACAAAACTATTTTTTTTTTTTATATCTTGGGACAACTCACACACGGCTATCTGATCCCAAGCTAAGCAGAGCTTGTGTTATGGTAACCAGACAACTGATATACATACTTATATAATTTATAAATACATACATATAGTATTATAGATAAATAACATGCATCCCTAGACACAGTGACCTATATCCAAGGATGACTAAATGCAACGACTTAACAAAACAGAATATAGGACAGCAGTAAAGATTGCCCGGGAACCCGGGGTCCCTTTGTATAAGATTTATTACATCACTTTAAGTTCACAAATAAGATCTTCAGAGGGTCATTTAGGGTCCTCTTTTTAGAGATGGGAAATCATTAAATACCTTCCCTAGCTCGGAGCGGCGTGGGAGTATCAAAATTTTTACTAACTACAATTCATCCATGTTCCCTTTTTTGCCTTTTGTATTCCGGGACCGCGGTATCTCTTGCGAACAACCCGCCACCCCGGTCATTTAGGGCCCTGGCATGTCCACAAAGAGAAGGAAAGTTACATGCAAATTGTATTCTGAATTGATCCAAAGCTGAACGAGATAGAGTGAAAATCATTCAATGCGTTTTGTATTTAGTTCTTCCTTTTTCTATATTAGAACACAAAGAAAATAAAACATAGGTATACTGGCCTTATTGGTGAAATTCTAGATGCGTAGTATTGGTAACTAGTGTGCGTGTATGACCAGATTTATAGTACGGCCAACGAGATGCGATACGAAAGGTCATTAACCTAAAGAACAACTGTGGCGTTGACAATCTAATATTTAGCTCTTTCCATCTTGTGCCTTTGTCGTAATGTCTCGATTTCCCGGCAAAAACATGACAACGTTAAGACGGCTTCGCCAACATACGGGCGGCCATTTTAGATGGGGTTTTAGCATGGGTTTTGTTTACATTTGGTATCGCTTCTCGTTGGCCGTACTATAGGTTCATGTTTGCGAGCTTAAAACAGGTGGCGCTCTTTGGGTCCTGCCTACATCCACGGGGAAAAGGCGTGAGTTCATGTGTATGTTAACATTTTCTGTATTCTACTCACATACACAAATATCCAGACTCGAAACAACTACCTGTAGCAAACATTTGTTCTGTGCGGGGATCGATCCCGCAACACATAACGCAGCAGCCAATCGCTCAGCTACTGCGTCAAACAAACCAACTGAAATCGCCAGCTTGTAGTAAGCAAGCCAGGTTGCTTCAGCCCAGTCAGGGATCTTACGTTGCGCATTAAGTAAGTAAGTAAAAAGTAAGCAGCAATAGTCGCCAAATTTAACACGCGTTTATTTCGTAGGTCAGCATCGTCTGCCTAGCCTTTTCCCAACTATGTTGGCGTCGGCTTCCAGTCTAACCGAATGCAGCTGAATATCAGTATTTCACATGGAGCGACTGCGTATCTGACCTCCACAACCTATAGTACTCGGTTACGATACCCTTATTTCTTTATATTCTTATTTCGTAGGTATTGGCAAGATAAAAAAAATACCCGAAATATTGCGAATCTCTTTAAGTTTTTTTACTGTGGGGGGTAGATTTTATAATACCAAAAAGTAAAATTAATCAAAAAATGTCAGCTGGGTATTCTCGGCGGTTAACTGATATACGATACCCCTTAGCAGGACTGGTTATAGAAAGGCATTCATACGGTAAATATTCCATTATATCACAATTACATCCACACAATAATTTAATATAACCATGTTCTTGTCCGCATACACAAGTTAATAAAAGCTGAAAATGACGTACATTGGACAATATTGAAGCCGTCTGGAACGTGCCGCGGCGGACATTTTTATTTATTAAAGGGATCAATACGCTCGCTATATTTGTAGCTCCGGGCTCCGCTTAAATTTATTTCTACTGGACCTAAGGTCGCCTTTTAGTTGGTATTATGTGTCGGCCTCTATATCTATTGTTGTTTGTAGTGATCCAAACAGTGTAGAAAAGATGAAAACATTTAACAGTTTTTTTTTTTTGAAGATTGCTCCACACTAGGAATTTCTCCTGTATCTTACTGCGTTTACAAATATATAAAGTCACATACACAAACGGCCAGACCCGAAACAACTAACTGCAGGTCATACAAATATTTATATATTACTGGCTGTGCCCCGGCATGCTTTGCTAATTTCAACCTCGCTCCGCCCAGAGAGGGGGAAGTTTTTTGATGATTGCCCACCCCAAAAACAATGAAAAAGGGGGCTCTATTTGACACTTTTATAGAACCTTCGTGCTTGCGTCCAAGTCGCACTTGACTGTTTTTTTCCACACAGATATTTACTCTGCTTCTACTGAGAAATTCCTCACAAAAAAACACAACAAAAACACTTTGCTCAATTACAGTAGTAGGTACCTGCAACCGGTAAATCACCAAGACAGACCAAAAAGCTCTACAGTTAAATAAAAAGTCCATAAAAAATAAAAATAATTTACGTAAGTTAACTTTGTAAAGTTAATTAACATAGCCAACATTATTAAATTATGAAAAAGAAAATGTGGTACCGTCTTCATAGCTAGTTAGAATAAATCGTAGTTTTAGCAAAAAGTAATGAGTTTCACACAGCGACTATTTGTACACGTCTTCACAGGGATATAAATAACTTCGGTTATGTGCTCTGTCGACAATCTTAGTCATAGCGAGGACGATTATCTATCTAATAAACTACCAAGAGTCTGACAATTATCGTCTAACTGTGCCTGTAGGAACATTAAGGGCTGAATCTGCGTTAGTCTCCGGCTCTGTGGGTATGTGAAGGACCCTGTCACAGGTACCTAAAGAGTTCATTAGCCTCATATGACAGACCGACACTGCAGTTTAACAATTACTTATTCTCTGTCGTAGGGTAGCAGGACGGCACGGTTGGTGCATTACCTTTCACAATTATCTTACCGATTCTTAGATGGTAATACTTATTATATAAACTACATGTTCAATAAAGATTTTATCAAGTGTCTTAGAATTGGACGAACAACACTAGAAATCCTATGTGAAATGTTATGCGCAGGATTCACTAATCATGGTTTTGTAAATATTGCAGTGGCTAAGCGCTTGACTCCTGCGCTACGTGTTGCGGGTTCGATCTCCGCACGGAACAAATATTTGTATTACCTACAGATAATTGTTTCGGGTCTGGCTGTTTGCGTATGTGAGTTTAAATGTTTGTAAACGCACCCACGATACAAGACAAATTCTTAGTGTGTGGCAACGTATTTTTATTTAAAAAAAAATATTATATTTTAAATCATCGTTGACCGATACATCTCACACACTTCCTACGCCATTGTCTTTTTCTTCTTTTTTAATTAATTCAAGTGATCTAAGTATTCGAATGTCATGGCCAACCATGGTCGTCATGGTTTGGTTAAGTTGGAGAAGGTTTTCAGTTTACCCAACAAATTATGATAGGCAAATCCAGTTAAAATAATACACAAGTATTTTCTTGAATTAGTTGTCTAAAATACCAGTTATAAAGAAAAACTTCTTTTGTGGAAATTTACCGAAAAATGCCAAAAGAATTTGCATCGGCCGGGAATCGAACCCGGGCCGCCCGCGTGGCAGGCGAGCATTCTACCACTGAACCACCGATGCTTATAGAAGGAGGATCGAAAATTGTTATTGGATTAAATGTACAGTCAGCATAATCATTCTTGCGTAGTCATGTTTAATAATGTGGACAGTGAAACGTGCTTCTGCCGCGAGGTCAAATCTAGGTGAAAGGTGTCTTTAGCGCATCTTTACTTTTACTTTCAATAGCATCTTTTAAACAGATTTGTATGTTGGCAATTCGAATATAAGCATCGGTGGTTCAGTGGTAGAATGCTCGCCTGCCACGCGGGCGGCCCGGGTTCGATTCCCGGCCGATGCAGGAATATTTTTTTGTAATTTTTTACAATATCCTATAACTTTTAGGAATATCTCCTACTACCACTTGCTTAACGGGTATTAAACCGAAAATATTTTGTTCTCCCAGACATTGCATTTTTATATTTTTAAGCCAAAGCTGCTCAGCTCCAGGACCGCATTTAAATTGGTCCGACAACGGTGGTCTACTGATGTTAGCATTTTAAAAACACAAACCAGATCAAAAAAATATTGTTACTTGTTATCCATTCTCAGTAAGCCAATATATGTCTAGAATTCACAAAAATCTAATTTGTTTTTAAAGATAATATGTTTGTGTATTTATTCACAGCATTCATCAGAAATTGGTTCTAAATAGTTTCTAGTCGATTTACTTGATAGTCTGCCAGTTGACGTGGAATTAAACTTTTGACACGCCATCAAAATAAGTTCAGCAGCTTTCTTTTAGAACATATCTGGGATCCTTTAGTAGATAGGTCATAGTAACGTGTTTTTTAAACCCAAGTCATTATCGGCCTAGCCTTTTCCCAACTATGTTGGGGTCGGCTTCCAGTCTAACCGGATGCAGCTGAATATCAGTATTTTTCATGGAACGACTGCCTATCTGACCTCCATAACCCAGTTAGTACTGTGTAATACGATACCACTTGGTAAGACTGGCTGTCAGAATTTCGGGCCACTGACTACCTGTAACGGCTGTCAAAGTTCTAGAAATGACAGCCGGGACCAACGGCTTAATGTGTTTTCCGAGGCACGGAGGAAACTCGGTATGTCAAACGTGATCACTGATTTAGGCAGTCACTGCTTAACGTAAGGATCGATTCGAGCGGCTTTTGTTATTTGGCCACTAGCTAAGCCACATTAATAGGGGGCAAATGCAGATTTCCTGGCTGCTATTAGGAATTAGGGAATTACCCATCGAAAAGCTTAGCAATCTTTTTTCGACCTGAAATATTATGTTGATGTGCCCTTCATCATTTACCTTGTCCATATTTTTCACACTGGCGAAGCCGTGGGCGCCAGCTAGTACCTATATAAAATAATTTTTCATTGCTTTCTTAAATCAAAGAGATTATAAATTAATAGACAACTTCATAATGTCTTTCCTAAAAGGTGCAGGCAGCAAGACAGGCAAAAAATGTAAATGACTGCGGCGGCCATTAAAATTATAATATTAATTAATTTCTCCCAGCACAATTTCTTATTTGGAGAGAAATATGGTAATTAGGGACATTTACAGGGTCCATTAAATAAATTATACTATTCATTTAAAAGGGCAGGTACTGGAGGCTTAAGATTGTTAATACTTCCTGAATAAAGGTTACTTAAGTAGGTCCCATAGGGTCACCCCTATTACCTATTAAATTTGGGTACTATTCAGTGGCGGCGCGGCGTTAGGCGTCGGCGACGTCGGCGACCGCTGACGGCCTCGCGCATATGGGGGCCTCGCAAAAAATGTTTCGATTAGGGTCACACAGGGAATAATGGGTCTTGACAGACAGACAGATGGACGACAAAGTGATCCTATTAGGGTCCTATAAGGCTGACTACATGAGGGGCCTGCCAGGTCCACCTGCCGGGGTTGCGAGTTGTTCGAAAGAGATACCGCGGCCCGGAACGTAAAGGGCAACAGAAGGAACATGGGTGGGTTTCAGTCAGTACACGTCTGACACTCCTCCCCGCTCCGCCCAGAACGGGAGAAGTTATTTGATGACTTCCCACCCCCAAAAACAATGAAAAAGAAAGGGTTCCATTTTTTCGTGTTGAGGTACAGAACAGTAAAGACTGAAAAAAAAGCGAAACAGCGGCTGGTGTTAGCTATGATGTAATCTGGAACTGAAAGGGGCCCCGCAAAGCTGATGTCGCTGACGACCGCATTTGGTCTAGCGCCACCCTGGTACTATTAGATACAGCCCTGCCTAACCCTCCAGTGATACAGGCGTGATTTTATCCATATTAATATTTTAAAGAGGAAAGATGACACGGCTTGACGGCACGGTTGGCGCAGTGGCTGAGTGATCGACTGCTGCGCTGCGCGTCGCGGTTTCGATCCCCGCACGGTTCAAAAATTTTTATGATCTACAGGTAGTTGTTCCGGGTCTGGCTGTTTGTATATTTGAGTTTGTAAATGCATCCACGACACAGGAGAAATTCCTAGAATGGGGCAACTTTAATAAAAACATAAAATGGGGAAGGTTTTACTGTTTGTCATGGTTTTTTTTGCACGGTACGCCAAATGTTTTTTTCTAAAACAAAGGTCTAAAAAGAAACTTGCATCGGCCGGGAATCGAACCCGGGCCGCCCGCGTGGCAGGCGAGCATTCTACCACTGAACCACCGATGCTTGATACATGGTAAAGTAAAATCCGATACGATTGAAATAATCAAAGTAATAAATAGTGCTAACGTTGCCTTTCACAATAATCCAACAATTCTAAGATAGTAATGTTCTTATTATGCAAACTACATGTTCAATAAAGATTTTATGAAGAGTTGTAGAATGTGAAGGAAACCAATAGAAATGTTATTTAAAATTATGAGCGCTTGATTCACAAATCATTATTTTATGATTGTGGCAGTGGTCAAGTGCTTGTATCCCGGTTTCGTACCCCGCACGGAAAAAATATTTGTATGACCTACAGATAGTTACTGTTGTTCCCGGTCTGGTTGTTTGTGTATGTCAGTGTAAATGATTATAAACGCAACCACGGTACAGGAGAAATTCCTGGACCCACTCCAGGAATTTCTCATGTACCGCGGTTGCGTGCAAAGTTTAAAAAAAATCTAAAAAAAGGGGAAAGATTCTACTGTTTGTTTTCTCCGAAACTATTGGACTCATTTTGACCATATTTCACACTATGACAATATGACACTTAGCAGCTAAGCAGCGGGTCAAACCGCTGGGCACAGTTAGTGTTAACCCGTCGCGCGATTGCTAACAATGTAGGTAAAGTGCCCCAAACGTCGAGCTATTTTGAATGATTTTTTGATTTTGGTTAGACCTTCGGAAAAACGAAGATTTCATAGTTATATCGATAATTATATATTACGAAGTATATGTTTCCAGAATCCTTATGAGTTTTAAATAAATTTTATAAATAAATATCTAATATATGAAACCCACTCACAGCGGTGCAAACTTTGCACCCGTGTGCAAATGCGACATTTGTGGCACAAGTAAAACTTTGCACCCAGTGTGACACTTTGTCGCGCGAGGGGTTAAATTAAATAATTATACACTTACCTTCAAGGCCTTGATAAGTACCATAAACTGCCTGCATGATTGTACGATGTTAGACATTGGTCATAAGGTCCCCCAAGAGTCTGCACGGCCACCGGTCTCTCATTCAGCAGATTCCCGCTTCCTGCAGCAAGACAGCATCTACCTACTAGAAGACCTTATAACGCTGTGCCTTCTTCCACGTGTTCCCCACAGCAGAACCTTTCGGTCTCTATGCATTTTACCTTCAAACAAAAACTAATTGGAAAATCTAGTAGTTGGTGACTTTTGTACATTTCATCGATTTGAAACTACCAAAGCAATATCTAATCTATCTATCTCTATCTAATAATTTTGAAAATCGGTCCACAATTGACGGAGAAATCGCGTAACGAACATACAAAAAAAGTCGATTATGGTGATTTAAAATTACCCATTTGAATCGGATTTTGTTACCAATTACGTGGGTTTGTTTTTGCACGGAACTCCAATCCATTTTTTCTAAAACGAAAGTCTAAAAAGAAACTTGCATCGGCCGGGAATCGAACCCGGGCCGCCCGCGTGGCAGGCGAGCATTCTACCACTGAACCACCGATGCTTGATACGTGATGATCTAAAATTCGTTACAATTGAAATAACCAACGTAGTAAATAGTGCTTGCGTTGCGCATTGCCTTTCACAATAATCCAACCATTCTTAGAGAGTAATATACTTATTATATAAACTACATGTTCAATAAAAAAAATATCAAGAGTTGTAGAAACCACACAAACAGTTTTACACGTAATTTTTTTTCAAACGAGATGAGGCCAATGTTTCGTATCCCGACTACTCTGAGAAGAAACAGCCGAAACAAACTCAGAGTTCATTGTCTCTTTTAAGGCCCAGACAAAATAATCTTGGTCAACTTACATGAGGACTATGCAGATAGCGTCTGAAATGGTCTTTTTAAGAAAGCACCACACAGATTGAGTGGACCTGTCCAGTCAGTGCAAGCATTTGTCAGTTATCGTGTAGCTCAACTCATAACCCAAGGAGCTCAACGACACGACGGACAATACCAAAAAAAGGACATTTGTGTAGGTCGCTTATAGTACTCAAACTGCCTTCGCACGAAACGAATATTTGTAAGCCTTACATTTTTTCTAAACAAGCATTATACAGGAGAAATTCCTAGTGTGGGGTATCAGAAAGACAGTTAAGTTGTTGCACTAGATCCAGTCCAATATCCGGATTGCTTGTTCATATTTCCTGCGCAACTAGAATCGTGAGACCACCAAATTAGTGCCGTATGCTGGAAGAAACGTCAAACATTAAACAGGTGTTGTATTATCTTACGGAAAGGTACCGACCTCCACGACCATTAGGCATTATTATGAACTAGCTGTTCCACGCGGTTTCACCCACGCTGCTCAGCACCTGTTGGTCGTAGCGTGATGTTACATAGCCTTATAGCCTTCCTCAAGAAATGGACTATCCAACAATAAAAGAATTTTCCAATTCCAACCAGTAGTCCCTGAGATTAGCGCGTTCAAACAAACAAACAAACAAACTCTTCAGCTTTATAATATTAGTATAGATGAGCACAGAAACCCGATATAAAAACGATGATTTCACAAAAGTGAATGTATCATCATTTTGGTAAACGTACGATTAAAAGAACCGTGTTTATAAGAAACTGGTATAAGCATCGGTGGTTCAGTGGTAGAATGCTCGCCTGCCACGCGGGCGGCCCGGGTTCGATTCCCGGCCGATGCAGTAACCTTTTTTTCGTGAAATCCTTACTATTTTAGTTCCCCAACTGTAATTGACACATTTGTTATCCCCATACAAGACAATATACTTTAAGTTTCGTTAAAGTATTTTTTTTAGAAATGTCTCATTTTAAATAATAATAATAATAATAATAATAATTTATTTAAAAGAAAAGACAACAGCGGTCCAATGGTTAGTAACAACTTATCAAATAAAGGGTTAGTTAAAATTTAAAACCTAAAATATACACTATATTATATATTACTGCCGCACCAGCAACCGCAACCAGTGAACACGCACCGGCGCATCAGGCTTATCGGCTAGGGTTTGAAGAATGCTATTGGGGCTGGTCCTAGATCTGCTTAGCAATGAGGCAGCTTTTCTCCTAATGATAGCGTGAAAATCATCCACACGCGCTATAGAAAACATGCCCGATGCACTACAGTACCTAGGCAGCCCCAACAGCACCCTGAACCCATTATTATACTGAACCCGCAGGGCGTCTAGAGCCTTCCGCGTATAGTTAACCCACAGACCGCCCGTGTAGAACGACTGGCAAAACGCTTTGAATAAAGTTAGTTTGACGTCATTACTACAACGAGCAAATCTGTGAGCCAACATGTTGCATCTTACTGCTAGCGCCCTGCGTTCCCGTTCAATATCTACCAGATCCTTGAGGTCCTCAGTGACATAGTGTCCTAAGTATTTAAATTGTGTAACCCTATTAAGTGGCCTCCCACTGAGACATATTATGGGATCATAACGTACATGCCTCTTGGGGGCCTCAAAGATCAGGTATTCGCTTTTTAGCACATTATACAGCAGGCCATGGGTTGCCGCATACCTCTCGCAAACTTGTAGCATCTCTCTAATTGAGCCAGCCGTTGGACCCAGCAGCACCATGTCATCCGCATAGCTTAAATTATTGACACTAGTGCCATCTATAGAGCACCCGACTGGTTTACCACTAAGCTCAACGATCAACTCATTCATATACAGGTTGAAGAGCTTAGGTGAGGTTAACCCCCCCTGCCTCACCCCACACTCCAACCTGTACGACTCAGACAGAGTGCTACCCCAACGCACTTGATTGCATTGATTCGAGTACCAGTACTGAAACAAGCCCGTCAACTCCAGTGGTAGACCCGCCTCCCTGACCTTCTTCCAAAGGATATCATATGACACTAGGTCAAATGCCCTGGAGAGATCAAGGAAGCACGCATAAACCGGAGTGTTCCCATCCTTATAGTATTGGACCGTCTGCTTTAGACAAAGAATTGCACTTTCTGTGGAAAGTCCAGGCCGGAACCCAAACTGTCCGTCATGCAATCTGACCCATTTGTCCAGTTGTCTGTCAAGCAGACCGTCCAACACCTTGGCAACTACAGTGGCCAAAGATATTGGTCTGTAGTTCGCCTTGTCCGATATATCACCAGTCTTGTTTTTAACAATGGGTACTACTACCGTTCTCAACATATCGGACGGTAGGTAGGAGTGACTAACACAAAGCGTAAAGAACGTCGCTAATATTCTAGGCAGATGAACACCGGCATATTTGAGATGCTCGATGCTGAGACCGTCGTGACCAGGAGACTTTCCCCCTCCCATACACAGGATTTGTTTTCTTACCTCCTTAGCCGAGAAACGTATCGGCTCATGATCACGGCTAATCTCAACATCGATTCCCCCATCAGCCGGCCCTAGCTGTGATGATACCATAAAACGCTCTCTAAACATGTTAGCAATTTCTTCCGGCGAACTACATTCCCCCACGCTCACAGGGCGGCTCGGCCCAGCCTTCAGTTTATTGGTGGATTTCCAGAACTGAGAAAAGTTTTTAGATGCCCTGTGTGACGCTAATATGTCCATCTTGATCTGGTCCTGGTGATTTTGACACCACTTAAGCCTACTTCTAAAGATCTTTTGGCTTAATCTCATTTCCTCCCATATTCTCCCAGACTTAGGCTTGTTGTACATCAACCATTTCTGATACTTAGACCGAGCCTCCCCATAAACGCCCTGGACATGCTTGTTCCAGCCTGCCACCCGTTTTGCCCTTCGAGGTTGTTTATCTTCCCAGGCCTGCGTCGACGCTACTGACATAATATTAACAATCTCACCATACATACAGTCCAGAGCACACCTATGTTCCGTACGATTGCACATTCTATCACCACAATCACGGAATAATTCAGGAAAATGAACACCTCTTAATTCACTGTTACATAGGTCACGATACTCATCGATCTGCCTTTCATCCCGGTTTTGCCAAATCACCTTATTAATATTAGCAGTGTCCTGTAACAATTTTGGTACAATTATATTTAAATTGCATTCCATGATCACGGGAAAATGATCAGACCAATAGGTATCCTGACCTACACTGACATTCTTCACAGTATGCCAAGCAGATTGCGTCACGATGCAGTGATCCAACCATCTGAGACTTCCATTTATGTCACTTATGTACGTAACAACATCAGAGTTAATGCCTAATTTTTCGACATCAGCACACAACCACTGATTATCTTTACAATAATTATTTAATTCAAACCAAAATGGCTGGTTAGGATGAGCATTAAAATCTCCCAACACGTATATTGCTTCAGTGTCACTATTCTCTATAATGGCACTCACTTCACCTAAACAATTTGAAAACTCGGTAAGATTTTCTGAGTTATCCGTTGGCATATAGACACTAAATATTATTATAGAACGGTTGTCACTTAAAGTTGCCCTTATAGCCGTTAGACGGTCATTCTTACAGTCCACTGCATTCACAAACCTAAACAATCCCTTGCGCCACAAGATAGCTACCCCTCCATAGGGACGCCCTTTAAGGATTCCAAGAGATGTGTCTACTGCAGATTTCCCTACGTACTCAAAATCTGTATGTATGGTGTCAAGAAAGTGTATATCATGAGGGAGAAGCCATGTCTCCTGAAGGGCTATGACATCCGCCCACTTACACATATCCCTTACAGTGTCCAATGACCTCTTAACAGACTTACAATTAAACGTTACAAACTTATTAAGATAATCACACTCATTCTTATGCATTATGATTGTTTTTGACTGATACTCGAGTCAGAATTTAATCTGTTATTATTCCTAAATTGTACAAATTGCCGAAAATGGATACCTTCTGGCCATAAAGCATCACTCAAAAACAAAGATAACTTGCTTTTATCAATGTAAAACTTGAATGAATTGTAACCACGCTCACTCTTTGACGTGATTTTTTCCAATGTCACAGTTGTTTGCGTTTTAGAACGAATATAGTCAATAATGTCCTCATCACTCGTCTCCTTACATATATTGGAAATATATAAGGGTACCTTAGTCCATGCCGCTCTAAACTTCGAATTACAATCATAAGTAGCTTTTCCGGTGTTACTAAGGAACCTATGTCGCAACTTCCTCTTATGTGTCACAACAGTCCATTCCTCATTTATGTTCCCTACTAAATGACCGGAATTCACAACATTAACGCTCGATTCACGATTTACACTCGTTATCTGCGGCTCGGCTACAGCCATAGCTTCACTAACCACATTCACATTCAACTCGGGCGCACACTTGGTAGCGGTCACGGGGGGGACGGCAGGCAGGCGCGGGCGGTCCATGCCCGAGCACCCAATAACCGGTCGCCCGTTCGAAAGCACGGTAGGGGCCTCCACGCGCTTTATTTTCAACGAATCACCTCGCTTGGACACAGCTCCTTCACTTAGCATGGCCGAAACCGAGGTACGGGCCTCCACGTGGATGTCCTCTTGACCTTGCGCATTCAAGACAGTGTTTTCTTTTGTTATAATTACATCTGTACTTTTTAGTCTAGGTGTTATAGACTTTTCATTTATAAATTGCAAGTTTACATCACCACCATCACACTCAAAACTATTGGCTAAACACCCTCCGCATACCTCGTTCACAGCATTAAACTCCACCTCGTCGGACGGTTTAAATTTAAAATTCTGCATCTCCTGTCGAGTTACAAATTTGTTCTCCAATTCACTTATCTCGCCTTGCAAAGATGATAGTTGACCTTGTAGCTTTAACACATCCTTAAGCAACCGGGACGCATCCAAGTGATCGAAAGTTACCGGTGGTAACTTGTGCAGTTCCCGCGCAACAAAAATGGGTAGCCGCTCAGGATCCGTGGCGTCTATTTGTTTTAATAAATCAATTATATCCTCTAGGTCTTTTCGAGACTTTTCATCCTTTTTTCGATTAATCATCTTCTTTAACGGCACAGCTTCAAATAATAGCTTTTTTGCTTTCAAAATATCCTCAGCCGAAAATGCAGTAACACATATCCTCGATAAGCTCGTCTCATCCATAATTGCTATTTTATTATACACGAAGGCAAGAACTTCATTGATAACAATGTTGCACGAACTACACTTCACAACATTCGAGGTCATTGCCCCCGACAACAGCTGTTAAGCGCGCGCGAATAAAAAAGTCGCACAGGTCCGACCTTGACAAGTGCGCGCACTGGACTGTTGTCTTGACAAGTGCGCGCACTGGACTAAATGTTGACACATCTTTACGCAGATTTTAAGCAACAAAACTAATTCATCCCTGGACACTGGCCCAGATTTTTTGTTACTAAATTTGAATGTGTTATTATTATAGCCGAAACTATCATGGACCACTTGATACTATAAACTACTGTAAGTGGCGATTTTACCCTCCCTGTTGTCTCAACCTCTTTCCTTTTAGATCGACATTTTTTTTTTTATTAAATTCATATTTCGAATTTCATTCTGTCATTTCATTTTCAACAGTCACTTTTTCACTGATTACGTCTTTGGATCTCGGCTAGCAACTACTTGTTCTAGTTATTGTGTTTTTTACTAAATTGTACCTATTTGTGAATATCAGTTTATGAACTTTTTGTTCAGTTTTAGTTTTGTTCAGTTTTTGATAAAAACTAAATGATATTACTTAACCAAAAATACACGAAATGTATTTTCTCCCTTGATAAAAGGTATGTGTAAAATTGTTAAGTATTAGTTTTCTACCTCTTCTACATTGTTTTTGTGTTATAGTGTGTCAATTTTGTTATTTTATTGTTCAAGGGTCCTTCGGGAATAAAGATATTTTAAAACCTGTAGTGGCTAACATTTTTACACCTCTAATTACCACGTCGCTTGAAGTGCAACAAGCGAGTGTTACACTACTAACTACTTATGCATACCTACTCGAAGAGACACTTGCAGGCGCGTGGCTACAATGTCACGTACGCAATCAGCTAAGCCTAACCCTTGCTAGCTTGCTAGCTTGTCAGCGGTCATGGGCACACCGCATTGTTCATATACATAAAAAATCCTAAATGTATGTCGAGAAAGATGAACCTAAAAAGGCAGAAGAAATACTAGGTTATCAAAGCAGGAAAAGAAAGAAAAAAATGATAAGAAAGGAAAAAAATAAGTTTATTTGGCACTTGCCAAAAGTGCACACAGTAATTAAAAATAAACTTTAATCTTAACAATACCTAGTCCAGTCACTTTAGACATTTTAAACCCTAATCTGAGGAAAAAATCCTAATGACCTGATTTTTTTGTACAGCATATATTACGATATATCATGAAGATGTGAAAAATCTACATCAATATCGTGCGGGCTATAAAGTTACAAAGGTCAAAAGGTCGCGAAAATCAGTTTTTCGCGAATATTTCGCGACCTATTGCTCGGAGGTCAATAGAGGTCATTATAAAAAAATTTCCTCATAAAATTGTCTACAAAAACCATCAATTTAAAAACTACTAAACAACAAAAATCTTGTTTGTCTCACTATTTTCAATAATAATCATTTTCCTGTTCGTTCTTTGCACTGTATACAATCAGTATTCTAGTATTGTATAAATATGAAGCCTAAATGTGAGTGCACACACGACGGCAGGTCAACCTATTCTAAACTATTATAACCTGATCTCTCTACTATGGATCGAAGTTCTCTCCCTCAAACGGCCAGCCACCTCCTTCGCTAGCATGACTGCTTCGCAGGAGGTGACCGCTTCCCATTCCTTCTCGCCCCGGTCCATGGACGCGAGGGATCGCCGCCGCCGATCGCTTCTACGAGGACACGGCGGTGCTCCGCCCGCGCTGGGCAGACCGCCACTGTGTGCTCCACCGTGTCCTCCGGGCGATCGTTTTCGTCCAAGCTTACGACATTAACGACCATGTCTTTTTACTGCGTTGACTTAGAGAGTAGATTCTTTCACAGCTCTTAACCTTGTTCAAAGTTTGTCTGTCAAGACCCTGTATCTCGGGCATGCGTGGAAATATAGAGTTGAAATTAAAACCACATATTTAAGCCTATGCAAAAAATCAACCCTCTAAGTTTACGCAGTCAAAAGATATGACCGTTTATGTCGTGAGTTTGTACGAAACTCTCGGTCCGCGATTCTGACTCGCTGTTGGCCGTATTTTTAGGGTTCCGTAGTCAACTAGGAACCCTTATAGTTTCGCCATGTCTGTCTGTCCGTCCGTCCGTCCGTCCGTCCGTCCGTCCGTCCGTCCGTCCGTCCTCGCTTAATCTCTGTGACCGTTAGCACTAGAAAGCTGAAATTTGGTACCAATATGTATATCAATCACGCCGACAAAGTGGTAAAATAAAAATTTGAAAAAAATGTTTTATTAGGGTAGCCACCCTATATGTAAAGTGGGAAGTGTTTTTTTTTTTAATTTCAACCCTATCGTGTGATATATTGTTGGAAAGGTATTTAAAAATGAATAGGGGTTTACTAAGATCATTTTTTGATAATGTCAATAACTTCGGAAATAATCGCTCCAAAAGTAAAAAACAATGTGTCCCCCCCCCTCTAACTTTTGAACCATAAGTTTAGAAAATATGAAAAAAATCTGAAAAGTAGAACTTTATAAGGACTTTCTATGAAAATCATTTTGAACTTGATTGACACAACAGTTTTTGTACAAAAAAGACAAAAAGTTGTACAAAATAATTTCTGGACTAAGTTTGTAGTAAAATCGTATATGCAAGCATTTTTTGTAACTTTGTTTACATATTTTATTATCCTGAACGTATCTTTTTTCAAACAAAAAAATAATGATTGAAATCGGTTCTCGCAATCCAAAATTACCACCGAAATTGCACGTCTTTGTATTAATTAGTAACCCAATTCCCCGAGAGATGGCGCTGTAGGTACTTATTACATTGGATCGGGTATTACCGAATTGTTCGGTTGGTCTCATAACTGGGAACACTTATTGTGACGGACGGGAAACTACGGAACCCTACACTGAGCGTGGCCCGACACGCTCTTGGCCGGTTTTTACTTTTGAGTTACGTAACCCTAAAAATAGTAATTTTACTAAATGGGTACACAATATTTTAACCATATTACAAGTCTACTAAAATAAAAGCTTCCTTACGTTGATAAACAAGTCCTCCATCTTTATTTGTGGCGACTAGCGACGCCGACGTGTGAACGTATTGAGCGATCAATCACGATTAGTCACGAATAGCCGGTAAATGTGGATTTATGTCCGGGGGTATCAATAATACGCCATTATTATGGATGGCTTAGAAAATATTGCTTAAGGTAGGGTTGGAAAAGGAGTTTACTCAAATTGGGATAGTTATTTTTTGCTCTACGCGATAATCATTATAATACAATATATCTGGAACATCGAATATCGGTAGTTCATGACTGGTATAAAGAATAATAATAAATTTAGAATTTTAGTAATAGTTGTCACAATTTTAGAAGAGTAAAACATTGTTTGACAGAATTTTTTGCCATTTTTAGAGTAGTTTTAGTTTTGTTCGTGACAACAAAATTGACGCCAATGTGTAGGTAACTAGACTCAATAGAACTAGAACACTAAAACTAGTTAGAACTAGACCAGTTTTTTTAATCAGAATTCAATTTATGAAAAGCACATGCAAAAGTGCTACAAATTCTCATTAAAACATAATAAAGATGTTAGGTTAAAGTATAAGTTCCCGAAAGTTTTAAGTAAGTAGTAGTAGGTACTCATGGAAATGAAGAGCTTTTACTAAAATGGAACCTTTGTTAATCGGGGGCAAGTCCTGAGGACTTGTCCTGAAAACTGAAACAGTCGCGAATTGCGTCCATTGTATAAAATGGGCGTCACGTTGCAATTTGGCAATTTGTGGTTAATTTTCCCGTATGGGTATAGGAAAATCAACCCCGTTATGGGCGGAGCGGGTAGGAGTGTCAAACTTTTACTGACTTAAACCCACCTTGTTCCTTTCTTTTGTACCACCCGCAACCCCGACAGGCAGTGACCCTGGCAGCCCCTTTGATTTGCTGACATATCTTTTAGGCACGGCCTGTCGTTACTAGATGGACGAACGGTGAGCTATCCATTGCTCACTATCCTCAGACTCGTGTCTACGGTGGTCAACTTTACCATTTACACACAATTTACACACATAGATTGGTAATCAGTAAATCCGACAAAAGCTTTTTAGCTTTCTTTTTATTTATTAATCAGACATTGTCTCAAGGATAGAACAAAAACAACATTATTCCATTTAAAAAGTATTCAAAGACAATTTACAAAGAAACAGACGCAAAAGGATTTACAAAGAGGTCGTACGAAAGAGAATTGCTCCTTTTCCACTAAAAGAAAATCTATATTAGAAAGCAAGAATTGTTTAAAGATTTTAAAATGGCAATCCGGTTGTTTTTCGTATTTAATAAGACTGCAATGTTCCATCAGTTCGTTTGCTGTTTAATAATGCAAGGAAACAATTCTTATTGAAACGGAGTTTAATTTAATCTGCGAGGCTTTTTGTGCTTCGTAAATGTTGTTGTTTTTAAGACCCGGGCTTTGTAAGTTAAGGAACGAGACATTAATCTGCAGAAATCCATGATGGTGAAATGTCAATTTAAGCTAAGCATTAGGTCCTGGGTTCGATTTACCTGTGTGCCATAAGGTTTCAGTTGATGGCAATAGGCTTATCCCCTTTTGCTTAAAAAATATCTTGCGAAATGCGTATGTGCTGTAACTCTGTAAGCAACACTTCTGCGTAATCCTACGGGGGTTACAATGCAAGGGGAATAAGGTGTCAATAATTAAGTTTAGCTAGTCAGTTTTCTACTGACTAGCTAAACTTAAATGTCAAACAGAACTCTGCTTCGTAAAGGCTCTTTAAAGTCGTTAAATGCAAAACGGCTGGATGCAAAAACGTTGTTCAGTGTAATAGGTTCATTAACGAAGTTTAAAATTCTTTTACGGTCCTGAAATTACTACGAAATCGCGTCTGCTAGAGCTTTTTACTAGTATCGTTTATTTTCTTTTGTCAGCAAGACAGCAGGTGGCTTACCAAGTGTTGGTGGTCAGACAACCGCTTATAGGAGACCAATGCATACACGGGCGCTGTCAGTCGGGATTGGTCATCTTGAAGCTGCAACGGTTCATTTTTTTATTTATGGCTTCGCTAGCGTTAAATTTGGGGTAACACAGTTTCCCTTTCCTAATTTTGCAGGTACCTGCTACCTGTAGTTTTTGCCCTTGTGCCTTATTTATTGTAATACCAAATCTAAGTTTTCCCTTTTCCTCCTTCTTTCTCCCTCAATTCTCTCTTTTTTTTAAAAAAAGCCTATGCCGTCTCCTGTTTCCTATCTCTGTACCAAAATTCATGAAAATCAGTTTGGCCACACAATAAGACCATTACAGGCAGTTTTTTATGCCAGGAAACAAAATGATAAAACTACAGTCCCGGTCACAAGACGTAACGAGTTGTGAAAGTACTGTAGTTGCCCATTCCGAAGCGTTGATCTCTATGGAGACTGCCAAGAAACTCCATGGTTACTCTTGGTAATCATTTGGTTTTACAATGTTGTTGTTACAGCGTTATTACTAAAGTATAAGAGAACGTAGGTCATTACATACATAACAAAACGTAAAATAAGATAAGAAAATTATCGATCTTCATCATTCAGTCTACACCTTCCACTGAAAATGGCTTCATTCGCTTGAAATGAATCTGGCACACGACCAATTTTCGTTCACACAGTCACAAAAAAAAGACTCGCGCACTGAGGGTTCCCTCCAAACTTGTAGGTAATTAATAAAGGTACCGAACACTGCTAACGAAATCATCATCATTTTGCTGCTGTCCCATTCTATTTGGGGCAGCGGAACCCGTTTTCTTCTTCCATTCTCCCCTATCTGACGTCACGGCATCATTCACTCCTTTCTCTTTCATATCATTACTTACACAATCCATCTCAACATTCTCATGTCCGCTACATGCAATCGTTTTTCTTACACCTTTTTTACAGCCCAGCTTTCTGACCCATACAGTACAAGAGGTCTAACCACGGACTTACTGTTACTGTACTGTCGTTGGTTGTTGTAAACTGTTGTCTAATAGATCGACGTAATTATTATGTGGGTCGCGGTTAGTTAACCAACTGCAAATAAGTTTGTAATCACATTTTATTGATACCTATAATATACCCTGTACTGGTACTCTATAATATTACTTCTTGCCAAATTTCACGATTCTAGGTCAACGGGGAGTACCCTACTAATTTTGATTCTTTTAGCGAACGCATAGGAAAGATATTAACTATCGCATCTTATATGCATTTTACAGCACCAACGTATAGGTCTTGACAGACAGACAAGAAGTGATCTTAAAAGAGATTCGTTTTTTCCTTTTTAGGAAAAAAACGGATCTCTAAAAAGAGAAAAGAGGAGGAACCCTAAAAAAAATAGACCTAACCGTGGAAAAACATTCATTTGCGAGTCAGCAACTTGGAAGCTTATCTGCCCTGACTGCACCGAATACATTTTACTCATTTAGGTATAATCGCTTGTCGAGACTATATATACAAAAGATTCTATTAAAAGATACGACATTCTATACAATATTGCAGCCAGCTAATAAACTCGAACGTGGAGTCAATTAAGTCCACAGGACGGTTGGGTTTCCCTCCGAGATGCTCTCGATATAAAGTTATAATCTTATTTGCACTCATTTTCAGAACAATTTCCTCGGAGAGAATGATTCCCAGTAAGTATAATTATTGGCGCATTTGTGAAATAATAGGGAAAGGAAGCATTGTCGGAGTTGAAAGATCTTGAATATGATTTTTATCCAGTCATCATTATCTGTCTAATTCTTTTCACAACAACGTTGGCGTCGGATTCCAGCCTTTTCGGATGAATCCAGCCTAGTACCTGCACTTTACATGAAGCAAAATCAAAGTCAAAATCATTTATTTCAAGTAGTCTAGTTACAGGCACTTTTGAACAATCGAAACATTGACATCATTAAAATGAAGCTACACTCCCAGTCACAATGCATAATAACTGTGAAAATACTGTAGTTGCCCATTCCAAAGCGTAGATTTCAATGGAGAAATATTAGAATGGGCAAATATTTGTTTTCAAAAATGTTTTTGTTTTATTTATTTTTAAATAAGTAAAAGAATATATAAAACAGAAATCATCAATTTTTTAGTATTTCTAAATGTTTTTTGTTTTATGTATAAATACAAAAAAAATATTCTTTTTTATTTCTTTCTCCCTAAAAAAAATTTGTAATCAAATATATAAAATTCTCGTGTCACGGTGTTTATTACAAAACTCCTCCGAAACGGCTGAACCGATTTGAATGAAATTTTGTGTGCATATTGGTAGGTCCACGTAGGTCTGAGAATCGGTCAACATCTTTTTTCCATCTTTTATGATAAGGAGGACCTGAGCAGCGGGTGAAAGCGCTGGGCACATCTAGTTATACTTTAAAATCTTTTGTACAGAAGAGCCAAGATTTGCTTGTTTTTTGGTAAGTCAAGGTTTTGGGCTTGTACGACTTTAAGCAATTATTGGTGGAGGTACCACCACTAATTGCTATTTCAAAATCAAAAACGAAATATGGAGGTTGCTATTCTCACAAATCCGGCACCAAAAGGTACTCTACTATCCCTGAACTCTACAAATCCTTTTTTGCTGCTGAAAAATCCTCAAATAACTTCCCCCGCTCTAGGCTGAGGATAGTGTCAGACTTTTACTGACTAAAACCCACCCATGTTCCTTCTATTGCCCTTTATGTTCCGGGGCCGCGGTATTTCTTTCGAACAACCCACAACCTCAGCAGGCGGTGGCCCAGCCAAGCCCCTCTGAACTCTACAAGTCCTGGATTCAAAGTAATTCAGATTTAACGTTCGCATGTTTATCAGTAAAGTTATCAGTTGTCAAGTTGCTCAATTAACTTGAATGTTACGTCGCGTGAATTTTATCACCAAGTTCGTGACAAGCGTTACAACGTAGCTGTCTATCAGATGTGCCTAACTTTACGGTGCTTTTATAAAAGGAGGTAGGTAGAACTGCTTCGTAGTTCTAGTTGTCAAAAGGTTCTGAGTCTTTTTCTCGATATGGTTATCCTCAATGACCTCCGCCCTGAAGAGAGCGGAAGGGTCTGTCAGACCCGTAAAAATAACCTGACTAAAACTACACGGCGCGCGGCGTTCCATCGCACACTTGCGTCGGGGGGCATCACGCTAGAAACCCCTTTTTACGGAATAAAAATTCAGTAAAGACGGTGTTTTTTACAAATCAGAATAAAAAGCTGAATTTGACCTCAAATATTCAAGTACTTACCAAACGTTTTTCTATTTATCAAACTTTTTGCGCACAAAAACTGGCTCCATAGATCAATGGAATGGTTATTTTCTATCAACCTCACATAAAGCCCCTTAAACCTAATACAAAATATTCAGGTTAATGGCAATAAAAGCGAACTTTCAATTCGGAATCGAGTCAAACGGCCCTTATCGGCCATTTGCGAAATAAACTCAATCTAAACGAATTTTATTCGCAACAACAGTAGGGACGGCTGTCGTAAAAACGTTTGACTTACGATTTCGGTTGAATTCGGGCGGCCGTAAACCACATGAACTTTGTTATCGCTAAACTTGTTAAAATATGGTAGGTACGGTACTTATTCTAATGCTATCAGACTTATGGGGGCTCGGTGACTCGGAACGTGCGTCAAGAGTTACCGAGATACCGCGGCCTCGGAACGTAAAGGGCAATAGAAGAAACATGGGTGGGTTTTAGTCAGTACAAGTCTGACATGCCACCCCGCTCCGCCCAGAGCGGGGGAAGTCATTGGATGATTTCCCACCCGAAAAAAAAAAGCCATTGTTTAGACTGTAATTGCGAAATGTATAAAACAAAATTAGAACGAAATCTTTATAAGATCACTTTGGTGTCCGTCTATCTGTCTCACGTCCTCTATCTCGGGAGGGCCTCGAGGTATCGAGTTTAAATTAAAACCATATACCTACTCAAGTCTGTGGTCCCTTGGAGCTGTGAAAAAAACCTCTAAGTCAGAAGATATGGCCGTTTATGTTGCAAGTTTGTTCGAAACCCTCGGTGCTTGAGTCCGTGTTGCACCTCGCCGGTTATTTTAATATATTTTGTACTAGCTGGCACCTGATTCGCCCGTGTGACGATCGAAAGAAGTATCCTATGTATTATTTCAGACTATAATCTACCTCTGTGCCAAATTTCATCAAGATCCGTTCTGCCGTTTTGGCGTGAAAGAGTAACAAAATTCCATCCTTCCTCACAAACATTCGCATCCTTACTATAATAATATTACAAAAGCGAAAGTGAGTTTGTTTGTTTGCTTGTTACCTCTTCACGCTTTAATGGCTAAACCGATTTTGATGAATTTTGGTACAGAGATAGTTGGGAACCAGGAGACGGACATAAGCTAAATGTTATTTATAAAAAGTGGGATGTGAGGGAGAAAGCGGGAAGAAAAGGGAAAACTTAGCGTTGCTATTACAAATCAATAAGGCGCAAGGGGAACTGTGTTACCCCAAATTTAAAGCAGGCAAAGCCGCGGGCGAAAGCTAGTTTATGATATAAAAGTAGGATTATAATATTAGTAGGATAGGATAAAAAAGCTGTTGGTGACCTTTATTAACAAATAAAATAAGTGTCGTTACAAGTATTCAATAGAAAGAAAGTTTAACATCCATCTCGACAATTCACAATAGTAAGGTTGACTGGTAGAAAATGCCCAAGGCATTAAGTCCGTCTTAGTACAATGTATTTTTTACTTATGCATGAAATTTTAATAAATAAACTACGTCTGTGACCATTTCTAAAATGTTAACGTAATTCATGCTGTGGTCCTATTACGATTTTGCTAACGCGGCTATTTTAGCCTCCATTTTGTTGGATGATAGACTGATCTGTTATAATATTAATGTGTGCTTTAGAAATCACGTCCCAATCACGAGCGTATGTGTGCACACAAAAATAATGATTTCACAAAAGTGTGTATTTGTGTAATGTATCCTCAATTTGTAAGACTACAAATCTTCTTAATATATATAAATCACGTGACACGTTGTTTGTCCGCGATGGACTACTACTTAAACGATTTTAAATTAAATTGCACACCGTGTGCAGTTTGATTCCACTTGAAAGATAGGATAGGTAGGGTAGGTAGAAAGGCAAAAAATTGCATTGCAACGCACAGCTAGTATAGGTACTATAAATAATTATGTTTGTGAACGTGTTTCCTCACGATATCTTTTAATAGAACTATGTTTAGAATATATTAAGACAAGCATCGGTGGTTCAGTGGTAGAATGCTCGCCTGCCACGCGGGCGGCCCGGGTTCGATTCCCGGCCGATGCATAAATATTTTTTGCTGTGTATTTTTTACGTGGATTTTAATAGTATCGTTTTCTGCCTTGAATAAAGTGTAGTGTTATCGCAATACCTCTTTATTTTTTCATAACTTTGCCCCACTCTAGAAATTTCTTGTATATCGTGGGTACATTTACAAACATTTAAATTAGCGTACACGATCTGAAACATTTATCTGTAGGCCTTAAAATTTTTTGAGCACGGCAGCAGATTATTTTCGAATTTTCAGAGGGCGCGGGGCGTGGAGAATTATGAAAGGAATATGCACGTGGTTAGCGTTTCCTCACTAAATGGTAGGAATATTCGCTAAACCGGTTTCGAGGGTATGCTAGTACTATTTATTTAATCTGTGCCCTAAGGTACAAGGTAGCATAGGTTACCCGGTTAAGAGCGAGTCGCACACCAAGGGTTCCGTACAAACTTTTGACATAAACGGCCATATTTTTTAACTGCATAAGCTTTGAGAGTTTTTTCACAGACCCAAGGGACCACAGACTTGAGTACTAATATGCTTTTAATTTCATCTCGATACCTCAACGCGTTCACGAGATAAAAGGTATTGACAGACATACAGTAAGGGTTCCATTTTTTCCTTTTGAGGTAAGGAACCCTAATGCAGCTGTTTCATACAAAACTGCAGTTCAAATCTGCAGTTAAAACATATGAAACAGCTGGTTCTAGAAAACACTACACCTAACTCACAAATTTGCAAAGCAGAACTATTACCATGAGTTCATGGAATATCCTTTAAACCTGTGACGACACTGTTGGCGCAGTGGCTGAGGGATCGACTACTACGCTACGTGTCGTGGGTTCGATCCCCGCAGGCCGCATGGAACAAATATTTGTTTGACCTACAGATTGTTGTTACGGGTCTGGCTGTTTGTGTATGAGACTTTGAATGTTTGTAAACGTACCCACGATACAGGAGTAATTCTACTATTACTACTATTACTCCTGTATCGTTTAAAAAAAAATACCAGTTATTTTGATCACAAAGAAAAATGTACACTTGTGTAAAAAGTAAGTATTACACACAACAGCTTTTGTTTTCGGCACTTCAATGTACTTTTCGTTTCGTTTTAATTTTGTAGATTTTATTTCGCAATTACTAAACTGTTACAAAAATGTGTGTTTATTTTATTTGAAAAGCTTTTTATCTAATGGAAAAACTTCGTAAAAAATAAAAATAGGAAGCCAGAACGCTCGCGGTATTTCGCCGACTAATAATATTACTTTCACAAACTAACTGCAGACAAGGTACAAAAAAAATCTAGGTCGCAATCATATTGGAATACTTCGGCAGTAAATGCCAAAAATGTAGGCAAAATGCCAGAAATATAAGGCTAATGTTTTAATATCAAACGTAGTCATTTCTTGTGGGGAAACTTTCGTGAGATAGTGCCTTAGGTATAGACCCTAACTTTTTATAGCCAACAGAATTAGGTTTTGTAGGTAACCAGCCTTGGGGAACATTGAGACATTTTTTGTCGAGCCTCCTAAGTTTGACAACGTTTTTGCCAGCCCGTCTGCTGCCGAGTACCTCGATAAACCTCCAAGTTAAGATTAATTAGATAACGCTTGATTAAGTTGAGGTCCCCGAAAATTCTGTTGTTTATGAAATACTAGCTGTTGTCCGTGGCTTTGCTTTGCTTTGGTGGTTAATATAACCTGTGTTAAATCAATCAAATCTGATCCAAATGTTTTATACTAGGTCAATAACAGGCAATAACAGGCAAGAAACTCCATGCTAAAACAGGACATAAGCTATCTCCGAATACTCACACCACGCATTAATCGGGACAACTTAACTAGTTAAACCCACTAAATTATCCCTTTGCACTTGTTTTCAGGCATATTTAATCCACATATGCACATGAAGGTATGTCTCCTTAGGTGCCGATTTGGGTTCATAAATTGGAAAATATATACAATAACTAGCATTTGGCCGCGGCTTCGCGCTGATTTGCAGGTACCTGCTGCCTGTAGTTTTTGCCCTTGCGCCTTATTTATTGTAATAGCCGATACCGCGGCACCACAAAGGGCAAAAACCAACATAAATAGGTTTTAGTCAGTAAAAGACTGACTCTCCCTCCCGCTCTGGAGCGGGAGACGTTATTTAATGATTACAGATCCGAAAAAAAGGCGTATAAAATAATAATGATCCTCCATTTCGTTCTAGAACTCGGTCTATTAAAGATAAAAAAACAATTGAAAGAAAAGTCAACCAGACAGACCTCTTTCCAATTAATTTCGGAAACCCTCTCTATTTGTAATCCCTTGTTTCCTCGCTCCCCAAACTTGCTCGTTTCATTATTCCGACTCGGTTTGTGATTCAATCACAACAGAACGTAAATGGTTAGTTAAAACAGCGGACTTAATCAAAGTCGTGAAATTCCTAACTGGGCCCAGTACAGTCACACGCAGGGTGTTTGAACTGTGTTTTTAGTACCTCAAAAGCAAAAAAGTGGTACCCTTATAAGATCACTATGTTGGTCTGTCAAGACTCTTTATCTCGGGAACGCGTGGAGGTATTGAGTTAAAATTAAAACCATATTCTCAAGTCTGTTTCCCTTAGAGCTGTTAAAAAATCAACCCTCTAAGTCTAAGCAGTCAAAAGATATGGCTTTTTTATCGCAAGGTTGTACGGAATCCTCATCGCGTGAGCTTGACTCTCTTGACCGGATTTTTTCAACGTGGAGAACTTTTAATTGAAATAAAACACAGAAAAATGGTATTCACGTCAATGAAAGCGGCTTTTTCGACGTTTCTTTTTGTGCTATTCCTGTTTGTGTATGAATATTCGGGCTTTCAGCCACCGCAGCTGTAATCTTGAGGTCCAATTAGCATGGTCTGCATTACACCCTGAAATATGACTTCCCTTTTTCTGGGAAAAGCTGTATATTTGTTTATACTTATTTATATTCGTAAGCGATTTTCTCTCAGAATAACGACTATGACACTGAAATAACCTAGTCATCTGCCAAGCCTTTCTAGAACTTTATTGGGGTCGGATTCCAGTCTTACCTTGCAGCTGAATACTAGTATTTTACATGGAGCGCCTCCCAAAACAATTAGTACTAAACAAGACTGACTGTTACACTATCGGGCTAGTTATTACCTGTTACTACTGTAATATATCTTCAAATGTTAGACAGCGCGGTTGGCGCAGTGGCTAAGCGATCGACTGCTGCGCTGCGTGTCCTGGGTTAGATTCCCACACGGAACAAATATTTGTATGACCTGCAGATAGTTGTTTCAGGTCTGGCTGTTTGTTTATGTGAAATCCTAGTGTGGGGCAATGTTATAAAAAAAAAATTACGGGACTTCACTGCTTATCAGCACGGAGGAAACTCGGTATGCAATTGGTGATCACCTATCCACTGGCCAATCTAAGCAAGCGTGACCTAACCCAATTAACCTTAAGATTAACCATAGCGGCTTTTATCATTTATCAGGCTCTGGGCTGGCAGACATGTGCGTGGTCATGTTCATGCAGCCAATTAATGTGTTTTGTTTATTTTTAATTATTGAGTTTACTAACATAGGCTAAGTTGATACTAACACTATATGGATCGCTTGGTCTGAAATAAAGATTTTGATATGATTTGATTTTCTTATTTATCCACGAGTTTCTTCAAGTTAACATGTTACATTAAACATGGTAGTACATACAATTTAAAGAATGTTATGCAACAGTAGGCTGACACCAGCACCCTTACTAAGTTGCTAAGACAAATTGTGTTAAATATGCTGAGCCTGACCCTGCAGATGATTCAGTAGAAGTCCTAAAATACCATGTTCCTATCAACATTATATTACAGAACGAGGAAATAACTTTGACCGCAGAGTACCTCATAAAGGACCCACTTCACGGCACTGGACCCCACTTCTACCTTATTCCGTTATCTCTAGTGTCTGTCCTCTCCACAGCTGTGAGCACCAAATGTTCTTACTCGTGACTGTACTAACTACATCCATATCGCTAAAGTACTGGGACTAACTAATCACAGGGATTGTTCGGTACTAGATACGATAGACGAAGGAATGTAGTGTGTGAGACCACATTGACACGTAGTACCGTAATGAAAGAAGTAAGAAGAAATTCATTGCTTATTTCAGGAAATTGTTGATATCTCATTTTAAAAAAATAGTCTATATCCGTATCCAGGGTCCCAACTTTCTCTGTACCAAAATCAAAATCGGTTTAGCCATTTAAGACGTAACCAACAAACAAACTCACTTTCGCTTTTATAATATTAGTAAGGATTCAGTTGTTGTACTCATTTTTTTTAAAAAACGTCGCTATCAGGAGTAAGGCCCAAGGTAACGGTGGGTAAGGACTCCAGAGATAGTACTGCCTTTTGAATCAGTCCCTTGATACAACCGCCTTAGGTGACCTTCGACGTTCGTAAGGGCTCTTGCTCAGCTAGTCCTTATATAGAATATGGCCGCACCTTTTTTGATACATTCTGACTGTTTCCGAAGGTTTCGCTAGACATTACAATATCTACCAGTACCTAAGCTCCAAAGAAAATATAGCATATATGTACCTGCTATTTATATTTCAAAGATAGATAAAGATACTGCTGGGACAGGCAACAAAGATGATACTATCTAACCTTTAAAACCACCTGTGCGAAAGTATTAAAACCTTTTTGCTAAAACTGAATTCAATAAAAATACTTCGCTTCTCTGGCAACAAAGGGGTGACCTGTAAGCCTTTTCAAAAGAAAAAAAAACTATCTAGTGGATAGTTTTTTGTTGGTATCTAGACTATGAAGGTTGAAAGGATTGAATAGTGCCATCCATACCTTTTGATGTGATATCATGCGAGGTTGAAAAGCTGTAACGTCAGATACGAATCCGATACAAGAGATCAAAATTTCAGCTTTGAAAATTGTATTGGATTCCTGACTGGAAACGGGGTACCTACAGCAGGCTACGTTCGTTTCGAAAACTTTATTTTATATTTCATACGTTCGTAGGTATTTATTCTGGAAAAATATATTGAATTTTCTTTTGTTACCTATTTCAAATTCGGAGCTGTAACTTTTCTGTCTAGAGAAATTGAAATTGCGTTAGATCTGTAAATTGAACTCTGTTGTTTTAGTCTCCGATGTGTACCTGGGACAGTTAGGAGGGTAAAATTTATTTATTGGTTTGTAACGAAGTTTGAATGGCCCTCGCTTCTTGATAAGGTAATTTTAGGTACTCTTTACTACCTAGGTACTGTAATAAACTACTATTATTACGTAATTGAAAACAGATACGACAAGGTTGATGCAGTGGCTGAGCAATTGACTGCTGCGCTGCGTGACACGGGTTCGATTCACGCACGGAACAAATATTTGTATGGCCTACAAATAGTTGTTTCGGGTGTGGCTGTTTGTCTATGTAACGTTAAAGAGTACTTTAAGAGTATAATTTTAGTTCATATTTCACCAATACAATGTCAAACAATGAAACTAAGGTGATGCGGTTCTATTCTTGTGAATTCTTTATTTAAAAACTTGAGTATACGAACATCTTTGCAAACCAGCCTGTACTTTCAAAAGTTTGATCAATGTTATCAGACCTCTACTATTATTACGTTGTACCTATTAGTATCTCTTTGTTTTTCAGTGTCTTTCTACGAGTACAGTTAGCATTAAAATAATTAAGGTTCTTCGCGGCAATTTATTTATTATCCAAATAGATAGGTAATATTTACGGTAGCCAACTAGCTATGGTACATTAGAGATCCAAAAGTGTCTTACCTTACCGAACCGACACGAACAAGATGTAGCGATAATAGACACTAGATACTTAATGGAATTTGCCGATCGGCACGAACTGTAAGTACCAATAGTTTCGGGTCGGCTTGATTTTGAAAAATTGTAGCTACCCTGAGTAATTGAACATTACCAGTTACAAATATAACGAGTGTCAATTTTACTGAGTACGTAATAAATTTATGTTAATAAATATTGTGCAAATAGATCCATTTGTTTCGTTTGTTTACAATTTCCAATACAGACCGGAATAACCAAAATTGCAGTTTCAGCGAAAATATTTTGCTGACCTCAATTTATTTGTTCGTTTATGGAATTTATACAATTTTATAACAAACAACTCATTTTGCTTCTGCGGAAATATTGGTCTGAAGTGTATTACATAATATCACGGTTATTTTTCAGGGAAGGGTTATTCAGACCAGCTAACATTTGGCCGGTTATGTCTAAATCCTTTGTATTAAAGGGTTAAGGATTTCGTCACCAACCGGTTGCACAGATCCAACCTCTGGGATAGTACAGTCCAGAATACTTTAACAGTAATATTATTACTAGCTCTGACCACCGTTAGCTCAGACCCTGTTCCCGATGCTGCACATGCTGGTGACTAAAACGTTTTAATATTTTTTTTAAAAAAAATAAGTGTTTTCTGTTTTTTTTTAAGAAATATTAAAAAAAAATGTAATAAGATATGTGTAAAAGTGAATAAAAAGAAAATAAAATATATATTTAACTGACAACAAATCTTGTTCGTACCTATTTTCTACTAAAAACAGGGTTTTTTTTAATTGCCGAGAGTGCATCATGCCTATCATACAGCCTACTACTGCCCCACAACCTGACGAGAAGAAAAGATTATGTTGTCAGCTAAAAACTGTATAGCTTATGCAAACAGTCAATCATCATGATAACACCCTGAAAGCGTTGTTGAATTAAACACGCACTTTTCCCGACCTATATATCAAACCCACGACCCGCGAAGGAATTTCGCATCGAAGCAGAAATTATTTGAACCTCAAACCAACCTAGCTGCCGCGGGAGACGCTTCGGGCGTCGGGTGACGCGACACCACTGGTGGCCACCGTAATCGCGGGTTTGTGGACGTCTATTGTAACCAATGGGTAGCTCAACGCCCGTCGTATTGAAGACAGGCCGTATCAAAGGCGTAAGGCCGTACAGGCGCGAAGATTTTATTGATTTCCATCCCTAAAAAAAAAGAAAGCGGAAATAATTAGCCAAAAATAAATATACAGAAGTAATATGTAGGTACACACGGCAACTCACAAAGCATAAACATTTCCGGTATAACACAGCCGCACATTGTATTTTTATTTCGTAGAATGAGAGATCCACATAAACTAGTTTTATAAACCTCAGTGGTCGTCGTGCGTACGCCTTGAAAGTTCGTTCTGTTTTCACGCTTGATTGAAATTATCTCTTTGATTTTATTTCACACACGAAAGAATCTTAATCTTGTTCCTTTGGCAAATACTTGTACCGTGTACCTTTATACCGTGGTTTGGTACCTTACACTTGATTTCCTTTATATACCTTCGTTTTTTAAAAAGCTTTGGGATTCTGTCTTATTCATAATGTACTCAGGTAAAAAGATCTTTTGACGAGTCGCTAACATATGTTTTTTTCTTACGACATCTTCCTCATTTCTTTGTTTCCCTACAAGAGGAGTCTTATAGAGGGTAGCTCTATAAAGTCCCGACTTTGCCACAGTAATCACAAAAACATCCGACCAAAATATTCCCAAAACAAAATATACCTTCCTTCGTACCATATCTAGCGTATCTCTATTTCCAAAATAGACAAACACGGGCACAGTGAATTTGATTGAAGCGGATATTTGGCGTTCCGGTGCCGGTCGCCAGGGGCGCCAGCATCGCTCTAGTTTACTTTCATTCTTTTATCCGATTAAAATCCAATAACTGTGTCCGTCCAGCTTAACCGGGCATTTGTTTTCACCGGATTTAGTGGATATTATTTTAGATTGGAAGCCGTGAAGTTAGAGTACACAATGCAAAAACTAAATAGAGCAGATTGAAATAGTGTTTTTTTTGCATTGCATGATGTGTTTTTAGGTAGGCATGTAGTACAATCATTCATTGCAGGCTAGAATTGGTATTTAAATCATTCGATCTACGAATATTACATATTATTATAATTCGACTTCAGACTGGGACATCGCCTAATTTTAATCAATAAGTAGGGTAACTGCTCACCTAGTTTTCATCATAGTTATTGACAAAAGGTTGGTCGGCTCGACGACGATGACTCTTCGCGACGCGGCCTTTTTTAGCTGAAGTTAATGTTTAATGTAAATTTTTGTATTCTTTTTTTTTTTTATTATTATTTAGTTTTTACATTTTTGTTTCTCCGGCTAGCCGGGAAGTTCTGATGGCACGGGCCTAAGCCAAGTGTTCATCAGTTGGTGCGGGTATGGAAATAGCTTCCACACGGTTGTGTGTAGGCTGTGTGATATTGTCTATCTCACACTGCAGAAACTTTCTTACCAGCCTGCATGTGTTAAGGATTACTGCTTTCTGTAGTAGGTGGTAGGTGGTGGCTGGTAAGTTTAGGGAACTAAGGGACTGATGGAGCTGTTTGGGGACAACTCCTGTTGTAGAAATTACTATGGGGACAATGATTACTTTTTGTAGACGCCAGAGGCGGGTTATTTCGTCTTTTAACTCGGTGTATTTGGAAAGTTTTTCTGCTATTGTAGTCTGTAAGTTGTGAGTGTTTGGTACGGCTATATCTATCAGAAATCCAGTGTTGTTTATTTTATTAATTAGTGTTATGTCTGGTCTATTGTAATGAATTGTGCGGTCGGTAAAGAGGGCCCGGTCAAAATACAACTTTGTTGTGGTGTTCTCTAGTACTATTTCAGGGGTATATTTATAATATGGTACTACAGTATCTATAAGATTATACTGACGAGCTAATTTCTGATGGATTACGTTAGCTACTTGGTCGTGTCTATGTTTGTAGTCGGTTTGAGCTATTGATTTGCAGGCACCAGTTATATGTTGGATTGTTTCCGCGGAACTATTGCATTTCCTACATGTGTCGTTTGGTAAATTCTTTATGATGTGCTTTCTAAAGTTTTTTGTTTCTATTATCTGGTCTTGTATTGCTAGCATAAACCCTTCTGTCTCCGGGAAGAGTTCACCTCGATTAAGCCATGCGTTCGACGCTTCTTTGTCGACATTGGGTTGGCATAAATCTTGACGGTGTCTTCCATGTAGAGATTTCTGTGTCCATTCTAGACATTTCGTTTTGTCATCAGTCACCCTTTCGTTTCTCTGTTCCGTTGTGTCTTTAAGGTTAAGAGGTGTTAAATGTTTGTCGTTTTGGGCTATTAGTTTATGGAGTGTGGAAGTTTCAGTTTTAGCAAAAAAGTATTGTCTGAGGGTTGTGATTTGTCGATTGTGAAGATTTAAGATATCTATAAGTCCCCTGCCTCCCTCTTTCCGCGGTAGTGTCAGTCTTTGCACGCATGATCTTGGATGGTGTTTACGGAATTTAGTCATTGTAGTGTTAACTTTTCGTTGTAAGTTTTTTAAATCTGTTTTCGTCCAATTTACTATCCCAAACGAATAAGTGAGGACAGGGATAGCAAAAGTATTAATTGCTTTTATTGTGTTTCGAGAGTGGAGTTGTGTTTTAAGAATTGTGTTTAATCTATGTTGGAATTGTTGTTTTAGTTTCTGTTTAATATCTTTGTAGTGTATTTGACTTGATTGTATATACCCTAAGTATTTGTAAGTATCGTGTTCATTCAATGGTTCTATTTGTTCGCCTGTTGCTAAGGTGTATTGGTGTTGATAGTTCTGTCCTGCTCTTACTGAGTTTATTTTGCATTTGTCTATACCAAATTCCATTTTAATATCATTTGTGAATTTCTCTGTCAAGTTAGCTAGTTCTTCAAGTTGAATCTGCGATTTTGCGAATAGTTTAATGTCATCCATGTACATCAAATGGTTTAAAATGCTTTCATGGGTCTCCTCCTGCCCGTCAGCATTAGAATTTAAAGGGATTCCTAGCGAAGTTGAGTTTAATATTTTTGATAATGGGTTAAGGGCAAGGCAGAACCACAACGGACTAAGTGCATCTCCTTGGAAGATACCTCTTTGTATTTTAATTGGACTAGTGTCTATTGTTTTGGTTGGGGTAGTGAGTCTTAGTACAGTCGTCCATGTTGTCATGGCAGTCTTAAGGAATGCTATTATTGATGGGTGTATTTTGTATATTTCTAGTACTTGCATAAGCCATGAATGAGGAACTGAGTCATAGGCTTTTTTGTAGTCAATGTACATGGTAAATAAATCGGATTTGGTCTTCTGGACTTTTTTTAAAACAACAGAGTCAATTGTTAATTGTTCCTTGCAGCCCTGACTAAACTTTCTACATCCTTTCTGTTGTTCAGCCAAGATGTTGTTGGTATCAATGTGTTGATATAAAAGTTCAGATATGCAGGATGTGATGATCTTATACAAGGTCTGCAAGCATGTAATAGGTCTGTATTTCGCCGGGTTTGAGAGATCATTGTGATCTTTTGGTATCATGAAAGTGGTGCCAGACGTTATGAAAGAGGGTATGGATGTAGGGTCTTTGATAAATGTATTAATGAAATTATATAAATAGCAATGAATTGCTGTGAATTTCTTGTACCAGTAACTATGTATATGGTCTGATCCAGGCGCTTTCCAGTTATGTAGCTTTGACAAAACCTTATGAAAAATTTCCGGGGATATGTGCTCAAATACCATTGGCTGGATGTTACTATTGTTATTTGATAGTTCTGATTGTATCCAATCAGCTTGAGAGTTATGGCAGACTGGTTGTTCCCATATGTTTGCCCAGAATTGTTTAACTGTTTCTGGATCAGGTGTGGTATTTTCATGTGGGATGTTATGCTGAATATTTGTTGTTGTCTGTCTGATATTGCGATAAAACAATTTTTCGTTGTGGATGAATTGAGTGTTTTGTTGTTTTCTTAGAGTGCATGCTTTATACCTCTCAAGTCGGCCTTTTACGACGCAGAGTTTTTGTTTTAGTGTATCGAGTGTGTGTGCTGCTTTTGTGTTAGGTTCTTCGTGTATAGTGTGAGTTTTGTATTGTTTTATTATCTTATTAACATGTTTTCTTAGTTTCCTACTACTGTTGCCATTAATAAATTGTGTCATTCTACCTATTTTGGTGCGTAAATCTTTTATTTTTTGTTCCAGTCGTTTTTGCCATTTTGGCTTGTATTCTGTTTTTGGGACTCTGATACTTTCTCGCGGTTCAAGTGTTATCCTTGCTCCATTTACTTTAGCAGCGGTCCATGCAGAGCAATAAATTATGGTTTGTAATGTGTTGAAGTCGGTGTCATTGTTGATATTTTCTAGGAGAGTGATTTTGTTAAGATAACTAATTATTCTTGCAAGATTTTTGGATGGTTTCTGTTTTGGAATATAAATTCTATTTGTAGGATTTGTTTCTTTAAAAAAATCGAATGCTTGTTGAAAAGTATCGTCTATCAATACATCCCTTTCAGGATTAATTTGTGGATTAGGTAAGACATCTGTTTCAGTGTGTAGCTCAAAGTTATCCAATGTTTGAGAATTAAGTGTAAGTTCTTCTACAGAGTTAGTTTCAGTTCTGTTTGTTAATTGAGAATTGATGTTGTTCCTATTTATAGTACCTGCAAACTGGTCCCTATTGTTGTGTGAGTTGAGGGTTTGTGTTCCGAGTTCTTTTGCTACCTCTGCCTTTAATGAATTTAATTTATCACTGCTTATATATTTATTGTTTATTATTGCTCTCCTCTGATCTGCTATTCTTTGTTCGCTTAGGTGAGCAAGTGATGGAAATTTGCTAACGAAATCGTCATACATCCGTTTTCGATATACCGTTTCATTTGTGCCTAAATCTGTGACTAGATAATAAGATCGCATTATAGCTTCATTCTGTTCACTAGTCCATCTCATTCGAGTTTGAGTTTTATTTTGTGTACTATGTGCTTCTATGGTTGTAGGTGGTACTTGTGTAGGTGTAAATATTTGTTGGTTACAATCTAAAGTGTGTTGCGTCTGTAGAGTAAAATGATTTGATTGCAGTTGATCTAACTCTTTTTCTACTTCCTTTCGAATGTCGTCTATTACTTTTTGTGGTAGTAATTTGTTATTTATGATGGCTCTACGTTGGTCTCCTATTCTCTGTCGGCTAACCTGCATGTCTGGGAATTTTTCTACAAATTTTAGGTGGAGTGGTTCGAGGTAGGTTCTTTTATCTGTATCTAATAAGGTTAATTGAATGTAAGTACGCAGAATGAACATATTCATTTCAGGTGTCCATCGCCTGCGTTTAGTAGAAGCGCTTGTAGTGGGTGCAATCTCACTGTCAGTGATGACATCTCGCACAACACTATCAAGCGTGCTGGTGGTGGACAAGCTCGCTTTTCTTCTTGTCATGTAGGAGGGGCGAGTCGAAGGGATGGATGAAAATAACGAAATGGTATCATCGCCCGTGGAATCGGCTGTAGCTTCTACGTAGTGAGCCCGCCTGTTCAGATCACTACGACCAGCTGTAACAATCTTTTCGGTGGGAGCCCGCTTGCTCAACTCCTCACCGCCGATGGTTCGCATGCTGTGGCATCCAGCATCGGCCCCAGATGCGCCCCGGCGCTCCCCGGGAAGCGACCGTAAATTATATATTCTTTTATTACTCATCTCCATGAAGGGTTACCCTGCCTTGTTAGCCGCGTAAGTTTTTTGTACAGTTGTACAATACGCGTGTCCGCCCCCCACGTAGCTAGATGTTCAGCTTGGACGTAAGGTTGGATTTTTGGGGGCTTATTATTATTATTATTATTGATAGGCTCGCGTTTGACCACTATCTCACCTGATGGTAAGTGATGATGTGGTCGACGATGAAGCACGCTTACCTAGAAATAACCTATTCACTCTTGACTTGAAGACCCCCAGGTTATAGCTGTCAGGAAATACAGACTCCGGCAGGGAATTCCACTCCTTAGCAGTACGCACAATGAAGGTATTCCCAAACCGTTTAGTGCGTGTGGGTGGGATGTCTACCATGTAACGGTGGCGCATCGCCGTACGTCTTGTAGTCCTATGATGGAACGGGCTTGGCGGAATTAGGCTGTGCGATTCCATCGCACACTCTCCGAAATGTAACCGATAGAAAACCGAAAGGCTGGCAACGCGCCGGCGATGCTCCAGGCTCTGGAGCTTTGACTCAACCAGCGCGTCGTTGCCGATGAGCCTCTTGGCTCGTTTCTCTATAGACTCTAGCGCTTCAAGCTGGTATTTGGCGGATCCGTCCCAGAGATGAGAACACTATTCCACACACGATCGAACTTGCGCTTGATATAAGTTCAGCAACTGTTCCGGTGTGAAATACTGTCTCACCTTTGCTAGGATACCCAACTTCTTAGCAGCCAGTTTAGCCTAAGCCTCGATGAACGGACCAAAATTGAGGGTAGATGTAAGCGTTACACCAAGAAGCTCAATATGGTCGGTAATTGGCACGGTTACATCACGAAAAGAAGGAGCAGGTTGAAATTCACTCCTCTTTGCGGAGAACAGACACGCCTGGGTCTTAGCAGCATTGAACTTGACCAAGTTGGCATCTCCCCAATCGGAGACAGCCCTCAAGGACAAGTTCAACCGCTCAACCATGGCCTCGCGAAGAGACCGGATCTGAGACCCACTAGCCCCTGCGTTGGACGTATATCTCTCAGCAACAGTGCTGTCGTCTGCATACCCAAAGGTGCCGGGCACTAGCAGACTGTTAATGTGCAGCAAAAATAAATTCATTGTAATGTTTTAATTAATTGAATTGATTGGATTCATTTAAATGTTTGTGTTACATGAAAATCACTGAAATCTCTAATCAAATCCATATTGCTGGTTGAATTTTACTTTTTTTATCGTTGCCAAGATGACTTGAATAGATAGCGTGACAATTGCCAGGGGAGAATGAAAAAAAACCGACCAAGAACGAGTCAGGCTCGCACCGTGGGTTCTATACAAACTTCAGACATAAACAGCCAAATCTTTTGATGGCATAGACTTAGAGGGTTGATTTTTTCACAGCACAAAGTGACCACAGAGTTCAGTAGGTATATAATTTCAACTCGATACCTTCAGGCGTTTCCGAATTCCGAATAAAGGGGCTTGACTCCAATAAGGGTCCCGTTTATTCCTTTTGAGGCATGGAATCATAAAAACGTGTTGCACCGTCCCCATATAGCATAGCACACTGCACAGGAATAAGTGCAGGAAAATGATACAAAGGTGACATGATCAAGTACCTAGCTGAAGGGCTTTACCCCCTTTTTTGCGGATGTGAAATCATCAAATAACTTCCCCCACTCTGGGCGGAGCGGGGGGGACTGTCAGACTGCTACTGACTAATTGCTCTGACTAAAACCTACCCATGTTCTTTCTATTGCCCTTTATGTTCCGGGGCCGCGGCATCTCTTTCGAACAAACCACAACTGTCTGTGGCCCTGGCAGGCCCCACTGCTTTGCCCATCTCTTTGAGGCGAGCCTGGTAAGCTACCCATTGCTCACCGTCCACAGGCCCACATCTACAGTGGCCGGGAGTCCTCTCGCGGCACCATATTTTCCCCATTGAGTTTCTTTATCAGGCAAGTAATATAATCAAAATTACTTATAAAAAAATAACAGACCATACATAAATAAATACTCATTTTTTGCAGAAAAGCCTTGTGCTTAGAGTATTTCAATTAGTGACATCTATTCAATTACTAAGAAACTAAAGCCACAAATAGGTTTGGTAAAATTATACAGTTATTTCATGAAAAATATCTATGTTAAAATAACAAAACACAAAAATAAATACATAATTTAAAAAATTACAGCTTATACCATGGATTTTGAAGCCTTACTTGTTCTATTACGTATTCGGTGCCTTTAAGCATTATTGCATTTAGTGACATCTATATTTATATTAAGAAACTAAAACCGCAGCTTCGTAATAAATTTGGTAAAGCAACGATAGATGGCAGAAACAGTCCCAGAATAATTGACCACGGTCAAGAAAAAAACGGCCAAGCGAGAGACGGATTCGCACATAAATGACTTAAAGTGTGATACCACTGCGATCATATTACTGTACTCTGTGGTACCACATAACGGTAAAGTGTATGATAGACCTACGAACTTAAAGTAGGCGGTTTCTACTATGACCGCGAACTTACTCGGCTCGACTTTGGCAAAGTGACACACGTGAAGCTTGCTCGCACGGAATTGCGATGTCGTCGACAGATCGTATAACCCGAGACAACCTACGAGTTATTATTACTTATTCTGTGTTGCGAGCAAGATTTCAAACACGTTGGATAGCCAACGATTTGCGCGGCGATAATAAAGGACGCGTCCTGATACAGGCGATTAAGTCGAATCATATTTAAGTTGTCGTACTTGCTTGTATGTTTTTCACCTACTTAATACATGTACAGTACAGTATATACTAGTCATGCATTGCGATTTCTCTAGTTCATGGGTCAGAAAAAACAAATCATTACAGTTAGGGTTGCCAACTATACTGTTTTCAACAGTATTATACTGTTTTTCACTAAATTATATTTTTTACTGTTGAACAAAAATGAAGTATACAAAATACTGTTGTCAGCATGCAAACATATTTTCTGATACTGCAGTTACCTACTGAAAAAGTTTTTTCAGTAATGAATGTTAAGTGGCGGGAGGATAGAAGTAGAGCATCTATTAATTTGATAAAAATGAGCTCTTCATTTATTTTAATAACACTTAAAAATGTGGTGAGGCGTATGAAGTTTTTAAAATAGATTGTAAATTGGTAAGTTGTGCGAGAAGTTCTAAAAAATATGTAAATAAAACAATAAATAAATAAAATACTGTTCTTTTTTTAATACTTTTAAATATTCTTCACGGACCTGAATATACTTTATTTCTTGTAAAAAAAAGTTGGCGACCCTAATTACAGTGCTCTGACTTAAATTATAAATTAATATTTGGCGCATAAAATGGTCGCCAATTCAATTCATTATCATTCACGACTTAACGCGAAACGGTTTAACATCAAATCTACCACTAAACTGGTGGCCACATCCCACAGAGTATATTCTAATATATAAAACTGGGGGCAAAAAACATGTCGATGCGGTCAGACGCAAGACTGAGCTTATGACGTCACGCGATACCTCTGCCAAAATAAACACCTGAAAAACTATTGCTGTCTCTTTTTCTTATGCAGTTACTGCTTTGTTAAAAAGAAACAAAACTGTTTTTCACATGTGTGTGTCATTCTCATAGTATTTGTATAGGTAACTATGGTTTCTTTAAAAGAATAGACCATAGGCACTTGAATGACATTGACAAGAAAGCGCTTTTTGTCAAAAAAAATGTGAATTGTATTGAAAAAAGACAGCCATTCTAGAAAGTTATCGAATACAGTCGCAGTGTCCGAAATCGGTTAGATTATCATACAAGAACAAGATCACACAGACAATGCCACACGCTTGATTCATTTTAGTACTTATTTCAAAAAGTATAACAATGTAGAATAACATGCCATTTAAAAAATCATAAACAACTATATAAATATCCCAAGAATTTCATAGATTATCAGATATATTTTAGGCTAACGCATTTATGGATGGCAGGATTTTAGTATGAAAAATAATAATATTACCAAAGTAATATCTAGAATTCTAGAGAATTGTCTCTAGAACATTTCCCTACAAAAGAAAATTATAGCTTTTGGTTGTTCCGTTATTCACTTATTTACCACGTTTTTTTCAAATGGATCATACAAAATTTGACTACAAAAAAAAACCACATTATAGCTTCAAATATCAAGCAGTAGTTCAAATATCTTCATGATTTACACTTTATTTATTATGGAACCATATGAGGCTGAATTTAGGCAAGCTCCTTTGCCTGTCTCTCTCGAGATAAAAAAGTTGATCTGGTTTTAACGCTTATTACAAACCTCTATCGTGTTGAGTACACAGCGTTTTATCTCACTCCGACCTGCACGTATTGTAGATGCTAAAAGAGAGAGAAAAACCTAGTCTCGATACGAAAACCAAGCTTCAGATACGGAATAGTGACGACTGTGACGGTATTTCATAAATAAATGTCAAAATAACTCTCTCGATGCCAAGTGATTATTGTTGTTTTTACTATGTTATTCCGTTTATTTTCTTCAAAAACATCGAGATAGAGTTATCCGCGATCGCGTTTAAAAAGCTCCGACACGCATAATAACATGCAACGTGCAAAATGTACGCGTTTGTGGTAGATATTCTCAACTCTTGAAAATGTCAAATTGTTTTTTAGTGTTTTGTGCAAATTTTCGTTTCAATACATGTTTAAAACTATTGCAAATTAGTGTTAATAAGTGCTGTGTTCTTTTTTCACTTGCTGTTGGTGTTAAATTTGGTGTTCATTGATATATATTGTGATGTGAAGTGTTTTGGTGAGGTTAGTTTTTCTTCCCGCTATTATGAGCTCCCTGTGCTCAATTCCTGGCTGCGGTTCGGTGAGTAATAGCGAGTAAGTTTTCTACAGAAGGACTTCTAATGGATTGAGTAGTTAAATTCGACCGCTGGCGTCTTTTAAGTTACAAAACTATGTGAAGTTTGTTGTGCACAACATAATAGCAGATGTCTATAACTTAGTCCTAAAGAGACTTATGTGCATGGAAATGGCTGATATATGTAGTATATATAGATAGAGAAATTTCAATCATTCAATTAAACTGTTAAAGTACTAATTATGTTATAATACCATTCAACAATTGATTCAACGGGAAATTCTTCAATGTTCTTTTTTCAATACACAAATACTCACAAAGATAGTTTAATTATACATATAGGGGAATTAAAGAGGATCTAGATTCAAACCAGACTTCTTTAAAAAAAATTGCTTAATTCAAAAGTAATTGAAATATGAATAAGTATAATAGATGAGATTATCTCTCATTTTGTTCAAACAAATAATAAGGGTAAGTAAACAAATGTTGGTCAAGAGCTTTTATTGTGATTCAAGGTGACTTAATAATTCCTTGTACTAGGTCATGTTTACATTCTTCAGGATGACAATGGTTGTGGTAAACGAAATGGGTTCAAACCCTGTTACAAGCATAATACAAAAAAGCAGTAATATCATATATGAGAAAACAATTTGGGTTCAAGTCCCAAAATGTACATCCTAATTTTGATGTCCGTATTAACAATTATTAAGTGATAAAATATTTAGTGGGTTCAAACCCCACATTTGTGATGATTATTAATACCAGTTGTAGTTAAAAGATATAATTTAACCCTATATTGTTATTGTTGCAAATTGCGAAATTGGACACAGTATGTATGTATGATTGTATATTGCTATGGTTCGATCCCAGAGCTTCTTTACTTAATCCAAGTCCATGTATTGAGGAGTTTTACGACTAATATTTGTATTATGGGTTCGACTCCCTTATAAACTATCAAATGCGGCTGATCACCAAAGGAGGAACTAGTACTTGGGTTCAATTCCCATAGTACTTGAGATGGATCAGAAAATATTAAAAAAAAACTTACTGTGGGTTAGAATCCCATAGTTATTTTGTCAGTTTATTAAAATGTTGAATGCAAGTTCGACATGTATCCAAAAACATGTTATTGTTAGTTTGTCAATGGGTTTAAATCCCATTGTTGAAATTAACAGTTTCTGCATGGAAGCCAGCCTTAAAATTGTGACGAAAGAGCCAGGCAGACAATCCATGGGTTCAAGTCCCTGGACCCCTAGAGTGATGTGCCTCAGTGCTGTATCACACATATTATTTAAATAGACGTTCAATGTAAATGAATGCTATTTGTGGGTTCAATTCCCATGTTTAATATTTGAATTGTTTGAAGTAAATTAAATAAGTTTTACTTGGTATGAAAATTTGTTAGTTCAATTCCGCACACACTAACTTATTATCAGTATTTGTTACCAGACAGGTAGAAAATGGGTTCGATTCCCTTTTTAAAATGAATTCATGGGTCAATACTACCATCATTTAATACAGCCATGTTGCGTTAAAGTTTTGAAATGGGTTTCGATACCCATAATTGAAAGGTGAAACTATTAGATGAGTTTATAGGTTACTTGAACAAACAACCATAAACTAATAACTAACCATAGATACATATGTCTATCTTCCTAACTTGGGTTCGATCCCCAAGAGGCGCAAGAGGGATATCTGGTACCTAATAGGTTTTTTTTTAATTAATAGGTTTTTTTTTAATTTATTTATAAATAAATTTAAACCCATAAATTTAGCCCTAAAGGGCTCTTGTCGCTTAGTGTCCTCATCGCCCAGGAATAGGGTTTATTGATGAAGAACAACTCTAATATATTTTATAACAGCTTTTTTTTAAGATTCTTTATGGGTATTTGGATGTTAGTAAAAAAAATATTAAGTAGCCATTTTCACGTACTACTGTGTAGCCATCTGTATTGACATTTAGATCTCCTTCACCTTCTTGAAGCTGTATGAAAAAAAATATTGTTTTAATAACCATTATGCCATTACATTGAAATTTTTTAAAACTTTTAAATTTAACTTTATAATTAATTGAAACATTATGTTTTTACGATTAATCGCGAACTACATTTTTTTTTGTTATTTACTTTGAATGTAAGAAAATGTTTGTAAACTGTTTTAATTTAATAAATAAAGAATAAAAGAAAGAATAAAGCGAAAAAAAAAGATAGATAAAAAGATTCAAATAAAGATGTTGGAAAGTGTTGGTGTACTTATTTACCTATCCATACTCCTCTCCTTGCCTTGATCACTTAGATTTAATATTCTACAAGGTATGCATATTTTCTTGGAATGGAATTTAAATATTTTCAAAATTGGTTCCTCAAGAAGGCATGCACATACTAATAAAATTAAATACTTGTATAAATAACTATGGTGTTTTATTTGGTTCTAAGGTAAATATTAAAAAGGTATGGTTTTGCTCACAGTGCCGGCGCAGTTCATTCCTGGGAGGACAGGTGCTGGTCTGCTAATACTCAACGGGTTCACATTCTACATGAAGAACCATCAAGCACATGGGAAAAAGCAATGGTACTGTTCCTCAAGAGACGTCCACGGGTGCCGTGCAGACGTCATCACATACAAAGGCCTAGACGGAAGAGATTACATATCGATATTTCGTGGTAGACATATCCACGATCCTCCCCGTTTGCGTCAGTGTCACGACGGTAGATTTATAAGAGAAAAATATTTCTTTAATAGACAATCACTACAGTGATCTTTATTTTTAAAAGTATTGTTTTTATTTTTTTTTTATTTTATAAAAATTGTGATGTACTTATTGTACTGACTTGTTCTCCTAACGCATGTTTCTAATGTAGGGACCTGCTAGTAACTAGGTGGACAGTTGTTTGTGACTATTTTAGGAAATACAGTATTCTGGTAAATGTGTGTTGGTTTTATTGACCTGCCTTAATCTGTGTACGTGACTAGTTTAGAAATATATTTACCCGATGAAATTGCCAATAAACTATTAAGTATTGTTAAATAAAGAAATTGTAAAGGAAATATTTCTAAATCAAAGACAACAATGTTAATGAAACAATAATTATTGAGCTGAAAAATAGTGATGTAATGAAACTCAAGCAATTGTTTTATTTCATGTTTTAGAATCTGTTGTAGAAAATATTGTAAATATAGATAAAAATATTAATTTTAAGACAGTTTTCTATTATTTTTGTAGTTTATCCTGCTTTAGTGCTTTGCCATACAGGTGTCATGTAGGTGTGCAATGCCATTCTGAATTCCAACCATATTCACACCTGTGTGAAGCGAGCCTTTAGATACATTTTAATGCCCATGTGTTTTTTTAGACCTCTTCTAGATCACAACACCTCTTGCCAAGCATCCTAGAAAAATAATACTTTTTGTACTGGTAATAAGACTCAAGGTTTTTTTTTCAGGTATTTACTACCTTCCATCTCACAGATCTGGCAGCATGGTCTTGATCTACAACGACAATAAGTACTGGATCAATAACCGGTACCAGAACACGATCAACTGGACGTGTAGGGATCGCAAACGGCTTGGGTGCAACAGTTGCGTGCAAACCACCATCGAAGGAAGGTATGTCAAGCACAAAGGTTTCCATAACCACGACGACAACTACACTAAGTATAATTTTAACGATTGATGTCAAGAACTACTTTGGCCAGTCATTACGTCTGTTGAGGGCCGTTGGTCGCCTGTTTGAGCTTGTAACATGAATTTACGATTAAAATCCCATTTAAAAGTGCCTCGTTTGTTAGTGATTTCTCCTTCCTTTTTGGTGCTGAAAGATTGATCTTGAGTGTGGGATTTTCATTGTAAATTAAAAAAAAATGCCCATTTGCGATTGCGCCAAGCGAAAGTAAACTATAATACTACCGCGCGTCATCTGAATTTCGCCAATGGCAACTTACTCGCTAACAATATTTTGCCGCGCAAAAGCAACTTGACAGGTGCTATTTTTGACTGGCCTCAGTAGTTGCACATTGTAATGTTGCATTTATCGTACATAATTATTAAATTAATTAAAGAATATTTATTTAATAAATGATTCATATATAAGTACTAATGATAGATTCACTATTTGATGTGCAAATTGCTGTAACTTTGAATCAAATGACAACGGAAGTGCATAGGCTATATAAGGCGATTCTCACACGACACGTCGGTCGGGCGGTGAAGCGGGTCTAACGTGGCATTGATTAGCTTGTATGAAGTCCGTTTAAAGCTGCCTGTCCGTTGGAGCGAAGAAGAAAGAAGAGCAGTGGAGCTGTGTACTTTTTAATCAATAAAATTGTATTAGATCCAAACGCCAAACCGCTCCGCTCATTGTATGAAATTAAACTGGTCAAAATTTGCTCCGCTCCACTTTTCACTTCTCTGCTCCTCATTTCTCTTTTCCGCTCCGCTTCACTCTTCTCTACTTCGCTCCAGTGGACAGGCAACCTAAGTCGTCGCTACCTCCGCTAAACCGATCAGAAGGGCTACTATGACATCTTATAGCAATTCTTATTCCACTGAGTGAAAGAGATGGTGCTAGACACCCTGTATAGCTCTGTCCATTTCCCTCAGCGGAATAAGAATTGCTTTAAGAGGTCATAGTAGGGCTACTGGACGCGCGGTGACATGTGAGGCGTCTAAATGGAATTTCGAGGTATCTTTGTTGTATTCATAATCTTGAACTGAAAAACTATTCTAGTACTTATAGTGCGGCGTGAGAACTCATTTTTATAGACTATAGATGTAAAATATAAACCTGTAACACTTTGGTATTGATTTTTTTGTTGTTGTTAATAACGTCACCTAGTGGCGAATAGTCGCAATAAAGTTATTCGTTAGTTGTTTTACGCAACAAGAGATGGAGTTAGTTGTGTGTTACATTTTAAATTCAGCTATAATACTTAAAACTTTAGATGAAGAAAAACATATATCCATGTACGTTAGTAGCTAGTACTTGAAAACTAAATATTACTTAAACTTAACTAGTCATAAATGTGTTTTCCTTCTCAATAATTGTGAAATTGTGTGCCAAATCGTTAGTTAAAAAAATGTTTACATAAATCGGTTGCATTGTGATTGTTATTAATAATTGTCTTTCATTATTTTGTCTTCCAAGCACTTGTATGGTTAGATTAGAAAATTTATTTTACTGGATGTAGGTACTTAATTATTTATTCCTTATATTTAAAACAATTATTTTATTTGTATGTAACCCTGGGAAGGTACTCAAAAGACGTTATTCATTCCAAATGACATGTACATTTGAATTCTTATTTTTATTTATGCACTCTGGTATTTTAAAACGACCTGTAGTTTTTATACGTGTGTGCTACACCATTTATATTATATATTATAATTAATAAATAAAAATACGTACGCTGATGAACTTGATTCACCGTTTATTCGTTTTAATTTATATCCTTTTCTTATGGTCATTCAAAGGCGGTAAAAATCCCCTGAACGAACGCAACTGACTAAAACAACAGCGTACCAGTCAGCGCCCTGCTTGATCTACCGCATTTTTCAAAGCAAAAAAAGGAGTTTCCATTTTATTCTCGGATAGCGATAGGGCGAAACGTCACCGTTACAATTAGACGAGCTCCAGTCTGTGGAATGCCAGCTTCTCTGTTTTCTGATCATTATATTCTGGATCTATTCAAAGTACGAGTGAAGATTTAGAGATGAAACAGATGTTTTTCCTAGGCAAGCGTGCTCAACCCGAGGCTGTATCGTCGTTTCAGACCGGGCGGGTTCCGGTCATACCTATTTAGTATAAAAAATCGCCCAAGTGCGAGTCGAACTCGCCCACCGACGGTTTCGTACAAACTTGCATCATGAACGATCACAGTTGGTGACTGCGTAAAAAATCAAAAGTCATTTATTCAAATTAGCCTGATAATCAGCACTTTTTGAACGTCACATTACAAGAGACAGTCCCACAAAAACGCCCTGCCCTTCTTAGTCTCTTCGTAGTCTTAGAGGGTTGGTTTTCACTGCTCCAATGGACCGCAAAGTTGAGTATACAATTACTCAATATCTCATCGAGTTCCCGAGATACGGAGTCTTGAAACAAAGTAATCCTATAAGGGTTCCGATTTTTCCTATTGAGGTATAGAACCCTAAAAAAGGAAGATGGGTCAGGTAATCTCACTATCACATATCCTGCTTACAAGGTGTATAAACGCACTACCTCTCTTGTGGTTTCTCGGAGTGGTTTAACAAGAGTTGTTCAGTGTCATAGCTGAACAACTCTTGTTTTATGAGTCAAGAGAGAGAAAAAATAGGTTTATTCGGCACATATGCCACAAGTACACACAACATCAAACAAAGTAAGAAAATAAAATAAAAATATAAATTTAAATAACTAATAAAAAAAAAACTAAACACAAAAAGGAGTTAATTATTGTGTCTCACGGCTGCGCCAAAAAGGGCCAATAATAGTTCCATAAATCATAGACTAAAAATATAAAATTAAATAACTAATAAAAAAAAACTAGACTAAAGACAAAAAGGAGTTAATAATTGTGTCTCACGGCTGCGCCAAAAAGGGCCAATAATAATTCCATAAATCATAGACAAATAAAAACTTGAGAATGTCTAAGTTACCAGACGAGACGTTGCTCGTTTATACGGGGTCTTTGGCGCATGGACCGATAAAATTTTTTGGGAGTTCGAAGGGGTCATGTGCTAGTTTTCAGACCTAGACCCCATGTCCTAAGTTTCACTATAAGCCAGATACGATTTTTTTATTGTTTTTAAAAAATACTTGAATTATCTTCTAAAGACCGTTATAACTTTTCAGTTTGTTGTCGTATTTTGACCAAACAACTATTATTACATTCTCTAATGTGTTGTTATTCTAAATAAATCATAAATGTACAGCATAAGCTGTTATAAAAATACTTGTAGAGTATTCAAACCCACCTTTGACCTTTGACCTTCACATCGCCCCCTGAATCCCCCAAAAAAATTGTCGGTCCATGCGCCAAACACCCTGTATGTATCTTAAATGCTAAATAAAATTTTGGGTTAGATCCTAGTGTTTCTTCAGTTGTGAAATATGAACTAACACACCGGTGATCACACCTTACGCCATAGTATCTGCTCCTCTCCCGCCTTTCTATGTGTCCGTTTATTTAGTCCGTTATCCGTTTAAAACAAAAAGGAATTTTTATAAAAAAACAATATCATTATTTATTTTAATTAATTATAATAAATTAAATCTTTGAAAATTTAGTCACAGGAGCAGGTTCATTTACATACCGTATCATTATTTATTTTAATCAATTATAATAAATTAAATCTTTGAAAATTTAGTCATAGGAGCAGGTCCATCTACATACCGTTTAAACTGAGTATGTGCGAGAGGTGAGACCGTCTTAATTTTGACGATAAGTGTAGTTTCGGCCATTTATTCCCAAACCGCTGAAACTCCTGACAACCAGAATAAAAAGTGGCGTCCACCAAAAACGGGCTGAGACCATGAAGCTTGACGAAGTTCCATTGAAAAAAGTAACTGTCTTGGATTCCGCAATGAAATGAATTAGAAAAGAAAAGCGAACCAGTAGGACAAACATAATTTCCACATCATTCAACAAGACCTATAGGCAGAAATTGACGTTTTCAATTGGGAACAACGATTGGACGACTTAGGCATAAGGCGTAGCGCATAGGCATACTCCGCATTTAGCAGAATGTAAAGAGCTTCTAATAATGCGTAACCTAACCTCCTCCTTTGTTTCGTTTCCCACGGACAAGCCAGTTCGTTACCACAGGTTTAGGAGCAACTTTGCTTCTGTTCAATGTTCACATTTTAGCCATAGAAACCTACAAGACCCCTAGAACTCGAGACCGCTGGAAATATACCAAGAGAAGAGCTATCAAGTGCCGTGCCTTTATCACCACGTGGCATGGAGTTATTCTGAGAGTCAAGGAAGATCACAACCATGAACCTGCAAAGTATTATTTTATAGACGGGAGTTTCTATAGGATTTCGAGTCGTGGTGCAATGGAGATAATGTTTGTATTTGAATAAACTGATCTACCTCAGATTTTTGACATAGGCCATAATAATAATTTGTCATTTTGATTTCCTCTCTTACTCAAATCGAAACCGAATATTTCGCTTTGACAAATTCCTATCTATTTTTGGTATTACGAAAGCGAGCGAGATAGGCATTTGACTTCGAATCTAAGTATTTGTGAATAGAGAGGCTTTTTGGCCAAAACCAGTGATGCGATATAGGTTATATTTTTTCAAGTGAGAACAGGGAAAAGAAAGATATTTTTTTTCGATCATCACGCGGGTTTAAGTAAACGTTAGCCCAAAGTAACTATGCAGGCGAAACCTAGTTTATAAAAAAAAAACTCGACGAAATAAAATATTATAATACCATCGCAGTTTATAAAAGCACTTAACATGTTACAGCATGAAACATTTTGATTACCATTGCCACATGTATCTGAAAAGCAAGCACGTGCCTTGAACGCCAACAACACAAATATGTGACAAAAATGTACGTAAAATGAGTTTCTGGGTGTGAAGAGCATGCGCGTGCGTTTATGTTCTGGCGTTCAAAAGGTTAGTTACGAATCTCTATAACCTTGTTTTGCACACATATTTTTTAATACTTGAGATTAAGTTGCCACACACTAGGAATTTCTCCTGTATCGTGGGGGCGTTTACAAACATGTAAACTCAAATACACAAACAGCCAGACCAGAAACAACTACAAACATTTGTTTTGTGCGAGAATCGAACCCGCGATATGCAGCGCAGCAGTCAAACGCTCAGACACAGCGCCAACCATGCCGTCACATGAAATAAAATTTAAAAAAAAAAGAACGAGCTTGCATGGAGTAGTATCACACTAAAAAAAAAAACATTTTTAAAATTTTAATTTTGTAGTATCCACTCATTAAATGGTATTTTTTTTCTTTTATTTCAATTGGCAAAACATAGTAACAGTTCCGAATTTTGAAGATCTGTGTAATTATTATCCGTGTTTACCAATAAATATATGGTTCTTATTCTGCATGTATGTTGGGGTCGGCTATCAATTTAACCTATAAAAAATACCAGTGATTGAGCGGATTCGACTATAAATATTGTAATGTTGTTGATTGTACATAATATAAATTCGGTTTGCAATTCTTATTCCCTATCCCTTTCCCGCACAATTACCATTTCGCCGTGTGTGAGTGAGACTTTTACATCAGCGCCACCACGTGCAATTTCGTCGCATTCGACGTTTGAACTTGACAAGAAAGGAACGAGAGAACGCTGGCTGTGAGGGAAGTACATACCTACTAATCATCCCCATACCTGCATCGCATGTAAGAAAAGGTATTGTGCTTCATCCCTTTTATATACGTACTGTATTTAATGTCCAATTTCTCCACATACAGTATTTCTTACTCCATCCACCGTCTTTGCAAACCAAATCCAGAATTATCTGAAGCCTATATTTTGTCTGTATAATGTGTCTGTGTACGTCTAACAATATTATATTAATTTTCTATGGGTCTATGCCACCCGAAATAAAGTTTATTCATTCATTCATTCATTTCACATGAAGCAAGAATTTATCTGACCTCCACAACTCAGTACGATGCCAGATTTAGTATGAAGCCTATTATATTATTATAGATATTACGTGACTTACAAGTTGTGAGTCACAAATTACATACTAACACTTTGGCCAAATCCTTATTATTAAAATCAGCAATTACCAGTGTAGAAAAGGTTGCCAAAACTTAACACTATGCCAAACCGTACTTGTTGATCCTTGTTGTTAAGTAAGGCGTGCTTACAGTTTTTCGGTACAGGGGGTCTAAAATAGTCAGTTTATCATAATAGAATATTGATATGAATTACATTGCAAATTGTAAAATGGTCACAGTGGCCATCAAAATATATATTCAAAATGGCCGTCAATGTTGAACGGACAATTCATAACGTTAACTTGTCGAGTCCCCTGTACTGACAAACTGTAAATCCAGCACTTTCATCGATAACGGCACATGCTACTAGCCACAGGGGAAGATCGTCGCTTCACTGAGCTTGACGACGTGGGAACCTTAAGTTTGCCTACAAGCGGTCTGCATTCAAGGACACGTCTACCCCAACGGCTATCGGTTCTTCGATGTGTGATCCCAGCACTTGAAAAGGTATCCATGACATCTGTAATTTTAAACAATCCATTCAAACCAAATACATTCAAATATTAAATAGCACTGGAAATGGATAATAAATATATGCTCTGACTTCTTCCATTTCCAGCCACTTGGATACGTCTGGAGGGAGGCAGGCAGTGTATCAGATATAAGCGCTACTTTTTCTCTACCCACTGCAAGTTGAAGTACGGCGACCGCTGGCGGTGCAACCAGTACATCAACACAGGCTGCTTAGCTTATCTTGTACTCGATCACTCCTTAAATGTTGTGAGAGCTGATAATTTTCACATTCATGCGCCTCCTATGTACCATCTCAAGAAGAATGGGCTGTATGTAAGAGTTCCAGAAAAACCACAGACAAACATAAATAAACTCAATCCTCTTTCTAATGCGGGTAGCCAAAAATTACTTAAGTTGTAGATTTTTTTGGATGCCAAAAATTATTATAGTTTTCAGCCAGTATTCTAGTGATGTGGCTATTTCATAGTTTTTTTTGTTAGGTATCTTTTCTGATAAATTGGTATATCAGCTCGGTTATAGAACCCAATCAAGATTGTACCAGTAAGTTTCAATCATCTCTTCCATTTCGATTTTTTAAGCTTTGCTGTACAGCTACTACACATACGCCTAGAATTACTTAAAGATATTTTACAATACACTTTTAATTCCGTCGATCTGCACAGCAGTTCTCGACAGTTTGTCATAGTCACATAAATATGCTAGTCAGATTTAGTTTCTAAATATATTTTACTAGGTTAGCACCTTTATTAAAAGTCCGTAGAAAAATAGCCTTAAAAGAAAAGCAAAATAAAAAATTAAGTAACTATATCGGATTTAATAGTATTTAGTAGTGAGTGTTACTAGTCAAATAGAATAATAATTCAATAGTGATTAATGATCATCATGTATGCCAAGATAGGTAATTTAACCAAATATTTCAAGTATAATGTGATTTTAGCGATTATATTCCACGTTATTGTTAAATTGATTAAGAATACCTACTATTTTAATATAAAAATATTCATATTTTTAAATAATTCTTCTGAAGTATAGACTGTCTTCTCGGTGTTCAAATATCGTGTCGTATTTTAATATTTTTGTGTATTTAACGTAGCAGCTATTTTAAGGTGTTCATGCGGCGAGGTCGCGAGTTGAACTGAAGTTTTACAATCCTGCCACTGTGTGGCGCTACGCTCGCACCAATGGCGAGTCATGTGAAAGTTGTGTCGTGTAGAGTTGTTCACGGATCTTTTGGCACGAGACCATCATCGGAACCAATGTGCCATTTTTTTTTTCGAAAACTCAAAGTTATCGAAAAAAAAATTGATGGCATTTACCTACAACATGAGGTTGAAAAACCAAAAGATCCTTGTAGCACTATATTTTTGCGCGTTTTCGTGCATCTAAATGTAAACCAATGTATTACGAAAATGAAACGCAATAAATAATTAAATTTAGTTACGTTGTCTGATATGTATGTAGTAACATCTCAATGCTTTTTGCATCGAGCTACCGGTAGCAATATTTTATGCCTAGCACAAGTCGAGTCAGTCGCTTGGTGGCTGTGGCAAGCGGCGCATGTTCATCCGGGTGGTAAAAATAATATTAATCATAGTAGAAAATCCAAAGAAACGAAGCTGACATTTTGTTCGAATTAGCAATAACTAAATAGTGGCCAATATTTACTTGGTATTTTGTTGATAACTTTGGGATATCATTACATAGGTATTTATATTGCATTTATTTCTTTACGTCAAGATGAGTTAGGTTCTCTTAGTTCCTTGACGATATTCATCAGTAATGTGTAGATTGTGATGGCCCAGAGTTTAAGCACCTCGCATCTCATGTATGAGGTTGGTAGTTCAAATCCGGGCAAGTACAATGTGACTTTTTCAATTTAAATGTAATTTCTAATCTAAGACATCACCGACATCGGTGAAGTAAAATATCGTAAGGAAACCTGGTCTGATTAATATCTGTCTGAAAGCGCCAACCCGTCTTGAGCAAGTGAGATGATCAATCCTCGTGCTTTCTCTGAATGAGACGAGGCTTTTGCATAGCAATGGGACAGTAATAGACTGGTATTATTATTTTTAATGTGTAAAAATCACCAAATAGATCTTATTTTGTTGGAACACTTTATTTACCAGGAGAGATAAAAGACATAAAAATTTGTGGAAACTAACCCAGATTTAGTGGATATTATAGATTTCCTATTTTTGCGGATAGGAAATCACCAAATAACTTCCCCCGTTCTAGGGAGGAGTGTCAGAATTGTACTGACCACCCATGTTCCTTCTATTGCCCTTAATGTTCAGGGTCCGCGGTTTCTCTTTCGAATAACCCGCAACCCCGGCAGGGACACTAACGCGCCGTCGACACGGCCTGTCGTCTCTCCCTCAAACGCCCGGCCACCTTCTTTGCTAGCATGACTGCTTCGCAGGAGGGATCCGCTTCCCATTCCCTGTGGCTCCGGACTATGGACTGCACCAGGGCAGGACGCGAGAGATCGCCGCGGCCAATCGCCTCTACGAGGGCACGGCAACTTCATATGTGCGGACAAATAGAAAGTTTTATTTTTTACCTTTTCAAGTCTTCATCGCGCTCTCATTACGCCTCCTATCAATGTATAAATAAAACGATTACTTAACACGATTTATTTGTAGAAAACACTATGTTTATTTATAATTATGGATTAAAAATAAACTTGAGTGTATTCTATGGATTGCAAATTCTTATGATAAAAATATAAAAGAGCTTGTCAGTGCATATTAGTATTACATAATTGTCTAGTATTTAATTTTAAAGTAATTTATTTTTTCTAGGCAAGAGAGAGAGAGAGAGAGAAAGTGCCTTTAATCATCATCTGATTAACCTTTTCCCAGCCATATTGGAGTCGGCTTCCAGAGAGTGCCTCTAAAATTTTATTTAAAAAAAAAACTTATAACATGTATATAAGTAAAAGTGAAAATGATCACTGGTTTGGTGACCACTTAAAGGCGCTTGTCTAACTTTAGTATAAATAAAAGAATATTTTATTACACGGTCAAAGTACGATGGTATGTTAATTTACATTATATTTTTGCAAATGACACTAAAGACGCTCTTGTTTAAGATTCAAACTCTTACAATAGTCTGTTATACCTTAAATACGATGTTTAATAAATGTTGATGAGAATCATTTTATTTTGTTGCATCAAATTCTCTCTCCCCTGATCTTAAAGTCTCTATACTGCCCGACGTATTTTCCCTGGCTTTTAAAAAAAAATATAAATGTATAAAGTGACTTGCGGGACAAAAATCGTAAGATAAATGTTTCACGATAGAACTCGCTACTTTTCTCCTTGGTCGTATCCTCTTTGGACTTGAAATATCTTCTCAAAGAACTGCGAAGCCATACACACTGCCGAAGCCCAAACCATATGGATAGCGATCATCCACAAAGTATTTATTTTTATTGGGGCTACGACCCTCGGCATTCAGGAAAACGAAACACGTAAGAGCAGTATAGAACTACCCTTCCACCTTTCTTTAACCGTTGTCACCTTGAGAAAAGAGACGTTTTTGACATGTACTACATCTGTGTTTGCATGTTGACATCCTAACTTATTTACTTTAAAATGAATCGTTTTTCCAGCCAAATTCATCGTAACAGATCAGAATAAAACATTCGCAATGTTCAACCAATTTACATACTATAAGCATTATGTTCAAAAGTCGGGTCGCGCCCGATGGCAATGCCCCAAGCATTCGTCGAAAAAATGTGGAGCTTACCTAGTCCTGGATGAATGCGGAAGAGTCGTCGAACAACACGGGGATCATACTCACCCGCCGACTGAGTACATGACAAACAAATTGGGAAAATATGTCCGAGTGTAATCATTACGTTAAGGAGGCGCCTCCCCGACCAAAACGCTGCGCAAGCCGTTTTTGTACAGTTTCCTGGAGCTATTCACTTGTTATTTAACGAACTAAGTAGCTAAAAATACATTAAAATTCTTTTAATCTTGATTCAATCATTATATTGTAGATTTATTTGTTTATTTTTTTGAGTAATTATTTAGTAAATCTCCTTAAAATAAAACCCTAGAAATGAGAAATAATGATCGATAACATGCATCTCCTCGTAAACATTGTTTAATTTTGCTACTGACACTAATGGATACACAATTTTACAATGAACATTTCAAACAATATTTTTTCCAAAAAACCAAAACTTTATTTTATATAGATTTATGGAGAACGAATGCTCAAGGTGATTTGGTTAGGGTACGGCCTTGATAGATAGGGATGGGACATGTTTCTAAGTGTTTGGTTCAGTGATTATCAAAAAGTTAAGAGAAGAGTAATAAAGTTACCTTGGATTTTGTAAATGTGCTAATTTTTTCAAAATTTTGCAACTGATACCCAATCACTAAATACTATAAAACAGAGTCGCTTCCCGCTGTCTGTATGTCGCAACGGATTTTAATACTTTTTTTTAAATAGATAGAGTGATTAAAGTGGAATGTTTATATGTGTGATATTAGTGTATCAGTATCTAAATTACACCCGTGCGAAGCCGGGGCGATTAGCTAGTTAGTTAGCTAGATTTCTTAAAAACACCCCATAAAACAGATAAATCATTAAATAGTAAAAATCAAGTTGACAAGCAGGTAAAATTATTTACCTGCTTGTCAACTCGATTTTTACTATGATTATGAAGTCTCCTTTAAGTGGATATAATTATATATCCACTTAAAGGAGACTTCATAATCACAAATACATAAAGTATCATGTCCTAATCAAAACGATACCAACTGTGCATTGTTACTGTAAAAGCCCGAACTTACGGTCAATTGTGGTGTGCGGCTCAGCAATAAAAATTATCATCATTATTTGAAATGGCAGTGATTTAAAGCGGCATGCAGTAATATATGCCTTGTGACAGGCACCGTCTGAAGGGTTAAAGTAACCTCACACGAAGGAGAACAAAGATGCTGCCATCCCCTTCGAACCCAACCTGTCCATATCGTTGTGTCCCGAGCCCCGAGGTCACCACGATTGCTGCACAAACATTTTTTTAGTTACAGTATAGTATAAACTATCCTGTTTTTACTGTTTTCATAGTGCGGGTGGCATTTTCTAACTAAATGAACCGCTATTCACGAAAAAACGTTGTTTTAAGTTGTTGGTGCCTGCTGTCATTTGTAGATCTTAAACAGTCGTTACAGGTAGTCAGTGTCCCGAAAGTCTGACAACCCGTCTTATCAACAGGTGTTGTATTAGACAGTACTAACTGAGTTGTGGAAGTCAGATATGCAGTCGCTAGTATTCAGCTGCATCTGGTAAGACTGGAAGCCGACCCCAATATAGGTAAAGGCTAGGCAGATGATCTTGATGTTATTTTCAGACATCGTAATATTTATATGCAGGAAGGACTGGTCCCAATGTCCACGCTCCACCACTCTACCACCTCGCTGCCCCAAAATAAAAGAGCATAAAACAATGTTGGTAATTCTTAACATTTACAAGTAAGATTTGCTAGCGACGGACTTTTACAGTAACATAAAATCCAATGTGATATTAGGCAACTAGAACCAAAGAAAAGACCAAACAAGTATCTTTAACCTAGATGTAACGTAATCTATAAAAAAAAAAATGATGTGTCTTGTCGATGGTGACATGCCGATGGAAAAGCGTGTGATGAGAAATAAATTTCAATATTGTACCAAATATTTTATTTTATGTACCCATTTATTAACTAATATGTGTTCAGGTAAGCTTTTGTTCTTGCTTTCGCTATAGATAAAAAAATGTAAACACAGATATTCTACTAAAACGACCATGAAAATCAAAGGCCTTCTAGAACAAGTATTAAAATAAAATCAGCCCAAGGATTAATTTGTTTTTGTACAGCAGTTGACATATCCTCTGTTTTCAGTACTCCTAGTAAAAGGCCGGAATGGAAAGGACCTACTGATGCTCCAAGGCTACACCTACTACCAGCATAAGATCTTGAGGGATGGCTTCCGCTGGAGCTGCACTCAGATGGGTTCCAGGTCTTGCCGAGGATTCTTGCACGTCACTAATGATATGTTCGTGGTTAGAGCTTTTACGCAACACACCCATCCTCCTTCGACGTACTCTTGGAAGAATACTAAGAATCAGAGGAGGAGGAACGACGTAAGTTTCTGCGGTTTACCTTTTATTTTTAATTAGGGCCGCTTGCACCACACTCACTAAATGAATAACGCTAATCAAATTGATATACAGTTTTGTATCTGTCATCTTCAAACACTAGACAGAGTTAAATATTTTTTTTGCTAAATGCGTTTTTTTTATTTGTTGTGCAAAAGGCTCTTAATATGATACTTCTTGTATTTGCTACAATAAACTTTCTGTCAAATAGCAAAAAAAGTATAATAGGGTTTTTTTTGTTTCAGAATAAAAGACATAACTTGGAAAAAGAAGCACTGAACCCACTAGCTCTAAAAATTGCAAGCATCAAAGGCCGTGCTGGTTTCTGATTTCCGATCGCTTTATATAATAATCTTAAACATAAACAGACATTCAATCGGTCGAAAGCTGGCAAGTACTCATACTTTTGGCTTGAAGATCTTTTTCTCCATGTCGCCCCTAGTACCCGAATTTTTCGAGTGAAAGGGGAGTCAAAAAGGTCACCGAGTTGTAGTACGCGTTTTTGTTCAGTTTTCGTTCGGTATAAATTGGAACCGAATTGTATGCCCTTGAATATTATATCATTGTTTATGATGTAAGGTTATTATCATGTTGGAAGCAATATATTGAAATATTACGATTTAATTTTAGGCGCGATTGTACTAAACGTACTAACGTCGTCTACATCTCAACAGCATTCTGGATAAGATGACTGGTCGCAAGGTGAAAACCTGTGCATGCACTAAGCTTATCTCAAATTGTTAAACCCTGTCCTTTAACTCTTGTCTACAAGCAATAGTGACTGTAGAGCAGAGATGCTTCAAGCATGCCTTGAATCGTCAAGTCGGTCGGTCTGTTACTCCACAAGTCGCCGTAGCGTCTCACGCTCGCGTGGCTTCTTCCCGACAGGTCGATCTTAAATCAAGTCGGCTTCGTGAAGCAATTTAAGCCAGGGTGTATAAGATTCAAAGCTAAGCGTTCTTCTCGCAACTACTTCTGTAATGTAAAGGTAAAATAGCGATGAGTGTAGGACGAGCACTGTGCTGTTTAATCTCCTTTGATCTAATCGTTGGCGTACGCTAAAACTCGAGCGGGTGTAAGCTCGCATGTTTTTATTGATTGATAGTTTGTACAGCCAACTGATACTGACGCTTGCGACAGGTAACTGAATGTTCAGAGCGACACCTGCTCCACGCACTCGCGAGTATTAGCATAAGCGCCCTAAGGAAATCTACATGGATGCGACTCGCCGCTTGTGTACCACCCGCTTCTTGACACTGACTCGACTCAAGTGTGTACGCGCACCCTTCGAGAAAATACTTCGGCTTAGGGTAAACCCTGGACACTCTTCGTACGGAAGATTTTTTAAAAGGTTCATTTTATAGAGTTGACATTCAATGCACGAATAAAACGTATTCAACATTAGATGTTGTATAAGTGTATAATTGTGTGTCTATTGTATTCTATACTTAGCTTAGGAATGATGGTGGCCTGTTTTGTCTTTAACATAGGTCTCGAATTTGCGCGTAACTAATATTATTTACAAATAATGCATTTTATATTATATCTTTATTTACTAGTTTTTCCTTTTGCAAAACATTAAGATTTTAAAATTGATTCGATCTCAATATTCTGCTTAGTTTTAGGTCAAATGGAAAATGAATATTATTTTAAAGCAGCAAAATAATGTAGAAAGTATTATACGAAATGATTTAGTTACTAGTATTTTATTTTAAGTTGTGCATAGCGGTCAAACTAAGAAAAGGTCCAGTAGAATGAGATTTAATAAATTAAAGCAATCTTAGGGCATTTTTACCAATGAAACTGGCAATCGCATCTTAATCACGTTCAGCAGTTGTCAGTTGTTGTGACAACGACAGTATTTGAACGCGTTTTAAATGTGTTACTTGCGTTCAGTTTCATTGGTGAAATTCGCTCTTAAAGCTATTTTACTCACTGAACCGAAGAATATCTTGCCAGAATTCTATAGGGAAGGTTCCAATATTTCGCGTCGACAGATTCGTCCATGTATAACATGAGACGACAGAATTTTGCTGCACTAGTTATGTTCCCGAGACCACCTCACGGCAAACCGTAAGGATAGTACTGCAGCTTGATAATTTTAGTTAATACTAAAATAACGATTACTTATGTTAAGATGGATGTTAGGTGTCATTAAATAATAACTGTAGATATGAATGAATAACTTGTCGGCTAAACATATAACTGAATTCCAAATCTTTGTTTAAATCGGTTTTTGGACTAAAGTATTAACTTCAACCATGCTATTATATATTAACTTCAAAGAGGTTTAGGTTAGCATGCCGACTTCCATCGAAAATGGAAAACTCACGGAAAATGTTTGGTTTTCACGGTTTATTTGCGGCTAATTTATGACGTATTATCCAGTACTTGGTGTGTTTGTTAGCTGATTTCCATGCTAATAATTTCATGATTTCTATGCTTCAAAGATGTATTGTTGAACTCTATTTAAAGCGGCTGATTCGTTTAGATTCATTGGTGGCATTCGCTCCAAGTAGACATACAGGTCGCCGTGTATTTTACTATGTGTTCTCAGACAGACTTCCTACTCAGAGAAAAAAACACCACGATCAATAAGTATTTTTACCATAAAGAGAATAAAAACGAGAATGGTTATTTTTTATACAAAGAAAAAATAATTTTCATCGTAATATAAAACTTTACGAGAGAGACAGAAATTATCAAGTTATTCATTTCATTAACAAAAATAGTATTAAGATATTAATTTATTCGTTTTAAGAGAAGTAGGTGATAAAGTAGATATTTATGTAATAGTATTAGATCAATGTAAGAAATCATGTTTGGTGTGTTAAGGCTGAACTACACAGGCATTATGCGGAGTCGTGATCGGGAACCCTGTGTTTTGTTTCATCATTTAAAGTCACGACTAGGCTTTATGGCGATGCTATCGCGCGTAAAGCTTCATATTCACTAGGCAACATCTGACGCTCAACAAGTTCGGCAACGTTGTAAGGTCACCGTACACCCTTGGCTAGAAAATAGGTCAAGTCCGCTCTTCAATATGTACTCGCGATTCTATGCGTACAAGTCTAGATCAACCTTAAATGCCGGTAGAAATACAACATGAAACTAAATAAAACCTTTATGTGTATAAATTAATGTAGCATATAAAGAAATGTATTAAAATTAAATACTGTTTTGTATTTAAAGTATCGCTTATTAAAATCAAATCAAAGTAATTTCTTTTGTGTTTTTCTCTTCAGCTTTTTAAAGATCTACACCTTAATTAAAGTATATGGTTGTGAGAAAGATTACGTATTATTTATTACTAGTAAACAGTCCTTTATTATTTAAGATTGAAGTTAGAAAGACCTGAAACACGAAAACGTCCACAATCTGAAAGAATACCATTTTTTAAAGCGTGTCACTATTGTTCTTCATAACTTCTTGTAACTAACCAAAATGTTTTTCCAACAGTCGAGTTCTACCTCCGTCCAAGTGGTAGGATCAACCTTCGTCTGAACAACTTTACTTTCTACAAGCATCTTAAAGCCAGAACCAACGCTCATCGCTGGAGCTGCACAGCCTACGGCTCCAAGTGGAAATGCAAGGCTCACCTCATCATCACCGATAGACTTGAAGTCCTGAAAGCCCACATCGACCACAGCCATCCTCCAAGCTCGAGACAAGAAATGAAGATGCCAGTCCCTAAGCTAATAAAGAAAGGTACCAAACAGGAGACTCCAAATTCAGGACCCAGTGCTAGAACTAATATGAATCATCATTACCGTTCTTTGGCTCCGTTTCAAAATTATTTGGCAGCTCATAGCGTTTTTGGAACTTATTAGACTTCTTATGTAAACTGCTAAACTCTATTGACACTTCATTTAAGTAGTAATTTACTAAAACTATTTATATATTTTAGCGCTTGAATGATATCGGCAGCGGGCACTGTTGTAAATTTTTATTGAGAAAATTAAGAACTCCGTTAATAGACAGAGCTATTTTGGTCACACGCCTATCAGATCAGCAGACAGATCCTTGTAGCACTGTATCTAGGTTAAGACGTAAACATTGCCTAGCATTTAACCCTGTTTGATTCCACGTTAGGCGCATGTGCTTGATACCATTGGAGGTTTTCACCTTGAACTTATTTGTTGTTTGGTATTACTTTTGGAAACTGCTGTGTATTATTTAAAGGGCAGTTTCTTTTAAATTAGTATTTTAGCTTTGTATCACATTCTTTCATTAAGTGTACACGATGCGTTATTATAAGTTTGTTGAAAGACGCCATATTTTGTGCTATTCTCATATCAGCATTTGTTCTCATTTAAGATCTCTTTGGTTTGATCAATTTTTAGAATTTGTTAGAGGAGCTTTAGTCCTTGTACTAGTAATTAATGTTTTTGCCGTCTGATATATGTATCCAACGAGAGAAAAAAGGCAGCTATCTCATAATGGTGATAAATAAAATCACATCAAAAGTATTTTTAATAAAAAAAAATCGTGTAGATTTTAGCTCAGTCCTAATCATGTAGCTATTTTCATTAAATTAAGTAAACCAGTATGGTATTGTAGTTATTTCGCAGTAGATTAGTTATCTTTTATTGAATAAGTGCCTTTTACTAAACGTATCCTTAAAATAAGAAATAACACCAGCGTTTAAGTTTATTGTTTGTAGTAATTCGTGTGATATTTTCTTTTGCCTTTCGATAACGTATCCAGTATTATAATTGTGATCGAACAAGCATTTAATAGGTAGATTAGAAATAGAATATGTTATTGCAACTAGCAACTAAGATATCTAGATTAGTGATACGTATACATATGTGTCTATTTTTCAAAACATATCCATAATTTTGATGAGCCATGTATCAATAACATATAAAACGTATTTTTTTAATATAAAATAAATATGTAAACATGCTCCGTAGTACTTTAAAACCGATTTAGTTTGTAAAGGTAATATCACTTTGTAGGTGTTTGTTGTGTCATTTTGGTCATATGTGCTATTCATCAATATTTAACTTTTATAAATGACATATCAAATAAGACAGTACTAAACGGTCTCACCTTCAAACATAAAACAAAACAAACATAGACCAAGAATGTGCCCTGAGAAACTCCCATTTTTATTGCTACCACGAATACAAGTACCGTTTTCTTTCCTCTGGTTATAATTTTGCGTAGGAATCTTGAGGTTATAATTATTTCTGTTAACTGGGGGTAATATTTCCCATCAACCCTGGGAAATTTTGTAATCAATAGCCTACACAAAGTCAAACGCTTTAGAAAATTCTAATCACTACAGAATTGGACATATTTACTTTATGATAGACATAAACATACAAAACCCATATGTAATAGAGCATTTTTTACTACAAAAATGGTAAGTAATTAATTAGTCTCGTCATATACTAGTGGAAAAAATAATCATAACACTAAGACTGCAGCTTGATTTTTGTGATATTATGGCATTTTATTTGGATCTCATTTTAACTACTTATTTAAAAAAATTGCTGAATTCAAGACTGTAACCAAACTTATTGTATACGACCTTAGTAATAAATAGTTATTATAATTTGTATTTTTTTACGTATATATTTCAATACCTTTTTCATTAACTGATTATGTAAATACTCGTTTCTACTAACATACTTACTTACTAGAAGTATTTTAGTACAAACGAGTCTTAGGCAAGTCTTAGTACTGCAACTGGATTAGGAAGATTTGTGTTTTCTTTTAAACTTTATCGGAAATATTTGTATGTTTAACCATTATGATAGATACCTGTATTATTAATGATTACTTTGTAATTTTACAACAGTTTACTATTGTATGATTTCTTGATTAGTTTCATTAAAACTTTTACCACTATATCTTTGATCATTGACATTATAAGGTCACCTTACCATTTTTTCCTAAAAAAATTATACTTTGAAAAATAATATTTAAATTAATTTTTGCTTAAAAATACAATAACATACAAACATTGGTCTCAAGGAAATGAAAGAAAAACCTAGGAATTTACATTTAAAAATATGCTATCTGCGCTAAAAATAATATAGTCTCATAATTAAATTGGCACAAATAAATTAACCAGGTAAAACAGTGGAGGAAGTTTCTGTCAGATTGAATTATGTCCATCAATATTTGGTAACCTGTGTTCGACCGTTGTTTCAGATGGGAGCGGAAATATGCAGCTAATAGAACTTATGAATGGTAGAAAATTACTACTCGTAGACGGGTACCCTTTCTACAAAAAGTCACCTAGCAAAGGTTTAGACCGTTGGTGCTGCAACAAGTCTTACTGCAAGGTGTTCGTGCGTCTCGATAGTGAGAACAGAATTGTATACCGAAACCATGAACATGATCATCCGCCAACCAAGTTCTTTCAATCAACTTCTGGGAAATATGTTAGGCTGTAACCGTTCTATAGTCCAGTGTTGAATTCATGTCAATGTGGTAAATGTTAAAGATAGATTAGAAAGACCATTTCAATTAAATATTTACTTTCCAAATCAGTTTTAGGAAACAAAATTTCTATATGTTCAAAAATGTTAAGTTCAAAATAAACTGTCATAAAATCAAAAACTTTTTTATAGTAGTAAGTTAAGTAATTAAAAATGATAAAAAATCTAAATAGACAAAGTCGTAGTTGGGTGTTTTTCACAAAGAATTCTACAATTGTTCATCCCACAAATATTACTATTTATAATTCAACAAGAAATGCCGTAACAGATATTAGAATAGAATTCATTTCCAATAAACACTTGCACTATTTTGTATTTGTTCAAAGGTAAAAGGGCACTCACGGGTGCAGAAAGAGCCAAGAGATATAGAGACAAATTAAAACAACAGCCTGAAAAATACCAAGTCCAGCGTCAAAAGCAATTCTCAAGATTAAAAAAGTATAGAATAAACATAGCTGATCTAACGGACCAACAAAAAGAGATACAACGAAAAATATGGAGAAACCAAAAACAAAAACAGAAATTAAGAAAGAAATCGACAGCATGTAACTAAACAGGAATAATTTACTGTGTACATATACGGTAAATTATTCCTGTTCGTCACGCATTTTACCTAATAGTCCCAATATTTTTTAAAAAATAAATTAAATAATTTCAAGTGTTTTGTTTGAAACACTTTGTAAAAATTTTGTGGTCTAATTGTGAAGAACATGAAACAATTTAGCTTATTTACAAACTAAAACTACGAATTTGCAGAAAGGTTATTAAAAGTTCTGTCTTGCGATACATAGGAATGTTGTGCCATATGTACTGACCGAAATACTTGTATATTTCTCATATTTTTCAAAGTTATTTTATAATACAGAGATGATCAGATAATGTATGCTTTCTTTATCCCAAATACTCGTAAAAAAAACTATATCATGTGATACCCTAATTACATTTCCAGATCGTCACATATTTGTTAACAAGCGCCTAATACAACTTGCGTCTCTGCTATGACTGATTTTCAAGAAAAAAAATTGGTTGCTACTAATAAAAAAATAAATTAAAAAAACACTTATCACCATACTTTATGTTGATAAGTTTTTTTCCCTTAATATTTTATTTCGCCGAACATAAAGTAGAATCAAAGATACCTAATAAAAGTTTACCCACAGCAATCATAATAGTTGGCAGCCTAGTTTCATCCACTACTGACTGTAGGCCTCATTCCCTTTGTGCCATGCTTCCTTGGTATGCGAGTCTGATAAGAATGTAACGGTAAAATAAAACCTAATCCATCTTCAAATCCAACAGGTGAATTGGTTAGGCTTGTGAGCGGCAAGGAGCTATACATTCTTAACGGCTACACGTATTACAGAAGATGGTCTGTCGGCCAAGGCACCAGCAGAAGGTGGTCCTGTACCAACTCTTCAAAATGCAGAGCATACATCTACCTAGATTGTAAAATGAATGTCGTCTATATTTCTAAACATGAGCATCTACACCCTGCAAGACCGCTCCATAAGAATAGTATGGGATTGTATTTTAGGTTATGAATGGTCGAATGTTTTTGTCTTTATTCTCCTCAAGACCAAATCTTACTGGAGACAAAAAACCAAAGATTGTTGTGTGATGTTTTCTATTTACTTACTTCATCAAGTTTAGTAGTTCCTACTTGTTTAGTATTGTTAATTAGGTTGGCACAATTCTAATTTCAAAGTCCGTTGGCAAACCAATTTAAGTTAAATAATTATAACTAATATCCTTAAAAGATAATAAAAGTAAACGCAGCTATCGTCAGCTCTGAATTTTATTTCCACGACAAATCCATATAATTGGCTATAAAAATAGATGTAGAACCTAAAGCTGTGCTTTTTTCAAATAATTTTATTAAAATGGCGTCTAGCTAATGTTATACAATTTCAGTTAACATATTCATGACGACCAGAGGGAAGGAGAGGCTGATCCTATATGACTACACATATTACAAGCAGGCGAGAACTAAGAATGGCTTCCGGTGGGGCTGCACCAAGAACCGATGGCATAAATGCAAGGCCTACCTGCACTTGGCTGACGATATGACAATAGTTAGAAGTAATATGCAACATACGCACACTCCTTTTTGTGCACCAGTAAAAAAGAAACAACGGAAAACTGTAGTTGATGAATAAATTATTCTTATTCTGTTCTAGAATGAAATTAGGGAACTGTTCCTTTACATATGTAGGCGGTCTGTGTTTGGATTGCAAGATCCTGATCATAGATTAATCCTTGCTATTGGGCAGTTGACATAACGATAACAAGCCTTGTTAAAACTTCACGCCGATTGTAAACAGATCGCACAGACGCTGATAATACCGTCTCGCTAACCCGGTCCTCGGTTACTTTCATTGAGCTGCTTGCAGTCAACCTCCAAAGATCGTTACTATCTGAGAGCGTTCTAACATTGTTTTTGCCGCATCTCCGCAGTAAACTCAACTGGAAACTGCCGTCCGAATGTAGACCGTCTGAACGCCCTTAAATATATATCTAGTTATCTTCGAAATATGTTGCCTATCGTTTCGTAGAAATGTTGAAATAGTTAAATCTTTTATTTTGCACGTTATTGTTTCTAGCTCCCTAAAAATGTCTTCCATTTTGTTGTTATAAATGTATTTAATATATAAATCTTTTTAGGAGTAAATAGTAGACTGAATACAAAACGGTACATTAAAGTGTCTAATAACAGTGAGGGAAGCGAGTGCCTCTGAACGCGGCGGATAGAGAACGAATGCCTCTTCTCTATCCGTTGCTTATCTTGCTTAATTTCAACTTAACCATTATTTTTCAATTACCTACACAGTCCGATTATTCAACCATCGTCCTGAGTCTTGAACAATGCCTATTTACTCCTAAAAGATTAAAAAAAAATATCGTGGTCACCGTGCAGTGCATGGGTATATCCTCAAAGGTTGTTCATATCATCATGTTGGGTTGCCCATCCGACGTTTAAACAATTCTGCTTTAATCTTTCTCCAGTGTGGGAACGAGATGGCGCTAGACATATTGTGTAGCATTGTCTCTTTCCCACACACACTGAAATGACATTAAAAATAATCCTGCTGTAAGACGTCTTGATTACCCCATTGGTCCCTTATTTCTTTTTATCGTTAAAGCTTACAAAAACAATTAAGTGACTTAAAATAATTATTTTAATAATGTCGTCCGGTTAATATTGAAGCTAGAAAATGAGTGATCTTTAGATTCTAAGAGTTTAATTAATGTATAGATTTACTAAATCCCAAGACTCGTGACATTCACGGTCATAAAACGTGAGAGTAGGACGGTGAACATATGACAATGAAGTACTTTATTTCAAGTGAGTCTCTTGCCATCTTGCTCACACTTTTTATGACTGGGATGTCTACGAACATTGGCAAGTACTATAAGTATTCTTCTACGGCATACGTACATAATAGAGCTTATTACGTTTTATAATTAATTAGGTAGCTCATGGAGGTGTTGCAATCAAACTGTTATGTTAAGAATTGCAGCTCCTTGGGATTTTTTACTAAAATAATTATTTTTTGGGCAGTTTGATTGCAATGTTTCTTTATGGTACAATTTTGAAGGCGCCAAAGCGCACTGACAGATTGCAGCGACATGACTGGTTTCTGTCTCTTGAGAAAAAGCTTCCTTAGATTTTTATTTTTGTTTGTTTATAAAACAATTTTTTTTTTTTTATTAATTTATGGCTACATTGCCGATGCTGTCAGCATTTGCGATCAATTTCGGAATTGTACCTTTAACGATCTCAAATCTTGTTGTATTCTAGTCATTTAAAATTAGATAAAAATTCGTAGATTATAATAGCAAATAATATTATTGCTTTTGCACCGTAAAGACTATTTTCAACGAGGTGAAAACTTTTAACAGTTATGATCTTAGAGCGGTACAAAAAAAATTACTTTAATTTTATAGTATCAATATCACAGTTCAGTCATACGGCATTTATGACAAATTAATATACCCGGAACTGTTAGGCAGGGGTTTGTTTGCTTTCAGTACAAATGCGTTGATGGAATCTATGCTCTCAGCGGTAATTGCGCGCTGAAAATCCAACAGTGTGTTTCTATAAATAGTCGTTTTTAAACTTCCATTAGTATCCCAAAACATATGACTATATCAGATTGTCAGGATTTGTTCCCTTAGACTCGGCCATCATGTAGGCAGAAGATGGGTTTTGTACAATGTACTGGGTGCGTTACACTGCTTCCATTATACTAACAAGTTATTTGAAATTACGATTAAACAGAATGAATCGAGTACAGTTCTGGGACGACTTAACTCCGTTGCGATCAGACACTAATGACGATCCTAAACATCACGACTGTAAAACCATGCTCTTGTCGGCTGTATGTGTGGGTATACAATATTATTATACATGTGGCGCGCTTGCGATCCATTTTATGTCCGTACTAATGATTTGAACCGATTCGATTTCGACGATATATTTACGCAATAAGTGCTGTTTGATTTAAACAGTGGTTTTATACACCAATTTAAAAGCAATTCTGCAGGATTTTGAAAGAAAATTATTATTATTTTGCGTTCTTTAACAGAAGAATACTTTAATTCATGAACCAATATGAATTAAAGTATTCTTCTGTTAAAGAACGCAAAATAAAATAACGATACAGCCAGATACAATAAACCATTGCCATTGTGTGTTACGTACTGAAAATTCTGTTAATACCTCAGGAACTATATTGTCACCTTTTTACGAAGAAACGCCAGAGCCCGCTTCGAAGCAAACGAAAAAAAAACCGTATAATTTCGAAGTTCAAAATTGTATTTCGCAGAGGACCCTGGCGCTTCCGCTTTGAACTAAGCGATGGACCCTAGGCTCCCTGTAATTAATTACAGGGACAGCGCTTCAATATTTGACCTCACCCGCTCGTTCGTCGACTGTACTACTGTACTGAACCTATTTTTAATATAAATGAAGTACTTTTGAAGAGTGTGAGTGCAAAATGCTAACATTTAATATAATCTGGTATTATTTTGAGGTTTGAAAGCACTAATTATGCTATTGTCGGTAGATGGCTCCAAACGTCGCCCTAAGACGTAAAAAGGAAAATTTGGAATGTCTCGGACGGTGTCTTGGTAGCTTAGTGGTCAAAGCATTCTCCCTGTAAGAGAAAGATCGCGGGTTCAAGTCCCGCCTGAGACATTTCACTTTTTCTAATTTATTTTAATCTGGTATTGCTGAAATGTATATACCCACTAATGATCTCATTATTTTGAAAAATATAAAGTTGCATTTTTATTAAAAAAAAAAGTTTTATTATTGTCCATCACACCAGCCTTATTTGGGAAGGCGAAATAATTAAATAACTTCCCCCTCTCTGGGGGAAACGGGAGGAGTGTCAAACTTTTACCGACTAAAACCTACCCATGTTCCTTTTTTTTGGGACTGCGGTGTCCGGTATCTCTTTCGAAAAACCCGTAACCCTGGCAAGCCTCTGCTATCACGCCAGCCTTTATTTTGATAACTACACAATTCAGCTAAATGCGGTTTTCCTAAAATAATTGGGAAAAGGCAAGACAGATGATGAGTTAATACTTGCATCTAGATATTTTTTTGTTACATGGATTATTTATTGTTTTATACATATTAGACCTGTTGTACTGTATATTTGTAGACTAGCATACTGAATGCTGGTCTGAAATTCTGAATGCTGCAGCAAAATTATTTAATACCAGTTATGAAATATAACACATTGATAAAATAGTGAGACAATTTCATTGATCTCATTAAAAGTTACAATAAAGAATAACGTTTTATACTTTTAAAATAGTCCAAATAAAAGTTTAAGTCCTTGTTTAAATTCAGTGTTTTTGATTTGTTATCATTAATTATGGAAATCCATGAAATAAAAGGTATTTTAAAAGTTTGGGAACCCTTGATTGTTGATGACAACAACTACAACTGATAAATATTTCCTGGTAGGTATGCCTGCGACTCCTGCAAGAAGTTACTTAGTAATTAAAATAAAGATTTTTATTAAATTCACAGCAAAATACATAACTTTAGAGTATGGAAAGGCGAAGCTCCTACTCATCAACGGCTACAGCTTCTCTAAGAACAGTCGGATTTCTAAAGGTGGAAGTCGATATGCCTGTTCCAGCTCTATTTCCGAGGAATGCAAGGCGTACGCCCATGTCAGCGCCGATGACGTCATCGTCAAGTGTAGCACGGAACACAACCATGAGCCCCCAAAGTTTTATATGATGAAGGATGGATCATATCTGAGAGTTGGTGCTGGTAGAAAGAAGAAATGATATTTTAACGATAGAACAATCGACTCGTAGGAGACACAGCAGACACCAGCGATATTTTTTTGGCTTTTTACGTGATTATATTAGGTTGTAATACTTTTTGTAATGCGTGCGTTTAAGTACCGTATTGATTTGAGTCTGTCTTGTATATTTCATCGAACAAATCATTATTTTAAGCGGAATAAACTATTTTACTCTCTTTCAGACTATTTGAAATAACACCTGTATTTCCTGAAAACAGTAGGTACTTTCTTTTCTTCTTACTTCTTCTAAATTACTAGAAAAATAAACCCATTTTGAACAGCTTTTTACTAAAATATCTGTTTATTTCATTTACAGCAAAGTTCATAACTCTGGACCGAGGAAACTATTGGAGGAATAGGTTGCTGCTGTTCAATGGCTATACTTTCTCAAAGAACAACACCAACTCCATCGGAGTCACCAGGTTCAAGTGCTCTTGTGCTAGCTCCAAGAACTGTAAGGCGTTCGCCCATATCACCCCCAATGGCTTCATCGTCAAGTATAACACCAACCATAATCACGAACCTCTTAAATACTCCAAGTTGCGTAACGGCCGGTACCAGAAGCTCAGCTCTGGTAACACATAAAGATGAGTGGTGTTAAGACACAAGTAATATTTTTCGGGAAATTAATAGTATCTACTAGATCTTTCCAGATATTTTCCTTTTTCTACGTCAGTTTCATTAGATGGAGAAACTTCCGACTCATAAGAGTATCAATATCTAGTCATATTATGCAATATTATAAAATATTAAGTCTACTCCCAGATCTTATCTTAGTAATGTAATAATAATACAACTTATTTATTTCTTTATTAGGAAAATATTTAACATGTAGAAATAATATTATACATTCTGATATTCATGGATTTATATTCCTTACATACCATATTAATGATTATGTAAACCCACGAATAGTAAAATACGAATAATATTCCGACAATCTTCATATTATCATGATGTAGAATTTTATTAGAATCACTGTATGAACAAGATTACTTTAAATGTTTTAGTATACAAAATAGGAAATCGATGTGGATGAATAAAATGTAGAAAATAATGCGCAACAGCGTTTTATTTAAAAAAAGATATTGCATTGTATTGTTTTTGGGGTGATGTCTTTGGATCGATAAGAATCTTGTGTGTGTGTGTCTTAAGAATTTTGTTTTGAAGATAACACAAAAATAAATTGAAATAAAAAGTTTAGTGAACCCCGAAACCCGTCAAAACTTTATGTTATCTTAACTTTCTCTGATTTTTAAATTACAGCACAATACATAACCCTGGAACGAGGACATCAGCTGGTCATGTTGAACGGTTATACCTTCTCTAAAGGTACTACTAGCAATATAGGTGTCACCAGATATAAGTGTTCCGGTGCTTCCAGCCAGAGATGCAAGGCACACGTCTTTATTGACCATAATGACGTCATCATCAAATATGATAGCAGTCATGGTCACAAACCTCTCAAGTATGCAAAGATGAGTAATGGTCGGTACTATAAGGTACCATAGAGTTCTGAGGATCCCGACTTATGAAAGCTCATTAGTACCATTTTATACTTGTGATTTTTTTATAAATATTGTCGTTAATGTTAGGACTATTTGATAAAGATTTATGACAACTATTTTCAATAAAATTTTACTGCACACTTGACAAAAAAATAAATACTTAATAATTTAAAATAATGCTCAATGTATTTTTATCATTATAGCTTTTAAAAAACCTTATGGCAGAATTATATAGAGATACAAATAAAGCATAGGTTTATGTAGCTAACGCCCAGTTCCAATAAACAAAAAACGATTCGTTTTGCTTACGGATAGTAGAATTTTACATAAGTTCTATGAGACGTCTGTCAAAATACTACTATCCGTAAGCGTTAGTCCCGTTGGTAATATTTTAGATAGTCAAACCATTAAGTATGAGTAATATTCCGTACCTATGTGTCTTGTTTACCACATATTCAGTGAAAAATAATGGTTTCAAAATGTGTGAAAAATACACAGTTTATTTTTATGTTTAAATGGAGATACGGTACCTCTTGGTAAGTTTGGTAGTTTAACTTTTTAACTCATAAACATCGAGACAGTAAAAAATTAGTTGACGCCTGGGATCAATGACTCACATGCTAGCTAACGGGTGTTGTGTTGATGTGGTCAACTGACGGATGTTTACCTTTATCACTTAGGGATATGAAAAATAGATTTTGGCCGATTGAGTTACACACCAACACCGCGACACGAAAATTTTGTTTATTAGTTTTTTTTTGTATGTTTTAAGCTTTCACGGTTTATACCACTAGTTAAACTGCCACTGTCTGTAATATTTTCGTGATTTCCACTTGTAATATCGGGTCCACATTACTCGTGAAATCACGAAAGATATCACTTAAGTAACAGTTTTAATAGTATTAAAAATCTTAATAAAAATTATGTTTCAGTTGCAAATCTGTTTTAATTTTTTCTTCATACCGCATATGGTGTTTAGAATTGGAATAAATAAGGTTTTTAGTTGAAAATAGATTATTCAGGTTCGTATGAGAGAAGATTTACTTAATTTGGTTGCCACAATTAAATGAATATTTTTTAAATAACTCCAGTCCTAGACTTCTCCCATGCTGCGCCACAACTATGAATCCTCCACCTTTTGCATCCTTTTTACCCGACTGCGCACCGCAAAGGAGGGTAATGTGTTTATCAGTCTATGTATGTATGTATGTTTGTTCCTTTAAAGCACTATACAGACTAAACGGCTAGGCCGATTTTTTTGACCTAGTAATCTTTTAAGAAAATCAGTCTAACTATATTTTTTTCGAAACTTCGATATTCCAGCTAGATTCGTAAAAACTAGCCTGGGGACCGTGTATCTTCTTGTCGACGGATTCGTCTTCAGCAAGAACGGGAGGCTCCGAGACGGTGGGATCAGGTTCGCTTGTGGGAACCGGCTGTCGAAGCGCTGCCCTGCTTTCGTCCATATGTCAAAGAACAACGAAATGCTCAAGTACTATAATAACCACACTCATATTCCACCTTTTTATACCTTTTCATCTAAAGGATATTTTGTTAAAACTAATTAGTGTTTAAGAGAAAAGTTATTATCGAGTTATAAGGTCGGTACGAACAAATTGCGGACCGGCACTGGGCATCGCATTTCAGTACAGTATCTTACTGTCCATAGCCGCGTTCACAATTTGTCCATATTGGTTTTTTGTTTTGTTTAAAATGTTAACATGTTAATCTTTATATTATTGTTGCGACATTTAAATATTTGTATTGTTAAAGTACCGATAAAGTGCCTTAAAACTCTCACACTCATACCTTCTATACATACATTAATATTTGCTAAGGTATTTTATAATATGTATCTTGAACTTCCATATTATACTTCCCAATAGATCGGTTAACAAGCTGATAAACCTATTACCTAGTATTTTTTCTAGCCCAGTTCACTAAAGCTGAAAAGGCGCTCTTGCTACGCGCCCCGCTACGGCGTAGCAGTCATTGCTACGATCGCGTAGTCTACTGATGTTTCAGTAGATATTTTTTTTGTAACGGAAAAGGCAATTTAATCCATTTGTGTTTTTAGTTGTTTGGACCCGATATGCTATTGTAGTCAATCTGTCTGTTAGTTCAAGTTGCACGCGACACAACATTGCTTTTAATTTACTGATTTCAAAACAAAAATAAGAAATCAGCATCAGCATCGGCAGAAATCTGATGACATCTATTGAATATACAAATAATTTTAAATATATGGATTCATTAAATTTCTTAAGCAATTCATACGATATATATTTTTATATAGGTACATATATATTTTGTAATGCCACTTTGCACTTTTTTGTAAGTAAAGGGGAAGTAATACTTTAGATAGAAAATTTTACTGAAAGAAAACATTCCTTTATTTTTTAAAAGAAAGAAAACGGTATTTAAAAATTCGCTTGCCCGATACGGTAATTGAGTCGACTAAAATCTGTAAAATTTGCATCTTGTACTTTTATTGCATCGATCCGATCGTTAGGGTCAATAAGGATGAAATCTCTTTGACAAACTTCATAAGTTAAACGGTAAATATAAGAATAACTAGATTTGTAAAGGACCTACTTACTTTATTGTATTGCGATCACGCTGTTTTTCAATGTATACGTAAACAAAACGTAGAAAATTATATTATTAAAGTTATATTAACTATAATGAAATTAAAAACAGAAGTATTTTTGTCAATTTATCTTTTTATTTGTTTAAGAAACTAAATATTTACATACTATTAATGTTAAGTACTCTAAATACTTAGGTATTTTAACAGAAATCTATTTTTATAACGATATTAAAGGTTAATAATTTGAATACTAGTTTCTTTAGAGTGTATTTTGACCGTTAATACCAAACCTACATAGTTACACCCTGAACAAGAGCAAATACACCATCGTTCGCAAATCTAACATTTATTTTCCATAATTCTCTAGTTTGTGATCTCAGCTGTCAGAAATGTTTAGGAAATCGAATCGTTACTGTTGAGTACAAAACCTACTAAATAAGTGTATCGCAAATTATAAAAAAAAAAACATCACAAATGATATAGTCTTTACCAAAGCACATGGCCGGATCCTGCCCTGATAATGCACAGTAATGATTAATATATGAAAATTCCTTTATAAATAAATACAAAATAACCGCATTAATTACATTTCCCTAAAATAGGCGAGAGGAAATGCAAAAAAATATATGTTTGTACATTGATTGTGTGGTTGAATATTCAGACATTGCATTCATTGACATTTAAATTGTCATCTTGCGTTGATTTTATCACGTATTATCGTACTATGTTACTATTCTCTCGCCTATTATCTGATCATAAAACATAACCGATTATAAAGCCCTATATGTAAGCTTGAAAATGACGTACTATACATCAATGTACATGAATATTTTTTTTGTTAGGGCACAGCTCTATACCAATTCCGGCCGTGTCATTTCATCACACTTCACGCACATCATCCGTTCAGTAGTTTTTGTGTGGAAATTGTAACAAACATGCTCATCTTCACAAACTTTCGTGTTTGTAATAGCAGTAAGATAATAGGACTTGTTGTACAACTAGGAGTCTGATGTGGTCATAAATTTGCTTTGGCATAAATTGTCTATTTGTTTAGATAAAAAAACACCAGCGTCCAACGTCGTTTCTATACGGATGTATTTTTATTTTTCTTTATTTCTTCTTCTTCTTATTATTTTTCGGATATTACAAAACCTTAGAAATAAGCTTAGACTAGCGACAAGACAACTACAGGGATATGATATAAAAGCACGGCAATTTTCTGTAAAATTTTAAAACAATATATATATAGCTGCCTTAATTCCGGAATTCTCACTTACGAGGTTATACTAATTCAGTCTACATGAATTTGGCAATTAATATCTAAAAATTATAATTTTTCCATAAAAATGGTATATAAAATTTATTTATTTTTATAAGTTAATAATGTCATGTAAATGTTGTCTGGCATTTTTAAACAGTCCTCTCATAAATTCAAGGCTACTATACTATAGAAAAAATCTATTATGTTTACAAACATTTTTTGGTGTTTCATTTCAAAAACGTAATCAGAGTGAAGCTGGTATGAAACATGATACCAGCTTCACTCCCCGAGCGCTATCTTTGAGGGGAGAGTGTGCATCTTTGTTGCTGTGACACATGGCTCTGGTAAGTGATATGTATAAAATATTAAAAATTATTCCAATGATTTGGACCCAAATCAATTGGTGGCTTCGTAACGAATTATGCTTCAATAGTTTTGCAAATACTATGCAAGTAACAAAACTATAATACGCAGTCCCCTGCCCCTGGCAATACATCAGGGGACTGTTCAACATGCCAGGGTACTGTAGTTTTCGTGTATTGGTCAGTGTTTAAAAGTTGTAATGGCATAAAATCATCACTCGTCAAAGTTTTACCAATGTGGGGGGATACTGAGAGCTTACAAAAAAATATATGTTAACCTTATAGACAACGAGACTGCAAGTCGCTCACATTTATATCAGAAAAAAATAAAACAAATAAGTCTTTTTTCGATATTTCCAACTTAAAGTTTAATTTTCATCCTTTGTCATTAATTTGAGCAATTTACTATTAACTTTCTTTAATATTTCCGTGAGAATTAATTATTTGAAAGCTCGTTTTAAGTGACGTTTAATGTGCAGACAGGTGGGGGATAAAATTGCTCGTGCGGCTTTTACAATTCAGTGGACATTCGGTTCGACATAACATAAACAACCATAATTATGTACGTTTCTCAAGTTAGACTAGATATTAACTATATCCTTTCTCAGTTTCAGCCGTTTCAGGTTGCAGACTCATTACTATGCTATCAGGCAGACATGTTCTCATGGTCAACGGCCATACTTTCTATAAGGCCACCAATTCAAGCGTGGTGCACAACAGATGGCGGTGCTCGGCCTATGGTAGGTCAGCGTGCTATGCCTTCGTGGTGCTTAACGAAAGTGAAACTTACATCATACGGTCTAACCTTTGGCATAATGGGCATGGAAAACCGCAGTTAAGGTATATGCGGAATGGACGATATGCTGTAATGTGAGTGAAAACTAACATTCAATGGAAACTAAGATCAAAACTCGCCAATGTCCTTTGATTTTTCAAAGGACATTGCGGATATTGATTCTAATAGATTCGATTATACTAAGTAATCAATTGACAAAATAGGTACTATTATTATATTACCTTAAATAAAACTTAAACTTAGACCTTTACCCATGAGGGTAGGCAGAAACAATATGTCTGCTTTGAATATATATGTATGTGCTAGTGGACGCATAGTGGTCGAAATGACAACTGATACTTTGATTATCCTTACTAATATTATAAAAGCGAAAGTGAGTTTGTTTATTTTTTTGTTTGTTCGTTACGTCTGTGAAGACGTCTTATTGGTTAAACCGATTTTGATGAATTTTGGTACAGATATAGTTGGGACCCTGGAGACGGGCATAGGGTAAAACGTCCTAACCATCCAGGACCGAAGTTTAGTCTAGATTGTTTTCAAAAAGATCACGTCTTTTGAAATATCGGTTCATTTTTTTTGTCAACTTAGACGCATAGCTTTATTGTGGATTTGGACCACGTTCGCCCATTTTCACTGCACTGAATCGGTTTATGTACATCTTTTTTGCATATTGTACAATTTCTCAACGATGCACTCACTAATCGAGATAAATCACTTGGAAAACTAGAAAATGTAATACTCAAATATACTTTAACCCCTTGTATGGCCGGAACGTAAATCTACGCGAGACACAATGCGTAATTAATTGTGTCTGTAATTCCGGCATACAAGCAATTAATAAACGTTCTTACTTTTGTAAGTAAGAGATTATAATTTTATAAGCTTCCTCAAAGGACCGTTTACATGGATTTGTAAAACATAATTGATTAATACCAAAATAAGTTTAGCAATTTATTGTTTTATCTTTTTAAAAATGTATGATCAATAATCTCAATAAACAATACGCTAACAAAATTATAATTTGTAATTTGCACACCTCAACTGTTATTCATCTCATTCGTAACTAACCTAAGGCGCATTATTATTATCGAAGACACGTTGGAGGACACTGTGGCGGTCTGCCCGGGCGGGCCCTGGCTTGGGCGGGGAGGACCGCAGTGTCCTTGCCGGATTTAAACCCTCAACCTTGTGCATGAGAGCCGAGGGCGTAACCTCTGCGCCTTCACAACATCAGCTAAAGTTTGTTTTTTCTGTTCCATTGGGATTTTATAACGAAAAGAAAAATGTCAAAAAAGGCCTTTTTGCAATAAAGAGTATCGGAATACACGATAATTTAATTAAATTAAAATAGCTAAATATCTTTAATAATATTATAAAAGCGAAAGTGAGTTTGTTTGTTTGTTACCTCTTCACGCTTTAATGGCTAAACCGATTCTGATGAATTTTGGTACAAAGATAGTTGGGAACCAGGAGACGGATATTTTTTTTTAAAACAGTGGGATGTGAGGGAGAAAGAGGGAAGAAAAGGGAAAACTTAGCGTTGCTATAACAAATCAATAAGGCGCAAGGGCAAAAACTGCAGGTAGCAAGTACCTGCAAATCAGGAAAAGGGAACCCCGAGTTTAACGCGAGCGAAGCCGCGACCAAAAACTAGTATTATTATTAATTTTTTTTATTCATTAGGAGCTATGAAAAATCATACCTAATATCAGTTGTTATGGTTCGATTATATCTTTAGAATCTAGAACATTTTAGGAAAATATATCTTCAGCAGTTAGTCCGCTATAAAAATTAGATCATAAAGTTAAACTAATGATAGAGAATACAATACATCATTTTCCGATACTCATGAGTCCAGGGCCAGCAATTTATGGACGCAGAGTGATGTCCTTTAAGTTTTTTGTTATGAGATTAGTTCGTACACGCGGCGACACATCAAACTATATATTTCCAATTGAACATCGCCTCGATTTGCATAGATTTCTAATACAATGAGAGATCCGCATAAACTGGTTTTGCTTAGCCTAATTAATCGCCTTGTGAACTTTAGTAAAAGTTTCTAGCCTTTGATTAGAAACTATATACATATATGGAACTGTCGGGATTATTTTTGGGAGCTCGCAGTAATTAAAAAACCGGCCAAGCGCGAGTCTAGTCGGGCACGTGCACCGAGGTTTCCGTACAAACTTGTGAAATAAACGGCAATATCTTTTAACTGCGTAGACTTGGGTTGTTTTTTTCACAACTCCGGGGAACCACAGAATCCTGATACCCCCTACATTCCTAACATAAAGGGTCTTGAAGGACGTGTTTGTCTTGACAGACGGACAACAGAGTGATTCTATAAGGGTTCTGTTTTTTTCTTTTGAGGTTCAGAACCCTAAAAATCACGGAAGATATTCTGTAAGTTACAGTTTCAACATAGTTATAAACTGTGTAAGCTTAAAACGATGATAGAAAGTATTTGGGTGGCAGTTTCAGTAGAGGCTACCTTAAACTGACTTAAAAAACTGTCAAGGTAAAAAAATACTTTTTTTATCCACAGGTAAAAAAGTAGTCGGTGGAATATTCCTCGTGAATCACGACAAAAGGGTTTTAATATTCAGGGAGTTTGTCTACGAAGAAGGAAATGCAGCTGAAAATGTGATCAAGTGGAAGTGTATGAGTCCAAACTGTTCGGCTTATATACTTATGAATAGAATTCAACAAATTTTGAAAGAATCTACGATTCATAACCACGAGACTACTGCGTTGTGGTCCGACAATAGAATAAAGTTTAAAATTTCATCGACCAAACCTTGAGAAAATGTGATCTGCTGCCTTACCGTGACGTCTTAAAACAGAACTTTTTCCACTGAGGGAAAGAGGCAGAGCTATACAGGGCATCTAGCACCTTCTCTTTCACTCAGTGGAATAAGTTCTGCTTTAAGATGTCATAGTAGGCCTACAGTTCTTCTTACAAGACAATCTGTCAAGCCGCTAGCCGGTATAGACACAAAAATACGAATGCAGATCCGGATCAGGGGGTCTATTCTCTAAGTCCATCAACGAATATACGGGCCCGTTCAAAAGTAGTTCGATATTTCGAAATGAACCCTACTCCCTCTTTCGACGATTTCGTTTCTTACCTACTTACTGGTGAATGGCTGAATACGGTGATCATATTCCGATTCATGAGATTTGAAAACACATCCGGAGTAGATTTAACTGGCCTGACTGACTGATCTCACCAGTTGGTGCCACTGGAGAATAAGGTCCTGTTATGAATTCTATTTAGTACCAGGAACCTTATACAAAGTTTATTTTATAACGCAATAACTTTGCCCGCGGCTTCGCTCGCGTTAAATTCGGGGTAACACAGTTCCCCTTTCCTGATTTGCAGGTACTTGCTACCTATAGCTCTGCTTTAACACGTCATGGTAGGGTAGCTGTATCTCGAAATCAATAAGGTTTTTTTTCTCATAAAACTGGGGCGATGATTCAAAGAAACTCAAATGAACATAATTATTATTTAGAGATTATAAAAAAATTCAATCCAGAGATGCAGATAAAAGGTCCATAGGCAACTTAGACCGGACATCTCTTTACTGTTCTTAAAGTTTAAATAATAAAATTGTTGTTACGTTTTATATAGTTTTAATGTTATACTGAAAGCCTTTTTAGCAGTTAATTTGACTTTAGTACATAATTGAATAGTAGAAATGTTACGTGCGCCTTAAAAAATGTGTCTATTATAAGCAAATCTTGAGACATCTATGTTGTTTTTATTTTAAACACAAATCAGAAAAAACAAAACTTCTGCAACTTTTTCTACATATTGTCGAACCCTTAGACAAAAGAAAAAAAATACATGATTTGCTTAACTGGTACATGCTGAAAGAGAAGAGAATGCAGGGGCACCAAAAGGGTAAGGCAGAGATGTATCCAATTATACTCCCACATTCCGCCATTTTGGATTTTTTAAGTCGTATAAAAAGGGTCAAGGGCGAGAGGGGAGGGGAGGTTCTTTCTAATGGATGGGTTGCGACCACTGGTCCATCGCGCAGTCTTATTAAAACAAACATGGTTTTTTAAAAACTTGCAACCTATGTATGTTCAAAAGTACTTATCATCATTTTGAATAGAGTTACAGTACATTCTATCGATATACTTACCAGACAATTTGAATTATATACCAAGGATGGTTTTCAAAAATGAGGTGACTTGATTGAGTAGTTCTTAAAAGATGCCGGAACCATCATTGCTTCGACTTAAGTCGTTGAGTATTTCTTTTATAAAACTTTGTACTGCAACGCACACTTGGTAAAAATCGTAACGGCACCTCCCCAACGCCAAATCCCCTTTATAATAACAGTATCCGAGCTTTTCTTGGTTTACCTTAAACCTCTCTTGTTTTACAGAATTTATTCCAAACAAAAATAACGTTCAAAACTCAGTGAGGTAACCAGCCAGTCGCACAACAAGTGTCTTCAGGGTTCAACACATATTTCCATACTCCTATCCTTTTCTGTCACTCAGAAACGTCATTTGGTACAGGGAGAAACAGCGTGTTATAGCACTCCAGCTCTATTTCTTAGGATAGGATCATGGAGACAAGCGATTCCGTGCTGACATTTCCAGCCCACCTTTTAAAATCCAGAAGCCTCAAACTAATCTTCGTTAAAATTCCAGGTGAAATTATAGAACTAATCAGTGGTGCTCAACTGTTTAAATACAACAGTTTCACATACAGCCTCCATTGTAAGTCTAAGAAAGGCATGACACGGTACAAATGTTCGTCAAGAATGAAGCACGATTGTCGTGCATACATCGTTGCGGATAAAAATATGGCCGTCGTTGCGGGTCACTTAAAGCATAGACATTCGGCCCCAGTCTATTTCCTTCATAGTTCTGGCAGATGGAGTCTGAATCTTTTACAACAACGACAACAATCATTTGTATCCCATAGATGAACACACATATCGTAAAAATACAAATCGTGTTAGTAAGTAAATCCTTGCCATCTACTCATCAACAACGCAACGAAATTAGTAGTGCGTATGCATCAAACTACGTTTTAATAATGTGGAAAGCCACCGACGTGCGTCTAGCATGCGCAGCGGTAGGTTTTCGCCTTTTTGTTGAGGAAATCTTGTTAAGAGGCCCTAGTAGAGTATCTGTAAGTGACCAGTGTCCGTAGCCGTCTCGCAATTTTTCTGTACCAGTTTGACTGCTCCCTTACAGGGGCAAGCTGTTGGGATAAGAAAAGTTCTTTTACTTCCTATTATTGTTTTAGTATATTTGTCTACGTAAATTAATGATTTATATCAATAAGACCGTTCATCGTTATGCCTAGTTAGCTTAGTTTTCCCAAATATGTTGAGGTGATCTGAAAATAATGAAAACTACCTACAAAAAAATATCTTAAGTAATCAAAAAGCTAAATATAAATACAACATTTTATTTTACACTTAGACAGTTTTTTTCTAGTTCATTCTGGTCCATCAATCGTAGGGCATAGAACCTATTCATCATCAGCAATCATCGTCTTTATTCCATGCACTGCCGATTCTACTCTTAACCGACTTAAAAAAAAGAGGATTCCAATCCGTTTTATAATCGAATGACACTTCGGAAGTATATATGGCCTAAGATATAGAGTGAAGTAGTCCCATATCAATTTGTATAGTAATGTACGATGTATAAAGGAAAATCCCTATTTTTGTATGTACTCCGTTTCCAGTACTGTTTAAAAACAGTGACTCAACAACTTGACAGCACTGGGGACAAATAAATAAGTCTAGCCTACGTAACTTCAGCGACTTACTAAAATAAAAATGTTAGTTCAAGCTTTTAATAAAACTAAAACTTATTTGATATTTTATATAAGTATTTCTGAAATTTGTACGGTGTACGTAATAAAGAAAATTCTATCTATACCTTATACATAAGTTAATTAATTTCGATTTACATTTTTAAACTTATTCTCTTTTTCAGCATGCATAATCACAATGGCTAACGGTAGAACCTGGGTCCTCTATCGCGGATATACGTTCTTCTACAGGTACAAAATGAAGGTGGGTCACAAATGGGTATGCACGAACTTCCCTCGCTGTAAGTCTTACCTGTGCTTGGATGAGCACAACAACATTATTAAATGTTTACTGGAGCACGGTCATGAGATGCGCCCAGTTCATAGGTGTCCTGACGGGAAATATGTCAAGACTTACTGATGACTACAGAAATGCGATGTTGCTTTACAACCATAATTTTTGGAGGACTCGCTGATGTCTACACAAATCGAATGCTGTTTTACAAGCATCGTTTTTGGTAGACTTACCGATGTCTACAGAAATCGGGTATTCTTTACAAACATAGTTTTTGGTAGACTTACTGATGTCTACAGAAATCGGGTATTCTTTACAAACATAGTTTTTGGTAGACTTACTGATGTCTACAGAAATCGGATATTCTGTACAACCATAGTTTTTGGTAGACTTACTGATGTCTACAGAAATCGGATATTCTGTACAACCATAGTTTTTGGTAGACTTACTGATGTCTACAGAAATCGGGTATTCTTTACAACCATAGTTTTTGGTAGACTTACTGATGTCTACAGAAATCAGGTATTCTTTACAACCATAGTTTTGGTAGACTGGCTGATGTCTACATAAAGCGGATGTTGCTTGACAACCATAGTTTTTGTTAGATCAACTGATGTCCACAGAAATCGGATGTTGTTTGACAACGATAGTTTTTGGTTGGACCCTAATCCTTTAATGGACCGTTGTAGGTTCTCATCGTTATGAACAACTTTTACCATAACACGAATCCTGCGATCTTGGTCAAAATGAATGGAACAGCAGAGTATTTTTATAATTACAAGCATATAGTGTGGAATAGTGTAGAGAATGAAAAAAAAATATGACTGATGTATGAATACTGTTTTTATGTGGATGTCCCGTCCCATCCATTATTTATTCCTCTTGGAGCACAGATTTCAAGCGAACTTGTAGTCCAGTAATTTTAGGCATTATAAGCCCGAATCTGGGGAAAAAATCCTTATTACGAAGATGTGACATCGACATCGATATCGTGCCGGCTAAAAAAGTTACAAAGATCAAAAGGTTACGAAAATCAATTTTTCGCAATTTTTTTTTATTTCGCTCGGAGGTCAATAGGAATAAAATAGAATAACATAAAATTTACTACAGAAAATGTCTCGCAGTTTTTCTGTAAAATTAACTGGTTTTGGATTAAAGCGCTGAGAAAGCGATTAGAATGTGCATAGATACGGTATTGATTACCGTATATTTATCTTTATAATAACATCGTAATAAAGGTGTATACAAAAATTCAGCTTACTAAAATGACTGGAGTGTGGACTATTGAATGAAAGCAAGGGACGCTGTTCTACTTATGGTACCGAAAATCTATTCTGGGTGAAGCTTGCTCTTATGCAGAAGTTTCTTTTTTTGTGCAATAAAGAATAAGAAATAATATTATGCCAGTATCGTAAGTGGAACTCCGTCCGTTGCACATGCCACTGGTGGTCACGTGTTTTAAAATCGGTCCTGTAAATGGAAAACATCATAAAACAGTGCTGAATTAAGTTTATTGTTTAATGCATTTTAATTATTGTTGGGAACTTAAGGGTTCGTACTGGAAATATTGGAATCATTTTCAGAGACATTGACTGGACAATATAATCTAGACTTGTATGTTAAAATGATGGGTGTGTTAGGCGTCGTCCCATGTATCAATCGTACGATGACACGATGCGTTCTCGTCGCACGATGAGCACAAACTTATACATATCTTCAGTGTCCTAATTGAAGCTCCTGAGTCATCGCGCGAGCACAGGCTATTGACCATTTTCATCGCACGATAAAAACGCATCGCTCTGTCGTACGATCCCTGTTTGTTAGGACAACGCCTTAAACAAATCACACAATCATGAAATAATAGAAAATATTAAATAGGTAGATAAGAATGTCTTTTACGGTATTTTTTATTGTATATTCGTTTTTTACAACTAGATGCATGTAATTTTCGTTAAAATATTATAGATTTATCTTGTTATACATAAAAAATAAAACTTTTTGTTTTTAAATAGTTTTTTTTATCCCAAATTCCAATGGAAATTCATTGCTCCTCAAAATTAAATGTATATATATATATTTTTTTACAGCGCAATTGATAACTATGGCGAACGGCAAAACACTTCTCCTATCTGATGGTTATACTTTTTATAGGAAGAACCCAAGAAATAAAAAGAAATGGTTTTGTACGAGTTTTCCTAGCTGTAAGTCTTATATTAAATTGGTAGAAAATACTATGATAATTAGTGAAATGATGATGGAACATAATCATAATAAGAAAACACTGTATCAAACAAGTGACGGTACATATGTTCGTTTGAATGCATCAGATCTACTCCTTTCCAGTAGACACATGCAAGTTGAAAGGGGTATGAAGGAGCAATGTATTGCCATGAATTCGTTACATGTTGCCCCTTACGGTGAAAATTTCGTCGATTATACTAATGAGAAATGTTTTATGTAAGAATACGTAAATGTAAGAATATTGTATCGTTTTTAAATTTCATGTTTTTAATAAATCGTTTTTCGTAAACGACCTTATTTGATTTAAATCTTGTTGTTAGGCTAGGTTGTTCGAAAGTGGTACCGCGGCCCCAGAATATAACGGGCAAAAGAAGGAACATGGGTGGGTTTTAGTCAGTATAAGTCTGACACTCCCCCCGCTCCACCATGAGGGGTGGGGAGTTATTTGATGATTTCCTATCGGCAAAAAAGGCTAAAGGTAAATCTTTAAAAACTAAATTTTACATATGAATTGGTACCTGATCTACTAGGAGAATGATAGTTGTTGCCTTTAATTTAGCTAATGAGTCCAGAAAATTGTTAAACCATCTATTTTGCAGCAATGTATCCATTACAGAAAATATTTATTATTGTTATTTAACCGTTAAACGCGTCCTGCGTTTGTATCTTTGTTAAAAATAAAGGATATCTAAAAATAACATGGTGTCTTTTTTTAAATTAATTAAGATTAGCCGGTACTACTTAGCAGGTAGGATACATTGTAAATATATTACTTGATGAAGTCTGATTTAAATATAATTCTAGTACTACGAATATTTTTAACGAATGATGCTGGGTTATATAACAAGTTTATTGTAAACGAATAGGGTATTTGACTATGGCTAAATTTCATTGGCAAATAAAAATGTTTTTTTTTAGCAGTATTTCGAGGATCCCATTTCCCTCGCACGCTTACCGTTTTGATGGCAGTACAAAACGGTGACCTCATGTTACTATACGTTGCGTCGACTAGATATCATTTTACCCCTTTCACCCTATTGTACCTACCTTTCTTATTTTTGAACAAAACTTTTTTTATTGTATAGCGTTTTATTGGCCACAATTGTTATTCAATTTAATAAAAATATAGTCAAATACCCTATTGTTACAGTTTTAGTAACGCCTCTGAAACAAAGTAGAGAAGAAAAACTAGAGAAAAAACGTCTAGCCGAGCGACGAAGATTCGAGAAAATAAAAAATGATCCCGTATTACGTGCACAAAATCTGGAAAAACAAAGACAAAACTACTTAGACAAGAAAAGCAAAGGAATAATTTTACCAATTAGTGAAATGTCACCAAGACAGCAAAAAATTATGAGAAAAAGAAACAGAGAGAACTCAAAACGATACTATCAGAAAAAGAAAATGGTTCGTAAGAACAGTTAGTTGCTGTTATTCAATTGATTCATTCGGATTTGAGAATAATATTTGTTGTTATTATTAATTATGTAGGATAAACTAAGAATATTTAAACCAAAAGATTGGTTAGTTTATATTTAATAAAATATGATAAGAATTCATACAAAACAGTTTTAATTTTGACTAAAAAAAATAGATGATAGGGATCTATTTTTTTTAAACCTTATTCACCAAAACAAAAATTGATATTTTTTTGGAATGAGACTCTATATCTTTGTACTTATGTCATATCAAAGCAAACAATATTGAAGAAAAAAGTCTACCAGGAAGGAATCAACTGCACTCAGAAAGTGAAATCGGGCTTCAAGGCGCCTATTTCACTTTCTGAGTGCTTAATAATTAAAAAAAACCACCCAACCTGTTGAAATTGGGGTGGCCCATATCTGGAGCTTCCTTTACCCGCTCTTGCACCTAGTAAAGCACCAAAATATTTTATTTTAAATTACTTTTGAACAATGCCCATATTAGACTAGCGATTCATTTTACGCATTTAAGATAATTTTGACAGATGCAACGTTAAAATTTTGCTAAATTTAGGTTCCGTTTTACGTTTAGTAACAAATCAAAAATAGCACGAGGCGAATAAAATAAAACCCCTTGTCAGAATACACAACAGTGACAGAATCCTCAAATTGAAGCGACTTGTTTCCAAATCCAACCTGTAAAGAAAAAAAAATCCAACCTGTGTGTGCTGTAAAGTAAAATTAAAAACATGCAAAACTTCATTAGTGTTTTGGTGTGCAGGCCGTAATAGTGCTGTACATTAATTGTAGGTATACCAAAAAGATACAAGAGCCAAAAAGTTACTAAATCACACCTTAATTTTTTTTTGGCACTTTATTAAATGCAATATACAAAGTAAATGTTTAGTAAAGGTTTTTTTTTTAATATTTACAAGCCATAACAACAAAATATTAAAATTACAGGCGATGAAGACCCATTATTCACCAAACCACAGACAAGCACATCTGGAATTCAAAAGCATTTGTTTCATGATGAAACCGGTTTTAATTATTCAAGTGAAGATTCTGATCATACCTACTCTCCAGACAGTGCTAATTTGCTAGCACAACATAAAGATGACATGGAAACCACTGTTTATGATACATCAGTAGCATCACAAAATGAAATACCAGAAAGTATTGAAGTACCACTACAAAACAAATATGTGCCCTGTAAAAGACGAAAGCAAAATTACAAAATAAACAAAAAATCATTCCGATCCTATAAGACAGCTTCTGGAAAAACTATCGGCATACGTCAAATGAAAGAATTACCTGATTGCCGAAATAAGTGCCGTCAAAAAATAAGTGATGAAGAACGAGCTGCAATTCACAAAGAGGTTTGGAATCTCGGCTCCAAAGATTTAAGGGAAGCGTTCATTTCATCTTTGATTACCATTCAAGGGAAAAAAACCGAGCGTCGTCGGGTCGAAGATCCTACTTTGCAAAAAAATAGACAGTGGACATATAAGTATCATTTTATCGTCAACAGTGAAAAAAGATCCGTATGTCAAAGTTGCTTTCTAAAAACCTTATCGATAAGTAATAATTGTGTAAGAATGATCGGTTTGAAGAAACGTGGCAGCTCTAATGGAATTATACAAACAGACAAACGTGGCAAGAATACCAGCAAACAAACTTTTCGGTCAGAAAAATTAAAAAGTGTTTAATCATATCAATACAAAACATCTATTTCTAGAGATGGATCATTTAAAACTATTAACTTCAAACGGAGCACACGACGAGGTAAAAAAAATAATTTGATGCAGATTACTGACAAGCCAATTTTTTTTATCTTTGACACCAGAATGTTTCCACAGTTTTACCAGATTTAACCTGTCAAGGACCGCAATGATTTACGCCAACTATCCGTCAAGCACCGCCGGGCGGGCTTTTATCGTAAGCGTAATCTGATTTTAAGACTTATCTTTACTACAAATACTGTTTTAAATCGGTCGGGGTGGCACAAATTTGTGCCAGCGGGGCTTAACGGTAATACTTGTTTATTGGCACGTTTTTGTGTCGCTTTAGAGGTTATTAACCACCAACAATGTTGATCAAGATATACTAGATACGCAATGCGACTCCAGGCCACCGTAGACTCTGTTTCAGTCGGGAAAATGTTTAGTTCGTTATTATGTAAATAATAAAATCAGAAACTCAAAATAATGTACTACACGTTATTTTCATGCCAATCGAATAAAACCGCCTGTAAAATGTTTGATTTGACACAAGTGAGTTTTTTTATAGAAGTACATGAGTTTCCTAGAAAGAAAGAAGAAGTGAAGTAATGCGAATTATGTCTCTATTACAAAAGGGCGGTGTAATCCTAAAACCGATTTTAAAATTATAAACATTTGTTTGACATATAATATTTTCATCATTTATCCTATATTTCTGGATCATAGTGATTGTGCTTGTTGCGAACAATTTAACTGAAATGCGAAATAATAATTGTATTAAAGATTTAAAAAGCGACGACATGTTAATTTTCTCTTATATTTTCAGCTCAAATGATCACTATGGAAAACGGTAAAACTCTTGTTATGTTCGACGGGTATACCTTTTATAAAAGAAATAAAATGACCAAAAAATGGTTTTGCACTAGCTGTCCTTGCAAGGCTTTCGTCCTGCTGGACGAAACAATGATGGTCATCGATTGTTTGATGGAACACAATCACTATAAGAAAATGCTGTTTCAAACACGACATGGTAGTTATATTCGACTGTAAATACGTTTAAGAATTTATTTATTTATTAACTTTGTCTTATTTTATTATGTGATGTAATAAAAGAATAACAACTATCTAAGAAAACTGCGATGTTTTATTTTCAATCCTGTTTAGTTCCGTTTACGAAGCCGCTGCAAATAACTTTTTTTTTGCGTGTGGAAATCCTCGATGGATGTCCTCTGCCGTGTGGAGGAGGGGTCAGTCACACTCCTACTGACTTATAACCCCACGTCGTTCCGTCTCATCACTTCTGGCTGGGGTGCGGGGACATAAAATTCTACATAATCACACCAGAACCTAACGTAATGTTCAGCGTTCGTTCAGCAATCTAATCCAGCGCTAGATTGCAACTAGTATGATCTGAACCGTCACTGGAATACACCGAGAGTTACCAGTGAGATTTCTAGTCCAGTAGCACGAATGGTGGTAGACCACCATTATTATATTAAATTAATATTCAATTCAATGCGCTCGCGAGGAGCTCGTGGCTAAATAATAGCAGCCGCTCGGGTCGATCTTTAGGTTAAGCCGCGCTTGCCTAGGTTGGTCTGTGGATGGGTGACCACCCGTTACATACCGAGTTTCCTCCGTGCCTCGGAAAGCACGTTAAGCTGTTGGTCCCGGTTGTCATTTAAAGATCTTTGACAGTCGTTACAGATAGTCAGTGTTCCGAAAGTCTGACAACCAGTCTTACCAACAGGTATCGTATTACCCAGTACTATCTGGGTTGTGGAGGTCAGATAGGCAGTCGCTCTATGTAAAATACAGATATTCAGCTGCATCCGGTTAGACTGGAAGCCGACCCCAACATAGTTGGGAAAAGGCTAGGCCGATGATGACTCAATTCAATGCGACCAGTCCGCTTAATCTAGAACCGTGTGGATGACCAATCTAGTGCTGGGTATAAATAAACTTTGAACAGTGTACACGCATTGTTATTTTTTTGTGAATCTTTGTAATTCCTAATAATTGCTAGAATAATTTAGACGGTAAGAATATGATCCAGTTCAGCACGTGACTGGATTAACCCACTGGGCTACTGGAGTAGAATAATCTGAACCGGGCATTATGCATGCGGCAGCTGCTACAATTCCAGCTACACTACATAAAAATACAAGGTATACCATTCAGTACATTTATTTTTAATTTCCAGCACAATTAATAACTATGGGCAACGGAGCTATAGTACTGTTGCACGATGGATTTACATACAATAAACAACGTGCAGCGAAGAATTTCAAAAGATGGCATTGCAGCAGTTTTCGCTGTTGTAAATGTTTCGTGGTGACTGACGAGCATTATCGGGTAATCGGAGGCAAATTGGACCACAACCATGAAAGAAGGACATTGTTTCGAACCGCCGATGGTAGATACATGCGGCTGTGAATATCGATACCTTATTAGGACCATAGACTACATGAGAGATCCCAAGCACGATTTTCTTCGTTCTGCATCGTATTGTAAACGTTGACTTCGACGTAAGTTTCGTGCTGAAGGCCGTGTCCGAGTTTTCTCGTTCTTCGTATGTACGGTAGATGCGATTTTTTTTTTTAAATTTCAGTTGTCTTAGTTGTGTGACATAAACAGTTATTTCTTATTTACTTGAATACCACACACAAATCGTATTTACATTTTGTTTTATCTATTACTAAAGCAATCACTTTCTTAATAAAATAGTTTTGTTTTCAAACAACCCTAGTTATATTTCATTTTGCACCGCAGCTTCTGCATGCATTTCTTGGTGCCAGCAAAAAGTCGTTCACTCGGCTGTCATCAAAATATAGCGATGCATAGTGTGGACTTGCTAGGAGGTTTCTGATTCCGGCTTGTCAAGCGTTTTACTAGATATTCGTGATGCCTTTAATACGTCCAACATTCGCTAAGGCGATAAGTTACAAATTCTCCTCTACACTCATTTTCACTTGTTTTTCATTTTAGATAACCAAACCCGAGCCTTCGAAACGAGGATTCAACAAACTAAATTTGGAGTTTGGCTGGATATAAAGGAAGAAAACGAATTAAATGATTTCTTTGACTATGTTGAAATAGAAAACGTGCAAGAAAGAGAGAACAGTTCTGAGAATGAAGAATATAGAGAAAGTAGAAGATCTCAAGAGGAAGAAGTGGAGTCGAGTGATAGTGAAAACAGCGAAGAAGAAAACGATGACGAGCCACTCAGCTCATTTACTTCCAAAAAATGTGATCAAACTGCTTCTCATTTTATTGGCAAAAACGGTTTTATGTGGTCCAAAAACAAGTTTGAAGAATCAAGTGGAACTCTTGCTCATAACATCATACATGAATCTCGACCTGCTGAACAGCATACCTTTCAAAGCTACGTAGAACTTTGGTCAAAACTATTTGATACTCATATGATAACAACAGTAGTCACACACACCAATCAAAAACTAAGAAAGGGACGGACACAGTATCGAAACTCAAATAAAGTTGAGCTCAAAGACACTGATGCAACAGAAATACAAAGTTTGCTTGGACTTCTCTATTACAGTGCCGTACTCAAATGTAATAATACAGACACTACCAATTTGTTTGCAACCGACGGTACGGCTCACGACATTTTTCGCATGGTAATGTCTAGAGCAAGATTCTCGGTGTTACTAAACTTCCTCGGATTTGACAATGAAATGGATCGTAAAGAGAACCTGGTAACTGATCCGTTAGCAGAAATATCTTCTATTTTTGGAAAGTTCTTCACTAATTCTCAAAATAATTATACCTTGGGAGCAAACACCTGCATTAATGAGATGCTATTAACTTTCAGGGGCAAATGCTTTAAAACTGACATGTCAAAAAAGCTACCGAAAAATGTAATCAAAATAATAATGCTTAGTGATGCAGAAAAACCTTATGCATATAATGCGTTTATATGCTGCGGAAAATGTGATAGCGAAGGTCTGACAGAGGCAGAAAGAGAGCTTGAAGTCCCAACTCAATCGGTTGTAAGATTGACTAAGCCTATTGAAAACACCAACAAGAATGTAACTGCCGGAAGCCAGTTTAGCTCAATCCAAGTAATGGAGATTTTACATTCTAAGAATTTGACTTTCTTAGGGACCCTGAAAAAGAAGAACCGCGACATACCTCGGGGGTTCCAACCCAGTAAAGATAGAGAGCTGGGAAGCACTTTATATGGATTCACTAAAGACTACACAATAGTATCTCATGTGCCCGAAATAAATAAAGCTGAAATTTTAATTTCATCTTCTCATCACGAACCACTTACAGACAAGGCAACCAACAAACCGGTTATAATTGTTGATTACCATCGCAGAATGGCTGGATTTGAAGGAATCAACAAACACTGCTCAGTCTATTCATGTAAAAGGAAGACTTCTCGCTGGGCCGTGGTAGTATTTTACAGGATATTAGATCTGGCTGGTGTGAATGCCTATGTATTGTACAAAGGTTCTCCAGATCCTAAATTGAAACCAGAAGACTTCTTGCTATCTCTTGCGAGAGATTTAGTTCTCCCTAGTTTGAAAGAGCGCGTTTTCAACGAGAGACTGCCCAAAGAGCTTCGATTTACAGTCAAAAGAGTGTTAGGTAAGGATTTGCCTCCCGCTTCCCGGCCTCCTCCCCTAACGGAGTTGAAAAGAAGAGGATGCATGGTATGTCCCAGCAAACTGCATAGAAAGACAAGATTTTCGTGCTGTGTTTGTAACAAAGCTATCTGCTTGCAGTGTTCATATCAAATCTGCGAACAATGCAAGTTGTAACTAAGTGACAAGGCTGGGTTCGAAGGCCGCATTCATGTGAAGTTCAAATGTTTGCCTTCTCATTTGGCTTTCAGTCGTCACTGCAAATATCCAACGTTGATTAAAAACAATTCGTTTGCTATTATTGTTCACATTTTATCGTAGTCTACGAAATAAATTTATATAAAGGGTCTCATTTGGTTTTCTTTACCCATTTCAGAACCACTCGCAATCTTAATTCCAGCACCTACTCATAGTATAAACAGCCTGTATTTTGTCCACTGCTTGCTGATAGGCATCTGAAGAAAAGTAATACACATAATCCAGCATACATATAGTTCAAAGGCTTATAGTGACACGACACAGCAGGTAGGTAATTCCCGGCTGCGAGTTAGTTCAAAAGAGATACCGCAGCCCCCGGAGCACAAAAGAAAAAAAAGAAACATGGAAGTGCTTTAGTTAGTATAATTCTGACTCTCCCACTCCTCCCAAAGCGGAAAAGTGATCAAATAAAATAAAATGGTGATACCCACCTGAACATGGTCTCTAACCCCCCATTACTTTCTATTTTTTTTCATTACAGCTAAACTTATAACTATGACAAATGGAAAGAAGCTGATATTATATGAAGGTTACTGTTACTACAAAAAGTACAATAGTAAGACATTCAGCCGATGGTACTGCACTAATTCTAACGTTTGTCAAGCGTACGTCGTGACGGACAATTGTTTGAAAATAAAGGATAGCAACAAGTCGACACACACTCACGGCAAAAGAATACTCGTTCAAAACCCTGGCGGTACATATTCACGTAAATAAAGAAGCTTTATTAATTTCCTAGTATAAATATCTTGAAATTAATAATGGCTGATTCATTCGAGTCCTACCTCTTAACCACGAACAACTTTGGAGGAAAAAAAAGGAAATAATTTGTTAAGAGCGTGTTGCCACGCTATTTTCTGGTCGACGAATAGGCATCTAAAGGACACAAATAACGCGTCGTAGGTTGCTTCGCCGGAGACCATTGTTTGATGACGTTAAACAAAATTCTGGACTTCGAAATCGTTGTGTTAAATTGTATAAAACTTACTAAAAATAGATAGAGAAAAAGTTTTGTTCAAAATAAATGTTTTTCAAGTTTTTGAGTCTTTTGTTTCTTGAGTCGGGAGCTGGGGTCCTGAAACTTCGGGTAGGCGTGCGAGGAGCCGAAAGCAACATTTAAACATTTTCAATATTTTCAGCTAAACTTATTACGATGGTAAATGGCAAGCAACTCATATTGTACCGGGACTACACGTTTTACAAGCGATATGCTAGAAAAAAACTTGACAAGTGGTTTTGTACAAGTCAACCTAATTGCAAGTGTTTTCTAATACTCGACAGTGACTTCAATATTCACGACGGTAACTTTGAACACAATCATAAAAAGAAGCAATATATTGAACGTCGTGGCAAGTATATGCGAGTTTAAAATAAACGTCCGAATGTAATACTGTTGTTTTAATTCTAATGCATGCTGCATCTAATGCAGAAAAAAATATAAATTAAGTTAACGCAAATATAAAAATTGCAGTCTCTGAAAGTAATGTTTCAGAGACTGCAATTGTTATATTTGCGTAAACTTAATTTAAAGTTTTAATAAATAAAATCAGTAGCTTTTGCCCGCGGCTTCATTCGCGTTAAATTCGGGGTAATACAGTTCCTCTTTCCTGATTTACAGGTACCTGCTACCTGTAGTTTTCGCCCTTGCGCCTTAATGATTGTAAGCTAAGTTTTCCCTTTTCTTTCCTCTTTCTCTCTCATTTCCCACTTTTTATTTAAAAATATATCTGCACCAAAATTCATCAAAATTGGTTTATCATTAAGGCGTGATGACGTAAAAAACAAACTCACTTTCGCTTTTATAATATTAGTAAGGATTACCGCTTACATATTTTTTGTATTACTTAATATTTCAGCGAAGCTTATAACAATGATAAATGGGAAACAGCTGGTATTGTACAAGGGTTACACATTTTACAAGAGGTACGAAAGAAAGAACCCTCCAGACAAATGGCAATGCACAAGCCTACCGAGATGCAACGCTTTCCTTATACTGGATAGTGACATGAACATCTACGATGGATGTACGGAACATAATCATAAAAAGAAGCAACATATTGAAAGTAATGGTAGATATATGCGTGTTTAAAATAAATATTCTCCTTTATTACTGTTGTTTTAATCACAAACAGGCAAAACTGAAATAAATTTAACTTCATAAAATATGAACCCAACAGTTTCCTCATTTATTGAATCACTAGATTTTGCCCGCGGCTTCGCTCGCGTTAAATTTGGTATAACACAGTACCTGCTGCTCTTGCGCCTTATTGATTTGTAATAGCAACACAAAATTTTCCCTTTTCTTCCCTCGTTCCCCCTCATATCCCTTTTTTTCAATAAAAATTACTTATTTCCGTCTCCTGGTTCTCAACTATCTCTGTACCAAAAATCATCAAAATCGGATTAGCCATTAAAGCGTGAAGAGGTAACAAACAAACAAACTCACTTCCGCTTTTATAATATTAGTAAGGATTGGTGAATAAAGTATGCAGGATTAGCTTTGATTAAGCACCCAATAAAATTAATCAGAATTGGCATCGTTCTCCCAGTCATTGCTATCAAACACAGAACAAATTATTAAAACGTCATCATAATCTGATATAAAGTTATTAAAAGAGACAAGTATCATTCACATTCAAAAACTTTTTTTATTTTAGGAAATCGAATTTTTCACTCTGAAGTGTCCACACCAAAGAAGTACGGCAAATGTGGTATATGTCCATCAAAGAAAAATAGACGCACAAAAAAAACGTGTCACACATGCTCACAATTATTGTGCAACGAGCATTGCATGTACCTTTGTAAAGACTGCTATAATAAAGGTCAAGTGTATCCTGTAAAACTAGAAAAAATTGGTAAAAGTAAAAAACCTTTGACAAGGTAGACGAGAGGTAGTAGCTTTAGAAGTAAATTAAAAATGTGTTAAAACATCAAGCTCTTTTTAATTATCCTTCGGTGACGTGTGTGGAATGGTATCTTTTATTATTTTTTTTTCACAATGCAATCATTCACCTTTATTTAGCGTTGCAGTTTTTTTTTTAATTTCCGTCGTTGTAGTGCAAAAAGCCCTCTTAGTAAAATGGAGGAATTATGAGGTTTTTTTTTGTCATTTGGCTATGGGACCCGAAATCTTCATCATCAATTTCCTAATTACCTCTATAGAACCCGAAAGAAAGACCTCACATCTCTCTTTTTTTTTGTTGAAAACACTTGTGACACATTTCACGTACTCTGTGTAAAAACTTATTTTATTTAATATGTTTCCAGCCAAGCTCATTACAATGTTAAATGGCAAGCAACTCATTTTGTTCGAAGGCTACACGTTCTACAAGCCCTACAATAATAAGAAGCTTGATCGATGGTACTGTACCAGTCAACCGAAATGCAAGGCCTTCCTTGTGACGGACAAGGACATAGAAATTCATGACAGAAATACTGAACATAATCATACAAAAAAACAACTTATTGAAAGTAATGGCCGATTCGTTCGAATCTAACCTCGAACCTATAAGCCACGAACAACTTCGAAGGAAACAAATGTAATCATTTGTTAAGGGCGTGCTGTCACGCGATTTGTGTGTCGAAAATGTAAAAGACACAAGAGACGTTATGAGTTTTTAAACTGAAAGGGTCACTAACATTATCAAAATCATTTGAAATGGGAATTGTGTATACCAAAAAATTGCTGTTAAAAGTTCACGACTAACAATGAGTTTCGTGTGCCGAGAGCAAAATCGAGTTGTTGTGAGTATCAGTGGCAGCGATACCGAGAGCAATAAACCAATCAGGAAGAGCTGCTTTGTCTGCTTATAAACACCCACCCGCAACAACGGGCCTGTTGGTCTAGTGGTTAGTGGCCCTGACTGCTGAGCCGGAGGTCGTGGGTTCGATTCCCACCCAGGACAAACTTTGTGTGATGAGCATGATTGTTTGTTCTGTGTCTGGGTGTGATTTATCTATAATATGTACGTATTTATAAATTATATAAGTATGTATATCAGTTGTCTGGTTACCATAACCCAAGTTCTGCTTAGCTTGGGATCAGATAGCCGTGTGTGGTTTGTCCCAAGATATTTATTATTTATTTAACTTCAGTTTAACCGTGATTATGGCATTTGCGATTGCGCCGAAATATCGAAAACTCGAAATAAATAACAAACATGGTAAATATCCCGTTTCAAATGATACACAAGCGATGCGTCGTATGTTGTTTCGCTGTAAACCCATTGGTTTCTGGTTGATTTGAGCCTAAAAATAATTCTGGACTACAAAATCGTTATTATAACTGCATAGAACCTACTACTGACGCGACAACATGAATACATTCTAGAACATGTACGTATATTTGCTAATACTCTGGGGAAATTTTTTATTGTACTGTATTATATCATGTTTATTTCTATGTATCTCATTATAAACACTGTATGTTCTTATGAGAAATAAATTTCTTTGTCTAAAATATTTGTGTAAAATAAATGTTTTACAATTATTTGAGTCTTTATATCGATCTTTATATCTGATATATCGAGTCGGAACCGGGGTTTCTGAAACTTTTCAAAACCTTACGAAGAAAGCTACACTTAAACAGGAATGGAAGAGACAGACAGCGCCGCATCAGTCGAGGCAGTCACTTCGCTAACAGTGCGATAATAATGACTGTAAAAATGTCGTCAGTTCACCGCGAGGGTTTATATGGCATTTTACAGATTGTTGTTACAGGAAAGCCTTTTTTAAAAAATAATATTACTCTTTGTAGCGGAGGTAATAAACACGGTGAAAGGCAGCCGACTCCTGCGGTACCACGGTTACTGCTACTCCAAGACACCGAGGTGTAGATCGAGCTGGAGATGCATTCACACCGCACGTTGTTTCTCCACTATTTCCGTAGACCAGAACCTAAAAGTACTTAAGCAGCCTAAGGAGCATAAACATCTTCCTAAAGAGTTCCGTGAAGTTTCTTCTGGACTATATGACGGTGATGGACTTGCATCCTTGCATAAACGAAAACCCTGAATTTTGAAAGCAGTGTTGTCCAAGCCCAACTAAAAAGTAAATGTTTTCGTTGTTTTGGCTGGATTTTCCCTGAACCGAAGGAAGGAAATACCACATTTGATCTAATTAGACAAGTTGTATTTGAAACGCAGAACCCGGAATCTCCGAACCGGTAGCCATTAGTCTCCATCAACCATCAGAATAGACGCTTTTTTTTGTATTTTGATAGCTTATCCCCTCTATCAGCACCCGCCTTCCTCTTGACCACGAATTGCAAGGTCAAGCGACATGCGCATTGGTTACTTGTTTCAACTGCGTCACGGTAACCTGTAGGATGCTGTAGCGTGTCTCTCGAGGCCTAGCGGTTAGGCCGTGAAACCTGTCTAACGCGTCTCCGTGTTCTGTAATCTAATATATATTATGCCCGAGATATCATTTAACAGAAGCCGATGAGCAGCATAAAAACTGTCACACAAAAAGCCCTAGCATGAGCATGCGGTGTAAATTTAACGTAAATACATCGATTTTTGAATGGAAATATTTTATTGGATCTAATTTTTGAGACTTTATACAGATGTTACTCATTGCGCTTGTGGAAAACAAAAATATTGTACTTTCGCCTCAAAAATTCACGTATTCATGTTATGCTCGTGCTAGTCGCTAACAAACCGATAGAAAACCTTTTTGTCTCGTAACAACTTATAAACATGTATGTTAAAATTTGTAGCGGAGATAATATACACGGTGAATGGCAGCCGCCTGCTCCGGTACCGAGGCTTCTGCTACACCAAGACCCCAAGGAGTAAATACAGCTGGAGGTGCCTTCACACCAGACATTGCTACTCTACAATATCTGTAGACGCAAACTTAAGAGTATATAGGGAGCCAAAGGAACATGAGCACCCTCCTAAAGAGTTCTATATGAACTCTGCAGGATTGTATAATTCCGATGGACAGTTTTCCTGGGTGCATAAGCGATTTGGTATGACCTTTCATTAAACTTAGTCAAAGCTGTGACGTGTTGTAAAGAAAACCACGATTATTTTGGTGTCAGGAGATGATGAAGCCATACATGACGAATATTATCATTTGATTTTGATCTTTTTTATTTGATTTAAAAATCATTATAACTGTGATTAAAGGCGATGTGAGATGGTTCATTTTGTCCTTTCTTACGATTATTTGAGTTTCGTTTAGGATAACGGACTGAACATAAAATGAAGGAAAATGAACCTTCTGTCTTGCCTTCAACCAATAATACATTGATTTTGGACTCTACAACATAAGTTTTAGTTTATGCGTAACCCGAAACACGTGTCTACTTAACAAATTTCAGAACTGTCTCATGAAAAAACACAAAGTTATAAGCTTGTTATGTTACCTGGCTGTCCTTACAAAAACACGGTCACCACGCGACTCAAACGCACCGCGTGCGTCTAGTGTCCAACTCGTAACTTTTTTTTATATTTTTGACAATGACAAAATATTGGATTCGATTCAGTTACTTATTGTGAACAAGCTATATCCATGTTCGCATATAGCAAAATTAATTTTGTGGGTTTTCTGTGGTCTCGCAGTCATATCATATAACATCAATTGTATTGTATAACTTATCGATCGATGTTTAAAATCAAAATCATTGTGAGATCTATTAATTTTATAGAATAAGTGTAGTGTAAAGATTAATGTAAATAAAATATTAAAGTGATTTAGTCCATGTTGTGTAATTTCATTTATGATTCTTAGTATCCACTATTCGAAGTTAGTTTATTTTTTTCTTCTTTCATGAATTATTAAAAAAATTTGCATTACTATTTGAAAATAACATAAATATTTTAAACATATATGTATTCCTGATATAATGTGTTATTTTAATCTGGTTATAACGACGGCAAAGGGACCGGTGACATTACGTCGTACTAAACGAAATGATAATTTTATATTCAAATCACATTCATATATAAACATAATGAACTTAGTAACACTTGCGTGACCAAGAGAAAAAAAAAATCTGAATCAAAACTTTATTAAAAACTCACATCACCCGCAAATTAATACCGCAAACTAAACAGTCGCATGCGAATCAGCGGCGTGCAAGCAAGGGGGACGCGCAGGGCAGAGGTAATTTCTTACCTACGTTTTATTTGTAAACACGTCATCGCTAGTCGTCATTATAACCGGTATTTTTTTGTGAAATTCCGTCGTTAAAAGCGGTCGCGATAAGCGGAGTGGTAATAAACAGATGTACTCTCATAGTGGCTCGTCGATGTGTTGCTGGGGAATTAGTTCAACCACTTTTTCTTTCCAGCTAAAACACTAGGAAGTGGTGAAGGGCGGGCGTTTTGGGGACTGTCTTTTGTAATGTTGACGTTCGAAAAGTGCTGATTATCAGCCTTATTTGAATAAACGACTTGATTTTGACTATGTGTCTGATTGATCATAACCTCAACGCATAGTTTATAAATAAAGAAACACCAAAATATATTTAATACGTTTTTATACTTTTATCTCCTCTAATTTATTCCTCTTTTTTCATGTGACGCAATCAAGTTGTGTGTCTCAAATTGATTAATATTTGGCAAAACACTTTTAGTTATTTTTAATGTTACCAAATATATTTAGACCAATTACTATAGTCGTATTTTGCCTTTCAGTGCAACTGATAACGACGGTTCAGGACAAATTGCTACTGAAATACAAAGGACATTACTACTCCAGGACCCCTTATTTGAAGAAAAGATGGCGTTGCATCAACACCAACCACTGTTACGTCGGCATGATTGTCAATAACGACTTCTCTATCAAAAAGGAACCTGGGGAACATGGTCATCCTCCCAAAATCTTTGCTGAAACTGAAGATGGGCGATACAAGCTTATCAAGGATAAGGATGGTCTGAACAAATCATGTGACTATATTGTTTACGAATATTGATATATTTACGAAGCAGTCTAATAGGTCGTAATTAAAGTTTAATGCAGTATCTAAATTGTACCTACTCTATTTTAAACTTAGCAAAATACTTTAACAAGGAAAGTTTCGGTTTCCTAAAAACGCGGCGCCGTCAGTTGACGATCGCTAGGTGACAGCTGTCAAATTTGACACTAAAAATCAAACACCTAAAATTATTTTTCACTTTCCTGTAAGACCAAGAGAGAAAGAATTTTCTTTGAGGATTTTGACGAATTGGTAATTTCTGGCCAGTTATGACGTTTGTATAATGTTTATGTTATTAAAGACGAAACAAAAAAGATGATTATACTATAATAACCGATAAGAATGATCCATTAGACTGCAGCATGTTAATGTTAGTACTTAGTGAATAATTACCGAATAGAAAAAAAAAAGATTTATCAATGGCTTTTGCCATTAATACATCTTTTAGTTTTAATCTTCCTTTATTGATATTTTAAGCTTCTTTATTGGATAAAATTGGTGATGGTTTGTTTTTTTTTTCATATTTTTTTTCTTTTGCTTAAATCTGTTTGATTAGAATAGTAACTCTAATTAAGGTACTAATATGGGATATCATTAACCCTTTCAGTTTGTTAGTGTGTGTGGTATAATTTGATATAAAAGGTTAATGTATCAGATATTTAGTTATAACTGCATCCAAATAACTTAGTAAGTATTTTATGTAAAGTTATGGAATAAATTGTTTGACGAATTTACTGCCAATTTAATATTTATGATTTATTCAGTTCTGCTATTCTCTATTTCTCGGTGATTACTTGACAGTTGTGTGAAATAGCTGGAACACTGTGAAATGATAATTTGATAAAGAATTTAATTTCCCTCACTGTAAAATTATATTAACATTAATTATGTCATATAAGATTTAATTACGTTATTTTGACCCCACTATGGTTACTTTAATCGTATAATATAAATAAACTTCATGTCGTTGTAATGCCTAAGATTATGGTTTAATAAAAAAATAAATGCCCATTCTTCTTTACTTGCAGATCTAACAATATTTTGAAATGGTAATTATAGTTCATCCCGATTTGATTGTTTATTTTGTTACAGTTTAATTCATGGGATTTATTCGGCTAATATGTATAATTATGTCAGTGATTAGCTACATACTGGTATACAAGAACCGCGTAAGCAGAATCACAAACGGTTTGATAATAATTAAAATATTCACTGCGTCAGTGAACATTTTAAGAATCTTAACGTCATTCATAATATTATCCTATTATGATTCTGTTTAGCAGAGTCGGCCATCTTAAATTCGCAGGTCTATTACAATATGAGTGTCATCGACAACAATTACGTTGATCATTTCTAACCAGAAGTCTCCTCCTGGTTATTCTCTATCTGAATCATTTTTTGCTGTCGCTGTCTCTAGCGACTACAAATGACAGGGTTTTTAAAAGAAAAGATGATAATGATGTGTCCTGGTGTGTCCCCCATCAGGTACATAATAAATAATAATAATTACTAACTCTAAATTTAAAGTATTCGTCATTTGGAACTAAAGCATGTCGTGAAAAAGGCTTATTTTATAGCGTTCTTTAATTCCATGAAAATAATATTTTCCTAGCGGGTGTACCCAAAATAATCTAAGAACCTTAACCATTAAAATAGTAAATGTTGTCTATGATAACGTTAGTTTATAGTATTTCTTATAAAATTAATAGTGCTTTTAACAGTTAGGTTAAGTTCTCGATGTTATTAGATTAGTTTAATGTGTTAACGCTGCGTGACTTATCCTTACTATTGAATAAATGAATTAGTGTTAATTAACGTTTAACCAATGATCTTATTACCTTCGGTCATTATGTTCAACTAGTAATTTGTGTCGCTTTTAAATAATAATTTATATTAAAAGTGACTTTTTAGATGTTTTAATAATATTTTGCAATATAAGGTTTTATTTCAGTAATAAAATAAAGTCACGCAGTCTTCTTTTAATTTTCTTTGTAGTTTTAGTTTTCGTGTAATAAAGTGCTTTGCAATCATTGCTGTTTCATTTTCCCTACAACTTTTAATATATTTATTTATAGTTGTACCTAAGATGTTATCCCGATCATAGATTTGAAATGGACATTCATTTCAAATTGTGATATAAATATCCTGAAATCAAAAATGTGTATCCTAAAATGATTCAACCTATATTGTTGTTCTCACTGAGCAATAGAAACACAGATTTCAGAAGTTTTCTTCCTTTTTTCGAAATATAAAAAGGATAGTCATTGCTTTACGGGTGAATTAAAATAAAAAATGTAACGGCAAACACGTGGTAAGATTCCTTCAGGTTTGACTTTACTGGGAACTTCCTAGGGCTGACTAGCAGCAGCCAAATGACGTGCTTGAGGAGTGATAGTCTATAAGTTGTGTGACCGTCGTCGGACTGTGAAGTCATACGTCTCGTGTTCGAACTCCAGACATGCACCTCTGATTTTTAAGGTTAACTTCGTGAGGAAACCAGCATCTGTCTGAAAAATATTCCTCGATGTCATATTTACTATTAATTATTTACTAGCTTTTACTCACTTTTATAATATTAGTAAGGATTTGTAAGATTAGTACAATCCTTTATTTACTAAAGACATACACCACTTACAAACTAATGTTAGAACATAAATACTTCGGTCAATTCAGAACATATCAAAACTTATAATACATACACAATAACAAAGCACACATTTCTTCTGGACTCTGGCTGCAGGCAATACTAACGTCGTCGTCCAGTGTTTATAAGTAAGGCCATAAATCTTATCTGCTACGGTCATAAAGAGACTGTTGGCACTGTTGTTTAGCCTAGAGAAAGCCCAAAGGGCGGCATACAAATTCTGACACCAGGTTAAGCACCCAACCACACGATAAAGAAGAAGAAACAATGACGTGCAATCGGCCAGACTTATGGCCAGCAAGGGTCTTGTATAGACAGACTATGTTGACATGTAAATTTTGAGGACACGTTGGCTGTGGCTAAACGTTTAACCTCTGCGATTCGAGCCGCGCGGTGGCGATCCCCGCACGGAACAAATATTTGTAAGACCTACATATAGTTGTTTCAGGTCTGGCTGTTTGTGTATGTGAGTTTAAATGTTCGTAAAGGCACCCACAATACAGGAGTAATTCCTAGTGTGGGGCAAAATCTTTTTTTTTAAACCTAAAAATAATTTCTCATTTTCCAGACACCTACAAGGAGATAAAACTTGCAAATGGAAGAAAATATTTGATGTATAAAAATTATACATACACCTTTGCGTTTAAGACAAAAGTCGGGTTCAGATGGCGTTGTACTAGTACCGTGAATTGTAAGGCCTTTTTGATGATTTCGAATGATGGAGAGCTATTGAAAGCGTTTGGTGACCATTCTCATAAGCCACCGAGGTACCATCTTTATACTGATGGTACTTACGTCAAGATATAAGACATGTTTAAAATAACAATGAAGAGGTTAATTATATTGAAATAATAATCCTCATTACTGGAGAATGTTTTTCCACTGAATTATATTTTATATTTCAGATATATCACTCTTTTCATCACACCATATTCCACATTCCCTTCCTGCCTTAGGAATGATTTATTGATAGAATTATTCATTCAGTGTAATAGTTCTGCTTTTAAGTAGTAACTATTAAGAATAGTAGTTTGTTTACTATCACGATTGTATTTGAGGAAGATGAAGAACCCAGACCACCTCGTACATCCAGCAGAAACAAGCAAAGCCAAAAGAAAGAGCATACATGAAAGTTCAGCCCAAAGCACTAGCCGTGAGGGATTCTGCTAAGCTACTCAGTAGGTACTCGTAGCCGTTTTAAGATTAAGACTCAGGAAAGACCCAAACGGACGACACTACCTTGTTTAAATATGTCAGTAATAATAGAAGACGTAATTTTCAAGCAACACTTAATCGCTATAAATAAAATGGGCATTCCGGTGGCTATCCAAGTAGTCACAAATATTGTAAAGCTTACAAATTGGGCGTAGACAGAAGGGACATAGAAATCCAAGAGCAAACCAGGAACATTTTGGTGCATTAAGTTTAGGTAAATAACTCAGTTGTAAAGATCTTGTTCAATGAAGAATGAATTTTCTAAAAACACAATTCCAATAGATCAGACGTGGATGATGTTACTCCCGATAATATTTACAATCTAGACGAATGCGGATTCGAACATGATCCGAAGAAAAATAGTGTTTTGTTCCGACGTGATTCTCGTCACTTAGGACAGTTACTGCACGTCAACACACAAAATTGTGTTCTGTGGTAAAACTTTGTAGAAGTCCTTACTATAATATTATAAAAGCGAAAGTGAGTTTGTTTGTTTGTTACCTCTTCACGCCTCAATGGCCAAACCGATTTGATGAATTTTGGTACAGAGATAGTTGGGACCCTGGAGACGGACTTAGGCTAAAAAAAGTAAGCAGAGAGGCTTGCCAGGGCCTCCGCCTGCCGGGGTTGCGAGTTGTTCGAAAGAGATACCGCGGCCCTGGAAGGTAAAGGGCAACAGAAGGAACATTGGTGGGTTTTAGTCAGTAAAAGTCTGACACGTGATCACTAACATAGCTAGCCTAGCTTCCGTCCTGCGTCAGATCCGACAGAAGTAGTAATTGAACCATGTATTCCTTACTGTAGTAAGGAACTGTTATTTGGTATATCTCTAGTAAATACCTGGATTGTTTATAATTCAATTAATGATGGGAATAAAAAAACTTGAGGTGTGTCAAGGGACACCCGGATAGAACGAAGTTATTATGTACAAAAAACCAGTACCTATACCCTCAACAAAAATAATCGTCGCGACACCACACTGTTCAATACTTATAGAAAGACGAAACGAAAATAACTGGCTTGCTTGCTATGAAAGAGAGAGAGTGAGAGACAGAGTAACACGCGCACGCCGCACGGTTACAACTATAGCCAAAAGTGTCGTTACAACTTTTGGTCTTAATTTTTCCGTCCCCCTTTCCCCCTTTCGCAACGCGCGATAAGGCACTACGTTCCAAAACTACGTTCCAATACCAAAGCTACGTTTACGTTATAATTTGTAGAGAAATAGTCGAAGTTTTTTTAGATAAGAACTTTGACAATTAAAAAAGAACTTTGATTAATTTCGACGCAGCCGGAGACACAAACGCGCTCAAACACACCACTCAAGCAAAATCGTTCATGATAAATTTATCTTTATAGAACCCGCACCAAAACCAGATAAACACCATTTAGTAAAAGCTGTGAAGAAGAGATATTTTGTCGGATGTTATGAAAAACTCCGAAAATATTTAACAAGTCGCAAAGCTGTCAGAAAAGTCAAAAAAAATTACTGAAATTGTGGATTGTAAAAGACACTTCTGATTGGACTGCTTCAATGAAAAACATTAAGTTTCTCTCACGTTTTATCTTACACTAGCGGCCCGGTACGTGCTTCGCTACGTATTTACAAAAAAATGTGATGCAGCGCCATCTGCCGGACAAAATTGTGAATCTAAACCATTCCCAGATCCCCTTGAACACACACACGGTCCAGTCGTTTGAGAGAAGTTCAGTGACATACACACATCACTCACAGAAGAATTATATAATAAAGATTAGCTGTGCCGTTACGTTACGTTGCAATGCAATTTTTCTACCTACCTACCCTACCCACCCTACTTTTTTTTCATAACGACCTGACATTAACCAACACAACAAAAAAAGAAGTAGCGAAATTGGTCTAGCCGTTCACGCGTGATACAGTGACCAAGGAAAACAGGGATTCATTTTTATATATCTTATTACATTAAAATTTTAATGAAACCATCGATATTTATATTTCTCATCCCTAAAATATGCCCAAAACATCGCTCATACCACTGAATATAATTTATTTGATTTCAGACACAACAAGATCCACAGAATGTCAGTAACTTAATAAATAACTTATTGCCTAGTCTTAGTAGCCATTACTCTTTGCACAAGATTTAAAAAAAATAACTTGTGAAAGTACTGTAGTTGGCCATTCCAAATCGTTGATCTCTATGGAGAAGAATGGGCAAGAAACTCCATGGACACTCTTTTACATTATAATATTATTAGAAAATCGTTTTTACATCATTCATTTTGAGATAATACAAATATGTGAGAACGATGTAGAAAGACGTGCACAGTAAGATCGTCCAGAGTAAATAAAAAGCAAAATTCAATTTAAAATCTAAATAAATTAAAAATAAACCGTGGTAGCTAAGAGATGACCAGTCACAGAACCCAACTGACAGAACTCGTGTACAGACTCTGGCAGTAGGCCTTAAAAAGAGTGATTTTAACTAGGTCCGTACACCGAGCAAATCGACGGACCAACCGAACGGCTAGTGCCCTGTGCTCCCTCTCTATATCAATTATAGCTATAATTTTTAAACAAAACAAGCTGTTGCCTTGCCAAAAAAAGTATTTAAGTTACAAAAATGTTACATGTGTACAACGCCTTGTTCTGACAGAATGAAAATAAAAGAAAAAAATCGCTGCCTCACGGAACGTGTTAATAAATAAAAACTGAATTTCGCTTTATTGATCGGCCATCGAGTTTGTTCCAATTCAGTCTTCAAAGAATGAAGTATAAACAGCGTTTTAAATAGACGCAACTTAATAAATTCAGTATTGGGATACCGTAGAAGATAATTGTCTAGTATAAATAATACTTGCAGGAGGGAGATTTTTTTTTTATAAAAACGTTGCCCCACACTAGGAATTTCTCCTGTGTCGTGGGTGCGTTTACAAACATTTAAACTAACATACACAAACAGCTAGACCCGAAACAACTATCTGCAGGTCATACAAATATTTGTTCCGTGCGGGAATCGAACCCGCCTACCGTGCCGTCGAAACTGATTTACTGTTATTTATGCACATATAATAGTTTTAATTACGTACAGCTCCCCATGGTAAATGAATAAAAAAAAAAGAACTTAAAGGAAACTTCAACAACAACAATCTTTATTCTATATTACGCAAATAATTAATAAAATTGGTGATAGAAAAAAAATACATAAACAAGTTATGGTACTTATTAGTTATGAAATAAAAAAAAATGAATGTAACATGAGTGCAGATTTAAATATTCTTGTCCTACAAAAAATCTTGTATAAAATAGTAACATTTATCTATTATAGTTGTCAGAGGTGTCGGAGAAATTAATACATGCTTTGCTGGTAGGGTTGCCAACTTTTTTACTGGAAATGGTGGTGAAAGGTCTACAAAGGAAAACACACAGTAAAAGTAATTGTTAACGCTTTAAACACATTTTTTTGTGCCTTACCTACACCATTTACGTTTACTTTTTGGACAGACTTATGTAAATACCATGACGACGAGTAAAAAGTATGTTAGTATGTAGTGCAGTTGGCAACCCTTTTACTGGTCTTTTAAAAAAAACAGCCCAAACTTGCAGACTAACTAAGCTCTTAAGGCTGAGTTTGTCATAACCCAAATATTGTCATGTTTCAGTTCCAATGGAGATGTTGCTGGCGAACGGTAGAACATATTACATGTACAATTACTACGTGTATTCGTTTCGCTATAAAACTAAATATGGCGACAAGTGGCGGTGTGTACGTACCTCCAAATGCAACGCGTTTATATACATGAATGAACGACACGAGTTCTTGAAGATGAATGGAGAACATAACCATCCTCCCCCGGAGTACCATGCCAAGACAGATGGAAAGTATATTAAACTTTAAAAGCTGAAGGAACTGCAGCGGTGTGCCTATTCGTTGTGGTTCGGGTGCCGAATCATCAATTGGACACTTTCCTCAAAAGAAAAAAATACTTAGGACATAGGTCCTAAGTACTTTTTCCTTTACCGTTTACGGTCTTGACGACCAAATGGACATTGAAAGGGAGCGTAGGGCACTGGCTGTTAAGAATAACATGCTTGCACGCCGGAATGCTCGTTGCAGCGAGCATATTAAGATCTCACTTTTTAAGCAGCATTTTCACACAGAGGTCACTTAGTACCTTTTTCGTCCAATACAATAATGGTTTCAGGATGTTACTGGGCTGCCCTGTGCCGCATCTAGCATGTTTGCGGAAGCTCACTTTGGCTTTCATACCATCATACGCGAAGGAACCGCCTTCATACAGATTCAGAGTAGAGGCAGAACTAATAGCATCCTAAACATAGTCGCATCAACAGCAATGCAGGCTTTCATACGGGCTCTAGTAATAAAGAAATAAGAAAAGTTAAACATATTTATAAAAAAACTTAAAAAAATATTGATTGATTAAATACTATTACTATTTAGATGAATATTTAATTGATGAACATTAATAATAACAAAAGTGTATTTAAAGAAATAATATATTTTTATAAAGTTAAGCTAAATAATTTAAAAATAATAATAGTTAATAGCAATTAGAAATAATCATAGGAATCTATGATATGTTTAAATCAATTAATAATATAGTAGTACCAAAATAATTAATTAATAAAATAACAATAATAACTGACGTCCTGTAACTAATAGATATACTTATTTAAAATTATAAATAATATAACACTAAAAAATCATATCAAAAATATTTAAAAGCAAACACCTAGCAAAACAAACAACAAACACATACGAATCAGCAGAAATATAATAAAAATATAATATAAATAAATGTATACAAACACCTGAATTGTTCAATGACAAATCTCCAACACAAATATATCAACTACCTTCCAAACCAGAGCTTCCTCTCCTCTACCCTTTTGCTGTACCCTACATACAGGGTATTGTAAAGATATTGAGTGTGAAATGTCTAACAGACCTTGCATATTTTATAACAGGCAAAGGCTTTTTCTCAAACAGATTGGGCACGAGCATTGAGCGCCACGCTTGTTCAAGATGGGTTGGCTTTCAGACTTATATTAATTATTATGAGTCCTGGTTTTCTCACGATGTTTTCCTTCACCTACATATGAATTCAACTAGCTGTTCCCCACGGTTTCACCCGCGCTGCTCAGCACCTGTTGGTCGTAGCGTGATTTATAGCCTTCCTCAAGAAATGGACTATCCAACACTAAAAGAATTTTCCAATTCCAACCAGTAGTCCCTGAGATTAGCGCGTTCAAACAAACACACAAACAAACTCAGCTTCAGCTTTATAATATTAGTATAGAAGTATAGATAAGTCACATTGGTACTTGCCCGGATTTGAACCTACAACCTTATGCACGAGATGCGAGACGCTTAAGCTCTGGGCCATCACAACATGTACAACAATATGTTAATTATATTTTGTACTAACATAGGTATTAAGCGATTTGTAATACTAACTAATTAATTAAATGATAAATGAATGAATGATAAATTATGTTTATTTTGCAAGTAGGAGTTCACAAACACTTTTACACGTCTTTTTTTTAAACTAGATGAGGCCGGTCTTTCGTACCCGACTACTCTGAGAAGAAACAGCCGAAACAAACTCAGAGGTCATAGTCTCTTTTAAAGTCCAGACAAAAAAAATCTTGGTCAACTTACATGAGGACTATGCAGATTAGTGTCTGAAGTGGTCTTTTTAAGAAAGCACACAGATTGAGTGGACCTGTCCAGTCAGTGCAAGCATTTGTCAGTTATCGTGTAGCTCGACTCATAACCCAAGGAGCTTAACGAAACGACGAACAATACCAAAAAAAAGGATATTAGCGTAGGTCCCTAAATAGTACTCAACTGCCAGAAACGTCAAAAGCAAAAAAAGTAAATAAAAGTTATGATACACATGGTCCTCACATTCACAATAAACAGCTACAGACTAGAAAATATTTACAAAATTAAATTAATGACATCATAATGAAATCATAAAATGTCACAATAAAAAAAAAGTAAAATCAAATAAAAAAATAATAATCAAATAGGTATAAAACAAAGTAAATATTAATGTCAAATCATTAAGATTTTTGGCCGAAGTGTGTCGTGTACCGACAATATAATATCGTGGAAGAATAAGAATAAATTTATTAAACCAATGTTACAACATTTTTCTTAATCTAACATCAATACATTACAAATATCGTGGAAGGATACCGACCTCGCAGCGAAACACGACGCCGTCACTTGGTGTTTTAATTTTATATAATGTAGATATGTTTATTATTTTGTAGGGTTAATTGCAGAGTTACTTGCAGACTAGCTAAGGTATTAAGGCTAGGTAGGGCACGCCACAATAGTGGCGGTAAGTCGCCTCTTTGAGGAGTGGCTGGAGAGGCGTCATGGCGTCCTCACCTACCGCCTGACGCATGACCTCACCGGACACGGATGTTTCGGGAGGTTCCTGCACATAATCGGGCGGGAGGAAACGCCCGGGTGACACCATTGTGACGATCGCCCGGAGGACACGGTGGAGCACACAGTGGCGGTCTGCCCAGCGCGGGCGGAGCACCTCCATGCCTTCGTAGAGGCTATCGGCGGCGGCGATGTCTCGCGTCCGGCCCTGGTTCAGTCCATGGTCCGGAGCGAGGGGGTATGGGAAGCGGTCACGTCGTAATGCTAGCAAAGGAGGTGGCCGGGCGTTTGAGGGAGAGAACATCTAGCCAACCCAGCCGCCGCGGGAGACGCCGCGGCGCAGCGCGACGCCGTAGATGCGGGCCTGTGAACGGTGAGCAATGGGTAACTTACCGGTCGTCCGTCTATTGACGACAGGCCGTATCGACAGCGCGTTCGTGTTTCACGCGCGCCTCAAAGAGATTTCAGCAAAGCAGGCTTGCCAGGGCCTGCGCCTGCCGGGGTTGTGAAAGAGATACCGCGGTCCCGGAACATAAAGAGCAATAGAAGGTACATGGGCAGGTTTTAGTCAGTAAAGGTCTGACACGCCCCTCCCCCTCCGCCGAAAAAAAAGTTCCTAGGGCTGAGTTTGCCATAACCCAAATATTGTCATGTTTCAGTTCCAAAGGAGATGTTGCTGGCGAACGGTAAAACATATTACATGTACAATAACTACGTGTTTTCGTTTCACTATAAAACTAAACATGGCGACAAGTGGCGGTGTGTACGTACCTCGAAATGCAACGCGTTTATATACATGAATGACCGACACGAGTTCTTGAAGATGAATGGAGAACATAACCACCCTCCCCCGAAGTACCATGCCAAGACAGATGGAAAGTATATTAAACTTTAAAAGCTGAAGGAACTGCAGCATGCCTATTCGTTTATGGTGCGGGTGCCGAATCATCAATTGGACACATTCCTACCGTTACCGATGGTCTTGTCTGTTAAGAATAACATGCTTGCACGCAGGAATGCTCGTTGCAGCGATCATTTTAGGTTTCCACTTTTCAAGGCACTCTGCCAAACTTTCTACACAAGCAGCCTTTTCACACAGAGGTCACTTAGTACCTTGCTCGTCCAATACAATGATGGTTTCAGGATGTTACTGGGGCTGCCCTGTGCCGCATCTAGCATGTTTGCGGAAGCTCAATTTGACTTTCATACCATCATACGCAAAACCGAACCGCCTTCATACTGTACAGAGTAGAGGCAGACCCAATAGCATCCTAAACATAGTCGCATCAACAACAATGCAGGCTTTCATGCGGGCTCTAGTTACGCAGTGTGAAATGTCTAACAGACCTTGCATATTTTGTAATGTTATGTTACCAGCCTATAACAGGCAAAAGCCTTTTCTCAAACAGAGATGGCACGAGCATTGAGCACCACGCTTGTTCAAGATGGGTTGGCTTTCAGACTTATATTAATTACTAGCTTTTGCCCGCGGCTTCGCTCGCGTTAAATAATATTCGCCCTTGCGCCTTATTGATTTGTAATAGCAACGCTAAGTTTTCCCTTTTCTTCCCCCTTTCTCCCTTACATCCCCTTTTTTTTTTAAAGTGGGACCGATGTAATGTGAGTCCTGGTTTTCTCACGATGTTTTCCTTCACCTACATATGAATTCAATAAGTCACATTGGTACTTGCCCGGATTTGAACCTACAACCTTATGCACGAGATGCGAGACGCTTAAGCTCTGGGCCATCACAACATGAACAACAATATGTTAATTATATTTTGTACTAACATAGGTATTAAGCGATTTGTAATACTAACTAATTAATTAATTATAGACGTTGTCCGAAATAAAAAGATGATCATTATAACAGACGGCACGGTTGGCGCAGTGGCTGAGGGATCTGCTGCACTGTGTGTCACGGGTTCGATTCCCGCACGGAACACATATTTGTATGACCTGCAGATAATAATTGTTTCGGGTCTGGCTGTTTCTGTATGTAAGTTTATGTTTGTAAACGCACACACGATACAGGAGAAGTTCCTAGCCACACTAGGAACTTCTCCTGTATCGTGCGGCAACGTTTTTTAAAAAAAATAAAGAAACGAGACATTTGGCCGAAGTGTGTTGTGTACCGACAATATCGTGAAAGGATACCGTCACTCCGTGTTTTAATTTTATATAATGTAGATTAGTTTATTATTTTGTAAGATTCGTTTTTTTTTTGTGTATTGTATATGCATAAAAATTATTGATTGAATGATATCGTAAATTGTGTAAACGCTGTCTTCGCTTTTTCGTGGTAAACTAGATGACATGCTATTACCAAGTCATTGAGATTTAATAAATGTTTTATTTGTAAAAACATACTTTCTCGTATTATTCTCAACGAACCCTTTGATACCCATGCATAAATACATAGACTGATAAACACATTACCCTCCTTTGCGATGCGCAGTCGGGTGAAAAACAACTAGTCCGCCATCATTAGAAGTCCACTATAATTGATCAAAAATATAGTAATATATCTTAGCTGAGCATGACGTATGGTCATCCAAACTAAATACGTATGTAAGCAAAACTTCAGCTCCGGAAAGTGGGCCTTAGCTTTTAAGATTATTTTACACCAGCTGCGCCCCGCGGTTTCACTCGCGTGGTGATAGAATGTACAATATATCTTTATGAATTGTAGCCTATGTGTTATTCTGAAATGTAAGCTAAATTATTATTGTAAAGTGAAAGAGTAACAAACATCCGTACATCCATACAAACTTTTGCGTTTATAATATTACTAGCTGGCCCCCGCCGCTTCGTCCGCGTCCATAATCTACCTCGGTACTAAATTCATCGAGATCCGTTCACCTGTTTTGAAGTGAAAGACTAACAAACATCCATACATACATCCATCCTCCAAAATTTGCATTTATAATATTAGCAGGATATAGTAGGAAGTAGGGTACCTAGTTAAAAAAGAGAAAGGCACTTTGGCATTTCCGCTTAATGCGACACAGGCACCTGAATGAAAAAGTAATTAGGTATTTATTATAAGCATGGGAAACTGGGTTCGATTCCGAACTCGGGCAAATTGTTACACGATTTTTTCATCAGGAATTGGTCAGACCAGACACGGGGTCTGGAACAGTGACCAGTTGATGGTAATAGGCTCATCCCCGTACGTTCGTTGCCATACTCCTCCGAAACGATTCGACCGATTCTTATGATTTTTTTTATGCATATTCAGTAAGTAAGTCTAAGAATCGGCTACTATCTTTCTTTCAAACCCCTAAGTTATAAGTGTGGTAAGCAGCGGGTGAAATTGCTGGGCACAGCTAGTATACCTTAAATAATAATATTACAAAGAAGAAAGTTTTTTTTTGTATGTTTGTATCGAATAGGTTTCAAAACTACTGAACGGGTTTCAACTATGTTTCACTAATAGGAAGGTACTTACATTATCAGGAAGTAACATAGGCTATACAACATCACGCTTCTACCAACGGAAGTGAGGCAGCAGCTAAAGACGCGGGTGAAATATATTAGAAAAATGGATTATATAAATAAATTATAACGGCAGAGACAGAATAGACGAAAAATGCTAAGTCCGATAACATGAGATCACGTCGTCTGTCCACAACAGCGCAAAAGTTATTACATGATTTATTTATCATCACTAAAAACGCATCTCTGTGTCGACCTACTAACATTGCGTTCAATTTCACCTGAGTACTCACTGCTTATACGCATACTGTACGAAGTATATATTTGTGCTGGACTGCCCCACGCAGACCTGCCTATCTATTGAAGGGTTGCATATGTAGTGTAAAATCGATAACGTCCCCAATGAATCAAATTCAAAGTCGAAAGAGACGGATTGGAAAGAACAATCTTTAGCATATCGAAAGCAAGATGTTGTCTTTGGCTTTTAGACGTAACATGAAACACGTAGGTAGCCGTTAGACGTAACACGAAGCCCTGGTGGTTGATAGTGTCATGCTCACTTAAATGTCTCGCTGATGGTGGCGGGTGTGTCGGGTCATTTAGCTCCCTTCAAAATGGTCGAGCTGAATGGGGTTGATCCATACAGTCATTTTTAATTTATTTAGATTTAAAATTGAATTTTGCTTTTTTATTTACTCTGGACGCTCTTACTGTGCACGTCTTTCTACATCGTTCTCACATATTTGTATAATCTCAACATGAATGATGTAAATTATACTATTTTGTAAAAATATTATAATTTAAAAGAGTGACCATGGAGTTTCTTGTCCATTCTTCTCCATAGAGATCAACGCTTTGGAATGGGCAACTACAGTACTTTCACAAGTTATTATACCTTGTGACCGGGACTGTAGATTCATTTTGTTTCTTGACATTCAAAAGTGCCTGTAATGGTCTAATTGAAATAAATGATTTGATTTGAAATCTCGTACGTTTGTGCGCTGTTCCAGGTCAGTAAAACAGTCACTTTTCAGAGCTACGAAGTACTTAACTCCCGATTACGTGAGAATAAACATAACTGGTGTAAGGTGGACGCTAGGCGCATCAAACGTCAAGAATCAGACAGCGTTATGTTGAATCATTGTTTTAAACCGTTACTTACGGGATATCTTTCATAATTTACATTTGTTATGAGCACCCGATATTTCGAGAGAGAGTAGGTAGGTGGAAAAACAATTGTTAAGTAACTATTTTTTACCACATACATTCTCCAGTCATCCCGTGATGAATGTAAATAGTGGCAGTTTACTATTCTGGTAATTTAATCTTCGATCTTGAACAACGACTCTTGTACTTTGTCGAGTAGGCAGTCACCTGAAAAACGATATGGAATGAAACGACTAATCTTCGAAAGCATGATTTATCTTCGATTTGCTGAAAAACAGAATTCAGTAGTTTTGCCAAAAAGATTATCTTTGATGTACTTGTACAATAGGCTAGTTACCAAAAAGTTTTAATTAAATATGAAGAAGAAAAAGAGAGTGTAATTAGTTTGACCCTGGAAACTAAGTTTTAACCTTTTATTGAGAGATATTTCTGAATATTGATGAAATTGTAAAGAGAAATAGGTCAGATAGTAATACATATTTTTCTTAGATGACGCACAAGGTACCGATTATACTGAACTCTCCCTCTCTCCTCTCCTCAATCAATACTATCAATGTAGGTCAAGCAAAATTCTGCAAATTTAAAAATAGAAAATCTACCAGTATGATACGTACGGCGACCAAACAAGGTATACTAAAACATTTTATGTGGATCTTTCGCTGTAATTTAAATAGAGCGAGGCCATTTTATACTGGAGGTGTTAGTAAGCTATATCAACTGCACTATATAAGCTATAGCGTGTCGTGGGAACGCACACAAAGGAACAAATATTTGATAATCGTCAGATAGTTGTTCCGCGTCCGGCTGTTTGTGTTTTTGTGTTTAAATGTTTGTAAACGCACCCACAGTACAGGAAAAATTCCTAGTGTGGGGGAAAGTAACGTGTGAGTGGTGTATAACAGACTTTTACCGGTTACCAATCAAAATAAACTATATTTATCAAATCTGGTTACTTATGTCTTTGACACTTTTATTGGATACTAAGAATACTACTTTTTGTAATACACTTTGATGGTTGTGGCAAGAAAGCTTATTAATTAAGTTATCCAAATAATCATGCTGTCCTCTCTCTCTCTCTTTAAGCAGTTTAATCAAGGCAACTATTATCTTCACATTTTTAGAGGTGATGGACATAACGATTATGAACGGGAAGAAGTACAAGATGTACAAAGGATACACGTACAGCCACCCAGTGAAGGTCCGTCAAGAAATGAGGTACAACTGCACCCAGGGTTGCAAAGTGCGACTGTATCTCGATATGGATGGAAACTTCGTGAGGATCTTGAACGAGGGTAGCCATACTCATGCCCCGCCAAGGTTTTATGTAGCTGCTAATGGTACTTATACGAAAATATACGGGTGTAACTAAATTGACGAATTTGTAGTTGATGAAATGTTTATTTTTTTCTGTTCTCGTAATAATGTTCTAAAATATTTTATGTGATAATTATGATAGATAATTTAATAACTTATAGGACTACGTTTTGCAATAATATAGATACTACGAATGTTTAAAAACTAGTTCTCTAAAAGTAATATTTTTTAGTTTAATCGATATTATTAATACACCGCTACGTTACCGCTACGCAGAATACGCGAAAGCGCTAGGCCTCGAAATTAGGTTGTTTTAAGGTTGCGACTCATACTTTTATCTACATACAACTTGACACTGGCCTGCAACATGCAAAAATCTAGAAAATTTGAATTTCCCTGGCGCTTCACCGTTAAGACTCGTTGGCACGCTAAATGATATATCGCTCGTTGATTATACATCGGTCGAGTGACACTCCCGGTGTAAGCGAGGCTTTATTTTTGATAGACTATTATATTTTGGCAGCTTAGAACTAGTTTATAGGTACTAAGTTTGAGGGTTATAAAATTAATTGAATGTTAACAAATAGTAGCATAAACATCGAAACATTTTCTTTTAATAAATAAAATATTTTGAAAATACAGAAGTTTCATTCTGAACCCAAAAATATGTAAATACCATCGAAATAAGAAAGAACTGTCCCCAAAAATACTGAAACGGTAATCTCCCAATAATTTTCAGTAACTTTTGCCCGTTCCCAAAGAGGGGGGCAGCTTCTAGTCTTCAAAGGCTACTCCTACAGCTTGCAAAAATTTCGCAACGAAACTGCACAGTGGAGGTGCACCATGGTGCAACCTGGGACGGCCAAGCGGTGTACTGCCAAACTGTTCACAAGTATACAATACGATGTCCTAGATTGTACTGGTGATCATAATCATTCGAAACCAAAGTTTGTTAAGAGAAATAATGTGTTAGTTAGGGCATATTAAAATGCTCCATTGGAGTTGGTATTCGGGGTCAATGGGCATTGACAAAGTGACTTTCAATCAGAAATAACGATTATGGAAAAATTCAAATGTTTGGAACTGACATAAGCAACCGAAAGGTTTTTGATAAGGGGCCATTCATTTATTATGCCCCCGAAGTCCCAAATTCGATTTAGAAAAGCGCAACGCTTTAAAAGTGATTGTTGCTTGTGCTAAATAAAATGTATGATAAAATGGTTGGCATCTTGGGATTTGATAGCAATATTTACCAATAACATATAGTTTTGAAATTGACTGTTTTAAGGTTTTACTCATTTTGAAATGTATAGTAATCGTGTCATACTCATGACAAAATTGGTCCAAGAAGCTACAAGTTTTTAGACAATAACTGCTGTTTTAGAAATACTCTTATTATTTTAGAATAAAATTCAAAGAACAGATATTTGCTAAGATATACTTACTTAAATATTTACCGATTATTGTCTATTGAAGTTTTTATAAGTTTTCTGTTTTTCATACTTACGAACAGACTGATTAGTGCCTTTACGATACTACTAAAATATTTGGTAGTTCATGAAAGTTTTATACAAAATTAGGCTTTTCAAATTCTAAAGTTAAATATACACTTAAACACCGGTAGGGGTATACCAGTGAATCAGAGTGTGATTATAGGGTCTTATCCCAAACCAGGTCCCAATTCCTGACCTGCTCTTTGTTATCTGCCTCCCCATATACTATAAGGGCTGAGCACTTAAAGTCACTATCAACGTCGTCAGAACAATTTTAATTCAATAAAACACAAAAAAGAAAAACTTAACAATCTACCATATAATGGGCATCAATGTTTACAGAACTGAGTTTTATAAATGTATAAGTATAAAGATTTTTGTTAAATTGTTATATTATTAATAAAAAAAAATATATGTTTTATAGTTTATAATTGTTTATTACACGATATAAAATAACATTACCATTGTTCATAATGCTAGGTCATTTAACCAATCCTAATGCACAATCATAACTTCATAATAAAATAGTACTGAAGCATACTGACGCGAAGTTTCTTCAGCAGGTTCGTTTCTTTGGACGAAACGAGGTGGCAAGCACCCTCTACTCCTCCTCTCTGGATACACATACAGCTACCAAAAACAGAACGCAGATGGGAGAATATCTTGGTACTGTTCCCGGAGACTCAAGGGCTGCAGAGCTTCCGCCATCAGCTTCGGAACCAGAGCGTTTTCCCACAAGCCACACGACCACGCTCCGCCAAAATTACCCGATCATGTAGGAGAGAAAACTAACAACTCTCTTTCTGAAGAAATAGTGACGAAGTATATCACATAAACTATGATCATTTAAAAAGAATACCGATATATTTTTTCATGGACGCCATAAAATACCCCTGTTGTCACAAAGTTTTTACAGTCAACAGTTTGAAGTGGACGATAGACGAATGATTTCTACAGATCTTTGAATCATCATAAGTAGGTGTACCTTCGCTTGTACACGAGCTGCAAGCTCAAGCGGTACGCATTGGAACTAAGAGACGCGCGCAAGTATCGCTTATCGCGCATCGTTTCGCAAGGCTTTAGGCTGCAAATTCACCTGAGATGAGCGAGGATATCCAGCAAAAAATGTGCATAAAACTTACAAATCACATAACTAGCTTGGCTAGGCTTAGCTGTGAAAAATAAGCTTTACTATTATTTAGTTTTACACGCATATCTAGCGAGGTATGCGTAGCGACGCATCCTCGCTCATCTCGGGTGGAAACGTAACCTAATCCTCCAGACTGAGGTTATAAAGTGAAATACAATAATGTAAGAAATAGTATGGTTCTCTGAGAAGACGGAGTGAAAGAATTCATTATAACTAATTTAGTATTATTTGAGCAAATATGGTCGTACTTGCTCGTCCGTTTATCGCCCACCTGACACAATATGAAACCTTAAATAGGCCCAATATTTTTATATTATCATTGTATAGCAAATAAAATATTAACGAAAGAATTATTTGTCCTATCGGTCGTTCAAATAAAGTTAATGGTAATAAACCTGAAGTATAACATGAATACGCATATTGTAATGCTTAAATAAACTCATAGAAAATTATGGTAGAGGAAATATATTAGTTAACCTAGCTGAGTAGAATAGTAATTTGAGTATTATATTGTAGAATCCTATGAAAGGTTGTAGTTGAAGAATTGCAAAAAAAAAGTTCCTGTTATATTCTGTTTTGCAAAAAAATACTCAATTTGAAGGAAACAGTACAACGATAGATGTTGAAGTTAAAAAACCAATTCAATAATTGTGATGATGCAGCAGCAGGCAGCCAAACAGTTAGTACTGCTACAACGAAATTGCCAATGTGACCAATACTTGTGTTGCATACATTTTATTTCAAGAACCAATTACCTCGAACAATCTAAAACTTCCAAATAAGTGACAATATTTGTAACATGTTTCGCCTGTTAAAAGAAATTTGGTCTTGCAAACATTTAACATTTGTGTCATTCGTCGAACGAGACTCAAATTAAGTAGCACTAAGAATATTTCCACTTAAATCTTTCATTATAACTCGAACGATGTCTTCGCAAAAAATGTCGTGTATAAGGTTCTCTTCCAAACGTTTTACCTTGTAAGTAATAGGAGTTAAGACTTCCTGAGATAGAATTGTTTACTGTAGTAGACAGGATTACTTTAATTATCTATAAGAAATAAATTGCAGTTATAACATGTGGACGAAAATGCTTGCTGTATTAATTAATTAAAGAAAGTTTGAAGGTGTACCACAGGGAAGTGGTCTGAGTCTCCTTACTTTTGCGACTCTCTCAAGGTCAGTTTATTTTTTCAAGCTGCTATATGCTTTAAAATTTCTATAAACAAATATTTTAATGACTTAACTAACGCATACCATGACGTATATTAATAATTAATAATGTGATTTTTTTGGCTTTAATTTTACCGTCTTATATAGAATGCGGATTATGAAACATTATAGGTACTACATTGAAGGCAGCTTGATAAAAAAAATATTTGTATTCGGTGCTTTTATATTATTTCAAAATAAATATGTTGATTCCCTCGCGTTGTCATTTAGATTTTGCAATAAAGCGCTTTGAAGCTGCATGTGACTAATCCTAAGTTTGATATTGTTTTCTGACTCTCATTGTACTAATGTAAATTTTTCCCAATAAACCTTGAACCTAATATGTACTTCCTTGCTAATATTATAAAAGCGAAAGTGTGTTTGTTTCTTTGTTTGTTACCTTTTCACGCTTTAATGGCTAAACCAATTTTGATGAATTTTGATACAGAGATAGTTGGGAACCAGGAGACGCACATAGGCTTTTATATTTTAAAAAAGTGGGATGTAAGGGAGAAAGAGGGAAGAAAAGGGAAAACTTAGCATTGCTATTACAAATCAATAAGGCGCAAGGGGAACTGAAACTGAACTGAACTGAAAATAAAGTCGAAAATCTATCAAAGAAATCTGATAGATTGTAGTAGCTTGATATGCAGGCGTCTGTACAATGGCTGGTGTCCACGTCAAAACCGAGTATTTTGCCTTTCTCATTGAATTAACTAAAATGCGACATGTACCAAGTTTTCATTTGCACTTTTTGTTGATCAACAAAGTCGACCCAAATCAACTTTCATTCTGCGTGTGCCAATCCGTTGATTTCGTTCGTCTTTACTTAGGCATAGCCTATATAGTAGGCGAAATAGATTATGCCGCCTACCTATGCCGCGTTAAGCTGATTTGAATATGTATTTAGCCTAATAGTACGCAACTCCTTAGTTAAGACTAGATTAGTATTAATAATTTTACTTTGTAACTTATTTATAATCGTGTTAAGCATTTATTGGTGTTAGTTTGAGTAACTCGCCTTAATGTATTCGTTCCTAGTACGTTGTATTTAATATTATTTGTACATTTTTTATGTTCGTGAATATTATATTACATATTATATTATAATACTATACAGATATTAATTTTGTTTTACTTTGTCACTGCCATAGCGCCCTCCTATTTATTTGGGGTCGTAGCAATATGTCCTCCGTAGTTAGCGGGTAAAACCGGATGAAGGGACACATGGTATACAGAGTGTCTAGCACCATCTCTTTCCCTCAGTGGAATAAGAACTGCTTTAAGACGTCATAGTAGGGTAGCAGGTGTCTGTGTCTGTGTCAATCGAGGCAAAACATTTAAAGGGATTTTGACGTTAAAATATAATATGTTACCAAAAAGTACTCTACTTTATTTATACTTAATTATTAAGAGACCTTTTGAGTACCATCTATACATATTATAAAACAAAGTCTCCCGCCGTGTCTTTCTGTCTGGATGTTCGCGATAAACTCAAATGCACCGATTTTTAAGCGATTTTCTCCACTCGATTCTCCTCGTTTTACGGTACATTTCCGACACCTATTCTAACTTTACTCTTATTATCTATCTATCTATATGACTATATTATAAACATAATATTTAGGTCTACTCAACGAACCTTTCACTTCTTGATCTTTAAGAACTTTTAGTACCTAGTTTCCAGTTTTTAGGTCCAATACCAATGGTTTTTTCCGTATTGTAATTAAGAAACTTTCATGATCAACATCAAATCCAGCTATAATATCACCATCATCATCATCGTCTTACATTTATCCCAATATATTTGGGGTCTACGCAGCATATGGACGAAACACAAATTCTAAATATTTGCCTATCAATCATTAGCACTAAACAAATAATCAATTTGCAGGCAAACTCATTCCATCAGGTAAAGGAAAGCACCCACTGTTGCTATACAACAAGCACACATACACTTTCAAGGTTCTATCAGGTACGGGGGTCCTTTGGCACTGTTCCAGAAGGACCAGAACTGGATGCAAAGCCTTCGTCAAGACTTCACCGGACAAATTGAATTTTATCATAGCAGTTTATGATGATCATTGTCATCAGCCAAGAATGGGGATAGTGCTTCCGACTCCGAAAATCAAACGGCGGTATTAGCAGTAGACTTCAAGATAGCAAACGCAACATTAGCCCCACTGAAATAAGCAGTTCCATGCAATTTTGCCGTAGCAGGAATATGCCACGTTTGTCGTGCTGCGCTTGTAAGACTGGCTGATATTGATTTACAAAAAAGTGCAACTAGAGATTTTGAGCATCTGTGAGCACTGGACACTGACAGATTCTTAATGCAGGACATTATTTGTCAGATTCTGGTACTCGATTATGCGGAGTCGCGTCTTCAGTACCAGTTGGATCAAACTTTTATGTGAAACCTATGAAATCGTTCTGCAGTTTTCCGTTGGCAACTTGTTTTGGCAGGATTTTTTTAATTTTGTTGTAATAAGTGAACTATACTGCACCCTCTTAAAGAGCCTAATAAAAGTGATTTGAATGACAAATTAAAAGGCAGCTGTTATATTTTAAGATTCATATTTTAAGGTTGTTAGTAGAAAAAATATCATTAAGTTAATATTAATTAATAATGTTCAACTAATATAGATTTTAGTTATGATCTGCAGCAGTTTATTTAAAGTTTTAAACTAGCAAAAATGATGTCGCACAAATAAAAATATTCACGATAAAGCAAAAAGCTGCCACGATGACAAAACGACTAACGAAAATTCTGTATCATTGATACAATATCCAATTTTTATCTACGTTCCTTGTTAATTGTTACTTTATTAAAATACTGCACGTTGTCGAAATTACTGTTTTTTATGTAGCAAAATATCTACAATGATGTCAATATTAATGCAATTTAAAATTTGTTTTAAGTATTACTCTAATAATAAGTTTTAAGGGTTCCGTAACCAAATGTTTAAAAGGATCCCTAATAGATTCGTCTTGTCCGTCTGTCTGGCTGTCTATCCGTCCGTATTTCAAAGACTTTTTTTGTGAGACTGTTGGCACCACACAAATAAAATTTTGAGAGATGTCTTCTATAAACTGCTACACAAAAGTGATATGAAATTGTGAAAAAGAGATGGCTGTCCACATATTATATACTAGGAGTTTATCCACATTTATACCAGAAAGTTAAAAATATGCAATGTATATATACAACAGGTAGGTATGTCAGCTCTTGAAGAATAATACCAAGGTTTCATAAACACGTTTTATTCGTAAGTCAATGATCGATGAGATATTTTCTTCTAAAGTTGTAAAGAAGTGCTAAAGTAAAGCAAAATTCTTAAAGTTAAATAATATTTATTTGTAGAACGTCAAAATTAAAACATTTTATTTCACTTAGGCTTCCATCACTTTTAAAACGTAAAAATCTTTTCATCAAAATGTAGCAGTAAGTTTATTAAACAAATGTGGCTGATGAACAGTGATCGGATAATCGGGACATTTATTTGGACATGCTGATTACTAAAAATGTTACCTGCCTACAAAATATAGTTAGAACTCGTTGTAAAAACGATATATTTTCTTTGAATAATGCTAACATACTCTCTCGTACTTTCAAGAAGGTTGTTCCTTGTTAAACTCTCATTGAAATTTAATTTCCATTTATTTAAAATAAAATATAAGATACTAAATCATAATAACCATTGCTTTCATTAAGTTACTTATAGTTGTTTTTACAGAATTCTTTTATCCGTATATTTATACGGGATTACTTATTAATTCAGGAAATGATATCCATATTATTCTTTAAAAAAAGAAGAATAGTTATATAAGCGCCCGATTATTAGATCACTGATGAAGAATGAGTGTTAAACATGTTGTTATTATATTGTTTGGTGCTACGGAACCCTGTGTCCGGTTTTATAACTAGAATTAAATGATTTATGACTTCCAACTATTTTATACTTAATAGTAAAGTTAGAGATTAAGTTTTTTATGTTCATGGCAACAATAAACTACAAAAGTGTCGTTTTGATTTTTATTTGCCATTTTGTTTCTTCATTTTGACACATACCCTCAGCACGAGAAGAAGGGATGAATAATTATCTCGTACTCCTAAATAATTATTCTGTTATTCCCTGAGTTGAGAGTGAAACTTCTCTTCTAAACTCATCGTTAGACATTTAAAAGAAGTCGATAAAAATTGCAGTTATTTGTTACACATCTAGGATCATCCAACATTCAAATGTTACAATAAAACCTTTAAGTGACCTAGAACTTTTTATTTCGTGAGCGCAATCCCGAAATCATTATTGTTTTGAGGATTTCATTTCATAATTAAGAAAAAAAAATCCAGTTGTTTCTAATTTCTTCTTTTAGGCATCAAATACATACCGACAGGCAAAAAATACCCAGCGATGGTTATCAAAAAGCATGTGTACAAAAGGGTGAAAGAAAATCGTTCTGGGAAGGTTTTCTATAGGTGTGTATTGACGCATAGAGGATGCAAGGCAAGTTGCCTTGTCAATGAGGATGAGATCGAGCTGAAGGACGATCATAACCACGACCCTCCCAAAACCAAAACGCAGGGAGGAAGATGGATTGTAGAGAGTAAACCAAAGATTTAGTTAATGTTAGTCTTCTTATAAATATGCCAAATTAAACGTTTTACCGTGTTCATGTTGTATTTTCTTTTTTCAACTTATTCTTAGTTGAGAGATTTTATTTCAGTTATTTATGTAATCCATAATTGGAGTATGTAATAATACGATTTTTGTCATTCATTATTATTTTATTTTGTTCAATTACAACATGTTTTAATAGAACTTTTAAAGCCACGAGTAAAACAAGATGATAATTCAGAAGAATAGGGATATTTAAAGCAAGTGAATACTTCACTATTTTTTTAACGGAAGAAGTTTAAATAATTTAAATTTTAATAAAAACAGGGATTGAAGACAAAAATAAATACATTCGGAAATGAACTTACTCGCTTGGAAAAAAAAATGAGAGCAAGAGTAAGTCTATTATACAAATGGTCGCATAAAATCATTCTAGCAAGAACGCAAAAGAAAGAATTCAAATCAAAGAATTCGTAATTGTAGATAATGATAAAAACTCAAGCCAGACTGACGACAAAGATATTTTTTATTTCGTTTTTTTTTTTCATAGAGCTCGTTCTATTTTGATATAGGAGACGCTCAGTACGATCTTTAGGTTAGGCTACGCTTACCTAGGTTGATCTATGGATGGGTGACCCGTTAAATACAAAGTCTCCTCCGTGCCTCGGAAAGCACGTAAGGTATTGGTCCAGGCTGTCATTTGTAGATCTTTAACATTCGTTACCGATGGTCAGTGCCCTGAAAGTCTTGCAACCAGTCTAACCATGGGGTATCGTATTACCCAGTACTAACTGGGTTGTGGAGAAAAATACTGGTATTCTGCTGCATCCGGTTTGATAACACGATTCTTTTTCTTTTGTTAAAAAGACGTTTTTTTACTTCACTTCTTTTTTATCAGGTCATTTTATTAATTCAAATGGCAAATATTCACTGCTATTGTTGTGTGTAAATATAAACACACAGGGGTCACTGTTTGGAGGTGTACCTACAGAGACAGAGGATGCAATGCTGTTGTATCCAGTGGAAAAGGAGGGTATTTATCGGGCGTAATCGAATACAATCGTGACACACCAAATTAAACGAAATCTGATAACGGCAAATGGGTGAAACAAAATATGTGACAAGAACAAAGATCATCGAGAATGAAAATAGTTTTTTTTTGTTAAAAAAAAAAAACTAAATAATTCGTCTCGTCGTCAACGGTGTCAGCCAGTAGTCCATCCAAGAGACTGACCGCGTTGCCAAGTTTTATGGCGACAATTAATCTTTTGTCCGAGGTAAAAGCCAGCCCTATGGTCATGGGAAGAGTTAACTAAACGATTTGATTTGCTTTTTTTTTTAAAACAATATAAGGAAGATTCGAGAAGATAGAGATTGTGGCAGATATTTTCAAAACGCGACGCATTGCATTAAAAATAAAAAGAGATATTAAAGACTGGAAAGTAATGAGGTTTGGGCAAGATTCACAAAAGAACTTCTTTATAGTACTCGAATTAATTAATGAAGAAGGACATAATTTTTCATTTACCTAGTTGTAATAAATGGTTGTGGTACTTAAATAAAGACACAGATTTAACAAAAATTTTGGGACCATTTCACTGAGCTGCCTATTTTGCATGTTTCATCATCGTTAAATTCGAAGTGTGCCTCTTCAAGCGATACCAATTTCTATAATTACTTTAATTTTTTCACAGCCTGCTTTATACCGTCAAAAGGCAAACACCCACTTCTAATGTATAAAAAATATACGTACAACAGATACTTCGAGTCTAGACTTACAGGCACAATACTCTGGAAGTGCTCCAACAGAGGTAAAGGCTGCAGAGCAACGATCTACACGGGGAAAGAAGGCTTTAAACCAGGTCCAGGGAGATATAAGCACGACCATGCACCTCCACATTACGTGGTAAATAGAAACGGCGAGTGGATTAGAGTGAAAGTGGAAGGTTATAGACCTTGTGTATCTCATAGTCGATGATTAGTTAGTAGGCATAACTAATTTATCAATGTTATAATTCGATGTTACAAGGAACTTCCAAATTGAACGGTGGCTATGCAGTCTCGCCAAGCGAAATATTCGCAGACGCACTGTCTTAGCAAGAGTTTAAAACCACCAAGGATGTTTAAAGAGTGCTTAATAGTCATTAGTTTTTTAAGTTACTTCATCGACATGAAATGCTGCTACTTCAAATTCATTGTATAATGTACTCCATCTTTGCATAATATTGGAATAAGATTTTTTTGTGATCAATTAGGATTAACCTGCGTGTATTACCGTTTAATAAATCCATGTACTCGTAAGTGATTTCTTCCAGTCATATTAAATGCATTTGAAACTAAATGTACGTAATTCTTCATTGTCTTTTTCTATTTGTCCTATTCATCTGCTGACACTTTCAAAACATGACATATTTTTAAGCAAAATTAAAACCATTTCTTTACAGTTTACTTCACAACTTCGCCGAGAGGGACCCGACATCTCATGGTCAATGGGTATTCCTTCATTTGTCGGACATATTGTCAGCAACACGTGAAAAAGACTTGGAAATGCGCTACACATAGCGGTTGTACTGCTAAAGTCCACACCATAGAAGATAAAATAGTTAATGTACGTAATGATCATAATCATCCAGCGACCGTCAAAACGTGGAACCTTCTACGTCTGCAATCGTACCTACTTCACTAGTAACTAATATTTTATTTTAGGAATATATCTCTTTATTTTTATATTATTGTGGTTTTATTATGACGAAGTAAAGGATACATTCAATAAATTTATTACTGCCGCGGACAGCTCCAGAGACTATCGTATTATATTACTGTTATAGCAAGCTTATCTGGCTTTTGGATCCCCTTCGATTGTCAAAAAAAACCTGTCGAGATCTATGCAATTAATAAATCTTGAGAAAACATTTTGACAAAAAAGTGAGGTTTTAATTATACTCGTAATCTTTTTCGAAACCTTAGAAAGCATAGAAACTGGTCAAAACGACCATACCACGCGGCTACATCATGACTGTAGTTACTATGCTAACCAGCTGCCGAATTTACAGAGAACCGAATCCAGTTTTCAATATCTCAACGTGGTGGGATTATAATGCACCTGGGGAAGTACAGTTACAATAAAAAGACCTCATCTGGTGATAAGAACACGTGGTATTGCACGGGCTACTACAACAATCCTCCTTGCAAGGCCAAGGTCCACACTATGGGCAACACGGTCATAGCCATTTACGGAAACCATTGCCATTAATGCGCTTTTTGAAGCAACACCTTGATGATTTATTGCAAAAAAAATAAGGAATTAAGTATTTACTTGGAAATCTATCAGAATTGTTTAATTATATAGTGTTTGTATATTAAATAAATAAATAAATATATTATTTCCTATAATATCGTACAGCCTATTTATCTGTTATCCCTAAAAGTATTTAAAATTATATACCCTAGCAACAATCAATGTTAGTTAAACACCGACTAATAAGTAGCAGTTAATAATACGTTCATCGATTATTCTACCACTAAAATCCAATAACTCAATACTGGTTGAATAAAAACCATGACCATACTAATTAGCAGATTTTGTAGCTGTTCTAAGTGGCAAAGGCTAAAATTAGTAGCAAAACGTCTCATAATCAATTGACCCATGTCGGGCGCCAATACTAGCAATAATTTCAATTAACATTTTTTTTTATATAACGTATGTCATTTCGCCAGTTTTGTGTAAGTCTTATGTAATTATTATTTCAAATGATATATTTTTTCAAATGCTCACAGGTTATTACCCATCGGGTCGAATATATCTCACGGAAAAAGGAGGACAGGTATTAATACTCCAAGGTCACAGATTCTACCGGGAATATGGAAACGAAATGCGAAGCTACTGGCGATGTTCAAAGAGAGCCTCCCTTGGTTGTAAATGCAAAGTTAGGATTATTAACCAAAAGATTCTGGTCTCCAATGAACACAACCATGTTATTCAGAGGATTTTTTTATGAATTAAAAACACCTATCAGTTATTTTGGCATTCTGTTTGCCAGCTCAGACAAAAGACTATCTTTCCTATAACTATTTTATCATATAGACTATATTTTTAGATCATTCTCATGACTTCAAAAAATACTTTTATCTATTGAGTAGAAATATGATGTCCTAACAAAAGCGATCGGTCGCTCGAACACTCGATTTTCTGTTAAGGTGCAACTATGCATTAGCGAAAAAAAATTAAATTGACGGTCGAGTGTTCGCATAACTTACTCTTTTTTAGCCCTCATAGTTTTTTTTTCTTATTTTACAAATAATTGTATTGAATAAGAATTATGATATATGGATATAATACTTTTTTTGAGACTATCTTATATAAGATTTTTAGAAGTACTTACTAATGGGTATATGGATTTTATTTAAATAGATCTAGATATCATAATGTTTGCGTCCACTGAAACTATCTTGGCTAGCAAATCATAACGAAAACTATCAAACTAACGGTCAATTTTCATTAAAAAAATTAAAGTTATTCTCAAAAAAACAAACGTACCGAATTTAATACAAAATATATTTGAATTATTATTTTATCTTTGGTCAATAAAATATATTTTACATATTAATATTAGCCTTTTTTATTGTTAACACTCATACTAATATAACCAATTATAAGCAAGATCCGAAAGTTTTTAATCCAGAAAAGTTAAGAAATGTCTTGTTAAATTAGTAGACTAGTTGGTTTAAATAAAGTCTAGACATTGTAATTTGTCCTTTGTTTCAGGTACCACGGTTGGAAAAGGCCTCGAGAATCTTCTCATAAGTAACATAATGACAAAAGTGCCAGATAATGATTCTGATGATGACGTCATCGAGGTAGTGCGAGACGACGCTCCCATAGAAATACTCTCTGACGGTGAAGAATTGGAATTGGAAAGGATGAAACAAACACAGAATAATGTCAATGTGATACAAAACTTCCACTTTACATCTCTACCGTCGGAATCCAATGTAGAAGAACCCAATATTCATGAACCCAATATTGATGAATCTAATATTGAAGTCGATGTAAATCGCTGTGAAGAAGATCACATAATCGATCCACTAACACATACTGAAACAATCGCTAATGATATTACAAATTGTAATAATTTGCTTCCTTTTGGGAATCCATTGTTACCATCATTCGACTCTCCTGATGTCAACGAAAATAAAACAAATCATGATGATCATGATGAAGAAAATGATTACGTTAACGTGACTGATGATGTTAATATAAATGAACCTACACAATCGGATATTTCGATGGACCTTCACGATCAGAATGAACAAGTCGAACAAAATACAATTCCTATTGAAAATAGCTGTAACTCTCTTAATAACTCAAACGATGTTCCTGGGGATTTTTCTCTCAAAACTAGTGAGATCGTTACGGAAAACGAAAAATAAATTCGTATTCTTAAGTTTTTAGCAATTAATTATTGTATTGACATGATTATCAGATAGTATAATTTGTTTTAGTGCTATTATTAGCTTCGGTTTTTCAACAAAATCTGACATTGTACCTTAAGTATTTATTCATTATTTAAGTTAATGTGTGGTGATTATTATATTTGTAGGAATACAACCGTCAACGAATCTCTGACTAGGTGCATTCAATACATGTTTACCAGATGAAAATAACAGATACTTCTTAAAAGACTTTTATATTCTTGTATGTTTGTACCGATGTAGTGCAGCTGATTTTTGTAATAAGAGACATAATAAAGACACAATTAAAATACGTTTGAATATTGTGAACATAGAGGCAAGAGCACACGAATGAAAAATTACAATAATTTTAATAATCATGTATCGAAGTTGAACCGATTGCGGAGGCAGTTGTGTTCCTCTACTAAAAATTAGTTAAGAATTAGGATTTTCTGTTTATCTGAATATATCGTACTTAACCATAATTATGAGTTTAACTTACTTTCCTTTGACGCCAGTTAGTTAATTTCTTTTTGTGATGATTACATTTTAATTACAGAATGCTCGTATTTACTCACTAGGAGTAGAAGAGGAGCGATTATTTTGCTTCATGAAGGCTATAAGTACCGTCAGGATTACGCTCACGGTGAAAGGACGTCTTGGCGATGTATTCGGAGGCACAATGGATGCAAAGGTTGCGCTGTTACAAAAGGGAAAAAGCTTGTGAAATCTAGTGAACACACACATGATGAAGAAGATTTGGATTCGGATGAGAAGAGCTGAGATTTGTGTATTTTAGTTTAGAGTATGTTCAGCCAGGCTAGGTTTCTATGATGAAATACAATTTCAGTTTAAAGGTATTATTTTGTTCACGTTTAAACTCCTGGTTGTATGCAATAGCTAGTTTAATCGCTGACTGTCTGTTATTGCCTGTTGTGTTCATAGTTATTGCATTAATGGAAGCAGAAACGAATTTATGGTGTAAAGAAATTATTCCTTACTAAAGTTATTTTTTTTGTTTTAATTTAATTTGTTGTTATTTAGAATCGCTAGATGTAGGTATTATTATATTTTTGGTTAAAGTTAGATTTTGTTGTCCATTACTTATCCTAATTTTTACAAATAATCGTTAACATATAATGTTATAAGGACATAAAATTTGGTATTTTGAATAAAATCAAAAAATTAAGTTTCAATATTTTCATTTTATTAATGTGTAAGTTGTGATATCATTATTTAACAAACCTGAGAAAATAAGGAATGCAGGGATTACGCCTCGACAGGATATGCGTCGGTAGGTATACCTAAATTATGTTAAACTATTTGGTTTCTTTCGTGACATAATACTACATTTTTCCTCATTCGACACTTTTATTTAAATGTAAAAAAAATATGAACCTTGAGGCGCCTCCTTTCCTGACAAACATGAAACTGAAACATGTGATACTGTTTCCAGGACTTTGCCATCAGCTCGCGACCTTCACAGAGCTACACGGCAGGAATGTTCTAATGATAGGTCCAAACCGGTTCATGAGACACTACATCAGCAGACGAGGGAGGACGCGATGGCGGTGCTGCAAGTCTTTCAACAAATGCAGGGCCATTGTCATCACTGAGGGGAACTATATCATGAAGCTTAATGATCAACATAACCATGATTAATTGAACATGATGTTGCCCTCATATCGCGAAACAAAGTACGCGCTCTGTTGGATTTTTAAAGGTTCGCTTGATGCCAAGAGTTGTAAAACCAACAGTGCATTAACTGGAGTTACTGTATGCAAGGTAGAATAGATTACAAGGGCAATTGCAAAGGCACCCGCAAATGTCATCCGTGTTACGGTCTTCAATAATCATAATTGAATATCCAAACATGACGTCACAATTTCAGCGCTAGTGGCATATCTCTGCTTCGGTTTCTCGATAACATCGATCACGTGGCTACGTGTCAATCAAAAAGTAGTCGTGTCATAAAACGTCGTTTTGCTACCCTGCCATGACGTTGCTACCCTACCATGACGTTTTAAAACAAGATTATTCCAGTGAGGGAAAAAAACAAAGATATACAGGGTCTATTGCACCATCTCTTTCTCGCACAGGAATAAGTACTGCAAGTTAGTTGTCACTAACTGAAGTTGTCGCCACTGATTGCGTTACTGTTATGCTATAGATCTGCGGTCGCGTCTTGACCGCAAAAGCAGGTGGCGATATTACCATACACCTACGAAAGTATTTTCATAGAGTTACATAGAAGTCAGTAATGTCGCTGCGCTTTGTCAATGTGATTGTCTTTGTCTGCAGTCGCTTTCGAAATTGTACAGACGCCTGCAGGTCAAGCTACCCGAAACTGTAAATTTTTCCCAATGAACTTTGAACCTAAAACTTTAGAAATAAAGTCGAAAATCTATCAAAGAAATCTGACAGATTGTAGTAGCTTGATGTGCAGGCGTCTGTACCTTAACCGTTGTAGATGTCCGAATTTCAACTCAAATGCGAACAATAAAAGATGTTTCTTTGGTAAGAAACAATGTGTGATAAATTGTTATATAATCTCTTTTTTTTTGTTGTTAATATATTACTTTCCAACATTGAAGTATTACCACTGATTTTGTTGCACGTTTTTGTAAATAATGAATATAAAATATTCGGAAGAATTAAATCATTTACAGTTGTAATTGGCAGGTATATTCATTACATTGTAAGTAAAAAAAAAGTAGTAAAAATTATGTTTTCAAACAAGTTAATACGAATAGTGCAATTTAGCTGGTAGCGTACTATAACATAATGTTTGTGAATAAATAAATATGTACGTAATAAACTGTAGCAGATAAAAATATATTTTTAATTATAATACGTTTTTATATTATGTTATAGAAACTATCTTTGTTGTTTAAGATAGTATAAATAAAATTACTCAAAAGTAATTTCAGTTATACAAAAAACGGGCTCGTCTCTTGCTTTCTACAATTTATTTTTAAAATATACTTTTTGATATTTTTTTACTTTGCTTTATTAAATAAAATGTATGTTGTTCTAGTCCAGAAATAATAAGATTTATTTATTTTATCTCACTTCCTATGCAGCATCTCAAATTAAGACATAAACAAAAAAATGTGCCCAAAAATAAAATCGTTTCCCTGAAATAGTAATTATTAAAACCCGTGCCAGAATATTGTTTAAAATTATTTAATGATACTTACAAAAACGCTTATTGAATACATATTATTGTTTGTTGAATTGAGACTTTTACACTCTGTATATTATGTGTTGTATTGCTTAATGTTTTTTAAATCCATTTGACTAACACTAAACAGATACTAAAACTTAGTTATTTTTATGGAAATATCATAAAAAAATCACGCCTTTAATCCCCGAAGGGGTAGCAGAGGTACACCTAATAGTACACCCTCATGTCGCCGTGGATTATGAAAATCTATGTTATGTTTGTCATATGCTAGGTTTTTTTTGTTTTCCTAATGTAACAACAACAATTTAGAAATGAAGATTTCATCAAGTGTCCTTCACGGTTATTTTGTCTCTTATTTTGGAGTGAAATATATGAATAAACTAATCTCTATTCTCGTCGTCGTAAGGTTTACATCAGAGAGAAAATAATTGTGAAAGGTATATGGATATTTCATTCAATGCAATATAGAATCAACGATAAAAAGTGTCCGTCGTTATTTTACGTAGGGTTACATGATTTTAATGTTCTCATTATGTGGCAATCATTACAAAGTTGTAACTAAAAAACAGATTTATAGTTTTAATCTTTATTTTTGCATTACGGCAGCAGTATACGTAAAATTGTATAAATAGTAATAATAAGTTTTGTACGTAGTATTTTTGGTTCTGCATTTAATAAATAATAAACAAAACATTTTTTTTAAGTTTTATGTTTTGTCCTACGATCACATTTATGTCCTAGTTATTGTTGTTCTATGGAGCAGCATACATTATTATTTGTTTTGTATCAATATCCGGAATCCATCTTGAGTCAAGCACCTGTCTTTCAGCCTGTTGTTAGCGATTTCCTTTGCCTCTCCGCTGGCGCCCTCTGTACTTACCGTTGGGTACTAAGCATTTAAAGCGCGTATCGGGTGATCTCTTGATTTATCGTCATTATAGCGTCGTTTTTCGCGCCGTACATTCGTTAGCGTTATTTAACTTCGCGAAAACTACCTGCTTATTTCAATTAAGTTTGGTAAAACTATTAAGTTTAGATTCGTGAAATTTTACCTCTCCGTTGTTAATATGGAAAACCCTAGTAGTAATTTAGAGCCAGAATGTGTTTCTGACGGTTCACTATCGCGTAAGCGTGTTCGTTCTCCGACGCCAAGTGCAAGAGATAGTGATAGCAGTACTTCTACAAGCAGTGGACCCAGCCCTGAGAAACGCAAATTAAGAAGAGACTCCCAAACCGTGAGTTATGCACACTTCGAGTTTTTATCACAACAAGTGGCTTATTTAACAAACCTTTTAACGAATAATTCCGTTATTGAGAATAATACAGCTTCAAGTAATAATATTAACGCCGTTCCCGTATCCACAACCGCTTTAAATTTACGACGACCTGAAAACATGTCCAAGAACAACAAACTTCAAATTTTGTCAGAAATTAGTACAACGGTAAAAGATCCGATTTATTCTCGTGCAAACGAGACATTTCTTAGAAAAATCTCCGAACTACAGCGTTTCAAACGTGACGATTGGAATGCCGTTCGGTTTTCGGATGCACAAAAGAAATATTTAGCTACCCCCGGTTTTGTCGAATTAAATGTTAACGACGAATTAAAGCGTTATGAATCGAATATGTTAAAAGAAGATTCGCGTTCATATTTATTGGAAAGATCTTTTGCTGGATTAACGAATGCATTGCTTTGTCAAAAAGACGAATTACACAAATCGTTACAATCATTGGTGGATTGGTCAAATGAGTCTAAAGAGTCGTTAACACCCAACTCGTTATTCAAAAAAGTCGAATCATTGTTTTCGAAAGAATCTCCATATAGCACGGTTACTGATGACTTACTTCAAATAGTATGCGGCCGAAGAGCTGATCTCATAAATACACGTCGAGAGAGTATGTTGCGTCAAATTTCCGAAGGTTTTCATCGTGATGTCCTAAATAAAATTCCTCCCAGTACAGAAACTCTATTTAATGATGAGGAAGTTCAAACCTACCTCCAAAAAATTGGGGGGGTGGATAAACTTACCGTCTCTACTAAATCAATACCACAAACTTATTCTAAAGAAAACTTTTATCGAAATCAAAAACCATCTACTAGTAAACAAGCTGAGGACAAGTTTTTTCGTCGGGAAACCTTTAATAAAAAACAAAGATACTCGCACGCTTCACGCCAAAATAAAAACTACGCAAACAATCGATCTAAACCAAATGGTAAGAAACCGCAATCGCAGGCTCCACCTAAAAACAAGCGTCGCGAATGACTGTCGGACATTTCAAGGCGGCTGTCTAAGGCAATTTCAATATGCTTGGAGCAATATGGGTGCGCCAGACAAAATATGCCGATTGTTGAACGGGGCACGCATACCCTTCATACTCAGACCGCCGCTAATATATCCGAGTTCTACAGTTCTAAAATGTTACAGAACCAAAACTTCTCCCAATATGACCATTCAAATTCGAAGTATGCTCGAGTCCGGGGTACTAGAACCAGCAGAGCTAACACCCAGTTACCTTTCAACGTTCTTTCTGGTACCCAAGTCAGATCAGAACTTCCGTCCTATTTTCAATTTGAAGCAGCTAAACCAGTTCGTAGTGGCCAAACCATTTCAACTATTCAGTCACTTCCGTGTACCAAGTTTTTTGCAACAACAAGACTGGATGGCCAAACTAGATCTGAGCCAAGCATATTTTCACGTGGCCATCGCACAACAACATCGCAGATTCCTGAGGCTTAATTATCATCAAAATCCATGTCAGCATCAGCTACTTCAGATGACGTGTTTGCCGTTCGGCCTTTCATCGGCACCCAGGACGTTTGCCTCGATAACCAATTGGGTAGCAGAATTCCTAAGGAGTCACAAGATCAGGTGCCTTGTGTACCTGGACGATTTTCTCTTTGCAAACCAGTCAAAATCGCAGTTGGAAGACGACATCGCATTCACGATAAAGATACTTCATTTACTGGGCTGGACAATCAACTTCGAAAAGTCTGTTCTGGTTCCGACACAATGCCTCGAGTTTCTTGGTATTACCTGGGACACAAAACGCAACGCAAAGTCCCTGTCGGAACCGAAGTGCCTATCGCTACGCAAAGCACTTCACCAACAGCTCAAGACAGGCAAGTGGTCCCTCAAACAGTACCAAACGCTAATGGGAAGACTCAACTTTGCCACCTTCGTGACTCCGAGAGGTCGCCTTCACTGTCGTACTCTGCAATGCTACAGTCGACAGCTGTCGGTGAAACACCCGTACCGATTGATGACCGTCCCTCAACCAGCTCGATCAGAGATGGAGTGGTGGTGTCAAGCCATAGGAATGTCGATGCCGTTACACTTGAGCTCTGTGACGTCACAGCTATTGACCACAGACGCATCAGACATCGGATGGGGGGCTCAACTCAGCGACACAAATATTGTAGGAACCTGGACAGATTCTCAAAAGACTTGGCATGCCAACAAAAAAGAGATGTTTGCCGTTTACGCAGCTATATTTCAGAACCAGCAGCAACTCCAAAATGCACAGATACTATTGCAAACCGACAATCGGACAGTAGTCTCGTATATAAACAAGGAGGGCGGCACAAAATCAAAGAAATTGCTTCATCAGACTCGAAAACTTCTTGCTGTTCTCGACAAGCAGAACATTTATCTAACAGCACATTATTTTCCAGGAAGGTTCAATGCCGAGGTAGATGCTCTTTCTCGACAGAAGGCTTGTCCGGAATGGCACCTCACGAGAACAGCAACGGCCAACATATTTCGGATGTGGGGTACGCCGGAGATAGAACTTTTCGCGTCGAGAACGGCTCACATAGTACCAAAGTATGTGTCACTGGACGTCAGCGATCAGAAAGCTCAACATTACAACGCATTCTGTCACCAGTGGCACTACAACCTAGCTTGGTTGTTCCCACCGCCAAATTTGATTCCCAGAGTTCTCCAACACCTGAACCAGGCCAGCGGAGTCTACATATTAATTGCCCCGAAATGGAGCAAGGTATTTTGGCAGGCAGATCTTCAACGGCGAGCGCGATATCCCCCATATTTGATTCCAGATCTAGCGTGCACTCTAATAGACACCAGAACAGGAACGCATCCACCACAAGTGCAAGACCTGCACTTGGAAGCATGGCTGATTTCGGCTGGCAAGATACTTTGACGGACTGGACAGATCAAGAACAGAAACTGCTTATGTCAAGCTGGAGGGGCTCCACAATCAATACCTACAGACCAGTGTGGCGTAGATGGAAGCTATGGTGTGAGTCCCATTCGATTCATTTTAAATACCCAAGTGCGGACCAGGTAGCTCGATATTTAGCACATCTACACTGTGATATAGGTCTTGCGTATCGAACAATTTTGGTACACAAATCTGTTATCTCAACTTTCACACATATAACATCTAATATTGATTTGTCATCAAATTTCTTTATCAAACATATTTTAAAAGCTATTGCTGTGGCAAAACTGAAATCTGCTAAGCCATCTATTTGGAACCCCAAAGTCATATTGCAATACATGAGCACTTATAATTTTGATGAAAATAATATATTTGAAGTATCTAGACACGTGGCTACTCTTTTATTGTTAGCATCAGGCCGTAGGGTTCATGACCTTACACTTTTACGAATTGGTAGCACTAGTCTAGTCGATGAAGATTCCTCCATTGTATTGTGGCCAGCGTTCGGTTCTAAAACGGACAACCAGAACCACAGACAGTCTGGATGGAGGCTTAGACAACATCCTGATAAAAAAAATTAAATTCGGTTTTTTGGTTGAGACAATTGATATTTGTTACTTCAACCCGTCGAGGTAATATCCAATATTTGTTTATAACAGTTAGAGGTGACGTTAAGCCTGCGTCTAGAACTGTTATTGGTGGATGGGTGAGATCTCTTTTAAAGGCCAGTGGTATTGATGCAACTCCAGGATCGGTAAGATCTGCAGTTGCCACTCTCAATTTCGTGGAAAATTTTCCCATTGATCAAATTCTTGCGACCGGTAACTGGAAAATGATTCATACTTTCCAGAATTATTATCAGAGAGAACTGTTAAATCATAATGATTCGAATACTCCCAATCATTCTGTATCTTTGTCTAATTATTTTGATCCTGTTAATTAAGAATACCCATTAGTTCTTCTTAATCATTTATTTTGTAATGTAAACTAGATTAATTATTGCAATACAATTATATAATGTTGATGTTTCTTTTATTAACTCAATATTTTGAATCCCAACACACATTATAGCGTCTTTGAGTTTAGCGCACCAGGTGATAACAAACACATCACTCAAGATGGATTCCGGATATTGATACAAAACAAATAATAGAGAGTTTTACATCAAATAAAACTTACCTATTATTTTTTCATCAATATCCGGAATCCAGGTAAGGTCTACCTGGTGCATCATGAGTTCCATAATGACGATAAATCAAGAGATCACCCGATACGCGCTTTAAATGCTTAGTACCCAACGGTAAGTACAGAGGGCGCCAGCGGAGAGGCAAAGGAAATCGCTAACAACAGGCTGAAAGACAGGTGCTTGACTCAAGATGGATTCCGGATATTGATGAAAAAATAATAGGTAAGTTTTATTTGATGTAAAACTCTCTATTATGCCCAGCAAAAATCTCGGTAACACACACAACAAATTATGGCCACTTTTATTTCAGTATTCGACGTAAAGATAGAAGCTGATGGCAGACCCGTGCTGTTATTCAAAGAACAGAGTTATTTTCGACACCTTACCAATAGGAATGGGATGATTCGCTGGAGGTGCCACAGAAACCGCTTCAACTGTAAAGCCGTCATTTGGACAATTGATAATTCTATCATTAAAAACAATAACGATCACAACCATTGACTACCTATAAAAAGTTTTTATTGATATATAATTGTACATCGTGTAAAAAAAGAGCACCTTGCAGTGTTTGTGCATATTCTCAGGTTCTCAATTTTTTTTTTTTTTTTTTTTTTATTATTGATAGGCTCGCGTTTGACCACTATCTCACCTGATGGTAAGTGATGATGTGGTCGACGATGAAGCACGCTTACCTAGAAATAACCTATTCACTCTTGACTTGAAGACCCCCAGGTTATAGCTGTCAGGAAATACAGACTCCGGCAGGGAATTCCACTCCTTAGCAGTACGCACAATGAAGGTATTCCCAAACCGTTTAGTGCGTGTGGGTGGGATGTCTACCATGTAACGGTGGCGCATCGCTGTACGTCTTGTAGTCCTATGATGGAACGGGCTTGGCGGAATTAGGCTGTGCAATTCCATCGCACACTCTCCGAAATGTAACCGATAGAAAACCGAAAGGCTGGCAACGCGCCGGCGATGCTCCAGGCTCTGGGGCTTTGACTCAACCAGCGCGTCGTTGCCGATGAGCCTCTTGGCTCGTTTCTCTATAGACTCTAGCGCTTCAAGCTGGTATTTGGCGGATCCGTCCCAGAGATGAGAACAGTATTCCACACACGATCGAACTTGCGCTTGATATAAGTTCAGCAACTGTTCCGGTGTTAAATACTGTCTCACCTTTGCTAGGATACCCAACTTCTTAGCAGCCAGTTTAGCCTTAGCCTCGATGAACGGACCAAAATTGAGGGTAGATGTAAGCGTTACACCAAGAAGCTCAATATGGTCGGTAATTGGCACGGTTACATCACGAAAAGAAGGAGCAGGTTGAAATTCACTCCTCTTTGACCTCTTTGGAGAACAGACACGCCTGGGTCTTAGCAGCATTGAACTTGACCAAGTTGGCATCTCCCCAATCGGAGACAGCCCTCAAGGACAAGTTCAACCGCTCAACCATGGCTTCGCGAAGAGACCGGATCTGAGACCCACTAGCCCCTGCGTTGGACGTATATCTCTCAGCAACAGTGCTGTCGTCTGCATACCCAAAGGTGCCGGGCACTAGCAGACTGTTAATGTGCAGCAAAAATAAAGTTGCTGAGAGAACCGACCCCTGAGGGACCCCAGCATTAATAGCCAATTGGTCAGACGAGCAGCCATCTATGACCACTCGAATGGACCGATCCCTCAGGAAGTCCGCAACCCAAGTACAAAAACCAGCGGGTAGGCCGAAAGAAGGAAGCTTTTTAATAAGGCTTTCATGCCACACCCTGTCGAAGGCCTTAGAGATGTCAAGGGAAACGGCAAGCGCTTCCCCGTGTTTCTCAATGGCCTTACTCCAAATGTGAATGGCATACGCTAGAAGATCCCCAGTGGACCGGTTTCGGCGAAAGCCGTATTGTCGGTCACTGAGGATGTCATTGGATTCTAGGTATGCAAGGAGTTTACCATTCAGTACACGCTCCATAGTCTTACAGAGTATGGACGTGACTGAAATGGGCCTGTAGTTGGCCGGGTCAGCTCGACTGCCCTTTTTGGGCACGGGTTGCACGTTAGCTTGCTTCCAAGCTTTCGGTACTTTTCCAGTCTCAAACGAGAGGCGAAACAGGCGCGTCAAGATTGGAGACAATTCAGGCGCGCACGTTCTAAGTACAATTGCCGGAATCCCGTCGGGACCACTAGCTTTGTTCACGTCAAGATTACGCAGCACCCTACGGACGTCCTTCTGGTGGATGCGAATGTCCGACATACTCGTCTCGCATCCAGCAGGAGAGGCCGGGGGGCTTGCGTCGAAATACTATACTTTTAAAGAAAAATCCATTTTAATTTGTTTTTGCACGAACTCCATGCGACAACCCTAACATCAGCTGAGAGCTTTTTATTTCCAAGTAGTAGTATCTTTATTACCTACTATAGTCGGCCCTTGACCTGAACGCCTAGGGTAGTAACAGTGAAGAAAAATGAAAAAGATGTATGGAATTTTATTCACAGTGTATTTTTTTCATGATACCTATGTGTATAGTGTCAGTATATTATATTGTTATGATTGTATTCTATAGTTAACTTGAGTTATTAGCAATGGCTATCTGTGATTCGAGAATCCTCATGTGATTTAACAAAAACTTAGTATCTAAATAAACTGGTCTAATATGCACTACCTATATTTTTTGTTCACTAAAATCACATCTAACAGACATTGTCCGGGTTTGTATAAGATTTGGTCCAAACGCTAGCCAGAAGTCTTAATAAGTTCCTTAATTTTAAAGCGACTTGGCCAGCTTTTGGTTCGCTTGTTTTTCATCTCCCACTAAAGTGTATAATAATAACTACTTTGTCAAAAAGTAAATTCAATGCCAATAAAATGTTGAAATGTTTTACCGCCAGCTCATCTTATCAGGAGTATGAATGGACATCCCAAGCTGTTCTACCAAGGCTATTTCTACAGGATGCACAATGCGTACAGGCAAAACAGGGCGCAGCTGTGGTATTGCAGGTATAGAAACGGCAGGAATTGCCGTGCTGTGATCAGGACTATCGAAGGGCTGGTGGTGGGCCCTGGCAATCGGTCCCCGCATACATGTCGGATCCCACAGTACTTATTTTAGAATACATTTGTGATAGAGCCGAACTGCCACACAAATATGTGGCTCTCTTTGAGGTAAAGTTTGTATAGTGAAACGGTTAGCGGCGCAGTTACCTACCATTATTACCATGAATACAGCACGAGACTTTAGTCGTCATAGAAAAAATATTTTTCGTAGTGTAGAAAAAACAGAATTTTCTCATTTTTTTTTAGTTATTACAAAGGAAGCGCTAAGTTCAAGGTGACAGTTAGTGCGTCGATTTCCCTTACACTTATTTAAAATATCTGTGGTGGCAGTTATGTCTCTGGTTATTTTTCTAGTTGTATATTGTAACAATGTGTCGGTATCCTAGTCGAGATATTATTATTGTTTAATTTATTATTGTTTTATTAGATGTCATTATTTAGTCATTCGTTTTTTTAAAGTGATAATTGGTCTCATTCTCTATTTGTGCAGTTATGTTATAATTATAGATGTTGTTTACTCTATATGAAGTAGGTAAACTAGGGTTAGCCATGTATATGAGCAACTATTCCTATATAAAACAAAAGCAAGGAAATGTGTACGAGTCAAAAGAGAGTACTGTAGCCCTACTATGACCTCTTAAAGCAATTCTTATTCCGCTGAGGGAAAGAGACAGAGCTATACAGGGTGTCTAGCACCATCTCTTTCACTCAGTGGAATAAGAATTGCTATAAGATGTCATAGTAGCCCTTCAGAGTTCAGTCCTAGAACAATACATAATATAGGTACATAATATATTGTAGTAAGTTCTTTATCTTGTTTCTTTAGACTTGACGATTGTGCCATTATTAATTGCATTAATATTAAGAGAATAATGTAAGAGAGATTTTTGCAACGAGGTTTGAGTGGTGACCCGCTCTTTTGTGAGGCAACCTTGTAGAATCTTCAATCTTCACAATTAATGAAGATCCCAAATATCAGTTTTTTTTTAAATTCCTCAATCGAAATTAATACCTGGCTGTAATTTTTTTGGTGTTTTGGCAAATGATGACCAGCCAGGACATAACGACGGCCTATCTGGGCACACCATACATTCACAGCTTAAACATTACTCTGCGAACTAACTGAATTCTCAAATTTTATAAGAATACTATCTGTGCCCACCGGTTTCACCCGCTGTTCAAGTCCCCTTCAGAAAAGGGGCTTTATCACTTACGGTTATGGAAAATAGATTACGACCGATTCTCAAACTTACCTGTCATGTAAAATTTCATAAAAGTCATGCCGTTTTGTTGGACTATGGCAACTAAAACCGACACAAGAGTTTGATTTATAAGAAGATTATCCTACTATAATTAAATATTATAAATGCGAATGTTTGGAGAATGATGTATGGGTGTTTGTTACTCTTATACGTCAAAACGGCTGAACGGATCTTGACGAAATTTGCCACAGAGGTAGATAATTGTCTGGAATAACACATCGGATACTTTTTTTTCGATATCACGCGGGCGGAGCCGCGTGCGCCAGCTAGTATATAATAAGATTTCTTTGGTTTTTTGCTAGTATGCGAATGGATTAGGAACATTTGAATATAATTGATAGGTAGATAGTACCGCAGTACCTAATATTGGCACACACCTAATTATAGCGCGGTGTCAAATTGGTTTATTTATATTTTATGAAGACTTTGACATGCTAATTGATAATTATTTGAGTTTAAATAAAAAAGATAAAATACTCATTTGATATATTATACTTACATCAAGTAATCAGCATGTTTTGATGTGTTATTTTCAACTGGCAACAAAAGACTACGCAACTTTAGTTCCTAGGTATTTCAAGTCAGGATTGAGCCTGGAAAGTTTCAAATTCCACATGGATTTCTTGTTTGGATTTTACTAAAATATTGTGCTAATTATACAGGTACTGTTGGGCTCTAGATCTTAAAGTCAATGTTTAGATTATTCAGAAAAGCAATTTTTATCTATAAGTAATTTTTATTATCTAGGTAAATGTAGCTGCCATATTATATTTACATAGTTTTACTTTTTTTGTTTAACATGTCTGAATTTATTTGTTTTTGTTTGTCAAGTAAGGAAGAAGCGGAGAGAAAGTTTTCTTCCATGATTACATGAAGCTTTTTTTTTGTTTTGTAGTTTTTGTCTATTTCTTGAGCGAACTTATTAGACAAGAAATTCTTCATTACGTACATGTGCGTTTTAGCAATATATACCTACTATTTAATTTATTGTTTGTCTCTTATTAGGTAAAATAAATAATTATTATTAAACAAATTGTGTTTTATTAACCCTTGTTCTAGTGCAATTATAATAAAAAAAGCATCCAAAATGAAGATAAAAACAAAAAATTTAGAAATACTTTTTATTACAAATAGTGTGTTCAACATTTTACAAAAATAATGAAAACTTCTTGTAAATACAAGAAGTACTTATGAACTATAGATTTATATCTTAAAGTTTAATGCTATAATTTAAAGCTTGTTTTTTAACATGCATCAAATGCACGATGCTTTATGACAAGATCTCAAGGCACTTATTCATTTTACGATACTAAGGACCATTTTTTCCTTCAGAAACTACAAAGTTAATCGTATAAAAATATATACTGTACTGTACCAGCCACTGTCCCACTGCTGGGCAAATACCTCTTCTCAGACATAAAAGGCACGAGCATTGACCACCACGCTTGGTTAAGTCGGCGCGTATATTCGACCATTTTGAATAAATCATACTTCAATAGAAATACCTAAACAATATTAAGTATTAAAAATATAGGAATGATTGGAAATTCAATACAAAAAGAATCTTTAAATTTAAACTTAATTCTACAATTTAATTTTTTATTGTCGTTTAGAAAAGTTGACTAAGCTAAATTAAAGTAATCTTCAATGCATGGCTTTAATCAGAATCACCATACATAAAATAAAAAACGAGAGAGACGAAAATTTTATTTCCTAGATGCGAAAAATACAAAATGTTTCTTGTATAGATGTACTTATTTATGATCAAAAATACCCTTTGATACTGTAACATTATTTTAAAACTATAGTCCGAAATAGATTTAACATTTGACACGAATCTTCATTTTTGTATGACACACTATTGGAGGTCTAAAATGGACGCTTTAATAGAATCTGCAAAAGATAATAACATTTAACCAATTTTAGTATTTTTATGATTCTGCTTAAACGGCCATTTTAGGGCCCCCGTTCTTAGTTTGAGTACAAGACAAACCTATTGAACTAACTTAGACTTAGTTCCATAGATTTGTCCTGCCAGTTCGCACAGATAACTTCTCCTTTCAGTTATATCACCTTACATTTTGCATCACTGCGTCCAAAACCACAATGGTATATATTTTCATTTTAATAAGGTTGCTTTCGAGCTAAAACAAGCAATGAAAGGAACGATCAGCTTATCATTTCTGTGCACCATGATTATGTTCTAAAAATGACCTGACAATCATGGAGTTGTGTGTCGTGATGCTGGCTCGACATCCCAGCTGTATCCGCTTGCTGCAGGTCCACCTCACCTTTTTCCTGTAGCACTCATGTTTGATGAACTTGTGCTCTCCGACGTGCACAACAAGATGGCCGCGGTTTGACAGACCGAACCGCACTGGAAGGGGAAAATCAAGTTTAGTAAAAATTGGTAAGATAGTTCTCGGACAAAATATACAGTGTAAGGGATATCCTGAGAAAAATGTATGCAAAGAATAAATTACATGATTTTAGAACACACCGTTCAAATTTTTCGAAACAAGTGTAATAAAAAAAACATAGTGTAGGTATATTTTATATATTTTAAATAATTTATTTAATAGTTATTTGATAGTTGGTCTGTGCGTATTTAATAATGACACACCTATTACATACCTTTGTATAAAATAATAACCCAAACACTAATATTTGCACAAAAACCTTTGTATGTAAAAAAAAAAAACTATTAAAAAATAAAATAAACTGCACCTTTATTTTCCTCAACTTCATAATATAACTTTACTTGTGTAATAATAGAAAATCTAGAAAAAAAAAACAGGTATTATGCAAGATAAAAACCAGATAGTAACTAAACAATTTGTTGCAGTTGGCTTGATCGGCACTGGCATCGATTCCTTCGCTTCCTACTGCCTCAGTAAGCAAGGGAAGATGGGTATCAACGTAGGCGGATACAGGTTCAGGTTCAATGGCTGCGCCAGGAACGGGAAGATCCGCTGGAGGTGCTCCCGGGGGCCCTGGTGCAAGGCCGCCCTCCACACCTACAGGGGAAGGATCGTCTACATACAGAGCACACACAATTGCGGCCCGAAACCGCCTGTTTAAAAATACAGTGAAAAAAATTGTATAAGAAATATATTTTCTGACTAACATTCGAGAATTTTATAATGTGGCAGGCTTATTTTATAAAATATTCAAACACATTTTTGTTTCATTTACCCGAATTAAACGATTGTTTTGTAATATATAATATAATAATGTGTATAAATAAAAAATAAACTGTATTTTTCTCAATGTTAACTGAAAAATTGGCAATATATATGTAATAGAATGTACAAAACCAATGTAGCTAATAAAAAACGCTCTTATTTAAACAGGAAAATATAGTACAAAATCTAGCCCGTATCAGCAAACTTTTATAAACACAACACTAAAATATCAAATGTACAATTAGGAATTCATGTAAATTATAATGAATATATTATATTTAGAAATAAATCATATTGAGTAGAATATAAGTATTATAACAATAAAAAATCGAAATAAACGCTCAAACTGCAAAACATGAAAATTGTATTGTATAAATTGAAGTTTACTAAACGATTTTATAATTGTTATTTCACATTTAACGTTAGTAATTGATAGTTACCGTCCTTGAAGAAAATGGGTTATGTTTTAATAAGAATCATTTCTTAATTAAGTAATATTAAGAAAATTTACCTCATAGTTTATTAGTGTCAAAATATAAAGTAGGGTGAAAGCGCCAGTACATGTCCGTAGGCCTTTTATAAACATATATATATATGCAATACAAAAAACTTTACTTTAACCTGTGAATAAAAGGCACACAAGTATTTTCACCCTAATTGTAATGTGCTCAGTTAGAAAAATCAAATGTAATATCAAAAATTTTAGCTAATAAATCGATATCGGCAAGCATTGTATGGAAATTATATAATAAGAAATAAAAACAGAATTTATCAATCAACTACTTAAAATTATCAATATTGCTGTATTGAGCCAAACAATAAAAGTGACAAAATTTGATATAACAGTAGTAACTTTAGAATAAGTGTTAGTATTCTTTACTACTAGTACTTTTAAGTGTTAAAAATAAAGAAAAAAACATGACATTTTGTAACAAGATAGAAAAGATTAGTTTAAAGAGCATGTTACTCGTAGGATCATAATACAGGGTTCGTTGTCTAAGCAATTTATCAATTTCACAGAAAAAAATGTAAATATCGTAATCCATATGGATTTAAATTATTTATTAGGTGATAGGTATATTTTTATGCAGCTGTTTGTAAATTAGAAACTAAATTCCTAGGAATTTCTTGTCGTTTTTCTATTTAATGTGAAAAACGCATTGCTGGTAATTCTAGCTCATTGATGAAACATCAAAATACAGAAATGTAATTATAGAAAGTGTTTATCCAGCATTGTAAATTATAATTAATTCAAAATCCTTCACTGCCTGTAGTTTCCAAAATCACACATGTGTTATTCAGTTATATCATCAAATACAACCAAAATATAGTAATTTAAGTAATACTATTTCAAAAACAATATTGATATAATATATTAATTTTTTTATAAAAAAATTCTAAAGTTTTTAGCTATCTGTTTAATCTTCTGGAAAAAAAAACCCATTTTGTTTTGTTGATTTATCCTCAAATTACAAAACAAACTAGAAAGCCACCCAGCCTAGATAGCCACCCTGCTTCTCTAGGTAAAAAAAAACTAATTTATTATTTCAATTTATAGAAATTGTGTTAGTTTTTTTTATTTGTTCTAAATTTGAGGTTAATGTTTGTGAGTTACCATGGCGGTTGAAGGATAAAAACAAAATATCAGTAAAAATAATAACTAAATTGTATATTAACAGATAAAACCAACGCCTATGTAATTGGCTACCTCTTATTACCTAAAAGTAAATAAGTATAAAATATGACGTCTAAGCGTGGTTGTGTGTGTTTACCGGTAGCGAATACTTGCCAAATCATGTAGAGATAACTTGATGTAATTTGATGTTTGTATGAGAATAAAACTAGTCATAACTGTTATTTGTTTTCTTTTATTTACCATTCGTTTAAAATCACAATAATATTATATAGAGTGAAAGTTTGTATGTGGGTGTTTGTTTGTTAGTCCTTCACGCGGTAACGTCTGGACCTATTTGGATGAAATTTTGTATTTAGATAGCTTGAACCCTAGATGAAACACAAGCCACTTTATATCTCAGACTACGCTGGTGAAAACCCTGGGCGTATTTAGTAAGAAGGTCCATAAATTTATCTAGAAGACCGACTTGCAAAACTAATCAAATAGATATCTTCAAAATAATTGATAAAAACAGAAGGATGATTAAAAATATTTTAATTTATTTTTACTCTAAATATACTTACAAGATATCTGGTGTAGGTAAGTCAGACTACCTAAAGTAGGCTTTGGCATATTATTTATTAAGTTACCAATGTACTTTTACAATATAATGCACATACCTCAGAATTCAGCTGATACCTGAAACGGCTTCAAAAGAAAAATCATGATAACACAGCAACAAAATAAGGTTACGAAGCAAAAAAAAAAAATCGTAACAAAAAGAAAATAACAAAAATCTTATATCCTAAAATTACAACTCTCAAATATTTCTTTCGCCCAAATTTATTTGTAAGCTTTAAAATATTTACACAGACTATTTAATATTAAGTAAATAACCTAGAGAAAACCAGTGCTACCAAATAGCCTTTAACGCAAAATGAACTAAATCGATATAGGTTTTCTAAAACCTCATGATAAAATATTTATATTTAGTTAAAAATAAAGTTGCTTTGCATCTATTCACAAGAAAGAAAATAGTTAACTAGTCCACAAGACGACATATCAACGTATACAAAACCAGTTTTGACTGATTTCTCAACTACGGATAACATACGGTAGATTTCTCATACGATGAGGGATCCACATAAACTGGTTTTTGGACATGTTGATGTGTCGTCAGTGTTAGATACTAATAGAAAAATATATAAAGAGAACTTTGCATTGAAATATGTAATGGATTTTCAAAATACATATTTATATGTATTTATGTTAAACACAACACTATTTTGCTAGAATATTCCTGGCGGCAAACAATACAGAATGGCGTTAATTTTTAACTTGACGATTACGCCTAGCATGATCTTTAATGTAAGCAATACAGTCGTCAATAGCATTGACATAAAATTTAACTAAAGAGCACTATGCGATCAAAACAAATCATTCATTTATATTTAATGAAGTATAAAGCCCGCAGTTCACATTGGGCCAAGATGTTCGGCCAGCCTGTTGGCCCAAATTGTAGGGGACTACTTGGCGGTATGTTGGCAGCGAAGTTCGGTTGGCGCCAACATTGGCGAGCAAACCGATTGTATTTTTGTTCACACATAAGGATCTTGGCGCGCTTCGTCATGATTGACACCAATGTGTATACAGCGACATTGGGAATTAAATATCTTGGCCCAACAAGCTGGCCCAAAACCTTGGCTCAATGTGTACTGCAGGCTTAAGATGTTTTACATAATATTTGGTCATGACTCTCTTTATTTGACCAAAGACCTAAGTCACATGAAAGAAAAGCTAGCAAATGTTTTTAGGGGCTTACCTCGGATTAAGATTAAGCTAGGCGCATAGCTCAGTCTAATAATATTCTTTTGATTAAATAAGTAAGAACATTGTCCATTGGTGCAATGTTTTCTATCCTGTTGTATATAAAAACTACTGTTCCTTTGCATTCAGCTTCTACTCTTATTATAAGATTGTATACATTTAATTTGAACATGAAATAAATGTAGAACACGGTATATCTACATATATATGGTTGGTTTATGTGTGCTTGAAAACTCAGGAACAATTTTTCTGGTTCAAAAGGAACAAATATATTATTTCTATATATATTATTTATAGATGAAGGCTGTAAGCTATTATAACATCATAGCAACAACACTAAGGAGCTAAACAGCGAGTGAAACCTCTGGGCACAGCTAGTTTGAATATTCACATATGAAAATAAAATAATACACTTGATTCCAAACAATGATAATAATAATTACTCTACCTTTACAATACATAAAATCTTTGTACACTCTAAAACCAAAAGAAATAGACGAAGAAATACCTTAATCATATAAACAACTATAATTACATTATAAAAATACTAGAATTAAAACTAAATCGGTTTTTAAAAAGAAGACATTATTATGTAGAATAGGGTTTTAAAACTTAATTATATTCTGACTACCCAAATGCTCAGTTTCAGAAAGGGTCAACAAACAAAATATTATGTGAGAGTCCGACTTATAAAGTCTTGTTTGACTGACAACAGCTAAAACACATTTGAAATCAGCTCAGCATTTTTCATGTCTTATTCCAACTATGTTGAGTCAGCCTTTAGTCTAACCAGATACAGCACCATGGAGTCTGACATATCTGATCTCAACAATCCAGTTTACAGTTATACATACTCCTTGGTCAAACTGGCTGTCAAATTTTCGGGCTTATTTTCCCGTGACCACTGTCAAATGTCTATGAATGTCAGTCAATGGCTTAAAAGCCCTTCGTGACCACTGTTACTTTCCGCCCACTGTTACCAGTAAAAACTGTCAAAAATCTACAAATGACAGTCAGGACGATAGATTTTTTGGACATAAACTATACCAGGAATAGTAACACTCTCGACAATTGCTACTAGAACTGGTAAGATTTCCAGCATGAATGGATTACCCGTGTAAACTTAAATATTCGTGTTTCCTTTATGTTGGTTATTGTACGACAACCTTAAAATTCCTGGCAAATAATAAATGCCGCTTGGATCGATCTTGAGATTAAACCGTGCTTGCATGTATTGGTCAATGAATGGGTCACCATGCCACCCGGCTGTTATTTGTAGATCTTTGACAGTTATTACAAGTAGTCGGTGGATCGAAAGTCTGACAACCAGTTTTACTAATGAGTATCGTATTACCTAGTTTCGTAACTGGGTTGTGGCAATCAGTTGGGCAATGGCACCATGAAATACATATACTTCAAGTGGAAGTCAACCCCAACATTATAAAAAGGGTAGGCATATGATGTATGACAGCTTCTAAAGAAGGGTGGAGAAAGGGAAGATGGGGACATCAGCTATTGTTGCTCTGTATGGCTAAGAGACTGCGATTCACTAAATCTATAAATCGCTCGTCAATTATCTACCGAACACGATAAAACCCAAAACCTGGATTTTATATACTTCGGGCAAGAAATCATAAATTTACAGAGTACAATCACAATCACATTTGGAAGCTTTTAAAATGAATTTATAAAGATCCCTTTGTTTTAAAAAGTAAGCAGAAGTACTGCACCTCATTACCATTATAACATTACCATCTATACGACAGTTATACACAATGATCTGATCATTATATACAACTTAAGCTTAGTTAGCTAGCTTGTCGTAGTACTAGACCAGGTATAGAGATTGTGGCAACCACCTTTGCCATTAAGCCAAGTAAGCCATTTGCACAGTGTCTCTATGTGGCAAAGATCAGTCCCCAGTACTGGGAAATACGATACCCTTTAATAAGACTGGTTGTCGGAATGTTGGACTGTCAAAGATCAACAATTGACAGTCGGGACCTACATAACCGGGGTTAACATACTTTCCGACGTACGGAGGAAACTCGGTATGTAAAGGGTGGTCACCCATCTACGGACCAATCTAGACAATCGGCTTAACCTGAAAATAGACCTAATAGGCTATTTATGTGGTAAAGCTATTTATAGCAGTACTTATGCTGACGATAAACCTCGTGGTCGACCTAAAGTCTAACTAACAGGTCTCTTCACCCTCAACATCTGCCCCCGTAATTATCTGATCACCAGATATCACCCCATGTTCCAACTTGAGGTGGCTCAGAATACCGTTCATGTCCTTGTCTACGTCACTGCACTTTAGACACTTGTACTGGCAAATCTTGCAGCTGTAGAAGTCGTTGTCCACCGCTTCGAAGACTTTCCACACCCAGCTCATGTCACCTGGAAATTAGAATAAAAGGTGTTTAATTAAATTATATTTTACTAGCTTTTGCCCGCGGCTTCGCTCGCGTTAAATTCGGGGTACCACGGTTCCCCTTTCCTGATTTACAGGTGCCTGCTATCTGTAGTTTTGGCCCTTGCGCCTTATTTATTGTAATAGCAATGCTAAGTTTTCCCTTTTCTTCCTCATATCTCAATTTTTTTAATAGCCTATGTCCGTCTCCAGAGTCCCAACTATCTCTGTACCATAATTCATCAAAATCGGTTAAGCCATTTAGACGTGAAGACGTAACAAACAAGAAAACTCACTACACAAAAATATGTCTCAATAGGACATCTATATACAACACAATTAATTGTGTGATTGCTAATGAAATATCTATATATTGGACCATGTTAATTATATAGAGACTATGACCTCTGAGTCTGTTTCTTCTCAGAGTAGTCTGGTACGAAACACCGGCCTCACCTAGTTTTTTTTAAAAAAAGACGTGTAAAAGTGTTAATGAAAACCTAAACGTCATTTATCATTATCATTTATTGGTTTAGGTAGGCTTACATTCCAGAAGGTACTGTTACAGCGACATCTATCTTGCTACATACGAACTAAAAACACCCAACTTTATAATTTCATTAGAACGGTATCAGGACACTAATTATAAAATGGGATAGATCACTCGTCGTGTACTATTGTACACGACGCCTTTTTCCTGGAGGTGTAGACATTTACGTTTATTAGTTCCATGTAGGAAGGTGTAAGGAGCGACATTAACGGCCTAAATTCTTGATGGGATATTTATAATAACAATAACACTTTTATCAACATGGGAATCATAACCAGGACCTCATGCATTACCTATTTGTATCTATTAATATATTTTATGTTTAAGTAACAAACTATAAAAGGGCATCAAAAACTCGTCCTCAACACTGTCATCTGATAATCGGGTAGTCTCTTGGGTAACAAGAGACTGGCTGTGTTGCCACGTTGTATTGTGACAGCCTTTGGCCAAGATAAATGCCAGCCAACTAAGCGATTTCATCTATTAATATAGATCATTGATATATGCAAATAGATGTTAAATGCAAGTCACAGCCGCGACAATGATACTTGTTTTAAGTTTCATTTTGGGTATGTTTTACAGTTAAGCTCAGCAGGGCTATGCCGAGGTGAGACTAACACCAACATTACGGTAGTTAAGTTAACTCCCGTGAAATAACCACGGCGGCGGGATAATTGCCATCAACCAGTCATACTTTCTTTGACCTTGGTTTCGAACCCTGGATCTCATGGTCACCAGCCATGACGACGGCTTAGACGGCAGTCCACCATGACCAAATTTAATGGAGCACTGTTATGCCTGGATTCAACATATTTCGCCATTGCTTTACATCTCATGTTATATCTGGGGAGTCAGCCTATTGCCGTAAACAAAGTATAAACTGGAACTTTGTCTACATCGCCATATTAAGTCTAATTTTCTTTTTTACGTTGCCCCACACTAGGAATTTCTCCTGTATCGTGGGTGCGTTAACAAACATTTAAACTCACATACACAAACAGCCAGACCCGAAACAACTATTTGCGGGAATCTAACCCGTGACAGCGCAGCAGTCAATCGCTCAGCCACTGCGCCAACCGTGCTATCAAATTACCAGTCAAGTAACTTTACTGATGTCCGTTAGTCACTATTGTATTGTATTGTATAACGGGCTGGTGTCCGCAACTCCACGTCTGAGGCGCGTATTTTGCGTATGGGTTAGTCACTAATAAGTGATGAACTTACTAGGCATATTGACAGCAGTCTTATGGTGTATCATCTTGAGGTGTCGGTTCATGTTGCCGGTGGCGTTGCCGCCATGACATATGTGGCGCTCGCACAGCTTGCAGCGCGCCTGCGTGGTCGACACACGGTCGAAGTATGACCAGATCCAGGACCGACGGAGCTTCTGGGTTGGGCTATCTGGAAATAGAAAGGTTTGTTGGGTTAGAATAGGACTGCAAAATAGTTTAGGAATTTAAACAATTTTCCATATTATGTCTTACAGCCTTGATTTACTGACTATGCCGAAGGTCTGCATGGTAACATAAAATTTACCTAGTTAAAAAAGATCAAAGTGGCACAGGCATTGTATTAATATAATATGCAGGTTAGTGATATGCTGATTAATTGAAGATTGGTCTTTTCATTATAAAATGATGATGGTGCCAACTTGATGGTGATGCAGTCCAGTTTATATATTATGACAAGTTCTAAGTTTTACTGACCATACATCAATAAATAAGAGTAGATGTTTTTGAAACAGTCAAGTTGTTTCTAGGCACATAGGGTATGTCCTTAACTAGATATTAATTTGTATGTCTTAAAGCATACAAAATTAAAATTTAAACCCTAGCGGTTCTACTTAGTTATAAACGAATATAAGTACCTGTAGTTATTTCCTCATAATCCCGATCACTAGCATAAATCTCCTCTGTCTTAATAGCATATGGGGTGTCCATCTCACTAGTCAACAAATGGACATTCTCCACCTTATCTCTCTTATTCACCTCACTTTTGAAAACAGTTGGATGTCGAGACCGGACATGACGGTTCATGTTGTTGGAATTGCAACCCTTGATTGACAGCACCACGTTGCAAAGCTTACAGCGGTAGATGATGTTGCTGAGCTTATCAAAGTACTTCCACACCCAGCTGCGTTTACGTGGCCCTGGAATACAAGAATAAGCAAATGTGAATACAGTTTTACATTTTAAATAATTGGGGAAGGATAATTGGCATATGACAGCACTCATCACTCACTCTTGGTACAGAATATTGTATTTTCAAAGCCATACTAATAATGTAATAAGTCTTATCTCAAAACAAAAACCATTATTTAACAAGAAACACGTTTGCTATAAATGTTTTCATGCCATTGCTCATTAATGTGTTGACATTATGTTGGTTACAATGACAACTGATGTATATATTTTTCGTAGTTTGATGATTTCTAGATTTAAATGTGGCTGGCAGCCAGTATGAAGAAATAACATCAACTAATTAATACTGAGAGTAGAACTTTGAACATGTAATTTAAGGTTAAATACTAACCTGCACTCTCCCGCCTAGATTTCTTTGTTGTCTTTCCATCCAGGAGCACAAAATGCAAGTTGGATTCATCAGATTTGGAGGTGATTTCTTCACCTTTCTCCACCATAGTTTCTGTTGTAGCTTCACAAACCTCACCAAGTATAACGGGCTGAGTCTTAGGGTCTCCGTCGTCTTTCAACACATTTAAATGCAGAAACTCAATCCGGAACCCAACCGTAGCCTCCGGGTTGTCTTTGTGTAGGTCATAAATATCTTTATGGTCAACTTTTAAATGATCTAGAAGGTCAAGAGATTTTTCTTCTGCTTTCAAGGTTACATCACAAAGATTGCATTTCAGCTCATTCTCTGTAATTTTAAGGAAATATATTGATGCCCATTCTGGTAGCTGCTCACTCTGCTCATCTGGAATTCACTTTGATAGTTAATTACAGTTTTTGTAGTTAAGTGTTCTTTTATTGAACTGACTAATAATTAAATACATCTAAACTACTGCTACTCACAAACAATTTTAAGATTATGGTGAATAAAACAATTTAATTAATCTTGAACATTTTATTTTTGTTTACAAACAAAGTGTGTGTTGGTGTTTAAATAAATACTCAATGTTTATCAATTGAAACTGCATTTTTTTATTTTGTAATACATTCCCTTACCTTACATCTTCATACTTTAACTACACAATAGAAAATGTTAAAGTATAGAATAAAACGAAATGACCTTATACATTTATTTAAACCTGTAAACACAATCATAATCACATTCAGTATCACCTAAATGAGGATTAAACTTTTTATTTAAGCTTATCCAACTAAAAACAGATCTAGGACAGATAACTGAAGAGTAATCAACAACAATAATACTGTTTATATTATTTTGTAGTAGCACAAGCTACAAACTAAGTGAATGCTAGCTAATCAGAGAACATAGGTTTCTTGTGGTTATGGAAATCCCTAACCACTTCGACGCCGAATGTTTGCATATTAATGACAGATATGCAACCAGTTTTCTGCCGGAACGAGCAGATCCACTGCTCTGCACCACACTGCAACCTACTTTTAAAAACGTAAGTGTAACCTTTGAACAAGATTTGATGACCCTTTTTCGTGGGAACGCACTGCACAAAGTCGTCACCTGCAATGTTTTAACACTATTAATCAAAGCATCAACAGGTTAAATGAATCTATTTACACTGATACTGTTAAAGTGAATCAAAACAACTGAATATTATTACGATCTTTGTACTTTACAACCTGAACCTACAGCAGTAAAAACAAGGAAGACAAAGATTTTGGCATTGTGGAAAAGGTAAACTGAACTTAAGTATATTGAAATAATAGGAGAATCAACAAAATAATAAACTAAAAGATAAACGTGGGAAATCAGTAAAAATAAATGAAATGACGCAACAAAACTGTCAAGTCAAAGTGACGTTTAGATTAACAACACAAAGCGTGACGAATACGATTCGTTTTGCATACGATGTAAATAAAAAAAAGAAAAATATCGATAAAAAAACAATGTATTATTTATACAACGAAAAACATCAGTAAATATTGTACGAAACCTGATTAAATTAATACAGACTTGGTCGGATAAACTTTCGTTGTGATAACAGCGCCATCTTTTGAAAAAGTAACCTAAGCCATTCTAACAAATTCTAACTCATTTGACCAAAAGTAGTTGAAGAAGCGCTGTAGGTACCAACAATAATACAACAATTTCTTCGTTTTATTTATGTACTAATAATGATTTGATCACTAGTGTTTTATTGGTAAAAAATCGATTTTAACAATAATCAAACCTCTATCAGGTTTGATTGGAGTTATCTCATTAACTGAAAGTAGGTATTCCATAAATGAGACAAATTCAAGTAAAAAACTAGCCTACAAAAACCACGCCTTGTTCGATCGTTAAACTTATATAAAATAAAGTGGTCAATTTTATTAGCTAGGCAGTCAAAAATGTTTGTATACAAAGTAGAAGTTTTCTTTATTAAATGATTTTTATTTCTCGTAGTCAAGACATTGTATGTATTTACAAAAATATAATTTGCTTGCGGCTTCTTGCTAAGAGATGGCGTTAGTAGATTCAAAGTGTTTTACTACGTCGGTATTCTTTGTACCGATAAAGCTTTAATACGAAAACTCACGGTTTTTGATTCCTTCCGTTATATTACGTTGCCAAAGCATATTGTATTTTTCGACATGCATTTCATTTGCTTGATGCCACTAGCCAAGAGATGGCGCTCGTGGTCTCGAAATTTCGTGCTGTACCAATAATATTTCTACTATTTAACGGATACGTATGTATCTGATAAGTATCTACTTAGTTACAACATGTTATTGCTCGCGTATAAGTATGTACGCGAGTACCAAAATAGAAATGCAATTTAAACCTATTGTAGGTATTGATAACGTTTTACAGTAATATTTTGCAAGCGCAAGAATGTATTTGTGTCCCAAAAAAAATTGCTTATAGCTACTCCCTAAGAGATGGTACTAGTTGTCTTGAAAATAACGCCGGTGTAAAACACCGGCGTTATTATTTCTATTTATGCATCCGACAAAGATGTATACTTACGATTGGTGGCTAAAATTCTTTTCACATGCATATTTTTATTCTTTCTGTTATATTAAATGAATAAGACGCTAGCAAAGTCGATTGTATTAATAAACTTTTTTAGCTTGCTGCTGCTCGCCGAGAGATGGCAATAGTAGTCTCTTTCTTATGTTTTCATTAGTCACCTATCCAATAAGTTGATAAGCACATACGTTTGACGCACAAGAGTTTATTTAAATTTATGTCTTATTTCTTCCATAAATTCAAAGAATAAAACGTTGCCAAAGTAAAATGCAATTTTAATTTTTGTATTTGTTTGCTGCTATTTGCCAAAAGATGGCATTTAGAGTCTCGATAATTCTTTCACCGCTGTTATTTTTGCCTTGCTTTGTTATAGGTGCTCCCTCACCGGGAGCATTCACGTGTATTGTATTGTAACATTATAGATTCGACTTCGAGCATTCCATTACAATACTGCCTCCCTGACTGATGACCATTCGCGTGTAATATAACATTATAGATTCCACTATGAGCATAAGCTTTTAATTGATCCATTAAGATAATTACACATTGTATCATTACGAGGTACGCATTGTAATGCTCGGTTCTTTTCCTTTACTGAAGTAATGCTCAAATCCGTAACGTTACATTACACGCGAATGTTCCCGGTGTAGTTGTGTTCTTACGCCACGAATTCTATGATAGTACGTTTTTTTATCGTTTTCCTGAAATCCATTGATTGCATTGCCTTGTGGTTTATTCACCGATAGCTCTTGTTTTGTCTAACCGTTATTATGTAAAACCAAGTAGAACAAGAGAATCATTCAAACCTCCAGAGTAGTCAACATAAAGCTATTTGAAAATAAATTGAACTTACCTGAAAACTGCCTACTTTTAGTTCGTTAGTTCACAAACTCTTACCAAGAGATGGCGTTAGTAGTCTGGAAATTTCTTACTTCGCCGTTGTTATTTCTATTTATGTGTCCAACATGTACATTCATTTACATATTTAATTCTATGTTTATACTTTCATATTCTGCACGTGTTGTGACGTTTATGAATCATTTTGCCTTTAGCCGATTTTACGTTTTTTCTTTCTCATACTAAAGGAGAACAGTAAAGGGTATTGTGTGGAGTAACGCGAATGGATAACTGATAAGAAATTAGTACCTACCTAAAATGTCTAAGAGCGACTGTTGACTAAAAAGTCCTTTGATATTCGGTTGCGATGCGTAGGAATGGAGAAAATGTCCTAAAGTAAGATTTAACTTTTGAGTATGAATTTGGAAGACAAGGGAACTATTATATTAAAATAGGAGATGGAAATTGCTGGTGAGATGTCGACTGTGGTTTTCTTAGCCCTCGTTCATGATGAAATGAAGAGATAATTTCTCATCAATCTAGACTTAATTTACGTACATTTCGCGTTCAAAAGGTTCAAGGAATAAGAACACCAAATCAAAGCCCACAAGTTAAGTTCATTTATTGAAATAATCAGTTACTACAACGTGCTTTCGAAAAAGCATATTTCTACAATTGTAGATAGATAAATAATAGATAGGCTTTATTACCTAATTTTAATTACAATTGAAATATAGGTAAAACAAAACGTACACTCGAGGACTTACAAATATTTTGTCAGAGGCCACTGGGCGGCATTAAAACTCTGACGCCAAGTTAACCACTAACTAACCTAACCACACGATTGAGAAAGAAGAATAGTTAATGATAATGCTATCAGATATTCTAAAGCTAATCTTCACGTTAATTCAAAGTCAAAGTAGATAAACGGACTACAATAAGAGTCAAGAGAAGCAATGCGAAACCTCGGGGTGTCGTTTCAAGAACCTTTTAAACCATTTCTTCCCCGCGATCCTAGTCTCGTTATTAAAATTATGTTTCAATTTAAACTCTTCGCAAAATAGGAACGCTTGCTTGCAGATGACGTGTGGAGTGACTGGCTTTCCACTATTAGCTAGTTCTATTAGTCTGCTGACAAGGAACTTTTCATGAGCTTCATTCATTATAGAATGGCGCCCCACTCGATTCCCGATGTTTCTTTTGGACAAGTGATCAGCTAATGTTGGCCTGGGAATGCCGAATAGTTCTGCTGCAGCGCTCTGAGTCATGTTATGCTGAATTACTGCTGCCATTGCCCCGTGCATATCTTCTTCCGTCCATGCCACTCTTCTTGGAGGTAGGTTATCCGAATCTGTGAGCAAGAAGGAATCAGTATTAATATCTAAAGAACGATGAACCTATAGAGATAGAGTCAGGGTGGTAGTTACGAAGTCTGTTTGTAAGGTCTCAGAGAGCTCAGAGCTTCAAACATATTTAGAAGGTAAAAATAAAAGTTTTATAACACTTGCATATTGTTTTATTTCTCAATTTCAAGTGATCCATTCATGCTAAAGTAAAAGGCAGGAGCATGATGATTTTAAATTTACTATAGCAACCTTTGCCCGCAAGATTTGTGCTCTATCTGGGTGACTATTTAAAAAATCTCTACACCAATGATAGCTTCGACCCGTGTTTTTATTCAAATTAATTCTGTTTTCTAAACAATTTTATAGTAGACACTCCACTTTTTCAAACTTTTTTTATTCTTTTCACGAGTTTTTTTTTGTATTTCATTTAATACTCTACTTGACCCCAGTAATTTCACCAAGCATCTCGTTTTACTATGATTAAGGAGAGTTCATCTAGGTATTCCATACCGGTTTGAAGCAGCCGTTACTGTTATGTATTCATTTCTGACAGCTTCCGAGGCAGCTCGTAAAGTTTCTTCAACCCACAGACCACGTTTTCCACCTTTTGAATCTAATTTACTAGACCCTGTGAATGAATGAAATATAATGAAACATTAAACCTACGTTTAATATTTCATTTGATTTATCATAGCAATGTGTTCATCAAAGGCCTCAGCAAGAATGCGCAGTGTTAACGTAACGTAAATATGTTGATAATTGAACCAAAAATACGCAAGGACCTTTTTTGCGGATTAGAATTTGGGGAATAAAATAACTTCCTTCGCTCTGGGCGGAGCGGGGAGGGAGTATCAGACTTTTACTGACCAAAAACCATGTTCCTTCTTCTGCCCATTGTGTTCAGAGGTCGCGGTATCTCTTTCGAAAAGCCTTGGCAGGCCTCTCTGCTTTGCTAACATCTTTGAGGCACGCGTGAGGTTTCTTTAAGTCGTACTTTTTGATTACATACGACAGCGATAGAGGACTAATTTACATAAAAACGAAAACTTAACTGGAAACATTTTTGAACGAAAATGTTGTTGTAAGTATAATTATTTTTAAGATTGTTATCTTCGAAAGTGTAATATTTCAGCGGCTGTTCCGACATACTTGGCCGGTTTTTGCTAGGTGCCTAACAGACGTTACATTACAGATAATGGTACAGTAGCCAAGAGGCAAGAGCCACAACTGTGAGGTTACTCTTGCATAGCACTAAATTCAAGAACGTAGAACAGTTATATAGAAAACGATTCGCCTCAATGTGACGAAAAAGAAGGAAAAGTGACTGATAAAAAAAAAACATCCATCAAAATATTTATTAATATTGCATATTCACACAAATAGTCTTATTTTAATTAAGCTAACTTTTTATAAATAGAATATCAAATAGTCCGTTCTTTATTAAGTCACGTTTGTGACAAAAATAAAATCATCCAATTTTACCATCTCCAAGCATTCAAGAGAGAGTTGTAAAATCAACAATCATTCCACAAATCTTCATCTTCGGCGCCATTTTGGCTGCTTTCAATTGGTTTAATCTGTGGATGTCGTTTTAAAAACTCTCTGTACCAACTATGGCCAGCGCGACCCGTCGTGATGCTAAAATTATTTTTAATTTTATTTTCTAAACAAAAATCAAAGGCTTGCTTGCAAATCAATTTCCGAGTAAGTGGCGTCCCAGTATTTGGCAGGTTAATTATTATTTTTACTAGTTGTTTTTCCTGAATTTCATTCAGCAGTTTACCTCGTCCCAATCGCTTCACTAAACTTCCCGTTCTTAAATGATCGCTGATAGTCTGAAAAGGAATTCCGTAACGTTTGGCTGCTGCTGCTTTTGTTATTTTTTCACTTCTAATAGCTTCCATAGCAGCCCTCAAGTTTTCTTCCGTCCACAGAGCTCGTTTTCGATGTTTCGAACCCATCTTTCCGGATCCTGCGAGCACAACTATGTTTAATTTGGCAATAATTAACAGTCAATGAAACAAGAAACGATTGTATGGAAGAACTAAATCATCCAGAAAATGTTTCAACATTTTCTGGATGATTTAGATAATTTTGATAACACAATCATTTTATGGATTATTACGATAGATATGAGTGCATATATTTGAGTGTGGTAGAAAACTGAAACAACGACACTTGTCTTGACTTGTCTTATAACGTTGTCGAGATGTAGCAATTGAATTCTGCAACAATTTTTTCTAGAGCCGTACCAGTCCATTGGAAGTCACGAGTATCCTAAACTCTTAAATGGCTTTTGTTAGACGATGAATCAACAAGCTAATGCGAAAACTCTTAGAAACACACGAAGAAAAGTGACTGCTTTTGGTCAAAACTAGAGTGGAATTAAACAAAATCAACTAAAATTTTTATTTGGCTAAAATTTATGGTAGAACTTACTGAATGATAATTATACAACACTATTTAAAGCTTTCAATAGCTATTCCAAAATAAACAATTATACATATAAGTATTATTATTCTACTTACGAGTTGTTTTTTTTTCTACTGGATGTCGTTTTAAAAACTCTTTGTACCAATTACGGCCAGCGCAACCCGTAATGACAGCAAAAGTATTTTGAAAGTTGTTTTCGAAACAAAGGTTTATGTGCAAATAAATTTCCGATTAAGAGCCATCCCAGTTTTTGAAAGAGTTACTGTTCTATTCATGAGGTTCTTTTCTTGTGTTTCATTCAGCATTTTACCTTGTTGAAGTATTTATTCAAGTTTCCCGTTTTCCAACGACAGGAGACAGCCTGCAGCCACAACAACTGGCTGATAATATAGGCAGTATTGAGTTTGATGAACAAAAAAAACTCTACTACTGGATATACGCAAGAGTAAAGCAAAGACTAAAAAATCTTTGACAAAAAAAAAATATTTCACGTGTCAAATTCAGACGTCTGATTATTATGTTTTTTACGGTAGTGGTACTTAGGCTGGCTTAATGCCTCAAGTCATTCACATAGATATTGTTACCATCATTTTAATTAGTTATATTTAATTTCAGCTTTATCATAAATTTTCTTTTTCTTTCACTTTTGCAACGCCTGTAGTAGTATTAAAGTTATTTTTAATATTATTTTCTAAACAAAATTCATACGCTTGTTTGCAGATAAATTGTCGAGTAAGAGACACACCACATTTTGAAAACTTAAGTAATGTTTTTACGAGTTCATTCTCTTGTTCTTTGTTGAATGTTAAAACTCGTCCTAAACGTTTTTCTAAACTTCCCGATTTCATATGATTGCTCAGAGTCCGTTTAGGAATTCCATAACGCCTTGCTGCAGCTGTTTGTGTCATTTCTTTACTTCTAGCAGCTGCCATAGCAGCTCGTAGGTCTTCTACCGCCCACAAACCTCGTTTTTTACGCTTTGTGCCGGATTTTTTACACCCTGTAAGTAAAGATTTTATGCCATTACTTACGATTGATTAAAAAAACACAAACACGTTGTGGAATTTAAATTCGTGGTTTTGATTCCTTAAACAATTTTTTGTGATGATTGTTAACACGTTGAACGCCGAGCTTAAAATAATACTTTTCCTAGTGAGCCGAGACGGACAGTATGTGCCCGACACATAGTTGGGTCCTATGGGCCGTGACAGGCAGCATATGTCCGCATGCTCGACCTCTGTTCAAACGTGGGCTACAGTGGGCTAAATTATATTGAATAAGACCCGCTCGGCTCAGTAGAATATCATGTTTAGCTTAGCACAAAGAAATATTTATGGTTTATTTTCGTTGGATCCCAGTTTTTGATCCCACTTTAATATTTTTGGCGTTGGATCCCACAAAACATTATTATATATTTCCGTTGGATCCCAAATTTGAAAAATACTAAAAAAATACCTTTTATTGCCACTGAATCCCAAAAACTATTTCCGTTGGATCCCAGATGTTTAAAAACATCTGAATGCGGGTATATCCAACAACAAAAACACAATAATATTTTAAGGTGAAATTTTGTGTGTATGTTTGTTATTCCAACACGCTCAAACTTCTAGACTGATTTGTATGGAATTTGGGTATGTGGATAGGTTATATGTTAAAATAACAGATGCCTGTCGTTTTTCCGAAGAGATTTTGACAAAAGTTCATTACCTAAACAAATTATGGGAACCGGGAACTAGGTTAGGTTAGGTTAAAACTGTGACCTCCTACGCACGAGCCGAGCGAGCGGAGCGAGCGGTGCCGCGGCAGCGGGCGGCGAGTGCCAGAAACGACCTGCATTTATAGAAAAAAGACACACACGGTGCTTTTGAAATATTTGATAAAATTAAATCACTTTTTTCTGGTGAAATGTACACATGTTGTAATAACATGGGATCCAATGGTAATATGAAATGGGACCCATAGTTAATACCTAAAAAATAGGATCAAAAACTGGGATCCAACGAAAATAAATCATATTGATCAGGTGAAAAGTTGTGATGACCTGTCAGAGCCGACACTGACTTTTCTTAAGTTGTTGGTACAAAACAGTTTCAATAATGAATTTGAGATTCCCTTTTTTGCAATTTTATTGCGGCACTGATTTTCATTTTCAGAGGGAAACAAATTTTTTGTGTATTGTTTATTACTTAGGCTTACTTTAAAGTAGATTTAGCGGTTTTTCATATGTGTGTTGATGGGGGGGGGATTCAGAAATGGGGTGGTTACTGTAGGTGACCATTGGGAAGAAAATAGCGAAACATAGTAATATTTTTTTTTATTATTATAAAGTACAAATCTAGTAATAAAATGCCTATTTCTATACATAAATTATTGTTTATGGTGGTCGTCAAAACAAGATTTGCCCTCTCGGTAACATAAGGGAACTTTACATATCTTGCAGCCCCAAATTGTTCGCACGGGCTCTTTTTTCGTGCTGCATCTACTGCAACGCCTGGAAGTTCCTCGAACTGGCTGATGGTTTGCGACAGCTAGGCGAACAGATCTAGGAACTTCAGGTTTATGTTTTTTTATGGAGACCAAACTCGGTGAGGGAGGATAGCTTCTAGACCCATTTCTCATAAGCGTTTTATTTCTTAAATAAGCAGGCGCCAACAAATCTTGATACACGCTACGTTCTGCAAAAATAAACCAATATGACATAAAACTATTTTTATAGAAAAATTATACCTTTACAGTACGGTGGTTACCGCTGTTAACCACTTTATATAAGGTGTAATTTTCAAAAACATTTATGTTGATTTGTGATATTTATACTTATTAAACAAGATTAATCATATTTCATCATTTTGAGTATAAAAATATTTGTAAATATTAACTTACCAATGAATTGAAACACTTGCAGAACAACGAATTGAAAATCAACAGTTTTCGTTTGACAGTTTAGTTCTCTCTTCTGGCCGTCGGAGTATGACAATAGGGTAGTTGACACCACCAATCAATTGATATACTTTTTATGAGCTGTCAAAACGCGTTTCCACCATAGATTTTGTATGAGACTCGCAAACGATGACGTCACTAAGTTGTCAAGTCAATGATGCAACTATTTATTGGTTTAAAAGCAACTAAAAATCGAATTTTAAAGTTATTTTGAAATGAATGGAGTTCTCAGGTCTAGAATAAGGTGTTCTTTCAGAAAAATTGTTTTTTTTTAATTATTGGTTAATGGTGTCAACTACCCAATTAGCACTACCAAAATGTTACACGTTAATGTCGTTCATATTAATATAAACTTTAACGAATAGATGTCACTATAGCATCAAACACGCGAATAAATAGGTGGTTAAAAAGAGTAAAACCATAAACAAAACCATCGACGTTTAAGAAAAAGTAATTTAAATATAAAAAAAACAATGATCTTTATTCACTAAAACCGCAGTACAGATATTAAAACTTTTACAAATTATATTAGGTAAGTATTTAAAATAAGTTTATGGCGATATGGAAAAATAAATTAAAAAAAAACACTGTCTGACACTGCGACCCGCGCAACAAAAATACGCAAATTGTGCCGCACTGGCCACGGCAGCTACTGCTGTCTGCCAGTGTGTTTTTGACTAATTTTCAATATTTATCGAGTTAATCGAGTTAAATTTAATAGTACTTTTCAATAAACATTTTTAAATTATAAGTAAACTAGCTTTCGCTCGCGTTAAATTCGGGGTAACACAGTTCCCCTTGCGCCTTATTGATTTGTAATAGGAACGCTAAGTTTTCCCTTTTCTTTCCTTTTTCTCCCTCACATCCCACTTTTTTTAAACCTATGTCCGTCTCCTGGTTCCCAACTATCTCTGTACCAAAATTCATCAAAATCGGTTAAGCCATTAAAGCGTTAAGAGGTAACAAACAAACAAACTCACTTTCGCTTTTATAATATTAGTAAGGAAATAAGGATAGTAAGGAAGGATTTGTGACTGCTATGGCGTTCAACGTGTTAAAGTATCTAGGACAGCCAAAAACGATCTGGTTTTTGTTACACTAACGTATAGTTGGATGGCCTACACCTATGACTCAGCATATTATTTATTTCCATAAAAAAAAATTGTTTATTAAATTATCATAAAAAAATAACTTTTGAACGCCGGAGCATAAATGCACGCGCGTGCCCTTCACGCCAAGAAACTTACATTTTATTTTTCGTAATTTTTGTCATATATTTGTGTCGTTGGCGTCCAGGGTGCGCGCTAGCATGTCACATATATATGACAATAGCATTCACATGGTTATGAAGCAAGGTGTTCTATTTATAAATATTTTTCTTGTTGGTAGGTACTTCATCAATGTACTTCGACCCTCGTTTTGGTGAGCTCCCCGTTTGCAAATATAAGAGTTCCTCAAGGCATTCTACATATAACAACGTGAGACACCTTTCTCTGAGATGTTTTTTTAGCAGCACGTTAGATTTTTTCGCTCCACAGAGCTATTTTTGTAGGCTTCGTACCCAATTTAATAAAACCTGTGCAGTAAACCTGCATTTAAGTATACCACAAATGTCGAGCGATCACCGAATTATCATTGCATTTCTTTTTGTCTCAGTAACAAACAACTAAATAATATAAAATTTTGATTCATTGTTTTGGAGACTGCATAAACGGTGGCAATTCATTATGTTAGTGTTGGGCAAAGGTCCTTTCATGACATCTGTAATAAGTATATTAGTGATATGACATTTGTTTAGCTTTTTATATCTTATCGTCTAGAAACAAACCGAAACTTCATACGCTCAAGATCAATGTTTACCAAAACATTTTCAGTGATATCACTGGGCTTTTAGGTCTACATAAAAACAAGCGAGTTTAAAAAAAATATAGTTTAATGACACAAATAATTTGAAACACTGGAATGGAATCCTGGAATCATGTTCTCCGATGTCTTCTTGCAACTGGTATTTCTGGATGTCGATTAATAAACCCACTGTACCAATCTGACCCTGCAAGACCCGTATTGATATTAAAATTATGTCTAATATCGTTTTCTTCACAAAAATTAAATGCTTGTATGCGAATAAACTTTGGGTTGAGAGAAATCCCAGTCCTTGAAAGATTCAATATTCTTTACAAAAGTATTTCTTCTTGGTCTTCATTCAGTATTCGATTTCGTCCCAATCGTTTAACTGCACTTCCCGTTTTTAGATGATGGTTGAGTGTTGGTATAGAGATTCCATAATGATCTGATGCTGCTTTCTTTGTTATAGATCCCCTTGTGACAGCTGACATGGCAGCACGTAGGTCTTGTTCCGTCCACAAAGGTAATTTTGGACCTATAAGAAAAATTCTTTATTCAAATCAACTTTCGATGTCGGTATTGACATACCTAATAAAATTTGGTACAATACCAAAATGGCAATTCTGTTCAGCCCAAGCAGTACGGCTATGGAATGAATTGCCTGGGTCAGTAAGGCGCGCCTAAACCTTGGTCAATTTCAAACATATAGTCAAAAACCACTACATCTGTCCTTGAATATCACTAGACATGGTCATTTCTGCTCTTGTTACATTATTATTATATACATATTTACAAGCAACTTTTATACCCTGACTACCTTGCCTACCCTACCGACCCTACCTACATTTTCGCAAATTTTCGCGCAATTTTTATTATTTTTCTTTCATAAGAACCTTCTCCTGACAATAACAAACATAACAAAAAAAGAAGTGAAATCGGTCCAACCATTCACGTGTGATGGCGTGTCCAAGGGAAATAGGGATTTATTTTTATATATACATATAGAGATTTGTATTAATGTAATCCATCCAAAGGTTCTCTTGAAAATATATTTTTTAGCGATATAAATGTTTTCTGTAATTATATTATTTGTATACTGTACACTAAAGCAGGTACCTATATACTTTATGCTATCCCATATATTCGTGCAAGTGTGTACAGTCGAAAAAGGTATTTGGTTTGCATGGCAGTGTGTTGAGCTTTCCATTCCTTTTACACCACTCTCTAGATTAAGTATGACATAACATTACCAAGAAGATTAATTAACAAGTGAATATTAGCGATTCAATGCAAGAATTAATACCGTAATACTCATTTAAATTGCCCGTGTGAGTAAAGCCATGCTTGCAATAATCTTGTTTATTAACAAACGAAGACGTGCAAACAAATTCCAGAAATAGATGGAAGTGAGAATTGTAGGCATAAGCAGTTTGGAAATTACTTGTAAAAGTTTCGATCATGGTCAGAACCTTTTTTAAGAAACGTTGCCCCACAACAAAAGAATAGCTACCATGAGTTTAAGTAACATGTATTTTTGTCTTTTAATCGTCCTGTCTGGATTTATCTCAGTGTTGCTATAAAATTTAACAACCCATTTTTCCGCTTGCAAAGTTCGCAACGACCTTGGTGTTCATTTATTTTATTTTAAATACATAATGGCTGCTCAGATTTTGGGATAGACACATCCCGCTGACTTCATTTATTTTATTCATTATGTATGGCTCTCTTTCGTGCCATACATTTTACAGAGATTCTCGATTTCAAAATAATGATCGCTAAGAGTTGATCTTGGAATTCCATATCGTTTAGCTGCATCTTTCTGTGTCATATTACCATTTGTAACAGCAGCCATAGCACGTTCTGCTAATTTTTTTTTTTGCCCACAGATAACGTTTTGCCAGCTTCAAACCTAATTCAATAGCACCGGTTAGTAAAACTACGTTTAATGCCTTGGGTCAATTAACAAATTCCTACAACTGTATCGATTTCAAATCTATTTCCAGATTTGTTGTGTATATGCTTTTTAGATACTGCCATCGATCTATTTAATCACTGTAGTGACAGATGATGGATAAAGTTCCTTAAAAAAATACGCTCACATCGAAGTGGGCTAGTTTGGACACGCGGGCCCCATTTTGCGCGGGGCCCGTAGCAATTGCTACTCTTGCTAGGAGGTTAATCCAGGACTGCAGAAACCCTGTGAAGACCTTAGATTTGCCTATTCTGCGACCGTTCTACCTTAATGCGGTCTTCCCTCGAAATCACCTTTACTCCGACTGTTTTCGGCCCTACATTTTTAATTGCCAGTTCAAACAACAACAACATCCGCTGCTTTTTTGAGTGAGCTGTTCTGTCTCCTCATTTCGTTACATCATAAAAACTAGCTTAGCACATTCTATAGATGGTGTGTGACCTTGAATTTGTGGATCAACCATATCAACGATGCTTCGTAAGTCAGTATACTTTTGACGCACTGGATCTTATGCTCGAGGCTCTTTGGAGTAGGTTAAGTGAAGACCAATAAAAAACATTCATGTACGTATAACATTTATTAAAATCTGCTTGGTTTTAAATTAGTCCTTCTCGTGGTATTAGAATCATTATACATCACACAGTCAAGTTTTACAATCGGAGCAATAATATCATTTGTTTATTTTAAACGTTGCCCCGGAACTAGGAATTTCTCCTGCATGGTGGGTTCGTTTACAAACATATAAGTAATCTATCTGTAGGCCATACAAATATTTGATTCGTGCGGGGATCGAACCCGCGACACGTGCCACTGCGTCGTGTATCAATATTTCTGCTACACTTGCGTTAGCTTCTAAACTGAACGTTATAATTTTCCACGTTAAACAAAGAGGCTACATCAATATGGATATGGATGACTACATGATTGTTGCATCAACCGCGTTCGTAATTAAGGTACACCTGCTGTAAAACTTTTAAATCCTTAAACGGGGCATTCAGTACATAGAATAAGATATCGTAAATATTGTAAACGCGATTGAAATAAACCCATTTGTGTTACAACACCGTCAACATCGATTAAGGTCTACGTGACGCTAATATCACTTCTGTGGTATTGCTCAAGGTACTTTTTAGCTATTGGCCACGCAGGATCGGCAGAAGCATTTATAAGCATTTTTTTTACATTTGTTCTGCATTCATTTTCTTTTTCGTCGTAGAACTGGATTGACCACAGGGTGTCTTTTCACAAACTCTCTATACCAATCTACGCCAGCGGTACCCGTAGTGATATTGAACATATGCTCAATATTATTTTCAAGGCAAAAGTCAAAAGCTTGTTTGCGAATAAAATTTCGTGTAAGACATATCCCTTTAGTTGTAAGATTTTGTATTCTTTTCACGAGTTGTTTTTCTTGTTCCTCGCTGAATACTGCTTTTCGTCCAAATCGTTTGACTAAGCTTCCCGTTTTTAGATGGCTGTTTAGAGTTGCATTTGGAATTCCATGTCGTTTTGCTGCAGCTCTCCGCGACATTCGCCCGCTTTTGACAGCAGCCACAGCAGCACGTAAGTCTTCCTCTGTCCACAAAACAATTCGCGGTTTCTTCGGACCCCATTTGATAGAGCCTGTAAACAAAACCGGTAATAGTAAGCAAACGAAACAGAATCTTTAGTGTTATTGTGCGTACTGCTAAGGAGTGGAATTCCCTGCCGGAGTCTGCATTTCCTGACAGCTATAACCTGGGGGTCTTCAAGTCAAGAGTGAATAGGTTATTTCTAGGTAAGCGTGCTTCATCGTCGACCACATCATCACTTACCATCAGGTGAGATAGTGGTCAAACGCGAGCCTATCAATAATAATAAAAAAAAATCTATCTGCAGGTCATACAAATGTTTGTTATGTGCGGGAATCGAACCCGCGACACGCAGCGCAGCAGCCGTTTTACTTCTTTGCTTCTCTTACAGATCCGGGTTCGAACAGATTCATAACCTACTCACTGTACTACACTGTATCGTTAAAAATTAATATATACAATAAATAAAACGTTTTATCCACCGTACCGACCTTGAAAATTGATTAATATATGACATGTATGCACATACAACACCGTAGACCGTTGTAGGGCTATCGGCCGCTAAAGATATAGGTATTAACAACAGTGTTTCTGCTGACGTCTATAGGTAGTTTACTTGCAGTTGTATTTATTTGGACTTCGGTCGGATACTATGTTATCAGTGACGCATTTATCTGAATCGTACGCGATAGTAGGTTATCTGAATCGAACGAGATAGGATGTAGGAACAACGTGAACACCCACGTTATTGGTTTAACTGATAAATTTGTGTTTAATTAATTCTAATTCGGTTTTTGCATTTTTTTTTAAGTTATTGCAAGAGCTTCAAACAATACTTGAATGAATTGTGTGTACTGTGTTATGGTAATAAAAGAGGCCTTACTGATATGATACGATGATGGTATGCAGCTAATAGTTATAAGTTGCAAAATCAGTAAGGTAACACCATAACGACCACTCTTCAGAAGATATACTGCGCTAACCTTATATAAATTGGGTTAGGTCAGGGGAGGAGGCAGTTCAGAAAACATGTACATACATTGTAACAAAAAAAAAACAGTACTACAATTTTAAGGCACGTGGCTACAGTCTGTAGGTACGAACGTCACAAAACAAGTGCACAAATGTTTATAAACATCAACACCGAGTTTAAAAACGTAATTCGAACACCAACAGATGCTTGTGGCATATGTGGCGTTATGATTTCAAAATACATAGGTTTTCAAAATATATATTTTGAAATCATAACTAATCACACAATCAGTATCTCCGAAGGGATACAGACTTGTACCAACCTACGTAGTAGCTATTTAGTAATCTGTGCTTGTACTAAGACAACTGGCACATTTCCTGGCAGATACGTTCAAGTCCCAAGTACCTAATAGGGGGCAAGCCTATTGCCAGCCGGGTACGAACCAGGCTCTGCCATGGCTACTACTACGAAATTCCTGATTGGCAATCAAACTTTCCCCGACCTAGGAATCGAACCGAAGTCGCACTTGCAATCATATGGCCAGCAAAGCGATTAATTTGGTTTTTGAAATAATATAATTTCTGCCGTTGATTAGGAATTCTTTTGTAAGTAGGTACTTGATGACGTCAGTGACAAGCTTACGAGTATTCGTCTTTTTGCATCCGTCACGCGTGGGCGCAATATTTACTATCTATTTAGGTCTACGTTTTAAATTAGCATATTAATTGTGTCATACAATAATCTGTGTAAGTAGTACGAAGTTTAGAATTAAGCCAGTTTATCGCCTAAAAATTCATCCTTGTAAGCAGTAATGACTTAGTGGTTGCTGCCACGAGTTATACAGTTATAGGTTTGAATACATTCAGGCACATTACTTTGTGTAATTGATTAAATCACTATTAATAAAGCCATGTCAGAAGACCAAGGAAGAGGTCCACAAGACTACTACCTACTGCGTTATAGGATAGCCAAGAGATACCGTGTACCTTGACATCAAAGGTTAGGAAAAACTTGTTCAGGTGGGCATTCATAGATGATTGTGCCCTAACACACGATGGGCTGGGACACTTGACATCGTATCCTGCTAGTAGTAGTTGTTTGCACATCACAGGAGCTGATGGACGCTACTGAAAGCGCCGAACTCGTCACAAAATTTTGGGCAGACTCAATTCAGATTGTCACCGACACGACAATAAGATTATCATACTCATCTCCTTAGTATCTGATCCTCTCGCCAGTTGGTAAATAATATTACTTATCATACAGTTATTTAGTGATCATTGCGTGCTGATAGCGATAAAAAATTATCTTCATTCGTAGTCGTAATAGTTGAACTTCGGTCGCAAACAGAAGTCCAAGGACATTCACGTGTGTACATCGAATCACCTTGATCTTTGTACAATAACAAAACGCCATTGCTACGACACTTGATATTTTTGTTTGAAAGCGAGTTTATTGAAGGTTATTAGTAAATACCTATGCAAGTTATATTAAGGTGTTGGGTTTCTAATACAAATAGAAGCCCTAAAAAACTTACTAGATTAATAATTAATACTACATTAATAATGCTACTTCGTATTTGTTTTTATTTAGGTACACACGGCAACAGATCAACCTATACAAAACCAGTTTATGCTACTCTCCCAACAACGGATCGTACACCATAAATTTCAAGTACAATGAGAGATCCGCATAAACTGGTTTTGTATAGGTTGATCTGTCGCCGTGTGTACCTAATTAATCCCATCTCCTTGGCGCTTAAAGCTAAATGCGAGGTCCTGGGTTCGTTTCCCAGGTGGGATATGTCCGAATCTGAACTATTAAGTATTCTAATTTTGCACCTATAATCCTGTGAATATTTTTTTTGTCTTGGACAAAGTGATGCAGCGTTTTTCAAGAGGAATTTCTCATTGGCAACTCGACGTTTAGAAGGTGCGTGGTGGTATGTCACCCATGTGCCTAAGATAGCGTGTAAATACCTTCCTACTCCTGAACTCCTGATCTGTGCGCAATCCTATAAGACTATAGGATTGCCGTCCCATTTGACTATAAGAATGAGAGAAGGACCGATGGACCTGCTGTAACGTGCGGACATACGAGCAGCATGATACCTATATCATCACCTGTGAAGTTGGTTAGTGTTCGTTGAGAGAGATTGGCGGCTGTGATCAAAATTACTAATTAGTTGCGACCTAATATTCACTAAATCAGTTTAGGGATTTCGAGAATTTCAAAATCGAGGAAGTTCGAAAATAGAAGAAGTTTGAAAGTTGCGCTTGTTACAGAAAAAATGAAAGAGAGTTATTTATCTAAGTATGGACAAGTAATGAGGAGTGACAAAGCGCACGTGACTAAAAGAGAGAAAAGAATAATATAAAGGAGAAAGGAGTTAATGATGCCGTGACGTCTGACAAGGGAGAATGGAAGAAGAAAACGTGTTGCGCCGACCCCAAATAGAATAGGACTAGGACAGGAAATCATAATGATGATGTTAGATAAGATAAAAAAGGAAAATCGAAGTTAGTATAAATCGACCCCTCCCACGCATAAGGGCGTATCAAGATTATAACAACTTTTCAGTACGGGCATTTAAAGATAATTTACATGATTACTAAAAAATTATGATTTATTTAGTTCCTATCTGACTTAAAATTCAAAGTACCTCTATATTTTTATTAATTAATGCCTATTTACATAAAAAATATATAATTAGAAAAAAAAGGTAAAATTACGTACTTGAGACTTTATGCACTGGGATGAAACTGGCGTATTGCTAAGATACAACGCTATGCCTGGTGAATATTTTGTGTACCTACCTTAAAATTACAACGGGTTACTACTTTATGCGTTGTAAGAAAACATAATAATGACCATCAAGTGTTACGATATTATGTTTGTTGGTGATAAATATAGTTCAGTTAACGTGATTTGTTAAAGCAGATGGTTTTAAAAGTAATATAATATTAAAATATATTAGAATACTTAGTATTAACAACAATTAAAAAGATAAATTTTTCAAATCAACTTTAATCGTCTAAGTTTACAGGCGATACCAGCGTACAGCATAGAACTTCAATACAAGTACAACACTCAACTTAATTAATCAGTCATAAATATCTTTAGGAACGTGCATAATGATCAATTTCACTTAAAACTATCCCATTGTCATGAAGGCTGAAGAGTTTGTTTGTTTGAACGCGCTAATCTCAGGAAGTACTGGTTCGAATTGAAAAATTCTTTTAGTGTTGGATAGTCCATTTCTTGAGGAAGGCTAAAGGCTATACCTATAACATCACGCTACGACCAACAGGTGCTGAGCAGCGTGGGTGAAACCGCGAGGAACAGCTAGTGTAGTAATAAAAACAATCTTGTAACTTTTATCACATAATCAGTCATAATAATAATTATATTATCGTAGGCTGTGATTTACTCGTATTGAAAAAACAACTCACAATAACTTCAGTAATATTTTAAATGAACTAAAAAAAAAAAACCATAACTTTTAATAACAAAAATAAAGTTTAAAAAAAATTAAGCATGTGCAAAAATGAAAATGATGTAAAGGATAATAAGTCTAAGAATCGTTAGATACAGATTTTTGTCCCATCAAGTAACTTTTTAAAAATCCGCGACTCCCATCTCAATAACATTGTAACAGGCTGGCTTAACTTTGGACCATCTCACTAATGCATACCACTGTTCTGGTGTGTATACCAGTTTATTTTTAGCATTTCGTTCTATCAAAGCATGCAGCGAGTCCGCTTCATTCTGTGTGTGTCCGCGCTCTAAAAACCTATGACTTATTGTAACACCATATTTTTTTGCAACATATGTATTTGTATCAAACGAAAACACGATACGATTTCGATTTTGGCCAGAGCAGTTGTCTGACCAAAATCTGAATTCTTTTGCGCCATCTTCTATTTTAGTTTCAATAAATGTAAGCAAACAACTAGCAACTTCACAAGCACCATGTTTCCCATTAACCTCTGGCCACATATGTATAGCAATAGCCCTCTTTGCTAGCTAAATCAAAAACTGTAAAATTGTGTATCGATAATTTTCTTTTATAATAGAAAAGACCAACATTCCCGTGCGGACAATTTAACATTTTTGAAAGTCAAAACATGCTGTGATTATTCTTCCATTACTTTCTATAGCTGCTTTTTTGTCATTTTCCTTCATTTCTCTAGCTAAAACCTTTGATTTCATGTGTTCTTCTTGCTTTTTTATTTCTTCATCTGTCAATTTATTTTTGTTTGTGTCGTAAACATGGCATTCGTTGCAAATATCTTTTTTTTGGTTTGTGAAACGCAATATTCAAATTATTATTGACAATATCCCGATGTTGACGAATTGTTTTAACTTTTTTTGTAATATTTTGAGCAGTACACAACTCATTGTAGAGAGAAAACATCTTTGTAAACGTGAGCTCGCCATCTAAGTAAACTTTTGTTGATTTTTTTCACACATAATGCGATTCCACAGGTTGAAATGATTGCACATGATTGATTACTCCTTGTTTTATTTCACTCTTGAACCTCCTCGATGATCGGGGGAAATAGATCCTCCACCAGAACACCACTTGGACAACGCTGTATTAACTGTTCGCTCTCCTACAGAAAGAGTATTGAGGAACATTGTTTTACACACCAGAAAATTATGTGGCACATCGGAATTGGGCTCACTTAGCGGTAATGAGTATTTAAAAGTTTTCTTGCGTCTAGACCCAGACTTTGCGTTACTCTGAGTATTACAAGCATCGACATAATTAGCAATGTAATCCCACTGTCTAGTATGGTCACCGAGATTCCAAAATGCATGAAAAATTTGCTGTCGTTGCTGGTGAGTTATCTTCTCAAAGCATTTAAGTCGACATGTTGATGGACATGGAGGTTTAATCACCTTTCCATCTCTAGCAGTACCATCTTTTTTACTTACATAAGGCTTGCCTAAATTTTTAAGATATTTTCGTTTAATATCCTTCCAATCATCTCTTCGAATATGCCGTTTTCGACTGGTAGTTGGGGTACTGGCAACGGACGAAAAAGCGGAGGAACCAAAACTGGAGGCATCACTATGTTGCGGTGTGACAGATCGGCTAGTTGGAGTGGATACCCCAGATGATATTAAACTGCTATCAAGTGGAATCGCAGGAGTAACGTCGTCAGCCTCAAAAAGCTCGTTTGAAGGTGACGGGATCGGTGTTTTTTCGAACATATTTAATGCTTGTCTTACCTCGTAGGAGCTTGTTTTAGCATCATTATTATTAATCTTACTTATTACGGATTCTTCGCACGTTGATTCGTTCATATTCCAGTACTGCTCCATTTCAACTAAATCAGGTAATCCTAAAAAACGTTATAAATACATTAATAAAACAATCAATTTGTGTAAAAATATTTCAGCTTTTTGCTTCAAATTTTGCTAAATCATATTGCACAAAGTCTTATTTCATATTGTGGTCGGAGCATATCGACGTATGTACTAAATACGACTATATGTAAACAGTGAGAATTAAATAAAACCAAAGCATAAAATGGTAAGTTTGAGTTACAATAACGACCCCTGACTTTCAAAAATAAACGGCGCATAGCATAACTATAGTAGCAGTAACTATAGAATTACGACATTATGCGCTGGACAAAATGTAAAATACTTAATGATAAAATACTCTTAGATATTGTGATCATTCAAAATTAGTTATTAAAATTGCGTAGTGTTTGGCAAATATTTCATACTTTCAAATTGATATCAAACAAAACTTACCAGATCGACGAGATTCATTTGAGGTTAAATGTTCATTTGAATTATTAAGTGGTAAATTTTAAAATTCTTGACGATCGTAGTTTGTTCATTTTGCTATCACATAACAATAATACTATTATCACAGGTTAATTAACACAAAACATAAACAAAATCTAATTATTTTTATAAAGCAGGTCCCATGTTTACGGCGCGTACTGCTAATGGCATACGACGTCGGTAACTGACCTTGATTACGCAGATCATCGGTACTCGTGATCGGGCTATATGCGCGGGAACTTTGAATAGGTACGACGATGTGCGTTTCAAAATCTCGTTAATTAATAACAATTTGATGATTTTTATTTCAGGGATATATAAAGCTTATATTCGTAACCACAATTAACTAAAAATCTAATTTTCAGTAAAAAATTGATAAGACTTTATGCGTGGGAGGTGTCGAAATATATAAATCGTAGTTCAAACATATATTGACATATGTATGTTTGAACGGGGTTATAATCTTTACTAATATTATGAAGCTGAAGAGTTTGTTTGTTTGTTTGAACGCGCTAATCTCAGGGACTACTGGTTGGAATGAGAAAATTATTTTAGTGTTGGATAGTCCATTTCTTGAGGAAGGCTATAGGCTATATAACATCACGCTACGACCAACAGGTGCTGAGCAGCGTGGGTGAAACCGCGGGGAACAGCTAGTAATAATAATATTGCTCGATACGGCCTTTATTTTGAAAAGGTTCCTGTCTCTGGAACCCTAAACACAGGTAGCTTGGACCCTGCTTCCGTTACCGGCGGACCACTATCTGTTTATGAAATATTTAAAAATGGATATATTAAAAATAAATAAAGAGAATAAATGATACTGCTTGTAATAAGAAACTCTATATTCATAAGAATTATGTAATTGATATTTTGCGATTAATTTGATAATATTTATATAAAACTTTTGCTTTGTATGATTCACTTCCAAGAAACCACGACGAACGATAAAAATACCCTAGTTGGCAAAATATTTTGATGATTTAATGACAATAAAATGAATAGGGGGATTCCCTAAACTTTTAGTTCGATGAGACTAATCGCATTTTATGTTGTTTGAATGTTCCTTAACCTTACTGTTCGGTTAGCATTATTTTTAACTTGTGTTATTAAAAAAATAGTCCATGCACATTCTTATGTTATCTCCTCTAGTGTACTTCGGCAAGAAAGTAGGTGTCAATTTTTCTCGAGTATGGAAGAAGGGGCATGCTGCTCTTACCCCAAATAACTTGGAATAACGGCAGAAGAATGCTGATGTGGGTAATCCTCTTTGCTCAACATTTCGCCCTAAGTTGTTTTGATGTTGCAACTTTTTAATAAAACTGTAAACATAATTAAATAGTGACACCAAACCACCAGTTTTACTCTTCTTACATATTGTTGACGGCTAGTAAAATTAGTAATCTACAGTGCGTTGTCTGCTCCCAACATTCCAGCTTGCATTCTCGAAGGTTCTGATATATTTGGTGTGAATTTGGCTTCCGTAGTTGGACGTCGTTTCTTCTATCAAACAAACTGTAGGATGAAAGTCAATATAGGTAGCCATACATAACCAAAATGCTTCTGCGCCTCGGAAAACACGTTGCGATGATTCCGGCGTAAATCGGGCAAGTGCGAGTCGGACTCTCACACCGAGGGTTGCGTACAAACTTGTGACATAAACAGCCATCCATATATTTTGATTGCGTAGACTTATTGACAGATATGATTTTCCACTACTCCAAGGGACCACAGATATTGACCATAGATATAGGTTTTAATTTTAACTCGATACCTCCACGCGTTCCCGAGATAAAAGGCCTTGACAGACAGACGGACGACAAAGTGATCCGTTAAGGGTTATTTTCCTTTTGAGGTGACAAAAAATTTTCAATGTGTATGTTCAATTCAATAAAATACTGTTCACAAAAATAGGTACTTATGTGCAACGAAATGTCTCTCGTCATTTCTGGAATCGAACCCGTACTTTTGTTGAAAATATCTACCTGGATAGGTTTGGGTACTCAGCATAGTATTGAGACTGACATACGACTAAAAGTTTTTGTAGGTAAAGGTTGACAATAGTTTTTTTCTTAGCGGAGCATATCTAGGGACATTTGTTATTGTATTCCAATAATTTCGAAGCTCAGGTACTTAGTATACAGAATATAATAACCCTTTGTGTTCCGGGGACGCGGTTCCGCAACCCCAGCAAGCAGTGGCCCTGGCGGCCTCTCTACTTTGCTAACATCTCTTTGAGGCGCGCGTGGAACACGCCGTCGAGACGGCCTGTAAGACAGCAGGCTCAGGCTTAGTACTATAAAACTTCTACGTAGTATAAAAATTTACATAAAAAAATATTTACCTACGTTCTGTGTTTACGTCCAAGGTACGTGTACGGTCCCCATCTATGCATTTTATTTTTGTTAGTTGGCTGGCTTGGACAGGTTATCTATCTACTCCTGACGTGAGCTTACTTACCTCTTAGCTTTCATATTCCTGCATAAGGCTTAGCGTTTCTTTAGCAGAATTCTCAACTTTTGGACGCTAACCATATACGCATGCGCATGCCCTCCACCCCGAGAGACTTATTGTACCCACAATCCGTACTTTAATATTTTAAAAGCCAAAGTGAGTTTGCTTGTTACATCATCACGTCTAAATGGCTAAACCGATTTTGATGAATGTTTGTTCAAAGTCTACAGATAGTTGTTCCGGGTCTAGCTGTTTGTGTATGTGAGTTTAAATGTTTGTAAACATACCCACGATACAGGAGAAATTCCTAGTGAGGAGCAAAGTTTTTAAAAAGAAAAAAATATATCACCAAATAACGAGGCGGCCGTTTTTTTTTTAATCAAAAAACTCATTTGTTTTTGAGCCGAGGTCATTTATGTCGTTTGCATCCAGGGCACACGCTTGCTTCGAAAAGTTAAAGCGTCTTTATTGGGTAGTTGGTATTTGAAGGGACTGTGTATAACTATGCGTGGGATCGCCCATTATAAAAGCGCTAATCTTTTATTTGAAATGGCTCGAAAACAAATATAATTATGTCAAACTATTAAAAATAAGATAAGAAAACGTTACTGTGTGTACCTACTATGTAGACATGTCATATGTCAATGCCTGCCTCTCTTATGACGTGACAAATTTTAGAGCGTTATCAAATATTTTAAAAATACCAATCGTTCTTAAATAAATTCGCAGCTCTATATCTAGAAGCCCGATACCATAGACTCAAGGACTTGTTGTTTCCGCCTATCACGATAAATGTTATCGATCAGGCACTTAAAACATTACTGCATGTGTGATCAGTTATCAACTGTTTAAAATCTGCATGAATCACAACCACAACTATGTCCTCGTTAATATCATACAAAACGTGGTCCTAGTCTAAAGCACCCCTTCATTAAATATTCAACTTTATTACTGAGAGTTAGGGCCTAAACTTGGATTTTAATTGCTCCTATAAGGTAAACGCGGGTGAAGTCGTCATGCCCCAATAGTCGACAATTAATCTAAAAACTTGTATATTTTTTTCTACTGAACTTAAAATGGGCTGGTTTATATGGAAACATATTGTTGGTAACATATTGCACAATTGAAATCACAACACTGAGTTTTAACAGATATGGCGTCAGAGATATGTTAGTCGAAACGTGTGTGCCCTAACAAAATCGTTTTTTCGTGAAGTTCAGCTGTCAAACGTGAAACTCAGCACGTGGTTTTGTGTTTTGATTTACATAACTCCAGTGGGGTCTGCGGTAAGTTTCTTTGTTTAATGAGTTAGTTAAGTTTATTTGCTAACGATGTAATATGCAATTTGGAATACTTTTAACATAGAAGATATCTTTTTTTAATGAGACATCTATTGGTACTTTAAAACTCCCATTTGACCCAAAACCCGTCATTTTTAGAATAATTATGACGACTACTGGGACATGCTCAAAAGTTGCACCTAAACTCGTCATAATGAAGATATTTTGTGTTTTACAGTACAAAATGCGAATAAATAGCTAATATCGGGACTTTTATAAAATTGTTAACTCTCTTGTACAAACATATTTAAAGTTTAGACTACATTTGTTGATAAAACTGCGTTTCTTTTAAGCTCTTTCTTAGGGGTATATTTTACTCTGCTGGTTCTAGATGCACGTACACACAGTCATGTTATTCGATTTAATTATTTTTAGTGGTTTAAACCCCCTGTTTTCTATATGCACTTTCTATGTGCGTTTTTTGTTAGGTATATATTGGCCGCTGTAGGCCTCCGCCATTCGATTAAGGACACGCGATACATATCTACCGCTTTGGGTACAAGTAGGTCTACCACTTGCCTTTGCTTCTACTACGCTTGGATTACAATACGTCGCAAGCAAAAATTTACTGTTAAGAACAGTCAATTTTTGCTTGCGACGCATTACACTATGCTTTTTGTTCGAAATAACTGCATGTCGTCAGGCGTATTGTACCGCGTCTTCCTAACGTCTCTTAATAGCGCCTGTATAAAAATTATGTCATTCAACTAGTTTTGACGTAAACATTATTAAAATCAGTTTTAAAACTAAGATGACATAGGTTCTATCGCTGCTACTTCGTTGCTTGTCGTATTCGATATTGATGGGTAAAGAGTTATCTTAAGTAAGATTTTTTTATTTGATTGTATGTACTTAGTGATTGCATGATCGTAATTTTAATTACAGATCATGACTGAAAGAAACTACAAGCAAGAAGACCTTTTAAAAGCCATAGAAGCTGTAAATCAAGGGGCCACAACATCAGATGCAGCAAGAAAATTTAAAGTGCATCCGACGTTTGGCTCCCAAACTCGAGCGGACGGGGGCTGCTTTCAAGCGGCTCCTGCCCAATCTGAGGGGGCCAAACGCCTCCTGCCGTAGGCTCTATGCTGGAATCGTGCGGTCCATTGCCCTTTACGGGGCCCCGGTATGGGCGCGTTCTTTAGGGTGGCGCGCCGCCCACTACCTGAACGCGCCCCAAAAGGTGGTAGCCATACGGCTGATCCGGGGCTACCGTACGATTTCCGGCGAGGCAGCAAGCCTCCTTGCCGGACTGCCACCGTGGGATCTGGAGGCGATAGTCCTCGCGCGCCTGTTTGAGTGGCGCGCGGAGGCACTACACCGGGGGGAAAACCCGTTGCCGCGGCAAGTTGCCGCTCGGCGGCAGACCTCCGCTTGTAGAGATCGACTGTCGCAACCCCGTGCAGGGCACGCCACAATAGTGGCGGTAAGTCCCCTCTTTGAGGAGTGGCTGGAGAGGCGTCATGGCGTCCTCACCTACCGCCTGACGCAAGTCCTCACCGGACACGGAAGTTTCGGGAGGTTCCTGCACATCATCGGGCGGGAGGAAGCGCCCGGGTGTCACCATTGTGACATTTCGCGTCCGGCCCTGGTTCAGGTTAAAAAAAAGTGCCAAGAACCACATTAAATGACTTAAAACTGATTATTTTATTAGGTATAAGAGAACTGATTTTACAATTTAAGTATTTTATACACATAATAATTTTACTCGTGCTACATATGCACATGACTGCATGATTATTATGATTATGAAATGTAACATTTATTTTATAGACTGATTTTGTGATTCCAAGCGTTTGATTTTAGGAATATAAATTAAAATGCAACCATCTGTTTTATTGAATACCTGCTCTTCTAAAAGATTATAAGCTGCTATTCTAAATAGGGATTTGGTTTTATATCTATCTACCTAATGTTTCAAAGGCACAAGCATGCTTAACAAATTCAAGCACAAAAAAATGTACTTATCTTGAACTTTATGTTCAAGAGCAGAGAGTTTATATTAGCATTAAAAGTTGACGAGTACTGGGAATATTTGACGAGTATCCGTACAATTCAGACGACTATTGGTACAAATCGCCCTTTTTTTACTTTTGCCTTAATAAATATTTATACCCATCAAAATGATTTAAAAAAAGTTGTTATTTAGAATAACGAATAAATTCTCTATCACGTCATGCAAAAATTGTCATTGTCTATTAAATATTTAACACACAGTAGCGTTTCAAAGTCAGTGATTTCCGAAATCCGACGAGTATTGGTACGTTTACCTTATTTGCGGTGAACGTGACGGTATGGTATCAATTGCTTTTGATCTCTTTTTATTAATCAATCGTTCGTCCCGTCTGGCTTTATTGAAAGACATTTTAAATCTTTACTCAATTCCGATCGACGGATAGGCACATTGAGTTGGTATTTAAAACTTTTGAACACCAGAAGACAATCTGCATCCACGCGCCCTTCCCGCTATGTCATAAAATCTACTTTTACCTAAAATAAAACAGATTTTAAAACATAAACATTATTATCTTTTCATGACAATCTATAATCTGAACTTGAGCACACATTCAATCTATACCAATGTCAAAAATCTGAAGAGTATGCTTAGTTGAATGCGCTTATCTCCGGTACTAAATAAATCGAGCCACAGTTTTAGTTGCCATTCTGCTCCGAAACGAATTAATAGATTTTATAAAATTTTATTTACTGAAAATCGCTCGCTAACTATTTTTCATTGCCGGGTGAATATTTCATTTCGTGCATATTATGATATTTTTTAGAATTGTCAAATAAATGTGCCTAATCATGTTCTTTATAAGTTTTTTTTTAAGTATTTAATGATGATAAGTGAAATATAACAAAGGGACAGTAATCAGACCTTTAGTTTTTAAGATATAGAGGTTTCTTTTTAAAGGAACGGTAATGAGATTTAACACAAACGGAAATTAGATATCTTTTTATGGTTATGAGGTTGAAAAAATGGTAATTAACAATACAACAACAGTTTGATAAATCAGCCTTTAATTGCAATAAAACAAAGCTATAAATTACACTCGCGAGCAACCAAATCGACTCACACCTAAACCACTGAACCGATCATCTTGTGGCTTTTTTTTTCGGGTGGGAAATCATCCAATGACTTCCCCCGCTCTGGGCGGGGGGGCATGTCAGACTTGTACTGACTAAAACCCACCCATGTTTCTTTTTTTGCCCTTTACGTTCCGAGGCCGCGGTATCTCTTTCGAACAACCCGCAACCCCGGCAGGCGGAGGCTCTGGCAAGCCCCTCTGCTTTGCTGACTCTCTTTGAGGCGCGCGTGAAACACGAACGCGCCGTCGACACGGCCTGTCGTCAATCGACGGACGGACGGTGAACTACCCATTGCTCACCGCCCACAGGCCCGCATCTACGGTGGCCGGAAGTCGTCTCGCGGCGCCCGGCGCCATGGGCGTCTCCCGCGGCGGCTGGGTTGGGCAGATGTTCTCTCCCTCAAACGCCCGGCTACCTCCTTTGCTAGCATTACTGCTTCGCAGAAGGGGGTGACCGCTTCCCATTCCCTCTCGCTCCGGACCATGGCCTGAACCAGGGCCGGACGCGAGAGATAACTTCATCTGTAATCCAGGGTAAAAGTAGCCTATGTTCATTTCATAGAGTATGGTCAGCCCATGTGCTAAATTTCATCCAAATCCATTCAGCCGATTTAGTATAAAAGCGTAACAAACAAATATACTTTCGCATCCTAACTTATAATATTATAAATTTGAACGTAAGTTTGATTGTTACGCTTTCACGCTAAAACGGCTAAACGGATTTGGATTAAATTTGACTCATGAGTAGACCATGACCTGAAGAAGGACATAGGCTAGTTTTCATCTTGGATCGCAAACGGAGTCGCAGGCAACAGCACTATCACTATCATTGCAGCTTGGGGTATTTGCATTAATCAATTCGACACCACGATTGCGTAAAAGCTTTTTTTTGTAAAATTTGTTGAAGTTTTCTCTCCATTTTTTTCTTTGCTGTCTTTTGGCTCTTGGGGTCATATCGTCTATTGATAGAATTTTTTTTTCTTCTCTTCTTTTTAGGTACCTTTGGTGTTCTTTTTCTTTTTGTAAAGCATAAAGGACAGGGTCTGATTTAATATTTTCGTATCTTTTTCTGCGGGCTATTTTAGCCTTTTCCAGTACTTCTTCTTTTGTCCTTTTCCTTCGATGCATAAGATCTAAAAAAAATATTGTTTATAAGGAGATGTATGTATATGACGAAGGAAATCTAGGTAAGTCCGTTTTATTCCGTTATTAATTAAATTAATACAGCTAGTGCACTTTGTGTGCTGGTCACCAAAGACCACTGATAAGATTGGGACATATATTGTAAGTATTCGTTATATCCCATTTATGTCAACTACGTTTACAGAATTGAATCACAGAATATAATCATTATCGTTTGTTTCTTCTCATTACCATTCGAATCAAAAAGAACGGCAATCGATGGTAAATAGAAGAATGGTAATTAAATTCATAGATATTTTCGATAAATTACCGTTATTTGGAACAGGTACTGCATTGTTACGTTTATCAGCGGAAAAAGACACTTATACCGAATATGTTTGTTTTTATGTTATAAACACCATCCTGTTAGAAAATCATATCTAAATAGCCACAATTTTTTTATAATTTCCTCATCAATACTTTGAGGTTAGAATCATATGAAAAGCACAGAATAATAGTAACAAATAGTAGTTATAAGTCCGTAAGACAATGCCAAGGTCAAATAAACAGAAGGAAATCTAAAATAGCACAGTATGTATCACAACAATTCATAAGTGGAATGATCCTCGGGTGTCAATCAATGGTGCGGGTCGGGTCTATGTCCACAGATAAGTAACCTGTCGATGACAAATGACATTCTGTAATACGTAGTTGAATAAACGCATATATTACCATGAAGTTACATAATTATTTTTTTTTGGCAAGAATCCGTAATAATAATCAGTTTATCAGTTGGTTTAATACCTGTACACTAATTGTATTCAATTGCAGTCAACAACTATTCAAAAATCGTGAATAATTATAGTATTTTATTAAAAAACCATTATAAAAGGGAAATGAATTTAATTAATCGTAAACGGGTGCGTTCCGAAACTATTATTCTAAATAATTTCGAAAATGTTGTGAAAACTACAATATAGATAACTTTTTTGTGGCTACTTAAAAAGATAATTCTTTTGTATTTAAGACCTTAAAAAATAACGGTATTTTTCATATATATGGCGTATTGCGACGCCATCGTTTCATAGTCTGGTACGAAATGACCATCCTTCTTTACGTTCCTTTATTACCTCTTTCACGCGTGTTTTCGGCTCGGTGGCTGAGCGCTGAACGTCGTCAAATATGTAAAGTGCGAACGTGGTGCACAGAGACGCGAAAATATTAAAATATCGAATCGAGCATACCGTCGAATGGTAATTATGGGAAAGTATAGGGACATTTTTCAAACTTGTATAAAACCGTTTAAACGTGTTCTTCCTAAACAATAAAATCGTCTTTGAATAGATTAACTATCCTGTTATCTTTATACGTAATAAAAATGTAGTTCTTCAAACCCAGTTTTTAACAGAATCTGGCAATTAAATAAAATCTGGTAAAAGGGACACAGATGGTAATTAGATTTTAGATCCTTTGTTTTAAATTTAGTGCATTTCTAATAAAAAAAAAAGATGTTCTAAGGATTGCACCTAATAGAACACTAAGATAATTATACAAAATCAACGTTAGGTTCAAATTCTTTCAGCGATTCATAATTATATTATTTAGACAATAAAGAATATTCACCCTGCCCTAAGCGGGTGGTAAGGGTAGCCCCTACAGCACAGCAAGTTATATATAAGATCGATTAAAACAATCAAATAAAATTTTAAAAAAAAATCTATCAGTTTTTGATAGCCCATTTATTGAGGAACGCTTTAGGCTATATAATATCTCTTTACGACACAAGCGCTAACAAAGGTTTTAAGTATGGTATCTAGGTAAATAAAAACTTTTTAACCAACTTCAAAAAGAGGAGGTTTTATTAAATTACGTAATTACAATGAAATTTTTCGAAGCATGGCGAAGCACATAAATAAACGTTACAAGCTTTGCATTTAAACCTTGTTGATTTTCTTTCTTTATTGATTGCGCATAGCTTACACCTTTGGTACTTGCCAATACCTCTAATCAAGTGATCTATTCCTGTAATCAAGTGATCCTTTGCGTTCTTGTGTATGACATGAGCGGGAGGACTTCTGCTAGTTCTGCCTGACACGGGTGGTTCCCGATAAGCTGTCATCAAACCACCTGAACCTGCTGGAGAACATCGAGGAATTGAGAATCGTCAAATTCTGAAATTATTGATCATTCATTAGTAATAAAATAAACTTGAGAGGTGTCAACCGATACCCGGGTGGAACGAAATTATTATTTATTACTAGCTGTGCCCAGCTGTTTCACCCCCTGCTCATGTAGGGGTATGAAAAATAGATGTTGGCCGATTCTCAGACCTACCCGATATGTACACAAAATTTCGTTTAAATCGTTCCAACCGTTTCGGCTAATTTTATATATTAGAAGATGTACAAAAATCCTGTATACACTCAACAAAAATAATCGTCGCAACACCAGACTGTTCAATGCAAAATAAAAGACGAAACAAAAATAACTGCGTTGCTTTCTTTGAGAGAGAGACAGAGAGAGAAACACGCGCACGCCGCTATAGCAAAACGTGTGGTTACAAGTTTTGCTCTTAATTTTCCAATAGCTACTAAGTAAATTTTAAGCTTCCGTAGCTAAGTGGCTGAAAAACGGAGCTGCGTCATAGCCTTTTTAGTCCGTTTCTGTTGACACCATACAGTTGAAAATTGGACGTAGGTAGGTAGGTACGTGGTGCTAGTTTAGATTGTAGTTTGGATTGCATGTGTGGTGCTGTTTCAGAACGCGCTTATTAACGTTATTTCAATTCAATCTATTCCTGTTTTTATCTTGCTTAGGCAGTAACTACACGAAAAAGAAAAAAACATAGAATAAAACTTTAGCTTAAGAACATCATAATTAGATATTACATGGTATATATTTAAAGAGTATATTTCACGTTCTACTACAAACAGGGTCACTGTTTGTAGTAGAACGTGAAATATACTCTTTTGCTTGGTGACATTAGAGTATGAGTTCTCGCTGCTGAGAGAGAAAGTCGCCTTAAAGAGATGTCAGCAAAGCAGAGGGGCTTGCCAGAGCCTCCGCCTACCGAGGTTGCGGGTTGTTCGAAAGAGATACCGCGGCCCCGGAACTTAAAGGGCAACAGAAGGAACATGAGTGGGTTTTAGCCAGTATAATTCTGACATGCCCCCCGTAAGTAAGTAATTAGACGATTACCCACCCGAAAAAAAAAGCATATTCAACTAGTTTTCCTAGGAAAATCTCAAACAAGACCTTTTAAAAAATTTATCTTTTTACTCTGGGTAGGAAAGGAATATGTTTTCAATTAATAAGTATCTCGTGTTCAGCCAATTTATGCACATAGGGCGTTTAGGTGATTTTTAATCCTTACTAATATTATAAAAGCGAAAGTAAGTTGTGTTACGTCTTCACGCCTAAATGGCTAAACCGATTTTGATGAATTTTGGTACAGAGATCGTTGGGACCCTGGAAACGGACATAGGCTAAGCCGAGATATGAGGGAGAAAGAGGGAAGAAATGGAAAAACTTAGCTTTGCTATTACAATAAATAAGGCGCAAGGGCAAAAACTACAGGTAGGTAACAGGTACTTGCAAATCAGGAAAGGGGAACTGTGTTACCCTGAATTTAACGCGAGCCAAAAGCTAGTTTATTATAAAAGAAAGTTATTTTATTGAGTGTTTCATAAACTGGTTTTCTATAGATTGATGTGTCTATATAGAAAAACAAACTAAGTTTTGCTGTTGACTGTAATTTAACATGTGATAGAAGTAAAAATATTTTCTAGTGCTATGGATCCCTGTGTGCGAATCCCACTCGTAATTGGCGGGGTTTCTTTTACCTATGTTTAAGAAAAATCATGCTACTAGGTTTGAGAATGGCTTCCAACATCGAGGAATACGCTAAAACTGACAACTTATTCAAAGTACCTACTTAATTTTAAATTTTCCATTTTAGAGTATTTTATATATTTTTAATATTAGGCCTGATCTACCAATTATGCTTGTTATTAGACTACAAAAAAACAGAGGAGAGCCCAAAAGTGACGACTATCTACCTACACTTATTTTTTTAAAATCTCACGTAGTCACGTCCAATTTCCAAGGTGTGGAAAATAATGAAAAAAAAGACATTCATTCATACAATATGATAATATTTTTATTTTTGGTTTACATAAAACTCTTGAAAGGCACAATAATTATAATACAGAATGGAACTTTGATTTTTATAAACTAATTTCTTAACATTTTATTTGCATTAAAATTATGTTTGTCGTTGAGTGGCATTTAAGAAGTGTTCAATTCAACTGGACCAGTATTATTATAATATATAGTTTTAAATAAATATATATATATATATATATATTTAAATTTTATACATATATTTCACGCATTTACATAGAGCAGAACTTGGCCATAAACGATCGATATCATAAATTTTCCTGTTCCCATTTTCGACCTTTTGTATTTCCCTATACATAGGTCAAGTTGAATAAAACACTGCAAATAGATATTTGATGAGTGTGGTCAATAAAAACAAACTGGAGGTTCTAAAAGATATTGAGTTAGGCACCTACTAATTGACTGTACCACAGAATATAATAATAGTAGGTAGCACCTATTATTATATATTGTAGGTAATACTTTTTTGTTTAATTGTCTGTACTGTTTTGTCTCCCTGTTTCCTGTAGTAAACATATGTAAAAAATACTTCTTTTAATATTTTGGTGTTCTGTCAAAATAAACGTATCAGACACATATTTTTGCACAGCTATTAAGATAAATTTATTAATCATGACGAATTGCTTAATAGGTAGGTACGGTATTTCCCAAAGATAAATAATATTATTATCGTAAGTTTTCTTCGATTTATCTCGATAGTAATGTCCGATTACAGATTAAACGTCATCCACAGGAAACGCAATCGGAGGATGAAGTCACACTTGTAAAAGACTATTCGGTACCTAGGTCTTGATGACTGGGATGAATTAATTAGATTTTCTCTCTCATCAAATATCTAGGGGGAGATAATGAGGAACAACAAAAAAGGGAAAAAACTTTGTGTTCACCAAAAATACTGATCGTGCACCAAATACTCTTTCCTGAATGCTAAAAAAATGCGTAGGTTAGGTTAGGTTAAAACTGCGACCCTCTACGACTGCCAGTAACGACTTGCATTAATAGAAAATGGATAAAGATATAACACTTTTTATTGTAGTGCTGCCTTTTTTCTGATGCTCCTCATGACATATTTTAATTAACATATTTTGGTGCACATTCAGTATATTTGGTGCAACACAGGCAAAATTAGGTAAACGAAATGGGAATCAATTGAAGTACTTTTAAATACCATCCATAAAAAAATAACGGACATCACAATACAAAAGCGAAATCGCTGCTTCACCTTGACTTATCGATGGAAAATAAATCAACGCAAACGCAACAATAGATATAGGTACCTACCTAATTTATGGGCGGATCCATGTAGGTCATGAACATGAAGGACAGACAGACAATACACTAAAAACGTGTTATATAACATGGTATTTTATATTTTATTATTATACAATTAAAACATCACTTTCTTGCGGTGACTGAAAATGCATGATAAATGTACAATAAAGAATGTACCTAGCAGTATTTAGCATCCAAATATTGCTATGGCGTATCACCTACTATATCTTTTGATTAGCGACATTATCCTTAAAGCCATATGGTCCGAAGTGACCGAATAACTCTTCCGTTGGTAGTTTTAATTTTGAGAGCGAAAAGAGGTTTTGTATCGCTTCCGGATGTTGAGCGGTAAAACTCAAGGCTGAAATGGGTTTATCAAAATGACGCTGATCAAAACATAAAGAACTGGACGCCCCCTTAAAAAAGAATGAAAAATTAGAACGAAAGACATTCGTATATTAATTAAATAATATATTAAACTCTAGAAGAGAACATGTATTTGCTTTTCAATAAACTCTCAACTTTTGTACATATGTCTAAAACATTAGTATACGTACTTAATACTTAAACTAAGTTAAAAACTAAACTTTTGACGTAAACTTAACATTCCATAGAATACAAATTAAAATCTCATCTTGTTTGAAATAGAGGCAGTTTGTTCTTTTCACAACAAAATAAAGGCAGTAAAACAAAATTGTTTCCGAATACTTTTATTGTAATTATACATTATTTGGGGTGTTTGGAGGTGTCTTATCTGGTAAGGGAGGGAGACTATAGGATTTACCATCTGGAGTCATCCAGCAAGTTGGAGGATCATGGTTGTGTCTGCCAATGCTTTCCGTCACCTTCCCGTTGTTATTAATCCGTAGCTTTGCAGGACAACACCTACTGAAGAAATACCAACAGTACCAGAGCTGACTGCCATATGCCTTCTTATACATAAACCGGAACGTGTGATTCTGATATATGAAGAGTTTGGAGTTCCCTCTAGTGTTTATGAATATACCTGAAAATGAAAACGGAATTGTAACACAAATAAAGGTTTTCTGACTTAAGTTAACAGGAAGGTAAATGAAACACATAATATTGTTTAATGTTATAATGGCAAATTACACAAAGTAGATTACATTTGTGGAAATTTTCTGAGAAATAAAATGAGAAATTATTACCTCAATTGGTTTCATAAACATTTAGGTTTGACACAATAAAGATGGTGTAACTGGCGAATTTGAAAACCCTGTTAACAATAAATTAAACCTTACCAATTTTAAAACAATCAAAGTTTCTGAAGAATCTTTTTCAAAGTTTTCCTTAGAAAATACATTTCATTAAAATAAAATACCAACCTGTTTCCAGATATGCAAATACTGATATTTTAAACAACCAGTAAATTTTATTAAATGAGAATAGCTGTAATTCTAGGCCCAAACATGAGACCTTGGGGAACACCATGGCAGCTGGGTTTAAGTACTAGCCAATATTGCTTTTAGTGTGCATTCTGTACAGACCCCTGCACATCAAGCTACTACAATATGTCAGATTTCTTTGATAGATTTTCGACTTTATTTCTAAAGTATTAGGTTCAAGGTTCATTGGGAAAAAATGACAGTTTCAGGGAAGCTTGACCTGCAGGCGTCTGTACATCAGAAACTCTGAGACACAAAACTTTAGAGTTTATATGGAATAGAGTAAATTTTATTACAATAATAGTAGTGTGTTGGACCAAAATATGAATCAATGACGGACTTTGTACTATTTAAGGACAAACATAGCAATATGTAGTATAATTTTGTGTTCCATATTCATAATTTAACCAACAGTTATATTCTTAGTATTTCCTACTTTTTAAAGCAAAATGAATGTGTTTCATAAAATGCTGGTTTATGACTATGATGACCTTTTCTTAAAAAAATATTCTAATTATGCATTATGTTAAATATGAGCCTTGGATATGGAGACACTGACACCAGCCCATTATAGTATACAATATATAATTCAAACATTATTTATTTAACTTAAAACAATTTGTATTTCAAGAATAATTTGTTTTTTTTTTTATAGTTATTGATGCTGGTCATGTAACAATGATGATTATGACTGTTTAAAGATAATTTAATAATTATGGCAGCATTAGAGTTTTACTGTGAACGGTGTTTTGAGATCAAACATTTTAAATTTTGATAAAAGAACTGTGGGCCTACTATGACATCTTAAAGCATAACTTATTCCACTGAGTGAAAGAGATGGTGCTAGACACTGTGTATAGCTCTTTCTCTTTCCCTCAGCGGAATAAGTTCTGCTTTAAGACGTCATGGTAGGGCAGCTGTTGTCAAATGTTGAAATGTAATGAACCTTGGAGTTGATTTGGCTAAGAATTCAGAAAACATCCTAGCACATTTGATGTTAATATGAAATAATCTAGAAAAAGTTTTCATCCATGAGTCAAATCAGTAATATTTAATACCAAAATCCCAGGAAAGAAATCCCATAAATTAAATATTTGATGTTAAAAATCAAATTAAATATTTGATGGAAAATCTTGGTATGAGAAAATTATATTTATGATGTAGAAAACAACACAGTGCAATAATTGTGTTTTCAGAGAACATATTTTTTTACATATTTACCTATAAATAGGTCTACAAATGAATTCAATTTTCATTTTATCTTAGTGTAATGGTTTATTTGGAATTGTTAATCATTGATAACAAGGTGATATTAATAGATAAATAAGTCTAATACTTAAGACTTCAATCTGTTGGATTATGTTATGAACATCAAGATGATGAGTAGTAGACTTGGAAGGTTTCTTATCAAATATTTCAGCAGCTTATGAAGATTTTATCATAATAATGGTTGATTCTATAAAGCAATTGAAACTTTACTTCAAAAACCTGTTGTGTCAACTAGGTCAAATTAATATTTTTGTCTAAACAGTTCAGAGGATACCAACAACATTATAAAAATCTACACAGGCATCTGTAGTAAATAACTTTATTATGTAATACCTACTGGAAAAATCACTGAATATAACATTTCTTTCAAAGTTTTTCTAAGCTGTTACCAAGTTTGGCTCAACAACTCAAGAGTTTCAGTAAATTGCTATCGGTAGGTAATTCAGATGTACTCAAATTGAACTTACAACCAACAAATTTGATCAATCCAAGCAGAATCCTGAATAAAAACACTAAAAAAAACAATATTTTCAATTCTGATGGCACCTTCACATTTCTTATCAAATATAATGGCATACACTTTTAAAATAAACTTAATATTAAACACAACACAATTTTGAAGCTGTTGAAGAGCTATTCTTTTCTAATCACTGAACACAAAACTTTGTTTAAAAGTACACAAACTTCGTAACTTTTGAATACACCATATTCTTGGTGCATTCTACTTTGACGATAGCACACCATAAAAGGAATGAGAGAAACATTCCGCAAACTAAACATAATACGATATTTAAACTAAAATATAATCAGATAACATAGCCAGCTTATTCGATGTTTTCTTTGCTTTGCTATATTTCTTTACGAAACGAAACACGTTTGTCAAATTGTCACTTTCTGACAATGACGTTTCGTATTTCGTACTTTTAGCCTGATATATTTACGATCGGATATATTTTATGTTTTTTGAGTGCGTAGAGCTTTATTTAAACCTACAAATAGAACTTATTTCATCGATTTCGGAAAAGTAATCAAATTACAACATTCATATACTAAAAACGCAAGTTACTACTAGTACCTATTATATAAAATGGTTTCCTGAATACCCAGAAAAATCTATGAGTTTAGGTAGCGTTGTAATAATATTATTATTTAAAACAAGATGTATTATTATTGTATTATTGAATACAAGATATTTAAATTATTATTAGAAGACCCCCTCCTTTTTCACTAAGTATAAATTAAACGTATAAAGGAACGGTTTAACCTTGGTGTTGCTAGTCAGAAATGCGAACAAGATATATATCCTCAATGCTGGCTACATTATGAATTCAAGAGAAGTAAAAAAAAAAACAAAATGACAGCAAGCGTCATTTTTGTTTAAGCGTTGCGTACCTGTTGTGGCGTGCTATGTTTTTGTGTGTTTTAATGTATAAATATCTAGTTTTATAAGTAAACTCGTTTTGTGTTTCATTAATATGACCTAAAGTAAACACATAAAAGTGTATGAAGTGATTAAAAAGTTGAAACTTAGTTTTAAACTTCGATAGGTTATAAGCGCGCGAATAACTTGTAGTTGTTTTGAGTTGAAAGTATTCATGAATAAGTAGTAATTATTGTGTATATTTATGAATAACTGAATTTTGTTTAGATAAACTCAGATTTATTATTTATTGACAACAAACATAGATTATTAAACGTAAACATACCTAGCCACATGAAGTTACTCGCACTCATATTAAACCTGCTAAAACACACAAACAGTTCGAAATGTTAATAGGAAAAAATCGTAGTTGTTATGTTTACAAATTTATTTATGATTTAAAAAATAAATACATATTTCATAGCAAGCTGTGTTTAATTTATAGAATAGCTAAAACCCAGTTTCAGTCCTCGAAAAACTCTAGAAAAATCGTATACTAGGGGCTGAAATCGGGTTTCCACGCCCCAATCCTATTACACATCTTAAGCTCTTCATAAATTACTACTTTTAAAACAACTCATCAACATTTACTAACAAAACTATACCTTTTCAGTTGCAAGCTTCATTCCAACACGAAAAGGGAGTTTACTACTAGTTAACAAAGGCTATGCGTTCCGTTTGAAAAACAAACTGGCTTATGGAAAGAAACAATGGTACTGTACATCACGGACTAAGACAGGATGCAACGTGGATATAACAACAGTGGTGCATCGACTGGGACAAGTCATCAAAAGGGTGCGTAATAGTCACAATCACCCACCTCATGGATTTTACCGTCGTAATGATGGATCGTTTAAAGTTGTTTAAAATACAAAACTCAAATGTATACTTAAGACTGTTTTGTATAATACTTTGCTTTACAGAAACTGAACTGATAAAACATTGACTGATAAAATAAATGACTGTACCAAGAGAATTGAATGCAAATCTAAGGCATTTACCATAATAAAGACTGAAAATGTACCTTTTAACTCTTTTTACATAATTTTATAGTGATGTGCATGTGGTTATACTAAGACTTAGTTTTCTAGTTGACACGGAACCAATAAAAGTATATTCTACCTCAAACAAAATACCACCTAATCTAAGCTAAGTTTTAAGTAATGTAAAAATGTAATTTTATGATCTAGAGCTTTTAATAGTAAAATAATAAAAAAATCATGGTACAATATTCTGGACTAAATCAAATAATTGTCTGTTAGTATATTAAGTTACTTTTTATTTTTCATTTTACTAATTTTTAGTGTCGCCTCTAAGTGTAAGTTTTAATAGTTCTTTTTTTTAAAGAATAAATAGAATCATTAAAAATATAATTCTATTAGCTTGTGGGTACTTATTGAATTTTTAGTTTTATGTTTTAGATTATAAATTATTTCCCCAATACTTTCTTGACTGATCAACACTAAATTAAGACTGATTGTAATACTCACTACCTCAATGTGTTTTGTATAATTTTATAATTTATATTTCAATAAAATATTTTGTAAGCAAGTAAATGGTGTTTTTATTAACAAAAAAACTATGCCTGTTTAATGCATGTTTAGTTCTATTAATATGTTATATTAATTGGACTATTGTCCAATTAACATAACATAAAGCATATAGTCTTCATTGATTTCTTATCTTCTGGTATGGACATGTGACTAAAAGGGTGATGGATCTGAATGTTGATGGACGGAGAGCGAGAGGAAGGCCAAAGAAAAGATGGATGGATGGATTGTGTAAAGACTGATATGAAGGAGAAAGGAGTAAATGATGCCATGACGTCTGATAGGGGAGAATGGAAGAAGAAAACGTGCTGCGCCGACCCCAAATAAAATGGGACAAGGGCAGGAAAATGATGATGACACTGCATGTTGACTACTCATAAAAGCTATTGTGTCACCTGACAACTTCATAATTCTACAATATCTACATTCTCCATTCCCCCCTACAAAGTTGGCTAAGGATTTTTGTATTTTTACGAAAGAAGAAAGTTAAAGAACAATAAAATAATAAACCGTTTATTGGACTATAGTAGATAGCCTAAAAAATACAGAAATTGTCTTAAATAAAATCGGAAACATGAAAAAAAAGCGTGTATGGTATTTAGTTTTCAATACACTTCATGTCTCGAAAACTAAATCTAAATAATAAATTGAAAAATAAAGTTATACGATAATATTGCAGGTGAAAAGATGTAGTGACATTTTTTTTAAATAGTATGCTTAAATGATTTGGTCATGTGGAGAGAATGATTTCTCAATCATCCTCTCCACATGACCAAATCATTTTTCTGCTTTGTTAGTCATCTCTCGATGACTAACAAAGCAGAAAAGTGAGCGAAAACGTCAGGAGATGCCCTAGAAGAACATACACCGACTTTATTGTGGAGGTTCTTCTGTAAGGTCAGGAGCGTAGTACCTACTCGCAACCGGCGAGCGTGTACAACAGATGTAGGGACGTGGATGAAACAAGAGAAGTGTGCATGGATCGTAGGTGGCGTTCTGCCTAACCCCACAGCGAAAGAGGCCTGAGAATATATATATCCTATGTGTAATTCCAGACTATAATCTATCTCTGTGCCAAATTTCATCAAGATCTGCTCAGTAGTTTTTGCGTGAAAGAGAATCAAACACATACTCACAAACTTCCGCATATAAAAATATGTATTAGTAGGACAGGATGTTTATGAACAGTTCCTGAATTTATTTTGACGAGGTCGTGGATGCAAAAGTACACCTTGTTTGTTTTTCTTATTTCTAGATCTCTATAAAAATCATTCTCATCTCATCTTTTAAATCACTAGCTGTTGCCCGCGGTTTCGCTCTCGTTAAATTCGGGGTAACACAGTTTCCCCTTTCCTGATTTGCAGGTACCGGCTACCTGTAGTTTTTTCTCTTGCGTCTTATTTATTGTAATATCAATGCTAAGTTTTCCCTCTTTCTCCCTCATATCCAACTTTAAAAAAAAGTCGAATGTCCGTCTCCAGGGTCCCAACTATCTCTGTACCGAAATTCATCAAAATCGGTTTAGCCATTAAGGCGTGAAGACGTAACAAACAAACAAACTCACTTACGCTTTTATAATATTGGTAAGGATTATTATTTTTTTTTCTTATTTTTTGATCTGTATAATGAACTTTTAACACTTTTTAGTGATGGAATTTTTGTTACTAATTCCAAGCTTGAATGTTTGTACGATGCTAACATATCATTATAGACTGAACGAACTGTGGAGCATTTAGATGACGATAACTCTTTTTTGCATTTGAATAACCTCTCATCTAATTCATTTTTAATGAAATCTGGCAGGCACCCATTATGTTTCTTCTCTCCTACAACATCATTGCCCTAGAAAAGAGAAAGTATTTATTTTGTTATGACGAGCAGAAAACTTTTCAGAATAATTTTAAATAAAAGTCAATCCGTGAATGAATGTGCACTACATAGATATCATAAAGGAGTTTTTTTTAATATTTGCATCATCGCATGGTGCACCATTTCATATGCATAAGATAATCTAGGTAGGTACTCACTTTTACAGTGATTTTGCCGTAACACTTCATTTTTTTTCTATTAACGCATTCCCATACCGCCGCCGTTCCTTTTTTATATTTCGTTTTTAATGTGTATTGGTGGCCAGTATGTAAAAGTACAGTGCCACCGCCTCTTTTTATAAATGTTAAATATGGTGTGTCTTTAGAACTAGGGCTTTCACAATCTACCATGGCTCCTGAAATTAAACAATTTGTGATTGATCTATAAGAATAGGTATTGTTTTCGTTGTAAATATGATACTTAATTACATGAATTAAAGTCAGTTTGACGTGCATTTCTACCCCCTATTTTGACCATGAGAATTGCGAGCAGCGTACTCGATAGGTACTTTATTTTTATTTTGATTCAAAGGGTTGATGGTAGAAATGAAATACCGCAATAGGCATGTAAAATATATTTATTAACATAAAATACGCAATAGGAACTTAATTTCTACAATAATTAAGTCGTATATAAAGGCACGCTTATTACTAAAAACTAAGTAAGAATCTGGCACAGTTCTTTACTTTTCCTGCTAGCTAGTCACCATCAGTATTGCCTCTTTAAAAGAGGGTAAGTATGCATATGATTTTTTTTTCTACCCACATATTTAAAAATTCTCATAACGCGTCGGCAAATGGTTATGGTAACCCAAAGCCGTTATTATGACATTGTCGACTGTAGTGAGAATGTATGCCCTGCAGTTTCTCACCCTGGAGCAATACCATCGCCAGCCATTTCTAAGAGGGTAGGGATACCGGGAATAAGTATAATTTTTGTATAGTATCAGGGGCTTCCCTCGTTTCGATTTAATTTCGTAAGCTGAAAGTTATGAATTAAGTTATTAGAAAAAAGAAACATTATAAATTGCATTGAATAATTCAAAAGTCAATAATTAACGATTAAAATATACAAATCACCATATAAGCAACTTTATTAGTTAAATAAAAGGTACACAATTACACTAAACTTTAAAACTATGAGTGATTAAAATAAGATTAATCCGTTTCAATAATGAGGGGTTCCCTCAAAGCTCCGAGTACATGATCAGGTTTAAGATAGTACTTCGGTGGATTATGACAGTGCTCCTCGAAAGCAGAGATGATGTAGTTATTGGTATCAGTGAAGACGCAACCGCGGCAGTTTTTGAGCGTAGAGCAAATCCAACGGGACTTGTTTCCTTTGTCGTACTGTTTGCGATAAGTGAACTTGCGAAACAGGAGCATCTCTTTGCCTTTGCGAGATGTGATGACCACGGCTGTGTCTGTGAAAAAGAAAAAAAAGTTGTTTTTTTTCTAAATTATTCCACTGACCGAGGAGTACCTATATTAAATAAGCTCTCAAAGTTAGACCTACCATTTTGATCTGTGTCTATATTTTCAAGTCTAGTCGGTTGAGGATGATCATGTTCTTCGTGGGACATTATAATTTCATCCTGATCGCTTAGAAACAGGAAAGCAGAACAGTGCTTATTAAGGGAGCAGTTCCAACGGGTTCCACTCTTGGATTTGTAAGCCTTGCGATACCTATGGCCGTTGTACTGGAGAACTGTTTTTCCTCTACGTGACTCCACAAATAGAGCAATATTACTGGTTTCCTCAGTCAATTCTTCTTCGTATTCCAACTGTTCTTCGTACTCTTGCTCTTCTTCTAGTTCTTCCAATTCTTGATTCTCATTGACTGTTGTTTCTGAAACATACGATCCCAAATTATATATTTTTATAAAGTGTACTGATGGTTTACTCAAATTAGACTAGTGTATTTTTTATTGTTTCTAATTAAACGCATTTATTACATAAAATAAAAACTCAGGTTTATTTAATTTACCTATTTTTTTTCTTTTACTATAGTTTTGAAGGATTAGGTATAGGGATTTGAAAGGAAATGACATTTTATAATTATCCATTATTTTATTACGAAAATTTCACAAAAAAAATGAAAAAATATAACGAACAAAAGACAACCACTTTCACCGAGATCTTGATATTGAATTGTGATTAAAGATACAATCAACAGGCAAACGTCTACGTTACATAAGTTTATCTTGTAAAACACGACAAAAAATTGGCTCATGTGTATGAGTATTCGCCATAAGTACCACTTCGTATTTATCATTGACATGGACGTATACGTCGCATTTACTGTTGGTAGGCTCGCTACAAACCCATCTTGGCCATCTTGTATCTTCCTCCACACGATACTCCTCTTTGAAAGTATATCCATTAATGATGAGCAAGGTTCTACCCGTAGACAACGTGACTACTGCAACTGAACAAAAAAGAAGTTGGCAACTAAACCGAAAATAAAATGATAAGCATGGAGCCTGTGGCATCCTGATTTAGTAATCTAATAACAAAAACAACTATTTGGCTACAAAATAATAAAATAAATAACTTTTACTTAGATATTATTACTAGAGGTACAAATACAACTGCAATTCTACGCAGATGGGTAACTTCTTTGACAATCTTTAATAAGTAAACATTATACAGCATGTTAGATTCGTCTCACAATTGTTTTTTCGTACATTTATTTATTTTTTAACATAAAATTACATTTTTAAATATTTCTTAAAATCATAAAAAAATAATATTTAAAAATATAAAAATAGTAGCCCACCGGTATCGGGAACAGGGTCCAAGCTACCGGCGGTCCGGGCTCCAGAGAAAGGAACCTCCTCACAATACGAGCCGTGTCCAGGAGTACCGCTTTCTGTATCAAGCCCTTGATCCAGCTGCCTAACGAGAGCCTTCTTAGGTATTGGTCGAGGCTCTTGGCAATTAAGCCATTGGCAGATACGACTATCGGCACAATGATCGCTGAGTCACAATTGTTATTTTTAACTCGTAAAGTCGCACATCAAGTACAAAGGGGTTGGAAGATTTTTGTATAAGCCTGTCAAACATCCGCCATTTTCTTTTATTTAAAAATACAGGGCATGTATAGGACATGTATTGATAATATTTGGTGGATCAATACAAACAAGTTTTGGATGAGGCAAAATCTTCTACAGCAAAGTTATCAAAGTTGTGCTCTTATGGCGAAAAGTGTAAGTTTAATGGCTTATATCTCGGAAACGTGACGCTTTAGGTTTTACCTAATATAATACTTATTTGTATTGATGCTGTTGATCAGTAGCAGTACGGGTTTTTTAAATAGCTAATAACATCAATGTTGTACTGATGGCAGAGATTGTAACTTTGATAGCTTTTATCTCAGATTTAAGTGACGCTTGCACATTTGGCTTGATACAAAACTTGTTTGTAGTGCAGCTTGCTATTGGTTAAATTAAATATAAGTTTGTCTGTTTAATGCATCACTTATGAAAATAATATAACATGGTGAAAGTTAACTCTTAATTTGATTATAATTATAGCCAGCCAAATAATTCAAAGCCATATAATGAATAACTATGTAATACAAAAATGTCAACGTGAAATTAAGGTATTACAGAAGTAGGTAATTAGATTTCTGGGACGCAGTTTTCTGGTCTCAAATAACAGCCGGCGGAATATTGCATTTTTGTTTTACTATTGTGCTTTTAAAACTACATACTTAGGTATGGTATGTACGATTTTTTTACACTGGAAGGCAATTTCGTCCAAGTACCATCGTTTCGCATAAAATATGGAGGAGGACTGTGGTTATGATCTCTGACATAAGCAGTGATGTTGTGAGCGTTATCCAAGTTCAGTTTAGCCTTGCAGCCTCTTGTGGTTCTTTTGGAGCAGTTCCAGTATCTACTATCATTCTTAGCTTGACTAAACGTATGATTCTCAATCATTAGTAGATTCTTCCCGCGTCCTGACGGTATGAATTTGTAGCCAAGTCCTGAAAACAAATTCATTTAAAAAATGTTGTCTTCCAGCTATAGCTTAAGCCCATTATAAATTTTACATGTTCACAGGTTTGTAAAAATTTAAACTATACTTAGTTTAAAAGCAATCCGTATTCCTTAGCTATGACATTCAATATTAGGTTTGTAAAATAATCAGGGCAAATAAAGGAATATATTTTGAGTAAACTCATGATATTAATAAACGTGCTGTAAAATTATGTGGCGGTAAATGACGTTGAGAGTACTATTTTCAAACTTTCAATGTTTTAAGATTACGATTTTGTATTTTATTACATACATTATATGTATATGGGTGATTATACAAAAGTTGGGTAACTCTTAAGGATATTTTGTTTACTACAGTTTTTAAATCAGATCTCTGCAAAATCGGGTGTTTATGATAGCTAATCTAATGAATATATTGTCCCAAATCGGGCCAGTCACTTTTTTACGTAGATTGTGAGATATTTAGAAAAAACAGAATTTGACTGCCAGGGGACTGACGAGGGTGACATAGTACTGATAAAAAACACAATTTCTTAAGAATTATAATGGAATTTAATAGAACTTAGGAAAATCTCTTAGGATTTAATTATAGCACATATTTTTTAGGTATTAAAATCATAAAAGCAATTAAAAATAATAATTAATACTTGGAGAAAATACTATCTTAGTCTTCTAAACAGCCTTAGTAAGTATTATTTTGAGGTAATTATACATAGCAATATGTATTTTTCTACTTATTGTTTACTATTTCTTAAAGCTGTTGATTCTCCTATGTCTCCCGCGGCGGCTGGATTGGCTTGAGGTTCTCTCCCTCAAAGGCCCGGCCACCTCCTTCGCTAGAATCACTGCTTCGTAGAAGGAGGTGACCGCTTCCTCTCGCTCCGGACCATGGACTGAACCAGGGCCGGACGCGAGAGATCGTCGCCGCCGCCGATCGCCTCCACGAGGGCACGGCGTTGCTCCGCCCAGAGCTGGGCAGACCGGCACTGTGTGCTCCACCGTGTGTTGCAGCCGTGAGGCACACACACACAGTGGTGACACCTGCGCGGAGCAGACCGCCACTGTGTGCTCCACCGTGTGTTGCGACCGTGAGGCACACACACACACAGTGGTGACACCTGCGCGGGGCAGACCGCCACTGTGTGCTCCACCGTGTGTTGCGGCCGTGAGGCACACACACACAGTGGTGACACCTGCGCGGAGCAGACCGCCACTGTGTGCTCCACCGTGTGTTGCGGCCGTGAGGCACACACACACAGTGGTGACACCTGCGCGGGGCAGACCGCCACTGTGTGCTCCACCGTGTGTTGCGGCCGTGAGGCACACACACACACAGTGGTGACACCTGCGCGGGGCAGACCGCCACTGTGTGCTACACCGTGTGTTACAGCCGTGAGGCACACACACACAGTGGTGACACCTGCGCGGGGCAGACCGGCACTGTGTGCTCCACCGTGTGTTGCGGCCGTGAGGCACACACACACAGTGGTGACACCTGCGCAGGGCAGACCGCCACTGTGTGCTCCACCGTCGGTTGCGGCCGTGAGGCACACACACACAGTGGTGACACCTGCGCGGGGCAGACCGCCACTGTGTGCTCCACCGTGTGATGCGGCCGTGAGGCACACACACAGTGGTGACACCTGCGCGGGGCAGACCACCACTGTGTGCTACACCGTGTGTTACAGCCGTGAGGCACACACACACAGTGGTGACACCTGCGTGGGGCAGACCGCCACTGTGTGCTCCACCGTGTGTTGCGGCCGTGAGGCACACACACACACAGTGGTGACACCTGCGCGGGGCAGACCGCCACTGTGTGCTACACCGTGTGTTATAGCCGTGAGGCACACACACACACAGTGGTGACACCTGCGCGGGGCAGACCGCCACTGTGTGCTCCACCGTGTGTTGCGGCCGTGAGGCACACACACACACAGTGGTGACACCTGCGCGGGGCAGACCGCCACTGTGTGCTACACCGTGTGTTATAGCCGTGAGGCACACACACACAGTGGTGACACCTGCGCGGGGCAGACCGCCACTGTGTGCTCCACCGTGTGTTGCGGCCGTGAGGCACACACACACAGTGGTGACACCTGCGCAGGGCAGACCGCCACTGTGTGCTCCACCGTCGGTTGCGGCCGTGAGGCACACACACACAGTGGTGACACCTGCGCGGGGCAGACCACCACTGTGTGCTACACCGTGTGTTACAGCCGTGAGGCACACACACACAGTGGTGACACCTGCGTGGGGCAGACCGCCACTGTGTGCTCCACCGTGTGTTGCGGCCGTGAGGCACACACACAGTGGTGACACCTGCGCGGGGCAGACCACCACTGTGTGCTACACCGTGTGTTACAGCCGTGAGGCACACACACACAGTGGTGACACCTGCGTGGGGCAGACCGCCACTGTGTGCTCCACCGTGTGTTGCGGCCGTGAGGCACACACACACACAGTGGTGACACCTGCGCGGGGCAGACCGCCACTGTGTGCTACACCGTGTGTTATAGCCGTGAGGCACACACACACAGTGGTGACACCTGCGCGGGGCAGACCGCCACTGTGTGCTCCACCGTGTGTTGCGGCCGTGAGGCACACACACACACAGTGGTGACACCTGCGCGGGGCAGACCGCCACTGTGTGCTACACCGTGTGTTATAGCCGTGAGGCACACACACACAGTGGTGACACCTGCGCGGGGCAGACCGCCACTGTGTGCTCCACCGTGTGTTGCGGCCGTGAGGCACACACACACAGTGGTGACACCTGCGCAGGGCAGACCGCCACTGTGTGCTCCACCGTCGGTTGCGGCCGTGAGGCACACACACACAGTGGTGACACCTGCGCGGGGCAGACCGCCACTGTGTGCTCCACCGTGTCCTCCGAGCGATCGTCACAATGGTGACACCTGGGCGTTTCCTCCCGCCCGACTATGTGCAAGAACCTCCCGAAATTTCCGTGGAGGACCTGCGTCAGGCGGTAGGTGAGGACGCCATGACGCCTCTCCAGCCACTCCTCAAAGAGGGGACGTACCTAAATATAATGATGTTTTTGTTTGTATTCCGCTCATATTATGGGGTCACTTTTAATTCTGGCCAAGCGAGCCTTTTCGGTTTCTCTCTTTTTCTTACAATATTTTCTCTAGTGAATTTGTATTTAACGTGCCGCATGACGTTTTAAACCGAAATATGAAATAGAAATGTTTATACATGGTAACAATTAACATAAAAGTGCTCTAAAATGAACAAAAACATCAGTACCGTGGAAACACGTCAGTCCTCTGGCGCAATATCTGACAAAAGACTGACGCCAGCGGACTGACAAAAAAGACATTAATTTGAGTTTATAATCAGAACTTATGTTTTATTGGTCGTTTCGAATATCAACCGACTACATTTCGACAAATCATAGTTAAATATGTATAAATAAAAATAAACCTCAGGTTATCAAGAAAGTAACGACTCACCAAAAGACTGATATTTTGACTGGATCAGCACGTGAATACGACGTAAACTCAACTCTAGCACTGGTGCAGCAATGGTGGCCACGAAATGTTGCAGTCCACAAACAACTTCATTACCAACTTTAATATTTAAACAGGGTTTTGATTTTGAGTCGGTGATATTTGGCGAGAATTTTAAATTTAAACAACACACAACGGACTGACGAAAAAAACTAAACACAAAGTTTATTTCTTTCTTTTTCATAAAGTGGTAAATATTATGTTATGAAAGTTGCAGTATACATAACTGTGTACAACACAGATTGTAGAAAATTTAAAAGTTTTCTTAAATCAATGCTAATGTTTAATACATAGTCGGTTGATTGCTGGTTTTAGGGATTGTGACATGCCAAAGGACTGACATTTTAAGGATTCACTGTATTTTTTTATTAATTTCTATTTCAAATAAAGAGCTGAAGTTGGGTGACCATATAAAGGACTTTTAATTGTTTGTAAATTAAATGTAATATCAATAAAATATAATAACACTTTGTATCTATCGGCTGATGACATTGAGTTACCCAATTTTTGTATATTCACCCATATATTAATAGATATTAAAGATTTTAAGTATGTTTTATTCATTAAAATCATTTATCGGAGATAGAAAATTGGAGAACACTCATTATTTGTGATTTTGAAAATTCATCCGAAGACAGATAGAGGTAGAATTAAATTAAACGGACAGGTACAACTCACAATTTCATATTATATGTAGGTACTTAGCAAAAATCACATGATTAGTGCTTAAAACGTTAACATCTATTACATTCTAAGTCACGAATTACACGTGTTAACATTAGGAAAAACTTATTCAACACACAGTTTTCAGCATAGCTTCGTATCGCTATCGTGGGCCTTGAGCCCGGGGACCGAATCCAGAAATTCCGTAACGAAAAAAAACCTGACGCTCCCCACTCGACAGACACGGAGGTGTAGCTTGTCTAACGTCGTTTACACAATACGGTCAGTTATTTCAATCCCGATTCTAATGTCCTAATAGCGTGTTTGGAAGAGAATCAGATAGTCTATCGACATTACGCTGGATCAAACCCAAGGTCTTGTATTTCTTTTTGCGACTTCTTTTCATTGGAAGTACTTTAAAAATATATTTTATTTAGTTTTTTTATTTATTGTCTCAGTTGATAATAAAATGTTTCTTTTTGCGACTTCTTTTCATTGGAAGTACTTTTTAAATATTTTATTTAGATTGTTTTTATTTATTGCATAAGTTGATAAAAAATGCTATGCAATAGCTTTACCGCGGCAGTCCCCGAGTGCCACACGTATTTTTTTTATAATGTATCATCTAATCTTATTCTCTCTCTACATCCAATTTGAATAGGTAGTTATCTATTCGTATACATATTTCTACTTGTTTGAATTAAATTTGGGAAGTCATATTTATAGGTAAGATTAGACGGAGAGACACTATACTTACCTAGTTGCATTACACTTATAGTACGGCCAACGAGAAGCGATACGAAAGGTCATTAACCTAAAGAACAACTGTGGCGTTGACAATCTAATATTTAGCTCTTTCCAGCTTGTGCCTTTGTCGTAATGTCTCGTTCTCCCGGCAAAAACATGACAACGTTAAGACGGGTTCGCCAACATTCGGGCGGCCACTTTAGATGGGGTTTTAGCATGGGTTTTGTTTACATTTGGTATCGCTTCTCGTTGGCCGTACTATAGGTATTTACTTAAATTTACATGATTCGAATTTAAAATGTTAACATTTATTACATAATAGGTAAGTACACGTGTTAATTTTAATAAAAATATTCTCAAAATAATCTACTAAGAGCTCGTTCCCAGTTGTCGGGTGTCGGATCCGTATATTAATCGGATGTCTACGTCTTTGTTCACACACACGATTAATGATCGGTTGCGGGCCACGGTCGAAGCTAGTGTCCATTTTAAGCATTCTACGCGTAGCGATTGTGCACGATGGACGTCGACGAATTTCTTTTTGTGATGTATTATTATTTAAGAAGAAAACCAGGAAAGACAGCCAAGGAAAAAACATATTGGGTGCTCCCAATCCTGAGAGAAAGATTTAGTTTGGGAACATTTCAGAATTTAATAACAGAATTGAGTAGTGACGAAATTAAGTATTTCAATTATTTTAGAATGTCGATAACTACATTCAACCATCTATTGGCTATCGGGGTTATCGGCCCCGACATCAGACGAATGTTAACAGCGCCATTCTTCATCATAGGCGAGCGAGATCCGACACGATGTTTTCCCAGCGTAGACGGCTTGCAAAACTACCGACATTTCTTGTCGGAGCCGACACAAAATCGCTTTCAGATAAGTGGGAATAGTTTCATATATAATGCTCTGCCACTATAACCTCCGATTAATATACGGATCCGACACCCGACAAGTGGTAACGAACTCTTACAGTTTCTTAAATGTACTTAATTATCATGTTATCTCAAATTTATTTCAAACGACAAAATTCTGTTACATGGACCATTACCATTGTTCTCTACTTGTATACATACTTCTACTTGATTTAATCAAAGTGGGGGGAAGACACATTTAGACACTAGATTAGACTAGGTAGGTACATACAAATGACAACGTAACCATTTCATATTATTTCCATACATAATATTATTTAAATTACTAGTTTAGTTTCAAACTTTTACATTTAGATATTTTGATAAAATATGTACAAATAATTCTTAATTTCATATTTAATATTGACACGGTACATTTAAATACAAGTCTACAGTTATCATAGAATGTGGCACAAAAATGACTATTATTAAAATATTAAATACTATAAATAAATGATTTCTAAAACGGTTGCTATTAATTTAATGGAGACTACTAAATACGAATATCAGTTGAGATATAAAATATAATAAGGACCATGCTGGTCCTGCGTGAGATATAAACACAAAACAAGGACAATGGCTGCTTAAAAATTATATAGCACGTATGAGGTTATGATATTCGTCAACACAGCCATACGAAAAAAAAACGTATTATAGCAGATGCTCAATTTTTTCTTTTGTAATTCTCTCCATAGCAGTATTACTTTAATCTTACTTCAGCGGAAAAATAATAATAATAATAAAATATTTATTTCATGAAAACATAGCACTTTGCACTGTATACATTGTTAGAAAATAATATTACATTATTATGCAATAGTCGACTCTATCTCTTAAACTAGGACTAGCCTGTTTCTTAAAAGATAGGGTTCAGCCAAATGGACTCAGTTAATATTCACAAAAAAACAAGTGAAAACAGTGTCAAGATTTGTATGAAACAGCTGTACAGAAAAAAAGAACAAAATAAAAACAAAAGAAAAATAAAATAAACTAATCCTAGGTGACAAGCAGATATGCATGTGTATGTGGGTAACAGTGTGTGTGGGTGGGTGTAGGTGTAGGTGAGAGTGTGTGGTGTGTGTGGGTGTAGGTGGGAGTGTGTGGGGTGTGTGGGTGTAGGTGGGAGTATGAGTGTCGGGGAGTAGGAGTGGGAGTGTGGGAGTGTCTGGGGTTGTAGGAGGATGTGTATATATGTGACTGGGTCTAAGTTGGATATAAAGTATATTGTGATGTGATCTGTGAGTATGTATGTGATATAATATAGCATTAAGAGATGTAAGTAAGCAAAATCTCTGTAGCCGCATAGTCCTGCTGTAATAGCCATTTACTTATTTTTTTCTTCAACACATATCTATTTAAATCCAGTATGTTTAATTTTTTATGTAGATTTTTATATACATATTTACTTAAAACGTAAAATTGGTGTTGGGCAAAAGAAGTTTTATGTTTAACGCCTGGCGGAATATTTGTACGTTTTTTAGGATCTGATTTGGGCATGGTGCTGTGGGTCCTAAGGACTGACTGCAGGATGATGCAGCTATACACGTCGTCTAGCTCCTTCTCTTTCCCACACTGGGTAGGGTTCCAGAATCACCTAAACTGGAAAACTACATACCTCGCCCTTACTCCATTAGTACCAACACCATCACAGTTACAATCTTATAATCACAATTTCGATATAATTTTATATCTTACTTCTTACTAATATTATAAAGCTGAAGAGTTTGTTTGTTTGAACGCGCTAATCTCAGGGACTACTGGTTGGAATTGGAAAATTCTTTTAGTGTTGGATAGTCCGTTTCCTGAGGAAGACTATAGGCTATATAACATCACGCTACGACCAACGGGTGCTGAGCAGCGTGGGTGAAACCGCGTGGGACAGCTAGTGTACTATAAAATTACTATAAATTATAAAATTAATCTTAAAATTAAATCACCAAATAGCTCTCACGGCATCACATCAAGCTATACATTTTCAGTATAACATGGCCTAACTTTGTAATACATTTGCCGTAAAATTAGAGACAAAAGATTAAACTGTGTTTGTCTAACTTGATTGGTCGTCGTGCGTACCTACTGGCAAAAATCAGTCTCGAAAAAATTAAAGCTGTGGAGTTGCGGGTTGTCCGAAAAAGATACCGCAGCACCGGAATACAAAAGGCAAAAGAAGGAACATAGATGGGTTTAAGTCAGTATACGTCTGACATTCCCTTCCGCTCCGCTCACAGCAGCAGTCATTTGATGATTGGCCATCTCAATTGCCTATTGCAAAAAAAAAGCGTAAGAAAGCTCGCGTCAATGGATTCAGACTAGAAAATATAAACACAACCAAATACAGTCAATGTCAGCAAGAGATAAGTAACCAGGATCATCACATTTACTACTTTTTTTTTAGAAACTGATACACGTGTCTAACTTATTTTTTTTAAATGAAGTTTTCTATCATAAACATAAAACATTAAGATTCACATGAAATTCACATGCGAAAACGAATTTTTTTAGAAAATTTCCTCCGGTACTAACAAGCCTGGTTACTTAATCACATTGGCTGATTTACATTTAAATATACATCTCTTAGACAAAAAATACTACTCATTTCAATTACTACAGTTAAAAATTACTGTGGGTTTAAAGCCACTATCATACATACTCCTGATTACAAACGTGTCATTTGTAGATCTTTGCTGTAGTCAGCGGCCCGATATTCTGATCACCAGTCTTACCAAGGGTGTCTGGTGGCCCAGTGGTAACTGGATTGGAGGTCAGATAAGCAGTCACTCCTCCTAAAGTAATTGTATTAAGCTGCATTCGGTAAGACTGGATACCGTCCCCACCTTACCAACCTAGTTGGAAAAGGTCTAGGCGTACGATGAAGATGTTTACAAACGTGTTAAATTCGAATGTTTCAGAATGAAACAACCATAGCAAAGATATGGCTTCTTCGGGCACTGTTCACAAAAAGTGGTGACTTTTGAGATACTACGTTTAACCCTTTCGGAACCCCAGAAGAGGACCCAAAACTTTAAGCAATTAACACAGGGTTGGCGTCTGCATCCTGCTCCGATGAGGTTAGTCAATCTATGTTTCTTCTTCTGTTTCGCACGACGCCGACGCCTATCTGTAGGTTAAATAATAACTTATTAATTGGATAAAAAATTAGTAGTATGCTAGAAAAGCTTAATTAACTGGTATGTCTTGGTTTATTATGCATTTTGCTAAATCTCTTACTAGTCAAGAAACTTTTTTTAATACGCTATCTAAGATTATCTTAAGAAAAAAGGAAAACCAAGCAGTTTTAAAAAAGCAAAGCAAAATTAATAATAAAAAATAACAAGAAACTTACACACTTTAGTACAGTAAAGTTTTATTTAAATATATAATATATTCCAACGGTTTTCAGAACCTGCAAGCTTGTTTAAATTATTATTGAACAGAAGACACGTAGACGGTAAAAATCTTGTATTTACATTTTTATTTATAAACGTTACGGGTGATATAATGTACAGTAAACTTAGGTTTAGCAGAGTTAACTTAGTATTACCCACGCCTTTTGGGTAAAGTACGAATTATCACAAAAAAAAAAACAAATATGAAGTCTGGCTTTTGATATGGCGCTCGACGACCGCTGTTACGTCACCGCTCGCCTCGCTTGCTCGGCTCGCGCTTGTATGTTCACAGTTCTCTTTTAACCTAATCCACTAAGTAGGTGTGCCTTAGCAAGAAAAGGATACACCTAAGTTTAAGTAACTACTACCAGCCGGACCTAGGTATAGGCAGTAAAAGCTAGGTATAACCTTACTTCGGTTTTTAGCCGTAACAAAGTTACTTTTCGCAATTTACCCAACAAACTTGGATAATTGGAAATTGACACGGGTAAACCTAGCATTACCTGTTATATATGTAAATACATCATAGTTTATCTTTTTAAACATACGAAAAACATCCATATGCTAGAATAATCTATATGTTACAAAACTATATCCTGGCAGAAATGTGTTTAGACCTTGTGTTTACTTGAATAACTATCAACGTTGCTAATAATTGGTACATAACAACAAAAAATCGGTCCAAAAACATTTCTACTAAATAGAAGAGGCCATATTTATTTTGCTACGCCAAAATCACACACAAAAATTTGATACATCATTAACTAACCTATTATTTAGACATAAATACCCTGAACATTACCTTCATACAAAATATCCATACAACGAAAAATATTCCTGATGTATATTCATTAACAACCTTCATTACACGTAGCGCGACGTACAAAATAATCACGAAGTTTGAAACGTAAAGCAAGCTACAAAAACGAACTGCCAAACGAATTTGAATATTGTCACAGTAACTTAAGGAACAGTTTCCAAATAAAGTCCATCGGGAGTCCTATCATATACAGGAGGTGTATGGGTGTGTTCGTTGGATATGCAGACGAGTTCGTAGTCATCGTTGACGCATAAACAGACGCTACATTTCCATCTGATTCGGCCTGAGCAGTACCATCGTTCACCTCCAGTCATTGGTGCAGGGTTGGTGAAGGAGTATCCATTGAGCATCAGCAAGGTTGCGCCGTCAACCGCTGTTACAACTGACACTGGAAGGTGATAGGAGTGTGAATAGAAACGGGGTAGGATCACAATGTACAAGCCAGCTGTGTAGATGTATCATCAATGACATACAAGATAATTTATTGTCAAGGCATCTTAAACGCGAAACATTCCTGCATGTATTGATTAAGTCTTTCAAGAACATCTATTGCTCTTAGTTGGAAGTCGTATATATATTTTTGCCCACTCTTATAATTACTCCTGTATCGTGGGTGCGTGGAAAAACATTTAATCTCACTTTCTCAAAAAGTCATTCCCGAAATATCAATACGTAGGGCTATACAGATATTCGTTCTCCTGAGGATCAATCAGATCTCAACCACCGAAAGAATGTTGAATAAAACCCGATGTTACAAGTTTGGCACTCAATCAGTAAGGACACAGGGCGTTTAGAATTGGATTTCAGAAATAATTTGGTAACGTAATAAACTTTCTTCATAGTATTTATTTGGCTCAACAGCTATTGCTTTATCTGAACAACAGCGTATCAATTATTTGGTACGGGATCTTATTCAGTAACAGAGACAGGTGAATTAAAACGCAGATACACACGCAAATACTAGTTTATTAATATATATATTTAAATCTGGTCAAACTGGTTCTATAACAAACAAACACACCAGTGCATAATTCATTAATTTAAGGGATTGTGAATGAAATGTAGCATAAGTAAATGCTTGGCTTTGCAAACAGTCAAGTACAAATAGAATGCACGGTTCCAAAATGTAAGACTTATGGAGAAGAACCGGCAAGAAACTCCATATGTATTCACCTAAGACATATACCTAAGATACGACACTCTTTTTTAGACGGGAAAAAGTAAAATTGTATGTTAGAAAATAAAACTTACAGAACTACACACTTAACGATATTATAAAGTAATAAAAAAAAAACATTGATAGTTTTTATATTTTTAGATATTTCGTTTGTTCTTTAAAATTTATAAAAATAGACACATTCTTTCATAATCGACTTACGAATGTTGCACACATATAAAATAAAATTAATAACTATGAATAGGGGACAATAAACCCATCTGTCAGAGCTTAATTGTATTGTTACACTTCTTAAAAAGTAAACTTCTTTTATTTTAAATTGTTCTGAGGTAGTTGTGTGAAAGTAGGTTTCACTATTAAATAAGCTCTACTCGGAGGTAAAATAAAGAAAGCGATTTTTTCCTTGAAATACGAGACCAAGCTAGATACATTTTTAGCCACCGATTTTAAAAACGTGATAAGATGTACCTTTAAGTAAATATTTAGCTAGTTTTTGTAAAATTTTCTATTACTTATTTTTATAAATAGTCAACCCGTTACAATTATTTAAAAACTACATGTTAAGAGCTACATGCTTAATGTATTTATTTTTAATATTTAATGTAAGTATTTTACTGCTTAAATACCTTACGCTTGCCTCAATATAATAACTATTAGTAGTAAATAATAGTACCTAAGAGTACTTATAATATTCTATCATAAAAATGCCTTTCCTTTCACCATTTAACTTATAGTTCATTATCTTATTTCTTTGTTATTTATGTAACTTCAAATATGAATTTTACTCCTATTTACACAACATGACTGTTTTTTTTGTATAAATAGGATACTTCATTTATTACTTAAAATAAAATAATGCTACAATTGGCTGCGCCCGTAATAAGTCAAAAGTATCTTATATAATATATAATTCATGAATAAACAATGTCATAGAAATATATCTATGCTTAATCTTATGCTGTGCTGCTGCGTAAGTGCAGATGCTTTAGTTTAATTCATGAATATGTAACAAAACACGCGCATAAATAGAAGATTTATGCGCGTGTTTTTTTAGCTTGATTATTTAAACGCAAGATAAAAATTAATTAAGCTTGTAAAACTCGTAGCGATAGCTCAAAAACATAAAACAAATTAAAAAATAAATAGCATATTTTAACTGTCAATGATGGTCACTAACAACTAAAATAATTTGAGTTTCTCTAGCTAATTTATCTCGACCTTGGATACATTTTGACTTAATCACACCATGAGTTGCCAATAACAACCTTGTTGTAAAGAACTTAAGTGCTAAAATAAACATGCTTGGGTTTTTCATCCTGCTCGGGTGGCTCGTGGCAGTGACTGCCCTTACTAGCCACGACATTCAGATAATCATCCGTGGTCATCCGTGCTTTACACTCTTCACTCTTGCTCGAAGTACACTTCCAGACTGTGCCTTTCTTCGACTTAGCACTTCGTGAGTACGTGTAAGAATTGTAAAGGAGAACGTACTGTCCTTTTCTTTTCGTCTTTAAAAGCACAGGAGCTGGAACAGAGAAGGAAACTAATACGTATTTGTGAAGTAGTTCCTTTATGTTTCTTTCACAGACAATAATAAGACAACGTAGAGACTCAAGAAATAGAAAGTCTTTTATTTCACCAGATTTCTGTTAAGATATTCCGATATATACACCATGAAAAGAACCATCATGGTGCAGGTAGGTAGGTAAAATGAAACTTCAAATCTAATCATGATTATTTAATTAATTTAAATATTATGCAGTTAGGAAACATTCACTACATATAAAGTAGTAAAACATTTAGCCTACACATACCCACAATCATATTAAAAACCGCCTTTTAATCTGTGAAAAAAATACTATTAATAGATTTATTTACAAATAAATAAATTAAAAAGTATAAGTTACCTACTTACATTAAGCACGCTTACTACTAATGACTATTAGTTAGTTCCTCTTGATCATTACACAACCAAAAAAACAATATAATAAAAATAGAGAACAGCTGCCGATATTCACATTTCATGGTACCTACTTAGGTACATAATTCATAATGTAATAAATTAAAACCAAATAAATAATATAATATCATAATATTTTTAACACAACTACTTTTTTATTAATTTAAGCTAGTATTGTCGTCGAATTTCAAATTACACGCCTCTCTATTTTTATTTAGAGCAGACAAACGGTTATATTATAATGAATGAGATTATCTTTTACATTTTATATTAAATATTTTGCAATATACATGTACATGTCTCGATGTTGCCCGTCGTTAGTACAATACCTTCGGGCCAATATTCAACTGAGACGCCATTGCGTCTACAGAACTGAAGCGTGACCTTGACTGCACTACAGTGAGAGCGCACCCAGGGTTTTCCTACTGTAGCGGGACTATAAAAACGCCTACAGCGCTGTCTATGTCACAAATGAAGAACAAACAAATCCTACATCGCGCAAGTTATCGGTGATTATAATACTAAAGCAAAACCAGGCAACAACTGTCGGGCAATAGCCCACCAGACACGACACCCGTTTGGTCAGAGGAGGTTTCCTTTCCTATGGTGAACGAAGACTTTACACCCTGCTCTTCATACCCCTAAACTGGTTACGGCGGCGGTGTCATTGCATCAGCATCACCTGAACTCCAACCGTTTGGGATTCTCTCCATTAAATTCCACAGAGAAGCGTACACTTGTACAAGCATCATAAAGGCAGGGCATCGCATCGCATTCGTTCCGGATCCTAGTAAGAATGAGGCACAGTTATACCGATCTGGTATATTGTATTTTAGTGTGCCAAAAAGTTTAACCAGTCAAACACAATTTCGTTAACTTTATCTACCAAAATCCATCATGTATCCGTAATGTTTGGAACCGTGATTGTGATCGCCAAATATTTGTAGTACTCTATTATCGAAATCAGTGACAACGTTAACTTTACACTTCCTCGAATTTCTTGATGAACAGTACCATTTTATTTGGTCCTTTCTTGATAGATAACTCTTGTTGTACGTGTAACTCCGGTAAACCAACTTTGGCTCACCACGGGTTGATTTCACCACAAACGCTGGAAATCAAGTTTAGTTTTATTAGATTTTTGGTTAAATTAAGCACTCTACGTATAGAGAACATTAGGTTCCATTAAAATGATTATTGAGTTCTTTTTAATGATTTCCTAAAATAACGGAAATAATAATCGACAAATATTTACCATTGAATTAGAAAATATCGACCGCACGGTTGGCGCAGTGGCTGAGCGATTGATTGCTGCGCCGCCGGCGCCGGTTCGATCCCTGCACGAACCAGAAGAGAAGAACAGATATTTGTATGGTTTACAGATATTTGTTCTTGGTTTGGTTGTTTTTGTACACACAACGGCAGGTCAATCTATTCTAAACTATTATAACGTGATCACTTTACTACGAATCGCACCCCAGAGAGATCAGGTTAAAATGGTTTTGTGTAGGTTGATGTGCCGTCGGCGTCGTGTGTACCTATGTGAGTTTAAATGTTTGTCTATGCATCTGTGATACAAAAGAAAATCGACGTATATAGACGAAAATCATGCATAAGTGTGTTAATCTATTGGTCTTTTCGTTTCCCTTAACTTATTCTCAATTCTTTTTCTAACATAATTTTGTCGTCAAGTTTTCATAGTCCAGCTCTTTTTAGGGCTCCGTAGCCAAACGGCTAAAAAAGAACCCTTATAGATGCCGTGTCTGTTTATCTGACCGTTTGTTACAGATATTTTACTCCTGAAACTATAGGCACCACATTGTTGAAAAAAAAGGGATGACCCTGGCCTTCATATATGCAACGGTGGGACCGTTGCATATATGAAGGCCAGGGTCATCCCTTCCGTTGCATATATTGCGTTGAAAAAAATATATGTTCATATATTATAACTGTGTCGATAGGTCTTAAAAACAATGATAACGAGGTCTCTGTTATTTTTTTTTCCTAAGTAAATGGTTAATTGGAATTTTCCTTCTAAAGTTGTAATAATTATTTGGAATAATAATTAGGTTACTACGGTTTTTTAAGCCTACCTAAAACTCGGTTTATGTGAAAATAATTTATATCCTGAAATAAACGTAAGTAATCTTAATAACAGATACATTGCGTGGGTGAGTACTTTTATCCAACGTACCTAATCACTTTCAAATTTTATTTTCTGGCACGTTCAGTGTTACGGTTAAGAAAATAAAGTCTAATTACAATCAGTCATTTAATGAATTTTAAAGATAAACAGTCTTCTCACACATTTTGGTTAATTTTAACCTAATTATTAATTATACCTTGTTATTACAATCACATTTATAATTCTTTACCTAAGAATACATGAAATAATCTCCTTCAACATACTTTAGAAAAGCTATTAACACATTCTTCAATAAACAGTATTAAATAAAGCACCAAGTGCTTATCAGTCTGTTAGTGATAACTCGCTAAACTAAGAGGACATGAAACCAACGGGGTATTTTGCTTACAGAAAAGCGGCATTACTTAGAGCTATCAGTTAGTGCCAAATTAACCTAATATAAAATATTATTTCCCTAGTAAACGGTTTACAATAAAATTTAAAATACGTAAAAAATTAGCGAAGCTTCTTTTGCAAAAAATAATTCAAATAAAACACCTATATTAGATATAAAAAAAACATACGCACTTAATGGTAAATGGTACGTTTTTTTTTACAAAAGCACAAGGAGAATTTATAAGCAATATATTTTTAAAAATTGTAGTTCACAGTACATGCCTGCTACCCTACCATGACGTGTTAAAGCAGAACTTATTCCGCTCAGGGAAAGGGACAGAGCTATACAGGGTGTCTAGCCCCATCTCTTTCACTCAGTGGAATAAGTTCTGCTTTAAGATGTCATAGTAGGCCTACTGTACCCATTTAGGATCACACCGACCCAAAAACCAAATGCTAATCTATCTTCTCGATAAAATCATCATCATCTTCTTCGTCCGAAACTGGCCGTCCGCTCAACTGTCTTTTGGAGAGCCTCCTGTATTTGCCCTCTTCATTCACGTAGAACACTGGAGGGGGATGAGTATGTTTACCCTTCAGTACACGAAACTTTCCAGTGTTGCTCAGCGTAACTTGAGCTTTACACTTCTTAGAACAACGAGAGGAGCAAGCCCAAGTTACCCTATGTTTACTTATACAATTCTTGGCGAAAGTATACTTTTCGAACACCAGTAATTCATTACCCCTTTTCGACGCTATAAAGTGTATTTCTGTAACAATGAAATTTATTTTCATTGTAAAACCTTCTGTTTCACATCTGGCTAGAGTCAAAAATTGAATAAAAAGCTTGTTTAAAACATTGTTTTATAATTTATTAAAGAATAAATTAATTTAAATAACCAACACCATTATCCTAATTTTGAACAAGAGAATAACATCAAATATAATCTATATCAGTAGGCAGTTTAATTTTAGGGGGAGCATGCGTATGTTTGTCGTTATATTTGGTTACCCTGAAAGGATGTTTGTCTTCATTCGTGGACACATTTGCTTTGCATCCCTTCTTGTGATGACTGGAACATGTCCAATAATTACCATATTTCTTAAAGTTTCGCCAGGAGTATGTATAGCCGCGGAAAAACAGCATACCTTGCCCTCTTCGGTTTCTTGAAGGTATGATCAATGCATCTACAAAATTAAAACCATGCTTTACGTGACGGTAAGCCCTTATTTTGTACCCTGAACTTATATTATCTTTTAAAATATGTCGTAGACGCGTGAGTGAGCTCCAAAATTACAGCTCCCAAAATTTTCTCCGCTCCAAAATCTGTGTATACTCTCAGAGAAATTAATGTCCTCTTTTTTGCCATTTTAGCAGTGTTGCAGCATGCAATATTTAATTTTACGCCTAAAATAAGCTAATACCAACAAAGTTCTAAAGATTTTTGACTTCTTATTAATTTAACTGTCTTACATTCAGGATGATTATTTATTTATGATTGATGAAAACGTGGTACTTATAAACTATTCTATGCTTGTGAATACCAACCACTGTAACACAAGAGCCAAACTTCATAGATACAACATCTAGAAAAATTGGTACTGTTTTCTTTTGCATAGATATTAGAAATAGGTATAAGAATTTAAGGTTAAATAAAATAGTCCGTTAGTTTAAATATTTTAATGACACAAGCGAAAATGTCTAAATTTCAGTATAGTTCATCTATGTAAAACATTGCACAATTATTGGAAGATCAGTTTTAAATTACTACTACTATATGTACCGTTTAAAAACCCTACTTCTATGTATTTTAAAATAAACCATTTTGGTTATTGTGATATTTTATGGTTACAATATATGAGATTTGTACATACATTTGAGATACATAATATTTTATAATAAAACGCTTGTTTATTCGCACTTACCAACTGGCTCCACATACTGACAAACAAAAACCATAATGAGAATAAATAAATAAAACAAAAATCTTACATCTGCTAATACTAAAAATATCATTGAGATCATAAATTGTTTTACTCCCAACATTTGTTTTAGGAATTACCGTTACTGCACATATCAACTCAACTTGCATACACATACAGTATCAAATACATTTCAAAAGTAAGTTTTTCAGACAATATCATATCAAACAACAAAATTATACTAATAAAAATATGTCATGTTGGATTAGGAACAGTTTTCTACCAATTATTACCCTTTTTTGTGATTTTTTAGTGTAAAACATAAAAAAAACTAAGGCAGAATGGCATTCCGGGCACTAATTCTTGGCCTCTGTTTGTTCCTGGAATGCTTATGAATTATACCTTCTGGTGTTTGGGTGATTACTGGCTCTGGATGATTGTGGTTGCCTCGGATTTGAGTTATATTGTGAGAGCGATCAGTCGTGAGGATAGAAGGGCATTGGCTTCTTCCGTACATAACACAGTACCAAGTCTTTATGCCATCCTTAGTGGCTTTGCATTGCTGACGGTAAAGACGGCCATTTAAGTATATTAGTTGAGCACCCCGAGTTGTTCTCACATATTCAGCTGTAAATACTCAACAAATTAATACCAAATTCTCTCATATAAAAGTAAATTGCCCATGACTTAGATCAATTTCAACCATCTTCATAAGTAATTGGTCCCAATTTTGGCTATTGAAAATGATTACTTGATTCTAAATCAGTTCTACTTATGGGAATAAACTACTTCAATACTCACTCAATTCTAGTGCTGCACTTGTCTTTTTGTTTGATATGGTAATCTCGGAACCAAGCCAAGAACTATCAAGAGATACTAGAAAGTTTGGTATAAAATTTAAGCCCACTTATTTTAAACTCGTACTATAATATGAATAAATAAATTTTTCCAGCAATAGACTACTTAACTAATAACAGGAAATTATTTTGATGATATATTGAAATTCAAATAATAATGCAACAGAATAACCTTATTAATAAAAACACAGATTATGTCTTATATTTTTATTAATAACAATTGCAAGATTGTATAAAAGTTTGTAAGTATAAATTAGTTAAATAGGTAATTATGTGTATATTGTACAATATAAATATTTTTTCTTTGCTTATACTTAGCAAAGAAAAAATATTAATAATATAAAAATATAATTAATATAAATATTTTTTCTTTTTACAAGCAAAGAAAAAATATTTATATTAATTATATTTATTTTTACAAAAAAACATTAGTGTTATAGTCAGAAAAGGATCAATAGGTGAAAAAGTTGTTGCTCATATAATCCAAATTGTTAAAATAACACACCTACATTTCTCTTTGTATTTTATAAGAGAAACAAAGAAAAGATTGCAGCTGATGAAAAAAGGTAATGTATTTCAAACACTTACTGATTCCAATTTCTATGCTGGTTTTGAAAACATGGTAAACTTACCTGAAAATAAACATACATGTTTTATTAAAATTTATCAAAGTTTATATATTTTTTGTTTATCCTTACTAATGCTATAAAAGCAAAAATGAGTTTGTCTGTTATGGGAGTAAGAGGGAAGACAAGGGAAAACTTAGCTTTGCTATTAACAATAAATAAGGTGCAAGGGCAAACACTACAGGTAGCAAGTACCTGCAAATCAGAAAAGGGGAACCGTGTTACCCCAAATATAATGTGAGTAAAGCCGCGGGCAATTGGTAGTATTATATACATGGCACAGAAGGTGAAAAGAGGAGTAAACTTTACTATATCAGATTTAAATTCCTTGGGCCAAATGTGTGGCCACATTCATTTTTGACTGTCATAGACACCCTAACAAGTAGGAGAATCCAATTACCACAGACATACGGGCTCAGTTTATCTGCTAAGCCTATTTTTAACTACTTTGGGGTTCACTTCCAGTCTAACCATATGCAGTACAAGACATGGAGCAACTAGCCTCCACAAACTAGTTAGAACTGGGTAATAAGATACCCCAAGATAAGACGCATTGTTGGACTTTCAGGCTGAACCCAAGAAAGGTATTAAGTTCAACAACAACTTGTTGCTTGAAAAAAAATTAACTCCTACAATTTTCTACTACAATTGAACCTGTGAGGCTGTGACTGCTGTGGCCTATCTTATCTTGAAAGTAAATAAGGACACATACTCAGGTTTGAGTAATTTCAGACTTTAAATAAAACATAGTGTGTATTTTTGGAGGGCTTTTTCATCATAAGTACCTAGTTTTCATAGCAACAATAATCGCAGGAATGCATTGCACTGTATGAAAAACGTTGTTTATTTAACAATTACATTATGTAGTACAATTATTGTGAAATTTAGAAATTCATTTACTTGTAATCATTCTCTCGACGAAACTGAACTCGCACATAACTCACTTTATTCACTTTAAACGAATATATTAACCGCACTGCACACTTACTAGTCCTATATACTTATTGTAAAATGACATAAACCCTAAACTAAACATTACAATAAACGAGAATATTGAAAAAAATCTAATCAACAAATTGGTCCAATTAAGATTTTTATATAACGTTTATTAAAAGAAATATTCATATCTAGGGATGTATCATAACACTGAATTTCTTTCACTTGGGGTCACAAATATTTTGAATTCATAAAACATCATCAAAACAAAACAGAAAACTAATTTTACAACAAAATAAACAAGCAATATTTTAGGTTATGTGGAAGCGTCGAAGAAATGTCAAACGTCACTGCACGAATCATTGTTGGTTTCTTTCAAGAAACATGTAGGCGCGTCGCGGGCTATCGACGGCGCCTAATTTAAGATTTACTTATAAAAAAAATATTGAGTGCTGAGAATATGACTAAATAAAATAACACTGATTGACTAATCGCTAAGGATCATATGGCTACACTTGCATAAAATATTTCTTGAGAGTAGGTACAAATTATTGCGGTCTGAAGAAGCGGTTCGCCACAGAAGAGGTTTCATCTTTTACCGTTACTACTACGCGACAGAGGAGTTCGTGGCTAAATAATAGCAGCCGCTCAGGTCGATCTTTAGGTTAAGCCACGCTTGCCTAGGTTGGTCCATGGATGAACCACCCATTACATACAGAGTTCCGTCCGTGCCCCGGAAAGCACGATGAGCCCCGGCTGTCATTTGTAGATCTTTGATACTAGTTACAGGTAGTCAGTGGCTCAAACGTCTAACAGCCCGTTTTACCAGGTCGTATCGTATTACCCAGTACTAACTGGATTGTGGAGGTCAGATAGCAGTCGCTCCATGTAAAATACTGGTATTCAGCTGCATCCAGTAAGACTGGAAGCCGACCCACAGAGCATCATATAATACCGGTATAGAGTGCCAACTCGCGGGAATTTTATGCCAACCTGTCAGTAGTAGCGCCACCTGGATTTCTTGTTCCTAACTAAACTATACATACCTACATACCTGCTATATCCTTCATTTTCATGGTTGCTTTGCAAATATTGCCCATAGTTATAGATTAATTTATGTAAAACCATGTTTGGTAGTGTAAATTAGTTTTACAGTAGTTTGAAAATATAAACCACTCCACATAAATATTAATCAATCTATAACCATGGAAAATGTGCTCATTTATGCCTTAAAATACTTTGTAAAGGTTAATTTATTTTTGAATAAAAGCAAGCTTGTTGTTGAATACTCTTTATTTGTGTTACTGTACCTATATTGTTCATGTTTACCTATTCTTGTGCACATTTTTCACTTCAAACATGTCGGCAATCCTATTTACAATTATGTAAAATATTATTAAATAATGACATAAATATTGGCAAAATAAAATACAACTAAACAGTTAGTGCCAAATAAATATTCTATGTCAAAATCAGCGTAGACAACACGAAAACAATTCAGCGCACACGCAACTTGCAAAACTAACGGCCATTTTCTTTTGACATTTTGTTTTTTTAAAGCAATCGTAAAATAAATTGATAAACCAAATTTTTTTTTTTGGCCTGTAATTTAATTCTTTCAAATTAAACTAAAATAAGGAAAATAAATTAGAAATTAAAATTAATAGCAATTTTCAACAACTGTTAGGTCTAAGTCGTTAAGTAGAGACATCTAGTACGTCCTATATGAATTATTTGCCTTTAGTAAGGAACAAGATTCATAGATGGCGCACCTAAAAATATTGCTCCAAAGGTGAAGGTAACTTTACCCCCCCTGAGCCGACCCCAACATAGTTGGGAAAAGGCTAGGCAAATGATGACTGACTACGCGACAGTAAAAAATGTGTTTTGTTTTTATATATTTTCAGAATATCAAAAGAATAAGATAATAAGATGAAAAATAGCATTGGGCAATGACGAATTTACTTAATTATCCCATTTCGTAAAAAAATTAACCTTTGCTTATTTCTCATAATTACAAGAAACTCTTATTTCACATTCAAATGATCACATTTCTTTCAATTGTAATTATTTCGAATCGTTAAAATAAACTGAAAAATATCTTTCCCTATCTCTATCGGCCTATTCTATCTACAGATAGGATATTCCGATATGGATGTTAGAGATAACCTCAACGGGAATTAATATTTTGAGAGAATACACACACTTGTGCACTATAAATTGGTCTGGAACGTCTACTACGTATAGTGTGCCTGGTGCCTACTGTAATGTCACCTTCACAAATTTCTTGAGTAGGAAACAGTATTCCTACAAGATATAATGATTAGAAAACGGAAAACACATGTAAATAACGTAGGTATGTACCTACTGCAAACCACAATTTTATAGACCGGCCGGGCAGAAATTAGTCGCGAGCTGGTGCGCAGAATGCAAAATATTTTTAATTAATAAGTTGCTGTCTTGCTTGAGTAGTTTTAAGGTCATCTTTAATCCATATTTTTGTGGGCGATATGCCAACATTTACTACTCGATGAGAATTTGTGTGAGAAATCATACCACAACTAAAAAGGCTGAAAAAAAATACTTCAGGAAGTCGGTTGCAAAAAAATCGATGTATCTAGCAAAAGTCACTGATTTCCAAGTATTTATTTTCCGACTCTTTTGTGTTTTTGGAAGTCGGTTTAAAAACTGTTTTTGGAATTTATTGGAGTTTACTTCGAATCGATTTTCATATATAAGGCGCCCGGTATGAGAAAAATCCGAGGAGTAAAACCTACTAACAAGTAACGAAAATGTGTCACGTTTTTGGTACTTTCTAATTTGGCTGTGAGTGTATTAAGACGTACATTATGGTATGCTGTATAGGCGACTATTCCTATGTACTATAATTATGTTATTGGGCTTGTTTGTTTCCATCAGTGTCGATGTATTTATGTTGCTATTTTTTTTCATTACCTAATTTGTGAATTTACCCTTTTATATGATATTAATCTTTTTTCAGTTGAATAAACTCTTTTTGCGTATGGTTAGATACTCGTACTTAAGGAGTAAACACCAGTCGTGCGTCGGAGCTGACACACACTTTTTTTTTGTTTCCATTTTTTTCTTTTCTATTGATGGACTTTACAAATATACCGATTTTAATATTAATAAAATATCTAACATCGGAAATATTAGATTTTCAATTTATTATAGCAAGTGGCATAGAAACCAGTAATAATATAAAAAATAACCTGAAAAAGAAATTCGGGGCTGGATGGGTTTCTGTAGTAGGTCCTAAGTAGCAAAAAACAGAGCTGAAGTAATGGTAAGAGAGACACTGAAAAAGAGAGAATACCTCACAATTGACTGCTGAGATTAAGTCCCGGGTTAAAGTGTTATTGGGTTTTCCTAACAATAATTTCTAAGTGGCAGTAACGGAGTTTGAATTTGTGCCCGGCTGTTAGCATTAGGCTCGCCCCTTATAACATGGGAGTTAAACAAAACTGGCGAAATGTGAGTGTACTGATAGTTTTACCTCTGCCTACACTTTCAGCGATTACAAGGAATGATTTTTTTTTGTTATATATTATGTTATGAATTTTAAGGAGTAATTAATGTTTTAGGACCAACTACCTCATGAAATGGAACGCGCGTCAAATGTCAAAACAAATATATTGGTTTGTTTATTTTTACCGCGATTTTGGTGTTTTATGATATCTCAAAATATATTTAATACCGTTAATATTATATTATGGACAATATAAAAACTGTTTATGTAAAAGTGGGTTATTAACTATTGTGCTCACTGATTCTAACCTCAAAATGTTTTGTGTTATTCTTATGGTTAATTGTGAATTAAGTGAAAACTAAGTAAGTTGAGTGGTGGTGTTGGCAATTAGCCGTGATAATAGTGATTTTGTGGTATGTCGGTGGTCACTGCAGATTGCTGGAGGCGGTAAGTACGTAGTAGTATGCTTGGAAATTTGTCGAATATTCTCTCCATATATTCCAGTTTAATAATCCTTAGGTTTGAATAACGTATAAAATTACAACAATTATAATCATACCAAACGTGCCTGAAGATGTTGAACAAAAATAACTGCAGTGACAGTGCCCAAAAATCATAAATAAAATTATGTCCTTTTGATTTGGTAAAAATGTCTTTATTATGTTTAAATATGTGTATGTTCGTTTTATTTCTCAAGGTTACCAGGTGTTATTTGATCGTAGACCGCAAAGTGAGCAACATTTAAAAAAAGTTTTTAGGTGCGGAAAGAACTTTGTTTTATCTCTTTTTCTGTTTACTCAACAGGATTTTGTATTTGGCACAGGTTTAAAAGTAAGCAAAATAACTGTGGATTCCCTTAAATGTGTTTCAGCTTGTTTTTGTTTAAGAGTTTGAATTAATAGGTTTACGAGGATGTCATGGAATGTTAGAAATATCACATGATCAAATTATATTTTTCATTTATTAAAAATTATTATGCCAAGTATTTCACTTTTATTTATGGTATTTCTAACACCAATCCACAATATCAAGAGTTTTAAAAGGTACAGTCACAAACTTTGCAAGATTAAAATGTTTGTTTCTGCAACTTCTTTTTATTCTTTCTTGTCTCAATTATTCTGTGTATCACATCCTATATTATTACAGCCTACCTATTTAATCTATAGAATTTGTTTTTTTAGTTCCTATCTTTTTATTTTTATTATGTATCTGTGTTCCCACTCCCCTTAAAGATGATGTCTTTATTATGTAATGGGTGTTTCAAAATTGTAATAACTTTGAGTAATCAGAATTGGAAAGAAGACTTAATGTATGTACCTAATAAGATTAATAAAACTAATAAGAAAGGAAGGGTTGTGTTTTACTTGTCCTTTGTAGTTTTAAATAATCATTTATGTTTTTTTAAGTAGGAATGACTTTTATACCGATAAAAAAAGAGTTTCTATATTCAGATGTATTTAATTTTTAATAACATTGTCATAATTAAACCTTAGTTTTAATTTAAATTATAATTGTTTTATTTGTTGTAAACAATCAACGAAATACCAATCATAGATGGTGCATTGAATTGAACAAAACCAATGACCAGTGGTCCGTATTAGTCCTGGACTGAATCAAGCGAAGTCATAGGAAAGAGGCCTTTGCCCAGCTGCGAGATGTTGCAGACAGATAAATAGATTTTACTAACACTAATACTGATACTGCTGTCTCAGAGACATATTTTAAAATTTATTTGTCATCATTTTTAAGTCCGGAATAACCCAATGATGGGTATTGCCGCCCCCCTTCCCCCGTCTATACTCCTCAGTGCTTCCATGTCCATCCAAGTTTTTACTGAGCTTTGATGATGTTGTTAAACCAAAGCATTTTTATACCACTTTGTTTTTTTAGCCCAATCTTGGGCACCTTTCTATCTTGAAACCGAAAACTGACAAATGAAAAATGACTAAACTCAATATTTTTCTTTCAGTGGTTGTCTACTATCCAGATGAAAAAGGTGTGTAACTCATAGAATTTACATTGATGTTAAATTTGATTTAAAAGCTATGCCTTACTTTTTATGATAATGTAGCTATTTTCACCAACTTTATCCAATACCTTAATGATGATGCCTAAATGCTACTGCACTTTGGAATTTGATCTCTCTGCACTGAGCCAAAAGTTGAAACTTCATCAGTTTATTTTTATTTGGCCATTTGTTGATGAATTGCCTAGGGTTACTGAAAAGGGGTACATACAACTCATTTACAACATGGATTGGTTGAATTAATATGTATTAGGTATCTTCGATAAAAGGCTATGCAAATATATTGACAATCATAATAAAATCATTTTTAGTGTTGCAAATGAGCGATATCAAACGATGTATGTCGTATTGCAGTTAAGTGTTACAATTCAATTTCTTTTAGGTTTTCTCTGTCGTTAGACAAAATTGAGAACAAGAGTGACCCTAATTACAGTAAAAAGTGTGTGTGTCAGCTCCGACGCACGATTGGAGTTTACTCCTTAAGTAGGTACGAGTATCTAACCATATGCAAAAAGAGTTTATTTAACTGAAAAAAGATTAATATCATATGAAACCCATTCATCAAATTCACAAATTAATGAAAAAAAATAGCAATATAAATACATCGACACTGATAGAAACAAACAAGCCCAATAACATAATATAGTATATAGGTATAGTCGCCTATACAGCATACCATAATGTACGTCTTAATACACTCACAGCCAAATTAGAAAGTTGCGCACTAAAGGTGCGCACCAAAAACGTGACACATTTTCGTTACTTTAGTAGGTTTTACCCCTCGGATTTTTCTCATACCGGGCGCCTTATATATGAAAATCGATTCTTAAGGAGTAAACTTCAATAAACTCCAAAAAGAACCTTTGATTCTTAGTCTTTCTCAAATAAAAAAAAGTTGTGCATAAGCTTTTACATTTTTTGTTTTTCATTATCCTAAAAAACCGGGTCTTGTACTGAGCTGTTTTCTTTTTTCCAGTACGGCCAACATTTGTGAACTACCGTCATGGGATTGTAATGCTGCTAGACGGCTACACCTACAGCAGGTCCACTAGACTGAACTGGTACTGTTCCCGAAGAGTCTCCTGCAGCTGCAAAGCGAAGGTCAAACTGACGGCCGACGAGAAATACGTTGAAAGGCTGGTGTATACGCACGATCATCTGAGAGAAAACTATGTTGTTTCTAACAACGGAAACTTGATCAAGCTGAATTAGGGTTAGGGTACCTATAAGGCAGGCATTATTTGGTTTGATTCCTCATTGATGAAAAATTGTTTGTAGTTTACGTAGATTTTTTATGTTAGAGATTTAAGGCTGTATCGACGATGTAACCTAATGTAAAGTTCGATTTGATTACAAATATTATAATTTTAGAATGTATGAGTAGGTAAATTATTTTACTCTCTTTTTGTGTTTTTAGTTTCTTACAGTTTCAATACAAAACCATAATAATTACACTGAAAAAGTGTCTGAGCTCGCGCCATATTGAGACTGTAAATGGCACATGAATGCTGGCAAGTTTTCTACATATTAGCGTTGGCTTAAGGCTTTGGATGCGCCTTGAGGCCAATCAAAATCCTTTTTGTATGATTTTTGGAAATTATTAAATATCAAACATTCAACTTTGAATTTAATAGCTATGATGTCGATCAATATGGCGCGTTATCAGTCACTTTCTCATTGTAAACGGACTATAATTTCGGTATTTTTTTCAGATTTGCAATGCGATTTCATACCAAGCTATCGTGGCAATCAGTTATTACATTGCTACACATACTCTTGAAAAAGTCAAAGAAATTAGAGATTAAAGAGTTCTAAAAAGCAATCGAGTATCAAATGCTACTGTGACACTGGATGCCAATGGCGCTAGAGAGAGTGCTGACTGCAACCACTCGTATCGTCCTCCTCATTAATATAAGTCAGTTACTGGAGAATACGTTAGTTCCGGAATAAAAAAGCCTCTTATGTTATGGGTTCAAGTCCGGACCTTTGTGACTTTTTGAATGTTTTTCTGACTTCGTCTTGGTCATCACAGACATCGGTGAAGGAAAACATAGTGAAGAAACCTATACTTGTAATTAATATGAGTCTGAAATCGCTTTGAGCAAGCATTATTTGATTACCACGCTTGCTTGTGTATGAGAAGAGGCCTTCGGCCAGAAGTAGGACAGTAATAGGTTAGTATTATTATTCCCCGTTTCTGAAGTTCTTAACCTCTCTCACTTGATACAGTCTCCAATAACTTGTATTTTTTTACATGTGATGAGTAGAATATATAATGTGTTTATGTATTATGTATTTATAATAAACTGGTCTTTTAAGAATCGTTACAAATACAGTGTACTTTTTGCCATCCTAGCATGCAAACATTTATAACATTAAAATTCCACTAATAAATATTGGATGGTATTTAATACTTTAACTGTAAATCCCCTTTTTTCAATCAAAATATTCGAAATTATCACCAAAAATACTGAATTGCACACTAAATTTGCTCATCAAATAAATCAATTATACTATACTGTTAGAAGACAGCACTACAATAAAAAAGTGTTATATCTTTATCCATTTTCTATTAATGCAAGTCGTTACTGGCTGACTAGGGGGTCGCAGTTTTAACCTAACCTAACCTACGCACTTTTTTAGCATTCAGGAAAGAATATTTGGTGCACGATCAGTATTTTTGGTGAACACAAAATTTTTTCCCATAAATATTTAGTGCACCAACGTAGAATACATTAAAATAAATAATGCAAAAACATAATGTCACAAAAGTGCATACACAATCATACCAATCGTAGAAATATGATATCTACGATACCAAATTATTTATAAAAACCTAAAGTAAACAGTTTAAAGTTCCGAAATACTAGTAATATCACCTTTGTAGTAAAAGTGAAATTTATTTTTATCATTAAAATTGGGTCATACTTTAACAAAACGTATTGTGATCTCACATTTACACGATCTACAGTTCGATGTCAGGTTTCGTCTATTGTTTTAAATAAATTATAGTTTACATTGAAAATAAAAACAAAATTTCTAGACTATAGAGATACACGTAATTTCCACTAGCTTTCAAATTGAGAATTGAAAAAAAAGTATCCTATGTGTTATTCCAGACAAACTACCTACCTCTGTGCCAAATTTCATCAAGATCCGTTCAGTAGTTTTTTCGTAAAAGAGGATCAAACATACATCCATATCACAAACTTTCGCTCATATAACATTAGCAGGTTAATGCCAACTTTTACAACGCACGCTTCTTTACATTTTATGCAGCTGATTGGTGTTCGTTCGCTACAATAAGATACATATTATTTTTTTCATTTTTCAGAAATAAACTCAGTAAACAACTGTTCAAAAAACAAATCAATTTTAAAATCATTCACCTCAGTTTTGTTAGAAGATAATAAGCTATTTTTAGGAGTGGGTTAGAAAGAAAACTCAATAAAGATATAAGTAACCAAGTAATTGTGTAACTTTTTTCCTAAATCCTTAAATATTACACGTGGCGTATAATAGCTGCGAACAAATTCGCTTGGAATGTCACGCATGCTATTAACTGGGGCAAAGACATGTTCGCTGCCAACAATTTTAAGGCATTTTTCTGATTACCTTGCACTTTTATATTTTTGCTTTTGTCAATCATTTTACAGAGCTTCAGTTCGAATACCAATTCATACCTACAAGTCGGTGCAAAGCCAATACTTTGTTACTTCTAAACGGCTACACATTCTCTCGATATAAAGAGAGCTTTCGCTACTACTGTTCGAAGAAGCAGTCAAATGTCAATTGCAAGGCCAAAGTGAAGCTGGATGCTAACGGCGCTATAGAGAATGGTATCTACACCCACAACCATCCCCGTCCTCAGTTCTATAGGACATCTACTGGAGAGTACGTCAAACTTCCAGATTGAATAGAGACAATTATAAGACCCCAGATTTAACGTCCTAAGATTTTACGTCTCTTTGACTTGGTCTCCTACAGATTGTATTTGCATGGTCGATTCTTACCAGGTCGACTGTTCATCATGTTTTTTATATAATATTTTAATCCAACACGCATTCCAAAAGTGTACATCATTTAAATCAATAAAGTGAATAGAAGACAAAATAAAGATAAAAGGAGTTATTTTTTCTGCTTATCCTGATAGAGCATGCTTACCAAATGTTTGCAACGTAACGAAATAATCTCCAAAGAGGTTAATATTTCAGTTATTTGACAACTCTTAGAAGGCACGGTGTTACTCTTCACTGTTCAAGTATATGGTGGATGTTATTAAAAGTGTTAATATATTTGTAATAAATTGGTAAGTAGACTTATTTTGCTAATATATTTTGAGGAGATTCAGAACAAATTCGTCAATCTCAAGAAACAGTATAAACTTTTTTTTTTAAATTAGCAGTCATAGCCAGGTATAGGTGGACTATCAAGTTATAGATCCTGAGTTCGAACCCATGCCTTGCTTCGGTGAGGGAAACATAGTGAGAAAAACAGCGTGCCTGAGAGATATTTTCGACGGTATGTTAGTTAAGTTAGTGGCCCATGGGCGGTAAATAAACTCTGACACCACCTGATAGTGCCTGACTCGATAAATAAGAAGTATTATGAAATAAAATTGGCTTGAGATCACTAATTAGGACAGTTGTGATCTATGTACCTAGTGTAAAAGGTTTAATAACATTGTTCAAACCTGTGACAGTATAGGCAGTATAGGCTGGTTTGCAAAATCATTCGAATACTCGAAAGTTTTAAATAAAGATTTAAAAACCTGCCAAGAGCGTGTCGGGCCACGCTCAGTGTAGGGTTCCGTAGTTTCCCGTCCGTCACAATAAGTGTTCCCACTTATGAGTTTATTATTTGTTTGACGTTGAACACTAGGGAATTGTATAATCCAAGAATCCAAGTATGGGAATAGTGCGTTAACGTAAACGATTATACTACAAACTTAGTCCAGAAATTATTTTGTACAACTTTTTTTTTTGTACAAAAACTGTTATGTCAATCAAGTTCAAAATAATTTTCATAGAAAGTCCTTATAAAGTACTACTTTTCAGATTTTTTTCATATTTTCTAAACTTATGGTTCAAAAGTTAGAGGGGGGGGGGACGCATTGTTTTTTACTTTTGGAGCGATTATTTTCGAAATTATTGACATTATTAAAAAATTATCTTAGTAAACCCCTATTCATTTTTAAATACCTTTCCAACAATATATCACACGTTAGGGTTGAAATTAAAAAAAAAAACACTTCCCACTTTACATATAGGGTGGCTACCCTAATAAAACATTTTTTTCCAATTTTTATTTTACCACTTTGTCGGCGTGATTGATATACATATTGGTACCAAATTTCAGCTTTCTAGTGCAAACGGTCACAGAGATTAAGCGAGGACGGACGGACGGACGGACGGACGGACGGACGGACGGACAGACAGACATGGCGAAACTATAAGGGTTCCTAGTTGACTACGGAACCCTAAAAAGGATAGAAGGTGATAAATGATGGAGAAAGGTGACAGAAAAGGGAAAAGTTAGCTTTGCTATTACAATAAATAAGGCGCTAGGGCAAAAACTACAGGTAGCAGGTACCTGTAAATCAGGGAAGGGAAACTGTGTTACCCCGAATTTGACGCTAGCGAAGCCGCGGGTAAAAGCAAAATAAATAAATTTATTGACACACACATGTTAGGTTACACACAAGCATTCAAATACAACAAGCAAAGTTAAAAGGACGCAAAGTAGAAGTAGCTGTGAGTCCCAAACTAGGCACAGCTTGTATCTTGGTGGCCCAATATTAACAGTTTGACAAGATTGATACCCTTTGTAATATAATGCAAATTACTGTACATATAACTTCATGGTATATGTATATTTTTTTGCTTTCAGCAGAAATAATGAACGAAGATATACCACCAACTTCACAAGGATCCCCACTAATGTATATTGGTTCGACGCAACGGGGTGGCAAAAAGCTAATTAAAGCTGGTTACGAATACATTAAAAAAAGAAAAAATAAAGATGGAACTTACTTGTGGCGGTGTATACAAAAGAAGATTTGCTCTGCGACTCTAAAGACCAATCATGAGATGCGAATATTAAATGAAACTGAACATTGCCATTAGGTACCTAATGATGTTTGGTAAGATGGTTTTTCGTAAGTTTTAATGTGGGTCCAGTTGACCAATAGATGGGGTCTCGTGGACCCATGTGTCCAGGAGCTGCAGCTGGCTGAAGACTCGCATAGACTGCATATTATGCATGATGCTTTTCATTTTATCGTGCCGATAACATTTAATATGTTTTAAGTTACAGTTAGAACATTAACGTGTTTTACATTTAACATAATATGATTAATAAGACTACATAAATACATGTATCACCAATCAGTGTGTTAGTAGGTAATTGTGTATTCTTTTAAGAATTTCAAAATAGAAGGTGCACAAAAAGTAAAATTGTAGCACAAAAACTAAATTATACTATTATTTTTTTCTGAATCCTCGATCGGTATGGTGTGTCGCTTTTCTGTGATTAAAAATAGCTCTCCACGATACCAACATAGCGTTTTTTTATATTGTCAGCTCCTTGAAACAAAAACCCAATAAAAATATTTGTGTATAATTTTTGGCCTGTTATTTTCCAGATCTTCACTATGAATTTATACCAACCAAAAGAGGAAATACTATGTTACTGCTAAACGGCTACACATACTCTCGAGGCCAACAAAGCAACCGGTTTTATTGTTCAAAAAAGTCAACAGCAGGTTACAATTGTCGGGCTAGAGTGAAGTTAGACTCTGAAGGCGCCATTCAGACTGTAGATGGCACACACAATCACCCTCCTTTTCAGTACTATAAATCATCTTCTGAAAAATACGTTTAAGTTTAAAAATAAAAACTAAACTTCAATGTCTGAAGTCCTAAGATGTCTCTTTGATTGAACACACCCATATTATGCTAAATGTGCATTTTTTTGTCTTATCGTGTGGATAGAATACATATAATGTAATACCTACTTATACAGATCATGTTTACATTTAATATTAATTCAAGGTCCATTATGTGGGGAAAGTTTATGTATTTTAAAATAAAAAAAATATTTTTATATAAAAGAAAATCCTGTCTTATTCCCAACTATGTTGGGGTCGGCATCCAGACTTAACGGATTTAGCTGAATACCAATATTTTACATGGAGTGACTGTTTATCTGACTTCCACAACGCAGTAAAAAACTGTTTAATACGGTACTCCTCGATTCCTATAACTACTGTCAAAGATCTTCAAATTCGCAGCTGGGACCAACAGCTTAACGGAGGAAACTCAGTATGTGGTCATCCATCCACGGACCAACCTAATCACGCTCGGCTATACCCCAAAATCGACCCGAATGATAGTTTTCATTCATTCAATGTTATTGTAATTAGCTCACCGTGAACATGGATTTAACATTTTTCTATTTGTTAGTTTTGTTTTGTGTGTTGTTTTTTTTTAGGGTTTTGAAATCTAAAATTTTGGTTAATTTACAGAATTTCAATACGAATTAATTCCGTCTAATCGGAGTAAAGGCAGTTTGTTACTGCTAAACGGCTACACATACTCCCGGGACCAACAAAGCAACCGCTACTATTGTTCAAAAAAGCAATCAAAGGTCAATTGTAAAGCGAAAGTGAAGTTAGACTCTAGAGGCGCCATAGAGAGCGGAGACTACACACACAATCATCCTCCTCCTCAATACTATAAAACAGCTAATGGACAATACGTTAAAATTTCAGAATAAAAATAAATGCTTAGATTTTGAAGTCCTTACTAAGATCCTCTTAGTCTATCTCTCGACTCAGAAACCCCCTGGGGCTGTGTTTGATATTAATTAGAGTATTACTTTTTATTTGAAAGCTAAGACGTCAAAATGTGGCGCTAGGTTAGTCCTATTCTTATGTGTTACGCATTGTATGTGAATGGTTACGATTTGGTAATTAGGCCAAACGCAACCAGAAATTATTGATTCCTTTAAGCAGTTTGTCGAAATAAAAGGTGCATCTATGCATATAAAATCAAAGCTGTAATTCTTTTGTCTTAATCCTCGTTCACCCTAAGCGAATTCCCAATCCGAACCAATTGCCTTGGTGTGACACGCTCGCTACCTCTTTGAGATTTAAAATCGCTTGCCGTCAGTCTAAAGTTACGTTATAAATTGCTCAACTGTTTTTTTTTTTAAATTTTTCTATTTCTGCCATGTGTTGCGTTACGTATAAATAAACTTGAGTATAATTTTTTGGTTATTTCGGTAATTTTCCAGAGCTTCAGTACAAATTCATAAATTCCAATCGGGGCAAAGGCAGTCTTTTGTTGCTGCTAAACGGCTACGCATACAATCGACACCAACATACCAATCGCTACTATTGTTCAAAAAAACAAGCAGGTGGTTTCTATTGCAAGGCCAAAGTGAAGTTGGATGCTAATGGTGCCATAGAGAGCGGAGACTACACACACAACCATCCTCCTCCTAAGTACTATAAGACAGCTTCTGGAGAGTATGTTAAAGTTTCAGAATGAAAAACAACTAGGTACTAATACACTTAATTTTTGACGTTCTTAAATCCACACTCTCGTTTTTTAGAATCAGACTCCCAAATACAGTATTTACATGATTATGTCTTCTTATCGTGGCGATATATAATTTTGTAAGGAATACGTATGCAATCAAGAGCAGTGCCTATGGCCACTATGTATAAGTTTTTATGTTTAGTTATTTATATATTTTTAAAATTAGCTTACTAACTGTAAACTACAAATTACATTTAATACTCTTATGATGCCGATAATATATGGAATTACTTAGTGCAATTAGTATGTCGACATAACATTGTACATGAATTAAAGTAAATGGAAAGCGCAGTAAACTCATAAGTTGTATTTTTTTTCTAACCCTTGGCCACATGAACCGAATACTTACTCGCATGAAATTTTGATTACGCAGTACTTATAGCGATAAAGAGGGAACACGACCCGCTTATATTAAAAAAAATATATTTGAAGAGACAATCATATTCCGCTTAAAGGGACAGCTACAACTCATTTATTCGTTTATTAAAAAAAAATTGACGAATTTCATGTTTCGTATTCTTTTATTGTCTCTTCGAAAACTCAGCCGATTTAATTATTTTTTAAGTTAAAATTTTAAGAAAGAGTTTAACTGGGTTCCTATAAGTTTCTTTAGACCTTTAATTTATGATAAAAAGAGTGCTCTAAAGGCATTATTCCGGAAAAAAAGCAGGAGAATACTTTTGTATTTAGAAATTGCAGCTTGTGTGGGACTCTTATGGGCCCTCGCTCATACGGTTTAAATCAAAATGGGTGCGGCCGTGGCGTACCGTATCTAGACTTTTTGGGAAATAAATATTAGCGGACTCATACGCTCGAGTTGCGGTAGGGTGCAAATTATTCACACTCTGTGATTTTTACGGCATTCTGTCATTCTTTTCTGTATGTACCTAAATTTAGAAAAGGGAAGCACAGACACGACCGTGACTAGCGCGACACTACCTCAATTAACCAGCGAGCGACGCTCTAGAAATCGTCCACCGTATATATAACGTTTCCTTATTTTTATCTTGTTACTTAAAAGTACTTATTTCTGTAATTTTACAGATCTACATTACGAATTTATACCAACCAATGGAAAAAAAAGTTTGATGCTGCTAAATGGCTACACATACTCTCGAGACCAACAAAGCAACCGCTATTATTGTTCAAAAAAGTCGACAGCTGGATTTAATTGCCGGGCTAAAGTGAAGCTAGACTGTAAAGGCGCTATAGAGAGCGGACACTACACACACAATCATCCTCCTCCTCATTACTATAAGACATCTTCTGGAGCATACGTTAAAGTTCGCTACTCAGACTCCCGATGAATGTATTTGCATGTTTTTTTCTCTTTCCGGGTCGACGTAATTCAAAATAAAATGTATGTATACTTTAAAACAAAAAAAAATATAATTGGTCTTTGGTTTTACAATAAAGATTTAAAAGTAATACAGTTAGTTATTCTAAACCTTCGCTGCTTCGAATGCTCACCGCCTGCATGTATTTGGTTGGTGCGACAGCCTACTTATTGCAATGAAGGTGCCCCGCTCACACGATCTGAGACGAGGCGCGGTCTCACAAATGGCGCGCCATATCTAGCTCTTGGTAAGGTAAAACTACGTCAATGTTACGGTGCTAACTCGTTGCGACTGCAAATTGTGCTCACTCTGCGAATCTAGCGTTTCTGTCATTGTATTCTAGCGTAGCCTAGTTTAGGAAAGGGAAGTAAACATTGCGCCTTGATTCCTAATAACGATCTGGCGTCGCCCATGCCGTGTACGTCGCCATCTATACTTCTCACCCACCCACCTTTCTCTCCCTCCTCGACGAGCCAAAAATAGCTTGCCGAAAAAATTGTTGTCTTATTTTATTGTGTTGCGGTTCCGTTATTAAAAGTATTTTTCGCTTTTTGCCGTCATGTTCCAGATCTTCAGTACGAATTCATACCAACCAATCGAAGCAAAGGCACAAGTTTGTTGCTGCTAAACGGCTACACATACTCTCGACACCAACTAAGCAACCGCTACTATTGTTCAAAAAAGTCGACAGCTGGATTCAATTGCCGGGCTAAAGTGAAGCTAGACTCAGAAGGCGCCATAGAGAGCGGAGACTACACACACAATCATCCTCCACCTCAATACTTTATGACAGCTAATGGAGAATACGTTAAAGTGTCTGAATAAATACTAATGCTTAGGTTTTTACTGCCTCCTTTGTCGAGCAGTCGCAAGCGAGACTACTGAGCATGATAACTAGTTTCGATTCCCGAGTCAACCAAAGTGTTATTGTATTGGGGCTTTGAGGTCACTACAAAATGACATTGTGAGAGTTTTATACGCAAAATAAATAAAGAGAACAATAAAGTCTTTTAATGAAAACTGTATTTCTTTTTTTTATATTTGGTCACACGAGACTAACATTTGTTGCGAGCACGCCACCCAAAATCACTCACCGGAATTACGATTTTTATTTTGTTAAGTTTTCAAGTAGCTGGCTTGAGTTACATAACTATAAGTGTAAATTTTTGGCTATTTCGGTCATTTTTCAGAGCTTCAGTACGAATTCATACCAACCAATCGAGGCAAAGGCAAAAGTTTGTTGCTGCTAAACGGCTACACATACTCTCGAGACCAACAAAGCAACCGCTTTTATTGTTCAAAAAAGTCGACAGCTGGATTTAATTGCCGGGCTAAAGTGAAGCTAGACTCTAAAGGCGCCATAGAGAGCGGACACTACACACACAATCATCCTCCTCCTCAATACTATAAGACAGCTAATGGAGAATACGTTAGAATGTCTGAATAAATACTAATTCTTTGGATTTTACTGCCTCCTTTGTCGAGCAGTGATAAATAGTTTCGATTCCCGAGTCAACCAAAGTGTTATTGGGACTTTGAGGTCACTACAAAATAACATTGTGAGAGTTTTATAAGCAAAATAAATAAAATAGAATAATAAAGTCTTTCAACGAAAACTGTATTTCTTTTTTCTAAACATTTGGTCACACGAGACTTACATTTGTTGCGAGCACGCCGACCAAAATAGCTCATCGGAATTATGATTTTAGTTTGCTATGATTTCAAGTAGCTGGCTTGAGTTTAATTACTATAAGTGTACATCTTTGGTTATTTCGGTCTTTTTCCAGAGCTTCAATACGAATTCATACCAACTAATCGCGGCAGAGGCAAAAGTTTGTTACTGCTAAACGGATACACATACTCTCGACGTCTTGAAACCAATCGCTACTACTGCTCAAAAAAGCAAACAGCAGGCTTCAATTGCCGCGCCAAAGTGAAGCTAGACTCTGAAGGCGCCATAGAGAGCGGAGACTACACACACAATCATCCTCCTCCACGCTACTACAAAACAGCTACTGGAGAATACATTAAAGTTTCTGAATAAATAATAATTATATGTCTGTCTCTAGACTTAAACTTCCATAGACTGTACAGACGCCTGCAGCTCAAGCTTCCCGAAACTGTCAATTTTCCCCAATGAACCTTGAACCTTAATGCTTTAGAAATAAAGTCGAAAATCTATCAAAGAAATTGACAGTTTGTAGTAGCTTGATGTGCAAGCGTCTGTACATGCATGATTGTTTCTTCTTATTGTATTGATGTTATTTTATTATTATCGGATGATAGGGCTATTAGGTATGGGGGCTATGGGGTTATTATTTAAAATTAATTGATCATCAATTAATTCATGTCATCTCATGGTAACTACTGAGGTTTACGAGGTCTTACATTATTAATGCAAGAGCACAACTCTTATGCTATTACTTTTGGAAATTCATAATTATTTTTTTTTATTTCCCGTACGTGTTCATCAGCTGATCGTGTTAGTTACTTTATATTGTCCTTTTTTTCTTTGGTAATTTTAAGAAATCGTGGGTTGAGTTTTATGGTCAACATCTTTAGAAAAAAAAAAAAATTACAGCTCACATATTTAGAAATGGATAAAACTATATAAAAGTACATGCAGTCTTTGTAATTATGTAGTTATGTAAAACAAAACTGAAAGTTCTAAGGTGATATTTGGCCACCGTATTCTTCCACGGCTTTTTTGTATGTATACCACCTGCATAGGTACAATTGATAGTTATTCGTTGGTATCAAATGAACTTACACGTCAAACAATGCATGATTAAAATCAAAACAAATCAATTGCCAAATAATGTATGATATCATTTAATGTTAGAAATACTGTCCCACTGCTGGACAAAGGTTACTTCTCTTGCAAAGAAGGGACGAGCATTTATCTAGCTTGGACGAAATGGCTACGATATAATTAGAAAAGTACGTACATATGAATTGAGAAAGTCACGCTAGTGCTTGTTCGGATTTGACCCCCCAACCTCGTGCAAAGATAAGAGATAAGAAAAAAAGATAAGATAATAAATAAGAGATAAGATAAAGATAAGATTAAGAAATTTAATTTGCTGAAACATGTGTGTACATAAAGAATTAATATAATACATGCATGCTAGATTTTTAATAAGAGTGGGCCACAGTGCCTGCTATTTCTATTGGTGTGATTTTTAAATTTTACACTTATACATTACTAGCTGTTCCCCACGGTTTCACCCGCGCTGCTCAGCACCTGCTGGTCGTAGCGTGATGTTATATAGCATATAGCCTTCCTCAAGAAATGGACTATCCAACACTAAAAGAATTTTCCAATTCCAACCAGTAGTCCCTGAGATTAGCGCGTTCAAACAAACAAACAAACTCTTCAGCTTTATAATATTAAGTAAAGATTTATATCCGCCATAGTTAATAAGCGAGGCCTAAACCTAATAAAACTGTAAATTTAAAATAGAACATTCAATCCACATAAAAGATTTTTACAAGAAATTCTATGACTTATTTCTAAAGTCCGCGTCACATGAAACGAATGCTCGTCGCGAGCAAATTAGCTTGATGTGACCCACACTGCCATTAAAAATTGTACGCATATTTATTTTGTTTCGTTTACAACTACCTGTTTAGTGTTGCTTTACTGTAAGTGTAAAATTTTGGTTATTTTGGACATTTTCCAGAGCTACTATACAAATTCATACCAACTAATCGGGCCAGCGGCCGTCGTTTGTTACTGTTAAACGGCTACACGTACTCTAGATGTCTTCAAAGCAACCGCTACTATTGCTCAAAAAAGCAATCAGCTGGATTCAATTGCCGGGCTAAAGTGAAGCTAGACTGTAAAGGCGCCATAGAGAGCGGAGACTACACACACAATCATCCTCCTCCTCGCTACTACAAGACAGATTCTGGAGAGTATGTTAAAGTTTCTGAATAAATACTATATAATCCTTAGGCGTTGACGTCCTTAAGCCCTCTCTGTCTTTCTCTAGACTCAAATTAACACTGATTGTATTTAGTAGCCATCATCCTTAGCGGTACCTATTCCCAACCATGTTTGGGGGGCTTCCAGTCTAACAGTTTTTTTTTATTTTTTTTAAAGTTGTTTCCTAATTCATTTAAGACATATCATGGTTATTTCATTACCTATTTCACAGGTTTTTTTTTTTGAAAACGGTCAATAAATATTAACTGGTATCTAATGAAAGGGTTGTTGTACATTCGTCACAAAGTAAATTCGTCACGAAAAAAAGTATGTGTAAATTTGCCACAATTCTAATTTATTTTCAATATATTAATTTTGTTTATTGTAAATTCGTCACATAGGTTTTATTCGCACCGATAGCAAAAAAATAAACAAGAAGTAGAATATTTTTCTACTTAACAACAATCACAGTTCTCGAGTGAACGATTTGCCTAAAACTTAACAATAATAAGATAAACAATAGAAAAAAAATCATAACAATAATCATATTTTTTTTTTTAATTTAACATGAAATTTATAAAGAATCACAGATCTCGATTTGCTGACTTGCTTAGAACAATATAAATAAATATAATAACCTTGCATCTACGTAAAAATCTCAAATGGCTGGTATGCCCGTAACATTACAAATAATAAGAAAAATAATTAAAATCAAAATATTTTTATTTCACATAGCCTACATGGGCACTTATAAAACGTCGAGAAAAGGTAAAGTCTTTAATAAACCTAAAACCTACATAAAAATCACAGACACAGACAGCCGCTGATTTACGAACAACATTACAATTATAGGAAAAATAAACATCACACTTTTTTTCTTAACCTAAGTAAAAATCACAGTTTCTGAGTGGCTGACTTGTTTATAACTATATAAAAATAATAGGACTTATAAGTATAGAAACTATGTAAAAAACTATATTTTAATGTAATATATTGATTGGCAATTAAATGTTAAGTCCATGTTTTTAGAATGGCAAAGACATGTAAAATTCTTAAATTTCCAATCTATATATTATTCAGCCTTCTTTTTTAGTATATCAAGAAATTGAAGCATTTTAAAAACATGTAACATATAATTACTAATCAATATATTACATGCGCTGAAAACTTGCTTGCTATCGCTACTTAAAGAAGAAAACTATGAACCTGTGACGAGTTTACACATATTTTTTATACATGTGACGAATTTACTTTCAATGTATGGATTTTTCAAAATATGACGAATTTACTTTGTGACGAATGTACAATAACCCTAATGAAATATCTTAAATCTCAAACAGTTACAACGAATTCAATGCCAATAACTTAAGAAATAAACTAGTCAATTAAAAATGCAAGATAAAACGTGTACGTAATTTAAAATACAATAAAGATTTTCAATGGAAATTCTATGCCTTTTTACTAAGTCCTTGTTCAGAAGAGGCGAAAACTCGGCGCGAGCAAATTTGCTTAGTTTAACATGCTTGTCTTGTCATTTTTATTTCGTTTCGATGTCTAGTAGCTGGTTTGTTTTGTATTACAATAAGCGTAAAATTTTGATAATTTTCCAGAGCTTCAGTATGACTTTATACCAATCAATCGGGGCACAGGCAGTCGTTTGTTACTGCTAAACGGCTACACATACTCACGACGTCTTCAAAGCAATCGCTACTATTGCTCGAAAAAGCAATCAAATGTCAATTGTAAAGCGAAAGTGAAGCTAGACTCTAGAGGCGCCATAGAGAGCGGAGACTACACACACAATCATCCTCCTCCTCAATACTATATGACATCTTCTGGAGAATACGTTAAAGTTTCAGAATAAATATAAGGGATCAGTTTTTAAAGGTCCTTAAATCCTCTCTGTTATTCTCTAGACTTAAATTTCCACTGTATTTGCATGATTGATTCTTCTTATTCAGTCGATGTAATGTTTACCATTATCATCTGACTAGCGTTTTCCCAACCATGTTTGAGGCTATTATTTGTGTGCGTTCGCCCAGCAAAAAAAAAAAAGTGTCGCTTTTCAAGAATTAAATGATACAGATAATTAGTGCCCAGTCCCGTGTAAATGTGCCCGAAATTTAAAATTTGTGCCACCAACAGCTTCTGAGTTATTTAAGAAAAACCATCAATTAAAATTCTGCTGCACGAACGTTCGCCCAGCAAAAAAATTTTTAATTAATGGGCCTAGCTGAATATAAAATATGCAGAAATATAGCTTATATTTGTGCCTATTTGTGCCGTAAAAATAAAATTTGTGCGTCATAAGGTTTCAGAGATCTTTCAGTTTTTGCTGGGCGAACGTTCAGGCGATTGCTATATATCGGAAACAGCTGGACGTGAAGTCATGATTTTTTGTATACGGATAGAGCATAATTTGTGCCTATTTGTGCCATATACTACATTAGCATAACTAGCACGGTTCAGGAGTTATTACGTTATTTCCAAAAACTAATTAAACGGCTATATCTCTCGGACGTTGAAAGCTACGATTTTCACGTTTATGTTGGCTGGTACCTGTTATTTAATCACACGATCCTGCAAAGTTTCACCTTCCAAGTACCTAATATTGGAGAGATTTTAATGATTTTCCTCTTATTTTGAGGTTATCTTCAATTAAATTAGTTACAACCCGGAAACACTAGTTTTCTGTAAGCTGGCACATTATACGTTTCAACAATAATTAGTGCCCTTTATTAAGAATACGTATGCATAAAATCAGGTAAATATACCCATTAGTTTAGATGTTATGATTAAAAACCACAATCGACATCTTTTGATAGATTAACCGACCATATTCGGATGGACATTAAAAAGCGGCCCCACGATACTTCAAGCTACCCTTTCACACTTACTGGTATTATAATGATAGTTGTAGTACAGATGCGAACAGAATTGTAAAGTTGGGAAATATTTTGTATAAGGGACATGAAAAAACTTAATTATTTGTAATAATAAATAAATGATTTAACAATATAAATGTACATAAGTATAGGTAAAATGAACATAGACACATATGTTATTTTTTATACAGTTGCTAGGGAAAGCAGTTTAGAGAAAAAAAACAATATTGTTAATTTTTATATTGATTTATTGATGGTAGGCCATAAACAGTCTAGGTACATACTTAGGTAGGTACTATCTAAGTACTTTTGAAACATGTAGGTGCAATTGTACTTAAAATGTTATTTATATAAATTAACATTACAATTATATAAAACATACAAACTCATAATGTATGTATTAGTTATCTAATGCACTATACTTATTATTATAAACTGTGTTATATTACATAACGAAAAATTGTCTAAATTTCTGTAAAAAAAATAACTTACAATTACTTTTATTTACTTTACTTCGCACGTGTGCATGTATTATACATAATATATGCACCTGTGCGAAGCCGGGCGGGTCGCTAGTATATTATATAAACAAGATGTCATGAATCACTAAAAATAAAACAATTGACATTTTATTTCATATCCCAAACATAAATATTCTATCCGACTTGACAATTATGTACGCATCTGTACTATTGAATTTTCATTATAATACAAGCAAGTGTGAAAGGATAGCTTGAAGTATCGTGCGGCCGCTTTTTAATGTCCATCCGAATATGGTCGGTTAATCTATCAAAAGATGTCGATTGTGGTTTTTAATCATAACATCTAAACTAATGGGTATATTTACCTGATTTTATGCATACGTATTCTTAATAAAGGGCACTAATTATTGTTGAAACGTATAATGTGCCAGCTTACAGAAAACTAGTGTTTCCGGGTTGTAACTAATTTAATTGAAGATAACCTCAAAATAAGAGGAAAATCATTAAAATCTCTCCAATATTAGGTACTTGGAAAGTGAAACTTTGCAGGATCGTGTGATTAAATAACAGGTACCAGCCAACATAAACGTGAAAATCGTAGCTTTCAACGTCCGAGAGATATAGCCGTTTAATTAGTTTTTGGAAATAACGTAATAACTCCTGAACCGTGCTAGTTATGCTAATGTAGTATATGGCACAAATAGGCACAAATTATGCTCTATCCGTATACAAAAAATCATGACTTCACGTCCAGCTGTTTCCGATATATAGCAATCGCCTGAACGTTCGCCCAGCAAAAACTGAAAGATCTCTGAAACCTTATGACGCACAAATTTTATTTTTACGGCACAAATAGGCACAAATATAAGCTATATTTCTGCATATTTTATATTCAGCTAGGCCCATTAATTAAAATTTTTTTTGCTGGGCGAACGTTCGTGCAGCAGAATTTTAATTGATGGTTTTTCTTAAATAACTCAGAAGCTGTTGGTGGCACAAATTTTAAATTTCGGGCACATTTACACGGGACTGGGCACTAATTACCTGTATCATTTAATTCTTGAAAAGCGACACTTTTTTTTTTTTTTGCTGGGCGAACGCACACTATTATTTAGCCATAGTTAGGTTATTTAGAATGGATTGTTAGTAAATTAATTTAACGTTTGAGGTATATGTGAAAAATCAATAGTTATTTATTATTATGTAATAGCCTATCAGGTCCTATAATTTGACGACACGGTTGGCGCAGTGGCTGAACGATCGACTGCTGCGCTGCGTGTCGCGGGTTCGATTCCCGCACGGAACAATTATTTGAGTGTCCTGCAGATAGCTGTTTCGGGTCTGGCTGTTTGTGTATGTGAGTTAAAATATTTGTAAACGCACCCACGATACAGGAGAAATTCCTAGTGTGGGGCAAAGTTTTTTTTTTTTTTTTAAAAATGCACTATAATAGTGATAGCGTATTTATTGCTAATAATTTATGTAATCTTATAAAATTCCATGTAATTTAAAATAAAATATAGAGATGGAATGTAATGTATGTCTTTGACTTTTTTCTTATTCTTCGGTCACATAGGCATATAGTCGACACGTGCAGATTCGCTTGGTGTGACATACATTATAAAAAATTGCTTACCTCATTAGTTTCATTTTGATTGGATTTCAAAATATGTAAATGGTTTCGCTGTAGCATGGTGCCGGTGACAATAGATTTAAATACATGTTTAGTGATGAGATGTATTGCTATGACGGGCTGTCCATTACGAATATGATATTCAGGGTAGAGCCTATAAATATCAGTTATGATCGTAAATCAAGTGACCTTCATGATTGAAGAGGACGGTTCATCGTACTAATGTCAACTGCACCATGCTACAGTGAAACAGTATAGTTGGTTTGTGTTGCGTTTCTATAAGTGTAAAATTTTGCTTATTTCAATAATTTTCCAGAGCTTCAGTATGACTTCATACCAACCAATCGGGGTACAGGCAGTCGTTTGTTACTGCTAAACGGCTACACATACTCACGACATCTTCAAAGTAATCGCTACTATTGTTCAAAAAAGCAAACAGCAGGCTTCAATTGTCGCGCAAAAGTGAAGTTAGACTCTAGAGGCGCCATAGAGAGCGGAGACTACACACACAATCATCCTCCTCCTCATTACTATAAGACAGCTAATGGACAATACGTTAAAGTGTCTGAATAAATATGAATGCTTAGATACTTTCTGTCTTACTCCAAACTTAAACTTCTACAGACAGTTTACATGATTGTTTTTTCTTATTGTGTCGATGTTATGGTCATCATTGTCATCTGGTAAACCTGTTTTCAAACATGTTTTGCTACCGGGTTTACCGCATAAATGTGATATTATTAATTAGATTTAGTTGTTCGTAAATTAATTTGAGACAAATTATGGTCACTACTTCAGTTTGTGACATTTGAATGTTTAACTAACAGGGCAAACAAATCACTGAAGATTAAACATTTAAAGGTCTTAAACAAAACGTGCAAAAAACATGTTACAACTGAATATTTCCATATTTATGTCACTTACCCCCGAATACTGAAACGTCACTCAAAATTTGAGGGCTGCTTAACATTTGAGCAGCTCTTAAACTTTAGATTTTGTATTGTCAAACGTCACTTTTAAGTAGGTATCTGTTAAATTTAAGTGGTACTTAAATTTTGAGTGACGTTTCAGTATTCGGGGGTTTGTAAATATATTTTTTAATTGAGATGTGGATTCTGAGCTAAACTATATTCGCAATAAAGTTTGTTCAATTTAGTTTAATTAAATACGTTTTTTTATGCACACAGTGTGATAAAGTATCCTTCTGTGGACTTGTAACCTTTGTAACCAAGCTTTGGTGTGTCTCTCCTTACTATCAAATATTCCGGTAAGTGTGCACTAAACTATTATGAGAAACTTTGCATTATTGACTCAAGTGAAATTTAAAAAAATGTACACTGTTGTTAACCTAACCTAAAAATAAAATACTTTTTTAATTTTTTACAAGACAGTCCCTTCCGTGGAATTCTTGTCTGTGTTTCTGTGTCCACAGGAGGGACGTCTGTTTACAATTGATACAAATGGATAATAATGAAAATTCTCATTATTATGCTTGTGTAGATTGTATATAATAAAGAGATAAATCTTTATTATATATTGCTGATTGCTGATTTAAGATCCAAACCCAACACAGTTGGGAAAAGGCTATGCGGATTGATTTAAAATGCACATGCTACCAAATCACTTTATTGTTAGATTGTTTGTTAGTTCCTGACAACACACAAGCGATTTAACGTCTTTGTGCTTATGTATTTTTTACAACATACGTACACAAAAACATATGTACATTTGACTTATTTTACTTTAGGAAATATGCTTCCAAGAAAAAAAATAACAAAGGAAGAGAAAAAGAGAAGACGCCGCGAGCAGAAAAAACTGAGTAATCGCCGTGCTCGGGCAAGATTAGATGTTGCAGCTATTGAAGAAAGGAGAAGAAAAGACCGAGAAAGGTATCATAAAAAGAAGGGAGACGGACTAGTGAAAACTATTGAGCAGTATACACCGCGTCAACAGAGCCAAATTCGAAAAATGTGGCGAAATAAAGCAAAAAAACGTCGTGAAGTTATGAAGCAAAAAAGCAATCAATAATCTGTAGTACACCGACTACCTCTTTGTCATCCCATTCTAGAGTTGCATCAGGCAGAGTAGTGATTGCCTAACAATAAATATTTTAAAATTAAATTATTTGAATTTTGTATGCCTTGGTCACACGAGACGAATACTCGGTGCAAGCATATGATTTGCTTGGTGTGACACGTACTGAAATTAAGAATTGCACGCATTGATATTTTTATTCAGTTTCAAGTAGATTCTGTTGCGTTACTATTAGTATAATTTTTTGGATACTTCGGTCATTTTCCAGGCCTTCAGTACGAATTGAGACCAAACGATCGGGGCAAAGGCAGACTTATGTTATTGTTAAACGGCTACACTTACACTCGACATCAACAAAGTCAACGCTACTATTGTTCAAAAAAGACATCTCGCTTCAAGTGCCGGGCCAAAGTGAAGCTGGATGAATGTGGCGCCATAGAGAGTGCAGATTACTCCCACAGTCATCCTCCTCGGTACTGCAAGACATCTTCTGGAGAATACGTTAAACTTTCGGAATAAAATATGAATTCTCGGCTTCTGAGGCAGTGTAAACTTTACTGTGGACACGATTTCGTTAATGCTTAGAATTTGGAATGCCTCAGATACCAGACATGAAGCAATTAAGCAAGTACCTGACATTGTTTGTTTTTTTTTTTTAAATTAGGTACATGCACTTTTATTAATACATTTATAAATACATAATTCTACAATACAATTCAGTCTTTTGTTCATTAATTATTTATGATGGATGTTGGTATGGCTGACTTGAGCAGTTATAATAGATTTTATAATTATCTAGCAGTTCTTCTTTTGTAAAGGTTCATTTAGAATTTCGGCTAAGGTTCACGATAACAGATTTACTAACGACACGGTTGGCACAGTGGGTGAGCGTTCGACTGCTGCGCTGCGTATCGCGGGTTCGATTCCCGCACGGAACAAATATTTGTATGACCTACTGACAGTACAGGTAGTTGTTTTGGGTCTGGCTGTGTAAATGTATGTAATAAAATTCCTAGTTCCGGGGCAACGTTTTTTTTTAGTAATAAATAAAAAAACATTTTAGTGATTTAACTTATTCAAACGTGGTAAATATCAGAACCCACTTCAATTTGTATGTTTCTCAAGAGACTTCTAACAAACCCTGCATTTTACATAAAATAAAAACCTAAGCGCTTCCTGCGCTTTGGCCTCAAAAAGTCAGTTCTATTATTCTGTATCGTGTGGTTAGTACCTAACCTGGTGTCGAGAGTTTATATGCCGCCCATAATCGGCTTCTAACTTGGCTTAACATGAACAATCTTGATTTCAGATCTCATTGAATCCTGCTGAAGCATTATCTGCCACGAATAGTTTAGTTTTTCTGTGTATTATTGACCGAATATACGTTTTCTTACTTTTACAGAATATGAAGTGGGGTGGATTCCCACTCATAAGGGAAGAAATTTACTAATGTTGAACAAATACACGTATTCACAACACCACTCCAGTAATAGTTATAACTGTTCGAGGAAAAGCACTGGGTGTAAAGCTGCGGTGAAGCTTGATAAATATGGAAATATCGTAAGAGTCAGAGGTGAGCACTCGCACGAACCACCACGCTACTTGAAAACAGCTGCTGGCGACTATGTTAAAATTTAAGACTAGTCATATTCATTAAATCGCCATGAAAACAGTACAAATTTGCTGAAAATAGACATTGAATTGTAACCCAAATATAGTGGGAAACTCATGATAGAAAATCTAAATCGTACAGTTTATTTAGTTAAGATATAAATAGTGTATTAGTAATAAAATGACTAGCGCCTAATGTTCAATAAATAGTTGAATAAGTATGTACTTTGATTTATTTCATTTCTTTTTGCTTGTGTGTCCTGATTTCCCGAAATTCACAACCTGTGCTCATATCCAACACATTGTTTGAGTAACAAAAAAAAATTAAGGGTGTAAGCTGTCTGTGAAACTTGAAAAGCATGGAGCATAGAGCTAAGTCACTGGTGAACATTTGCACGAACCATCGCGATACATAGGAACAGCTCTAGGAGATTCTGTTACAGTAAAATTAGGTGTAATACTGCAATCATTAAACAACTATGATCTATCTATTGATTTCTTTTGAGGTTACTTGCCATATATTTTTTGCCATGGCACGGTTGTCGCAGTGGCCGAGCGATCGACTGGTGCGCTGCGTGCCGCGGGTTCGATCCCCGCATGAAACAAATATTTGTATGACCTACAGGTAGTTGTTTTAGGTCTGGCTGTTTGTGTATGTGATTTTAAATGTTTGTAAACGCACCCACGATACAGGAGAAATTCCTAGTGTGGGGCAACGTTTTTTTAGCAAACAAATGGCAGGAATATCGCCGAGTTTCGACTCAGAAAAAATTCTCTGTGCGAAAATATTATTCCTAGCCCAAATCTAAATTCATCACCGTCTAAAGCTCAAAATCTTTTGCAAACTAGCGTGCCTAAATGTGATCACGTATTTAGTTTTGATCATGTAACACCTCGTGATGTCGTTAATGTTTTTAATTCTCTTAAGTCGAAAAACACAGGTGATTATTGGGGCATTTCCATTAAACTTTTGAGTAATATTATCGACATTGTTGCCCCACATCTAGCTATTACTTTTAATAAATGCGTTGATTTAGGTACTTTCCCTGACCTTATGAAGAGCAGTAAAGTTATCCCTCTTTTTAAATCTGGCAATAAAAATGATATGGGTAACTTCAGACCAATTTCTATTTTACCTGCCTTTAGTAAGATTTTTGAAAAGTTAATACTCAAGCAGTTATTGAGACATTTTAATTTAAACAACCTTCTTCACAACGATCAATATGGCTTTACAAAAGGTCGTTCGACAACAGATGCGGGTGTTGCTTTGCTGAAGCACATATTTAATGCGTGGGAGAACGCTCAAAATGCAATCGGTATTTTCTGCGATCTCTCTAAAGCTTTTGATTGCGTTCACCATGACACGCTTTTACGGAAATTACATCATTACGGAGTTCAAAATGAAGCCTTAAATGTAATAGTCTCATACTTACAAAACAGATTTCAATGTGTAGATGTTAATGGCGTGAAATCTTCTGGGCTACCTGTTCTGCTAGGTGTACCTCAAGGCTCGATACTGGGTCCATTTTTATTCTTGGTTTATATTAACGACCTACCATATAATTTAAAGGGTATTTGTGACGTTGTTCTGTTTGCTGATGATACGTCTCTTATTTTTAAAGTAGATAGAAATAGACAAGATTTTAACGATGTCAATAGCGCGCTATCAATTGTCACGGATTGGTTCACGTCAAATAACCTTGTTCTTAATGCCAATAAAACTAAATGTATTAAATTCGCTCTACCCAATGTTAGAAATCTTGGTCCCAACATTGTCCTTGGCAATGAGAAGCTTAAAACTGTAGACTCGGCAGTGTTCCTGGGTATAACAGTAGATTCAAAATTACAATGGGGTCCACATATATCAAGCCTAGCGGGAAGGCTTAGTTCGGCCGCATACGCCGTCAGAAAAGTTAGACAATACACTGACGTTGACACGGCACGATTGGTCTATTTTAGTTATTTCCATAGCGTCATGTCCTATGGTATTCTGCTGTGGGGCAAAGCCGCTGATATCCAGAATGTATTTGTTCTGCAGAAGCGAGCGGTTCGTGCAATTTACCAGCTAGGTGCCCGGGTTTCCCTGAGAGATTTTTTTAAAGAGATTGGTATTCTCACTGTAGCTTCTCAATTCATCTTGGCCAACATTTTATACATTAGGCAAAATATTCATCTATATAGTAAAAACAGTGATATTCACAACATTAACACTAGAAATAAGCATAAACTACGTGCTCCCTTCCACCGGCTTCATAAAGTTCATAATTCATTTGTAGGGCTTGGTATAACTTTTTAAAACAAGCTACCTTCTTCTTTGCTAGATTTGCCATTTAATGCATTTAAAGCTAAAGTAAAATCTAACCTTTGTTTAAAAGCATACTATTCAATTAACGACTATTTAGACGATAAGCATAGTTGGTCACTGTGTTGAACTCAAGACGATTATTATTATTATTATTTTTTTCTCTTCATGTTCTTTCGCCAAATTAGCTTATTGATATGTTACATGTCTTCGTCATGTAATTTTATATTTTTTTTTCTTTATTTACTTGTTTCATTTTGTGTGTTTTTATTTATTGACATGTGGTTAACTAGTGACCTCGAGCATTGACTGAATATATATATATATATTTTTTTGTTACTGTTATTGGTAAATCATTTTTATGCTTAGCTTATTTCTTTTGCACTATGGTCCTAGTTTATCACTTGATACTTCTTCACTGCACATGTAAGCGGGCACACCCGTTAGACTAGTGAATTTATTATTTAGACTTGGGTAATTTTATTTTTTTATTTTTATATATAATTGGTGTTTGCTAGCTTACAAGTGACAATGAATGAATTATTTCTTATTTTTTTTCTTTATAATTTATTGTGATAATCGGAATTGTATAAAATCTGGTTCTTCTAACCTGACAGACAGATGTGTTGCTGGGGAGTTTGTTCCGCCACTTCTTCTTCCCAGCTAAAACACTAGGAAGTGGCGAAGGGCAGGGCGTTTTTGTGGGACTGTCTCTTGTAATCTGACGTTCAAAAAGTGCTGATTATCAGCCTAATTTGAATAAATGACTTTTGATTTTGATTTTGATTTTGATTTTGAGACCCAGAAGCTTAATTAGGTATAGTGTGTTTGTTTTATGGAAGTAGCTTTCTATATAAAGGTTAATAATGAACTGGAAATTATATTTATTTACGCATACAAAACGGAATTACAATGCGTAGGTACAGTAAACTAAGAATATTCTCATCATCATTCTCCTGCTGTTATGTCAATTTATTAGGGGTCGGTGCAACATGACTTCCTTCATGGCTCTTTAGCAATCACCTTCTTCATTTTTTCTATCTATTTACATTCATACTCAAAACTTGTCTTACTTTATTTTCATCATTACTCCGTATTCTCTAAAACACGATAACCAATTACCAAACATCTTTTCAGTCACTGGCGCTACTGTTACAGAGAATCAATATGAGTGGATTCCCACTTTAAAGGGCAAAAAATTACTAATGTTGAACAAATATACGTATTCACAACATCATTCTAGTAATACTTATTACTGTTCGAAGAAAAACAGTGGATGTAAAACTGCGGTTAAACTTGATAAACATGGAAATATCGAAAAAGTCAGAGGTGAGCACTCTCACGAACCACCACACTACATGAAAACGGCGGCTGGAGACTATGTTAAACTTTAAGATTAATCATATTAATGACTAGCTGTTCCACGCGGTTTCACACACGCTGCTCAGCACCTGTTGGTCGTAGCGTGATGTTATATAGCCTATAGCCTTCCTCAAGAAATGGACTATCCAACACTAAAATAATTTTCCAATTTCAACCAGTAGTCCCTGAGATTAGCGCGTTCAAACAAACAAACAAACTCTTCAGCTTTATAATATTAAGTATAGATTTACAAGGGCCGTCATTGATTTAAATCCAAAAATTGTAAAACCAACAAAATAACTCTTTACGAGTTCTTTCAAATATTCAATCAAATTTTGTTTCAGTTTTTTTTTTCCACATATTTGTTTGTGACAATGTTCTTAGCCCAGACGTGTTTGTAGTTAGTAAAGTTAGTAAGGTCTTTGGTTTGTTCAAGATATGAAAAAAACATATTTTTTTAATTGACTTTTTTATATGATTACTAAAACTAAATATATGTTTGGATACTTAATTGTTGGTTTTTATTATACCATCACAAGCATTTTCGAATGACAAAAACTAAAGCATGACTGGGAATGTACCAGTCACAAAGCATAACAAATTGTGAAAGTGCCGTTAGTTGCCTTTTTCAAACCGCAAAGGTAATAAACTCCACGGATTTTAATTGAAAATAAAATACTTGATTTTAGTTACATTGTTCATGTTGAGAATATTATGTCAAATTATTATCAACTAGTGACTCGCCCAGCGGTTTCACCCGCTGCTCACCTCCTAAGAGTCATAGCGTGAAGTATTGTACATATAAACCTTCCTCTTGAATCACTCTACCTATTAAAAAAAACGCACCAACATCTGTTGCGTAGTTTTAAAGTTTTTAGCATACATACATACATACAGCTACTTTGTTTTATACTATGTTGTAGTGACGTCATTTAATTAAATGAAAGTGTGTGCTTATATTAATAAATTTTTATAAACATTAAACTTACTGTAATAGTTGTCTTTGGATCATGAATCCCTAGGTACTCAGTGTGAATAAAGTTTTAGTGTTTTAGACACCGATCTTGTCCTGATATCATCTCCACCGGAGTTTTAACCTTTCACATTCATAACTTGTTTTTGACATTAAAGTGAATTAACGTTACTAGTTGTGCCCAGCTGTATCACCTGCTGCTCAGGTCCCTTTCGTATTTTTAGGGTAATGAAAAATAGGTGTTGGCCGATTTTCGAACCTACCCGATATGCACGTCCAGCCGTTTCTAAGGAGTTTGGTAACAAAAACTGCGACAGTGGAATTTTATTATATAGTTATGAGTAAGGTCTTTTTTTTTCGGGTGGGAAATCATCTAATGACTTCCCCCGCTCTGGGAGGAACGGGGGAGCATGTCAGACTTGTACTGACTAAAACCCACCCATGTTCCTTCTATTGCCCTTTACGTTCCGGGGCCGCGGTATCTCTTTCGAACAACCCGCAACAATGAGTAAGGTCTTAGTTTTTCTTTAAGTCATTAAATTTATCTGCGAAATAATAAGTTATGACAGCTTTAAAAGTAAATTATTAAATATTTCAAATACTATATTTATTCATCACATAAAAGTCAGTCGGTAACTAAAATTTCCATTTCCACACATTTGCAGGATTTAAACATGAATGGATTCCTACTCCGATGGGCAAACGTTTATTGATGCTGAATAAGTTTACATATTCACAAGATAAACATAGCCACAGATATTAATTATTGTTCAAGAAAAATAAAGGGATGTAAAGTGTCAGTGAGATGTGAACATTTGCACGAACCGCCGCGATACATGAAAACGGCTTTAGGAGAATATATCAAAATTTGAGATTAGCTCTAAATGTTTTTCAATCCACAGTTGCATGCATGAAAAGTTCTTTCTTTAACATAATTTTTTATCATTTTTTTTTACCATTTCGAACATTTTTATGTTTGTGGTGCCTCTCTCTTCTCTTTTCTTATTTCTTTAGAGCTAAGACATACCGAGATACGACCAGACAGATCGACCGACTGACGAACAGGACGATATTATGAGTGTTTTCTTCTGAGACTGTTTGCCATACATGAAAATTTCAAAATAAAGCGGAAAATTTTCAAAAAAAATGGGTTATTGTACACACGACGACACATCAACCTATACAAAACCAGTTTATGCTGCTCTCTCAACAACGGATTGTACACCATAGATTTCAAGTACAATGAAAGATCCGCATAAACTGGTTTTGTATAGGTTGATCTGTCGTCGTGTGTACAATGTAAAAATAACACGTTAAAATGGTAGTTAGTCCCTTTGTTTGTTAGTTCAACTCGCATTTAGTCGTTTTTTTGTAATGAGGTTCCTCTTTAGAGATTAATAACGAATTGGAAATATTTTTGTTTTATTATTTTGTGGTCTATTCGCTTATTGGAGACTACAACACTTAGATATAGTAAACCTAAAATATCCTATAATCATAAATAGCCAGATACTGTCGATCATTAAAAATTTATAGCTTAGATGTCGTTTTAAGGACAAAGATTGTTAATTTAAACCAATTTTGATCTAAAACCTCCATTAGGGATCAGGCTCTTCAGATCCATGCGAGAAACATAGTGTTGTGTTTGCGTAACAATACCTGAACTATGGTTCTGATGATGTCCGAAATAAACGATTAAAAGAAAAACTATTTTTACAGGGCTTGAATATGAATGGATTCCTACTCGAATGGGCAACAAATTATTACTGCTGAACCAATATACGTATTCAAAACACCATTCTTCGAACAGTTATACCTGTTCCAAACGATTAGCTGGGTGTAAAGCTACAGTGAAACTTGATAAGCAAGGCAGAGTTGAAATAGTCAGAGGTGAACACACGCACGAACCGCCGCGCTACATGAAAACACCTGCTGGATTGTATATCAAAATATAAGAAAGCCGTAACAATGAAGTCATTGTGAACTCGGCTAACATTGTGCCGATTGTCGTATCGGCCAATGCCTTAATTGCCAAGAGCCTCGACGAACATCTGTCGAAGCTCTCCTTAGGTGGTTGGATTGTGAGGAGGTTCCTGTCTCTGGAGTCCTAACCAACGGTAGCTTGGAACCTGCTCTCGTTACCGGCGGAAACGTATTTTTATATTTTTAAATGTTTTTTTTTAATTTATTTTCTAAGAAATATTTAAAAATGTAAGTATAAGATGTAAAGTAAATAAAGGAAAATAATAAGTCATCGAAAAACATTCCAAGTCTACTAAAAATAAAAACACTGATTTTGCTGTAGCATGGTGTGACATTAGATAAAATACATGTTTAGTGATGGAGATGTATTGCTATGATGGGTAGTCCTTAACCACTATGATATTCAAGGTAAACCCTATAATCGGTCACGATCGAAAATCGGGGTAACGTTCCACATTGAAGAGGTTCATTTATCTTATGTAAGCCGCATGCTACAGCGAAAGCAGTAAAAGTAATAATTGTCTTTTTTTGCTCTAATTAGCTATGTTTATTAAGACTTAATAAAGAATTGGTGATCATTTTATATGGTTGTATTATTAAAAATATTTTGAAGACTAGAATAAACGAGAACTACAATAAACGGTTTAACTAAGAGTCATCAATTACGAGGGACTCAGATAGACCCATGGATGATTCTTAGGTAGGTACTAGTGGTAACTACTGTAGGTACATGGGACATGAAGCCGTTTTGATGAAGTCTACTCTTGGACAGAATTTAAGATTAGAGCCTTCACGCTTCACATGCATGCGACGTATTTGTATTCACATCATCAAAAATAAGCATATTTTATAAGTAATATTTTCATCTCTGCGCTTTTCCAGGGCTTCAATATGAGTGGATCCCTACTCCAAAGGGTAAACATTTATTACTGTTGAACAAATATACGTATTCACAACACCATTGCTGGAACAGTTACCACTGTTCCAAGCGATTAGCTGGATGCAGAGCTGCAGTTAGACTTGATAAGTTGGGAAATGTGTTAGAAGTCAGAGGTGAACACTTGCACGAACCGCCACATTACATGAGAACGATTTCTGGAAAATATATTAAAGTTAACCCATAATAATGAAATCATCGCGAAACTGCTTCCCTTTAAGAATCCCTACTGAAGTAATAGCACAAAATTAACGTTGGTTTGAGACTCAAAAAAAGGAAAAATAAACTCACAACTATTCTTAAACATTCCCTCATTTTATATATACAGCTGTGCCCAGCGGTTTCACCCGCTGCTCACTTAGAGGTATGAAAAATAGATATTGGCCGATTCTCAGACCTACCCGATATGTACACAAAATTTCGTTTAAGTCGGTCCAGCCGTTTCGGAGGAGTATGGGAACGAAAACTGTGACACGAGAATTTTATATATTAGATTAGTTGTCCCAGTGGTTTCACCCGCGTTTAGCTCCTTAGTGTTGTAGTATGATGTTGTATAGCCTCTTAATTTCGTGAAAGAATTAATACAAACTTTGCCACCCTGTTTCACCCCTTATTGGTTGAATATTTCAAAAATCCCATCTCAGTGAGCACCTACGTTCTTAAAGGATCCCCCATAAAAAAAATTGAGACTCCTTACACTTGTAGTTTCTGAGCTATCGCGATGGCTGAGTGATTTTCTCTTTTGTATAGGTATACATAGATGAATCTCAAGCCAATAATATTACTTAGAAGACACAAATAGTCGTATTTTTTGAATTGTCTACTTTAAACATTGATTAATAAATGATTGGATATTATGTTTGTTGTATAATTGACTGAGATATTAAAAACTATAATTTGCTCACCAAGAAATGGTGACTTGCAAGCCGTAGTCATGTAACCCTGGCAGCGTTATATGACTACGGGTTTTAAGGACACAAATACATAATTACACCAACCTGTATTCTCCATTTAAGCTTCAATTATTCACATCCATGCGATATACAGGAGCATTGTGTTCGTATATAAGGAGCTCTTGACTAAATAATAGCAGCCGATGGGGTCGATCTTGAGGTTAAGCCGCGCTTGCCTAGAGTGGTCTGTGGATGGGTAGCCACCCGTAACATACCGAGTTTCCTCCGTGCATCGGAAAATACGTTAAGCTGTTGTTCCCGGCTGTCATTTGTTGATTTTTGATAGTTGTTACAGATAGTCAGTGTCCCGAAAGTCTGACAACAGATTTTACCAAGGCCTATCGTATTACATAGTACTTACTATTTTTATTTGTCCCATATATATGTATTTGTAAATGTCTGTGATAGTTTGCATGTTGAATGGTATATGTTATTTTTTTTGTTATTTTGTTGCTCGTCGTAATTTGCGACTAATAAATGTTTTTTCTTTCTTTCTTACTGGGTTGTGGAGGTTAGATATACAGTCGCTTCATGTAAAATACTGGTAATCAGCTGCATCTAGTTATACTGGAAGCTGACCACAACATAGTTGGGAAAAGGCTAGGCAGATGATGCTGATGTGTTTGTAAATTAAGGGGATGTATTATTTTGTTACTAATATTTTTCTCTACATTTTACAGATCTTGTATATGAGTGGATTCCTACCCGAAGGGGGAATCGTTTATTATTACTGAACAATTTTACGTATTCACAAGATCACTCCAGCTCTACTTATTATTGTTCGAGAAGATTAGCTGGATGTAAGGCTTCAGTTAGATTTGATAAGTTTGGAAATGTGGTAAAAGCCAAAGGTGAACACTTGCACGAACCTCCACGTTACGTAAAAACGACTTCTGGAAGCTATGTTAAAGTTACTCCATAATCGCAGAAATAGCAGAAAATTTACGTTGACACATAATTTTTTTTAAATTAAATTATTTTTTTCTGAATTATTTTTCAAGAAATATTTAAGAAAAATGTAAAGTAATATGTAAGAAAAAAAAACAAAAGAAATAATGATCGCAAGAATGCTGACAATGGTCGTTAGTACAAAAATTGGAAATATTAGCAATATTAAAATTATAGTATTTGACGGGTTTTGGGTCTGCCTGTTTATGTATGTGAGTTTATATGTTTGTAAACACACCCACGATACAGGAGAAAATCCTAGTGTGGGGCAACGTTTTATAATAAATAAATAAACGTAGAGTTGTAAATAATATGCTATGTAATTAAACATTAATAAATAATTAGATATCATTCTGGTAGTATTATTGACTATATTTGCTGACGAATAACAATGCGAAGGATTTAATGTTAAATTAATTAATTTTCTGCAGAATTATTAAGGATTGAAAAAAAAAATTACTTAAAACCAGTCTAAAGAAACTTGAACCTGATAGGAGTATGGGCACAGATTACTAAATAGCTACTACGTAGGTATGGGTGGTTTGTCCCCGGAGCTGGTATCAAGTTGTCGTGTGCGCCAATTGAAAGATAGTCTAGTTTGCGTTTTACAACAAAACAATATCGATTTCAGTTCTTTCTCTGCTTAAATCTGACTGTTGATCAATTTATATTGACACGAACTGAGGACGGAGCCTATACAAAGGCATCCATCATTGTTTCCATTGGTGCCTCAAGTCTTTACATTCATGCGAGCAACAAATATATCATAGTTGTATTTGCAACCTTGAAGTATTATTAGGTTTTGAGTTATGTTTTATTCTGCGGGTGATAAAACCCCCTGGTACTGTTGTTTTAATTAAAGATTAAATCCCTTAACACAATGGTCTTTTTAAGGATGTACAGTATTCATTTGAATCAATCTTCATCTGAATTCTTACATAGATACACTACATACAATTATATTGTGTTTATATTTGCAACATAAAAGTATTGAGTTATGTTTTGGATACTAATTTATATTCAATTTTTACAGGACTTGAATACGAGTGGATTCCGACCCCAAAGGGCAACCGTTTATTAATGCTGAACAAGTTTACGTACTCACAACACAATTTAGGTTGTACTTTCTACTGTTCAAGAAGATCAGCTGGCTGTAAATCTTCGGTGAAACTTGATAAGTATGGTAATATCGAAATAGTAAAAGGTGAACACTCGCACGAACCGCCGCGGTACGTAAAAACGAATGCTGGAACGTATATAAAATTGAACTGAATAATGAAGAATCTGCATTGAGGAATTCTTAGAGAGAGAAGAAGTGGCAGGAAATAGATTGTATATTGTGTTGGATTCAATATTTTTTGTCCGGGTTGGACATGCTTTATTCGGAGTACGGATATTAATCAACAAACTCTCACTCATCGGAAAAAATATGGAATAGAGTTTGTTCCCGTTGAGTAACAATTTGGGACATTTTGTTCCCGATATGTAACCCTTTTACGTACAGTATAAATTGGTGGGAAAAAAAATATGGTTTTGAGTTACAGTGTTACTAATCGGTATTTTTTCCCAATGGGTGTCACTCAACGGGAACTAAGGGTAAGGGATTATAGAGTTCAGTGTAGGGTTTACGAGTGTGGTGTGAGAAAAGATGGCGCTAGACACCCTGTAGAACTGTCTCTTACCCACATTGGAATGACACCTAGGTACTTTAAGACGTCATAACACAACACTAATCTAGATCTAAAATAATCTTCCCAAGAATAAAACACAGAAGCAATGTTTCTGTTTTTATGGTTCCGTATCTCAAAAGAAAACTCTGTCTGTCTGTCAAAACCATCTTGGGAACGCGTAAAAATATCGAGTTGAAATTAAAATCAAATAATTATTTCTGTGATCCTTTGGACCCGTGAAAAATCAGCTTTCTTAGTCTACCCAGTCAAGGTATGGCCGTTTATGTCGAAAGCTTGTACGGAACCCACGGTACGCCACTCCAACTCGCACTTTGCTGGTATTTTTTTATTTGTGAATAAAGTAATTATAATTTTCCAATAAAGAATTCATTTTGATTCTTGTTTTTTTTTCAATGATAATTGAGAACGCTCACACCCACTTGACTTTAACGTGTACGCTTTATAAATATATTTGATTTATTACGACCACTGTTTTTGAAGGTTTTGCACTTGGTGGAGTATTCAAATAAAAGTAATATACATATGTATAGGTACGCCTATTTACAAAGTTAACACATGCGCATGGCAAGAATAATAAAAATTTACCATTATGAACACACCTGTTTTCCTTTCTAAGCAGTCCTAATTGCCTGTTGCCAAAAAGTTTTAACACCGTCTTAAGGTCGATCTTTAAACTTTAAATGTTGTCTGTACAGTTTATCCCCATCCTACAAAAATATTTTTGTTTAAACAAACACGGAGCAATTTTTCGCTGTTTTAAAGTTAAACGTAAGCATTGCTACATTAGTTCAACATTTTCTCATTCGCAGGTTTTCAGTATTATAAGTTCATTCCAACTCAAAAAGGCAAAAATCTTCTAATGCTGGACGACTATACATATTCGCAAGACCACTACAGTACGACCTACTACTGTTCGAAGAAAAGTGCGGGATGCAGAGCAACAGTGAAACTGAATAGATCTGGGACCATCAGGGAGGCGAACACCGTGCATACTCATGAACCGCCACGATACATGCAGTTGGCGACCGGAGAGTACGTTAGAGTAGCTTAGAATAAAAAAAAAACTTGGAGATGATTGTCGAGGCGTATGAAATTGTCTGTGGCAATCATATTGAAAAAACAAGATGGCGGTGTACTTCAAATTTTGTCCTGGCGCTAAAAATAAGACGCTTGTCAGTGGTCTCTTTGACGCATACGCACGCATCTCTTTGACGCAGCATAGAGCTTTAATTTAAAAAAAAACAGCTGATTCACTCTGGTTTTACACAGATGTTTAGAATAAAAATATCTTTAACTTATTTTTTGTTTAAGATTCTGGCACTATAGGTTGAATTGGATATTGATAAAAAACTTATTACTAAAATGTGTCTGCAAAATACTAGGCGCGACTGAAATGTGAGCTGTAACAGGAATTGTGTGTTTTACCTGTGATTACGTATTTGAAAAAAATAATAATAGTTAGTCCATTTTTTTGAGTAATTTTAGCAATAATTCGACATAGTTTTAAGTATGTTAATGTAATAATTATGTTCTGCTAAGAAGTGGTTTCTATTGACCAATTTTAGGTAATCTACCTCTTATTACCATATATTTTTTTTGTAACTAACGCACTTAACTCGTCTAAACAAACAAAATAGTTTGGATTAATAAAAGAACCTACGACGCGTTGTTATGCATGTATTTTCAAATAAAAATAAAATGTTCTTACTTTTTTATTTTATTTATAAAACGTTGCTCTACACTATGAATTTCTCTTGTATCGAGAGTGCGTTTACAAACAATTAAACTGACATACACAAACCTGAAATATTATTTGTAGGCCATACAAATATTTGTCCCCGCGACACGCAACGCAGCAGTCAATTTCAGCCACTGCGCCAACCGTGTCGTAGGTACACGCTACAAAAATATGTGACCCTTTTCAGGAGTTATTAGAAATAGGCTTAGAAGCACAAAAAAACAAGTGTTTATAAAAAAAAAAAATGAGAATATTGTTGTTACAATGGTCTAACACATATCGTCTATAAGATTCTGCTGTTTCCAACGTACAAATATTTCAGAGACGAAAAATTTTATGTATTAGAACAATTATATATATCAAAATTAGTTTTCCAATGTCAAGATCAAGAATAAGGAAAACGTTTACTACTATCAAATACAATGTCAAGGATAATTAAATAAAAGGTCATGAAATATTAGAGACAATGAAAATAATTATTCAGTCAAATGTCATAGATATTAAAATTATATTCAATTATGAGAAAAAAAAGAAGCAAACCGTCGTTTTATTTAAATTTTGAATCAAATTTATGATTCAAATACTCATTTGTTGACATTTCGCTGCTTAAATTCAAACGGGCAACAAATCAAAATAATCAAATATTATTTTTATTGCTAAAATCGTATCAATTCTTTTTATATTATTTATGCAAAAAAGACACCCAGTAATCTCCTATTATAAATGGTCCAATCTGTTTGCTGCCTTTTTGCATTTATACACTGTGTTTGGCTTACTAATATTTTGATGGACTATCCTGTAAGTCTTTATCCTCTCTTCTGTGAAGTTATGATTTTTAAAAACATTATGCAATTTATAATATACACAAATTGTCATACAGTAAACATTATTGTTTTATTTATTAAATAGTTTAATTCTCTGTGGGGTACACAAAATCTGTGGATATTTCGACTTTATAATAGTACCGTCATGAAATTATTTTATTACAGTCTTGAACAAACAAATTTAAAGGAAATTAGACTGGAAACAAGTTGTTGATTGGTCAACGGATTCTCATTTGAACTAAAATGAATTTATTTAATTTAAAAAAGTCATTTTTTTGTATAAGTATCGACCGCCTTTATGCAGACGGATAAATTTATTAATTTAAGGGGACACTATATTTTTTTATGAAATCGACGGACGAATTAAAGCAATTCTTAAAAAAAAATAAACAATAACCTTCGTCGAGTAGACGATGTGAATACTAAATACTCGGTTGAACTTGTTAATCCCCGTCGAGCTTTGGCTCGTGTGACGGATGGTCTTTGCGTAAAGGCTTCTGTGATCCGTTCCAGAAACCATAGCTCGTCGTAACGACGAAGGTAAGTAATTACATGTGTATTTTTTGTGTGTTTTTTTTTAATTATGGGAAACTAAAAAAATAAATGAGTACGAGTCCGTTTCCCAACACGTTTTGCATTTATTGTTGAGGTAATTTACATTATTTTTATTTCAGAAACCTCACTAGGAAAAGGTGACCCAGCTGTTGCAATTCCTCGTAACCAAAGAAAAAGGAAAATATGTGCGCTGTGCCCGTCTGCAAAACGAAGAATGACCAAAAGTAGTTGCTTAAGGTGCAAGAAATCTCTGTGTGGTGAGCACAAAATTGATATATGTCAGAAATGTTTGTATAATTAGATTTATACAAAATGATTTGTTTTTTTTTTGCTAAATTCTTTTTGTGAATTTATCGTAATCACATCGATTTGTGAGTGTTGTTTAACTCTAGTTAAATACACATATAGGTACATATTTAACTTCAGAAAAAAAGAAATGAACATGATTTCTTCTTTTTTGTTTTGAGTATATCGTTGATAATTTTAAATTACCAATGTGTGTGACTTTGCGCTAATAAAGATACAGAAAAGTTGCAACAGCACATGGAGAACATCAGAAAATATACATGAAAAGGTTAAAACAAAATCCAGAAAGATACGCACTGTTTAAAATAAAACACGCCGGCTGTGACTATGTGTATGGTCGAAAAAACGAAAATCAACGAAACATCCCGATGATGTTGTTGAAGCGATTACGGGTTACTGGTGGCTTAGTCTGCGCAGTCAAAAGATATGGTCGTTTATGTCGCAAGTTTGTAGGGAAACCTCAGTTCGCGAGTCTGACTCGCTCTTAGCCGTTTTTTACTATAATCTTATGGACATTACACACTGAAAAAAGTTATTCTAGATTACAAGGTGCCAACATCGAGCTTGTGCTGAAAAACAGACAATACCAAGTGACGACAGAAAAACTGTGAAGAGTAAGAAATTCTGTACATCAAAGAAGCAGTCATCTGGTGAGAATTATAAAACACTAGCTGTTCCCCACGGTTTCACCCGCGCTGCTCAGCACCTGTTGGTCGTAGCGTGATGTTATATAGCCTATAGCCTTCCTCAAGAAATGGACTATCCAACACTAAAAGAATTTTCCAATTCCAACCAGTAGTTCCTGAGATTAGCGCGTTCAAACAAACAAACAAACAAAACAAACTCTTCAGCTTTATAATATTAGTATAGATTTACTTCGAATAATTCCGAATAAGTCTGGGCGTATTCGGAGGGAATCGTTCCAAGTTTGCGATCAATTTAGTAAGAAAGTAGCAACAACTAGTTATACATGTATTGATTGCCCTGGTTCGCCTTCTTTGTGTCTTGGTTGTGTTCAAAGACGACCCCCTTTATAGGATAGGTCTGTATAAAATAATTTTGGGATAGAAATCAAGTTTAGGTTAGATAAAACTGAAAAGATTAAAATAAATTATTGGATAAAACACCATGGGTTTTATTTATTTCAATACTAATAAAACACGTAATTCTTGTGAGGTACTTTAAGTAGATATCCTTCTATTGAACAAGCAAACAAAAATAAAGGTCTATTTTGTTTCGTTTCGATCGTATCAAAAACCAGAAGATTTTGTTTAACATTAAGACTTTCTTTAAAATACTGCCTAAAATGCACACATTAAAATGCTACTTCTTTCAGACTTGAAGTTTATTAAGACGATTAGCGGTAAAACCTTGTTGATGGTCAACAGATTTACGTACACTGAGAACAATCGAGCCAAGAACACATACTACTGCTCCAGACGGTATAAAGGCTGCAAATCCAGCGTCAAATTTGATGGAAGCGGTAAACTAACAAGTATGAGAATGGAACACAATCACTCTCCACCAATCTACCGCTCAACCCACAATGGACTCTATGTCAAGTTTAGCACTGATCAGAAACCTTTGAATTATAATTATACACCTTGGCGCTTTTGAAAACCTACTGTCAGTTTACGTTCACACAGAAGAACCGTATTAACAGGTTTGTTTTTAACAGATCCTTTATTAAAAAAAAATAGTTGCAATTACGACGAGCACACAAAATAACAAAAAAAAACATTGAACATAAAAAGCATCACAGCATTTAAAAATACATATAGAACAAAAACAAAAAAATTGCAAGCCACGACTGCGACAATTAGGTCACCACACAGCCTAACGCTGTGCCATGGGAGCCCACAGCACAGCGCTGGTTAATGGTACAGGGTAATATTCACACTGCATTAACAAGACTATAATCAGTGATGATTAAGTATCAGCCCCGCGCGTCTTCGATCCGTTAAAACTGATCAGTGTTTTAATAAACTTATTTTTCTTTCTTTTTTCTTTACTCTTGTTAGAACATCATCATACAACTCCTACGTCATGCAACTACATCTATCATCGATGACATCAGACTCCTGTGTGAAACGTAATTAGTCGTGTGCATAAAAGCAATTTTTTTGTCGGCTAAATCTAATATTTATCATGTTCTATATCATGCCTACCTGTTATTTGCATGGTTGCTGAAATGCAGTTTTTAGATGTTAGTTTATTTCAATTTGTATGTATGTAACCGTACTGTTGGTTGCTTATTGTAAATAAACTAGCGGCCCGGTACGTGCTTCGCTACGTATTTACAAAAAATGTGATGCAGCGCCATCTGCCGGACAAAATTGTGAATCTAAACAATTCCCAGATCCCCTTGAACACACACAAAAAATTTCATCAAAATCGGTCCAGTCGTTTGAGAGAAGTTCAGTGACATACACACTCACAGAAGAATTATAAAAAAGATAAATAAAAACCAGTTTATTCTTATCCAGAAATTTCCTTTAATTTTATTAATCTGCGCATTAAAATCTAAATGAAATGCTGGGATAACATTAGAACACGACATGATAGTCTACCTGGTCTCTTTTTCTCTGACTGTGCTATGCCAGATCAGTACGAGTTTAAATTACACGGAAGTGCATTCTCCTGCAGCCTCTTGGTCGGCTGTACCCTCGTATTTGAATACAATATGTTGTCCATTGTTTTAACCAGTCAGTCATATTTCCTGTTTAACATGTTTTATTATAATCATAGGTAGCTAAAAGCATTATGTATATAAATTTTAATGTTTGTTAAATATATTTGATTTAATATATTTTTTTGGTATTTCATTTAACGACAGAGAATTGATTACCAGAACTTATACGCCAAATAGTTATTATGTATTGCGAGTTTTAAAAAAATGCCTTTTCTTATCTTACAAGAGATTTCACTTAAAATTGAATTTAAACTAGAAAATACCCCCGACGCAGAAAACCTCTAATAGAAAAAAAAATACAAATTGTTCATTTACGTTTAATATAGGAAAATATTTTAATACAACGGTCGTTGCGTCGGGGAAACCTTTTTATCACTTTCTGGGGATATCTTAGGCCGTGCGGGTGCCCGCGCCGTGCGCACGCCTAACGCAGCGCACGGCCTATGAGATTACATGAAACAGCACCCCACGCGGGCGCCCGCGCCGTGCGCACGCCTAACGCAGCGTACGGCCTTATCTGCTTGTACCAAGCGGTCTACTTAACACGACGACATCTTTTGTATTGAGATATTCCGTGGTACAAAGATAGACAGTTTTATGACTGACTTAGGGCCTAATGTATATTTAATTGTGTCCAATCTCAAAAACATGTAATTAAATTTTACAAAACAATTACTCTTCCAGGTTCATACAAAATGATCCCAACGAAAAAGGGTAAGCATCTGCTGATGTACCAAGGATTCACCTTCTCACAACAGCATCACTCCTTAAACTACTACTGTTCCAAGAAAGATTCTGGTTGCAAAGCTCGAGTCAAGCTGGACAGGGATGGCAGGATATTGCCATCTTCGCAAACCATGCACGGCCATCAACCACCACGGTACATAATCATGGCGAAGGGAGAATATTTAAAATTGTCTTAAATGTGTTACTGTTTATGTTTTCTGTAATTTTTGCACAATATTTATACTAATATTATAAAGCTGAAGAGTTTGTTTGTTTGTTTGAACGCGCTAATCTCAGGGACTACTGGTTGGAATTGGAAAATTCTTTTAGTGTTGGATAGTCCATTTCTTGAGGAAGGCTATAGGCTATATATATATATATATATAACATCACGCTACGACCAACAGGTGCTGAGCAGCGCGGGTGAAACCGTGGGGAACAGCTAGTGTTAAATTAACGTTAAGCTAAGTAATATAATAGTATATTATGATCAAAAAGTTAAGTCATCATTTTGATGAAAAAAGATCATACTTGTATTTTTGATTATGTCTAAGACACTTTCCCCGTATCTCTTAAAGATTTAAGTTTTCCCATATTGTCCCAATAACTTAAAGAAAACCCTGTTATATAGTAGTATGTTATGACCAAGTTTGACGTTATATTCAATTACTATAATTTTAAACACACGTTTTAGATATATCTACTTTAATCATGTTTGTATATATATACATATGTATCTGAAATATAAAATTCTCGTGTCACAGTTTTAGTTGAAACACTCTTTTAAAATAGCTTGACCGATTTTTTATGAAATAACGTATATTCGGTAGGTCTGAGAATCGGTCGTCATCTTATTTTCATACCCCTCTCCGGAAATGGAACTGTGCAGCGGGTGAAACCGTCAGGCACAGCTAGTATAATATATAATAAATAGTTACAGTAGTACTTTTTAAGTACATAGTAAATAAATCATACTTTTCATAGGCAACGACTTTTTGCCTATGAAAAGTATGATTTAAAATTGCTTATAGAACTTTCTAGAATCAACAATAGACTCAACATTTTATGTTTAGGGACATTTTACATATTGTTATATATACTTTACGTGGTCAATATTAATTGTTTAGATGTAGTTATGTAGTTAGTGATAAAAATGCAAGCAGATCTTATAAAATAATTAATATGTTTATTCTTCTCAACTCAACCGCACATCCATGGTAACACTTTAATCCTAAATGAATAAATCCTAAAAAGTAGGTACATCAACAATGTGTATTTTATTATTACTAAATTAATAAAATCAACTGATTTAACGCAATGATTTATCTCTTATTTTTGCCTCGTACCTTCAAAACCCTCATTAATCAAAGAAAGTCATTTTTAGTCTATCATCTTTGAAAATTAGCTTCCTCTAGTTGCCCCACAAAACCCTGACTTCCACTGCTGCATCCTGTCTGACCTAGTCACTTTATTTAACGCTGTCAGTCTTGCTTGCCTCGGAGGCATCCAATATTACGTTTACTGGCGCCAGACCAGGATTCTTTTGCTACCAGCCATCAATGTCACCGGCTCGTTGCCGCTGCACCATCAGCTGATACACTCAGCAAGCTATGTCGGTGACTCCAGCTCTAGAGTCCTATTATATCTAAACTATGACCTCCATTCCACAGATTACGGATTCGAATATGTAAGGTCACAAAAGCACAAGCTGTTGATTCTCGTCGGTGGATACACCTTCTCAGAGTCAAGCAAAGGATATTGGCGCTGTTCTACTAAAAATCCAACCTGCAAAGCGAAACTGAAGATGAATAATTGTCAACAAATTACAAGTTTTAATAACCAACATTCACATCCTCCAAGAAAATATTGTATAGTTAATGGGAATTACGTTCGCATGTAATTTAAATGTATTGATAAGGAATTAGAAAATTAAATGTAAAATACCTAAAACCTTAGTGGTTTTGGTGCGGATATGCTTTGGCAAGCCATCCTTACTTCCTTACTTTAATATTATAAAAGCGAAAGTGAGTTTGTTTGTTTGTTACCTCTTCACGCTTTAATGGCTAAACCGATTTTGGTACAGAGATAGTTGGGAATCAGGAGACGGACATAGGCTAATATTTTTTTGAAAAAAGTGGGATGTGAGGGGGAAAGAGGGAAGAAAAGGGAAAACTTAGAGTTGCTATTACAAATCAATAAGGCGCAAGGGGAACTGTGTTACCCCGAATTTAACGCGAGCGAAGCCGCGGGCAAAAACTAGTAAAAATATAAATCTAAATGAAATTGAGTAAATAAGTATTTAATACGCCTAACATTAGTTGGATATTTTATCTTATATCTTAATAAAATCCATTCAAAATAAGTAATTGTCTTTAATTTAACAGAAAACAAGTTTGAAAAGTCATTTCGGGAACGCGTCCAAAACATCAACATTAGTCTTCAACTTACTTAGGCCGCGGTATCTCTTTCAAACAACCCGCATCCTCGGCAGGAAGTGGCGCTGGTAGGCCCATCTGTTTTGCTGACATCTCTTTTTGAGGCGCGCCTCTTCAATCTATTAAGAGTAAGAAATAACGTAGTAATTATTTTAACTCTTTGATTTTGCTTTATAAGTTTTAAAATCGCAAATTACTAAATCGGAATTCGCTATCTTCGTGGTATTGTGTCATAATATCCTATTAATATTATAAATGCGAATGTTTGTGAGGATGAATGGAGGGATGTGTAGGTGTATGGATGTTTGTTACTCTTTCACGTCAAAACGGCTGAATATTGATGCCGATATTGATGAAATTTGGCACAGAGGTAGATAGATAAAGACGGGCCTGTTGGTCTAGTGGTTAGTGGCCCTGACTGCTGAGCCGGAGGTCGTGGGTTCGATTCCCACCCAGGATAAACTTTGTGTGATTAGCATGATTGTTTGTTCTGTGTCTGGGTGTGATTTATCTATAATATGTGTGTATTTATAAATTATATAAGTATGTATATCAATTGTCTGGTTACCATAACACAAGCTCTGCTTAGCTTGGGATCAGATAGCCGTGTATGAGTTGTCCCAAGATATTTATTTATTTATTATAGATAGTCTAGTCGTAGATTTTTTTTCGATATCACACGGGCGCAGCCGCGGGCGCCAGCTAGTAAATAATAATAAAATCATGTGTGTTTGAATCCAGTCCACTCTCTGCACATACCACTTTTGTCACTGAAGCTTATAATTAAAAAATAGCTATATTTATTTATCCCACCATTTAATTATAGGCACGGATTACCAATATGCATTCACGAGATCACAAAAAGGCAAGCAGTTGATTCTCATCGGCGGGTACACCTTCTCAAGAGCTCAAAGACGTACAACGAGTGGAAGTGCTTGGGTCTGCGCTACTCGGTCTATAGGCTGCAAAGCGAAAATCAAATTGGATAGCGATCAAAGAATTATAAGCCTAAATAACGAACACAATCATCCACCAAAAAAATATGTATGTCTTAATGGTGAATATATTGTCGTGTAAATCATTATGTTCTCTTACAACTACATGATTTATTTGTAAAGGCTGTGCCTAGCTTTTTCATCAGCTGAGTGTCGTAGCGTGATATAATAGAACCTATAGCCTACCTCGATACTTTCTTCGAATCAGGAGTTCCTGAGATTAGCGCCTTGAACCAAACAAAATACAAATAGCTTTTAAACATTTAGTATTAATAGAAATATCACAATGTTCGTCTTTGCATATGATTATGAACACAAAAATAAATATATGCAAATGTATACTTATAGGTACTTACCCTGTATATTATTTTGTAAAACTACATCCTGTAATTTTATTTGTTTTTATACGAAATACCTACTTTTCATATAATTGTGTGAAAAAAACACTAAAAATAAATAAATAATAATATAGAATAAAATAAAATAAACTTTAGTTTTTTCAGTAACTAATCTAATTATTTATGTACTCGTATGCTCCTCGCTAAAGTGTGAACGAAAATTGAATTTTATTTACAAATATCTGTTTTGTTAACACAGATTACAAATATGGATTCACAAAGTCACAAAAAGGCAAGAAGTTGATTCTAATCGGCGGGTACACCTTTTCACAAGCTCTTGGGTGTCATTGGGTCTGTTCCACGAGGTACGCAGGCTGCAAAGCGAAACTCAAGTTGAATAAGGATCAAAAAATTATTAGCATGCAAAGCGATCATACTCATCCTCCAAAAAAATATTATTGCTTTAAAGGAGAATATATTGCTTTATAAGTCGAATGTAAAGATTACTATATTGAAATCTGTTTCCCAACCATTGTAATCTAATCTGATATATATAATGTTCGTGTCAAAATGTTCGTTCCCAAACTCCTCTGAAATGACTCGACCGATTATTATGAATTTTTTTATGCATATTCAGTAAGTCTGAGAATCGGCTACTATCTATCTTTCAAACACCCAAATGTTAACACTTGCACTTGCACTTGTTTAGCAGCGGGTACGGCTAGTTTCTAAATAAAATACTAGCTGTTCCCCGCGGTTTCACCCACGCTGCTCAGCACCTGTTGGTCGTAGCGTGATGTTATATAGCCTTCCTCAAGAAATGGACTATCTAACACTAAAAGAATTTTCCAATTCCAACCAGTAGTCCCTGAGATTAGCGCGTTCAAACAAACAAACAAACTCTTCAGCTTTATAATATTAGTATAGATATATACCAATTTCTATTTTCTTTAGAATGAATAATGTTATTAAAAACGCCGAATTAAATTAAAGTTGTAACGGAAATTGAAATGTAAGTAAAGCATTTACAGTATTTTCCCGAAAAGACATTGTTGTGTGCACATAAAAAATATATCTTTTGCACAGTTACAAATAAATGGTAGGCACATTTTACCTGAGTATTGATTATTTGTGTTGTAAAATGATATGTCATTTGAAGAGTAAATAAAACATTAAATTTGAAATCGAAAAGGACTGTATTTTTTTATCATCTATATAATTGATCTCATCACTTTTTGTCCAACAGCGTGTTCATTCTTAGTAAATAATAAGTAAATATTTAAGCACCTAACTTTAGTATTTGTATAATATAATAAAGCAATGACATTAGCAAAGGGTCATGGGCATAATGGGCTTATTCCAACAAAGTTAAAATATATTTCAAAAAACTATAGCTCAAAGTATGAATTGAAGGAGTTGGAGAACTTTCTCCAATTCATACTATTGCAAAAAGTCTCTATATACCAAGTAGAGTATAAATGCAATTTCTACAATAGTCATTGGTTCTTAAAATCACTTTGAAGAATACTTATTTATTTATTCATTCATTTAACAATTTCCAATGTGTTTGGATAAGTGCTACATTAATTAATTTGAAAAACCTTTAAAAACAATATAATAGTAAATTGAAAAAATATAAAAACAAAATATTAATCAATAAAATTTTCACTAAAAATATTATAAATATGATGTCAATAGATTGTAAATAGTCATTGTATTAATTATTATAATAGGTTTCAAATGGTTATAAATCAATTAAGTGCAAAAGTCTAATAACGCATTGGATGTACTCGAATAAATGTCATAACTAAATGGTATGTACAAAAAGGTAAATAAATCACTTTTTATAAAAACTATTTATCATCATTTATCTTCCAATTCTGACAGAGAATATAAACATTTATTTAAAAGGAATGCTTTAAATTTAGCTTTGAATTGAGTATCCTTATAAATCAATAATCTGAAGTCTGGAGGCAACCTGTTAAATAATTCTACTGCTTGATATTTAGGGCAATGTTTAGCAATATTGAACTTGGATACAATTTTTTTTACAACATTTCGTCTAGTGTTTTGTCGTAAAGGGTTTGTGTTAGAGCTAGGCACGGAACAAGTAGAATTGACTAAGGGTTGTTGAAAATGAGTATCGGATTTTTTCTTGTAAAATTGAATATCGGTTTAAATGTTTGACTAAATACTTGTTGTAATAAGATAAAATTAAGTCCTTAATTATAATACCATTTGAAATATGTTTCAATTCTGTTAGTTTTACGCCCTGATTATATAAAAAATGCCCATAGTCCATTTTAATTTAAATATTTTACTAAATTACTATACCGACATTTATTTATCCGCACAGATTACAAATTCACAAGGTCACAAAAGGGAAATCTCCTGATTCTCATCGGAGGATACACCTTCACAAAGACCTGTCGAGACGGAACTTGGGTTTGTTCCACAAAAATGCCAGGTTGCAGAGCAAGGCTCAAGCTTGATCGCGATCAAAACATCGTTAGCCTTTATAACGAACATCCTCATCCACCTAAGAAATATTGTATTATTAACGGGGAGCATATTCGAGCGTAAATTTAATGTACACTGAATATCAGTCTCGTTCGCGAGTTCTAAGTGGGTGGTCGCTGATGTGTGATCGCGCGATAATGTCCGTCGATACGATTAAGTGTGCGAACTGTAATGTGGTGATTTCGGAAGTCCTTGCGTTTATTCGTAATAAACATGACGTGATGGACAATGAAAGTCTCATAAGAATATGTGTGTCGGCGTTTTCCGAGGAGGACATCGACGAGGCTAAGAAATTGCTATGCAGCACGACAAACATCGGTAAACGACTGAAGTCGAGGCGAAAAGATAAGAAACTAAAGGATTTAGAAGACATGATCTCGGTTTTCAAGACTTTAGACCCTGATCAATTGCCGGTTTTTGTTGCCTACGAGCTACAAAAACTGCCACCTGTGAGTTTCGACCACGTAGACGTCACGAAATTACTCAAGGACCTGGTAACTTTGCGTGCGGAATTAAATGATATTAGAAATAATTTTGTCACTAAGAACGATCTAGAAGTGGCCCTGAAAGAGAATAATATCATACAATTGAATCAGTTACCAAATCCAATATTTAACTCTAATGTGAATAAAATTAGAGGTGGAAGGTATAACTTAAACAGCGGACCGTTTGGATTGTCGCCGCACCTACCCTCACGTTTACATTCACAACATTCACAGCTGATCGATTCGGACACTCAATCGCAAACGCAGCTAACTTGTGACGATGGCGCGGACGGGCTGAAGTATCGTTCTCTCGTTCACTCTCAAGCACGTGACCTACCGGTGGTCGCTGAGCCTGCTACGACACCGGTTAACTCGACATTTCTGGAAAACACGGATGACAATACAAATCAAATACAGTCTATGCAGAGTAATAAAACTATGGTAGAAGTATTATTGCAAGGGGAGTGGCCTAAAAAACATTCTAAAGATGGTTGGACGCTGGTCCAAAATAAAAAGTCTAAGAATCGGTTCGAGGGAAAAACGGGAACTGCTAGTCCTAACAGTAACTTTAATTTTAGGGCTGCCGATTCAAAAATTCCACTTTTTATTACGAACGTTGACAAAGAGACTACTGAAAAGGATATTTGTGATTATATACAAAATAAGACTCAAGAAAAAGTACAACTTCAGAAAATTAATATGAAATCTGAAAGACCGTACAATGCTTTTAAATTGTTTGTCTCTAAACACAAGTTGAATAAATTTTTAGATGACAAAATCTGGCCCGAGGGCATACGGTTTAGACAGTTTATTTACTTTAAGAATAATACAATAAAAGTAAATGAGCAGCTCAGTGTTAAAAATACAACAAACACATAATGGATTGTATGTCGAACGTTAAACTATGTACATTCAACTGTAAAAGTATAACTCGATCAGCTGATTGCGTTCGTCAACTATGTGCACGAGCCGACGTGATAGCGTTGCAGGAGACCTGGCTGTTGCCCCACGACGTGCCCTTCCTGGCGACCATTGATGGAGACTACGCGTATACTGGGAAATCAGCCGTGGACATCTCTGCTGGTGTACTGGTTGGTAGACCGTACGGCGGTGTGGCGCTGTTGTGGCGGAAGTCTTTATTTGCCTCGGTATCGGTTGTTGATTGTGCTAGTGATCGTGTCGTGTGTATCAAAATAGCGCAAGCCGAGCGGTCTTTACTTATATTTAGTGTGTACATGCCCACCGATTGTGCTGAAAATCGTACTGAGTTTACGAGTTGTCTAAGTGAGATTATTTCAGTAATTGAAAGCAGTGAAGTGGAGTCGGTCTTTGTGTTGGGAGACTTTAACGCGCACCCAGGGACTCGTTTCTCACGTGAGTTACTTTTAACCTGTATTGATCAATCATGGTCCTGCATTGATACAGAACTGTTGCCGCAAGACTCGCATACTTTTACTAGCTTCGCCAACGGCTCCCACCGCTGGCTAGATCACTGTGTTGTCACGGAGGCCGCCAGGCATTTAGTGAATAAGGCGTCTATTTTGTACGGTGTTTACGTGTCGGACCATATTCCGTTATTAATAGAATGTAATATTAATTTAATTAAACCTAAAATTATGGAATCTAACAATATTCGTAATAAGATTGTGTGGGGTGAGAGGGATTTAGAACAGATAAATAAGTACTTTGATTACTGTAATAGCAACTTAAAACTAATAGATTTCCCTTCAGAATTATGTAAATGTGCTGATAATATGTGTCACAAACCTGAGCATCGTTTGGTGATAGACAGGTTGTATAATAAATTAAGCTGTATTTTGAAAAAAGGAGCTGAACTCACATATGCTGGTTCTATTAAAAAACGGCATAAAGGAAATCATGTAGTAGGGTGGAACAAACACGTACGAGAGGCTCACCGCGATGCCCGACTGTGTTATCAATTGTGGTTGTTAAACAACAAACCTACTTCTGGATCTATTTATCAAGATATGTGTTCATCGCGAAATCTTTTTAAAACTAAATTAAAATATTGTCAAGATAATCAAGATAAAATTAAAATGGATATGTTAGCATCTTGTCACAAAAGCAAACAATTTAATAAGTTTTGGAAATTAACAAACAAATTAAAACATAGGTCGGGGGTGCCGGTGAGTGTCGCGGGCGTGAGTGACCCCGCGGATATAGCCAACGCTTTTCAAAAACATTTTCATGTTAACTCGCGTTTGTGTGGGTATAGCGAACCAGCAGCTAGCGGCGCGGGGGTGGCCGTGACTAGGGCTCCCTCTGTCAGGTTCTCCGCTAAAGAAGTCGCGAGATGTATCCAGGACATGGTGAGGGGAAAGTCCCCCGGTCACGACGGCCTCAGCGTCGAACATCTTAAATACGCTGGGGTACACTTACCACGAGTTCTTGCTATGTTTTTTAACCTATGTCTTAGCCATAGTTACTTACCTGTGGAACTTATTCATACAATTGTTGTGCCTGTAATTAAGAATAAGACTGGTGACGCCTCCGATATACCCAACTATAGGCCGATATCGCTGGCCACTGTCTGTGCTAAGGTATTGGATAGTCTGCTTAATCAAATCTTATCTAAACATATTGATCTCGAGGATGGTCAGTTTGGTTTTAGACCAAACCTGTCTACAGACAGTGCCAATTTTATGCCTTAAGCAGACTGTCCAATATTATACAGACAGAAAGACTCCTGTTGTAGCTTGTTTTCTGGATTTGTCGAGGGCTTTTGACCTGGTCAATTATGACCTGCTCTGGTACAAACTCACTGAGGACACTACTGTGCCAGCTGATGTAATATCACTGTTTAGACATTGGTACAGTAGTCAAAAGAATACAGTGAAGTGGGCAGGCTCATATTCTCATATGTTTGGACTAGATTGTGGGGTGAGGCAGGGGGGTCTGAGCTCCCCCCGTCTTTTTAACCTATATATGAATAAGCTGATAGGTAGGCTCAGTAGTACTAAAGTCGGCTGTCACGTGGGCGGTGTTTGCGTGAACAACATCAGTTACGCTGATGACATGGTGCTGCTGAGCCCATCTATCAGTGCTATGAGAAAATTACTCAAAATCTGTGAAAGTTATGCGGTGACTCATGGGCTCAAATACAATACCGATAAAAGTGAGTGGATGGTTTTTAAATCGGGTACTTTGACCTACGACCAGCTGCCTGAACTCTCCCTCTCTGGGTCTCTTTTAGGTCGGGTGTCGAAGTTTAAGTATTTGGGTCACTGGGTCACCGATGACTTAAAAGACAATGTGGATATAGACAGGGAACGCAGGTCGCTGGCTGTCCGTTGCAACATGCTGGCCCGCAGGTTTGCACGCTGTACTGAGGATGTAAAGATAACGTTGTTTAAGGCCTTCTGCCAGTCGTTTTACACGTGCAGCCTGTGGACCAAGTACACACAGCAGGCATACAGTGACCTGCGTGTCCAGTACAATAATGCATTCAGGGTGCTTTTGGGGTTGTCGAGGCGATGTAGCGCGTCAGGGATGTTCGCTTGCGCGGGTGTCGACGGGTTCGCCGCGATCATGCGGAAGCGATGCGCTTCCATGTTGGCGCGCTTGCGCTCGTCCTCCAATGGCATCCTGAATGTGTTTTCAGATCGGTGGGACTCTCCCCTCTTACGAAGGTGGATAAGTGTACAGACACACCTATCCACATAACGAGTGTGATTATAAATTTAATTCTAATACTAACATTAGGCTAAGTTACTTTACTACTAACAATATATGGATTTATCTGAAATAAATTATTTGAATTTGAATTTGAATTTATATCTTATAAAATGTATGAATTAAAAAAAAACTTTATAGTAAAGGATAATATAACTTTTTTTATTTTTTATTCTATAATATATGAACTGTTATTTTATTAGCTTATAGTTAATTATATTGTGCATGCTGTGGTCTCCTGTAAGTGAAGGAGTGCATCTACGTGATACTATTGTCGTCCATTAATTAAGTTAAATGATCTGTGTACATCTTTTGTTGGAGATCCTTAATAAATAAATAACATGAACGTGCCTGACATGAAGCAACTGTTGAGGGAGCGTTTCTTTGGTCGCCTGAAGAAGGTATTAAAAAGCCTTCTTTCCGGCGGGAACAAGGTGCGCGCCTTCAACAGTTGGGTCATGCCGGTTTTAATGTACTCTTTCGGCATACTCAAATGGACGCAGACTGAACTCGATGCCCTGGATAGGAGAGTCCGTACATTGCTGACTGCAAATCGGATGCATCACCCACGATCATCGGTGATGAGACTGTACATCCCACGGAAGTGTGGGGGTCGAGGCTTTTTAAACGCAAAGACCCTCCACAACCGAGAGGTGTGCAGTCTCAGGGAATATTTCTTAAAAGCCGACGTGGGTATGCACCGAGATGTAGTCGCAGTGGACAAGGGACTCACCCCGTTGTCCATGGCTAAAGAGAATTGGCGCAAACCTGTAGTACTTACTACCGATGACCGCAAGGAAGTATGGCAAGGTAAGGAGCTTCACGGGCGCTTCTACAAGGCTCTTCATGGGCCCGATGTAGATTTTCTGGCGTCCGTGTCCTGGCTACGATTCGGTGACCTATTTGGGGAAACTGAAGGTTTTGTCTGTGCGATTATGGACGAAGTTATGTTGACGAACAACTACCGGAAATATATTATGAAGGATGGGACGGTTGACGTGTGTCGGGCATGCCATCGTCCTGGTGAGTCCATCAGACATATTATTTCTGGTTGTTCTCGTCTAGCTAACAGCGAGTATTTGCATAGACACAACCAAGTAGCCAGGATTATTCATCAGCAACTTGCCTTGAAATATAATCTTGTTGAATCTGAGGTACCGTACTAGCGACGACGTGCGCGTACGACCCAGTTCTCGAGAAAGACCATGTCACGCTGTACTGGGATCGGTCTATCATTACTGACAGGACTATTCTCGCCAATAAGCCTGACATAGTGGTGATAGACCGATCAGCGCGCCGCGTAATGATAATCGATGTTACCATCCCACATGACGAAAACCTCGAGAAAGCTGAGAAAGAAAAACAACTAAAATATCTTGACTTGGCACACGAGGTTGTTGACATGTGGAATGTAAACTCGGCTATCATTGTGCCGATTGTCATAACGGCCAATGGCTTAATTGCCAAGAGCTTCGACGAACATCTGTCGAAGCTCTCCTTAGGTGGTTGGATCAAGGGCCTGATTCAGAAGGCAGTACTCCTCGACACGGCCCGCATTGTGAGGAGGTTCCTGCCTCTGGAGCCCTAACCACCGGTAGCTTGGACCCTGCTCCCGCTACCGGCGGAAACCTATTTTTATATTTTTAAATGTTTTTTATTTATTTTTTATTTTCTAAGAAATATTTAAAAATATAATTGTAAGATGTAATGTAAATAAAGAGAATAAAATAAAAATAATAAAAGTGAATTTTGGAAGTTTTTTATTTAAATCCCAATCCAATCACAGCTCCTTTTATATTTTAAAGTAATTAGTAAGCCATTTGAAAACATAGAGTTCAGATCAATGTTCTAAGGAAAATAAATGGCATATTTATTATTAGTCTACTTACAACGACAAATGACAATGGGACAATGTTCCTTCTTTCCACTTTTCACGCTCTATTGCGACTGTAGGCCTATTTTTTAAGAACATGAAATGGATGAAAAATGAAATAAATCCAACCTAAAATATGTCACTGGTGCGATATTTAGAAGTAAATAAGTCATACAATAACTACAAATTGATCTTTCGTACAGATGTAACATACGAGTACGTAAAATCACGAAAAGGCAAGCAGTTGATTCTCATCGGGGGACACACCTTCTCAATCGTTGCTCAAGGAGCTTATACGTCGTCTTGGGTATGTTCTACGAGGAATCCGAAGTGCAAGGCGAAACTCAAGATGGATCTAGATCAGAATATCATCAGTCTTTATAATGAACACTCTCACCCACCCAGGTATCGTAAGATAGGTGGGAAGAATATTCTGATATGAATAAAACGATAACGAGGTAAAGTACCTCGAACTCAAATAAATAAAAAAGAAATAAATCTTAATTTTAAATAAAATATAATTCTTAAATTAAAACTTTATTCACTTATAGGTCCGTCTACACCTTGTTTGTTATTTTTCAAAATATGTTTGTGCACTTATGCTGAATCAAAGTTTTTATTTCCTATTAAAAAAATAACATAAAATAAAGTAGTTTTGATGTCTCCCTTTGTTCAATATGTTCAAAAGAAAAGTACATAATATAAAGTGGGTTATGAAGTGGTGTCAACATTCACATGGTTTCTTCCGGAAAGGTTACACATACTTAATCATTAGACAATGTAAACCAGAATTTACGATGTTTTTACATTATGACGTCACTTCGGTTCACGCGCGTGAAACAGAAACGGAGATTTCTGACAATTCGGACACAATAAATTCGGAAGCATTGTCTGAATTGACACATTTAAGTTAAAAAAAAATCTCCTCTGACGATTTGGACACCAATAAAAAAACTGTTCTGTGCAGTCAGATGTCGTTCGCAAAATAGTGTTTGTTACGATTGCTGTCCTCCCTCAGCGACGCCCGTAGCCGAAACTCGTAGCCCTTAGCGTGTAGTCGCTTAGATTTTTGCCCTGGCTGGAGGCCTTACACTCGAAGGACCCACAGGACTGGCCGATTAAGCAGACCACACTAGAATAGTTGTGGTAACGCATTTTTGCGACATATTAAAACTATCTGAATGTACTCGACAGCTTCAATAATTTGATGGTGTCCGAAATGTTCGCGTGATTCGGACACTATGTCCCAATCGTCAGCGAGTCCAAACGGGTTTATTTATTATGTTTATTTATAAAAGTCTAAATTTTATTGTTTGTTCACAGATATCAAATATGAGTTCGTAAAGTCACAAATGGGCAAGCAGTTGATTCTCGTCGCTGGATACACTTTTTCAAAGAAATCCCAAGGGGTTACTTGGACTACTTGGGTCTGTTCTACGAGGAATCCAAAGTGCAAGGCTAAACTTAGGTTGGATGGCGACCAAAAAATCATTAGCCTTGATAACGAACATCCTCACCCGTCAAGATATTTTAAAATTGATGGAATGAATATTCGTATGTAAATCAAGTTATGTTTACGCATACTGTTTTGTTTTTATTCTGATGTTTCAATCGTAATTACAACTATGATCTTCGATGATCGTTTAAAATTTAAAGTGACGTAGACTATCAATTTTATCAGTTTCGACATAATTTGGTACGCGTTACCTTGTAATAATCAAAAGTCCCAGTTTCGATTTCTCTCTTCAAATAATAAGTTTATTTTCGCTGGCCAGGAAATACAATATAGCCAGAAAGTAATGACAAAGTTATCTGCAAAATAAACTTCAAATGGCACTTCTGTGAAGTACGCCTTTTCACTTCCGATAGTTTATCTAGGGTTGCCACTCGGCTAGTCCTAAAATACTTGATTTTTTCCAAAAACGCAATCTCATAAGAATCACTGAAGACAAGCTAGAATGAGTCAATTCCGACCCAACATACATAAAACGCATTGTTACTGGTCCAATGGATTCAGGTTCTTATTCTGAACAAACATAAACTAAAAGTAATGATGTATTTACTGAAGGCTTGAGACAGAAAGCAGTACTCTTGGACACGGTTCGTATTGTTCGGTAGGAGGTTCCGTTCTCTGGAGCCCTGACCGCCGGTAGCTTCGACCCTGTTCCCGATAACACGAGGCTTCTAATTTTTTTGTATGTTTTAAATGTTTTATTTAATTTTTGATGACAAATATGCAAAAATAAATAAATGGAATGGTGTATATGTAGAAAGATTTTAATCAACCCTCACTTACACGTTTGTAACAACCCCTATTTTTTTATTTAACATCATATTTGGGTAGCGTTTAATAGAAGACCTACTGTCAGAAGTTCAACTGTGTGGTGCCAATAATCACGGAGTTTAATGGCTGTGACATATGGGCAGACATACGGACTGGGCCAATCGCCCGTCGCACGATTGTTTGCATAAATGTAGGGTAACAATGTATGCAACTTTGCACCCGTTTGCACACTTTGTCGCGCGACGGGTTAAGGGCTTCGTTTTTAGTTAGCCATCTAGCTACGTAACATAGAGTTCAGATCAATGTTTTAAGGAAAATAAATGGCATATTTATTATTAGTCTACTTACAACGACAAATGACAATGGGACAATGTTCCTTCTTTCCACTTTTCACGCTCTATTGCGACTGTAGGCCTATTTTTTAAGAACATGAAATGGATGAAAAATGGAATAAATCCAACCTAAAATATGTCACTGGTTCGATATTTAGAAGTAAATAAGTCATACAATAACTACAAATTGATCTTTCGCACAGATGTAACATACGAGTACGTAAAATCACGAAAAGGCAAGCAGTTGATTCTCATCGAGGGACACACCTTCTCAATCGTCGCTCAAGGAGCTTATATGTCGTCTTGGGTATGTTCTACGAAGAATCCGAAGTGCAAGGCGAAACTCAAGATGGATCTAGATCAGAATATCATCAGTCTTTATAATGAACACCCTCACCCACCCAGGTATCGTAAGATAGGAGGGAAGAATATTCTGATATAAATAAAATATTTATCTACTTATCTGTCTGTCTACACCTTGTTTGTTATTTTTCAAAAGATGTTTGTTCACTTATGCTGAATCACAGTTTTTATTTCCTATTAAAAAATTAACATAAAATAAAGTAGTTTTGATGTCTATTCCCTTTGTTCAATATACTCAAAAGAAAAGTACATAATAATGGGTTTTGAAGTGGTGTCAACATTGACGTGGTTTCTTCCGGAAAGGTTACACATACTTAATCATTAGACAATGTTAGACAAAATTTACGATGTTTTTAAATTATGACGTCACTTCGGTTCACGCGCGTGAAACAGAAACGGAGACTTTCTGACAATTCGGACACACTAAATTCGGAAGCATTGTCTGAATTAACACATTTTAGTTAAAAAAAATCTCCTCTGACGATTTGGACACCAATAAAAAGGGCTTCGTTTTTAGTTAGCCATCTGGCTACGGAACCCTAAAAATAATATTTATTTCTAAATTACAAATATTAATTCATAAAGTCACACATGGGCAAGCGGCTGAATCATGTCGAATAGTACAGCTTCTGAATATCTCTATAGAAATAAAAATAAACGTTTCTTTTACAGAGTATCAAATAGTGAAATCTCAGCGTGGAAAAGACTTGATACTTTACAACGGTTACACATTCGCTAGAGCCACTCCTTCTAGATGGACTTGTTCGACGCATTACCCAGACTGTAAGGCCACCCTGAAATTGGATAAGATTGGAAAAATCCTTGACGTCAGCGATCATATACATCCAGTCAGGAAATATGTTATTACCAGCCAAGGACAATATATTAGGCTTTAAGAAGAGTTGCTTACTGTAATTTATATTAGAATTTTAATGTTGTCTAGCGTGACTTGTCGCCTTGTCTTCCTAGCGTGTATTCAATCAAAACTTTTACGGCACAGAACTGACCCAGAACTTTAGCGCTTGCAGTAGCGTACATCAGTTCCTGCAATGAACAAACAACGGGTCACGCATGGCATGATTTTAAGTGCCCTATCGTTTGTGAAATAGCTCTAGATTTACAATTCAGAGCAGTCATTAATTAATGTCCAACTTGAATAGATTATGTTTGTCGCTGTAACTTCACGTAGTTCTATAATAGGATATGAAAAAACTGTATTGTAGGAAAATAACTACTATTTATTATTTCTACAATCGAACTGATCGCAAATAGCATATTAAAACCAAGTGTCAAAATTAGAGATGCCACGAATAGTGAATTGGCCGAATACCGAATATTCGGCCACACTGTTGGCCGAAACGCCGAATATTCGGCGCGAAGTACTTGCTTGGTGGGGACGCGTTAGCTAGAATAAGACAAGTCACAACCTGTTTTTCTCGTTGCGTTCGCGCTGAAAAATGCTGAAAAGCTCGTTTTTATCTATCACAACTTACCACTGATTCCTTTTAACTACTAAAACGTTGTAATTTGGAAATAAATGCATTATTTTGAGTAAAATAACGTGACTTTTTTTTACAAGATTTGTTATTCGGTATTCGGCCGAATAGTACATTCTATTCGGTCGAATACCGAATAGCAAAAAAGTGGCCGAATAGGCCGAATACCGAATAGTTGCCGAATATTCGTGGCATTTCTAGTCAAAATCAATAGCATTCAATGTGCAATCGACTGCTGCGCTGCGTGTCCCGGGTTCAGCAGATATTTACACATATCAAGCCTAGCGGGAAGGCTTAGTTCGGCCGCATACGCCGTCAGAAAAGTTAGACAATACACTGACGTTGACACGGCACGATTGGTCTATTTTAGTTATTTCCATAGCGTCATGTCCTATGGTATTCTGCTGTGGGGCAAAGCCGCTGATATCCAGAATGTATTTGTTCTGCAGAAGCGAGCGGTTCGTGCAATTTACCAGCTAGGTGCCCGGGTTTCCCTGAGAGATTTTTTTAAAGAGATTGGTATTCTCACTGTGGCTTCTCAATTCATCTTGGCCAACATTTTATATATTAGGCAAAATATTCATCTATATAGTAAAAACAGTGATATTCACAACATTAACACTAGAAATAAGCATAAACTACGTGCTCCCTTCCACCGGCTTCATAAAGTTCATAATTCATTTGTAGGGCTTGGTATAACTTTTTATAACAAGCTACCTTCTTCTTTGCTAGATTTGCCATTTAATGCATTTAAAGCTAAAGTAAAATCTAACCTTTGTTTAAAAGCATACTATTCAATTAACGACTATTTAGACGATAAGCATAGTTGGTCACTGTGTTGAACTCAAGACGATTATTATTATTATTTTTTTCTCTTCATGTTCTTTCGCCAAATTAGCTTATTGATATGTTACATGTCTTCGTCATGTAATTTTATATTTTTACTTTTTTTTTTTATTTACTTGTTTCATGTCGTGTGTTTTTATTTATTGACATGTGGTTAACTAGTGACCTCGAGCATTGACTGAATATTTTTTTTTTTTTTTTTTTTGTTACTGTTATTGGTAAATCATTTTTATGCTTAGCTTATTTCTTTTGCACTATGGTCCTAGTTTATCACCTGATACTTCTTCACTGCACATGTAAGCGGGCACACCCGTTAGACTGGTGAATTTATTATTTAGACTTGGGTAATTTTATTTTTTTATTTTTATATATAATTGGTGTTTGCTAGCTGACAAGTGACAATGAATGAATTATTTCTTATTTTTTTCTTTATAATTTCTTGTGATAATCGGAATTGTATAAAATCTGGTTCTTCTAACCTGACAGACAGATGTGTTGCTGGGGAGTTTGTTCCGCCACTTCTTCTTCCCAGCTAAAACACTAGGAAGTGGCGAAGGGCAGGGCGTTTTTGTGGGACTGTCTCTTGTAATCTGACGTTCAAAAAGTGCTGATTATCAGCCTAATTTGAATAAATGACTTTTGATTTTGATTTTGATTTTGATTTTGTTCCGGGTCTGGCTGTTTGTCTATGTAAGTTTAAATGATTGTGGATGCACCCACGAACAGGAGAAATTCTTAGTGTTCTTAATTCTTAGTACAAAGTTGACACTGACTGCTATTGGTTGCTGTTTAGTGCTGATCATGTTCAGTTGACTTATATAGTAATATACAGTACTTTCACAGTTATTATGCCTTGTGACTGGGACTGTAGCTTCATTTTATTGTTGTCATTGTTTCTACAGTTCAACAGTGCAAGTGAACCTACTTGAAATAAATACTTTTGCTTTGATTTGTATTCCTAAGCGGGCTGTTCTTGATTGCGTTTACTCGTAAGAATCACTTCTTCTTCGTTTATTAGTACAATTGTTTGAGTTTATCATTGTTCCTCTGACAGATACACGGGCTATGTCTGCTTTGCAATTTTTTGTACTTGTACTTATTCTTTTTTAATTCCTGTAAATCCTTACTAATATTATAAAAGCGAAAGTGAGTTTGTTTGTTTGTTTATTTGTTTGTTTGTTTGTTTGTTACCTCTTCACGCTTTAATGGCTAAACCGATTTTGATGAATTTTGCTACAGAGATAGTTGGGAACCAGGAGACGGACATAGGCTAATATTTTTTTGAAAAAAGTGGGATGTGAGGGAGAAAGAGGGAAGAAAAGGGAAAACTTAGCGTTGCTATTACAAATCAATAAGGCGCAAGGGGAACTGTGTTACCCCAAATTTAACGCGGGCGAAGCCGCGGGCGAAAGCTAGTAATATTATAAAAGCGAAAGTGAGTTTGTTTGTTTGTTGTTTGTTTGTTACCTCTTCACGCTTTAATGGCTAAACCGATTGTGATGAATTTTGGTACAGAGATAGTTGGGAACCAGGAGACGGACATAGGCTATATTTTTTTTATAAAAAGTGGGATGTGATGGGAGAAAGAGGGAAGAAAAGGGAAAACTTAGCGTTGCTATTACAAATCAATAAGGCGCAAAGGGAACCCCAAATTTAACGCGGGCGAAGCCGCGGGCGAAAGCTAGTACTTAAATAAAAAGTTAATGCGAAATACTTTTTTTATTGTACTATTATCTTCATAAAGAAAAAGCCACCCTTCAAAATGATGACTTTTATGTTTGACAATCATCATTATTTGCCTGCCCTTGCGCAACACGTTTTTTACTTTCATTTTCCGCGTCCATCGCCACGTTTTCATTTCGGTACTCCTTTTTCCTTCATATTATATTTCATACAATTCACCTTTTCTTTGACATTCCTTTCCCGATCTATTGTTTCTGACATTTTTATTAAAACTAGCTTTTGCCCGCGGATTTGCTCGCGTTAAATTCGGGGTAACATAGTTCCCCTTTCCTGAGTTTTTGCCCTAGCGCCTTATTTATTGTAATAGCAATGCTAAGATTTTCCTTTTGCTCCCTCATATCTAATTTTTTTTGACAATAGCCTATTTCAGTCTCCAAGGTCCCAACTATCTCTGTACCAAAATTCATCAAAATCGGTTAAGCCATTGAGGCGTGAAGATGTAAAAACAAACTCACTTTCGCTTTTATAATATTAGTAAGGATAAGTGTTTTAGGGTTTCTTGAAGAAGAAAAGGGTGTTGTGACAAGCAAAGACGGAGATGACTGGATAACCTAGATTCTATCGACAAAGACAGGTTCTTAGAGGCCTTACTTAGAAAAACTTCCAGTAGAGTGAAACAACATGAGCTAAATGTACAGACTTATCCTGGACGCTTCTCCGGACACGGATAACTATACAGAGACTGCAGTATAAAGTCTCTTCGTGTCTAGTGTCCGTAACCAATTCCACAGATCTTTAACATTAGTTGAAGAATTTCACTATTAAATAAAAACAATTGATTTCTTATTGTCATAGATGGTTTTGCTTACGAACTAGTGACATCGAACCGAGGGAACTACCAAATACGCGTTGGAGGTTACAAGTTCTCTAAGAAACATGGAAACCACTGGGCTTGTTCCACCAGAAGACCTGACTGTAAGGCCAGGTTGAAGCTGAATTCACAGGGAAAAATCACCAGAATTTACAATTGCCACACTCATCCAAAATTATGTAGTTGATAATATGAATGAGGTACATGTTTATTTTCATAAATGGTAGAGGTTGTCCTTTTATCCCGGAACATTATATTAGCCCAGTCAAAAAATGATGTAGGTAGAAGAACTCGAAAATGAGACATAGCAAGTCAAAGTAGGTACAGTCTCAAACAATTGTTAATATAGTAAAATATGCGTAAAAAATACTATGTTCATGAAAACGTTAAACAATACAGTATGAGAAAATCACTTCTAAAGTTGCTAAATGTCATAGTTTTCATCGTTCGCGACAGTTCACGGTGTAAAAGACATCAACGCGCCGACTTTTTTTTTATCAAGAATTAAGCACTTGAATAGTCATGTGTTGGATTTATAGTTGGTTATGATATAAAAACGCTGTTTCATACAATAATGCAAATGTACGTTGTATATAAAATTAAGGAACGCTAGATTTTTTTTTTAATTTATTCATTTGATAAAATGCAAAACTAATCGATGTTTTACAAAAAAGTTTACCGTTTCTGATTCTAGATTGGATGCTGATTTGACTGGGCTATGGCTAATTTAAGAACTAATAAATATTTTTTTCCCCTTCAGGTGTCCCCTATACATGGGTTATATCACAAAAAGGAAAGAATCTCATACTTTTTGAAGAATATACGTTCAAACAAAGTAGCAGAAATGCTTGGAGTTGTTCCTCTGGTAACGCTAACTGCAAAGCAAAATTAAGACTTAGCCCAAATGGTGTCATTGTAGCTGTCGATAATAAACACTGCCATCTGCCTAGGGAGACGAATGTTAAGAGTCGACAATTATTAAACTGTCAAAATTTATATTGATGTAATAAAATTATTCTATAATTAAACAGTTTGTAAGTTTTTAAGTTTATAATTAAACAGTTTGTATTCTATAATTAAGCAGTGTTGTAATAAAACCAGCTACCCTACCATGACATCTTAAAACAGAACTTATTCCACTGAGGGAAAGACACAGAGCTATACAGGGTGTCTAGTACCATCTCTTTCTCACACAGGAATGAGAACTGCTATAAGATGTCATGGTAACCCTACAGTCTGTAAGCACATCCTAAGCAGTATAAAAGCCTTTTTTCTTATGGCGTAAGTACAAATGTTCACCTGTCGTTTCCAAGTAAGGCGAAGAAAGACAGAAGTAGGAATCAAGCAGCTGTATTAATATAGTAATAAAAATAAAATGCATTTTTGTGAATCGAATATTTTATTTATTTGACACCCAAAAAACAAGCGCAATACCCATAATGTCAAACAGACGCTAGTGCGGGGAATGAGGATAGGGATATGCTAGTCGATTGATTTGACTCTAACAAAAGATGATGTTCCAGATCAAATTATTGTTTTGGTGAACTCTTATATCGCACTGTGTACTGAAAGGTCTTCTTAGGTCTATCATACAACCAACCATAGGCAGGCTTATCCGGCCGGGCATTCGGATTCTCAAAAGATTTCGAATTTAGAGTAATTTAGGAAAATAATAGATTACTTCAGATGAACGAATTGTCTGTTGGATTATGTTGCTCAAAAATGTGGTCCATTTTATAAAATAAAATTCGTTAAAAGACTAGTTATCATCTTCTTATTCTTTTTCCAACTATATTGGCGTCGGCTTCCAAGCTTACCGGATGCAGCTTATTTCCAGAGTGAGCAGCCCTTCTAACCTCCAACACCAAGTTAGTATGTCCTATACTAACCGATACTTGGTAAGACTGGTTTTCAAAATGTTAATCTGTTATTCAGAATATTTTACACTATTTCATGAGTACCCATAAAAACTAACCAGTGTCATTGAGTGATATTAAAATATAGCTATTTATAAAATTCATGAAGCACGTAGTCAGTGCATGACGCACATATTTTTAGGATCAAATTAATTAAACTTTAGGTAGAAAACAAAATGTCAACATGAAACTGTTTGCTCTTCAGCTTTCTTTAATTTTTTAGTGATTCAAAACAAAAACATGAAAACTTGATACAAATTTAAATATTTTCAATGTGTGTAAAGTGTTAAAATTTTTATGAATATTTTTTTCTTTAGCAAATCTTATTGTTGAAGTAATAGTTAATCTTAAACTTTGATTTCAGTAATAAAATATGAAATAGCGAAATCCCAAAGAGGAAGGGACCTTATTCTAGTCAACGGGTTTACTTATACGAAGATGAGTTTAAATTATTGGGGTTGTTCTTCTAACAAGTCGGATTGTAGAGCTAAAATCAAGAGGACTTCCAGCGGCGCCCTAGAATTGATCAACACTGAACATTGTCACCCACCGAGACAGTATTACAAAAGCGATGATGGAAACATTATATTAAGAAAGCGACGTAAAGATAGACAAATGTACCTCGAGTAAGTTGGGGCGGTAATGGAGCAAAAATCTTCATGGAAGAACTGTTATCTTCTAATTTAAAGAGAAGAAAGGAAATAAAACAAGAGACTGAAAGGCAGGTGTGTCGACGTTTCAAATTGAGACCTGTGCCGAGCCGTGTCGACAGCTCGTTAGTGTTTCACGCGCGCCTCAAAGAGACGTCAGCAAAGCAGAGAGGCCTGCCAAGGCCCCCCGGGTTGCGGGTTGTTCGAAAGAGATATCGCGGCCCCGGAACATAAAGGGCAATAGAAGAAACATGGGTGGGTTTTAGTCAGTACAAGTCTGAAACTCCTCTCCGATCCGCCCAGAGTGCGGGAAGTTATTTTAACCGCATGACTGTAAATCAAAGTTTTTGAATAGAGTAATTAATCACATTGCAATTCCAAGTAAGTAGTTATTAACTTCTGTAAATAAATAATACGACTATTATGTAGTAAGTAAAACGTTTGCTGTGTTACCAATATTAATATAATCCATAGAATTTGATTCAGATCTCAATAAAAGTTTTCCCAAAAATTCTAGTCACTTAAAACTCGTCTTTTAATTATTTACCACCTTTTACTCATGCAGTCTGACTGCATTATATTTACAGTGAACACTGAACGGTTACCATGACATCTTATAGCAGTTCTTATTCCTGTGTGAGAAAGAGATGGTGCTAGACACCCTTTATAGCTCTGTCTCTTTCTCTCAGTGGAATAAGTTCTGCTTTAAGACGTCATGGTAGGGTAGCTGGGCAGTGTTCACTACTCCATTTGTTTTAATCTGGTTTATATGTATAAAAAATTGTATTAAAAGGTCTAATTTGTATCTGAACTTGGGTATGAGAAATACAAGTCATACAAGATAATGTTCTCCGACTGTCGTTTATTTGCTTGCTTGGTCATTTCTCTAGGTTGGGGTTGGCTTCCAGTCTAACCATTTTAATTCCATATTTTTATGAACCTGCCCTTTTGACCTCAACAACCCAATATCAGGGCAAAAATCTAGTCCTTGATAAGGTTGGTAAAGTTTTACCAATGTCCAAATGACGGCTTCGGCCTGTCATGCCTTAGCTATCCGGATTTCCGTAGTAACGGTATCATTTGTAATTATTATCGGTACTAATGTATTCATGTACGCAGACTGGTATAAACCTTCCTCTTGAACCACTGTCTACTGCTTAAAACTGCATTAAAATCTGTAAAATAGTTTCAAGATCTTAGCGAAAGTGACTTAATTACTACATGGTACAAAACAAAGTCGCTGTCGCTGTCTGTTACTATGTTGTATGGATGCTTAAATCTTTAAAACTACGCAACGGATGTTTAATAGTTAGATTGATTCAAGAGGAAGGTTTATATGTATATATAATACTTCACGCTATGACTCTTAGGAGGTAAGCAGCGGGTGAAACCGCTGGGTGGGTCGCTAGTTCTAGATAATATCAAGATTTAATCCATTCCCCAAATTATATCAATTCTATTTTCAGGTAGAAACTATGAGATTACAATGTCACAGAGAGGAAAGAAACTAATTCTCATCGACGGTTACACGTATAATCAAGCGAGTCCTAACGGTTGGGGTTGCTCAACCCACAAGCCACAATGCAAGGCTAAGATCAGGCTCGACCCTGAAAAATTTCAACATGCGTACGTCATTAACGAACACTGCCATCCACGCCGGCAGTTTTTTAAAAATAATACTGGAGCAATAATCGTGAAGAGTAAGAAAAAGTAATTTTGAGATAGAATAGAATATACTTTATTACGCACCAAAAGTAAAGATATTGTTAGATATTTACTTTATCATAGTTTCTCGTTATTGTAATCGATGAATGATGTATTTACTTCTTTAAACTAATATTACAGTACTTGTACTTAGACATACAGTTTCGTATTTAAAGCCACTATAAAATGAAATATAGAAAAATAAGATATAGAGCCTTACTTTTTGAACATAAATAAGTAATACCAGGAAGTTAGAAGAAGTACTAACTAATCATACTAAGGAGTTTTTGCTGAAACTTTACATTCATGTTTAGTTTAGAAGACAATGCATGGTTGTTTGTTATAATCTTCCAATTATTAAAAAAGAAGGTATAAAAATACTGGCACAAAACAAAACGCATTCAAACTATGTATTAGAACATACATTTGTTTATGTCAGTCAAATTGACATTTACTATGAAATAGAGTGCTACCACCATAGTATATAACAAAATTATACCATGATGTTGCGTGTTTTTTTAAATTATTTGTTGTCTTTAGCTTTATGTTTGTGTTAATTTATTCTCATATATATCATTTTAATTTTTACTAGCAGACATCGGTTTCCCACTGCTGGGAAAATTGTTTAATATTCACAATACTGGACTAGTTTATGCTGAAATCCAATAAAATGTGGGTGGGGTAAACATCAACTATTGTTTTAATTTAAAAAAAAAGAACTGGTCTCATATATGCAAAGCGACATACAGATAAGATTAATATGCTACATTTTTAGCCTATACTGTCCTTCTGCTGGGTAAAATAAATTGCTATTTATCAGTAATAATCTAAAACCCGGACATTATTTGAAGGTTTCAACTACGAAATGATTACGTCACAAAGAGGAAAGGAGCTCATTTTGATCGATGGATACACATTCACAAAACTGCGATTGAAATACTGGATTTGTTCGTCTAGAGCCCATGACTGCAAGGCTAAACTCCGGCTCAACTCCGAAGGTTACATCTTCGACTGCCACAATGTCCATAGTCATCCCCCTAGAGAATTCGTTAAAATGAAAAATGGACAACGGATTCGAGCACCGATAACACGAGATATACGTAAAATGGATGGATGGATTTCGTGAAAGGTACTTGGGGTCAGAATGGGGTGAATACTGAGAGGACCACTGTCAGTCTGCTTCGCAAATTCTAAATAAGTTGCCATAAGGGCAGAAGGATGATTTTAGAAAAAAAGTTCAAGATCAAGTGGAAGATTTCGATTCAGGATCGTCCTCCAAATACATGCACATTCAGGAAAAACCTTAATAATTTGCATGCCATGCAAATTCAAATTCAAATAATTTTAATTGTAGAACATTGGTAAAAACCAAACACAGGTACAGACCATGTCAATATTAATAAAATAAACGCTATGCCTTGCCGTCATGCACTCAAAGCTAAACTCCTAATTCCAATATCCTCCTCCTAACTCCTAATTCTAATTAAACTTATGGAAAATGTAGCATAGTCTGTCTAGGGTATATAATAGATTGTAAATATCAAATATTTGGTTTGTATATGAAGTTCAGTTTTATTTTAATTTTAATCTGTGGATAAACTAGCTAATTGCAAGAAAACTTGGCTTGTACAAATTATGTAAAAGGGGTTGCAGCTTGAAGTTTCGATTTTGCAAAAGGGTTTTTTTTTGTGAACGCTCTCCTAATTTGTGCGGTATTATTACCTATAGGTACAAATTTTGCACAAGTTATTATTAAATATTTATACTTAATTAATGTTAGTAGTTCTCGTCATAATATATTATGTTAATAAAAGAAATAAAAAATATACAATGGTCTTCGAATGAAGAAAATTTTAAGTTAGTAGTGTTTTATTTTTGTAGTTTATTTCCCTGATCATAATTTTATCAGCTTTCAGCTGCAGACACAGCATCATCGAACAGCCACTGTAGCAAAATAATCCTTTATAATTTTCTTAGACTGTTTTCCATTATACACCACATTTGACTAAGAACTTTTTAACCGACTTCTACAAAAAAGAGGTTATCACTTCTAACGTGTTTTTGTATGTTTGTTTCGCAATTTCTCCGTAACAACGCAATTTTCAGAATTATCATTCCGAGGTGGTCACATATCAATTAATTAATTTAAATAGGTTGGTTAGTTTATCAGTTATTTTTTATAATATGTACATTGAGCTTATTATGTAAATATTATTTCTTCTATGGCTATGTAGATGATCAGCTAATAACTTTAAGTAACATTGGAAAATGAACACTCCATAAGAATTTGTGTGGGATACCATCATACCATAACTACACATTAACAGGCATAAATAAAAGGTTTTCTTGCAAAAAACCAACGTTTCTGAAAAAAAAATGGAAAATTATTAGTGCTTTTTCGAAGTCGATAATGTAGCGTGGAGTCATATTACATAATGTAAAGTATTTTTTTTACTATCTGTCGAGCGTGAGCACCTGGGGTTCGATTCCCGGTTCGGGATTTAATTGGGTTTTTCCATTAGGAAAGTCTTTGTGCCCGGTTGACACTCGTTGATTTCAGGCGTGATGTGTTGTGATTTTATGTAATTATTTTTTTCTAAACCATTGATATTTATTACAGATTACTCTTTGAGTAAGACAGCGAGTGGTAATGACGTCATTCGCTGGGGCACCTTTCGTTATAATCGAATGAAAAAACAAAAAGGGCCAAAACAACAATGGAACTGTACTTGGATGGCCTCGGGATGTAGAGCGTTCATTTTCACAATCAATAATGTAGTAGTTTCACATGTAAAGCAACATACACATGCTTAGAACGGGAAATTATAAAGAGGGCCTTAAGGCGCTGTACAAAGCAAACACTTCAAAAAACGTCTAGTTTTTCGTCAGAAAGTCAGCCGTGTGTGTACATACCGTGTATAGTTCAATACATAAAGTAAAGAGTTACACAAAATAAGTTTACAAGAGTGGTCTAGTACTACGAAAAAAAAAATGTTTAAAAAGACCAAGAAAAAAAAATCGTCTCGAAATTCTCATCATATTTTTTATATTTATAACAAAGAAAATTGTGTAGACTAAAGAGAAATCTAAAGTTTTTCAAACACGGAGCTGTATTTTTTTAAATATTCAATAAAAACTGCAAAATGACCTACATTTTGAACACCGAAATATTTTCGACCCTATTTCTATTCTTTCGATGCAATACTGTCGTGTACTTGTGTCAGACCATGCCTAGTATGCAGCTAGCGTCACTTCTGCGAATACCTAAAGATTAGCTTATTGCCGCGCCTTAATGGTCCCCAAGTAGTTTTAAGTAGGTTTCGGATACCGTTGAAAACGCTATCGAAGTGTCTAATAAAATTGTAATGATTTGAAACTGTTAATTACTTAATCTGTTATTTTGAGTTCTGTTCCTCAAAAGAAAACACAGAAACTGTAGACCAGAAGAAAAGCGAAAGTGAGTTTGTATGCTTGTTAAGTCTTCACACCTAAATCGCCAAACTGATTGCTTTGGCCATTTAGGCATAAATGGCCAAACCTAATCGGCCACGGCTTAAGGCCGCCTTTGTTGTACAGTGATTATATATAAATTAAAAAAATAAAACATGGCGTCACGTTGTAAACATTTCCGTACAAGGACATAAACTGGTTTTGCATAACTTGCTCGGTCGCCGTGTGTACTACCGCTATTTAATAAACTATTACATTAAAAGGACAAAATGCAAATTCTAGGGTTCACATTTCACTAAAGTGAATAAACGACTTTTTATTATTAGGTTCGAGTAAATTGTAACATTATTGTTGAACATTATTAGGAAGTCATTATTAAGAAGTGTTATGAGTAATTGTTTTATGTTTGGTTTTTAGAAAAATTGCATTAATAAACAATTAATTAAAATAATATGGAGTTTTAATATCATGTCTTCAAAAAGTGTGTTTCGCCAAAGATACTTATGCATGGGTGAAAAATAGTAACATGTTGTAAACATGTATTAAAATCAGAGGTATTTCTTTTATTTCACAGGGTTTTCCCTACCCTATGTGGTAATGAAATCTCAAAGGGGCCAAGATCTTATCGTGCTTGACAACTATTCTTACGGATATCATAAGAAAAGCGATTTTAGTAAATGTAGTACGTGGCGTTGTTCATCAAGGGCAGCAGGATGCAAAGCCACAATCAAGTTGGACACACGTGGGTGCCTTATCAGCGTTAGTGAACATACTCATCCTCCAAACGTGAGAGTTCAGGGTACCAAACGAAAATGGAGGTCAAAAAAATCACGCGAAGGAGAAGAAGAATATCGGTTGTCACAATAATCTCGTCGACCTTTGGCGTGGTGACCAAAAGTCTATATGACAATCATTTGTATGACATTTGGATCTGAACAATAAAATATATAATATGATTATGTTTTATTTGCATACTTAGATAAGCCGGATACTAAGAAAATTTTCCGAATACTGTATGACGGATAGTACCTACACATCACTAATCTTAGCATTTTTAATTGGCAGAGCTATTCGTTCCGCGTTCGGATTTACCCTATACGTTAGTGCGGTCTCAAAGAGGCAGAGACCTCATCTTGTACAAAAACTATACATTTTCCAAGGCTACAAGAAAGAATTTGTGGGTCTGCTCACTACGGGGTAAATGCAAGGCGAGATTAACCTTGGATGACTTTGGATCCATTATCCGTGACATTCACGAACATTGTCATCCTCCTAAACAATGTTGGACGATAGTTTAAACACATTTTTAATTAATCTTAATTTTGCTGGATACTATGACTCAAATGTATAGAAAATACAGCTGAAACGAAAGTGTAGCTTTTTATTTGTGTTTTAGTAGGTGAAACCTACTAAAATACTGTATGTACAATTATACAAACCTACTATGGTTATTTTTAATGATAGGTACATATACATATAGTATTATTTTAAAGACAAGTATAATATATTATTTTAATAAAGAGAAAAATACATATACCTATATTTCATTTCATTCCTGGTTTTATCGACCTAAAGCAGTCGTTTTAAAAAGCGATCTTGTGTACATGGGGCTAAAAGACCTAATTCACTGTTCAAACAAATCGTAGCTGTAAATTGCATCATAATTGTTATTATTTCCACAGATTCATCCACTTGGCATTCTAAACTGCGCTACCCGATAATAAAATCTCAAAGAGGCAAAGATCTCATTTTGGTCGACAATTATACATACACAAAATGTGGGACCAACGGCTTAATTTGGATGTGTTCATCAAAACTTCGGGGTTGTAAGGCGAAGATTAGACTGGACGAAAATGGGTATATTACTGAAATCACCAACGACCACTCTCATCCACCGAGGAAATACATGAAACTGAAAAATGGACAGTATGTAAGGGTCTGATAAGTTTAATATTGGCGACTCGCTTTCGCTTCATGAGGTATGGGAGGTAACAAGTTATGAGACGCGGCTGATCCTATCCTATCAATACAAATATAAAAGCGAAAGTTTGTGAGGATGTATGTAAGTATGTTTGTTGCTCTTTCACACAAACTACTGAATGGATCTTGACGAAACTTCACGCTTACAAATCAGAATAACACATAGGCTACAATTAATAAAGATATATTGTATATTCTATCACCACGCGAGTACTCATCACAAAATTTCAAAATCAACAAGTATTAGGAGTCTCTAATTTTGCATGGGGGATCCTTGTACTCTTTGAATTTGATTTGATCGAAATTTCTTAACGATAAGTTAGTTTAATTAACCTGCGGAAAGAAATTCTCTAAAATTATAGAGAAACGCTTATTAGAGATTAGTTTAGTTTAATAGGAATAAGGCTTCAAAATCGACATTAACTTAACCACTCTGCACGACAGGATTTTGACACATGACACATCAGCTGAATCGGTGGGGTGACGCGAATTGTCATGAAATTCAAGAATTTTCATCAATTTACAGCATTCAATTTTGTTATTAAAAATAAGTCACAGCGGCTGTTTCATACGATAAGTTTGAGATTTATATTTCCAAAAACCTCCTATGGTCGATAAAACAGCGTCGAACTATTGTAAAATGTGTGTAAAATACATATTACTATACCCTTCCAAAAATTAGGTACTTTAAAAACGCTGGAAATAATGCACATACATAAGATAACCTTTGATAATAAAATCGGAAATACAAAATAAAAACAGTGACATTCCATCTGCATTCTTATTTTTGCCATTTTACATATAAATTAATAAAAAAACACGATACAAATCTCGACAAAAAATACTACAAAATATGTTGCAATATGATATTTCTTAGTGCTGACCGTAAAACTAAGTTTCATCATTACGATTAAAAAGTTGCATTCAACATAATCGATAATCGTAATAGAGTAAACTTTCAAAAAAGTATTGGGACCATTGAGGAATTTACCTATGGAGGTGGCATATTACTCTAGTATAGATATTATAGTTGTATAAATATCTATGATATCGATTAGAAAAGAAAGACAACAGCATTTTGTCTCGTGCTATTTTGTTTTAAGGTTTCATTATTTTGTTATGCGCCAAGATTTGGTCTTCACATTTGCTGTCAAACGGTTTCGCGGTAACCAATTTTGTAGGTCATGCAAAATTACCTTTGCTTTTATAATTACCTTTGCGTAGCAGTAAGCGATTTAGCCTATTAAAAATAGACCGGCCAAATGCGAGTCGGACTCACGAACCAAGGGTTCCGTACAAACTGACGACATAAACGGTCATATCTTTTCTCTACGTAGACTTGGAGGGTTGTTTTTTTCACAGCTTCAAGGGACCACAGATTTGATATTTGGGTTGTGTTATTTATTATGAGGTACGGAAGCCTAAAAAGTATTTTTAAATAGTGTATCTCTATTTTTTGGAATTTTAGGACTTCTTTAGGAATTTAAAAGAGGCCTTCTCATAAACTTCTCAGGAACTTATTTATATCGGTCTTGCGCCACTTGGATTGGAAATCATCAAATATCCACTCCTGTTAATCTTTTAACAAAAAGTCGTTGTTGTCTCGCGGCGCCCGATCCCTGTAGCGTCTCCCGCGGTGGCTGGCTTGGTTTGAGGTTCTCTCCTTCAAACATCACCATCTCCTCCAGGACAGAGCGGTGCTCCGCTCAAAAGAGCAGACTGCCTGTGTACTCCAACGTGTCCTCCGGGCGATAGTCACATAGGTGACACCTGGGTGATTCTTCCCGCCCGATGATGTGCAGGAACGTCCCGAAACCTTCGTGCCCGGTGAGGATCTGCGTCAGGTGGTAGGTGAGGATGCCGTGGCGCCTCACTTTCCCCGCTCTAGGCGGAGCGGGGGGGAGTGTCAGACCCGCAACCCCAGTAGGGTCCCGCCGAGATCGCGGGTTGTTCGAAAGAGATACCGCAGCCCCGAGTAAAAGAAGGAACCTCGATCGGTGGACATTAGTCAGTAAAAGTCTGACACCCCCCCCCCCCCGCTTCGCCTGGAGCGGGGGAAGTTATTTGATGATTTCCCACCCCAAAAAAAAACTCCGGTACACGACATCAAGAAAAATCCAGGTACAAAATGAACCTATTTTGAACCTGGAGTTTTCTTGGTGTCGTGTACCGGGGTTTTTTTTTGCATCTCAATTGTGGTCTCCCTCTAGACCATTTTTACCCCAAGGCTTCCACTCCAAGAACACGTTAGCCTACGACCCATGATTTAGGAAAGAATGAAAACGCTTTCCAAATAACTAATCCAACCATACTACAAACAATTTTGTCGAACAAATATAATTTATCTTGGCTGATTTTTTTTACTGTGCCTACCAAGATCATAATTAATAAGATCGCTTATATTCAACCTTATTAATTTCTATTTTCAATTCACATTCAAATAGTAGGTACAAAACCAAATTATTAATAATAAAATAGCAAATAAACATTTTAATATAAATTCGAACAGCGAGCGCATTCCTTATTTGATTTTTTATCTGAAAATAAAATTGGCGCGAATTTAGCCATAGATCAGATTCTACTGTTTGTTGTTGAGTCGGTTTTAGTGGCGTAAAAAATATTATTATCAATATTTATTGTATTTTACACGTATTACAAAATTATTCTTATTTTCATCTATCAATTTCTGATATTCCTTATTTTAATTATTCGAGTTGATTGATTTACAAGAAAATAATCGATTGAAATAATCGCATTTACACATCACAAAATTAAAAAAAAAAGAAATGGACGTCATTTTCGAAAGTGAATTTAGCAGTGGTTATGAATATTATGTGTTAATGGTCCTATTTTTGCAAATTACGATAAGATCTGGGCATGTTCATGTTATTTATAATATTTGCAATGATATTTGTCTCATTTGTTATAGAATCTATTCGCATCCGTGTGATATAATGTGGAATGAAAAATGTAAACAAGCACGATTGGCGCGATACTTCGACTTTAGATTTCAAAATGTATCATTACCACTGCTAATATGAGTTCAATTACGAATGATTTCTTCACGTAATAAAAGGACACGTTAATCATGCCCAATAATATGGAGTTTAAATGTCCGAAAACCTACTTTTTTATGATTTTTAGCGTCGACCTACACTGCCATCAAAATGGCGATGATCGTAATTTACACATTTGGATTTTATAAGACTTAATTAAGAAACTTACTCAATAATTAAAGAACTTCTAATGACGTTTACATATGAGATTTTTATTCTACTATCTTAATGAATGCACACCCATATTATTTATTAACCAGAAAATAAAATATTTACAAAAATAATGAGGAGGTCATATGACTAAAATGTCCGACCCCTTTCGGGGCCAGTACCGAGCCAGCGGAGGTTTGAATGTCGAGCCCCCGAAGGGGTCCGTACCGAACTATACGGTTAAAATAGATAAATAATTTATTTGATGTGACAAAATACAATACGGGAATCGACACAAAAATTACAAGCTGAAAAAATTGTGACACACGGATGTTGGGAAAACGCAATGATCTAAAAAACCGACCTCCAAAAAAAAAACTGCCCAAGCGATGTAAATTAAATTGATATGGTTTCACCTGGGAAGTATACCCTATCAAATAAAAAAGGAATTTTGCAAATCAGTCCAGGCGTCTTTGAGTGTTCGGTAAAAATACATAAAAAAATATTTCCGACGAATTGAGAACCTCCTCCTTTTTTGAAGTCGGTTAAAATTGTGACACAGATGTCGAGAAAACGCAATGATCTAAAAGGAACAAAATACGGAATTGTGCGGCGAATTTTATGAAGGTGGGTAAGTAAGTACCCACATCTAAACTGGCATGCAGTTTGAATTGTCAGTAGGAAAGATTACACATTTGAAAGTTATTACATTTTGCCTACTAGATTACTTGATTATCATAGTAAAGGTACCTAATAATTATGTTAAGTAATGAATGACTATTATTTATGTTTTAAGCGTATTTGTGTGTACGAGTTTACTTATTGGTGTAGGTATCATTTTGTTTATAATGTACGGTGACTATAGTGTAAATTGCTTTATATATTTGCTATTGTAATGTGTTTAAGCGATTCGTTTTTACAGTTTCCTTAATGTCTGTTTTCAATAGGCATTAAGTATACATATAATATAGATTTTAGAGTTTATCCTCTAAATTAATAAAAAATAATTAAATCTAGTGATTTAATTTGGTTGCTTAATCGAAATTGGAAGAGAACAATGAAACATTAAGACCCCTTTTTATTGTTTGCCTATATTTTTCGCAGCTTTGCAATGAAAAACGTTAAGTTTTTTTGTAAATTGCACACGCATAATGCTTGCAAATAAAATAAATTTAATTTAAACAGTTCTAATGGTTTTATTCCCTAAGTTATAAAAAAACTAGGTGCAGAATAGCACTCGTGACTTAAAAGATAGTTAACTTAATACACATTTTTATTTTTCAGTCGATGTGCGGTTTATAAACTTGAGTAAGACTAAAAGATTGCTGATGGCTGGCAATTACACTTTCGCTCAAGCCAATCCGAAGCACTGGTATTGCTCTAAGAAGCAAAAAGGCTGCAAAGCGAGGATCTTCTTGTCGTCTGATGGAAACGAAGTAATGTTTATAGATAATAATCATAATCATAATCCGCCAGTTTATAAGAAAATTAACGATTATTATGTCAAAATTAGTGGTTGAATGTTTGCAGTCACGAGCAATGAAATAATGTAATTTTGCGAGATTAAAAAAATTGATTTACGTTTTTACGGTTGTGGAAACTCAATTTTACGAAATAGATCTTTGCTCAATGAAGAAATCTTTTTTTACGAAAAATCGCTTTTGAGTTTTGCAACCGTAACCGTAACCGTTTCATTCCCCGTGAGTGTACACGGCTACAGACATTTATTATAATTTTACCTCTTTTGCATTACTGTCAAAATCATAGTAATCTCTTTCTTGTTAAAATAAGGTTTCTATTGGGTTGCTACCACTGACAAGTCTGTGTGACCTTATTGTCGTTATTTTTTTTATTGCTGCTAACAGAGGTAAAATGACTGTAATAAACTTGTAATTTATTGGCATCTATGTATACATATTTCTAGCAGTTTATCGACTTAATTCTTCCTTGAAAAATGCTTACAAAAGTATTTTATCTGATTTGACTGACAAGGTTCTGAGTCCGTTGGAGCTCATGAACGAACTTGATTAATGTTACGATTATTTAACGTCACATTACATTCCTGTCCTATTCCCGGGCCAGGCAGTTTTGTGTACAGCCACAGAGTTTGCATTTGAGCCAGGTCGAGCGGTTGATGGTATTAGGCTCGCTCTCTATTACATGGGACTTAGAAATGTGGGAGGTACTAATAGGTACACCTCTGCCTCATCCTTCGGGTATTAAAGGCGCGATTTTATGTACATTCCTGTTTTTACTACGACTGAATATAAATATAAATAAATAAATTCTTGTCTATGTTTTTATTTTGCAGCGTTTGTTTTGTGTACCTTTAAATCTTGACTTATTTAGTGTGATTGAAAGTAAATATTTTACTGTTGATGCATGTTATTTATTTAATTCAATAAGGCGATGCTATCGAGGATTTCCGTGCAACGAGTGAAACGTTTATGAGAGTATAAGGAACAAATAGTTTTATTTTTTAAATATTGCCCCACACTAGGAATTTCTCCTGGTATCGTGGGTGCAATAAGAGCTAATGGTCAATGGACACCACGCACCACATACGATTAGGAGTGTTTATTTTTTTATATGGCCACTCGCATTTTAAGACCAAGAAGGTTTCAGTATTGCTCAACCGGACTATCATGTGACTCATATGAATTTCTCCCAGCCAGGCCAACTTGATTTCAAAATTATTTCAAGAGACTAACTAATAGTATAATCATTTACATTTACAGATAAACCGATGTTTATAAATCTGTCTAGCAATAAGAGATTGCTGATGGTTAACAAATACACTTTCGGACAATATGCGCCGCGGTACTATTATTGTTCGAAAAAAGGTAAAGGTTGCAAAGCCAGCGTTGTCCTGAATCGGGATGAAACTGAAATAGTGGCGGTCAAACATGATCACAGTCATGAACCTCCTGTATATGGGCGAGTAGCAGGAAGTGGTTTCTATGTTAAATTTAGCGGATAAATTAATATTACGTGCTAAAGACAAAAGTAATGAAGCTCATTAGCTCGTTACAGGTAGTTGTTTTTGGATGGTATTTAAACGTACTTCAATTTATTCCCATTTCGTTTACCTAATTTTGCCTGTGTTGCACCAAATTTACTGAATGAGCACCAAAATATGTTAATTAAAATATGTCATAACGAGCATCAGGAAAAAGACAGCACTACAATAAAAAAGTGTTATATCTTTATCCATTTTCTATTAATGCAAGTCGTTACTGGCGTAGGGGGTCGCAGTTTTAACCTAACCTACGCATTTTTTTTGCATTCAGGAAAGAATATTTGGTGCACGATCAGTATTTTTGGTGAACACAAAAGTTTTTCCCGTTGTTTTTTTTGTTAAAAAAGACATGAATGTTTTCGAGTTTTACATTTATTTGATAGATAGTTAAAAGTTCTTGGTTGCTTATCTCTTATTTTGACTATACAGTGACAGGCAGTATCTACAATAAGCCACGTCTTTACATATTCCTGTCACCTTGTCCACGTTCATACTTTTGTTTATAGACCCACCCCGATCGCGAGTACTAGTCTCCTGAGTTTTCTGAAAAACTATCTTACCCAATAAGGCCACAAATGTAAAAAAAAAAAAAAATTGACGTTTTGTATGTATGTTGTAAAAAAAAAACAAGATCGGGTGAAAGCATTGGTTTTTTTAAAATAAATGTTTATAGTTAATGTTTAGTTGAAATGCAGTTTTACATCGTTTTTCTAATCGCTTGAATAAATTTGTTTATTTAATTGTTTAGTTTCATTGAAAATACCAATATAATTTTTCATTTCAGTCGGTCGAGCAAAGTTTATATAAGTACGCTATAAAAATGATTAATGGTAGACAGTTTTTTCAGTAAAAACTTCGCTCAAAAAGAATTAAGAGGCGCAAAGCCAAAGTTGTGCTGAACCTAGATAACTCTGAAATTGTTTCGATTTAAGATTAACATGATCACTATCGTTTTTTTTTACGGATGGGAAATATGGGCAGAGTGGGGGGGAGTGTCAGACTTGTAATGACTAAAACACACCTATGTTCCTTCTTTTTCCCCTTGTCTCAGGTCGCGGTATCTCTTTCGAACATCCTGCAACCCATGATCATGATCCTCCCGTGTAAACCAACAGAAAATTGAATTTAGGTGAAGATATAACTCCTGTGCACAGCTGGCCAAAATTGTGTGTAGACGTCTTTTTTACTTGTGGATATTTTGATTAGATACAGGCTCATTACTAAGTATGGAAGACAGACGCTCATTTAGTTTTTAGCAGCCTTTTTATGTCATAACCTTGTGTAGTTAATTTTTGTAATATGCTATATTCTACTGATAAACGATAATTAATTCTTAGCCGTTGAGGAGTCTTTCAGACTCCTACTAACTAAAACTACACGGAGTTCCTCTCCGTCAGTTATGGCTAGTATGTGGGGATACGATTGCGAACTCCACAATCACCCCTGCAATGGGTGTACTCTGGCAGGAAAAACCAATGTGGTATTATATTACTTTCATAACCCTTTTTTTATTAATAAATAGATTCATATCAATGAAACCATTTTCTCCCTTCAATTGTTAAAGAGTTGGTCAGTTGGTCAGAAACAAAGACTCGCTCGTTCCAAAACTAGTGTTTCTAGGTTCGAGTTCCGAGATCTCAGACCACCATTCTTACCAAGGGGTATCTTTTTGTCCAGCATTAACTGGCAGGCAGTTGCTCCATGTCAAATACACTACCTACCAAATGCTACCCTACTATGACCTCTTAAAGCAATTTTTATTCCGCTGAGGGAAAGAGACAGAGCTATACAGGGTGTCTAGCACCATCTCTTTCACTCAGTGGAATAAGAATTGCTTTAAGATGTCATAGTAGCCCTTCTGGTATTCAACTGCATTTAGCTAGACGAAAAGCTGAACCCAACATATATGGAAAAGGCTACGCAGATGATGAACAGCTTAACGATGGTATTTGGATATACGATATACGGATACCCCATGATCTAAATCAGGATACCCTTTATCCTAGTATTCTATTCCCGAGTCAAAATTTCCGACCTCAACGCATCAACCTAACATTTTACTTCAATTTTGTTTTTCACTGATTATCAATAACATTCTCACACGTATATAAAATGTTATCTTTCGCAGACAACGTGCAGTTCATACAACTATCAGAGAACAAGAGACTGTTGATGGCTGAAGGGTTTACCTTCGCTCAGACGACTCCTCGACATTTTTACTGCTCCAAGAAAAGCAAGGGATGCAAGGCAAGGATCTTTCTAAACAAGGACGAAACTCAAGTGGTGTACTTCAACAACGATCATGGTCATGAACCCCCTGTCTATAGGAAAATGAATACTGGGTATTATGTTAAAATTAGTGGATAGGGAATTGATTGCCATCAGTTTTGTTTTTTTTTCAACTTTCAATATTCACTTACTTTCTCACGCTGTCTATCTTTAAGCAAAAGATGTCGTGTGATACAAATTTTAACAGGGGATTTTTTCCAATAATTTTTCTTATGATATTGTATTGTTTTTGTGTATGTATGCATAAGTGGTGGAAAAATATACTGTGAAACTATGGCACCCCTTACACTCAGTAATTTATTATTAATGGTAGTTTCTTAAATCTAGTTTACGGTGTTGCGTTTCTTAACCCTTTGAACGCCAGAGCATAAACGTACGCTCGCGCCCTCCTCGTCCAGAAACTTGAATGTTTGTTCTTCTCGCAGGTCTGCTGGAAGAATTTTCTAATGAATTAAGCAGTAGTTACTTTACCTTTGTGCTCTTGTCTTATTGTGAGTGTCCTGTTAAGTATTTTGTGTGTAGATGAATAAATAAATTGTCTTGTTTGTCGTCGGATAATCTATGCAGTTCTTATTTTGTGTTAAAAATATAACTACTTATTATAGCTGCCTGCACAGCGGCTTCCGGCGTGTTAAAGAAAGAGAAGTAGGACATAAGAAACCTTTTAAAATAGAAATATATTATTTAGTCGAGAAAAGTTGTATTTTTAGATAATATGATTCTGTACTAGCCAAAAATAGTCTTGGCTGCACTGATATTATATTTTTATTATTCTAGGCATATTCTTTTTGAGCTATTTTAGTGAAATCTGTATTTTTTGATATTATGATTCGTAATTGTAGACACAATAATTTAAGAAGAAGAGTATCGTGTCTTGAGCTCTTTATTAAATACATTTTGTACGAAAAATACCTCTTTTTAAATTCCTAAAAACATAACGAGAAATAATTTACATTTTTGAAGTACCTAATCCCACATCTAGCTCAGGATGGAAAAAAGTGGCAAGGAGAGAGACAGAGGGCCTCCACCTTCTGTGGAACGACATAGCCTAAGAGGCCATCGAAACCGATTTTGGTCTCATATTAAAACACCGCATCACAAATACTAAGAATTGTGCTACAATCGCATTAGATGGCGAAAAGTGAAATTACTGAAGGAAGGGAGGGAGGAAGGGCGTTGCCCTGCAGTGGGACAATCTTCGCGAACAAAAATAATAAATAAACATTTTCATTTCCAGATCCCTATCCAGATATCAAGTTTATACCAACGGGCTTGAAGAACCAAATGTTAATGGTAGGAGGATACACATATTCACAAATGAATGACGGCAGGAATTGGTACTGCTCCCTGAGGAAAGTCGGTTGTAAAGCTCGAATCAAGATGGACCGTGCCACCGGTTCTATAGACTTTAAGCAAAATACGCATGATCATGAACCGCGAAAGTATCATGTTACTGCAGAAGGAAAATATGTGTTTTTTAAATAGCAGTCTAACCCTTAGGGATTTACAGGCGTTATGTATATGTGTTATGTAAATCATATTATTGGAATACGGTTGCTTGGTTAATTAAAAGACGTGGCGAAAGTCCACAGACAATGCGTTTCATGGAAATATTAAGAACAGAATTTTTATTGATGTGTATGATGCGTACCGATGATGTCTGTAGAGTTTTGCTGTATGTGATTTTATATTATTTAACCTTTAATAAATCACTTGTCCTAGAAAAGTTTTGTATTTCTAACATAATTTTAAATCACAATACTTAATTATTTAACAAACATACACCCACTAACTAACTATTTATTTTAAGTATAATAATCTACCGTTAAAATAAGATTAAAAAAATTAAATAAACGCGAACAATATATATGAATGCTGTTCCGTTTGCGTTTCTAAAGCCGATGTCAGACGCTTCACTCGACTGTACGGTTCACTTTAGTGATAGTTCATTTTTGTTTCATTACACGTTCACACAATGAACGTCCACACACTCCATATACTTCCCTTTTTCGATTATGCTGAGTTAGTGAAAGATGCCGAATAAATTGTAAAAAGGAAAAGTGAAGTTGATTTAACGAACGTTAGTTATAATGTGCTTATCCGATGTTACTGTTTTAAAGCGAGGAGTCTGCATTCTGTTGTGGGAAATAAATGTGAAAAATATGGTTCATTCGAAAACTAGTTTTATTTTAAAAAAATTCAAGGGATATATTGGATCACAGAAATAATAAGTAATATCTTGGATCCAATATATCATTTATTTCTGTTACATCTAAAAGCATACACAGCTTTAGCAAGCTAATAGTTTCATATTGGATTATTCACTTTGTTTACACACGATTCCATTTTCTTGCTACATCCTGATTAAAAAGTGAAACAGTACAACTCTGCCACAATTGTTCACTTTTGAAAGAGAAAATCATCAAATAACTTTCTCCGCTCTGGACTAAGCTTGGTTAGAGGCAGACTTTAACCGACTAAAATCTATCCATGTTCCTTCTTTTGCCCTTTGTGTTCACGGGCCGCGGTATCTCTTTTGAACATTCCGCAACCCCGGCAGGCGGTGGCCCTGGCAGCCGCCCCTGCTTTGCTGACTCTCTGATCTCTTTAGCCGCGTACCCACCTAGCGCACAGGCTCGCGGGGCAGCCTCGGTGTCCGGATCGCGAGCGATGGCTCCCTCGGCAGCCTCAGTAGTTTTGTTCAATTTACACGAGGCCGCCTCGCGAGGCAGGCTGAGCCATCTTAAGTCCGAGAGTATTCGTAATGGACAGTCGTGTATTTTCAGCTGCAGCTATTTTCCTAGCTGCTTATTGTTTAAAGAAACGAAAACAGTCACGTATCAAGAAAAAACCTAGACGCTTCTGGATTAAGCGAATGGACTCCTCCTGACTGCCCATGATATAAAAATTACACAAGACAAACACGGCAAGACACAAACTTGAAGTAGCTTCACGCGCGAGCCAAAACATAACCGTCCCCACCTAACGCACAGCGCTCGCTGAGGCACCTTTGAGCGCGTCAAGTTTACCGACAACAGATGGCTCGGGGCCGAGCCGTGCTCGGTCGAGCAAACGCGCGCCCGAGGCAAGCCGAGGCACGTCCACACCAGCCGAGGTATTTGGCTCGCGAGGCTGCCGCGCGAGCCTGTGCGCTAGGTGGGTACGCGGCTTTTGAGGCGCGCATGGAACACAAACGCGCCGTCTACACGGCCTGTCGTCGCTAGTCGGACTGATACTGGGATAACCATTCCTCATCGTCCACAGACCCGCTTCTGCGGTAGTCAGGAATCGTCTCGCGTTTAATTGCCGCCTTTGAAGAGGTTTTTATAAGCCTTCCTCACACATAGGCGGATCGGTAGCTAAATCAGATCTAATTATTTGTTCCCCTCATAAGACGAGCCTCGATATTTAACTTTGGATGAACTTGTCCAAGACTAAACTCATTCTTGACGTTATATGTTCTATAATACTGCAATAATACTAAGCAATTGTTTACATCTTTTCAGAATTCACATTTGTACCAAATATGAATGGTAAGAAGAATAGTTTGCTCATGCTGGATGGGTATACGTTCTCCCAAAAGGGCAGTCTTCGTATTTGGTACTGCTCCCAATCGAAGAACGGGTGTAAAGCCAAGATCCACATTGATGCTCAGGGGAAGACCATTCTAAGGGGGTACAGAGTACACACTCATGCTCCTCCTCTTTACCACGTGACTCCTAGTGGACAGTATGTATTTATTAGGAACAGGGTCAATTTAAATCCTGACTAATGAAGAAATCCAATATTCATCATTAACAAAGTTCAATATGAATGAACGATCTACTACAACATATTCACATAATTTTCTATACGAAGAAAATTTTATTCTTGATACATTTATAGTACGGTCGGAAAGACGGTGTAGTGGGTCACGTCCTTTATTCATTCTGTGGTCAGATGTTTCTCCATAAACGTTGTATGTCGCGTTAACTTGTACGGGATTGTTTATTTAATAATTAAAAAGAAATAGGTTTAAGAGCATTTTTTTTTGCGGCCGGGAATTCATTAAATAACTTCCCCCGAGCGGGGGGAGTGTCAGACTTTTACTGATTAAAAACTCACCCATGTTAATTTTTTTTGCTCTTTATGTTCCGAGGCCGCTTTCGAACAACCCGCAACCCCGAGGTTTATAAACATGAAGATTTGTTTTATTGATGTCCTGCATTTTATTTGTTAAATAATTACTATGTTACTTAGGTATGTAGATTTTTTTCTGTGGTGTGTGGTGTTATTTTTTTGTGGTGATGGGTTAGATTTAAGCTTGCAACTTCGACCTCTGAAAATTAAAAAGTAATTAATTTGTTTTGCAAAATTTTCATATAAATAATACATCAAAGTTAAATACAATTTAGTCCTTTTTGTTTTATTTTTACCTTATTTATGAAATGTGGAGGTTATATACTTTTATATATTTACCAAGGAGTATTGGGTCATCAAGGTACTGTTTTGTAAATGTCAGACAGGAGTCGCTTCATATAAAATACTTGTGTCCAGATTTATCTGGCTAGAATGCAAGCTGACAAAAATAATTGCTGACCCATTAGGAAAAACTGGGAAGGTGATTTATAAAATACTTTTTTCTAGAAATTTGACTGTACAATAGTGCTACATTGGCGGACTTAATGCCTTAAGGCATTCTCTGCCAGTCAACCTTTGGGTTAAATACGTCATTTTGATAGGGTGATAAAATACTATCTATTTGTTATATGTATAAAACTGGTATGCCTTTCAGATTACATCCTCATACCATCTGGACAGAAAAACCATTTGCTAATGCTTGACGGCTACACATTCGCTCAGATGCACAGCAAACGTCATTGGTACTGCTCAAGAAAGAAATCTGGTTGTAAGGCCAAAATCAAGATGCATATAGATGAGACGACGATACTTGAAGCTGACAGGACACATACCCACGACCCACCAGAATATTACATAACTGACAACGGAGAGTACGTTTTTATGAGAAGGAATACTACGCGAGCGACACACACACAGTAAATAAACGTCACTTTGCGGGATATTCACGTCGTTTGGTAACATAACATTATACCTGTATTCCTCGAAGGGTTAGGCAGAGGTGTACCTGATAGTACACCCTTGCGACACTCGCTCGCTGCCGTTCCGAGCAATGTCGAAGTTTTCAGATGTTAGAAGTGGGATAGGTGTACAAATAATAGCCACTACAGGTTTTTGATAGCTTTAATTCACGAGGGACGACCCTCCTAACAGGGATGAAAATTCACAATAGGTTAGGTGAAATATCACAAACTGAACTGCACAATAAATGATTCTTAAACTGATTTTACAACTTTTAAAAATAGAAACAGCTTATTAAAATATACAATAATCCTTACTTACTAATATTATAAAAGCGAAAGTGAGTTTGTTTGTTTATTTGTTTGTTACCTCTTCACGCTTTAATGGCTACACCGATTTTGATGAATTTTGGTACAGAGATAGATGGGAACCAGGAGACCGACATAGGCTTTTTTAAAAAAAACTAGTGGGATGTCAGGGAGAAAGAAGGAAGAAAAGGGAAAACTTAGCGTTGCTATTGCAAATCGATAAGGCGCAAGGAGAACTGTGTTACCCCGAATTTAACGCGAGCGAAGCCGCGGGCAAAAGCTAGTAATTATACAATAAACAAGCACGTGTGGCTGCCGTGATTCAAAAAGGTAATGAGCCAAAAAAATACTGTTGAAGATGAAAATAATGACAGAATGAAATTCGAAATTGTTGATCCAAAAGGAAACAGGTTGAGGCAACAGAGAGGGTAAAATACCCACTCTGTTACACCATCATTTCGTATGTTGAGTTCGTTGTAATAGGGGGCAAGTCTATAGTCATTACCCGGCAACAAATGTGAAAATAAACATCATTTATCATTTCATTTATCATTTATAAGTATTTAGTCTTAATAAACTGTCCTTTATACCTCTTTTTAAACTTTTCTTTTTGAATTGTGTTGTTTTTTATTCATTGTTCATGAATATGTTACATGAAATAAAGTGTTAATAAATGATCTGTGACTTCTTTTCTCTCACCGGTATGAAGAGGTTTTAATGTGACTTTAAAAAAAAAACTATTACCCTACTGTATTTTATTGTAGTAAAATAGGATAAATACAATAAAATATACTAGAACATTTACACATAGATTATACATAGAGTACAAAATGCCGTGTTGGTTGCATTCGCATACCAACCTTTCATGGCGTTGAACTTGCGTTGAGAACGCTTTCAAAGCCGTCGTCAGTTCGATGAGCTAAATGACGTTCGAAATGACGTTACATTATGTAATAAATAACCTCATTTATGTACTTATATGTGCAAGCACTATAGCACATTTGGAGTTGGGTTGTATAGAAACGGTTGACAATGTCGTTTCAAGCTGTGGCCACAGAAGACTCCATTGAAGACCTCAATGTTCTGTCACATTGATTCGTTTTTGACCCAAAACCTTTCTTTCATTTTGTCAAAAAAAAAGTTAATATTTTTCTGGTTTCAGATTACATCCTAATACCGACTGGTCTGAAGAACAATATTCTTATGCTTGGAGGGTATACCTTCGCCCAAGTTCACAACAACAGATGGTACTGTTCTAAAAAGAAAATCGGCTGTAAGGCCAAGATCAAAATGGACGTAGACGGTGTTACAATTTTGAAAGCTTATAACGATCATCATCATGATCCACCACAATATCATGTGACCAAAGACGGTGAATATGTGTTTTTGAGAACAAGAGAGAAAAGATCTTTTTAATCTTTATTAGATGCATATATTTTTTTTTGCCTTTCATTTGGACATATCTCAGTCAAACACCATCTAAACAAAAAATAAAAAATCTTATCTAAATTTTGTTGTTTTATCTGTTATTCAGGAGACTTTTAGCTACCACGGTTCATTTTTAAATAATGTTATTAAATTTCTAAATCAAAGATTTTTTTTCTAGGACTAAAATTGATGATATTAGCCAACGGCAAAACCTTGGTAATGTACCAAAAGTACACGTTTTCCTTCTGTGATAGAACAAGACGGTACCTAAGGTGCTCCGGGCGGCTTGCAGGATGCCGAGCTCGGCTAAAACTGGACAAACATGGAGTCGTAGTGGACAGTGATACGAACCATAACCATCTAGCACCGCAGTACATTCAGATGGAAAGTGGCTTGTATATCAAAATATGAACATTACCTTGACTAAGTGTAAAAAACTTGCTGTCCAGTACTCCATTATAGACGATAAAGTCTGGGTACTAAAAAAGTATTGGGAACTTCTTAATAGGTTTTTATGAGCATTTTATCTTCTGTTTTCTGGTAACAGTGAATGTTTCAGGGCACCTTGGATAAAAAACACAAACAACAGGGATTTAAGTAGAATTTTGACAGCGTTTGTAATGACGCATACGAAAACCCAGCTTTTTGGGAATTAATGCAAGTGTTGGCAAGGCGGCAATTGCTTTTAAGTTTAGTCCTTTTACAACGACACCCAGCATTACAGACGTAAGCTTTCAGTAGCTTTTGAAACTGACATGGTCATCAACATTATTTATGACGTTTAAAACGTTTATTTTCAGTTTCCTACATTTCAGCGCAGTTGCACACGCCATGGTCATAGTTAAACTCAAAATCCTTACTTAATATTATAAAAGCGAAAGTGAGTTTGTTTGTTTGTTACGTCTTCACGCCTAAATGGCCAAACCGATTTTAATGAAATTTGTTACAGAGTGATGGGACCCTGGAGACGGACATAGGCTAAAAAAAAGTGGGAAAAGGGGGAGAAACAGGGGAGAAAAAGATTTTTTTTTCGATCATCACGCAGGTTAAAGTTCGCGTTAACCCAAAGTAACTATGCCACGCGAAACAAGTCGCGGGCGGAAGCTAGTAAATAATAAACATGGAAAATATCCTGTTATACATGTTATGAATAAATTCAGTAGCGTATGTGTATCCAATACCTTTTGAATTTTCATGATTGTAATCGGCGATCGCTAGTTTGTGATTGTGTGATAGATCAGCGCAGAGATAAGATCTCTGAACCTATAGATAAACAGCAGACGACAATCGTTATCGCTCAGCGATCGAATTTAAAAAATGTATTAGTGACTGCTGAGCGATAACGATTGTCGTCTGCTGCCGACTGCAGTTTGGCTAAAGGGCCTGATCTACCTCATTTCAATCCATCAGTCTTCCACAATACTGCCAAGTTATATTTTGACTAGCTTTCGCCCGCGGCTTCGCCTGCGATAAATTCGGGATAAGACAGTTCCCCTTTCCTGATTTGCAGGAACCTGCCACCTGTAGTTTTTGCCCTAGCGCCTTATTTATTGTAATAGCAATGCTAAGTTTCCCTTATATTCCCTCTTTCTCCCTCATTTTACTCTTTTTAAAAAAAATAGCCTATGTCCGTCTCCAAGGTCCCAACTATCTCTGTACTAAAATTCATCAAAATAAGTTTAGCCATTTAGGCGTGAAGAGGTAACAAACAAACTCACTTTTGCTTTTATTATATTAGTAAGTATAGTATAGTAAGTAAGGATTATGGTCGTGACTCCTTCTAAAGCTTATGGTATAATAAGGAGAGTGTTGTATAAGATTTGACAAAGCCGTATCCGTTGCGTGCTTTCCAAATAGCAATTATTTATTAATTTTTAAACGGTATTGTACTTTATTTGCTTAGAAGAAAGACTGTTACAATCGGCTTCTTATGACTAACTTAATTATTTAATATGTAATGAAAACGAACTGTTTATAAACATGTATATTGTAATGTTTTTGATTTTGATAATTATGTTAATTATATTGGGATTTTAAGGCTTTTTTATTTAAAATAAAAAAAAATCATTATCAGTGAATATGGTGAGCATAATCTGGTTTTAATTTCAAAATTAATCATTTGCTATTTGTTATTATACATTTCTAAAAATCAAACAGTGCTAGTAAAGATATTTAAATAATTAATTCTTGCATCGAATCTTGAGTTATATTAGTCATGCCTTCACTGGAACACTTGCTTTGCTTGGCGAGAGATAATTGTGATGTGGTAATTTATCCCTAAATTACTACATGATTGTTGATATAACGGTTCCGCACAACGAAAACCTTGTGAAGGCAGAGAAAGATAAACAATTCAAGTATATCTAGATCTGGCTCGCGCGGTTGACGACATTTGGTACGTAAATACAGCAGTCATTGTGCCGATAGTTGTGGCGGCCAATGGCTTAATAGCCAATAGCTTTGACCAACATCTGAGGAGGCTATCGCTTGGCAGCTGGATCAAGGGCTTAATTCAGAAAGCAGTACTTCTGGACACGGCCCGTATTGTTAGGAGGTTCCTCTCTCAAGAGCCCTGACCACCGGTAGCTCAGACCCTGTTTCTGATGCTGGTGGACTACAGATTTTATATTTTTAAATGATTCTTGTTATTATTTTCATAAGAAATATATATTTTTTTTTTAAAATATGTACCTAAACAAATGAATTAACGAAATTAAAAACGTTGTTAAACAATTTATTGTATGTAGTTAGTTTATAAATAAATATCACTTAAAATTTTAATAATATAACAACAAAATAAAAACAGTTTTTGGAATACAATCTACTGTTATAAGAAATATTTAGGGTGCAACAACTAGCATGTCTTGTTTTTTTAATTTGGCCATTGCCTTTGTTTATCTTATTTTTGCTTATCGACCACCGTTTTCAAAAATCATCCTTTTCGACACCTTGCTTTTATAAAAATGTACTTGAATAAAAATATATCATACCTTTTTATTTCAGATTACAAATTTATAGCAACTGGAAAGAAAAAGGATATGCTTCTGTACAAAAATTATACATTTTCCCAAATGACCGGTAATCGGCGGTGGTGCTGTTCAAAGACAAAAAAGGGGTGTAGGGTTCGAGTTGCTTTGGATGAACAAAATCGATTGGTACCAGGCAAAGAAATGGAACATTTACATCCACCACCTAAGTACTTTGTAACAAATTCTGGGGATTATGTGTTAATGCGAAAATAAAATAACTTAACTAATTTCCTAAGTGTGTGTGTGTTTTAACTATCCCAACCGGGGCAAAAAAAAATAATTAAAGAAAGCCTGGGGCGCATTTTACGCGACTCAGAGTGAGCGGCCGATATTACACACTCGATTTCACACTAAATATTTAGTATACAATAAATAACTAGTCTAGTTTTTTTTTATTTGGCCATAGAATTTGTATATAAATCTAATTTTTGCGTATCAACCAGCGTTTTCAAAAATCACCCTTGATGTGCTTGAATAAAAACATATCCTACCTTTATATTTCAGATTACAAATTTATACCAACTGGAAAGAAAAAGGATATGCTTCTGTATAAAAATTATACATTTTCCCAAATGACCAGTAATCGGCGGTGGTACTGTTCACAGACAAAAAAGGGGTGTAGGGTTCGAGTTGCTTTGGATGAACAAAATCGATTGGTACCAGGCGAAGAAATGGAACATTTACATTCACCACCTAAGTACTTTGTAACACATTCTGGGAAATATGTGTTATTGCGAAAATAAAATAACTTAATTAGTTTTTTGAGAACAAATTTTCGAAACAAAATTCATTTGACTATCCCAAGAGGGGCAAAAAAATCAAAACAATTCTAGGGCGTATTTTACGCGACTCAGAGTGAGCGGCCGATATTACACACTCGATTTCAAACTATGTCGCTGCGCCGCGTAAACTTGACGCTAAATAAATTCTACCGAAACTATAGTTTAACTGTGACTAATTTTGAACTCTTATTTACACTATTCAGTCTTAGTTTGTGAATTAATATTCGTTGTTTGCGTTTAGGTATATGAGTATTATACACTTTAGTCAAAAAAATGATCTTTTTAATTACTGCTAGAAAATAATTATATTTAAATACACTTACGGACTTCGTACTTGATGTGTAATCTATAAATAAATGGTTTAATAGATTTTATCTTTAGTTTTCTCTGTTCAAAGAGTTACCTGACTTACATGGTTTACCCCTTATCGTGTCCACTTTCGCCTACACCTACAATCACAACTTCTGTAATGTCTATTTTTTGCGGATGGGAAATCATCAAATAACTTCCCCTGTTCTGGGCGGAGCGAAGGGGAGTCACAGTTTTGTATTGACTAAAACCCACCCATGTTCTTCCTTTTGTCCTTATGTTCTGGGGCCGCAATAAGTCTTTCGAACAACTCTCAACTTTGTAATGCTTATGCTCTGGCGACGCTGTATGGTTAGAAGAAATGTCGGCCCATCAAATCAAACATCATCGTTTGTACAAATGACTTTAAAAAGATTAAGTATTAATTTACTGCTAAAAATCACATTTCTTTTCTCATTCCTTCATCTTCTTATTTTGAGATTATGTTTCAGAATATTCTGTTCCCTCGCTACGCAGGCGGCATAAGGACCGTAATTCCCTACTTCAGTTAGAAAAGTTCACTCCGTCGAACTCGACACGAGAGAGTTTAAATAAAGAAATACCCAAGGAATGTTCACTTGTGCGGATTGAAACGGAAAACAGACTACTGGACAGATTTGAGGCGAAACGGTAAGTATTTATTATAAAAAATAAAGGTCTCCGTTAACATATCAACTCAGCACAATTCGCATCTTCGCCTCGTTGACACTCCATCGTAAAATATACCTGGATCGACACAGCACCGCCCGAGGGTTTACCGTTCGTAATTGTTAAGGAGATGTCTCCGAAAGCCATGTAGTCGCGGTGAACGCTCAGACGTAAGATATAGCTCGGTGAAAGAGTTGCGGGTTGTTTGAAAGAGATACTGTGGCCCCGGAACATAAAGGGTAATAGAAAGAACATGGGTGGGTTTTAGTCAGTACAAGTCTGACACTCCCCCCCGCTCCGCCCAGAGCGGGGAAAGTTATTTGGTGATTCCCTATCCGCAAAAATGCTATTCCAGAGGCGAGACGATGATAATGTCGTAACAAAGATGAAAAATGTGCTTTTCAGCTTATTAACACTATGAAACTATAAATTCAATAAAAAAGTAATCGATCTCCTTACGAATAGTTCATAGTTCTGAGCTAATATGTGTGCGTTGACCTTAAAACTGCACTCTACAAGATGGTAAACCAACTGTGTACAACCGTTTCTTTTCAGATCGGAGTTCCAATTACAAGAGAGGACAAAATATGTGGATGAAACATTCTTTATATTTTTTTATATATTTGTAATTTATTTTTTCTATGTTGTCATTGTTTGGTTCATCAGATTGTAAGGCTTAGTGCTGCACAAGTAGCTTGCAGTGGGACAATATAGACTTAAAAAAATTGGTCTTTTGAGACAATTAATTTTTAGGTGAACAATTAAGTAAAAATTTAAAATTTAACGTGTCTTTGGATAGGAATACATCTATCATAAATACTAAAGTATCTGCCAGAGTCCGGTGCATCAGGCGATCCGCTTATGCAGTTTGACGTATGTATTTGCGAACATGTATACCTTATAATACAATATAGTAATTATTTCCTAATTAAAAACATTTGTAATAATATAAAACCTGTTTCTTTGTGTATTCCCTGGCATCTCTCCTCTTCTCTAGTACACGAGAAAACTCGATTTGTACTTGTTGTATTTTTGTACTTGTCACAATAGGCTAGTATCCAAAAAAAAATAGTCCATCTTTAAGATTATTCATAAATAAGGGACACGTATTTTTTTATTTGTAAATTAGACCAAAAATGACAAAGATATAGCCCATTAAAGTTTACGTGTGACGTCACGCGTTGCTGCAATTTTTTCGCAACAAGTGTCGTCACACGTAACTTTAATACGTGTCCCTTATTTTTGAATAATCTAAAAGACGGACTAAATAGAATGTAATTACTTTGACCCTGGACAACTCCGGCAACCATCCCTTAACGTAAAATCTATCCGTGACTATGGAGAGATGTCGATAATACACTTGATATCTGAACCGTCAATGAAGCCTCATCTGTGCACGCGGTCTTTGCTGCGACCGACTTCAGTTAAAAGTCTTATTAGAGATTCCCAAGTTCGCTAAATGTCAGATTTTCGATATACATACACATAAACTAGCAAATTATAGTTTGTACTTGAATTTTTCAGATTACCGATTGGTTTCAACTGGAAGGAAAAACAAAATATTGTTCTTCAATCAGTATTCCTTCTGTAAAATTAGTACCAAATATCGATGGAGCTGTTCTCAAGCAAAAGGCGGCTGTAATGCAAAGGTCAATATCGACGAAAATGGTGTCTTGACGATCATCGATGGCAATCATACCCATGATCCACCTAAGTACCACATCACAAAGTCAGGGTTGTATGTTTTTGCGAAAAACAGACATTCTTACATTTTACCTTAGAGACTAATATAGTCATCGACGTAGTTCTTCTGTCTCGAGTTCATGCTACAGTCACTGAACGAACATAGAAGATAAGTAAGCTTAGAAATAAACTTAAGTAATGCTGATGACAAGCAACAAAGAGAAATGTAAAATTTCAGTTGGCAACGAAACCCTCAATTAAATAGAAAAACTATTTGTGTCCAACGGTTTCACCGGCTGCTCACTGAATATGCATAAAAAAAATAAAAAGAATCGGTTCGGACCGAACCGTTTCAGAGGAGTATGGAAACGAACATTGTGACACGAGAATTAAATATATTAGTCTAGCTTTTGCCCGCGGCTTCGCTCGCCTTAAATTTGGGGTAGCACAGTTCCACTTTCCTGATTTGCAGGTACCTGATAGCTGTAGTTTTTGCCCTTGCGCCTTAGTAATAGCAAAGCTAAGTTTTCCTATTTTCTCCCTGATTTCTCACTTTTTTTAAATATAATAAACTAGCTTTTGCCCGTTTATTTATTGTAAAAGCAAAGCTAAGTTTTTCTTCCCTCTTTCTCACTTTAAAAAAATGTCCGTCTCCAGGGTCCCAACTTCCATACCACGTAGGTACTCTAATCTTCTATCTTCTATACTTATAATAAATCTGTAGAGAGGTCAATTCTGTACATGAAATATATTTCTAAAATAACTATCAGGGGGTGATTTGTGATCGATACTGATGATTCAATCAGTAAAAATGTTGTCTGTCTGTCTGTATGTTCGTTATAGAAACAAAAACTACTCGACGGATTTTAACGAAACTTGGTACAATTATTCTTCATACTCCTGGGCAGGTTATAGTATACTTTTCATCACGCTACGATCAATAGGAGCAGAGCAGTGAAGGGAAATGTTGGGAAAACGGGAGAAATTACACCATTTTTTAAGCTTCTGTCGTGTGTGTAGCCTTAATGGTTAAAGCTACACAGAAATCATGTATGACGGAAATGTTCTCCTTAAAATTATATTAAAAATATCATACGACAGCATATGTCTATCTTTAATGGTTGACTCACAATAACACGTGTAACTCCCGATAGCTAAGCAGTTCGGAGCTTTCTGATACTCTCATTCATCTCTTATTAAAAACATTTAACATTATTACCTATTCAATAAAAAAAGAATCATATAAATCGGTAAAGAAACACCAAAGTTTTACACGAAATACGCTAATAAGCCATCGCGCGTGAATACTGAATCATGCCATAAGTTTTATTTTTGTGTGCGCTCGACGCGGCTACCGTAATATTTGGCTGTTGATGCGAATAGACGTTCAGAGTTTCGACCTTATTGACAGACAATGCTTATCAGCGCGACTTTTAGTCTTTGAATAATTTGTTTTTAGATTTCTTTTGTTGTTATTTTATAAACTAGGTATTAGTTATATGTGTTTTTTTTTTAATATTCGTCCAAATTACCAATTATTAATATTTACATTTTATTTATTTTTAGGTGAAGTAGTAGTAGGTAGGTACGCATAGGTTTTTAGATACCGAGTTTTGGCTAAACGTTCAGTTTTTTTTAATATTATTTAGGTAAAAGCGTTGGTACTATGAATTATAGTTGTAGGTACTAATAATTATAGTAGTTATAGGTTATTATTTTAAGTGAAGTAGGTATAGGTAGATAGTATTGGACAGGCGTTTTAGCTTTGTTTTCAATTCTTTTTTTGTTTCAAGTTGTACTTACCTACATATTTCTGGGTATAGTCCTATTAGAATTATTTAGTTTTAGGTTCTTATAGATAATATTTTTTATATTTTTAAATGTTTTTTTTATGTTTTTTTTTTATTAAGAAATGTTTAAAAATGTAATGATATGTTAGAAAAATAAATAAATGAACGAAATTATACTTGGGCATAATTAGATATAATTAAGTACGTAAGTACTTAAGTTATTTTTAGGTTATTAGACTTAGTTTAGGTACCTACTTGTGTATTTTTAAGAATTTAATTTTGGATTTAAGGATTTATTTAGGATCAGTTCTATTATATAGGTAGGCACTTGGATTTTTTAAGTGTAAGGTAGCTATAGTTAGGACCTCTAACGTAACTTATTTTGTTAAGTACCTAACTGAATGCCTTTCAATTATTTTCATTAATCCTTACTAATATAAAAACGACAGTGAATTTGTTCACGCCTCATTGCTTCACGCCTAAATGACCGAACCGATTTTGATGGTACAGAGATACTTGGTACCCTGGAGACGGATATTTTGACGGCAATTTTTTTAAAGTGACAAATGTGGGAGGAAGAGGGAAGAAAAGGAGAGAGAAAGATACATTTTTTCGATCATCACGCGGGCTAACGTTAGCCCAAAGTAACTTTGCCACGCGGACGAAGTCGCGGGCGGAAGCTGTACTAAAATTCATCAAAATCAGTTTAGCCATTTAGGCGTGAAGACGTAACAAACAAACTCACTTTCTATTTTACAGTATTAGTAAGGATATATTTAACTGACAACTCGTTCCACTTATTGAAGTAGATCTCCGAACACAACTCGCTTGGAATAAATACTGGGCCCTAAAGGAAGTGTTCATAAGCATTATGGCATTGGTTAATAATGGCATCGTTCTGTATAGAAAAAAGTATTACAAAGTTAATAGAAATTTAACAGGTTGATGAAAGATTAACATAATTATGTGTAAGATACTTATTTCATATTTATACATGTTTTTTGTAATAGATTTCCTATTCTTGTATAAATTCTTTTTTTACCAATTCTTTGTGGATGAGTGGACATTGTGGACTTTGTGAATTCCTAGATACTTGTTTAGTATTATTTACTTCTTATCTTTTTTAAATAAATAAATCAAATGTAATATTATTTCGTTTATTCATTTCTTGACATATTTATTATAAAAAAAAAATATATAAAAATAGTAGTCCACCAGCATCGGGATAAACAACAGATTAAATGTCTGATTTGTTATAACCTGTTATTTTATTTAATTAAGTTCCCTTTTGTGGGCAAAAATACATCTGTGATAAATATCTAACATCATAAGCTTTGAGATTGTTGTGATACAAGGATTAAGTATACGTGTAGACGCGGCAACATATCAAGTTACACATTTTTAGTATAAAATGGCCTCAGGTTGTATGAGTTTCCAATAGAATGAGAGACCAGCTTAGTGGTTGGTATAGCTTGTTTAGTCGCCGTGCGTACATTTAGAAATGTTTGTAGTTTGTGACAGAAAAAGTGAATGAACGCTGTGCCTCTAAAAATACACACTTCAAGCTTATCTTGTTTAGGGAACGTAGATTCTTATTGTACATAAGTCACCATTTAGCATTTTACTTAGTTTTAAGAGCATTTCATGTATCATATTTTCTGGTATATGATATTAACTTATCTAATTTTTATTTTTGCAGAAAAAGGCTTCTTCATCACAACGGACCAAGGGAAGAATTTACTCATGTTCCAGAAATACACGTTTTCTTTTGTAAGAACAAACAGCAATGTAATGAGGTGTTCCAGAAGATTCCGGGGCAAATGTGGCGCTCAACTAAACGTAGACAAAGACGGTGAAGTCGTAGTGATAAGAGCGGAGCATAATCATCCTCCGCCATTTTATAAGAAGATGCAGAACGGAAAGTATACAAAATTGTAATTTTATAGACCTGCTGTACTCTCTGGTTTTTCTCGTCGATTATTTTTGGTTCGACACTACAGCACTGCTATTCTGTAAACAGTGATTCAATTCAGAACTCACCTCGCAAGCCATCTCGAAAGTCATACACACTTCACTTGTCACATCACCTGTCAAAGTTTTCGTATTCGCAAAACAAGATCAAAGCCAAGTGAAGTGAAGTGAGGTCCGAAAACTCAAGTGAGATTTCTCTATGGTAATATAGAGTGACGCTAAATTGTGTATTGCTAAAATTTATATCGACACACTAAATTACCAGAGTTTGCGCTCTACACTAATAGTTTATAGTTTATTCTGGCCTTAAATGCAATGTAAATGTATTATTTTGCACATTTTAAAATTTACAAGTCTTATTTGAGATCGACAATGAAATAACTAGGCTGAATGGGCTGTCGCCCTTGCTTCGTGGTCCGATGAGATGCCTCTGTATTAAAAAAAACTCTCATCACGTAATGTCATTAATGTCAATCGTCTTAAGTGTTTTTTGTTTACAAAGTATTAATTTTATTTCCTCGAGTTTTCTCAGTGAAGTGTTTAACAAAATGAAGTAAGTACGATTTCTTAGGTAATTAGTAACAGCCGGTATCGGTATATTCATATTTAATTATTAATTCCCTATTTCAGTGCCGACTGCGCCGAGCGTAATTCCCAGAGTTTTTAGAAAGGAAGCTTAGCTTGGTAATGGGATTTTCCAAAAATCAAAGCGCCAAACAGGCTGCTAATAAGGACTGGGATCAAATAACTGTAAAACTAAACAGTATGGGTGGAAAAACGGTGAAGACTGCAAAAAAATGATTTAAGGTTAGTTGATAATTTCAGTTATCTTATTTACATAGTATACTTCATATATTTCATTGTGTGTTGTGCTATTTGCGTCTTTGCTTATCATGCAGTGTAAAATAATTATTATTTTTGTATTTCTCATTACAGTATTGGTCTGACAAAACAAGTGCAGTGAAAAAGAATGCTGCTGCACGCGCTGCTTTTGGAAATACTACAGGTTTAGGAATGGTTGAAGGTGGCACATCGAAGCTATAAAATATAGAAGAGCGCATAGAAATGTTATTGGTAGTGAAGGTTTTGCTACAGGCGACACACATTTACAAATACAACCATTTCATGTTATGTTATTTATAAAGGTAGTTAATAAGCCCATTCTGTAACTAACTCACACTTATTTTTTGGAATCTACGGACCCAGTCTTTCTTTTAAGTTAATTATTAATCAAAAAAAAACTTATCAGGTATGTTCAGGTATTTGGCAGTTGCACAAATACACTAGTGAGTCATTTGTATATACTTAAGTATTATAAAAATATCAAGTCTTCAAGCTGTGAAGTAAGCTTGCTGCTTCTGGCTAGGCAGAGGCCAGTGTTTTCAAGCGGGATGCAGCCCATTGACTTTGCTTAATTATTGTCATCTTCTAACAACAGCTGAGATCAATGACGTACATAATGTGTTTACATTATAATACATACACTGCAGTGCACAGGGGGCTTCAGAAGGGGCTTAAACGGACAAATACAACAACCTCAATGATTTATATTGGTTTAATACTATCTAAGTTTTGACATTAAAAATTGTTTGTTTCAGGATATTGATGAATATTTAATTGAGGTGCCAGGCTGCTTATGATGAGGAAATGATCCACCTTATGAAGCATCCAAATGTATTATATTTATATCTGCATCTGTTATCTGAAATTAGAGTAAATAAATACTTATTACTTTCACTTTGTTTAAAGTAAAATAATAAATTTGGTTTATTTTCGTGCTGGTATCTTTATATAACATAAATTATAAGTTTATTAAATGTACAGTAATTTGATGATTACACTGATTGATATCCAAATAAACAGATAAAAAATTAAGCATGTGTTTCTTTGACTGAACTTACCAATAGAACATTTCTTGCATAATATCCTTTGCAACAGTAATATCTTTTTTCATTCTCCTTAGGTGTTATCATAGTAACCAATGTGCTATCTATACATTCTATAACACTGGGTATGTTAGTTTTCTTATGAAACCTAAAAAAAAACATTTTAAATAAGTACTAGTACATCTAAATAATGGCTTTTTTTTTTAATTTTACTGGTAAAGGAGACCAGTGACTAAAAATACATGTAAACCAACTGATACTGGGTCAGCACAATAAGCCATACATACTGATCAAAGGTGCTCTAAAAGTGATGATTTGTACCTAGGCTGCCTATAATCTAAAATCATATTATTATAAAGAAGAATCTAATAGAACATTAAACATACTTACTATTCCTTTAATAATTATCTTTCAGCTGCATTTTATGGATACCTTATGTATATTTTTTGCTATTATAGGTTGGTTTAATACATTAACTATTTGATATATGCTGCATGATATTGAAGCTTGCTAGAGAAAAGTATTTTCTTTTTTAATTAATATTTTTTGATAGCTTCCATTAGCCAGAAACGACAGAGTTGAGAGTAGCTGAAAAAAAAAACATTTTTTAAACACATTAAGTATTTGTATGTCCTTCAAGAAATTAAAATGGTGCAGTGATAGGTAGGTCTGTAGCATAATAGGAAAATGAGTCAAACAGGTTTTAAGTAACTTAAAAGTAATTAATAAATCATTTATATACCTTAATTGTATTGGTCAGACTTCTTCCTTTTTTTGCAATCACCGGTATTAGAGGTTATGTTATGTAATGTAAGTCTGTACACATGCACATAGTCTTCACCATTCACATATTCTGGGCTTGGCGGCGGCTTGCAGCAACGTCTAAGCTATCAGATTCTTTCAGCAAACTCAGTATCAAAAAAGAACGAGACATCTACAAAAGTTAGAAATAGATGAAAATACTGAGGTTATGAAGTTTTTTATGGTCGCTATATTAGTTTATAATTCATACTAGCCGTTTAAATTTCTCTGCAAGACAATCAATAATGTATGTATATGTAAATTCCTTTCTTTTGGAGCTTATTAGATTGATTAATTTAATCAACAAACTTGTTTTCACTCAAGAAATAGTAACTTTTCATTTGACAGATGAATTCGTGTTTGACATGCGAGATGACTTTCGAGATAGCAGGTAAAATGTGTGAAAGAATACGAAATCCTATTGACAAACGTCAAAATCTCACCCGTTGTAATTCCTCCCGCTTACGATCTCACTCGGGTGGCGCTAGTGTCGAATTCATTCAATTTCAGAATACTAAACGTTGATTTCTCATGAGTTCACAGCGGATTCAGACGTGAGATCGCAATTGAACGTTTCAGAATAGCATAGCAGGAGTCGAGCCGAAAATAATAAACGAGTTACCATGACATCATATAGCGGTTCTTATTCCTGTGTGAGAAAGAGATGGTGCTAGACACCCTGTATAGCTCTGTCTAATAAGTCTAAGTCTCTCTCTAAGTGTGTCTGTGGAATAAGTTCTGCTTTAACGCCCGGTTCCAATAAACAAAAACGACTCGTTTTGCTTACGGATAGTTGTATTTTGACATAAGTTCTATAAAAACGAGTCGTATCATGGTAGGGTAGCTGAAGGTATCATTATTGTGTTAAATGGCTCATTACCTTGTCTACAAGTCTTAGTTAGTTTAGTTTCTGTGGACAAGTTTATTTCTGTCGCTCTCAACCAGCAACAATTTAAATCACTTTTTTAATTATTTATAATATGAAATGTTATAAGTTTTTATTTGTTTGCTAGTGATGCACATACATCTAGTATTATTGTAAAAATATTCTGTTGTAAAAACTATGTTACACTTTTAGTATAATCGATACATTATCTACATAATGTATTAAATATTCATAAACAACGTAAATTGTTCCTGAATAAAAAAAAATAAAAAATAAATTAAGTAGGTATTCGGATACGATTTCATCTAGCTTTTTAAATAATAATTTTGTCGTGTATTGATCTACTGTATAATACGAATAGCTTTTAGTTTATGATTTGATAAATATTGCCGTGTGTCTTTAAGTATTTTACGGAAATAAATATAATTTAAAATACGCATTGTTTTTTTCCAGTTGTTAAGAATCAGTACCTACTCAAGGATTTCCCAATAAAAATCCATTTTGTATGTAGTGGTTTTATTTATGGTTTAGGAACTAGAAGTTTTTATATTTCTTTCTTTTAGTAGGTATCATTTTATGTTGCCCTACACTAGTTATGTTTCTGTATCGTGGGTGCGTTAACAATCATTTTCACTCATATAAACAAACAGCCAGACTCAAAACAACTACCTGTAGGCTGTACAAATATTTGTTTCTGGACTCGAACTCGCGACAAGCAGCACAGCAGTTAATCACTCAGCCACTGCGCCAACCGAGCCGTCGTGCCGTAATTATTCCTTTTACATAATTTCAGCTTCAGGTAAGCAAATTAAATTGCGAGTTAAAAAAAATGTACCAGCAAGACACATTTTCGTTCCGAGGAGAGTAAGCCTGTATTCAGGTTGTAGCAAGGAACACAGGCTTACTCTTCTAGGTATTTTCGGAATAAGTGCAAGGCGCAAATAATAATATAATAAATAATAACAATATAATAATACGGACCGGTGCATTTGTAGCTTTCATTAATGAGTATAATCATACTCCACCAATTAATAAACAAATGACAGACGGAACGTATGCGAAAGTAATGTAGGACTGTATGTATATCATTTAGAAATACAAAATGAAATAATATCCTGTGTCAATTTGGCTTATTCGTCAACCCGCGTCTCATAAACTCGCGACTGCGCGAGAGTTTACTCGCGACCGAGTGAAAATCTTACGTATTTACAGTCACCAACAAAGTGTTTTGTCTTTTGCAGATGACTGTAAGTAAATACATCAGATTTTCACTCGGTCGCGAGTTGACTACAACAAAAATAGGTAAAATCGGAAAGTGCTAACTCGCGCCTCATAAACTAACGACTGCGCGCGAGTTAGCACTTTTCTTTTGAACGCCAAATGACTCATTTGAATTGATTCAAGTTAACAGTTTAACTGTGCAATGTTTTAGACATCTGTTTGGTAAATAAAGCTATCGGCATTCAGATGTCTTTTAATTGCTGATGCTCTGAAAAGGTGCTGGATACAATAGGTTTACGCGAAGCATCTCGTCACTAGTTGGTCCTTCACAGTCCGACATAGTGAAATACAGTTATTTGTTTAAAAAGTATGTTGGTAACAAGTAGGTACAATTAGGCGCAGTAGTATTATTTACTATACAATGGTGTAGTAAGTGCTTATAAGTTTATAATTACATCCTTAGTAGTATATGAAAAGCCTCTCTCGGTCTGTTTTAAAAATAAAAGTACCTATGTCTATGTAACTTTACTAGTAAGTATTTGTTTAGACAAGTAAATGTAATAGTAATTTTGTGAATATTTATTCTAAAAATAAATCATGTTGAAGAACAGTACTTTTTCTTCTAGATTTGACACTACCAAATATTATTACTGAGGCACAACAACACGATGTTCTGTTACCTAGAACAAAGGAAAAGTACCTACAAGCTTATGTTAATTTTATCAAGTGGAAGAAAAATAACAACCCATTAACTGAGGATATATTTTTAAAATACTTCAATGAACTGGCAAATAAATACAAACCCACTACACTGTGGTGTCTCTATTCCATGCTGAAAAACATTGTTTGGATTAAACATCGTATTGACTTCAAAAATTATAACAACCTGACCAAATTTCTAAGGACACGCGCAGATGGGTATAAAAGCACGAAGGCTAAAATGTTGTCACCTAACGACGTTGAAAGGTTTTTAAAAGAAGCTCCCGACATTAAGCATCTGGCAACGAAGGTCAGTGGTACTACTCTCACCTACAAATTTGTTTTATATTGAACTAGCTTTTGCCCGCGGCTTCGCTCGCGATAAATTCGGGGTAACACAGTACTCCTTTCCTGATTTTCAGGTTCCTCCTACCAGTAAGTTTTTGCTCTTGCGCCTTATTTATTGTAATAGCAAAGCTAAGTTTCCTTTTTCCTCCCTCTTTCTGCCGCAGTTCTCACTTTAAAAAAAGTATATGTCCGTCTCCAGGTTCCCAACTATCTGTGTACCAAAATTCATCAAAATCGGTTTAGCCATTAAGGTGTGAAGACGTAACAAACAAACAAACTAAGGACTATGTATACCTTAAAAGTATTTCCTACTTCCAGGTTGCGTTAATATTCGCAATCATTGGAGGGTGTAGAAGTCAGGAGCTAAAACAAATTACTGCTCAAGATGTAGAAAATCACGGCAAAACCGTTCTAGTCAGAATCACTAATCCTAAAAACAAAATGGCACGCTCATTTACTATTCAAGGTCCGTTGTATGAAATAGTAAAAAAATACCAAACTCTACGTAAGACACAAGCAACAAATCCGAGTTTTTTTCAAAACTTTCAAAAAGGCAAGTGTACGGTTCAACCTATTGGATTGAATAAGTTTGGTGCTATGCCGAAGGAAATTGCAAATTTTTTGAAATTACCAAATGCTAACTCTTATACCGGACATAGCTTTAAGAGAACATCAGCCACATTGTTGGTTGATTCCACAGCAAATAAAGTGACTTTAAAGAGTCATTGCGGTAGACGACCTGAAAGATTAGCAGAATATTCTATCGAAGAGTTCGCTATCAACAAAGAAACCTTAAGTGCCAACACAAACAGTTTGGAGCCTAACGTGAAGGACTTTTGCCCCGAACCGCGGCCGTCTACTTCTTATGATTGGAGCAATACTGTAGAGGTGCCTTTTACTATTAAAAAGGATATAGGACACCCTTCCAGCCCCTATGGGAGTACTTCATCTTCGCCATTGCTAGTAGCACAAAACAACGAAATTGTCTGGATTTGTCCCGAATTTCCGGTTGACTAATTTTCCCTAACAAAACCGGTCTGTTTGTTTGCATGGATTTTTGTACTGTCTCTTGTACCATCAAACACGAAAAGCGAGGTGAAGCAGGTCTTTTGAGGAGGATTTTAAGTTTTTTTAATCATCCTGCTATGCGGGCGGCAGCTGTTGTTCGGATATAAAGTCCACGAGGTGAATCATCGGAGGTTGTTTTTTATTCCACAAATGAAGCGCCTACAAAATGTTGCTGTTTAATTGCATTTTCTGTTATTGCTTGATTCATTAAATGTTTTATACTGAAATAAGCTTATTTCACTTGCAACTATGAAAAAAAAACATATATCATCATCTGTGTGCATTTAAAAAGGACACCTGTGTTTCCTGGGACACAGGCATCTTCTCTGTGAGAAGTATTGGGCTGAACCAACCACGCGAGCGCTGTGCGGTTCGGTACATGTCAAAGGTTTTTGAATTTAAGGCTGTTGTAAATGCGGCGTTCAGTTACGATAATATACGTTTATCATTTGCAGACTACAAGATAGTAACCCTCTCTACTGGAAAGAAAATGATCATGTATCAAAACTACACATATTCGTTCAAAGGTTGGAAGAAAACAAACGCATACTGCTCGAAGTATGCTCATCAGAAATGTCCGGCGCGGCTGAAGTTTGACCGGCAGAGTAACATCATTGCAGCTTACACTGAGCATAATCATCCACATCCTATGTTTTATCAGAATAATTTGGGCCACTATGTCAAGCTATAGATATTGAAGATAAGCTAGACAAACCAATGTATAGGGTGTGATAGAATAAACGCAAGACTTGGACAATGAAACGAAACCACGTTTGTTCTATAGATGACATTTGAAATTATATTTTTTTTTCCTTTTATTTTGATCATCTCGTCGGCTTATTTTATTTTTATTGCGAATAATGAGACCATGCAAAAGGTTTTGCGGTTTATACACGTTACACCTTGAGAAGTTCTAACTTTAAATTGCATGGATATCTATAGGAGATCTCTAGGAAGTATCTAGGTGATCGGTAATGCAGTAAACGTCTGGAAATTTGTGATAGTAGAGCTTATTTGCAACTAAGATCCTATCGATAGCTTGGGGCTAAATTAGGTTGCTTTGCAAAAATCGTGTCCGATAAGTTTTTCGAGAATTTTCCAAGAAAACTTCACATGTACAAGTACTTTACGACGTTTTGTTGTTTTTGACACGCGCACATGTTTTATTAGCTTTTATTAACTTCGTGGTCCTCGATTAGGATGAAATTGCACATGTTCGTAGTTCTGATGGCAATACATGACTAGCAAAGAAACGTCATTACAAATCCAATATGGCGGCCTGCCCAAGATGGCGGACTGGCTGTTTGAAATTCACCTCCATGATATGGGTATCAAATGAAGGGGTTTGCTGTCAGGAATACGAAAAAAAATAGTCATCACCTCCATGATATGGGTATCAAATGAAGGGGTTTGCTGTCAGGAATACGAAAAAAAATAGTCACATGACTTAAATCCAATATGGCGGACATCAAAGCGTGTTTTTTAGTTTTACAATTATTATAATCATTCTAATATAGTCTTGTTTTAAGCCATAGTATGACCGCAGATTATTTTCGCATGTTTTGTAATTTCTTTCATTTTTATTTTATTTTTTTCCAGTGTATTTTTGGTATTCGTCTTCGATCAAAATGTATTTTTTTTCGGAATGTGAAAACATTTTATGACTAGTTTATTGAATATACTTTTATCGATTATTTAATATTTATTAAATTTTAATAATATACATAAATGGTAATTTTAACACTGTCTTTCTGTGAAGGGTTCTGTAAAAAAATATATGCGTACTAGTTATATTTATTTAATGTGCTCTGGTGCAATATCGGATTAATATAGAAACTATTGTATTTGGAACTTAATTCCTATACACGTCTATATTTAAATACATGACTTTTTCCAACTATGTTGGGGTCGGCTTCCAGTCTAACCGGATCCAACTGGATACCAGTATTTTACATGGAGCGGCTGCCTATCTGACCTCCAGAACCAAGTCTGTACTGGTTCATTACCCAGTACAGACTTAGTTGTCAGACTTTTGGGACACTGACTGTCTGTAACGACTGTTAAATCTAAAAATGACAGCCTGGACCAACAGCTGAACGTGCTTTCTAAGGCACAGAAAAAACTCGCTATGTAACAGGTTGACACCCGTCCACAGACCAACCTAGGCAGCGCGGCTTAACCTTAAAATCGACCCAAGGCTCGGCTATTATTTAGCCACAAGCTCCTCGATTAACTGATGATAAATTTAGTTAAACCAATACAGCAGTTTACGTAGGCCTATATTTGTTGATTTTCGTTTCAGAAACCACAATAATTGAAGACGACAGTTTTCAACAACGTCTTCATTTCTCCTTGTATTATCCTAAAAATCATTTTATTCTTACAGACTACCAGTTAATCACACTGTCTACTGGAAAAAGTGTGATAATGTACCAGAACTACACATTCTCCTATAAGGGCATGTCAAAGACTAACGCGTACTGTTCCAAGTATGTGAATCTGAAGTGCCCGGCGAGGCTGAAAATGGATAAAAATGGCCAGATTGTATCAACTAATACGGAACATAATCATCCACCTCCTTCGTATTATTTGCATCCTATTAGTGGACAATATCTGAAGCTAAGCTAGGAAAGCTAATAGTTCAAATATTGTCTCTTGCACTCGAAACTGCCCTGCAAATGATTATGGTATACATACACGGCGACCAATCAAACAAAACCAGTTTATGCGGATCTGTAAAGAAAGCGAGGTCAAGTTATACCGGACCTGTGTCGCGGTGTGTACGATTATTTCTATTATAAGCCCACATATAATGTCTCACAGCCCACGTATAATGACACAGCCCTCCTCTTTATGAGATAGAATGTACTGTAGTCTACCACGCGAGCGATGCGATAGCCCAAAGCATGATCATTTGCAAGGTACAGTGCGCAAGTACAGTCGGGCAATCGATTTGGTTTATAGGATGTTAACTTGTAACTACCATGAAATTTCGTTTTGAGTATTTAATTCCAAACATGGCTTTGAAATCTTTCATACGTTTAAAATGGCATTAGGTAGTGAAATCTGAGGTGAAGTTACTTCTTTTGTAGTTGACACCAAACGGTTTGTTCGTCTGTACATTGAGAATGCTGGAAAAAGGTTTGCAAAGTATAACAATGTTCATAAAATTATTAAAATTATATATTGTTTACATGCCAGGGAGGCAATTAATGAAAATAAATAAAAAAAATATGCAGATAATAATAAAAAAATATAAGATAAGAAAACAAAAAAAAAATTGTATTAACTGTCAAAATACCTAATGAGAAATAAGCTAAATATACATAATAATGCATAAATAAATGTGTTTTCAATTTCTTCGAGCTCTGATTCCTTACATGAGCAATTTATAAAAGATTTAAATCTTAGATTTACCCTCTACGTACTTAGGTCGCCCGGCCAAGTGTTCATAGTGAAAAGAGTGAGCGATTGTTGGTATCAGTGAGCGAAACAATACTATTTAATTGTCATTAAAGGCAGTTTTAGATGAAAGACTTATTGTTTCTAGACCTGAGTGAGTTTAGCTGCGGCATTGTGTGGCATTTTTTTTATCAAGTTTTAGATCTATAGAACTGAGTATTCGTTAAACCTTAATCGAGTAGGCTTGCTGACCATTCGGAAATAGCGTCCAATTTATACATTGTAATTCAAAATATTTTTACAATCAGATAAAATGTGTGGGAATAAAACTTTACCAAAACTATTTCTTAAAAACGTCTAAATATAAAATCCAGCTAAAACTAGTCTCGACAGAAGATGAATTCCTAAAATTAAGGTGTAATACGAAGTTTTTTATCTGTACACTGTGTCCGAATCGTCAGTTAAAAAAAATATTTAAATTCAAATTTGTCAATTCGGACGCTGTGTCAAAATCGTCAGCAAGCCTTCAAGTTAATGTTCCCACAGCTGGACACAGGCTTTCTCACAACCAGAGGTGTGATATGTAATCTATCACGCAGGCCTATTGTGGTTTGGTAGATATGACATTGTCCGAATGTTTGATTTCCAAAGTATATACAGTAGAATCCGTTTATTATGACTTCGCTTAAAATGACCAACCGCTTAGTATGACGTATTACACACCGATGTTTGGTTTTCATTTAAAGTTCTTTAGACAACGTCGTGTATAATGACTCCGCATTGAGTGACAGCTCGCTTATTATGACCCATTTTTAATAAATTGTGTCCAGTTGATGTAGTGACCGACATTATTCCTAACACTGTCGACAGTGTTCGGTGTTATATTATTATTTTTGACTTATTTCTATTTTGTCTCTTTCTATTAAAATAAATACTTACTGAGAAAAACATTTGTTTATTTCGCACAAAATGTTTTTATGACGTCCGCTTAGTGTTGCATGTTTTTTTTATTTCCCTTCGATGTCATTGTAAAATAATTCCACTGTACTGTCATTTGTTTTACTTCACAGGTATTGGTGTCCTACAATATTTACCAAGCCGCCGTGGAAAGGGCATCATACTCGTCTACAATAGTTTTACCTACTTTCACATGCATACTCAGACCAGATGGTACTGCTCCAAGAAGCTGGCTGGTTGTGATGCGCGGGTCCAGACCAGTCCAACGGGAGAGTTCGTGAGGGAAATGGGATGCCACAACCATGAACCACCTCGTATGCATCTGGGACCTGATGGAAAAATATATCGGTTTAGGTCTTAGTATATTATGGCGTAGTGTTTGTTTAATGAACCAATAGTGACAACGTCAATAATTGTGAATCATCAAATTTTCACTTTGTTACTTTTGAGAGAAATTATGACATTTTAATAAATGTTTATAGAAAATAGTTAACAGCAATGAAATCTCTAATGAGCTGTATCTATACTAATATTATAAAGCTGAAGAGTTTGTTTGTTTGAACGCGCTAATCTCAGGGACTTCTGGTTGGAATGGGAAAATTCTTTTAGTGTTGGATAGTCCATTTCTTGAGGAAGGCTATAGGCTATATAACATCACGCTACGACCAACAGGTGCTGAGCAGCGTGGGTGAAACCGCGTGGAACAGCTAGTAATAAATAAAAATATTGACTTCTTCATACAATGAAATGATTCAAGAGAAGATGATTTATTTGCATAAACACTCAAACTATAATACAAACAAAATATATTATAGTGTCTCTGCTTGTTTAAAAAAATAGTAGGTATTCAGAATAGTTCACTATGTCCACATACATGTGCCTAACCATTGCCTAACTATGATTTAGTCGGCTCTAAGTATAAACTGATGCAGCTAAATACTAATATTCCTCAGAGTACAAAAGTTGCCTACTGTAAAAGTATTATAAAATAGCGACTCGTGAATTATGTTTGTCGAAAAATATCACTGATTATTAAAATACTTTTTTTGGGTTTTTAATAATAATTTTATTTTAATACACATAGTCCATCTTGTTGCCAACTCATTGCCACGACATGAAACGTCAAGATTAAGACAGTTAGATCGTTTTAACCTTGGTAAGGTTTAATAATGTTGGAGTTCGTCGAAAGTGACAAAAGTAACAACAACAGCTCTTGCCCTGTTGCTGTTTTCTTGGTTCTTAAATAATTACTGACAGACGGGGACTATCTATAATGTAGTTCACTGCTGTCAGTTACATGTGTTATTGTAACGAGTTGTTTACTAACAATTAATTTTAAAGGACTATTTTTGAATTTGAAATACATAACGAGGGCCACTATATAATAACTATTTGTTACTCAACTATCTTATAAGTACAGTCAGTAAACGAGATAAGTGTTTAGGCTCTCCAGATACAGATGTTTTTTTCATTATTAATAATGATTTATTTCGAATGAAATAAAATTCATTTGATAGAACACAAACAGTTCATTAAAAAAAAATTGTTGTAAACCTCCCTCAGTTTCTAAGAAAAAACCAACTACGTCTGAAGAGGCTGGTTACTCAACTCTTTTGCTGATTGTACGTAAACTGGTACAACCTGGATTTTAGATGGAAACTAGCTCTATGTTAGTTCGTGTGTCCTAACTGCTTCACTTGTTATAATACTAATGTAATTGATGCTTTTTTAATATTTTATTTAGGGGTACCAAGGCTGCAGTTTCTAAGTAGCCAACGCGGACGTAAGATCCTGGTCTACAATGGCTTCAGTTACAACTGCAAGGGTAACCAGACTAGATGGTACTGCGTCAAGAATGCTCAAGGCTGCAAATCGCGAGTCATCATTACAGAAGAAGAGGAGTTTATAGCAGAACTTGGCGAACACAGTCATCAGTGATTCCATAGAATTTGACCTACATTTGTCAACATTTTCATGGATAACTCAAACATATAAAAAAATAAAATAAAGAAGATTTTATCAAAAGAAGTAAAATTCTTTAGGAACTATTTTCCTAGGACACTTTTGTAGTAGCTATACCAGTACTCTCTCTTCGAAACACTTGGAGGTAGGACGTTGCAAGAAGGAGTAACGAAGTTCTTGTATAACCTCTCGTGTTTTGTACAATCCCGCACTTGCTGTGCCTGTGTTTATCTCAGCGAGAGTGTACAGCTATAGATTTAGATTCTTTCTTACTATATGAGTTTAAATAAATATATGATAGTTTTAGAAACTGTAAAACACGCTTTCTTGTATTATTTTAAGGATGCCTTTCACTTGACACCTATATCGTGCGAATGTCTGTTTGGGAGTCTGCGTTATTGGATTTAGAATGACGTCACGTATTTGTCTTTCAAACTAAACATGTCTATAAATTTGAGCCTATTTGGAAACCGAGATGTGAGTCAAATATAACTTCTAAGACGTTTTATATAGTGAACACTAATAAAAACGTGAATAGAAACACGCTATTTAACTCGCGCTTTTAGTTTTTTTTTAATTCAGAATTGACGAGGTTAATTTTACTTGTAAATAAGTTTAACTTAATTTAGCGAGTTTAGTTTATTTATCCCGCTTGCACCTGGGTCCCGGTGACCCTGCCGTTGCCGGTGTTTTGAAAGAGATGCCGCGGTCATGGACTACAAAGGGTAAAAAGGAAGAACATGGATGGGTTTTAGTTAGTTCAATTCTGACACTCCCTTCTGCTTCGCCACGAACGGGAGAAGTGATTTACCATCCAGAAAAAGGGTCACCGGTCAATGAGCAAATAATTTATAGAATGAAGATTACCTTTGACTATACAATCGGCGCAGTGGCTGAGCGATCGACTGCTGCGCTACATGTCGCGGGTTCGATCCCCGCACGGAACAAATATTTTTGTATGACCTACAGGTAGTTGTTTCGAGTCTGACTGTTTGTGTATGTGAGTTTAAATGTTTGTACGCACCCACGGGCCACGATACAGGAGAAATTTCTAGTGTGGGGCAACATTTAAAAAAAGAAAACAACAAAAACAACTAATAAAAACGTTTAAAATGTGAGTTCTTCTTTCATTAAAAATAAAAAAATGATTTTAAATCTCTTTGAAACAAACATGGACGAATCTATTGTCGTTCTAACTATACTTGATGTCAAAAAAAGAATGCTTTTATTTTTTGTTCGTTTGCTGTAGTGGTGAACGTTAAACGCTGAAAAAACGCGTCTTGATTGCCACTGCAAAAAAACTAATTAAATACATTCCTTAGTTAGAGCATGCTAGGATTCACCGCATCCCAACTTGCCGAGGTAACATGTGACGCGCGTGTCTCTTGACGCAACTCACATCGCCTAACCTCTTGGACGCGTGTAATTAATGATTGTTTACTTTTGCGCAGAGGCTCCAGTGCTGGAGTTTGTTCGTAGTCAGCGTGGAGGCACAATCCTGTCCTACAACGGACATAGATACGTCCGTATGACTAGCAAAACCAGGTGGTACTGTTCCAAGAACTCGTTAGGCTGCAAATCAAGAGTGATACTCACGGAAGAAGGGGAGTTTGTCGACGAAATCGGTGAACATAACCATGAAGTTTTGAATGCAAAACTGCAACTGCGTAAACTAACTGCTGCGCACACTGATCTTATCGTTAAAATAAAGAGATTTTAAGTATTTCAGTTTCTGGAGCTGCTGGTTCGTAAAGGATACCACAGCCCCGAAACTTGAAAGGGTAAAAGAAGAAATATGGATGGGTTTTAGACAGTACAAGTCTTACACTGCCCCCCACTCCGCCCACAGCGGGAATTCCCATTAAAAAAAAATTTGTTGTTGCCAATGTATGTTTCTGCCAATGTATTTCGGAAAAGACGTTAGTTTATGTTTGTATGTAAATGTCTATGTAATTTGCTAATGCTAACAATATTCATGTAAAGTATTTGAAGAAGTTCACGTAATTTGTTATATTCTACATCGATGTTCTTTTGTAGTTAAATTAGAGTAAGTATAGGCTTGAATAAATTAGGACCTGCTATTTCAAAAAAACGTAGTCATCTGGTTGAGGTATATATAATATACTTTATACAATTTTCTAAATGGTACTTCAGTAAGGTCAGAGGCGTAGTACTCGCAACCGGGCGGCGTGCATGTATGACCTGCGTGCCTAAAATGGCCGCTTAAGCAGAATAATAGATTAGTAATATGTTAGGTGGATAACATCAATAAATTACGTTACCATTCATAAAATTGTGACAATTCTCAATATTAACTGCGTTTGTAAACATTTTAAGACTTTTAATGAAATCCATATTATCCTAAATCAAATCAAAAATGTTTATTTGTAAGAATATGGTAGGTACAGTAGATGTTATAATATTAGTTCCAGCATTCCTACCATTAAGACGCACACATATTTCCATAAAATAATAATCAAGGCTTATATTATAAATAAATTAGTAATCATGAATTTGAAGATTGAAATTGTATTGTAGTAGTAATATTGATTAACATTGAATAGGTATATATTTGCTGGACGTGGTAACTAAGGGTTTTTTTATGTTACTAACGACTTATCCTCTAAATATTCTCTAACACTGTAGATAATAATTTTTCGCTAATAGCAGTCTAGTCAATACCCATTTTATTACCCTACTCTACCTATTATGATTCTGCTGCTGATATTCTATATTGATGTACAAATGTGAACCAGACACTTTTGGTTTTTTTGTCACTCGCTTGAGAAAAGGAGTAGAATAATTGTATCTATGTATTTGATTATTAAAATTAGTGTTTAATAAATATATCATCACAAAATAAATCTTATTTTAAATGAATAAACCTGCAGAATTTCAAGACTCTTTCCTCGTATTTATCTTCATTCTAGATTAATGTTGTGTCGCTAAAAAATTTGAATGTTTGTCAAAATTAAACGATTCCATATATTTTAAGTAGAGGCGGTCCTGAGATTCGTCCCTAGCAAGCGTGGAGGCACTATCCTCATCTATAAAAGGAACTCATACGTCCAGATGGTCAGCAAGACTCGATGGTACTGCTCCAAGAAGTTCCGAGGTTGCAAATCGCGTGTTGTTTTAACAGAAGAAAGACAGTTTGTCACAGATTTGGGCGAACACAATCATCCTCCTGTTTTTCAGTAATATATGTTTAATCCATATGAAAGTTGTTTTTTTTTCTTATAAAGATATAAAAAAATAACTACGGATTTGTATTTGAAACCACTGCATTAAATCGAAAATGTATAGGGGAAAGTCCCGTAACGCCGGACGGCACCTACCACCGGGCACTCGTACTATGCAAGCAAATATAAACTTATTCGATTCGAATTACTAGTGAAATGGGCGCGGGGCTACTACCCAATGTACGATGTCTGTCCCTTAGTACCGGACACTAAATGATCCCCTAGCCCGGTGCTAGGGGATCACCTAGTGTGACACACAGTGATTTTTTTTTTATATTTTTGTAACAATTTACGTTAGATATTTAATTTAATTTTGTTCTAGAGTTTTTTTTGTTCTAAAACAAACGAAGAGAAACGACATGGAAGAGACGAAAAAGAAAGGACCGTGGGCATTCGTGGGAGCCACAGAACTTGCAAACAGCTATTGACAAGGTTTTGTCCACGGAAATGAGTGTAACACAAGCCGCAATGGTTTATAATGTTCCTAAAAGCACTTTACACGATAAGATAAAAGCGTTAAATCGTGGAGACGAAGTGTCGATGAAGCCAAAGTTAGGTAGGTTTACTGACACCTTCTCAGAAGAGTATGAAAAAGTCTTGGTGGAACATGTTAAAGATTTATCTAGCAGATGTTTGCCGCTCATGAAAAAAGAGTTTTTGAAGCTAGCCTACAACTTAGCTGAAGATTTAATAAAGAGAAAGGCAGTGCCGGTAAACATTTTTACTACGACTTCATGCGAAGGCATTCAGACATTTTGCTGTGAGTTCCAGAATCGACAAGCATGATGCGCGCTGTTTGATTTAATAAACCACAAGGTAGTTTGCTTAGAAAACTATATCGAAGACTGGATCCAGTGCTCGTCGTGTCTTGAGTGGGCGGCATATGAAGCATGTGCAAACGCTCCAGAGTGTGGAGATGGCTACATATGCGATCGATGTAGACTCTTCTATTATGTCCGGTGCTAGGAGTATGGAACGAATATCCGTCCGGTACTACATTTTAAAATTATGTTTTTTTTACCAAAATTTGATTAATGGTACTTAATAATTATGTTTTGAGCAGAGCTTGCTTTTTAATTTCTCATAAATAAACAAACATTCCCTAAAATATGTTTTATTTTATTCATATAGAAAACCTTAGGTTTCCGCCACTAGAGGACTTCCCCTAAGTCTTTTTTACTTTTGGCAACGGTTAATAGGTTTTGTATATTTCAATAAATGGTTTAACTAGTTATGGTTTTTGAATTATAAAGCTGAGCACGAAATTATTTTGCGAATTAAAACTAACTTTTAAGATTAAGACATAATATACTGATTGAAATAGATTGTTAACAAGTAAATTTAGAAATAAGCAATCGTTCTAGAACCAAACAACCATTTTTGTTTCAGGAAATATTCACCGTAACATAAGGTGGCACCGTAAATCGAATCCTGAACGTGTTTCGACAGTTCAAGATTTGCTTCCAAACTCTAGACGTTTTTCGACGGGGCAAGAACCAGTTCTGAACCCTGGACGTTATTTGACGGGACAAGAGCCACTACCAAATCCAGAACGTTTTTCGACAGGACAGGACCCGCTATCGAATCCCGGACGTTTTCCGATAGGTCGAGAGTTGCAAACGAATTCCGGACGTTTTTCGACAGGGCGTAATCCGGTAATGAATCCCGGACGTTTTTCAGCAGGGCAAGACCCACTTCTAAACCCTGGACGTTTTTCGATAGGACAAGACCCACGTCCGAATCCTGCTGGCAGAGTCAGCGACATTCTGAAGTCAATTATTAATCTTGATAAATTCAAAGATTAACCTTAAAAATTAATCACATCTACATATTTTAGGTAGAGACTGTCACACAGTCTGTTAGCTACATACAGCCGTCGATTTTAATTTTAAGAACACAAACAAATGCAGTATGAAAGAAACAAAAAGCTTTCAAACTGCATTTATTTTTATCCGTGTTACTCAAAGAAATTCAAGTATTTACGAATGATAGACGGGACAAGACAAAGAAAATTGAAATTAATTTCTGACGTCACGCATCGATGACGTGCAACACGTGTCACCCATATACGTGACAGCTACGTCGCTCTATATAGCCAGTAATTCTTGCCTATTAAAGGATTGTATACAGTAATAATATTTACGCAAGATTCATTACCAAATGTATGTAGTTTGAATCACTTTGAATTGTATTTAATGTTATGGCTTACTATTACTTAAGCACTTTATTATAATATGTCAACATGTGCAATTCGCTACTGACTTTTTATTTCGCTTGTTCAGCAGTTTTCGTTTGTATTAACAAAAAAAAAATAGGATGGAAAAGGGACCGCTGACACTAAAACCATTAAGAGAATAATGCTTAAAAAAGTCAGAAGACGCTTCCTTCCCAAGTTTTATTTTCCATTCTGCCCATAAAGTATTCAATGACTATTTTAACTCGATGCCCAAGACCTACGATTCAGTTAATAAGTTGGGAAAGTTTCCGGGGAGTAATCAACTCACGGGCGAAGCCATTGTTAAAACCCACTAAAAATACTTCTACTGTGTACACTATAAGTATAACGCATCATTTTTTCTTTCAGAAAATAACCCCGGATACGACATAATACATCTCGTTAACGGAAAATCTCTTATTATGTACGAAGACTTTACATTCTCCTACCAAGGACCCAAAAATGTGAAGCTGTACCCTTACTGCTCCAGGAGATCTTCCACGAAGTGCTCTGCAAGGTTGAAACTGGATAAAGTCGGCAATTTGCTCAAAGCTTATACAGATCATAATCATCCACCACCGAAATATACCAAGTTGAATAATGGAATGTATTTAAAAATCGACTAGGTATCCCTCAATCTCATAAAAATCTGCAATAATATTGTCGTTCTTCTGTTTTTATCTCAATTTATTTGATATCGGGCTAAAAATCTGATATGGCATAAATAAAAAAAATATATAAATATTGAAATAACAGCTATCTGTATTTTCGAAGTATTCAAATAATTATTTTCATTAGGATTATAATTATTCTTAAGTGTAATTAAAGTTTTTGGTTAAAATACAATCAGGTTGTGGGCGGGAAAAGGTGCATTACCAAAGATAGTAACAAATAGTACAGCCATTCAAAACGTAAAGCAACTACATAAGATATAAATTAAAAAGATAGTATTTAGTTTCTTTATATTTAGTTAGTACAGATCACACAGCTCTATTTAGGACAGCTCCTATAGACAAGAATTGCAATTTAAAAATGTGTTTTGCATTAATTTTGTACATCAAATATTTATGTAGGATGCCATTCTCAAATGGTTTAATGTAGTTGTAAAGCGCAATACACACTGAGCCCGCTGGGTCAACGACAAGGCCCGGCGACACAACCGGCGGCCTGTATGACAAGAATCATGTCGACAACATGCGCCCGCAGGAGTTGCCCTCCGACATGTTGGCGGCTTGGGTACGCCTGCGCTCAGTTGCCCGGCGACGCTCGACCTGTAGTGCTGACTGCCAAATAAATTTTTCATCTCAAGCCGCCGACCAAATTTTCCGACTTGTATTATGTGAAGCCGCCAACTAGACCGCCGACAAAAAGTTGCCGACATATGTCGGCGGCTCGGCTGGCTCAATGTGTATTGCGCTTTAAAAACTAAAACAAATTACAGTCAACGTAAATGTTACGTTACAAGTGTCATTAAAACACGGTTATTTATTGCACAAAACGAGAAAAAAAAATATATAAAGGTTTGTTGCTTTGAAAAATGAATTTCTTTTATATAGGAAAGCTTAACAAAATGAGAGTATAGAATAAATTCGCCCAGTACAGCCATTTCAAAAAAATACACAAAACAAATGTTTTTTTCTTTCAGATTATATTGAACATCTACCAACTCCCCGTGGCCGTATTGTTATGTATAGAAACCACACATTCTCATATCGAAATGGTACAAGTGCTCTTTATTGCTCTAAATATGTACGTGGGAAATGTATGGCAAAATTGAAGGTTGATAAATATGGACATGTTTTGGAAGCGAATACTGACCACAATCATGATCCCCCGAGGTATCAAAAGGCAGGTGAACTGTATATTTGTTTAAGCAGATGAGGCAATTTCTAGTGTTGTTTTGTGTTAAGCATTTTACTTTGAATATGTCTCAAAGATTTTGATGTAAAGGTACGGCCACATAACTGCGTGTAATAGTAGGGGAGCCCACGATGCTAAATGGGGATTTACTCGATTTATATAGAGGCTATAGATTTTTAAATATGTAAAAAAAAACTGTTGCATGGACATCCTCGAGCGCGTCAGATATTGATAGCATCAATGCCCTATGTATTTTTAATAATGTACAGTCGGCGCCAGAATTCGAGTGGCAAACTCTCGAGGCAACAGCTTGACGTTTAGTTTGACTTACGACCTTCTATTTTCAAGCAAAAAGTCATTGCCGTCGACAAGTTATTGTAGCTTATAATTTCAACCAAAAACTTCGAGTCCATATGACCAAGCGGTTAAATGGGTGCGGTTACATGAGTGAAACAGTGAGCCGTGAGTTCAAATCTTACGCTAAATCGTTAGTCTTTTTGTAAGTTTTTACTTGATTGGAAGTAATGGGTAAATATTATATTCTTAAACTTGTTCGCTTTGTTCACACAATTAGCAAAGTTATGATGGTAGATCATAGAAAATGATCTACAGAATTAATATTTCTGTTGGGTAGCAATGAGTTTTTAACTTAATCGGAATTCACGTTGTCGATTGATTGTAGTTGTGGGTTAGTGACGTGTGGCTCATTAATTATTCTCAAAAATCAAAATGCACTCAAATATTAATATTGAGACGAAAGCAACCATAATTGCGCTGCATAGAAGTGGTCTAAATAGAACACAAATATCTGATGAAACCGGACTAAATGTGAGTATTATATTTGTGGATTGTAACTTAAACCTGTAATTCTTTTTATTAAACGACTATCAAAAAAACGGAGGATGTTACTGTGTTTTGTCGTCAGAACCATAATCATAATAACATAAGGATTTTTATTAACAATAATATTGTTTAGTAAAATTTTTATTGATTATAACTTTTGTTTTTTTTTTTAATTCACTATTTATTGTTTTTTAGCTGTTACAAATTAATTAATGTAGGACTATTATTGACGGTTAAGTAATGTTATTAAAACAATGCCAATTGTTTTATGAATAAATAAATATTAATTAGGGCTGAGAACATTTCGTAAGCAATTTTTTATACCCTCCAGAAAAGGAGCCATATTTTTATATAGCTGCTTAATATCATTTTCTTTTTTGTTTTAGAGGAATACTGTAAGTCGGTGGATTAAAAGATATGAGGAAGAGGGTAGCCTTGCGAGTCGACAGCGAAGTGGAAGGCCGCCGCTCATTAGCGAGGCACAGCGACGCCAAATGGTAGACGAATTTGAAATGAATGGCTTTACACCAACACGACACTTCGCGGAATTATTCGGCACCTCAGTTAAAACTGTGCGCCGTGCCCTTCACGCTGAAGGCTTGCACCACCGCATTCCCGCTAAAAAGCCCTTCCTGACAGAGCGACACAAACAAGAAAGGTTACGTTTCGCTCGCGACTATTTAGATTTTGACTGGAATAGCACCATATTTTCAGATGAAAAGACTTTTAAATCAAGTCAAAAGGGTAGGCTTCATTTATGGCGCAGGGATAACACTCGTTGGTGCGAAAGAAACGTAATCCCTAATACAGAATCAGGTCGAATTACTATTAATATGTGGGGGTGGATGAGTGCAGCAGGGCCAGGAGAACTTGCTTTTATTCTTCCTCGCGCCAACAGTTCTACTTATGTAGAAGTATTAAATGACGTCATGCTACCAACTGTGCGCAACATTTACCCAGCTGATGAGCTGACACATTTAGCATTTGTCCAGGACAATTGTCCTATTCACCGGGCGAGCACTGTGCGTGAATGGTTTCAGAATCACCCGGAGATCATTGTTGTTCCATGGCCAGCGCGATCACCCGACCTCAACCCCATAGAAAATCTATGGGGTTTGATGGTGCAAAGGTGGGACTCCCGGGATGAGAGGAGTATTCCACAATTAAAAGCACATTGCTTGGAGGTGTGGGAAAGTTTAAGAGGAACCGAGATATGTGGCAATATTGTAGGTTCCATGCGCAAACGTCTACTTGACTGTATAGATAATAACGGGGGATACACTAAATATTAATAACCTATATCTTTTGGTTTTTATTCTAGGTAGTGTAACTAAATATTGTGTAACATTAACATAAATGCATAATTCTTAAGTTGAGGTTTAGCTTCAATCTTCTTTTCGCTAAGAAAATGAACACTTAAGCTATAACCTCAATGCATTCATTGTGACGTTACATAAAAAAAAACATGTTCATAAGGTCTAAATCATAAATATTAGTTATCATTAAATCTCTGATGAATACCGACACACAATGATATTTAAATATTTACGAGCCTTTAACTAAAATAAGTGGGTAATCAACAATTTAAAATGTCCTTTTCTTGATAAGTTAATATGAATAATTGACTGTATACCCACTACTCAACAAAAAATAAGAGTCAAAAAGTTACATGTGAACTTATTTAAACATAGGTAGGAATGTGACGTCACAATTCTCATAAAAGTTTGTTATTGTATAATAAAACGAATAAACATTTTTCTTTTCATTCAGCACGCCTTTTTTATTTCCCCTTCTAACACCGCAAAGATAAATTTCAAATCACATGAATAGTGAAGTTAATATTACTTATTTAACACAAACGTAACAAATTTTGATTAAATCTTACATATTATGGTTTCAAAGAAACAAAAACTAATTTGCGCTGTATTTGAAATTCGAACTCGGGACACTTTAATCGTAAATCCACGACTATACTCAAACAGCTAGCAGTACTTACTAATATCTAGCGAATTTTAGCAATGCAATGTAACGAACGGATAGCCACTATAACGCGTAAATGCAAAAGAGATAATATAATGTCGCTTAGTGCGACTACAGTTTATTAGTGTGTGTTATCTGTTGAATGTTGAGACAAAACTCATACAAGTAAACGCACTGACTGTATAGTGCTCGCACAGTTTATAGCAATGTAATAAAAAAAAGAGTTTTTAAACGTTTACTTAACCTCCCTAACTTAACGAATTATTGTGTGAACAAAGCAAACAACGTAAAGAATATAATATTTCTGTCCCATTACTACCAACCAAATAAAAATTTACAAAAAGTCTGCATCTTGCGTTAGATTTGAACTTACGGCTAATTGATACGCACGTCTGTCGGAACCCGATTAACCGGTAAGCCATCCTGATTCTAATTTACAAATTGAAATTATGAGCTAGAATCACTTGTTGACGACAACGACTACATTATATGCTTGAATATAAAAGGTCGTAAGTCAAACTAAACGTCAAGCTGATGCCTCTGCACTTCACACCCCTGACTGTACGTATGTTAATCTGATCGTTTGCATGATGGGGGTGGTTGTATTTAAGGGTTGAAAATGAAAAAAAAAAAAATTTTGTCGATCGCGTCAGATTTTCTAAGGGAGTGTTAAGTGCACCAAAAAAAAGCTCTCATTCACTAATCTGACGATTTCGATGGGACGCAAACTCGCGGCCATTTTCATAATGTGCAAAAAAAAATCGCCATTTTGAAATACTCAAGCGCGTCAGATTAAGATATATGTGGTTAATATTTATGTTCTAAACGTACTGTCTCATAATCTGACGTTTATGTAGAGGGATTCGCCTAATCTGACAAAAAAAAATTAGAAAAACGGTTCACCTTAAAGGCCATCCCTGCAACTTCTCGCTAATTCCATTCCTGGGCGCTTAAAATTGTACTTATGACATTTTTGAGCTCAAAATATATTTTTTTTTAATTTATATTTTCTAAAAAATAATAGTAATTTCATGAATTAAAATATTTGAACAAAAATACATATAAATATTGTAGTACCTATATAATATTATATTTAGATTTCTTTTTATTGAGTTCATAATTTTTTAATACAGACTTAATCATTTTATTATAAATATTTAATAAATGAAGTCATATTAGCACTTACTCGTCTGTCGATGTACCAGCAACCTCAGTAGACAAGGAATCAACAGTACCATGTGCTTCGGAACACTCTCCAGAATCAGGAGCATGTGTTTCGGAGCTATTTCCCGAAACTTCCGGTGTATTGTCATGTTCCACTACACTTTGATTTTGTAAATACTGAAAGTCTCGCGGTATTTTAATTGCAGTAAATAATTTATAGCATTGTGCGTGATATAAATCATTTAATGATGATTCCATCGACAATTCGAGGTTATCATATGTTACTCGAGTCTTTCGGATAACCGGCTTGCTCCGACGATATTCCAAAATATTTACACATTTTTTTAATGTTTGTACCGTAAATTTAATTGTTTTTTGTAACGTACTTTCACCACAAAACACACATTTCAAATTAATATCACTCATATTAAATGTTTATAAACTTTAATTCACTCAAATAATATTAAAATAGCAAAAAAAACCAAAACGTTGGAAACACGTTGTAAACAGTATGCCACGAACGAGTCTTTATGATCAGCTGTGATGGCGTCATGGCAACAGAAACCAGAGTGGGGACGGAGTGAGAGAATAATAGATAGACAAAGAGTGAGAGAGGAATAGAAACGCGGAGTAGGAAATGTAGGCATCACGCAGCTGCACGCATTTAACTTTATCGACGAATTTTTGTTATTTCGGCTTGTGGAAATCGTCAGATTATATATTTTTCATTATTCTTGAATTATTTCCTTCAAAATAAAAAAAAAATTAGCTACGCTCGAGAATGTCGAGATGACGTTTTTTTTTTACAACTTTGTTGCCCTCCCCTTTTTTTACGTCACTCTCAAATTGTCAGATTAGTGGAATATACACTTTTTAGGGTGTAATTAACTCACCCTACCTATCTGACGCGCTCGAGAATTTCTGATGGTCAATTTTTTTTTACTAATCTGATCCTGTATCCTTCACGGGCGGCCTTATATATGGGCCTCATGTTCTGTGGAGGTACTTAACTGGGTACAAGGTATCCCCCTGTATATTAATCTGCCGCGCTTTAGTAAATCCCGAAATCCCCGCTTGGGCTCCCCTACTATAAATGTTGTGCTAGGCTACGCCTGCGCTAAACAAGTTACAGGGCCTGATTCATCAGCACTTACATCAGTATTACTTTAATATGGAGTTAGATGTTAGGACATTTATCCACATATCTGTCAGCGCATGTTAGGTTAAAGCTGGAGTGATTACACGTGTGTGAACTTAGGTTTTGTACTGTCGTCTGTATGTACAAATTGTTTATCGCCGATAATTTTAAATACAATAGTGAAGATTAACTTCGGTGTTTATTCTTTAATTATGTCTTTTCTGTGTGTTAAAATGGGTGTGTATAAAAATCCCACCAAAGGTACAATTTCAAGTTTAACAAGGGGCAACTGTCCTGGTCGTTGTGAAATGGTACAAGAGGCTTGAGCATATCTATTAACAGTTTACTAGATTTATTGACCATTACTGATTGTAAAGAAAATGTAATTTGAGCCGACCGGCTTAATAACGTTGATGTTGTGTATATGATATTATTATTAGCCAATCGTCACTTTCTTCTTTCGTATTTCATGTGGTAGTTTTAAGGCCGCCTAACTACTTCAAAATAAGACACTGTGACTTTTTTTTTTCAAATGCCTTTCTTTAGGTTTTGGCGTAATGCATGCACGTGACGTGATATAACCCTTTATTTTAAATAGACACTTTTGAACGTAAATTTTACCAGGAAATATTATTGACTTCACTGGTCTTCATTACATTGTTCTGAAGTCATATTTGCGGAATATTGGTTTTGTTCAACGAAAACACACTGCTTTTATTAATTCAACAAATTACTTGAAATCACAATAACACTAAGCAAAATTAATTGGGTACAGTTCAAGACGCCTTAACTTCATTGCAATCAGACACTAAATATTGTCGTGGCTCCGAGCTTAAAAAAACACGCTTCTGTAGAAGCGCCCTGTGAGTGGTCCACACTGGTGCGCTTGCAATTCATTTTATGTCCGTACTAATGACGGGTTCCGACAAATTCATATTTTTAAATGATCACTCACTGATGATGTCTAAAAAATACACGTTTTCCTTCATCGATATAACTAAGAAATACTTGTGATGCTCTATATTTTATTGATTTTGAACATGTATTTTTATGTTTGCAGACCGTCCCCAAATAATATCATTGCCTCATTCAAAATCAATCATTATGTATAAAAACTATACATTCTCTGCTCTCCCTGGTAAGGGTAACCTGGCATGCTCCAAGAAACGCCGGGGGAAATGCCAGGCTCGGATCAAACTGGACAAAGATGGAACAGTGTTGTTTGAAGACACAAAACACAATCATCCGCCTCCGGTGTACCATCAGACTGCTACAGGCGAATATATGTATAAGAATAGAATAGGTTTTGGGTGCTAATGGTGCTATTGGATTCATGGTTTTTATTAGGAATTTCTCCACCACGGAGAGACTGTTATTGTGTTCTGTAGTTTTATTTACTTTAGTAATGTAGTAATGGAAGAAACGAGGTCAACTATAGAACGAGTTAACCTAAAAGAAGCCTTATTATAAGCTTGAATAGATCCAAGCTTTATGAAGTCTGAAACTCAAGACGCTTTTTGTGAATGTGTGAAATATCGCCAAGATATGGGAAGATAGTTATAGGCCCCTAATATATTACACGGAATTTAAACAAAATTTCTAAAATGTTCGTTCGATATTGACCCAACCGTAACCGGCTGGCTCTGCACGCGGGTGGACGGCAGCCACACATTCAGTGCAGGTGCGCTAAGTCGACACCTCCGTCGCTTGTCGTCCTCTTCTGGGCTTCCCCCGGGGGTCTTACCTATGCGTAAAGTTATGCGTTATGTTATGTTATCCTAAAATAGGTTATCGAGTGACATCGAAAACGTTTGTGTTTAGGAATTAGGTAGCGTACGAAAAGATAATCTATACACAGATGTAAGACTTCGTTTCCGTCCGAAATGAGCGAGGTTTAGTAGCAAAAGATGTGTGTGAAACTAACCACAGAGCTAACTTAGTTTAAGCTGTGAAAAAGAAGCTTTACTGTTGGTTCAAAATTCAAAAGTCATTATTCAATATGGCCTATATTAAGCCTATGATGATCAGCACTTGTTGAAAGTCAACAAAATGGTCAAACGAGGCACCTTACGCTACTTCCTCGTTTTAAAGCTGGGAAAAAGTGGCGGAACAAACTCTTCAGCAACAGAACTGTGATAGGTTTGAATAACCATATTTTACTCATATTATTAAATTAGGGTACACTTTGTCATTATGAAAGACTACATTCAATTAATTCACCACATGTTTGCGCGTACGACGTTACTCCAAGCATAATGAGTGAACCCGCGTACATGTTCAATGTTGGAATACGAACCTATAAATCTAGATAAAAAAATAAAGATTTATTGAGATCATCGCAGTAAATAAAAAGTTAGTTTACGCTACGTATTCACGCTCATCTCGTGTGGAAACGTTGCCTAATACTGTCCTAATTAAAGTGGACGGAAAGCTGTGAGTTTTCGGAGTTGCTTACTTTATGGTGGATGTTTAATTTTGTCTAAGTACGTACTTTCATCGATATTTGTAGATTTTTAGTTAAGTTATGTACCTACTTATTTGTTCCGTACTTGATATTTTAATGTCTTTAAAGGTAAATGTACCCGTTGTTATGACGGGTCCAAGGATTTATTTTTGGGTTGGTAATTAAACTAGATGTGAATCTAACAATTAATAATTTCGTTGTTTTATTTAGAAAATATTTCTGCCTATTTCTACCTTATGTATAAATAAAAGTAACCATAATTCATATTCTGTTTTTGGTGTTTGCTTCATAAGCTTGTATTTTAAGCCAGAATCATTGCTAGACACACAACTAACGAGGTGGTTGATTACAGCTAATATTAAATTTTATGAAGAGAATATGGAAAAGTGTAGTTTGGCTTATTTGCACCACAGAGAAAAATACACTAAAAGAAAAAAAGGAGGCAAATTGACTCCTGAACAGAAAGATATGAAAAGAACTAAAAGAAAAAGTACTGATAAATATTGAATTTAATTGAGGAATTGGAGCTAAAAACACAGCACGGATATCCCTCTCGCCTTCGGCGTTGTAAATACTTTTCATTTAATCCAAACGTGTCTTTTTTGCTCGCCCTACGGCATAAAATGTGATCTAGAAAAACTAACGGTTATCAAGGACGACCCGTGACGTCACGAACGATTGTATTGATTGAACAATCTCCCATAGACGCTTTTACGTGTTGTATAAAAACAACGTTTCTTTTGCTTTGTGATATCAATCAGTAATAGCAAGTCACAAGTGTATTCATCAAACGACCAATGACAAAAACAACATTGTGATCCCGCTCCGCAAGAAACTAAGCAGCGACCGCTTGTATTTTGTGACTCGGCAGTGAAAATATTAAAAAAATAAAATAGTATAATTTACAAGTGGGGACATAAAAATATAACAATAGCAATGGACAGGATTTGATGTAAACATAATAGAGCTTCTGGGTACGAGTTAAAAGGAAAAAAATAAAATCAGGATTTAAAACATAGGAGAGCTTCTGGGTGCAAAGTAAAATAATTAAATAAAAATAAAATATTGGACTTGTTTCTGGTTATGCACAATTAATAATTATTAAGAGCATAGATGCCATCACTCGTCAAACAAAATCAAAAGCATTTATTTCAAGTAGGCCAGTTACAGGCGATTTTAATCTGTCGAAACATTGACAACAATCAAATGAAGCTACAATCGCAGTCACAAGGCATACTAACTGTGAAAGTTCTGTAGTTGCCCATTCCGTAAAGTACTATAGTTGTCACATCGTTTTGTGTAGTACTAGCTGTAGGTACACCATTGAACACCCCCGGTTATATTTTTATGTTCGTACAGTCCATCCAAAGGTCGTCTGGATAATATTGCTATCAGCGATACAATCGCCTTTCTGTAAAAACAGTTATATTTCAATCTTGGTGTGTAATAAAGTATATTCCATTCTAACGTTACATTTCTAAAATATTTAAAAAATGCTGTTCTATATTTACACATATCTTTATGTATGCACTTTACTTTTATAGATGGATTATTAAAAGTTTCATAATGTTCAAAAACTAATATATTATGTCTTTCTCGTTTTTTTTAATTTTTTTATTTATGGTTTATCAGCGGGATTTTATTGTTTTACCCAAATTTGAGTAAATAATTCATAAATGTAATTACTTATGTTCAAAATTAGCAGTATTTTTGATCCAAACGCCTTAATTGTTGCACCAGCCTAATTGAGAAAAACACTTCTATTCTAATATTTTGTAAAATGTAAATTGCACAGTCTAATCCGTTAAGACACCTTTTTTTTTGCACGAAAACTGCTACAACGGAATAAATGTTTCCACCTTTCAACTGCCATAGTGCTACACAATTAGGAAGGTATTTATGAAACACTAGTTGTGCCCGGCGGTTTCATCCGGTGCTCAACTTCTAAGCATTCTTGATAAATTAGCTTTCTATTGTCGAAAAATGCTTAAAATCGGTCCAGTAGTTTTAGAACATATTCGGTACAAACAAACAAAAAAAACTCCTTTTTTATAATATTATTAGTAATATTGCTATATCTAATGTTCTTTGTTGTTCCGCAGCATTCGTGGCATCAGTCTATGGCAAGGAACGGAGGAAAACCGTTTGGTACAAAGAAAACTTGAAAATTGCCGTGGAAAAGATATTTTACAAAGAAATCAGTCTAAGACAGGCTTCTGTTTTGTATGACATACCAAAAAGTACATTATATGATAGGTTAAATGTTTTACGGGGTAAGCGACGGCGGAAGATAAAATAGATCTTAATTAATTGGACTTGGTTTTGTTATAAAGAGCCTACCGACTATCTATTTAAGACAAAAGTAATCCAACATCTTAGATGTGCTATAATACTATTCAGCAAAATCAGTCTCTTATACATCTAAAAGATATGCTTTGAGCACATTTTAATGTTTACAATACAAAATCATTACAATTACTTCGGAAAAAGGATATATTTTCACAAGGGAACAATTGACAGACTTACACTCGATTAAGTTGTTCTATAAGCCGTCTCATCACCGGGGTTGGGTTATTCCGGAGTTACGGGTTGGTTCGCGGTTGCGGGTTGTTCAAAAGAGATACTGCGGTCCCGGAACATAAAGGGCAATAGAAGGAACATGAATGGGTTTTAGTCACTACAAATCTGACACTCTCCCCGCTCTGCCCAGAGCGGGAGAAGTTATGTGTTGGTTTCCCATCCGCAAAAAAAGCCGTCTCATCATCTTCGTGCCATTATTACACAGCTACCCAAAAAAGGAATGTAATGTGCCCTCATTTTTTAAGGGTCAATACGCTACATGTATTCTACTCAATTCTAATCTGTCATTTCGGTAGTCATCTCTTTCAAGCGACATCCATATTGTCGCTCACACAGTCCCTTAATTTTTGTTTGATTTTCCTGTATTCTTATTATCGCCTACGTTCATACTCAAAGCTATTTTCTGAAAAATTCACAGACATTCATAGATACAATAACATCCGATTTCTTCGTAACCTTTTTGTCAAAGGGAAGCGCGGTTATTGTCAACAATAAGGCGAAAAAGTGATCAAAAGCCCTCTAAGTAGTAAGCTACTGAAATGTCTGATTAAATTGATGTAGGGGTTATGAAAACATATTGTGTTGACTTCAATTGAACAAGGGTAGAATCAAAATGATGTTTTATTAAGTAATGTTAAATTATGCGCACATGTCCAGATACATTGTGGACCTACTTTATTTCCAAAGACTGTGTTATATGTTCAAAACTCAAGGGTAAATGAAAACAATTATGAAGTTAAATAATATATTTTTGTACTTACTGGTTAAATAAAAAAACCGTAAAAACCACAAGTAAAATTCAAAGCATTTAGTTCAAAAAGGCAATTATAGGCACTTTTATAAAAAAAAAAACAAAAGAAGGAAGCTACAGTCCCAGTCACAAGGCATAATACCTTATGAAACCATGGGCACTCTTTTAAATCACCTTTTTTTTCACTAGGTCTTGATACAACCATTCATGTTGAGGTTAGATATATGGAAATGGTATAAAAATATTACGTTGAATTAGGTAGATTCTAGGTACTTACTCATGTTTTGTATTGTTGATACATATTACATTGAATAGAATACAGTTTATTAATATCCGTTTTGTATCTTCGAGGAAAAACAGGTGTTATGTTATGTGTTTGTAACTGAAAATTAAGGAAATAAATACTGTTGATCTACGTTTGTCCATTATTTTTGTTTCTTGTATCTGATGCATGCTGAATTTCTATCGATTTCTAGTGTGGTGTGCGACTATTGTCCCTTTTCTGCATCTATTATGTAATCACAATTTTTATATTTCAGTTCCTTACCAAGTACTGCCCCTAGCTGGCGGTAGAGAAGTAATTTTGTTTCAGAACTACACATTTTCATACCATGTCCGCGGCAAGTCTCGATTGCAATGCTCCCAAAAACACAGTGAAAAGTGCAACGCGTTTTTAAGAATGGACAAATTTGGGAACATCATTTACTACGACGCTTTCCACACTCATCTACCTCCGAGGTGTTTTTTGACAACTCAAGGATTTTACGCCGTTTCAAAAGCAATGAATAACGTATTTTAGAAGTTAAGGAGAAGTCACTAACATAATACTTTAAAGTTTGGAAAGAATCACCTGCTTACGTCTCTCTCCTTAAATGCTATGAACACTGTTTTACATCCGAGAAATCGTTGTGTCAATATCTCTTGAGCTAAATATTCTAATACCTTTCATGATGATGTCATGAAGTGAGAGATAACGCTTCATTCCATTATTTCTTTTGACGTACGATTCACTGATCTGTACTACGATTAAAAACTTATTTTAGTGTTCAAGCTATACGATCTTCCAAGTACAAGCCGCTAAGTACATTTTGTCAGTGTTCTGTATTACCCGATGGCTTTTCCTTGTAAAGGGGGTAAGGAAATGAAGAGTAAATAACTGTACTATTTGATGTTTCTCGGACTCATTAGTCCGAGAAACATCAAATAGTACAGTTATTTACTCTCACATCATTATGAGAGGACTATTCAGAGATAGTATTGTCTAATTTTGTTAAACTTGGTTAACTAAGCCAGTTTTGTATGTAAATAAATAAATTGTGTTGTTTGTACGACTGTGTTGAATGGTCTAATTTTGAATAAACACTTCTTTGCCTGTGCGATAAAGTTTTATTTTCTATTATAACCTTGACAAATAAGGTCACTCTTGACCCTTGACCTAGATATTTGTGTGCCTAGTAAAAAAAATCCTTACTTACCACAACGTTTATTTTTCAGCAGACTACCACGTGCTCCCACTTGGAAGAGGAAAGTCAGTCATACTATACAATAACTACACCTATTCGTATCACGTGAAAGGGAAATCTCTACTCAGATGTTCTCAAAAGTTGAGCGAAAAGTGCAGGGCTTTTATAAAGTTGGGCAAATGTGGGAATATTGTGACTGCAGTGACGGATCATACGCACCTGCCACCGAGATGTGAGAGGACTATCGATGGCACTTATAAATTTACAAAGCTGAGAAAGCTATATGCAATGTTGTGAAATAAATCTGTATAGTAGTTACGTGTACCTGTAGAGCCGGCGCTGCGCAGTCGCGCGCCAGTCACTAGCGAGTGCGGGTGTCGTTGTTGACAGATAGCCTACGGCGACTATTGATTGATAAATGGCGTGTTTTATTGACTCTCAATACACTGCAGTACTTAATAGATTAAGTGAGTGTTTTGAATTAAAAGTGTACTGAATTGAGTATCGAATCTTTCTTCGCGTCGCTGGCCTTGAACTTTGACATTTCAACTGCGTCGTTGGTGGCTGCGCCCTAACTGCATTGAGGCACACAGGATACGAGGTGAATCCTAGTGCGATATACAAATATACATCATACATTTCAGTGTACATAATTACATTACTATAGAAATTAATGCTATTGAAAATGACAAGTATTTTGAGGTTTATCTCTTTGTTCTTCTAAAAAGGATGCAAAACTCCTAGCCTTCTAGCCACAATACCTACCTACCTAGGTAAGTATTTTTCGAATTTATATCCCGCTTATGGTTACCTCAAGACAATTCAACTTAGGAATAAAATTGTATTAGTAAATCTTATCGTTCATGAGAGAAGAATCTCTATAAGATAGTAACAGTGCTTAATTAAGATTTCCGTATACCTATGTAGGTATAGCTAGTAAAGTAAAACATAATTGTACCGATATCGGTACTCTTGTATCATATTGATTGACTTATTGAATTCGCGGAAGCGAGTGTAAGGGCGCGCACACATAACTACGGTGCCTCGACGCCACGCCACGCTGCGCGCCGCCCGCCCTCACGGCGGCAACCATCGGTTAGGATGTGTACACCGTGAAAGGCATATCTTCTTTTGTTATTGCTAATACGAGGAATGAAGAAAATATTGGGTAAATCCATACCTTTCTATAATGTATCAAAGCGCTGAAAATATGTGGTGATTACAAATTTAGCGAATATTTTAGAATGTTGCCGTCGTTATGTGTGCACACCCTTATCTTATGTTTGCCAAACTACTTTATTCGATAAATAGTTAATAATTATAACTACAATATTAAGAAGTCTCCAATCAGTGTCAAATCATACAGCATGTTCCTGTAATGCGTAGTCATATTTAAGGGTATAGACGATTAAACTGAACATATTTTTCCATGAGTACTACATCGTGATCGTGAAAAAAAAATCTTCTGTTCTTTTGGATAGAGTACATATTCAAGTTTTATATAAGATAGCTGATTATTTTTTGCGACGAAATTTGCACAGCTTTCTGCTGCTATAACCCTTTGCAGATTAGGTACAGTCGTGATGTTATGTGTCAAAGTGCGTTTAACACCTGCCTTTTTGCGGATAGAAAATCATCAAATGACTTGATCGGAAAGGAGTGTCAGACTTGTACTGATTAATGTTCCTTCTATTGCCCTTTATGTTCCGGGGTATCTCTTTCGAACAACACGCAATCCCGACAGGTAGCACCGACAGGTAGCTTACCAAATGGGCTCAAATTTGTATAATTGTATAGACTTATAGACTAGGTATATGTTAATATTGACAAACAACAAAAGATTCCGCTGTTTAATTTTTTTGTCTTGTGTGAAATGTCACTCGAGTATTGTATAAAATTAAATTAAATATATTCATATCAATGTATTGTATTATAATTTACCTAACAATTTTATAAAAGCAAAAACTATCTGTCCTTATTTTAATTGCGTTAAATAAATAGGTGGTATTTGAAATTTGTCGTTTTGTTTTATTTGTGAGGAAGTCGCAAAAGCTTTTAACAACAGCTTCCTGCCCTAGTCCCGTGGTAGTTGTGGTCGACGCAACAGGTTTTTTTCTTATCATTCTTCCCTGTCTACCGTCGCGCTATAATTTATTGCTTTTTAGGGTTTCGTACGTTAAAATAAAAAAAAAACGGAACCTTTATAGGATCACTTTATTATCCGTCTGTCTGTCTATCAAGACCCTTTATCTCGGGAACGGGTGGACGTATCGAGTTAAAATTAAAACTATATACTCAAGTCTGTGGTCGCTTGAAGCTGTGAAAATCAACCCTCTAAGTCTACGCAATCAAAAGATATGGCCTGTGTGTTGCAACTTGGTACGGAACCCTCGGTGCGCGAGTCCGACCCGAACTTTTCCTTTATTTTATTCTTCGTACGATCCGTCTTTGGTTTCCTTGGTCTTCCTCTAAAATATAATATGAATTATTTTATAATTTAAGTAATACATTATTTAATTTCCAGACACACCATACGAAATAGCGAACCTGAACGGGAAAACAGTTATTATCTACCAGAATTACACGTTTTCGAAACAAGGTCCTTCATTTCGTTACCAAGCTTGTTCCAAGAAGTCGAAGAATTGTCGAGCTAGGCTCACTCTGAACGAGGATGGAACGTTGAAGAGTTCGATCACAGAACATAATCATCCTCCTCCGAAGATAGTTAAAACTGCAGATGGAAAGTACTTTAGAATATAATATAATTTAAATCATCATAATTTTCGTGCCCTTGTCCCATTCTATTTGTGGTCGGCGCATGTTTTCTTCTTTCATTCTCCCCTATCAGACGTCACAGTCACAACATCATTTGCTCTTTTCTCCTTCATACCACTCCTTACACAATCCATCAAAATTTTCTTTGGCCTTCCTCTCGCCCGCCGTCAACATTTCAGATCCATAATATAGGTAATGTAAGTAATAGTTCGTAAGTTTGGTTTTATATTAGCCTTAAATTTTAGAATAAAAGTGTTTTGGTTACACTGTTAGCTTGTATTTTTGTAAATAAATAAATATAGAAATAGACGTCGAACTGAAATCTAGATATAGCATTGACATAACATAACATATTGTACAGACGCCTGCACATCAAGCTACTACAATCTGTCAGATTTCTTTGATACATTTTCGACTTTATTTCTAAAGTAAAAATTGACAGTTTCGGGTAGCTTGACCTGCCTGCATCAAGGGTGTACCTAATCTGTTCGCTGTAGCGGTGCGGGTGATATTAGTTAAATAAACCGTTCCTCTTCAATCTGGAACCTTATCGCGATTTACGAATATAACTGAATTTAGGCTTCACCCTAACTATGATAGCAGTACTATCACTATTATATCTTGTATTTTCATATAATGTTACCAGCACCATACCACAGCGAAAATAGTATAATTGTACTCCAAAATTTCACCAGTTAAGATTTAAAGTCCCATATCTCATGTGTGTCCCATGAGCATTTGATAAAAAGGTTATTATTGTTTTTGTTAATTTTTGACGTGAAAATTAAGTAATCTGAGCAAGTATGTGCCCGACATAAATATAATATTCAAATAGTTGGTTTATATGTACGTTTATTTAAAAAATAAAGACATGACATCTATTTTGTTATTGCAGTTAACTTGAATAAGTTGAACCATGTTTTTATTATACTACCAATTATCAGTCAAAAACCAATATTTTATTTTAACAGAACCCATGGAAAAATTTGTTTTTTTAGGTTTCCATGCCTCAAAAGGAAAAAAACTGAACATAAAGGTCCCGTTTTTTTCTTGTAAGAATCACTTTGTTGTCCGTCAGGGCCCTTTGTCTCGAGAGAAATCAACCCTATATGTCCGGCTAGAACTTGGCTGGTTTTTTTGCATATGATTTTTTTCTTAAAGTACTATCTAGCATCAAACAGCTACAAGCAATTCTTATAATAACACAGTAAAATTTTCTTTATAAGATATTATAATACTTATATTTTTATTTAATTTTAAGTGTCAGTCGGTTTAATTTGGATTTATTTTAATTTAATTGTGATTTGATCTAATTGTGTTTTTTTATTTTGATTTCATTTCGATAAAATTTTAATTTGGTTTCTTTTTTTATATGATTTTTGTTTATTTTATTTTTGATTTAATTGTGCATGTATGGATCGAGTTATCTGAAATAAACGAATTTAAATTTCTAATTTTCTTTTTTCAGGAAAACCTTACGAAATGATAGAACTCAATGGAAGGATCGTCCTTCTTTACAAACAATACACATTTTCGAAGCGAGGGTATCCGTATCGTCTCCACTTCTGTTCTAAGAAAGTTACCAACAATTGTAATGCCAAGGTGGTACTGGACGAGATCGGAGACATAGAATATACGAGAACGGATCATAATCATCCCCCTCCTAACCTAGTGCGTATTTCTAATGGTAAATATTGTAAAATATAAGCATATATGTGTATATATGTGCAGATTGTTAGGTTTCCTTTGTGAACACCTACAGAAGACATATATTATACACAGTATCAGATTAAGCTAGCCTGGGGCCCATAGCAAATTCCATCGAGGATCTACCAGAGAGGGACTTCTATACCAAATAATATTTGGCGGTGTGCTTTCTTTTTTTATGAATAACTTTGCTTCACATTTGGAGTTTCTCCTGTATCGTGAGTGCGTTTACAAGCATTTAAACTCACATACACAAAGAGACAGACTCGAAATAACTATCTGTAGGTCATACAAATAGTTGTTCCGTGCTGGGATCGAACCCGCGACCCGCGCAGCAGTCGATCATTCAGACACTGCGCCAATCGTGTCATTAAAACTTTTAGAATCAAGCTAACTGATGTTTTTTTTCGACTTTTTACGCTCCTTGAATGCAAATCCTAAGAACCAAGTGAATGATGGTAAAAGTTCGAATCCCAAACTATGGACATTTACCATTCATAGTCGATAAATCTTAGGTTTTACTGGAAAATCTTAAGATTTACCGTAGTTCGAACTTTTACAGTGACAATATATTACATTTCGTTTATGACGATGATAATTATTAACTATTAACAAGGTTGTAGACGTTAACGAATATAGTTTTTAAATTCGTACATGGATTGTGATAAAAAAATATCTTTACATAGCTTCCGTGGTCTCATCGCTTAGATCTTTTGAACTACTCAACGGATTTTAATGCGGTTTTCAGAAATAGATAGCACTCTATATATTGCTAACACTAAAATCCGTTAAGTAATTCAAGTGGAAGGTTTATTAGATTTTTATTTGTTTTTTTTTCTAACTATTTATATATATATAACTAGCTGTGCCCAGCGGTTTCACCCGCTGCTCACTTAGGGGTATGAAAAATAGATGTTGGCCGATTCTCAGACCTACCCGATATGTACACAAAATTTCGTTTAAATCGGTCCAGCCGTTTCGGAGGAGTATGGGAACGAAACCTGTGACACGAGAATTTTATATATTAGATATACTTATTATTTTCACTTAATCTAATTTATTCGTTTTAAGCACAATTTACATTGTTATTAACGCAGGAAGAATGATTAAAATATAGCAAGGTACTTGGTATCACAAATATTGTAAACAAGGTAATAATATTCCTAAAATGAATGTTGTACATAAATGATTATAATTTTAAGAACTTTTCTCTTACTACCTACTACGAACTATCTGCTTATCCTCATTGCGGTTTATTATAATTATGGTACATCTACAAATGTATCCTTCAAGACAGCATACTTACAGCTTGGAAAAATAAAAAAAAATATGTTAATATATATACTTGCGTATTGACTTATTTTAATATTTATTATAAATATACTTCGTTAGGCATGACCTGTTTGCACAGAGAATTTGAATACGGGAAACATAATTATATGTATAGGTTTTTAAAAACTAATAATTTACAATAGCATCGTTTTGATTCTAGGATCGTTCAGTTCCGTTACGCGATGCTCACTGCCCAGCGCAGAAAATAAAAGGGACATGCAATCTCGAAAAGATTATATAGGAACATTTATTAAAATAGAACCTGAGCAGAATTCCAAAGATGAAAATGACGAAAATGTAGATATAGACGAAATGGCCCCAGCAACGCATTTATCCACGATTGTTTCTGTACAACATGATGAGGACACAGTAAAACGAAAAAATACCCCAAGTGTGAAAATACCCAAAACTGTCATATCACAAGTGCAGAGACAACCAGATGAAATAAGAGATTTGGTCCGGAAGCACATTGAAGCAATGTTTGATTATGTGGCTAAATGTGAAAACGCTAAGAAACAAGTACTGATGCGCAATAATCGTCTCAATATTACTCAGTGTTACTCCCTGTTCCAGAAGTACTGTGCCAAAGCGAACGTACCAAAAGACAAAGTTGCTACGGTAGGGCTGTACCGAAGTGTCATGATCTGCGAGTATAATAGATATAGTAAGTGAGCGTGATACAGACCCAAACTTGTTAAACGTTGAGTAAGATACAAATGATCTACTTAGTAAACACAAATCTTTAAAAATGCGAGTAGTCAGTTTTAATAAGTGTTATATTTGCGCCAACAAGCGAATATCCATTTCGGATATTCGATTCACAGCTAGCTGTCTCCCAATGGAGTCAAAAACCTGATATCTGAATATATATATTTTTTTATAAAAAATTCTAACAGTCATCTATAGTATACTAAAAAGTTTACTTATTTTATTGATAAATAAGGTGTTGATCAGTAAACGGTTACATTCTTCGCTGATAGCAAAAACTTGAACTACAACGCCCATCTCATTTGACGACGGTCTACGTTGCCCAGATCATATACTAATAAAATGAAAAAAGGGATTTCTAAGTACTAATGGATATATGATGCTGTTGGTAACTGGAAATTATTCTGTGTACCGACACATTGGCGAAGTTTCGACACGCAACTCTGCAAATGATAAAGACGGTTAATAATTCCGGTTCAGACCAAATTAACTCAAAACATAACCCACCATCGACTACTTCTGAACAAAAGAATGCGAATCCAATGTACGCGTATAAAAAAGAGGAGCCGCACCTGAAATGGGGCCCGTGTGATATAAGTCCTATAATTCTATAAGTGAAGAAGTCGAGAAGGGTATCTGTAGACATTTGGAATGGAAAAGACATGAATCAAGATTCACAGAGACAATAAATTGCATCAAGAGTGATTCAGGTACCAATTTATACTTGCAGTAGATCATCACGAACAACACAGTATTTACAAAAAATCGAGCAAGATATTATTTTCTAATACCTTGGGTATTGGTGCCAGGATAGTCAGAGATACTACTTTCAGTGCTAGAAAAGGCGTATCACTAGAAAGAAAACAAGTAAAACCTTTTCTGTTTAGGAAAATATCAGGAATCATAAAACAGTCGGCTCGAAGCCTCAAAATGGTTCTTGAAGAAAACCTAAACTCAAAAGCCAAACGCCAAAGCCAAAACCTAAAGCCAAAACTCGACAAAGACGTCACACCGACTATCAAAAAAAAATTTTTTTTGTGTCAAGAATACTGGTTCAAAGAGTACATACCAAAATAAAATGTTGGGGAGTTGAGGCTTTACCGCTACATCTTGAAAACAAAGTTTAATTAATGGTTTGAACCGCGGTCGATCGACTCAAGTAACGAATAATCCTATTGTTTGTAATGATCACCTTTTTGGCTTTGCTTTTTGTAAAGATTTTTTATTTCCTATAATAAAAAACAATGCTAATCGGTAGGTTTATTTTCTCTGCTGCTTCCAAATACTAATTAAACTAAAAATTTTTTATTTTTTATTTGTTTATTGTAAATGTGAGGACCATGTGGATCATTTCTTTTATTTACTTTGTTTTTTGACGAAGGTCTGGCAGTTTGAGTGCTATAAGTGACCTACACAAATGTCCTTTTTTTGGTATTGTTCGTCGTGTCGTTGAGCTCCTTGGGTTATGAGTTGAGCTACACGATAACTGACAAATGCTTGCACTGACTGGACAGGTCCACTCAATCTGTGTGGTGCTTTCTTAAAAAGACCATTTCAGACACTATCTGCATAGTCCTCATGTAAGTTGACCAAGATTATTTTGTCTGGACTTTAAAAGAGACTATGACCTCTGAGTTTGTTTCGGCTGTTTCTTCTCAGAGTAGTCGGGTACGAAACACCGGCCTCATCTAGTTTTAAAAAAAAAATGACGTGTAAAAGTGTTTGTGAAAACCTACTTGCAAAATAAACATCATTTATCATTTATCATTTATCATTTAAACGATGTAATGACGAATCGTCTTATACGTAATTTTAAAAAATATTTTGTGCTAAAATTTTATCCTTACCTTCGTGTTTCTGCATACTGGACCCCAACAATTACTGATTGTTTCTTTTATTTGTCCATTTTTAGGATCATCGGGATCTGCTCGATGATCTACGTTGCCCAGATCGTCCAAGATATTGAAAAAATCGCAAAGCATCAATACGCCTGCTTGTAGCTGAAAGTGATTGATATGAACACTAGCAAACTATCGTTGGGTAACTCTTCAGAGGATGAAGACGAAATAACTTAAAACAAGACCTAGGATCGATCCCTTAAAACCAGTGATCAAGGTTGCTTGCCAACTGTAAGCAATCTTGCAAGAGCACATTTTTTCGGCTATCATGCTATGACTAAAGAAACCAGTACAAATATTTTTCCATTTTGGTTCGCAGTCACTGCTGGCTTCTTTAGTTTCTCCACACATCTCCAGTATGCTGATTCTTTGCAATGACTTGATTGTTCTATGCCTTCGTAATACTTTACACTAAAATATGTAATTGTTTATTTTTTAGGTACCTACGAAATAATAAAATATCGCAACAAGGATCTAATACTTTATCAAAACCACACCTACTCAAAATCGGGCAGAAATCCAAAATATCGATATTGCTCTAAAAAGGTTACTATGGGCTGTAAAGCAATGCTTATTTTAGACGAATGTGGCAGAATTGCTAATGCTAATACCTATCATAATCACCTAGGCCCAGAGCTTTACAAAACAATGGATGGAACATATTGCAAACTGTGAATGAGCTATTAGACATTTCAGGGCATTCACTCACTGGGACTTATTGTTCGATGAAATCGCGCGTAAGTCGCATATCATCGCGAGTTTATCGCAGCCGTTTTGTATTACATTGCTAAAAAGTCGCGGTAGACAAAGACACAAATACTTTTATTTGTAAAATACCAAATTCGAGATAGTGGAGTTTATTTAAATAATCTCAAGATAATATTTTACTATCACAATTTAAATCTAAAATTAAATTACTCAGTTGATCTGTACAGTTCAAATTATTGTAAAGCACCGATACTTCTCAATACCACGAATAAATTAGCACAAATAGAATAATATTGAAAAATCAAGAACTTTATAAGCTTTTTGTTGTTTTGTATGTTCTTTTATTTCCTTAATTTAAATGTTATGAAAATTATAAATACTTTATAAAATATTTGTCAGCATTTTATTTTGCATTTCTAAGCTGTAGCTCGTGTCAGAGATGCGCTGTATATCGACAGTACCTACATGAAACGTATGCTTCAAATGCACAGAAGGCCGACTTTACAACAGGCTTCATTCGCATCACAAATTGCGTAGCTCACTCAAGTTTCAGTTTCCGACGTCTACGATCATATTTTATAATTTTAATATTTTTCAGAAACTTATCAACCGATTGTAGTTGGAAGGAGAAGGATGCTGTTGTACAAAAACTTTACGTTCACGCGGCAGGGACACTCGCCTTGTTACGTGTATTGCTCGGAGAGAGTCAGTCGGAATTGTAGTGCAAAACTCAAGATAAACATGGATAGTACTCTTGCAGCGGCATTTGCCGTTCACACTCACCCGCCACCGAAACTCACTGTGAGATCTGGTGGGTTAAATTATTGGCTATAGATTGAATAAAGACGAACAACACTTAAATTTATATTAAATTTTTTACTCTTAATAGCGTTTATAAATGTACTGTTCGAGCAGTTTATCTATATGTACTCATCTGAATGTCCGAAAATAGCTGTCAGGGTTGCTGTAAGAACGCCCAATTTTAGGCTAAGCGCGCTTTTTATAATCAACAGAAATAAGAAACTGAAAGGCCACTTTCGTTCGATACTACCCTGTCATATTTGCCCTAAATGGCTTTAAGTTGAAATTGTCTTATGTTTTTATTTTATTCTACCATCTCGTGTGACGAGAGTTTTGTGAAAGCCGTGAAAGATAAGGATAGTAATTGTTTTTCCTTTGTTGCAATATAACTTTATAGTAAAATTTTTAAAATCATTATTAGTGTTGTATCTTAAGAAATAATTAAAGGTGAATAATCTTAATCTCATGTGTCTGTGTTAGATGAATATCATTAAATAATTATAATGTTAGCATTTTTGACTTTGTAAGTTTTTGCTTTGTTTGTGTATTTCCTTAATAAATGTTTTTTTCTTTTTTCTTTTCTTTCTTTTTTTTAATAAAAAAGTAACGAAAATTATAAAATAAAAAATATTAGGAGGAGCACTTGTTAAATTTATATTCAAGGTATATTTTCAATGAAGTTTATAAGTATATTGTTTGTGCAGTTTATCTATCTTTATCTAAATGTTTTAACATAGTATTAAGGGTTGCTATTAGAATATGCAATTCTAGGTTAAGCGCGCTTTTCATAAACAATAAAACTGAGAAACAGAAATGCCAGTTGCATTTAATACTATGCTCTAGATGGCTTCGAGTTATTTGGCCAGCCTATATTATCTTATATATTTATTTTATACTAGCATCTCGCGTTCCGAGAACCTTGTGAAAGAAAAGGAAATCAATTGTTTTTGGTTCTTTTCTAATATTAATATATATTAGTATATTTTAAAATGTTATCAATGTTGTATCTTTAAAATAAAAAAAGGTTAATGATCTTAATCCTAAGTGTCTATGATATAAGAATATTATTAAATAGGAATAATGTTGGTATTTCTGACTATATTAGCCTTTGTTTTGTTGTTGTATTTCCTCTACGTGTAACGTTATGAAAGGTATAAATACTTAATAAAATCATTGGCAGTATTTTATTTCGCACCTCTAAGCAGCAGCTTGTGTCAGAGATGCGCTGTATGTCTTCAAAAGCACAGAAGGCCGACTTTAGCACAGGCTTCACTTGTATATGCGTAGCTCACTAATGTTAAAGGTTTCCACCATCTACGAACATATTTTATAATTTTAATATTTTTCAGAAACTTATCAACCGATTGTAGTTGGAAGGAGAAGGATGCTGTTGTACAAAAACTTTACGTTCACGCGGCAGGGACACTCGCCTTGTTACGTGTATTGCTCGGAGAGAGTCAGTCGGAATTGTAGTGCAAAACTCAAGATAAACATGGATAGTACTCTTGCAGCGGCATTTGCCGCTCACACTCACCCGCCACCGAAACTCACTGTGAGATCTGGTGGGTTAAATTATTGGCTATAGATTGAATAAAGACGAGCAACACTTAAATTTATATTCAAATTTTACTCTTAATAGCGTTTATAAGTGTACTGTTCTAGCAGTTTATCTAAATGTACTCATCTGAATGTCTGAATATAGCTGTCAGGGTTGCTGTTAGAAAACCCAATTCTAGGTAACAGGCTAACAAAAAGTGGGCTTACTTTTTGTTTACAATAAAAATAAGAAACGGAAAGGCCAGTTTCGTTCGATACCACGGGGTCATATTTGCCTTAAAAGGCTCTGAGTTTTTAGCTGGCATAACTGTTTTTTTTCCGTGTGCCGGAAACTTTGAAAAAGCCGTGAAAAACAAGAGAATCAATTGGTTTTTCTTTCTTTGTTATATTACTTAATAGTAGAATATTTAAATTTTTATTAGTGTTGTATTATTATAAATAATTAAAGGTGCATTATCTTAATGTTATGTGTCTGTGTAAGGTTGATATAGTTCAAAAATCATGATGTTAATATTTTCGACATTGTAAGCTTATGCTTTGTTTTTGTGTAATAAGAAAGTCACGAAAATTATAAAAAAAACCCAAAAGATTGGAAAGAGCAATGGTTAAATTTATATACAAGGTATATTCAATTAATTTATTATTATTACTGACACCAGTCTGTATTTTCGTAATTGTTCTTACAAATATGGATCATATAATCGTTAGATGAATCTGAAATAAATGCTTATTTATTTTATTAGCAACTTTATTAAATAGACTGTTTGTGTAGTTCATCTATCCCCATATGAAAGTATCAAAATAGCTGTAGGATGGCTGTTAAAAAACAAAATTCTATGTTACTCACGTTGTATTTGCCCTAAATGGCTTTGAATTAGAAGGCCTGCTTGTCTTATAATTTTTTATACTATTGTCCGGCTTGACAAAAACCTCGTGAAAGCCGTGAAATATAAGAAAATCATTTATTTTGACTCGACCTGCAAACTGGTTGATGTAGTTGAGTGAAAACTTTGGGCAGATAGTCGCCTCAAACCATGGCTTAATTGCCAAGAGCCTCGACTAACACCGGAGAAGGTTCTTGGTTAGGCAGCTGAATTAACGGCTCGATTCAGAAAGCGGTATTTCTGGACACTGCTCGTGTTTTGTCAGAGGGTTCTTCCGGTTCCAGAGCTCTCAGTGCTGTCATCTAGGGTCATTCGTGACACCTGTGTGTACTGTTGTAATATTACTTTAGATTGAAATATTAAAAAAAATGTTATCAGTGTTGTATCTTTAGAAATGAATAATGGTAAATAATCTTTATCTAAAGTGTGTGTAAATTAGAATATTAAAAAATGTTATCAGTCTTGCATTTTTAGAAATGAATAATGGTAAATAATATTTATCTAAAGTTTGTGTAAATTAGAATATTTAAAAATGTTATCAGTGTTGTATCTTTAGAAATGAATAATGGTAAATAATCTTTATCTCTAAAGTGTGTGTAAATTAGAATATTTAAAATGTTATCAGTCTTGCATCTTTAGAAATGAATAATGGTAAATAATATTTATCTAAAGTTTGTGTAAATTAGAATATTTAAAAATGTTATCAGTGTTGTATCTTTAGAAATTAATAATGGTAAATAATCTTTATCTAAAGTGTGTGTAAATTAGAATATTTAAAAAATGTTATCAGTGTTGTATATTTAGAAATTAATAATGGTAAATAATCTTTATCTAAAGTGTGTGTAAATTAGAATATTTAAAAATGTTATCAGTCTTGCATCTTTAGAAATGAATAATGGTAAATAATATTTATCTAAAGTGTGTGTAAATTAGAATATTTAAAAATGTTATCAGTCTTGCATCTTTAGAAATGAATAATGGTAAATAATATTTATCTAAAGTGTGTGTAAATTAGAATATTTAAAATGTTATCAGTCTTGCATTTTTAGAAAGGAATAATGGTAAATAATATTTATCTAAAGTGTGTGTAAATTAGAATATTTAAAAATGTTATCAGTGTTGTATCTTTAGAAAATAATAATGGTAAATAATCTTTATCTAAAGTGTGCGTAAATTAGAATATTTAAAAATGTTATCAGTGTTGTATCTTTAGAAATTAATAATGGTAAATAATCTTTATCTAAAGTGTGTGTAAATTAGAATATTTAAAAATGTTATCAGTGTTGTATATTTAGAAATTAATAATAGTAAATAATCTTTATCTAAAGTGTGTGTAAATTACAACATTAAAAAATGTTATCAGTCTTGCATTTTTAGAAATGAATAATGGTAAATAATCTTTATCTGAAGTGTGCGTAAATTAGAATATTTAAAAATATTATCAGTGTTGTATCTTTAGAAATTAATAATTGTAAATAATCTTTATCTAAAGTGTGTGTAAATTAGAATATTTAAAAATGTTGTCAGTCTTGCATCTTTAGAAATGAATAATGGTAAATAATCTTTATCTGAAGTGTGTGTAAATTAGAATATTTAAAAATATTATCAGTGTTGTATCTTCAGAAATTAATAATGGTAAATAATCTTTATCTAAAGTGTGTGTAAATTAGAATATTTAAAAATGTTATCAGTGTTGTTAGAAATTAATAATGGTAAATAATCTTTATCTGAAGTGTGTGTAAATTAGAATATTTAAAAATATTATCAGTGTTGTATCTTTAGAAATTAATAATGGTAAATAATCTTAGGACGCTGTCTCTGTTCCAGGACCTAGAACCAACCATCAACGTTTCGGCCCAACGACTGTCGGATCAGGTGCGGGTCATCCAACGCAATCACTTGTTGGACGATGCTGCGCTTGATAGGCTGCGCTCAGAAGTACTTAACAACCGTGTCATCTTGACTACGCCACAAACCGCGTTGCAAGCGACAGCAATTAGTGTGACGCAGCCGCGGTCCAACCTCGCTGTTGTAGAGGAAGATGATAGGGTTGCTACGGTAAGTAGCCAGTGCAACGACCGATTGAGGAGCGCACTGGAGGATGCGCTTCGCGACTATCGATCCACTCCAGCCGAACTTAGGCCCCGATTACCACGGTTACCCATGCATAAGAAAAATAGGGCGCTGGTGTGTGCCCTGGACTCGCAGCTCAAGAATTTATTTGAGAGTAGCGAGAATCTCGTTGATACACACTCGATCCTGTATTGTGGGGCTGTTGCGGTATGTCGTGTAGCTAACGTCAAATTTCCAAATTGTGACGTAGCTACTCGACCAAAACTATCCGTACCAGCCTGGCAGTGCAGGATCGAGCGGCGTATCGACGAGGCCAGGGTACTCATCGGTAAACTAAACTGCTTCAGGGAGGGTAATACAAGACCACGTGTGATGCGCTTTGTGAGACGGGCATTCTCGGGGACTGGAATCAGTCCTCAAGAATACATGTCTCGTACCACAGAGCGCATCGACTTCCTGAAGCAGAAAGTTTATGCATGGGCAAACCGTATTCGGCGGTATAAGCGGCGGGTTGATCGGTATTCGCAGAATCGCATGTTCCGGAGCGATGAGAGGTGGGTATACAGAGCTTGGGAGCGACCCGAACAAAGTGTGACTGACGTGTGCCGCCCGGATGATGTAGCCACAAGTTCTTTCTGGCGCAGCATCTGGTCGGTGCCCGTCTGTCATACTGAGGCTGACTGGATGCGTGATATCGAGCGAGTGTGTGAAACTATACCAGAGATGGAGCCAATTTTAATTACACCATCAGACATAGCCAGTGCAGTTCGTCCGTTCCCGAACTGGAAGTCTCCAGGACCGGATGGACTGCACAACTTTTGGCTCAAGTGGCTCAGTAGTTCACACACTCGCCTGGCATCACAATTTCAGTCATGCCTAGAGTCCGGATCTCTGCCACAGTTCTTAACAACAGGCGTTACCCACCTGCTCTATAAGTCAGGTAGTCCCGCGGAACCCAAAAATTATAGGCCGATCACGTGTTTATCGACGGTCTATAAACTTCTTACGTCCATTTTGAGAATGAAAATTAACAAACACATTGACAGTAACTCTATTATGTCTGTCTCTCAAAATGGATGTAAGAACGGGTCCCGCGGTACTAAGGAGCTACTCCTCATCGACATGGCCATTAGCCAACAGGTTCGTCGATCCCGCAAGGATTTGTCGACATGTTGGATTGATTATAAGAAGGCCTACGACTCAGTGCCACATACATGGCTCAAGAGGGTGCTGGAGTTGTACAAGATAGATGCAACCCTACGCGCCTTTCTTGAGTCGTGTATGGGACAATGGAGGACGGTACTTCGATATCCAGGATGTCGACAAATCCAGGGGAACGATGAGCCTGTATGGATTAAACGGGGAATATTTCAGGGCGACAGTTTGAGTCCACTTTGGTTCTGTCTAGCCCTGAATCCTCTAAGCACATTGCTGGAGGATTCAGGTCTAGGCTATCGGTTGAGAAGAGGTGGTCAGGTCATATCTCACCTCCTTTACATGGATGATCTGAAACTCTTTGCCCCCAACAAATTGCGACTGATGGAGCTACTGAAAGTAACTGAAACTTTTAGTAACGCCATCAGGATGGAATTTGGTGTGGACAAATGTGCAGTCATGTATGTGAAGCGAGGGGAGATTATGGAATCCGAGGGAATTCAACTCTCGGATTCCATACACCTCAGATCCCTTTCCTCATCCGAAAGCTATAAGTATTTGGGTATGTCGGAAGCGTTAGGCATTAACGTGGCTGACATGAAGCAACTGTTGAGGGAGCGTTTCTTTGGTCGCCTGAAGAAGGTATTAAAAAGCCTTCTTTCCGGCGGGAACAAGGTGCGCGCCTTCAACAGTTGGGTCATGCCGGTTTTAATGTACTCTTTCGGCATACTCAAATGGACGCAGACTGAACTCGATGCCCTGGATAGGAGAGTCCGTACATTGCTGACTGCAAATCGGATGCATCACCCACGATCATCGGTGATGAGACTGTACATCCCACGGAAGTGTGGGGGTCGAGGCTTTTTAAACGCAAAGACCCTCCACAACCGAGAGGTGTGCAGTCTCAGGGAATATTTCTTAAAAGCCGACGTGGGTATGCACCGAGATGTAGTCGCAGTGGACAAGGGACTCACCCCGTTGTCCATGGCTAAAGAGAATTGGCGCAAACCTGTAGTACTTACTACCGATGACCGCAAGGAAGTATGGCAAGGTAAGGAGCTTCACGGGCGCTTCTACAAGGCTCTTCGTGGGCCCGATGTAGATTTTCTAGCGTCCGTGTCCTGGCTACGATTCGGTGACCTATTTGGGGAAACTGAAGGTTTTGTCTGTGCGATTATGGATGAAGTTATGTTGACGAACAACTACCGGAAATATATTATGAAGGATGGGACGGTTGACGTGTGTCGGGCATGCCACCGTCCTGGTGAGTCCATCAGACATATTATTTCTGGTTGTTCTCGTCTAGCTAACAGCGAGTATTTGCATAGACACAACCAAGTAGCCAGGATTATTCATCAGCAACTTGCCTTGAAATATAATCTTGTGGAATCTGAGGTACCGTACTACAAGTATGTGCCCGACCCAGTTCTCGAGAAAGACCATGTCACGCTGTACTGGGATCGGTCTATCATTACTGACAGGACTATTGTCGCCAATAAGCCTGACATAGTGGTGATAGACCGATCAGCGCGCCGCGTAATGATAATCGATGTTACCATCCCACATGACGAAAACCTCGTGAAAGCTGAGAAAGAAAAACAACTAAAATATCTTGACTTGGCACACGAGGTTGTTGACATGTGGAATGTAAACTCGGCTATCATTGTGCCGATTGTCGTAACGGCCAATGGCTTAATTGCCAAGAGCTTCGACGAACATCTGTCGAAGCTCTCCTTAGGTGGTTGGATCAAGGGCCTGATTCAGAAGGCAGTACTCCTCGATACGGCCCGCATTGTGAGGAGGTTCCTGTCTCTGGAGCCCTAACCACCGGTAGCTTGGACCCTGCTCCCGATACTGGTGGACCACTATTTTTATATTTTTAAATATTGTTTGTTATTTTTTTTTTAAGAAATATGTATTTAAAAATGTAAAAATAAGATAAAAAGGAAAATAAAGAGAGTAAATAATCTTAATCTAAAGTGTGTGTTTCATGATGTCATAGCATTTCTGACTTTATTAGCTTTTCGTAGATTCCTGTATTTCTTAATAAGAATATTATATTATGAAAATTATAGATAGTTAATAAATTAATTTGCAATTTTATTTCGCATTTCTAAGCTGTTTATCAAAAAGCCTTTAATATAAAAGTTAAGTAGTTTAGCCTAGCGAAGTTTACGTTTTTGCCATTTTAGATCATTAGAAACAACACACAATTAGAACAACAAAAGAACGTAGCTAAGAGAGCTTAGCTATGCTAACCCAATTAACTCTGTAGATTCATAGAGCAATAGAAAAAAAATTAAGAAATCCATTTACTAAGTAGGTACTAATATAGGCTAAGTTAAATATATTGTTACTAACACACTGGACCACATTTTATTATGAAAATAATGAAATAATTTATTAGCATTAAACTAAACTATTTTTATCAAGTCACAAAAACGAAAATAATGATAATTTTGAAATACGTCAAATCGTCGCAATGTTCTACCCTCACCCTAACCCTTTAACAATTTGATATTGATTGTCGGATGAAATTTTGGATTTCTGAACAGGACAATAATATTCGCTTTTTGTAGTAAAAATATAACAACATCCAAACTATTACATATATTTCTATATCATTTTATATTTTCGAGTCAATTCATAAATATAAACGGGAGAACATTAATTTAGTACTATAGTTGAACATTTTCTGAAGTTTTGTTCACGAAGGAGAAGCCAAAGATGTGGAAACAAGTCAAACTGTTTCTGAACGAAGATGGAACTTTTGTAACAGCAGTTGGTAGTCACACTCATCGACCACTTTAACTGATTCATCAAACTGATAGGCAATAGTTTCTTACGCTACTTTTAGGAGATGATAAACAGAGGTAGATTGAATGTAGAAGTAGATAGTGGCGGGACGAGCTAGACAGAACCAACCACCAGTGGCCGAGTGAAAGAACTGGAAGTCATGGGGAGGGGCCTTTGCCCAGCAGTGCGATAATGTGGGCTAACAGAAACAGATTGAATGTAATGATTTTTCTCATAAGGCAATGAAGTTTGCTGTTGAAACCTAAGCAAGTTTTGGGTTTGGGCGTTCAATATTGCACTAAAGTTTCAAAAGATACATATTCCAGCTATTGTATGCGCTTCGAAAATTATCGTCTGTCTTTTGAAACACGAACGCATGAATGTGAGATCTATTATAATGTTTATTCATTTCAAATGAATTGAAATTTATCCAAATAATTAAATTTTCAGATAAGTACAAAATCATTAAAATAGGAGAGAAAAGAATGCTTTTGTACAAAAACTTCACTTTTTCGCGGCAGGGAGCTTCGTCTTGTAACCTGTATTGCTCACAGAAGCTGAGTCATCATTGTAAAGCAAAACTCAAACTAAACAAGGATGGAACTCTAGCAGCGGTTTATGGTGGTCACACACATCGACCACCGAAACTGAAGCAGGGAACTGAGGCAATAGTTAAGAGTGTAGATTAATGGACGAATAATTGTTAAATGTATTTGAAACAAACACAACTAAACGCTCTGGATAGGAAACTCCGTAACTCCGTACATTGTTAACGGCAAATCGGATGCATCACCTACGTTCTTCGGTTATGAGACTATATATCCCGCGGAGTTGTGGAGGTCGGGGCTTTATGCGCCAAGACTCCACAATCGCGAGATATGAAGTCTTAAGGAATATTTCTTAGAAACCGACGTGGGATGCATCAAGATGTGGTTGCAGTGGATAAGGGCCTCACCCCGCTCTCTTTGGCTAAATAGAATTGACGTAAACTTGTAGTGCTTGATACTAACGATGGCAGGGAGGTATGGCAGAGTACGGAGCCACGGACGCTTTTTTCCGGGCTCTACATGGGCCCGATGTAGATCAATCAGCGTCTGTATCCTTGCTACGTTTCAGGGATATATTTGGAGAAACTGAAGGTTTAATCTGTGCAATCATGGATGAAGTAATGATTACGAATAACTACCGGAAATTTATTATGAAGGACGGCACGGTTGACATATGTCGAGCATGCCAACGTCCGGGTGAATCCATCCCTCTCATTATTTGGTTGTTCTCGTCTAGCTAACGGAGAGTTCTTGCATAGATACAACTTTGTAGCCAGGATCAGCTACTTGCTCTAGACTACAGCCTCTCAGAATCGAAAGTACCGTACTACAGGTATATCAACTCACTTCTCGAACATGGCAATATCACATTGTACTGGGAAAGATCCATCATCACTGACAGGACTATTGTTGCCAATAAGCCTGATATAGTGGTGGTGGATCGATCAGAGCAGCGCGCAGTGATTGTTGCATTACGGTCCCGCATGACGATAGCTTCGTGACAGCTGAGAAAGATAAGAAAATTAAGTACATTGACTTTGCTCGCGAAGTTCTCGACATGTGGGATGTGGATTCAGTGATCATTGTGCCGATAGTCGTATCTGCTAATGGCTTAAATGCCAAGAGCCTTGACCAATATTTAAGGAGGCTCTCGTTAGACAGCTGGCTCAATACAGGTTTGATACAGAGAGCGTTACTCCTGGACACCGCTCGTATTGTTAGGAGGTTCCTTTCTCTGGACCCCTGACCGGTAGCTTGGACCCTTTTCCCGACACCGGTAGGCTACTATTTTTTGTTTTTTAAATGTTTCTTTTTTTTCCTATGTTTTTATACATAATACATGTACTTAAATGAATAAACGAGTTATTAATTTATATTCGTAATACAGTTAATAATAAATAAACTGTGTGTGAAGTTTTCCCGTTTTGAAAATATTAGTTTTTAAATTAGTTTTTAATTTTGTCGTGAGAATTTTTTTTTGGGAAAAGCGCGTTTTTTTAAAAAAGCTGTATATCGTGTGTACAACTGAAATATAAAAATAAAAACGGGCTACTATTTTTTGTTTTTTAAATGTTTCTTTTTTTTCCTATGTTTTTATATATAATACATGTACTTAAATGAATAAACGAGTTATTAATTTATATTCGTAATACAGTTAATAATAAATAAACTGTGTGTGAAGTTTTCCCGTTTTGAAAATATTAGTTTTTAAATTAGTTTTTAATTTTGTCGTGAGAATTTTTTTTTTGGGAAAAGCGCTTTTTTTTAAAAAAGCTGTATATCGTGTGTACAACTGAAATATAAAAATAAAAACGTAAACGTAAAAACGTTTGATCCACGTCTTTTTATTTTTCTGACCTGCACAGCTTACTATTTAAGGCAAATAATATTTTGCCATAATTAAACCCAAGTTGGGTTTCAGCTATTCATAAACAATTTTTTTTTGTGTAAAATAAAGATTAAAAAACAGTAATGCAAAATGTGTTAAATGTCGCGCTTTTGATATTGCACTTAAAATACACGTTAGATATTTACAGATGCTTTAGCAATATTATGCGCTTCGGAAATCGTCGCCTGTTTTTGGAAACACGAACTTACGATTATGAGATTTATTATAATGTCATAATTTCAAATGAATTGAAATTTATCCAAGTAATTAAATTTTCAGATGAATATAAAGTCATTGAAATAGGAAAGAAAAGAATGCTCTTGTACAAAAATTTCACGTTCTCGCGGCAGGGAGCTTCATTTTGTAACCTGTATTGCTCGCAGAGACTGAGTCAGCATTGTAAAGCAAAACTCAAACTAAACAAGGATGGTACTCTGGCAGCGGCTTATGGTATTCACACACATCGACCACCGAAACTGATGCAGGGAACTGATGGGCAATATTTTAGAGTGTAGATTAAATATTAATTGATATTTTATTTAAGTTATAGAGGTTATATTTAAGTTCATTAATTTATTGCGACAGAAACAGAAATATTTATAAAATTCGTTTAGCAGTAAATGTACCTACACTCCTACAGTGAACAAACATACAGGTTCGAAAGAAATACAGTTGAAGTTTTTCTAGAAACCGATGTTAGTGTTTAAATTAAAAAAATAGATTAAACTTTATTTATTTCATTCAGTTTTGTATGCATGTTCCGCTTGAAAAGAACAAGACTAGCCTCAATCTGATGATTGATTAAACAATGGGAGATGGCACATCACTGGATGTGCAAATCGATAAGTCAGATTATTAATCAACAAATCTGTCAATTTTTGTGTTTATGATTTTGTATTTTGCACGATTTTAATCATTTGTTTTCCCGTTCCCTATCTTGTAGTGTAAAAATAAACAAACAAACATCATATAACAAAATGGATTTAATTGACCCATTTCTCTGTGTACTCTGTGTTAGGAGTTACTTGGTAAAACGAGGAACCTTTACTAGAAAAAACCTAAACTTGTAATAAATGTAGAAATTTTCCATTTCTTTTTATCCTTTATATAAAATGTCGTATGACTACAAAAACGTCATCTAAACAAAACCTCAACCTCATCGAAAGATTTCAATAGTGTAAGTTATCCGTAGGTACCTATCTTATCTTCTCGATGTAAATCTGCCCCAGACTTATTATTTTAAAATTAAGGTATTCAATTAAGGGTACCCTACATAACTTAGATTCAATTTAATTTATGATAGTACAATTGTAACACAAGCTCGTGGCTAAATAATAGTAGCCGCTCGGGTCGATCTTAGGTTAAGCCGCGCTTGCCTAGGTTGGTCTGTGGATGGGTGACCGCCCGTTACATACCGAGTTTCCTCCGTGCCTCGGAAAGCACGTTAAGCCGTTGGTCCCGGCTGTCATTTGTAGATCTTTGACAGTCGTTACAGGTAGTCAGTGTTCCGAAAGTCTGACAACCAGTCTTACCTAGGGATATCGTATTACCCAGTACTAACTGGGTTGTGGAGGTCAGATAGGCAGTCGCTCCATGTAAAATACTGATATACAGCTGCATCCGGTTAGACTGGAAGCCGACCCCAACATAGTTGGGAAAAGGCTAGGCAGATGATGACAATTGTAACACAAATATTCCATGAATCTTCATCGACTTATAACTAGGGGTATAAACGTTACTTAGCACGGACTTTAGCTTAGCATATCCCTAATCTTTATGTTGTGCTTTTACTGTAAAAGTTGTGGGACGATGAGAAATAACGCTTAGTCAAAGTTAAGTAGGCGGCATGGCTGGTGTCGAGGGTTCGATCCCCGCACGGATCAAATATTTGTATGACCTACAGGTATATTTAATGTAATGCCAAGATATCATAACTGCATAAACATTAAATGAAATATTATCATTGTTTTTTTGTTATCATCTAACCTAACACAATATTTATGTAAGCAAAAGTGGACATTGCTATAAAATTTATTCAAATTTCTAAGACGAATACGATAGAATTGACGTAAGATTTTCACTTTGTCTAGAGGTCACAACCCAGAAACCTGTGATAGCGGAGATTTAATTTTTTTTTCAGCTCCGAAGCGACGGCCGCGGTCGCTAGTGCTTCCTCTGCAAATGAAGGGTAAAGATACAATCCAAGTCGATGAACACAGGTTTACAGCTCTACCAGAAGAACCTTTAACGTATTACTGTTCCGAAAGGGCAAGATGCAGATGTAAGGCAACACTTCGTCTGGACGAGAACAATTTTCTTGAAACCGTAGATCTTTTTCACAACCATCCGCCACCGCCAACAATATCAACGTTTCTAGAAGTTTCGAAAAAGATTTTAAAGACTAACAGCGTTAGCCTGCTAGCTGCTGCAAAATCTAACCCTAAGAATCGTTTCAAATAAAAACTTACAAAAATTGCAATAGAACTTACAGTCTATTTAGTCCGTCTTTTAGATTATTCAAAAATAAGGAACACGTATTTTTTATTTGTAAGATAAGACCAAAAATGACAAAGATATAGCCCATTAAAGTTTACGTGTGACGTCACGCGTTGCGAAAAAATGCAGCAACGCGTGACGTTACGGACGGAATAATATTTTTTTGAAAGCCACCATATTGCTGGGTCTCTTGCTCATGTTCATTTGATTCCCAGGTCAAGCTAAGAGTTATTGGGTGCCAGGAATATAGATTTGTACATACATATTTACTGTCTAAGTCAAGATGTGTTGAGTTTATTTTGCCATTTCTTTGCAGGGCTAATCAGTTAGGAAATGTCGCCTCTAGATGTAAATCGTCTTTTTTTTAAAGTAGCTGTAAAACTAATATCGACGTCTTTCTTTTTTTTGCCTAATGACTTCCCCCAGTCTGGGCGAAGCGGGGGGGGGGGAGTGACAGACTTTTACTGACTAAAACGCACCCATGTTCCTTCTTTTGCCCTTTATGTTCCGGGTCCGCGGTATCTCTTTCGAACAACCCACAACGGCAGCCGGTGGCCGTGGCAGGCCCCTCTGCAACATCTTGTTTAAGGAATGATTTCACTTCTACCAAATTGGTTCACTTTGATAAAAATACGTAAATAAAACTGTTTTGCTGCATTCATTTTCATTTGTACTTTAATTATGTTAAAAATTGTTCATTTTTCTTTTCTCTAGTCTGTTGTCCACTGAGGGCCTCTATTGGGCATTGGCCTTTGCAAGTCATCAGTCAATTATCTTTATAGTATCTGTAAATTCATAACCATATATTAAACTACCCTCTTTCGATCTATTTTGTAGTAATTAAAAACCATTCGTGTTTAAACCTTTGTGTACGTAGTAGGTCTTAGTTTATTGCTTCACTATGCAGCTATAATATCTAGTCAGTAGTTTATGTATGTTTTGTTGTGTGTAATTTTAAATTGAACTCTACAACATTATTTTTACTTTATGCGAAACCCGAAACACGTGTCTAGTATATTTATGTGAAGAATCTATGTACAAAATTTAAGAACTTTATCATGAAAAATCAGAAAGTTATTTTACCTGTTTGTCCGTACAAAAACACGGTCATCGCGCGGTTCAAACAGTGCGCACGTTTGTACTGACGCTTTGACCTGCCGTGACCTTGTTGCGCGCCGTATGATTTCGTATACCTACTAAGTGTCCAACTCGTAACCTTTTATCAATATTTTTGGGACAAAATATAACATGGTGTAAAAATTATTGCAATCGATTCAGTTACTTATTCTGAACAAACTATATTCAGGTTTCGCATATACTAAAAATAATGTTGTATATCTAACCATTGATGAGTGTACCTGTACAGTCACGAACGTTTGCCTATTAAGTAAGTAAAAAAAACAAACTCAGAAGCTATTTTCTCCTGAAGATTAAACAGAAAGAAAACATGTTTATTAGACTGGCATTTGACAAAACAATAACACAAAATTAAATAACCAATCATTTAATTGTTATAAGTATCAATATTTATACGTAGACAATTGTTACTAATTAACTACTAGTTTTTTCATATATGTAACTGAATCGTTAGTCACGTTATTAAGGTGAAGATTTCTTGAGAACGGCCAAAAATCAGGTTTTTTAACGCAGTGTATCTTTTAAACCATACATAATTTTAATCACTGAAAAATATATGATATTTTTAAGGCTTTTTTGCATACATTGATGGAATTCAAATTATAATTAAATATACTAAAATGTGTAAAAAAATATTCAAACACACCTCTAAATTCTCTTTTAAAGCAGTTTATCTCTTCAATATTAATTGTAATTATAATCAAAAGTATGCAATGAAATTTCCAATGCTAAACTGCGTACAATGATGGATTGTTTTTGATTGAATAGTTAATATTTAATTTTATACAAATTTATTTGTAAACGTATGCAGTAAAGTCCAATGTCAAAATGTATGAACAAGGTCAACGAAATAATACTGCGCCTTAAACCCCGACCGTACTTATATACATTTTTAGTAATATTTTTGTCTGTATTATACAATCATTCATTAAGACTTTCTGTTTTCTCTAGATTATAATGTATCTAAGCAACTTATACGCTGGCATGACATAAATTCAATAATATATAAAATCATTGTTTCATTGGGAAAAATTGACAGTTTCGGGTAGCTTGACCTGCAGGCGTCTGTACATACATAAAACAAAATTAAATAAACCATAATATAAATAAAGCAGACCATAGAGACAAGACAACAACCACAACCTTATTACGAGAGGAATCTACCAACTTCTTGTAAATTTATATGTTCACGAGCTTTCTTTTTCCCGCTTTTTACCGTGGCTTCGCCCGATTGCTGTTCGTTTATGTCTCCCGGGACCTTATGACTTTGATAAATGTGTCCGTATGTTTTCACATCCAGGTAAATGTGTCTGCCAAATTTTATCCGAATCTGTTTTGTAGTTTATGTGTGAAAGAGCGACAAGCATACATCCATTCATCCTCATGAGCTTTCGTAGGTATTTACTAATAGTAGTAAGATAGAATTTTAGCAAACATTGGTCAAGATATAACATTATTGATATAACATTTGTAAAGAAAAAAATCGATGTTGGTTTTTCTAGCTGTTCCACGCGGTTTCACCCACGCTGCTCAGCACCTGTTGGTCGTTGCGTGATGTTATACTTGTATGTAGGACTATCCAACACTAAAAGAATTTTCCAATTCCAACCAGTAGTCCCTGAGATTAGCGCGTTCAAACAAACAAACTCTTCAGCTTTATAATATTACAGTGTAGATTGGTCTACTCAGTCTTCCTAAAGTAAGAGATGAGTTCAATGATAGAACGCGCTAACCCAACCCAAATCATTAAAAATAATCTATTGAAGCTCGCGACTTAAATAGATTATTTTTAATGATCTATCCTTTTTTTTGCAGATATCAAAATAGTCCAGTCGTGGCGAGGCGGCCAGCTGCTCGTAATAAACAAGCACACATTCTCAAGAAACAACAAGGGCTCCTACGTCTGGTATTGTTCAAGAAGACTGTCGAAGAAATGTCCGGCTAAACTAATTTATAAACAAGACAAATTATGTATACCTCATGATCTTGAACACAATCATCCTCCACATTATGATTATTAATTGTAAGTGAAGTCAAAAAAAGAAGTGAATGTGTTAAGAGAAAGACTCCCGACAATGTTATAACTCATTGCTATAAAGTGTTATGGCCAACTGACCAACTGGCCATGACACTATAGCATTGTGTAAGTGTTGCAACTTGGAAAATCAAAATGGAGAATATGCCAGCAATTGTTTTTTCTATTTCGCCCTTCCATAGAAAATGTACCTACAATGTACAAACCCCTTTTTATAGAATTTTAAAAGTTCCACAAGTTACGTGAAAAGCATCAGATCGATATTAAACTGTGTGCCATATTTATTGTTTTATTTTTCTCCATATTTTTTTTTATCTATGCGAAATACCATATTATAAAAGTACTTCAGAAGCTTTGATTATACACTAGATAAATAAAGACAAGTTTGTAGGTCATCATCTGCCTAGCCTTTCCCAACTACGTTGAGGTCGGCTTCCAGTCTATCTCGAATAGACTGGAATACCAGTATTTTAAATCTATGTTATTTTTTTTTATCTGCTTTTACTCCACAATCCAATTACTCCAAGGTAATACTAGATCTTTTGGTAACACTAGTTATCTCACTCACTTTTGGGCGATTGTCGAAGATCTATAAATGATAACTGGGACTAACGGCTAAGTAAGCTTTCCGAGTCACGGAGCAAATAGGTGGTCACCCATCCACGGACTAACTCAGGTAACCATGGTTTAACCTAAATATGATACGGCTGTTACCTATCACTTGGCCACGAACTCTTTAATAAACTCAAATAGGTTAAGAATCATTATTTGCATGTAATTTTGATACTTGGTATCCGAATACGAATCTTGTCTAAGTCCCACTCAAACGTCAACGTACAATCGTTGACAATAAACGAAAACATAAGTGTGACTGATTTCGGTTTCTTCTTGACGATATAACTTTTTTCGGATACACATCCTAGTTTAGCTGTTGTACAATAAAATGATGAGATGACTAAGCCCCTAGTGACAGTCTTGTACTGACTAAAACCCACCCATGTTCCTTCTATTGCCCTTTATGTTCTGGGGTCGCGGTATCTTTTTGAGGCGCGCGTGGAACACTAACGCGCTGTCGATTTGGCTTGTCGTCAATAGACGGACGGTGAGATACCGATTGCTCACCGTTCACAGGGACCTTTAGGGGAAGGGCGATTAACAAAGGTTTTAAAGTGCTACAAGTTAGGCAAAAATCTTAAAAGTTGTTTTTCATAGTCAGTTAGTTACAGGTGAAACTATTAAAAGCGTATTCAGAACGATGCTAACGGAAGCCATTATGTAATATCTGTTCTATCTTTTCCAGCTGAGATAGTAACGTCTTCGCGAGGAGCCCAGCTGCTGATGTACCGCAGCCATACGTTCTCAATATCCAACAGAACCTCATACGTCTGGTATTGTTCCAACCGATTGTCAAAGAGATGTCCTGCCAGAGTTACCTATAGATGCGGCGAAATAATTCGTCATGATTTTGAACACAACCACCCTTCACCATTGTTGTACGATATGCCTTAAATTATGGAAGACACAGAGCTCATAACACGTAAAAGCTAAACTTTTAGCCATAAATTTATGTTATATAAAACTTTCCTAGACCCATGTTCGATTCGATGGATGATAAAAAATAATATTACGCAAAGACAAATGTGTCTACCCTCTATCTTAATCTTTTGCTATGCTTACTATTGGAACTCGATATCCATAAAGTCACGGCAAAACACACTCACAGTATCACAAAGTTTTTTGGAGTCCTATTACGACAACGGCTTTTGGAAATCGCGGAAGATAACCCGTAAGTGACAGAGCAAGTTTAGTTATAAACTGTGGAAGCCTAATAATGATAGCCTATTACTGTCCCGCTGCTGCGCAAAGGCCTCTTTTCAAACAGAAAGGCACAAGCATTGATCATCACGCTTGCTGAAGACGGGTTTGCGATATCAGACTTATGTAGTACTAATATTATAAAAGCTAAAGTGAGTTTGTTTGTTACGTCTTCGTGCCTAAATGGCTAATCGATTTCGATGAATTTTGGTACAGGGATAGGTGAGACCCTGGAGACGGACATACACTATATTTATTTTTTTAAAGTGAGAAATGAGGGAGGATTAGCGAAGAAGAAGAGAAAAACTTACCGGAGCTATTACAATAAATAAGGCGCAAAGGCAAAAACTACAGGTAAGGAGGTACCTGGAAATCAGGAAAGGGGAATTGTGATTCCACACGATGTTTTCCTTTACCGATGTCTGTGATATTTTACATAGCTTGATTGGTCGTTGTGCGTACTAGATGAGCTCCCTAAATTAACAATCCTACTTCTTACTATAATATTATAAACGCGAAAGTTTGTTTGGATGTGTGGATGTTTGTTACTCTTTCACGAAAAACTAATGATTGGATTTTAATGAAACTTTACAATGACATAGTTTATACATCAGAATAACACTGGGTTACAATTCATAAAGATAAATTGTATACCACGCGAGTCAAACCGCGGGACGCAGCTAATATTTACTAAAAGTTGTCTATTATAAGTTACTGAATGCAGGTTATTCAAAATTAAATTAAGTTTCTGAATAACTGAATGTTACTTTTTTAGTACTATAATAACAAAACCACTTCTAGGCAAACGTATTATTTGGAACATAAATTATAATTAATAAAATCTTTTGAAACGGGATACCTAGCATTTTTATTATTTAAAACAACCCGTTTCGAATGATATTAATAATGTTAGTGACCATGACAGATTAAAAACCCATGTCAATTATAAATTTGCAAATTCAAATTTGATGTTAATTAACCGACTTCAAATAAAGGATGAGGTTCGCAATACGTCGGAATCTTATTAAATGCCTGCTCACCGATTACTCAAAGACGCCTGTGTAGGCTGTGTAGCAAACCAAAAGAAAATCTTATATAACCTAAAATATACACTCCTATCATTTCCAGGTTTTCATATTGAAAGGATTCTAGTTGGTAAACGAAAGAGAACGTTACTCATGATCCAAGAGTTCACCTTTGCCCAAACAACGAGTGACCAAAGATACTGGAATTGCAGCAGTAAGTATTCAGCCAAGTGTCCAGCGAAACTGCGGTTCAATGACTCCGGGCAGCTGATCTTCCACGAACTGGAGCATAACCATGACCCGCCATCTTTTTTTAAGACCCAAGATGGTAGTTATGTCAAACTATAGTGGTAGAAAGTTTTCAGTTTAAATACGTATTTGTTAGGTAAAAGATTTTAATTTTATGTATTTAATTTTAAGTCACCGATTTAAATGTGGCACTGTCTCATTTTATGATGAATTACAGAAACAGAATGACTTTTAGTATTTCTTGAGGTCTTTGTGTGTTGTGCAACGTTTATGCAATATAACGTACCTTTGTATTATTTAAGATAGTCGAAGATCCTAGTAAGATCTGTTATGAATTGAATAGTTAGGTAATATTTAGTATTTAGGTATAGATCTATTTGATTTGAAATAATTCTTCAAACATTTTTAGTAGTGATAGTTGTTTCAGTTAGTCAAACTGAGAATGTACCTATTATTTGATTGTTTACAATTGACTGAGAAAAGTCATCCGCATATACATCCTAGCACTCCATAGCTTAAGCCAGAGCACTATGTAGAAGTTATGTGAGAAAAACATGTACAATATTACAACAAATCCAAAGCTATTGCAAAGATAATTATATAAAATAAAAAAGCCTTTTATTCCATGCAAAACACCTTACAGTATTTACCTACTTTGAAATAATAATGTAACAAAAAAAAAATTAAAAACTCATCTGTCGCCCACCGGCCACCTCCACCAACTTGCATCAGGTATCGCATGCCATAACGAGAAATTCATGTAGGTATGCATGACTGTGCGTAGGATACAAATAAAGACAACAACATTTTGTCACATTGCGCCTTCCAAGTTTGACAGGCCGCAACATTTTGTTTGTTAAGGCGCTAATTATTTTTTCTTTTCTTTGATTGCAACAAATACTAGCCAGTTAAGTGTAGGTATTTTGTAAGTGATGTGTTTATGTTCCTAAATGTTGAAATAAAAAAAAAAAACATGAAACTGAAATTCTCGTTTTATTCTTTTTACCAATATTTGTTATGTTTTTCAAAAGATTTTATCTCATTAAGAACCCAAGTATAAGGTCAACATGAATCAATCCATCCATTGTTTCTTCGGTGCTAAAGGGTGGGGCCCATTCCATTCAACAACATTCATAACTTTGAACACATCATATGAATCGTCCCTCCTTATCACATGTCCATACCAAGACAGTCAAATCCTTTTCAACTTTTCTTCTATAACTTAAAGGGCACCTGTTGTCCGTAAGAATCAGGTACATGTACCTAATTCAGTATTTTATTTATTTATTTATTAAAACTTTATGCACAAGTAAAAACTGTATAAAGGCGGACTTAATGCCTTAGGCAAATTCTACCAGTCTACCTTAGGGTGATGCAGAGATAAAACACAGTAGGTGCGATAGCAGAAGTAAAGGATATTAGATAATAATTATTAAATATATCTATATACATATACGAATAACTATAAATACTTATATACATACATACAACAAAATTATATAAAGTTAAGAGACCGTAGGAAGACAACAACCACAACTTAATCGCGAGATGAATCTTCCAGCTTCTTGCAAATGTATTCGCGAACTTTCCTTTTAAAAGTAAACGGACTGGTTACCATCCTAATATTCTGAGGGAGCTCATTCCAAAGGAAGACTGTACAGTATTTTCTTTACCATCATCATTGTTTTAAATGAAAATTTAGGTCTAACAGCTTTTGTGTAAAATATTGAATAAGTATAGGTAACACCAACTTTTCGTGAAATCCCTTTCAAAGATTGTCTCGATTCAGAACTGTGATTTTATTCACCCCGCGTAACGGTAACACTATGTCACAAATAATCAAACATCCATCGTACTTTGAATCAGCATAACTCATAGGCCGAAAAAAGAAAGAAAGAAGAAGATCAAGAAGTTCAATAAAAAATAAAATATATTTCATAAAATGTACCTTTTTCCTTCCAGACCTTCATTACGAGATCATACACACGCCCGGCGGCAGACAACTGATGGTCTTCCAAAATTATACCTTCTCTAATAGTTGGAAATCCAGGTGTTGGTACTGCTCCAAACGAAAGACGCTCAAGTGTCCCGCAAGGGTCTTTATGGACGTTTATGGATATATCATTAAATATAGCGTTGATCACAATCATTGACCAATCCTGCTAAAGGCTCGGCACGGACAGAATGCGGACACCGGACATTGGCGGACACTTCAGTGTATTATCTGGCAAGGTCCGAGCCTACTTGTATGACCGAACCTGAACTGTCACAATCAGAGCCGTCACTTAAAAAAAATATCAATCATTCCGCACCGATATAAAAGCGTAATAAAATATTCTCAATCTTTCATACTTTTGAATAACAGCAGTTTTTGAATCTAAATTGGTCGATTTGGTAATGGTAATGATTGTTTATCTTTATGTTACGACTGTGGCTACGGTAAGTTAAGTTTATTTTCTCAGGTTATTTGTGCATAGTGCAAAAAAATGATTTAATTTGAGTCTGTATGATCGTTAGGTGCTACTCAATATTTGATAAGAATGTACCTACTTGGTATTATGTCCAAATGAGACACATAATCTAACGGCACTTGTATTTCATATATCCGTTGAGGTGTATAAGTAGAGTAAGTAACAACGGGCAATCTGGGTAGGTACCAAATGAAACTATTGCTCAATGAAAACGAAGGGAGAGTCTTAAAAGATAGTTTAGCAGTCATAATAAACATTCATTTTGACACGATTTTTTACCTGCCGTCCGTATATTTAGGAAGGCGCTGCTGTCAACGCGAGAACAAAAATAAGCTATTGATTCTGCGTGAATCGAAACGCAACGTATTGACAGTCGTGTCAGAGTGACGGATGATAGGCAATAAAATAACAAAAATAAACACCGAGAATTAATGTAAATTGCCTTAAAGGACTGTTATCGTATGACAATGAAAATATATTTGTGAAAACTATACCCTACTATGAGTGTTAACGACATAAAAGAGCCAGTGTATGAAAAATAACCTAAAATTGTGCGCGGAGTTTAAAAAATATTTTCACGTAATGTTTTCGAAAGCGTTATTTAATTACAATAGTGCAAAATTGATGTGTATGCTCTTTACTTTGTTTACCAATTGATATAATGGAACATCGCTGTATCAGCTTGCTCTGGTGAGTGATTTACTTAGTTTCACTGTTGTACTTTCTATGTGTTTGTTACCAGATAAAACAAATTTAATCAATGTATCATGCCCTATACAGTACCTATGTCTCTATAGGACTATTATTTTCTATAATTTACTGTATTATTAAGGAAATATCTAGAAGATTAGTGATGACCTACTTTATGTGCGGGGTGAGATAACTAGTTTGTTTATGCCAAGATTTTTACAAGATATTTGAATTAATATCAGTATTTCTATTATTGTTTTGTCTAAATCAAGTATCTGTTACCCTTGTTAAATCAATAGCACATTATTCTATGAGAAACTTTGTCATTTTCAGAAAGTCTCCCATAGAATAATGTGTATGAGTGATGTTATTTTTTATGTTGATTGGAATGAAAGATTATGTTTTAGGTAGAAATATGCAATTCATAATTGATAAAAGTAATTATATGTGCCTTCTTAATATGTAATATTTTTAAATCTTCAGAGCTATAACTACCTAGTGGTACTTATTTTTTTTTAGAATAAAAATAAATTTTACATATATATTAAGTATTGTTTTGTGTAATGATGAGAGAACAATAAACTTTTATTCACTAATTAATACTTCTTTATTAATATGTCTTGTTTTCTTGTGTTTTTTAATTAACTATAATATGGGATTTTGGTGTTTTCATTCCATTCTATAGAGTTATTTTAATTTTAATTCCCATATCAGCCTGAGCCAACACATGATACAATAACAGAATGAAAATGTCATAAAAAATAGTGTGTTTTGATTCCAGCTTTAAAACAATTCTCAATGAAATATGTTATGTCAATAAAAGTGGATTTCAACAACAAACTTAACAAACTGGCTGGTCGAAAGAAGAGTAACAGTGTGTACCTCATCAATGAAGCTCGGTACCAGGACTTCATAAGAGAGGTGAAGGAAATCAAAAACAAAAGGAATAAAAACTTTGAAGACTATAAAATGCTTGCAAGCTATGACGTCATGGGTGTAAACAGTAGAGAGCGGCTCATACAGCCTCGGAACGATGTAAACTCTAGTATTAAGTTCTATGTGCCTATGGAAGAGTTATTTGGTGTATTACACACTATACATTTACTGTTCAAACATGCAAATAAAGATGTTATGGATGCCGAAATAAAAACTAAGTTTTGTAATATTTCCAAAGAAGTTATTAAAATATATTTGACTTGTTGTACAACTTGTAAAGAGAGAAGTTGAAATTCTTTCTTTTTTCAGAAATTAGTTTAAGGACTGCGTTTATTTAAAACAAAAACATTTTATTTCTATTATACTTATTAAGTACATACCTCAGTAATATACATTTTTTTGTAAATAAAATGATTGTATAGTTTTATTTGGTCCTACCCTTTTCTGTCAACTGTTTTTAGATTAAAAAAATTGATTTGAAATTTGATTTGAATAGCATTCACTCTAGTTAGGAATAGATAAATAAAATTTTATGTTACAATTAAGGGTCCTAATCATTTCTAAAGGCCTCTAATAGTTTGTTTAATATTTTTTTTTGTCTGTGTTGAAGTATTATTTAATTTAGATCACCTTTTTGCGAATGCAAATGATGAAAATGCACACCAATGAAGAATAGGTTTGGCTTCTTTTAGATAAATAATTGCCAGTAAACACTTGATGCTTTCTTCTATGCTAACCAAAGGCAATGACTGAATTTCAAGACATATATTATAACATCAAGTCTTTTCATTTGACTACGAGCCATCATGTAAATCAAAATGTCTGATATGTCACCTAAACTGTTGATAAAATATCCTCATACTAGCTTTATTTTCCAGTAAAATTTATGATCTCAAGAGGAGGGGACCGACTGATGAAGCTGGGAGATTTTACATTCACTAGGATGCAATTCCAAGGAGACCTCTGCTATTGGTCTTGTTACACCCACAATACTCATGGTTGTCCTGCCAAAGTGTATACTGAAAGAAATAGACTGATGTATGCGAAAAATCTTCATAATCATCCGCCTACAGAGTTTTTTGTTTGATTGTCTTTGGTATAGGATCAGCATGATTAAAATATATGGTGGAACATTGAGTCTCAATTTTAAAAATCCAGTACTTGATTCTTAAACCACCAGGGTTGATTTGGTATTGGAGAACCAGTTTCTTTTTATTTATTTGTGAAATTTTAATCCTTGGTATTGCATTATTTACAGTCAATAAAAGAGATTATTAACCAGGCTCATCAGATAAAGTTAAATTTTAATGAAATTTGTCTGGGCCTGGTTACTTATATACTTTGCTGACTGTGCCTATTGTATCCATAGTCGAAGTTTGAGTCTCAATATTTACACCGTTTAAAGTGTGCTACCATTTTCACTGATTCACTGTTCAAATATGTTCAGTTTGATTATGGAGTTAGTCAAGTGAGCCGCACTATAGTGATGTGTTCAGATTCAGTGTCATATTTCGTCATTTATTCACTCTTCATTTTCCCTTAGAGTAAAGTTCATTGCATTGATTTTTACAAGATTAAATTCCTTCAATGTGATGACAGAACGGTTGGTTTACGCCATGTTACATCAATGGTCAGGCACTCGCCAAAGAACAAATCTAGCCATTGCCCTCCCTTGTTGGATTTTTGAGGCTTAGAATAGATTTTACTGCATTAGACAAGGTGCTCAATTATAAATGTAGTCTTTAAGTACAGGCTGATGCAAGATCATTGATGATGCTCACAACTTTGATAATGTATCACTTGTTAGAATGTATTCATTACCATTGCTTTACATTGGTTTTTTAATCATTACCCTGGTATTGAGCATTATACAGTGATCTTATGTGCATCAACCTCAAGAGTCTATTTTAACGAACTGTCATGTCTCAGGGTTTTTTAATGTATTTATTTAGCTTTGTCTTAGTTCATGTTTGGCAGTTCGTTTTTTTTCCGTAGTATAGTATTTTTTACCTAAAATTATCTTGTACGTGTAAGGTGCTAATTTGTGATAAAAACTCAACTTTGTGATCTCTGTGTATAATTTTAAATTCTTGCCTATTTTTCACTAAATGCTGTAGTACAAACGTGGTGATGATATTCAACGTATTTTCAGTATTAGTGCACTTGTGTTCCATTGCTCTCTATTTTTGTATGAAATTATATTTAAAAATCTATCAAAAGCTTTATTATTTTTATAATCTCGGTTGTGTATCTTAAGAAACAAAAAAATATAGACGGATTGGCTCACACGCCGTCCCCATCTCTTGTAGAAAAACCCCTCGTGCATCTAGGATTCTAGGCTCATTGTTACCCGTTCATTTAAAGAAACCATACAACACTTGCAAATTATAAATCGTAAATAAATAAAACAACTGGCAGACTGCAAGCAATATTGTGGCTAAAACGCTTATTGAAATCCCAGCTACCCTACCATGACGTCTTAAAGCAGAACTTATTCCACGGAGGGAAAGAGACAGAGCTATACAGGGTGTCTAGCACCATCTCTTTCTCACACAGGAATAAGAACTGCTATTAGATGTCATGGTAACCCTGTAGTTCTGAAAACAGCCAACGCTAATAGAATATAATATTATTTATTATGTACACCGTACAAAAAACAAATACAGAAAACATTCAAACAACATCATTCATTTTGCTAATCTATGTTTAATTAAATTACAGATATGATCTACAACGGTACCGAAACAGCATACGTCATCCCATCACTCAGAGGGAAACCTCTAATATCGTATCAAAATTATACTTACTGCCGGCATTCTGTACGAAATGGTGTGGTGAGGTGGACTTGCTCCACTCATTCGTACAGATGCTGCAAGGGTGTTCTGAAGACTCGAGGTAAACGCATAATTGAAGTCAAGGGTGTCCACAACCACGACGCAGCTGAACTTCTGATCAATCGGTCGAAACCATACCTCGGGATGACTATAGAAGAGCAATGTCTAAGCTCATTTTAGTCCTAAATATTTAAGATGTTTGGAGCAATAATAGTATTAAGGTATAAGCCAGAGTATTCCGCAGAGTTCTTATATTTTTTGCAATTTGCAGGTCACTGAAAGGTTTTATGTTAAACAATAGTCGAAAATTATGAATTTCGCGGGTTAACCTGGCCTCTGACTTAATACCTAGTAGCTAGTGGAAACTATTGCACGACTTCCAATAGTAGATACTTTCTTCTATTTTTTTTTCAATTGCTCGAAGGTATTGAAAAACTAAGAAGAATTGGCGACAGCATAAAACATTAGAATAAATTTATGACCTTAGTAGAATATAGGAACTTGCCACTAGTCAAATTATACGATTTAATTGGTTAAAGTTCAAGAGATTAAACAAGCAAATACTTACATGATATTGTAGTTGATATTTTGGTTGTGAAATTGTATCCTGTGTTTTTTGAATATTTGTTGTTATATACTCTTATTTATAACTTTACTCTGATCCTGTACTTATTTATATTAACGTGTCTATGCTACCTTTGTACACACGGCGACTAATCAAGCAATTATATAAAACTAGTTTATGCGGGTTTTTCAATGTACTAGATACAAAACGAGACCATTATTTGGAAATTTATTAATTTTTTTGTCAATCTATTTTTCGCAACGGCCTTATAAATGAATCAAACTGGTACGAACAGATTGCCTTCTGGCTCAAATACCGACTAACTGATCCTTTACTATTTGTCATCGTGCGGTCTCCGATATCGCATTCTCAAATTATCTGCATCAGCAAGAATTCTTTGTGAAACGAAAACCTTAAGTACCTAAATTCGCAATATTTCGGATATGTTTAGGGTTCCGTACCTGCAAAAGAAAAAACGGAACCCATAATTCGATCACTCTTGAAGGCGTGGACGTATCAAGTTGTGATAAAAAAAAACATATACTCAAGTCCTTTTGGGCTGTGGCAAGCAACCTTCTAAGTCTACACAATCAAAAGATATGGCTGATTATGTTGCAAGTTTGTATGGACTCGCTCTTGGCCGGTTTTTTTTTATCTTGCCAGTACCTACAAATACACGCGTGCAAAATTTGGCGCCAATTGCTGCTAAATAACGCCTCCTGTAAAATTTTGACATTTTGACTTAGGTCTTGACGGTCGCAAAGCCATTCGTAGTTTATTTATTTTGCCTTGATAAAGGAACTTATTTCATTCGATATGAGATATTTGATTTTTACTAAGTAAATGAATAAGTAGCATTTGTTGAAACAAACACATATGTTTTAAGATATCTTTAAATATCGCTAGCTAACTTTTAAGGTTAAGTAAGTCAATTTTCTTAAGTTTTTTTAGACCGAAACATAAGTAGAATGTAAATCTAGATCTCATTTTTTTTCGCCGGATTACTTAAAAACGTTTATTCAGTAGCAAGCTTTATTATGAATTAGTCATTTTATTAGTTTAATCTATAAATTATACAAATTGGTGAGATCTAACTGAAGTTTCATTTGTTTACATAAGCATTATTCTCAATAAATCAACGTTATTTTTTACCTTATTATCAGAACTGATGTTCTGATTAAATAGGAAAAATCAGAACGACAATATTATTTTGTGACTAGTGTGGGACTAAGATACAGCTGTAGGTAGAAGGGGTACACGGAGCTTTGGGAAAGTGTTTTATGTTTTCGGTGGCAGGTCACGTATTGCACTAGGGCCTAATGTTACTCTAAAAATCATTGTGCAGATGGATGCATCGAGCAGATCAGTCATGGGTACCTATTTAAAATAAAGGAAAAAGTTAAAACTTTGACCTCCAATATCTTGGTAACGAGAATGGTCCAGAAAAAAAAAACGCATTGATGGGGAGCACAAATGCTTTTCAGCTTGCTTAAATGTATTCTTGAACCTAATATAAAATGTCTGTCTCCATCTTTTGCCAACACTGACGATTGAAATTGTATGCAGTACTGCTAAAAAGACAGTGGCAATTTCTATCATATTCTGCAATTAAATACTCCTTCAAATTTTTTGTCAAGTAAGTATATTAACCCCTTCCGCACTGCTGTAAAGTATCAAAAACAAGAATATTTATTATGACATCTTGTTTATTTTTAACCGACGAAAGGTTCTCAAGTCGACATGTATTTCTTTTTTATTACAGTTCATTATGAGTATTCAAGAAACAATCGAATGGTTATGGTCGTCGACGGTTACAAGTTTTCACTGCATTACTCCAGAAATTGTAAAGAACGATGGCAGTGCAGCAGAAGAAGTTATTTTGGATGCAAAGCGGTATTACACAAAGTTGATGGAACTGTAACTTATAAAAATAATTTTCACAATCATGAACGTACGTGATTGTCTACATCACTTAAATTCTGATGTTGACCGTAATTAAATTAATGTTCCAGATTTTAAAATAAATAAAAAATATTTTGTAAGTTCAAAATATTGATTCACGTTCATAATTCCCAGCACGTTAAAAGCCGTCGTCTTGTCCCATTCTATTTGGGGTCGGCGCAATACGTTTTCTTCTTCCATTAGATAGATAGAATATTCTTTATTATGTACAGACGCCTGCACATCAAGCTACTACAATCTGTCAGATTTCTTTGATAGATTTTCGACTTTATTTCCAAAGTATTAGGTTCAAGGTTCATTGGGAAAAACTGACAGTTTCGGGTAGCTTGACCTGCAGGCGTCTGTACACTATACAAGTAACAAAAATAACACTAGACAAACTTATAAATAAGGTGACACAATGGCGGTCCATTCTCCCCTATCAGACGTCACGGCATCATTTACTCCTTTCTCCTTCATATCATTCCTTACACAATCCATCCATCTTTTCTTTGGCCTTCCTCTCGCTCTCCGTCCATCAACATTCAGATCCATTACTCTTTTAGTCACATGTCCTTCATCCCTCCTCATTACCTGTCCATACCAAGACAAACGACTTTCAAACTTCCTCGAATATATTCATTCTTTACTTTATCCATTCTTGTCACTCCACACATCCATCTCAACATTCTCATCTCCGCTACATGCAATCGTTTTTCATTCACCTTATTTACAGCCCAGCATTCTGACCCATACAGTACAACAGGTCTAATAACGGACTATATATTTTCCCCTTTAACTTGAGGGGTATCCGTGGGTCACAAGTTGTTCCAGTGACCTGTCGCCAAAAAATGTTGTCAATCGCATGTTTAGCCAAGTTGCGTTCGTATAGGAGACCTCTCCTATACGAACGCAACTTGGCGAGCCATCTTTTATTCAATTATCTGAACTTGCGCAACTGTAGGTATAGCCCCTTCAAAGTTATTTTACCTCTTAGCTTAAGTCGCTGTCAAATCACTATGATCTTTATTTTCGATACAATAATGTAACTGTTAGGTCGCTGCCAATAATACATGTAATCACCGTAACCAATGTGATCGTAATCATCCTTACTAATATTATAAAAGCGAAAGTGAGTTTGTTTGTTTGTTTCCTACCTCTTCACGCTTTAATGGCTACAACGATTTTGATGAATTTTGGTACAGAGATAGTTGGGAATCAGGAGACGGACCTAGGCTAATTTTTATTTAAAAAAAAACTGGGATATGAGGGGAGAACGAGGGAAGAAAGGGGAAAACTTAGCATTGCTATTACAAATCAAAAAGGCGCAAGAGCAAAAACTGCAGGTAGCAGGTAATGTGTTATGTCGAATTTAACGCGAGCGAAGCCGCGGGCAAAAGCTAGTGTTTTAATAAAGTTGTTTTTGGACGCAAATACAATACTTTTTGTGCGGAGTTTATTCGTTTGCAGGATGTAATCATTCTGAGAAGACTACTCAACTACTCAACTCGTCATTGATTAACTGATAGTTAAAGTGCTTAAAATAAACCTTTTATTATCTGTATAATTTTGTTTAGATTGTTAATTTCTTAGATTTTAATTACCTACTAAAAGTTACTTATTGGTGGATTCTTACCTGTTCCATCATATATTTTTATTTCAAATGCGGTCAACACGACATTTAGTAGCATAGTTATAGATTTCGTAGTTATTCAGTGGTCACTGGTGGTACTGGGATAAGATAAGGTGCTGTTGAAAAAAACGTTAAACTTAAGCAGCATTAATGACGACTCGCGACTCGACTCACAAAAATTCATTGAAATGTGAGCTTTATTTTGCGTAGCTTACGACAACATGGCTTGATAGCCATGTTGACAAATTTACACTGCATTTATGTATACGACGCGTGAAGTATGGACCACGCGTGGTCGACGTGTCGTAGACTTGTATCAAGTTAATTTCGAAAACAGCTGAGTTATAGTTGAAGCGGCATGGAGTTTGTGTAAGACGACTCTTACACGACATCGCTTGTCTCCGCAGCGCCAGTGGTAGCCACCAATGGAATTCATACTCGCCAACGCGAAGTGAGATCCACTTCACCGCCTGCCGGACAAACGGTTTCGTGTGAGAATCGCCTAATGTGCGCAGCCCTTTTATTTTAAATTAGGTATCTTCTCTGTATGGAAAACCTTATGATGATCCACTTTTAGTTTTAACTGCAATTAATTAAATTATGTTATGTATTACTTGGTGTTTACTTCTTGTTGCCCTCGTCAGTAAATCATTAATGTTTTATAATTTGCTCTCTATAATATTGATCATTAAACAATATTTAAATAGTAATGAAAAAAAGGTTTTTTTTTGGAGTTAATTTCCTACCTAATTCATATTGGATTCTATTTTGTGAAAGACAACGATTAATTTTTCAGAAATACTAGAAATTTGAACATGTTTTAAACTCAAGACATCCTGGTGATACTAATAAGTTTTTATTTAATAACAATGCCCCAAAACAACAAATAAATAAGACTGTTTGCTTTTCACCAGGAAAATATGCCTTAGAAAAGCTGTGTCCAGTTTGTGGCGACTTCGTTAGCGGCATACATTACGGTGTTTATACTTGTGAATCCTGCAAGTCATTTTTCAAGAGAGCTATCAGTTTCGATAAGTCTTTATCATTTATCTGCGCGAAAAAAGTTGGTAAATGTAGGCTGACTCCTTATAAGAGATCCTGTAAGTTTTGCAGGTATCACAAATGTATCCAAGTCGGCATGTTGCCAACTTTGGTCAGATTAAAGAAGGAACGAGGGGGCAGAGCCGCATTGTATTTGAGAAAGGAACTACTAAAACGATCTTCTTTTTGAGGTATTTATAGCTGAATGAGCTACTTTATTTTGGAACGCCCGTATCCAACCGCAATGCGCCGAACATACTTATTTTAACTTTTTTTTTAACTGATGTTATCTATTTATTTTCACAATTTACTGCCATTAGTCTAACGTAAAGTATACCTAATGATACAAATATAATATAATAATGTTTGTTGGTCAAAATAATATGGTTGGGAGGATAAGATTTTTCAATAGAGTAAATATTGAAAAATAAATACGACTAAAGACTTCAATTTAGGATAATAAAAAGGAAAGATAGGGTTACACAAGCAAATGATGGACTTGTATTTGTAAGTTTCGAGAGACTAAGAAAGTGCCAGTGTACAGAAGAATGTGGAAGTGCCTTTAGTCTTGAAGAAGGAAGACGGCATAGTAGATGTCAAAGATAGATGTTAACGCGCAGGCAGCTAACTATTTTTTTACCCATGACATTTTGCATAATCATGAAAACGGGGCAAGATTTTAGTGGAGAGTTTGGCGAGATCATAATTATGCTTAGGTACAGAAATCATTGCAATGCCAATGCAAATTATTTCTGTACCTAAGCATATGAATTATCTTTTTAAATTAATAAAATGATGTGATGGGAGTTATAAAAGTTTAGAAATATATTCGTAAATTTTCTTGTTTTTTTGTTGAACGTTTAATGTTAATTTGTAGTGGATAGATTATTGGATCTTAGAAATTGAAAATCACAAAAACATCAGCATTATTTACGAATTTTGGGGTTTGATACTTACGCTATCTATTGGATTAGTTTAATTAAGTTTTGTGAATCTTGTTGAATATAAAAAAAGAACAGTTATCATACTAAAATAATGTAAGTTAGTTATTTAGGTGTAAAAAAAATATCTATCACGATATTTTAATATGCTCTGTTGTCTATAATACCCACGGTGTTCATAGAATTAGTGTTTAATATGGTGATTGTTTTTTAATTATTTTAAATTAAACTAAGTGTTAAGCACTTGCATAAAAAGAACACTTAAAATGAAATGACTTTTCGTTCAATTAAATGTAACTTAATTCAAAAACATTCATGGATTTTTACGAAAATGGTTCTCCTTTACAATCTGTTTTGATGACGGTTCATTAATCGAGTGAATAAAACTGCCCAGATTATAAAAAAAATATACTTTTTAATAACGATATTGTGTTAATTTAAAACCGATTGACAGACCTACGGGATCCTGATTTATTGTATTTTTTTATAGTGTAATAGTTATAATAGATACTTTTACAGTAAATTGTATTTTAAAGTGTTACATAGGTAATAATTTTAAATAAATGATCTGTTATATAAATGTGTTTTTACTGTGATCCAAATTACTGGAATGTTTTACAGCTCGAACTTGTTTGTGATTCTTTGTAAAATATTTGTTTGCTGGTTTTTGGTATCTACTAAAGATGGTTTTTGAACTAAGACATATTCAAATAGTTTAATATAAGATAATAAAACAATCGATATATCGTTGCTATATGCTGTATACCTTGGTGTTCAGGTAGTAACCGGCATTCTCATAAATAGCAACCATTTATTTGCATAAAACATGGTATACAGTGCTGTTAAATAACATAAAATTAGTTCTAAGGCATCAACATTTTTTTCCCATAAAGCATTTGAAACTATAACACATAAACTAATTACTGTGGTAGTTCTCGGTTAAATGTGTAGATTTTTAAATATAGCATCTTATGGCGCATTTACGGTTAGACCGTATTCGGCTGCAGGCCGTATTCGGTCACCGACTAATATAAACAGGTATTCGATTGGCCGTATTCGGTCGAGCCCGTTGTCGGAGACGCGTGCGCCGTGCCCCGCCCGTCGCCCGCCGCCCGCAGCCCGCAGCTCAGTTTCGGTTAACCGACCAATGTAAACAACTCAATTTAGGTAAGCGTTTCAGTTAAACCGAATGCAGCCGCCGCCTTCGGTGACCGACCTCAAACCGACCTAATGTAAATGAGCCATCACGCGCGTCCCTTCGTCGACGGTCGCGCCCGCTGCAACCACCAGTCGCGCCTAAATTTTACTCGCGAGCGATGTTTCCCGCTGTTTTCTTAAAAGCTAGTATAACTTGTATTTGTGTAATTTAATGTTAAAGTACATCGTCTCTTAAGAAACAATTGTTTCTAATTGTATTGAATTTGATGAAAAGATTTGGAATACTTTAAATGTCGCAGGACAATTGAAAAATTATAATCCTTGTAATAGAGATAAGACGAGGTGATTTCTGGCCTACTAGCTACTGCGATATTCCTTACCGTGTGCTTTGGTGCCTAACCTGGTGTCACATTTATTGTGTCGCCCAACAACCTTTGTCTTGGCTAATCATGCCGTCGAGAAATATCTCCTCAATAAAAACAATAAAATAATACATTTTGAATTTTCAGTTTTCCAATTTTGTCCTATCTGCGGCGATGTGACATCCGGTCTACACTATGGAGTGAGGACCTGCGAATCTTGCAAGCTGTTCTTCAAGAGGACCGTCCAGCTTCATAGGGAGAACAGTTACACGTGTTCGGGGCGTAGGCAATGTGTGGTCAATGTCCAGACTCGGGCCTGGTGCAAACTGTGTAGGTTTAATAAGTGTTTAAATTCAGGCATGAGAGTTGGTATGGTCCATAAAACTAAAAATCGTTTACCACCCTTATTTAATTTTTGATAAGCCAAAGTTTTTTTGAGGTTCAATTTTTACATAATTTGGCCTATTCCAGAGAGGTACTTTTGTCGAAGGATTATAATCGTGTTTTATTGTGGTCATTTGTAGTTGCGTGTTCTATGAAAAAAGGCAACTAAGGCGAAATAATGAATGTACAAAACTATTGGACGTAAGTCACGGATGTAACCTTGTGCTGTCCTTGAATCTTTGGACATCTGATAGAAATCGGGCTTGCGTTTAACAGTCGCGATTGACAAGTGTGCTTTTGCATCCAGCAAAAGCATATTTGTCAATCCCGACTGATAAACGTGGTTTATGGACCCGTCTGATAGTTTGTTTCCGTCTTCAGTCAAGAAAATAATGCTTGAATTAACTATGGACATTGATGTTTTTGATAATGACTGATGTAACAAAAAATATCAATGCCTTTATATAATAAATGTGATTTGATGTTTAATGATTGACACTTGTCTAGTTTTCTTAATAGAGTGTCTGTTAGGTTTTAATTATATTAAAATTACGGTTATCGTAATACAGGCAACGCCTTGGAAAGTAACAATAAAAGATTTAAGCGTCTAAGATTTAAATAAAATATTTTTTTCTTAAGATTTTATACTTACGGAATAATGTAATATGTAATAAATGCAACATAGATAATTATGCCGACCTAATTTTAACTAATTTACTAATACTTAGTTAGTAAAATTCTAAGGATTTTGGGAATCGTGTAGCTAAGACATAATGTCGATAAAAAAAATATATTTCTATTGGTTTATATATTGTAAAAATATTGTAAGTAGTATTTTGTTGTATTTAAATCAATCATGGTAATGTAAAGTATGAAAAAGAAATTTTGAACTGAGAAACATAAGTTAGCTGACTAAATTGCCAATAACAAAATACTTGACTGAAAGATGACCTTGCATGCTTCGTTAGTACTCCCAATATTTTACGTACACCTTTGAAGGTACTTTGGTTCAAAATAATAATAAACACCCTACTATTTAGTATCAATTTTTATATAATTTTTTGGGTGAATTGGTGGTAGTTCATAAGTAAGGCATAAACGCAATCAATTCAGTGCAATCAACCTTTTTGGTATAAATTTTAGTTAATATACAAGAACTACGTATGTGTTTTATATGTTTTAATATATTATTTTTAAGATTTACCAATTATTAAATTTTTATACTGAACAGTAATTATTTTATTATGATCAACCTACCATAGGTTGATTCCTTTATCATGAAATAAGTTGTAGATTGACGTGGTCGATTGGAACATCGCGTAATGATTGTTAATCTCGTGAAAGCTGAAAAAGAGAAGCAATTGGCTAACGAGATTGTTGATTATGATTACAGAAATAATTGTGCCAATTCTCATGGCGGTCAATGCCTTAATAGTCAAAAACCTTGACCAACATCTAAGGAGGCTCTGACAAGGCAGCTGAATCAAGAGCTTGATTCAGAAGGCATTACTTTTCAACAAACACTTTTTGCTGGGGAGTTTGTTCCGCCACGTCTTCCCAGCTAAAACACTAGGAAGCGGCGAAAGGTGGGCGTTTTGGAGGTCTGTCTTTTGTAATGACGTTCAAATAGTGCTGATCATCAGCCTAGTTTCAATAAAAGACACGACGTGTTTTGTTAGGAGATCCTTCTTTCATGAACCGGACCACCGGTGGCTTGGACCCAGTTGTGGATGCCGATGGGTAACTATTAGATAATATGTAAAAAAAAATTAAAGAACAGAATATTAGAATATTCTTTACTATGTACACCATACAAATAACATAATTACAGAAAACATTTCACATATGGTGCATATTAGGCATGGTATTTAGTGATAAGCCACTAAATGCGATTGCAGTTTGTGATTGGAATTTGTAGTTACGATAGTGAGTTTTCTGCGACAAAATACGTGTTACGCTTTTGCGTCGCAAATTCACTTATTTTTCTTTTACAGAAAAAAGACTTGTCAAAAAAGGGTCGAAGAAGTCCTCTATTAGGTTCAATAATTTTAGCTGATATTATATCAAAGCTCACTTTAATTTTAAATTATTTAAATTTTTACAAGGTATTAATTTTAAAATGAAGGTTTAAAAGAATTTGTTGTGAGTTAAAATTGGTGTTATATGCTAGGTATGATGAAAATGGTATATAGTGTTTCATCGGTTAAAGAAAAGGGAGGAACCTGCAGACGACTGTATTGTTTTGGGGGCTTTTGCTGACAGTTTACTGGTTTCTTCTATACTGCTCATTTGGCAGAATACTTTTCTGTTACAAAATATTACAATTTCGACTTAGAACATGCAGATACACAAAATTTCATCAAAACTTTTGTATCTGTGGTGCCAGGAAAAGACTTATTAAAGTCATAAAAGTTAGAAATAATAGTATGCTTCAACTAACTCGGCTGAAATAAATACCCGCTTTGGGTTTTAACTGAATTTAACCAAAGAACTGATATATTTATAAGTATGAATAACTTTTCTTGCGCGATTTGTATTTGATTTTGATGTAAGTTCTTCACTTGTGTTATAGATAGCGCTGTCGTACTTTTAGTACTATGTTGCTGTTTTTGAAGTTCGGTTATGTGGTTTATGTGAACTCAAAACTGACGTTAGTTTTTCTGGATCCTTTTATGGAAATAAGGCAAAAAAAACGATTTCACCAAGACCAGCCAAATTTTATGCGTCAACGCAAATCAAAGGTCATGTTAGTGCGCTTCTGTAATGCTTTTGGCTTGGACAATCACAAATAAGTTCCCAGCAATCAAACTATTTCAAAATATTCAAACTCTATCTTCCTTGGCATATTTTCATTGTGTTATGTACTGATAAAAGCACTCCCCGGTAATTTTTTTTAATTTATACTAAACTAGCTTTTGCCTGCAGCTTCGCTCGCGTTATATTCGGTGTAACACAGTTCCCCTTTCCTGATTTACAGGTACCTGCTACCTGTAGTTTTGCCCTTGCGCCAAGTTTTCACTTTTCTTCCCTCCTTCTCCTTCGTATCTCAATCGTTTTAAAAAAAAAGGTTATGTCCGTCTCCAGGGTCCAACTACCTCTGTACCAAACATCACCATCAAAATCGGTTTAGCCATGTAGGCGTGAAGACGTAACAAACACACAAACAAACTCACTTTCGCATTTATAATATTAGTAAGGATAGCGTTCGGCCGCAATTGTGGAGCACGCCAAGGTAAGTACGCGAACTTTGAAGAGATTTAGATTATAATGATCAGGGAACAAAGAAGCCGGCAGTGGATTCCATAAACTGGTAACTTGTATAATAAACGGGGAAGCATAGCGCTAGGTCTCAAAGCTAACGTTGAAAATGTTCGATGTAGCTGTAGAGTAGTATTCTTGATGCGAATTAAGCATGTTAGTCTTCAAGTACACGTCAGCCTTCTTGTTTCCAAACAATGAAGATTATTTTATTTTTAAGAAAATCCGAACTAGTTTCTAGAATAAAGAGTATGAAACAGATATAAGTAGTACTTCCTGAAATTTTATGCCATGCCATTTTATGTATGCATCTGGATTAAGAGCCCAAATCATTTGTTTATCACGTTTAAGAATTGTATGGATCTTTGCTTCAATTTTTTAACTTATTTTCCTTTAAGTCTTAATTTGTTTCGGAAACGGTTTAAAAAATGCTCTCAGTCGAAATGCACATTAATGCAATACATGAAGAAAAAGGGATTAAATGATAGCGTGACGAATAACAGGGGGAATGGAAGAAAAAAACGTGTTATGCCGACTCCAGGTGGAGAAAGGCATGAAGATGATAGTTACACAGCTATCATCTATTAATCTTTAATTACTGTAGCAGATTTCTGTACTTTACTTATCCATACTAAACCATATAACTTTCTAATACATGTGTGTCTATTTTTATTTCAGAAGGAATAATCCCACGATACAGCTGGTCGAGGCAAGGAAATGCCATTATAATATTAGGAGAGCATAGATTTAAGAAGCGCTCAAAACACATAAACCAGAAACATGAAACGCATTGGGTCTGTAACAAATGCGATAAAGGATGCAAGGCAAAACTAACGACTTTAAAAGATGCTATTATTAAAATGTACAATATACATGACCACAGAGGCTTACGAAAAGCCAAATGATATTTAGCTTTGTTTTTATTTGAGGGGCTAGTGTCAGAATATTATATAGGAATTCAATTTTGCTACCGTTTTTTTGCTATTTGCAGGTCAGTATCAAGCTGTATTTTATTTAAAATATCACTAGCGACCGTATTTATTTAGAGAAATATAATAATTTAAATTTTGAATAAATACAACCCCGAGAGGGTTCTTCTAATCCCATTGAAATACTTTTTCATGAAATAGTCCAACTAAGAGGGTTGTATTGATGATTTTAATGATTACAATTCAGTAAAGCCATATTAATTCGGTCGCGATTCATATTTGAATGAATATACAACTTGCACTGACCTGCGAAATGCAAAAACCTTTAGAAAATTTGAATTTTTACCTTAAATAAACTCCTTAGGAAAAAAGTTCATATCATAGTAAAATATTTTTTTTTAATCAAACTTCCATTTTAAATTCGTTTATAAAGGAAAGGCTCGCGAGTCTGATGCCGGGCTCCTAGAAGAAATGATACTCAAACATTTTCTTACAATGCTCTGCGTGCGTAAGCTGCTGTGATTGGTAGATTGAATTATCGATAGCCAATCGCATAACCTGACTTGCGTTGAAGGATAATGTCCAAAATGGTCCTGTGCAATAAATAGTATCGGACTACACGATGATGAAGAAGAATACAGGTTACCTTTGTTACATATATTTTTATAAATAGTTTCTATGTATTTAAATATTGCACTTACATCAATTAGGTTAACTTAGACAAAAGCAGCAGAGGTACCTAGTAATTTCTAGGTAGGTGTTAAAAATAGCTAAATGTATAATGCTAGCGATATGCGAGCTATATCCTTTTTTGTTTTTCTTTAGAGAATCTGGGTGTTAATTTTAGATTTTATTCGATTTGTATTTTGGATTGTGGCCTTAACCTAGTGCCTTTACTAATAACCACAAGCTTAAGAGAAGCTCAATATTTTAAGTGCTGATATTGTGTATAAATTGTGTGTAGTGATTATTTAGTTTTACCAACGACTTTTCTACGGATAATTCCTTTTGACAAGCCTTTGCAGGTTTCATGAGGACATTTTTTACAATTGGACCAACATTGAAAGCAAGAAAAAAGTGTTTTTCTTATTTACAGTTGGCACCAACTTTGTGTGTTTTGTTGATTATGTACAGTAAAAAAAAGAGATAAATAACCAGGCTCGTCGGATACGGTAAAATTTCTTAATAATCCATGAAAATTTTGGATCAAGTCAAATTTATTTGAAAGATAACATTTTAAATAAATTAAATTGGAGTTGACGTCCGAAAAAATCAACGATATCACACGATGTTGCCCGTACTTTTCAAGTTCATACTTTTAACTGCATTGTTTTTGCGTGAAATTTTACAATTAAGAAGTAGGTACTCTTATAGGTACTACATAGTAGGTAGAAGCCTAGTCGATGCAGTATCCAGTAGTATACAATAATTATTAGGGTTTTAAATCAAAGACATTTTACATTCTCATTTTATTTATTTGAAAATCCAGTTTCCTGTTAGTACAGTAGTCTTAAATAGATATGGACCAAATATTTTTTTTTATTAAATCACGATTTTTATTTTTACTTTTAAGTTGTGTTTAAAATGTTATTTTTATGGCGTTTGATGTAAATATTGTTTTTTTTTTTTAATATTTAAATAATTGTATAGGTGAGAACATTGTCATTATTTAACTTTTAAATAATAATTGAACTTAGAAAATTGTTAGTTACTTTTTCTCTTATTAATCTTATTAGGGACTTGACAGTTCATAATAGTTTAAGTTTTCATTAGTCGATTTTACATTATTATTTACATTCCTGATTGTTACCTGTGCCTTCAATCCGTGAACTTTATACATGTTAAGTTTTTAAAGTCATAGATATTAATGTTAGTATTACTGCAGATGACATTTTATAAAAAAAAAAAACTCTGGAAGTAGCTTTGTTACTAATGTAAACTGTCGTGTAATTATATCATAAATTAATTACACGACTGTATTGTATCTATATATTCGAAGGAATTCTGTCACTGTGGCTAAAAAACAAAAAGTAGGTAGTTATATTGTTACACAATTTATTTATCAAGGATAAAAGTTTGCTCGCGTCGGTACCAAAATGAATGCTGTTAAATTGCCTTTTTACATGGGTGTAGAAGTAGACGATCTCAGCGGCAGCGATAACATAGATAGAAACGACAAACTGTTTTGTTTATATAATAATAATAAACTTTTATTTTCGGAAACTTGCTCCATAGTTTGTAAGTGATACAACTTACGTAACTATGTTAGTACTTACCATTAATCAAAACAAACATAATAAAACCTTACTACAAACATTAATTCATGCATTTTCCTGCAGCATCAGACCCATAGCTATGCATACGGGTCCAATGCTCCAGGAAAACGCCGTCCAGCCTATCTCCAATCACCTTCAGGATGCCATTGGTACTCCCACGAATCCTACGTAACAATGATTATGATATGTTGTATTTTTTTACTAATGTAGCAAAATTTGATGTTCATTATTTATTAAATAATAATTGTAAATTAAAATTATTTTGGAACATACCAGTAAATCTTATTTTTTTTTATTTTCAATTCTTTTTGCGTATAAGCACATTGAAGACTCAAGGTAGGAACACCGAGATTAAGATTCCTGTGAAAGTTAAAGCTTTTCATTATTTTAATAAAAGTGTTTCCGATATTGCAAAGTGTTTTATTTGTTTAACAAACAACAAAGTGATTGATAGTGAACTTAAATCTAAACTACAATTGAATTATGTATTTCTAGGAATACCTATCCAAATACCTATTGAGATACCTGTTCAGATGCCTTTTTCGCTTCTAACTGCAGCAGAGAGATCACGCCTTTATAAGGAACGAATTAGACTTTATGAGCCGGAAAAATACAAAATGCAACGTAGAAAAGACATAGAGCGAGCAAGACAAAAGCGACGGAGCGTTGCAGAGTTAGATAATGCACAGAAAAATAAACTGAGGGAACGATGGAGGAATGAAAAACGAAAACAACGTGTGAAAAACCCCCCAAAGAGAATCGCAGAGTTAGATGATGCAGAGAAAGAGAAACTCAGAGAACAACAGAGGTATTATAAACAAAGACAACGTGAAAAACCGAAGATAAAAGTAGAGTTGGATGATGCCCAGAAAGAGGGACTTAGGGAACGATGGCGGAATCAGAAACGAAATCAACGCAGTAGAACTATAACGCAAGAAGATTCAAACCAATCCTTCTAATAAAAGATGCAAAGTACATTTGCGAATGTTTTCAATTATTGACTACCAGTGTTAAAAATACTGAACGTGGTTGATAATATCGTAGGGAATGTTATTAGATTCCAGTGAGTATGAATTTATTGGAAGTTTTATATCAAAATTAGGTTCCAATAACATGCAAGATTTCAGCAGAAAAAATAAGTTTTTTGCAACAGAATATAAAACAACACAACGAAAGAACAGACAAATGCTTAAAAAGATAATAAAGTTATTCAAGACGGATATCAACTCGTTAAATAAAGTAGTTTGAGAAAAGTAGTAATATCTTGTCTTTAAAGTAACGGCAGCTTTCTTTCTTTTTTTTTTACTTTGGAAACTTTCGTGTAAAATATGTTGAAACTCGACTTTATGATACACTGCTTGTTACGTGTAGTTCAAGTTCCACACTCACCAAAAGTTAAACGTGAGATGAGCTTTCATCGTAGTTAGGTCGTGCAAAACGATGTCCACAGAGTGAGCTCAAAAATTCTACATAAACCGGTAGGAACGATGTTCGAGAAGTGTAGAATGTTATTGTAAACGTATGTCATCATCTTGCCTTTTCCTAACTATATTAGAGTTTAACTGGATGCAGATACTACTAGGTAATTTTCTTCTTCATGTGGATTGGCTTCTTGTCGGCCGAATGGCCGGTTTCCACTAAGTCATTCCAGTTGGCCCATTTTGCGTATGCCGTATACCTTGGTAGTCGCTACTTCAGCCAGCCCACCTCCTTCCAAAAGCGGATCTGTCTTCTTGGGTTTCGTCCGCAAGTGGCTCTTGTGAACAATTTCTGTACATTCAAGGAGAGAATGTGTGACTGTTTCTTCAACCTTATAGTGCGGGAGTGTTTCTTTAGTACTAGGTAATACGATACCGATTTGTAAGACTGGTTGTCAGAGTTTCGGTCCACTGTTGCTTCTGTCAAAGATCTATAAATCACAGCAGACAGCTGAGACCAACGGGTTAACGTGTTCTCCGAGGCACGGCTGATGGAGAATCTTGCTAAAAGCTCATATACATAAAAGTAGGATATACATACTATAGCTATTAACGTTAAGTTTGCTAATTATTATGCCTTGTGTTAAATATTATGATGATCTTATTATCGGTAGTTATGCATATTGAGTAAATAATTTGCTTTGAGAAATCATGTTTTTTTATTTATACTCAAAGATTTTTTTTGAAAAAAGTCTTATAATAACGCTGATATCCTTAGCAAATATCGCTTAAAATTCATTTTTTTTCAGCTAAAAAAAATAACACATTTTCATTATCACCCGTTCCTAGTTCATTATTAAGCATATAAAAAAAAAACATATATGCGTAGTTAAATGGTATCTCCAAACATTAACACATTTAATGTTTGTTTTCAGAAAAATATTCTAACGGTAAGAACCGGAAAAAGAGGGCGAGGGAGAAGGAGAGAGGTAATGCGACAAAACAAAAAATTAAAAAAGTTGGTAAAAATATTACCAACATGAAACATATTACACTACGAAGAATAAGGCGGAATAAAAAACTATGTAACAACAAGAACGGCAAGGACAATAACAAAGGAAGAAGTAATGAAGAAAAGGGAAAAGCAAGCGTGGAGAAGGAGACGGCTGATGCGCCTGGAGAAATGTCTTCTATCCCCGTAAATAATGGCTCTGTCCCAACAAGTAATGGCACAGTCAACGTACATAATGATTCTGTCCACTTAAGTGATAATAGTTCTGGGTCCGTAAATGACGATTCTGACCCCGTGCAGAATTGTTCTGACCCCGTACAGCATTGTTCTGACCCCGAAAATAACGAAATTAACTCCGTGAACGATCATAGTATCCACGTTGATGATTCTCTCCCCATAAATGATGGTTTTGGGTCCGGAAATCATGATTCTGACCCCGAGAGCAATGTAACTGACCACATAAACAATTATACTGTCTACGTAGAAATAGATCCTGTCCCCATAAATAATGGTTCTAGGTCCGTAAATCACGATTCTGACCCCGTGCATAATTATTCTGACCCCAAAAATAATTATATTGACTCCGTAGACAATCATGATATCCATTTTGATAATAATCCTGTCCCCATAAACAATGGTTTTGTGCCCGTAAATAATGATTCTGATCACTTAGATAATAGTTCTGGGTCCGTAAATAATAATTCTGACCTGACAAGCAATAAAACTAAGCCCGTAAACAATTACACTTCCCACGTAGTTAGTAGTTTTGTGTCTGTAAATAAAGATTCTGATTCCGTAAATAATGGTTCTGCTAACGAAAATAATGTTTCTGACCTAGCAAGCAATGAAACTGATTTCGTTAACATTAATGGTTATGTGTCTGAAAATAAAGGTTTTGTGTCCGTAAGTTATTATTCTGGCCCCGTAAATAATGGTTCTAACCCCAGAAACAGGAGGAAAAATAGTATAGTACGAAGAATTATACGGAATAAGGGATTGTGTATTAATAAGAACGGAAACGTCTCTAAGGAAGGAAAGGATAACAAAAATAAGGAAGGGGCAATAGTAGAGGAGTCAGCTGATGGGTCAGGAGCAACTTCTTTTGACCTCGTGGATAATGATTCTGACCCTGTAAACAATGATATTGATCCAGGAACATTATTTTTACTAAAGTACAGGTATAAGTTTTGGTCTACTTTGCTCATAGACAGAGATCCTTCTTACGAACCTGATGCCGGATCGGTAAATAAAAATTCCAACACGTCTCTTATACACATTAACTATGAACCTACTACCCAATCAATAGATGATTTTCTAAATGTTATGTTTCCTGTTCGTTCAAACAATGAACTTAGTTGCGAGCCAGCGAATGAATATCTGGTTATGTCTCCTGTTCAAATTAGCAATGAAGTTACTAACCAATCTATAAATGATATTCTAAATATTATGTTCCCTGTTTGCTCAAACAATGCACTTAGTTCTGAACTTAATTCCAGCCCTATAAACGAAATTGTAAAAATCTATTCTGATAGCGTAGGCAATGAACGTAGTCCTGGAATAAGTTACGGGATAAGACATGAAGATCCCGATACTATGTCTCCTGAATCTAGTTCTGCAGTTAATTGCGGGACAGTAAATGAAAATCGAAATGATATGTCTCCTGTCCGCGTCAACAATGCTCATAGGCCTAGACTTAATTGTGAGTCATCAAATGAAAATCACAACGTGTCTCCTAGACCCGTCAACAATGATACTACTTTCCTATCTATAGATGACAATGTAAAAAAGCCTGTCCACTTAGGCAATGAAACTACAAATGTAAATGAGAATATGTCGCCTGTCGGTCTTCATGGTCCGTATTACCTACCTATAAGCGAAAATATAGATGTATCTCCTGGCTGGGTTGATAATGACCCTAATTACAGGTCTTTAACCGACAACCCGTTTATGCCTCCTGGCATAACTTCTTATGAGCCTAATTTCCAAACAGTCAACCAAAATTTGGCCCGCGAATTAAAATTGAATGAACTTTACTACAGAGCTTTATACAATCATCTTACTATGCCTGCATGTGACTACAATGAACCAAGTTACCGTCTTAATTTATCAGCACCATCTGATACAGACTATGCTGAGGCTGATCAGGATGATGCCGATCAGTCTGATGAAAGACAAGCTGATGTTGATCAGGGCGATGCTGTTGATGATCAAACTGATAATGATGCATCAGCATCATCGCGCAGCAGTCCGCAGCTAGACAACTCTACAGATCCTAAATACGGACCTGCAAGTAACAATCAGTATATTACGTACGACAGCATTCCAACAGAACCTAATTTCAGATCTGTTAATAACAATCTAGATATGGTTCCTGTCCGCGTCACCAATCAACCTAATTATCCAACAATTAATGGCAATGTTAACGTGTTCCCTGTTCGCGGAAACAATGATCCGAAGTTACAACGTACAAATGTAATTCCAAACGTGTTTTCTAACCACGTGAACACAGACCCTAATTACCGAAGTATAAATGAGAATCGTGTTAACATAATATCTGATTACGTAGTCGTTAATGAACATGGAAAAATGTATTCTGTCCCGATAACCAATAGACCTACTCCTTATGACAGACCTATCCATGAAAATCGACATTTAATAAGAGTGGGGTTAAATACCCGACTAAATCCCATAGCTGCACGTAAATATCAGATATCGTCACGTGTTCCCTTAAACAATTATAAACTTCCTCATGAAAATAGGAACAAATCTGTTGCCTCCGTGATCAGCCAAACTAATTCCAGAACTAACACCGATACTAAGAATGTTATAGAAGAACCCTTAGCTAATCAACATCACTTAAGGTCTGTTAACAATAATGAAGAAATATTTTCTAACCGACCTAGTTTACCAACAGTAAATGAAGGTCAAGATATGTCTTCGGCCCGCTACGCAAACCGGCCTAATTTACCAACAGTACATGATGGTGAAGAAAATGCCCGCTACACAAAACGACCTAGTTTACCAACAGTACATGATGGTCAAGAAATGTCTTCTGCCCGCTACACAAACCGGCCTAGTTCACCAACAGTAAATGATGATGAAGATAATGCCCGCTACACAAACCGACCTAGTTTACCAACAGTACATGATGGTCAAGAAATGTCTTCTGCCCGCTACACAAACCGGCCTAGTTCACCAACAGTAAATGATGATGAAGATAATGCCCGCTACACAAACCGACCTAGTTTACCAACAGTACATGATGGTCAAGAAATGTCTTCTGCCCGCTACACAAACCGGCCTAGTTCACCAACAGTAAATGATGATGAAGATAATGCCCGCTACACAAACCGACCTAGTTTACCAACAGTACATGATGGTCAAGAAATGTCTTCTGCCCGCTACACAAACCGGCCTAGTTTACCAACAGTACATGATGGTGAAGATAATGCCCGCTACACAAACCGTCCTAGTTTACCAACAGTACATGATGGTCAAGAAATGTCTTCTGCCCGCTACACAAACCGGCCTAGTTTACCAACAGTACATGATGTTGAAGATAATGCCCGCTACACAAACCAACCTAGTTTACCAACAGTACATGATGGTCAATATATTTCTCCTGCCCGTTACACAAACCGACCTAGTTTATCCACAAATAATGGTGGTCAAGATACGTCTTCTACCTGCTACACAAACCGGCCTAGTTTACCAACAGTAAAAAATGGTCAAGATATGTACACCAAGCGAACCAACTATGAACCTTTAAACGAACATATGTCTCCTATTGCCTTAATCACCCGACCCAGTTTACGACGTGCTATTGAAAGTCACAATGTGTCTCCTGTACCCTTGACTACTGAATCTAGTTCTTGCCATCTAAATAAAAAAATTAATATATCTCGTACACCCTTAGCTAATCCATTTATTCCAAATAATTCAAAATTCAAGCATAACGATCATGAATATATATTAAAGTCTCAGTGGAATAATGGAAATATAATATGGCAATGTATTGAATCTAGAACGTGTACCGCCAAGATTACTACTTGTAAAAGTAAAATTATCCAGGAGGAACCACACAGATGCACAATGTTTACGCCATTAAAACGACTACAGTTGAGATGGCTGCCTTTCATGACTCCAATTTAAAATATATGAATTTAATGCATAACTCAATTTACTAGAAAATATGATTCCATTTCTAATGGCCCATTTGTCCAACGTGGTAAAAAGTTTTTATCTGAGTTTTTAAGGACGAACCGATGCAGTCTAATATAGTTTTTTTTTAATTTGTCAAAAAACACTTCTCCTAATCAGTCCTAAATACATAAGATCTTGCTTGATCATAGAATTTTCACATACCTGATAGTTATCTATTTATATGAATAAACAAGAAGAACGAATAAGACTAAGAATGACTAACAAGAAGAACGAATAAGACTAAAAAAGGATAAGAGTGATGATAAAATGAAAAGTAATGATTTTCTAAAACTCGTGATTTCAAATTAACTACAGCCGATGACGTAGTCGACTGTTGCTGATATTGTGGTAATTTGACATAATGAGTTTGGAAATTAATTTCTCTCTACTATTTCCTATAAATGTTTATTATTGATATTATGAGCTGTAGAAGTAGTATTAAATTCGTCATAAATTGTATGTGTACCTATTCACATTTAATCAATCAATATTTTAATAAACCCTTTTCAATGTGGATGATGTTTTCATGTCCCTTTTATGTAGTCTTATCATCTTTAGTATATCAACTCCATAGTGTTAGATTGTCATTAATATAAAAAAAATGTTTTTCACCTTTTTTATATCTTAGTTAACCGAATATTGATGTACTTGTAAATAAAGTATTAATTTTATTCCAGGCTTTATTTCGATAAATGTTGCCTATATAATTAATAAATTCTATTTTATTATATTTTTTTTGTACATCGTAAATCTGATAATAAAGTGGTTAGATTCAATTCAATACATTTGTAATAACGGAAATTAGCATCCATTATTAGAGACAAGTTTTATATCAGTAGATATATTTTACCCATATTGAAATGTTGTAAACTTTTTTGTTTTTCATTAAGAATAAGCCAATGTATTTTAGTTAAGGAAATATATTGTAAACAGCTTGTTTGTATAAGAAATAAAAAGAAAATTATCTGTAGTAGCTCAGGCGACCAAGTCAATTGGACGTCAAATCTGTCAAATATTTACGAATGACGTTACTACCGACAGCTGCCTAATTTATTTGATTGGCTATTGTTAAATATGTTAACCGAAAGGTTTGTGTTAATTCGGATTTTACACAGGAACTATTTAGTAACTAGGATGTGTGTGCTTGTTCTGCTCGTCCACCATTGTGTGTCCTATAGTGACCACGATGGCGTGACAGTCCCGTAACCTACTGTCCGCACACAACCATCTCACTCGAGATGAGCAGACAGAATGTCTTGTGTATCTGTAGCCGCGAATCTTCATAACTTTCGCGCTAATCTCTGATGTGTAGAAAAACAAAGTTTTAAATGTAATTAGGTTATATGTTTACTCTAATTGCCTTTATTTTTAAAAACGTTAAATAATGTTTGTAATTAATTGTATGCAATAGTCTGCCAAGAAATATCACTAGGATTGCTATACAGTCCGTTAGCTAGAAGCTTTAAGTTCTAGTGTTAGCTATTAATATTTAAAATATATTATTAATTAGAAACCTCAATGGCATAGTTGACAACTATGCCATTCTCGCTGAGTAATTTATTTGAAAAATAATTGTTTAAATTCTAGTCAGTTTTAAAATCTAGTCGTCGCTTTTTAAAAGTATTAAGGTTATTCGTGCCCGTTCCTTGAAAAATAAACAGTTTTTCTTCTTTAATTAAATGTCAAATAAAATTTGTTAGAGAAATTATCTGGAAAAAAAATAATTTGGATTGTGATACAGGCTTTAAATAAGTGATATAAGTTCTAGTCTTAGCTATTTCAATTGTATTATTAATTAAACAACTCGATGTCTTTAATGCCATTTGTAAGTTGGCGCTCTCTGTGTAATTTATTTTTAAAATGATTGCACAAAACCAAGGCAGATGCCAGTTTTAAAATCTAGTCAGTGTTGTATAACTATGTCATCGATGTTCGGAAATAAAACCATGTATTCGTAATAAATGCTTTTTATTTTACCTGCAAATACTAGAAACACATACATCAAGAGGCACGCATAGGTGCGGGATGTCTAAGTGATTTGTGGTGCGGGCATTGAAATGTTTGCAGACATTTATGAAACTGAGAATAAGATTCTCTCGAATTAACCTGTCAATCTTTGTCTAATTAAGGTTAAATTTAACAACAGAGCAATGGTAGTATTCACTTGGACTGTACACAAAAGTAATAGTTCTATGAATCACTTATACATTCACAATGTCTCATTTTTTTTTCATTTAAAATAAAACGTTGCCCCACACTTAACACACAAACATTTAAATTCACATACACAAACAGCCAGACCCGAAGCAAGTATTTCTAGGCAAAACAAATATTGGGTCCGTGCTGTGATCGAACCTGCAACACGCAGTGCAGCAGTCAATCGTTCAGCACTGCGCCAAACGTGCTGGCAAACGTCAAAATTTAAACTTCTGTAAGTATATACGATATCATAAAGCTGAAAAGTTCGAATCGAAACATTTTAGTGTTGGATGGCCCATTTATAGATGTTATCGAGTTAGGCTATATAACATCACCCTAAGACCATTTGGAGAAGAGCGTGGGTGAATCCGTGGTGCACTGATGGTATAAAAATAACCATTAAACTAACCATCTCTTTGCGAAATCAAACGTGAGTTTAGGGTTGTCAACTATATGATTCATGAATCATAAGCAGCGTTGTGGTAAAATGCAAATGATAAAACGTTTCCATTGAAACGCTTTCGCATTTACGTAGTGTTAGCCGATTCGTCCCGAAACTTCCGGGTCCGGTGAGGACCTGGTCAGGACTTATCGCCACTATTGTGGCGTGCCCCACACGGTTGCGACAGTCGCTCCCTCTATGCCACTCTATTCCCCTATGTCTGTTCGCTGAGTGAGATATTAGTGTTTGCTGATACAATATAATATTTTGTCGGCTGTCACGTCGACGGTGTTTACGTGAACAACATCAGTTACGCTGATGACATGGTGCTGCTGAGCCCATCTATCAGTGCAATGAGAAGGCTACTTAAAATCTGTGAAAGTTATCCCGTGGCTCATGGGCTCAAATACAATACCGATAAAAGTGAGTGGTTGGTTTTTAAATCGGGTACTTTGACCTACGAACAGCTAACTGAACTCTCCCTATCTGGGTCTCTTTTAGGTCGCGTGTCGAAGTTTAAGTATTTGGGTCACTGGGTCACCGATGACTTAAAAGACAACGTGTAGATATAGACGGGGAGCGCAGGTCGCTGGCTGTCCGTTGCAACATGCTGGCCCGCAGGCTTGCACGCTGTACTGATGATGTAAAGATAACGCTGTTTAAGGCATTCTGCCAGTCGTTTTACTACTTGTGATATGAATTTAATTGTAATACTAACATTAGGCTAAGTGTCTTTACTACTAACAATATACGGATTTAGGTATCCGAAATAAATTATTTGAATTTGAATAAGTTTAGGCGAGCTGCACGCTGCACCTAGTTCAAATACTGTATGTTAGTACTAATATGACTAGGCTAGTGTTAGAATGGATGGTTGTGACTGTTATTACACCGAACGATGATATCTCCGACGGTGTACACGGCTGCGGTACATCCTTGGTCCACATTCCGGCACCACCAACGAGTTCTCCCATTAAACGTCCGTTGCTTATAGAATCTGTAACCACCAATGGCGATGATCGTAGCTCCTCTAGACCCTTTTGTGAACACTGGCTGTGCAGCATCTGTTAATAAAAAAAAACTAGAAGCACACGAATTTATCTTTATCTTAGAATATAAGGAGAGAAAGAAAAAACATTTATCTGGCACATGTCACAAGTACACATGTTTTTTTAACAATAAAAAAAATGTATATTGTTGGGTGCTACGGTAACTTGTGTATGCGTATATCGAGCCTGTACGTTTCTGCCCATTACTGCCACACCACCATCTCGTTGCTGTAGGAACCTGAAACCTATCGAGACTTCTGAACAATGACTGCTGCCAGTCGGCTGCTCTCGTAAAACAGAATGCACATAACTTCAAGGTAATTAATAGTTTTGTTTGCGAGCGTCGTTAATCGTTGTAATCACTTACTCTTCTAGTCTACCTACTATGATGTTTTGTATTATTTATGTGTAGGTCGACGTATTCGTTATAAAAAAAGCTTTTCAAACTTGTAAACTATATTTTAGATAATCATCATTTCTACCATTACATTTCATTTTGTGAAAAAACTTAATCCTTACTAATATTATAAAAGCGAAAGTAAGTTTGTTTGTTTGTTATGTCTTCACGCCCACATGGCTAAACCGATTTTGATAAATTCGGTACAGAAACAGTTGGGACCCTGGAGACGGACATAGGCAATTTTTTTTTAAGTGAGAAATGAGGGAGAAAGAGGGAAGAAAAGGGAAAACTTAGCTTTACTATTAGAATAAATAAGGCGATAGGGCAAAAATTACAAGTAGCAGGTACCTACAGATCAGAAAAGGAGAACTGTGTTACCCCGATTTATCCGGGAGCGAAGCCGCGGGCAGAAGATAGTCTAATAAATTCTTCGTCTAATTTTAAATACTTTGTGCATTCGACAGTCAGAATAAAACAGTCGCACGCTTTAAGGTTTGTCAAAGATAGTTAAAACCTCTACAGTAGGTACCCCCAAATGTGTGGAGACATTATCACTCGCAGAAGTATTGCTTAGGACTGTCGTTTAAATCTCATAGAAATTTTTAAGGAATAACTTCTTCGGGTGGCCGTATATCGATTGTAAAAAAAAAAAAAAACAAAAATTCCATTTAAAATCTTTTTTATTATCTATTACTCTCCACCTATTTGACTTTTCTTGGAACTCACACAATCGTATTTGTAAAAATAACCTCAACATAAAACGACTACAACTTAAAAATAATTGGTGTTGGATGGGAATGTTCGTTGAAACAGTTGATGATGTCGTTGGTTCCACGTATGGTGAACAAGAAGGCTCTGCAACCTCTAGTTCTATGGGTTGCGCAGTGCCACCGCACTTTGAGCCCTGTTATTCTATGACGGAGAAACTTGTATCCCCCTACAAGAATGGTCTGAGCGCCGCGCGACGTCGTGATAAACTGGGGTTCTAGAAAAACAGAAGATAGTAAGAGCAGTAAAAGGGAAAATAAAAGTGTTTAATAAAGGCCGTGAATCTACCCTTAACCAAGCTAAAAAAACAAGTTCACCCCGTTTTTGCGACAAAGGTCAAAGTAATACCTACTTGTACCTATTTGTTTTTTTATAAAACATTGCCCCAAACTAGAAATTTATCCTGTATTGTGGGTGCGTTTATAAATATTTAAACTCACATGTACAAACAACCAGACTCGGAACAACTATCTGTAGGCCACACAAATGTTTGTTCCGTGCGGGGATCGAACCCGCGACATGCAGCGCAGTAGTCGATCGCTCGGCCACTGCGCCAACCGTGTCATCAATATCTTTTTATCCCTATTTAATCAAGTCTGTGGTTTCTTTGTGCTGTTTCCTCGGTGCACGAATCTGACTTGCTATTGGTCGGTTTTTTAAAAGAACGTGAATGGTCAAATCCTAAACGATGACGAATAGCGAAAAATACTCTTAAAACTCTCAACCCTGATTATGATGAAAAATTAAAAAGACATCATTGGATTTTTGAAAATTCGTAACTCATGGCCAGGAAACGAACCCGTTAATTTCAGAAAAAAGATCCTGTATTTTACACAAATCGATATACATGTTTATAATTTTAGTAAAGCGTCACAATTAAAATTAAGTTTTGTGTGCCTAAGCATGTAATTGATCTTACGTAACCTACATTCACAGAATTTTATAACTAACGATAGTTCCACACGGTTGTTTAGGCGCATGGTTATGATTAACATTTATCTTTAGGATGTCGTTCTGATGTGTATGTATGTTTGCTCTGCAACCCTTGTTGTGATGAGTAGAACAGCACCATCGACATTTATCTCCTCTTTGTAATTGCAGACAATAGTTATAGCCACCACGGGTTATCATCTTTCTTCCTTGATTCGATGTTGTGTACTTGAAACCTGAAAAGTGATCCCGTTTATACACGTCTAAGAATGAGATATATAAAAATAATATTTAATACCAGCCTATAACTGTCCCACTGTTGGGCCAGAGCGTCTTCTCATAAAGGTAAGGCACGACCATTTGATGTTTGCTCAAAACCGGTTGGCGATTTTAGACTTTTACTAATTGTAAGTCCAGATTTCATCGCGATATCTTCCTTCACCGTTGTCTGTGATAAACTTTTAGAAAGAACACATGAATTGAAAAAGTCACATTGGTACTTGCCTGGATTTGAACCCATAACCATGACATGAGAAGCATAGTACGAGTGAAAATAATGCATTTCGTGAAAGAGGACAGGCGAGGTATTTATAACAAAAAAAAAAAGTTTTTATCCATTTATTAATTTCTCAGACTTAATCTTAATATTTTTTTTATATTGTACTAAGTATGTCAATTACTGCTAGTCTTGGCAGAAACAAATAAGTTAAATCTACATTGAAAAGTAAGCATGGATTCTCCTTAGCAATTAATGGTTATGCTGATAATTTATTTTGATGATAGTATTGGTACCACTGATGGTGATTATTGAGGCTCGGCACCCCTTGCCGTGGTTTGTAGCGCAATACCAGCGAGTTTTACCACCATAGTCAATCTGTCGAGAGAAGGCGTATCCTTCTAAAGTTATAATGCGAGCTCCTCGTTTAGTCCACGAGAACACCGGCCCTGGAATATAGAAAAGACGTAAAATATAAAAAAAATAAAAAAAAGACGTAAAAAAAAATGTTTGATTAAGATTTATTTAATTTTATTATTAAGATAAGATTTAATTATAAAAAAGACGTAAAAAAAATGTTTGATTAAGCTACGAGACAGGTGTCGTTGTGAATGTTGGAATCCCCTCTTCTCTGTGAGAGGAGTGGGCAATAACCTACCACACTAGAGGGGGATGTGTTCGAGTTTATGGTTTGGACGTATTATGTACTTACAAAAAGTTATGTGATCAGGATACTTGTCTGTAAAAGGGATGACGCAATTGGTAATGTAAGGCGCCTTACCCAAATAAGCAGCAATGCCAGCGACATGAAGAAGAAAAGAAAAACAAATCAATCGTGTTATTTATTGCAACAAAAAAGTACACAACCGAAAAGTTTTTCTTTTTAGCTATAGTAAAAAATACCTTAACCCATCACCAGAAATGCTCTCGTTTCCCACGGCGTTTTAAATATGTATACAACAAATGATAATATACATATATTATATCAAATGATTAATCCTGGGACGAGTAATGTTAACGAGGTGGAAGGAGGTTCTCAAAACGATTTCTCTGGTGATTGTGGGTCGATTTTCAGTTATTTTTTATTATAGAAAGTGAATATTTTCGGGTCCTACAGTATTTTTATTAAATGGCTACGATAGTTACCTTCTAAGTATAGAGAGTTATCTTTTATATTATGTTTTTTCTTTTTTTCGTAGCAATGGAAAATGAAAGCTCGATAAAAAATAGTGTAAGATACGATCACACTATAACTAAAAAAAACCGACTTCCAAATAAAATTTTCGGAAAGCGGTGGCAAAATCACCGATGAATTAGACAAAAGTTACCGACTTAAGAAGGATCTTCCGGTTTCTAATGTTTTTGTATACCTATTACAAACCGTGTTCCCGACATAATATCATTAAACTACGTACTAATAAGAAAATTGTGAGCAGGATGCGTAGATTTAGATTCTTTATCTACGTTATACAAAATACTGAGGTCAAATTTGATTATATTTTAACATAAAATAAATATTAGCCGATTATATTGCAGAAAGTTTTTTTCTTAATAATAGTTAATATTATTATTTGACAATTAAACAATCATCTTACGGAACTCCCGACGTACTGTCATGAACGTCTTTAGTCATTCAGTGGTTATGCTCATTTATAATCTTAACAATCTGATCATCTACAGTGAAGAGGGCAGCTCTGCAGGTGCTGTGCTTATTGCAGTACCACCTAGTCTTAGATCCAGTGCTGCGGTGCCGGATGAACGTGTACCCAGCTAAGACGAGCATACGGCCTCCGTGTTTAGATCGTGTGAACACAGCATCTGTTGCTAGAAAGTAGATTTTTATCAGTAGGTTAATAGGTTTCTATTGCCAAAAAATACGAACTTCGATATGAACTTTAAAAATCTTGATTTATTTATTGATATTCCTGTATCATAAAGCGGCGATTTAAATTGCCTTACTAATATTACAAAAGCGAAAGAGAGTTTGTTTGTTTGTTACATCTTCACGCCGAAATGGCCAAACCGATTTTGATGAACTTTAGTACAGAGATAATTGGGACCCTCGAGACGGACATAGGCCAAAAAAAGATGAGAAAAGGGGGAGTAAGAGGGAAGAAAAGGGGAAAGAATATTTTGTTACGATCATCACGCGGGTAAAGTTAGCGTTAGCCCAAAGTAACTATGTCACGCGGTCGTAGTCGCAGGCGGAACCTAGTATCTAAATAAAAACTTATAGAGATCACATGGAGATTCGAGGAATAATTCCTGCCTCACGGCGACTACTCTCCGGTAGGGTCGACTGCGAGTCCCTGAGAGCAAACAGTAGATGATGTCCGTAAGAGCAGCTTTGCAGAGCGTCCGCACGATGGCGCCGTTGGGGTGTCGAACGCTCGTTTCTAGGAAGAGGATCTTTCTCCAACGTCTCAATGACGTTGGAGAGGTAGGGTCACCAGCCAATAGGTGTAATAATATAACGAAAACTCAACTTCACTATAGTTTTTTAGGTTTATTTGACATTTTACAGTATCGAAGATTTATATATACCAGTAAACAAAATGTCAGTAAGTATAAAAGACAGTCCGGTCAGGTCCGGTCCTTAAACAGTTTCTCTCTATTCAGCTGGGTACTTTTTTTCAAAAAGCTTTCGATTTTTTATATGGCCAGCAAAACAAAGTAGCCAGTAATTACATTTTAACAAATGGATAAAAATACAGAAACAGAGATATGTATTATGATAAAAAAAAAATACGTGTGGCACTCGGGGACTGCCGCGGTAAAGCTATTGCATAGCATTTTTATCAACTTATGCAATAAAAAAAAACTTATGCAATATATAAATTTCCAATTTCCATCCTTCCCTTTTTGTCAAAAGTACTAGAGGCATGTGTACACAAACATTCTCCAACTTCATTTACCAAAACTCCCTAATCAGTCCACTCCAATCTGGGTTCAGGCCCGGGCACAGTACCGTTTCTGCTCTCCTCAAAGTGACTGACGATATAAGGCGGGGTATGGAAGACACTAAAGTCACGGCTCTAGTGTTAATTGACTTCACTAATGCCTTCAATACCGTCAGTCATGATGTCCTTTTATCCATCCTCTCCTATCTTATGGTCTCTCACGAGGTGCTGGATTGGTTTTCTTCTTATCTTCGGGGGCGTCAGCAGGCAGTTCTTGCTGGTGACTCTTCTTCCAGCTGGCGTGATCTTGAAACTGGCGTCCCTCAAGGCGGTATTTTATCTCCACTTCTGTTCTCTATTTTTATAGATCTCATAACTACCGAACTTCAGTGTGCGTATCATCTTTACGCTGACGACTTACAGTTGTACTGTCAGGCGGGTGTTGACAGCTTATCTGGTGCGATCGAGGAGCTAAACCGGAATTTACGTGTGGTTAAGGACTGGTCTCATCGGTTCGGGGTGGCGGTTAACCCGACCAAGTGTCAGGCTATTATTGTAGGGAGCCCTCATAGCTTGCGAAGACTGAATAGCGTGCCACCCCTCACCTTTGACGGCGCGGTCATTCCGTTTAGCTCTGACGTCAAGGATCTCGGTTTGTATGTTGACACTTGCCTTGACTGGCGTAAGCAGATCGCGATTGTGAGCAAGAAGGTCACCGGAACGTTGCGGTCGTTCTATCGGCTGAAAAATATTCTCCCATCACACATTAAAGTAACGCTTGTACAGTCCCTTATCTTCCCTATAATTGATTATGCTGATGTGTGCTATTACGACCTGAATGCAGATCTCCTCAATAAACTGGACCGACTTCTTAATAACTGCATTCGATTCGTTTATAATCTACGCAAATATGATCATGTATCTGCATATCGTTCGCTCTTAAAATGGTTACCCATTCGGGAGCGCAGAGCATTGAGAGCTTTGACGACCCTATTTTCTCTTCTTAACAAACCCACTTCACCTTCTTATCTATCTTCTAATTGTCAATACTTATGCTCTGCGCATACCAAGAATCTTCGGTCTGCTAATAATCGTCTTCTTCGATGTCCTTCTCATCGCTCTGGTTTTATCAAATCTGCTTTCTTTGTCCAGGCAGTCTTCCTGTGGAATGAGCTCCCACAGAATATCAGGATGGTTACCAGTCCGTTTACTTTCAAAAAGAAAGCTCGTGAATATATTTATAAGAAGTTGGTAGAATCGTCTCGTGTTTAAGTTGTGGTTGTTGTCTTGTTATGGTCTCGTTACTTTATATAATTTTGTTGTAGGTATATATATTTATAGTTATTTATTTATGTATATATATTATTATTCTTTTAAATATTTATTTTCTAATATCCTTTTTTTTCTGCTATCGCACCTACTGTGTTTTGTCTCTGCATCACCCTAAGGTAGACTGGTAGAAAATGCCTAAGGCATTAAGTCCGCCTTTGTACAGTTTTTACTTGTGCATAAAGTTTTAATAAATAAATAAATAAAAAAAAACTAAAAACATATAATATTTAAAAGGTAGGTACCTAAGTACTTCCAATGAAAAGAAGTCGCAAAATGAAAAAAGTTACCTTGGGTTTGATCCAGCGTGATATTGATTGACGACCCGATTCTCTAACAAACACGCTAATTGAATATTGGAAGCGTGATTGAAATAACTGACCGTATTCGTAATGTTACGTGTTTTCGTTACGAAATTTCTGGATTTGGTCTCCACGCTCAAGGCCCGCTTTATATTTATTTATTTATTAAACTTTATGCACATGTATAACACTGTACAAAGGCGGACTTAATGCCTTAGGCATTTTCTACCAGTCTACCTTAGGGTGATGCAGAGAGAAAACATAGTAGGTGCAGGCTGCATAACAGAAAGTGTTTCGAGAAAACATTAACAAATATAATATAACAATAAATACTTAAATACATACAAACAAACAAAATAAAGTCAAGAGAGTTATAAAGATACATAAATACATGGGGAAAAACTAACTACCATTTAATTTGGAGACGAATCTGCCAACTTCTTAAGTAAATGCATTTACTTTAAAAGTGAACCGATTGGTGGCCATCCTGGTATTTAGAGGGAGTGCATATTATGTTTGTATATTACCCAGTTTCAATAATATTGCGCGTAATTCTTGGTTGAAGCTCGCACAAGCCATGAAAGAATGGCAAATAAAGGAGGATTCGGCTGTGGGTGAAACAAGTCGATCAAAATATGTTTTTTTACTTTACAAATGCAGTATACCTAACATAAATCCTATAGTACTATAACGTAAGTTTATGATATGACTACTCTACATCGTTAAGATAAACGTTTGATGCTGAAATAAACTTAAAATATTTATACACATTTCCTATTTAGAAAGCTTAGAATAATGGTAATAAAAAATAAGTTACTGAAAAGGGTTCCAAGACCAACAAGGTGGAATTGAATAACACAAAACCTCATACACATCAAATTGTCTGGACCGACGGCTTAACGTGCTGTAACTGTTTAAGAACCGGGGTCATTCAGGAGACATTGTGGAGGTCAGTCAAGTATTCGTTGAGAAGTCAAAAATTCGGAAAGATTTATTTTGGATCCAAACCCCAATTCAATATTTTTGGCGTTGGATCCCACAAAACATTTATGTTGGATTCCATTAAATATTTATGTTGGATCCCAAACTTAAAAAAGCAAAAAGAAATACGTTTGATTGTCATTGAATGCCAAGACCTATATCCGCTGAATCCCAAAGGTTAAGCAGATGTTGAAGTACAATACAAAACAATTACACATTATTATAAGACAACACATTACACCGTGGTTGCTGTATGATAGTGTACATTATTTGCTTTGATGATTTGGTCGCAAACAGTAAAGATAACAGCTTTGCATCCCTTGTTTTTATGGGTTGCACAGAACCATCGAGTCTTCAGTCCTGTGGTACGATGGTGGTAGAATGAGTATCCTTCTAGAATGATGACACGGGCCCCTCTTCTAGATGTCGCGTACACTGCATCTTAAAGAAATAACGTTTTTTTAAATAAGATTACCTCAAAAATTGTTTTCTCTATAATTCCGCTAGTAAGTCGCTATATATATGTACATACGTCTTCTGAAACCATTTTGGACAAATTGGGGACGCAATAATGGAGACAAACATCTCCATACAATAACTATTGAAGTATTGTCAGAGTCCGGTAAGTCTGCAGTCTGTCTGCAACCCAGTAGAAAGAAAGTAGTAGTAGAAAGTAGTCTTCACATATTAAACGTTAAAGGGTGGATACCCTTTAACGTTTAATATGTGAAGACTACTTTGACTTTCTCCTCAAATTGTTTCTACCAAGTAAGAGTAGGTACATGAATTATTATCGGAACGACGAAAATATGGTTATAAATCAATATCATTTCGCATTTTCTTTAAAAGAAACTTTATTTTGCGGATAACATGTTGGGGCTTTTATTTTCTTTATAAAGCAATTAACATTTTTTCTCGTTTACAATTTCATGGTTGTGTTCACTATTTATCTTTACAATTTCATGTCCGATGGTCATAATTACAGCTCTGCACCGTTTGCTGTGATGTGTGCTACAGTACCAACGAGTCTTTTCACCTAAGACGTAATGACGACTGAATCTATATCCTTGTAGCTTGATTATTGGGGCTCCATTCACAGATTTTGTGAATATCGGTGACACAAAATATTTAATTGTAATTTAGTCAAGCTTAGTTCTTTGTGCACGCTGCATCTCATCAAAATCCGAACGGTCGTATTATTTTTAAATAAATTATTTGTAAATAGACTGCCAATCAATATAATTTATTGAATAAGTTTAAACGAATAAGAAAAAAGTCTTAGTTTATATTAGATACATAATTTAATAAAACAAGCTTTCAAATTATGGGATAGATACAAATTATAGCAAAATATTCGAAAAAGGCGACAGTAAAGATGATTAATTTCAAGACAATGCACACGCACTGATCTTCGGAAGCATGCAATTTAGGTGGGCAGGGAGGAGGAAACATAATTATGTGTAAATTGTTTCCGCCGAGGCATGTAGATAAGTACGAAAATTACTAATTTAATACAGACTCGCAGGGCTTATTGAAAAATAAATAATCTATAGCAAACTAAACGTAGGACAAATCACAAGTTGTGGGGAAAATAATATTAGTCGTAATTTAAGGCTATCTTTAGCCGATTTATTATAGCATTCACACACACTTAGTGACATGATTATGTCCATTATAAACTTTACCGATCATGTTTTGAACAGTGAAAATCTCCGGTCGACGTAAGGTAGGTTACAATATTAGTTCATATTTTCGACAGGCGAATGGTTATGGAAACTCTTGCATTTGACAATGTCATCATCCACGGTGAATAGGATAGCCCTGCATCCTTTGTTGACGTGTGTGGAGCACTGCCATCTTGTTTTGCCGTTACTGGTGTAATGCTGCCCGTATCGATAACCTGACCAATGAAGAATTCGTCTCCCTCGGGAGGACGCCGTGAAGATAGGTCCTAAAACAACGTAAAATGAGTGAATGCTATTCAGGAGGCGAACTTTTCGTTACTTAATTAAATTATACTGGGCTTCCCGCATCTGGCCTAAACCCAACCTGATGAGTATGTACTTTTAAGTTAATATTAAACTAGCTTTTGCCCGCGGCTTCGCTCGCGTCAAATTCAGGGTAACACTATTCCCCTTTCCTGATTTGCAGGTACCTGCTACCTGTAGTTTTTCCCTTGGCGCCTTATTAATGTGTAATAGCAAAGCTAAGTTTTCCGTTTTCTTCCCTCATATCCCACTTAAAAAAAAATAACCTATGTCCGCCAATATTCTCAAACGGATCCCTACTTTGTTGGTGTTGCAATTATGTACTGATAAATAAGTTACTTCAATCATCAATTAAATTAAAAATTATTAACTATTAGGTACAATTTTTTATTACAATTATAAATTTAAATTTACACAGTTTTCTATTTCTTAGGACATTATAATTATTTTATAAATTATTTATATAATTTTGTAAAGGCGATTGATAAATAGGAAATAATGAAATAACATTAAGCAAATATAAAAAAAACACTTTTTAACAAGAAATTTTATATTTCTTAAGAATCATTATTTTTTTCGACAGGTGAATGGTTATGGAAATTCCTATTTGTAACGATCGTATCATCGTCTATTGTAAAAACAATAGCCTTGCATCCCCTATTCATGTGTGTGGAGCACCGCCATCTTGTTTTGCCGTTTCTAGAGTAATTCTGTGTGAGTCTGTATCCCTCCAATCGTAGAATTCGCCCCCCTCGGGAGGACATCGTGAATATAGGTCCTGAAACCGTACGTTATTAAATTAAGATTGATATTAACAAAAAAGATCGTTGTCGCGGCTTCAACATAAGTAATATAATATTAAAGGTAGGTACTGTAAGATATGGGAAACATTACTACAATAAAAACACATAAAATACTTTGATAATTTTATTATATTTTATATTACATATTTTGAAAGATACATAGAGAATTTATAGGATACTTCCGACGCCATTTCTTAGTTTTCCCATTTCTCTTTATTTAAAACGACCTGAGTATTGGAACGTCATGGCCAACCAGCCAGCATTGGTTAACTCTTACAGTACTAAGACGAATAAGATTTATATTCCATTTTTTTATTGTGGCTTAAAAAAAGTCACCAATATATTCGACAGGCTGATGGTTATGGTAATCATTTATGCGGATGATCGTATCATCGTCAAGAGTAAAGACAAAGGCTCTGCATCCCTTATGTGAGTGTGTGGAGCAACGCCATCTTGTTTTGCTGGTGCTTGAGTAATCTTGTCTATATCGATGTCCTGACAAAAGAAGAATCCTTCCCTTTTTGGCGGATATAGTGAATATTGGTCCTGAAATAGATGTTAAATTAGTAAAGAATCTCTAGGAATCGATTTTAGTTCAAACAGCTTTTTTTTTTCTCTTTTTAAATAAAGGACGGATTTAGTGAAAAACGGATTTATTTTTAGTGACAAAATATTTTCACTAAATTTATATATTAAATTTATAAATTTTTAATTAGTCTTCAACCTTTAGGTCAGATAGGATTATGACCGTAAAAGCCTTAGTCACACCTTCTTTGTTCGTAACTACTGCAGCGCAGCAACCTTCTCTGCTTAGAACACTGCCATCTTGTGTGAGTTGCCGTTACTCTGTGCTGGGTAAACTTGCAACCTTCATAGTAATGAAATAGACGGCTTTAAGATTCAAAGAAACAGCCTGAAAGGAAGGAAATTATTGGCCGTCAACAAACTGACTTATTTGGAAAAAGTTAGAAGATAATTCCCTATTTTGATAAAATGGGAATGTAAAATGAAATCTAAAACGTTTCAGTAAAATAACATCACGATCACCACCGTAGATCTGTGACGGTGAGCGATGGGTAGCTCACCGTCCGGCCGCCCAGTGACGACAGTCCGTCTCGACGGCGGCGTGAAAGTGCTCCACGCGCGCTTCAAAGAGATATCAGCAAAGCAGAGGGGCCTGAACATAAAGGGCAAAAGACGAGGACGATTTCACCCATGTTCCTTACATGGGTGAAATCGTCCTCGTCTGAAAATAAAAGTCATAATTTATTAATTACACATTCAATACGCCGATTTTTTTGCTGCTTAGATAAATAAAAACAAGCATATTATTTAATGAAATTATATTATTGTTTAGATTTTTTATTAGTTTTAGTTTAGTTTTCGATTATACTGTCGACGTATACGTAAGTTACATGTTATTAAAATTACAAAAATAAGGCTATGTAGAAGCTATAACCCTATGCTAATAATTAAAAAAAAAAGTCAATTATACGATTTTATGAATTGCTGACAAATGATTTTTTAATGATGAAGTGGACCCACCGTCGCATTTCAGTATTTTATTACAAATTGTACATTTTGCGTAAGTGTCCGAAGTGCTCCGAAGAAAATACTGCCAGGCTATGGATTTTCCTGCCCATTTTGAATACGTGAGTTCTGTAAAAATTATTTAAATAAATACGTAATAAAGTAAAACATTCAATACGGTATTACACCCATTTTTAAAAAGTATCTCATTTTGATCCTAGGGTCCTAGTGAAGAACCAAAAAAAAACAAAAAAAAATTCAATCGATAAGTGCCATAAAACTGCATTTCAATTTTACAATTTCAATTTTCGCGCGTAAAATCACAAAAACGCTTGACGCCATGTTACTATGTGGTCATGACGTCAGTTGGTCATGTAAACAAATGCGCTGTTATTAGTCATTCTGTGTAGTTGTATTTTTCACTATAGTTTATGGTATTATTATATGGTAGTATTTATTTCCTCCATGGTATTATTACTATTATTTCAATAAAAATTAAAATGTAAAGTTTTTAAAACAAAAATAGTAATAGTTGCTCAGTTGAAAGTTGTCCCTTTTTGTTTACATGACCACATGACGTAATAATCATGGCGGACACTGTTGCGCTTAGTAAAACAACAGACTAAAAAAAGTGAAAACTTTGAAATCAATTTTAAAATTTATTTAGTTATTTAATTAGCTAAATTTAACATTTTTCGACTGCTTGTTGCCTAAGCTATCTGAATTGTATATTTTTGAAATTTCTTTCATGTAGAGTAAAATACCCTATTGACCGACCCGTACAACTGATATTAGTTACTTAGGTACGAGTGAACGACCTACTTGAAGACAAACAGAAAAAAAAATATCAGTTGAACAGGGACATACCTGTCCATGTTTAACTAATAAAATAAACTGTAAACTAAATACTAACTGTCAATTTCAATAAATCCACTTGAGCGTGATGTTTGCCAGTTTTTTGTCTTGTATTTGGAAGCTGTCTGACGGATATTAGTTTCCTCTTCGTCAGATGACTCCTTGTCTGCTGCAAAGAAAAGGAAACGGTGGGTCAAGTTGATGGGTGAGAAGTAGTTTTTAACATCGTGGTTTAAGGTTTTTAAATAGGTACTAGTTGACTGGAGAGATATAGATTAATACTAGCTGTGCCCAGCGGTTTTACCCGCTGCTCATTTAGGGGTCTGAAAAATAGATGTTGGCCGATTCTCAGACCGCAGAAACGCATAAAAAAATCATAAGAATCGGTCGAACCGTTTCGGAGGAGTATGGGAACGAACATTACACGAGAATTTTATACGTAGTTCGTAGGTGAAATAACACTCTATTATATACAATGTGACATTGTAATGAGTGAATACACGAAAAACGGACAAGATGATATTTAATTAAAAGATTAAGACTATCATGTTTTTAATAATTCAATAACCCCTTATAATTATGTACCGTTCCTGCTAGATGGTACTCGGCAGTTGCTTCGTAAGCTTCGATCAATAATTACATCTTTGATCGAAGTTCGTAACACAGTTAAAGGAATGATAAGGTAACTTAGTTCGTCTTGCTACTGGCCCAATCAAGAATGTTTTTATGTTCATATGGAAGACAGAATATAAAACAAACATATTATATTGTATCTTGTAACTAATTGTTTTTATAAAATGTGGAAAATGTTGTTAATTATATATTTACTCAAACTACAGCTGTGATTTTGTGTAATACTGCAATGTGTTACCGTTTGTTTGCCAAATAAATAAAACTAAAATAAAAAATTACTTTTATTTATTGGGTGACATACCTTCATTTTCGGTACTTTCGTCCTGTTCCTCGACAAAATTCACATCGTTTTCATTTTCTTCCCACACATCGTGTTTTGCTTCCAAGTGACGTCGTAATGACGAAGTACCGTTGTGTTTGAACACTTTGCGACATAATTTACATTTCGCAAACATTTTGTCTTTGCTTCTAAGAAATGCTTGCCAGACTGCGGAGACATTGTTTCTGTGACTTTTTGAGATGTCTGTGAAGTCGGTGTCTGCCAAAAAATGAAGAAAATACGTGGTAAATAATAATAAAAAATAGTGACATCAAATTCAGTCTTGTGTAAAACATTTTATTCATAAGCCGATTTCAGAACACGCTTGTCGCTTGGATGTGTAGCGCGTGGTCGTCGACAAACAAAGAATGTAAGAAAGGATATTTCCTGTTTTATTCTGTACTAGTTTTTTTTCGCGGCTTAGCTCGCGTTAAATTCAGGGTAACACGGTTCCCCTTTCCTGTTTTGCAGGTTCCTGCTACCTGTAGTTTTTGCCCTTGCACCTGAGTTATTGTAATGGCAAAGCTAAGTTTTCCCTTTTCTTCACTCTTTCTCCCTCATATCCCACTTTAAAACAAAATATAACCTATGTCCGTTACCCAGGTCCCAACTATCTCTGCACCAAAATTCATCAAAATCGGTTTTAAGACGTGAAGAGGTAACAAACAAACTCACTTTGGATTTAAAAAAATTAATCACATATAATATTAGTCACAGACAATGAGAGGTATATAATCCTTACTAATATTATAAAAACGAAAGTGAGTTTGTTACCTCTTCACACCTTAATGGCTAATCCGATTTTGATAACTTTTGGTACAGAGATAGCTGGGACCCAGGAGACGGACATAGTCTTTTGTTTAAAAAAAGGGTTATGGGATATGAGGGAGAAAGAGGGAAGAAAAGGAAAAACTTAGCATTGCTATAACAAAATAATAAGACGCAAGGGTAAAAAATGCAGGTAGCAGGTACCTGCAAATCAGGAAAGGGCAATTGTCGCGGGCAAAAGCTAGTATTAATATATAATGAAAAATTAAATGAACACCACGCCAATATTCTCAAACGGATCCCTACTTTGTTGGTGTTTATCTTACCAAAATTATTTAATCAAGTTATCTTAGTTGCAATTATGTACTGATAAATAAGTTACTTCAATCATCAATTAAATTAAAAATTATTAACTATTAGGTACAATTTTTTATTACAATTATAAATTTAAATTTACACAGTTTTCTATTTCTTAGGACATTATAATTATTTTATAAATTATTTATATAATTTTGTAAAGGCGATTGATAAATAGGAAATAATGAAATAACATTAAGCAAATATAAAAAAAACACTTTTTAACAAGAAATTTTATATTTCTTAAGAATCATTATTTTTTTCGACATGTGAATGGTTATGGAAATTCCTATTTTTAACGATCGTATCATCATCTATTGTAAACACCATAGCCTTGCATCCCCTATTCATGTGTGTGGAGCACCGCCATCTTGTTTTGCCGTTTCTAGAGTAATTTTGTGTGAGCCTGTATCCCTCCAATCGTAGAATTCGCCCCCCTCGGGAGGACATCGTGAATATAGGTCCTGAAACCGTACGTAATTAAAGTACCAATCTATTATATACAATGTGACATTGTAATGAGTGAATACACGAAATACGGACAAGATGATATTTAATTAAAGGATTAAGACTATCATGTTTTTAATAATTCAATAACCCCTTATAATTATGTACCGTTCCTGCTAGATGGTACTCGGCAGTTGCTTCGTAAGCTTCGATCAATAATTACATCTTTGATCGAAGTTCGTAACACAGTTAAAGGAATGATAAGGTAACTTAGTTCGTCTTGCTACTGGCCCAATCAAGCATGTTTTTATGTTCATAAAGAAGACAGAATATAAAACAAACATATTATATTGTATCTTGTAACTAATTGTTTTTATAAAATGTAAAAAATGTTGTTAATTATACATTTACTCAAACTATAGCTGTGATATTGTGTAATACTGCAATGTGTTACCGTTTGTTTGCCAAATAAATAAAACTAAAATAAAAAATTACATTTATTTATTGGGTGACATACCTTCATTTTCAGTACTTTCGTCCTGTTCCTCGACAAAATTCACATCGTTTTCATTTTCTTCCCACACATCGTGTTTTGCTTCCAAGTGACGTCGTAATGACGAAGTACCGTTGTGTTTGAACACTTTGCGACATAATTTACATTTCGCAAACATTTTGTCTTTGCTTCTAAGAAATGCTTGCCAGACTGCGGAGACATTGTTTCTGTGACTTTTTGAGATGTCTGTGAAGTCGGTGTCTGCCAAAAAATTAAGAAAATACGTGGTAAATAATAATAAAAAAATAGTGACGTCGAATTCAGTCTTGTGTAAAACATTTAAAAAACAATTTATTCATAAGCCGATTTCAGAACACGCTTGTCGCTCGGATGTGTAGCGCGTGGTCGTCGACAAACAAAGAATGTAAGAAAGGATATTTCCTGTTTTATTCTGTACTAGTTTTTTTTCGCGGCTTAGCTCGCGTTAAATTCAGGGTAACACGGTTCCCCTTTCCTGTTTTGCAGGTTCCTGCTACCTGTAGTTTTTGCCCTTGCACCTGAGTTATTGTAATGGCAAAGCTAAGTTTTCCCTTTTCTTCACTCTTTCTCCCTCATATCCCACTTTAAAACAAAATATAACCTATGCCCGTTACCCAGGTCCCAACTATCTCCGCACCAAAATTCATCAAAATCGGTTTTAAGACGTTAAGAGGTAACAAACAAACTCACTTTGGATTTAAAAATTTAATCACATATAATATTAGTCACAGACAATAAGAGGTATAATCCTTACTAATATTATAAAAGCGAAAGTGAGTTTGTTTGTTTGTTACCTCTTCACACCTTAATGGCCAATCCGATTTTGATAACTTTTGGTACAGAGATAGTTGGGACCCAGGAGACGGACATAGCCTTTTGTTTAAATAAAGGGTTATGGGATATGAGGGAGAAAGAGGGAAGAGAAGGAAAAACTTAGCATTGCTATAGCAAAATAATAATACGCAAGGGCAAAAACTGCAGGTAGCAGGTACCTGCAAATCAGGAAAGGGCAATTGTCGCGGGCAAAAGCTAGTATTAATATATATTGAAATTAAATTAACACCACGCCAATATTCTCAAACGGATCCCTGATTTGTTGGTGTTTATCTTACCAAAATTATTTAATCAAGTTATCTTAGTTGCAATTATGTACTGATAAGTAAGTTACTTTAATCATCAATTAAATTAAAAATTATGAACTATTAGGTATAATTTTTTATTACAATTATAAATTTAAATTTACAATATTACACAGTTTTCTATTTCTTATGACATTATTATTATTTTAGAAATTATTTATATAATTTTGTAAATTTATTGATAAATAGGAAATAATGAAATAACATTAAGTAAATATTAAAAAAAAAACACTTTTGAACAAGAAATTTTATATTTCTTAAGAATCATTATTTTTTTCGACATGTGAATGGTTATGGAAATTCCTATTTTTAACGATCGTATCATCGTCTATTGTAAACACCATAGCCTTGCATCCCCTATTCATGTGTGTGGAGCACCGCCATCTTGTTTTGCCGTTTCTAGAGTAATTCTGTGTGAGTCTGTATCCCTCCAATCGTAGAATCCGCCCCCCTCGGGAGGACATCGTGAATATAGGTCCTGAAACCGTACGTTATTAAAGTACCAATCTATTATATACAATGTGACATTGTAATGAGTGAATACACGAAAAACGGACAAGATGATATTTAATTAAAGGATTAAGACTATCATGTTTTTAATAATTCAATAACCCCTTATAATTATGTACCGTTCCTGCTAGATGGTACTCGGCAGTTGCTTCGTAAGCTTCGATCAATAATTACATCTTTGATCGAAGTTCGTAACACAGTTAAAGGAATGATAAGGTAACTTAGTTCGTCTTGCTACTGGCCCAATCAAGCATGTTTTTATGTTCATAAAGAAGACAGAATATAAAACAAACATATTATATTGTATCTTGTAACTAATTGTTTTTATAAAATGTAAAAAATGTTGTTAATTATACATTTACTCAAACTATAGCTGTGATATTGTGTAATACTGCAATGTGTTACCGTTTGTTTGCCAAATAAATAAAACTAAAATAAAAAATTACATTTATTTATTGGGTGACATACCTTCATTTTCGGTACTTTCGTCGTGTTCCTCGACAAAATTCACATCGTTTTCATTTTCTTCCCACACATCGTGTTTTGCTTCCAAGTGACGTCGTAATGACGAAGTACCGTTGTGTTTGAACACTTTGCGACATAATTTACATTTCGCAAACATTTTGTCTTTGCTTCTAAGAAATGCTTGCCAGACTGCGGAGCCATTGTTTCTGTGACTTTTTGAGATGTCTGTGAAGTCTGTGTCTGCCAAAAAAAGAAGAAAATACGTGGTAAATAATAAAATAATGACATCAAATTCAGTCTTGTGCAAAACATTTAAAAAATAATTTATTCATAAGCCGATTTCAGAACACGCTTGTCGCTCGGATGTGTAGCGCGTGGTCGTCGACAAACAAAGAATGTAAGAAAGGATGTTTCCTGTTTTATTCTGTACTAGTTTTTTTAAGCGGCTTAGCTCGCGTTAAATTCAGGCTAACACGGTTCTCCTTTCGTGATTTGCGGGTTCCTGCTACCTGTAGTTTTTGCCCTTGCACCTAATTTATTGTAATGGCAAAGCTAAGTTTTCCCTTTTCTTCACTCTTTCTCGACTTTCACTTTTATTTAAATAAAAATACCCTATATCCCTCTCCAGGGTTCCAACTATCTCGGTACCAAAATTCATCAAAATCGGTTTAACCAAATGGTTTGTTTGTTAACTCTTCACGCCTAAATAGGCGTGAAGAGTTAACAAACAAACTTACTTTCACTTTTATATTATTAGTCAGGATTAGAGAGATAGAATATTCTTTATTATGTACACCATACAAATTACAAGAATAATAGTACGAGATCCGGCTGCAGAATCAGTGTACCTATCGAGTATTTGCTGAAAACCAAATTTTTACACATATTCATGATTAGGAGAATTTATATCCACCAGGTTGCCTATCAAAATGTGGCCGCTAGTATTTTTAATTAAATTATTAATAATTCATAATCCGTAAGAAATTTCATTGACTTTTTAGGGTTCCGTAGTCAACTAGGAACCCTTATAGTTTCGCCATGTCTGTCTGTCCGTCCGTCCGTCCGTCCGTCCGTCCTCGCTTAATCTCTGTGACCGTTTGCACTAGAAAGCTGAAATTTGGTACCAATATGTATATCAATCACGCCGACAAAGTGGTAAAATAAAAATTTGAAAAAAATGTTTTATTAGGGTAGCCACCCTACATGTAAAGTGGGAAGTGATTTTTTTTTTAATTTCAACCCTAACGTGTGATATATTGTTGGAAAGGTATTTAAAAATGAATAGGGGTTTACTAAAATGATTTTTTGATAATGCCAATAATTTCGGAAATAATCCCTCCAAAAGTAAAAAACAATGTGTCCCCCCCCCTCTAACTTTTGAACCATAAGTTTAGAAAATATGAAAAAAATCTGAAAAGTAGAACTTTATAAGGACTTTCTATGAAAATTATTTTGAACTAGATTGACACTACAGTTTTTGTACAAAAAGACAAAAAGTTGTACAAAATAATTTCTAGACTAAGTTTGTAGTATAATCGTATATGCAAGCATTTTTTTTAACTTCGTTTACATATTTTATTATCTTGAACGTAGGTATCTTTTTTCAAACAAAAAAAGAATTATTGAAATCGGTGCTCGCAATCCAAAATTACTTGCACGTCTTTGTATTAATTAGTTACCCAATTCCCCGAGAGATGGCGCTGTAGGTACTCATTACATTGGATCGGGTATTACAGAATTGTTCGGTTGGTCTCTCCTTGGCATTGGCGGTATCTTATAACTACATAAAACTTTTATTAAGAACATACTAAGGCAATTTAGAACAAAACTAAAATTATTTTTTTTAACACCATCAAAATGTTAAGGTAAAAACCAGTTCATAAATGGTTCAATAGATGGCGTTGTGTAATGACGTAATTTTTTTAAAAGTCGATGTTTAGATTTTCCCTGGTTTCCTGACCTACCGTGGTAAAGTAAGTTGCACCTTAAATATATTCGTAATTTTATTTATGAGTGCATAATCTAATTAGTAAGTTTAAAGGTCGAGGAGCGTGCAATGCACGCTCCTCGACCTTTAAACTCATAAGTGGGAACGCTTGACGGACGGAAAACTACGGAACCCTACATTGAGCGTGGCCCGACACGCTCTTGGCCGGTTTTTTTTTTCAATGAAATGTCGTCTACTTTACGGCAACATCTATAAAGACTCTGAAAAATTATGGTTGCCGTTACGCACCTGGCCGCACCTCTTCGCAGCCAGGTATACACAGGTATGAATTTGTTACATTTATACACCCACAACGTACATTTATAATTTATATATCAAATTAAAGCTATTTTTTTTCTGTATATTATTATATACGGTTGCTTAATTAAATCTGGCCGCCAATAAGGGTTGCTGGCTAATAAATATAGTAAATATTAAAAGTAGAGTGAAAGAGAGCTAGCGCGTAACACCACTGTCTAGTCAGACGAGGATAGCGATTGCCAGCTGTCGGACGGTTTAAAGCCATTGCGCATGCGTCAGATGTTAGTGTTCTCAACGGATCAGTTGTGATTTTTATTTTAAGTTCGAAACCACGCTGTTTGGAGTACGTAATACACAACATAATATATTGCTGTTTTATTTGTGCATCGAAAAATTATCAATCTCGCACATTCCACCATGCTGGAAATCTTTAAAGGAAAAATTATTGCGGACCATCTTTGTTAATTCGATGTAGTTAAATGCTACTGAGCGGGATTGCATCAAGTTCAGCGCGGAAAATAATGGCTGGCTGCTGTTAGATGGTTTTTTAAAACCAACATGGTTCCTGGGAGATTCAACTCCAGCGCAAGTTGAGAATGTGCTGTGTGATTCCACGAACAAGCCTTCCGATAATAATGACGATACCGATATTTCTGATGAAAGTGATACCTGCGATGATAGTGTGACTGAGAGCTCCGATGATTCAGATTTTTAAAAAAGAGTCATGGAAGTATAAAATACATTTTAAAAATTCATAATTTGCTTAAACTGATGATTGATGAATATGTAAAATAAATGTAATACTTGAATAAAATTAAATCTTTTTTCATACAGTACTTGTACAACACAATGTTTTTACATAAGTAACCTTGATTTTATTCATCATCAATATTCATTTTTTTTTGTAATTTTTAAATTTGTCATTGACTTTTTAATTTTTATTTTAGAAAAGAAAGACGTTTCTTTTGGAGTATTTATTATTTTGAGTCGTACCTACTATTGTTTGAATCGGAGGTTGAGAACACTAACATCTGACGCATGCGCAATGGCTTTAAACCGTCCGACAGCTGGCAATCGCTATCCTCGTCTGACTAGTGGTGTAACGCGCTAGCTCTCTTTCAATCTACTTTTAATATTTACTATATTTATTAGCCAGCAACCCTTATTGGCGGCCAGATTTAATTAAGCAACCGTATATAATAATATACAGAAAAAAATTAGCTTTAATTTGATATATAAATTATAAATGTACGTTGTGGGTGTATAAATGTAACAAATTCATACCTGTGTATACCTGGCTGCAAAGAGGTGCGGCCAGGTGCGCAACGGCAACCATAATTTTTCAGAGTCTTTATAGATGTTGCCGTAAAGTAGACGACATTTCATTGAAAAAAAAAGTCAATGAAATTTCTTACGGATTATGAATTATTAATAATTTAATTAAAAATACTAGCGGCCACATTTTGATAGGCAACCTGGTGGATATAAATTCTCCTAATCATGAATATGTGTAAAAATTTGGTTTTCAGCAAATACTCGATAGGTACACTGATTCTGCAGCCGGATCTTAGACTATAACAGTTTACAACTTATAAATAGGGTGAAACAATGGGCGGTCTTATCGCTAAAAGTGATCTTTTCAAGACAACCTTTCGATGTATTTAAAGGAGTAGAAACAGTACTGGAGGGATTGTTCTTGTTTTTATGACATTCAAAAGTGCCTGTAATGGTCTAATTGAAATAAATGCTTTGAATTTGAGGTAGTCTGTGGTGATATTATTATTCTATTCTGTAAAACAGTTTTGTTTCAATTTTGGTGTGCAGTAATGTATATTCTATTCTAATGTTAATTAATATATATTTTTTTTATTTCCAACAATTAATACTGAAATAACCTACATGATTACAAAAAAATACGAATAAGAACTGATTACTTTGCTCCTCCAATTACAGGAAACCACAGCATTCACTTAATAACTAGTTACAAAAAATTTGTCAAGACAATAAAGTTTGTAAAGGTAAGAGAACAAAAAAGCACATGGCACAACAACAGTGATTAATTACAAAAAGCACCAAAAATAAAATAACATTAACCATCTGACGAAATACAGTTGGGGACATTACAGTTTTCATAATACTATATAAGTCGTAGGACTCGTAGGCTTATATTAAAATCACAATTATGTTTTTCGAATAAATGTGTTTTCCCTGTAAATGTAACAACGAAGTAGAACTCTAGAAAGGGCATTCCAAGACTTTTTTTTTATTAAGTTGTCATTTCGCATCTCTCAACACTTCCCTTTTATAACGAAATAGTTATTTTTCTAACGGAGTAGACTTTAGACGCGTTTTTTCCGTCTCCTAATTAGTACTTCACTGTTGTTCATTCATCCTTTGAGTGATTCTTCCATTTTTTTATAAACAATGTGCAGGCAGAATAAAATAACACTTTTTATTTTAACAGCGGCCCGTACACCAGCTAAGGGGTGTTCCCAGCGCTCGTCCAAACGTTCATGGAAGTTTAAACTGTGTTCGCGTTAAGTTCTTTCGAAATCACTCATTCAAGAGGGATTCAACATATTTATCTGTAAATTGAAGATGTTCAACAAAAACTGCAACTGTAAATGAAAAACAGATGATATCAAAGCGGAATTTCCGGTGTAAATATTTCTCTCTTTCCTTTAGCAACCACAGGTACATCGTCCAATAAATTAACAACTCTCAACTCTTAACAATAAGAGGCTTTTTCGAAAAAACTCTTGTGTGATTTGATCGTCAAATGTTTCCGTAACCCTGTTGTAGAACCAGCATCGCATTTTATCACTTTGTGACACAATTTGCATTTAGCACAAGTTTTATCTCTGCTTCTGAGGTAATTCTTCCAGACTTTGGAAACCTTTTGCTTTTTTCGAATATATACGTTTTCGAAAAACTCCATATCTGAAAATAGAGAGGAAAACTGTAGGTAATATTTTTTTCAGAACTTTGCACGAGATTGCGATTAACCACCAACCAAGGAGGTAGGCAGACTAATAAGAAAGATTTCGGAATCAAAACATTTAATAATTTGAGTTATTATCAATAAAAAAAAAAGTAAAACTCTTTATCCTTACAACCAGAAAGCAAATAGGGATGCCTTTGCAGCAGGGGCATATACTAAGTGCGACTCACAAGTTTTATTTTCGTAGACGTTACGTATTGTATTGTATAGCATGACATACATTTTATTGTCATCATATTGACCATTTGGAGAATGATTGTAGCCTTCGTACGTCGTACTCGAATGCGGTCCGTACGGACCAGAGCTTGGCATCCTTTAGAAATGTGCGTGGAACAGAACCTTCTCAAGTTTTGACTCTTGGTCTTTTGGAGGCAATATTTAGGTGTACCCCGATATACTCGTAAGGCTTAGCTTATTGCCTCGAACTGAGATGACATAATTTATTTTATCGGTAAAAAAAAACAACTTTAACGAAATACTTTTTCAAACTATACAATATTAAATATAAACTAAAAAATATGTTGAGTCTTTTAATAATAAAAATAGGTACCCAAAATTAAACGTATAACAATAACGAAAAAAGAACATTAGTAAGGACTTCGACACGAAAGGCAAAGAAAAGTCTACATCACTACATTTTTATTTATTTTAATTAATTCAATTACAATAGAAACACACAGAAATACACTATTACAATTTATTTACTGCCCAGGCGTCTGTTTAGTTATAGCCATGTTGAATATTGTATATATATTGTATCCCATTAGGGGAATGATTGTGATCTCCCTTGCAGTCGACAATACGATCGTCTTGTGTATAGACGGCAGCGTTGCACCCTTTCCTATGGTGCGTGGAACACATCCATCTCGACTTTTGACCCATGGAGATCCTATGTAGGCAGTATGTGTATCCTGAGAACAGGATTAGTTTTTTGCCCATCTTCGAGGTGATGTAGTGTGCCATCGCTGTGAACAATTTTAACAATTTATTTATTAACGATCATTTTGTCTGAAGTACCTTTCTATCTACCCAACACACAATTTCTCTAATTTCGTGCAAAAACTCAAATACTTTAGTCATTTATAAATCAGAAACTACGGTAAACTAAGGTAACATCATATCCAAAATCCAAGAATTTTGGAAGGTAAATAAAAATAGCTGCACGTTATGTAGTTTTATTTATTCAAGAAGAAAGTGAAAAATAAACAATTTATTATTTGTATATTTTGTGGTATTCATAAGGTAAGCACGGTAAAACAGTTTAGCGGTAGTTTTATTACTTAACATAAGAGGAATAATTTAATACTCTATTAGAGAAGGCTATTCTCTCGAGTACCTACACGATTCATAAATGAATAAACGTAAATTAATTTGTTTTTTTAATTTATTTAAATTAATATTTTTATTTATAAAAAAGTTCATTTTTCAAAAGCAGAAAAAAATAATGGGCAACCAACGGGGCAAGTGCCTAGGAGGCAATACCACGTTGGATTGGCCAAGAAATAAGCTAGCTGTACGGTCACGAGCAGAGTTGAACAACTGCAAAGTAATATCCAGAACTTCTTGGTGGACACTCGGCCCCATAAATAAATAAATATCTTGGGACAACTCACACACGGCTATCTGATCCCAAGCTAAGCAGAGCTTGTTTTATGGTAACCAGACAACTGTAGCCCTACTATGACCTCTTATAGCAATTCTTATTCCGCTGAGGGAAAGAGACAGAGCTATACCTACAGGGTGTCTAGCACCATTTCTTTCACTCAGTGGAATAAGAATTGCTATAAGATGTCATAGTAGCCCTTCAGATATACATACTTATGTAAAGAAAATCACTACGTTACTTAGTTATATCGCTTTTCTTAATAATTTATAAGTTTTGAATTTGCCGCCTTCGCCACTGTCATCTTGTTATAAGGAGATGTCACTGACTTGACAGCTGTCGGTCTCTATGATTTCCTGAGTCTTAAATGTGGGAAGGTTATGTTAATAAAATTAAAGTATAAAGAATTAATTACATACTGTCTAACAGAAATATAGGATACCTGATATAAAGGCTTTAAATGTTGTTTTTTTGTCTTTACAGGTGAGTAATTAATTTGTTTAGTGCTATTCTTAGTGAAAATATATTGTACCTACACACGTGTTAATAAAACCAATGTTTTGTCTTTACAGAAAAACACTTTTGTCTTTATTTCACTTGAATAAAGTCCATTATTATTATAAAACAACATTTTCTGCACGTACTTAAATCAATATGGAGAAGTTGAGGTTTGATTTTGCTGTGAAAACTTCAGGGGATGGAAAAACCAATATTATTTGCATAACCTCAATAGGTACACCTACAGGACAAGTTTTCAGTATACCGGACGAATACCAGCCCGCAAGTTTACATCAAGCAATTATGAATACTTCTAATTATGCTAAAGTGAGAAAAACATTGAATAAAAGGCACCAAACAAGAAAAATATGGATAACCTTGACAAATGAGATATCTAAAACATATCTTGATGAAGGAGAAAACTTGCAGTTTAATGATATTTACCTGGAAGAAATTATAGAAAGTATCAATGATTACAAAACATTACCTAGTAGCTCAAATCAAACATTGGAAAAACTATTAGAAAAATTACTTGAGGAAAAACAAACTAAATCTGAAACTCAAAATTTAGGAAATATCGCAAAAGATTTTATAATTGAGAAATTTACTGGCAAAAATGCAAATGCTCACCAATGGATCAAAGATTTCAACAAAGAGTGTGAACGTTTCCATATTAATGAAAACAAAAAGAAAATTGAAATATTAAAACACTTTTTGGAACACTCAAGTATGGATTGGTACAGCTGCATGCTAATAAAGTTTACAGTTGAATCAGAGTGGAACAAATGGGAGAAAAATTTCTGCGAGACATTCGGAAACAAAGGATGGTCACCTATCAGATATGCTCTAGCTTTTAAGTATCAAACGGGTTCATTGCTTGATTACGCATTAAAAAAAGAAAAACTATTACTTGAAGTGAGGAAGTCAATTGATACTGGAACCCTTATAGACCTTATAGCAGCAGGTTTGCCTAATTACCTGACTGATAAAGTTGACAGAGAGACTTTACAAGAAACCGAAGATCTGTACAATGAGTTAGGAAAACTAGAACATCTGGTTGGAAAGAATAAATATGAAAAAAAAAACCTACCCACACACAGACATCAAAACAAAAAAAATTGAAGAGAGAAAGCCGTGCAAAATCTGTATTGCTGAGAAAAAGGGAAAACGTTTCCACCAGGAGGAATATTGTTGGTTTAAAGGGAATAATCAAAAAGGTGTTGTGAAAAGTGTAAACAACTCAGAACTGGAAATTGAACTAAATAATGAGAATCCAAAAAACTAGAAGTACCACCATTAATAAAAATTACATTACTATTAAACAACACTTTACAAGTTTCTGGAATTTATGACTCAGGTTCAAATGTGTCATTAATTAATGCAAAATTATTGAAGATACAAGAAAAAAAAGATATAAATATTACACAAACAGCAAACTTGAAAACTATTAATGGTGAGAAGAAAACAAAAGGTATGGTATCTTTAAAAATAAAAATATTTAATATGGAAAGAAATATGGATATTTTTGTCATAGACAATGAAAATTTTCATTATGATTTTTTAATCGGCTTGGATTGCATAAAAAAGTTCAAATTAATGCAAAATGAAAACTTAAAAATTACACAATGTATCAATTCACTAGAAGACAAGTTTCTAGAAGAAGGGAACGTGAAAAATAACAACTTAAATTTAACAAATGTCAATATTCCTGATGCACTAGGTGACATAAATAAAAAAGATGTTGCTTCATATACAGAAGTATTGGAACAAGAAACTAATTATACAAACAAATGGGAAGTGAACTTTAACGAACATATAAACGTTGATCAATTTGAAATTTCAGTGAACCATTTAGATGTATATCAACAAACAGAAATTGATAAGCTAATAGAGAAATATAAATCAGTCTTTGCTAAGGATAAATACGACGTAGGCACTGTACGTGATTATGAAGCTCATATAGATTTGATGGTGGATAAATATTGCTATAAACGTCCCTACAGGTGCACAGCTGATGATAGAAAAGAAATTGAATGTCAAATATCAAAACTACTGGAGAAAAATTTGATTGAGGAATCTTACAGTCCATTTGCTGCCCCAGTTACCCTCGCATATAAAAAAGAAGACAATAAAAAAACGAGATTGTGCATAGATTTCAGAGAATTAAACAAAATCGTCGTTCCTCAATCACAGCCATTCCCCTTGATTGAGGATTTAATGATAAAGACTGTGAACTGTCATTTTTTTTCAACTTTTGACATAAATTCTGCATTTTGGTCAATTCCTTTAAAAATTCAAGATAGATACAAAACTGCATTTGCTACGCAAGAAGGCCATTTCCAATGGACTTGCCTACCATTTGGATTAAAAACATCTCCAGCAATCTTCCAAAGAATACTGAGCAATATAATAAGAAAATACAAACTCAGATTTTGCAGTGAATTTCATTGATGATATTTTAATCTATTCTACAACTTTTAACGAACACATACTACATATATCAAGACTGCTTGAGGCAATATTGACGGAAGGATTCAGAGTAAAATTTTCGAAATGTACTTTTGCAATTAATTATGCAAAATACTTGGGTCATATAATAGAAAACAATTCGGTTAGACCTCTCAAAGATAATTTAACAGCTGTTAAAAACTTTCCAGTTCCAGAAACAAGGAAAAATATACGCCAGTTTCTTGGGAAAGTAAATTTTTACCATAAATTTGTACCACATAGTGCGATTATCCTGAATCCATTACACAATTTACTACGGAAAGACGTAAAATTCATATGGTCCGCAGAATGCCAGGAATCATTTGATAAAATAAAAGAATTACTATGTTCAAAACCAATTCTACAAATATTTGATCCAGAACAACCAATAAAAATTTATACAGATGCTAGTATTAAGGGCGTGGGAGCCGTGTTAAAACAAGAAGATAAAAACGGGGTTAACAAACCAGTAGCTTACTTCTCAAAAAAGTTGACAGAAACTCAAAAGAAAAAAAAGCAATATATTTAGAATGTCTGGCAATCAAAGAAACGGTAAAATATTGGCAACACTGGCTTATGGGAAAAGAATTTGTGGTATACTCAGATCACAAACCGTTAGAAAATCTGAACATAAAGTCTAGAACTGATGAGGAACTGGGCGATTTGACATATTATTTATCTCAATATAATTTTAAAATAAAATATAACCCGGGACAAACAAATCAAGAAGCAGACTGCTTAAGCAGAAATCCAGTCCTGAATCCTTGTGATAACACTGATGATTTTTTGAAAGTTGTAAATTTAATTACCTTGGAAGATATAAAAAAGGACCAACGCTCAAATCTAGATCTACAAAATAAAAACTCAAAGTTTATAATGCAGAATGAAATTTACTTCAGAAAGAATAAAAAAAGAAATAAAATCATATTGACAGAAGCATTAAGCCAATCACTAATTAACGATGTCCACAATACGTACTGTCACATTGGAAGAACCCAGATGATAAATAAAATAACACCTTTCTATACAGCAAAAAATATCATAGCGAATATAAAGAAGATTTGTGATGAATGTGACATTTGTATAAAGAACAAGTCTAGAAGAAAATCGAAGTTTGGTTTGATGTCACATTTAGGTCCAGCAACTCACCCGTTTCAAATTGTATCAATGGATACCATTGGAGGTTTTGGGGGATCACGGTCTACAAAAAAATACCTACATCTTCTGGTCGATCATTTCACAAGATATGCTTATATAATGACGTCAAGAAATCAAAGCTCCAGTGATTTTATTAAGCTTATAAAAAATGTGACAAAAAGCTATAATATTGAGCTGGTATTAACAGACCAATACCCTGGCATAAATTCCAAAGAATTCAAAAACTTCCTGAAAAATAAAAACATCACAATAATATTTACAGCTGTGGACGCACCATTTTCAAATGGGCTTAATGAAAGGCTAAATCAAACTTTAGTTAACAGAATAAGATGCAAAATAAACGAAAGTGACAAGAAGACTGCCTGGACGACTGTTGCACAGCAATGTGTAATAAAATATAATGAAACAGAACATACAGTCACAAAGTTTACACCGAAATACCTCTTAGAAGGCGAAAATGTGGATATTCTGCCCCTAGAATTAAAATCAAAACATACAAAAGAAGATCTGAAAAGAGATAGAGAATTAGCCCTTCAAAATTCATTAAAATCACACTACTACAATAAGAAAATATATGATTTAGGTAGAAAAGATTATAGGTTCGAAATGGGAGACATAGTATACGTCGAAAATGGAAATCGATTAAATAGAAAGAAAATGGATGAATTACGGATTGGACCATATAAAATTTTAAAGAAGTTTCCAACTCAATATATGAAGTTGATGCCGGACATAAGAAGTCAGAATCAAATCTCTACCATATTACCAAGCTATCTCCAGCAGTGATGAGTGCCTAATCGAACTATGGCATGCAGTTGTCCTCTCGGAGGGGGGGAGATGTAAAGAAAATCACTACGTTACTTAGTTATATCGCTTTTCTTAATAATTTATAAGTTTTGAATTTGCCGCCTTCGCCACTGTCATCTTGTTATAAGGAGATGTCACTGACTTGACAGCTGTCGGTCTCTATGATTTCCTGAGTCTTAAATGTGGGAAGGTTATGTTAATAAAATTAAAGTATAAAGAATTAATTACATACTGTCTAACAGAAATATAGGATACCTGATATAAAGGCTTTAAATGTTGTTTTTTTGTCTTTACAGGTGAGTAATTAATTTGTTTAGTGCTATTCTTAGTGAAAATATATTGTACCTACACACGTGTTAATAAAACCAATGTTTTGTCTTTACAGAAAAACACTTTTGTCTTTATTTCACTTGAATAAAGTCCATTATTATTATTCAAGTAATAGTTTCAAGTAGTAGTCCATTATAATTAATAAATACATACATATAGATAAATCACACCCAGACACAGAACAAACAATCATGCTCATCACACAAAGTTTGTCCTGGGTGGGAATCGAACCCACGACCTCCGGCTCAGCAGTCAGGGCCACTAACCACTAGACCAAGAGGCCCGTCAAACTGGGGCCCATGGCCCCAGTGTTTCAACCCCATAAGGCTCAACGGCTTGTATTTGCGCCGTTTGAGGTTTTCAGGATTGTACCTGCAGTAGCCGACCTATTTCAGTCCGCCGTGTGTGTTAGGAAGATGGGAATGCGCAATAAAAATATACTTTATGTAACGTGCTTAAAAACTATTGAATTGCTTAAAATCTTGCAGACAATTTGTAGGTTTCTCCTTTACCCAATTGACTTTCGGCGCATGATTATGTTCTAACTTGCCGGATATAATTTCATCATACATTGTGTAGACAACTGCTCTGCATCCATATTGTTGATGCGTGGAACACGCCCATCTTGATTTCTTATTGGGGGCAGTCGGCAGACGTTGACAATAGAAAGAGTAGCCTGATATTAGGATGAGCTTATTTCCCCGCTTTGAGTATACGAATTCGGCGATGCCTGTAAAAATATAAAAATATTAAGACCATTCTTTTGGAATACGAGAAAACCTACACCACAGCTTTTTCACGTACGCTTCAACTGTTCTTCAGCTTCAGCGTTCCGTGGCTTTGGCACGCGATAAAACTTTTCAGAAACACCCAGCTGTTTACTAACAGAAACAAAAATTAAATTGGTTTAATTTTGTGTAGGAATGAAGATATTCGATAAGAGTGGATTTAGTTGAATATTACGATGAACAGACTGTGTGATACTGCTGGAAAAGGTAGTAACCTACCTACTGAATTGACGACTGTTTGGTAAGTATGGAGAAAGAACACCAGCTGGAACTATGAATTAAAATACATTTCTGTGGCTACGGAAATAATGCACTAAATACATATAACAGACTTCAGATAAGAAACTGTTATTTAGAGGGGTACAGAAAACGAAACACAAAATCGCGAATGTTAGGTACATTTATTAATAGTATAAAATAATAGTAAGAAGGTAAGATACTAATTATTTAACAATCTACACATTATTTAGTACGTACGTAGACAATAATATAATATGACACATCAACATACAGACACGCTCGATAAAGCTAAGTTTCCAAAACTCAAAGGGCCAAGTTAACTCAAGCGAAGGTTTCACTTTTAACCAAAGTTTTTCTAGAATACAACTAACAACATTACAATAAGTGCAAAGGAAACATACTCTAAATCAATTATAGATATTCATCAATACCAGTTAACGATTAAATTTAAGGTATTGTAGAATCTTGCTTATTATGGTACCTATATATGAAGGTACCCTACCTTCATATATGTATAAACTGGATTCGCACACACGCAAGTGTGTGCGAATCCAGTTTATTAAGTATCGTAAAAACAGTAAAAAGTAAATTCTTATTTAAAAAATGTTTTCAAAGTCTAGAATACTATATTTAAAGTTATTTATTTTTTATTGAAATAACAATAGACCGCCAAAAATGTGATAAAAACTGCAAAAAAAGTGATCGCACCCAAGTGCTGTTACAATCTGCCGCGGAGGCGTCTGTCGCGAGCCTCTCTGCGGATAATCACAAGCTATAATATTGTTTGCCATTAGGAGGATGATTATGTTCTCCCCTCCAGTAGACAATACGATCGTCTTTTGTATGGACCACAGCCTTGCACCCTTTCCTATGGTGCGTCGAACACCACCATCTCGACTTTTGGCTCTTGGAAATCTTATGTAGCCCATAGGTGTATCCTGATAATAGGACAAGTTTTCCGCCTTGCCTTGAGGTGACGTAGTGTGCCATCGCTGTGAATAATTTGAACTTGTTATACCTGCATATTTTATCAGAATTACCTAAAGATCTACCCAACACCAATGTTTTCTGTCTCTAATTTTGTGTTTTACCCGGATATATAAGTCATTTATAAATTCGAAACTACGTAAACAGATGTAACATCATATCTAAATACATACATTGTGCCTAACAATACGAAGATGGTTGATACGTATGGTGATAATGAGAACGAATCCAGATTTGAAAGGTAAAGAAAACCGTTGCTTGTTATGTTGTATTATTTATTGAAAAAAAAAAACAGAAATAATAATCAAATAAATTGTTATAAGTTTTATTCATGGTATTGGTATCCAGTTTATGATGACTGACTCGCTGTAAGGGATCACAGCACAATTATATGATGGACCTATGAGGGCTGGCATTTGTCCGTTGAATTATCATATTGCGTTTTAAATACACGGACAAGCAAATTGAACAGCAGATTTTTGTCTAAAGTAAAAATTTGTGTCACGATGCACATCGTGCAACGCTCAGTGTCGTTTCAAATCAGGATCAGATAAAGAAAAATAATAAAGACAAAAAAAAGGTGCTGATATAATGCTGACCTATTGCAGAGTTTTTAATTGTGATATGAAGTTTATACGAGTTTCTTATTCATTGGCTCGGTAACACTTTCTTTTGGTAGCACTTTTGCTGCCCGTAAGGAGGATGATTGTGCACTGTCTTCGTGAAGACTATTTGATCTTCCACTGTATGGAGAACAGCCTTGCATCCCTTCTTACGGTCAGTTGAACACATCCACCGCGTCTTGCGATTCCCGGGACTCGTGAAGTGCCGGTTATAAGTGTACCCCCACAAAAGGATGAGCTTCTTGCCTCGCTTTGAGCAGATGAAGTTTGCACAGTCTGTAAATAAAGCAAATATGTTATCTTGGTAGAATGTTGGTATACTAACTGTTAAGGTCTTTTGTGTTACATTAAGTAAACGACGATATCGGTTTACTTTACAGGAACAGGTTACTACGACAGATGAAACCAGCGACGACACGGTTGGCGCAGTGGCTGAGCTATTCTGTAACTAGCTAGTTTGGGGAAAGTAAAAAAACATTAGGTGGGCAAGTACTAGGTAACAAAATAAAACATGTTTTAAAACAAACAACAGCAATTCTTTAATCAGTATGACACACAGATTGTATATTTTCAATCTTTATTAACCTTTCAAACATGTTAGGATTATCGTAGAACCAATTCACTCTTGGCGAATGTCCATGGTTCAAGTTTGTGGTACCTGTTACATCTATGTAATCTCCTTTTGTGTAGAGAGCAGCTTTACATCCTTTTCTCAAATGCGTAGCGCATGCCCATCTTGTTCTATTATTGTTAGTCATTTGGCGGTTAAATGAATATCCTGCTACTAGGAGCAGCTTATTGCCTCGCTTTGAATATACGTAACGTGCAGCAAAACCTGCAAAATATAGAAAACATCACGCCCATACGTTCAGTTACCTGAAGAGACCTAAGTTAACAAAAAAAAAATACTGATTTAAACCAGCTCTGGTTTGAATCAGTAATTCTTTTTATCATAACAAACAATTGAATTATCTATAGTCATATTTATTAACCAACTGATCATAAACTGTGGAATTGCTGAAAATCTAGTTGACAGTTTGTAGGTTTCTCCTTCACCCAATTGACTTTCGGCGCATGATTATGTTCTAACTTGCCGGATATAATTTCATCATATATTGTGTAGACAACTGCTCTGCATCCGCGTCGATGATGAGTAGAACACAGCCATCTTGTCTTCTTAGTAAAAGTCCGATGGCGGTAGAAAGAGTAGCCTGATATCAGGATTAATTTATTTCCTCGCTTTGTGTAGACGAAATCTGCAATGCCTGTAAAAAGTAAAAACATTGAGACCATTTCATGGGAATACGAATATACAAACACTAACACTACGCCATATGTTACATACTTTAGTTACTTTAACACAAGAGCTTTCCGTGGCTTTCGCACATGATTAAACTTTTTCTTAACCTTTTGTACGCCATTGTTACATATATTTGACAAGCAAGCGCGTGCCTCAGACGCCAAAGACACAAATATGTGTGTAAAAATTGAGGTACAATGAGCGGCTTGGCGTGAGGGTGCGCACGTGCGTTTATGCTCTGGCGTTCAAAAGGTTAAAGAAGTTATTAGTGATTAAGTATTACAAACGTTTTCAATTCCATAAAATCACAATTACAAATTTATAATTGTAGTCAACTATTGATACTGTACTATGTAATCAAAAAACTAATCTTGTATAATATTCTGATTATGATCATAGGTCAATGCCAAAATAATTCAAAAGGGGTTCGATCATAAATATCTAGAATATTATATATTATATATATTCTATAATTAGAAATTCGCAAAGGCAGTCAAATATTACAAAGCTTACATAAACAAATTACAAACGCTAATGTAATACAGCACACATTATGTAAGTATTTTGATTCTAAGATAACTATGTGTGTTGGATTGTCAGTAAAAATATTCAAACATACATTTTTATTAATAAAAGAATCATAGAGATATTGGAGATATTTGTTTCATACAATTTGACCAACCATCTAAATCAACTTAATATATTAAAGTTTGCAAACAATTCCTTGCATTTTAATACGTATTTCATGCTTCACCGCAATTTTGAACAGGTTCGCAGCAGACGCGACATGCTGCGACCGACACCGTAGGTATCGCAAGACTAGTCGCGGACGTGTAGGATACTGGTAGCGAAGTGGGTGAATCTCGATTTAAATTTATGTGAGACACTCCGTGGCAACTAGACCGAGACTCCCGTAGGATACTAGTTGATTGCGTATACCGTAATGGGACAAGGGCCTAAGTCGTTGTTAAGTAGCTTATAAGTGATTTTCTCTGACGTCTGTTTGTGACTTTCTGAGATATCTTCGTCGTTGTCATCTGACATGTATTTGTTATAACATCTGGATTGCGGTTTCTTCTCAGTCCAGTTCTTAAAAGGCTTGTGGCGGTGTTTGAACCTTCTGTGGACTATGCGATCTCCAGATGTATGGACTTTAGCCCTGCATCCTTCTTTGTAGTGTGTGGAACAGACCCAAGAAATCGCCCTGGTGCTGAAAGTTGTCATACGTCGATAAGAGTAGCCAGACACAAGAATATAATGCTCTCCTTGTCCTATGGAGTAAACGTGTTTAACAGCGACGGCCGCGTCTATACCTAAAAGTTTATGTTTATTATTAGAAATTTAAAAAAAACATCATCGATCAACATTAAAAAGAACAAAAATATATAGATAAAATTGATATTGGGACTCCTTTTTTTTGAGGTGGGAAATCATCAAATAACTTCCCCCACCCTGGGAGTCTGGGGGGAGTGTCAGACTTGTACTGACTAAAACCCACCCATGTTCCTTCCATTGCTCTTTCCGTTCCGGGGCCGCGGTATCTCTTTCGAACAACCCGCAACCCTTCGAATAACCCGCAACCCATATGAGACCCCTTCGGATGTATACACTTTTAAGATTTTGAAGCTCGGCTCTCAATTGACGGAAATATTACGTAACAAACAAACAAAAATAACGAGATATCTCAAAGAGATTTCAGCAAATCTTAGGAGCCTGTCAGGGCCACTGTCTGCTGGGGCTGCGTTTTGGTTCAAAAGAGATATTTTGGTATCATCATGAACAACAAGAAAGAGGTACCTAATGGTGGCATTGCAAGTCTTCAATTTTGTAAAATAAAACATACATTTAATAATACTTACTGTATTCAACAATTTATACAAGATTATGAAAAAGGATTGATATACATAATACCTAAAGTAATGAATACTATTTTTGTTCGGAAAATTACATGTTACATGCACCCCACGACGCTTATCAAAGCTTAGTTTCCAAAACCCCATAGGTCAATTGAACTCAATAAAGGTTTCTCATTCAACCAATGTTTTGCAAGATGTATTTTCAAATAGATTTAATACATTAATTACAACAATGATTGATTTTACAAAGTATATTACTATTAGTATTACAAATCCAAAATCAAAATATCAGTAGTAGTAGTAAAAAAAAAATGTATTGTTTAATTTGTTTTTCTTTTCCAATTTCCTCGATGAATGTCGTTTGTTACAGTTAATATTTACTTGTATACGTTCTTTAACTTTGTCTTTTCAAAGGATCTATTTGTTTGATCATCATCACGACAAGGAACAGAACTATCAAGAAGCATTTGTTCTATATTTTTGCTTTTCTTTTTAATCAAACATCGTTTATGGTTTTCTCTCCATTTTTTTCGTTGTTGGTGCCGTGCCCTTGGAGTTAAATCTTGAATATTTTTAAGTTGTTTATTTTCTTTTCGTTGAATGTATCTTAATCTTTCTTTTTTCTTTTGTGCCGCATATTTTTCTGGGTCTTTCTTTAACTCTATACTTTTCACGTCTATGAAGTCGTGCTTGAGTTAATTTCTCTTCACGAGTTTTTGTTTTCGCAACCTTCGGCATAATTTTACCTAGAAATAAACAATTAAAAATCCCACCGTACGCTGAGGATGCCACTTTGGAGTTAAAGTCAAAGTTATTTAGATAAACAGACGAATGGGCAGAAAAAAAGAATAAATAAATAAAAACCCTTTGTCTTTCGAACGCGTGGGGTTTCTGGGTTGAAATTAAAACCATATACAAGTTTTTCATTTATTCCAAAATCTTAGAAAAACAACATTATTTACAAATTTGAATACGGGTTATAAAGTTTTTTAAAGTAGATTTCTCAAAAACATGAACCATGACCATATTAACATGTTTTACAATTGGTACATTACGTCAGAACTACGTCGGATTGTAATTAAAATTATTCGTTGTCTTGACGGCTACACTAAAACATTGTATTTCAACAAAAGAGCTAGATGAGCAAACATTTAGTTTGAAGTATTACATAATTATCTACAGAACAACTTTCAATAGAATTGACATTGGTAAGCTTTTTGGGTAACCTATGTCAGACAAGTATATTTTTAAGGTGGCATTACTACTTTGACCACGCCCTCTCTGGAATAAGTATAATGACGATAACATGTAAGTATAATCTTTATCTAGTATAGCTTAATCTTCATATAGGTCAAGGTTAATCCCACGGGATGTGCGGCTTTTCGTTTTTCTTTACATAATTAGGAGCATGATTGTGTCTTTCGCGAATTCTTATAATCAATTCATTTTCCGTGAAGATGTCTGCTCGGCATCCTCGCGCTAAGTGGGTAGAACAGCGCCACTGTCGCCTGTTAGTTTTGGAGGGCTTTTCAAAGTACGTGTATCCATTAAGATGTATGAGACGCTTCCCTTTCCTCGATAGTATGAATTCCGCTGTAACAATAAATCCAAAATCAAGTATCAAAATTAAGTAAATATAGATAGCTTTTACTATTGGTTTACTCGTGGCGATTCACGTTTTCACGATTGAGTGTGCAGCATGCGGGGCAACTCATTTACGACGTGTGCTTCGCCATGTCCGGTCGTAGCTTAATTTTACTTCCAACAGTTTTAATTATTTCCAAAAAATCGACTTTCATACATGGCTCATTTTTAGAAAGAAACAAAGGCCCTTTATTTTTAAGGGCATTCTCTTCGAATAAAGGATAAGTAATATTTACTTGAGTATAGATACAATGATATGACCAATTTGGCTGAGCCTTAACGTAATGTTACATTTGAATATATATAGGTAACGCGATACTAATTCGGAACTATTTTGGAGTTTATGCTGCATACATTAAAAAACGATTTCCAATCTGTTGAATATTCTATTATTATAAAATTATAGATACTATTCATTTATTTTACTTCTAGTCTGGCTTGCAGTTTTCATCGGTAGCCGAAGCAGAATTTAACAACTATCTTATCCTTTTAACTATCAATCCTCGTATTACTAAAGTAATAGATAAGTTTCTTCCCAACTTGCGGAGGATGCTGGTGTTGCCCATTCACAGCGATCACTCGGTCATCTAAAGTAAAAACATGTGCGTGGCAACCCACTGGCGAATGAGTGGAGCAACGCCATCTTTTTGTGTTTGACTTTGAAGGCAGCGATGAGTACGTAAATCCATTTACTTGGATCATCCGCTTGCCTCTCTGGGAAAGTATGAATCGTGCTGAAAAGTAAGTAAGGATTAGAATAGAGCTGGGAGTAAAGATTGTAAATGCAAAAGTATATAAAAGTTTTATATGTATTTTTCGCAAGTACAAATTCTGAAGTCCGAAACTTTAAAACGGTAATCACCATCGATTTCTATGGTGGTCGTGGGTGTCACGTCATCATCGTCCGCTGTTGACGGTTCGGTAGTGGTGTGAGAAGAAGAGCATTCTCATCTTTCACTTCTATCAGTTCATCCATTGAATAAATAAGGAAATCGTCTTATCAGGAAAAAAAATATTTTGTTTGTTTAAGTCAGTAGAAACCGAATAGAAGTAAAATTATAAAACTTTTCTAATTCAATCGCGCACAGGTTAAAACCAATGTTTCTGGGATACTTCATGATTATGACATTCTGAAGAAGCTATTATGACGTTATTATGAGTCCGAATGTATGCTTTACACCCCTTTGCATGATGAGAAGAGCAGTACCAACGAGTTCTGGATTCAGTAGTCTTAACTCCTGAGTATCTGAACCCTCCATAGAGAATCATCGGTTTTCCTCTAGGTGACACCACGAATTTCAGCTCTGTGGATAAACAAAAGTTTGATTGCTTTGTATACAACATTATTTTTAGTATATGCGAAACCTGAATATAGTTCGTTCAGAATAAGTAACTGAATCGTTTCCAATCATTTTTACACCATGTTATATTTTTTCCCAAAAATATTTAAAAAAAGTTTATAATATGGACACCATGCGACCCTAAGTACCTATTCGCAAGCGCACAAAACACCCGGCCGGACCTCGACAAAAAAAATGCGCGCGAGTCACAGTCGCGGCGCAGGGGCGCCATACGCCGTTGGTGACAGTGTATTTGTACGGATATCCAGGTAACATAACAAGCTTATAACTTTGTGGTTTTTCATGACACAGTTTTGAAATTTTGTACATAGATTCTTTATATAAAAATACTGGACAGGTGTTTCGGCTTTCGCATAAACTAAAAATAATGTTGTATACCATTAGCATACACAAGCTTAGATAAACCGCAGTGTTAAATGAAATCACATATTCATTTTGAAATGGTATAATTTTAAATATGAATGCTGGAAAGTGAAAAAAGTATTTAATAAAAATGTCCTACTGAATCTAGTGAAGAATTGTATTTAAAACTAGATAACAACTCAATTGGTTGGGTTTACACGCATGTCATGTCATGTTTACATCTACTATATTATTTAGAAGATTAACTTGAATGGTTTGTGATTGGTGTAAAGTATACACACTGACCTAAGATCAGTATTTTTAATGGTAAGTAGCTCAATTTATCAGCAGTTCTTTGATATAAGTCACCAATTTGTGAGTTTTTTTTTTTAAATTTGACGTAGGTAGTACTTGATTAAAAGTAATCACACTGTCAAGAAACAGAGAAGCGGGAAATAATTTTAACCTGTTACATAAAATATGTGAAATGGTGAGTGAAGCGCAATCTAACAATATATAAACTGATGAACTACGTACTGTTTATACGAATGCTTGTTACAGTTACAATTTTTGAACTAAATTTATCGATTTTTTCTTTGTAAAGTATTTCCTTAAATGTAGTTTGAATGGTAAATACCTGTCTTGTTTTTCTCTACCTGTGTGGTCTTGACTCAATGTTCTCCGTGCGTGTTTTACCTGAAAGAAAAACCTCAATCAGCCTGTACCTACATACAAACTTAACATTTATTATTTTAATAACCATTTGCCATAGTACCTTTTAAAATGTGAGAATTAGAGTACGATAAAAAAATACTAACACTCTTATTTTATATCAATTTTATCTGTATTCATATTTTATTCAATAAAATATAGCTTCACAATTTCTTGCATTTATAATAAGAAAACAAATCACAAACATGAGTAAAATCTTACATCATAATCAGTTACAAATAATAAAATTTTGACAATTTCTAGACGATGTAAGGTCTGTAACAACAATATAATGTAAGAATGTAAGTTTATAAACCGAACTTAAAAAAGGTGCGTATTTGTACGCACCTAAGTTGATAATACAATAGAGTATATTAGACGCACTTACCCTAAAGGGCGGGAAATTCGTAACGTTAACCATATACAGGGTGGCCAGTTGATAGGCGTCCAAAGAAAAAATTTAGATGCCTTATGCTAAGGGGTACCCGAATTACCCCCATGTATGTTACGCGATTATTTGTAGTTTAGCATTTAGAATTTTTTTAAGTACTATTTTCAAAATTTTCACCTAACATTGGTTTTTATTTTTTATATCTTTATTCCTATCATTTTTAGATATTCTTTTTTGTGGAATCTATTAGCGATAACAATAGTTACCATGCAAAAAAAATCCGTTTGCCTAGGCATTGTAGAACTTACCACAAAATTAGTCCAAAGTTCAAAAATACCATTAGAGTTCGATAATCAAAAAAGACGATTTCCTCCGTAGATGTAGATTGTGCATTTCTGTGGTAAGGCGGCACTTTGAAAACCTTTTGTAACGTGTTTTAATAAAATTTGTAAACTATCTACCGTATTTTTTTTTCATAAAAGTGGCAAAAATAAAGAAATCCCAAATTATAACAATAACTGTAAAAATACCTTTATTGCTATCAACGCTAATTACAGAAAATAATCCCCGATCAAGCTCTATATTTTTTTACCGATTTTGTCTGTTGAAAGTCCATAGAAGTTTTTAAGATCATTTAGAAACCTCTGGCACCCCTAACTTATTTTTTTTTAAGCTCTGAACATTTTTGATTATCGAACTCTAATGGTAATTTTGAACTTTGGACTAATTTTGTGGAAAGTTTTACAATGCCTAGGCAAACGGATTTTTTTTTTCATGGTAGCTATTGCTATTGTTAATAGATTCCACAAAAAAGAATATCTAAAAATGATAGGAATAAAGACATAAAAAATAAAAACCAATGTTAGGTGAAAATTTTGAAAATAGTACTTAAAAAACTTCTAGCTCCTAAACTACAAATAATCGCGGAACATACATGGGGGTAATTCGGGTACCCCTTAGTATAAGGCATCTGATATTTTTCTTTGGACGCCTATCAACTGGCCACCCTGTATAATATATAATATTTTGAGAACATTATAATGTACATAAAATGTTCGTCATTATGAAAATGAAAATAAATTGAGAGCTATTAATAAACATAATATTAATATAATTACATATAGGTACTTCCCAAAGGGTTGGGCTGATGTGTACACACACATTGCGCCAGTTATGTTTAAGTCTCATATAATAGGGAGTGAGCCAGTTAAAAAGCTACAAGATTCCTTTTCTTCCTTTACTATGTTCTGGATGATGATTGTGTGTCGGCAGTGGACTGCACAGGTCGCCATCAATCATGTAAACGAAGTTATTGCAGCCTTTTTTATGTTGAGTACACCGCCATCTTGTTTTTTGTAATCCATTCTTAATATGCCTCCTTACGTGGGTTTATTTTCGTTGGATCCCAGTTTTGATTCCACTTTAATATTTTTGGCGTTGGATCCCACAAAACATTAATATATATTTCCGTTGAATCCCAAATTTGAAAAATACTAAAAAAATACGTTTTATTGCCATTGAATCCCAAAAACTATTTCCGTTGGATCCCAGATGTTTAAAAACATCTGAATGCGGGTACATCCAACAACAAAATCACAATAATATTTTAAGGCGAAATTTAGTATGTATGTTTGTTATTCCAACACGCTCAAACTTCTAGACTGATTTGTATGAAATTTGGGTATGTGGATAGGTTATATGTTAGAATAACGGGTGCCTGTCGTTTTTTCGAAGAGATTTTGGCAAAAGTTAAACGACCTGCATTTATAGAAAAAAGACACACACGGTGCTTTTGAAATATTTGATAAAATTAAATCACTTTTCTTCTGAAATGTACACATGTTGTAATAACATGGGATCCAATGGTAATATGAAATGGGGCCCATCGTTAACACCTAAAAAATGGGATCAAAAACTGGGATCCAACGAAAATAAATCCTTACGTGAACGTTGTACTTGAAGCCAGCTAGTATTAATTCATGTTTTCCTTTTCTATTTGCTTCGAATCGTGGCATGTAAAAAATATGTTTTGTAAAAAAAGGAAGCAAGTTTTAATCCTAATGGTTGCTGATAAGACTTGATAGGTTTAGTAATAATACTAAACCTAAACCTATCAACTCTGATCATATCAACATATTTTTTAAATAATAAGGGGTTTTCAATGTCAGTGCTAAGGTGTAAAAAAGGAGGTTGTTGTCGAATGCGGAAATACCTTCGTGTTGTTATATATCACACAATGTGAAGTATAATGCACATTGTCGCTCATGAAAAAGTCTTTCAACTACCCAACTGATTAGGATATTCGTCTTGTTCGAACGCAAATATGTTTTCATCCCACCATCTCGGAAAGAGTATTTTTAATCTTCAATATCTGAGTGGAAAAGCCGTTTTTATTCTCTAGAGGTTAAAGTAAATTGAATTTAGAACATCGTGTGCACTAAGTTTGTGAATTAAAAAAAAAACGTTAAACCGATTTACTGCTACCTCTATGGTGCTGAATATATCATACAACTTTTTTTTAATTTGTTAAAAACTCAGACTCGGAACCTTCTTGGTGTTTTTTCAATTTGCTTTGTACGCGGTTCTTTACGCGGCATTTTTTCACGTCATTGTTAAACCATAAATTAAAAACAAGAAACTTGAAAACAAGTGAAAAATATTATTTTGTTATAATTTAAAGATTATTCTGTAATACTTACCTGTCATAATGTAGTAATTAATACCTAAACTGAAATAAAAGTGTACCTATCTTGTGATTGCATTTAGTCATTTCCTCGCTGAGGTGGAATGAAAAGTTACGTGTTGCACTCGAGTGCAAAGATTTTTCACCTCGTGCTCTTTTGATTCTCTCGCTAACGCTCAGGATTATAATTTTGAATCGCTCGCTGCGCTCGTGATTCAATTTTAGAATCCTTCGCTTGCTCGGTCATCAAAATTGAACACGCGGTTAAAAAGCAACTTTGCACTCTTGTATAACAAATAACTATTACACCTTATTATCATAATTGGCATTATATATTAGGCAAGTAATCTTGTAAAACTGACCAGTGACCAATTTAAAAAATAAGCTAATTTTGTTTATAAGTGAAATGGTATATAAATGTCATAGTGGTAAGTGAATAGGGAAAATTAATCGAGACCAAATAGTTAGTGCAATATATTTGTATTCCAGTTCAACAAAAACATAAAACGCTTACAGTGTACTGCTGGGAAACACGCCCTCTCTCTATGACAAGGAAGAAACCGCGAAATCGAACATTCATGCTCATTTCTTCTTGTTTACCGTTTAGTAAAATATTTTGGCTCTGAGTCAAAATATTTTTAACTAAATATAACACACTCACATACACGCACACATTTCTGTAATATCTATAGGTGATAAGTTCGGAAGCAACAACGATCTTTGTTTAAGCACAGATCCACACGACATTTTTCGCAAGATATGAAGGTCAATCCTTTGCAGTGAGGATATTTACAACGTTGCCGACTGCGATTCCAAACCGGATAGTGCTCCATTCCGTCAAATCTGACATTAGAAGGTGGACAGCCTCTTTTGCGACAATTCTTACTCTTGGTATCAATTTCATTAAGCGCAGTTGAGGTCTTGTTTTTGTATATTTTAAATTCGTCTTGGTTTACTTTATTTTTTGTTATTGTGGTTAGCGTTTGCTCCTCAATTCCGTTGTTCTGTAACCATTTAACTGAAAATCAGAAGTGAGACCATTTTATTTCGGAATTTAAATGGTTTAATAATTACAATTGGATGCCGACGACAGTTGCGTTACGTTCCTGCGCTCGAATGATGTAAGAACGACATTGATTGGCATTTAAAGTGGTACCACTGAAAACACTAACGCCAAAGACTTTTGATGTAAAAGCAAAGGTACAGGTATCAAACGAAAAACTCCAACCATAATTCCTGTATTTTAGTGTCAGCTCATTTTTCTATTACCACAAAATTATAATCCAAATTTCTTAGACCGTGTTATTTATACTCGTTATCACAAACAATAACTTGGCTCAAATAGAAGCAAACCTGACGGTTAAAATTCCAACCGTTAGTGAAAACGGAAACAACTACGTTACGTCTTTGACCAGCTATTGCAAATATTTCAGCAATATTCAGGAGAATGGTTATGTTTCGGTAAACCACCATAGATTTCATCGTCGTGGACACGAATAATGGCGGCACATCCCTTTTTGTGCTTGGAACAACGCCATCTAGTTGCAATGATCCCTGTGTCCAACGATCAAATTCTTGCTCCCTACTCTGTTGGTTTCAAACCTTGGTTACTGCAACAAAATTAATCAAAAAATGAAGATCAGTACAAATTAATATGTGTGTACCACGGCGCATTTTTGTTCTCTAAAAGGTTAGCCTTAGGCTGGTATACCAAAACGTCGATTGAAAGACTTAATCTTGTTTTTATGGTTTTTATTATTTTCTTACGTGCACAATTTATTGATTCAGAAAGCTATTTTCGTTAATACACAGAAATACTTTACGCATAGTATTTTAAACGTTATCCATTTGTTGATTTACTAACAAATAAAATTACCGCGCGTTAAGGCGCGTATTGACTCGACAAAATACGACGCGAAAATTATGTCAAGTTTTTTTATCTACATTTTAATGATTATGTTCATTTTTTAAGGAAACAACGTGGTGTTTCACAGTATACAGCACTGCTTTACATCCGCGGTTATGATGGGTTGAACATCGCCACCGTTTCCTCAAAGTATTGTATCTCTTGTCTCGTACCTCGGAGTATCGGTAATCGTTGTATAATATCAATGGATTGCCATTCACACTTGTGCCGTATGAAAACTGCGCGCTTTCGATTTCTAGAAACAAAATAAATCAGTTGTTTAGGCATGACAAAATGAAGATGTTAGCATGGACCACGGCAGTGGTAACAACACCTTCATTTTCTATTGAATGCACCTACTACAATAGACTCAAGAGCACAGTGTTACATTCGATGTCAAACAGATATGGATAGATTGAGGACCGAGAACGAACGCCGGAGTTTTCAGGATTAACGTTGAAAACAATATAATATTAAATAATTATTGCTGATCTTCTACCTCTGACGCAACTACGGTTAGGTTACTCGTGAGAAAAAGAAACACAAAATAAATGTTGAATATTATTTTATCAGTGACAGTCTACTTCCAACGGTCTTTATGAATGTCGAAACTGTTACAGTTATACTATTTCGGTTTATAAAATTTAGGACCATTTTGCTTATCATGTCCAATTTGAGCGAACAGCACGTGAACACAACGGTAAAAGCATTTGCTAATTGCAATTGTAGCTTGGATATCGATTGATACATCGCCACCGTTTCCTTCGCAGATGATTAGGTACAGGTGCATCCACAAAGAATCGATAGCCAATATCATGTAACACTATGTTATTGACTATCGATTGGCGCCATTCAGTTTTGTTCACAGATTACGAAAAACTGTATGGCGGCAGTAATTCAGAAAAACAAAAAGTAACCATTGGTTTCTTCATATTTCATACTAGTTACCGATATTTTTATTTTTGAATATTAGGAATTTAAAATGGAAAAAAAATTGTTCAGATTTAAAGATTAATAAAACAAATAGACATTTATTTATACTTTTTATAGACCTATTTATAGGTACCTTAATCAGACATAAATGACTAGAAAATCTGAATTAAGTGCATAACAAACATACGCACAATTCTTCAAACAATAAGAATATTTTATACGTTTATAATCTGATATAAATTTGGTGAAACTGTTTAAATATTTATAGTATGCTCATATATGAATTAGATTGGTCTCTAGACATTAATTAGGTATCTAGTTTTCTTTGTGCTTCCAGTTACACTAATAAATATTTTAACAAACTTAAACTATATGGGATCAATAAAACAGTCAACTAAACACACAGAAGTAGGAACAAACTAGATTTTTTTTTCGACTAGAAGTGGACTAGAAAACAATGCCTAATTAACACGATCATGGGCAGTAAGTATACAAGATAATAATTGGAATGTTGTTGTACTCGATAAGAATTGGTAATTAGAATGTTTTAAACACATGATACTTTTGTATAGCTAATAATGTACATTTACAAAAACACAATACACACACACACAGATCACACAACAATGAAAGACACGATACACACACTAACTAACACATGTATAATATAGCCTTATATAATATCTAGTCAATATCTGTAGCTTCTATAGCTTATTTGTACGATTCTTGACAGTTTTACAACCGCAGTATCATACGCTCAGATGACACTTTCAGTTATTGTTCACCACTTGCGAATAACAATTAATTGGAAATAAGAGCAAAAATTCTACTATTATCTGTTTTCTCACAAAGACATTTGTGTTACTATGTACTTGTTGTATTTGAAGATACAGTGCTATAGTATTTTGTCATTGTCTTTTCACTGTGTTATTCCATAAAGCTTTATCCGCTTACAGTTAAGAGAAGTTTATACATTAACAAATGCATTAACGTTAAAGAACGATTTCTGGTTCTTTCCATTTCAATGATTGTGGTCTCCAAGCATGGTCATGACAGTATCGTCGACGGTGATAGCAGTAGCCTTGCAGCGTATATGCTGGCTGCTGCACCGCCATCTTTGTTTCCGCGCGTCACTGCGAGACTTCTGCAAACAGTAGCGGTACTTGCCAACCTGCAGGATCGGGTTCCCTACATTCGACTTCACGATGCTCCAAGTATTTGCTGAAACAACAAATACAATAAGTGCCGTTCTACTACGATAGGGGTAGTCTAAGTGACAAGACTGATACAGTTCTATTAAACATGCATGACTACAATTATAAAGTTACAAAAAGAAGTGAGCAGTGTTATAATGAACAGAGAACAATAAAAAAAGATTTTGTACTGATTGACTAGATATTCAGATGACTAGAATCTATGGCGAACAAACGAAGCCCATTTAAGTAATGTGCATAAAACAATATATGTACAATTATTACGCATCAATATTTCGTGCATGTGTGTGTGTGTGTGTGTGTGTGCATGTGTGCTCATTCATAAGACGAGAACCTTGTTATTGCCGTTGTTACTTTGGTTTTAACCCTGGATGCATAATGGATGCATGGTTTAATGGTTATATCTAATTATAATGGGAAACATTAATAAATGTATGTTTCCCTTTGGCCTTCTTCAAGTTTTGATTGAACATTCATATTACGAAATTCACATGACTCAGTTTGTATAAAGCACAAGTATTGATGAAATCGGTTTAAAATTTAGTGTGACCACAACATCATTGACAGTGGTGGCAGTAGCCTTGCAGCGCGCGTGTTGACTATTGCACCTCCACTGCTTCTTGACTGCATCACTGCGCTTCTTCTGCAGACAGAACCGATACCCATCTATCACCAGTATTGGGTTCCCACGTTTAGACCACACGTATCGCCACCGCTTACCTTCTGCTGCCATGTTGAGCTGTAATCCTTAGTAATATTATAAAAGTGAAAGTGAGTTTGTTTGTTTGTTACATCTTCACGCCTTAATGGCTAAACCGATTTTGATGAATTTTGGTACAGCGATAGTTGGGACCCTGGAAACGGACACGGCTAAAAAGAAAGAAATAAGAGAGAAAGAGGGGAGAAAAGGGAAAAATTAGCTTTGCTATTACAATAGTACCTTCTGCAAATCAGCAAAAGGGGGTGTTACCCCGAATCAAACACGTGCGGAGTCGCGGGCAAAAGCTAGTAGTTTACGGTATGGACAACAATTCATCGTTAGCTGTATGCTGCTGCAATATGGCGGTCTCCCAAAGAGAGCGGACAAGATTTTTGCTGTGCATTCCTTGATATGAGTATAAATTAATGATTTGCTGAAAATAATACGAAAAACAAAATGACGAACGTCGTGAAGACGTCAAAAAAAAGCGTGTTTTTTAAAACTATACTTATTTATTTATTAACTTTATGCTTATTTTTTTAATACATGACTTTGGATTTTCAGACAGCCAAAAGTAAATTTAATTAAGTTATTAAGTTACATAGTTACAAAGCTAAACAAAATAAGCTGGTGACATATTTATCATTACATCATTTACAATTACAAGTTAAAATTCTGGATGCACAAGGACTGTCACTAACATATTTATGTAATTATTAATTAAAATACATAATTAAAGAAACCTTGCAGTCAACAATCACTTCCAGTGGGCCTACTATGACATCTTAAAGCAGACCCTGTATAGCTCTGTCCCTTTCCCTCAGCGGAATAAGTTCTGCTTTAACACGTCATGGTAGGGTAGCTGACCTTAAATTGTATCATATAAGCCCCACAAGTGATGTTACATTAATTCTGGACAATGAGCACGGTTCATTAGTTTTTGTCAATACGTCTGTTCCCTTTGACTCCCTTTGAGCTAACCAAATGTTTATTAAAGCCTCGGGTCGGGTACTGGTCATGATCGTGCCATCGACGTACATCCACCAAATTCCTATCAATAGTAACTGCAGTAGCCTTGCAGCCAAGACTATGACGACCACACCTCCATCGATTCCGGAAACCGTTATTGTTCTTTCGGGCGATGGTGTATCGGTATCCATCAATGACCAACATTTCATTTCCCAAACTAGATTCCTCGAAGTAAAAGTTGTGTGTTACCACTGAAACATAACACAATTACCAAATTTAATGTCGCTTTTTTATTAAAATATGGACATGGGCTATCATGCAAATACTAATTTCATGCTTTCTATAATAACCACATTTCATCCTACCGCTACGGGAAAATAATACATTTATATTGATTAAATATTTTTATTTTTGTAATAAAATAAAATATTATCGAATAAAAAATGTTAGACTTTGATATTATTTAATTATAAGATAATTTCACAGGAAAATGTTTAAAAGGGCAGGTTCAGAGTAACCAGAAAATTATTAATCAGTGAAATAGCTGCAATCAACATTAATTAATATACATAGATAATCCTACATTAGACCAAACGGCTTGGTTAGGGGTTTATTCACACCCTGCGACAACTCATTATCACGATGTCATTTTCAGTCACTGTCTCATCTTATTATTCTCTCACTGCTAAATTGCAAACTAATGATTATGGAAATTCTTCTCTGAAACTATGATGTCATTAATCGTGTAGATAACAGCCTTGCATCCTCTGCTGAAATGAGTAGAACACGCCCATCGCTTTTTGACTCTTGACCTATCACCAGTCTTCTTGTGATAGTAGTTGTAACCATTCAGTTTGATCATAGTGTTTCCTCTTCGTGATGTTATGAAGATTGTTGAAAAATATGTTATATAAAATAAGTTACATAGTGTAACTAAACGGATCTAGGTATTAAAAAAAAAACGCCAATCAATAAGAAATGAATAAGTATATCCTCTTATATTTATTTTAACACATATTAATAACTAGCTGGTACCCGCGGCTTCGCCTGCGTGATATCCAAAAAAAAAATGTGGTGTTGCTGTGCCAAATTTCATTAAGATCCTTTTAGGCGTTTTGCCGTGAAAGAGTAACAAATATCGTTACATCCATTATAAAAAGAGGTCCACCGGTATCGGGAACAGGGTCCAAGCTACCGGCAGTCAGGGTTCCGGATAGAGGAACGTCCTAACGATATGAGCCGTGTCCAGGAGTACCGCTTTCTGTATCAAACTCTTGATCCAGCAGTCTAAGGAGAGCCTCCTCAGGTGCTGGTCGAGACTCTTGCCAATTAAGTCAATAGCTGTAACGACTATCGGCTATCTTGCGAATCCTCGCAAACCAAGTCAGTATTCTTGATTTGTTTATCTTTTTCGGCTTTCACGGGGTTCTCGTCATGACGACAGACTCCGGCCAGCTTCTGGAGCCGATCGCATCTTTCTAGCTTTAAAACAAAGTTCGATGTCTTAACCCCAAGTTCTCAATGATTGTGACCACCTATACAGTGTACCATTTCTTGATCAATCGTATAGATCCTCGCCTTGCATCCCTTGTTGCAGTGTGTTGAACATCGCCATACGCTTTTCCTTGTCCCCAGAGAGTTTCTTTTCAAACAATAACTGTAGCCCCCGACCCATAGCAGATGGTTCCCATATTTGGACATCGTGAAGTAATAATCTGAAATATACATATTTATATAAACTTACGTTGTTCAGATATTGAAGCAAAATATTGCTACGAGGAACAAAACAATAAACGTTGGTGAATTCATGTAGTTAGAAGGAAACGACCTTTAATAAATGCTTATTATTTCTCAAGCAAAATACAAACATATTTATCACTTGTATGTATAAGGACGAAAAAAACAAATAATCTTAATTTTTAAATTAATTTGAAATTTTATGTATTAATAAACAGGTCGGTCGGACGAATTCGCAATAAAATTGTAAGTATGTATTGAAAAAGCGACCTATGGCGCATATTCGTCTTCAAGCAAATCATCTAACACATGAGTTTAAATTTCATATCCTCTGAGTGTGTGTGTAAAGAATAATTTAATGATCGTTAAACTATACGTACAGTTTTGACGTTTAAACATCTCTTAACTTTAACCAGCGATTGTGAGCCCTCGCGTCACGATAATTACTATATCCTCGACAACCAGGATAGAAGCCTTACATCCTTTGGAATGATGTGAAGAACAATTCCAATAGTTCTTGACGCCGGTGTTGTACTTCATGAAGAACGTATTACAGTCATATATTAAAATTGGTTTCCCTCGTTTGGATGTCGACCTGGTTACTGAAATTAAATTAAGATGTGAATATCAGTCTGTCACTCGCGTTTAGAATTATTATCATCATAGTAGTTCCATTCTTTAATTTCAGTTCAATCAGCCGAAAATCTAAGATTAATACAAACTTTCATCCCCTATTTTATCCTTTTAGGGGTAGAATTTATCAAAATCCTTTTTTTACCTGCATGCCAAATTTCAGCCCGATCCCTCCAGTTGTTTAGGCTGTGCGTAATGATGTTATAGGGCACAGGTAAACGCACATTCACTACAAGAAAAGTTAGAGTTATATACTTTGTTTGTATAGTACAACGTGGACGATACATTTAAGCTTCAGAATACGAGGCCTTTCACAATTGAACAATATTATACAAATAAGCATACCTAAATGTAAACCGTGTCAATAGGACAAGCAAACCTACTCATCTATAGGGAAGCATTTGGTCTGAGAATTATCCATATTGAAAGCACAAACTCAAGAAAAAATATGTTTAATGCAAATGATTATTATTAACTTTAATAATTTCATTATAGACCGTGTGAGCAGTCGCCCGGCATCGCTTGTGGTTGTGAGTCGAGCATACCCATCTTGCTTTCGGCCCCAACTCTTTTTGCTTACAAAATTTGAATCCGTCGATAACAAGGAGTGTTCTACCACGTTGCGACATCACGAATGTTGCTACAACAGAAAAACAGGAACATGTAAATAATGTATGTCTGTGTTTTAAAATAGTCACAAAATACTACACTTTTGGGTTCTTCTTTGTGGGTATGTTATAAATAGCTGGAAATTTAAACATTTATTTTGGAATAACAGAAAAGTGAGAACCAATTTTCTTGTCGCTTTACAAAATAAATCTCCAGTGTTTCTTCAATCAATCTTTATATATAAATAGTTAATCTAGAATATTACTTGACGTTGACTTTCCCTGCACGTTGCTTATTATTATACTATTCAGTCATAAGCAATGCTTATTAAGCATGCATATCGGCGTCATGAACAATAACACCGTCGACAGTGTGTACTATAGCTTTACATCTCAATCTCTCGTGAGACGCACACCGCCATCTTACTTTGCTGTTTGCAACACCGTTTTGTCTAAAATTTATATTATTAAGCACCAAAACCCTGTTGCCTCGAGCAGTGTCCTGAAAATGAGCAGCTAGATCTGTAGGAATTACGTATTTGTTAGACATAATGGCAGGTTACTCCCTAGTATGGAGCCCTGAACTCGCGTAGCAGTAACAAAGATATGGAAGGACCTTGCATATTATTGTGACATAGGTAACCTTTCGTTATCACCAATTAAAGGCTGTTACGGTACAATGAAGACCAAACTGCTGGTATACTCGTAAACAAGTGACTAGCACGTGTTTAAATGGCTTTTAAGACATACATTGTACAGACGGTTTTCAGTGTTTGGTCGAGTAGGATCAGACACCAATTAACATATTTGACACGGATACAAATAAAAACTCATTATTTTGTTTTTAATAGACAAGTTGTTCTTAAAGTGAACAGTTATACAATGTAGTCGTGATGTAGGGTTCGATTTCTTCACTTCCTTCCTTCGTTTTAGATTCGTGGTTAACCCTTAACTTGGCAAGTGTACCAGAGGGCACGTGTAATTATGATATGAATTTCGGCATGTGCCCTATAGTGCACGGGTCCATTTATAGAGAATACAAACAAAATATATTAAATGTCAATGTGTTCTAATAATTTTAGCTATAGCTTATTTCATAAACATTCATCTGTCAATGTCATGGTTTTTGTAAAACGTCATTTTCAAACATTATCCGCCAAAATGTTGAAACGTCAACAACGGAACTCGCGCCTTAAGGTAAATTAACTTATATTTTTTTATTTAGCTGTTTTACTTAGTGTATTTCATGACAGTTTTATTGTTAAATAATTAATTAATGATTGTATCGCTTTACTTGAACAACTTTCGCTGTATTTTGTTAGATATTTCGCTATAAACTTAACTGTGCCCTGTAGGGTACGCTGCGAATTTTATTGAAAACAGCTTTTGTACCCTGCAGGGTACATTGCCAAATAGGTTTAGTTAAGTATATGTGACCTATAGGTCACTTGCTTATTTAGCGTTGATTATTTTTATGCCCTTGACCAGACAAACGTCCATTATAAGATTTTTTTTTAATAATTTATTGTTTTGTTTTAGCGCATTATGGATGCTATACTTCCGCAAAAAGAGTCAGACACAGATTCTGATATTTCTGAGCATATTTTTGAGCAAACGTATAGAGTAAGTGATACAGATTCGTCAAGTATATATGAGATACCCGAGTCACCCAAAAATATACAATGCACGATCAACCCCAGGCACATTGTTGCCAAAACAAACGCCACCGGTTTTTCACCTTGCAGTTCAGTCCCTACACCAGCAGCATACATATCTATCAACTTGTCATCTGTAAATTCAAATAACGAAATAATATCGTATCAAGATAGCCCATCTCAGGAAGTTCTTGAAGCACAATCTGCTTTGAGTGCACACTCCAATAATAACCCACCGTTAGAAATATCAAGTCCATGTCCACCTGGAGCAAGTGATCTTGAAATGGATAGCGATAATGAAATTACAGCGATCGTTCCAAGGAGGTCAAAAAGAAAATTTTGTTCTTCAGCCAAATCTACGTTTTGTAAAAGACGAGCTCTTTCGCCAAAACCTACGACATCCAATAGCAGACAATGTAAAACATCAGTTAAAGTAAATAAAATTAATAATAATAAAAACAAAGCTAAGTCAAATAAAAAACACAAAGGATCAAATAGAAACATTACACAAAATTTAGATTGGAAAAAAGATGTATTTTTATACGAAGTTCATAACACTAGAGAAAATGTTTTTACACAACCTGAGAAAATCAGAACACCAATTGAGTATTTTAAATTGTTCTTTACGGACAAAATAATACGACAAATTCGAGAGCAGAGTACATTGTACGAATTTCAAGTAAATACAAAAAATATTGCACTGGCGAATCAAGACATCCAAAATTTTCTTTCCATAGAATTATTGATGGGTATAATACAATTACCTGCCTATTCCGATTATTGGAGTTCGAAAACAAGGATTGAACAAATAGCCCAAATAATGTCACTGAAGAAATACGAGTTAATTAGGAGATATTTACACTTTAATAATAATGAAAATATTGATAACAGTACTGACCGATATTTTAAAATAAGGCCGCTGGTAGAAGCCATTAGAAAGAATTGCAATAAGATTGAAGAGGAAAGTCGCATGTCAATTGACGAAATGATGATACCCTACAAAGGAAAAAAAGCTGGAAACCTGCGGCAGTATGTCAAGCCTAAACCCAAAAAATGGGGATACAAATTATTTGTAAGATCAGGCGTATCAGGTTTTGTGTACGACTTCCTGTTATATGGTGGAGAAAGTACCTTCCAGGCGATCACATTTAAAACAAAAGAGAAATCCATGGGATTAGGTGCCAAAGTAATAATAACATTATGTCGCACAATTCAGAATCCAGTTCTATCGGTGGTATACTTCGATAACTTTTTCTCCAGTATCGAACTTATGACATACCTACGCGATGAAATGGGTATTTTATCCATCGGAACTTTCCGACAAAATAGAATACGTAAATGTGATTTAGAATCTGATAAATTAATAAAAAAGAAACCACGTGGTTCTGCCGATTACAGAGTTTGTAATGATCAAAAGATTATTATGGTAAAGTGGTTGGACAATAAACCTGTATTGATCGCGAGTACATATGTGGGTCTTGAACCTATGGGCATATGTAATAGATATAGTAAGGAAGCGAAAAAATTTATCGACATACCCTGTCCCAAAATAATAAGTGAATATAATAAACACATGGGCGGGGTGGATCTCTCCGATATGTTGATTGCTATATACAGAACATATTATAAAACGCACAAGTGGTACATGGCAATTTTTTCACAGCTTCTGGATATATCTGTGAATAATGCGTGGTTATTATATAGACGAGAATATAGTTTATTAATGACTGACGACAAATACCTTCGTTTAAAGGAATTTAGGTTAAAAATCGCTGAAGGCTTACGAGCAAAAAAAGAACCTCCACTAGGAATGGATTTACACAATATTCCGGGGCCATCATCTAGGAACATAATAATTAACCCTATAAAGGTACGGCCTGCTGAAGACCTACGATATGATGGACACAACCATTATCCTATGGTGACAACCAAAGGTCGGTGCAGAAAATGTAATTCGGGTAAAACTACTTTTATGTGTACTAAATGTGAAATGCGATTGTGCATAAAAAAAGAGCGAAATTGTTTTGTATGTTTTCACAGTAGAGAATAACAAGAGGATAATTTTTATTTGTGTGTCTGAAACTATTATAATAATAAGCAGATTAATTATTATTACATTAAGTACATTTTTAAAACTATACTAGTTTTGGTCACGGACTAATTTTTTTGTTCATTTATCAGATTTTTTTTTGTAATTCATAGACTTCGAATTAGTATCGAATAAGTATGGTTATATTTTGCGTTCGATATTTTTGATCTCATAAGGAGGCTGTTAAGTTAGATAAAAATTAATATGTAAGTTTGTTCTACAAAGAATTTATTTGTTGTTTTTATTTGAGATTTTTGTTGAAATATTATTCTGCCATTTCTTTTTAATAAACTACTGATTTTCATATATTCAAAATATCGTTTTATTGTCATTTTCGTATATTATAACCGCACTACAATGTCTTACGCAAAAACGGCAAAGTGCCTTGCAGGGGACAAATAACAGTAAAAGCTCATTCAACCGAAATTGTTCATGTGCCCTTTTGGGCACTATTAATATTTTATAAAGTAACAAATGAATAATATTAAAAATATTATTTACGGTATATTTAAGCTCCCCTAATGCCATTTTAAAGTAAATAACTGGTTAATTTGAAGTTTTGTACTTTGCCAGAATACCATACCAACATGCAGTTTGCATTTTGCCAAGTTAAGGGTTAAACTATCTAAGAAATAATGCAGTAATGTAATTAAAAATGATACAAGGAGGAATAAAGATTAGAGAAAAGAGAGAGGAGAGGTTTAAATATTAACAAGGCCTAGGTAGCTACTTTGTCTAAAATTTAACATGAAAAGTCATACAAAAACAGTACAAAACAAATATTAGAACATGATAAAAATCTAGCCTAATGTGTTGGACTCGTACAGTAAAAGTCACTTTTAAATTCAAGTAAATACTTTATTCCACTGACTTCCTAGTCTCACTCAAATGAAATCAAGTCAAAACGACGAAAAAAAGTGCACGGTTCGGGTGGTCGTTTCCTATGGAGAAGAACTGGTAAGAAACTCCACGGTTACTCTATTAAAATCATTTGGTTTTACAATGTTGTTGTTACCGCGTTAGTACTTAAGTATGAGAGGACAGAGTAGGCCTGACAATAAGTCATTGCTTACTTTACAAAACGTAAAAATAAATCATCCGTTAACAAAAGTTAACCAGCTCAACACTGCTCATAACAGACAACTGACAAAAGTGGGGGGTCGGTTGTAGCGCGCCACTTTGGTTGGTACAACCGGATAATATGAGTATAAGACAAACAATTATAGATTAGGTTTACATAGTTGGTTAATCATAATTTAATACTTCAGGAATGAATTGAACATTTTTACGAACAAAAATTCTATTTAAAAATTAATTGATAAAACGGATACATAAAAAAACGCCATCTAGTGGTCAATGGTATAAGATGACAGTCGTACCAACTTAAATGGCATCTTCGCAACTAATAAAATACAAAAGTAATAAATTAACTTATTTTCTACATTTTTCTAACAAATGTGCCCAATTTTGTTACGTAAATAAATATTTTATAACTAGTACATCGCATATTTAAGGTAAAATATACATCAACTGTACATTTAACATAATAATATTTCAGACTTACAAAAGGAAGAGGACGTCACAAAATAATCAATTTCAATGTCAATGTCACAAAATAAACAAGTCACTTTACTTTTTACTTCTTTAAATAATGAGGTGCAAATAACTTTGATCTATGTAAAAATAATGACCACATGTTAATTGAAAATAATAAAAAGAAGCGTATATCATTAATACTTAACTAGGATATTTGAGAGTTACAACAAAATAATATTAAATAAGTATTTTTTATTCTTCAAATTTTATTTATTGTAATCAATCTATAATAAATAGTTAGTATAAATAGTTGTAGGCTTTGTACTCATTAAATAAAAAATATAAATTGAAAAGTATAAGAACAATATGATTAGACTAATTTGAATACAATGACAGGCTAATAATATTTTAATCTTTTTAAATAATACAACGTGCCGCTACAATATGGTGACATTAATTTAACACATGGGTAGCGCAAGTGGCTATTAATCACTTAAACCATGACAGTTACAAATAAACCGTACATTGAAAAAAACAAACAAACTAAATAATAAAAATGTATTCAAAATTGGAATCACTCTGTACAAAAATTCATTCATGAAATTTCTTACCTAGCCGCCTTACGTTAGCTCGAAGCGGCAACGCTCATGTAGCGCGCTGGCAAACGCGCCTAGTACCTACGTATTCGAGATTCGGTCCGATCCTCCTTTTACGGCATCATATCAAAGAAATTGAGCGGTGCCAGTACCTACAGCGGAGGTGCGTATTCACTCATTTATCACTATTTTTAATTAGGTAGGTACCTAATTGTCTTTATTTAAATTATCTTCACGAAATAAAAGTAAAGCGTCTTTAACGCAGTACCATAACCTAATACTGTCCTAATTACACAAAAATAAATCAATAAAACAACAGGTTACAGTCGTTTTCGCGGAAATATGCAAAAATATTACACGATCTAATTATGCGCACAAGTTTGCTGTGTGTCAAGGACACTGGCCCGGCTAACACTAGAAAAGAAAAAAAGATTCGGGTTGGCGGGTGGCGGGGGTACCTACCCCGCGTCGCCTGCGCCGCTTGCCGATAAAAGGGAGCTTTCTTTCGTTCAATTCACCTACTATTTGCATTTGTTTCATCCAAATAGTATTACTTAGTCGTTTTATTTCACTGAAGCGATGTTACAATCCGTGGCTTGGCAAATAAACGCTACGCTACAGTTATTTTTGTACAGGTTGTTTCTTTTTGCTAAATTTTAAATAATTCAATACATAATAACGTTCAATGGAATTAAAACTTCTGAACATATACAATATATAAAACTTCTATGAACCGAAAATGTTAGACCGTATACGCATATGAAATTAATGTCATCATTAAAGCGGCACGCTGTATAAATTCTAAAATGCCATAAGAGCAAGATTAAGTTAGATATCGAAAAGTAGGTATCAGACAATTACCGAACCTACAATAATAAGGTTCCTAATGCAATCGTAACAATACAAATAATAATTGCAATTGATAAAAATAGCAGCCCATCAATGTCCTACTGCTGGACAAAGGCCTCTTCTCACACAGTTAAGGAGCATTGATTAATCATGCTTGCTGAAGACGGTTTGGCGATTTCAGACTAATATAATATTGCCAGTCCAAGTTTCTTCACGATGATATATGTTTCATATATATCAATATTGTCCAAGAAAAGTACATAACGCGGCGTTGGCGTGGCGTATGAATTGAAAAAGCCACTTTGGTTTTGCCCGGATTTAAACCCACAAACTCGAATTGCAATTATGTATTTATATTTAATTGACTACATTTCGTCATCACCAGAAAACATTTCAATAATATGTCATTTGTTTGTGTGGACAAGACTTTAGTGATACTGAGGACGAGGTCTTGTTCAAAAACACAATATTATTCAAACACACGTGTCATAACAACAACAATTCATGTATGCGCATGATTATTATTAACTCTAATAATTTCATTATAAACAGTGTGCGCTGTCGCCCGGCATCGCTTGTGGTTATGTGTTGAGCACACCCATCTTGCTTTCGGCCCCGACGTGTGTTTCTTACAAAATGTAAAGCCGCCGATGCACAGGAGCATTCTACCACGTCGCGACATCACGAATGTTGCTAAAACAGATAATGAAAACAACATATTAATGTTTTGTAAGGCAAGCCACGAAAATGCTGCATATGTGGAAATGTTTTTAATAGTTGGTAGACGAGGTATTTTATTAAAATACTGCAATATAGACAAACATTTATACATTAAAATTAAGAACCATGATCATGATTTTAGCAAAACAATACTTATTAGTACATCTCCACTTGATGTTATGTTGAGGCCCACAATGTCGACTGTACTGTATATCCATTCAGGAGTAGTAAGTTATGACCTCTTCGTGAACAAACAGAATTAGTTGGAAAATAACATTTTGTTCATAAATTCGGTCTTTTACTTTCAATACAATAAATTGTCGAACAGGTTGGAATAACAAAATTACTTGAAAAGAAACGGTTGTTTTGCTAAGTTTTAAACAAAGGAATGAAAACCTTAATATCTTTTAAATTTACATAATAAACAAAGACAAGGTAAGGTTTAGGGAACAGTGTAATGATATGAATGAGATCTGTGCCCAGCCATGTAAGAATGATGAAAAGTAAAAATAACATTAAAAACACAAATATGAACACTGAAAAGTTAACAAATGGCATACAAATTAATTTAAACCCATCAAAATACTAGTCCGTGGACATCCCTCGTAGCCTAGTTGTGATCTTCAAGAGCGAACGAACGTATGGAACCTAGCTCAACATATCCTGCTAGTACATCGCCATCTAATCTTGTGTTTAGTTCCTTTTTTTTAATGGCATCTTGCAGTTCAAGCTAGGAGCTTATCGTATGCTTAATGTCATATTCAACCCTCGCATGGCTCCGAAATTAAAGGCGAACAGTTGTTTTGCAATCATATTTACATGTTCGTTAAGGTATCTCTTAGTTTAGAGAAAATTATGAATACTTTCACTATCCTGGTGAAAAATCATTTGTTTAATCGTACAACTATATTAATTATCACATGTAAGTATATATGATTGCACTTTATGTTCTATCGCTGTATTATTATTTATTGTGATAAGATGCTACGAGTATTTGGGCAAATATAGAAATTTAATCCTTACCACACTAAAACTCCAAGAGTAGACTCAACCCTATGGCACACTGATATGCAAACTACTTGCGCCTTTCACAGGCATGTTATTAAGAGCCTGATACACATAACTCTACCCAATTCTTATATACTTCCCCCCAACTATGCAATAATTCGAAGGTGGGTGTGTGTGTTCATAATGCGCGAATTCAATTACATTTTCACTGTTAAACACCAGTCTTGCCTTGCAGCCTTTACCATTGTGTGAGGAGCACGTCCAATGGTGTGTTCCTTTCTTTTTGAAATGCTTGGAATGACCGTACGTGTAGCGGTTTAACAGAATCAATTGTTTTCCAGAACGCGATTGTACGAAGGTGTATTCTGAAATCATCATAAAATATAAGAATTTCTCAATTGGTAGATATTGGTTAAGCATTATTTTCAAATCTAAACTGCACACTGACATGAAACCACTGCTGTTCCAAGCCATGGGGATCTGATTTCTTCCGCGGTCTCTAGAATTATATTTGTGTTAGCAATGTCGTAATATAATAATAAATCGTTGGTTCCCAGAAAGACTTATTGATTTGTCAAACCATTTTATAACTAACTAAACGCTTGATTTTAGGTCACGGGTTGCGATCGGTGTAATGATAAGACGGGAGATAAGATTTAAATAAAATATTCCAAAATTTCTGAAAGCTGGCTAACTCGTGTAACGTTAACAAACGTGGAAAGTTGATTCAAACAAATACTGAAGTGATCGCGATTAGTATATAGTTAATTTAAATAATGAATAAAAATAGAACCTTAAAACAATTGTTTAAAACGTGACTATTTTATTACAATTTAACATAAATTCCGTAAAGAAGTAAATGTTCTGGTGGAGGATGACTATGGTGACTGTTGACAGAAAAAATATTCTTATCAATATCAAGTATCAGTCTTGCTTTGTATTTCTTGCTATTGTGCGATGGACACCTCCAATATTGAGAGCCTGTCGGTCCAAAAAGGTGAAAAAAATAATTGGAACCTTTATACACCAAAAACACTTTTTCATTTTATATTGATTTGTATTCTGAAACAAAAATACATAAAGTATACTTATGAAAGTTGGGTGCAGTATTAACTTGTTTAAAATAAAAACAAAAGAAGTACAGTAAGATTTATGATAAGCCTAAGTCGTAGGTCGGGCCTCCTCTTTCTGAGCGGAAATGCGTCAGTCCCACCAAGCCTACCCAGAGGTTAGCAGATGTTAAATGGTGGTGTTAAAATTTTGACGCTTACAAAATGCTTTTTAAGACGGAGGTAAAGTAAGAAATCTTGTCAATGTTCCAATAATAATTAATTTAACATTAATAATAATAGACTTAATTCTGGTGTCAGTAATTCAAACACTGTAGTTGTTTAAATACTTTATTAATAATTTAATTCTGTAGGTACACACAAAAAACTTAACTTTTCTACCACTCATTTACTTTTTATATTTTTGCATAATTAATTCCTTTGATTATAATTAATAGACGTAGGTAGTAAATGTGTATGTTCATATTTCCCTGTTATAATAAAAGTATTGTTACTATCCAGCAATAATGATGCTTTACAGCGCTTGCTTCTCATAGACGAACATCTCCAGCGGTTGAACCCAGGCTTCGATTGATGAGTATTGTAATATGTGAACCCATCCAGCAGTATTAACCAGGTCCCTTTTTGCGATTTGATGAACTGAAAAGCTGAAAAAGATTAAATATTTACCATTATAAGCAAGTTAACCGGTCAAAGGAAAGTCCTTTGCATGCCGGAGCTCTTAATCCATTTTTCACTACGCTACCCAAAAGCGACTTCGTTAGAAACTCACGTTACCAATAACATTAGGTACAACGAACCTCGAAATTTAAGAATATCGTATTGACTTTCTAATATTTAACAGCACCATAAAATAACAAAAAGCAAAAATGAACGAAGCAAAAACATATATTTAAACTTAATTAAGCCAAAGTCAGATATTTTATGGAAGAACAAACATAAAATCACTAAAGCGCCTTTTAGTTTCACTAAATCCTGAAAATAATTTCAGCTCCATACTACTCCTACTTCCCATTATTTATATAATATTATGATGGCGGATGAGTATGATACAAATTAGCTTGTATGATCTGTTTAAATCGGTCTAGCTGTAGCTTAACCTTACATTTCTACTTTTATGGGAAGAGCATCTCCAACGACCTATGTTTTTCTTCCTAGTTTGGTTCGCATGCCCGTATGTATTTTAGTCATTCAGCTGTAATAACTGAAACTAAACGTGATGTCTGAAACAATTCTTTGTCGCAAATCATTTGGTATAGATTGTTTACTGCCCAACGTTTGCCAACTTTGTTAATTACTACTTTGATATATACGTTATTTTGGACAGACCAAGTTACTATTATCTAGTTATTATTATTACAGGCTTGTTAGAAATAATACTGTGAGGTTTAATCATGACTGTTTTTGTTATTTATTTAAAGTTTCGGTATAATAGTGTAACAATGAATAAACTTATTTTTCGCAAGAAAAGTATTTTAATGCTCTTAATCCTAATTGTAGTATATTCAGTGGTGATCTCTGCAAAAAAATAACTATATAACTAGGTAAGATAATTAATTTATATGATGTAATATATGTAGGCTGTCTTACAAAATGTTAATTTTCTTTTTATAGATTTTTCCCTATCCTATGAAATATTCAACAATTATGGTGGATGATTATGATCATAGCTTGTAGCTGTGATCTTATCATCTCTGCCTATCAAAAGTTTCGCCTTGCAAGAGGTAGTGGTGCAGCGCCAGCTGTCCGTGGGTCCTGTTACATAATTTCGGACGTAAGTGTAGTCTTTGTAAATTACCATTACCGGTCCCGATGTCGTCTTCACATACTGAAAACCTGTAAAATAAACATCAATTTTAACAACTTTTGTGATAGATAAAATTACGATATGAAGTCGGAGAAGGATTACATGCGCATTTACAGAGAGAAACAAAATGGCATCGAGTCAAATTATTTCTCGGTCACTACAACACCGTCTACAGTGGTCACAGTGTACAGTTCGGTCTAGACTGCAACCGTGACTATGATTTCGAGACATTTTTGTGCTTTATAGCCTCATTATTTATATTTATGTCTATTTAAGCTAAATGTCGGGGGTGGATGTGTGTGCTCGTCGTCGCAGGAGATAACTCGATCGTTGCTGTCTACTAATGACTTTGCTTTGCATTGTTCACTCTCGCGTATTTACGTTGGTGACAGAACTTTTAGATAGTAGATTTAGCCAAAGTCAAGCATAGAGGTATTTTATGGAAGAACAAACATAAAATTACTAAAGCGCTTTTTAGTTTCACTAAATCCTGAAAATAATTACAGCTCCATACTACTCCTACTTCCCATTATTGATATAATATTATGATGGCGGATGAGTATGATTCAAATTAGCTTGTATGATCTGTTTAAATCGGACTAGCTGTAGCTTAGCCTTACATCTTCTACTGTTATGGGAAGAGCATCTCCAACGACCTGTTTTTCTTCCTAGTTTGGTTCGCATGACATTATGTATAGTCATTCAGCAGTATTAACTGTTTGCCTTTTTGTGATATTATAAACGTGATTTCTGAAACAGTTCTTTGTCGCAAATTATTTGTTTTAGATTGTTTACTGCACAACGTTTACCAAGTTTGTTACTAACTACTTCGCTATTTACGGATTAACATTACCATTAGTATTTTGGACAGCACAAGTCATATTATTACAGGCTTGTTAGAAACAATGCTGTGAGGTTTAATCATGACTGTTTTTGTTATTTATTTAAAGTTTCGGTATAATTGTGTAACAATGAATAAACTTATTTTTCGCAAGAAAAGTATTTTAATGCTCTTAATCCTTATTGTAGTATATTCACTTGTGATCTCTGCAAAAACATAACTAGGTAAGATAACTAGGTAAGATTACAAAATGTTAATTTCATTTTCTTTTGACGTGATAACGTCTTTAAAATCGTTTTAGTCGGGTGACATGTTCAGAAACTTGTGTCACACCAAAACCTCACGAGCGCAATCGCGGGTATAACGAGAGAGAGACGGACCGATCTCCCGTCTCATCTCGAGCGCTGCCAGTCATTCCGTGAAACTTGTCACGCGGAATCCTCACGAGCGGAGGCAGGCATAGCGTTCGAGTGTGTGGACCGATTTTCCGTCTCTCTCACTCTAGCGGCATACAAACGAATGGAGATTTTCTGGTGCGGTTAAGTTTTCGTTGAATGTTTAACAGTGAAACAAAATGTGAAGTGCAAGTGAAGTGTTACAACAATTTCAACAAAAAAAGGTGAATAAAATAGCCTACTTACTAACAATTAACATTCTTGAATAAACTTGTAAAAGTAATGAAAGATGGAAAAAAGACACGTGTAAACAAACGAAATTTAGAGGTTATGCTATGATAAAAATGAATTGTGGTAGTGTTAAATAAAAACATAGTTGGTCTCATACCCTAAATAATTATAATACATTATATATATATATATAGATTATATATATATAGATAAATTTACGTGAAGATTTTAACTGATCGTATTGTATGTTATGTATGTATGTATGCATAAATGTTTGTAAAAATGTATAAAAGTATGTTTGTATGAATGTATGTATGAAGAAAAATGTATATCATAGTCGAATAAGTAAACTTGTCATTTTACACCCGAAATTTATCATCAAAAGTGTGAATAAAACGATAGATGTAATTTAAAATTTGAAAAAAATATTATCTTCATTAATTCCTTACTTCCCAAAAACTTATATCACCAATAAGACGTTATCACGTAAACATCTCGATCGTAAACCCACTTTACAAACAACCAATTTTTTTATAAATTTTTCCCGATCCTATGAAATATTCAACATCTAAGGTGGATGATTATGATCATAGCTTGTAGCTATGATCTTAGCATCTCTGCCTATCAAAAGTTTCGCCTTGCAAGAGGTAGTGGTGCAGCGCCAGCTGTCCGTGGGTCCTGTTACATAAGTTCGGACGTAAGTGTAGTCTTTGTAGATTACCAATACCGGTCCCGATTTCGTCTTCACATACTGAAAATCTGTAAAATAAACATCAATTTTAACAACTTTTTGTGATAGATAAAATTACGATATGAAGTCGGAGAAGGATTACAAATGCGCATATACAGAGAGAAACAAAATGGCGTCGCGTCAAATTATTTCTCGGTCACTACAACACCGTCTACAGTGGTTACAGTGTACAGTTCGGTCTAGACTGCAACCGTGACTATGATATCGAGACATTTTTGTGCTTTATAGCCTCATAATTTATATTTATGTTTATTTAAGCTAAATGTCGGGGGTGGATGTGCGTGCTCGTCGTCGCAGGAGATAACTCGATTGTTGCTGTCTACTAATAACGTTGCTTTGCATTGTTCACTCATGCGAGACCTACATCGCTAAACGTGCCCACCCATGCCCACTTTAGCACTGTAGTGGGAGTATGTGTATTTGTTATATAAAATTATCTGCGTAGGTACCCTAAATTATTTTATTTTAACATATTTCCCATTGCGAATCATAAACTGAGGCACTAAATGATTATGATCATGATTAGCCATGTTGAGTGTATCATCATCAAATAATATGACCGAAGCTCTGCACTTCTTGCTCTGCATCGATGAGCATCGCCAGTTGTTGGTGCAAGCTCTCGCTTATTTACGTTGGTGACAGAACGTGAAGCTCAAGGCCAGGAGTAACCGGGAATAGTAACTTGTATTTCTGAACTTGTAGCATTCTGGAAAACCCTACTTTATTTAACTCTATGGCAACCTAATAGACTGCGCACATGATACTGAAAAAATATGAATAAAAGAATGGATAAAACGGAATCCGAATATCTGTGAGTACTCTTTATACAAAACCAATAACGGCTAGCTCTGCTTACATTTAATGTACCTCTTTGAAATCTGAAATCCTTACTAATATTATAAAAGCGAAAGTGAGTTTGTTTGTTACCTCTTCACGCTTTAATTGCTAAACCGATTTCGATGAATTTTGGTACAAAGGTAGTTGGGAACCAGGAGACGGACATAGGCTAATTTTTTTTTTAAGTGGGATGTGAGGGAGAAAGAGGGAAGAAAAGGGAAAACTTAGCGTTGCTATTACAAATCAATAAGGCGCAAGGGGAACTGTGTTACCCCGACTGTGTTAACGCGAGCGAAGCCGCGGGCAAAAGCTAGTAATATATAGGTATTAATAAAGTATCAAAGAATTTTTTAATCGATTGATTGGATGAATGATTTCTAAACATGACAATAGGTGTATTAGTCTAAACCTTCGTTTCATTTAAATAAAGTATTAAAAGGCAAGATAAATGTAAAAGAATTTATTGCTTTTAGGAATGGTGTATCTGGTGTAATGGTTGTAGGAATTTACAGTTACAAACCAGAACAGAAGAACATAATCATGGAATTTATTAAGTAAAAAATATTTGAACAAGTAAGAGAAAAATAGTTTCATCAATCTAGCTGGTACTCCACAGAGATAAGTGATATTAATGTCTAAATATACTTAAACAAAAACATAAAACATGGTTTATGGGGTCAACGACATCAGTTATTGTTATTATTTTAAATATTATTTAAAAAATCGAAACGTTTGCAGAGTTACGCTGGAATATACATACTTTATTCTTTCCTAATTATATTCTGAAATATTCTCCATTCGTGATAAAGTATTGGGGTGGTACATGACCGTGTTCTAGGTTACCAGTTGTAATTCTACAATAATCATCTATAACTAGTTTCGCTTTACAATTTTTCGCAGAACATTGCCAATAAGTTGTTCCTTTAGTTAAAGAGCGGTGCTTGACGTAGTAAGTGTGCTCCCTGTACAGAATCAACTTCTTGCCTTTCTTTGAATTTATGTACGTGAATTCTGAAAAAAAAATGTATTAAACTTAAATATTTTGTTATAATTCAAGGCTACTTGTAAACATTCATTCATTCATACTTGTAAACTAAGACGTTGACTATCCAATAAAAGACCAGTGCAGAAGAACAGATAGAATATATTCACAACAGATCAATTTAATACAAGAAAAAAAAATTAGACCATCGGATTGAAAGAGACACTACTTTTGTAAATTAAATTTCATCACCACAGCTGTGGATGCCGATTAAAACCAAAATATGGAAGACATGTGACATCCACCAACAAGCACTCGGATCACGTGGTTGATTGTGGACTATCCTCGAGGTCTGTGTCACAGCAGTGTTGTACGTTGTATATTGTGTTGTTATAGAGCGATTGACATAAGCTAGTATAGTAGTATTAAGTTTCTACATCCTGAAATATTTTCCATCTCTGATGTAAAACTGTGGTGACGAATGTGTATGTATGCTCTGGTTCCGAGGTATACTTATTTGACCATAATCATCCACTACAAGTTTCGCTTTACATTGATGCGCTGTTTTCCCTGTACATTGCCAGTACGTAGTTCCTTTTCTAGCAGACTGATGACAATAACAGTATGTGTAATCTTTATACAGAACCATCCGCTTGCCCCTCTTTGACTCGATGTACATGAAATCTGAAAAGACAATTACAAAGGACATTATATAACATCACGCCGATATTTTATCTAAAGGTTAAGCAGGGGTTGACTTTAAGAACTTACACCTTCTATTAACCAGCTATTCGTTTAGTAATTATAAATGAGGGTAGCTGTAACGTCGTAAACTTCAACAAAACACAATACAAATTAAGTTTTGAAAGTCATTATAATCGCGGCGGTCAATAACAAGTGCGTGGTTATGGTCTAAGTTACCATCTATAATGTCACCATGACCATCTACTACTATCTTTGCCTTAACAGCTTCTTCTGGTTCTTACCGAACATTGCCACTGGACAGTCCCTTTGGTTGGAGACAGGAGATCGATGATTCAAGCAACCGGGTTTTGAAACGATGTACCTACTTATAATCTGAAATAAAATATTTTATCAAATAAATCGCTATTATAGGAATTTATTTTAATGTAATAATATCCCAAAATTAAATTTATTACGTACATCAACAAATAAGACCACAATAACAATTATAAACATCAAGAAAAACTACAATGGTTTCATTAAACACTTTATTTTAGTGTTACATAATCAAATTATAAAATACAGTATTTGCCATAAAACAATGTTATCCCGAGTTAAAACAACGTTGTGAAGATCGATGGTTATGGTTCAGTTAGCTTAGCAGATATCATTAACCACATCTGCGTACCCTTATCCCAACATGTTGGGGTCGACTTCCAGTCTTACCAGATGTAACTAAATACCATAATATTACATGCAGAAACTGCCTATATCATAAACTACTATTTGCCTGGTTTACTAAACAACAGTAAACCTTAAGTAATTTATATTATTAAACCAATAATAGTACAACTTCATATGTGTAAACAAAACAATCTACTACCTAACTAAGTTGTAAGAGCTTTTTTATTTTATTTTAAATACTTATATAGGTATTTTAAATTTTGGTCATTATTAATATACATATAATCGTGATGGTGGATGGCTATGGTTTAGGTTGCCAAATAATATTTCACGACGATCATGAACTACTATTTTGCTTTGCAGCGTTTGCTGGTTTTTAATGGTCAATTCCACCGGACAGTAGCTTTGGTGAAAGACTGAAAATTGAAACAATATGTTTAGTGTCTATGTAGAACTAACTGCTTGTCATGCGTTGTATTTATGTACTTGAAATCTGGAATGAAGTTATGTGTGGACAAATGTAATGGACATAATGTGCATGTTTATAGCCGATACATTCCAGGTAAACCTGCTAAACTACTTAGAAAGACGAAAAAAATATATTATTTTATTATTATTGGAATGAAACTGTCTGGAAAAATATGGATTCTTTGAGTGCTTCGGTAAAGATAAAGATGTCCAGTACGGACAAGTTGGTACGGCTCGGCTCTTTTCTGTACCTATATAAAAAACAAATATCATCTGTGCTTTTTGAATATTTTACTTGCACCAATACCGTGCACCTGTACCGATCCATCAAACCTTGAACTGAAAACCAATATACAAGGATTATGAAATATGGAAAACGAATGATATGATATAATATATGATATATGATATGTGGAAAACAAATTAAAATAATTGTATTGAAAACTTCAAGCACTCAACCAAAGAAACCACATTTATATCCTATTACAGATTTCTTTTCTGATGATGAATTCGGCAGGGGGTGGCAGTGCTCTTGGCCGCCAGGTATAATGGTATTCCGTTCATCTAAAACTAGTTTTGCTTTACAATTTTTGGCGGTGCATCGCCAATTAGTAGTTTTTTTGGTAGGAGCCTGGTAACGTATTCTGAACGTGTATCCATTATACAGAATCAACTGCTTCCCTCTATCCGACATTATGTACTTGAAATCTGAAAAAATAATCTAAGCATCAGAATAAAGTTTTTTTTTGGAAATATTAATGGCTCATAACTTAATAGATTAATTGAAAAACATCAAAAACTAGTATATTTAAAGGATTTTTTCACAATTTAAGGCAATTCACGGTATTTAATGACAATAAACGGCATTTTTTATTTTATAAAAGTTTAATCGATTATATGACATCATTTTGAAGATTGTTTAGGTGTTTGATAAAGGCTTTTTATTGAGAAAAATAGCACTAATAATTAGCAAGAACAAAGATAATTTGCATCCAATTTTTTTAGCAAGTGCGTACTTGCTAAAAAAATTGGATGCTTATTCCGTAACTAAAATAAGGATCAAACCTTCCCTATGCTTATTTATACGCTAACAATTTTAAAGATAATAAAAAAAGAACGATTTAATACACATTTTAAGAATATTGCAAATGTATTTCGTATTTTTGTGGTAAGTTCTTGGCTCTAAATAAATATTTTTTATTAATTATTTAATTAAATTATAATTCTAAATAAATTAGTTTCACATTGGGTATTTCTATTTTCATACTTAGTATATAATAACTATAACTTTTTATATATTTAATTGTTTTAGTTTTATAAATGTTGTGTTACAAGTGCGGTGTAGAATGAGGGTAGTGTTGTGACATTACGCAAGTTGTTAGCATATTTTAAATAATTCTGTACATGATAGACGGGAGGTTTCGTTCGTTATTCTAATGGAAATCAATTGCCACATCCTCCAAATTATTCCAATCTATATTCTGATATACTGTCCATTTCTGATGTAAAATGTTGGCGGCGGATGGTTGTGCTGATCTCTCTTACCAGGTACAATGTTACCATCATCATCGACTACAAGTTTCGCCTTGCATTTACTTCTGGTGCTCGCTGAACATTTCCAGTAGCTAGTTTGTTTTGTTGAAGAATGACTGTTGAAGCTGTATGTGTAGTCTCTGTGCAGAATTAATTTCATGCCTCTCTTTGAAGTTACGTATTTAATTTCTGAAATAAAGAAAAAAGTATTATATGCACCACCCAAATTTTTGGCAACAACGCTCGACAAGCGAGCCAAGGCCCGCCAATGCAGAGAGCGCCCGACCCTCTCTGCCGATTTCCCTGCGAGCCTCAGCCCTCAGCGCCCCAGTCCCTAGACCGCGCTCAACCATCAAACTCACTTCCCAGCCCTGAGGCCTACTCAAACGCCGGTTATCCCAGCTGCGACAGCCAAGCCCGTCACACTCATCATGTCTCCTGCGCCTGCACCAGCAGCGGTCGCTTGCCCCCCTCCATCAAATCCGGCCTTCAGCCAACATAAAGTCATCGCGAGCACCCTAGGAGTGTTCTACAGAGACCGAGCCCAACAGTTCAATAAAGCCACTATCGCTACTCGCGGTAACATGGTTCACCTTTCGGCAGTCCTCGAGGAGTTCGACGACGTCACCCAATCCATACTTAACCTCCCCCACTTCCGAGTGTAGGGACCAACACTATATCATTACATCAAACACAGACTGCGATGCGTTCCGGCCTCGTTGCAGAGGCCCGCCGCGTTTTTTCCGATGTCAAAACGCGGCTACAAATCCCGGCCCCTTTTATAGTCGTTTCAATCATGACCCCCTAAGTCGAGCCTCGTATCCCACAGGGGGTGCCCTTAGAGTGTGGTCATGGAATATTCTAGTCGCTTTTAGCCCTGCCCGGGGCCTTAAATTCATTAAGTTCACAACGGGATAGTCCGGATGAGCGGTGTAACGACTCTAATGAGTTGAACTGCGAGTGGCCATATAAAAAAAAAGATCCATCACTAAAAGGCCAAAATAGTTTAAAATGTTTTTTATTACTACATTGTACATTAAAACCACTACGTAATTATAATTACATTTTCAAGAACTGTTATGAGGCAGTATCAAATCAACTATAGTCTCCGCCAGATAAGAAAAAATTAAAAGTCATTGACCCGACTTGTACCAAAAAACTCCACAAAACTTCATTAGCGATCGCTCGCCATTCAAAACTGTCGGCCATACTGCACCGGTCGAGTTTCATAATACCAAACACTCATCCCAACGGAAATAAGTAGAAATACGTAAATTTAAAGAATAAATTGTGGTATTTTTTTAAGCTTCAAAAAATACATTTCATACATTGAAATATGTAATTGCTGTGGTCTATGCATTTAAAAAATAATTTCCTTGGTGTATTTTTATTTTTCGATATTTCTTATGTTTTCAACTTATATTTCAATAACAGAACATGCAATAATTGGATTTATTTATCCAGCTTTAACTCATACTCATAGAAGTATACAATGAATTTAAATAACCGAATTTTAAAGTTCATACCAAAAAATCTAATTTTTTAGGTTATGCCCTCATACTCATGCGCTGAGTGTGACGTCAGAGCAAGTCAGGGGTGCATTACCTATCCACCATTTTGTAATTAAGTACCTATCGTGTCCTTCGTCTCGAGTGTCATTCCAGATTGGTTTGCGCATGGGATTGACTGAGCGAACTCATACTCGAAAACTTTGCATTTGTTATCTTGCTGTTAATCTTTCTAGTGTTTTGTTTTGTTAGTTTGATACTGTTTTGTTTTATTTTTGTTATCATTGTTTATCAAGAGTGAGGAAGTGAGTATGGATCCACGAACAACCCAAAAAGGCGACGACAGAGAATCGTTGAACCTCAAGCAGGTTGGTTAATTTATTTTTAATGTACCTATGCAATTTACCTATGAAATGATAGACCAAGTTAATTAATTGAGTTACTAAAGGTCGAGGAACGATTTTTTCAAGGTCAAAGTTATTGCTAGACCCTTATGAACTTGGAGGATTGTATTGATGCTTTGGATGATTATAATTCTATAACTACATACATTCTTATATTATCACGGATGAACTGAAGTAATTGCGGGTGGATGTTTATGTGCAGGCGAAACGGTCTACCCTCTTTCTTGTTCGTTTTTTGCGATCAATGCCACACAATAGGGTATTTTACTCCATATGAAAGAAATTCTAAAAATATACAATTCAGATAGCTTAGGCAACAAGCAATCGGAAAATGTTAAATTTAATTAATAAAATAACTGAATAAATTTTAAAATTGATTTCAAAGTTTTCACTTTTTTTAGTCTGTTGTTTTACAGCGAAACAGTGTCCGCCATGATTATTACGTCTTAAGGTCATGTAAACAAAAAACTGACAACTGTCAACTGAGCAACTATTACTATTTTTGTATTATAAAACTTTACATTTTATTTTTATTAAAATAGTAGTAATAATACCATGGAAAAAATAAATACTACCATATAATAATACCATAAACTATAGTGAAAAAATACAACTAAACAGAAAGACTAATAACAGCGCATTTGTTTACATAACCAACTGACGTCATGACCACAGAGTAACATGGCGTCAAGCGTTTTTGTGATTTTACGCGCGAAAATAGAAATTGTAAAATTGAAATGCAGTTTTATGGCACTTATCGATTGAATATATTTTTTTTGGTGGTTTACTAGGACCGTAGGATCAAAATGACATACTTTTTAAAAATGGGTGTAATACCGTATTCCATTCCAAAACCATATGATTTTAAAAGAGTAACAATGGAGTTTCTTGCCAGTTCTTCTCCATAGGAAACGACCAACCCGAACCGTGCATCTTTTCTTGACGTTTTATAAGTGCCCATGTAGGCCTATGTGATATAAAAATATTTTGATTTTGATTAAGTTGGGCCCGAAATGGAAAGTGCTAGAGTGACTGTTGTGTGTTCCATTATTATTAAAAAATATGTAATTCGTTACGACACTATGTGCCTATTTTTGCTTTTATTTGAAATAAATGATTCGAATTTGAATTTGGTTTAAGGGTTTCATTAAGTACTACATATTAGGTACCTTCCAAAATAAATATTATTGAATAATAATTATGGTTTTGGCCAAAAGGTTTGTAATTCATGTCATCAAGGACGCCCCGTACCGCGATACGTTTGTTTACATCGTGCGGCGACACTTTTTACTACTACACTTTACAATTGTTCGTATCGTTTGAATACATTGGTACACGGGGGTTAACGACCTTTATTTTTTTCTTATCTGGCGGCGACTATAGTCAAGGATCAGTCAAACCGGTACGATCAAATTGCGGACTAACAACTGACATGACCGCAATTAGACCGTACCGATGTGGCCGTGTTGTTACTGCTACACATGATAATATGTTTGGGTCGGTATGATTCGGTACAGCTGTGCGTTACAATGAATATGTACACGACACACGTACATGTTTGGAAAAGAACAGACTCCAGTATTTATGGCTCACCGACTGGCGCGAGTCAGCTGATAGTCACATAGTTATAGCTTTTACTCGGTTTTGTTGTTTAAGAAAATAGCTGAACATTCGAACCCGTACAAATAAGCTCTAACTACATATTTTAAAGTCATTCGCACTTTAATTAAGGTGATGGATGGTTATGGTCAAAGCGACCAGATGAAACATTACCATGATCAGCTAGAACTATTTTTCCGGGCTTTTTGTTCCGCATTTTACTAATTTGATCATGAACTTTTACAAACTAAAGGAAAGTTATGTACACCTTAAGTAACCTTATAATATCGAAAACTAAACAAAATTGTTGAATAATAATTACAATGACATTTCAAGTGACCTGTTGATGATTTTTTAATATAAAATAGCTTATAACTTCATATTAATTAAAACAAACATACAACTTATAGAACATTATGTAAAAAACATTTGCTATGTATATTAAAACATCTTTTTTTGTCTTCGAATTTAAGATTGAGATTCTATATGAAATAATACTAATGTAAATAATTAGTTATTTTACGTGCAAATTATGAGATGCATTGCAGTTTTTTGAGGTCGTTCGTTGTGCACTGATAGAAATGCTTTCGTTTGATAAATATATTTTAGTCAAGCCGTATGTGTGATCTTAATGTTGATCTGCTTTTCTTTTTCGAATTTATAATATGTATCCTTTTATAAGTCTTTAAACTGACATGGTTACTAATATTATAATTAACACTTGAAACGGGATATTTAACATGTTAATTATTTAAATTGAGTTTCCGATATTGATGTTTACGAGCAGAAAAAACGAATAAGAAAGAGGGTAGATCGTTTTGTCTGCTCGTAAACATCCACCCGCAATAACTTCAGTTCATCCGTGATCCGTTTGCCACATCGCCGAAATATCGGAAACTCAATTTAAATAATAAACATGGTAAATAACCCGTTTCAAGTGTTAATTATAATGTATCCTTTTATTTGAAATCACAGGACATAAAGTTTGCGAGAGTCAACAAGAAAAAACAGTGTTTTGTATTTAAATACTGATATACTGTCCATTACAGATGACATATTGGGGATTAGGATGGGTGTGGTCTCCGTCCACCGATTTAATATTACCCAGATCATCTATTACTATTTTCGCCTTGCAGTTTTTTCTGACGCGTCCAGGACATTTCCAGATTGTGATACCTTTGATAGCAGAATAACTACTGAAGCCGTATGTGTAATGTTTATGTAGTACTAGCTTCGTACCTTGCTTCGAATTGATGTATATGTAACCTGAAATAAGAACAATGTTTAAACATATAAATGGCTTATGTTTTGGTATGCCATAGGCTTACATTTTTAAAATTGACTAAAAACTGATTTCATCGAAAGTTAAAATACGAAAGGGCTTGACAAGACTTGACTGAGCTTGACTTTTTTTTAAAGTTTCTGTAATCAAACCAACAATCATGGTCAGTCTACGAAAACAAAAACTCTGATTTAAACATTTCAAGCATTTAATTTCAAAAACATTCAAAATCCATTCACTTGTCTCTACTTACAGAAGATTCTATATTAATTAAATTAAAACAAAACCTGTACGGTCAAATTGCGGACCAACAACTGACATCCTCGCAATTAGACACATGAAAATATGTTCGGATCAGCATGATTCGGCACAGCTCACACTGGTTCAAGCGCCCTACAAGCGCGGTCATAAATACCTTACTTTACAAAATTTGTTAAATGGGACTTTTTCTGAAGGGTAAATAATAAAAAAATACTTTACTAATGTACATTAATGCTTTAATTTTTCATTGCTTTTATTTCTAAGAACTAGGCCCCACAAAACCGATTCGACCGTTGGAATCCATCGTACAATTTTTTTTTTAGTTCAATCAATGCGGTTTTATTCATATACTGGCTCATATTTAGGTAACTATTTATTGGTATTATCAATGTGATTTAATTATGAACTTATCAATAAGCTTAATATTTAAGTGCAGGTGGTTGATGGTTATGGGCCAGTATTCCAGTGATGATAATGTTCGTGACCGTGTCTATTACTAACTTCGCTTTACAGCTCTTACTGCGGCTGGAGGTGCAGATCCAATGATCAATCGGCTGTGACAGAAGTGTGCGCTGAAAGAAGTATGTGTAGCCTTCGAGCTGAATGAAATTCTTGCCCGTTCTAGATTGGATATACCTGAAATCTAAAAACGAAACTATCAATACTATAGACAGGACAACGTATTAACAGGTTTATTAATTTTTATTAGCATTTTTTTGCGGATGGAAAATCATCATGGCGGTGAGTGTGTCAGACTTGTACTGACTAAAACCTACCTATGTTCCTTATTGCCCATTATGTTTCGGGGCCGCATACGCTAGATTTATTTAATTATATTATAGTTACTTCTAAACATACATAGTCATATTTTTTAGATTATAGTGTAAGTTAATCTCCGTCCGATGCTAATAATTCTGGTTGGTGATTATGTTTGTTGTTTATAGTTATTGCTATTACTGTTTATTAATACCAGTTTTCCTTTACAGTTTTTATTAGTGACTGACTTGCAGAACCAAGTATCGCTTGCGCTATGTTGATTGTAAGTACTTCATAGTAGTTCAAAATGTAAAACTGAACTTTATTACTGGACAACATAAAACCTGATACAGATAATGAGTAAAGCTCTCAAATCTCATGCACAATAGATATATTTAGATTACGAATGAAATCACATTCACACAAAAGTGAACCATTTTGTTTCTTCGATCAGTTTTTTAAAATAACAATGAACTAAGTTTCCAGGAGACGATACGTTTTTTGGTAAACTATCAGAATATTGGACATGAAAAAAAGTTCTGTGTTAGCACTTGTTTAATAATATATTCAATGATTAAGCATACTACTATTAAAAACACGGTCAAATGCCAATCTAATTACTTAATTTATTTTTATTAACGCACTTATTTATAATATCAAGAAGAATATACCAATAGGAGATAATCATGTACACATACTTAGCAATAGCACCTAAAATTGTATAAACTCAGGTTCGAGCTAAATTATTTAATGAAATTATAATTAGATTTTTATATATTGTAGTCATGGGAGGACTGCATGTAAAAATATTGGAACCTACAAAAGTATGATTTGTTGATTTTGGTTTACGTAGAGGCTCAGATTTCTTTAATCAAGTATAAAATCATCACAGATAAGGATGTCAACGAGTTCAGGTTAATTACGCCTTCTGCGTCGTGTCGATAATTCCTTTTACGATTAAAATTAGCTCTGATTAGAAAACTGCCACCTCAGGACAAAGTGCAGGTTGATTTACACAGATCAGGATAGGAGGTGAGCTATAGTTTGTGTGAGGGACCGCAGTCATCTCCTGCTTCATCTGAATACCCCCACGGGAACAAGTTGTATCTGCAGCGGCTGATCTGACTTCGTAACCGTGTCCCGTTTAGAACTGATCATAAATAATCTTACTAAAGGCACAAAGCTCTGGCGATACTGAGGCAAGTCCGCGCGGTGACTTTATCGTGATTCTAAAGTCATTCCACTATTGGGGCAGTTTAAATACCTCTAATTTCTGTCTCTTGACCTCGATGTTGTCCGAGGACAGAGATGTTGGGACCATACAAGTTAGTTGCCACAGTCACCGCAAGCGGATGTAGTCTCACATCCTGTGTATACAATATTAGTTCCTTGTTTTGACACCATTTTATGTAATTCTAATATGTTTTCCATGACTAAAGAAATATTGCGGCGGCGGATGATTGTGTTCTTTGTTATAGACAATGACAGTATTGTCAATACCTAAGGTGAGTTTTCCTTTACAATTCTTGCTTCTTCTGGAAGAACAACGCCAATGATTTGTTCCTTTACTTTTACAGGATTTGTAATGAAAGTATGTGAAGTTATCGAGAAGTATCAACTGCTTGCCTTGTCTTGACAAGATGTACTTGATATTATCTGAAATTAAACACAATAAGTTAGGCGCTGATTTGGCATGACGCATAAATCATTTGAATACCTGTTGTAGTAGGGTATGGTTTTAGCTTTCAAAACGTAAAAGTTCAAATATCACTCCAAACACTCAGAACTCACACTCACATTCAAGCAAATAAATGAATTAACTTGTATTTTGCTTTATTATTTATATTTTTCTAAAAATACCACCACAGAGATAATACATGGCTGGCGGATGGTTATGGTATCCACGTTTGGAAACCAGTTGCCTATGTGTGTAATCTTGGCACAGAAGTAACGACTGGCCTCTCGGATACTACGAATGTAATGTCGCTATCTGAAATTAATTAAAACTATCAAGGACTTTGCAGTTGTTACATTTTTTGTTAATGCCAGCGATACATTTTCTTCTGTATGTAAGTGGAAAATGTTGAAAAGCAACACATAGCAAATATAATTAAACTGTGCAAATTATTTAATGTGAACAGTGTAATAGCATTTATCAATAAAGTTTTCTTTTCTATTGTAAAGTGTAATTCCCAGGTACGTCTGGGATTATACATAAATTATAAATGCCATATCCAGAAATTTTGTATTGACTTCAAATATTTCAGTCCCGCAAAATCACGTAATCAATTCAAAATTAATTGCTATACCTATAGTGGCTATTGTTTAGTGAAAAGCAAAAATACTACTCGATTACAACCGTCCGTCTTATATGAGTAAGATTAGTAGATACATTCAACACCGACAAAACAATAAAATAATTTCTGTTAATTGTGAACATACGCATATGCCAAATACATTGTGTGTCAAGAGAAATATATTTAGATATGGTTGGTATAAGAATTTTGTCAAAACAATTGTTTGGTATGTTATCACGACTTTTTGACCGATTATTATTATAGTAAGCTTTCAGACATAGCTTACGTTTTATAAAATATTTCAATTTATTGAGGCTTAGTGTTTGTAGCTATTTTATAGCCTCGTGGCAGGAACGACAAATTTTAATTTGTGTTTGTTTCTCATAATTATGTTGTGGGTATCACTATATTTTGTTAAACAATTTTATATTTGTATGTGTGTACAAAAGGCTTTCGTAAATAAACTGAGACGGCACAGTAAGTATATTAATCTGCTTAGTGATAGTGTCTAGGACTTAATTTATAAATTGAACGAATTGCCCTCTTTTGCAAAATAAAAATTGTCTGATGTTCAGTCAATTTTTATTTTGACGGCATGGCCCCACAAGAGAATACTATACGACATCACACTGTAGAAATAACTAAAAAAACTAAACGGGCTGTCTCCAAATCACGTTTTTTTTTCTAACGGTGTATGCTGCAGAGCTAAGTTTTTTTTTGATAACTTATCTAAATGAAGGCCTCACTGAATCTTAGCATCCAAAGTTAAGACTAAAAATACTGTATTATCTTCCGATTTCAACTCTTCTTCCTTGATTAGTACACTAGTTTCCACTTGCCTACCATGATGTAACTTAAACTTAATGCATTTAGTCTTTTTCTAATTTAGAAGTTAACCAAAAACTTAAAGGTCGTTAAACGTTAGCCGCTGACGATTTAGTTTAAATAAAACAGAAGTGTCGTCTGCAAACAACAGTACATCATTATTATCCTTTATGAGGTATGGCATGTCTATTCTATTCTATTTTTAATTAATGGCAATTAGAGCCGATGTCGACTATTCTGCCAATGTCCAGTGAATTGAAAAAACCATTTATATAAATAAGAAACAAAAAACGGGCCAAGAACCAACTCAAGAACAAGGCTCAATGCCTTGTGGTACTCCCATTCTTACTACAGATTCTGGAGATCTTTTCCCGTTAACATCAACTTTTAGAATCCTACGACTCGAATATGACGTAAGAAGATTCAGAGGTGTTCCGGATTCCGTACTGATGTAGTTTTCTTATTAATGTTTTATGGAGAACGCAATCGAAGCCTTGGACAAATCGCAAATAATGCCCAAAGCATTCGCATTATCATATCGCATTTATCTTCCCAGGCATTATAAATGTGTCTTAAAAGTTCAATATCAGTAGTTGAACGACCCTTATGAAAAATCTTTGCATTTCTTCTAAAATGATTATAAATATTGACACATATTAATTTTGAATAATTAATACAACGTTTTCTTTTTTAATATTCATTATAATAAACCTTAAAACACACGCACACGAACACAATAACAAAAAAATAGGAAAGTGAGATCATACAAATGGTAATTTTTGTATATATTTTAATGCAATATATAAACTATAATTTAATATCTATAGCCATTATCCTTTGAAAATATGACATTTGAAATTCGAAAATTTTATTAAAAATATTAAAGCATTACCTTAAAAACAGTATTAATATGTTTGGTACACATCTTCACATTCTCACAAATTCATACACACACACACACACACATACATCACATGGATCACATTTTTAAACTGCTTATCCCAGACTAGATTTATTAGTATAATGTAAGTAACATATTGTTTTGTATTTGTTTGTAAGTGTGACTAGATTTTATTTATCTACGTGTTACTAAACAATTCATACATTAATAATACATTTTAACTCGAATGTCACAAACATTTATATTAAATATATTTTTACAAGTTCGTACTCCACAAGTTACAATTTACAATAAAACCCATTACTGATACAATACTTAGAAGGTGCGTGCTTGTGTTCTAGTTTCGCTGACAGCACAATCCGACGCGATGGTTTCGCGTGCTTGGTGATCTCCATCCTGGCACGACAGTCCCCTCCATGGGTACAGTTCCAGATCTTTGTAGACTTCTTCAAACTCTGCTTGCGACAGTAGTAAGTGTAGCCGTTCACTATTGCCACTTCTTTGCCGTTGAGTCTCTTTATAAATTGTACTGTAAACATATTGACCGTGTTAGTAAAGGAGGAAAGAATTCAGTCAACACATATTTCAGTTGGTAAAAATAACAAAAGTAATAGTACAGTGGTTTACAGGCGATGTTTATCAGGCTTAGAATTCAATACTGACTTCTCATTATGCAGAAAACTCGATACTGCGAGGTTAATCGAACTGTTATAAAACATGTTTCATAGTCAAACGTTTATATTTTCATTTATTTCCATTTATTTAACTTATTTGCTCACTTTTTAAGAAATAGACTTTAATTTATAAACATTATTAATCCCTTGTGACAAAAAAATATAATATGAAATTAAATACTACTTAACTTATAAATAAATTAATAAATATAATATATAATAGTCAAAAAATTCGTCTTCAACGCTGTCAGTTGGCTATGTCCCCAAGAGACTGGTCGCGTTGCCACCATTAAAATAGGCGGTATTATAGCTTTACAGCTGGCTACTTTACTTCAAAACAAAGCAAGTGATTAACTAAAATCATTTTATGAAATTAAATCAATTTAACCTTTTTGTGTTGAATAATAAACTTTTCGTACCACTTGCTCAAAAAAGTGACATTCTATGCCACAAAAAGCGAACATAACAATAGTCATTTTTAATCTGTCAAAAACAGGGAAAGAAAATTGTACTGAATTTCATTCATCCCCTAGGGAGAGAATGTGATTTAAAATTGGAATACTTAATACTGAACTACATCTGTGTTTACACCATAGAGTTTGTAGGTATATAAAGCATTAAGCATCTTTTTTAAAAAGGAACACGCAATTAACATGCAGTTATGATTATTAAATAAAATTACCAAAACCGACGAGGTCATATGAGCTTGATGCCTTTGCTTTTCCGACAAAACATATTAGTCTAGGAATTTGCCGCGATTTTGTTTTCTTCAAATACATAAACTTTAAGTTTATTTTTATAAATAAGTTAATGTTCTAAAAATACATTATTAAATCAAAGCGACAGTGACAGTGTATTGTCGGATTCCATCAGTGCAAATGCTGCCGCAATCATACTCATCAACAATAACTGTTCCAAACAAAAGTATAGCTCTCTTTATAAATCAATCAATCAATCAATCAAATCATTTATTTCAATTAGACCATTACAGGCACTTTTGAAAGTCAAGAAACAAAATGAATCTACAGTCCCGGTCACAAGGCATAATAACTTGTGAAAGTACTGTAGTTGCCCATTCCAAAGCGTTGATCTCTATGGAGAAGAATGGGCAAGAAACTCCATGGACACTCTTTTAAATTATAATATTTTTACAAAATCGTGTTTACATCATTCATGTTGAGATTATACAAATATGTGAGAACGATGTAAAAAGGCGTGCACAGTAAGAGCGTCCAGAGTAAATAAAAAGCAAAATTTAATTTTAAATCTAAATAAGTTTAAAAATGAACCGTGGTAGCTAAAAAATGACCAGTCCCAACTGACAGCGCCCGTTCACGAACATGACGTATGGATCAGCCCCATTCAGCTCGACCATTTTGAAGGGAGCTAAATGACCCGACACACCCGCCACCATCAGTGAGACATTTAAGTGAGCATGACACTATCAACCACCAGGGCTTCGTCAAGTCAATGATAATACATAGCACTCACATATGGGCTTAATAATTATACAATACTAGAGAATTGATTCTAGACATTGCAAAGATAGTCTTACAATCTTCTGCAGCTTCCACTATAGCTTCGGATACTAACCAATGAGTTTATCCCTATGCTTGTGGAGCAGGACTAGCATTAACCCAAGCATTTTTATCATCAATATAATCCCCCAACTTATAATATGCTTGCCTACATAGTGTGCGTTTAATACAAGATTTAAATTTCGTTTCATTCAGTTGAAGAATGTGGGGAGGTATATTATTGTAGCATTTTAAACAGTACCCCATGAAAGATGAGTCTACTTTAGCTAACCTGAAACCTGGTTGAACTAATTGGTCCCTAATTCTAGTATTATAATTGTGTCTGTCACCTCTTTTACTAAAAAGATGCAAGTTTTTCCTAAATAATTGGACCAATGTTCGAATCTTAACTTTTACTTCTAATGTCATTATCTTTAATAAATGCTTATCTCATATTATTACTATGTTAATTTTTTCGCAAATGGTACGAAAAGTAGAGTATTTTCCTCGGTGATAAAGCTGTCTTAGTCTTGGGTAAACTTAAATCTCTCGCTACACTCAGGACTCGTCTTAAATCCCTCGCTTCGCTCGTGATTTAAGTTTTTAACACCCTCGCTACGCTCGGGAGTAAACCTCGAGTCCTTCGTTACACTCGCGATTTAAATCGTCACCCGCGACAGAAGACACTGCTTTATCCCCTTGGTTAATAATCTACTATTATTCGAAGCAATAATACTAGTGATTATGTTCAGTCCTATGATTAATAATCACGCTGTCAACAGTTATGATAGTAGATCGACATCCCGTTGCGATCCGGCTACAGGTCCATCGCACTTTGGCCCCTTTACATGCATTAACCCGATTATATCGGTAGGGACCAACGATGATTACAGAGTTGCCACGCTGTGACGTACTGAACACAGGACGTATTTCTGTAAAACATAAATATATTGTTATGGCTGTGTTAGCTCATCAAATGTGACTACTTATACAGAAGAGTGAAGAATTCAATGTGGTAGGCGAGCCACGGTTTAGTAGAGAGGAACAATGAAATATATTACAACCAGGAAAATATTTATTTAACATTAAGGAGCATTTGTATTATATTTTATAATGGTGTATCCTACACCATTATCATAATTAATAATTAAATTATCAGCCAAGAGGTACTAGCTAAACATTGTAAGTAGGTTTCACACGACTTTCAACAGCAGGTTATGTTATTTTTATTTTTAAACACAAATGGTTGTATGTATATACCATTTGCTTCATTTATTCCATTTGTACATATGTTGCACGTCTTCTTAAAACGTCTTGAGCAATTTAGCCGTGCTTTCCTTTTTTTATACTAACAACTAAATAACACTATCTACAGTTATGATGGTAGACCGGCATCCCATCGGATACCTGGTACAGGTCCATCGTAGTTTGGCCCCTTTGTACCCACTGGACCGATTGTACCGATATGAACCGTACTTGATCACAGGGGTACCATTCTTTGTATTACCAAAAACAGGCTCTGAAAAAATAACTCTGACGTCATATTTTGATACGAAAAAAATTTAATTATGAGAGAGGGTACTTTAGATTCTCAATTAAATATTTGTTTGTTTGTTTCATAATACGTTTATTAAGCGGCCTGGTTGAAGAAGTCATTTTAAGGTAAAGGAAGGTAAACAAATATCGATTTAAATTGATTGAATCACTCCTTGACTTCTATTCAATCATGTTATTGAAATGATATTTTCTTTCAATAATTGTTCACAAATTCACAATGATGATGACTACACAAAAGTATGAAAAATAACAAAAAGTTTAATTGGTATTTACTATTTATATCAGTTTATGTTTTGCAAAGGTCATACACATTTTAATAGGTTTTAATCCTATTAAAATGTGTATGATGAGATGATAAAAATATTTCGTTTCGAGTTGTACAAACATTATTGAATTATGTTAGCCCTCCACCATGCAATACCGAACTTGTAACATAATAAATGAGTTTTTCTAAAACCCTTTGTCATTGCCCATCAATGGTTGTGCTCGGCCGTATGACTAACAAGGAGATCATTGAAAGTAACCACACTTGCTCGGCAGCCACTGTTGTGCCTCGTACAGTACCACCGGATTCTGGGCCCGACTTTACAACGATTCTTTCGATTATACCGGTATCTTCCCAGAAAGATCACGGGATTCCCAAGCTTAGTGATGCCATAAACTGGCATTGTAGCTGAAACATAAATCAAGTGTAAGTCCTTTAAACGTGGTTTATTAACCTTTTTAGAGTTCGACATCCATAATCATAACTAAGAGGTGCAATAGGAAAGAAAAAATAAACGCAATGTATTGAAATATATTTTTATAATGCAAACATAGTATTGATTGTTACTCGGAGATTTAGAACATAAATAAAACAGTCAACAATTTGAACTTCTTTTTTGTTAATTTATTTATCAAGGTCTGTATGAGTCCAAAATAGTATTACTACTTACACTATTATGAACATTGCGGAACTGTTTCAAAATACATATAATAACCCTGTTAAAATAACAGAGGACTGTTAGTGAAGCGGCAGCGCGACTTCCAACAACTAGCAAGCGAGTGGTATAACTTTTCGGTACCATAAATCAATGTCATACATTTTGACTTTTCTATTATCATCCCCGCTGATAGAACGTCACTGTATCTAAGCCGTCGTTTTTTATTTCTAGATATGTATATGTTCTTGCTTATGTATAACTACAACATTATCGACAGTGACGGGAACGTTACGTGCTGACGATGTGTGAGTGCAGTGCTACCTGCGCTTGGACCCGCTGTACCTAGTAGCGCAATTATACCGATAGGGTTGCCACTCCTCGTGTTGCTGATAACCGATTTTGATTCTGTAGCTGTTTTAAAACATAAAGGATATTACATTTTGTCGATCAAGAAAACAGCGTGAACAAGAGCAAAGACATATTATTTAGTGCGTGTACCACCCCGTAAGTGTCTGCGTAATGTTTGACAGGTATCGGTCATGAAACACAGTAAGGGAAACAAAATGGTAATTATGATAATTATTTAACAAAGATTTTGTTTATTTAGTTATTTACTACTAATTTATAGCACCTAGACATATATCAACCTAGACACATTTATTTAGGAATATATTTACTGATGATGCTTACACCACAAAGTTTTATTGCTGTATAACTATGTCAAAAGTATTTAGAATTAAAAAGGTTCAAGGACACTGTCTCAATGATTATGTTCAGTCTTATGGCATATAATTACATTGTCAAAAGTAATGATAGTAGATCGACATCCGTATGGATACCGGTTACATGTCCATCGCACTTTGGCTCCTTTGCACCTTAACTCCCGATTGTACCGATAGGGACCAAGAATTATGACAGGATTACCACTATATGTTGTGCTGAAAACAGGCTCTAAATCTGCAACAAGACAAACAATAATGAGTACTAAATGCTCAAAGAATCTGTGGTATTTATTGGGAAAAGGGCAGATTACTGGACAAAATTAAAGCCATTTAATTTGAGAAAATGTTTATTTATAGCTAGAAACAAATTTTAAAACAGAATGAATATTATTTAAAGTATAAGCGATTATCCTAGTGGCTATGTTCACTTCTATGGCTAACAATGACACTGTCGATAGTAACGATAGTAGATCGGCATCCTACCGGATACCGAGTACAGGTCCATAGCACTCTAGCTCCTTTGTAACTGTTAACACGATTATACCGATAGGGCCCAAGTACGATGACATCTTTGCCATACCTTGACTTGCTAAATACTGGCGCGTAATCTGCAATAAAATTGATGATTAATAGTTTTACATTATTACACTGGTTTGTGAATTTGCATAATTATATATTTTTTTATTTGTCAACAAACTAATGTAAATATGTATGTTTTCGGGTTTTAAGTTTCAACGTACTGTCGTAGAAATAAACAGTTCGTTACTTCACAGAAACTGTTTGAGCCGATCATATTGTACGATTCTAAAAACTACAAACTTTTCATTTGTAAAACCAGTATTTATTCATCTACACAGAAACAAAAATTTGGTTAAGTTCAAATATACTTTAAATATATAAATTTGGTTACTACGATAAGATTGTGCGATACAACAAATGTAATACTAGTTACATACTAACGAAAATAATTATTGGGTAATAATAATTGTAAATATGTTGTGTTAAATTTTTACCCCTGTTTTATGGTTAAGAAACAGTTCAGCTACAACAACATGACGTAATAAAAACGTCTAGCACCATCTCTTTCTCACACTGGAATAAATAGTGCATCGTTTATCTCGAGCTATTCGAAATCTCCGTACTGTAACGCGCACCTATACAAATCAACAACTAAACTATAGTGAATGTCTTCTCTCTAAGAACAAAACCCAAGTTACGATCGTTTCCTACTCCGTATTACTAACGGACGTAAGATTAACCCCTTTCTATTCAAAGCTGATGAATCGGAATAGAGTTCATTTCGAAGTATCGAGCTATGTCCGAATGGGACCGTAACTTCGTTAACCAACTCACAGAGCAGACCCACTGATCACACGCAATGTTTCGAAGTAAGTCATCATCATTTTCCTGCCCTTGTCTCATTCTATTTGGGGTTGGCAACACGTTTTCGTATTCCATTCTTCCCTATCAGACGTCACGGCATCATTTACTCCTTTCTTCTTCATATCATTCCTTACACAATCCATCCATCTTTTCTTTGGCCTTCCTCTCGCTCTCCGTTCATCAACATTTTTAATGTTTCGAAGTATATGTGTTGAGCTATTAAAACCCTAATGGTTATGATCATGCCGGGGTTGCGGGTTGTTGCCGGGGTTGCGGGTTGTTCGAAAGAGATACCGCGGTCCCGGAACGTAAAGGGCAATAGAAGGAACATGGGTGGGTTTTAGTCAGTTTAAGTCTGACATGCCCCCCGCTCCGCCCAGAGCGGGGGAAGTCATCGGATGATTCCCCACCCGAAAAAACAATGGTCAACATTAACAATCGATCATACGAAACATGTACCCGAAACAAAGGCGGATGCCGATCTATGGCATCCGCCTTTGTTCGTACATGTCCATCGCACTTTGGTCCCTTTAAATTTCTTAATCCAATTATATCGATAGAGACCAAGGATGATAACATCGTTGCCGTTTCTTGTCTTACTGAAAACTGGCTGCCAGTCTGTAATAAAATGCATAATGTCTATTTAATAAGTACATTTACTCATACCTCAAGGAGGAAGCCTAACAATTAAAACGCGGTATCATAACGGAACTGGAGCAAATGACCTACAGTCTAATATGATTTTGTTGAATGAAATCATAACAACTATTGTTTACTAAAAAATAAAACTTTATTCAAAACACTAATACTAATGATTATGTTTAGTCATATGATTTACAATAACACCGTTAACAGTAACGATAGTAGATCGACATCCCGATGCGAGCCGGTTACAGATCCATCGCACTTTGGCCCCTTTACATCTGCTAACCCGATTGTATCGATAGGGACCAACGACGATCACAGGGTTGCCACGCTGTGACGTACTGAACACAGGACGTATACACGTATCTGGAAAATATAAACACATTGTATATTTGTGTTTTATTAATAAAAAAGTATTCTATCAGTGTCACATAAAAACTACTTTGTACTAGTTTTGAAGTGGTAGGTGAGACACAGCTGGAAGTAGAGTGGGAGAATCAAAGATATTACAATTAGGTTGTTGTTTATTTAGGTATTTTATCAATAAGCATTTACAAAGTACACACCGTACAATTTACATTAATTAAATTATTAGCTTAAGAAACAAAAACATTGTAAGAATGTTACGTACGACTTTGAACTGCAGAAAGAAGAATTAGTGGAACCATAACAAACACTTGGGATGCGGCCACAAACACTAGCACTGACTGATTCTTCAGTGTTTGTAAGGAGCTGTCCACATCCTACTACTTGATAAAAAAAAAACTACACTTTAATGGCCAGGCTTATGGCTAACTATGACATCGTCAATGGTTATGACATTCGATCTAAAACTACAGGCGTTCCTTTTACAATACCAGCGCCGATGATTGGAAACAAAATCTTTAAATTTTTTATAATATACGAGAGCGAAATTTGGTGCCTCATCTTAGTTATTAGGTTAGTTTCTACCGTACACCTGCATATTTTACTAAATGAAAGTTTAAGATCCTTTTATTATGACATCCATAAATACTTTACTACGTTTGTCTAAAACTAACAGTATCAGAGTTATTATAAACTTTATTTACATAGTATGTTAATACCACCGTACAAAACACATAAGTAGTCTTCCTGGTTGTTTTCGGACGCGGCGGCCAATCTCAGCGGAGATAAACCATCGGCGCGGGAAATATTATAATGCACAAGTGTTTGCGCAGGCACAGGAGCACTTTCTGTTCTCTTATTCACATAGTCGGATGGGACGGTAATCAAACACGACCGGAGAGAGATCAGGCGCCGGACCAACGTGTTAACGTGCCTTCCGAGGCACGGGGGTACCGTGCTCAAGTTACTCAACAACGAGATCAACGGAGCAGTCTATAAAATACATACGACACTAGTGACATAATAAATAAGTTCATCCATGCAATGTTGATTTTCACCATCAATGGTTGTGCATATCGTGCTCACGACCAACAAGGAAGTTATTGAAAGTAACCACACTTGCTCGGCAGCCACTGCAGTGCTTCGTACAGTACCACCGCACTCTGGGCCCTTTGCTATAATGCCTTTGATTATACCGGTAGCGCCCCAGAAAGATCACAGGATTCCCATGCTTTGTAATGCCGAAATATGGTCCTGTATCTGTAATATAAATCTAGTGTAAGTGTCATGTAAACATTTTTCATTTTTTTAAACTCAATTATTGTTCCTATAAGCATACTTACTAAGTAAAAACCAAAAACCAAAAATTACCATATTATTATTATAAGAAAATGCACACGTCTATGTATTAAAATACTTTTTTACACTGTAAAAAATATGATGTTTCTGATTTTGTTAAGATCGTCTTCTGGATCTGGGTCGTCCCGGGGCCAATGTACGCCTGATTGTATAGATAGGAACCAATGACAGTATAGTCATGTATGTGATTAAAAGTTTTTTTTTAGCAACTGACTTTAATAAACACCAATTATGTCACAAATGTATGGAAAGTAAATCAAATGATGGATGCATCAGCATCACTGATGAACTTTTCTTCTTGTCTAGCGTTCACCAACTGCGGACCTACCTAAGAAATAAAACATCTTATGGTTAACCAACATAAACCTATTTGTATAAGGTGAATTATAAAGAGCTATTTGTATACAGTGATTATACAAATACAGTAGAGTCTGTTTATAATGACATCGAAAGGAATTGACAAACACGTCATAATAAGCGGACGTTATATAAAGCGTTATGTGAAATGCAAAACCTTTTTTCCCGCCACAATGTTATGTCGAACTTTAAAACGACTGATCCAGCTTGCAGAACAATTGAAGTCGAGAATACCAAAACGCGCGGCAAAACCTTTTGCCTTTTCCTGTAACATAGGACCGCTGATAGGTATTCCTTTGTTTCTCATGTTATTAAACCACTGAGTTAATGCTTGATCAACATTTTCTTGTCGTGATTTTCGAAGCCTCTTCGGTTTCAAAACATTTGAATTGAACGATTGCTTAATGCGGTTCTTGTTTTTAAAAATCATTGAGATTGTCGAATGACCCACGCCAAATTCCTTTGCGAGACATGAGTTAGATTCTCCGTTTTCTAATCTGCATATTATTGCACATTTCTCCTCAATTGTAAATGCTTTACGTCGTTGACATAACATTTTTTTCACTGTAACAAACGAAATACAATGCGTGACTTTCAACCGTCAATTACTCACTGAGATTCAAAACAAAAACGAGCAACGCAGCGATCGTCGCCTCGTCGGGAATCAACGAACATTACCAAAGGTGTATAGCATCATGTCGGTCATTATAACTGGACATAATTTATTAAAAAGGGTCATAATATTATTATTTATTTATTATTTATTACGTCAATAACCGGTTCGTCAATATAGGCGGAGTCATAATAAACGGATTCTACTGTAGCATTTTAGTTTCAATGGTTATGTTTATTCTTAGTCATTAGTACAATTCCGCCGATCGTTACAATAACAATTTTACATCCAGAATCTTTTCTGCCACATTTCCATCGCATTTTCCCCATGATATCTCCTGGTGCGGCCTGATGATATCGATATCCGCCATAGTGCAGCACAGAATTGCCACTCTTCGTCTTGGTGAAAGTTACCTCTGTAAGTGAATAAACCTTTCATGTAGTCAGCCATGTGGTACTTATTTATGAAGAGTACACAACAATAGTAACAACAGTAGTGGAATAGTTGTAAAATGAAACACCATTTTTATTTCGTTAATTTACATTTAAAAGTAAATTATAAAACACTTTATTATTTTTATTACAACTACAACACTGCAAAACAATATAGAGTGTACAATTCATAGTAAATAGCAATCATCCTAGTGGTTATGTTCACTTCTATGGCTAACAATGACACTGTCGATAGTAACGATAGTAGATCGACATCCCAATGAGACCCGGGAACATGTCCATCGCACTTTGGTCCCTTTACAACTACTTACCCGATTATACCGATAGGGACCAAGGACGATGACGTCTTTACCAAATCTTGACTTGCTGAAAACTGGCACGTCATCTGTAATAAAAACACAGAAGTGTTACATAATCTGGTTTGTGAATGTGCATTTCCTTTATTTAGTCTAAAAACAGATGTTACCATCGATGTTTTCGGGTTTCAACTAATACTTACGGAAATCAATAGTTTCTTACCACATACAAAACTGCTTGAGCCAATCATATTTTATGATTTACTGTAATTCTGATATTTACAGACAGAGTGAAAACATTATTTTAAATACTTATTTTTTGTAAAATAATGCTGATAAAAATCGTTTTTTACAGCAAAGATTTATACATCACAAAACACATTCAGTTGTCTTTGAATGATATTGAAACAGAAATAAAACAATCGCTTCTCTTGAATACTTTACACAGTTTAATGGTTATGGTCAGACTTACAGCTAAATATTATGTTATCAACAGTAACGACACTGGAGCGGCACCCACTGGGGTACTTGTTACAATACCACCGCGCTTTGGGCCCTTTACATTTATTCGTCCGATTGTACCGGTAGGGTCCTAGAGTCATCACAAGGTTCCCATTCTTCGTCGTTCTAAAAAGTGGTCTTGGACCTGAAATAAAATTTTGGTGTTGGTCAAAGAACTTCAATGCTCTTAAAAAAAGGCCACTTGGTGGATACCATAATTTAGCAATGCATTAAGATGCGCATCTTAATGCGTTAAGTCAATAGTTACAAATGAGAAAAATTGTACTATGTTTATAATATTTATTTCAAAACACAGATTACATTTTTAAATATTACAAAGCAAAAAAACGTTTAAAAGTAGTCCACAGGTATTGGGACGGGAGCATTGTCCAAACTAACCAAAGAGAGGAACTTAATAAGAATCCCACACCAACTTTCAACAAGAGTGACGTAACTTTTCGGTGCCTTGTGTCAACACATTTTAGAACCTTGACGCTGATAGAATGTCACTCTATCTAAGCCTTCTTAGACTCCCGTTTCTAAGTATGTGTGTGTTCTTGTTTATGTGTAACTACAACATTATCGACTGTGACGATAACTGATTTACATCCCGACGCCGTGCGAGTACAGTGCCATCGCTGTTTAGATCCTTTGTATCTGTTCACGCGATTATACCGATAGGGTCCCCACAGGATAACGTCATTACCATTTCTAGTCGTACTAAAAACCGGGTCGTAATCTGTAACAAACCCTGTTCGTTAAAAAGGAAGAAAGAAATAAACGTTTATTGTCGGTCACCCAAAACTTAAATTAAATAAGCAACTGTCTATCCTGTGTTTCACTGTAGTTACCGGAGTTGGCGTGCCTGTACAATGAATTTTGTCTCAGCGTAGGAACCTAAACAGCGCGAACGTTGGTTTACATATCACCCACGAGGTTCGTACGCAGCTCCTACGCAACTTCTTTTTATAGGTTCAATGTTCTGCAACGTTTTATAATCGTTTAGCGCAGACACTCAGGAGTAATGGTAACGACTTAAGCCACTGCGGATAGTATTAAAAATCTGTTTGATATTTAAGAATTTAATTAATACAATTCAATGGTTGTGTTCATATTACTTTAAAGCAAGAGCAGATTTTCATCAGCGCGACCTACTAGTGCATCGTCATCGGATTGTTCCTTTGCCGGTACACGACTGAGTGTCGCCAAATTCTTTAACAATATTATCATTGCTTCCAAGTGATTATTGAAGAATTCCCGTGCCTAGGTGTGAATCAAAATCTTTCTACCAATATCTTTACAGGTTTGTTACCTATGTTATGATAAAGTGTCTGAAGACTTTTACATTGAGCTGTATTCCCCTACGCAGGGTAGATAGTAACGCTTTTCGTTGTTAACTTTTTCCGAATAAAATAATATCCCATTTCACAGAATTTGATTAACAAAATATAAAAATATTATGGCCGCCATTAACTTCAAAGATATTAATCAGCGGTCACTAACTGCAGTCTGCGTTATGCAGCCTCCATTAGAATCATACATTATCATAGAAAGGTAAATAACCTTCCTGAAATGTTTAAACAGAACTATTATATGAACAAGGAGGTAAGACTTAGATAAACTAGAATTAGAGCAAAAAGAAGAAGCTTTACAAAATTAAATAATTATTTCAATATGAATGGTTATGTTCGTTCTTTGTTAAAATTACAGATCCGTTGACCGTTATAACAACAACTCTACATCCGTAACTTTTTCTGCTACATCTCCACCGCATTTTCGCCATGATATCCCCTGGTGCGGCCTGATGATATCGACATCCTTCATAGTGCAGCACAGAATTGCCATTTAACGTCTTCGTGAAAGTTGCCTCTGTAAGTGAATAAATCCTTCATGTAGCCATTTCTATGCAGATCTTTTGCGGAGCTCGGGGGAGTGTCAGACTTGTACTGATTAAAACCCACCCATGTTCCTTCTATTGCACTTTATGTTCCGAAGCCGCGGTATCTGATCATGATTATATAGTTACCAAGACAACCATTGATGTTGTGGATGTGCATATCGTGCTCACGACCTACGAGGAAACTATTGAAAGTAACACACTTGCTCGGCAGCCACTGTGGTGCTTCGTTCAGTACCACTAGATATTGGGTCCTCTATATCTATTATTTCGATGATACCGGGTAGCATCTCCAAATCAACACAGGATTCTCATGTTTAGTCACGTAGAAAACTTGCACTAGATCTGATATACAAATACTGTGGTATTAGTAACGAAATATTTGAATGCGGAGAAGAAAGTTTCACTGAATGAAAACAAGATTATCATTTACGAAAGTATTCTCGAGAATAAGGTTTAACAAGTAGGACACAAGTGGCAACCTATAATTGTGTAAGCACCAGTTTTCCCTACAAACTAAATGCTCGAAAAATATCAATTTGTAAATAAATAAATAGATTTGAAAAACTAGCGCATTGTGGACCCATTACAATTTTTTGTCCGAATATACACATAGATAGATCACAGGGTTCCCATGACTAGTCGTACCGAAAACTGGCTGTAGACCTGAAACATAAATCACACGTAAAACCAGTTCAGTGCAAGTTTGGATTTCTAATAAAATACACTCAATATTTTTTATAGAATCTGTTTGAAATACAAAATAGGACCTCGGTGAGTAATACACCATTTATATTAAAAAAAAAAGTAACCACACAGCGCTTTTTGCTTGTTTCGCAACAAGTATGTATATTCCATATTTACCATTAAGTAAAAATTAATTTTCATAGAACAAACATAATGTTCGGTGCTGGCGATATATTCCCATGATTAGTGCATCGCGCACTAATTAAATCAACGATTCACAATTCATAAATATCGAATATTCGTCAAAGATTGCAGTCACTACTTCAAGTTACTTTTTAAAACTGTTCTTAGTTAAGTTATTGACCATTTCTTAGAATTCCTTTTATTGTTTTGTCGAATGCATATTGATTAGACGGGCCTGTTGGTCTAGTGGTTAGTGGCCCTGACTGCTTAGCCGGAGGTCGTGGGTTCGATTCCCAACCAGGATAAACTTTGTGTGATGAGCATGATTGTTTGTTCTGTGTCTGGGTGTGATTTATCTATAATATGTATGTATTTATAAATTATATAAGTATGTATATCAGTTGTCTGGTTACCATAACACAAGCTCTGCTTAGCTTGGGATCACATAGCCGTGTGTGAGTTGTCCCAAGATATTTATTATATTTATATACTATTTATTTTAAGTAAATTTAGGTTAAATGATAAAATTCGCAAAATCTTTAAAAAAAACACAAATTATTTAAAACTATAGACCTATCTCTTTGGCTACGGTGCTGTCTAAGGTTCTTGACAGTCTGCTTAACTCACTTATGAGTGACTGTCTCGAGATACATGACAATCAATTCGGTTTCAAATCAGGACTCTCCACTGAGACAGCTATTCTGTGTTTGAAGCAGACTGTCAAGTACTATACTGATCGCAAAACTCCAGTCTATGCTTGCTTCCTCGATCTTTCGAAAGTGTTTTTCCTATGACATTCTATGGGACAAACTGAGCAACACATCCCTACCAAGTGAATGCATTCGTATTCTGAAGTACTGGTATGGGTACCAGGTCAACGTAGTTCGATGGTCGGGTAGGCTGTCTGAACCATACAGGTTGGAGTGCGGGGTGAGGCAAGGGGGGTTGACCTCGCTAACGCTCTTCAACCTTTATGTAAACGCACTCATCGAGAGGCTTAGCAGCACGCATGTCGGGTGTCATGTTGGTGGAGTTTGTGTTAACAATATTAGCTATGCGGACGACATGGTGCTGCTGAGCGCCTCGGTCTGTGGTCTGTCTAAGCTGCTCGGCATTTGTGAGGATTATGCTCTCAGTCATGGCCTGCTCTATAACACCAGGAAAAGTGAGTGCATGGTTTTTCGAGCCAGGGGTAGGTGTCCAGACAGTATTCCCAACATCAAATTAAATAGTGTACCGCTAAAAAGGGTTGACACTTTCAAATACCTTGGGCACCTGGTGACCTGTGACCTGAAGGACGATATGGACATAGAGTGGGAACGTAGGGCGTTGTCTGTGAGAGCGAACATGATAGCTCGCAGGTTTGCTCGATGCTCGCAGGAGGTCAAAAACACTCTTTTCAGAGCGTATTGCACGTGCTTTTATACGAGCGCCCTGTGGGCTAACTATACTCAAAAACAGTACAGCGCCCTACGAATCCAATACAACAATGCCTACAGGGTGTTGTTGGGGCTGCCTCGGTACTGCAGTGCATCGGGGATGTTCGCCGAGTCACGCATTGACTGTTTCTACGCGACGATGCGGAAACGGTGCACATCCCTGGTGCGCAGGGTTCGCGCCAGCTCCAACACCATCTTGAGGATGATGGCTGAGAGGTTCGACTGTCACTACATTAACAATTGTTGCATGCTTCATGTAGTGACAAAATATAATTTATTCTAATTTAATGTAATTTATTTATTTTAATTTTAATGTAATGTATTTTAATTTAAATGTAATGTGTTCTATTTTTGACTCAACTCCAACTTTTAATCTAATATTTAAATGCAATTTTGAACAGTGTAATGTTATTAATTTAATCTTAATGTAATGATTTATTCAATGTTTAAGCTTATACCAATAATTTTATTTTATTTAACTTACAATTATACCTATTTAAAAGCAAAATTTAAAAATGACATTTGTGATATTATGTATGTGTAATGGATTGTATAAATTGCTACTCAAATTTGTATGGGAAAATCTCCTGAAATAAATGAAATTTATTTATTTATTTAAATCATACATTAAAGGAAGAAAATTCAACAAATGATTTTTTAGGCATTTAATGATTGTGTTCGGACTTATGACTAATTATTATCCTATCGTAGGTAACAACACTAGATCGACATCCGTAGCTATATCTATTACAGTACCACCGTTCTTTGGCCCCTTTACAATCAAGTGCTCGAGTATACCGGTAGCAGCCGAGCACCAGCAGAGGGTTCCCATGCCTTGACGTACTGAATACAGGTAATAATACATCTGAAAAGAAAAAACGTTGGTGTCAAGTAGGGCATTTTGACGATATTATGCAAATAACTTTACTACCAATCCGTAAAAAAAAACCAGAAAAAACCACCACGAATCCCTGGTATCATTCAGTCTGGAATCACCCACTGTTGGGTATAGGCCTCCCTTTACTTCTGCCACTCTTCTGTGTTATAGCAGAATAGAGTGACGCAATTTAACTGGCAGAAACACATCATAGTTTTACAATCATTCTTTATTGTAGACAAACAACTTATTCCACAGTTTTTCAATCTCAACAGCATCTTCAGTAATGTCTGATGTTCGAGTCAATGGTTGTGTTTATAATTCACGGCTGCGATGACATTCTTGATCGTATGGATGGTCGCTTTACATCCGTAATTCCGTTTAGTGCAGTGCCAGCGAATGCAGCGCAAGAGAACGGGATTGCCAGATCTCGTTCTACCAAAATAATTCCTGAAAAACGTCAGAACGTTTTTGGGTATTATATTACTGAGTGAATGGATAAAAATTCAAGTTACCAACTGATGTCAATAGTTCTAATTCAATTAGAAAAGGTTTTCAAGAAAATAAAAAGCTAAAAACTAAAACACACAAAATAAGAAAATCTGTTACTTACTGTAGGTACTTTCACAAATTAGATGTATAATTTAATGGTTTTGTGGAAAATGTTGGCTAATGAAGACATTATCGAGTGTGTAGATGGTCGCTTTACATCCGTGATTCCGTCTGGTGCAAGCCCAGCGTTGTTTGGGCCCATTATAGCCCGTCGAGCGATTGTATCGATAGCAACCTCTGGAAATAACAGGATTGCCGGATCTAGTTACACCGAAAAACACTACGAAACTAATTGGGTTTATTTTATCAAAAAATATTTTTTGTTTTATTTTATATTTTGTAAGAATTAAGCAGTTTACAAAAAGCTATACAAGACGCTTAACTACGTGTAGACGGCCGAGACATTTAACATGTGCGAAACGCGTTTAAAGCTTTTCAAACGCTTCTACAACGACTAACACAAGGATTGACACACGCCTTGTGGTTGCGTTAGTCGTCACTTCGTCAGTCCAATACATTTGTTATTCTTGCATCGTTGATAAAATGCCACTATGTCTAGCTCTGCGATACAAAATTATCCTCATTACAATAGCCGCACTGTTTCACAAGAACTTACTCCATGTTCGCACTCATTTAGTTTGTCTTTAAACTATATTTTACACCATTACGGATAATATAACTAGCTGGTGGTGGATGACAATGTTCCAGATGACAGCGTCTTATTACTCTCCTTTCTTTTGTGATGACGAAGCGAGCTTTGCAATTTGTTGGCACGGTGCAAAGATTAACTTTAATTATAAGTCTAGTATTCCCACTATACATCACTTTTTGTACATAATTAAGAAAAAATAAATAAACACGGTAATAACAATTTTATTTGAGACTATTAAAAAAAACGTCTCATTTCATATAACACAACTTATTAAAATAAAAACAATAAGGTCATAAAGTACAAAACAAATATAAACCTATCCAAACCAGAAGATCTGTTTCTATTTTGCATTAAAGCAGAAAGTTGAATGTCTGAAGATGTTTACCGCAAGCGCTGCGCTGGTTTATTTTTGAATTGACACGCAGTCGCATAATTCTATACATATTTTTTTCAAACCTTTGGATTAACTACAGGTGAAGAGAAAAAATTGGCGATTGACAGAAATTTAACAAAAGTTGGAACTTTTTGTAACTAGGTTAGCTTTTAACGTATTGCACGATTTGTGAAACCAATCAGTGAAACTAGCTGCACAAATAGGTGTCAAATTATAATATAATCAAAGTTATCAAATGTTGATAGGAACCAAAACAGTAATTGAAACATTTCAAACTTACTACTACTTACTCTTAATATGATACGGTCAATGTTACTTTAAACAACCAAGAGTGTGAGTTCTCAAATCTTTAAATAAACACCATCACGTATTATATACTTAGGGGGTGAATGATTGTGATCCAGAGTACATGAAGTGACAAACTCTCTGTTCTTTGTGATACTGAAGCGAGCTCTGCACTTATTGCCGAGGGAGCACTTATACGAATCGGTTGATTTAAATTTACGGTCGACAGAGAATGTGTATCCCTGTATTATTGCAACCTCCTTCCCAGTCTGCTTTTGGTACCACTCAACTGTAGAAAAATAAAGATAAATTAAGTTAGCACTGTAATAAAACACTTTCACATATCATAATCGGAAGGCGTTTTGAAGACTTGATGGTGCTAAGTCATTTTCTTGGTTACAAATAGAGATTTATTGATAGGAATTATAACTCTCGCCTAGAATTTGAAAAATCCCGATTGCAAAACGTATCAACTTCGGCGCATCATGTCGATGTACGCCAATATGCTCCGTGACTACATAGGAAGAAGTAGTGAGAACAGCCGCCCTGCAGCCCTGGTGGTAGCGAGCGCAGTACCATCGAAGTTTGTTGTCCTTCGCACTGGTCACCCGATTGTATATGTACCCAAGAGCATACAAAACTTGAGTTCCTCTAAACATTTTATGATTTTCCCTGATAGGCACAGACATTAGTATCTACAAGTAAAACTAAAAATACACTTTTTGATAATTTACTTTATTTATTGTGTGTCTATAAATATGTACAAAAAGTTTGGAAATAAGTTTTTATTTGGTGCACCAAATAAAAACTTATTTGCAAACTTTTTGTTTAAACGATTTTCAATTTCCTTCATCAACTAGACTCGATTAAACATTTACTAAAAAAAAACTTTTTTTGCAATAACAAAAAGCGACACAGTATAACCGAAATATCCATCGTCCTCCATACTTTTAACATTGAAGGTACGAATAAAAATTTACAGTTCGACAAACACGGTTATTATATTAACCAAGCCCTTTGCATCACTTAGCAATGAACTATACTGATCATACTACTGTGACAGCATTTTACATACACATTTATGCTGTAATATTCGCCCTGTTTTAGATTACCTTAATATTTTTTTTATTAAATTTGATATAAACACCATTACGAATTGCAAAATTAGGAGGCCGATGACAATGTTCCAGATTACAGGATTTAGTGACTCTTGTGTCTTTTGAGACGACAAAGCGAGATTTACAATTCTTTTTCATAGAGCACCTGTACTCGTCAGTTGTCATATATCGTCTGCCAGAGCAAAATGTGTATCCCTGTAACACAGCTATCTCTTTTCCGCTCTGTTTTCTGTACCATTTGACTGTTAAAAACATTATGTTATTTACTTTCAGCTATGAAAATACCCAAAATATTAAAAAGTTAGAAGTTGAAAAACAGCGACAGAATCAAAGTTAAAAATATATTTTCAGATATAAGTTCTGATCTCTCTCTGAGAATGGGATAAGTAGAGACTTATTAACACAATACCTGCAAAAACAAAACAACCTTCTTTGAAAATAATTACTTTGTGCGAAACAAATTAGAAATAGGTAAGTTTTTTTTATTTACCTTCAACGTTTTAGATAAGTGCTTTAAACCCTTTTCAGAGCACAAGACTAATAATTTGTTGAAATAAAATATTCCATCTAGATAAAATATTTTATTTCGACAATTGCCTAAAACGTGATGTCAGTCTAGACTCACATCACGTTTTCTGCATTGAGAATTTGTAGTTTAAAACTTGCCTAAGTATAATTTACTTGTTCAGGTGATTATTTTTTAAAGTTCTTTTTTCTTAACCCGTCGCGCGATTGCTAACAATGTAGGTAAAGTGCCCCAAACGTCGAGCTATTTTAAATGAATTTTTGATTTTGGTTAGACCTTCGGAAAAACGAAGATTTCATAGTTATATCGATAATTATATATTACGTATACTTCGTAATATATAATTATCGATATATGTTATATCGATATATGATGTTTCCAGAATCCTTATGAGTTTTAAATAAATGTCTAAAATATGAAAACCACTCACAGCGGTTCAAACTTTGCACACGAGTGCAAATGCGACATTTGTGGCACAAGTAAAACTTTGCACCCAGTGTGACACTTTGACGCGCGAGGGGTTAACGGTTTTTTTTTGGCCTGGTAAGTTTCAAAGGCATGATCTTACTAAAGTAAGTTAACCTGTACTCTCTAAGCTGAAAGTTAAAAAATAAATATATAAAACAAACTTAACAACTAATATTTGAATTATAACAAAAATAGATATTCTTGAACTTAATTTATGATTATGTTCCAGACGGGGGGATTTTAAGTGTCCATGACGGTTGGCTTTTATTGAGAAATGTGGATGTATTTGTTAGGTATTATTGCCTCTACGCCTCTACTTATCTTTTCGGGACTTAAAAGGCGTGAAAAAACATAAAAAAGCTATTATAACCAGACCTCGATAAAAATAAGCAACTTTGCATAGCCTTACTAAAAACCCGTCCATGTCGGACACTGGACACTTCATTAAAGTATCCGTCTGTGTTAGGTGCCCGGAGCCGCCTGCGGCATTCGGCCGTACCAGTTTACTCAAAACTTTACCTCCTTATGACTACATACCAAGGTAGTGACAGTGGCCCGACATTTAGCCTTCTATTTGCTACATCTCCAAGCAACCAGAGAATTCTTCTTAACGCGATCCCTACAGTACTTCTGCCCACGATACAGTATCATTGTATTGCCGCGGCGGGATTTTTTTTACGAAACCTTCTAAATTATTGATTTCTTAGTTGTTCAATGGTTTTTTTACAAATTTATAAATGTGCGTTACATGAGCTCACGTAAATATTTCATTTTAGAAAATGTATGTATTTATTTTGTTACTTTACCTAAATTATTCATTTCCCTTTTGCTATAAATCTAACATAAATGTCATTTATTCACAGTTCTAGTGTTCTCAACATCTAGATATGGCAAGCCAGTGATCTTATTCAATAACTATCGGTACAACTGGTACAAGCCTCATCATCATGATCATATCTTCACTAGGAAGCAATGGCGGTGCTGCAAGTGGAGTAACCGCTGTCAAGCTGGTCTCATCACCATCGATGACTTACTGCAGAAGAAGTTGCTGAAATGGAATCGTAAATCTCCATCTGTTTCTGTGCGATAAAACCAGTCATGAAAATAATAAGATAATCATTTTAAAACGTTTATTACTAACTAGGTCACGATTACCCGCAGTTAGTAATAAACGTTCATAACTAACAACAGATTGTAAAATATTCATGTCATATTTATGTGTGTTCATTTATTAAACAAAAAAATATTCACAAATAAATCTCCTAGAAGGTTTATTTAATGTACCTCGATGAATTGTAATTAGTTTTGTTGCTGTAATTTATTAACTGTTTATTAACTGTCTATTTATTGTATAATAATCGAGCTTGCGTTCTTAAGTCGGCATAATCACAGCATAGGTCATGTTATGCATACTGATATTCAGTTGAATCCGGTAAGTCTAGGAATCGACCCCAATAAAGTTGAGATATGTTATAATATACATTTCAGTTTCCTTGAATATATGCTTATCCACTATAATGTAAATAAAATATCTTTACATAAAAATTATCACCATTTGGCTAAAAGTATGAAATGAGAACACAGTAAGTTATAGATGTAATTTTAATATAAGGCACTTAAACATGTAACAAAATAAGGCACTCTATATTTTTCACATTGGGAATATAATATTTAGTGGTTATGTTTATCATTAATAGAATGCGTGGCTCCATACAAAGTGATGATTCTGGATCGGCAACCTTTGCACCATTTAGTGCACCTCCATACTTGTCTGACGTCAGATTTTAGATCCTTCAGACTATATCGATTCCCTTTGTAGGATAACATATTATTTCCTCTTTTCGATAAAATGAACACCGGCTCTGGGAATAACAGAAATAATACAACATAAGAAATTAGTTCTAGTATGCCAGAAAAGTAGGAATATAAGCTAGATAAATATAACTGAAACAACAACTATTTATACCAGACCTATATACCCGTGGGATTAGCAAGTACGTAAAGTATACAGACACACCACTGAAGTTCAGATTCATCAAATCGGGTTGATTACAACAAATACATGTTTAGCTTTTATCATGTGTTAATTAAACAAAGTAAAATATATAATAACCGATTTAATTTATTTAATGAACAAATAAGTGGGGTAGACTATGGTGTGCTCCAGCGTGTCCTCCAGGCGATCGTCACAATGGTGATCGGGTGTTTATTCTCCCCTATTATGTGCAGGAACCTCCCGAAACAACCGTGTGCGTCCGGCAGTAGGAGAGGTCGCTGTGGTCTATGCACTCCTCGCAGAGGGGACTTATAGCCACTATTGTGGCGTGCCCTGCACGGGGTCAAGTCAACAGCCGTTCTCTCCAGGCCATCATTGTATAGTTCTCCGGTGCGATCTCAGAAATATTGCCGGCGATTTGCCGCGGCAGTGGAGTTTACCCCGGCGTAATACCTCCGCGCGCCACTCGTACAGGCGCATGAGAACTATCGCCTCCAGATCCCACGGTGGCAATCCAGCAAGCTGCTTGCCGCAGATCGTGATCGTTATTTTTTTTATTTACACAAAAATTGTACTATAAATAAAAAGTTGCTGCTTCCATGTTTTCTTTCCATCAACATTGGTGCTGTTTGCTGGTGTTTTAAAATAAAATAAAAATAATATGACATCCAGAACATTGTTAATAAAAATTGCAAGGAAACTATTACTTACAACTAAATTCATCATGCCTGACAATCACGAACCTGAACTGAGCCGGTAGGTCGAGTTTACTTCAGCTGCAGGGAAATCGTTGAAATTCAAGGGAAACGTAACGTTATATATTTTATTTTAATGATTATATTTATCTCAACAAATACTCTCTAGGTGGTTTTGTGATTATGATTACCTAATTAAATTCACGACAACTGGTTACAAGCATGCCATTGGTTTTGAAGATTATTTCCTCAAATGTAATGATCAAACAAAGGTCATCATAACTCGCCTCTTTTCAAACTGGGTTTTGAGACATTGGTTAATTTCGAAAGCATTATGTGTCCATACTGCAGGCAGACGACATCACAAAATAAAAACAAAAAAATGAGTTCTTATACATGGGTTTATTCCAAAAGCAGTGTGTCGATGCTGCAAAGCAAGGACAATCGCAGTTTCAAGAGTACCTCTAGGTACTTATACATTTCATTTCGACACAAAAACTCTTCATACATTTTCCATTTAACATGCAAAAAAAAACAATTAAAAGTATTTTTGGAAGAATTTATTTATAGCCATCGATTACAGCGTCTTTATAACCAAGTGCTTTGCGTCTTGTATAGAGGTATATCTGTCTCTTTCATCACATCACTCATGATTATGGCATTTCCTATAAGCAAGCAAGTTGTTATCGAAAGTGGTAACCGTCGCCTTACATCCTCGTCCTCTTGTACAGATCCATCGCGCCTTCCGACCTGTACAAAGTGAGTATTTATTGAAACGGTGATGACCAATCACCACCACGGGTTTCCCAAACCTCGACGTTGTGAAAACTAGCCCTAGAAATGAAGTACATTAAAGTTTTCCAGGGATTCCATTTTAGAACTCCTAAATCACATGCCAACGCTCAAAATCATGGTACCCTTCACTGGCTTTTCTTATATCTACTTATTTATATAATAGTTTAAACTCGCCTTCATCAAAGAATGGGCAAATAAAAATCGGAAATAAACACTTGCAAACTTTTATATTTTTTAGTAACCGATTAAATCGAAATCTTATTACTATATGAACAATTTGTCAAATTGAAGTCATCAATAAATATTTGACGGATTCGTACACACTTCTAAAGTGCGTTCAGGGAGAGGGGGGTTCTGCACAATCGTCTTTATAGCTTTGCTTGATATGGAACTAAAATCAATGAGTGTGGTCATGTTTAACCGCTATTATAACATCATCAATGGTAATTAGTGAGGCAGGGCAGCCGCCGGACCTCGCCTTCACACAGTACCACCTGGCCCTCGAGCCACTAGTTCTAGGGTACTGGTTGTATCTATACTGTCCCATATTAATTACCGGTTTTCCATACCTTGAAACACCAAACTCTATCCGTTCTGAAACGAAAATTCAAATTATAACGGTAGTGGAAAATAGGGAGGCATCATTTTATAATCATTTAAATACACTACAATAAATAAACTAACAGCAATACTTAAATTCGTCATGTGACAACCACTACCACTAACTGGACCGGTTGACCAGCACGCCAGACCAGACTTCAGCAAGCCATTTTATGCTTAGATAAAAATATACCAATTTAAAAGTTATATATTTTATTTAGTTAAACTACCATAAGTCTCTCGGTACTTTTGTGATTATAATTAGTTACATACAAGATCAATGGTTACAAGTATTTGTATACCCTTACCCCTAGCTAGACGTTTAATTTCCGTGTCACAATATTTTGACAAAGACTTTTTAGGGTTTTTACACTACAGACACACACACACACACACACATACACTTTTAAAACAGATTTGAAAAAACACACTCTGGTTTTTGGCAGAATAATTACGTGTTTTAAACAAACAACAATTTAGCTGTACATCTTGTATAGCTCCATCTCTTTCGTTCGCACTTCACGTCACTCGTGATTATGGCAGTTCTTGTAAGCAAGCAAGTCGTTACCGACAGTGACAACCATCGCCTTACATCCCTGTCCTCTTGTACAGGTCCATCGCGCCTTCGGACCTGTACAACGGTAGTATTTATTGAAACGGTGATGACCAATAATCACCACGGGTTTTCCAAATCGCGACGTTGTGAAAATAAGTCCTGGAAAAAATAACATACTTTACAGCTTTACATTTTCATTCAAAATTAAGGGTTTTTTATTTTAATTTGGTAGATATTCAGCAATAGAAATGTGAAATAATATATAACTGATCCTCCCCACGCCGGCGCTCTATAATTCACATAAATTCCTGAACTTCATTATTACTTAATATGCTGATTCCAGTCATCGCTTCAGGAGATGGAAAATGAAATTCGTTCTTGTACTTATTGAACTCTTTATTTTTACTAACCCCATTAATATTACACAACCCAAATATTTTAGAAAATTGTTTAATACTGCAAAAAATTACTATCAAACCAAGAAGACAAATTAAAGTCATCCGTAAAATAATTGATGATTTGCAATATTTACTAACATTTGACAAAATCAATGTGTGTGGTCATTTTTAACAGCTATTATGACGTCATCAACGGTGAGCAGCGAGGCAGGGCAGCGGCGAGACCTCGCCTTCACACAGTACCACCTGGCTCTAGTACCGGGAGTGCTAGCGTGCCTGTTGTATCTAAATCGTCCCATAGTTATTACTGGTTTTCCATACCTTGAAACACCAAACTCTATCCGCTCTGAAACGAAAAATCCTGATGAAATGAAAACCTTTTGGAAAGGCATCATACATATTTTCTAATAAATGTGCGTAGGTTTGTGTACAAATGAAAAACGTAATAACGTGAACAAACCTTTATTAGCATTTATCGTAATGTATGAATTCCAATAAATGCGCTTATTACAAATTTAATAATAAGAACGTACACATTTAGAAATGAGTACATGATGTAAAAATATCAGTGTTATCTAAACAATATAACTACTGAAGTCCAGCAAAATGAGCGCACATTGAAGGTATACACAGTGATCAACCAAGCTATACAAAACCAGTATCTCTCTTTTACATGGGAGATACAAGGCGAAACCATGTTATACTACTAAAATAACGTACATCAAATTATCGTGTTATCACGGTCACTTGTGATTGTATAACAAGAAACGGTGCACAGCTCAAATTTTGCAGCAAGACTACTCAACGAGTGGAGCTGTTAAGCCCACAGTAGAAATTCGTAGCTACTCCGAAACAGGAAACACATAACGTAACATATTTGGGCTAAATAATTGTAATACTTAAACTTAACATTGTACAAAATTGTTTTATGTCAAGACATATATTCTCACATAACTAGTTAAAAGGATGTGGCAGTACGACCATGGTTATGGTGTTGAACAATCTTGTAAATCTTGTTGTGGATTGTGAAGATCCTGGCCTTGCAACCGCAAGAGACCTTCACACAGACCCAGCTCTCTTTGGGACCCTTGCCGCTCCTTCGCTTGTTGTATCGATACCCATCGTACTCTAGAACAGGATTCCCAAATCTTGATTGTAAAAACACCAAACCTGAAAGCGAGAATAGTTATAGTAGCGACAAACACATTGCAGAAACTGATGCAGAAATAACACAATAAGATGGTTGATACCATGGAAATGTTAACAACAGGCTGATACAGATATAAAACGAATAACTCGGGTCGATTGCGGTCAGAGGTGTAGACAAATAAAACATTAAAATTAACGTCATCCTTTTATTATTTTCTTAAAAATAAACAAGAAACTTGAACATTTTGAAAGAACATAAATAAGAAAGGCTCATGTACTAAATTGTACACGTAGTACAACATATGTGAGCATTCGTGTCGAATTAAAACAAAAAATGGAAGAAATCAATATGACAGATATAGAGACAGACATTAGCAGCACTTCGGAATACACACGTACTGTAATATAATGGTGTAAGCGAAACCTGTACAAAGCCGTCAATCATGCATTCTAAAGAACTGGAAGTGATACGGAGAGGTGAACAGCAATATGTTATGTATGATGTTGGCTAACAGTAATAGCAACAACTACGCAATCTACAGTACGTTAAACTAAGTAACTTTACGCAAAAATATTGCTGGATTTTACGCAAACCGACTTTTATTAGGGTGAAATATTACGTATCGGTAAAACACAATGTTTCGCTTCCAAAACATTGTGCAAATGTATGTATTGAATATTAAGAGTTCAGACAGGTATTTAAAGTACAGGCATGTTCTGTGTGAGAACTCTGCCCAGCAGCTGAACTAAAAAAGTTAATATTAATAAATAACTATATTTATTTATAAATACAGCAATTTTTGGGGTTTTAATTAATGCATTTGGGAAAAAAATATCGCAAAAAAAAACTTTAACAAAGTAATTTTATTGGCATTACACAAAATGTTAATGATCAAAAACGTACAAATAAATTAGATTCAGTGGTTGTGTTCATTCAAAACCTTTGCAACCTCGTCATCCACTAGGATTATGGTGGAGTGTACGACTAAACGCCGACAGACACTACGCCGACAGACTGAACACCGACAAGACTTTACTTCGACGGGACTCTTCGCCGACAGAACTCTTCGCCGACATGGCTCTCTCTATTAATGCAAGTCGTTTCTGGCACTCGCCGGCCGCTGCCGCGGCACCGCTCGCTCCGCTCGCTCGGCTCGTGCGTAGGAGGTCACAGTTTTAACCTAACCTAACCTACCCATTGCGTCGCTGATGAGCCGTGTCGGCGAAGAGTCCTGTCGGCGAAGAGTCCCGTCGAAGTAAAGCCTTGTCGGTGTTCAGTCTGTCGGCGTAGTGTCTGTCGGCGTTTAGTCGTACACTTATTATGGTGGCCCTGCAGCCAACTGGATACTTGTTGCAAATCCACCGAGTCATCGGCGGGTTACTGCTACTATGTTTCGCATAACGGTAACCACGCCAGCAAAGAGATTGTCCACCACGTCGAGACCTCACGTAACGCAGATCTTTAAATAAAAATCGTTATTAAATATATTGACAAACGCACTATTGATTTTAACGAAAGACTTAAGAAAGAGTTAACGAAATATTTTCCGCTGTAATTAGAATTGACTGAGCAACTTACGAACGGAACGTGGTAAAAAACCTGTTTTAAGATTTTGAAAAGAAAACGACAAGAACTGAAACTAAAATAGAAAGTATTAAACAGTCACAACGCACAGCAAACGTGTAGGCTTGAAACATATCGCACCTTCGGAGCAACAAAGTCGCAACAGCTCATTTTTAAATTTTACAGGAGAAACCTTTTAATTTATTTTTCGCATTTTATTCTTCATTTTTGGATAACAATTAGTTTATAGTAGGTTTCAAATCTTTACATGACAAATTGTTTATTTAGTTAGCTATAGTTATACGTAAAAATCTTGTATTTGATTACCAAAAAATACTAATAAAAGACAACAAAAAACGTGTCCCGAATTGTGACTTTGTTGCACCGAAAGTGCGATATACTTATAGAAATAGCTATTACTTACATAGTAGGTTCGTGACTCACAAAGGCAAATGAGAGAAAAGGTTAACTTTGTTTAATTAATATACATTTATAGACGACCTTCCTGATATGATTTCTCTCTATATTCTGTGTAAAAATCTTAACATTATCCGAACAAATAGCCGTATTGAAATCATCCGTAAATACCTGACGGATTCGTATACGCTCGTTCAAACGTTGGTCCGGGTGGACCGGGTACTACACAGTCGTTTGGACAGCTCGGTCTGACATGGAACCAAAATCAATGTGTGTGGTTATGTTTAACCGCTACTATAACGTCGTCAACAGTGATTAGTGAGGCAGGGCAGCCGCCAGACCTCGCCTTCACACAGGACCACCTGGCTCTAGAACCGATGGATTTAACGTGCTTATTGTATCTATGCCCTCCCTTAAGAATGACTGGTCTCCCATACCTTGAAACGCCAAACTCTACTGTCTCTGAAACAAAAATTAAATGAGAACACATTGTAAAAGTAAGAAGACATTAGGTTATGTTTGTGTAAAATTCTAAGGAATCTTTTTTCGCAAACTACGAGAGTTTTCTTACAGCCTCCTGCTCTCCTCGCACAGATTCATCGAGTCTTAGGTTTACTAGAACTGTGCTCTCTGCACTTAGGTTGTTCATTCCACACTACTGTTGTTTCTTGTTGAGATATCGTGTAAATGAGACTTTTGGAGGCGGGAAAAAGACTTGAATGAATGAATTATAATAAATATTTTATACTAATATAACGCTAAATTACTTCTTGATAATACAAAATAACTATATTGTTTAATTTACGATTATTATAATTACATTAAACAAAAATTGCCCAGTTGCAGTTTCAGAAATACCCGAAAATCTTTTCTTTGAAACTTGTTTAGGTTACTCTCGATAACATTGCTGGTCGTTTTATAAAAATCATGTTCAACAACATTTTTTTATACTTTGAATGACACCTGATGCCGTCTCTAAGGGAGGTTGTGTTGATGCAGGGTTTTAATAACCTGTATAGAACTGTTGTAATAGAGGACGATGGTGCAGTCACGTACACCTACCAACCAACGGAGCACAGTACCACCTGGTCATAGGAGGCTTGCTGGACATGTGCTTCGAGAAGCGTGACACTTATAGCAGAGTAACGTCGCTTCCCGTTGTAACGTGGTGAAAAATACACTTTAGGAAACAAAAGCAAATCAGATAAATAAATAACTAGCTGTAGCTGAGCTTTCACTCGCATTTTTAATGAATCGAAATAAAAGAAAAATGAAAATCCAGCATTTTAAAAGTTCTTAGACATGAAAAATTACACGTACCTACCTTTTTTGTTGGCACAAAATTAAACTTACATTTGTCCAATCACCTTTTATTTCAGAAACTAGCTGTTCCTCGCGGTTTCACCCACGCTGCTCAGCACCTGTTGGTCGTAGCGTGATGTTATATAGCCTATAGCCTTCCTCAAGAAATGGACTATCCAACACTAAAAGAATTTTTCAATTGGAACCAGTACTTCCTGAGATTAGCGCGTTCAAACAAACAAACTCTTCGGCTTTATAATATTATAAGTAATAAGTATAGATATAGATGAAAACTAAAATATTCAAGCAGGAAGAGTGTATGTTTATAGATAAGTTTAAAGGTTAAAGCTACCTACGTTTTTAGTCTTACTGTCTTAATAAAAGACTACTAATTTAAACAAAAATATTCAACTTATTTCAAAATGACTGTGTTGACTATGCTTTCACAACAACCAGCAAAAATAGTAAACTCCCATTAACACGTACCCATCGGGCAAACAAAACAACCTCTTTCGAAAAATAACAATATAATTTAATGAACAAATGTAAGAAACATCGATGTTAATAACGCGTAAAGAATGTTCATAGAATGTCACTTCTCAATAACACACAACTTTTACATTAAATTGTAACAAGCCACGGTTCTTAGGGCTTGTTTTCATGTATATATTCAAGTGAATTTTGTTGAACCATCCATTATTAACTATTTATCAACTATTTATATCAACATATTTATAATACGTTCGTTAAGTATGAAAATATAACATTAGGCAGCACCATATGGTATACTTATAATAGTTTTGGTTAAATTATTTAAGGCCACACGTTCTTAATCTAGTCACCTATCATAAACATTGAAGCACATGCAAAATATTATGCATAATGTTTAATTTAACTTAATACAATTAGTATGGGTTTAATGGGTAAAGGTATGTTTTCAAACACAAATCATTTGTCTTCAAACTAAGACTACAACGCAGCAAAAAAAACGTGCAGCAGTCCAGCAGACCTCTGCTGACCAAAAAAGCTATTCATGACAATTACTTCTTAGTTTTATTTCTTAGAAATGGAACTGAGGAGCTATTCATGACAATTACTTCTTAGTTTTATTTCTTAGAAATGGAACTGAGGAGCTATTCATGACAATTACTTCTTAGTTTTATTTCTTAGAAATGGAACTGAGGAGCTATTCATGACAATTACTTCTTAGTTTTATTTCTTAGAAATGGAACTGAGGAGCTATTCATGACAATTACTTCTTAGTTTTATTTCTTAGAAATGGAACTGAGGAGCTATTCATGACAATTACTTCTTAGTTTTATTTCTTAGAAATGGAACTGAGGAGCTATTCATGACAATTACTTCTTAGTTTTATTTCTTAGAAATGGAACTGGGGAGCTATTCATGACAATTACTTCTTAGTTTTATTTCTTAGAAATGGAACTGAGGAGCTATTCATGACAATTACTTCTTAGTTTTATTTCTTAGAAATGGAACTGAGGAGCTATTCATGACAATTACTTCTTAGTTTTATTTCTTAGAAATGGAACTGAGGAGCTATTCATGACAATTACTTCTTAGTTTTATTTCTTAGAAATGGAACTGAGGAGCTATTCATGACAATTACTTCTTAGTTTTATTTCTTAGAAATGGAACTGAGGAGCTATTCATGACAATTACTTCTTAGTTTTATTTCTTAGAAATGGAACTGAGGAGCTATTCATGACAATTACTCCTTAGTTTTATTTCTTAGAAATGGAACTGAGGAGCTATTCATGACAATTACTTCTTAGTTTTATTTCTTAGAAATGGAACTGAGGAGCTATTCATGACAATTACTTCTTAGTTTTATTTCTTAGAAATGGAACTGGGGAGCTATTCATGACAATTACTTCTTAGTTTTATTTCTTAGAAATGGAACTGAGGAGCTATTCATGACAATTACTTCTTAGTTTTATTTCTTAGAAATGGAACTGAGGAGCTATTCATGACAATTACTTCTTAGTTTTATTTCTTAGAAATGGAACTGAGGAGCTATTCATGACAATTACTTCTTAGTTTTATTTCTTAGAAATGGAACTGAGGAGCTATTCATGACAATTACTTCTTAGTTTTATTTCTTAGAAATGGAACTGAGGAGCTATTCATGACAATTACTTCTTAGTTTTATTTCTTAGAAATGGAACTGAGGAGCTATTCATGACAATTACTTCTTAGTTTTATTTCTTAGAAATGGAACTGAGGAGCTATTCATGACAATTACTTCTTAGTTTTATTTCTTAGAAATGGAACTGAGGAGCTATTCATGACAATTACTTCTTAGTTTTATTTCTTAGAAATGGAACTGAGGAGCTATTCATGACAATTACTTCTTAGTTTTATTTCTTAGAAATGGAACTGAGGAGCTATTCATGACAATTACTTCTTAGTTTTATTTCTTAGAAATGGAACTGAGGAGCTATTCATGACAATTACTTCTTAGTTTTATTTCTTAGAAATGGAACTGAGGAGCTATTCATGACAATTACTTCTTAGTTTTATTTCTTAGAAATGGAACTGAGGAGCTATTCATGACAATTACTTCTTAGTTTTATTTCTTAGAAATGGAACTGAGGAGCTATTCATGACAATTACTTCTTAGTTTTATTTCTTAGAAATGGAACTGAGGAGCTATTCATGACAATTACTCCTTAGTTTTATTTCTTAGAAATGGAACTGAGGAGCTATTCATGACAATTACTTCTTAGTTTTATTTCTTAGAAATGGAACTGAGGAGCTATTCATGACAATTACTTCTTAGTTTTATTTCTTAGAAATGGAACTGGGGAGCTATTCATGACAATTACTTCTTAGTTTTATTTCTTAGAAATGGAACTGAGGAGCTATTCATGACAATTACTTCTTAGTTTTATTTCTTAGAAATGGAACTGAGGAGCTATTCATGACAATTACTTCTTAGTTTTATTTCTTAGAAATGGAACTGAGGAGCTATTCATGACAATTACTTCTTAGTTTTATTTCTTAGAAATGGAACTGAGGAGCTATTCATGACAATTACTTCTTAGTTTTATTTCTTAGAAATGGAACTGAGGAGCTATTCATGACAATTACTTCTTAGTTTTATTTCTTAGAAATGGAACTAAGAAGATATTCATGACAATTATTACTTCTTAGTTTTATTTCTTAGAAATTCAACTAAGAACTAATTCATGACAATTATTTCTTCGTTTTATTTCTTAGTTACTAATTTCCGAGAAGTAAACAATATTTAAAAAATAGTAAAAACAATATAAAAGAATAAAAAACCACATAGTCCAAATAAAATTCGGAAATAGTTTGGTTTTATCCATTTTTATAAACATTTCAAAAATATACCAACAACAAAACTTATAATTATGATGCCCATTATTAACTTCTGAAAATTGGTGCGCAAGCGCAAACAATATGCGATCTGAGATGTAGCTCATCTCTACTGACATATGGCAAACCTTAAAAGAAGAGAGGTAAACTTTATTTAGCAATTTTATTTCTATATTGTTACGCACACATGCGCCATACGTAAAAAGGTAACATGAAATAGGATGTGCACCATTTTATTTCAAGAGTTTAAGACACATAAAAATACACTTTCCCAAAATAAAAGCCTTCGCTTTTGAACATTCTTAATTTTTTTTATAATAATTGTAAAAAAATTATTATATAGGTAAGTGTTAATTATTTATTAATACTTATACCTACTTCTTACTAATGTCCAGTACTCAAAGACTGGGTTTTTACTAGTGCTAAAAACGTCGTCGTTTCGCTCAGTGTCAATATTGGATAGAATGATATCAGTGTTAGTCTTTGTGATTGAATATACTTCATCATAACGTAAACCCTATGCTTTATTTATGCCCATGCATTTATATTTGGACTTTTCTCGGTAACGTTGACGAAAAAAAAACGTTTTTTTTATAAATTGCCGGGGAACTAATGGGGAATATTCATCACTAACGCGTCAGGGATGAATATGTTCCCCGGCAGTTTTGACGATAACATCGTGTTTGGTGAAGAGCGTGGCCTTGCATTTCTTCCAGCTACAGTACCAACGCTGACCAGTTCCTTTGGATGCCCCGTGTGCCCAGAACTTGTGTGTGCCCACTAGGATCATTGGCTTGCCGAACCGGCTCTTTCCGAACACTGGCACTGAAATAAATCACAACCGAACACCGCATGTTAGCAGAGGAAAACAGAAAAAAAAAACAGATTTGCGGATAGACTGACATGTGACATTCTGGAAATATAAAACGGTTTCAAGCGGTCGTCAATGAATACTCGTACAAAGATCTCCAATTTACCGCAAATAAAAATTAAACATCGTTTTATAAAAGGAGTTAATTACAATGTAATGAAAATTCGATAAAATTAAAATCAAATTCTTTCACCTAGTGGGAAATTAAACCAATATTATATCGTTCGTTTCCCATATTACTTTTTTAAGGATTTATAAATCACACGCAATAACTGAAGGATCTACTTAACAACTCTATTAGATTAAACTGTAGAACAAAAACAACAGTTATAACAAGATGTCATGCTACTAGACAAAAGAAAAATGAAATACACAAACAATGCACTGATCAAAATTCACTTAAGAAAGTAATAAAAAAATACTATCAATTTGGATAGTAAAAACTAGCCAACTAACTTAGAACTAGAAACTTGAACTGTCATGTAATGCTGATGCTCTTTGGTTGTCTTGACGATGACGTCATCGAGAGTAATGATGGCGGCCCGACAGCCCGACGCTATCTTAGAACACGTCCAGCGCCGCCGACGACGGCCGCACGTAGATACGGTTGATCGCGTAAACCGATAAGGTACCAACTCTATTACAGGATTCCCAAATCGACTTTCACTGAACACAGGTACTGCGAATAAAATAACCTAGGTGCATGTCTTTTTCAGAAGCTGGCTACATGAAAAGTAACATTTTATTTTTAACTCTACTTGTTGGTTCAGTTGAAGTGGCTAAGAAAAATCAGACGGAGAACAAAAACTGTTTATATATATTTTTTAATACATACAATATTTGAGTACCTATCTAAAGAGGTAGTACGATGTCAACAATTCATCTTTATTATTCCTAAAATAACCCTAACAAATATTTTCATTATCAACAGCAATACAATACAATAATTTTGATAATGCAACATCAATATTGAACACAAAATAGTTTCGCATATAGATTGACCAACATTGTCCAGCACCAACATTTGACAAGTTAAAAATGGTTGTGGTTTAAATTAGACCTGATAACATTTTCCCCGAGGGTAGTGATTCTGGCTCTGCACTTGGTTCTGGTCTTCGTGGTGCACTGCCATTGGACATGGCCGTTCCGTCGAATGACCCCGGAGCGAGCAAAGCGAAATCCGTTCGCGACCAGGAGCTCCGTTTTTCGATCACTCAGTATTCTGTGGACTGGCGAAATAATGAGGAGTTATAGCTCGGTTTTTTGTAAGTATTTTATGAAACTGGTGAAAACGGTAAAAAAGAAATAACAACTATCAAGGTTAACATTGTTTAATTCAATGATCATGCGTCAAAAACCTTTTTATAGTATAACTATTTCGTCGACAGTTGTGACGAACGCTATGCATTTAGTCTTTCTTGAACATACCCAACAGATTGTGTTCACAGGTTTTAGACTTGCAATATTTATACTTTCCAACTTTCACCATTAGGTTACCGCATCTGTTCAAATGTTATTCAATCTACGAAAGGTTGCCATTTAATTAGTTGCAAAAATGATGGATAAAATTATTCTTTTCTATCCTGTTCCTTGGCATTTCCACTACTAAAAAAAAGTAGAGGATCGATGATTTTATAAAGACTGTTTAAACGGCAAAAAGAAGTCCGTTTAAGAAATATTAAATTTGTGATACATAATACATATATAGTCTAGTCGACGAGTTGAAAGTGGTACAAAAATAGATATACTGCTCTTTAAATTATGTGGATTGGATCATTGGATCCGGAATGACGCCTAGAAAAATGTGCTAAAAGCGTGTATTAGCACATAAAAAAAAGCAAAAGTAGCACATAAAAAAACAACCATATATAACAAAGTATAAAAAAAATATGTTTAAATCTTTTATTTTTTAAATTGAAAAAAACATTTTTCTATACTTTGTTATATTATATATGGTTGTTTTGTTAATTTTTGAAGTTTTAGAAAATAAATAAAAAATAATTAAAACGTTGTTTATAACAAATTGTTAAGTTAATAAACAATAGAATTGTCGATAAAAAAAAATGTTATTCTATAGAGGACTATCAATTATGATTTTTAGGAAAAAAAATATTTATTAACTAATTATTTAAACAATAGAAATATAAAAAACGCTTATGACAAATTAAAATTTGTTATTAAGGAATTTTTTTTTGAAGTAAGTATTTGTAACGTAAGTAATAAAGTTGTGAAAAAAATTGTTTTAAAAAGATTTTAATCAATTTGTTTATAACAAATGGGGGAACTTTTTTTTGCAAATCAATAAATATCTTGTTTTATTAAAAAAAGGATAACATAATGATTAAGAAAAAAATTACTTCGATATTTAAGTTTTAGTTCAAGTAAAAACATTGTTATAAACAAAGTATAAATATTTTTTTAACTTTTATGGCACGATCTTGTTAAGTATGTATGTAAGAAAGGCGCTACGAAGTTAATTTTTTTTACGACCATTATTTAAACACGTTTTTTTCACTTACAATTAAAACGCTAGTACGAGAAAATTTTATTAGTTAACAATTGTTTAGCTTGTTGAAAAATTAACTTTAAGAAAAATTTCCAACGGGAATAAATTACTTATAGTGTTCAGAACACACCATAATTTTTTCAAATGTAAAAAACAATATTCAATACCTTAAATAAATTAATTAATGTGCCGTACTCGCTTTTGACGCCACGCGCGCAACCCAAAAATGTCGAGCGCAGACCTATTTTCAGCGTTAAATTAAAGTGATAAATAATGGAGATAGAATTCCAGGAGTTAGGAGTTTATTATTGGAAATTTCCTCTTCTTTCAGAATCTTTGAAATTTCTTGAATATTAACAGTTTATGAAATATTGGCAAAAAACAGCAAGAAATTTATTGATTTACATAGGAAAGTGGGACTGTAGGCTTAATAAAACGACAAAGAAAATTATAAACGTATAATAAGTTAAGTAGTAAACTATTCATAGTAGGTATATATATTTATAGACAAACAATATTCATGATTGATACTAATAAGCGATTAATTATTTTATCTACCACCGAAATATAAGTAATATTTATTAATCAGTAAACAGTTCCACATGTTAAAACTATATTGTAACACTTATGTATTTACTGAAACCTACCACAAAACATCGTAAAATTAATGCTTATTACATTAAATCCAATCATAATTCATTTGATTTCAATCAGTCAAAAATAAATTTTAGGTAAATTGTGTAAATTTGTATAACTAGCGACATTTATTGGAAAGCACGCTCTAAATATATTCAATGTTCAATATTTTTATAATTATAATTGAGAAGAATTACTTTTGACACGGTTTGGGAATGTAATATTAGCCATTTGTCGACATACACGTTATATTTATCTTTAAAACAAAATTTTCGTTCATCTGTGTTCCAAGGTTCTGGTCTGGGTTCATAAGAACGAACAATGATAAGTTTGTGTAGCTCCGTTTGAACTTCACAGGCTGGTCAGTGTCAATGTGATCGAAGAATATACAACAATAAAAATAAGTCGCAAATTATGTAACATAACTTCCTATAGTCAACAGCGTCACGATAAAATTAAAATAGTTTTTGCCAAGTCACGGCAGATTTTTTACTGGAGTTACCCATAGGAACTACCGAACCGTCAATCTGAATATCCGCAACTAGAATGTTTATACTATCATAATATGCAAATCGCCTATCTCCACGTAGAGCAACGCATTACGCTCGTAAACCAAGACATGTCATGATAATTTCGGGACAACAATCGATACATATTCTGTACTAGACTCTATTAGCAGTAGTATGAGCTAGCGCGTCATGGAACCCCCACACTCGCACGATGGCGTTGTCCATTGTGTGCAGGGACGCTCTGCAGCCAGATTTAGCTTTCACGCACACCCATCTAGTTTTGTTAGCGCGTTCATGAACTCGGTTAAATCGGTACTGACCAATTATGATGACCGGGTTACCTCGCTGAGATTGCGCAAAAACAGGGGTCAGACCTGAAAAAAAAAATTGTAACTGGTGAATACAGACACAGACATACATAATATAGTGATATAGACAAAGACATATGAGTGCATTTTACAAAATCACTGTATTGGATGCGGCATGCAGCGCGAGCCGCGTGCGAGTGCACCGATATCGTGGAGACAATCGCTAGTGTCACTAGCGATTGTCTCCACGATATCGTATCTCCACTGTATACAGGACGCCAATTGGCCATCTCTTACGAGACAAGCGAGTGACTGCTGTCAAATATGTCAGATGAAAACAGCACAGGATGACCACGTGAGCAGTTCAAATTGCCAAGCTGTCAATATATATTTTGATGGGCACAGGATTTGCCCGGTTAAGCTGTAGTCTGCTTACCATATAGTTTGAACTGCAAGTAGCCATTCATGAGAAAAAAAAATGGTTACAGGATGGTTGTACCCAAGAAAAGTCTCCACTGGGTTACCGTACATAGTGGCGACATACGCTTTACATTTAGTAAAGTGTCTGGTGGAACACTGCCATTTAATTTTAAAGTCCTTCGGCTTGTAGAAACGATAGCCTACAATTTCTATCGCCAATGAACCTCTGGTTGTTCTTATTCTGATTACTGAAAACATAACTCCGTTTAATTCTTTTCTAAAACATGTCGTTTAATTCTATCCATACGATTCTTAGTATTTTTGTGAATGATACAATCAAAACCTTGTCTGTGATAATTTAGTAAATTCATTACAAATAAGTTTTCTAAATTGTGATTAAGTACATTATGTCACTGACGTTACTCTGACGAATCAATCACTGAAACTATACTAAACTATTTACGGAAACGTAAATCGTATCCTATTGAATAGTTTCAGCTAAACTTTATCATTAATCATACTATTAAATAATACGAACACGTAGGTACGTGTTCGTGATTAGTATGGATCGCTTTGGTTGTGTCTAAGATTAGAGCAGACAACGTATATCTATAGTCCTTATAAAAGCTTTGCACTTAAGATACCTGAAGGCGCACTGACATCGGAGAGCGGCCCCAGAACATAAAGGGCAATAGAAGGAACATGGGTGGGTTAAGGCGCACTGCCATCGAATCTTTGGCCTGAAAGTTTTCTCCTTATAAGGATTTTTAGCCACAAGCATCTGAGTGCCCCTGTTTGAAGTAAAAAGTGTATGTTTGAAACTTGTTTTTTTTTTAATGACATAGGTTCTCCTCATCTGACAAAATCAAACAAACACTTTCGGCTACCAAGGGTACCAAACCAATTTTTCAGCCAGATATTTGTAGATATCCATTGAAAAGTGTGACTGTGGCCTTAATAAAACGATAATGTAATGTAATGTTGTAAGTAGTGAACTATCGTTGAAACATAACTCATGATGTTATACTGAATAAGATATTTTCTATGTTATTCACCACCGAAACCAGCAATACTTATAAAAGTTAAGTTGGTGCGATAGTTTAATACCTACTGTTAAGATTGTCGATGCTACAAAACTAATTTACTTAAACACACAGTGAAGCATCATAAAATACTGCTTATGATATAAATTTCAATCGTAATTCATTTGATTTCATCCATAAAAAAATATAAGCTGCAACAAGTAACAAGCGACATCTATATTGGAAAGCCCCTTTTGTCACAATTCATTTCATTGATTCGGGAATAATTACTTTCGATGCAACTTCTGGGAATGTAGGATAAGCCATGCTTTGCCTTTGATCGTTACTATGGTAATGTCAATACAATAACTAACAATAAACTTACGCTAAAGCAGAAACCAATCGTCTTAAATGCTTAAAAACTCTTGGTAACGACCGATATTCTTAAATATCCTTTCCAGTATATATACAAATATGATATTCCATCATAATCGAATTTAATCCGAGATCTACTTTAGTTCCCAGTTCATGGGAACGATCAATGATAAGCATAGCTTAGTTTGAACTTCACAGGCTGACAGTCTGAGTGTAATTTGACTATTTAGAACTACAAAATTAAGTCTCAAATTATGTTTTAAAACTAGAACATCTATCGAGTCAACAATATCACGATAAATGTTAAATAAATTTTGCTAAGTAACGGCCGATCCAATTCAGTTCGAACAATTTGAATACCCCGAACTAGAATGTATTCAGTAACGGAATATTAAAATCGTCTATCTGTAAGTACAGGAATGTATTAGATACTATAATAGAATTATAAACGATGTCTTGATGATCTGGGGACTGTAGCTGCAGTATGAGCTAGCGGGTTATGGGATTTCCACACTCGCACGATGGCGTTGTCCTTGGTGTGCAGGGACGCTTTGCAGCCGGATTTAGCTTTGACGCACACCCATCTCGTAGTGTTACCGCGTTTATTAACTCGGTTAAATCGGTACTGACCGATCAGGATGACCGGGTTACCTCGCTGAGATTCCGCAAAAACAGGGTTCAGATCTGAAAACAATCATTGTTTTAGTAGGTACCTGGTGGATTATTGAGTTTGATATTATTATATAAGGAAAATATATAGTATGACTGAATACAAGAATCACCGAATACTGCTTAATACATAAGCGTTGTATTCAGTCTCAGACTCATTTATTTTTTTATTTATTATACTATTTATATATTATAGTATATATATATACTATAAATTTTATTATAATATACAGGGTGGCCAGTTGATAGGCATCCAAAGACAAAAAATAGATGCCTTATGCTAAGGGGTACCCGAATTACCCCCATGTATGTTCCGCGATTATTTGTAGTTTAGGAGCTAGAATTTTTTGAAGTACTTTTTTCAAAATATTCACCTAGCATTGGTTTTTATTTTTTATGTCTTTATTCCTATCATTTTTAGATATTCTTTTTTGTGGAATCTATTAGCGATAGCTATAGCTACCATGCAAAAAAAATCCGTTTGCCTAGGCATTGTAGAACTTACCACAAAATTAGTCCAAAGTTCAAAATTACCATTAGAGTTCGATAATCAAAAATGTTCAGAGCTTAAAAAAAAATTAGTTAGGGGTGCCAGAGGTTTCTAAATGATCTTAAAAACCTCTATGGACCTTCAACAGACAAAATCGGTAAAAAAATATAGAGCTTGATCGGGGATTATTTCCTGTAATTAGCGTTGATAGCAATTAAGGTATTTTTACAGTTATTGTTATAATTTGGGATTTCTTTATTTTTGCCACTTTTATAATAAAAAAACCGGCCAAGAGCGTGTCGGGCCACGCTCAGTGTAGGGTTCCGTAGTTTCCCGTCCGTCACAATAAGTGTTCCCAGTTATGAGGCCAACCGAACAATTCGGTAATACCCGATCCAATGTAATAAGTACCTACAGCGCCATCTCTCGGGGAATTGGGTTACTAATTAATACAAAGACGTGCAATTTCGGTGGTAATTTTGGATTGCGAGAACCGATTTCAATAATTCTTTTTTTGTTTGAAAAAAGATACGTTCAGGATAATAAAATATGTAAACAAAGTTACAAAAAATGCTTGCATATACGATTATACTACAAACTTAGTCCAGAAATTATTTTGTAAAACTTTTTGTCTTTTTTGTACAAAAACTGTTGTGTCAATCAAGTTCAAAATAATTTTCATAGAAAGTCCTTATAAAGTTCTACTTTTCAGATTTTTTTCATATTTTCTAAACTTATGGTTCAAAAGTTAGAGGGGGGGGGACACATTGTTTTTTACTTTTGGAACGATTTTTTCCGAAATTATTGACATTATCAAAAAATGATCTTAGTAAACCCCTATTCATTTTTAAATACCTTTCCAACAATATATCACACGTTAGGGTTGAAATTAAAAAAAAAATCATTTCCCACTTTACATATAGGGTGGCTACCCTAATAAAACATTTTTTTTTAATTTTTATTTTACCACTTTGTCGGCGTGATTGATATACATATTGGTACCAAATTTCAGTTTTCTAGTACTAACGGTCACAGAGATTAAGCGAGGACGGACGGACAGACGGACGGACAGACAGACATGGCGAAACTATAAGGGTTCCTAGTTGACTACGGAACCCTAAAAATACGGTAGATAGTTTACAAATTTTATTAAAACACGTCACAAAAGGTTTTCAAAGTGCCGCCTTACCACAGAAATGCACAATCTACATCTACGGAGGAAATTGTCTTTTAGTTGTAAACCATGTCTCGTCTCAGTGTTAAGTTAATGTCTGACAGCAATATTGGTAATTCTTCAAGAACTCTTTGTAGGTGGCTCCATCGAGCTTCTGGCTGGAGCGGTCTGGCTATGGATTCTCCATAGTCCGCTATCGAGAATTGAATCAAATTTTCAACACAATGAAACTTATAAAAAAAACTACTAAATTGAAAATTATGTGAATTGACTTAGAGGGCAGGTAATTTGGAAAATAGTATTCCAAATTATATTCACACTTTGGAATAACATACTGATTTGGAATATAGTATTCCAAACTATATTCACATTTTGGATTAACATACTGTTAACACTTTAACTTAAAAAATAATAATTTTACAGTGTTAGCTTTGTAACAGTTTTAGTCTTTGAGTTCTCTAACTTATCAACCTTTTTAAACAAAATATCAAAAATAATCTTATTATTAAGTAATCATTCACAATAATCACAGAAAAGTCTTAATTTTAAATCTATAGTTTACTATGCTTATTTACTATTTTTGCAGTAATCACAAATATAAATACCAGATTCATAACCCCCACAAGCACCATGAATCCACAATTCGCACATCAAGCACTGCACCCAGTCTTCACCCCTTTTATCTTCACTATATTTTCCGTTACAGAAAAAACATTCGGCGTCGTTGTCAGTAGGAATTGTAGTCTCATTTCTCGTAGCTACATCGTCGGACGAGTCTGTGTTATTACCTGACATAGCATCAGGATTGGGATCTGATGAGTCACTGTCTGTTATATTTCTCTTCTTTGTTTTTTTTGTTACTTTCTTCTTTCCTTTTCCCTTTATTAACTTTTTCTGTGGTTCGTTTTCCTTCTCAGACTTTTTAAGTTGTGCATTCTCAAGGTCTTTTTTATAGGCAGAACTTGAGATTATTGCTGATCTTGCTGGCTTACGACCTCTATTGGTAGTTCTCTTTTTTACTGTGGGCACGGGAGAAATCCTACTAGTTGACGGCTCTAGGTCTGAGTCCTCAACATCCTCCATTCGCAAATTAGTAACTATGGGCGAAGTTATCGTCGTTGGATTGGTTAGGCCATCTTGGTTTCCTTCAAAATCTGCAGCAGCAGCCATGTAATCGGCTTGAGTAAATATATTTCGATTAAAAGGATAAATACCACCAACTCTGAAACCATTAGCAGCAATTTCACCAGTTTGGCACTTGATGTAGGCTTTTCCGAATAGCTCAACAACGTCATATGGTGTTAAAGGTCTATTATTTTCTCTGAGAAACACTCGAACTTCTTCACTATAATAAGACTTTAGTGGTCCCATGAAAGTGCGATCAAGTGGTTGAACTTTGTGCGTACAATGAGGTGGTAGTGACAGAATCGTCACATAATGCTGTTTTGCTAGATCTATCAGCTCTATGTTCTTGGTGTGACTGTAATGGCCATCGAGAATCAACAGCACTGGGGATGCCTCTGTTGGTTTCACATATTCTACAAAATGTTGAAACCATTGCGTAAATAAGTGAGTTTGGTTCCATCCCGATGGATGTGCTTTTCCTATAGAACCAACTGGAGCTCCTCTCATTAAAGCATCAGACATATTTTTACGTGGAAAAATTATCATGGGAGGCACAAATATTCCTGCGGGGCTCATACAAATTACAATAGTTATTAAGGACCCTCTCTCGGCTGACGACATTGCTCCGATTTGTTTCTTCCCTTTTCGAGCTATGATTTTTGGAATTTTACTCTGGTCTATAGAAAGGCCACTCTCATCAACGTTAAATATGCGCGCAGCAGGGAAACACTTATCAGCCTGGATTTTTTCAAGATTGTCGTAAAATTCATCCATTCTTTCTTTAGTAAATCCATTAGCTCGTGCTTGAGATGTGCCAGTTGGCTTTTTTATTGTCAAAGTTGCCTGATGTCGTTTTAAAAACCCTTTTAGCCAGCGTTTTCCAGCAAACCCATGCTTAAAAGGATTTTGTAAATTATTTTTGACAGCCAGTTGATACGCCAAACGGCGCAAATCCATTCTGGTAAGCCCATAAAACTTATTCTCCATAGTTATTATGTACTCCACTAGCAAAATTTCAATATCATGACCGAAAACTGGCTTTCGACCAACAACTTTATTCATTACCGATTCAATGGAAGAGTCTTTATCATTGACAAAACGAAAAAGTGTTGACCTGGGAACTTTGAAGTGTTTAGCAGCCTTTAAGTATCCCATTCTTTTTTCTCGAACGGCGGCAATAGCAGCGGCCATGTCCTCCTTTTCCCACGTTTTTCTCTTCTTGTATACTTGAGATGCAGCCATTTCTGAAAAAAAAACAGGCGAATTAATTATAGGCAGATGAATTATTTATGTCTACAATGACTTCCTCCGAATTATGACAGCACCTTCTAAAACGAAATACGAACTAAAACGACAAAATATTATTGTGTAAACATTATTTATTTCTCAAGAAACAATAATTTTGTAAAAAAACAAGCTGCTTATAATGTGTTTTAAGTAACATCATTTTAATATAATCTAGGTACCTACACTTGTGAGGTCACTACTACTAGACACTAATTATGTAAAATTTTAGGATTCCGTACCCAAAAAAGTTATGGTAACGTAAGAAAGGGATCTCTCCTAAGCTTCCCCCACAAGGACCGGTCTAGTGCAGATGCTATGTTATTTTACTAAGGGACTACTTACTAGGCTGAATGATTTTTTATAAATTTTTCCCCCCATTATGATTCCCATGGTACGGAACCTTCGATGTACGTGTCCAAGTCTCAAGTTCTCGCTTTGTTCATAATTCATGAGTACCTGTCGACTGTTCACTCTAACAATATGTTTTATTTAGTGAGGTTAAAGTACACACCATACACCTCATTATTTTGTTGAAATCTATCAAATTCTTTCGACTACCGACCGTACCAAACAAATGTGTCAGCAATTATCCATTCCATTCAAAAGTGGACTTAAAAAAACGAAAATGGGGAAATGATAAACGTATAATCTTAACTTAGGTACTAAACTATTATTAAAGCATCACACATGATTTAATTCTAAATAAGATATTCTCTATTTTATTCACCACCGAAACCAGGTTGTTTATGTAGGTTAAGTTAGTGCGAGAGTTTATACCTACACACTGTTTCAGATAGTCGATGCTACAAATTCACCTTAAAACTATATTTTAACACTAATTTACTGAAACACACAGCGAATCATAATAAAATGATATTATACTTTAATCATAATTAATTTGACTTCATCCACAAAAAAATAAATAAGCTGCGTCAAGTAACTAGCAACATGTACAAGAAAACCCCTTTTGTCATACCTAATAAATACTTACAACTTTTAGGAATGTAGGATATGCCATTCCTTGCCTTTGATCGTTACTATAAATATAAATAATAACACCACTAAATTAACACCATGATTAACTTACGCTAAGTCAGAAACCGATTGTCTTTAGTGATTAAAACTCAAGAGTTTTGGATATCTTTCCCAGTGTAAACCCATATCTGATATTCTATCCTAATCCGAGATCTACCTTCGCAGACGATCAGTGATTTAATATAGCTTAGTTAGAACTTCAGAAACGGAATACTAAAATAGCCTAACTCTACGCACAGCAATGTATGCGCTGACGGAATTATAAACGATGTCTTGGTAATCTGGGGACTGCAGCTGCAGTATGAGCTTGCGGGTTATGGGTACTCCACACTCGCACGATGGCGTCGTCCTTGGTGTACAGGGTTGCTTTGCAGCCGGACTTGGATTTGACGCATTTCCATCTTGTTGTTGGACCGCGTTTATCACCTCGGTTAAATCGATACGGACCGATCAGGATGACCGGGTTGCCTCGCTGAGATTTCGCAAAAACGGGGTTCATATCTGAAAACAATCATTTATTTAGTACTCGGAGGATGATTGAATTTAATATTTATTGAAAGTATTATAGAAGGGAAATACCATAACTATATTCAAGAAACACTGAATAATTACGCTAATATATTTATATTATTACAAATATTGTTTATTTTATACAACATTTATTACTTTTCGATATAAGTAGTACATAATAAGTTTTAGAAAACACAATTTGCCCCTAGCAAACCTATAGACAGTCGAAAAAACAGTTAAATCGCTAAATAAGGTTTTCATATTTTATGAAACATAAAATAACATAAAATACTTGATTATTACGTATATAAACGTATTTATTTATACGAATATGTTATCGCCACATCACATTTTTAATGCATCATGATTCAGGTCATAAAAACCTAGCCTAGAACACCTAACTAAAAAGTTTAATTAAGTAGAAGCAGGCAAAGATACGTTAACAGTTTAAAGAATCATTGCTATAAAATAGTCTTTAGTTTTGGCTTAAAACCACAAGCTAAGTGATGTTTATTTTGAAAGTCGATTTTCACAAACACTTACACGTCTTTTTTTGAAAACTAGATGAGGCCGGTGTTTCGTACCCGATTACTATGAGAAGAAACAGCCGAAACAAACTCAGAGGTCATAGTCTCTTTTAAGATCCAGACAAAAATCTTGGTCAACTTACATGAGGACTATGTAGATTAGTGTCTGAAATGGTCTTTTTAAGAAAGCATCATACAGATTGAGTGGACCTGTCCATTCAGTGCAAGCATTTGTCAGTTATCGTGTAGCTCGACTCATAATCCAAGGAGCTCAACGACACGACGAACAATAACAAAAAAGGACATTTGTGTAGGTCGCATAAAGTACTCAAACTGCCAGACAATGGTCAAAAATAAACAATGTAAAGAAAAGAAATGATCTAAATGGTCCTCACATTCACAATAAAGAAATAATAAACAAAAATATTAACAAAATTAAATTAATGAGATCATTATGAAATCATAAAAAATTAAAAATTTAATAAAATATTAAACAAAGCAAATATTAATATCAAATCATTAAATGTCAAAATGTTTAAAGGAATAAACAATAAATAAATGAAACAAAGAAAAATTTTGACACTCACTGACTAAATTAAATTGGAGCAGCTAAACCCAAGCCTTTATATCTTCAAGGTAATGATTAACATTAAAGTAAGCTTACGTGTTATACAAGATTTAAATTTATAGAAGCTTAGCGTTTGATAGCTATTAAATATTAATAAAGTAAAACTTATGAAAAACACAAGGTAGGTCTTTACCTTCCTTGTATATTTTGCTTGATTTACAATAAAATAAAAACTTCTAGCCACCCCAAAAATAAAGATCATCACGCTTTACTGTGGGTCGAAGTGAAACGCCGACATATTTTTTATCTTCCACTTAATGTTCTTGAAATAGCTAAGTACTCAATGATTATGTTTTCCGAGAGTCTTGACGATGACATTCTCAACAGTAGTAATGGCTGCAGTACAGCCGTTCTTCTTCTTGATGCAAGTCCAGCGAACCTTGGACCCCCAACACGCATGTTTGTTGAACCGCCACGGCCCTATTTGTACTACGAGGTTCCCGCGTTGAGATAAGTCAAATGTTGGCTCTGATGGCTCTGAAATATTTAATAAATTTTACCTCTTTTAGCACTGTGAGTTTGTTATAAACTTCAGGAATAAAAAAAATACTAATATTATACTGCCTACGCTAGCTACGCAATACAAGGTTTGTACATAATACCTTATATTTTTTGAGATAATATTTTATGAGAAAAAACAAACTGTGTACTTACATAAGTCATTTTAACAATAATAATTTCAACTTTTTAAATATTGGGTATGAATCACTTTACCTATTTATTACTGAAAACTGCATTCAAATCCGTTGAGGAGATTAAAAGATTTTGCGTACAGAAGCGGAACCGATTTCATTATACCTATGCTAAGTATGTAAAGATATTATTATCTTTAAATATTAATGAAAAATATGAATTATGAATGTGAATGAAAAATATGGAAACAACATTACATTTTTTTTTTATTTTATTTAAAACATAAGAAACATATAGGTACGTCTGAATAAAAAAAACTTGATCATTGTATTTTTTTCTTATAGGTGTACCTAATGATATGTTTAAATTAGCTTTTTTGAATTATATATTTTTTATTAATAATTATTGTTTTACTTTTAATTTTCCTGTGTTTCTTTCACTTAACTAGCTGTAAGTATAATATGTATTTAATCACAAGAATCTGTTGGATATTCTCACTAAAACAATCGTTATAATAATTTCTACTAAAGCACGCGTGCAGTCCATTTACGGGGCGGACTGTAAAAAAAATGGACCAGTACGACTCCTGGCAACATTCAGAATCATAATCTGCATGCTTTTCTGAGTTTAAAGACAAATGCGGTCCTCACATTTTGCATACCTACTCAACTCCACCCAGCGCCCGGTCTAGTGTTAACATACTTAAGTACTTATTATTTATTTCTTGGCAGAAAAACAAAAAACATCCAACCATTCAAATTCATTTTGTAGCAAACTACTTGCTATCGATAAGTCATATCATTTCAATATTATCTAGGTACTATTGTTGTGTGGTCACACAGACACTAATTATGTAAGATTTTAGGATTCCGTACCAATATAAGTTATGGTTAGGTAAGCAAGGGATCTCTCCAAAGCTTTCCCATAACTCCTGGTCTGCTGGGCCCCAGATGTTATGTTATTTTATATAGGTAAGTACTACTTACTAGTCTAGTGATGTTTTTTTTATGTTTTTCTACCATGGTACGGATCCTTCGATGTACGTGTCCAAGTCCTTCGTTTTCGCTTTTTTTCTTAATTCATGAGTATGTCGAATATTCATTCTTACAATGTTTTCACCCTCAGTGATTATGAAAGAGTTGCATCGCTCCCTGGTCTTGATGCAGATCCATCGTCTGCACTTCCCCATGTCCTTCATCAGTTTAAAACGGTGGCCAGATAACACCAGTAACGGGTTCCCACGTGTGCTTGTGGCGAAGTAATATTCTTCTGTATGCTCGGATCCATCCGAGTCCGCATCTGCAAACATGATGGTTAACCGCAAATTGAAGTAGTTTCAAAACACCACGCTTGGCTTTAGAACACAGTAAAGTTTTGGTTTGCAATCGTTGCGAACTCCGTGAAACCCAGAGTTGTAAAGGACAACGATCTGACCCGTTGGCAAACTTAGTCAAAGAATAAGTGGTCCTAGTATTACTTTCTACAACTGTCATTTTTAGTAAAGTTCAACTAAAATAATAGGTAGGTACTTCTTGGGAATGAAATAAGTTAAATTTTATCATTAACAGAATATAAACACGTCTTCATTAACTTTTGGTCTCCGGGACATTTTACACTTAGGTCAACAATAATATAATGGAACTACACATCTACACAATGATCTAATGATGATACCCAGTGCTTTAGAACATTTGTGTCTACGTACCTACCTATACTGAACCACCTATACCTATATTGAACCCGCCTAATTATAATAATTTATTATTAACTAGCTTTCGCCCGCGGCTTCGCCCGCGTAAAATTTGGGGTAACACAGTTCTCCTTGCGCCTTATTGATTTGTAATAGCAACGCTAAGTTTTCCCTTTTCTTCCCTCTTTCTCCCTCACATCCCACTTTTTATAAATAAAAATTAGCCTATGTCCGTCTCCTGGTTCCCAACTATCTATGTACCAAAATTCATCACAATCGGTTTAGCCATTAAAGCGTGAAGAGGTAACAAACAAACAAACAAACAAATAAACAAACAAACAAACTCACTTTCGCTTTTATAATATTAGTAAGGATAATAATTACTTAAATCACATTATTGTGTTATAAGTAATTGTTAAACCTAACTGGCGGAACGTGGGTTTAGTATTCGGTACATCTCTGTTTATTCCTTTGCGGTTTACAGGCGTGTTACACAGCATTCATTTCCGACTAGTAAATTAGTAATTGACTAGATACGACCAATAAAATCCAGCAAAAATACTATTCACTCATAGTGTAAGTATGCCTACAAAATCCTTACTAATGTTATAAAGTGAAAGTGAGTTTGTTTATTTGTTTGTTACGTCTTCACGCCTTCATGGCTAAACCGATTTTGACGAATTTTGGTACAGAGATAGTTGGGACCCTGGAGACAGAATAGGACTTCTTTTTTTAAATGTGAGAAATGAGGGAGAAAGGGGGAAGAGTGAAAATTTAGCATTGCTATTACAATAAATAAATAAATATCTTGGGACAACTCACACACGGCTATCTGATCCCAAGCTAAGCAGAGCTTGTGTTATGGTAACCAGACAACTGATATACATACTTATATTATTTATAAATACATACATATTATAGATAAATCACACCCAGACACAACAAACAATCATGCTCATCACACAAAGTTTGTCCTGGGTGGGAATCGAACCCACGACCTCCGGCTCAGCAGTCAGGGCCACTAACCACTAGACCAACAGGCCCGTCAAAAATCCACAGTATTGGCCACGCCACATATATCCGCTTCTCATCATAATACACTCGCCAGACTCTACTGGATGTTCGTTCTGCGAGACTCCGATGACGTTGTGCCCCATCGTGCTGTTCCTGCGGTTGCAGACCTTTAACTGAAAGATCCAAGACTTGTTTACACTACCCTATATAATTCTTAAGGAGCCTTTTACCTTCAGAATCGGAGAAGTTGAAGTTGAAGACGGGGTTATTCGTAGTAAAGAACTCGAGAATACCTAGAACTCAAATTCATGTATTTTTTTTATAACTTGTTATTCTGAATGATTTCTCAGGTTTCTAAGATATTTGTTTGCGTTTTAAATAATATAAATAAATTATTGTTTTTATTTATTTCATATTTAATATAAAAAAAACCTGTAACGAAACGTAACACAAATACCTAGGTACATAAAATATCACACAAACAGATAACACATTAGTTTTTTTTTTTAATTTACCACAAAGCTAAATTTATACAATTGCTAGTATATATATGTAATTAATTTTGTAGGTAGATAATTTTTAATAATATAGTTTTCAATACCTTGCTCATTTTTCGTAAGTATTTTGTAAATTTAAAACATTTTGTAAATTTATAACATTTTGTAAATTTATAACATTTCATTTTTTTTCATTCTCAATAAATAAAATCACTTATGAAATTTATTTCAATTCACTATCGACGAATTTAATTGATTACCCACCCGGGAATGGAACCCGGGACCCCTTGCCCCGCAGGTGCGATTGCGACCATCGGAGCAATCCGGCCAGGAGGACAGTAGTCCTCCTGGCCGGATTGGTTTCATTGTATTCAAGTATGATTACAATGAAACCAAAGATTAAATTGTGATGAACAGTCATGTCACTAGCGAGAAAGCATGTAATCTCAAATCGAGCAAACCAATATAAGGAAATTATTCCTAAAAAACACAACAAAACAAAGTTAAACATGAGTGAGCTATCTTACCTACTCTAACTGAGATAGTTACAGTTCAAGTATCTCAAAGGCTTTTAAATCCGCCTCAATACATTCAAGTGAATGTCCTTTTTCGGATATGCAGACAATATTACGTCCCCTGGTTTTGATCCGACGGTTACAAAGATGCTTGTTGTGACAGATCCATGACACCGTCCCGTCACTCCCTTTGTAGTTCTTGTAAAATTTCTGACCATTGAACAGTGCCCCTATCTGACCACGAGCCGTAGTGTAAAACTCCACCGTTTCTAAAATCACAACATTTCTATAATTTTAATTCATCTGTTTTTTTAGTCACACAGGAAGTGAAACTGCCGTCAGACGTTCTGCTGACTAAAGGCCATGATCCATGATACTGTTTTTGCCCCTCGACTCTTGTGAACTAACCCGCAGCTCCGTAATCTACTATTTAAGACAAAAAATCAAGATGGCTAAAACATAGTCAAAATAAAATATAGTTATCATTAACATTCCTATGTTATTTCTATAGATTACACTAATAGACTTAAGATATCTAAATGGAGTCGACGATTTCGTAATCAGAATATGAGTTCACAAAAGTTGCATTATTTGAAATTAGTTACAAAATATAATTAACCGTTATTGTTATTGTGTACACTATCGCATTAGGTAACCCTGTAAGAATAGAATTAATAAATAAATAAATATGGACAATAAGATTTTCAATAAAGTACCTATACTAAATGTAATACAACCTTCAAGTCATCCAATTAGTCAAGAAAGTTCAATATAGCGACCAGGTAAACCAATGGTAGACCGCCTCGGGGGCTCCACAAAGGACAAAAGCTTTCAGAGCGGTTTGTGTTTCTACAACGACTGTACACAGAATAATTTACAAAATATTTCGGTAGTTTAAGTCAATCCAATATATTAGGGAGCAGACTCGGCCTAGTAGTCCCGACTTAAGCTCTGCAGGTTGTGGGTTAAAACCCAGGAAGGTACATTAATTTGTCAAACTTTATTTTCATCACAACTGCTCTCAAAACTGTGAAGGAAAATATGGCGATGATCGGCATGTCCTAAAGGGAACGTTCGAACACACTTGTCATGTACCGACTCGTACAGGGCCCGAGTGAATGACAGTTCATTTACTTGTCACAATCTAAATTAACGTGAGCGATGCCGCGGTGAAAAGCTAGTATGTAATAAATGATTGATCAGTTATGACGTAGCATTGTATTGTCGTTCAGTCTCCACGTAAGTCAGTGCTTGTGACAGTATCACAGTATCTGGTGCACAGCAGTTCAGCAGCTCTCTTGGAACACCTCCACGACACCCTGGTCCTGAGGAGTAGGTACTCCTTCCTGAAAAATCTGAGAATCGTGCACCGATGGCATAAACGTATGTGTACTTTAACCACTCTGCACGACAGGATTTTGACACATGACACATCAGCTGAATCGGTGGGGTGATGCGAATTGTCATGAAATTTAAGAATTTTCATCAATTTACAGCATTCAATTTTGTTATTAAAAATAAGTCACAGCTGCTGTTTCATATGATAAGTTTGAGGTTTATATTTCCAAAAACCTTATAAGGTCGATAAAACGGCGTCAATCTATTGTAAAATGTGTGTAAAATACATATTACTACACCCTTACAAAAACTAGGTACTTTAAAAACGCTGGAAATAATGCACATACACAAGACAACCCTTTGATAATAAAATCGGAAATACAAAATAAAAACAGTGACATTCCATCTGCATTCTTAATTTTGCCATTTTACATATAAATTCAAAATAAAACACGATACAAATCTCGACAAAAAATACTAAAAACTGTGTTGCAACATGACATTTCTTAGTGCTGACCGTAAATCTAAGTTTCATCATTACGATTAAAAAGTTGCATTCAACCTAATCGATAATCGTAATGGAGTAAACTTTAAAAAAAAGTTTTGGGACCATTGAGGAATTTACCTATGGAGATTGCATATTATTCTAATAATGATATTATAGTTGTTCAAAATATCTATGATATCGATAAGAAAAGAAAGACAACAACATTTTGTCACGTGCTTTTTTGTTATGCTATAATTATTTTATTATGAGCCAAGATTTGAGGTATATTTTGCTGTCAAACGGTTTCGCGGTAAAAGATTTTGGCTGTTTTCTTGAATGACGATGAATGAAAATGGCGGCCATTTTTGTAGGAGGTCATGCTAATTCTGTAGGTAACTAGTCAGACACCCCAGCCGGCACAACCATACCGTACCGCACCTAGAAAGCCATGCCTCCGCAGTAGAGCCTTGTTTTAGACTGACAGGGACTCCGAACACATCGGGGCCCTAAAATATTGATATAGACACCCGACGCCCGATGCCTGTAGCGTCTCCCGCGGTGGCTGGCTTGGTTTGAGGAGCGCCTCACTTCCCCCGCTCTAGACGAAGCGGGGGGGAGTGTCAGGGTTATGCAATAGAAGGAGCATGGGTGGGTTTTAGTCAGTACTAGTCTGACACTCCCCCCCGTTCTGCCCAGAGCGGAGGAAGTTATTTGACGATTTCCCACCCAAAAAAAAAAGCCCGGTACACGACATCAAGAAAAATCCAGGTTCAAAATGGACTCATTTTGAACCAGGAGTTTTCTTGGTGTCGTGTTTCCATCTCAATTGTGCTCTTCCTCTATAGGCCATTTTTACCCCAAGGCTTCCACTCCAAGAACACTTTGGCCTACGAGCCATGTTTTAGGAAAGAATGAATACGCTTTTCAAATAAACAATCCAACCAAACAATTTTGTCGAACAAATGTAATTTATCATAGCTGATTTTTTTAATGTGCTTACCAAGATCATAATTGGCGCGTTCTATATTCAACCTTATTTATTTCTATTTGCAATTCACATTCAAATAGTAGGTACAAAACCAAATTATTAATAAAATAGCAAATAAACATTTTAATGTAAATTTGAACAGCGAGCGCATTCCTTTTTTGAATTTTTATCTGAAAATAAAATTGGCGCGAGTTTAGCCATAGATCAGTTTGTTGTTGAATCTTTTTTAGTGCCGTAAAAAATATTATAATCAATATTTATAGTATTTTACACGTATTACAAAATTAATTTTTATTTTCATCTATCAATTTCTGATATTCCTTAATTTAATTTATCGAGTTGATTGATTTACAAGAAAATAATCGATTGAAATAATCGCATTTACACATCACAAAATTAAAAAAAAAAATGGACGTCAATTTCGAAAGTGAATTTAGTAGTGGTTATGAATATTCCGTGTTATTGGTCCTATTATTGCAAATTACGATAAGATCTGGGCATTGTCATGTTAATTATAATATTTGAAATGATATTTGTGTCAGTTGTTATAGAATCTATTCGTGAATATATGGTAAAATGTGGAATTAAAAATGTAAACAAGCACGATTGGCGCGAAACTTCGACTTTAGATTTCAAAATGTATCATTACCACTACTAATATAAGTTCAATTACGAATGATTTCTTCACGTAATAAAAGGACACGTTAATCATGCCCAATAATGTGGAGTTAAAAATGTCCGAAAACCTATTTTTTTATGATTTTTAGCGTCGACCTACACTGCCATCAAAATGGCGATGATCGTAATTTACGCATTTGGATTTCATAAGTCTTAATTAAAAAATTTCCTCAATAATTAAAGAACTTCTAATGACGTTTACATATGAGTTTTTTATTCTACTATCTTAATGAATGCACACCCATATTATTTAATAACCAGAAAATAAAATATTTACAAAAATAATGAGGAGGTCATATGACTTAAATGTCCGACCCCTTTCGGGGCCAGTACCGAGCCAGCGGAGGTTTGAATGTCGTGTGCGTTCGCCCAGCAAAAAAAAAAAAAAAGTGTCGCTTTTCAAGAATTAAATGATACAGATAATTAGTGCCCAGTCCCGTGTAAATGTGCCCGAAATTTAAAATTTGTGCCACCAACAGCTTCTGAGTTATTTAAGAAAAACCATCAATTAAAATTCTGCTGCACGAACGTTCGCCCAGCAAAAAATTTTTTAATTAATGGGCCTAGCTGAATATAAAATATGCAGAAATATAGCTTATATTTGTGCCGTAAAAATAAAATTTGTGCGTCATAAGGTTTCAGAGATCTTTCAGTTTTTGCTGGGCGAACGTTCAGGCGATTGCTATATATCGGAAACAGCTGGACGTGAAGTCATGATTTTTTGTATACGGATAGAGCATAATTTGTGCCTATTTGTGCCATATACTACATTAGCATAACTAGCACGGTTCAGGAGTTATTACGTTATTTCCAAAAACTAATTAAACGGCTATATCTCTCGGACGTTGAAAGCTACGATTTTCACGTTTATGTTGGCTGGTACCTGTTATTTAATCACACGATCCTGCAAAGTTTCACCTTCCAAGTACCTAATATTGGAGAGATTTTAATGATTTTCCTCTTATTTTGAGGTTATCTTCAATTAAATTAGTTACAACCCGGAAACACTAGTTTTCTGTAAGCTGGCACATTATACGTTTCAACAATAATTAGTGCCCTTTATTAAGAATACGTATGCATAAAATCAGGTAAATATACCCATTAGTTTAGATGTTATGATTAAAAACCACAATCGACATCTTTTGATAGATTAACCGACCATATTCGGATGGACATTAAAAAGCGGCCCCACGATACTTCAAGCTACCCTTTCACACTTACTGGTATTATAATGATAGTTGTAGTACAGATGCGAACAGAATTGTAAAGTTGGGAAATATTTTGTATTAGGGACATGAAAAAACTTAATTATTTGTAATAATAAATGAATGATTTAACAATATAAATGTACATAAGTATAGGGAAAATGAACATAGACACATATGTTATTTTTTATACAGTTGCTAGGGAAAGCAGTTTAGAGAAAAAAAACAATATTGTTAATTTTTATATTGATTTATTGATGGTAGGCCATAAACAGTCTAGGTACATACTTAGGTAGGTACTATCTAAGTACTTTTGAAACATGTAGGTGCAATTGCACTTAAAATGTTATTTATATAAATTAACATTACAATTATATAAAACATACAAACTCATAATGTATGTATTAGTTATACTGTACACGGCGCTCTCGCTCCCACTAGGACTCAATAGTGATTCAAGAGGAAGGTTTATATATAGGCTTCGCACGGGTGCATGTTTTATACATAATATATGCACCTGTGCGAAGCCGGGCGGGTCGCTAGTATATTATATAAACAAGATGTAATGAATCACTAAAAATAAAACAATTGACATTTTATTTCATATCCCAAGCATAAATATTCTATCCGACTTGACAATTCTGTACGCATCTGTACTATTGAATTTTCATTATAATACAAGCAAGTGTGAAAGGATAGCTTGAAGTATCTTGCGGCCGCTTTTTAATGTCCATCCGAATATGGTCGGTTAATCTATCAAAAGATGTCGATTGTGGTTTTTAATCATAACATCTAAACTAATGGGTATATTTACCTGATTTTATGCATACGTATTCTTAATAAAGGGCACTAATTATTGTTGAAACGTATAATGTGCCAGCTTACAGAAAACTAGTGTTTCCGGGTTGTAACTAATTTAATTGAAGATAACCTCAAAATAAGAGGAAAATCATTAAAATCTCTCCAATATTAGGTACTTGGAAGGTGAAACTTTGCAGGATCGTGTGATTAAATAACAGGTACCAGCCAACATAAACGTGAAAATCGTAGCTTTCAACGTCCGAGAGATATAGCCGTTTAATTAGTTTTTGGAAATAACGTAATAACTCCTGAACCGTGCTAGTTATGCTAATGTAGTATATGGCACAAATAGGCACAAATTATGCTCTATCCGTATACAAAAAATCATGACTTCACGTCCAGCTGTTTCCGATATATAGCAATCGCCTGAACGTTCGCCCAGCAAAAACTGAAAGATCTCTGAAACCTTATGACGCACAAATTTTATTTTTACGGCACAAATAGGCACAAATATAAGCTATATTTCTGCATATTTTATATTCAGCTAGGCCCATTAATTAAAAATTTTTTTGCTGGGCGAACGTTCGTGCAGCAGAATTTTAATTGATGGTTTTTCTTAAATAACTCAGAAGCTGTTGGTGGCACAAATTTTAAATTTCGGGCACATTTACACGGGACTGGGCACTAATTATCTGTATCATTTAATTCTTGAAAAGCGACACTTTTTTTTTTTTTTGCTGGGCGAACGCACACTTGAATGTCGAGCCCCCGAAGGGGTCCGTACCGAACTATACGGTTAATAACTCTGACTGCCCTGTTGGTTTAGTGATCGCAAGCGTGACAGCTGAGCAAGAGATGCGGACTCGTATTAGTTCGACCCAGGTCAAGCAAAGTGTTATTAGGTTTTTCCATCAGGAATTTCTCAGTAGCAGCCACAAAGTCTGGATTAGTACCCAGTTGACGCCAAAGGAGGGCTCCTTTTGCATCAACTGCATCAACCGCTCCCTATTACATCCGACTTACACATAATTGGCGAATTGTGAGTGTACTATTAGGAACACCTCTATCTAAACCTTCGTTGATAGACATAACACTGTGCATTCAATTAGGATGCACAGTCTATATTTTTATCACAGGCAGCAGATTACTTCTGAAACCAAGGGTGAGCATCAACCTTGGACGAGTAGCAACGAGCATGCATCGTGCCTTCAAAATAAGTGTTCATAAAACGTAAGAGCTGAAATTAGACAAGGCATGAACTAATGGGCTACAAGTGATGAAGTGATTTCGAGTTAATTCGAAGTAGAAGTAGGTAATTTAAAATACCTTCTTATACCTAATTTAAAATATTGTAGTCACGAGACTGGAACGCCTGAAAACAATCGAAGGTGTAAAAGCTCGTTGGTTGCCCCTTCATAAACAGCCTTGAAGCTGCAGGGGTCAATGGTTTTGCTCATCTTGAGCCAATCACGGACAGGAGCCAAATCAGAAGAATCACGATGCGGCTATCAACAAAACGAATCGGTCGCGAGAGCGGCCGCTGATCATGACGTCCGGGGTACGATTCCAAAAAGAGTAGAGAGTTATGTTTGTCCCATCAGGAATTTCTCAGTAGAAGTTGAATCTGGATTTTTACACTGTTGATGGCAATAGACTGGCCCGCTTTACACGACAGTTCAAAATCAAACTGGCGAAATATGACCTTATGGGATTACAAGCGTGATCTCATTGAAGCTAAACCATTATTGTAAGATTTAACATAAATCTATAAGTACTTATATTATAAAGAGATAAAGTTTGTGAGGTTGTAGGGGGTAACCTTTGGAACTACTGAACCTATTAAGAAAATTTTTACCAATAGAAAGCCACGTTTTTTGTGAGTGTCATAGGTAATAACATCACGCTATGACTCCTTAGAACTGATCAGCGGGTGAAACTGCTGGGCACATAAATAATGAAGCACAACATCGCAATTTAAATATAAGCTATTAAAAAGTTTTTACCTAATTTGAACTGAGGAATTGTACTAAGATTGCTAAAACAAACACTATTTAAAAAAAAATACATATTGCAAATCTTGCTGAAAAATAAAACATTATTTGGGACTTGCCACAAGTAAAACAAAACAACTTAAATCGAAACAAGAAAATTTCAATTGTATTGCTCATTATTTTAATTGGTACCTCTCAACGTAACTAAGATTATGAGGGCTGGTCCACTATGCCTTACCTACCTATATAGCTTACTATTATATAATTCATAGCAACTCTATGATCTCATATGACCACATTTTCTTTACTCACCACCTGCATTTGACCGCACTGCCAAGGGGATATAAAACCATGACTTACATTACAGCTCAGAATTATTTACTTTACTATAATCAAACACAGTTTAAGATCATCATAATTTCCCTGCCCTTGTCTCACACAGTTGTAATATATGATTATCATACTCAGCCACAATGAGGGTATCAGCCTGCAACATGTAAAGGGTTAGTTACTTTGTATAGGTACATAACTGTTACTGTATTGAAAAAAATTTAGTAATGGTAGCAAGAAAAAACAATAATTGAATAACAAGCATTTAATTAAAATACTGGTGAAACTGTTTGTCCTATTAGATACACTTCTCCCTAATCCTTTGGGGATTACAGGTGTGACGTTTTGATTTTTTATCTGAATCACACAAAAATAAATCCTACTAATATTATAAATGGGAATGTTGAATGTTTGTGAGGATAGATGGATGTTAGCATGTTCCATATGTTTGTTACTTTACGTCAAAACAGCAGAATGGATCTTGATGATATTTGGCGCAGAGGTAGATTATGTTCTGGAATAACACATTGGATACTTCTTTTCGATAACACGCAGGTGAAGCTATGGGGGCCAGACATCTCACTAATATTATGTTACTCTTTCACATCAAAATGGCTAAATGGATCTTGATGAAATTTTGCACAGAGGTAGATTATTGGATGGAATAACACATTGGATACTTCTTTTTAAAAAAAAGCTAGCTAGTTAAATATAAATTATACAATTGAATATTCTTTTAAAATCAAATCTCATTTATTCCAACTGCTGATGATCAGCACTTTTTAGTCATCAATACACAAGACCGTCACCCAAAATGTCCACCCTTCACCACTTCCTAGAGTTGTAGCTGGGAAGAAGTTTTTTCTCTTTATTATTAACAGATTGGTATATGAAACAGACATAATTATTCTCAAGTTTGAATATAAATTTACTCAGTTTCCACAATTAGTAAATAGTGTTATCTGTGAAACTCATTATCTCACATTACTGATCACAATGTCTAATGAAATTACTTTGGCACAACCAAGGTTTGAGGAAAGGTTCATCCTTAAAATATGAGTAAGAAGCATTTTTTTTTCCATTTTTCTATGTTTAATACCTGTCCTGGATTGGTAAAACTTTTTTACGGCAAGTTTCAGATGTTCAGGAAGGCAATTTTCAGCATACTCTGTTTACATACTTCAGAAAACAATCAGTGAGCTTGATAGGTTAACTGACCAGACACCAGGCACAACGATAAATTCAAGCAAGGACGACAAATCTGCGGTCTGGAGTGCAATCAGGTCTGTAAGGTGCTTCGATCTCCGTCAAGGAGTAGAAAAACTGGCTTCGCAGCTGATCGAGTTACCCAGCGTTCCAACTTCGTAAGATGGCCTGCAAAACAAAACGCTTAAGTTATGATGTAACGACTCGATTATTAACTAACAACACTCACGCTTATAGTAAGTATCATGGCATGGTGGGCTTTAATTACCTTTAAATTTGCTATCCTTCTTTGTTTTTATAACCTTTGAGTATCTTCGCTTCATCATACTAGTTTTGGCTTTACGTGATATTTACTTTTTTTGTTTCCCTCTAAGGCTACACTTTACAAGTTTAGCACATTATAATCTGTTTACTTTAACAAATCTTAATAATTTTCATAAAATTGCATTATATTTACGTATCAAATGACAATTGTCAAATCAACAAACAGTAGGTTAACGAGGGACAGGAGGGTTGCTATGCTAGATGGTTTTCCCACAAACATATTTTTTCCTTTTGAAATTAAGGTTTGTTTTTAATTTTCAACAAAATTTTATTTCAATAAATTATTAACAAACGGTAAATGAACAAATGAGCGCTATTTTTTTTTAATAAAAATGTACCTGACACGTAAATAAACATTAAACCACCACGTAACGTATAAAACACATGATAGGTTTTAAATATTAAACTCTGTATTCAAGTCAACACATTTAAATTTTAATGTTATTCGTAAAATGTGTCGTATTTTCAAGGATTTCAAGTCCATATATTTCTTCTTTTCCCACTTTTTTTTTCTTCTTTTATAAAAATTAATCTGACAACACTAAGCAAACAAAAGTGACGTTTTCAAAGACATCGGATGCGTTCACATATTGTCAGTTGGCAAGTAGGATGCGTTCCATAGGTAAAATTGCATAATATTATTATTTTTGTCTATTTTATCACTTTTACATTTTACACTCAAAAAACAAAATCGAAAATCTCAAACAATAATGACTAGGTATGTGTGTGTTTTTTTATAACTAGGTTTCATTCCCCGAATTTGCTTTCCGTCCACGGGAGTTGCTTAAGTTCTATTTTTTTTTTAATATCTCTAATATTTTGTAGCAATCATGGTTAAATAGAGCTAGGTAGGAATAGGTACACAAACAGTTAGTTCCAGAACAGCTACCTATGAACCATTTAAGGGATCGAACCCGGGACAAGCAGCACAGCAGTCACTCGCTCAGCCATTCTGCCAAACGTGCAATCAAAGTTCGTGAGTGGTTGCTATAAATAAGAAAAACAAGTGTAGGAAATGTAGGGTACGCCACAATAGTGGCGGTAAGTCCCGTCTATGAGCAGTGGGTGGAGAGCTAGGAGTGTATTGTTCTGTGGTGGAGAGGCTCCATAGCGTCCTCACCTACCGCGTGACGCAGGTCCTCACCGGACACGAAAGTTTCGGGAGGTTCGGCACATAATCGGCCGAGAGGAAACTCAGGCATTTGAGGGAGAGAACCTCAAACCAACCCAGCCGCTGCGGGAGACAAGCTGAAGTGGCAATGGGCAGGGCGCATAGCCCGAAGAACCGAGGGACGGTTCCCCACCAGGTGAACACATGACGTGGTTGATTTAGATGAAAAAATTATAAAATCCGCTCTGGCAACCAAAAATACTTACTTTTATCCAAGAATCCAGCAATTCAATGAAAAATAAAAATGAGCAACGTATTGATTATAATATAATGAATATGTTGCTCATTTTTTTTTTCATTAAGTATCATCAAATTCATTCATTCATATTACGAACCGACGTCATTAGCTTTGCAATTTACTATAAAAATTAACATAAGTATAAAGATCTTTAACAATTGTTCAAATATTGAAATTGTAACAGAGTAAGTAGTCCACCTCCTCTGTTGCCCAACCTCTTTCCTTCTGGATCAAAACAGATTTTATTTTTTTTTTAATTCGAAAAAAAATTGAATTTCGAATATCATTCTGTTGTTAGCGTCATCTTCAACTTTTTTTGGTATCTGCTCTGGAATATTTTGTTTTTAAAAACTGCTTCATTTTTAAACTAAACTTATCTAGTTGTGTTATGTGCTACTCGAGTGAAGTTTTAAAATAGGTATGGCTGTAATGCCTAAAATAATATCTACCCTGTTGAAGGTTTGTTGTGAACTTATTTAGATTGTACTTAATAGTTACCTACCTCTACAGGTCCTCATGACCGTAACATAATATTAAATTGTTTTATTCTTGTTGTTCATAGGGTTCACCCTCGGAGCTGTACAAATAAACGAAACATTTAGTATGTATGTCTGTTCAAAAGAGATTTCGGAAGACGTCCGCGTCGCTTCAATCGGCTATTGCACTCGTGGGTAAGTTTAAAAAGCTTTTTACTATACGGAATACTACAAGGAAATATTTAGTTAGGAGGATGTGTGTGCTTGTTCTGCTTGTCCACCATTGTGTGTCCTATAGTGTCCGCACACAACCATCTCACTGGAGATGAGCAGACAGAATGTCTCGTATATCTGTAGCCGCGAATCTGCATTATTTCTGATTTATAGAAAATCGGGCGATCAACTGAAAACGACAAACGTTTTTATGTATGATCTATTTTTTATAATTCCTTAGAAAATCAGTTAGAATAATATGGGAAAAAATTTTGTGTTCACCAAAAATACTGATCGTGCACCAAATATTCTTTCCTGAATGCTAAAAAAATGCGTAGGTTAGGTTAGGTTAAAACTGCGACCCCCTACGCACGAGCCGAGCGAGCGGAGCGAGCGGTGCCGCGGCAGCGGACGGCGAGTGCCAGTAACGACTTGCATTAATAGAAAATGGATAAAGATATAACACTTTTTTATTGTAGTGCTGTCTTTTTCCTGATGCTCGTTATGACATATTTTAATTAACATATTTTGGTGCTCATTCAGTAAATTTGGTGCAACACAGGCAAAATTAGGTAAACGAAATGGGAATAAATTGAAGTTCTTTTAAATACCATCCGAATAATATTTCTACGGAATAGTTATTGACCACTACCTACGCAGTGGAATTAGCGGACAAAAAGGGATATAAAAACTGCACAAAGTTTTCAATAGGTATATTTATTGGTTTGTAGACAATTTAATTTAAGCTAATTGCAAAACTTGTAGTACATTTTTTAATTTAAATCTACACAAGTCTGTAACCTTCTTTTTCAATCAATGGGGCGTTTCTGTTTGTGTGTAACAAACAAAAACGCCGTCATTGCGCGGGAGCAGTGCAAGTTAGTTCTTCACCACTAGATACCAGCGTTGTCACTCGCTGAGAGGAGTATTAATTAAGTTTCGCTCATCAGATCATTTTACATCACAACAGATTATGTAACTAGAGGATTACCTATGTATCAGGAAGATGGTTCCCTCGGTAGTAATAGTTTTTCTCCAAGGAAGGGTTCTTATATTTTAGTAATTTGTACAAAAATAACTTTTATTTAATAACAATAATGGTGTTCATAGCTGCACACACTCACCATTTAAGAATTTTTCATTACCATTAAAATTTTGCTCAATCCTACTAATAATATAAATACGAATGTTTGTGAGGATGAATGTATGGATGTTAGTTACTCTTTCACGTCAAAACGGCAGAACGAATCTCGGTGTTATTTGGCACAGAGGTAGATTATTGTTTGGAATAACACATAGGATCCTTTTTTTAGATCATCGCGCTGGCAAAGCCGCGGGCGCCGGTATTACTTAGGTTTGCAATTTATTTAGTTTCATTCAAAATGGTAAACTTAATACTTAAAGACGCAATAACTGCATCTGCTCAGCAGAACAGTATTCAAATTATGTAACCGGAGGATTACGTATCAGGATAATAAAGTGTAATGCTACCAATGTTACCGAAATCGAAGACTAAAAATTATGATTAATACTATTGTTCAATCGTTAATCTAATTATCTAGTTATTGCAAAACGTATTATTGCTAAAGTAAACTAAATTAAAATCCTATATAATTAATGCATGATATCCAATGAATCTGAATTGTGAGACTTATAATGGATTAAATTTAATTGAAATATATATCAATATTATCAGAAATAAAGACTAAGTATTTGAAGTTGAGACTAATAAGCAATTATAATAAAGGAAAAAATCTACAAATTCAACATAAGCGGAACTGGGTGGGAATGCTCGTTGAAACAGCTGATAATCTGATTAGTTCCAAGGTTGGTGTACATGAAGGCTCTGCATCCTCTTCTAGTCCCATGGGTTCCGCAGTACCACCGCACTTTGCGCCCAATTGTTCTCTGGCGAAGAAACTTGTAACCCCTTACAATAATTGTCTGAGCCCCGCGTGTCGTTGTGATGAACTGGACTTCTAGAAAATACCAAAAGATAGTGGAAATTCTGACTAATATAGTCTTATTTTGTTAATTAATTAATTTAAAAGTACTAAGGAATAAAAATCTAAGTTAAAAGAGACTTCTTTATTGTAAGGCATAAACACAATATGGTAAAATAAATATTTTTAATGACAGAATAAGTTCATCAGTAATTGGCAAATGTCAATCAAGAGTTTTTCTATAACAAAAATGTTCTAGTGATACAAAATAAAATTCCTTTAACCTGCATATCGAAGAAGTTTACAGCCCCACTTGCACCACAAAGGATTTAATCTATTTCGGGCTAATTATGTTTTAAACACCATTTCGCCTTTGTCATCTTCAAACAATTGACAAAAACAGAACAACGTTTTGAAATTGGTTAACATGCTTAATGAGTCGCGGTTCCATCGGGCATTTTTTATCGCAGCAAGATGTTTTTTTTACAATTTTAATAAAAAAAAAATACCAGTAGGTAGGTACTCTTATATTTGTTAAAACCATGTAATGGTTCCATAACCTTTAAAGACTTTACTACTACAAATATTATATTCGGATGTAAGGTGCAAGTAACAATTAAAAACATAGGTAACTTATGTGCTATGTCTTTATCAATGTATTACACTTAGATAATTAAAAAAAAATGTAAAGTCTGTAAAAGATTACAATAATGGAAGAGAACAATAACGAATAAAATTATTAAGTTATGGTAACACATTTTTCGTTTATTTTTCTGTTTTTTTTTTATGCATTTTATTATATTCTTAATTGCATATTGTTGTTTTTATTGTTATTGCTATGGCTATGCACATAACAAGAGGATCTTTAAATATATTACTTTTCGCATGCAACGCTACTGTACTTAGTAAGTAGGTATCTACTTACTTAAGTTTACTCAGTTCACTCTAGATATCAGCCGAAGCCTAAGTGCAGATGTCACAATGGCAACATGAACTACTTCTTAAACTGAACGCCTCCGAAATTCATATAGTTTTATATTTAACGATAGTTCCACACGTTTGTTTAGGCATTTAGTTATGATTATCGTTTATCTTTAGGATGTCGTTCTGATATGTAGGTGTGCTTTAGGATGTGGTTCTGTTCGCTCTGCGCTGCGCCCCTTATTGTGATGAGTCTGCGCTGCGCCCCTTATTGTGATGAGTAGAATAGTACCATCAAAGTTTCATCCCTTTTTTAATGATTTCGGACAGGTCACCACTACGGGATGACATTCTTCTTGTTTGTTTCTTTTTCTGTTCCCTAAATTGATGTAAGACTCGACTAAAACTGTTGATCACATGGGAACGAAAAAAAGAGTAGTCATTTAAAAAATGTATATCAATTTTATTTATTTTTATTTTTAAAAACAATCATTACATTAAAACGTTAGCTGTTTACATTGTACAATTACAATTACTGCTAGTTCTGGTACAGTTTAATATGTTAAATATACATTTCAAAAGTAGGCCCGGCAAACTGGCAACCTTTAAAGAGAATTCCTTAGCAATTAATGGTTGTGCTGATTATTTATTTTGATGATCTCATTGGTAGCACTGATGGAGAGTATTGATGCTCGGCACCCTTTGCCGTGGTTTGTGGCGCAATACCAGCGAGTTTTAACACCATAGTCACTCTGTCGATAGAATTTGTATCCTCCTAAAGTTATAACACGAGCTCCTCGTTTAGTCCACGAGAAATTTGCCTCTGAAACATAGGAGAAATACATTTCAATGTTAAATTAATAAAGATATAAGGCTTGACGGCACGTTTGGCGCAGTGGCTGAGCGATCGACTCCTGCGCAGATTCGATTCCCGCAAGGAACAAATATTTGTAGGACCTGCAAATTGTTGTTTGGGGTCTGGCTGAATGTGTATGTGAAATGTTTGTAAAACCACGCACGATACAGGAGAAATTCCTAGTGTGGGCCAAAAAAAATCACGAGAGGGAGTGGACTATAACTCACACTAGTACGGGATGGTGGATAACATGTCTGGTCGTATTATAATAGAAGCTATTGGCAATGTTAAATTCCGTCTCTTTCGTGCGCTGCTCCATCATGATGGTATTAAATCGTCATACTACACCACCAAGCATAAAGTGCTTCGTATGTCCATTAAAATCACCAAATTAATTTCCGTAATCTGTATTGAATTGTAACAGTATTCACAAAACTTCCTATTATAACTAAACAATAGCCTGTTAGAACTAGTAAAACTATTTCAATATTAGGTATGGTTATGATTATTATTGATGCTAACAATTTTAGTATCAACAGTAAATATGACTGCACTGCAGCCTCTACTATGATGTGAGGAGCAATGCCACCATGGCCCTTAACGGGGCCCCGGTATGGGCGCGTTCTCTAAGACGGCGCGCCGCCCAACCCTCTCCCTACCTTTGACAAGTTAGCACCTCCACACCTGTAAGGTTGTGAGTTCGGAGAGATGAAAGAAACACACATGTAGCTTCAAACATGATTTATTTATTCAGCTCAAATACATAGGATTACTAAATGTAAGGCGCGTCGCCCACACGACCAAGAGTCGGGTTGCAGACGGGGCGCGGGCGCGTTAGGCGCGTCGCCCACACGACATTTGTAAAGAAAATCACGCTGCGGGCGTGCGGCGTGACTCTGATGTGAGATTTTCTTAGGGATACATTGTTACACATACAGATAATTCACATACACCTTTAGTACTCCCACTACACCTTGGATTTGTTAGAATTCAGCTTTCTACAAGACAAGTTATTTTTTTTCTGTAGCTAACTTTTTAAATGGCACTAACATTATGAACTGTATAATTGAATGTAATTTAAGTAATTAAATGACGCATCTTAATATCTAAACGCTAATTTGGTTCCTTATAATTTATTTTTTCTTTTGTTTTTATTTGTATTACGTATTGAAAGTGAATTTTAAAGTTATGTTTTACTAATACTACGTATATCGCCTATTATTTTTAACCATTAAACATTATTTTGATCTTACTCTCAATCCCACTAATATTATAAAAGCGAAAGTTTGTGAGGAAATAAAGCTACTGAATGGATTTTGATAAAACTTCACAATAATATTTGACGGGCCTGTTGGTCCAGTGGTTAGTGGCCCTGACTGCTGAGCCGGAGGTCGTGGGTTCGATTCCCACCCAGGACAAACTTTGTGTGATGAGCATGATTGTTTGTTCTGTGTCTGGGTGTGATTTATCTATAATATGTATGTATTTATAAATTATATAAGTATGTATATCAGTTGTCTGGTTATCATAACACAAGCTCCGCTTAGCTTGGGATCAGATAGCCGTGTGTGAGTTGTCCCAAGATATTTATTTTAATATACCTTACATAGTAAAATAGCACATAAGCTACAATACATACAGCTATATTTTATATTCTATCACCACGCCAGTGAAACCGTGGATTTCAGCTAGTTTAGTTATAAATTTCAATAATATGTGCATGCCTAATATAAGGTAGATTATACAAGGCTCGCACAATTATTGTCATACCTTGTTTTATGTACTTACAATCTATGCACAAAAATTTTACTTTACGTTACTTGATGAAAATTTTGATGTTATTTATTCGACTTGGGAAATAGCTCGACTTTTCTTAAACCCAATCTGGACAGGTTAGAAATGTTTCGACCGGACACAGGGTCGACTTATAAACCAATACAAGATCCAACATATTATAGTAGGGTGCACTCGAAATGTTGCCATCGAGCGTCAGTCATGATATTGAGCCATAATATTGTAGATGATTAAGACGCATATAACTAAACTAGAAAACGCAGGTATTAGAGGAGTCCCTATTTCTAGGATAGACAGCAACGTCTAAAGATCATCTACGATAGTGATGAGTTAAAGCCAAGCTTCGGTGTCCCCAAAGACTACTATAGTATACTGGGTATAGACAGGCAACTCTTCTGTATTATGAAGTTGGTGAATTTAGCGCCATCTAGTTTTTCGTTAAGGGAACTAATTTATATACCTAGATGTATAGCTAGGTGTATAGGTACAGTCGGTTATACGATCCCTTTCGCTCAGTTTCAATAATCTATCTGTTTATTTGCCTACTAGTTAGGAGTTTGACATGACTGATAATCCCATTTCTAGTAGGCAAATCTGCAGATAGATTATTGAAAACGAGCGTAAGATAATTAAATTGTATGAGAGACTAGTGTGTCCGCTATATACAACATGCATACGTACTATATTAACGAAAAAAAAACTACAGAATTGTATAATAAAACATTTTTATTAGCACATCACATCACACATTTACAATAAAATTTTGTGTTCGCCTTTTTCTTCCTTTATGATTTAGGTAGTGCATACACAACTCAACACGAACGGATTGTAACGCAGCTTAATAACATGGAGGAACAAAAGCTCAAGTCAACATGCAGATGCACTAGCGAAACAACAAGAACTTAATTTGCAAAAGGAAAATAAATGCGCACGAGTAGCAACGAGTAGTTTACACTCTCACGCAGCCATTTGCAATTAAAGTGTGGCCATACAAAAACCAACTTTAGCTCGTTTAAAAAACAAAATATAACTTCTAGAAGTAAGTTGATAACAAAAACCTATTTATGTACTAATTTATTTATTCTTATATTTATAATTATAAGAAGATTCAGGTTTTTCTTTCTTTTTTCTTGATTAATGTTATAAAGTAACTCCCAGCATAAAATAGTATATTTAACTGTAGCAACATCACAATTTTGTTTCCCTTAACTTTTTTATAGATGGCACTGTTTTCAATAAAAAAATGGAATTTTAGTTTTGTTCTAAGTTGCCATAGCATGGGTGTCCCACAAGGGACTGACGCTTTTCTTTATAAATATGCAGCCTTTGCGAAATAAAGATTCAAATGACAAAGCCAATAATTTTATTTGAGATACATGGGAATCTGAACATATAAAGACAGCAACATAAAATATAGGAAACTACTTAAGTAGATACTACGATACGTGGGCCGACCCCTCAAGCGTCACTATCCGATTCGCTCATCCTAAAAGTCGAATGTCAATCTGTCTCACTCTAGAGTGCGACAGACTTTCAGCGTGACAACCTATCTCATTCTATCACTTTGTTCATTACACACACTCGAGACCCAGATCTGTTAATACAAAAAGTATCAATTATTATTTTTTAATGCGCTCAATTTGAAAAAAATAAGAAATAAAATTTTTAATGGCAAAAAAGTGGCAAGTGTTGCACCATTTTGAAATCTTGATTAAATGCGCCATCTTTTGAAATAACTTGATAAGGGTAAAGGGATTTTTTTTTCAAAATGAAGTGTCGAAGTTAACTAAAAATATTTTTGTGAACCATGACTCACTAAAACATAACTTATTTTATTAAATTAACAATGTTTTTTTGCATTAATTTGTAGTTGCAATTAATAGCATCGTTAAAAGAAGAAGATCACGAAATCAAAAGAAACACAGTGAAATTGTGACATTGGTGATCACAGGATTTGAAAATGCGACCAAAGGTAAATTATTGCTAAACCAAGTGATATGGTTTTTTTTATTTTTCCCGGAATTGGTATAACTTGGCCTTTCATCTGGTGTCAGATTATTGTTGAGTTTTGGGACACCCTGTATAAAGGCTTTGTGAAATAAAGCTTGAAAATGGGTTTGTTTTTTCTATGCAGATGACACAGTCAATGTTTTCATTGGAGATACATGGGAATCTGAATATAGACATGCTAAAAAAAGACTCATAAGGGTTGCTGAATGGTTAAATATTTTGTTACTAGCACTAAATACCTTAAAAACTAAATTTATTGCATTTACAAATTAGGAAACCCGTCAACCTGTACCAAAATCTTAAAAATACATAATCATAATCTTAGAAAACATAGCTGTGATGAGCCTACTAGCACAATTGTTCTTGTATTAAAGTAACAAGTTACTAATACAAAATAACTAAACGGTATTATGGTAGTCTCGCATTAGAAAACTTATTTGGATTTTCAGGCATTTAAGAAAGCTTATAAAGCTATTAAACTAAATATTAAAAAAAAAACATGTGTCCAGTCTCTTCTGATTTATTGTATACCTGTTTGTAACGGGGCCACTAAAATCAAGTTTCTAGAACGGGAAAGAGCGCAAAGGTCTTAATAATGTAATTACTTCTTATTGTATAAAACTACACAAATCCCTCCGCTATGATACTACCCTCAACCAATTTAATAAACTTTAAATATTGACTCATGACATTTTTTTAATGTAGAAAATCTTTGAATGACTGGCTAAACCACAAGAGCTATGACGTCAATAACACTTTGTTAATAATATAATTTGAAGATAAGACAAACACATGCAAAACACAGAAACACACATACTATCAGATCAAAATCGAAAGGCATTTATTCAAATTAGCCTGATAATCAGCACTTTGAACGTCACATTACAAGAGACATTCCTACTAAAACGCCCTTCGCCACTTCCTATTGTTTTAGCAGGAAACAACAAGTGGCAGAACAAGCTCTCCAGAAGCATATCTGTCTGCCAGGTTAGAAGAACCAGGTTTTATACAATTCCGTAAATCGCAACGTGCATTTAAGAAACTATTCATTCATTGTCACATTTCAGCTAGCAAACACCAATTGTGTATATAAAATAAAAATATACCCAAGCTTAAATTATCTAACTCGTACAAAAGAAATAAGCTAAGCTTATAAAGATTTACTAATAACGGTAACAAAAACCTGGTCAACAAGACCACCAGTCACCACAAGCAGCACCCGGTCACGAGCATTACGCGAAGATAAACCATTACCTCCCTACCCACAACGCTACCGCAAGCAATGACATCTGAGGCAGAGTGGCGAACTTGCTGCCGGTTTTTGAGGGCAATAAATATAAATAATTATAATCACGCAAATGCTCGAGGTTACTAGTTAACCACATGTGATTAAATAGAAACATATAAAATGAAACAAGTAAATAAACAACAAAAAAAGTAAAATATAAGATTACATGACGAGGACATAATATCAGTTAACTAGTTAGGCGAAAGAACGTGAAAAAACAAAAATCGTCTTGAGTTCAACACAGTAACCAACTATTCTTATTGTCTAAATAGGTAGTCGTTAATTGAATAGTATGCTTTTAAACAAAGGTTAGATTTTACTATAGCTTTAAATTCATGAAAAATATAATATATAAGTTAAATTTATTTTAAATGTACTTATTTTACGCCTGCAATTATTGTTGTTTGTAGTTTTTGAAGAGCGAGGTCTCCTACCACAGGTAATCTTTAATACTAAGTAAGTACATTAAAGGATTACATTTTTAAACAATAGCGGCCACTACTGTTTAAAAATATATTGTCAAAGCTTATTATTTTTATTTATAGGGAATTTTAGATTTCTTCATTGTTGGTCATAAAAGGCATGAATACTTTCGACAGGCAAATGGTTGTGTAAATGATTGATGCGGAAGATCGTATTGTCGTCATAAGTGAAGACAAAGGCCCTACATCCATTTTTTGTGTGTGTGGAGCAACGCCATCTAGTTTTGCCGTTCTTCGAGTACCTACTGTTGTTTAAATCGGTGTCCTGCCAAACGAAGTATTCGTCCTCCTTTGGCGGACATCGTGAATAGTGGTCCTGAAAAAGAAGTTAAATGAGTAAAAGAGCTCAAGGATTCAATTTTATGAACCCAAATTACACTGAGCAGCGCTAAAAAAAATACTTTAAGATACCATTGCATGTGTGTGGATATATTTGGCTAAAACTACTATGCAGTTAGCAATACAACAAAACTTTTATTACGTATATTTATTTAAAGAGATTTTTTTTAAGTTTACTAAGTACAGATGTAGCTATACTTCTTCCAAGAATCTAAAATACTATACCTAGCTAGCTAAATTTGACAAGTTAGCAACTCTGTAAGGTTGTGTTCGGGGGACAAAAGAAACGCGTGTGTGGCTAACACATTATTTATTACTCCGCTCAAATACATGGGATCAATATATCATAAAGGATACATTGTTAACATTTATACAGATAAGACACACGTACATCACAGTTAGTATTCGAATTGCATTTCGGATTAATTAGTTACAATTTAGCTCTCCACTCCAGATAATTTAGATTTTTTCTAAAATAAAGATGTTACATCGACTTGGAGAGTAAGGCTCGAATAATTATTATTATATAGGAGTAACTTGGTCTGTATAAACTAAAACTAAATCTAATAAGAAGTAGGGTGCACTCGAATTTTTGCCATCCTGCTTCAGTCATGTAAAAACAACAAAGATTCGATCGACGTGACCGCAACATAAGTAATACTAAAACTAATTTACTTACGTACGTTTTGGGTAACTTTGAATTGCAGTTTAACTTTGAACAAAACTGTGAAAAAGGTTTCTTATTATATTACCTGGAAACTTTTTGTTGTTTCAATATTGTGACTGCGTAAAACGGGTTGCCATTATGTTTTGTAGCAAACGAATTGTCAAAAAATAAACAGCCAATATCATAATTTTAAAAATCTCCCGCCTTTCCTTAGTGAAGTTATTACAAGTGTTTGTTGCTCAGGTTTGGAATCGTAATTAAATATACAAACCTTATAATAAACAGGTATGTTTTGGTGTTTTTCTTTAAAATGTAGTTTAAATATTATTATTTTCAAATAGTTATCCGTATTTGATATTAAATCTTCTGTTAATCTGGTAAAATTTTAACAACGATCAAAATCTAAGAAATTTGGGTAACATTGAATGGTTCAAAGTTACCCGTGTCATAAAAATATTATTATGGGTAACTTTGAATATGTACGTAGATAATGTTGCCCAGTTCTGATTACAATAATTATCCTTTAGATGTGGGTTATTTTTCAGGTTTAAAAACTACCTGGAGAAATGTTCTCAATGATTATCAACAAAGTAGTAAAGGAAAAAAGGTACAAGCACTGCCAAAGCCTCTCTTTGCCCAGCTGCTCAATAATAAAGGTTTTCAGAGTGACCAGGTTAAGTATGGAGAAGTAGAAGATACAGGTATTATTGAAAAATAATGTGATAATGAGTCTCAAGAAATTGAAAGAGAAGTAATAGTTATAGAAGCTTTAGTTCACCAAGCTCCTCCTCAACACGCCAAGACACCTGCTGGTGAAGTAAGCAAGACTTTTAAAAATCAAGCCGTGGCAAAAGATATGAGGCAGGAAATAAAAATGGTAAATGAAGAAAGTACAGACATAACTAGTGAAGTGATTTTAATGGATGAAGAAATTATAGAGGAATATGTATATAGTAGTGTATATAGTAGATAAGGCAAGTGGGGAGCTACAGGTTTCTACGACTGAAATGTGTGCAGGAAAGGGAGACGTTGAAGTTCCGAAAATCAAAGAGGGTGCATATTGTATCTTTACAGAAGAGGGAAGTTTGTTTCCAGGAAGAATACAAAAAGTTAACCCCTTACAAGTCTGTGTACTCCAAAAAAACTTGTTAGGGGGTTGGGTTTGGCCTTCTTAAATTGAAATATGTCGAATCAGTGAGGCCAATATAATAAATGTTTTGCAAGACAAACAGGTATCCAGAAAAGGCGGTCACACTTATATTGACGATGACATTTTGTTTATGGAATGGGATGAATGACTTTTAAAAATTTAAACATTGTTTAAAATAATGTTGCTAGTAATAACGATTTTGAACTCATTCGATAGCCAAATAAACGTATAATTAATTTTGTTTCACACTACTTTTCTACTTTACCTTGATTTGATAAATAATTATAATAAAATAACGATCTTTTTTCCACCAAAATAGTCCACCTTGTTTTATATGGAAATACCAAACTATCTATCATTATTTACACGTCCGTGTCAGATGTAATTTTGCAGATTGGGTTTTTGAAATAAAAACACATCATTTATTGTTACCCAAACCTTAAATTATTCGAATAATAAAGGTTTTTATATTCTGAAAAAATCATATTCAAAGTTACCCAAAACTCATGATAACTTTGAATTTCAGTTTTGGGGCAAATTCGGTATAGTTCTATTGTTTTTTTGGATAAATTTACTATTTTAGAAAATAAACCAACTCAAAACAACACTATTTAGTCAATAAAATTAACACAAATAATTTAAATGAGATTTGTAAAATCACAAATATTGTTAAAAATATTCAAAGTTACCCAAAACGACGGTAATACTATAGCTAGAAAATATATTGTAGATGATTAAGAAGCATAAGGAATCTTAAATTACTTCATTGTTGGTCATAAAAGTCACGAATACTTTCGACAGGCAAATGGTTGTGTAAATGATTGATGCGGAAGATCGTATTGTCGTCATAAGTGAAGACAAAGGCTCTACATCCGTTTTTCGTGTGTGTGGAGCAACGCCATCTAGTTTTTCCGTTCTTAGAGTACTGGTGTTTAAATCGGTGACCTGACAATCGAAGTATTAGTCCCCCTCTGGCGGACATCGTGAATATTGGTCCTGAAAAAGATGTTAAATGTGTAAAAGAACTCAAGGATTGATTTGCATGGGCCCAAATTATGCAGAGCAGCGCTAATATATTAACTAAAAGAAGCCAGATGTTTTGTGAATATACAGGGTGGCCAGTTGATAGGCGTCCAAAGAAAAAAAATTGATGCCTTATGCTAAGGGGTACCCGAATTACCCCCATGTATGTTCCGCGATTATTTGTAGTTTAGGAGCTAGAATTTTTTTAAGTACTTTTTTCAAAATTTTCACCTAGCATTGGTTTTTATTTTTTATGCCTTTATTCCTATCATTTTTAGATATTCTTTTTTGTGGAATCTATTAGCGATAGCAATAGAGCTTGATCGGGGATTATTTCCTGTAATTAGCGTTGATAGCAATAAAGGTATTTTTACAGTTATTGTTATAATTTGGGATTTCTTTATTTTTGCCACTTTTATGATAAAAAAATAAGGTAGATAGTTTACAAATTTTATTAAAACACGTTACAAAAGGTTTTCAAAGTGCCGCCTTACCACCAAAATGCACAATTTACATCTACGGAGGAAATTGTCTTTTAGTTGTAAACCATGTCTCGTCTCAGTGTTAAGTTAACGTCTGACAGCAAAATTGGTAATTCTTCAAGAACTCTTTGTAGGTGGCTCCATCGAGCTTGGACAGCGGTCTGGTTATGGATTCTCCATAGTCCGCTATCGAGAATCCTCATTCCGAAAGACCATCAAATTTTCAACACCGCTTCAGTGTGAACATGTGGTCGTATGTAACAGAGAAGCCTTTAGACAACTACAAAGTTGTCTAAAGGCTTCTCTGTTACTTCTTACAACATATCCCGCTTCTTTAATTTTTTCCGTTTTAGCTCTTCCTCATTGTTAGTGTCCCGTGCGTACCATCACGAGTCTGGACGGCAGCTCGAATGGTGGTGGTAAACTAATTGGTAGTTCACCGTTGAGAACGCCGGATCACATTTTCACACTGAAGTGGTGTTGAAAATTTGATGGTCTTACGGAATGAGGATTCTCGATAGCGGACTATGGAGAATCCATAGCCAGACCGCTGTCCAAGCTCGATGGAGCCACCTACAATGAGTTCTTGAAGAATTACCAATTTTGCTGTCAGACGTTAACTTAACACTGAGACGAGACATGGTTTACAACTAAAAGACAATTTCCTCCGTAGATGTAGATTGTGCATTTTGGTGGTAAGGCGGCACTTTGAAAACCTTTTGTAACGTGTTTTAATAAAATTTGTAAACTATCTACCGTATTTTTTTATCATAAAAGTGGCAAAAATAAAGAAATCCCAAATTATAACAATAACTGTAAAAATACCTTTATTGCTATCAACGCTAATTACAGGAAATAATCCCCGATCAAGCTCTATATTTTTTTACCGATTTTGTCTGTTGAAGGTCCATAGAAGTTTTAAGATCATTTAGAAACCTCTGGTACCCCTAACTTATTTTTTTTCAAGCTCTGAACATTTTTGATTATCGAACTCTAATGGTAATTTTGAACTTTGGACTAATTTTGTGGTAAGTTTTATAATGCCTAGGCAAACGGTTTTTTTTTACATGGTAGCTATTGCTATCGCTAATAGATTCCACAAAAAAGAATATCTAAAAATGATAGGAATAAAGACATAAAAAATAAAAACCAATGCTAGGTGAAAATTTTGAAAAAAGTACTTAAAAAAATTCTAGCTCCTAAACTACAAATAATCGCGGAACATACATGGGGGTAATTCGGGTACCCCTTAGCATAAGGCATCTAATTTTTTTCTTTGGACGTCTATCAACTGGCCACCCTGTATAATGCTAAAAATCTGTTAGGCAATAATACAGGAAAACACGACAAAACTTTTTTTACGTTTTTTATTAAGATAAAAGGCTGTGGAACACTCCCATTTCAGTAAACAAAAATACACAACACAATAAAAACTCAATCTTGCCCAATGCTTTCGTGTTGAACTATCAATACTTTAATTAACAAATGCCCTCAGTCAAGTGGGCCACTAACATAGCAGCTGTCTTACGAACAATAAATTGCGAAATACTCATCTGTATGAGCCGCAGCATCCTTGACGCTTACAGCCGAGGAAGACGCAACAGCTCTTTGAAAGCATTGCACACTGTCGTAATTATACACACAAAGGTGTCATCCGTTATTTATTACTACGTGCCTAAGTATACAACTGTTTTAGTAATTTAAGTGGTTATTATTTAACGTAAGTTATATTAATGCAGTGTTTTACCCCGCACATATTTTACATGTTGTCTTCCATTTGTTACTGTTTATAAGATGAAAATATTGCTATGAGTCCAGAAATATCCAGACGTACTGTTGCGTCTGAAACCTCCTTCGAACCTATAGATAGTAGGTGTATTTAATATTTGATAATCCATTCTTAAATAAAGATATAATTATTTTGTTAAATATGAGCAATAATGAGTATGTATCATAAGATAAGCGCTACATTTTTTGCCATTCAACGCTTTGGAATGGGTAACTATAGTACTTTCACAAGTTATTATGCCTTGTACCCGGGACTGTAGTTCACAATTTTGTTTCTTGACATTCAAAAGCGCCTGTAATGGTCTAATTGAAATAAATGCTTCGAGTTTATATTTTTGGCTTAAACTATGCTTTGAAGTTAAAATTAACGGGTTATTGTAAATTCGTCACTGCGTCAATTCGTTACACAAAAAACATTATGTAAACTTAACACACACTTATTTTATCATGTTAAAATATTTTCGAGCATTGTAATCTCGTCACACTTGTTTTTTTACGAACAAACTGCATAAAAGGTGACCAGAACAAATAATATATTTATTGTTCTACTCATACACTCGGTGCTGAGCAACGAAACAATCTATCGATTAATTCAAGTTTATCGAACCTCCTAATGGTTAAGGCAGGCAGGACGATATGCAAATGCGGCAAGGAAATGTATTTTTATAATAAGCATTGATAAAGCTGTTTTTCGTTAAATCACAGTCACGTTCACTTTTATAATATTGGTAAGGATTCAACGGAAACAAAAAATACTGTTGAGTCTGTTCATTGTTTTATTTAAATAAAAATAGGTACCCAAAATTATATGTATAACGAAAACAAAAAAAGATTATTGTTAAGGACTGACACGAAAGGCAAAGAAAAGTCTAGATCGCTACTATTTAATTTATTTTAATTAATTAAATTACAATAGAAACACACATACACATTTTATTTACTGCCCAGGCGTCTGTCTAGTTATAGCCATGTTGAATATTGTATATATATTGTATCCCATTAGGGGAATGATTGTGATCTCCCTTGCAGTCGACAATACGATCGTCTTGTGTATAGACGGCAGCGTTGCACCCTTTCCTATGGTGCGTGGAACACATCCATCTCGACTTTTGACCCATGGAGATCCTATGTAGGCAGTATGTGTATCCTGAGAACAGGATTAGTTTTTTGCCCATCTTCGAGGTGATGTAGTGTGCCATCACTGAAAAATTTATTTATTACGATCATTTTGTCTGAATTAATTTTCTATCTACCCAACACCGATATACTGTTTCTATAATTTTAGTTAAGTTAGTAATAAATTTAAAACTACGTAAACAAAGGTAAAATCTTTTTCAAACTAACATTTTACAGTAATTGTGATACTGAGAAGAAAATCTGAAATCAAATTTAGAATTTTGAAGGTAAATAAAACCGCTGCCCGTTATGTAAGTACTTTTTTATTCAAGAAGAAACGGAAAAATATAAACAATTTATTGTTAGTATATTTCGTGGTATTGGTACGTGGCGCTTTATCAGAATACCTTATGGTTAGGCACGGTAATACAGTTTAGTGGTAGTAGATATTAGTACTTAACATTAGAGGAATAATTGTGGACTGTTTTAGAGAAGACTATTCACTCGAGTACTGTATGAACTGCTGTCCACATATCCCTTCACACAAACGTGCGAAAGATATGTGGACAACAGTCAAAGGAAAAGAAGTAAATGAGTTCAACTAAACAGTTAAATTCATTCACTTCTTTTTCTTTTGATTGATGATAGTCGTGAAGTGCCAGTACCTAATAAATAAAGGATTTAGCTTCTTGCCTTGCTTTGAGCAGACAACAATTGCAAAGCCTGTAATAAATAAATCATTTTATATAATCTTAGTAGAATGAAATCATACGAAGAAAATGAATGAATATTCTCCAAATAATTAATTTAGGGACGAATTCCCTAAATCAATTATTTGGAGAAGAAGAATCGTTGATATTATATTTTTGTGTCCCAGTTAGCTCGACAAGTATGAATCGTCATCCTCTTCTCAGCAAACCCAAATTTAACGCGAGCGAAGCCGCGAGCAAAAGCTAGTAAAAATGTAATTTATGTAATAACGTGCTTAAAAATTTGCAGACAATTTGTGGGTTTCTCATTCACCCAATTGACTTTCGGCACATGATTATGTTCTAACTTGCCAGAGATAATTTCATCATATATTGTGTAGACAACTGCTCTGCATCCGTGTTGTTGATGCGTGGCACACGCCCATCTTGATTTATTATTGAAGGCAGTTCGTTGACAATAGAAAGAGTAGCCTGATATTAGGATGAGCTTATTACCCCGCTTTGAGTAAACGTATTTGGCGATACCTGTAAAAAAAAAAAAATTAAGACTATTCTTTTACAATACGAAGTCGTACGCCACGACTGTCCTAAAGCGTCCCGTGGCTTTGGCACACGATAAAACTATTTAAAAACACACAGTTTACTAAATGTAAATAAAATGAAATTTTGGGTAAGTATGCAGATATTTGAAATGAGTAAGTTTAGATTAAAATTTCTGTACCACTGTGTGTAAGACCATACTTGACCCTTTTCAGCAGTATCACTGTTAAAAAGGTTTACTACCCACAGAATTGACGACTGTTGTGGACATTACTTCCCAAGTATGGAAAAAGAACACCAGCTGCACCGTTTTCAAATAAATTGAGATAAGGACAGAGGAATGAGGACAAACCTTTATTTTTTTCAGAACTATGAATTGAAGAACATTTCTGTGGCTACGGAAATATTGCAATAAATTTAACATACAAATGTTATGTAGAGGGGGACTGAAAATGAAACACAAAATCACAAATGTAAGCAACATTTATTAACATTAAGTCAGTAGTAAGTAAGAAAGTAAGCTACAATTATTTAACAATCTACCCATTATTTAGGTTTCTAAGAGCTTATACGTACGTAGACAATAATTTAATATGACACCTCAACATAGACACACGCTCGAATAAACCTGGTTACCTAATCTCAAAGGGCCAAATTTACTCAAGCAAAGGTTTCTCTTTTAACCAAAGTTTTTCTAGATAACAACTAACTACATGATAAATGATGGTTATTTTGCAAGTAGTTTTTCACAAACACTTGACTACTCTGAGAAGAAACAGCCGAAACAAACTCAGAGGTCATAGTCTCTTTTAAAGTCCAGACAAAATAATCTTGGTCAACTTACATGAGGACTATGCAGATAGTGTCTGAAATGGTCTTTTTAAGAAAGCACCACACAGATTGAGTGATTGGGTGGACCTGTCCAGTCAGTTATCGTGTAGCTCAACTCATAACCCACGTAGCTCAACGACACGACGAACAATACCAAAAAAAAGGACATTTGTGTAGGTCGCTTATAGCACTCAAACTGCCAGACCTTCGTCAAAAAACAAAGTAAATAAAAGAAATGATCCACATGGTCCTATGTCTGTATGGTCATGACATTTTATTGTGTCAACAGCCACTTTGCAAAGGAAAGGTCCTTCCATGTATGTGACGTGTTACCCATCTGACTGCCTAGACAACATTATATTCGATCATTCATATGCCTAGTTTCAAAATTACAGTGTGTTAATCATCATAAAAATTATGAAATACATTAAATGATTAAAATGCACGTACCGCTTTTTAGGGTTCCGTAGTCAACTAGGAACTTTACCTTTTTTTAAGAAATTTTACCACTTTGTCGGCGTGATTGATATACATATTGGTACCAAATTTCAGCTTTCTAGTGCTAACGGTCACAGAGATGTAGGCCGTGCGCTGCGTTAGGCGGGCGCACGGGCGGCGCGGGCGCCCGCGTGGCGTGCTGTTTCATGTAATCTCATAGATCAGCGCTGCGTGCAACGGGTCGCCCGCCGCAGCGCTCGGCCAATGGCCGTGCGCTGCGTTAAGAAACAGCACGCCAAGCGGGCGCCCGCGCCGTGCGCCCGCTTAACCCAGCGCACGGCCTACATCTCTGTGACCGTTAGCACTAGAAAGCTGAAACTTGGTACCAATATGTATATCAATCACGCCGACAAAGTGGTAAAATAAAAATTGGAAAAAAATGTTTTATTAGGGTAGCCACCCTATATGTAAAGTGGGAAGTGACTTTTTTTTTAATTTCAACCCTAACGTGTGATATATTGTTGGAAAGGTATTTAAAAATGAATAGGGGTTTACTAAAATAATTTTTTGATAATGTCAATGATTTCGGAAATAATCGCTCCAAAAGTAAAAAACAATGTGTCCCCCCCCTCTAATTTTTGAACCATAAGTTTAGAAAATATGAAAAAAATCTGAAAAGTAGAACTTTATAAGGACTTTCTATGAAAATTATTTTGAACTTGATTGACACAACAGTTTTTGTACAAAAAAGACAAAAAGTTGTACAAAATAATTTCTGGACTAAGTTTGTAGTATAATCGTATATGCATGCATTTTTTTTAGTTCGTTTACTTCTTTATTATCCTGAACGTATCTTTTTTCAAACAAAAAAAGAATTATTGAAATCGGTTCTCGCAATCCAAAATTATTAAAAAAGTATTAATTAGTAACCCAATTCCCCGAGAGGTGGCGCTGTAGGTACTTATTACATTAGATCGGGTATAACCGAATTCTTCGGTTGGTCTCTCCTTGGCATTGGCGGTATCTTATAACTACATAAAACTTTTATTAAGAACATGCTAAGGCAATTTAGAACAAAACTAAAATTAATTTTAACACCATCAAAATGTTAAGGTAAAAACCAGTTCATAAATGGTTCGATAGATGGCGTTGTGTAATGACGTATTTTTTTAAAAGTCTATGTTAAGTATTTCCGTGCTTTCATGACCTACCGTGGTAAAATAAGTTGCACCTGACATATATTCGTAATTTTATTTATGAGTGCATAATCTAATTAGTCGTCGAGGTTTGAGCGCTCCCCTTTGTGTTCGCGCTAAAAACCGTCACAAGTCGGAGCCGGAGCGCTTGCTGCGGACCTTTAAACTCATAAGTGGGAACACTTATTGTGACGGACGGAAAACTACGGAACCCTACACTGAGCGTGGCCCGACACGCTCTTGGCCGGTTTTTTAAGACTAGACAATGTGATCGTCTACTGTAAAGAACTATAGACTATCACTACAGTCTTGCATCCTTTACAATTGTTTGTAGAACAGAACTATCTCGATTTTTGACTATTGAAAGCAATTGTTGAACTTAAAAGTTGTACAATAATTGTAGGCCAAAGTTGTACCCCCAAAAATGTATTAGTTTATTGTATAAAGAAATAATTCATATATTGTATAATAATTCTCAAATAGAGAAATGATTTCAATATTAAATACAAAAAAAATACAGTTCATAAAAATAGGTAACCAAAATTATACATTAGAACGGTACGTAACAAAAAAGGACATTAGTAAGGTACTTTGACACGAAATGCAAAGAGAAATCTAGATCGCTACTTTTTAACTTTTTAATTTATTTCAATTACAACAGAAACACAACGAAAAAGTGATCACACGATATGTTACAATTTGTTTGCTGCCGAGGTGTCTGTAGTAAACCTCTTTGTATCTACATAGTTACAAGCTATCTTCTACTACATAAAAATAAGTCGGGTTTTCCTTCCTGACGCTATAACTCCAGAACGCACGAACCGATTTCCACGGTTTTGCATTCGTTGGAAAGGTCTCGGGCTCCGTGAGGTTTATAGCAAAGGTAGGATAGGTAGGGTAGGTAGGGTATGTAGAAAGGTAGAAAATTGCATAGCAACGAATGCCGGGGCACAGCTAGTATGGTATATATATTGTATCCCATTAGGGGAATGATTGTGATCTCCCTTGCAGTCGACAATACGATCGTCTTGTGTTTAGACGGCAGCGTTGCACCCTTTCCTATGGTGCGTGGAACACATCCATCTCGACTTATGACTCCTGGAGATCCTATGTAGGCAGTAGGGGTTTCCTGAAAACAGGATTAGTTTTCCGTCTTGTTTTGAGGTGACGTAGTGTGCTAACGCTGTGAACAAATTGCAACTATTTATTTATAACGATAATTTTTGTCTGGAGTATTATCTATTTTTTTGAACGCAAATATTCTATATTTGCTTTCTTCAGTAAATCATGTTGATGGTGGTCATTAATAGATACGATGACGTCATCAATAGTTGTGATGGCGGCTCTGCAGCCGTGCCTATTGTAAGTGGAACATGCCCATCGGATCCTTGATCCTCGGACCCGATGTTGGCAAAAGTTATGTTCTTTTAGCCCGATCATCTTGTTGCCACGACGCGAGGTGATGAATGTTGCTAGAAAGAGACGAACTAATTGAAAATATTAAACTAAATTTAAAACTATTTGGAAAAAAAATATCAACTCGGTACATTGTAACTGTGTGGTGCCAACAGTGTCGGAGTAAAATGTCTGTAAGAAACGAATTCATTAAAAAATGTAGATTACTATAATTCACACCACTCTATGAGGTACACTGAAGCTGGAAATAGTTTTGAACTATTCTATAAAATACATGGGTATGTAGAGTCTCATCTAAAATTATAGTTTTTATATAAAAAGTAGAGAACTATGAACTACATGCTATGTAGACGAATGCTTGTAAAAGTTGCAGTTATTTTAACTGAGTAAAGTATTTTTTGCAATTTTCTTTGTAAAATCCTTTCTAATGGATTGAATGATAAATACCTGTCTTTTGGCCTTTCTACCTGTGTCGTCTTGACTCAATGTTCTGTGTGAATGTGAATTTACCTGAAAGGAAAACCACAATCAGCCTTTACATACAAATCTAATAATTATTATTTTAATAACCATTTGCCATAATACCTTTAAATAAATTAGTCTTAGAGAGTAAGAATATCAATTTTTTATATGATTTTCTTCACAATTTCTTGAATGTGTAATAAGTAAACATGAGTAAAACTTACAACATAATCAATCAGTCACAAATAATACATTTTAGAAAATTTCTGGACGTAAGGTCTGTAACAACAATATTTTGTAAGGATGTAACTAAACTTAAATATAGGAAACGGTATTTGTTCGTACAAAAATACATTAAAGTATATCAGACGCACCTAACTTTAAGGGCAGTAAATTCGTAACGTGAACAAGTTAGGTCGGTATATGATATTTTGAGAACATATTATAATGTACATTAAAATTCGTCATTATGAAAATAATATTAAACATATTACAATTACTTCCTAAAGTTGTGTGGTTGATCAGATGAGTACCTTATAGTACACACACATTGCGTAAGTTATGTTTAAGTCTCATTTGGGTAATAGGGAGTGAGCCTGATAAAAAGCTACAAGATTCCTTTCCTTTCTTCTTCATGTTCTGTATGATGATTGTGTGTCGGCAGTGGACTGCTCAGTTTGCCATCAATCATGTAATCAAAGTTATTGCAGCCTTTGTTATGTTGAGTACATCGCCATCTTGTTTTTTGTAATCCATTGTCAATATGCCTCCTTACGTGAACGTTGTACTTAAAGCCAGCCAGTATTAATTCATGTTTTTCTTTTCTATTTGCCTCGCATGTAAAAAATATGTTCTGTAAAAAAGGAAAACAAGCTTTTATTCTAATGGTGGCAGATAAGAGTTGATAAGTTAAGTAAGTAATAAGTAAATGAAAAAGGGGTATAAAATGTCAGTGCTTAACCCCTCGACAATGCGCTCCGAAGGCGCTATTTGCCGTTGACAATAGAACGCGCGCAGCAGTCCGTCATAATATTTCAAAATTAATTACATTTAAAACTAACAACGTAAATTTTCGATGTCAAGTAATTACGCGTAGATATACGCTCCGGCAGACTAACATTTATTTTGAGCGTAGATGTACGTTCCGGCCATTCGAACGGTTAAGGTGTCAAAAAGGAGGGTGTTGTCGAATGCGGAAATACTGTGTTATATATCACACAATATGAAGTCCAAAATGCACATTGTCGCTCATGAAAAAGTCTTTCAACTACCCAACTGATTAGGATATTCGTCTTGTTCGAACACAAATATGTTTACACCTTATTATCATAATTGGCATTATATATTAGGCAAGTAATCTTGTAAAACTGACCAGTGACCAATTTTAAAAATAAGCTAATTCTGTTTATAAGTGAAATGGTATATAAATGTCATAGTGGTAAGTGAATAGGGAAAATTAATCGAGACCAAATAGTTAGTGCAATATATTTGTATTCCAGCTCAACAAAAACATAAAACGCTTACAGTGAAGAAACGGCGAAATCCAACAGGCGGGCATGCGCATTTCTTCTAATTTACCGTTTAATACGGAAATATAACACACAACATTTCTATAATACCTATCTATAGGTGATAAGTTCGGAAGCAACAACGATCTTTGTTTAAGCAAAGATAAACTCGACTTTTTTCGCACGATCTGAAGGTCAATCCTTTGCAGTGAGGATATTTACAACGTTGCCGACTGCGATTCCAAACCGGATAGTGCTCAATTCCGTCAAATCTTACATTAGAAGGTGGGCAGCCTCTTTTGCGACAGTTCTTACTCTTGGTATCAATTTCATTAAGCACAGTTGACGTCTTGTTTTTGTATATTTTATATTAGTCTTGGTTTAGTTTATTTTTTGTTTTTGTGGGTTAGCGTTTGCTCCCCAATTATTTTGTTCTGTAACCAAATAACTGAAAATCAGAAGTGAGACCATTTTATTTCGGAATTTAAATGGTTTCATAATTACAATTGCATGCCGACAGTTGCGTTACGTTCCTGCGCTCGAATGATGTAAGAACGACATTGATTGGCATTTAAAGTGGTACCACTGAAAACACTAACGCCAAAGACTTTTGATTTAAAGTTAAGGTACCTACATATGCACACAGTGGCGATCTGCCCGGCTTGGGCGGAGCACCGCCGTGCCCTCGTAGAGGCGATCGGCGGCGGCGATCTCTCGCGTCCGGCCCTGGTTCAGGCCATGGTCCGGAGCAAGAGGGAATGGGAAGCGGTCACCACCTTCTGCGAAGCAGTAATGCTAGCGAAGGAGGTGGCCGGGCGTTTGAGGGAGAGAACATCTGCCCAACCCAGCCGCCGCGGGAGACGCCCATGGCGCCGGGCGCCGCGAGACGACTTCCGGCCACCGTAGATGCGGGCCTGTGGGCGGTGAGCAATGGGTAGTTCACCGTCCGTCCGTCTATTGACGACAGGCCGTGTCGACGGCGCGTTCGTGTTTCACGCGCGCCTCAAAGAGAGTCAGCAAAGCAGAGGGGCTTGCCAGAGCCTCTGCCTGCCGGGGTTGCGGGTTGTTCGAAAGAGATACCGGGGCCTCGGAACGTAAAGGGCAATAGAAGAAACATGGGTGGGTTTTAGTCAGTACAAGTCTGACATGCCCCCCCGCTCCACCCAGAGCGGGGGAAGTCATTGGATGATTTCCCACCCGAAAAAAAAAAAAAAAAAAAAAGGTACCTACATATAAAAAAACCAACCATAATTCCTGTATTTTAATGTAAGCCCTTACTTCTATTACAACAAAATTATAATCCAAATTTCCTAGACCGTGTTAATTTTACTCGTTATCACTAACAACACACCGATAACTTTGCTCAAATAAAAGCAAACCTGACGGTTAAAATTCCAACCGTTAGTGAAAACAGAAACAGTTACGTTACGTCCTTGACAAGCTATTGGGTTTCAAACTTTGGTAGAACTGCAACAAAATTAATCATGAAATGAAGAGCAGTACAAATTCATACGTGTGTACCACGGGGCATTTTTGTTCTCCAGAACTAACTTACTCAAACGTCAATTGAAAGACCTTATCTTGTTTTAATGGTTTTATTATTTTCTTACGTTCACAATTTATTGATTCAAAAAGCTATTTTTGTTTATACATGGAAATACTTCATGCAAAGTATTTTAATTGTTATACATTTGTAATTTTACTAACAACTAAAATAACCTTAATTAGCCGCGTATTGACGCGACAAAATACGACGCGAAAATTATGTCACGTAGTTTCTTTTCTACATATTTTAATGATTATGTTCATTTTTTAAGGAAACAACGTGGTGTTTCACAGTATACAGCACTGCTTTGCATCCGCGGTTATGATGGGTTGAACATCGCCACCGTTTCCTCAAAGTATTGTATCTCTTGTCTCGTACCTCGGAGTATCGGTAATCGTTGTATAATATCAATGGATTGCCATTGACACTTGTGCCGTATGAAAACTGCGCGCTTTCGATTTCTAGAAACAAAAGAAAACAGTTATTTAGGCATAATGAAATGTTTTTTTTTTATTTATTTAAAAGAAAAACAACACCTTCATTTTCTATTGAATGCCGAAGTTTTCAGGATTAACGTTCAAAACAATATAATATTAAATAATTATTGCTGATCTTCTACCTCCGACGCAACTACGGTTAGGTTACTCGTGGGAAAAAGAAACACAAAGTAAATGTTGATTATTATTTTACAGTTACACTATTTCGGTTTATAAAATTTAGGACTATTTTGCTTATCATGTCCAATTTGAGCGAACAGCACGTGAACACAACGGTAAAAGCATTTGCTAATTGCAGTTGCAGCTTGGATATCGATTGATACATCGCCACCGTTTCCTTCGCAGATGATTAGGTACAGGTGCATCCACAAAGAATCGATAGCCAATATCATGTAACGCTATGTTATTGTTCGCCATTCAGTTTTGTTCACAGATTGCGAAAAACTGTATGGCGGCAGTAATTCAGAAAAACAAAAAGTAACCATTGGTTACTTCATATTTCATACTAGTTACCGATATTTTTATTTTTGAATATTAGGAATTTAAAATGGAAAAAAAATGTTCAGATTTAAAGATTAATAAAACAAATACCTAGACATTTATTTATACTTTTTTATAGACCTATTTATAGGTACCTTAATCAGACATAAATGACTAGAAAATTAAAATCTAAATAAAGTGCATGACAAACATACGCACAATTATTAAAAAAAAAAGAATATTTCATACATTTTTAATAATAAATAAATAAAAAGCTGTAGATGATAAATTTAATGAAACTGTTTAAATATTTATAGTTTGCTAATATATGAACTAGTTTGGTCTCTAGATATTATTTATATATTTTTCTTTATGCTTCTAGTTACACTGATACATACTTTAACAAATTTAAACTATATGGGATTAACAAAACAGTAAACTAAAACAAATATTTATCTAGTTCATCTACTTCCGGTAGAGATGAACTAGACAAATATTATGACTAAAAGTGGACTAGAAAACAATGTTTAATTTTCACGATTATGGGCAGAAGTGTACTAGATAAAAATTTGGAATGTTGAACAAAAACACAATACACTTACACACACACAGACCGCACAACAATGAAAGACACGATACACACACTAACACATGTATAATATAGCCTTATATAATATCTAGTCAATATAGTAGCTTATTAGCTTATTTGTACGATTCTTGACAGTTTTACAACTGCAGTATCATTCGCTCAGATGACACTTTCAGTTATTGTTCACCACTAGCGGATAACAATTAGGTAAATAGAAATAAGAGAAAAAAATCTATTATTATCTGTTTTCTCACAAAGACATTTGTGTAACTATGTACTTATTGTATTTGAAGGTACAGTTCTATAGTATTTTGTCATTGTCTTTTCACTGTGTTATTCCATAAAGCTTTATCCGCATACAGTTAAGAGAAGTTTATACATTAACAAATGCATTAACGTTAAAGAACGATATGGTTCTTTCCATTTCAATGATTGTGGTCTCCAAGCATGGTCATAACAATATCGTCGACGGTGATAGCAGTAGCTTTGCAGCGTATATGCTGACTGCTGCATCGCCATCTTTGTTTCCGCGCGTCACTGCGAGACTTCTGCAAACAGTAGCGGTACTTGCCAACCTGCAGGATCGGGTTCCCTACATTCGACTTCACGATACTCCAAGTATTTGCTGAAAGAATAAAAACATTAAGTGCCGTTCTACTACGATAGAGGTAGTCTAAGTAACAAGACTTATACAGTTCTAATAAACATGCATTACTACAATTATAATGTTACAAAAAAAGGATGCAGTGTTAAAATGAACAGAGAACAATAAAAAAGATTTTTTACTGATTGACTAGATATTCAGATGACTAGTATCTATGGCGAATAAACGAAGCCTGCAATATTTTTATGTACAATATAATTATGTACAGTCGCCTGCACATCAAGCTACTACAATCTGTCAGATTTCTTTGATAGATTTTCGACTTTATTTCTAAAGTATTAGGTTCAAGGTTCATTGGGAAAAATTTACAGTTTCGGGTAGCTTGACCTGCAGGCGTCTGTACAATGATTACGCAACAGTGCCTCAATTAAGAGCATTTTCTATTGATTAACAATTTCTCTAATTATATTTATCAATATTTCTCTCACTGTTCACTGTTTCTCTTCTTTTTAAATCCATCCAAAGGTTGTCTTGAAAAGATCGCTTTTAGCGATAAGACCGCCCATTGTGTCACCCTATTTATAAGTTTGTCTAGTGTTATTCTTGTTATTTGATGGTGTACATAATAAAGAATATGCTATCTATCTATTTCATCTGATGAATAAAATTTATCTCATGTTCTACTAGCAGAACTTATATTGTGTGTTATAAATACACACACACATGCACGCACTTCTTTCAACCTATATTATTATTAAGACGAGAACCTTGTTATTGCCGTTGTTACTTGGTTTTTAACCCTGGATGCATAATGGATGCATGGTTTCCTGGTTATATCTAATTATAATGAGAAACATTAATAAATGTATGTTTCCCTTTGGCCTTCTTCAAGTTTCGATTGATCATTCATATTACGAAATTCACATGACTCAGTTTGTATAAAGCACAAGTACTGATGAAATCGGTTTAAAAACTAAGAACATTATTTAATCAATGACTAGATTAAGTGTTGATATTAACGTACAGGATTCCTCAAATGAATCTTATCTTATTAATCTTATTAACTTAATCGGTGCAGATAAATATTCTTTTAAACTCTTAAATACTACTTCAGTTATTGTTGTTTAAGAAGAGGGGACTTTTATTTATTAAATTAATTCCTATATTTTAACGTAATTATTATATACAAACTATAAATAGACATAAACTAAAAATTACAGGCCGTCTTATAACTCCAGTTTAAGTCACTCTCTTTATCTGCGTATTGTACTTAGCAACTAATTTTGTTCAAAGAACATCTTTAAAGTGCTTATAACTCTTTTCATGATGATGGACCGCATGCAGCGTGACCACAACATCATTGACAGTGGTGGCAGTAGCCTTGCAGCGCGAGTGTTGACTATTGCACCTCCACTGCTTCTTGACTGCATCACTGCGCTTCTTCTGCAGACAGAACCGATACCCATCTATCACCAGTATTGGGTTCCCACGTTTAGACCACACGTACCGGCACCGCTTACCTTCTGCTGCCATGTTGAGCTGTAATCCTTAGTAATATTATAAAAGTGAAAGTGAGTTTGTTTGTTTGTTACATCTTCATCTTCGCCTTAATGGTAAAAACGATTTTGATGAATTTTGGTACAGAGATAGTTGGGACCTTGGAGACGGACACGGCTAAAAAGTAAGAAATGAGGGAGAAAGAGGGAAGAAAAGGGAATAATTAGCTTTGCTATTACAATAAGTACCTGCAAATCAGCAAAAGGGGGTGTTACCCCGAATTAAACGCGTGCGGAGTCGCGGGCAAAAAAGCTAGTACTTTACGGTATAGACGACAATTCATCGTTAGCTGTATGCTGCTGCAATATGGCGGTCTCACAAAGAAAGCGGACAAGATTTTTGCTGTGCATTCCTTGATATGAGTATAAATTAATGATTTGCTGAAAATAAAACGAAAAACAGAATGACGAACGTCGTGACGACGTCAAAAAAAAGAGTGTTTTTTAAAACTATACTTATTTATTAACTTTATGCTTATTTTTTTAATACATGAGTTTGGATTTTCAGACAGCCAAAAGTAAGTTTAATTCGTCACTTTGGTAAGTTTATTGAGTAATCAAATGTATTGTTACATAGTTACAAAGATACACAAAATAAGTTGGTGACATTTTAATCATTACATCATTTACAATTACCTACAAGTTAAAATTCTGGATGCACAAGGACTGTCACTGACATATTAATGTAATTATTAATTAAAATACATAATTAAAGAATCAAAGGTCACGAAGTGATTGTTGAATGCACGGTGCATTCAACAATCACTTCCTGACCATAAATTGTATCATACAAGCCCCACAAGTGATGTTACATTAATTCTGGACAATGAGCACGGTTCATTAGTTTTTGTCAATAAGTCTGTTCCCTTTGACTCCCTTTGAGCTAACCAAATGTTTATTAAAGCCTCGGGTCGGGTACTGGTCATGATCGTGCCATCGACGTACATCCACCAAATTCCTATCAATAGTAACTGCAGTAGCCTTGCAGCCAAGACTATGACGACCACACCTCCATCGATTCCGGAAACCGTTATTGTTCTTTCGGGCGATGGTGTATCGGTATCCATCAATAACCAACATTTCATTTCCCAAACTAGATTCCTCGAAGTAAAAGTTGTGTGTTACCACTGAAACATGACACAATTACCAAAGTTAATGTCGCTTTTTTATTAAAATATGGACATGGGCTATCATGCAAATACTAATTTCATGCTTTCTATAATAACCACATTTCATCCTACCACTACGGGAAAATAATGCATTTATATTGATTAAATATTTTTATTTTTGTAATAAAATAAAATATTATCGAATAAAAAATGTTAGACTTTGATATTATTTAATTATAAGATAATTTCACAGGGAAATGTTTAAAAGGGCAGGTACAAAGTAACCACAACGTTATTATTAAGTGAAATAACTACAATCAACATAAGTATACATAGATAATTCTACATTAGACCAAACGGCTTGGTTAGGGGTTTATTCACACCCTGCGACATCATTATCACGATGTCATTTTCAGTCACTTTCTCATCTTATTATTCTCTCACTGCTAAATTGCAAACTAATGATTATGGACATTCTTTACTGAAACTATGATGTCGTTGATCGTGTAGATAACAGCCTTGCAGCCTCTGCCGAAATGAGTAGAACACGCCCATCGTTTTTTGACGCATGACCCATCACCAGTCTTCTTGTGATAGAAGTTGTAACCATCCAGTTTGATCATGGTGTTTCCTCTTCGTGATGTTATGAAGATTGCTGAAAAATATGTTATTTATATATTGCATATCCCGTCAAGTGTCGTTAAGTTACATAGTGTAACTAAACCCGTCTAGGTATTTAAAAAACGCCAATCAATAGGTATGAATGATTTTATCCTCTTTTACTTATTTTAAGACATTTTAATAACTTCTTGATCAATCGTATAGATCCTCGCCTTACATCCCTTCTTGCAGTGTGTTGAACATCGCCATATGTTCCATCTCCATAGCCCCCAACCCATAGCAGATGGTTCCCATATTTGGACATGGTGGAGTAATAATCTGTAAAATACATATTTATATGAACTTACGTTATTGCAGATATTAAGGCGCGGTAACAAGCTAATCTTTAGGTATTCGCGGAAGTGAGGCTAGCTGCATATTGGGCATGGTCTGACACAAGTACACCACCTACAGTACCTATTGCATCGAAAGAATAGAAATAAGGTCGAAAATATTTCGGTATTTGATTTTATTTGAATATCATGTCCGCCAAAATGTAGGTCATTTAGCAGTTTTTATTGAATATAAAAAAATACAGGTCCATGTTTGAAAAATGCTAGATATCTCTTTAGTCTATACAATTTTTTTTTGTTTTAGATATAAAAAATATGATGGTTGTCGCTGAAAAAATTGAGAATAACGAGACGAAAAAAAATTTTCGTGGACTTTTTAAACATTTTTTTTCGTAGTACTACCACTTACGAAAACTGATTTTGCATAACTCTTTACTTTATATATTTGACTATACACGGTATTTTTTTTGGCTAGTGGCATGTACAGATACGGCAAACTTTGCGACGAAAATCTAGACGTTTTACGAAGTGTTTGCTTTGTGTAGTGGCTACTCTATAACCTGGTGTTTGGCTCGGCAACGCACCACCACGTGCTTACGGGTTGACGATCGGACAACGACTGCCCCCCACTCGGCCCGCGCCTTGTGACGTATACGCTCGAGACAAACCATACGTATATCTACATACACTACATCCCTTCCTTATTTTCCTTTATTTAATTTAAATAAGAATTCTACCTGTATTGAATTATATAGATCTTGACGTATAAATAATATACTTATGTTTTGTATGATAAATTGTTTCTAAAGATACCAACAGTCGGTTTGGTATAGATTGTACTATTTTTGATCAACTTAAGCAATGACTATATAATTTGCAAATCATAACTAATTATTTTGATAAGTATAAATGTTTCAATCATTTACCACCTTCCATCCTCACCAAAATATTTATTTAATCAGTCTTTATTATTTGGCGGAGGTGCAACTTATGGATAAAATTTCTCAGTTTCTTTCTTTTACACTTTCCATTGACCTTCCATTTTCTTTCTATTACGTTTCTTCTTAATACTTGTCTTTATCTCCTGATAACAAGTCACTTCTTCCATTTCCAATCTGAATATTCTTTACATAAATGTTTCTTTTCTTTGCCTCTTACTTCTAAAAAAAACAACATCATACCACCCCAAACCATCGCGGGTTTAGCAGCGGTATGCCTGACACGGCAACTCGGTGCCATCACATTAAAAACAAACATCCATATACTTACATGGAAAATACACTTAATAACAATTTAACAAGTATCTTTTTAGTATCTTCGAACAATTCTTAACATTTAATACTTTGCGAATTTCCGGAGGTAAGTCATTCATAATCGATGGTCACATGCATTCCCAGGTCCTTGTCCTATAGATGTTATTTGATTTAGATGTCTTAAATGTGGGTAGGTATGACAGATTACGCAACGACTTCGGCCTTTCATTTTTATATATGTTAATTAGATAGTCATAATTTTCATTTAAAACACGTATCCGTACCTTATCAAAGACGTTTACAATTTGACAGTGCTTGAATAAACCCGCGTCATTATCTTGGAATTCTTTTTTTTTTATTTTCCTGGGTACAATAGTTTTTAGAATGCGTAACTGTATTTTGTAAAAATCCTCGACGTACGTGTGGTATGTGAGCCGGTAGCTACTTAGGCCATAATCAATTAAAGAATCAGCAAGTGCCAATGCAATGTTCTTAGTGTTCTATATGATAGTTTATACTTAAGTATCGATAACTTTGATATAAAATAGATCTAAGTTTTCGAGTTGACAGATAATGTCACTGAGTAGGTTAGGTAGGTTACGTTTTACAATTTTGTGGCAGAAGTATCAAAACCTAAAACCCAAAAATGTTTTATTTTGTTCTTTTGTTTTGCAACATCTTGCTTTATTAGTTTTCAGATAGTTCCGAACTTTGTCAAATAAGAATAAATTATAATTCATCAATCAATCATCAATCAAAGAATAAATTATAATTTATCAATAACCATGACCATTTTACTCCTATAACATCACATGTTATCTTCTATCAATACTTTGTACTACTTTTTTATTATTATTATTACTTCGTGTACGTCAATCCATATCTAATTGATTTCGTCACTATGAATTTATTTTAATTAACAAAATCTTCGGTAGCAAATGATTTCATTATCTGCCGGCTTAAAATCACCGGATGGCAACCAAACCCCAGCATCTCACACGGAGCGCCTTCACAACTCAAAAGTACTGGGCAATACGACACCCATGTCGGGACCACAACTAAACATACCTTCCGAAGCAAACTCGCGGTACATATATCGAGCGGTCACCCATCCACAGACCAGCCCAGGCAAGCGCGGCCCAACCCAGAGATCGATCCGAGCGGCTTCCAACATTTGGCTGCCATTATTTCTTTGGACAGCAAATCTCCTTTAACAACCCTAGTAATGCCCGATCTCATTTTAAATGTAGTTGTGACACTTTTTCCTTAAGAGGCACAAAGCCTGAGGTTTGTGTGCAAGACTCCAACATCCAGTCCACTTCTCTAATTATTTCTAGCTATCTGGATTCTTCTCCAGTCTTCCCCGTATGTTACTTGTATTTTTATATGCAACAATAACTTTATCTATTTTCGTTATTTCCTTGTGCACAAAGGCACCTTATTTTTATGGGTAGTTAATACTACATATTGCTTTCAATGTATTGGCTTCAATCAAAGCCCTGTCCAAATTAACTACGTCCACATGAACATAATCTATTTCCTTAATTCAAATAATGAACATTCCACAATCTGATTTACATAATCATCTGGTTGTTCAAGTCTTTCTTTGGATTTATGATCACGAAATTTAACCAAAAATTATGTCGTTCATTTGCTCAGTGAGTCGAGAATTACGTATTCCATGTGTTTTATTTTTATTAGTTAGCAAGTTTATATGTTAAGCAAGTCGCTAAATAGCAACTTCGAATCCGTTGACTTCCTGAAACATCTTAACTCTTACTTCTGGGAGTTATACACAATCTCCTTTTGCTTTTTCTCCTTCTTTTTCCTTTTTAATTTGGAAGTTATCTATATTACTTTTTTATTGTTTGAAATCAAATGTATACGGTGGTAGTATAACCCTGATATGAGACAATTTGATATCGAGTAATTTTAATTCAATACTTTATACATTTTTCATGTATCCAGGAGCTCTCGTATACGTTTACGTTACGTCAAACCCTGTTTGTTGATATATTTGTATGTTACTTGTTTGTTGTACTTGTTGGTATTACTATTTTAAATTTGTAAAGTTCGCACTTCCGAGCCACAAGATGCGCAAATGGATAACCATGGGTCCAATTTAATGGATAGTCAACGAGTCCAATTTAATGGATAGACAATGCGTCCAATTTAATGGATAACCAATGGATCCAATTTAATGGAAAGCCAATGCGTCCAATTTAATGGATAGCCAATTCGTCCAATTTAATGGATAGCCAATGCGTCCAATTTAATGGATAACCAATGGATCCAATTTAATGGAAAGCCAATGCGTCCAATTTAATGGATAGACAATGCTTCCAATTTAATGGATAACCAATGGATCCAATTTAATGGAAAGCCAATGCGTCCAATTTAATGGATAGCCAATTCGTCCAATTTAATGGATAGCCAATGCGTCCAATTTAATGGATAACCAATGGATCCAATTTAATGGAAAGCCAATGCGTCCAATTTAATGGATAGCCAATGCGTCCAATTTAATGGATAGCCACAATGCGTCCAATTTAATGGAGAGCCAACGAATCCAATTTAATAGATAGCCAATGAGTCCAATTTAATAGATAGCCATTGCGTCCAATTTATGATGCTCGTAATCTACCATACTAAAACAGTGTATGGTAAATGTCGCATGCCTTTGTAGTATTTGTTCTAGGACATGCCGGTTTCCTCGCGATGTTTTCCTTCACCATTTAAAGAGCACTGGTGATGAGTGACAACACATAAAGCCAGCCTGGTTTCGAACCCACGACCTAGGTCGGACTAGGCCATCACCATTCTAGATAAACTTAATATAAACAACATACATTAAGGTGTGTTGTTGTTACATGTATTTGTAAAGTTTAGCTAATTATTGACCTTTTATAAATCCCATAATATTAATATAGTATACGTATTACATATGTATACATTAGTTCCACATTAAAGTTAGTACCTCCTTGCAACTGAGTATCCTGTGAATGAATTTATTTGTTAATTAACAGGATTCTTCACTAAATCCAACTTATTCCTATTATAATTATTAAACAGTATTTAGATATTATCTTTCTTATTTAAGTGCTTATTTCCCTCCTCCTTTCATGTATGAGAGACTCTTTCTATCATTGGAATAGTAATTTGTTGGTATTATTTAATTTTACCACCACAATCACTGAAATTTAAAAACATTCCAAGGCGTAGTTCTCTATAAAGAGGAATGGACAAAAACTTTAAGGACACTCTAGTTTAACTCTTATTGATAATACAAACTTGATGACTACCACTATTCATATAGAAACTACAGACATACAAGTTCTATATAAACCTGACTAGAGTACCTTTCACAGCGCACTGTGTAGCTGAGGTGAATGCATCCCACAGACTTTTTGTATATAAGCTAAACCAGCCATAATTATGGAATAATACTAGCACACAGTCATTGAGTAAATACGAGCAACAAATAGATAGAAAACAAACAGCAGTAAGCTTGCCCTTTTCTTCTCGCACTTATCAATCAAACAGAAGCATCAAGATAAATACCGAGTGCTAGTTTCGAACGTTCCCATCTGGCTCCATCCGAAGAAGGTTCTCCTTCGCTGTCGAACTTCTCAAGCGTCAGTTGGGACATGTTAACATTATATGTGGAACCAAACCAAAAAGTTCAATATCAATTTAATGATCAGAAACATCTGCTCTTTTATCATGTCAATTTAATGACCAATAATGCTGTTGAGGATCTAATTCCTCTGAATAATATCAAACGTTGTCAATTAAATGACCAGCTATGCTGCTTCCTTCTCATTACAATTTAGATATCAATTAAATGATCAGTATTCATGTATAAGTATACTGCTTTACGAAAATGTAAAATAACTTTGTTATTATTTTTTTTTTTTGTGTCAATTAAATGACCAGGGCCTCAAGTCTGCTATTTTATATAACTTTGTCATTCCAACACGATCCCACTGTCATTGTGCTAAAAGTTCGTAATCTGCTAAATTACAATGGTCGATCATTGGTCGGCCAGTGGTCTCGTAATGGAATCGTAGCAGAATGAAATTGTAGTATTGCCATTATTATAAAACCCGTTGGTAGAAATGATTTTCGAAAAACTACTACCACATTTTAAACGTTTATTCAAGCCAGATTTTATTTAATATATTTTTCCTGTCCCGATGCATTTTATATTAACACGTTTAGTCAACTTAAAAAATATAAAATGATGATTTTAAAATGATCTACATAATGCATCCTAACCAATCCAACACTGAAATTTGTCAGTTGACAATACTAGAAATGTCATTTCATAACTTTGTTTACATTTGCATCACAGTGAGCTTCGTTTTCTATTAAAATCGCCGTTTTTGACCATGAATACTGACTCTGGTGATTCTCCTATACCTGTCGACCACGGCTTGAATATGGATTCCGCTCTTGCTGATAATGACAACTCCCACGATAACATGGATTTGATGTCAGCACCTATCGAAGACCCGGCCATACACTGATTCGAGTTCTTCACTGCGAACTGTTGCAAGTGGATATGTACGCTGTGTAAATAAATTGTAATTTTTAACATATCAAGATTGCAAAGACACCTTTTGGAAATTGTCGAAGTTTGATCTCTCGTAAAACATGGGTTGGACTGTGGACATCAACAGGTACTTAACTATAACAAGTCTACAACTGTAATGATAATATGCAAATATGATTCAAACTACGATACCTTGCAAATAAATACATAATATTGTTTTTTCTTTTCCAGTCAGTTACAAGACAGTGATAGTTTGGTGTGCCTTGCATGTTGGACCAAAGCAGGAATAAAATCAGTCAGGGAACAAGTCAACACTCAACAGTCCACATTTTGTTATTGTTGTCCACATTCATATCTCTATTAGCTGTGGCACCTCTCTTCTAAGGCAAAGGGCATATTTGCTGAACATTGATGAACTTTTGCAAGTGGATATGTACGCTGTGTAAATAAATTGTAATTTTTAACATATCAAGATTGCGAAGACACCTTTTGGAAATTGTCGAAGTTTGATCTCTCGTAAAAACATGGGTTGGACTGTGGACATCAACAGGTACTTAACTATAACAAGTCTACAACTGTAATGATAATATGCAAATATGATTCAAACTATGATACCTTGCAAATAAATACATAATATTGTTTTTTTCTTTTCCAGTCAGTTACAAGACAGTGATAGTTTGGTGTGCCATGCATGTTGGACCAAAGCAGGAATAAAATCAGTCAGGGAACAAGTCAACACTCAACAGTCCACATTTTGTTATTGTTGTCCACATTCATATCTCTATTAGCTGTGGCACCTCTCTTCTAAGGCAAAGGGCATATTTGCTGAACATTGATATACCACAACGGTAAACCAAATAAGGAATGTGATTGCATATCAAATTGCACCACAACCAGGTTAAGATAACAAACTATACTATTTTTAGAATCCTATTGAATGCAGTAAGATTGCTCTAAAATGTAAAAAGGCTAACATTATATAATTTTTTTTTGCAGCCGGTCTGTGTGATACTCAATTTTTGACAATGTTTTAGTTTATGATGAATTAAATGTTTTCTATTAATACATTATTATTGTTTTATTTTCAACTATCTGTAATATTGAAATAGTATATTTAGCTTTTGTATTTTATGTAGGAAGAGTTTTCAATACTTGTGTAGGGCACATAAAAATAACCTTATAGTTTGGAAACTCCAATGTTTTTCAATAATTTTCAATTAATTTTCTTTTATTACTATATTATTTGGGGGCATACTAATATCAACATTCAATGTTGCTTGTGGGCACTCAGGGCCTTAAGTCACTAAGTATGGCGGCTTGGCATCCCTCTTTATAAGTAACACAATTTTTGTAAAAGAACTCAATAATGTTTTAGCTGTCACAGTCAAATGTGATATTAACGTCAGTAAGCAACTAACGTTAACCATATAGTTCTGTAGAGACCACAGAGTACATTTTATATACGGACCCCTTCAGGTACTTGACATTCAAACCTCCGCTGGCTCGGTACTGTACTGGCCCTGAAAGGGGTCGAATATTTAAGTCACACCTCCACCTCATTATTTTTATAAATATTTTATTTTTTGGTTAAAAAATAATAGTGTAGTAGTGTATGATTGTGCATCAATTAAGATAATAGAATTAAAAACTCTTATGTAAACGTCATTAGAAGTTCTTGAGTTATTGAGCAAGACGCTTGTAAAGTCCAAGACCGTAAATTACGATCATCGCAATTTTGATGGCAGTGTAGGTCGACGCTAAAAATCATGAAAAATGTAGTTTTCGGACATGTAAATCCACTTTATAGGGCATGAATATCTTTAATAAATATTCTTTAGCTCGTCGTGAACATATTTCTCCAATCAATACTCCACAAACACGATGGATAGCAAACACTTTTTGTCAAAACGAGCTACTAAAAGCAATGACTGCACAATGACTTTGTAATGGTAGATCAATGATCAAAGGAACTGTCAAAATTTTAGCAGATTACCGCATGTGTCAGTCATTCGTTTGTCATTATGTACGAGATTACCATTTTATGCAATTTCTTTCAATGAACTGTCAGTGACTGGCCAGTGGAATGTCATAATGACGACAGTGTATTAGTAGATTACCAAATTTGTCAAAATCAACCATTGTGCGATCAGTGATCGACCATTCTGACACTATTGTAATAGCAGACTTAGGCCCCTGGCACTAAGCCAGCTTACTTGCTTGATTGTGTTTGAAATTTATTCAAAATAACCACCAATCAAACACTACTGCCTTTCTCTTCGAGAAATATAAGATAGATGTTTTGTCAAAATAACAGAATCACCCATCTTCCGACTTAACGTAGCCGGCGAAATGTAAAAAGTTACCTGTTAGCTACACCTCTGCCTAACCCTTCGAGGATCAGGAGGCGTGACGTTATAAAATCCATATTGTTGTTAAATCCACTGATCACTTCTTATGTATTTTTTTTTTTAAAGAAAACAATAAACCTCAATAATGGTGACTTTAGCAATAGTTACTAATTACTAATAAAATAATCAAGTTAATCGTTCCAATGTAATGAGTCATTCATAGCATAGCACATCTTAGCGTAAACAAGTGAGTTATTTTATAAGGCTATGTTATCGCCTCCGTTACTTATGAAACTCTTTCAAATATTCGAATCATAACGGCTGTTTAGTAATTCAAATAACTTAATCGTCTAAAATATGATAATTTAAGGTATATAAGGTATTTAGTTATTTTGGCAAATGTATAAGAGACTAAGCTAAAAGTGTTGTGTAAGCGCACTTTCCAATATTTCTTCATTACACCATACTAAGTTTTATTTCACTGCAGGCACCACTGTCTATTTTTTTTTTCTTTTTACGTTTTATTGATTTATCCTCGTCGCCAAATGTAGTGGCTACTCTATAACCTGGTGTTTGGCTCGGCAACGCACCACCACGTGCTTACGGGTTGACGATCGGACAACGACTGCCCCCCACTCGGCCCGCGCCTTGTGACGTATACGCTCGAGACAAACCATACGTATATCTACATACACTACACTTTGTACAGCGCCTTTAAACTAAAAAAAAACCTGTAGTTAGAAAAAAACAACGTTTAATAAATGCTAATTGTTATTACTTTTCAAGCACAGTAAAAACATATTTATCACACGTACAAAAGGTCTCAATGTCATTTGGCAATATGCGCCATAGGCCGCTTTTTCAATACCTACATAAAGTATTTACATCTAACACGTCATGATTTAAAATGTCACATCCTGTCAGTGTATGTGTCAGATCGCAATAATTTGATGATCGTCAAACTATACGTACAGTTTAGACGTTTAAACATCTCTTAACTTATCCAGACTTTTTTTGCGCTTGTAAACCCTATCAGTAGAGTATTTAATGGCAGAGGTAACCCTCTTCACTGGCTTAATTTTCTAACTCAATGGTTATATGCTCTCGTCACGGTAATAACTGTATCCCCGATAACCAGGATAGAAGCCTTACATCCTTTGGAATGATGAGTAGAACACTTCCAATAGTTCTTGACGCCAGTGTTGTACTTCTTGAAGAACGGGTAAATTGATCTCGGATGTCAACGTGGTAACTGAAATTAAATTAGGATGTGAATATTTTCCCTTTACAGTCAAAAACATCATCGTCACTTTAAAATTAAAAATATGACTGATTATATATTATAATGATACATTGTTGCAGAAAGAACTTTGGTTTATGCAAAATTATGACAAAATTAAACAAATAAAACCTTTTGTTTCTCATTTTACAACTAATTATTCACTTGTACTGATTTCTGCTAAACTGTATCCATAAGTTGGGGGCTACAAGAAAATTACCGTTAAATGAAATATGTAATTTACTTTTTAATTGAATTCTAAATTATTATTCAGTTTTATCAATGTGCATATACTGTCTACCTGGACTTATTTGGCAAATATATGTATTGAAAAGTAGTAACTTAATTTGATGAGATTAATTAAACCTAAAATTAAAAGTGTCAAATTGAAGAATAAGTAGGAGTATTGTAATGTAATATGTACTGATATTGCATGCAATATCAATATTTGTTCTACAAAACAAATTCCGGAAACCTTTGTCTATTATAGGGCACAGGTAAACGCACATTCACTACGAGAAAAGCTAGAGTTATGTACTTTGTTTGTATCGCTTTTTGTACAGCGTGAACGATACATTTAAGGTACAGAATACGAGGCCTTTCACAATTGAACAATATTATACAAATAAGCACACCTAAATGTGAACCGTGCCAACCGTACACCAGTAACAATATTTTTTTGGACTCTAATGATTGACACGTAGGTATACAAATAAAAACTCATTATTTTGTTTAGAGACATGATTGATTTTAGAAATGTTGTTCTAAAAGTGAATAGTTATACAATGTAGTCGTGATGTAGTGTTAGAGGAATAAAGATTAGAGAAAAGAGAGAGGAGAGGTTTAAAACTAACAATCCCTAGGTAAGTAGGTACTTTGTCTAAAATTAAACATTAAAAGTCATTAAAAAAATAGTACAAAACTAATATTAGCCTAGTAGAGGTAACCTATGGAGCCTAAGGTCTTTAGAAAAAATAAAAATCCCCTCCTCCCCAGAGAGCGAAAAAAGGAGGTATCAAAGATGATACTTTGCATTTTAATTAAATCAAAATGTGTATTATTTACTCTTTATTTAGAATAATATAATTAGTATTTTATTTCAAGTGAAAATCAGAAAAACAGTTTCTATTATTATTAAAACATAAGAATATGTTACAAGCGGAACATTTTACGTAAGTTAGCTGGCTGCATCCCATCATTCTACATTTGGAGCGATTAGCTTGATTGCCTTTAGCACATACAGGCAAATGCTTCGCTTCCCTAACTCTTTGTGACACATGGGGCATTGGTTCCACAAGTCTATAGGCTCTTGTCGAATTCGGCGGTACTAAAACTTTTTCCATTGGTAATGCAGGTTGAGGACTTGATGGCAGTCTTGGATAATGACCATGACTAAAAACGTTGGACAAGGGCTTGTCATCCGATTCCTCCCACTCACTTTCAGGGTCTTGAGATATCGTGTCTTTGAAGATCTGATGATCCTGAGAGTATTCATCCACGTCAACATCGTCTTCGTCAAAACCTTCACAATCGGAGATATCTAGGTCCACTAAAAACTCAGATATTTCATTTTCGTTCAAGCCTGCAATAAGAATAAAAAAATATGTTAAACCCCAAAGTATCACAATGATATAAAAAATCGTCGCACAGTACACTTAAAAAACACTTTTTCAATTTTCTAGTTGTCAAATATAAATTTTGTAATTACGCTATTCGCAACAGTTAAAAAAGTAATTAAAACCAATATTTACTTTTTTTATTCGCACAAAAAATTTCACACAAGTAAGTTTAAATAACTGTCAAACTCTTTCGAATCAACACAAACCTAATTTTGCCGATACGCATTAATATAACGTAACTTTCTTTGTAACTAATTCACCACTAAACTACTAGAGGGCGCGGAAAAAAATTTCGAATTCCGGTATCATAGGTGATACCGAGGGTCTCAAGAAATGAGAACATGATAAAAATCTAGCCCAATTTGTTGGACTCCTACAGTGAAACTCACTTTTAAATTCAAGTAAATACTTTATTCCACTGACTTCCTAGTCTCACTCAAATAAAATCAAGTCAAAATATTTTTATTTCACATAGGCTTACATGGGCACTTATAAAAACGACGAAAAAAGGTGCACGGTTCGGGTTGGTCGTCTCCTATGGAGAAGAACTGGTAAGAAACTCCATGGTTACTCTATTAAAATCATTTGGTTTTACAATGTTGTTGTTACCGCGTTAGTACTTAAGTATGAGAGGACAGAGTAGGACTGACAATAAGTCATTGCTTACTTAACAAAACGTAAAAATACAATCATACGTTAACAAAAGTTAACCAGCTCAACACTGCTCATAATAGACAACTGACAAAAGTGGGGGTCGGTTGTAGCGCGCCACTTTGGTTGGTACAACCGGATAATATGAATATAAGACAAACAATTATTGATTAGGTTTACATATTCGGTTAATCATAATATAATATTTCAGGAATGAATTGAACATTTTTACGAACAAAAATTCTATTTAAAATAGAATTGATAAAACTGAAACATGTCAAAAGAAACGTCATCTAGTGGTTAATGTGACTGTCGTACCAACTTAAAAGGCATCATCGCAACTACTTATACTATTTTGACCACAATGATTAACAAAAGTAATATATTAACTTATTTTGTACATTATTCTAACAAATTTTGTTACGTTAATTAATATTTTATAATCAATATTCTCATATTTAAGGTAAAATTTGCATTAACATAAAATTTCCACATATAATATTTCAGACTCACAAGAGGATCCTTCCTCTTGTGAGTCTTTTGTTTAGTTCCGAATTGCCGCCATTTTCAAAACGAAATGGTCTAGACTAGATGATGACGTCTAGACTAAAATGACTTTAGAGCAAGAGCTTGGTTGCGGGTTGTTCGAAAGAGATACCGCGGCCTCGGAACGTAAAGGGCAACAGAAGGAACATGGGTGGGTTTTAGTCAGTACAAGTCTGACATGCCCCCCCGCTCCGCCCAGAGCGGGGGAAGTCATTGGATGATTTCCCACCCGAAAAAAAAAAGAGCAAGAGCTTGAGATAGAACTTAAAAGAGAGAAGGAGAACTTTAATAAACAAAAGCCAAAGCCAAGTGGCCAATTAGATTACGAAAAGGTCCGAAAAAAGAAATGAGCGTTTATGAGACCGAAAGAGTGTGAGGTGAACATTTATCTATGGTTTATGACTATTTAATAACCCTAAAACCGACCAGTGTAGTGCCCGAAAGTGCATACTCAGCAGCCGGCTACATTGCAGTTATGTGCGAAGCAGGTTGAGGGATAGGACTAAAGATAAAAATTTATTTCTAAGGATTTACTTCCAGAGGATTAAAAAAAAGAAATAGTCAGTCATTTGTCGTCAAATTTTAAACTGCCTAATAATCAGCTTTTGGTTTTCATAACATATATTAACGAGTACGGAGAAAATTATATCGGATTTGGAATTTAAGTTGATTCTTTTGATCTAAAATGGTTAAGAAACCAAAGCAAATTGGTGAAAGATTTCTTAGATTATCGTATGAAGTTTTTATACAAATTACTTAATAAAAAGTCTTAAAAATGTCGTCTTTTTATTATCGTTCCACATTTTGCTGGATCCGCGCTGGATCCAGCTGGATTCAGGTCAATCCAGCAAGAATCCAGCTGGATTGAAAACGCCGCTGGATTGCAATCCCTAACTATTGACCACAATGATTAACAAAAGTAATATATTAACTTATTTTGTACATTATTCTAACAAATTTTGTTACGTTAATTAATATTTTATAATCAATATTCTCATATTTAAGGTAAAATTTGCATTAACATAAAATTTCCACATATAATATTTCAGACTCACAAGAGGAAGGAGGAGGTCACAAAATAATCAATTACAATGTCAATGTCACAAAATAAACAAAGTCTTTTTACTTCTTTAAATAATGAGGTGCAAATAACTTTGATCTATGTAAAAGTAATGACCACATGTTAATTGAAAAATAATAATAAAAAGAAGCGTATATCATTAATACTTAACTAGGATATTTGAGAGTTACAACAACATAACTATTAAATAAGTATTTTTTATTCTTTGTAAAAGGAGAATGGCGGGGAGACATGTAAAATGGGACCCACTCTTAGGAGTACCGTACCGTATAGAAACTTGTACCTAGTTGTAGAACTATATAAAACTAGAAAAAAAGCAAATGGGCAGTGACTCGTAGGTGGTGGGAGAAAAAAGAAATTCAAGGTAGAAGATTATAACCTAAAACGAATCCAAGATTGCGTATTTAATACAATATTATCTCTTTATGTAATATGTAGTTTCAGCAAGGTGTTCATGTGTTTCTACATACCACTTCGATTTTTCTACTTCAATCTATACTAATATTATAAAGCTGAAGAGTTTGTTTGTTTGAACGCGATAATCTCAGGGACTACTGGTTGGTATTGGAAAATTCTTTTAGTGTTGAATAGTCCATTTCTTCAGGAAGGCTATAGGCTATATAACATCACGCTACAACCAACAGGTGCTGAGCAGCGTGGGTGAGACCGCGTGGAACAGCTAGTCTATATACTAATATTATAAAGCTGAAGAGTTTGTTTGTTTGTTTGAACGCACTAATCTCAGGGACTACTGGTTGGAATTGGAAAATTCTTTTGGTGTTGGATAGTCCATTTCTTGAGGAAGGCTATAGTCTATATAACATCACGCTACGACCAACAGGTGCTTAGCAGCGTGGGTGAAACCGCGAGGAACAGCTAGTAATCCATAAAATCACACAGAAAATAATAAATATCCCATGTTAGCCGTTGAAAACAAACTGGAATAACACGAAATAGTTTTGACACTAACAGTCAGCTCACATTGACAGCATAATGCTTCATTCTACGTTATCATAGATAATCGTAATTATTTTAACATTGTGCATTTTTGTAATAAAAAAATGTGAATGCTTGTTTAATATTAACGTTTGTATATATGTTTTTTTTTATATTTTACAAGTTTCATTTATTAAAAAAAAATTACAACCGTAAAATATCTACTAGTGTGAGAACGTAAATCATATAAAGAGTAGGTTGAAATGTAATTCGAAATACGGTGCGTTCAATAACTGCATGATGACTTATTTATAAGAAAATAAAAATCTTTTCTAACTTTTAACTCCCATAATCTAGTCATTCAATATTTTTTAGATAATCTTCTTATAAACTCTTAGTTATAATAAACATTAACTCACAAGTGAATGATACTTCGTTAATTTATAAATAATGTGGGTCCAATCTCGCCGGCCTCCTTTGTTATTTATTGTAATCAATCTGCATAGTTGTAGGCTAACTTTGTACTCATTAAATAGAAAATATAAATTGAATTATATAAACACAATATGATTAGACTAATTTGAATACGATGACAGGCTAATAATGTTTTAATATTTTTAAATAATACAACGTGCCGCTACAATTGTGACATTAATTTAACACATGGGTAGCGCAAGTGGCTATTAATCACTTAAACCATGACAGTTACAAATAAACCGTAAATGAAAAAAAAAATACAACCTTTGTAAATAATAAAATGGAAACCTACGTCTTTTCTTGACTAATTTGTTCTGGCGGTTTCTCAACCGCCAGAACATGTCATGCTCACTCAAATGTCTCGCTGATGGTGGCGAGTGTGTCGGATCATTTAGTTCCCTTCAAAATGGTTGAGTTGAATGGTGCTGATCTATGCGTCATGTTCGTGAACGGGCGCTGTCAGTTGTGACTGGTCATCTCTCAGTTGCCACGGCATATTTGAATTATTTATTTATTTTTGTTTTACTATGGACACTTTTAATGTGCACGGCTTGCTACATCGTTCTCACATAGTTTACCATATTAAAACGAATGATGTAACCAAAGTTTTGTAACAATATTCTGATTTGAAAGAGTGTCCTTGGAGTTTCTTGCCCATTCTTCTCCATAGAGATCTACACTTTGGAATGGGCAACTACAGTACTTTCACAGTTATTATGCCTAGTGACTGGGACTGTAGCTTCATTTTTATTGTTGCCAATGTTTTGACAGTTCAAAAGTGCCTGTAACTGGACTACTTGAAATAAATGATTATGATTTGATTTAAAAATGTATCCATAATTAGAATCACTGTGCAAAAATTCATTCCTGAAATTTCTTGCCTAGCCGCCTTACGTTTACTCGAAGCGGCAACGCTCGTGTAGCGCGCTGGCAAACGCGCCTAGTACCTACGTATTCGAGATTCGGTCCGATCCTCCTTTTACGGCATAATATCAAAGAAATCGAGCGGTGCCAGTACCTACAGCGGAGGTGCGTATTCACTCATTTATCAGCTTCACTTATCACTATTTTTAATTAGGTAGGTACCCAATTGTCTTTATTTAAACTTTCTTAACGAAATAAAAGTAGAGCGTCTTTATCGCAGTACCATAACCTAATACTGTCCTAATTACACAAAAATAAATAAATAAAACAACAGGTTACAGTCGTTTTCGTTAAATATGCAAAAATATTACACGATGCAATTATGCGCACGAGTTTGCAGTGTGTCAAGGACACTGGCCCGGCTAACACTAGAAAAGAAAAAAGGATTCGGGTTGGCGGGTGGCGGGGGTACCCCGCGTAGGCGTTGGCGTGGCGTATGAATTGAAAAAGCCACTTTGGTTTTGCCCGGATTTAAACCCACAAACTCGAATTGCAATTTTGTATTTATATTTAATTGACGACATTATGTCATCACCAGAAAACATTTCAATAATAAGTCATTTGTTTGTATCGGTTTGTGTTTACAAGACTTTAGTGATACTGAGGACGAGGTCTTGTTCAAAAACACAATAATATCGAAACACACGTTTCATAACAACAACAATTCATATGCGCATGATTATTATTAACTCTAATAATTTCATTATAAACAGTGTGCGCTTTCGCCCGGCATCGCATGTGGTTGTGTGTTGAGCACACCCATCTTGCTTTCGGCCCCGACGTGAGTTTCTTGGAAAATGTGAAGCCGCCGTGCTCAGGAGCATTCTACCATGTCGCGCGAATGTTGCTAAAACAGATAATGAAAACAACATATTCATGTTTTATAAGGCAAAGCACGAAAATGCTACATATCTGGAAATGTTTTTAATAGTTGGTAGACGAGGTATTTTATTAAAATACTGAACTACAATATATACAAACATTTAAATACATGAAAATTGAGAACCAACAGTCATGTTAAATTCCTTCTTCTTCTTTTGCTCAGTGTGTTTTGGTAGAAGGTTGTGGTCTTCCAGAGCGTGCACCATATCATGGTCATGATTTTAGCAAAACAATACTTGTTAGTACATCTCCACTTGATGTTATGTTGTGGCCTACAATGTCGACTTTACGTATATCCATTGAGAAGCAGTAACTTATGACCTCTTCGTGAACAAACAGAATTAGTTGGAAAATAACATTTTATTCATAAAATCATTCTTCTACCTCCAATACAATAAATTGTCGAACAGGTTGGAATAATAAAATTACCTAATTGAAAAAAACGGTTGTTTTGCTAAGTTATAAACAAAGGAATGGAGACCTAAATATATTTTAAAGGAGAATGACCACGACAATATGGACCACGGTACAGAGTTGCGTCAATTCCAAAGTTGTTTTAGATGGTTTATAAATTAACCAAATAACCATCTACAATTGCCTTTTTGGAATCAAAACCCGCGTTTCCAAGTTTTTTTAGAAAACGTAACTTAACCTCAAAATAGAAATATCCGTCGTGTATAGAGGTAAGTTTATAGGTCGTAGTTTGGAGAGCAGATTTATTAGCATATCTGATGGGATAGAGACTTAAATAAATCAGTACCTTTTTTGAAGATACATTTTTTTTTGTTGATCCTGGCATAAAAAAATCACTATAATATTTAAATCGCAATGAACAAACTTAGCATGCACCACGCGCGCAATTGTCATTGGACTTTTTGACAATGACAAATTCAATTTGAGACACCAACTCAAATGTTGCCACTTTAGATTTAAAATGAAAATCGATTACTCGAATTACACTCGACACATAATTATTTCAAATGACTTATTTAGTACTATAATCATTATTTATTGAAAAGGTTCGATTTATATCAAACCGAAGCAAGATAATTAAAAAAAAACTATGCAATCATTCATATGTATCGTTAGCCAACAAAGTGAAAATGCTTTAAAAAGTTTTGAAAGCAAAATATTAATACGACTACATGTATGAAATACTAATTATTTCACACCACAGTAGTATCATCTCGCTTTATTATTTATAAAAACCCCGCGATTTACCTTTCCAATGACTTTACATTTATATTAATTTGTAATCGTATACAAAAAAAAAATCGATTAGAGTTGTCAATATATTTACTTATTTTGATTATGGCAACACATTAACGTAAGAATAGCCGGCAGTGGGTAATTCATTTTATCAAAACAATTTCATAACTTATTAAGTTTACAAAATAAACCCCTTTACAAAATTGGCATTCTAATTGCAGAATGTCTACAAAAATAAAGAAAATAATTGTAATATAATTTTTATCTTGATGCATGAGAAAAACCAGTACCGTTGATGGTCATGATCCTTTACATAATAAACAAAGAGAAGGTAAGGTTTAGGGAACAGTGTAATGATATGAATGAGATCTGTGCCCAGCCATGTAAGAATGATGAAAAGTAAAAATAACATTAAAAAAAACACAAATATGAACACTGAAAAGTTAACAAATGGCATACAAATTAATTAAACCCATCAAAATACTAGTCCGTGGACATCCCTCGTAGCCTAGTTGTGATCTTCAAGAGCGAACGAACGTATGGATCCTAGCTCAACATATCCTGCTAGTACATCGCCATCTGATCTTGTGTTCCGTTCTATTTTTTTTAATGGCATATTGCAGGTCAAGCTTATCGTATGCTTAAACGGGCAATGTAATTATGCCATATCGTCGATTATATATGTTACCATTTAGAAGTACTAGGCACTTGTCTTTTTGTCGACGTAATAAACAATACAAAATGATGCAAAGAAATTAATTAAAAGTAAGTTAAGCCTTCATATTTGTGGTGCAAGTGGGCCTTAAGCCCGATGTGAGACTGAGTTTATGCAAAGGTTTACACTCAATACTTTACTTAAGATTAAAAAGACAAGACAGGTTAATAGGGTAAATAAGCCATTTTACCGTTATTCAACACAATAAACTAGGCAACACCACAATTGCAAAACTGGTATAAGTAATGTTATTTTCTATGACGAGGTAAAATATTATTTGGGAACAAAAAATATGCGCTGTATATAATATGTATGACAGTTGCTAATTAGCACATAAGTTTGTTGGAGAGTCACAAGTGTGGAAGCAGCTTCACGCGAAACGTTTCTACAACTTTCCACAGTGACTACACTCCAGTCCATCATCAGATGGGTGTGCTCCTCGTGCATCCTTGTTAAAACGCCATCTGTTTCAAAGTAGAAGGCCTTGCATCCTCTCTTGGTACACCTCCATCTCACGCCCAAATTCTCTATCTGTTGGTGGTACATGAATAACTAGTTAACATAATATATTGCAGTTGTTTTGATATTAATTGACCAATATTCTATAACTATTTGAAATGATTTAAATATTTAAATTCCATTACTATTCCGACATTCATATATTTACACTTATGTGTACAATAATTTATTCACATACTTATTTTGTAACTACCATGATGATAAATTTTAGTCATTTATTTTTAAAATAAACATATTTGCCGCTATGAGATGTAACAAACACTGGATTTCTGACGGTTGGTCGAATGGTTCGGACCGTTACCGAAAGCACAGTGTTCATACTTAGGGATTCGTTAAGGTATCGCTTAATTTAGTGAAAATGTTCAAACTTGCGCTGCATTATTATTTGTTATGACAAAATGCTGCGAGTATTTAGTCAAATATAGAAAGTGAAATACAATCGTTACCACACTAAGATTCCAATAATAAACTCAACTCTATGGCACAGTGATATGCAAACTGCTTGTAAATTATACGCTTCACAGGCATGAGTATTTAGGGCCCACATAACTCTACCCAATTCTTATATACTTTCCCCCAACTATGCAATAATTCGAAGGTGGGTGTGTGTGTTCATAATGCGCGAATTCAATTACATTTTCACTGTTAAACACCAGTCTTGCCTTGCAGCCTTTACCATTGTGTGAGGAGCACGTCCAATGGTGTGTTCCTTTATTTTTGAAATGCTTGGAATGACCGTACGTGTAGCGGTTTAACAGAATCAATTGTTTTCCAGAACGCGATTGTACGAAGGTGTATTCTGAAATCATCATAAAATATAAGAATTTCTCAATTGGTAGATATTGGTTAAGCATTATTTTCAAATCTAAACTGCACACTGACATGAAACCACTGCTGTTCCAAGCCATGGGGATCTGATTTCTTTCGTGGTCTCTAGAATTATATTTCTGTTAGCGATGTCGTAAAATAATGATAAAATGTTGGTTCCCAGAAAGATTTATTGATTTGTCAAACCATTTTATAACTAACTAACTTTTGCCCGCGGCTTCGCTCGCGTTAAATTCCAGGTAATACAGTTCCCCTTTCCTTATTTACAGGTATCTGCTACCTGTAGTTTTTGTTCCTTTTTTTTCGGTTGGGAAATCATCAAATGACTTTCCCCGCTCTGGGCGGAGCGGGGGGGCATGTCAGACTTGTACTGACTAAAACCCACCCATGCCATGGTATCCAACTCGCAACTCCGGCAGGCGGAGGCTCTGGCAAGCCCCTCTGCTTTGCTGACATAATTTTGAGGCGCGCGTGACACACGAACGCGTCGTCGACACGGCCTATCGTCAATAGACGGACGGACGGTGAGCTTCTCATTGCTCACCGTCCACAGGCCCGCATCTACGGTGGCCGGGAGTCGTCTCGCGGCGCCCGGCGCCCGGGGCGTCTCCCGCAGCGGCTGGGTGGTTGGTTTAAGATTCTTTCCCTCAATGATTCTCGCGCAATGATTGTTGACATAACAGTCTCGCATGATGAGAACCTCGTGAAAGCCGCGAAAGATAAGCAAATCAAGTATATTGACTTGGCTCGCGAGGTTGTCGACATGTGGGATGTGGACCCAGCTATCATTGTGACGATAGTCGTTACAGCCAATGGCTTAGACGGTGCGTGTTGTAGTGACCATTGTATTGTTATAAAAACGAATTTTATTATGTAATTGTCTTTGGAAAAGGAAGAAATAGTTTTTTAAACACGATACTTTTTTATTGACAAGAGCTGTTTGTCAGAGGAAAATTACAGCCAGATGTTATGAGTTTTAGAATGACTGGTTCAAAATGTAGGTAATTTATAAGAAGTGTTTTTTAATGTTTTAGCAACGTATAATTAAGAAGATTTTAACATGTTTGTGTCAAAGTCCTGTCGTGCAGAGTGGTTAAACGAGTGCGGACGTAAGTGTGGTGATTGAAGATTACCAATACCGGTCTCGATGTCGTCTTCACATACTGAAAACCTGAAAAATAAACATAATTTTTAACAAGATTTTGTGATAGACAAAACCACGATATGAAGTCGGAGAAGGATTACATGCGCATTTATAGAGAGAAACAAAATGGCGTCACCTCTAATTATTTCTCGGTCACTACAACACCGTCTACACCAGTTCTTTAGACTGCAACAGACTATGATATCGACACATTTTTGTGTTATAAAAGTACTCATAATTTACATTTATGTTTATTTAAGCTAAATGTGGGGGTTGATGTGTCTGGTTGTTGTCGCAGGAGATAACTCGATTGTTGCTATCAGCTAATAACGTTGCTTTGTGCAACTGTAGTGGGAGTATGTGAATTTTTTATGTAAAGTTATGTGCATACCTACTGTTTTTTTTCCTTTGCGCGGGATATTGAACGATGAAACTCCGTTGTTTATTATTTTTCGTTGTGACTTCTTACAGTTCTCAATAATGTAATTCACAAAATATCCATTTTATAAGTTCACATAAAATTTTTTTATAAGAAGATTGCTGTATTTTCAGTTTAGAGAACAAAAAACGAAGTTGTATCATGCACACAACTTTATTTATTTATTAAGAAATAAGTACGCCAAAAATACAAAAATTTCTTGATGATCCAGAGGTCAAGGCCTCGCCTCATGGATGATATTGTCCCACAGGTTAATTAAACCTTACTTTGTTGTACATTTGCTATTCTAACTGATCCTGATATATTTTCCGTCTTTGGTGACCACATAGTTCCGAGGAGGATGATTGTGTTCAGTCCCAGCCACACGTTGTATGTTGTCACCATAGTCAAGAACTAACGTAACATTACAACGAGTGCGTCCGCTTTCCGTGCAAAGCCAATAATGGAGTTCTTTGTTTTTGGAGTGACGACGATGAAAGTATGTGAATTTCTCGTGTAGTAGTAACCTTGTTCCCCGCTGTGAACTGATGTACTTGATATCTGAAAATGCAAGAATATCTTTGAATACCGTTTGACAGAAATTGGTAAAAGTGGTATTTACGGTACTATGGTGTGTAAGGGAGTTATAGTAGCCGTTGTCAATAAAAAACAGTAGCTCTTAGACAGACAAGAACTTTATAACAGAAAAACCAAAGAGATAAATACTAACAATGAATCTGCTTGCTCCGAAATCTTTTATAATTATTATTTAATTAGAAATGCTCACTATGAAATAAATCAAAACAAGGGGTAACACAAAGAGGCACTTTACAAGCTGAGCACTGTATCCTGGATCTCTTGTTCCGAGTTTTAGAGCTGCACACACGACATCGTCTCCACGAGCTCAGCTGTTCATGGCGGTGGATGCCCACATCAGCCAGGCGGATCTTATCAGTGACTCCCACTTTCTTCTGTCGATTTGTTGACGATGTTGACCGGTTCTTTGAGCATCGCGGCTGGGTATGGGTATGTTGTGTAGTATTTATTTTCAAGTATTTAGAGGTTAGAAACCGGGAGTTTATGTCATTAAAATTATTTTAGTTTAAAATATTTCCCATTGCAAATAATACACTGAGGTGAGCGAGAAGAACATTATCATGGAGTTTATTAAGTAAAACATATTTGAACAAGTAAGTTTCATCAATCTTACGTATTTAGGTACACTTTTATGGCGGCTGCAAATACGTAAGATTTTGAGGATTATGAGGCGCGAGTTGACGAATAAGCCAATTTTTCGCAGTACATTGCCAGTAAGTTGTTCCCTTAGTTAAAGAGCGGTGCTTGACGTAGTAAGTGTGCTCCTTGTACAGAATCAACTTCTTGCCTTTCTTTGAATTTACGTACGTGAATTCTGAAAAAAAAATGTATTAAACTTAAATATTTTATTATAATTCAAGGCTGCTAATGGCTACTTGTAAACATTCAGTGTAACTAAAACGGCACTCGGACGGCACGGTTTCCGCAGGGGTTGAGCGATCGACTGCTGCGCTGCGTGTCGCGGGTTCGAACCCCGCACGAAACAAATATTTCTGTGACCTACAGTTAATTGTTTCATCAGTTTAAATGTTCGTAAACGTAAGTTAAAAAAAAGTTAACTATGCAATAAAATTCAAGTTCATAAGAACTGATGCAATATATTCACAACACATAATTTATTAAAAGAAGAAAAATCTTAGACCATCGGATTGAAATAGACGCTACTTTGTAAATAATATTTCATCACCTTCACCTACTGACAATTCTGCACAACCTAATGAGGCAACTGATGATATATATCGATTGACATTTGCTAATTACTAGTATCAAGTTTCTACATCCTGAAATATTTTCCATCTCTGATGTAAAACTGTGGTGACGAATGTGTATGTATGCTCTGGTTCCGAGGTATACTTATTTGACCATAATTATCCACTACAAGTTTCGCTTTACATTGATGCGCTGTTTTCCCTGTACATTGCCAGTACGTAGTTCCTTTTCTGGCAGACTGATGACAATAACAGTATGTGTAATCTTTATACAGAACCATCCGCTTGCCCCTCTTTGACTCGATGTACATGAAATCTGAAAAAAAAAACAACGTTTGAAGACGATGTTTAGGGATACAATCACAAAACTTAATCACACCACGCCGATATTTTATTGAGATTTTAAGCAGGGGTATACTTTAAATACCTGTACCTACTTTTCATCAGCTATATGTTTAATTATAAATGGGAGTGGCTATAGCGTAATAAACTTCAACAAAAATCAATACAAATTAAGTTTCGAAAGTCATTATAATTGTTATTTAAATTCTGACATATTTGCCATCGCGGTCAATAACAAATGGTTGTGGTGCGTGGTTATGGTCTAAGTTACCATCTATAATGTCACCATGAGCATCAACTACTATCTTTGCCTTGCAGCTTCTTCTGGTTCTTACCGAACATTGCCACTGAACAGTCCCTTTGGTAGGAGATCGGTGGTTAAAACAATATGTGTATTTTCTAAATAAAATTAACTGTCTGCCTTGTTTCGAGACGATGTACTTAAAACCTGGAATGAAGCATTTTATAAATTTTTGTCTTTGTAGTATATTATTACTTTTATTTAATTAAACTAATTATTATATACAAACTATAAATAGACACAAACTAAAAGTAAAAATATATACAAGTAAAAAATGGAAAATTACAGGGCGTCAAAAATTCGTCCGTATCGCAGTCAACAGGTAAACTGCCCAGAAGGCTGGCAGCATTACCGCGTTGGATGGTAATGCTTATATTTTGTGCAAAAAACAGGCCAGCCTTCGCCGCGTCGACCAACCGCTTGGCGATTTCTCGAAATACTAAATGGGCACTCGGACGTGGGGTCCGAGTGCCCATTTAGTGTGTTGTAGTTAAAATGAATCTACAGTCCCGGTCACAAGGCATAATAACTTGTGAAAGTACTGTAGTTGCCCATTCCAAAACGTTGATCTCTATGGAGAAGAATGGGCAAGAAACTCCATGGACACTCTTTTAAATTATAATATTTTTACAAAATCGTATTTACATCATCCGTGTTGAGGTTATACAAATATGTGAGAACGATGTAGAAAGACGTGCACAGTAAAAGCGTCCAGAGTAAATAAAAAGCAAAATTCAATTTAAAATCTAAATAAATTAAAATGACCGTGGTAGTAAAAGAAATGACCAGTCCCAACTGACAGCGCCCGTTCACGAACAAGACGTATGGATCAGCCCCATTCAGCTGGACCATTTTGAAGGGAGCTAAATGACCCGACGCACCCGCAACTATCAGCGAGACATTTAAGTGAGCATGACACTATTAACCACCAGAGCTTCGTCAAGTCAATGATAATACATAGCACTCACATATGGGCCAAATAATTATACAATACTAGAGAATTGATTCTATACATTGCAAAGATAGTCTTACAATCTTCTGCAGCTTCCACTATAGCTTCGGAAACTTATCAATGAGTTTACCCCTATGCTTGAGGAGCAGGACCAACATTGAGCCAAGCATTTTTATCATCAATATAATCCCCAACTTATAATATGCTTGCCTACATACTGTGCGTTAAATACAATATTTAAATTTCGTTTCATTCAGTTGCAGAATGTGGGGAGGTACTTTATTGTAGCATTTCAAACAGTACCCCATGAAAGATGAGTCTACTTTAGCTAACCTGAAACCCGGCTGAACCAATTGATCCCTATTTCTAGTATTATACTTGTGTCTTTCACCTTGTTTACTAAATAGATGCAATTTTTTTCTGACGTACCTACATGATGTTTTCGTAGATATATTGACAAGGTACTGTCATGATGTTAATTTCCTTAAACTGTTCTCTTAGAGAATCTCGCCTACGTAGATTATAAATAGCTCTAATGGCTCTTTTCTGCAGAATAAATACAGACTCGATGTCTGCAGCCCGTTCCCAAAGTAAAATACCGTATGTCATTATACTATGAAAATAACTAAAATAGACTAGCCTCGCGGTATCTACATCAGTAAACTGACGGATTTTTGAGACAGCATATGCTGCTAAACTAAGCCGTCCTGCAAGAGATGTTATATGCGGACCCCATTGTAGCCTTGAATCGAGCGTTATCCCCAGGAAAACAGTTTTATCGACGAATTCTAGTTTCTCTTGATTCAATACTATGTCACAATCACTATTTTTGACGTTTGGCAGAGCAAATCTTATGCACTTCGTTTTATGCTTATGCTATTTTTGCTATCCGCCAGTTGAGCGAAAATACAGAAGTGCACATAAGAAATTACATATGTTGTTTATCGACCTCGAAAAGGCAAACAACCGGGTACCGCGTGCGGTTTTGTGGTGGGCTCTTAAGGAGAAAGGTGTGCCTGGGAAGTGTGTGCAGGTACAGTCGATACAGTACCCAAGTCCGGTCCACAGCGAGCACTACCGGCACCTTCAATGTGGCTTTCAGTCTGCACCAAGGCTCGGCTCTTAGGCCTTACCTCTTTCTGGTGATAATGGACGCTCTCACATCGGACAGCCAGGAAGAGGCTCCCTGGTGCATGCTGTTTGCCGATGACATTGTGATGGTTGCCGAGAGCGGCCAAGAGGTCCAGAGCAGATTGGAAGTGTGGTGGCAAAGACTGGAGAACGTTGGCCTGAAATTAAGTTAAACTAAAACAGAAGAGGTACTTGTTCTGCGATTTCAGCGGTCTCTTCAGTCTTGTGCCCATAACTCTTGCCGGAACGCCTACACCGATCTGTTCCAACTTCCGGTACCTCGAGTCACTTGTGCTTTGGGGATGGCGAAGTAGACTTGGACGTAACGCACCGATGGATGAAATGGCGACAGGTCACTGGAACAACTTGTGACCCACGGATGCCCCTCAAGTTAAAGAAAAGAAAGAAGAAAGAAAAATCATTTATTTGGCCCATGCCACAAGTGCACAGAAAATGAGATAAAGACTTAAAACTAAACGATAATAACAATTACGTATTTAAAGGCGAAAATATACAAGTCCGTGATTAGACCTGTTGAACTGTTTGGGTCAGAATACTGGGCCGAAAATAAGGTGGATGAAAAACGATTGCATGTAGCGGAGATGAGAATGTTGAGATGGATGTGTGGAGTGACAAGAATGGTTAAAGTAAGGAATGAATATATACGAGGAAGTTTTAAAGTTGCGCCTGTTACAGAAAAAAGAAAAAATAAAAGGGAGTCGTTTGTCTTAGTATGGACATGTAATGAGGAGAAATGAAGCACATGTGACTAAAAGAGTGATGGATCTGAATTGTGATGGACGGCGAGCGAGAGGAAGGTCAAAGAAAATATGGATGGATTGTGTAAGAAATGATATGAAAGAGAAAGGAATAAATGATGCCGGAGGAGAGGACGTGATATAGAATGGAAGAAGAAAATGCTGTTGCGCCGACCCCAAATAGAATAAGACAAGGGCAGAAAAATGATGACATATTTCTAAAATATTTTACAATACAACAAATAGTAGCCCATGGGTATCGGGAACAGGGTCCAAGCTACCGGAATAAAGGAACCTCCTAACAATACAAGCCGTGTCCAAAAGCACCGCTTTCAGGTCAAGCCCTTATTACATTATTTTTGGAATTGTTTTGGTGTTTGATAATAGTTTTTTGCTAATCGTAATTATCGGCACAGAGATAAACACAGTTTTAAGTAAGAAGAACGCATGCTAATTCCCTAATTAAAAATAAGGACTAAACCTATCCTATGCTTACTTGCACCAAAAATCTTACAGATAAAAAAGAGAGAACAATGAAATAAAGCCATATTGTTGGATTATTTGTGCGATTTGGCCTGAATGTAATGAATATAATTTTATTTTCACTAGTTTTACATTCGATATACCTATAAATGTTGTGTTACAAGTGCACTGTAGTGTAAGGGACATTGCGCAAGTTGCTACCATATATAAAATAATTTACTAGTAATACCATGAGAATATACTTTATTGTTTGAACTAATTATAAATTGAACTAAAATTATTAAACTAAACTAAACTTATAAATAAATAAAAAAATAGCGTCAAAAAATTCGTCCTCAACGCTGTCAGTTAGCAATGTCCCCAAAAGACTGGCCGCGTTGCCACGTTGTATGGCAACGCTAAGCCTCTAGGCAAAGTAAAAGCCAGCCCTTGGGTCACGGGAAGTGTCAACCAAACGTTTTGATATTGACTTAAAAAGGCTGTGAACACAAGGACCCCACGGTCCCAGAGTTTCAACCCCAAACGGCCGCCATATTTACGCCACTTGAGGTTCTCTGCAGCCGCAGCAGCAGCGCCAGCGCAGCACGAAGAGCTAGGAAGATGGGATGGCGCAAGAGTATCGACGCACGTTGCGTCCCACACTAAAGGCCTACCGAACTTCCAAGGAAACAAAGACATACCGTCCGGTCTTTTGCCATCGTCGCGTGCCAAGCCATTGGGTTCTAAAACAACTGGAACACCGACGGTGACAAGAGCTCGGCGGATGATGTCGTTAATATTCGCGTGCCGCGCAAAACGGCCCGCACTTCGGCTGCATGATAGGCCGTGGTGTCCAAGGCTGTTGACTACTTCACCACAATGACAGCGATGAGGAGAACAACAAGGAGCACCTAAACGTAAGGTAGCAGCGAGGCGGAAAGTAGTGTCGTTGAACAAAGTGCCTATGCTCGACGACGGTAGTAAGTACATGCAAGACCTTCATATCAAGAATAGACGATAAATGTAAGTTTTGTTGGTTATTAAAAAAACAGTTGTCACATCGCGATCGTCCAAAATATTCTAATCTAGATTCTGATATACTGTCCATTGCTGATGAAAAATGTTGGCGGCGGATGGTTGTGCTGATCTCTCTTACCAGGTACAATGTTACCATCATCATCGACTACAAGTTTCGCCTTACATTTACGTGTGGTGCTCGCTGAACATTGCCAGTAGCTAGTTCGTTTCGTTGAGGAATGATTGTTGAAGCTGTATGTGTAATTTTTGTACAGAATTAATTTCTTGCCTCTCTTCGAAGTTATGTACTTGAATTCTGAAATATAAAGGAAATTGTTATTTATTGGTAAAGTACCTTATTTTTGTTTTAAATCTTAGTAGAATATATTAATTTAGTAAATCGTGGCCGGGTGATGTCCATTGTTTTGAGGTTGGTTTATTGGCACAGTGCCTATTATAAAAAAAACACAAACTTTCGATGTACTTTAACACGTTCCAAAACAATATATCCTCTTATTCATTTACATAGGATCTTCAATAAAAGATCAACACCATTATGATGTAATTATAAATAATGGTCAACCAGACGTACCTACTACTTCACTTATTACACCATAAAGTTAAAAACTAAATAATTACGTAACAATAAAATATATTTAGAAAGTGTGAAACAAACTTTGGCACAATAATATTAAAAAATATATTAAATAACATTTAAAATTAAATAATATAGAAATCACAACTGGGTTTTACAAGATTCAACATTTAAAACTATCAAAAGAGCAAAACACCAACCCGCTGTCGATGAAAATCTTTTCCAAAACTGTCGAAGAACCTTCAGACAGTTCCACTTATTTAATTTATTTGACCCAATGTTATACACTAACCTAACCTAACGATCGATGCAATAAAATTACAGGCTGCAACTTTTACAGATTTTGGTCGGCTCGATTACCGTGTGCGGCAAGCAAATTTTTAAAAATCTTGAATACTGTTTTATTTATTTTTAAAAATAAAGGATTTTTTTTCTTTGAGTAAAATTTTCTATCTAAAGTATTAAGAGTACTTCTCCTTTAGGTGGTATTACAAAATTTCACCTTGTTTATATTAAAAAAAACAATGTGTCTGTCCGTGTGGCCGCTTGTTGTTTGTGTAAACTATGCGATCGGTTTGGCGATTAATTCTAGTTGTTAATTTTTTTGACATTTCGGAAGATCTGTTTGTATAAAACATTTTTATAAAACGAATTTAACAATAATATACATATAGTAAGTACATATATACAACAAACTCACTTTCGCTTTTATAATATTAGTAAGAATTACATAAAATATGAATATAACATCTTCAATGCGTAGTTGATATCGTCCTCACAAGTGCTAATGCGGCGCGTGAGATTTTGTGTTGGATTCCCAGATGAAGTTGAGATTTTTTCAAGAATTTCTCAGTAACAGCCCGAAGTCTGGATTTGTACCTGTTGGATGACAATAACTCGTAATACATTCGACATAAAGATTTAGTTACAAACAGGTTTCCAAATCTGCCATTTTCGATGGTTTGTCATTATGACAACCATTAATACCAATGGGATGTGGGAAATGAAAAAAAGAGAAGGAGAAAACCAGGGTAAGCTGCTAAAACAAACACCTGATTGGAAAGCGACATTTAATCGTTTTATTGATATATTCTGATTAATTTTCCATTCTTCATGTAGTATTTGGGTGGTAGATGGTTGTGGTAGTGGTTACACGTAATGTTGTCACTGTCATCAACGACTATTGCCGCCTTGCAGTTATTTGTGGTGCGGCTTGAGCATCGCCAGTAGGAGGTTCCTTTTACAGAAGAGTATTTACCAAAGAAGTATGGATACTCTTTGTACAGAATTAACTTCTTGCCTCTCTTCGAAGTGATGTACTGGAAATCTGAAACATATAAAGTAATAATCATAGGCTGATATTTCTTCAGTTTATTAATCTATACTAATATTATAAAGCTGAAGAGTTTATTTGTTTGTTTGTTTGTTTGAACGCGCTAATCTCAGGGACTACTGGTTGGAATTGGAAAATTCTTTTAGTGTTGGATAGTCCATTTCTTGAGGAAGGCTATAGGCTATATAACATCACGCTACGACCAACAGGTGCTGAGCAGCGTGGGTGAAACCGCGTGGAACAGCTAGTTTATTTATATGAATAAAAACTCCTCAAGTCAAATCAAACCAATATTTTACAAGTTTTAACGATTTATTTAGGATAAAAGCAGAAATCTTTTATGAATCAATCTGAGAAATATGAAATTAATCACAAATTATTTAGAACAAACACAAAACACATGAATATTATAACTGCCTTCTTCTGTCTCACTGCAGGGAAATGCTCCACGCTCGGTTATGGCAGGTTGGCGATTTCAAACATTAAGACATAGTAATTATAAGGCCAATTACTTTCCTGCACTAATGACGGCGATGTTCGAAATGCACTAAGAAAGTTTAAGTGATTAAAATATAAAATTACAGGTATTTGCCCGGATTTGGACACACAATTTAACAAATAGTACGAGAGTTGAGGCCTTAACCACCTGGACTAGATCGACATTAATAAAAGTCAAGTCAAAAGTCAAGAAAATAAAATTAAGTTAAGCTAAGTTTTATTTATAAAGATTAATAATGACAATGATATCGTTACCGCACACAACATCACAAGTTTAGTTTATATTTACCCTAAAAATCACAAATGTACATTGTACCTAACCATGACACCTTTAGACTCATCATCATGGATTGATAAAGAAAATAAGAGTAATTAAAATATGTATTGTTGTTTATGGCTGTACTTGTTTTAAACTCTGATGTATTGGCCATTCCTTATAATGAATTTGGGTGGTGGATGGGTATGGTTCTGATGACCAGATACAATTTTACCATGTTCATTTAAGAATAATGTTGCCTTGCAGTTTTTTGCGGTGCGACTTGTGCACACCCAGTACGTTGTATTTTTGGTAGAAGAGTATTTATTAAAGCAGTGTAAATACTCCTTGTACAGAATTAGCTGCTTGCCTCTTGTCGATCGGATGTACTGGAAATCTGTAATTATACCACGTCGTTATTTAATTAAATCATGCAGTCAAGATGGCGTATGTGTTGCCACCGATAAAATAAGCATTTACTGTCGTGCCAGGGATGAGACCAAGAAGAGTTGAAAGGTCACATCAAGCCAATCGAACGGGTTGTTCGAAAGAGATACCGCGGCCCCGGAATATAAAGGGCAAAAGAAGGAACATGGGTGGGTTTTAGTCAGTAAAAGTCTGATGTCCCCGCTCCGTCCAGAGGTGGAATTTATATTGATGATTCCCCATCCGCAAAAAAGCCAATCGAAACATATTAAAAAAGTGAACATTTTTTTTAAATTAAAATTTTAATGAATACAAAATACTACTGAATCTCAAGAAGAATATTTGACAACAAAGGTTTCATTTTAAAATGAAAGTAATTAAAGTCCTATGTATGAATATTGTGTAATAATAAAATGCACTAACATGCGACAATGTGATGCGCCAGGGAAAAGATGGCGGGTTGAGCTAACTCAGTTTTAATTATAAATTGACATTCAACAGTAGTAGATTGAGAACAATATTACAATAAACAAAGTGGCTTTCATGTTAAATTCGGAAATATATTCCATCTTTTATGAAAAATTTTGGTGGTGCATGGCTGTGGTCTGGGTCACCAGATACAATTTTTCCATGAGTATCAATTAGTAATTTCGCTTTGCAATTGTTTGCTGTACGTAATGTGCATTGCCAATAGGTAGTTTTTTTGATAGCATTAGATCTCGTAAAGTTAAAGGTGTATTCTTTGTGCAGAACTAACTCCTTGCCTTGCTTTGAATTGATGAACGTGTAATCTGAAATCAAATAGACAATCAACATACAAGGCTTTATGGCAACGTTAACCGTATAGTTCGGTACGGACCCCTTCGGGGGCTCGACATTCAAACCTCCGCTGGCTCGGTACTGGCCCCGAAAGGGGTCGGACATTTAAGTCATATGACCCCCTCATTATTTTTGTAAATATTTTATTTTCTGGTTAAAAAATAATATAGGTGTGCATTCATTAAGATAGTAGAATAAAAATCTCATATGTAAACGTCATTAGAAGTTCTTTAATTATTGAGTAAGTTTCTTAATTATGTCTTATAAAATCCAAATGTGTAAATTACGATCATCGCCATTTTGACGGCAGTGTAGGTCGACGCTAAAAATCATAAAAAGTAGGTTTTCGGTCATTTAAACTCCATATTATTGGGCATGATTAACGTGTCCTTTTATTACGTGAAGAAATCATTCGTAATTGAACTTATATTAGCAGTGGTAATGATACATTTTGAAATCTAAAGTCGAAGTATCGCGCCAATCGTGCTTGTTTACATTTTTCATTCCACATTATATCACACGGACGCGAATAGATTCTATAACAAATGAGACAAATATCATTGCAAATATTATAAATAACATGAACATGCCCAGATCTTATCGTAATTTGCAATAATAGGACCATTAACACGTAATATTCATAACCACTGCTAAATTCACTTTCGAAAATTACGTCCATTTCTTTTTTTTTAATTTTGTGATGTTAAATGCGATTATTTCAATCGATTATTTTCTTGTAAATCAATCAATTCGAATAATTAAAATAAGGAATATCAGAAATTGATAGATGAAAATAAGAATAATTTTGTAATACGTGTAAAATACTATAAATATTGATAATAATATTTTTTACGCCACTAAAACCGACTCAACAACAAACAGTAGAATCTGATCTATGGCTAAATTCGCGCCAATTTTATTTTCAGATAAAAATTCAAATAAGGAATACACTCGCTGTTCGAATTTATATTAAAATGTTTATTTGCTATTTTATTAATAATTTGGTTTTGTACCTACTATTAGAATGTGAATTGCAATTAGAAATAAATAAGGTTGAATATAGAACGACCTTATTATGATCTTGGTCAGTAAAAAAAAAACAGCCAAGATAAATTATATTTGTTCGACAAAATTGTTTGTAGTATGGTTGGATTAGTTATTTGGAAAGCGTTTTCATTCTTTCCTAAATCATGCCTCGTAGACCAAAGTGTTCTTGGAGTGAAAGCCTTGGGGTAAAAATGGCCTAGAGGGAGACCACAATTGAGATGGAAAAAAAACCCCGGTACACGACATCAAGAAAACTCCAGGTACAAAATGAACCTATTTTGAACCTGGAGTTTTCTTGATGTCGTGTACCGGGGTTTTTTTTGGGGTGGGAAATCATCAAATAACTTCCCCCGCTCCAGGCGAAGCGAGGGGGAATGTCAGACTTTTACTGACTAATGTCCACCGATCGATGTTCCTTCTTTTACTCGGGGCTGCGGTATCTCCTTCGAACAACCCGCGATCCCGGCAGGACCCTACTGGGGTTGCGGGTCTGACACTCCCCCCCGCTCCGCCCAGAGCGGGGAAAGTGAGGCGCCACGGCATCCTCACCTACCACCTGTCGCAGATCCTCACCGAGCACGAAGGTTTCGGGACGTTCCTGCACATCATCGGGCGGGAAGAAAAACCCAGGTGTCACCAATGTGACTATCGCCCGGAGGACACGTTGGAGTACCTGTGTACTCCAACGTGTCCTCCGGGCGATAGTCACATTCACATCTCTTTTGAGCGGAGCACCGCTCTGTCCTGGAGGAGATGGTGATGTTTGAAGGAGAGAACCTCAAACCAAGCCAGCCACCGCGGGAGACGCTACAGGGATCGGGCGCCGCGAGACGACAACGACTTTTTGTTAAAAGTCTAACAGGAGCGGATATTTGATGATTTCCCATCCAAGTGGCGCAAGACCGATATAAATAAGTTCCTAAAGAATTCCTGAGAAGTTTATGAGAAGGCCTCTTTGAAATTCCTAAAGAAGTCCTTAAATTCCAAAAAATAGAGATACACTATTTAAAAATACTTTTTAGGGCTCCGTACTTCATAATAAATAACACAACCCAAATATCAAATCTGTGGTCCCTTGAAGCTGTGAAAAAAAAACAACCCTCCAAGTCTACGCAGAGAAGATATGACCGTTTATGTCGTCAGTTTGTACGGAACCCTTTTTTTTTCCGGGTGGGAAATCATCCAATGACTTCCCCCGCTCTGGGCGGAGCGGGAGGGCATGTCAGACTTGTACTGACTAAAACCCACCCATGTTTCTTCTTTTGCCCTTTACGTTCCGAGGCCGCGGTATCTCTTTCGAACAACCCGCAACTTCGAACAACCCGCAACTGTACGGAACCCTTGGTGCGTGAGTCCGACTTGCATTTGGCCGGCCTATTTTTAATAGGCTAAATCGCTTACTGCTACGCAAAGGTCTCCTTATTAGCATGACCTACAAAATTGGTTGCCGCGAAACCGTTTGACAGCAAATGTGCCTACCAAATCCGGCGCATAACAAAATAATATTAAACCATAACAAAAAAGCACGAGACAAAATGCTGTTGTCTTTCTTTTCTAATCGATATCATATTTATTTGTACAACTATAATATCTATACTAGAGTAAAATGCCATCTCCATAGGTAAATTCCTCAATGGTCTCAAAACTTTTTTGAAAGTTTACTCTATAACGATTATCGATTAGGTTGAATGCAACTTTTTAATCGTAATGATGGAACTTAGTTTTACGGTCAGCACTAAGAAATGTCAAATTGCAACACATTTTTTAGTATTTTTTTTCGAGATTTGTATCGTGTTTTTTTTATTAATTTATATGTAAAATGGCAAAAATAAGAATGCAGATGGAATGTCACTGTTTTTATTTTGGATTTCCGATTTTATTATCAAAGGGTTATCTTATGTATGTGCATTATTTCCAGCGTTTTTAAAGTACCTAATTTTTGGAAGGGTGTAGTAATATGTATTTTACACACATTTTACAATAGATCGACGCTGTTTTATGGGCCATAGGAGGTTTTTGGAAATATAAATCTCAAACTTATCGCATGAAACAGCCGCTGTGACTTATTTTTAATAACAAAATTGAATGCTGTAAATTGATGAAAATTCTTGAATTTCATGACAATTCGCGTCACCCCACCGATTCAGCTGATGTGTCATGTGTCAAAATCCTGTCGTGCAGAGTGGTTAAATCGTTATGGTGCATTATGTGTAAAACTAGGCGCGCTTTTAAATCTAAATGAAAGTGGTGCCAGAACAATCAACATCAGATAAAAATGGATTTTATAACTAAACTTCAATCAAACAAAAGATTCGGTCAGTTCTGGAAAAACCCAAATAAAATGAATCACCGGGCCTCCCCGTCAGCGTGGCAGGAGTGCACGAGCCGAGATTGCCACTATGTTCTCTCACCATTTTAGGGAGGACTCTTCTCTGGGTCTAGCGCGGCAGGAACTCGATGCTGCGGAAGGTAGTGAGCGTAGTGTTCGTTTTATTAAGAAGGAAGTGTGTGCGGTGATCGATGGCATGGTGAGGGGTAAATCCCCAGGTCACCACAGCCTTAGCATCGAGCACCCTACCCAGAGTGCTTTCTATGTTTTTTACCCTGTGTTTAGGACACTCTCATCTGCCCGACAAGCTATTGCGTACTATAGTTGTACCAATCATCAAAAATAAAACAGGTGATACAGCAGATGTAAACAACTATAGGCCGATCTCTTTAGTAACGGTAGTCGCCAAAGTGCTGGACAGTCTGCTGAGTCAGCACTCGCTAAACGATGCGCAGTCCGGCTACAAGCCCGGTCTTTCCACCGAGAGTGCTATATTATTGTGCCTTTTTTTTTGGTTTGGGTAATCATCAAATATCTTCCCCCGCTCTAGGCGGAGCGGGGGGGGGGCGTGTCAGACTTTTACTGACTAAAACCCCCATGTTCTTTCTATTGCCCTTTGCGTTCCGGGGCCGCCGTATCTCTTTCAAACAACCTGCAGCCCTGGCAGGCGGAGGCCATGGCAAGCCCCTCTGCTTTGCTGACATCTCTTTGAGGCGCGCGTGAAACACTAACGGGCAGTCGACACGGCCTGTCGTCAATAGACAGCCGAACGGTGAGCTACCCATTGCTCACCGTCCACAGGCCCGCATCTACGGTGGCCGGGAGTCGTCTCGCGGCGCCCGGCGCCATGGGCGTCTCCCGCGGCGGCTGGGTTGGGCCGATGTTCTCTCCCTCAAACGCCCGGCCACCTCCTTCGCTAGCATTACAGCTTCGCAGAAGGAGGTGACCGCTTCCCATTCCCTCTCTTATTCTGTGCCTCGAGCAGTGTGCAGTATTATTCGAGTAGAAAGACCCCGGTGTATGCTTGCTACCTAGATTGATCGAAAGCTTTCGATCTTGTATCGTATGATATTCTATATGGGGTAAATTAAGGGATTAAACCTGTCTAGCTAGTGAAATTGTGTTATTATTCAAGTAAGTATTTCGTATTTTTGTCATTGAGGTACACGGTTTGGCCATTTTTGTAGCGGATCAAAAACACATCCTTTGAATGCCATTCCAAACGAAGTTAAAGTCTCGGCCATGACCGAGAATCTCGGCTATTATATCCGAGAATCGAGACAATTTCTCGGCTTGATTTGTAGCCGAGAATGCCGAAAACGCCTATGTGACGGACCCTGGAAAAAATAGCCTATGTCCGTCACATAGGCTTTTTTAGGCTAGGGCAAAAACTACAGGTGGTACCTGCAAATCAGGAAAGGGGAACTGTGTTATCCCGAAGTTAACGCGGGCGAAGCCGCGGGCGATATCACCATGAGTGAGGTACTGAATCGTATGCTCTCCTATAATCTATATACAAAGTGTGTAAATCGTATTATTATAAAATCAATCAGACTACTAAAAGACAAAAAAAAACAGTTATTACAGAATCAGTCAAACTGTTGCGATCCACTATCCACTGGTATCAATTCTGATAAAACACTAGGAAGTGGCGAAGAGCAGGGCGTTTTTGTGGGACTGTCTCTTGTAATCTGACGTTCAAAAAATGCTGATTATCAGCCTAATTTTAATAAATGACTTTTGATTGATTTTAATTTTGATCTCTATGAGCGATAAGTTACAGAGAAAAACCAGTAGAGACAACAAGCATTTCAATATCTTGTTCTGATATACTCTCCATATCTGATTAGAAGTTTAGGTGGTGAGTCTGTGGTCGGTGAGCAATGGATAGCTCCGTCCGTCCGTCTAGTATCGGCGGGCGCGTTCGTGTCTTACGCGCGTTTCAAGAGATGTCAGCAGAGCAGAGGGGCCCGCTAGTCACTGTCTACCAGGGTTGCGGGTTTTTCAAATGAGATACCGCATCTCTGGAACACAAAGGACAAAAGAAGGAAGATGGATGGGTTTTAGTCAGTACAGGTCTGACGTTCCCGTTCGCTCCACCCAGAGCCCGAGAAGTTATTCGATCATTTCCCATCCGAAAAAAAGAATGTTCCTACATGTTATTTTACCTCGATCATGCACTTTTACATTTCTCTGCACTTTTGGGTTGTGGTTCACTAAGTTGTGCATGTCTAGAAGTATTGAGTAGTAATTGAATGTGTACTCATTAAAGAAAAAGAATTGTTTCTCCCTACAGCTGTTATCTAAAACAAAACAAAGTCTTTATCAAGTCAAAAAGTGGACTTATTCTTAGTATAAACTAGCTTGAAACTTCAGATAAATTAAAACAGATAAATAGAATATTATATCTTAAGTTTAAGGAATTTATTAGGATAAAAGAACTAAATTTTGAATCTCTTTATAGGAAAAATAAAACAACACAACACATGAATTGATGTATTAAAAACATTATAATGTTTGGTATTTTGATGTAATATAAGTTATTTGATTTCGAAACATAGTTACATAACAAATAAATTCCAGACGGTAGTATTATCTTCTAATGAAACCTAAGTACCAGATTTAAAAACTAAAGATAAAAGATTTGAAAAAATTAAAAATTAGATTAAGATTTAAAAATCAGATGAAGGCAGGCATGCCTTTATCTGATTTTCAAATCTTGTCAATAATGCATAGAGAGTTTTTTAAATCTTGATCCAAGTATTCTGACTGATGACATATTGGGGCGGAGGGTGGGTATGGTCACCGTCCACAGATTTAATGTATTACTATTTTCGCCTTGCAGTTCTTTCTGATGCGTCCAGAACATAGCCAGTTTGTGTGACCTTTGGTAGCAGAATAATTATTAAAGCAGTATCTGTAATCATTGTGCAGAACTAGCCTCTTGCCTTGCTTCGAATTAATATGTTTGAAATCTGAAAAAAACAGTGTCATTTTAAAATGTTTAAACGTCCTTATCAAACTTGCAAGTGTCTCATCTCCTGGTATAAATAGGCTTTATTATTCAGAATATAAAATTAAGAAATAGGCTTAATTGTTATGAAACATTTACTTTTGATACTAATAAATATATTTTATGTAAGCAATAATTGACAGTTAGCGTAAAACAAAAAAAACTCCTTTTGCTGATTTTATTGGTTTGAGTTCTGAAACGAAGTAAAAATAAAATGATTTGTAAAATAAGGATTTCACTAAATTAGAACTAGCAGGTATACACAAAGTATCGTTATGTCAGTATTAACGATAACAGAGTCAGAAATGTATGCCATTGACATAAACTTCTGAATCCTATTGAAAGTTTCAAACATTTTAACCTTTGCTTGCCGTTTAAGTTATTAGTCAGTTGGACAGACTGTAGCTTCCCATTCCATAGTTATTTTCCTTTTCCTTTTTATAGGAACTTACACAAGAATCTTGGTAGACAAGAAACAAATATTTACACCGAAACCGCCTACACCGAAACCACAAATAGATAAAATAAACCAATAAATAACCATTATAAAGAAAATGAAAACAGAACGAGAGATGAAAAGAAGAAAATGGATTTTAACAATGAATGTTAATGCGTCAATATGCTGACCAGACGCCGGGCCCAGGAACAACAGGCACTCCCACCATCTCTGGGCTCGCCGCTCAGCTCCGCCTCGCAGCCGCCGGGACGCACTACACGCGTGAGCGCCGTGTCGCCGGTCGCTGCAGTTGCGTCGAGCTCGAGCGACGAGTTTTTCTCCCCGCCGTCGTCACCACCACCACCACCAACAAGACAACGACGAGGAAGAGGACGGCCACCAGCGGGCTTGGGATCTAGGGGCCAACAGGCCCCGATCAGGCTCCCCGCTGCCGGTGGAAATGTGTCGCGCATGCGATGGACTTCGTCAATCAACGCGAATGTCATGCGCGCATATTATGGGTCTACAGAGGGGGGAACTAACCTCACTGCGTACCGTGTTAGGATGCTGTCTCTGTTCCAGGACCTAGAACCGACCATCAACGTTTCGGCCCAACGACTGTCGGATCAGGTGCGGGTCATCCAACGCAATCACATGTTGGACGATGCTGCACTTGATAGGCTGCGCTCAGAAGTACTGAGCAATCGTGTCATCTTGACTACGCCACAAACCGCGGTGCAAGCGTCATCAATTGATGTGACGCAGCCGCGGTCCAATCCCGCTGTCGTAGAGGAGGATGATAGGGTTGCTACGGTAAGTAGCCAGTGCAACGACCGATTGAGGAGCGCACTGGAGGATGCGCTTCGCGACTATCGATCCACTCCAGCCGAACTTAGACCCCGATTACCACGGTTACCCATGCATAAAAAAATAGGGCGCTGGTGTGTGCCCTGGACTCGTTGCTCAAGAATTTATTCGAAAGTAGCGAGGATCTCGTTGATACGCACTCGATCCTGTACTGTGGGGCTGTTGCGGTATGTCGTTTAGTTAACGTCAAATTTCCAAACTGTGACGTAGCTACTCGACCAAAACCATCCGTACCAGCCTGGCAGTGCAGGATCGAGCGGCGTATCGACGAGGCCAGGGTACTCATCGGTAAACTATACTGCTTCAGGGAGGGCAATACAAGACCACGTGTGATGCGCTTTGTGAGACGGGCATTCTCGGGGACTGGAATCAGGCCTCAAGAATATATGTCTCGTGCCACAGAGCGCATCGACTTCCTGAAGCAGAAAGTTTATGCATGGGCAAACCGTATTCGGCGGTATAAGCGGCGGGTTGATCGGTATTCGCAGAATCGCATGTTCCGGAGCGATGAGAGGTGGGTATACAGGGGTTTTGAGCGACCCGAACAAAGTGTGACTGACGTGTGCCGCCCGGATGATGTAGCCACGAGTTCTTTTTGGCACAGCATCTGGTCGGTGCCTGTCTGTCATACTGAGGCTGACTGGATACGTGATGTTGAGCGAGTGTGTGAAACTATTCCAGAAATGGAGCCAATCTTAATAACATCTTTCGATATAGCCAGTACAGTTCGTCCGTTACCGAACCTCGTGAAAGCTGAGAAAGAAAAACAACTAAAATATCTTGACTTGGCACACGAGGTTGTTGACATGTGGAATGTAAACTCGGCTATCATTGTGCCGATTGTCATAACGGCCAATGGCTTAATTGCCAAGAGCTTCGACGAACATCTGTCGAAGCTCTCCTTAGGTGGTTGGATCAAGGGCCTGATTCAGAAGGCAGTACTCCTCGACACGGCCCGCATTGTGAGGAGGTTCCTGTCTCTGGAGCCCTAACCACCGGTAGCTTGGACCCTGCTCCCGCTACCGGCGGAAACCTATTTTTATATTTTTAAATGTTTTTTATTTTCTAAGAAATATTTAAAAATATAACTGTAAGATGTAATGTAAATAAAGGAAATAATAATATATATATAATAAGAATACCAGCTTGAAGCGCTAGAGTCTATAGAGAAACGAGCCAAGAGGCTCATCGGCAACGACGCGCTGGTTGAGTCAAAGCTCCAGAGCCTGGAGCATCGCCGGCGCGTTGCCAGCCTTTCGGTTTTCTATCGGTTACATTTCGGAGAGTGTGCGATGGAATTGCACAGCCTAATTCCGCCAAGCCTGTTCCATCATAGGACTACAAGACGTACGGCGATGCGCCACCGTTATATGGTAGACATTCCACCCACACGCACTAAACGGTTTGGGAATACCTTCATTGTGCGTACTGCTAAGGAGTGGAATTCCCTGCCGGAGTCTGTATTTCCTGACAGCTATAACCTGGGGGTCTTCAAGTCAAGAGTGAATAGGTTATTTCTAGGTAAGCGTGCTTCATCGTCGACCACATCATCACTTACCATCAGGTGAGATAGTGGTCAAACGCGAGCCTATCAATAATAAAAAAAAAAAAAAATATCGCTGTTGATAGATACAGTTATTTTTATTATAATAAAATTCACAAAAACATGTTAATCGATACGTTTAAAATATTATCTTGACTGGATCAAGAACCCATGACAAAACTCATGGGTTAGATTATTATTGCAGCAGCATCATTGGATGTTTGCAGTAACGATGAGAGTTAATGTTTAAAAAATATAAATCCTATGTTCGACGTGAATTACATTTATTGATATAAACGCGAAAGGCTCTCGATATGTACCTATTTAATAGATGTTTACTAATCCACGATTTACACTAGACAAGTGTAGATTAACTATTATTAACATTACTATTCATAATACAGGCCGTCACAAATATAAAACTTTGGCAGTTCATGCGCATGATTACGGTGTACACGTATAAGCTTTTGCTCAGAGTCCAACACTAGTTTCCCTTTACACTTCCTACTAGTAACAGACGAGCAGAACCAGTAGTCAATCGCTTTCGACTTCACTTTCCGCTGGTGGTAGTAAGTGTATCCATTGTGCAGTATTAACTGCTTTCCCTTCGTAGTTCTTATAAACTTTATTGCGTCTGAAACAATTCAATCACACACTTAATATTTATTTATTTGTGTGCTTAAAGATAATTAAAGAAACTAGATATTTCTACTAATAAGCCTATTTTGTCTACTTGTTCATGCCTCTCTGGGATTGTGGGTAAATAAAAATATGATTTGAATTTTGGCAAGATTATTTTTAATAAAAATGTACTCCAGTGTTTACACAACAACATAAGATTTTTTTTTAGGGTGGGAAATCATCAAATAACTTTCTTCGCTCTGGGCGGAGCGGGGGGAGTGTCAGAATTGTCCTGACTAAAATCCACCTATGTTCCTTCCATTGCCCTTAATGTTCCGGGGCCGCGGTATCTCTTTGGATCAACCCGCAACCCCGGCAGGCGTTGGCCCTGGCAGGCCCCTCTGCTTTGCTGACATCTCTTTGAGGCGCGCATGGAACACTAACGCGCCATCGACACGGTCTGTCGTCAACAGACGGACGGACGGTGAGCTAACCATTGCTCACCGTACACAGGCCCGTATCTACGGTGGCCGGGAGTCGCGGCGCCCGACTCCCGGGGCGTTTCCCGCGGCGGCTGGGTTGGTTTGAGATTGAACAATGTTCATCCACCTGCCTTGGCCGCTTGCGGAAGAACCTTTGGCTCTCCGCAGCCCCGAGTGTCTCACGACATGAGCTCTCTGAGCTTCCGTCACTCTCTCTACTTAATGCGGTGTCGGGCTCCGACTGCGCATCTTCTTTCTCCCTGTATAAGCTTTTTTTGGCTTTGTCTATTTTATCCATATCAGTTCTCACGAGTAGTGGGGGAAGTATTCGGTCCGTCTGGGGGTACCTCCTGTCCCCAGGTAACCCGCCAGAGGGTCGGCTGGTACCCTGGCGGGGGAAGCCCCAATGACTGATGGTTCCATTGGAAGACCCGTCAGCCCGGGCAACACCCTCGGTCCCATTCGAAGCCGCGAGACGTGATCCTCGACACTCCGGTTCAGGGTTACGAGATCGACGGGGACAGAGAAGGAGTGCCTCTTCTGTCTGAGGCAGGGTGATTGCACACCGAGCCCACCCTTGCTCCTCCGCTGTGCCCTCTGCGGTACAGTCAAAAAGTCTTCTTTTATTTCAAAAAATTATCATTATCCAATATCTCAATACGGATTAGGTTTGGGGTGGGGTGTTTCATAGTCAAATCAGCTAGGAATGGTGGAAACCAAAACCTCTTAAAGGATCTAGGTGAACTTAACCCGTAACCCTGTGTACAGGGTGTCCCATTAGTCCTTTGAACTGAAAAAATCAAATAAAAAAAAAACTTTGGACAAAATGGAATTTTTTTATTTGTTGTTTTTAATTTACATAAAAGGGGTTTTTTTTTAAATCACTTCATCTAAATGTTCTCCATTTTGTTTTTGTCACTCCTGTAAACGATGACAAAAATTTTCAATCACACACGAAAATATCTTTTAACTCCTGTCCTAACTGAATTTTATATAGATGAAGTTTCTTGTCATTCTTTAAAATGTGCTGTAAAGTCGATTTGGGTACATTTAATGCACTGGAACGTTTAAGAAGGGATTGAGTGGGATTTTGACAAACTGACTCTTACGCACTACGTCGATGATATTCAACGTAGAGCCAGTCTCCTCAAACTTTTGAACCCAATTATTAATCGTTTGAACACTAGGACAGTCATTAAACGTGCGTGAATTGCGATATAAACATATATATAAACAATAGTGACCATAGCCGTAGCCATTTTTACTTGTATAAACAAAATGGAAAGCTTATGTTTATATCGCAAATAATGTCCCATCGCATACCATATATTTGCCTGGAGAATGATTAAGTTCATAATTAGCAGAAATAATTTTCGTTGATGACGAGGTTGGCCTCGCACTTCCCATGCTTGTGAGAAGGACAACACCAATAAATAGTACTCTTAGTATGTCTATCATTAGTGCGACTAAACAGGTAATTATTATTAATTAGAATGAATCGTGTCCCTCTCCAAGACTTAACGTAAGTTAACTTTTTTGAAAAAAAGAAATTTAGAAGTTAGGTTACTTTTAAATTATTACAAAAACAAGAAATTTAATAATTATAATAAATAAGTAATTTGGGGTATAATATTTGTGTCTTTATCGACCGAACGAAGATTTTATTTCGCGATTTCAATTGTGGTCCCATTGAGAAAGTTGTTCAGTTGTTTGTGTGTGTTTGTCCAGTAAAACCACAGCTTTCAGGCACAGTCTTTTTTGAAATCTTTTATTGTTACTTCTAAACATACATAGGTATATTTATTACATAACAGTGTCAATTAATCTCCGTCCGGTGCTAATAATTCTGGTTGGTGATTATGTTTGTTGTTTATAGTTATTGCTTTCGTAACTGAATCTAATACCAGTTTTCCTTTACAGTTTTTACTAGTGACTGACTCGTAGAACCAAGTATCACTGGTCTCCGGCTGAATGTTCAGCTGGTGGTAAGTGTAGCCTTTGTGCAGTATTAACTGCTTGCGTTTCGTTGATTGTACTTCATTATATCTAAAACACAAAAAAGTAAAACTTAACTTTATTACTGGACATCATAAAGCCTGATTCAGATAATTAGTAAAACTGCCAAACCAACCAACCAAACATGCACAATAGATAGATATTTTCACGAATGAAATCACATTCAAACAAAAGTGAGCTATTTTTCGATCAGTTTTTCAAAATAACAATGAACAAAATTGACAGGAGACGATACACTTTTTGGTTATTGGAATATTGGGCATCAAATAAAAGCTCTGTGTTAGTCACTTGCTTAATAATGGGTTCCCTCTATCTGGCAGAATCTTGATGCTCCGAAATTTATTTGGCATAACACACTTAGCATAATTTTCTTTAACCGAACATTTTAAAGGCATAAAAATTATTTGGTATAATTATCATTTGGCATAATGTTTAAAACTTCGAATTAACAATGGCATACTTATAAGATGGCTGAATTACATTTAGTATAATTACGATTCGCAGAGTTCAAATTTCGCATAATATATTATTTGGTATAATTTCACTTGGCATACTATGCAGACGGCAGTAATGGCTAGGTTAGGTTAGGTTAAAACTGTGACCGCCAGAAACGACTTGCGTTAATAGAAAAAAGAGATTGTTTTAAGTAGGTTACCCGGAACTGAACTATTTATATTAGGCTACCTAATTAGTTATTGAATTCAATGACATAATCTCAAATTCATTTAAACAATAACTAAAATAAATGACATTATTTTAAAGAAATAATTAATCAAAATAAATGAAACTTATAATGACAAAGATGACCCTAACTATAAACTTTCTACGATATGACCACATCATCACTTACCATCAGGTGAGATAGTGGTCAAACGCGAGCCTATCAATAATTAAAAAAAAAAAAAAATATATGACAATTTTGCCGTTTAATGATCATCGATATAAAATATATTATGCCAAAAGACGATTCTGACTATGAACTTTCTGCGATATGATGTTTCTACTTTTTAAATATTATGCATATGAAGTTTATGCCTAGAGATGATTCTGACTTACAAAATTATGAGTTTAGAATATATGATAAATGAGTGTCTGCTAAACTATTTTCTGCGAAGTGAAGTTTATGCCATCCGTTGTTATGCAAAATATAATTATGACATAAAAAGTTCTGCTATAAAGGGTGGACCCCTTAATAATATATTCAATGATTAAGTATACTACTAAAACACGGTTAAAACCCAAATTTAATTAGTTACGCACTGATATATAATATCAAGACAATAATTAAATCAATGCCGTAAAACGACGTCACTTTGAGATCCGCTGGGGTGCCTAATGATGGCTTAACTAGGTATGTTTTTTTTTGGATTTAATGCGTCTGAACAACTAAAAGTTTGCTTATTTTGTTGGCTAGAAGACAAGTAGTTTTTATCAGTACCAAATAAAATTATTCGTTAAAGTTTAGGGTGAAAAAGTTTCAAAAACATTGTCTGAATAACTTTAATGGCACAAGCGTAAGTGTTTTTGTTTGGTTTGTAGTGCTTCACTTTTTTAACTTCACGTTTCTCTAAGATTAAGTGCAGTTTTGCATTTTTGGGTTAAGGTCACCATTTTTTTTGCGTAACATTCTATCATTACTGGGGCTACATTGATAGGACACGCAATAGTTATCAATTCTACCCAATGGTTGTGGTACCTAATCTTATAGGAGTATATAGATATAATATATACAAATCAATAATTTAAACCCATTTGTTGCTTTTGTTTTAGTTGGGACATGGTTCGTACCTACAAACAGACCGCCGGTAGCCACAATTACAAAAACTACACAGAGGAGGCCATGAAAGAAGCAATCGAAAAAATCATATTGACGCTATTCGACGAATTGTCTATTAACGCTTCTTAACCCAACCTGTTTTCATGTTACTTTCCTAAACCGAAGCACTGAGGTACTTCGTAATGCTACTCGTTCCGTAATGACGTGATCATCAAAGAATTGTAGTTTTTATTATCTACCTAAGTTTCTGACAACTTTTTACATGCTAATGTTTCAGTTTTTGATTTTATAATGCAGGTTTATATAAATTATGGGACTGTTGTAATAGTTTCAAGTGATAAAAATAGTTGATATGGAAAGTGAATGTTATAAAACTGATTAATGTGGACCTACTGTTACTTTATTTTCTTATAAAAACAATTTGATTTATCTCGTTTGTTAAAATTGAAATAACCCACGTGAAATTCGCCAAAAAGGTGCACAATCAAAGTAGCCCCATTATCAAAATAATCAGGCATTTTGTTTTTAAAATTATTTACAAATTATATTCTTTTGTTACAATAATTAATTAACGTAATGAGTCTTTAATACTGTTTTCTTTTAACATATTTATCATTAAAGTTGTAAGCGTGGCAAACATTTGAAGTTTCAAAGTAATCAAAGTCACCCCGTTTTACTAGTTCACGACAATCATATACACATGCTCAGCAATAGCGCCTAAAAATTTTATAAACTCAGGTTAAACTTAATTATTTAATGACATTATAATTATATTCTTATATGCTCTCCTTCCATATTGAGACCAACAAAAATATAATTTAATGATTTTGATTTACGTAGAGGCAACTCAGATTTCTTCAACATGGCATAAAATCATCACAGATAAGGATGTCAACGACATCAAATAAATTTCCAGTCTTTTTTGTCGTGTCGGTAATTCCTTTTTTACGATCAAATTAGCTTTGATAAGAAAACTGCCAGCGCAGTACAAATTGCAGGTGAATTTACACAGATCAGGATAGGAGGTGAGCTATAGTTTGTGTGAGGGACCGCAGTCATCTCCTGCTTCATCCGAATACCCCCACGGGAACAAGTTGTATCTGCAGCGGCTGATCCGACTTCGTAACCGTGTCCCGTTTAGAACTGATCATAAATAATCTTACTAAAGGCACAAAGCTCTGGCGATACTGAGGCAAGTCCGCGCGGTGACTTTATCGTGATTCTGAAGTCATTCCACTATTGGGGCAGTTTAAATACCTCTAATTTCTGTCTCTTGACCTCAATGTTGTCCGAGGACAGAGATGATGGGACCATACAAGTTAGTTGCCACAGTCACCGCAAGCGGATGTAGTCTCACATCCTGTGTATACAATATTAGTTCCTTGTTTTGACACCATTTTATGTAATTCTAATATATTTTCCATGACTAAAGAAATATTGCGGCGGCGGATGATTGTGTTCTTTGTTATAGACAATGACAGTATTGTCAATACCTAAGGTGAGTTTTCCTTTACAATTCTTGCTTCTTCTGGAAGAACAACGCCAATGATTTGTTCCTTTACTTTTAAAGGATTTGTAATGAAAGTATGTGAAGTTATCGAGAAGTATCAACTGCTTGCCTTGTCTTGACAAGATGTACTTGATATTATCTGAAACTAAACACAATAAGTTAGGCGCTGACTTGGTATGATGCATCAATGATGTGAATATCGGTAGGGTATGATTTAAGTTTTTAAAACGTAAGTTCAAATATCACTTCTTGCACTTAGAGAAATAATGATATAATTTGTATTTTTTTGTTTTATTCACTTTCTTCTAAAAATACCATTACAGTGATAATACATGGGTGGCGGATGATTATTAATATAATAATAATAATCCATTTATTTCAGGCATCAAAGGCCCATACATACTATACACAAATAATCTTAAATTTATAAACTAATACATATTTTATAAAAATTAAATACTACTGCACACGAGGTGACGGCTTCGTGTTTCGCTGCGAGTTCGGTATCCTTCCACGAAAACGTCGATACACGACACCCTTCGGCCAAAACTCTCCTTTGAGGAGGGTGTCCAATTGGCTAGTCGGCACACGCACCACAAACGACTTAAAATTAATGTCATGGCGCGACTCCAACTGCACGACTCTCAAAGTCCAATTTGTCTTCACACGTACATACTCCACGACGTCCTCAGTCGTCGTGGTGTGAAGTAATCTCGACACGTACAGCTGCGTCGTGGGTAATGCTGGACGCAGCAGCGTGTTGGATCCTGCCAGCGCGGTGCCGCACTGGTTCTGACAAGGAGGTTTCTTCTTCTTATGGTATCCACGTTTGGAAACCAGTTTCCTATCGGCATCTAACTGAAGTTCCGCTTTACAATTAAGTTTGCTGTAAGATGTGCACACCCATTGATGAGCGCCTTGCTTGCGGGACAGTTGGCGACGGAAAGAGAACGTGTAATCTTGGCACAGAAGTAACGACTGGCCTCTTTCCGATACTACGAATGTTATGTCACTTATCTGAAATTAATTAAAACTATCAAGGACTTTGCAGTTGTTATATTTTTGAAGTTATACTTCTTTTGGCGCGATGGAGAAAAATGATGAGAGTGATTTGCGCGCGCACAGCGACATCGTGAAGTTAGTTATAGGTGTTCTAGTAACTATGTTCATGTTGTATATTCTAGTATTTTTATATTTAGAACACGTGTTTCATAATAAATAAATATTCTTTTGGTGTTTTTATTAAGCTATTGCATAGCTTTTAAATCAATTTCACATTCCAAGCTACCCTTGCCGAGGTTTAGAAATGGATGGGTAACCACAGGGGGCCAGGTTAAGCAACCTTTGCCAAGGTTTGGAAATGGATGGGTTAACACACGGGGACAGGTTAAGCAACCCTTGCCGAGGTTTGGAAATGGATGGGTTACCACAGGGGGCTAGGTTAAGCAACCCTTGCCAAGGTTTGGAAATGGATGGGCTACCACAGGAGGTCAGGTTAAGCAACCCTTGCCATGGTTTGGAAATGGATGGGTTACCACAGGGGGCCACGTTAAGCAACCCTTGCCGAGATTTGGAAATGGATGGGTTAGCACACAGAGCCTGGTTAAGCAACTCTCACCAAGGTTTGAAAATGGATGGGTTACCAAAGTTTTTTTTCATTACACCAAAGAAGTATAACTTCTAACGCGTGTACTTAAGTACACACACCCTTTTTTTTATTACTATTGATATTTTTTTATACTGTGCAAGTAAGAGAAGTTTGAAAAATATGTCCAGAAAAATGTTGACACATAAGGAAAGAAACGAATAATTTACTTTTTTATGTTATTTATTAAATCAATGCCCAGCGGTGGGAAAATTGACAGGCTATTAAAAAAAAACTTTCATTATCATTGAAAACGCAGTTATAGGAAAAGTAAGGACGACATACTATACAATTATTTTGTAAAAATTCTATTACCTACCAACCATATCAAATACATTTCGCTTGACACACATTGTATTTCTCTGAAGGATGTGTGTATTTATAATTGACAGAAATTGTTTAACATTTTTGGTACGTGTCGAATTATGCAGCTTCTTACTTCTTATGCATGTGAGACTAACAGTATTTCTGACCTTCACTAAGCCATGGCAAGCATTGTTCTAACATTTAATTATGAATTGATTGCGTGTTTTTTCGGGACTGAAATATTTACTTTTACTGTTCAAAGAAAAGTTCGTAACCACTATTTAGGTCTACCAATTAAAAGCCATAGTAAATTCTGTTACGTTTATCGTTATCATCACTTTATTTCATATGTATATGTGTGTCTGTTTAATTACCTATATACTTTTTTGAAAAACAAACAGTTTTATATATTTTTTATTAATAACAAGAAAAACAACACTTAAAGCCATATCATATTCGAATATATTACAAGCAACGTATTTGCCTGAAGGATGATTATGTTCATAATTAGCAGAAATAATATTATGTTCAAACACATCCGACGACGGTGACGAGGTTAGCCTTGCACTTCCTATTGTTGTGAGTAGAACAGGTCCAACGAGTAGCATTTTTGGTATTCACATAACTATGTCGGCCATAGGTGTAGTCATTCATTAAAATTAATTGCGCCCCTTTCCCCTTTCGGAAATCGCATCAATAGTTACAAAACCAAAGAAAATAAATGACGAAAAACAACGGTTAATTATTGTATGGGTAAGTGTAATATTTTCTCTCCTTACTAATGTACAAATCAAGTGCATAAAAACTATCTCGGAAAAAAGTTAACATTAAATTGTGAGATACTGCTGTCTGAAATAAACATTACACGTAACGTCTGCCGTAGTCACCAGGGCTCCGCGACACTACATTTGTACTAGCTTACTGTACAGTGGGTGCCTATGTGACACTGACGAGTAAATAACAAAAGTATATAGTTCCTTATATCCGGAAATATTTCCCTTCACATACAATGTACTGGCCTGGAGGATGATTATGGTCATAATTAGCGGAAGTTTTATTATGATTTTTAATGACGAGCTTAGCCATGCACCCCTTACTGATATGAGTGGAACAGTACCAAGGTTTTATCATTTACGATAACTTATTATACAATTTGGGAGAAAACAATGTAGAAAAAATACGTTAAGTTGATAGACAAATCTCTTATTGATATTCTCTTTTAATTGTGTTTTTTTTTGTTGAAGTTTCCAATCTTCGGATAATTTATACTACATAATAACAATCGCAATTTTTATTAAAGAATTTTTCGTTTATTTATTGATGATGCTAAATTACCAACTTCAAATAACAACTCAATTAAGACTAAAACTAAAAACCTACATATACATATACAACGATGCCAAAGTAGATACCAAATATTGGGAACAGGAAGACATAATTTCTTCACTCGTAAGAGTAGGTACGAACAAGATTTTAAGAACGTAGATTTCCCTTATTCAGAGAAGCGAGGATGAAATTAGTGGTTTGCACAAAATAGTATCTAATTTTAAGGGCAACGTAACTTTGGTCAAACGAAGTGTCGTAATTTAGCCGCCTTAACTAATATATAAACTGGCAACGTCATCAGAAGTTGTCTGCAGTGTTAAATCTTGATGTACTGGCCACCGTGGATACAGTACTTAGCTGGGGGATGAGTGTGTTCGTTCTCAAGGCCTACAATGGCGAATTTCTCATCCAACTTCAGCTTAGCGTTACAACCTCTACAGTTATGTGTGGAGCAGTACCAATGGAAGTATTTGGTCTTCTTGCATTGTTTCTTGCAGTAGTAAGTGTAGTCGTTGAACATGACCAGGTGTTTTCCTGAGTACCGCGATTTCGCCAGCAGAATTACTGAAAAGGATCATTGGTAAGTATTGAACAGTCTATGAACACTATTTTCATAGCATTATTTCCCTGGTGGGGTTTGAAAAATAAGGACAAATTATCATTTTGATGAAACCTTGAGAATATTGAAAATTACCGAAGATTTAATACAATGGCAATTGACAGATTTTCGAAACTTATGAGTGATTGCATTCCACGTTATGCCACCGCCATCATGAAGTAATACATGGTGAAAGAGACGTTCACCGACGTTCAAACGGTAACGTCGTATACTGTGCATCATTTTCATTTGTAGTATTTTCATAAATAGTAAAACTTCTTGGAACTGTCTGTATATCTACTTTGCAATAGTCTGATGTACTTTGTTACGAAAGTGTTAGCGCGTTTTTCATTTGGTGAGTGAACCTGATATTAAACGAAGAATACCAAACAGATTTCACTACAAGTTTATTTCATAATATATTCATGGACTTTTGGTGTATAACTGTAATTAAAACTATCCGTTTATTATTATATACCATAACAGGCTAGTTTCCAAAAAATATATATTAGTCCGTCTTTTAGTTTATTTAAAGACGGACTTAATAGAATGTTATTACTTTGACCCAGAAAACTACCATATTCCTTTTTTTCTAGTTTACTACTGTTTTATTTTTAGGATTACACACTACATAATTATAACGTTAATAATGTTGAATGCAATTCATTCAGGGTTGCCAGTTTTCACAATTGTCAAAGTCTATGTATCTATTTGGTTGAACCATGTACTAATGCGATAATATTGTTCAAAGTCTTGACCAGTTTTGGTTATCTGAGGGCCATTTCAGTATATTGATGTAAGTTCACATAGATACATTTAGTTGTTTCAGTATTCTATTAAACAAGTCAATTACTCCGAATAAAAGCTAAATCCTATTCGAGATCCCGTACATTTTTAATACAATAACTACAGCTACTAACAGAGAGCTACTTCAGCTATTAACATATTTTAACATAGTATCCATTTGATATGACAAATTCTGGTGGTGCATGAGGGTGTTCCAGTTTAGCTGATACCACCGTCCTATGCGACGGTCTGACGTCATTGGTGATGATGAGCCTTGCTTTGCAGTACCCCCCTTTAGTGCAGGTCCAAGTTTGTGTCTTCACATTATGCTTGTGGCAATAGAATGTGTAGCCGTTGACAAGCGCCAGTTCCTTTCCATCTTGCTTTTTCACCCACTGTAGCACTGCAAATGAAGTGGAATTGATATAATATGCTGTTCAAAATTGTGGCACTAAATGCGTTAGCTAATCATCTTTACTATCACAAATTTGTTATAAAAACTGTTTTTTTTTTACTTTATTTACTACTTATATAGAAAACTTAATAATTAAAAAACAAAAGGCGAATCGACTTTCGACCGTTCAATAGTTTATTTATTTTTACTCAAAAATGCATGTAATGTTGTCATTATTTTGACAACCTTGTTTGAGCAAAGTCGACCTTGCCGTTCTGTTTCAAGGAGCGGCCGGCAATGTTTTGCTGGCCGCTCTAACAGGCCGGCAATGTTTTGCCGGCCGCTCTAACAGGCCGGCAATATTTTGCCGACCGCTATTGGGAAAGTCGGTGTGGAATTTTAGTAACTGTAGTTTTCATAATTGTCATTTTAATTAAAATTCTAGTTAATTAATATATTTTTTATTTAAATTACTTGCTGGTTTTATTTAGATTAGGTACTTGCATTTTTGAGTAAAGCACTATACAAACCTTGGCCCACAATGACTGCTTCGCTGGTCACGCTATGATTGCCTCGAGCTAGCCTAGCTACGCTCTAGGCCTTTCAGCTTGGCCATCATTGCAGCCCTTGCTGTCCTCGCTTTATCTCAGCTCGTCCATCAAGTGCTGCACGCTGACCGCGCTGTGTCGGCCTGGAGCTGCGCTACGCTGCGCTGTCGGCCAACATCAGCGCGACCAGCAAAGTAGTCATTATAGACCGCGGCAGTAATGTACTATTAAATTAACGAGGACATTGGAGAAATATTAAATGCTAACAATATTTGGCTCGTAATTATTTATTTTGTATTCAGAAAGTTTACAGTCTGACTAATAATACCTATGAGAAGTGATGTAAAACTAGTGCTGACATTTGACATTTAAGAACTTATACTATTACATCGAAATACAATGTTTTATTTTGGAAACGTTTGCCTTCAATATAAGAATACACAGATTTTTATTATTATTGATTTTATCGATATTAAAATAAGACATTCTTAATTATTTTAGCTCACCTCCGACCAGGTGGGATGACGATCTAAGAAAGACTGCAGGCAGATGCTGGATGCGGCAAGCTAAAGACAGGGCGCTATGGCGCTCATTAGGGGAGGGCTATGTCCAGCAGTGGACTAATATAGTCTGATGATGATGATGATTCTTAATTATTACATGGGATGTTAATTGCCAGCAATATCTGCCTTGCCTATTGCCAGCTATGTTAGGGTCAGGTTCCAGTCTAACCGGATGCAGCTGAGTACCAGTATTTTTACATACGTAAGTATAGCGACTGCCCAACTGACTTCCACAAACCAGTTCGTACTAGGTACTGGTAAGACTTGTTGTCTCTCTTCCGGCCCACTGACTAGCTGTATCGACATTAATGACAATGTGAGAAAAAAGTTAATTACTTGACTTGATATAATTATATTGCACTTACTCCATTATTCAAAACTAGATGGGATCTAATATCGCTACCGTAACATACGAAGTTGTAGGTCTACTGGGTCTACTAGTTCGAAACGCTAGTAATATCTTATCTACCGTACAAACTACAATTTACAATAAAACCCATTACTGATACAATACTTAGTACGTTCGTGCTTGTGTTTCATTTTCGCTGAAAGCACAATACGACGCGATGGTTTCTCGTGCTTGGTCATCTCCATCCTTGCACGACAGTGCCGTCCATAGGAACAGCTCCAGATCAGTGTGGGCTCCGTCAAGCTCTGCTTGCGGCAGTGGTAAGAGTAGCCGTTCACTATACACACTTCTTTACCGTTGACTCGTTTCAAGAATAATGCTGGAATGTTTGTTAAATGTTAATAACGAAGAGATGAATTTGTTCAGCACATATTTGATTTTTTTACATGCATAAAAAACAAGCAAAGCGTTGTTGAATTAATTACATTTCAGTATATATGTACTATCATTTTTGAGCTTACGTTTGAATTCGAAATTATAATAGATGAAGTAGCTTAAATATGAGTTTAGAAAATGACTCCGCCTCGTACAGTAAATGTGGTGCTGCAACAAAAACCATTTGGTATTTAATATAATTGTATTCTGCGTTGCATACAGAATCGATTTACATTGATATTCACTCGCGTAAATATAATTGAGAGCTAAAGCTAAATTTTGTTAATATGATTAATTTATGAGTACAAATATTTACTCATAAGCCTATAGACGTACGTTAAAAAAGCCTATAGACGTACATTACTGAATACAGACTTCCCTTAATGATATATGTATATAGGTATACATCTACTACCCAGTGGTATCGTGGTAATGATTTTGGCAGTCTATGTAGATAAGGATGTATGTATGAATGTTTGTATGTTCCATTGTTTCTTTGTAAACTTGACGACATGACACGGGATCTAGCGATATGATAAAACTACTCACCGAGATGCTAAAATGATCTACCGATATGATAAAGCAATCCACCGATGTGACAAAACTGCGTTGATCATGAATCAAAACACCGATATTAGATATAAGACACCGATTGATTTTTTCTTATCATATCGGTGGTGATAAAGACCACCGATTATAGCGATATGAGAACAGCACCGTGAGAAATAACACACTTTTTAGAAAATTAGAAGAAATGCATAATATCTAGGATAAATTCAATAACAGTCAATGAAGCTAATTCACTTACTACCTCTGTTAGAACCAAACAACAATAATAAAACTACTCATTACACTAGAAAAATTCATCCACCGATAATATAAAATAATTGTCCGAGCGCAACTGAAATGGCGTTCATACGTTATTGGCGGAAATATGCAGCGATTTGACCCACACCCGGCCTGACTGCGCACTAGCACATACTAACGAGGTAAATAAAATTGGGGTGGGGATGCTGTCGGACTCTTCAATATAAAGTTAGGTTTAAATTAATTTTATACAGCGATATGAGAACATTTTGCAGGACAAGTACGTTTGTGCCCCTCAGTAATAATAATCGTTAATTATGTAATAAAATATGCTATAAGAAAACTAATATTCTATGAAATGTAATAACTATATGTATATATACACACTTAAGTTACTTATTTTTATTAGTGTTTAAGCTTTTTCGTTTGTAAAAAAGTTGAGGGACAGCACCGATTTGAAATTAACCCAAATAGAGATATTAGAGAGATACTAGAGTGGTTGACGGGCAATGACGTCTATACGTCTATGTCAGACTTAGAATTCAATATTGACTTATTATGCAGTAAACTATTCACTGCAAGGTTAGATTAAGCTAAAACTTTATCGATCTATTTATATTTTCCTGTCAAAAAAGGGAAAAATGAAACATTAATTTTATTTAAAATATTTACTGAAACAAACAAACACGAAATACTTAATTACTTTTAAAAACATTTTTGAAAAGGGTAGAATATAATATTCATTTATTTGCTCAGAATGTAGGTATTTACAATAAGAGGGTTACAAAAATTACGGAGAATCTTTGTACATTCTACCATGTCGGCATGCAAACATTGATGCAGTTCATCATCAAAACATATTTCTGTAGGTGAAAGCTAAAGGACCTTAAGTCCATTTTTTGTAATTTTTGGGTTTTAAATGATTTTTATTCAGAATACCCGAATTGATCAAATGGTAAAAGACATTAAGTCCTACAGCCGCTAATTTCGCAGATGTAGAATTATAAATAACATTAAGTCCCTAGACGTGAAAAAGTGAAAGATCGTATGGTTACTTAATATTGTTCACTATTTAAACAATAATAGGTATAGGTAAATGTTAAATGATCGTATGTGGGAGTTAATGTTATTTACCACTACGCTCGGGTTAGATTTGTTCCTTCTATTGCTTTACGTTCCGGGGCCGCGGTATTTCTTACGAACAACCCCCGGCAGGCAGAGGCCCTGGCAGGCCCCTCTACTTTGCTGACATCTCATTGAAGTGCGCGTACACTAACGCGCCGTCGACACGGCCTGTCGTCAATAGACGGACGGACGGTGAGCTACCCATTGTTCACTGTCCACAGGCCCGCATCTAAGGTGGCCGGGAGTCGTGTCGTGGCGCCCGACGCCCGGGCGTCTCCCGCGTTGGTTTGAGGTTCTCTCCCTCAAACGCACGGCCATCTCCTTCGCTATCATAACTGCTTCGCAGAAGGAGGTGACCGCTTCCCATTCCCTGTCGCTTCGGACCATGGACTGAACCAGGGCCGGCCATCGCCTCTACGAAGGCACGGCGGTGCTCCGCCCAAGCTGGGCACACCGCCACTGTGTGCTTCACCGTGTCCTCCGGGCGATCATCACAATGGTGACACCGGAGAGTTTCCTCCCGCCCGATTATGTGCAGGAACCTCCCGAAACTACCGTGTCCGATGAGGACCTGCGTTAGGCGGTAGGTGAGGACGCCATGGCGCCTCTCCAGCCACTCCTCAACAAGGGGACGAGGGGACTTACCTCACGGATATACTCCACGAAATTCCACCGGCTGTCGAGGACACCGATGCGAACCCCTCCTACCTTCAGTTGGGATCCCGACGGTGCTTATTCCCGCGGCCATGAAACACCATGGCCTCGGATTTGTGCAATGCCACCTCGAGACCCAAATTCTTTCCGTGACTATCGCAACCACGCGGGGTTGCGATAGTCGCGTCATTGGTATTCGGTGATACCGGAGTGCCTCCTTGATGCACCTCCAAGGCATGGTGTTGAACGAGTTGGCCATGTGGAGAGACACCGCAACGACAACCCCACCCCTGGACACTGCAGCCCCCGTCGTGAGGGCTCTCACGCGCATGACGGCGTCCACAGTCGAGCGCCCCCCGCGGAAACCATACTGGTGTTCCGCAAGATTCGAATCCGCCCCCACAAGGTGCCCGACGAGGTGGTTTGCAATAACTCTTTCAAGGAGCTTGCCCACCTTGTCGAGCAGCACGGTGGGCCGGAATGCGGACGGAGAGTCCGCAGGGCGCCCCGGCTTCTGTATGAGGACTAGCTTCCCCGTCTTCCAACGAAGTGGGAACTGGCGTCTCACCAAGCATGCGCTTAGGAGCCTAAGTGGTCGGGGCCCAAGAGCCAAAAACCTATTCGATTAAGCCACACACCTATAAGCACAAGAAAGGGGGGGGGGGGAGTGTCAGACTTCTACTGACTAAAACCCACCCATGTTCCTTCTATTGCCCTTTACGTTCCGGGGCCGCGGTATCTTCTTCGAAAAACCCGCATGCCCGACAAGCACCAAAAAAAAAGTTGCACGATTTCCCGAAAGCTCTGCAAAGGATTCCACCCATTTTTCATATTTTTTTTACAATACATTAGCTCACGAGAGCGCTGTATGTAACTTACTTTTTAAAACATTTTCCATGATGTTGTATCGTACCTAACTTATAAAATAATTAAATTTACTATACAGGAAAGACGTAAGTACCGTCATACTATAAGATATCATAATAAATCTTAAAAGTTAAAGAACCTTAAGTCCGATAATACAGCCTTAAGGAACTATATTTATTAAAAAAATATCTCAATATAATAGCTTAAGTATCCATCATAATCATACTTTTTATTTGACAATGATACGATAATTATTTTTCTTACTGTGTCGATTTTAATATCTAATTTCAGGTATGGCCATCTTTAATGAGCTCTACTGAATACTTTATAAAATGTGACTTAAGGCCCTTCACTTTTCACCTACAGATTTAGTTTGTAACACAGATCTAATACAACTAAAATTTATCGACAAGAAAATCCGATACGGAGTATTAACATTTGGTTAATAGGAGTGCAGTTAGTTTTTTTTTAAGGTTGTTACTGGTTGCTGTTTTATACAATTAGGAATGTGGTTAAAAATAGCCGGTACTATATTAAAGATACTTTTTCTTAACAACGCGGTCTTATATCCATCTGTGCGTAACACGTTCTCGTATTGAGATCGCAAAGTTACATGCCCTATCTATTCTCAGAGAAACACGTAAATAGATGTGAATTACATTTTACAAAAAACTCCAGTTTCCAGAATATAAAGACACGGAAAGGTCAATATATTATGACTTTTGAAACCTGAAACTGTGAGTTACCTTTAGACCAAATATTGCTCGTAAGCAGCGTTTTTTGGACTTTAAAAATACATTCTCTTTCGGAACAATTGCCCCAATACATGATACGAACCTTAGGATAGAAACGACAAGACAAGATATGCTGGTAATACTGTTTTCATACATATAATATATATATATTTTTTTTTAATTATAAAGAGCATTATGCAGATGCCATAATTTTTCTACTGATCGCCTCTGCCTTCTATATTAATAATTGACTATCAATTAAAATTCCTAAAAAAAATGTAACTTCTACTCTATCTACCTTTTGACCGTTAAAATTAATACTTAGGTCCTTGGTACGAAGTCTTTGGTAAAAATGAATTATTTTGATTTTTCCTGTTTATTAGTAAGTTGTTACTATTTAGCCAATTTGTTACAATTTTAAGGGTGTAGTTTACATCTCCTTTATAATTTTAATTATTCGCATTTTATTAGGTACAGCTATAGTATCGTCCGCAAACAACAGGGTCAAGGAATTGATAATCTTGATGATGATGGTTCAGTCTTATGGCTAATAATTTCGCGGTTAAAAGTAAGGATAGTAGATCGGCAACCCGATCCGGCTCGGGTATATATCCATCGTACTTTGGACCCTTTACGACTCGTTACGTTAATACGATTAGATTGATAGGAATCAACGATGATGACATCATTACCGCTCCTTGTCTTACTGTAAACTGGCTTCCAGTCTAAACGCAGAATTCTCAGTTATTGCTACTAAAGAAGTAAGTAAATAAACCTATTTTTATTTACTTACATCTTAAGTACCAAGCTTTAAAATTAAAACACGGCTTCAAAAAATAACAGTAGGAAGTGACTTACCATAAATAAAATCATTTTTAACCGACTTCAAAAAAGGAGGAGGTTCTCAATTCGACTGTATTTTTTTTTGTTTGTTACCTCATAACTCTGGTCTGGGTGAACCGATTTTGATGATAATATCAAGATCCGGCCAGTAGTTTTTGAGTTATCTTTAATAATGCGTATTAGAGTGACTTCGTCTACGTTAATGATATAATTTTAGAGGTTGTGGAAGACAAATGAACAAAAAACGCTATGCACTATGATTTGGAAGGTCATTGCAGTTTTTTGAGGAGATTGTATTTTAATTTCGTGATAGATCTTCAGTGATATACAACGGAACTCTTCAATAAATGACCGCAAATCTAGGTACCGTGATTGCTGCAATCACATGTATAAGTGTGGAATCAGGGTGTCCGTACCCCCTCCCCTCCCCTCACCTAGTTATTGAGAAACATAATCATCAGATCAGTATCAGCTGTATCCACTCTAGGCGATGATGCATATGATTTCTGAATTGGTTTTAAACTAAAGCATAATTTAGATAGTATTTAATACTATAGCGTGATGTGGAACGAAAGCTTGTATTTTAGACGGGACCTACGCACTAAAAAGCTAAAAATAACTGTGTTTGCGAATTATATCATAATACTATAACTTAAATGCTGAAATAAAAACTTGTTTGCAAAAAATAAAACCGACTTCCAAAAATACTAAAAAGTGGATAATAACTTAATTTCTGGAAGTCGGTGACTTTTGTTGGTTTCGTTGACTTTTTTGCCACCGACTTCCGGGAATAAATTTATTTTCCACTTATTGGTTTTTTTTTGGAAGTCGGTTTAATTTTTTTGTGCAATAAAATCAATGTTACGTTTGTGTATTGTACATTAAACTTTATTCAAAACATTGATAGGTACTAGTGATTATGTTCAGTCTTATGATGAACAATCATGCTGTTAACAGTTACAACAGTTGATCGACATCCCTTTGCCATCCGGTTACAGGTCCATCGCACTTTGGCCCCTTTACATTTACTAACTCGAATATATCGGTAGGGACCAACGACGATCACAGGGTTGCCACGCTGTGACGTACTGAACACAGGACGTATATCTGTAAAACATAAACATATTGTATACATTAGTGTTTAGTTAATTTAGAAATCACATGTCAAAAATGTACTACTAGCGAACAAAAATTGTGATAAGTGAGACACGGGTGAAAGCACAGAATTACATATTACAATACGGTTAATATTTACTTAGATAAAACATTATTTCAATTATCAGCTAGGAGATACAAAACATTGTAAGTAGGTTTCACAACGACTTTCAACAGCTGGCAACATTCTTTTTATTTAAATGATACATGTTGTATGTAAATACCATTTGTTTTTACATATTTTGCACGTCTTCATAAAAAAAAAATGTTTTGAGCAATTTAGCCGCTATTTCCTTCTGTTCAATGGTTATGTTCAACCTTATGACTAACTATAACACTATCTACAGTTATGATGGCAGACCGGCATCCCATCGGGTACCTGGTACAAGTCCATCGTAGTTTGGCCCCTTTGTACCCACTGGACCGATTGTACCGGTATGGACCGTACTTGATCACAGGGGTGCCATTCTTGACGGGCCTGTTGGTCTAGTGGTTAGTGGCCCTGACTGCTGAGCCGGAGGTCGTGGGTTCGATTTCCACTCAGGACAAACTTTGTGTGATGAGCATGATTGTTTGTTCTGTGTCTGGGTGTGATTTATCTATAATATGTATGTATTTATAAATTATATAAGTATGTATATCAGTTGTCTGGTTACCATAACACAAGCTCTGCTTAGCTTGGGATCAGATAGCCGTGTGTGAGTTGTCCCAAGATATTTATTATTTATTTATTCTATGTAGCGCCAAAAACCGGCTCTGAAAAAATACCTCTGTCTAACTCTGAATGAGAGAGGCTTTATCTTAAATCTTAATTAAATTTCCGTTTATATAATTGATTTTCAATTCAAAGTTTTAGATTAGTTTATTTATAACAAAATTCACACATTTTAACAGGTTTAACAATAAGAGTATTTTGTTTCCAGTTATTGCAAACTTAATTTACTTAATTAGATTAACCCACTATACCAAGCTTGTTACACAATAAATGAGTTCTTATAAAACCCTTTGTCTTTGCCCATCAATGGTTGTGCTTGAACGTATGACTAACGAATTGATCATTGAAAGTAACCACACTTGCTCGGCAACCACTGTTGTGCCTCGTACAGTACCACTGGATTCTGGGCCCGACTTTACGACGGTTCTTTCGATTATACCGGTATCTTCCCAGAAAGATCACGGGATTCCCATGCTTAGTGATGCCATAAACTGGCATTGTATCTGAAACATAAATCAAGTGTAAGTCCTTTTATGGTTATTTCTCAACTTTTTCTTTTGTTAAACTCTTTAGAGTTCTATAACGATTATCCTAATTAAACACAATGTTTTTTTTTAATCAAAAATGTCTTTTTTTTAATATAACACGTCAATGTATTGAGATATATTATTGGTGACAGCTCGATTGTTTATACAGTTTATAAATGTTTATGTTGGTACAAGAAACATTACCTATCAAACTTCACACTTAAGTTTGCTGTCTCGTGCTAGCTACAGTAAAAGACAGTTTAAAGCAGATAGTCCTAACAATTAAAAACACCGATTCTATAACGCTCCCTATTGTAATTGTAATAAAGCAAGCTTAAATCAAAAACATATATGTGTTTCTAAATTTGGATGGGTTATACCTTGTGAAATTAATGGCAGCCGTCATGTTTCAATACGTCAATGTCATGATAGCCGCGTCCGAATCAGCATGAATATGAAAGTAAAGGAAGTTAAAAAATGACTACCATCAATACATCCTATAACTTCTGGGAATCAATATTGTAGAAACTAAAATAAAAGTTCTGAATACTTTGTAAAAGATAAGTGAAATATGTTTTATCACACAAAAATTGTCTTTAATGATATTCCTTTCTTGTCTTGTGGTTGGGAATTTCATAAACTTTTTCATAATATTGGTGACGGTTCAGTGCTGTTGTCACTTCTTGTATATAGACACTCATGGCTTCTAGGGAAAAATGAAGAGGTTTACCAACCGGTAATACGCTAATCCTTACTAATATTATAAAAGCGAAAGTGAGTTTGTTTGTTTGTTACCTCTTCACGCTTTAATGGCTAAACCAATAGTGATGAATTTTGGTACATAGATAGTTGGAAACCAGGAGACGGACATACGCTAATTTTTATTTAAAAAAAGGGGGATGTGAGGGAGAAAGAGTGAAGAAAGGGGAAAACTTAGCGTTGCTATTACAAATCAATAAGGCGCAAAGTGAAGTGTGTTACCCCAAATTTAACGCGGGCGAAGCCGCGGGCGACAGCTATTAGCTTAAATGTGCGTAACATAACAATGCGCATAAAACTAAACGTGGTACTTTTTTTTTCGGTTGGGAAATCATCAAATGACTTGCCATGTGACATGTGACATGCCCCCCGCTCTGGGCTGAGCGGGGGGCATGTCACGCTTGTACTGACTAAAACCCACCCATGTTCCTTCTATTGCCCTTTACGTTCCGGGGCCGCGGTATCTCTTTCGAACAATCCGCATCCCCGGTAGGCAAACGCGGTACTTAAAATGTGAAATTCATGTATGTACAAGTAGTTAGTAAGTTTTAATAATGAATAAGAATAAGAATTTTTTTATTTGTATAGAATGTAGGTATTACAATAAGATGTTAACAAAATTTCAAGAGTCCTTGTACATTCTGCCTTTCGGCATACAAACATTTATGGGTAGACACCGGTACATACATAAAACATTGCAGCTTACCAGCGCAGAAAAATATGTTCCCATATATTATCACAAATCATCATTCAAAAAATCGGATATAGAATAGTAACATTTTTGTAACAATAAGTCGGTTAGTCGTTTTTTGAATATTCTAAATGGTTGTTCTTTAATAACTTTAGGTAACTTATTGTATACCTTTGGCGCCACACACATGACGCTTTTTTTTAACAGTGTGGTGTTATAGGTACCTGTGTGCAATAGATTTTGATACTGAGATCTCATACAATTTGTCCTCTTTCGTGTCTCACATAACGATGGAAACAGATGCGGGTTGGTTTTTACAAAAATGGATATTTCTAGAATGTACAGACATGGGAAGGTTAGTAATTTATGTAATTTAAAAATAGGAACACAGCTGTCTGTAACCTGTAAGTTAAAAATCGACCGAACGCATCGTTTTTGGGCTTTGAAAATGTTTTCTCTTTCACTACTATTACCCCAGAATATGATGCCAAACCTCAACGTTGAAATAACGAAGCCATGGTAAGCAACAAGGACTGTATTGATATTGACTTTTTTAGATAGGTTGTATAACATGTAGGCATAAGTACTCAGTTTTTTACAAATAAATTCAGCTTGAGGTTTCCATGTTAATTGATTGTCAATTAATATTCCTAAAAATTTAGCTACCGTAACATTTTCAATCTTATGATCATCATAATTGACGTTTAAGTCTATTGGATTGATTCGTTGGTAAAAATGCATGATATTAGTTTTTTGTATATTTATTTTTAAATTATTGTAATTAAGCCAATTAACTATAGATTTAAGAGTGTTGTTAATATCATTTTCATAGTTTTCTTTACTTGTGCATTTAACTAGTGCTGTGCTGTCGTCAGCAAACAATACGATTGGGTGGTCTATTTGAAGTGGAAGGTCGTTGATATAAATTAAAAATAAAGGCGGACCGAGAACGCTTCCTTGAGGGACGCCATATTTGATGTTTCTATAAGAAGATCTGAATTTTATTTCGCGTTTTGTATGTAAAGAAATATTAGAAATTTCAGTATATTGCATGCGACCAGTAAGATAGGAATTAATTAAATTTAATGGATTTCCTCGAATCCCGTAAGCTTGAAGTTTGTTTATAAGTGTCTCATGATCTACGTAGTCAAAGGCCTTCGTCATATCCGTGAAAATGGCGCAAACTGGTGTTTTATTATCTACGTTCACCATTATAGTTTTTAATAAATCGAATATAGCCATATTGATGTTTTTATCTTTACGGAAACCTTTTTGTTCGTCACAAAGTAAGTTAAATTTTGTCAAAAAATTGTAAATTTGTTCATATATAATTTTTTCTATTACTTTAGAGAACACAGGAATAAGAGCAATGGGTCTGTAATTTGACATATTTTCTTTATTGTTTTTTTTATGAAGAGGTTTCACAATTACTGTTTTGAGACTCTTAGGAAACACTCCGGATGATATACTTGCATTAATAATGTGACTTAAAGGACCAGAAATCACATTAGAAACGAATTTTATGACTTTAGTGGAAATGCCGTCGTAACCAAAGCTCTTTTTATTTTTCAATGATTTTATTACCCTTGATACGTCTTGCGGTACAACTGGGGACATGAAAAACGAATTTGGATTATAATCTATTTCCTTTACACGATGAGACGCAGATTTTGGTGAATCCGAGACTTGATCAACGAAAAAATCATTAAATGATTCAGCTATATCTTTAGGGTTAGTTATTATGACATCGTGATTATTTATCTTTGAGATGGGTTCATTAATATTATTATTATTATTGTTGCCAGGCTGTCTTTGATTTATTTTTTGAGTTTAGAAGTAAGTGGTTATTTTGGGCTTTTTGAGTTAACTTGACGATTTTTTTAAATTTTCTGGAATAATTACGAAACTTTTGTTTATTCTCCTCTGTGGGTTTTATTCGTTGCTGCCACAGTAGTAAGCGCTGTCTTTTACTGCATATACGAATACCCCGTGATATCCATTTAATTGATTTCCCAAATTTAACAGTTGTATATTTTATGGGGAAGCACAGATTGTATAGTAAAAGAAATAAATTCAAGAACATATCATATGCTAAGTTTGGGTCCTCGCTATTATATACCTCTGAAAAAGTTAATGATAGCAGATGGTTTTTAAATTTGAGTAGATTTTCATTCGAAATATCTCGTGTACTTTTACGCCAAGATTGTATCTGAAATGATTTATTAACCTTGATCTTTAGAATTTGCGCTGTGTGATCAGACAATGCTAAGTCTATTACTTCCCATTTACATTTTTGTCTGTAATTGTGAGCAAAATTATCTAAACAATGAAGTTTCTAACATAATTCTTACTTCTCACCTATTCAAGTGATACTATTTTTGTTTACACAAATGCTCGAAATCCTCTTTATTGAGCCTATATTCATTGATATTATAAATTATTTTCACCAATATGTGCAAGTGGATCTCCAAAAGTTTTCGCACAGTAGCTTGGAAATTTCCTTGGTCTCGTTCGTGTTCATATGCACCCGAAGCTAACATCATCATTGACGGGCCTGTTGCTCTAGTGGTTAGTGGCTCTGACTGCTGAGCCGGAGGTCGTGGGTTCGATTCCCACCCAGGACAAACTTTGTGTGATGAGCATGATTGTTTGTTCTGTGTCTGGGTGTGATTTATCTATATGTATGTACTTATAAATTATATAAGTATGTATATCAGTTGTCTGGTTACCATAACACAAGCTCTGCTTAGCTTGGGATCAGATAGCCGTGTGTGAGTTGTCCCAGGATATTTATTTATTTTATTTATTATTTAACATATTCCACGCTAAATAAGTTTTACCGGACATATATTTGCCAAATCAATTAAAAAATTGTTTTAAACGACACACTTCACAGCATTTCATCCTTATAACTCACAACTCATAGTACTTTACTACTGAAGTAACGGTTAGCATCGATAACACTTGACAAATTTGTAACTCATGGTACCGATTTGTATAGCAAAATGCCATAAACTTTGGTCGCTAGCGAGTTCCTATACGATAGGTTTTTTACTTGATGTCTCATACTGCCGATTTTGGTTCTAAGAGTGACCGCTAGAGGCGCTGTAAAATTTACGGCGTCGGTATCGACTAGCGACGAATACTATTGGTTTAAAATCATGGTAGAGCTACTGATCGTCATCCAGGTTGGTGCTTGTACTTTTCTACCTACCGAGTCACAGGGTTTCGTCAAGACTAGCATCAGGTTAATGCAGTGGCTTCTCCAGCGAGGCAGGATACACTAAATATAGCATTAAAAAGATGTTATAAATATTGAGATATTAAAAAAAGGTTAAATGATATTTACTCAGTGAGTATGTTCAGTCTTATGGCAAATAAATTCACTGTCAAAAGTTAAGATAGTAGATCGACATCCGTATGGATACCGGTTACATGTCCATCGCACTTTGGCTCCTTTGCACCTTAAATCCCGATTGTACCGATAGGAACCAAAATCTATGACAGGATTGCCACTATATGTAGTGCTGTAAAACAGGCTCTAAATCTGCAACAAAACATACAATTGTGATTGAAAAATGCTAAAGTATTCTGTGGTTTTTAAAATGAAAAGGAGGCGTGAAATAATGTCAAAATTACAAAGCTATTATTTCACATTACTAATCCGATTATATCGATAGGTTCTAAGGATAATGATATCATTACCGTTCCTTGTTTTACTGAAAACTGGTAGCCAATCTGTTACAAAAAACACAATTTATATTTAACTAGCTTTTGCCCGCGGCTTCGCTCGTGCTAAACTCAGGGTAACACAGTTCCCCTTTCCGGATTTGCAGGTACCTGCTACCAGTACTTTTTGCCCTTGCGCCTTATTTATTGTAATAGCAATGCTATGTTTTCCTTTTTTTCCCTCTTCTCTCAGAATCTCTAAGATCACATTTGAACATTCATAAGAATTTTCTGAAGGTAGGTTTGTTAAACTTACCGCCGCCGCCGGTGAGATTACGGTAACTTCTCTCCCTTAAACGCTTCTTTAGTCCTCGTAAACGTTCACTTAGCTCCTCCATAGCCTCTTCCTGTCTTCAACACTTGTTTTTTCCCGTTTTATTCACAGAAATTAAACTTATTGATCGTTGAAACAAAATTCGGTGAACAGCGCGCGGCATAAAAAAGTATAATGAACATGACAGATTTCCTCAGAGCATACAGAGCCACAGACCACAGACTATCAAAAAAAAATTTGATGAATGCGTTCATCTTTAAAAATTGTAGTACAGCGAGTTGTGCGAAATGCAAACTACATAGTACTGAATGAGGTTGAGATTACGGAACATAATTAATTACCTTTATTCAAAACACTAATACTAATGATTATGTTTAGTCATATGATTTACAATAACACGGTTAACAGTAACGATAGTAGATCGACATCCCGATGCGAGCCGGTTACAGATCCATCGCACTTTGGCCCCTTTACATCTGCTAACCCGATTGTATCGGTAGGGACCAACGACGATCACAGGGTGGCTACGCTGTGACGTAAGTGAACACATTATTATTATTACTTAGTTATTCATAAATAAGCATTTACAAAGCTCATACCCTAATTTACATGAATTAAATTATCAGTTTAACAAACAAAAATATTGTAATAAGGTTAAATACGACTTTGAATCGCAGATAGAAGAATTATTGAAACCATAACAAACAACTTGGGACGCGGCTTCGAAGACGTTCACTGACCGATTCTTTAGTAAGTATTTGTAAGGAGCTGTCCACATCCTACCACTTGCTAGAAACTACACTTTAATGGTTATGGTCAGGCTTATAACTAACTATGACATCGTCGATGGTTATGACATTCGATCTACAACCATAGGCGTTCCTTTTACAATACCAGCGCCGTGACGCCGAAGTTCTGCTACTCTTTCTCTGGTAATACCGGTAGGATCCCAGTATGAGCACAGGATTCCCTTGGTTGGTCCAGCTGAAAACCGGTGCTGGATCTAAAAATGTAAAAAAAATAATAATCAAAGTTAGTTACATTTGGATAGACACTTACGCTTTTCTTCTTTGGCAACTGAGCCGATGTCGACTATTCTGCCAGGGTCGACACTTACGTTATTCACAAAACAAAGACGTTGACAGAACAAATGGCCGACGAGACAGCATGGAGTAACAACCATGTAATGATAGTAGGGATTGGGTTTTTGAAAACACAGGATTCCCGTGTGCAAAATATGTTTAATTGAAACATTTTTGTGACATAATTAATAAGTTCATCTACAAACCTTTTACTTTGACCATCCATGGTTATGCATATCGTGCTCACGACAACACAATAAAGATATTGAATTGAATCGAATTGAAAAACGAGGAAATTATTGTAAGTGGCAGTGGTTGCCGAGCAAGTGTGGTTACTTGCTCGGCAACCACTGCCGTGCTTCGCACAGTACTTCGTACCATAATGCTATAATGCCGAAACATGGCCCTGTATCTGACATATAAATGTAGTTAAGTGTTATGTCAAAATTTTTCTTATTGAAGTTATACTTCTTTTGGCGCGATGGAGAAAAATGATGAGAGTGAATTTTTACGATGCGCGCGCACACCGACAGTAGCGACATCGTGAAGTTAGTTCTAGGTGGCATGAAAATCGATAACTATGTTCAAGTTGTACATTCTAGTATTTTTATATTTAGAACACGTGTTTCGTAACACTACAATTAAACAGTGTGAATAAATAAATATTATTTTTGTGTTTTTTTTAAATATATTTGATTCACATGATTAATGGTTGTATATTTTTACTGTATTGTCATATTTTTACGTTAATAAAACCTTTTCTATTTAAATAAAAATATTTTTGATTAATTTTTATATTTATAGTTAATAACTACAGCATTTTAGTTATTTATTTCTATACGCCAAAGAAGTATAACTTCCAACGCGTGTACATAAGTACACACACTCTTTTTGTTTTATTTGTTATAGTCGTGAATGCTATAATATGAATAATTTTACTATACAGGGTGGAATTTCGTAATGCCACCTGAATTGTTTATAACTTAATTATTGTTCCATAACCATAATACCTAAGTAAGAACAGAAAATGACTATTAATATCAAAAGAAAAGAAAATGCACATGTCAATGTATTAAAATACTTTATTTCAGCATAAAAATATGATTATTTTTGATTTTGTTAAGACCGTCTTCTGGATCTGGGTCGTCCTTTGGCCAAAATGCGCTTAATTGTATAGATAGGAACCAATAACAGTAAGTATGGTCATGTTTACGATTTCAATTTGTTTCTTTTACTTTGCAATTGACTTAAATAAACACCAATTAGGTATTTCCCAAATTTAAAGGAACTAAATCAAAAGATAGACGCATCACGGATAACTTGTTAGCTTTTTAATTTAAATGGTTATGTTTATTCTTAGTCATTTGTACAATTCCGCCAACCGTAACAATAACGATTTTACATCTAGAATGTTTTCTGCTACATTTCCATCGCATTTTCCCCATGACATCCCCTGGTGCGGCTTGATGATATCGATATCCACCATAGTGCAGCATAGAATTGCCACTTCTCGTCTTAGTAAAAGTTGCCTCTGTAATAAACTTTTCATGTAGTCAGCCATTGTGTGAAATTTATTATAAACGGTATGAGTTGAATTGATGTAAAATAAAACACCATTTTTATTTCGTTTAATTAAATTTAAGTAAACTAGTTGGTAAATTTTAACACACATTATTATTTATATATATATTTTTTTTATTTTTATTATTGATAGGTTCGCGTTTGACCACTATCTCACCTGATGGTAAGTGATGATGTGGTCGACGATGTAGCACGCTTACCGAGAAATAACCTATTCACTCTTGACTTGAAGACCCCCAGGTTATAGCTATCAGGAAATGCAGACTCCGGCAGGGAATTCCACTCCTTAGCAGTACGCACAATGAAAGTATACCCAAACCGTTTATACGATATCTACCATGTAACGGTGGCGCATCGCCATACGTCTTGTAGTCCGATGATGGAACGGGCTTGGCGGAATTATGTTGTACAATTCCATCGCACACTCTCCGATATGTAACCGATAGAAAACCGAAAGGCTGGCAACGCGTCGGCGATGCTCCAGGCTCTGGAGCTTTGACTCAACCAGCGCGTCGTTGCCGATGAGCCTCTTGGCTCGTTTCTCTATAGACTCTAGCGCTTCAAGCTGGTATATGGCGGATCCGTCCCAGAGATGAGAACAGTATTCCACACACGATCGAACTTGCGCTTGATATAAGTTCAGCAACTGTTCCGGTGTGAAATACTGTCTCACCTTTGCTAGGATACCTAACTTCTTAGCAGCCAGTTTAGCCTTAGCCTCGATGAACGGACCAAAATTGAGGGTAGATAGATCGGAGACAGCCCTCAGGGACAAGCTCAACCGCTCAACCATGGCCTCGCGAAGAGACCGGATGTGAGACCCTTGCGTTGGACGTATATCTCTTAGCAACAGTGCTGTCATCTGCATACCCAAAGGTGCCGGGCACTAGCAGACTGTTAATGTTCAGCAAAAATAAAGTTGCTGAGAGAACCGACCCCTGAGGCATTAATAGCCAATTGGTCAGACGAGCAGCCATCAATGACAGCACTCAAATGGACCGATCCCTCAGAAAGTCCGCAACCCAAGTTTAAAAACCAGCGGGTAGACCGAAAGAAGGAAGCTTTTTAATAAGCCTGTCGAAGGCCTTAGAGATGTCAAGGGAAACGGCAAGCGCTTCCCCGTGCTTCTCCATGGCCTCACTCCAAATGTGAATGGCATACGCTAAAAGATCTCCAGTGGACCGGTTTCGGCGAAAGCCGTATTGTCGGTCACTGAGGATGACTGAGGATGATTGATTGATTGATTGATGAAGATATTACAATGACAACATTGCAATATAGTCTAGTCGACAAGTTGAAAATGGTACACAATAGAGATACTGCTCTTAAAATTATGTGCGATAGCTCATTGGATCCGGAATGACGCCTAGAAAAATGTGTATTAGCACATAAAAAATTGCAAAAGTTATAAACAATTAAAGATTGCAAAAAAATGGCATTTCGGTTTTTGCCAATATTTCATAAACCATTAATATGTAAGAAATTTCAAAAACAGATTCTGAAAGAAGAGGAAATTTCCAATAAAAAACTCCTAACCCCTGGAACTCTTATCTCTATTGTTTATCACATTAATTTAACGCTGAAAATAGGTCTGCGCGCGACATTTTTAGGTTGCGCGCGTGGCGTCAAAAGCGAGTACGGCACATTCATTAATTTATTTTCCCGTTGAAATTTTTTCTTAAAGTTAATTTTTCAACAAGTTAAACAATTGTTAACTAATAAAATTTGCGGCACCCACGCCCGGGGCGTCTCCCGCGGCGGCTGGATTGGTTTGAGGTTCTCTCCCTCAAACGCCCGACCTCCTCCTTCACTAGCATGACTGCTTCGCAGAAGGAGGTGACCGCTTCCCATTCCCTCTCGCTCCGGACCATGGCCTGAACCAGGGCCGGACGTGAGAGATCGCCGCCGCCGATCGCCTCCACGAACGCACGGCGGTGCGCCGCCCAAGCTGGGCAGATCGCCACTGTGTGCTACACCGTGTCCTCCGGGCGATCTTCACAATGGTGACACCTGGGCGTTTTCTCCCGCCTGATGATGGGCAGGAACCTCCCGAAACATCCGTGTCCGGTGAGGACCTGCGTCAGGCGGTAGGTGAGGACGCCATGACGCCTCTCCAGCCACTCCTCAAAGAGGGGACTTACCGCCACTATTGTGGCGTGCCCTCCTACAGTGGTGCTCAGAGAATGGAATGACGCTAAATGTAACTTTATAACCTTCACAAATAAACTCAAATATATTCATTTACACTACTTTACACATTTATCATTTAGATGGAGCTCCACTTGAGATAGTGTCAGTTATCAGTGACTTGGAAGTTACGTTTGACACATCCCTTTCTTTCCGTCAACACATAGACAAGCCAAAAAAAATCTTGGGTTCATAATTCGTATGTTCAAACCATTTCGTGACATTAACAGTATTATTTTACTCTATAATGCTTTAGTAAGAACTGTCCTGGAGTATTGCTCCACTATTTGGTCTCCATTCTATTGGACCAGATATTCAGGCACGATTTGCTAGATATGTGAGCATAAGAAACGGCGTACGTAATACTATACCCGGATATTTAGCTAGGTTAGAACATTATAAAATGAGAATCTTAAAGGAAAGACGTGACATTGCTGACCTGTTGATACTTCATAAAATTATTAGCGGATCTATAGACGTCCAACTAATACACTTTTACAACTTACCTTTACACGTATGCCAAGGCTGTATGACGAATTATATCCTTTACATCAAACAGTTTCGTCCACCTATTTTCTATGATAATATTTGCATCATGCAGGCACTTCTTGATGAATAACTCCTTAATCACTTAATCTTAATAATTTTAGTAATATTACATAAAACGTTGTATATTTGTTTGTAATTATGCAGTTGGTGTGCTTATTGTTAAATAAATTTTAAAAAAAGTAAAAATGAAACATTGTTGAATGAATCGCAGATATTTTATTCATGATTATGCTCGGCTTGATGGCGAATAAATAAATAAATATCTTGGGACAACTCACACACGACTATCTGATCCCAAGCTAAGCAGAGCTTCTGTTATGGTAACCAGATAACTGATATACATACTTATATAATTTATAAATACATACATATTATAGATAAATCACACCCAGACACAGAACAAACAATCATGCTCATCACACAAAGTTTGTCCTGGGTGGGAATCGAACCCACGACCTCCGGCTCAGCAGTCAGGGCCACTAACTACTAGACCAACAGGCCCGTCATATTTTTCTTGATCGGCATCCCCTGGGGTACTTATTACAGTACCAGCGCATTGTGGACCCCCTACAATTGTTTGTCCGATTATACCGGTGGCGTCCTAGATAGATCACAGGGTTCCCATGACTAGTCCTGCGAAAATTGACTGTAGATCTGAAATATAAATCACACGTAAAACCAGTTCAGTGCAAGTTTGTGTTTCTAATAAAATGCACTCGATATTTTCTATAGAACCTAATTACTTTTAATTGGTAGACGGACCTCAACAGTACACAATTATGTGTATTCAATATTTACCATAAGGTAAAACTAAATAGACCCACCGCCTTCCGCGGTTGCAGGATGTTTGAAAGAGATACCGCGGTCCCGGAACATAAAGGGCGATAGAAGGAACATGGGTGTTTTTAGCCAGTACAAGTCTGACACTCCCCCCCACTCCGCCCAGAAATTATTCATAGAACAAAACAAAATGTTCGGTGCTGGGGACATATCCCCATGATTAGTGCATTGCACACTAATTAAATCTCAGATTATACATTACATAAATAGGTACCGAATATTCGTCAAAGATTGCAGTCACTACTTCAAGTTACTTTTTAAAACTTTTCTTAGTTATTTACCATTTCTTTTACTGTTTTATCGAATATATGATTTTAAGCAAATTTAGGTTAGATGATAAAAGTTACAAAAACTTAAAAAAAACAACATTTTAAAAACATGCATTAAAGAAAGAAAATACAACAAATGATTATATTTTAGGCATTTAATGATTGTGTTCGGACTTATGACTAATTATTATCCTATCGCAGGTAACAACACTAGATCGACATCCGTAGCTATATCTATTACAGTACCACCGTTCCTTGGCCCCTTTACAATCAAGTGCTCGAGTATACCGGTAGCAGCCGAGCTCCAGCACAGGGTTCCCATGCGTTGACGTACTGAATACTGGTAATAATACATCTGAAAAGAAACAACGTTGGTGTCAAGTAGGGCAATTTGACGATATGATACATTTAAAGACATTAAGCAACTGGTGCCGTGCTTGTGTGACTGACGGAGTGTTAAGCCAACAGATACTTTAACATCGTCACAAGAAAAAAACACTTTCCACTTCATTTTGACTGTAAAATAACTTTATTTCCGGAAGTCGGTGGCAAATAAAGTCAACGAAACCAACAGAAGCCACTGACTTCCGGAAATAAAGTTATTTTCCAGTTTTTTTTTAGAAGTCCGTGTTATTTTTTTACTAAAAAGTTTTTTAGTTAGCTTATTACTTTAGTAGTTAGCTTAGTGTAGTTACCCAACGGATTGACAGAGAAAAAGTTACAGAAAAAAAGCCAATCTTGATGAAGCTCGGATATTTTAATGGTTATGTTCAGACTTATGAGTAATTATGACATTATCCAAAGTAACGATACTTGATCGGCATCCTTTGGTATATCTGTTACAATACCAACGCACTTTGGGCCCTTTACATTTACTTGCTTGGTTATACCGGTAGGACCCGACAATGATCACAGGATTCCCATACTTCGTCGCGCTGAAAACTGGAAATGAATCCGAATCTGCAAAAAAAAACTTGTTGTCATTACAAATACTAGAGGAAGAGTGGCTAGCTAAAACATTTATAGGGTACTAAAGTTTAGACGAATTCAAAACACTTTCATTCAAAACACATTGACGAACAGCGATTAGTCGTGGATTTATACATTGGATATTTGGATTATGAAATTAACTACAACAACTGACAATAGAATTAAAAACAGTGACGAATGGCCAGGGAAATAAATCGTTTACTAATATGACACACTGTCTTTTCTTTCGGGGAGAGACCGTGTCATTGGCCCTTTATTTCTTTGACCTTTGCTCAAAAATGTTCCTGCTCTATTGTCCCGGTAGGAACCAATCGTGATTACAGGATTACTACACTAGATGCGTAGCCAAAGACTGGCATTGGAACTGGAAAAAAACGTAAGAAAAGCTGTACAGTAATAAAGGAATTAAAACACATAGTGCGTACTACCTATCTCGTTTTTCTGTCAACGGAAAGGTGGATGAATTATTATTGTATAAGGAATGATATAAAAGAGAAAATCAATGATGCCATAACGTCTAACAGGGGATAATAGAAGAAGAAAACGTGTTGTGCCGACCTTAAATAAAATGGGATCAATGGGACTATGGGGAGCTGATGATTTGATGATGTTTGAAAGACCTATTTTTAACATATAGGTACATAAACTCAAATCAACAAATTAACTCTTTGTTGTACCTAAAGTAAAGAGAAATATCCGCAAATAGCGTAGGTTTTTATATCGTTAAAAGTCATTGTTTATGTTACCTACGTGGTTATGATCATTTTTATATGCAATAATATTATAATGAATGGAGTTACCCACTAATAAAACCAAATAAAGCCTTATTAAGGAAATTTCAAAACGTTTGGTTGACACTTCCCGTGACCCAAGGACTGGCTTTTACTTTGGCCAGAGGCTTAGCGTTGCCATACAACGTGGCAACGCGGCCAGTCTCTTGGGGACATTGCCAACTGACAGCGTTGAGGACAAATTTTTTGACGGTATTTTTTAATTTATTTATAAGTTTAGTTTTATTTAGTTTATCTTTACTAATAATATAAAAGTAAATATAGTATTTATAAAAAAAAAAACAAACAAAATAAGAAAAATATTATAATTTATTAAAATAACAATGGGTAGTAATACGAATTAACTTCACAAATGATCCGTACAAAAAGTATTGGAAAAAGCCACCACGAGTCACTAACATCATTTTCAGCCCGGATTCACCCACTGTTGGGTATAGGTCTCCCTTTACTTCTGCCACTCTGATCTGTTAAAGCCTAATAGATAATTCTGTATTGTAGATAAACAACTCATTCCACAGCTTTTCAATCTCAACAGCATCTTCAGTCAGTATAATCAGTCTGATGTTCGAGTCAATGATTGTGTTTATAATTCACGGCTGCGATGACGTTCTTGATCGTGTGGATGGTCGCTTTACATCCGTAATTCCGTTTAGTGCAGTGCCAGCGCATCTTGGGCCCTTTGTAGCCTGACGTAAAGTTAAACTGATGAGAACCTACGAAGAGAACAGGATTGCCAGATCTCGTTCTACCAAAATATGTCTCTAAAAAAACACGAGATGTTAAGTTAGTTTTTAGGTATTATGACTTCGTGAACGGATAAAAAAATACTGCGTTCCTGAATGATGCAAATAATTCTAAATCATTCTGAAAAGGTTTTCAATACAATAAAGAGCCAAAAACTAAAACAACAAAATAAAGAAAACCTGTTTACTTTTACAAATTAAATGTATAATTTAATGGTTGTGTGGAAAATGTTGGCTAATGAAGACATTATCGAGTGTGTAGATGGTCGCTTGACATCCGTGATTCCGTCTAGTGCAAGCCCAGCGTTGTTTGGGCCCATTATAGCCCGTCGAGCGATTGTATCGATAGCAACCTCTGGAAATAACAGGATTGCCGGAAATAATATAATAATTGTTATTGGGTTCAATTTCTATTGTTACTAATATGATAAATGATGTTTATTTTGCTAGTAGGTTTTCACAAAAACTTTCACAAGTCATTTTTTTGAGAAGAAACAGCCGAAACAAACTCATAGTCTCTTTTAAAGTCCAGACAAAAAAATAATCTTGGTCAACTTACATGAGGACTATGCAGATAGTGTCTGAAATGGTCATTTAAGAAAACACCACACAGATTGAGTGGACCTGCCCAGTCAGTGCAATCATTTGTCAGTGTCAATACAATGATAACATTAAAAGTTGAAATTTATTAAAACAATGAATAAACATTGTCTTAAGTGTACATATCGGTCCGGGTTGCGGGTTGTTCGAAAGAAATACCGCGGCCCCGGAACGTAAAGGGCAATAGAAGGAACATGGGTGGGTTTTAGCCAGTTAAAGTCTGACACGCCCCCCCGCTCCGCCCAGAGGGGGGGGGGGAAGTTATTTGATGATTTCCCACCACAAAAAAAAAGTGTACATATCGGCAGAACTTAAAATATATCATAATTTGAAGGATTTTCTAGTCACTGAAATAATAGTTCACAACATACTACACGCTTGAGAATGGAATAAATACTCAAAAAAGAAAAAGAAAAAATCTAAAGAGAAATAAAGAAAAGAAAAACGAACAATACGAAATACACAAAATGAGTTTCTCGATTGGGTTCAGCCGGCATAGTTCTCCTAATAAATTTATGCGTTTTATTTATTTATTTATACATTTAGTAGTAAGTCAAACACAGTCAATCCCCAATACTTCGTCACTTCAGAGGTCACTGACTACATACATTGGGGACAAAAGTTAGGCTACGAGGTGGACGTGGAACATAGTTAAAGAACGATCGTTGCGTTCAATGGTTGTGTCCATTATTCTGGCTGATAATGGCATTGTCAAACGTGAAGATGTTAGCTTTACATCCATTCATCTTCCGAGTGCAGGCCCAGCGTAATTTAGGTCCTCTATAGCCTGTGGTTAGGTTGTATCGAAAAGGGCCTATGATGAGAACAGGGTTGCCAGCTTTCGTTGTGCTAAAAGTAGGCTCCAACAATAGGAGTCTGCGGTCATCGGAGAACCGTATTCTACATTGTCCTTCTTACCGCACTGACTTCATTCACCGATCATTCTTTGTCCAGTCTATTTCGTTATGGAATGCGCTTCCCCAGGAAATCAGGATGGCAACCAACCGTTTAACTTTTAAACATAAAGTTCGTGAGTTTATACGGAAAAAGTCGGCAGTATCTTCACATCGTTAATGTTTCCCCATTGTTTGTTTTTTTATTTAGTGTATCTGTGTAGATACTATATATATATTCTTTGATATATATTTATAGTATTTTATATATCTATATAGGTATTAATCATTAATATTTTTTTGTTTTACACCTACCGCTGTTTGTCTCTACATCACCCAAAGGTTGACTGGTAGAAAATTCCTATGGCATTAAGTCCGCCTGTTCTTTGTGCTTGAAGTGTTAAATAAATAAATAAATAAAAGTAGGCTCTGAAATAAAAAAGTTGTTGAAACATAATACTACAAGTTTCATAAGTATTTCTAATGAATTTATATTCAGCTATGAATTAATGGTCGTTGCGAATACTGAACATAGGTAGAAATGAAATAAATTTATTTAACACGCATATTGATCAAACTGTAAATACATTGTACGTATTAGTAATAAAACTCAAATACACTTCAAAGTGCCATAATCAAAAACATCTTCAAATTATTCAATCACTATTACATGCTTCACGGTTGTTTTGCCGATTGAATGACTTAGTCAGGAGGAAGCTGTTAGTGAGCGTTTGTGTAAATTGTTTTAAAAAAAGAAGATGGTGGCCATACTTCAGCCTGTTGCCATGTGTCGACTGATCCACAACATAAGTACACGCACTAATGGTTATGATCAGCTCTGTGATTAATAATCACATCGTCAAAAGTAAACATTGCCGAGCGGCAACCTGTCGGGTACCTGGTACAGTACCAGCGTACTTTGGGTCCCTTGCAGCCACTGGCCCTGTTGTACCGGTAAGCACCTAGATTGATCACGGGAATCTCCTGTCTTGTGGTGCTGAAAACTAAGTCTGAAATACAAAATACTTATTTTATTTAGTAAGTTTTGTGGTTTGTCTCTACCAGAAGCTACTATGTTTTTGTTTTGTTTTGGTAGAATACAAACGGGTTAATGGAAGAGAATTGTTTTTATTATGTGTTTTGTTTGCTTCACTTAAACTTACTACGATTGTCATACTTTTAGAAAATTGTGTATTAAAATTATAGATTAACTTACATTCATTTTAAATAGAGTCAAAAAAGGTTTTTAAACTAGCTTTATTTTGTTATTATAAATATATATTTATTTGTGGTACATATCTAATACTGTTAAGGATGTTACACCATACAAATTATGAATAATAAGTTTAATTAGTTACAATACTTAGGTAAGACCTGATTGAAAAGGGAGGTGGCTTGTATGAGTACAGGCAGTGGATGGAGCAAGAGAAATGAATACGAACAACTACTGCCACATTTACAATACATTGAAATGAAAGTATTATAATTATAGTAACTGATTTTTGTTCTGTGTAATCGTGGCCTTTAAAAATTAAATTCAAAGTCACTTGGCCCCCTCCTTTCGCCACTTCCTAGTGTTTCAGCTGGGGAGAAGAAGTGGCGGAACAAACTCCCCAGCAACACGTCTAAAGGTGTACACAGCTACTATGCTGATGCTTTATTATTTGAATCATACAGGCGGACGTGAACAAGTGTTTAATACGAATACCTAACTGTTCTCATGAAATATTTTCTATATATCGCTACATGATCTCGCCCTTCGTCGAGGGACAAATTTTTCAGTTGTTTCAAAGCTCAGAATGTCTTTTGAACAATAAAACAATTGAGGAGATTTATGTGTGTGATTGAGCATTTTTTTATCATGCACAATTTGCTTTTTATCTTTGTCTAAATAATAACGAACATCACAGTTTTGCGATTCCGCGTTTTTGCAGATCCAATCTAACGTCTGGGATCGATAGGTAAATAAGTAGCCATCAATAACTGCATACATTTTGCCAGCGCGGTCATTGATCCAGATCGCTAGAAAATAACAAAATATGTTATTTAGTTATAATTATAACATGTAAAACAGGCGATCAAACTACTGTTCTAAAATTCAAAAATGCAAAAGTTACCAAGTGCATAAAAATTCATGCTATAAACAAGAATATATAGCATTTCAACGGCGGAAAAACAGGCTTTTTTATAAACTTCTGCATTTATTGTGTCTACCAATATTAAAGAAAATCAATTTATGAATAAGTGTATCCATATAATCCAAACGGGTTCTGATTACGAAGACTCAATTAATCTATAATAGTAACTTTTACAAAACTAATGTCCGTCGCGTCGTTTAGAATTTAGACATGTGACAATCATGTTCAAAGCTTTTCAAACATTTCTACAACGAGGATTAACCTTATGGTTGCGTCAGTAGTCACTTTGTCAATACATTTGTTATTCACGCATCGTTAATAGAAATTATGTCTAGCTAGACTCTTGATAACAATTGTCCTCATTACAAAAGTTACATTGTTTCACAGGAACATGGAGTATGCAGTAATGCATACTCGCCCTGATTTATACTGTCTCAAAATTAACATTACATTTTAATATAAACACCATTACGGATAACATAACTAGGACGGATGGATGTCAATGTTCCAGATGATAGCGTTTTATTACTCTCCTGTCTTTTGTGATGAAGAAGCGAGCTTTGCAGTTTGTTGTCACAGTGCACCTAAACGAAATGTTTGTCTTACTGTGACATTGGATACAGAATGAGTATCCTTGTAGGATGGCTATCTCTTTTCCATTTTTCTTTTGGTACCATTTGATTGCTAAAAATTAAAATATTATCTTCCTTACTAGAGTTAATATATTTTTCAATATGTATAATATTCTTTACACACAATAAATGAATTTAACTAATCTCATTTCTAAATAATTTCTGAACAAAATTACATGTCAAAATCTTATTAAATTACCCACCCATTCCTGGCGCAAAAGTGCCCATAAGACTTGCCACATTCGCCCGTTGGATGGCAATGCACAACCTTTGCGCCAGAAACCGGCTGGAGCGGGAGTCACCACTGATAATGTTTAGCCTGTGCCCTAAGTCCTGAACAAAGTCCTTAGCGTCTTTACCCCAACTGCCCATGGTCTCCATTGGCACAAAATGGTACAGCGGTTCCAAAGGAGCATACTTCAACCTCTTCTTTGCAGCGGCATCTTCCGCAGCGGCTGACGGAGAGTGGACGCTGCGACACAGGTGGCTGGCGGCAACAGTGCAGACACATGTGGCGTCCCAAATTAGGCACTTCCCATTCGTCCAGGGCACCAATGTCATCCCGTCCGGCCTCTTTCCATCAGATCTACTCAGACCCGGAGGTTCAAGACGGCAAGGAACGTTGGCCGATACAAGGGCTTTACGAACTATGTCGTTGAGGGCGTGATGTCGCGGAAATCTCCCTGTGCAACGACGACAACTCAGAGCATGATGACCATCGGCCTCCACCATAGAACCGCAGGTGCATACATGAGGTTCACACACCTTGCAGCCGAGGCGGAAGGCCACCGCCACCCACAAAGAGTCGTCGTCGAGTAAAGTGCCCAGGTGAGGCGAAGGCAGTGCGTGCAGCCACGCCCCCGATTCGGGTTGCGACACAGCTCGTAGTCTAGCCATATCGGCCCCGGATGCCTCCTCTACCAAATTTCCTTGGGCCCCCTTCACCCCCTCGTCGTCCCACGCCCGCTGAATGTGCAGTGCTGCAGGGATAGCTGCACTCGGGTTGAGGGCCGACCAAGCGGAAACAGCATCCGACACAAACGGTATGCCCACCTCGTCACCATTTGGACTCAATAAGACAGTGACAAGGCTGGCAAAATCGTGGGCAGACGCCAAAAAAGCCTGCAGGCCCACATCCCCCGTCCGACGCACACCAAGACCACCACACCGAACCGGTAGAGCCGCCTGACTCCACTGGGTGTCACCCAGGGAGACATTGAGCATCGACTCCACAATTGATTTTAAAACTTTGTCAAAAGAAGTAACTTCCTCGGAACAAAGCCAAGTGGTTCGTAGCAAGTATGCGATCTTCGGGAGGGCAAAGCACATACGCAGCAGGACAATAGCAACGTGTGCAGAAAGATCTTCGGCTGCCGTTCTTCTTTATTAGTACCTATACTAGTTTTTGCCCGCGGCTTCGCTCGCGTTAAATTCGGGGTAACACAGTTCCCCTTGCGCCTTATTGATTTGTAATAGCAACGCTAAGTTTTCCCTTTTCTTCTCTCTTTCTCCCTCACATCCAACAAACTCGACAAATATCTTTCATTGAACATTAGACAAAAATGCGCTTTGCATCACTCACAAACAAACTGATACTCCGTTCCACTCCGCCCAAAGCAGAAGACGTCACGAAAAAAATAGATCTAGGATGTGAATTAAAAGTATATTATGTAGTACTGCGACTCTCAGCCCAATTTGAGATATTCTCTGTTCTTTGTGACACTGAAGCAAGCTCTACACTTCCTGCTGAGAGAACTGACATACATTAATTTAACTCACACTAATAAACTTTAATTTAGGAACTGTATTCACTACCTATGTTACACAAATAAAATGATTTTGATTTTTGTCAATTGATTTTTAAATTCTAAACAAAATACCATCACGTATCATAAATTTCGGGGGTGAATGATTGTGTGTCAGATAACAAGATTTGGAAATCTGTCTAGTTTTTGAGATGACAAAGCAGTTCCTGTTTAAAGTGCACTTATACTCGTCGGTTGTCTTATATCGTCTGCCAGCGGAAAATATAATATACTTTTAACACAGGTATCTCTTTTCCACGCAGTGTTCTGTACCATTGAACTGTCATAAAACATATATTTACTTTCAGCCAAGTAAAATACATAACAATTGTTGGGAGTTGAGGAACAGTGACAAAAAGGCTGCAGAGTTGAACTTAAAAAAATACTATTTTACAGAAATGGGTTGTCTGTGAATGGAATGAATAATTAGCTTTGTAAAAAATAAAACAAACTAGAACTAAGTTTTTTTTTAATTTAAATGCAATGTTTTAGACAAAATGCTTTAAAACATTATTCGACCACAACACGACAAAATTATTCCATCCAGACTCACACCCGATTTCTGAATTGAAAAACTAGTGTTGATAACTTGTTTAGGTCTATTTTACTTGTTCAGAGGATTATTTTTTTTGCGTTTTTTTTTTTAATTTTCTTTACGTTTTTTTTTCTCGCTGGAATATTTCAAAGGAATGAACTTACTAGCGTAATACTAAATGAGAGCAGTGAGTAAATAAGAATTTAATTAGTTTAGAAAATTCTTTATTAACATACCAAGTTTGTCTAACTGTAGACCTTAAATATAACATTAGCACTAATATTAATAACAAACACTTTTACAGGCAAGTAGCACCTTAATAAGTTTATAGTAATATGTTCACAAACTTATCACAACATAAAGGATTCATATTTTTAGCATTTAACATTGTCTTCTGAAACTATTGTAATAATTTCATTTGTGTAATGAGAGGGTAGCGGCTATTATTTATCTGCGCGCTCAACGTAAGTGCGACCGGTGCCAGGGCGGCAGCGGAAGAGTAGGTAATACATTAATTTCATACGCGCGGGTGTCAGTTAACACGTACACGCTAAGCTAATAGTTTAATAACATAAATGTATACATATTTATTGGCGTATTTATATAATCAGAAATACATACATGACGATTATGTCAAAAGTTCACATTTGAATGTTGATGCGTTATTAAATAATTGAAGTAGGTCACTAGGAATTTCTCCTGTATCGTGGGTGCGATTACAAACATTTAAACTCATGTACACAAACAGCCAGACCCGGTACAAGTATCTGTAGGTCATACAAATATTTGATGTAAGTGTGAATTAAATTACACACTGGTGAATGTTCTGCCTGCATTCTAACAAATGCTCCATAGTCCTTTTAAATACATAAACTTGTCGAGTAATTCTTAAATTTTATATAAAAATCCATCACGTATTATAAAGTTCGGAGGTGGATGATTGTGTTCTAGATAACACGATTTGATGAACACTCTGTCATTTGAGATTATAAAGCGAGCTTTACATTTCCTGCTAATAGAGCACCTGTACTCGTCGGTTGTCTTATATTGTCTGCCAGCCCCGAATGTGTATCCTTGTAACACAGCTATCTGTTTTCCACATTGTTTCTTGTACCATTTGACTGTAAAGAAATATACTATTTACTTTCGGCTACGGAAAATACACTAAAATTTAAAGGGGTTGTGTGACAAATATATTTACATCAAGGAAAGTTTAATAATCAAACGTTACGATGGATTAACATAATACGTACAAAACAACAAAAAAACCTTCGTTTTAAAATAACCACCATGTGCACAATAAAACTAATGAGTAAATAAGGTTTTTATTTATTTTTAAGGCTTTAGATAAATGCTTGAACCTTTATCCGACCACAAGACGAATAAATTGTTAAAAAGAAATATTCCATCTAGTCTCACACCCGATTTCTGAATTCAAAATTTGGAGTAAAGAACTTGTCTAAGTCTAGTTTTAAAGTAGTCTGCGAAATTACATTTTCTTTAGGTTTTTTTTCCGCAGGGATGTTTCAAAAGAATCAACTTACTAAAGTAATGGTAATGGAGAGTTTGACAATTTTTCAATTCATAAGTACGAGTGTCAGTAAAGACGTACACTCTAAACTAGGAAATAAGAGTTAATCAAATCAAACTAGTAATATGCTAATATTTGGATTATTACAAACAAAGAATATCTTTAAATTATTCTAAATACGATTTAATTAGTTCTTATATAAACACCGTTACGTATTATAAATGCAGGAGGTGGATGATTATGCTCCAGACGAGAGGATTTTATCTCTCTGTCCTTTGTCACGACGAAGCGAGCATTGCACTTCCTTCCAAGAGAGCACATATACGAATCGGTTGTCTTATTACGACCGTGAAAAGAAAATGTGTATCCATGAAGCACGGCGATCTCTTTCCCGCTCAATTTACGAAACCACTGGACTGTAGAAAGACAAACATAGATAATTATACTTTAGGTACCTGTAGGAACGTCACTAACACATGACTGTTGTTATCAATGATCAATAATAACATTGCGAATGTCAATGTGATCATGATCTTAGATCATCATCATTGTTCAATATAAAACTACTATTACTACTGGGTATTTCATTTATTTTACATTTATACGATAAATACCTGCTACAATGTAACTTTCTGAGAACGTTTTTTTAAAGTGTTAGCACCGTTAGCACTCCGCCAAATATAATGCATGTCATTCGATGTAAGCAAAACAAAACAAGTTAACATTTTTCACAGAACGATTAGCACAACATTAAAATGTATTGTCTACTTAATATTTTTTTACGCTTTTCACGTTTTATATAAAGTCCGTTGCGTATATATAGTCATAAACTGGATGATGGTGTTCTAAATGAGAGGATTTCATATAAGTCCTGTCCTCAGTGACGACGAAACGAGCTTTGTATTTGTTGCTGCCCATGGAGCATACATACATAACCGTTGTCTTATTACGACACGCTTTTAAGCAGAATGTGTGTCCTTGTACTATGGCTATCTCTTTTCCATGCGGCTTTAGGTACCATTTAACTGTGAAAAGAATATTTACGTGTTATTATTGGGAGTAAAACTATAATAAATCCATGGCTTTTACTATTTTTTTTTAAACATTAAGAGCTACAATTAGTACAGCAATTAACAAGACGTAATAATTCCACAGACTTTAATTTTTTTTAAATAAGCTAGATCGTTTGTCTAGATTGTATTTTAAAAAATTCACAAAGTTATCAACTTTATGGCCTTTCAATTGTATTAAAGGAAAAGATGGCTCGACTAGCCACACGTCAAAAGATACTTTTTCTTAAATTAAATCAAAAACTAAATATAAATATCTTGGGACAGCTCACACACGGCTATCTGATCCCAAGCTAAGCAGAGCTTGTGTTATGGTAACCAGACAACTGATATACATACTTATTTGGCGGGCCTGTTGGTCTAGTGGTTAGTGGCCCTGACTGCTGAGCCGGAGGTCGTGGGTTCGATTCCCACCCAGGACAAACTTTGTGTGATGAGCGTGATTGTTTGTTCTGTGTCTGGGTGTGATTTATCTATAATATGTATGTATTTATAAATTATATAAGTATGTATATCAGTTGTCTGGTTACCATAACACAAGCTCTGCTTAGCTTGGGATCAGATAGCCGTGTGTGAGTTGTCCCAAGATATTTATTTTTTTTATTTTTATTTTTTATATAATTTATAAATACATACATATTATAGATAAATCACACCCAGACACAGAACAAACAATCATGCTCATCACACAAAGTTTATCCTGGGTGGGAATCGAACCCACGACCTCCGGCTCAGCAGTCAGGGCCACTAACCACTAGACCAACAGGCCCGTCAAAACTGTACGGCATAATATCATAATTACATCAATGCAAATTGTGGAGGTACATGACTATGGTTCAGCTGACCGGATATGATTCCTCCGTCGTTATCTATCTTAAACTTTGCCCGGCACTTCCTCCACTGGGTGCACCGCCAAACCGTCACCCGATTCGTGGAGGTGTACCTATTTGACTTTTTTTTAACAAAAAAAAACGTTGTCCCACTCTAGTAATTTCCCCTGTGTCGTGGGTGCGTTTACAAACATTTAAACGCACATACACAAACAGCCAGACCCGAAACAACTAGGTATCTGCAGATCATACAAATATTTGTTCCGTACGGGAATCGAACTCGCGACACGCAGCGCAGCAGTCGATCGCTTAGCCAATGCGCCAACCGTGTGTTTTGCTGGTGTACGTCGAATAATGTAGAAGCAACACCATTTCTTGCCAGTAGCATATCGCACGTACCTACTACCCTGAGGCAGCAAGGGGAAAAATATTTTTTAAATATCTCGTCCATTTAAAATAAGTGATATTACAGATTTAATAGTTATTTTCTAAAATAAATTACATTTTAGTTTTTAAATACAAAAAAATATATGTTATAAGACTAAAACTGCAGTCAATCGTGATTGTGGTCCGACGGGAACTTAGCTATTTCATTCTGAATGGTATATAACGCCGATGGGCAGTTTTTCATAACACAGCGCCATCTACTTCTTATGCCTGCAGTATAGTGAAAGCAATATCTGTGTCGTCCTAACTGTAACTGCACTCGTCCTCGGCGACTTGTAGTAAAACGTGGCACGTCTGAAACAACGGTCTTCATTTATTCTAGGAACACAGCATGAAAATAAGATATGAGACATTACAAAACATAAAAAAGCAATGATGTTTCCTCAAATATGTTGTTAAAGGTGACACACTTTTACTACATATTTTAGTTGAAATAAGATAGACATAAAAAAACGTCATCCACCAAAATCAGAGGCCAGAAGTAACCTGATTTTGGTATATGAACCACCAGAGGAGAGAAACAGTTTTTATAAGTAAAATCAGTCAGTTTTAATTGTTATTATACAACATGAATGAGTAGAATCAAATAATTTATCCTCTTCGCTGATCACCCGGCAAACGTCTTGAAATCCATTAACATTACAATGCTTATAAAATATCAGTTAAACTGGTAAAGACTAATTACCTGCTGCGGATACCGGATTGGCCCGCCGCTGTGGCGTCAGCGGCGGCAGTGATAGCGGCGGCATTTTATGTAGTCTTTAAATTCCCTTTTAGTGCATCTAAACTCGGTTATGTTTCGTGTTATAATTTGTTGCCTATGGTTTTGGTAGTCTTTCCGAATCTCTCTGTTGGTTTGTTTAAACAGTTGCCCGAGTTCTTTTTTCATCCCTTTGGACTTGCTCTTTGTGCATATAAGTTCGTTACGTCTTTTTATTAATGCAATTGTGTTGTTGCTAAATATTTTGTGCTTTTTCTGTTTTTGTTTTGTACAATTCAGATTTAAGCTTGAAGTTAGTGCTTGTTCTACAGTATCGTAATAGTATTGGACATTTAATGGTTCTTTTACTTTTTCATCAACTTTGAAGGCTCTTGGGTTGTATACATATGTGTTAATATCCTCATTCGATACTAGGGTGTTTGGAGTAGATTTGAAGTTTTTTCTGCTCCTTTTCGGAAGACATAACCTGACTGTAGCTCTTAATATTCTATGATCAGAGGAAAATTGAATGTTGTTTAGTATTTCAAAGTTAGTCACCAATTTAAACACAGAGTCTATCAGATATTTATTTAAGAAACATTCAATATGATTGTGTATAATCCTTATAATAAAAAACAACATCGTTATGTGTGTGCACAGTCGATTTGCATCCTGTATTCCTCCGGTTACAGCGCCATAATACGACGTTGTGTTTAGTCCGATAGTCCTGGTTGAATTTATGTCCTTTATATAATAAAAGAAACCTGCCACAAAGAGTTTTGAAAAATTCTGGGCCTGTAAGAAATTGTATAGAAGACTTAAGTTCCAAACTGATTATTTAAGAGTATGCAGTGCATTAAAACTTTGAAAATTTACCTTTATAAAAAAAATAGGTGGGTAAGAATAAAATAAGAAGATTTTAAACTTTTTGTTTTGTTTGTTAGTGGAGTTTTTAGAGTTTTGGATTCCTAAAATAATTATTTACACATTTATTTAACTTACACGTTAAGAATGCCTTCTAATTATTAACACTGTATTTGCCGCAAATATTTCATAGTATAATTTTATATTTACGTATAATACAAGCATACCTTGTATTTATTTAGAATGCTCAGTAATTTATTTTAATCAAAATAAGCATTACTTCTGTATTTATTATCTACTAGCTTTCGCCCGCGGCTTCGCCCGCGTTAAATTTGGGGTAACACAGTTCCCCTTGCGCCTTATTGATTTGTAATAGCAACGCTGAGTTTTCCCTTTTCTTCCCTCTTTCTCTCTCACATCCCACTTTTTTCAAAAAAATATTAGCCTATGTCCGTCTCCTGGTTCCCAACTATCTCTGTACCAAAATTCATCAAAATCGGTTTAGCCATTAAAGCGTGAAGAGGTAACAAACAAACAAATAAACAAACTCACTTTCGCTTTTATAATATTAGTAAGGAAGTAAGGAAAAAGATTATTCCTGCAAAACTATTCACTTTTAGTAACGTTGATCAAGAAATACCAGGGTTTTTTGATTGATATGGAGATTAATTATTTGTAATGGTAATAAAAAACAAGCAATGGGAATTCGAAGGCCAACAGTATTAATAATGAGATTGACAGAGTTCCGCTATTTTTAAGAGTGACGTTCAAATAAAAAATAATTTTAGAAGACTGACACCAAGCACAATATTTTAATATAGTTACTTCTCTCATTTAATCAAAAACTACACTGAAAAGATCAAATCTTCTACATATTATATCTATCTATCTTTGATAAAATTTTAACAATTTACCAAACAGCCTTCATTAATGCAGCGTCAATAAAAGGCGGGAACTAGCGACACACTGGTTTATTGAACAAGTCTTAGAGTCTACCCGCCACCCTACAAATATTATATTATATTAACAATAGTCGGTACAATTAACATGGCATTAAAAGAAAACGTTCAATAAATTTAATCGGTATACTCTCGTATAGTATAGTATATTTTAACTCATAGATAACTATGAGTTAAAATATAGTTTATAATTCATCACTGATGATTATGTACTCAATTAGTCCTGATGATGACTCCTTCCACAGTCATCAGTGATGCCGTAGCACCATCGGATCTTACAGCCAATGTTGCCTTCCTTATTGAATCAAAAATCTCCGACCAGGGTGACTAGATTCCCTCTCATAGATTTCCCGAATCGAGGTTCTGAAAATGCAGAAAATTATTGATTCACATAAGCGCTAATTACTTCTCAACTTAAAAACTAACTTAAAATTAATTGTTTTAAATGAAATGATATTTATTGTGAAATCCAGTTGCTAAGTATAATTTTCTAGAATACCCAATTAAACTAAAATAAATATTTTTAACTTTATTTTATTGTAAAACCAGAACACACAACAAACAATACATATTATTTTAAAATGTTCGTGTCACAACATACACCATTAATACATAATTTGTGCAAAGCAATAATAGAAAATTAGCGACTAAATAGTAGATAACAACCACCAATAAGTACTACTTTCAAAGAATGTAAATAAAACTATGTTTTAGTAATAGTAAGTTTGCTTCAACGCTGTGTTATATATTAATTAAACTTATTTACCCCTTACTACTTGTAAACGAGAGTAGTTTAAATTTGAATGGGAAAAAAATGGGTGGACCTACGTAAGAGGAAATCTGAAAGTGGAGCTAGTGACTGTTACGTTTTGTGGTAATCAGTTGGTTTGGTATGGACATGTGATGCGGATGAATGACAAATAATAATCTTCCTTTGGCCCTTTTTGATTTTTAAAGAAACTTTGGATGGACTGTGTGAAGGATGACATGAGCAATATGATGAATGTCAACAAAAAAGATGTATGTTAAGATGACGAGTAAAAGAGAAGTATGGAAGAAGAAGACATTCGTCTACCCCAAATAACTTGTATACGAGCAGAAATGTGCTGAATTTTAAAAATTATGCATTTTATCATTTCTCCGTTTTAAAATTGCAGTCAATAGTAAAAGTAATTGCACTATCACAGGTTTATAACATTACCAAACACTCAATGTGTATGACCATTCTTCTTTATGAATAAACCTTCGAATGTCACTCCGGATCCAGAGCATTTTTTGGAGTATCTATTAGTGCAGATCCAGAACACTCGATCACCATAAATGGTGTTTCTTCTGTAGGAGTAGCCATCGCAATGTATGTAGGTTCGGCCATTGTTTTCCGACATGTAGAACCCTGAAAAATCAACACTGTGAAAAACTAGAAAATACAACACTCCCCACATTCTTCAACTGAATGAAACGAAATTTAAATCTTGTATTAAACGCAAACTATGTAGGCAAGCATATTATAAGTTGGGGGATTATATTGATGATAAAAATGCTTGGCTCAATGCTGGTCCTGCTCCTCAAGCATAGGGGTAAACTCATTAATAAGTATCCGAAGCTATAGTGGAAGCTGCAGAAGATTGTAAGACTATCTTTGCAATGTATAGAATCAATTCTCTAGTATTGTATAATTATTAAGCCCATATGTGAGTGCTATGTATTATCATTGACTTGACGAAGCCCTGGTGGTTAATAGTGTCATGCTCACTTAAATGTCTCGCTGATGGTGGCGGGTGTGTCGGGTCATTTAGCTCCCTTCAAAATGGTCGAGCTGAATGGGGCTGATCCATACGTCATGTTCGTGAACGGGCGCTGTCAGTTGGGACTGGTCATTTTTTAACTACCACGGTCATTTTTATTTTATTTAGATTTAAATTGAATTTTGTTTTTTATTTACTCTGGACGCTCTTACTGTGCACGTCTTTCTACATCGTTTTCACATATTTGTATAATCTCAACACGAATGATGTAAATACTATTTTGTAAAAATATTATAATTTAAAAGAGTGTCCATGGAGTTTCTTGCCCATTCTTCTCCATAGAGATCAACGCTTTGGAATGGGCAACTGCAGTACTTTCACAAGTTATTATGCCTTGTGACCGGGACTGTAGATTCATTTTGTTTCTTGACATTCAAAAGTGCCTGTAATGGTCTAATTGAAATAAATGATTTGATTTGATTTGACAATAGAATTTATTTCGGACACAACAAGTACTTAGATAGTGTGTTAGTCACTTAATAAATAATTAATTTACCAGCGTTTGTATCTCTTACTCTCCTTTGCAGCAAAGCAGTTTTTTTACCATGCATGAGTAGATCTTAATGATGTAAAAGAAATAGATTTTAGAAGTTTCAACGATTTATTTAACTTAAGGATTTGCTTATGTATTTCAACTTTTCAACTATATTTTTTTCTATGAGGTCGTAAGGTGCTCAACCGAACTATCCTGTGAATGCTTGCATTTAAGGCCTCTCCCAGGGGCACACTATTCAAAACTTTCTCATACCTTTACATAGTAGTGTAACAGCAGGAACTTAAAAATAAACAAGTCGGAAAGGCAGTAGACAACACTTTTTAATTTGGCCATAGCTTTTTTATCGGTAGTTATGTTCTGAAATAAAATACTAGTTTAAAGACTATCTAAAAATGCAGAACTTGTCAATGTGTGTGCTCAGATTTTTTGAAAACGTGATCTTTGTATGACATCACGGAACCACCGCAAGTTTTAGCGTCTCTTTGAGTACATATCCACCAAACTTTGTCACCAGAACGTTTGTTTATCCTGTACTTGTAACCTTCGCAATACAAATACGATCTTCCGTTCTCCTCCATACATGTTGCTTTAACACCTACAAACAAAAATTAAGAATTAAAAAAAATTATATCGTTTAAAATTGTTAAAATATTTAACATCTTTACTAAGACAGACATCCGTTTTTCCCATGCCTCTTGCGGATATCATGAAGAAAGCTGCTATTAGTTAGGGAAAGTAGTCCACAAAACTATTAAATCTTTTAACATGTTTTCAATAAATACTACCAGGTACCACTATATGACGAGCATCACTTTACATGTAAAATATATATTAAGTAATAATATTTAATTGTAATGCGTTGTTGTTCACTGTGACGGACGTATACATTTGGTAGTGCATGTAACTTCTGACATTTATGATAGTAAAAGTCTTGTCACTGTCTTGTTACTGGCGGGTGCCAGTAAGATAACAAGACTTTTACTGCAAGTACCTCTGTCTGAACAGCGCATTAACAGGAAAAGAACCAAAAAAGGACTTGCTAATAAAAAATGCAGTAATATTCTCTTCTGAACTATTTATTTTATAGGTTATGATTATGGGGTCCTTTAACCTTGTTATCTACAATTAATTTCAAGGTTGTCGTGTGTAATGATTGAAGCCTTGCAGGGTGCAAGGCTTCTGTTCTTACCATTACCACGCAATGTAGCCATGGCATCTATTTCGATTGAACCTATGCTCATCGAGCAAGATGACAGGCTTGCCTAAGCGCGACGTCGTTTTTACCACTGTAATAATTACTTTTTGGCTAAACCAAGGTTTATCAATGTTATGGATGAGAAATAAATAATTCAAGTCAAATATTATCGTTTATTTACGTTCATAAATAACGGACACTTATATCAGTTTATACATTATTTAAATATAGTGAAATATATAAAATAAACACACATACTACGTTATTTTAATTCTAAGCTCAAGAAAAAAATACATAAAAATGTCATCTCAGTTTGATGACTGCCATAACAAATATACTTAAAGTACCTACTTACCTAATTTTATTTTTCTATGGGTTCCAAGGTCCGTATTCTAAAACAAAACTCTTTAGCAAAGATTTTCGATTTGAAATTAGTTACGGGAACTAATTTTTATAACTGAACAAATTTCGTAGAAGAACTAACCAATTTTTTATTTGAGATTTCTGTTCTGGCATTGTTTAAGAATGTGTGAGTATGTGAGTATATTTTCTAGGCAGCCAGAATTAACAGGTCTTTACCGTATAGCAAATCATATAATAACTTCTCCCGCTGTAGTTGGAGCGGGAGGGATTGCTAGACTTTTATTGACTTAACTACCCATTCATGTTCCTTCTTTTCCGTTTTTGTTTCGGGGCCGCGGGATCTCTTTCTAACAACCCGCAACCCAAACTTATGCTTACATGTGAATGTATGAATGACCATAAAAAACCCAGGTAGTTATTAAAGACTAAACGCTCAAAATTTTTTAATGTATATTATGAAAACATCCAGAAACAGGTGTGAGGAACCTGTTGTACTAACTAGTTTTACGAGTTATTTTAATGTTTGCAACAATTCAATTAAAATAAAGCTAAGTATTCACTAGAATGATCTGAATACATGACTCCATTTCAATTCACTACATTATAATAAAAATAAAAAAAAAAATAAAAAAATTATTGTGTCAAATAATTTGTTAACATAATTGTGTTCGGAACCTTCTTTTAGACAAACAATGCCTGTAGTAGAAGACTCCGCTCCTCCCTATTTTGTATAGCGTAATAATTAACACAATAATAAAAAGAAAAAAACAAAAATAAATTAAATTGAAGTTAACTTTAGAATCTTAGTCTAACGAAAATATAAAAATTAAAAAGAGAACATGCTTATAGATGTGTGCGTGTGTCTGTGTGTGTATGTGTGCGTGCGTGTGTGTGTGTGTGTGTGTGTGTGCGTGTGTGTACGTGTGTGCAAATATTATATAGGTGTGTAAGTCTGTGAGTGTACTTGTGAATCATTCCGTGTTATAGCAATGCTTCTGTGGCCTCATACGTGAGTGGTTTTATCCACTTAACTAGTGTTTCTTTACAGTCATATTTTTTTTTGGTGTGTATATGTATATTTTTATTTATTCTATTGTACAGTTGAGCTGATCGTTTGCTATATTGTTTGCATCCAAATTTGGTCTTAGTTGCAGGTACATTCGCTATGGTAAACTTTCTCCTTTTCGGTGCAATACTGACATTCAAAGGCAAAAACTTGTGCTTTTTTAATACTGTTTGAACGATGTACAGTTTTCTGACAGAGAGTACATCGCTGATCTGATATAGGTCTACAGTTGGGAATCTTAGTTTTTTAAAATGCATTATCTTCAGGAGTGCGCGTTGTGCTCGTTCTAGAATTATCAATTTGGTCTTTGCTGTACCTCCCCAAACCGGAATACAGTATGCGAGCACAGATTGTACTAGGGCAAGGTAAATTTGTGTGAGTAAACTTCTAGACGGGCTTTTGTTGTTCGCTTTCACCATAGGTGCAACATGCCTTAGGGTTTTGAACAACCAGCTTAACTTTCTAATTCTGGCGGTAACCTGTTCTACGTGAGGGTACCATGACAATCTATTATCCACTACTACACCCAAAAACTTAACTTCAGTTACTTTTTGAATACTCGGGCAGTTACAATTATTGGCGAATTCACCCTTACATGAATGTATAAAGATATTAAACTCATCAGTTGGTTCATTACGCTTGGAAATGCTAAAACATATAAAATTCGTTTTGGAGGTATTTAACGTTAGAAGGTTGGATTTTAGCCAATCAGCGACACGAGAAATACCTGCCTCAGCATGGTGCTTGACATCTTGCCAAGAGCTCCCATAAAAGACAACGGCTGTATCATCGGCATAGGAGAAAACTTTAGCATTAGGTAAATTGATGCCACAGAGGTCGTTTATATATATTAAAAAGAGGGTTGGGCCCAATACACTTCCTTGAGGAACTCCGTACAATACAGCCGCGTCGCTACTGATATGCTGGCCAACCTTCACTCTTTGTTTCCTGTTTGAAAGGTAGTCCTTTAAAAGGTCAAGAGCTATTCCTCGAACGCCAATCTTTTCCAGTTTGTTGGCAAGGATAGAGGTAGAAACGGTATCAAATGCCTTTTTGAGATCCAAAAAGACAGTAAGGCATTTTTCTCCATTATCTTTATTATAACAACTTAGATATCGCTTTTCATTAAATTATCACACCTCAAACCAATGGTTTTAATTTCAACTGAATGCGTTTCCGATATTAAGGGTCTGGACAGATAGGCGGACAACAAAGTAATCCTACAAGGGTTCCGGTTTTTTCCCTTTGACGTACGGAACCCTAAATATTGTCTCAAAACAGTATTTCTTTAATGTTCAGCTTAGAAGCCCATGGAAAGCTTTCTGCCTTAATTATAAACAACAATCAAGGTATTAAGAAACAAAGCCTGCCTTGTGTACATCTCACAGTTTGTTTTTTGCAATATTTTTTCTTACTCTTGTATAGATTCTTTTTATCAATTCGTTGTAAACGAGTGGACATGGTTGTCCTTGTAGATTCTTAGATGCTCGTTAACTTTTGTTAACATATTATTTTATTTTACGTTTTGTAAAGTAAGCAACGACTTATTGTCAGGCCTACGCTGTCCTCCCATACTTAAGTAATAATAACGCTGTAACAACAACATTGTAAAACCAAATACTTAATTTTAAAAGAGTAACCATGGAGGTTCTTGACGGTTCTTCTCCATAGGAAACGACCAACCCAACCGTGCACCTTTTCTCGACGTTTTATAAGTATACCCATGCAGGCCTATGTGAAATAAAATTCGACTTACAGCAATAAAATGGATATTTCAGAACTTATTTCCAAAAATATACCAATTTAAAAAACAAGTAAACTTTTCTAAGTAATGTATTATTAAATAAAAGAACGTCAAATATCGTATCGTATGCGGAAATTATAAATTTTGGTAAAACTATTGAACAAGTTTAAAAATGTTTTTATGCATAAATTAAAAAACTTGATAAATTCTTAGGCGAGTCGCCCACACGACCAACAGCCAAGGCGCGGGCGCACTTTTTAGTTCACAAATATGTAATGCGTTGTCTGCAAAGAGACGGTGACGGACGTATACCGTTGACAATACTTGTGCTATCTGACATCTGTGCTAAAGTAATGTCAATTTCTTACTAAGAACTGTCAACACTTTTGTGTGAACAACGCATTAACAGGATGGTTCTAGTACGAGATACTGCGGCCCAGGAACATACAGAACAATAGAAGAAACATGGGTGGGTTTTAATCCAGAGCGGGGGAAGTTATTTGATGATTTCCCATCCGCAAAAAAAGGAAGGTTTAAGTAAGTACTTGCTGATACAAAATGCAGATATAATAACACTAACTAATGTTAGTATTCAAGACTCATGTGTATGATGTCCTTTTATCTTAACGACGCAATCTTCTACGGTAACCGCAGAAGCTTTACAATTTTTAGATTTTCTCCATTTGCAAACCCAAAAACATTTTCCAAATTTCTGTCCCGAATTCCTTGTATAACAATATCCCATGTAGTACAGATGTTGCCTTCCACTTTCATGAGATATAATCATGGCTGAAAAGTAGAAAATCTCTAAATTTTCTAATGTATTGTCAAGAGTGCCTATATTGTGATCAACTAGAAAGCGTTTCGAAACAATACAAGATAATACACAACAACAATAAGAGAAGTTATGTATGTGTAGGAAACCAGTAGAATGTAGGTTGACTTCAGAAAAGACATTTATAAAGTGTATAAATGAAGCTGTTATCTGTTACAATAATCGCAATTATTAGGATTGTAAGTATGGTCTGTCACGCGGTTACTTTTCACGATCATCTATGACTGTGAACACTTAAAAAGAAAAGGGAAAAGAAGTCGCTATAATACGAAAACATCAATTCATTTAATAGTGCATTTATTATTAACTAGCTGTTCCTCGCGGTTTCACCCACGCTGCTCAGCACCTGTTGGTCGTAGCGTGATGTTATATAGCCTATAGCCTTCCTCAAGAAATGGACTATCCAACACTAAAAGAATTTTTCAATTCGAACCAGTACTTCCTGAGATTAGAGCGTTCAAACAAACAAACAAACTCTTCAGCTTTATAATATTAGTATTTATTATTAATTAAGACACGTATTCCTTTATTTAGGTATATTTTTTTAGATACTGAACGTGCACTAACTTAATTAATTGTCTGTAACATTTTTCTATATTAAGTAAATACAATGCGTTCCATGATTATTTATGTCTAAGTATTTATTCTTATGTTTTAGTAACATTAACAATGATGACTGTTTGAGCGACTTTATTAATAATTATATATGATTGTGTAATATAAATATCTTAGATGTAAATCAATTAAACATTGCATTGCAAAAATGTGTAATTATTCGACTTCACTCGGGTGATTGGGGTTAGTCCCGCTATGGTATGGTCCCGGTATGGCACCCTCTTAAAATACCTATCAAAAAGTCCCGCTATGGTACCCTTCAGTTTTTGGTACTGTTGTAAAGAAAAGTTATACAATGCGTTAAGAAAAAAATAGTATTAATAAAAAATATCTTTTCTTAAGGGGGAAGCTCCAACTAGCGCGCGAAATTCCCATCCGTCGGTTGCCCATCCGACAGCGCAGAGCGTTGAGGGCCCTGACTACACTCTTTTCTCTACTCAATAAACCCACTTCCCCTTCTTATCTAACTTCACATTTCCAATATTTATGCTCTGCGCACAGTAAGAATCTTCGTTCCTCTCATAACCGTCTTCTACGATGTCCCTCTCACCGCTCTGGTTTTCTTAAAGCTTCTTTCCCTGTCCAGGCGGTCTTCCTCTGGAATGCGCTCCCTCTGGATACCAGGTTGGCCACCAGTCGGTTCAGTTTTAAAGTAAAAGCTCGGGAACATTTGCTGAAGAAGCTGGCAGATTCGACTCCAAGTTAAATGTTTGTTAGATTTTCTTCATTAATTTTTGTATATTTAACTATCTTTACATTTTTTTTTAATATATTTTGTTTTGTATGTATGTATATAAGTATTTATAGTTATATTTTAATTACATATATAATTATTTCTTATACTTTCCGTTATGCACCCTGCACCTACTTTATTTTCTCTCTGCATCACCCTAAGGTAGACTGGTAGAATATGCCCAAGGCATTAAGTCCGCCTTTGTACATTGTTTTTTATACATGTGCATAAAGTTTTAATAAATAAATTCAAATTTTTTTCGTGTTTTTTGCAATTTGCAGGCCAGTGCTAGGTTGTATATTGATTAAAATATGATTCGCGGTTGTAAGACGTACGTAGTTACAGAACTATAATCATCAAAATCACCAATACAACCCTCAAAATTAATAGAACAGCGCGAACAGAAAAATAACAGAAAAAATCATTAATGCTGTTATATTAATTTTGAGGGTTGTATTGGTGATTTTAATGATTATAGTTCTGTAACTACGTACGTCTTACAATCGCGAATCATATTTTAATCAACATTCAACTTATCGTTGGCCTGCAAATTGCAAAAAACATTAAAAAAATTGAATTTCCCGGGCTAGTTGGAGCAATCACCTTAACTATTATAGTTAAGCAAGATAATATTTATTAATACTATTTTTTAAACAAATCACGCTCGGTAATTGTCGTTTCACTTCAGGTAGTTACCTGACCAACCGGTTTTTTCGTAAAACAATAGAGACGAGCCCTTCCTCGAATTCGTATCTAGCTCTTCCCTTTTGTTTTTATGAAAATAGAGAGAGACAGTATTATTCCGGGTTTAGTTTGCTATTTGCAGCTGTACTTTTGCGATATGAGTAATTAGGATAGCTTGTTAGTTTATCTATTGCAATGTCTGGGTCAAGTAGTTCACGTGGTGTAAATTTAATAATTATTGACAGTCGACGCGGTGGAAAAACTTTATTACGTGCCGGACATAAATATATTAAACGCAGAGAAAATAAAAATTCAAGTACTTGGCATTGTGTAAATAGGAGAAATAGTATTAAATGTAGTGGATATATAACTATTGAGAATACCAATAATACAATAATTAAAGATTATAAACACAGTGATCAGTGCGTGCCAAATTTTGAAGACAATGAAGTTCAAATGGCTATAAGTGAGTGCAAAAAAGAAGTAAATTCAAATTACGGATCAGTACAGAAAATTTTCGAAAAACACATGGGAAACTTAAAAGACAAAGGGTTACACCTTACAGGAAATGTTCCTGACTATAAAAAATTAAAAACAGTATTATACAGACACCGAAATAAGTCGTTGAACGTACCAAAAACACAATTTAAGAATGTGGAAGATATTATAATACCAGAAGAATTTAATAAGTATGTATTGGCTGATTATTGTAATGAAGACTGTAATCGAATAATTATATTTTCCTCGACAGAAGTAAAGGAATATATAAAATGTGTAACGCATTACTTTGGTGATGGCACTTTCGACGGCTGCCCAAACCCATTCGAACAAGTTTATGTCATTCATGGAGACATGGGAAGCACTGAGTTATCCACTAATGTAGCACCATTATTTTATATTCTGTTAAAAAACAAAGAAGGGAAAACTTATGAAAAAGTTTTCGAATTGATTAAACAAACTTTGCCTGAATGGCGTCCATTGAAATTTACCTTCGATTATGAAATAGGAGTAATAAATGCAGCAGCGAAGATTTTTCCTGATATCAAAATAAATGAATGTAACGTACATTTTCAAAAGAACGTTATCAAAAAAGCGAAATCTTTAAATCTCATGGAACACGAAGAGTCCTCGAACCATGTTAAGCAATGCATAGGCTTGGCGTTTTTGCCAAAACAAGATATTGAAGACGGCTGGCTGCATATAATGGAAAATAGGTATAATATCTTGGTTACTTTCCAAAATGATGTTTGAGTACTTAACTCTAATTATATGGCAAAAAAGTAAAGAACAACAATATCAGTAAGGACCTGTTAATTTCATTGCTTTACAAGTACGAACGTTTAATAAGTATTTTTTTCAGTTTCGACGATGAAGCTATGACCAAATTCAATGACTATTTTGTCACTCAGTGGCTTGAATATCCAGACCTCATTTGGTGTTGCCATAATGAACGCCATAGAACAACTAACTTGGCGGAATCATGGAATGGCAGATTCAACAAAATTATTGGAAAAAATCCCAGTTTATTATTGTTTCTGCAAACAATTGGCAACGACACATGTCACTTTGATATAAAACAAGCCAAGTAAGTTGTATTTTTTAGACAATATTTTTAAGCAGATATAATATTTTTAAAAGCAGATATATATTTTTTTACATAATACGAGTACATAGAAGAATTTGAAAATGGATTTGATTTTATTTATTTTGGTAGATATTATTGGTTGTCGCCTTCTATTACAGACGGTTACTGAAAAAAATATAGCTTAACTTAAATAACTGATGATTTTTGTTATAGCTTTCGACTAAAAAGATCACCTATAAATTCAAGAAAAAGAACAAGTATAGAAATCGACCGCCAGATTCAAAAGCTAACAAAAAGTTACGAAAATAAAGCTATCTCCATTGGTGATTTTCTGATTAACATATCAAAGTCAACATTTCGATCAGAACATTTAAAAAAATAGTTAATTTTAATTTTGTTTTTAGCCTATTAAAATGTTTAATACTTTTTCTCGATGTTGATTATTTTTTGTAGTTTATGTTTACAATTTGCGCCTTTTTCTCCATGTTGATTATTTGTAATTAATATATTTGTCTAGTTGGTTGTTGATTATTTTTGTAGTTTATATAAATTTACAATTACTGCCTTTTCTCAATGTTGATTATTTGTAACTAATATTTATGTCTGGATGTTGTTTTTATTTGTAGTTTATAATATTTACAGTAATACTTTTCTGAGATGTGGATTTTTTATATTTTTTTTATTGTTGATTATTGGTAATTAATATTGTTGATTATTTTAAAAATTACATTGCAATTAATATTTCGTTTTACTGTTTGATATTTTTTTATAAATATTTTGAATTAATAAAAGACTGATTTAATATCGCAAACAGACGTTTTATTGATACACTCCTAAAAGTATTTATTTATAGATACACTTTTCTTTTCAGTTGTACCTTCTATTGTCTAACGTAGATCTAAAAGATGGGTACCATAGCCGGACTTTTTGATAGGTATTTTAAGAGGGTGCCATACCGGGACCATACCATAGCGGGACTAACCCGGTGATTGTGGCCATTGAGTTTCTTAACGATCTGTTTGTCACAAAATACGAGGGTGGCTGTAGTGTGAGGGTGAATTGTACTATTCCTATAAAAAAATTATACTTACATTAAAATGTATTTTAATGTATGTTTTTACAAACTGGAAACTACCGGAAATTTGAAACTTTCTGAAATTAACTCTTTTATACACATTTTTATATAAAGGAAAATAAAACACATAATAATCGAGCTTGCGTTCTTAAGTCGGTGTAATCATACAATAGGTCATGTTATGAATACTGATATTCAGCTGAATCCGGTAAGACTGGAAATCGACCCCAATAAAGTCAAGATATGTTATAATATACATTTCAGTTTCCTTGAATATCCACTTATCCACTATAATGTAAATAAAAAATCTTTACATAGGTTATTTTTGTCTTTTAAGGTTATAAATATAATCTACTAGCTTTCGCCCGCGGTTTCGCCCGCGTTAAATTCGGGGTAACACAGTTCCCCTTGGGCCTTATTGATTTGTAATAGCAACGCTAAGTTTTCCCTTTTCTTCCCTCTTTCTCCCTCACATCCCACTTTTTTCAAAAAAATATTAGCCTATGTCCGTCTCCTGGTTCCCAACTATCTCTGTACCAAAATTCATCAAAATCGGTTTAGCCATTAAAGCGTGAAGAGGTAACAAACAAACAAACAAACTCACTTTCGCTTTTATAATATTACTAGCTTTCGCCCGCGGCTTCACCCGCGTTAAATTTGGGGTAACACAGTTCCCTTTGCGCCTTATTGATTTGTAATAGCAACGCTAAGTTTTCCCTTTTCTTCCCTCTTTCTCCCTCACATCCCACTTTTTTAAAATAAAAATTAGCCTATGTCCGTCTCCTGGTTCCCAACTATCTGTGTACCAAAATTCATCACAATCGGTTTAGCCATTAAAGCGTGAAGAGGTAACAAACAAACAAACAAATAAACAAACAAACAAACAAACTCACTTTCGCTTTTATAATATTAGTAAGGATATTAGTAAGGATAAGTAAGGAAGTAAGGATTATAAAGCTGAAGAGTTTGTTTGTTTGAACGCGCTAATCTCAGGGACTACTGGTTGGAATTGGAAAATTCTTTTAGTGTTGGATAGTCCATTTCTTGAGAAAGGCTATAGGCTATATAACATCACGCTACGACCAACAGGTGCTGAGCAGCGTGGGTGAAACCGCGAGGAACAGCTAGTCCTTACTAATATTATAAAAACGAAAGTGAGTTTGTTTGTTTGTTACCTCTTCACGCTTTAATGGCTACACCGATTTTGATGAATTTTGGTACAGAGATAGTTGGGAACCAGGAGACGGACATGGGCTAATATTTTTTCTAAAAAAGTGGGATGTGAGGGAGAAAGAGGGAAGAAAAGGGAAAACTTAGCGTTGCTATTACAAATCAATAAGGCCCAAGGGGAACTGTGTTACCCCGAATTTAACGCGAGCGAAGCCGCGGGCGCTAGCTAGTATTTAATATAAGGCAAAATTTCTTGTATTAGTCTACCAGCTTTCTTATCCTCGGTCCACGGTACTGAGAAATTAATCAGGAATATCCTGGCTTCCACACTGATTGATTTTGATGTGCCATGCTTCTCCGAGGCTAAGGATGCTTGGAAAGTCGCTTGCCCGAACACTGAACAACCCGACAAACCATTTTCCCAGAGACAGTGGGACGAGCCGCTCTGCAGAGTAGTTCAGAATAATCTACTGAACACGACTGCTACTACTGCTGAACGTGCGCGCCTTTTGGCTGTGGGCAAGTGGGAGTCCGGTCTTTGGCTTTACGCACTACGCACTACCGTCGTCGAGCATAGGCACTTTGTTCGACGACACTACTTTCCGCCTCGCTGCTACCTTACGTTTAGGTGCTCCTTGTTGTTCTCCTCATCGCTGTCATTGTGGTGAAGTAGTCAACAGCCTTGGACACCACGGCCTATCATGCAGCCGAAGTGCGGGCCGTTTTGCGCGGCACGCGAATATTAACGACATCATCCGTCGAGCTCTTGTCACCGTCGGCGTTCCAGCTGTTTTAGAACCCAATGGCTTGGCACGCGACGATGGCAAAAGACCGGACGGTATGTCTTTGTTTCCTTTAGTGTGGGCCGCAATGTGCGTCGATACTCTTGCGCCATCCCATCTTCCTAGCTCTTCGTGCTGCGCTGGCGCTGCTGCTGCGGCTGCAGAGAACCTCAAGCGGCGTTAATATAGTAACCTTATTGGGAACTATATTTTCGAGCCGTTTAGGGTTGAAACTCTGGGACCGTGGGGTCCTTGTGCTCACAGCCTATTTAAGGCAATTTCAAAACGTTTGGTTGACACTTCCCGTTACCCAAGGGTTGGCTTTTACTTTAGCCAGAGGCTTAGCGTTGCCATACAACGTGGCAACGCGGCCAGTCTCTTGCGGACATTGCCAACTGACAGCGTTGAGGACGAATTTTTTGACGTTATTTTTTAATTTATTTATATGTTTAGTTTAATTTAGTAATTGTTTAGAGTTTTGAAAATTAAATACTTCAATTCTTTTAATGTCACTGTAATATAAGGCACTTAAACATAACATAATAAGGAACTCTATATTTTAACATTGGGAAATTAATATTTAGTGGTTATGTTTATCATTAATAGAATGCGTGGCTCCATACAAAGTGATGATTCTGGCTCGGCAGCCTTTGTACCATTTAGTGCACCTCCATACTTGTCTGATGTCTGATTTTAGATCCTTCAGACCATATCCATTCCCTTTGTAGGACAACATATTATTTCCTCTTTTCGATAAAATGAAGACCGGCTCTGGGAATAACAGAAATAATACAACATAAGAAATTGGTTCTGCTATGCTAGAAAAGTAGGACTATAAGTAAGATAAATATAACTGTTTAATACTAACACAGAAACAGATATTTATACCTACCATAGTGCAATGTACCCATGAGAATAGCAAGTACACAGACACACCACTTCGAAGTTCAAATTCATCAAATCGTGTTGAATACAAAAAATAATTGTTCAGCTTTTATGATGTGTTTAACAAAGTAAAATATTTAATAATCGATTTAATTTAATTATCTAATAATCGAAGAAGTGGGGGCAAACCACCATGGTGTGCCTCCAGGCGTGTCCAGCATGTCTTCCAGGCGATCATTACAATTGTGATGGGGCGGTTCTTCTCGCCCGATTATGTGCAGGAACCTCCCGAAACAACCGTGTCCGGTGAAGACCTGCGTCCGGCAGTAGGAAATGAAGCCGTGGCGCCACTTTAGCCGCTCCTTGAAGTCTTATCGCCACTATTGTGGCGTGCCCTGCACGGGACTGCAACAGCCGCTCTCTCCGGTGCGATCTCATACATATTGCAGGCGATATGCCGCGGCAGTGATCAATTTTCAACTTCTAAGTGGACGAGAATATTAAAAGGCGGTATAGTATTATTTTTAATATTAACTGACTGAATACACCCGCACCCACACATACACACATTTGCACCCACACAACACACACATCTACACAACACACACACCCTCACCCCCCCACACACACCCTCATATACACATTCAGACACCCGATTCTCACTCCCTCATATACATCATCCTCACTGCAGACACACTTCACCCAGTTTTACCTAATTTTAATTTTAATTCTCTACAGTCTACTAGAATGATGTACACCTACTACCTGTTACCCACTGCCGGAGTCTGGAGAGGCTGGTAATCTGTCATACAGGTCTCCTAGTACAGAAACCAGTCTCTCACATAGATTATAATCCACCGATGTACACCTTGAATTATGTAAATTATTCCTTGTATATTTCTATGTGAGAGAGAAAATAAACTTTTTTGCATTTGTATAAGCTTTAATTTATTATGTGTTATGTGTCTCGCCTCATTTCAAACTGGGTTTTGAGACATTGGTTGATTCTAAAAGCATTATTTGTCCATTCCACTGCAGACAGGCAAACGAAATCTCAAAATAAAAACAAGTAAATGGAGTACTTAGACATGGGTTTATTCCAAAAGCATTGTGTCGATACTGCAAGGCTAGGTACTCTTACATTTCATTTCATTTTTCATTCAACATGCAAACACAAAACAATTTCAATAAATTTTTGGAAGTATTTATTTATAGCCGTCGATTACAGCGTCTTTATAACCAAGTACTTTGCGTCTTGTATAGAGGTATATCTGTCTCTTTCATCACATCACTCATGATTATGGCAGTTCCTATAAGCAAGCAAGTTGTTATCGAAAGTGGTAACCGTCGCCTTACATCCTCGTCCTCTTGTACAGATCCATCGCGCCTTCCGACCTGTACAAAGTGAGTATTTATTGAAACGGTGATGACCAATCACCACCACGGGTTTCCCAAACCTTGACGTTGTGAAAACTAGTCCTGAAAAAAAAACTAAATTTCAATTTTCTTGAGTTTGCAACTAAACTCAACAATCTTAGGACTCCAAAATTTCACCCCAACCCCAAAATCATTGTAACCTTCACTTATCTCTACTTTAGTAAGGTCTAAGCTCACTTTGATCATCGCTTTGGGAAACCGCAAATAAACACATGGAAACTTTTAAATGTTTAATTAACCGATTAAGTATTAATTTCAAATATTTTCGTAGACGCCATTCATGACATTATTTAACACGTCTGTACAAATATCTTATTACGATCCGAACAAATTGCTAAACTGAAGTCATCCGTATTATATCAGATAACTCGGTAATTCAAAGGTGCATGCGATTGGACCGCGTACTACACGGTCGTCGAATGGTTTGGTCTGACATGGAACAAAAATCAATGAGTGTGGTCATGTTTAACCGCTACTATAACGTCATCCACGGTGAGCAGTGACGCAGGGCAGCCGCGAGACCTCGCCTTCACACAGTACCACCTGGCTCTAGTACCGGGAGTGCTAGCGTGCCTGTTGTATCTAAATCGTCCCATGTTAATTACTGGTTTTCCATACCTTGAAACACCAAACGTTATCCGCTCTGAAACGAAAAATCAAGTGAAAGTCTATTGGAAAGTATGTATCATAAATATTGAAAATTATTATACCTTAGTTTGTATAAACGAGAAACGTGAACAAATCTTTATTGGCATCTATCGTTGTATATGAATTTCAGTTAATGCGCTTATTTAAAATCCAATAATATAAAATAATAAGAAGTTTGGACACATTTGGAAATGACTATGTGCTGTATTAATTAAAAGTCGGTGCACAGTACAAATTCCACAGAGAGACTACTCGACGAGATTGAGATGTTAAGTCTATAGTAGGTATTTGTAGCTACTCAGAAACAAGAAACACATACGTCTACATATTATTTAGGCTAAATAATCGAAATATTAAAACTTAACAGTTTACAGAATTATTATCAGTTAGTTTTACAAACAGTGTTCAGTTGTGATTATGCTCAGTCACAGCCTTAACAACTTGGTAGTCGATAGTGGTGACTTTCGCTCGGCACTTGGTTGCGATTCTCCTAGCACAGGACCAGTGGATCATAGGCTCCTTGCTTCGCGTACGTTTATTAAACCGATGACTGCCCATGAGGAGCAACGGAACACCTCGTTGAGACGTCGTGAACTTTATGTCTAAAAAAAAGAAACCTAGCATATTAAAACGAACCAAATACACTCTCGATTGAGACAATTTTTAAACAAAACAAAACATCATAATCGTAAGCCGTGCACGGGCTAGGATGCCACAGACACACATATACACACTTCAAACTTATAACATCCCTACGTTTTTGGTGGGGGATTAAAACAAAAACCATATTGTGTGTAAGTAAAATTTTGATTCATTTACAATACCTAAGTATTATAAATGAATAAATATTCTACAACTAAGAATACAGCGGTGCAGTCTTTTCACTACTCAAGCAGACAAGCTCGTAGCACACATACAACTACATCTAAAAAAACAAATTTAAAACCATTATCCTCTATTTTTAAAATGGTTGTTTATGTGCTTGTAACTTGTTAAAATGACGTAGCAGTACGACCATGATTATTGAACAATTTTGTAAATCTCGTTGTCAATTGTGAAGATCCTTGCAACCGCAGGAGACCTTCAAACAGATCCAGCTCTCTTTGGGACCCTTGATTATGCTTTAAATAGCTCCTTATAAGTAGACTATCGACGGTTGTGAGGAACGCTGTGCATTTAGTTTGGACCTTTTGTGAACATGCCCAACGAATTTTGTTAGTACAGGTCCTAGACCTGTTAAATGTGTATCTTCCTATTTTCACCATCGGATAACCGCACCTGTTCCGTGTCCATTTCAATTATGTAGAAATTTTCTAATCAACTCTCATAGACCAAAGCCACAGGCAACCAGCCATTCTGATGCACTTACCTTTCTTTAGTGAAGCAGTAAACGAAAGGAAACCGAACAATTATTGCATTGAGAGTGTCATAGCTTAATTTACTATCCATTGGCATTTATGTAATTAACAGGAAAAGGTAAACAATTCAACAGTTTATTACGACACTAAATAATGGATTCATATTTATTAGAATTTTGATTGTTGGTCAACGAAACTGGTTCTTAAAACCTCGATATTTACTATCGACATATTTCAGTAAAGTCAATTCTTAACTAAAAACGTAAAGAAGAAAAATACCTGAGGAAACAAATCTTTGTTAAATAATTTAAACGGGGATTTCTTAATAAAACATAAGACTGACTTGTTAATCTTTCATTTTGTATATTATATATTATATTGCTCTTTATGGTTATTATTTTATATGTATTTATTTATAAGTATTTGTTTTTTTTAATGTAGCTGTTCGTTCATAAAATGAAACATCTCAGACTACCTACACTACTGTCTCTCCTCATTTACATCCATCCAAAGGTTATCTTAAAAAGATCGCTTTCAGCGGTAAGACCGCCCATTGTGTATACTGTTATTCTTGTCATTTGTATGGTGTACATAATAAAGAATATTCTATCTATATAGATATATATTCTATTCTATCATTTACTTCGATTTAATTCTGGACATTAGTAAAGCATATCTTCCCGAACTTGTTAGGGCCTGCTGCGTTCCTGGAGACTGAGTACCCTGGACTCTTTCACCAACACATGCACGCTTTCTGTATCTGATAGCATTTTAGTATTAAACGTAATATAAAGTAAGATCACGACTGTGATCTCCGAAGGGTTAGGCAGAGGTGTATCTAGTAGGTACGTACACGCACATTTCACCAGCTAGGTTATGACAGATGTAATAGGGGTGAGCCAACAGGCTCGCCCCTATTACATTCTGGATTCGGGATGAGTGTCCGAATATTGGCTAGCCAATAATCGGACACTCATCCAAAATTCATGGCTGCTACTTAAAAATTTATGATGGAAAAACCTCAATGACACTTTTCCCGCCCCGGGAATTGAACCAAGGAACTCATGCTCAGCACCACTCGACCAACGAGGTGGTCATATGGATTGAACATGATTTAAATAAAACATTACAGTAATGTATAAAATTAAACAACAACCTTGTAAATATAACCACGTATTTTCAGTAGATTTTTTACATAAATAATTATTTATTTATTATGGGACAATAAATAAAAAAACTGAAATCATTCGAAAAGCGTCATTAGACTATAAAAATAATTGAACTTAATATATTTTCTTAAAGGCCGTTTTCTCATGGTTGTGATCGAGACAAGACTTGATGATGATGTTATCTTCGGTCGTGACGACGAAGGCCTTGCAGTTAGTGCGGTACCTGACGGAGCAGCGCCATCTTGTTTTGAAGCCTCTAGTATTGTCTTTAGAAAACCGGTACCCTCCCAAATACATCAGGGAAGTTCCTTTTTCGGTCTGGAAAACTAAATAAAAATAATGATTTAGGTTTATTAAAGTACCTACTTGATCAAAATAATAATTATTGATAAGTTAACTTCGTTACACCAAATGCATCCTGTTAATGTAACGTTAGGTATTCTAAATACATTATACGTAGAACGTTAACGGCAGAAGACCAAAGATCCTAGTGTTAATTAAATAACATTTGATTTTCTTATTATTTTAATTTTGACTTCAACATTATAGTATAATCTTTTCTTCTTTGTACTTATGTGTATTTTAGTATATTTGTAATAGTACTTAGTCTATAATGACAATGCTGGTATAAAATACTCTCATAAACAGCATACTTACAAGTTACAACATAACTAATTCGTGTTAATGTTTCGCCACTGCGAATGCACATGCGGTCTTTGACATCCCTGAATGAGAGCCCTGTGAGTTGCAATCAGGAGACGCCACTATACAGGTAGTACCGTTACCTACAGTCATTCGCAGTGATTGTGTTCCAAACAAGTCTTTAGGATCTCATCGTCGATAGTACTGGGAAACGCTTTATAATTCGTCCGGTATCGCACGGAACACTGCCATCGAATCTTTGAACCCCTAATTTTCTCCTTTAAAAAGCGATACCTTCCTACTAGCAACAAGGCCTCATGTGCCTCTATTTATTCTGTACTTTGTAACTGAAAAGAACAAAAACACAAGTAAATGCAAATAATAAATGAATCCACGATGTATTCCTCCTCCTATAAGTATACTTATACATATATCGATGCATCTGCATCATGACAATCTATCACCGGGGTAATTACAAACCAAACCATTTAATGAAAATAACTGTTAAATATTGAACATAGGTACAGTACTGAAAATTACTGATTCTACTACAATCATTTACCAAATACAAAAAAGCATCCATAGGAACCTAACTAATATGACTAAATGACTTCTAATATTACAGCTTTAATTTTGTTATTCACTGGTCACTCATGGTTATGGTTGTAATTAGTCTTGATGATAACCCCTTCAATGGTACATACGAAAGCTTTGCATTTGGTCTGCCCGTAGGTAGAACACGTCCATTTTGTTTTCAGCCTTCGGACTATTTTCATGTAATAGTGATAGCCACCAACTTCTAACATTACATTTCCTTTATTTGTCTGTAACGTTTTCACTTAAATCATAAACAGTTAATTGTAAGGTTTTTTGTTTGTATAGTGCGGTACCACAAAAGTGGGAACGAAAAGGAATATTGAAAGGATTTTTATGTACGAGTATTTATTTATCGCTATTATCGCCAAAACAATTCAAAATAACTACTCCGTCGACGGTTGTTATGAAGGCCTGACTCGGAATAAATTACTGTAACCTTAATTCTATATTATCTATTCCATATCATATTATCAACAGCCTCTTCTTTGATAAAATCTCTGCTTGAGACCTATTCGACACTGAAAAAATGGGTATGAAATAAAATATAATACCTGAAGAGTTGCTAAACATCCTTGTATGTTAATATACAAAATACTGTACCTACATTAACACAATTTATACTATTTCAAATAATTTTCAAGACATTTGTAGTCCACACAAGCTACACTTTATAGATAGGATAGTTATTTTAAATTAATAACGTTTCTCATTGGCTGCAATAAGCAATATCAGGACAGAATGATTATTATTTAACATGATGGACCTTACCAAACATACAGGTATGTTTATACACATGTTTAGTAGGGTTCACTATGGTTATGTCTAAGATTAGAACACACAACGTGTCTCTCTATAGTTCTTATAAAAGCTTTGCACTTGTAAAGTTTCCTGAAGGCGCACTGCCATCGAATCTTTGGCCCGAAAGTCTTCTCCTTGTAGAAACGAATGCCATCAACCACGAGCATCGGACAACCCCTGTTTGAGGTAATCACTTGCACTACAAACACAAAAATATTGTTAGGAAATTATACAAGTACCGGTTACACTAACGTACCCATTCCCCATACCACATCGGCTACCGAGCGTACCAAACAAATGTTTTAGCCAGAAATTTAATGATTTACATTGAAAAGTGGGACTGTAGACGTAATAAAAAGACAAATAAAAATTATAAACATATAATATATTTAGAAGTAAATTATTTTAGACAAACATTATTCATGATTGAAACTAAATAAGAGATTCATTATTTTATCTAACACCGAAACCTATGTAATATAAGCAAGCAGTTTCACATCTTAAAACTATATTGTACTTCTTATTTACCGAAACCTACCACAAAACATCATAAAATTAATGATTATTAGATACATTAAATCCAATTATAATTCATTCGATTTCAATCAAAAATAAATTGAAGGTAAATTGTGTAAATTTGTATAACTAGCGACAGTTATTGGAAAGCACGTTTTTATCAGTTTTTTTTTTTAATGAATCGAGAAGAATGGCTTCAGACACTAGTGTGAATGTAGGATAAGCCATACACAATGTTATATCCTTATAACCATATTTTCGTTTATCTGAGATCTAAAGTTTTGTTCCCAGTTCATAAGAACGATTAAGATAAGTGTTGCGTCGTCTGACTTACTTTACAGGCTGAAAGTGTCAATGTGATCGGAGCATATACAACGATAAAGTTAAGTCACAAGTTATGTATTTATTGGATTTTTTACTGGAGTTACTCATAGGAACTACCGAACCATCAATTTGAATATCCGCAACTAGAATTTTTACTAAGTATATAGGAATATTAAAAATTCTCTATCTCTACATAGAACAACGCCTTACGCTCACGTAGATAATTTAAAAACGAAAAAATCTGGGGACCGCAGCTCCGACAGCAAGCGATACATATTCTGTACTAGACTCTATTAGCAGTAGTATGAGCTAGCGCGTCATGGAACCCCCACACTCGCACGATGGCGTTGTCCATTGTGTGCAGGGACGCTCTGCAGCCAGATTTAGCTTTCACGCACACCCATCTAGTTTTGTTAGCGCGTTCATGAACTCGGTTAAATCGGTACTGACCAATTATGATGACCGGGTTACCTCGCTGAGATTGCGCAAAAACAGGATTCAGACCTGCAAAAAAACATTTATTTTAGTAACGGTGAATTAATACATATTTATATATAAGACGGAATAATTAAAGTGGCCATATCAGTACATTAGGCGACGATAGGATCCACTCGTACAGGATGTCAAGAGGTAAGAATTGTAGAATGAGTAGGTATTCTGTTTCTCATAAGAGACGTGTGACAGATGTTAAATATGTCAGTACCAGCTTTCGCCCGCGTTAAATTTGGAGTAACACAGCTCACCTTGCGCCTTATTGATTTGTAATAGCAACGCTAAGTTTTTTCCCTTTTCTTCCCTCTTTCTCCCTCACACCCCACTTTTTTAAAATAAAAATTAGCCAATGTCCGTTTCCTGGTTCCCAACTATCTATGTACCAAAATTCATCACAATCGGTTTAGCCATTAAAGGGTGAAGAGGTAACAAACAAACTCACTTTCGCTTTTATAATATTAGTAAGGATAGGGATGTATGTACCTAATGATAAAAGTCAAGATTTCCATTTTTATGAAGAGGGTTTACCGCCAGTAAGCAAAATAAAAGAAACGAAACGACACTGGAATATTTACTATCATTACAGTGAAATGTTTATATCGATTGAATATACAAAACATTAACTCCATGTTTGTCTTAGATTTGAGGCGAATCTTAATGTTATGACATTAAGATTAGCCTCAAATTCCGACCGTAATACCTGTGTAGTTTATTTGTGGCATAGACAGATAATCGAGACATTTGTTTTTGTGAGTGTGTATTGCCGTGATACTACATCGAGTTCCAGTAGTGTAAAAGAAGAAAGAGGGTAGACAGATTTTTCTTCATACATTCATAGAAACAAATTGCAAAACACGCATCTACGACATGCGATTAGTAGGGTTCGCTATGATTATGTCTAAGATTAGAACACACAACGTGTCCCTCTATAGTTCTTGTAAAAGCTTTGCACTTGTAAAGTTTCCTGAAGGCGCACTGCCATCGAATCTTTGGCCCGAAAGTCTTCTCCTTGTATAAACGTATGCATCAGCCACAAGCATCGGAAACAGACACACTTTTTTTTTAAATTATTGTATGAACGAAGTTAAAGTATATATCTCATTATTTTGTTGAAATCTATCTATCTCTTTTGGTTACCGACCATACCAAACAAACTGTTTGGGAAAATCTACAATCAACATGTTTTTGGAATTGGAAAGTCTATGGACATAATACAAGGAGAATGTAGGAATTATAAACGTGTAATCTTAAGTCAAGTGCACTATTGTTGAAACATTACCTACTCATAATTTAACCTCTCCTCCGAAACCAGAAATTTATCTGTAAGTTAGTGCCAGAGATTATACCTAGGTACTGCTTCAGATAGTCGATGCTACAAATTCACCTTAAAACTATATTTTAAAATTAAATTACAAAAACACACACACACAAAAGTGTGATATAAAACTGCTACCTATTGATTTAATTTTCAATCATAATTCATTTGATTTCATCCACAAAAAAATATAAGCTGCACCAAGTAACTAGCGGCATCTCTTGGAAAGCCCCTTTTGTCATTATCAGTTTAATTGATTCGGGAATTGATCGTTCATATTATTATAATAACGTCACTAAATTAAAAAACGATTTACTTTGTGTAAGCCAACAGCTTAAACTCTTGATTACGATCAATGATTAGTAAAGCTTAATTTAAACTTCACAGGCAGGCAGTGTTCATATGATCCGACCATATAGAACTACAAAATTAAGTGTCAAATAATCAGAGGGGCCTCCACCAGCCGGGGTTGCGAGTTGTTCGAAAGAGATACCGCTGCTCCGGAACGTAAAGAAGGAACATGGGTGGGTTTTAGTCAGTACAAGTCTAACACTCCCCCCCGCTTCCCGATTATAAATGTAAAAATAAGGAGACATCAAAACCACGTTACAATAAAGAAAGCAGAAAAGGCATCTGTCAAAATTGACACTTCCTACTGTTTATATTTTAAGCAGTCGTTTTACATCTTTGCCAAATTCAAGGAGGTAACTATGATAATGATTTTTAATCCGAATAAATAATAAATTGGGTAGGTATGTTTCTTCTCAATGTTTTATAGGAATTGGTAAGTGCCAAATCATATGCGGCCTGTCCGCTATTTACCTTAAAATAACACACACACAAACAAACGCACGCAAACGTTTATTCTATGATTAAATAGAATCATAGAATAAACGTTTGCGTGCGTTTGTTAACCTAAGCCTACTATCTCTAAAATACTGTCAATTTGGACTGATAAGGAAAACAGCCTAAATTAGGTATCACTAACCAGGCACTGTTATTTTAATAGATTAATTATTTATGTCTAAGAGTTTTTACAGCGCCTTGTAAAACGAAATACGAACTAAATCGACAAGAAATTATTTTGTAAACATTATTTATTTCTTGGAATTAAAAGAAACTAAAATGTATGTGAATGGTTGGTTTATTTAATAACATTTTTTAGCAAACAAGCTGCTATCATCATTTTAATATTATCTAGGTACACTTGTAAGGTCACATATACTAATTAAGTATGTAAGATTTTAGGATTCCGTACCGAAATAATTTTATTTTACTAAGGGACTACTCACCAGGTCAAGTGATTTTTTATAAAGTTTTCCCACTACCACCTTCGATGTACGGAGTCCAAGTCCCTAGATCTCGTGTCATGAGTAGGTATATCAAATATTCACTCACACAATGTTTAAATTACTAAGGTTAAAGTATACACCTCATTATTTTGTTGGAATGTAAAAAATACTTTCCGCTACCGACCGTACCGAAGCACATTGACAAACAAAATGTGCCAACAGCCAGATGTTAGTAATTTCCATTCAAAAGTGGTCTAAATAAAACGAGAATGAAGAAATGATAAACGTTTAATCTTTAATTAAGTACTTACTTAACTATTGTTGAAGCATCACTCATGATTTCGTTCGGAATGAGATATTATTCTCTATTTTATTCACCACCGACACCAGTAATATTTATGTAGGTTAAGTTAGTGCGAGAGTTTATACCCACTGTTTCAGATAGTCAATGCTACAAATTCACCTTAAAACTACATTTTAACACAAATTTACTTAAACACACAGCGAAGCATAATAAAATCATAAACACCTTAATCATAAATTCGTTTGACTTCATACACAAAAAATATAAGCTGCATCATGTAGGTAACTAGCGACATCTATAAGAAAGCCCATTTTGTCATAATTAATTTTATTGATTCGAGAATAATTACTTTCGACACAAAGTCCGGGAATGTAGAAAAGCCATAACTTGCCTTTGATGGTTACTATAATAACGTCACTAAGTTAACACCATGATTAACTTAGGTACCTACGCTAAGTCAGAAACCAATCGTCTTTAGGGGTTAAAACTCAAGAGTTTTGGATATCCCTAAATATCTTTCCTAGTGTATATTAAGTTATTAACCAAATCTTATATACTATCTTAATCCGAGATGTACCTTGTTCGCAGACGATCATTCATAAGTATGAACTTCACAGGCTGGCGATGTTAATGTGATCTGAGCAGTTAAAACTACAAAATTATGTGTCAAATTATGTTTTAAAACTACAACATCTTGCTAGTCAACAATATCACGATAAATGTTAAATAAATTTTACTAAGTCACGGCCGATCAAATCCCATCCGACCAATCTTTGGAACGAGAATGTCTAACGAATGAGTAACGGAATATGAAAATCGCTTATCTTTACGTACAGCAATGTATTGCGCTGCCGGAATTATACACGATGTTTTGTTGATCTAGGGACTGCAGCTGCAGTATGAGCTTGCGGGTTATGGGTACTCCACACTCGCACGATGGCGTCGTCCTTGGTGTACAGGGTCGCTTTGCAGCCGGATTTAGATTTGACGCATTTCCATCTTGTTGTTGGGCCGCGTTTATCACCTCGGTTAAATCGGTATGGACCGATCAGGATGACCGGGTTGCCTCGCTGAGATTTCGCAAAAACAGGGTTCATATCTGAAAACAATCATTTATTTAGTACTCGGAGGATTATTGAACTTAATATACTTCGACAGTATTATATAATTGAAGAAACACTGAATAATTACGCTAATATATTTATATTATTACAAATATTGTTTAATTTATACATCATTTTATAACTAGTACATTATAAGTTTTAGAAAAGACAATTTGCCCCTAGCAAACCTATAGAAAGTCGGCAAAACAGTTAAATCGCTAAATAAGCTTTTCATTTATCATCACAATTATTTAAATACCTACTCAAATATCTAAAATAAAATTGATTATTACGTATAAAAACGTATTTATTTATACAAATATAATAATAATCGCTACATCACAATTTTTAATGCATCATGCTTATCAGGTAAGTCATGAGAACCTCTCCTAGAACCTTAATCCAGTAATACCCAACTAAAAACTTAAGTAGAAGCACGTAAACAGTTTAAAGAATCATTGCTTTGAAATAGTCTTTAGTCTTGGCTTAAAACCACAAGCTATAAAGGCATACCTAAGTTTTAAAAGACCTTGCTTGTATTTAGCTTGATTTACAAGAAAATTTAAGAACATCTAGCCAGGCTGTTGGTCACACATATTCGACACTATCAGAAAAAAATAAAGAAGAATAAGGTCGAAGTGAAACGCCGCGATCTTCCACTTAATGTTCTTGAAATAGCTAAGTACTCAATGATTATGTTTGCCGAGAGTCTTGACGATGACACTGTCAACAGTAGTAATGGCTGCAGTACAGCCGTTCTTCTTCTTGATGCAAGTCCAGCGAACCTTGGACCCCCAACACGCATGTTTGTTGAACCGCCACGGCCCTATTTGTACTACGAGGTTCCCGCGTTGAGATAAGTCAAATGTTGGCTCTGATTGCTCTGGAATATTCAAGAAATTTTACGTCTTTTAACACTGTAAGTTTGTTATAAACTTCAGGAATAAGATACTTACTCATATTATACTACTTGACCTGCGCTAGCTACGCAATACAAGGCTTGTACCTACTTACATAATACCATTTTTTTTTAGATAACTAATAGTTATGTTATGAGAAAAAACAAACTGTGTAAGTAGGTCATATTAATTTTATTAGGTAGGTACCACTTTTATTTAAAGTATAATACTGATAACATGACATTATAGTAATAATATGGCAATAATATAACGTTGTTTACTAATAGGTACCTACTTATAAATATATTTTTGTTAGGAAACAGCATTATATGTCAACATTATATTCTACTTATGTGACATTATGTTCCCTTTTGAACTTGCTTGAGGAGAAGATCCTTACTAATATTATAAAAGCGAAAGTGAGTTTTTTTGTTTGTTACCTCTTCACGCTTTAATGGCTACACCGATTTTGATGAATTTTGATACAGAGATAGTTGGGAACCAGGAGACGGACATATGCTATTTTAAAAAAAAAAACAGAGTGGGATATGAGGGAGAAAGAGGGAAGAAACGGGAAAACTTAGCGTTGCTATTACAAAACAATAAGGCGCTACCAAATTTAACGCGGGCGAAGCCGCGGGCAAAAGCTAGTATACTATACATGAAAATTGACATTATTACAACCGGGATTTTACAAACCGTGCTATTCGACTAGTAATATCACTATCAATTTTGTCTGGAAATATTTCTAGAATTCTTTCGTCACCAAAAATAACAATCTTAAAGCTAAAGCAGGCGTACGCATCCAAAAAAATCAAGGATTTAAGAGCCCTGGCAGTTCACACTGCGACAACTCAACAGAAACACAGACATTTATGACATGTAACCAACAATATCAAAATGGTCCGCTAACACACTTGTTCACATCGCCTATGAAAAACATTGATTGGCCACCGTTACAAAAATTAGAATAAACTAGGTACCTTATAGCAATAGAAAACAATAATATCTATTATTATTAAACGTCATCCCGTAACCCCGCGGCTTAGCCCGCGTGATGATAAAATAGTATCCTATGTGTTATTCCAGACTATAATTTACCTCTGCGCCAAACATCAAGATCCGTACAGTAGTTTTTTCGTGAAAGAGGACCAAATATAAGAAGGTACATCCATATTCACAATTTTCGCATTTATAATATTAGTAGGATTTTTAAACATAACTGAAGGAATGTGGGTATTCGGTAGGTACATGTCTTATTATTCCTTTGCGGATTACGGGCGTGATACACAGAATTCATTTCCGACTAGTAATTGACTAGATACGATCAATGAAATCCAGCAAAAATACTATACACTCATAATGTAACCCCCACAAAATTTCTAATAAATATAAAACTTCACTTCAAATCTACCCAGACACTTTTCTGAATGATCGTTCTGCTAGACTCCGATTTATTTCATATTTAATAAATAAAATCCTCTATAACGTAACACAGATACCTACTTACCTACATAAAATATCATACAAACAGATAACACATAGAAATTATTTAACTAGGTAAGTACCTAATTAGATAATTATTTTTAATTTAGGTACCTTAGAGCTACATACAATTGCTAGTCGGATGTTGTTATAGTAAGGTAAATATATATCTTTCATTTATTAGGTATTAGGTACCTAGATAATTTCTAATAATATAGTTTTTAATACCTTGCTTATTTTTCCTTAAGTATTGTGTAACTGTAGACTTAAAACATTTTGAATACATCTCATAAAACAAAATCTCATAAAATCATAAATAAAAACATCTCATAAAAAATTATTTCAATTCACTATCGATTGATTACCTGGGAATCGAACCCGGAACCCCTTGTACCGCAGTTGCGATTGCCGTGAGACCAACGAAGCAATCCGGTCAGGTGGACTACTTGATTACGATGCCATTCAAAAAACCAAAGTTAAATTGTGATGAACAGTCATTCACTAGCGAAAAAGCATGTTATCTTTAATCGAGCAAACCAATATAAAGAAATTACTCCTAAAAAACACAACAAAACAAAGTTAAACATGAGTGAGCTATCTTACCTACTCTAACTGAGATAGTTACAGTTCAAGTATCTCAAAGGCTTTTAAATCCGCCTCAATACATTCAAGTGAATGTCCTTTTTCGGATATGCAGACAATATTACGTCCCCTGGTTTTGATCCGCCGGTTACAAAGATGCTTGTTGTGACAGATCCATGACACCGTCCCGTCACTCCCTTTGTAGTTCTTGTAGAATTTCTGACCATTGAACAGTGCCCCTATCTGACCACGAGCCGTAGTGTAAAACTCCACCGTTTCTAAAATCATAATATTTCGATAAATTTAATTCAACTGTTTTTAGTCACACAGGAAGTGAAACTGCCGTCAGACTTCTGCTGACTAAAAGCCATGATCCATGATCCTTTTTGCCCCAAGAGCCGCGGTATCTCTTGTGAACTAACCCGCAGCTCCGTATTCTAACTGTTTATGACAAAGAGATGGATAAAACATAGTGACGATAAAATTATGTTTAATACCTACTAACATTCCACTGTTATTTCTATAGATTACACTAAGACTCTGGATAAATGAAGTTAACGAATCAGGATCAGAATATGGACAATAGGATTATAAAGTGTGCTTAATTTCATACAACCTTTAAGTCATGCAATTAGTTGAGAAAAGTTCAATATAGCGACCAGGCGAACTATGCAACCAATGATCGACCGCCTCCGGGCTACACAAAGGACAATAGCTTTCAGAGCGTTTTGTATTTCTATAACGACTGTACACAGAATAATTGACCCCCATCTTCAGGGTAGTTTATGTCAATCCAATATAGGTATCAGTGAGCAGACTCGGCCCAGTTGTTCCGTGGGTTAAAACCCAGGAAGGTAGGTACATTACTTTGTCTAACTTTATTTTCATCACAACTGCTCTCAAAAATGTGAAGGAAAATATGGCGATGATCGGCAAGTCCTAGAGCCAACGTTCGAAGAAACTTGTCATATACCGATTCGTACAGGGCCCGAGTAATTGACAGTCCATTAACTAAAAATAATAATAATAATAGCCTTGCAATTCTGAATTTGTTATCTGTTGCATTTAACTCATTTATAAAATGTCCCTTAATTCAGCGTGCCTCTTGGCAAAGGCCTCCTCTAGCTGCTTCCACTGAACTCTATCGCGAGCCACTCTTCTCCAGTTGGGGCCAGCCGTCAGTTTTAGCTCGTCCTCCCATCTCATTCTTTGTTTGCCTCTACTCCTTTTTCCATCTCTGGGATACCAATCTGTCACTATTTTACTCCACTTTTCCTGGTTGTCTCTCATCATGTGACCTGCCCATCTCCATTTTTGCTGGTCTATTCTGGACAGTATGTCCGTAACCTTAGTTTTAAGTCTGAGATGTTCGTTTCTTATGTGGTCCTTTTTTGATATGCCGGTCATACTTCGTTCCATTGATCTTTGGCAGAATTGCATTTTATTTCTGTGATGTTTTGTGAGTGCCCATGTTTCGCAACCATATGTAATGCATGGCAAAGTACAGTTGTTGTAAACTTTTCTCTTACAGGAAATACTTAGATCTCTAGATTTCATGATCTCTTTCAATGACCAATACTTTCTCCATCCGCTGGCTATTCTAGTATTAATCTCCTTACTTATCTGTTCGCTAGGTGATATGATTTGTCCCAAGTAAGTATATTCGTCCACATATTCAAGTGGTCGGCCATCAACTTTTATGTGTATCTTCTCTGAGTTAGTGAGTAGTTTTGTTTTTTTATTATTCATTGTCAAACCTACTTTAGCACTTTCGTCGCTCAGCATTTGAATCATGGTTTCCAGACTATGTGGATCTTCCTCGAACAGAATAATGTCATCCGCGAATCGAAGGTGGTTTAGCCTTCTTCCGTTGATATTTAGACCACAGTTCGTCCAATCCATCTTTCGGAAAATGGTCTCCAAAACTGCAGAAAATAACTTGGGGGACATTGGGTCTCCTTGTCTTACGCCTCTTCTTATCTGGAATTCAGGACCCATTACTTCTAATTGTAGCTTTGCTTTGCTGTTTGTGTATATGGATTTGACTATGTTTACATAAGATTCCGGAATTCCTTGACTCACCAGACTTTCCCAAATTGCTGTGTGGTCTATGCTGTCAAATGCCTTATTATAGTCTATGAAAACCATGTAAAAAGTTTTGTTGTATTCATGGTATTTCTGCATGATTTGTTTCACTGTGTGAATGTGGTCTATGGTAGAGTATCTTTTTCTAAAGCCTGCCTGTTCTCTAGGCTGATTTTCGTCTAACTTTAGACTCATTCTCTCCAGGATAATTTTTGAGAATACTTTATAGATGTTGGACATCAGACTTATAGGCCTGTAATTCCCTATGTCTTCCTTTGGGCCTTTCTTGTATAATAGGATAATATGTGAAGTTTGCCACTGTGGTCCATTAACTAGTCACTCTTAATTAACGCGAGCGATACCGCGGTGAAAAGCTAGTATGTAATAAATGATTGACCAGTTATGACGTAGCATTGTATTGTCGTTCTGTCTCCACGTAACTCAGTATCTGGTGCACAGCAGTTCATTGTCGATAGTCACAGCAGTCGCCGGGCAGCCTCTCTAGGAACACCTCCACGACACCCTGGCTCCTGAAGCTATGGCCATGAACGATCAAGCTCGTGGAACCCAGTCGGTTCGTTGAGAATCATGCACCGATGGCATAAACGTATTAATGTATGTGCACTTTTATAACTCCGACTGCCTGTTGGTTTAGTGATCGCAATCGTGACAGCTGAGCAAGAGGTGCGGACTCGTATTAGTTCGATCCAAGTAAAGCAAAGTGTTATTAGCTTATTCCATCAAGAATTTCTCAGTAGCAAGTTTATCTGGATTTATACACTGTTGATGGCAATAGACTGGCCCGCTTTACACGACAGTTCAAAATATAACAGGCGAAATATGGCCTTATGGGATTACAAGTGTGATCTCATTGAAGCTAAACCATTATTCTAAAATTTAACATAAATCTCACAAAATCACATGAAGAAGAAGTACATAAATCTATAAGTACCTACCTACTAATATTATAAAGAGATACAGTTTGTGAGGTTGTAGGGGGTAACCTCTAGAACTACTAAACTGATTTAGAAAATTCTTACCAATAGAAAGCCACGTTTTTTGTGTCATAGTTATATAACATCACGCTACAACACTTAAGAACTGAGCAGCGAGTGAAACTGCTGGGCACATAAATAATGAAGCACAACATTGCAATTTAAATATCAGCTATTAAAATCTATACCTAATTCAAACTGAGAAATTGTATGTAAGTACTAAGATTTCAAAAAAATAACATCATTAACAAAAAGTACTTATATAAATATTGAAAAATTGCTGAAAAACAATAATTTGGGTCTTACCACAAGTAAAACAAAACAATAAAGTTTATATTGAATTGCCTCAAAGTTGTTATTGGTGCCTCTCAACGTAACTGATTGTCAGAGCTGGTCATTTGCCACTATGCTTTACCTACCTATATTTTTTATATACCTTATTAAATTTTTCATAGTAGCTTTGACAAAGTGCTCTCTAATTGCTATTTTTACTTCACTTCTATAGATATATGACCACATTTTCTCTACGCACCACCTACATTTTACCACCCTGCCAAAGGCTATAAAAACATGACTTAGGTACAGCGCAGAATTATTTACTTTATTATAATCAAACACAGCTTGAGATCATCATAATTTCCCTGTCCTTGTCTCACACAAATGTAAGATATGATAATCAAACTCAGCCAGTATCAGCCTGCAACATGTAATAAGTGTTAATTACTTTGTATAGGTACATAGCTGTTACTATTGAAACAATTTAGTTATGGGAGCAAAAAATAAACAATGATTAAATAACAATCATTTATTTAAAACAAGCGACCTGCCCAGCTGTTTCACCTGAGGCACACCTAATAAGAGTCATAGAGTGAAGTAATATACATATACACCTTCCTCTTGAATCACTCTACCTATTAAAAAAAAAACAATCAACATCCGTTGCAGTTTTAAAGATTTAAGCAAACATACCAACAGACCGACAGCTACTTTATTTTATATTATGAAGTGATAGCGCTGCATGTCACGGGTTTGATTCCCGCATGGAACACATATTTGTATGACCTATAGGTAGTTGTTCTAGGTCAGGCTGTTAGTGTATGTGAGTAAATTAAATGTTTGTAAATGCACCCACAATACAGGAGAAATTCCTAATGTGGGACGATGTTTTTTATTTTAAAGTTAACTGTGCATAATATTGACAAAGGTTCTAGTGCTTCTTCTTAATAATGTGAGTATAGTCTATAGGCTCATTATCTTACATTACTGATCTCATTATCAAAGGACATTAAGGATCACAATGTCTAATTAAATTACTTCGGCATGGTAAGTAAGAAGCACAGATTCCAAGTTACCTGCCACGGATTGATATCACTTTTACGGCAAGTTATAGATGTTCAGGAAGGCAATTTTCAGCATACTATGTTTACATACTTCAGAAAACAATCAGTGAGCTTGATAGGTTAACTGACCAGAGACCAGGCACAACGATAAATACAAGCAAGGACGATAAATCTGCGGTCTCTAGTGCCTTCAGGTCTGTACAGTTCTTCGATATCCGTCAAGGAGTTTAAAAAACTGGCTTCTCTGCTGATCAAGTTGCCCAGTGCAGCGTTCCAACTTCGTGAGATGGCCTGCAAAACAAAACGCGTTAGTTATGATGTAACGACTCGATTATTAATTAACAACACTCACGCTTACGATACTTAGGTATGTAGGCTTTACTTTAAACTTGCTACCTTTCTGTTTGAAATCTTTCTTTTGAATATCTTCGCCTCATCATAGTAACTTTAGTCTGACGTGCTATTTGCTTTTTTATTTCCCTCTGAGGCTACACTTTATAAGTTTAGAACACTATAATCAGTTAACTTTAACAAATCTTAATAATTTGCAATGAATAGAATCACAATATATTTACGTTTCAAATGTCAAATCAACGAATATTTAACGACGGACACGAGGGTTGCTAGATAGTTTTCCCACAGGGTATTTTTTTTTTTCTTTTAAAATTAAGTTTTTTTTAGTTATCAACAAAATTTAATTTTAATTATATTTAAATTAATTATTAAAAAGCGGTAAATAAACAGACGTATACCAAGATACAAAAGGCATTTTTAGTCCATTTATTGTTTTCTAATTATTATAAACGTTAAACCTCTACGTAACGTTGGATACCTACTACATCATAGGTTTTAAATATTACACTCTGTATTCGAGTCAAGACATTAAAATTTTAATTTTATTCGTAAAATTGTCTCTTTAAGTCACTTCATTCTTTCTTTTTCCAGTTTTAGTAAATAAAAACAATCTGACAACACTAAACAAACAAAAGTGACGTTTTTAAGTAAACATCGGATTCGCTCATAAACGTCAGTTGGCAAGTGGGATGCGTTGTGAAAATTGCATATTAATTTATGATTTTTGTCTATTTTTATCACTTGATGGGCAGGGCAGGGCGCATAGCCCGAAGGACCGATGGCGCTAAAAGTTTTCGAGTGGCGGCCGTGTACTCGGAAAAGCAGTGTGGAGGGACGCCTCCCCACCAGATGAGGTGACACATGACGTGTTAGATTTTAATGAAAAAAATATAAAATCCGCTCTGCAACCAAAAATTCTTAATTATAACTAATAGGTACTCCAGCAATTCAATGAAAAATAAAAATGAGCAACATATTGATTAATTATGAACTGACGTCATTAGCTTTACAATCCTTACTAAAATTATAAAAGCGAAAGTGAGTTTGTTTGTTTGTTACCTCTTCACGCTTTAATGGCTAGGTTTTGTGATGAATTTTGGTACCTACATAGATAGTTGGGAACCAGGAGTCGGACATAGGCTAATTTTTATTTGAAAAAAGTGGGATGTGAGGGAGAAAGAGGGAAGAAAAGGGAAAACTTAGCGTTGCTATTGCAAAATAATAAGGCGCTACCGAATTTAACGCGAGTGAAGCCGCGGGCAAAAGCTAGTTTACTATAAGTACAAATTAACATTAAAGTGAGATCTTTAACAATTGTTCAAATATTGAACTGGTAACAGAGTAGGTAGTCCACCTCCTCTGTTGCTTCAACCTCTTTCCTTCTGGATCAAAACCGATTATTTTTTTTTGGAATTCCAAAAAAAAAATTGAATTTCGAATTTTATTCTGTCGTTTGCGTCATCTTCAACTTTTTTGTTTCGTGTTCAAATATCTTATTTTTAAAAGTTGCTTCATTTTTAAAACTAAACTTAGTTAAGTGTTGTGTTATGTGCTTCCTTTAACTCGAGTGAAGTTTTAAAATATTGCTGAATTGCCTAAAATGTTATCTACCCTGGTAAAGGTTTGTTGTGAACTTATTTAGATTGTACATAATAGTTACCAACCCTCATGACCGTTACATAATATTAAATTGTTTTATTCTTGTTGTTCATAGGGTCCACCCTTGGGGCTGTACAAATAAACGAAAAAGTCAGTATGTGTGTTCAAAAGAATTCTCGGAAGACGTGGCTTCAATCGGCTGTTGCACTCGTGAGTAAGTTTACCAAGCTTTAAATACAGGTTTTTCACAGGAACTATTTATCTAGGAGGATGTGTGTGCTTGTTCTGCTTGTCCACCATTGTGTGTCCTATAGTGACCACGATGGCGTGACAGTCCAGTGACCTACTGTCCGCACACAATCATCTCACTCGAGATGTGTTCATCTCGAGTGAGATGAACACATCTCAACTCTCTCGACAGAATGTCGTCTTGTGTATCTGTAGCCGTGAATCTTCATTACGTTCGCGCCTATTTTTGATTTATGGAAAACCGGGATCCTCTGAAAAATAAACGATTTTAATTTATGATTTATCTTTTTATACTTACTAATTATCGGTTAGAATAATATTACTACGGAATAGTTATTAACCACTACGCAAACGATGTAGCGGACAAATAGGGATATAAAAATTGCACAAAGTTTTCAATATATTTATTGGTTTGTAGACAATTTAATTTAAACTAGTTGCAAAACTTGAATAGTACATTTTTTTATTTATATCTACACAAATCTGTAACATTCTTTTTCGTTGAATTGCACACAAACTAAAAAGCACTCATTGCGCGGGAGCAGTGCGAGTTCGTTCATCACCACTATACCTATACTAGCGTTGTCACTCACTAAGAGGAGTAGGTGTTAATTAAGTTACGGCTCATCAGAACATTATACATCACAAGAGTATACAGATTATAAACTAATGTGTAGTAATAACGTTTCTCCATGGAAAGGTTCTTATATTTTAGTAATTTATACAAAAATGACTTTTATTTAATAATAATAATGTTGCTCATAGCTGCATACACCCATTTAAGAATGTTTCAATAGGTACGTACCATTCAAATTTTGCTCAATTTAACATACCTACCTACTGTTGGACTCGTACAGTAAAACTCACTTTTCAATTCAACTAAATACTTTATTCCACTGACTTTCTAGTCACACAGGTCAAATCAAAAATTGGGTTGGTTGTTTCCATGGAGAAGAACCGGCAAGAAACTCCATGGTTACTCTTTTAAATCATTTGGTTTTACAATGTTGTTGTTACAGAGCGTTAGTACTTAAGTAGGTTTATGAGGACGGCGTAGGTCCGACAATCGTCCTTGCTTACTTTACGATCATAACCGACTATAGTACGGCCAACGAGAAGCGATACGAAAGGTCTTAACCTAAAGAACAACTGTGGCGTTGACAATCTAATATTTAGCTCTTTCCATCTTGTGCCTTTGTTGTAATGTCTCGTTCTCCCGGCAAAAACATGACAACGTTAAGACGGGTTCGCCAACATTCGGGCGGCCATTTTAGATGGGGTTTTAACATGGGTTTTGGTTACATTTGGTATCGCTTCTCGTTGGCCGTACTATAGCTTTAAAACTCACGCACCACTCTGATAACTGACAAAACTCGGGGTCGAAATAGCGCATTGGTACAACCTGATAATATGAATATAAGACAAACAATTATAGATTAAGTTTACATATTCGATTTATCGTTATATAATATTTCAGGAATTAATTAAACATAATTAAATTGTACCTATTATAAAATGAATAAAATTAGTAAAACGGAACATATCAAAAAAGCGCCATTTAGTGGTCAAAGGTATACATTATATACAATAATCAATATTGCGTATCTAAATCAACTGTTCCAGTTACAATGCAATTATTGAAGCTATACAGGATATCTTAATTAATCATGACTAGCACACCAAACTGTACCTACGAAATAGTTTGTTACTCATGGTACAAGTCGCTACTACTTTGTACCCTATTCCAACACTACGTATGTAAATTCCTTAGTTTCTTTCAAAATAGTTATGTGGAGAAAAATGAAATGGTTCAAGGGTTATCATAACAATCGTGGCATGTATGAAAGTGAATCCGAAGGAAAAAAATGCTATACAGCCTGACATCCGATTACGTTATTAACGAACATCCAAATTTCAAATCCAGTAACTTAGTTTTAGAAAAATGTATTTCCCTGCATGAATTGGAGAAAAATATAAAATGTTCAGATACAGCTCCAGGTTGCGACGGTACATCATTTCAATGTAAAAAAAATTACCTACCTACTAATGCAAAATTTATTTTAATTGATTTATATAATTTATATTTACAAAATAGTTTTGTTTATAGGGAATGGCATGATAACCAAATATTCCCCATTTCAAAACCTGGGAGAAATCTTGACTCATTAGATTCTCCAAGGCTCTCTAATTCCCTGATATCTCGCTTGTGCAAAACGTTTCACACATTTCTTCTTTAATCTTGCATCCTAATATAAGGTAGATTGTACAAGGCTCACACAACTTTGTTTTTATCTTAAAAAAACGTTGCCCCACACTAGGAATTTCTCCTGTGTTGTGGGTGCGTTTACAAACATGTAAACTCACATACCTACACGAACAGCCAGATCCGGAACAACTATCTGTAGGTCATACAAATATTTGTTCCGTGCGGGAATCGAACCCGCGACACGCAGCGCAGCAGTCAATCGCTCAGCCCCTGCGCCAACCGTGTCGTCAAACTATTGTTACATATTGTTTTATGTTCCTTCAATCTAAGCAAATAAATTTTACTTTACGTTACTTGAGAAAAAAATAGATGTTACTTAATGGACTTGGGAAACAAAGCTCGAATTTCCTTAAACCCAATTTTGGACAGGGTCGAGTTGTTTCGACCGGACACATGGTCGACTTATAAACCAAGACAAGATCCAACATGTTGTAGGGTGCACTCGAAATGTTGACATCGTGCCTCAGTCATGAAAAACAGCAAGATTAATAAATAATTTAGGTAGCCATAATATTATAGCTGATTAAGACGCATAATTATAACTAAACTAGAACACGAATTAGAGGAGTCCCTCTGGCTCTGTTTACAGATTATTTCTAGGATAGACAGCAACATCTAAAGATAGGTACATCTAAGATAGTGATGAGTAAAAGCCAAGCTTCGGTGTCCCACAAGGGACTGACGCTTTTCTTTATAAATATGCAGCCTTTGCGAAATAAAGATTCAAATGACAAAGCCAGAAATTTCGTTGGAGATACATGGGAATGTGAATATTTATGCTAAAAAGGGACTCATAAAGGTTGCTAAATGGTTAAATATTTTGTTACTAGCACTAAACACCTGCTTCAAAAACAAAATTTATTGCATTTACAAATTACAACTACGCTTAACCCGTATTATCTTAAAAGTATATATATAGTCATAATCATAATCTTAGAAGACATAGCTGTGATGAGCCATGTCTTCTACTTTAGTACGAATTGTATTTGCAAAAAAATAACAGAAGTTACAAATACAATTACTAAGCGGTATTATAGTAGACCAACGATTATGTCTCGAACCATCATTTAGATTTTCAGGCATTTAAGACAAGTTTTCACTTCTAATTTACTGAAAACCTGTTTGGGGCGGGGCCACTAAAATCAAGTTCCTAGAACTGGAAAGAGCGCAAAGGTTTTTCTTGAAAGTGATATATGTATTTTAAATCGTATAGAATCTCCACTGAAAACCTATTCATTAAGTGGCCTTCTCTCAGTCAAAACATTTTATGTACCTACTCCTTGTTGCTATAAAACTACACAAATCCCTCCGCTATTATATTACACTCAACAAAAATAGAAGAAAAAACCACCAGGAGTGTCGGTTAAAACCTTGTATGACATTTGTGTATGTAAAAAAAAATTTTACCAGGCAATCCGCTTCCATCTACAATTAATTTAATACGCTTTAAATATTAACTCATAACTTTTAAGAATGTAGTAAATATACGATAGACTGGTTAAACTACAAAAGCTATGATGACATTGAATCTGTTTTAATACAAATTGAATATAAGACACGCAAACAAACCACAGAAACACACACAAGTTTGTGTGTGCTAAGTATAATTATAATATATAAGTTAAATTTATTTTGTATGTACACTCCTGCATTATTATTGTTTCTAGTTTTGAAGAGCGAGGTCTCCCAGCACAGGTAACTCTAATAAATAGAAGAAGGCCACTATTGTTTAAATATCTAATTGTAAAAGTTTTTTTTATTAACTGAAACAATTTTTTATTAGATTTCCTTAATGTTGGTCATAAAAGTCACGAATACTTTCGACAGGCAAATGGTTGTGCAAATGATTGATGCGAAAGATCGTATTGTCGTCATAAGTGAAGACAATGGCCCTACATCCATTTTTCGTATGTGATGAGCAACGCCATCTTGTTTTGCCATTCTTCGAGTACTGTAGTTTAAATCGGTGACCGGACAATCGAAGTATATGTCCTCCTCTTGCGGACACCGTGAACATTGGTCCTGAAAAAGATGTTAATTCAAGCTCAAGAATTCAATTTTATGGGCCCAAATTACACTGAGCAGAGTTACTTACAAAATTTACTATAAGATACCATGCATGTGTGTGGATATACTAAACTAAAAATATGTTGTTAATAAAACAACAAAACCTTTATTACGTTATTTATTTATGCCACATGGATTAATTAGATTTAGATCATAATATAACATAAGGCTGTGGAACACGCGCACCTGTACAAGTAGCGCGCGAAGGCACTTCAGCGGCGGGAATCCCTGCTGCCGCGGCAAATTGCCGCCCAGCGGACAGACCTCCGGTACGATGTCATGGTGGCATGGAGAGATCGAATGTCGCAACCCCGTGCCGAGCACACCACAAATGTGGCGGTAAGTCCCCTCTTTGAGAAGTGGCTGGAGAGGCGTCATTCAAATTCAAAAAATCAATTCAAAATCCATTTATTTAGCGTACTCATTGTTCGTTAGCATAAGTACATAATTGTTAAGGCAGACGTAACAGAAAACTTATAGGATTATCAGCGAGTTCCAAACTAGGCACAGCCTGTATCTTGGTGACCCAGACACTACACAAGGTTACTATATTTCGAGTTGTTCTGCTAGCGCAAAAATGGTATTATCTAGAATTACAATTATTACCAACGTTATTATAGAAAAGAAATAAAAGAATTCATAAAACTAACTTATTAGAAATCCATTGATAATATTAAAAATAAAAAATAAACATACGGAAATAAGAAATTAAATTAACAGCAATTTAGGAAAGTGTCTGTGTGTTTGTGTGTGTGTAAGTGTCAGTGTGTGTGTGTGTTTTATTCGTGTATTTTGTGGGTGTGTATCTTACCATTTATGGGTATCAACTTTAGGAGCAAAGAAGACGTTCAGTTTCCTCATATGTTCTGCCTAGTAACCATTCCTTTAATTTAGTTTTGGCGTAGTCATTTGTTACACTGAAAGTTGTCGTCGATCGCCGGGAGGACACGGTAGAGCACACAGTGGCGGTCTGCCCAATTTGGGCGGAGCACCGCCGTTCCTTCGTAGATGCGATCGGCGGCGGCGATCTCTCGCGTACGGCCCTGGTTCAGTCTACCCTCCGGAGCGAGAGGGAATGGGAAGCGGTCACCTCCTGCGAAGTAGTCATGCTAACGAAGGAGGTGGTCGGGCGTTTGAGGGAGAGAACCTCAAACCAACCCAACCGCCGCGGGAGATGCCCCGGGCGTCGGGCGCCGGGAGACGACTCCCGGCCACCGTAGATGTGGGCCTGTGGACGGTGAGCAATGGGTAGCTCACCGTCCGTCCGTCTATTGAGGACAAGCCGTGTCGACGGCGCGTTAGTGTTTCACGTGCGCCTCAAAGAGATGTCAGCAAAATAGAGGGGCCTGCCAGGGCCTCCCTCTGGGTTGCGGGTGTTCGAAAGAGATACCGCGGGCCCGGAACGTAAAGGGCAATACAAAGAACATGGGTGAGTTTTAGTCAGTACAAATCTGACACTCCCCCCGCTCCGCCAGGTGCGGGGAAAGTTATTTGATGATTTCCCATTCGCAAAAAAAAAGTCTTGACTCTTGGAAGTCTGCTGCAAACAATAGGTGTACCTACCCCGATATAAAGATTAGCTTATATCTGTCATAATATGTCATATTAAGTCTGTTCATTACGTGCTAAGTTAATAAAAATAGGTAGGTACTCAAAGTAAAACGTATAACGATAACGAAGAAAATAACATTAGTAAGGACTTTGACACGAAAGGCAAAGAAAAGTCTACATCACTACATTTTTATTTATTTTAAATAATTCAATTACAATAGAAACACACAGAAATACACTATTTATTACAATTTGTTTACTGCCCAGGCGTCTGTTTAGTTATAGCCATGTTGAATATTGTATAAATATTGTATCCCATTAGGGGAATGATTGTGATCTCCCTTGCAGTCGACAATACGATCGTCTTGTGTATAGACGGCAGCGTTGCACCCTTTCCTATGGTGCGTGGAACACATCCATCTCGACTTATGACTCCTGGAGATCCTATGTAGGCAGTATGTGTATCCTGAGAACAGGATTAGTTTTCCGCCTTGTCTTGAGGTGACGTAGTGTGCCAACACTGTGAATAATTTATTTATTACGATCATTATTTCTGAAGTACCTTTCTATCTAGCCAACACATACTGTGTCTCTAATTTCGTGCATTTACCCTTATATTTAGGTCTTAATAAATTCGAAACTACGAAAACAAAGGTAGGTATTTTATTTTCAAATAATATTTGTCCACAAGGTATAAATGACAATTAGTCAAACGTACTTCCGATAGGTACCCTACATACCTACTGAAATTAGCAAACGCTTGTGCAATTTTCTACCCACTGTACTTTACATTGACTTACAAATTGAATTAAACTGATGAATCGAGGAGTGTATGGCGAATTATGAAAACAGACAAGTCGGCGTAATCATCGAATTATTTGTATAATTCGCCTGATTACAGTCTGCCGTATGTGTTAGAAAGATGGGAATGCGTTACAAAAATATATTTTATGTAACCACTTGCTTAAAAACTATTGTATTGCCGAAAATCTTGACGACGAATTTAAGGTTTCTCCTTGATCCAATTAACTTTAGGCACATGGTTATGGTCTAACTTGATGGATATAATTAAATCATTTATTGTGTAGACAACTGCTCTGCATCCATATTGTTGATGCGTAGAACACGCCCATCTTGATTTCTTATTGAAGGCAGTACTTTGACGATAGAAAGAGTAGCCAGATATTAGGATGAGCTTATTTCCCCTCTTTGAGTAGACGTATTTGGCGATGCCTGTAAAAAAAAAATATAAGTACTTTAAGACCGTTCTTTTGGAACACATAGAATTACAACATTATTTACGTAGCGGTCTACGTTACGCTTCAAGGCAGTAACTGAAGCGTTCCGTGGCTTTGGCTCCAGATATAACTTTTCAAAAACAAACAGCTGTTTACTACATGGAAACGAAAATGAAATTGGTTTAATTTCTGAGTTCAGGGTAAAAATAATATTCATTCGATATGAGATGGTATGATGATGCAAATATAATATATCAAATAAATAATAGATCAAAATTACGATGAACAGACTGTGTAATAGATGATACTGTTGGAAAAGGCTTTGGAAAAAGAAGACAAGCTGCGCCGGTTTCAAACAAATTGACATAAGTGCAGTAGAATGATAAAAAAACCTTAATTTTTTTCAGAACCTTTATTTTTGCAATGCATCAAATATAACGTAGGATAAAGGACTGTTACGTAGAAAAAGAGGGAAAATTAAAAACAAAACCAAGAATGATAGGTAGGTACATCTTTTAATTACTAGCTTCCGCCCGCGACATCGTCCGCGTGGCATAGATACTTTGGCCTAACGCTAACTTTAACCCACGTGATGATCGAAAAAAAAATATCTTTCTCTCCCCTTTTCTTCCCTCTATCTCACCCGTCTTACTTTAAAAAAATAAATCATCAGCCTATGCCCGTCTCCAGGGTCCCAACTATTTCTGTACCAAAATTCATCAAAATCGGTTTTGCCATATAGAATGAACACAAACGAACTCACTTTCGCTTAATGTTATAGTTAGGATAGTAAGAATTAAGTCAGTAGTAAGTAAGCTACAATTATTTTCACATTATTTTGTTTTGTAAAAGCTTATTACTGCGTACCCCCCGCTCCGCACAGAGCAGGTTAAGTTTTTGTTGATTGTCCATCCGCAAAAAAAGGACCTTATATGCAAATCCAGTTTGATTCAAAACCATAGAGAAACAAAAAGTAATAAAGACAACGAATAAGTTATCGCACTTAAGTGCTATGTTACAATTTGCCGCAGAGGCGTCTGTCGCGAGCCTCTCTGCGGCTAATCACAAGCTATAATATTGTTTGCCATTAGGAGAATGATTATGTTCTCCCCTCCAGTAGACAATACGATCGTCTTTTGTATGGACCACAGCTTTGCACCCTTTCCTATGGTGCGTGGAACACCACCATCTCGACTTTTGGCTCTTGGAAATCTTATGTAGCCCATAGGTGTATCCTGATAATAGGACAAGTTTTCCGCCTTGCCTTGAGGTGACGTAGTGTGCCATCGCTGTGAATAATTTGAACTTGTTATACCTTAACATTTTATCTGAATTACCTTAAGATCTACCCAGAACCAATGTTTGTCTCCAATTTCGTGGTTTACCCGGATATTAAAGTCACTTATAAATTCGAAACTACGTAAACAATGTAACATATCTGAATAACATTTTGCCTAACAATAACGACGATGGTTGATACAACGATAAGGTGATAATGAGAACGAATCTAGATTTGAAAGGTAAAGAAAACCGTTGCTTGTTATGTTGTCTTTTTTATTGAAAAAAAAAACAGAAATAAGCAGATACATTGTCGTAAGTTTTATTCATAGCATTGGTGTCCAGTTTATGATGACTGACTCGCTGTAAGGGATCCCAGCATAATTATATGATGGACCTATGAGGGCTGGAATTTTTCCGTTTTATTAGATAGCATATAGCGTTTTAAATACATAGGCAACAAATTAAACAGCAGATTTTTGCCCAAGGTAAAAAAATGACATTATGTACCTCGTGCAAAGCTCAGTATCGTTTCAAATCAGGATCGGATAGAGAAAAAAAATAGACAAATAAAAAGTGATATAATGCTGCCAAGTGAGTTTTTGAGTGTGTATAATGTGAACTTCATACGAGTTTCTTATTCATTGACTCGGTAACACTTTTTTTTGGTAGTACTTTTGCTGCCCGTAAGGAGGATGATTGTGCACTGTCTTCGTGAAGACTATTTGATCTTCCACTGTATGGAGAACAGCCTTGCATCCCTTCTTACGGTCAGTTGAACACATCCACCGCGTCTTGCGATTCAAAGGACTCGTGAAGTGCCGGTTATAAGTGTACCCCCACAAAAGGATGAGCTTCTTGCCTCGCTTTGAGCAGATGAAGTTTGCACAGTCTGTAAATAAAGTAAATATTGTTATCTTTGTAGAATGTTGGTAAACTAACTATTTACGTCTTTTATGTTACATTCACTAAACGACAAAATCTATTTGCCTGATAGGAACAGCTTACTACGACAGACATGTGAAGTCGACAATGACTTAGTTGGCGCAGTGGCTGATCCATTGGCTGCTGCGCTGTGTGTCGCAGGTTCGATTTGAACTTGTTCCGTGTCTGGCTAATGTGGTAAACTTTAAAAAGAAACACTTTGATAGGCAAGTAGTAGGCAACAAAATAAAACTTGTTTTAAAATGAACAAAAGCAATACTTTGAACATTATGAAATAAGGAGTGTTTATTATCTATCTTTATTAACCTTTAAAACATATTAGGATTATCGTTGAACCAATTCACTCTTGGCAAATGTCCATAGTTCAAATTTGTGGTACTCGTAACATCTATGTGATCTCTTTTTGTGTAGAGAACAGCTTTACATGAGAGTAGTTTCAGAGTAGCCAGAGACAAGAATATAACGCTCTCCCTGTCTTTTTGAGTAAACGTGTTTTACAGACGGCCGCATTCATACCTGAAAGTTTGTGTTCGTCAGTAAAGAAAAGGTAGATACGCCATTGTTTCTGTTGCTAAAATGTGTTCTGTAACTACGGTGCCGAACATCACTTTCCATTTGTGCTTCATTTTTGGCGTGTTCTAAAAGTCAAAGTTTCATAATTCGAAAGAGATTTCTTACAATTTTTATTATTGAACTTTGTTAAGTAAAATGCTTACCTTTATTAATCAAAGCGAATCTTACCTTCCAAGAGTAAGAAAATGTCATGATGGATTAGCTACAAAATATAAAAAAACCGACTCCCAAAAAACACAAAAAGACGGAAAATAAGTATATACATTCCGGAAGTCGGTGACTTTTATTTGATTCATCAATTTTTTGCCACCAATTGCCGGGGGTGAACTTATTGTCCTTAGTGTCATTTTGCAAGTAATTTTTAATTTCAGAATTTTTAGTTCTGGTATGATGGTTCATACCAGAACTAAAAATTCTGAAATTAAAAATCATTTTAGTTTTAAAGAATTTTTAGTTTCGGTATGAACCATCATAAGTACCAGAACTAAAAATTCTGAAATTAAAAATAAAAATAAAAAATAAAAAAAAATCTGTATAAAAATCTGTTTGAGTTACCAATCTCAAACAGATTTTTATCGAGTATCCATTTTTAATTTCTAATAAAAGATATAAGCATATATTTTATTTACATAAAAAAAATCCATAGTAATATTATAAAAGCGAAAGTGAGTTTGTTTGTTTGTTACGTCTTCCCGCCTAAATGGCTAAACCAATTTTGATGAGTTTTGGTACAGAGATAGTAGGGACCGTGGAGAGGACATAGGCTATTTAAAAAAAAAACGATTGAGATATGAGGGAGAAAGAGGGAAGAAAAGGGAAAACATAGCATTGCTATTGCAATAAATAACGCGCAAGGGCAAAAACTACAGGTAGCCGGTACCTGTAAATCAGGAAAGGGGAACCCCAAATTTACCGCGAGCAAAGCCGCGGGTAAAAACTAGTCTTTAAATAAATTAGATCGCTTTACAAATGCCATTCAATTGTTTTATGATCATGTTGGTTATTTGCTTTTAATAAGAAATCCTTAAAGGTATATGCTGAAGCATTGATTGCATTCCATGTTGCTCTATGATGCGGCAGTGAGTTCTGTCGGTGGAAGTTATATGCAGCAATCACCAACATATTCTGACCACGTTGTGTCTTAACGAAGCTAAATGATTCTGTAAGGGAATGGTTAGAAATAAATATAGTTTTTGGATGCAAATCTATGCAATAACAAGAGTCTATAAATTTAGAAACTTCATGTCTGTGGAGAGTCGATAGCTAATTTAGTTTTGGAGAGTGTCATCTGTCACTTAGATCGATTTTACCAACTCTTTCTATGATACGATTTGTGAACAGAATTTTCATAATGTTTCCTCAATAATATGAATTCCGTTGTAACAATAAACAAAAAGTGAAGTAAAGCTTTTACCCATCCTGCAAATTATACTAAAATGGACAAAATATGATTGGTTTCTAAACAGTTTAACAATTATTGGCAAAAATAATACATTAATTTTAAACATTGTCCAATCTATTACATTGTCTTTGTAATTATTACATTTATGAATATGCAACAAACTGTTTATCATTATGAACGCAAATATTCTATATTTGCTTACTTCAGTAAACCATGTTGATGGTATTGTATTATATCATTATGATGCACACCACACTATGAAGTTTATTTGAAGCTGGAAATAGTTTTCAACTGTAGATTGGTATATAGAGTCTCATTTAACGTTATAGTGTTTTTAAATAAAAAATAGAGACCCATGAACTACATACTATGTATACTAATGCTTGTTGAAGTTGCAGTCATTATAACTGAGTAAAGTACTTTTTGCAATTTTTTTTGGAAAATCTTTTCTTTTTTGGTTTGAATGGTAAATACCTGTCATTTGCCCTTTCTACCTGTGTCGTCTTGACTCAATGTTCTCCGTACAAATGTGAGTTTACCTGAAAGAAAAACATCAATCAGCCTTTACATAGAAATCTAACATTATTTTAATAACCATTTGCCATAGTAATAAATTAGAATTAGAGTAAGACAAACAATTTATTAATTCTCTTATTTTATAATATTTTTCTATGATTAGCTTCACAATTTATAATAAGTAAACATGACACAAACATGAGTAAAACTCTTACAACATATCATAATCAGTCACAAATTTACATTACATTTTAGACAATTTCTGGATGATGTAAGGTCTGTAACGACAATATTAAGCATTTAAGTTTAGTTTATCAACTTACATCCTGTTGATAAACTAAACTTAAATGTAACAAACGGTACTTGTACGCATCTGAATCGTTAATACAAAAATACATTAGAGTAGGTATATTAGACGCACCTAACCTTAAGCGCAGTAAATTCGTAACGTGAACAAGTTAGGTAGGTATATAATATTTTGAGAACATAATTAATGTACGTTAAAATTCGTCATTATGAAAATAAAATTGAGAGCTATTAATAAACACAATATAATTACATATACTTCTCAAAGGGTTGGGCTGATGTGTACACACACATTGCGCCAGTTATGTTTAAGTCTCATATAATAGAGAGTGAGCCAGTTAAAAAGCTACAAGATTCCCTTTCTTCCTTTACTATGTTCTGGATGATGATTGTGTGTCGGCAGTGGACTGCACAGGTCGCCATCAATCATGTAAACGAAGCTATTGCAGCCTTTCTTATGTTGAGTACACCGCCATCTTGTTTTTTGTAATCCATTGTCAATATGCCTCCTTACGTGAACGTTGTACTTGAAGCCAGCTAGTATTAATTCATGTTTTCCTTTTCTATTTGTTTCGAATCGTGGCATGAAAAAAATATGTTCTGTAAAAAAGGAAAACTAGGTTTCATTATAATTAATGGTGGCAGGGGAGAGTTGATGATTGGTCAAGTAATCGATAAAAAGGCGGTTTCAATGTCAGTGCTAAGGGGTCAAAAAGGAGATTGTTGTCGCCTGTGGAAATACTTTTGTGTTGTTATGTATCACACAATTTGGAGTCCATGATGCACATTGTCGCTCATGAAAATGTCTTACAACTATCCAACTGATTAGGAGAGTCGTTTACTAGTTATTATCATAATTGGCTACTATGTCTTAAGCAAAAGGACTTATAAAAAATAATTACCATCACAAATTAAAAAAATATCTCATTTTGTTTGTAACTGAAATAGTATTTAAATATGAAAGTGGTAAGTGATTAGGGAAAATGAATAAAAACGGAAAATAGCAAAGGCAATAAATTTGTATTCCAGTTCCACAACATAAAACGTCTACAGTATACTGCTGGGAAACACGCCCTCCGTTACCGTTCAATAAAATATTTTGACTATGAGTCAAAATATTTTTAACAAAATACTACAAACATTTCTATAATATCTATAGGTGATAAGTTCGGAAGCAACAACGATCTTTGTTTAAGCAAAGATCCACACGACATTTTTCGCAGGATATGAAGGTCTTTCCTTTGCAGTGAGGATATTTACAACGTTGCCGACTGCGATTCCAAACCGGATAGTGCTCAATTCCGTCAAATCTTACATTAGAAGGTGGACAGCCTCTTTTGCGACAGTTCTTACTCTTGTTATCAATTTCATTAAGCACAGTTGACGTCTTGTTTTTGTATGTTTCAAAGTCTTCTTGGTTCAGTGGATTTTTTGTTGTTGCGATTAGCGTTTGATCCCCAATTCTTTTGTTCTGTAACCAGATACCTGAAAATCAGATAGAAGTGAGCCAATTCAATTTCGAAATTTGAATGGTTTAGTAAATACAATTGGATGTCGACAGTTGCGTTACGTTCCTGCGCTCGAATGATGTAAGAACGACATTTGCATTTAAAGTGGTGCCACTGAAAACACTGACGCCAAAGACATTTGATTTGAAAGTAAAGGTACATATCAAACGACAAAACCTAACAATATTTCCCGTATGTAAGCCCATACTACTATTACACCAAAATTATAATCCAACTTTCCTGGACCGTATAAATTATACTCGTTATCACTAACACCACACCGATAACAGAATGAATCAAATAGAAGGAACATGGGTGGGTTTTAGTCAGTACAAGTCTGACACTCCCGGAAGTTATTTGATGATTTCCCACCCAAAAAAAGAGGTAAAAGGGTTAGCCATAGGGTGGTGTACCAAAACGTCGATTGAAAGACTATCTTGTTTTTATGGTTTTTATTATTTTCTTACGCACGCAATTTATTGATTCAGAAAGCTGTTTTCGTTAATACACACGTTATACATTTGCAATTTTACTAATAACTAAAATAACCTTAATACACACCTTAAGGCGCGTATTGACGCAACAAAATACGACGAGAAAATTATGTCACGTAGTTTCTTTTCGCCACATTTTAATGATTATGTTCATTTTTTAAGGAAACAACGTGGTGTTTTACAGTATATAGCACTGCTTTACATCCGCGGTTATGATGGGTTGAACATCGCCACCGTTTCCTCAAAGTATTGTATCTCTTGTCTCGTACCTCGGAGTATCGGTAATCGTTGTGTAATATCAACGGATTGCCATTCACACTTGTGCCGTATGAAAACTGCGCGCTTTCGATTTCTAGAAACAAAAGAAAATAGTTGTTTAGGCATGACGAAATGAAGATGTTAGTATGGACCACGGCACAACACAACCAGTAGAAATAAGATGTCTTCATTTTCTTTTAAACTTCCGTAGGTACTACACTAGGCCTGCCAAGAGCACATCGATACAGCTGATGCTTGCAGAGAGATAAGGGTAGATTGAGGATCGGAACTGGAAGTCATGGGATGACGCAGGCTAGCAGTAACAGTAGCATTACTTCAAAATTCAATCTTGTTACCCTAATGATTACTAATATTTATATTTCTGAATATTGGAATCGAAAGAAAAAAAAGACAGTTTGCGACTAAAAGATAAAAAAAACACGTAACTGTTATTTATTGATGACCTTAATCAGACACAAATTACTAGAAAATTAAACTCAAAATTAAGTACACATAACAAACACACGCACACAAAACGACAAACAGTAAGAATATTTCATATTTATAATCTGAAGATTTTTGTAGTAATTTGAAACTATTAAAATATTTCAAATCTCTAGATATATATTATAGTATTTTTTTATGTTCCCAGCAAATACATCGATAAACACTTAAGTTTTGTAACGAACTTAAACTACCTATATGAGATCACTAAAACAGTAAAATACTACGTACACAGAAGCAGGAATTAAGTAAACAAATATTTTGACTAGAAATGGACTAGAAAAAACAACGTCTATTTTTCTTTTATGTCATAGATAGCGTAGCTTACACACACACACACACATAGACCGCAATACAATCAAAGACATGACACACACTCTAACACCTATATAATACGGCTGTAAATCTAATCAATATCTCTAGCTTCGATAGTTTATTTGTAAGATTATTGACAGTTTTACAACCGCAGTATAATTCACTCAGTAGAAATTTTCAGTTATTGTTCACCACTTGCGGATAACAATTAATTAGAAATAAGAGCAAAATTTTTATTATTATCTGTTATGTCACATAGACATTTGCGTTACTACTTATCTTATTTTGAAGTTTCTACAGTATTTTGTCATTGTCTTTTCACTGTGTTATTCCATAAAGCTTTATCTGCTTACAGTTGAGAGACATTTAAACGTCAACAAATGCATAAGAAAGATATGATTTTTCCATTTCAATGATTGTGGTCTCCAAGCATGGTCATGACAGTATCGTCGACGGTGATAGCAGTAGCCTTGCAGCGTATATGCTGGCTGCTGCACCGCCATCTTTGTTTCCGCGCGTCACTGCGAGACTTCTGCAAACAGTAGCGGTACTTGCCAACCTGCAGGATCGGGTTCCCTACATTCGACTTCACGATGCTCCAAGTATTTGCTGCAACAATAAATACAATAAGTTCTGTTAGGATAGGAGTAGTCTAAGTAACAAGACTGATACAGGTTTAAACATGGATCGTTACAATAGAGGTACAAAAAATAAGTATGTAGTGTGTAAAGTGAACTGTGAACAATAGAAAGATTTTGTATTGATTGACTAGATAATATTAAGATGACTAGAAGCTATGGCGAACAAACAAAGTCCTGATTAATCAAATAATTACAATTATTACGCAACTGTGAAAATACAACAATTAAAAGCAATTCCTATTGATTAACATTTTCTCTAATAATATTCATCAATATTCACTCAGTATTCATCACTCACTCACACCACACGATTCCCACCCAGGACAAACTTTGTGTGATGAGCATGATTGTTTGTTCTGTGTCTGGGTGTGATATATCTGTAATATGTATGTATTTATCCTTACTAATAATATTATAAAAGCGAATGTGAGTTTGTTTGTTACCTCTTCACGCTTTAATGGCTAAACCGATTGTGTTGAATTTTGGTACATAGATAGTTGGGAACCAGGAGACGGACATAGGCTAATTTTTATTTAAAAAAAATGGGATGTGAGGGAAAAAGAGGGAAGAAAAGGGTAAACTTAGCGTTGCTATTACAAATCAATAAGGCGCAAGGAGAACTGTGTTACCCCAAATTTAACGCGGGCGAAGCCGCGGGCGAAAGCTAGTAAATTATATAAGTATGTATATCAGTTGTCGGTTACCATAACACAAGCTCTGCTTAGCTTGGGATCAGATAGCCGTGTGTGAACTGTCCCAAGATATTTATTATTATTACTTTTTATTATTCCATCTGATGATATAAAATGAATGTCATGTCTACATTAACATAATATTTATTGTGTGTGAATGAAGAGGTGTGTGTAGGTACGTGCCTAATATTAAGACCGAAACCTTGTTATACAGCCATTATAAAATTGTTGAAATAAATGATTTGAGTTCGAATTGTGACTAGGGCTTTAACCCTGACTGCATAAACGTTACTAATTTTATTTAAATCTAATGACAAAATGTTAATAAATGTGTTCCCCATGGCCTTCTTCAAGTTTTGATTGGTGGTACATATTACGAAATTCACATAAAAACTGTTTTAATAGTTGATAATAAAGTATAGGCTTCTTTGAATGAATCTAACTTAAACAGTGCAGAAACCTATTCTTTTAAATTCTCAAACACTAGTTAAGTTTAAGTCACTCTCTTTATCTGCGTATTGTAGCAACTAATTTTGATCAAAGAACATTTTGAGTGCTTATGGGTATTTATAACTCTTTTCATGATGATGGACCGCATTCAGTGTGACCACAACATCATTGACAGTGGTGGCAGTAGCCTTGCAGCGCGCGTGTTGTCTATTGCACCTCCACTGCTTCATGACTGCATCACTGCGCTTCTTCTGCAGACAGAACCAATACCCATCTATCACCAGTATTGGGTTCCCACGTTTAGACCACACGTATCGGCACCGCTTACCTTCTGTTGCCGCCAATTGGACTGAAATGTTACGTATACACGTTTAGTTTGGATGACAATGCTACGTCAGCTATATGACGGACTCCCCAAGAAAAATAACGTCAATCTAAAGCGTGTTTTTTTAAACTACTTACACTTATTAATAACTTTATCCTTGGTTATTTAAATTCATGAATTTGGATTTTCAGAGAGCCAAAAGTAGATTTAATTCGTCACTTTGATTAGTATATTGAGGAATAGATTGTATTGTTACAGAGATAAACAAAATACGTTGGTTAAATATTATAAATTACTAGCTGTTCCACGCGGATTCACCCACGCTGCTCAGCACCTGTTGGTCGTAGCGTGATGTTATATAGCCTACAGCCTTCCTCAAGAAATGGACTATCCAACACTAAAAGAATTTTCCAAATCCAACCAGTAGTCCATGAGATTAGCGCGTTCAAACAAACAAACAAACTCTTCAGCTTTATAATATTAGTATAGATTATTGAATTTTATTATCATTACATTAATTACAATTAGAAATTAAAATGCCGGAAATAGGTAAGTGGTTTTAAAGCAATTCCGCGGGCTATTTAATAAACCAACACAAACTGCAACGCGACAGTTATACAAGTTTTTTAAACACTTTGTTTAAAGACAACATTGTAATAATATGTCGCATTGCCAAAGAGGTCTTTGGGTTATACCAATACACTAATGTTTTTTTTGAAGTTATACTTCTTTTGGGGCGGTGGAGAAAATTGATGAGAGTGATTTTTTACTACAGTGACAGTGTGAAGTTAGTTCTAGGTGGTATCCAGTGTGACCATACGTGGCAGGAACCTGCATTTTGGCAGGTTTAGCCCTTTATTTTACTCTCTGGCACTTTTGTTGACAAAATGACAAAAGCGATGTATAAAGAAAGTGATCAAGAGGAATTCGATGTTAATACGAATGTATAATTTAATTCAGTTCATTTTTAGACTTTAAGATCAATTATTTTAAATAATAAAACTCCAAAAAATAATGTGTCTATTTATTTTAATTTTTTGGAGTTTTATTAAATTACATTGGCATTTTGTGCTTTCGATTTTGGCAGGATTTGTCAGTTTTTTAGCCTAAGTGTGGCAGGATCTCTAATGTCACGATAAACAGCCTGGCACCTCAATTAAATATTCATCAATATCCTGAATCAATATTTTTTTAATGTCAAAAATTAGATAGTATTAAATCAATATAAATCATTGAGGTTGTTGTATTTTGTCAGTTGTTGTTTCCTTGATCGTGTTTGTAAACATGAACGAGAAAGTGTTGTGTGCTGAACTGATATTGATTATGGTGACAAAATTCAAATATTAGCCTATAATTATTTTTCTATAAGTACGTCAAAGAAGTATAACTTCTAACGCGTGTACATAACTACACACACCCCTTTTTTTTATAAAGGACAGTGAACACGGTTCATTCGTTTTTATAAATATATCGATTTCCTTTGAGTCTTTTTGAGCTACCCAAATGTTTATTAACCCTGCGGGTCGGGTATTGGTCATGATCGTGCCATCGACGTACATCCACCAAATTCTTATCATCACAAATTAAATTATAATTCAGTTCATTTTTAGACTTTAAGATCAATTATTTTAAATAATAAAACTCCAAAAAATAATGTGTCTATTTATTTTAATTTTTTGGAGTTTTATTAAATTACATTGGCATTTTGTGCTTTCGATTTTGGCAGGATTTGTCAGTTTTTTAGCCTAAGTGTGGCAGGATCTCTAATGTCACGATAAACAGCCTGGCACCTCAATTAAATATTCATCAATATCCTGAATCAATATTTTTTTAATGTCAAAAATTAGATAGTATTAAATCAATATAAATCATTGAGGTTGTTGTATTTTGTCAGTTGTTGTTTCCTTGATCGTGTTTGTAAACATGAACGAGAAAGTGTTGTGTGCTGAACTGATATTGATTATGGTGACAAAATTCAAATATTAGCCTATAATTATTTTTCTATAAGTACGTCAAAGAAGTATAACTTCTAACGCGTGTACATAACTACACACACCCCTTTTTTTTATAAAGGACAGTGAACACGGTTCATTCGTTTTTATAAATATATCGATTTCCTTTGAGTCTTTTTGAGCTACCCAAATGTTTATTAACCCTGCGGGTCGGGTATTGGTCATGATCGTGCCATCGACGTACATCCACCAAATTCTTATCAATAGTAACTGCAGTAGCTTTGCAGCCAAGACTATGACGACCACACCTCCATCGATTCCGGAAACCGTTATTGTTCATTCGGGCGATGGTGTATCGGTATCCATCAATGACCAACATTTGACTAGATTCCTCGAAGTAAAAGTTGTGTGTTACCACTGAAACATAACACAATTACCAAATTTAACATTGCTTTTTTTAATATGGACATGGGCTATCATTCAAATACTAATTGAATGCTTTCTTTAATTACCCCTTTTTATTCTACCGCTACGGGAAAATAATGCATTTATACTTCACCATAATATTGATCAAAATATTTTTACTATTGTAATAAAATAAAATATTAATGTGCAAAAAAAGATAGACTTTGATATTATTTTATTATACCTAAGATAATTTCACAGGGAAATGTTTAAAAGAGCAGGTACAGTGTTACCACAAAATTATTAAATCAGTGAATTAACTGCAGTCAACATTAGTATAAATATATAGATAGGTGATCGTCCATTAGAACAAACTGCTTCGTAAGGGGTTTATTCGCACCCTGCGACAGCTCATTATCACGATGTAATTTTGAGTCACTGTCTCATGTCATAATTCAATATTAAATAAATAAGCCAGAAAAAGACTTGTACAATAATACCGCTTACAAACTAACAATATATTAAAAAAAAATTACATAACTCCATTTGGTAAGTAGTGAAATTAACTCTGGTACCCAAGGTAAGATTAAGCTTGAATTTTGGGTACCAGTGCTCTCTCATGTTTTACCTATAGAGTTCCTTTTAATTTAAATAAGATAAGAGTCGTGGTTTTAATGAAACACTTTATTAAATTAAAAACAAAAAGAGATGAAAATTCAGCAAAATAAAGAAAAAGCCTCAGCATAGCGTTTATGTGTGTGAGTGTGATTGTGTGAGGAATGCGTGTGTGTAGATAAGTAAATTAGTGAAGAATGTTGGTGCGTAAGTTAGTGAAGGTTTACATTATATTATTAATTTTATATAACTTCATAATTCAAACTCAGGAGCCACCTTAGCCTTACATAATTTTGTAGTGAGAGAGATGCTGCAATGTTTATTTATTAAGTTTATCCGACAAAATTATAATTTCTTTGGGAAGTAACAGTATAGGAGAATTGAGTGGTTCGGACATTATAAGGTCGCCGACTATTAGCGGCACTCGCATCAAATTCCGAGCTTTTATGCTTGCGAAGAATGAATTGGTGCACAAAGAACTGTCTCACGGTCAAAATCTTGCAATCCAAGTACAGCATTTTGGTTGAGATTCTAAAATGTTTGAAAGTCATGAACTTGAGGACAGCTCTCTGTTAAATTGCTTGTGGATGATTATGGACATTCTTCTCTGAAACTATCAGTCATTGATCGTATAGATAACAGCCTTGCATCCTCTGCTGAAATGAGTAGAACACGCCCATCGCTTTTTGACGCTTGACCTACCAAAAGTCTTCTTGTGATAGTAGTTGTAACCATTCAGCTTGATCATAGTGTTTCCTCTTCGCGATGTTATAAAATTTGCTGGAGATTTTTAAAAAAAAGCTGATTTTAATTTATACGAGCGATTATCATTATGACGAGGCGTGAGATTTCTTGATTTCATTTCTGTTATATCGATTGATGCTTCTTCCTTGTTTTATATAACTTTGGAGCCAACAGAAAGTACAATGAGAAATTGATTTGCAACACAGGTAAATTATTATTAAGAAAATATGACAAGTTAAAAATAGAATATGTGCTCATTATGAGGCTGTCTGTTCTGACTCGCGAACCGTAGCACTCAAGTAAGATGTGTAATCACCCACTTTTATTAATATTTGTGTTTAGTTCTGATCAGGGTGACTAAAATACAAATAGACAAGTTAACCTTAGAAGCACCAACCGCAACATGCTCAGTTTGGATCTTTCTACTTTCTTGTAACAATGGATTCAATATTTTTTTTTTATGTAACAGCCTTGAATTTTGCGAGTCACTAAGCGCATCAGCACTTCTTCTATGGTTTAAATAACAATACAATGTTGGATCACAATTATTATGTGCAGAAAGTCACACGTATTTAAGTCAATATATTCCTATTCTATTTTATTTATGAAATTAAACACAAATGACGGCGTAACTGGCAGGATTTATTTGAATATTTGCAGTAAAGAAAACATAAAGCGAACTATTAAATCATTTGTAATTAAAAAATATATATTAATAGACATAATGTTAAAATCGTTGGTTTTTGGTGCGTTCGATTTATAAAGGATCGGTCAAATATTGCTACGGCCAATATGGTGACCGGTTGCAAACATCGGGCACTGACATGCCTCGGTATAGCATTTATCAGACTCTCGGCCAGCGTTTGGAGCCGTGAATACAATTCGTCCGAGTCTTTTTGAACGCACCTTTGTAGCTTTAGGACAAAGTTTGATTACTAAACCCCAAGTTTTCAATGATTATGATCTCCTAAACAGTTCACTATTTCTTGATCAATCGTATAGATCCTCGCCTTGCATCCCTTGTTGCAGTGTGTTGAACATCGCCATACGCTTTTTCTTGTCCCCAGAGAGTTTCTTTTCCAAGAATAACTGTAGCCCCCAACGCATAGCAAATGGTTCCCGCGTTTTGACTTCGTGAAGAAATAATCTGAAAAATACATATTTATCAAAAAAAACTTACGTTGTTGTAGATATTGAAGCGAAATATTGCCACGACGAAGAAAAAGCTTTTGTTGAGGTTATTTTGTTTTGAAACAATAAACATTGGTGATTTTATGCAATTAGAAGGAAATCAAACTCAATAAATGCTAAATAAAATATAGTTATTTAAGACACGTACATAAGAACTCGTATGTTGTATGTCATATGGCATGGACCGCTTATGGGCTACACGGAACTTTACGGTTAGTTGTTTTTAAGCAAATCATCTAACACTTGAGTTAATATTCTACATCGTGACAGGGAGGGATTTCATGCAGAGCAAAATAATGTTTTTTTTTTTCTTATATGATAGTTAGTTGGCATTTGCATTAACTTATGATGCTTAATGATTTTCTTTAATTGTTTAATTATACCTACAATTTTGCCGTTTATACGTTTCTTAATTTCAATCAGCGCTTATGAAAAACGCTTAATTTAAAATCCTCTTTATTCGCTTTATTTTTACTTAATGGTTATGTACTCCCGTCCGTTCGATCTTAAGGTTAAGCTGCGCTTGCCTAGGTTGGTCTGTGGATGGGTGACCACCCGTTACATACCGAGTTTCCTCCGTGCCTCGGAAAGCACGTTAAGCCGTTGGTCCCGGCTGTCATTTGTAGATCTTTGACAGTCGTTACAGGTAGTCAGTGTTCCGAAAGTCTGACAACCAGTCTTACCAAGGGGTATCGTATTACCCAGTATTAACTGGGTTGTGGAGGTCTGATAGGCAGTCGCTCCATGTAAAATACTGATATTCAGCTGCATCCGGTTAGACTGGAAGCCGACCCCAACATAGTTGGGAAAAGGCTAGGCAGATGATGATGGTTATGTACTCCCGTCACGTTAATAACTGTATCCCCGACAACCAGGATGGAAGCCTTACATCCTTTGGAATGATGAGTAGAACACTTCCAATAGTTCTTGACGCCGGTGTTGTACTTCTTGAAGAACGTGTAACTGTTGTATATTGAAACTGGTTTTTCTTTTTGGGATGTCGATCTCGTAACTAAACTTTCTTTTTCGGGTGGGAAATCATCCAATGACTTCCCCCGCTCTGGGCGGAGCGGGGGGGCATGTCTAAAACCTGCCCATGTTCCTTCTATTGCCCTTTACGTTCCGAGGCCGCGGTATCTCTCGAACAACCCGCAACCCCGGGAGGCTGAGGCTCTGGCAAGCCCCTCTGCTTTGCTGACTCTCTTTGTGGCGCGCGTGAAACACGAACGCGCCGTCGACACGGCCTGTCGTCAATAGTAGGACGGACGGTGAGCTACCCATTGCTCAGCCGTCCACAGGCCCGCATCTACGCTGGCCGGGAGTCGTCTCGCGGCGCCCGGCACCCTGGGTGTCTCCCGCGGCGGCTGGGTTGGCCTGATGTTCTCTCTCTCGCCCGGCCTCCTCCTTTGCTAGCATTAATGCTTTGCAGAAGGAGGGGACCGCTTCCCAATCCCTCTCGCCCCGGACCATAGCCTGAACCAGGGCCGGACGCGAGAGATCGCCTCCACGAGGGCACGGCGTCGTAACTGTACTTCAATAGGATTTAAAGAATTCTTCCTAGACACTAAACAAATTAAAACGAAAATTAATGTGTGATTGAACTATTTTCAATTTCATTGACACGTTGCAAAATGCTAATAAATTTTATCGATTGCTGTTTTTTAAACGATGTCTCATATACAGAAAGATTTCTTTTACATTTTATTAATGGTCAATTTTATTATATTCATTACATTTAACCACCTGACAATAAATCTGTAGCAGTCTCATAGTAGTTAAAAACGAATACACAATATATATTTTTGCTAAACACCTGGATAAACAGGATGACCTCAAATTCTCAATTTGAAAACCGCCATAAAGTCGTCAGTGACAAATTGACTAGTACCGATAGGTAAGTGAACTATTTATAACTTAGTTACTTAAAATGAGGCCTCTATTATAAGAATATTGTAGAAGTTTGTAAACTGGTAACTGAAATAAATGATTTATTATGATTATTATTTATAATTATCATCTACCTACAGTAATTAAAAGGTAAGTTTTCACTCGCATCTTCAATTATTGACAGTGAATCTAAAATCACCAGTAAGATTTTCTTCTATTTCTGATTCACTTGCAGAAACTATAGCCTCCCATATAAATTTACAGTTGCCCTCGTCTTGAAATTATAAAAAAAAAAAAACTGAAAAATGTTTAAGTTCTTGCTTACGTAGAGAGTAGAAAAGGATTACAGATGTAACTGACTCCATAAATAAGTTACGTGCAATAGACTTTTTTTTTAATAACAAGCATTTATTGAAGTTAATGTGAACTATCATATAGTATTATCTTGACTCAAAAGAGAGGAAGGCCAACGAATTATGGATGGATTGTGTAAGGAATGATAACTATGGGGAGAAAACGTGTTGCGCCGAGCCCAAATAGAATGGGACAAGGATAGGAAAATGATAATATAATCTTGAATCAGTGCACTATAATCAATGAACTGAACCTTATACTTAGGTATATTATAATTTATTTTGGTATTTTAGGTACAGAGATAGTTGGGACCCAGGAGACGGACATAGAAAAAAGTGGGATATGAGGGAGTAAGAGGGAAGCAAAGGGAAATCTTAGCTTTGCTATTACAAATCTATAAGGTGCAAGGGAAAATAGTGCAGGTAGCAGGTTCCTGCAAAAGGGAACTGTGTTACCCCAAATTTTACGCGAGCGAACGTAACGTGTACGTACGTAAGTAGTATAATGTGTTGTATAATGTAAGTGTATTTATTCGTAATAAAAAAACTTTTCATACTTTAAACTATCACATATATGTGCGTGTATTTTCAATCCTAAACTCATCATATTCTCTATTTGCACAACTGGAGTATGTGAATGTCATTGTAAAACAGCCTGCACACTTTCAGTTTTTCTAAATGTAATAAAACCTCTACTAAGACGGATACGTTGTTTTGTATAAAGAATAACATTTTCGTACCACTTGCTCAAAAAAGTGACATTCTATGCCACAAAAAGCGAACATAACAATAGTCATTTTTAATCTGTCAAAAACAGGGAAAGAAAATTGTACTGAATTTCATTCATCCCCTAGGGAGAGAATGTGATTTAAAATTGGAATACTTAATACTGAACTACATCTGTGTTGACACCATTGAGTTTGTAGGGATATAAAGCATTAAGCATCTTTTTTAAAAAGGAACACGCAATTAATATGCAGTTATGATTATTAAATAAAATTACCAAAACCGACGAGGTCGTATGAGCTTGATGCCTTTGCTTTTCCGACAAAACATATTAGTCTAGGAATTTGGCCGCGATTTTGTTTTCTTCAAATACATAAACGTTAAGTTTATTTTTATAAATAAGTTAATGTTTTAAAAATACATTGTTAAATCAAAGCGACAGTGACAGTGTATTGTCGGATTCCATCAGTGCAAATGATGCCGCAATCATACTCATCAACAATAAATGTACCAAACAAATGTGTAGCTCTCTTTATACATAATTTGACCAATGTTCGAATCTTAACTTTTACTTTTAATGTCATTATCTTTAATAAATGCTTATCTCATATTATTACCGTGTTATTTTTTTCGCAAATGGTACGAAAAGTAGAGTATTTTCCTCGGTGATAAAGCTGTCTTAGTCTTGGGTAAACTTAAATCTCTCGCTACACTCAGGACTCGTCTTAAATCCCTCGCTTCGCTCGTGATTTAAGTTTTTAACACCCTCGCTACGCTCGGGAGTAAACCTCGAGTCCTTCGTTACACTCGCGATTTAAATCGTCACCCACGACAGAAGACACTGCTTTATCCCCTTGGTTAATAATCTACTATTCTAATGAATTGTGTGTGGATATGATTCCTACAACAAAATGCATTGCAGTGGCGTAATGTCAAAACATCGAAAGTGTTGTGTTTGAGTAGTAAAACATTGGCGTAAATTGTAATGGAATTTTCGGAATTGAGGGTTTTCGCACTGAGACATGAAAAACGACTCTTTTACATTATAGGTAGGTATTTTTAGTTTTTTAAGATAGATTTTCTGGATTAAACAAGACTGCAAGTTTTAATGATTGTGAATATTTTTACAGTATACCATCACTTGGTCTATTGTATGTAATCTCGCCTTGCATCCCTTATTACTATGGGTGGCGCATCGCCATAAACATTTTCTTCCATTTATTTTTGTTAAGCAAAACCCGTAGTGCCCAAGCCAAAGTTTTCGGTTCCCACATCTTGAAAATGTGAAGTAAATTTCTGAAAAATGTTTACTTCCTTTAACACTGAGGTGAATAAAGCTATGACAAAACGTTGAAAGAAAATAGTAAACAAAGCTTTATATTATTTACAACTATCTACTACTTCTCCGTACTACTTAATTTATTTGGGATTTACAACAAAATAACCAAAACTTTTTTTACTTCGTTTTTTATTTCAAATTCAGTTCTAATCATTAAGCAAGCTACATAGTCCAGAGCAATTATTAACTTCATTCACATTAAAAACAAAATTATATCGAAGAGATAGTTTGATCGGACTTATTTCAATACCTACAAAGACAATGGCGCAAATAAAAATGTCTTAATTAGCTAAATATACCTACATTTTTAAATGAAACGTGGAACTAAACCTAAAATCACACGTTTAAAATTGAAGAATAAGCAGAATATTGTAATGTGTCATGTACTGATATTGCATGCAGTATCAATATTCCTTCATCAAAACAAATTCCGGAATGCCTTGTCTACTCGTACCTCGTACTCCCTACCACCACCACCATTTGGTATGTCAATTGTTTGTTTTGTTTAATAAAATATGGACGAGACTTAAGGTGACTTCTGAGAATGAGGCCTTTCACAAATGAACAATACTATCCAAACAGACGGACCTAAATGACAACCCACTTATCTATAGGGAATCATTTGCTATTAGCAAAAATCATTAAAAATTGGTTTAGCCATTGAGTCGTGGTACGGACGCACAAACATACAAACTCACTTTCGCTATAATATATGTCAGTGTTGTCTTACTGTTATAACAAGAATGACTGTCATTTGTTTGTGTCGGTTTGTGTGTACGAGATTTTAGCGATACAGAGGATGATGCTTTGCACAAATAAATAACGTACCTTACGTACCTAAATGTCAACTGTATCAAAATTACTAATCCTGCAGTTTCCATAACAACAGCACTTTATGTATGCGCATGATTATTATTAACTCTAATAATTTCATTATAAACAGTGTGTGCTGTCGCCCGGCATCGCTTGTGGTTATGTGTTGAGCACACCCATCTTTCTTTCGGCCCCGACGTGTGTTTCTTGCAAAATGTAAAGCCGCCGATGCACAGGAGCATTCTACCACGTCGCGACATCACGAATGTTGCTAAAACAGATAATGAAAACAACATATTCATGTTTAGTAATAAGAAGTAAAGGTATCTTTTTAACCGTCACAGAAATGCTGCATATGTGGAAATGTTTTTAATAGTTGGTAGACAAGGAATTTTATCAAAATACCAAACTACATTATAGACAACCATTTATATTGATGGAAATTGGAAAAGAAACGGCATTGCTGCTTACCAAATCGATGTCGAGTGTTTCTACAACTCATAATTTATTAATATAAAAACAAAATATTCTTTTATACTTTAAAATGCATCAAGACTACATATATTCGGCATTATTATGTTCGACAGTTAATTGTTTGTTTATGACGTCACTATCCGAGAAGCGACCGGAATAGTAAAATTTCGAAAAAAGGAAACATTACCTTGTAACCTTTCGCTGATTGCTTTAAGAGTCACCGCGTACGGTTTTTTCCTACAGGATAAACGTTGTACTTATTAACAGCTCTAGAAATGCACCAATAAAACAATTTACGGTTATTTCTATGTTTCATTTAGACAAGACAGAGATATCCTTCACAACAATAAAAGATTTATTATTATAAAAGATTTATTATTATAAAAGATTTATTATTATAAAAGATTTATTATTATAAAAGATTTATTATTATAAAAGATTTATTATTATAAACTATTAAGAATAAAAGATCTTTAAAGAATAAAAGATTTATTATTATAAATCTTTTATTCCTATCTTTGTGTCTTGCACTATAACTATGCACATATTATATCACACGGCTTAGCCAGGAATGCTGTTTCTTATATCGTGTTCTGTAGTCACAATCATTTGCCATTCTTCGGAAAATATAAACCCTCCATCCTGTCGGCCCACGGTCTCAATGTTTCAACCCCAAACGGCTCGTAAATAAAGTTATCAAGAATCTAATGACATGTTTGGTCTTTTACCATTGTCCCTTGCCAAGCCGTTGGGTTCTATATATACAGCTGGAACGCCGACGTGACAAAAAAAGCTTGTCGGATGATCTCGTTATACTCGCGTGTCGTGCAAAACAACCCGCACTTCGGCTGCATGACAGGCCGTGGTGTCCGAAGTTGTTCGACAACTTCACCTGCATTAACTTAATTTGTGTTCATTCACAAAGTAAACTACATCGTTATCGACGGTGTGTAGTCGTGCTGGGCATCCGAAGCGTTCGTGTGTAGCACACCGCCATCTTACTTTATCTGAACATATTCCATTGATTCTGTACTTTACGTCACCTATCATAAGCATGTCTTTTCCTCGGCTGCTTCGAAAAAAATATGGTGTGATCGAGTGACCTGAAATAAAAAAAAACATTATTTTAGTTACAAGATTTAAAAAAATACGGAAGTTTGTGAAGATGGAAGAATGTCTGTTTCTCTCTACTCTCACAACTACATGGAATTTACAAAGAAATTTACATGAATACAAGAACTTTTGTTGTAATTATTTATTACAGTCACAGATAATATAATACTAACGTATTACAGGCAAAATAATGCATTGTAAATTCCTTCTTCTTCTTTTGCTTAGTGTGTTTTGGTGAAAGGTTGTGGTCTTCCAGAGCGTGCACCATATGCACGCATGGTCATTATTTTAGCAAAACAATACTTGTTAGTACATCTCCACTTGATGTTATGTTGAGGCCCACAGTGTCGACTTTACGTATACCCATTGAGGAGCAGTAACTTATGACCTCTTCGTGAACAAATAGAATTAGGAAATTAACTTTTTATTAAAAAAATCATTCTGCCACCTTTTTTACTATAGGAAATCATCAAATAACCTTCCCCGCTATGCGCGGAGCGGAGGGGAGTGTCAGAAGACACTGACTATAATGACAAAGATTCTAACTATAAACTTTTTGCGATATGTTGTTCTACTTTTTAAATATTATAGATGTGAAATTTATGCATAGAGATGATTCTGACTTACAAAATTATGAATTTTGAATGTATAAATGAATGTCTGCCAAACAATTTTCTGCGAAGTGCTATCCGTTGTTATGCAAAATAAAATTATGACATAAAAAGTTCTACTATAAAGGAGGGACCCGGCTAGAGGATCTCCTCTAGCTAGACGAGTACAGCCGAAAATAATGTGACAATTGTTTCACCCGGACCACATAGTAGATAAACGGAACAGAGACAAAGCTTCATACAACCGCACGAATCGGTTGCACTACTACAAGCACGCGGAGCATGTGTGCGTGACCACTGGCCGCCTGTCGCGTACGCGGCGAAACTGGATAAAACCGGTTTACGTAGGCACAGCCAGTTGACAATCTCAGGGTTCGTGCGACGCACGTTTTTTGTTTTGTTATTTGCAAGTTTGAATATTTTAATATAAAACGTGGTATTTTATTAATAATAATGGTTGTTTATTGTACTGTGTGTATAAATAATACTTTAAAAAATAAAAATGTTTCCTACTTTAACTATCCCAAAGAGTATAGTCCAATAGGTAATTAAATATTTGATTATTACTTTTTTAAGTAAATGCCTTTATTGTATTGCATGATCCTTTTTTTAATAAGAAGAGGATACTATACGGTGTGTTTTTACCTTTTTATTAGTGATACAAGCTTTTACTAATCATTTGTAGGTGGCAAAGGGTGGGCAAATTATAAAAAGAAAATTATTAGAGTAAGTAATTTCTAAAGTATTATATCATACTGAATAATAAAACTATTTAACAAATGTTTTTTTCTTTATTTGTCTTAACCTATTGTGACAACCCTACCAAAATATAACAATTTTGGACGTTCTTAGGAAGCTTTGTCTCTGTTCCGTTTATCTACTCATGTGCCCGGACGGTGGCGTGCCCGACATATGCCAACCGTGCCGTCCTTCACAATAAATCTCTGGTGGTTCTTCGTCATCATAACTTCATCCACGATTGCACTAACAAAACCTTCGGTTTCTCGAAAGAGGTTAGTTTTCTCAGGCGGCTAAAGCAGCAATCCTTATAAGGATTGCTTCATATCAGGAACTTTGATACCCATACTTGTAGGTTTCAGTTGCTAAGAAAGATCTAAGATATATGAAATCCAAGAGCTGGGTTCCCATAGATTCCACAATTTACCCTCGCTTTACATTCATGACCGGAAATTTGTCCAGTCAAACCTTTAGTAGCCCCATCAGGATGGAATTTGGTTATTCCATCCTGATGGGGCTACTAAAGGTTCTCCATCAGTTGCAAATCGTTGCGGGTAAAGAGTTTCAGGTCATCCATGTTAAGAACAAAACATATAACCTGGTCAAGTTGTATGGAGAGGTGGTCAGCTCTTCTTAATTGATAGCTCAGACCAGAATCCTCCGGCAACGTGAGCGGATTCAAGGGTAAGCAAAACATTACAAACATTTTATATTAAATAATAAAAGTTTCATGATGGTCCAGAGGTCAAAGCCTCGCAGTTATAGGTGTGTATTATTTTTATAATAAAATGTTACAGGAGCTTATTTAAACCTTACTTTGTTGAACAATTATTTGATTCTAACTAATCCTGACATATTTCCCGTCTTTAGTGACCACATAGTTCCGAGGAGGATGATTGTGTTCAGTCCCAGCCACACGTTGTATGTTGTCACCATAGTCAAGAACTAACGTAACATTACAACGCGTGCGCTTGCTGTCCGTGCAAAGCCAATAATGGAGCTCTTTGTTTGTGGAGTGACGCAGGTGAAAGTATGTGAATTTCTCGTGTAGTAGTAACCTTGTTCCCCGCTGTGAACTGATATACTTGATATCTGAAAATGCAAGAATATATTTAAATACAGTTTGACAGAAATTGGTGAAAGTGGTATTTACGGTACTGTTGTGTGTAAGGGAGTTATAGTAGCCGTTGTCAATAAAAAACAGTGGCTCTTAGACAGACAAGAACTTTATAACAGAAAAACCAAAGAGATAAAATACTAACAATGAATCTGCTTGCTCCCAAATCTATTATAATTATTATTTAGTTAGAAATGCTCACTATGAAATAAATCAAAACAAGGGGTAACACAAAGAGGAACTTTACAAGCTGAGCACTGTATCCTGGATCTCTTGTTCCGAGTTTTAGAGCTGCACACACGACATCGTCTCCACGAGCTCAGCTGTTCATGGCGGTGGATGCCCACATCAGCCAGGCGGATCTTATCAGTGACTCCCACTTTCTTCTGTCGATTTGTTGACGATGTTGACCGGTTCTTTGAGCATCGCGGCTGGGTAATCAAGTTGTTCTGCACCAAATCCTTGTGTCGTTTTAACCGTTTATTGCGTGGAGTACTGATGAACACTATTTCTGAAAAAGTGAGTTATTCCGCTTTTTTACTAGACTAATTAGTGCTGGAAGAATTGGGTCTTCGAACTCCCAGGTAAGTTTAGCCATATGTATAAACGGGAAAAGAAAACTAGTTAAAATAATATTTATATAATTTGTGTTGAATTAAAATGTGTTCGGAAATTTACTACATTTTTTAATGAAGTTATATGTATATTGTGTTAATATAAGAACAGGATTAATGTTGATTACGATCACTGTTGATGCATACAAACTTACTAAATAGTGTTCAAATTGTTTTGTTAAAATAAACATACAATCGTAAATTTGTATTGGTCATTAAATTATTTTCATAAATATTTTAATGTATCTACTGCAACATTTTGAAAAATCACTTGATTTTAAAATATTCACCGTTATGAAAATAATATTTCGGAGGTGCGTGATTGTGGTTATCTTGTACGAATATAATGTTTCCGTCTAAGTCTAACACTAATTTAGCTTTGCAGTTTCTGTGTGCACAGGCGGAACATCTCCAACGATGAAGACCTTTGTTCTGGACGAAGCTCTTGTGACAGAATGTGTAGTCATTGTACATGATCAGCTTCATGGTGCCTTCTACTGACTTAATGACGCGGTAATCTGAAATTGAAAATACTTAATTTAGGTGTCCCATGCTGTTGAATTTTAGTATAAAATAAGTGTTAAATGATTTCATATTCCTTTTCGAACAGGATTAAATGAAAGAAAACAATTAACAATTTCGAATATTTAATTTTGAAAGCAGTCAAATTAAGAATTAACGCAAACAAAAAACATATTCAATTCAAACTATATATCATTGGTTTATTTTCTTAGCACCTTATCATATTATAAATGTTATTTAATGAAACAGTTATGTAAATACCATTCAATGTTCTAGGTACAGTCAACCGCATACAAAATAACACTTACTGCAAAAACCGTTCTTATAATTCAGAATTAAGGCAATATCAGTCAAGCTATAACCGAAGTGGGATCAGTACGGTCTGCAACGAAAGTTGATTACACTAATAACTCCTGTCAATAAAACGTGATACTTATTTTTAAGAAGTTTATTGCTGACTGCGTTGCTAAAACAAGATTACGCGTACTGCGTTCATTAAACTAAAAATATGAATAAAACGGAAATAAATGAAATTAAATAATTTGATAGATACTTTGGAAGAAAAGTAATAGCTGAACCGGTAGAAGTACTCTATGAATAGAACCAATAACGGCTCGCTTTGATTTTAATTAATATAAATATGAAATCTGAAAAAACATCTTTCTTAAATACATAATAGACTTTAAGAAGGGTGAAGGTGATTGGATAGAAGATTATTTTATAAACATGACAATAGGTATTATTAGGTATATATTATAATAGGTATATTAAAAAAAATTACCATATTAAAAGACACAAGAAATGTAAAAAAAATGTATTAGTTTACAACTACAACCTAAATCAGAATTACATAATCATGGAATTAATTGGGTAAATATTTAAACAAATAAGAGTAGAATTAAAGCAACTTAGAATATTAAAGTAACTTGTAGGTACTCCACAGAGATAAGTGATATGAGTGTCTAAACATACTTAAACAAAAACATAAGACATGGGTTATGGGGTCAACAATATCAGCTATTGTTGTTCTTTGAAATATTACTTAAATATCGAAACGTTTGCAGAGTTACGTTGGAATATACTTTATTCTTTAATAATTATATTCTGAAATATTCTCCATTCGTGATAAAGTATTGGGGTGGTACATGGCCGTGTTCTAGGTTACCAGTTGTAATTCTACAATAATCATCTATAACTAGTTTCGCTTTACAATTTTTCGCAGTACAATGCCAGTAAGTTGTTCCTTTAGTTAAAGAGCGGTCTCTTAAAACTTTAGATAGAAAATTTTACTTAAAGAAAAGATTCCTTTATTTTTGAAAAGAAAGAAATACGCCCTGTGCAACTCCAGAAGGTAGTTTTATTTGATGATTATCTTGTAGTGAAGCCAGTATGTGTGTTTTTTGTGCAGAATTACCTGCATGCCTGCATTTATCATCTTGATCCTACTATGTGTTTAACATTACAGGACTGGACACCAGGCAAGTACCTACATAAACAGTCTTCTTTTTTCAAATACTGATGAACTGTCCTTTAGTATATATTAATGATCTACCCCATTTATTTAAAAACCAACCACAAATGGTGTTGTTTGCTGACGATACCTCTTTAATATTTAAGATAAACAGACGTGCCACAAATCCTGACGACGTAAATAATGCCCTAATGCAGGTACATAATTGGTTTACCGCTAATAATTTAGTATTAAATGGGAAAAAAACGAAGTGTATAAGATTTGCTCTACCAAATGTCAAAAACAGTGAGTGTGACATAGTATTGAATCAAGAGAAACTAGAATTCGTCGAAAAAACTGTTTTCTTGGGAATAACACTCGATTCAAAAATACAATGGGGTCCGCATATAACATCTCTTGCAGGACGCCTTAGTTCAGCAGCATATGCTGTTAGAAAAATCCGTCAGTTTACTGATGTTGATACCGCGAGACTAGTCTATTTTAGTTATTTTCATAATATAATGTCATACGGTATTTTACTTTGTGGACGGGCTGCAGACATCGAGTCTATATTTATTCTGCAGAAAAGAGCCATTAGAGCCATATATAACCTACGTAGGCGAGATTCTTTAAGGGAACAGTTTAAGGATATTAACACCATGACAGTACCTTGTCAATATATTTATGAAAACATCATGTATGTCAGGAAAAACTCGCATCTTTTTAGTAAAAGAGGTGACAGACACAATTATAATACTAGAAATAGGGACCAATTAGTTCAACCGGGTTTCAGGTTAGCTAAAGTAGACTCATCTTTCATGGGGTACTGTTTGAAATGCTACAATAAAATACCTCCCCACATTCTTCAACTGAATGAAACGAAATTTAAATCTTGTATTAAACGCACACTATGTAGGCAAGCATATTATAAGTTGGGGGATTATATTGATGATAAAAATGCTTGGCTCAATGCTGGTCCTGCTCCTCAAGCATAGGGGTAAACTCATTAATAAGTATCCGAAGCTATAGTGGAAGCTGCAGAAGATTGTAAGACTATCTTTGCAATGTATAGAATCAATTCTCTAGTATTGTATAATTATTAAGCCCATATGTGAGTGCTATGTATTATCATTGACTTGACGAAGCCCTGGTGGTTCATAGTGTCATGCTCACTTAAATGTCTCGCTGATGGTGGCGGGTGTGTCGGGTCATTTAGCTCCCTTCAAAATGGTCGAGCTGAATGGGGCTGATCCATACGTCATGTTCGTGAACGGGCGCTGTCAGTTGGGACTGGTCATTTTTTTAACTACCACGGTCATTTTTATTTTATTTAGATTTAAATTGAATTTTGTTTTTTATTTACTCTGGACGCTCTTACTGTGCACGTCTTTCTACATCGTTCTCACATATTTGTATAATCTCAACACGAATGATGTAAATACTATTTTGTAAAAATATTAGAATTTAAAAGAGTGTCCATGGAGTTTCTTGCCCATTCTTCTCCATAGAGATCGACGCTTTGGAATGGGCAACTGCAGTACTTTCACAAGTTATTATGCCTTGTGACCGGGACTGTAGATTAATTTTGTTTCTTGACATTCAAAAGTGCCTGTAATGGTCTAATTGAAATAAATGATTTGATTTGATTTGATTTACAGATGACATATTGGGGTGGAGGGTGGGTGTGGTCTCCGTCCACAGATTTAATGTTACCCATTTCATCTATTACTATTTTTGCCTTGCATTTTTCTCTGATGCGTCCAGAACATAGCCAGTTTGTGTGACCTTTGGTAGCAGAATAATTATTGAAGCAGTATCTGTAATCATTGTGCAGAACTAGCCTCTTGCCTTGCTTCGAATTAATATATTTGAAATCTGAAAAAAAAACAGTGTCATTTAAAAATGTTCAAATGTCCTTACCGAATTTGCAAGTGTCTCATCTTCTGGCATAAATGGCTTAATTAATCGGAATTCAGAAATAGGCTTAATTATTAAAAATTATAAACCTTTTGATACTAAAAATATATATTTTATGTAAACAATTGACAGTTTGCGTAAAACAAAAACTGTGATATCTTTCCTTTTGCTGATTTTATTATTTTAAGTGCTGAAACGTAGTTAAAATAAAATGAAATATGTAGAATTAATATTCCACTAAATTAGAACTAGCAGGTATCGCACAAAGTATCGTTATGTCAGTGTTAACGATAACCGAGTCAGAAATGTATTCCATTGACATAAATAAGCTACTGAGTGTTCTTGAAAGTTTCAAACATTTTGAAAGACCTTGCCGTTTATCCAAGTCCTTAGTCAGTACGTCAAACTGTGGCTTCCCATTCCAAACAGTTTTCCTTTCTGTATCTATAGGATATTACTCAAGAATCTTGGTAGATAAGAAACAAATAAGTCACACGTCTTTATTCCATTTATTGATTATCGCTGTTGATAGGTACAGTTATTTTATTAAAATAACATTAACATCACAAAATCATTGATATTATCTTTACTGGATCAAGATAGATCAATTACAAGATATTGATCTTATTTATTACACACTCACATAATTAAATATTTACGCAAAGATCAAACAACCGAAGACCCCCCACTGCGTCTCTTGTCATGCTGCCACTTCTTCATTCAGGTTTAATTTTAGGAGTTTTGTTATAACTTAACAGTCTAATATATTCTCCATCACAGAAATGAAACTCTGGTTTCGGATGGGTATGACTATTAGCGACGTTAACAATATAGCCGCTACTGTGCAGTGTGAGCCTAGCCTTACAGGTTTTACTACTGGTTGACGAACATTTCCAGTGGACATTGTCCTTTGTCATTTTGTAACGGCTGTAGGTGTAGCCGCCATATAGTAAGGTTTGCCTTTTCTTGATGTTATGTACTCGTATTTGTAATCTGAAAATTATAATAAGTATAGGTCAGTCAACTTAGGTGAGGCGTTTGGATTAGTCAAAAAAAGCATAATCATAACATCCCCACTGCTGGGGCACAGACCTAAGAAACTACCACATTAGTTTAATTACAGAGCAATAACAAACACGGAGTCGCCGGAGCCGACAGAAGTACTAAGAAGGAAATTCCAATTTCTAAAAAGTGCGTTGATAGAAAACTTTGTGTCACGGTCCGCATATATTAGTGTAGTGGTGCGAGTAAGTCATGTCAGCAAAACAAGTCGAATAAAGGCTATTGATTTTTATATTTTATTTTATTCTACATGCGTTATGTATACATAATTACAACACGAACTTTGAAACAATATTAACATACACTGTCATAAGCTTAGTGTTAGGTACTACGCTGTTTTAATACATCGTGTTCTGATTACTACTTCCATATAACATACATTTATAATAGTTATCACTACTTATACATATTGTTATTTCCGGTAACGATGAGATTTAATGAGATTTAATGTTTAAAAAAACTTTTTGTTAGAACTTTAATCCTATGTTCAACTTCAATTACATTAATCTATACTTCTATACTAATATTATAAAGCTGAAGAGTTTGTTTGTTTGAACGCGCTAATCTCAGGGACTACTGGTTAGAATTGAAAAATTCTTTTAGTGCTGGATAGTCCATTTCTTGAGGAAGGCTATAGGCGATATCACATCACGCTACGACCAACAGGTGCTGAGTAGCGTGGGTGAAACCGCGTGGAACAGCTAGTTGATTATAGACAAGGAAGGGTCTCGGTATGTACCTATCTAATTGATGGTCACCCATCCACAATATGACGTAACATGACAATATGACGTGACAAACGTAGTTGAACTATTATTAATATTACAATCCAAAATACAGGCCGTCACAAATATAAAACTTTGGCGGTTCATGCGTATGATTACGGTGTGCAGTTATGACATTTTGCTCAGAGTCCAACACTAGTTTCCCTTTACACTTCCTACTAGTAACAGACGAGCAGAACCAGTAGTCAATCGCTTTCGACTTCACTTTCCGCTGGTGGTAGTAAGTGTATCCATTGTGCAGTATTAACTGCTTTCCCTTCGTAGTTCTTATAAACTTTATTGCGTCTGAAACAATTATAATGATATACTTAATTTTCAATAATTTATATATGTATATTTATGAAGGTACTTATATTATTCAAAAAAACAACTATTACATTATATCATAATATTGATGGTGCACCATCCTTATAGGGAAATGTACTTTTAAATGGCTATCTGGGATTGTGGTAAAATTAAAATATATTTCGTTTTTTTGGCAATTCTTTTAATATAAATGTACAATAATACTATTTCACACACAGTTGTACTATACTGTGTCACAACAATATAAAAGTTTGATGAAATAGTTTTGGCTTTAAATAAAATAGTTTTCAGGTAATGTTATTTCTCCGTCACATCAAAAATATTACACTGTTTATTTTCATTGCTCTTACTTAAAAAAACTATGCCACAAAACCGATTCGACCGTTACAATCGATCGTACAAAAATATTTTTATTTCATAATAATGCGGTTTTATTTATATACTGCTGCTGCTGCTCATATTTACAACTAACTGGATATTAACAATGTGATTTAATTATGCCATGAATTTATAAATAAGCTTAATATTTAAGTGCAGGTGGATGATGGTTATGGGCCAGTATTCCAGTGGTGATAATGTTCGTGACCGTGTCTATTACTAACTTCGCTTTACAGCTCTTACTGCGGCTGGAGGTGCAGATCCAATGATCAATCGGCTGTGACAGAAGTGTGCGCTGAAAGAAGTATGTGTAGCCTTCCAGCAGAATTAAATCCTTGCCCGTTCTAGATTGTATATACCTGAAATCTGAAATATTCACATAACTATGTCGGCCATTGGAGTAGTCATTCATAAAAATTAATTACGTCCCTTTCCGAGACTCGATGTACTTGAAATCCACTGAAAATAAATACAATTATAGATTATATTATCAAATGAAGAATTGGAAATCGCAACAATAGTTACAAACCGAAGAAAATAAATGAAGAAAAACAACGATTAATAATTATTATATGAGTAAGCGTAATATGTATTTATTTTCTCTCCTTACCTATGTACAAAGTAAATACTTTTAAACTATCGCAGATACAAGTTTACAATAATTTGTGAGAAACTACTACTTGTAATAAACATTACAAGCAACGTCTGCCGTAGGAGTCACCAGGGCTCCGCGACACTACATGTGTACTAGCTTACTATTATACATTGGGTGCTTTTGTGACACTGAAGAGTACATAGCAAAATGTATATAGTTCCTTATATCCGGAAATATTTTCCTTCACAATACAATGTACTGGCCTGGAGGATGATTATGTTCAAAATTATGTTCGTAAAGCTACTTAAATTTCATGTACTAATATATTAAGAGCTTCGCATGAAACTTTGATTATTATATCAAAACTTATTTTCTTTTTTTTCTAATTCACTACTGCTGCAGTTTTAAGATTATTCACTACATATTAAGGCTTATTCGTCAACTCGCGACTGGGCGCGAGTTAGGTGTTAGGTTAGTTAACGTGTTTTTAAAGACAAAATAGTTTTGTAGATGACTGTAAATACTTCAGATTTTCACTCGGTCGCGAGTTGACTACAACAAAAATAGGTAAAATCGGAATGTGCTAACTCGCGCCCAGGCGCGAGTTGACGAATAAGCCCATATTTAATTACAATGTTAAGTGTTGAATGAAATTCATTCAAAGTTGGCAGTTTTCTCAATTGTCAAAGTCTGTGTATCTATTTTTAACTATTATAACCTGTTCTCTCTACTACGGATCGCACACCGTAGTAAAGAGATCAGAGGGCTTAGACAAAGTAACAATTTAAAAACGATAACGAAGTTAGAAAAGACTAAAATGTATGGGATTGACATAAGCCGCGATAAGTCACGTGGTCAATCGACATCGTTATCGCAATTTGGTAGACAATGTTACATTTCATAACGAAACCATGAACTAACGAATCGTTATCGTATTTATTCCATACAAATGCGTAGACAAGCAGCACTTTTAGTGTTCGTCTTCGTCTTTTAAAAAGATTAATCACATTCATTTACCACTGTTAAAAAATGTTTTTATTATGACTTAAAATACTTTAGCTACTCTTATAAATGTATGATTTCACTTAAATAAAACGATTTTAGCACGGCGATCGCCAACAACTTACTTTAGGCATGGGGTCTCATTGCGAAGAAAGTAAAAGTAGTTCAAAAAAACATCAATAGATGGCGTTATGTGTATCGATTTGTTTTTGAAGTTTGTGTAACTGTTTAAATTTGACCATGGAAGAAGTATGTTCTTGTTTTTAAAAATCCCCATAACACAAAAAACAGGAATAATGGGCTCCTAGTTCCAAATTCCATGATTTTTATAAATAATAATTATGGTGTTGGCTCTGGTGAGAACAATTTGTACTACGTTGTGGTTAGGTAACTCATTTACTGTTATTTCTATGAATAGATGGCGTTGTTTTCATTTTCTGAGTTTTACTACACAGCTCAATATTACCATTTACCATACCTATTTTGATAGAATGAAATATTATGAAATACAAACTATCTATACCTACTTATAATAAATCTGTAGAGAGGTCAATTTTGTACATGAAATATATTTCCAAAATAACTATCAGAGGGTGATTAGTGATCGATACTGATGCCAAAAATGCAATCAGTAATATTTTTGTTTGTATGTTCGTTACAGAAACAAAAACGGATTTCAACGAAACTTGGTCAAATTATTTTTTATACTCCTGGGCAGGTTATAGTATACTTTTCATCACGCTACGATCATTAGGAGCAGAGCAGTGAAGGGAAATGTTGGGAAAACGGGAGAAGTTACTCCATTTTTTAAGCTTCTGTCGCGTGTGTAGCCTTAATGTTTAAAGCTACACAGAAATCATGTATGACGGAAATATTCTCCTTAAAATTACCTATATAAAAAATAATCATACGACAGCATATGTCTATCTTTAATGGTTAACTCACAATAACACGTGTAACTCCCGATAGCTAAGCAGTTCGGAGCTTTCTGATTATATTTGTCTACTCTTACGTTTAATAACACTCTCACTCATCTCTTATTAAAAATAGTTAACATTATTACCTATACAATAAAAAAATAATCATATATATCGGTAATTATAAAGCTGAAGAGTTTGTTTGTTTGTTTGAACGCGCTAATCTCAGGAACTACTGGTTGGAATTGGAAAATTCTTTTAGTGTTCAGTCGTCGCTTTGACACCGCGCAGAGCGTACGTCGTGCGCTATCGTGGCGAAATGGCAGCGGTTACAGTGAAATGTAATAATTGTAATATAGTTATTTGTGAAGTTCTGGCATTTATACAGAACCAAGTGGATGTGATGAACGAGGATAGCATTGTCAGACTGTGTACAACAGCATTCTCGCCTGAGGAAATAGTGGTTGCAAAGGACTTACTATATCAATCAGTGCAAACAAAGGATAAGAAGGTGAAAAGAAAAGGTAAAACCGAGGGGAAAGTACTGCGTGACCTGGAGGATATCATATCCCTCATAAAATGTACTGCTGCCGAGTGCACTCCTATTTTTGTTGCTCGGGAGCTAAGAAGACTGCCACCAGTCACATTTGACCATATTGATGTCACAAGATTGTTAAAAGACATCATAACACTAAAGGATCAAGTGGAAGTAATAAGAGAGGAGTATGCAACCGTTGAGCAGGTGAATAAGCTGAATTTGGAGCTGCTTAACCTGAAACAAGCATCGTTAGTGGATGGTTACCACCAAGAAGATAACTATGTCAACATCAATAGAGGTACGAGAAACTTGTTGCGTCTGGATAATTTTGATTTAAATAGTGGCCCTATTGGTCTTATGAATTTGTCAAAAGAAAGCATACATACACCGGAGCGGTTAATTACAAAAACAGCTGTTTGCAAAAAGTCATTGGCAGATAAACTAGCGCAAGGTCAAGGCAATGTCAGTAGAAGCATGTCCTTATCGCACGCAAAGCCTCGTTCGCCTTCTGTCCTTGTTGCGCATGACTCGGCATTGGGCCATGATGACAACAGTAAGCGCGTGGAGACCCCTACCGTGGTTTCGTCACAGGTGACAACAACATTCAATTCGCCTGCGTGTGCGCAGGCCTCAGCGACATGTGTAACCGGTGCAGGCGTACCGGTTAGTGCGGAGTTAGTGAATCGTAGCGAGCGGTGTACTTACTCGCAAATAGCACAAAAAGGTGGTCATTTTAAAACCTTTAAGGATGACGAATGGATTACTGTGCAAAGTAAACGCCTTAAAAATCGTTTTGTAGGAACACAGGGGAAGGCGAAGAATACATCGAGTAATTTTAAGGCCGCAGAGAGTAAAATACCACTGTTTGTAAACAATGTTAATAGTGAGTCATCAGTCAAGGACATTGCGGACTATATATTAAGTAAAACGAATGTTGCAGTGCAAGTAACTGAGATAAAAATGAAGCGACCAAGGGACTACAAGGCTTACAAAGTCTTTGTTCCTAGAACTAGGTTGGAAATATTCCTGGATGAGCAGTTGTGGCCAGAGGGTATTTCTTTTCGTCGTTTTATCAATTTCAAAGAGCGAAACATGCATAGTACTCCGTCCACTGAAGGGGTAACTAAAGCTGATACTGAGGCTATTAGAAACTGCAATAATTATGGCTGATATTACAAATCAATTGGTTAATATGATTAGCTTTAATTGTAAATCAGCTGCGAGATCAGTGGAAGGGATACGGGAATTATGTAAAACTGCGCACGTTATTGCACTGCAAGAAACATGGCTACTGCCACATGATACTGCCTTCATTGGATCGATCGACAAGAACTTCGATTACACCAGTAAGTCAGCGGTGGATACCTCGACCGGTGTACTGCGCGGACGCCCATATGGTGGGGTGGCGCTGATGTGGAGAAAGGGTGTGTTTTCCTCCGTTGCAGTGGTTCCGTGTAGTAGTGCGAGACTAACGGCTATTAAGGTATGTGTGAGTGAGCGTAGTTCATTGGTGTTTTCGGTGTATATGCCGACAGACAGTACAGATAACTTGTTAGAATTCACGGAAGTGCTAAGTGAAATAAATGCAGTAATTGAGAGTTCTGATATTGAATCTGCTATAATTCTCGGAGATTTTAACGCTCATCCTAAAGAATTATTCTATAGGGAGTTGTGTAATTTCTGTACGGAGCGGAGCTGGCTCTGTGCCGATGTGGTTAAGCTAATAACTTTAACGGATACGCACACTTTTGTTAGTGAAAGTCACAATAATTGTAAGCGTTGGCTTGATCACTGTCTGACTACCGAGGCAGCTTGGCAATGTGTGACTGATGTAAAGGTATTGTACGATGTGTACTGGTCGGATCATTTTCCGCTGGTAGTATATTGTAATTTTGGAATATTACCGAGAAAGTCGTATTGTAGTAATATAAGTATAGAAAATAAAGTGAGATGGGGTACTAGAGACGCTGAACAAATTAGGTCATATAAAGAAGTCTGTAACAGCATATTAAGGGATATTGATTTTCCGATGGAGCTTGGTTTATGTGCGGATAAAGTGTGCAATAACGTTTGTCATTATGCAATAATTGATGAGCTATATAATAGTATTGTTAGTGCGTTATCGGTGGCTGCGTGTAGCAGTAAGGGGCTAAGACAGCACAGTAAACAGAGGCATGTTATCGGATGGAATACTCATGTACAAAAGGCTCATCTGGCGGCACGGAGCAGCTTTCAGACCTGGATGCTGTATGGTAAACCTAAGTCTGGTGATATTTATGAAACAATGTGTGAAACCAGAAAGCGTTTTAAGTCTAAGCTCAAGTGGTGTCAAGACAACGCTGAGCAAATTAAAATGGACATCCTAGCCACACATCACAAGCAAAAAGACTTTAAGAGGTTTTGGATGCATACCAGGAAACTGGAATCTGGCCTGTGTGTGTCTGCGTGTATTGAGGGTAGAAATGAGCCCCAGCAAATTGCTGAGTTGTTTAGGGAACGTTTCAAGGTTGAGTCTTCCTTACCAAGTGCGCAGCGGGTGCTGGATGCTGAGGTTGAGGATGAAGTGCGGTTCAGATTTAAGATAAAGGAAGTTACGCGGGTTATTAAGACTATGACTAGAGGTAAGTCTCCAGGGCACGATGACCTCAGCATCGAGCATTTGCAGCACGCAGGCTCTCACTTGCCCAGGGTGCTGGTCATGTTCTATAACTTATGCTTAGGGCATTCGTACTTACCCGGGGATCTTATGAAGACCACTGTCATTCCAGTTATTAAAAATAAGACGGGTGATGCCTCCGACGGGAACAATTATAGACCCATCTCATTGGCTACAGTGATCGCCAAGGTGTTGGATGGTTTGCTTGATTGTCACCTTAGTAACCATATAATTCTGCACGATGCCCAGTTCGGTTTTAGAGCAGGGTTATCAACGGAGGCTGCTATACTGCGGCTCAAGCATACTATCCAGTACTATTTGACGAGAAAAACGCCTATTTACGGCTGTTTTTTGGACCTGTCGAGGGCACTTGACCTTGTGTCTTATAATGTGCTTTGGGATAAACTCCGGGAAGATACGAGCACACCCAGGGACATGATCGGTATTCTGAGATATTGGTACGATAATCAAACCAATAATGTTAAATGGGCGGGTTCATGGTCCAAAGAATATAGGTTGGAGTGTGGGGTCAGACAGGGAGGGCTGACGTCACCGCGGCTCTTCAACCTGTATATTAACGGACTGATAGATGAGCTCAGCAGGGCCGGTGTAGGCTGTTCAATAGATGGCACAAGTATGAATAACATTAGCTACGCCGACGATATGGTGCTGCTGAGTCCATCTGTCAGGGCCCTTAATGTGCTCCTAGGCATCTGTGAGAGGTACGCAGTGTCACATGGCCTCAGGTACAACATCAAAAAAAGTGAGCTACTTGTTTTTAAGGCGGGCAATAAAACACCAACTACAATTCCACCGGTTAGCCTTGGAGGAATTCCATTATGTAGGGTCACGAAATTTAGGTACCTGGGGCATTGGGTCACTGAGGACCTCTCTGATGACATGGATATTGAGAGAGAACGCAGGGCGTTGGCAGTGAGATGCAATATGCTGGCCCGCAGGTTTGCGAGGTGCACAACAGATGTCAAAATTACTTTGTTTAAGGCATACTGCCAGTCATTGTACACTTGCAGCCTGTGGGTTCGCTATACGCGGAAGGCTCTCAATGCCCTGAGGATCGTCTACAATAATGGGTTCAGGATGCTGATGGGGTTGCCGCGATATTGCAGTGCATCAGGGATGTTTGCGGAGGCCAACGTTGACAGCTTTAGGGCTCTAGTGCGTAAGAGAGTGGCCTCCCTGATGCATCGTGTGCGGGGCAGCCCCAGCAGCCTTCTGGACACCATAGTAGATAAAGTTGACTGTCCTATAGTGCGTCACTGGAATAAGGTACACAGTTCAGGTTGTGTACTTTTTAATGTAAAATAGTATAAATCAATAGAAGTTATAACTTACTAACATAGTTTTAAGGCTTACTAACAATTTTGTATGGAATTCTTCTGAAATAAATGATATAATAATAATAATAATAAATCTGGCAACACTTGAACTGTCAACTACTTCAATTTCTTCTCCTGTAATTTTAATCTTAGTTTTATTCAAAAAATATTTTCTTAACAGTTTATACAAATACTTACATCTAAAGTTGCAATAGCTGAACCTCATCAATCGATTTCCAGTGCAAAATGAAATTAAATAGTTCAAATAGAAGCAAAAAGAAAAAAGGTGACATAAATGACAAATGTCATCTACAAAATCAAAAATACACCTAATATGAAATTGAAGACAAAAAGAAAATGTTGACGAGATCAGCTCACGCCAGAAGCGCACGCCATCCACCTCCGGGCTCGTCGCTCAGCTCCGCCTCGCCGCCGCCGGAACCCAGCCTCGTCGTGAGCGCTGTGACACCGGCCGTGGCAGTTGCGTCGAGCTCGAGCGACGAGTATTTTTCCCCGCCCACGACGCCACCACCTGCTCGTCGACGGGGAGGACGCCGGCCGCCGGACGGTTTTGGACTTCGAGGCCCACCGGCCTCTGATAGGGTCCCAGCTCCCGGCGGAAGTGTGCAGCGCATGCGATGGACTAGTTCCATCAATGAAAACGTCATGCGCTCATACTATGGGGCTACAGAGGGAGGAAACAACCTGACCGCGTACCGTGTTCGGATGCTCTCTCTGTTTCAGGTGCTTGAGCCAGCTGTCAACGTGTCGGCACAACGACTGTCGGATCAGGTGCGGGTAATCCAGCGTAATCGTATGTTGGATGACACCGTACTTGATCGCTTGCGAACCGAAATGCAGAGTAGCCAGGTCATTACCTCTTCGTCGCAGGCTGTGGTTCCACCACAGTCCCACCAACTAGTTAGTCACGCTGACGAGGTAAGTAATGACATGGCTACTAATGTAAGTACCCAGTGCAATGAGGAAATGAGGAATGCTTTGGAGGGTGCGATTCGAGAATATCGGTACATATCGCCCGAACTTAGACCACGCTTACCTCGTTTGCCCATGCATAATAAAAATAGGGCGCTGGTGGCTGTTCTGGATTCGCAGTTGTCAAACTATTTTGACAACTGCGAAAACCTCACTGATGCTCACTCAATCCTGTATTGTGCGGCTGTAGCAGCGTGTCGTGTAGCTCACGTTAAATTTCCTGATGACAGAGCTGCACGACCGAAACCAGCTGTTCCATTCTGGCAGTGCAGGATTGAGCGGCGTATTGGTGTGGCCAGAGCACTCATTGGCAAACTAATCAGTTTCAGGGAGGGCAACACTCGACCTCGAGTGATGCGCTTTGTGAGGCGGGCATTTGCAGGGACTGACATAAGTCCTCCAGACTATATGTCCCGCATCACAGAGCGCATCGACTTCCTGAAACAGAAAGTATATGCATGGGCAAACCGTATTCGTAGGTATAAGCGGCGGGTGGAACGATACACTTTGAATCGCACATTCCAAAGTGATGAAAGGTGGGTGTATAGAGCCTGGGAGCGACCGGACCAAGGTGTGTCTGAGACGCACCTACCGGATGATGACGCCATGTGTTTGTTTTGGCGCAACATCTGGTCGGTGCCTGTCAGTCATACCGAAGGTGAATGGACTCGGGAAGTCGAACGAGCGTGTGACCCCATACCAGAAATGGGGGCCTTAACAATCAGCCCCCAAGATGTAGCTTGTGCTGTCCGTCCGCTGCCTAATTGGAAATCTCCAGGGCCGGACGGACTGCACAACTTCTGGATAAAGAACATTCAGAGGTCGCACGCTTGTTTGGCAACCCTATTCCAGACAGCCTTAGAGTCAGGGTCGCTACCCAGGTTTCTGACAACTGGTATAACCCACCTGCTCCATAAATCGGGTAGTACGGCGGAACCCAAAAATTATAGACCAATTACGTGTCTTCCGACACTTTATAAAGTTCTTACATCCATTTTGAGAGCTAAAATCACTAAACACATTGATGACAATTCTATCATGTCTGCTTCTCAAAATGGATGTAGGAACGGGTCCCGCGGTACTAAGGAGCTGCTCCTCATTGATATGGCCATTAGTCAACAGGTTCGCCGTTCTCGAAGACATCTGTCGACATGTTGGATAGACTATAAGAAGGCCTATGACTCCGTGCCACATACGTGGCTCATGAGGGTGCTAGAGTTGTACAAAGTTGATGCAACTCTGCGCACCTTCCTGAGCTCGTGTATGAGGCAATGGAATACGGTCCTTCGCTATCCAGGATGTCGGCAGATTCTGAGGAATAGTGAACCGATAAGGATAGAGCGAGGTATATTCCAGGGCGATAGTTTGAGTCCACTTTGGTTCTGCTTAGCCTTGAATCCTCTAAGCACGTTGCTGGAGAATTCAGGTCTGGGCTATCGATTGAGGAGAGGTGGTCAGGTTATATCTCACCTCCTTTACATGGATGACCTGAAACTCTTTGCCCCCAACGATTTGCAGCTGATGAAGCTACTGAAGGTAACTGAAACTTTCAGTAGCGCCATCAGGATGGAATTTGGTGTGGACAAATGTGCGGTCATGCATGTAAAGCGAGGGGAAATTGTGGAATCTGTGGGAACCCAGCTCTCAGATTCCATAAACCTTAGATCCCTCTCAGCAACCGAAACCTACAAGTATTTGGGGATGTCGGAAGCGCTGGGCATCAATGTTGCTGACATGAAGCAATCGTTGAAGGAACGCTTCTTTGGCCGCCTGAGAAAAGTATTTAATAGTCTTTTATCAGGCGGAAACAAGGTGCGTGCTTTCAACGGTTGGGTCATGCCGGTTTTGATGTACTCTTTCGGCATACTCAAATGGACTCAAACAGAACTGGACGCCCTGGATAGGAAGGTGCGTACATTGTTAACGGCATTTCGTATGCATCACCCACGTTCCTCGGTTATGAGACTGTATATCCCGCGGAGTTGTGGAGGTCGAGGCTTTTTAAACGCCAAGACTCTCCACAATCGCGAGATATGCAGTCTCAGGGAATATTTCCTAGAAACCGACGTGGGAATGCATCGGGATGTAGTTGCAATGGACAAAGGCCTCACCCCGCTCTCCTTGGCTAAAGAGAACTGGCGCAAACCTGTAGTGCTTGACACTAACGACCGCAGGGAGGTATGGCAGAGTAAGGAGCTTCACGGACGCTTTTTTCGGGCCCTACATGGACCCGATGTAGATCAATCAGCGTCCGTAGCCTGGCTACGTTCCGGGGACCTCTTTGGAGAAACCGAAGGTTTTGTCTGTGCAATTATGGATGAAGTTATGATGACAAATAACTACCGGAGATTTATTGTGAAGGACGGTACGGTTGACATATGTCGGGCATGCCACCGTCCGGGAGAATCAATACGACACATTATCTCCGGTTGTTCGCGTCTAGCTAACGGAGAGTACTTGCATAGACACAACCTTGTAGCCAGGATTATCCATCAGCAACTTGCTCTAAAATACAACCTTGTGGAATCGGAAGTGCCGTACTACAGGTATGAGCCCGACCCAGTTCTTGAACATGGCAATATCACATTGTACTGGGATCGCTCCATCATCACTGACAGGACTATTGTTGCCAACAAGCCTGATATAGTGGTGGTGGATCGATCAGAGCGGCGCGCAATGATTGTTGACATAACAGTCCCGCATGATGAGAACCTCGTGAAAGCCGAGAAAGATAAGCAAATCAAGTATATTGACTTGGCTCGCGAGGTTGTCGACATGTGGGATGTGGACTCAGCGATCATTGTGCCGATAGTCGTATCTGCCAATGGCTTAATTGCCAAGAGCCTCGACCAATACCTGAGGAGGCTCTCGTTAGGCAGCTGGATCAAGGGCTTGATACAGAAAGCGGTACTCCTGGACACGGCTCGTATTGTTAGGAGGTTCCTTTCTCTGGAGCCCTGACCGCCGGTAGCTTGGACCCTGTTCCCGATACCGGTGGGCTACTATTTTTATATTTTTAAATGTTTTTTTTTTTTATGATTATAAGAAATATTTAAAAATGTAATTTTATGTATAGAGATCAATAAATGGACGAAAATAATAATAATAGTCCATTTCTTGAGGAAGGCTATATAACATCACGCTATGTCCAACAGGTGCTGAGCAGCGCGGGTGAAACCGTGGGGAACAGCTAGTCATATAATATATCGGTAAAGAAACACCAAAGTTATACATGAAATACGCTAATAAGCCATCGCGCATGAATACTGGATCATGCCATAAGGATTATTTTTGTGTGCGCTCGACGCGGCTACCGTAATATTTGGCTGTTGATGCGAATAGACGTTCAGAGTGTTCGGCCTTATTGACAGACAATGCTTATCACCGCGACTTTTAGTCTTTAAATAATTTATTTTTAGATTTCTTTTGTTGTTATTTAATAAAATAGGTACTTATTAGTTATTTTGGTAGTGTTTAAATAGGTAATCGTTCAAATTACGAATTATTAATAGTTTACATTTAATATCTTTTTAGGTAAAGTAGGTAGGTACGCATAGATTTTTAGATAGGTAGGTACCGAGTTTTGCTTAATTTAAGTTAAGTTTTTTTATATCAAGTAGGTAAAAGCGTAGGTAGGTACTTTTATTAATTATATTAAAGGTATTATTAATTAAGCATTAAGTAGTGATAGTTTTTTATCACAGTTTTAATTTTTAAGTAATGTAGGTATAGGTAGATAGTATTGGAGAGGCGTTTTAGCTTTATTTTCATTTCTTTTTTTGTACAACACGCAAGGTCATCCGCACTCTATCGTCTAGCGCCCAAGATTCGAGCCGGTAAGTATACTTACCTACTTTTGTAGGTACCAACACAACATACAAATATTACTACCTACTTAGTTAAGTAACAACTTGTATTTAAAATAAAATAAAAATATTCTACACACTCCTGAGTCTGTTAAAAAATAACTCCCTGCTTAAAATCATCTAATTTGCAGCAAATATCATTTCAAGAGCTACCTACCTATTTCGATATTATAATCATCAGCCTAGCCTTTTCCCAACTATGTTGGGGTCAGCTTCCAGTCTAACCGGATGCAGCTGAATATCAGTAGGTACCTATTTTATATGGAGCGCCGTGCGACTGCCTACCTATCTAACCTCCACAGTTTGAGGAGGAGCACAACCCAGTTAGTACCTACCTACTGGGTACCTAATACCATACCCCTTGGTAAGAATGGTTGTCAGACTTTCGGGACACTGACTACCTGTAACGACTGTCAAAGATCTACAAATGACACACATGAACCAACGGCTTAACGTGCTTTCCGAGGCACGGAGAAAACTCGGTGTCGGCGCGACTACTAACGCCATCTGTCGACGCCTTTGAACACCACACATTTTAATCGACGAATAGGAGTTCGGCATTTTGATCGACCAATCAGGGCACGTTGTCCAATTAGTTATAAGTTCTATTATAATATTTTTTCATTACCATTACCACACTGTTAGAATTAAGACGATTTTTAAATATAACCATATAACCAGCAAAAGTTCATTAAATACATTCATTGAAGTCTACCTGCCTCCCGTTCCTGTACATAAAAGTGGTCCTTCGAACCGGATAAGCAGTTCAAGCTTGAAGTCTCCGAAGATTCGTCGCATCAAAATACGAAGAGGAGATTTACGTATCGAGTGAAGAGCTGCAGCGTTTACGGCATCGACAGACAGGAGTGGCAGGTCTGAACTTCCCGTCCGTTTCCCCATCTCATCCTTCGATAGGTGTTGATATCGTGCTGTGTTTCCATTTTCAGTGCTCAAGTTACGGTACCTGCCCACACAACGGCATCCACCTTGGTTCGCACGCATCTACCTACAATTGGCAACTGTAAGTACTCTTGCTTTCCTTAATTCCCAAAATGAGTGAGCCTAAATTGTCAGATTTAATTAAGAAAAGAGGTGTTTTAAAAGGTCGATTAACTCTGTTTGAAAATTATGTTAAAAAGTTCTCTTCACCCTTAACTGACCAACAATCATTAGAATTAAATTTACGTGTCGAGAGTACTTCGAGTTTAATAGAGATGTATAGTGAAATACAGTCTAAAATTGAAGAAGTAGCAGAAGATCTCGATCTAGCAAAACAGCTGGATGAGAGAGATCGTTTCGAAGATCAATTTTATCGTGTTGTAGCTTCTGCGAAACTTTTACTGAAAAAGGAGTTATCTGACAAGTCTATTGTTTCAACATGTAAGCCAATAGGCATAAAGTTACCCGATATCAAAATACCTTCCTTTGACGGTTCATACGATTGCTGGTTAGAGTTTAAAAATTCTTACGTTAGTATGATTCATGATCGCGATGATTTAGACCCTGTTCAAAAATTTCATTATTTAAAATCGTCTCTTTCCGGTACCGCGGCACACGTCATAGGTGCATTAGAATTTACAGCTAATAACTATTCTCACGCATGGGAGCTATTAGAGAATAGATTTAATAATCCGCGACTATTAGTTCATAATCATGTGAAGGCACTATTTAAAATTCCATCGTTAAATAAAGAGTCCGCTTCCCAGATTAGGAACTTAATAGATATTGTTTTGAGAAATTTGCGTGCCCTTAAAACGTTGGGTGAACCAACAGATTCGTGGGACACTTTAATCATTTACATGGTCGTTTCCAAATTAGATCAGGCCACCGAACGCGAATGGGAAGATTTTCAAGGTACAGCTAGTTCGTTAATTGAATCAAGGTCAGCCTTGAAACTGGATGACTTGCTTAAATTTCTCAAAGACAGGGCCGACGTTTTAGAAATGATTAAAGTTAACCATAACAAATCCTACGAGAACAAAGGCGTCGAACAAACGCGCTCTAAGAAGCAATATACACATACTCATGTTGCAACGAACTTTACTAACAATAACAATAAGGGTAATACGAACGCAAAACCAAAACAAAGCCGCGTACTGTGTGTGATGTGTCATGGTAATCACGCGACTTATTCCTGTTCAAGGTTTCTTAATTCGTCTGTCCTAGAAAGGAATAATATAGTTAAAACGCATCAGCTGTGCATCAATTGTTTACGCACAACCCACCCGCTTGACCAATGCAAGTTTGGGCCATGTAGGTTGTGTGATAAAAGGCACAACAGTTTGCTACACGTTGATGGGCAGGTAGACGGCGCATCACAGGTGAGCGGGTCGAGTGTATCAGCACAGCCAGCCACCGCTAACGTCTCCACTGTCTCGGCATTACACGTTACGGCTAACCATTCAGAATCGCAAAACAGTAATCAGGAATATTCGTTATTACCCAACGTTTTGCTGTCCACGGCGTTAGTGGACATAGCAGATTATAATAACAAATATCACACTGTGCGCGTTCTGCTTGATAATGGTAGTCAACATTGTTTCATAAAGAAATCGTTGTGTGAAACATTAAATGTACCGTTATTACAGTCCACTTATCACGTTGCTGGGGTAGGACAATCGATTTCACAGTCCACCCAAATTTGTAAAATAAACATACGTTCAAAGCTAAATTCGTTTTGTATAAACATTGATTGTTTAGTGTTGCCGTGCATTACAAATCAATTACCCACATTTAGTGTCGATGTAAATAATATGCGTATACCTGATAATGTTCAACTTGCGGATCCGAACTTTCACTCACCGTCAGATATCGATATACTGATAGGTGCAGATAAGTTCTGGGAATTATTGTGTGATGGCAAAATTAAGTTGAATAAAGGACCTTATTTACAAAACACAAAATTGGGTTGGATAGTGTCGGGACCTTTACATAATAACACACTTCCCGTTAAGAGTGTGCAATGTAATTTCTCCCAAACAATTGACACACAGTTGAAATTGTTTTGGGAACTCGAAGAGATAAACAATAACGTTAATAAAAATATCCTTAGTGCTGACGAACGTGCGTGCGAAGACATTTTTGTCAAAACGACAAAACGTATGGAAGATGGTAGGTTTTCCGTACGTATTCCTTTAAAGGAATCAGCTGATGTACTCGGAAACAGTTATACAGCTGCTGAAAAACGTTTGTTGTCGTTAGAACGAAAATTCGCTCGTTTGCCACAATTTAAGGAAAAATACGTAGATTTTATGGAGGAATATGAAAGGCTCGGTCATATGAGTTGCGTTAAAAGTTATGAGTCACCTCACTATTTTTTGCCGCATCACGGCGTTATTTATGAAAATAGCAGTACGACTAAACTGCGCACTGTTTTCGATGCAAGCGCAGCGACGTCGTCCGGTAAGTCGTTAAACGATATTCAACATATTGGTCCACCACTTCAGAATGACATTTTTAGCATTTTACTACGCTTCAGGCAATATAAATACGTCGGTTGTGCTGACGTTGAGAAAATGTTTCGGAATTTTCTTGTACAACCAGACCAACGAGATTTACAATTGATACTATGGCGTAAACTTCCGTCGGACCCAATATCTGTATATCGCCTAAACACTGTGACGTATGGCACCGCGTCGGCGCCATACCTTAGTATGAGATGCTTACGTCAGCTTGCACTGGAATGTGGGGATCAGCAGGTTGCGAGAGTAATCCAAGAAGATTTTTTCGTTGACGACGTCATCCTAGGTGACAATGATTTATATAGCTTACTCGATACCTGTGAGAAGTTACGGAATACTTTAAACTCGGCTTGTTTACCGTTGCGTAAGTGGTTATTTAACGTTGATATCAGTGAGCACGAAATATCAAAAGCATTGTCATTAGGTGAACATTGCCAAACTAAAACCTTGGGATTGGGTTGGTATAATAAATGTGATGAACTCCATTTCACCACTCGAGTAGTTAGACCGACTTTACTAAGTAAACGTTCAATGTTGTCGATAATCGCACAAATATACGATCCATTAGGAATTTTAACACCGGCTGTCGTGGTAGCCAAAATATTAATGCAAAAATTGTGGTTGTGCAAGATAAATTGGGATGATCCCGTTCCCAGTGATGTTGCGTTATCCTGGGAAAAAATCATTGACACACTTCAATATTTGCATAAATTACGTATTCCGCGTCATGTTATGAGTGCTCACACACAGTACATAGAACTACACGTCTTCTTTTGGACAGACTCTACTATTGTTCTTGGATGGCTACGTATGTCACCACATTCGTTCAAAATAGAATACTTAGTAGAGATTAATAAAACGTTAGAGGAAAATTCACAGCAAATAATAGATAACTTGTCAACTGACAATATTGAATTTAAATTTATTCCCCCTTATGCTCCTCATTTTGGGGGATTATGGGAAGCAGGAGTAAAATCCTGCAAGTTCCACCTTAAGCGTGTCGTAGGTACCGCTAACTTGACGTACGAGGAGTTCAGCACTGTGTTGGCACAAATCGAAGCAGTCCTGAACTCCCGTCCTATAAGTCCTATGTCCTCAGATCCACATGATCTTCGTCCACTAAGCCCAGCTCATTTCCTCATCGGCCGGCCACTCACCAGCATGCAGAGACCTCACAGAAGCACGGACTCACTGCTTGACACGGTTTCAAAGAGTGGAACAAATAAAACAGCACTTCTGGAAACGCTGGTCACAAGAATACGTTGCTGAACTTCAGACAAGGACGAAGTGGAAGGCGAACAGTCAAGACATAGCACTAAACACGCTTGTCGTTATTAAGGAGGACAACTTACCACCTCTTAAATGGCGTATGGGCAGAGTTACCCATATTTTTCCAGGAAAAGACGGCGTGTCACGTGTCGCCACCATCCAAACTGCTACGGGTCCTGTACAACGAGCGTTCTCGAAAATCTGCCCTCTACCTGTATCATCAGCAGAGGACGACAACACGAATGCAGCCTGCGGCTTCTCCGATCAAGCGACAACGAAAAGCTAGACATCATTGGAAGCTGGAGCTTCCAAGGCGGCCGGCATGTCGGCGCGACTACTAACGCCATCTGTCGACGCCTTTGAACACCACACATTTTAATCGACGAATAGGAGTTCGGCATTTTGATCGACCAATCAGGGCACGTTGTCCAATTAGTTATAAGTTCTATTATAATATTTTTTCATTACCATAACCACACTGTTACGATTAAGACGATTTTTAAATATAACCATATAACCAGCAAAAGTTCAATAAATACATTCATTGAAGTCTACCTGCCTCCCGTTCCTGTACACTCGGTATGTAACGGGTGGTCACCCATCCACAGACCAACCTAGGCAAGCGCAGCTTAACCTAAAGAACAACCCGAGCGGTTGCTATTTTTTAGCCACGAGCTCCTCTATTCGCTTTTTCGATATTATAAATAACTTTGATTGACTTAGATACTAATTATCAAACCTAATTATCAAAATTTGCGTTGACTTTTACGCTGAACCTAACAAATACCTCAGTCTACCGAAAAACATGTAGCTATACCCCACGCCTCAGATAATATAATAGTTGGCATGAAAGAACGTGAATTTATTAATGGCGATTGTCGAGTGACTGACGACGTAAGCTTCAAGGTCAAAGGGCTATATACCTACCTTAGTTTACAGTACAAAAGTATAGTTTGGTTTTATCGCCATCTATTGGTTCTCTGTAAAATAAACTGAACTTGAGCTATCGCTGCAAGCACCATCTAGCGCCGTCTTGAGTAAAAAAAAAATAGCCCGGATAGCCCGGAGAAATGAGCAAGTTATGGCGGTCGCGTTTCTTTGTATGAGATGGAGTATCTGTACGTTAGTATTATATTATCTGTGCTTTAGGTAAGTTCTTATTGGTAAATAAAATTTGAAAACAGCAATAACTCGCGGGTTTAATCCGATTTGATTTTCTTGACTGACACTGACAGCAAAATTTTCGATACCATAACCAATATTTTTTTTTAGCGCAAAAAGAAATCGGCACAACGATCGCGATCATATTGTTACATTACTTACATTGTCTAAGAAATGTTTATCTTTATCTCAGAGACGATGACGAATTTAGATATCGTTTCACTACGAAGCGATGTTACTTTGTCTTAACCCACAGGTTAAAATAGTTAAGATTAGGTTGACTTGCCGTGGGGGACCACCCCACAGTGCTTGCGTCCACGTCGCGTCCCCTGGAAACGACCCAGTTCTGACCACCGTAACGGAGTGGCAGACTGGGTTGGCCAAAGTGCACTGTGCTTTCGTAGCTATCCAAAATCTTTGCCTTGACAGTTACGAACCTGCGGAATCATGCCGAAACCTTCGCGGGACGCCTGCGGGCGGTTTTTAAAAGACAAAGGCCCTTCTCAGGGCCAATCCAAAGGCCCTTCTCAGGGCCAACGTAAAGGCCCTTCTCAGGGCCAACCCAAAGGTCCTTCTCAGGGGCAACCCAAAGGCCCTTCTCAGGGCCTCTCCGACGCTTCGGCGTCAGGGACTAGCCGCGCGCCGTCTGCGGCTAGCAACTTTGGAGGGGCGGACGAGTGGTCTGACGACTCCATGGTCGGTGTGTCGGATGCGGACGAGCCTCAGCCGCGGAAGCGGGTCAGATCGAGGAGCGATGGGTCCTCGGCCTCGGGGTCGAAGCGTTTGCCGAAGGCTAAAAAGCCGACGGTGGCCGCGGATACCCATGTCGTTGGGCTCGCGGATGCCCAACGCCAGTTGGACCTGGCTCGCCGGGCGCAGCTCCAGCAAGAGCTAGAAGAGCGGGTTGCCGCAAAGGAAAAGCGGGCGCACGCCGCCCGGGCCAAGTCCGGGTACGGTGCGTCCCGCGTTTTATACGCGGACCACTCTATGGAAGAGCTGGAGAGAATGGCGGAGGAAGACGAGGAGGAGATTGTGGAGGTTGCCTCAAAGTCCTCCAACCTGAAGGGGACCTTCCAAAAGGCCCTCAAGAGCAGGGCCGCGAGCTTGCGCGGTGTCGTTGCGGAGCTCGTGAAACGCAAGGCCACCGACGAGACGCGGCAACTGCAGGCGAAAATAGATCGCCTGCAGTCGGAGGTCAGCCAGCTTCACCAGAAGCTAGCTGAAGCCACGGCCCGGCCACAACAGGCCCAGACAAGCCCTGTGGCAGAGGCCCCCCCCTCCAACCTTGAGGAAGTCATCCGCAAGGTTGTAATGGAGGAGAGGGCCTTCACAAGAGCCTGCTTAGCAGGCATCGAGGACCGGCTGTTGCCGGAGAAACGCCTCCGACCGCCGCTTGCGGCGGATAACAGGCAATCCGAGCCGGGGCCGTCCTCCTCCCAGACGGAGGATGCCCTTCTCCCCTCGACCACCCCGTCCAACGAGTGGACAGAAGTGGTCCGTAAGGGGAAGGGCAAGGGGAAAAAGTCGGCGACGGCCGCCCCTGTCGTCCCCGCCACCACCGGCAAGGGAAAGGGGAAGAGGACAGGCAAAGGGAGAGCAAAAGGGCAGCTAGTCGCCCCAAAAACCGCGGCCGTCGTGGTGACTCTCACCGCGGAGGCGGCGGGGCGAGGGGAGACGTACGCGTCCATTTTGGTGCGGGCGCGTGCTAATGCCGATCCCACCCAGCTCGGGATCGGCAGTGTGTCTTGCCGGCGAACCCAAGCCGGGGCTCGAATCTTCGAGTTCCCGGGGGCAGAGGGGAGTGCCCATGCGGACCTCTTTGCAGCCAAGCTGCAGGAGGTCATCGCGGACTCGGCCAAGGTGGCCCGACCGGTCAAGTCAGCGGCCATAGAGGTGGCTGACCTGGACGACTCCGTCACCAAGGAGGAGGTGGCGAAGGCGATCGCAGCGATAGGGGGCTGTGACGTCGCGGCGGTCCAAAGCCGGAACATAAGGCCCGGCCGCGGCGGCATGGGCACCATTCGCCTCGAGTGCCCAATCGCCGCTGCCAAAGCCGTCCTTGCCAAAGGACGGCTAACAGTCGGCTTCAGCTCGGGTGCAGTCCGGGCACTCGACGATCAGCCTGTACGGTGTTTCCGATGCTTTGGCATCGGACACACGCGGCCGCTGTGTCCGTCCACGGTAGACAGGACAGACACGTGCTACCGCTGCGGTAAGGAGGGCCACAAAGCCACCTCTTGTGAGGCTGCCACGCCGCACTGCGCGGTATGTGCCGCCAATGGCTGCCCGTCAGACCACGTTATGAAGGGGAGGAGCTGCAATCCTCCCCCTAAGCGGGGTAAAGCGCAGACGCCGTCCGGGCCTGCTGCTGCTGCCGCCAGCGCCGTCGTTCCTGCGGTGGCTGAGGAGGAGGGGGGTGCAATGTCCGACTGATGGATAGGGTCGAACATCGCATCCTTCAGGCGAACATCAACCACTGCAGGGCAGCCCAGAAACTGCTGATGCAGACCATGGCCGAGTGGTTGGTGGACTTGGTGGTGGTCGCCGAGCCTTACTCGGTCCCTGGCCGTTGGCTGGGCGACCGGGACGGCTTGGTGGCGTTGGTGTCGCGGTCTTCCACAGACTCCCCTCCCCTCTCGCTCTTAGAGAGGGGACCGGGATACGTGGCCGCCGCGTGGGCAGACATGGTTGTGGTGGGGGTCTATTTCTCCCCAAACCGCCCTCTCTCGGACTTTGAGGATTTCCTCGAGGTTCTCACCGCAGTGGTAGGGAGGGCGGCGCCGCGCCAGGTCATGGTTTTGGGCGACCCGAACGCCAAGTCGGCGGCCTGGGGCAACCCGGCCACCGGTTGCAACGTCCGTGGGCGCGCCCTCGAGTTTTGGGCGGCATCATGCGGTGTGTCCCTCCTCAACAGGGGGGCGGTCCACACGTGTGTACGGCAGCTGGGAGGGTCGGTAGTGGACGTCTCTTTTGCCACCCCCGCGCTAGCGACCCGCGTCGTCAACTGGCGGGTAGAGATGGTGGAGACCTTGTCGGACCACCGATATGTGCGGTTCGACATCACCACCCGGCAAGGACGGGGGATGTCCCGCGCTGGGCAATCTCCCTTCCCGCGGTGGGCACTCACCCGCCTGGACCGGGAGGCAGCGAAGGAGGCAGCCTTTCTCCAGGACTGGCTGTCGCCCCCTGTCCCGGTCCTAGACGTGGACGCCGCAGCGGTCCGACTAAGGGGGTCTCTGACCGAGGTGTGCAACTCAAGCATGCCTCGGTTTCGCCGCCCGCCGCCCCGTCGCGCTGTCTATTGGTGGACGGAGGAGTTGACGGGGCTCCGGGCTGCCTGTGTGGCGGCCAGAAGGGCCTACGCGCGGAGCCGACGGCGCAGCGCCCAAAACCGAGTCCAGGCAGAAGAGGACCGCCTATACGCCTCTTATCGAGAGGCGACGATGGTCCTCAAGTCTGCGATGGGAGCTGCAGAAGACTCGGCGAGGGCCGAGATGCTGGAGGGTCTCGACAGGGATCCTTATGGAAGACCATACAGGGTGGCGCGGAACCAGCTACGCCCCTTTGGTCCCCCACTGACGGAGACCCTCGAGCCAGTGTTGCTGGACGGGGTGGTCCGGTCCCTGTTTCCGCGCAGGACCGACTTCACCCCACCAACTATGGATCCCCCGCAAGGGGCGGCTTCGCCGGAGGAGGAGGTCCCCCCGGTGACGGCGGCGGAGTTTCGCGCTGGGGTTCTCAGCTTCCGCGCAAAGAAGACGGCACCCGGACCGGACGGCGTCCCCGCACGGGTGGTGGCGATCGCCGCCTCCGAAATGGATGAAAGGTTTCGGGACCTCTTCAGCGCTTGTTTCACTGCTGGGAGGTTTCCGAAACTGTGGAAGGAGGGGCAGCTATGCCTCCTCCGAAAGGAGGGACGCCCGGTGGACTCTCCATCGGCATACCGGCCCATCGTCCTGCTCGATGAGGTCGGTAAGTTGTTCGAGGGGATTGTCGCCTCCCGGCTTGATAGCTTTTTGCGGGGGGTTGGGCCCAACCTGTCGGACGCCCAATTCGGTTTTCGACGAGGGCGTTCGACTATCGATGCGCTTGCCCTACTCAAGGGCCAGGTGAAGGAGGCGGTGGACGCGGGGGATGGAGTGCTGGCGGTGTCATTCGACATAGCCAACGCCTTTAACTCCATGCCCCACGCGACGATATTGGAGGCGCTCCGGTATCACGGCGTGCCGCAATACCTGCGCAACCTGCTAGCCAGCTACTTGGAGGGCCGAGAGGTTCTCTTCGTAGACAAGACGGCCACGGTGAGGCGGTACGGCGCAGAGTCCGGTGTTCCGCAAGGGTCGGTGCTCGGACCCTCCCTGTAGAACATCGGGTACGACTGGATCCTGCGGGGAGTCCTCCTCCAGGGCACGAGTGTCATCTGCTACGCGGATGACACCCTCCTCATTGCCCGGGGGAGGAACTTTGGGGATGCGGCCTGTCTGGCCTCGGCTGGCGGGTCCTTGGTTGCAGAGAGGATCCGCCGCCTGGGATTGAAGGTGGCGCTGCACAAGACCGAGGCCGTGTTCTTTCGCGGGCCTCGGCAACGCTGCCCTCCTCCCGATGCTCACATTGTCGTGGGGGGCGTCACGATAGGGGTCCAGCCCCAGATGAAGTATCTGGGCCTGGTGCTGGACGACAGGTGGCGGTTTGGCCCGCATTTCAGCGGGCTGTCGACGCGACTGTTGAAAGCCGCGGATGCCTTCTCGTGGCTCCTCCCAAACCTGGGGGGGCCCAAGGCGAAATGCCGGCGCCTGTATTCGGGCATCTTGAGGAGCATGGCCCTATACGGGGCCCCCATCTGGGCCGACTCCCTACACAGGAGGGAGAACGCGACTGCCATCCGCAAGCCCCAAAGGGCCATTGCACTGAGGGTGGCAAGGGCCTACCGCTCGGTGGGTTTCTCGGCGGCGTGCGCTCTGGCCGGCACCCCTCCTTGGGAGTTGGAGGCCTGGGTGCTCGCCAGAGTGTACGAGTGGACCGCGCAACGGAAGGCGCTCGGGGAGCGCCCCGCTGCCGAGGAGCGGGAGGCCGTGCGGCGAGAGGCGAAGGAAGCCATTGTCCTCCACTGGACGGAGGACCTCGCTGCAGCCGCCTTCGGCCGCCGGACGTTGGACGCAATCGGTCCGGTTCTGCAGGGCTGGCTCGAGCGGTCCCACGGTTTCCTCTCGTTCCGTCTGGTTCAGGTGTTGTCCGGCCATGGCTGTTTCGGATCGCACCTGCACCGGATCGGGAGGGAGGAGACCCCGGTCTGCCACGACTGCGGCGCGGCGGAGGACACGGCCCAGCACACCCTCGAAGTGTGCCCGGCTTGGTCCGAACAACGCCGCGGTATGACCGCGGTAGTCGGACAGGACCTCTCGCTTCCTGGCGTCGTCAATGCCATGCTGGGGAGCGAGGAGGCCTGGGCAGCGGTTGCCTCCTTTTGCGAGGATGTCATCTCGCAAAAAGAGGAGCCAGAGCGCGCGCGGGAGTACGACCCTCTCGCTGCGCCGCTCCGCAGGCAACGAAGGGGTCGGAGAAGGCGCCGTCCTGTCCCTCCTCTTCATGGTGGCGATGGGCGGGCGATGGGCACGGGGGTGCCCTTGCCTGCATTGCACCCATCGCCACCTTCGTCGGTCACTCCCGGGCCCGGCCCCCCCTCCCCACCTAGGGGAGGGCGCTAGGGGTCCAGGCATGGAGGGCAATCGTCGGCGGAGGACTGGACGTTAAGGCTGTGCCGGTTTCCCAGTCCCCCGCCTCTTGGACGAAGCGGGAGTGCCGCTGGGTATTTTTAGTGGGTATACCGGGTCAGACCGGGGAGTCCCACATAGCCCCCCCATCCCCCGATGGGAGGGTATGCGTAATGCATTTTTTCCCAGCGCAAAAAAAAAAAAAAAAAAGGTTGACTTGCCGTCGTGTGTACAAATGCGATAATTGTTCAAAGTCTTGACCAGTTTTGGTTATCTGAGGGCTATTATCGGTACTTATATTGATGTAAGTTCACGGAGGCATTTAGTTGCTTCTGTATTCTACCAAACAAGTCAATTACTCCTAATAAAAGCTAAATGCTATTCGACATCTCAAACATTTTAAGTACAATAACTACACATACACATACTACAGCTACTAACATAGAGTATCAAAATTGATTAGCATGAGTTGTAGATACAAGAATTATATTAACATATTTTAACATAGTATCCATTTGATATGACAAATTCTGGTGGTGCATGAGGGTGTTCCAGTTTAGCTGATACCACCGTCCTATGCGACGGTCTGACGTCATTGGTGATGATGAGCCTTGCTTTGCAGTACCCCCCTTTAGTGCAGGTCCAAGTTTGTGTCTTCACATTATGCTTGTGGCAATAGAATGTGTAGCCGTTGACAAGCGCCAGTTCCTTTCCATCTTGCTTTTTCACCCACTGTAGCACTGCAAATAAAATTGAATCCCACTATAACACTGCAAATAAAATTGAATCCAAAACTAAGTTTCACAGTCAGAATGCGTTAGCTAATTATCTTGATTATCACGGTCTCGTAACAAAAGCTATGCTTTTTTAATTTATTTACTATCCAGAAAACTAAATAATTGATAAACTGAAGACGAATCCACTTTCAACTGATAAATAATTACTTTATTATTAAATTAATTACGAGATTAGAGAAATAAAAAATGCTCACAATATTTGCTCGTAATTATTTATTTTATAATCGGAAAGCTTATAGTCTAACTAATAATATGAGGAGTGATGTAAATCTAGTGCTGACATTTGTAATTTAATAGCTTACACCATTACGTTAGCATCAAAACAATGTCTATACATATTATAAAACAAAGCCCCTCGCCGCGTCTGTCTGTCTGTCTGGATGTTCGCGATAAACTTAAATACTACTGCAAAGATTTTCTCCACTCGATAGCGTGATTCTTGAGGAAGGTTTAAGTATATAATTTGTTTGGTTTTTGTATTTATTTCTGTGTACACTGCCTAAACCCTTTTAAATATAACAAAATACTGTATGGTGGAATTGTCTATCTTATATAGGTCCACAGAAAAGTCCGCAGTGACATATGTCTATCTCTTAAGGATAACATACTATATCCGTTTTACTATTATTAAAAATTGGCATTCACGCGTTTATTTTCCAATAAACGCTCCATGAATGCTGTTTACTTAATTACGATATTAATCTTAGACTATCAGAATAAATTATGTTCGTGTTCAAGGCTATATCAGTATCTGTAAATTTCTTTTTGAATCATTTAAATCTGACTTACCATTTGAAAGTTATCATAAATTTAATAATTCTCAAAATTAAATCCACGCGATAGATTCGGGTTTTTCAGTCGCTTCGCATGACGCGGTCGCTGTCCCTCCCCGGCACCGTCTTGCCTACTATTTCTTTAGCTAATAAGCCGAACCACACTACCGCACGCACGCACGACTGTGTTTTCTTTCGGGTGTTGTTGAAAAGTTACAATTGCATTTTTGTTTTGTGTTTGAGACTGTTTCCTTGTAAATGACCACTTTAAAAGAAATTTAAAATAAACCCAATGTGTTGAAATGCGCTGATAGAACTTCACTGTATCTAAACCGTCGTTGATTCCTGTTTCTAGGTATGAATATGTTCTTGTTTATGTATTTTTGATGCTTTTTTGATTCTGTAGCTGTAATAAAACTTAAAGGCTGAAAACAGCGTGAATAAGAGCAAAGACATATATTATTTAGTGCGTGTACCAGGTTTAACAGGTTTTACCAATCTAATAGAAGATAAAAGTAACAATGCAAATCTTCCTAAACACATTTTTATTTATAAAGAAAATTTTACTGATGCTTACACCGCTAAGTTTTATTGCTATAGAACTATCTATACCTTTTTGTTTGGTGAAAACTTGTAACAAGTATTCACCAAACAAAAAGGTCCAAGGAAACAGTCTCAATGATTATGTTCAGTCTTATGGCAAATAATTACACTGTCAAAAGTTAAGATAGTAGATCGGCAACCGTGTGGGTACCGGGTACATGTCCATCGCACTTTGGCTCCTTTGTATCTTAAATCCCGATTGTACCGATAGGGACCAAGAATTATGACAGGATTACCACTATATGTTGTGCTGAAAACAGGCTCAAAATCTGTAACAAGACAAACACTAATGATTATTGTAATGTTCAAAGGTAATCTGTGGTATTTATTGGGAAAAGGGCAGATTACTGGACAAAATTAAAGACATTTCATTTGGGAAAATGTTTATTTATAGCTAGAAACAAATTTTAAAACAGCATGAAAATTATTTAAAGTAAAAGCGATTATCCTAGTGGCTATGTTCACTTCTATGGCTAACAATGACACTGTCGATAGTAACGATAGTAGATCGGCATCCTACCGGATACCGAGTAGGTACAGGTCCATAGCACTCTAGCTCCTTTGTAACTGTTAGCACGGTTATACCGATAGGGCCCAAGTACGATGACATCTTTGCCATACCTTGACTTACTGGCGCGTAATCTGCAATAGCATGGAATAGTTTTACATTATCCGGTTTATGAATTTTCATAATTGTATATTTTTTTATTTGTCAACAAACTAATGTTAGATTGATAAACAGTTTGTTAGGCCCATAACACACGGCGTATTTTAAACGCGCAGACGACGCACAGATTACGCGCGTTTACACAATTCAAACAAGATTCGTTCGCAACCTTGTAACTTAAGCACACGGGACGATTGTGAAACGCGCCTCTACCGCGCGTATACGCGCAGCTACATCGATACAGACGCGCTGTAGTCGCAGCACACAATAAACTATAATTGAAGCGCGGGCGATGTTGTGGATCGTAGCGCACCCACCCCCCTTGCCCCTACTCCGCTCCTTTGTACACGCGTTTGTATCGCTTCAAACGCGCGTGTACGCGCCTCATGCGCGCGCTTGTAATATCAATGCAAACGCAACAATCAGTGTCTACAGCACAGAAGACGCACGTTCATGAAACGCGTGTCTTCTGCGCGTTTAAAATACGCCGCCGTGTGCTATGATGGGCCTCACTGCACAGAAACTGTTTGAACCGATCATATTTTGTAGGATTTACTGTAATTCTAAAAACAACGAACTTTTCATATTTAAAACCAGTATTTATTCATATACACAGAAACAAAAAATGAGTAAGTTCAAATTAATATAAAAAGGCACGTGGGAAAAAGGCTGCGGGTTGTTCGAAAGAGATACCGCGGCCCCGGAACGTAAAGGGCAATAGATGGAACATGGGTGGGTTTTAGTCAGTATGAGTCTGACACTCCTCGGGCGAAGTTATTTGATGATTTCCAACCTCAAAAAAAAAGGTACGTGGGTAGGTACCTGTATCAGAACCACTCATCTTAAATTGGGTAATCGCACGAGGTATATTAGTAGTAAGTAGCCAAGTTTTCGAGAGTGACAACTCTTGTCAAATCAAAATAGTTTTCAATCTCTACTACTGGATCGCGCCAGAGACCTTCGCGCGCCTTTATATAGGTAGGTACGTTAAATATTTGTTCGTTAATTTTTTTTAACAAATGTAACACAAGTTACTTATTAAAGACCGTTAATGATTTCATCAACGAAAATCATTATTAGGTAATAATAATTATAAATATGTTGTGTTAAGTAATTATCCCTGTTTTATGATCAACGCACAGTTCAGCTACAACTACCTACATGACTTCTTATAGCAGTACTTATTCCAGTGAGGAAAAGAGGCTAAAAACGTCTAACACCGTCTCTTTTACACACAGGAAATAAATGTGAATCGTCTATCGCCTCGGTTCCGAATCAACAACTAAACTATACTGAACGTCTTCTCTCTAAGAACAAAACTCATTAGTTTCACGAACGGACGTAAGATTAACCCTTTCTATTTAAATCGAAATAGGGTTCATTTCGAAGTATCGAGCTATGTCCGAATGGGACCGTATCTTTGTTAACTGACTTACAGAGTTGACTCCCTGATCAAACGCAATGTTTCGAAGTATGTCATCCCTTGTCCCATTCTATTTGTGGTCGGCGCAACACGTTTTATTCTTCCATTCTCCCCTATCAGACGGCACGGCAGCATTTACTCCTTTCTCCTTCATATCATTCCTTACACAATCCATCCACCTTTTCTTTTACCTACCTCTCGCTCTCCGTCCATCAACATTTTGAATGTTTTGAAGTATGTATTGAGCTATTAAACTTTAATGATTATGTTCAGTCCTATAACTAACAATCACACTGTCAACAGTAACAATCGTAGATCGGCATCCGCCTTTGTTCCGGGTACATGTCCATCGCACTTTGGCCCCTTTACATTTATTAATCCGATTATATCGATAGGGACCAAGGATAATAACGTCGTTGCCGCTTCTTGTCTTACTGAAAACTGGCAGCCCATCTGTAATAAAATGCATAATGTCTATTTAATAAGTACATTTTCTCATACCTCAAGGAGGAAGCCTAACAAATAAAACGCGGTATTATAACGGAACTGGAGCAAATGACCTACAGTCTAATATGATTTTGTTGAATGAAATCATAACAACTAATGTTTACTAAAAAATAAAACTTTATTCAAAACACTAATACTAATGATTATGTTTAGTCATATGATTTACAATAACACCGTTAACAGTAACGATAGTAGATCGACATCCCGATGCGAGCCGGTTACAGATCCATCGCACTTTGGCCCCTTTACATCTGCTAACCCGATTGTATCGATAGGGACCAACGACGATCACAGGGTTGCCACGCTGTGACGTACTGAACACAGGACGTATATGAGTATCTGCAAAACATAAACTCGTAGTAGGTATATTTGTGTTTCTTTAATTAAAAAGTATACTACCAGCATCACATAAAAACTACTTTGTACTAATTTTGAAGATGTAATTGTGGTGGGTGAGACACAGCTGGAAGTAGAGTGGGGGAATCAAAGATATTACAATTAGGTTATTTTTTACTTAGGTATTTTATCAATAAGCATTTACAAAGTAAACACTCTAAGTTACATTAGTGGAACCATAAAAACAACTTGGGATGCAGCCACAAACACGGCCACTGACTGATTTTTCAGTGTTTGTAAGGAGCTGTCCACATCCTACATCTTGATAGAAACAACATTTAAAAAAAAATAACTTTGACATCGTTGATGGTTATAACATTCGATTGATACATCCATAGGCGTTCCTATTACAATACCAAAGCCACCGCCGTGACGCCAAACTACCACTTCTGTTACTCTTTCTCTGATTATACCGGCAGAATCCCAGTAAAAGCACATGAGATACATTGTCGGCGCAGACAGGAGAGGAACATTTTCCAGCAGTTCCTAAAATCTAAATCAAAATATATAATCAAGTGTGTGATTGCAAGACTGTCGCCCACTGATAGTCAACCAGACTGATTGAATAGATTAAAGTTGTATGATGTAAGTAAAACAAATTAATCATAACATACCTACTTTATTTTAAATCTAACGAAAATATTGGTAAACATGTTTTTTATATAAATAAAATGTCGTATAATCAATATTTGAAATCAGTGAGGTAAAGAGACAGAGCTGGAATAAGTACTGATTTAAGAAGTCATAGTAACCCCATAGTTTGATAAACAATCTTATTTCCTACACTGGCAATGTAAGCTCGACATCCCAAAGTGTACTGCCACTAATCTGAGCGGAGATTAGGCATCGGCGCCGGAGATGTTATAATGCACAAGTGTTTGCGCAGGCGCAGGTGCACTTTGTGTTCCCCCTCACTCTCATAGTCGGATGGGACGGTAATCAAACACGAGCAGAGAGAGATCAGGCGCCGGATACGCCGGAACGGGTTAACGTGCCTGCCGAGGCACGGGGGTACCATGCTCAAGTTACTCAACAACGAGATCAACGGAGCAGTCTTTATAATACATGCAACACTAGTGACATAATAAATAAGTTCATCCATGCAATGTTGATTTTGACCATCAGTGGTTGTGCATATCGTGCTCACGACCAACGAGGAAATTATTGAAAGTAACCACACTTGCTCGGCAGCCACTGCAGTGCTTCGTACAGTACCACCGGACTCTGGGCCCTTTGCTATAATGCCTTTGATTATACCGGTAGCGCCCCAGAAAGATCACAGGATTCCCATGCTTTGTAATGCCGAAATATGGTCCTGTGTCTGAAATATAAATGTAGTGTAAGTGTTATATCATTTTTTTTTAAATTCTAAATCGTCGTAATTGTTTCCATAAGCATAACTCCTAAGAAATAACAATAAATTACCATATTATTATCAAAAAAAGAAAATGCACTAGTCAATGTAAAAAATATGATATTTTTGGAATTTGTTATGATCGTCTTCTAGATTTGGGTGCCTTTGCCGCTAATGCGCTTGATTGATAGACAAGACCAGACTAGACCAATGACAGTATGGTCATGTTGAACGCATCAGCATTGACACACTGATTAAAAAGTAGTATTGCATTCACCAACTGCATAAAGTGACTTATAAAAAGCTATTTGTACAAGTTGACTTGTACAAATAGCTTTTCAATTTAAATGGTTCTGTATATTCCTAGTCGTTAGTACAATTCCACAAAAGGCTAGGCAGATGATGATAGTACAATTCCACCGACCGTTACAAGAACGATTTTGCATCTAGATTTTTTCTGCCACATTTCCATCGCATTTTCCCCATGACATCCCCTGGTGCGGCCTGATGATACCGAATTGCCACGTATCGTCTTCGTGAAAGTTGCCTCTTTAATAGAAAAAACCATTTATGTAGTCAGGCATTTTGTGGCATTTATTATAAACGCTACGAGTGGAATAGTTGTTATATAAAACACTAACACTGTTATTTCGTTTAATTTATTTAAGTAAAGTAGTTAGTAAATTTTAAAACACATTATCTATTATTTAAATTACAATGACAACATTACAGTATAAATATAATTACATGCAATACAGCATGACTCATTCAGAGTAAATAGCAATTATCCTAGTGGTTATGTTCACTTCTATGGCTAACAATGACACTGTCGATAGTAACGATAGTAGATCGACATCCCAATGAGACCCGGGAACATGTCCATCGCACTTTGGCTCCTTTACAACTACTTACCCGATTATACCGATAGGGACCAAGGACGATGACATCTTTACCATTCCTCGACTTGCTGAAAACTGGGACGTCATCTGTAATAAAATACGATAGTATGACATTACTTGGATTGTGAATTTGCATTTCTTTTATTTGTCACCAAATTGATTTTAACATCGATGTCTTCGATGATATTTTTGCTCCTTATCGTAACAGAAATAAAACAATCGCTACTCTTGAATACTTTGCACATATTTTAATGGTTATGGAGTACTTGGGTATCCACTGGGGTACTTGTTGCAATGCCACCGCGATTGAGACCTTTTAGATTGGTTTGACCAATGGTACCGGTAGGGTCCTAGAGTCAACACAAGATTCCCATTACACGTCTTTCTGAAAACTGGCCTTAGACCTGAATAAAATAAAAGTTTGGTGTGAAAGAACTTCAATGCTCTAAAAATAAAAGGGACTACATGGCGCACACCATAATTTAGCAATGCATTAAGATACGCTCTACGTTAAGGCTGCAGTTACAAATGAAAATAGTAATATGCCTATATTTACTTCAATACACATGGATTACTTTTTAAATACTCCAAAGCAAAAAACGTTTAAGAAATACAAATAAGTAGCCATTTTTGGGGGGGTATGTCAGACTTTTACTGACTTAAACCCACCCATGTTCCTTATATTGCCCTTTATGTTCCGGGCCGCGGTATCTCTTTAGAACAACCCGAAAAAAAGAAGTAGCCATCAGTGGGGGTTCCAAAGAGCGGAAGTTAATAACAATTCTACACTGACTTTCAACATGAGTGACGTTGCAACTTTCGGGACCTTGCATCAACACATTTTAGAATTTTCCCCGAAACTTGATGCTGATAGAATGTCACTCTATGCCTTCTTATATTCCCGTTTTAAGCGTGTGTGTGTTCTTGCTTATGTATTACTACAACTCAACTGTGACGATAACTGATTTACATCCCAACGTTGTGCGAGAACAGTGCCATCGCTGCTTAGATCCTTTGTATCTGTTCACGCGATTATACCGATAGGGTCCCCACAGGATGACGTCATTTCCATTCCGTGTTGTACTGAAAACTGGCTCGTAACCTGTAAGATAATGTTTTCGTTAAGAAGGAAGAAAGAAATAAACGCGAATTGTCTGTCACCTAAAATCAAATAAAATATTATCTTTATTTCACTGTGGTTACCGGAGTTGGAGTGCCTGTACAATGAACTTTGTCTCAGCGTAGGCATCTAAACAGCGCGAACGTTGGTTTACATATCACCCACGAGGTTCGTACGCAGCGCTTACGCAACTTCTTTGTATAGGTTCACTGTTCGTAATAATCGTTTAGCGCAAAGACACTCAGAAGTAATGTTAAAGACCATTGAATTCTTGAAAATATCAAACATTTTTTAATACTACCCAGTATTAAAAAATGTTTAATATTTTCAAGAATTTAATTAATACAACTCAATACTTGTGTTCATAATATTTTAAAGCAACTATTTTATCATTAACTGTGATAAGAGCAGTTTTCCATCAGCGCGATCTACTAGTGCATCGTCATCGGATAGTTCCTTTGCCGGCACACGACTGCTTGTCGCTATAAGAAGTATTGATTATTAAAGAATTTCCGTGCCTACATGTGAAATAAACTTTCTACCACTATCTTTACAGGTTTGCAACCCCTCTCAAGATAGTGTCTAAAGACTTATGTAATTAATGTATTTAAAATTCACATTAAATCAATCAATAATAATTCAATGTGAGAAACATTACGTTTTTGTCGTTAACTTTTGCCGAAAAACAATATATCCTATTTCACAGAATTTGATTTACAAAATATAAATATAAAGGCCGCATTAGCTTCAAATATCAGTAGGCCTACTATGACGGAACTAATTCCACTGAGGGAAAGAGACAGAGCTATATAGGGTGTCTAGCACCATCTCTTTCTCTCAGTGGAATAAGTTCTGCTTTAAGACGTCATGGTAGGGTAGCAGCGCTCCATAACTGTGGTCTGCAGCTTCCATTAGAATCAAACATTAACATAGAAAGGTAAATAACCTTCCTGAAATGTTTAAACAGAATGATTATATAAACAAGGAGGTAAGATTTAGATAAACTAGAATAAGGGTAACAAGAAAGAAACAAAAAATATAATAAAATAAAAATTTACTTAATTATTATAAAATTATTTCAATATGTATGGTTATGTTCGTTCTTTGTTAAAATTACAGATCCGTTGACCGTTATAACAACAACTCTACATCCGTAACTTTTTCTGCTACATCTCCACCGCATTTTCGCCATGATATCCCCTGGTGCGGCCTGATGATATCGACATCCTCCATAGTGCAGCACAGAATTGCCATTTAACGTCTTCGTGAAAGTTGCCTCTGTAAGTTAATAAATCCTTTATGTAGCCATTTCTATGCAGATATTTTGCGGAGCGCGGGGGAGTGTCAGGCTTGTACTGATTAAAACCCACCCATGTTCCTTCTATTGCACTTTATGTTCCGAAGCCGCGGTATCTGATCATGATTATGTAGTTGCCAAGACATCAATGGTTGTGCATATCGTGCTCACGACCAACAGGAATCTATTGAAAGTAAGCACATTTGCTCGGCAGCCACTGTGGTGTTTCGTTCAGTACCACTAGATACTGGGTACTCAATAACCATTATTTCGATGATACCAGATGCATGCCCATGGTAGAATACCGCGATGATTTCATTGCGGGATTCTCATGTTTGGTCACGCTGAAAACTTGCACTAAATCTGATATACATTTGAATGTGGAGAAGAAAGTTTTACTGAATGAGAACAAGATTATCATTTGAGAGACAGAAAGTATTCTCGAGAACAAGGTTTTTCTAACAAGTAGAACACAAGTGGTAACCTATTGTACAAGCACCAGTTTTTCCTACAAACTAAATAAATATATTTAAAAACAATAAGATAAGAGTGAAACATTTTTGAATGAATCGCGGACATTTTATTCATGATTATGCTCGGTTTGATGGCGAATAATTACATTATTGAAAGTGAGAATTCTCGATCGGCATCCCCTGGGGTACTTATTACAATACCAGCGCATTGTGGACCCCCTGCAATTGTTTGTCCGATTATACCGGTGGCGTCCTAGATAGATCACAGGGTTCCCATGACTAGTCGTACCGAAAACTGGCTGTAGACCTGAAACATAAATCCCACATAAAACCATTTCAGTGCAAGTTTAGATTTCTAATAAAAAAAAATATCGAATATTATTTTTATAAATAGAATAGAATAGAATCTGTTTGAAATAAACAGTTTATTTCAAACAGATTCTATAAAAAAATATCGAATCGAATTACATTAAAAAAAAGCAAAGTGACCACAGACCGTTTTTTGCTTGTTTAGCAACAATTATGTATATTTAATATTTACCATTATTAAGTAAAAATAAATTTAAATTATTCATAGAACACGCAGAATGCATCGCACACTAATTAAATCCCCGATTCACAATACATAAATACCAAATATTCGTCAAAGATTGCAATCACTATTTTAAGTTACTTCTTAAAAGTGTTAGTTTTATAGTTATATAGGTACCATTTCTTTCCATTCCTTATACTGTTTTGATTGATTTTAAGTAAATTTAGGTCGCATTTTTTGTTAATATTTTAAAAGGAAGAATGAAAATACAACTAATGTTTTTTAGGCATTTAATGGTTGTGTTCGGACTTATGACTAATTATAATCCTATCGCAGGTAACAACACTAGATCGACATCCGTAGCTATATCTATCACAGTACCACCGTTCTTTGGCCCCTTTACAATCAAGTGCTCGAGTATACCGGTAGCAGCCGAGCACCAGCAGAGGGTTCCCATGTCTTGACGTACTGAATACTGGTAATAATACATCTGAAAAAAAAAAACGTTGGTGTCAACTAGGGCATTTTGACGATATGTTGAATATATATATGAAGGATGGCAGAGACCATGTACAATGAGACCCACTCTTAGGTGCATCGTATAGTATAGAAACATACCTAGTTGTAGAACTATATAAAACTGAAAAAAAAGCAAATGGGCAGTAAGTCGTTGAGGAAGGGAGGAAAAGAAATTCAAGGTAAAAGATAGGCGTATTTAACAATATAATATTATCCTTTTTATGTAATGTAGTTTCAAAAAGGTGTTCAATCAGATAATAAATATTTACCAACAGTATCATCGTGGTTCTCCAACAGGTGCTCTCCACACATTACATTTTGAGCACAGTATGTCTCAAATTCAAACGCAAAGCCAAGATCGTCAAAAAGCCATAAAATCACATAGAAAATATAAGATAATTATACCACGTTAGCCGTTGAAAACAAACAATTGAATAATACGAAGTATAAGAAATTGAATAATAGTAAGTTTCATTCTAAGTAATCATAAATAATCATAATTATTTTAACATTGTGCATTTTTGTAATAAAAAAATTTAGAGGTGTTAAGGGACACCCGGATGGAACGAAGTTCTCGTCGCGACACCACACTGTTCAATGCGAAATAGAAATGAAAATATTTGACTTGATTTCTATAAGAGAGAGACAGACAGACAGACAGAGAAACATGCGACGCCGCACAGCTTACAATAGCTTACTATAGCAAAAAGTGTCGTGACAACTTTTCGTAAGAATTTTTTCCGTCTAGCTCCCTTTCACAACGCGCGATAAGGAACTTCGTTCCAAAAATGTGAATGCATGTTTAATAACGTTTGCGAAAGTGAGTTTGTTTGTTTGTTTGTTACCTCTTCACGCTTTAATGGCTAAACCGATTGTGATGAATTTTGGTACATAGATAGTTGGGAACCAGGACACGGACACAGGCTAATTATTTTAAAAAAGTGGGATGTGAGGGAGAAAGAGGGAAGAAAAGGGAAAACTTAGCGTTGCTATTACAAATCAATAAGGCGCAAGGGGAACTGTGTTACCCCAAATTTAACGCGGGCGAAGCCGCGGGCGTAAGCTAGTTTTTTTATATTTTACAGTTTGATTTATTCAAAAAACATGACAACCGTAAACATCCACTAGTGTGAGAACGTAAATCATATAAAGAGTAGGTTGGAATGTAATTCGAAACACGGTGCGTTCAATAACTGCATGATGACTTATTTTTAAGAAAATAAAAATATTTTCTAACTTTTAACATCCATCATCTAGTCATTCAATGTTTTTTAGATAATCTTCTTATATAGTGTTAGTTATAATAAACATTAATTCCCAAGTTATCGATACTTCGTTAATTTATAAATAATATGGGTCCAATCTCGCCGGGATCCTTTAAAGACATTACGCAACTGATGCCGTGAGTTTGTGACCGACAGTGTTAACCCAACAGATACAATACACAGACTTTCACAAGAAAAAAACACTTTCCATTTTATTTTGTTCGTTTTTTTTTTTGTAAAATAGACCTTAATACCTACTATATATGTTACTATACATTCATCCAAAAATTGCAAATGAAGAAATGTAAATGAATAAATAAATGAAACGGAAATAAAACCATGCTTTTGAAGATGTTGCAGATATTTTAATGGTTATGGTTAGACTTACAGCTAACTATAACATTATCAACAGTAACGACACTGGAGCGACACCCGCTGGGGTACTTGTTACAATACCACCGCGCTTGGAGCCCTTTAGATTGGTTGGAGCGATTGTACCGGTAGGCTCCTAGAGTCATCACAAGATTCCCATTCCTTGTCGTGCTTAAAACTGGCCTTGGACCTGAAATAAAGTGTTAGTCAAAAATTTAAATTTAAATATAACGACGATAGTCTGGACGCGAATACAGTCGTAATCTGACGTAGTAGTAATATCTATATAGAAATATCTGGTTGTTCTCGGTAGTACAGTAACGTGTCACCATCATTTGAAACGGGATTTTTATCTTGTTTGTTATTCATTTCAAGTTATCGATATTGCGGGGGTAGTTTGCATGTAGACAAAACGGTTTTCTCTCTTCCTGATTCGTTTTTGCGCTTGGTACCGGCACCACTATCACTTACTACTTGATTGTTTTCGATACACGAAACCCAGTGTATTCTGTGAATCGAAATCCTTACTAATAATATTATACAAGCGAAAGTGAGTTTGTTTGTTTGGTCTTCACGCCTACATAGCTAAACAGGTTTTGATGAATTTTGGTACAGAGATAGTTGGGACCCTGGAGACGGACATATGTTATTTTTTTGATTAAAATATGAGGGAGAAAGAGGGAAGGTAAGGGAAAACTTAGCATTGCTTAAACAATAAATTAGGCGCAAGGGCAAAAACTACAGGTAGCAGGTACCTGCAAATCAGGAAAGGGGACCTGTGTTATCCCGAATTTAACGCGAGCAAAGCCGCGGGCAAAAGCTAGTAAATAATAAACTTGATAAATATCTCGTTTGTTAGTTACCATGTCAATTTAAAAACTCATAGTAACGTGTCCAACTTCGCGACGCTCAAAATGCAATGGTAATTTGTTCAGTTTTACCTGCTGGTTTTTTTTGTTTATTATGCCAAAACGTGATTGTGACATGTTGCAGTATTTTTACGATTTTCTCTGTTAGTGATTTTTGTAATTCTTTTGAGAAAATATATATCTTTATCCGTAAACTTTGCAATCTTGTCATTCTGCTTTAAGGCGTCACTGAGACAGGGGGTAATTTTTTTTTTACATAAGAAAGATATTAGTTGAGAATTGGAAATCCACACGTCAAAGTTATACTATGTAGTTGGGTGCTTCACAAAGAAAATGTAACAGAAAAAAGACAATTATATTGAAACTCGGGTATTTTAATGGTTATGTTCAGACTTATGAGTAATTATGACATTATCCAAAGTAACGATACTTGATCGGCATCCTTTGGTATATCTGTTACAATACCAACGCACTTTGGGACCTTTACATTTACTTGCTTGGTTATACCGGTAGGACCCGACAATGATCACAGGATTCCCAAACTTCGTCGCGCTGAAAACTGGAAATGAATCTGAATCTGCAAAAAAAAACTTTAATGTCATTACAAATACTAGAGGAAGAGTGGCTAGCTAAAACATTTATACGGTACTTAAGTTTAGATGAATTCAAAACACGTTTATCAACCTATAAAAATAAACATATATAAATAATAAACATTGTAAATATCCCGTTTCAAGTGTTAATTATAACGTTTAGCAAAGTTGATACATTTATTTTCATTTCGTTTACGTTTTAACACATTTACGAACAGCGATTAGCCATAACAAATGCCCAGGGAAATTAATTGGTTACTAATATAACACATTGTATTCTTTCCGAGAGAGGTCGTGTCATTGTCCTTTATGCTATAAACTTTCCCTGCTCTATTGCCCCGGTAGGAACATATCGTGATTACAGGATTACTACTAGATGTGTAGCCAAACACTGGCATTGGAACTGGAATAAAACGTATGAAAAGCTGTACAGTGATAAAGAAATTATAAGACAAAAGCGCGTACTACCTATCTAGTGTTTCTACCAAAGAAAAGATGGATGAATCGTATAAGGAATGAAATAAAAGAGAAAGTAAATGATGCTTTAACGTCTGACAGGGGATAATAGAAGAACAATACGTGTTGTGCCAACCTTCAATAAAATGGGATGGGCCTAAGGGAGCTGATGATTTGATGATATTCGAAAGAACTATTTTATCATATTAACTCTTTGTTGTAAGTAGGTACCTAAAGTAAAGAGAAATACCAACAAATAGCGCAGGTTTTTTATCATTAAAAGTCATTGTTTATGTTATGTGGTTATGTTCATTTTTATAAGCAGTAATGACGTTTTCTACAGTAATGACAATGGCTCGACATTTAGAAGTCTTCCTGGCGCAGGCCCAACGCAGTTTGGACCCTTTGTAGCCGGATGTCAGATTGTACCGGTGGTGGCCTGTGATGAGAACAGGCTTGCCAGATCTTGTAGTACTGAAATATGGATCTAAAACGAATGGACATGATACCAACAAATTACGCAGATGTATAATATTGTAACGAATATTGCATTTACCCACTAATAAAAGAAATGTAATAATAAAAAAAATATAATGATTTATTAAAAAAACAATGGGTAGTAATACGAATTAACTTTACAATCTCCATAAAAAAATACATTGGAAAAAACCATCACGAGTCACTTACATCTTTTTCAGCCCGATATCAACCACTGTTGGGTATAGGCCTCCCTTTATTTCTGCCATTCTTATCTGTTAAAGCACAACAGTGTGATGCTGTGATGCAATTTAACAGAAATACTAAGACATTCAAGTTTTACAGATTTCCAATCTCGATAGCATCTTCAGTCAGCATAATCAGTCTGATGTTCGAGTCAATGGTTGTGTTTATAATTCACGGCTGCGATGACATTCTTGATCGTGTGGATGGTCGCTTTACATCCGTAATTCCGTTTAGTGTAGTGCCAGCGCATCTTGGGCCCTTTGTAGCCTGACGTAAAGTTAAACTGATGAGAACCTACGAAGAGAACAGGATTGCCAGATCTCGTTCTACCAAAATATGTCTCTGGAATAAATACGAGATATTAAGAATGTTTCTGGGTATGACTTACTGATATTATATTGTATTAGAAAATGTTTCTAAATCAATCTGGAAAGGTTTTCAAGAAAATAAAGAGCTAAAAACTAAAACAAAATAAGAAAATCTGTTTACTTTTACAAATTAGATGTACGAGTATAATTTAATGGTTGTGTGGAAAACGTTGGCTAATGAAGACATTATCGAGTGTGTAGATGGTCGCTTTACATCCGTGATTCCGTCTAGTGCAAGCCCAGCGTTGTTTGGGCCCATTATAACCCGTCGAGCGGTTGTATCGATAGCAACCTCTAGAAATAACAGGATTGCCGGATCTGGTTACACCGAAAAACACAATTTCTGCAAAAAAAGAGAAACTAATTGGGTTTATTTTATTATAATTTTCTTACTTATTATTGTGTTAAGTTACTATTTTTTGCTAATACAATAATTACTATAAAAAGTTGCTATTTATTAAAACATCGAAAAAACATGTACAACTAGTCTCTGAAATAATACTTTACTATAAACTACATGCAAGAGAATGGAACAAATAAATAAGAACGAAGAACATCAAAACATCAAAACAAAAGAGAAACGATAGACAACAAAAACTTTCAATTAAACACAAAATGAGTTTCTTAATTGGGATCAGTCGGCATAGTTACCTATCGTAATCTATCTGAAGAAATAGGGGGCACTGAGGCATCATAATGCTAGATGCTAAAGACAGTTTTAATATGAATTGAATTAAAAATAGGTACTACTTAGTCAAACAATGTCAACTCAACCTCAAAAAAATAGTAAATGGGTGTTTAGATATTTTTTTCGATAGTCCAATATTTCGTCACTTCAGAGGTTAGACTACACATTTTGCGTGTATAGTTAAAGAACGATTCTTGCGTTCAAAATGGTTGTATTCATTATTCTGGCTGATAATGGCACTGTCAAACGTGAAGATGCTTTACATCCATTCATCTTCCGAGTGCAGGCCCAGCGTAGTTTGGGTTATGCTCAGCTCTATGATTTATAATCACATCGTCAAAAGTAAATATTACCGAGCGGCAACCTGTCGGGTACCTGGTACAGTACCAGCTTTAGGTCCCTTGCAGCCACTGGATCTGTTGTACCGGTAAGCACCTAGATTGATCACAGGATTCCGTTGTCTTGTGGTGCTGAAAACTATCTCTAATATATAAAAAGCTTTTTTTTTTTGCAGTTAACCGTTAGTTCGAGCTACGCTGCTAATTATTTGTTTTGTCAGAATACAATCTAACGTCTACAATGTAACGTCTGACATCACTAGGTAAGTAGCCATCAATAACTGTATATATTTTGTCAGCGCGGTCTTTCACCTAGATTACTGAAAAATGAGAAATTTATCTTTATGTAGAGAGTTACAAGAAAGAACTTCTTTGTTTTCATTTAGAATTAAACGGGCTATCAAACTACAGAATTAGAACACATAAAAAATACCACCTACTCTATGTATGCGATTAACAAGTTGAACATTGAGAAAAAAAACATATTTTTTTTAATAAATCGCTGTTTTTATTGTATATGCCAATATGTACAAAAAGAAAAACAATTTATAAAAAAATAAGTTTTTGTCTAGTGCACTAAAGAAGTTACAATTTCTTCCATCAACTACACTAAATGAACCTGTAAAAACAAACTCATCATCATTTTCGTGCCCTTTTCCCATTCTATTTGGGGTCGGCGCAACATGTTTTCTTCCATTCTCCCATATCAGACGTCATGGCATCATTTACTTCTTTCTCCTTCATACCATTCCTTACACAATCCAACCATCTTTTCTTTGGCTTTCCTCTCGCTCTCCGTTCATCAACATTCAGATCCATCACTCTTTTAGTCACATGTGTTTCGCCCTTCTCATTACATGTCCATACCAAAACAAACGACTTCTTTTCAAAAAAACAAATTCCACAAACTATTTCTTCATTACCCAAAGGAGACATAAAGTACACGTACAGAAAATAAACCATTGTCACTACTTTTAACATAGAAATCACTAATAAACATTTCGGGTAAAACAAAGTTTATTTCATCAACACACGATTTGCATCGCTCAAAATAACGAACGAACTAACCATACTTCTGTCTTAGCGATACGAGTGAGCAGCACAAGTGACAGCTGCATAAGCTCCAACAATCACAACAGTCGCATTTACCGTGGGGTGAATAAAAGCAGCCCCTACAACTTTAATGTAGGGTAACCGTACCTGTATTATTACTAGTAGCCTTATTATTCATACTTTTTTTTTAGTTAAAGTCTTTTAATTGAAATCAACTATAAAGAGACCTTGAGCTGTAGACGACACTATAAGTACACGGACAGCAGGCAGTCATTTAAACAAGTGACAATCGGCGTTTAAAGTTTTTCAAATGTTTCGTCAATAAATGTCACCAGGATTGACATACGCCGCATGATGATAGCATTTGTCGACAATCTAGCTAGTACATGTTTGGTTTTTCCATAGTTGACATTCGATACATAATATCATATTATTTTTTTTACATAAGCTGAACAGCTCCGCAAGAACAGATTATACATATTTTGTTCTGAGAGTGCTAATATAGTCATTAAATTTTAAAATAAACACCATTACTAATTACATAACATGGTGATGGGTGACAATGTTTTAGGTTACAGGATCTAAGCACTCTTCTGTCTTTGGTGATAACGAAGCGAGATTTGCAGATTTTTGATAAAGTGCACCTAAATAAATCATTTGCCTTACTTTGGCCGACGTTATAGAATGTGAATCCTTGTATAATGGCTACTTCTTTCCCATTCTGCTTTCTGTACCACTCGATTTCTGGAATTTTAATAACGTTTAAAGATAAAAAAACTAAATTTTACTGCGAAGTTATATAATTCAAGGCAATGAACAAACCGAATAGTATTTCATTTTGTTTATATTGACACATAATAATGCTTTACTAGAATAGTACAAGTACCTACACGAAAAAAACTGAAAATAAAACAAAAGCAAAACGATCGATATATTAAAACATACAGCTTCATTCAGAATTAGTTTTTATAACTGTTTGAAGATCAACGTTGTAACCGTATACTACACAGACCAGAATAAACAAGTTCACATAACTAAAGACAAACCATTTCATTAATACTCATTAGAGAAGAAAATGTTAAACAAAGTAGATATTTCTTTTGACAGCCCAGATATTAGTCACTTCCTGGAAGCACGGAGATCAATGTAGCTGCATATATTTAGCATAGAAGGTGCAACATAGTTTGACACTGACCTTTGCATTCAATGGTTGTGTTCATTATTCTGGTTAATAATGACGTTGTCATACGTGAATATGGTTGCTTTACAACCCATCATCTTTTTAGTACAAGTCCAGCGCAACTTGGGTCCTTTGTATTTCGTAGTCAGGTTATATCGCCAAGTACCTATTAACAGAACAGGGTTGCCGGCCTTCGTGGTGCTAAATATAAGCTCTGAAACAGAAAGTGGTGAATAAGTAAATTGCTACAACCTAGACAAATAGTTTTTACTTATTAACTAATTATAGTACGAATACTGAACATAAATAAATAAAAAAGAAATACGTAATTGGAAGTCTAAATAACAGTAGTGTCGCGGAGTCAGAAAATATAATTAAAACTAGCTACAATTAATAAAAAAATTCTCATAATGAAATAATTATAACTCGAGCAAAACACATTAAGTCATTAAATTGTAAGCATTAGTAATTAAATTAATGAACATGTTATGCCAATAATCACTTCTGATTAATCTCCACAAAGAAAAACACATTTTTAAATTAGTCACACATATTTCATGGTTCTTCTGGCACTTTTATATATAATTGCACTGTAAGGAGCGCGCGGATCGGTAGGCGTAACCGATTTCACAGTAAATGAGTGGTATAATAACTGCATACATTTTGCCAGCGCGGTCTTTGATCCAGATCGCTGAAAACTAACAAAATATGTTATGTAATTAAATAACATAAGTACTTAAAAGTTTTCGTAACAGCATAAAACTGCAATGAAACTGCAGTAAAATATAACTAAAATATCAAAATGCAAATGTTATCAAGTACATGAAAATACATAGGTACTGTACTGTATACAACATGTGATAAATAAGTTAAATATTGCGGTAAAATACAGACTTTTTTAATAAACCACTGCATTATTTTGTACCAATATGTAAAAGAAAAACAGTATACTATATGAACAAGAATTTTTTTTGTCTGGTGTACTAAACGAAAGAGTTTCAATGACAAGAGTGAGAGCTGCACGACATCCACCAATCACAACACTAGCATGTTCCGCGGTGTGAATAAAGGCAGCCTCTACAAGTTTGGTGCAGGGGAAACTAACTATTTTATAATTTGTTGCATGTAAGTGTTGTTCTGGTAGGTATTCCATTACCTTTATTAGATCTAGAAAGTTAATAAAAATGAAATCTTGTAATAAAAAATACTATTTGTCTTATATTTTAAGTTACAAATAAATCTCTATTTGTTACTTAACCAATATTGATAGGAAAAAACGTGAATCTCATTACAAAAAGGTATTTTTGTCATTGAATATCTTCAAGATTTTCTACGCTTAATTATAACTCTCGCCTAGAATTTGAAAAATCCCGGTTGCAGAACGTATCAACTTCGGCGCATCATGTCGATGTAGGCCAATATGCTCCGTGACTACATAGGAAGAAGTAGTGAGAACAGCCGCCCTGCAGCCCTGGTGGTAGCGAGCGCAGTACCATCGAAGTTTGTTGTCCTTCGCACTGGTCATCCGATTGTATATGTACCCAAGAGCATACAAAACTTGAGTTCCTCTGGAAATTTTAATGATTTTCCCTGAAAGGCACAGACATTATTATCTACAAGTAAAACTAAAAATATATTTTTAATAATTTACTTTATTTATTGTGTGTGTCTATAAATATTACAAAAAGAAAAAAAAAATAAGAAGAAATACATTTTTATCTGGTGCACTAAAGGAGTTTCAATTTCCTTCATTAACTAGACTCAATTAACCATTAACTAAAAAATAACTTCTTTTGCTACTAACAGAGACAAAGTATAACCGAAAATCCATTGCCATAGAGAGTACAACATTTACGGTTTGACAAATATTTTTTAAATTAACCAAGCACTTTGCATCACTTGGCAATAATCATACTACTTTCAAGATTTGCAATTCGAGTGCGCACGAGTGACAGCATATTACATACACATTTATACTGTTTATTCGCCCTGCTTTAGATTAACCTCAAACTTTAATTAAATTTTAATATAAACACCATTACGGATTACGTAACTAGGAGGCGGATGACAATGTTCCAGATTAGAGGATTTAATGACTCTTCTGTCTTTTGTGATGACGAAGCGAGCTTTGCAGTTTGTTGTGCACCTAAACACACTATTTGCTTTACTTTGACTTTCGATGTAGAATGTGTATTCTTGTAGGATGGCTATCTCTTTTCCATTCTGTTTTCGGTACCATTTGATTGCTGAAAATTAATATTATATTTATAAGTTTTTTTTTTTATTACAAAATAAATATTAAAGAATTCAGGAGTGAAAATAAACGCAGTAGTAATTTATTAATTTATATGAGTCTACTTTAAAAATACATAACTGAAAAAAATCCACATAAAATCTTAAATTAGAACAACGAAATAATGCTGTTAATATACTTTATTATATGCATCTTCTTATCGACCTATATTCTTCTTACCTACTTATTTTCAAATCTGTCTTGTTTTTAAAAGTTAAAAATCGCTTTTTGTTCCTGTCAGTGAGGACACGTTGGTCTTTCAGTTTATTTCAGAAAGTAGTTAAGTAAAGATATAACAAAGAAATGTAGTCTACACTTTGTTAAGTAGTAAAAACCGTGCAAAACAGGTGTTGGGTCACTGTCTCTAAGATAATGAGTAATCTCTTCCCGAAATGAATATGAGATGCTGTCCGAGACTAAAGTCTACATGAGTACCACCGTTGCTACTCGAATTAGAATTTTTGTCGTGTTTTTATTTATTGCAAAGTGCAAAAAGTTGAATACCTGAAGCAATGTTGCAAAGAAAAACAACTAGGAGCACAATTTTTCTTGTGTTACTCTTAAATTTTGAAATAAACACCATTACGTATTATATACTTAGGAGCTGGATGATTGTGATCCAGAGTACATGATTTGAGATACTCTCTGTTCTTTGTGACACTGAAGCGAGCTCTACACTTCCTGCTGACGGAACACTTATACGTATCGGTTGACTTGTATACATGGTCGACACAAAATGTGTATCCTTGTATGATTGCTACCTCCTTCCCACACAGCTTTTGGTACCACTTTACTGTTGAAAATTAAATAGTTAGTCTTGAGAAATGACTGATACAAACGACAAACAATAGTGACGAATATAAAAGTTTGTTGAAACAAACAAACTTTACATTTTAAGACTTAACGGGACCGTGAGCAAAATAAAGCAACTTTTTGTCCAGGCTTACTTTACTTTAATATTAAAATGTGAGAACACTACGCAACCAAATAAAAAAATATTATAATCCCAAATAAATAGCCATTATAATTACAAATTAGTCTCAAAGTCGTAAATGTACACTCTGTATTCTTAAAGATAATTTAGAGTTAGTTTAAATATAAAAGTCAACCATTTTTCATGTTCATGGCTTTCAAAATTAGGCTTAGAAATAATAGACACTTATTCATATACTTTTCAACACACAAAATCAAATACTTTTCAACACACAGAATCAAAAACACTTCACAATCACTTCAAACTACTACTACTATTCACTAAGTATTCTTTAAACACAACTGAATTTGTAAACAATTTCTCAATAACTGATGCACGACTGAGCTTGCTGAATTAGCACGACAACCAATGTGGCGTTCTCCCCACTACTCAATCTACAATCCAATAAATGCTGAGCGTTGGGTTAGTCGTGCCGTCAATAAACTCACGCAATACTACAGTAGTCAAAAATAATACCATTGTTAGAATAAGATTTAATTTAACACACAATCAGAAGAAATGTGGAATAAATACATGAATTTGAGACAAAAATGTTTTTATTTTTCAGTAAGTTGGTTGAATTCAAAACAGTTTTGTAAAAATGTGCAAAAATGTAAACGAACAATCGCAAACCTCAGAAAAAAACCTATTAAGATTAATACGCCAATCCTATAATTGATACAAAATTTCTAGGAACAGTAAGAATTCCATTTATTAGAGTGAAACAGTATTATTACATTTATTTATATATTGAAAAATACATACGTGTTTATAAATTCACATTTGCTCATTGAGGCATATTAGAGATAATTGGATAATTAATAATTTACTTGATACTTTACGTGAGCCAAGGGCATTTTACCTTGGCCAACGGCTACAGCTAAAGGATAAGTATTGCCATATTACCTGGCAACGCTGCCATTCTCTTGGGCACATTATCGGTTGTTAACTTTAATAAGGCCTTTTTGATTCCCCTTGGCTTTAATAAGGAGTTTTTTTGTTGTTAGTTTAATTATTTTAGTTTATTTAAGAGTTTGTGTATCTAGTTAGTTTACAAAATAAAGGTTACCGATAAATTGTACATGGTTGTTTGAGAATCTAAAGGACATGTCCAGAAATGGTTTTTTATTATTTAATCATTCTAACCAGAGTAAGTTAAATATATTTGGATAGACATAATGGCAACCCTGCAAACTTTCCAAGATTGGTTGCAGACCCAGTTACGCCGATCGCTAAAAATATGCTTCAAATTAAACTTGTGGTGGTTTAAATTAAGCAATGGCTTCCCAAACTTAGTCTGCGAGAACACCGGGGCTACTGAAAAGAAAAGTTTACTTTTTATACAAATGAATGGTGTACACAAGTAGTCAAATAGGATAACAACATATTTAAAACGAAAACCAACTCTTATGCTCCAAATATAAAATAATATTTTTTTTAAATCTCTGTGTTTTTGAAGAAATATGTAATTTGTATGTAAATAAAGAAAATAATAATGTTTTAACTTATTGTTGGTATAATTCAATTTGACATAACTTTGCAAAAATAATAATTAAAAACAAATACCTTACTATTCTCGTCTGTGTTTCTATGGCTTAAATGCTGAAATCGGTAGTGCTTACATGAAGAACATGGAACCCAGCTTCATTAATTAATAAACAACGCAGACACAATAAGGTAATAATGAATCGCTTTGAATTGTAATTATAGATTAATATCGTATCAACATTTTAAAAAATGAGACCATAGTGATTTCAGATTTCATGGGGATGAAAGTATTTAACAACTAATGATTGTGGTTTCTTCGGCATTTAATGATTACGTTATTAAAAGTGGTGAGGGTGGCCTTGCAGCCCCTACACCTAGCTTTGCTGCAAGTCCAATAACTATAGAGGCTTCGGCTTGAATTGTTCTGGTTAAACCTGTACACTCCTATTATGATGACGGGCCGGCCCCAGCGAGAAGTAGAAAAAACAGCTGCAAGGGAAACTCAATTAGAGAACCATTAGTGGCCTAGAACAGAACTAAGCACGACCCAAAAAGACCTAAAGAAACTACAACGTCGTGCCAGTGTAGCGATCACCAGTAGCATGAGAACCGCACCAACAGCAGCCCTACAAACAATGCTTGGGCTACCGCCCCTGTACCTCACGGTACAAGAGGAAGCGGCTCTCGCGGCCTTCAGACTAGAAGTCTCTGGCACACTGAGTAATGACTCCAGGATAAAACACACCAAGATCAAAGCAAGGGCTGTCCAAAGGCAACCCCTGATAGCAGCACCTAACGATAAGATCACCAAGAAGCTTTGCTTCCAAAAATACTACAACGTACAGCTTGCGGAGGAACCACGTGATTACTCGGGACCAAACGAGCTGAGAATATACACAGATGGCTCGAAAACCAGAACAGGAACAGGGGTTGGGGTCTTCTCCAACGACCTAAATATTAAAATCTCTAAACCACTCGGAATGCTCAGCACAGTCTACCAGGCTGAATGTATGGGCATCATCCAAGCCGTCCTAGCCATCGACGCCAGAGGAATCGCGGACACCAACATCCGAATACTCTCCGACAGCGCCTCTGTCCTCCAGTCCCTAAACAACAGCTGCTTCAACACAGCTCTAATATATGAATGCCACAACCTACTAGAACGAATGACCGTACACAACCGCAATATAGTAACCTTACAGTGGCTCCCTAGGCAACGACGCAGCGGATGAACTCGCCAGACGGGCGTCTATCTCTACGGCACTAGGACCGGAGCCAATTGTACCCATGCCTTTCAGTCAGATAAAAGTACTTTCAGTGCGACAGCTTTTTGTGCTGCAGTCTACTGTTAGAAAACACGCCAGTGTTCCCCCATCTGACCCTAAAAAAGGAAAAAAACTACCCCTAAGTACCCCTCACAAAACCTCCTTCGCCCAACATCAATACTACATATTAAGTACATACTTATACAAACAAGTTCACAAACATCTAAATATTATCGATCTAAACAAATATGAAATAAAATCAAAATTAACGGAATGGCTACTGGAACAGGATTACCTACAAACAGAATCCTTACTTAAGTACGTCTCCTAACTACCGATATCCTCAATCACCCACGCGCACCACACACACACACACACACACACACACACACACACACTTACACAAGCAGCCACACACATCACGTATAAATATATGCTATTACTTAAATTAGCTCTATATTCATAGTCGCTCAGGTAGATCGACACAGTCTTCTATTATACTTATAGCTTCATTCATTAAGCTGAATCACTGTCTCTCAAGATACAGGTTCCCTAGTTTGAGAGGCAGGGTTTTCCATATTGTGTACAGATTCCAGTTCTTAGTTTATATTCATTGTGTTACTACCAAAGCTCATTTAATTTGTGTATATTTATAGCATGTTAAATCTGTATTTTTGTGAAATAAAGTTATGTATTATATTATTATTATATAGATACGCAGCTGGCTGAAGGAACACACCTTCACACAAGCCACACACTGGTGGAGCTCGGCACCAGGCTGCAGACAGTCCAAGGTCGCTATGCCGACCTTGGACCGCAAGCTATCCAAACGCCTTCTGCAGCTGGACAGGAAAAGCCTGCGCCTGGTGACGGGGACCATTTCCGGGCACTGTGCATTAAACAAACACTTCCACACAATAGGTATCACAGATAGCCCTCTATGCAGAGCTTGCATGGAGGCGGAAGAAACAGTCACACATGTTATCCTTGAATGTACAGGAATCACTGAAATCCGGAAAATGACACTGGGTACACAAGAGTCACTTGCGGACGCCCTCAAGAACCTAAAAAGACTCGTCTGCTTCTGGAAGGAGGTGGGCTGGCTAGAGTAGCGGCCACCAGGTGCCCGTGCACCTGGTGGCCGCTTGTGAACCATTGTACGTATGCCGTCATACGTACAATGGTTCACTTAAAGGACGGAAAAGTGTCGAACGACGAAGAAGTGCGGAAACCGGACCCCCCAAGAAGCAAGTCCACATGAAGAAGAAGAAGAACCATTAGTTTTTTTTTTAAACTGCTACAGCAGTTAGTAGTAGTAGTTAGTAAATAGTAGTAGTAGAACATTTTACAAGTATACATTACCATAACAATGCATTAAACAGTAAATAAATTAAAGCAACGTCAAAACAACAAGCAACAAAACTAATTACAATTCATCCAGGTCCATTAAAGAAACGTTTTAGGATATTTATTTGTTAACATTTATTACATATGTATACAAATATGACAGTCACATACACACAATATTTTACAATATCCTGTTGGGTATGAACACGATTGTCTAGTTAGAATTAAATCTTTTAAGACTGATCATTTTATTATTTTCATGATTGGTTTTATCGCAGAGAAATAGATAGAGATTTACTATTCCATTTCAGTAACTTTTTCTGCAGTCATTCCATGATTATGTTCGTTTATGAATTTGACGATTGTGTCATTGATGGTGAAGAGACTAGCTCGACAGCGGTTACTACTCCACTTGCAGCACCGCCATTGCTTTTTTTTGAAAATATGATCATGCTGATCACGATGAGGCTTGTACCAGTTGTACCGATAGTTGTTCAATAAGATCACTGGCTTGCCATATCTAGATATTGAGAACACTGGAGCTGTGAATAAAGGATTTTATTTTGTTAGATCTGTAGCAAAAGAGGAATGAATTTATTAGGTAACAAAATAAATACACAAAATAAAACAAAAAAATAACATGGATGAAATATGTACGAAAGCTCAGCTAACATTTTTAAATATATTTTATAATTGGATTTGTAAAAAAAAACTATTGGACAACTTAATTTTTGTTTTGGGGTGGGAAATCAAAAGGAGCGCCGGGAATGTCAGATTTGTACTGTCTAAAGCCCACTGGCCGGACGCGAGAGATCAACGCCGCCGATCGAGTCTACGTGGGCACGGCGGGCGGCGCGCCGGCGGTGCTCCGCCCAAGCTGGGCAGACCACCACTGTGTGCTCCACCGTGTCCTCCGGGCGATGGTCGTACTGTACTGTTTCTCCTCCATTAAATCCATCCAAAGGTTGCCTTGAAAAGATCGCTTTTAGCGATAAGACCGCCCATTGTGTCACCATATTTATAAATTGTTTAGTGTTATTTTTGTTTTTTGTATAGTTTAAATAATAAAGAATATTCTATCTATCTATATGTCGTCACAATAGTGACACCCGAGCGTTTCCTCCCGCCCGGTTATGCGCAACATACAACAATACAAAAAACACGAAACTTCCACGTCCGGTGAGAACCTGCGTCAGGCGGTAGGTAAGGACGCCATGGCGCCTCTCCAGCCACTCCTCATAGAGGGAACTTACCGCCACTATTGTGGCATGCCCCGGGTTGCGACAGTCGCTCTCTCCATGCCACCATGAGATCGCACCGGAGTTCGGTCCGCTGGGCGGCTTTATCAGAAGTTCTGATGATGACGTTATCGTACCTACGTCATGCCGGTGGCTCGGCATCAATGCGTCCATGGCCCATTTGGCACATAGCCACAAAGCTCGCAGACCTTTGTTGTCATTTGCGATTGAACCTGTGGTGACCCAGGGTCAGGACCGGCTTACCGAACCGTGATACCGAGTACCATACTCCTGGAATCGTGAAAAAATGTGAATGGGAAACCAGTAAGTTGACTTCAGAAAAGACACATATAGAGGTTGAATGTAGCTGTAATCTGTTGTACAATAATCGCAATAATTGGGATTGTAAGTATGGTGTGTCACGCGGTTGGTTATCACAATCATCCATGACAGTGAACACTTTAAAGAAAAGGGAAAAAAGTCCTGATAATAGGAAAACATGAATTCATTTGTTAATGTATTTATTAATTAAGACACGTATTTCTACAAGTAATGCTAAACATTATGTGTTTTTTTTTAATAATAAACATGGACTACCTCAACTCATTATCTATAACATTTTCGCTATATTAAGTTAACAATGCATTTCATGATTATTTATATCTAAGTATGTTTTAGTAACACTGACAATGATGACGGTTTGAACGAGTTACCCCCGAATACTGAAACGTCACTCAAAACTTAAGTACCACTTAAATTTAACAGAAACTCAGAAGTGACGTGTGAAAATACAAAATCTAAAGTTTAAGAGTTGCTCAAATGTTAAGCAGCCCTCAAATTTTAAGTGACGTTTCAGTATTCGGGGGTTAATCCTTACTAATATTATAAAAGCGAAAGTGAGTTTGTTTGTTTGTTACCTCTTCACGCTTTAATGGCTAAACCGATTTTGATGAATTTTGGTACAGAGATAGTTGGGAACCAGGAGACGGACATAGGCTAATATTTTCTTGAAAGAAGTGGGATGTGAGGGAGAAAGAGGGAAGAAAAGGGAAAACTTGGCGTTGCTATTACAAATCAATAAGGCGCAAGGGGAACTGTGTTACCCCGAGTTTAACGCGAGCGAAGCCGCGGGCAAAAGCTAGTCCTTACTACTAGGTATTATAAAAGCGAAAATGAGTTTGTTTTTTACGTCTTCATGCCTAAATGGCCAAACCAATTTTGATAAATATTGGTACAGAGATAGTTGGGACCTAGGAGAAGGACAAAGGCTATTTGATTTAAAAAAAGGGAGAATTTTTTTTTTCGATTATCATGCGGCCTGACGCTAACTTTAGTTAGTAACTATGCCACGCGGACAAAGTCGTGGGCGGAAGGTTTTTATATATAATGAATAATATAAATATCTTAGATATATGAATTATTAGAAGCAACATTGTGTCCTTATTCGAGCTCACTCGGGTGATTATGTTCATTGAGTTTCTTAATTATCTGTGTGCCGCAAAGCACGAGGGTGGCCTTACATCCGATGTTCTTTTTGCTACATTTCCAACAAGTTTTATCGTTATAAGTAATCTGCTTACTGAATCGATATCCGCAGTACACTGCAATAGGCCGACCTTGCCTGGACCTCTCGAATTGAACTTTTCCTGTAAAAAAATAAACACTAAAATGTATTATTACTGTATGTATTTACAAACCGGAAACTAACGGATTTTCTGAAATTAACTCTTTTATACAGTTTCCAATGGTCTCAGTCTCTAATGGTTAGGTAAAGTAAAATAAAACAAATAATAATCGAGCAATACAAATAAAAAATCTTTCCATAGGTCTAATATTTTTGTCAGTAATTTAAAAATTACAATATAAAATGTGAAAACAGTAAGTTATAAATATAACATTTAATATAAGGCACTTAAACATGTAACAAAATAAAGAACTCTATATTTTTAACATTGGGAATATAATATTTAGTGGTTATGTTTATCATTAATAGAATGCGTGGCTCCATACAAAGTGATGATTCTGGCTCGGCAACCTTTGCACCATTTAGTGCACCTCCATACTTGTCTGATGTCTGATTTTAGATCCTTCAGACTATATCGATTCCCTTTGTAGGACAACATATTATTTCCTCTTTTCGATAAAATGAAGACCGGGTCTGGAAATAACAGAAATAATACTTACAACATAAGACATTAGTTCTAGTATGCCAGAAAAGTAGGAATATAAGTTAGATAAATATAACTGAAACAATTATTTATACCAGACCTATATACCCGTGGGATTAGCAAGTACGTAAAGTACACAGACACAGCACTGAAGTTCAGATTCATCAAATCATGTTGATTACAAGAAAGACATGTTTAGCTTTTATCATGTGTTAAACAAAGTAAAATATATAATACCCGTTTTAATTTAATTTATTTAATGAACAAACAAGTGGGATATACTACCATGGTGTGCTCCAGCGTGTCCTCCAGGCGATCGTCACAATGGTGATCGGGCGTTTATTCTCCCTCGATATGTGCAGGAACCCTCCGAAACAACCGAGTCCTGTAAGAACTGCGTCCGGCAGTAGAAAGGGACGCTGTAGTCTATCCACTCATTCAGGGACTTATCGCCACAATTGTCGCGTGCCCTAACGGGGTCAGGTCAACATCCGTTCTCTCCAGGCCACCATTGGATCGCTCTCAGACATATTGCCGGCAATTTGCCGCGGCAGTGGAGTTTCCCCCGGCGTAGTACCCCCGCGCGCCACTCGTACAGGCGCATGAGAACTATCGCCTCCAGATTCCACGGTGGCAATCCAGCAAGCCACTCGCCGCATATCGTGATCGTTCAATTCCAGAAATATTTGGTTGGCGTCAGAAGGCAGGGTATACAGTCTTTATACAAAATCTCGTTATCATTTTGTTTTTCATCAACACTAGTGGACACAATCTCAATCTCTCGCAAATAAAAACGGCAAATAAACACATGTGAACTTTTATATCTTTAAGTAGCCGATTAAGTACTAATTTCGAATATTTTCCTATTCGAAATTCATTCATGATATTATTTAACGTTGCACAAATATCTTATTACGATCTGTTAGTTAACTCGGTAGTTCATCAGAGGTGCGTCCGATTGGACCGCGTAATACACAGTCATCCAATGGTTTGGTCTGACATGGAACAAAAATCAATGAGTGTGGTCATGTTTAACCGCTACTATGTATAACGTCATCAACGGTGAGCAGTGAGGCAGGGCAGCCGCGAGACCTCGCCTTCACACAATACCACCTGGCTCTAGTACCGGGAGTGCTAGCGTGCCTGTTGTATCTAAATCGTCCCATGTTAATTACTGGTTTTCCATACCTTGAAACATCAAACGTTATCCGCTCTGAAACAAAAAATCAAGTGAAAACCCATTGGCTATATATATAGTATGTATAATAAATATTTTAAAATAAATATACCTAGGTTTGTGTAAACGAAAAACGTTAAAACGTGATCAAATCTTTATTGATATTTATCGTGATATATGAATTTCAGTTAATGCGCTTGTTTAAAATTCAATAATAAGAAGTTACACTTTTGGAAATGAGTACGTGCTGTAGTAATTAAAAGTCGGTGTACAGCTCAAATTCCACAGAGAGACTACACGAAATTGAGAGGTTAAGTCTATAGTAGGAATGTGTAGCTATTTAGAAACAAGAAACACATACTAAAACTTAACAGTTTACAGAATTATTATTATCAGTTAGTTTTACAAACATTGTTCAGTTGTGATTATGCTCAGTCACAGCCTTAACAACTTGGTAGTCGATAGTGGTGACTTTCGCTCGGCACTTGGTTGCGATTCTCCTAGCACAGGACCAGTGGATCATAGGCTCCTTGCTTCGCGTACGTTTATTAAACCGATGACTGCCCATGAGGAGCAACGGTACACCTCGTTGAGACGTCGTGAACTTTATGTCTGAAAATCAATGTTGGTTATTAATGGCATGTTTATGTGTTAGGACATCATTTCAGAAAAAGTGTCTCTTAAGGGTTTCTGTTGAGTCAGTCTCAACCACAGCCTGTAATGTAGTTTCTTTAAAAATACGATTCAAACAACATTTTCATAAATTTATATTAAGGTATTTTATGTCCAATCATACATTCTACAGTGCTCACGACGACAGATCAACCTATACAAAACCAGTTTATTCTTTTACCTCTCATCGTATGGGAAATCTACGATCTTCGTTTAGCTAAACAGTTTTTTTTTTAATGTAGCTAAGGGCACTCTCGTTTAAGAAACCTTTCAAACAAAACAAAATATCATAAACAGTCCACCCGTACAGGAGCCACGATGACACAGACTACACAAATACAAGTTTCAAACTTTTAACATCCCTTTTTTTAGTCGGGGATTAAAAACAAAAACAAACCGGAACCCATCTTGTTTTTAGAAAAATAGACGAATGCTTTAATGTACCTACATCAATGTTACCTTGCAGACAATGGTGCGGTATTTTCTCTACTAGACCAGGCAAGCCCATTGCACAAATATAGCTATGCTAAAAAATACATTCTCACCTAACTAGTTAAAAGCATGTAGCAGTACGACCATGGTTATGGTGTTGAACAATCTTGTAAATCTTGTTGTGGATTGTGAAGATCCTGGCCTTGCAACCGCAGGAGACCTTCACACAGACCCAGCTCTCTTTGGGACCCTTGCCGCTCCTTCGCTTGTTGTACCGATACCCATCGTACTCTAGGACAGGATTCCCAAATCTTGATTGTAAAAACACCAAACCTGTAAGCGAGAACAGTTATAGTAGAGACAAATACATTGCAGAAACTGATGCAGAAATAACACAATAAGATGGCTGATACCATAGAAATGTTAAAAACAGGCTTATACAGATATAAAACGAATAACTCGGGTCGATTGCGGTCAGAGGTTTAGACAAATAAAACATTAAAATTAACGTCATCCTTTTATTATTTTCTTAAAAATAAACAAGAAACTTGAACATTTTGAAAGAACATAAATAAGAAAGGCTCATGTACTAAATTGTACACGTAGCCTACAACATATGTAAGCATTCGTGTCGAAAGTAAAACAAAAAAAGAAAGAAATCAATATGACAGATATAGAGACAGACATTAGCAGCACTTCGGAATACACACGTACTGTAATATAATGGTGTAAGCGAAACCTGTACAAAGCCGTCAATCATGCATTCTAAAGAACTGGAAGTATTAAGGAGGGGTGCCCAGCAGTGTATTATGTATGATGTTGGCTAACAGTAATAGCAACAACTATGCAATCTGTACGTTAAACTAAGTTACTTTACGCAAGAAATATTGCTGGGAACCGACTTTTTTTTGTTGAAATATTACGTCCGGCACGCTTCGTTACGCTTCCAAAACATTGTGTATAATGTATGTTTTGAATATTAAGAGTTCAGACAGGTATTTAAAGGACAGGCATGTTCTGTGCGAGACCTCTGCCCAGCAGCTGAACAAAATTCAAAATCGTACAGATCTTAGACTTGCAATATTTGTAGCTTCCTATTTTCACCATTGGGTTATCGCATCTATTCTGTATCCATTCAACAAAAAATTAAAAACATCTTTGAATACCCTCGAATCATTTAGTTGCAAAAATTATAGCTACAATTTATTATTGTTAATAAAAAAGTTAAAGACAAGACAATTGAACATGATTCATTAACTACGTTTAAAAAGGTCTTTAGTACGTGACTTATTTTTTACTGTAATATAATACACAAATATTTTAAACATATCAATTCTTATCGCAATAACTAACTACAAATAAGGACGATTTAATAAAACTAAGTACCTAAGTACTTTAATAAAGTAATTTCGACAGTCTGGAACATTTGATATAGCTTAAGATATTCGGTACTGGTAAAGAAATGAATAAATACCATCACAAGGATTGAAACATGAATAAATTCAATGATTATGCTTTAAATAACTCCTTATAACTAGATTGTCGACGGTTGTGACGAACGCTGTGCATTTAGTTTGGAACTTTTGTGAACATGCCCAACGAATTTTGTTAGTACAGGTCCTAGACCTGTTAAACGTATATCTTCCTATTTTCACCATCGGATAACCGCACCTGTTCCGTGTCCATTCAACTGAAAATATAAAAAGGATCTTAAAGTACCTTCTCATGAACAACAAATCATTTTCTTTTAGTGAAGCAGTAAAAGAAAGGAAACGGTTACATTTATTGCATTGAGAGAATGATAGCTAAATTTACAATCCATTGGCATTTATGCAATTAATGGAAAAAGGTAGACAATTCAACAATTTATGAACTTATGGAAAATAAACGACAAAAAATAATGGTTTAGCATTTAGGCGTGAAGACGTAACAAACAAACTCACTTTGGCACAAACAGATTGTTGCTGGTCAACGATACTGGGTCTTTGCATCAGGATATGTTTCATCAACATATTTCAGTAAAATCAATTCTTAACTAAAATCGTAAAATAAAAGCTGCAGAAACAAATCTTTTCAAATAATTTTAAAGAGTGATTTCTTAATAAAAACAAATACCGACTTGTTAATTATATTTTGGAAAGTATATTAACTTTCAAACTCAAAGCATTTATTTCAGTTGGACCATTAGAGGCACTCCTGAATGTCAAGAAACAAAAAGATGAAGCTACAGTCTCAGTCACAAGGTTTAAACACTTGTGAAATAAAGTATACTTTTTACGCCTGTTCCTGAAAACTATTTGAAATATTTAAAAGTCTACGACAAACACTGACCCGGGTTAATTAAGTATTATCGCCATATTGTAAAGTTTTAACAGCACATTGTTCTTAAATTATTCGAGAAATTAAACTAATACACAAAATGGCTGTCCATGTCCGCCATCGATTTTTAAAGTAATACAATTTTTGTCGTGAAATAATATCAATTTATGAATAATCCATCCATTTTTTATCTGTACAAAACATAATCAAGTCGACACGGCGCGGTGTGCCAAAATAGAGTTTGTATTTTGGGCTTAATATGTTTTCTTAAAGGCCGTCTTCTCATGGTTGTGATCGAGACAAGACTTGATAATGATGTTATCTTCGGTCGTGACGACGAAGGCCTTGCAGTTAGTGCGGTACGTAACGGAGCAGCGCCATCTTGTTTTGAAGCCTCTAGTATTGTCTTTAGAAAACCGGTACCCTCCCAAATACATCAGGGAAGTTCCTTTTTCGGTCTGGAAAACTAAATAAAAATAATGATTAAGATTTATTAAAGTACTTGATCAAAATAATAATTATTGTTAAGTTAATTTAGTAACACCAAAAGTATATCAATTAATATAAGGTCAATCATAGTGTTAATGAAATGACATTTGATTTTCTTCTATGTATTTGAATTATGACATCACATTATCCATCAGATTTTTCTTCTTGGTATTTCTGTATCTATATTTGTAATGTTGGTAACAATTCCTAATTAAAAAGAATTTAGTTTTATAAAAAATATTTTATATCCTCCATTTACGTACAAGCATAGAAATTGTACCTATTGGTAATAGGCACAATATCTATGCTTATAAGTAACAACTTTCTATTATATAATATAATTTTTTTTATTGTTTTACCAAAAAAAAATTACTTAAAATGATTCATTGTTCTTAAATAACAGTAGTTTATTATTTTCACGTTGGAATTAACTAAAGACAATTCCTTTAGCTAACCTCTGGTTGACACCTATTTGACACTGAAAAGATTGACATAAAATGAAGTATTATGATACCTGAAGAGCTGCTAAAAACAACGTAAATGATATACAAAATACATTTCTAGTATTAACACAATATAAAGTATATCAAATAAAAGACATTTATAGCTACACCTCGAAGATAGGATATTAATTTTAAATTGATAACGTTTCTCGTTGACTTCATTAAACAGTATAAGGACAGAATGATCAGTATAAAACATGATGGACGTTACTAAACATGGACGTACGTATGTTTAAACGTACGTGTTTAGTGTGCTTCGTCTAATGTTCGTATGGTTATGTCTAAGATTAGAACACACAACTTGTCTGTCTATAGTTCTTACAAAAGCTTTGCACTTGTAAAGTTTCCTGAAGGCGCACTGCCATCGAATCTTTGGCCCGAAAGTCTTCTCCTTGTAGAAACGAATGCCATCAACCACGAGCATCGGACAACCTCTGTTTGAGGTAATCACTTGCACTACAAACACAAAAATATTGTTAGGAAATCATACAAGTACCGGTTACACTAACATACCCATTCCCCATACCACATTTGTTGAAATATACCAAACAGTTTCGGCTACCGAGCGTACCAAACAAATAGACAAAAAAATGTTTTAGCCAGAAATTTATTGATTACTTTGAAAAATTATAAACGTATAATACGTTTAGAAGTAAACTATTTTAGAAAAATATTACTCATGATTAATACTAAACAAGAGATTCATTATTTTATCTTCCACCGATGAAACTGTATTGTAACACATATTTACCGAAACCTACCGTAAAACATCATTAAATTACTGCTTATTACATTAAATCCAATCTAAATTCAACCACTAAAAATAAATTTAAGCTAAATTGTGTAATTTGTATATATAGCGAAATTTATTGGAAAGCACGTTTTTATCAGTATTTTTTATTGAATTGAGAAGAATTTCTTCTGACAAAACTTGTGTTAATTTAGGATTAGTCATACACAATTTTATATCCTTAAAACCAAATTTTCGTTCATCTGAGATCTAAAGTTTTGTTCCCAGTTCATAAGAACGAAAACCAGTTTTACTTTTTGACTGCCCGATCCTTATAAGCCCGTTAAAGGGTTAATATTAATGTTGCGTCGTCTGAACTTTACAGGCTGAAAGTGTCAATGTGGTCGGAGCATATACAACCATAAAATTAAGTCACAAATTATGTATTTATTGGAATTTTTACTGGAGTTACCCATAGGAACTACCGAACCGTCAATCTGAATATTCGCAACTATTTTTTTACATTACGCTCAAATAATTAAAATCGAACTAATCTGGGGACCGCAGCCCCGACAACAAGCGATACATATTCTGTACTAGACTCTATTAGCAGTAGTATGAGCTAGCGCGTCATGGAACCCCCACACTCGCACGATCGCGTTGTCCATTGTGTACAGGGATGCTCTGCAGCCAGATTTAGCTTTCACGCACACCCATCTAGTTTTGTTAGCGCGTTCATGAACTCGGTTAAATCGGTACTGACCAATTATGATGACCGGGTTACCTCGCTGAGATTGCGCAAAAACAGGATTCAGACCTGCAAAAAATCATTTATTTTAGTGACGGTGAATTAATATTATACATAAAACATAATTATATATAAGACGGAATAATTAAAGTGGCCATCAGTGCATTTTACAAAAACACTAGAAATGCGACGATAGGATCCATTTGCTCAGGATGTCAAGAAGTAAGAATTATTATTGTATAATAATAATAATATAATAAATAATAAAGCCAGAGGATGATTTTCCTTTTTACGAAGAAATGAAACGAAGAAATAAAAGAAATGAAACGAAACTGGAATATTTACTATCATTACAGTGAAATGTTTATATCGATTTAATATCCAAAACTCCATGTTTTTTAGTTTTTACGGAATTTCAGGCTAATCATAATACCTGTGTAGTTTATTTGTGGCGTAGACAGGAAATCGAGACATTTGTATTTGTTTTTGTGAGTGTGTATTGCCGTGATACTATATCGAGATCCAGTGGTGCAACAGATGAAGAAAGAGGGTAGACAGATTTGTCTGGGCCTGTAACTTTTTTACCACCCACTTTCTCTGTAGTAAATAAGCTATCGATTCACTTATTATAGTCGACGCTATTAAACACATCGCCTGGCTTGACCATGTAATTCGCCAAGCTGTCGATATACATTTTTGATGTAATATGAGTACAGGGCCTCAAGTCTGCTAATTTTTATAACTTCGTCATTCCATCACGATCCCATTGTCATTTAGCCAAAAGTTCTTTCGTCTGCTAAATTCACAATGGACGATCATTCTACTTAATTTGAACGTTTTTTCAAACTAGACTTTATTTATATATATTTTTACAAATTATTGATTGGTATTAACAGCTATCAGAAATAGTAAAAAGTTCGTAAATAGCAAAAACATAAAATTTTTGTGTAACGCAATGTTGTGAAACTACCTATACAACTCAATAATATTTAACTGTTTATCTGGCACAGCCAAATATGACATTAACGTCAGAAATCAACTAACGTTAACCGTAGAGTTCAGTACTGAACTGTACTGTACTGAAGTATGTAGATAGGTACTTTACTGGCTCCGAAAGGGGTCGAACGTTTAAGTCATACGACCTCCTCATTGTTTTTATAAATATTTTATTTTCTGGTTAAAAATAATATGGGTGTACATCAATTAAGATAGTTGAATAAAAATCTCTAAAGGAGTTCTTTAGTTATGGAGCAAGTTGTTTAATTAACCCTTATAGAATCCAAGAGTGTAAATTACGATCATCGCCACTTTGATGACAGTGTAGGTCGACGCTAAAAATCATGAAAAATGTGGTTTTCAGACATGTAAGCTCCACATTATTGGGTATGATTAACGTTAAAAAATATTAGTGAATACATTTCTTAAATCAGCAAACACATTTTTAACAACCGAGCTACTAAAAGCACGACTGCACTGACGTTGTAATAGTATAGTGATCTACTATTACAACGTCAGTCATCAAAGGAACTGTCAAAATTTAAGCAGATTACCGCAAACGTCAGTCATTAATTAATCATTATGTACGAGATTATCATTCTATGACCAGTGGAATGTCATAATGACGACAATATATTTGTAGATTACCAAACTTGTCAAAATCAACAATTATGAAATCAACGATAGACTATTAGATTAGATAGACGCTTTTGTATTAGCAGACTTGAGGCCCAGGCTGGTTATCTCGACAAGTCTCCACTGGGTTGCCGTACATAGTGAAAAAGTACGCTTTCAATTTAATGATTTGTCTGGTGGAACACTGTAATCTAATTTTGAAGCCAGCAATCTTGAGCTGAGCTGAGCGGTGAGCTACCCATTGCTCATCGTCCACAGCCCCGCATATACGGTGGCCGGGAGTCGTCTCGCAGCGTCTCCCGCGGCGGCTTGGTTGGTTGGCTAGGGTGGTCGGCGTGCAGCTCTCAGTTGTAACCGATGTCCCATAGGAGCGGCTCCAAGAGCGATCTCTGTGAAAAAAAATCTTTTAATTTAACAGTGGTCTAACGATTTACAATACCAATATTGATGAGATGTACGTCAGTGACTTAAGAGGCTAATCCTATTTATATTATAAATGCAAAAGTTTGTGAGTATGGATGTATGTTTGATCCTTTTTCACGAAAAAAAAACTACTGAATGGATCTTGATGAAATTTGGTACAGAGGTAGATTAAGGTCTGGAATAACATATAGGATACTTTTTATCATCACGCTGGCGAAGCCGCGGGGCGCAGTTAGTCTGTAACTAATTAGAAACATTCCACATTCAAAATTAGTGCGAGGTGATAGTATAAACAATAAATTTGTATGAATTGTAGATCATACATCGTATATTATGTACTTCATACATTCGTAGAAACACTTTTCGTAAGTACCTACGTGTATGTTATTAATTTCACTATGGTTATGTCTAAGTCACACTCACTTTCGGCTGCGAACTTTACCAAACAGTCAGATGTTTGTAGATTTCCATTGGAAAGTGTGAATGTGGATAAAGCGAGAATGTGTGTAATGCTAATTAAAGTAGTGAACTATCGTTGAAACATTACTCACGATTTCACACTGAATAAAATATTCTGTTTTTATTCACGATAGTTTATACATACTGTTTAAGATAATCGATGCTACAAATTCACCTTTTAACTATATTTTAACACTAATTTATTAAAACACTCAGCGAGCATAATAAAAGACTGCTTATGATATAAACTTCATTTTCATCATTGATCCGAATCAATGAAATAAAAATGAATTCTTAATTGCTTTCGATGCAGCTTCTGGGAATGTAGGATAAACCATGTCTAGCTTTTGGTCGTTACCATAATAATGTTAATACATTAACTAACGACAAACTTACGCTAAAGCACAAACCAATCATCTTAAATGGGTGAAACTCTTGGTAAACAGCGATATTTTTAAATATCCTTTCCAGGATATATCCAAATATGATATTACATCATAATCGAATTTACTCCGAGATCTACTTTAGTTCCCAGTTCATAGGAACGATCAATGATAAGCATAGCTTACTTTGAACTTCACAGGCTGGCAGTGTTGATGTAACCTGACCATTTAGAACTACAAAATTAAGTCTCAAACTATGTTTTAAAACTAGACCATCTTTCGAGTCTACAATATCACGACAAATGTTGAATAAATTTTGCTAAGTTACGGCCAATCCAATCCAATTTAAATACCGAACTAGAATGTATTCAGTAACAGAATATTTAAATCGCCTATCTCTACTTACGTACAGCAATAATGTATTATTATAACAGATTTAAAAACGATGTCTTGATGATCTGGGGAGTGCAGCTGCAGTATGAGCTAGCGGGTTATGGGATTTCCACACTCGCACGATGGCGTTGTCCTTGGTGTGCAGGGATGCTTTGCAGCCGGATTTAGCTTTGACGCACACCCATCTTGTTGTGTTACCGCGTTTATTAACTCGGTTAAATCGGTACTGACCGATCAGGATGACCGGGTTACCTCGCTGAGATTCCGCAAAAACAGGGTTCGGATCTGAAAACAATCATTGTTTTAGTACCTGGTGGATTATTGAATTAAATATTTATAGACGGTTTTATATAATGCAAATACTATGAATGTATACAAGAATTCCAAAATAATTACGCTCATGTATTCTTTATTTATTTATTTGACATTGTAAGAGTGGTGGAATCAGTTCATATAACAGGATTTACTGAGGCCGCTGAAACATGAAAATGTAGTTAACTAGCGACTCAACGGCTTTGCACGGGCGCAATGTAGATACCTACTAATATACTAGTCGTTTATAAACCTTCCTCTTGAAACATCATCATCTATATATTGCTGAAAACTGCATTAAAATTGAGTCGTTTAAAAGATCTAAGCGAACAGACAGCGGACGCGACTTAATGCTCTACTATGTATAGATTATAATCTTGGGACTTCAAATAATGATTATAAATGAAAAAATATGGAAACTCTAAAATCCCCTTACAACACGGAATGCATAAAAGGCATCTGTCAAAATTGTAACTTTCTATTATTTATATTCAAGCTGTCGTTATGCATTTTTTTGGGGTGGGGAAACATCAAATAACTTCCCCCGATCTGGGCGGTGCGGGGGGGAAGCGGGGCAGACTTTTACTGACTAAAACCCACCCATGTTCCTTCTAATGCCCTTTACGTACGTTCCGCGGTATCTCTATAGAACAACCCACAACGTCGTTATGCATCATCACCAAATTCAAGAAGTTAACTATGCTAATGATTCTCAATTCGAATCAATAATAAGGTGGGCACCTATGTATGTTTTTTTCATTGTTTTATGGGAATCAGAAAGTGCTAAATCACATGCGGCTTGTCTGATATTTGCCTTATAACACACAAACGTTGAGCTTTCATACATACAATTCGTATTGCTAGCCTACGTAGCAAGCGACATCATCGCATTTTTCAATTGCCTAAATCTACCCTAAATACCACCTTTAATAGCCCCCTGACACGTATGGCAAGGCTATATTATGATCAGTCCAACTTGACGGATTTCCCTATTAATGTTTTCTCAGTGAGTTTCGCTACGTACAGACGTTCCCTTATAAACAGTGTGAATCATGAGTGTTTGTTTTCTTGTATTGTTTTTTTTTTGTTTTTAATTGTACCTACTAGTTTTGAATCTATTTGACACAATTTTTGTAAAATAATCCCGTCTCTAATATTTACCATGTTAAATGTCATGCATACCTACCTGGGGGTCTACTCTCTTTCTCCGAAACGTAACTTCGTTAACGAACGAAAGTCAAAAGTAGTTACGTTTGTAACCCTACTCTAGGTATATCATTTTGCGTGAATTAGTGTAGGTTTAGAAAATTTTAATGTCAAATAAACTTCGGACGTCCGAAATTTCGAAATGAATAAAATGAAATGAAACCGTGGTAGAAAACGTTCGATGTTTCGGCCGCAATTTCGTTTTACGTAGAATTAGAGTAGACCCCCTGTTACTTGCATGGTTACCGAAATGCAGTTTTATATGTTAGTTCTTTTCAATTTGTTTGTATGTAACCGTGCTGTTGGTGTGCTTATTATAAATAAATAAATACAAACAAACGCAAACGTTTATTCTATTATTTTATTCCCTAAGTCTGGTTAACGACAAGCATATAGGTACTTATTATCATAAACCAGGTCGGATAATTTTATTTGATTATTTATTAATGTCTATGATGACCTCCTGAATTTTGACAGCTCTTTCTGAAACGAAATACGTACTAAAACGACAACATTTTTTGTGTTAACATTATTTTAATGAAATATTTGAATTAAAACAAGAAACTTTTACATTTTGCAGGAAATAATCTGCTATCAATGTATTATAAGTAACATCATTTTAATATAATCTAGGTACACTTGTAAGGTCAGGGACTTAGTGTCTCCGACCTTACAAGTGTTATGTAAGATTTTAGGATCCCGTACCGAAATAAGTAATAGTTCAGTAAGGAAGGGATCTCAACCAAGCTTCCCCACAAGACCCGGTCTGGTCGAAATGTGTTATTTTACTTAGGTAATATTTACTAGGCCAAGTAATGTTGAATGATAGTTATAGTTTTCCCCCCATTATGATTCCCATGGTACGGAACCTTCGATGTAAGTACGTGTCCAAGTCCCAAGTTCTCACTTTTTTCATAATTCATAAGTATACTATGTCACTATAGCAATGTTTTAATTAATGACGTTTAAGTGCACACCATCATAATTTTGTTGATATCTATCAAATTCTTTCGACTGCCAACCGTACCAAACAAATGTGTCAGCATTTGTAATTTCCATTCAAAACTGGACTTAAAACGACGAGAATGGAGAAACGATAAGCGTATAATCTTAAATTAAGTACTAAACTTTTGTTCCTTGTACTAAACATTAGGTACTCATGATTTAATTCTGAATAAAATATTCTCTATTTATTAACCACCGAAACCAGTATACTTATTTATGTAAGTTAAGTTAGTGCGAGAGTTTATGCATACTGTTTCAGGTAGTCAATGCTACAATTTCACCTGAAAACTATGTTTAACACTAATTTACTAAAAACACACAGCGAAGCATAATAAAATGATATAAACGTTGACTTCATCCACAATAAAAATTAAGCCGCATCAAGTAAGTAGCGATATCTACTTATAAGCCCCTTTTGTCATAATTAATTTAATTTATTCGAGAAAAATTCCTTTCGATACAACTTCTAGATATGTATAATAAGCCTTTTTTTTTTCGGGTGGGAAATCATCCAATGACGAGGGGAAGTCATTGGCATGTCAGACTTGTACTGACTAAAACCCACCCATGTTTCTTCTTTTGCCCTTTACGTTCCGAGGCCGCGGTATCTCTTTCGAACAACTCGCATCCCCGGCAGGCGGAGGCTCTGGCAAGCCCCTCTGCTTTGCTGACTCTCTTTGAGGCGCGCCTGAAACACGAACGCGCCGTCGACACGGCCTGTCGTCAATCGAGGGACGGACGGTGAACTACCCATTGCTCACCGCCCACAGGCCCGCATCTACGGTGGCCGGAAGTCGTCTCGCGGCGCCCGGCGCCATAGGCGTCTCCCGCGGCGGCTGGGTTGGGCAGATGTTCTCTCCCTCAAACGCCCGGCCACCTCCTTTGCTAGCATTACTGCTTCGCAGAAGGTGGTGACCGCTTCCCATTCCCTCTCGCTCCGGACCATGGCCTGAACCAGGGCCGGACGCGAGAGATCGCCGCCGCCGATCGCCTCTACGAGGGCACGGCGGTGCTCCACCAACGCTGGGCAGATCGCCACTGTGTGCTCCACCGTGTCCTCCGGGCGATCGTCACAATGGTGACACCCGGGCGCTTCCTCCCGCCCGATGATGTGCAGGAACCTCCCGAAACTTTCGTGTCCGGTGAGGACCTGCGTCAGGCGGTAGGTGAGGACGCCATGACGCCTCTCCAGCCACTCCTCAAAGAGGGGACTTACCGCCACGATTGTGGCGTGCCCTATGTATAATAAGCCTTACTTTGCCTTTGATCGTTACTATAATAACGTCACCAAATTAACACACGATGACACCAAAGAAACCAATCGTCTTTAGTGGTTATTACTCAAGAGTATTGGATATCCTTAAATGTCTTTCCCAGTGTATACCCAAATCTTATATTCTATCCTAATCCGAGATCTACTTCTGTTCGCAGACGATCAGTGATAAGTATAGCTTAGTTAGAATTTCACAAGCTGGCAGTGTTAATGTGATTTGAGCAGTTAGAACTAAAAAATGAAGTCTCAAATTATGTTTTAAAACTAGAACATCTTGCAAGTCAACAATATCAAGATAGATGTTAATAAATTTTGCTTAGTCACGCACGGCTGATCCAATCCTAATACGAACAATTTGAATATCCGCAACTATAACGTCGTCTACGTACAGCAATGCATTAGGTACGCTGACAGAATTATAAACAAGGTCTTGATAATCTAGGGACTGCAGCTGCAGTATGAGCTAGCGGGTTATGGGATTTCCACACTCGCACGATGGCGTCGTCCTTGGTGTGCAGGGTTGCTTTGCAGCCGGATTTAGATTTAACGCATTTCCATCTTGTTGTTTGACCGCGTTTTTCACCTCGGTTAAATCGATACGGGCCGATCAGGATAACCGGGTTGCCTCGCTGAGATTTCGCAAAAACGGGGTTCAGATCTGAAAGCAATTACACATTTCTTTAGTACCTGGAGGATTGAATTTGATATTTATAGACACTACCTGTTATAAAAGGAAAATACCATAACTATATTCAAGAAAATACTGAATAATTATATTTATTTATAAAAATGGTAAGTGCCTAATTTGGGACGCCACATGTGTCTGCACTGTTGCCGCCAGCCACCTGTGTCGCACCATCCACTCTCCGTCAGCCGCTGCGGAAGATGCCGCTTCAAAGAAGAGGTTGAAGTATGCTCCTTTGGAACCGCTGTACCATTTTGTGCCCATAGCAGTGGAGACCATGGGCAGTTGGGGTAAAGACGCTAAGGACTTTATTCAGGACTTAGGACACAGGCTAAACATTGTCAGTGGTGACTCCCGCTCCAGCCGGTTTCTGGCGCAAAGGTTGTCCATTGCCATCCAACGCGGAAATGCGGCAAGTGTTATGGGCACTTTTGCGCCGGGAATGGTCAGGGGCGGGTTATTTAATTAGATTATGACATGTAATTTTGTACAGAAATTTTTAGTATTTGTTTGCTTTGGTATTATAATATTATGCTTTATATTTCTGGGTTAATCTAACATAATTATCAATAAGAGATGATTATCTTACTTATTTATTTATTTGACAAATAATTTTACATTTTTAAAATGTTCGAATTAGTAGATATTGCACATCTCTCTCAATAGACCTGCAAGTTACATAATATCTATCCACTTTTGACAGCTGTCAAAACATGATTATGATCACTGTTGTCCATGGTAGATAAATAATAGGTCTTTACCTATGAAATTGCCGTTTTGTATGAAAAAAATTAAACGACTTTTTCATGTATTTTTTATTTGTGCCATGCAAGCAATGCATCTTTGCTAACGCAGTTATTGATGGTCTTCTTAAAGAAATCAGCTGTATGGGAGGCAACAAATTCTTCAAATGCATTTTGTACCTACTGCCTCTCGGGTATTGTATTTTTTTCCGCCAAGAAGTTATCCAAATTCTGAAAAAGTAGTAGTCTGTTGGCGCAAGGTCTGGTGAGTAGGGCGGATGACGGAGAGTTTCCAACCCCAGTTCTTGCAACTTGGAGACCGTCTGCTGTGCAGTATGAGGTCGCGCGTTGTCGTGCAAGAGCAGCGGAAACGAGCGATTGACCAATGGTGGTTGGAGATGTGCCAGTTTTTCAATCATTGTGTTCAGTTCTTCACAGTACACATCTGCAGTAATGCTCACCCCGTTTGGTAAGAAGCTGTGAATGTGTGAATCACACCGGCGCTAGACCACCAAACAGTGACCATCACTTTTCTAGGGGTTAGTTTTCGTTTAGGGCATTGTTTAGGTGCGATTATCAAACAGAATCATATTTTTTTCATTTTTCATCGCAGGAAACAATGCGGTGTTCAAAATTCCTTCATTTGTGTGTCTGTTGAACAGTGCAAGTCACGTCTCGACGCGTACTTTGCGCTGAAGATCATTGAGTTCGTGGGGCACCCATTTGTCAAGCTTTTATATCTTGCCAATTTGACGCAAATGGACCAAAATTGTTTTGACGCTAACGTCGAAAGCTGCTGCTAATTCAGCCGTAGATTGTGTATCAGCAGCCTCCACAATCGCCTTTAATTCGTCATTGTCGATCAAAGTCTTCGGACGACCGTGAGGTTCATTTTTCAGGCCGAAATTTCCAGAATGGAAGCGAGCAATCCAATAACAGGTGGTGCGTTGGTTTGTATTGTTAGTTCCGTAAACGTCGTTGATGTTGCGAGCCGCTTGTGCCGCGTTTTTTGACATCTCGCAGTTCGACCTAGGAGGTCGTTTACTGCTTAACCGGACAATCCCTGTGGATGCCTAGAAGTTAAGGCCTCCAGCCAGGGGCAATAAACTTATATACTAAGCGACTGCACGCTAAGGGCACCCCCTGCGGGGTACGGGCCTCGGCTTAGGTCGTCGCTGGGAGAAAACAGCAAAGGGACAGGCTGGATCTGAGTTCCATTATTTGGGGGATTTTGGTTTACTGGCTCAGCGTCGCTGGCTGGCTCTAGCAAAGAGACGGGGGGGAAACGCGTTGCTGCCACGACGGTACTCATATTACATAATTACTCGAATTTTTAACGTATCCATGATGACGAAAAAGATTGAAATGCGATAAAAATGTAACACTAATCAATAAACAAATGACTACTTTTGGAAAAAAAAAACATGTTTTTGAAATAAATTTAATTTGAAATTAGAACTCTTAGCCAAACAAAAAATATTTTGATTTGAAATGGCCAGTACTGCAGAACGGCAATTTCATAAGTAAAGACCTAATATTATCTAGGTAACATTGTTAGGTCACACAGACAATAATTACTTATGTAAGATTTTCGGATTCCTTACCAATGTAAGTTATGGTTAGGTAAGCAAGGGATCTCTCCAAAGCGTCCCCATAACTCCTGGTCTGCTCGGCCCCAGATGTTATGTTATTTTACAAAGGCAAGTACTACTTACTAAGCCAGTGATGTTTTTTTCTACCATGGTACGGATCCTTCGATGTACGTGTCCAAGTTTCCCTCTTTCGCTATATTTCTTAATTCATGAGTATGACGAATATTCATTCTTACAATGTTTTCACCCTCAGTGATTATGAAAGAGTTGCATCGTCCCCTGGTCTTGATGCAGATCCATCGTCTGCACTTCCCCATGTCCTTCATCAGTTTAAAACTGTGGCCAGATAACACCGCAGTAACGGGTTCCCACATGTGCTTGTGGCGAAGTAATATTCTCCTGTATGCTCGGATCCATCCGAGTCCGCATCTGCAAACATGATAGTTAACCGCAAATAGAAGCTATGGCGAAGCATGGCGATTAACTATTGGTTTTTCCTCTTAAAATTAAAATAAATATATCGGGGAAGCACTTGCACCACAAAGGATTTAATCTAAGGCTAATTATGTTTTAAACACCATTTTGCCTTTGTCATCTTCAAACAATTGACAGAAACAGAACAACGTTTTGAAATAGCTAAATCTGCTTAATGAGTTATGGTTCCATCGAGCCTAAGATTTTTTTACCACAAATACTTCAGTTAATATCAGTAAACATTTTTTCACAGTAGGTATGCTGTTTATATTTGTTAAAAGCAAAGGTTCCATAGCCTTTAGAAAGCCATTAAATACTTGACTTCTACAAATATTATATTCGGATATAAAGAGCAGGTAACTAATATGTTATGTGTTTATCAATGTATTGCATATAGATATAAAAAAAAACCTTAATTTAAAGCCAGTAAAAGATTACAATAATGAAAGAGAACAATAACTATAATGATCATAAGCTTGCCACTCAAAGGTCGAAAAAAGCCAAAACGAATAAAATACTTAAGTTACGGCCATACATTTTCGTTTATTTTTTTTGTTTTTTTTTTTATGCATTTTATCATATTCTTAATTGCATATTGTTGTTTTTATTGCTATGGCTATACACAGAACAAGAGGATCTTTATATATTTTCCTTTTCGCATGCAACGCTACTGTACTTAGTAAGTAGGTGCTTAAGTTTACTCAGTTCACTCTAGATATCAGCCGAAGCCTAAGTGCAGGGGCCTTAGTCTGCTATTACAATAGTATCAGAATGGTCGATCACTGATCGCATAATGGTAAATTTTGACAAGTTTGGTAATCTGTTACATACTAAACTTGTCAAAATCAACCATTATGCGATCAGTGATCGACCATTCAGACACTATTGTAATAGCAGACTTAGGCCCCTGATGATGACATTGCAACATGAACTACTTCTTAAACTTTACGCCTCCGAAATTCATATAGTTTTATATTTAACGATAGTTCCACACGTTTGTTTAGGGCCTAAATGCCTAAACTTTAGGAATTTGGTTATGATTATCATTTATCTATAAGATGTCGTTCTGATATGTATGTATGTTCGCTCTGCGCCCCTTATTGTGATGAGTAGAATAGTACCATCGAGATTTCATCCGTTTTTAATAATTTCGGACAGGTTAACACTACGGGATGTCATTCTTCTTCACTAAATTGATGTAGTATTAAACCAAGTTTGAAAAGTAAGACTCGATTAAAATTTTTGATCAATACGTACGAACGAAAAAAAAGTAGTCATTTAAAAAATATGCATAATATCAATTTTATTTATTTTTCTGTTAAAAAAACAATTATTACATTAAAACGTTAGCTGTTTACATTGTACAATTACAATTACTGCTAGTTCTGGTACAGTTTAATATGTTAAATATACATTTCAAAGGTAGGCCTGGCAAACTGGCAACCTTTAAAGAGAATTCCTTAGCAATTAATGATTGTGCTGATTATTTATTTTGATGATCTCATTGGTACCACTGATGGAGAGTATTGCTGCTCGGCACCCTTTGCCGTGGTTTGTGGCGCAATACCAGCGAGTTTTAAAACCATAGTCACTCTGTCGATAGAATTTGTATCCTCCCAATGTTATAACACGAGCTCCTCGTTTAGTCCACGAGAACACTGCCTCTGAAACATAGGAGAAATACACTTAAACGTTAAAATAATAAAGATATAAGGCTTGACGGCACGGTTTGCGCAGTGACTGAGCGATAGACTGCTGCGCTGCGTGTCGCGGGTTCGATTCCCGCACGGAACAAATCTTTGTATGACCATTTTAATTTTTTGTTATTATGGGCAAGTAATAGTTTCAGTATAGACAAAAACCGTGAAAGCTTAAAACAATTTAATCACTTCATTTAAATGTACACATTGTGACGCAGAAAGGAGAATCGTACAAGATCCTCTTTGAGCATAATATGTAAATACAGGCCCTTAATTATACAATTAGCCCAGAAAAAAGAATAGTTCGTATTCTTTCAAATGAACAAACAACACACGAAATTACAGTCACATGCCGAACCCAGCATAGTTAGCAAATGGTAACACAATAACAAGAGGGGTTTGTAACCAATTTTTTTTATAGTTTTATCATTCGTGACATTTTCGTCCATTTATTGATTTCTATACATAAAATTACATTTTTAAATATTTCTTAAAGTCATAAAAAAAAACATTTAAAAATATAAAAATAGTAGCCCACCGGTATCGGGAACAGGGTCCAAGCTACCGGCGGTCAGGGCTCCAGAGAAAGGAACCTCCTAACAATACGAGCCGTGTCCAGGAGTACCGCTTTCTGTATCGAGCCCTTGATCCAGCTGCCTAACGAGAGCCTCCTCAGGTATTGGTCGAGGCTCTTGGCAATTAAGCCATTGGCAGATACGACTATCGGCACAATGATCGCTGAGTCCACATCCCACATGTCGACAACCTCGCGAGCCAAGTCAATATACTTGATTTGCTTATCTTTCTCGGCTTTCATCATTCGTGACATAATTATTAATGGTTATGCTTATTTTTAACTTTGATGATCGAATTCTCCAGTGTAAAGACGACAGCTTTGCAGCCTTTAGAGTGATGAGTCGAGCAGAACCACCGCGTCTTCGGCCCATTGACAATTTGGCGGGAAAATTGGTATCCATCCAGGAGTAGTGCTACATTTCCTCTCTGACTTCGAGAGAATACAGCATCCTGCATACCTAGGTAAATCATAAATAAATTTTGTGAGAATAAAGTACTTATATTTATATAGTAATAAAGTATATCCTTACTAATATTATAAAAGCGAAAGTGAGTTTGTTTGTTACCTCTTCACGCTTTAATGGCTAAACGTTGTAATTTTTTTTTAAAGAGTGGGATATGAGGGAGAAAGAGGGACGAAACGGGAAAACTTAGCGTTGCTATTACAAATCAATAAGGCGCAACCGAAGTTAACGCGAGCGAAGCCGCGGGCAAAACCTAGCAGTCTATAAATAATAGAAAAATAGAGTTTATCTTTCATGAACTGGCGAAAAGCGGAACTCTTTCATTTACGCCTTGCGGTATATATAATCACTATCACTACATAATATAAAACAAAGTCGCTGTGTGTCTGTTGCTATGTTGTATGTCATGTATGCTTAAATCTTTAAAACTACGCAACGGAAGTTGTTGCGGTTTTTTTAGTAGGTAGAGTGATTCAAGAAGAAGGTTTATATGTGTAATACTTCACGCTACGAGTCTTATGGGGTGAGCAGCAGGTGAAACCGTTGGGCTTGTTGAAAAAGCAAATAACAAACAAACAACCAGAAACACATTCTACGAGTCGTAACAAAACAAAAAAGAAACACATACATATTTACTTCTACAAATAATTCTCGTATTAATCGAGTAAATATATCTACGGCACAGTAAAGTTGAGTCTACCGGCGTCACAAAGATGTATAGTTATTAAATAATGGATACATGTATCTTTCCTGGTGCACTAGCTAACTTTCGTGGACATAAATTTCAAATTACGCTGAGCAGCGCTACGAAATTTACTAAAACTAAATCCATTTAATTGGTGTTGAGTATTTAATTTTACTCAGTTGACTTGACTGCAGTAGATTATTTGCTCATTTGGTGGGTTAGTTGTGAATCCTGTATGTGTGTGGATATATTATACTGAAAATATGTTAGTTATTAATACAAAAAATCTTATTTTACATTTATTTATTAACAACGATGAGTACCGCCATAGCATTCATTACATTTATTACATAACATATCGATAAGGATGTGGGATGCACACATTTTAGTAATTATTTTAATACTAATAAGCTTGCGTTCGGTAAAGTCCCAATATGTTCTTCTTTTGGTGGCAATAAGCTTAAGCCATGGGCCAAGGGCTTACGAACGAAACCACGGGCAAAAGCTAGTATTAAATAAAGTGTAATAGGATAGTCCACATTTTGTTTGATTGTGTAATCACTGTATTTAGTAAATATCTTTACAAATAATCTCACGTGAACGCATTCCCAGGATACTGATAATAAATTGCTATAACTACCTACCCTCTCCCTACCTTTGACAAGTTAGAACCTCCACACCTGTAAGGTTGTGAGTTCGGAGAGATGAAAGAAACACACATGTAGCTTCAAACTTGATTTATTTATTCAGCTCAAATACATAGGATTACTAAATGTATGGGATACATTGTTTACACATACAGATAATTATTCATATACACCTTTAGTACTCCCACTACACCTTGATTTGTTAGATTCCAGCTTTCTACAAGACAAGTTAATTTTTACCTGTTTTTTTTTTAACTGACAAAAATGTCACTAACATATAAACTGTATAATTTAATGTAATTTAAGTAATTAAATGACGCATCTAATTATCTAAACGCTAATTTGATTCCTTATAATTAATTTTTTCTTTTTTTATATCGCCTATTATTTTTAACCATTAAACATTATTTTGATCTTACTCTCAATCCCACTAATATTATAAAAGCGAAAGTTTGTGAGGAAATAAAGCTACTGAATGGATTTTGATAAAACTTCACAATAATATAGCTTACATAGTAAAATAATACATACAGCTATATTTTATATTCTATCACCACGCGAGTGAAACCGCAGAAAGCAGCTAGTTTAGTTATATATTTAAAAAATATTTGCATGGCTCATTTAAGGTAGGTAGTACACACGGCAACAGATCAACCTATACAAAACCAGTTTATGCTGCTCTCTCAACAACGGATCGTACACCATAAATTTCAAGTACAATGAGAGATCCGCATAAACTGGTTTTGTATAGGTTGATCTGTTGCCGTGTGTATAAGGCTCGCACAATATTGTTACACCTTGTTTTATGTAACATTTTTGATTATCGAACTCTAATGGTAATTTTGAACTTTGGACTAATTTTGTGGTAAGTTCTACAATGCCTAGGCAAACGGATTTTTTTTGCATGGTTACTTTTGCTATCGCTAATAGATTCCACAAAAATAGTATCTAAAAATTATAGGAATAAAGACATAAAAAACAAAAACCAATGTTAGGTGAAATTTTTTGAAATAGTACTTAAATAAATTCTAGCTCCTAAACTACAAATAATCGCGGAACATACATGGGGGTAATTCGGGTACCCCTTAGCATAAGGCATCTAATTTTTTTTTGGATGCATATCATGTGGCCACCCTGTATATGCATATCAATTTTACTTTACGTTACTTGATAAAAATTTAGATGTTACTTATTCAACTTGGGAAATAGCTCGAATTTTCATAAACCCAATTTCGGACAGTTTAGAAATGTTTCGACCGGACACATGGTCGACTTATAAACCGAGACAAGATCCAACATGTTGTAGGGTGCACTCAAAATGTTGACATCGTGCCTCAGTCATGAAAAACAGCAAAATTAATTAAATTTAGGTAGCCATAATACTGTAATTAAGAACATACATAATATTGTGATTAAGACGCATAAAACTAAACTAGAAAACGCATTAGAGGTGTCCCTCTGGCTCTGCTTACAGATTATTTTTAGGATAGACAGCAACGTCTAAACATAGGTAACTACAAATTGATGAGTCAAATCCAAGCTTAGGTGTCCCACAATTAAGAAAAGCGTCGCTTTTCTTAATAAATATGCAGCTTTTGCAAAATAAAGATTCAAAATGGGCGTATTTTTTTTCTATGCAGATGACACAGCCAATGTTTTCATTGGAGATACATGGGAATCTGAATATAGACATTCTAAAAAGGGACTCATAAGGTTGCTAAATGGTTAATAAATTAATTGCATACACAAATTACAACAACCCTTAACCCAAAAATACATAATCATAATCTTAGAAAACATTACTGTGATGAGCCTACTATTACGAATTGTTCTTGCAATATAGTAATAAAAGTTACTAATACAATAACTAAACGGTATTATAGTAGACCAACGATTACGTCTCAACTAGAAAACTTATTTTGGATTTTGATGGTTTTAAACAATGTTAGCTTAAGGACTTTATTAAACCAAATATTATTATGAAAAAAAAAAAATTGCCCAGTCTCTTCTGATTTATTGTAAACCTGTTTGGAGCGGGCCCACCAAAATCAAGTTTCTAGAACTGGAAAGAGCGAGAGGTCTTTCTTGAAAGTGATATATTATTTTAAATCGTATAGAATCCCCACTGAAAGACTATTCACTAAGTGGCCTTCCTCAGTCAAGACATTATAATGAACTTCTTGTTGCTATAAAACTACACAAATCTCTCCGCTATGATACTACCCTCAAATAAACATTAATAATATAATACAAATTAATTAATAATTAAGGTAATCTTTAATAGATTATAGGAGGCCGCTATTGTTTAAATATATAATTATTGTAAAAGCTTATTATTTTTATTTCGAAAGAATTTTAGATTTCTTCATTGTTGGTCATAAAAGGCATGAATACTTTCGACAGGCAAATGGTTGTGTAAATGATTGATGCGGAAGATCGTATTGTCGTCATAAGTGAAGACAAAGGCCCTACATCCATTTTTTGTGTGTGTGGAGCAACGCCATCTAGTTTTGCCGTTCTTCGAGTACTGTAGTTTAAATCGGTGACCTGCCAAACGAAGTATTCGTCCTCCTTTGGCGGACATCGTGAATAGTGGCCCTGAAAAAGAAGTTAAATGAATAAAAGAGCACAAGAATTTATTTTTATGGGCCCAAATTACGCGCGAAAGCGCTACGAAATTTACTATAAGAAACCATGTATGTGTGTGGATTTATTTAGCTGAAAAAATATTAATAATACACTAAAACTTTTATCACGTTTATTTATTTTCAAAGATAAGATGGCGTTACCACCATATAGCATTCATTACATTTCTTACATAACATAACGATACGGCTGTGGTACACACACATTTTAGTTTTTTTTTATACTTAATGAGCTTGCATTTGTTTAAGTCCCAATATGTTATAGGGGTTAAGTTTATTGCCATCAAACGGACACCCATGCAGACTTCTTTAAAATGCCACCCAAAAAAAAATATGTTTCTCGACCCAGAAATTGAATCAAAGAATGAAAACGCTAATGTAAGCACATAAGTACTTGTTTCAACCATTAGACCAACTATATAATCTAAGATTATGGATGATTATGGCCACCAAAAGTTATAGTAGTCACGCCTTCCCTATTTGTAAATTCTGCGGCGGAGCAACCTGCTACACTACTCCGCTTAGAACACTGCCATCTTGTGTGAGTTCCCGTTACTCTGTGCCGGGTAAACTTGTAACCTTGACAGCAGAGATATCGTTGGCCTTTGAAATCAACGAAACAGCCTGAAAGGAAGGAAAATTGAAGGATGTAAGGAAGTGGAGTCTAAATTATGCATACACAAGGTAAGGAAGTTAATAATTCACCTCAAATTCTACTGATTGTAACAATGATGCACAGAGAGTTCTCGTCAAGTAGATACTTATTGTGGTACTCAAATTGTGCCTCAATGCTGTCTAAAGCCTCGTATTCACTGAGCAACATTTGACGCGCTACATCTGGCGCTTAACAAGTTCGGCAACTTTGTATAACAACGCGCGACGTTGCCAGCTGGCGTGCAACATGGAGAGATTCAAAGTTTATTGTGCAAATTCTAATAATGGTGATAAAGTATAGACGAAATGTTAAGTTGACGATGTTTCATTATAATTTTTTACTAGCCTTTTCCCGCAGCTTATATAGCCTGAGCGAAGTCGGCAATAATTTCACGTAAGAATTGCGAGGATAATGATAATAAATTACTATAGCTAGCTATCTCCCCCCTACATATGACATTTTAACACCTCTGTAAGGTTGTGAGTTCGGAGAGATGAATGAAACGCGCGTGTAGCTTTAGACATGATTTATTACTTATTTTAGGAATACCAACGAGTAACATTGTATGTACTTAGCTCAAATACGTGGAATCAATCAATATAATGGATATAGAGCTTAGACTGATATAAAAACAGCAACATATAAAGATAGGAAACTATTAGATACTACAATAGTAGCCCACGCTTGTTTTAATATATAATTATATATACAGAGCTTTTGTAAAATAAAGCTTGAAATTCCTGTAAAAACATGACACAGACATAGTTTTTATTGGAGATATATAGAGATCTGCATGCAGACATACTGAAATGGGAGCCATAAAAGTTGCTAAATGGTGAAATATTTTGTTACTAACAGTAAATGCCTTAAAAACTAAATAAATTACAACAGCAGACAATCTAGATCTAAACATAATCTTAAAATACAAAGCTTTCATGACCCTACTAGCACAAATTATTATTGCAATAAGGAAGCAAATGTAACTGATATAAAATGTGGCATTGCATCATTTTCATACCCTAGTCCCTCTTAATAAAACGACTCCCTTTAAATTTCTCTGTAACAGTCGTGACTTTCAAACTTCTTCTTATGTACTCATTCTTTAATTTATTCAATCTTGTCACTCGACAGATCCATCTCAACATTTATATCTTCTCTACATGCGATCGTTTTTCATCCACCTTTTTTCCCAGCTTTCTGATCCATACAGTACGACAAGTCTAATCACGGACTTGTATATTTTCCCCTTTTAACTCAAGGGGCATCCGTGGGTCACAAATTGTTTCTGCCGACATTTCATCTATTCTGCGTTGATCCGGTGCGTTACGTCTCGGTTTACTTTGGCATCCCCTTGGACAAGTGACCCGAGGTGCCGAAAGTTGGAGAAAATCGGTATGGGCAAAGAGTTATGGACACAGGACTGGAGAGACCATCGAAATCGCTGAACAAGTAATCTGTTTTACTTCTACTCAATTTCAGGTCAACATTATCTTATTATTCTCCAGTCTTTGCCACCACATCGCCAATCTGTTCTGGGCCTCTTCGCCGCTCTCGGCAACCAGCACAATTTCATCGGAAAACAGCATCTATAAGGAAGCTTCTTTCTGGACGTCTGACGTGAGAGCGTCCATTATCACCAGGAAGAGGTTAAGGCTAAGAGCCGACCCTTGGGGCAGACCGACAGTCACATGTGTGGCCGGACTTGGACACTGTGATGACTGTACTCCGCACGGATCAACTGTATATACACTTCCCAGGCACAAGTTTCTCCTTAAGAGCCAACCACAAGACCTCACGGGGTACCCGATCCTATGCTTTTTCGAGGTCGATGAACACCATGTGCAAGTTTTTATAAAATATCTAGTCTCTTACTAGAAAACTTATTTGGCCTTTCAGGATTTTAAGACATGTTACCTTAAGGGCTCTAACAAACAAAATATATGTAAAACCTTAGTAAAATGCATTTTACCAGGCAACCCGCTGCCATCTACAATCAATTAAATAAACTTTAAATATTAACGCATGTCATTTTTAGAATGTAGTTAAATTGATAGAATGGATAAATACAAGAATTATGACGAAATTGAAACTCTTTTTTAATAGAATTTTAATAAGACACACACACGTACACAAACACAAAAACACACACACTTTCCTATATTAAAGTTAAATTTATTTTGTATGTACAGATCTGCATTATTGTTGTTTCTTATTTTGAAGAGCGACCTACTTAACCAGAGGAGGCCACTATTGTTAAAACATTTATATTGTAAAAGCTTTTTAGGGTTCCGTAGTCAACTAGGAACCCTTATAGCTCTTAAAGTTACACCGTCATTAGTAGAACACCGGAGTCCTAATGAAATCTATGAAGCCCTTTTTAATGTTGTGCAAAATGAGTACCAATCTGTTTTTAAGAGTAAAACTATTAACTTTAGTGGACCTTCCATTGGCTTCAACCAATGGGCTACGCCAGGAATTTATAAAAGTCGAGCTAGACTATATGAGTTGTATGGTCTGAAACGATACAGGTTTGATACTACTTTTCTAGACTATGTTAAAAAATATTCAAAATTATTTAAAAAGATTTGTGTCATTGCAAAATCAAAATTTTTAAGCGATACTATTAAAAATTCTAATAATAAAGTAAAAGCCACTTGGAAAATTATAAACAATGAAACGGGTAAATCAGTTCAACGAGAAAATCAAGTTGAAATAATGGTTGATAACAAATTAGTTAATAAAGCAGCGGACATAGCAGAGTCATTTAATAATTATTTTGCCAGTATACCGATAACTACGACTCGCTCCTTAAATTCATCACCGTCTAAAGCTCAAAATCTTTTGCAAACTAGCGTGCCTAAATGTGATCACGTATTTAGTTTTGATCATGTAACACCTCGTGATGTAGTTAATGTTTTTAATTCTCTTAAGTCGAAAAACACAGGTGATTATTGGGGCATTTCCATTAAACTTTTGAGTAATATTATCGACATTGTTGCCCCACATCTAGCTATTACTTTTAATAAATGCGTTGATTTAGGTACTTTCCCTGACCTTATGAAGAGCAGTAAAGTTATCCCTCTTTTTAAATCTGGCAATAAAAATGATATGGGTAACTTCAGGCCAATTTCTATTTTACCTGCCTTCAGCAAGATTTTTGAAAAGTTAATACTCAAGCAGTTGTTGAGACATTTTAATTTAAACAACCTTCTTCACAATGATCAATATGGCTTTACAAAAGGTCGTTCGACAACAGATGCGGGTGTTGCTTTGTTGAAGCACATATTTAATGCGTGGGAGAACGCTCAAAATGCAATCGGTATTTTCTGCGATCTCTCTAAAGCTTTTGATTGCGTTCACCATGACACGCTTTTACGGAAACTACGTCATTACGGTGTTCAAAATGAAGCCTTAAATGTAATAGGCTCATACTTACAAAACAGATTTCAATGTGTAGATGTTAATGGCGCGAAATCTTCTGGGCTACCTGTTCAGCTAGGAGTACCTCAAGGCTCGATACTGGGTCCATTTTTATTCTTGGTTTATATTAACGACCTACCATATCATTTAAAGGGTATTTGTGACGTTGTACTGTTTGCTGATGATACGTCTCTTGTTTTTAAAGTAGATAGAAATAGACAAGATTTTAACGATGTAAACAGCGCGCTATCAATGGTCACGGATTGGTTCACGTCAAATAACCTTGTTCTTAATGCCAATAAAACTAAATGTATTAAATTCGCTCTACCCAATGTTAGAAATCTTGGTCCCAACATTGTCCTTGGCAATGAGAAGCTTAAAACTGTAGACTCGGCAGTGTTCCTGGGTATAACAGTAGATTCAAAATTACAATGGGGTCCACACATATCAAGCCTAGCGGGAAGGCTAAGCTCGGCCGCATACGCCGTCAGAAAAGTAAGACAATACACTGACGTTGACACGGCACGATTGGTCTATTTTAGTTATTTCCATAGCGTCATGTCCTATGGTATTCTGCTATGGGGCAAAGCCGCTGATATCCAGAATGTATTTGTTCTGCAGAAGCGAGCGGTTCGTGCAATTTATCAACTAGGTGCCCGGGTTTCTCTGAGGGATTTTTTTAAAGAGATTGGTATTCTCACTGTGGCTTCTCAATTCATCTTGGCCAACATTTTATATGTTAGGCAAAATATCCATCTATATAGTAAAAACAGTGATATTCACAACATTAACACTAGAAATAAGCATAAACTACGTGCTCCCTTCCACCGGCTTCATAAGGTTCATAATTCATTTGTAGGGCTTGGTATAACTTTTTATAACAAGCTACCTGCTTCTTTTCTAGATTTGCCATTTAATGCATTTAAAGCTAAAGTAAAATCTAACCTTTGTTTAAAAGCATACTATTCTATTAACGACTATTTAGATGACAAGCATAGTTGGTCACTGTGTTGAACTCAAGACGATTATTATTATTATTTTTTTCTTCTCCTTCATGTTTTTTCGCCAAATTAGCTTATTGATACGTTACATGTCTTCGTCATGTAATTTTATATTTTACTTTTTTTCTTTATATACTTACTTGTTTCATTTTGTGTGTTTTTGTTATTGGCATGTGGTTAACTAGTGACCTCGAGCATTGACTGAATATAATTATTTATATTTATCTTTTTTATGCTTAGCTTATTTCTTTTGCACTATGGTCCTAGTTTATCACCTGTGACTTCTTCACTGCACGTGTAAGCGGGCACACCCGTTAGACTGGTTAATTTATTATTTAGACTTGGGTATTATTATTATTATTATAATTTTTATTTATTTTTTGTTTTTTTATATATAATTGGTGTTTACTAGCTGACAAGTGACAATGAATGAATATTTTTTTTATTTTTTATATATTTTTTTTGTGATAATATAAATTGTATAAAATCTGGTTCTTCTAACCTGACAGACAGATGTGTTGCTGGGGAGTTTGTTCCGCCACTTCTTCTTCCCAGCTAAAACACTAGGAAGTGGCGAAGGGCAGGGCGTTTTTGTGGGACTGTCTCTTGTAATCTGACGTTCAAAAAGTGCTGATTATCAGCCTAATTTGAATAAATGACTTTTGATTTTGATTTTGATTTTGATTTTGATTTTATAGTTTCGCCATGTCTGTCTGTCCGTCCGTCCGTCCGTCCGTCCGTCCGTCCGTCCGTCCGTCCTCGCTTAATCTCTGTGACCGTTAGCGCTAGAAAGCTGAAATTTGGTACCAATATGTACATCAATCACGCCGACAAAGTGGTAAAATAAAAATTAGAAAAAAATGTTTTATTAGGGTAGCCACCCTATATGTAAAGCGGGAAGTGATTTTTTTTTTTAATTTTAACCCTAACGTGTGATATATTGTTGGAAAGGTATTTAAAAATGAATAGGGGTTTACTCAGATCATTTTTTGATAATGTCAATAATTTCGGAAATAATCGCTCCAAAAGTAAAAAACAATGTGTCCCCCCCCCCCTCTAACTTTTGAACTATAAGTCTAAAAAATATGAAAAAAATCTGAAAAGTAGAACTTTATAAGGACTTTCTATGAAAATTATTTTGAACTTCATTGACACAACAGTTTTTGTACAAAAAAGACAAAAAGTTGTACAAAATAATTTCTGGACTAAGTTTGTAGTAAAATCGTATATGCAAGCTTTTTTTGTAACTTTGTTTACATATTTTATTTATTTATTTATTTTTTGTATTAATTAGTAACCCAATTCCTCGAGAGATGGCGCTGTAGGTACTTACTACATTGGATCGGGTATTACCGAATTGTTCGGTTGGCCTCATAACTGGGAACACTTATTGTGACGGACGGGAAACTACGGAACCCTACACTGAGCGTGTCCCGACACGCTCTTGGCCGGTTTTTTAGTTAACTGAAATAAAATTTATTTTTGTTAATAAAGAGTTTTAGACTTGTTTATTGTTGGTCATAAAAGTCACGAATACTTTCGACAGGCAAATGGTTGTGCAAATGATTGATGCGGAAGATCGTATTGTCGTCATATGTGAAGACAAAGGCTCTACATCCATTTTTCGTATGTGAGGAACAACGCCATCTTGTTTTGCCATTCCTCCAGTACTGTAGTTTAAATCGGTGACCGGACAATCGAAGTATATGTCCTCCTCTGGCGGACACCGTGAACATTGGTCCTGAAAAATATGTTAAATGAGTAAAAGAGCTCAAAGATTCAATTTTATGGGCCCAAATTACGCTGAGCAGCGCTACATTGCATGTGTGTGCATGTATTAGTCTAAAAATACAATGCAGTTAACAATACAACGAAACTTTTATTACGTTTATTTATTTAAACTACGTTACGTTTACTGGCAGAACATACATAACATTCACTTTTAACAAACAACATTTAATAATAAACTTCATAATCTTCAAACACCTGGAGGAAAGCTGATATACAAAACATTTTTTAAGTTTACTAAGTGCAGATGTAGCTTCTTCTAAGAATCTAAATTGCTATGGCTAGCTAAATTTGACAAGTTAGTAACTCTGTAAGGTTGTGTTCGGAGAGACGAATGAAACGCGTGTGTGGCTAACACATGATTTATTACTCCACTCAAATACATGGGATCAATATATCATAAAGGATACATTGTTAACATTTATACAGATAAGACACATATGTACATCACAGTTAGTATTCGAATTGCATTTCGGATTAATTATTTACAATTTAGCTCTCCACTCCAGATAATTTAGATTTTATAAAATAAAGATGTTACATCGACTTAGAGAGTAAGGCTCGAATTATTATTATTATATAGGAGTAACTTGGTCTGTTCAAACTAAAACTAGATCTAAATAAGAAGTGGGGCGCACTCGAATTTTTGCCATCCTGCTTCAGTCATGTAAAAACAACAAAGATGCGATCGACGTGACCGCAACATACCTAAGTAATACTAAAACTAATTTACGTAATACTATAGCTAGAAAAATGATTGTAGATGATTAAGAAGCATAAGGAATCTTAAATTTCTTTATTGTTGGTCATAAAAGTCGTGAATACTTTCGACAGGCAAATGGTTGTGCAAATGATTGATGCGGAAGATCGTATTGTCGTCATATGTAAAGACAAAGGCTCTACATCCATTTTTCGTGTGTGTGGAGCAACGCCATCTTGTTTTGCCGTTCTTCGAGTACTGATGTTTAAATCGGTGACCTGACAATCGAAGTATTAGTCCCCCTTTGGCGGACATCGTGAATATTGGTCCTGAAAAAGATGTTAAATGTGTAAAAGAACTCAAGGATTTAATTTCATGGGCCCAAATTATGATGAGAAGCGCAAAGAAATTGAATTAAAGACGCCATATATGTTGTGAATATATTATGCTAAAAATATGTAAGTTATTAATACAGAAAAACACAACAAAAACCTTTTTTCTTCTTTTTATAAAGATAAAAAGCTGTGGAACACTCACATTTAAAAAAAAAATATTACACAGCACCTTAAAAACTCAATCTTGCCCAATGCTTTGGTGTTGAACTATCAATACTTTAATTAACAAATGCCCTTAGTGTGACACTAACACAGTTTCTCTACATCAGAGAGGCAGCTGTCTTACGAACAATAAATTGCGAAATACACATCTGTATGATCCGCAGCAAGCATCCTTGATGCTTACAGCATTACACACCGACGTAATGATATTCACAATAGTTTCATCCGTTATTTATTACCACGTGCACGTATAAGCAGCAAAAATGGTCGATAACTATTTAATAGTATTTTAATAGTTCTAAGTGGTTATTATTTAATGACTATAATATCGCACACATTTTACATTTTGCCTTCCTTTTGTTTCTGTTTCATCATAATTTTCCTGCCCTTGTCCCATTCTATTTGTGGTCGGCGCAACACGTTTTCTTCTTCCATTCTCCCCTATCAGACGTCATGGCATCATTTATTTCTATCTCCTTCATGTACTGATATACTACCTTACACAATCCATCTTTCTTTTCTTTGGCCTTCATCTCGTCCGTTAGCATTCAGATCTATCACTCTGTTAGTCACATGTCCCTCATCCCTCCTCATTACATGTCCATAGCAAGACAAACGACACTCTTTAATTTTTTCTGTAACAGGCGTAGCTTTCAAACTTCTTCTTATGTACTCATTGCTTACTTTATCCAGACTTGTTACTCCACATATCCATCTCAACATTCTCATCTTCGCTACATGAGATCGTTTTTCATTCACCTTTTTTACAGCCCAGCATTTTGACCCATACAGGACACCAGGTCTAGTTAACTTCTATATTTTCCCCTTTAACTTGAGGGGCATCCGTGAGTCGCAAGTTGTTTCAATGATCTATCGCCATTTCATCCATCCTGCGTTGACGTCTTCTTCTTAACCCCCTTGGACAAGAATTTATTTTTATAATAAGCATTGATAATAACTATAATATATAGTATTTAACGAAATATATGTTAAATACTAAAGTACTTACACTATACTCCTTATAATGATCCATTTTTCAACAAAAAAGATCCAATGTTGTCACTCTAAGCTCACAGGTAACGGCAGAAAGAGTTTGTGCAATAACCGGTACAAATATTATTATTGTATAAACATACTTCCCTAGTCAGAACGAGATAGAAATAGTGTGCTAGCGCGTGATTGGTAGATGAGCAGGAGGGCATAAAGTAGTAGAATTTCGTGTCGACTGACGAATTCAATATAACCCAAAATCGCTAACATAAAAATTTAAAAAACTTGATTAATAAAAACGTAGCTTAAATTAACAAGAAATTTCGTAACAGGATTTCTATTACGAAATTTCTTCTTAATTTAAGCTACGTTTTAGCAAACATTTGTTTTTTGATGATTTATAAATTCTGATGGGCTGTATAAAGTTTGGTTAAAAAATATTTGGATAAATAGTAACCTTTAGAGAAAGTTATATAGTAGATTTGGTGCAGAATATATCAATATTTTTTTATACAGCGTCGATACCGAAATAATAAAGCAACTGAACACTACTATGAACTATTTATTAATGTTACGCATTTATAATCAATGTTTTTTTGTACCTTGGGGATCATTTCACCTTCATATTAAGATGTTTGCAATATTATGATGCTTAATTTATCCATAATCCCAAAGTAGATTTGTAGCACTTAATTTAAAAAAAAATACTTTTTGGGCGGTATTTGTCGGTGTTAATGAGAAAATATTCCCTTGACGGGTAATTGACCTGTGAAGGGTACATTTTCGTAGTTTTTGTTGTTTAAATTCCTCATCACCTGTAAATTTAAATCATATGACAAAGAACTTAGCTAACAGTAACTAACAAAATTAAAGAGATTTTCTTTTGATTGATTCCAATTACGACGTAGACCTAACTTAAAATCCGTCAAGTGCGAAGTGATCTCTTTAACGAAAGGTCTTTAAGATCGTACTGTAAATACTCGTATTATGGGTTTCGAAATAGTACCTATGTTCGGAACAGCATATTATGATTGCTATCAATTAACTAGAAAAATAAATTACTTAGCAATATCACAAATAAACTTGCCGGTAAAAGTGCAATAAATGTACGATACACGTACAATTATGGTAGTATTACCTGATTACTTCCAAGCTGGAGAAGGCTCAGTAAACGAATGATTAAGTTTTGGATCTGTGAAATCGTCCTCGTCTGAAAATGAAAGTTATAATTTGTACTTAAACCAAATCGGTAAAATATTTATTAAAACACCTATATCGCTGACTGAATTCAATAGTGGCACATGACAAAATTCAACGATTTGAGAAAACGTACAATAAATGTTCGAAGACGAGTGCGCGCGCACAAAAAAGCTCTTACCGACTGTGTTTTATGGAATATATAGTTCATGTTTGGTTTATAGACATCTACGTTATTGCTTCAGCTGCTGGCAGTAATAGTTTTTAAATTTTTCTTGTTATTTTTATTAATATGGGGTTGAGAAGATGGTGACTCCGAGTTGTGCCAGTATTGCATTGTTTTGTTTTCACCTTTTTTTAGTTATGCTAGAAATTATGTTATAAAAGTAAAGAAAATAAGAATGCATTTTCTCGAAAAACTAGCTAAGTATTTATATAAGATTAGAAGTACTCATCAATGGAACTGTTAAATTGTAAATAAAAGTACCATAAATATTTAATGATTATTTATTAGCATACTTTTCAGTCTGACTGACTCATTGAGAATCACTTTTAAACAAATCAACAAACGAAATTTAGTTATTGTACTCTATGTTTGCACTTATAAAAAGTACTACACTTAAAAAACCAAATATAAACTCCACTTTAGCAATATAACAAAAATTAACCAACATAAATATTTCAAAAACTACTCAGGTTTCAGTTCAATATCTTTTTCACAAAAATTCTCAAATCACAAAAATTCACCCTTATGATTGCAGTAGAAAATTATAGGTCAGTTATTGTACTCTATGTTTGCACTTATAAAAAGTACTACACTTAAAAAATTAAATATAAAATCCACTTTAGCAATATAATATAAATTAACCAACATTATCATAAACTTCTTAGGTTTCAGTTCAATAAACTCTAATAAATCAGCCTTATGATTCCCGTAGGAAATTATAGAACACCTATCACATATTAATTAACAATCTCAAAAAATAGGTACCTTATCAAAGAGTAGACAAGAATGTAAGTTATTTGAAAGAGTAAACCTAATAATAATATTTATAAATGTTACATGCTTGATTTAGTTAAAAATTCCTATAATATAGGAATTGTTAACTAAATCAATCATGTTTCAAGTTCTGAAAAAAATCTGCATAACATCGTGGAATAGTATTAGCATTAACTAATGACATCAGATCTTGATATTTTCTTTGGGAAATGGGTATCTTATCAGGGTAAGCTTCCTTCAGTTGCGCATCTTGTATAAGTCTTAATTGTTTTCTAGTTCTGCTAGATCTAATATTGACCGTTTTGTAGTTATCGTCTTTGTATGAAGTCTTGTAATAGAATATACCGGGATTCTCTTTTTCCACTCGTAAGACACAAATGTCGTTAAAGTTAAAGTTTTCCCCACATGTGTTAACATTAAAATTGGTTGCAGTGGTATCGGTGAGATCTTTCAGGTCAAAAAAGAAGCTATGATCTAATTCATGCACCTTAAATGATTCTCCAGATTTTCGTGCTGTTGAAATTAAAGTAGCATATTGCGATGGTAGATATATTGGGTTAGATTTCAACGCTTTCTTGATATTTTTTTCGATTAATGAATGGCTCACATCGCCTTCGTTTTGTGTATGGCCAACAACCAAAAATTTATGTGTAATTCCTTTTATGTTAAAATTTGACACAGCATAAAGATAAGCAGCAATTATAAACTTGTTCTTTCCTTGACCACCACAATTATCGGAATACAGTACAACTTCTACTTCGTCGATATCACTAGAGCAACCAGCAATATCCTGTCTTGAAGCACACATTTCCAAGTAATGCAGTAAGGAAGATCCTATCTCATTAGATCCTTTATGCCCTTCACCTTCATGCCAAATGTAGCAATTAACTGTACCCAATCCTTTTTTATTCAAGTCACATATAGTAAAATTGTATGTGGACAATTTGCTTTTATAATAAAAAGTAGAAACCTCACCTTTCGGGGTTGGTAAAGCAGCCTGAAGATCGAAGAATGCAACTCTGTAATTCTTAGAAATTTTGGTTTTATCTTGTTCTTTCTCCATTCTAGCCATATTTTTCTCTTCGTGGTGTCTCATGTACTCGATTTCTATGTCTAGTCTTTCACCGTAATCTTTATTTTTGTATGATTCACAAAACTGGCATAAATTTTTTTTGGCTTAAAAAATTCTATATTAAATTCATAATTAAATATTTGTCTATAAATTGAGAAAGTAACGAAGTCACGATTTTCTTTTTGACAATCTTGCTTGTAATCTCTGTATAGGTCCATCAGTGTTCGTCCTCCTTCTATGTAATTTTTAGAACTATCTGCACGCGTGTAGTGACTTTCAACTGTCGGAATACTAGAAATATGATTACGAGCACTGTCTTTTACATCTTGAGGTATTGTACTGTGTTTTTCATGTTTGCCTCTTCGATCTTCTGTAGTAAAGCCTTTCTCTGTCTTTTTAAGTACAGTTCTTATGCATCGGTTTGTTATACCTAGAGTAGAAGTAAAAAATGTTTTGCAGACTCTTACTTTCTCTTGAGCCTTGTAAATAAAAAAAGTATGGTTTAATTTGCGAGCTATTCGATTTTCACGTAGAACAGGATATCTATATTTAGGTTGAATCAGTTCCATAGAATTTGCAATGAATTGTCTTTGTCTGTTAAGGTCTTTCAAAGCCCAAAACGATTGAAAATATTCGTTCCGTTCATCTTCGGTTATTTTTAGTGTGCATTTACGTCTGCAAGAGTCAGTGCAGGGAAGCCCTATTGTCCTTGAAGGCACCAGTTTACCTTTCTTTAAAGTTTTATACTCTTGTCCAGAATTACGTAATTCTTTTGCTCTATTTCTTTTCCACAGTGCAGGATTTGCCTTCCTTTTGCGACTTTTAGGCTTAATGTTTTCTTCCTGCGCAATTTCAGATACACTTGAAATACTTTCATCAGACTCAGAAATTCTGCATTCGATCCTATCAACATTTTCATAATCAGGGTCGGCATCAGAGTCGTCAATCTCTGACTGGCTCTCCGAACTTAAAGACACATCAGTTAGAATCGCAGAAGTTGGCATTAAATTAACTTCGCAGGTATGGGGCTCTGGAGACACATTGGTGGGTAAATCATGTAGAAAGTCATATCGCGAAGGGCTATCTAATGGAGATACATTCAGGGGCATTTGCTGTTTATTAGGGCTTTCACAATCAGTCAAATCGTCTTCTATGGGTTCAGTTCTAAATTGAGACGTTGGTGGCAAAATCGAAGGACTACCAGGGCTACAAATAATGTTATTTGGATCATTTGGCGTATCTTGCTCATACATTGTACGGTAATTAATTATTTTATCTGTATCTAAAGAAACCGAGCTTTCGCACAATATTTCTCCCTCTGGCACGCATAAGAACGTTGGTCTATCGTTTTCCAAAGAAATAACATTTTTTGATTGTTTGTCCAAGCTTTCAGGTTGACTTTGCGAAAACTCGAAATCTGATGCCGTCGATGGTGAGTCACATAAAATCTGAGATACATTCGAGACATAATTTTTGCCAGAGAGATCCTTCATTAAATCATAATCAAGTCCGGAGAAACATTTGTTTTCAATTGTGTTTCTAGCATCACTCAATTTTTTTACACCGTGGTCACTTACTGACGAACCAACCCCATCGTGTTCACTTTGACAAGGGGTTTCTTTAGACCTGAAAAAGAACAGTTAAGTAAGTATAGTATATTACACGATGTCAATTAGCATTATTTGTTTTTAAGAGCGACATTAATAAAAAAAAAATTGTAATTGTAAATCTTTAAAGGAGTATTTTACACGCAAATCATACTCTGTATTAAGTATTTACTAGTGATACCTCAGACAAAATAAGGTGCTGAGAGTGATACATAGAAAAACATTATAATATTATAGAACATTACAATCAGCTACGTATAATATTTCTAGCTGGATTGTTTTTGAACTGTACCAGTATACCTACGTAATTATTAATTTTTTTACACAAACAAGTGTCTTTCAAATTTTATATTATGTTATACTAGCTTTTATCCGCTGCTTTGCTCGCATTAAATTCGAAAAAAAGCGCATGTCACTCGCCATCCTTTCAACTTTAAACACTTAAAAATCACGTTAATTTGTCGCTCCGTTTTGTCGTGAAAATGGGCAAACAAACACACTTGCATATTTATAAGGTGATAATTTTTATTTAAAACAAAATGAATGACTACTTACCGTGGTGCAGCACACATATTTTGGTTTGGCATCATTGTTATCAAAATTACACCGGCACAACTAAAAAAACTTCGCGATGTTTGTGCAAAACTGGCACAACTCAAAAGTGTCACTATTGCATAACATTAAGCGTATGGTAGCCGCGAGCTCATGCGGCCGACTAACGATGTGCCGGTGTTGCATGAAAGAGATGCAACGTTATCGTTTATTCACTAACGACACTTACGCCTCCAACTGGGTAGTTTATGAACTAACGAGTTAGGTCTTTAATGCATAAAATAAAGTACCTAATTTAGAACAAGAATTCATTACTAACTCAAATTGCCACAAATTCGACTTGTGCCACTATTGTATTCAGTCAGCGATATGATTGGTTAGGTTACTTTTAGTTTTTGTTCATAGGTACAATATTTTGGTTCTGACGTACCAAATCATGTTATTAAAATTACAAAAATAAGTCTATGTTATCTAAGTTATAACCATGGATTATTTTCGTAGTTCGTTTTTATTTACCGATATAATCATATTGTTACATCATACAATTTTATGAATTGCTGACAAATGCTTTTTTAATCCTGAAGTGGAACCAGCTTCGCATTTCAGTATTTTATTACAAACTGTACATTTTGCATAAGATCTTAATGTGTCATCGCTCCGAAGAAAATACTGCCAGGCTATGGAATTCCCTGTCCATTTTGAGTACGTGAGTTCTGTGAAAAAGAAAAGAAAATGAAGTATTTTTATCAATCGACTGACCCGTGTGGCTGTTATTAGCTACTTGTTTTATTAGTTGTACGGAAACTAATCAGACTAATATACTAACTCTTAATTTCATCAAAATCCACTTGGCCATAGTTTATGCACGTTTTTATGTCTTCAGCAGATGACTCGTTGTCTGCTGCAAAGAAAAGGAAGTAGTCAAGTAAATTGGTGAGAAGTAGTTCTAATAGTAGTTTAAGGTGTTTCAATAGGTACTAGTTGTTTGGTTGGTAATCATTATAACAAGGTCTGGTACCAGGTGTCCCACTACAATCCCTCCTATTTTAATAAGAGGTCACTCCATAAACAGAGTATCCAAATTTAAATACCTGGGCCACCTGGTTACTTATGATCTGAAAGATGATCTTGATCTAGAGAGGGTCCGCATATGCTGGTCCGCATGTTCTCTCGTTGTACAGCCGCTATTAAAATAGTCCTCTTCAAAACATACTGCACCTCACTGTACTCGGGAGCCCTGTGGTTCACTTATACCCAAAAGGCTTATAATGCTCTGCGTATACAATATTACAGTGCGTTCAGGGTATTGCTGCGACTGCCACGCTTCTGTAGTGCCTCAATGTTTGCTGACACACGCACTGTCAGCTTTGATGCGTTGTGGCGAAAAAATCTGCCTCGCTACTCGACAGGCTGTGTGGCAGCCCCAACACTCCTGCACTCGATAGCTGACCGGGCAAACAGCCCGCTAATGTGGGCGCTAACTAATCGCACTTGATCTCTTCTAATTATTAAGTACTAACATATTAGGCTAAGTCATATTGTTACTGGCCACATTGTAGTCTGTAATTTAAAAAATAATTAACACAAACAAAACATAATGTTGAGTCTGTGTATGTGCTATTTAAATAAAAATAGGTACCCAAAATTATATGTATAACGAAAATGAAGAAAAGAACATTATTAAGGACTTTGACACGAAAGGCAAAGAAAAGTCATGATCGCTACTGTTTAATTTATTTTAATGAATTCAATTACAATAGAAACACACAGACACATTTTATTTACTGCCCAGGCGTCTGTCTAGTTATAGCCATGTTGAATATTGTATATATATTGTATCCCATTAGGGGAATGATTGTGATCTCCCTTGCAGTCGACAATACGATCGTCTTGTGTATAGACGGCAGCGTTGCACCCTTTCCTATGGTGCGTGGAACACATCCATCTCGACTTTTGACCCATGGAGATCCTATGTAGGCAGTATGTGTATCCTGAGAACAGGATTAGTTTTTTGCCCATCTTCGAGGTGATGTAGTGTGCCATCGCTGTGAACAATTTGTACAATTTATTTATTAACGATCATTTTGTCTGAAGTAACTTTCTATCTACACAACACTGATATACTGTTTCCCTATTTTCATGCATTGACCCGAATATTACCATATTTGTAATTGTGATACTGAGAAGAAAATCTGAAATCGAATTTAGAATTTCGGAAGGTAAATAAAAACAGCTGCACGTTATGTAGTTTTATTTATCCAAGAAGAAACGAAAAAGAACACAATTTATCGTTAGTATAAATCGTTATCCTCTTCTCACCGAACCTGTCAAACGAGTGTTTTCTTGTGGAAACACCCGTTTTAAATTTTATTTAAAAAACCCGTAAAAAGCACAATTTTACGATAATTATTCTTCTGTATTTTTACATTCTTGTTAAAGTAAAACCATACGTATTTTGTGCACTAAACACAAACAAAGCTATATTTGGGTCACTCTTTTTATAAATGTGATGTATTGTCGGTTGTTAATGCGAAACACAATTTAACCAGCATGTGGAAAACTAGCTGACAGTAATTGTTTAAAGAAACAGAAGGACAAACAGCATCACTTTAATCATTATTTCATACGTGTAAATTATCAATATTTTTAGCGCCGACATTTAAGGATTCTCGTAAAACCAATTTACCCTTTGCGAGTGTCCAAGTTTGTGGCTGGCTGTTAGCTGTTAAATCTATGCTATCACTTCTTCTCTACTATGGGTTGAGCAGGCCTATATTCTCTTTTTTTTTTGGGTGGGAAATCATCTAATGACTTCCGACCCACTCTGGGCGGAGCGGGGGCATGTCAGACTTGTACTGACAAAAACCCACCCATGTTCCTTCTATTTCCCTTTACGTTCCGGGGCCGCGGTATCTCTTTCGAAAAACCCGCAACCCCGGCAGGGGTCTATATTCCCTTGTTTTTGTAAGTCGTTTGACGGTGAAAAGCATACTCGGCAACTAGTAGTAGTTACCTAACTACCTCATTTTAAATAGACGTGACTTGCAGTATAGCCTGTGAAAAAAGAAAGCCTTTAAGATCGGTAGAATTTATGTGGGTTAAGATAAACTTCGTATAATGACCTCCAACTCCACAGATTTCTGAATTCATCTAAATTTATAAAAATAGTCAAACAATTATAAATGAATAAACATTATGTACTTAATTAATTTAATTTATTTAAAAAAAATACATTTATAAAAGCAGAAAAAAATAAAGGGCAACCTTAAAATGTTTGTCCTCATCACTCAACGGGAAAAGTGGATCCCAGGAGGCACATTGGATTGCCCTAGCTAGCTCTCCGTAAAGCGATATCCCAAAATTCTAGGTGGACACTCGGACCCCATGGCCCCAGTGTTTCAACGACACACGGCTCAACGGCTTATGTTTGCATCGTTTAAGATTTTTAACTGTAGTAGCCGATCTATTTTAGCCCGCCACACAACGTGCTTAAAAACTATTGAATTGCTTAAAATCTTGCAGAGAATATGTAGGTTTCTCTTTTACCCAATTTACTTTCGGCACATGATTATGTTCTAACTTGCCGGATATAATTTCATCATATATTGTGTAGACAACTGCTCTGCATCCGTGTTGTTGATGCGTGGCACACGCCCATCTTGATTTATTATTGGAGGCAGCAGTCCGTTGATGATAGAAAGAGTAGCCTGATATTAGGATGAGCTTATTACCCCGCTTTGAGTAGACGTACTTGGCGATGCCTGTAAAAAAAGAAAAACGAAACGTATTGAGACCATTCTATCGAAACACGAAGAGATCATCACCACTTTTTTACGTACGCTACGACCGTCCTGAAGTGTTCCGTGGCTTTGGCACACGATAAAACTTTTCAAAAACACACAGCTGTTTATACAAAAATGGTAACAAAAATTAAATTGGTTTAATTTTTGAGTTTTGGGTGAGAATGAAGATAAAGATGATATTACAATGAATAGACTGTGTGATAGATGATACTGCTGTAAAACGGTCACTACCTACAGAATTGACGACTGTTAGAGATGTATGGAACAAGATGACGAGCTGCGCCGGCTTCAAACAAATTGTGGTAAAATGATGACAAACATTTTTTTTTCAGAACTATGTATTGAAATACATTTCTGTGGCTACAGCCATAATGCATTAAATATAACATACACCAAGGAAAGGACTGCAATGTAGAGAGGGACTGAAAAAAAGAAACATAAAATTCATTAAGGTAAGGTTACATTTATTAATCATACAATCAGTAGTTAGTAAGAAAGTAAGCTACAATTATTACAATATCTACAAATTATTTAATTTTGTGAAAGGTTAAACCTACGAAGACAAAAATATGATATGATACATTAACATTGATACACGCTAGAAAAAACCAGATATCCTAACTTCAAAGGCCAAATTAACTCAAGCAAAGCTTTCTCTCCTAACTAAAGTTTTTATAGATAACAACTAACGACATAGCATATGTAACTCCAAATCTGATCGCCTTAACAACATTATATTTGATCGTTACTATTCCTAGTAACAAAATTGCAGTTTTGATAATCATATGAGTTATATTAAATAATAAAATGCACACCGATTTTATATTTTTCTTAACACTAGGATTGTCAAAATTATACGTTAAAATTACAAATCTAATGCTCACGTACAATACATTAATTATATTCATCAATATAAGCTAACGTTAACATAGTAGGTATTGTAGAATCATGCTAATTATGGTTTATATAACAGTACGGTGCCAGCTAATCCGTTATTCGTTCCTTGTATTTAGTGAGTGGTCCTTACTTTTTATTTTAAAGATGTTGTGAATGAAACCAGTTAATGTACAGTACTGAAGAAACCGTAGTTTTTTTTTTACTTTAAACATGTTTTCTAAGTCTAGACCGTTACATTTTTTTTTAAATAACCATAGGTATATAAACAAAAAAGTAATTAAGTCATTGAAAAAGTGATCGCACCCAAGTGCTATGTTACCATTTGCCGCGGAGGCGTCTGTCGCGAGCCTCTCTGCGGCTAATTATAAGCTATAATATTGTTTGCCATTAGGAGAATGATTATGTTCTCCCCTCCAGTAGACAATACGATCGTCTTTTGTATGGACGACAGCCTTGCATCCTTTCCTATGGTGCGTGGAACACCACCATCTCGACTTTTGGCTCTTGGAAATCTTATGTAGCCCATAGGTGTATCCTGATAATAGGACAAGTTTTCCGCCTTGCCTTGAGGTGACGTAGTGTGCCATCGCTGTGAATAATTTGAACTTGTTATACCTGGACATTTTATCTGAATTACCTTAAGACCTACCCAGTACCAATGTTTGTCTCTAATTTCGTGTTTTACCCGGATATTTAAATATCACTTTAAAAATTCGAAACTACGTAAACAAATTTAACATTATATCTGAATAACATTTTGCCTAACAATAAAGACGATGGTTGATACGTATGGTGATAATGAGAACGAATTCAGATTTGAAAGGAAAATCAAAACACACGGCAAAACTGTTGCAGTATTTATTTATTGAAAGAAAAAACAGAAATAATAAGCAGATTATCAAGCATTTGTGTCCAGTTCATGATGACTAACGCGTTGTAAGGGATCATAGCAAAATTATATATTGGCCCTATGAAGGCTGGAATTTGTCCGTTGCATTAGCATATTGCGCATAATACATAGTCAAGCAAATTAAACAGCTGATTTTTGTCCAATGTAAAAATCTGTGTCACGATGTACCTCGTGCAACGCTCAGTATCGTTTCAAATTAGGATCAGCTACCCTACCATGACGTCTTAAAGCAGAACTTATTCCACTGAGGGCAATAGGCAGAGCTATACAGGGTGTCTAGCACCATCTCTTTCTCACACAGGAATAAAAGCTGCTATAAGATTTCGTGGTAACCCTTACAGGTACAGAAAAATAATAAAGACAAAAAAATTATTAAGTGATAAAATGCTGGGCTGTAAAAAAGGTGAATGAAAAACGATTGCATGTAGCGGAGATGAGAATGTTGAGATGGATGGATTGTCAAAGGAATGATATGAAGGAGAAAGGCTAAAATGATGACGTGACGCCTGAAAGAGAAGAATGGAAGAAGAAAACTTGTTGCGCTGACCCCAAATAGAAAGGGACAACGGCAGGAAAATGATGAATGCTGACCTATTGCAGAGTTTTTAATTGTGATATGAGCTTTGTACGAGTTTCTTATTCATTGGCTCGGTAACACTTTCTTTTGGTAGCACTTTTGCTGCCCGTAAGGAGGATGATTGTGCACTGTCTTCGAGAAGACTATTTGATCTTCCACTGTATGAAGAACAGCCTTGCATCCCTTCTTACGGTCAGTTGAACACATCCACCGCGTCTTGCGATTCAAAGGACTCGTGAAGTGCCGGTTATAAGTGTACCCCCACAAAAGGATGAGCTTCTTGCCTCGCTTTGAGCAGATGAAGTTTGCACAGTCTGTAGGTAAATAAAGCAAATATGTTATCTTTATAGAATGTTGATAAACTAACAATTAAGGTCTTTTGTGTTACATTAACTACACGACAAAATCTGTTTACTTTACAGGAACAGCTTACTACGACAGATGAAGACAACGACGACACGGTTGGCGCAGTGGTTGAGCTATTCCGTAACTGGTTAGTTTGGGGAAAGTAAAAAAAAAAGTGGGCAAGTAGTAGTAGTTCTTTAATCAGTATGACATACAGATTGTACATTTTCAATCTTTATTAACCTTTGAAACATGTTAGGATTATCGTAGAACCAATTCACTCTTGGCGAATGTCCATGGTTCAAGTTTGTGGTACCTGTTACATCTATGTAATCTCCTTTTGTGTAGAGAGCAGCTTTACATCCTTTTCTCAAATGCGTAGCGCATGCCCATCTTGTTCTGTTATTGTTAGTCATTTGGCGGTAAAATGAATATCCTGCTACTAGGAGCAGCTTATTGCCTCGCTTCGAATATACGTAACTTGCAGCAAAACCTGCAAAATATAGAAAACATCACGCCCATACGTTCAGGTACCAAAACATGACAAACTACAACAACAAACAGAGAGTTTTAATCGGTGGTTGTTTTTTAATAACAAACAATTTAATTATCCTTACTTATAAATATTTATTAACCAACTAGTCATAAACTGTTGAATTGCTGAAAGTCTTGCAGACAGTTTGCAGGTTTCTCCTTCACCCAATTGACTTTTGGTGCATGATTATGTTCTAACTTGCCAATAAAGAAACACTGACACTACGCCATATGTTACATGCTTTTGTTAAAGTAACTAAAGTAAAGATACACAAGAGCTTTCCGTGGCTTTGGCAAAGGATTAAACTTTTTCTTAACCTTTTGTACGCTATTGACACATATACTGCAACTACAAGCAAGCGCGTGTTTTAGACGCCAACGACACAAATATGTCTGTCACTTATTCGCACACTCCTTTTATAGTTTATTTATTGAAATATATTTCGTTTCACGATTTAAAGTTTTAAAATCTGTCAGAGTATTTTATTTATGGTCTCTTTTTTCTCTAGGCATAGACTATTTTCTTTCTTCCTACTAACACTTTCCACTCCCAACTAATATATTTTTCTTTGCACGATATCGTTATTGTCCTGTGATATTTGTGTCGTCATTTAATGTTATTTGTTTTAGGTTTCCTGAACCAAACTCACGGCAGATGTACGGTGTTTAATTTGAGGGTGATAGCACCCTCAAATTAAACACCGTACATCTGCCCTACGTGTCACTCTCATACAACGTTGTAATTGGCCAAATACGTCTCACAAACAAGAGACGTGAATGCCACTATAGGAAAAAAAATAAAAATATATCTGTGTGTAAAAAATGAGGTAAAATGAGCGGCTTGGCGTGAGGGTGCGCAAGTGCGTTTATGCCCTGGCGTTCAAAAGGTTAAAGAGGTTATTTGTGATTAAGATTTTTTTTTTCGGGTGGGAAATCATCAAATGACTTCCCCCGTTCTGGGCGGAGCGGGGGGGCATGTCAGACTTTTACCGACTAAAACCCACCCATGTTCCTTCTGTTGCCCTTTAAGTTCCGGGGCCGGGGTATCTCTTTCGAATAACCCGCAACCCCGGTTGTGATTAAGCATTACAAACGTTTTCAATTCCATAAAATCTCAATTACTAATAAACAATTGTAGTCAACAATTGTAGTAAATGAATAGTAGAATATATAATATTGTGATTATGACTAAGTATAGAGGTCAATGTCAAAATAATTCTAAAGGGTCGATCATTAATATCTATTTTTAATTACAAATTCGCAAAGAGCAGTAAATTATTGCAAAAATTACAAAGCTAACATAAGCAAATTATAAACGCTAATGTACCTAATACAGCACACAGTATGTAAGTATTTTGGTTGCAAGAAATGTATGCTGGATTGACAATGTCAAGAAACAAAAGCTGGAAATAATTTTATTCTTTCTATTCCATAAAATATGTGAAATGGTGAGTGAAGCGCAATCTAACAATAAAGAAACTGATGAACTACGTACTGTTTATACGAATGCTTGTTACAGTTACAATAATTGATCTAAATTTATTGAAATTTTCTTTGTAAAGTAATTCCTTATATGTAGTTTGAATGGTAAATACCTGTCTTGTTTTTCTCTACCTGTGTTGTGTGGACTCAAAGGTCTCCGTGCGAATATGTGTTTTACCTGAAAGAAAAACCTCAATCAGCCTTTACATACAAACTTAACATTTATTATTTTAATAACCATTTGCCATAGTACCTTTTAAAATATGAAAATTAAAGTAAAAACAAACGCTATTCCGAAAACCACGCCTGTAATTCCCGATGGGTGGTGGTGTATTTAATAGTACATCCAAATTTTGCCAATCATGTTTAAGTACAAAGTAACAGCGACCCTATATTAAAAAGCTACAAAATGTCATGTTCTAGATGATGATTGAGTGTCGGTAGTGGACTGCACAGTTCCCCATCTATCTATCATGTAAACGAAGCTATTGCAGCCTTTTTTACGTTGAGTACACAGCCATCTTGTTTTTTCTTTTCCATAACAAATGTGTTTCATCACATGAACGTTGTACTTAAAGCCAGCTAGTATTAATTCAGGTTTTCCTTTTCGATTTGCTTCAAATCATGGCGTGTAAAAAATATGTGCTGTAAAAAAGGAAAACAAGGTTTAATTTTAATGGTGGCAGATAATAGTTGATAGGTTTAGTACTCGATAATCAAGGATCTAAGAAGAGGTCGTTGTTGCTTGCGTGATGTTATATATCACACGATTTGGGGTCCATAATGCACATGCTCACTTATGAAAAAGTCTTTCAACTGCCTAACTGATTAGGAGAGTCGTCTTGTTCTAGCACAAATGTTTATTACCCTACCTACTACCTTACCCTACTTTTACCCTACCTTTACCCTACTTACGAACCTACTGCTTATTATCATAATTGGCAACTATGCATTACGCAAACAAACTTGTAAAAAAAAAACAGTACAAATTAACTCATGTTATCTGTAAGTGAAATATCACTATCACATTTATTACAAATGTAATAGAGGTAAGTGATTAGGGAAAATTAATCGAAACCAAATAGTTAGTGCAATATATTTGTATTCCAGTTTCACAACATAAAACGCCTACAGTGTACTGCTGGGAAACAATCTATGAAAAGAAGGAAGCCGCGATATACAGCAACGTCATACTCATTTCTTAATGATATTTCCATTTACTGTTTAATAAAATAGTCTCTCTAAGACTCTGAGTGAATATTTTTAACGAAAAATAAAACACAACATTATTATAATGTCTATAAGTGATAAGTTCGGAAGCAACAACGATTTTTGTTTAAGCAAAGATAAACTTGACATCTTTCGCACGATATGAAGGTCGTTCCTTTGCAGTGAGGATATTTACAACGTTGCCGACTTCGATTCCAAACCGGATAGTGCTCAATTCCGTCAAATCTGACATAAGAAGGTGGACAGCCAACTCTCTTGTGACAATTCTTACTCTTGGTATCAATTTTATTAGGCACAGTTGACGTCTTGTATTTGTATATTTCAAATTGTTCTTGGTTTAGTGGATTTTTTGTTATTGCTGTTAGCGTTTGCTCCCCAATTCTTTTGTTCTGTAACCAGATACCTGAAAGTTAGATAGAAGTGAGACAATTCAATTTCGGAATTTATATGGTTTAGTAAATACAATTGGATGCCGACAGTTGCGTTTCGTTCCTGCGCTCGAATGATGTAAGAACGACATTTGCATTTAACGTGGTGCCACTGAAAACACTGACGCCAAAGACATTTGATTTGAAAGGAAAGGTACATATCAAACGACAAAATCCAACAATAATTCCTGTATTTTAATGTAAGCCCATACTTTTACTACAACAAAATTATTATTCAAATTTCTGAGACCGTATTAATTAAACTCGTTATCACTAACACAACACTAATAACTTTGCTCAAATAACTTGACTGTTAAAATTCGAATCATTAGTGAAAACAGAAACAACTACATTACGTCCTTGACAAACCATTCCAAATATTTCAGCAATATTCAGGACAATGGTTATGTTTCGGTAAACCACCGTAGATTTCATCGTCGTGAACACGAATAATGGCGGCACATCCCTTTTTGTGCTTGGAACAACGCCATCTAGTTGCAATGATCCCTGTGTCCAACGGTCTACGAGTATGGATGTTGTACGAGTAACCAGCAACGATCAAATTCTTGCTCCCTACTCTGTTGGTTTCGAACCTTGGTGTTACTGCAACAAAATGAATCATAAAATGAAGATCAGTAGATACAAGTTAATGTGGTCTACGGTGGCCGGGAGTCGTCTCGCGGCGCCCGGCGCCCGGGGCGTGGGGCGGCTGAACTGCTAAAATATTAATTACGCTAATATATGAACTGGATTGCTCTCTAGATATACACTATAGTATTTTTTTTCCCAGCAAGTACATCGATAAACCCTTCTTTTTTGTAAGAAACGCAAAGTATATGAGATCAATAAAACAGGCAAATACTACACAGAAGTAGGAGTTAATAAAACAAATATTTTGACTAGAAAAGGACTAAAAAAACGTCTTCTTTATTCTATTATAACATAGCTATTGGATAGCCAACACACACACACATATAGACCGCACAACAATGAAAGACAAGACACACTCTTACAAGTACCTATATAATACGGCTTTAAACCTAGTCAATATATTATGTAGCTTCTGTAGTTTATTTGACTATTCTTGACAGTTTTATAACCGCAGTATCATTCGCAGTAGCCTTGCAGCGCGCGTGTTATCTATTGAACCTACACTTCTTGTCTGCATCACTGCGCTTCTTCTGCAGATAACCCATCTATCACTAGTATTGGGTTCCCACGTTTAGACCACACATATCAGCGCTGAAAATAATACGATAAATAAAATGACACGACATAACTCCAAAGCGTGTTTTTTAAAACTGTACTCGTTTATTAACTTTATGCTTGTTTTTTTTTATACATGAATTTGGATTTTCAGACAGCCAAAATAAGGTTTAATTCGTCACTTTCATCAAATCAATGAAATGTATTGTTACATAATCACAAAGATTAAAAAAACGTTATATTATCATTGCATCATTTACAGTTATAAGTTAAAATTCTGGATGCACAGGGACTTAAGTCACTAACATATTTATGTAATTTAAACTACATACTTAATTAAAGAAACTTTGCAATCAACAATCACTTCCTGAACTTGAATTGTATCGTACAGCATATACAAGCCCCACAAGGGATGTTACATTAATTCCGTGGGCTAATTAATAAAACTAATACAGCAACCCGACAATTCTTCAAGTTTTTAAAATATTATGTTTAAAGACAACATTGTGAAATTATGTCGCATTGCCAAACTTGTCCTTTCGGTAATGCCGATATACAGATAATTTTTATTAAGAAGAATGAGCACGGTTCAGTAGCTTTTATCAATAAATACGTCGGTTCCCTTTGACTCCCTTTGAGCTAACCAAATGTTTATTAACCTTGCGGGTCGGGTACTGGTCATGATCGTGCCATCGACGTACATCCACCAAACTCCTATCAACAGTAACTGCAGTAGCCTTGCAGCCAAGACTATGACGACCACACCTCCATCGATTCCGGATACCGTGACTGTCCTTTCTAGCGATGGTGTATCGGTATCCATCAATGACCAACATTTCATTTCCCAAACTAGATTCCTCGAAGTAAAAGTTGTGTGTTACCACTGAAACATAATACAATTACAATTTCAATGTTGCTCTTTATTCAAATATGGAAATCATTCAAATACATACTAATTAAAAAGTTTTCTTTAATAACCACATGTTGTCCTACCGCTACGGGAAAATAATACATTTATATTTCACCATAATATATTATATTGATCAAATATTTTTATTATTGTAATAAAATAAAATATTAATGCACAAAAAATGTTAGACTTCGATATTATTTTATTTTAAGATAATTTCACAGGGAATTGTTAAAAAGGGCAGATACAGGGTAAATCAGTGAATTAACTGTAGTCAACATTAGTATAAATTATATAGATGGGTGATCCTCCATTAGAATAAACGGCTTTTTTTTGCGGTGGGAAATCATCAAATAACTTCCCCTGCTCTGGGCGGAGCGGGGGGGAGAGTCAGACTTGTACTGACTAAACACCCACCCATGTAGGAACACGGGTCTATTGCCCTTTACGTTTCGGGGCCGCGGTGTCTCTTTCGAACAACCCGCAACCCCGGCAGGCGGAGGCCCGCTGCTTTGCTGAAAACTCATTGAGGCGCGCGTGAAACAATTACGCACCGCCGACACGGCCTGCCATCGATAGACGGACGGACGGTGAGCTACCCATTGCTCACTGCCCACAAGCCAGCATCTACAGTGGTCGGGAGTGTCGCGGCGCCCGTCACCCGGGGCTTCCCGCGGCGGTTGTGTTGGTTTGAGGTTCTCTCTCTTAAACGCTCGGCCAGCTTCTTCGCTAGCATTACTGCTTCGCAGAAGGAGGTGACCGTTTCCCATTCCCTCTCGCTCCAGACCATGGACCAGGGCCAGACGCGAGAGATCATTTGATCGTGGCCTCATTATCACGATGTCATTTCGAGTCACTGTCTCATCTCATCATTCTCTCACTGTTAAATTGCTTGTGGATGATTGTGGACATTCTTCTCTGAAACTATGATGTCACCGATCGTGTAGATAACAGCCTTGCATCCTCTGCTGAAATGAGTAGAACACGCCCATCGCTTTTTGACTCTTGACCTATCACCAGTCTTCTTGTGATAGTAGTTGTAACCATTCAGTTTGATCATAGTGTTTCCTCTTCGTGATGTTATAAAGATTGCTGGAAATTTATAAAGCTGATGTTAATATACATATACGAATAATTATCACTATAACGAGATGTGACATTTCTTGATTTCATTTCTATTATATCGGTCGACGTTTGTTTGATTGGTGATTTTATGCAGAGCATAATGTGAATAGATTTTTTCTAAAATCATAGTTACTTAGTTGGCGTTTGCGGTTGCTCATGATGCTTATCGATTGTTTAATAACACCTTCATTTTTAAAGTTTATACTTCTTTTTTTAATTTCAATCAGAGCTTATGAAAAATGCTTAAATTAAAATAATTATTTAAAGGGCAAAAGCAGAGAAAATCCTCTTCATTCGCTTTATTTTTACTCAATGGTTATGTACTCCCATCACGGTAATAACTCTATCCCCGACAACCAGGATAGAAGCCTTACATCCTTTGGAATGATGCGTAAAACACTTCCAATAGTTCTTGACGCCACTGCTGTACTTCTTGAAGAACGTGTAACTGTTGTATATTAAAACTGGTTTTCCTTTTTGGGATGTCGATCTCGTAACTGTAATTAGATCAAGATTTGAAGAATTGTTCCTAAACACTAAAAATTAAAACGAAAATTAATGCGTGATTGAACTATTTTCAATTACATTGACGCGTGGGAAAATGCTAATCAATTTTATCTATTGATGTTTTTAGGCGATGTCTCATATTCAGATAGACCATTTTTTATTAATGGTCAATTTTATTATATAGATTAGATTTAACCACCTGACAATAATTCTGTAGCAGTCTCATAGTAATGAAAAACTAACACACAATAAATATCTTTGCATCACTTGGATAAACAGGATGTTAACCTCAAATTCTCAATTTGAAATCCGCCATGAAGTCGTCAGTAACAAATTGACTAGTACCGACAGGTAAGTGAACTATTTATTACTTAGTTACTTAAAATGAGGCCTCTATTATAAGAATATTGTAGATGTTTGTAAACTGGTAACTGAAATAAATGATTAATTATGATTATTATGTACAATTATCATCCACAGTAATTAATAGGTAAGTTTTCACCCGCATCTTTTTGACAGTGAACATTGACAGTGAATCTAACACCAGTAACATTTTCTTCTCTTTCTGATTCTCTGGCAGAAGCTATAGCCTCCTATCTAAATTAACAGTTGCACTCGTCTTGAAATCTGAAAACAAATGTTCTGAAAAAAAATTAAGCTCGGCTTACGTAGAGTAGGAAAGGATTACAGATGTACCTGACTCCATAAATAAGTTATGCAATAGACTTTTATTATAGGTATATTTATTTTTTAATTTAACAAGCATTTATTGAAGAGCTGGAATCTATCATATTATCTTGAATCTGAAGAGAGGAAGGCTAAAGAATTATGGATAGATTGTGTAAGGAATGATATGAAGGAGAAAGGAGTAAATGACGCCGTTACGTCCGACAGGGGAGAATGGAAGAAGAAAACGTGGTGCGCCGACCCCCAATAGAATGGAACAAGGGCAGAAAAATGATGATGATGATATTATCTTGAATCACTGCACTACAATAATTAATGTATCACTGAACCTTATACTTAGGTATATTATAATTTATGAGGAAACTAAGACAGAGTGCGTTAATAATGTTATTACAGAAGTTATAATGAATACACTATAATTACAACATCTTAGGTACATAGCCTACTGAATAAAAAACTGATTTCGATGATATTCAATCATAAAAACGTAAGTAAGTGTACGTATGTAAGTAGTATAATGTGTAGTATAATGTAAGTGTATTTTTTCGTAATAAAAAAAGCTTTTCATACTTTAAACTATTACATATATGTGCGTGTATTTTCAATCCTAAAGTCATCTTCTCTTCATACTCTCTATTTAAACAACTGGAGTGTGCGAACGTCATTGCAAAACAGCCTGCACACTTTCAGGTTTTCTAATGTAATAAAACCTCTACTAACATGGATACGTTGTTTTGTATAAAAAATAACATTTCTAATAAATTGTGTGTGGATATGATTCCTAACTAAATGCATTGCAGTGGCGTAATGTCAAAACATCGATAGTGTTGTGTTTGAGTAGTAAAACATTGGCGTAAATTGTAATGGAATTTCCGGAATTGAGGGTTTTCGCACTGAGACATGAAAAACGACTCTTTTACATTATAGGTAGTTTTTTCTGGATTAAAAAAGACTGCAAGTTTTAATGATTGTGAATATTTTTACAGTATACCATCACTTGGTTTATTGTATGTAATCTCGCCTTGCATCCCTTATTACTATGGGTGGCGCATCGCCATAAACATTTTCTTCCATTCATTTTTGTTAAGCAAAACCCGTAGTGCCCAAGCCAAAGTTTTCGGTTCCCACATCTTGAAAATGTGAAGTAAATTTCTGAAAAATGTTTACTTCCTTTAACACTGAGGTGGATAAAGCTATGACAAAACGTTGAAAGAAAATAATAAACAAAGCTTTATATTATTTATAACTATCTACTACTTATCCGTACTACTTAATTTATTTGGGATTTACAACAAAATAACCAATCATTTTTTTACTTCGTTTTTATTTCAAATTCAGTCTAATCATTAAGCAAGCTACATAGTCTAGAGCAATTATTAACTTCATTCACATTAAAAACAAAAATATATCGTAGAGATAGTTTGATCGGACCTATTTCAATACAAAGACAAAGGCTCAACTGAAAATGTCTTAATTTCCTAAATATATTTTTTAAAATCAAACGTGGTTGAGTGCGTAAGATATCGAATAAAAATCAGCCAATTACTAAACCTAAAATCATACGTTTCAAATTGAAGAATAAGAAGAATATTGTAATGTGTCATGTTCTGATATTGCATGCAGTATCAATATTCCTTCATCAAAATAAATTCCGGAATGCCTTGTCTACACGTACCCAGTCTCCCTACCACCACCACCACTTGGTATGTCAATTGTTTGTTTTGTTTAATAATATATGGACGAGACTTAAGGTGACTTCTGAGAATTATACATTTCGAAAGCATAAACTTAAGAAAAAATATGTTTAATGCAAATGATTATTATTAACTTTAATAATTTCATTATAAACAGTGTGAGCAGTCGCCCGACATCGCTTGTGGTTGTGAGTTGAACACACCCATCTTGCTTTCGGCCCCAACTCTTTTTGCTTGCAAAATTTAAACCCGCCGATAACAAGGAGCATTCTACCACGTTGCGACATCACGAATGTTACTACAACAGACAAAAAGTACATGTACGAATTTTTGTCTGTATTTGAAACAGTCATAAAATACTACACTTCTTTTAAGGTATTTTACTACTACAAGTCATCCATACTTAATGACATCAGCACTCATTCCAATCCTAATTGAATTGGAATGCGTGCGAGTTACAACAAAATATCATTAAATTTATACGTTTGTTTAAATACGAAATTTATTACAATCATTCTGAATAGTTGTACCTACCTAGCTTTTCCTTATTAAATAAAGCATATATATTGAAAAGCTTAAACACGGTTTGATAAGACTAATTTCAATACGATGACAATAAATAAATAAATAAATTCTTTATTATCAGACAACAAGATCCAACATGTTAGTAAAAATTCTTATAATTAGTGTTAGTAACAAATTAGTTAAGTATCTCTCTTACATAATTAATATCTATACCCACCCCTAGTTCGCTTCATGTGGACGATGAACAAGCGAAAGGAAACTCACTCATTCATCACCCCCACAAAACGTACCAGAATAGGAGAGTAGATATTCTCCGCCACTGTCCTCAGAATACTGTTGTCACTGTCCCGCAATCTCGTTATCAAGGACGAGATTTTTTTCCGAATGACCGCATAAAAGTCGTCAGTCCGATTCAGCGCAAACATCTCAGATGCGCTACAATAACGGGGCAACCCCAACAGCATTCTGAAAACATTATTATATTGGATGCGCAGGACCTCCAGCGATCTTTTGGTAAAGTTGACCCACAGACTTCCCGTGTACATACCCTGACAATAGGCTTTGAAAAGGGTTATTTTAACCTGGTTAGTACAACGGTAAAACCTGCGCGCCAACATATTCCCTCTGACCGCCAGTGCCCTGCGCTCCCTCTCTATGTCCACATTGTCCTTAAGGTCGTCGGTAAGTATGTGCCCCAAATACTTAAAACTATGTACTCGCCTTATAACCAAGTCATTTAAAGTGAAACTTGGTACATAGTCGGTAACCCTACCAGCGGCCTTAAAAACCATGTGTTCACACTTTTTAACATTATAAACGAGCCCGTGTGTAGCTGCATAGTTCTCGCATACTCTCAACATCTCCCTAATAGATCCCGCAGTCGGGCCCAACAGCACCATGTCGTCCGCGTAGCTGATATTATTAATGGTAACACCACCCACGCTACATCCAACACGCATGCTACTGAGCCCGGCCAGAAGATCATTCACATATAGGTTGAAGAGCCTAGGAGAGGTCAGACCTCCCTGTCTCACACCACACTCCAACCTATATGGATCAGAGAGTGCTGTTGACCATTTCACACTGTTAGTTTGGTTCGCATACCAATACTGCAGAACATTAAGCACTCCTACCGGAATATTCCTGTCCTCCAGCTTTCTCCACAGCACATCATACGACACGAGGTCGAAGGCTCTGGAGAGATCCAGGAAACACGCATACACCGTAGTTCCGCGATCAGTATAGTATTGGACAGTATTCTTCAGACTCAAAATAGCACTCTCTGTCGATAACTTGGACTGAAAACCAAACTGTGCATCATGCATATGCAGATACTCCTTTAAGCATGAGTCAAGAATACTGTCCAATATTTTGGCAATTGTAGTTGCAAGAGAGATAGGACGATAGTTACCTTTATCGGAGATGTCACCTGTTCGGTTTTTAATTATAGGCACTACTATTGTCCTCATAAGATCAGCTGGCAGGTAGGCATGACTAATACACATTGTGTACAGCAGAGACAGAAGCCTCGGTAAATGAACACCCGCATATTTGAAATGCTCGATGCTGAGTCCGTCATGCCCGGGAGATTTACCTCTACTCATATTACTAATTACGTTTCTAACTTGTTCAGCTGAAACATAAATTAATGGTTGCACTCCCGAACTGGCGGACGCAGCCCCGGATATCTGACCAGAGGGACCAAGGGGAGACTGCACTTCAAACAATTTCCTAAACATGTTGGCAATACCCTGTGGATCTCCCTCGCCCCCAACGCTTACCGGTAGGCCAGGCCTAGTATCTAACTTATTTGTGGATTTCCAAAATTTCCCGAAATTTTTCGTTGCTCTCTGTTTGGCTATTATGTCCATTTTAATCTGATCTTGATTTTTCTGGCACCACTTAAGGCGTCCCTTAAACAGTTTGCGTGCCTCATTCATCTGTTCATAAATTTGACCAGATATTGGACGGTTATTGAGTACCCATATGTCAAACTTAAGCCTGGCCTCTCGGTAAGAATCGTGCACGTGTTTATTCCAACCGCATAGCACTTTCCCTCTCTTTGACCTATGCCTACCCGTTTGATTCGTTTGTTCTGCAGCGGTGGTTAATATGTTAACAACTTTGCTATATAAACCATCCACAATAGCTTTGTGTTCTACTAAATTACATGACCCATACGCACACCTGCAGAACTCTTGAGGAAAGTCGATGTCACGCAATTTATCAGTACACAGCCTACAATATTCTAAAACTTGAGATTCATCCCTGTCCCCCCAGATTACTCCAGAGCGCGGACTGTTCAGTGATGTAAATTTTGGCCTTACCATGCTAAGATCACACTCAACGTATAACGGTAGATGATCTGACATATATACGTCCTCTTTTATACCTACTTCAACAATGGTTTGCCACGCCGATTGTGACACAACACAGTGATCAAGCCATCTTTTACACCCATGGGCTTCGCTCATAAAAGTGTAATTATCTGCCTTAATACTTTTTATTTTTAAATAAGATAAATTCTAAAATGTCGTAAGAGTAAGACTTTGAATAATAGGAATCAGCCCATTACCGAACCTACAAAAATTAATTTCCTAATACAATCGTACTATACAAATAATAATTGCGATTGATAAAAACAACAGCTTATCACTGGCCCACTGCTGGACAAAGGCCTCTTCTCACACAGTTGAGGAGCATTGATTACCACGCTTGCTGAAGACGGTTTGGCGATTACAGACTAATATAGTCAGTCCAGGTTTCCTCACGATGTTTTCCTTCACCGATGTCAGTGATGTTCAAGAAAAGTACATTACGCGACGTTGGCGTGGCGTATGAATTGAAAAAGCCAAAGCCATTTTGGTACTTGCCCGGATTTATACCCACAACCTCGAATCGCAATTATTTATTGTATTTTTGTTTATTTATTAAAATTTACATTATTAGGTATTTAACTATCTTTTGCCCGCGGCTTCGCTCCCGTTAAAGTTGGGATAGCACAGTTTCGCTTTCCTGATTTGCAGGTACCTGCTACCTGTAGTATTTGCCCTTGCGCCTTATTTATTATAATAGCAAAGCTAAGTTATCCCTTTTCTTGAGGTGCGAAAAGTTAAAGTGCATCTGTGTCTGCGTACACGTTTGTGCACTATCATATTTCTTACGATCGCGATAGGTTGTCTCTGCTGTTTCAATTTCGATCAAGAAGTCTGTTGTGGCGATTTATTTATGACAACCTTCTTTCTTAGGGTGTCAAAGACAATCTAAATTGAGTGAGCCTAATTGGCAACGAGTTTGGCGCTTTCAGTGGGACAATCCTTCTGGATAAACAGTAGTATGAAAATCGAAAAAATGAACTATTTCGTCGTTGACTGTATGGACGACTGCCTTACATCCGTACTTAGCATGGCTGGTACATCTCCATCGGACCTTGAGAGAGTCTTCTGCGCAATTTCTACGATACCTGTTTCTGCCTATTATGAGAATCCTGGATCCTTTCCTGTTGGTAAAGAATACTGGGTGAAGATCTGGAATAAGTTTGTAATGACATCGTTAATGGTAAAGACACAGTTTATAAAAAATCGGCAAAAAGTAACAATATATCATACGTTAATTAAGTTTAAATTAGTTATAACTATGTCTTTTTTTAAAACAAGTACTGCATGTGAAAAAAGGAGTATTTCAGGGAACTTCCTTTATAGTTACACACACACATGTAGACACCTCCAATATTGAGAGCCTTTCTTCCCGGTAAAGTTTAAGCAATAAAACATCTTTACGTGATTGGTTTTTTTTATTAATTTGTATTCTGAAACAAAAAAAAAACAATCCTTACTTCCTTTCTGATATAATATATATAATATTTTATCATTTATTTCCCTTATAGTTCACATCTTAAAATTACATTTTAAATATTTCTTAAAACAAAAACTTTTATAAATAAAAAAGTTAGTTTCCGCCGGTAACGGGTCCAAGCTACCGGTGGTTAGGGTTCCAGAGACAGGAACCTCCTCACAATGCGGGCGGTATCGAGGAGAACTGCCTTTTGAATCAGGCCCTTCTTGATCCAACCACCTAAGGAGAGTTTGACAGATGTTCGTCGAAGCTCTTGGCAATTAAGCCATTGGCCGCTACGACAATCGGCACAATGATAGCCGAGTTCACATTCCACATGACAGCAACCTCGTGTGCCAAGTCAAGAAATTTTAGTAGTTTCTCTTTCTCAGCTTTTACAAGGTTCTCGTCATGTGGGATGGTAACATCGAATATCATTACGCGGCGCGCTGATCGGTTTATCACCACTATGTCAGGCTTATTGTACCTACAGCGTGACATGGTCTCAGATTCAACAAAATTATAATTCAAGGCAAGTTACAGATGAATAATTCTGGCTACTTGGTTGTGCCTATGCAAGTACTCGCTATTAGCTATACGAGAACAACCAGAATAATAATAGGTATGTCTGATGGACTCACCCGGACGAAATACTGGTATTCAGCTGCATCCGGTTAGACTGGAAGCCGACCCCAGCATAGTTGGGAAAAGGCTAGGCAGATGATGATGGACTCACCCGGACGGTGGCATGCCCGACACACGTCAACCGCCCCGTCCTTCATAATATAGTTTTCTTTTTAATACCTTCTTTAGGCGATCAAAGAAACGCTCCCTCAACAATTGCTTCATGTCAGCTACGTTAATGCCTAACGCTTCCGACATACCCAATTACTTATAGCTTTAGGATAAGGAAAGGGATCTGAGGTGTATGGAATTCAAAAGTTGAATTCCTTCGGATGCCATAATCTTCCCTCGTTTTACATACATAACTGCACATTTGCTTACACCAAATTCCATCCTGATGGCGTTACTAAATGTTTCAGTTACTTTCAGTAGCTCCATCAGTCGGAATTTGTTGGGGGAAAAGAGTTTCATATCATCCATGCAAAGGAGGTGAGATATGACCTGATCACCTCTTCTCAACCGATAGCCTAGACCTGAATCCTCCAGCAATGTGCTTAGAGGACTCAGGGTTAAATAGAACCAAAGTGGACTCAAATTGTCGCCCTGAAATATTCCCCGTTTTATCCATACCGGCTCATCGTTCCCCTGGATTTGTCGACATCCTGGATATCGAAGGACCGTCCTCCATTGTCCCATACACGACTCAAGAAAGGCCCGTAGAGTTGCAACTATCTTGTACATCTCCAGCACAGTCTTCAGCTATGTATGTGGCACTAAGTCGTAGGCCTTCTTATAATCTATCCAACATGTCGACAAATCCTTGCGGGATCGATGAATCTGTTGGCTAATGGCCATGTCGATTAAGAGTAGCTCCTTAGTACTATGAGAGCCGTTTCTACATTCATTCTGAGAGGCAGACATAATTGAATTTTTGTCAATGTGTGAATTAATTTTCGCTCTCAAAATGGACGTAAGAAGTTTATAGACCGTCGATTAACATTTGATCGGCCTATCGTTCTTGGGTTCCGCGGGACTACTTGACTTATAGAGCAGGTGGGTAAAGCCTGTTGTTAAAAACTGTGGCAGAGACCCGGACTCAAGGCAAGGCTGAAATTGAGATGCCAGGCGAGTGTGTGAACTTCTCAGCCACTTGAGCCAAAACTTGTGCAGTCCATTCGGTCCTGGAGACTGCCAGTTCGGTAACGGATAAACTGCTCTGGCTATGTCTAAATATGTTATTAAGATTGGCTCCAGTTCTGAAATAGTTTCACACACACGCTCAACATCACGTACCAGTCAGCCTCAGTATGACAGACATGTATAACAGGCTACATCATCCGGGCGGCACACGTTAGTCACACATTGTTCGGGTCGCTCCCAAGCTCTGTATACCCACCTTTCATCGCTCCGGTTTAACGATTCTGAGAATACCGATCAACCCGCCGCTTATACCGCCGAATACGGTTTGCCCATGCATAAACTTTCTACTTCAGGAAGTCGATGCGCTCTGTGACACGAGACATATATTCTTGAGGACTGTTTCCAGTCCCCGAGAATGCCCGTCTCACAAATCGCATCACACGTGGTCTTGTATTACTCTCCCTGAAGCAGTTTAGCTTACCGATGAGTACCCTGGCCCCGTCAATACGGCGCTCGATTCTACACCGCCAGGCTGGTACGGATGCTTTTGGTCGAGTCGTCAACAGCCCCACAATTCAGGATCGAGTGTGTATCAACGAGATTCTCGCTACTCTCGAATAAATTCCTGAGCTGCTTCCTAGGCACACACTAGCGCCCTATTTTTTATGCATGGGACACCGTGGTGATGGGGGCCTAAGTTCGATTGGGGTAGATCGATAGTCGCGAAGCATCCTCCAGTGCGCTCCTCAATTGGTCGTTGCACTGGCTACTTTCCGTAGCAACCCTATCATTCTCCTCTATGACAGCGGGGTACAGACGAGTTTTTATCAATACCTACTTGTTGAACCTTGTTTTATAAATCATTTCATGTTTTAAGTAAAAATAGAAATTTCTCATTTAATTTAAATCGTTTACGCACTTGGATACGATTAATTTGACATTTATAGGTAACTAGCTTTTGCCCGCGGCTTCGCTCGCGTTAAATTCGGTAGCGCCTTATTGATTTGTAATAGCAACGCTATGTTTTCCCGTCTCTTCCCTCTTTCTTCCTCATATCCCACTCTTTTAAAAAAAAATAGCCTTTGTCCGTCTCCTGGTTCCCTACTATCTCTGTAGAAGAGGTAACAAACAAGCTCACTTTCGCTTTTATAATATAAGTAAGGATAGATGTTTTTGTCATTTATTTGAATGCCTATAAAACATTTCCTAGAATAAATAAGTTTATTATTAAAATAACTACAGTACATACTGTTGTTATTTATGTTTGTATCTAACCGTCTTCCTTACAATTGTATCGTCTACGTATAATTGTAGTACATAGGCCGTGAGTGTGTATGCTCATATTTCCCAGTTATAATTTTGTTATTATCCAGCAATAATGTCGCTTTACAGCATTTACTTTTCATAGACGAACACCTCCAGCGGTTGAGCCCAGACTTCGATTGATGAGTATTGTAATATGTGAACCCATCCAGCAGTATTAACCAGGTTCCTTTTTGTGATTTGATGAACTTGATAGCTGAAGTAGAATAAAATAGATATTTATTAGATTTTTTTATCGTAACAAGCAGCAAACTTATTGGCCAATGGAGAGTACTTTGCTTGTCGAAGCTATTCACACGACCAACTCTACCATGTTATTTAAAAGTAACATGTGGCAAACCCAGATCATCAATATTGGTAACCTTAATGCACAAATCTGCATAGTCCTCATATAAATTGACCAAGAGTTTTGTCTGGATCTTAAAAAAGACCTATGAGTTTTTTCGGCTGTTTCTTCTCAGAGTAGTCGGGTAGATACGAAAAACCGGCCTCGTCTATTTTTTTTAAAAGGCATGTAAAAGTGTTTGTGAAAACCTACTTGCAAAATAAACATCGTTTATTAGTGACATGGCACTAGTATGTATATTTATTATGTACAGTGACGGTCTAGTTACAAGCTACTTACATAGTTACGTATAATAAAGGTTCTTGATTCTAATGACCTAAAGTTTACCACAGATTATCCAGAAGTGTTTTCTGACTTTTCTTTTCAACGACGTTTTTCTTTTGACCTTTTTCTTTCCTAAATAAGTAATCGATACAAAATGTCAATGACACTTTAACAATTATTGCTAAAATGTGTTTTAACTACAAATACTATTATGAAAATTAGGAAATAAACTGTGAAATTGAAAAATCAAAATAGTCTAAAAAAACATGGGTTTCCTAAGCATTAACCACAGATAAACATGTAATGGTGAAAAGACGAATATCTAGAAATATTTTATACCAATAAAGACAAAAAATATTTATTAGTTGTATTGGAGAGTATCTCGTTAATAACCTTCAATTTGTACATACATGTTTTTCAATTTGGCATTAACTTTTAAATAATATATAATTTTTTTATTTAACTTTTATGTACATTCCTTTAGAAACTATTATTTTCCTAGGTGGGTGGTTATGATTTTCATACATAGATAGTATCTGATTGTTATTTAAATTTAGTACTAGTCTTGCCTTGCAGCTCTTGTGAGTGCATAATGAGCACCTCCAATAGTGAGCATTCTTGCTCAAACGAGCATAGCAGTATGTATGTCCCTTGTGTAGTATCAAGTTCCTCCCTCGTTGAGACTTGATGATCTCGAAATCTGTAAGAAACGTCATGTCTTTTTATTAACTTTTTTGGAGACCAGAGGGCCCAGGATAGTGGCAATCGCTTTTAAATCGAATTGTAAAATAATCTAATGTTATTACCTAATAAAACCAGGGTTTTGGAAATAACATTGTGCCGTAAAATCATGGCTGTTTTTTATCATTTATTTATTTAAACTTTCTGAATAACAGTGAAAGAAACGCAAATAATTATGTACAAATATTGTGTAATAAGTTTTCGAAAAAAAAAACGTAGGTTGAGTTAATACTTTTATTGCTTATTTTAGTCTATTCAGTTGTGATCTCTCCAAAAATATAACTATATAACTAGGTAAGATAATTCATTTATATAATGTAACATAGAGTGTCTTACAAAACGTATACTTGGTTGTTTTTTTATGAAATGATCAACATCGATGGTGGATGATTATGATCATAGCTTGTAGCTATGATTTTATCGTCTCTGCCTATCACAAGTTTCGCCTTGCAACCTTCGCTAGAACGAGCGGTGCAGCACCAGCTGTCGGTGGGTCCTGTTAATCGAGTTCGGACGTAAGTGTGCTCATTGTAGATTACCAATACCGTTCCTGATGTCGTCTTCACATACTGAAAACCTGAAAAATAGACATCATATTTTGCAAGTTTTGGTAATAGATATAATAATGAAATGAAATCGTAGAATTATCACAGTCCAAATCGACGTATAGACTTTTCTACCCATTCGCATAAATAGAAGGAACCAAATTGGTATCGCGTCTAATTATTACTCGCTCTACCTCTGTCTACAAAAGTCCAGTCTTAAAATTTGTTAATCTTTACATAGCATAATAAGACTCATTTATATTTACCTTTATTTAAGCTAAATGTCGGGGGTGGATGTGTGTGCTCGTCGTCGCAGGAGATAACTCGATTGTTGCTGTCTACTAATAACTTTGCTTTGCATTGTTCACTCATGCGAGACCTACATCGCCAAACGTGCCCGCCCATGCCCACTTTAGCACTGTAGTGGGAGTATGTGTATTTGTTATGTAAAATTATCTGCGTACCTTTTTGAGATTTTATGTACTGCAACTCTGAAACAAGCCAATACTGATTTTATTTCCTTTGCGCGTGATATTGAACGATGAAACTGCGTTGCTTATTATTTCGAGACTTCTTACAGTTTTCAATAACGTAATTCACAAAAATATATTTTCAGTTTAGAGTACGAAAAACGAAGTGCACACAACTTTATTTATTTATTTAGAAATAAGTACGCCACAAATACAAACATTTCTTGATGATCCAGAGGTTAAGGCCTCGCCTCATGGATGAAGTTGTCCCAGCAGTGGGATAGTTATAGCTTTGTACTATTTTTACAATAAAATGTTACAAGATGTTATTTAAAACTTATTTTGTTGTACATTTGCTATTCTAACTGATCCTGACATATTTCCCGTCTTTAGTGACCACATAGTTCCGAGGAGGATGATTGTGTTCAGTCCCAGCCACACGTTGTATGTTGTCACCATAGTCAAGAACTAACGTAACATTACAACGCGTGCGTCCGCTTTCCGTGCAAAGCCAATAATGGAGTTCTTTGTTTCTGGAGTGACGCAGGTGAAAGTATGTGAATTTCTTGTGTAGTAGTAACCTTGTTCCCCGCTGTGAACTGATGTACTTGATATCTGAAAATTCAAGAATATATTTAAATACCGTTTGACAGAAAATGGTGAAAATAGTATTTACTGTACTGTAGGTTCGGTGTGTATAGTGGAATTATAGTAACCGCTTTCAATAAAAAACACCAGCTTTTAGACAGACAAGAACTTTATAACAGAAAAACCAAAGAGATAAATAACAATAAATCTGCTTGCTCCCTAATCTATAACAATTATTATTTGGTTAGAAATGTTCACTATTTTGAGCATCGCGGCTGGGTCCTCAAGTTGTTCTGCACTAAATCCTTGTGTCGTTTTAATCGTTTAATTTGTGGAGTACTGATGAGCACGATTAAATTATTATTTACGAAATATATTATTTTATAAAAAGAACAGAATCACTGTTGATTTATCCAAAGTTACTAAATAGTATTCAAATGTTGTTGTTTAAATAAACATATTTCATGGTCATTGAAACATTTTCGAAAATATTTTAATATAAAATAAAAAAAAATTAAAAGATCATTTGATCTTCAAATATTCACCGTTATGAAAATAATATTTCGGAGGTGCGTGATTGTGGTTATCTTGTACGGATATAATGTTTCCGTCTAAGTCTAACACTAATTTAGCTTTGCAGTTTCTGTGTGCACAGGCGGAACATCTCCAACGATGAAGACCTTTGTTCTGGACGAAGCGCGCGTAACAGAATGTGTAGTCATTGTACATGATGAGCTTCATATTGCCTTCTACTGACTTAATGACGCGGTAATCTGAAATTGATGTATACTAAATATTTATTACTTTTTTTAAGATCTTCAAATACTAAATTTTGGGAGTACTAAATGTTGTTGATTTTTTGTTTAAAATAGGTGTTAAGTGTTTTTTTTGTTGTTTTGAAATAGGAAAAAAATAACTTACGATTAACAAATTCGAATAATTTTGAAAGCATAAAAGTATTTTTTGACTGCTATTTATTATCCCAAAAAACACAAGTCTTACAACCGTGGCTTAGACCCATCATAGCTCACGGCGTATTTTAAACGCGCAAACGACGTGCAGGCTATACGGGGCGATCGTGAAACGCGCCTCTACTACACGTAAATGCGCAGATACAGCGATACAGACGCGCTTTAGGCCCATAGCACACGGCGTATTTAAAACGCGCAGACGACACACAGATTACGCGCGTATACGCAATTCAAACGAGATTCGATCGCAACCTTCTAACTTAAGCACACGGGGCGATTGTGAAACGCGCCTATTCTGCGCGCATACGCGCAGATACAACGATACAGACGCGCTGTAGTCGCAGCACACAATAAACTATTATTGCAACCGAAGCGCGGGCGATGTTGTGATGCCTTAGCGCACCCCCCTTGCCCCTACTCCGCTCCTTTGTACGCGCGTTTGTATCTCTTCCAATGCGCGTGTACGCGCTTCATGCGCGCGCTTGTAATATCAATGCAAACGCAGCAATCAGTGTCTACAACCCCGAAGACGCGCATTCCTGAAACGCGTGTCTTCTGCGCGTTTAAAATACGCCGTGTGCTATGGGCCTTATAGTCGCAGCACACAATAAACTATTATTGCAACTGAAGCGCGGGCGGTGCAGTGCTCCTTTGTACGCGCGTTTGTACCGCTTGAAACGCGCGTATACGCGCTTTATGCGCGCTCTTGTATCATCAATGCGCGCGTTCCTGAAACGCGCACCTTCTGCGCGTTTAAAATACGCCGTGTGCTTTTACGGCCTTACTTGCCAAACCTAAACAGCCACCGTTCTTGTAACTGTCATAATGTATCTGTATGGAGTAACCGGGAACAGTAACTTGTATTTCTGAACTTGTAGCATTCTGAAAAACCATACTTTAAAATAGACTGCATTTTAAAAAAAGTTTAAATATTAGAAAGGATAAAACAGAACTCGATAAATCTGCCCTGCCAGTTGTAAGTTTCTTTGGCAGACAAGTAATAGCTGAAGCGGTATAAGTACTCTTTATACAGAACCAATAACAGCTTGTTTTGCTTTTAATTAATCCATTAGATATCTGTAATAAATTTATCAATGCAAGGTAATCACCTTGCATTGATAAATATAGGTATTACAGAAAAAAGAAGATTTTTAAGCACAACAATAGGAATCTAACACTTGCTGTCAGTTGAACCAAATATTAAAAGGCACAAGAAATATAAAGGAATATTATATTGATTTACATGTACAAATTAGTTCAGAAGTACAGTCTGAGGCAGTAGTGCAGTGGCAAAATTACAACGTAACAGCTTGACGTTTAGTTTGACTTACGACCTTCTATTTTCAAGCATCGCTAAGGATTACCTACAATGCTATGAATGAACTGCGCGAGCACAATACTGTCAGTGCGTGTGCGTGTATGAGTGATGTCTCAACATTCAACAGATAACACACACAGACACAAATTGTAGTCGTGTTAAGCGAAATAACATTATAATATATCTGTTGCATTCACGCGTTATAGTGGAGACCCGTTCGTTACATTGTATTGCTAAAATTCGCTTGGTTTTAGTATGTGCCGCTAGCTGTTTGGATTTAGCCATGGATTAGCGATCACTGTGTCCCGAGTTCGAATATCAATCAAAAGGAGAAGTTGTTTTTGATTTTTTTAAAACTATATTTCCGTTTTAATCAATAAAATGTTTATGTTTATTTATATGAAGTTAAATATTACTTATTATAATATTTACTTCACTATTTATGTAATTTTAAATTTATCTTTTCGGTGTTGGAAGGTGGAAATAAAAATGTCGTGCTGAATGATAATAAAAATGTTTATTCGTTTTATTCTAAAATCAACAAACTTTAATGAGTATTGTGACGTCACATTCCAACTTAGATAAAAGAAGTTCACTTGTAACTTTATAACACTTTTTTTGTGGTATACCCACTTAGTCAATTAATAATAACATAGCAAGAAAATGATATTCTAATAACACAAATATAATTGTTGATACAGGTATCGGTTGGTTAATATTTTAATGTCTTTGGGTATCGGTTCGAAAACTAATGTTTATGATTTAGACTTTACGAACATGTTTTATTATTATGTAACGTCACAATGAATGAATGAATTGAGGTTATAGCTTAAGTGTTCATTTTCTTAACGAAAAGAAGATTGAAACTTAACCTCAATTTAATATAATTAAATGTTACTCAATATTTAGTTACACCGTTTAATAATTAAAACAAAAACATCAAGATATCAATATTTAGTATATCCTCCATTATTTTCTATGCAGTCAAGTAGACATTTGCACATGTTACCATATTAGCACACATATTTCGGTAATTTTTCCAGATCTCCAAACAATGTGTTTTTAATTGTTGAATACTCCTGTCATGATCCCCCGTGGCTCCCACCTTTGCAACAAAAATATCTCTGGGTGATTGAATTCTGCAAAGGTCGTTGATGTGAAAGCATTCGTTTCAAACTCGTCAACAATTTGTCATCGCTGTGCGGGGCGGCTACCCTTTTCCTCGCATCTTTTAATTCAGTGACTTACAGTATTCTTCTAAAACAAAAAGAAAGTTATATTAAGCAGCTATAACATTTTTATATAATATAAACGGTGGCCAGTGGTTTCACCCGCTGCTCAGCTCCTTTTCTGGAGAGATCCACCCTAAAAAATATCCTACGAACTATTCTCAAACCTAACAAATTAAAATCCTCATGATAAAAAAACAACCTTCTCCTTTTTTGGCAAGTCAGTGAATAAAAAAGAATTAATCCTTATGCTTCAGATTATTATTAGGCAAATATCAAATAAAAGTTTAAGTTATAATTCATAAATATAATACTCACATTTGGTCCGGTTTAATCAGATATTAGTGTTCCATTAAAACCACTTCTATGCAGTGCAATAATAGTCACCCTCGCCTCAATATAAATATTTGCCTGCATTTTGAGTTTTGAGAATAATAATTATACCGCTATCTATTAAGCCACACTTCACCAACCAACAACTACAATCAATCGACAACGTTAATTCCGATCAAGTTAAATATTCATACAAGTCATGTCTACCTCACATAGATCTTTATTCTTTAGTTACTTTTTATGATCTACCTCCCTAACTTAAAGAATTATTGTGTGAACAAAGCAAACAACGTAAAGAATAAAATATTTCTGTCCCATTACTACCAACCAAATAAAAAGTTACAAAAAGTCTACAATCTTGCATTAGATTTGAACTCACGGATAATCGATTCACACGTGTGTCTGAACCCGATTAACCGGTAAGCCATCCTGACTCTAATTTACAAGTTGAAATTATGAGCTACAATCACCTGTTGACGACAACGACTAACTAAATGCTTGAAAATATAAGGTCGTAAGTCAAACTAAACGTGAAGCTGTTACGTTGTAATATTGCCACTGCACTTTTCACCTCTGACTGTACATAATAATGGAATTTGTTGAGTAAAAACATTTAAACAAATAAGAGTAGAATAGTTTCATTAAACTGGCTGGTACCCCACAGAGGTGAGTAATATAATTAGTGTCAAAACATGCTTTTAAACAAAAACATAAGACATGGTGATGTTATGAAGTCAACGACATTTTTTTTTAGTTAGTAATAGCAGTAAGTCTTACTTGTTGTTATTGAAATATTACTTAATAATTCGACACGTTCGAAGAGATACGCTAGAATAGAACAGAATTTGCTTAATTTTTTCTGATTATATTCTGAAATATTCTCCATTCGTGATAAAGTATTGGGGTGGTACATGGCCGTGTTCGAGGTTACCAGTTGTAATTCGCAGTACATCGCCAGTAAGTTGTTCCTTTAGTTAAAGAGCGGTGCTTGACGTGGTAAGTGTGCTCCTTGTACAGAATCAACTTCTTGCCTTTCTTTGAATTTATGTACGTGAATTCTGAAAAAAAAATGTATTAAACTTAAATATTTTATTATAATTCAAGGCTGCTAATGGTTACTTGTAAACATTCAGTGTAAATAAGACGTTGACTATACAATCAAAGTCAATTGCAGAAGAACAGATAGAATATATTCACAGCAGATCAACTTATTGAAGGAAAAAAGAAATCTTAGACCATCGGATTGAAATGGACACTACTTTGTAAATTATGTTTATATGAAGGAACTGACATTTTGTTAAACCAAATAAACGAAGACATCCACCAACAAGCACTCGGGTCACGTGATGGATTGTTGCCCATCCTCGAAGCCTGTGTCACAGCAGTGCTGTTCGTTGTACATTGTGTTTTATATCGATTGACATAAGCTAATATACTAGTATCAAGTTTCTACATTTTGAAATATTTTCCATCTCTGATGTAAAACTGTGGTGACGAATGTGTATGTATGCTCTGGTTCCGAGGTATACTTATTTGACCATAATCATCCACTACAAGTTTCGCTTTACATTGATGCGCTGTTTTCCCTGTACATTGCCAGTACGTAGTTCCTTTTCTAGCAGACTGATGACAATAACAGTATGTGTAATCTTTATACAGAACCATCCGCTTGCCCCTCTTTGACTCGATGTATTCTAAATCTGTAGACATTTACACAGAACATTATATAACATCACCCCGATATTTTATCGAAAGGTTAAGCAGGGGTATACTTTAAGTACCTTTACTTACTTTTCACCAGCTTTTCGTTTAATTAGGAATTTGAAACTATAATTTGGTAAATTTCAACAACACAAAATACAAATTATGTTTCGAAAGTCATCATAATTATTATTTAAATTCTCACATGTCTGCCATCGCGGTCAATAACAAATGGTTGTGGTGCGTGGTTATGGTCTAAGTTACCATCTATAATGTCGCCATGAGCATCAACTACTATCTTTGCCTTGCAGCTTCTTCTGGTTCTTACCGAACATTGCCACTGAACAGTCCCTTTGGTAGCAGATCGATGATTATGTTTTAATCATCGATATGTGAATTTTTTAAATAAAATTAACTGTCTGCCTTGTTTTGAGACAATGTACTTAAAACCTGGAATAAACCATTTTTCCAAATTAATTAAACCAAAACACTTTTATAGGCATTTTAAACACAAGATAATAACATCCAAAAATTGAATCAATTATGTAAATAAACAAGGTGAGATATACATATAATAATACAATCATAAGATAGGTGAATAAAGAAAATAATAATCAAGAAAAACCACAACGGTGTCTTCAAAGACTTTCAATTTTGTATAAGTAACTTATACATTTTTACCATCATGGAACTCTCTGAATGATGGTGGATGGCTATGGTCTAACTAGGTTATCGGATACTCACGAAGATCATAAACTTCTATTTTGCCTGGCTTATTAAACAGCAGTAAAACGTAAGTACCTAATTGGTAATATTAAACCAATTAAAGTACAACTTCATAAACGTAAGCACAATCAAATAACCAAGTGTTCACTGATATTTTATTATTATTTTAAATGGTAGCTTTGACCAATAAGATTAATACAAATCGTGGTTGTGGATGGCAATGGTCTAGGTTGCCAAATATAATTTCACGACGGTCCTGAACGACTATTTTTGACTTGCAGTGTTTTCTGGTCCTTAATGAACATTAGCACTGGACAGTCCCTGTGATGGATGACTCATAATTGAAGTAATATGTGTAATCTCTATGCAGAAGTAACTATTCGACTGTTTACTTAAAACCTAGAATTAAGTTATGTGTGGCAAAATGAAATGGACATAAATATACATGTTTTAGCAGTTACATACAACATCAAAACAATGAAACTACGAAGAAAAAACATGAAATATTTATTTTATGTATTGAAATTTAACTACGATTCTTGAATTAGTCATAACTAGGTGTGACGAAGGGTGACTATACGGATTTCCAGTACGTTTATTTCGTAAATATTTAAACCACTGCACCAATCGGTAGCAATCCATCACCTTGACCGTACTAGAAACCAAAAAGCATCATATTATGTAAAAAACAAATTAAAATAATTGTTTTGAAAACTTCTCGCACTCAACGAAAGAAGAATTTGGCAGGGGGTGGCAGTGCTCTTGGCCGCCAGGTATAATAGTATTCCGATCATCTACAACTAGTTTTGCTTGAAAAAAAAATGCGGTGCATCGCCAATTAGTAGTTTTTTTAGTAGGAGCCTGGTAATCGTTATCTGAACGTGTTTCCATTATACAGAATCAACTGCTACTATTATTTATTAAAATAATTACATTATATTATGTACATTTTCGTATATTAATTTTAACACATATTTTTATATCATTACATATTTCTAAAACATTTTGAAATACAAAAATAGTAGCCCATCGGTATCGGGAACAGGGTCCAAGCTACCGGAATAAAGGAACCTCCTAACAATACGAGCTAAGTACAAAAGCACCGCTTTCTTTATCAAGCAAGTGTATTTTTACTGTTGTTTAGGTGTTTGATAATAGCTTTTTACTGACATGAATATTGATCATAATTATCGGCACAGGGATAAATTTGAGTCCAGTTTTAACGTAAGAAGAACGCATGCTTATTCCTTAATTAAAAATAAGCTAAACCTATCCTATGCTTACTTGCGCCAAAAATCTTACAGATGAAAAAGAAAGAACAAATTAATACGTAAATCTATATTGTTGGATTTTTTGTTCAAATTGCCCTGAATGTAATGAATATAATTTATTTTCACTAGTTTTACATTAGATATTTCTATGTTACCAGTCAATAAAAGCGACAAAAGATTTCAGTACGTTCAAAAAATCACTTCACACAATCAAATTCTTAATTCGAAAAGCTTATTATATTACATAAATGAATACTTATAGAAAAATAAAAGATATTATATATAAATATATATACATACCTACATTATTAATTCCCCGGTTATTCACTTATTTACCACACTATCATTTAGTTCATAAGATATTAGCACTTTACAACACGAGACTGTTATTGTTCACTTACTTTGTATTTTGTTAAATGTATATTTTAATAAAGATTTATTTTTTGTAGTAGTAGGTAGTAGGCTGTTATAATAGTAGTTTACACTCGTATAAACTACAAACTGCACTACTTTATATGTAAAAACATTCGTACGCCTTGCAGGGCAGCACATAGTGATACACTTTTTATTTTTTTAACACCATGTATATTAACATACTTTTACCTATGTGAAACGAATTAACCTATTTGAATTAAATATCTATAAATATTGTGTCACAAGTGCACTGAAGTGTAAGGGCATTGCGCAAGCTGCTACCATATATGAAATAATTCAGTCTTGGTTTGAAGGTTTTGCATCCTTCAAACCAAGAATAGACAATAAATATAAGTTTCAATCGTTGTTAAAAAAAAAAACAGCTGTCACATCGTCCAAATTATATCTAGATTCTAAAATACTGTCCATTGCTGATGAAGTATGTTGGCGGCGGATGGTTGTGCTGATCTCTCTTACCAGGTACAATGTTACCATCATCATCGACTACAAGTTTCGCCTTGCATTTACGTGTGGTGCTCGCTGAACATTGCCAGTAGCTAGTTCGTTTCGTTAAGGAATGACTGTTGAAGCTGTATGTGTAATTTTTGTACAGAATTAATTTCCTGCCTCTCTTCGAAGTTATGTACTTGAATTCTGAAATATAAAGGAGAGTGTTATTAAGTTGTAAAGTACCTAGTTTTAAATCTTAGTAGAATACCTATATTAGTTTGGTAAATCGTGGCCGGGTGATGACGATTGTTCGGCACAGTTTAAACAATTAAAAAAACGATAGACCATATAAATAAAAAAATACTCTTGATTGTAGCCTGCCCCTTGCATCATCAGTTGCTAGTTTTTTTTTTTACGATGGAGTACTTTAGTGTAACAATAAATTACCGTTTCCGTTAACCTAAATTCAGCTTTATAAATAACAGAAAAGTGTCTAACATTCTAAGTATAAAATACAACGAAAATCTTTAAATTTATAGACACGTAAAATTTTAAAGAATTTATTAAGATATTAAGTACAAAGTATATATAAATGCAAAAAATATGAGATCATTCTGATATAGATAATTGTAGAAAAACGACCAAAGAAAAACGAATATTAAGAAAACATGTTTTAAAACATTTACAAACTTTCGATATACATAATACCTACTCGTTTTAAAACGCTATATCCTCTTATTAATTTATATAGGATCTTCAACAAAAGATCAACATCAACCATGATGTAACTATAAATGGTCAACAAAAACTACTTATTCACTAATAACACAATAAAGTTAAAAACTAAACTTAATAACTAAGTTATTTTATGCTTTTTTATTAAGAAATATTTAAAAATGTAATGGTATGCTAAAAAAGAATAAATGAACGATAAAGTTACTATAAAACTAACACCTAATTGGAAAGCGACATTTAATCGTTTTATTGATACCTATATTCTGATTAATTTTCCATTCTTCATGTAGTATTTGGGTGGTGGATGGTTGTGGTAGTGGTTACACGTAATGTTGTCACTGTCATCAACGACTATTGCCGCCTTGCAGTTATTTGTGGTGCGGCTTGAGCATCGCCAGTAGGAGGTTCCTTTTACAGAAGAGTATTTACCAAAGAAGTATGGATACTCTTTGTACAGAATTAACTTCTTGCCTCTCTTCGAAGTGATGTACTGGAAACCTGAAACAAATAATATCATAATCAAAGGTTGATTTTGCTTCAGTTAATTAATTGATCAATCTGAGAAATATGAAATTAATCACAAATGATTTAGGACAAACACGAACCAAATAAATATAATAACTGCCTTCTTCTGTCTGACTGCAAAAAAGTGCTTCACGCTCGGTTACGGCAGGTTAGCGATTTCAAACATTAAAACAGTAATTATGAGGCCATGTTTGTTTTCCTTCTTCGATGACAGCGACGTCCAAAATACAATTAAAAAAATAAGTGATTAAAATACAAAATCACAGGTATTTGTCCAGATTTGAACACACAAGTTAAAAAATAGTACGAGAGTAATATATGTAATAATATGTTTACTTATAAATAGTCTTTATTAATAAAACTTTTTATTGACAGTAATTTTTGATTATCTGTGATACTTAATAGGGTACTTAGTTTTCATAAGTCACTTTCTCAACTATATTTGATTATGTTAATTCAGTGTCACAATTTTATTACTTATCAAAGTGTAAAATGGTTATTATGCACGACATGATAAGGCCATTTTTTTATTTTCTAGTTAATTGTGTTTTAAAAGATCTAACATAATCCATTAAAACATTTTAAAAATCCATGACATGTTTTATTTTTATTTCCATATTTTAAAAATAAAAACCAGCATTCATGGACACTGCGAACGAACGAAACTTTTTTTTCCCGATCGTCAACAGTGTTGACAACAGGAACGAAAGGTGTTACCGAACGGGAATTACCCGAAATAATAGTAGCGTTCGTCAACACTGCGAACGAACGAAACTTTTTTTTCCCGATCGTCAACAGTGTTGACAACAGGAACGAAAGGTGTTACCGAACGGGAATTACCCGAAATAATAAGTAGCGTTCGTCAACACTGTGAACGAACGAAACTTTTTTTTCCCGATCGTCAACAGTGTTGACAACAGGAACGAAAGGTGTTACCGAACGGGAATTACCCGAAATAATAGTAGCGTTCGTCAACACTGCGAACGAACGAAACTTTTTTTTCCCGATCGTCAACAGTGTTGACAACAGGAACGAAAGGTGTTACCGAACGGGAATTACCCGAAATAATAGTAGCGTTCGTCAACACTGCGAACGAACGAAACTTTTTTTTCCCGATCGTCAACAGTGTTGACAACAGGAACGAAAGGTGTTACCGAACGGGAATTACCCGAAATAATAAGTAGCGTTCGTCAACACTGTGAACGAACGAAACTTTTTTTTTCCCGATCGTCAACAGTGTTGACGAAAGAGAGGGGGAATTTATTTGATGATTTCCCATCCGCAAAAAAGCCAATCTAACCAGATATTAAAAGACCTAAACATTCTTATTTTTTTTAATTAAAATATATATTGATTACAAAACATTATCCACTTAATTTTGAGAATAATTGACCATAAAGGTTTCATTATAAAAGTAAAGTAATTTAAGTCTTATTTATGAATAATTTTTTTGAGCTGTTATTTAAATAATCGAGATGTTAATATGATGAGTTGAAAACATATTGAGATTAATTTAATGGTGGTTGATTTATTATTGCGCCAGTAAAACATGGACAGTTATAAAAAAAATAACTTGTCGCTTATTTTATCATACAATGTCAATTCTAAAAATAATAATAAAAATAAATAATTAAAATAAATAATTAAAATAAATGACAACAAATAATGACAAAGATGATTCTTTCTGCGATATGACAATTCTGCCGTTTAATGATTATCGATATGAAATATATGCCAAAAAACGATTCTGACTGCGAACTTTCTGCGATATGATGTTTTATGCTATCCGTTGTTATGCAAAATAAAATTATGCCACAAAAGTTCTGCTACCTATAAAGGGTGGACCCTACTACTTTACCACCTCATTGTTTATAGAATTGCTTAGAATGCGATTTCTTACCGACAAATTCCGATTGACTTATTGCCCACACGTGGTTACGTGTAAAAATTATTGAACGAGCGGTTGCTCGTTCAATAATTTTTACTGCCCATTTATTTATTTTCCTTCTACTACTTTTATTTTCCTTTTCATTTATATTCACTGATCCATTTCATTGTTTTGGTTTACTTTACTGCTTAGTTTTAACTGCTGAACTAGTTATTAAACGTATCATTTATAATTTTTAACTTACCAAAACCGCTATTTACAACTGCCTCTTTAAATCAGTGCCATAATAAAATGCACTAATACGACATCGTGATGCACCCAGATTTTAAATATAAATTGGCATTCAATAGTACTAGATTGAGAACAATATTACAATAAAAAAGTGTCATTTCAAGTGCCTTCATGTTAAATTCGGAAATATATTCCATCTTTTATGAAAAATTTTGGTGGTGCATGGCTGTGGTCTGGGTCACCAGATACAATTTTTCCATGAGTATCAATTAGTAATTTCGCTTTGCAATTGTTTGCTGTACGTAATGTGCATTGCCAGTAGGTAGTTTTTTTGATAGCATTAGATCTCGTAAAGTTAAAGGTGTATTCTTTGTGCAGAACTAACTCCTTGCCTTGCTTCGAATTGATGAACGTGTAATCTGAAATCAAATAGACAATCAACGTACAAGGGTTTATATAAAAGGACGATGGCAAATATAGGCAACATAAATCGATCCGACTACAAAAAGACGAAAAAAAACTGTTACTACAGAATCAGTCAAACCATTGCGATCCGCTATCCACTGGCTATCCAATTGCGACCTCTATGAGAGAAAAGATAGCAGAGACAACAAACATTTCAATATCTTGTTCTGCTACTCTTCCATGACGTCTTAAAGCAGATCTTATTCCACTGAGGGAAAGAGACAGAGCTATACAGGGTGTTCCGTAGGCCTACTGATATACACTTCATATCTGATTAGCATTTCAGGTGCTGAGTCTGTGGTCGGTGAGCAATGGATAGCTCAGTCCATCCGTCTGGTATCGAAGCGGCGTGTTCGTGTCTCACGTTTCAAGGAAAAGTCAGCAGAGCAGAGGGGGGCGCTAGAGTTACAGCTTACCGGGCTAGGGGGTTGTTCTAAGGAGATAACGCATCTCTCGAACACAAAAGACAAAAGAAGGAAGATGGATGGGTTTTAGTCTACCTAAGTAAAATCTGACACTTCCGTTCGCTCCGGCCAGAGCACGAGAAGTTATTTGATGATTTCCCATCCGAAAAAAAAGAAGGTTCCTACATGTTATTTTACCCTGACCATGTTCTATGTTTCTCTGCACTTTTGGGTTGTGGTTGACTTAGTTGTGTATGTTTAGAAGTATGAGGAGTAATTGAATGTGTACTCATTAAAGAAAATGAATTGTTTCTCCCTGCAGATGTTATCTAAAAGCTAAAATAAAACAAAGTCTTTACTAAGTCAAAAAGTGGACCAATTCTTAGCATAAATTAGCATCCAACTTCAGATAAATTTGTATAGATAGGTAAATAAATGGATAGAATATTCTATACTTAAAAAAATATGCGCTTGTCAAAGTTTAAGGAATTTATTAGTCTAAAACTTCTAAACATTGAACCGTTTTATAGGAATCTTAATGAAACATAAAACAATACAAAAAATTACATTGATGTATTAAAAACATAATGTTTGTTATTTAAATGCAGTAATAGTTATTTGATTCCGAAATATGTTTCATAATATATAAATTTCAGACGGTAGTTTTATCTTCTAATGAAACCTTATGTGTACTATTTATGCATAATTGACTGCCTACCTTTAACTGATTTTTAAATCTTCATCCAATTATTTCAACAGATTAAATCACAGAATATCCTTGCGTTACAGAAAACGACAGCTTTTCTCTTTCAAATACTGATGTACTGTCCCTGACTGATGACATATTGGGGTGGAGGTATGGTCTCCGTTCACAGATTTAATGTTACCCATTTCATCTGTTACTATTTTCGCCTTGCAGTTCCTTCTGATGCGTCCACAACATAGCCAGACTGTGTGACTTTTAGTAGTAGAATAATTTTTGAAGCAGAATGTGTAATCTTTGTGCATAATTAATTTCTTGCCCCTCCTTGAATTTATATACTTGATATCTGAAATAAATATATTCGTCAATTGATAAAAGATTAATTAATAATAAAAAAATACTCATCAAAACATTTAGGTATTGCGTGCGTACGCATAATGAAACAAAATCATTAGTAAGTCGAAAAGTAAACGATTTCATAGTTAAAATAGCTTTTAACGCCAGACTACTTAATACAACCTCTATTAAAAGATAAAAAACGTTAAAGAAATTTATTAGGGTAAAGTTACAAAACAATAAATTCAATGGAATTAACCCCAAAAATTAAGGACTATAATAACTTATCGAACGATATGTTCACATCCTTACTAATATTATAAAAGCGAAAGTGAGTTTGTTTGTTACCTCTTCACGCTTTAATGGCTAAATCGATTTTGTTGAATTTTGGTACAGAGGTAGTTGGGAACCTGGAGACGGACATAGGCTATTTTTTTTTAAAAAAGAGTGGGAAGTGAGAGAGAGAGAAAGAGGCAAGAAACGGGTAAAATTAGCGTTGCTATTACAAATCCATAAGGTGCTACCGAATTTAACGCGAGCGAAGCCGCGGGCGAAAGCTAGTAAATAATAAAGATGATTGATGTGATGTTATTCTGTTTTAAACTCTGATGTATTGGCCATTCCTTATAATGAATTTGGGTGGTGGATGGGTATGGTTCTGATGACCAGATACAATTTTACCATGTTCATTTACAAATAATGTCGCCTTGCAGTTTTTTCCGTTGCGACTTGTGCACACCCAGTACGTTGTATTTTTGGTAGAAGAGTATTTATTAAAGCAGTGTAAATACTCCTTGTACAGAATTAGCTGCTTGCCTCTTGTCGATTGGATGTACTGGAAATCTGTAATTAAACAACGTCGTTATTAAATTGAATCATGCAGTCAAGATGACGGATGGGCCGCCATCGATAAAGCGACGCCCGCGCCGTGCAACTGATAGTTTTATGACAAAAACCAAATGATTTTAAAAGAGTTACCATGGAGTTTCTTGCCGGTACTTCTCCATAGGGAATGGCCAATTCAACCCGTGCACTTTTTCTCGACGTTTTATAAGTGGCCGTGTAGGCCTATGCGAAATAATAATATTTTGATTATGACAAAAGAAAACCAGTACTGTCCTGTCAGCGACACGAAAAAGATGAATTGGTGACAATCTTCGTGTAAAATTATCAACATCAAGCCAATCTAACCAGATATTAAAAGACGTAAACATGCATAAATTTTTTATTAAAAGTAAAACTTGAAAGAAAAACACTAATTAGGTTCAAGAAGAATTCACCATAAAGGTTTCATTATAAAAGTTAAGTAATTAATTTACGAATATTGTGTAATAATTAAATGCAATAACGTGATAAGCTCAAAAGGAAATTGGGGGATGAGCTGGCTCCAGCTTGAAAAGATTGGCATTCAATAGTAATATTGGTAATATATTACTTGAGAATAATATTAAATTAATATTTAGAAAAAACCATTTGAAGTGTTGTTCACAAGTTAAATTCGGAAATATATTCCATCTTGTACGAAAAAGTGTGGTGGTGGATGGCTGTGGTCTGTGTTACCAGATATAATTGTTCCATTAGCATCCATTAGTAATTTTGCTTTGCAATTGTTTGCTGTACGTAATGTGCATCGCCAGTAGGTAGTTTTTTTGATAGCATTAGATCTCGTTAAGCTGAAAGTGTACTCTTTGTGTAGAACTAACTGTTTGCCTTGCTTTGAACTGATGAATGCATAATCTGGAATGAAACAATAGTTCTTTAGCTCTTTATTTAGAAGAGAGGAGCTCGATATTGTTTACAAAGGACTACATCAAATCGATCCATCACTAAAAGGCAAAAATAGTTTAAAAGGTTTTTTATTACAACATTGCACATTAAAACCACTACGTAATGATAATTACATTTTCAAGAACTGCTATGAGGCAGTATCAAATCAACTAGTCAAGGATCAGTCAAACCGGTACGATCAAATTGCGGACTTACAACTGAAATGACCGCAATTAGACCGTACCGATGTGGCCGTGTTGTTACTGCTACACATGATAATATGTTCAGGTCGGTATGATTCGGTACAGCTGTGCGTTACAATGAATATGTACACGACACACGTACATGTTTGGAAAAGAACAGACTCCAGTATTTATGGCTCACCGACTGGCGCGAGCCAGCTGATAATCACATAGTTATAGCTTTCACTCGGTTTTGTTGTTTAAGATAATAGCTGAACATGCGAACCCGTACAAATAAGAAACTCTAACAACATATTTTAAAGTCATTCGTAATTTAATTCGGGTGATGGATGGTTATGGTCAAAGCGACCAGATGAAACATTACCATGATCAGCAAGAACTATTTCTCCGCGCGGACTCGGAACGTTTACGCTCCGCATATTACTAAACTGATCACCTACTATAAGAAACTAAAGGAAAGTTATATACACTTTAAGTAACCTAAACTATATCACTTCTCAAGTACACAGTTGGCATTATTTTAATATATAATGACTTTTCACTTCTGATAATTAAATCAAATGCTTTTAAAAGATTAAGAAAAGTTCAAGGAATTTATTAGGACAAAAATACATGCGAAGCCTAATTGAACATTACTAACATACACTTATGGAAAAGTATCTTAAACATTAGCTAGTAAACTTTCAATTAAAGGTAATAAATTTGTTATTGAGATGTTATACTAAATGAAATAATATTAATGTAAATAATAAGTTATTTACCTAAGTAGTCAAAATCAAAATATTTTTAAATTACATTAAAAATATTTTTATTAGCTTAGATTAGCACATATAAAACGTCGAGAAAAGATGCACGGTTCGGGTTGGTCGTTTCCTATGAAGAAGAAATGGCAAGAAACTCCATGCTTACTCTTTTAAAATCATTTAGTTTTACAATGTTGTAGTTACAGCGTTAGTACTTAAGTAAAAGAGGACAGCGTAGGCCCGACAATGTAAATAATTAGTTGTTTACGTAAGTAGGTATGGCATGAACATGTCAATTATGTTTCATAGTTGATGAAAAGCTGAGTCGTTTGTTGTGCACTGATAGAAGTAGTTTCGTGTGATGATAGATATCTACTGATGACGCCGTATGTGTGCTCTTAATGCTGAATTGATTGCTTTTTTCCGAATTTATAATATTTGTCCTGTTATTTGAAATCACACGACAATACATAACATATGCGAGTGACAACAGTAATAAACAGCCTTTCTCTTTCAAATACTGATGTACTGTCCATTACAGATGACATATTGCGGATTGGGATGGGTGTGGTCTCCGTCCACAGATATAATGTTACCCAGATCATCTATTACTATTTTCGCCTTGCAGTTTTTTCTGACGCGTCCAGGACATTTCCAGATTGTAATACCTTTGGTAGCAGAATAACTTTTGAAGCCGTATGTGTAATGTTTATGTAGTACTAGCTTCGTACTCTGATTCGAAGTGATATATTTAAAACCTGAAATAAGAACAATGTCATTTATAATGTTTAAACTTAAAAGTGGTTTATGTCCTGGTATGAATATGCTGACATTTTCAGAATTTACTAAATTCCGAATTCTTCGAAAGTTAAAATACGAAAGGGCTTCACAAGAAAAATAGACGTTTTCTTAAAATATTTAAACAATAATAGTCAGTTTACAAAAAAAAATTGTTAAGAATTTAATTTCAAAAACATTCAAAATGTATTCACTTGTCTCTTTACTTACACAAAATTTTATAATAATTGAATTCCAAAAATTGGATTATTTTATTATGGTCAAGCCAGTCGAAAAAATAATATGATCATCAAGAACTATTTTCCCGCGCGAAATCTCCTATTCGCTTCAGATAAGGTAAATTTTATTATTCAATTGACATCTTAACTTACATCAATACAAAAGGAATTCATACTGGCAATGTACAATTTTTAATAAATTTATTAAGATAAATATACAAGACACTGAACATATTCATGCTCAAGATATGAAATTAATCATAAATGTTATCGAACATTATGTTAATACATTTGTTATTCTAAAAACATAAATATGTTCTACTAATGGTGAAGTGTTGATAGGCAAAGGGCTAAAGTTTAGTTTACCAAATACATATAATAGAACACAGTATAACTACATATGTTCATTTCTGCAAAGCAGATCGGGGTTCGCCCTGTGCAATTCCAGAGGGTAGTTTTATTTGATAACTATCTTCAAGTGAAGCCACGTTTGTTTTATTGTGCAGAATTACCTGTGTGCCTGCATTTATCATCTTGATCCTACTATATTTAGAATTACAGGACTGGACATCCATGCGGGTATCTACATGAACGGTCTTCCTTTTTCAGATACTGATGTACTGTCCCTGACTGATGACATATTGGGGCGGAGGGTGGGTATGGTCTCCGTCCACATATTTAATGTTACCCATTTCATCTATTACTATTTTCGCCTTACAATTCTTTCTGATGCGTCCAGAACATAGCCAGACTGTGTGACCTTTGGTAGCAGAATAATTATTGAAGCAGTATGTGTAATCATTGTGCAGAACTAGCCTCTTGCCTTGCTTCGAATTGATATATTTGAAATCTGAAAAAAAAAACAGTGCCATTTAAAACTGATTACAAATCCTTTTCAAAACTTGCAAATGTCTCATCTGCTGGTATAAACAGGCTTAATTATTAAGAGTTCTTTGAAAATAAAAAAGGATTTGTTAAGAAACATAAACCTTTTGATACAAAAAAAATATATTTTATGTTAGAAATAAAATAATAATACTATTTTTTTATGGATTGATGGGTATGACTATAAGCAATGTTTACAATATAGCCGCTACTGTGTAGTGTTAGCCTAGCCTTACAGGTTTTACTATTAGTTGACGAACATTTCCAGTGGGCATTGTCCTTTGTCATTTTGTAACAGCTGTAGGTGTAGCCGCCATATTTGAAAATTATAATAGGTATAGGTCAGTCAACTTAGGTGAGGCGTTTGGACTAGTCAACAAAAGCATAATCACAACATCCCTACTGCTGGGGCACAGACCTAAGAAATTACAAAATTCGTTTGATTACAGAGACTTAACAACGGAACACAGAGTCGCCGGAGCCGACAGAAGTACCTACTAAAGAGAAAATTCGTGCCACGAATGTGCGTTGAAAGAAAACTTTGTGTCACGGTCCGCTTTCATTAGCATAGTGGTGTGAGTAAGTCATCGGTCAATTAAGACAAGTCAAATAAAGGGTAGTAATTGTCATATTTTATTTTATTCTACACACGAACTTTGAAACAACATTAACATACACTGCCTAAGCTTAGTGTTACTACGTTGTTTTAATACATCGTGTTCTGACGTGCACTACTTCTATATAACGTACATTTATAATAATATATGTTATCAAAAATCGTAACCCATGACTTATATTGTCATGTTTCCGGTAACGATGAGATTTAAGGTTCAAAAAAAACTTTTTGTTAGAACTTTAATCCTATATTCAACTTCAATTACATTAATTGATTATAGACAAGGAAGGGTCTTGATATGTACCTATCTAATTGATGGTCACCCACAATATGACCTAGACAAGTGTAGATTAACTATTATTAATATTACAATCCAAAATACAGGCCGTCACAAATATAAAACTTTGGCGGTTCATGCGTATGATTACGGTGTGCAGTTATGACATTTTGCTCAGAGTCCAACACTAGTTTCCCTTTACACTTCCTACTAGTAACAGACGAGCAGAACCAGTAGTCAATCGCTTTCGACTTCACTTTCCGCTGGTGGTAGTAAGTGTATCCATTGTGCAGTATTAACTGCTTTCCCTTCGTAGTTCTTATAAACTTTATTGCGTCTGAAACAATTTCAATGACATACTTAATATTTATTTATTTGTGTACTTATCCAGCTAGATACTTATATCATTAAGGCAAGGATGTAAAAAAATATTATGTAAACTACTTGTTTATCCTTCTCAGACATTGTGGGTGAATTAAAATATCGTTTGTTTCTTTGCAAGATCATTTTTACACAACAACATAGGAGTTTTTATGTCTGACTTTTAGTTTAAGCGATGGTATCAAATTGAATATATTATTTCTTTCTCCGTAACATAAAAAAGTTTTGGTTATTAACTTTTGGTTATTTTTCATTTTTCAAACTTCAATAACTAACTAAACTAAACCTAACTTAACAAATGGAAAATTATTTATATAACAACGAATTGAAACACAATTAACAATGTGGTTTGAATATTTTGGCCTGCCTACTCGTTCGGAATTTAATTTAATTTACAAAACGTTTGTGCAAACTTGCTTATGTGCCAACATTAATACAGGTTATAAATGGCTGTAATAAAAAAGCACAATTAGACATGACATGAGACATGCAAAAATATTCAAACTCCTTTTAAGGTAGACTTGTTTGGGTAGTTTAACCGCCAATTTTAATATAAATATGAACCGATAAATACTATTAATATTTAAGTGCAGGTGGTTGATGGTTATGGGCCAGTATTCCAGTGATGATAATGTTCGTGACCGTGTCTATTACTAACTTCGCTTTAGTAGTAAGAAGAACTTTGAAGACACCACTTAATTTTGACAATTGCTCATCATGTGTTCAGATTACTGAGATAAAATAAAATAAACTCACCCGTAAAATAAGGAAATAAAATAAAAAGAAATCCGAAAAAAACGCAAGCGTGATGTTTATTCAACATGTACCTATGTTACAACCAATAATTAAATTACAGTTTCTTATATACGAATTTATTTTCCTTGGCATGCAATATATTTTTTCGAACTATTATAATGTCCATAATTAAAAGAAATAATTTTATTTTTGTGGTCAAGAGCCTTATATTTCATATTCTTGTTGATAGGGCAGTGCCAACGAGCAGTTTTTTTTCTTTTTTACTAAACAATAGTGACCATAGTTGTAGCCATTATTACTTAGATAAACAAAATAGAGAGCTTATGTTTATATCGCAAAGAATGTCCCATCGCATACCATATATTTGCCTGGAGGATGATTATGTTCATAATTAGCAGAAATAATTTTATCTTCATCGTTTATGACGAGGTTGGCCTCGCACTTCCCATGCTTGTGAGAAGGACAGCACCAATAAATAGTACTCTTAGTATGTATATTATCAGCGCGACCAAACAGGTAATTATTATTAATTAAAACAAATCGTGTCCCTCTCCAAGACTTAACGTAAGTAAACTCCTCTGAAAAATAAAAAAAAATAGAAGTTAGGTAACTTTTAAAGAGTTACAATAATAACAAATTACAATAATTACAATGAACAAGTATTTTCAGATATAATATTCGTGTCTTTACGACCAAACGAAGATATATTTCGCGAATTCAATTGTGGTCCCATGGAGAAAGTTGTTCAGTTGTTTGTGTGTGTTTGTCCAGTAAAACCACAGCTTTCTGACGCATGCTACATTTGTTGAACTCTTTTATTGTTACTTATAAACATAAATAGTTACGTATATTTTTACAGTGTAAATTACTCTCCGTCCGATGCTAATAATTCTGGTTGGTGATTATGTTTGTTGTTTATAGTTATTGCTTTCGTAACTGAATCTAACACCAGTTTTCCTTTACAGTTCTTACTAGTAACTGACTTGCAGAACCAAGTATCACTGGTCTCCGGCTGAATGTTCAGCTGGTGGTAAGTGTAGCCTTTGTGCACTGCTTGCGTTTCGTTGAACGAAGTACCTAGTACCTTCATTATATTATCTAAAACACAAAAAAAGTAAAACTGAAATTTATTACAGGACAACATAAAGCCTGATTCAGATAGTTAGTAAAGCTGCCAAACCTCATGCACTATAGATAAAATCACATTCACACGAAAGTGAGCTATTGTGTTTCTTCGATCAGTTTTTGAAAATAACAATGAACAAAATTGACAGGAGACGACGACAAAATATTGGACATCAAGCTCTGTTAGCACTTGTTTCTAAAACACGGTTAAATGCTAATTTAATTAGTTATGCACTATTTTTTAATATATTCATTGATTAAGTATACTACTTAAAACACGGTTAAAAACCATTTTAATTAGTTACGTACGCATTTATAATATCTAGAAGAATAATTATCAATACCTACCGTAAAATGGGGTCACTCTGAGATCCTTAAAAATTGCTCCTTCAACAGCTGCTTCATAACAGCTACGTTAATACCTAGCGCTTCCGACATACCCAAATACTTATAGCTCTCGGATGATCAAAGGGACCTGAATGGTATGAAATCCGAGAGTTGAATTCCCTCGGATTCCATAATATCCCCTCGTTTTACAAACATGACTGCACATTTGACCACACCAAATTCCATCATGATGGCGTAACTAAAAATTTCAGTTTCAGTTCACAGAAAACGTTTTTGCCTGAAGAATGATTATATTCACAATTAGCAGAAACGATTTTATGTTCATCACTAGCTTTTGCACGTGGCTTCGCTCGCGTTTTCCATTTTCTTCCCTCGTTCTCCCTCATTTCCTACTTTTACTACTACTCAAATTAGCGTATGTCCGTCTTCTGTTTCCCAACTATCTCTGTACCAAAATTCATCAAAATCGGTTAAGCCATTAAAGCGTGAAGAGGTAACAAACTAACTCACTTTCGCTTTTATAATATTAGTAAGGATTCGTGACGAGGTTAGCTTTGCACTTCCTATTGTTGTGAGTAGAACAGGTCCATCGAGTAGCATTTTTGGTATTCACATAACTATGTCGGCCATAGGTGTAGTCATTCATTAGAATTAATTGCGTCTTGAAAAATAGAATCTATTATTAGTTTATTTTTATCAAATTTGAAATCGCATCAAAAGTTACGAAACCAAAGAAAAACAACGATTAAAATTATTATATGAGTAAATATTCTATTTTTTTCACTCTTTGTTTATGTACAGAGTAAATGCTTAAAACCATTTTCAGAAAAAAGTTCACATACTACTGCTTGAAATAAACATTACAAGCAACGTTTGCCGTAGGAGTCACCAGGGCTCCGCGACACTACATGTTTACTAGCTTACTATACATTGGGTGCTAATGTGGCACTGAAGAGTACATTACAAATGTATATAATATAGTTCTTTATATCCGGAAATATTTCCCTGCACATACAATGTACTGGCCTGGAGGATGACTATGGTTATAATTAGCGGAAATAATTTTATTATGAACATTAATGACGAGCTTAGCCTTGCACCCCTTACTGATATGAGTAGAACAGTACCAAGGAGTAACATTTTTCGCTTTGGGCTGACGACCGCGTGCATAGCTGTAGTTGTTGATAAGAAGTAGTTGTGAACCTGACCGGGACGTGATGTACTTGAACACTTCTGAAAAACAAGAAATAACTATAAATGTTAAATTAAGAAGCTGTTAATCATCAGTATCTCTTCTTTGGAATTATTCGGGATCGAGTTTTAACATTAATAGTATCCAGATTTAAAAAAAGAGTTACATACCAACTTATTTAAATAATATATTTCACATAGTCTACAAGGTTTAAAATAGTCTGATTTCACTAATTGACATGCTCTCACTTCAATTCTCAATTTAAAATCAATCATTACTTATTTGTACTGCAAGAAAATATTTTCTAGAACTTAAAATTAGTTGTTGTAACCACACAACAGAAAAATATTATAAACATTTAAAATTGGATACTTTTGAGACTATAGTGGACATTATAGTGATATACTATCCGTCTTACCCCCGAATACTGAAACGTCACTCAAAATTTAAGTGCCACTTAAATTTAACAGATACTCAAAAGTGACGTTTAGCAATACAAAATCTAAAGTTTAAGAGCTGCTCAAATGTTAAGCAGCCCTCAAATTTTAGGTGACGTTTCAGTATTCGGGGGTTAATATACAAACGAACATGCATGTAATGTTAAATCTTGATGTACTGGCCACCGTGGATACAGTACTTAGCTGGAGGATGAGTGTGTTCGTTCTCAAGGCCTACAATGGCGAATTTCTCATCCAACTTCAGCTTAGCGTTACAACCTCTACAGTTATGTGTGGAGCAGTACCAATGGAAGTATTTGGTCTTCTTGCATTGTTTCTTGCAGTAGTAAGTGTAGTCGTTGAACATGACCAAATGTTTCCCTGAGTAACGCGATTTCGCCAGCAGAATCACTGAAAAAGATCATTGGTAAGTATTGAACAGTCTATAAACACTTAATTTAATAGCATTATTTCCCTGGTGGGGTTTGAAAAATAAGACAAATTATCGTTTTGATGAAACCTTGAGAATATTGAAAATGACCGAAGATTTAATACAATGGCAATTAACAGATTTTGCGAAACTTGATTGCATTCCACGTTATTCCACCACCATCATGAAGTAATACAAGGTGAAAGAGACGTCCACCGACGCTAAAACGGTAACGTCGTATACAGTACGTTATTTTGGAACAAAAAACACCTGTTTTTTTATCTCGGTATATTTAAATAGTATAACTTCTTAGAACTGACTAAATCCTTTGCACTAGACTTTTTTTGGTGTTTAAATTTGATATTAAACTAAATAATACTAAAATTATAATCAGCACTGGTTTATTACATAATACATTTATGGACTTTTGGTGCATGTATTTGGGTACGGTAATTTATGTTTGGCTGTAAGTATAGCTATTTAAATGTCATGTACTAATACATTATGAGCTTCATATGAAACTTCTCTTTGATTATTATATCTAACCTTATTTCTATTATTATTTCGTTTATTCATTTCCATACATATTTGTTATATTTTTACATATTGGTATTTAAAAATAAAACATTTAAAAATATAAAAAAATAGTAGTCCACCAGCATCGGGAACAGGGTCTGAGCTACCGGTGGTTAGGGCTCTTGAGAGAGGAACCTCCTAACAATACCGGCCGTGTCCAGCAGTACTGCTTTCTGAATCAAGCCCTTGATCCTATGCCAAGCGATAGCCTCCTCAGATATTGGTCAAGGCTATTGGATATTAAGCCATTGGCCGACACGACTATCGGCACAATGACTGCTGTATTTACGTGCCACATGTCGACAACCTCGCGAGCCAGATCTAGATACTTGACTTGTTTATCTTTCTTTGCTTTCACGGGGTTCTCGTCGTGCATTGCACGATTCAAATTCATTCAGGGTTGGCAGTTTTCTCAATTGTCAAAGTCTGTGCATCTATTTGGTTGAACCATGTACTAATGCGATAATAATTGTTCAGTCTTGATCAGTTTTGGTTATCTGAGGGCTATTATCCATATATTGATGTAAGTTCACGGAGACATTTTAGTTGCTTCTGTATTCTATCAAACAACTCAATTACTCCAAATAAAAACTAAATGCTATTCTCAAACATTTTAAGTACAATAACTACACATACTACAGCTACTAACATAGAGTATCAAAATTGATTAGCATTAGTTGTAGATACAAGAATTATATTAACATATTTTAACATAGTATCCATTTGATATGACAAATTCTGGTGGTGCATGAGGGTGTTCCAGTTTAGCTGATACCACCGTCCTATGCGATGGTCTGACGTCATTGGTGATGATGAGCCTTGCTTTGCAGTACCCCCCTTTAGTGCAGGTCCAAGTTTGTGTCTTCACATTATGCTTGTGACAATAGAATGTGTAGCCGTTGACAAGCGCCAGTTCCTTTCCATCTTGCTTTCTGACCCACTGTAGCACTGGAAATAAAGTTGAATGTGTACCCTGTTCAAACGTTAGAATGCGTTGGCTTATCAAACTTGACTACCATAATATAGATATAGATTCGTTATAAAAGCTATTTTTTTATTACTTTATTCAATATTTTGGATAGTAAATGAAGTTTAACGTTTAACCGTTCAGTAACTTTTTACTATTAAATTAATCTATACTTCTATACTAATATTATAAAGCTGAAGAGTTTGTTTGTTTGAACGCGCTAATCTCAGGGACTACTGGTTGGAATTGGAAAATTATTTTAGTGTTGGATAGTCCATTTCTTGAGGAAGGCTATAGGCTATATAACATCACGCTACGACCAACAGGTGCTGAGCAGGGTGGGTGAAACCGCGTGGAACAGCTAGTTATAACATATGAGAAATAACAAATGCTCACAATATTTCTTCGTAGTTATTTATTTTATTTTCAGAAAGCTTACAGTCTAACAAATAATATAAGAAGTAATGTAAAACTACCAACACTGAGTCTTAGTTTAATTGATTTTGTCACTTATTAGCTTTCGCTAACGTTATATTTTAATGTAACGTCCGTTTCTAATTATGAACGTCGGTGGAGGATGAGCATGAGTGTTTTGAACTGACCTCACATGACGCTCCGAGAGCGTGGCGCCGTTCGGAAACGTCAGCCTGGCTTTACAAGGGTATCCTTTGGTACAGTACCAGAAACTTGTTGACTGAGTTTGTCTTTTATAGAAATATGTGTAGCCGTCCATAATAGCAAGCTCCTTTCCGTCAGGTTTTTTCACCCATTGAACTGTAAATGAATATTTGTTGTTATTATAAGCTATATATATAGGTTATAAGCTTCATTATTGTGAGAAGCGTTAAGATTTAACCGTTGAATTATATACATTTAATAATGTCAACAATTTTAACATATTTTCTATTATATTTGTTCTCGATCTACTTAAATACATACATAACAAATTTGTAGGAGAGGCGTTTCTGTATATTAAAATATTTGGGGAGGAAAAATATTATTGTAAAAAAATTTCTGAAATAAAAAAAATTAACAGATATAATTAAAATTTGGCTAAAGTTGACTACACCAAGACACTATCACATTTTGTGATAACTACAACACTTAGATACAATGCATCATCTGCCTAGCCTTTTCCCAACTATGTTGGGGTCGGCTTCCAGTCTAACCGCAATGCAGCTGAATATCAGTATTTTACATGGAGCGACGGGCTATCTGACCTCCACAACCCAGTTAATACGGAGTAATACGATACCCCTTGGTAATACTGGTCGTCAGACTTTTGGAACACTTACTACCTATAACGACTGCCAATAATCTAGAAATGACAGCCGGGACCAACGGCTTACCGTGCTTTCCGAGGCACGGAGGAAACTTGGTATGTAACGAGTGGTCACCCATCCACAGACCAACCTAGGCAAGCGCGGCTTAACCTAAAGATCGACCCGAACGGCTACTATTTATTTAGCCACGAGCTCCTCACACTTAGATACAGTGACTAGATTTAAATAATATGAATCAACATCTATGACAAAACATAATATTGCCAGTTACAAACAGGAATGACAGCAAGTATAAAAAAAAACAAATGGTTATAACAGACTTTCGGAGCACTTTGGGAATACATAATATTAGTACATTGAAATAGTATTTTACGAAAATTTTAAGTTACAATATACAGAGTCGAATCATTAAGTAATACTTTTAGCTAAATAGTTATAAAATATGACTAGACCCTTAATTTTACATGAAAGGAAAATATTTAATTCCTTATCATCATTCATCTGCTTTGCCTATTCTCAGCTATGTTGGGGTCAGCTTCCAGTCTAACCGGATGCAGTTGGGTACCAGTATTTTTACATATAGCGACTGCCCAACTGACTTCCACAAAGTAGTTTGCACTGGGTACTGGTAAGACCCCTTCGTAAGACTGGTTGTCTGACTTTTGACCCACAGACTAGCTGGTTTGACATTAATGACAACGTTAGAAAAAAGTTAAGGGATTTGACTTATCAATTGTATGATGGGATGTAATGTATCTACCGTAACATACGCTACGACGACGTATCATTATAGGTCTACTAGTTCGAAACGATAGTAATATCTTATCTACCGTACAAACTACAATTTACAATAAAACCCATTACTGATACAATACTTAGTACGTTCGTGCTTGTGTTTCAGTTTCGCTGACAGCACAATCCGACGCGATGGTCTCTCGTGCTTGGTCATCTCCATCCTTGCACGACAGTGCCGCCCATAGGAACAGCTCCAGATCAGTGTGGGCTCCGTCAAGCTCTGCTTGCGGCAGTGGTAAGAGTAGCCGTTCACTATACACACTTCTTTACCGTTGACTCGTTTCAAGAATAATGCTAGAATGTTTGTTAAATGTTAATAACGTAGAGACAGCACATAGGTATTTGATTTTGCTTTCTGCATAAAAAACAAGCAAAGCATTGTTGATTTAATTACGTTTCAGTATAAGTACTACTATTTTTGGTTTAAGTTTTAATTCGAAATTTTGATGAAGTAGTTTAAATAACAGATTAGAAGATGACACCGCCCCGTACAGTAAATGTGGTGCTTCACAAATCATGTGGTATTTAATATAATGGTATTCTTCGGTGCATAAAGAAACAATTTACTTTGATATTCACTCGCGAAAATATGATTCTTATTTTTTAAAAACGTTGCCCCACACTTGGAATTTCTCCTGTATATTGGGAACTGAAAGCTGAATTTTAATAACAAGATTAAATGAGCACAAAAAGAATATATTGAGACATATTCATTTTGAATAATTAATATAACGTTTAAATTTTTTTCTAATATTTATTTTTAATAAACCTCAAAACACACGCACACGAACACAAATAAAAATAGGAAAGTGAGATCATATAAATAGTAATTTTTGCATATACTTTAATAAATTATAATTTAATATCTATAGCCATAATCCTTTGAAAATATGAGAACATTTGAAATTCGAATAGATTATCAAAAATATTAAAAGCATTACCTTAAAAACAGTATTAATAAGTTAGGTACATATCTTCACATTCTCACACAGACACACGTGTGTGTGTCTGTGTAACCATGTGATGGGGTTCACATGGTTTAATGCTTAGCTCAGACTAGATTTATTACTCTACATCATATAAGTAACATTTTGTTTTATATATATTTATTGTATTTACAAACAATTATATTATATATATAATTGTTTGTAAATACAATTTAATTCAAATATTAATTAATGTTACATTTTGATTCGAATGTCGCTAACATAATAAATATATTAAATACTCTTTAAAAGTTCGTACCCTACAAGTTACAATTTACAATAAAACCCATTACTGATACAATACTTAGAAGGTGCGTGCTTGTGATCCAGTTTCGCTGACAGCACAATCCGACGCGATGGTTTCGCGTGCTTGGTGATCTCCATCCTGGCACGACAGTCCCCTCCATGGGTACAGTTCCAGATCTTTGTAGACTTCTTCAAACTCTGCTTGCGACAGTAGTAAGTGTAGCCGTTCACTATTGCCACTTCTTTGCCGTTAAGTGTTAGTAAAGGAGGAAAGACGTCAGTCAACACATATTTTGGTTTGTAAAAATAACAAAAGAAGTAGTAGTACAGAGTAGTTTACAGGCGACGTTTATGAGGCTTAGAATTCAATTCTGACTTCTCATTATGCAGAAAACAATACTGCGAGGTTAAACGAACTCTAATAAAAAAAACATGTTCAAACGTTTATTTATTTATTTATATAACTATTTATGTATACACAGTAAACCAGACAGGATAAAAAAACATATACAATTTGAGTACAAAGGTACTGCTTATTTCTTAAGAAATTTCTGCCAGCAGACCTGCGAAAGGAGATATGAGAACGAAATGTAGACGATAGATAGTGTGTGAGAGAGTATTAAAAAAATTTATTTTATATTTGTTTCCGTTTATTTACTGACACCTTAAGTAACTTTTTTTTATTATATATATATTTTATATCTGCAATCCGCCCCAGAGCTATAATCAGATTTGTTGATTAATAAGCTTCCTTTTCGATTTGCATATCCAATGATGTGCTTGTGCATCTCCCTTTTTTTTATCTATTATCAGAATGAGGCTAATCTTGTCCGTTTCAAGTGGAACATGAAGTTGTTGGTGTTTAACAGTGTTGTGGCCAGATGATTTCTGTGTTGTCTGAGTCTTTGTTTGTATGTCCCACAGGACCTTTCTATTTCTTCTTTGCCTTTTGGAGTTTCCAAGTACTCATATATTTCTTTGTTCCGTAAGAACCATGGCGCGTTTCTCAAGCTCTATAACACTTTATTCTCGAAGCGTTGTAGTATGTCTATACTGGAATAGCTTGCAAATCCCCAGAGTTGGATGCCGTATGTCCACACTGGTATTATTATGTTTTTGTATATGAGAAGTTTATTTTCCAAACTTAGCGACGATCGTCTACCTATTAGCCATTAAAACTAACAGAACTTTTGGTTTGCCTGATATCTTTTGGTCTTTATATGCTCTCGCCAAGGAAGCCTTCTGTCTAGAATCTAGATGCATACCCAGGTATCTGACTGTTGAGTTTTGCGGCAAGACAGTATCTTCAAGTTCCACAGGTGGGCAGTCCCCTCTTTTTAATGCAAATGTTATGTGCACCGATTTTGTACGGCTAGGTTTTTTTTTATTCTCCATTTCTTCAGCCACAATCCAATTTTGTTGCTTGTAATTTGATGGATGCTGTAGTAGGATTTTTGTGACTAGAAAGGACTGCAACTTATGCAGATGATACCGCGGTATCATCTGCATAAGTTGCAGTCATTACTTCTTCTGAAAAGGGTAAGTCTGCAGTTTAGATAATGTATAAAATTGGCCCTAGCACTGAACCCTGGGGTACACTTGCTTCTATTTGGGAGATGGATGAGAGGCAACCCTCACATTCATTTATTTCTGGTATGTCCGATGTTGCAGGTAGGACTTCACAAGCATGAAGACAGTATTTGGCAACTGAAGTTTTATCTTGTAATAGCTGTTCCTCGCGGTTTCACCCACGCTGCTCAGCACCTGTTGGTCGTAGCGTGATGTTATATAGTCTATAGCCTTCCTCAAGAAATGGACTATCCAACACTAAAAGAATTTTCCAATTCCAACCAGTAGTTCCTGAGATTAGCGCGTTCAAACAAACAAACAAACAAACTCTTCAGCTTTATAATATTAGTATAGATAAGAGACCATTATGCCAAACACAGTCGAAAGCCTGCTATCGAGGAAAACTGCTGAGCAATACTCCTCTAGCGACTTGATAGCCACGATTTGCTGAGTTACATTTTTGATGTTATATTAAGACGCGAGCGGACAGTTGGCCAGTCGCTTACGAACCACCGCCCTGCCTCTACACATACCTAGTACGTAGTTAGACATAATGAAGTATTGTGGAACCATACTAAAGACATTTATTAAGTTGAAGTCACTTGTCATTTAGTACTTAAATCCCAACTTAGGGGAACACCTCCCGACGTTTTTCAAATTCAAGTGACAGCAAAGTAGGCGACTCAAGTTACGTAAGAGGTAGAGGCATACGGACCGCGTGGTGCAAAATAGAACGCAACGTGCCAGTTAGGTTATAAAGAAACGTGGTGCATCGTTTTTTCCAAAATTAACCCGCTAGGAATAACCGGTCCTCCAGGGTCAGCTCCAGTGACGGTAGCGGACATAGCGATGGTTACGGTGTAGACCGAGGTCATGGTTTTGCCAGTACGAGGCAATCATGGCACCGCAGAAACAAGGCGACACGCAAAGGTACGATATGGTGCTCGCAAAGTTACCTACAGACGTTTTACAGCAGGTAACCGATATTATTGAAGCCCCGAAACAGGCAAAAATGAAACTATAAAGAAGCGTTTGTTGTCCGTTTATGAAGAAAGTGCAGACAAGCAATTTCAGAGATTAATGTACGAAATGGATCTGGGAACACAGAAACCGTCAGAGTTACTCAGGAAAATGTCAACATTAGCAAAAAAATGCGAATTGACAGAAGAACCGCTAAAGAGACTGTGGTTGGACAAACTAACACCGAATGTACGCGCGTTGTTGGCGATGGGTGAAGACACCAAGTTGGAAGATATTAGGAAAGCGGACAAGATATTAGAGACATGGGAAAACGTGACAGTGTAGCTGATCATTTGAAGGAGTTAGCAACGGAAATGAAAGAACTGCGTGGAGAAATAAACGAGATCAGGAGGCGAAATAGGAACGCAGGAGGTGGACAATGGCAACAACGTTCGAGACCCAAATGCAGACATCATTACCGCTATAGAAACAACGCACGGTCATGTGAATCACCGTGTACTTGGACCAAGAAGCAGCAGGAGCCGGGAAACTAGACGCGGTGCAGTCAGCGACGGTGGACGATTGTGCCGCGGGAAACCACCGACTGTGTGTGAAAGACTTTAAAACGGAAATAGTGTACCTTGTGGATACAGGTGCTAATGTGTCAGTGATACTTGTGAGTAAAGTAAAATCAAAGCAAGAGCAAGAGTACGTATAAACTTTTCGCCGCAAATAATTCATAAATTAAAACCTATGGTGTAGTGACTTTAGACTTAAACTTAGGTTTACGTAGAAGTTATAAATGGTCATTTATTGTTTGTGATGTAAAGCAGCCAATCATAGGAGCAGATTTTTTGAAGGCACACCATATTAGTTAAAGACTTACATAACAAAATGGTGATTGCCGGTCTCACTAAATTAAGTAAAGAAGCGAAAGTAGTAAAATGTTCCGAAATATCTATATCTAGTATTCAACGAGACCACAGGCCCACCCGTATTTACCCGTGCTAGACCGTTGCCACCCATAGATACAAAGTAGTTCAGAAGGAAATTAGGTTAATGCAAGATTTAGGTATACGTATATTTAGGAGGTATGTTTAGGATTTGTACGTAGGCCATCGAAGACTCCGTGGGCGAGCGCACTGCACGTCGTGCCTAAGAAGGATGGACAGATCAGACCCTGTGGCGGCTATCGTGTACTCAATGCGATCACGAAGCCGGACAGGTACCCGATCCCGAGGCTACAGGATTTCACCTATGGATTAGCAGGTAAGAAAAATTTTGCACGCCTAGATATAAACAGAGCCTATCATAATATTTACGTAGCACCACAGGATGTAGAGAAAACCGCTGTCATTACCCCTTTCGGACTGTTCGAATTTCCAAGAATGTCATTCGGTTTGCGTAATGCGGCGCAAACATTTCAGAGATTTATGAATATTACAGTTTTATAGGGTTTAGAGCATTTAAATGGGGAACGGAAAGGGGATTGCTCGTACCTATTTTGTTACATAGATGACTTAATTATCGGAAGTACTAACGCAGAGCTACTTAATGAACATCTGAGACTCGTACACGCCCCAACACTCTTTTCTTTCTAGAGTTTGCCGTATTTCGTAAGCTACTCGATGTATTTGCTCTATCGTTCCATGATGACTACGAAAACCAAATTGATGCTCTGGAATTATATTTTGCTCTTCAAGAACTGGGAGAAGGCGTCTCAGGAATAGCTTTTCGAGAAGTTTCGACAGTAAGGAGAGAAGACTTAATGGCCTTGGCACTTTAAGTAACTAGCTTTAAAATCGTAGGCCGTATTATAATTTAAAAACTCGTTACTTTATTTTAAAACGAAGCAATAGCAAGTGATTTATTTAAATTCATTTTGTGTAATGAAATCAATTTAATAAACTTTATTCAGAGCATTGCTACTAGTGATTATGTTCTGTCCTATGATTAATAATCACGCTGTCAACAGTTATGATAGTAGATCGACATCCCGTTGCGATCCGGTTACAGGTCCATCGCACTTTGGCCCCTTTACATGCATTAACCCGATTATATCGATAGGGACCAACGATGATTACAGAGTTGCCACGCTGTGACGTACTGAACACAGGACGTATTTCTGTAAAACATAAATATATTGTACACGGTTATGTTTCGCTCATCAAAAGTATTACTTATACAGAATTTGTAATAATAGTGAAGAATTCATTGTGGTAGGCGAGCCACGGTTTAGTAGACAGGAACAATGAAATATATTACAATCAGGAAAATATTTATTTCGGTATAACTTTAATGAGCATTTGTAAGATACACCATCATCATAAATAATAATTAAATTTTCTGCTATAAAAAACTACAGTACAAAACATTGTAAGTAGGTTTCACACGACTTTTAACAGCAAACAACATTCTTTTTATTTTTAATGACAAGACTTGATCACAGGGGAAAGATCATGAAATTTTAATTAATTACTGTGTAGGCAGTTGCTTTAACCGTAATTCTAAGATGCGTGGGGTTAAGGAGGCTCTCGTTAGGCAGCTGGATCAAGGGCTTGATACAAAAAGCGATACTCCTGGACACGGCTCGTATCGTTAGGAGGTTCCTCTCTCTGGAGCCCTGACTGCCGGTACCTAGGACCCTGTTCCCGATACCGGTGGGCTACTATTTTTTGTATTTTATAATTTCTTTGTTTGTTTTTCATAGACCCCTCGATCTTGTATAATGTTAAGCGTAAGCGTGATTCGGTGTCTCATGTTAACATAATTAATTGATATTTACCATTTACCTACAAGTCAAACTGAATGAAAGTTTTGGATCAGTTTATTTTTTACAAATTCACAGATCGATACACATTCTAATAGGATTAAAAATAAGAGTCATCTCGTTTCGAGTAATTGTTTTATTAAATAATAGTAACCCATACAATAACTTGTCACACAATAAATGAGTTCTTCTAAAAACCTTTGACTTTACCCATCAATGGTTGTGCTTGAACGTATGACTAACGAATCGATCATTGAAAGTAACCACACTTGCTCGGCAGCCACTGTTGTGCCTCGTACAGTACCACTGGATTCTAGGCCCGACTTTACGACGGTTCTTTCGATTATACCGGTATCTTCCCAGAAAGATCACGGGATTCCCATGCTTAGTGATGCCATAAACTGGCATTGTATCTGAAACATAAATCAAGTGTAAGTCCTTTTAAGGTGGTTTGCCAACTTTTTTTTTGTTAACCTACTTAAGAGTTCGATAACTATTATCCTAAGTAATTGTATTTTTTACCATTGATGGGTAAAGTCAAAGGTTTTTAGAAGAACTCATTTATTGTGTGACAAGTTATTGTATGGGTTACTATTATTTAATAAAACAATTACTCGAAACGAGATGACTCTTATTTTTAATCCTATTAGAATGTGTATCGATCTGTGAATTTGTAAAAAATAAACTGATCCAAAACTTTCATTCAGTTTGACTTGTAGGTAAATGGTAAATATCAATTAATTATGTTAACATGAGACACCGAATCACGCTTACGCTTAACATTATACAAGATCGAGGGGTCTATGAAAAACAAACAAAGAAATTATAAAATACAAAAAATAGTAGCCCACCGGTATCGGGAACAGGGTCCTAGGTACCGGCAGTCAGGGCTCCAGAGAGAGGAACCTCCTAACGATACGAGCCGTGTCCAGGAGTATCGCTTTTTGTATCAAGCCCTTGATCCAGCTGCCTAACGAGAGCCTCCTTAACCCCACGCATCTTAGAATTACGGTTAAAGCAACTGCCTACACAGTAATTAATTAAAATTTCATGATCTTTCCCCTGTGATCAAGTCTTGTCATTAAAAATAAAAAGAATGTTGTTTGCTGTTAAAAGTCGTGTGAAACCTACTTACAATGTTTTGTACTGTAGTTTTTTATAGCAGAAAATTTAATTATTATTTATGATGATGGTGTATCTTACAAATGCTCATTAAAGTTATACCGAAATAAATATTGGTCTGATTGTAATATATTTCATTGTTCCTGTCTACTAAACCGTGGCTCGCCTACCACAATGAATTCTTCACTATTATTACAAATTCTGTATAAGTAATACTTTTGATGAGCGAAACATAACCGTGTACAATATATTTATGTTTTACAGAAATACGTCCTGTGTTCAGTACGTCACAGCGTGGCAACTCTATAATCATCGTTGGTCCCTATCGATATAATCGGGTTAATGCATGTAAAGGGGCCAAAGTGCGATGGACCTGTAACCGGATCGCAACGGGATGTCGATCTACTATCATAACTGTTGACAGCGTGATTATTAATCATAGGACAGAACATAATCACTAGTAGCAATGCTCTGAATAAAGTTTATTAAATTGATTTCATTACACAAAATGAATTTAAATAAATCACTTGCTATTGCTTCGTTTTGAAATAAAGTAACCAGTTTTTAAATTATAATACGGCCTACGATTTTAAAGCTAGTTACTTAAAGTGCCAAGGCCATTAAGTCTTCTCTCCTTACTGTCGAAACTTCTCGAAAAGCTATTCCTGAGACGCCTTCTCCCAGTTCTTGAAGAGCAAAATATAATTCCAGAGCATCAATTTGGTTTTCGTAGTCATCATGGAACGATAGAGCAAATACATCGAGTAGCTTACGAAATACGGCAAACTCTAGAAAGAAAGAAGTGTTGGGGCGTGTACGAGTCTCAGATGTTCATTAAGTAGCTCTGCGTTAGTACTTCCGATAATTAAGTCATCTATGTAACAAAATAGGTACGAGCAATCCCCTTTCCGTTCCCATTTTTAAAATGTAAATAAACAGAATTGATTGTTACGAGGAGATTTTGTATCATAAATAAATCGAGTGAACATTTTGAACACAATTATGTATTTCAAGTGTTAAAAAACGGGTCCACCCTTTATAGCAGAACTTTTTATGTCATAATTTTATTTTGCATAACAACGGATGGCATAAACTTCACTTCGCAGAAAATTGTTTAGCAGACACTCATTTATCATACATTCTAAACTCATAATTTTGTAAGTCAGAATCATCTCTAGGCATAAACTTCATATTCATAATATTTAAAAAGAAGAAACATCATATCGCAGAAAGTTCACAGTCAGAATCGTCTTATGGCATATATTTTGTATCAATAATCATTAAACGGCAGAATCATCATATCGTAGAAAGTTTATAGTTAGGGTCATCTTCGTCATTATAAGTTGTCATTTATTTTGAATAATTATTTCTTTAAAATAATGTCATTTATTTTAGTTATTGTTTAACTTAATTTGAAATAATGTTATTGAATTCAATGAGTAATTAGGTATCCTAATCTAAATAGTTCAGTTCCGGGGAACCTACTTAAAACAATCTCTTTTTTCTATTAATGCAAGTCGTTTCTGGAGGTCACAGTTTTAACCTAACCTAACCTAGCCATTACTGCCGTCTGCATAGTATGCCAAGTGAAATTATACCAAATAATATATTATGCGAAATTTAAACTCTGCCAATCGTAATTATACTAAATGTAATTCTGCCATCTTAAAAGTATGCCATTGTTAATTCGAAGTTTTAAACATTATGCCAAACGATAATTATACCAAATCATTTTTATGCCTTTAAAATGTTCGTTGAAAGAAAATTATGCTAAGTGTGTTATGCCAAATAAATTTCGGAGCATCAAGATTCTGCCAGATAGAGGGAACCCAAAAAAAACAACTGAGGACTTTTAGCCAAGCGGCAACCGACTGTCAAGAACTGGCGAGTGAGTAGCATTACTTTTCGGTACCTTATGTCAGTGCCATACATTTTTAAATTTTCTATCGCTGACGCTGATAGAATGTCACTGTTTCTAAGCCGTCTTTTCTTTCGGTTTCTAAGTATGTGTATTGTTGTGTATGTTCTTGCTTCTGTAGGTATAACTATATAATCATCATTTTGACGAAATCATTTACATTTACATTCCGACGTTGTGTGAGTTCAGTGCTTGGATCCTTTGTACTAAGTAGAGCGATTATACCGGTAGGGACCGACGATGATCACACGGATGCCACTCCTCGTCTTGCTGAACGTGGATGGTATTATATCATTTAGGTATTGTAACGTTTTGTCAATCAAAAAACGTCGTGAACAAGAGTAAAGACATTTTATTTGTTATTTGTATCGGCCCCAAAATACAAAAGTGAAAACAAAAAGGAGATTATGATAATTGGGTAGTTGACACCATAAACCAATAATTTAAAAACACAATTTTTCTGAAAGAACACCTTATTCTAGACCTGAGAACTCCATTCATTTCAAAATAACTTTAAAATTCGATTTTTAGTTGCTTTTAAATCAATAAATAGTTGCATCATTGACTTGACAACTTAGTGACGTCATCGTTTGCGAGTCTCATACAAAATCTATGGGGAAAGCGCGTTTTGACAGCTCATAAAGAGTACATCAATTGATTGGAGGTGTCAACTACCCTATTACCAAGAACAGTTTTTGATTTTTTTAAAACTACTAAAAGGTCATTTACAAAAGTCTACATTAATTCAAGAAAATATTTACTGCTGATGATATTCAAAATTATGCATTAAAGCTAGTTCACAAGTATAAAAATATTAAAAAGTTTCAAGGACATCGTGTCAGTGATTATGTTCTGGCTTAAGGCTAATAATTTCACTATTAAAAGTTATGATAGTAGATCGGCATCCTTGTGGGTTCCGGGTACATGTCCATCGCACTTTGGCTCCTTTGCAACTTAAAACTCGATTATATCGATAGGGACCAAGAATGATGACAGGATTACCACTGTACGTCGTGCTGAAAACTGGTTCCGATTCTGCAATGAAATGAGACATCCAATATTATTCTAATAAAAAATGCTTAAATCTTCTCTGTGGTATTTATTGGTTAAAGAACGGGTAGCGTACTTGACAAAATTAAAGATATTTTCCTTTAAGAAAATGTGTTTATTTATAGCTTCATACAAATTGTGTAATCATGTTAGTGGTTATGTTCACTTCTATGGCTAGCAATGACATTGTCTATAGTAACGAAAACAGATCGACATCCTACCGGATACCGAGTACAGGTCCAACGTACTCTGGCCCCTTTGTAACAGTTAACCCGGTTATACCGATAGTTACCCAGGATGATGACATCATTGCCGCTCCTTGACTTACTGAAAACTGGCTGCCAATCTGTAACAAGAAATACACAATTTATTTTTATTAAGCGAATTTACTCACATAAAACGTAGGAAACTATAGAATTAAAACATGTCATCAAAACAAAACAGGAGCAGGTAGCCTACTATATAAAATGTTTGTGTAGAATGAAATTAATTTTACTGTTGTGTATCGTACAATCAACTTTATTAAAACACTAATACTAATGATTATGTTTAGTCATATGGTTAATAATAACACGGTTAACAGTAACGATAGTAGATCGACATCCCAATGCGAGCCGGTTACAGATCCATCGCACTTTGGCCCCTTTACATCTGCTAACCCGATTGTATCGGTAGGGACCAACGACGATCACAGGGTTGCCACGCTGTGACGTAGGTACTAAACACAGGACGTATACGAGTATCTGCAAAATATAAGCTCATTGTGTATTTAATGTTGTGTTTGATTAATTACAAAGTATACTTACTATCAGCATCACATAGAAACTACTTTGTACTAATTTTGAAGATGTAATTGTGGTGGGTGAGACACAGCTGGAAGCAGAGTGGGGGAATCAAAGATATTACAATTAGGTTATTATTATGTAATTTTATCAATAAGCATTTACAAAGTACACACCCTAATTTAGATTAGTTAAATTATCAGATTTAGAAACAAAAATATTGTGAGAAGGTTACATACGACTTTGAACTGCAGAGAGAAGAATTAATGGAACAAACAACTAGGGACGCGGCAACGAACATGGACAATGACTGATTCTTCAGTGTTGTCAGGACAACACTGAAGTTTAATCCTTACTAATATTTTAAAAGCGAAAGTGACTTTGTTACCTCGTCACGCTTTAATGGCTAAACCGATTTTGATGAATTTTGGTACAGAGATAGTTGAGACCCAGGAGACGGACGGCTAAGAAATAGGCTAATTTATGGCATTAAAAAAAAAGCGAAAACTTAGCTTTGCTATTACAAATTAATAAGACGCAAGGGCAAAACTGCAGGTAGCAGGTACCTGCAAATCAGGAAAGGAGAACTGAACCGGTAAAAGCTACTAATTATTAAATTAAATTTAATTATTTACTACTTAATAAAAACTACACTTTAATGGTTATGGTCAGGCTTATGGCTAACTATGTCATCGTCAACGGTTATGACATTCGATCTACATCCATAGGCGTTCCTATTACAATACCAGCGCCGCCGCCGTGTCGCCGAAGTACCACTTCTGCCATTGTTTCTCAGGTTATACCGGTAGGATCCCAGTATGAGGACAGGATTCCCTTGATTGGTCACGCTGAAAATCGGTACTGGATCTAAAAATAAATAATTAAGTTCGTTTTATTTAGGATTTGCACCTACGTCGTCGTTGACAGGACAAAGATGTCGGCAGAACATATCACCGAAGAGACAGCATGGAGTAACGGCCCATGTGAGATAGAAGACGCAGCTTTCAGAGGCCTCACAAAAGGTGCAACCATGACTTGGTGAACGCTACTGTGGGATATGAGAAGCACAGAAAGTGTAAATGTGGCGACGCTTAAGGTAGGTCTATGTTTGGCGCTGGACATCATCAGTTGATATGACAAGATACATTGTCAGCGCAGATAGGAGAGGAACATTTTTCAGCAGATTTAAACAGATAATGAACTCTAAAACGAGTGTTAACAAGTGTGTGAGCGCAAGACTGTCGCTCACTGATGTCAACCAGACTGATCAAATAGATTTAAGTTAATTAGAAATACAACAGTAAAACATAATCACACCATACTTTATTTTAAATCTTACGAAAATATTGGTAAACATGTATATAAATGAAATGTTGTATAATCGATAATTACAATCAGTGAGGTAAAGAATTCTGAGTATTCGAAATAAATATAAACGACATCCTGATTACCTGCTCGCTTAATACTAACTGCACATTTAGACTGCGCCGCGTCGAGTCAGGTAAAAGGTAGTTGTTCATTATTAGGTTGGTTTCTAACATCCACCTGCAAATTATACTAAATTAAAGTTTAAGATCCTTTTATTATGACATCCATAAATATTGTACTACGTTTGAAAATTAACAGTGTCTGAGTAATTATAAACTTTATTTACATAATATGTTAATACCACCGTACAAAACATAAACGGCCAGGAGGACTATGGTCCTCTCATCCTCTGGATTAACGGGTTTACGTGCTTTTCGAAGCACGGGGGGTATCATGCTCAAATTACTTAACAACGAGATCAACGGAGCAGTGTTTATAATACTACAACACTAGTGACATATAAGTTCATCCATGCACAACCATTGATTGTCAAAATCAACATGATTTTGACGATCAATGGTTGTGCATATCGTGCTCACGACCAACGAGGAAATTATTGAAAGTAACCACACTTGCTCGGCAGCCACTGCCGTGCTTCGTACAGTACCACCGGACTCTGGGCCCTTTGCTATAATGCCTTTGATTATACCGGTAGCGCCCCAGAAAGATCACAGGATTCCCATGCTTTGTAATGCCGAAATATGGTCCTGTGTCTGAAATATAAACCTCGTGTAAGAGCTATGTCAACATTTTTCTGTTTTAAAACTCAATTATTGTTCCCATTACCATAATTCCTAAGTAAGAATATAAAATTACCATATTATTACCAAAAGAAAAGAAAATGCACACGTCTATGTATTAAAATACTTTATCACAATGTAAAAACTATAGTGATGTTTCTTGATTGTTTTATGATCATCTTCTGGCTCTGGCTCGTCCTTTGGCTAATATACCCTTGATTGTATAGATACGAACCACTGACAGTGTGGTCATGTTTGCGATAAAAAAAATCTTTTTTACTTTGCAATTATCTTAAATGAACACCATTTATGTCAAAAATTTATAGGAAATAAATCGAAAGATGGACGCATCAGCATCACTGATCAACTGATAAACTACCAACTGCGGACAGACCTAGGAAATAAAAAATCTTATGATTAACAAACATAAACCTATTTGTATAAGGTGACTTATAAAAGCTATTAGTATTACTTAATAGCTTTTTAATTATATGGTTATATTTATTCTTAGTCATTTGTACAAATCCGCCGACCCTTACACTGATGATTTTACATTTACTCGTAGAACTTTTTCTGCCACAAATAAATCGCATTTTCCCCATGGTATTCCCTGGTGCGGCCTGATGATATCGATATCCACCATAGTTGCAGCACAGAATTGCCACTTCTCGTCTTCGTAAAAGTTGCCTTTTTAATAGAATAAACTCTTCATGTAGTCAGTCATTTTGTGGCATTTATTATAAACGGTACGAGAGACGTTTAAATATAATTAAATAAAGTAGTAAGTAAAATTAAAAAAAAAAACATTATTATGTAAATTACAGTGACACATTGCAATACAAATAAAATACACCAACTTTCAACAAGAGTGACGTAACTATTCGGGACTTTCAATGTCATCCTTTTTAGTATTTTCCATAATCGTTGACGCTGATACGTTATTATATCTAAGCCTTCTCTTTGGTTACCATTTCTAAGTATGTGTATGTTCTTGTTTATGTGTAACTACAACATTATCGACTGTGACGATAACTGATTTACATCCCGACGGCGTGCGAGTACAGTGCCATCGCTGTTTAGATCCTTTGTATCTGTTCACGCGATTATACCGATAGGGTCCCCACAGGATAACATCGTTACCATTCCTTGTCGTACTAAAAATTGGCTCGTAATCTGTAACAAACCCTAATCGTTAAGATGGAAGAAAGAAAGAGACGTTTATTGTCTGTCACAAGTGCGATTCGAACAACAAAATAAAAAGAATTTGGAATCATAAACAAATCATTCAGTATCGATACTTTTATGACTGTATGTATAACATCATAGGTATGTCTTGGTTGCATTAATTATATGTCATTGACTATTTCTCAAAATAAAAATTATTTCGTTTAAAAAAATATATTTATTCACTGCTACTACCTTATTTTAAAAAATAGCATGAAAGAATCACAAAATAAATAGCAATGATTAAGCTAATGATTATGTTCACTTCTATGGCTAGCGATGACACTGTCAATAGTTATGATAGTAGATCGACATCCTAATGCGACCCGGGAACATGTCCATCGCACTTTGGTTCCTTTACATCTACTTACTCGATTATACCGATAGGGACCAACGACGATGACATCTCTACCAAATCTTGACTTGCTGAAAACTGCTATGTTATCTGTAATGAAACAAAATGAAAATGATGATCTACGTTAAAGTCGGCTTTTAGTGTAACCCGATGCAGATTAGTACCAGTCTTTACAGGGAGCGACTGCCGATCTGATTTCTACAACCCGGTTAGAGTAAGTTGAAACGACAGTTTCTGGGAAGCATTGTCTGTATAGCATTAAAAAATACCTGAAAACGCGTTGGGTCATTTTGAGTCATATACTTCTGAAAATGTTAGACTAGACAAAAGGAGTTTAAATTTCTTAATAATTATTATCCTTTTGATGCTTTCGAAGTTTGTCAACGAAGTTACGGGCCCGTTTAAAAGTAGTTCAATGCTTTGAAATAAACCCTAGTCCATATTATTTTCCGATTCTTAAGTTTTTAAAACACATCGAGAATAGGGACAGCAGTCTAATCTAGTTGCCATTATTATCTAGTTTGGTCAACTAACTTATCGTTAATATTCGTATGTGATACCTACGTATACGACCGTTACTTTGGCCGATACGGTTTTCGTGATTAGAAATCAGAAATCAGAAATCAGAAATCAGAAATTTATTTGTAAGAATGTAGTTTTACATAGTATGATGTTCATTTGCGTTAAGTCCTAAAACATTCTACCATAAATATGGTGTACAAAATATTAAATGACAATGTCAATCTTAAGTTTAGATAGGTACAATTAGTTCAGATTTATAATAAATAGGTCCAACATGATTTAATAGTATTTTAAATTAGGTTAAAGTTACAATGTCAAAATTAATTAGGTTATGTCGTTCTTAAATTTTTACAATATTCCATATATTCCCTCATGTCATAAAAGCAATTATCTATTAACCAATTTGTCAGCTTTTTCTTGAACATGGGGATGGGGAGTTCCTTGAATGAATTAGGCAACTTGTTATATACCTGAATGGCATTTATGTATACATTTCTCCTAAATATTTGTAGTCTACATTGAGGTACATTTAGTTCATATTTATACATGGTCCTAGCAGCAGCCTTTTTTTTGCTTACTTCTGATTGCGCTTGAAAGTAGTGCGGATATTGCTTTACCAGCATACATAGTTCCTTGATATACATGCAAGGCAACGGTAAAATTTTTAGTTTTTTGAATAAGGGCTTACAGCTGTCCAAAAACCAGACGCCAGCTATTGTCCTAACACACTTTTTTTGTACCCTGAATGCCATTAAAATTTCAACTGAATTTCCCCATAGTATTAGACCATATGATAGCACAGACGATACGTATCCGTGGTATACAGTAACTGCTGCGTCTATGGATACTGTTGTTCTTAGTCGTTTTATTGCATATACGAATTTATCTAATTTATCACAAACGTAATTGATGTGTGATTTCCAGTTACAGTTCTGATCCACTATAATGCCTAAAAATTTTGTGTCTACTACCTGTTCTATGATACTGTCTTCATATTTTATATTAAGATTTTGCAAGTTAGATTGATAAGTTTTAAAATGAATTAATTTTGTTTTATTTAAATTGATTTTTAAATTGTTATTATTGAGCCAAGTTACTATGTCATTCATTGCTTTATTAATTTCCTGTTCTAATTTATTTTTATCTTTACATTTTATTATTAATGTCGTATCGTCAGCAAATAAGACTGTTTCGTGGGATGTTGCATTGGGGAGGTCATTTATGTATATCAGAAATAAAGGCGCTGCCACTACGCTTCCTTGGGGTACTCCTACTGCGTTGGTTTTAAAATTAGATGTATATTCTACTTTGTTTCCATCGATGATTTTTGATATTTTCACACATTGCCGCCTATTACTTAAGTACGATTTAAACCAGTCATTTGCTTGGCCCCTTATGCCATATTTATCTAATTTGCTTAGTAATAATTTATGATCAACGAAATCAAAGGCTTTGCTCATGTCTAAAAAAACTGCGACTACCGGTATGTTGTCATTCATTGCCTCAGTTATTATTTTTATTAAATTAAAACACGCTAACGCGGTAGTGCTATTTTTTCTGAATCCGAATTGCTCCCGACTCAGCAGGTTATACTTTTCCAAGTAGTCATGAAGCCTTTTTAACATTGTTTTTTCAAATATTTTCGAAATTATCGGAATTAAGGTTATAGGTCTATAATTTGTCATTTCAGCTTTATCCCCACTCTTAAATATTGGTTTGACTATTGAGCTCTTTAGCGTGCTTGGGAATATACCCTCTGAAAATGACATGTTAATTAAGTAGCTCAACGGTTTGCATATGTACTTAGCGCTTGCTTTTATAATTTTTGTACTTATCTCGTCTAAACCAACCGCCGTGGTATTTTTTAGGTTTTGGATTACCCTGAACACTTCTATTGGATCAGTAGGATTTAGAAATATTGTACTATTGTGATCGATGTCAATGGTTCTATTTATAGCGTCAGTATTATATATAAATTCATTTTTATTTGTCAATTGTATATAGTGTTCGTTAAACATGTCACAGATTCTTTGTGGGTCAGTGATGATGTTGGATTCTAATATTATTTGTTTTATGTCATTACTGTTCTGTGTGTCACCAATTTTTTTATTAATAATATTCCATGTAGCTTTGCACTTGTTCTCCATTTTCTGTATGTACCTTTTGTTGTGTATTTGTTGAGACTTGTTAATGCAACGTTTAAGTATGATACAATACTTTCTATACGTTTTTGTTAACCTATTTTTGTTAGTTTTATTATGTATAGTTTTTAAATGTAAATAACGTTTCCGTATACATGACTTTTTTAAACCTTTCGTCAACCACAGGGTATTATGTTTCCCGTTTGACTTTTTTATCTTTTGTATAGGAAAACAAAGTTTATAAAACAGAGACCTCCTGATCCCATGCTGTGGCTCCGAAGAGTGTGTTGGTCTTAAAAGACCCAATCCTAATGGTTATGTTCCGTCCTATGGCTAGCAATTACACTGTCAACCGTAACGATAGTAGATCGGCAACCCAATCCTGCTCGGGTACAGGTCCAGCGCACTTTGGCCCCTTTACAACTATTCATCCGATTATATCGATAGGGACCAACGATATGAATGATGAAAACTGGCTGCCAGTCTGTATTAAAACACAAAGTTTACAATTATTAACCTTATTTACTTATATTAAAAATATATACTACTTATACTAGTAGCAAAACTTACAATTAAAATACATAACAGGAGCAAAATTAATAAATAACTTATATGTTAATCACTTCTGCTGGCGAGGTGTTCAGTCCCATGATTAACAATCATTCGTTTTCACGGTATGGGTCCGCTCTTGAGTTGCCTCTCGTAAGAATGTTTATATTAGGTAACCATTGTACTTGTTAGCATATTTTGGGGGTCTGAACTAAACGGTAAGAAAGAAAATTAATGAGAAGAAAAATTAATTAAACGAAGACCACTTCATCCACTTTGGAAATTTTTGTTAACTAATGTGAAAATTTTGTTCTAGGCTAAATAGCCAAGGTATCGCTACCCATAAATATAAGTTTTTGTTTTTTTGTTGATGGCTACTCTGTCTATGGTTCGATTTCAACTTTACGCAAAAAACTTTTCATCTGTGTACAATCAGAACACCCCTAAACAGCAAAACAATACATCGGGAGTTTTATTGCACTGTGGCAGTCTGAATGTTTTAAGTTCCATTTCACTTACGGAGGAAATGGTTGCTTGCAAACTGAAAAGTCTGGACGTTCGCAAAGGACCAGGCCCTGATGAACTTCCACCAATTCTTCTTGCTAAGTGTGCCAAGTCATTCGCGACGCCCTTAACTTATATATACAACCGCTCCCTCGAGTCAGGTTGTTTCCCAACTACGTGGAAGAGGGTTAAAATAGTCCCTATTTACAAAAATGGTCGCAAAAACGATATTAAAAATTATAGACCAATATCGATTATTTCCACCATCCCTAAAATTTTCGAGTTATTAATCTATCCTTATCTGTACAACCACTTGAAAAACGACATAGTAGGCAACCAGCATGGTTTCTTGCGAGGTAGATCTGCTCACTCCAATCTGGTCGCTTTCTCAGAGAATGTGATAGGGTATGTTGACCAACGAATTCAAGTTGACGCAGTTTACACTGATTTTAGTAAGGCATTCGACAAAGTGGACCACCAACTGTTGATACAGAGACTAGAGAACCTCGGAATCCATGGTCTTCTATTGAAATGGTTTCAGTCATACCTAAGAGATCGTATGTCATTCGTTGTTTTGAATGGGGCCCGATCGGAAGATTTCCTTGTGACTTCTGGGGTGCCACAGGGATCTCACCTGGGACCGTTGCTTTTCAATGTTTTTATTAACACTATAATTCACTGTTTCCACCACGCAGAATCCTATCTATTTGCAGACGACCTGAAATTGACTTTGCCTATAAAATCTATGCAGGATTCTTATTTATTACAGGCTGACTTGGATAGGTTGGTTGAGTGGTGCAAAGAAAATAGAATGAAGTTAAATTTAGAAAAATGTTTACATATTAAATTTTGTCGAAATAAAAACATTTATAATACGGAATACTCCATTTTGGACAACACTCACAAGGAAGTGAATAGTATCCGGGACCTAGGAATCTTGATGGATGGCAAATTGACATACAATAAACATATAGATAGAATCATAAGTAACGCAAACAAAATGCTAGGTTTTGTACTAAGGACCTCTAAGCCATTCAACAACTCCAAGACAAAAATTATTCTATACCAGACTTTGGTTCGCAGTAATCTAGAATACTGTTCACAAGTATGGTCACCTCACTATAAAGTTCATAAGCAACGTATTGAGAGAGTCCAAAGAAGGTTTTTGTATAATTTATGCTCACAAAATAAAACCCAACTGCAACAATTCAAGTCTTATAAGGACCGTGTTCATCACTTTAAGCTCCACAGTCTCAATAATCGCAGAAAAGTTTTGGATCTTTGTTTTCTTCACAAATTGATGACATCCAAAACAAATACAGACCTTCTGTCAAAAATATCAATTAACGTTCCTAGCAGGTTACTTCGGACAAATACTTATAATCTCTTTAGACAGTCTTTTCACAAAACTAATTGGGGTGATAATTCTCCCCTTACAAGGGCAACCAAACTGTATAACACTATATGGCGCAAAGCTGAAGTCGATATTAATCATGATAGTCTTAACATATTTAAGAAGAAATTATATAAGTACTTTCAGTTAGAGGACATTTGAATTATAATTCCAAAGAATAATCAACATTAAAATTAAATAATATCTTATTACCCTTAATAATATTTTAATTTTTGTATTCTAATTTGTGTTTTGTAATTTTATTTTCATTCTGACATAATATTATTGAAATTGCAATTTAATTTGAATGTATTTAAATTCTCTTGATATTTTAATCCTTAATAATAGCATGATTGTATAATTGTAGCATGTATTCCTCTTATTAAATAATCTGTATTTATAGCATGTTTACCTACTCAATAATGTGTAAGCTGTGGTTACCTGTAATTGAGTGTGCATTGCAGGATATTATATTGTGCAATTTTCATTTTGTAAAAGATGTTTGTAATGTTACTCGTTGGTAATCCTAAATAAATAAATAAATTTCCTGTGTTCTTACTGTCCAAGCGTTTATTAATTATAATATAACAATTCAGTGGAATTTCTCAGTTTTATTTATAAAGAGCCCTAGAATCAATAGTTTTGTCGAGAGCAACGTTTTTTTTTTAATTTAATTATGGCACACCAACGACTTATTTACTAATACATTTTTAGAAGTAACAATAGTTCATAGAATTTAGATTGATTATCTTTCACCTTTGCCCGCGGTTTCACTCGCATTAAATTCGGGGTAACACAGTTACCCCTTTCTTGATTTGCAGGTACCTGCTGCCTGCAACTTATATAGTATTATAATATGTATAGTATAGCAAAGCTAATATTTCCCTTTTCTTCGATATTTCTCCCTCATTTCTTACTTCAAAAAAATAGCCTATGTGGCGGACACAGGCTATTTTTTCCAGGGTCCCAACTATCTATGTGCCAAAATTCATCAAAATCGTCTAAGCAATTTAGGCGTGAAGACGTAACAAACAAACATACAAACTCACTTTTGCTTTTATAATATTTCATTCATGATTATGTTCGGTATGATGGCGAATAATTACATTATTAAAAGTGAGTATTCTTGATCGGCATCCCCTGGGGTACTTATTACAGTACCAGCGCATTGTGGAACCCCTACAATTGTTTGTCCGATTATACCGGTGGTGTCCTAGATAGATGACAGGGTTCCCATATCTAGTTGTGCCGAAAACTGGACGTAGACCTGAAAAATAAATTCCACGTAAGTATTATTAGTGCAATTTCAGTAACAAGGATGTTAATTGTTATGAGTATTTAAATTGATAATACTGGAGGGTAGTTTAAAAGGGACATTCAGATGGGTTACGAATAGGAGGATATAAACCATTTCAGTACAAGTGCACACTCTGACAAAATGTGCACATTCCTCTTTAAAAATATAATAAAAATCAAGCCGTTTTTTCTTCAATGACAACGGTTACAACAGCTTTTCAACAGTTTAAAACATTACAATTAAAACTGCATGCATATAACATTTCTTGGATGGGTCAGTACAGGTTGAACAGAATCGTTAAACAGTGGGCGCCTGAAGACGGTCGTCGTGACCAAGAACGGCCCACAAAACACTGGCGACGCTGGTTTTGGACGCGTTCCTACAACGTCAACTGGTCAGGTCAGGCAGAACACCGAGAGAGTTGAAAAGGACTGAGAAGATCTTCTCTTTGGCCACAGTTAGAAAATATGGGCCTGATTTAAAAAAAATGTAATGAGCATGTATAAATATAGCTATTAAGGAAAATAATTAGAAGGATAATTAAAAAAATATATACAATCAAGTGCTCGAGTATGCCGGCCGGTAGCAGCCGAGCTCCAGCACAGGGTTCCCATGCCTTGACGTACTGAATACTGGTAATAACACATCTGAAAAAAAAAAAACTTTGGAGACAAGTAGGACATTTTGACGATATGATACATTTAAAGACATTAAGCAACTGGTTCCGTGCGTGTGTGACCGACGGAGTGTTAACCCAACAGATACTTTAACATCGTCACAAGAAAAAAACACTTTCCACTTCATTTTGATCGTCTTTTGTAAAAAAAGGCCTTAATACTTTATATACGTCATCCAAAACTTGCAAATGAAGAAATGTAAATGAATAAATAAATGAAACGGAAATAAAACCATGCTTTTGAAGATGTTGCAGATATTTTAATGGTTATGGTATTATGGATATCGCAATTATTTCAATATTGTGCATTTTTGTAATATAAACATGTGAATGTATGTTTTGTATTTTACAAGTTCCATTTATTAAAAAAAAAATGACAACCGTAAATATCTACTAGTGTGAGAACGTAAATAATATAGTATAAAGAGTAGGTTGGAATGTAATTCGAAATAGGTACGGTGCGTTCAATAACTGCATGATGACTTATTTATAAGAAAATAAAAATCAATATTTCTTAGATAATCTTCTTATAAACTCTTAGTTATAATAAACATTAACTCGCAAGTGAATGATACTTCGTTAATTTATAAATATTGTGGGTCCAATCTCGCCCTGGTCCTTTGACATTCCTTCCCGCTCCGCCCAGAGCGGGATAACTTATTTAATAATTTCCCATCCGCATAAAAAAAGTAACGATGGATAGGTAGACTGTGTGCAGGGACGATAAGGCAAGGAAGTAGTTGTTTTATTAAATGGCGTGTAATCAAAATAGACATTCTGGAATAAATTGGGAAAGGGCAGTAGATAAATGATGAAACTGTATTAAGTTCCCGACATATGACCATGGTATTGTTGAAAATATTTAATGTAGTTGGATATTTTGAAGAAAAAAGTAACAGAAATAAAATTATGACAACTTTGAATGAAACTCAGATATTTTAATGGTTATGTTCAGACTTATGAGTAATTATGACACTATCGAAAGTAACAATACTTGATCGGCATCCTTTGGTGTACCTGGTACAATACCAACGCACTTTGGGACCTTTACATGTAGTTGCTTGGTTATACCGGTAGGATCCGATAATGATGACGGGATTTCCATACTTCGTCGTGCTGAAAACTGGAACTAGATCCAAATCTGTAAAAAAAAACTTGAATGTCAGTACTTACTGAATTAAATATTTTTCCCGTAATAAATTTTAGACGAATTCAAAACACTTCGAACTAAATTTATATATTTATTTTCAATAAATTATGTTTAAGATAACACATTTACGAACAATGTTTAGTAGTACATTATACAATATGTTGATTTGCATCCTCGCCAAAATTTAGGAGGTGCTAATAAAAGTCATAAATAATCAATGAAAATTACGGTACCTGATCAATAATAATATACGGCGCTTTTACGATATGTCTCAGTCTGTTTTAATTTAAGAGTATTATAGAATATCTCCACTCAAGGTAGAGAATCACCTACAGAACTAACAGAACAGTGTGCGTGAGCGTCGGCGCATTCGTATCATACAGCGGCATGCCCCGCACACAGTCCGAGTGTAGTGTACACTTACCGATTTCTGAAAATACGAAAAAAGTAAAAAAAAAAAATTATTTATTTTATTATCGATTCGGGTCGAGAATCATTAGCATAGTTACGTCCTTGAATTTGGCGAGGATGCAAATCAACATGCTGTATACATTGGATAAATTAAATACGAACAGAACTATAACTTCTGACAGTAAAATTCAAAATAGTGACATACAGCCAGGAAAATTAATAGTTTTTTGAGAGCGTCCTTTATGCGTTCTTTTTTCGTACTCATTAATATCCAGTTTGCTATGTCTGCGCTAACCTTAGACGAAGAAGTTTAATACGAAAATTAATTCTACATAAATAAATAAGGTTGATATTCGTATGAAACATTAATAGTCGAATTTCACTCAATTGACCCATCATCTTGTTTGTACACTTGGAGATATTTTAATGTGTATGCTCAGATTTATGACTAACGATGATATTATCTACAGTAAACACACTTGCCCGGCAAGCACGCGAAGTGCGACTGTTACAATACCACCGCACGTTGGACCCTTTGCACCAAGTTGCTCTATTGTACCGGTAGGAACCTATCGTGATCACAGGATTACCGCTAGATGTGTAGCCGAACACTGGCATTGGAGCTGGAATAAAAGAAATGGATGAAGAAATTGTAGAAGATAATGCGCTGTAAGAACTTATCTAGTTTTTCAGTCAAAGGATGGATGGATGAATTATATAAAGAATGATATGAAAGAGAAAGGAATAAATTATTCCGTGACGTCTGACAGGGCTAATAAAAGAAGAAAACGTGTTGTGCCAACGTTCAATTAAATGGGATGGGACTAAGAAAGCTGATGATTTGATGATATTCGAAAGAAATGGTACCTAAAGTAAGAAAAATAATACAATAATAAATGCCTTTATTATTTTTTTTTTATTTCTCTCACTTTAGGTACCATGTTTTTGTTTATCACTAAAAGTCATTGTTTATGTTATGTCATTTTTATAAGCAATAATGACGTTTTCAACAGTAATGACAATGGCTCGCAGTTTGGACCCTTTGTAGCCGGATGTCAGATTGTACCGGTGGTGGCCTGTGATGAGAACAGGCTTGCCAGATCGTGTAGTACTGAAGTATGGATCTGAAACGAAATTATGATACCTAAAAATTATGCAGATGTATAATGTTATAGTAGATGTGCATCCACTAATAAAACCAAATTACAAAAATATAATGATTTATAAATATTAATTTTTAAAAAGACAATAGGAAAAACCACCACTAATCACTGACATCATTTTCAGCTCGGAACCGCCCACCGATGGGTATAATAGGCCTCCCTTTACTTCTTCCATTCTCTCTGTTTAAGCACAATAGTGTGACGTAATTTAACAGAAATAGGTACTAAGACATCAAAGTTTTACAATCATTCTTTATTGTAGATAAACAACTTATTCCACAGTTTTTCAATCTCAACAGCATCTTCAGAAATGTGTGATGTTCGAGTCAATGGTTGTGTTTATAATTCACGGCTGCGATGACATTCTTGATCGTGTGGATCGTCGCTTTACATCCGTAATTCCGTTTAGTGCAGTGCCAGCGCATCTTGGGCCCTTTGTAGCCTGACGTAAAGTTAAACTGATGAGAACCTACGAAGAGAACAGGATTGCCAGATCTCGTTCTACCAAAATATATCTCTGGAATATACACTAGATGTTAAGTACTTTTCTTGATATTACTGTGTTAACGGAAAAAATCATGTTGCCAAATGATGTAAATATGTAGTTCTAAATCAACCTAAAAAGGTTTTCATTAAAATAAAGAGCTAAAACTGCATACAAATAAAATCTGGATATATTTTTTTTTAATTAAGTAGATGTATAATTTAGTGGTTGTATGGCAAACGTTGGCTAATGAAGACATTATCGAGTGTGTAGATGGTCGCTTTACATCCGTGATTCCGTCTAGTGCAAGCCCAGCGTTGTTTGGGCCCATTATAACCCGTCGAGCGATTGTATCGATAGCAACCTCTGGAAATAACAGGATTGCCGGATCTGATTACACCGAAAAACACAATTTCTTCCAAAAAAGAGAAACTAATTGGGTTTATTTAATCATAATTTCCTTAATAATATAATAATTGCTATCGGGTTCAATTTCTATTATTACTAATACATACAATGATAACATTAAAAAGTTGTTATTTATTAAAACATTGAATGAACATGTCGTAAGTACCAATAACTATTTGCTTACAGTTCGAGATGTATGCAGAACATAAAATATATCATTATTTTTTAGGTTTTCTAGTCACTGAAATAATACTTCACTTCAAACTACACGCTTGAGAATGGAATAAATACACAAGAAAGAAGAAGAAAAGAATTAAAGAGAAACAAAAGAAAAGAAAAAACAATCATACACAGATTGAGTTTGTCAATTGGGATCAGTCGGCTTGGTTCCCCTAATACTAAAAAAACTAACGCTTAACATATTAAGGTACTAATAAGTCAAACAACGTCACGACAAACCAAGAAAAAAAAGTAAATTAAAGTATTTAGATGTTTCTTTCGATAGCCCAATACTTCGTCATTTCAGACGTTACTGACTATACACACATTGAGGCACAAAGGGCAGGCTAAGAGGTGGAACATAGTTCAAGAACGATCCTTGCGTTCAATGGTTGTGTTCATTATTCTGGCTGATAATGGCATTGTCAAACGTGAAGATGTTAGCTTTACATCCATTCATCTTCCGAGTGCAGGCCCAGCGTAATTTGGGTCCTCTATAGCCTGTGGTTAAGTTGTATCGAAAAGGGCCTATGATGAGAACAGGGTTGCCAGCTTTCGTTGTGCTAAAAGTAGGCTCTGAAATAGAAAGAGTTGTTTACAACATGCTATCTAATATACAATATGTTGATTTACATCCTCGCCAAAATTTAGGAGGTGCTAATAAAAGTCATAAATAATCAATGAAAATTACGATACCTAATCAATAATAATATACGGCGCTTTTATGATATGTCTCAGTCTGTTTTAATTTAACAGTATTAAAGAATATCTCCACTTCAAGGTAGAGAATCACCTACAGAACAAACAGAACAGTGTGCGTGAGCGTCGGCGCATTCGTATCATACAGCGACATGCACGCACACAGGTTTGCGACGCTCTTAGTTACCTACTGAACCGCGACTATTGACCCGCGCATCAGCTGATTAATAAAATGTTAGTTTTGCCTAAAATTACGTTTTTATTGCAATCCTGCTATTTATAAACGGACAATCCTAAAATCGGTAAACTTAGATCTCTAATAAAAACCAGGTTCACTCACTGTAGGCATTTTATTACATGGAGCGCATGCTCCCAGCTCGCCCGTAATAATAATAGTGCATTGTAGGTAAATTCGGTCCAACGAGCATCATTTTATTTAACATAAATGATTTTGTTTTGTTTTTTTAGTTTTGGTTGATTTTAAATTTTCCTTCCTGCTTAACGGGCTTAGGGACCGGCAAAAATACCTCAGTTGGTGTACCGATCTGAAAATGTTTTCTACTTATTGGAGAAATGATCATGATAATGTTGTCTAGGTATTAGGTATTGGCGTAGTTAAACATTTGAAATCAACTTATTTACACTGGTTATTGATTACGATAATAACGTATTTACAAATGATTGTTTATTTAGAAATAAATAAAATTGGTAAGTAGGTACCTACCTTATGTTACCCGGAGGAATTGTTCCAAATTGCCACCACCACACACCACACACACTTTAGGCACAGATTAGCACGACGACGCTGATTACCTTTCAGTTTACGTAACACTTAAACGTTTGATTTGATGGTGTCGAAAGCACTTTAACTTTTGCTCACTCGACGTAGGCTATCTCCACTAATGGCATATAAACGGACCATCTCCACCAACTCAACATTGGAGTCATTTTGCGTTATCTTGCACTAAAATAATTATAACATACGATGTACCGAGGACGCACCTGCCTGAGGAGCGATATTTTAATTTTTTTGCGAACGTTTTCACTGCACAGAGACAAGGTCAACACTGGTCGCCGGAGCAGAGGCCAGCTGGGCGGGTCATAAGGGTAAAAGTGGGGGTGCGCGGACGCAGCGGTAGAAATACGTGCAATAGTTTGTGTGTTTGTGTGCATTTGCTTTTTTGTAGTGTGCGCAATTTTATTGTAAAGGTAGGAGCAGATCGTCCGAGTGTAGTGTACACTTACCGATTTCTGAAAATACGAAAAAAGTAAAAAAAAACCTACTTATTTTATTATCGATTCGGGTCGAGAATCATTAGCATAGTTACGTCCTTGAATTTGGCGAGGATGCAAATCAACATCGTATATAAAATTCACGTGTCACAGCTTTCGTTCCCATACTCCTCCGAAACGGCTAGACCGATTTAAACGAAATTTTGTGTACATATCGGGTAGGTCTGAGAATCGGCCAACATCTATTTTTCAGACCCCTAAACCTCAGCGGGAGAAACTGCTGGGCACAGCTAGTTAGTACTATAAAATTATTCTTAGTTACAAATAATAAAATTCTGAGAAGCTAATACTGAAAAAAATATATAAATAACTCAAATTATTTGTTTTTCGTTTTTAATTATTACCTGAATTACACATGCTTTAAGCTGAATATAAACTTTAATTGTAACTAATTAAATAAATAAACAAAAACGTGCCTTTAATTTAACAATTACATGTTCCTTTTAAAGCTTTTATGACATTGTCAGGATCCTTTGTGAAATTGTTTTGCAAAAACAAGATGGTTGCCACACTTCAAAAGATAAACAGGTGTCGGAAGATCCACAACACAACTATACGCACTTTTGTGTGTGGGAACGCTAGCATGACTGCTTCCCATTCCCTCTCTCTCTGGACCATGGGCTGAACCAGGGCCGAACGCGAGAGATCGCCGCCGCCAATCGCCTCTACAAGGGCACGGCGGCGGTGCTCCGCCCAAGTTGGGCAGACCGCCACTGTGTGCTCCACCGTGTCCTCCGGGCGATCGTCACAATGGTGTCACCATTGTGACGATCGCTCGGAGGACGCCCGAGCGTTTCCTCCCGCCCGATTATGTGCAGGAACCTCCCGAAACTTCCGTGTCCCGTGAGGACCTGCGTCAGGCGGTGGGTGAGGACGCCATGGCGCCTCTCCAGCCTCTCCTCAAAACTATAAGCACTAATGGTTATGCTCAGCTCTATGATTAAAAATCACATCATTAAAAGTAAATATTGCTGAGCGGCGTACTTTGGGTCCCTTGCAGCCACTGGCCCTATTGTACTGGTAAGCAACTAGATTGACCAGGATTCCCCTGTCTTGTGGTGCTGAAAACTAGTTCTGAAATACAAAATAATTATTTTGTTTTTTTTTTGTAGTTAATCGTTGGTAGGAGCTACGATGATGATTATTTGTCTTGGCAGAATACCGATGGGTTACTGCAATAAATAACAAAAAAAAAAATAATAAATAAATATCTTGGGACAACTCACACACGGCTATCTGATCCCAAGCTAAGCAGAGCTTGTGTTATGGTAACCAGACAACTGATATACATACTTATATAATTCTTAAATACATACATATTATAGATAAATCAGACCCAGACACAGAACAAACATTCATGCTCATCACACAAAGTTTGTCCTGAGTGGGAATCGAACCCACGACCTCCGGCTCAGCAGTCAGGGCCACTAACCACTAGACCAACAGGCCCGTCAATAGAATAGACTTTATTATTAAAATGACTACGGACAAGTATTCATAAGAAAAAGACTTTAATTCAAGAATGGTTATTTGTTATTAGACAATAGGTTAGATACGTGAAAGATATAATACTATATATTATGTTACTACATAATAAACACTATGAGTAGGTTTAATACTTTGGTAATGTATGAGTAAGGAAACATGACACAGAAGGGAGGTGGCCTGTATGAGTACAGGCGGGATGGAACAAAGGAAATTAATAAGAACATCATAATTAACTAAGATAGTCCCCAAACCCGCTCCCTTCGCCACTTCCTAGTGTTTCAGCTGGGGAGAAGAAGTGGCGGAACAAACTCCCCAGCAACACGTCTAAAGGTGTACACAGCTACTATGCTGATGCTTTATTATTTTAATCATACAAGCGGACGTGAACAAGTGTATAATATGAATACCTAACTGTTCTAATGAAATATTTTCTATATATCGCTACATGATCTCGCCCTTCGTCTAGGGACAAATTTTTCAGTTGTTTCAAAGCTCAGAATGTCTTTTGAACAATAAAACAATTGAGGAGATTTATGTGTGTGATAGAGCGTTTTTTTATCTTGCACAATTTGCTTTTTATCTTTGTCGAAATAATAACGAACATCACAGTTTTGCGATTCCGCGTTTTTGCAGATCCAATCTAACGTCTGGGATCGATAGGTGAATAAGTAGCCATCGATAACTGCATACATTTTGCCAGCGCGGTCATTGATCCAGATCGCTAGAAAATAACAAAAGATGTTATAATTGTTATTTTTAATATGTAAAACAGGCAATCGAACTACTGTTTTAAAATTTAAAATGCAAAAGTTACTAAGTACATGAAAATTCATACTATAAACAAGCATATAGCGTGCGATAAACAAGTTCAATAATGAAAAAAAACAGGCTTTTTTAATAAACCACTGCATTTATTGTGTTTACTAATTTTGATGAAAAACAATTTATGAATAAGTCTATATATCTATAATATTAAAAACGGGTTCTAATTACCTAGACTCAATTAATCTAATACTTTTTCAATAACTAAAGAAATTCCCATCGTAAAAACTGTATTGGACACTTTTCACATTAAATGTAAAAAAAATGTATTTTTCTTTCAATCTTACAAATAAACATAATACAACAAATATCTTTTCATTGTACATATATTATAGCGCTTTGCATCATATCTTATCACGAGAAAACTGAATATTATACTCTCATCTTAGTACGCACGAACGACAGCTTTAGGACCTCCACCAATCACAACAGTTGTATGTTCCGTGGTGTGAATAAAGGCAGGCCTACAGGTTTGGTGAAAGGGCAACTCTACCTGTGTTTTTATAACTAACATTTAAGTATTGTACTGATAGGTATTGCATTTCCTTAATTAGGTCTAGAAAATAAAATTAAATAAAATTGATTGATTTAATATCATCAGCATTATTTTATATTTTTATAGGAATCTATCAGATTATAGAATCAAAAAATATCAAGTACGAAGCTTTACAAAATATTTTACTATCTGTACAGAGGGCTGAGACAATTTAGACATTTCTACAACGACTGTCGCCAGGATTGACCTTATGGTTACGTCAGTAGTCACTTTATCAATACATTTGTTATTCACGCATCGTTAATATATCGATAAAAAAATATCCAAATTACAATAGTCACATTGTTTCACAAGAACTTACTGCATACTCGCCCTGATTTAGATTGTCTCAAAATTGACATTAAATTTTAATATAAACACCATTACGGATAATATAACTAGGAGGTGGATGACAATGTTCCAGATGATAGCGTTTTAATACTCTCCTGTCTTTTGTGATGACGAAGCGAGCTTTGCAGTTTGTTGTCACGGTGCACCTAAACGCAATGTTTGCCTTACTCTGACCTTCAATACAGAATGTGTAACCTTGTAGGATAGCTACCTCTTTTCCATTCTGCTTTTGGTACCATTTGATTGCTAAAAAATAAAATATTTTCTTTATTAGTATATTTTATATAAAAACAATTACTGACCTATTTAAAGAATATATAATGTCATAAATAAAAAAATTTAAAATTTTCCTTAAATATTTTGGGTTCGACGATTAGTTTTTCATTGAACATTAGACAAAACACGCGCTTTGCATCACTCACAAACAAACTGACACTCCCTTCCACTCCGCTCAAAGCGGGAGACGTCATTTGAAGATTTCCCATACGAAAAAATTAGACCTAAGATGTGAATTAAAAGTATATTATGTAGTACTTTATCGTCTATTTTATTTCATATTTTCGAGGAATTTTAGCAGTTTGTAGAACCATTTATAAAACAGTCGTGTATTTAAGTAAGAAGCGATACATAACACTTTACTATGTGTAGAGTGAGCTGAGACATTTAGACAAGTGACAACCGTGTTTAAAATTTCTTAAACATTTCTACAACGACTGTTGCCAGGATTGACATACGCCGTCCGGTAGCCCCAGTCATCAGTCCAATAACTTTTGTTTTTTTTTTATTTATTGAAAGAATGCCACTATGTCTAGCTAGGCTCTCAAATACAAAACCCCTCTGTTTCACAAGCACCTAACTACATATTCACTCTGATGTAGATTGTGTAACATTTTTTATTAAATTTTAATATAAACACCATTACGGATTACAAAACTAGGAGGCGGATGACAATGTTTCAGATTAGAGGATTTAATGACTCTTCTGTCTTTTGTGATGACGAAGCGAGCTTTGCAGTTTGTTGTGCACCTAAACACATTATTTGCCTTACTTTGACATTCGATATAGAATGTGTATCCTTGTAGGATGGCTATCTCTTTTCCATTCTGCTTCTGGTACCATTTAATTGCTGAAAAATAAAATTATATTTATTAGTATTTATAGAAAATAACAAAAATATATATATATAGGTATATATATATAAAATTAAAGGATTATGGGATGTAAATAAACGCAATATTAATTGATTATTTTATTTGAAAATATTTAAAATATAATATATATTATGATATAACTGAAATATAATGTCATAGAAAAAAGTAACTTACAAATTAAAGGGTAAACGTACTTAATTACCTATATTTTCTACATATTTCTAAATCTATATTGTGTCTTATTTTAAATCGCTTTTTTTTCCTGTCCGTGAAGTGGCATCTCTTTCAATGTATTTCTGAAAGTACCTATATATTATTATTTTTTATATATATAGTAATCTCGTGTACGTTTTATCAAGACATAAAAACATTAAAAACCGCAGTAGATCGCTGTCTGTATTATAAAAATGAGTAATATCATTTACATTCACAATATGATATGACTGATATTATACTGTTAAACTTTGAAATAAACACCATCACGTATTATAAACCTAGGTGGTGGATGATTGTGTTCCAGATAATACGATCTGATAGATTGTTTGTCCTTTGTGACACTGAAGCGAGCTCTACACTTGCCGCTGTTGGAGCACTTGTACGTATCGGTAGACTTGTACATATGGTCGACAGAGAATGTGTATCCTTGTATCACTGCTACCTCCTTCCCGCCCAGCTTGCGGTACCAATCAACTGTAGAAAGTTAAACATTTAGTCTTCAGAAATGAATAACACAAACAACAAGCAATGCTCGCAAAAATACCTCACACTGTAAAACTTAATCAGACTTTGAGCAAAATTAAGCAAGTTTGTGTACAGGTTTCCTTTACTTTGATATTAAAAAGTGAGATCATTAAGCCACCAAATAAAAGGCCATTTAAGTTTCCATTCAAATTATATTTACAATTTAGTTCCAAAGTCGTAATAAAACACAAAAATGAATTCATTCTTTATATAGATCATCGAAATCAAAACAGATTTACTATTTACTATCAAGATTAATATCATCATGCCATTCATATATTTAACGCAAGACCATGTAGAACAATTTCTACGTAAGTAAGAGAAAATACTATTAATTAGAGTGAAACCATTGTTACATTTATTGACATGTTCAGAAATACATGCAAGATATTTATGTCGGGTTCCCTCTATCTGGCAGAATCTTGATGCTCCGAAATTTATTTGGCATAACACACTTAGCATAATTTTCGTTAACCGAACATTTTAAAGGCATAAAAATTATTTGGTATAATTATCATTTGGCATAATGTTTAAAACTTCGAATTAACAATGGCATACTTTTAAGATGGCAGAATTACATTTAGTATAATTACGATGCGCAGAGTTCAAATTTCGCATAATATATTATTTGGTATAATTTCACTTCGCATACTATGCAGGCGGCAGTAATGGCTAGGTTAGGTTAGGTTAAAACTGTGACCTCCTACCAGAAACGACTTGCGTTAATAGAAAAAAGAGATTGTTTTAAGTAGGTTACCCGGTACTGAACTATTTAAATTAGGATACTTATTTAGTTATTGAATTAAATGACATAATCTCAAATCCAATTAAACAATAACTAAAATAAATGACATTATTTTAAAGAAATAATTAATCAAAATAAATGACAAAGATGACCCTAACTATAAACTTTCTACGATATGACAATTTTGCCGTTTAATGATCATCGATATAAAATATATTATGCCAAAAGACGATTCTGACTATGAACTTTCTGCGATATGATGTTTCTACTTTTTAAATATTATGCCTATGAAGTTTATGCCTAGAGATGATTCTGACTTACAAAATTATGAGTTTAGAATGTATGATAAATGAGTGTCTGCTAAACTATTTTCTGCGAAGTGAAGTTTATGCCATCCGATGTTATGCAAAATAAAATTATGACATAGAAAGTTCTGCTATAAAGGGTGGACCCATTTATGTCAAAGGAGAGCATTTGCACATTAAGGTATTTTTGAGATAATTTAAAAATTAATATTAAATAATACCTAGGCCAAAGGCTAAGTGTTGCCATTCTACGTGGCAACGCTGCCAGTCTCTTGGGCACATTATCGGCTGACAGCTTCAATAAAGAGATTTTTGATGCCCTTTCATAGATTTTTGCTAGTTTAATATTTTAGTTTATTTTATTGTTTGTGTATAAAGTTAGTTCACTCTCAAAATAAAGGTTACCGATAAATGGTACATGGCTGTTGGAGAATCTATAATGTGAATTTATATGTTTGTTAACGCATCCGCAACACGGAGGTGAATATTTTGCTTGCGTAACCACATACGCTCTATTGTTCTTTAAAATAAAATTTAATCTTAAGCTTTAAACAAAATACCATCACGTATTGTAAATTCGGTGGTTGTGTGTCAGATAACACGATTTGATAACCTGTATAGTCTTTGAAATGACAAAGCGAGCTTTACAATTCCTGTTTAAAGTGCACTTATTTATACTCATCGGTTGTCTTATATCGTCTGCCAGCGGAAAATATATATCCTTTTAGCATAGTTATCTCTTTTCCACACAGTGTGCTGTACCATTCAACGGTAAAAATCATTTTATTATTTACTTTCAGCTACGAAAATACTTACCTACACTAAATTTGTTAGACGTTGAGAAACAGTGACAAAAAGCGGCAGAATAAAAATAAAAAAAACATGTCGTTTGTCTGTTAGCCGTGCGGCTAACCGCAGGACGCAGTTGCACAGTTTACAAACCCCAACTGGACCCAGAAAAAAAGGTGCTGAGTGCATCCTTCCGCATAGTGCGGATGGTAAGCGCTGCGGCCCGACTGACGGCCAACTGAGTCGGGCCGCAGCGCTCAGAACGACCGGAGCTGTCACACAGTGTACGATTTAACTTTTCTAGGGGGACAAAACTCGGGTACCTACATTTATTGTATACATAGGAATGTTGTATTAAATAAAAGACAAAACTGAATGTGTAACACATTTAACATACTTTTTTTTTATCTATTAATAAAATTCTTATATCTATGTCTCGCATAGATATTTGTTTTCGAGGAAGTTTTCTTAATAATGTTATGTAATGTATAAAGTAATGCTAATGGAGAGTTTGACAACATCTCAATTCATAAGTACGGGTGTCAGTAAACACGTACACTCTAAACTAAGAAATAAGAGGGCTTATTCGTCAACTCGCGACTGCGCGCGAGTTATCATTTTCCAATTTTACCTATTTTTGTTGTAGTCAATTCGCGACCGAGAGAAAATCTGACGTATGCTGATTTAAATATATGCTGATTTAAATAAAGCAAAAAAATCTAATAATTAGCCAAATGGTATAAATCCTCGTACATTTAGTTGATTTTATTTTGTTTGTTTAGTTTTAGATAACTTCTTGAGTCATAGTTATATTTATCATTAAGAAAATAAGCAGTTTTATATTTTTGTCAAATTATTATTAAAATATGTACCTATATCTATCTCAAAAAACAACTCCAAGACGAATAACAGTCTCTAAGACGATCTTCCGACCCTCAAATCTTATATTATCTTATGTAAAGTAGGTTCTTGATATAAAATTTATCAAAACACTTTTGTAGATGAGCATACCAGTTTTCACTCGGTCGCGAGTTGACTACAACAAAAATAGGTAAAATCGGAAAGTGCTAACTCGCGCGCAGTCGTGAGTTAATGAGGCGCGAGTTGACGAATAACCCGGTAAGTGTTTATCAAATGAAACTAGTAATATACCTACTAATATTTGGATTATTACAAACAGAGATTTTCTTCAAAATTATCTAAAAATATAATGATTTAATTATTTCTTATAAAAAACACCGTTACGTATTATAAATGCAGGAGGTGGATGATTATGTTCCCGACGATAGGCTTTTAACTCTCTGTCCTTAGTCACAACGAAGCGAGCTTTGCACTTCCTTCCAAGAGAGCACATATACGAATCGGTTGTCTTATTACGACCGTGAAAAGAAAATGTGTATCCATGAAGCACGGCGATCTCATTCCCGCTCAATTTACGGAACCACTCAACTGTAGAAAAACAAACATAGATATACTTTAGGTAGGTACCTGTAGGAACGTCATTTACACATTATGACTGTTGTTGTCAATGATCAATAATAACATTGAAAATGTCAATGTGATCATGATCTTATATCATCATCATTGTTCAATATAAAACTACTATTACTACTGGGTATTTCATTTATTTAACATTTATACGATAAATATCAGCTACAATACAACTAGAAGAACTCTGAGAACGTTTTTTTAAAGTATTAGCACCGTAAATAATGCATGTCATTCGATTTAAGTAAAACAAAACAAGTTAACATTTTTCACAGAATGATTAGCACAATATTGAAATGTATTGTCTACTTAATATTTTTTTACTTTTTCACATTTTATATTATTATTAAACATTTATTTCAGATAAGAAAAAATCCATAAATTGTTAGTAATTAAATAAAAATAATCTGTTAGTAAAAAAACTTATCTAATAATAAAAAATATTGGCCTGGAACCCATGTGCACACTGTTCCAGTACCGCACCAGAGGGCAGGGCAGGGCAATCCATCCTATTTATATTAGTTTTTTAAGAAACTGCTGGCGCTGACATGCACTCGTTGCATCAGAGAAGCATAACGTTTGCGCAATCGGTCCGAGCTTAGGCGAAGATTCCTGACGCTCTACAAAAGCGAGGTAGCCCCAGCAGCATCCTAAAACCATTATTATACTGGATACGTAGGGCGTCTAGCGATCTAAGTGTAAACTTCACCCATAGGCTGCAGGTTTACAAAGTCTGACAGAGTACGCTTTGAATTAAGTAACCTTAACTTCCTTTATACACTTTACAAACCGACGGGCAATCATGTTGCAAAACATTGCCAACGCCCTACGTTCCCGCTCAAAATCGGTATCAAAATTATATAAAATTTGTAGCGTACATATAAGCTGGATAGGAGTTTTTTTACGAATATGGCTTGTTCTGGAAAAGGCAAATTAACTAGTTGATCTCAAGATTCTTTCAATATGATGAATGAACCACTCTGTGATGCGTTAACGTCATCATAGTTCCGTAGAGAAATATGGTGGATGGTCTTGCATAGCTTTATTTTTTCTAGCAGCAGAACAATTTTAGCGAATTTAATGTATCAAAATTAATAGATCGAGATCAATTTGAGTACTTTCGAATATGTACAAACGAATACCAAGTACCAACGTAATGTAGACATAGTTGACTATGTACGCATAAGAAAGAGAAAGTTATAATTAGAAATATTTTATTTGACAACAATATTTCGTTTCATACTACAATTTACGTGGTGTTGGCGCAGCGTCTCTTGTCATTATTTGTTATTTCAGTAGTCACTTAATTTCCAGCCATTCATTTTACACAGAGTATGGACTCAGTTATTTATTTGAGAAACATTCAATATGATTGTGTATATCCTTATAATCAAAAACAACATCGTTATGTGTGTGCACAGTCGATTTGCATCCTGTATTCCTCCGGTTACAGCGCCATAATACGACGTTGTGTTTAGTCCGATAGTCCTGGTTGAATTTATGTCCTTTATATAATAAAAGAAACCTGCCACGAAGAGTTTTGAAAAATTCTGGGCCTGTAAGAAATTGTACAATAACATTAGATCTTATCCTCTTCTATAATACAAGACTTTTAAATTCCAAACTAATTATATAGTATTAAAAACTTTGAAAATTTACTTTTGGGTAAGAATAAAAAAAAAAGATTTAAAACATTTTATTTGTTTGTTAGTAGATTTTTTAGAGTTTTGGATTACTAAAACAATTATTTACACATTTATTTAAATTCTACTTGCACTTAAAGAACGCCTTCTAATTATTAACAATAAATTTGCCGCAATTATTATGTCATAGTATAATTTCATATTTAAGTATAATACAAGCACACATTATATGTATTTAGCATACTCAGTAATTATATATATTTGTCGCATCAAGGGTGGCCGAGATGGGAAACATCGGGTCTTCTTCGTGATCCGACATGGTTAGGTTAAATAACGGCACTGTCACTAGGCACTCAAACAATAAAATAATCAAAATAACTTTATTCTAATTTAAACTTAACCAATAAACAATTCACAATAAACAAACACGTGCGTTGGTCCTGGGCGTCTGCCAAGACTGACTGAGTTCGACTGAGCAGTCTGACTGACTGACTGACTGAACCTCTGCACTCGGTCGCCCCGTCACTTATAGCTTCATCCCTTCTACCGACGATCGTGTCCAAGCGCGCGCGCAGCACACTTGCGTTTCCGGTTGCGATATTATTTAATTTAGTTTACAAACGAAATGTTAGATGGCGCTGTTGGCACTGCGCCATCAATCCACGACATATTTATATATCTATAATACATTATATATATTTATATATCTATAATACATTATATATATTTATTTATTACTGTTCCTGCAAAAATGCACAATATTGTTACCATTTAATGAAAATAGCTTTTGAGTTTAGCAGAATGATTGTGTTATGTATGACAATGTTCAGGTGATAACTGCCCTGCAGCCATTGTTCCTGTTGACACATCACCAAGACGTGCGCCATGAACATTTGATGAAGAAACTCATGTAAACACAACATTTATTTACAAACTAGCTGTGCCCAGCGGTTTCACTCGCTGCCCACTTAGGGCTATGAAAAATAGATGTTGGCCGATTCTCAGACCTACCCGATATGTACACAAAATTTCGTTGAAATCGGTTCAGCCGTTTCGGAGGAGTAAGGGAACGAAAACTATGACACGAGAATTTTATATAAGTATTAGATAAATAACGTTAAAAATTTAGTGACAGCAAAAAACTGCAGAAATCATAACGTTTTCAGTCGTCATAATGCTACCAGTCGTTTGCATTTAGTTGTTTTCGTTACTAAATTATTATTGTTGTTGGGTTCTAGAACATTAATGTGAATATTTGAGAAAACAACACCCCAAAAGTTTATGTTTAGTACGAGCGCCTCACTGTCAACGCTAATTCACTGTATTTATTGTGTCTAGTATCTCAGTGGTTACTATGCTCGCCCTTCCTGTTGATGACATTCCTTCCATGCGTAAGTACGGTGACCCTGCAGCCGTGGGCCTTAATCCTGCACACCCAGTAAGCGTGCCCTCCCATCCTCTTATTCCCGATGTAACCTTCATTTTCCATCAGAAGCTTCAAACCTCCTCGAGGTGTTCGTATTAATACATGTACTAGAAATAAATAAAACTAGTATAAGCTGCTAGTAGTAGTTACTACGCCTTTATATTTCCCAACAGATTTTCAAAATAATCAGTAGGTTAGTACTCATTTAGGTAAAAATGTTCATTAGTTTGTTTCGTAACTAAGTATATCGTGACATATATTGTATTTATGATATTATACTGTGGAAACTGTGGAAAGTAACAACTTGTCTGCGGGAAATGGGCTGGTACTGGTACTTATATTTTCTTTATCTTTTCAAACAAACAGTAATGGTAGAAATCCACCATACCTTAAATAGCTACATTGTAGGAATAACATGAAATAGTATATTATGCACATAAATAGCAGACTGGCCAAGGCGCCCCGCTACGGTAAGGCGTCGCTCACGTAGAGTCATCGTTACCTTCTCCCAACAAGCACACTTGTTGTTGCACAGCGACGCCGTTCACTTGCTTACACTGAATTGACTTCTCAATGAGACTAACCAGTGTTTTTACGTGTACAATGACTTCCAAAGTTATTCAATCAAGTTAACATGGCGTCAACTACTTCTGAATTCAATGCGCTATATGTAAACGAACAAGTCAGATATGGTTATGACGATTCTTAATATCAATGACTTCTTCATCCATGGTCACAATGAATGCTGGACAGAGCAGTCTCCCTTTCTTGACACACCGCCAGCTCGCACGAGGCCCGAGTCTGCGTCTGTCTAACCGCTTGTTGTACCTGTGCCCGCCTAGTTCTAAGACCGGTCGCCCGAACCTCGATTTCAAGAACACTGGCAGTAATTCTGAAAGTTACATACAAATAAATGCACTTATTTAAGTAACACCAGTCTTGAAAATGATGTAACATTGGGTGATTGCCGCTTTCGATTTCAAGAACGGAGAATAGATGAAACATCATTATATTTAAGAATCAGAAATTATAGTTTTAAAGATTGGCAGATGTACCTACCAAGATATTTATTGTAATATTTAAACATAATTATAATCCATCTCAAAATTAAACAGAATGTGTAAAGCGCCCCTCATATTTTTCAATAGAATGATGTCAACGATTAAACCTGTCAACAACATAGCACTGTTTCTAAAAGTAACGTTCAAATAAAAATGAATTTCAGAAGACTGACACCAAGCATAATCTTCTAATATGATTTTGTAACTTCTCTTATTTAATTACAAACTACTCTCAAATATAAAATCTTTCATATCGTTAATATCCTACTTAACTTATCCTTCCTACTGCCTACTAATATCATAAATGCGAACGGCTAAACGAAGCTTGATTAAATCTGGTACAGAGGTGGGAATAACACACAGCCGCGGGCGCCAGCTAGGCATTAATATAATAATTATTGTATACACAGTTCACGCAAAGTAATAATAGAGAATTAGCGACTAGTAGATAACAACCGACAATTAACTAAAACTTAAAATTATAGTTTTATCTTGGCATAACCAACCAAATAAAACAAATGACCAAGTACTTAGTTCTAAAAAGTTTTCTAGTGGAGTTTTTAGCGACGCGGGTCGGGCGTTTTACACCAGGGGTAGTGTGTTTACTAAGGCCTACACCACAGTGCAAGAAAATAAAAACAGATGCCAAAATAGGTTGCAATATTTTAATAGGATAGGTTTGTTATTTATTAGGAAAGTCACGAAAGATCCCCTTAACACATGATTTTCAAAAGTATTTTATAAATGTTTAACGACTAGGTTTCTTTTATGACTTTTGGTAGTTTATTAAAGAAGATGTTATATTAGTGATTATTTATTAAATAATCACTATCTTCTTCATATTTATGTACTTACGACGTTACATTCTCAACATTAGTATTAGGTATATTGTAATCTAGAGCAGTGAAAATAAAAATAATTGGTTGTGAAACGATACCCGTCGGCTGTATCGCTATCTCCGATATACGTCATTCATTTTTTTGCGAGGGCTTCGCAAATTAGTTTAAAAAAGGAGTGTGTGTTAAGTGAAATAGAAAAAGGGAAAATGGAACGCAATGATTTGAAAATTCGAACTAAAATAAAATGTAATGAGGAAAAAACATCTTTTTATTTTCATGATTGGTCTTAAGGGGAAATTAAAAAAGTTGAGATTAGCAGTAGACTAGACCTATAACTATAAACCGAAGATGATGGTATATACATTGTGCTAACATATATATTTTTTTTATTTAGGAACTTTGTCGTCTATTCTGTCAGCGTGTCTAGTGGTTATGGTGGTCGATAAACTGGACAATTTCGTTGTCAAAAGTTTTGATGACGGATGGGCAGCCGCTTTGCTTCTTGAGACAGAGCCAGAGTCCTCTAGGCCCAGTTCTGTAGCAGTTATGCTGGTAGTACTTGTAGGGACCCCGCTGTAACATCGGCTTCCCTTGTCGTGATACTGTCCGTATTATAGCTGTAACAACGATACTTTTGTAAATTATATCATGTACGAAGAGCATAGTGTTAAAACGACAACGTAGATTTAATCTGTGTGTAAAATTAAGTTTGAACAAAAAGTATTATTCCTTACTTACACCTATTATAACCAAGACTGCCATAGTGCAGCCAATTAATATTACGTGCTCATAATTATAATATCATGAGCATCAAGTGGATCGACGTCATCTACTGACTGATAAACCACTGTCTGTGGCTTACGTATGTGTGAGATCAGAACGAAGTTGAAGGAGCAGGTGATTTTACTGAAATTATATGGACATGTTGGTTCCAATACTTCCGATCTCTTGAGACCGCACATGATTCTGTATGGACTGAATTAGAGTAGATGTTCTTTTATTATGCACAGTAGTTACGATAAAAGTATTCTATTGTTAATTTTTTATTACACTTATAACTCTCAGCAATATTGATTACTAGTCGTAAATAACAGCACGAAGCAATTTTTTTTTCTTTTACAATATCAATCCAACGCGTTTACGTAAGAAACCCACATTTTTAAAAATCTCCCGTGAAGTTGGGGAATGGGGGAGAGGGACAGAAAATAAAAAAAACACCTCATGTGATTTATGGACGCCCACTTTTCCATACCTTGAAACACCAAACTTTATCCGCTCTTAAACGAAAATTCAAGCTATAAAGGTACTGGAAAATATGAAGGCATGATTTTACAATCATACTAGCTTTTGCCCGCGGCTTCGCTCGCGTTATGTTCGGGGTAACACAGTTCCCATTTCGTGATTTGTAGGTACCTTTTCTTCCCTCTTTCTCCCTCATTTCTCACTCTTTGAAAAAAAATAGCCTAAGTCCGTCTCCAGGGTCCCAACTATCTCTGTACCAAAATTTATCAAAATCAGTTTGGCCATTTGGGTGTGAAGACGTAACAAACAAACTCACTTTCGCTTTTATAATATTAGTAAGGATTACCATTTTTTAGTTGGTAAGGTAGTTAAGTAGGTATGTGAACTCACTTACTAAAAAATACCTTACTAACTATCTAGTTAGTAAGGTAGTTTTTTTTAACACAAGTAAATAAACGAACAGCAATACCGAAATTAAAAAGTTCGTCATGTGACAACCACCACTGCATCGGTTGATCAGCCTAAAATTAATGGCAATCAGGCAAAAATAAAAATACACTAATTTAAAAGTTATTTATTTTATTTAGTTAAACTACCAAAACTCACTCAGTACTTTTGTGATTACAATTAGTTACATACATGATCAATTGTCACAAGGATATGCATCCCCTTGACTAGAACTAGTAATACTTGTTTAATTTCGGAGTCACAATATATTGACAAAAACGTTTTTAAGGTTTTTTACACAAAATAGACACACACACACACAGTTTTGAAAAAAGTAGGTACATACTTATCTTTGGCTTAACATTTAGGTAGTTTTGAACAAACAACAATGTTGTTGTACGTCTGGCATAACTCCATCTCCCTCCCATAATCACTCGTGATTATGGCAGTTCTTGTAAGCAAGCAAGTCGTTACCGACAGTGACAACCATCGCCTTACATCCCTGTCCTCTTGTACAGGTCCATCGCGCCTTCGGACCTGTACAACGATAGTATTTATTGAAACGGTGATGACCAATCATCACCACGGGTTTTCCGAATCGCGACGTTGTGAAAACCAGTCCTGGAAAAAAAAAATATTTCAAATTTTCATATGCATTCAAAATTAAAATTCAGGGGTTTTTTTTTTATTTTCGGCGAAAATTCAGCACTTAATGAATAGGTATGTAATATGAAAACGACTGTTCACCCACGCCGACGCTCCATAATTCACATTTTCTGAACTTCATTTTCACTTAATAAGCTGAATCCAGTCATCACTTTAGGAAATGGAAAATGAAATTCGTTCCCTTTATTAAACTCTCTATTTTTACAACATCGAAGATTATCTAATAAAATGTTCAATAGTGCACAAAACATGTAATTACTATCAAACCAAGACGGAAAATTAAAGCCATCCGTAAAATAATTGATTTCTATTTTCACTAACATTTATTTGACAAAAATCAATGTGTGTGGTCATTTTTAACAGCTATTATGACGTCATCAACGGTGATCAGTGAAGCAGGGCAGCGGCGAGATCTCGCCTTCACACAGTACCACCTGGCTCTAGTACCAGAAGTGCTAGCGTGCCTGTTGTATCTAAATCGTCTGGTTTTCCATACCTTGAAACACCAAACTCTATTCGCTCTGAAACGAAAAATCCTGATGAAATAAAAACCTATTTATTTTTATTTATTTATCGATTTATGTACATACACACTGAATACAGAAAAATGAAAGAAAAAGACAGGAATAGAAAACAGGTACACAGGTAATGCTTATTTCTATAGAAATCTCTTCCAGCATGCCTGCAAAAGGAGAGTATAATAAAAAGAGATGTAGACACAGTGCGTAAAAAGAATACATAAAAAACAAAAGCAAATAATGAATAAATTCAATATAAGAATATACTTAGACACATACAAGTACAAAGACAAATATATAACTTAAATACAATATAAAATATAATAATAAATACCTATGCAACTATGGTGAAATTGAAAGATAATGTTCTTTTACTCTTCTCTTAAAAACTGAAACAGTTTGGCAGTCCCTAATGTCAGGCGGAAGCGAATTCCACAACCGCACAACGTGAACAGTAAAGGAGTAGGAGTAGAAGTCGGTAGAGTGGGGAGGGGGTTTGAGGACCTATTGGAAAGTATGTACAAATTATCAAATAAATATACCTAGGTTTGTGTACAAATAAAAAAAAACAAAACTTTATTGGCATTTAGGTACCGTAATATACGAATTCCAATAAATGCACTTATATAAAATTAAATAATAAGAACGTACACATTTGGAAATGAGTAGGTACGTGCTGTAGTAATTATCAGTATGGTCCAAACAATGTAACTACTTAAGTCCCGGAAATTGATAGCACATTGTAGGTGTGCACAGCGCCCAACTAAGCTTTAAAAAACCAGTATCTCTCTATGATACGAGAGATACAAGGCGAGACCATGTTTGCAGCTAAAATAACATGTGTATCTATTTTGATGTACACAATAGTATATTCTATCTATCTGCTAAAAATGTGTAGCTAGGTGTCGCTGTGTGAACCTACGTATGTCAAATCATCGTGTTATCACTGTCACTTGTTATGGGATAACAAAAGACGGTGCACAGCTCAAATTTTGACGACGAGTGGAACTGTTAAGCCTACAGTAAGAATACATAGCTAATCCGAAGCAAGAAACAGATACCTCTATTTATTCAGGCTAAATTATCAAAATACCTAAAACTTAATAGTTTACAGATTTATTATTATTAGTTAGTTTTAGAGTGTTCAGTTGTGATTATGCTCAGTCACAGCCTTAACAACTTGGTAGTCGATAGTGGTGACTTTCGCTCGGCACTTTGTTGCGATTCTCCTAGCACAGGACCAGTGGATCATAGGCTCCTTGCTTCGCGTACGTTTATTAAACCGATGACTGCCCATGAGTAGTAACAGAATACCTAGTTGAGACGTCGTAAACTTGATGTCTGAAAATTAAAAACAAAAGGTAGCATATTACAACGAACCAAAAACACTCTCGATTAAGACACTTTTCAAACAAAAGAAAACATCTAAACCAGTCCACCTGTGGAGGAGCTACGATGCCTCAGACAGACACACAGATACACACTTCAAACTTAAATCACCTAGGGTGTTTTAAGTTTGAAGTGTGTATCTGTGTGTAGGAGGGGATTAAAACAAAAATTTAATAATAATAATAAATCAATTTATTTCAGGCATCAAAGGCCCATACATACTATACACAAATAATCTTAAATTTATAAACTAATACATATTTTATAAAATTAAATACTACTGCACATGAGGTGACGGCTTCGTGTTTCGCTGCGAGTTCGGTATCCTTCCACGAAAACGTCGATACACGACACCTTTCGGCCAAAACTCTCCTTTGAGGAGGGTGTCTAATTGGCTAGTCGGCACACGCACCACAAACGACTTAAAATTAATGTCATGGCGCGACTCCAACTGCACGACTCTCAAAGTCCAGTTTGTCTTCACACGTACAGACGCCTGCACATCAAGCTACTACAATCTGTCAGATTTCTTTGATAGATTTTCGACTTTATTTCTAAAGTATTAGGTTCAAGATTCATTGGGAAAAATTGACAGTTTCGGGTAGCTTGACCTGCTGGCGTCTGTACATACTCCACGACGTCCTCAGTCGCCGTGGTGTGAAGCAATCTCGACACGTACTGCTGCGTCGTGGGTAATGCTGGACGCAGCAGCGTGTTGGATCCTGCCAGCGCGGTGCCGCACTGGTTCTGACAAGGAGGTTTCTTCTTTTTCTTTTTTTCCACCTTTATAAAACCATCCTCTTCGCTGGAACCCCTTAACAGACCTCGTTGTCTGCGTTATGAGGATTTAAACACTCCTTCTTACCCCTTTTCGTTTTGCCAGCTTGCTGTGTTGTTTGCGACACAGCAGATTTGTTTGCGGCAACAATAGCGGAGTAGGTACAAATAGGGGTCAAAGTACCTACATGCGACACCACTTCAACCGGCGTCGAAACAGCGTCGTAAGCGGCGGAACAAGATGTAACGCACGCATTCTTATCAGCGGGTGACGCACTGCAACTCGCCGACTCAAAACTGCTAATGGATGCATTATGCGCTCCGCACCGAACATTCAAGCTAGAGGTGATAGAGGTTAATGCAAAACATATTGTTTTAGAAAAATAGACAAATATGCTTTAGCAAGGTAAAACACTTATGTAGATACTGTACCTACATGAATATTTTACAACAAAGAATACAACCGTGTGATCTTTTCACTACTAGATCAGACAAGCTCGTTGCATAAATACAACTACGTCTTAAAAAAATATTCTCACCTTCAAAAGAAACTAGAGAAACTTTTTTAAAAGGACGTGGCGGTACGATCATGATTATGGTGTTGAACAATCTTGTAAATCTCGTTGTCGATTGTGAAGATCCTGGCTTTGCAACCGCAGGAGACCTTCACACAGACCCAGCTCGCTTTAGGACCCTTGCCGCTCTTTCGCTTGTTGTATCGATACCCATCGTACTCTAGGACAGGATTCCCAAATCTGGATTTTAAAAACACCAAACCTGTAAGCAAAAATAAAATATATTTATAGTTAATAGACAAGAAAGAATATAATACAATGGTTTATACAGATGTACAAAAATAACTCGGGACGATTGAGGCAAAACATAGAGACACTTAATAAAATAAAATATTCAAATTAAAGCCAGCCTTTTATTATCTTCTTGAAAAACAAACAAGAAACGTCTATACTTTCAAGGAACTAAAATAAGATAGGCACGTGTAGTACACAAATCAGTGTTTGTACACGTAGTACAAAATATGTGGCAGTCCAGCAGACCTCTATGAAAAAACGATCTATGACAATTTCATAAATATATCTTAGTGGCTGATTTTTACTAAAAAGGGCCATACCTATTCACTAGGCCTAGAAAACGCTGGCATGACGTGACGACTAAGAAGCGTTTGACAAATATTGTCAGAGGTCCGCACAGCGAGAACAGAGGAAAGTAATAAGGAAGACCTTTTCCGAACAGTTGGGCAAAATAGGTTATTTAACATATTAATTAATAATATTTCTTACTAGCTTCCGCCCGCGACTAGATTAGATTATTACTTTGGGCTAACGCTAACTTTAACCCGCGTGATGATCGAAAAGAAAAATCTTGCTCTCCCCTTTTCTTCCCTCTTAAAAAAGTGTCGCTTTTTTAGCCTGTGTCCGTCTCCAGGGTCCCAACTATCTCTGTACTAAAATTAATCAAAATCGGTGACGTAACAAACAAACCTACTTTTGTTCACTTTTATAATGTTGGTAAGGATTCATGATTTTTAGGGGTTATAATTACACTTAGGAAAACTATACCGCAGCAAAAACTTTAAGCAAGTAATTTTACTGTCATTACAAAAAACAATGTTCAAACACGTTTAAATAAAATATTGTCAGTGGTTGTGTTCATTCAAAACCTTTGTAACTTCGTCATCTACTAGTACTATGGTGGCCCTGCAGCCAACTGGATACTTGTTGCAAATCCACCGAGTCATCGGCGGGTTACTGCTACTATGTTTCGCATAGCGGTAACCACGCCAGCAAAGAGATTGCCCACCACGTCGAGACCTCACGTAACGCAGATCTTTAAACAAAAATTGGAATTAAAAATATTGCCACACACACACTATTAATTTTAACGAAAGACAAGTTAAGAAGAAACATATCATACACCTCGGTATAATTTGCGTCCGAGACACCCTTTCACTAATAATAGATTTAACCGTTCTCCAACTGCCCCCAGCTATAGAAGCCCACAAACACCAAATCAAAGTCAATCCCATTCAAACTACGCAGGACACAGACGCTAATGGATAACAGGGAGATGCGATCTGGGACCGGGAATACTAAACTCCCAACAAGAAATTACCAAACGGGTGATATGAGTCCTTTTATTAATATTTTCATAGCTACAGGCCTATACTGCGCTGATAGACAGGCTTGCTTCAACATAAAACTCAAACATATGTACTAGTGACAATATGGATCATTTTGTGAGAACCAGGAAGTTTATTAAAAACTTCTGGAAATGTGGAAGTAAGCTTCACAATAGGCTCTTGTGCTTTTATGAACAAATTTGTAGTGATTAAAGATATTAATCAAAATCTTATACTTGGTCAAGATTTTCTACGAAAATATAATGCAGTCATTGATTTTTATAATAATGAATTATTGCTTAAAGGCAAATTTCGTGTAAGTTTCTGTAACTTCTTCGACCAAAATGGCAAATAACTGACATCTTCTCTAATATTTGATGATTATCATGACCACACAAAAATAAATAAAAGTGTCATGGATAAAAATATGCCAGTTGAAGAAAAAGGTTGGAAGTCAATTTCGAAAATTGATTATTTATACTTTTTTAAGCTAATTCAAGACGATGTTGAAAGTCTTAGTTCACCTTCAAAACTAAACATTAACGTAATAAATGAAATTAACATTAATCCAGAACTGGAAAGTTACTGGTAACACTCAATCTTCAGTGAAGCCAACTTTACAAATAAGGAGCATAGCCTTAGCAAAGTGTGTTGAGTTGACACAATTGGTAAAGCTGATGGTTAAAGTCCGACAGTTCAGTCAATATGGACTGCTAATACTTATTTTTTTATTGAAAGCCATGAATAACCCGGAATGGATAGATGGATTATAGGTAAATTGGTCGTTAGCCTCTTTTCTTTCCTTGAGACTCAATCGCGTCCGATGGAATTAAAGATTATAATGTACAGTTTAATTTTATTTTTCAACCCTATCTGGGTATATATGAGCTTATCATATATTTGTTTTTAGGGGTACGTATCGTTGCCTTTCGGGGTTTTGCTGCGACAAAATTTCCATATACTTGATTTAAGATTTGTTAAGTGCACGTTAGCACAAGTTAATGTATAACTATTATAACTTTAAATGGAGTGACACATTATTTTATACCGGTCATTGTATTGAAATTACCTCTCCAGACGCTTGCCTATTTTATTTTCCCCCATAGGTAGGGATTCTGGTTTAGGGTAAGGCCTTGAGTATTTAAAATGAAATTAATGTGTTTCTAGACAAACACAAAAATAAAATAAACAAACAATGTAATGTTCAAAATTCACATAACAAATAACCAAAAAATTATCAATTAGGATAATATAACCAAACCAAATAGATTGCGCTTATGAATAAAAACTAGCCAACTAACTTAGAACTAGAAACTTTAACTGTCATCTAATGCTGATGCTCATTGGTTGTCTTGACGATGACGTCATCGAGAGTAATGATGGCGGCCCGACAGCCCGACGCTATCTTAGACACGTCCAGCGCCGCCGACGGCCGCAAGTAGATACGGTTGACCGCGTAAACCGATAAGGTCCCAACTCTATTACAGGATTCCCAAATCGACTTTCACTAAACACAGGTACTGCGAATTGAAATGACCGCAAGTCAATACCTATTTGTGTATCAGTCATTATGCACACGTAAGTATTGACTTGCGCCATTATTTATCATTGATTGAATTGTATTACCTAATCTTATTCCAGGGCAGAAAAGAGATGACGCTGGACACTCTGTACAGGCTCCATCTTATTTCCACACTGGAATGATAGTTTAACAATTGTGCTTTAGTAGACCAGAACAGCACACAAAAAAATCATCAGAGGTTTATAAAAAAAAACAATTGTTTTAAATCTACGTGATAATTATTGTACAATTGATTGGATAGTTAGGAAAATGAAACAGAAAATATAAATTTAATCTTTAATGTGCAAAATATTAAATTAAATAGGAAACCCGATAAGTACCAATTATTTTTTAAACACTAAATAATTCTTAAAATTACCAAGTTAAAAATGGTTGTGGTTTAAATTAGACCGGATAACATTTTCCCCGAGGGTAGTGATTCTGGCTCTGCACTTGGTTCTGGTCTTCGTGGTGCACTGCCATTGGACATGGCCGTTCCGTCGAATGACCCCGGAGCGAGCAAAGCGAAATCCGTTCGCGACCAGGAGCTCCGTTTTCCGATCACTCAGTATTCTGTGGACTGGCGAAATAATGAGGAGTTATAGCTCGGTTTTCTACAGGTAGATATGTAATAAAATTAGTGTTAAAGGTCAATAAAGAAATAAATTACAATCATCAAGGTTACATTACGTTTAATTCAATGATTATGCGACAAATAACTTTTTATAACTAGATCGTCGACAGTTGTGACGAACGCCTTGCATTTAATTCGGGTGTTTGGCTTATTTGTCAACTCGCGCCTCATAAAACGTATTTACAGTCATCTGACTGTAAATACGTCAGATTTTCACTCGGTCGCGAGTTGACTACAACAAAAATAGGTAAAATCGGAATGTGCTAACTCGCGCGCAGCCGCGAGTTTATGAGGCGCGAGTTGACGAATAAGCCGGGTGTTTCTTGAACATTCCCAACGGTTTTTTTTATATTAATTGGTATCCTAATACGGATTATTATGTTTTTAGAATACTTAACCTTAAATTAATTGGTTTACTTTTGGTCGGTTCGTTAAGGGCAGAAGAAACATTCCAAAGATCATAGTGTTAATGAAATTATATTTGATTTTCTTATTATTTTATTTACGACATCTCATTATCTATCAGTTTTCTGTTCTTTGTACTTATGTGTATTTTAGTATATTTGTAATGTTAGTAACAATTTATAATTAAAAAGACTATAGTTTTATAAAACAATTTATTTCCTCCATTTACCAATAGGTACAATATCTATGGTCGTAAGTAACAACTCTTATTATATTTATATATAATAAGAGTTGTTACTTACGACCAAGTTATATGTTGGTTATTTTTATTATGCTTTTACCAAAAAAAAATATGATGGACGTACGTATGTTCATGTACATGTTTAGTGTGGTTCACTATGGTTGTGTCTAAGATTAGAACACACAACGTGTCTCTCTATAGTTCTTATAAAAGCTTTGCACTTGTAAAGTTTCCTGAAGGCGCACTGCCACCGAATCTTTGGCCCGAAAGTCTTCTCCTTGTAGAAACGAATGCCATCAACCACGAGCATCGGACAACCCCTGTTTGAGGTAAGCACTTGCACTACAAACACAAAAATGTTGTTAGAAAATTATACAAGTACCGGTTACACACAACATAGTCATTGCCCATTCCACATTTGTTGAAATATACCAAACAATTCCGGCTCTCGGTAGCCGTACCAAACAAATAGACAAATGGTTTAGCCAGCAATTTAAAGTGGGACTGTAGACTTAATAAAACGACAAAACAGAATTATAAACGTATAATACGTTAAGGAGTAAACTATTTTAGACAAACATTATTCATGATTGATACTTAATAAGAGATTCATTATTTTATCTACCACCGAAACCTAAATAAAATTTGTGTAAGTTAAATCAGTTTGACATCTTAAAACTACATATACATATTTTTATTTAATTGAGAAGAATTACTTCTGGCACAGTTTTTGGGAATGTAGGATAAGCCATATGTCGACTTACACAACGTTATATCCTTAACCCTTCGCGCAACAAAGTGTGCAGACGGGTGCAAAGTTTACATACATTTTTGTTCATCTGATATCCACAGTTTTGTTCTGATTTATAAAAACGATTAATAATAAGTGTAGCTCCGTTTGAACTTCACAGGCTGGCAGTGTCAATGTGATCGAAGTATATAATAATATAACGATTAAAATAAGTCGCAAATTGTGTAGCAAAATAAGATCCTCTTCCCAGTCAACAGCGTCACGATAGAAGTGAAATAGTTTTTGCCAAGTCACGGCTGATTTTTTACTGGAGTTACCCAGAGGAACTACCGAACCGTCAATCTGAATATCCGCAACTAGAATGTTTATACTATCATAATATGAAAATCGCTTTTCTCTACGTAGAGCAACGCATTACGCTAGTAAAACGAGACTTGTCTTGATAATTTCGGGACCGCAGCCCCGACAACAATCGATAAATATTCTGTACTAGACTCTATTAGCAGTAGTATGAGCTAGCGCGTCATGGAACCCCCACACTCGCACGATGGCGTTGTCCATGGTGTACAGGGACGCTCTGCAGCCAGATTTAGCTTTCACGCACACCCATCTAGTTTTGTTAGCGCGTTCATGAACTCGGTTAAATCGGTACTGACCAATTATGATGACCGGGTTACCTCGCTGAGATTGCGCAAAAACAGGGTTCAGACCTGCAAAAAATCATTTATTTTAGTAACTGGAGAATTAATACATATTTATAAATATATTATAAGACGCAATAATTACATAAGACATATCAGTGCATTTTACAAAAACATTGTAGAAATGCGCCGAGAGGTAAGAATTATTATTGTACAATGAGTATTGCGTTTCTCAAAAGAGACACGTGAGTGTCTACGTGTGACAGATGTTAAATATGTCAAATGATAAAAGCCAAGAGAATCATTTTCCTTTTTACTAAGAGGGTTTACTTCGGCCACCGAGCAAAATAAAATAAACGAAACGAAACTGGCATACTTATTATCATTACAATGAAATGTTTATACAGATTTAATATAGGTACAAAACAGATTTGTTTGCACCTATTTTTTTACCTCCCTCTTTCTCTTTACTAAATAAGTTACAGATGCACTTATAATATCAGAAGCTATTGAACACCTCGCCTGGCTTGACTATGTACTTCGCCAAGCTGTCGATATACATTTTGTTAAAATATGAGTACAGGATGGTTGTGCTCTAGGCAAGTCTCCACTGGGTTACCGTACATAGTGACAACGTACGTTTTACATTTAGTGATGCATCTTGTGAAACACTGACATTTAATGTTAATGCCAGTAAACCTTGAGCTTGCAGAAGCGATAGCCTCCAATTTCTATCGCCTATGAACCTCTTGTTGTTCTAATTACTAAAAACATAATTCCGTTAATTTTTATTAAAACGTGCGTAAAATGTTTGTAAAACATTAAAACTCACATACACCAACAGCCAGACCCGAAACAAACCGACCTGTACAGTAGGTCATACAAATTTTGCTCTGTTCGGGGATCAAAGCCGCCACACACAGCACAGCAGTCGATCGCTCAGCCACTGCACCAACTGTGCCGTCAAATCTTCGTGTCCGTGTCGTCATATCTTTTAATTTTATCAGTGATAGATCACTGCACACACACGCTAACCTAGTATTTTTGTAAATAAAATATCAAAACTTTATCTATATATATTTAGAAGACTAGATACATTTATTGTGGAATAGAATAGATTTACTGTGGAAGTCAACAATCAGTTTGTTTTTGGAATTGGAAAGTGGGACTGTGGCCTTAATACAACGAGAATGTAGGAATTAAAAACGTGTAATCTTAAGTCAAGTACCTAATAAACTATTGTTGAAACATTACCTACTCATGATTTAACCTCACCTCCGAAACCAGAAATATATCTGTAATTTAAGTTAGTGCCAGAGATTATACCTCCTGCTTCAGATAGTCGATGCTACAAATTCACCTCAAAACTATACATATTTTGAAATTAATTTTCAAAAACACACAAACACAAAAGTGTGATATAAACTGCTATTTATTTAATTTGCAATCATAATTTATTTGATTTCCTCCACAAAAAAATTATAAGCTGCACCAAGTAACTAGCGGCATCTCTTGGAAAGCCCCTTTTGTCATTATCAGTTTAATTGATTCGGGAATAATTAGTTTCATTGAAACTTCTGGAAAAGTAGGATAAGCTATACCTAGCCTTTGATCGTTCATAAAATAACGTCACTAAATTAACAAACGATTAACTTTGGGTAAGCCAGCAGCTTAAACTCTTGGTTAAGATCAATAATTAGTAAAGCTTAGTTTGAACTTCACAGGCAGGTAGTGTTCATATGATTTGACCATTTAGAACTACAAAATTAAGTGTTAAATAATGTTTTAAAACTAGAACATCTTGCAAGTCAACAATATCACGATAAATGTTAAATAAATTTTGCTAAGACACAGTTGATCCAATACAATCCATAGGTATAATTTGAATATCCCGAACTAGAATGTATTCAGTAACAGAATATTTAAATCGCCTTTCTTTACGTACAGCAATAATGTATTAAGTACTATAACAGATTTAAAAACGATGTCTTGATGATCTGGGGACTGCAGCTGCAGTATGAGCTAGCGGGTTATGGGATTTCCACACTCGCACGATGGCGTTGTCCTTGGTGTGCAGGGACGCTTTGCAGCCGGATTTAGCTTTGACGCACACCCATCTCGTAGTGTTACCGCGTTTATTAACTCGGTTAAGCCGGTACTGACCGATCAGGATGACCGGGTTACCTCGCTGAGATTCCGCAAAAACAGGGTTCGGATCTGAAAACAATCATTTGTTTGTGTACCTGGTGGATTATTGAATTTAATATTTATAGACAGTATTAGAAAGTAAATACCATGTATTCCTTTATTTATTTATTTGACATGTAATTTAACAATGTAAGAATGGTGGAATCAGTTCATATAACAGGATTTACTGAGGCCGCTGAAACATGAAAATATAGTTAACTAGCGACTCACCGGCTTTGCACGGGCGCAATGTAGATACTAATAAGTATACTAATCGTTTATAACCAATCTATTTCTGAAAACTGCATTAAAATTGAGTAGTTTAAAAGATCTAAGCGAACAGACAGCGGAGGCAATTTCATTTTATACTTTGTAATCTCTAATTGTAAAGAAACACTGAAATCACCTCACAATACGGGATGCAAAAAAGGCGTCTTTCAAAATTGTAACTTCCTACTATTTATATTCAAGCTGACGTTTTGCATCATTACCAAATTCAAGAAGGTTACTAGGCTAATGATTATCAGTCCGAATCAATTATAAAATGGTTAACTAATATGTTTTCATAAGCCTGGTTGATGATAAGCGTATATTATCATTAACAAGGTACCTACTACAATTTTAATTGACTATTTATTTATGTTTATAATGACCTCCTTCTGAATTTTGACAGCACTTTCTGAAACGAAATACGTTCACGACACTATTATTGTACCGGAATAAGTAATAGTTAAGTAAGGAAGGGATCTCTCCCAAGCTTTCCCGTAAGACCCGGTCTGGTCGAAATGTGTTATTTTACTTAGGTAATATTTAATTTTACTAGGCCAAATGATGTTGAATGATTGTTATAGTTTTTCCCCCATTATGACTCCCATGGTACGGAACTTTCGATGTACGTGTCCAAGTCCCTAATTCTCGCTTTTTTCTTAATTCATGAGTGAGTATATCGAATATTTATTCTAACAATGTTTATATTAATGAGGTTAAAGTACACACCATAAACCTCATTATTTTGTTGAAATCTAACAAATTCTTTCGTACCAAGCACATTGTCAAACAAATGTGTCGGCCAGATATTTATAGTTTTCATTCAAAAGTGGACTAAATAAAACGAGAATGTAGAAATAATAAACGTTTAATCTTAAATTAAGTAACTAACCTATTGTTGAAGCATCACTCATGATTTAATTCTGAATATGAGATAACCTTTATTCATTTTACATTCATAGGTAAATACATTTTTAAACAGGTCTTTAAAAAATAAAGAAAAACATTTTAAAATATAAAAATAGGTCTCCGCCGGTAGCGGGAGCAGAGTCCAAGCAAACAGTGGTTAGGGCTCCACAGACAGGCAGTTCCTCACAATGCGGGCCGTATCGAGGAGTACTGCCTTCTGAATCAGGCAAAGCTTCGAGAGATGGTCGTCGATGCTCTTGGCCATCAGGTCATAACTACTATCGGCACAATGACAGCCGAGCTCACATTCCATATATCGACAACCTCGTGTGCCAAGTCGAGATATTTTAGTTGCTTCTCTTGCTCAGCTTTCACGAGGTTCTCGTCATGTGGGATGGTAACATCGATTAAAATTACGCGGCGCGCTGAGCGGTCTATCACCACTATGTCAGGCTTTTTGGCGACAATGGTCCTGTCGGTAATGATAGACCGATCCCAGTACAGCTTTACAGGGTCTTTCTCGAGAACTGGGTCGGGCACATACTTGTAGTACGGTACCTACCTCAGATTCCACAAGATTATATTTCAAGGCAAGTTACTGGTGAATAATCTTGGCTACTTGGTTGTGTATGTGCAAGTACTCGCCGTTAGCTAGACGAGAACAACCAGAAATATTATGTCTGATAGATTCACCCAGACGGTGGCATGCACGACACACGTCAACCGTCCCGTCTCTCATCATATATTTCTGGTAGTTGTTCTTTAACATAACTTCGTCCATAATAGCACAGACAAAACCTTCAGTTTCCCCAAAGAGGTCACCGAACCGCTGCCAGGACACACACGCTGTAAAATCTACATCGGGCCCGTGAAGAGCCTCATCGAAGCGCCAGTGAAGCTCCTTGCCTTGCCATACACTTCCCTGCGGTCATTGGTAGTAAGTACTACAGGTTTGCGCCAGTTCTCTTTAGCCATGGACAGCGGGGTGAGTCCCTTGTCCACTGCGACTACATCTCGGTGCATACCCACGCCTGCTTTTAAAAAATATTAACTGAGACTGCACACCTCTTGGTTGTTGAGGGTCTTTGCGTTTAAAAAGCCACGACCCCCACACTTTCGTGGGCTGTACAGTCATATGAGATTCTTTATTTTATTTACAACCGACACCAGTAGCAATATTTTTGTGAGAGTTTATACCTACTGTTTCAGACAGTCGATGATAAAATTTCACCTGAAAACTATATTTTAACACTAATTTACTAAAACACACAGCGAAGCATAATAAAATGAACTTCAATCATATTAGATTTGACCTCATTCACAAAAAAATATAAGCAGCATCACGTAACTAGCGACATCTATAAGAAAGCCCCTTTTGTCTTAATTAATTTTATTGATTCGACAATAATTAGTTTCGATATAATTTCTGGAAATGTAAAAAAGCCATACTTTGCCTTTGATCTTTACTATAATAATGTCACTAAATTAACACCATGATTAACTTACGCTAAGTCAGAATTCAATCGTCTTAATTAAAGGGTTAAAACTCAAGAGTATTGGATATCCCTAAATATCTATGCCAGTGTATAACCAAATCTTATATTTTATCCTAATCCGTGATCTACCTTTGTTCGCAGACGATCATTGATAAGCATAGCTTAGTTTAAAGTTCACAGGCTGGCAGTGTTAATGTGATCTGTGCAATTAGAACTACAAAATTAAGTCTTAAAACTAGAACAACTTGTAATGTTAAATTAAGTTTGCCAATTCACGGCCCATCTAATCCAATCCGAACAATTTGAATAGGATTGTCTTTAAGTAACGGAATATTAAAATTAGCTATCTCTACGTACAGAAATAATTACGCTCACAGAATTATAAACGACGTTTTGATAATCTGGGGACTGCACCTGCAGTATGAGCCAACGGGTTATGGGTACTCCACACTCGCACGATGGCGTCGTCCTTGGTGTACAAGGTCGCTTTGCAGCCGGACTTGGATTTGACGCATTTCCATCTTGTTGTTTGACCGCGTTTATCCCCTCGGTTAAATCGATATGGACCGATCAGGATGACCGGGTTACCTCGCTGAGATTTCGCAAAAACAGGGTTCATATCTGAAAACAATCATTTCTTTAGTACCTGGTGGAGGATTGAATTAAATATTTATACACAGTATTATAAAAGTATTATTCAAGAAACACTGAATAATTACGCTAATTTATTCCTTTATTTATTTGACATACCTAGGTAATATAGTTTTACATTTTAAGATAGATATATTCATTGAACCGATTCATTGTACACATAATACAAAAATGGTGGAATTAAGCGCTAGTTAGCTACTATAAAGCAAACCTTCTTGTTTACTAACATTACAATGAAATGTTTAAATAAAGAGAAAAGCATAATTTATTATATTATTATTATATATATATCTGTGTTACAAGTGACAGTTCGCAGTACCTAAGTGATTTATTTGTTTGAGAATATCACGGAAACTGTGAATTTATTTAGTGACTAGCTGTTCCACGCGGTTTCACACACGCTGCTCAGCACCTGTTGGTCGTAGCGTGATGTTATATAGCCTATAGCCTTCCTCAAGAAATGGACTATCCAACACTAAAAATTTTCTAGAATTTTCCAATTCCACCCAGTATTCCCTGAGATTAGCGCGTTCAAACAAACAAACTCTGCAGCTTTATAATATTATATAATATATATAGTAATATAGTATAGAATATAGTATAGATTTGTTCATATTTCTAAAGAGACTGAAAATATAAACTAGAATAATAAACTTACGAAAGATAACCTCTCTGTCAGTAGACAAAGAGGTTTCAAACGTAGGTCGTATTTTAAACTTAAAATACGGCCTTCGTCACAGACCTTCTTAAAACTATATAAGAATTTATAAAACCTAAACATCAAATAAATATTATTCACAACACACAATCAAATTTTGTTTTTAATTTAAAAAAAAAATTTTGGCCATTGTGCAGCTTTAAAGAAATTTTGCTACGATACAACATTAATGGGGTTAGTAAGTAGGTACTTATATTGTTATAGAAATTTTAAAAAAGATAGTATACCGCTAGCACACTTTAAAAAAGTCGGTGATAGCTAAAGATGCTATTTGATTAGAAGCACGCAGGGCCGGATTTAGGGGGGGGCAACCGGGGCGAAAGCCCCGGGGCCTCCACAAGCAGGGGGCCTCCACAATAGAGACTTCGGAAAAAAAATCTTTCAAATTTCAACTAGTAAACCTAGAAAAAAAATATCAAAGGAAAAGATTTCCTTTGATATTTTTTTTCGCTTTTACCTTTACCTACACCCTAAAGTACTTTAAACATACATGATTATTTGAATATATTAATCTTAAATATTAACAGAAACAGAAATCATTGATCTATATTTGTTCACTCCAATCAGGCAATCAATGAAATATCAAAATCTCAAATGGCCCTGATAAGCACTTCCAATTTACCATCCATCTTGAGGGAGTACCTCAATGGCTCAGTGGGGTGGTACTTGCCCGCAACCTCGGAGGTTGGGTAATCGATTCCGTGTCTCGACCATTAAAAAAAAAGTATATATATGCATATATATACATATGAATATATATATGTATATATACTTACGTAGTATATATATATATATATATATACATATGAATTAATTGCAGTATGTGAACAATTGGTGTTCTTCAATTCTTAAACAAAAACAAATCAATTATTATTGACAAATTGGTATTTTTTTTATATTTATTTGGAAAATAATTTGGGGCAAGGGGGCCCACTCCTTTGTTGCCCCGAGGCCTCTGGACCGCTAAATCCGGCCCTGGAAGCACGTAAAGATAAACGCCAAAAAATACAAAAAAATCAATTGCTTTCAAATGGACTTCAAGCCAAAAGTCTAAGTTCTTTTAGTTTTAGATCTAGCTTGTATTTTGCTTGATTTACAATAAAACTAGAACATCTAACCTGACGGTCACATTCTAAAGAGCATTAATCCAATTTTTTTTTTGTTTGATTTTATCAACTGCCCCATATTCGACACATTCAGAAAAATAAAAGATCATAATTGCTCTCTGTGTTGTTGAAATAACAAAGTACTTAATGATTATGTTTGCCGAGAGTCTTGACGATGACATTGTCAACGGTAGTAATGGCTGCAGTACAGCCGTTCTTCTTCTTGATGCAAGTCCAGCGAACCTTGGACCCCCAACACGCATGTTTGTTGAACCGCCACGGCCCTATTTGTACTACGAGGTTCCCGCGTTGAGATAAGTCAAATGTTGGCTCTGATGGCTCTGAAATATATGAGAAATTTCACCTCTTATAACATTGTGAGTTTGTTATAAACTTCAGACAGAAGCAACTTACTAATATTATACTGCCTGCGGTGGAATGCAATACAGGGTTTTTATGTAGGTAACAATATATTTTTTGAGATAATGTCATGAAAAAAAACAAACTGTGTAATTTTAATAATAAGGTATTTAACTTTTTTAAATAAAGTAAAATATCGATAACATGAAGTTACGATAATATTTTGGCAATAATATATAAATGGTTCATAATAGAATAAGTAAAAAGTTGCTTGAGCAGTTTTTATTGTACTGTTTTCGCTGTAGAATGGCGCGGGTGACATTTAATAAAAATGACATGTTTAGTGACGAGGAGGTAGTCTTTCACGCCTATAATATTTAATGTATTAACCAAAAAAAACTGGGTTGTACAAACCGCGTTATTCAACTAGTGTATCAACTATGAGTTTTTGTCTCGGAGTATTTTTAGAATTCTTTCGTCACAAAAAAGGACATTCTTGGAGCTCAATCAGCTGTACGCAATCACCAAAAACAAGCATTTAGGAATGAAAACGCTTATTCTATGATTTTATTCCATAAACCCCTCTCTGAAATACATGCAGATTTAAACTACAAAAAAAGACTAGGTATTATTGCGTACATATTATTTATTTCTTGGCTGTAAAACAAAAAACTTCCAACCATTTAAATTCATCTTGTAGCAAACTACCTGCTATCGATAAGTCATATCATTTTAATATTATCTAGGTACAATGGTTAGGTCACACAGATAATAATTATGTAAGATTTTAGGATTCCGTACCAATATAAGTTATGATTAGGTAAGCAAGGGATCTCTCCAAAGCTTCCCCATAACTCCTGGGTCTGGTCCGCCCCAGATGCTATGTTATTTTACAAAGGTACTACTTAGTAGTCTAGTAATGTTTTTTTTTTATGTTTTCTACCATGGTACGGATCCTTCGATGTACGAGTCCAAGTCCTTCGCTTTCGCTTTTTTTCTTAATTCATGAGTATGTCGAATATTCATTCTTACAATGTTTTCACCCTCAGTGATTATGAAAGAGTTGCATCGCTCCCTGGTCTTGATGCAGATCCATCGTCTGCACTTCCCCATGTCCTTCATCAGTTTAAAACGGTGGCCAGATAACACTAGTAACGGGTTCCCACGTGTGCTTGTGGCGAAGTAATATTCTTCTGTATGCTCGGATCCATCCGAGTCCGCATCTGCAAACATGATAGTTAACCGCAAATTGAAGTAGTTTCAAAGCACTATGCAAAACCAATATATAATACCAATATATAATAGTAAATTTTACTGTGTTTATAAACACAGTAAAATTTTGGTTTGCAATCGTTGCAAACTCTGTGAAACCCAGAGTTGTAAAGGATGCCAGCCCACTGGCATCAACCGGACATGAATCCAGACGCGACTGTATATGACCCGTTAGCAAACTTAGTCAAAGGATAAGTACTCCTGGCAATACTTGCAACAACTGTCATTTTTAGTAAAGTTCAGCTAAAATAAGGTAGGTGTACTGAATAAAGCCTTGCTGCCAATGATCCCCCCAGTTGAATTTCCCGCTTTAAGTTTCATTTCTGCCTTATTCCTCTGCATTCCGCCATATTGAAAAGTCGTAGAGACGCAAAAAAGTCCTAGCGCATCTTCTTAATAATGTGACTATAGTCTATAGGCTCACTATCTCACAGAACTGATCTCATTATCACAGAGCATTAAAGAATCACAATGTCTAATGAAATTATTTTGCCACAAAAAGCCTCAAGGAAAGGATCATCCTTCAAATAAGTGAATATGAAGCAGAGATTCCATGTTTAATACCTGCCCCAAATTGGTATCACTTTTTTACGGCAAGTTTCAGATGTTCAGGAAGGCAATTTTCAGCATACTCTGTTTACATATTTTGGAAAACAATCAGTGAGCTTGATAGGTTAACTGACCAGGCACAACGATAAACAAGGGCGATAAATTTGCGGTCTGAAGTGCAATCAGGTCTGTAAGGTTCTTCAATATCCGTCAAGGAGTTTAAAAAACTGGCTTCCAACTTCGTGAGATGGCCTGCAAAACAAAACACGTTGATGTATGATGTACGACTCGATTATTAACTAACAACACTCACGCTTATGATAGTTACATAAGCTCTACTTGCCTTAAAATTTGCTCTTTGTTTGTTTTTGAATTTTTTGAATATATCTTCGCTTTATCATATTAGTTTTGCCCTTACGTGATATTTATTTTTTATTTCCCTCTAAGGCTACACTTTACAAGTTTTGCAAAGAATAATCAGTTTACATTAACAATTCTTAATAACTTTCATAGAATTACAATATTATAGATAATATTGTTTCAATTTTTCAAATGACAATATTGTCAATTCAACAAACCGTTATCAAGGGTTGCTAGACGGTTCTCCCACATTTTTTTTCTTTTAAAATAATGTTTTTTTTTTAATTTTCAACAAAACTTTATTTCAATGAATTATTAATTATTAAACGGTACTTAATAAAACGGTACGGATACGGTAACTTTATTAAACGGTAAATGAACAGACGTTTGCCAAGATGCAAAAGGCATTTTTATTATAAATGTGTAATTATTATAAACGTTAAACCTCCACAAAACGTTGAATACCACATGATAGGTTTCAAATGTTTCAGACTTTATTCAACACATTCAATTTTTAATTTTATTCTTAGAATGTGTCTTATTTTTAAGGATTTGAAGTCCATACATTTCTTGTTTTCCCATTTTTTTTTAAATAAAAATCAATTTGACAACACTACACCAACAAAAGTGACGTTTTCTAAGATAACATCAGATGCGTTCACAAACGTCAGCTGGTAAGTGGGATGCGTTCCATAGGTAAAAATTGCTTAATGATATTATAATTTTTATAACTTTTACATTTAACATTCTTTCTCGTGAAGAATATAGTGCGGTCACTTTGACAGACGCACTTCACAAAAAAATAAAAATTCGAAAACCTAAAACAATAACACCTATGTGTGTGTTATTTTATACCTATCATACACATTCCCCATCCCCATAATAAGTTGCAATCCTAGCTACTTTTTGTAAAGAACCGGGTTTACCGAATCACTTTTTTTCGCTTTGTGCCGCACACTTGCTTTCCGTCCACGAGGGTTGCATAAGTTCTTTTTTTTAAACTTAGATCTAATATTTTGTGGCAATCACAGTTAAATAGAGCTTTTTTTCACCGTTATAGGAAATTACAAACATTTAAACTTACATAGGTACACAAACAGGCAGTTCCAGAACAACTACTTATGGGCCATGTATAGGGATCAAACCCAGGACAAGCAGCACAGCAGTCACTGGCTCAGCCATTGTGCTAAACGTGTCGTCAAAGTTCGTGAGTGGTTACTATAATTAAAAAACAGGTTGCGAGTTGCGGGTTAACCGCACAAACCGGAACAGAAAAGGCAATAGAAGGAATATGGGTGGGTTTAATCAGTAGGTACAAGTCTAACACTTCACACTGGAGTTATTATACAATATGTTGATTTGCATCCTCGCCATAATTTAGGAGGTGCTAATAAAAGTCATAAATAATCAATGAAAATTACTGTAATATAATATACGGCGCTTTTATGATATGTCTCAGTCTGTTTTATAGAATATCTCCACTTTAAGGTAGAGAATCACCTGCAGAACAAACAGAACGGTGTGCGTGAGCGTCGGCGCATTCGTATCATATAGCGGCATGCACGCACTCAGGTTTGCGAGGCTCCGTCTACTTAGTTACCTACTAAACACACGCAGCGTGCGGCGTGCGTTGACCCGCGCATCAGCTGATTAATAAAATGTTAGTTTTGCCTAAAATTACGTTTTATTGCAATCCTGCTATTTATAAACGGACAATCCTAAAATCGGTAAACTTAGATCTCTAAAACCGGCCAAGAGCGTGTCGGGCCACGCTCAGCGTAGGGTTCCGTAGTTTCCCGTCCGTCACAATAAGTGTTCCCACTTATGAGTTTATTATTTGTTTGACGTTATTGAGGGAATCCAAGTATGGGAATAGTGCGTTAACGTAAACGTGCTGCGAATGACTATTATATAAATTATCATAGACCCGTAATATTCCATTGATGTAATAAATACAAATCCAATGCCCACAAACCCGATCTCTCCGCCATATATAATTATTTTGTAAATGAGACTCGTTTTGAGGCGCAGGCTCTATTAGTTCCGGATAAAGAAAAAGAGACACTTCTCTAGGCCGAAACGATGTGTGTTTAACTGTGTATGTGTTGGGCTAACTAATCATGGAAGGCGCGCACAGCGTCGTCTTCAACATGATTATCACTCTTCAAAATATAAAGGAACATTTTAATACCGGACAAATCAAAATCAAACCTCGACGATTAATATGTAGATTATGCACTCATAAATAAAATTACGAAACTTTCGGTAGGTCATGAAAGGACGGAAAATCTTAACATCGACTTTTAAAAAAATGACGTCATTACACAACGCCATCTATCGAACCATTTATGAACTGGTTTTTACCTTAACATTTTGATGGTGTTAAATAAATGAATTTTAGTTTTGTTCTAAATTACCTTAGCATATTCTTAATAGAAGTTTTATGTAGTTAGTATATTTTATGTAGTTATAAGATACCGCCAATGCCAAGGAAAAACCAACCGAACAATTCTGTAATACCCGATCCAATGTAATAAGTACCTACAGCGCCATCTCTCGGGGAATTGGGTTACTAATTAATACAAAGACGTGCAAGAAGTTTTCGGTGGTAATTTTGGATTGCGAAAACAGATTATACTAAAAAACTTAGTCCAGAAATTATTTTGTACAACTTTTTGTCTTTTTTGTACAAAAACTGTTGTGTCAATCAAGTTCAAAATGTTTTTCCTAGAAAGTCCTCTTTTCAGATTTTTTTCATATTTTCTAAACTTATGGTTCAAAAGTTAGAGGCGGGGGGACACATTGTTTTTTACTTTTGGAGCGATTATTTCCGAAATTATTGACATTATCAAAAAGTGGTTTTAGTAAACCCTTATTCATTTTTAAATACTTTTCCAACAATATATCACACGTTAGGGTTGAAATAAAAAAAAAACACTTCCCACTTTACATATAGGGTGGCTACGCTAATAAAACATGTTTTTTCCAATTTTTATTTTACCACTTTGTCGGCGTGATTGATATACATATTGGTACCAAATTTCAGCTTTCTAGTGCTAACGGTCACAGAGATTAAGCGAGGACGGACGGACGGACGGACAGACAGACATGGTGAAACTATAAGGGTTCCTAGTTGACCACGGAACCCTAATAAAAACCAGGTTCACTCACTGTAGGCATTTTATTACATGGAGCGCGTGCTCCCAGCTCGCCCGTAATAATAATAGTGCATTGTAGGTAAATTCGGTCCAACGCGCATCGTTTTATTTAACATAAATGATTTTGTTTTGTTTTTTAGTTTTGGTTGATTTTAAATTTTCCTTCCTACTTAACGGGCTTAGGGACAGGCAAAAATACCTCAGGGTGTACCGATCTGAAAATGTTTTCTACTTATTGGGGAAATGATCATGAAAATGTTGTCTAGGTTTTATTCTAGGTTAATTAGGTATTGGCGTAGTTAAACATTTGAAATCAACTTATTTACAGTGGTAATTGATTACGCTAATAACGTATTTACAAATGATTGTTTATTTAGAAATAAATAAAATTGGTAAGTAGGTACCTTATGTTACCCGGAGGAATTGTTTGAATTGCCAACACCACATACCACACACACTTTAGGCACAGATTAGCACGACGTCGCTGATTATCTTTTAGTTTACGTAACACTTAACGTTTGATTTGATGATGTCGAAAGCACTTTAACTTTTGCTCACTCGACGTAGGCTATCTCCACTAATGGCATACAAACGGACCATCTCCACCAACTCAACATTGGAGTCATTTTGCGTTATCTTGCACTATAGTACATTACGATATAAGTGCGTTAAGATGGTTATAACATGCGAGTCGGAATTTCAGCCCGAGCCGAAGGCGAGGGCGTAATGAGCCGAGCATGTTATAACCAATACGCACGTATATCGTGCGACGTTTTTTAACACATTTGCGAGGAAACAGAAAAAGAAACATTTTAAATAAACTCAATCTTTGAATGCTTTCCCGCCATTTTAACAGCGAGCTAGCGCTGCCTACTTTCGAATTAGTTCGAAATTTGAATAGCAACAGCGCTAAGCGACAAAACCCTTAAAAAAAAAAAGAAAAAACAGAGCAACAGCGTGCAGCTCAGCTGGAGTCGTGCGGCGGCGATCAGTTCCAAATTTGAAATGGCAAATAATGCTGTTATGGAATTTGTATGGCCTATAACTTAACTATTTGCTTTGATAACACACGCGTTTTTTATGACCCTCTTTACATATTTAAAACCGGTGGAATAACATCAGCTTTACGAGCAAGGGTGTTAAAAAAATAATTATAACATACGATGTACCGAGGGCGCACCTGCCTGAGGAGCGATATTTTTATTTTATTGCGAGCGTTTTCACTGCACAGAGACAAGGTCAACACTGGTCGCCGGAACGGGGGCCAGCTGGGCGGGTCATAAGGGTAAAAGCGGGGATGCGCGAGCGCCGCAGTTTAGGCTAGAAATACGTGCAATATTTGTGTGTTTGTGTGCATTCGCTTTTTTGTAGTGTGCGCAATTTTATTGTAAAGGTAGGAGCGGATCGTCCAAGTGTAGTGTACCTACACTTTACCGATTTCTGAAAATACGAAAAAAGTAAAAAAAAAACCTATTTATTTTATTATCGATTCGGGTCGAGAATAAAATAAACGTTAAAGTTACGTCCTTGAATTCAACATGGTGGATATAGGTATTATATTATAAAGATGGTAAAAAATTAGAGAATTGTAATAAAATTCACCCCTAAATCTTTACGTCCTAGGTAGCTTTTGTAAGTAGGTATTTAAACAAAAGCAATATTTCTTGTTAAAATACTTTATTTTACTTACAAATAATATTATATTATAATTACATAATATAATTAGGCCAAAGAAACATAAAAAATGAGGAAATCCTTAAGAGAACATAAATTTTAAGCTTAGCTCACCGAATAGCAAAGCTGAAGTGGCAATGGCCTATATATATAGCCCGAAGAACCGATGGCCGATGGCAGTAAAAGATTTTTGAATGGCGGCCGTGTACCTACTGAGAACAGCAGTCTGGAGGGATGTCTCCCCACCAGGTGGACAAATGACTTGTTGGATTTAGAGAAAAAATATAAAATCCGCACTGGCAAACAAAAATAGGTACTTTGTTACTTATAACCATGAATCCAGCAATTTATTTAACCAAATTAGCAACATATTGATTACTTATATGAACTGACGTCATTAGCTTTTACAATTTATTGTACAAATTAACATTAAAGTGAGATCTTTAACAATTGTTCAAATATTGAACTTGTAACAGAGTAGGTAGTCCACCTCGTCTGTTGCCTCAACCTCTTTCCTTCTAAATCTGATTTAGAAGGAAACTAAATCAATATCGATTTTTAAAATTTTTGAATATTCATATTTCGAATTTCGTTCTGTCGTTTGCGTCATCTTCAACTTTTTTGGTTATTATTAATATGTACAATTAATGGAGTGCCGTAAGGCATAAAAATGGTAAAACCTCGGAACCCAGGGCCAGTCAATGAATCTGTATATCAAGTGTTAGACTGCATTGTTAAAACCTCGAAAGAAAAAGTAAAAAAAAAAATTTGGCCGATCTCGATTACAACAATTTTTAACAACAATTTACTGAAAAATGAGAGGTGGAAGGGGGAAAAAGTGTTTTTAGTAAAAAAAAAAAATTATATGTTATAAATTATGTTTGCCGAGTAACTTCAATGTTAATTTATTAAATTATCGTAAAAAATAATGATTTACAAAAATAATTTATCGTTAACTATACACATTATTACATCATTGTTCATTATTGTCATCGTCGTCGATCTCGTTGATGTAGATTGTAGGTGAAGGATTAGTACAGCTGTCACCATTGCATTCTAAGCAAGCTGCAAAAAAGAGATATATCTTTTTTTTTTAATAATAAATCATTTATTTTTGGACCAAAGTTGTTGTACATTTAGTAAACCCGCCAAACTGCGTAACAGTTTGTCGGCGGGATTAACTTAACTTAAGGTGAAGATTTCTTGAGAACGGCCAAAAATCAGGTTTTTTAACGCAGTGTATCTCTTAAACCATACATAATTTTAATCACTGAAAAATATATGATATTTTTAAGGCTTTTTTGCATACATTGATGGAATTCAAATTATAATTAAATATACTAAAATGTGTAAAAATAATATTCAAACACACCTCTAAATTCTCTTTTAAAGCAGTTTATCTCATCAATATTAATCGTAATTGTAATCAAAAGTATACAATGAAATTTCCAACGCCAAACTGCGTTTAATGATGGATTGTTTTTGATTCGATAGTTAATATTTAATTTTATACAAATTTATTTGTATTTTTACGACAAACGTATGCAGTAAAGTCCAACGTCAAAATGTATGAACAAGGTCAACGACGTAATACAGCGCCTTAACGCATTAAGATATTTTATTTTTTGGGGGGCACCGTATAAAGCAAGAGTGCAAACATAAGTAGTTACAACAGGTATGATTTTTCAGGTACGTGGGTTTGGTTGCTGAAATGCAGTTTTTAGGTGTTAGTTTATTTCAATTTGTATGTATGTAACCGTGCTGTCTGTGTGCTTATTATAAATAAATAATTAAATAAAAGCCAGTCTAGTCTTATCCAGAGTTTTCATTTATATACGTATTAAAAGAAGAAAGGGAGGCATTCGCCCAGCAGTAGGACGCTATAGGCTAGATTAAATTAGATAATGTGTCCCACTATGCTGGATTTTTGCAATGACAGTCGATTTTTATGTACCAATCGTAGAAGAGGGCATTACCATATCTCTAACACAGCTTAGACCAGTTGAGGGTTCTTCATCAGATACTTCAGACCTTCGATTTTGACATCAAATGAAGCGGCCTACGGCGCGGTTATTCTAGTTTTTTCTTGATGTGGCCATTAAACTCTTATTCTGTACCAAATTTCAGCTCTCTGAGTTTATGGGAACTACTAGTTATATTTTAGAACTACTAGTTATATGATCATGAGTGAGTGAGTAAGTATCATAAATGCTAAACTTTGCTTTCCCTTAACTTCGGAATTAAATAGCCTACAGACATCAAATTTTGGATTTTAAGTACGCAATTATAGCTTACTGGATGACGAAAATTTCTGCGTTCTAGTCGTATCCAGAGGTTCTCAAATAGGGGCCTAAAAATGCGGCGAAATGGTAAAGGATAGTACGGCTTTACAGCTTCTGTTATCCCCTCTATTCCACCAAATTCGATCTTGGGACTGCAGGTATACCGATGAAGAGTGGGGAGGCCCACTCTTCATCGGTATACCTGCAGTCCCTAGAAAACCAAGATCGAGTTTGTTCTTTTTAAAATATAACTTTAAACTAATATAAATAAAAGAAAAAATCCAAAAAAAAAATATTATATAAAAAAAAAATTGAGATCGCATAATATTTTTTTTTTAACATTTTTCTATATACTATCAAAAACATATTTCCAACGTTTATATTAAGATTCATTGACTGGCCGTGGATTCCGAGGTATAAACCTTATGGCACTCCAGTAAATATAATCTCGGCTAGCAACTGCAACTGTTCTTAAATATCTTATTTTTAAAAACTGCTTCATTTTTAAACTAAACTTAGTTAGGTATGTGTTGTTATATGTGCTTCCTTTAATTCGAGCGTTTTAAAATATTGCTGTAATGCCTTAAATAATATCTACCCTGATAAAGGTTTGTTGTGAACTTATTAAGATTGTAATAGTTACCTACCTCTACAGCTCTCATGACCGTAACATAATATTAAATTGTTTTATTCTTGTTGTTCATAGGGTCCACCCTTGGGGTTTGTCAAATAAACGAAATATTCAGTACCTATGTGTGTTCAAAAGAATTCTCGGAAGACGTGGCTTCAATCGGCTGTTGTAGGTACTCGTGAGTAAGTTTACCAAGCTTTAAATAGATACCTACATGTTTTTTACAGGAACTATTTAGCTAGGAGGATGTGTGTGCTTGTACTGCTTGTCCACCATTGTGTGTCCTATAGTGACCACGATGGCGTGGCAGTCCCGTGACCTACTGTCCGCACACAACCATCTCACTCGAGATGAGCAGACAGAATGTCTTGTGTATCTGTAGCCGCGAATCTGCATTATTTTCGCGCCAATTTCTGATTTATAGAAAACCGGGTGATCCACTGAAAAGTAAAAGTTTTTAATTCATGATTTATTTTTGTATAATTATCGGTTAGAATAATATTACTACGGAATAGTTATTGACTATTAAGCAGATGAAGTAGCGGACAAAAAGGAGCGGATAAAAACTGCACAAAGTTTTCAATATAGTTTTAGTCTCTATTGGTTTGTCGACAATTCAATTTAAGGTAATTGTAAAACTTAAAGTATATTTTTTATTTATATTCACACAAATCTGTAACCTTCTTTTTCATTCAATTGCACACAAACAAAAACGCACTCGTTGCGCGGGAGAAGTGCTAGTTAGTTCATCACCACTAGATACCAGCGGTGTCACACTTGTCACTCACTGAGAGGAGTACTAATTATGTTTCCCTCATCAGAGCATTATACATCACAACAGTATACAGATTATGTAACCGGAGGATTATGTATCAGGAAGATGGTTCATGGTGGTTAAAAGTGGAAGGGAAGGGTTCTCCATTGAAGGGTTCCTATATCTTAGTAATTTATACAAAAATAACTTTTATTTAATAACAATAATGTTGCTCATAGCTTTTTTCATTACCATTAAAATTTTGCTCAATTTTACATAAGTATGTATGTAAATTCCTTATTTTCATTTAAAATAGTAAACTAAATACTTAAAGACGCAATAATTGCGTGTCGTGTACGCACGTCTGCACAAGCTAACGGTGTTCGCGTGCTTCTAATAAGGTGTAATGTCGCAATACACATTGAGCCCGCCGGGCCGCCGACATATGTCGGTAACTTTTTGTTGACGGTCTAGTTGGCGGCTTCACTTAATTCGGACAAGTAGGAAAATTTGGTCGGTGGCTTAAGAAGAGAAATTTATTTGGCAGTCAGCACTACAGGTCGAGAGTCGCCGGGCAACTGAGCGCAGGCGTACCCAAGCCGCCAACATGTCGGCAGGCAACACGCGCGGGGGGCATTTTGCCGACATGATTATTTTCATACAGGCCGCCTGGTTGTGTCGCCGGGCTTTGTCAGCGGCCCGGCGGGCTTAGTGTGTATTGCGCTTTACCAATATTACCGATATCGAAGACTAAAACTATGTTAGAGCTATTCTTATTAATCATTAAATTAATTACTTATTGCAAAACTCATTAATGTGAAACTAGACTAAATTAATATCTTATATAATTAATGCATGGAATCCAATGAATCTGAACTTTTTATGGATTTAATTTAATTGAAATATATTTCGATATTATCAGAAATAAAAGCTACTTGAATTTTAAACTAATAAGGTAGGTATTATAATAAAAAATCTACAAATTCAAAATAACCGGAGTTGGATGGGAATGCTCGTTAAAACAGCTTATAATCTGATTAGTTCCAAGGTTGGTGTACATGAAGGCTCTGCATCCTCTTCTAGTCCCATGGGTTCCGCAGTACCACCGCACTTTCTGGCCTATTGTTCTCTGGCGAAGAAACTTGTACCCCCTTACAATAATAGTCTGAGCCCCGCGCGTCGTTGTGATGAACTGGACTTCTAGAAAATACCAAAACATAGTGGTAATTGTAACTAATACATAGTCTTATATTCTTAATAATACTAAGAAATAAAATACTAAGTTAAAACAGACTGTATTATAAGGCATACTACACACAGTAAATAGTGAAATTGGAAATATATTTTGATGACAGTAATAGTAGCAGTAGTATACTAGTTAAACAATAAATGCCATGTATCAAAAATATGTGAAACAAAGAATGGAAATTACAAACCGTTTAACCTAATGCTTTCTCTTAAAAGTAAAAAATAAACATCGAAGAAGCTTACAGCCTGGCCCAGCCAGGGCTAATTATGTTTTCAACACCATTCTGCTTTTGCCATCTTCAAACAATTGACATAGAAAGAACAATGTTTTTAAATTGCTAAACATGCAAAGATTCAAACCGTTTCTGAAATAATAAGGCTTTACCTATGAAATTGCCGTTTTGTATGAAAAAATGTAAACGATTTTTTTTCATGTATTTTTTATTTATATTAATCGAAGTAATCACCCATGCAATCAATGCATCTTTGCCAACGTAGTGGCAGTTTAGTGATGCCCTTCTTAAAGATTTCAGCTGGACGGGAGGCAACCAATTCTTCAAAGGCATTTTGTGCTGCCTCTCAGGTATTGATTTTTTTTCCCGCCAAGAAGCTACCTATCCAAATTCTGGAAAAAGTAGTAGTCTGTAGGCGCAAGGTCTGGTGAGTAGGGCGGATGACAACTGCCATACTGTGCAACTGAGTATAGAGCTGAGATGATTTTGATACTGCATTTATTCATTAAAAACATCTTCAGAGCATGGTCTTACTTTGAGACCGCGTTTTTCTCAAGAGCACGAGTGAGATTTGTTTCTAAAAACTGCCCGTACCTAATCAATAGGCAGGAACAGAAAAGTGCATATCAATAGTATTTATATTTTCCAATTAAAAACAAACATAACATTAATTCCTTAGCTGTTAAAATCGTTTCAATTACTGCTAATTCTGGTAGAGTAAAATAAGGTAAGTCTGCATTTAAAAAGTAGGGTTGGCAAACTGGAAACCATTAAAGAGAATTCCTTAGCAATTAATGGTTGTGTTGATTATTTATTTTGATGATCTCATTTGTACCACTGATGGAGAGTATTGCTGCTCGGCACCCTTTGCAGTGGTTTGTGGCGCAATACCAGCGAGTTTTAACACCATAGTCCCTTTGTCGATAGAATTTGTATCCTCCTAAAGTTATAACACGAGCTCCTCGTTTAGTCCACGAGAACACTGCCTCTGAAACATAGGAGAAATACACTTAAATGAATAAAGATACAAGGCTAGCGCTGTAATATCTGCTGGGATCCTCCTCTCTGCGAGAAGGAGTGCACCATAACTCACATTAGTAGGTAATGGTTGGTGGATAACACATGTTTGGTCGTATCACAGTTCCAGTCTGAAAAAGGGATAACACTGTTGGTAATGTTAAATTCCGTCTATTTCGTGCACTGTAATCATGATGGAAATTAATCGTCATACTACACCACCAAGCATATAGTGCTTCGCATAGGGATGTCCATTAAAATCACCAAATGAATTTCCGTAATCTATAATGAATTGTAACAGTATTCACAAAACTTCCTATTATAACTAAACAATAGCCTGTTAGAACTAGTAAAACTATTTCAATATTAGGTATGGTTATGTTTATTATTGATGCTAACAATTTCAGTGTCAACAGTAAATATGACTGCACTGCAGCCTCTACTATGATGTGAGGAGCAATGCCAACGAGTCTTGTGTCCACGGTCGCGATGGCGAGAGTATCGGTACCCAGCGAATAATATGACACGGTTCCCTTTTCGAGATAAAGTGAACACAGCTTCTGTAAGACATATTCTGTTTTACCTTATTGTAGTTTAAAGAAATAAAATAAATAAATATCTTGGGACAACTCACACACGGCTATCTGATCCCAAGCTAAGTAGAGCTTGTGTTATGGTAACCAGACAACTGATAAACATACTTATATAATTTATAAATACATACATATTATAGATAAATCACACCCAGACATAGAACAAACAATCATGCTCATCACACAAAGTTTGTCCTGGATGGGAATCGAACCCACGACCTCCGGCTCAGCAGTCAGGGCCACTAACCACTAGACCAACAGGCCCGTCAAATGAGAGAGAAAGAAATGAGACATAAATATAATTAAAAACAACACAGCATTTATGTAATTTTATATACTTTAAATAACTGATTTTTGAAACATCTTTTTCTAAATTCGAATTTCATAATTAATTATACAAAATTACGTTAAATTGAACAACTACTTTCCTAAACTGTAGTTTTTAATTTTCCAATTTCAACACTTATAAAACGAATGAAACAAAAATGTTATAATAATCGCAGTGAGCCACAATTTTATTAATATCTGTAACACTAAGAAGGGGTTAAATTCTTACATGGTCTAATTGGATAACTCCATAAATCAGAAAGCCGATTAAGAATATTGAAGTAAAGCGTGACTAACCGTAATTTCAGTGAATGGAAACATCGTAAGAGAACCAGCATGCCTAAGAGATTGTTCTCGATGGAAAGTTATGCCAATTCAGAAGGCCGTGGGTGCCAAGAGAAGAATGTAGTAGAAGTATGGAATTGCATCCGGCTACACTCGAAACCGACCCGAGCATAATTGGTAAATAAGCTAGGCAGATTATCAAGTACTAGCTTTTGCCCGCGGCTTCGCTCTCGTTAAATTCGGGGTAACACAGTTACTTGATTTACATGTACCTGCTACCTCTAATTTTTGCCCTTGCGCCGTATTTATTGTAATAGAAATGCTAAGTTTTCCCTTTTCTTCGATCTTTCTCCCTCATATCTCAATCTTTCTTTACAAAAAAATACCCTATGTCCGTCTTCGGGGTCCCAACTATCTCTGTACCAAAATTCATCAAAATCGGTTAAGCCATTTAGGCGTGAAGACGTAACAAACAAACTCACTTTCGCTTTTATAATATTAGTAAGGATGACACAATTTCATACCACCTCGTAAAATGTACAAGTACTTAATATACCTACACTTAATATACACAAATCAGACGTCTATTGCCGCGTGATAATGTAAATTATTTGCTTTAATGATTTCATCGCAAACAGTAAAGATACTAGCTTTACAGCCCTTGTTATGATGGGTGGCACAGAACCATCGAGTTTTCAGTCCTGTGGTACGATGGTGATAGAATGAGTATCCTTCTAGAATGATTACACGGGCCCCTCTTTTAGATGTCGCATACACTGCACCTGCAAGAAATAAAGATTTTTTTAAAAGTAGTTAACATTATTTAATAAAGTTTTAGTTAAAATTAATCTGAGTACTATGCAAGCTCAAGGTATGGTAGAACCAGTTTGGGCAGATTGCGGATAAGAACACCTCCAAGTATATGTCTCCGTATCCTCTTCTCCGCATTCTCTCTGCAATGCATCGTACCAGGGGGTCTACTCTCTTTCTCCGAAACGTAACTTCGTTAACGAACGAAAGTCAAAAGTAGTTACGTTTGTAACCCTACTCTATATCAATTTGCGTGAATTAGAGTAGGTTTAGAAAATTTTAATGTCAAATAAACTTCGGACGTCCGAAATTTCGAAATGAATGAAATGAAATGAAAACGAGGTAGAAAACGTTCGAAGTTTCGGCCGCAATTTCGTTTTACGTAGAATTAGAGTAGACCCCCTGTAACGTCTGATATGTGAAGAGTTGTTTCTATCAAATGGTACAGACGCCTGCACATCAAGCTACTACAATCTGTCAGATTTCTTTGATAGATTTTCGACTTTATTTCTAAAGTATTAGGTTCAAGGTTCATTGGGAAAAATTGACAGTTTCGGGTAGCTTGACCTGCTGGCATGCTGTACATGAAATATCATCGGAATTATAAATCGCTGTTTTTTTAAACGTAGTTTATTTTGCATTTTTTTTTCAAAATACATGTTTCACGCTATTGTTCACCTTCACTTTCGGGATATCTTTCGTGTTTTTAGGCAAGTAATAGTTTCAGTTTAAATAAAAACCGTGAAAGCTTAAAACAATTTAATCACTACTTTTACACATTGTGACGAAGCAAGGAAAATCGTACGAGATCCTCTTTGAGAATATGTAAATACAGGCCCTTAAATATACTATTAGCCCAGGAAAAAGAATAGTTCGTATTCTTTCAAATGAACAAACAACACACGAAATTACAGTCACATGCCGAACCGAGTATAATTAGCAAATGGTTATACAATAACAAGTGGGGTTTGTAACGACATTTTTAATGGTTCTTTCATTCGTGACGTAATTAATGGTTATGCTCATTTTTGATTTTGATGATCGAATTCTCCAGTGTGAAGACGACAGCTTTGCAGCCTTTAGAGTGATGAGTCGAGCAGAACCACCGCGTCTTCGGCCCATTGACAATTTGGCGGGAAAATTGGTATCCATCCAGGAGTAGTGCTACATTTCCTCTCTGGCTTCGAGAGAATACAGCATCCTGCATACCTAAGTAAATGATTAAAAATATTTTATGAGAATAAGTATATTCGCTAGAGTAATTTTATTGATTGCCAAGATCGTCTCTAAATACAATTTTTTTTTAAAGTGGGAAATGACCCCTCATTTCACAAAAAAAAATTGTTGCAAGAGGGAAGAAAAGGGAAAATTGCTATTACAATTAATAAAGCACAAGATCAAAAACTACAGGTAGCAGTAAATCAGGATAGGGAAACTGTGTTACCCCGAATATAACGCGAGCGAAGCCGCGGGCAAAAGCTTGCCCAATTTAAAAAAAAAATTATTAACAGTTATGGTTTTGTAGATTCAGGTTTAAAATCTATACGGTGTAGGTAACTGTAAAACTCTAAACCTCCAGCCGTCTCAATAAGAATATTGAGCCCTGTTAAGCCGTTGATCGCAACTGTCAGTAGACTAAAAGTGTGGAGGTCAGTCTAGTAGAGAAGAGGTGAGTGGAGAACATTATCATCGTCTGCGTAGCCCTTTCACAACTATGTTAGGCTCAGCTTAATACCAGTATTTTTAATGAAGTGAAGAGCTGTAAGCGCCTACCTCACCCCAACAACCCAGGTTGTGCTGGGCAATGCGATACCCTGTAGCGGCTGTCAAAGAAATACATGCGACTGCTGGGACTTTTTTACTTAGTTTCCGAGGCACGCAGGAAACTCGGTATCTAATGTATTATCACCCTTTCATGGACCGACTTAAAGAAGCGCGGTTTAACCCTGAAGACAGGACCGTCTTTAAGGTTAAACCGCGCTTCAGAAATCAGGGTTCCCTCTATCTGGCAGAATCTTGATGCTCCGAAATTTATTTGGCATAACACACTTAGCATAATTTTCTTTAAACGAACATTTTAAAGGCATAAAAATTATTTGGTATAATTATCGTTTGGCATAATGTTAAAAACTTCGAATTAACAATGGCATACTTTTTAGATGGCAGAATTACATTTAGTATAATTACGAATCGCAGAGTTCAAATTTCGCATAATATATTATTTGGTATAATTTCACTTGGCATACTATGCAGACGGCAGTAATGGCTAGGTTAGGTTAGGTTAAAACCGTGACCTCCTACGCACGAGCCGAGCGAGCGAAGCGAGCGGTGCCGCGGCAGCGGCCGGCGAGTGCCAGAAACGACTTGCGTTAATAGTAAAAAGAGATTGTTTTAAGTAGGTTACCCGGAACTGAACTATTTAGATTAGGATACCTTATTACTTATTGAATCCAATGACATTATCTCAAATTCAATTAAACAATAACTAAAATAAATGACATTCTTTTAAAGAAATAATTATTCAAAAGTTGTCATTTACAACTTATAATGAAAAAGATGACCCTATCTATAAACTTTCTACGATATGACAATTCTGCCGTTTAATGATCATCGATATAAAATATATTATGCCAAAAGACGATTCTGACTGTAAACTTTCTGCGATATGATGTTTCTACTTTTTAAATATTATGCATATGAAGTTTATGCCTAGAGATGATTCTGACTTACAAAATTATGAGTTTTGAATGTATGATAAATGAGTGTCTGCTAAACTATTTTCTGCGAAGTGAAGTTTATGCCATCCGTTGTTATGCAAAATAAAATTATGACATAAAAAGTTCTGCTATAAAGGGTGGACCCCAGAAATCATGATATTTCTGCGACAACTTAGCACCTCTGTTAGGTTGTGAGTTTGAAGAGATGAAAGAAACGCGCGTGTAGCTTAAACACGATTTATTACTCAGATCAATGTGGCATACATGGAATCAATCAATTTAAGGGATACATTGTTTACATATACAGATTACTTATATACACCTTAAGTAGTACCACTACATCTCGGATAAGTTAGGAGTAGTTCTTTAAAAAGCATAGAGAAGACGGTGTAAAAATAATACGTAAAAGTTTTGTTGTATATAAATCGGTGCATAAATATAGATATTTTATTTTGAAATTTCAGTTTCCACGAAAATTTAAAAGATGCTGCGAAAGTTACAGAAGTATTTTCTGCAAGAAAACTATGGTTATAAATTCCTTGTTTCAGTTGCAAGCATCATGATCGCAGGATGGCGGGATGATGCTAGGTGACGGTGTTATTTTAGTTCAAAATTGTGAAACTTACACGAACGTTAGTAACTGAGGTTGTTAACTGTAATAACTGAAATAGCATTGGTTGCAGTAATTAATACTTTAACATTTACATCAAAAATATAATTCTCACCATTGTAACTGCGAGCAGATTCGAGAGAGACAGAGAGAGAGCGCTTTTCAATATTTTTTATTTCCATGGTTATCACAGTTATGACTGAAATAATGCAGTTTTTTCGTGATTTCTGTGCTGGCACTAGTTAAGGAATTAGTGATTTAGGTGAACACAATGGGCCTTCAACTAAATTTGGAGATTCGGAGTACTCGAGATTTGAGCAAGGTTCTCTCGTTCTTTCTTTCTTTGACGAAAAAGACTGCTTTTTGGTGCGGGTTTGTTCTCTGATGGCTCTTTTCCTTCTACTACTCATTTCACTAACTTGTGTGATCTTCCCTTCTGTTTTTCTTCTGCATTAGATTATTTGCTCATTTGGTGGGTTGGATGTGAAAAATAATCTGTGTGGATATATTAAACTGAAAATATGTTAGTTATTAGATAATACAACAAAACTTATATAACATTTATTTATTTATAAGGATGAGTACCGCCATAGCATTCATTACATTTATTACATATCGATAAGGCTACGGAATACACACATTAATTAGTAGTTATTTTAATACTTAAAAAGCTTGCGTTTGTTAAAGTCCCAAAATGTTATTCATTTGATGGTAATAAGCTTAAGCCCCTATGGCCTAAGCTTTGCCATCCAAACAAGAACCTTCCCATTGTTAACATCAAAATTCTGTACACTTAGTTAGCAATAAAGAATTACACTTTGACATTAAAATGCCATACAATAGGTACAGAAAGGAAGCGCTAATGTGAGCATATTAGAGAGCTGAGAGAGTTCTCGTCATATAGATACTTATTCTGGTACTCAAACTGTGCCTCCATGCTGTCTAAAGCCATGTATCCAGTAGGCAACATTTCACGCGCTATACCTGGGGCTTTACCAGTTCGGCAACATTGCATGACAACGCAAGACGTTGCCAGCTGGCGCGCAAATTCTAGTAATGGTGATAATGCATAGACAAAATGTTAAGTTGACGATGTTTTATTTTTTACCATCTTCTTCCCGCAGCTTAGCTTGAGTGGGGTCGGTAATAATCTCATGTGAAACGCATTACCAGGATACTGATAATAAATTTCTATAGCTAGCTCTCCCTACCTTTGACAAGTTAGCACCTCCACACCTGTAAGGTTGTGAGTACGGAAAGATGAAAGATACACACATGTAACTTCAAACATGATTAATTTATTCAGCACAAATACACAGGATTACTCAATGTAAGGGATACATTGTTTACACATACAGATAATTATTCACATACACCTTTGGTACACCCACTATACCTTGGATTTGTTAGAATTTAGCTTTCTACAAGACAAGTTAGATATTTTCTGTAGCTAACTTTTTAAATGACACTAACATATAAACTGTATAATTTAATGGAATTTAATAAATTAAATGAGGCACCTAATTATCTAAACGCTAATTTGATTCCTTTTAATTTATTTTTTCCTTTTTTCCTTTGTATTTTTTAAAGTGAATTTAAAAGTGTATTTTACTACGAAATGGCCTATTATTTTTAACCATTAAACATTATTTTAATCTTACTCTCAATCCTACTAATATCATAAAAGCGAAAGTTTGTGAAGATGTAAAGCTACGGAATTGCATTTGATGAAACTACACAATAATACCTATAGCTATTTTTTTCCGGATGGGAAATCGTTAAATAACTTCCCCCGCTCTGGGCGGAGTGGGGGAGAGTGTCAGATTTGCACTGACTAAAACCCACCCATGTTCCTTCTATTGCCCTTTACGTTCCGGGGCCGTAGTATCTCTTTCGAACAATCCGCTACCCCGGCAGCCGGTGGCTCCGGCAGGCGCCTCAAAGAGATGAGGCAGCCCTCTGCCTCATCTCTTTGAGGCGCGCGTGGAACACTAACGCGCTGTCGACACGGCCTGTCGTCAATAGACGCGCACACACAGGCCCGCATCTACGTTGGCTGGGAGTTACGGAGGCCGACGCCCGGAGCGTCTCCCGCGGCGGCTGGGTTGGTTTATGGTTCTCTCCCTCAAACGCCCGGCCACCAATTTCGCTAGTATGACTGCTTCGCAGAAGAAGCTTCCCATTCCCTCTTGCTCCGGACCATGAACTGAACCAGGGCCGGACGCGAGATATCGCCGCCGCCGATCGCCTCTACGAAGGCACGGCGGTGCCTCGCCCAAGCTGGGCAAAACGCCACTATGTGCCCCACCGTGATCTCAGGGCGATCGTCACAATGGTGACACCCGGGCGTTTCCTCCCACCCGATATGTGCAGGAACCTCCCGAAACTTCCGTGTCCCGTGAGAACCTGCGTCAGGCGGTAGGTGAGGATGCCATGGCGCCTCTCCAGCCACTCCTCAAATAGGGGACTTACCGCTACTATTGTAGCGTTACACGGGTTGCACGGGGTTGCGACAGTCGCTCTCTCCATGCCACCATGAGATCGCACGGGAGGTCTGTCCGGTGAGCGGCAATTTGCCGCGACAGCAGAGATTTCCCCCGGTGTAGTGCCTCCGCGCGCCACTCGTACAGGCGCGCGAGGATCGCCTCCAGATCCCACTGTGGCAATCCGGCAAGGAGGATCTCCACCTCGTTGATCGTGCGGTAGCCCCGGATTAGCCTAATATTATAGGCACCTATAGCTTACATAGCATAATAACACATAGGCTACAATTCATAAAGATACATTTTATATTCTATCACAACGCGAGTGAAACCGCGGAATGCTAGTAACTAGTTTAGTTATGAATTTCAATAATATTTGCATCCTAATATAAGGTAGATTGTACAAGGCTCACACAACTACTGTTACACCTTGTTTTATGAACCTACAATCTATGCAATAAATTTTACTTTACGTCACTTCATCGACTTGGGAAACAAAGCTTGTATTTTCTTAAACCCAATTTTGGACAGGTTAGAAATGTTTCGATCGGACACATGGTCGACTTATAAACCAAGACAAGATCCAACATGTGTAGGGTGCACTCAAAATGTTGACATCGTACCTCAGTCATGAAAAACAGCAAGATTAATAGATAATTTAGGTAGCCATAACATTGTAGATGATAAAGACGCATATATCTAACTAAACTAGAAAACACAGGTATTAGAGGAGTTCCTCTAGCTCCGCTTAGATTATTCTACATATTATTTCTAGGATACACAGCAACGTCTAAAGATAGGTAACTACTATAGTGATGCGTTAAAGCCAAGCTTCGGTATCCCACAAGGGGCCGACGCTTTTCTTAATAAATATGCATCATCCTTTGCGAAATTAAGATTCAAATGACACAGCCAATTTTTTCATTGGAGATACATGGGAATCTGAATATAGACATTAGATATGCTAAAAGGGACTCACAAAGGTTTCTAAATGGTTAAATTTTTTGTTACTAACACTAAATACCTCAAAAACTAAATTTATTGCATTTAGAAATTACAACAACCATCAATACAATACTTAATCATAATCTTAGAAGACATAGCTGTGATGAACCTACTGGTACAAATTGTTACCAGTAGCACCCGACTGATGTATCAGTAACTTTTGTTACTAATACATCGGTCGGGTAAAAATAAATAAACGGTATTATATTAGACCAACGATTATGTCTCGAACCAGAAAACTCATTTGGATTTTCAGGTCTTTAAGACAAATCTTCTAAACCAAATATTATATATATTTGGTTTAGAAGTTTTGTTTTTTATAAAAAAAAAAACTGCTTTACTCACTTCTAATTTACTGTGAACCTGTTTGGTTTACCATTAAAATAAAGTTCATAGAACTGGAGAGAGCAGAAAGTTTTTCTTGAAAGTGATATATTTTAAATTGTAAAGAATCCCCATTGAAAGCCCCATTAAGTGGCCTTCTCCGTTAGGGGCATGAAAAATAGATATCTTGTTGCACCAGAAGTGTCGGTTAAATCCTTGTATTATCAATAAATAATTATTATGATTTGTGTATGTAAAAGACACTTTCCTATATAAGTTAAATTTATTTTGTATGTACACACTCCTGCATTATTATTGTTTCTAGTTTTGAAGAGCGTGGTGTCCCAGCACAGGTAACTCTAATAAATAGGAGAAGGCCACTATTGTTTAAATATCTAATTTTAGAAGATTTTTTTAATGAACTGAAACAAAATTTATTTGTATTTATAAGGAAGTTTTGTTTTCCTTAATGTTGGTCATAAAAGTCACGAATACTTTCGACAGGCAAATGGTTGTGCAAATGATTGATGCGAAAGATCGTATTGTCGTCATAAGTGAAGACAAAGGCTCTACATCCATTTTTCGTATGTGATGAGCAACGCCATCTTGTTTTGCCATTCCTCGAGTACTGTAGTTTAAATCGGTGACCTGACAATCGAAGTATATGTCCTCCTCTGGCGGACACCGTGAACATTGGTCCTGAAAAAGATGTTAAATGAGTAAAGGAGCTCAAGAATTAAATTTTATGGGCCCAAATTACGCTGAACAGAAGTACAAATTTTACTGTAAGATACCATGCATGTGTGTGTGTAGTTAATAAAACAAAACACTCTATTACGTTATTTATTTATAGATAAGTGGCATTCATTAGATTTATAACATAACATAAGGCTGTGAAACACATGTTTAAGTCTCTATCTATCTCATTCATTGCCATGAACCGAACATATTTCCAGACTTCTAATTAAAACGCCAAATAAACCGCGAGCCCGACCCAGGAATCGCATCGCCTTCGAACACTGCCATCTGGTGTGAGTTCCCGATATTATTATAATTTGAGAGCAGATATAAATATTGTCGACCTTCTTCCTCATTTTTCAATAATTACTTTTTAAGAAAAAAAATAGCATGTGCGTTTCCAGGGTCCCAACTATCTCTGTAAGTATCAAAATTTAACAAAATGGGTTTAGTCACTTTCTCTTTTATAATATTAGTAAGGATAGGGTAACTTTTTGCCATTAACCGGACACATATCCAAACTTTTAATTGAAACGCCATATAAAAAGCTTGCACTGACTGGATAGGTCCACTTAAATCTGTGTGGTTCTTTCTTAAAAGACCATTTCAGGCACTGATCGGCAAACTCTTCATGTAAAATCAGCAATATTTTTGTCTAATGTAATAAACCTCTTGAGTTTATCTTGGCTGTTTCTTTTCAGAATAGTCGGGTATGAAACTACGGCCTCATACCTATATTAATAAAAAAAAACACATGTTAAAGTATGTGTTTATAAAACCTACTTGCAATATAAACATCATTTATTATTTAATACTAATATGCTAAGTACCTAGTTTAACTAACAGACCGTAAAAAGCGTAACACGCGTATGTAACCGAGCCAAGTCAAAAATATCCTATGGGCTTGGAGCTTCTATAGATGGACACAATCTATAGAATAAGGCATGGTATAATATAAAGAGATTTATTTGACTTTCGTGGTCCATAAATATATGTAAAAAAACAATCGGCTTTATTGGCTTTATTTATTTAATATGTTAATCTAAGACTAAATGACAAAGGCTAACATTATCAGAGATATATGACTTAACACATTAACCTTAAAAACCACATAAGCCACATGCTTAGAAAACATGAACGAATTAAAGAATAGTTCTTAACACACAACTTAAATTAAAGTTACCAATTGCAATTTTACTTTACTCCTAAAAACACACACCCACGATGCACATTTGCTTTATTTAAAGCGCTATAGCTAATAGTCTTTCATACTTTCGACAGGCTAGGTTATTACAACCATGACCAAGAATAGCATTCACTTTCTGAAACTGCTAGATGTATTAGGGCATGTCGTTTTAAAAACTACAATAAGAATTAACGCGGTGTTGAGTGTTTATTTTCATTCGAAATATAAAAAAAAAAAAACAAAAACGTGCACATTTTAATTATGACAATTTAACATAATTTCCATTGAGAATGAAATGTTCTGGTGGTGGATGACTATGACGACTGTTGACAGAAAATATATTCTTATCACTATCAAGTACCAGTCTTGCTTTGCATTTTTTTCTATTGTGCGCTGGACACCTCCAAGTTTGAGAACCTTTCTTCCCGGTATGGTAATGACTAAAATTGTAACCTTTATACAGTAAAACATCCCTTCCAGCTTGGGTTTTAAATAGTTTGTATTCTGAAACCGAAATAAAAACAAGAATACATAAATTATAAACTTGTGACATTCAAGTGAAGTTTGTGTCAGTACTGTTTAAAAGTTGTTGCAGAACTACGAAACGCTTTGTTAGCGATTACCGATCTTCAAAATTAATTGTTATTTTTAATATTTCTTATAAGTTCGGTAAAACCGCCGTATGTCGATAAGGCCAACAGTGTAATTTAAAGTTTAAAGAAAGAAAAACGTCAGTTTGTCGATTTTTTTTTTGGAGTTAAGTTGTAGGTTGTTCCTCTCTGATATAAAATAAAAATATCGTCATTTGCCAACCCAGTTTATTATGCTGGGAAAAATGTATTTATATTTGCTTAATTATCTTTGGGGCGGAATGTGAGAAATCACAATTTTTTCTAACCACTCAAACGTCCAGTCCGCGCAACTAAGTAGTATACTCTTGTACGTACCAGATACGCGCGGCCCTGATTCAGGCGCTACCGCGCTCGCATGTTGTAACAAAAAACCTACATAACTACTTAACTACAATAGCTAGGGTGAAGATAAAAACAACGAAAAATTGATAGAAGAATATACATTTAACCTATGTATATTTAATTATCTAAAATGTAATTTAAGATATTAAAAACGGGTGTGAACCTTGAATTTGGAGAAAAATAAACACATAAAGCAGGTACATGCGCACATGGCAGGTATATGCGGAACAGGCTCAATGTTGCGTCGCTGTCTCCACTCTGTCTGAATGGAGTTCAGATTAATTACGCAACTAAGGCTAAGAATTTGGGGGTAATTATGGTCATACTTGTCGTGGACTTTTCAGGTTGCAGAAGTGAGTCGAAAAGTGCATTATACATTCCACTCGCTCAAATGTCTCCAGAGCTTTCTGCCTCTGAAGACTAAAATCTCCCTTGCGCAGACTCTCATCCAGCCCATCATAGACTACGCCGATGCCTGTTATTTGGATGCCACCGAGGAGCTCTTAAATAAACTTGAGCGTTTGCAAAATATCTGTATCCGTTTTGTTTTTAACCTTAGAAAATATGATCATGTTTCCAACTTTCGCAAAATACTTAAGTGGCTCCCAATTCGACTTCGCCGGAACTCTCGAATATTGTGTTTGCTTTTTAACATCCTTCACAACCCTAAAACGCCATTCTATCTGCAGGAACGTTTTTCCTATTTCCGTCCTTCTGATGCTCCTTGTAGATCGCACGTTAGGAATCTCCTCAAACCCCCTCCCCACTCTACCGACTTCTACTCCTACTCCTTTACTGTTCACGCTGTGCGGTTGTGGAATTCGCTTCCGTCTGACATTAGGGACTGCCAAACTGTTTCAGTTTTTAAGAGAAAAGTAAAAGAACATTATCTTTCAATTTCACCATAGTTGCATAGGTATTTATTATTATATATTATATTGTATTTAAGTTATATATTTGTCTTTGTATTTGTATGTATGATAGTAGGTATATTCTTATATTGTATTTAGTCATATTTGCTTTTGTTTTTATGTATTCTTTTTACGTACAGTGTCTACATCTCTTTTTATTTACTCTCCTTTCGCAGGTATGCTGGAAGAGATTTCTATAGAAATAAGCATTACCTTTGTACCTGTTTTCTATTCCTATTCATTTTTCTGTATTCAGTGTGTATGTACATAAATCGTTAAATAAATAAATAAATTTTATTAATTCGTACCACAACGCAATAATATTGTTTATTTTACCAATAAAACTCACAACAAACTAGACGTGTTGTCCTTTCATTTGATTCATGGATATTTATGTTTTGTTAACGCTACGTACTTAAATAAATCAAAACAAAACACCTCTGTTTATAAATTTATCGTATTGGGGAGTGATTTCGACTCGCTCGCGAAAGCAAAATATAAGCAATATGGCCGCCTATCTAAGGTCTCTTTCACCCTTTGTAAATTACGCAACTTAAAAAAGGTAGTAATGCTTTTTAGTTGGGGTTTTAAATAAAACGCTTATAATAAGATACAGTTATATAATATAGTTAAATTTAAAAAATACAGAAATTAAAAAAAAAATTATATATGGTACTGCATAAAACAACCATCAATGCATAGATTTTTATTGCATTCCAAGCACTTCCATATGGTTCTGGCTGTGACTTTTCGCTGGCTACACAAATAACAGCGACTTTGTTTAAAGCCATTTTTGACAGGAAAATGTCGATGCTCGACTTTAGGTCTACTGGTTGTAGTTGTCTTTCGCCTTGCCATCAGTCCGGTTTGTGAATTCATAAGTCGCTGTTCTGTCGTCAGGTCAATATGTCGGTGTAACTTCAGTAATTCTTCCGCCAAAGTTATCGTGAACTGTCTGTGTGACATTTTTGTATTGGCCGATTTAAATAAAACAAAACAATTAAAAATGGCACAGTTAAAAAGGTGACTAAACACTTTCTTGTACCAAATTTTATTTCGCACACGTTCCATGGACTGAGCAGACAAAAATTGGTTTTTCCTGTCTACTCCTGCCATGGATTTGTCATAGTCCAGGACAACGCTTGGTTTAGATGTCAGTCGGTCATATTTTTGTCGAGCACCGATTTGGAGGGAATGGTATGTCGAGAGCATACTAACTATGTTAGCATCTCGCCAGACTATCACCGACAAATCGGAACAGTAGCTTGCCAATACTTCACCTTGACTTAGTTCCGTCTTTGTTATTGTCTTCAATGAATCGGGAACGAATTCCCGATTTAGACGTACGGTCCCAAAGCAGTCTGTCTGTTGTCGTTTCAAACACCGCGCTAATAATGGACTATTGTAAAAATTGTCCATTATTAACGTGTGTCCGCGGTGAAGTAGAGGTTCTACTAAATCATACACAATTTTGGCAGTAGCATTGCTGTGACGTACATCGCTACTGACAGTAATGACATGTTCAGTCGTGTCTGTGTCATCAGGTCTCTCGTCAGTGTCAATAGGGTTAATCTTGTCAGCAGTCGCTGTCCCAGTCTTATCTTTTCCCGCATAAATAAAAAACTTCCAAAGATAACCAGAGGAAGATTCACAAAGCTCATAAGTCTTCACTCCGACTTGCGCAGCCTTTGATTTGATCTTCTGAGCGAAGCCTAGTCGCCCATGCCACTTCAGAAGGGATTCATCAATGACTATTTCTTGAGAAGGATAATATAAATTCGAAAATTTGTCGTTGAAATAGTCGCTCACCATTTGAATTTGACACAGTTTATTTGGTTCTGTAATAGTCTCATTGTCAACGAAATGGATCAGTGACTTGAGTAAAGAAAATCTATTGTATGACATAATTTTTCGAAAATAAGGCATAGTGCCAAAACCATTAAAACTAAAATAGGACTCCTCATCCGGTAGGGGGTATAACCCTTGAAGCAACGTTATGGCTAGAAAACTGACCATTTCATCCCTGTCCGTCGGTGTCCATTTGTGCAGTCTCAAAGTCGGTAAGAATTGGTTCTTGTCTTTCAATAATTTTATTTTCTGGTCGGCATATTTGTTTGTCTCTGTGCAAATTCTGTCAATAAAATCGGTGTCAATCATTTTATAAAAAATGTCGACGATAGGCGTCTGGTCTGTTATTGTAAATGTCGGTCCTGAAGTCGCGGTAAAATCTTCTCGTCGTCCTGTAAAAATCTGTCGGTCTTTTTTCCACTCAAAATTATAACAATCATGTGGTGCAATCTCCCTGATTGCTAGGTCATTTCGGCGGTCTTCTGTCTCTAGTACACGAGCCTCATACAATGTCATGTCAGTGGCCATTGCAGGTTCTAGCGTAGCGTTGCGTGAGGTCACGGCAGGGAGAAAGCATTCTTCGTTTTCTGTGTCCATGTCACAGTCACTGAAGTCATGGGCCAGTTCTATCCATTCTCCAATGATGGGGTAGTCGAATTTCTTGTCACTAACTCCTGGAAAAAAAAGTTACTGTTAATAAAACGTGGCGTTCTGTATTTGACTTCTCTTCCGACTTGACTGATTCTTCCGATTCGACTTTTATATGTATTTAGTTATTAAATGCACAATGTACAAAAAAGTTACACGCTAGGCTTATAACTAGTGAGTACATGACCCTGTTAGGGCGCAGCAAAATGACTTAACACGTTCACTGCGCTATCATTTTCAAAGAACTTTCAGCTGGTGCTTTGGAGACCTAAAAGATCTCTAGGTAGGGTAGGTAGGGTAGGTAGGGTAGGCAGGTAGGTAGAAAGGTAGAAAATTGCATTGCAACGCATGCCGGGGCACAGCTAGTTGCTCTATATTTTGCTAGGTTCGCACGCAGTTATGACATTTGAATAAACTACAAATACCAAAAAAAAATTAGGTATCGATTGTATCTCGTACCGCAACCGAAGATAGTTCAATATGTGTAGTAAGTAGTGATGGGAATAAAATAACAACTCAGTTGTCGATTGAAAAAGTTTTATTAAATTTTTATATTCAATTCTTATTTCAATATAATCAATCACAACAAATCAATATAAAACAAAAACAGGATTAATTCCTAGTGCGGCGAATTGTCTTTAATAAAAAAAAAAATATTAAGCAAAGTGTTTAGTATTAAAACATGGCAAGCACATGGATTGCTTGCATTGCGCGCAAATGGTGACAATTCTTTTAGTTTTTTTAGACGCCTCAATGCTGTTTAATGTGCGTCGTAATTTTTCGTAACAACCCACACAACGTCTTTTTTTGTCGCCACGTTGGAAAACATGATGTCTACATCTTCCTTCGGGGAATTCTGTAATAAAATGCATTATATAAATAGAATAGAATAGAATAAACGTTTATTGTCTCCAGTATTACAGCTAGTAGTAGTAACTACATAAAAACTGTAATACCGGAAGCAAGAGGTTTAAGCGTCAGCATTATGCTTAGGTCCCCCCTAGACGGTAGCTAAGCGCTGATTTTCAGCTTAAACCCTTGACTCCTGTTTACAACAACAAAAAATACAGAAATAGTAAAAAAAAGGTAACGGAGATAACACATGGATGATCATACATTAAATAATGAAAATAAAACTATTTTTGACTAATTTTCTTAAAAAACAAATAAAACAGCTGTGGTCACGATTGGTTCTATAAAGATAAAAATTGTTAGATGAGAAAAAAATATTGGCAAAGGGCATAGTGGGAAAATAAAAAAAAAAACTGAATTAATTAGACAACGTTTAGAATAACTTAATATACTGTTTTTGACAGTCGAAGACTAACATTTTACAATTTCGTTTAAAAGTGAACGTGTTTTTGATGCTTCGGAAGGGTGGTGGAATATTATTCCAGATCTTTGACGCTGCGTATTTGAAACTGCCTTTGTAACCTTTTGTTCTGTGTCTTGGGATCATTAGCGTGCCATTTACTTTTGACCTGGTAAATAAAGTATGAGCGTCTTTACACCAAGATAATAAGCTGTACAGATATGGAGGAGTTTTAGTTGTAATAACTCTATGTGTGAAACACAAGAAATGTGAGATGTGCACTCTTCTTGGGACCGGGTAAGTAAAGCGAACGCAAGCATTTTGAACCCTCTGTATGCATTTTTTGGTCTTTTCAAGGAGTCTGGGGCCATAGACGACATCACAGTAGTTCTGTTGAAAGGTGAAAGTACTAGCAGATCCGAACATAAATAAACAGCATGCAACCATGTCAGTGAAGTAAAAGCGATAGAATATAATTTTATTAGTTTTTCTTATAGTGAAAAGTTATTCGAGTGTTATGTGCGAGTATATTTTTGTTCTTAGGCTGTTGTTACTTTAAAAAAATATGTGGTGGTATTAAATTAATGACCATTTTTGAAATGGGGAGTACAGAAGCAATAACTGAACACTTTCTGACTTAAAAATCAAAATAGAAAGTTTTTTTTTCAACTTTTGTATGGGTAGGTAATATGTATAGAGCAGCAACAAACTCAATTATTTTTTATATATTTTATTTCTAATTTAAAAATCTATTCAAAATGTGTTCAGTTATCGCTTCTGTGCTCCCTATTTAAAAAAAAGATGTTAATTCAATTCAATCCAATATAATAATAATACTCTCCACAATCGCGAGATATGCAGTCTCAGGGAATATTTCCTAGAAACCGACGTGGGAATGCATCGGGATGTGGTTACAATGGACAAAGGCCTCACCCCGCTCTCCTTGGCTAAAGACAACTGGCGCAAACCTGTAGTGCTTGACACTAACGACCGCAGGGAGGTATGGCAGAGTAGCTTCACGGACGCTTTTTCCGGGCCCTACATGGACCCGATGTAGATCAATCAGCGTCCGTATTTAAAAATGTAATTTTATGTATTGAAAACAATAAATGGACGATAATAATGTATAATATTCCACAACTGTCACACAACGCTGTCTACGTCTAGTCAGCAGAGCATGTGTTATGAGTACTAGACAACTAATAAACATACTTATATATTTTTCTTAAATACATACATATTATAGATAAATTACACCCAGACACAGAACAAAATAATGATCGTGCTCATCATACAAATAGTTTTCCTGGATGGGAATCGAATCCACGACCACCATATGCGCATAAACGCGAGTGTTATTTCCAAAACTTGCGCGCGACCTCCCACGTCGATGCTAGGACAACACTAACACGAGTCACGGAGCGCCCGCGCCGCCCTCCCTTCCTCTCTTGCGTCAACGAGGCCTATGATTCCACGAGTATCGACATATCTCCTAACGCAAGAAATGAAAATAATTATAGTACTGTGCGTTAGGGACCTAATCCATCTCTAATTTATTTTTAATGTCTTTAAATTCAGTTTTAAGTAGAAAGCAAATATGTTTATTTGTCTTACTCATACATAAAGAACTTTACAAGTTAGATCCTCCCGCAAGGAGTGAAACAACACGATTTTATTCAACGCACAATAGAAAAGTCCTGCAAGAGATCTGATAGATCTCGTAATGCAGCGAACGTGTTAAAACTAATAAAATTACATTGCAGAGTAGCAAGACCAGAGAGCAGTTTAATATGGTAGGAATTTTCACAATATTATATTAATTAAACTTATATCTAGCCATAAACAACATAAACAATATTCATTAAACTTATATCTAACCATAAACATTTAGCACATACATAATTATATTTTAATATTCTATTTTAACTTTGGATCCCCTATAAATTCTTGGATACTATATAAATATATAGTAAACGTTATCTAAGAGCAATGACTTTAACCGGGCTTTAAATATTAACAATGTTTTTGTGGACCGTATATTTTCAGGCAATTTATTATGAACTCTTTTGCAATAAAAACGGGCACTTTAGAATTTTATCTCTACTTCAATGGAGAAGAACAAGAAATATGTTTTATTAATTTGACGATATATTGGCGTGTTATTTGAAGCATCCTGGCATGATTCTTTACGTTTCAAATTTAAAATTAATAAAAGAAAAATGATTATTGTGGATTATTCTAAAATTGCTTTACTAATGGCGTGAATTGCTGAAACGATTTTTAACTGTTTACGATATTTTAAAACTTTTTAGATATTTTCTGCAAAGTAAACAATTTCATCTTTCTTTTTACATTAAATACCACTTTTTGATATGAGTAATAAAGTGATAAGGGCCTAAGGGCAAATTATAGCCCTACTTGAAGAAGGTTGTTCGCAACATGTCTCAGCGGCTAAATGTGAGTCGTTCAACTGTCCAGAGGACTTGGCAACGGTATCGCGAGACCGGTTCGGTCAAAAGAAGACCCCGTTCGGGAAGAAAATGATGCACAGAACCAAGAGATGACCGCTTTTTGGTGAGTCAGGCGTTGCGGAATCGTAAGGCGTCAAGTGGGGACCTGAAGAAAGAAGAGCCTTGAAGAAGTAAGAGGAGTAGAAGTTAGCTTGTGGACGGTCAGGTGGAGGTTTTTGGCTGCCAATATCAGGAGTTGCCGCCCAGCTCGGAGCCCTAAATTAATTCGTGAGCACCGTGTTGCTCCACTTCAGTTTGCTCGGAACTGTGCTTCATGGACTCTGGAAGACTGGAATAAAGTATTGTTTTCTGATGAATCTAGAATCTCTTTGTGTGAAGAGGACCGACGCCGGCGAGTGCTGCGAAGACCACGGGACCACTATGCGGAAGTGTTTTTCGAAGAAATCACTCCTTATGGCGGAGGCTCCTATGTTGTTCCTATGTTTTGGGCAGCAATTAGTTTGACGGAGCGTACGGAGTTAGTTTTCATAGAAAATGGAACATTAAATGCACACCGGTACATAATGGAAGTCCATCAATATGCACAACCCACATTGACTGCACTTGGGGAAGATTCCATTTTTATAGACGACAATGCTCGCCCGCACCGTTCTGGCGACGTGGAAGCGTACATGCAAGAAGTTGGGATCTCCAGCCAGCCAGGGATCGCCAGCTCGAAGTCCTGAGCCAATCCAATTGAGCATGTCTGGGATGTTCTAAAGAGATGGGTAAGATCAGTGCAACCTGTCCACAAAACATCAGGGAGCTAAAAAGAGTCGTTGCAGAAGAGTGCGAACGTATTCCTCAAAACGCAAAAGCTGTGATTTTGGCAAGAGGAGGTCACACTCGTTATTAGGTTTTTACATTTAATAATAATAATAATAATAATCTGTGGCCCGACTGTCAAAGTGACATGACGTGTTTTCTTCAATACCAATAAATTTTAAACATTTTTACAAATATTTACACCGAAACCGCCTACACCGAAACCACAAATAGATAAAATAAACCAATAAATAACCATAATAAAGAAAATGAAAACAGAACGACAGATGAAAAGAAGAAAATGGATTTTAACAATGAATGTTAATACGTCAATATGCTGACCAGACGCCGGGCCCAGGAACAACAGGCACTCCCACCATCTCCGGGCTCGCCGCTCAGCTCCGCCTCGCAGCCGCCGGGACGCGCTACACGCGTGAGCGCCGTGTCGCCGGTCGCTGCAGTTGCGTCGAGCTCGAGCGACGAGTTTTTCTCCCCGCCATCGTCGCCACCACCACCAACTCGACAACGACGAGGAAGAGGACGGCCACCAGCGGGCTTGGGATCTAGGGGCCAACAGGCTCCGATCAGGGTCCCCGCTGCCGGTGGAAATGTGTCGCGCATGCGATGGACTTCGTCAATCAACGCGAATGTCATGCGCGCATATTATGGGTCTACAGAGGGGGGAACTAACCTCACTGCGTACCGTGTTAGGATGCTGTCTCTGTTCCAGGACCTAGAACCGACCATCAACGTTTCGGCCCAACGACTATCGGATCAGGTGCGGGTCATCCAACGCAATCACATGTTGGACGATGCTGCACTTGATAGGCTGCGCTCAGAAGTACTGAGCAATCGTGTCATCTTGACTACGCCACAAACCGCGGTGCAAGCGTCAGCAATTGATGTGACGCAGCCGCGGTCCAATCCCGCTGTCGTAGAGGAGGATGATAGGGTTGCTACGGTAAGTAGCCAGTGCAACGACCGATTGAGGAGCGCACTGGAGGATGCGCTTCGCGACTATCGATCCACTCCAGCCGAACTTAGACCCCGATTACCACGGTTACCCATGCATAAAAAAAATAGGGCGCTGGTGTGTGCCCTGGACTCGTTGCTCAAGAATTTATTCGAAAGTAGCGAGGATCTCGTTGATACGCACTCGATCCTGTACTGTGGGGCTGTTGCGGTATGTCGTTTAGCTAACGTCAAATTTCCAAACTGTGACGTAGCTACTCGACCAAAACCATCCGTACCAGCCTGGCAGTGCAGGATCGAGCGGCGTATCGACGAGGCCAGGGTACTCATCGGTAAACTATACTGCTTCAGGGAGGGCAATACAAGACCACGTGTGATGCGCTTTGTGAGACGGGCATTCTCGGGGACTGGAATCAGGCCTCAAGAATATATGTCTCGTGCCACAGAGCGCATCGACTTCCTGAAGCAGAAAGTTTATGCATGGGCAAACCGTATTCGGCGGTATAAGCGGCGGGTTGATCGGTATTCGCAGAATCGCATGTTCCGGAGCGATGAGAGGTGGGTATACAGAGCTTGGGAGCGACCCGAACAAAGTGTGACTGACGTGTGCCGCCCGGATGATGTAGCCACGAGTTCTTTTTGGCACAGCATCTGGTCGGTGCCTGTCTGTCATACTGAGGCTGACTGGATACGTGATGTTGAGCGTGTGTGTGAAACTATTCCAGAAATGGAGCCAATCTTAATAACATCTTTAGATATAGCCAGTGCAGTTCGTCCGTTACCGAACTGGAAGTCTCCAGGACCGGATGGACTGCACAACTTTTGGCTCAAGTGGCTCACTAGTTCACACACTCGCCTGGCATCACAATTTCAGTCTTGCCTTGAGTCCGGGTCTCTGCCACAGTTTTTAACAACAGGCGTTACCCACCTGCTCTATAAGTCAGGTAGTCCCGCGGAACCCAAGAATTATAGACCGATCACGTGTTTATCGACGGTCTATAAACTTCTTACGTCCATTTTGAGAGCGAAAATTAATTCACACATTGACAAAAATTCAATTATGTCTACCTCTCAGAATGGATGTAGGAACGGGTCTCGCGGTACTAAAGAGCTACTCCTCATCGACATGGCCATTAGCCAACAGGTTCGTCGATCCCGCAAGGATTTGTGGACATGTTGGATTGATTATAAGAAGGCCTACGACTCAGTGCCACATACATGGCTCAAGAGGGTGCTGGAGTTGTACAAGATAGATGCAACCCTACGCGCCTTTCTTGAGTCGTGTATGGGACAATGGAGGACGGTACTTCGATATCCAGGATGTCGACAAATCCAGGGGAATGATGAGCCTGTTTGGATTAAACGGGGAATATTTCAGGGTGACAGTTTGAGTCCACTTTGGTTCTGTCTAGCCCTGAATCCTCTAAGCACATTGCTGGAGGATTCAGGTCTAGGCTATCGGTTGAGAAGAGGTGGTCAGGTCATATCTCACCTCCTTTACATGGATGATCTGAAACTCTTTGCCCCCAACAAATTGCGACTGATGGAGCTACTGAAAGTAACTGAAACTTTTAGTAACGCCATCAGGATGGAATTTGGTGTGGACAAATGTGCAGTCATGTATGTGAAGCGAGGGGAGATTATGGAATCCGAGGGAATTCAACTCTCGGATTCCATACACCTCAGATCCCTTTCCTCATCCGAAAGCTATAAGTATTTGGGTATGTCGGAAGCGTTAGGCATTAACGTGACTGACATGAAGCAACTGTTGAGGGAGCGTTTCTTTGGTCGCCTGAAGAAGGTATTAAAAAGCCTTCTTTCCGGCGGGAACAAGGTGCGCGCCTTCAACAGTTGGGTCATGCCGGTTTTAATGTACTCTTTCGGCATACTCAAATGGACGCAGACTGAACTCGATGCCCTGGATAGGAGAGTCCGTACATTGCTGACTGCAAATCGGATGCATCACCCACGATCATCGGTGATGAGACTGTACATCCCACGGAAGTGTGGGGGTCGAGGCTTTTTAAACGCAAAGACCCTCCACAACCGAGAGGTGTGCAGTCTCAGGGAATATTTCTTAAAAGCCGACGTGGGTATGCACCGAGATGTAGTCGCAGTGGACAAGGGACTCACCCCGTTGTCCATGGCTAAAGAGAATTGGCGCAAACCTGTGGTACTTACTACCGATGACCGCAAGGAAGTATGGCAAGGTAAGGAGCTTCACGGGCGCTTCTACAAGGCTCTTCATGGGCCCGATGTAGATTTTCTGGCGTCCGTGTCCTGGCTACGATTCGGTGACCTATTTGGGGAAACTGAAGGTTTTGTCTGTGCGATTATGGACGAAGTTATGTTGACGAACAACTACCGGAAATATATTATGAAGGATGGGACGGTTGACGTGTGTCGGGCATGCCATCGTCCTGGTGAGTCCATCAGACATATTATTTCTGGTTGTTCTCGTCTAGCTAACAGCGAGTATTTGCATAGACACAACCAAGTAGCCAGGATTATTCATCAGCAACTTGCCTTGAAATATAATCTTGTGGAATCTGAGGTACCGTACTACAAATATGTGCCCGACCCAGTTCTCGAGAAAGACCATGTCACGCTGTACTGGGATCGGTCTATCATTACTGACAGGACTATTCTCGCCAATAAGCCTGACATAGTGGTGATAGACCGATCAGCGCGCCGCGTAATGATAATCGATGTTACCATCCCACATGACGAAAACCTCGTGAAAGCTGAGAAAGAAAAACAACTAAAATATCTTGACTTGGCACACGAGGTTGTTGACATGTGGAATGTAAACTCGGCTATCATTGTGCCGATTGTCATAACGGCCAATGGCTTAATTGCCAAGAGCTTCGACGAACATCTGTCGAAGCTCTCCTTAGGTGGTTGGATCAAGGGCCTGATTCAGAAGGCAGTACTCCTCGACACGGCCCGCATTGTGAGGAGGTTCCTGTCTCTGGAGCCCTAACCACCGGTAGCTTGGACCCTGCTCCCGCTACCGGCGGAAACCTATTTTTATATTTTTAAATGTTTTTTTTTTTTATTTATTTTCTAAAAAATATTTAAAAATGTAATTTTAAGATGTTGAATGAATAAAGAGTGATAATAATAATAACCCCACCGCCGTATCTCTACGTTGACGTCGTGGTGGGGCTTGAGTGCCCCGATGAGCCCTAGACCTGTACCGGTAGGATTTATTTTGCCGATATAGTTCTAGGGTGAGGGGCCAGACCAAGAGAGATACAATCCAAGCCAAGGTTGCACATGCTGAGGGCTGCATGGCTAGGGGAGAGCCTAGCCGCTAATGTGCCAACTCTGGATAATAGGGGACCTCCAGTTTTATTCACCCTTGCCACAGTGAATGCAGGGCTCTGCTGTGGCCGACTTTGTAAGTCCCTAGCTTCTCGTGGGAACAACATGAATACCAGATCAAAAACAAAAAAAAATCTTCTGGCAAATCTGCCTCAAATGGTTGACGAAACCTCACATTTTTCTTCGTCATCTTCTTCATCACTTTTTCCTTCAATTCCATCATCATCACAACCTTTTCGCGTCACTCCGACACCTTCATCGCCATCAATCAGCATACAGTCAGTGGATGTTGTACAGGAGACAAATATTGTCGAAGATACTGTACCCACCGCTAGAACTGCAAGAAGCCGTAGGAAATGGAGCATTGATATGAATAAGTTCATCTTACGCACATATCTTCACCTCACTCATATAGAAACCGATAAAAATGCGTACCTACCTTCGCTTCACACTAAGTTTTTAGAAAAATACCCAGATATGCAAGTAGGCCGACAAAGAATAGGTGACCAACGAAGAGCCATAGTTCAAAAGAAATTATTACCACAAGAAACAATAGATCAGATTTATGAGGAAGTCAGAGCCGAATTACAAATAGTTCACACTCAAATACAACAACACTCCACACAGTCAATGACACAAAATAACACACAACCCGGTCAGCGTATGAAATGGACGAATGAATATAATGAGGCAATAATCAGAATATATTATACTACTACACAACTCGAAACAAATAAAACAGCATATAGAAAGCATTTACATGAGGGATTTATAAATATTTATCCGGAACTAGCACATTTAACCGAGCAAAGATTATCAGATCAAGTAAGAGCAATCATAAATAACAAATACATTCACAATGACAGATTAGAAGAAATAAAAAACCAAGTAGCTATAGAATTAAGAAATAACAACATCAACATAGAACACATAAATAACGACTTGCAACAATCAGATGAGAACGTTATTTCTTTAAATACTCAATATACAAATATTCACATTTCTGACACAACAAATAACATTATAGTTTTGAATAATGACTCTGATACTAACACAGTCTCTCAAATTCCCATAAATACAGTTGACGAAAACTTTCTCAACCACATAGACATAGGCCTATTTGAACCCACGCAAAATAACCCAGATGGTGCTCCTGAAAAGAACCTAGAGATCGAAGCCACATTTCAAAAAGCTCAACAACTTTTTTCTGATGCACACCCCACTAGTAGACCATTCATTCCAAAGCAAAAGACATCTAAAAAGTTTTCCGCCATAGTAACATACATAAATTCTATCATTCTCCCAAACATCGTAAATATCGACACCGACTTCGTCCAATTGCAAACCATAATATACTGTGCCGCATGGACGGCAGCAACATGCAACGGAGCTAAAATATCAGACACACAAAATGAAAGCCGCACATACATAAAAAGAAAACCAAAGTGGCAAATCAGGATGGACAAGAAAATTCAAAATCTAAGAGCAAATATAGGTAGGCTAACACACTTTATTAATGGTAGCAGAAGTCCAAAACTAATAGCAGCAGTAGAAGAAATAAAGAAAAAATATCAAAAACACGCTCAATACGAAGACCCAAACACGCAGTTAGTACACTTTTTAGACACCCTAAAACAAAAATTGAACGCATCTTCCAGTAGACTCAAAAGATATTTAACATGCACGAACCGCAAATTGCAAAATTCAAAATTTATAAACAACGAAAAAACATTTTATAGGAATCTTACAACTAACAATAGAGACACCAATAACGAAAACCCAGAGACACCTACGCCCGAATCACTGCGGGAATTTTGGGCCAACATATGGGAAAACCCAGTAAATCACAATCATCAAGCTGACTGGATTAACGAAGTTACACCAGACACCCCAGAAATGGAATTTGAATTCATACCAATAGAAACATTTATAGACGTCATCAAGCGCACACACAACTGGAAATCGCCTGGCACTGACAACATTCACAATTACTGGTACAAGAAATTCTCGAGCATACATCCTTTCTTACATAACCATTTAAACACATTCATCCAATCACCCCATTTACTCCCATCATACATTACTCACGGGGTAACTTATATGATACCTAAAGACAGTAACGATACTATAAATCCAGCGAAATACCGACCGATCACTTGTCTGCAAACAATTTACAAAATTTTAACAGCCTGTTTAAGCGAACTAGTATATGAACATTTAACCAAAAATAACATTTTATCAGAACAACAAAAGGGATGTCGTAAAAATAGCCAAGGTTGCAAAGAGCAATTAACTATCGATGCAGTTACTATGAGCAGCGCTGTTAAAAGCAAGACTGATATTCACACAATGTTCATAGATTACCAAAAGGCTTTCGACTCAGTTCCGCACAGCTGGTTATTAAACGTCTTGAGTCTATATAAAATTCACCCAACACTGAAACACTTTTTAGAAACTACTATGCAAAGTTGGCAAACCGTTCTTAAAATTAATTCCATTTCATCAACTGTAGCTACTGAACCAATTCACATAAATCGTGGGATTTTTCAAGGAGATGCCTTAAGTCCACTATGGTTTTGTATGGCACTCAATCCACTCTCGCACCTTCTTGATAAAACAGAAGCTGGATACGCACTAACGAACATCAATACACATTATAAACTTACACACCTTATGTATGTGGATGACATCAAGTTATATGCAGCCGACAAAGATGCACTTTTCGAATTGGCTGACACAACTCAACAATTTTCTGATGATATTTGTATGTCATTCGGAGTTGATAAGTGCAAAATCTTGTCAGTAGTAAAAGGAAAAGTACAAAATAACAGTTACACACTTGGGTCAGGCCAAATAATAGAGCCAATAGATGAACAGAGTTCGTATAAATATCTTGGTTTTAAGCAATCTAGGCAGATACACCAAAAGATGATAAAACAAGAATTAGTCAATAAATTCTCACACCGCCTAAACCTTATTTTGAAAACCAGCCTTAACTCTAAAAATACTATAAAAGCAATCAACACATTCGCAATACCCATCCTCACATACTCTTTTGGAATAATTCGCTGGTCAAACACAGATATCAAAAAATTACAACGCACTGTTAATACATCTCTTACTAAATACAGAAAACACCATCCAAAATCAAGTATACATCGAATTACTCTACCGCGACAAGAAGGAGGAAGAGGTCTGATAGACATACACAACTTACACAACAAACAGATTCTCTCACTCAGATCATACTTTCATAATAAATCCGAAAATTCAACACTACACAAACATGTAACGGAAAACGACATAAAACTTACGCCACTTAACCTACATAATAGGAACACTCAAATAAATGAACAACTCATAAACGCACAAGAAAAAATTGCCGCATGGTCTGCCAAAGCTCTCCACGGGAGACATCGAGCCTTCCTGAGCCAGCCACACGTCGACAAAGCTAAGTCGAACGAATGGCTCAAACGAGGCGAACTGTTTCCAGAGACGGAAGGGTTTATGCTAGCGATCCAAGATCAAGTCATAGCCACTCGTAATTACAGAAAATATATAATTAAAGACCCTCATCAGCCGACTGATTTATGCAGACATTGCAACACAGCCTCTGAGACCATACAACACATTACAGGAGCTTGTAAATCACTAGCACAGACGGACTACAAGCACAGGCATGACCAAGTTGCTGCTATTATACACCAACAGTTAGCGTTCCAACACAAACTCGTAAGCGAAATAAAACCATATTATAAATATAAACCGGAAATAATATTAGAAAATAATAACTATAAAATCTATTGGGATCGGACGATAGTAACAGACAAAACTATACATTTTAATAGGCCAGATATAACCCTTCACGATAAAGCCAATAAAATAGTTTACTTAATAGATATAGCTATCCCAAATTCACACAATATTCAAACCACAATGTCAGAAAAGCTAAATAAATATCAAGACCTTGCCATTGAAATAAAAACTCAGTGGAAAGCACAAACTGTCCACATCGTCCCTATAGTACTTTCTTCCACTGGTATTGTTCCAAAATCCCTTATGCAAAGTCTTAGTACGTTACACATGCCATCCCACACACTCCATCTACTCCAAAAAGCCACCATTCTTAACACCTGTCGCATCACCCGGAAATTCCTTACTTCTTCGACAATTTCATCCACATTCTCCATTTAAACTTCCCCCTACAAACTTGGCTCCGGCCCGTGGGTAGGGTATTTGTACTCTCTTACTCGTAAGAGAAGGAAATTAAAGAACAACAAAATAATAATAATAAATAACTTTATTTCACAAAAATACAGATTTAACATGCTATAAATATACACAGATTAAATGAGCTTTGGTAGTAACACAATGAAAATAAGCTAAGAACTGGAATCTGTACACAATATGGCATGGTATATTTGTAACTTTATTTAATTAAAAAAGTAAAAAAAAATCTTGTCTTTATTGCCGACCACTTCTTACTGCGACCACTGCTTCGGGCGTGTACATCGGCTTTAAAGAATCCATCGTTTTTTTTTCTTTTAATTTCCCGAATTCACTTCACACGCATTAATTTACACGATTATAAGTATACAGACTACGTCAAAAAAACATTTTTTTTTTAATTAACTCAAATCGACCTTAGAACGAAATTTCCTTAGGTGCCCGTTTTTTTGCAAAAGAGTGTATTTAGGTTCAAGTTTGGCCGGAATCGATTTGCGATCGTTCAATGTCGAATTTTTGCAGAACCTGATAATGCACGATCTCGTCACTTCTGACAAGTAGTAGGCTGTCCGGAAGTGCGCAGATTTTTTCTTTGACACCTGTTCATTGTTTTTGCTTTGAATTGTGTGCCGTCACTGGCCGTCAGCGCATGGCGTCAACATTGAGCCAACATACGATGAAAAGCAATTTAGAGCAATAGAGGAGGCATTTAAGATTTTCCTACAATTTTACTATTTACAGGCTCAAAGATTGGTTGTAAAAACTGTTTGTAGATAGCACAGGACCGGTCATTGAGGCGTTGTTCTAGGTAGATGCATTCCGCATCCGTTTTCAGCCAAATGACAATGATACTGTAGTAAAGGGTCAGTATGAATATGCTGATCCACAATAGTTGTTTCAAGAGCTGCTTATTTTCTACAGGCGTATAGTAGTTGAAATTCTTGCTTTTTACGATAGTTTCATCGTCACAGATGATAACCAGGGCCTATCATACTTTATTCATGTATATGATAATATTTATTTATTTTTCTCACCACAATATACATGAATTATTATTTGTTTTACATTGTTCAAATTCGACTTTAATACATAATTCAACTGAGTATATTATTGTGGGAGACTGGTGCCTAAGTTAAGCTCGAGGCTTGTGTTTCAGGACACCAGGATCTATAATATGAAGCATTGTCATCTTGTTTTCCCGTGCTCTGCGTAATGCTGACTGAACTGATGTCGTGGCCGATACAATGAAACAGAGTCAACACCTAATGTTAAGTCAGTGAGTGCGAGCGATTAGTATTAGAACTCATAAAAACTTTACAATTCATCATTTTAAAACAGAAGGCAGAAAATTACGAAACTAAACGAATTTCTAAGTTTACTAAGTCTGGAAGCAGCTGTAGTTCTTCTAAGATACTACATTGCTATAGCTACCTCTGTAAGGTTGTGAGTTCGATCCAAGAGATAAAAGAAACACGCGAGTAGCTTAAGACATGACTTATTACTCAGCTCATATATGGGATCAATTATTTTAACGGATTACACTGTTTACACATACAATTTTAGTACTCTCACTACCACTACCTATGATTAGTTAAAATTAAGCTCTCTACGCCAACAAGTAAGATTGCTCGAATTTTCTAACACCCAAGTTTCGGCAGGTTAAAAATATTTCGACCAGCCTCGATAGGAGTTTCTTGGTCGACTTATTAACTAAAACAATATCCAAGAGGAAGTAGGGTGCACTCGAATTTTTGCCATACTGCTTTAGTCGTATAAAAACAGCAAAGATTCGATTCGATCGACGTGACCGCAACATAAGTAATACTTAAAACATAATATTGTAGAATTAGATACACATGATATTGTAGATGATCAAGACGCATATAGAATTTTAGATTTGTTTATTGTTGGTCATAAAAGTCACGAATACTTTCGACAGGCAAATGGTTATGCAAATGATTGATGCGGAAGATCGTATTGTCGTCATAAGTGAAGACAAAGGCTCTACATCCATTTTTCGTATGTGAGGAACAACGCCATCTTGTTTTGCCATTCCTCCAGTACTGTAGTTTAAATCGGTGACCGGACAATCGAAGTATATGTCCTCCTCTGGCGGACACCGTGAACATTGGTCCTGAAACAGATGTTAAATGAGTAAAAGAGCTCAAGAATTCAATTTTATGGGCCCAAATTACGCTGTAGAGGTACAAATTTTACCATAAGATACGGCATGTGTAGTTAATAATACAACAACTCTTTTATTACGTTTATTTGATTAAAAACAAGTACTGCCACATTGCATTCATTACATAACCTAACGATGGGACTATGGAACAGATACCTACATTTTAGTAGTTATTATTGTATATTAAATAGGCCTTTTGTGTTTAAGTCCTAATATATTAAGAGGCTAAGCATATTACCGGACTTTTAATTGAAACGACATAAAAACCGTTTTCCCGACCCAAGTTTTGAATTAAGGAAAGGAAGCAATCTAAACAAGACCAACGACACAATATTGCTTTAATTTTTTTTAATAATGTTTAGAGGATTTTATAATCTAACATGGTGGATGATTATGGTCACCAAAACTTTTAGTAATCACGCCTTTCTTATTTGTAAATACTGCAGCGCAGCAACCTGCTATACTACTCCGCTTAGAACACTGCCATCTTGTGTGAGTTCCCGTTACTCTGTGCCGGGTAAACTTGTAACCTTGACAGCAGAGATATCGTCGGCCTTTAGAATCTACAAAACAGCCTGAAAGGAAGGAAAATATTAGGTTTTAGGAGTAGACTAATTTCATTCATGAAGGGCAAGATTTTTTTCTAATTACTCAACACCGTAAAAACTCAATATGAGCATTACTGCGTTTTATGTTTCCATAATTTTTTAATTGATAAATGCCTTTAATGTGACACTAACACAGCTCCTCTACATCAGAGAAACAGCTGTCTTACGAACAATTACAAAATAATCATCTGTATGAGCCGCAGCAAGCATCCTCATCAACAGCTCTTTGAGAGCATTGCACACTGTCGTAATTATACTCACAAAAGTGTCATCCGTTATTTATTACCACGTGCCTAAGTAGGTAAGTAAATACTTTTGATAACAAGTGCTTGTAGGTACAAGCGGTAAAAGATTGGTAGACAACTATTTAAAAAGTGTTTTAGAATTATAAGTGTTTATTCTATAATGTTAGTTATATTAAAGCAGTGTTTGCAATGACTCCGTAATACCGCACATATTCTGTATGTTGCCTTTCATTTTATTTTGTTTATAAGATAAAAATATTAAAAATATTGTCAAAGTGAAGAAATACCCAGATGTACTGTTGCGCATGAAATCTCCTTCGTACCTGTAAATAGTAGGTGTATTCGATATTTGATAATCTATTCTTACAATATAAGCATGCTGTTTAATAATATTTAATCATATTAAAATATTATGGAGCATTATAAATTCGTCCGTCACACTGGATTTCTACGTACAGACTGCAGAAAAATCAAACATAGAAATAAAAAGATGATCAAACAATCAAATTGTTTTTCAACTCATGCTCTGGATGCTGAATAACGAAGGTGTTAAACAATCTATCGATTTAATAAAAATTATATCGGCCTGTTGGTCTAGTGGTTAGTGGCCCTGACTGCTGAGCTGGAGGTCGTGGGTTCGATTCCCACCCAGGACAAACTTTGTGTGATGAGCATGATTGTTTGTTCTATAATATGTATGTATTTATGAATTATATAAGTATGTTTATCAGTTGTCTGGTTACCATAACACAAGCTCTGCTTAGCTTGGGACCAGATAGCCGTGTGTGAGTTGTCCCAAGATATTTAAGATATTTATTTATTTTATTTATTTATTACAGTTTTATTTTTTTAAATCTATATCTACAGGCAGGACAACAGAATAATGTGGCGCGGACATTCAATATTTATAATAAACATTGATAATAGTTATGCTATATTTTGTTATAAACTAAAGAACACACCATGCTCCTCGAGCCTGGTTTATTATGATCCATTTCTCAAAGATTCACCATTAAAACACTAACACAAAAAATGGCAAGAGCCAATGTTGTCACTATAAGCTCACGGGTAACGTCAGAAAGTCACTGCATCGATAATAGTTAACGCAAAAACCGTTACAAATATTATTATTGTATAAACATACTTCCCTAGTCAGAACGAGATAGAAATAGTGTGCTAGCGCGTGATTGGTAGATGAGCAGGAGGGTATAGAGTAGTTCACCGCAATTAAATAGAAAGCAGGATTTTGATATCTACGATTATAGTAGTAAGTGTTAAATTCAGCTGCACCTTTGGTTTGGGTTTTGGATAGCGGGGAGCAACTGGCCGTACGCTTATGATTTTAAAACGTTAAGTTTCATTTGTTGTCTAGTTGATTTACACTTTTGGCCAATAACTATTGACTTAGTTATTATATAAACATTTGAAAATGTTTAGATTATTATCAACCAAATGGATACTTCACTGTTACCAATCTAGTCTAGAGGTCTTGAGGCTTTTTTATTACAGTTTGTTTGATTTTGACAATTAGAACTAGAACTTTGATTGCTAACGCTACTTTCTTTAAATTTAGCGTAAAATAACGAAGTGTGACGAGATTACAACAACTTCTACCCAAACATACTTACATAAACATAATTACTAAATATACTTTATAATGGTTTTGACGAGTTTACAATGAATGAATCGAACTTCAAACAGTGTGACGAATCGACACTATGACGAATTCACAATATCCCGAATAAGCTAACATAAAATTTACAAAAAACTAAATAAATAAAAACGTAGCTATTTACAAGAAATGTCGTAATTGAATTGTTCATGCATTCGTTTTTAAGTGATTTATAAATTCTGATAGGATGTATAAACGTTAGTGAAAAGAAATACGTACTTGGATTAATAGTAACTTTAAAGAAAGTTAAGTAGTAAATAAGAACTTTTAATTTGGTGCAGAACATATCAATATTTTAAATACAACGGTAACGAAATAACAACGCAACTGAACATTTAAAAATATATTATTATTGTTACGCAATTATAATCAATGTTGTTTTTGGATCTAGGGGATAATTTCATATTAAGACTAGCTTTTGCCCGCGGCTTCGCTCGCGTTAAATTCGGTGTTCACAGTTTCCCTTTCGTGATTTACAGGTACCTGCTACCTATAGTTTTTGCCCTTGCGCCTTATTTGTTGTAATAGCAATGCTAACTTTTCCTTTTTGTTCCCACTTTCTAAGCCTAGCCTAGCCTATGTCCGTCTCCAGGGTCCCAACTATCTCTGTACCAAAATTCATCAAAATCAGTTTAGACATCAAGGCATGAAGAGGTAACAAACAAACAAACTCACTTTTGCTTTTATAATATTAGTAAGTAAGGATGTTTGCAATGTTGTATCCGTAATCCCGAAGTAGATTTGTTGCACTTAGTTACAAATTTTACATTTTGGGCGGCATTTATCTGTGTTTACGAGAAACTATTCCCAGGCTTGTGAAGGCTACTTTTTTCGTGGTTTTCGTTGTATAAATTCCTCATCATCTGTAAATTTAAAGAATATGAAACTGAATTTGTTCATTATTCAGGTAATACATAATACAGTCGCAAATTTTCTTTTGATTGATTCCAATTATGACGTAGAGGTAATTTAAAATCCATCAAGTGCGAAACGATCTCTCAAACTAAGGGACTTTAACAACGTACGGTAAATACTCGTATTATGGGTTTCGACATAGTATGTTCGGAAAAGCATATTATGATTATCATCAATTAACTGGAAGAAAATTACTTATAAGTACCAGTAGCAATATCACAAACATATATATCGTAAATTTATGGTAATTTTACCGACAAGTCCATACCATAGACACCAACGGTGTTATGTGTATAATGTGTTAAAATAATTTGTTATTACCATTACTTTCTATGGAATAAACCAAAAAAAAATACTGTGTCTAACATTTTGTACGTGGCCACAAACATATCTGAAGCATCTGATTATTAATAGTGCTATCAGGGTTGGTCTCTATTAAAAGTTTTTTCATGATGAGTTAGATAGCCTATTTCACATATTCAGTTCACACCTCGTACAGTACAGTTATAAAGCAATAGATATTACCTTTTTCTTCGTCCTCATTGTTTCCCACAGTTACAAAATGAACATCAAATTTATGTTTTCTGTTTTGATCATTTGAATGTGTCGGTAAATGTCTGAGTAACCCTGAAGTAGAGCCAGCGGTACATTTGATCACTTTATGGCAAATTCTACATTTAGCCCGCAGTTTGTCTTTACTTCGCAGAAAGTACTTCCAAGCTGGAGAAGGCTCAGTAAACGAATGATTAAGTTTTGGATCTGTGAAATCGTCCTCGTCTGAAAATAAAAGTCATTATTTGTTCTTAATCAAGAATTTAATAAATCGAGTTATTTTTATTGAAGTAAATGAAAACAAAACAGAATAAAACCAGTATAATATTTATTAAAACTATATATATTTATCTATATATATATATATATATATTTTGGTACTGACGTACCAAAACATGTTAATAAGACTACAGGAATAAGCCTATGTAATCTAAGTTATAATCATGGATTATTTTAGTAGTTCGTTTTTATATACCGCTATTATCATTTCACTTCATCATACAATTTTATGAATTGCTGACAAATGTTTTTTTAATCCTGAAGTGGATCCAGCTTCGCATTTCAGTATTTTATTACAAACTGTACATTTTGCATAAGATCTCATTGTGTCATCGCTCCGAAGAAAATACTGCCAGGCTATGGAATTCCCTGTCCATTTTGAGTACGTGAGTTCTGTGAAAAAAAAAGAAAATGAACTATATAAATACGTAATAAAGAAATAAATTCAATCGACCGACCCGTGTGGCTGTTATTTGCCAGTTGATTTATTAGTTGTTCGGGGACCAACAAGACTAATATACTAACTCTTAATTTCATCAAAATCCACTTGGTCATAGTTTATGCACGTTTTTTTCATGTATTTGGAAGCTTCCTTTAGAATATTCATTCCCTCATCATGAGATGACTCATTGTATGCTGCAAAGAAAAAGAAGTAGTCAAGTAGTGTAGGTGAGAAGTAATTCTCATTGTAATTTAAGGTGTTTTAATAGGTAGGTACTAGTTGTTTGGTTGGTAATAATAACGTTGGCTTCCTTATGGTTGGTGTTTTGTTAGAAAGTGGTTTTTAAATACTGGATTAGAACCTGCGTGACGTTTCAACACTTTTAGACATATTTTACATTTTGCGCAAATATCTTCGCTTACAAGAAAATGCTGCCAAACCGCTGAACCTCTCTTTCTGTCAGGAATGAATTCTGAAAACTTTTTATTTAAGTTGAGAATTTAGCTATTTCTTCCTCATCTCTTTCTTCTCCATCTTCTCCATACGTAAAAAGAGCAAAACTGTATTTTCTATACCACTAACCATAAATTGCCTCTTTAAATTTCATATCACCAATGAGGGGCCAGAATGTCACAACACTAATTTCAGTAGCGCACTGCGTAACCAATCACCTTCTAAGGTCTGTTCCAAAATATTCTTTAAAACTCACAAAATTATTATTATTTTAAGCTCAAATTTTAGTGAAATCGATCTCAAGATAACAATTGATAAAATAACGACGAATATCGCCAAGTTATTAGTTTTTCCTACTAAGTGCGACTCATAAGTTTTATTTTCGTACACATTTCGTTTTGTTTCTACATGGCATACATTTTATTGGCATAATTTTGTCCAAATGGACAATGGACAAAATTATTTAATTTGGACAATATTATGCTAATAAAATGATTAATATTATGATTGTTAATCGTATTCGAGAAGACACCTGCGTAGTCAAGACCTGTGCGTGGAACAGAACCATCTCAAGTTTTGACCCCTGGAAGTCTGCTGCAAGCAATAGGTGTACCTCGATATTCTTCTGTATTTTGACATTCCTGTAAAAGAAAAACATACGTATTTTGTGCACTAAACACTAAACAAGGATATATCTGGGGGGTGCCCAGATATATCATTGTTTAGTGTGTGTGCAAATTTATTTCCGTGGCTACAGCCATAATGCATTAAATATAAGACGCTGAGATAAATAACTCTCATTTAGAGAGAGACTGAAAATGAAAAACGAAATCACAAATGCTAGCCACATTTAATAATTATGAAGTCAGTAGTACCTAAATAAGAAAGTAAGCTACAATTATTAAACAATCTACACATTATTTATTATAACTTATAACTACGTAGACAATAATATGATATGACACATCAACAAAGAGACACGCTCGACAAAGCCAGATTTCCTAACCTCAAAAGCCGAATTAACTCAAGCAAAGGTTTCTCTTTTAACCAAAGTTTTTCTAGTCTACAACTACATTACATAAGGCCCATAGCACATAGCGTATTTTAAAACACACCGAAGACGCGCGTTTCAGAAACACGCGATTTGGGCAGCGTAGACGCGGATTGTTTCGTTTGCATTGATGCTTGTATCAGCGCGCATGAAGCGCGTATATGCGCGTTTGAAGCGATACAAACGCCCGTACAAAGAAGTGGAGTAGGGGCAAGGGGGGTGCGGTTTGTCCTACTGCACCGCCAGCGCTTCAGTTGCCATAATAATTTTGTTATGTGATTCGATTGCAGCGCGTCTGTATCGCTGTATCTGCGCGTATACGCGCAGTAGAGGCGCGTTTCACGATCGCCCCGTGTGCTTAGGTTGCGAGCGAATCTCGTTTGAATCGCGTATACGCGCGTAATATGCGTGTCGTCTGCGCGTTTAAAATACGCCGTGGCCATGGGTCTAAGTGCCAACTACTTGATATTTTATTGTGTCAACAGCCACTTTGCAAAGGAAAGGTCCTTCCATGTATGTGACGTATTAACCATCTGACTGCTTAGACAACATTATGTTCGATCATTTATATGTATACCACCTTTCGAAATTGGTGTTGATCATCATAATTATGAATTACAGTAAATTATAAAAATGCACATACCGCTTTTTTAAGACTTGACAATGTGATCGTCTACTGTATAGACACAGCCTTGCATCCTTTAGAATTGTTCGTGAAACAGAACCATCTCAATTTTTAATTTTTTTTTTTTGGGGTGGGAAATCATCAAATAAGGAATTTATTTAAGGGAGTGTCAGACTTTTACTGACTAAAACCCACCCATATTCCTTCTATAGCCCTTTGCGTTCCGGGGTCGCGATATTTCTTTCGAACAACCCGTAACTCCGGCAATTTTTTACTCTTGAAAGTCTTCTGCAGGCAAATAGGTCTATCCCCACAAAAGTATTAGTTTATTGTCTCAAATTTACTAATATTTTCAATATTAAATACAACAAATAATGTTAAGTCAATTAATTTGTGTGCCACGCAAATAAAAAAGGTAATCAAAATTATACATGATAACGGTAATGAAAAAAGAACATTAGTAAGGTGCGTTGACACGAAATGTTAAGAAAAATCTAGATCGCTGCTTTTTAACTTTTTAATTTATTTAAATTACAATAGAAAGACAACAAAAAAGTGATCACACTATATGTTACAATTTATTTGCTGCCGAGGTGTCTGTAGTGAGCCTCTTTGTTTCTACATAGTTACAAGCTATATTGTAAATATATTGTATCCCATTAGGGGAATGATTGTGATCTCCCTTGCAGTCGACAATACGATCGTCTTGTGTGTAGACGGCAGCGTTGCATCCTTTCCTATGGTGCGTGGAACACATCCATCTCGACTTATGACTCCTGGAGATCCTATGTAGGCAGTAGGTGTATCCTGAGAACAGGATTAGTTTTCCGCCTTGTCTTGAAGTGACGTAGTGTGCCATTGCTGTGAATAATTTGAATTATTTATTTATTACGAGTCATTTTGTCACAAGTACAAGTACCTTTCTATCTACACAACTACGATATACTGTATCTCTAATTCCGTACATTTAACCGAATATTTAATAAGATAAGGCAGATATTAGGATGAGCTTATTACGCTTTGAGTAGGTAGACGTATTTGGCGATGCTTGTAAAAAAAGAAAACATATTAAGACCAAACTATCGAAACACGAAGAGACCATCACCACACTCTTTTACGTACGCTACGACTGTCCTGAAGTATTCCGTGGCTTTGGCACACGATAAAACAGCTGTTGATACAAAAATGGAAACAAAAATGAAATTGGCTAAATTTTTGAGTTTTGGGTGAGAATGAAGATTAAGATTATATTACAATTCTACCTACAGAGTCGACGACTGTTAGAGATGTATGGAACAAGATGACAAGCTGTGCCGGCTTCAAACAAATTGTGATAAGAGTAGTAGAATGATGACAAACTTTTATTTTTTCAGAACTAGCATTATAACATAGGTACACCGAGGAAAGGAATGCCATGTAGAGAGGGACTGAAAAAGAAACACAAATTCATGAAGGTTAGGTTACATTTATTAATCACTAAGTCAGTAGTAAGTATGCCACAATTATAAAAAAATCTACAAATCATTTCAATTTGTGAAAAGTTATACCTACGTAGACAATTATATAATATGATACATCAACAAAGACACACTCGACAAAGCCATATTTCCTAACTTCAAAGGCCAAATTAACTCAATCAAAGCTTTCTCTCTTAACTATAGTTTTTCTAGATCACAACTAATTACATAAGTGCCAACTACTTGACAATGTATTGTATCAACAGCCACTTTGCAAAGTAAAGGTCCTTTCATGTGTGTGACATATTTTCCATCTGACCGCCTAAACAACATTATATTCGATCATTACTATTCCTAGTAATAAAATTGCAGAGTTGATTATCCTATGAGTTATATTAAATGTTAAAAATGTACACTGATTTTTATATTTTTCTTAACACCAAGATTGTCAAAATTGCATGTTAAAATTACAGCATCTATTTTAATGCTCGCGTACGCTACATTTATTATATTAAGCAATATAAGTTAATGTTAACATTGTAGGTATTGTAGAATCATGCTAAATATGGTATACTAGCTTTTGCCCGCTGCTTCGCTCGCGTTAAATTCGAGGTAACACAGTTCCCCTTACGCCTTATTGATTTGTAATAGTAACGCTAAGATTTGCCTTTTCTTTTCTCCTTCTCCCTCATATCCCACTTTTTTTTAAATCAAAATTAGCCTATGTCAGCCATTAAAGCGTGAAGAGGTAACAAACAAACAAACAAACTCACTTTCGCTTTTATGATATTAGTAAGGATAATTATAACAGTACGGTGCCAGCTAATCCGTTTTTCATTCCTTGTATTTAGTGAGTGGTCCTTACTATTTATTCTTAGGAACTTGTGAATTAAACCAGCTACTGTACAGTACTGAAGAAACCGTAGATTTTTTTACTTTAAACATGTTTTCTAAGTCTGGACCGTTACATTTAAAGTTACTTTATTTTTATTTAAATAACCATAGAGAAACAAAAAAGTGATAAAGACATCGACAAGGTGATCGCACCCAAGTGCTTTGTTACAATTTGCCGCGGAGGCGTCTGTCGCGAGCCTCTCTGCGGGTAATCACAAGCTATAATATTGTTTCGCATTAGGAGGATGATTGTGTTCTCCCCTCCAGTAGACAATAAGATCGTCTTTTGTATGGACCACAGCCTTGCATCCTTTCCTATGGTGCGTGGAACACCACCATCTCGACTTTTGGCTCTTGGAAATCTTATGTAGACCATAGGTGTATCCTGATAATAGGACAAGTTTTCCGCCTTGCCTTGAGGTGACGTAGTGTGCCATCGCTGTGAATAATTTGAACTTGTTATACCTAAACATTTTATCTGAATTACCTTAAGATCTACTCAACAGCGATGTTTGTTTCTATTTACTTGTTTTGCCCGGATATTTAAGTCACTTAAAAATTTGAAACTATGTAAACAAATGTAACATCATATCTAAGTAACATTGTGCCTAACAATACGAAGATGGTTGATACGTATGGTAATAATAAGAACGAATTATGTAAAGAAAACCGTTGCAGGTTATGTTGTATTATTTATTGAAGAAAAAAAAACAGTAATAATAATCCGATTATTAAGCATTGGTGTCAAATTTATGATGAGTAACGCGTTGTATGAGATCATAGCAAAACTATATGATGGACCTATGAGGGCTGGAATTTATCCGTTGTACTAGCATATTGCGCTTAAAATACATAGGCAAGCAAATTAAACAGCTGGTTTTTGTCCAAGGTAATAGATTGTGTGACGATGTACCTCGTGCAACGCTCAGTATCGTTTCAAATCAGGATCAGGTACAGAAAAATAATAAAGACAAAAAAAATATTAAGTGATATAATGCTGACCTATTGCAGAGTTTATAATTGTGATATGAAGTTTATACGAGTTTCTTATTCATTGGCTCGGTAAAACTTTCTTTTGGTAGCACACACAGCCTTTTGCTGCCCGTAAGGAGGATGATTGTGCACTGTCTTCGAGAAGACTATTTGATCTTCCACTGTATGGAGAACAGCCTTACATCCCTTCTTACGGTCAGTTGAACACATCCACCGCGTCTTTCGATTCAAAGGACTCGTGAAGTGCCGGTTATAAGTGTACCCCCACAAAAGGATGAGCTTCTTGCCTCGCTTTGAGCAGATGAAGTTTGCACAGTCTGTAAATAAAGCAAATATTGTTATCTTGGTAGAATGTTGGTATACTAACTGTTAAGGTCTTTTGTTTTACATTAAGTAAACGACGATATCGGTTTACTTTACAGGAACAGCTTACTACGACAGATGAAACCAGCGATGACACGGTTGGCGCAGTGGCTGAGCTATTGCGTAACTGGCTAGTTTGGGGAAAGTAAAAAAAACATTAGGTGGGAAAGTACCTAGTACATAACAAAATAAAACTTGTTTTATAACAAAAGCAATTCTTTAATCAGTATGATACACAGACATTTTCAATCTTTATTAACCTTACAAATTTGGATTATCATAGAGCCAATTTACTCTTGGCGAATGTCCATGGTTCAAGTTTGTGGTACCTGTTACATCTATGTAATCTCTTTTTGTGTAGATAACAGCTTTACATCCTTTACTCAAATGCATAGCGCATGCCGATCTTGTTCTGTTACTGTTAGTCATTTGGCGGTAAAATGAATATCCTGCTACTACGAGCAGCTAAACGTAAGTTGCAGCAAAGTCTGCAAAATATAGATAACATCATGCCCATACGTTCAGTTACCTGAAGAGACCATATTTAACAAAGCTAGTTTAAATAACTCCATTTTTTTTATAATAACAAACAATTGAATTATCCATAATCATATATTTATTAACCAACTGCTCATAAACTGTGGAATTGCTGAAAATTTTAGTCAAAAACGTCAGGCAAGTATATTTTCGAGGTGACATTACTACTTTGTCAAGGCTCTCTCTAGACTAAGCATAATTACGATAACATGTAAGTATGAGCTTCATATAGGTCAAGGTTTTTCCCACGGGATGTACGGCTTTTCGTTTTTCTTTACATAATTTGGAGCATGATTGTGTCCTTCCCGAATTCTTATAATCAATTCATTTTCCGTGAAGATGTCTGCTCGGCATCCTCGCGCTAAGTGGGTAGAACAACGCCACTGTCGCCTGTTAGTTTTTGAGGGCTTTTCAAAGTACGTGTATCCATTAAGATGTATGAGACGCTTCCCTTTCCTCGATAGTATGAATTCCGCTGTAATAATAAATCCAAAATCAAGTATCAAAATTAATTAATGTAAGTAGCTTTCAATGACAATTTACTCGTGGCGATTCGCGTTTTCACGATTGAGTGTGAAGCATGCGCGGCAGACCATTCACGACGTGTGCTTCGCAATGTCCTTTCGCGGTGAAACTTTAAATACTTTTAAACCATTGTATGTATTAGAAAGAAACAAAGGTCACTGTATATTTTAAAGAGATTAAAGGATAATAAATAAAATTATAGGTAGGAACTAATTATTTATTTTTACTTTTAGTCTGAGTTGCAGTTTTCATCGGTAGCTGAAGCAGAATTTAACAACATTTTCTCCTTTTAACTAACAATCCTCGTATTACTAAAGTACCTAATGGTCAACATTTTTCCCTACCTGCGGAGGCTGCTGGTGTTGCCCATTCACAGCGATCACTCGGTCATCGAAAGTAAAAACTGTGGCAACCCCACTGACGAATGAGTCTTGTACTTTGAGTACGTAAATCCATTTACTTAGATCATTCGCTTGCCTCTCTGGGAAAGTACGAATCGTGCTGAAAATTAAGTTAGGATTAGAACATAACTCGGAGTAAAGATTGTAAATGCAAAAGTATATTGAAATATATTTTTCGAAAGTACAAATTTTTAAGTCCGAAAGATTCAAAAACGGTAATCACCATCGATTCTTATGGTGGTATTGGTATCACGTCATCATCGTCCGCTGTTGTCAGTTCGGTACTGGTGTGAGAAGACTTTCTCTTTTATCAGTTCATCCATTGAATAAATAACGAAATGTTCTTATCAGGTAAGATATTGATATTTTATTAGAACAGTTTAAGTTGGTAGAAACCGAATAGCAGTAAAATTATAAAACTTTTCTAATTCAATCGCGCACAGGTTAAAACCAATGTTTCTGGGATACTTCATGATTATGACATTTTGAAGAAGCTATTATGACGTTATCATGAGTCCGAATGTATGCTTTACACCCCTTTGCATGATGAGAAGAGCAGTACCAACGAGTTCTGGATTCAGTAGTCTTAACTCCTGAGTATCTGAACCCTCCATAGAGAATCATCGGTTTTCCTCGAGCTGACACCACGAATTTCAGTTCTGTGAATAAACAAAAGTATGATTGCTTTGTATATACCATTAGCATATACACAAGCTTAGATAAACCGTAGTGTTAAATGAAATCACATATTCATTTTGAAATGGTATAATTTTAAATAAGAATGCTGAAATACAATTTTTAACACCCTTGCTCGTAAAGCTGATGTAATTCCACCGGTTTTAAATATGTAAAGAGGGTCATAAAAAACATGTGTGTTACCAAAGCAAATAGTTAAGTTATAGTCCATACAAATTCCATAACAGTATTATTTGCCATTTCAAATTTGGAACTGATCGCCGCCACACGACTCCGGCTAGTGAGCAGCGCGCTGTTTCCGCGCAAATGTGTTAAAAAACGTCATACGATATACGTGCGTATTGACTATAACATGCTCGGCTCAATTACGCCCTCGCCTTCGGCTCGGGCCGAAATTCCGACTCGCATGTTATAACCATCTTAACGCACTAATATCGTAATGTAGGTACTATTACCAAATTCTGGTTAGTACTGACAAGTTATGAGACTTGTCGGCTTGTTGCTTTGTCTAGTGATGTGGTAGTGATGTCAGTTCAGCTTCCTCTGCTTCAAAAAAAATATATATTAAAGATGTCCTACTGCAACTAGTGAAGAATTGTATTTGAAACTAGATAACAACTCAATTGGTTGGGTTTACGCATGTCGTGTTAACATCTAGCATATCTATCTAATACATAAAATTCTCGTGTCACAGTTTTCGTTCCCATACTCCTCCGAAACGGCTGGACCGATTCAAACGAAACTTTGTGTACATATCGGGTAGGTCTGAGAATCGGCCAACATCTATTTTTCAGACCGCTAAATGACCAGCAGGTGAAACCGCTGGGCACAGCTAGTTATTTAGAAGATTAACTTAAGTATTTTGTGATTGGCGTGAAGTGGACACACTAACTTAAGATCAGTCTTCATTAATTGCAGCTCAATTTATCAGAAATTCATTGATATAAGTCACCGATTCGTTATGGTTTTAATATGACGTAGTACTTGATTAAAAGTAATGACAATGTCAAGAAACAGAAGCTGGAAATAGCTTTAAGCTATTCCTTAAAATATGTGAAATGGTGAGTGAAGCGCAATTTAACAACATAGAAACTGATGAACTACGTACTGTGTAATGCTTGTTACAATATTTGATCTAAATTTATTGAAATTTTCTTTGTAAAGTAATTCCTTATATGTAGTTTGAATGGTAAATACCTGTCTTGTTTTTCTCTACCTGTGTTGTGTGGAATCAATAGTCTCCGTGCGAATATGTAATTTACCTGAAAGAAAAACCTCAATCAGCCTTTACATACAAACTTAACATTTATTATTTTAATAACCATTTGCCATAGTACCTTTTAAGTGTGAAAATATCGAACTCTAGTTCGCTAAATAATTATGAACTCGGGATTATTTTATACCAAAAATTGTCACAAATGATAAAATTTTGACAATTGTAGGTAAGGTAGGAAGTAGGATGATGTAGGGTGTGTAACAACAATATCAAGTAGTGATGTGACTTGATAAATAAAACTAAGTAAGAAACAGTATTTTTAGGTACTTTAATCTTTTATACAAACTAAACTAAAAATAAATTAAAGTACATTAAATGCACTCTGCCCTAAGGGCGGGAAAATCGTAACGTGAACAAGAAAGATATATTTTTTAAAACATTAATAATCACTTTCCAATTGAAGGATTACAATTAAATAATAAACAGTGATACATTTGACACTGGGAATCATACCTACTATTAAACATTTTTTTAGAAAAAAAAAATCGTAATTCCGAAAACCATGCCTGTAATTGCCGATGGGTGGTGGTGTATCTAACAGTACATCCAAATTTCGCCAATCATGTTTAAGTCCCAAGTAACATGTAATAGGGTGCGAGCCTATTAAAAAGCCACAAAATGTCATGTTCTAGATGATGATTGAGTGTCGGCAGTGGACTACCCAGTTCCCATCTATCATGTGAACGAAGCTATTGCAGCCTTTGAAGTTGAGTACACAGCCATCTTGTTTTTTTCCATAACCAACGTGTCTCATCTCGTGAACGTTGTACTTGAAGCCAGCTAGTATTAATTCAGGTTTTCCTTTTCTATTTGCTTCAAATCATGGCATGTAAAAAATATGTTCTGTAAATAAGGAAAACAAGGTTTAATTTTAATGGTGGCAGATAAGAGTTGATAGGTTTAGTACTCGATAAAAAAGTGTGTCAGTGCTAAGGGATCAAAGAAGAGATCGTTGTTGCCTGCGTGATGTTATATATCACACGATTTGGGGTCCATAATGCACATGCTCACTTATGAAAAAGTCTTTCAACTGCCCAACTGATAAGGAGAGTCGTCTTGTTCTAGCACAAATATGTTTACTGCTTATTATCATAATTGGCAACTATGCATTAAGGAAACAGACTTGTAAAAAATAATAAACAGTACAAATTAAAAAAGGCTTATGTTTAACTTACCACCAGATATAGTAACAAATAACAGACAAAAATAGTTAATGATCACCAAAACGAAACCCGCATTTTAATGTAAAATTATAACCAAAGTTTTAATACTTTGCTATCCTATTTAAGCAAAATGACTCCAAGTAAATCGTGACTAACCCAAAAATTGTAAATGATCACCAAAATTAAACCAGCATTTTAAAGTAAAATTATAACCAAAGTTTTTATTTCTGGGTGGTTTAACAACAATGCTAAATGACGTTCAGTCAGCAAGATTTGGTGATCATTTACTACATTTGGTGGTCGAATACAATTTAGAGTGCAGTCGTGACTAAAATAGCTGGTACTATTGTAATTTTAGATATTATTTTTATGGTGTTAAGTAAATATTTTTGGTTACATAACTAAGGGTATCAAAGAATTTTATGGTGGTCATTATATTTAACTCCATTAAAAAATAAGCTCATGTTGTTTGTAAGTGAAATATCACTATCAAATTTATATACAAATGTGATAGAGGTAAGTGATTAGGGAAAATTAATCAAACCAAATAGTTAGTGCAATATATTTGTATTCCAGTTCCACAACATAAAACGCCTACAGTGTACTGCTGGGAAACACTCTCTCTATGAAAAGAAGGAACCTGCGAAATTCAGCAACGTCATGCTCATTTTTTCTTAATGTTATTTCCATTTACAGTTTAATAAAATACTCTATCTAAGACTCTGAGTTCGAGTGAATATTTTTAACGAAAAATAACACACAATATTATTATAATATCTAAAGGTGATAAGTTCGGAAGCAACAACGATCTTTGTTTAAGCAAAGATAAACTCGACATTTTTCGCACGATATGAAAGTCGTTCCTTTGCAGTGAGGATATTTACAACGTTGCCGACTGCAATTCCAAACCGGATAGTGCTCAATTCCGTCAAATCTGACATAAGAAGGTGGACAGCCCACTCTTTTGTGACAATTCTTACTCTGGGTATCAATTTTATTAAGCACAGTTGACGCCTTGTCTTTATTTGTTTCAAATTCTTCTTGGTTTCGTGGATTTTTTGTTATTGCGGTTAGCGTTTGCTCCCCAATTCTTTTGTTCTGTAACCAGATACCTGAAAATCATATAGAAGTGAGACAATTCAATTTCGGAATTTAAATGGATTAATAATTACAATTGGATGCCAACAGTTGCGTTGCATTCCTGAGCTCGAATGATATTAGAACGATATTGATTTTCATTTAAAGTGGTGCCAATCAATTAAAATATTTTTATTTCACATAGGCCTACATGGGCACTTATAAAACGTCGAGAATAGGTGTACGGTTCGGGTTGGTCGTTTCCTATGGAAAAGAACCGGCAAAAACTCCATGGTTACTCTTTTAAAATCATTTGGTTTTACAATGTTGTTGTTACAGCCTTAGTACTTAAGTATGAGAGGACAGCTTAGGGCCCGACAATAAGTCATTGCTTAATTTACAAAACGTAAAAAAAACATAGCAAAGTAAAGGTACATATTAAACGACAAAATCCAACCATAATACCTGTATTTTAATGTAGGCCCATACTTCTATTACAACAAAATTATAATCCAAATTTCTTAGACCGTATTAATTATGCTCGATATCACTAACACCACACCGATAACTTTGCTGAAATAAAAGCAAACTAAAAAAAAAAAAATCCAACCGTTAGTGAAAACAGACACAACTGCACTACGTCCTAGGCAAACCATTCCAACTATTTCAGCAATATTCAGGAGAATGGTTATGTTTCGGTAAACCACCGTAGATTTCATCGTCGTGAACACGAATAATGGCGGCACATCCCTTTTTGTGCTTGGAACAACGCCATCTAGTTGCAATGATCCCTGTGTCCAATGGTCTACGAGTATGGATGTTGTACGAGTAACCAGCAACGATCAAATTCTTGCTCCCTACTCTGTTGGTTTCGAACCTTGGTATAACTGCAACAAAATAAATCATAAAATGAAGATCAGTACAAATTAATCTAAATATCTAATCTAAAGGGTTAGTAATAGGGTAGTGTACCAAAACGCCGGTTGAAAGACTTTTTTGGTTTATGGTTTTTATTATTTTCTTACGTACATAATGTATTGATTCAGAAAGCTATTTTCATTAATACACAGAAATACAATACACAAAGTATTTTAAACGTTATACATTTGTAATTTTACTAACAACTATAATAATAATTGTTGTTCTGCTTGTTCTCGTCTAGTTAACAGCGAGTACTTGCATAGGCACAACCAAGTAGCTAGGATTATTCATCAGCAACTTGCCTTGAAATATAATCTTACCAACCACCGGTAGCTTGGACCTTGCTCCCGTTACCGGCGGAAACCTATTTTTATATTTTTAAATGTTTTTTTTTAATTTATTTTCTAAAAAATATTTTAATATGTAATTTTAAGATGGTAAGTGAATAAAGGTAGTTAAGGTTTAGCATAATAATAAACCTAGTTGCCAGTATAATCCACCAGCAACTTGCTATGGAGTACTACCTCGTGGAATCAAAAGTGCTGAACTATAAGTATGTGCCCGACCCAGTTCTCGAAGATGGTAAAATCTCGTTGCATTGGGATCGATCTATCGTCACTGATAGGACTATTGTTGCCAATAAGTCTGAAATTGTGACAGATCGATTGGAGCGTCACGCAATGATTGTTCTGCCCCCGATAGTTAAAAAGACGTATCTAACACTTTTTCCAATTTTGAGTTATATACTTACATTGCCGGAATCAGAAAAAAGGCGAATCTGCCTGTATTTTTATTAAAAGATACTTTTTGTTAGATACGTCTTTTTAATTATCGGGGGCAGTGTAACGGTTCCGCGTGACAAGAACCTCGTGAAGGCAGAGTAAAATAAACAATTCAGGTATCTAGATCTGGCTCGTGAGGTTGTCGACATGTGACACGTAAATGTGCCAATAGTCGTGTCGGTCGATGGCTTAATAGCTAATAGCCTTGACCAGCATCTAAGGAGACTATCGCTTGGCAGCTGGATCAAGGGTTTGATTCAAAAAGCAGTACTTCTGGGCATGGCCCGTATTGTTAAGCTCCTCTCTCAAGAGTCCTGACCACCGGTAGCTCGGACCCTGTTCCTAATGCTGGTGAACTAATAGTTTTATATTTTGTTTTTTTTTTTTGTTTGTTTATTAAAAATAAGAAGATAAAAAAAAATATGTAAAGAAATGAATAAACGAAATGATAATAATATAAGCCTTTATTTCAGACATAATACAGTTTTACAATTATTAGCTAAGCCCAATGACTCTTGGTCAACTTGGTCTGTTCGCATTATTTTGACAAAAGCCTCGCCAATTTCTTTCCACTCCGTTCTATTTAACTCCGTCCTTGTCCATGTTTTTGCTGACCTTTAAAGTTCATCTTCCCACCTTCGGAACTGCCTGCCTCTATTTCTTTTACTATTTCTTGAGTACCAAGACACAACATTTTTGGTCCACTTTTTGGTGCCTCTTATTATGTGACCAGTCCACGTCCATTTTAGTTTCCTAATTATTGTTGTTACGTCTGTGATTTTTGTGCGTTTTCTAATTGTTTTGTTTCTTATTTTATCGGATTTTCTAATATTTAACACGCTACATTCCATTGTTGTCTGACAGGTTCTTGTTTTGCTGCAGCCGTTTGCTAAGACTGGGAGTACGCAGGTATTATACATATAGTTTAGTTTTAACGTACATCTTAGTTTCAGTGTTCTTCATTATGTCCTTGCACCCTCAGTAGCTTTCCAAGCTCGCGCAATTCTTGTGTCTATTTCTTTTGATACATATGTATCAAGCAAGCGATATCGCTTGCTGACAAGGTAGGTGTATTCTTTTACAAACTCAATGGGTTTTCCGTTAATAATGACGTTTTCTTCTGATGCGTTTGTCAAAGCTTTTGTTTTGATCGCGTTCATTGTTAGGGTATGCCTAACAATGAACGCGATCCTGATTCCTGCTTTGTTTTTCTAGGTCTATGAGCATGCTTTGTAGATGGTCTTTTGTCTTGGCGAATAATATGATGTCATTAGCGAATCTAAGGTGTGTGAGTAGTTACCTGTTTATGTTTAGTCCATACTAGTCCCAATTTAGTTTTCGGAAGATTCTTTCTAACACAGCCGTGAAAGCGAGAGTGGGTCTCCCTGTCTTACTTCTCTGTTTATTTTTATTTCCTTTCCCTCATTTTCTAGTTTGATTTTATCTGTACTATTGGTGTAAACATTTTTTTATGATTCTCATGTACTTGTGTTCGACTCCCTATTTCTTGTTTCTCTTTTTACTAACAACTAGAGTAACCTTAATTAGGCGCGTATTTAAGTGACAAAATACGACAAGAAAATTATGTCACGTTGTTTCTTTTCTCCACATTTTAATGATTATGTTCATTTTTTAAGGAAACAACGTGGTGTTTCACAGTATACAGCACTGCTTTACATCCGCGGTTATGATGGGTTGAACATCGCCACCGTTTCCTCAAAGTATTGTATCTCTTGTCTCGTACCTCGGAGTATCGGTAATCGTTGTGTAATATCAATGGATTGCCATTGATGGTTGTGCCGTATGAAAACTGCGCGCTTTCTATTTCTAGAAACAAAAGGAAATAGTTGTTTAGGCATGACGAAATGAAGATGTAGGTATGGACCACGGCAGTGGAAACACAACCAGTAGAAATAAGATGTCTTCATTTTCTATTGAACGTCTGTACTATGCTAGGCCTGCTCAAGAGCACACTGATATAGCTGATGTTCGCAAAGAGATATGGGTAGATTGGGGCTCGAAACTGGAAGCCATGGAATGACGCTGGCAGTAACAGTAACCGTAACCTTAATCAGACACATATGACTAGAAAATTAAACTCAAAATTAAGTAAACATAACAAACACACGTATAATATAATAAACAAATACACGTGTAAGAATATTTTATATTTTATAATCTGAAGATTTTGGTAGTAATTTGAAACTGTTAAAATATTTTAATTACGCTACTAAATGAACTAGATTGGTATCTAGAGTTATACATTATAGTATTGTTTTTATATTCCCAACAGTTACATCGATAAACATTTAATTTTTGTAACAAACTTAAGCTATATGAGATCAATAAAACAGTCAAATACTACACAGTAGTAGGAATTAAGTAAATAAATATTTTGACTAGAAATGGACTAGAAAAAACAACGTCTATTTTTCTATTACTACATAGCTATTATTGCATAGCTAACACACACAATCTACAAGTATACAATACGGCCTTAAATCTAGTCAATATCTTTAGCTTCTGTAGTTTATTTGTTATTATTCTTTGCAGTTTTACAACCGCAGTAACATTCGCTCAGATGACACTTTCAGTTATTGTTCACCACTTGCAGAAAACAATTGGAAATAAGAATCCAAGTTTAATTATTATCTGTTATATCAGATATACATTTGCGTTAATATTTACTTATCTTATTTGAAGTTAGATAGTCTATCTATGGTATTTTGACAATGACAATAGTCTATGGTATCTTTTCACTGTGTTATTCCGTAAAGATTTATTCGTTTACGAAACAGCTCACTAAGAAACGTATAACAAACGTAACATCAAAGAATGCATTAACTTCAAAGAACGTTATGGATTTTCCATGTCAATGATTGTGGTCTCCAAGCATGGTCATGACAGTATCGTCGACGGTGATAGCGGTAGCCTTGCAGCGTATATGCTGACTGCTGCACCGCCATCTTTGTTTCCGCGCGTCACTGCGAGACTTCTGCAAACAGTAGCGGTACTTGCCAACCTGCAGGATCGGGTTCCCTACATTCGACTTCACGATGCTCCAAGTAATTGCTGTAACAATAAATACAATAAGTACTGTTCTACTACGATAGGGGTAGTCTAAGTGACTGATACAGTTATATTAAACATGCATCGTTACAACCCTTATTAATATTATAAATGCGATAGTGAGTTTGTTTGTTTGTTACCTCTTCACGCCTTAATGGTTTAACTGATTGTGATGAATTTTGGAATAGAACAACAAGATATCCCAACAGAGATAGTTGGCATCGTGGAGACGGACAAAGGCAATTATTTTTTTAAAGTGGGATATGAGCGAGAACGAGGGAAGAAAAGGGAAGACTTAGCGTTGCTATTACAAATCTATAAGGCGCAAGAGCAAAACTGCAGGTAGCAAGTACTGTGTTATACCGAATTTAACGCGAGCGAAGCCGCGGGCAAAAGCTAGTCAAGTTATAATAAAGTGTGTAGTATTAAAGTGATCAATAAAAATATTTGTATTGATTGACTAGATATTAAAATGACTAGAATCTATGGCAAACAAAAAGAAAATCCAGATTAATCAAGTGATAATAATGCGCATAAAACAATATGGGTCAGAGCCCATTCGGCTCCTATTTAGGTGCTCATTGGTCTCCTGGTAGGGGACCAATACGGGTACCTTTAAAACATTATTTTAAAGGTACTCGTATTCGTCCCCTCTAATACCTATATATATACTAATATTATAAAGCTGAAGAGTTTGTTTGTTTGTTTGTTTGAACGCGCTAATCTCAGGGACTACTGGTTGGAATTGGAAAATTCTTTTAGTGTTGGATAGTCCATTTCTTGAGGAAGGCTTTAGGCTATATAACATCACTACGACCAACAGGTGCTGAGCAGCGTGGGTGAAACCGCGTGGAACAGCTAGTATACAATATAGGTTAAAGATTCGGCACCTATTCAGGTGCCTATTGGTCCCCTGAGATAAAATTATGTATATTTTACATAAGAAACGGTTAACATAGTACACTTGTGAACAGTTTATTAATGGAATTAATTTCTAATAATCGCTGCGTCCACATCCCACATGTCGAATTCTCGCAAGCCAAGTCAATATACTTGATTTGTTTATCTTTCTCGGCTTTCACGAGTTTCTGTCGTGACTCTTGCCAGCGTCTGGAGCCGACCGCATCTTTGTAGCTTTTAAACAAATTTCGTTTACTAAACCCCAAGTTGTTAATGATTATGATCACCAAAACATTTTACCATTTCTTCATCAATCGTATAGATCCTCGCCTGGCATCCCTTGTACGCTTTTTCTTGACCCCAAAGAGTTCCTTTTCAATCAATAACTACCCCCCGACAATGGGCAAAATTCAAATGGTTACCCCGTTTTGACTTCGTGAAGAAATAATCTGAAAAATACATTTTTATATTAAAAACTTACGAAGAAACTTACAAACATTAAAGTGAAATATTGACATGAGGAAGAAAACAATGGATTCACGTAATTAGTTAAAATGAAACAACGTTTGATAAATTCTAATTATTGCTTTATTTTTCAAGCACAATATAAACACATCTATCACACGTACCTACATACACAAGGATTCAATGTAAGTTGGCAATATGCACCATAGGCCTCTTTTTCAAAACATAGGGAAAATTTTAGTGCGAATTCGTCTTAGGCAAACCATCTGAGTAAAAATGTCACATCCAGTCATTGTGTGTGTCAGATCGCAATAATTTGATGATCGCTAAACTATACGTACAGTTTTGACGTTTAAACATCTCTTAACTTTAACCAGCGCTTGTAAACCCTATCAGTGGAGTATTAATGGTAGAGAAAATCTTCTTCACTGGCTTTAACTCAATGGTTATGTGCTCCCGTCACGTTAATAACTGTATCCCCGACAACCAGGATGGAAGCCTTACATCCTTTGGAATGATGAGTAGAACACTTCCAATAGTTCTTGACGCCGGTGTTGTACTTCTTGAAGAACGTGTAACCGGCATATATTAAAATTGGTTTCCCACGCTTGGATGTCGACCTGGTAACTGAAATTAAATTAGGATGTGAATATTTTTCCTTTACACTAAAATATGTCATCATTGTTCACTTTAAATCGAAAAATATGACTGAATGTATACTATAATGATACACTGTTGCAGAAAAAACTTTGGTTTTTGCAAAAATTATGACAAAAATAAAGAACAAAAACATTTTATTTCTCATTTTAAAACTACATATTCACGTGTACTGATTTCTGTTTAACTAGGGTATGACAAGGAAGTAACAAGACGTACATGAAGGTGACATGTTCAAATTGAACAAACCCCTTTAATCAAGAGAAAAAAAAACCGTTAAATCAATTTTTTTATTATTTTTTAATTAAATTCTTCATAATTATGTTATTCATAATAATCAATGTACTGTCTAGATTTTTTCTATGAAACTAAATAAATTGGCAAATATATTGAACCTAAAATGAGTAGGTAGTGAAGAATAAGTAGGAATGTTGTTATGTGTCATGTACTGCTATTACATGCAGTATCAACTCGTTCAACAAAACAAATTCTAAAAACCTTTGTCTATTATAGAGTTATGTACTTTGTTTGTATCCCTTAGTACAGCGTGAACATTTAAGGTACAGAATACGAGGCCTTTCACAATTGAACAATATTATCCAAATAAACGTACCTAAATGTAAACCGTGTCAATATAGGACAAGCAAACCCACTAATCATACATATAAGGAATCATTTGATCTGAGAATTATCCATATTGAAAGCAGAAATTCAAGAAAAAATACGTTTAATGCAAATGATTATTGTTAACTTTAATAATTTCATTATAAACAGTGTGAGCAGTCGCCCGACATCGCTTGTGGTTGTGAGTTGAGCACACCCATCTTGCTTTCGGCCCCAACTCTTTTTGCTTACAAAATTTGAATCCGTCGATAACAAGGAGTGTTCTACCACGTTGCGACATTACGAATGTTGCTACAACAGAAAAAAGAACATGTAAGTATGTCTGTGTTTAACACAGGCATAAAATACTAAACGTTTTGGCAATATTTTATGAATAGCTGAAAAGAGTCAAATTGGAATAAAATACCAAACTGCAATAAGTATACACAAACATTTATTTTAGAATAACAAAGAAAAGTGAAAACCATAATACTTGACAACAAACGTTGATTTTTCTAGTAACGGCACATTGCTTATTATTATACTAGTCAGTCATAAGGAGCATGCATATCAGCGTAATGAACAATGACATCGTCCACAGTGTGTACTATAGCTTTACATTTTAATTTCTCGTGAGACGCACATCGCCATCTTACTTTGCTGTTTGCAACACCGTTGTATCTGAACTTTATATTGTTTAGCACCAAAACCTTGTTGCCTCGAGCAGTATACCGAAAATGAGCAGCTAGATCTGTAGAAATAACGTATTTGTTAGACATAATGGCAGGTTACTTGCTAGTATGAAGCCCTGAACTCGCGTACCAGTAACTTGCACAAAGAAATGCAAGCAGCTTGCATATCATTGTAACATAGGTAACTTGTCGTTATCACCAATTAAAAGTTGATACGGTACAATAAAGGGTAAACTAATAGCATACTCATTATAAAGTCACTAGCACGTGAATTACCTAATAGCTTTGTGCAGACGCTTTTCTGTTTGCACCAGTAGGTTCAGACACCAATTAAATTTTTTTGGACATTAACCTTAAATGATTGACACGTATACAAATAAAAATAATTATTTTGTTTTTAATAGACATTGTTGTTCTAAAAATAAATAGTAATACAATGTAGTCGTGTTGCAGTTGTCGATTTCTTCACTTACTTATTTCGTTTCAGATTCGTGGTTAAACTATGTCAGAAATAATAAAGTAATGTATTTAAAAATTATACAAGGAGTAATAAGCTAATACATAATAAAAAATTATAATAACCATTTACGACATCTGAACTCATCATAAAAGAGATTTAAAAACTAAAAACAAAGCCTAGGTGGTTACTTCGTCTAAAATTAAACATGAAAAGTGGTTACAAAAATAGTACAAAACAAGTATTATAACGTTATAAAAATCTGGCCTAATTTGTCGAACTTTGTTACGTAAATTAATATATTATAATTAATACATCGCATATTTAAGGTAAAATTTTAATAAACTGTACATTTAACATAAAGTTTCCACAAAAAATATTTTACTAACAGAAGGAAGTGAAGGTGCCATAAGAATCAATAAAGTCACTTTACGTTTTACTTCCTTCAACACTTAGGTGCATAAAACTTTGATCGATGTATGTAAAACATATTTATTGAAAATAATAAAAAAAGCTTATACTGCTCATTAACAACTACATTTACTAGTATTAATTATCTAATACTTAACTAGAATATTACCATAATTTGGGAGTTACAAACAAAATAACCATTAAATAAGTATTATTTATTCTTCACAATGTGTTATTTACAGGTCAACAAAAGAAAAAATAATTGTTGCCGCAATCTTTTTAGCGGTTTGTATTAGGTATCCATTGGAATACCTAAAAATATTTTTTACTTATTTTCCCTACGTGTAGTTTTGGGTCTACCCTCTGTTTTTAAAATAGTAGGTACTACTTTCGGTATAGTAGTACTTTCGGGAACATTTTTTTAAGTCTTATTAATACCTTCCCGTAAATAAATCATTTAAGATACCATGTCTTCATCGCGGAGTAATTGTTTCAATGATCCAAATATGTTTTGTTGCATTTGTGGGAAATACACAATCAAAAAGTTCGGGATACGTACAACAGATTAGATAAAAAGTGCCTATTTTTGTACTTCAAGTCGCAAATTGTAGAAGAAAAGAAGCCTTCTATACCTCAAATGGTTTGCAAAATGTGCTATGAACACTTGAGACAGTGGATCGGTGGTAAAGAGCTGTATGAAGTTCGGGATGCCTATGCAATGGAGTGAACAAAAAAATTACTTCGATGGCTGTTACTTCTGCTGTGTGAATTTGTGTGGGGTTAATGTTAAAAAAATGATTTATTCAGACTTACAATCAGCTAAAAGACCTTTACCACATTCAGAGGAAGTACCAGTTCCAACATTTTGTTCTGACCGTGAACCACCATTCGAAGAAACCTCTAGTAAAGTCTCTAATGATAGCGATATCGAAGAAATAGCGTCGGCAGGGGCAAAAAAAAGTGCAAACAAAGTGCATTATCTCCATAGTCACCTTGACCAGTTTCCCGACAACCTTGGTGCCCAGAGCGAAAAACAAGGCGAGTGGTTTCATCAGGACCTAAAAACTATGGAGGAGAGCCTACCAAGGCCGATGGGATCAGCATATGTTGGCTGACTACTGCTGGGGGATGTAATATGATTGTCCAGCTTCACTTCATTCGCGAAAATCGCTTAAAATAAAGTTTTTATGTACCCTAAGAATTAAATAAATATTGTTTTTGGTGTAAATATTTTATTTTCTTTACTGTTAAAAATCTAAAAAACTACGCGTAAAAACTTTAATTTTGCCATAAACGTAATTAGTTAATGGTTCTAAATCAAAAAAATATTACAGCTTTCTGGCACCTAAACCTCTGTTGACCAGAATCAATCTGCCTATTAGTAGGTTAGCTTTGTACTCATTAAATAAAGAATATAAATTGAAAGGTATAAACACAATATTTTTACGATACACGATGACAGGCTTTTAAATAATATAATTTATAAAATGCCATTACAGCAAAATTTATTTACATATCGAATAATAAAATGAAATGAATCAGCCAATTACCGAACCTACAATAATAAGTTTCCTAATGCAAATAATAATTGCAATTGATAAAAATAACAGCCTATCACTTTCCCACTGCTGGGCCAAGGCCTCTTCTCATACAGATAAGGAGCATTGATTATCACTCTTGCTGAAGACGGTTTTCGGCGAAGGAGCTTAGGAATTGAAAAAGCCGCATTACTACATGCCCGGATTGCAATAATTTATAGTATTTTTTATTTATATTTAATTTACTACAATTTGTCATCACTAGCAAACAGACTTTAAGAACAAGAGTTGGTGAACTAGTGGTACGTCATTTGTTTGTACCGGTTTGTGTGGACGAGGCTTTAGTACTACAGAGGATGATGCCTTGCGCAAATACAAAATATTATCCAAACACACGTACCAAAATGTCAACTGTATCAAATTTACTAATCCTGCAGTTTCCATAACAAAACCACTTTATGTATGCGCATGATTATTATTAACTCTAATAATTTCATTATAAACAGTGTGTGCTGTCGCCCGGCATCGCTTGTGGTTATGTGTTGAGCACACCCATCTTGCTTTCGGTCCCGACGTGTGTTTCTTGCAAAATGTAAAGCCACCGATGCACAGGAGCATTCTACCACGTCGCGACATCACGAATGTTGCTAAAACAGGTAATAAAAACAACATATTAATGTTTTTGTAATTAAATATACGTTTATTTTTAAAGGTATATTTTTAACCGTCACAAAAATGCTCCATATGTGGAAATGTTTGTAATAGTTGGTAGACAAGGAATTTTATTAAAATACCAAACTGCAATATAGATTAATATAAAATTGAGAAAGAAACGGAATTAGCTGGAAAGTAACATTTTATTCATAAATGCAGTCTTCTACCTTATAATACAATAAATTGTCGAACAGGTTGAAGCCCGATGTGAGACTGAGTTTATGCAAAGGTTGACACTCAAAACTTTATTTTAGGATTAAAAAGACAGGACGTAAGTAGGGTTAATAAGCCATTTTATTGCCATTATTCAACACAATAAAGTAGGCAACAATACAATTGCAAAACTGGTATAAGAAATGTAATTGTATGATGAGGTATAATATTATTTAGAAAGAAAAATATACGCTGTATAATTGACAGCTGCAAGTGTGGAAGTAGCTTTACGTGAAACGTTTCTAAGACTTTCTATAGTGACTGCCACTCCCGTCCATCATCAGATGAGTGTGCTCTTCGTTCATCCTTGTTAAAACGCCATCAGTTTCAAAGTAGAAGGCCTTGCATCCTCTCTTGGTACACCTCCATCTCACGCCCAAACTTTCTATCTGTTGGTAGTACTTCGCGTTCTTATATATCATACGGTGCTTCCCTCTTGCCGTTACGAAAAACTCTGAAAGCAGGTATTTATAAAAATATATAAGAGTCATTTTTGTTCCACGTTTTCGTCAGTCTCAACTTAATTTGTGGAATCGAAATTCATTTAATAAAAATCCAAGTCAATTATTAAACTCAAAAAAAAACCCAAAGCATTTATTTAAATTAGGCACTTTTGAATGTCCAGAAACAAAATGAAGCTACAGCCCCAGTCACAAGGCATAATAACTTGTGAAAGTACTGTAGTTGTCCATTCCAAAGCGTTGATCTCTATGGAGAAGAATGGGCAAGAAACTCCATGGACACTCTCTTAAATTATAATATTACTAGCTTTTGCCCGCGCCTTCGCTCGCGTTAAATTCGGGGTAACACAGTTCCCCTTACGCCTTATTGATTTGTAATAGCAACGCTAAGTTTTCCCTTATCTTCCCTCTTTCTCTCTCACATCCCACTTTAAAAAAAATGCCTATGTCCGTCTCCTGGTTCCCAACTATCTCTGTACCAAAATTCATCCAAATCGGTTTAGCCATTAAAGCGTGAAGAGGTAACAAACAAACTCACTTTCGCTTTTATAATATTAGTAAGGATTACAAAATTGTATTTTCATCATTCATGTTGAGATTATACAAATATGTGAGAACGATGTAGAAAGACGTGCGTCTAGAGTAAATTAAAAGCAAAATTCAAGACCTAAATAAACTAATAATGAACCGTGGTAGCTAAACATTGAGCAGTCCCAACTTATAGCGCCTGTTTACGAACCTGACGTATGGATCAGCCCCATTCAGCTCAACCATTTTAAAGGGAAATAAATGACCCGCCACCATCAGCGAGAAATTTAAGAGAGCGTGACATTCTGTCAACCACCAGGGCATTGTCAAGTCAATAATAATACATGGTACTCACACATGGGCTTTCAGTTATACACAACTAGGAAATTGAGTCTCTACAATGCAAAGATAGTCTTACAATCTTATGCAGGTTCCACTATAACTTCAGATACTAATCAGTGAGTTTACCCCTGTGCTTGTGGAGCAGGACCAGCATTGAGCCAAGCATTTTTATCATCAATATAATACCCCAACTTATAATATACTTGCCTACATAGTGTACATTTAATACAATATTTAAATTTCGTCTCATTCAGTTAAAGAATGTGGGGTGGTATTTTATTGTAGCATTTCAAACAGTACTCCATAAAAGATGAGTCCACTTTATTAAGAGATACATTTCTTTTATATAGGTATGTAATCATAGTCCGATCACTTTTTTCACCCAAACAATCTTTTTAATTGAAACAAGCATATTAAAATAGTAGTGGTAGAGTAGAAAAAACATAATTTCCACTTCCCGCCATATTAGCAGTAGACAGAACAAAACAAAGCTAATTGGCACAAAGGAACGTTGGCGAGGATGAGCTTGGGTTGTATGGCACACTGGTCTGCAAACTACTAGCCTACCGTAATGTTTACAGCCTGATGCAGATATCTCTAATACCCAATTCTGATATACTTCCCCCCAACTATGCAATAATTCAAAGGAGGATGTATGTGTTCATACTGCCCAGATTTAATAATATGTTGGCTGTTAATCACCAGTCTTGCCCTGCAGCCTTTACCATTGTGTGAGGAGCATCGCCAATGGTTTGTTCCTTTCTTCTGAAATTCCCGGTAATGGCTATACGTGTAGCGGTTTAGCAGAAGCAACTGTTTTCCGGAACGCGATTCTATAAAGGTGTATTCTGAAAGCATTAAAAATTATTAGAAATCTACAATATTGGTTTTTGCAAAATTTGCTAATCTAAACTGCACACGATGTGAAACTTATCTGCTATTACGTAATTCCTATTAAGTAATTGAAACGAGATTTATTAATACAATAATAATATTTTTGTTTAAGTTACTGGCTAGTGTATGTATACACATTTAAACAGAATAAAGCGAGCTAAGTACTTCGACAAATTTCTATTTGTTTTAAAGGCATTTTATCATACAATTCTAAATTTCGACGAGACTTCATCTGCCGGTTATCCGGTACTAATTTATTCGTTGTTTGTTTTTATATACCTATTCATACAAGGAAATAATCTATACCTTGCATTGCATAGTTTAGGTCTGTATAATTTTAATATAACGTAAAGTTCGGCCGATCCGGTGTGGACAAGTTGCGAATGTTGGATCTGGACATTGCACCTCTGATAGACAGTATAATAAAACATTGGCAGCGTCGAGTCCGCGCAGCAAGCCCGATACCCGTAACGGTTTGATCGAACCTTTATGCATGACATCAACACTAACGCAGATTTGAAAATACCCTTAGGGTGGATTTTTCATTCGCTAGTTAAGTTTTATCCCACGAATAAGTCTGTCATTTTGATAGTTTTTGTATGGACACTCTCAAATTCATATTTAAAAATTAAATTAAATATTCATTAGTCAAAACGTCACATTTACTCTTAAGATAAAAGTTATCTAATGATTGAAAAATCGGCCCTTAGAAGGTTTGTTGTATATTAGCTACTATTCATGTCTAGATTTGAACGTTCGTATCATTTTATTTTATAATCCGTAGGATTATGTGTGTGTTCTCCTGTACAGCCTACGATCTCTTTGTGGAACATCTTCACTCGAACTTGGCACTTTTTGAGCAATACCAGGTACAAGAGCCGGAGAAGTTAGCACGATTTGTTGAGTACGTGTGGTGACCAATTTTGAGTAAGTAGCTCCCAGTAGGTAGAGGGATCAGCTCGTAATCTGAAAATAATGCTTATATTAATACTGTTTGAAAATTTAAAGTGTCTTTGTTTAATTTCTTATTAAGATAGGTTCTTCCTAAAATTGAAACAATTATAAATAGGAGGTTCCAATAAAACCAAGAATTACTGATGTATTTAATTTTTCTGTAATCACATTACATCATGTATTTTAAATATTTAAATATTAAAAAAAATACATTTTTCTTAAAAATATATATATAAAAATAGTATTTCGCCGGTATGGTGAGAAGTGTCCAAACTGATTAGAATAATACTGTTAAGATTTTATATTTCTCTTAATAAGAAATCAATCATTAGCATCAGCAAAGCCCTCGAAAGACATGACGTAGACCAGACAGTAGCGGGCTGGATAACGAACATGCTCAAATTGAGGGCTGTGCAAGTCACAATAAATGAGACCACAAGAGCCATTGTAGCGAATGGCTGCCCCCAAGGGGGCGTCCTCTCGCCTCTACTATGGAACCTAACAGCAGATAGCCTAATTCGTCGCCTAAACGCCGAAGGCTTTTACACCATAGGCTACGCCGATGACATCGCTATAATAATAAATGGCACCCATGAAAATACACTATGTAACCTGATGCGCCAAGCACTAAGAATAGTGGAAAAATGGTGTGAAGAATATGAACTGACCGTAAACCCCTCCAAAACCGAGCTACTTCTCTTCACTAGGAAGAGAAAACTGCCTACACTACAGCTGCCGAGTTTCTTCGGCACTACACTAAGCCTAGCACCTGAAACCAAGTACCTAGGCGTATACCTGGATAAACAACTAAACTGGGCAAAACACACGGACTACATCACCACCAAAGCCAGCATATCCCTGTGGCAGTGCAAAAGACTACTCGGCAGAAACTGGGGCATAAGCCCCAAAATTATGCACTGGCTGTACACCACAGTCATCAGACCCATAATAATATACGGCTCACTTGTCTGGTGGCCCAGAACAGAACTGAGCACAACCCAAAAAGAACTAGAAAAACTACAACGCCTTGCCTGTGTAGCGATCACCAGTAGCATGAGGACCGCACCAACAGCAGCCCTACAAACTGTAATGTATGTGTGCATAATCTGTGTGCGCCCGCTTACGACAGCGCCGTAACCTTGTAGACGTGTGAAGAACGGGCAGTCCACATTAAACTACTGTACTAGCAACACGTTGTTTTTTTATTCAAATATCTCAGTGGCGACGAGGATAAACTTATTTTAAAAATGTCGATCGGGAAGTTATCGGAGTATAATGTGAGATCGGGAAACTGGACAATGTACGTGGAACGCATGGAGATGTTTTTTAAAGTGAACAGCGTTAAGGAGGAACTTTGGTTACCTACGTTGATTGCGACGATGGGTGACGAAGCTTATGAACTGTTAAGTAATTTAACAAGTCCGGATAAACCGAGTGCAAAAACGTATACAATGGTGGTGAAAATCATGGCGGATCACTTGCAACCAAAACCGTCGTTTATGGCCGAAAGGTACCGTTTCCGTCAGAGAAGGCAAAATGCGGGTGAATCCATTTTACTATACATATCCGAACTAAAGAAAATGTCAAAATTTTGCGATTTTAAAGTTGTGTTAGAAGAGAATTTACGTGATCAGCTAGTATGTGGACTGAGAAGCGAAGCAATCAGGCAGCGACTGTTTACGGAAGAAAATCTGCAATATTCAAATGCCGTAAAAATTGCATGTACCATGGAAGCGGCGGAAAGAGATGCAGCGGCAGTGGAACACGCAGTCGGGAGCAATACCGAGCCGGGCGGGGGCGGTGATGCCACGGCCGGAGCGTTGCACGTGGTGGCCACGTCGATGCGGGGCGGCCGCGGCCGGCGAGGCCGTGGTGGCAGAGGCGGAACATGGACAGGCACGCGGAAGGGCAACGCCGACGAATTGAGAACCAGTTGTACTGCTTGTGGGGCTTCTGGCCATCAGAGTGAAGGATGTAGATACAATCGTTTTATCTGCGGTAGATGTAGGCAGAAGGGCCATCTACGTCGGGTATGTCCGATGCGGACAGGTGGCCGACAACCCCAAGATCGATACGACACCAACAACATGGCGGCGCAGGTGCGAGCGACGAGCGGAGCAGCCAGGTCCCCTGCGGACCAGTCGGGGGACGATGAACCGCCGGCGTCAGACGATGGAGACTGGGAGGCGGTAGAAGACTTCCATCAGCTTAGCTTAAATAGTTACAAACCGGTGAGCCTAACCATGTGTGTCGATGGAATCAAGTTAGGTATGGAAATTGATACGGGGTCGTTGGTGTCATGCATCAGTGGAGAAATGTATTATAAATTGTTTAAACATAGACCTTTAGAAAATTCGAATTTGGTATTTAGATTCTACGATGGTACTATAATAAAACCAATGGGGGTAATCATGCCACTAGTGACTTATAAAAATAATTCTAAACAAATGGAGTTATTTGTGATAGATGGGGGTACCACGTCATTGTTAGGCAGACAATGGCTTACAGAATTAGGTATTAAAATACCGATGTATCAAAGTATGTTGACCATGAACGCAGACCGAGCTAATTGTAATAACTCAAGTAATAAAGAATTAACCTTATTACTTCACAGATATAAGGACCTGTTTACGGATGGACTGGGCCGGTTCACGGGAGGAAAGGCTCGGTTACGAATACGCGAGGGAGCGGTGCCGGTATTTTGCCGTGCACGGCCTGTGCCGTACGCGCTGCGCGAGCGCGTTGAGGCAGAGTTGGAAGGTATGTTGCGCGCTGGTGTCATCGAGCCCGTGGAGAGCGCGGATTGGGCTACCCCACTCGTACCGGTACGTAAGGCTGATGGTGGACTCCGTATCTGTGCTGATTACAAAATAACATTAAATCCCGTTTTATTGGTAGACAAATATCCATTACCCCGCATTAATGACTTGTTAGTTAAATTAAACGGTTCGAAGATATTTACGAAAATTGATTTAACACAAGCATATAACCAAGTAGAATTGGATGACCCCGAGAATTGTACAGTTATTAATACCCACAAGGGACTTTTTAAGTATAAAAGATTAGTTTATGGCCTATCCTCGAGTCCAGGTATTTTCCAAAGAATTATGGCGAACCTACTCAACGATATTCCAAACGTAGAAGTATTTCTCGACGATATTATTATTGGATCACCCAATGTTAGGGAACATTTAGTTATACTGGACAAAGTTTTAAAGCGTTTACATAATAACGGAATGAAACTAAAACAGAATAAGTGTGTGTTTATGACTAATGAGGTGAAGTACTTAGGTTTTATTGTTTCCAACGAGGGAATTAAAGTGGACCCGGAAAAGGTAGAAGGTATCTTAAACATTCCTCGACCTGAAAATATCACTGATTTACGGGCTTTCCTAGGAACAATAAATTATTATGCGAAATTCGTCAACAACTTGAGCACTATGCTCGCGCCGCTATATAGATTATTAGGGAAAGGAGTGACTTGGAGATGGGACATAGAATGTGAGTCAGCTTTTAAGAAAATTAAAAACGTTTTAATTAGCGCAGACGTCCTCGCTCATTATGATCCAAACAAACCGTTGTTCTTAACATGTGATGCGAGCGCGAGAGGCATAGGCGGCGTGTTGAGTCAGGCGTGCGAGCAGGATAGCAGCAGCGGCTCGGTTGGCGTGCGCGAGCGGCCGGTAGTGTATGTATCGCGCGCACTTAGCGCAGCGGAGAAACATTATTCACAAATTGAACGCGAGGCATTAGCGATTGTATTTTGCTTAGAAAAATTACACCAGTATCTATACGGTCGGCGTTTTACACTACGCACGGATCACAAACCGTTGGTTACGATTTTTGGACCTAAGCAAGGTATACCATCCATGGCCGCAAGTCGATTACAAAGATGGGCAATAAAGTTGTCAGCATATACGTATGATATTGAGTACGTTACTTCCAAGCAGAACGGGGCGGACGGCCTATCGCGATTGCCAGCTGTTTCTGCGAGTAAACAAACAAAAATTCCGGAACAGTCGTATTTACATTTCGCACAAAATGCAATGTTGTTAGACTACAATGAAATTAAAAAACAGACAAGCAGAGACCAGTTATTGGGCCGAGTTTTAACATATCTTCGCGACGAATGGCCGGCGGATAGCGACATAAAATCGCTCCAACCTTATTTCAACCGCAGGAAAGAACTGTATGAGGAATTAGGCTGTGTGATGTGGGGCCATAGGGTGGTCGTGCCGGAAGTCTGTAGGGATAAGGTTCTAATTGGTTTACATGAGGCCCATATGGGCATAGTTAAAACAAAAGCTTTTGCTAGGAGCTATGTTTGGTGGCCGGGAATGGACGAAGCAATAGAAAATACGTGCCGGGGTTGCCGTGTCTGTGCTGTGGAAAGTGAGGCGCCGCCGCGACATATGCCCTGCTCTTGGCCCTGGCCAGATAGACCGTGGGCCCGTATACATGTTGATTTTTTAGGCCCCATTGCGGGGCGGATGTTTTTAGTTATGGTTGACGCTAGAACCAAGTGGCTAGAAGTTAGTCAAGTACCTAGTACAGCGGCTTCCCACACAATCAGCGTTTTAAGTGACGTGTGCGCACGTTTTGGTTTACCTAGACAAATAGTCTCGGACAACGGACCACCATTTACAAGTCATGAGTTTTCACGGTTTCTTAATGCCAATAGCATTGAACACATATTCTCCGCGCCGTATCACCCTGCTTCAAACGGGGCAGCGGAAAATGCAGTACATACGGTAAAAAGGGCGATTAAGAAAGCTATTAGGGAAAATTTAAACATACCGTTATTTATAAATAAATTTCTACTATATTATAGGAACACGGAACATTGTACAACCGGTGAAACACCGGCGTTTCTCATGTTCGGCCGTAGGTTGCGCACAAGATTCGACGCGCTGAGACCCAATAGGGACAATAAAGTTAGAGATGCTCAGTCGCGGCAACAGCAGTATGGCGCTACTGGGGCACGTCAATTGCGTACGGGGGAAGAAGTCTGGTTGCGTCAGTATACGGGGCAAGATAAATGGGTATCAGGAAAGATAACAGAAAAGTTAGGGACCACGGATTATAAAGTAGTGGATTCGTTAGGTAGGGAAACTCATAAACATGTTGATCAGCTAAAGCAACGAATGCGGAGTTCATTTATCTGTCCTTCCAGCCCGGTTAGAGAGAAGTCAGAGACGGGGGAGGTCGTGATGGACCAGGAAACGCCCGGTCCGAGCGATCCGGCCTTCGGTGACTCAGCGGCAGCAAAGACTCAGCAGGAGTTCAGGGAACAACAGCATGTTGACGATTGTGTCGAACCGGAAACACAAACCTCCTTACGTTCCCCTGAGCCGACCCAGTCTCGTCCCCTCCGGAGATGTAGAATTAATAAGCCAACTAATTATAAGTTATGATAAGGATATTGTATTTTTTGTTTGTAGTTAGGTAAATTGTTCATAGTTATCTAAGTCAGTGTTTATGTATAATGATTAAGTATATGATCATAAATTTAGGTAAGCAAGTTATTCTTAAGTATATAATAAACGCATGTTAGAATTAAGGGTGGGGGTGTAATGTATGTGTGCATAATCTGTGTGCGCCCGCTTACGACAGCGCCGTAACCTTGTAGACGTGTGAAGAACGGGCAGTCCACATTAAACTACTGTACTAGCAACACGTTGTTTTTTTATTCAAATATCTCACAAACAATACTAGGGCTCCCGCCCCTACACCTCACGGTACAGGAGGAAGCGGCTCTTGCGGCCTTCAGACTAGAAGTCTCTGGCATACTGAGTAATGACTCCAGGATAAAGCACACTAAAATTAAAGCAGGAGCCATATTAAGGCAACCCCTGCTAGCCGCACCGACCGATAAGATCACCAAGTTACATTGCCCCCAGAAACATTGTACCGTACAACTCACCAGGAACCACGTGAATACTCGGGACCAAAAGAACTGAGAATATACATAGATGGCTCGAAAACCAAAACAGGAACAGGGGTTGGAGTCTTCTCCAGCGACCTGAACATTAAAATTTCCAAACCACTCGGAATGCTCAACACGGTATACCAAGCCGAATGGCGAATCAAGGCCAGAAGAGTCGCGGACACCAACATCCGAATACTCTCCGACAGTGCTTCTGTCCTCCAGTCCCTAGATAATAGCTGCTTCAACACACCTCTAATATACGAATGCCACAACCTACTGGAACAAACGACCGCACACAACCGCAATAAAGTAACTTTACAGTGGATAAAAGGACACAGCGGCTCACTAGGTAACGACGCAGCAGACGAGCTCGCCAGACGGGCATCCACCTCTGCAGTACTAGGTCCGGAGCCAATTGTACCCATCCCTTTTAGCCAGACACGCAGCTGGCTGAGGGAACACACCTTCACACAAGCCGCAAACTGGTGGAGCTCGGCACCAGGCTGCAGACAGTCCAAAGTCGCAATGCCGGTCTTAGACCGCAAGCTATCCAAACGCCTTCTGCACCTGGACAGGAAAAGCCTGCGCCTGGTGACGGGGACCATCACCGGACACTGTGCATTAAACAAACATCTCCACACAATAGGTATCACAGATAGCCCTCTGTGCAGAGCTTGCATGGAGGCGGAAGAAACAGTCACACATGTTCTCCTTGAATGTACAGGAATCACTGAAATCCGGAAAGTGACACTGGGCACACCAGGGTCACTTGCGGACGCCCTCAAGAACCCGAAAGGTCTCATCTGCTTCTGGAAGGAGGTGGGCTGGCTGGAGTAGCGGCCACCAGGTACTTGGCATACGCACAATGGTCCACTGCAAGGACTAAGTGCGGAAACCGGACCCCCCAAGGAGCGGGGCCCACATAAAGAAGAAGAAGAAGAATCAATTATTTCATAAGCATTGCGTATACAAAGTGGTAAAGATAATACTACAATAAATTAAACTACGCATACCTCAAGACGTTCTCAGTCTACCTATAAAAATCATTTGAAAATATCCAGTAGGTTTAGCCACAGGAAATTATACACAATTTAAACTTAAACTTTTTACATCTACGATTTAAACTTAAAGGTGACACCTTAGACAGCGTGTCTAATAGTGGTTATGTTTACCAGTGCAAAGTACGGTTTCGTTATCATAGGTGACCAGAAAGACCTCACAAGCAGTTTGCTGTCTGTACTTGCAATACCAGCGCACGCGCGGCCCGTTTTTCCTTTTGCAGTAATACACGAAACCATCCTTGTAAAGACACCATTTGTTTCCAAAAATACCTGAAAAAGAGAGTAAAAATTAAGTAAAACTCATTATAGTCTATGTCGTGGAGAAATTTTTTAAACAAAATGTGACGAAATGATTTTGTGAACTAAATCCATAGAATGTTTAATTCACAATTTAAAACGCGAAACAACTGATAGGCAACACTGACGCTTTGAATAATAAATTACACATAATATGTCAGATTGAAACTTAGATGACATGTAAATGAATGATATCTTCAACCAGCGAAGCAAAAACATATATTTAAACTTAATTAAGCCAAAGCCAAGCATAACAAAGCATAAAGATGTTTTATGGAAGAACAAACTTAAAATCACTCAAGCGTCTTTTAGTCTCACTAAAGCCTTATTTTTAGCTCCATTAAAAAAATAATAAGAAAACACCTTTACACGGTTACAGAAAAAAAAACAAGGCATGAACAATTTTAACAAAAAGTATCCATTTCACATTACTACGTATATAAACAACAAAAAATAACTACTAAAATAAGTCTAGGAATATTCACATGAAAAAATTAATGCATTTATCTTTTCATCAGGGACAAATTAAAGTATACTATATTTGACAAAAAAGATAAAATGCAAAAAGGAATTGCAAATAATTCACTAAGTTCCTATCACGATTATACCCGACGCCCACTCCACGCTTATTGGCTTATTGACAAAGCGTAGCTTGATGTGGTCAACAAACACGCTTTATTGACGCCGCGGGATTATAATAAGTCTATTTTTCAACCTCAAGCAATTCTAAAGTACTTCCCATTATTGATACAGTATTGTGGCGGCGGATGAGTATGATTAAAATTAGCTTGTATGATCTGTTTAAATCGGTCTAGCTGTAGCTTAGCCTTACATCTTCTACTGTTATGGGAAGAACATCTCCAACGGCCTATGTTTTTCTTCCTAGTTTGGTTCGCATGCCAGTATGTATAGTCATTCAGCAGTATTAACTGTTTGCCTTTTTGTGATATTATAAACGTGATGTCTGAAACAATCTTTGTCGCAAATCATTTGTTTTAGATTTTTACTGCACAACTTTTACCAACTCTGCTACTTACTACTTCGCTATTTACGGATTAACATTACCATATTGGACAGCACAAGTTATATTATTACAGGCTTATAAGAAATAATATTGCATTGAGTACTTACTGCAACTCTGAAACAGGTAAATAGTGATTTAAATCCCTTTGCGCGAACACTTTTTTTCTTTTTTTTTAAATTTAACAATGATACTCTGTTACTTATTATTTCGTGACTTCCTATAGTTTTCAATAATGTAATTCACAATAAATCTACTTTATAAGTTTACATAAAAATGTTTTATGAAGGGATTGCTGTATTTTCAGTTTAGAGAACAACAAACGAAGTTGTTTAATACACACAACTTTATTTAAAGTACACCAAAAATACAAATATTTTGCGTTGAATAATAAAAGTTTCTTGATGGTCCTGAGGTTAAGGCCTCGCCTCATGGATGGAGTTGTCTCAGCAGAGGGATAGTTATAGGCTGGTATTATTTATATGATAAAAGTTTACAGGATCTTATTTAAACCTTATTTGTTGAACATTAATTTTATTCTAACAGATCCTGACATATTTCCCGTCTTTGGTGACCACATAGTTTCGAGGAGGATGATTGTGTTCAGTCCCAGCCACACGTTGTATGTTGTCACCATAGTCAAGAACTAACGTAACATTACAACGCGTGCGTCCGCTTTCCGTGCAAAGCCAATAATGGAGTTCTTTGTTTCTGGAGTGACGCAGGTGAAAGTATGTGAATTTCTCGTGTAGTAGTAACCTTGTTCCACGCTGTGAACTGATGTAGTTGATATATGAAAATTCAAGAATATATTTAAATACCGTATGACAGAAAATTGTGAAAGTGGTATTTACGGTATTGTGGTGTGTAATGGAGTTATAGTAGCCGCAGTCAATAACAAGCCGGTTAGACAGACAAGAACTTTATAGCAGAAAAACCAATGAGATAAATACCAACGTAGAATTTGTTTGATCCCTTATCTATTATAATTATTATTTAGTTAGAAATGCTCACTATGAAATAAATCAAAACAAGGGATAACACAAAGAGGCACTTTACAAGCTGAGCACTGTATCCTGGACCTTTTGTCGCGAGTTTTAGTGCTGCACACACGACATCGTCTCCACGAGCTCAGCTGTTCATGGCGGTGGATGCCCACATCAGCCAGGCGGATCTCATCAGCTACTCCCACTTTCTTCTGCCGATTTGTTGACCGGTTCTTCGAGCATCGGGGCTGGTTCCTCAAGTTGTTCTGCCCCAAATCCTTACGTCGTTTTGATCGTTTATTCCGTGGAGTACTGATGAACACGATTTCTGGAAAAGTGATGTTTATCGTTTTGTTTTTACTAGATTAAATAGTGCTGGAAGAAGTTGCTGATCAAACTGCCCAGCAACTTTTCCCAGATGTAAAAATGGAAAAGGAAAATGGTTAAAATAACTTAACTATCTGCCTACGATTATAATAAAAGATATCCACTATTAGAACTATTCTATATTATGATACTATTTTGCACCCTATCGTGGTATTATTTGTGTTAAAAAAAGCGTTCGGATATTTATTAAGTTTTTTAATGAAGAAATACAAATTATTTTATAAAAATAACAGGATCACTATTGATTTATCCAAACTTACTAAATAGTACTCAAATCTTGTTGGTTAAATAAACACGTTTGAATAATTGTATAATCATTAAATTATTTTCGAAAATAGTTTTTTTTATCTTGTACGAATATAATGTTTCCGTCTAAGTCTAACACTAATTTAGCTTTGCAGTTTCTGTGTGCACAGGCGGAACATCTCCAACGATGAAGACCTTTGTTCTGGACGAAGCGCGCGTAACAGAATGTGTAGTCATTGTACATGATGAGCTTCATATTGCCTTCTACTGACTTAATGACGCGATAATCTAAGATTGATGCATAATAAATATTTATTGTTTTTTTTAAATCTACAAATAATAACTTTTAAGAGCCCTTTTTTTGTTTAAAAAAGGCGTTAACTGATTTCTGTTTCGTTTTAAAATAGGAAAAAAATTAAAGAGTACAATTACTAATTTCGATATTTTGAAAGCAATTATAGTTTTTTTTTACTGCTATTTATAATCCTATAAAACACAAGTTATACAACCGTGGCGGACTTACTAAACCAAAAACCTTTCCAAAATTTTGAATAATTTTACTGTACTCACAAATACATACACTCACGCTTTTTTCACGCAAGCTAGGGATACACCCGGACATTTTACCCTTTATTGACCTTTAAGCATTAGCGCGCCAGATATTTAAAAAAAAACTAATTTTTGTGACCGTCTATAAATTTCTAGCAGGCATGCATAGTGAACACCTTTTTTACAGTGTTTATTAAAACACTGTAAAAAAAGGTGTTCACGAAACTTCAGCTCACTAGGAACTATTTCGCCCCTCGGTCCATGGGAACAACAATACTTGTACCTAAATGTCATATAATTTAATTATAAATGAAGCTGTAACTTAGTACCTAAACTTCAACAAAACACAATACAAATTGTAAGGGCAGGACCCTTACAGTAAATGTTGAATGTTAATAAAATAAATGTTAATGTTCAAAAAGGTATTTTAATACGAAAAATGCACTAAAATAATATAAAAGAAAATGATGTAAAAATGTTATAAAAAATGTTTAAAATGTTAAATGTTACGCGAGCTCGATATTCTACCGAAGACTGACGTACTTGAGTACGTGACTGTATTACATTTTATAAATTAACAAAATTTGCAGTTCTCTAACTAGGCCAAAGTACAATGTGCGGTTGCTTGACCGTACATCTTGGCGGGGCAAAAAGAGTAAAAATTAAGAAAGAATATAACATCAATGTAAATAAATTCATGGAATAAAAAGAAATGTAAATAAAATGATTAATGTAAATAAAGTTAAATGTTAAAATCATGAGGCGTCGCGTAGGTAGATGCCGTAGCTCTTGGTGGCTTCTGTGGCGCTGATCTGGTTGGCGCGCCGGCGCCGTCACTGACGGCGCGCTTGCCGCAGCGTTTACAGTACACGTAGGCTCCTCCCGCGACGAATATTGACAGGATCAGAAGTCCCATCGTAGAGTATGAAACGATGTATTGATGGACATCGTGTTGCGACATTTCAGTCTGTTTTGTCTCTTCTTCCAATTCTTTCAACGAATTATGAAGTTTTTCATAATCGTTTTTCACAAAATGCGTATTATGTTGGGTTGTTGATAAGTCAAGCGGTTGTACCGATGTTAAATTGTTGATGTCATCTCGGTCTATCAGCGGTATTTCCGGGTTGACGTAAATTTTGTTTGTGTAGTAAAGTTGTGTATAATATGTTTCTTCGTTGTTTCTAATTATGCATCCTTCTTTGGCTTCTAAAATTCCCGTTGACCGTATTGCCTTCGTAGTCATACGACCTTCACAGATGATTTGCAGTTGACAATCCGTGCAGCAGACATAGAGCCAGGTATTCGGTTTTTGTAATGGCGTCCATTTGTTGTTGCATGACTCGGATGTGTAGATACATTTTGATAATGTAATATTTGTTATTGCTCCGATTTCGCATGGAATTTGATGATTTCGCATGTTGCGTGTTGGTTTGTTTAGTGAGCATACATATGTCCTTGGTTCTATTTTAATACAATTTTCCAGGTCACTGTCTGTTAGCTGCATGTATGTCTCTTTTCTCACATTTACTGCAACATATTCTGAGTTTGTTTTCATTGTAATTGACTGGTTGTTATTTTTGATCATCGGAATGGGAACTGTTTTATATATAGTGAATGGAGTGTCACCCGTTAGTGGTAATGTTATTTCGATGATGAAATAATTTTTCAAACAGTCTAGATTTTACTTTTAGTAGTTTGTAAATATCAGCTAATTGGTATTGAATGTTGTCAACGGGTAGCGATAATTGTTGTGGCAATTGTCCAGAGATAATGTTAAGCTCTTGAAAGAGTTGGTTCTGCGGTAAAAGTCTGGTGTCTACATGACCATGGTGTATGTTAATAGCTGTGTCTAAGAGCATCTGTTGTATGTGACGGAGTTTGGACAGAATGGTTGAACTTGTTAAAGCCATGATGTTAAAGTAATTCAACGCTTCATCTTGTTGAACAGCTTCGTCCAATTTCTTCAGATAGTTCTCTGTAGCGTTAAGGTGTTGCTCTAATAGATTGAACTGAGTGTTCATCGCCTCTTCGTTTCTCTTTAAAATGTTATTGTGTGCTTCAATGATTGAGGTTTGACCTTTAATCAGATTTAATAAATGATCTCTGTTATTATGTAATGTTTCTATGTCCTTTTTATATTGTGTTGCGAATCTTTCATCTAACACGCCGAATAGGCTGTTTGCAAGGTAACCTACTCCATCGACGAGACCTCGGGCAACGCGTCCCCTTGTTTGCCCATGATGAGTTTCCAGCGGGTTCCCTCTATCTGGCAGAATCTTGATGCTCCGAAATTTATTTGGCATAACACACTTAGCATAATTTTCTTTAAACGAACATTTTAAAGGCATAAAAATTATTTGGTATAATTATCATTTGGCATAATGTTTAAAACTTCGAATTAACAATGGCATACTTTTAAGATGGCAGAATTACATTTAGTATAATTACGATTCGCAGAGTTCAAATTTCGCATAATATATTATTTGGTATAATTTCACTTGGCATACTATCCAGACGACAGTAATGGCTAGGTTAGGTTAGGTTAAAACTGTGACCTCCTACGCACGAGCCGAGCGAGCGAAGCGAGCGGTGCCGCGGCAGCGGCCGGCGAGTGCCAGAAGCCACTTGCGTTAATAGAAAAAAGAGATTGTTTTAAGTAGGTTACCCGGACCTGAACTATTTAGATTAGGATACCTAATTACTTATTGGATTCAATGACATTATCTCAAATTCAATTAAACAATAACTAAAATAAATGACATTATTTTAAAGAAATAATTAATAAAAATAAATGGCAATTTATAATGACAAAAATGACCCTAACTATAAACGTTCTACGATATGACAATTCTGCCGTTTAATGATCATCGATATAAAATATATTATGCCAAAACACGATTCTGACTGTGAACTTTCTGCGATATGATGTTTCTACTTTTTAAATATTATGCATATGAAGTTTATGCCTAGAGATGATTCTGACTTACAAAATTATGAGTTTAGAATGTATGATAAATGAGTGTCTGCTAAACTATTTTCTGCGAAGTGAAGTTTATGCCATCCGTTGTTATGCAAAATAAAATTATGACATAAAAAGTTCTGCTATAAAGGGTGGACCCGTTTCCAGCATGTAGTTATTATGATCAAGTTCGTTGAGTTCCTGTTTGAATTCAGTCATGATGGTTTTGCACAATGTTTGGTATGCAAATTGCTCACACCTTTCTCCTAGGTGTTTCACAACTCTATGTATATTTTCCATGCCTTGCCAGTATGTTGTCATGTTGTAATATGTTACAATCTTCCAGTCATCGTGCACGGTTTGCAAATTGCCGATTTTGTCAAAATACACTCCTCTATTTGGTTCAAACGGTGTAACATTTATGCCGTCACTGCTCTGCCTTGTGGGTTGAAATAATGTTAGCAATGTTACGAGGATGCATAGCAGGCTGGAGCTTATCTTGTTTGATTTAAAACGTTGTTTCCTGTTGGTGTTATTTGTTGTGGTCTTTTGTTTTTCAGTGCAGCTTTTATCATTGGAGGTGGTGGTGTCAGGTACTTCTATAGGAGATTCTGTTACTGGGACTTTTACTAATTTTGTTACTGGTCTTGTTAGTAGTCCTGTTTTAGTTTTTAACGTCACAACTCTGACCAGATTGTCTCTCCCCGGGTGAACTTCCTGTATTCTGCCAAGTGCCCATTTCGCAGGAGGAAGGCAATTTTCTTTAATTAAGACAATATCCCCTAATGATAAATTGTTTGTTTTGTTTAACCATTTACTGCGAACTTGAAGTTGTTGAAGGTATTCTGATGACCATTTTCTCCAAAACCCTTGTTTCATTTTATCTAATAACTGCCACCTATGTCGAATGTTGATGTTTTGATTTTCGATATTTTCTATTGGCAAGAATGTTAAAGGTCGGCCGATTAAGAAATGTGCAGGTGTGAGGTAGTCAATATCGTCCACGTCCTCAGTTAAAGGGCAAAGTGGTCTAGAGTTCATACAGGCTTCTATTTGTGTAAGCAGTGTTAAAAACTCTTCGTATGTCAACTTTTGCTCTCCTAGGACACGCTTTAGGTGATATTTCATAGACTTAACTGCAGCCTCCCAAAGTCCTCCCGCAGTCGGCCAGCTTGGAGCGTTGAAATGCCATTCTATCCCCATCTCGTTACTCTTTTTCGTTAAGGTGTCGTTGTTAAATGTTTTTGAAATATGCAGTTGTTTTGCTAACTCCCTTTCGGCTCCAACAAAGTTTGTTCCGTTATCAGAATAAATATGTCTCGGACATCCTCGTCGTCCGATCATGCGGTTAAGAGCCAGTATAAATGTTTGAGATGATAAATCTGATGCAAGTTCTAAATGCACCGCCTTTGTTGTCATGCATACGAATACAACGACGTAACCCTTACTCGTTCTGACGCCCCGGCCCTTGTTTAATTTAACGTTAACAAACCCTGTGAAGTCCACTCCTGTGTGGTAGAATGGTGGCGATTGTGTTATTCTCTCCCTGGGTAGGTCAGCCATCAATTGGTATTGTTTCGATGGTTTGAAGCGACAACATTTTACACAGTCCTGCAGGTATTTTTTAACAGTGTTATTTCCACCTGTGATCCAGTATTTCTGTCTCAATGTAGCCATAGTTAGCCTCGCTCCACCATGCAGTGTTGTAGAATGTGCACGAGCAATTAAGAGATGCGCCAGTTTGCTGTTTTTTGGGATGATAGCTGGGTGTTTTGTTTCTTCTGGTAAGTTTGAATTCTTTAGTCTCCCTCCGACACGCAAAATGTTATTTTCATCCAGGTAAGGGTACAGTTTTTGGAGTCCTCTATTTTTGCTTATTCTTCCTTTAGTCTTTAATTCATTAATTTCTTGTTCATAATATTCGTTTTGTACATGTTTTATTATTATATTAGCAGCGCATCGAATATCAAAGAGTGTTAAATTACATTGTTTTGACGCGTGCGAGTCATTAATGTTTGGATGATTCATAGCTGCGGCTTCCCCGTGCCGATTGTTTTGCGACGTCCTTGTTATGAAACGCGACACCCAAGCTACGATGCGTATTATAGTCATAATACAACTGTTCTTGTTAAGTAATTCTGTTATAAAGTTGATGTTTTTGTGTTCCGTAATTTGTGACGTAACTGCATGCACCTTTTTTAGTTCTATTTCAGGCATCTTTATCATGTCATGTGCTTCAGGAATGAATTCACTGTTAAGCCATTCCGGTCCACTAAACCACAGAGGAAAGTTGTGTAACTGAGACGGTAGTAGTCCACGTGACGCGCAGTCGGCCGGGTTTTGTTCAGATCTCACGTGTTTCCAATTCTCTGCGGGCACTACAGATATGATCTCTTGAACTCTGTGTCCGACGTAGGCTTTCCATCGCGAGACATCTCCCTTTAGCCAGCCAAGCACGATCATCGAGTCCGTCCATGCTGTTACTTTAATGTTAGGCTTATCAAAGCAATGTTTTATTTTCTTAACCAGTTGAGCTAACAGCTGAGCACCGCATAACTCAAGTCTGGGAAGTGTTTGTTGTTTTTGTATTGGAGCGACCTTTGTTTTTGCCGCAACCAATGTAATCTGTTGATGTTCTCCCTCTGTAATCTTGCTGTACACTACGCACGAGAACGCTTTTTCTGATGCGTCACAAAATGCGTGTAATTCCCAATTTTTATTTGCTTCTAATCCAAGCCATCGGTTTATTTTGAAAGGTTGCATGTTTGTTAATTCCGTTTTTAATGTTCTCCATTCCTTTTCTATTCCATCTGGAACAGTATCATCCCATTCAATTTTGTACTTCCAGATCTGTTGGAATAAGATTTTTGCCTTGATTGTTATTGGGGATAGCAACCCCAATGGATCAAAAATTGTTGAAATGTCGCTTAAGATTTGCCGTTTTGACGAATTCTTGTTGGTTTCAGTGTCGGTTTTGTTTTTTAGTGTGGTTGAAAATATAAATTCATCTTGTTTTGGATCCCATGCCAAGCCTAACGTTTTGGACGCTGATGCCTCTGTAAAGCTTAAACTGACGGGACTAATCATATGTTCTGGCAGGTCTTCTAGCAGTTGACGTTCGTTGCTCGACCATTTTCTGAGATTGAACCCTCCTTCCTTCAATAACTGTATAAGTTGGTCTCTTGTGTCTCGGGCCTCATCTATGGTATCCTTTCCGAATAACGCATCATCAACAAAAAATTGGTTGAGTAGGATGTTTTTTGCTTCAGGGTACTTGTCACCTTCGTCTCTTGCTAGTTGTTGAAGTGTTCGGAGTGCTAGGAATGGAGCGGCCTTGGTACCATATGTTACTGTACATAGTTGATATTCTCTTAGCAGTTGCTGTGGGCAATCCCTCCACACTATTTTCTGAAGAGGTTGGTGTTCAGGATGCACCATTATAAATCGGTACATTTTTTCAATGTCTGATGTTAAGACATAATTGTATTGTCTCCATTTCAGCAAAATACTAAAGATATCTTTTTGTAGATTTGGCCCGGCCTCCATTAAATCATTAAGACTGCGTTTTGTACTTGTTTTTGCCGATGCATTGAACACAACTCTGAGTTTAGTTGTGATCGCACCTGGCCGCACTACCCCATGATGTGGAAGATAATATTCCATGTTTTTGTTCCCAGTGTTGTTATCGACTTTTTCCATGTGACCCATTTCTTCATATTCTTCCATAAAGGCTTTATAATTACTTGCAAACGCATGGTTTTTAACCATTCTTCGCTCTAGTTGCTGAAATTGAGCGATTGCCTGTGGTTTTGATGTTCCTAATTGTTCAATAAAATTGTCCTTGAGGGGAAGACGAACTTGGTATCGTCCATCAGGAAGTCGTGTTGTTGTTTCTTTGTACAGCTGTTCGCACTTGTTGTCTGGGTCGACATCTTCTTTTTCCTCTTGCAGAGACGCCTGTTCCCAGAATTGGGCAAGATCCTGAATGTTGTTGACAATTACATGGCAATTGAATGTTTTGTAATTACCACATACTATCCAGCCTAAATATGTTTGTTGTGCGATGATGGATGACGTGTTTGTTTTTATTAGCCCCTCTAACAATATTTCAGAATATACCTCGGCTCCCAATAGTAAATCTATATCCTGAGATATGTTAAAATCTGAATCAGCAAGTTGCAAATGTTGTAAATATTCGAAGCTATCTTTATTTATTGTCTTACTCGGCAGTTTGTTTGTTATTTTCTTCATAATAAGTGCGTTAATGTTAATGTTGAAATTGCTGTATATCGCTTGGCACTTAAGATGGAGAACCCCTTTACAGTTGGTGGTGGCTGAAGTCCCAACACCTGACACCACCGCGCTCATCCGCTCTCGTTTTAATTGCAATTTTTGCGCAGCATTTTCTGTAATGAGGCTAACCTGAGAGCCCTGGTCCAATAGAGCGCGTAGAATGACCATAGTTCCGTCGTTGGCTATTGCTTTGACCTGGGCAGTGGCTAGAAGTACCTCATTTGAGTTATCATGAGCTAAATGCGTGCTTACTTGTTGACCTACATTAGGTCTGTTGGTTCTCGATTTCGCAACTCCAATCGCATCATGCAAAATGCTGCTATGCGGCTCATCGCAGTGCTTGCCCTTTTTTTCCGACGTGCATTTTTCGCCGTTATGACTAAACAGGCAATTTAGACATACATGTAGGTTGTTAGCGGTTTTTAACCTTTCGTCTGGTGACATACTTAAAAATTCTCTGCAATTATAGAGACCGTGTTGCTTGTTACATTTAGGACAAGTTATAAAAGAATGATGAGATGTTTGCTTGTTATGGAATGTTTTCGGCATGTTCTTAGATCCACCTGGACTGGTCTGTTGTTGCGCCTTAGACTTGCTGTATGTTGCATTATGTACTGTTTTTGGCTGAGTGTTTTGCTGTTGACTGTTAACGTTCCGAGGGCGGTTCGGGTTTGTACCCGATTCCATTGACATGAACTTGGTTTCGATGAATTTCAAGAACTCGTTTAATGATGGCATTTCCCTTGGGTTTTCCATGGATTCTTTGAAGGACTGGCATGTGTCTGCGTCTAGCTTTTGCATTAAAATGTGAACCACTAAAGGGTTCCAACTAGTAGTATCGTATTTCAGATTCTGAATAGCCTGGAGGCACTCAATGGTCGTGTCATGCATTCTTTTCAGTAGTGATGCCGTTGGGGTTTGTATGCTAGGTAGACTCAGTAACATGTTGGCTTGGTAGGTAAATAACAGTCTCTTATTGTCGTACCTCTGTTGAAGTATCCGCCAACTGGCTTCGTAGTTGTCAGCACTAATGTTCATGTGCTGTATTAATCGCTCAGGCTCTCCCTTTAACTTCGCCTTTAAATGTTGCATTTTTTGAGCGTTAGAGATGAAAGTGTTACGATGCACAATTTCCACGAACAAGTCCTTAAATGTTGTCCACTGGGCGTAGCTGCCACTGAAAATCGGAAGTTCGATTTGAGGCGTGGATTTTTCTTGGTGTTTGTTATCCCAAATCTTCTTGTTAATTTGTTCCTTACTGAATTCATACAGCCGTTCTAGTCTGTTATAGTCACTTTCAAATGCTTGCATGTTGACTAATATGTTGTCCAGCTTCCAATACGTGGTATTGACTTTTTCCCAACGTTGCGTAACTGACCTCAATTTATCTTCAAGTTGCCACTTTTCTTTCAAATTTTCAATGTCCATGTTACGTACTGTTCGCTCAAACGCCTTTATGTTAGACCGCTGCTTATTTATCATATCTCTAGTCCGTTGATCAACGACTAACTCTTCATTTGATCTCGTGTTCTTCACATCCTCCGCGATCTCGTCGCTTTCCCGTTGTTCTTCAACAACCTCTTGAGCACTTGACCTTTCTTCTTGTTGTTGTGACTGAGTGAACGAAGTAAATCCGTCGTCTTCGATTTTCGCCAGTAATCTTTGTTTCGACTTATTTATCATAATCTTCGTCTCCTCGTATAATTGTTCCAAACGCTCGTAAACACGATTCTCATAGTAAGGTCCAGACTTCTTGCCTTCAAATAAGGCTAATTGGATGTCGTTGTTTTTAAATTCACTCCAATACTCCTCCAGCTTTTGAAGTCTTTCATCGTGATACTCAAGAGTGGTTTTACGTGTTGAGCTATCTTTCTTAAAGTTTTCATTTATACGTTTGATAGAGTTAAGATTGGCAGATTGAGAATCAAGTAAAGCATCGTACGAAGACATTGTTGTTTCTCGGTACACAAATCCAAAATTTCAGAAAAATAGGTAAAATGGAACGTGCTCACCGGATTCGCTGCTTACACCTGCCTGCTGCTTATACTTCACCTCGTTCTGCGTACTCTCACTTTCACTCTTCACACTGTGTTTTAATGTTCTGTTGAATGTTCGAGTTTAATGTTCAAAATGTTCCCGCGAGTGAAAATATACCACGGCACTGATTTTACACTTAATTCGAAGGACCATATGTAAGGGCAGGACCCTTACAGTAAATGTTGAATGTTAATAAAATAAATGTTAATGTTCAAAAAGGTATTTTAATACGAAAAATGCACTAAAATAATATAAAAGAAAATGATGTAAAAATGTTATAAAAAATGTTTAAAATGTTAAATGTTACGCGAGCTCGATATTCTACCGAAGACTGACGTACTTGAGTACGTGACTGTATTACATTTTATAAATTAACAAAATTTGCAGTTCTCTAACTAGGCCAAAGTACAATGTGCGGTTGCTTGACCGTACACAAATTTTGACATATTTGCCATCGCGGTCAATAACAATAATGGTTGTGGTGCGTGGTTATGGTCTAAGTTACCATCTATAATGTCACCATGAGCATCAACTACTATCTTTGCCTTGCAGCTTCTTCTGGTTCTTACCGAACATTGCCACTGGACAGTCCCTTTGGTAGGAGATCAGTGATTAAAACAATATGTGTATTTTCTAAATAAAATTGACCGTCTTCCTTGTTTTGAGACGATGTACTTATAATCTGAAAAGCATTCTATCAAATAAATCACTGTTATAGGAATTTATTTTAAGATAATAATATCCCAAAATTAAATTTATTACGTAAATAAACAAATACTCTTATTTGTTTATTTACGTAATAAATTTAATTTTCACAGTAATAATTATAAACATCAAGAAAAACTACAATGGTGACATTAAACACTTTATTTTAATATTAAATTATAAAATACAGTATTTCCCATTAGAATTAAAACAACGTTGTGCTGGTTAATGTCCATCTAGGTTATCAGATATCATTAAGCTCATCTGCGTAGCCTTATCCTAACATGTTGGGGTCGGCTTCCAGTCTTACCAGATGCAACTAAATACCATAATATTATTGTATGTTACATGCAGCAACTGCCTATATCTATTTGCCTGGCTTACTAAACAACAGTAAACCTTAAGTAATTTATATTATTAAACCAATAAAAGTACAACTTCATATGTGTACAAACAAAACATTCAACTAAGTTGTAAGAGATATTTTTTTTTTATTATTTTTTAAATATTCAAATAGGTATTTTAAATTTTGGCCTGTATTAATATATAATCGTGGTGGTGGCTATGGTCTAGGTTGCCAAATAATATTTCACGACGATCATGAACTACTATTTTGCCTTGCAGCGTTTGCTGATTTTTAATAGACAATTCCACCGGACCGTTTGTCATACGTTGTATTTATGTACTTGAAATCTGGAATGAAGTTATGTGTGGACAAATGTAATGGACATAATGTGCATGTTTAGCCGATACATTCAAGATAAACCTGCTTAACTACTAAGAAAGACGAAAAATATATATTAAAAATATTTAGTTTATGTATTGGAAATACGATTTAAAAGGGTTATTCTTAACTAGGTCTGAAAAATCTTCGAGTGCTTCGGAGAAGACAAAGGTGTTCAGTACGGACAATACAAGTTGGTACGGCTCGGTACCAATCCTGCGGGGAAAATAGTTTTAACTTGCTGCTTACACTTGTATATAAAAAGAACAAGAAAGAAACATCACCCTGTATCTGTAAATATTTAACCTGCACCAATCGGTAGCGATCCATCACCTTGACCGTACTGGAAACCAATATGCAAGCATCACATTCTGTTAAAAACAAATTAAAATAATTGTACTGAAAACTTCGCGCACTCAACGAAAGAAACCACATTTATATTCATAAATAGATTTCTTTTCTGATGATGAATTCGGCAGGGGGTGGCAGTGCTCTTGGCCGCCAGGTACAATAGTATTCCGATCATCTACAACTAGTTTTGCTTTACAATTTTTAGCGGTGCATCGCCAATTAGTAGTTTTTTTAGTAGGAGCCTGGTAACGTAATCTGAACGTGTATCCATTATACAGAATCAACTCCTTGCCTCTATCCGACGTTATGTACTTGAAATCTGAAAAAATAAACAAATATTAAAATTAAAGCTTTTGTTTGGAAATTCATGTGATTGATAACTGAATGGATAAATTGAAATATATTGAAAACGAGGATTTTTAAAGCAATTTATTACGATTTAAGGCAACAGGGTTATACAAATAAACTACACTATTATTTACTAAAATAGTTTTATACCATTTTATTACATTTTCGTATATTAATTTTTACACATTTTTTGTTTAGATTCTTATATATTTCTAAAACATTTTAAAATACAACAAATACATAGTAGCCCATCGGTATTGTGTCCAAAAACACCACTTTCTGTATCAAGCCGTTTAGGTGTTTGAGAATAGCTTTTTACTGACATGAATATTAATCATAATTATCGGCACAAAGATAAATTTGCGTTCATTTTTTTTAAAGATGGCTTGATTCTACAAATGCTTACTTGCACTATAAATCTTAAAGTTGTAAAAAAAATTGAGTGGTGTCAAGAGACACCCGGATGGAACGAAATTATTATTTTTTTAATTACAAAAAACCTGTATACACTCAACAAAAATAATCGTCGCGACACCACACTGTTCAATGCGAAATAGAAAGTCGAAACGTAAATTACTGGCTTGCTTTCTATGAGAGATAGAAAGAGAGAGACGGAGAAACACGCGCACGCCGCACGGCTTACAACCATAGCAAAAAGTGTCGTTACAACTTTTGGTCTTGAGCAAAAAGTGTCGTTAAAACTTTAGGTCCATCTAGCCCTCTTTCGAAACGTGTGATAAAGAACTTCGTTCCAAAAGAAGACCAATTAAATACGTAAAGCCATATTGTTGAAATACTCAGTGATTTTTTGTGCAAAATGGTAAAAATGTAGTGAATATAAATTACCTTTACGTGAATTTTACGTTGGTTATACCCGTAAATGTTGTGTTACAAGTGCAGTGAAATAATTCAGTACATACCATATTATACTTATACTTTATCAGGAATAGACAATAATTATAAGTTTCGTTCGTTATTTATTCTAGATTCTGATATACTGTCCATTGCTGATGAAAAATGTTGGCGGCGGGTGGTTGTGCTGATCTCTCTTACCAGGTACAATGTTACCATCATCATCGACTACAAGTTTCGCCTTACATTTACTTCTGGTGCTCGCTGAACATTGCCAGTAGCTAGTTCGTTTCGTTGAGGAATGACTGTTGAAGCTGTATGTGTATTTTTTGTACAGAATTAATTTCTTGCCTTTTGTCGAAGTTATGTACTTGAATTCTGAAATATAAAGGAAAGTGTTATTAAATTGTAAAGTACCTTATTTTAGTTTTAAGTCTTAGTAGAGTAGGTATATTAGTTTGGTAAATCGTGGCCGGGTAATGACAATTGTTTTGAGGTAATCGGCACAGTGCCAACTGTTCAAAAATCGTTCGACCATATAGATAAAAAAATTATCTTGATTTCGGACTGCCTCTTGCATCGTCAGTAGCTAGTTTTTTCTTACGAATGAGTACTTTAGTGTAACAATAAATGACCGTTTCCGTTAACCTAAATTCACCTTTATAAAAATGACAGAAAAGTGGTTGACATTCTAAGCATAAAATACAACGAAAATCTTTAAATTTACAGTCAAGTCATATTTTAAAGAATTTATTAAGATATTAAGTACATACATAAGTACAAGAAATATGAGATCATTCTGATATAGTTTGTCGAAAAAACGACTGCTTTGTAAATATTAAGAAAATATGTTTTAAAAATGTGTTATAAGAAAACATGTACAAAGTTTCGATATACATACACTCGTTACAAAACACTATATCTTCTTACTAATTTATATACTTAGGATCTTCAACAAAAGATCAACACTAATCATGATGTAATTATAAATAATGGTCAATAAAAAGTGCTTACCACTTCACTTATAACACAATAAAGTCAAAAATTAAACTAAATAATAAAGTTACATTAAAATATATTTAGACAGTATAAAACACAAACTTTGGCTCAAGTTTTAAAATAACAATTAAAATTAAATAATATATAAAATAACAATTAAAATTAAATAATATATAAAATAACAATTAAAATTAAATAATATATAAAATAACAATTAAAATTAAATAATATATAAAATAACAATTAAAATTAAATAATATAGAAATCACAACTTGATTTGACTAGAGGGGTGTTTCACGTAAAGCAGACAGGGAAAAAAAGTGAGGTTTTGGAAATCGATCATAAACAAAATATTGTTATCGTATAACTATAATGTACATATCACAAGTTATGGATTTCTAAAGAATTGTCGTAATTGTAATACAAATTTTATGAAAGTAGTTTTTTGAATCTAACAAATAAACAATAAAATATTTATCATAGCGGTACATATTGGAAAATAACTGTTCTTTTTAAAAATAATATAAAACTAAAAAAAACATGTCCAAAACCGGAAGTAAACTTTTCAAACCTGAATTTCAGTCACTTCGCCAATTTTTTTGTTGTTGTTTATCTTAGGTTTCAAGACCTTTATTCTCAATAAAAACATAACATGTCACTTATCTTCAATATATACTTTTAAAGTATATTCAAAATACCCTACAGTAAATGGGATCTCTATTAATTTAGGAGATAGATTGATAAATGTACATATTATGCGTCGCAATGGGCGTGATATCTGGCGCTAACTTAAATCGGCTGGTATGCGCGTGTCTTGTATAATTACCTATAACATAATAAATCAACATTGTAACAACGCTAGAACTAGTTTATTTTGTCATTTTTACAACTTATAATGGGAATCTATGTTAAAAATGTCCTTTTCACAAGAAGGCCACTGGTTGATGGAATAACATGTATAATATTTGATAACTATAGCGTTCTATATCGTCTTTAGAACGGAAGTAAATTGCTGTTTGTTTTAAAGATGATTTTTCCCAATTGTATAATCGTATTGGTGTAAAAAGTACTTTACTTGAAGTTAACTGTAGACCGCACCTAAACGCTAGTAGTGGTAAATTCGAAAAACCACTTTCATAAAATTTATATTACAATGAAAACAATTCTTTAGAAACCCATAACTTGTGAAACTTATACAATATACAAATCCCTACTAGAAGTTTAAATGGGCCGAATATGATAGACTTTCAGAACCTCACATTTTTTCCCTGTCCGCTTGACGTAAATAAAACAATCAAAAGAGCAAAACATCAACCCGCTTTCGATGAAAATCTTTACCAAAACTGTCGAAGAATCTTTAGACAGTCCCACTTATTTAACCTAATGTTATACATTAAGCTAATTATGGTCACACATGAAACATTATAGGGTATGCACGTAATATAGCTTAACCTCTCAAGGACTGCCATTATTTACGTCAACTATCCGTCAAGCACCGCCGGGCGGGTTCTTATCGTAAGCGTAATCTGATTTTAAGACTTATCTTTACTACAAATACAGTTTTAAATTGGTCGGGGTTAGGTGGCATAAATTTGTGCCAGCGGAGCTCAACGGTAATACTTGTTTACTGGCACGTTTTTGTGCCGCTGGGGCTCTAAAGGTTAAGATGAGACAAAAACATTACTGACCACGTGCTTTAATTCAGACATTCTTACGTGCATAAGAAGATCTTATACATTTAGTTAAACATATTTGAGACGATTCGTGACTATAACCAAAGTTCGTGCCAAGTAACATTTAGTGGCCTCAGATTAATACTTCTTAATTTTAAGAGAATAAATACGAATATCAATAGCACTACTACATGAACAACTACTCGTTGATAAAATCCTAAAAGCTAAAAAAAGGAACCGTGGGAACATTGGGAAGGATTGAACCAGACTCAGCTTCTACAACTAAAATGTTTTTAGAAACAGACATTTCACACTTTCCTTGGATTGATTTTAATATACTCTCCATTTTTTATATAAAATTTGGGTGGTGGATGAGTGTGATCTTGGATAGACGAAATTATACCTTCATCATCAACGAATATTGTCGCCTTGCAGCTATCTGTGGTGCGGCTGGAGCATCGCCAGTAAGAGGTATCTTCCAGAAAAGAGTAATTATTAAAGAAGTATGGATACCCTTTATACAGAATTAACTTCTTGCGTTTCTTCAAATACATTAACTGGAAATCTGAAACAAAGAAACATTTTTCATAATTTGGATGGTGGTTGTTATCATTATAAGATAGAAAGTAAAGAAAGAATAAATAAGAGACAAAGTTGAACTGTTATTCTGAGCGAACAAACTACGAGTTACTACGAAAGTGATGACGTTCCAATGCGTATAAATGTGCTTTAAGCTTTAGTATGTAAGTAATACATCAAGCCAAACTAACGTGTTAGTAAAAGACGCAAAAAAATATAGATTTTATTAGAATAAAAACGTAAAACGTTATAGAATTACCTAAAAAAGTTTTATTAAAAAAGTAAAGGAATAAGAAATAGACTTATATTAATAACAAGTCTTGATTCCCTCACGATGTTTTCCTTCACCGAAGCAAGTGATAACTATACAATACTCACATAAAATCGAAAAGCAGAGAAGTGTGACTTGGGATCGAACACGAAATCTACGACTTGGCAGTTTCCCGGTTACACCATTATGATCTGCTGTTGAGCTAATCCAACCACTTATTCAACAAAGACGCCAAAAATGTATAAGATTTAATAAAGATACAAGTACAAGACAGGAACACAGCACACATAGAATATAAAAAATATAATGTTTTTGCAAGCACTCTCACTAAACACACAAGTCCTATATTTATACATATTTAAAAAAACTGTGTCTGTCCGCGTGTTGTTTGTGTAAATTGCGCAATCGATTTTGATGCGATGTTCCTTATATTTCACATTTTGTCACAATACAGAAGATCTGCTACCCTACCATGACGTCTTAAAGCAGAACTTATTCCGCTGAGGGAAAGAGACAGAGTTATACAAGGTGTCTATCTAGCACTATCTCTTTCACTCAGTGGAATAAGTTCCGTATTAAGACGTTATAGTAGGCCTACTGTTTGCATAAAACATTTATTTAAGCGAATGTAACAATGATATGCTTATTATACAAATATACAGACATTTGGAAATTTTGTCAAACCGCGAAAACTGTGCGAAGCAGCGACGCGGGCGGGTCGCAAGAACTTTTTCTCTCTTCAGATTCAGGAATAATGATATCGTCCATTGTTATGCAGCTAGTGTGGTGGATGTGAGTGTTTCAATAGATGTATAATGTAGAACATTACCATTATCATGCATAATCATCAAACAGCTATTTTCCTTGAGCATTTTCTAAGCAATGCGTATCGCCTTGCTCTTTGAATAGAACAGAAATTCTTGTAGCAATATAAGTATTTTTTATTTGATATTGCTTTTGACTGTGTTGAATATACGTGAAATCTGAAAAATCAATTACGTATGTTATAACAAGTTGTTTCTAATCCATACCACCACACTTATATTTCACAAATAAAAAAATAATAGTGCAAATGCGAAAGTAATTCTGTATGCCTGTCAGTATTTCTATCTGTTACCATTTACGGCTGAAAATTTTTAATCAAATTTCATACAAAGTTATCCATTGAAACGTCCAATTTTGACAGCTGTAATAGCCTTGTACGTCATCGCCGCTCGCGGGCTGACGTCACGGTCGCGCGCCCTATGACGTCACCGATTTAAAGTTTATTTTCTCCGAAGCTACAACTGTTATGGTAAATTAAAAAATACCTGTCTAGAGCTGACATTATAAGGAATCAAAATATGGGAAAGCTAAATTGTAACTGTTATCGTAAATGGTACAAAAAAAAAGTTAAAGTTTACAATAGTGGTGAAATTTGAGTAAAATATTTATTAATTACAAGTTTTTACGAAATATTTCGTAATATAACTTTACGTTATTTACGTATTAATAAACTAGACGAAATAAGCTTTTTTTTGGTACCAATATATAATTACTTAAAACAAACAGTATAACATAATAAATCAAAACAAACTACCCATTCCGGTATGAAAAGTAAAGGTTGGCTATGGTCGTCCATTTCCAAATCCTGATAATTATTAATTTGTGGCGGATTGTGTCACAACCCTAGTTTTATATTTGTGGCGGATTGTGTCACAACACTAGTTAGATATTAGATTATCTGTGCAGCGGAATTAGCGCCAGCTCTCTCGCTCAACGCACACGGTTCCGACCTGACGTGTCGATCTAGGCAAAAAGATTGTAAACTTATAATATGAATATACATTTAGTCCTGTGGTGTCTTTGACTTTCAATCAAGATAGTGGGTCTCAAGATACGACCCATACCCCAAATTGGTGACCCCGACGTGATGCAAACACGTAACAAGTAAGCAGCAGTACACCACGTGGAACCGGATTTCTGCATTGAACCACGCTATGATCTTCAGCCTACTCCATCGAACGACGCCGCTACGTTCCCAGGCTGGTTTTACCTCTAACCGCCGGGAAAATCGTGAAAATCGTCTCAAGATACGACCCATACCCCAAAAATTAAAACTTGTAATCCTATTTCTTTTTATCATATTTCTTTCGTTTAAGACAGATATTAATAATTACCCATGTTTCCAATTAGAAGTAGTATTTTACTACAATATATAACATATCATAAAAAAACTTAACAAAAAACCGGCACGCAACGGAAAAGTTTTTGCTTGTCAATTTTAAATAATTAAAAAAAAATCCTATCCGACTTCGGATACTTAGAATTTGTAGATATTCTGAAAGAATGGATCTTCACGAGTATTTAAATAAATAAATAAATATCTTGGGACAACTCAATACAAATCTCAATACAAAACACCTAATACAATAGAACAATAAATACATCTTACCTTTTATTTGAAACTCGACACTCGTAAACACTTAAACACTCAAGCACGTCATTCAACACTTGTGTAAACATTTTTTTTTTTAAATCTCTCTGTGGCTTGACCTTGGTGTTTTACCGACCAACAGACGCGTAATTTAATAGAGAACCATCTAGCGAAACACTTGTGAACCTCTTGAACACTCTCATAGACAAAAAAAGGGTTTGAATAGGGCGAAACGTTTGGGCGACTATAGTCGCCCGGACGTTTAACGTCAAAAAGTTTTGGGCTGCCATGTCTTACAATCTTCTGCAGCTTCCACTATAGCTTCGGATACTAACCAATGAGTTTATCCCTATCCTTGTGGAGCAGGACTAGCATTAAGCCAAGCATTTTTATCATCAATATATTCCCCCAAAGTTCAAGTTTGTGATACTAATAGTAAATTGATAAGTGATTCCGAAGTTCAAACAAGCGTTTAAACTAAGTATGTAGTTTAAATGCTTGCATAGGTATATATACAGTACATACAGTTAAAGGATTAATAAATACTAAACACATTCATTCAAGCAAACAAAAATATTTTTTTTTTTTCAAAGAAGTCAGGTATAGAACACTGTTTTCATCTTGTTTTGTTACAAATAAGTTATTTTGAAGTGTAAAACTGTTTGTACAAGTCAAATTACAAAATAAACACCATTTTATGTTACAGTATTTATTTTTCTTTTTTTAACTGAAGAAATTTTATTACAATAGTAACAAGTGCTAATGCGGCGCATGAGATCTTTTGTTGGATTCCCAGATGAAGTTGATTTTTTCCATCAGGAATTTTTCAGCAGCAGCCCGAAGTCTGGATTTGTACCTGCTGGATGGCAATAACTCGTAATACATTCGACCTAAAGATTTTGTTATTAAACAGGTTTCCAAATCTGCCATATTCAATGGTTTGTTATTATGACAACCATTAATACCAATGGGATGTGGGAAGTGAAAAAAAATAAGGAGAGAACCAGGGTAAGCTGCTCAAACTCGCACCTGATTATAAAGTGACATTTAATCGTTTTATTAATATATTCTGAATAATTTCCCATTTTTCATGTAGTATTTGGGTGGTAGATGGTTGTGGTAGTAGTTACACGTAATGTTGTCACTGTCATCAACGACTATTGCCGCCTTGCAGTTATTTGTGGTGCGGCTTGAGCATCGCCAGTAGGAGGTTCCTTTTACAGAAGAGTATTTACCAAAGAAGTATGGATACTCTTTGTACAGAATTAATTTCTTGCCTCTCTTCGAAGTGATGTACTGGAAATCTGAAACAAATAAAATCATAATCTAAGGTTGATTTTTCTTTAGTTTATTAATTATTATTTTACAAACAAAAACTCGTCAAATCAAACTAATACTTTTACAAGTTTTAAAGATTTAATTAGGATAGAAGCACAAATCATATAGATCAAATTGTCAAATATATAATCACAAATGATTAAGGACAAACACAAACCACATAAATATAATAACTGCCTTGTTCTGTCTCACTGAAGGGAAATGCTCCACGCTCGGTTAAGGCAGGTTGGCGATTTCAAACATTAAGACATAGTAATTATAAGGCCATGTTTGCTTTCCTTCACCGAGGACGGCGATGTCCGAAATACACTTATTTGCCCGGATTTGAACTCACAACTTAACAAATAGTACTTTACAACTGGACCAGAACGACATTAAAAAAGTCAAATCAATTTAACAAGGAAATAAAATTAGCTAAGAGTGAAAGTTTTTTTTTTGGATTTGAAGTGCTAATACGAAACTTGTGCTTCAGGATATGAAACAAACCATAAAATGGTAAGTGCGGTACAATTCACATACGTATCTTCATTATATAAAATGAATATTATTTTTATAAATACTTTTTAAAAATGACCAAGTAAGTTCCTACACAAACTTAGTTTCCATTTACCCTAAACACTATAAATAAGAATATTTAAAAGATGTATTAGATTGTTGTTTATGGCTGTTCTTGTTTTAAACTCTGATGTATTGGCCATTCCTTATAATGAATTTGGGTGGTGGATGGGTGTGGTTCTGATGACCAGATACAATTTTACCATGTTCATTTACAAATAATGTCGCCTTGCAGTTTTTTCCGTTGCGACTTGTGCACACCCAGTACGTTGTATTTTTGGTAGAAGAGTATTTATTAAAGCAGTGTAAATACTCCTTGTACAGAATTAGCTGCTTGCCTCTTGTCGATTGGATGTACTGGACATCTGTAATTATACCACGTCGTTATTTAATTAAATCATGCAGTCAAGATGGCGTATGTGCTGCCACCGATAAAATAAGCATTTACTGTCGTGCCAGCGATGAGACCAAGAAGAATTGAAAGGTCACATCAAGCCAATCGAACGGGTTGTTCGAAAGAGATACCGCGGCCCCGGAATATAAAGGGTAAAAAAAGGAACATGGGTCAGTAAAAATTTGATAATTTCCCATCCGCAAAAAAAGCCAATCTAACTAGATATTAAACGACGTTAACATTCTTAGATTAAAGAACAAATCACTACTTAGTTCCCAGGAGAAATTACCATAATAGTATCATTACAAAAATAAACAAATTAAAGTGTAAATATTGTGTAATAATAAAATGCATTGACATCCGACAACGTTGTGGGCCCAGGAGGACATTACGGGATGAACTGGACTCAATATTAAAAGCTTCGGATGCATTATTCCCATATTTTTATTTTTCATATTATCTTATTATAACATTAAAGACAATGACATTTCAAGTGCTTTCATGTTAAATTCGGAAATATATTCCATCTTGTACGAAAAATTGTGGTGGTGGATGGCTGTGGTCTGTGTTACCAGATATAATTGTTCCATTAGCATCCATTACTAATTTTGCTTTGCAATTGTTTGCTTTACGTAATGTGCATTGCCAGTAGGTAGTTTTTTTGGTAGCATTAGATCTCGTTAAGCTGAAAGTGTACTCTTTGTGTAGAACTAACTGCTTGCCTTGCTTTGAATTGATGAATGCATAATCTGGAATGAAGCAATAGTTTAAACATTTAGCTTTTAATTTGGAAGAGAGGAGCTTGATACATTTTTACAAAAGACAACATCAAATTGATCCATCACTGAAACACAAAAACAATTTTAAATGTTTTTATTACTACAATGTACAATAAAACCTCTACGTAATGATAATTACCTTTTCATGAGCTGGTAAGAGGCATTATCAACTAGTCAAAGATCAGTTAAACCGGTACGATTAAATTGCGGACTAACAACTGACATGATCGCAATTAGACCGTACCTGTTAGGTGCTACACATGATAATATGTTCATATGTTATATTCTTTACAGCTGTGCGTTACAATGAATATGTACACGACACATGTACACGTTTGGAAAACAACAGATTTCAGTACTTATGACTCACCGACTGGCGCGAGCCAGCTGATAATCGCGTAGTTATAGCTTTCACTCGGTTTTGTTGTTTAAGAAAAATGCTAAACATGCGAACCCGTACAAATTTAAGCAACATCTTTTAGAGTCATTCGTACTTAAATTAAGGTGGTGGATGGTTATGGTCAAAGCGACCAGATGAAACATATTACCATGAGCAGCAAGAACTATTTCTCCGCGCGGACTCGGAAGGCTTTCCGTTCCGCATATTATTAAATCAATCACCTACTTTAAGGAACTAAAGAAAAGTTATATACACTTTAAGTAACATATACTATATAGAAAAATAAACAAATTCGTTAAATATTGATTACAATGACTTCTCGAGTGCCATGTTGGCGATTTCTTAATATAACATGGTTTTTAACTTTTGATTAATTAAATCGAATGCTTTTAAAAGATAAGAAAAGTTCAAGGAATTTATTGGGATAAAAATACAAAACAATGAACCTCTTCATGCGAAGTCTTATTGAACATTACTTACACACTTATAGAAAATTATGTAAACATTAGATAGTAAATTTTGAATGAAAGGTAATAAATTACATTGAGATTTGATGCTAAATGAAATAATATTAATGTAAATAATTAGTTTGGTATTTACCTAATGTAAATACGTATCTAATTATTTGCATAAACATGCCAATTATGTTTCATAGTTGATAAAAGCTGAGGTGCATTGGGGTGGTTTGTTGTGCCCTGATAGAAGTAGTTTCTTTTGATAGATATCTATTGGTGAAGCCGTATGTGTGCTCTTAAAGCAGAACTGCTTGCTTATTTCTGAATTTATCTTGTTATTTGAAATCACACGACAAGACATAACATATTATGCGAGTGACAACAGTAATAAACAGCCTTTCTCTTTCAAATACTGATGTACTGTCCATTACAGATGACATATTGCGGATTGGGGTGGGTGTGGTCTCCGTCCACAGATATAATGTTACCCAGATCATCTATTACTATTTTCGCCTTGCAGTTTTTTCTGACGCGTCCAGAACATTTCCAGATTGTGATACCTTTGGTAGCAGAATAACTACTGAAGCCGTATGTGTAATGTTTATGTAGTACTAGCTTTGTACCTTGCTTCGAAGTGATATATATATAACCTGAAATAAGAACAATGTCATTTATAATGTTTATACTTAAAAGTGGCTTATGTCCTGGTATGAATATGCTCACAATAAATACGAAAGGGCTTGTTGCAAAAGAAAAATAGACGTTTTCTTTAAATATTTCAGTAATATTTAAACAATAATGGCCAGTCTACAAAATAACCTTAATAAATAAACATTTTAAGTATGTAATTCCAAAATCATTCAAAATTAATTCACTAGTCTCTTTATCATACACAAAATTCTAGAATATAATTCCAACAAAAAGCAAAACCTGTACGGTCAAATTGCGGACCAACAACTGACATCCTCGCAATTAGACACATGAAAATATGGTCGGGTCAGCATGATTCGGCACAGCTGTGCGTTACAACTGAATATGTACAAGTACACGGTTGGCAAAGAACATATTCCAGTACGTTTGACTTGGCGACTGACGCGAGCCAGGTGAGAGTCGCGTAGTAAATAAGTTTTTGTCGGCAACAACAAAAATTAACATGTTTGGTGATTGTGATGCCGAAAATCAGCAGGGATTTACTGTTCCTGCTGTCTTTGGGTTTCAATATTTAATTCTGATGTACACTCGATGTGGCTGATAGTGCTCCAGGTTCTTAAATGTTATTTTACCGTGATGATCAACGATCACACGCAGTACAAATTCGCTCCAAACTTTTGGGTTGTGGTTCGCTCTGTAGTGTATTTCCATGAGCTAGTTTCCGGTAAGAGAGTGTGAGGTATAACTGAATGCGTGCTCATTGAAGTAAATTAAAAGTTTTCCTGAAGAGATCGTTATTTAAGAGAAAGCTGATATGAAACTTAGTATTTATTGAGTCGAAAAGTAGCTTATAAAAGACAAGAAAATATTTAAAGAATTTATTAAGATAAACGTATAAACATTGGATAATATTTATGCAAAAAATTTGGAATCAATTATATTTTATGCATTTGGTATAAAAAAAAACATATATAAGTATGTTCTAGCACTGGTGAAGTATTGAGAGGCGAATGTGTAAGGTTTTGTTTACCAGATACATATAATGGTACTACATATCTACAACCATTTCTGCAATGCTGGTCATTGAAATTCGTCCTGTTCAATTCCAGAAGGTAGGTTATTTGATAAATAATTATCTTCTAGTGAAGCCAGCATGTGTGTATGCAGAATTACCTGCATGCGTGCATTAATCATCTTGATCATAGTATATTTAAAATTACAGTACTTGTTCTCCATGTGGGTATCTACATGCATATTCTTCCTTTTTTTCAAATACTGATGTATTGTCCTTTACAGATAACATATTGGGGCGGGGGATGAGTATGCTTCCCGTCCACAGATTTAATACTAGCTGTTTCATCAATTACTATTTTCGCCTTGCAGTTCTTTCTGATGCGTCCAGAACATAACCAGTTTGTGTGACCTTTGGTAGCAGAATAACTATTGAAGCAGTATGTGTAATCATTGTGCAGAACTAGCCTCTTGCCTTGTTTCGAATTAATATATTTGAAATCTGAAAAAAAAATAGTGTCTTTTATAAATGTTTTCCTAAGCGTCCTTATCAAACTTGGAAATGTCTCATCTCATGGTGTAAATAGGCTTAGGTAATTACTTAGAATTCAGAAATAAGGCTTAATTGTTAAAAAAAATATTTTATGTCAGGAATTGACAGTATACGAAAAACAAAAACTGTGTTATCTTTCCTTTGGCTGATTTTATCAGTTTGAGTGCTGAAACGTAGTTACAATAAAATGATATTTGTAGAATTAAGATTCTATTAAATTAGAACTAGCAGGTATACACAAAGTATCGTTATGTCTGTGTTAAGGATAACAGAGTCAGAAATGTATTCCATTGACATAAGCTTCTGAATCCTAATAAAGGTTTAAACATTTTGAAAGCCCCTGCCCTTTGTCCAAGTCCTAAGTCAGTACGACAGACTGTGGCTTCCCATTCCATAAAGTTTTCCTTTCAGTTTGTATAGGAACTCACTCAAGAATCTTGGTAGATCAGAAACAAATAAGTCACACATCTTTATTCTATTTATTGATAGTATCGTTGTTGATAAATACAGTTATTTTTATTAAATAAAATTCACAAAAAATCGACATACCTTCAAAACATTATCTTGACTAGATCAAGATAGTGGTCTATCTTGATCCAGTCAAGACAAATTGATCTTATTTATTACACACTCACATAATTAAATATTTACGCAAGATTCACAAAAAGCAAAGACCCCACACTGCGTCTCTTGTCATACTGCCACTTCTTCATTCAGGTTTAGTTTTAGGAGTTTTGTTATAACTTAACAGTCTAATATATTCTCCATCACAGAAATGAAACTCTGGCTTCGGATGGGTATGACTATTAGCGACGTTAACAATATAGCCGCTACTGTGCAGTGTGAGCCTAGCCTTACAGGTTTTACTACTGGTTGACGAACATTTCCAGTGGACATTGTCCTTTGTCATTTTGTAACGGCTGTAGGTGTAGCCGCCATACAGTACCAAAGGTTTGCCTTTTCTTGATGTTATGTACTCGTATTTGTAATCTGAAAATTATAATAAGTATAGGTCAGTCAACTAAGGTGGGGCGTTTGGACTAGTCAACAAAAGTATAATCATAATATCCCCACTGCTGGGGCACAGACTTAAGTAACTACCACATTAGCTTAATTACAGAGCAAAAACAACGGAACACGGAGCCGCCGGAGCCGACAGAACTACGAGGAAATTCGTAACCCGAAAGTGCGTTGAAAGAAATCATTATGTCACGGTCCTCATTCATTAGCGCAGTGGTGCGAGTAAGTCATCGGTCAATTAAGACAAGTCAAATAAAGGCTATTGATTTTCATATTTTATTTTATTCTACACACGAACTTTGAAACAACAATAACATACACTGCCTAAAGCTTAGTGTTACTACGTTGTTTTAATACATCGTGTTCTGACGTGCACTATCTACTTCTATATAACGTACATTTATTATACCTATGTTATCATAAATCGTAACCCATGACTTATATTGTCATGTTTCTGGTAACGATGAGATTTAATGTTTAAAAAAACTTTTTGTTAGAATGAATGAAGTGAATAACATTTATTGATTATTATATGGTGACGCGGAAGGGTCTCGATATCTACCTATTTAATTGATGGTTACCCACGATATGACCTAGACAAGTGTAGATTAACTATTATTAATATTACAATCCAAAATACAGGCCGTCACAAATATAAAACTTTGGCGGTTCATGCGTATGATTACGGTGTGCAGTTATGACATTTTGCTCAGAGTCCAACACTAGTTTCCCTTTACACTTCCTACTAGTAACAGACGAGCAGAACCAGTAGTCAATCGCTTTCGACTTCACTTTCCGCTGGTGGTAGTAAGTGTATCCATTGTGCAGTATTAACTGCTTTCCCTTCGTAGTTCTTATAAACTTGATTGCGTCTGAAACAATTTCAATGACATACTTAATATTTATTTATTTATGTACCTAAAGGTGTAAATATTATAAAAAAAAGCTATCACTACTGGTATGGTGCACCATAGTTATATTGTAAAATTCTTACAAGTACCTCTCTGGGATTGTGAGTGAGTTAAAATATCATTTGTTTTTTGGCAAGTTATTTCTTTAAAATAAAATTGTACAGTAGTGTTGACACAATAATATTACAGTGTTATGCATAAATATGAAAGATGCTATACATGATTTTTTTTCAAGCAAAACTAAAAGAGCTTTCGAATAACATTATTTCTCCTTTACGTCAAAATATTATATTGTTAATTTTCAATGTTCTTACCACCCACCCCACAAAACCGATTCGACCGTTAGAGTCGATCGTACAAAAATATTTTTAGTTTAATAATGCGGTTTCATTTATAAAATGGCTCATATTTAACGTAACAATTAATTAGGAATTAACAATGTGATTTGATAATGAACTTATAAATAAGCTTAATATTTAAGTGCAGGTGGTTGATGGTTATGGGCCAGTATTCCAGTGATGATAATGTTCGTGACCGTGTCTATTACTAACTTCGCTTTACAGCTCTTACTGCGGCTGGAAGTGCAGATCCAATGATCAATCGGCTGTGACAGAAGTGTGCGCTGAAAGAAGTAAGTGTAGCCTTCCAGCAGAATTAAATCCTTGCCCGTTCTAGATTGTATATACCTGAAATCTAAAAAGGAAACTATCAATACTATAGACAGAACAACGTTTTAACAAGTTTATTCTTTTTTATTAGCTTTTTATTTGCGGATGGAAAATCATCATGGGGGGGTGTGTCAGACTTGTACTGACTAAAAGCCACCCTTGTTCATTCTATTGCCCTTTCAGTTCCGGGGCCGCGGTATCTCTTTGGAACAACCCGTAACCCCAGAAGTTGTTTGTGTGTGTGTTCAGTAAAACCACAGCTTTTTGGCACACGTTACATTTATTTAATTATGTTTTTGTTTCTTCTAAACATACATAGTCATATTTATTACACTACAGTGTAAATTAATCTCCGTCCGATACTAATAATTCTGGTTGGTGATTATGTTTGTTGTTTATAGTTATTGCTTTCGTAACTGAATCTAACACCAGTTTTCCTTTACAGTTTTTACTAGTAACTGACTTGCAGAACCAAGTATCACTGGTCTCCGGCTGAATGTTCAGCTGGTGGTAAGTGTAGCCTTTGTGCAGTATTAACTGCTTGCGCTTTGTTGATTGTATATACTTCATTATATCTAAAATACAAAAAAAGTAAAACTGATCTTTATTACTGGACAACATAAAGCCTAATTAGTAAAGCTGTCAAATCTTATGCACAATTATTTTGATTACAAATGAAATCACATACCTACTACACAAAAGTGAAACAGTTTTCAAAATAACGATTAACAAAGTTTCCAGGAGACGATACGTTTTTTGGTAACCTATCAGAATATTGGACATGAAAAAAAGCTCTGTGTTAGCACTTGTTTAATAATATATTCAATGATTAAGCATACTACAATAAAAAAGGTTAAATGACAATCTTATTAGTTACGCACTTATTTCTAATATCAAGAAGAATATACCAAAAGAAGATAGGTAATCATGTACACATGCTTAGCAATAGCACCTAAAATTGTATAAACTCAGGTTCAAACTAAATTATTTAATAAAATCACAATTATACTTTTATATGTAGTCATGGGAACGCTGCATATGAAATTATTGAGACCTACAAAAATATAATTTGTTGATTTTGGTTTATGTAGAGGTTCAGAATTCTTTAATCATCACAGATAAGAATGTCAACGAGATCAGATGAATTTCAAGTCTTCTTTGTCGTGTCGATAATTCCTTTTTACACGACTGCCCCAAAAAAGGAGTGTTATGTTTTCAGGGTTCATGTATGTTTGTATGTATGTGAGTTTCTTTATTCCATCATAACTTCTAAACGCCTGAACTGATTTACATGTATAGGGTATCGTTATCCTTGCATCGTCCCGAGTAACATAGGCTATTAAAAAAGTATAGAAATCCAATGTGGCGGATATGATCAATAATTGAACACCCACATATTTGTTTTTTATTATTTATTCTGTTAATGCATGTAATTATCGTCTAGGATTTGACGAGTGGATTCCAAAAACATAAATATGGTACATTGTTAATCTAAACTGTCGATAAAAAAATCGTATGGTGGTATTCATAGTGGATTCGTTGAAAACAAACAAAGTGCGCCATCTAGTGGCAATTAGAAGAACTAGTGATCAAAAACTTTCATCGTAGTCGGGGACCAATCTGTAAAATACTTTCTTGCATAAAAAGTCCCCCGACTGCGATGAAATTTCTTGTTGAAACTAACCTTGTATTTTTCTTTTTAGTTCATTTTTTTGACACGGCAGTCGTGTTTTTTAATTATTTATTTTTTACGATCAAATTAGCTTTGATCAGAAAACTGCCAGCGCAGTACAAAGTACCGGTGGATTTACAAAGATCAGGATAGGAGGTGAGCTATAGTTTGTGTAAGGGACCGCAGTCATCTCCTGCGGGACCAAGTTGTATCTGCAGCGGCTGATCTGGCTTCGTAATCGGTTTGGTATCGCAATGGGTGTCCCGTTTACAACTGATCATAAACAATCTTACAAAAGGCACAAAGCTCTGGCGATACTGAGGCAAGTCCGCGCGGACACTTTATCGTGATTCTGAAGTCATTCCACTATTTGGGTAGTTTGAATACCTTCAATTTCTGTTTCTTGACCTCAATCTTCTATCTCCGAGGACAGAAATGATGGGACAATACAAGTTAGTTGGCACAAACGCCGCAAGCATTAATATTAGTTCCTTGTTTTGACACCATTTTATGTAATTCTAAAATATTCTCCATGACTAAAAAAATATTGCGGCGGCGGATGATTGTGTTCTTTATTATAGAAAATGATATTATTGTCAATACCCAAGGTTAGTTTTCCTTTACAATTCTTGCTACTTCTGGAAGAACAACGCCAATGATTTGTTCCTTTACTTTTACAGGATTTGAAATGAAAGTATGTGAAGTTATCGAGAAGTATCAACTGCTTGCCTTGTCTTGACAAGATGTACTTGATATTATCTGAAACTAAACACAATAAGTTAGGCGCTGACTTAGCATCTTGCATAAATAATTTGAATACCTGTTTTAATAGGGTATGGTTTCAGCCTAAAAAACGTAAGTTCAAACAATACTTCATACACTCAGAACTCTCATTCAATAAGGTAATGAAAATGTACTTTAAAATAAAATAAGCGTTTTGAAAAAGAATTTATAATAAATCATCATATGTACAGGTTACTGATATAAAATACAATAAACTCACCCACAAAATAAAGATATATAAAACAAACAAAATCCGAATATATAAGCTGAAAGTTGTTCAGTTGTCTAAGTGTATTTATTCAGTTTAACCACATCTTTTTCGAACACGCTGTATAAATTTAATTATTACTTCTAAAAATACATAATTACATTTTTAGTTTAAATTACTCTTCGTCCGATACTGATAATTCTGGTTGGTGATTATGTTCGTTTTTTACAATTATTGCTTTCGTAACTGGATCTAACACCAGTTTTGCTTTACATTTTTTACTAGTAACTGATTTGCAGAACCAAGTATCACTGGTGGGATGAATGTTCAGCTGGTAGTACGTGTACCCTTTATACAGTATTAACTGCTTGCGCTTCATTAATTGTATGTACTTCTTAATTTCGAAGATAATATCTGAAAAACGAAAAAAATAAAAGTGATTGGTGAGGCTGATGCTGCAGGGACTGAAAGGGTTTGGTGCAACAGAAACACACTTGAAATTACTAAACACGTTTATTAGATTTTATACCGGGAACCAATATGGTCAAAGACTATTATGGTATATCTGCTATATGGCCATGTGTGCAGAAAAGAAATTGGCGTGCGCATTGATTGACGTTTGGTGGCTGACTGGGGGTGACCAGTATGTCAAGTAGTGTGACAAGCATGTCAGTGTGTAGCCTCTATGCTTATAATAGTGCCAGTTATAGTGCTAATTCACTACATACTTAAGTATAATAACAATTCACTTAGGATTGGCTGAGTGCGTCGCTAACACTGATGATTACGAATGAAAACATATGCGGGTGATTATACAAAAGTTGGGTAACTCTTAAGGATATTTTGTTTACTACAGTTTTTAAATCAGATCTCAGCAAAATCGGGTGTTTATGATAGCTAATCTAATGAATATATTGTTCCAAATCGGGCCAGTCACTTTTTTACGTAGATTGTGAGATATTTAGAAAAAACTGAATTTGACTGCCAGGGGACTGACGAGGGTGACATAGTACTGATAAAAAAAACAATTTCTTAAGAATTATAATGGAATTTAAAAGAACTTAGTACAAATCTCTTGGGATTTAATTATGCACATATTTTTTAGGTATTAAAATCATAAAAGCAATTAAAAATAATAATTAATACTTGGAGAAAATACTATCTTAGTCTTCTAAACAGCCTTAGTATTATTTTGAGGTAATTATACATAACAATATGTATTTTTCTATTTATTGTTTACTATTTCTTAAAGCTGTTGATTCTCCTATGTCTCCCGCGGCGCTCCGCCCAGAGCTGGGCAGACCGCCACTGTGTGCTCCACCGTGTGTTGTGGCCGTGAGGCACACCCACACAGTGGTGACACCTGCGCGGGGCAGATCGCCACTGTGTGCTCCACCGTGTGTTGCGGCCGGGAGGCACACACACACAGTGGTGACACCTGCGCGGGGCAGACCGCCACTGTGTGCTCCACCGTGTGTTGTGGCCGTGAGGCACACACAGTGGTGACACCTGCGCGGGGCAGATCGCCACTGTGTGCTCCACCGTGTGTTGTGGCCGTGAGGCACACACACACAGTGGTGACACCTGCGCGGGGCAGATCGCCAGTGCGTGCTCAACCGTGTGTTGCGGCCGTGAGGCACACACACACAGTGGTAACACCTGCGCGGGGCAGACCGCCACTGTGTGCTCCACCGTGTGTTGCGGCCGTGAGGCACACAGCCACACACACACAGTGGTAACACCTGCGTGGGGCAGACCGCCACTGTGTGCTCCACCGTGTGTTGCGGCCGTGAGGCACACAGCCACACACACACAGTGGTAACACCTGCGCGAGGCAGACCGCTACTGTGTGCTCTACCGTGTGTTGCGGCCGTAAGGCACACACACACAGTGGTAACACCTGCGTGGGGCAGACCGCCACTGTGTGCTCCACCGTGTGTTGCGGCCGTGAGGCACACAGCCACACACACACAGTGGTAACACCTGCGCGAGGCAGACCGCTACTGTGTGCTCTACCGTGTGTTGCGGCCGTGAGGCACACACACAGTGGTGACACCTGCGCGGGGCAGACCGCCACTGTGTGCTCCACCGTGTGTTGCGGCCGTGAGGCACACACACAGTGGTGACACCTGCGCGGGGCAGACCGCCACTGTGTGCTCCAACGTGTGTTGCGGCCGTGAGGCACAAACACACAGTGGTGACACCTGCGCGGGGCAGACCTCCACTGTGTGGTACACTGTGTGTTGCGGCCGTGAGGCACACACACCCAGTGGTGACACCTGCGCGAGGCAGACCGCCACTGTGTGCTCCATCGTGTCCTCGTCACAATGGTGACACCTGGGCGTTTCCTCCCGCCCGATTATGTGCAGGAACCTCCCAAAATTTCCGTGGAGGACCTGCGTCAGGCGGTAGGTGAGGACGCCATGACGCTTCTCCAGCCACTCCTCAAAGAGGGGACGTACCGCCACTATTGTGGTGTGCCCTAGTCCAAATGTACCATGGCATTGGTTTTAGATAATCTTTTTATTGCTAAATATAATGATGTTTTTGTTTTTCTTTCTATTCCGCTAATATAATGGGGTCACTTAATTCTGGCCAAGCGAGCCTTTTCGGTTTCTCTCTTTTTCTTACAATATTTTCTCTAGTGAATCTGTATTTAACGTGCCGCATGACGTTTTAAACCGAAATAATAAATAGGAATGTTTATACATGGTAACAATTAACATAAAAGTGCTCTAAAATAAACAAAAACATCAGTACCGTGGAAACACGTCAGTCCTCTGGCGCAATATCTGACAAAAGACTGACGCCAGCGGACTGACAAAAAAGACATTAATTTGAGTTTATAATCAGAACTTATGTTTTTTTGGTCGTTTCGAATATCAACCGACTACATTTCGACAAATCATAGTTAAATATGTATAAATTAAAATAAACCTCAGGTTATCAAGAAAATAACGACTCACCAAAAGACTGATATTTTGACTGGATCAGCACGTGAATACGACGTAAACTCAACTCTAGCACTGGTACAGCAATGGTGGCCACGAAATGTTGCAGTCCACAAACAACTTCATTACCAACTTTAATATTTAAACAGGGTTTTGATTTTGAGTCGGTGATATTTGGCGAGAATTTTAAATTTAAACAACACACAACGGACTGACGAAAAAAACTAAACACAAAGTTTATTTCTTTCTTTTTCATAAAGTGGTAAATATTACGTTATGAAAGTTGCAGTATACATAACTGTGTACAACACAGAATGTAGAAAATTTAAAATTTTTCTTAAATCAATGATAATGTTTAATACATAGTCCGTTGATTGCTGGTTTTAGGGATTGTGACATGCCAAAGGACTGACATTTTAAGGATTTATTGTATTTTTTTATTAATTTCTATTTCAAATAAAGAGCTGAAGTTGGGTGACCATATAAAGGACTTTTAATTGTTTGTAAATTAAATGTAATATCAATAAAATATAATAACACTTTGTATCTATCGGCTGATGACATTGAGTTACCCAATTTTTGTATATTCACCCATGCACAGAAAAGTGAACCATTTTGTTATTATTAGATATTATGATGATGTGGTTGGTTTTCCAAAGTAACAATTAACAAAGTTATCAGGGGACGATAGATACCTATTTTTGGTTATCAGAATATTAGACATGAAATTTGTCTATCCGTATATCAATATATTTCTGTAGAATATGGCTGTAAGTACCTAAATACAATAAAAAGCTCACTACCAAAGAAAAGAAATACAAAACAAATCAACGCGCAATGTCGGTTTATTGTTTCATAACAATATGTTCACAATAATGATTAATTATACTTGAATAGGTTTACATAGAAGATAATATAGGTAAAACTTAAATTAAGTCGTTGTACAATAATTTGTATATTAGCAACGATTTGTATATTAGCAACGATTGTTGACCTTTATGGCCCACGTATTGGCAACTGTTACTTTCTCTTACTTCATAAATTATTATGGATGTTAACGAGCTCAAGTGAATATGAAGTACTGTTTTTTCTGAAATATTTTCCATGACTAAAAAAATATTGGGGTGGCGGATGATTGTGTGTATTATTATACACAATGACTTTATTGTCAATACCTAAGGTGAGTTTTCCTTTACACTTCTTACTACTTCTTGAAGAACAAAGCCAATGATTCATGCCTTTTTTTCGACAGGATTTGAAATGAAAGTATGTGAAGTTATCGAGAAGTATCAACTGCTTTCCTTGTCTTGACAAGATGTACTTGATATTATCTGAAACTATACACAAAAAGTTAGGCGCTGACTTGGCATGATTCAATAATTTGAATACCTGTTGTAGTAGGGTATGATTTCAGCTTTAGAAACGTAAGTTCAAATATCACTCCATACACTCAGAACTCACATTCAAGCAAATAAATTATTTAATTTGTATTTTGTATTTACATTCTTCTAAAAATACCACCACAGAGATAATACATGGCTGGCGGATGATTATGGTATCCACGTTTGGAAACCAGTTTCCTATCGGCATCTAACTGAAGTTCCGCTTTACAATTAAGTTTGCTGTAAGATGTGCACACCCATTGATGAGCGCCTTGCTTGCGGGACAGTTGGCGACGGAAAGAGAACGTGTGATCTTGGCACAGAAGTAACGTCTGGCCTCTTTCGGATAAAACGAATGATATGTCACTATCTGAAATTAATTATCAAGATCAATGTCTTTCCAGTTGTTCCATTTTTTTTCCTACCGATAAATTTTCTTCTATGTGAACAGAATGTTGAAAAATATGATCAGACAATTGTTGATATACTAGGAAAGAAACGATTAATTTACTTTTTTACGTAATTGATTAAGTTGATACGTAGTGGTGGGAAAATTTACAGGTAATTTAAAAAAAACTTAGTTATAAAAAAAGTCTGGATAACTTACTAAACAATTATTTTGTCAAAATTCTTACACCAACCATATCCAAATATATTTCTCTTGACATACAATGCGTGTGTTCACAATTAACAGTGTATTAATGTAGCTTACTCATCTGAGACGAACGGTTTTAATGAATAGCATTTTTGCTCTTTACTTAACAATAGTTATGGCAATTATTTTGAATTTATTAGAGAGTTTTTGCGGGACTGAAATATTTGAAGTCAACACCAAAATAATACAAATATTTGAAAATTTCTTCCACGTTAAAAATAAAAACAAATAAAAGGAAAGCAACACTTGAAGTCATATCATATTCGAATATATTTTCCATTACAAACAACGTATTTGCCGGAAGGATGATTATGTTCATAATTAGCAGAAACGATTTTATGTTCATCATTGGTGACGAGGTTAGCCTTGCACTTCCTATTGTTGTGAGTAGAACAGGTCCAACGAGTAGCATTTTTGGTATTCACATAACTATGTCGGCCATAGGTGTAGTCATTCATTAGAATTAATTGCGTCCCTTTCCGGGACTCGATGTACTTGAAGTCCTCTGAAAAATAATACAATAACAGATTTTATTATCAAAATTGGAAATCGCATCAATAGTTGCAAAACGAAAGAAAAATAACGAATAATAAAGTTGTTTATAAGAAGTAGTTGTGAACCTGACCGGGACATGGTGTACTTGAACTCTTCTAAATAATAAGACATTGCTATAATAGTTAAATTAATAAGCTGTTCATATATAATCATCAAAATATCCCTGTGGCAGTTATTTGGGATCGACCACCTACTGTTGACTATCTTTGGTTTTAAAATATTAAATAATAGTTCCCAAAATAAAAAAGTAAACAATTTTATTTCAGTAATATATTCCACATGGTCTACAAGATTTAAAATAGTCTAATTTCACGAATTGCATTCACTCACTTTATTTCTAAATTTTAAATCAAACTTTACTTTTTGTACTGCAAGAAAATATTTTCTAGAAATTAAAATTAGTTATTGTAACCACATAACAGGCAAATATTGAAAACATTTAAAATTGGATACTTTTGAGACTATAGTGATATATTATCCGTCTTAATATACAAACGAACATGCATGTAATGTTAAATCTTGATGTACTGGCCACCGTGGATACAGTACTTAGCTGGAGGATGAGTGTGTTCGTTCTCAAGGCCTACAATGGCGAATTTCTCATCCAACTTCAGCTTAGCGTTACAACCTCTACAGTTATGTGTGGAGCAGTACCAATGGAAGTATTTGGTCTTCTTGCATTGTTTCTTGCAGTAGTAAGTGTAGTCGTTGAACATGACCAGGTGTTTCCCTGAGTAACGCGATTTCGCCAGCAGAATCACTGAAAAGGATCATTGGTAAGTATTGAACAGTCTATGAACACTTTATTTTCATAGTCATTTCTCTGATGGGGTTTTAAAATGCCATGAGAATATTCAACACGACCTAAGGTTTAATAAGATGGCAATTAACAGATTTGCGAAACTTGATTGCATTTGACGTTATACCACCACCATCATGAAGTTATACAAGGTGAAAGAAACGTCCACCGACGCTAAAACGGTAAACGGGTATACAGTACGTTATTTTGTAACAAATAACAATTGGTTTTTTGTACTTTTCATTCAGTAGGTATATATAAATAGTAAAACTTCTTAGAACTGAGTAAATACTTTGCACTAGACTTTTTTGGTGATTAAACCTGATATTAAACTAAAATAATATACAAGTTTATTACTTACTACATTTATGGAGTTTTGATGCATGTACCTCGGTACAGTACATGTGTGTTTGCTTGTAAGTAAAGCTACTTAAATTTCATGTACTAATACCACATGAGCTTCACATGAAACTACTCTTCGATTATTATATCAAACTTTATTTCCTTTTTTTATAATTTGCTATTGTTGTACTTTTAAGATTATTCACTGCATAATTACTACGTTAAGTGTTGAATGAAATTCATTAGGGTTGACAGTTTTCTCAGTTTCAAAGTCTTGACCAGTTTTGGTTATCTGAGGGCCATCCCACAACCCACCCGAATAAAAAGGGCCATTTTCGGTATATTGATTTAAGTTCACAGGGAAATTTAGTTGTTTCTGTTTTCTATTAAACAAGTCAATAAAAAAACACAGAATAAAAGTTAAATGCTATTCGACATCTCAAACATTTTAAGTACAGTAACACACATACACATACTACAGCTACTAACATAGAGTATCAAAATTGATTAGCATGAGTTGTAGATACAAGAATTATATTAACATATTTTAACATAGTATCCATTTGATATGACAAATTCTGGTGGTGCATGAGGGTGTTCCAGTTTAGCTGATACCACCGTCCTATGCGACGGTCTGACGTCATTGGTGGTGATGAGCTTTTTAATTTATAAACAAAATACGAATGGATGTTCAACCGTTCAATAACTTTTCATCATTAAATTCATTATAGTAGAGTGCCGTAAGGCATAAAAATGGTAAAACCTCGGAACCCAGGGCCAGTCAATGAATATGTATAAAAAGTGTTAGACTGCATTATTAAAACCTCAAATAAAAAAGTTAAAAAAAAAAGTTTGACTGATCTCGACTACAACAATTTTTAACAACAATTTACTGAAAAATGAGAGGCGGAAGGGGGAAAAAGTGTTTATAGTAAAAAATATATATATTTATGTAATAAATTATGTGTACAGAGTAACTTCAATGCTAATTTATTAGAATGTTGTAAAAAATTATTATTTACAAAAATAATTTATCGTTAACTATACACATTATTACATCATTGTTCATTATTGTCGTCGTCGATCTCGTTGATGTAGATTGTAGGTGAAGGATTAGTACAGTTGTCACCATTGCATTCTAAGCAAGCTGCAAAAAACTAAATCTTATATTTTTTGGGGGCACCGTCTAAAGCAAGAGTGCATGTAACACCAGCCTTCTAAACAAAGTCGTGCCAACTCTAAGGTTCCTTACTGCGATTTCTTTATTATTGTAGTTAATGTTGCGTGACTTGGCCGTTGAAGGGTACACAAGGGTACAAAACCAGGTGATCCATGACACCATTGCACCAATCTGTAGCCAGAACCGGTACCCATTGACGATGGAAAATTGCCACTAAACCAATCAATTGTAGGCTTGATAAAGTTGCATATTTCAATAATACTTAAGTGTAGGCGAGCCTGAAACAAACAGTATAAAAATATTTCCAGCAGAGACAGACTTCTAGTTATTGATAGAAGTCCGTCTGTACGTCTATTTTATGTTATATCGGTGGTCGATTTGACGCTCCAAAAAGAAGAGAGCAGAAGTCAGCATTGTCAATGTTGAATGAATGTGTTGCACAATCAACAACAGCCTAAAATGAGACACTAGCGTCCAATTACTAATACCAGTATGGGCTATTATCTCGCTTAACAAACATAGGTAGTTACAACAGGTATAACATTACGTGGTTTTGAATGCAGTTTTTAGATGTTAGTTTATTTCAATTTGTATGTATGTAACCGTGCTGTTGGTGTGCTTATTATCTATAAATAAATAATTAAATAAAAGCCAGTCTAGTCCTATCCAGAGTTTTCGTTTAATTTTATTTATATGCGTATCAAAAGAAGAAGGGGAGGCACGCTATAGGCTAGATTAAATTAGAAGATGTGTCCAACTACGCTGGATTTTTGTAAAGGCAGTATGTTGATCTCTAATAGTTTGGTTGGGCTCTTGTTCTTTTTAATCAGGGTCACCAGGTACTTCAAATCTTCGGTAATTCTAGTTTTTATAGTTTTCCCTTAGTGTGGCCATTAAACCCTAATTCTGTACCAAATTTCAGCTCTCTGAGTTTATGGGAACTACTAGTTATATTTTGATGATCATGAGTGAGTGAGTAAGTGTCATAAATGCTTAACTTTGCTTTCCCTTAACTTCGGAACTAAATACCCTACAGACCTGAAATTTTGGATTTTAAGTACGCAATTATAGCTTACTGGATGACGAAAATTTCTGCGTTCTAGTTTTATCCAGAGGTTTCTCAAATAGGGGCCTAAAAATGCGGCGAAATGGTAAAGGATGGTACGGCTTAACAGCTGCTGTTATCCCCTCTATTCCCCTCCCCACTCTTCATCGGTATACCTGCAGTCCCTAAAAATCCAAGATCAAGTTTGTTCTTTTTAAAATATAACTTTAAACTAATATAAATGAAAGAAAAATCCAAAAAAATAATTATTATTTATAAAAAAAAAAAAAAAATTGAGATCGCATAATATTTTTTTTTCATTTTTCTATATACTATCAAAAACATATTTCCAACGTTTATATCAAGATTCATTGACTGGCCCTGGATTCCGAGGTATAAACCTTACGGCACTACACTATTATGACATATGAAAAATAATAAATGCTCACAATATTTCCTCGTAGTTATTTATTTTATTTTCAGAAAGCTTACAGTCTAACAAATAATATAAGAAGTAATGTAAAACCACCAACACTAAGTTTTAGTTTAATTGATTTTGTCACTTATTAGCTTTCGCTAACGTTATATTTTAATGTAACGTCCATTTCTAATCATGAACGTCGGTGGAGGATGTGCATGAGTGTCTTGAACTGACCTCACATGACGCTCCGAGAGCGTGGCGCCGTTCGTAAACGTCAGCCTGGCTTTACAAGGGTATCCTTTGGTACAGTACCAGACACTTGTTGACTGAGTTTGTCTTTTGTAGAAATATGTGTAGCCGTCCATAATAGCAAGCTCCTTTCCGTCCGGTTTTTTCACCCATTGAACTGTAAATAAATGTTGTTGTTATTGTACAACGAGTTTCATTATTGTAAGGAACGTTAAGATTTAACCGTTGAATTACAAACATTAGATAATGTCAACTATTTCTACATCTTTTCTATTATTATTTTATATCGATCTATTTAAATATATGTTACGCTCAAAGATCAAAGATCGAAAACGCTCAATGATCGGAAAAATAGCTCACAACGCGTTGTGGTCACAGTAAAACATCCACATGGCGAAATTCGTGTTATGGCTCTAATGAAAACTCGCACGATGCGTTGGGGCAATTACAGAAAGACCAAATAGCGAAATTCGTGTCGTGGCTTACATGCGTTGTGGCAATGAAGAATAGCCATAACGCGTATGGATTATTATTTGATTACGACATACACTACTTTTCGATATGGATCCTACTAGGCCTAGACTGGAAAAGTTTTGGTAACATTTACTACCTTAGGAAATATTTTTTATTTTATAAAATTCTGTATAACGTGTTTGTCTTTATTAAATATTATATAAATTAAAATTAAACGAAATTTGTTATTTATTGAGATTACTTTATATTTAAAAAAAAAATCAAGGTTTAGTGGTAAGTTAAGTATTAAGTGATAAATTACTTATAATTCATTTAAAATATTTAGGTTTTTTTATGACAATTAAAATTCTTTCAAGTAATAACGCCTCGTGGGCGTTTTTATTAGTATACAACACGAATTTCGCCATGTAGATGTTTTACGGTGACTACAACACGTTGTGAGCTACTTTTCCGCTCACTGAGCGTTTTCGATCCTTAAAGGTAACATATACTTATAATGAATTTGTAGCAGAGGCGTCTCTGCATTTTAAAAATATTCGGGATTAAAAAAAATTAAATATAATAGCTTAAATAAAAAAATGAGCTTAATTTATGAGATATAATTAAAAATTGACTAGACCAAGACACTATTAAGTTTTATGATAACTACAATCTTAGATACAATGACTAGATTAAATAATATGATTCGATGTCTATGGCAAAACATAATATTGCCAGTTAGAAACATGAACATGTAACAGTATACATCACTGACTGCCTTCTTCATCTGATTATAACAGATTTACGGAGTATTTTGGGGACTCTAGTTGTGATGAAATTATGTTATTTGATCTCATTAATTTCTATAACAATAGCCCAAAGGTTTGATTTTCCTGTTAGGTATTAGACTCGCCCTTTAGTATTGTCATCCCCATTACCTCTTAAGGTAATACAGCCACGATGTTATATATCTATACTAATATTATAAAGCTGAAGAGTTTGTTTGTTTGTTTGAACGCGCTAATCTCAGGGACTACTGGTTGGAATTGGAAAATTCTTTTAGTGTTGGATAGTCCATTTCTTGAGGAAGGCTATAGGCTATATAACATCACGCTACGACTAACAGGTGCTGAGCAGCGCGGGTGAAACCGTGGGGAACAGCTAGTTAATAATAAAATGAATTTATCTTCACATAAAACCCGTCAGTAATTCTATAAGCTGGCGGCTTATGATTGTGTTCCAGTTTAGATGTGAGGACCGTTCGTTGTGCTGGGTCGGCTCTGTTAGTGACCATCATCCTCGCTTTGCACCTCATCGCGTTGGTACAAGTCCAGGTGCTCTTGGTCATATTCTGTTTGTGGCAGTAGAAGGTATATCCGTCCACTATAGCCAGTTCCTTGCCGTTAGATTTCTTTACCCATTGTAGTTGTGCTAAAAGTAAACAATTAAACTGATCAGTATCAGAAATACGAATTGCACATGGAAGTACATTAGATACAGGGTAATTTTTTTTACATATGAACGTATGTAAGTTGTAATACATGCGTTAATAACTAAATTCAAACATCCAAAAGTTTACATTTCTTTGGTATTCTCTTTCATCTATTCTCTTTCATTAAACTAATCATATCAGACGCGATTCAAGTACCTAAGTATTAACAATATCCTGAATTCAAATAAATAAAACAATTATTAAATGCCCACAGCTACAATCTATTTAACGATAATACTTACTTATTTTTACTTTTATTATACTACTAACTACTTACCTATTATTATAGGACTGAAAGTGATATTGTTCGTTTGTTACGTCTTTACGCCTTACTGGCCAAACCGATTTTGATGAATTTTGGTACATATATATTAAGAACCTTTTTTTTTTTGGGTGGGAAATCATCCAATGACTTCCCCCGCTCTGGGTGGAGCGGGGTGGCATGTCAGACTTGTACAGACTAAAACCCACCCATGTTTCTTCGATTGCCCTTTACGTTCCGAGGCCGCGGTATCTCTTTCGAACAACCCACAACCCCGGCCGGCGGAGGCTCTGGCAAGCCCCTCTGTAGTTGGAACTTTAGAGACGGACATAGGCAATTTTTTTTAAAGTGGGCAATAAATAGGAAAGAAAAGGGGAGAGTAAGATATTTTTTTCGATTATCACGCGGGTTTAAGTTAGCGTTAGCCCAGAGTAACTATGCCATGCAGACGAAGTCACGGGCGGAAGCTAGTAGTATACTATACGTAAGCGCGATTTAAAATGTTCAATTCTCGTTTCAGCTCCACAAGCTGAAAATCCAACATCGTTAATAACGTAAAATTAAAAAACATACAAAAACAAGTTCACATTATACTTGAGAAGTATTGACGTAAAACGAATGACGACGGCGCGTAATTGTGCTCTAGTTAAGCTGACACCTCTGCACTTTGAAGCTAAAATTTCGCTCGAGACCAACAGTTTCGCACTGCACCTTCCAGCCTGGGTACAACTCCACGTACTTCTGATCGCATGATATCTGCGGCAGTTGAATGTGTATCCGTTCACTATAACCAGTTCCTTTCAATTGTTTTGTTCTGTCGCCGAACTCACTAAAAATGTAAAACTATACTGATTTTACTTTCTACTGCAAGATGTTTCACCTACTATACAATGATACAACTATGATGAACATTATTCATTCCTGTGAAGTCAATAGGAGAAGTGCTCTGAAGATTGGCAACATTGTCAAGTAACATGGCTTTTTGGTCTAACATCATTTAAAATGTGAGCACTATTAATGTTTGCAATATTTGGTATTTCTTAATTATTATTTATTGATAACCGAAAAAACATACACACATTGAAATAGTATTTTGCGATACAATATAGAGTCGAATGATTAGGTAATACTTATAGCTAAAATAGTTTAAAAATATGACTAGACCCTTTATTTTACATGTAAGATAAATAGTTTTCTTATTATCATTCAACTGCTATTCCCAGCTATGTTGGGGTCAGCTTCCAGTCTTAATGGATGCAGCTAAGTAGCAGTATTTTTACATGTAGCGACATCTTACTGACTTCCACAAACCAGTTAGTACAGGGTAAGACGCTTTGGTAAGACTGCTTGTCTGACTTTCGACCCACTGACTGACTACCTATGACTACAACAGTAATTACAGTGTTATAAAATGGTTAATTACTTGATTTTTCAATTATGGATATCTATGTTTCAAACATATAATTATATTGCACTAACTCCTATATTCAAAACTAGATTATCCACTCAGTAAAAGTATAATAGTTGATGGGATGTAATGTCGCTACCGTAACATACGAAATTGTAGATCTACTGGGTCTACTAGTTCGAAACGCTAGTAATATCTTACCTACCGTACAAACTACAATTTACAATAAAACCCATTACTGATACAATACTTAGTACGTTCGTGCTTGTGTTTCAGTTTCGCTGACAGCACAATCCGACGCGATGGTCTCTCGTGCTTGGTCATCTCCATCCTTGCAGGACAGTGCCGTCCATAGGAACAGCTCCAGATCAGTGTGGGCTCCGTCAAGCTCTGCTTGCGGCAGTGGTAAGAGTAGCCGTTCACTATACACACTTCTTTACCGTTGACTCGTTTCAAGAATAATGCTGGAATGTTTTTCGAAGTGTTAGTAACGAAGAGACGACTTTGATCAGCACAGATCTGACTTTGTTTCATGCATAAAAAACATGCAAAGCATGCTAGGATATTATACCTATATAGATAAGCGTGACTATTATTATGTGTTTCAGTTTATATGGTTGAGCTATAGTGACTACACCCTATCTCGCATTTACAACCACACAATGTTTATTTAAGTTTCATGTTGCAGCGTTAATATTAAAGATTATGAATGACAAAAAGACTACTTATTTTAAATTAAACAAATTTCATCTACACATTCAAGTTTATTGTCTTAAAACTAGAAATAAAAATACAGGCACTTAGGACTTAAAACCACATACTGATCACATTTTGCCTCGGGTATCATATTAGGCGTTGTAACTAGCTGAGCGCTGCATGTCCTGTTTATACTGCACAGCCAGGTCCAGTTGTTACGGGCAGTTTTCTTATTGCATGAGAATTTGTATCCTTTAACTTCATAGAAGATTTTTTTCCGTCCTCTTTGTTCGCCCATTTCACTGAAACTAAAATTAATTACATTTTAGTATAAGTACTAGTATTGTTTACTTCGGAAGTCGGATGAAGTACCTGAAATAAGAGATTTGATTTCGCCCCGTACAGTAAATGTAGTGCTACACCATAAACTACGTGATATGATATCCTGCGTTTGCATGTAGACTCAATTTACATTGCTATTCATTCACAAAATTGAGAACCAGAAACTAAATTTTGTTAACATGATTAAATTATGTGTTCATAAATAAACATAACACATATTTATACATATTAATATTGAATAATTTAAACAACGTTGTGAATGTCTTCAATATTTATTTATTGATAGACCTCACAACACTAACAGGAACACAACAAAAATAACATAGAAAAGTGAGATCATATAAATGGTTTTTGTTGCTTAAATTTTAATACAATAATATATACTTTGATATCTACAGCTATAATCCTTTGAAAGTGTGATAACATTTCAAATTCTAGTGGTTAATTTAAAATACTATCTAGTATTCAGGTGTTAGGTACATATTTTCACACATACACACACATAACATGGTTCACATTTTAACTGGTTTAGCCCAGACTAGATTTATTACTCTACATCATGTAAGTACCATATTTTTTTTTGTAAATTTGACTAGACTTTATGTAACTACTTGTTACCAATTATTTAAATTCAAACATTTATGATACATTTTAATTCGAAAGTAGGTAACATAGATTAAATATTCATTATAAGACTAGAAACATTTTCTGACTTTTCACTAATAAAAGTAAAACTATTTATGGATTAAGGTATTTTTTTTAAATTTAATATTATTGGCAGGTTTAAAGGTAGGTCTGGTGAGCATAAACTTCGATTCGACCCTTAAAGTGATACTTCTTGTTACAAAAGCAAGTAACATCTTAACTACCCTAAAAGTTACAATTTACAATAAAACCCATTACTGATACAATACTTAGAAGGTTCGTGCTTGTGATCCAGTTTAGCTGACAGCACAATCCGACGCGATGGTTTCGCGTGCTTGGTGATCTCCATCCTGGCACGACAGTCCCCTCCATGGGTACAGTTCCAGATCTTTGTAGACTTCTTCAAACTCTGCTTGCGACAGTAGTAAGTGTATCCGTTCACTATTGCCACTTCTTTGCCGTTAAGTCTCTTTATGAATTGTACTGTAAACATATTGAACGTAAAAAAAAACAATCTACACATGTTTCAGTTTATAAAATAACAAAAGTAGTACTAGATATAGAGTGATTTACGGGCGAAGATATATGTTTATCAGGCTTAGAAAAATAAATACTGCGAGGTTAATGGAAGTGTAATAAAAAATGTTTTATATACAAACGTTTATACTTTCCTTTCAAAAAAGGGATAAAATACATTAATTCTATTCAAATATTTACTGATACAAACAAACACGAAATACAACATTAATACTAAATCATCACATTTAGAAAAGGGTCATGTAATTATTCATCTTATTAATTATGTTCAGTGTTATGGCTAATAACTTCACTGTTAAAAGTAAGGTAGTAGATTGGTAACCGACCAACCAACAGATCCGGCTCGGGTACTTGTCCAGCGCACTTTGGCCCCTTCACATATATTAATATGATTATTTTGATAGGGTCAACGATGATGAATGATGACATCATTAACACTCCTTGTCTAACTGAAAACTGGCTGCCAGTTTGTATTAAGACGCACAATTTCCAGTAATTAAACTTATTTACTCACATCTTAAGTAACTTGCTTTAAAATTAAAACAGTACACCGTATTATAATTTTAAGGCTGACCACTTTACTTCGAAACAAAGCAGCAAGTGATTTATCTAAAATCGTTTTATGGAATGACATCAATATAACTATTATTTGTGTTGAATAATAAACTTTATTCGAAGCACTAATACTAATGATTATGTTCAGTCCTATGATTAACAATTATATTGTCAACAGTTACGACAGTAGATCGACATCCCGATCCGATCCGAGTACATGTCCATCGCACTTTGGCCCCTTTACATCTTAAATCCCGATCGTATCGATAGGGACCAATGACGATCACAGGGTTGCCACGCTGTGATGTACTGAACACAGGACGTTTATCTGTGAAACATAACATTATGTACTACTTTCTTATTTAGTTAATTTAAAGTATCACTTTTAAAAAAAATACTAATAGCGAATAAATAATTGTGGTAAGTGAGGCACGGGTGAAAGCAGAGAGTTACATATTAGAATAAGGTAAATATTTACATATGTAAAACATTATTTCAATTATCAGCTAGGAGATCCAAAACATTGTAAGTAGGTTTCACACGGCTTGCAACAGCTGGCAACATTCTTTTTATTTAATTGATACTTACATAATTTGCACGTTTCTTCATAAAAAAAAACGCTTTGTGAAATTTAGCCGTGCTTGTTCAATGGTTATGTTCAACCTTATGACTAACTATAATACTATCTACTGTTATGATGGTAGACCGGCATCCCATCGGGTACCTGGTACAGGTCCAACGTAGTTTGGCCCCTTTGTACCCACTGGATCGATTGTACCGATATGGACCGTACTTGATCACAGGGGTACCATTCTTTGTAGTACCAAAAACAGGCTCTGAAAAAATTACTCTGTCGTCAGATTTTGATATGACACAAATGTAATGATGATAGAGGGTTCATCTTAATTAAATTTCCGTCTACTTGTTTATACGTTTATTAAATGCGGCATGTTGAAGAAGTAATTTACAGACATAAGTAAACAAATTTCGTTTGTTTGTGTGTTGATTTTCATGGCTCTTTGACCTCTGAAACAAATGTAATAGAGTTCATGGCGCGCCGATATAATATATTCATGACAAAAATAATAGATAAAACAGTAAAATAGAATCACATCATACTTGATTTTAAATATCTAACTAAACATAATTATAATTTAAATTATTTATTTTTAATAAAATGTTATAATCTCAATGGTGATGACAAATAGAAATTACGTTAAAAATTACACAGATGTTTAATTAGTAAATTTGAAGATGTTTTTCTTTAATTTTCATTTATGCTATTCTTCACTTCGATTTTAATAAGTTATCATTTACCTACAACTCAAACTAAATGAAAGTTTATATATTACAAAATTCACAGATCCATACACATTTTAATAGGATTGAAATAAGAAATATTATTAAATTATGTTAACCCTCCACCGCACAATACCAAAATTGTCACACAATAAATGAGTTCTTCTAAAACCCTTTGTCTTTGCCCATCAATGGTTGTGCTCGGCCGTATGACTAACGAGGTGATCATTGAAAGTAACCACACTTGCTCGGCAGCCACTGTTGTGTCTCGTACAGTACCACCGGAATCTGGGCCCGACTTTACAACGATTCTTTCGATTATACCGGTATCTTCCCAGAAAGATCACGGGATTCCCATGCTTAGTGATTCCATAAGCTGGCATTGTATCTGAAACATAAATAAAGTTGTTAGTCCTTTAAAGGTGGTTTATTAACCTTTTTAGCGCAACCATAATCCTAACTATGAACTGCAATAGACCATTTTTAAAGAAAAAAAAATAGAAACAATGTATAGAAATATATTTTTATAAAAATGCAAAAAAAATACTTATAGTATTGATTGTAACTCAGAAATTTAGAACATAATAATAAAACAGTGAGCATTTTGAACGTTTTTTTTTTTAATTTATTTGTCTAGTTCTCTATGTCTCCAAAATAGTATTACAACACCTATGAACATTTCAGAAATGTTTTAATAGTGCATTACGATATTAGTGCGTAAAGATGGTTACCTATAACATGCGAGTCGGAATTTCAGCCCGAGCCGAAGGCGAGGGCGTAATTGAGCCTGAAGCCAGAAACATATTAACTGATGCCAACTATTGCTTTAGAACTATGTCACAAGCATTCAGAATTTAAAGAGTTCAAGGACTTCATCTCAGTGATTATGTTCAGTCTTATGGCTAATAATTTCACTATTAAAAGTTATGATAGTAGATCGGCATCCTTGTGGGTACCGGGTACATGTCCATCGCACTTTGGCTCCTTTGCAACTTAAAACCCGATTGTACCGATAGGGACCAAGAATTATGACAGGATTACCACTGTACGTCGTGCTGAAAACTGGTTCCGATTCTGCAATGAAATGAGACATAGAATTCTATTCTAATAAAAAATGCTTAAATCTTCTCTGTGGTATTTATTGGTTAAAAAACGGGTAGAGTACTTGACAAAATTAAAGATATTTTCCTTTAAGAAAATGTTTATTTATAGCTTCATACAAACTGTGTAATCATGTTAGTGGTTATGTTCACTTCTATGGCTAGCAATGACATTATCGATAGTAACGATAACAGATCGACATCCTACCGGATACCGAGTACAGGTCCAACGCACTTTGGCCCCTTTGTAACTGTTAACCCGGTTATACCGATAGGGACCCAGGATGATGACATCATTGCCGCTCCTTGACTTACTGAAAACTGGCAGCCAATCTGTAACATAACAGCTCAATTTGTATTTATAAAGCGAATTTACTCACATCTAAATTAGGAAGCCTTAGAATTAAAACATGTCATCAAAACAAAACAGGAGCAAGTGACCACCTACTAATATTATTGTAGAATGAAATTTATACAACTGTTGTGTAACATACAATAAACTTTATTCAAAGCACTTTTACTAGTGTTTATGTTTAGTCATATGGTTATGTTTAGTCATATGGTTAATAATAACACCGTTAACAGTTACGATAGTAGATCGACATCCCGATGCGAGCCGGTTACAGATCCATCGCACTTTGGCCCCTTTACATCTACTAACCCGATTATATCGATAGGGACCAACGACGATCACAGGGTTGCCACGCTGTGATGTACTGAACACAGGATGTATACACGTATCTGCAAAATATAAACACATTGTTTATTTGTGTGGTTTATTAGTTAAAAGTATAACCAACAGCATCACATATAAACTACTACTTTGTATTAATGAAAATTTAAATGAAGATTTAATTGTGGTAGTTGAGACACAAGTGGAACTAGAGTGAGAGGATCAAAGATATTACAATTAAATTAGTTTGTAGTATTTACTTAGTTATTCATAAATAAGCACTTACAAAACACAGCAAACAGCTTATGAAACAAAAACATTGTAAGAAGGTTACACATGACTTTGAGCTGCAGAGAGAATAATTAGTGAAATCATAACAAACAACTTGGGACGCGAACACGGGCCCTGACTGATTCTTTAGTAAGTGTTTGTAAGGAGCTGTTCTCGTCCTACTACTTGCCAGAAACTACACTTTAATGGTTATGGTCAGGCTGATAGATAACTATGACATCGTTGATGGTCATGACATTCGATCTACATCCATGGGAGTTCCTATTACAATACCAGCGCCGTGACGCCGGAGTACCACTGCTGCGACTCTTTCTCTGGTTATACCGGTAGGATCCCAGCATGAGCACAGGATTCCCATGTCTGGTCCGGCTGAAAACCGGTACTGGATCTAAAACTGAATAATCAAAGTTAGTTACATTTGGATAGACCCTTACGTTGTCGTCGTTGTTGACAAAACAAAGACGTCGACAGAACAAATGGCCGACCATGTGATGACCCATGGGATAATAGGTTAAGTTAAGGTATATATATATAATAGTTTAACGTTCTAGAAAACACAGGATTCCCGTATGTACTGAAATTAAGCTAAGAAAACAAAAATAAACGATAAAATTGTTAAAAGAAGTTTAATTGACACATTTTTGTAACATAATAAATAAGTTCATCTACAAACCTTTGACCATCAATGGTTGTGCATATCGTGCTCACGACCAACGAGGAAATTATTGAAAGTAACCACACTTGCTCGGCAGCCACTGCAGTGCTTCGTACAGTACCACCGGACTCTGGGCCCTTTGCTATAATGCCTTTGATTATACCGGTAGCGCCCCAGAAAGATCACAGGATTCCCATGCTTTGTAATGCCGAAATTATGGTCCTGTGTCTGAAATATAAACCTAGTGTAAGTGTTATGTCAACTTTTTTAAAACTCAGTTATTATTCCCATAACCATAATTCCTAAGTAAAAAACAGGAAATTACCATATTATTACCAAAAAAAAAAGAAAATGCACACGCCTATGTATTAAAATACTTTATTACAATGTAAAAACTATAATGATGTTTTTTGATTATTTTATGATCATATTCTGAATCTTGGTCGTCCTTAGGCCAAAATGCGCTTGATTGTATAGATAGGAACCACTGACAGTGTGGTCATGTTTGCGATTAAAAATTTTCTTTTTCAAATAAATCGAAAGATGGACGCATCAGCATCACTGATGAACAAGTTGTGTTGTATTCATCAACTGCGGACCTACGCAATAAAAATTCTTATGATTAACAAACATAAACCCATTTGTACAAAGTGACTTAAAAAAGCTATTTGTGAAAGATGACTTGTACTAACAGCTTTTTAATGGTTATGTATATTCCTAATAATTTGTATAATTCCGCCGACCGTTACAATAACGACTTTACATCTAGATTTTTTTCTGCCACATCTCCATCGCATTTTCCCCATGATATCCCCTGGTGCGGCCTGATGATATCGATATCCACCATAGTGCAGCACAGGATTGCCACTTCTCGTCTTCGTAAAAGTTGCCTCTGTAATAGAATTAACCCTTCATCTAGTCAGTCATTTTGTGGCATTCATTATAAACGGTACGAGTAAAATAGTTGTAAAATAAAACACCATTTTTATTTATTTATTTAAACTTCATGTACAATAATGGTACATAGGCGGACTTCATGCCATAAGGCATTCTCTACATACTACATTATATTTAAGTAAAGTAGTTAGTAAATTTTAAAACACATTATTATTTAAATTAAAATGACAACATTACAGTATAAATATAATTACATACAATACATCATGACTCATTTGCAGTAAATAGCAATTATCCTAGTGGTTATGTTCACTTCTATGGCTAACAATGACACTGTCGATAGTAACGATAGTAGATCGACATCCCAATGAGACCCGGGAACATGTCCATCGCACTTTGGTCCCTTTACAACTACTTACCCGATTATACCGATAGGGACCAAGGACGATGACGTCTTTACCAAATCTTGACTTGCTATAAACTGGCAAGTCATCTATAATAAAACAAAATAGTACCTATGATATAATCTGGCTTGTGACCTGCCGGAATTGCGGGTTGTTCGAAAGAGATACAGCGGCCCAGAACCATAAAGAGAAGAAGAAGGAATACGGGTGGGTTCCTAAGTTCTTCCTCTCTTTGGAACCCTGACTGCAATCCAGCCAGCAAGGGTTCCAAAGAGATGAACTTCCTAACTATACAAGCTATTTCTACACCGACTTTCAACAAGAGTGCCGTAACTTTTCGGTACTTTGTGTCAATGTCACCCATTTTAGGATTTTCCACGATAGTTGACGCTGATAACAATGTTACTGTATGGGTAGTTTTTCGAGGTCCCTCAAAACGCGATCACACGGTTTTAATTCATAGCTAATTTAACATTCAGTCTGAGGAGCAAATACAGATTATTCTTTATTTAATTATGTATATAAATTCAACGTTATACAAGTAAAATTATTTATAATTTAAAAAAATATATATATCTAATGTCGAAAACGGGATCAAAATCGGTGTTCTCCGCGAGTCACACTGTTCACGCTCACAGCAAACTTTAATAACGTTTGTATTTAATTCATAAGCATTTAATATAATATACCAAATTAATCGAATTTACTAAGCATTATTATTACCAAAGAACATTATTTTATCACTTAAGTTACAATACTTAATAGGCATTATGTCTCTATCACACCATTTTGCTAGTATCGCAACCGCGCAAGAAAACTGCTGCGCTCCGAAGAGTGTGTTGGTCTTAAAAGAGCCAATCCTAATGGTTATGTTCCGTCCTATGGCTAGCAATTACACTGTCAACCGTAACGATAGTAGATCGGCAACCCGATCCTGCTCGGGTACAGGTCCAGCGCACTTTGGCCCCTTTACAACTATTAATCCGATTATATCGATAGGGACCAAGGACGATGACATCATTACCGCTCCTTGTCTTACTGAAAACTGGCTGCCAGTCTGTATTAAAACACAAAGTTTACAATTATTAACCTTATTTACTTGTAGTTACAGTAGCAAACCTTACAATTAATATATAGTAGATATCAAAACAGGAGTAAAATTAATGAATAACTTAAATTTTAATCACTGATGCTGAGGTGTTTAGGCCCATGATTAACACATTAACTGCCAGAGTAATAATGACAAAAATCACGAAAAAAAAATAATGTGCCAATTAATGTTATGGGTCTAGATATACATAGTATTAAATTTTGGGGTCAATCGGAGGCAGGGTTCCGCAGAAAATTAAAAAAAACTTCACGAGGTCACCGGTACCCTACATGGCGCACAGAAGTAATTATGTTGATTTCTGTTACCAAGGCGCCGTGCGGTCATCTCTCCGGGCACCCGCGCACCTCAGTCGCTTACACGCGCTATCACGGTAATTTTGTATTAAAAGGTAAAAAAGTTTAATTTTACTACTCGTTTTATTATTCTTCCCATACCATTTATAAATACGATTGGATTTAAAAAAAAAACGTTATGTTCTGGGATTTTTAACGTTATTGAAGGTTTATCTTCAATAATTCAAAATATTTTTACGTTACATAGAAACCATGCGGAAGTATTACTCCTGAGCGCCATTCCGGTCACTTACTAATAGGAAACCTGTAGAAAACGCGTCCTACGGCGCGTAAATAAACTCTGAAAACAGGTTTACCGTGAGGTCACCGGTGCCCTACGTGGCCCCGTAATACAAGACCGCCTCCGGTCACCGGTGCCCTACATGGCAGTCAATGTGTTAACAATCACACTGTCTACGTTTACGATGATATAAAATATTGCTAAAGATGTTTAAAACAACCTTTTTTGAGGATGTTATTCTTTCGTTTTCACGGTATGAGTCTCTTGACTTGGATCGCGATAATTTCTGGTAGTTAACCAAAGTATTGGCAAGCATGTTTTGGGGGCCTTATCTAGAAGGAAAGTAAGAAAAGAAATGTGGACAAAGAGATTTATTAAACGAAAACCACTTCATCCATTATGAAAGTTCTCTCGAGTTCAAAATTTTTTAACAAGTAGGAAATTCAGATTTTTGTCAAATCACAATGAAATATTCTATTCACAAAATAAATTTTTACATAATGGTAAATAAGTTAACCGTTTGTTTTTTTTAGAAGTGAGGTAAAACAATGAAATAAATGTTTTACTTACCTCACTTCTCAAAAAAAGAATGAATAGCGAATAATTTATTCATGATTATGCTCGGTTTGATGGCGAATAATTACATTATTGTAAGTGAGTATCCTCGATCGGCACCCCCTGGGGTACTTATTACAATACCAGCGCATTGTGGACCCATTACAATTGTTTGTCCGATTATACCGGTAGCGTCCTAGATAGATCACAGGGTTCCCATGACTAGTCGTACCGAAAACTGGCTGTAGATCTAAAACAAAAGTTCCACATAAGTCTTTAATTTCAGTGACAAGTATGTTTAGTATTATGAATAATTAAACAGCCGAAACTGAAAGTTTTAATAAGAGACATTCAAACTTATTACGAATGGGTGAATATTAAATCACTTCATTACAAGTTATATTTTGGACAAAAAAAAAACGATAGCATTAAAGTCACGATACGGCGCGGCGCTACATTCTATTCTACTTTTGTAGAATCTGTACAAAACTTACACTAGGCCGTCTGCAGTTTCGTTTAAGGAACCTTTCTAAAACTCATACACCTTATATATATTTAAAAAGGTTCTAAAGGGACCACAGAATTCCTGTTGCTTGTTGAGCTACAATTTAAAAATATTTGTTAAAAACTAAACAATGTTATACATTAATCAAAAAGTATTTTAATTCTGAATTGGTTCTTATGGAAGTTTACAGGACTTTACTCACTTATCTACACAAATAACTTCTAAGCAACATTTTCCTAAAATTAGTATTGATAAGCTTAATGATAAAATGTTTTGGTCAAAACTGCATGCATACTGAAAAAAAAAATGTTTTAATGATAATGTTCGGACTTATGAGTAATTATTATCCTATTGATGGTAACAACGCTAGCTCTACATCCATAGCTATATTTAATACAATACCACCGCTCTTTTGCCCCATTACAATAACTTCCTCGAGTATATCGGTAGGATCCGAGAACCAGCATAGGATTGCCATGTCTTGACGAACTGAATACTGGTAACAGATCTGAAATGAAATATGCGAGTAAGGAAAGATGTTTGAGGGTTGGGATACTTTTACATACGTTACACAACCGGTGCCGCGCGTGTATGACCCGATGGCCGAACGAAACTGAAGCAAAATCTTCCAACTATTTTTCAACAATATATATCTTAAAGTTATTGTAGATAAGGTAGCCTAATATACTTATTATGACCAGTCACTACAAGAAAAAAACTTTAATTTCCTCCTTAGTCTGTTTGTCTTTTGTACAATAGGCAATATTTAATAAAGCTGACAATTTGACATACCCTTAGGTAAAAAAAAAATATTTAGAATTATGACTTAGGTTTAGGCTGTTTAGTAAGTGACAAATTTGTGAAAAAATCAGGTAAAATCAACATATTTGTCATGCCATAACGAGTTTCATAAAACTCTACATTCAAAATCAAATCAAATCATTTATTTCAATTAGACCATTACAGGCACTTTTGAAAGTCAAGAAACAAAATGAATCTACAGTCCCAGAGGTCACAAGGCATAATAACTTGTGCAAGTACTGTAGTTGCCCATTCCAAAGCGTTGATCTCTATGGAGAAGAATGGGCAAGAAAGTCCATGGACACTCTTTTAAATTATAATATTTTTACAAAATCGTGTTTACATCATTCATGTTGAGATTATACAAATATGGGAGAACGATGTAGAAAGGCGTGCACAGTAAGAGCGTCCAGAGTAAATAAAAAGCAAAATTTAATTTAAATCTAAATAAGTATAAAAATTAACCGTGGTAGCTAAAAAATGACCAGTCCCAACTGACAGCGCCCGTTCACGAACATGACGTATGGATCAGCCCCATTCAGCTCGATCATTTTGAAGGGAGCTATATGACCCGACACACCCGCCACCATCAGCGAGACATTTAAGTGAGCATGACACTATCAACCACCAGGGCTTCGTCAAGTCAATGATAATACATAGCACTCATATATGGACTTACTAATTATACAATACTAGAGAATTGATTCTATACATTTCAGTTAAAATACCTAGAATTAGCAATTAATGACTACTTTATGGAAAACGATTTATGTTTGAGAACCATTTAGTACAGAAAATGATCAACAACTTCTTACTCAGTCATCCTCTCCACAAAATGCTTTAGCCATTGTTTTCAGAATCACTGTTGCCACATTTTGTAGACGTCATTTGTCTAACTATTCTGTATTTGTTCCAGACAGATATAGCTATGATATAATTCAAAATTAGAAATACATTACAAATACAATACGTCAAAGTAAAACTACACACTAAACTAACCTGTAACAATATAATGTAGTGTGGTGATTCGCAGAGCAAATGAAATAAAGACAATTTGAATGAAGCTCAAATATTTTAATGGTTATGTTCAGACTTATGAGTAATTATGACATTATCCAAAGTAACGATACTTGATCGGCATCCTTTGGTATATCTGTTACAATACCAACGCACTTTGGGCCCTTTACATTTACTTGCTTGGTTATACCGGTACGACCCGACAATGATCACAGGATTCCCAAACTTCGTCGTGCTAAAAACTGGAAAAGAATCCGAATCTGCAAAAAAATATGCATGTCAATACATACTCTAGTAGAAGAGTGCCAAACTAAAATATGTATCCAGTAATTAATTGGATTCAAAAATAGTTAAGCAAAGTTTAATCATTTATTAACACTATGTTAAATACAATACATTTACGAACAGCAATTAGTCGTGCACTTATATACTGGATAAATTAATTATATACTGAACTATAACTTCTGACAATAGAATTCCTAATAGTGACTAACAGCTAGATAAAGCAATTGGTTACCAATTTTGCATACTGATATTTTGTTAGTATCAATATCCTTTGTGCCTATTTCTTTGTCCGTACAAAGTGCTTGTTAACACTCTCCGTTGTCCAGTTTGCTCTGTTTTCGCCAACTTTAGACTGAATTTAGACTTAACTTGAGCCAAGCACAAGTTTTATGTCCAAGTAGTAAGTTACATACGAAAATAAACCTAATTTTATATGTATATATGTTGTTATTCGTATGAAACGTTGACAGTCGCATTTCACTCAACTCTTCCATCATCTTGTTTTGGATACTTGGAGACATTTTTTTTTTTAAAGAAAACTTTGCCACGCACTAGGAATGTCATGATTTTCAATGCGTATGCTCAGATTTATGACTAACGATGATATTATCAACAGTAAACACACTTGCCCGGCAAGCACGCGAAGTGCGACTGTTACAATACCACCGCACGTTGGACCCTTTGCACCAATTTGCTCTATTGTACCGGTAGGAACCTATCGTGATCACAGGATTACCGCTAGATGTGTAGCCGAACACTGGCATTGGAGCTGGAATAGAATAAATGGATGAAGAAATTGTAGAAGATAATGCACTGTAAGAACTTATCTAGTTTTTCAGTCAAAGGAAAAGGGGATGAATTGAATAAGGATTGATATGAAAGCGAAAGGAATAATTGATGCCGTGACATCTGACAATAATAGATGAAGAAAACGTGTTGTGCCAAAGTTCAATAACATGGGATGAGTCTAAGGAGGCTGATGATTTAATGAAATTCGAAAGAAGTTGTACCAAAAGTAAAGAGCAATCAAATATAATAATAAGGGCAAGTTTTGTTTATCATTAAAAGTCATTGTTTATGTTATGTGGTTATGTTCATTTTTATAAGCAATAATGACGTTTTCTACAGTAATGACAATGGCTCGACATTTAGAAGTCTTCCTGGCGCAGGCCCAACGCAGTTTGGACCCTTTGTAACCGGATGTCAGATTGTACCGGTGGTGGCCTGTGATGAGAACAGGCTTGCCAGATCTTGTAGTACTGAAATATGGATCTGAAACAAAATTATGATATCTACAATGACGTTTAAAATTTAATATAATGTACATTATAATTAATGTGAAGTTATGTACTAATAAACACAAATGAAAAATATATAGTTGTTTTATTAAAATAACGATAGGTAGTAATTTGATTTGACAGCAAAACTTATCTGTAAAGATTTTTAAGTGGGAAAAAACCACCAATAATCACCGACATCATTTTCAGCCCGGAATCACCCACTGTTGGGTAGAGGCCTCACTTTACTTCTGCCACTCTTCTCTGTTAAAGCATATTATGCTTGCGTGTGACGTAATTTAACTGACTAAACACTAATACATCAGTTTTACAATCATTCTTTATTATAGATAAACAACTTATTCCAACAGTATTCCAATCTTAACAGCATCTTCAGTAATGTTTGATGTTCGAGTCAATGGTTGTGTTTATAATTCACGGCTGCGATGACATTCTTGATCGTGTGGATCGTCGCTTTACATCCGTAATTCCGTTTAGTGCAGTGCCAGCGCATCTTGGGCCCTTTGTAGCCTGACGTAAAGTTAAACTGATGAGAACCTACGAAGAGAACGGGATTGCCAGATCTCGTTCTACCAAAATATGTCTCTGGAAAAACACGAGATGTTAAGTTATTTTTTGGGTATTATGACTTTGTGAACGGATAAAAAAAACTACGTTCCTGAATGATACAAATTATTTCAAGAGAATAAAGAGCTAAAAACTAAAACATACAAAATAAAGAAAAACTGTTTACTTTCACAAATTAGATGTATAATTTAATGGTTGTGTGGAAAACGTTGGCTAAGGAAGACATTATCGAGTGTGTAGATGGTCGCTTTACATCCGTGATTCCGTCTAGTGCAAGCCCAGCGTTGTTTGGGCCCATTATAGCCCGTCGAGCGATTGTATCGATAGCAACCTCTGGAAATAACAGGATTGCCGGATCTGGTTACACCGAAAAACACAATTTCTGCAAAAAAAGAGAAACTAATTGGGTTTATTTTATATTTTTTTCCTTAATAATAATTGTTAGTTATTGGGTTCAATTATTATTAGTTACTAATACAATCATTACATTAAAATTATTATTTATTAAAACATCGAATAAACATATCGTACGTACCAATAACTATTTGCTTATAATTCCAGATATTAGCAGAACTTATACATATCATAATATAAAGATTTTCTAGTAACTGAAATAATACTTCACTACAAACGACGACATCACTAAGACGACATGCTTGAGAATGGAAAAAAATACGTAAAAAAGAAGAAGATCAAAACAAAAGAGAAACGTTTAACACTAAAAACTATCAATATTACACAGAATGAGTTTCTCAATTGGGATTAGTCGGCATAGTTACCCTAATATACCAGAATAAACAAACAGGCACTGACGCATCATAATGCTAAAGACAGTCAGACATGGATTGAACTGATAATAGTAAATACTAAGTCAAACATAGTCACGTCAAATCAAGAAAAAACATCAACGAAAAGATGTTTCTTTCGATAGCCCAATATATCGTCACTTCAGATGTCACTGACATAGACACTTTGAGGAATACAGGATAGGCTACGAGGTGAAACATAGTCAAAGAACGATCCTTGAGTTCAATGGTTGTGTTCATTATTCTGGCTGATAATGGCATTGTCAAACGTGAAGATGTTAGCTTTACATCCATTCATCTTCCGAGTGCAGGCCCAGCGTAATTTGGGTCCTCTATAGCCTGTGGTTAGGTTGTATCGAAAAGGGCCTATGATGAGAACAGGATTGCCAGCTTTCGTTGTGCTAAAAGTAGGCTCTGAAATAAAAAGAGTTGTTTAAACAAAATGCTATTAGTTCTATAAAATTAATTTTAGTTATAAATTAATTGTTGAGAAGCTAATGCTGAACAGAAATAACTTATATTATATTTTTTCGTTTTTATTTATTACTTGGGTTACAAATACATAGGTATTAATTAAGCTGTATATAAACTATAATTTCAACTAATTAAATGAATAAATAAAAACGTGTCTTCAAATAAATCGATCACGTGTTCCATGGTCCTTTTGTAGCTTTTATGACATTCGCCTGGATCCTTTGTGAAATTGTTTTGCAAAAACAAGATGGTGGCCACGCTTCAAAAGATTACCACGTGTCGAAAGATAGTCAACACAACTATACGCACTAATGGTTATGTTCAGCTCTATGATTAATAATCACATTATTAAACGTAAATATTGCCGAGCGGCAACCTGTCGGGTACCTGGTACAGTACCAGCGTACTTTGGGTCCCTTGCAGCCACTGGATCTGTTGTACCGGTAAGCACCTAGATTGATTACAGGATTCCCCAGTCTTGTGGTGCTAAAAACTAACTCTGAAATACAAAAAAAAATTGTTAATCGTTGGCAGGAGCTACGATGATCATTATTTGTTTTGCCAGAATACCGATGGGTTAGTACTATAGAATGGATTTTATTAATGATTTTTGTGGTTTACTTATGTGTTTTTACTACGGCTATATTTGGTTTACAAAACTGATATTTAAAATGACTACGGCCAAGTATTCATAAGAAAAAGACTTTAATTCAAGAATGGTTATTTGTTATTAGACAATAGGTTAGATACGTGAAAGATATAATACTGTATATTATGTTACTACATGAATAAAAACTATGAGTAGACTAGGTACAATACTTAAGTAAGGAAGCATGACACAGAAGGGAGGTGGCCTGTATGAGTATAGGTGAGATGGAACAGGGGAAATTAATGAGAACATCAACTACTATCACATTAACAATACATTACATTAAAGGTATTATAAATATCGTAACTGATTTTCGTTCCGTGTAAACATAAAAGTCTAAATTAAATTAAAAGTCACTTGGCCAAGATAGGCTGAGAATCAGCACTTTTTGAACAACATAATTAACTAAATAGTCCCCCAAAACGCGCTCCCTTCGCCACTTCCTAGTGTTTCAGCTGGGGAGAAGAAGTGGCGGAACAAACTCCCCAGCAACACGTCTAAAGGTGAATACAACTACTACGATGGTGCTAAATTATGTTAATTATGTAAGCGAACATGAACAAGTGTTTAATACGAATATCTAAAGATCATGTTCTTATGAAATGTTTTCTATATATCGCTACATGATCTCGCCCTTCGTCGAGGGACAAACTTTTCAGTTGTTTCAAAGCTCAGAATGTCTTTTGAACAATAATACAATTGAGGAGATTTGTGTGTGTGATTGAGAGTTTTTTTATCATGCACAATTTGCTTTTTATCTTTGTCTAAATAATAACGAACATTACAGTTTTGCGATTCCGCGTTTTTGCAGATCCAATCCAACGTCTGGGATCGATAGGTAAATAAGTAGCCATCAATAACTGCATACATTTTGCCAGCGCGGTCATTGATCCAGATCGCTGGAAAATAACAAAAAATCATATTTGATATTTGAAAGTACTTAAATGTTTTGGTAACAGCATAAAACAGGCAATCAAACTACAGCACTTAAATGCAAAAATGCTAATTTCACCAGGTGCATGAAAAATTCATACTATAGCATGCGATAAACATGTAAAATATTGGGAAAAAGCAGAAGTGTTTTTAAAAAAAAAAACACTTCTTTTATTGTGTACTAGCTATCGCCCGCGTTAAATTTGGGGTAACACATTTCCCCCTTGCGCCTTAATGATTTGTAATAGCAACGCTAAGTTTTCCCTTTTCTTCCCTCTTTCTCACTCACATCCCACTTTTATCCAAAAGATATTAGCCTATGTCCGTCTCCTGGTTCCCAACTATCTCTGTACCAAAATTCATCAAAATCGCTTTAGCCGTTAAAGCGTGAAGAGGTAACAAACAAACAAACAAATAAACTAACAAACAAACTCACTTTCGCTTTTATAATATTAGTAAGGATACCAATATAAAAAAGAAAAACAATAAATGAATAAAAATTGCTGGCTGCACTAAACGAATTAAAATTCCGTTCGTATTTAATTAATCTATAATTTTGCAATAACTAACGAAATATTCATTGTGAAAAGTTTAGTGGACACTTACAGCATAGAATCAAATAAGAAAAATAACCATTGAACATTTATTGAACAAACGCTTTGCATCACATTTGATCTTGAAGAAATTGACCATTCTACTCTCAAGCTTTGCAATTTGAATCTGTCATTAAATTGCAAAGCTTGAATGCTTGCACGACCTCCACCAATCACAACTGTTGCATGTTTCTTCGTGTAAATAAAGGCAGTCTTACAAGTTTAGTGAAATGGAATCTGTACCTGTTTTATTACGAGTTGCATTTAATAATTTTATCTTGTAGGCACATAATGAAATCATAATATAATTAGTATCTGTTTTATTTTATATTTTATACCAATCTAAAATAAACCACATAGAACAGTTTGCAGATTCATTTATTAAATCTAGTAAGAAACTATACAAGACACTTAACTACGGGTAGAGAGGGCCGAGACATTTAATATGTGTGAAACGCGCTTAAAGCTTTTCAAACGTTTCAAAACGACTGTCACCAGGATTGACACACACCTTGTGGTTGCATCAGTTGTCAATTCGTCAGTCCGATACATTTTTTATTCTTGCTACGTTAACAAAATGTCTAGTTATGCTCTCGTTAAAAAAATATCGGCATTAGAATTATAGCCGAACTGTTTCATAAGAAATTACTGCATATTCGCACTGATTTAAATAGTCTTATAATTAATATTAAATTCTTATATAAACACCATTACGGATTACGTAATTAGGGGGTGGATGACAATGTTCCAGATGACAGCGTTTTATTACTCTCCTGTCTTTTGTGATGACGAAGCGAGCTTTGCAGTTTGTTGTCACGGTGCACCTAAATGCAATGTTTGCCTTACTGTGACCTTCGATATAGAATGCATATCCTTGTAGGATGGCTATCTCTTTTCCATTTTGCCTTTGGTACCATTTGATTGCTAAAAATTAAAATGTTATCTTTATTTGTACCTGTAGTTTATAAGACGAAGCGAAGATAAATAAATTAACGGAAATTAACAAACGAATTATTAGAAAAATACAATAATGTCTGAAAAATCCAACATCCTTACTAATATTATAAAAGTGAAAGTGAGTTTGTTTGTTACGTATTCACGCCTGGGAAAACTGATTTTGATACAGAGATAGCTGGGACCCTGGAGACGGACATGGGCTATTTTTTTTTTTAAAAGAGTGTTAAATGAAAGGGAAAACTTAGCTTTGCTATTACATCAAATAAGGCGCAAGTACAAAAACTACAGAAAGCAGGTACCTGTACATCACGAAAAGGGAACTGTGATACCCCGAATTTAACGCGAGCAAAGCCGCGGGCAATAGCTAGTAATAAATAATCGTCACCGCGTTTAACATAAAAAGTACAAATAAACATTTCTCGTTCGAGAAATATTTTTTGAACATCAGACAAAACACGCGCTTTGCATCACTCACAAACAAACGGTTTTCTTATGGGAAATTATCAAATGCCGCTCTGGGCGTAATGGCCATACAAAAACAATTGATCTAAGATGTGAGTTAAAATTAAATTATGAAGTACTTTATTATATATTTTATTTCAGTTTTATAGAACCATTAATAAAATCTAGTCAGAAGCGATACAAAATACTTTACTATGTGTAGAGAGAGCTGTAACAATTAGACAAATGACAATCTAGTTTCAAATTTCTCGAACATTTCTATGACTGTCACCAGGATTGACATACGCCTTGCGGTAGCATTAGTCGTCAGTCCATTACATTTGTTATTATAAAAAATATTTAATATTAATAAATAATTATTGAAAGAATGTCACTATGTCTAGCTAAGCTCTCAGTATTCGCCCTGATTTAGATTGTCTAACATTTTTTTTATTAAATTTTAACATAAACACCATTATGGATTATAAAACTAGGAGGTGGATGACCATGTTTCAGATTAGAGGATTTAATGACTCTCCTGTCTTTTGTGATGACGAAGCGAGCTTTGCAGTTTGTTGTGCACCTAAACACACTGTTTGCCTTACTTTGACATTCGATATTATAGTATGTATATCCTTGTATGATGGCTATTTCCTTTCCATTCTGCTTTTTGTACCATTTAATTGCTGCAAATTAAAAGATTATTTTTACTGGTATTTTTTTCTAAATATATATTGGAAGTTAAAGGATTAATCAATGAAAATAAACGCAATAGTCATTGATAAATGTATGTATATATAACTGATATCTTACAATTACCTGTAGTTAGGACAAAATATAATGTTAAAGAATCTAAAAACTAACTTACAAACTAAAGTGGTAATGTACTTAATTATCTGCATCTTCTACCTATTTTTAATTCTTTGTAAATTAAACGTTGCCCCATACTAGGACTTCTCCTGTATTGTGGATGCGTTTACAAACATTTAAACTCAAATACACAAATAGCCAGACCCGGAACAACTAAGTATCTGTAGGCCATACAAATATTTGTTCCGTGTGGGGATCGAACCTGCGACATACAGCGTAGCAGTCGATCGCTCAGCCACTGCGCGAACCGTGTCGTCAAATCTATATTGTCTCTTATTATAAATCGTTGTTAATTCCCGCGCGTGAGGTTCGCGTCGCTCTTACAATTTATTTCAGAAAGTAAGTACGTAAACGCATACTAGGTTTCTTTGTTATATCTTCACTTAAAAAAGATATACATAGAAAACTCGTCTACGTATTATTAAGATATAAAAAACTCAGCAAAACAGGAGTAGGTCGCTGTTTCCACTAAAATAATGAGTAATCTCATCCCAAAATGAGATACTGTTAAACTTTGAAATAAACACCATCACGTATGATAAACCTAGGTGGTGGATGATTGTGTTCCAGATAATACGATCTGATAGATTGTTTGTCCTTTGTGACACTGAAGCGAGCTCTACACTTGCCGCTGTTGGAGCACTTGTACGTATCGGTAGACTTGTATACATGGTCGACAGAGAATGTGTATCCTTGTATCACTGCTACCTCCTTCCCGCCCAGCTTGCGGTACCAATCAACTGTAAAGTTAAATATTAAGTCTTAAAAAAAGAATAAAACAACCAATGCCCGCGAAAATACCTTACACTGTATAACTTAATCAGACCTTGTGCAAAATTAAGCTAATTTTTGTACGGGATATCTTTAATTTGATATTTAAAAGTGAGATCATTAGGCAACCAAATAAAAGGCCATTCAAGTTTCCATTCAAATTCTATTTACAATTTAGTTCCAAAGTCGTAATATAAGACAGAAATAATTTATTCTTTATTCAATTGATGGAAATTAAAACAGTATTACTATTAAGATCAATACGCTAATCCTTTATTTGAAGTAAGACTAGGTATAACAATTCTTACGAAGAGTAGGAAAAAATACCATTAATTAGAGTGAAACCATATTGTTAAAATTATTTACATATTCAGGAATACATACACGATATTTTTGTCAAAGTAAAGCATTTGCTAATTAAGGTATATTTGAGATGATTGGATAATTAATCATTTAGTTTACACTTTACATGACCCAAGGGCATTTTACCGTAGCCAAAGGCTTAGTGGCAACTTCTTCTTTCCAGCGAAAACACTAGGAAGTGGCGAAGGGCGGGGTGTTTTTGTGGGACTGTCTCTTGTAATGTGACGTTCAGAAAATGCTGATTATCAGCCTAATGAATGAATAAATGACTTTTAATTTTTGGTTTTCTGACAGTCTCTTGCGCATATTATCGGCTGACAGCTTTGATAAGGAGTTTTTTGATGCCCTGTAATAATTTGATGTTAGTTTACCCTCAAAATAAAGGTTACCGATAAATTCTACTAGGATGTTTGAGAATCTAATTTTTAATGCTTGTACGCACCCGCAACGCGGGGTGAATGTTCTGCTTGGGTAGCCACAGACGATGCATTGTTCTTAAAAGTAAACTTGATAATAAGATTCTTAAATTTTAAACAAAAATCCATCACGTATTATAAAGTTCGGGGGTGGATGATTGTGTTCCAGATAACACGATTTGATAACCTGTATAGTTTTTGAGATGACAAAGCGAGCTTTACAGTTCCTGTTTAAAGTGCACTTATACTCGTCGGTTGTCTTATATCGTCTGCCAGCGGAAAATATATATCCTTGTAACACTGGAATCTGTTTTCCACGCAGTGTTCTGTACCATTGAACTGTAAAATAACGTTTTATTATTTACTCCTAGCCACGAAATACACAAAAAATTTTTTGCAGTCGAGAAACAGCGACAAAAAAAAGGCAGAATCGAACTTAAAAAAAACAGAAATAGAATGTCTGAGAAGGGAATGAATTTAAACTGTAATTAAAACCAAACCTGCAAATTATCAAGAAAAACACATTCTTTGTAAGTAATTTCCTATTATGTATGAAATAAAACAAACTAGATATAAGTTTTTTTTTTATTTATCTCCAACGTTTTAGATAAATGCTTTAAACCATTATCTGACCACAACACGAATAAATGTACAAATAAAATATTCCATCTAGAGTCACTAGTACAATCATTTGGTAGTTTTACCTGGAAAGTTTTCCGGGAGTTTTGAAAGTGGGTAATGTTACAGATTTTGATGTGCTTTTTGCGAATTTCAACTATGTCACCTCGTATCAATGCCGCTCGCACCGCCAAATTGGAAAAATAGCGACTTAAAACAGTTTTTTGTACAACATCACCTCTTCGACTCATTTTATGATCAAAATAGATTCATAATAAACTAGCTTTTGCCCGCGGCTTCGCTCGCGTTAAATTCAGGATAACGCAGTTCCCCTTGCGCCTTATTAATTGTTACAGCAATACTAAGTTTTCCCTTTTCTTCTACCTTATCCCCTATGTCACTTTAAAAAAAATGTCCGTCTCCAGGGTCCCAACTATCTCTGTACCAAAATTCACCAAAATTGGTTTAACCATTACGTCGTGAAGACGTAACAAACAAACAAACAAATTCACTTTCTCTTTTATAATATTAGTAAGGAAGTAAGGGTTAAACTAGAGACAATTTCTTATTCTAAGCAAAATTATTCTTAATGTTTCTTTTTTGCGCTGCGATATTTCAAAGGAATGAACTTAATAGAGTAATACTAAAGAAAAGCTTGTCAACTTTTCAACTCATATGCGCGGGTGTTTGTTAACACGTACACTCTAAACTACTAGCTAAATAATAGAAATACATATTTATATAATCAGAAAATCATACAAGACGTATATATCAAAATTTGACATTTACATGTTAACGGATAGTTGAATAATTGAAGTAGGCTGTTTGTTTATGTGAATTAAAATGTAAACGCAGCCATTACACGGATGAATGTTCTGCGTACTTTAAAGTACCTAAACTTGGCGAGTTATTCTTAAATTTTATATAAAAATCCATCACGTATTACAAAGTTCGGAGGTGGATGATTGTGTTCTAGATAACACGATTTGATGAACACTCTGTCATTTGAGATTATAAAGCGAGCTTTACATTTCCTGCTAATAGAGCACCTGTACTCTTCGGTTGTCTTATATTGTCTGCCAGCCCCGAATGTGTATCCTTGTAACACAGCTATCTGTTTTCCACATTGTTTCTTGTACCATTTGACTGTAAAGAAATATACTATTTACTTTCGGCTACGGAAAATACACTAAAATTTACAGCAATAATTACATCAAGGAAAGTTGAACAATCAAACATTGATGAATTGACAAAAACAGTTAAAAGTTGACTAAGTAATTAACACAAAACGTCTTAATAAACAAAAAAAAATACGATCGTTTCAAAAAATCACCATGTGCGCAATAAAACGAATTAGTAAATAAGGTTTTTATTTATTTTTAAGGCTTTGGATAAAAGCTTGAACCTTTATCCGACCACAAGACGAATAAATTGTTAAAAAGAAATATTCCATCTAGTCTCACACCCGATTTCTGAATTGAGAATTTGGAGTTAAGAACTTGTCTAAGTCTAGTTTTAAAGTAGTCTGCGAAATTACATTTTCAAAGGAATGAACTTACTAAAGTAATACTGATTGGGTTAGACAACTTCTCAATTCATAAGTACGGGTGTCTGTTAACACGCACACTCTAAACTAGGAAATAAGAGTTTATCAAATCAAACTAGTAATATACATATATACTAATATTACAAACACAATTTTTTTCAAATTAAACAAAAAAAAAAGATTTAATTAGTTCTTATATAAACACCGTTACGTATTACAAATGCAGGAGGTGGATGATTATGTTCCAGACGAGAGGATTTTATCTCTCTGTCCTTTGTCACGACGAAGCGAGCATTGCACTTCCTTCCAAGCGAGCACATATACGAATCGGTTGTCTTATTACGACCGTCACAAGAAAATGTGTATCCATGAAGCACGGCGATCTCTTTCCCGCTCAATTTACGGAACCACTTGACTGTAGAAAAACAAATATGGATGATGATGAAATACGCTTTTAATCTCAACAATCCCTGCCCGACAACGTTACTAACACATTATGGCTGTTGTTGTAAATAATCAATAATAGCATAGCCAATGTCAATATGATCATAACCTTAAATCATCATCATTGATCAAAATAAAACTACTATTACTACTGGGTATATCATTTATTTTACATTTATACGATAAATGCCAGCTACAATGTAACAAATAGAACTCTGAGAACGTTTTTCTAAAGTGTTGGCATCATAAAGCGCGTCGCCCACACGACCAACAGTCGACAATACACTCTGATTGTATGTAGGAAACAGACACTAATATATTTTTTTTTATTATAATATGTGTCTGTCTGTTGACACTTCACTTGCCCTTTATACTTCAAGTTGTGAACACCGAATTAAAATTATATTTGCCTGCATTGAGCATCCACAGTTTATTATTCCGGTACATCCCGTTAATTCCCGGACATGTCTCATTTATTTAAATAAATGATCTTTCAGATGTTATCGTCATTTTCTAAAATTAATTACCAATTAGTTTTTATAATGTGTCAACACCTTATACATTATAAAAGCTCAATAATAAATATATTTTATGGCTATAAGACTGAAACTGCAGTCAGTCGTGATTGTGGTGCGACGAAAACTTAGCTATTTCATTCTGAATGGTATACTGTATAACGCCGATGAGCAGTTATTCATAACACAGTGTCATCTAGTTTGTATGCCCGCAGTATAGTAAAAGCCTTAATTTATCATTAAATACTATATTTATTTTAATAAATTAAAATATTTTTATGATAACTCTGTTGACCGGAAATTACAAAGCTTTTTCGGTAAAATTTCTTTTCATTCTGCATAAATACTATGTATTTATAAGAATCAGAACTCACAAGGCACATCAACTTCCTAATGTTTCTACGTCATAGTCCATGATCTCTTATAAATTTAATATGTAAACGGAAACTTTAAGGAAACAACAAATTACATTTTATAAACTCAGCTCATACTGCAAGGTAGTCAAACGTAGGTTTCTGAATCGATGAAAAGTATACTACTCAACATGACTGTTTAAAATCCAAAATTTCTTGCGCAAAAGGCTGCTGAAAATATAAACTTAACTTAAGTTTATACTTAAGTTACTTAAGCAGTTGTAAAATTATAAACTGCAATTTTTCAAAACAGGTGTAGTTCTGACAGTAAATTTAAGTATGGCAGTGCAAGCCTGTAGTAGATACCACAATCCCGTCGACAGTAACAGCTGAGACTTTACATTTGTGTTTTTGTTTCTTAGCACATGTCCACCTTGTCCTGTTGCCAACGAGTGATCGAGAGTGTCTGCAAAACTTGTGTCCTCCGATGTTTATATGTGAGGTTTCTCTGGCGCACAACCGGGCCCGAAGGACCGATGCTGTAAGTTCTGTAAGAAGGTTTTGGAATAAATAATGGGCAATAACACAACAAATTAAAACTGCTAACGTTGCTAACGATACTAATTTATCGCATTCCTTAAGCGCAGCATGATGCTATGGAAACAGAGGAATCTTAATTTTGTTATCTGAACCATACGAAGAGAAAAAGAACAGTTTATTTAAGTTTATTCAGTCATTTGTAATAGTTGTCATTCCTCTACGCTAATCACACGACAAACGTCTTAAAGTCAGTGATGGGCGTAACTAGTTCTTATGTAATCTAATCAATAATTGAATTGTATAATAACTTGATTAAAATGTAATTTAATTACATATGTAATAATATAAATAATATGCCATATAATAATTTAATTACATTGTAATTAGATTACTTTAAATGTGCTATGAAATTAATTACAATATATTTAATTACAAAATATTTTGATTACAATGTAACCTTATTACATAGTATACAGTTATATTGTTATTATAATTATATTTAATATGAAATTTCGCATGTTTGCGATGTAGGTACCGCAAGTATGGTCCGTACGGCGTCATCGGGAAGTAGTAAGGATAATGTACGGGGGAGCGGGGAGGTTCTATGCATTGTGCTCGAAAAAGAAAAAAAATAAATAAATCAGATGATTATATTTCTAAATCAACCAAATAAATTATCACCATTGCATTAAAACTTATAAAAAAAAATAACTAAATAATGATTGACAGATGTTTTTTTTTATATGTGTTTTATTTGTAAAATAATAATTAAAAAATAGTAAGTTAATTAAAAAGTTAGGTTGGAAAATATTCTACTTGTCATGTGTAATTACGTTTTACCACATTACTTATGTAATCGATTATAATGTAATTAGATTAACTTGCAATTAAATCACTATGTATTTGATTACAGTAAGTACTCATTGCAATTAGTTACTTATAATATGTTATAAAGTATTTTAGTTACTAATTACAATGTAACTGTAATATGTAATTATTAATCTAATTACTTTTTGCCCATCACTGCTTCGAATCCATTAACATTAGAATGCCTATTAACGATTAGTTAAGCTAGTACAGACTAAAACCTGCTGCTGCTTGACCGTGTTTGGTGTCCGGAGCCGCGTCCGAATTTGGCCGTACCGGTTTGCTTAAACCTTTACTCATGATTATGCACATCGTAAGATTGAACAATGCAAATATCTAAGGTTGTGACAGTGGCCCGACATTTAGCCTTCTTCTTGCTACATCTCCAAGCAACCAGAGAATTCTTCTTAGCGCGATCCCTACAGTACTTCTGGCCACGATAGAGTACCATTGTATTGCCGCGGGAGTTCGTTACGAATGTGGCTTGTTCTGGAAAAGGCAAATTAACTAGTTGAGCACACCATTCTTCCAATATAATAAATGGACCAAGTCTGTGAGGTGCTAACACCATCAGAGTTCCGTAGCGAAGAAGTAACAGGTGCAGAAAGTCCTGCATAGCCCTATCATTTCTAGCACTAGATAAGAAAAATTAACAGCTCGAGATCAGTTTTAGCACTTTTTAATATGTACAAACGAATGCCAAGTACCAACGTAATGTAGACATAGTTGACTACGTACGCATAAGAAAGAGAAAGTTATAATTAGAAATATTTTATTTTGATAACATCATTACGTTTTATACTACAATTTACGTAGGGTCTGCGCAGCGTCTTTTTCCATACCTCTTCATTATTTGTTATTTCAGTAGTCACTTGATTTCCAGCCATTTATTTTACACAGAGTCTATCAGTTATTTATTTGAGAAACATTCAATATGATTGTGTATATCCTTATAATCAAAAACAACATCGTTATGTGTGTGCACAGTCGATTTGCATCCTGTATTCCTCCGGTTACAGCGCCATAATACGACGTTGTGTTTAGTCCGATAGTCCTGGTTGAATTTATGTCCTTTATATAATAAGAGAAACCTGCCACGAAGAGTTTTGAAAAATTCTGGGCCTGTAAGCAATTGTACAATAACATTAGATCTTACAAGACTTACTGTCCAAACTAATTATTTGAGAGATTACAGTGCTAAACTAAACTAAACTAAAACTTTCATAATATTTAAAATGTTAGGTAAAAATAAAATAAAAAGATTTAAAACATTTTATTTGTTCGTCAGTGGATTTTTTAAAGTTTTGGTTTACTAAAACAATTATTTAAACATTTGTTTAAATTCTACTTGCACTTAAGAACGCCTTCTAGTTATTAACAATAAATTTGCCGCAATTGTGTCATAGTATAATTTCATATTTACATATAATACAAGCACACCTTATATGTATTTAGCATGCTCAGTAATTTATTTTAATCAAATATGCATTATTTCTGTACTTGTTATTATACCTGCAAAATACACAATAATGTTACTACTCAATGAAAAAAGCTTTTGACTTGAACAGAATGATTGTGTTAATTAAACTGTATGACAGTGTTCAGGTATGTGATGACTACTGCCCTGCAGCCACTGTTCCTGTTGACACATCGCCAAGACGTGCGCCCTTCTCGTTCACGTCTCTTTTTGTATCGTTGATCAAGAAATACCAGGGTTTTTTGATTGATAATTTAACAGGAAATTTGTTTCTATTAAAAGAGAACGGAAATTAATTATTTGTATTAAGTACTGCTATTAACTAGAAGTCATGGGGAGTGGCCTTAGCCAAGCAATGGGATTACGCAGGCAAACAGTATTAGTAATGAGATTGACAGAGTATTGGAAATACAGTTTATACCTATATTTATTCTTTTTAAACATTTACAAACTCATGAAAATTTATTTGCTAACAAAAAATAATGCAAATAAATAACATAAAAAATTACGTGACAGCAAAAAAGCTGTTGAAATCATGATGTTTTCAGTCGTTAACATTTAGGTGTTTTGGTGACTAAATTAAATTTATTGTTTTGCGTTACACGATTGATATATGGATCGTATAGAAATGAGAACATCAAGATACCTTGTTAAGTAAATGTGAATATTTGGGGAAACAGCAAATACACTTCCAATCACAAGCAATTTTACAACGTCAATTCACTGCCAAAAATACTTGTATTAATGTGTACTGAGTATCTCAGTGGTTACTATGCTCGCCCTTCACGTTGATGACGTTCATTCCATGCGTATGTACGGTGACCCTGCAGCCGTGGGCCTTCCTCCTGCACACCCAGTAAGCGTGCTCTCCCATCGTCTTATTCCTGATGTAAACATCATTTTCTAACAGAAGCTTCAGACCTCCTCGAGGTGTTCGTATTAATACATGTTCTAGAAATAAATAAAGCTAGTATTATTATTTTTGCCAACTGCGCTCACTGTACCCATTTATATAAAAATGTTAATAAGTTTGTTTCGTAACTTGGTATATATATCGTGACTTATATTGCATTTATGTTATACTATGGAAAGTAACAATATGTTAATAAAAAAAACTGCGGGAAATTGGCTGGTACTGGAATTTATATTTTCTTTAAACATTTGTAACAAACGGTAGATATCCACCATATCCAAAATAGGTACATTTTAGGAATAACATAAAATATGATTTTATGTATAAGCAGAGTGGCCAAGGCGCCTCGCTACGGTACGGTAAGGCGTCGCTCGTTCACATGCGGTCGTCGTCACCTTCTCCCAGCAAGAGCCGCATCGTCGCACGGCGACTCAATTCACTTGCTGACACTAAATTGACGTCAGAATGAGACCAACCTGTGCTTATTCGTGTTCAATGACTTTCATAGTTATTCAATCAAGATGAAATAATAAGATGGCTTCAAATACTTATGAATTCGATGCGCTTTCAGTGAACAAACAAGTTAGATATGGTTATGACGATTCTTAATATCAATGACTTCTTCATCCATGGTCACAATGAATGCTGGACAGAGCAGTCTCCCTTTCTTGACACACCGCCAGCTCGCACGAGGCCCGAGTCTGCGTCTGTCTAACCGCTTGTTGTACCTGTGCCCGCCTAGTTCTAAGACCGGTCGCCCGAACCTCGATTTCAAGAACACTGGCAGTAATTCTGAAAGTTACATACAAATTAATGCATTTAATAAAGTAACACCAGTCTTGAAAATGACATAACATTGGGTGGTAGCCGCTTTTAATTTCCAGAATGGAGAAACTACAGAGAATGGATGTAACATCATTATATTTAAGAATCATAAATTATAGTTATATTTATTGTAATACTTGAACAAAATTATAATCAAGACATAATTATGTTTGAGGCAATATTATTATCCATCTCAAAATTCACTAAACTATTAAACAGAAAGTGTAGAGCCACCTATAAATATATATATATTATATATATAATATTATAAAGCTGAAGAGTTTGTTTGTTTGTTTGAACGCGCTAATCCCAGTAAGTACTGGTTCGAATTGAAAAATTCTTTTAGTGTTGGATAGTCCATTTCTTGTCAATAAAAACAGCAATAAACTGTTTTATTGACTACAACAAGGCGTTTGACTCAATTGAACACGAACATATCTGGCACTGTCTAAAGATACAAGGTGTCAAACAAAAGTACATAAGAATAATAAAAAACGTTTACACTGCTAGTACAGCTAAAATCAAGTTAGAAAAAGAAGGGAAGGAAATTAAAATAAACAGAGGCGTAAGACAAGGAGACCCGTTATCGCCTAAGCTATTTACATCAGTCTTGGAAGGAATTTTCCGGAAGTTACACTGGGATCATTATGGGCTTAATATAAACGGGGAAAGACTGTCACATTTACGGTTCGCTGACGACATTATACTATTTGCAGAAACAAAAGACCACCTACAAAATATGATCATAGACCTGGACGGAGAAAGCCGCAAAGTAGGCCTAACGATGAACACCTCCAAAACTAAAGCACTAACAAATGCGTCCGAAGACCCCATCATCATAAACGGCGTATCTATTGACTATGTCAAAGAGTACACTTACCTTGGCCAACAAATTTCAATGACTGATATAATGTCTAAAGAAATAGATACTAGGATCGGGAATGCGTGGAAATGCTACTGGCGGCTAAAAGAAATTATGAAGAACAAAGAGATTAAGATGGCTATCAAATCCAAACTATATAACACCTGCGTGCTACCAGTTCTAACCTACGGCTGCCAAACCTGGGCTCTCACCAAAGCGCAAAACAAAAAGTTAGAAACTTGTCAGACATCAATGGAGAGAAGCATGCTAAACTTAAGAAAATCGGACAGAATACGCAACAAAATAATTAGAAACCGCACTAAAATACAAAATGTTACGACTAGAATACGGAAACTTAAATGGCAGTGGACAGGACATATCATAAGAGGCACTGAAAAGTGGAACAGAAGCATAGTGTTCTGGTACCCTAGAAATAGGAAAAGAAAACGAGGCAGACAGATCCGAAGGTGGGAAGACGAGATAAAGGCGATAGCAGGAAAACTATGGACAAGGAAAGCTCTAAACCGAACAGAGTGGAAAGAAATGGAGGAGGCCTTTGCCAAAGTTGGGCAAACAGACGAAGTTGTCGATGTGATTGACTCAACAGAGTCCATATAAAGCATAAAAAAAAAATATATGTAAAAACTCTTTTTTTGTCTGAAATAAAGGCTTTTATTATTATTATTATTAAGTCCATTTCTTGAGGAAGGCTATAGGCTATATAACATCACGCTACGACCAACAGGTGCTGAGCAGCGTGGGTGAAACCGCGTGGAACAGCTAGTATTTAATAGAATGATGTCAACGATTGATCGATAAACTACATAGCGCTCTTTTTAAAAGTAACGTTTAAATAAAAAAAATATCTCAGAAGACTGTCACCAGGCAAAATCGTCTAATATAATTTGTTACTTCTCTAATATTATCACAAATTATTCACAAATTGTCTCTATCTTTGATAAAACTTTAACAATTCACCAAACGGCCTTCATTAAAATGACTATCTATCATTAAAAGAAGATGTTCATTAAATTTAACCGGTACTCTCGTTATCTATGAGATATCTACATATGTTTTAATATAGTTAATAATTCATCACTGATGATTATGTACTCCATTAGTACTGATGATGACTCCTTCCACAGTCATCAGTGATGCCGTACATCTAAGAGGCCTCTTCTTGACACAGCACCATCGGATCTTACAGCCAATGTTACGTTCCTTATTGAATCGAAAATCTCCCACCAGTATAACTGGATTCCCTCTCATAGATTTTCCGAATCGAGGTTCTGAAAATGCAAAAAAATCTAGGTTCTTATAAGCGCCAATTACTCAATTATAATTATAATTGTGTAAGTGATAACTCTTTGTCTGTATTGAAATGCAGTTGCAAAGTATATTTTTCTAGAATACCCAAATAAACTAAAACGAATATTTGTAACTTTATTTTTACCACAACACACAACATACATCAATTATATATAATTAATTTACACAATTCACGCACAACAATAATAGGGAATTAGCGACTAGAAGATAACACCTGACAATTAAGTACCTACTTTTTAAAGAAAGTAAATAAAAGTGCGTTTTAGTAATCGTTAAGATTGCTGAAACGCTGTGTTATATATTCATGACATTTACTAATTCTAGACTAGCTTAAATTTAAATGGAAAAAAACGGGTGTCACATGAAATCTGAAAGTGGAGCTGGTGACGTTCTGTGGTAATCGGTTGGCTTGGTATGCGATGCGGATGAATGAGAAAAAATAAGAGCAGAGGTCTTCCTCTGGTCTTTAAAGAAACGTTGGACGAACTGTGTGAATGATGATATGGCGAGAAAGGAGATGTCTGTTCAGATGACGAGTAAAAGAATGGAAGAAGAAGACATGGTGCGCCGACCCCAAATAACTTGGGATAAGCGCAGAAGAATAATAATATTTAAAAAATGCATTTTATCACTATGGTAACTTTTCACTACTACAGATTTATAACATTACTAAACAAAACTCTTGACAATTAAACTCAATGTGTATGACCATTCTTCTTTATGAATAAACCTTCGAATGTCACTCCAGATCCAGAGCACTTCTTGGAGTTTCTATTAGTGCAGATCCAGAACACTCGATCACCAGAAACTTTGTTTCTTCTGTAGGAGTAGCCATCGCAATGTATGTAGGTTCGGCCATTCTTTTCAATCATGTAAAATCCTGTAAAATAAACAGTAAAAAACTATGTCTCAATAGGTCTTAGTAAAGAAAAATACTGTTTTTGGGACCGATGTAGAAACGAAAAAGATTTTATAAGTCTCAACCATTTCTTTGTTTTAAAGATTTGCTTAGGTATTTCCACTTTTCAAAACTTTAACATACCTTTACATAGAAATAAAACAGCAGGAAATTGGAAATAAAGAAAAAAAAAAGATAACAGGCAACACTTTTTAATTTAGCCAAAGATTTTTAGCAGTAGGAACCATTCCGACATAAAATTCTGGTTTTAAGTCTATCTAGAAATGCAGAACTTGTCAATGCGTGTGCGCAGATTTTTTGAACACGAGACCTTGGTGTGATACCACAGAGCCACAACAAGTTTTAGCGGTTCTTTGAGTACATATCCACCAAACTTTGTCACCAGAACGATTGTTTATCCTGTACTTGTAACCTTCGTAATACAAGTACGATCTTCCGTTCTCCTCCATACATGTTGCTTCAATACCTGCAAACAAACATTAAACATTATATCGTTTAGATATTATCAGCATAGAAAAAAACAGATAAGACTTTTTCCCATGCCTCTTGCGGACATCATCACATTTTCATGAAGAAAGGTGTTATATTAGTTAGGGAATCTGGCTCTATTTTAACAGGACTTTACGACACTAAGAGGTAGGTATTAAAATAAACTATTATTTATTATACTTACAATGTTACATCCTCAACATCGAATAATAACTCAATTTTAGAGCAGTGAAAATAAAAAATATTGTTTGTGAAACGATACCCGTCGTCTGTAGCGAAATCTTGTATGTCCTTCATTACTTTTTTATGTATGGGTGTAAAAAATAAGAAACTTAGTAAAGGAAGATGGAAACAGGAACGTAATGATTCGGAAATTCAAAGAAAAATAAAACAATTGGACCGCAAGTTACGCAAACATATTATTATTTTCATAATTGGTTTTATAGGAAACTAGCTGTGCCCGGCATGCGTTGCAACGCAATTTTTCTACCCTACTTACCCTACCTACCCTATCGATGTTTTTCTCGCCGTAAAAACCATCCTTGGACTTCAACGAACATTTAATAAAAAGAATTGGTAAAGGCGTTGTTGAGTTATGCGCTTACCAACACATTTTGCGATTCATTTTTATATTATAGATAAACGAATTGAGATTAACTATTCCATTTCAGCAACTTTTTCTGCATTCATTCCATGATTATGTTCGTTCACGATTTTGACTAATGTGTCATCGATGGTAATGAGACTGGCTCTACAGCGGTTACTGGTCCACTTGCAGCACCGCCACTGCTTCTTAGTGAACCGATGATCTAGCTGATCACGAATATAATGCGGCTTGTACCTGTTGTACCGATAGCTGTCCAATATGATCACTGGCTTGCCAAATCTAGATGTGGAGAACACTGGAGCTGTGAAGAAGTAAATGTTCTTTTAGATTTTCAGAAATAAATAAGTAGATTAATTAGGTAAAGTTAAAATGAAATACATAAATAAAAGGAATATAAATTGTGTTAATGTGCTCATTTAACGAACAATTTACATCACATAGTAACTGTTTTCCTTTATATACATATACTAAAACAATGTTGATAACAGATTTGTTTTACTAATGTATACTAAAATGAGAAGCTCATGTGTCCCACTGTAGGATAAAGTCTTCTCTTTTTGTAAGTATATACATATTATATACCCAACATTAAATGGTGGTGAAACCTAAATATGATTTTCTAATATTTATCCAATGATACCTACCACCCAACATAGTTAGTCGTCTTATTTTTTTTTTAAATACAGCAGTAAAACGACGAAAAACACTAAGCAGTTTATTCATGCATTTTATATTTAAAAACTAATTTTAGTTCATCACAAACATCATAGTATACAATCACTACCACAGGGTAATATAATCAAATCAAATCATTTATTTCAATTAGACCATTACAGGCACTTTTGAATGTCAAGAAACAAAATGAATCTACAGTCCCGGTCACAAGGCATAATAATTTGTGAAAGTACTGTAATGGTTGAGGTACTTCTTGAAACTGCCTAGTTTGCTACAGATGTCATGGTCCGTACTCAAAAACAAAACTCTTCAGCAAGGACTTCAATTTGAAATTAAATTTGAAAACTAACCATTGTAATTATACAAGGCATTTTTTATAGAGGGTAAGTGAAGTGATTTAGTCAGTTAATTCAATGCACTATAATGTAACAACATAAATATCGTTCCACATTAATTATCACGTCAGATCACCTCAACCCAAAGGAACTTTGAACTTTTTAGCGATACAATCTGGTAGCGGAATCGCGTCTCGATATAAACAAAAGTTTCCTGGTCCAGTGATTATGGAAAATAGAACAGAAGAAAATCCGCAAAAGTATTTTAAAACACAAAATGTCTCAAAACAGCTTGAATCTTCAGCTCAGAAGCCCATGGAAGGCTTTCTGCCAAATGTTCTGCTCATGGGAATGATGAGAGACATTTTCCAGTTTCCCTGCATCTGTGATGATGGAGCCGCTGCACCTTAACGAGGACTTCTTGTAGCAGGCCCACCAGATGGTAGTCCCTAACTCTTTGTACTTTCGGTACCAGAAACCTTTATACCACAGATAGGTCCTACCGCAAATATTTTTGTAAAAGACTGTAACAGATAGAAAAAGATTTACGAATTGGGAGATAACAGAGTCTATTATTACCGAATAAATTATAAACAACGATTAAAGTATTAATAAATTAAACTGCCTTGTGTTCAAACCATACATTGATTGAAATGTGCACTTGACTTATAGCAAAAAAATTGATATTTTAAAACATATTTCCAAGAATATACCAATTTGAAAAACATGTAATATTTTTCTAAATAATTTATTCGTGAATAAAACGGCGTCAGTTATCGTATCAATGCGGACATTTTAAAATATTCTTAAAACTATAGAATAAGTTTAAAAATGTGTTTATGCATAAATTAAACTCAATACTGTATACTTACAGTGCCACTATACGACGAGCGGCACTTTAGTTCACAAATCTGTAATGCGTTGTCTGCAAAGAGACGGTGACGGACGTATACCGTTGACAATACTTGTGCTATCTGACAATCTGTGTCAGCTAAAGTAATGTCAATGTCTTACAGTCAACACATTTGTGTAAACACCGCATTAACAGGATGTACTTGCTGATATAAAATGCAGGTATAGGTAATCTCTTCTGACCTATTAGTAAGTGTTATTCACAAGACTCATGTGTATGATGTCCTTTTATCTTAACGACGCAATCTTCTACGGTAACCGCAGAAGCTTTACAATTTTTAGATTTTCTCCATTTGCAAACCCAAAAACATTTTCCGCATTTCTGTCCCGAATTCCTTGTATAACAATATCCCATGTAGTACAGATGTTGCGTTCCACTTACATGAGATATAAACATGGCTGAAAAGTAGAAAACTAATGTAATGTCTAATGTACATACTTCAAAGAGATTCTTTGTGTTTTGAAAAAATAAACCCTATAAGTCTACGCAGTCAAAAGATATGTTTATGTTGCAAGTTTGTTTGAGTTTGACTCGCTCGTGGCCGGTTTTTTTAATACATTAAATGTGTACCTATGTTAAAAAAGAATAAAATAATATTGCTTGTTTTTAATGTTTAATTCGACATAATTTTGCATAATTTTTAATTTGACGAATAAAGTCCTGAATAAATACCTAACTTAAAGATGCTGATATTATAAAACAATGAACAATGAACGAATAAAAAAACGAATAAATAATGAATGTATAAAACAATGAACATGAAACCCATGTTAATAAATTAATAAACAAAACAGTTACAACAGTTATTAATGAATCGATTTGAATTGTAATCATAAATACGTTGAATCAAAAGTAAAAAAAAATAGATAACATTAATTTCGGATTTCATCGCAGAGTTCAACAACTAGTGATTGTGGTTTCTTCTACACTTGATGATAACGTTATTGAAAGTGGTGATGGTGGCCTTGCAGCCCCTGCTCCTGGTTTTGCTGCAGGTCCAATAACCATAGAGGCTACGGCTTGTATTGTTCTGGTTGAACCTGTAGACACCTATTATGATGACAGGCCGGCCCCGACGAGATGTAGAAAAAACAACTGCAAGGGAAACTCAATTAGAGACATTAGAATTTTTTGAAATACCGCTGTAAAGGTACATAGTAGTAGAACATTTTACAAGTATTAAACATTAAGCAAAATATACAAAGAAAAAATGTAATTGAAAGTAACAATGCAATGGACAATAAATAAATGACAGCAACAAAACTAATTACAAATCATCCAGGTATGTACATTAAAGAAACATTCTAGGAGATTTAATTGTTAATATTGTTTTGTTTAATAAATGAACACAAATAAATATGATAGTCACATGAATATTTTACAATCTGCTGTTGGTTATGAACACGATTACCTAGTTAGCATTAAAAGTTCTAAAAATGATCATTTGTTTTAATGAAATCTTAGATTTACTATTCCCTTTCAGCAACTTCTTCTGCAGTAATTCCATGATTATGTTCGTTCATGAATTTGACTATTGTGTCATCGATGGTGATGAGACTTGCTCGACAGCGGTTACTCCACTTGCTGCACCGCCACTGCTTCCTAGTGAAGACATCATCATACTGATCACGATGAGGCTTGTACCAGTTGTACCGATAGTTGTTCAATAAGATCACTGGCTTGCCATATCTAGATGTGGAGAACACTGGAGCTGTGAAGAAATGATTTTTTTGTTAGATTTGTATAAGAGAAATCAATAATTTAGGTAAAGTAACAAAATATAGACATAAATTAATGCAAATCAAAATCAATGACATAAATAAAATATGCACGTGAGCTCATTTTACAAACATTTTCGAATATTCTTTATAATTGTATTTTGTAAAAATAACCAATGTGCAATTTAATATATTTAAAAATAGTTTCAACATCATTTGCTACTTCTATATTTATTTAGTTCATTTGTCGTCCCCTGACGCTACGGATGAGTATGTCCTCTACCAGAAGTTCTGATGATGACGTTATCGTACGTCGTGACGGTGGCTCGGCATTTGTGCGTCGAGGACCACTTGACACATAGCCAGAGAGCTCGCAGACCTTTGCTGTCACTGCGCCGATTGAACCTGTGGTGACCCAGGTTCAGGACCGGCTTACCGAACCGAGACACCGAGTACCATACGCCTGGAATCGTGAGAAAGTATGAATATGTGTAAGAAATTGGTAGGATATTGGTTTACTTTAGAAAATACAAACATACAGTTTTTTGATGTAGCTGTAATCTGTTATGTGTAACTATGGTTAATTTGATCAGAAATATCAAGTCAATACTGAAATTTATAATAATAATACATAATTCTTGTCATAATAACGTATTGTACGCTTATAAAACATTAAATTAAGGGACACAACAAAGCTTTTATGCTAACAACAACGATATTTTGTGATAAAAAGACATATTTATAATTATTTAGAACGTATATTAATTAAATAAGATAAATTTGAGCCGGAAACTAAAAATCTGGAGAGCTTCGAAACGTGTATGCCTACTTACATCATCGCAAAAAAATGCTCATTTGACGCTTGTATAAACACGAGCTAAATTAATCAACTATCTTCGCAGGGTGACATACATCGTGAATCGGACTGAGAGTACTCGAAGATCACGTTGAAAGACTTGATTTAAGAAGCCCTATCTAGTAGTAGACTATACTTTAAGCTGATGATGATGTACAACATGGATGCCAGCATTTTTTTTTCTGCTGCGATATCGTCTATTCTGCCAGTCGTGCGTGTCTAGTGATTATGTTCATCAATAAACTGGACAATTTCGTTGTCAAAAGTTTTGATGACGGATGGGCAGCCGCTTTGCTTCTTGAGACAGAGCCAGAGTCCTCTAGGCCCAGTTCTGTAGCAGTTATGTTGGTAGTACTTGTAGGGACCCCGCTGTAACATCGGCTTCCCTTGTCGTGATACTGTCCGTATTATAGCTGTAACAACGACACTTTTTTTTTTCATGTACAAAGAGCAAAACGGAAATATTACATATAATTATTTTGGTGTGTAAAATTAAGTATTAATGAAAGCGAAATTATAGTTCTTTAGTTGCACCTATTGTAACAAAGTCATCATAGAGCAGCAATTTTATAATTCATTACTATATAACTGCGAGCTCTAAATTATATTTTGTGCAATAACATTAAGTGGATTTCCTACTTAATCACATCGATAAATAATTATTGGTCCTTCATTAATTTTTATTTTGAAAACAAGAAGATTATCGTTTCGTATTAAAACCATTTTAATTATATTATTATAATATTAGTTATTAAAATGGTTTTAATACAAAGTCAAACAATTTATTACACACACATAGGGTAGTATTTAGAAATAAATCTCACTTCTGAAACCCGGTCCAAAAACCGTATTTGAGATACCGATATAAAAACAAATATTTAAACCCGGTTTGCGACTCGATTTTCAAATAAGATCACTACTAATTTATATATCGGTTCTATCGTTAAGATGGTCTCAAGAAATGGTAGACCTTATCTTAAGACCATCTGCTCATTAAAATCACGTTTTACAATTGGTTAACTTGTGTTGGTTTGTGTACGGTACGTGAAAAAGCTACTTGCTATTTGTGACGCGACGCGTGTGTAACTGTGTACGCGAGTAATTAACAAAATACTTAATAATTATTTTAATTTATTACTTATTGTAAAATAATATATTATTTTATTTTATAGTTAAAATAAAAGAATTTATTAACAGAAACTTTTTCAGTATATTTTTTGACATATCACACTTTAAACACATTCTAGGTTCTGGCAATTCGGCCTTTTTAGCATCAATATGACAGATTCTATGTTATCTATGGTAAAATAAAAATAAAGATCACATTTCACACTCGTATCGAATTTGGTGCGACTGGATATAGAGCTGAGATGATCCTATACTGTATTTATTAATTAAGGAATATCTTAAGAGCATGGTCTAACGTTGAGGCAGATTTATCTCAAGACCACGAGTGACTGCTGCCTGTGCCTTTAGATACCATACGTTTACAAATTAAAATTTCCTCCTAAACCAACCGTTTTTTATCCATAAATACCGCCACAACTAAATCACGATTAACTCTATGGCAACAAGTGAATACAAGAACATATTGCTAACCAGAATTGGTATTCTAATAGTGGCAAAAATCAGAAAAGTATTTGTGAAAATTTTGTGTCCCGAGTCGCAGCCGCCATGCCATGCTGGATTAACCGAACTTTTTTATCAGCTTGCATGGCTATACCATGCAAGCTGATAAAACTTCGCTATTCTTGCTTTTCAAGCTTAATTGTATACGAATAAAATTTTACATTAATAATTTAACGATATCTACTGAACAAAACTAACTGTTTTATGCTTAAACGACACGCGTGTATTATGTGCAACTGCGGAGATAATAAATGAAAGAAATTGATAAGAACATGCGACATATTACCGAGACACGTGGCGCTTGAGGCAAGTCGCGTCGCAAGTCATATATCTCAAAGCAGCGAACAGAACCATGCTATCTAAGAGTTATAATAACAGTAATCAGTAGCATTCCGCTGACGCTTATGGTTGTGCTCGCCATTCACGCTGATGACGTCATTGTTGTAGGTCTTGACAGAAGCCCTGCAGCCAGAGCACCACTTGACGCAGACCCACAACACCTTCGGTTTCCCCTCGCGGTTCGAGCTGTGCTTGTAGTAACGGTTCTCACCCATCTGAAGCATTGGCTTGCCTCTCCTTGACTCCGTGTATGTTATCTCTATACCTATAAAAACAAATTCAACTAAATGGAATTTTAGAACATAAATTTTATAAAACAAGTGACGGTGAGTGGCACCGCTCTTCCTTTTTGTTTCATTAGTTACAGAAATTATATTTGAAATGAACGCAGTATTAAAATTAGGTACACACGGCGACAGATCAACCTATACAAAACCAGTTTATGCGGATCTCTCATTGTACTTGAAATTTATGGTGTACGATCCGTTGTTGAGAGAGCAGCATAAACTGGTTTTGTATAGGTTGATCTGTCGCCGTGTGTACTTGTTGTAAACTGACACTCGGGCTATTCAGTAACTTAAAATAAAACAGCTGTATTTATTTTGTAATTATAATAAATTCTTAGTGCCAAAACAATTTAGAAAACTAACATAAAGGTCAAACCTTAATTAGGTTTAAAATAAATCCCTTATCAAGACTTTTAATGCCCATTCAATCACAGTTTCTATTAAATAGTTTTAAACATATTGCCGCAACGCTATTAACTACAAACAAGCTAAACGTACCAACATGGGTGCATTTGTCGCCTATGGGGCAGTCATCTTTTACAGTCCTTGCATTATGTTAAGGCCATGGATTAAAGTCTACGGTGGTAGGATATATCACCATCCAAATATTAATAAAAATGCCGAAACTGACAGATAATTCTGTACATTATTTGTTATTACGCCGTGTCCGGAGCTACGTCTGCAACAGGTCTGTTCCTGGATTGACTGAACATTAAAAGTGTAACTTATCCGTTACAATTTCAAGTATATTCTTTGTGGAACATGTCTTGGCATACATTTGGTTTCGTCTAATGCTGGTGGTTATGCAAGTTCTGGACAGTGACAACTTCATCATTATATGTCCGTATGGCCGCCCTGCAGCCCGTCGCCCACTTGACACACACAAAGAACCCCCGCTCTCCCTTACTGTTGCTGTGCTGGTTGAAGCGGAAGCCATGATACCAGATCACTGGCTTACCGTACTTTGATTTCGCAAAAACGAAGTCTGCAAAAAAATCTGGGTGTTAAAAAAGTCAATAGATTAGTGCAAGAAAGTGGAAGATACATTTTAAGCAAATCTCGATTTAAAAGAAGCTAATCGTTTTATTTATCAAAATAGGATTGTGAGTTTGGTCTGCCACGGGGTTAGTTATGATAGTGAACACTTTGCGCGTTCACTTTCAAGCGTTCCTTTGAGTGTCGTTAAGTTCCTAGGGAGAATCTTAAGGTACGCGGTATTCAAAGAATAATAATGAAAACATTCAATAAGTTAATGAGAAGAAAACATCAATTCTTTTGTCAGTAATTTTTAATAATACACCCGCATTTCTACAACTACGTAATACGATACATAACGTTATTTATCTAAATACTGAACATGAATATTGGATGTGCACTAACTCAACTTATTCTCTATTTATATCGTTTATTTAATTTATTTATGCTTCAGTATCTAGTATGTATCCTTATGTTTTTGTAACATTAATAATGATGAAATTATTGTGCGACTTAATTTTAGATAATATAATCTACTATATAAAAATAAGTCGGGTTTTCCTTCCTGACGCTATAACTCCAGAACGCACGAACCGATTTCCGCGGTTTTGCATTCGTTCGAAAGGTCTCGGGCTCCGTGAGGTTTATAGCAAAGAAAAGGTAGGGTAGTTAGAAAGGTAGAAAATTGCTTAACAACGCATGCCGGGGCACAGCTAGTCATTTTCTAAAATTTTACCAAAACATAATACATCCTTACTAATATTATAAAAGTGAAAGTGAGTTAGTTTGTTTGTTACGTCTTCACGTCTAAATGGCCAAACCGATTGCCTTACGGACGAAGCCGCGGATGGAAGCTAGTATAATTATATTAATAATATTATTACATTATATGAAAATTCTTAGTTATAAATTATTATAAGTCAAATATTATATATATAAGCCCTTAATCGAGATCACTCGGGTGATTATGTTCATTGAGTTTCTTAATTATTTGTTTTTCCCAAAGCACGAGGGTGGCCTTACATCCGAAGTTCTTCTTGCTACATTTCCACCACGTTTTGTCGTTGTAAGTAATCTGCTTACTGAATCGATATCCGGAGTACACTGCAACAGGCCGACCTTGCCTGGACCTCTCGAATTGTACTTGTTCTGAAAAAAATAACACTAAAATGTATTTTTAATGTATGTATTCACAAATTGGTAACTTACAGATTTTCATAAATAGCAGTTGAATGTATCATCTAATGGCCACATAAAGGAAAATAAAACAAGTAATAAGGCGAGCTTGCGTTCTTAAGTCGACATTATCATAAAATATATCATGTTATGAATACTGATATTCAGCTGAATTCGGTAAGACTGAAAGCCGACCCCAATATAGTTGAGCTATGTTATAAAAGGCAGTTAAGTTTTTTACACCCACTTATTCTGTCAATAAAAAAAGGAGTTAAAGTAAATTAGTTTTATATTTTTGTCTTATAAAATATAAGTAATAAAAAAAATATCATTTGGGTAAAAGTATAAAATGTGAACAATTATATTATTAAGTTATAATTAATATAATATGTAATTAAGGCACTTAAACATGTTAGAAAATAAGGCACTCTGTATTTTTAACATTATGAATATAATATTTAGTGGTTATGTTTATCATTAATAGAATGCGTGGCTCCATACAAAGTGATGATTCTGGCTCGGCAACCTTTGCACCATTTAGTGCACCTCCATACTTGTCTGATGTCTGATTTTAGATCCTTCAGACTATATCGATTCCCTTTGTAGGATAACATATTATTTCCTCTTTTCGATAAAATGAACACCGGCTCTGGGAATAACAGAAATAATACAACATAAGAAATTGGTTCTACTATGCCAGAAAAGTAGGACTAAGTATAAGTTAATATAACTAACTTAATACTAACACTGAAACAGATATTTATTCCAATCAAATTTATCTAATCGTTGATTTGAAGAAAAGCTTTAAACGTGTTTTAAATTAATTAAAATATCGAATAACCGATTTAATTTAATTATATAATGACCGAACAAATGGGGCAGACCACCACGGTGTGCTCCAGTGTGTCCTCTAGGCGTCGTCACAATGGTTATCGGGCCCTTCCTCTCGCCCGATTACATACAGGAACCTCCCCAACTAAACTTATGCGGTAAGGACCTGTGTCCGGCAGTAGGCAAGGACGCCGTGGCACCACTCTAGTCACTCCTCGAAGAGGGGACTTTGTGCCACTCTCCATGCCACCATGAGATCGTTCTCCGGTGCGATCTCAGACAGATTGCTGGCGTTTTGCCGCGCGCCACTCGTACAGGCGCGTGAAGGTAGATCTGGAGGCAATAGCTATTGCCTCCAGATCTACCTTCCAGATCATGATCGTTGTGTTTATTCAAACAAAATCAAGATATTTACATGTTATTTTATTTCCATAGAGGTACCAGAGGTACCTACATATATTAAAGTATCAACACAAATGGACACTATTTCAATCACCACTGTATTTTGGTCTTTAATGAGAATGCTCGTTTCCTATCTTAACGATGTAGTCTTCAAAGGTAGTGATGGCAGCCCGACAGCCGTGTGCCCATCGCGTGCACACCCATCTCTTCCTCGGCTTATCTCCTAGAGTGGCCTTGTTGAAGCTAAAGTTGTGATTATTGTACTGGATCATCTGGTTTCCCCGCTTCGATGTAATAAACACAACCTTTTCTGAAAAAGACAAGAATAATTATATCCCTTAAGTAAAATATTTACTAAGAAACACAAGTGCCATATAGTCTGTCCATCAACACTGGTACTGTTTGCTGGTAATTTTTCAATAGTATAAAAATAAACTAACATCAAGAAAATTCAGAAACAAAATTCAAAACATTGCAATGGAACCACTACCTACAACTAATAATTCATCATGTCTGATAATCACGAACCTGAACTGAACTGGTTGGCCGAGTTGACTTCAGCAGTGCTGCAGTACACATTATGCGTCCATACTGCAGGCAGGCAGACAAAGGGAAACGAGAGAATTTTAAAATTAAAACAAAAAATTGGACCACTAAGACAGGTTTATTCCGAAGGTATTGTGCCCATACTGCAAAGCAATGACAAGCGTTGTCGCAAAAAAAAAACAAAAACCGTGGAGTACCTTTAGATAGGTACTTATATCTGCATTTCATTTTGACACAAAAACTCTTAATTTTTTTCCAGAAACAAAAATACTCTCATTTTTTTGGAAAAACAGTAGTGGTGTAGAAGAATATTATGTCCTCCTTTTTTAAAGCCGTCGATTACAGCTTATTTATAATCAATGTCTTGCTCTCTTTTTCGTCACATCACTCATGATTATGGCAGATCCTATAAGCAAACATGTTGTTATCGAAAGTGGTACCGTGGCCTTACATCCTCGTCCCGTTGTACAGATCCATCGCATATTTGGACCTTTATAATGTGAGTATTTATTAAAACGGCGATGAACGTTGTGAAAAATAACAATAGAAAAAAGAAATTTTCAATTTTCTAGAGTTTGTGATCAAACTTAAAAATCCTAGATCTCCTAAACTACATGCCAAACCTCAAAGTCAGGGTGCTCTTCTCTATATGTCTATTTAAATAATGTTTAAATTCACCTTCACCATAGTTTTGGAAACTGACACAACCCTTGGCAAATAAAAAAAGCAAATAGACACTTGTAAACTTTTATATTTTTAAGCAACCGATTCATTACATTATTTAACGCTGTATTAAAACCTTATTACTATCCGAACAAATAGTCATCTGTAAATATGATCTGTCAGATAAATCGGTAGTTCAAAGGCGACTCCGATTGCACCGCGTACTACATAGTCATCGAATGGTTTGGTCTGACATGGAACAAAAGTCAATGAGTGTGGTCATGTTTAGCTGCTATTATAACGTCATCAATGGTAATTAGTGAGGCAGGGCAGCGGCCGGACCTCGCCTTCACACAGTACCACCAGGCCCTCGAGCCACTAGTTCGAGGGTGCTGGTTGTATCTATACTGCCCCATATTAATTACCGGTTTTCCATACCTTGAAACGCCAAACTGTATTCGCTCTGAAATGAAAATTCAAGCTATTACGGTGCTGAAATATAGAACGGCATTTTTTATAATTATTTTAGCATTAAAATACAAGGTATTTTTTTAACATGAGTAAATAAATGATTAGCAACATCGGAATTAATAACATACGCACTGGGCCGATTGACCAGCCTGACCTCAGCAGGCCATTTCATGCAAAGACAAAAATCAAATTTCCTAATATAAAAGTTATTTATTTTATTTAGTTAAACTACCAGAACTCTCTCGGTACTTTTGTGATTATAATTAGTTAACTACAATTTATTTTCTAGATTTTGATTATTGTGTTAATTATCACGCTGTACCAAAATAGGGAGGAACTGAGTCTTCTACTACAGGTATTAGTTGTCTAAAAGAAGGTTCCGAAGACAACTATTTAAACGAATCACATGAACGATCAATGGTTACAAGGACACACGCACACACACGCGCGCTTTTACAACGGTTTTTTCTGAATGTTTTCTATAATAATTCGAAATTTAAATAAAAAGCAATATTAAGGCTGATATTCAGCTCATTTATAAACGCGAAACAATATTAAACTTTAGGCCTACCATGACGTCTTAAAGCAGAACTTATTCCACTGAGGGAAAGAGATGGTGCTAGACACCCTGTATAGCTCTGTCTCTTTCCCTCAGTGGAATAAGTGATAGCTGTTACCTCCAACGCCCGTAATTCAGCTGATTTCAGTCAACTTTTTAGACAATGGGAAATTGTCAATAATAAATACTTCATTACTGTTCACAATCCAATCAAATAGTTTAGTAGACTATATTATTGATATTGTTTAATACACTAAAACATCTACATCAACATCTGCTTAGCCTTTTTAATGTATGTTAGGGTCGGCTTCCAGTCTTACCTATACTGAATACCAAAGTAGTCTACATGAAGCAACCACCTATCTCCACAATTCAGTTAGTACTGGGTAATACAATACTCCTAGGTAAGACTAGTTGTCAGACTTTCTGAGCACTGGCTACCTGTAACGACTGTCAATGATCCACAAATAACATCGAGACCAATAGCTTAGTATACTGCAAGACTCGGACGAAACACTGAAGGTCACCCATCCACAGACCATCTTAAGCAAGCGCAGCTTAACCTAAAGATCGACCCCAGCTGTTAATAATTTAGTATTAAATGGGAAAAACTTAAGTGTATTTGCCAGTGTCCGACCGAAACTATTTTGACGGCCGAAACCGAGACCGAAAACGAATTTCGGAAACGGCCTTTGTTTTGGCCGAAACCGAAACGAAAATCGAAACTCCCTTACAAGGATCAGATTTATCACTTTAATCACTTTTATCAATCTGGACACTTTTAATGTACACGTCTAACTATTTCATTCTCACATATTTGTGTTATCTCAACATGAATGATGTAACAATGATCTTGTAAAATTATTATGATTTAAAAGAATGTCCATGGAGTGTCTTGCTCATTCTTGTCGCTTTGGAATGGGCAGCTACAGTACTTTTGTTATGTGTGTAGAAGTTATTTTCCATCGTGTAGCATAATTTAGTTTCTTAACATTCAAAAGTGGCTGTGATGGTCTAAGTGAAATAAATGCTTTGAGTTTGATACAAAACCTGGTACGGGAAATCTACGGTGAAGGATTTTCATTTGGTTAAGCAGATTTTTTAAAACGTAGCTAGCTAGCGTAGTAGTAGTAATAAAAGACAGATACACACTTCAACCTTTAAGATCCCTTCTTTTTTGGCCGGGGAAGCAAGTGTGCCTTCTTCAATATTTTAACTTGCAAAAGGGTATAGCGGAGCGGACTTTTCGCTATTAGACCAGATAAGCTCGAACAAATACACTTTGTTTAAAAAATATATACTCACCCACAAAATAATAGAGGAAACGTTAAAAGGACGTAGCAGTACGGCCATGGTTATGGTGATGTACAATTTTATAAATCTCGTTTTCGACTGTGAAGATCCTGGCCTTGCAACCGTAGGAGACCTTCACACAGATCCAGCTCTCTTTGGGACCCTTGCCGCTCCTTCGCTTGTTGTATCGATACCCATCGTACTCTAGGACAGGATTCCCAAATCTTGATTGTAAAAACACCAAACCTGAAAGCGAGAAATAAAAAACAGTTGTAGTGAAGAGACAAACATACCACAACTCTTCCTTTCTTCTTCGTCTCCCATACCTTGAAACGCCAAACTCTACTGTCTCTGAAACATAAATTAAATGAAAACATAGTGTAAAACTCAGATGACATTTTAGCGACACTACAAACAACTGTAAGCAAAATGTACTACAGTGCCATCTATGGCATAATGATTTTGTTGAGATAAAAAATCTTTGATTATGATATCAGTTATTCACAGGGAATGCAATCTCAAAATATAAAACATCAATCAAGTAATAATTTAATAGCATTCAAAATTGTTGTTTTATTGTGATATTTAACACGCAAAGACAATTAAAGCCTATGAGATCAACGCACATTTAGATGTTATTTTTTATCGGTCCTTGTTTTACAAACAGTGTTCAATTGTGATTATGGTCAGTCATGGCCTTAACAACTTGGTAGTCGATAGTGGTTACTTTCGCTCGGCACTTGCTCGCGACTCTCCTGGCACAAACCCAGTGGATCTTGGGCTCCTTGCTGCCGGCCCATTTGTTGAACCGATGCTCTCCCATGAGGAGCAGCGGAAATCCTCGTTGAGATGTAGTGAACTTTATTTCTGAAAAATAATGATGGTTATAAACGCCACGTTTATGCTTAAGGACATCAATTTTGTATGAGTTACTTTTAAGGCTTTCTGTAAAGCTATTTTATCAAATACTATTGCTTTTTTTACATAACCTCCCAAAAAAGTTCATGTAAAATAAGCAAAAGTATTTGATAAATTATGGTTTAAATTATAAATTTAGAGTAGGTATGGTAGGATAGGTAGAGGATAATTCAACTTTTATTTTTAGAATTTTAATATGTAATTGTTCAACAACTTCTGCACTGTGATATTACTTTTGATAACTTTTACAATTAATATATAAGTATACATTGAAAACAAAACTGGTCAGTTTCAGTTTCATAAATACCCGAAAATCTTTCTTTTCAGGTTTCACTGAATACTGGTAAGTCATTTAAAATAGTTAATCTTAATCGTATTTTTTTGTATTTATTACATCTGATCCCGTCTCTACGGGTGGTTGTGATGATGCAGGGGTTTAATAACCTGGTTGTAATAGAGGACGATGGTGCACTTACACCCCGACGGAGACTTCACACAGTACCACCTGGTCATCGGAGGCTTGCTGGACATGTGCTTCGAGAAGCGGTAAGACTTATAGCAGAGTAACGTCGCTCCCCGTTGTGACGTCGTGAAAGATACACCTTAGGAAACAAAAGCATATCTGATACATAAATAACTTGATACAGGTGAGTTATCTCTCGCCGCTAGAAAACTACTACTTATATAAGAAAAAAAAAACGTGAGTAAACTTATTCCAAATGGACTGTATTAACTATGCATTCACAAAAAACAGCTCTAATAAACTTCTATTAACACCTTCCTATAACGTCAGTGAAACAAACCAAAGTCTTTCAAAAAACAACGGTATAGTTTGGTCAACAATAACTAACATCGACGTACATATTGCAGCACTGCATACGTAATGCAGTGCATAAAGAATGACTTAATATTAATGTAACTTCTCAATAAACATTTCACAACAAAATATTAATATACAATGACAACAACTCACGGTTCTTAGGCTTTGATTTTCATCTACACATTTCAATTCAAAGGAATTAGTTCGAACCGTTCATTATTAAAATAACTATAACTTAAAATACGTTCCTAAAGTCAAATAAAAAAAATATAATAGACTTGGCACAATTTGTTAAGTTTTGTAAGGCCACACGTTCCTAATCTAGTCACTTATCATAAAGAATGAAGCACATGCAACATATTATATAATATAAAACATTTAAATGAACTTAATGCAAAAGTATGGCTTTAATGGGTAAAGGTATGTACTTAAATAAATAATTTGTGTACAAACTAAGATTACAACTGAGCCAAGAACCGTTCAGCAGTCCAGCACACCTCTGCTGAACTTGCTGCAAAAAAGCTATTGAAGGCTATTTATATTTCTTAGTTACAGGGCCCTTACCCCCGAATACTGAAACGTCACTCAAAATTTAAGTCCCACTTAAATTTAACAGAGACTCAGAAGTGACGTTTGACCATACAAAATCTAAAGTTTAAGAGCTGCTCAAATGTTAAACAGCCCTCACATTGAGTGACTTTTCAGTATTCGGGGGATAGTCTGCTATTACAAGTGTCAGAATGGTCGATCACTGATAGCATAATGGTCGATTTTGACAAGTTTAGTATGTAGCAGATTACCAAACTTGTCAAAATTAACCATTATGCGATCAGTGATCGACCATTCTGACACTATTGTGATAGCAGACTAAGGCCCCTGATTGTTTACCAAAGGGTCTGTAGGTACTTACTATTATTTTGAAATAATTTCACTAATAAAATCCAATACTTTACAATTTGGTTCAGTCTACTACTTATATAAAAAATATATAGGAATATTGAAAACAACAAAACTTCCCCGAGCAATAACCACAAAACTAACAACACGGGGTCAAAATATGCACCATGTAATCCGTGATTAAGACCTACTGAAATGTGAAAAAAAAGGATATAAACTTAATCTGACAACTATTACTACATAGGCTTAACTTGACATAATGATGAGCAGTATTTTATTGCGACAAGTTAAGCCACATTAAAAGATTATTTCTGAAATAACAGCACTCAGTTTTTGAACATTCATATTTAAACTTATTACTTATGCCCTGTACCTGCCTGCCTGTAGTATTATTGTAGGTTTATTAACTAAGTAGTGCTAAAAACGTCGTTTTCACACAGTGTCAATATTGGATGGAATGTTATCAGAACGTCAATCTTTGTGGTTGAATATACTTCATTAAAACGTAAATACTATGGTTTACTAATGCATTACATATATTAACAAAAAAAATTATTAGGAATTTTCTCGATAACCTCGACGGGAAAAAAACATTCAAAACTTTATGACATTTCGAATGTTTTTTTATAAACTGACGTGGAATTATACATCGTCAGGGATGAATATGTTCCCCGGCAGTTTTGACGATAACGTCGTGTTTGGTGAAGAGCGTGGCCTTGCATTTCTTCCAGCTACAGTACCAACGCTGACCAGTTCCTTTGGATGCCCCGTGTGCCCAGAACTTGTGTGTGCCCACCAGGATCATTGGCTTACCGAACCGGCTCTTGCCGAAAACTGGCACTGAAAGAAATCACAATCGAAGACCGCAAGTTAGGGGAGGGAAACAAACAAAAAAAAACAGATATGGTGGATAGAATAACGTGTGACATTTTGGAAATATAAAATAGTTTCATGCGATCGTCACTGAAGGTAAACCTATATATCAGCCTTCAGTGATTATCCGTACAATTTAACGTAAATAAAAATAAAACACCGTTATATAAAAGGAATTAATTAAAATGTAATGAAATTTCGAGTGCAGTTTAAATCAAATTCTTCCACTAAGTGGGAAATTCAACCAGTGTTAGGTATGTCGATTCCAATCTATTGCATTTACAAATCATACATTATGATTTAAGAAACTACTACTTAAGAACACTAAAGCATTGAACACTAAAGCATTGAACTCTAAAGCATCAATTATACCAAGATGTCATGCGACTAGAAAAATCAAAAATAAAATACACAAACAATGATTTTTTTTCTCTTTTTTTTTATTATTTTTAGGCTCGCGTTTGACCACTATCTCACCTGATGGTAAGTGATGATGTGGTCGACGATGAAGCACGCTTACCTAGAAATAACCTATTCACTCTTGACTTGAAGACCCCCAGGTTATAGCTGTCAGGAAATACAGACTCCGGAAATGTTCAAAATTTAAGAAAGTAACCAAAAAAATATCAATTAGGATAATATAACCAAAACAAACAGATTGAATGAATTCGAACTAAAAACTAGCCAACCAACTTAGAACTAGAAACTTTAACTGTCATCTAATGCTGATGCTCATTGGTTGTCTTGACGATGACGTCATCGAGAGTAACGATGGCAGCCCGACGCTATCTTGGAACACGTCCAGCGCCGCCGACGGCCGCAGATAGATACGGTTGATCGCGTAAAGCGATAAGGTCCCAACTCTATTACAGGATTCCCAAATCGACTTTCACTGAACACGGGTACTGCGAATAAAACACACCTCAATAAATAGCTACGCGTTAGGTTACCATGACGTCTAATAACATTGATTGGATTATTGTGTAGAAAAGTGACGGCGTACGATACCCTGTATAAGTCTGCCTTTTTCCCACAATGGAATGACATTTAAGAAATCCTGCTTTAACAGAGCATACACAAGTACAATCAACACGTGGATTTTAAAAAGTGAACTGCTCTTCACTTTTTACAATCCACGTGTTGATTGTAGAATTAGGAAAACGAAACAGAAAATATAATGAAATATTTAATGTACAAAATATTTAAGTATAAAGGTAAACCAATACCAACAATAATTCATTGTTTTTAAACACTAAATAATTCTTAAAATAACCAACTTCTAAATGTTTTCGTGTTCTACAGCAAACAATTGATTCTGTTACAGAAACATCATAATCTTGTAGAGTAGAATTATCATGATATCACAGACCGAAGGTCCGAGGACCGATATTAGTTGACACATTTTCATTATTATCAATCCCTCAATGCTGACGACCGGGTCCATTTTACTGGCCTCGGAACAATTATTAAGTATAACATGCCCCGGTCAAACTGATAGGTAGACGCAATATACAATTTAAAGGTTAAACTTACAACTCCAAAATCGCAGTGATAGACCGCACCGACTACTGCTTTCAAAATAACTCGATATAAACGATTCCATTGATGGCGACACCGTCGCCCGTTGTAATGCGCCATAGAGTTACACAGAATTCAGAACTGGCACTGTAATCTGTTACTGCGAATATTCGACTTTATAGATACATTTTACGATCGGAAGTCGCCTGCACATGGTATAAGATTTGTAGCTTAGATAACAACAAGCAGATTCCGCCATGTTTGAACCATGAAATGATTTTGAAGGAGTAGGCCAATGTCAATTGGATACAAAATAGTTTCACTTACAGATTGACCAACATTGTCCAGCCATTTAACAAGTTAAAAATGGTTGTGGTTTAAATTAGACCTGATTACATTTTCCCCGAGTGTAGTGATTCTGGCTCTGCATTTGGTTCTGGTCTTCGTGGTGCACTGCCATTGGTCATGGCCGTTCCGTCGAATGACCCCGGAGCGAGCAAAGCGAAATCCGTTCGCGACCAGGAGCTCCGTTTTCCGATCACTCAGTATTCTGTGGACTAGCGAAATAATGAGGAGTTATAGCTCGGTTTTCTTTTTATAATGAAATTGTTGTTAAAGGTTGATATATAAATGATGAACAACTATCAGGGTTACATCGTGTTTATTTCAATGGTTATGCGTCAAATAACTTTTTATTACTAAATTGTCGACAGTTGTGACGAACGCCTTGCATTTAGTTCGGGTCTTTCTTGAACATGCCCAACGGATTGTGTTCGTACACGTCTTAGACTTGCTAAATTTGTACCTTCCTACTTTCACCATCGGGTTACCGCATCTGTTATGTATCCATTCAACTAAAATAAAATTGAAAACCATCTTTGAAATCTCTCGCATTTTAATCAACCAGTAGCAAAAAAGTTGTTTGTTTATTTAGTTGTTTTTTGGCATTCATGCAATGAATAAAAAGGTAAACGAAAGAAAATTTAAGTAGGTAAACGATAAAAAGAAGCCAGTTCTAGAAATATTTAATGCATGACACAATTAAACGATTCAATGACTATGTTTGAAAAAGGTCTTTAGTACATGACTTATTTTTATACTGTAATATAATACACAAATATTTTTAATAATCTCAATTCTAATCTCAATATTTACTGGCTACAAATAGGGACAATTAATTAAAACTAAGTAGATACTGAGTGCGTATACCTTTAATAGAGTATTTTCGACAGTCAGGAACATTAAATGGTAGCTTAAGATACTCGAGGATACTGCTAAAGAATTGAATAAATACCATCACCAGGATTGAAACATTAATAAACTCAATGATTATGCTTTAAATAACTCCTTATAACTAGATTGTCGACGGTTGTGACGAACGCTGTGCATTTAGTTTGGAACTTTTGTGAACATGCCCAACGAATTTTGTTAGTACAGGTCCTAGACCTGTTAAATGTATATCTTCCTATTTTCACCATCGGATAACCACACCTGTTCCGTGTCCATTCAACTGAAATTTAAAAAAAAAAACTTAAAAAACGTTCTCGTGCGTCAATGTACCATCTACCTATCTATTTTTAGTGAAGCAGTAAAGGAAAGGTCGTTGATTGAATTGAGAAGATCATAACCAAAATTACTATCCTTTGGCATTTATTCAAATATTACTAAAAGGTAGATTATCCAACATTTAATAGGGATACGAAAAATAAACAACAGGGATAGATGAACGATGATTCGATTTACTCAAATAAGTAATCCATACGATGACATTGTTGGTCAACGAAACTGGACCTTGAAATCGATACTTTGAAAACGATATTTTTCATCAACATGCTTTAGGTAAATTTAAGGTAAATTCTAACTTTAATAGTAAAATTAGAACAATAAATGAAGAAACAAATCGTTAAATAACAGAGTGAAATTACTTTCATTTCGAAAAAAAAAAGTATAAACTTATCCTAATTCACGTGATTATGTATTAAATTGCTCCTTGCAATAATGCCATCAATGGTTATTATAAACGCCGAGCATTTTGTACGACTCCTTGTGGTGCACTGCCATCTTGTCTTCTGACCATTATTGTACGACTTGGAGAAACGAAAGCCATCCGCCGTCAGCATCTGTGTTGTCCCTCGTAGCGTTACCATTTCCTTCACTGCAAGTATTTGATATAGTATGTAGGTATTTAGTTGGGTAAATGTAAATAAAATAAACCCTAGTTATCCTTGTGTGTACCACCAGTGTTCTCCTTGTGTAGAAACAAGTTTCATACTGTAGCATCCGCTTTTGACTAAACACACAATTGACTAACTACATCACAGGCTCACCATACCACCAAGCCCCAGTCCAGGGTAGCTTCTACCTTCAAATTTCCTGCCATCATGCCGACTGACAGTTGACATTAGTGATAGCTCCCTGACTGCTTGTGGTCGCGAGATAGTGCACTTCCATAAAATAGAAACACTACACGTAACCAGTTCTTACCTACCTCACCTAAAATTGTTTATTTTTGTTCACAATGTATGTGGAAAACAATGTTCTAAGCTGCTTTTCATTATTGTGTTTTCAGTAGGTACAAAAAAGTAGTTCTGAACTGCTACGTAGCGAATAAGTATACTTTCGACCAACGCACCTTTTTGTATTTGATAACAAAGTAGTGTCAAATGGACGTAAAAGTATATTTTTTTCCCATCCACGAGGGTCAGTCTTTAAACCTGAGTGTCAGACTTTTATTGACTGAAACTCAACCGTGTACCGCCTGTTGCCCATTCGAATAAACCCGCAATAAAAGTACCCTTAGCGAAGAACAAACTTGTTCTCTCCATTATTGTGTGATTATTAGAGACCTAATATTTCTAAAAAATAGGTTGTCGTTCGTACAGTATAGTAAAATATAGGATTATTGTAAACCATTCATATTTCAGTAATCTTCATTATTAAAAACCGGAGACAACATTTAAACAGCTAAAAGAAATATTTTAATGATAATGAAAGGCAAAATAATTAGGTTTTCCTAAATAATGTCTTCTCATGGTTGTGATCGAGACAACACTTGATGATGATGTTATCTTCGATCGTAATGATAAAGGCCTTGCAGTGAGTGCGGTGCCTGCCGGAGCAGCGCCATCTTGTTTTGCAACCTACGATGCTGTCTTTGGAAAACCGGTACCCGTCCAAGTACAACAGCAAAGTTCCCCTTTCTGTCTGAAAAACTGAATAAAAATAACGTTTTAGTACTTAGTGCAGTTACAAATAAAGTGTTCATTGTTCGGGTTTGGTATTCTACAATATTTTGTGAAGAAGGTAAATGGTAGAATATATAGACCATAGTGTTAAATAAACCTTTTTTTTCTTCGTTTATTCATTTTTACACATATTTTTTTTTATTCCTTATTAAATTAAACAAAAAACATTTGAAAGTACAAAACATAGTAACCCACTGGTATCGGAAACAGGGTCCAAGCTACCAGCGGTCAGGGCTCCATAGAAAGGACAAAATTCAACTCTTTAAGACTACGCATTCAAAAGATATAGCCGTTTATGTCACAAGTTTGTACGGAACCTTCGATGAGGGAGTCCTACTCACACTTGGCCGGTTTGACTTGATATAAAATCTCTTTACCAAACAGTTTCCTAATCGTCGTAAGTGTTTTTCCGAACTTTATAATAAACTTAACAATTTAAAATTAAATTAATTTATGTCGGAAAACTAAGATTTTTTTATTTCTTTACGAAAGCTTATGTAAAAATCAATGCTTATTTCATAATAAAATAGAAAACTACCCATAACTTTCTTATTCTAGTATAATTGTCTTCGTATAAAAATATGATTTATTATTCTTAGCTACTGGTCTTTATTTAATATCACATTGGAATCAACTAAAGACACAAAGAATGTAAAGCTGGTAAAATACTCTAATAAATATACTATACTTATTTGTATGAAAATCACTGTTCCTGCAACATTAAGTCTAACAATTGTTATGCCTACTTAACGACTCCAATTCGTGCCTACCTTCCTATTCGTGTCTAGTGTCCACCTAAACTGGGCTGTTACAAAGGCACGTTCCTAAACAGGTTAAATTTTAACTGAAGAAACATTTTTGGGTTACACAAAAAAAAAAAAAATTGAAATTTAGTATTAGGTAGGTAATTGCTTTTTACTCTATCATACAAAATGTAACTCAACCACTAAAAATGTACAAAAAATACGTTTGCTGTTTTAGAAGTTCAAAATCAAAATCTTTTTATTTCACAAGGACCTACTCACTTATAAAACGTTGAGAGAGTTCTCCGTGGTTACTTTTTCAAAATAAACAATATTGTTGTTACAGCGTTAGTACCTACTTAAGTATTAGAGAGTGAAAGAAAGAGATGTTAACAAAAGTTAACAAGGCGCACAGAGTTAGCAGTTGGTTCAAAAAAGTTGTTTAAACCCATTAGTACTACCATTACCCAAAATATAATCCAATGAGATCTATGCCGTCCTATATTATAGTAGTGCCGTAAACAACCGTTATGCGTAATGATTGTGTTCCAAACAACTCTTCAGGATCTGTTCGTCGACTGTAGTGAGAAACGCTTTACACTTCGTCCGGTATCGCACGGAACACTGCCATCGAATCTTCGAACCCATGATTTTCTCTTTTGAAAAGCGATACCCTCCAACCAGCAACATTACTGTGCCTCTATTTGTTCTGTACTTAGTCACTGAAAAAAAAACAAGTATAATTATTATCAATTTATGCATATAATCTTTAGTCCCTCCTCCTTTATGTATTTGCATCATGACAATCTATCTCGGGGTAATAACAAACGAAACAAATTAATGCAACGAAAATTTACTGTTTAATAATACAAGCATGTACCAAAAAATTCCACTCCAATTATTTACCAAAGACAAAAAAATACTTTCAACCTCATCCGTAAATAAAGGTAATTTGGCTGCTCGACAGAAAACTCTGTAGTAAACAAAGTAATTTAATATAAGAACGGCTTCCATATTGTTATTCGTTGCCACTGGTTCACCCATGGTTATGGTTGTAATTAGCCTTGATGATAACCCCTTCGATGGTACAGACGAAAGCTTTGCATTTGGTCTGCCCGTAGGTGGAACACGTCCATTTTGTTTTCACCCCTCGTACTATTTTCTTGTAATAGTGATAGCCACCAACTTCTAACATTACATTTCCTCGATTTGTCACTAAAGTTTTCACTGAAATCACAAACAGTAAAATGTAAGGTTTTTTAATGGATACTGATGACAGATTAAAGGTATTAAGATGGAAAAATTGTTTTAGAGATGAATTATATAATTTTATACACTGATTTGATTTACATCAGCCGACAGTTACTGCTATTAATAGTTATGTAAGTAAGTTATCATAAATACAAAAGAGTACGACAATGGACATTAAATTAAATATCGCAATAACATGAAGAACTAGTGCTTCTCTAAGGGTAGTTTTGCACCCATTCGCTTAATATGGCACGGGATGGTTATGTCGAAGAAAAATCTTTACAGGATCACCGGCAATAGTGACGACGTATGCTTAACAGTTAGTGAAGTTTTTGGTGGAACACTGCCATCTGGTCTTGCAGCCAGAAACCCTGAACAAGTGAGCGGTGGCCGCCAGTTTCTAACGCCAGAGTACCTGTTCTTGTTTGTATCTGCGTCACTCTCCTCAAAGATTCGCTTAGAATAAGCTAAGTTATTTCTCTTTTACAAGCTTTACAATGATGTACGTCTTAATCACCGACGGTCCTCTTGATTTAGAAGATTTTGTTGTCAGTAATTACACCGAATTTCATATGTCCTTAACAAATAAAACCGTCTTCTAAATAAAAAGCTTTAAAATGATAGATTCTATGTCTCAATTACCGACTCTTCTTCTATCTCCTTGATTTAAAACGATTTTGTTGTCAGTACTTACATATAAATCCGTTGAGTTGTTTTTGAATGAAAATGTATCAAACATCCAGTTTGTAATTCATTTATAATAAAAGTAGAAAATATGTTTACCTAAGTGCTTCATTTATTTATACAGGTAACACTAATTATTATAAAACTTAATTACAAACAGTTTAAATTTATTCTAAATTCAACAGAATAAGTATTGTCTGTCTGACTAGAAACTTCGAAGAAACACATTCTTAATTTTAGAAGTGCCTATTATTTCCAACATTCATAAACAACATTTAATATTTAATAAGAGTTACTCGCTATGGTACACAAAATGGTCACTTACTCAACAACAAAATTCCAAGCTCAAGTTTTGGTTCTATGCTCGAATCGTGTGGTAGACACGATGGCAGGTCAACCTATTAACCTAAACCACAATTACCTGATCTCTCTACTACGGATCGCACACAGTAGTAGAGAGCTCAGGTTAGAATGGTTTTGTGTAGGATGATGTGCAGGTTGAAGTGCAGGTTGATGTGCTGACGTGTTAACATGGTCCTATATGGGCCCCGGTGTGAGTGCAAAACAAAGAGGTTTGGAAGAAGAAACACGCAAAGTAGGCTACAAGAAAAAAATTCAAACCTACATAAGTGCTGCAAGGTTCTTTTGGCTCTGAATGACATTGACAGGAGTTGTTGTTGGAGCCAATGGCAATGAAATAACACGATGACGATCGTAGTTACCATTAAGAGCACGCTCCACAAGTAATGTTCGGCACTATATCAAGTGTATCACTAGGACCTAGGATATTCGGTAAAAACGTTTAAAACTAGTCATCGACATTCATGTTTATTCATGATTGTTTAAGTATGATTATGAACAAAACTTTTCTTCACAATTCTTCCATAGATGGTCGTGATGAATGCCTTACATCTCAAGCGCCTCCTGTGCCCACATTGCCATCTTATCTTTAAGCCGAGAGTCTTTTCCTTGTAGAAACGGAAGCCTTCCACCACCAATATTGGGTTGCCTCTATTTGATATGTAACTCGACACTAAAACAAATGAAAATAAATGCTATATATTGAATGGGTCGATCAAGGTAGGAAAAAAACCGCAACTAAAAGTTTTAAGCACAAAAGTGAGATAAGTACACACCTATCAAAGCAAGTACGCGTGGCTTCAAATACTTAAACAAAATAGTTGTTGTACTATTATTGGATGGTTTTGGTATTAAAAGGCTTTTATTCTTAGCTGTAATTATGATCAAAACAGTTCATAACAACTATGGCGTTGCTATGTTTATTAGGCCTCACAATTGTTTAATTTCTTGTTGCCAAAACTCCATTTTATCTTCGTTTTTAGCCTTCTCCTTGTGAAAACCTCTGCTTTCTAGACTTACCTCGTAATCTGCCTAGCTTATTTCCTTACTGGTCCTTTATCCAATTTCACCAAATGCAGCTGAAAACAAAAGCTGATAAAAAGTTTTACCTAGTTCTTCAAAATGTATGAAACAGGTGCAGCGGTATTTTGGGAAGAGTCCATAGCTTTTTCGTATCTTTGTGTAAACTTAGTGTGTAAACATGCCTTGACGATTATAAGTATTAACTATTTTATTTATTAAACTTTTATGCACATTTATAAAAAAAAAAGACACTGTACAAATGCGGACTTCATGGCCTGAGCATTTTCTACTAGTCGTCTTTAGAGTGACGCAGAGTAAAAACATAGTAGGTGCAGAGTCTAGGACTATTATGTCTGCTTCCTGTTTATGTTGAGATCAAGTTTGGTTCCTATCAATATTTATAAGTATGTTCAAAACGCTGTAAAAACAATTTATTGCATAACCGATGAATTACTATACATTTCTATATTGAACATGATACAGAACACACGGCGGTACGTTTTTAATATGATTCGCTATGATTATGGTTAAGATTAGAGTTCAAAACGTGTGTGTCTATAGTCCTTATAAAAGCTTTGCACTTGTAATGTTGCCTGAAGGCGCACTGCCATCGCACCTTTGGCCCAAAAGTCTTCTCCTTGTAGAAACGAATGCCATCAACCACAAGCATCGGAGTGCAAGTGATTACTTCAAACAGGGGCACCTGTTTGAAGTAATCACTTGCACTACAAACATATGAAATGAATGAACTAACAAATTAACATACAAAATATTAAAAGCTATCAAACAGTTTCGGCTACTGAGCGTACCAAACTAGTAGACAAAAAAATGTTTCAGCCAGATAATTGTAGATTTCCGTTGGAAAGTGAGACTGTGGGTTTAATGAAACAAGAGTCTAGAAATGATAAACGTGTAATCTTAAATTAAGTAGTGAACTATTGTTAAAACATTACTCATGATTTAATACTGAATAAGACAGTTTCTATTTTATTCACCACCGAAACCTTAGTCATATATATGTTAAGTTAGTGCGAGAGTTTATACCTACTACTTAACATAGTTAATGCTACAAATTCATCTTAAAACTATATAATAACACATATTTACTAAAAACACACCCTGAAACATAATAAAATACTGAAACTTCTTTAAATTTCAATCATAAAAATTCATTTGATTTCGTCCACTTAAAATATAAGCTGCATCAAGTAAACTTTTGTAACTAACTACACATATAAGAAAGCACCTTTTGTCATAATTAATTTCATTGATTCGATGCAACTTCTGGGAATGTAGAAAAACCATACCACCTTACCTATGACCGTTACTATAATAACGTCACCAAATTAACAAACGATTGACTGAACCTAATCCAGAAAGCTCTTTTTCTTAAGGGGTTATTTAAAAGTCTTGGTAAAGACTGATATCCTTAAATACCCTTCCCAGTACGTTTGCAAATATTATATTCTATCTTTATTGAATTTTATCTGTAATCCGAGATCAAATGTTCTTAGATCATAGGAACGATCAATGATAAGCATAGCTTAGTTTGAATGTATCCATATACTCCAAGTATCATAGTGATCTGAGTATGGAGAACCACAAAATTATTTTATTAATCTTAAATTACGTATAAAAACTAAAATATCTTCCTAGTTCAAGTCAACAAAATAAATTAACATAAACCATTTTGCTAAGTGACTGCTGATTTTATTGAACAAATCTCTCGTCTGCAGTTTTGAAATCTGAAAATTGCTTATTTCTACGTAGAGCAACGCACATTACGCTCTTAAAATTAAAAATGAGTGATGCCTTAATAATCTAGGGTCCGCTGGCCCGTCTGAGACGTATTCTGTACTAGAATCTATTAGCAGTAGTATGTGCCAGCGGGTTATGGGAGCCCCACACTCGCACGATGGCGTTGTCTACGGTGTGCAGGGACGCTCTGCAGCCAGATTTAGCTTTGACGCACACCCATCTTGTGCTGTTCCCACGTTTATTAACTCGGTTAAACCGGTACTGACCGATCATAATGACCGGGTTACCTCGCTGAGATTGTGCAAAAACAGGGTTCAGATCTGAAAATAATCATTGTTTTAATACTGGGTAAATTATTAAATTAAATATTTACAGACAGTTTAGTAGAAGTTAAATACCATAACATTTTACAAATATGATAATTTATTATTATTATCAATTCATCATTTATAAGTAAATGCAGCGCTAGCCGCGTGCTCGTGCACTGAGGACGTGCAGACAGTCGCTGGTGAGTACGGGATGCTAACAAATTAGAACGACAGATTTAGTATCTTTTATTATATTTTCAATAAATATTCAATCTACGTTTGACAGCTATCAAAATATATGTAAGAAAATGACTGTTGTTCTCTGGATGTGAATGCCAAAATTGGTGTGAGTAAACGCCAGTTAGTTAGTGTCAAAAAAATCGTCTTTTAAAACAGCTAAGAGGAAAATAGGACGACCGGCCAAATAAAAGAAACAATTTCAAAATAAAATATTTACTAACATTACAATGAAACGTTAAGTTACAAAACGTCAACTCTGTTTTTATGCTAACAAGTACGTAAAAGGTACTGCCTTGTGTAATTTATTTATTGAACGAAAACCAGGAAAGCTGTATTTTTTTTATTTGTATTCATATAAGAACTGAAAATATTAACGAAAACAATTCAGCTAACGGCAGACCACCTTTTTGTTAACACTTTATCATATTTTTTAATATTAAACAGATAATTACTGACAGCACGAGCGTTATTAATAAATAAAAAAAATTACAAAGCCATTGAACAGAATTTGAAAATGCCTTTGCTGCTAAACCACCAATAATTATTCATATCATTATTGGTGGTTTAGCAGCAAAGATTATTCATACAGGAATTTCAGGATGATTTACCATGATGAGGATTTACCGCTAGCAAACCTACAGAAAATCGACAATACATCTAAATATATATGCTATTTATTTAGTCCCAATACCTACAACAGCACACACAACAGTACCCAAATACTAAAATATTTTACTAACTACTACAACTGTTAAATATTTCATCATTATTACGTATATAAGCACGTATTTTAAACGAATATATTAACTCTAAAATTAACTATTTGGCGGTTTCTAATACAGGCCACTATGCTTAACAGCTATGTTAAAACCTTACAAATAGGTACCTAAATAATAAGTTAAAGATGGACCTTATTTATTATAAGCACGCTAAAAGATATACAACGAAAACTTTTATAAAAAGAATTCATATAATTGCAATAAAATAAACACACAAGTCTTAGTTTAACAAGTTCTACTTCAAATTTACCATAAGAACATCTAGTTAGTTACATTCTAAAGAAGATTAAACCTTATTTTTCCTAAGCATTGCCCCAAATACGTCATTTTCAGAAAAAATTAAAGATCATTACGATTTACTGTAAGTCAAAACGAAAAACACCGAGAATCGCAATTTTCCACTTTTTTTTTTCGGGTGGGAAATCATCCAATGACTTCCCCCGCTCTGGGCGGAGCGGGGGGGCATGTCAGACTCCACTTAGGTAGTTTTCCGAAAATAACTTAATACTTAATGATTATGTTTGCCGAGAGTCTTGACGATGACATTGTCAACAGTAGTAATGGCTGCAGTACAACCGTTCTTCTTCTTGATGCAAGTCCAGCGAACCTTGGACCCCCAACACGCATGTTTGTTGAACCGCCACGGCCCTATTTGTACTACGAGGTTCCCGCGTTGAGATAAGTCAAATGTTGGCTCTGATGGCTCTGGAATAAGAAACAACCATATTTTATGATATTTTGAGTTCGTGTTTATTTCATGCAAATTAAACTTTCTAATATACTGCCTGCACGGTATGCATTGGAAATCATAATAAGAAAAGAAAGACAATTTGTCAACACTTTAATAACAAAGATTGCATCATAATCATGTTTTTAAATACATAGTTTTTGGGTACATAGTCTTAATTATGTAATTTAGGGCTATATTACAGTAACATGTAACTAGAGACATAGATAATTATGTATTTTTAATATCGAGGCGTATTTTTTACATATATATCCAATAAAATATAATTTTGATAAATATGCTCCTATGACAAACAATTAACTAAATATATTTTAAGTCTGCTACATTAATTTTTTATTGTATATTTACAGCTAAATACTAAAAAATATTCAATTTGTCATTAACATTCTAAAACAACTATGATATACAAACCGCACTATTACACGACCAGTGGTAGCAACTATGGGTGTTTTGTCTGTCTAGTATCCAAGTCTTAGTGTATAGTGGTATAGTTGTATCCTAGTGGTTGTGCCATCCATTGAGCTTCACCAGCCGATCGTTGACAGTGACAGCAACGCATCGACAACCACAACTCTTCCTCGCGGAACACTCCCACCAGGTCTTCACACGTCGTTCCAGCTTCTTGGTGAACCGATACCTGCCCCAAGTTATGATAGGGTTACCGAACCTTGTAACCCCAAATTTTAGAGGATTTACTGAAGCCGCTGAAATATGAAAATATTGTTAAATCCTAACTTGGGTCTATAAACAATTATTTTAATTGAAATAAAATTAAACTATTAAAAACACCTCACAATACGTGATAAAATTGGGTCATCAGTCAAAATTGTAATTTCCTATTGTTTAAACAGAAAAACAAATCATAACGTTAACATCAGATATTTATTTCTTTTACATTTTGCAGCAAACCTTCTTTTGTTGTTTATTAAATAATATAATAATCTAAGTACACTTGTTAAGAAACAACAGACACACAAACACTAATTGTATTAGATTTAATAATGCCGTACCAGAATAAGTTAAGGTTAATTAAAAAAAGGAAACACAGCTGACCTGTATATTGCATACGTCTCTCCCAAGTTGCCCCACAACACCCGATCTGGTCGGCCCCAAATGTTATGTTATTTTACAATGTGACTATATTCACAAGGCCAAGTGATCTGCCTACCAAAGTACGGAGCCTTCGATGTAAGAGTCCGAATCCCCCTTTATAGTTTTTTTTCTTAATTCGTGAGTATGTCGAATATTCATTCTTACAATGTTTTCACCCTCAGTGATTATGAAAGAGTTGCATCGCTCCCTGGTCTTGATGCAGATCCATCGTCTGCACTTCCCCATGTCCTTCATCAGTTTAAAACGGTGGCCAGATAACACCAGTAACGGGTTCCCACGTGTGCTTGTGGCGAAGTAATATTCTTCTGTGTGCTCGGATCCATCCGAGTCCGCATCTGAAAAATGGTGGTAAGCCACAATTTGAATAGTTTCAAAACACAACTTCACGCTTGGTTAAGACGTAGAGTAAAGGTTTCGTTTACACTGGTTGACCATGGTGGACTCCGTTAAACCCAGAGTTGTAAACGTTGCAAACCCACAGTCACCAACCAGCCACTAATCCAGACGCGACTGTATCTGACCAAGTGGGCACACTTTGCCCTTTTTACAACCTTTTTTAGGTAATTTCCAACTAAAATAATATATGATAATGATGTTTATTTTGCAAGTAGCTTTTCACAAATACTTTAGAAACTAGATGAAGCCGGTGTTTCGTACCCGACTACTCTGAGAAGAAACAGTCGAAATAAACTCAGAGTGTCTTTTTAAGGTCCAGACAAAAATCTTGGTCAACTTACATGAGGACTATGCAGATTAGTCTGAAATGGTCTTTTTAAGAAATCACCATACAGATTGAGTGGACCAGTCCAGTCACTGCAAGCATTAGTCAGTTATCGTACACGACAAACAATACCAAAAAAGGAAATTTGTGCAGGTCCCGGTCGCTTATAGTACTCAAACTGCCAGACAATCGTCAAAAACAAACAAAGTAAATAAAAGTAATGGTCCTCACATTCACAATAAACAATTAAAAAACTAAAAAAAAAAATACAAAAATAATTAATGAGATCATAAAATGTCACAATTCAAAGTAAATAATAAAAAAAAATTAAATTATATAAAAAATAATAAAATATTAAACAAAATAAATATTAATGTCAAAGTGTATAAGACCACTTATTGAGAACGAAATAAGTTTTCTTGGAACATTACACCAATATCTGATGGAACTACACAATCATCTATCTACATTCTACACCATGACCTAATAGCCTATTCTGAATCTTATAATTAACTCAGATTTGACTAATTTGAATTACTAAACCATAGCATGAATAATTAAAATTAATCAATAATAATGCTTTTGCGTATAACACGCGTGATTACACAGAAATACATTCGGACTACTTATTGACTAGATACGTCTTTATATAAAAATGCAGAAATTAAGCGAATTCAAATTCACTTTATTCACAGTAAGTGTTGGTACAGTTTAGGTCTTAAATGATTAATTACAGATCCATAATACTTAGTTGTAATAATGTGACATGTAAACTTTTGGGATCTTATTTATTTATTATACAATATTGATATTATGTATGATTATTTAAAATGTCAATTGAGACGATTTTATTAATAAGGTATACATTTGATAAATTTAAAATATATGTAGTTATAAATAACCTCTTATGATATATGTCACTTACTGAGTAGAAATTCTTTTCCAATAGCTATAATTTAAGATACCTCGAATATTTATTAACTGGTAAGATTTTAATAGTGTCTGGTATATCATTAATTATACGTGCACAAATAACGTAGCTATTTTAACTATATAATGCAAATTACTATTTACTCACAGTGAAATCTCTATTAAATTACTTGTCAATAGTATACGTACAGTTATTTCATATTTTTTTTCTACAGTTAAATCAACAATGTTCTATCAAAAACCCAATACGTAATATTGATTACATCACTAAAACCTCTTTTCATAATAGGTACGCCAGACACTCACTTTTCTGAGTGTTTGGTTCTGCGAGCCTCTGATGACGTAGTGCCCCTACGTCCTTATCCTGCGGTTGCAGGCCTTGAACACTAGATTCGGGACACTACGTCTCCCTTTCCTTAACAATTCTTGAAGAATCTTTTACTTTCAAACTCGGCTCCAAGTTGCCCCTTACTCGTTATCAAGAACTTGAGAATACTTAAAATATTATTTAATGTATTTTTTTAATTCAGTAGTTACTCTGAATTATTTTCAGGGTCCAAATATTTTGGTTGGCTTTTAAAACAACGTAAATAAAGAATTGCTATTTTTTAGTTATTTCCGTTTTCTTATAATAATAATAACTATAAAGAGGAATTATAATATGACACAGACATTTGTATAAGTAATATTTTTTTATCATATTAAAGAACTTTAAATTAAGTTATTAAAATGTTATACACAGTACTTAATTACGAACTTAACTTGTTGCTAATATTATAATATATTGAGGTTACTACTTTGCTGTGCAATCAGTATTTTAAAATAATGATTCGGATTTATTATAATACAAAACTTTTAAAAAGATTAGAAAAGAATTAAGAAGAAAAATAAAAAAAAGATGTTTTGATTATTAGTTAAATACTATCCCATTTATAAAATATTACACAAACAAATAACACATATGTATAAATAAATTAATAACGTAAATTTAATTTTATTACACTACATGCAATAAATAGCTAGTTAGATCTGGTTACAATAGGGTAAACATGGATTTAATTTCTTAGTAATAATTCGAAAAATTTGCTCATAATTCTTTGCGTAGATATTTTGTAGGTTTAAAACATAGAAAATTATTTATGAATTATATCGGGGAATACAAACAGAAGTTTATTAAGTACAGTTTTAACTTAATATAACATACAATGCACAACATTTTCTACAGATGAACTATATTATAAAATAAATACAAGCTGTTAGCAAACGGATTACCAAAAAACTAAAATCACGCAGGTAAAAAGTTTAATTCAATTCGCTATCGACGAATTTAATTGATCAAGAAAGAGTAAACAATAGTCAATCTAAGTAGTATTTTATATTAAGAGTGGATACATTTTTGGCACTCTTCCCTAACCTTAATAAACCGACTTCATTATGTGACGAACAGTTTTGTCATTGGCGAAAAAGAATGTAAACTTGAATCAAAGTATTCTTAACAAACCGATAACTTAACAAACACCTTTTGTAATTGAATTTAATTTAGTTAAATATTTGTACGCCGCTTACGACAAACATGGAGATACCTACTTTATATTTACACCTATGTTTAACAAATAAAAACCTTTGACTTTAACAAAATTATACATTCAACACAATATAATACCGTTAAACATGACTGAATTACCTTTCCTACTTTTACCGCGAAAGTTAAATATCAGCTAGCTCGATTCCTTCTAAATCAGCCGCAATACATTCAAATGTATGTCCTTGTCCAGACGTGGAGATAATTTTACCTCCCCTGGTTGTGACCCGGCGGTTACAAAGATGCTTGTTGTGACAGGTCCATACCACCGTCCCGTCACTCCCTTCGTAGGTCCTCCGGAATTTTTGACAATTGTACAATTCCTCTAACGGATCACGAGGCTTGAAGTGCACCGTTACTAAAATCACAACATTTTTACAATTTTAATTCCAACTGATAAGACAAAGTTAAAGAGCTTTAAGATACAGGTCATTTTGAGAGGTTTAGGCACAATGAAAAGCAAGTCGCAATAAAATAATATTGTTTATAATAATATTCAAAATCAATAAAGGTATAGACAATTAAACATAGTGGTGAAGCTTATAGAGATTGATGTCTATAAACTTTACCAGTTATAGAGACCAGTACGTACCAATTTATAGAGATTGATATTAAAGATATCAATCTCTATAAAGTTTAGCCTATGCATTATTGCCATTAGCCTATGCACACAGGCGCACTACGCGACCAATGGTAGTCCGCCCCGCGGGCTAAATACCTAAATGGCAATAACTTACAGAACGTTTCTACTAGGACTCTACACAGAATTAACATTTATTTTCATTAGTTTTTGTCAATCTAATACCTATATTAGTGAGCAGAGGCGGCCCGATTGTAAGGACTCCGACTCATAAGCTGTTTTAGGTCGTGATTTCAAACCCAATGAAGCACATACTCTGACTACAAAAATGGTGGGTTATGATTTTGACTGGTTTGTTCACCTGTTACCTAATTACTTCTAAACTTCTTATTATAACTTTAATAAATAAGGTAGGTACCTATTGATTGACAAACAAGGTATGTCTTTTTTGTTGTCTGCTCGTTAAAGATTTTATGAAGTCACATTCAATTGGATATAAACTAAATATATATATAAATGAATGATGGCGTGTTGGGTCTCAAGATGACAGAGCTTCAGAAGCAGATTTCATTTTAATGTATATAAATGCTGTTTCTTACGGCTTTGTTACGACTTTAATTCCAAACCACCCCTTAATACAAAAAACATTCAAATTTTGGCATATTAAAACAAACATTATAAAAAAAACTTTGTAAATACTTTATCACGAAACCATAACCCCAAAAAAAAGCAATATTATGAGATAACATTATGTCCTTTGGTTTTGATGCGACGGTAACAATACTCCTTGTTGCGACAGATCCATGACACCGTTCCGTCATTCCCTTCGTAGTTCTTGTTGAATTTCTGACCGTTGAACAGTGCGCCTATCTGACCACGACGCGTAGTGTAAAACTCCACTGTTTCTAAAAGCAAAACATTTCTATAATTTCAATTTCAAATGTTTAAGCCAAGAAAATTAAGATAGCTTTAAAATACGCATAAAGGAGGATGCCCAAAAAAAACCCGAAGTCAATTAAAATAATTTATGTGCAGAAATATAGACCATATGTACCGAGTTTCCTCCGTGCCTCGGAAAGCAAAATAAGCCGTTGGTTGCGGCTGTCATTTGTAGATCTTTGACAGTCGTTACAGGTAGTCAGTGTTCCGAAAGTCTGACAACCAGTCTTACCAAGGGGTATCGCAAATAGGTACTGATATTCAGCTGCATCCGGTTAGACTGGAAGCCGACCCCAACATAGTTGGGAAAAGGCTAGGCAGATGATGATGAAGATAGACCATATATAAGAGGTCGCAAATATGCAATTCGTTTCGCATAAACTATAACCGAACAGGCCAGCGGCATAAACAATAATTATAGCAGAGTGCGTTGATGTTAGTTTCTCACTCACTCATGAATGAGATAGGGAATACAGAAACAGATAAGAATTACAATTTACGAGAAAGAAAGAGATTAAAGATGTTTTATATATGAAATATAATTATGAGAAGGTTTACAATGATAAGCAAGTCACAGTAAAATATAGATTTAATAGCTCGCTAAATAATTGACCAGGTGTGGCGTTATGCTGTTACGCGATCAGTCACCATGTAAGTCAATGATTGTGACAGTTTTTGGTGCACCGCAGTTCATTGTCGATAGTCACAGCAGTCGCCGGGCAGCCTCTCTTGGAACACCTCCACGACACCCTGGCTCCTGAAGTGTACTCCTTCCTGTAGCTATAGCCTTTAACGAGCAAGTTCGTGGAACCCCGTTGGTTCGTTGAGAACCGTACACCTATGGCATAAACAGAGTTGTTTATTTTCTATGTTTTATAAAAATGCAGAGCAAAATATATTTTAAACCTTGGGTTTTTAATTTCCACAGCACTGCGCCGGCAGTTTCACCAAATCTTTTTTGACAGGTCTGTTTCCCTTAACGTTGTAAGTACCTACGAAGATATTGTTAATCTATCAAAACTCTATTGGCTTAGGTACCTATTTTGGTTTAAAATATTAATTCTAGTTCCTAAACCTATTTTTCAAAGGAGAATATATTTTTAATTTGTAAATCAATATGCATATAATAATAAAACGCATATTGATTTGTTCCTTACGACCTCTAAAATATAGTAGTAATATTAGTTAGCTGCCATTTCTAACAGAAATATTGAGATTTTATACAAAAACATTTTAAAATTACCTAAAAACGAGCGATATTCTCTAATGATTGGTAGGTTTTACCGGTATTTTAAATGAAATAGTACTAGGTTCAATAATTACTATAAAAACGTCGGTTATATGTGTGTGTCCCACTGGAAAAAATTTAATGTGTTTTGTCATGTCCATGGCGTCGGCGGTGTTCCACGCGCGTCTCAAAGATATGTCAGCAAAGCAGAGGAGGCCTGCCAGGGCCACCGCCTGCCGCTTGTCGGGGTTGCGGGTTGTTCGAAAGAGATACGGCGGCCCCGGAACAAAAAAGATGTGTGGGACATTTTTATGGAGTATAATTATAGCGCTTATTAGTTCCTTTTTGTTTATTAGTTTGTTCCTCATAGGTGAATCGACGAAGGTAACAATATCTGGCAAAAACCTCGTCCATCATCGATAATATTTTGTCGTCCAATAAATTCGTGTTTGCCAAAGAAACTACGGAATTGACAAAAAAGAGACAAACCAGGTTCTGGAACAAATAAACAATTTAAAACCATGTAGACTTCAAAGCTTGTGATCTTGGTGGTTTTGAAATTTCTGTTCAGCACAAGCTTCTGCTGACTATGAACGATGGAATAGTGAGCAAAACGCTTTGACAGACACAAGAAAAGTTTTATTTTATCGTATTTGTACACTAGGTATTAATTCCGTGTTGTGAGTGCGTTTACAAAAGTTTAAACTCACATACACCGACAGTCAACCTGTAAACCATTTAATTATTTTTCCTCGTGAGAATTGAACCTGCTGCGCTGCGTGTTATACTGTGCTACTAAGTACATGAGTGGTTTCTAAAAACCACGATCATGAATTGTAGGAATTGTTATGAATACTGTAATTTAACAGAAACAGTATTTGTTAAACTTGTTTTAGTATTAAATAAAATGCAATACTTGTTGTTAAAATGTTTTAATTTACAATAAAAAATAATTACATTTAAATACCAAATAGCAAAACTGAAGTGACAATGGGCAGGTCGCATAGTCTGAATAACCGCTGATAGATGGCGGAAAAAAAAAGTTTGAGTGGCGGCCCTATACCGGGAAGCGCAATCTGGTGGGGACCCCCCCCCCTCCATCAGATAAACTGATGACGTGGTAAATGTTGCGGGGATTTGCTGTTTGCAGGCGGTTCATGCCAGCACGCAGGAGTTAGGTGAAGCCTTAATTTTCTTTATTTTTCGTATGGAAAATTATCAAATAATTTCTCCCACTCCAGGCGGAGCGTATGTATGTATGAGCGTATGTATGTCAAACTTTTAATGACCAAAACCCATTCATGTTCCTTTGTGTTCCAGGGCCACGGTATCTCTTTCGGGCAACCCGCAACCTCTGCCAGGCCGATGTCCAACCGTGGATGTATAAGGCTAGTTATTATAATGACGATGATGAGACCAAAACCACTGATGGCCGATCAGAAAACGTAGGCATAGCAAAAATTACGGCTATGAAAACAAAATTACTCGTGATCATATCTTGCGGTTTAAATTTATAGAGAGAAATTAAATTAACTAAAATGAAGAAAACTCAAGTGGTTTTTCAATAAATTAATCAAAAAATTTATACAGTCACATTGATTTATGAAACAAGACCAAAAGTGGGAAAGAATAAGCCGATTTAATATATATTTTTTTTTAATATCTAAGACTTGCTTAATTATAAAATATAATAAGAGTAATTGCAAATATTTTTTTTACAGTTGCAATCAGCTTTTATGTTGATTACAGAAATTAGCTTATAATGAATAAAACCTACTCATATTACTTATTTTGTCATTTATGTTCCGGGGTCGCAGTGTCTCTTTCGAAAAGCTCAGCCCTTTGAGGCGCGCGTGAAATACGAACGCGTCTCCGATACGGCCCGTCGTCAATAGACTTAAGGACGGTGAGCTACTCATTGCTCACCGTCTACGGACCCGTTAACAAAGCCTGAGGAAAAACCGACTGGGGGTAAAATGATTGTCCACGATTGTGGATAATGATGTACACAAGGACATGGGTATGGCGTGTTCGCGTGTGTGTGAACAGAAAGTGTGTACCTGTACCTATGTACGGCTTGGTTCAGAAACCGTGTGGTATTCTTCGAAGCATATTTGTAAACAAAGCGTCACTTTGCACTGCTTACAAATATACTTTGAACGGCACTTTTTGCACCACACACATTTGGTATACTTGGAAGGCCCCGGGGCAATAAAATGATTTCCTTCTAGAATTGGACGCTTTTTATTTTTTTTCGGATCCTTCACCTTTTTCTTAACTTCCACGTTTAGATTTTGAGAATTATGACTGTGAATATTTTTCACGTCAGTTATTTTATTATTTTTAGTTTCTAGTGTTACTTGGCAGCCTCTATAAGCCCTTTCGGTGCACCCCCACTTCTTGGTAGAAGATTCTTCATCGCTAATCAAGTTAAATTTATGACCTTCAAAAAACAAATTCCAGAAGCCTTTGTCAGTTTTTAGTATCATCGGTTGTTCTGAAATTGTGAGTATTTGTTAGAACTTTTGATTAGCAGTTAAATTTTACGTTTTTTATTATACTTATGAGTCATATTGACTACTGCTCGGTTACCAACTGAACAAACTTTTTAATCTTTTTCACAATTTATTAATAAAATTATAGTTTTACAATTCAATTTACAGTAAAATTGCTTACATCTAAAAATATACTTTTAGACAGTGTAATAACAGTTTGATTTAATAATTCTTACAAAATACGTAGATTACTACTTGTGTTTCTTATTTAGGTTTGGTGTATACGGTATACGAGTATAAGTAATAAATCATATATACTGCCCCTAAAGGAACTAAATATATTCCTTTTTTTTTCAATAAGTAATTAATCTAAATAGGCGTGCGTGTGTCCGCAACTCGCCTAATGTGAAGCGATGTTGATAAGTTTATTCCTAAGTTAGCTAGTAAAATAACATTAGTAGTTTGCTTGTTCATAATAATTATTCATCGCCACTCCCGCAGGATGACTATGGGAATGTTTAAAACCAATTATCTCATTTTCTACTGTAAAAACAGTTGCGTTACAATTTCTTGATCTTTGTTTTGAACACCGCCATCTTTTTTTATCCAACAGCTTCCGACTTTTGTTACAGACAAGAATGTATTTGTATCCGTGTAGGATAAGGTTTTCTTTTCCTTGAATTGTCGTTAAGAAAATCGGTCCATCTGCAAAATTAAGGGTTTTTAATCCAGTCACAGCTTAAGTTAGGTAAGAATCTCGAAATTCGATATAGGTACCCGATATAGGCGCTTTTTTTTGTAAATATTTCATTTTCTATTTGTATTTCCATCAATATTGTAGAATACAAAATTCTCTACAAATTTTGTTTAATTTCTTTTTTTTGTACGGTTAACCGTTTTCGAGATAGAGGGCGGAGAGCGCGCGGTCACAGCGTCACTTCAGGTCAACCGGTGCTTGCGGTTAAAAACTCGCAATATATGGTTGATGAACTAATAAAAAGTTTTTGAGAAACTGACGAATATGGATGAACTATCTGCAGCATTTGAGGGAGATAATTGTTCAGCCCAGAGATTATTAGAGAGTGGAACTCAAACCTTATTGGCAGTCTATAATGTGTCGATCATCTTCGTTATATGCATTAATAAACAATACAAAACTTAATAAACCTGTGCAGCTTTCAATTATTCCGCCAACAAGTGCAGCTGCTCATCAACATTTCAAACGTGTATATTATCAAGTTCAAAATTGGTTAGGGCATGATTTAGAACCCCAGGTGTGGAGTTGGGCAAACGAAACGATTTTCTGGAGCCTATCATGATAATTTTACCACCTGCTCCAGAAGATTCGCTAAATACAATTTTCTGCACCTGCAAGAGCGGGTGTGGTTCGCAATGCGGATGCAGGAAAGCGGGCTTGCAATGCTCTTTAGCTTGTGGCCAATGTAATGGGCAAGCTTGTTTATTGAAACAACCAATACCAACTGGTAGAGTTAAATTGACGAACTGGTAGAGTTGTATCAGAGCGAAATTGAAGAAAATGGGACCATTGACCCCGAAATCATGGAAGAACTTGAGACAAACATCGTCGAAGACGATAATGAACACCATTTTGAAATTTATCAGCAGCAATTTACGACGTTGAAGAGGAAGATGATGATTAAAATTATAAATTGTAGTTTTTGTACCCTTTATTCCACTTTTTTACTTTTGATAAAAATAAATGTATTGAACGATATTTTTTAATGAAAAGATTAATTCATAATTTGTTTGTATTTTTCATAATGAAAGAAAATATTAATATAAATTAGGTTAAAATTCAAATATAATTCCTGTATTTTCATTAACAATTCTGCAATTACATTGACAGGTAAGTGTTGTTAAATAATTAATAGGTACTGAATAAAAAGTGGAAAGGTTAAGAAAAAAAATATTATAATACCTACCTAGTTAGTAAAAATTGACAAATATTATAATCATTGATTTATCGATAGTCCATCAACGCGCGTTTTCGACCGGAGGCACCGGTTCACCTGAAGTGATGCTGTGATCACAGATAACTAGATTGTGAGGAGGATGAAACAAATCAAATTACATATTATAGCCAGTAGTAGTAAGTATATTTATTTAAACTTCATATTTAAGCCACAACGCAATCTCTTTAATGGACTATTATTTATTGATACAGCTTAATCCCGCGTCTTACCCCGCTTTCCAACTTGGTCACGCTTAATGCTTTTTTTTTCGCGTGGGAAATCATCCAATGACTTCCCCCGCTCTGGGCGGAGCGAGGGGGCATGTCAGACTTGTACTGACTAAAACCCACCCATGTTCCTTCTATTGCCCTTTACGTTCCGGGGCCGCGGTATCTCTTTCGAACAACCCGCAACCCCGGACACTTAATGCTAACAGCTCATCGAAACCTCATAAATTTAAAATATATGCGTCATTATCATTGGCCTAACTTTTATCAGGAGGATGATTGTGAGAATCTTCAAAAGAAACAATTTTATTTCCATTTGTAAGCACAGATGCGAAACAATGCCTATAACTATGTTTTGTACATCTCCATCTCCTTCTAACCGTCCCCATAGGACTTCTATAGAGGTAAGAGTGACTGTATCTGTATCCTTTAATAATCATGTTGTCTTTTCCTCTATTTGTTTTCAAGAATATAGGTTCTTCTGAAAAAACAAAATATTCATGTTAATAAATCACTCGGTTTTAACATATTTTAGGTCAGGTACTGCGGCTATTATGAATGCTTTCCTAAAATTTTAAGATTGAAAACTAATAAAATCCGAATTGGAATCCATTTTTTTTATTTACAACCAAGAATCCCGCAAATCAATGAAAAATGAACAAAAGCAACATTTTAATTAGGTACACAAACTGTATTGGACAGCATAAGCATTTTCAATAACTTACTAATTAACATTTAAGTGAGATCTTTGACAGCTGTTCATAAATATTGAACGTATAACATATGTAGTCTGGATAAATGTTAATGTGTCTAATTAACATTTGGACTTAAATTGCCACAACCATTTAACTGTTATTAGGAAAGCTAACACATACGCAACTTGTGTATTCCATCGTTTTGAGAAAAGGTACATACATAGTGTATAAACACATTATTACAAAAAAAAAATGTAAATAGAAGTACATTTACAAAATAACACTTTAGCAATAAGCTTCAATGCACGGAAATTTCTAGTTATATCCAAAAAATAAATTAGGATCCATATACATATCAAAATATATATAATATATATATCAAAATCAACACATGTAAAATATGGCGTCCCACAAGGTAGTGTATTGGTTTAGTAATTTTTTTTTTTATAATATTAACGATCTCCCAAAAGCAACAACCAACAAAAGGGTTATTTTTGTAGACGACAGTACAGCTATAATAAAAAATACTAATACTTGCTTAAGTGACAATATGAATTGGTTTTATAATAATAATTCGGTTATAAACCTGAACAAAATAAAAGTCATGAAAGTATAATTTATCTGCAATAGCTATAGATGACAAAGTCAATTATTTAATTTCGTTTTATATTACTGTTGATGCTGGCGAAGTTAAGTCTCATTTTAGTTAAAGTACGGATTAAACCCTTCAAAACAATTCTCAGATGACGTCACTTCAATCGCCTACTGTACTCGTAAGTAAGATTACTAAGCTTCGAATACAGGTTTTTCACAGGAACTATTTAGCTAGGAGGATGTGTGTGCTTGTTCTGCTTGTCCACCATTGTGTGTCCTATAGTGACCACGATGGCATGACAGTCCCGTGACCTACTGTCCGCACACAACCATCTCACTCGAGATGAGCAGACAGAATGTCTTGTGTATCTGTAGCCGCGAATCTTCATTATTTTCGCGCCTATTTCTGATTTATAGAAAATCGGGCGATCCACTGAAAAATAAACGTTTTGTATTAATAATATTAAAGTTTTATTTTACTCCTTAAACTATTAGTTAGTATAATATTTCTATGGAATATATTTCGACCACTACGCGGACGAAACATCAGGTAAAATAGGGCATAAAAACTGTTAAAAGTCCTGAAAATATTTTTATTTCCAAACGATTTCTAGAAAATAAAAAATATAAAACGTGAATTACATTTATTCATCTTTATATTATTACATAACCTACATTTAAATTGTTGGCATACAAACAAAAAGATACATTCCGCCGGAACAGCAACATATAGTTTATTGTGCTATCATGGTGTGCAAGGCAGTTCTTGACTGGATGATATCACCACTAGAGAGCAGTGTGATCTCTCACTGAGAAGAGACTTCAGTCCCGGTAATGTGAACATTATATATAGGTATACGGATTATGTAACCGGAGGACTATGCATCAGGTAGATGGTTGTGCTCGTTTTTGTACCGAACGATACAATCATCGATAGTTACAGCGACGGCTGTGCAAGCTAATTTCCGACAAACCCATCGCGTCTTACTATTATTGGAGCTTTGTTTTGAAAACTTGTAACCATCAATAGTAATCGCCGGACGACCCCGTGACGTTGTTACGTATTGCACTGAAATTAGCAAATAAATATGAGTTAATAAAATATATGAGACTAAATTAGCAACCCCGCAACCCCGGCAGGCAGTGACTTTGGCAGGCCCCTCTACTTTGCCGACATCTCTGAACAATGCTACCTAGTAAATTATTTGTAATGTAAATTATGTGGCAGACAGCCATAAAAGTTCTACCTTTCATAAAAGGTCAATATAAAAAATACAGCGAACCAACTAAATTCATCCATCCAACTAAATTCTTAGTTGTGATAATAATGGTTATTATTGCACTTCACGATAATAACATCAATGGTTTAAGTATCGGCGTGACGTGGCGTGGCGGTGCAGCCTGGCCGCCGACAACGCCATCTTATTTTACTCATTGTTGAAAAGTGTTAACACAAGTAGTACCCATCGAGGTAAATTAGTGCGCTCCTCAGGGTGAAAATATATACAGTGGCACTGTAATAATCTCATAATATTCGGATTCTCAGTTAGGTATTAGGTTAAAAAAATTCTCAATAATAAGAATTTTGGTATGTTTTAATAGGAACATATTATGCATTTATATTATTTGGTATTTATATCAGACGAACCAAAAAGATCACAGGCTAATGTTTTAAATGATATAAAAGATAATCAAAACATGTCTTCTCTCATAATTTTAATATTTATTAGAAGCCAAGATCAAATATTCTCTGTTATGCGTGCGGTCAGTACGACTTAGCTAACTTCACAATTGAAACCGAAAATCTTCATCCATATTCCATCATACATCATAATTATGGTGTTTCCATAGAAATGGTGCGCCATGAATTACGACCGCATTCCAATAATAAAAGAAGAAAGAAAGAAAAACATTTATTAGTCACAAATGACGACGAGCAACAAAATAACAAAAAAATAAAAATAAACATTCAACATGCAAAGTATCACAAACATTTACAAATACATATATGGGACAAAATAAAAATAGCTTGCACGTCGTGACTGCGACAGGTAGGTCAACACTCAGCATAATGCTGATAATACACATGTGCATACAAACATACTTACACTAAACATAATAAATTATAGGCTGTTTATTTATTGTTAGGTGGATGATTATGATTGTTATAACACTTAACGATCGTATTTTGGATGGAAAAGGCAAAAGCAGTGCAGCCACGTTTCCAGCACCACCATCGAGTTTTACCGACATTATTTGATCGTTGTCTGTACAAATGATAACCGCCAATAGCAATTCTTGGAGTTCCACGGGACGAAGTTACGAACACCGGCACTGGAATTAAAAAGGTTATTTGAAACTAAAATATATTACCGCCTCATTTAGTTTCGATAAATTAACTGCAGTTTGTAACCTTTCTTTTTATTAAAATACTACAACAAGTGTATTGTAAGATATTACAGACCAACTGATTTATCTATAATATGTATGTATTTATAAATTATATCAGTATGTATATCAGTTGTCTGGTTACCATAACACAAGCTCTGCTTAGCTTGGGATCAGATAGCCGTGTGTGAGTTGTCCCAAGATATTTATTTATTAACTATTAAGTAAAATAAAAGAAGAAGTTATTTATAAATTGGGTATTTACCATGTTTACTACTTGATGGAAAATGTAATGTAATGTTTAAATAATGTCAGTGATCATGTCAGTTTAAAAACTTATTTTGAAAATATGTAGTTTTAGCCTCACTAACATAGTCAGATCCATGCACATCCATACTTACTCCTATTTTACTATTACAATTAATTATATTTTTATGAATAAATATTATTTACTAGCTGTTCCACGCGGTTTCACCCACGCTGCTCAGCACCTGTTGGTCGTAGCGTGATGTTATATAGCCTATAGCCTTCCTCAAGAAATGGGCTATCCAACACTAAAAGAATTTTCCAATTCCAACCAGTAGTCCTTGAGATTAGCGCGTTCAAACAAACAAACTCTTCAGCTTTATAATATTAGTATAGATACACATACGTTACGAATAAAACACTTTTATAAACTACCTTTTTTGGGAATTAATTGGTTGACTAGTAGTCACAATTAATTAAAAATAAATGGCACTACGTTTTGCATTTAATCTCCTTCTGTCAATCAGCTCTGCACAAAGGTAACTAAGGTGGATGGTTATGATTGTTGTTGCACCGAACAATGGCATCTCCAACGGTGAACACGACTGCGGTACATCCTCGCTGCACATTCCGGCACCACCAACGAGATTTCCCATAAAACGTCCTTTGCTTGTAAAATCTATAACCACCAATTGTGATGATCGTGGCTCCTCTAGACGTTTTTGTGAACACTGGCTGTGCAGCACCTATTAATAAAAAAACATATTAATGGAGGACTTAGTGAGGAAGTAAGCGGTTTTACAAATGAAACAATTATAAAACTCTCCATATAGTGCTACGCGACACTAAGATGAGACGAGAGAAGCGATGTAGGTACATTTCAAGCTAAGTGATTCGGAAACGGATCGGAAACCGAAAGTCAGTCAGGGTAAACTCGCACAATTCCGCATTCCCGCGTAAATCACAAAAGAATGAAAAAATGTTTTATACAACCTGAACATCACATTTTTAATTTAGCTCTTCTTACTGGGCTGGCTATCCAAGCTGCTAGAAAATTTTACGAGTTCAGTCTATAACAAAAACTAAGGCAACTTATCATGTAAAAACTAACGACATCTTTACATCTATTTATTTATACATTTATTTTTATATGACATCTATAGGATCTATTTTACACAAATTAATTAACTAACAGATCCAACCACTCAGCATAGTTTTCTATTGAATCGTACAGTTATTACAAACTTTTCAACGACCCGCAATTCTTATATCACAGCACTTGGACAATAGCAAACAGGTTGATGTTGTGTGTTTCGGTTTCAAAAAAGCTTTTGATGTCATTGACAATGATGTGTTACTGGCTAAGCTTAATGACATAAACTTTCCAACAAAACTTTTCGCGAGCTATATGCGTGACCGCCAATAGTGCTCAATGCTTGATAGTTTTTAAGAGCAGAACCGATTACACGTGTTAATTCGGTAGAATATCTTCGTTCGTGGTCGTGGCGTTCTATTTGACCCGTAATGACGGGTCAAATAGCACGCCAAACGCCAACGGAAGGCTCATTAGCCTTCCATGACCATATGCGATCTTCTGACGCCGATTTATACAGAAGACTAGATAAGTCTAGGCTATAAAATTAGTTCATGGCTTTGGTTAGAAGAAAATTAGATTCAGCTTCAATTATTTGGAACCTCTTTAAATCTCTCTCCAAAAACATTCTTTAGAATCTTAGGTTGTTTGTGGTTGGTTGGGTATAATTTCTTTCGTTATCCGACTTACTTTAATTTTACTTAGAATGCTTAAATTCAACTCTCGAAAAATAAAGCGTAATAATTTTCGACTAATGTTTGCTTGTCGTGTTCTGTGTGAGTATGGACGCAATATGAGTTTTATTTATAAGTATTTCATTATATAGTTTCTATCCTATCTTATTATAAATATGTTTCCTTTAACCATCCACTAGAGTTTAACTAGCTTTTCGCTTGTTAAAACTCAGGTGCAGCATCGTAAGGCAGCAAAGCAGAGGGGACTTCAGGGCCACAGCCGGGGTTGCGGGTTGTTCGAAAGAGATACCGCGGCCCCGGAACATAAAGGGCAAAAGAAGGAACATGGTTGGGTTTTCATTTCCCATCCATACAAAAACATCGTAGGGTATGTCTATATTTATTTATTAGAAAAAAAAACATGTGCATTTTACAGTTAAAATCTAAGGTATTGTATAAAACGTTTTTATAAAATTAAATATTTAAGATAACAATGCAATTAGTAGAGGTCCAATTCAATAATTTTACTACCTACCTATATATTGTTTTAATAGAAAAACAAATCAACGTAGTTATTACTCCGTATCATAATCATTTCAGTTGTTGTAAAAAAATGGAGGATCATGGTCGTGGATGTTTTTGGCCCTTGTTATCACGCCATTTTTAACAATTATCGAAGCACTGCAGCCTTTCTTCCTATGACTACCACACCACCACCTCGTACCATCTCTGCCTAATCTACGCTGCTTCAGGAACTTGAAACCTTTCAGAATGATCATGCGAGCTCCTCTTGACGAAGTTGTGAAGACTGCGCCTAAAAAACAAAATTTTTCCTCGGTACTTATTTTTGATAACATAATTTAGAACTTGATTCCAGACGTAGAACAAATACGTTTTTATGGAAACTAAATTCATAAAAGGCTGTTATACATATTTATATTTATTGTTTCTGGTCCAATTTATCTCACTACTCAAATTTAGTAAGTAGGTACTTTCATATTAAATAAATACCTACATTTACATTAAATTGGTTAGTATGTCCATACAATACAGATAAATATAATGTAGATATAGTTATTCTGCTATTTTAGTTTGTGCCCTGGACAACTTAAGCTGTTTCCTTTAGTAAACTGCAAGAGAAAAGCCAACTCGCTTCGGCCGTAAAAATATAGTAGGTACGTCTGGTTTCCATGTTAGTCTATGAAAAAGGCAGCAGGCGGCAATCGGTTATAATATTGTATCAAGTCCAATTTTAGCCGGCAGATGACAGTGGTTTTTTAACAAAATACTAAACGAAATACTTCAACACACAACTGCTATCATTAAAAACTTGTTACTTTAAACTTTTTGGTTTCGATATGATGGTTCCTTACACCTCACATTCTTGTTGAGTATTCAATATAGGAGATAACTCATAAGCTTTGTGTAGTTTAATGTAGAAATGTTTATAGATTTATTATTAACTAGGTTTTGACCGCGGCTTCGCTCGCGTTAAATTCGAGGTAAAACAGTTCCCCTTTCCTGATTTGCAGATACCTGCTATCTGTAGTTTTGTATTTTTGTGTTTTTTTTTTATTATAATAGCAAAAGCTAAGCTTTCCCTTTTCTTCCCTCTTTATACCTCATTTCTCACTTAAAAAAAATAGTCTATCCCCCGAATACTGAAACGTCACTCAAAATTTAAGTACCACTTAAATTTAACAGAGACTCAGAAGTGACGTTTGATCATACAAAATCTAAAGTTTAAGAGCTGCTCATATGATAAGCAGCCCTCACATTTTGAGTGACGTTTCAGTACTTCGGGGATTAGTCAAGTATATCCTTTCAAATGAAACAAGACCTTTTTAAATCGTTTCATAAATGTTAAAGCTATGAGGTCACAAACATAAAAAAATACAACCGGATTGAGAACCTCCTCCAAATTTTGACTGTCACAGAAAGTTATTGAAGTCGGTTTAAAAATTACAAACCTAATACGAGTACATGCGTTCATTACAAAAGGACTACTAAATCAACGTAACCGGAGTGGGATGGGAATGCTCGTTAAAACAGCTGATAATCTCATTGGTTCCACAGATAGTGTACATGAAGGCTCTGCATCCTCTAGTCCCATGAGTTCCGCAGTGCCACCTGACTGTAAGTCCCGTGGTCCTATGGCGAAGGAACTTGTACCCCCTTACAGGAATCGTTTGAGCCTCGGGCGTCGTTGTGACGAACTGGGGTTCTAGAAAATAACAAAAAATAGTAGAGAGGTCATCTTAAATGTGACTAATACCGAGTTTTATTTTCAGTAATAAAAAGCTAAATTTATACAGCCTTTAAAGATTTAGACATAGTAAATATTGCCTCCAAAAAACATATAATTTTCAGGTTTGAATTTAATACGTACCTAATCAGCTTTTTAGCTTTGGCTTAACTTTCACGCATCCTTGTTTTATTTTTCTTGTTCTTTTGTTGTATAATCGCTTAAAGTTTTTATTAAACCTTTTTCTTCCGGTTGTTCGTATGACATCGCTGTTTCTATCCTTTTTCTGATGCGAAATCATCAAATAACTTCCCCCATTCTGGGCGAAGTGAGCGGTGAGCGGGGGAGTATCAGACTTTTATTGACTAAAACCCCTGCCCTTTATGTTCCGGGGCCGCGGAATCTCTTTCATAGAACCCGCAAGCTTCTACCAATCGTTGTTCATTTTGCTTACTGTCGTTTCCACCATCGAGTGTAAAAGTTTGGTGTAACTCTCGGTCCTAAGATATTAAGTATAGTGTGGCCCTCAGCTATATAGATCGACGACCTCAATTAAAATATGATTGAGACTGGATGCGGGAAACACCATGTTGTGACTAGGTTAACGAGAAGCCTGTGTCGGAGGAGTATTTTCTGAGAAGTCAGTAAGGTTTTACTGACTTCTCAGAAAATACCCAAACACACCACAAATACATCGGTAAAAGAAATGTGTTTTTAGAAAAAAACACAGTTCACTACAACATTTTTTTATGAATTCCTCATTAATTATTATGAAACAAGGATTTAAATGGATTTTACAGGTATTGTAGATCTGTTTTTGACTTTGTCATGAGTCATAATCGTGAGGCTGACTCAATGACTTTAATGTCCGAGAGGCACAAGTTCTTTTTCACTTCCACCTGTGGGAGTCCTTTTATATATAAAAAAAAAATATAAATAACCTACTGCTTTTAAAAGTAAAAAAATGGATGAAGTTGGTGCCTTACTTGAACCACAAATTATTTAATTCATTTTTTAATTTAAACCGCTAAAAAATCAATACAAATCGAAATATTTTTATTGGGCACTTTTAAAACGTCGAGAAAAGACGAAGGTTCGGGTTGGTTGTTTCCTATGGAGAAGAACCAGCAAAAATCTCCATGGTTACTCTTTTAAAATCATTTGGTTTTACAATGTTGTTGTTACAGCGTTAGTACTTAAGCATGAGAGGACAGCATAGGCCCGACAATAAGTCATAGCTTACTTTACAGAAAGTAAAGTAAAATAAAAGAATTGTCAGAAACAGATTTTCTTTATAAATATTGCTAATCGTGCATCATGAGCTGTGGTACAATTAGGCATGGAATTCGAACCAGTACTAAAATATTAGGTCTCGTTGATGTACCTGAAAGAGAAAAAACCTTTTTTTTATAATTTACTTTGATTTATTTAAAACACAATACGTCTTGTTCAACCTGATTTCCGTTTTGATTATTAACAAATAATTAAATTATACAGAAATCAATTGTTTTCATTACCACAAAATCACATTTAATTTAAGAAACAGTTAACATTTGCACAATATTTAATTAAAACTATGATGGCATTACCGTTTCAAAAAAAAATCTGTAGATACAATGCGTCACATGTCACTAACTCAAACGTCACGTCGATGAATGTATTCACTTCTATGAGTTATCGAAATTCACAAAGGTTTATAACTAACGATAGTTCCGCACGGCTGTTTAGGCGCATGATTATGATTATCATTTATCTTTATAATTTCGTTTAGATATGTATGTATGTTCGCTCTGCACCCCTTGTTGTGATGAGTAGAACAGTACCATCGGCATCTGTCGCCTTTCTTTAATTGCTGACTGTAGTTATATCCGCCACTGGATATCAACTTTCTTCCTTGAAGAGACGTAGTGTACTCGAAGCCTGAAAAATAAGTTCTATTTACTTTAAATTACCAATTGTCATGAAAGGGGAAACTGAAATAAAAACAAAATATCTGATTTGTTAACTGTTTGGTCTAAGTGAAAGTAATTCAAAAAAGGTTTAAAAAAAAAAACACTAAGTATTTATCAATTTATTTATATCAGTCGGAAACGAGAAAAATGTTGTCACAATTGATTAATTGTGTAAAACGTTATTAGTTATCAACTCGCAAGTTTGAGTTTAATTTCGACAATCATATTTTCAAGGGCTTCTGAACGTTGTTTCAGTTCAGGGTACCACTGCCTAGTTATTTCTTTTTGCTTTTGCAGAGGAATTCTCTGTAGCAGCAAACTGGGTAAAAGTCACCAAACTTTTTTTGATGCAGTTCATGGCTAACTTAATTAACCTTCTGCCTGCAGTGGAAGCTCCTTAACAATTTTATTAATGGTTATGCTCATTGTTTATTTTAATAATTTCATCAGTACCATTTATGGAAATTATCGATGCTCGGCACCCTGTGCCGTGTTTTGTTGCGCAGAACCAGCGAGTTTTAAAACCACAGTCACTATGTCGGTAGAACTTGTATTCTCCTAAAGTTATAACGCGAGCTCCTCGTTTAGTCCGCGAGAACACTGCCTCTGAAACATAGAAAAAAGACATGTTAGATTATTCAAACTACGAGGATAGCGCCGTAGTGACTGCTGGGATCCTCTTCTCTGCGAGGGAGTAGACTATAAACTACTACACTAGTGTGAGATGGTGTATGATACATGTCTTCGAGTTTATGGTCTGATTATATTATGACAAAATTATATGTCATCATGATGAAAAGTTCTCTCTTTTATGGTGGAATGAAATAGTCATAATACACCACTAGGGAGCTTAGGAATATCAGTTAAAATCACCAAGTTTATTTCCGAAATATATATTTCATTGTTTTCAATGTCTATTCAGATATTTTTTTACTCTAAACAATAGCCTGAAACAATACCTCAGTGATCTCACAAAATACTTAAAAGCTATTTCAATATTATGTATGGTTATGTTTATTATTGATGCTAACAATTTCAGTGTCAACAGTAAATATGACTGCACTGCAGCCTCTACTATGATGTGAGGAGCAATGCCAACGAGTCTTGCGTCCACGGTCGCGATGGCGAGAGTATCGGTACCCAGCGAATAATATGACACGGTTCCCTTTTTGAGATAGAGTGAACACAGCTTCTGCAAGACGTAGTATTTTTTTAAAAGTTGTAGTTTAAAGAAAAAATGTGAAGATAAAGAATAAAAAAAAACAAAATAGAACTTAATGTTATATATTATATTCAATATAATTTCAAAAGGTGCAAGATCGTAAAATTTCTTTAAAAACATTGATAGTAAAAAAAACTAGTCTCAAGTGCGGCTGTCGTTTTCAGCATTCTTTAAAAACATCTAATGGTCAAAATGTTTATTAACTACTACAACGCGAAATATAAATACCCCAAAATTAAATCTAAAAAGCCACCGTGAACGAAGGTTGGTACTCATTCAATACGAACGACGTATAGGTATTATGAAAACAACGCTGAAAATAATTTTAACAGTCTGATCATCCACATTGAACACACCTTGACGTATAGGATTGAGATACTTTCAATCCTATACGTCAAGGGTGGCCAGCTTGAATACACCCAAGATCTAGTTTTAACATACAAAACCCTGTGCACTCTACCAATGGCATTCTTCTTATAATTTTAAATGAAACAGTATAGTCCAGGTCCAGGTTATTTTTTTATTATAAAAAGGCCAATTGCGAGTCAGACTTGCGCACCGAGGGTTCCGTACAAACTTGCGACATAAACTGCTATATCTTTTGACCGCGGAGACTTATCTCCGCAGTCAAAAGATATAGCAGTTTCAATCAACCCTCTATTGGGGTATGGGGTTGATTTATTTACAGCTTCAAGGGTACTGAAATCTGTAGTAGATTTGAGTATATGGTTTTAATTGAAAATTCTTGATATCTCTATGCGTTCGCGATATAAATGGTATTGAAAGACGAGACTTCAGAGTGATCCTATAAGGGTTCTATTTTTGCCTTTGCTCAAAATATCACACAATATGATCCGCGCAGAATTTTGATGATTACGATACGCATCTGTTAGACATGTATTTTGTTTGCCTTGCCGCGATCGACTGAACTAAAAGACGCAACCGACTGTTCGATCGCGACCGGCTAATAGGCCATCCCTGCTATACGTTTACTGCCGTATGTATTCTTAGAAGATTTGTCAGCTTACAGCTGAGAGGGGGATATCGCATGATAGGTGACGCTGCGACTGGAGGTGGTACTCAGTCACTTGTCCTCAGGAGCTCGAAGGCAACGGACGGTTTTGCAGCATCTGTTACAAGTCCGGTGTCCGCAGTCTTTCTGCAACTTATGTTCACTATATTTACTGGTCCTTAATGTGATCCATAAAATATGCCGGAGACAATTTTGACTGCTTCATCGGATCGCTTCGACCAAATAGGTAGAGTGAATGAATTATCATTGGAACAAGGAAATTAAAATCATTCCGTATTTTTATTTAAATGGAATTTCATATTGAAAAACGTGGATCAATTGAAGTGGAAATTTATTTTCTCAATAACGCATTTTACACTTCTTCTCGTTTACAATTTCATGGTTGTGTTCACTATTTATCTTTACAATTTCATGTCCGATGGTAATAATTACAGCTCTGCACCGTTTGCTGTGATGTGTGCTACAGTACCAACGAGTCTTTTCACCTAAGACGTAATGACGACTGAATCTATATCCTTGTAGCTTGATTATTGGGGCTCCATTCACAGATTTAGTAAATATCGCTGAAACAAAAATATGTTGTTGTTATTATTTTATAAAGCTAAGTACTTCGTCATCAGTCAGCGGAGTACACGTGGCTGAGTTCTGGGACAAACACGTTTGAACTTTTTGTCGTCGATACGCTAAGAAGCCTGGATGGATTGAAAACAGCGTGCAAATACTTCACTTTTTGCACGCTGCTTTCAATCCAAATTAAAAGAAACAAACATATTATTTTAAAATGCATTCTTTGTAAATTGATAGCCAGGCTTTCAATGTTTTGTGTTAATCCGAGGAAGGATTTATGTTTGTTATTCATGTTTTTAAGGACAATAATGTGGTCCGTTATCGTTCTACATATTTATTGTCATTCAAACTTAGGGACATGATTATGTTTATTATTGACTTTAACGATCATATTTTGAACAGTGAATATCGCGGCTCGGCACCCGTTTCTATAACCAGAGCAATGCCAGCGCGTCTTGATCCCTGAGTCCAAATGCCGGGTGAATGAATTCCCATACAAAATGATTAAACGAGCTCCTCTCGAAGTTGTTGTGAAGACTGCATTAGCTGAAAGAATAAAAACGAAACGTTTCAGACCCCCTTTTAATGCGAGGTTGTTTGAAGGCGCCTTTCGGTCGATCGGTCGGGTGTATGTCAACATTGCAGTCCCGAAATAGCAGATATGTTTTTATCAAAAATAAAGTACCAATTCAAAAATATTTTTTCACCAAGCTCTTCTAAGGAACAAGCTATGTTATTTTATGTTAATTTCAAACATTCTTCCGTTAGATCATTTCATGTAAAAACACGTGTAAAATTGATATAATATGTGTTTTTCTTTTTAAATAACAAAATATGTATTATTATTTCACATAGGCACTTATGAATCGTCTTGGGAGAGAGAGTTTATCGAACCAACTTATTATGTGTACGCCTTAGGTCATGTGTTGTAATTTAATAAAATATTTTTGCATGGTGTTGTTTCTTATATTTGAAGGTTTCCAGAGGTTTAAAAAGTTCAAAATGGTAAAACCTCGCCTTAAACCACAACTTTAAAGGCGACCGTAGAACATAAGCCGCACCTCCTCTCAGACATCAATTGTTTTCTACGACAGATTCATGATTGTGTTCATTTTGGATCTTAATAATATTATCTCGGATGGTGAATATCTTAGCTTTACACCCACGTCGGTAGTGCGTCGCGCAGTACCACCGTGTCTTCTCCCCCGTGTCTCGGTGTCGATAGAACATGTATCCTCGTATTAGTAAAACTCGAGCCCCTCGTTTTGTTTCACAAAATACACCTGAGAAATAAAAACACTCTGTGGATGAAAAAAACAATGAGGACCACGATCGTCAACACTGAGTGATAACCAAGTATAAAGACTAAAGAGTGACTACAAATTATAGAAATTCAGGATATTAATATTATTTAATTGTGTGGTACCTTTATTCACATCTATGTACATTATTTACAAACTATAAAAATACAGAAACTACCTAATAATAAATATTAGTATAGGTATCAAAATGATAAAGTAAGTTCAAAGCGTATTTTTGTTAATCCCTTGCTTTTTATTTAGCTTTAAATATTTAATCTACATCATAAACACCAACCATACATAAAATAGAAGTGAACATGACCCTTCTTTGGAAAAAAAAACTCAAATTTACAACTACCAATTGAGTTTAATTTTTCCCAAACTTATCTGGTTTAGCAATGCAAATTATGTAAAGTTTCGCAAGTCTGACTACAACTTGACGAGATTTACATTTGCTTAAATAGTAAAATTCACGTTAACTTCATGTTAATATAATAATATAGGTTATATACAATAGTTATTCATAGTTTAGACTGCAAATGGTTATGCAAATTCCTGCTTTTGATGATCGTGTCATTTTCGTCGGTGAAAAGGATGGCTCTGCATCCCTTATTCATGTGTGTGGAACACTGCCATCGCGTTTTGCCGTTCTTTGAGTAATGTTGTCCGAAACGGTAACCTGATAAATGGAGAATTCGTCTCCCTCGAGCGGACACCCTAAATTTTGGTCCTGAAAACATAAAATAAGTGAGAGCAATAACAGAACCTGATTACCCAATTGCTCATGTTTCACTCGTTTGGCCTCAATCTAAGACAGACATGATGTTTTAGGTAAAGGTAAAAAAAAAATAGCACTAAATTGCAGGTATGTTTAAGAAAAGAAGTAAGAATGACAATGTATTTATTTGGCATCTACTACTACTACTGTTATATGAAAAAAAAGCCTATACAAGTGTGCTGAGGACGATCTGAATACTGTCATCAAGGTAGAAGGAATGGAAGATGATAGTGTTTACATGTAAGTGTATCCTTATATTGTATTTTAATACATTATTTGCTTTATCTTCTATTAATTCTATTTTCTCTTTTGTGTATACATCTCTGTGTATTTCCTTTCGTTAGAAAGTTTCGTTAGAAATAAGCATAACCTTTGTACCCATGTTTTTCTTATTTAACGTATTCAGTGCGTGCGTAAATCGTTAAATAAATGAAGATAAAGGCCTTGTACACTTAGCCACATGGTAATATCAGTAAAGGTACGGAATAAATAATTTCAGATTTGTTTGTCAAAATTAGGTACAAAGGTCGACCATATTTTTTCGACGGCCGAGTGGTTATGCAAGTTCTGGTTGTGAAAAATCATATCATCATCGTCACGGGTGAAAACGAAGGCCTTGCATCCAGTATTCATGCGGGTGGAGCACCGCCATCTTGTTTTACCATTCCTGGAGTAATGTTGTGTGAGTCTGTGTCCCGACAAACGAAGAATCCGCCCCCCTCGGGAAGACATCGTGAATATTGGCCCTGAAAACGACGTTAGTAGGAATGATAATGACAGAAAATATTCGAACGTCGTGCTCTCAACAAGTAATACACTTAATATTATACGTAGACATAACATTGTTAGTGACTAAAAACGCATGAAGAATTTTAGTTTTTTTTATTGTGTGATTTATGTAAGCCACCAATATTTTCGACAGGCAAATGGTTATGCAAATGGTTGATTCGAAAGATGGTATTATCGTCAAGAGTGAAGACAAAGGCTTTGCATCCCTTATCTGTGCAACGCCATCTTGTTTTGCCGTTCTTCGAGTACTGTTGTCTAAATCGGTGACCTGACAAACGTAGAATCCGTCCTCCTCTGGCGGACATCGTGAATATTGGTCCTGAAAAAGATATTTAATCAGTAATGGTGCTCAAGGATTATTAAGAAGTTTACCGGCTCAATTTTAGCTGGACAGTACTCCTCTGGTTTCAATGTAGGCAAATTACGATTTATACATACACAAACTCACGCCTTCTTCTTATGGGCCCATACCTGGGGGTAGGCAATAGCCACAGAGCGGCACATGATACGATTCTAACATACTCCTTTTTGCTACATAAATACATCTGGTCGTCCACGCACGCCGGTTGTTAACCTTTCTTAGGAACTTCTTCAATTTGTAGGTCTAAGTCAGTTTTGGGTGTCAGCTCCCAGCATTGCCAGTCAAATCTACCTTGTCAACACCTTTTATTAGTCGCTTTTCACTCATCCTCTCCACGTGATCAAAACCACATAAACAAACTCTTTTATATGATTGTTGCCAAATCTTTTTTTTTTAAACTGCAGCGATCTCCTTTAACCTCATTCCACGGTTTATTAGTCCGACACCAGAGATACTCCACAACGAATGCATTTCTACAGCATTATTTCACTAACATGCCTCGTTTGCGATAGTGTGGACACCGGCACCCCATTGTAACAGCCAGCCTGAGCCAGCTGAGCCTTTTTTGCCATCGAGTTGTTGGTTACAACGTCATAAAGCACCATTCACTTAATTTAACGCGTTTACTGTCCATTCCACATCTGCCTCAGTGTTTCCATCTCTCGTACACAGACCACCTAAATATAAAAACTAATTCACTTGCTTCAAAACCTACTACTTACTATGCAAAGGACAATTGTCCAAAATGGCCCTGTGCAATAAAGTTTATCGGAATACACGATAATTATTACGATAATTAACGGAATACAGATATAAGACTAGCTGTATGCCAAAATGTACATTTAATAGTATTTTACGCGACTAATAGTATCCGCCAGTCGCCGTCTACGAATACAGGTACCTATGTTATATATAACTAACTGTGCCCAGCGGTTTCACCCGCTGCTCAGCTCCTGAGAAGAGTATGAAAAATAGATGTTGGCCGATTCTCAGACCTACCCGATATGTACACAAAATTTCGTTTAAATCGGTCCAGCCGTTTCGGAGGAGTATGGGAACGAAAACTGTGACACGAGAATTTTATATATTAGATTATATGAACCGTTTCTATACATTTTAATGTACATCCTCTTAGGCGTTAGAAAAAAATGCATTTATACCTAAGAATTGTATCTATAAGTAGGTATTAAAAAGTCCCTAAGCGTATTATAATATAATTTTTCAGTTTTTTAATACTCACTCGGTGCTATGAAAATTCATACCTAATTTTCGTTGTTATAGTTCGATTAAAACCTCAAAATCCGCTATAAAAACTAGATCATAAAGTTTACTAAAGTTTCCGTGTGGTCTCGGAGTTTAAGAATACGGCCACCCCATCTCATCCCGTGGGTGTCGTAAAAGGCGACTAAGGGAACTTATGACCCAGTGCAGACTATCGAGCACATTGGGTCACCCGAATGGTGACGGGTAATTCACCAACAAAAGCATTCCCAAGGAGGGTTAGTGTCAGGTAGGCGGCCGACTATAAAATTTTTGCTAAAACCTAAAGCAACATGGATGGACAGATTGAGATGCGCAATAGGGTTAGGGCGTACCCCGCAGGCGACGCGCAGGGGCAGCACCCGGCCCCCGCGGGAAATGGACAAGGGTTGTTGCATCATTCCGGGCGGGTGCGACGTAAGAAGCGAGCTCGGGAAGTGAGATTGAGGTATGCTAGTTGGAATGTTGGGACAATGACTGGAAGAGCCAGAGAATTAGCGGATGTGCTGAAAAGAAGAAGAATAAATGTGGCGTGTTTACAAGAAACTAAATGGAAGGGTACAAAAGCAAGAGAAATCGGTGAAGGATACAAGTTTTTCTATTGTGGAAGTGATGGGAAAAGAAATGGCGTGGGAATAGTCCTTGATAGTAATTTGAAAGAAAGTGTCTTAGATGTAAAAAGGATTAATGATAGGTTAATAGTTGTGAAAGTAATGTTAGAAAATATGGTCTTGAATGTGATTAGTGCGTATGCCCCACAGGTAGGATGTGAAGAAAGAGTGAAAGAGAAGTTTTGGGAGGATTTTGATACGGTTTTGATGACCATCCCGGTGCAGGAGGAATTGATAGTTGGAGGTGATTTTAATGGACATGTGGGAAGAACAAAAGGATGTTATGAAAGAGTACACGGGGGATGGGGTTTTGGTAGATTAAATAACGAGGGGGAAACTTTGTTACAATCAGCTACTGCATTCGATCTAGCAGTAGCCAACACTTGGTTCCAAAAAGCCGATGGACACCTAATAACTTATAAAAGTGGTATGCATAACACGCAAATTGATTACTTCCTCGTAAGACGCAACAATTTAAAGCACATCAAAGACTGCAAAGTGCTGCCAGGAGAAGACTTGGTCTCACAGCATAGACTCCTGGTTATGGAAGTAGTTTTACAAATGAGGCTTTCCAAACAAAAAGAGCGACCCCCTCCTAAAATCAAATGGCATATGCTAGAGAAGTCTGACTGTGCGAGGGAATTTATAGAGCGAGTGGTAGACAAAATGGTAGAGATGGGTGATTTGAATGACCTAAGTGTAAATGAATGTTGGAATGAGATGGCAAGGTGTATTAGGAGCGCAGCAAAATGTATTTTGGGAGAGACAAAAGGAAAGGGCACAATAGAAAGGGATACGTGGTGGTGGTCGACAGAGATACAGAATGTGCTGAAGGAAAAAAAGAAGAAGTTCAAAGAATGGCAGAGTGTTGGAAATGAGAGTGCTAGTTTGAAAGCTGTAAGAAAGAGTGAGTATGATGCTCTCAAGAAAAAAGCCAAAAGAGCTGTGGCCATAGCAAGAGCAAAAGCCCAGAACAAACTCTACGACACACTGGATAGTTCAGCAGGCCAAAAACACCTTTACCGGCTTGCTAGAGCTAGAGAGAGAAAGTCGAAGGATGTCTGTCGGATTAAATGCGTAAAAGACGAAGCTGGAATGGTTATAACAGATGATGAGAAAATTAAGGATAGGTGGAAAGGATACTTTGAAAGACTGATGAATGAAGAGAATGACTGGAATAGTCTGCTTGAAAATAAACCAGTGAATGAGGGATTAGTAAGAAATGTTAGTATGGATGAAGTAAGGATTGCAGTGAATGGAATGAAGAATGGTAAGGCATTAGGACCGGACGGAATACCGGTTGAAGTATGGAAGTTATTGCGGATGGACGGATGGACGTGGTTAGCTTTATTCTTCAATAAACTGTTGCTGGAAGAGGCCATACCTGACGAATGGTGTAACAGTTCGCTGGTGCCCATATTTAAAAACAAAGGTGATGTGCTGGAGTGCAACAATTATAGAGGAATAAAGCTAATGTCACACAGTATGAAAGTTTGGGAGAAAGTTATTGAAAGGCGACTGAGAGAAGAGAGCGAAATCACACAGAGCCAATTCGGTTTTATGCCTGGTCGGGGAACGACGGACGCCATTTTCGCTATCCGCCAGTTGTGCGAAAAATACAGAAGTGCACACAAGAACTTGCACATGGTGTTCATCGACCTCGAAAAGGCATACGACCGGGTACCGCGAGCGGTTTTGTGGTGGGCTCTTAAAGAGAAAGGTGTGCCTGGGAAGTATGTGCAGTTGATCCGTGCGATGTACAGTAGATGCAGTACCCAAGTCCGGTCCACAGCGGGCACTACCGGCACCTTCAATGTGGCTGTCGGTCTGCACCAAGGGTCGGCTCTTAGCCCTTACCTCTTCCTGGTGATATTGGACGCTCTCACGTCGGACATCCAGGAAGAGGCTCCCTGGTGCATGCTGTTTGCCGACGACATTGTATTGGTTGCCGAGAGCGGCCAAGAGGTCCAGAGCAGATTGGAAGTGTGGTGGCAAAGACTGGAGAACGTTGGCCTGAAATTAAGCAGAACTAAAACCGAATACTTGTTCTGCGATTTCGGCGGTCTCTCCAGTCCTGTGCCCATAACCCTTGCCGGAACGCCTATACCGATCTGCTCCAACTTCCGGTACCTCGGGTCGCTTGTCCAAGGGGACGGCGAAGTAGACCGGGACGTAACGCACCGGATCAACGCAGGATGGATGAAATGGCGACAGGTCACTGGAACAACTTGTGACCCACGGATGCCCCTCAAGTTAAAGGGGAAAATATATAAGTCCGTGATTAGACCTGTTGTACTGTATGGGTCAGAATGCTGGGCTGTAAAAAAGGTGGATGAAAAACGACTGCATGTAGCGGAGATGAGAATGTTGAGGTGGATGTGTGGAGTGACAAGAATGGATAAAGTAAGAAATGAATATATTCGAGGAAGTTTGAAAGTTGCGCCTGTTACAGAAAAGATGAAAGGGAGTCGTTTGTCTTGGTATGGACATGTAATGAGGAGGGATGAAGGACATGTGACTAAAAGAGTAATGGATCTGAATGTTGATGGACGGAGAGCGAGAGGAAGGCCAAAGAAAAGATGGATGGATTGTGTAAGGAATGATATGAAAGAGAAAGGAGTAAATGATGCCATGACGTCTGATAGGGGAGAATGGAAGAAGAAAACGTGTTGCGCCGACCCCAAATAGAATGGGACAAGGGCAGGAAAATGATGATCATAAAGTTTACTAAGGCATACAATATATAGTTTTTCGATGCTCTTGGCTCCAATTCATATGAAGTTTATTCTATGTATGTAGATATAATAAGATTAAAATAAATCACTTAATAATACGATTTTGTTTTTATATTGATTTATTCACATTAATTCACAAGACATACTACATACGTACACATACACTTATTATTCCCGGATTCCCCAAAATGGTAACTAAGAAGAGGTGAGTCCCATAAATTGGTAGAGCAAGCCTATTGCATCTATCATCCGGGCTCGAATTCCGACTTCTAACACAAACGCTGAGGACACAAAGACTTTCGCATGATGTTTTAGTTGACAAGTCTGACACTTCCTTCTGCTCCGCTCAGATCGGGAGTACTACGCATTGTTGATGATCCCATGCCAAAAAAGGCTAGATAGTAGGATACATATAGGTATAATACAACTCTATAGCCTAATCTACATTTATAATATCTACAGCGTTGATAAATTAAAATATCCAATTGATTTAAATTGTACTACGTGTTTATCAAAATAACTATCTATGGGAGGCGGCACAACTAACATAACCTCTGTAAAATCACAATATATCACCTTCATATTTTGCCTGCTTTGTGTTCTTCTTCCATAACCCTTTACAAAGTTTTAATGAACAAAAGAATATTAGAGTACGAATTTCAAAACATGTTAGCATTGTTTTTTTTGCAAACATTTAATACACCTTGTCAAGGGCACTGCAAATCTTATAAATTAAATCCCATAATTTTAGTTCTAATTATTACAATTCATGACATCATATTAAAAATTAATCAATAATTTATTACATCTTATTTTAAACTAAGTCAATATTATGAATTTGTTAATTCATTGTAGTCATATAGGTAAGGTAGATAGTACAGGTACCAACAGTTATTTATTATTTCACTTCCACGTCAAGTATATAGTACAAGGCCGATCGGTTCACAATATTTGTCGCATTTAAATTCCTCAAAGGTATAGTAGCCTTTCTTTATTAAGAAAGATTTTTACTATTTCAAGAAAATTGACTCGTTTGGTGGGGATTCAAACCTTCCGGTAGTTTATTAAATGTGCTAGCTAGTCTTGAGTGTAGGTTTTTCCCGTTAACTTTTAAGTTTGTGATAGAAAGTATAAGTCTATTTTTGTTCCGTCGTATACTAGGCGTATGCACGCAAAGAATTGCTTAATCTTAATTAAACCTCGCCTTAATTTAATAATAAGTAATTCTGTTTTAAATTTATTGTTCAGCTACCGATTTCGCAATGCTAAATATCTCGATTTCTAATTGGAGATATTAGAAACTTTTAATTTAACAATCAAGTTATTCTCTAGTTACAAACATTGAAATAATTCGTTTGGTTCGAATAATGACTAGTAGCTTTCATTAAACAATCCTCAACACCATTAACACTTTATTCACTTTTCTTACCGTTACTTTTTGAAATATTTCTTAAAAATATATTAAAAAATAAACATATAATAAAAATAGGTTTCGCCGGTATCGGGTGCAGGGTCTAAGCTATCGATGACACAGGTACCTCCTTACAATGGCACACGAGGTTGTCGCATGTATCGGCGGAAACCTATTTTTAAATATTTGTCTATATTTTTTTAAGAAATATTTGAAAATGTAAATGATACGTGTGAAAACTGAATAGAGACAAATATTGTCTTTAAGTTTTCACACGTATCTTTTTTAAATTTCTTTATTCACCAAGACATTATTTATTGGTACTAAGATTATATTCATACACTTATAACGTAAAATAAATTCCACCCGGATTCCCCACAATGTTAGCTAAGCAGAGGTGATGCAAAGTTCCATGGTGGGTAGCAATTTTTATCCGGACACAAATTCTAACCTCTAATTGAACTCCACGCATAAATCGAAAACAAGACTTCAGCCTGGGTCGTACCTGCCGGGGCTTCGGGGTCGAAAGAAATACCGGGACCCCAGAACACAAAGGGCAAAGAAGGAACATGAAATTTTGGTCAGTACAAGTCTGACACTCCCTTCTACTCCCCACATAGCGAGAAATATACGTATTTCCCATCCCAAAAAAAGGCTATAAAGTAACGCTGGAGACCACGAGACCAATCTTGTTTTTAATTTATAAATTAAATCTTTAATTAGTTATTAACGCTTAGATTAAAAGGTGGGAGGATGATTATGGCCAACATAAGCCTTAGTAATAACACCTTCTTTGCTCGTAAATACTGCGGCGCAGCAACCTTCTCTACTCTGCTTAGAACACTGCCATCTTGTGTGACTTGCCGTTACTCTGTGCCTGGAAAACTTGTAACCTTGATAGTAGAGAAATCGACGGCCATTAGATTCAAGGAACCAGCCTGAAATGAAGGGAGGTTATTGGGTGTTAATAAACTGGCTTAATAGAAATAAAAAAAAACAATTTTGATCATATGGAGTCTACAACAAATCAGTTTAGTAACAATTACACCCCGGGCACGATGATAGACGATGTGACTTCTGTCAAGCGACAAGCACGCGTTGGATGCCCGACAGCTAAACAACTGTATCTAAAAAAAGGGTACGATAAGAAAACAACTTTTTAAATATGAAAAAATATTTATAATTCAGCTTTGAATGTAATGAAAAAAGTAATACAAAAATAATGAACTACTTGACTTAACTATTATTAGATAATGTATCAAAATTAATCGTCAGGTTCCTAAAACAAATAATATCTATCTTTCTTAAAATACAAACAAGACCATGTTATACTGGATACGTATAGCTTGATGTGTGTCCATGTGTACATACTTCCACTCATTTCTGTAATTATACAAAGTCTCGGCCAATCATGTTTTAAATTCTACATTTCTTCATTCTTCACCATTTAGTAGGCGGTGGATGATTATGGTCAGTGTTGCCCTTAACAATAATTTCACCAATAGTATAAACCGCTGCGCTGCACCGAGCATGTTTCTGTCTAGAACATTGCCATCGTATTTTAAGACCCTTTACTTTATGTCGTGTAAACTTATATCCTCTGAAAGACAAAAACCTGCCATCTTCGTATATTACCGAAGAACCTGAAAATCAACAAGAAATTAGTTACTGAATGAACAACGAAGTAAAAAAATATATGATTGTTTGAGGTACCATGTGCTGGATGTCATGCTTCTTTTTCTTCGTCGTTTCCTGCTGAATATTGAGACCACATGTGACCCGGCTCCAAGCCTGCTTGTGAAACGCTAGGTACAAACTGTTTCCAAAAGCCTTCCTGATTGTGTATGACCGTGTTCTGTCTTGCGCGTATTTGCTTTCTATCCAACCAAGTATAATAAGTTTTTCCAGACAACGTTTAGGTAAATCTAAGCTCCAGGCATGCAACATGCAGCGGGCATGGTTTCTGACACGGCATTTTATTATTTTCGTGCAGGACACATTTCGCCATAATTATGGTATACAAATATAAATCATTTTTTTTTACCTTTAGCGCAAATCAAAACATGGTATAAATTAGTTGGCTCGATAAAAAGAAATACAAATGTGACACTATGATTTTTTTTTTATGATTTCAAACGCGTTTCTTTATGAAATGATGTCTTAGAAAAACATTCTAAAATGACATAAAATAATAAAATTAGTTTCTAAAAGGCCTTGGTGAACAATTTATTTTTTGAACAGTTGTATTTTTTTTTAATATAACAAACCGGGGTTATGAAGTCGACGTACACCCGACGAATCGACCAATCAGCGCTCACAAAAAGATAAAGGAGACCCTTTGACCTATGATTACCCAACCGTTTCAAAAACTTGTAACCACCTAAATTCATGACGTTCCTCTTCTGGATTGTTGTCGCTGATATAATGACGCTGACGCCAAAGCGTATTTTAATGGTTATCGCTTAAAAAAGAAAACACATCACGACAGAAGAATATAACAAAGTCATGGATAGACAGAGATGCTGGTTAGATATGACAAAAGGGAAAGTCTGTACGTCAGAGAGTAAGTATTCTATGACGCAGGCAAAATGTAAACTGATCCATTACCAAAGTAGCGATTACACAAACAAGTGTATAGTGTTTAAAACATTTATTTAATTCCTTAAAGGCACGATAAAATCCCTTCATGTATAAACTATAACAATATTCATTTATTTATAAAAATAACTTGAATTATATTACTCTAAACTATGAAAACAGGTGCAACTGTTATTTAGCGCGGTTAGTCCGTTTAAAATTTCTTGCTTTTGCAGGTTTTAGGTTGTATATTGTTGGATACTAAATATGGCTTTACATAGTCCTAAAAATTAAAACCTTTAATACAACCCTGTACGTTCATTGCACCATTATTTCATTATTTTCATCATTTCATGAAAACTCACTTAGAGGTCAAAAGCCGGGGTTGCGAGCTCCGGGGTTGCGGGTTGCTCAAAAGAGATACCGCGGCGCGGAACGTTAAGGGCAATAGAAGGAACATGGGTTGGGTTTTAGTTAGTAAAAGTCTGACGCTCCCCCCGCCCAGAGCGGGGGAAGTTATTTTATGATTATCCATCCACAAAAAAAGGAGTCAAAAGAACTTAGAGGGTTGTATTGATGATTTAAATGATTTTTATTTACTGGCTCCAACATTATGTTTGGAATCTGGCAAGCCTAAAAACATCAAATACATTTTAAAAAAATAACTTAATTGTCCTTACTTTTCTTGAAAAGTTTAATAAAGATGGTTTAAAGTTTGCTAAAGGTCGTGGAAGTAACAACAGTTAACTTATAAACAGTTTACACAGGTAACCAACAACACGGTTTTTTCTAAGAACTTGATTTGAAAGGCCACCAGTCAAGGCAAAATGTGCACTTAGCATTTAGTAATTATATCTATCTTACCTAAGTCCCTTATCCAGGTTTTAAAATATTTAAAATTTTCTTTATCATATTAACATGTTATACAGGGTGTTAGGCGCATCATTTGCCAAATCGAATGAAGCCAAAAGGAGAGGACATTTGCTATATCTTCAGGCCTAATAAGTCATTCCTTGTCACATCGACTGTTTTATTTTGAACTATAAAACTTTTATTTAGAAAAAAAACCAGAGCTTTGCATTTAAGTACACATTTACGATAAGATATTTGTTTAACCTACAAATTTAATTTGAATTTTTATATGTACTATGGCATGGTTCCAAAAATTTCAAAATTATGTCGGATTACAACCCCTCTTGGTTCGTTGTTAGTCAAATTACCAGTCTCGCGTCAGCGTCCATAGATATCCCGAAACTGTAGCGGAAAGGTAATTTCCTATTAGAAAAGCGTTCCTGGTTATTTATTTTTGCTTCGTAACCAACACCATTGGCTCTTCCATATGCCATCAAAATGTCTGCTTACTCTTCATTCGAGAATTAAGTTATCGTAAAACTACAACTTAACTAAAGTTCAACAACATTATAACCACTTGCAAAACTCAACGAATTGAAATAACTGTAACAGAAAATAAGAGGACCACGAGAAGCGTTCGTTTCCAGAGACAGTCAAATACCGACTAAAAAACGTTACCAATCTTCGTCTGTCCGTCTTACCCAATGATAAGAAGAGACGGATGATGAATTCTACTGCGCAGGAACGAGATAGAAGGATTTACCTGTTTTCGTTTAACAATAGACGCGCAGTCTTTTGTTAAACAAAAACACGTGTTTTTAATCCTGAGTATGGGATAGTTTGATGTGGGTCCACTTTAGCGACTGTAAAAGCCTTTTGTTGGCATATTGCAAACCGTTGAAAAGATAAGAGAATAGGGAATTTTTAAAAGAATTCCAAGATTCCGATCGTTCTCAGTGTTTTTTTTATGGTAATGTAAAGTACAGTTTTTAGATTTCTTTTCCTAAAACTTTTTAAGTCATTAAAAAGAAACCACATGTTACTAGCAATTTTGAATTTTGAATTTGGGGAGTTATTAGGCCTGAAGAAACCGGAACACAAAAGGCAAAAGAAGGAACATGAATGGATTTTAGCCAGTAATAGTCTGACACTCACCCAGGGCGGGGGTTAATTTTAATGATTTTCTATCAGTAAATTAAATGACTAAATGACCTCTTCTTTCGGCCAATCCAATTTGGCAAACGATGCGCCAAACACCCATTATTATGGTTTTCTTTTTAATTAAAATAAAAACTTAAATAATTTAATTAAGAACATAATTTTAACTTTATTTTATGTATACCCATCACAATATTTTAATAGATATCCAATGTACCTAATAACTAAAATACCCACATAATTATGTGCCCATCCAACTGTGCCGATTATGCCGTTAATTCAATTTTTTTTCTTCATATTATGTAAGCGTAAGACATTATCCAAGCTGTTAGTTATTTTTAAATTATAATTTTAATTGGCATGTAAAAACGTTTCTAAATCATAACGCATTGTAATAAAGAATCGGTCAAACAGGTACGGACAAATTGCGGACGCGGTACTTGACACGGATATCTACACAATAAATACCAAAGTACTGAACTATTTGTCATTGTCCGAATTCGGAGTAGTATCCGCAACATGTTCGTAATATAAGGTTTACCGAACGAAGTACAAAATATGTTGCGAGTAGCAGTACCTATAAAGTGCTAATTTGAATTTTGCTGTGTAGCTGTGTATCAACAGTAATTAACTCATTTTAATTTGTCCAATTCTCAAAGTCAAATCTCAACAAAATTCAAATAAAACAAATAATAAATTCAACAGATCAACTTTTGTGGGCATTACAATATACTTTAAAACATCAAATTCTTAAAAATATTTCCCCGGATGATTATGCTCGTTTTTGGCCCTACAAACTCTATTGTCGATAGTAGTCAGAGTTGCTCGACAACGGAATGAGCAATGTTGTGAACATCTCCAAGTTTTCTTCATATTTCTTGTGTACTTGAGATGGTATGTATAGCCTCGGTAAGTCAGCATCATGTTGCCTTTGTTTGACATCATAAACATTAGCGGCTCGTTGACTGAAAAGAAAAAAAAAATGATAGATGAAGTATTTAATCACAACCTAAATTGTCCATTTCCTTCTTACTTTTCGGTTTTCTTGTAAGACAAGCAAAGAATATCTATAGTAGGGTGGATTATCAAAATAACAAAAAAATAGTATGATTTATACTTTTACTGATTAAACACTTTAAAAAAATCTTTACATATCTATTAATATGTCCTATATATAACAAAATACGTAATTTTAAAACATTAAAACTTTAAAAATAGTGCTCTAAACGTCATTAACCGCCACGTAATTTTACAGCATAATTATTAATTTCATGAGTTTACTCAAAATTCATTCCTAAATCTACCTCTGTCATTATTATTAACCATTTAAAATTTTCTTCTATTTTATTTTCTGCTTTTATGTTAATTATTGTAATTGGTGTTATACCGTTATAATTAACTATAAATAAAAAAATAAATTGTCTCAAATTTTGCATCATTCCCGTTCACGTATTGGGTTTAAAATATTTTGTTCATCATAACTCATAGTTAAAATATCCGAACAGAATCAGACGATCCGCCGCTTCGGCTCCTTTCAATTTACTAACAAGAAAACAACGAGTTCGTAAGTATATAATTATGGTAAAAGTACGTCAATGGTATGTGCTATAAGAAGTTTGTCAACAAATCTCGTCTTTACACGACCTAACACATTACAGGTAAGTAAATTTTCTTGGGTAAAGCTGCGGGCAGTAGCTAGTGTTATCTGGAGGAATAATAAATAGATGGTGCATAAAGGAGGCAGCAGACAACAAGTTAGTTTGCATACATCAGTTATGCGGCATAACTGATGTATGACAGGAGGCATTCGGCCAACATCCGTTTGCACTATAAGTAGTTGTTGCAGCCATTTGGGTTTATTTTATTCTGCTTAGTTTGTTCCCTGTTTATAAAACCAAAAAAGGTTAAGCAAAAAAACAAAGAAGTAACCTATAAAAGTCAGACAACTATACGAATGTATAAAACAACTATAATTATGAATGTTTAAAGGTGAAAAAAACAGAGAATTTAAGTAATTACCTACACAGTTTGACTGTTTTCAACACATTCTGCCATGACAAGCAGCGCCACCCTTAATAGAACACCCTAGGTCGCAACTTACAGCTTACCGCTTAGTAGCAAATCGGTTCGTCCAGTGTACTCTACGAACGTATCCTAGTGTCAAAATCTTATTCAGAATGTTGTTACAAGTTATCACGTTTTAGACGTATGTAGAACTGGATTTTAATTTTTTCATCCCCCATCCCTCATAATCTTTTAACAGATGGGTGTTGTGTCTTGAGAGCCCACTGTTTGCCAGCTGTTGTCGGGTTCTTCTGTAGAATAAGTTTCTTGCGCGATGTAGGAATTTGATGTTAGTTCTTCGTGTATATCATAGATGGCGCTGTAATACTTACTGTAGTGTAACAACGTTTACACAAATAATTTAATATTTTTTCTGTTGTAATGTGGCACCATACCTAAAACTAAGAAACATATCGAATCCGCAAAGAACGAACAACAAACACGGAAAAAATGGTTGCTATGTTCTAAGGTAAAATATGGAAAAGCGTAGCTTGTTGCAAAAACGTATGTTGGGTAATAGAACTGACCTTAAGGACGAAAGCAGCGAGCCAAACAAACCTGACAAGACAGCTGCAACAGAACCCAAAAAAAAAAACTTGCAAAAATCAGTCACTCAAAAAACGCCTACCTTTGAAACACGATGCTCACGGACTCACTCAGACCAAACATGCACTACCGGGTATCTACTACAGCTAACTTGACGACAGAAATAAAAGACAGGTTTTGTAAATTTGAGGAGGAATTTAAATAATTAAATTCGTTATGGTTAGAAGTTTATTTAAATGTCATGTATTACTAAATTTTTCGGTTTTGTTGATCACCCTAACGACGATTAGGGTGATCAACAAAACGGCAACGTATTTTTTTAACCGCAGTCGAGATTTCTGTCACGTGAATAATTATGTGTTACTTACATCATTTGCCATATCTGAAAGTTTCAAGAGTTAGAATTGCTCGATAAGAGCGCACATACGAAAATAACGAAAAAGATGTAGGTATGGTATCAGTTTAAAAGTGTTTACTTTTAAGTTTAGGCATTATTAAGTGGCCAATAAAAGATTAGTTCCACGACAGAGCTTTGTCAAAAAACCAAAAACCTTTCTTTTTCATTTTAGTGCTGTCAATTTAAAATAAATTTGATTTGTATTTTTTTGTGCTGTCAATCTATATTTGACAACCCAATTACAAAGTTGTAACTGATTTCGTAATATTTCAGTGTTTTTTCGTTATTTGTTATGTTTGAATTTTAAGTGATTTCGTAACGGTGTTGTACAACCACTATTGCACTTAATTACTCTATCACATAATTTACAACAAGCCCGACATTTGTCTTTACTTTTAACAAAATAATTCCAGACAGTTGAAGCGTTTCTACGGGTACTAGCAGGTGTGACGGCAGTTGACTTCTTCGTCTCCTCTCCGTCGTCTCCTACTTCTGTAAGTAATAGTTTACATTTTCTGACATTTTTCATGTTTCTGTATTCACACTTAGTTATAAGTGCATGCTATGGTCTCTTATATTTTAAGGAACACACTTTAAACAACCTTTTGTATTAGATAATCCAAATAAATAAATAAAAAAGAAAAACAATAAGTAATCACACCGTTATAGAAACCAAACACTTAAAACAAATACTTAAAGATTATTATTTTGCTATAACTAAATATGAGATTTAGATTATATAGAAGACTATATCATAGAGAATATCAGATGAAATGGGCTTATTCGTCAACTCGCGCCTCATAAACTCGCGACTGCGCGCGACTGAAAATCTGATGTATTTACGAAAGACAAAACACTTTTGTAGATGACTGTAAATACGTCAGATTTTCAAAAAAATAGCTAAAATCGGAAAGTGCTAACTCGCGCGCAGTCGGGAGTTTATGAGGCACGAGTTGACGAATAAGCCCATTTCATCTGATATTCTCTATGATGTAGTCTTCTATGTAATCTAAATCTCATATTTTGCTTTAGCAAAATAATAATCTTTAAGTATAGTATTGTTTGGTTAACGAATAAGCCATGAAATGCCATATAATAATTGCTATCTCATGTCTCATCAGTGAGGGCATATATCATAATGACACACTAAATAACAAAGTTGTTCGTCCCACCTAATTAATATGTCTTAAGATTCCCAATAACGAAAACACAATTAAACTAAAATATAAAATTAAATATCGGATAAATATATGTAAATATAAGGAAACTAACCTTCAGCCTCGATGAAATAAACATTTTCGGTAGTTTCCAATTTTAATATCTTATGTTTTCTCTTCCAATTTTCTTTCATATCTGCATAAAAAAGATGACTATGATGATTCTTGTCTATGAACTTTGGCTTCGATACCAAAACATAGTGAAGGTAATTTACAATAAAAGATTTTTGCTTATTTTTTTTTTAATATAACTCTCAAACAAATAACATAATTATATATTTTTTTTTTCAAATATTTGGCAGAAGTATCCGTGTTGTACGTCCTGTAGTTCGCCTACGTTTCGCAAGTGATGTTTGAATATGTATGTAGTATGGAAAGATATACAATTTTATTTTATTTTGTAGCTTACTTGTTTAAACTTTAAATACTGCTTACAACTTTAAATCATATTCCAACCCGTGTACAACATAATTTCAATTAACTGATTTGGTTTGATTTTTCTATTTTACTGGTACTAGCTAACGTTACATTACTGGAACTACAACATTAAAAGCACAGTTTTCGTTATTTACTAGTTTTACTTTGCCCGTGTGGAGGCAGGAAACGATCACATAGTTCAAACGAGATGTATTAGGTACAGGATAAAAGCAGTGTAAAGCTTATTCACAATAATTGCTTCTCCTTCAGCTTGCTAAGTCAACGCGCGGGAAAAAAGCAAATTAAATCACAGTTTATAGATATTCATGACAAAAATACATTTTCTTCTGTTACTTTATTTGTTCGTAAATGTATTGAAAAATGTCCATTATGTTCATATGCTACTGCAGTTCTCAACTTCTTAACACCTTCGCCTGCGGCTCGGGTAAATTCCGACTCGGCCGCTATGACATTTATATATGCTATGCTATATATGCTATGCTATATGCTATGACATTCATAGATTTCCCCATTTGAATCAACACTTATACTTGTTCTATACTTCTATACTTCGCTTTTGCCAACCGGCAGTGCACAATTATGCGGCGTTAATTACATGTGGAGCTCATATTATAACCTAGCTTAACCTTCAGTTATCTAGGTACGTATATTTTGCACTACTACCATAATTCACAACTAGAACGACAAAAACATTTTAAAGTTTAATTTTAGTTGTTTATTTTATGCTTCCTCGCTAAATGTGAGGATAGACCTGAAGTGGAGCTCTTGTGGCATGGTATCACTTTGTCACATAGTTTACATTTCGCGTGACTCTTGTCTTCGCTTCGGATAAAGCTCTTCCAGACTGGAGAAGTGTACCTCCGAAAAGTCACTTGTTCATCATCACAAACTTCTTCGCCCTCTGCAATTAAAAGTTATACTTGTTTTAAAATTGTTTGGTGGTGGATGTTATCGTTTTAGATGCATTTTTACTGCATATAGCATTTCATCCATGATTCTACTGTTTGGGCACACATCCGCCACGCGGGACCAGTGCGGGTTGGTAGATGTAAAAACCAAAAATATTCTAGAACTAATAATCCAAAGAGGATTATTTGTTCTATTTGTATGTTTTTAGTTACCGTTTTGAAAACTGTGATGATGAAATAAATGACACAAAATTAATGCTGGGATCAAAGATCTGACCTGCACCTTGGGGTCACCACTGGTCTCTCTCTGTTTTGTTTACGTTCGAGAATTCAATAAATATATTTTTTGAAGTTATACTTCTTTTGGCGCGATGGAGAATAATGATGAGAGTGATTTGCGCGCGCACAGCGACATCGTGAAGTTAGTTATAGGTGTTCTAGTAACTATGTTCATGTTGTATATTCTAGTATTTTTATATTTAGAACACGTGTTTCATAATAAATAAATATTCTTTTGGTGTGTTTTATTAAGCTCAAATCAACTTCACATTCCAAGCTACCCTTGCCGAGGTTTAGAAATGGATGGGTAACCACAGGGGGCCAGGTTAAGCAACCTTTGCCAAGGTTTGGAAATGGATGGGTTACCACACGGGGACTGGTTAAGCAACCTTTACCAAGGTTTAGAAATGGATGGGTTAACACACGGAGACAGGTTAAGCAACCCTCACCAAGGTTTGGAAATGGATGGGTTACCACACGGAGCCAGGTTAAGCAACCTTTGCCAATATTTGGAAATGGGTGGGCTACCACACGGGGACAGGTTAAGCAAACCTTGCCAAGGTTTGGAAATGGATGGGTTACCACACGGGGACAGGTTAAGCAACCCTTGCCGAGGTTTGGAAATGGATGTGTAACCACAGGGGGCCAGGTTAAGCAACCTTTGCCGAGGTTTGGAAATGGATGGGTTACCACACGGGGACAGGTTAAGCAACCCTTGCCGAGGTTTGGAAATGGATGTGTAACCACAGGGGGCCAGGTTAAGCAACCTTTGCCGAGGTTTGGAAATGGATGGGTTACCACAGGGGGACAGGTTAAGCAACCCTTGCCGAGGTTTGGAAATGGATGTGTAACCACAGGGGGCCAGGTTAAGCAACCTTTGCCGAGGTTTGGAAATGGATGGGTTACCACAGGGGGCCAAGTTAAACAACCCTTGCCGAGGTTTGGATATGGATGGGTTAGCACGGGGGCCAGGTTAAGCAACCATTGCCAAGGTTTGGAAATGGATGGGTTACCACAGGGGGCTAGGTTAAGCAACCTTTACCAAGGTTTGGAAATGGATGGGCTACCACAGGAGGCCAGGTTAAACAACCCTTGCCAAGGTTTGGAAATGGATGGGTTACCACAGGGGGCCAGGTTAAACAACCCTTGCCGAGGTTTGGAAATGGATGGGTTTTCAAAGTTTTTTTTCTTTACACCAAAGAAGTATAACTTCTAACGCGTGTACATAAGTACACACACCCCTTTTTTTATCAAATATCAATAATATTTAAATATTGGATATAAATACTACCTTTGAATGTTAACTCGGCAGGACATTTTTTCTTTCTAGCCACTTTTCCTTTTGGCCGGTGTTTTGCTAGAAAGTGGTTTTTCAATCCTGAAGTAGAGCCAGCGTAACGTTTCAGAACTTTTAGACATATTTTACATTTTGCGTAAGTTTTGTCTTCGCTTACAAGAAAATACTGCCAAACCGCTGAACCTCCCTTCCTGTCGTGAATAAATTCTGAAAACTTCATTCTTTCAGTTAAATCTAAAGGTAACTCTCCCCTTTCGTCATCTGTGTCCTCTCCATCTTCTTCTTCTTTAGGTAACTCTTTCTCTTCCTCTACATCGTCTGTAATTCAAACGAATAGAATATTCTCTCTGCCACCAAAAATAAACCTAATTGTATAATATTGTTTTAATTAAAGTGATAGATTAGCATTAGACCATATTGTACCGTTGCATAAACAAGAAGAAATGAGAATAAAGAAAAAACAAATAATTGTTGAAAAATACTGTCAAATAATAAATATTCTTCAGACAAGTCAGTTGCGCAGTTCTTGCAATCACCGGCGTCTGACTATGATTGTAAAGAAAGCCAAATAAGGAGAAAGAAAAATGATGCCTGTAATTATTGTTTAAAAATTTTTACAATACTAACCTTTGACATCGACAAAACAAACATTCTTGAAAGTATCCACCATGGTTTCGTGTTTTGCTTCCAAATGTTTACATATTTCTGATTGAAAACCACCTTTATATTTAAACTCTTTCTGACATATGTTACACTGTGCTTTGTCTTCGCCTCTAACATAATACAAACCGATTCCCTTTACTGTGAAAAAAAAAACAAACTGTTTAGAAAATTATCATTACGTTACAAATTATCACTAGTTTCTGTCTAAGAATTATTGCTTCGAGTCCAAAACTTATAATATGTAAATTAAAAAAAAGCCATTAGTTATATTTTGTTTAATTTTTATCTAAATTATTTACAAGTACCCATTTACATTATATCAGCAATGAGCTATCAGAGGGTCACACCACTATTAACATATATTTTTAAACTTTATTTATTTACGGGGTTTTTATTGTAAGGAATATGTCACTTTGATGACTGCATAGTGCATACAAGCAAATTACATGACTTACAATAGAATAGCCTGCCCGCAACCTTTAAACCATATAATACTATGATAAAGCGTTCTAGCCTCATCTGACAATATTGAGGACAGAGTGCTATTATAGAACCCTAAATTAAAACTATTGACATAGGCTTGATGCCCACACGAACACACTCCTCCAGGATATGATGCACATCCTCAATAACTTTACAGGCAGCCCTATTTGGTGATTCGCCTTAGCGCTTCATAAATCCGAAGCTTTTGAGCCGTATATGCCCGGATAGGAGTCTCCAAGTCGTCACAATAACACATATTTCAAAAGAGTACACGAAGTAAACAATCCTTCCTTCCTTAGTTCTGTTTCAAAAGTATGTGATGAAAGTGTACAAACTGTGTTCACATTTTATTCTTATAGGTATAAGATAACTGTTACTGTGTAAAATAGGGGTAATTTTAAAATTAACCTCAACAGTAAATGAAAATATTTCTCATTAGTGCATTGAAAGAATCGGAATTTCCGGGTATATTTAGAAAAAAAATCAATTCCTGCATTCCTCTTAAAAATTAAGGCGACAATTTGTAAAACTATGGAAGGTCTACACATGGTTTTAAAGGCTCTCTCATTGATTTGCCGTATTAGGTAGGTATATGGATTACAATAACGGGCCACAAAAAAGAATGAATGAATGATAATAATGCTAAGGGGGATGTGACGTGTAACGCAAATAGATAAAAATATGGAATGCGTACAAAATAGGAAGTCTGGAAGTGGCGCCGCAGACTGAAAAATTGTGTGGTAATCGGTTATCGTGGTATGAACTGTAATGCGAAGGAATGATTAAAATGTATTGAGGACAATCTTCGATAATTGAGAATGAATGTGGATGGAGAAGATAGAATGATAAGAGAAGGGGAAGGCCAAAGAAACAGGAAGAAAAAGACATGCAGCAAAAACCCCAAATAAATGGGGACAAGTGCAAAAGGTGTGAAGGTGGAAGTGATGACATTCAATCATTAGGAGCATTATAAGTTGGCATTCATAGGTAGATTGTCTTACATCTTTTAGTTAATAATGTGTTAGTAAAGAAAATCATCTGAGGTATTTTCGAAAAATTTCTTGTGTGACTTAGTTGTCAAGTGTTTCCGTAACCCTGTTGTAGTTCCAGCCTCACCGCATTGTATCACTCTGTCACACAATTTGCATTTAGCACAAGTCTTATCTCTACTTCTGAGGAAATTCTTCCAAACTGCGGAAACCTTTTGCTTCTTATGAAGCTGAACGTTTTCAGTAAACTCTATATCTGTAAACAGAGGGGAAAGTCAATCGTCTCTTCAGAACTTTGCGCCCATGCAACAGCACTAGGTTGCCGTTAACCTTTACAGATTCCTTGAAGATCGGAAAGAAGTCGGTAGGAAAATGTAATATAAATAGCTTTTGCCCGCATTTCACTTGCATGGAATTTTACAATTATTCCATCTGGAGCGTCCTACATAGATAAAAAGTATGGCGTATGTGTTATTACAGTTATGCCGAATTTCATTTAAATCCGTTTAGTAGTTTTTGCGTGTAATAGTAAAAACATCCATACATCTTCAAAAACGTTCTGATTTATAATGCTTATAGGTTGATAGTAAGTTGAATAAATTGTTTATTTCTCAAAAAAAAATTGTTAGGTACCTTAAATTACAATTTATTTGGCAATATTACATACATATTAACAGATAAATCGTGCTATATAACCATACTACACAATGTCTTTAGTTCGATTATCAGCGCCAAACCTTTCGTAATATTTCAAAAACAACAACATCCAGCGAAATTAAAAAGATACAATGATCTTTCGCTTAAAAGTGCGATTTAATAGTATTATTTCCATATAGATTTCTCATTTTATCCCATGACTATGTACATTCTATTGACTTAATATTGCCCATTAGGAGAATGGTTATGGACTGTATTCGAGTAGACAATGTGATCGTCTACTGTATGGACTACAGCCTTGCATCCTTTAGAATTGTGCGTAGAACACAGCCATCTAGACTTTTGACTCTTGGATGTCTTCTTGAGGCAATAGGTGTACCCCGACATAAGGATTAGCTTGTTGCCTCGAATTGAGACGACAAAATGAACATTATCTGAAAGAATAACAAATTTAAATACATTTTTAAAAACAATATTATTAAAATCATTCAACCCAAAATCATACGTTTTATTATAGTGAAAAAGACATGAAAGGCAATGAAAAGTGTAGACGGCTACTTTAAAGATTTTTATTATTTATTTGAATTACAAAAGACAAAGAAAATAAAAAAGACCGCTCCCAAGTAGGTACTATGTTACAATTTGCCACCCACGCATTTGTTACGAGTCTCTTAATCCGGTCAAAATAGTCATTCGAATTAACGAAAATTCCGACAGGGCCAAATATTGGTGGTGTACAAAAAAGTTATTCGGGTTCAAAGGTCATTTCAAGTTTTTATTAAATGGTAAATTTTATCAAGAAAAAATACTTCGGAGCAAAATTGTAAATCTTTTTTCAATTAATAATCACAATTTCTGTGATATCGCGATTCTAAAAGTTGTAATAGTCACCGTTCACCATGATATGCTTACCACACCACCTTTGAGGCAGTATACTTAAATTTTTTAGGGACAAAAAGACTATTTTGTAAATAATTTTAGTACAAGGTGCGTTTTTAATAAAACTTATAGTTTTCCAATAAAAACAAAAATACCTGAAATTTTGACCTTAGATCCCGAATTAATTTTTGACAAACATCGATGACACCTTATTTCGATTGGTGTACCCAAGGCCTCCACTAATATTTGGCTCTGGCTTTTTACTATTGAACCACTATTTTTAGATAGTGTTAGTTTGACCGGATAAACTATGCAGCTAATTACAAGCTATAATATTGTTTAGCATTAGGAGAATGATTGTGTTCTCCTCTCCAGTAGACAATACGATCGTCTTGTGTGTGGACCACAGCCTTGCACCCTTTCCTATGGTGCGTGGAACACATCCATCTCGACTTATGACTCATGGAAATCTTGTGTAAGCAGTAGGTGTATCCTGATAACAGGATAAGCTTGCCGCCTTGCCTTGAGGTGACGAAGTGTGCCATTGCTGTAAATAATTTAAACAATTAAACTATGATAATATTTTCTGAGGTACCTACCTTAAGATCTACCCAACACCGATGTAATCTGTCTCTAATTTCGTTTATTATCTGATTTAAGTCGTCTAAAATTTCGAAGCTTCGTAATCAAAGGTAACAAACATCACTAGCGAACAACATGTTGCCTAAAAATAAGGATTGATCTTCATGTTGCGGAAATAATAAAGAGAAAATCTAAGGATTGATCTTCATGGTGACGATGAAATAAAGAAAAAATCTAGAAACGAAATTAGGTTTGAAAGGTTTAAAAAAAACCACTGCCGGTTATGTTGTATTATTTATTTATTCAAATTGAAACTGAAAACATAAGCAGTGCAATTGATTGCAAGTTTATTTCATGGTATTGCTGTGTGGCGCTTTATATGAATTTCTGATTATTTGGCACAGTAATACGCTCTAGTGGTTGTATTGGTACTTCCCATTAGGAGGATGGTTGTGGACTGTCTTTGAGAAGACTATTTGATTATCGACTGTATGGACAACAGCCTTGCATCCTTTCCCACGGTTAGTTGAACACATCCACTTCGACTTTTGATTGCTGGGTGACGTGAAGTGCTGGTAATACGTGTATCCTGACAATAGGATTAGTTTCCTGCCTTGCTTTGAGCAGACAAAATCTGCAAAGCCTGTAGATAAATCAAACAGTTATATGGTCTAGTTAGAATGTAAATACACATACTTACTAGTCTGACTATTGACTACTTGAAAACAGAAGTTAAAAAAAAACTGTCTTCGCAGGTTTCGTTCACACCATGGAAAAATAAATGAATTGACGTAATTTTCTTGAATTTAATAACATTTATATATAATTTTTGACAAGCTAACAGAATCCAACGTGGACTTAAAAATACTGTATTTTTATGTCCAATGGCAAAGAACATAAACTGCAAGAAAGGTGTTTGCAGTAGCCCAGTTCACTGGTTAAATTACAGTAGTAATCCCCTTCTCACATAACCTGTCTAAATGGGACTTTCTTCAATTCCCAAGCTTATTTAGTTACAAACAATATTCATAAAAAAACACATTTTTACATTATTTATTCTTCTGTAATTTTGACATGCCCTGTATACGTAAAATCATTACTATTTTGTGAACTAATCACTAAACAAAGACTAAAATCTATCAAAAAACAAACAAACTCACTTTCGCTTTTATAATATTATATAGTAAGGATAGTAAGGATAACAACCACCAGTTACAGGTGGGTAAGCTGAGACAAATGCTTGTATCAGGAAAATGATAAAAAAACAACACTTAAATTTTCATTTTTAGAGTAGGTACCTACATAATTTATTTTTAAAATTTTATCAAAAATTTTAGGATTATCGATATGAACCAATATAAACCAATAATAATATACCAATTTACTCGTGGCAAATGTGTATGCTGCATGTTTATGGTTCCTGCTGAATCAACATAATCTCTTTTTTATATTATTATTATTTATTTATTGTTTTCTTATTATGTTTTTTTTTAAATAACGTTGCCCTACACTAGGAATTTCTCCTGTATTGTGGGTGCGTTTACAAATATTTAAACTCACATACACAAACAACAAAATTCATTTATTTCATTAAATAGGTATGTAGGTGGTATTATGGGAATAATACAAATTATACATACATTTATTTATTTATTTATGTACACACAAAACATTATTTAAAAAAGTACATAAGGAAAAAAAGAAAGGTACTGCTTATTTCATAAAGTAAAATCTCTTCCAGCAGACCTGCGATAGGACTATATAGGATAAATATAGGATAGGATAGGATACATAAGTTTACATAGTAAAATAAATGTAGGTTAAAATAAAATTATTGTTATAACCTTACACATTGAATAATTTACAAAATTAAAAAATATCTACATTATAAATATTTAACAGTAATACGTTAAAAGTTGAGGTTGAGTTAGTTAGTCAAAAATTAAATTAAATAGAATAATTTAAATTAAATTCTATTTTGTCAATATATGAAGCATGCAACAATTTTAAATGTAGTGACAATCGAACCTCTCAGCCATCATCCTCAAGATGGTGTTGGGTCTGGCGCGAACCCTGCGCACCAAGGATGTGCACTGTTTCCGCATCATCGCATAGACGCAGTCAATGCGTGACTCAGCGAACATCCCTGATGCACTGCAGTACCAAGGCAGCCCCAACAACACCCTGTAGGTATTATTATATTGGATTCGTAGGGCGCTGTACTGTTTTGAGTATAGTTAGCCCACAGGGCGCCCGTATAAAAACAGGTGCAATACGCTCTGAAAAGAGTGTTTCTGACTACCCGCGAGCATCGAGCAATCCTGTTCAACATTTTCGCTCAACAGAAAACGCCTTACGTTCCAGTCAACAGATGCCAAAGGTATTTGAAGGTGTCAACCCTTTTAGCGGTTCACTATTTAATTTGATATTAGGAATACTGCCTGGACACTAACCCCTGGCCCAAAAAACCATGCACTCACTTTTCTTGGTGTTATAGAGCACCTCATGACTGAGAGAATATTCCTTACAAATACCGAGCAGCTTAGACAGGCCACAGACCGAGGCGCTCAGCAGCACCATGTCATCCGTATCGCATAGCTAATATTGTTTACATAAACTCTACCAACGTGACACCCGACATGCGTGCTGCTAAGTCTCTCGATGAGTGCGTTTATATAAGGGTTGAAGTGCGTGAGCGAGGTCAACCCCCCTTGCCTCACCCCGCACTCCAACCTGTATGGTTTAGACAGCGCACCCGACCATCGAACTCCGTTGACCTGGTACCCATACCAGTACTTCAGAATACGAATGCATTCACTTGGTAGGGATGGGTTGCCAGAACCAGATGCCACAAGAGGCTAAACGGAAATTTATCATTATACGTGTATAAAGTTTAACAAACAAATAAATTATCCTTAGTAAATTATTTAATAACATACTGCTTAAAAACGAGTGACTTACTGAAAATCTTGCAAACAATATATAGGTTTCTCCCTCACCCAATTAACTTTAGGCGCATGACAATGTTCTAACTTGCCGGATATAATTTCATCATATAGTGTGTAGACAACTGCTCTGCATCCGTGTTGTTGATGCGTGGCACACAGCCATCTTGATTTATTATTGAATGCAGTCCGTTGACGATAGAAAGAGTAGCCTGATATTAGGATAAGTTTATTTCCCCGCTTTGAGTAGACGTATTCTGCAATGCCTGTAAAAAGAAAAAAAAACATTAGACCATTCTTTTAGAACATTAATAAACTGAATTCCTGAAGCGTTCCTTGGTTTTGTCACATGATAAAACTTTCCAAAAACATGCTGCTTATTTACTACATGGAAACGAAAAATAAAGCTGCACCAGCCTAAACGAAAGTGAGATATGGGAAGTCCTCCCAGCCGTTTTCGACCACGGCAGCCAGCGGAGATTAGCCATCGGCGCGGGAGATATTATAGTGCACAAATACGTGCGCAGGGACAAGTGCTCCTTGTTCTCTCACACTCATAATCCGCTGTAGAAGAATAACAAACCTATATTTTATTCAGTAATATGAAATCGTTATACATTTACGTGACTACAGATATAACCAAAACATAAAGGACTGTTATCTAAAGAGGAATTGAAAATGAAACACAAAATCATGAAAAAACTACGATGAATTTAATAAACATTAAGATCACCATTTAGTTTTATAGCGGCTTACAATTACTTACGTAGACAAGAATATATGACACATCAACGTTTTAGAATGAAACTATCATGTATACGTGACAGAGACAACGCTCGACAAAGCTTGGTTTCCAAAACTCTACTTAAAAAATAACATTCTATTTTTAACCGACTGCAAAAAAGAAGGAGGTTCCAATTCGACTGTAGATTATTTTTTTGTATGTATGTTACGCGATTTCTAAATCAATTGTGGGCCGATTTTAAAGGTTCTTTACATAATCAAAAAGGTATACTCCCTAAGAGGTACCGTATTAATTGTAATAAAACGTTACCCCACGCTAGGAATTCCTCCTGTATCGTAGATGCGTTTTAATTTGCAATTATTATAAGTGTTCTTAAGACTACGTGTATCAAAATTGTGGATTAAAATTGTTTCGTATAATAGACAGGGGTACATATATGCTAACGTACACTTAATTATTCTACTACACAGCTATGGGATATATTTATTTTTTTACATTTCATACGCAAAATGCACTATAAATCTCATCATCAGCCTTTTCTCAACTACGTAACGCTCCAGTCGGAATCTAATCTACTCAGGCGCAGCAGTGTTCTACATGGAGTAACTGTCTGTCTTACCACCACCACACAATCACAGCGTCATACATTTTGTCAGACAAAGTGTAATCAAATTAAATGTGCTTAAGCAGATGAGTAATTCTAAGACTATATAGTTTAGTACTTTTAGTCTAGGTTAGTATTTGAGCCTACGTTACATCAGACATACGCCTGTCAAAATTACTGTTAGACACAGAAATTCCTAAGCAACTACGCCTATTTGCATAGATTAAACCCTTTACATACAACTGTCAAAGATTAGAAGCTGTGATTTTAATTTGATAGCTTTAATAGGAACAAGGTCTGCAATTTCTCCATACAATTGTATTCCTTTTGTTTTCTTCCTGAGTATCGATTTTTGATTAGCTATTTTTTGGATTGGTTGCAGGCACTGCTCCGTCATAATAGTAAAAGTATTTGTTCAAAAATCTCTTAGTCGTCGGCAATTGACAAATATTTTTACCTGGATTGCATTTTCTTCTCAGTCCAATTCATGGAAGGCTCGTGATGATGACCGAACTTCGTGTACACTATGCGATCTCCAGATGTATGAACTTTAGCCTTGCACCCTTCCTCGTAGTGCGTGGTACAGACCCAAGAAGTCCTCCTGGTGCTGTAATTCCTTAAACGTCGGAAAGAGTAACCAGATACAAGAATATATTGATCTCCTCGTGCTATTGAGTAAACATATTTTACTGTGAAAGCCTCATCCGTTTCTAAAAAATTAGTATTCGTTAGTAAATATAAGTAATTAGATAAAGTTTATATTCTAGCTACTTTTTATCATGCTAAATATAGTTTATAACTACGGTGCAAGCTAATCCAATTGCATTTAATGAGTGGTCCGAACACCTTATTCTTAAAATCAATTTCCATATTCCGAAGTGGTCCTAAGAAAAATTCATGGACTAAACTTAGTTTATTACAGAATTGGAGCTGATTATGAAACTCTCATTAATATAAATAAATAACTGTTTTCAAAGTGTCTATTGTTTATATATGATTACGGAAGAAATATAATTCCTAATTATTAACACAGAAGAAATATAATTCCTTATTATTAAAGTCTAGACAGCTACTTTTGAAGTTATTTTATTTATTTGCAATAAAAACAAAGAAAACAATAAAGTGATCGCTCACAAGTACAATTACTGTCTACGGATAATCACAAGCTATAATATTGTTTCGCATTAGGAGAATGATTATGTTCCCCTTTCCAGTAGACAATACGATCGTCTTTTGTATGGACCACAGCTTTGCACCCTTTCCTATGGTGCGTGGAACACCACCATCTCGACTTTTGACTCAAGTTAGTCTTATGTAGACCATAGGTGTATCCTGATAACAGGATAAGTTTTCCGCCTTGCCTTGAGGTGACATAGTGCGCCATTGCTGTGAATAATTTAAATAACTTATTATATACATTTTCTGTGAAATAGCTAATGATCTACCCAACACCAATGTATTCTGCCTCTAATTTCGTGCTTTTGCCGCGATATATGTATAAGCCGCTATTTAAATTGGAAACTGTTTTTTTTTTAATTAGGACGATGGTTGATGGGGGTTACCAGTCATGGCATGGGTAGTAAAGTCTGATTACGAATGTAGATTTGAAAATCAATAAAAATGCTGGTAATATTGTATTATAGTATTTATTCATAGAGAAACGAAAAAAATAAATCATAAGGTTGCAGGCGTGCAAAATGTACAGCAATTTTTGTGTTTTAATATTTTTGAAAAACTTGAGTTCATGTTAAAACTTTGTGTCTCGATGTGCTTTTTTTAGGAATGGGAAATCATCAAATCAAACTGACAGTTTTACTGACTAAAACCACTCTATGTTCCTTCTTTTGCCCTTTGAGATCCGGGGCCGCGGTATCTCTTTCGAACAACCTGCAACGCCAGTCATGATATGTGCTTTGGAACGTGTTTAAGCTCACACTCAGACGGATTCTTTCTGGGAAACTCAATACTGCAACCCACACTTATAAACATCGAAAAGGTTTCGCTTCAAATTGCGATCAGCTACTAAAATGAAGTGAGATGATGCTGATCCATTGCACAACTTACAAGTGTGATAATTAATGAGCTTTATACGAGTTTCTTACCGGAGATGCGCTCTATTGGTCGTTTTGGTGCTGCCCATAAGGAGGATGATTGTGATCTGTCTTCGAAAAGACTATTTCATCTTCTATTGTATGGACAACAGCCTTGCATCCCTTCCTACGGTCAGTGGAACACATCCACCTCGTCTTGTGATTGCTGGGACAAGTGAAATGTCGGTAGTAAGTGTATCCAAATAACTGTAGTATCTTACTGCCTTTCCTTGACGTGACATATTGTGCCATCCCTGTAAAAAATCGAAGATTTTTTTATGAAGTAGGTACTTGGCTATGTAAATTCAGTAAGAGAGCCGTATTCTGTTTTTGAATAAAAAAGCGCTTAGATAGTGTTACTTGAATCATTTTTGAAAATGATCAAATTTTTACATTATCCAATTTTGACGCACGCCCGAACTGTCTAAACTTTTCTTGTTGTAATTTCAAAATTATTTATTTCCTTTTTCTTTACTACGTACCAGAGTTAATTTATTTAATGACCACAGAGGTTAAGCCCTCTACAGTACTTTGTGAGACCTACCAAAAACCGATGTATTATTTCTAAGATCCTACTTTTTTCCGATATTCAAGTAATTTGAAACTAAATGTTAAATGTTATTCATTTAAAAAATTATATTTAAAATGAATTCAATTTAAAATGTTATTATGTATTGGAAAATTTAATTTTTTAACCGAATTATTCGACAGCGATATGCAAAATTATTTACTTCCAGAATGCACAGCATTAAACGATTATCACAGTATGTTGGACAGAATGGCCGTAGAATTCCTAAAGAAGATTGGAAAGGGACGGGTAGGAATTTGCCCCGCCCACGACACAAAAACAGGCGAACAAAAATAGGCATCGTCACACAAATTTAGTAATTAGTACCTAGGTCAGGACCTATTTAAGTTGAAATATATATATAATTATGCACAACGTCGAAAAATATAATAATGCTAGTTTTAAAACAAGTGTAACACTTAAACGGATAAAACATATCAAAATGTGTTGTTGTTTTAACGATAAAAATTAAGATACTGGTGGCAAACGTTAAGTTAACAAACTTTTTTCTCGATGTGTGTATAAATCGTGCTAAGTTAAAACGAGCTAAGTAGACAGAAAAAGTAAGCATTCCATACAAATTTCTCTATAGCCAGATTCACACATTTAAATTTTAAAGGTCTCGCAGTTCAACCTAGGAGAGACACACACCTTATATACAACACAAACGTTTTACAACAACACAAAAAAAAATTACAAACTTTCTAGGGATAAGCAAAAATTACAAAATGCTCATTCTCGAATAGTTCTATACATACTTTTTTTTCTGCGTTCGCGTTCTAGCTTACACTGCTCCAGCAAGTATTGCTCAAGTATTGGATGATTGTGGACAGTCTTCGAGAAGACTATTTGATTATCGACTGTATGGACAACAGCCTTGCATCCTTTCCCACAGTTAGTTGAACACATCCACTTCGACTTTTGATTGCTGGAAGTGTTGAAGTGCCGGTAATACGTGTAACCAGATAAAAGAATGAGCTGCCTGCCTCGCCTTGAGCAGATGAAGTTTGCCAAACCTGTAAATAAATGAAATAATGTAGATACTTGATAAAAAGATCATTTGTAGTAAATAAACGACAAATTCCATCCTGCTGCGTTGCGTGTCGGAGGTTCGATTCCCGCACGAAACAAATATTTGTTTGGCCTACATGTTCCGCGTCTTGCTGTTGGTCTAGGTGAGTCGTTTAAATATTTTTGAACGCACCGACGATAAAAGACTAATTTCTAGGTTAGGACAAAGTAAAAAAAAAACATAACTTGGGCAAGTAATAACAAAATAATGATTGTTTTAAAGCGACAACAGCAATACTTTAATAATCATGACATACGGAGTGTACATTATTTATCTTTAAAAGCCTATCAAACATATGAGGATTCTCGTAATACCAATTAACTCTCGGCGAATGTATATGGTCCAAGTTTATGGTACCTGTTAAATCTACGTAATCTCCTTTTGTATAGAGAGCAGCTTTACATCCCTTACTTAAATGCGTAGCGCATGCCCATCTTGTCTTGTTTTTGTAAGTCGTTTGACGGTAATATGAATATCCTCCTACTAGGAGCAGTTTATTGCCTCGCTTCGAATACACGTAACTTGCAGCAAAGCCTGTAAAAAATAGAAAGCGTCAAATCCATACGATCAAGTAATTTTATTAGTTAAACTTAACGGAGAGAGGTTGAGTTAGAGTAGGAGTTTGAGTTTTGGAGTTTGACAATTCGTCAGTTTTTTTTTTATAATAACAAACAAATAAATTTAATAATGTCATTTATTTATTAATATAACTGCTTAAAAACTATTGAAATGCTGATAATCTTGCATACAATTTGTAGGTTTCTCCTTCACCCAGTTGACTTTCGGCGCATGATTATGTTCTAACTTGCCGGATATAATTTCATCATATATTGTGTAGACAACTGCTTTGCATCCGTGTCGTTGATGAGTAGAACACAGCCATCTTGTTTTCTTACTAAAAGAAGTCCGATGGCGGTAGAAAGAGTAGCCTGATATCAGGATTAGTTTATTTCCTCGCTTTGAGTAGACGTAATCTGCAATGCCTGTAAAAATATGCATAAATATTTAGACAATTCTATGGGCATATGAGAGAACCTTACACTACACATTTTCATCTTACTTTTTCACAAAAACTTTCCGTGTCTCTGGCACAGGATAAAACTATATTTTCTTTTTTTATTACATGTGCCATTGCACATGTAATGCACAGGAAAGAGGTACCTAATTGGTGACAACACGAAAGTCTTTAATTTTGTAAAAACGCTGGCGTGACGACTCGTTCCTACCGGATTGGCCAGAGGAGGCTAAACATCGAGAGGGTTGGAAAGAAATGTGGGACTCCTTTGCCCAACTGTGGAAAAATTGACTAATAAAAAAATAAGAAAGACTTAAGTAGTACATTTATTGTTATTGTAGTCAACAATTTATTCAGGACTATGAAGAAGGTTAGAAAAGATACACAAAATGTCTAAAGTAAGAAACATTTATTAATTATTATTAAGTTACAGTCTAAACATTATTATATTTTCGTAAAACTAACACTTGACAGAGACGACGGTCATCAAAGCGTTGACCAAATGATGCTCAATTAAAAGTTCCTTAATAAAAATGTTTTGAAAGATGTTTTTATTACTAGCTAAATAAGTGCCTATTACTAAAAGAAAGGTCTTTTGTTGTGTATGGCATGTACAAAAAGTAACATAATATTAGCGATAACGATGTTGGTAATGACAGAAATGTATAGAGTTGACATAAGCTAACGAAAAGCTGTTGTCTCTGTTGAAAGTCGTTATAGGAATGTGAAACCCTTTTAAATCGAATGCCTTTTGTGTAGGCTTTTTAATTATATAGAGCTATTCACCACTGGTTATAAAAGTATTATACCAAGAGTCGGTCTATGAGCCTGTTTTTATAATAAACTAGCTATGCCGATTGGTTTTCTAAGCTTTCTATTGACGCTGCTACGTCGTAGCTTCGGAGCCTATTCGATACAAACAAACAAAATAATCTTTCCTCTTTATAATATTAGTAAATATAAAAATAACCACGTATGGTAATTTAAAATACCTTTAATAAGCCGATACTAAAACACAGCAATCATTATTTTCGTAACGAAATCGTAGAGCTATAATTATTACAAAAAATACTACAAATACAATTTTTGGATTTATTCCGTTCTAATACCAAAAACTAAATACCACTGGTTTTCTACTCCGAACCGATACAATTTTGTTTAAACTTATTCCAAAACGGGTTCCTTAAAGGTACAGGCAGTTAAAAATTATATTATAGTTAATAATACATGCTGCGCCAATCTGAAATAAATTAGGAAAAGGGTAGGAGAGTGATCATTTAAATCACATTTTTTTTTACCAAACATATACTTCAATAATAAAATAAAAACCAATAACGTTAATTATTAGTTTTTTCTAATATTTTATTGGATCGTAATTATAATTATGCTAAACTTTCCAAATTCATTGTAATTCAATATTTTAACAAAGTGATCATCTTGCTAAATTCTTACCGGCCATAAAAAAATCCCATAAAAATATAGAAAGGTTGAAACTTTCTTAATATATATTTTTTTAAACTAATAATTTGATTAGGTTTGCCTAAACTGACTGAGCTGACAAAATTCAAGTAGTCGGTATAGGTATTCGTTCACATTTTTTTTAAAGCACTGTTGGTTCAGAACAGAAAATAAATATGAGTTAAAACAAATATCAGTGGTATTAGAACGGAATTAAACAATTTTTGCACACCAATTTTATTAATTACATGCTAATAAAAATACGATAATCTAAAAACACAGTATATTAGTAGTTAGGAGTTAGATACGTGTGCTGGATTGTCGGTTAAAATATTCATACATACCATTGGAGTGTACTAGATTAATGAAATAATCTTACAGCTATTGGAGACGTTTTTTCATGTATTTGTCATCCCAAAATGTACTTAAATACGACATAATCAAATCTTAAGAGCTATTGGGTACATTTTACACATTTACTAGGCAAATTGTACTTGGATGTCAGCAACCGTCACACAACGACATCTTCATACAAATTGTATTCATTTGAATTAAATCTAAGAGCTATTTAACCCAAATCAGAAGCTTAAGTATTTTTATGTCAAGTATTTTAAACTCGATTAAAAGACAAAATTAACAGAGCGCGAGGCGTCTGATTATGGGTTTCGAGACATTTAATTTACAAACTATTAAAACAAATAGATATAATTATGTATAATTAAGCCCACTACCCAAGCCCAGATTAGGACTCTATCCTAACATGAAATGTTTATTTTTAAGCATTTAAGCTATTTCACATCATACATATTTCAGCGAATATATTGATAAAGTCAGAGAGAATTATTGTTACGCTTCATGGTTATGTTACGTTAAGCTGCATTGTTTTTTGTCTACAAATGTCATATTAAACAACTGTCAAATAATGACAGTGTTGTTTTGAGTATACAACCTTTAATAGTAAAAGTCCTTGTTATGTAGTTTAACAATGAATTTCCCTGCCTTCTTTTTGTGTCTGTGTCAGTCCGAGATGTCTTCATCGTTTTCATTTGACAGATATTTATTATAGCACCTGGATTGCGGTTTCTCCTCAATCCAATTTTTAAAGGGCTCGTGATGGTGGCGGAACTTCCTGTAGACTATGTGATCTCCAGATGTATGAACTTTAGCCTTGCACCCTTCTTTGTGATGTGTGGAACATGCCCAAGAAATCGTTTTTGTGCTGTAACTCTTTATACGTTGGAAAGAGTAGCCAGACACAAGAATAAATTGCTCTCCTTGTCCTTTTGAGTAAACGTATTTTACGCTAACGGCCTCGTCTTCATCCGTATCTAAAAAGTGTATGTTCGTTAGTAAGATAATAGAGGATAATAAATGTAGGCAGGTAAACCAGTCTTGTTGTTGCAAACCACGTGGTTTGTTTGCATATTTTAAACTATTTATTCCAGAGACCTTATTAATAAAACTGGTTCAATGTAAAACAAATGAACCGGGTTGGAAGCTCTTAACGTAACTCAGACTTAGTCTTAATGTCTAGTTTGGAGAAGATGCGAGTAAAAAAAACGGATCAGTAGGTTTTTTTTATTTGACAAAATTTCATAAATAATGTTAGTTTTAAAAGTCAATAGGTATCGTTCGACGACTTTTTAATTAAAAATTAGATAAAGAGGCACATTCATAGAAGTTGTACACAGTAAAAAACGTACATTGATATGCACTATAAATTTATTGAACAAAGGATAAATTAGATTGGGATCCGGTCGGCCTGTTTCAGCACGAAAGTCTCAACCAATTGTGTCGTCAGCCGTTAGAGTCGAGTCGAACCGGACATATGGGTAGCACGTCTCATTCAGCACACAAAGACGGCTAGATAAATCATGATCTTAAACGGTTGCTTCTACTAAAAAAGAAGATAAAAAAATTACAGAAACATTTAAAAAAAATATAGATTCGTAGTACGTAAGTTGGTGATTGTAAGTAATTACCTGCGCTGTTTAACCACGGTCCCGTAACTTGTATAGCGACCCTATTTTTAAGATACTGAGGACGCAATTTTTTTTTTATCTCTTTTATTCTCGATATTTCCATAGGGTTACAAGTATCTACTGAGTGTCCATAAATTAATATTATTATCCAAATCTTTATGAACCATTTACAGACATCACGTTTTAAAATTATATTTTGTTTTATAATAGGCGTATAATTATGATTAATATATAATACAGAATTATTAACCAAAATACATTTCAGTTCTTTGACAACCCTTTTCATAGTTCTCATATTATAGACACTAGTCACAAGTTTTTGAAACACATAATTTCGCAATATATCCAGTTAAGTATTCCAGTCACACAACTAGAGCACACAGCACACGTCTTACACTGGCGAACAAGCGGCAGTTACTGATCAATAGATCTCTCTACTACGGTTGTTGTTTGTCACCTGTCGCATGCGACCCTTTAGCGTCGCCGCAAAACAACCGTCAACCTGTGACGTCACGTCACGATATTTTGGGGCAAGAGAAGGTCAACAGCTATGTTAGCTGGGTTTTTTTTTATTATACTGGCGGTAACGGTTTCATTAGAAAGTGTCCTTTTTTCGTCAAATAACTTCCCTCACTCTGGGCGGAGAGGAGGAAGTTCTGATATAAACCCACCTATGTTCCTTCTATTGCCTTTTGTACTCTGGAGCCGCGGTATCTCTTCCGAACAAACCGCAACCCCGTCAGGCGGTGTCCCTGGCAGGCCACTCTGCTTTGCTGACATCTCTTTGAGGCGCGCGTGGAGCCCTAGCGCCCCGTCGATACGGCCTGTCGTCACTGGACGGACGGACGGTAAGCTACCTATTGCTCACTGTCAACAAGCCCGGATCTATTGTGGACGGGAGTCGTTTAGCGGCGCCCGACGCCCGAAGCGTCTCCCACGGCGGCTGTGTTGGTTTGAGTTTCACTCCTTTAAACGCCCGGCCACCTCCTTCGCTAGCATGACTGCTTCGCAGAAGGAATTCACCACTTCCCATTCCCTCTCAATCCGGACCATTGACCGCCTTATTAATATTTTTAGTAATTCCGATAGGTATTACGTACCTATCGGAATTACTAAAAATCTGCTAAACATTTTTATTGGCTTATAGACGGTAACATTTAAGTAAGTGGTACGAATTTAGTTAGTTGTTACTTTAGGGGTAGGCGGGTCCTTTATTTACTAGGTACGGATTTTTCAAAAACCAGTTTTTCTTTGGTGGGTGGGTGTGCTGCATCTTTTTTGATAATATCTTATCGTTTTTAGTATGAATGACAGCCTTGCAGCCATTTCTATAATCAGTAGAGCAGAGCCATCTTGTCTTCTTACTGGAATACGTTTCTTGCCGGTAGTAAGAATATCCCTCCAATAAGATCAGCTTGGAACCTCGCTTTGAGTACACGTATGTAAAGCCTGAAAAAGAAAAAAAAATTATAAAGATTCTTTTAAATTGCCATTAGCAATGGCTCAAAAGTGCAGCCTAGAAACACTCTTCATATATTTTTCTTTAACTTACTTCATTTAGAACATATATTTATATTTGTTAAATAAAATGAATGGAAAGTGATTAATAACATAATATTATAATTTTTGCGTGTTAACATCTAGTGCACCTGAATTTAAAATAAAACACATTCTGATATAGCTAGCTGTATCCTATTTGACAGGTCGCGGTTCGTAGCAGAGTAGAGACAATGATAACACGTTTCGTTAATAAAAAAAAAACATTTTAATTTAAAAGGCAGTTCTTTTTCTTACAAATTTATTGTATTAAGATCAAATTGTGGTCATTTGATCGACGTACTCTTGAAAGTTGTGCCATTAGTTGAACATGTAAAGAAAAACTCTTGTAAAAAGAAAATAATGTTTATATAATAAAAACCCTTCCAGTCGTAAAACATGCGACAAGGACGGAACATTTAATAACTGCAAGAAAAATCCTAAGCACTTCTAACTAAGGCCCGGTCTCCACCAAAGCGGAGAGCAGCGGAGCGGAGAGGAGATGTGCAAGAGTCAACCAATCATAAGAAAGATGAGAGACGCGATGTAGATTTAAAGCAATGTGATTGGTCGGTTTCAGCCCGTCTCCTCTCCGCTCCGCTGCTCTCCGCTTTGGTGGAGTCTGGGCCTAATTCTCGGGTCATCTCTCTCCTGCACACTAATATCACGGATACGGTTAACGTTGACGTAAACCAACTTTACTAGAAATACCTAACAAAAACGTAACTTTAGTTTTATTGACTCTAACATAAATTAGATTAAATTACAAATGCCACAACACAATGTACACTTTTCAAGGGAAATGCTATGATGAATAAAACGAAAATAAATATTTGATAAACAATGAATGTACAAAAAGATTTAATAATATAAGATCACAAGACACCTTTACTAAACAAATAGAAATGATTAGAAAAAAAAGGCCAATGAACAGGACTAAATCTCAGCGTAGACCGAAACGCAAGCAGAGGACTAGTTCAATATTATTGTTGTTTTTATGGGTAATGAGCCCTCCAGCGTTTCATATTCCAAGCAACTATGTATTATGTCGATGTTTATACAATTTTGCATTTTACACCTTTGACATAAAGCATATTTTAACTGACTAGTGATCTGGTCCTTCTAAAAGCAGAAGATGTGACTTCTATGGGTTCCTTATGTAGTCCAGTTCATCCGAGGTTCGTGGTAGTGTACATTTATCACTTTCAGTATACAGTCGTCATATGTAAAGAGGCCAGCTTTGCACGCACCTTTCTGCCAATGTGTCGCATACTGCTACCTTAACTTTCCGTTAGAGTAAGTCATTTGTTGTAGAAATGTGTATCCTGATTGTAATATCATCTTAGATCCTCGCTTTGAGTACACATAGGACACACGGGCGACAACTAAACAAAACTCGTAACTATTTATTCTACAGGGTCAAATTACATTATCTGGTGAAGCTTTTTATAAAAAGTAAGTAATCGTGAAGGGCGTTATTGTTGCCTGCGTTAAAGGCTAGCGAGTTTATTCTTGTCGGAGTCAATTGTATCCAAAAAGTAAGTGCTGTAAAGATAAAAAAATAAAACAAAACTAAATATGACAAGCAAGAGAGTGTAATCACACAGTTATTAGGTATACCTTTGGCCGATTTTTTTTTTAATACGATACGCGATTTACAACAACAATATTATGGCGATAGAATAAGGTTCAATAACAGCTATGTTATAAAAAAATTAACAATTACTATAATAATAGAATTACATATTCCTCTATTTTAAAGTACCATCTATTTTTTTAATTCAACAAAAACAATTGTAAAATAAACATTGATTAGTGTCTAACAACATTGTTAGTACTTTGTCTAATTTTGTAGATCAACTAAACTAAGAGGGCACCCCTCTTTGTTTAGACAAACTATGGTTTGTCACATAGTTCCATTCATATCCACACTACTGCTATTTCAATGAATTAGCCCAAGTTAACGAAGTTGGAGTTACATCCTCCTTCTAGAGTCCGAAATCGGCCTTTCAAGTGAAAACACTGGAATTACCTCCGCTGCCACAGACGTAAAATTGGGACTAACGAAGTTATTCTAGAATAGCCAGAGCGTCACGTAGAAGAACCAAAATAACGCGAGCACATTTTTTTAAATTGTAGTATTTCTCACGGAATCTATCTCTAATGACTTTAAAAAATTTGAATTAATTTCGTTCCTTTTTTGCACTGCAGCTTATTTTTATTTTACGTATGTTATGGGTAGTCAGCCCTTTACTTTAACCATTGGTGTTACCGAGAGATATAGAGCTACAAAGTAACTTGGTTGTAGAGGTCAGAAATCAGTATTCAGCTGTAACCGGTTAGACTGGAGGCTAACCTTAACATATTTTGGAAAAGACTACCGCAGACTAAAACGATGTTACTTATACGTGAATTTTTGAGGATGCATTCGAGACTTGCGAATATACTTCGGAGGATGCGTATGACTCTCGTTCACATTTATGACGTGGTCTTCGAATGTATGTACCGTAGCCTTGCATCCGTTCTGGCTGGAACAACGCCAGCGTATCTTGGGTCCCATTGAAGTAGCATAGTATGTGTAGTGATTGAGTTTCAGCATACGCTTGCCTTTCATAGATACGACAAACACTGGTCCTAGTTCTTCATCTGTACCTAAGAACAAAGTTGTGCATAAGTGACTGACAGGCTGATAATTCCGTCTTAGATGACTATAGATAGGGCTCTCTCTATTTTCGGTGAAAACCTGTAAATCTATGGAAAAAAGGGTCAGCAATTTGTAGAAATGTAAGGCAGGGGAGATAAGAAATGCAAGTCTAAGTTTGAACACTCAGAAAAAGTAAAAAGACGTGAAATAATTTCAGCTTTCTAACATTCTGCTTATATTTACAGCGTAAAAACAAATATTTGAGGTAATCGTTATAGTATTTCACATTTCATTCTAAAGTTCACATCACATAAATCTATCGCTTGTACACAAATTGGCTCTAACCTTTAACAACTAGCAATTTTTTCACGCTAGTTTGAAAATGTCCACTATTCATATCACTCACATTCTTATCATGCGATCAAGGGGTCACAAGATATGTTTCGATAGATTTGCCTTCGAATTCGGTGCGTGATTATGTTCGTCACGTATTTTTATAATATCTTCATCCACGGTGACGACGTAAGCTCGACATCCTCGCGATAGATGTGTAGAACACCGCCATTGCCGCTTACTAGACGTTGTAGGCCTTCCATAGTACGTGTATCCTCTAAACAGGATCAGACGTTTACCTTTCTGCGATTGTATGAACGCCGCTGTAAATAATAAAAATAAATGTATTCTATTTTTTTTCTTATTTACCACTCCTAAGCAAAGGCCAAAATTCCTATCGATTACCTCGATGGTATGATTCTTCTCGGTAGTTACAGCTTGCATTAAATAAAGAATTTACTAACAGTAATGAAAAGAAACAAAATATGACGAGTAATCAAATATAATCGCCTAATAACACAGAACGAAATTATAACTTTAGTCGAGTAAAATACAAGCATATTCATAAATTTGTAAGAAATAAGAGTCAAGATTTACAGTAACATGTACATATAACATAAACATGAAATAACAGGAACATAAAATAACAATAATAACATGAACATTAAATAACAAGTATATAAAATAAATGGGTCTACAGAGGGGGGAACTAACCTCACTGCGTACCGTGTTAGGATGCTGTCTCTGTTCCAGGACCTAGAACCGACCATCAACGTTTCGGCCCAACGACTGTCGGATCAGGTGCGGGTCATCCAACGCAATCACATGTTGGACGATGCTGCACTTGATAGGCTGCGGTCAGAAGTACTGAGCAATCGTGTCATCTTGACTACGCCACAAACCGCGGTGCAAGCGTCATCAATTGATGTGACGCAGCCGCGGTCCAATCTCGCTGTCGTAGAGGAGGATGATAGGGTTGCTACGGTAAGTAGCCAGTGCAACGACCGATTGAGGAGCGCACTGGAGGATGCGCTTCGCGACTATCGATCCACTCCAGCCGAACTTAGACCCCGATTACCACGGTTACCCATGCATAAAAAAAATAGGGCGCTGGTGTGTGCCCTGGACTCGTTGCTCAAGAATTTATTCGAAAGTAGCGAGGATCTCGTTGATACGCACTCGATCCTGTACTGTGGGGCTGTTGCGGTATGTCGTTTAGTTAACGTCAAATTTCCAAACTGTGACGTAGCTACTCGACCAAAACCATCCGTACCAGCCTGGCAGTGCAGGATTGAGCGGCGTATCGACGAGGCCAGGGTACTCATCGGTAAACTATACTGCTTCAGGGAGGGCAATACAAGACCACGTGTGATGCGCTTTGTGAGACGGGCATTCTCGGGGACTGGAATCAGGCCTCAAGAATATATGTCTCGTGCCACAGAGCGCATCGACTTCCTGAAGCAGAAAGTTTATACATGGGCAAACCGTATTCGGCGGTATAAGCGGCGGGTTGATCGGTATTCGCAGAATCGCATGTTCCGGAGCGATGAGAGGTGGGTATACAGAGCTTGGGAGCGACCCGAACAAAGTGTGACTGACGTGTGCCGCCCGGATGATGTAGCCACGAGTTCTTTTTGGCACAGCATCTGGTCGGTGCCTGTCTGTCATACTGAGGCTGACTGGATACGTGATGTTGAGCGTGTGTATGAAACTATTCCAGAAATGGAGCCAATCTTAATAACATCTTTAGATATAGCCAGTGCAGTTCGTCCGTTACCGAACTGGAAGTCTCCAGGACCGGATGGACTGCACAACTTTTGGCTCAAGTGGCTCACTAGTTCACACACTCGCCTGGCATCACAATTTCAGTCTTGCCTTGAGTCCGGGTCTCTGCCACAGTTTTTAACAACAGGCGTTACCCACCTGCTCTATAAGTCAGGTAGTCCCGCGGAACCCAAGAATTATAGACCGATCACGTGTTTATCGACGGTCTATAAACTTCTTACGTCCATTTTGAGAGCGAAAATTAATTCACACATTGACAAAAATTCAATTATGTCTGCCTCTCGGAATGGATGTAGGAACGGGTCTCGCGGTACTAAAGAGCTACTCCTCATCGACATGGCCATTAGCCAACAGGTTCGTCGATCCCGCAAGGATTTGTCGACATGTTGGATTGATTATAAGAAGGCCTACGACTCAGTGCCACATACATGGCTCAAGAGGGTGCTGGAGTTGTACAAGATAGATGCAACCCTACGCGCCTTTCTTGAGTCGTGTATGGGACAATGGAGGACGGTACTTCGATATCCAGGATGTCGACAAATCCAGGGGAATGATGAGCCTGTTTGGATTAAACGGGGAATATTTCAGGGTGACAGTTTGAGTCCACTTTGGTTCTGTCTAGCCCTGAATCCTCTTAGCACATTGCTGGAGGATTCAGGTCTATCGGTTGAGAAGAGGTGGTCAGGTCATATCTCACCTCCTTTACATGGATGATCTGAAACTCTTTGCCCCCAACAAATTGCGACTGATGGAGCTACTGAAAGTAACTGAAACTTTTAGTAACGCCATCAGGATGGAATTTGGTGTGGACAAGTGTGCAGTCATGTATGTGAAACGAGGGGAGATTATGGAATCCGAGGGAATTCAACTCTCGGATTCCATACACCTCAGATCCCTTTCCTCATCCGAAAGCTATAAGTATTTGGGTATGTCGGAAGCGTTAGGCATTAACGTGGCTGACATGAAGCAACTGTTGAGGGAGCGTTTCTTTGGTCGCCTGAAGAAGGTATTAAAAAGCCTTCTTTCGGCGGGAACAAGGTGCGCGCCTTCAACAGTTGGGTCATGCCGGTTTTAATGTACTCTTTCGGCATACTCAAATGGACGCAGACTGAACTCGATGCCCTGGATAGGAGAGTCCGTACATTGCTGACTGCAAATCGGATGCATCACCCACGATCATCGGTGATGAGACTGTACATCCCACGGAAGTGTGGGGGTCGAGGCTTTTTAAACGCAAAGACCCTCCACAACCGAGAGGTGTGCAGTCTCAGGGAATATTTCTTAAAAGCCGACGTGGGTATGCACCGAGATGTAGTCGCAGTGGACAAGGAACTCACCCCGTTGTCCATGGCTAAAGAGAATTGGCGCAAACCTGTAGTACTTACTACCGATTACCGCAAGGAAGTATGGCAAGGTAAGGAGCTTCACGGGCGCTTCTACAAGGCTCTTCATGGGCCCGATGTAGATTTTTTGGCGTCCGTGTCCTGGCTACGATTCGGTGACCTATTTGGGGAAACTGAAGGTTTTGTCTTTGCGATTATGGACGAAGTTATGTTGACGAACAACTACCGGAAATATATTATGAAGGATGGGATGGTTGACGTGTGTCGGGCATGCCATCGTCCTGGTGAGTCCATCAGACATATTATTTCTGGTTGTTCTCGTCTAGCTAACAGCGAGTATTTGCATAGACACAACCAAGTAGCCAGGATTATTCATCAGCAACTTGCCTTGAAATATAATCTTGTTGAATCTGAGGTACCGTACTACAAGTATGTGCCCGACCCAGTTCTCGAGAAAGACCATGTCACGCTGTACTGGGATCAGTCTATCATTACTGACAGGACTATTCTCGCCAATAAGCCTGACATAGTGGTGATAGACCGATCAGCGCGCCGCGTAATGATAATCGATGTTACCATCCCACATGACGAAAACCTCGTGAAAGCTGAGAAAGAAAAACAACTAAAATATCTTGACTTGGCACACGAGGTTGTTGACATGTGGAATGTAAACTCGGCTATCACTGTGCCGATTGTCATAACGGCCAATGGCTTAATTGCCAAGAGCTTCGACGAACATCTGTCGAAGCTCTCCTTAGGTGGTTGGATCAAGGGCCTGATTCAGAAGGCAGTACTCCTCGACACGGCCCGCATTGTGAGGAGGTTCCTGTCTCTGGAGCCCTAACCACCGGTAGCTTGGACCCTGCTCCCGCTACCGGCGGAAACCTATTTTTATATTTTTAAATGTTTTTTATTTATTTTTTATTTTCTAAGAAATATTTAAAAATATAATTGTAAGATGTAATGTAAATAAAGGTATAAAATAACAATAGGTAATAACAGGAACGAAAATTACAATTACGAGTATGTTCGTATTTGCTAAAATAATTAACAACTTACTATAATACACCTACTACTTACTACTGATATGCACATTCCTAATTTATCCAAAAGTATAAATAAAATAGCTCTCCGCAATCACCCACCAGATTTTAATGAAATTGTAAGAATGTGAATGTTTGCTTCCAGCTTGAAATAAGCACGGTTTTGATACTAAAAGTGGCGCCCGTGCGAGTCAGGGGTGTAAACATCTTGTTTATCAAACCGAGTACCTCTACGAAATCAATATTCCAAGGAAACGACTTTATTTTAGGGAAAAACATCCATTGCATTTACAGAGATCGTGGCCGTAATATCAAAATCCAAAGTCATTTATTTAAACTAGACCGATGATCAGTACTTTTTGAATATCATTACATAAGACAGTCCCCCAAAACGCCCACCCTTCGCCACTTCCTAGTGTTAGCTAGGAAAAAATGGCGGAACAAACTCCCCAGCAACACAACTGTCTGATAGGTTTGACGAACCAGACATATGGAAATTGTGGAAGAGTTGGAACTTTGACCCCAATATCTGCGTAACTAGAATGTTCCTAGGTGAAGAACAAAATAAATATCGCAATGATGGGGAGAGAGTGCTATTAGGCTTTGTTTACGGTGTTGTTTTATGTAATTATTAAAGTATAATAGGAGTCAAAATACCCTAAGAAGTACACTTATTCTAAGCCAAGTACCTTATTTGAAACGACCTATTTTTTTTAATAATACGTCATTACTGTTAGTCCGCCCGTTTTACCTAGAACTAAGTTGTAGAGATCAGATAGACAGTCGCACTCAGTAAAATACAGGTATTCAGATGCAACCGGTTAGACTGGATCTGTGAAAGATCAGGTGAATGTGATTTCACTTATAAGTGATCTTTAGAGGATGTTTTCGAGACTAGAGCATGCTTCGAAGGATGCGTATGACTCTCGTTCGCATTTATGATATGGTCTTCGTAAGTATGTACTGTAGCTTTGCATCCATTCTGGCTGGAACAACTCCAGCGAATCTTAGGTCCCATTGAAGTAGCATAGTATGTATAGTAGTTGAATTTCAGCATAAGATCGCCTTGCAGGGATACCACAATTACTGGGCCTATTTCGTCGTCTGCACCTGAGAACAAAGTTGTGAATAAAACAACGTTTGACATGTCTTACATGACAATGGAAGGAAAAATACTTTATAACTTACAATTTTCTTACCCGTTTAAATCTGTAAATCTATGGACGAAAATACCTTAAATTTCAACTAGTCATGAAATTCTAGTATTAAAGAATCGGATAAAGTAAAGGACTGGCAAAGTAATACCATGTCTTATATGCAACTTAGATTTATTTTATTATAACACTCAAAAGTTACAATTTGCTAAGATACTTTTGAAATCAACGAGTTGTAAACTTTGTTACTTATTGTTACAATATCTTCATCCACTGTGACGACATAAGCTAAGCATCCTCGCGATGAGTTTGTAGAACATCGCCATTGGCGTTATATTTTAAGACAGTATTTTATAAAATGTTTGCGTGCAATAAAGCATAATATTTATTTATTTAAAATGTCAGTATTTAACTTCAGTGAATTTTGTATAAATCTAAGCGTTGCAGCGTGCCTTGACGCCTTGTTCGTTTCTATAATTAACGATTTCCATATAAAATACAATTTGCTAAAATTCACCAATATTATGTAGTTTATTTTTCTATATAATATATAATTTTCTAAAACAGTAGAAAAAAACACATAAAACAATTTTATTGGTAAAATAATACAGATCCATACTCACTAATTTAGTTAGTAGAAACAATGCTAATTAAATTACATGCTTTAACATTTTTAACGTCGTTTTCACGAAAACATGATTATGTGAATTAGTACATTATGGCAGAACTACTTCTAAATGGACTATATACTATCCGTTGCCTTATCGACGAAGCATTGTGTACATGAGGCCCACATACGTAGAAATAGCTCTCAAAGTGTAATGAATATCTACAGCAACTATCAACAGAATTAATATACTCGTAACTAAGCTTTTCGATAGTTTCAGCCAATCTTATATAGGGTGTCCCTGGATCAAATCGAGTTTTTTTGCATTATTAAGAGTGATTGAATAAACAAATATTGGTCTTAATTTTTTAAACGTAAGTAACCATACCGATATTCTCAGATCCTTACTTCCAGGGTCATTCTGTATGTTTGACTTGAGAATGTAAAGCACAGATTTAGGACAATCACGATTATATGTAAGTATACGGTTTATATCGGTGAAGGTTGTTCCCACGGGATGTAAGGCTTTTCCTTTTTCTTTACGTAAGTAGGAGCATGATTGTGTCCTTCGCGTATTCTTATAATTAATTCATTTTCCGTGATGATGTCTGCTCGGCATCCTCGCGCTAAGTGGGTAGAACAGCGCCACTGTCGCCTGTTAGTTTTTGAAGGCTTTTCGAAGTAAGTGTATCCTTTAAGATGTATGAGACGTTTCCCTTTCCTTGATAATATGAATTCCGCTGCAACAATAGATCGTTATAATATATTAGTTAATAACTTTGACTGTCCTAAACACAAACTAAGTTTTACCGAAGCGTTAATAAGGCAAAATTATCAAACGAGAACGTAAAACAATAATAGATAGTGTTTTACGTTATCTTCATTGTCTGGGGTATTTGAATTTTCTGTGATCGGTGGCGGTTAGTTGTTTTGCGCTTGCTCTGGGGATGGATTTTTTTAATTTGTCGTGAACACGATGAAAAAACCATTATATTTCAAAAACCTGCACAATTTTAGAAAAAGAGTACAATATTTTTTTTGCGTAAAACACAAAAATATTTATATATTAAAACAGTGAAAGGGCATTGCACTGCGCCCATACATTGTTGACTCTGGAGCCAAGAACACCGGAAAATTATGTAGGTATAGTTTTCTCTATCATTAGTAAACTCTTTTATGATCTTATTTTTATAGCGGATAGCAGCAGAAAAGATATATTTAAAAAATATAATCGAACCATCAACGTATATTAGGTATGATTTGTCCAAGCTCCAAGTGATTTTTAAGAAACTGAAAAAATATATCATAATACATTTGTTACTATTATTTGCTATTTCTAGTAGACAAATTACGAACTAAATAGTTTCTAACGCTTGTGGATGTAAGTGCAACATTAAAACGCAAATAAAATATTTGTATAATTCATATAACATGTATTCTTAACATAAAGCATAATGGCGGCTGGCGGAAGTTATTAGTCGCGTAAAATACTATAAAATGGACATTTTGGCATACAGCTAACCCGTGTTAAAGAAGTATTTGCAAATTTTATTATATGATTAATTATCGTGTATTCCAATATAATACTTTTCGTTTTTGTTTCCGGGTTTTAGATTATTTGCATGCGTCTTCTCGGTTCTTAGGAAAAGTGTTCCCTTAGCGAAAACTTATCAATCCTGAGGTGCCAGTACATCCTCAGGTTGAGCTTTTCTTACAGTTTCTTTTTAAGAAAATCTCTTTGCTGGGGTTTCCACAAACAAAGACTTAATGCAATATATAAAACATAGATAAATCATTTAATTAATGCAACAATACAGCAATAAACACAAACACATCTAGACGAGAAAAAAGGCTGCATCAAATAGGAGGAATCCCGCCAGTGACACACGGATGTCGAAAAAACGGCAATGATCTAAGAATAAACTGTGCGGCAAATGTTATACAGGTGGGTAGGATCTCACATCTCAATTGACATGCATTTAAAATTAACAGATAGAAAGATTAATAAACAAAATAAATTTATATAACCCATTTTAATTACCAATATTTAACATAATTTATAATTAACGAACTTATCACGTTTCGTTTTAACAAATATTTATAAAGTGTAACAAGAAAGTAACATGTGTAATCAATAAAAAGTCCAATTACTAAGTATTTTTTTTAAACTGTGTTTAAGGTTTGTTATTATTAATATTCTTATTGCAATTATTGCTTTTTCGCGATGCACGGGTTGAAAAACGCTAGTGCAAGTCAGACGATCCTTCTTACTGAATGCTTCGCACTCAGCACTTCAACCAATTTAAAAATATAATATTAAATATATTATTCGTTTCTCTCTTAATATAAAAATAACAATTTGATTTCCTGTATCTATTCTCATATAGCTTTATTACATACTGCACGGATCTCTGACATTTTAAACTAATAATTTATTGCTATCCAACATTATAGACAGCACTTTTTCAATTTTATTTCCGTCAATATTTGCGAAATCAGCTGCAGAACTAATTAAAATTTTACTAATCAGATATTATTTTTCTCTATCCAATGTTGTGTTGGTTCGTGGTTGTGTATTTCTGATAAACTAACTATCTTATATTCTATAGTCCTCACAGATGCCCTGCAGCCTTTGGAGTGGTGGGATGAGCAGTACCAACGGACGTCTGATTTCCCTTCGTAGCGATTTCGACAAGAATATTTGAAGCCGTTGTAATATAGCTGGCGCTTACCACGTGGGGTTGTGAAGATCATTGGTCCTGAAGAGAATATGTTATTAAAACCGATTAAATAAAAACTCATACCGCTACATCTTTGTGTACACACGTAAAGTGTGCGAATAGATTCAATATTGTATCAAATTTTCTTTTCAAAATCATTTTAGAAGAGATAAGAATACTTTCATCTTTTCTAAAATGATTTTTTGAATTTTGATGCACCTGAAAAAGAAAAGTGAATATTTAAATGGTGTTAAAAATCTATCAAAACCGGACATTTACAATGACGTGGGTGTCATGACCGGTTAGTCCCCTGTCGTCAAATCTGTTGAAATCGAGAAAAAAGTTCCGTTCGTTCAGCGTTGAGGACCGCTCTTTTTTATTTTAGGATAGCATAATCTAGTACAAGAGTCAATATGTGGAAAAGTAAATTTCAATAAAAGGCGACACGAAATTTTAAATGTTTTTCATTATTTGTTTTTACATTACTTTACAGTTTTTAAGGCGCGGCAATAAGCTTATCTTTAGGTATTCGCGGCATGGTAGGTACTAGACATGGTCTGACACAAGTACACGACAGTATTGCATCGAAAGAATAGAAATAAGGTCGAAAATATTTCGGTGTTTGATTTTATTTGAATATCATGTCCGCCAAAATGTAGGTCATTTTGCAGTTTTTATTGAATATAAAAAAAATACAGCTCCGTGTTTGAAAAATGTTAGATATCTCTTTAGTCTATACAATTTTCTTTGTTATAGATATAAAAAACATGATGGTTATCACTGAAATTTAGAGTTGAAACTCTAAATTTCAGACGAAAAAATTTTTTAAACATTTTTTTTTTTTTCGTAGTACTAGACCACTTTTGTAAACTGATTTTGTTTAACTCTTTACTTTATGTATTGAACTATACACGGTAATTTTTTTTGGCTAGTGGCATGTACAGATACGGCTAACTTTGCTACGAAAATCTAGACGTTTTACAAAGTGTTTGCTTTATACAGCGCCTTAAAAAAAAATCAAGGGATTGCCTGCCAAAGTATGCAACTGTCTATCGTCTACATTTATTTATTTATTATTTTTCGTTCGTTATTCCGCTTATAAAATTTAAATTGATGCTACACTTTACGGCGATAACAGAAGAATTAACATAGGACCCTCAAATTGAGTTAATACATACCATGGTGATTTGTCACTTGGACATTTCCTTAAAACCTTGCGGAATTAATTAAAAAAAGGTTATTTTTATACTGATGATGAGGTGAATTGTAGGACTGTTTATTTTCTACTTAAACTATACAAATGTAAATAATAATGAAGATTTTTTCATTTTCTCAATCAAAAATTACTTACTTTCTTTAGCGTATGAAAAACTGTGTAAAACGCTATATGTGCTGATGGTTGAGTGATAAAACATTTAATTTTTTTTTAATTTTGTGTTGCAAGACATAGGTACTAGGTAGGCTATCAAAAAATAAACATCATAAAAAAATATTAGCTAGATACTTAGTGAGCGGGAATAAACGGTTAAATTTATTTTCCAACGTAGATAATAATGCCTATACACAAAATTTAAACACAATTTACAAAAAAATAAAATTATTATGGTGATCTTATCGCTGATAGCGATCGATCTATCTTCCAGATAACCTTTAGATGGGCTGTACCATCATGAAATATAAAGAGGGTAGTTATTGATACACTTAGCAGTATACCTACAAATAACTACCCCCTTTATATTACACAAACATTAAAAATAATTTAAGTTATTTAGTTAAAAAATATAAAAATATTAGACTATAATATACTATGTGAAACATCTGTCTAATCCGTGAAATAAAGGATAAAATTTAATGGAATCTACTCTACTCGATTCTATTAAATTTTATCCTTTTTAGATAGCAAATAAAAAATATACCCCGACAAAAGATTAATAAAATGTACCATAATGAGGAAACGTACATGGCAATGCAGAGGGGCGGGCGGGCAACCATTTACACGAAATTCTGAAGCATGATCATATTTGAGCAAACCAACTATGAATTTGCTCCAAATATTTTGAGTCGCTCAAGTATATCTAGCTGCGCTACTATGACATCTGGAAAACAGACATCAACATCATCAAAAATAGGGAGAAGAAAAGATTGGGCGAGCGCAGTTTTAGTGGCAGTTGGGAGTAAATTGCGTATGCTGCGTCAATTCAATGTGGGAAACCTGTCAATAAAATTGCAAATCGTTAGCTTAAAGGTAGATAGGATAAAAGAAGTTCATAGGAAATAGAATTTATGAATCTTGCAAAAAGAGGAGGAGATAAAACGCCCCCCAGTGATACGCCAGTAGAGGTATTGCACCATGAAAACGACGAATCTTCATTGCAAATATTTTGGTTGTATTCGGCCTTACAGATACACCACACCTTGACTCTTGTACTAGATTACGCTACTATCACGAGATGAAAAGTCTTCTTGTCAACACTGAAAGAACGCAAAGTCTTTTTAAACAAAAAACAAAACGTTACGTTTGGTGGTTAACGAATGGGAAAGACCAACGGGTCTTTCTTAAAGGAATGATGAAAGTTACCGTTTTTACTGTGTTAATTAAATATTATTGGCCAATTTATTTGTATATAAATACCTGTCTTTGTATTACTGTTTCTTCTTTGTCTTCTTCGCTGCAAACGGATACAAAATGTACCTGAAAGAGAAACCTCAATAAGTCTTTACCTATAAACCTGAAACTGTTTTTATTTTAATAACCATTTGCCATAAGTATATTTTATATTATAAATAATTAAGAGAAACAGTTCATTAACACTCTTATTCGATACAATTTTACTATAAACACAAAATCATAATTTAATAAAAATCCGACTATGAGGAAATGTTCAAACAAGACGTGGAAGTAAATAATTTATAGTAATTCTGGAAAAACTCCAGGCTAGTAATACAGGGTGGTATTGCAGCACCCACCTTTCCCGCACGTAAAAAAGCAGGCAACTGAAAATTAGCATGTCATGCACGCAAACCGATTGTCGATACCTGTTTTGCCCCGACAAGAGGCACAACAAAAAAAAACACAATTTTATTTACACCTCCATGTGAAAAGCTCGGAAGCATTGACCTTTATTTAAGCAAAGTTCAACTCGACATTTTTCGCACGACACAAAGGTTTTTCCTTTGCAGCCAGGATAATCACAAGGATGCTGTCCTGGGTTCCAAACTGGATAATGCTCAAATCCATCAAATCTGACATCTGGAGGTGGAAAGGCCGTATTATGAGGCTTTTTCTTGGTTACATTTTCATCAACTATGCTTGACTCCCCAACACTTATGTTCCGTAAGCTGTGACCTGAAAATCAAATTATTTTATTCATTTAAGGACAGCATTAATTGTACAGACCAGCAATCAGCCTCGTTATCTGCACCAGCGCAGCGCTACGGATACTTGACTTGTGAATTCACTTCTCTTTTGACCACTATCCTAAAGGATAGTAATATTATCATATAATATAGTTTTCTTTGTACTAAACGTAAAAATGTCCTAACAATAAGCGACGCTAAGTTATAGAAAAGTGATATCATCAATATTCAGGAGAACGTTTATTATCTTTCGACAAACCACTGCAGATTTTTGTGTTTAAACGACGTTTTAAGCTTGCCATAGCCAACAAAATAAATATCTTGAAAATATTGACATGAATTTATTGAACCCTTGCTTTACAATTACATAAGTAGTAGTAACAAATTAGGTAAATTACAATCGACTTTAAAAGATTAATCAAAGAGATAAGGGTAAATTGTGGATAGTAAAAGTGTGTAAGTTTTTTTTTTTTTTTCTCTCTCAAAAAAAACTTTTTGTATGTCACTAACAGACACTTCAATTAGTATCAGCGCAGAGATCCATGTTCGAAGCCGAGTCTGCCACCAGTTTGAGCTCATATTAAGGCGCCACCATTTTCCAATTTCTCTCACTCTGTCGAGGTGGGTCGTGACTATGTTCACCTCGAATACAAATAATATATTCAAATTCAAGAGTATAGATAGCAGCTCTGCATTTTCTTGAACTGTATCTTGTACATCGCCAAATAACTCTCGCCGCATTCCGAGATTTGTAGGAGTAAGTGTGACTTCCATGTAAAAGGAGCCGGTTTCCGCAGTGCGACATCACGAATTGCAACTCTGTAACATGTTAAGCTAAGAGTCAGGAGGGTTGTTGGACTGTTCCACCTCACAAAAGACAAGGAGTTGGAAAACTTCGATCCGTCCAAAACTTGTAGAAACATAAAAGATAATTGGGCATTAAAATATTGATTGCACGAAACACGGCAGTAGTAACAAAATCGGTTGATATAAGCTGCCCACATATTCTATTGCTTACTATACTAGGTCTGTATTAAGTGTAACGACCAACGTGAGATAGGAGAATAAAAAGTTTGGTCAAACCGAAAAGGCCAGTTGGTCGGGGTTGCGGGTTGTTCCCAGGGTTGCGAGTTGTTCTACATATAGGGCAAAAGAAGGAACATGGGTGGGTTTTACTCAGTAACAGTCTGACACTCACCCCCACTCCACCCAAACCGAGAAAAGTTATTTGATGATTTCCCATCCGCAAAAAAAAGATAGCCGGATAAAATAATTTGGCGTTTATATACTTATGTAGTCAGTATTGACTTTTCGCTTACTGGGGCTATAAGAAACGAAGCATAGTCACCAGAAAAGAAACAATAACAAAAGTTGCCTGTTGTGGTTTATTATGGTCCAATGGTCGTAACGAAACCCTCTGCAAATCTGCTATGTAAGCTACTTATTGACGTGTATGTAAAGCTTTCGCTTTATAAGGTTTTGGTTTATCATGATTATGTAGTCCAGAATAAGTAAGAAGTACATCATCAATGGTTAGTGCATTCGCCATGCAGCCTCGATCTCGACTGTTACATCGCCACCGTTTTCTTCGCAGATGACCCCGGGCTTGTTCCATATAGAATCGATAGCCATTAATCTGTAACACTGTGTTACCCTTCATAGATTGCACAAAACAGTATGGGGGCAGTAGTTCTGAAAAAAAATAAACGTTCTTCCAATTACAATTTTTTTTATTTCTGAATCCTTACTAATATTATAAAAGCGAAAGTGAGTGTGTTTGTTACGTCTTCAGGCCTAAATGGCTTAACCGATTTTGATGAATTTTGGTACAGAGATAGTTAGGACAAACATAAGCTTTTTTTTAAAGTGAAAAAGAGGGAAGAAAAATGGTTTTTTTTTTTAGTTAGCGTTAACCCAAAGTATCAGATATATAAAACAGAAAAAGTTCAATCAAACATTTGCAATTTTATTTATTGATGACATATAGCCAAATCAGAAAAAAACGACTAGAACATTAAAGGCAAGACAAACACACACATAAAACATTAAACCTAAAGTTTTACTATTAAATTACATCTAATAAAATATTTGAATTATGTTGATATCCATTTATTTCATTATTTGAACTAGGTTGTTGTCTAGGTTTAAATTATATTTTTTACTTAATGTTCCCAGTTATCAATCGATACATAGGTACTATATTTTTGTAACATAATTAAACTATACGAGATCAATAAATACACGTCACATAAGTAGTGATGAGGTAAACAAATATTTCGACTAGAAACTGGACTAGAATACAATGTTCTTAATTAAACGTCTATACGTAGGTAGACTATAGTATATATAAAGTATGGAATGTCACACAAGAGATTAAACTATACATACGGTACAGTACATTAGACTTCTATAAACCTACACAGAAGTCAGGTCCACCAAATATTTTTAAATAATAAAAATAAATGTTCCTTAGAAATTAACTGTCATCATTAATTGAATAAGCAAAAGTTGCTGGCAACACCTTCATAGTAATTAGGCGCAGTTGCTAATATAAACCACAACAGGTTATTAATGACAATCACTAATTATAAAGGTAAGACAAGGAATTTAGGTGCGACGGGCACCTGTATCACCAGCATTCCGTTCTAAGCCACATTATTCCCTATTAAATAAATATTTACTTCTAAAAAAACACGATACACGCGCTTATACATACGTACCTACTCAAATTAAAAACACGCTTTAAATACTAACAATATACATTAATTATTAAACCCGAGTAGATTTAGAACGTAAATCTATTCAATATTAAAAGTTTATTTGTACTTTTCTCAGTTTTTTTGACGGTCACTTATGGTTTTTTTTATGAAATTATAATCTTGACCTAGTATCATCACCATATGTTTTGAACGACAAAAATCTGCGGTATCTACTCTGCTTTGATTTCATTTTAATGGACCAACGTTATATTATGATTTGTCATTCTCCTTTCACTGTGTTATTCGTCCAGGTTCACGTGTCGTAGAAACATTAAAAATTTTTTTTTCTATCTTAATGATTGTGATCTCCAAGCATAGTCAGCACAGTATCATCAGTGATAGCAGTAGCCTTGCAGCGTATATGCTGGCTGCTGCACCGCCATCTTTGCTTCCGCGCGTCACTGCGAGACTTCTGCAAACAGTAGCGGTACTTGCCAACCTGCAGGATCGGGTTCCCCACATTCGACTTCACGATGCTCCAAGTATTTGCTGAAAAAAAAAAGTATTGTACCGTTCTGGTAAGATAAAAATTGTTTTCTAAATAATAAGTCTGTTACAGTATATTCTAATTTAAAAACAAAAGTAAGACACAAATACTTTTATTGATATTACTTATAGCTAGTAAGATTGGTATGTTATGATTACATATTTTCAACCAACTTTTATTATTTTAAATATATCGCTCACTATCCCCGACGTTATTAAACCGCTTCGATCAACGACTATGGTTATGTTCTCCAGATTGATGAATCACTTCGTCCTCTACAGTAATGGCTACTGCTTTGCAAGATAATCTCTGCTTGCTGCACCTCCACTTCCTCTTAATGCCGGCACCACGCGTTTTCAACATACTGTAGCGGTAGCCATCTATCACCAACATTTGGTTTCCAAAGTTAGACATTTCGTATTTTACAAACGTCGGTAGTCTTGAAACTGAAAACATGACAAAACAGAGCGTTAGAGACATCGGTTTTTAGTCAGTAAAAGTCTGATACTACTTCCCGCTCCGCCCAGAGCGAAGAAGTTATTTAAAACTAGCTGTTCCTCGCGGTTTCACCCACGCTGCTCAGCACCTGTTGGTCGTAGCGTGATGTTATAGCCTTCCTCAAGAAATAGACTATCCAACACTAAAATAGTTTTTCAATTCGAACCAGTACTTCCTGAGATTAGCGCGTTCAAACAAACAAACTCTTCAGCTTTATAATAGTATAGATATAGATAATAGATTTAGATTTTAACATCCGAAAAAAAAGACATATCGACACGCAACCTTCAAAACGTCGAATTCAGGGCATGATACTTACTAGACCCAAAACAACACATTATTAGACACACCAATTTTTTTTATTTATTGACTAGATAAGTTGACTAGAATCTATAAACATTATCCTTAATAATCAAGTGACCATAATGTATATAAGCCCTTAATAAATAAATAAAATAATTATCATATGTATTTCAATTATCACACAACAGCGCAATACATAAATTTAGTGCAATTCCTATGGACTTACATTTTCTCTCATAATATTAATAAACATCAATACAATATTTTTCAGATTATATTTATAATGATAACCGTATGTTCACACTAACACAATATTATTGTGTATTATCACTACACACTCACACACCCATAAGCACAGACACAAACGTCCATGCCCAATAATAAGAGCTACAACGTTGCGGGCGCATATTCGTTTGTAGGATGTTTTGAGCTGATATACAAATTTATCAACCATAAAACAAACCATAACCAACTATAGAATTAACAATATTGTAAAACAGTTTAAATTTTGGTGTACAGAACGTGCAGTCAACATAAAGTGCAGTCCTTTCAGTTATTTTACCACTAATTGTGCATCAATGTCACAATTTTGGTGCTCTTTATTTTTCTTGATTATTTTTTACCATTTCAAAAGTTAAAGTTAGGTATTGAGGCAATAAACGACGTCCTGGATTAGGGCAGGTTTTTAATGTTCATACCAACAATCATCCTCATGGTTTTAGTTACCTCTCCCTCAGCATTATGCACAGCGAATCAAGAAAATTATGGAATATTTTCACACTAATAAAATATAACCAGAATTTTAACAGCATTGACTAGATATTCTTACACTACTTAATACGACGTAAATAATAAATATCTTGGGCGAACTCACACACGGCTATCTGATCCCAAGCTAAGCAGAGCTTGTGTTATGTTAACCAGACAACTGATATACATACTTATATATAATTTATAAATACATACATTATAGATAAATCACACCCAGACACAAAACAAACAATCATGCTCATCACACAAAGTTTGTCCTGGGTGGGAATCGAACCCACGACCTCCGGCTCAGCAGTCAGGGCCACTAACCACTAGACCAACAGGCCCGTCGATATATGTAGATCAATTAATTTAATATAAGGTGCTTGTACACGGTAAGTGATACTGTTGCGTGTCTCAATGGTTGTGCGTTCCTCCTTGCATCACCACTCGATGGTTCACCGTCATGGCAGTTGCTTTGCAACGCAAGTGTTGGGAAGAACATCGCCATCGTTGTTTCAACGCATCGCTTCGTTTTTTCTGTAAGTTAAACCGGTACCCGTCGATCACTAACATTGGGTTCCCCACGTTGGAATGAGCATATTGGCACATCGGATAGTCTGTAACTAAAAAGTTTTAAATTTAGAGTAGTCAGTAGCATTATAATAAGTTGATCTTATAGTGATTTTAAACTATAAATATTTTACTTTTTCATTTAGATACGCAAATAATACGAAAGGGATGGTAAACGGCATGTTCAACAAATAGGTTTAAAAAACAGTTATGTAGTAGTAACTTAAAGAAAAATACATGACACTAAGAATAATTTATTCATTGACTAGATATTATTCTTATGTTTGTACCTTGTATAAGAATCTTCTTGGCAAAGAAGTGACTAGAATTAATTCATTATTAAAAAAAAATACAACAAAATTTACTATGGTGAAAGAAATTACAGATTCAGCAAAACACTTTCTATGAAAAATATATATAAATCAACCACCATTCATACACCGGAACTCTCCTAAGATGAACACACTTAAGCTAAAAGCGAAAGATATCATTTTTGTTCAAATGTTACATTTTTTACTAGGGTTTTACCCTGGCTGCACAAGCTGCATGAACTTTTCTAGTGATATTTAAATCTAATGTGACTAATATGTTATCCAACATATTTTATTTATACTAAACAAACCTTTCTTTGACTTTCTTATGCTATTTGGTTCAAAATTCATCTTAATATTAAGTAAATTCAATGTTTTTTTTAAAGTGACTAGATTCAATGTTCCTTTTAACGTGTAGGCGCTAGGCGTCCTTCACGAGGTACCACGCGAAACAAGAAAGAGACCTTCGTACTAAAACAGTCAAATTTTATCACATTTAAAAACTGATCTCTCTTTTTAAACCAACTAAAAGTGGTTGCAAGAATTGTGTATAAAGCGTGGCGCGCCCAACATCCGCCATTTTAATTTATTTGTAAATAGCAGCAACGTATTCCATCTGCATTATTAACTGAGATCAACACAAACAAGTTTTATTTAAGACTAAAGCCTTTAAAGCGCCACGTTTTCGAGATATAAGCTAAGTATAGAAGTTTCAATTGATATACATTAACACAGTCAGTACAGCCGTTTTATTAACCACGTATAAAATCTTTAACAATTAATAGCTGTGATCAATACAAACAAGTATTGAATGCGGACAAATCTTTGAATCATTTGACACACACAAGCCAGCTATTGATTTAGACAGCTATTCATTCTAATGCGTGGCTAACTTTGAAATTAAATCAAAATGGCGGAAATGTTTTTGGTTTAGAAAACTGATTAAATTATTAACTGCATTTTTTTTAATCTTCCCCATTCATTGAAAGTTTCTATATAGTTAGATGCGCCTTGATTAATCAACCTTAATTTTGGCGGAAAATATTTGATTAAATTATTAAAAGGAGCCGCTGTTCATCGGCGTTCGATCAGTGAACACGCTAAACCTTTAATGTGTTCACGGATACTTATTACTCTTTTTATGATTGTGGACTGCACCCATTATGATAACAGTATCATTGACAGTGGTGGCAGTAGCCTTGCAGCGCGAGTGTTGACTATTGCACCTCCACTGCTTCTTGACTGCATCACTGCGCTTCTTCTGCAGACAGAACCGATACCCATCTATCACCAGTATTGGGTTCCCACGTTTAGACCACACGTATCGGCACCGCCTGCCGTCTGAAAATATATGTTTGGATATTACAGATCGTACATAAATCTGAATGAAGCATAAACTATATTCATGGATAGGGAGAGAATATAATATATAGATATTATGTTATTTCGGGTGTAAAAACTATACTTTATTTTAAAATTATTAATAATATATTAATTTTAGATTTATAGCATTTTTTTTATATTTGGTAAGTTTTTTTTTCAATATTATACATGTTTTATATAAAATATAATTATTTTAAGACTGTAAGAAATATAATACTATGTCATGACAGTTAATTAAAAATACGATCGTTACAAAGTTTTATCAATTTTATTCACAAAATTAGTTTCAAAGAGATAAAGTTTTATGTCATACATAATTAACTAGATAAGCATTTAGAGTAAGAATATAATATTTGGACATGGTAGCTAACATCTAAGAATATACGTAGTTTCTACCAGTATTACCTTTAATTAATAAATTACACAGGGGGGGGGAATGTACTGGAATTAAATACTATTTGATTGTATTAATGCAGTAGTGACTGTAGATGGGGGAATGATTTCTATAGGTACTGTTATAAGCACTTGCTTCTTCAGTTTTAATATTCAGAGTAAAAAAGCCCTTCTACAAGTGACGTTTTAATATTCCCGCGGATTATTCAATAAAACCAACAGACGGCAACCGGATAATTCGACCAATTTACAAGTTCTTTTTTAATATGATCAGTTAGTACAACAAAATCCTTTTACCAAAACGTCGTTACCTTGTACTGCCCGAGATATTCAAATGTTTATTAACCCTTCGGGTCGGGTACTGATCATGATCGTGCCATCGACGTACTTCCACTAAATTCTTTTCAATAGTAACTGCAGTAGCTTTGCAGCCAAGACTATGACGACCACACCTCCAACTGTCCCGAATACCGTTACTTCGCGCGAGGCCGTATCGGAATCCATCAATAACCAACATTTGATTCCCCATACAGGATTCTTCGAAGGAAAAGTTGTGTGTTACAACTGAAACATAATGCGAACACCAAAGATAATCATTTGATTTTTACCTTAAAGGAATTAAATACCTTACTTAAACAACCATGCAAGCATAAAGTTTTTGTAGTCCACTTAATTAAAAGAGCTATTAAACATGCTCTTTATATCTATAACATAATGTTACATATGGAATAGGATTGTTTTATAATCAAAAAATAGAAATATATAAAATACATGGCAATTTTTCTAGGGCAGTCGGGTTGTAAATAACGTACAATATTTATGGAATCAAATATTTTATTATCAGTTATTTCATTCGACGCGGTAGGCCCAGAAGGAGATGGCGTGACGAGCTAGACTTCCACGAAAAGGACTGGGTCACATTAGCTAAAGACAGAAAAAAAGTGGAGGAAGGAAGGGATGCCTTTGCTCTGCAGTTGATTTCTTGGAATCCTAAATTAGAGATTGCGTTGATGCAAATCTCAACTCGGAAACTGGGTATGAGTGTGTTACGACTAATTTTCTACTTTACTTTGACATCATCAGCCGGCGTTTTCTTAACTATGTTAGGATCGGCTTTCTGGCTTATCTGTTGCAACCGTATGGAGATTTTACATGAATTTGACATTATTTTCACTAACAGTAGCGTTATCAACACGGTTAACAAACTGTATATAATATATATGATTCTACCTAATAGCATTTGCTATTTTATGAAAAAAATATGATTTTAGAACAAATACAATCGCATCATGTGTTCCACTCCTCTTTGTGGTATCCCTCTCCTGCAAACTAACGTTGACTTTTCTGTGCGCTCTAAGAGTCCACTTCGTCTGAAGATTGAAGATCGGGCTAGCAACGTGCAATTAAATAATCGTACCTACAATACGTTTATACTTTTGCGGAGGGGAGGGCTGCGCACGTAGATCTAGGATTTGTGGAATTAAAACTAAACCCGCTTAAAAATGCCTCGGCCACCCTGTCTGCAATAGCCACACAACTTGCCCGGTTGCCGACGTTTAATCATTGCGCTCCTGAAGATCTTTTTTAGAAATTAAAAGTTAATACAATCTTAAAACACGTTCACATTAATGAATCGTATTTTTTACCGCACGTGATTTTTGACCTATCGCTATTGCTATTTTTTATATGGCCTACGACTTATTAAAGGTTAGATGAAACCGGTATGAACAGATAGTGGTCACTAGACACTGACAAATACTTCAGAACATTATCTATCGAAGACCAATGTCCGAGCCGAGTACTTGGTATTTTAATTTGACTACACCGTACCACAAGACAAAATCCACTACGCAAATGAAACAAGACTATAGATGATATAGACTTTATTTATAATGTATATTAATTGTATCTCATTTCATTTTCCAAAAGGGCAATCATACTTTAAAATAAATAACTAAATTTGGCTCGTATAAAGAAGTCATTCAACTCGTAGTTTGAGACTTTGAGACGCGGGACGGAAATCACCGCGGAGCATAGGTGGATGATTGTGGATATTTTTAATCGAAACAATAACGTCATCGATTGTGTAGAGAACAGCCTTGCATCCTCTACAGAAATGAGTAGAACATACCCAACGCTTTTTAATACATGACCCATCTCCAGACTTCTTGTAATAGAAATTGTAACCATTCAATCTGATCAAAGTGTTTCCTTTTTGTGAAGTTACGAAGATTGCTGGAAAATAATAGTTGTATTATAATAAAATAAAGTCTGCCCTCTGATGTAAAACCTAAAATTAATGATTTAGAATAGAATAGAATAGTTTATTTGTGTAAAACATGGTACATAGGGTCTTATAATTATAGTTGTGAACCTACATGTTTTACTATTTAATGGCATACAAATATTAGAACATTTTAATATGAAACATTTATTCTAAATCTTAACAATAATATGAGTAAATGAGTAATAAAACCCAACACAGAACACACTGATAAAAAGTAAAGAAAAAATTGTAACCATATCTATTAAGTTTACGTTACCTCATGTTAGACAAGTGGAAACTAGTGTACTAATCAAGGATGAAGAGTTGAAACCGGAAGATAATACAGTGTTCCTAGGCTTAACTTTGGATGCTAAGCTTCAGTGGGGCCCTCATATAGATAAGTTGTCAAAAAAGCTTAGCTCAGCAGCATACGCCGTTAAAAAAATTCGTGATTTGACTGATTTAGAGACAGCCCGTTTAGTTTATTTTAGTTATTTCCACAGTGTGATGTCGTATGGTATTCTCTTGTGGGGCCATGCCGCCGATATTCAGACAATTTTTATTTTGCAAAAGAGGGCAATTCGTTCAATGTATAAATTAAGTCCTAGACACTCCCTCAGAGAAAAATTTAAAGAGATTAACATACTAACTGTGCCCTCTCAGTTTATTTACGAAAACCTTTTGTACGCGCATAAAAATATAAAATTGTTTAAAAAATACAGTGATATCCACGACATAAATACAAGGAACAAACACAAATTTGTTGTTCCTGCAACGAGGCTCAAAAAAATAGGGGGTACATTCACATGCCAATGTATACGTTATTATAATAAACTGCCAAGCGATATTCAAACACTAAGCCTCAATAAATTTAAATCTTTTATAAAACGTAAACTATGTCTTAAAGCTTACTATAATATTAATCATTACCTTGAAGATAAAAAGGCTTGGGATTAAGCTGCTCCAATTTAGTTTACTCAGTGAGTGTCAAAATTTGCCTTTGTTTCATTTATTTATTGTCTATTCCTTTATTCTATACACTTTGACATTAATGTTTACTTTATTTTTACATTCTTTTTATTATTATTATTATGATTAGTGACATTTTATTTTCTTATTATTTTATGACATTTTATGATTTCATTATGATCTCATTAATTATTTATTTTTTTATTTTATTTGTTTATTGTAAACGTGAGGACCATGTGGATCATTTCTTTTATTTACTTTGTTTTTTTGACGAAGGTCTGGCAGTTTGAGTGCTATAAGCGACCTACACAAATGTCCTTTTTTTGGTATTGTTCGTCGTGTCGTTGAGCTCCTTGGGTTATGAGTTGAGCTACACGATAACTGACAAATGCTTGCACTGACTGGACAGGTCCACTCAATCTGTGTGGTGCTTTCTTAAAAAGACCATTTCAGACACTATCTGCATAGTCCTCATGTAAGTTGACCAAGATTATTTTGTCTGGACTTTAAAAGAGACTATGACCTCTGAGTTTGTTTCGGCTGTTTCTTCTCAGAGTAGTCGGGTACGAAACACCGGCATCATCTAGTTTTAAAAAAATATGACGTGTAAAAGTGTTTGTGAAAACCTACTTGCAAAATAAACATCATTTATCAGTTACTTTTTATCAAGAAATTATTTTACACTATAAAACAATTGTCTACAAGTCATTTATGCAACTTTAATTTAAAATATTTTAGAGGAAGCTCTCTTAATTCCTTTGGTATGTTGTTATGAATGTTTATTGCAGTAATTAAACAATGTTTTGGCATAATGCTGTGCTTTGATGTGATGGCATTCACAGTCTTATCTTGTACGACAGGTGTATTTCGAATGTAGGTTTATTGTTTACTGTTAGTATGTTCTGGCAGACACTCATCAGATCATGATCAGCTCATTCATATTTTTTGGTTCCACAAATAAAATCAGAATTATTATATGAATGAAAAACATTATTTTAGGATTTATTTATATTGGTTTATATATGAAACAAATAGTAAAGCACTTCATATCTTCATACAATGACATAATTAAGCTATTGTCAATAAAGCCTTTTTTATAAAATTAACATGAGAGACGAGAGACGCATCGAGATCGAGGGCATGGGCGAAGCCTAAGGCTCATGAGTATGAATATTATAACAAGCAACAATAGTATCGTCACTAGCTAGCACTAGTTTCGCTTTACAACCCATTTTTGTTCTTGTACAAACCCATCGGCTCGTCCCACCTCCTTTTCTAGGCCAACGTGAGTCATTTTTCATGTAAAAATTAAATTCACCGACAACTATGTTCAAATTTCCTTTTTTCGATACAATGTATTGTGCTTCTGGACCTGAAATATATTAATAATATTTTATATATTTAAATAAATGGTAGCGTTTACATGTTTGGATCTCCATTTAGATCACTTGCAGTAAATTATTATAAGAAATGCCTAAAAACTTCAGATGAAACGAAAGGTTAAATCATCTTAAAACTGTCACTTATTTCTAAAATTTTGTATTAAAAAGTAATCGGTTATATTCTGCTTTGGAATAAGATTTACCTAAGTAGGTATTTGTTATTATGAAAAAAAAAGAAATGCCAGATTAAATCTTTATTTCTTTAGATGATTATGTTCGTTATAAATCGCAATAATTTTGTCATCTACTATATGAATACATGCCCTACAATATTTATTCTGTGTGCAACACCACCTCTTCTTCTCTGTCTTGTAATTTCCAGGTTTCAAGTAAAATGTGTTTTCACCCACTTTTATATTTATCTTTCCTTTCTTCGTTCTGATCAGGGTGACTGAAATACAAATAGACAGGTTACTAACTTTAGAAGCACAGACCACATCAAACTGGGTTTAGTTCATTCTATTCTCATAATAAGAGTTATTTAGTCTCTACGTTATTATTTGATAAAATATGTGAATATGTCAGATGTCCTGAGAAATGTCAAGCGATCATTGACCTTTCTCAGTGCAACTATTATTCTCATTTTGGTCCGCCTTTCAAACCAACGGAACAGCGCTGATTCTTTTCTGCTAGCTAGTAGGGTAGGTAATCTACTGTATCTATAGTATCTCTGATGCACTTGCAGATAGGATTTCTTTGATGATTCGTTCAGATCATCAAGAAAAGGTTCAAAATGAAATGTAAATAAAAGATAGTGTGATACTTTGAAATTGTACTTTATCTTCTTTCATAATAATTATTACTATAGATACTATAATGACATTACGTCTAACAAGGTAAACAATAACAATTAAGATAAGTATTCTACATTCAGAGAATTTATTTATAGGTAAAAAAAGAAAAACTGTTGGTTAGACTCGCACAGGACCTGACAGAAAACGAAATCATTTTTTTATAAAAAAAAAACAACAAAAACAATATGAAAAAGACAATTAATTAAATTAGTCCTGTACGACGCCAAAAGGCCTCTATCTCAGCTTGGTGCAGCAACATGGCAACCATGTCACAGCGCTAATTTTTTGATAGGGCTCAGACATGAAGTCACGGTCACATACATATCAAGAATACATAAATTGTGGGAAGAATAAATAACAATGAATAGTATAACAAATATGAAAAACAAAAAATAAAGAAGCGAAATCTACACCCATCGTAAGATCCATAAAAAATAATACGTAAAAGTAGTTAGTAGTAGTATGTAGTACGCGCATTGTACTAAAAATAAAGTGAAGCGTGATTCCGTCGACTATCTCGCATTCAATAAAAATTGTAACCTTAAAATACATATAAAAATACGCACGCGGAGGGATAATGGGTGGCAACTCGATTTTAAACCTTACCATACAGCCCTTGAATGTAGTACATCTCTTTAATTGTGAAGTAAATAAGAAAATACAACAAAACATGCCTACATTTTCTATAATAAATTATAACTAAACTATCCCTCATAAATAATAATTAAGTACCTTGTATACAGGTATTTATAAAATAATAAACGAAATATAAATACTTAATTCAAAACTAACAATAAGGTTGAATTTGAACTCAAGATCACAAACAGATCTTTTTATTATCTAATGGATAAAGTTATGTTTTACTTAAAATTGTTTTTTTTTACATCTCAACTAGAAGTTAACCGGAGATCATAATCACCATAATACTAACTTAGTCGATGGAGAAAAACTACATCAATACGTATTTTTATTTTCGCTAATATAATCTTAATTTTTACGGCACGAATGATTCCCTTTCCCTGATATTGATACATAAATTATTCTATTATTATATTCCGAATCTTATTTTCAATATTTTTTATGTATGAGTTTTTATCTACATACAATTTAACAAGCAATTTTTTTTTATTTAACCTACTTAATGCTAATTCACTAACAAAAACGAACAGTTATGAGATCTTTTAATATATATATTATTCTATATTTATAATAACAAAATTTCGTTTAACTACAAAATATGTTTTTATTTATAGAACAAGCTTATTTTTTTGATGATTGTGTAAATTATTCATTTTGATAATGTTGTTCTCTATTGTGTAAATTTGGGCTGTGCATCCTCGGAAACAGTGACTGGAGCAAACCCATCGGACCTTCAACCCTCTCGAAGACTTTTGGGTAAACAAGTAATCTCCGACTCTTAACATCGTCCTTCCAGTTTTGCTTGATTCCGTAAATTCGCACATATCTACAAAGAGTAATTAATGACTCAGTGTTTTACTGGATTTTAATGAAAATTGCAACCTAATGCAAAATTTAAGATAATTGAAAACATAAACAAATAACAAGTCAGGTTAAATACATTGAGATTAATTTAATCTACAAATTATTCAAAAGATTTGAAAAAAAAATCTACAAACTACAATCTTTAGTAACATTGATTTTTTTCCCCAGTACAAACAGTATTTTTCCTAAAATGAAACCGAAGACAAAAGCAGAAAAAAATTAATGTGCTCGCAGGCGACGCGCGATGCGACGATGTAAGACGTCGATGGAACACGTCAGATAATCACTACATGGTATAAAATGTCTGTCTGTATGATCTTTAAAACCACGCAACGGATTTCATGCCCTTTTTTTAATAGTTAGAGTGTTTCATGAGAAAGTTTTATATGTATAATATTAGAATACTAGTACATTGCACCCGATCGAAGCAGGGGCGAGTCCGTAGTATTATATATATTTTTTCAATTATTGTTAAATTTTCTAATAAAAGATCTTTACTTAACCTTTTAAGCGCCAGAGCATAAACTTTTGTACACGCATCCACACGAAGTATCTCATTTTACCTCTATGTCACATATTTGTGTCGTTGGCGTCCAGAGCACGCGCTTGCTTTTCTCATTTATGTTACAGTGGCGTTCAAAAGGATAAGAGCTAAAGTCTACGAGTATTTATGTTTCACTACATATATCACACAATGTCAGGCAACATATTAGTTTAAGCTACGCCAAACCAACGCGTTATATGTACCTACACCCACGGTGGGGGAAAATGATTTCAATTTTATATTAATTATATTAAAATTGTTGGTATGACGGATTTAACAACATTTACTAAAGGTTTACAACAAGATGATTTCAAAATTTTGATAAATATTCATAAATGATATGATGTTTATTTTGCAAGTAGGTTTTCACAAACAGTTTTACACGTCATTTTTTTTTTAAACTAGATGAGGCCGGTGTTTCGTACCCGACCACTCTGTGAAGAAACAGCCGAAACAAACTCAGAGGTCATAGTCTCTTTTAAAGTGCAGACAAAATAATCTTGGTCAACTTACATGAGGACTATGCAGATAGTGTCTGAAATGGTCTTTTTAAGAAAGCACCACACAGATTGAGTGGACCTGTCCAGTCAGTGCAAGCATTTGTCAGTTATCGTGTAGCTCAACTCATAACCCAAGGAGCTCAACGACACGACGAACAATACCCAAAACAGGAAATTTGTGTAGGTCGCTTATAGTACTCAAACTGCCAGACCTTCGTCAAAAAACAAAGTAAATAAAAGAAATGATCCACATGGTCTTCACATTTACAATTAATAAATAAAAAAAATATTAATGAGATCATAATGAAATGATAAAATGTCATAAATTAAAATAATAAGAAAATTAAATGTCACATATCATAATACCTAATAATAAAAAGAATGTAAAAATAAACAAAGTAAATATTAATGTCAAAGTGTATAGAATAAAGGAATATACAATAAATAAATGAAACAAAGGCAAATTTTGACACTTACTGAGTAAATTAAATTGGAGCAGCTTAATCCCAAACCTTTTTATCTTCAAGTTAATGATTCATAGTTACGTATTCAACGTTTTAAATAGTTTTAAGCAGTATGGTTCCATGATTATGCTGGGATGATAATGTTTGACTCGCTAACTATCACCATGTGGGTACATACACTTAATAGTTGCATTTCTTGGTGTGGTGAGTCGAGCATTTCCATAACTTTTATCTTAATTGGAGCTTTACCTAAAGAATGTTATTTAAGATTCGTTGTAACCTTTATAGATAAAGAATAAAGTCCGATCACTATAACCCAAATTATCAATGATTATGATAACCAATACAGAACACAATTTCTCGGTCAATCGTATGTATCCTCGCCTTGCATCCCTTGTTACAGTGTGTTGAACATCGCCATAAAAGTTTTCTTGACCCCAGAGAGTTCCTTTTCAAACAGTAACTGTAGCGCCCGACCCACAGGATAGGGCTCCCGCGTTTTGACTTCGTGAAGAAATAATCTGAAATATATTTTTAGAGTGAGTACTGAGGTACCGCCAAAATTTCCAAAGAAAGGTCAAAAATTTGCCGTTATTTACTTATAAAAAAACAATTCATTGAGTGACTTCATACCTTTTGAAAAACCAATTTTTGGTTAAAGCTTTTTCTTGTTATTTTTAGGGTTCCGTACCTCAAAGGAAAAACGGAACACTTATAGGATTACTTTATATGTCCTTTATTTCGGAGACAAGTCTGTGGTTCCTTGGAGTTGTGAAAAGTCAACCCCCTGACTTTAAGCAATCCAAAGAAATGGCCGTTTATGTACTTTGCAGAGTTTTTTTTTTTAAAGGTATTCCAATAACATATTTATGATACGCCCATAAGGATGAAATGTTACAATACGGCAATAGTCAGCCAATGGTCACTTATGTAATAAACGAAATTTTACACTGATAAATCCATTAAAACGTAGTAACACTGAGCAAATAGGCACCGATGCCTATTGCCTCAGACTTTAGAAATCAACAGAATATAACCTATTCACTTTATTCCTTCCCTAAATGGTTTCTACCCCCCAATGGGCAGAATGGAATTCTTGGACCTTTGGAAAGATGCGTAGACTACCTAGTACTCTTAAAAGTTTTTAACCCCAGAACTGTGCTAATTGAACACCGTGTTAGCATGTCATTTTTTAAAACTGGATGGCCTTTTGAGATATTGACCGTGTCACCGAAACTGAATAAAGGTTTTATTACTTATGAGTATTAAAACTTTTATCTACTATATATATTTTGACGACACTGTTGGCACAGTGGCTGAACGTTTAACTGCTACGCTGCGTGTCGCGCGTTCTATCTCCGCACGGAACAAATATTTGTATGGCCTACAGATGGTTGTTTCGGGTCTGGCTGTTTGTGTATGTGAGATTAAATGTTTGTAAACGCACGCACGAGAAATGAGAAATTCCTAGCGCGGGGTAACTTTAAAAAAATGTATGGCAAAAAAAAAACATTGGAAAAAAGCTTCTTCTTAATTTAAAGCTACAAATACTTTTTTACTAAGTACTCATTTCTACAAAACTGGGATATTTTGGGAGTCAAAAACAAAACAGTAATTTTAAAAAGATGTAATTCATTTTATTTCTATTTTGGAGAGTCTTTTCAACCAAGGTGGCATAGTGATGCAATACAAAAAGCAAAAATACATTGAATAGTATTTCAATACTATTATAACAGCGTACAAAATGTCCAGCATGTCTTATTTTTCTCAAATATTACTTTATTGCAGACAATAAAAAATCGTTAGATGCCAGGAAAGGTATAAATAAAAAAAGCTGTGGGCACAGCTATTTTCGCGGTTTCACCCCAGCTCGGGCCCCAAGGTTCGTAACGTGATGTTATTCAGGGTGTAACATAAAAAGCGAAAGACTTCACGGGTGGTCCCTCGGGGTATGAAACTAAACAACTTTTGTTCTATGACTTTTTAATCCAAAACTATTTTTTAGTTTTCCCATACATGTTGATCAGTTGATCGTGTTAGATCCTATACAAAGTCCATTTATTTTCAGGAGCCCATGGAACAACGGTTGTTCAGTTACATGATCCGAGAAACCACACTGTGATGCTGTCTTGCGTTTATTATTTTTTTACACCTTGTATAGCCTTCTTCGATAAATAGGCTAACCAACATTAAAAGATTTTAATACGTACCAGTAGTTCCTGAGAATAGTGCATTCAACCATACAAACAATCTCTTCAGCTGTATATCAGTAAAAAATAATAAAACCAGGCAAATACTCATCTTTAATTAATATATGTTTTATGTATGACTCGCAGTTTGAAAATAAATAAAATGGCTCAAGTTAAGCATACCAGGCATTCATACAAAAATATGTTGATGCTTTTACGTGTGCATATGATTATTATTAACTCTGATAATGTCATTGAAAACAGTGTGCGCTGTCGCCCGGCATCGCTTATGGTTGTGTGTTGAGCACACCCATCTAGCTTTCGGCCCTGACACGTGTTGCTTGCAAAATGTGAAGCCGCCGATGCGTAGAAGCGTTCTACCGCGTCGCGACATTTCAAATGTTGCTGAAACAAGTAAACAGCTTATTAAGATTATCTTAATATCTATAATTATCAAATATTTAGTTAAAAAGTAGTCCAGAAAGATCACTCACAAGTAACGATGTTTTCTAGGTACCATAACGGTCTGCATTAAAGAAAACTGTATGAGTATGACACGTTTACAAAAAGAATGTTTAAATAAATAAGTAGATTTAATAAAAATAAGAATTACAGTAAATTAATACAGTCTGTTCGATTTTTCACTTCCTTGTTTCGATTTAAATTTGTGGTTAAAGCATCTATGTACCTAATAGGAATCTTAATAAAAATATTATTAGAAAAGATAAAATTACTCTTATTATTACTTCTATAATAGGATGTTGGTACCGGGTGTGGGACTAATTTATGATTTTATAAACTACTCTAAAACTTATAAATATATTAAATGACTGATGTATGTGGATGAACAAAAACTAGATTCTACAGGCCAACGAATATCCTTATATTTATAACCATTGAACAAAGCTGAACATAAAATAATCTCTAAAGTTTAAATATGTAAAATAGATTTTTAACGAAATAGAAGGTACTCCACCTAAGCAATGTGAACCAGGCTAATGGCTTGATGGCAAAGAGTCTCGACAAACATCTTTAGTTTCTTTTAAGGTGGCTGAATCAAGGGCCTGATTCAGAAGGCAGTACTTCTCGATATGGCTCGCATTGTGTGGAGGTTCTTGTATCTGGAGCCCTATCGAAGCATTAATATATATTATCTCCATAAAAGAAAACGCGTGGATTTATTGTAATTAATGAATATGCTCGTTAATCATTTTCACAATAGTTCCGTTCACTGTGTAGATCGACGCCCCGCAACCTTTGTTATGGTGTGTCGAACAAACCCATCTGATCTTATCCTTGTAAGACTTTTTAATGTAGTAAGTGTAAGGGCCTATTCCGATCAAAGGTTTTCCTTTCTGTGATCGCAAGAGGAGAATTCCTGTAAAAATATTAATGTTAATTTCTTTTACGTCTGAATTACATGTCACTAAATAGGAACCTTTTTTTAGAATGCGTATACAAAAATATTTTCAAGAACAATTACTTTAATTTTTCTGAATAAAAACCTTGTAAGAAACATAATTGTGTTCGCTGAATACAATCTAAAATCCATCAACAAAAAGATTCTATTTGAAATAAAAGAATAATTACTATGACATTTTTTAATAATAAAGTAAACCTAGTTATAAGCTTCTATATCGAAATCAAAAACTTTAAGGCCGTGTCGACTCGAGACAAGACTGAGAATAAATAGACTTCGCTAGTGTCTGCGCACACGCTTGTGCAGTATCATATTTACCACGATGGCTTGTCTCTGCTGTTTCAACATCGATCAGGATTTTTAACAAACCCCAGAATTTATATGATCTTGAAAGCTAGTAGTATGAAAATCAAAAAAATAAACTATTTCATCGTCGACAGTGTGCACGACTGCCTTACACCCGTATTTAGCATGGCTGGTACATCTCCATCGGATCTTGAAAGACTGTCCCGTACCATTTCTTCGATACTTATTGCCACCTATGACAAGAATTCTGGTTCCTTTCCTTCCATTGATGAATACCGGATGAAAGTCTAAAAGTAGTTCTTTATATTAATGATCGCCTTTTTTTAAAATAAGCAACCGGAAATTAACAAACACACATTAAAGCAAAATAAATACAACGAACTCCTAATTTTTAAAATATACCTTTCTTTAATAACTACGACACCTTTTCAGCTAATGAATTTTGTACAAGTACAACCAGTGAATAACAAAAGAGTATTTTAAAAAAAATGGTTTTACTATATGTTATGGAAACAAGTTTAATTTTTCCATTCTTAGATACAATATAAAAATGCAACGAATTAATTTAACATTGTAGTACTTATCATTAACTTGCGAAATTGGGGGTATTTTTATACCAAACAGGTGTTTTATTAGCACTCTCGGAATATTATGAAATTATGTAACTTATACATATTCTAGCAATCACGAGAGATTTGCTGTGTATTCTTGAAGATTGTGTATCTCTGAACATCAGCATCAAATTGAAACGGGACCGCGGAATAATATGCTTCAAAATAACAAAAAAAAACATAGAAATCGGTTCTCAATTGGCGAATTTATTACTGAATAAACCGTTTCAATTATAAACATTTCTTTACAAGGCACAAATAAAACAAAAACATTACTTTCATGCTTTATTTAAACAACCCTCATATAAAATGTCACTAAATATATTTAGTTACAATTATAGTATACCGTTGATTAGACACTAGCCCTACATCAACAATACAGACAGATAAAAAGGTTCACAAAAAAAATTGCCAGCAAACAGACAAGTGGTAATCACTGTCAAAGCGTATCGTCCTTCTACAGCAACTTCCGACAACCGTCCTCAAAGCCTAAAACTTTTAAAAAAATAGGAGGTACGTAAGTCTTCTAAAAAAAGCCTTCCTTAAATAACTGCGTCAATGTGTTTTAGTCATTTTAGCGGAGTGCCTGGGGTGTAACAAACAACAATACCTCGTACATAAAAAAAGAAAAAGCTACCAATTTAAAAATTGTGATCTTGATTAAAAGAAAAAGGAAAATTTCAAAATTCAAACAGATTTTTCAGAATTTAAAACACGTGAAATATTCTACCGTGTTTCACTTATAATTTTAGGTGTCAGACAAGGAGTACCGTTTTCCATGTTCATGTTATTAAATTAAACCCTCTTCTAACACTTCTAGCTTTAAAATGAAATTGCATATCTCTGTCACTGACGCCGACTGCATTTCTTGAATTAGAAGATTCTGTTGTTGGTTACACATTATGGCGGATAATTTTTTGTTCCCAGCGCCGATTTGTTTATGCTTTTAACAAAGAAAACCTTTCTTCTACCAAAAAGACGTTTAAAACTATGTATGTCACATTCACTGACGCATTAGCTTTTCTAGAATTGGAGAATTTTGTTGTTATTGTTTTTTATTTGAGTAATTAACCATTATGTTGCTTAACTTTGTCCTCCCGGCGCCGATTTGGTTATGTGTATTACAAAAAAAAACTATCTTTTAACAAGCTTTAAAACGATTCAAATGTCAATCACCGACTATATTTGCAATGAATACAATAAAATTGTTGATTGTATAATAATTATCTGTTACTATTTATCCACGGAGGAGACTTGAAATACATGATTTTGATTTGATTTGAAAATTTTATTAAGCGCCGTAACAAAAAAAGGCTTTTCATGCAACTTCAATCAAGAATATACGGTTTCTCTCTCACCCGATATCATTAATCATCTGTATACTGGTTTTTTTGTTTAATTAAAAAAAGAACAACCAAAAGAACAAAATAAATTGGTAAAATTCTTAATTTATAGCGTAATAAGTAAAATAACAATTTGACCAAATAAATTATTAACTGTAGCTGAAGTCCGTGGTCAAAACCTGACAGTCCCCTATAATAAAATAAACGAAAGGAATAAAAACTAATTACGTTAGTAATAAAAGAAACCTTAAATTTTGGAATACAAATTCATTAAAAAAAAGCGAAGGGCACTAACGATGGCTATGACAAGTGTTCTTATCTTGAATAAAGGTACATACATATGTATATTGTAAACCAATCCTTCGCGAAGCCGTCAACCATGCATTCTGTGGATCCAACTAACTAACTCTAAGCAAAAATATTGCTGAGAAACGTTTTTTTCTAGGGTGAAAAAATACGAATCACGGTAAAACTCAATGTTACGCACTAAAAACATTGTTTTAATGGATGCATTGAATAATACGGGATCGGGAGCTATTTAAAGTAACTTGGATATAAAAATAAACTTTGACCCCTACATCTCCGTAGCTAAAAATTTCCTAAGTATGGTCTAGAACTAAGAAGTGATCGCAATGACGGGGGGAACAAGGTGATTTTTGACTTCGTCACGGGTATTTATTTTTACACTCTGTTAGTGTGTGAATGTTCCCGTATCTCTGTCTTGCACTACAAGTTTAATAGTCGCACGACTTTGACAGGCATACTGATTCCTAGACCGTGTCATAATAAAACCAACGCTTGCCAATCATTTGTTCGGTTACACTTCATTACAGTACCGTACCGCTATCATCATAGATAATACTATGATGATAGCGGTCGCAGTGATCATCAAATGCGCAACATATCCCGGCATTATTCTAAACAGCGTAAAAACTTATTAAAACACCTAACTACAAATAAATTTAACTCAATTTGTGCTCATTCACAAAATAAACAACATCGTTATCGACCGTGTGTAATCGTGCTGGGCAACCGAAGCGCTCGTGTGTTGCACATCGCCATCTTACTTTATCTGAACATATTCTATTAATTCTATACTTTATGTCACCAATCATAAGCATGTCTTTCCCTCGGCTGCTACGAAAAAAGTATGGTGTAAACGAAAGACCTGAAAAAAAAAAACATCTTCAGTAAAATTAAAGGATATTTTAAAACATATAAATTAAAACCTTAGGGCTGCGTGAGAAGTTGCATTGAAAACGATATTTTTAAAAAAATAATACGACAAGTAAACAAATTATCAAACATATTTTAATTAAACATGAATATAGAAAATATACATTGTTACATAAAAAATCAAGTGAACTGAGATGTTAAAGAATTTTCTTGTAGAACTACTCCTACTATTTTGTTGTCATCTCTCGGTGGATGGTTGTGGTGTTCAAGAGCGTACACAATATCATTTTCAATGGTATGGATCCTAGCTGAACACGAGCGGATTGAACATCGCCACCTGATCTTGTGTTCAGACACACAGTTGCGATGAAACGTGTATCCGTTCAAGACTAGTAACTTAAAACCTCGTTTCGTCGAAATAATCCTTCCTGAAACCAGTAAATTCAGCAGTTAATGAGCAATATAGATAGTACTCCATCACGTATAGCCCGCTTGCATCCTGTAATCCTGTGATATGAATCAAAAATAAATTACTCTTCATATTTGTGATTTAAGTGTACCAGGAGTAATTACACTATTACAAAACAAGTATGATTATGTATATATGTTATTTTGAATGAACTCGGTACCCATAATATTATTTAATAAAACAAACTGATGCGCTGGACTACTGAGAACAGTTTGCTGGCACATTGATGAATGACAAGTTACCTGTCGACATAACACGAGTCTAGGAGTAGCTTAACGTCTTGGAACACCTCTATCGTACGCCTGTTAGAAACTTTCTATCTGTTGATAGTACTTTGCATTCTTATATGTATATCACGGGAAACACGGTATCGTGTCTCCCTCTTGACGTTACGAAAAACACTGAAAGAGAAAAAGTAGCGTTTTTCTTCCACATTTTGTAATATTCGTTAGGTAGATAAAGATTAATTCAATAAAAACCCCAGTCGATTTTAGGATGCAATTTGTATTCAAAAATTAAACTGTTGACCGGCCTATAATTACAAACCTACATTAATTTTAATATATTCTGAATTACATATTTATGAACTTAGTCTTTTTATTCCAGCTAGACAACATTACAAAAATATCGTTGAGTCATGTCTCATTGTTTGACTAATTTTCCGCTATGTGTATGACTTCCATGAACTCCAACAATAATTTCACCATAAGTCTTAATTCTGGCTAGACAACGTCGACTCTTTGTCATGGAGCAGTACCATCGGTGTCTCTTATTCTCCAACGATTTCGTGGCAACATTAGAAAAGAATGTATTATCGCCGTAACGCAGCATATAATTCCCACGAAAAGACCTAATAAATTCGACTTTTTCTGAAAAAGAAATGTATTTTTTTTTATTAAAAATTCCAAACAATTTACTATTCATGTAGTGGTAATCATAGTTGGTGTGTTAATAAAAAAGGAAAACAGATCATGAAATTGTTTTGAAGTTACACATTACATGGATGCCGTTACCTATTTATGCAATGATTTATGAATCAAGGCAAACATAAAAACACACACGTTTGTGTTACGCTTTCGATATTTAATTTCGTGAAACAATGGATTACATTACAATTTTTGATAAACTTATTTTAGTACAAATGCAAAGATTTTCAATAAACATAAGTTATTGCATAATAAACAGTTCGGTTTTACAAAGGGACGTTTAACTACTGATACTAATTTGTTAAATTTTTAGGATACATTTATAAATGCGATGCTTTGGGTATTTTTTTTGCGATTTGTCCAAGGCTTGTGATAAGGTTCTCCGTGAAACATTAATTAGGAAACTAGAAAGAAAGAAAAAACATTTATTAGTCGCAAATTACGACGAGCAACAAAATAACAAAAAAATAAAATAAACATTCAACATGCAAAGTATCACAAACATTTACAAATACATATAGCTATTATGTTATTAGTATTAACTACACCACTATGGAATCCGTAACGCCTCTCTGGACATTTTACTTCATATTTGAGTGATAGGATTCAGAGAGTTTATGTAAATTGGAAAAGATCTCCTGGATCTGTAGTAAGAAGGGCTCTCTAGGGGTTAATTCTTAGCCCTTTTTTGTTTCTCATTTATATAAATGACTTGCCTTACCTCATAAAGGTAATATTACTGCGGCCCCGGACATAAAGGGCAAAAGAAGGAAGATGGGTGGGTTTTAGTCAGTACAAGTCTGACATTCCCCCCCCCCCGCTCCACCCAGAACGGGGGAAGTAATTTGATGATTTTCCATCTGCAAAACAAAGAGGCAAGATTACAGAGATAATTATGACAGACCGGAGCCATTTGCAACATTTTTTCTTAGATGCCGGTTTCATGGAGTTCCGTTACAAAGAAATCACCTGTGCCTTTCCGATGTCAGTTACTTTCGGAATTGTATGATAAATGTGATGGTCTCACACACGCACATATTCTCCGTTACACACATACAACTGTGGAGGCTTATGAGTATGCTCTCCTTTTAGTATAACCTCTTCGGGCTCTACAATTATTATGAACAAACGAGGGACAACGCTAATGAACTACGTTTTTTTCACACAGCTTCTCGAGAACGAATATGTGAAGTTTTCGAATAAAACTTGCGTTTTACAGCATCTTAATTGAATGTATCGAAGTCCTGAAGGGTTACCATGACATCTTATAGCAGTTCTTATTCCCGTGTGAGAAAGAGATGGTGCTAGACACCCTGTATATTTCTGTCTCTTTCCCTCAGTGGATTAAGTTCTGTTTTAAGAGCTTATGGTAGGGCAGTAGGAATCAAGAAAGTAATAGTAAATCAAATTATTACGTAACTAATTGAAGTAAGATTAATTCATGAGTTATATAATTAAATTAATATTACAACACTGTCTTAAAATATAAAGGAAATAAAATTAAAAATACGAATTATTGTAAAATGCTCTCTATTCTGGACTAGTTTAAATATTATTATAGTTTACAATTAATTCTAAAATTAAGTACTTAATAATTGTTAAATGCTTTGTGGGTAAAATCAATGGCATTATATAAATTAACGGTTAAACGCTTGTAGGTGTGAACACTAAAGATATAACCGCAACGCTTTGGCCAAAATCAAGAGTTCGCAGTGGCATGAAAATATGTATATATATTGAGGCGCTTACACTTAACTTGGCAATGTGTAAATTACAATGTAATAGCGTACTCATTGTTGAGAAGCCTAATGTTAAATAAATAAATATCGTTTTGTTACAGTTCTAACTTAACCTAATTTATTTCGTCGGGGTGCCCCAGCTTAGCTACAGCCACCATATCGGTCATGTCATGGTTGGTCATGGTTCTAACCGACCGCACTTAGATACAATTTTACTTGAGTTACAATAACACTAAAATCATAGTCTGATTGAAAACTTTACTGTCATTATACAACTGGCTATATCTAGTCTTAAATTTATTTTCACTCCCATCTTTGGCCGAAACTAACTTTCGCTTTAATTTTATTTTGCCAATCTCTGGGATCATGTGTGTGTTCTCCTGTGCAGTCTAGAACTTCTTTGTTGTACATCTTCACTCGAACTTGGCACTTCTTGCTGATTCTTTTCGAGCAGTACCAGGTGCAGTGACCGGAGAAATTGACCCGATTTGTGGAGTACGTGTGATGACCAATTTTGAGCAAGTAGCTTCCAGTAGGTAGAGGGATCAGCTTATAATCTGAAAACGAGGCTGCAATTAGTGGGGTTTGAATATATCTTTTCCTTTGATTTCTAGTTATGGTAGTCACAAAATGTCCAAACACAATTGATAAGAATAGTCCAAGTGTTCAGAAAAGAGAGCAGAATCAGCTAACAGATGTTACGTAGTCGTTAGAAAAAATAAAACAACAAACGATAGGTACCGTATATTTAACTTCAAAATTTAGTTATTTTAATTTATTAATTAAAATACTTAAAATAATCTGTTTTACGTTGTATTAATTTTTACATATATTTTGCATAATATGCATATTTTTACAGACTCCGGAGCATTCAGCCTCCAAGCCTGGATCTTCATTGCGGAATTAAAACTTAATATTTTGTATATCATTTGAGTTGTGTACTGGCTGCAGATACCGGGCATTGACACTTACCTAAATAAGTTTCAATGTCTAGTTTCCGGAACCATGTCCGCAATTTCTCAGTTCCTGCTGAATTAAGACTGAAAGTTGTAATTTTGGACAACGTAGTGGTTATGTTTACCAGTATACAGTACGATTTTGTTTTCATAGGTAACCAGAGAGGCCCCACAAGCAGTTTGCTGCCTCTGTTTGCAATACCAGCGCACGCGCCGCCCGGTGTTCCTTTTGCAGTAATACACAAACCCATCCCTTTCTAACCTCCATTTGTTTTCTGAAATCGCTAAAAAATAGAGTTATCATTAGGTATGTGTAATTATAAACAATCTCATGGAAGTATCTAGTTCGTTACATACAATAAATGCGAGCAGGTGGTTTTGTGAATTAAATTCATAGAATAGTGTTATTCATAATTTTTTACGTCAAAGTTAATTATTTAATGATTGAAACTACTGATATACAATGCTGAGGATTTTCATGAATAGTTACATTCATGCTCGTTTTTGCTAAAGCCGTTACGCGACACGTAAATAAATTAGATAGATTTTCAATCTTCGGCCCAGCGTGGAAAGAAAAAGTAAAGACTGCGTCTGTGATCTGCGAGTAAAACTAGAGAATTTAAACGCTCGATTTTCTCCCTCTCTCAGCAAATCGTCCGCCGAGAGTCGGACTTTGAACTGAATAAAACCATCCATCCATTTTCCTTCTTTTGCCCTTTATCTTCCAGTATCTCTTTCGAAAAACACGAAACCTTGGCAGGCAGTGGCTCTTGCGAGCCCTCTCTGGTTCGCTGGCATTTCCTTGGGCGCGCGTGGAACTTGTACGCGCCGTCGACACGGCCCGGTATTAGCCTACCGCAGTCGCCGCACTAAAGGTCAGAACATGATGTGTTAGGATAGCGTTACTAAAGTGTTTTAGCTTTACAATGTTTTTTTTTAAACGCAACGTATATAATTTTATTTTGGCTATTTGTAATTAATATTACTAGTTGCTTCTGACATCAACTATTAAACTTTTACAAACTTATTTTCATGGATATAATATTTATAAGGGGGATGTGTGTGATCTGAATTCCCGAATTTCAGTGAGTTTGCGTTGTTTAATATTAATCTGGCTCTACATCCCTTGCTGTGATGTGTCGAGCACCGCCAATGACTTGTCCCTTTTGTCATAAAATGCTTGATAAGGCTGTAGGTGTAGTCCTTGTAAAGGGCTAGCACCTTTCCAAAACGGGAATGTATAAATTTCACTGAAAAATAACCGTGTTTATAATCGTTCATTCTTATTGTAAATGAATAATCTACAGATATACCTACCTAGCCGTACCTACATGCATGGAACGATTTTTCTACAAGAAGCAAGCATTTAATAATTTTACATTCTGCGTTTTAATTTTGAATGTTAATAGTAAAACGATTATGGTATGCGTTGACTTGAGAATCTCCTCCTTTTTCTCTTTTTCGGCAGTAAAACAGAGTTCTTTTTTTATAAATTTTATTTATAGAGCACTTCAACGATTTATTCACTAAAATATACATAAACAAAAAAAGAACTTATGTTTAGGGGATTCGTCACTTACAGAAGTGCACAGCACTCACAAAATAATAAAAAGACAAGTAAAGTTTACATTACTACAAAGGTAAAGATAAAAATAAATAATTAAATTTATTCAAGAATATAAATTAGGCAATACAAAATTTTATGTTTCAAATTCGAGGCAGGCTTATTAATAACAGCCGCTAGGGCCGAACTTAAGGTTAAACCGCGCTTGCCTAGATTGGTATTGTATGGATGGGACGAGTTACATAACGAGTTTCCTCCGTGTCTCGGAAAACACGTAACGCTGTTGGTTCCAGCTGTCATTTGTAGATCATTAGATGATTATTAAGCTATTGCATAGCTTCTATCGCGGGCCTTGAGCGTGGAGACCGAATCCAGAAATTTCGTAACGAAAAAGCCTAACAAGAAATTTTATTACGAATACGGTCAGTTACTTCAATTACGATTTCAATGTTCTAAGTGTTTGGTAGATAATCGGTTTGTCAAGCGACATTATCTCTGGATCAAACCCGAGGTCTTGTTTTTTAAATATTAAGAGGAAATTAAATTTTTAGGAAGTACTTTTTGAATATTATTTTTATTAATTTAGATTTTTTATCTATTTATTGCATATGATTTTTTTAGTTAATACATAAGTAGATAAAAAATACTATGCAATTGCTTTAACGCGGCAGTCCTCGAGTGCCAACATTTTTTTTAATTTAAATACGTCGAGAAATGTTGTATGTTCAAATGTAAAAGTTGTTTTCCTAACACTGCTTACAAATATTCATTAGTTCAATAAAAATATTCAGACTCTAGGAGGTACATAACTAACACAGTCCACGTATTATAGACCCTGATGCACATAGCTCTACCCAACTCTTATGTATTTCCCCCCAACTATGCAATAATTCGATGGTGGATGTGTATGTTCATAATGCGCGAATTCGATCATATTTTCGCTATTAAACAACAACCTTGCCTTGCAGCCTTTACTATTATGGGTGGAACATCGCCAATGGTTTGTCCCCTTCTTCTTAAACAGTTTCGAATGGCTGTAAGTGTAGCGGTTTAGCAGAATCAATTGTTTTCCAGAACGCGATTCTACTAAGGTATATTCTGGAAAGTATAAAAAATATATTAGAAATCCATAATAGGTATTGGCTAGTGCAATATTTTAATCTAGACTGCACACGACGTAAACCCAGTGCTTACACAAGACCGTGCGAACTGGTTGTGTTCAGTGGTCTCTACAATCAAATTTTAAACACCGCTTTCGTAAATGACACTAACCCCTGATTCCTAGATAGTTATTTATTGGTCAAATCATTTTAAAAATGATCTCTACGATTGGTTTTGTGAAAGCAGATTACGACAATAACACTTGACCAAGAACAGCATTCACATTCTAAAACTGCTAGATGTATTAGGGAATGTTGGTTTCAAAAACTACAATAAGAATTAACGCGGTGTTGAGTGTTTATTTTCATTCGATATAAAAAAACAAAGCTGTTTGAAGCATGCATATTTTTACAATTTAACATAATTTCCATTGAGAATGAAATGTTCTGGTGGTGGATGACTATGACGACTGTTGACAGAAAATATATTCTTATCACTATCAAGTACCAGTCTTGCTTTGCATTTCTTTCTATTGAGCGCTGGACACCTCCAAGTTTGAGAACCTTTCTTCCCGGTATGGTAATGACTAAAATTGTAACCTTTATACAGTAAAACATCTTTACCAGCTTGGGTTTTAAATAACTTGTATTCTGAAACCGAAATGAAAGAATACATAAGTAAATTATAAACTTGTGACATTCGAGTGAAGTTAGCTTCAAAAAAGATTATGTTAGTACTGTTGAAAGTTCTTGCAGAACTACAAAACGCTTTGCTAATGATTACCGGTATTCAAAATTAATCGTTATTTTTAATATTTCTAATAAGTTCGTAAAACTGCCGTATGTGGATAAGGCCTTCAGTGTAATTTAAAGTAAATGGGTTTTAAAGAAAGAAAAAAACGTCAATTTGACGATTTTTTTTGAAGTTGTAGGCTGGACTTCCTCTCTGATATAAAATAAAAATATCGTCATTTGCCAACCCAGTCTATGGTGCTGAGAATAATGTATTTATATTTCCTTAATTACCTTAGGGGCGGAAAATGTGAGTAATCAGTATTTTTCTAAATACCAATGGAAATACCTAATTTATCTCAAAACGATTGTGGTATCAGTTTGTACAAACACTGTACTTATTTAAATACTTATGAAATAATTTTGAAACATTTTTAAAGTGTTAGAAATAAAAACGAAAAAGTGCAGGGCAGTTAAATTAATACGAGTATTTTTGGTTGAGGTATCAAAAATATAAGAAACTTCTAAATTGTGTAAAACATTAGTGTAAACGTGGAAAGTTTAAAAACATCTTAAATACAGGAGATATTGACTAGTGAAGCCTTTTTTTACGGATGGGAAATTTAATGTCGAACTGATATTTCACCTGCGACAAACAATAAATTAATATTAAATTTAATTTGAACTCATTTATTTCTGCACAATTATTTACCTTCGATTATAATTAACAGACATAGGCGGTGAATGTGTATGCTCAAAATTCGCTGTTATAATAGTGGTATTGTTACTATCCAGCAATAACGCCGCTTTACAGCATTTGCTTTTCATAGACGAACATCTCCAGCGGTTGAACCCAGGCTTCGATTGATGAGTATTGTAATATGTGAACCCATCCAGCAGTATTAACCATGTCCCCTTTTGTGATTTGATGAACTGAAAAGCTGAAAGAGATTAAAATATTACCATCTTTTCTTTAGCGTTCAAACAGTCGGCTACAGAAAAATCCCTTGTTTACCGAAATTCACTACCATCGTAGTAATGAACTCCGGCAAACAAGACAGCAGATTCGGAGTCCTAATTCGTGCCCGATTGACGGTAATAGGTTCACCTCCTATTTTATGGGACATGAAAACTGGCAAAATGTGGGTGTATTATAACTACGTACACTTCAGCCTAACCTTTTCAAAATTACAGACCTGGTATAAAAAAAACACTTATTTTTATGAAAATAATATTTCGGAGGTGCAAATGCGGCTATCACGTCCGAAGAACATTATTCCGTCGAAGTCTAAGACAGACATCTGTGTAAAGGACGACAAAAAAGAAATATAAGACAATAAGAAATACAGAAGTGGGGAAGCAGAAGGCTGCTGCGCCGTCCTCAAACATGTCGGGAAAAGGGCAAGAGAATGATGATTTCTAAGTCTAGGACCAATTCAGCTTTGCATTTTCTGTGAGCCCTGACTGAGCCTTTACAGTTAGAGATCCAACCATAAAAGGCCTTTGTTCTGGACGAGGCGCTTGTGAAGAAATGTGTACCTAGTCATTGTACAGGATGAGCTTCATCGTGCCTTCTACTGACTTAATGTCTTGTAAGCTGAACCTGATGTATAATAAAAATATTCTTCGAAATTCTTTAAGATCATTTAATAACTCTCTAATTTTAGAGATCCAATGTTATTAAATTTATATTAAAAAGAGTTTCTAAGTAATATAACTAAATGACACGACACGACTCTGTTCCGCTTTGTAATAGGATAATACGTAATGAAAAAGAGATCTTACATAAAGTGATTTTGTTAACTTTTACAGTGTAAAGTAGATTTAAAATACTTATTTTAATACGTCATTCCTAAGCATAATCAGATGCAACAACATCAATTGAATATTGAAAAGACTGTAACTTATAATCGATTTGACCGCGAGTGAGTGCCGGATGACTGTGGGTAAAGTGAGCATATACAACTTTTAGATCTCCATCTAACACTATTCTTGCGCGACATTTCTTGTTGTTGTGACAGGTACACCGCCAATGGAATCTGTCTTTCTGTGTTGTATGCCTGCAGTATGAGAAACCATTGTGTAACATCAAATCATTTCCATGTCGTGACTTGACGAACATGAGTTCTGAAACATAATAATTGTGTTAAGGAAACATCACCGCCTCCAGCGGGACCTGTCAAGAACTTTTATACAGTCAGTGAAAAAGTTAATGAAGAAAATAGTTTATTTTACATAATCATAATGAAGCAAAATTTTTAAGTCAAATTAGTTCAGTCGAAAAAGTATTGGAAAGTGATGATTTATGTATGGTTCCAAATTGTTTTTTTTCTGTTAGATTGGCACAACTGGTTTCCAATTTGACACGAAAATTGAATTGTATCTCTTTTTTAGATTAAATACAGTACGGTTTTTATTTAGATCATATCTAGTGTGTACTGCGACTGTGTATTATGAGAAAAATATCGAAGAAAGTGTGTCTTTAATTTTCCATCGCCAATGGAATTTCGTTAGGAGTCACTGAAAATTAGTGGTACGAAGCGTTCAAAAGCGGTCGAGAAATAAAAGAAGATTTCCCTCGCTTTGGTAGGCCATCAACGTCTTCAACTGAAGTTAGCATCGAAAACGTGAAGAAAATAGTTACTGAAACTCCTCATTTAGGTTTGAGATGGTTAGCCGCTGAGCTTTGTGTGCCTCACGAGTCAATCCGAACCATCTTAAATAATCACTTGTTTACGAAACATGTTGCCGCTCGGCTAGTCTCAAAAGACCTGCATTTTCTCTAAAAACTCAATCGCATTAGAGTTGCTGAGGACATGCTAGAGCGAGTCAATTTGACCCAACATTCATTAACCGAATTATTTCTGGTAAAAAAACTTGGGTTTTAAAAATAAGGTTACCAGATATTTATGAACGAGTATTTTTTTAGTCAATGGATAGCAAAATCAAACGATATTATACTTTGCCGTAAGTAGCAGCGGCCGCGGTTTGGGTGACAACGGATAAACGACTCGCATGGTACACAGCGGTTCATTTATTGCATACGTTTCTTTACATTACACATTACAATTCATAAATATAGGTATCGAAATTTAGATTATATTTATTTGATTATTTTTTGATAGCAACAAAAAATACCCGCTAAAATTTAATAACATTTACTGAAACTAGAAGATTTACTTGGCAATACTGATAAATCTGGGGCGCGGGTAGGGACACTCCGGTCGCATCTTGAGTAGTACAGTAACGTCATAAACAAAAAATTGACAATTAAACACACCAACAGACGCCGAAGAGAGTATTGTCAGATTTTAGAAGTTTGTAAGAATTTTGGGAAATGTACAGACGCCTGCACATCAACCTACTACAATCTGTCAGATTTCTTTGATAGATTTTCGACTTTATTTCTAAAGTATTAGGTTCAAGGTTCATTGGGAAAAATTGACAGTTTCGGGTAGCTTGACCTGCTGGCGTTTGTACCACCATTTCCCATGCCATCCCATCTGGGACAAAAAACATGCATTTTAAAATTCATTAATATTAGGTACTTTCATGAATATTTCATGCTTGTTATTTTAATTGGTAATGTTTATTTTATTTATTAATACTTCATGTACCTATAAACAACATTTTAGAAAGGCGGACTTAATGCCTTGGAGATTTTCAACCAGTCAACATTAGATCATTGGTATACATTATATACCTTTTTGAATGGGACAGCGTTTTTAACATATTGCATAGAATATATTGTAATTAAGTTTTTATAAAAACGTTTTTAAATGCAATTTACTTGAAAAGTTATATAATCTTAATACTTCTAGTTTCTTAAGATTCCGGTACATTATAAGGTGTTTTTCAGTTTACAATCTGGAAAAGAACATCTTATTATGTAACGGAAACATGGCTGACATCCGTTATACAATAATAATACAACACCAAACGTTCGTCAGCTATTAAAATACGATTATAGTATAAGGATAATTATTTAGATATTTAGTAGATAAGACCAAGAAGTAATAAGTTCTACGAAAGTAGATAATTATGAAATAAACGCTAACTGTATAAATATCCACAGAAAGCTTTTAGATACTCAATCTAAGAAACTATATCATTCAATTATTTGTAAAGATTAATTAATTTAGGACATGATATACAAATATTTTACAGAACAGAAAGCATAGTTGTACTCCTTCAATTTTAGCAGAAAGACCACAGAATGCACAATGAAGTTAAAAACTAAGCTAACAACAAATAAAACAAAAATGACAGTTTTAGATAAAACGTGAACTTTGGTACAATTTCTAAACATAAAATAACATTAAAATAAAAACAACATTTATATAAACCTTACCTAATTAATGTAGAAACTACAATCACATACACTCGACTAGATTCGACTAGATTCGTTACTTATAACAGACAAAAGAGCAAAACATCAAGCCGCTGTCGATGCAAATCTTTACCTTAACTGTCCCAGAAACATAGGACAGTTCTACTTTTAATTATATTAATTTATTAGAAACAATGATAAACATGGAGCTAATTACGGTCACACATTAAACATATGGGGTATATATCAGCACGCCATGGGCTGAGGATAAGATCTATAAAAGTTACATACCACATGATTGGACTTGCTTATATTATTGCGTAGATTCAATTAGATGCAGATGTAAGACAGTAACAAGTACTACATTACCAATATACGTGCTAAGTAACACTTATTGACCTTAGATTAATCATTTCTAAATGTAATAGATTAATACGAATTACAAAAGTATAATTATTAAGTACCTCACTACATGTTTAACTATTTTTTAGCATATTTTTTTTAATAATGGGGAACGATTGTACCAGACATAAGCTACTAAAACGAATACCTAGTTAGAAAGAGATATTTCACAATTTTCTTGGATAAATTCTAATGTACTCTCCGTTTTTTATGTAGAATTTAGGTGCTGGATGGGTGTGATCCTGGATAGAGGTAATTATGCCATCATCATCAACGAATATTGACGCTTTGCAGCTATCTGTGGTATGGCTTGAGCAGCGCCAATAGGAGGTGTCTTCGACAAAAGAGTAATTACTAAAGAAGTATGGATATCCTTTATACAGTATTAACTTCTTGCGTTTCTTCAAATAGATAAACTGGAAATCTGAAACAAAGAAACCATAACATTTTACCATTTTTGTCATAAGATCAAACGCAAATAATACGGTACAACTGTTTATTTTGCGCAAACAAACTACAAGCTAGAAAAAGCAGTTTTGAGGTGATGACGACCCAGTGCAGCGTTTATAAATGTGCTTAAAGCTTTAGTATGAAAATGATACACTAGCCAATTTAACCTAGTAGTAAAACACGCATATGGTTTATAAGAATTTATGAAAATAAGAATGTAAAATATACAAATTAATATTAGAGGATATTGAATAAACCTCCAATTTAGTAATTCGAATAACTGCCTATTACAGTCTCACCACCACCACGCTTGGCGATTTCAGACTTAAAGACTCAAGATAAAAAGAAGAAATATAGATCCAAGTTTACTCTTATCGTTATGCTTCACCGATGCTATGGATACCCATAATAGAAAGTAGGTATAGTGATTGCATTTGAACCAGCAACTTAACCACATAATCCGGTCTCTATACTGAATGGGGTCAGGGATCGGACATGCGTTTTTTTTTAATATATTCTGGTGTATTGGCCATTTCTCATAAAGTATTTGGGTGGCGGATGGGTGTGATTCTGGTTACCAGACACAATTTGATCATCTTCATTAAAACATAATGTCGCCTTGCAGTTTTTAGCGGAGTGACTAGTGCATACCCAGTATGTTGTTTTTTTGGTCGAAGAGTAGTTTTTAAAATAGTATGAATACTCTTTATAGAGAACTAATTGCTTGCCTTTCTTCGATTTGATGTACTGGAAATCTGAAATAAAGTAATGCAAGTAATTATATACCTACATATATACATTGTGTTATACAAAAATGAGACGCAATGAGCTGGGTTCATTATCAAAAGATTGGCATACAATAAGTTTACGTTGAAAATAGTCGAAACAGGCAGGGAGGCCTTTGCTCTGCTGTGGTACAACAATGGTATTCAAATGAAAACAAAAAAAAGTATGTATTTCTTTTATAAATTCGGATATCTTTGTTGACAATCGTGGTGCTGGATGGGTTTGGATTGCCAGATGTAATCCTTACTAATATTATAAAAGCAAAAGTGAGGTTGTTTGTTTACTTCTTCACTTTAGAATCGGATTTAAATTACCATAAAAATAACCACAAATGTTCCGTTGTATTTGCTTGCCGTTCGCGCTGTGCGTTACTTGGTAAAGCAGAAACGCATTACGCTGAAAACTTACTCTTTCGGTGGATTAGGTAAACTTGATTGACTTGCTTTGAATTGGTGTACGTATAATCTCTAATATTCTTTCCTTACCATATATATTAAATATCCTTACTTAATATTATAAAAGCGAAAGTGAGTTTGTTTGTTTGTTACGTCTTCACAACTAAATGGCCAAACCGATTGTGATGAATTTTGGTACAGAGATAGTTGGGACCCTGGAGACGGACATAGGCTATTTAAAAATGAAAAATGAGGGAGAAAGAGGGAAGAAAAGCGAAAACTTAGCATTGCTATTACAATAAACAAGGCGCTAGGGCAAAAACTATAGGTAGCAGCTACCTGCAAATCAGGAAAGGGGAACTGTGTTACCCTAAATTTAACGCGGGTGAAGCCGCGGGTAAAAGCTAGTAACAAATATATCCATTCACAAGTTTTTATTTAAATGGCAGGTGGGTTATTTGATAGTGTATAAAGTACCAAGCTGATCTCATTACTTATTAAAAGTTGTTAAGGAGATTTAAAGTGGACTGTATGAATGACGACGCTGATAATTATTAACAGTAAAGGTTTGGATGGCTACGCGGAAAGTTGATCGAGAAGGGCCCTCCGGACCGCGGATGTGTTATATAATTGTTCCCCACGCCGCGCCGTGCCCTCCTGACGCAGCCGCCCGCGCCGGTGCCATCTCCGGCTACGTCATTCGAGAGGTTTCCAAAAAAAAGTCGAGTAAAGTTCAAAAGAGTTAATGATAATAAAAATAAACAAATAGCAATAAAATATAAGGGTATTAAAAAGAATATAAAGAATTTATTTGCTCATATAAGTAGATGTTCAAATTGCTTGTTCATATTTTGCTTTTTTAGGGCAGGCAAATACTATATAAATTTACATTAGATAATAGTGCGTATTTAAGAGAAATATAACAAAAATGTTTAGTAAAATAATTAAAATATAAAAACCTTAGTCCGGTCAATTCAGACTTTCGAAGCTACATTAATTTACAACAAGCTGAAAATTGGTAAAATCGTTTAAAATATAATAAATACATAAAATTTTAAACTTCCCACTGTTTCCCCTGTATGGAAAAAAAGTTATTTGAGATCAAAGGTGAAAAAAAAAGGTTTTCGCGATTTTCCGCAAAACGGTAACTTTTAACATGAAAATCCTCCAGACAAAAATATAGATCATAAAATTATCTATACAAACTAGATAAATACTTTTTTTCCTAAAAGCAAAGCCGTTTCTGAGATATAACGATTCAATTTTTTTTATAAGTTGTAATCGTCATAATATGCATGAGTACGCCCCGTATATGTATACATATCCAGAGTTGTATTATTATGTTTAAATATTTTTCTATCGATCATTATACATTTATAACTATAAGAATATCAGGTAGCAAGAAACCCAGTCCGTAAGAGAACGTTGAACGTGGTAGACATTATCTTGGACTTACTCCACCGGGCACCGCTAGGGACTGGTTTAGTAGCTACCTAATGGACAGACAGCAGTATGTTGTGATTGGTGACAGTGTCAGCAAAAGTCTTGCAATCACTTTTGGTGTGCCACAGGGCAGCGTTCTGGGGCCAACATTGTTTATCATGTACAAAGATGACATGCTAGGGTTAAACATCGCACGGTCAGATATGATTTGTTACGCAGATGACACAGCGATCCTATTCCACGGTGATACATGGAAGGACGCAATAGTCGCTGTTGAAAACGGTATGCGTCTATTATCTAACTGGCTTGATAAAAATCTTCTAACTTTAAATATAGAAAAATCTCATTTTATACCATTTCACATTAGTCGCTCCTGCAACCCGGTAAAGAATTTTATCAAAATACACAAAATCCACTGTCGTGCCACAAACTACTGCTGTAATGAAGTATGTATATCCTGAAGTCCCTTCTTAGACTTCTTGCTACATCAGGAACACAATTCACATACACCCAAAGAGGAAGGGTAGGATCTGACAGAATGCCGATCCCAAGAGTTAGAGCCGTATTTGCTACCCGATTTGCACTCTTTCTCCCTATTCGTGTGTTTAACCCAATCACAGATCAACACTAAGGATCCCTGGAAATACATTCGAAGCTAAGATTGTCTTGAAGGCATGGCTTCAGGACTTGTCCTATGATGAAACCGAAAGTATCTTGTGCCCTTTGATTTAACTAGCACTTAAACACAATCTCACTTACCTACATAATCAGAACTTTTTATTCTATACAACTTATACAATTTTTGAATCGTTAATGCTCAGAAACGGTGGCTTGTAGAAAAAAAGTATTTGTAAATAAATTTTTTATAAATAATTTAATGGTTTAAAATTTTTGTCTTAAATGTTTTTATGATAAAACTTATCGTTCTGCTGAAAATCACGGAAAATGTATTTTTTTTCACTTTTGACCTTGAATTACTTTTTTTCCATACAGGGGAAACATGAGGAACATTCAAATTTTATTTATAATTATATTTTGAACGATTTCACCAATTTTCAGCTTGTTGTAAATTAATGTAGCTTCGCTCTTATTTTTTTGGTCTAATTTGACCGGACTACTTTACACTATATTGCATATAAAACTATACATAGTACCTTAAAATTACATTTTGTGTTGGATTCGATTTTCTTATTTCAATAAAAACCTCAGCCACTGGAATGTGTTCATCTAGGTGTTCTGTTGTTTTTTTTTTAAAGTAAACGCTGCCAAAGCAAAATGGATTTATTTAGTTGAAAACTGTTTTGATTCTGTTTAAGAATGTTATGCTTATTTAAAAACCTATAAATCAACGGTAAAATTTCATTGATTTTGGATAACACAAAAATAAGAATAATAGAGCGAAATAAAACTATTTAGATTTTTTTACAAATTTTTTGACTACGGAATGCTTTAATTTCTCTGGAAATATTCCCATTGTCAAAGAATTTTTCAATACCGCTTTGATGTAATTTAAAGATTTTCTTGTATTTATAACTTTTTGTTCCGAGGTTGATCCCAGAAAAAAAAATATTTATGTGTTATTTATTTAAAACTTGAATTCATAACAAAAAAACCAAGGGTTGATGCTATCATAGTGCTGTGTAGAATAAGTTCCATTATTTTGTAGTAATATTATGCTATTTATTGTTCTAATCCTATTACTTGTTTTTTATTATACTCCAAGTGACTTTTGCGCGCTTTTTGTTAATTTTTGCTCCAAATGCTTGATTATTAAGTTTCTTATTAATGTTTTTTTCTATTGACTATACTTTTTATATCATTTTTTTTATAATTATTACGATTATACTTGAGTCTTTATTGTGTATTACTAAACGACGGTGTCATCTAAATTGTTTCTATTTTAAATTCTGTAATATTTTCCACTTTGTATGAAAAATTGTGGCGGTGGATGACTGTGGTCTGGGTTACCAGATATAATTTTACCATGAGCATCTAATACTAATTTCGCATTGCATTTGTGGTTTGCTCTTCGCGTTGTACATTGCCAGTTGGTAGTCTTTTTAGTAGTAGAATATTTGTTGAAGTTAAAAGTGTACTCCTTGAACAGTACTAACTGCTTGCCTCGCTTTGAACTTATGTATTTATAATCTGAAATAAAACTTGATCTTAATCAGGTCAAATCATCAATAAATTAAAAGTGGAGTATCTAACAATGGCTAGGTATCAGAATAATACAACCTGATTTGAAATAAAATATATGTTTTATGAAGTTTATTGGCATTAAAATTACTAAAGAAGATCAGATTGGAGTAACTATGTTTTAAATATAATTAACATTACCCAATTGTTTCCATTGTGTATTGTTAAAAATTACTACAATGAGAATAAAAATACACATTTCAAATATTTATACTTCAACTAACTCTGTAATATGTTTCATTTTTGATGAAAAATTTAGGTGGGTTATGGGTATGTTCTAGTTTACAAGACACAATTTTACCAAATTCGTCTAAAACTATTTGAGCTTTGCAATTGTGTAAGGTTCGTCGCTCTGTACATCTCCAGACACAAGATCTAGTGGCAGTACATCTAGTGAAGACATATGTGTACTCTTTATACAAAATTAACTCCTTGCCTTTCTCCGATTTAATGAACTTGAAATCTGAAAGAAAGGTAGATGTTAAAATTAGTAGGCTAACTTATTTCAAAATACATAAATGATACTCTCAACACTCGCGTTACTAGGCTCATTTCTACTACTTAGATTTTACTTTAGATATTGATCGCTCTTTTTTTTGGGCACTGTCCTTTGTCGTGGCGGCTGTAGGTGTAACCGTCATACAGTATTGACGAGTTTCCTCTTCTTGACGTATGATAGTATAATTATGTCAATACTAGCTTTCGCCCGCGGCTTCGCCCGCGTTAATTTTGGGGTAACACAGTTCGCCTTGCGCCTTATTGATTTGTAATAGCAACGCTAAGTTTTCCCTTTTCTTCCCTCTTTCTCCCTCACATCCCACTTTTTTCAAAAAAATATTAGCCTATGTCCGTCTCCTGGTTCCCAACTATCTATGTACCAAAATTCATCACAATCGGTTTAGCCGTTGAAGCGTGAAGAGGTAACAAACAAACAAACTCACTTTCGCTTTTATAATATTAGTAAGGATTATAGTAAGTGAAACTGTTCGATCACTAAGCCGTTCCATATTAGTAGTTAGTTCCTAACAATGGTGGAGAAGTTAAAGAATAATTAATTCTATAATGTGCATGCAAATTTTAGCTAACTATTTGGGTGACTGTTGCAAAAAACTTGACCAACTATTAGATATTGTACTACAATTCTAGCAAATAAACATTTCATTTCATTTATGCCTATGTCCTCAGTTAATTACAAAATTAATGATTTATGAAAAAGTAGTTATTCACTTCAATGTCAGGTCGATCCGGTGATGGTTGCCACTTACCTCCACTTTCCTTTTTTTTTTCTGTCTCAATAAGAACGTACTGAAGTGTTTTAGTGTAAATGAAACAATACAATTACACATCTATTTTAATTAATGCTTTGATAAATTCAGCCAGTGGCCGCGTAGATTGATGACACGATTGCATGAGTTTCTTATTTATTACACACTTAAGTCGCTATGATTTTGATCAGTGAATCTGAACGCGTTTTTTGCACCGAGACAGGACTGTATATTTACTTTAGGACGCGGAGTCAGACTGACACTGTTTTATGCAAGTTACGTTTTAGGGGTTTTGTTATAGCTTAGTAGTCTAATATATTCTCCATCGCACATATGAAGGGCTGGTTTCGTATGGTTATGAACACCGACGACTTTAACGATGTAGCCGCTACTGTGCAGTGTAATCTTAGCCTTACAGCTTTTACTGCGGTGTGAGGAACATGCCCAGTGGACATAATCCTTTGTAGTGAAGTGATGGTTGTAGGTGTACCCGTCATACAGGACTAACGGTTTTCCTTTCCTTGATGTTATGTACTCGTATTTATAATCTGAAAAACAAAAAGATTCATTTAGTAGCCCTTCGACAAATAAGTATAAGCATAATTGGCCCATAATGTTAACATTGTTGCGACACAGGCTTACTACACTGCAGGAGTCCAGCACATAGTGATGGATGTCATTGGTCTTCGACAAAATTCAGTGATGTATATATCATAGGCTGACTGACTGATTTACAATACATGTGCACTAGTTCAGGGGCTGAAAGAACCCAAAACAATTATTACTGTAGTAGCAGGAAAAAAAACGGTTTTAGTCGCTTTGTTGCACAATTTATTTAATCACTTCAGTTTATGAACAACCATCTTGACAAGACTGTAACTTATTGAAAAGCAAACCAAATACATACCCAATTTAGGATTTAGGACTCACCTTCCTTGTAATTAATTAATAATTAGCAAAAATATAATACTTCTTTTTATTCTGAGTAGAAGACTTTTAAGCAAACAAAGTAACCATTTCTAGTTCGAATATTTTAAAAGTCAAACAAATCAGTAATATTGATATATAATACACATCGTATTATATATCAATATTACTGATTTGTTTGACTTTTTTACTTTGTATCCGACGAGCTCATCGTTGGCGTTCCAGCTGTATTTAAAACCCAATGACTTGGTACGCGACGATGTGTCCGCGCGTGCGCTATCCCAAATAATATATCAAACTTAATTATTTCATATTCAATAATATCGTTTATTTATGACAATACCATCACATACTTCACATATACATTTAATATGAACTAAATTCTATAAATAAATTATGCCATACAGATTATAAGCAAACAAACAAATATGTCCTATTTGTTTGCATCGAATAGGCTCCAAAACTAAAACTACAAGACCAATTTAAACCATTTTTTCACTTATAGGAAGTTACATTATCAGGAAGTAACACAGGGTATACAACATTTCACTACTACCCACGGGAGCGGGGCAGCAACTAAAGACGCGGGTGAAGTCACGCAAGACAGCTATTATATTATATAAAATTCTCGTGTGGCGGTGTTTGTTACTAAACTCCTCCGAAACGGTTGTACCGGTTTATACCTAATTATTTTTTTACGTTTATTCAGTAGGTCTGACAATCGGCCAACACCTATATTTTTTTTTATTTTCACTGAGCAGCGGGTGACACCGCTGGGCACAGCTAGTTTAGATATTAGAATTCAGCATATTATTACAAAATCAAGACTATCATGCATAAAACGGTCTCCGATGTCCGCCATAAGAACGGCTAAACGATCGTACAGCCAAAACCACCACGTTTGGTCGGTGCACAGATCATCGCAGTTCCTAGTGATAAGCAGATTAGAAAATGTTGTTCCCTATTCTCTTAAAAAAACCACAATAGTCAGCAAATCAACATTATTAAAAAAGTTCGGCAGATACCGAACAGACCGACGCTACATAATATATATGCAAAAGGAAGCAGTAAAAATATAAAACAAAAGTATATATTTAAATTCGAATAAATTTCCCGTGACATACAACGAATTTGCCTGGAGGGTGATTATGTTCATAATTAGCAGAAATTATTTTATTTTTATCATTGGTGACGAGGTTAGCTTTGCACTTCCTGTTGTTGTGGGTAGAACAGCTCCAACGAGTAGTATTCTTGGCATGTATATGGCAAGCGCGACCATAAGTGTAGTTTTTAATTAGAATGAGTTGTGTCCCTCTCTGGGACTTGACGAACGTAAACTCCTCTGAAAAATAAGAATTTAAAAACGTTATTTATAAATTGGGAATCTTCTCCAATGTTCCAAAAACAAATTCCGTACTACCTATTCCGTATCTAAAAAAGGCATTTTTTTTGTTTTAATAAACTTTGAACACACTAGGAATTTCACCTGTGTCGCGGGTGCGTTTACAAAAACATTAAAACTCACATACACAGACAGCCAGACACGAAACATCTATTTGTAGGCCATACAAATGTTTGTTCCGTGCGGGAAACGAATCCGCAATACGCAGCGCTGCAGCCGATCTCTCAGCCACTGCGCCAACCGCGTCGTCAAAATGACATCTTTGTTGTGTGGGTGGGAGCACCCCTTATTTTTTTTGTATCTCTAATTCTGTGAAGTGACATTAAAAACATTTAATTATTTTGTGTACCCGTTCTTACCTTCCCATAACCTTTTCTACTCTGTCTACGGTGAGGAGAGCAGTTTGCAGAGTGCTTTGTGAACTCATAGCGAAGTTTCCTCTGAATGCTGTTACTTCGCTGACCAGCAGGCTTAGACAAAGACGCATATGACTAGAATGTTACATTATCATTACCTGATTTAACAAAGCGTTAGCGTGGCTTACTGCTGTGTCGATGGCGCGTTAGTGCTCTACGCGCGCCTCAAAGAGATGTCAACAAAGCAGAGGGGCCCGCCTACCCCACTGCTTCGCCCAGAGGGGGGGATATTATTTGATGATTTCCGAACTAATGATGCATATTATTGTGAAAGACTTGCGATGGAAACGCACAGAAGATTGTATTATTCTGTATGATTTTGTGTGCTCTTGAGGGGCTGGTGAAGTGATGCAGGGGGTGGGCTCCATAACAACATTATACCTAAATAAAACAATTTATATGCAAGAGAATGGTATTAATCAAAATGCAAAAACTTATGTGGGGAGTAAAAAAAATAAGTAATTTTAAATAATTTCCAACTACAATATTTCAATAATTAATCGTCTTCCAATCTTCGTACTTTTTCTTTCTCTGTAACAAATTGTCGCCCTCACTTACTCAATACTGACATCCCCAGATTTACAAAGGGACAAGTTTTGAGTAACTTAAACTAAAATATTTGCTTAATAGAGATAGGTAATAAGTAACTTAAACTTAAGTGTTAACTTAAAAATAACAGATTTTAACTATAGGTATACCTTATTATTACTAGTAACTTCAACTAAAAAAAACTACACCCATTACATTAAATTAATTATTAAAACGTTTCAGTTTTTTATCGTACATATGTTAAAAAAACCGCACGATCACATTTTAAAATAAAACCCGTTAGAAATCACAAACTTGGGAGGCGCATGTGTGTGATCCTCCTTGATACTCAGTAGGTGACGATTCGTGCGTGTAATTTCGTTTGTTAATATCAACCTCGCTTTACACAAATTCCCGTAGGTACAATTCCAAATAATTGTTTTTACAAAAAAAAGTGTATCCGTTTACAATTGCAAGTTCCTTTCCGTTTGTTTTCTTCACCCAATTCACTGGAAATTGATACACCGGTTAAAATAATTCTAATTTTACGCGAAATTATTGCATTTAATTATAAAATCGTAGCTGTTTTAATTAAAACCGGCCAAGTGCGAGCCCGAATCGCTCACAAAGGGACCGTACCATTATCTATAAAAACAAAAACGCCAAACGCGTACCTTACCCTTAAATAATTTATTTAATCCGTTTTTGTTGTTATAGCAGCAACAGAAATACATCATCTGTTAAAATTTCAATTAACTATCACGATTCATGAGAAACAGACGGACAGACTGACGGGCAGCGGAGTCTTTTAGCTTTTGGGTACGGAACCCTAAAAATAATGTTACATTTCTTAATGTAACATTATTTTTTAAAGTTTGTTTAATTATTTTACAGATGGTCTATTAAGTCACATACGATTATTACAGCTGACTTTGTCAAACATTTACTCACTCATGCTGAAATTAGATACTTTACCACAATGTACATAACAGTGGTTGTTCAATTTTCTTTCAATTCATTGCTAACTTTTGGATTATCTTGTGACCAGGCTTTAGCTTCGACTGAAAGGATAAATTACGGAAAGTGAAACGTAGTTTTAGATAACATACCTTATAGTTTAACATATACTCCATCAGAAATCACAAACGACGGCGGAGCATGTGTATGATTCTCCTCGATGAATATTATTTCGCGATTCGAAGGTATGGCGTCATTCATGAACATAACTCTTGCCTTACAATTTGTTCTCCCCAAGGTGCAGTACCAGGTATTCTGTCGGCGCCCAACTCGTTTACCGCTAAACGTGTATCCGTTTACAATAATAAGATCCCTTCCATTACTTTTCGTTACCCATTGAACTGGAAATTAATAAATTTGTGAAAATCATGGCTTGCAAGATAAACACTGTAAGATACGAGTATGATAAATTCATAAATTATTGTACGGTATGTGAGTACTGCAATTTAGTGCATTAATGACTGAAGACCAAAATATCACTGAAACAAAGCTTTTTGTTGCAATAGATTTTATGTTAAATGATAAGATGTCAACTTGACAACCGAACAGTTGAAATTAGAAGGCATTAGAAGGAACATGGGTGGGTTTTAGTCAGTACAAGTCTGACATTCCCCCCGCACCCAGAGCAGGGGAAGATATTTGATGATTTCCCAACCCAAAAAAAGGGTCAAATTTAACTTCTAAGATGTTTTGTTTTCGGAACTGATGAACATGTTCATTAAAACATACATCAAAATAAAACCTAGTTATATAAAGTCAGTGACATAAGTATGCAATTGTAACTACAAATTGTAAAAAATGCCATCATGAATGATAGATAAATCCTGGTGCTGGTGCTGATGGTAGAATTTCATTGCTACAATCCTCAATATTTGCATGATTCGTGATGATCAGCTTGGACATTTTCTTGGGTAAGGTTGGCAAAAGAAAGTATAGCAAGCTGCTTCACGTACTGTTTCGTCACCCAGGTTACTGAAATTGATGTATATTTTATTTTATTTTAAATATTATATTTTAAAATATCATCCATAAAACGAGCTCAGCTCCTGAAGCTTCGGGACCAGCTTTTAGTATTTTGGCCAGTACTAAACGAAAAGGCAAAGATGAATGAATGATGATGAAGAGGGGAAAGCAGAAAGCGTTATTTTAAACACGATGTTCATACACATATTAAAGTTAAGTTAAAACAAGACATTAGAAGAAAGCAATGCAGAACAGGCAGGACATGCACAAGGATTTTCTACAAACCCTTCACCACTATGTGGTTTAAAACAAAGTCGCTTCCTGCTGTCTGTCCTTTGGCTGTGTGTCTGATGCTGAAATCTTTAATACTACGCAACGGATTTTAATACGGTTTTTTTTTAATAGATAGAGTGAATCAAGGGAAAGGTTTATATTAGTATATTATTATCTACATTGCACCCATGCGAAGCCGGGGAGGGTCGCTAGTCCAAATATATACCTAAGACCTCAAGTTACAAACTGATCGAATGGCATGGTCCATAATTTCCCGTTAATTTTTAATTTGTTGCTAAATCAAACCATAAAAAGGCTTAAATACTTCATCTTAGTTGATATTTCAATGCTGGCGGTCGATGTGTGTGGATCAATGAGGCCGATATCACCACCCTCTCTACAGGTATCATATGAGGCGTTGTAACCAGCTGAGCGCTGCATGTCTTGCCCAAACTGCACAGCCAGGTCCAGTTGCTGCGGGCAGCTTTCTTACGGCATGTGAAAGTGTATCCTTCTACTATAGCAAGTTCCTTTCCGTCCATTTTGTTCGCCCATCTTACTAAAACTAATTTTATTACATTTTAGTACCTATATGACTATTTCTAAGCGGCCGGCCTAAGTTTTTTTTTGTACGCAATTTGGATGTAGTTTCTAAATTAAAGGATCTGTAGATAGCTCCACCCTGTAAGTAAGTAAATGTGTTGCTGATCTACAAAACACGTTTTCTTTAATATCGTATTCTGCGTCCAATGCAGTCTCAATTTACATTCCCTCGACACAATAAGAAGAATTGCACATCGCAGCAGTGGATTTCTTTCAGTAACAATAGTTAGGAGCCAAAAATATCATATTATAGACTTCTTACTTATTAATTTTGTTTTTATTAACAACAATTTGTATTTCTCAAACAATATTTATTGATTAATAACGTAAAACACACGCACACGAACACAATACACAACATTAACATACGAATGTGAGATCATTTTAAATAGTTATTTGCACACATTTAAATACATACAATACAGTGTACTATAATAACTACAGCTTTATTAGTTTAAAGTATGACTAGACACACAAACATTAAACTAAGTACAATTTTGACGACACGGCGCAGTAGATGAGCGACCGCTGCTGCGCTGCGTGCCGTGGGTTCGATCCCCGCACGGAACAAATATTTGTATGGCTTACAGATTTGTGTATGTGAGTTTAAATGTTTTTGAAAAAATCCTAGAGTGATTCCACGTTTAACTGCTTGAGTTCAGATTAGATTTTATACTCTGCATTTTGTGAGTATAACATTTTTACAATATTAATCACTGATTGCACTGTAAATATGACTAGATTTTACGATGGAAACGACTAGGAACAACTTTCTACTAATTAATATTACCCTAAAATTATGGTCACTTTCACTATAATACTCCATAGAATTATTTATACAAGTACCTATGTCGCTAGAAAGTAGAACGTGCTTAAAGTTATGGGGAACGCTCTTTTGGACCGACTTTTAAAGTGCGAACCTTTTTATGACGAAGAGGTGGCTTAACAAGAATTCTAGGAAACTACTGACTGCATATAAACTGCCAACACTCTTACGTCATTCTTATAAAGTGTATCGGGGCAAAGGACACAGCGTTGCGGGGCGTTGGCTGAGATAACATTTTATAAGCAAGTGCGGCTGAACAGGCCATCATACTAGTCAAATGCATAACCTCCTGCTTACTATCTTGAAGTTGATTTAAAATAAAGCGCACGAGTGCCATTTCTTCAGCCTTCTATAATGTAACATATTTGTCGAAACCGCAATTAGTAAGTAAGTCTTTATGTTAACACACTAGGATTGCTATCTTAGAAAGTATTTGAAACACACTGAAGTGTCGCTGCGGTCTGTCGTTGCGGATGAACTGCAATGTCGCAACCGCAACATGCGGATTTGCAGCTCAAATATTACTTGTTCTAAACGTTAGTAACATGTTATCTACCCTACAAATTACAATTTACAGTAAAACCCATTACTGATACAATACTTAGAAGGTTCGTGTTTGTGATCCAGTTTAGCTGACAGCACAATCCGACGCGAGGGCTTCGCATGCTTGGTGATCTCCATCCTGGCATGACAGTCCCCTCCGTAAGTACAGTTCCAGATCTTTGTAGACCTCTTCAAACTCTGCTTGCGACAGTAGTAAGTGTAGCCGTTCACTAGCGCCACTTCTTTTCCGTTTAATCTCTTCATGAATTTTACTGAAATATATTTTGAAGTGTAAATAACGCCGGAATAAAAAAGCTTTGCTAGCGCACTTTGAATTTGTTTCATGCATAAAAATCTTGCAAAACATTGTTATTACTATGTTACAGGTAAAACTTTAATTTGTAGATTTATATCATATAAATATATTTATAGAGTGACAACACCGTAGACCTTCGAACGCTGACACATCTCAAGCCTTAAAAAAATCATGTTAACTTCCCATTATGCGACAAACTATATGTATAATGCGAAATCAACTTAAGCCCGAAACGTGTCGATAAAACGAAGTCGATAGGTATTGAAGAAATAAAACGGTTTATTTAAAAAAATACATTTATTGTAAAATCCACAAACTGGATTTATTTGTTAACCGAAGGTTTGAGCAACAATGATTTCATTAAGACAACACCACGCCTGGTAGTAATTTGATTAGTTGCTTTGTTCATCATGTTTTACTTACGATACATTAGATATATAAATAGAATTATCTTTATTATCATTTTATGCGAAAGACGTTAACAGCAAACGGTAGCCTTGGCAATGTACAACAACTTAGTGCGACCAACAACTTTCACTCTACCTTCTGCGCAGCATACCTGTATACCATCATATCCTAACATAAAACCCATCAACTATCATAAAAGTAGGCGGTGGATGTCTGTGCTCCAGCTTAGCAGACAGAACGCTCCGCTTCAGAGGATCAGGTTCACTGCCGGTGATCAGCCTGGCCTTACAGAGCCATCCATTAGTGCACGTCCAGATCTTCGTCTTCGCGTTATTCTTGTGACAATAGAACGTGTAACCGTTCACCATAGCCAGTTCTTTACCGTTCCTTTTCATCATCCATTTTACTGAAAAATATTTAATTCATTTAAGGAAATACGCTAAGGAAGCCCGTGAAAAGAAAACATCACATTTTTAATATGCAATTAAACACTAATCCTACAAAACAACCAATTTTATTCTCATTAAAACGTAATATACAGTGGAGCAATCACAAATACATTTAAAAAGATTTTTAGGATTCCGTAACCAAAAGAAAAAAAACCCATCATCACTTAGTTGTCCGTCTGTCTGTCTGTCAACACCCTTTATCTCGGGAAGGCGTGGAGGTATCAACTTAAAATTAATACCATCATATATCAAGTCTGTGGTTCCTTGGAGCAGTGAAAAAACCCCGGTTTTTTAATGGTTATGCTCGTTTTTATAACAAACTAAAACACTATTGACGGTATATGCAACTGATTTACACCCTGAAGCTCTCCGAATACAACGCCAGCGAGTTTTGAACCCTTTCACCGGACCACCTTGATTGAACCGATACGGTCCTATGATGAGACACGGATTACCACGATATGTTGAGCCGAATATTGGCTGGCATTCTGAAAGTAAAAAAGAAAACATTAGCTTTTTCATAAAAGTTTCTGATACCAGTTTAAAAGTAAATCACATCCTTATTTTAATTACCTAAAACGATAATATTTAAAACAGCTGCGAACCACAGTTATTTTGTTTATCAATACCAAATCGTAAGAGAAAAGAGGGTTGGCATTAGCTATTGATTATTTAAAAACAACATTAATTTAATGACAGGTTCATTAAATTAATGTTGTTAAGAGTCGCGTTCATCTCGAAAAGAAATAAACACACATTTACCACCGAGACGTCTGCCCATTTTGTCGTCTGTCTGCTACACAACACAACAACGCATTCTACTGTCCCTGAAACTCCGAACCAGTTTATGTCGATAGCTGTTTGGCACCATCTCACGATTGCCATTCTTCGTCACAGCAAAGACTGGATCCAGATCTGACCAGCTTTTGAAGGTAACAAGCTCTCTTGGTATCATTTTTGAATAAAAATAAACTTATTTTACTGATCACCAGCAAGTTTATGAACAAAACAAAAACTTAGAAATATCGTTTTTTTAACGTACATTTCTGAATATTAATTAACTGCTTAAGCGAATTCATTGCTATTATATGTTATATAAAAAAAAGTAGACACATGCTCATTCTACATTGACATTCAAACTTATTGACTACTATTTTTAAATTATAATTGAGGGATTAAAGTTTTAAGCATGGCTATGTTTTTGCTTATGTGAACCAATTTCATTTTCAATCGTGACAATAACTGATTTACATCCTAATGACGTCCGAGTATAGTGCCATGGCTGCTTAGTCCCTTTATACTGTCTACCGCGATTATACCGATAGGGACCAAAGATAATCACAGGGTTAGCATTCCTCGTCGTGCTGAATACCGGATATAATTCTGTTGCTGTAATATAGCAAAAGCTTTGTGAAATTTTGTCGACAATAAAAAAAGGATTGACATAAATATTATGGCTTATAAAAAAAACTCTTAAGGAAGGTTACAGAATTTTAGTATGCCAATTTGATTGACGTAATTTGAATATAATATAATTTAAATGTCGGCAGCCTCGGAGACCATAGTCTTCCTTGCAGTGAAAGTGCTGGTCGGATGGTACGCCACGCCAGCATTAATGAAATCATCCGTAGTGATCTTGCTTAGCGCGCGAAGATGGCAGGAAACCAGACGGTATGACTACAGTGCCTTCGAAGTTAGGACGGCCGATGGTGTGTGGTGCTGGTATCCCATCTTCATAGCACAGCGGGCTGCGCTGGGGTGGCTGCTCCAGGTGCTGAAAAACTCAAACGGTGAAAATATAATAACTTAATTGGTAATTCAGTGTTTGAACCGTTTGTGGTTGAAACCTTGGGGTTCGAGTGCTCACTTAGTTTTTCGGATATCGCAAAAGGTTGGTCGGGTCGTCACGTAACCAGAGGGCTGGCCTTTATTTTCGCTTTCTGGGAACTTTTCCTATTGGCAGCGAAGTAGACAAATTTTTTGATGCCCTATAACTGTTTTTCCTTTTTTGGACTTGTACATAATATGTTAGTTAGTTAGTCACACTAAATTATTATATATTTTATTAAATGAAATCTTTTATCTCAAAAAATATTTTGTTTTGTGCAAGACATTTGAGAAAATTAAATGATTTCATTTTTCAAAACTTTATATGTACGCAAAAAAGAGACCGTATTTTATGTAATATACTTATTTTTATTAATCAGTAGATTGGAATGATGTAAGCTAGAGCCTTAGAGCTTAGAGCTTATCATGCATTGTCATCTAAACTAAATATATTGTGTGCAAAATTTCAGCTCGATTGGAAATTAAATAACTGTCACAAGATATAATAACTTGTAACTGCAGCATTCGATTGTCTGATATTTAAAAGTGCCTGTGATGACCTAATCGAAATAAATACTTTGAGTTTGAATTATATCTAAGTTTGCATCTTAAATTGCTTGAAACGATTTTTACCGTGAAAACGGATGGCATAATTGCAAAAAAGGGTTTTCTTTGAACAAATATTTATTTATATACAAACCAATTTTAAAATACAGCATGATGATGATGAACTTACTGTAAACAGCAACCACCCTAGTGGTTATGTTCACTTCTATGGCTAGCAATGACGCTGTCGACAGTAACGATAACAGATCGGCATCCTATCGAATACCGAGAACAGGTCCACAGCACTCTGGCCCCTTTGTAACTGTTAACCCGGTTATACCGATAGGGACCCAGGATGATGACATCATTGCCGCTCCTTGACTTGCTAAATATTGGAGCGCCATCTGTAATAAAACATAACGTATATGGAGTTGTAAATTCGTATTTCATTTTAGCTGTTAACAAACTGAAATTAACATTTACCCTTATGGTTTTCAACGAAAAGTTTCCAAAATTGACAGTAGTCAGTTATTTTTTTTTTTTTTAAAACGTTGCCACTAGAATTTTTTCCTGTATCGTGGGTGCGTTTACAAACATTTAAACTCACATACACATACATCCACCCGAAACAACGATCTGCAGGTCACACAAATAATTATTCCTAGCGGGAATCGAACCCGCGACACGTAGCGCAGCAGTCGAGCCCTCAGCCACTGCGCTAACCGTGGCGTCAGTTATTCACCTCACATAGAAACTGTTTAATGTATGTGTGTGAATGTGTATTCGCTGCTGCTGCGCCCCGCGGTTTCTGTTGATTTATGTGTTATAAGCGACATACATACCAAATTTTATCAAAATCGTTTTGAACGCGAAGGAACACCCTTACAAACTTTTGCCTTTATAATAATATTAGTGTAATTGTGATTTCAGAAAGAGTCAAGACAAGGAACTTTATATTTATAAATATTATTACTGGTCAAACATAAGCAAATCTTAAAATTAAAACAATTCAATTAACTAACCTACCACCTACATTCAGACTGTCAGAAACAAGCTAAATGATTATAGTTTTAGACCGCTGAACAATGAAACTACATTCGAAGCCCTCAATCTAGAGATTAGATTAAGAGAGACTTTAGATTATGCTCAGATATTGGAAACAATCTGACTCTCGCTGGTTTTAATAATAGAATAATTAATAGTACTAACGGTATGGATAACAGATCTTACTATTCTACTGAGTAGAGGTACTCTATGGGGCTCTGGCCCCGTTTAACACAACAGGAGATCAGCATAAACTTAACTAGAGCCGATCGAAATACTATAATTATATGAATCCCATGCTGTAACGCACATTTATATACATGGTCACGGCCACCTAACGGCATAGCCTCGCGGTGCTGATGACTGTTCTCATAATATTATTATGAGTGTCTCTTGATATTTAAAAAGCTAATCCTAGTGATTATGTTCAGCCCTATGATTAACAATGACACTGTCCACAGTTACGATAATAGATCGGCATCCCGTTCCGGAGCGGGTACAGGCCCAGCGCGCTTTGGCTCCTTTATACCTAATAAGCCGATTGTATCGATTGGGACCGAAGATTATCACAGGGTTGCCACTCCTCGTCGTGCTGAACACAGGCTGTAACTCTGTAGCTGTAATAAAGCATAACAGCATTTTAACACTCTATCCAAAAAAACGGCATGAACTAGAGTAACAAGTTTGAAGACATATTGGTTGCTGGTTAGTCCCGACCTGCGTCTACGAAATGGTTTTCAGGTATTGATTGTTAGACCCAAGAGTGGGAACTAAAAGAAGATCATGATCTTTTGTCATTTCTGGATTGTTAACACAAATAAACTTTAAATAGTTGCGATGAATGAAGACTTTGAATAATTGCACAGACACTGTTTAAAAATATTTTAATTTAAATCAATAGTTGAAAATAAAACACTCTTGTAACAAGCAAAACTGCGTAGGAATTCGAGGCAAGTAGGTACCTTGATCTTTTCGCAGATTATTTAACGGAAAAATCCCAGCATGTGAGTATCAGTTACTACTTGAGTGCGGATCATAAAATGACCTTTGGAGTCGCGCAAGAGATTACTCTTGGACCAACCTTATTTTTACACAAGTGAACTTCATCAACTTAAAATCCAAAACCGTTGCACTATCTCATATGCACCTGTTACTACTTTCACATTTGTAGGTCACACCTGGGAAGAGGTGTATGCCAACAATTAGGCCGGGTTAAACATTATTTGACTTGCTGTAAATTCACTGACTGCAGATATAAATACAATGTAGATAACACCAAATTCATGCACCTCTCCGTTCGTTACCCAGCACTGACTTCACAAATATTTGCTCACCAATATTCTGTTCCTCCTGTACTACATCTATACGTTAATTTGGAGAACACATTAATAACGTCGTCGCCCACAAAGTGCTAAACTAGCGTATATTTTCAGAGAACTGAGACAATTTTACCATTTGTATAGATTATTCATTTTAGACAACTATTTTTTCTCACAAACAGACACTAATTAAGGCATTAATACTAAATCACAAGTATTCAGGGATGCAAGAGGTTCAATGATTATGTGTAGTCTTATGGCAAATAATTACATTATCAAAAGTAAAGATAGTAGATCGGCATCCGCTTTTGTACCGGGTACATGTCCATCGCACTTTGGCTCCTTTGCAACTTAACACTCGATTATATCGATAGGGACCAAGAATTATGACAGGATTGCCACTAATCGTCGTGCTGAAAACTGGTTCGAAACCTGCAATTTAATAAACAATAATATTACAACAATGCATAAACAGGTTTACTATAATCAATAAATAAAGTGAAATACCACAGACCAGGGTATTTTGGGTAGAATAACTTGTAGAATAAGACAGTCAAAATAAGAAGTCAAAAAAATGTTTCAAGACTTTTAATATTCATTGAAAGAAAATTTTAAAGCACTGCATGAAAAACTCACAGTAAATAGTAATGATCCTAGTGGTTATGTTCACTTCTATGGGTAACAATGACACTGTCCACAGTTACGATAGTAGATCGACAACCCAATGCAATCCGGGAACATGTCCATCGCACTTTAGGCCCTTTGTACCTGTTAATCCGATTATACCGATAGGGACCAAAGACGATGACATCTTTACCGTTCCTTGACTTGCTAAATACTGGCACGTAATCTGTAAGAAAAAATAATAAAATTACTTAATCTAGTATTATATATCATTTTATTTGACAGTCAACTGAAGTAAACATCCTTCGGGCTACAGCGAAAAGTGTCAGAGATTGTCAGTTGTCATCACACAGAAACTGTTTGTGCCAATCGTCGTATATTTATTGTTGTGTTTGTGAAATAAATCATGTTCTAGACCTTGTCCCATGTTATTTTTTATTCTATTCTCCACACAAAACTCAATTTTCGGCACAAATCAAATCAAATCAAATCAAATCATTTATTTCAATTAGACCATTACAGGCACTTTTGTAAGTCAAGAAACAAAATGAATCTACAGTCCCGGTCACAAGGCATAATAACTTGTGAAAGTACTGTAGTTGCCCATTCCAAAGCGTTGATCTCTATGGAGAAGAATGGGCAAGAAACTCCATGGACACTCTTTTAAATTATAGTAAGTATTTTTACAAAATCGTGTTTACATCATTCATGTTGAGATAATACAAATATGTGAGAACGATGTAAAAAGGCGTGCACAGTAAGAGCGTCCAGAGTAAATAAAAAGCAAAATTTAATTTTAAATCTAAATAAGTTTAAAAATGAACCGTGGTAGCTAAAAAATGACCAGTCCCAACTGACAGCGCCCGTTCACGAACATGACGTATGGATCAGCCCCATTCAGCTCGACCATTTTGAAGGGAGCTAAATGATCCGACACACCCGCCACCATCAGTGAGACATTTAAGTGAGCATGACACTATCAACCACCAGGGCTTCGTCAAGTCAATGATAATACATAGCACTCACATATGGGCTTAATAATTATACAATACTAGAGAATTGATTCTATACACACAATATTACTTACTCCTTTATTATTCTTCAAACAAGCCATCCATCAACATTTATATTCATCACTCTTTTAGTTACATGTGCTGCGTCCCTCCTCATCATATGTTCGTATCAAAACGGACGACTGCCTTTATTTCTGTCTTTATCTTTCTTTTTGTAACTTGTTACTATCTATAAAAACGTACGTATACGTAAAACAAACTTGTATTTTTCCCCATAAACTTAAGGAACACCCTCGCAAATGCTTGCGACGACGTTCATGGAAAGAATAGATACAAAAAAAAGTTCAGTACTTCAGTAAGTTAATTTAAAAACAGAAAAAAATGATTGCGTCTCCTTTTTAAGGAACGTTTTTTTGCCAAATAATTAGTTTTGCGATTCAACGTGACAATGCTGATCATCTTCTGGGGACGATTGCGGATGACAGCGATGTGAAAGTGAACTTCGAAGTATGTTTATTAAGCTAGTTTATATTTAGTAATTCGTTTATTTAATATTAAATTCGTTTAAAAAAAAACAATGAATAAAGTTCTAGTAGTTATGCTCATTTTTATGGTCAATAATCCCGTTCATTCCCATTACTTCGATTCATTAGCGCACCACCTTCTGGGTGGTTTAAAAAAAACAACCACGAAGGAGGTGGCGGGGTCTGTTTGCTCGCTTCGCGCGCTCACTACAACCCCGCCACCTCTTTCAAACCTAAATCTATCCGAGTCGGGGTGCCCCCAAGTCTGTTGACGGGGTAGTCGACTGCGTGTCCCCTACCTTCTGGGTGGTTTAAAAAAAATTCTCACTAGTTCGACGGTCGAACAACTGAGAAAAAAAATCTCGAAAAAAAAAGTCGATAGTAAAGATAAAATATAGGCATCCCAATCAGCCTCGGGTAGGGTTCCATCGTAGTTTGCAACGAATATGACATCATTGCTGCTATTTGGCTTATTGAAAACCGGCTGTCCGACCAATCTGTAGTAAAACGCTCGACGCTCAGAAGAAACTGGGCCTGACCGTCACCAACACTTCCATAATATAGAGGGTTTTCTTGTCCTAACGGCTCACTTTGTCCTATTAACAACAGACACTAACTATGAAAAATGAAACGCATACACGAAACACATTACAATACACGTTACACAATACACGAAACACATTACAACTATACTCACCGTACATTATGATAAAAACTGCAACATAATGATACATACATGAACAAGTAAACTCGTACAAACACTAAGTCTAGACACACTCCATACAACTTAAATAACAGTTATTCATTACTTATATTACCTATACTGTGATAATGAAGTTTATTATTTTTAGTATTTAAATTCAAAATCTGTCTTACCGACAATCCACCTGCATAATATTCGCCGCACATTATCTCGACATCCGTGTGTCACTAGCAGGATTCAGCAGAATACCAGCGTCAGGTAATCCACCTGGCATTATGCTGAGCTGGACTCCTTTTTGGTGCAATTTTGAGACACACACCGCCCATTAGTGGGCGACCTTAATAAATATACGTGTTGTGTCTAAATGCCTATGGGTCGATTTTACTCAATCTACCTTACTTTTTTTTTTTTTAATGTGTACCAATTGTTTTACTGTGTGATGTTTTTTTTTTTTAATTCTTGTATTGTGTCTTTTGTTGCATCAAATAAATGATTTATCTATCTTATCTATCTATCTATCTAAAACCCAAAATTGTAAGTTATTAAACCACATTTATTCATATTAACAGCAAACCTTACAATATAAAACACTGAATCCAAACATAGACAAGTAGTTGGCCTTAATCCTGTTACTTATATTAAATAATATTCTGGACTGAATACACTATAACCATTGATTACATTATTGAACATTAAACTTTATTCACAGTACTAATCCTAGTGATTATGTTCAGTCCTATGATCAACAATCACACTGTCAATAGTTACGATAATAGATCTGCAGCCCGATCCGACCCGAGTACATGTCCATCGCACTTTGGCCCCTTTATAAGAATTAATCCGATTATATCGATAGGGACCAACGATGATCACTGGGTTGCCACACCTTGACGTACTGAAAATAGGATGTATATCTGTAAAATAAAAAATATTGTTTTTCGTGTTTAGTTACACACATAGCAAATATTTGAAATAATCGCGTAAATTGTATTGTGGTAGTCAGAATATGTAGAGAGAGAAGAAAAATCGATTTTACATTTGAAAAATATTTATTGGAATCTAAACACAAATACATCTTATCTGCTTAGCCTTTTGATTTTTAATATTTTGTGTCATACTTCCTAGCGGCGACATTATTTTTACGAACTTCTGTGTAATGTCTAAAGTATATTCGATTATTTTTAATTAAGCTATAGGTAATTAAAAAAAATGTACACACTTTATATAAAAAATATATATATTCTATTATAAATTATTCCAGAAAGTTGATTACAGATGCTAAGGGATGGGGTGTCTCTAGCTGAATCAAGTGAATCTGCTGATAGTTTGGGACTGATTACAGATAAGCACAAAACAAATATAATCGAATGTTTAATCCTTACTAATATTATAAAAGCGAAAACGAGTTTGTTTGTTTGTTACCTCTTCACGCCTTAATGGCTAAACCGATGTTGATGTTTTTTTTTTAAATTGGGATATGAGGAAGATAGAGGGAAGTGAAGAGAAAACTTAGCTTTGCTATTACAAATCAATAAGGCGCAAGGGCAAAAACTGCGGGTAGCAGGTACCTGCAGATAAGGAAAGGGAAACTGTGTAACACCAATTTTAAGCGGAGCGAAGCCACGAGTAAAAACTAGTGTTATATAAATGAAAATACACTTTCGCCACATTTATTGACGCATAACAAAGTTCATGAAGTGTAATACTACTTAGTAATATATATTAGCGCCCGTTAAAACGAATACTTACTGGCGCATGGCGGTGACACGTCAATAGTTTTCTGCGAAGTTTTTTTTTTTGTTTTTTATTTAATTCACAACATCGTACATATTTTGGAAAAAAAATGGACATTACACTAAACTTTGTATCAGGTCATGTCACCGCTAGAAATTATGACACGATATTTTGGGCAGCATCCAGTCCAATTGGACATTCGTTCAATTTCGTAGCGACCTAAAGATTCGGTTTAACTTGCACAAGCAAATTTTGGTTCCGGCTCTGGACGTCGGTCTACAGTTTATGTACTGAAGTATCTGTCAATTTCTGTGCCCGCAGCGGGACTCTATCCGTGCCAGTTTGTGGAGACAAGATATTAAAAATCTTTTTACTTTGACCATCAATGGTTATGCATGGATGTACGACTAATGACGCGATCATTGAAAGTAACCACACTTGCTCGGCAGCCACTGTTGTGCCTCGTACAGTACCACCGGATTCTAGGCCCTTTGCTGCCATGCCTTCGATTAAACCGGTAGCTCCCTAGAAAGATCATAGGATTACCATGCTTCGTCATACCGAAAACTGGCCATATATCTGAAACAGAATCTAGTGTAAGTCCCTTTGAGGAAATTCCAACATTGCAATATTCCAATATACTTTCATGCGCTTAGGATCATCAAAAATGGTCCTTTCATTAAGCCTGGTCCTTAATGAAAGGTATATAGATTCTCAGGTTTGCTGTCCCAATCATACATTGTTTTTATAACACCATAATAAATCAGGCAATGAATTAAACTACAGGCACTTATCAAATATTGTCATGCGAAAAATAAAATCTCTCATTTCATTAACAAAAATATATTAAATATTTTCAATAAACCACTATATTTATTCAGCATACAATGTACAAAAACAAACTTCAAGTTTAACTATTAAGACTAAATTAATATTTTATTTAAAATGCAAATCGCTTTTGCATTACCTAAAAAAACACTTTGCAGTATAACCGATCTAAACTTTTATCGTGAGAAGAAAAATTTAACATTTCGGGTACAAAAAAAAAAATCTTTTTGTAAATTCAACACAAGTTTTGCAACGCTCAAGGTAGGTTACAAACGAACTGACCATACTTTTTTCTTTGCAATACTAGTAAACACACGCCAAGGAAACAATGCCTCCAGACCACTTTCAACCTTTTTACTCAGAGCATAAGGGTGAAAAGAAGTCAGGTGTCAGTGTTTTCTGTAGTACCGAGGGGTGACTAAAAACAGTCCCTACATGTTTTGTGAAAGTTAAATAATTCTACCTGTTTTGTTACTATTTGCGTTGTTATCGTTAATTGAGGTTTCTGGTTATAGTTTCATTTCCTTCATTACAAACTGGAACAATCAATAACCAATCCAGCAGGAAGCTTAACAAGACACTTTCCTAGGGGTATAGCGGGCCAACACATTTACACATGTGGCAATCGCGTTTAAAACTTTTCAAACTATTTAGGTAATAACGACTGTTACCAGGATTGTTACACCTATTTAGGCCGCGTCAGCTGACTCTATGTCCTAGGCCCCTAGGTAACAATGATCATGTTTACAATAAATGTAGTATTGCTATCTACTTATAATATTTATTTCACTGTTATGCTGCATTTTTGCCCTGATTTGGACTGTAATGTTCGTTAAATTTTAAAATAAACACCATTACGGATAATATACCTAGGGGGTGGATGACAATGTTCCAGATTACATGATCTAATTACTCTCCTGTCTTTAGTGATGACAAAGCGAGCTTTGCAGTTTCTTGATGTGCATCTAAATATTTCATTTGCCTTGCTTTGACCATCGATATAGAATGTAAATCCTTGTATGATGGCTATCTCTTTTCCATTTTGTTTTTGGTGCCATTTGATTTCTGAAAGTTTTTTCGATTTCGATTAAGTAGTTTATTAAAATTTTTAAATTAATAAAATGAAGCACGGAGAAATATAAAGGGACAAATAATTAATATTTTATTGACAACTCAAAATATACATAACTACAACCTATGTTATTACATAAAATAGAATAAAACAACAATGACAGAAAATAAAAATAAACAACTTACAATAAAACTTGTTATTGTACTTAATTCTCTATGTCCAAAAAAAATGTTTTTCAATTTATCGAAAAGTATTTGAGTAAGAATATGACATTAATATATAAAAGTTATAACGAAGAACTTTGTGCTTCAAAATCTGCAAAACCGTTGCCATCAAGTTAATTCAGGTTAGATCACAGACGCTCTGAAATATTATGGGTTGCGAGTTAGAAAAGCCACCATCCCAAATGCGGACACTGGTGTAGACGGTATTACGGTATGTTCTAGACTAAATTCTTACATAAAACCCATCACGTATTATATAAGTAGGGGGTGCGTGGCAGTGCTCCAAGTGACAGGCTTTCATTCGACTCCTGTCTTTCGTGATGGTGAAACGAGCTCTGCATTTTCTTCCAAACGAGCATTTGTACAGATCAGTTGTCCTACTTCGGCCATCACACCAGAATGTGTGTCCTTGTAGCATGGCTATCTCTCTTCCGCACTTTTTTCGAAGCCATTGCACTGTAAAAATCACCAATAACTTACATTCGTAAGGAAAATATGGAAATTAATGTTTTAGGCATTAAAAAATAAGAAAATAATACGTATGAAAACCCGTTCTTAAAAAGTGAAGAAACAACAAGGAATTACGATGGGTTAAGATTTTATTTCGGAAGATACACCTAATGTACGATGTCATGGGTCATCTGAAAAAAGGACATGAAATTACTTAATCTGATTTGGAATAAAACCAAGTTTCACTTAATATTTTTTTTAATATATTTTACTTATATGGCGCTATCTTAACATACTTATGTATGTGATAACACTCCGAACTGACAGAGACCATTAATAAGTATCTCAACCTTATAGGTTCAGGAACCAGGTCCTTGAGTTTTTAGACTTTCACATAAACACCATTACGTATTACATGATTAGGGGGTAGATGATTGTGTTCCAAACAACCGGACGTTATAACTCTCCTGTCTTTAGTTATACTGAAGCGAGCTTTGCATACTCTTCCTCTGGAGCACGAGTACATATCGGTTGTCTTACTTTGGTGGTCACGACTAAATGTGTATCCTTGTATCATAGCTATCTCCTTCCCGTTCCGGTTTTGGTACCACCTAACTGTAAACAACTATGAATAAGAAAAAGAAGAATTCTTATGAAATTGACAAAAGAAGCAATAAGAGCATGAAAGTATAATTATGGCAGTGAAGAACACTAATCTTACTTTAAGGATGAAGCGTTTGAAAAAAACTAATTCAATAGAACGGCTCACGCAAAAATAAAATAATCGTATTTATTTTTGTACCAGAAATATTAATAGGTCACTTTCTAAGATATTTTAAATAACTGTTCGAGTTGAGCGTCTGACTTTGACGAATATCAACAGAAAAGTAACGTTTGATAAGCCGTCACTTTAATAAGTTGAAGACTGAGGCCTGAAGCCCTTGAAGAGTTAGCAGAGTTAATGTCACGAAATACGTCTATTTTAAAATAAAAATACCCGCTTCTCGTATAAAATGTTCTTTATGTGTTCACTAAATCTATGATACTAGGTGTGCTTGGTGTTAATTATTTAACTGATTGTATTTTTCATTAAAAAATCGACGTATTTCGTTCCGTTAACGTCGCCAACTCGTGCATCTGATGCATCGAATCATTCCGAATCATTCTGGTGTTGTTAACACAATTTAATATTTAAAAAAATAAGCAGAAATATATTAGATAAATACAATCAATGAATAAAATAAATCTTATCAAATTTTAAAAAAAATCTTTTCTTTCCACAGAAGGATTGACTAAAGTGTCTGAAGCTGAAAAGTAAGGAATAATTTCACATAGTTTTAAATTTTTAAATAAACTCCATCACGTATAACGAAATTAGGTGGTGGGTGACAATGTTCCAGGTGGTAGGATTTCATATGACCCCTGTCTTTTGTGATGATGAAGCGTGCTTTACACTTGTTGCCAAAGGAGCACTTATAGAAATCAGTGGACTTTTTCCGACCATCACACCAGAATGTGTATCCTTGAAGCATCGCTATCTCTTTACCATTCTGCCTTCGGTACCATTTCACTATAGAAAATAAAACAAATATTATTATTTATATTTTTCAATGGAGTACCATCTCTTTAAGCTACAAGTCCTGCATAGCTCAAATTCTCACCTACACAGAAAAAAGGTTACAATAAAACTGTTTTTGAGATATTTAGAGAAGTTTTAGGATATGGCAATGGAAATAAAACTGCTAGACAAAGTTACAACTCTGTATATTCCGACTGAGACTCGGTAACATTCATCATCATATTTACTCTTCTAGGTTCACCGACAGCTGGGCAAAGGTCTCCCCCATATTATTCAACCACATAGTTAAATTGCTGAGAAGTTTTGTTCCGATACTTCTTCTCCCCAGGTTAATCACTATGAAGTGGCGCAGGGTGGGCATTTCCATCAGCCTAATTTAAATTATTTACTTTTAATTTTCTCCCACTGTTCTCTATATTTGGAGCTCTTCGGTCAATCCCAGCCAAACGCCTCTAAAGTCATGCCATCGCTAGCGTTAGTTAGTTCGTTAATTCTAGGCCTACCTCAACGACAACACTTTTACTCATATCTTTATAATAAGGAGAGGAAATAATAATGTATGGTTACCCACAGAAATCACAGTGTGTCGAAAGGCCCTCTGGGAATGAGTAATAAGGCAATATATCAAGAACAGATGGCCTAAGCATTGGCAAAGAAGAACAGCCTTTATGCTTATCGCAATTGTATAAATAATTTGTTTGCTTATTCGAAATAAAATAACTTTAATTAGTCAAGCAGTAGCAGTATGTAATAAGTGCGCTTAGTGAATATTATATCTAAAAGTGTTAGGCGCCCGAGCGGGTTTCAATTTAAACGTACACACTAACGTAATCGTACGTACATAACTTAAAAACTTGTCTCTCTTGTGTAGTGTATTTTTGTTCCTAAATTTTTAAATAAACACCATTATGTATAACATATTTGGGGGGTGGGTGACAGTGTTCCAGGTGGTAGGATTTCATTTGGCGCCTGTCTTTAGTGAGGATGAAGCGAGCTCTACATTTGTTTCCAAACGAGCACAAATACAAGTCAGTGGTCTTTTTCCGACCATCACAGCAAAATGTGTATCCTTGAAGCATGGCTATCTCTTTCCCATTCTGCCTTCGGTACCATTCGACTGTAGAAAGTAAAACAAAGATCATTCATTACTTTTTAAACAACAATATTAAGGTGGACTACCATTTATTTAAGCTCTTTTCATAACACACATTAATTTAAGGGGAATTCGCACCATGACGTTTTCATAAGAAGTTTTCATATTGGTAAACACATAGCGAAACAAAAGCAGTCGTTAAAAATATTTACAAAATAAAAACTTTTTAAATTCATTTTTATTCATAAAAGAAAAACACACAATATTATAATACTCGTATGCTTCGCTGTTATCAATCAAGTACCATTTCGCTTATTTACGGTAAGATTTAACTGGCAAATGCTTGCACTGACTGGACAGGTCCACTCAATCTGTGTGGTGCTTTCTTAAAAAGACCATTTCAGACACTAATCTGCATAGTCCTCATGTAAGGTGACCAAGATTTTTTGTCTGAACTTTAAATGAGACTATGACCTCTGAGTTTGTTTACGCTGTTTCTTCTCAGAGTAGTCGGAACACGAGTACGAAACACCGGCCTCATCTAGTTTTTAAAAAAGACGTGTAGAAGTGTTTGTGAAAACCTACTTGCAAAATAAACATCATTTAACATTTTGTGAAAATATCTCCTATATTATTATTATTGGGAAACGCTTATAACTAACTGCTTTGGCAGGGACTATAATTTAGTTAACAAGAGATAATAATATTAACACTAAGAGATAAGTCTGTTCGTCCACTGAAGCTGGCTAAATCATGTATTGAGTGATTTTACGGAGCTTTTAGCGTTTTAATGGCCAATGCCATTCACAAAACAGTGATACAAACAAAAGCTTCAACCCAGTGCGTTGACTACACCTTATACAACACATTGTGATGTAAGACAAATTTCGGAGGTTCGTGGTTATGGTTCAGCTGAGCTGATGTGATTCTTCCGGTGATATCTGTGATGAACTTTGCGCGGCACTTCGCCCACCGGGTGCACCGCCATAAATTGGTGGAGGCGCTTCCTTTGCAGGAGTTGAACGAATAACCTTGAAGCAATGCCAGGTCCTTGCCAGCAGCATTGAACACGTACCTTACTGGAGAAAACAGAATATAACGTTTCAAAATGTATTTGTTTTATTTTAATACTAAACAATTTGTTATCAAATTCAGTGGAAGAAATTATTTTATGAATAAAAAAACAATAATGTATTTTGATCATCTATACATTTATATCTATATATTTTGAACAGTAATATTTATTTTTAAAAAATCGATTTAAAGTTTGTATTAATGAGGTTTTTACTTTCGTTAATAACCTTTAAAAAAATTTAAGTATATCCTTACTTCCTTACTAATGTTATGAAAGCGAAAGTGAGTTTGTTTTTTTGTTACCTCTTTAATGGCTAAACCGATTTTGATGAATTTTGTTGCAGAGATAGTTGGGAACCAGGAGACGGACATAGGCTTAATTTTTATTTTAAAAAAGTGGGATGTGAGGGAGAAAGAGGGAAGAAAAGAGAAAACTTAGCGTTGCTATTACAAAACAATAAGGCGCAAGGGGAACTGTGTTACCCCAAATTTAACGCGGGCGAAGCCGCGGGCGAAAGCTAGTTTTCAATAAGTGCAACGCCGATCAACGAAATAAGAGTAAGTGAAATCCCAAGACTGCATTTAATTTCCTTTAAAGTTTAAATGACAAAGTATAGTTAATTATAGATCGTTACTTTACGATAACTTGGTCGCATATACACGGTAAGATCTTATCAGAAATGGACAATCGATATCAGATTAAAAAATAGGCATTATTGCAGTACCTACTGATTACAAGTCAAGTCAGTCATGATTATGGGCCGATATAAACTTTACAATAATGTTATCAATGGTATACAAAGCCGCGCAGCATTTGCTGAGTCTTTTAACACAGCGCCATCTAGTTTTCATTCCAGTAACATAATCCCTGTGATACCGGTGAGGTCCGAACTCTAAGTTAAGCTGTCCTCGTTGAGTCGTGGTAAATATTGGAAGTTCTGAAATACGGGTCTTCAATTAATTTATACTCATTAACTAAACTTTTATCCCTTCAAAAACCAAAACATAACATGTTCTATCATTTAATTTTTACAATAATCTCTACGGATTAAATCGTTATATGTATCGAAACGTACGTACACAAAAAAAAAGTTCTACTACTTAATTCAAAAACAAAAGGTTTCCTATAATAACAAAACTTGTTAAGTTATGTTTTATTCTATTAACCAAACAACAATAACTGAGACATTAATTCTACAATTTCCCTAAAGCAACAAAATTGCAAACTACTGGTTTCTACTTTTTTTTCTTACTTAACACCAAAATCAAAATCAAAATATTTTTATTTCACATAGGCCTACATGGGCACTTATAAAACGTCGAGAAAAGATGCACGGTTCGGGTTGGTCGTTTCCTATGGAGAAGAACCGGCAAGAAACTCCATGGTTACTCTTTTAAAATCATTTGGTTTTACAATGTTGTTGTTACAGCGTTAGTACTTAAGTATGAGATGACAGCGTAGGCCCGACAATAAGTCAATGCTTACTTTACAGAAAGTAAAATAAAATAATAAATAACCAAAGTTAACAAGGGTCCACCATTGTCAGTCAATCATGATTATGGTTCGATACAAAACTAATTATACTATCATCAATGGTATACAAAGCCGCGCGACATTTAAAGTGTTTCTTTACACATCGCCATCTAATTTTCGCACCCGCAGAGTCACTGCCCTTGCCATATCGATAAGGTCCTAACTGTAACTGAACTTGTCCTCGACGATTCACAATAAATTTTGGCATCTCTGAAAAACATTTTTTTATTTTATTTATAAATTTATAAAACATGTATTATTATTTCCTTTTTTACTTTTACATAAGTGTTGTCTTTTATGTTTTTAAATAAGAATATAAATAAGCATTGTTTTACCAAAAACGTAGTTTGGGTTAATTCGGTTAGCGTTTTAACGAAACAAGATATTGGTTTTTTATATTTTTATTTATTTTCAAAACATACATTATAAGCGCCCTCACTTTCTCTGAAACAAACAACTAAGGAAACTGAAAATATCTCAAATAAAAAGAAAATACTTATCTCGCAGTCTTTATCTGAAAACATTTGTTTTGGGTTTTCTTCAGATTTATTTGGTGCCAACCACGTTTAACTGACAGTGCGAAAAGGTTTTTCTTTCAAGAATAAGAGTTTGACTTATCTATGGCGATAGCTAAACAGGCTTTAAATGGCAACTGCACTCTTCTGAACTCGAATGGGTTTGAGTGTCAGAGAAATTTTCGGAATAAATATAGTCTCTCCTCGAGAACAACATCGAAAAAGAAATAGATGATGATAAGACCTTGCCCTTCTCTGAAAAACTCGTATGATACATGTGTCACACAATTTTATTTGAAAAGCATGTGTATCATTTTTCTAATCAACCGACCTAGTGAATAAATAGTTTTAAATTCAATCCTCGGTTTAAGTGAAGGCACTTCGGTGAACCCTTATTAGTGAATGCCTACTTTTCTCAAAAAACATAACGTCCCAATTTCATGTTTCTAAGACTAGCAATTTTGGCTGCAATATGATTATAATTAACAGTCATTTATGGTTATGACTTGGTTACCACTTTACACCAAGTGACCATTTTTCTACAGAGTCTAGTATTCCGTCCACCGGGAAATCCGTGAACCGTATCCGGCCGCAAGGAAAATGTAACTTGAAACTAGTTTAATGAAACTAATAGAAGGCGTCTCCCATTCTACCCTTTTAGCTCAAAAACATTCAGTCGACGTGGCCTTTGCACAGCCACCGATGTTGCCACGCGGAGGAAGGTGCCTACCAAAATGTAAAATAATTGTCATGTCAGCGAAAAGAACTGTGCCCTTCAAACTCGAAAACAATGAGCATATTTAGCAAATATCAGTCGTGATTATGGTCCGACGCAAACTTAACAATAGTATTTTCAACGGTATATAACGCCGCGTGGCAATCATTGTGTTTCTTTACACAGCGCCATCTAGTTTTTGTGCCCGCGATGTAGTGAAAGCCGTATCGGTGTGATCCCAGTTGCAGCTGTAGTTGCCATCGTCGATTCGTTATATAGTAGAACTTCTGAAACATCAGTTTCTAATTTATTTATAAAAAGCCTTTGATTCCTGTAATTCGTTTCCAGGAGAATATAAAAATCCAACAAAAAAATAAGACATGACATAATTAATAAAACATATAAATCCCACTTGGCACTAGTACTATTATAATATGATGTACTTGTTCTGAAATAAAGTAGCTGCTTCTAATATAGAGGAAAGATGCGTAAGAACAACAAAATATTTCGGGCTGCAGAATTTTATTCTTAAATCAAACTAAATAAAATACATTAACATAAAAAATATACTTATGTTAAACTTTCAAGCAACCAACAATCAAGACACTTCAGCTTTACTTTTCAGGAAAATCTAGGTGTCGTGTAATTCATATCAATATGCAATAAATATACATATACTTACATAATCTTAGTTCAAATGCAAGAAGATTCAAGAAATTATAATTTAGGCTAAACTTACATTCGAGGGAAAGCAAATTGCAATCAAACAACGTCTTTACATAGAATGTAGGAGCAGATCGTAATACTGATAACAGGATATCTCTCCGTCAGGACACAAGTTATTGTTTTTTATATTCATAAAAAATTACCTTCTGTACAGTAACACGAATCGTCATGATATTGGCACACGTTCTGTTGGAATTATTTACATTCTGAGATTGGAATTATCAATACGAATTCATTTTGAATTCGCTGATACCTACATATATCTAGCACAGATGCATCAAATCACAAGTTTCATAAAGAACGATGTTTTTTGTTAAATGTTGAACGATGTTGATCTTATTCATATTAATGGTTCAAAGATTTAGAATTTAGTAGGAATTGCAGGTAGTTACCCCATTTTTTATAACCCTTTGATTATGAAAAAACATTGCGAAACCTGTAACACCTGAAATTCTACCAAGTAGTTAATTAATTGCAGTATAAAAGCCTCTAAGGGTACGAAATAACTTCGGAGGGTCATGGTCATGTTCACCCAAACAGTCAGTGATGACGAGGTTCTCGGTGGAGATAACAGCTGCCTTGCATCCGTGGTGGTACCGGGTGCAGTACCACCGCCACTTCTGAGACCTTGCGCACTGCTTGCGATTGTAGGTGTATCCAAGAGCAAGAAGACATTCAGCTCTGCCTAGTTTAATGATCTGCCCTGTAATGTAGAATAAGTTAATGTTTACTCTTTGTCTAATTCATAGTTTGATTATTCCACTGTTTACTTCGTTCACAGGTTCTCGTACTTTAAGTTGACGCTTGGAGGCCGAGGTTCAGATTAATACTCTTGCAATGGCAAGTAATCTTTGTCGACTTTAGAATTTATTGGTATTAGCTAAACTGTGATCTAGAGTAAATACCGTCCAAAATTTCAAGATCGTTAAAGTAACTAAGTACCATAAATAAAAGTATATTTGGCTGCAGAATATCAACATAAATAAACAAGCAATAAATATACGATACAAGTTAATTGAGAACCAAAAACTTATTTTACTGACTTCTGCATTTATTGTATTTATGGTTTTATTTGATCTATATTAACATAATACAGTCAGAAATGCTTACGAAAAATAAAAATATTAATACCCGATTTTAGAATATTTAGTTTCTAGTCACCATTTTCTAAAGATGATTAATGATTATGATATCCTCCAAACTTGACTATGACATTTTCCACAGTAGTAATCGATGCAAGACAGTTATAGTTTTTCTTGGAACAGCGCCATCTAGTTTTTCCATTTTCCCTGTCTCGGTCCTTAATGAACCTATAGCGTCCAAGTAGCAGTTTTGGTTGACCATGAGGAGGAGCAAGGAATACGGGCTCGCAGTCGTCTGAAAAGTCATTTTTTAAATTTCGTTATTATAATACTAATGCTTGGACAACGCTCAATAAATCATTGTTGAAACTGTAACTTAAAGTAAACCATGCAATCAATTATGAACAAAAACAATACAGACGGTCGACAAACTAATCAAATGAAATGAAATAAAATACTTGACATAGATAAATTAAAATGATAACAGATAAATGGATCACATTCAGTTTTATATTTAGGAAAAAATACGCCATGCATGATGTTATTAAATACATTTTCCACTTAAAGAGTAACGAATGTCTTAGAAGCCAACTTTAGTTTATTACAACAACTGTCAGAATTTCATAATGTCAATGACTGTAACCATAATATGATTTTCTCAACTTTAACTTAAAAATGTACGGCCCACCAATAAACTTAAACATATCAGAAAAAAATGATTTTACAATCAAACATAATGCAATTAAGAGACATGGCTGTTTATGTCGCAAGTTTGTACGGAACTCTCGGTGAGTCAGACTCGCTTTTGGCCGATTTAATATTGATTTTTATTTCTTGTTTTTTTTTTTAAAGTTATATTATTCGTAGACAGTCTGCCATCGACTCTATAAACAAAACCTGTATAATAATAGTCTTTAGCACTTTAGTAGAATTGCAAAGACTAAGAAAAGTGTTAACCTGGAATATGACCCTAACCTGAGTCTTAAGTCTAAAAAAGAGGTCTTACAAAAAAAATGTCTTTTATTAAAAAACCATGTGTCCAAAAATCGATCAGAAGCTACGATGACACTATCTGTGACACGGATGAACGGCTGTAAAGTTCATAAACTTTAGAGGGTCATGAAGGTGTTGGCCAATATGATTCGTGACTACATATTATGTAGGTGGAAGCAGTGGCTACCGGCGCCCTACATCCCTGGCGCAAGTGCAGTTTCTTCAGCCAGTTAGTTGCCAGTTTATTATTCTTTGCAGTATGCAGTCAATTTGTAAAAGTACCCGAGAGCTTACAAGAACTTCCGGTCGTTCAAAAACTTCGAAATAATAAGCTATATAATAAGCTATATAATAGCTGAAAAGTTTAATGTGAACTTTGCAAAAATGTGCATGTGAGGATAAAAGTAACGAGGCTCAAAATCGCTTAATGGTGTATGTGTTTTTTTTTAAGTAAGTAATAAAAAGAAACACTTATTATAAATTAAAATACTGGTGAATTAAATATTTATTTTGAAAATACCCAAAACATTTTTTTTAAACATTAATGACTTAAAAACATATACCACATAAATGTGATCTTATAATAAAACAAAAGCACCTTTCAAACAAAACACAGAAGTGCAAAATACAAAAACAATCAAAAGTAAAACGAAACATGAGTACGAATACAAAGACACAACATAATTATTTACAATTACTAAATACCAATAAGATAATTTAATAAAATAATACTTTCCGAAAAATCTAACATTAAGAAACTATTAATACAAATAATACTACTTTTCAATATTAACAAATAACTACAACATTTTTTGAACATTAAACTAATATTATGAAACTTCTTTATGATGAGTTGGTTTACCAGTTGATTTCATAACTCCTTTGGTAACATTTCTTTATCATTTTGATAACAACGATTATATTATATCAAACATTTAACGACACTTACAAATATTGTGTACTTAAGTAATTGGAATGTGCAATTCAATATTAAATATTACAAAAATAGATATATTACATTTTTGTGATTTTTACACAAAAACCTTAAGAGTTTAAATTGCCTGGATCGTAATTACAGCATTTTGAAATATTAATTGATTATAACAAAAACGGTACTACAAAATTGTGTCATTTGAAATACCATTTTACGTTTAAAATTTGTTATAGAGATCCATTTGATTGCAGCAATTTCTTAATTTATTTGATATATTCTACGTACCTATAAATAATTTCATTTTGATATTTTTCATAAATAGATCAGAACTTTCAAGGCACGTTAAAATTCTTAGCAAAGGTTTAATCGGTACGACCACAATGCGCAATAAGACCTTGTTATCCTAATATTATAACATAACATCACGCCCGTAATCCCTGAAGGATTAAGCAAGTGTACCTAATAGTGCAGATACATTTCGCTAGTTACATCCGAGTCCCATGTAATAGCGGGCAAGCGTGTTACCGACAAGCGAATTAAAGCTTGCAATTGAGAACCTGTTAACTATTTATTTGCCAAAAAAATATATTCAGTGGCCTACTTTGAAATTCCGAGGGTTATATTAAAAGAGACACCTTGCTTTGCTAAACTAGAGTTAAATAAATTTTCAAGGTTTTGCACTGAACTAGGTGTAGTTCAGTGCAAATTTAAGTATGGGAGTGCAAGCCAGTCGTAGATACCACAATCCCGTCGATAGTAACAGCTGAGACTTTGCATTTGTGTTTATGTTTCTTAGCACATGTCCACCTTATCCTGTTGCCAACAAGTGATCGAGAGTGTCTGAAGAATTTGTGTCCTCCGATATAAATATTTGTGGTCTCTCTGGCACAGAAACGCGCCCGCAGGAACGACGCTACCAATTCTGTAAGCAATATCGGAATGAATGATGCATCACAAGACACAAAAATATTAAAACTACACTTATTTTTTAAAGAAATTATTTTAAGATCTGAAAACCATAAATTTATATAAACTCTGTAATCCCAAATATCCTGTAAACATATGGTTATGATAACAGTCCAGAAATATTAAAACAAAACCGGGGGTAAGGTTATTTATTTGGTCTAAAAAGTAAAACGCAGAATTTCATTCTTCAATCAACTTTAATCGATCACTCGATCTTATCACAACATTTTTTGTATAATATTATTCTATTCTTTTACCTACCCAGCTACATATATAAATAAATGTATTACAAATAATGTATGAATAAATACATATATTGGAGTACTTAAAATGTTGTTGGTAACAATATATAATTATAGCATATTTATGTACCACCTAAATACATAAATTAATTTGAATAATTACGAGATTTCTAATATTTATAATACCAGTACACCCTCAAATAAAATACAAAACTAATTGCTTAAAGATTAAAAAAAAACAAACATAAGCGAAATGCTACTATACCTACTTATTATTATTTCTGTAAAATAAACCAATGTGCACAATAACGTTACGCTAAACTAAAGTAAATCAAAATTAGCTACACAGTAATACAATAAGAAATCGCTTAAGTACACTGTGTGCCTACGACATACAGTTTTTTTTTTTTTTAAATAAGAAAGTGTGCTATCCACGTGTGACACGGGCCTGCTTTCACAATTTGTACGCACCAGTTTGACTTAATCTCTAACAAGAGGTCAATCTGAACTGCGTATACGCATAATAGGATGAAACTGTTTTAATTTACAAATGGCGTGTGTCCAACAGTGGACGTCTTATACACATAATTATGATGATGATGAAACGTTTTAGTCGCAAAACCGCGTTGGTGTTTCAGACACGCACTAATCCCGAACTACGGCAAAGTTAAACTTTTCCGTCGTTTGACCTTTCGCAGCATGATTGTGTTCTGTGAAATGTATGACGTTGTTCATGTATGTGATGACTACTGCCTTGCAGCCATTGTTTCTCTTGATACATCTCCATGTCGCACGTCCTTCCCGTTCGCGGTCCCTATTGTAACGTTGATCATTAAATACCAAGGTTTTGTTGCCGTAACGATTTTCCACGAAATGTATTTCTAGAAAAAAGATGTATCTATTAATATTAAAGAACTAAAATTTCCGTGGACAGGTACCAGTTTTTGAAAAATCTATGTAAAAATAAAACCGTCTTGATTAAATATCATAATTATATTTCATTGATTTTCACATAATGCTGCCTTGAAAAAAGTGTATTAATACAATGACTAGATTAAAATGTATACAATTATCACTATCTTGCTACGCCACAACTAGATTTAGGACAAACACAAATGAATTTATAATAATAAATATGACTTCATACTAATTACAATGCATACACATCACACTATTGAGATCGTTTGGAATCCAAATTCTTACAAAATAGACAAAGAATATGTATTACGCATTTCTTTTCAACTTCACTAAACTACGATAGATGCCTCAAACTCAAACTCAAACTCAAATCATTTATTTCAATTAGACCATTACAGGCACTTTTGAATGTCATAAAAACAAGAACAAAAGAAATGATGCTGCTACAGTCCCAGTCACAAGACATAATAACTTGTGAAAGTACTGTAGTTGCCCATTCCAAAGCGTAGATCTCTATGGAGAAGAATGGGCAAGAAACTCCATGGACACTCTTTTAAATCATTATGTTTTATAAAATCATGGATACATCATTCATGTTGAGATTATTCATAATGTGAGAACGATGTAGAAAAACGAGCACATTTAGAGCGTCCAGAGTAAAAGCAATAATTATCACGAGTTTAATAGAAGAATTAAAACAAACCGTGGTAGCTAAGAGATGACCAGTCCCAACCGACAGCGCCCGTTCACGAACATGACGTATGGATCAGCCCCATTCAGCTCGACCATTTTGAAGGGAGCTAAATGACCCGACACACCCGCCACCATCAGCGAGACATTTAAGTGAGCATGACAATCTCTCAACCACCAGGGCAACCGTCGAGTCAATAAAATTACATAGAACTCACACATGGGCATTACAATTATACAATATTAGGAAATTGAGTCTATACAATGCAATGATAGTATTACAATCTTCTTCAGCTGCCACAATAACTTCAGATGCTGATTAATGATAGTTAGTTTGCCCCTATGGTTGTGGAGCAGGACCGGCATTGAGCCAAGCATTTATATCATTAATGTAATCCCCCAACTTATAGTATGCTTGCCTACATAGTGTGCGTTTAATACAAGATTTAAACTTCGATTCATTCAGTTGTAGGATGTTTGGAGGTATTTTATTGTAACATTTTAAACAGTACCCCATAAAAGAGGAGTCTACCTTAGCTAGCCTGAAACCTGGCTGAACCAGTTGGTCCCTATTTCTAGTATTATAGTGATGTCTGTCACCTCTTTTACTAAATAGACGCAGATTTTTCCTAACGTACATGATGTTTTCATAGATGTATTGACAAGGTACTGTCATGATGTTAATTTTTTTAAACAGTTCTCTTAGAGAATCGCGCCTACGCAGATTGTACATGGCTCTGATGGCTCTTTTCTGCAGAATAAATATAGACTCAAAGTCTGCAGCCCGTCCCCAAAGTAAAATACCGTATGACATTATACTATGAAAATAACTAAAATAGACCAGTCGCGCGGTATCTACATCAGTAAATTGACGGATTTTTCTTACGGCATATGCAGCTGAACTTAACCGTCCTGCAAGAGATGTTAAATGAGGACCCCATTGTAGCCTCGAGTCGAGTGTGATTCCTAAGAAAACAGTTTTATTGACGAATTCTAGTTTCTCTTGATTTAATACTATGTCACAATCAGTACTTTTGACGTTTGGTAGAGCGAATCTTATGCATTTCGTTTTTTTCCCATTCAATACTAAGTTATTAGCAGTAAACCAATTATGGACCTGCAATAGGGCGTTATTTAGGTCGTCAAGATTCGTAGCACGTCTATTTACCTTAAATATTAAAGAAGTGTCGTCAGCAAACAACACCATTTGTGGTTGATTTTCAAATAAATGGGGTAGATCATTAATATATACTAAAAAGAGGAAAGGACCCAATATAGAACCTTGTGGTACACCCATTTTAACTTTTAAACCCATTGAATTAACGCCATTAATTTGTCTCGTCCTCGTCATGGTTACCTACTAACTTCATACACTACGGAATACACCTGACAATAACCGTATTGTGACAATAACCTACTAGTGTAGGCACCGGCCTACACTAATAGATACGACTGGATTTCGACGTATTTATAAACTTCATAAAATTTATTGCCATCAAGCAAAAGCAATAATATTGAAAATGCTTAGTTTACATTTTTATTATAAAATATCAAAATTATATTATTTGATGATTATTATATGATTAATACAACAAAGCTTATTAGGGACCGCTCTAGCAGAATCATATTAATATGATAATAATATGTATTACATTTCGTAAAATGGTCACAAGTAATTATTTTTTTCGTACATTTTTATTCTTAATAACATATAATTACATATTTCTTAAAAACATAAAAAAAGTATAAATAAGTATAAAAACTGCATTTTTTAAAATTGTATACATATTTTCAACGTGATTCATATTGTTATTATTTTATAATTCTGTTGAAGCGGCCATTTAGGCCCCCTGAGATCACTCACTACACTAACCAAAACTCACTACAATTTCTAATTGTGCAGACAGATCTGTTAGACACTCAATTATTTTTACATCGAGGAAAATAATCGATAATTTACAATCGGTTTTGTATATAATATTAATGATTATGAAAATTCTTGAATTCCAAAACTTCATTCTGTGCGGTAATGACCGACGCTTTACATCCTTGAGTTTTCATAGCACACCTCCAGTAGCTCTTACCTTTAGCTTTCTTATATTTATTGTATCTGACATCACCTAGGACCAACACATTATCCTGCCCAGATTTTACGAAGAAATGATGCTTTCCTGAAAATGAAATACATAAAACGTTAACTTTATCGTTATTTGGTCTACGTTCAAAGCTATAATAAGGAGAATATTATGCATTACATTCATTTAAGAAACCATAATTTCAGAACAAATAAGTTTATTGTACTATTTTATTTAAGAAATGGACCAACTTATTTGATTTATTTCAAAGAGGAAAATCACAAAATCAACATTGAGAAAAGAGACATTTTAAATAATCCTTAATTAATTAGTAAACGTAAGTAATACATAATTTGACATAGTTTTTCTTCGCTAGAAGTAGAAATCAAGAAATTCGTTTGTTCAATTTACTAAATACATAACTATATTTTAAATCAAGTACAATTAAAACAGTCAGCTTTTCATAAGAGAGTCTACATCTATCTGCATGACAACTTAAGTACCATTTTTCAACAGACTACTTATGTTACAACATCAAACTCATTACAATCAAAATAGAAGTGAGGTTATAATTTTTGACAGTTTTCCGTTCAGGATATTTTTGTTATCAACGTTGTAGAAAACAGCACTATTCATAATATTACATTCATGTCTTATACAAATATGCTCAGTGATTGACTATGCCATAGAGCCAAATCCCAAGACGGCCAGATGTCGCTTTTTTTCTGATTGCGATTGAATCGAGTTGTGTCAGTTTAAAATACTGTTAACGTTTGCATATCTGCTAGCTTAGGCCGACGGCAAAATTGTGGTGCTTAAGCTCCGTAAGAATGTTACTTTTTTAAAGTCTTGAGTGCTAATTATTGTATGGGTATGGTATCATGACTATCACACTGGTCAGGCCAGACAGAGCAGTGTGATAGGCCCTTAGGATAAAAATCCTTAGGATAAACATCTCAGCTCAAGCACATCATACTATTATTTCCTTTGGATTTAAACTTATTGTAATAAGCTATTCATGATTATGCTCATTAGCTCTCTTCACGATGGTTTCATATATGGTGGTGACGTTAGCCCTACATCCGAGGGTCTTACGTTTCGAGCACCTCCATTCAATTCTATGTTCTCTCTGCCTTTTTTTATGAAACTTGTGATTGTTCACCATCAGGAAACAGCCTCGGGGAGTATTTACCACGAAATCTAAAACGAAAATAAAGCGTAATTGTCACTATCCATGTCCGTGGAATTTAAAATGAACGTAATTGCAAAATATTAGATTTTATTAAAACAGTTTTTGAAAATTTTAAAATTAAACGGATGATTTTTATCAACGGGATAATTATTTTTACCAACGTGCTATTTTATGTTGCTAAATTGTTGAAGCTTGGGTAATAAATGTCAAAATAAATAGGAAAACCTGAAGCAGTTTTTTATTTATTTTATGGCAACATACAATAAGTAATAAATTAATCATAGTCATTTATTATAACAGCAATCTTTTGTACACAAATGCAAAGCAACACAAAATATACAGACAGTTACCAAAAATAATGAAATACAGCTTTTCACAATATATTACTAAATACAAATGGAGCCGCTTAAACATTAAATAGATACACGATTAACGTAGACCCACAGCAATGCCTTTGCTTATACATATACAATTCGAATACAGAGATCACGTCACATTTATTTTTCCAACAATGTTTTATAAACAAGGTTTGCCTAATGTGCAAAAGAAAGTAAGAGATCATTATTAATATTATCTTGAGAGTAAAGTAAAACAGTAACATCCATACACAGCACATTTTAGAGCTGTTACTTTTTACTATATTTAAGAAAGTCAGGATCGTTGCTATGATTGTGAGTGTCCTGATGACGAACGATTCTTTCCCTTACTGTCACTATATTAGCTTTACAGCCAAGTGAAATTCGTTTAGAGCATCTCCATTCAATCTTCCAGCCGCGTTCTCTCTCGTTGAAATACTTGTTGCCATTAACAATGAGCATTTGTCGTCCGAATTTGCTGTTTAAAATTAATCCTTCTTGAACTTCTACGTCTTCATCGTCGACTTGTTCATTCAATTCTTCGTTTACTGCTTCGTTTTCGTCGATTGTTTGTTTTCTCATCTCATCTTCATTTTTCATATTTTCAAATTCTTTAATTTTGTCAGCTTCTCTCTTTTCTTCAATTTCTCTATTTTTTTCTGCTTCTTTAAACTTTTTAATGCTTTCAGCTTCCTTTTTTTTGTTAGCTTCTCTATTTTTTTCTGCTTCAAGGAAGCAGAAGAAGGTTTTTTCGATTTCTCTCATTTTTATCATTTCTCTCATTTTTGCTCTTTCTCTTATATTTTCCATTTCTGTTTTTTTGTCAATACCTGCCATTTTTTCCAATTCTCTCCTTTTTTCTATTTCCTTAATGATTTCTATTCCTCTCATGGTTTCTAATTGTATTCGTTTCTTGTATTCAATTTCTCTTTTGAGCTGTATTTCTCTGTCGGCTTCTATATGTTTCTTATTTTCCGTCAGGCAATCTAAAATAAAATACCATACATAAGTTTTCTGATGTCATTCTGAAATCGACATTTATTGTTAAAATAGGATTTAATAGACCAGATAATATTTAGATAATACATTATGATTTAAAGACTAAGGCTTGGATGCAGGATCCAGCGTTGCCTTACCGTTCGTTAAAATATAAATTTATTAATTTAGGGAGAGCGAGAACTGAATGATACATGCAATTAAATTATTAGTTTACACGAGTTTCGCCTCGGGCGAGGCGTGAGAACACGGTGCTGAATCTTGCATGCAAACCTGCCTATATTTTCGGAATTAAAACTAAATATTTTTACATAACATTTAATACCATGTATATTCGCAAAGACACGGCTAATTCTATTACTTTGATGTAGTGATCTAAATCGTGCAGTCAGTTTTGTGAAGATAATTGAGATTCATTAGTATTAATCGTGTTGATAACATTCACTGGTAAATAACAATAATCTTTATTGGCATAAACAAATTACAAACATGTTAATGAATTCCCTAGCATTCATTTACCATGATGAATATTAATATACAACAATGCATCATAAGATACACTGCGTTTTAAACATAACTGAGTTTCAAAATGTGATGAAAATAAAATTCTGTCTCTTATACTTCAGTTTTATTGCCAAAAGAAACCTTACAAAATTTAAAAAAAAATTGGGATATTAGTTTTTAATTCAGAGTCATTATCAGCCATTTTTGTGAAATAAACGAATCAGAACATTATTTGTTAATAAGTTTTTAAACTGACATGGGCACAAACATTATTTATTATATTCGTAACAGGATATTTCCCATGTACCAAAATCGAGTTTTGAGTGACATTAATTATGGCGGTATCGAGCACAAAAACGAATCCGGAAGGGGTTAGACCGTTTTGTCTGCTTATAAACATCCACCTGCAATAACTTCAGTTTGTTTATCCGTGATCATGGCGTGTGCAACTTGGGCGAAATATCAGAAACTCATAAATAGTGAAGGTAAATATTCCGTTTCAAATGTTATAAATAATGATTCGTTTACAAAACAAATATTATAAAAAGTTTAAAAAATCTTAAAATGATTGCTTTTTTGTTTCATTTGTAGGTAGTTGTACCATTGATAAAAATATATTATTAACATACATGTTTTTAAAAACGAATTGTGATCGAAATAAACAGACAATATGTAAGTTTATATTTCAATATCATCATTCTCCTGCCCTTTCTGCAATGTCTTCTTCTTCCGTACTGTTCGATTACTCGTCATCTTATCAGACACCGTTTTTTGCCATAATATCTTCTTTCGCATAGCCCACCCATCGTTACTTATGGTTTCTTCTAATCCTATACCCATGCACAATCATACCCAAAACTTTCCTCACGATATTTTACTCATTCCACCTTCCGTCTTGCCGCTCCTTGACATGTAAATGCCAAGCCAACCGTTACCAATTCTAATTTCAACATACTGTATAAATAAAAATAGAAGCCGAATAAAATACCTCATGATTCACAACACCTACTTATATATTAATAACTAGCTTTTGCCCGCGGCTTCGCTCGCGTTAAATTCGGGGTAACACAGTTCCCCTTGCGCCTTATTGATTTGTAATAGCAACGTTAAAATTTCCCTTTTCTTCCCTCTTTCTCCCTCACATCCCACTTTTTTCAAAAAAATATTAGCCTATGTCCGTCTCCTGGTTCCCAACTATCTCTGTACCAAAATTCATCAAAACAAACAAACAAACTCACTTTCGCTTTTATAATATTAGTAAGGATAAGAGGATAGCAGGTACCTTAGGTATTCAGCCTCGCTTCCTCACTGACTGACCAATATGTTTTATCACAGCACGGCTATAACCTCTAGGTTCACGTGTTACTAAAGAAGACAGTCATTGCTAAAATATCTGTAGATTACAATAACTGATGACAATTTACTCATGATTATGATCTTCTCGTTGTCTGATGATGATATTATTGATGGTCATCACGAACGCTTGGCAGCCGTTATTCTTCTTTACACACCGCCACCTGGTCTTCGATCCTTCGTTTTGATGTACAGTATACCTGTTTAAGCCGATGTATAAGCAACGCTTGCCATACGTTGTTGTCCCGAAAAACGCTGAAATTATAATATTTGTTTATTAAAATGTAAAACAATGTTAAGTTAACATATAACATTCGTGACTTGCCTAATTTAAACAAGTAGGTATGTATTCAATATTTAAACATGTTTTGAGATATCAAAAAACATAAATATAAACGTGCGTTATTTCCTGTAGCGTTCCCACTGGGACACACTTTCTCTCCGCGAAAAGGAGTGGATTATCTGTCTAGCCTTTTCAAATGTTGTTTTGGTTTCCAGTCTTGCCGTAACTAAACTCGAATTTAAAAAAAAATCATGAGAATAGATGGAAGTTAGTCAAATATCTCCGTAACTAGAAGGTATGGTCTAGAACAAAAATATCGAGTACTTTTACACTCTTTATAAGTAGCAACAACAACAAATTTAAAATAATAAAGTACAAATAATTAAAATTTTCTGACAAATACACAACGCCACGCTTATATATATATTGTCGAAAAAGGTAGACAGAAATGATAATGGTACCTACCAACGGCTAAAATTCTTATCCCGTAAAAGCAGTACCCATTGAATATGTTTACCCTTAATCCGTACTAATATTATAAAAGCGAAAGTGAGTTTGTTTGTTACGTCTTCACGCCTACATGGCTAAACCGATTTTAATGAATTTTGGTACACAGACAGTTTTTTTTATCTTTATTAATTTTGGGACATTTACCGCAATGCGTATGCCAGTCCCATCGTAACCTAAATACATGTGTGTGTTCATATCAGGGTCAAAAACCTGAACAGACACTTCGCATCATTCACAGAGACAGTTGGGACTCTAACCCTGAGACAGATATAGGCTACCTTTTTTTTTAAAAAAAGTTAGAAATGAGGAAAGGAAAGGGAAATCTTAGCTTATCTTAGATTACAATAAATAAGGCGCTAGGGCAAAAACTACAAGTAGCAGTTACCTGCAAATCAGGAAAGGGGAACTGTGTTACCCCGAAATAAACGCGAGCGAACCCGCGGGTAGAAGCTAGTGTTATATAAAGTATTGATAAAATGAGGATCACTTTGCAACCAAAATCAAACAATTTTTCACAAACCCACTACTTTTTGTCACCTCGGGCTTTGTTCTGTAGTATTGACTGCCGTTTTACCTGAGAGAATACGCAGCACGTTCAAGAGAACATGGTGCATAACACACACAACACAAAATCAAGAGCATTCGCTGAAAAAATAAGGTTATTACAAAAACGAAATTCGTCTCTACTGTACTGCACATACAAGAGTTAAGACTTTCATTGGGCTAAATTCACGCACACATTCACACATATTTTACATTTGAAACGTGTGCACTATAACAAAACATACTCGCTTGCAGCATAAATCTAACACTCGGTGAACCGATTGAAAACATCGTTTATTAGAATTTGTTACCAAAAAAACTAGTTTCATAACAAATAAATGTATTTCATTAAGAACTAAACAACAATCAATTTTTTTGATCTAGTTTTTATAAAAGAACCATCATTCTAAATACACATTTTGGCGTTCTCAAAAGACAATAATAACTGCTGAAAACTTTATATAATGCTATGATTTGTTTACCAAATTCCGGTGTTTTAGGAACGAAACATTCGTTTGGTACACAACTGAAATATCAGTCTTATATACATATTAGCTGGGCCCAGCGGTTTCATCCGCTGCTCATCATCCGCGGCTATGAAAAATAGATGTTATCCGATTCTCAGACTTACTGAATATGCACTAAAAAATCATAAGAATAGGTCGAGCCGTTTCGGAGGAGTATGGGAACGAACATTGTGACACGAGGATTTTATATATTAGAAGACTATAAGAGAACATCAAGATATGTTAATAAGTAAATGTGAATATTTGGTTAAACAGCAACCTATCGTACAATGCCAATAGCGAAAACACTCACTCAAAATCCAAAGTTTCTTGAAGGAAATTCCTAACCAATTATTCAGTCGGTTTTAAAACTAAACAATCTTAAATAGCAAGTGTACAATTTCAGCAAATAAGGTCCTATATACAATTAAACGTGGCAATAGAAGAAAAAGAAATATGGCAAGAAAGGAGTTATCTGATGAAACTACATCTATAGAAGAAGAAGACATGCTGACCCCGAATAATATGGGCTAATAGCAGGATAATGATGAAGAATAGAAAAAATAACCGAAAAACCCATTCACGGTGAGAAACATAATGTTTTTTGAAATGATTTAAATAGTTTTCAAGAGTGCTCTTCTGTCAATGTCATTCTAACGCCAAAAAACCGTTGTACCATTAGAGTTTACATTTACATCATGTTATGGTTACTATGATCGCCCTTAATTTTAATGACATTAACTCCATGCGTATGAACGGTGACCCTGCAGCCGCGGGCCTTCCTGCTGCACACCCAGTAAGAGTGCTCTCCCATCGTCTTATTTCTGACATAAACTTCATCTTCCAGTAGTAGCCTCATTCCCCCTCGGGCTGTTCGTATTACTACATGTTCTAAAAATAAAAAAACAGTGTCACGTGTTAGTAGACTTACTAGTTTTTCTTCTTTCTAAACTGTGGTTTTTCTCTTTGATACGTTTACATTTTCACTAATTTATTTATTGTTTCACTATATACTTTATTAACGGTAAAATTTGAAAAGTAACTAGTTCAGTAATAACAATGTAGTGGTACCCACCCAAAAAACTGTTAGCTATACTTAAATACTATGGCTGAAGATTAACAAAATGGATAACCGCCGTAATCTAAGAAACTACAAGTTTGAATTGAAAAATCTTTAAGTGTTGGATAGGCAATTTATCGAAGAAGGCAATAGGCTATATAACATCACGCTACGACAGTTAGGAACTGAGCAGCGAGTGAAGCCGCTGGGCACTGCTAGTGTTTCATAATTACAACTGTGGGCCAAAATACAGCAAAGTATTTACTAAATAAAGAAACCACTGGTTTTATATAACTAACTAATTTCCACAGCGCACATTAATCGTTTACAAAACTTTAGTTAAAGAAAACACAAACACATAGGCACTGGTGCTTATTTAAAACTCTCTAGTTGTTTTTCGACTTATGGGCACATTTCCACAAATGCCATCATGATTTCCGATAAACACCCCTATTATATAATTTAAAAAAAGTCTTTTGACAGATCTTGTTAGTAGTCACAGTGATTTCGTAAGTTGCGTACTCCGCTTATGTTGGCTGCACTAGCACATACTACGTAGTGTTCGCTAGTGGTTAGAATGCTCTCCCCTAACTTTCGTGATATTTGTGCCAATGGTAAGTACCGTCATTTTGCAACCATACGGCCTTCGGCGACACGTCCAGTAAGCGCTGTCACCCCATTTCTTATTCCTAATGAATACAGCATCGTCCATTAACAATTTCATAGCTCCTCTTTTAGTTGGAATCATCAAAGCATCTGAAATTAAATTAACTCATTATTTTATGTCAGTCAAAGTATTTAAATATCAAATATTAATCATATTAAAAAACGTTATGAGCTACAACTCTTGAATAACAAATGTATGATCGCGCACTCTTGGCAGACAGTCCCAATTAAGATTTGACTTATTACGAGAAATACTCGTTGACCAGATTTTTGAGTTGAAGCTGACTGTCGTTCAACGATTGAGTTCAAATCAAAGAAGAATATTTTAACATACAGAATATGGCATTATCTTATATAATTTTATTATTTTGACGGGCCTGTTGGTCTAGTGGTTAGTGGACCTGACTGCTGATCCGGAGGTCGTGGGTTCGATTCCCACCCAGGACAAACTTTGTGTGATGAGCATGATTGTTTGTTCTGTGTCTGGGTGTGATTTATCTATAATATGTATGTATTTATAAATTATATAAGTATGTATATCAGTTGTCTGGTTACCATAACACAAGCTCTGCTTAGCTTGGGATCAGATAGCCGTGTGTGAGTTGTCCCAAGATATTTATTATTATTTATTATTTTAATTAAATTTTACCGTTTCAGCACAAAGTAACCCAAAAATGGATAACATAAATTTTACAAATATCTCTACCGTAGTTTAAATGCTATGCTTAAATATTTACCTTATTTATCGCGAGAATTTTTTTTTTAGGCTCAGTCTATATTTCTATCCGTCGTAAATTTTTATTTTAAGTATTATTTTCCGAGATACTCAAAAGAAACTTGAATTAATCTTTATAAAACTTTATTCTTCAACAATATACAACTATAACATTTAATAAAATTTCAAAACTTTGATCTTAAAAATCACAACAGATATTAAATAACTGCATACAGCACGCTTACAACAATATAAGAGAAATAAATCTATGACTAGAACATTTAGTTGAATTTATTAAAAGAAAACATGCAATTAATTCAGTAACACCAATACGGTACTGTATACAAATTAAATGTAGCTAACATGAGGTTAACATAAGCTTATTTTTCTTTTAATGTTTAGTTAAACGGCCCATGTTCACCAAAACCATATAAATCCCAAATGTATTGTGCTAAGATAAGCGTTGGAAATTCAACAGGGTACTGTTGGCTTTACAACGCTTAGCTCAGCGCTTACAATTGAATCGTTTACGTAAAAATCGCTAATTAACTCTGACCACGTAACCATCATATTACTTTAATTTGTTGTGTAAATGTTAACACACATACAAAAACATCAAGCTAATTTGCATAATTATCAAAATTTTTGCACATGAATCCAAGTATCAATAATTCTTATGCGTGTGTTTCTTGACACTGATCTCTATCGGGTTGCCATTGAATGTGACGATGGACGCAGGGCATCTCATAGTCTTGCGTCTGCTGCAAACCCACCAGGTCCTCTCTCCAGATATACTGCTCTTCGAGTATCGGTATCCATGGAACCATAAGTATGAGTTCCCACCACTAACTTGCATGACCACAGCTGCAGAAAAAAGGTAACATATATGACATTTTTGTTTTAAAATTGTGTAGGTTATTTTGTTACCCAACATCTTTAAATCAAAAGATTACATTTATGTGTGCCTTCTATGTAATTTATTTATTGAAATAAAATAAAATCGTGGTACACTTATTTTCATTATTGATAATGGGTAAAAAATAAGGTAAAAAAGGGATTTTGGATCATAGATTAGTAAAAATATCTTGGAGTGGTCAATGCGTGTGTCCTTTATGCTTCAAAAACCGCTGGCCTATAGACACACCAGATCCGGAGCATTTTTCCGAACCTCTCTTAGTGCAGACCCACCAGATCTTTTTATTTCCGATTTGATTTATTCTGTAAAGGTATCCATCACATTCAAGATATCTTCTGCCCGTTTCTGTAGTTATGTATGTCGCTTCTGTAAAATTCCAACAAACACGTAATAAGTGCGCCACATTTCAGACGTCAGTTACAACATTAACAGTGAGAGAAAAAGTTAACGTTCAGGCCGATAACTTGTTCTCTCACTAGATACAGACAAATTCTGACGAATATCTCCACATCGAGCCGCATCCGCAATTTTTACGAACAGTTTTGACCGATCCTTGATAGTTTATATTTTCTCCTATTATTTTGTGGCAAAATTGCCATTGATTATGAAAACAAATTATTTTCATTCCGATATATTTATTAAGCTACCAAACTTAACTCCTTAAAATTACACTCAATGTGTATGACCCTTCTTCTTAATGAAGAATCCTTCATATGTCACTCCGGAACCAGAGCACCTCTTAGAGTATCTACTTGTGCAGATCCAGAACTTTCGATTACCGGAAACCCCGTTTCTTGCGTATGAGTATCCATCACAATGTATGTAGGTTTTCCCATTACATTCCGTCATGTACAATCCTGGAAAAAGAACACTGTAAAATATTTGTGTGAACCGACCGAATAACGAAATATACTGTTTTCGGACTTCATGATTAAAGAAAATAAATTGTAAGTTCTGAAGATGTATTCCCTATGCATATCCACTTTTTGAATAATAACAGTAAGTGCAAAGATATAAATAAAACTATGAAAAACACTGAAAAGTTTAATCACATATTTGAAACTTACAGACAATATATTACATACGGTACATATTTTATTGACAAAAATTCATAAACGTACATCAGAAAATCAGTGCAATATATTTCATATAGAATACTGAAACTAATTAATTGAAAGACTCCAGCAGAGAAGGAGAAGATTGATTCTACTCACTTTTTTACAGGATAGGATATGACCCATTCTAAAACATCTCTGCAGCTTGGAAGTGGTATTGAAACTAGATTCGAGTACCAACTATGATAAGCATCGTAGTGCAGCTATGGATGTATGTAGGATCATTTGGTATATGGCCAAATACAGAACCTTCAAAAATTAAATAAAACAGAACAATTTATATAACAATTTATCAAAGAAAATGCGAAGCAAGCGCTTAAAGTTCCTTAAGAAGTGTCGTAGTGTAAGGTGCGTTGGAACGAACCTGATCGTAGTCTGGACACCGGACTGAGATTGATAACGTTCTAAACTAAGTCTGCAGGAGCGAGCGGTTTGAAAGCGCCTTTAACATGCTATTTCAAGAATGTGGTGGATCTAGATTCAGGATTGGAAAGTTTTCACCCTGTTCAAATGTAATGTAAATGTTACATACATTTTACATTAAATTTGCAGTTTACAAAGAACGAGATCACTTGAACTCGAGCACTACGTCTGTTTTTAAGGTTCCGCTGCCAAATTTAGTTTTGCAGTATAAATTGACATTTGAATGAGTGCAAAAAATATATTGTAATTATTTTGTTTGGTGCTAAGGAGTATGATTGTAGAATTAGAATAATTCCAATTAGAATGTTTTTGTGCACTATCGTGAACAAGGAACACTAATACGGTTTTTCTGCGGATATCACGAAAAAGTTGTAACTACAATCGTGTGTTCTAGATAGGATCTAGATAAAACATGTAGATCAAAATTAATATTAAAAGGAATCTTTAGAGTCTACTTTACTAAATATCTTCAAATATAGTTCTTGTGGCAATAAACTGACTTGGAGTCACAAAGGGATTTGGTGCAAACCGTGCTGTATAAAAAGCGCCCAAAATTTTGTTTCTGTTACTCGTTAGATGATGGCAGAGAAATAATGATTTCTAATCATGTTTAGCGCTTAACACATAATTATAGTGTGGTGCAAGTTAGTCTAACGGGTGTTTAAAGTTGTAATTTTATTTCATAAGCAGCCAACGTATGTAATATTCTATTATTTAGAATTGATATAAATATATTCGGCTCACGTTAAGCGGCATTGAATACAAAAAAAACAACAGGTCTTACGTCTTCGGCAGATACGGGAATATTAAAAAAGAGTTTTACAAATTATTTCTAATATTACATCCATTTTAGTTATTATCACATAGAAAAAAAAAACAGTATATTATTCTTAAAATGCACAAGAAAGAACTCAATGTATTCTGTAGAACATCAACTAACTATTGTACAAAAAAAATAATTACATTGATCTGCAGATACCGTGCTTAAACCCCTCAGCGATCCTGCGCAGTGTCACGCCACAAAGGTGCAGACCAGTTTCGGGTTCCACTGGAACTTTCAGTCATAAGATAATCTAATAGTAGATTTGACTTTTACACGAAATAATTGTTCAACTTATATTCCAAAATTAGCGAGGTTCTTCAAAACATTTCCGTTTAACAGTAGAATAAACGCAACACTAATTAAGCAAATACAACCCCACTCTTATAACTAAACTAGCTGTTCCACGCGGTTTCACCCACGCTGCTCAGCACCTGTTGGTCGTAGCGTGATGTTATATAGCCTATAGCCTTCCTCAAGAAATGGACTATCCAACACTAAAAGAATTTTCCAATTCCAACCAGTAGTCCCTGAGATTAGCGCGTTCAAACAAACAAACAAACAAACTCTTCAGCTTTATAATATTTGTATAGATGTCGCTTTATTGACTATACTGTTTTCACTGTAGCAAGGTGACATTAGTTTCAGCGGCGGCGATCTCTCGCATCCGGCCCTGGTTCGGGCCATGGTCCAGAGCGAGAGGGAATGGGAAGCGGTTACCACCTTCTGCGAAGCAGTAATGCTAGCAAAGGAGGTGGCCGGGCGTTTTAGGGAGAGAACATCCAACCCAGCTGCCGCGAGAGACGCCCCGGGCGCCGGGCGCCGCGAGACGACTCCTGGCCACCTTAGATACGGGCCTGTAAACGGTGAGCAATGGGTAGCTCACCGTCCGTCCGTCGATTGACGACAGGCCGTGTCGACGGCGCGTTCGTGTTTCACGCGCGCCCCAAAGAGATGTCAGCAAAGCAGAGGGGCTTGCCAGAGCCTCCGCCTGCCGGGGTTGCGGGTTGTCAGAAAGAGATACCGCGGCCCCGGAACGTAAAGGCCAATAGAAGGAACATGGGTGGGTTTTAGTCAGTACAAGTCTGACATGCCCCCTCGCCCCGCCCAGAGCGGGGGAAGTCATTGGATGATTTCCCACCCGAAAAAATAAATAGGTGAAATACCATTTCTCTTCAATCTAGAACGTTATTATAGGATGATTTTTATTATTATATAGGAGGTTTATATTTAATTATTATTACGTGATTATAGGCTTTACGCTGTTTATCAAAACCGTAACAGAACTCTTATCATAGCCATCTATCCCATCACAAAACATGTATTATCATCTAATGTCATGGGTGACATTAGATGATAATACATAAGCATGGTGTGGGCACCATGCTCCAGCGAAAACAGTATAAAAATATAGAACGTTCTTCGTGAAGATACAGTGACAAACCCCAGTTGACAGTACTTTTACTATCTGATATTTATGTTTTTGTCTTAACTGAGCGCTGACACCGTTAAGTCTGAACAGCGCATCAACAGGATCAAAACAGTGCTTGCTAAAACAAAAGGCAAGAACTGTTCCGTCGTATTACTAAGTATCATTAATACAAACAATTCTGATTAAAACAGCAATTATTTGATCTAATCTTCAGCTCAGTAGCCCATTAAAAGCTTTCTGCCAAACATTCTGCTCATGGGAATGACTAGATACGTACTCCAGTATCCCCGCGTCCGTGATGATGGAGCCGCTGCACCTCAACGAGGATCTTTTGTAGCAGACCCACCAGATAGTAGTCCCCAGCTCCTTGTACTTTCGGTACCAGAAACCTTTGTACCACAGATAGGTCCTGCCGCAGCAGTTTTCGTAAAAAACTGTAAAAGATAGAAGAATATTGATGAATTGGGGGTTAAAAGAGAGTCAGTCTATTTTTAAAATAACCGTACCGTAGTACCGTAATACCTAAATAAAGAAAACATATAAACCGTAGTATAAATAATGAACAACAATATTAAGAAATTAACCTATCATACGTACAAACCATCCATTGATTGACACAGCATTATATATTCAAATGTTTGCCTAAGTTACAGCAAAGGATTCATAAAAAGACTAACGTTTTACTTTAATAATTTAATGTTAAATAAAATAATCATAAACTATTTGCCAAGTAAACAAATAATGTTGCTCAAAATGATATCTTTGTAAAAACAATACTTAACTACCTGCAAAAATTATCCAAGTGGGTTTGTTTGCTACGTCTCCACGCCTAAATGGCCAAACCGATTACGATGAATTTTAGTACAGATAATAGTTGGGACTCTAGAAACGGTAGCAGGCTAATTTAAAAAAAAGTCATAAAAAGCAGAGAAAGTGGGGAAAGATTTTTTTTTTTCGATCATCACGAGGTTAAAGTTGGCGTAAGCCCAAAGTAACTATGCCACGTGGATGAAGTCGCGAGAGGAAGTTACTAATATTAAAAATGCAGGTATATTCTCTTCTGACCGCATGTGGAAAAAAATAAAAATCATATGTTAACGTAATCCTACTTTATTTGCTGCTTAGCCACATAAATAGATATCCAAAGCAGTCCAATTTTCTGAGCTAAAAAAAATACGTTATAAAAAAGATGTTTTCATAAGTAGCTGTTCAATTAATAAACTACGATAATGATTTGATTATAGGTGATACAATATTTTAGAAAGTTTATTCTAATACAATAAAACAATAAAGTGCACAAAGGTATGTAACGTTATGACATCGGGGTTTTATATAAATGCTAACCAAAAAAGTGATAAAGGACTATTTTATTAACTTTTTTCTGTTTTCTTATATAGTTAAGATTATGTTTAATAAAACAAGGCTTCACTTAGATCACAGTGGTATGCTGGTGTCTATAGTCATGTATAGAAGTGAATTTTGGGTGTGGTAAACGAAACATGAAAGTAAAATTAATGCTGTAGAAATGTGTTGAGGAATGAGGTACATTTACAAATGTAAATGTAAATATTTGTTAGGAATTTGTGTGGATTGTCTCGTCAACTTGTTTTTAGAGAGAAGGAAGGCAAAGCAAACCCATTGAGTTTATTTTTATTTATTTTATTTTTCATGCCAAAACATAATAGACGATTGATAGTCATGATATTTTATGATTTACTGATAATCTATTTCAAAATTGACGGTTGCAGTTACGACAAAATGTAAAATAATAAAACAAGCAGCCTCTATTAGTCAATATAAATACAACAGTATTCTCATAGACGTGCCTCGCTACGCTTAGTGCTACGCCGTAGGTCTTTGCTACGAACACTACGATCGCTACTTGTGTCGTGTGCCTGTTTGTGAAACTACGAGTACATTATAAACCAAACCAATGATTCTATTTGAAACATTGCATACCTTTAAACACTACTTCTTAATTACACTTACTTTATGTAAAACATAACCTAGTTTCCAGAAATTGCAGTGAACATAAAGGAATGTTTTTCTTAATACATTTTTTTTTATCATGAATTCTAGATGTCCTTATGGATGGTTGTGTTCATTCTTGACTCTGATAATGACGTCATCATAGGTCACGATGGAGACCCTGCATCCTTGTGGAGCCTTATTGCATACCCAATAGATCCTGCCACCAAGTTTCCGTTTACAATTGTACCTATGCTCTTTGATCTGAAGAAGCGGAGTACCTCTATTAGTGAGCAAAATTTTTGCATCTGCAAAATATAATAATCAAATTCAAGTAAAAGAAATCAACCACAAGCGTATTTTGTTGAGACTATGTGTCCTTAACATCAACAGATCCGCAGCAACTGCTAACTGTAACGAATACGAGTTATGGAGAAATCCTTACTATAATGTTATAAAAGCGAAAGTGAGTTTGTTTGTTTGTTACCTCTTCACGCCTTAATGGCTAAACCGATTTTGATGAATTTTGGTACAGAGATAGTTGGGACCCAGGAGACGGACAAAGGCTATTTAAAAAAAAAGTGAGATATGAGGGAGAAAGAGGGAATTAAAGGTAAAACTTAGCTTTGCTATTACAAATCAGTAAGGCACAAGGGCAAAAACTGCAGGTAGCAGTACCTGCAAATCAGGAAAGGAGAGTTCTCCTTTCCTGATCGCGTTAAATTTGGGGTAACCCAACTGGGTGAGCGACGCTGCGGGCAAAAGCTAGTTAATTATTTGTCGCGGGCGACGCATCTGTTCGCTTCCGGGGTCAAATCGTGCCTAATCGATAGTGGCCATAGCGGGATGACGAAGACCTCGTCGAACTCGTATTTTACAAATTTTTGCTATTAAATCCGTCCAGGTAAAAAGGCGTAAGGCCGTGCGCTGCGTTAGGCAGGCGCACGGCGCGGGCGCCCGCGTGGCGTGCTGTTTCATGTAATCTCATAGATCAGCACTGCGTGCAGCGGGTCGCCCGCTTAACGCAGCGCACGGCCTATTACATGAAACAGCACGCCACGCGGGCGCCAGCGCCGTGTGCACGCCTAACGCAGCGCACGGCCTTATCATCAGAAATTTCTATTTTTGAAACCCATACTAAAGTCCAGATATTTCTAAATGGTATCTTTCTTTAACACTTACACTAGAATTAACCAATCTCAAATACCGAAATCGGTTATAAAAAATAAAAATCAAATTTAAAATTATAATAATATATTAAAAACTGACAAAATAACTAGAACTAATAAAATAAACACTGAGTGAAAAGAAATATACTGCGCAAAATATGAAAAAAGGGAGAACATTGCATAATTATTTCTACGATTTGTATACGATCTTAAATAACTTTTCAAGTCCATTAGATAGTTCCTAATTAATATTTATTTTACTAATGAAAGCACCAATCACTCTTTGAGGACGGTCTGTTTCAAGAAAATATTAACAAAATTAAGTGAAGAAACTCGTACATAAATAGAAATGCGTGTCGAATAAGACATAAGCACAGCTTGACCAACCAACCAATCAAATGTATGATGAAGTATCTCCAAAAAGGTTCTGTCCAAAGCAAGCAAGCAAGCAGCTTTTGAACTGTATAGTTTACATCGTGTTCAATTTTATTGTTTTTTTTTGCGGATGGGAAATCATCAAATAACTTCTCCCACTCCGGGCGGAACTGGGGGGAGTGTCAGACTGAAACCCACCCATGTTTCTTCTATTGCCCTTTACGTTCCAGTTCCGCGGTATCTCTCTCGAACAACCCGCAACCCCGACATCTCTTTGAGGCGCGTGTGGAACACTATCGCGCCGTCTATGCGCTATAGCTATGATATTAGCCCTAAGCTCGGTATTCACCATCGCCGTTTTGCCCACAGGAGCTCAGTGGTACACTATTGGTACCTACTGCGGTTCGAATTGCGTTGTATTTAGTTAACAACTGTCACCCAACGGATGAGGTGCGATGGTAACTTTAAATACCCAGCGATAAAGGCCCACGTTTGAGCTAAACGCCGATTGTTTTAATGGCCACCACTCGTACGCAAGCTGCTGCTCTCTTTCTCTCAATACGAGGTTCACCAAAGATTCTGAACGCGATCAGTACATTTAACCTCACTCAGAAGCTTATGCTCTTGATCTGTTACTCCACATTTATGTGACCTGTTCACGATCAGATTCAGTGGTAAAATTCGCTTTCAATGATTATGCACACATTTTTGTTTAATCACGACGTCATTGAAGGTAGTGATGGTGGCTCTGCATCCCATGCTGTTCCTGCAACAGATCCACAAGGATCTGGCTCCAGAACTGCGGTTATTCCGGTTAAACCTGTACTTCCCCATCTGGATCGCTGGCTTACCATAGCGCGTTTTAGTGTATATCAGAACTAAAAAGATTAAATTTATACTTTTAAAACTTGTATTAAAATGTTTGTTCTGAAACTGTATCTGCAGTCGAAAAAAATTAAAAAGTGACATATTTTTTCAAAGTAATTTATTTTAAACTCATGTTTAATCAGAAACAGTGGTACAATGAATACCTGAAGAAGCAAACATCTATTTAGAATAAGAATGCTTTACTGCTATTGCAGTAAAGCATGCAAAATGCAAATTTGTTTTTAAAGGTACATACTACTGTTATTATATTTAATAACAGTAGTATGTACCTTTAAAAACAAATTTGTTCAACATAAAAGTACAGCAAGCACATCTCGAGAGTCAAGACCCACTTATAAGCACGGCACGGGATCAGCATCGCTGGTTACAGCGTGCCGTTTCTCCGCTTGTGGCCCGCCGTTGCCTCGTTGTAGTAGGTCTATCGCCATCAAGTGAGGAGCTGATGCCGATGACTAGCAATGCTTCCACGTGAATCGACCCATAAGTGTGTAAGCTAGTAGAACTTTGACTGGAGTTTTACCTTATCATTTTAAGAGGCATCAAAAATTGTGATGTTTTACGGCACCGGTCACAAATGATTATGAGCATGTTTATAATGAACAATAGTTCCATCCACAGTTGTGACGGATGCCTTACATCCAATATGGTCCACCCCTCGTCTACTGCTTCGCATGCAGAACCACGTAGCTTTGGCTCCTCGACATCTATTGTTCTTATAGTAACGATAATTGCCTATTAACAAAATCGGTCGACCAGTTTTTGTCTGCGAATACAGGATGTCTGTAAAAAGTTGACATCTAAAATGTGTATTATTGATTATATATCTAATAGGTAAAAAAATGAAAGCAAAACTCAGTATATTTTCATTCTCATTTATTTTTCTTTCTTATGATGACGGGATTCTAACTCACTCTTGTAAATAACGTAGTCATATGTGGCGATAGCCTTAGAACGTTTATTTTAATTTCAAGAATGGAAATGTATAAAGTAACCAAAAACTATTTATGACACCTTCTGAGAAAGCATTTCTTCTCGCTAGCCACCACGTGTTTGCAATAATACATTTAGCATTTTTTACAATCGACGACTCAGATAAGTAGATGAAAGTACTCATAAGTCATGATTATGCCTATTCTTAACATGCACGATAGTTCCATCAGCCGTGAGGACGGACGCTCGACAGCCAGCGCTCCTCTTGCTGCAGAACCACGCGGCTTTGATTCCTTTGCTTCTATTGTTCTTGTAGTATCGACAGTTTCCTATGTGCAGCACAGGATTACCGAGTCTTGTCAACGCAAGCCTGGGTGCCAGATACTCCAAAGAACTTAAACCTAAACAAAAATTATATATTTTCATATCGTTTCAATTGAAATTCTAAATTGAGAAATTGTCTTAACAAAGATATTTCACTACGTCTCTGAGTTACAAAATAAATAATGCATTTTTCTGATAGCAATTTGATGTAATATTGCATAAACATAAAATTTACAAATAATTCCTGACGAATACCTTAATTACATACATCTGTTGGGTAAAAATGCCAAACTTGACAGTGTGTTAAAAAATTAACATGTAAATCATGTTAATATATTAAACAACGCAATCATAATAGTTATTAAATATATTCAACAGATCATAAGTTAAGTCCATATTGATTTAATATTTTTTGCACGACTTTATCAGAGTTCAACTAATGATTGTGGTTTCTTCTACACTTGATGATAACGTTATTGTGAGTCGTGATGGTGGCCTTGCAGCCACTACTCCTTGTTCTGCTGCAGGTCCAATAACCATTGAGGCCTCGGCTTCTATCGTTCTTGTTGAACCTGTAAACTCCTATTAAGATAACGGGCCGGCCACACCGAGATGTAGAGAAAACAGCTGTAAAGAAAAAAATATATCGTTGAAATGAGCTTTTGAGTTAATAGGTTGCACTGCTGTTGAGGTTATAGTTTCCGATGTATGCAAACTGAATATTTAAGTCAACTAAATGAATGTACCATCTAATATATAAAATTCTCGTGTCACAGTTTTCGTTCCCATACTCCTTCGAAACGGCTGGACCGATTTAAAAGAAATTTCGTGTACATATCATGTAGGTATGTATATATTATAGTAATACTATAACATACTAACTGTGCCCAGCGGTTTCACCCGCTGCTCAATTAGGGGTATGAAAAATAGATGTTGGCCGATTCTCAGACTTACCGAATATGCATAAAATAGTTCATAAGAATCGGTCGATCCGTTCCAGAGGAGTATGGGAACGAACATAGTGACACGAGAATTTTATATATTAGATTGACAAAACCAATAAAGCTACTACACTATTTTCGCTGTAGCATGGTGCGGGTGACATTAGATGAAAAATATATGTTTAGTGCTTCATAGTATTACAAACATCACTAAAAATGGCTGTGGGTAGGCCTTTACGGCTATTATAGGGATATTCAGGATTAAGCCTATAAGACTTTCAGTCATTCGAGCGCACTTCTCTGGTTCAGGCAAGTTATTCCGTAGCCGTACTACTGCGACTGTAAAAGATTCTGCTAAGAAGCTGGTAGAGTACATTTTCAGGTTTTCCGATGGCTATTTATTACGTGTGAAGGAACTTGTAACATTCTTTTAGATAAGAGGGGGTTGTAAGATTCAACAGGATACTGTAGCGCTAATATAGCACATGAGGATTCCGGCCAAGACGTACTGATATAGGAAGCCACTTGACTTTGTGTATTTTCTTATTGAATACTCAGTTATCATAAAACTGCAAAATCTTTATAATTGAAACCATATAAATAAGTTATTTACTATTTATTTCTACCTGCTAAGTTTATTTTGACAAATCAGAAGATAACTAGTTTCCACCAAAATTAAAAATGTGTTCTTAATAATCTGTTAAAAAACACTTTTTTTTTTCAAAGTAATTAATCTGCTTGCTGAATCAATATCCCGAGCAGACTGCAATATTGCTTGCCTAAACATCTCGAATTGTACCAAACACTAATGACATTTCCTACCAGACAATCTTTGTGAAATCTTCAATCTGACATTCTTCAGATATAAGCTGAGGTATAGGTGCATATGAGAAACTCCTGTTAATTGAAACATTAAATTATGTTTTCAATTCGTGTATTGATTGGGAAAGCAACTTTCAGATTTTGTTGAACAAACTGTTATATTTTTTTTTTTGTAGAGCCTCTCACTGGTCTAACTTTAGATTGTTAGCTGCTCAACCGGGCTAACTTGTGGAGGCCTTGATAGTAAGACCTCATTTATATCGCGTGTTTAAACATCAAGCCACAAAATTGAAATTAAACATATTGATAAGGCGTCTTCAACACTTGTGCACTGTTAGGTCATTATCATAGGTCTGATTGTGAATCAAGCAAAATTATAAGAAGATTTTCATTAAAAAAAATATATCATGAGATGTGAATGACCACCAAGGATCACAGGCAATAGAGCCAACAATAATATTTAAATGTTTTCCCTACTTCTAATCATGAATGTGTTTCCTAGAAGTCACAATATCATTGCCAATGGTCCCGAGCATGCCGCGACAGCGATACATTGAGGACCACTTCACGCAGCGCCACACTTTTTTTGCGCCGGAATTTGGATTAGACAGGTTGTATTCCTGTCCATTATACACCAACTTCGGTTTCCCGAATCTTGATGACATCAGAAACATAGCTGGAATAAAGATTTGTGCGCTTGATTCCTGATGTTAAGCTAAATCAAAGGATAATGTTAAGAAGTCAACGCAATGGAACAGATTAACTGCAGAGGTATTTTAAAAGGACACCCATATTTCGCCAATCATAGGGGGCGACCTTATTGCCATCAGCCGGGCACAAATCACCAACCTCGGTGGCCACTACTGAAAAATCCCTAATGGAAAAACACAAATGGATCAAAATCAGCTAGTATGTGCAAATGAGGTGACGTATTGCCAATCTAATGCTTATCGTGTGCGCTAAGTAGCAATGACGGTATGGACAGTTTGTACCAACCTAAGTTGAAGCTAATCATATATTAAATAAATTGCAGCCCAGTTCAGAAACACTCCCTTTATGAGGTGGAATACCACCTCATAAAGGGAGTGTTTCTGTCTTATGAAACGAAAATACGTTTAATAATCATAATGTAAAATTTATTGTAAGGCGCTCAAACATTTTGCAAAATAAGGCACTCTTATTTATTATTTAGTTACAATATTAGTGGTTATGTTTATCATAGAATGAGGTTCTTCATTAAAAGTGATGATTCTGGCTCTGCAACTTTTGAACCATTTAATGCACCGCCATCAAGTATGGCGGCTACTGCCTGATCTTGGGTCCTTCAGACTATACCGCTTCCCTTTGTGGGATAACATTTTATTACCCTCTTCGATAGAATGGAGACAGGCTCCGGAAATAATAGGACACAGAAATAATGCATATGACGCAAAAATTTATATAATTCCTACTTTGGTTCTACCACACAACTATTGAAGTCGACCATATTAAGTGTATGTTTAGAAACTGGTACTGAAATGAATATTTCGACCAGAATGCTTTTTACTCGTACGATTAGCAAGTTCTTTAGCAGATATCACTGAAAATCAAGGTATATGTTACGTTTTTCTTCTTGTTCGTACTTGTCGGTTTTAAAATCAGTTCATAATGAGATTTTTACCAAGTTTTCATTAAATTTTCGGCTTGAGCTACAACAATAAGCACACACATTCAAGTAAAACTAATATTGTATAGATATTATTTTAATTATCTCAATCACAATTACTATATGTAATATTTTCAAAAACAATTAAATATCATAAAATATGGCCTCAAAATTTCGAACACGAATTACCGAGAAAAAATATTAACACAAGAAATATTTAATGATTATGAACATCTCTGATTTGGACAATTTTCTTCTCTACAATTTTGAAGATAGCTCGACAACCTCGGCCCCAGTGATTGCACCTAAAAACATTCTTCGCTTCTCCCATTCCCGTGCTCTTCCTTAAGAATCTGTAACCACTCAAGTCGACCACAGGGTTGCCATGACATGATGTCGTAAAAACTGGAACTAAAACAGGTTGTATTAACAGAGAACGATTTTCGATTGTCGCATTAGTTTGTTTTTTTTTTAATTTTAAAAGTCTTAACTCATGCACGGCAGTTAAATGTGGTCAAAAATCCGTAACCATTTCGATTTTACCTAAGGTTGAAATAAAAATACTCGGACTGAATTTTATCATGTTTTATTTTCATTTATTTATTTGTGTACATATTTTTTTATATTTTTACATATTTCTTAACACAAAACAAAAAACATTTAAAAACATAAAAATAGTAGCCCACCGGTATCGGGAACAGGGTCCAAGCTACTACGGCGGTCAGGACTCCAGAGAATCCTTTTTCTACGTCTTTCTAACTCCTAACAATACGAGCCGTGTCCAGGAGTACCGCTCTATGTATCAAGTCCTTGATCCAGCTGCCTAACGAGAGCCTTCTCAGGTGTTGGTCGAGGCTCTTGGCAATTAAGCCATTGGATGTAACGACTATCGGCACAATGATCGCTGAGTCCACGTCCCACATGTCGACAACCTCGCGAGCCAAGTCAATATACTTGATTTTGTTTCACAAGGTTCTCGTCATGTGGGATCGTTATGTCAACAATCATTGCGCGCTCTGATCGATCCACCACCACTATATCAGGTTTATTTGCAACAATAGTCCAGTCAGTGATGATGGATCGATCCCAGTACAATGTGATATTGCCATGTTCTACAATCAGAGATAATATGACGAATTGATTCACCCGGACGGTGGCATGCCCAACATATGTCAACTGTGCCGTCCTTCACAATAAATCTCCGGTAGTTATTCGTCATCATAACTTCATCTTTTCTTCGTGTTTTTTTATTATTGAAATACACAAACAATATCAAATTCCATCCATTTGGTAAATTGTATAAAACATTTCCTTCGTCACTTTTTGCTTCTTACTTTACTGTACTACTCTTTCAAGGTTATCTTCAAGTAACAGTTGCAATGTCACAATATAAATAAATAAATATAGAAAGCTCAGCTTTTCACTCACTCATACAATATTGCGCAAATGTTGCCAAAACATTTAAAGCTAATGTAGCCCAAAAATTTTGTTAACCTCTTAATCTGCTCATTGTACAATAAAAAATAAGTATTTGTGATGACAATTTCGTTATAAATACACTAAATGTCCATCCTAATACATTTCCTGAACTTCAATCCAAGATCATTGATGTATTGTAGAGTTGACAGTCGTCCTCATTTCAAGTAAAAAGAGAAGCCGGTTTTTTTTTTAATGGCGGGATAAAATTAAACTATATCAACTAATTAATGATTGTGGGGTGTCTGTTTTATTATAACGTCCTGAATCGTGACCAGGGTAGCAGAACACTTTAAGGCATTGACTTTGCCACATATCCAGCGCACGCGCTCTCCTCTGCTGCCTACCCACTTATTGTACCGGTACTTTCCCATTATTATAACAGGGTTACCCCGTTGTGACGTTGAATATATTACCTCTGAAACAAAAATTGCAAAGTATAAACAAACAAAAACCGGAATGTAAAATATAATATAGCATTTCCATCTATCTATCAAGCTACATAATAATACACTCGACATTTTCTCAGCACGTCGCAAACGCTGCGGGTGACGCTACGGGCGTCAGGAGCCACGTGATAACTCTAGGCCAGCGGGGACGCGGGCTTGTGGATGGTGAGCAATGAGTAGCTCACCGTCAGTCCATTTAGTTACAACAGGCCCCGTCGACAGCACGTTCGTGTTCCACGCACGTGTCAAAAATATGTCGGCAAATCCGAGGGCCTTGTCAGAGCCATCGCCAGTAAGGGCTGCGGGTTGTATCAAAAGAGATAACGCGGCCCCGAAACACAAAGGGCAGAAAAGGGAACATGAATGAGTTTTAGTCAGTAAAGAGAGAGATCTGACACTTACTTGCGCAGGTATTGCCGGAAAAAAAAAGTTACAATTAGACAAAACAAACGGAATATAATCATTTGTGATGGCATCTATTTTCAATGATTATGCTCATTAAAACACTTGACAATAATTTCGATTATGGTGATACTAATAAAAATTATCGTAATCAGCGAGCTTTAGGACCGCAACAGCGACTCCATTTAATAAATCTGTATGGACTTACGGGAAAATATTGTGAAGAATGCATCTAGAACTTGTGGAAACTCTGGAACTGAATTTCAGTGAAATCATTTTTTTTTTACTTCAAAGTTTTTTATTTACTCACAATTCACTTATACAGACGTGGTAAACATATGCAAGAATTGAAGAACGACAAAAAATCGTCCGCATCACTATAACCGTGGAAAGTGCTGCATTGCCAGTATTGCCACGTCGTATTTTTGGTTTGCCATAATGGTATGACGTCAATAACCATGATCCGCCATGTTATGATCAGACTTGGATTTACTTAAGATTGTGTAATTGTTTTTACTTTTTTTTAAATCACACCAAATTTTGCAAATCTATCAATTTATCATCACATCACAAACGGAAGTAACAGCGATTTAAATTATTTTTTCATTCACGTTAATGTATTTGGGAACTGAAAATAATAAAACCGGCCAAGAGGGTGTCGGGCCACGCTCAGTGTAGGGTTCCGTAGTTTCCCGTCCGTCACAATAAGTGTTCCCACTTATGAGTTTAAAGGTGGAGGAGCGTGCAACATTGCACGCTCCTCCACCTCGACGACTATTAGATTATGCACTCATAAATAAAACTACGAATATATTAAAGAGCAACTTACTTTACCACGGCACGTCATGAAAGCACGGAAAATCTTAACATCGACTTTTAAGAAAATGACGTCATTACACAACGCCATCTATCGAACCATTTATGAACTGGTTTTTACCTCAACCTTTTGATGGTGTTAAAAAAAAATTAGTTTTGTTCTAAATTGCCTTAGCATGTTCTTAATAGAAGTTTTATGTAGTTATAAGATACCGCCAATGCCAAGGAGAGACCAACCGAACAATTCGGTAATACCCGATCCAATGTAATAAGTACCTACAGCGCCATCTCTCGGGGAATTGGGTTACTAATAAATACAAAGACGTGCAAGAAGGTTTCGGTGGTAATTTTGGATTGCGAGAACCGATTTCAATAATTCTTTTTTTGTTTGAAAAAAGATACGTTCGGGAAAATAAAATATGAAAAAAAATGCTTGCATATACGATTATACTACAAACTTAGTCCAGAAATTATTTTCTGAAAGTCCTTATAAAGTTCTACTTTTCAGATTTTTTTCATATTTTCTAATCTTATGGTTCAAAAGTTAGAGGGGGGGGGGACACCTTGTTTTTTACTTTTGTAGCGATTATTTCCGAAATTATTGACATTATCAAAAAATGATTTTGGTAAACCCCTATTCATTTTTAAATACCTTTCGAACAATATATCACACGTTGAAATTAAAAAAAACACTTCCCACTTTACATATAGGGTGGCTACCCTAATAAAACATTTTCTTCCAATTTTTATTTTACAACTTTGTCGGCGTGATTGATATACATATTGGTACCAAATTTCAGCTTTCCAGTGTTAACGGTCACAGAGATTAAGCGAGGACGGACGAACGGACGGACGGACGGACAGACAGACATGGCGAAACTATAAGGTTTCCTAGTTGACTACGGAACCATAAAAAATGGACAAAAATTAAGTAAAGAAAGAACTTGAAAAACTATGCCACATGACTGATTCATGATAAGATGGCATATGAAATCAATGATTATGTTCGTGATCATATCTGACAATAACATCATCCAAGGTGATGATGGTAGATTTGCAGCCAGAACAAGCCTTGACACATGGCCATCTAGCGCGAGGCCCCTTGCTGCCACTCCATTTGTTAAAACGATATCTTCCTATTAATATCACTGGCTTCCCGAATCGAGATGTTGAAAAGACTGGGTTACTGTCATCTGCAATTAAGATTTAGTGAATTACTATTTTCGTTTGAGAGTAAAACAAATGACTGATTAATAACGATCATTTATTTCACGTACCGTAAATAAAAATATGACTCGATTTCGTCATTTATTCCCGGTAACGTGAATAATATATTACAGCATAACAGTATTTTTTTGTTAAGTAGATATATTTTGTCTAAAATTTATAGATACTGCAACAATTTGAAAATTCTTGAATTGAATGCTGAAAAAAAATTCCCCAAAACAATGGTTACCTATTCTAATAAAAACGTTATTTTTGATGTTCCTATTCTTCTACCATCAATCAAAATAGACGAAAGTCATAAATAGTATTCATAAAAAATACCGAGTAAGAATCCACCGGGTTCGTGGTAACCCACGAACCCGGTGGATCTCGTTGCTTGCGTGTTGGTAAAATGAGGCGAGTCATAATTTTGAGTAGAATCCATAAACCCTGTTGGGCCTCAGTAAACGTAAACAGTTTTATCGAGGATTAAAAGATTCTCTTTCTCAATATAAACTCTCCAGTGCAAAATCTTTGATTTATTAAAATTTAATTTTAAAAAAAATTAGAGGTGTCAAGGGACACCTGGATGGAACGAAGTTCCTATAGAAATGAAAATATCTGGCTTGCTTTCTATAAGAGAGAGAGACAGACAAACAGACAGAGAAACATGCGAGCTTACAATAGCAAAAAGTGTCGTGACAACTTTTCGTAAGAATTTCTTCCGTCTAGCCCCCTTTCACAACGCGCGATAAGGAACTTCGTTCCAATTAGGTATAACATGCACAGACAAAAACAAAAGCATACAGATAATCTATCTAATATAAATAAATAAATCTGAAGCTTGGAAACTATTAAATTGGCATTAGAATGTTGGATTATTGTATCGGTCCTTATTCTACAGTGTTCACTTATGATTGTGCTCAGTCATGGCCTTAACAACTTGGTAGTTGATAGTGGTCACTTTCGCTCGGCACTTGTTCGGGATGCTCCGGGCACAAACCCAGTGAATTTTAGGCTCCTTGCTGCCGGCCCATTTGTTGAACCGATGCCCTCCCATGAGGAGCAGCGGAAATCCTCGCTGAGATGTTGCGAACCTTATTTCTGAAAAATAATTACGTTTATAATTTTAATGTATTTTTTTTAATATGTAATGTTTAAGGATGCAATTAAAGCACGAGTGATTCATAAGATTTGCTATTGAGAGTTTCTATTAAAATAAAATTAAAACAATACTTTACTTTTATGTTAAATTATTATATATGTCAGAAACATACACATTCTTGAACGTTCTACACACATCTCAATAAAATTAAAATTATATTTATGAATACTGTTTAAATAATAAGATCACATTTTAATACTGAAAAAACGCAAGCATTACAAAAGACTTGGCTCCCCTTCATTATAAAATTGCACAATACCTCACAATACTTTAATTATAAGACAAACATAAATATAACAGATGAAAAACTCTTACAACACAAAGCTGAAAGCTGCAGTCACTATAACCAAATTTATACAATTTTAAATTCTACTACATCTATGTATGTACAAAGTTACATTGCATTTATATCTTGAATCTAACTTGGCAATGCGTTCTTAATTCATTCTTCCCGTTATGTGGTCGGCACTAAAATTGGTACCTTTAAAGCCACCTATTCGATTAGCACTAAATTGATAGAACATCTTATGAGGTTTCTGCCTTTTTTTATCTCATGTCTATCTTTCTATAAAGCCAGCACAAAACTATGTCTATCAATTTCATTATTTTAATGGCACTTAATATAATTGCTAAAGTTATTCTTTAACGCGAATTGAAATAGCCTCTTTCTGTGACGATACCTCAGTCCGTCGTCCAGCGTACACTTGGCAATCGGCCTTGCTACACTAAGCGGGCTTGCTTATATTTTTATCACGCCATAATGTCAGACTTTGCTTCCAGCTTAACCAACAACAAACAAAGCAACTAATGCAACTGAATGCTAGTATTTTACATGCCTATCCGACCTCCAATTTATACTGCGTAATACGTTAAACCTTGTTGTCAGACTTTCGAGCATCGTGGCTTGGAGCGTCTGTCAAATATCTATAATTGTCATTATGGACGAACCGCTTTAGGTTCTTTCCGAGGCACGTAGGAATCTCATTATTCGCAGCTAAATGCTGTTACCGCGCTCTGAGCTCTTTTCCGACTGGCTGACAATCTGCGTTTACAACCATACCGAAATATATATCGCCTAAATGTTTGACATGAGACATAGTCTACTCTTCAACTTAATTACCTAAATCTCAGCTAAATTTGAAGCAAAAAAAAAACAACAAAGCTCCATCACACGCCTTTCAGCTTTAAAGTTCTTAATGTGTGTGATAGTTTTTAGTCCTAACTATAATATTATCTATGGTTGTGATGGTAGCCCGGCAACCTTGCTGGTTCTTCACGCAGGTCCACCGAACCTGTGCACCTTTGCTGCCACTCCACTTATTGAATCTGTACTTCCCAACCACTATTACAGGGTTGCCAAAACGTGTCCTTTCGAACTTGCAGCCTGGAAAAACAACTTTGTTACCTTTTTTTACTTTTCATAACATAAGAACTTCTACAACACAACGAAACATTGTAGCAGTTTACAACGCGACATCAAATTTTATCAAACTAACGTGTCTAAGATTCTTAACTCGATTTATATCAACTCTCTCTCTTTCTCTCAGCAACATAAAACTCTACCCATATTAAAAATAAAAAATACTTTCACAACAATATATTGCTTTAGATAGATAGACGAATACGCATTGCAGCGGTGGTCTTATCGCTTAATAGAAAGGACCCGCTTATTGAACATACGTCTAAAAAATTATTCACGCTATAACAGTAGAACGTAACAGTACGACTATGGTTATGTAATTGATCAATTTTGAAAATATTGTCGTCGATTGTGATGATTCCGGCCTTGCAGCCGACGGCTACCTTCACACATACCCAGCTCACTTTGGGACCATTGCTACAACTTTGATTGTTGTAGCGATACCCATTATACTCTATGACAGGATTCCCAAACCTTGATTGCTAACACATTAGCCCTGAAAGTGACAAAACATGGAAACGAAGATATGGCTAGACATGAAGTAAATATAATTATTACAGCTAATATAGATGTTGGATGTTCATAATATGCTGCAATGATTCGGGAATGAAGATAAATCTTTATATGCCATTTCAACATTGTATGCCCTTGTAAAAAACGAAACAAGAAATACCACAACCAAATAAGGAAGGCACTTATAAAACTGTACAAGTGGCATATTTCACAGATTTGTTCGACGTTGCGGGCATAGGAATGACCTTTGCCAACAGCGTAGCATTACACCGTAGCACGCACAAGAAATACGTAAGAAGTTTTTAACAATCAAATATGGTTTTGCTCCTGTTGAATTCTAAGAAATGTGTTTTCAAATACTACAATGGGTTTCACCTCGTCACAACAGCATAATATACGTTTTTGTTTCCTCTTAAAACTTCTGATAATTATGTATCATTCACTAATCAAATTTGTTCCTTTTTGTATTTGTAATAGTCTCTTGTTTTCCACGACGTACATCTTTTTCGAAGAACTTGCAAACACCTTTACTTCTAGGTTGTTGTTGTTTTCTTGTAGGTCTGGTTACCCTCAGCATATCAGTTAGCAGTTATTTTATCACTATGACTTAAAATCATTACACATTAAATGAATACCTGTTTCTGCAAGTTCTCTACCCAAGAATCTACTCTTGAAGTTACTGTAGAACTCCGTGCAACTGGACTCGAAGGCGGATGTCATCATTAAGAATTCTGCTCAGTAGCTTTTACTCGTTTTAATTTGATGAGTTCGTGTGCGCTCTCGTCAACTTTTTATAATTGTCTTTTGTTCTTGTGGTGAATAATCATTGATCTTGGTGTAAACTTTATTTTTCCCAACCTTTTGTATCTCTCTTTCTTTTCGACGCCTATCTATAAGGTCGGTTTCAGTAATGTTTTCTTTTTTTCGCACCTAGGTCTTTTTAAGCTCTTTCAAACACTCTTTTTTCCTTTTTACCCAGTATAACTAAAAAAAGCTTAAAAGTCATGCATATCACTTCTACAGAAAACAAACCACTTCAGTCGACGAGAATAATAAACACTTGCTTCGATGACGAAAACATCGTGAGTACTGTGCCTGAGGAATATGTCAGAGGCCCATGGCCGGCATATAAATTATGACACCACTACCCATGCGATAAAGAAAAAAGTAAGTACGTTATTACCAACGTCCTGTAGTATGTTGGAAACATAGGTTATAATATTTACCAACAAAATTAACGTATTAAGCATGCGGTAAAAAAAACAGGATTTTATACCAACCAAGCAGGATTTTAAAAACATTGTAATTAAATATTTAAAATTTCTAACATCAAGAGTGAGCTAAGTAATATTTTTTATTGCTATTTATTTGTAAATGAATCGTACCGAAAATAAAACATTGTTATAGAAAAAAAGTAAATGTTGGTAATGTTATTTCAACATCTTTGGCTCTTACAAAATGGGAAATTAAAAGCAACATAAATATATCTCAAGGATATTCTTACTTTGAGGTGAATTTAAAAAAGCATGAAAAAATCATACGCAAACGTTTTTATTCTTAGAGATATACTCTACTACTAATACAATTATAGCTTTTAAAGGAAAAACACAAATCATGCAATCTTATCATGCCACTGCAAAAATAAATACAAAAGCAATTTTCACAACAATTCAATATTCAAAAATCACGTAATGCCACTTTCTCACCAGGGGGTCTACTCTCTTTCTCCGAAACGTAAATTCGTTAACGAACGAAAGTAAAAAGTAGTTACGTTTGTAACCCAACTCTATATCATTTTGCGTGATTTAGAGTAGGTTTAGAAAATTTTAATGTCAAATAAACTTCGGACGTCCAAAAATTTCGAAATGAATGAAATGAAATGAAACCGTGGTAGAAAACGTTCGAAGTTTCGGCCGCAATTTCGTTTTACGTAGAATTAGAGTAGACCCCCAGGAACGTTCGACTGTAGTGTAACCTTTCAGATTCACTTGTTTCTGTACAAAATTGAATCTTGGATAGTTAGGTTACAGCTGAGTTCTCCCGGCGAGCAAGCGCCTTAAAGTGAAAGTGCCAGGGTACCCCGTGAAATTCAATTTTTTTTATTTTTATGCTATTGCCAGGTCAGTGTTAAGCTGTATCTTAAAATAAATATGATTCGCGACCGTAAAACGTGTGTGAAATTATGATCATAAATATCATCAACACAACCCTTTATTCTCATTAAACCCCATTCAATGTTTTTTTCTTGAATTGTGATAAAATGGGACTATGTGAACTTATAAGGTGACCTGAAAATAGCAAAATACATATGAAAAATTGAATTTCACGGGCTACCCTGGCACTTGCATCTTCTGGAAATAAACAAAACACATTTAAAGGGATACTTAACAGTCAAACAAAATAGAATGCGTTTACGAACTATAAAATATTCAAGAACTCGAACTGTCATCTAATGCTGATGCTCATTGGTTGTCTTGACGATGACGTCATCGAGAGTAATGATGGCGGCCCGACAGCCCGACGCTATCTTAGAACACGTCCAGCGCCGCCGACGGCCGCACGTAGATACGGTTGATCGCGTAAACCGATAAGGTCCCAACTCTATTACAGGATTCCCAAATCGACTTTCACTAAACACAGGTACTGTAAAAGAAATAACTTCGAGTCAATACCCACTTGAGCAGTTCGCAAAATGCTACTATAAACACTAAATCATTTTCTTTCAAATGTGGTTGTTAATTGAAATGAATGCAATTGGAAAAAATAAACAGAGAATAAAAGTATTACTTTTAATATACAAAATATTTGAGAATCTAGACAGGTAACACGATGTCAACAATTCATTGTTTTTAAACACTTAATAATTCGTTAAATAACGTACTAAAATTAAATATTTTCTACTAAATTTGTTTTGATCAAGCCACATCATAATTCAATAGGAAAATTATCAATTGGATATTACAGATCGAAGAAAATTGGTATAAATCAATTAATTCACTGACACTTTCTCTTTCAAATCATTCCCTCAATGCTAAAGATCGTGATCCATATAACAACGTTAAGGGTTTCGTACCGATATGGTGGCACCAAAACTTCTTCGACGTATAGCATCATATTATGCCGCGAGTCAAGAATTAAATATCAAAAGCATAAAGGAACCATATCAAAAGTTGCCGCAGATTGTGAACCACAACGGCAACAACGCCCAACCCCATACGCCAATCGGTTTCATTAAAAATGTTTCCGTTGACAGCAACATCGTCACCCATTCCTATGTGGCCATAGATATAGGAATCAATAAAATCACAGATATATAATTTTTGCGGTCAGCGGCAGCGGTATTAAAGCTAAAATAACAAAAGCTGTAGGTAAATATAACTAAGACCATTTTGAAATACTGGTTTTAAATCAATCGAAAAAGAATTGTTTCACTAACAAATTCACCACTTTTCCCCGTCAGCCGGGCACCGGGATTATAACTTTTAGCTAGTAAAAATGGTTGTGGTTCAAGTTTGACTTCACTATCAATTCCCCGAGGGTAGTGATTCTGGCTCTGCATTTGGTTCTCGTCTTTGTGGTGCACTGCCATCGGACATGGCCGTTCCGTCCAATGACCCCGGAGCGAGCAAAACGAAATCCGTTCGCGACCAGGAGTTCCGTTTTCTTATCACTTAGTATTCTGTGGACTGGCAGAATAATGAGGAGTTAATGCACAATTAATAAACTTTGTGTAAAAAATATATTTTTGAATATGTATAATTAAATAAAGATCATCATAAAGATTGAAACACTATATTTAATTCAAACTGCTAATATCTAAATTGTCGTTTAAACGAATGTTTTACAATCAGTTAATTAATAAAATAAAGGATTTCAATAAAAACAAGGCCGAAATAATTAATAAATAAATATCTTGGAACAACTCACACACGGCTATCTGATCCTAAGCTAAGCAGAGCTTGTGTTATGGTAACCAGACAACTGATATACATACTTATATAATTTATAAATACATACATATTATAAATAAATCACACCCAGAAACAGAACAAGCAATCATGTTCATCACACAAAGTTTGTCCTGGGTGGGAATCGAACCCACGACCTCCGGCTCAGCAGTCAGGGCCACTAACCACTGGACCAACAGGCCCGTCAAATAAAACAAGGTAGATAAGCTGCTTAAAGTAAACGAAAAATCAAGTCTACGAAATATTTATTTAATGACTATGATTCAAAAAGCTCTTCACTACATAATTCTCGACGGTAGTTACAGAGGCTTTGCATCTAGTTCTAGTCTTTCTGGAACATACCCAGCGAATTTTATTGTTCCAACATTTAGCTTTACTATACTTGTGATCTCCTACTCGTAACATGTAGCCCCCTCTCGTTTGCAGCCATTCCACTGAAAAATTAATACAGATTGAACGAATTAAAATTATGAAATAACACTACTGTTAAAATTAGATATCTCGACGAGTGCCTAAAAGTATTTTTATATTACACAGAACCGTAAAATACCGGAAAATAAAAATATATTATATTACATAGGCCTACATGGGTACTTATAAAATGTCGAAAAAAGGTGTTCGGTTCGGGTTAGTCGTTTCCTATGGAGAAGAACCGGCAAAGAAACTCCATGGCTACTCTTTTAAAACCATTTGGATTTACAGTGTTGTGATACAGCTTAAGTACTTTAGTATGGGAGGACAGCGTAGGCCCGACATGAGTCACGTGATCACGTCGCAACCAAAAACACTGAAAGCAACAATTCCTTGTGAGGAGTCTAGAATAACTTAAAAGGAAGAGGTTATTCTTTGCCAACTGCCAGCGCACAATAATGATCTCAGCCCTCAAATTGCCCTTCAGATGGGACATAACATATCAGACTTATGAAATTCTTGGTCTTGGTTTGGTATTTTCATCAACATACTTCAATAAAGGAAATTGGTATTTCCTCAGTAATAAACTTTACTTCAGTAGTAAGCAGTAAAGTAGTAAGCAGAAAAAAAACCAGTAGAGACACTGTGTCAAAACACTTGAATGTAAAACGAAATAAAACATCAAACGCGTACTAACATAATCTTTTATTTCGAAAAAATATAATAGCTTATCTTAATCCACATGATTGTGTATTAAATTGCTCCTTAAAATCATGCCCTCAAGGGTTATAAGAAACGCCGAGCATTTTGTACGACTCCTTGTGGTACACTGCCATCTTGTCTTCTTACCATTATTGTACGACTTGGAGAAACGAAAGCCATCCGCCGTCAGCATCTGTGTCCCTCTTTGCGTTACCATTTCCATCACTGCAAGTGTTTAAGATGGGTAAGTGACAAAAAGAACAAATCTTAATCTTTGCGTGTATAGCCATTGTTTATTCGGCTAAAGAAATATGTTTCTCACCAGTTCCTTAACAGTGATATAAAAAAAAACAATTTAAACTTCTTATTTAAGTTCTTATAAGGTAATGAAAAAGTTCAATAGACTTCACAGAACATGGGTTCCCAAGGTCTGCTGCGTTCCTGCAGAATCAGGACGCGTGGGAGGGCCTACATTACCAGTCCTTTACCTGATGGGTATATCTACAATATTAATTCAATTTGATTTTTCATCAGAAAATTACGGGTTTCTTTGTTTGATTTTAGGTAATTAAAAACCACGTTGGTATATTAGCATTCTTTATTTTTGCGACATAATAATTAAAATAATATCAAAAGAAAAAAAGGTATAAAACAGGCTGTTTAAAAATAAATAAATAAAAAAAGTATATAAACACTAGATTCATGCTTTTATTCACTTAGGAATTCTAGCTGAAACCAACAGATCTTATTTATAAATGAATGATGTCATGGTTATGTTCTAAGCCGCATCTTATTACTTGTTTTTCGTACGTGATGATGAAAGCTGTACATCTAGTTCTGGTCTTGGCAGAGCATTGCCACCTCACCTTGCCGTTGCCTAGGAGTTTCTTCTGTTGGGAATATCTATGCCCTCCAATTTGCAACATTATTCTTCCTCTACTTGACAAAACTTCCATGACTGTGAAAAATAACATAAAAGTACTTTTTCTGTATCCAAGTATTAACTTTTGATTTAAGTTATTTTTTTGAAGTTAAGTTTGGAAATCAATATCAACTAAAATACACAATAAATGGTTTTTTTTTTTATTTCTCCCAGGTAAGATATAGAATAGATAAACTTTTTTATTTATTAATCAATTTGGTGTAAAAAATAAATATTTTTTGTGTTTTATTCAAAAACGTAAAATATAATAAACTAGCTTTCGCCCGCGGCTTCACCCGCGTTAAATTTGGGGTAACACAGTTCCCCTTGCGCCTTATTGATTTGTAATAGCAACGCTAAGTTTTCCCTTTTCTTCCCTCTTTCTCTCTCAGATCCCACTTTTTTATTACAAGCTTTTTATTTTTAACTTGCAATGTATGTATGAATGTATGTAAGTTAGTTCGGGGCGAATCTTAGAACTCAATTTTGACACAGTTATCTTCAACCGATTGAGCTGAAATTTGGCACACCTATATGACGTCGGTGACAATGCAATATTACGGTACCATGGCGCTGGTCTGATGATGGAATCGGAAGGTGGCGATAGGAACTCCTCAACGAAACAAGATAGACATGCCGTGTTTGGTGTCCCCATATTTGTCTTTACATGTGTTGTATGCCTAGGCGGTACCCAGGGTCTGATGATGGAGCCGGAAGGTCGCGATAGGAACTCCTCAACGAAACAAGATAGACATGCCGTGTTTGGTGTCCCCATATTTGTCTTTACGTGTGTTGTACGCCTAAGCGGTGCTCAGGGTCTGATGATGGAGCCGGAAGGTCGCGATAGGAACTCCTCAACGAAACAAGATAGACATGCCGTGTTTGGTGTCCCCATATTTGTCTTTACGTGTGTTGTACGCCTAAGCGGTGCCCAGGGTCAGATGATGGAGCTGGAAGGTCGCGATAGGAACTACTCAACGAAACAAGATAGACATGCCGCGTTTGGTGTCGCCATATTTGTCTTTACGTGTGTTGTACGCCTAGGTGGTGCCCAGGGTCTGATGATGGAGCCGGAAGGTCGCGATAGGAACTCGTCAACAAAACAAGATAAACATGCCGTGTTTGGTGTCCTCATATTAGTCTTTACGTGTGTTGTACGCCTAGGCGGTGCCCAGGGTCTGATGATGGAGCCGGAAGGTCGCGATAGGAACTCCTCAACGAAACAAGATAGACAGTAATGTAAATGATGCAAGTAATGTAAATAAATAACATATAACAAATATCAAATGGATAAAAAATTTGAGACTAAAAGCAATTTTTAATTTTAAAAACAAGCTTTTATTCCCATAAAAACGTAATCTGAAATAACGGGAACTAAAAACAAAAAAAAATTGAAATAAAAAAAAATCTTTAAAAACAAGCTTTTATTTAAATGCGATAAAAAGAATAAAATAACTTTTGGCTTCAAAAAAATGTTACTGCCTGCCAGCTTACTAAATAATTTGAGACTAAAAAGTGAAAAAATAAAATTGAAGTAAAAAAAGGATTTTTAAAAAACAAGCTTTTATTCCCATAAAAACGTAATCTGAAATAACGGGAACTAAAAATAAAAAAATAAATTTAAGTTACATCGCGTACAATCAGCAACACTTCTAAGTTTACAAGTCTCTTTTGAGTACCTACTTACTGTAATTATTAGATGGCGTTATTGTATATGTTCGAACATATTTACAACAGCGCCACGCAACGCGCACATACACACAATATCAGTCGCGCGCGCGCAGTCGTTACCTGCGGTCGTGTTATAGTTTATGCGCTCCCCGTGCGCTATTGTTGACATAATGACAAGTACGATAAAGTGTGTATCTTGTAATATCGTTATTGACGAGCTTCTAGCTTATGTTCAAAATAAAATATCGATTGCTGATGAGGCAAGCTTGGTGAAGATATGTGCATCGGCATTCTCGAGTGAACAAATCCGAAAATCAAATACATTACTGATTGAATCACTATCATCTGAGGTGCGAAGAACCGTCCGTAAAGGGAAAGGCAAAGATAATCGTGTCTTGAACGATATTATAGCTATTTTTAAAACAACAGAACCTGATTTGCTGCCGGTATTTGTGGCCCGGGATCTTGAGAAATTACCACCTATCACTTTTGATCATTTGGATGTCTCCAAGCTCCTTAAGGACTTGGTCTTAGTACAGACTGAAATTAATAACATCAAGTCTACATATGTGACGCAAAGTGAGATACAAAACCTTAAAGCAGTTTGCGAAATGAACTGTTCGGCCCTACCGAAACCTAATGGAAACATTAGAACAGGTGCACAGTATGATAAATCTAGTACAAGCCATGGACAAATGTTCAATTCAAGAAGCAATACGGTTGAAAACGAAAACATATCTTTGAATACTGACACAAGTCTAGCTGAGGGTAGGTCAGAAATACTTCTTCAAACGTCGGCTAGCTGTTGCGAAGAAACAATTCACGCGCTTAGCGACGAATGCATGAACGATGCGTCATCGTTACCGTTATCTATTACCACTGCTCACGGGCCGAGCGAACAGCTGAGTGGAGAGATGACTCATGTACAGTCGTCCTTACAGCGAGATCAATATGCATGTGTTGCAGCTATGAAGTCGAATGATGGTTTTATATTGGTGCAAAATAAAAAGCGTAAAGTCAAGGATAGACTTAAAGGAAAGATGGGTAGCGTTATAGTTGAGTCTGCAGACAAATTCCGACAGGCTGACAGGAAAACACCCGTGTTTATCACAAACGTTCACAAGGATACGTTAGAATCGGACATTACGACCTATTTGCAAAAGAAAACAGGTGAAAAGGTGAATCTTGAAAAAATAAATATCAAACGGCAATGTGAGCATAATGCATATAAGTTCTTTGTGCCACATAGTAAGCTGCAGATGTTTTTAGATCATACTTTATGGCCCCAAGGAATAATTTTTCGGCGTTTTGTCAACTATAAACCAAAACTTATTTTTACTGAGAACGTATCTAACGGAACAATAAGTGGCGTAACAGAAAGACACAATGTTGAGTGATATCTACAAATTAGTCACTTTTAACTGTAAAAATGTGAAGCGCTCGGTACAGAGTATTCGTGATTTATGTAATAATTGCGATTTGATTGCACTGCAGGAAACGTGGTTGTTGCCGGATGAAATCTCATATCTTAACACTATCAGTGATGAGTTCAGCTACACAGGTGTATCTGCGGTGGACACGTCAGGGGGAATATTACGCGGTCGACCGTACGGTGGTGTTGCTCTCTTGTGGCGGCGTAGTATTTTTTATAATGTTACAACTATTGAGTGCGATAACCCTCGGTTGTGTGCAATAAAAATAGTGCTACAGGAAAGGTGTTTTCTAGTTTTTAGTGTTTATATGCCCACAGACTCAGCGGCAAATTTAACGGAGTTCACGGATATAATGAGCTCGGTGAGTGCAATTGTTGATAACTGTAGTGTAGAAAACGTTTACATCCTGGGAGACTTTAATGCTCATCCGTCTGAACAATTTTTTGATGAAATGTCTCAGTATTGTAATGAACAAAATTGGAAAATGTATTGACGTAGAAATATTAGGAATAGGTTCGAGCACGTACACGTTTCTAAGTGAAGTCTACGGGTCTAAAAGGTGGCTGGACCATTGTTTAGTAACGGAAGCAGCCCTGAAGTCAGTTAGGAACGTGTATGTCCTACATGACGTTTTATGGTCTGATCACTTTCCCCTAGTCATCGAATGTTGTTTCAATACAATTTTACCAAAAAAACCTGTGAATTGTGTAATCTCGAATGGAATTCTGTGGGGTGATAGAAATCCATGTCAAATAAATAGCTATCAAAAAGAATGTCATGAGAAATTACGTTTAATTGACTTCCCTCAGGAATTAAGCAAGTGTTGTGATTATGTTTGTAACAACCCTAGTCACAGGAATGTAATTGACTTATTTTATTCGCAAATTGTACACGCCTTAAGTGAAGCAGCACTAGTGGGAAGGGTTGATAGCAATGGAACTTCTAGAAGAATTGTAGGATGGAATACCCATGTTGCTGACGCTCACAGGCATGCTCGGGAGAAATTTTTGCGGTGGGATCTTAATGGAAAGCCCACGTCTGGGAATTTGTATGTTGAAATGCGCGAAAGTAGAAAAATCTTTAAGTCACGTGTCAAATGGTGTCAAGATCATAAAGATCAGCTGAAAATGGATGTCTTGGCGTCATGTCATGCTAAACACGATTTTAAAAGCTTTTGGAAGCAGACTAATAGGTTGCAGAGTAAAGCGGGTGTGCCTGTGAGCGTAGACGGCGTGAGTGATTCAAAAGAAATTGCCAACCTTTTTAAAAAACGGTTTTTTGTAAAGTCGCCACTAGGGCCGTCACGTATGGGGTTGGATGTTCAACCTGGAGTGAAATTACAGGTTAAATTTCGCGCTACTGAGATAGCTAAAATTATAAAATCTATGACGCGAGGTAAGTCCCCTGGCCACGATGGGTTAAGCATTGAACACCTTCAATATGCGGGTCCACATCTGTCGAGGGTCCTTGCTATGTTGTACAGCTTTTGTGTGAATCATAGTTACATGCCAGATGAGATGACGCGTACAGTTGTGGTGCCCATTGTTAAAAACAAAACTGGAGACCTCGCAGACAGTAGCAATTATAGACCGATTTCACTCGCCACGGTAATGTCAAAGGTGTTTGACAGTGTGCTTAATGCTCAGTTGAACTCTGTTGTCAGCCTTAACGACAACCAGTTCGGATTTCGTTCTGGGCTGTCAACGGAGGCTGCAGTGCTGGGTCTTAAGCATACTGTCACGTATTACACTCAGAGAGGAACGCCCGTTTATGCCTGCTTTTTGGACCTTTCTAGGGCATTTGATCTGGTTTCCTACAATAAGTTGTGGCAAAAATTGGAAAACACTAACTTGCCAAAAGAACTCATTAACATCTTTAAATATTGGTATGGAAGCCAGATCAACAATGTGCGATGGAATGGAGAGCTGTCTGAATCATATAGGTTGGAGTGCGGGGTGAGGCAGGGGGGGTTAAGTTCACCTACGCTCTTTAACCTTTATGTGAATGAGCTGATTGAGGAACTTGGCAGCACCAGAGTCGGTTGCCATGTAGATGGTGTCTGCGTCAATAATATTAGTTACGCAGATGATATGGTGCTGTTAAGTGCGTCGGTCTGTGGGTTGAGAAAACTTGTGGCCCATTGTGAAAGATACGCAGAACAACATGGCCTGACGTATAATACTAAAAAGTCGGAAATCATGGTTTTCGAGGTTGGGGAAAAAAACACTAGTGCTGTACCACCTGTTGCACTCAATGGAATGCCATTAAAGAGAGTGTATAAGTTTAAATATCTGGGCCACTTATTGACCCCCAACCTCCACGATGATGACGACATTGAACGGGAGCGGAGAGCGCTATCGATTCGAGCGAACATGCTGGCTCGTAGGTTTGCACGTTGTTCCCTTCAGGTGAAGATCACACTCTTCCGAGCTTACTGTACTTCTTTCTACACGTGTAGTCTTTGGGCCAGATATACTCAAAAGTCGTACAGCGCTCTCCGCGTTCAATACAATAATGCGTTTAGGGTACTGGTGGGGCTGCCTCGCTTCTGTAGCGCATCGGGGATGTTTGCTGACGCACACGTAGATTGCTTTTATGCGACCATGCGAAAGAGATGTGCTTCTCTGGTGCGCAGGGTGCGGGCCAGCTCCAACAGTGTCCTGAGTATGATTGCTGAGCGTCTGGATTGCTCATACATAAACCATTGTTGTGCCGTCTCGCATGGGGTGAAGCAGCGGTGACTCGTGTGAGTTGATTGATTATTTTTAGGTAAATTAAATAATTGTGAAATGTCACTAACATAGTTTTAAGTATTACTAACATTATTGAGTCATGGTTACTCGAATAAAGAATTTATTATTATATTATTAAAAGCTTGAGGCACTGATATTGTGTGTACGTAACTGGTACCGTACATCAGTACATTCACTGGTACCGTTCATCAGACCGGTATTGAAACAAGTAATAGGTGTTATATTCGTAATTTTTTCTTTAATTATTTGAAATTTACTAACGTCCAACTATCGTACTTGCCTCCAAAAATATCTATCAGGCATTTAATATGCACTTAGGTCTTGTAAAAAAAAAAGATTCTTTCATCTATCAATCTGGAAATAAATTAATAGATCAACATATGATTATGCAAAGCAAAAATATGATTGTCATGCTTACATAAATATTATAATTTATAAAAAAAAAACACGTTTAAATAGGGGTATAGATTTTTATCATGCTGTTTATTTATTTAGGATTACGAGGAGGTCCAATAAAATACATTTCTAAATTATAATACACTAGCCGTTTGCAGTGGTTTCACCCGGTACTCAACGCCTAATTTATTGTTGTAGCGCCTTTGTTATAAGGTAGCATCGTAATAGTAAAATAATTTTTCAATATCGGTCCAGTAGTTTTCGAGTTTATTATTTTCAATTTTACAAAAATACAAACGTTTCTTCTTTATAGGTAGGTAATAGTACTAGTGTAGATTATCCTGTAACGTACAGTCAAATACAGGTTACCGTAGCTCACAAATACCCAACACGATACATTAAATGATGTTACAATAAATTACTAATATTTGGAACTGAAAATATTAAAATTTAAAAACACTAATAGAAATACATACGTTAAATTAAAATTAGGCATAATAATATATTTTTCTCGTACTCACACACTATCGTCTACATTACGTTCTCATTTTTCCTTTCAGAGGTCTGCTGGCAGAATTTTATTAAAAAATAAGCAGTACCTTCGTACTCAAATTTTATATACATATAGGTACTGTGTGTATAAAAATTATAAAATAAATGTTATTAAATCTATTATTGACTAGCTGTTCCCCACGGTTTCACCCGCGCTGCTCAGCACCTGTTGGTCGTAGCGTGATGTTATATAGCCTATGTTACTCGGGGATAATGTAGCTTTCCAAAGGTGAAAGAATTTTTGAAATCCGTCCAGTAGTTTCGGAGCCTATTCATTACAAACAAACAAACAAACAAACAAATCTTTCCTCTTTATAATATTAGTATAGATAGTATAGAAGTATAGAAGTATAGATTAACCTTATTTCGTAGTTAATGTCCATTTAATTGACATGAATGCATGTTATTTAATTTTGAATGTGTTTTGTTTAGTACCAGTCATATTAATACCCGCTTTCTTGTCAGAAATTATAGCGCGACAGTACAAGTACTGAAAGTACTGGAAGTTTAGAACGACGCCGACGTGACTAAGCCAACCATGCATTGCCATCCAAATTTAACACGGATGCAAAATCAACAAAGTCAGCTCAATCGGAAACCAGAAAACGGTTCAAATTTAACATCTTATATTTTCTACAGGGATATAAAACAAAATAAAGTTGACACGACTATCTTCGTTCAAACAAAGAGTTCGTTTTTAGAACTAGATTTTCTTAAACAACGTCTTCTCGTGGTTGTGATCGAGACAAGACTTAACGATGATGTTATCTGCAATCGTGATGACGGAGGCCTTGCAGTTAGTGCGATACCTAACGGAGCAGCGCCATCTTGTTTTGGAGCCTCTAGTTCTGTCTTTAGAAAACCGGAACCCTCCTAAATACATCAGAAAAGTTCCTCTTTCTGTCTGGAAAACTGAATGAAAATAATTTAGTTATATAATGTAAGTAATAATAAATATATTAATTGTTCGGTTAATTAAGTAACCAAAAGCGTTGATATAAGAAAAGGATACTAAAAAAAATATGCGCAGACGGTTAACAGCAAAGATACCGACCAGAGAAAAATCATACTGTCAAATAAATTTATTTTGATTTTGTTTAGGATTTAAAATCTTTTTTCATTTCAGTATTCTCTGCGTTAGTATTTTTAATTAAAAAAAAAATATATTTTTTGTAAAAATGTTTATTTTCTACCTTTACCAATTAAAGAATAAAAATATATAAATAGGTACAAAAATCAATGCTACCAGTAAATAAACAATTTCATATTGAAATATAACTTTCTTAGCCTACTTATTATTTTCATCTTACAATAACAAATATTACTATGTATTAAGCTCATTAACTGTTCTTAACTCATGGTCCTTTATTTTATCACGTTGAAATCAACTAAAGTCACAAGCAGCCTATAATGCTGGTATCAAATTACTCTTATAACAGACTATACTTACTAGTTGCTTAAACGTTTTGTGTGAATTCTTCGCCGTCGCCAATACAACAGTAATATCCTTGAATGAGAGCATTCCTATTGCGCACCAGACAATAATAACACACATTAAGGCACACATTATTAATTATTTAACTTTACAATTTAACACTTTAGAACTTTATCACAAATATTTGCAAACTAGGTGTCAATAATCACCGTGAAAGGACGATCTCAAGCATTTAGAGATACACATAGAAACGCATTTACATAAATACAGATACATAGAGAGCTGAACCAATTGTGTATTCTGTGCCGACCGACTGTGCTGACTTACTTAAAACTGTTCACTTTATACACGTATAAAAAAGACTTTGTAAAATGAATCACACGACACTCTTTTTGATATAAATGAGTTGGTCGTATGAGGGAAGTTGTTGAGATCGATGGATGTTTTCACTCCCTGAAATATAACCCAATGACTTCATAGTTAGCCTGTATATTATCGTAAACTACCACTATTGGAAATGATTGTGTTTTAAATAACTCTTCAGGATTTTGTCGCCGATAGTAGTGAGGAATGCTTTACATTTCGTCCGGGATCGCACGGAACACTGCCATCGAATTTTCATACCCGTGGTTTTCTCTTTTGAAAAGCGATACCCTCCAACCAGCAACATAACTGTGCCTCGACTTGTCCTGTACTTTGTCACTGAAAGGAATTAAACAAAAGTAATAATATTTTACTTAAGAAATTAATCATGTTTTGGTCCTCCACCTTTAATCACATCCGTGTATCTACATCATGACTATACCCTGACAAAATTAGGATATAGTCAGGAATCAATATATAAACTGAAAAAGAATATGACTGTTGTTTAATAATATAAGTATGTACCGCAAAATAACAGTTTCCATTCCAATCATTATCCATTGACAAAAAAATATAACTTTATCTGAAACTAAACATATGATGGCTGCTTCATCATAAACTCTTTGAAAGGGAGTTTCTAATGACGTCCAATATTAGAAAAGTCTATTTCATTAATCGTTGTCACGAGATGCAAAGTTATGGTAAAGGCGAAAGCTTTTCATCTAGTCTGCCTAAAGATGGAAAAAAACCCTATTTTCATTTTGGGTGTTATTATTATTTTATTGTAAAAGTGATGGTCCAATTTAAATCACTCTATTTCCTGTGTGTCACTATCGTATAACACTTTAAACTAAAAATCAGTTTTTTTTTTGTTTTTTAAGTTAAACCGTTTATTCATATTTCCATATTTAGTTTAATATTTTTACATTTTTGTTATTCACGCATTTAACACACACACAATATAAAAAAAAAACCCACTGGTATCGAAAACAGGATCCAAGTACATCCTGACTAAACTAGTCGCGTCCAAAAGTATCTACCGCTTTCTGTATGAAGCCCTTGATCCAGCTGCCTTACGAAAGTTTTGAGAGCCTCGAGGCTCTTAACAATTAAACTGCTGATGGATAATCCTGGCTACAAGGTTGTCTGTGCAAGTACTCTGCGTAAACAAGAGTTAATTATAATTATGAATTTTAAATAAAAATACTTCGTTCCTTTTTTAAGTTACTGTATGTTGACTAGCATACAGGATTGAATGCAAATAAAACGATATACACACCAAAGGTCAAACAAACTATGACAAAAAAAGATCTACACAATAAACTTTAAGTGTAAGAAAAAAAACTTTTTGTCACTTAAAATGTGGGTACAGGATGGTTATGTTCCAGGTTGGTTTTCACCGGGTTACCGTCAATAGTGACGACGTACGCTTTACATTTAGTAATGTGTCTGGTGGAACACTGCCATCTAGTCTTGCAGCCAGCGACCATGAGCTTGTAGAATCGATAGCCGCCAGCTTGTAACGCTAAACAACCCCTTTTTGTTCTTATCAGGATCACTGAAAGGAGTTATTTTTAATTGGTTTAATATTTAATTGAATCGGGTGTGTGATCGTGTCTACTGTCAAACCTCTGCATTTGTGTTATAAACAAACAGAGAGAAAAGGATCAAAAAACAGAGCTTTTAATTAGAAAATAAAATAATTTTACTGACATTGTTAAAAACAATAAATGGAAAAAAAAATAAGTACATCAACAAAATTATAACTAATTTAACCAAATTTTATATAGAAAATAATGGAAACTAAAAAATGACTAAAAACAAGACAATTAAATGTAAAAAAATACTTTTTCATACATGTAATATTTGGAAGTGGTAACAGAAACCAAATTTCGGCAGGATATTTGCAAAAAGTCTATTTAAGCCAGAGACCCAGAAGTATAGGGTAATTTTCTCGGTCCCTAGTTTAATCAGGGGTAATATAGGGTTTCAGTCGGGTTACAGGACAACGCAACCCCGACAGGCTTTGTCAACAGCACGTTACTGTTCTGCGCGCGCCTCAAAGAGAAGTCAGCAAAGTAGACGTGTCTGCCAGGGCCACCGCCTGTCGGGGTTGCGGGTTGTCCGAAAGAGATACCGCGGCCCTCACGGGCCGTGGACATAATGGTCAATGGAAGGAACATGGGTGGGTTTTAGTCAGTACAAGTCTGACCAGGGCCAGAGCGGGCGAAATTATTTAATGGTTTCCCATCCGGAAGAAAAAGAAAAAAGGCCTAACCCGTAAATTGATCAATCAAACAAATGAGATATAGGTCTAACCGGTAAAACATTTAAGAGACATTAGACAGTGAGTCCGTCTAATGTCTCTTCATCAATATGTAATAACGTCTAATGTTTCCGTAAGTTTCGGACAACCAATAAAAAAAACACGGCAACCAATATACAAGATTCCTTACAAAGCGGCAATTTCTATCCGGCGGTTAAAAAAATCCAATCTATACTAATATTATAAAGCTGAAGAGTTTGTTTGTTTGTTTGAACGCGCTAATCTCAGGAAGAAAAATTCTCTTAGTGTTGGATAGTCGATTTCTTGAGGAAGGCTATAGGCTATATAACATCACGCTACGACCAACAGGTGCTGAGCAGCGTGGGTGAAACCGCGAGGAACAGCTAGTCAAAGATAATCTTAACGTCGGAGCGTTGCTTTCTTTAAATAAAGAATGAAGTTAGCGGTAATGTTTTCAGATCCACACTATTCTATTTATCTTTTATTATTATTACTTATTTACATCATAATTATATCGTTATTTCACATTTATATTATTATTATTTGATCACTAAGTACCTACATATTTATTTGTACTTGTTGCCATCGTCCGTGTGTCACTGCGGGTGCCAACTGAAAACCAGCGTTGGGTGTCTGACGCCTAGAATATGCTGAGTTGGTAACCCTTTCGTTATGGGCACGCTCAGCGCAACCTTGTCCATGGTTTGCTGTTCTGAGTACCTTTTTTTTTCTTTTGCTGTTGTGTTGTGTCTGTTTCGAAATATTTTTCTATTCTATTCTAATGAACACTTCCTCATCAAACAACCTTTGCTTAAGTATGATTATTACATCACGGTCGTGATGAATGCCTTACATCTGAAGCGATTTCTGTGCCAACATTGCCATCTTATCTTTGATTCAAGCCTTTTTCTTATAAAACCGGAAGCCTTTCGCCACCAAAATTGAGTTGCTTCTACTTGATATAAAGCTTGTCACTGGAACAAACGAAAAGCGTAGCCACTTGTCCTTCGGGGCACACATCCACCTTTGCCGAGGGCAGGCTGCATTTCATGATAGCGGCAAAAAGCAAGCTTTTACTGAAGCGCTAATTACCCCATCAAAACATACGCTTGCATCGTGTTTGCCCATTCCAACCCCAGAACTGATACTTGCGTAAAATCACGGAAACTCCATTTTACTTTGCAATTCATGACATCCTTTTCCAATTGTTTCTTTGACTCTGCGATAAAACATCGCAACCCCTTATCGCATCGGCCACCCGATACGAGCCCTCGGGAATTAGTAAGCTTCGCCGTTCTAGGCATACTCCCGTCACTTCCAATGACGCTATAACCCTCCTCCATAAAAACAGTTAGGAAACTAGCACCTTAAGAAAATCAGATGCAAACTGCCGTCATTCTGCTGTCGCCGACGAGGCCCGTCGTGACGACTCGGTCCTTGTTTCATCCGTCCCTTGCTGGAGCCAACCCGGATGGTTGACCTGCGAGATGACATACAAAAAAAATCAAAGCAATTTTATATAATTAGGTCATCAAGGATGAAAGTACCAGTGAATCTCACTAGACAATCTGCGTAATTATATACCTACTTTCAGGTTGTATGTACCATATGTGTGAGTAATATAAATTAGAAATATCATCAGCTTAGTTTAGCTGTTTAAAAAACTCGAAATAAGAAGAATACCTTTCTTTCAAATAAAAATATGAAACTCTATATAATTATATGAAAAGTTTAATTGTTTGAGTTTACCTACACAAACACTGTACTAATGTAGGTACGTGTTATAACTAAAAGGTTTTATAATTTTACTAGCTGTGCCCAGCGGTTTCACCCGCTGCTCAGTTAGTGGCATGAAAAATAGATGTTAGTCGATTCTCAGACCTACCCGATATGCACACAAAATTTCGTTCAAATCGGTCCAGCCGTTGTGGAGGAGTATGGCAACGAAAACTGTGACACGAGAATTTTATATATTAGATTTATTTATTTATAACTGTGATTGTGTCTAAAACTATTCTTAACAACTACTCCGTCGATGGTTGTGATGAAGGCCTTACATTTGTATCGCTTCCTGCACCCACAATTCCACCTTATCTTCGAGCCGGCAGCCTTCTCCTTGTGAAAACGGAAACCATTCGCCACCAGTATTGGGTTGCCTCTGTTCGATATGTAACTTGACACTGGAAGTTAATTAATCAATGTAGGATGAAACCTCAAAATCTTACCTTAAATATTGTAACACAATTACGAAATTGTATTATTTTTAAATTCACTGAAACAAGACATTACGCCGGGGTTGCGGGTTGTTCGAAAGAGATACCGCGGCCTTGGAATATAAAGGACAATAGAAGGAACATGGGTGGATTTAGTCAGTACAATTCTGACACTCCTCCCAGAGCGGGGGAAGTTATATGATGATGCGCAAAAATAAAATAGGACATTACAGTTAGGTGACTCATTTTAACTACTGGAAACAGTTTTTAATAATCATTATTATTTTATTTTATTACTTACGTGTTTTTTCAAGTTAAATGTAAATAACTCGTTTTTTTTTTTCTTGTTTACACAGCCTGTGTCTTACATCAGCTTAAATCATTTTTAATTTGTAAAATTTGCTGTTTTTACATTTTGGTAGGTTAATATTTTGTCAGTTTAATGTTTTTATTACTATTATCCTCTTACTGAATTTCTATCCCAGTTTCAAAGTTCGCAACACCCCAAATTGTTGGAATTTTATAATTAGGTTGAATGTATTATTCGACTGGCCAATTTAATCGCAAAATTGAAAAACGAAGAGAATGTGTAACACACACAACTAGAACAAAAACTTGTAGCAACTAGTATAAAACCCTGGCTTTGGCTGGAATAAATAAATCAGTTTTTCGTTAGTTGGAAGATCGAGAGCTTCGTTAGAAGCAGTGGCTATGAATTTTTCAGTGGAAAACGGGACCTGGGACTGAATAAAACGAGAAAGTAAAAAATCATAAATAATAAACGTGTAATCACATTTAAGTTGTAAATTATTGGAGAATACCTAAACATTACTCATGATTAAATACTGAATAATAGATTCTCTATTTTATCCACCACCGAAACCTAAGTAACATTTATGTTAGTAACTGTAGTGCGAGAGCTTATGCTGATGATGTTAGTCGATGCTACAAATTCATCTTAAAGCTATATTGTAACACTTATTTACTAAATCCCACCAAAAAACGTAATAAAATACCGCTTATAATAAACTTCAATCATTATTTATTTGATATTATCCACCGAATAAACTATGGGAAGCGTCAATATGTAAACTTGCAACTAGCAACATCTACTGGAAAGCACCTGTTGCCATAATTACTAACATTTTGCTCCAGAACTTCTAGGGATGCAGGATAATAATGTCAGTAAATAAATGATTTATGGTTGAGTTAGACTTCACAGACTGGCAGTGTCGGTTTATAATAACATAGTTTCTTATTTTGCAAAACAAACAGAACATCTTACAAGTCAACAGCATCACGATAGAGGTTTAAAAATCTTGCTAAGTAGTCACGGCCGATTGGTTATGGGATCTACCCCTTGGAGTTACCAAACCATCCATTTAAATACCCGAAACTGGAATGTGTGCAGCATCAGAATATTGAAATCATCTATATCTCTACGTATAGCAACGCCTTACGTTCTACGAATTATTGCAGAATTATTGCAAAAACAACACGTCAAATCTTAAACCAGGGCCCGTTGGCCCGACAAGAGTTCGATACAAATTGTGTAAGTATATACTAGAATCTATTAGCAGTAGTGTGAGCTAGCGGGTCATGAAATCCCCACACTCGCACGATAGCGTTGTCCATGGTGTGCAGGGACGCTCTGCAGCCAGCCTTAGCTTTGACGCATACCCATCTTGTTCTATTACCGTGTTTATTAACTCGGTTAAACCGGTACTGACCAATCATGATGACCGGGTTACCTCGCTGAGATTGTGCAAAAACAGGGTTCAGATCTGAAAATAATCACTTTTTTAGTACCAGGTCGTGAATAATCAAATAAATATACTCAAAATAGGTAGTAAAAGGGACTACCATGATGTTTACAAATGCACTGGAGAAATACTTATAATAACAGAAATACATTCTTGATTCCAATGCCAGTGTAAAAATGCAGCCAGGAATCTCAGCTGGACCCGCCTTATATAGTGACGTGCCCTCATGTCCATGGTCTGAGGAGGCTGGTATGTTTAGATTAGTGTTTCGCATTTGTTTTACGATAGATCAACGATTTAAATGAACAAGGTAAAGTATTTATTTAAAGATAGATAGAATAATCTGCCAGCTAGGACTATAAAGAAAACCTTCATGAAAAAAAGCTAAAATGGAAATAGGGCCACAAATTAAAATAAAAGATACGAATTTAATATTAACTTATTTTAAGTAATTAAGAGTAAACTCTATGATTATGTATCATTTCTACATTATGTAAGGCTATGTTACATTTGAGTTAACAGCACTCAGTATGTATCTATTTGTGACGTAGCTAAGAATCGTGAATGTCGTATGATTTGTTTACTATGAATTAGGTACTAAGACCTGAAAATATAAATAAAAACTGCTCAGGTAAAGGAATACCACTTATGTGTGTATTCATTTTATTGTAAAATATGAACTACGTCACAGTCAGATATTAGAATTCATTTTTCATAAACACTTACCAGAATTTTATTAATAAATTCATCTTATAATAAAAACGACGAAAATTTATTTAAAAGAATTTTACATCAACATTAATTTAAACATTTTAGAAACTTTAGGGCAAATAATTGTACACAAGCAAACTTACAGTAAGTCTTAAGCGTAAAGATATACAGTCAAACGATAAAATTACTACATGACAATTTTTAATACAGGTCATCATCTTATAAATTAAATGCTTATTGCCCAAATAGTAAATAATAACTTACAAATGCCCTTGTTTATTAGAAGTATATTAATAGGATCGTCTTTTAAGAAGACATGCCAATAAATCAGTCCATTTTATTGCTTTACAATAACTCTAAAATCTACCTTGTTTTTTGTTTGATCAATTACAACGATATCCGATCATCAGGTCTGTACATATAGTTCACCGTCCGTCCGTCGATTGACGACAGGCCGTGTCGATGGCGCGTTCGTGTTTCACGCGCGCCTCAAAGAGAGTCAGCAAAGCAGAGGGGCTTGCCAGAGCCTCTGCCTGCCGGGGTTGCGGGTTGTTCGAAAGAGATACCGCGGCCTCGGAACGTAAAGGGCAAAAGAAGAAACATGGGTGGGTTTTAGTCAGTACAAGTCTGACATGCCCTCCCGCTCCGCCCAGAGCGGGGGAAGTCATTGGATGATTTCCCACCCGAAAAAAAAAAAAAAAAAAAAAAAAAGGTCTGTACATATCCACCTACGAGCATGGTTTGAAACTAGTAACTACTAACATAAGTAGAAGTATGTCTTCAAACTATTCTTTAGTATGAAAGTTTTAATAAGAATCCCTTTCAGGAATCAAGAGTCGACTTTCAACAGAAGACGTGGAAATGATGAAACTTTTTTATCAATGGAAGAAACAATGTTTTATTAACTGGCTTAATGTGATCAATGGGTCTGGTACGAGTTACAATTTCAATTTGTACGATCCTGAAGGAGCGCTGCTGTTTGGTTGGAACTACGTGAATCTTGCCCTTATCCCAATTTATTTGGGGTCCACCAGTTACCTCCTTTCTAGTCATATCATCCTTCATACAGTCCATACATCGTTTTGTTGATCTTCCTCTTCACTTATAGATATTATAGATCGTGGTAATCCGTCACGTTAAGGTGACTACTCAGTACTCCAATAAGCGACACCAAAAATCGTGATATGGAAAATGTATTTTCCATACCACGACAAGCGATACCAAAAAAAAACATTGAATTTGACGTAACTTAGTAGTCACCTTAACGTGACAGATTATAATATGTACTTATTCAAACTCACACTTGCCCTTTAGGTCGGTACATGCCTTAGTCAAAAGTTCAAAACCAGCAGTTGAAATGATAACGGCCGACAGCCTGAAATAAATCCTTATAACAATCTTCAAATGCCACCATAATTATTAATGGTTATGTTTGCCAAGAGTCTTGACGATGACATTGTCAACAGTAGTAATGGCTGCAGTACAACCGTTCTTCTTCTTGATGCAAGTCCAGCGAACCTTGGACCCCCAACACGCATGTTTGTTGAACCGCCACGGCCCTATTTGTACTACGAGGTTCCCGCGTTGAGATAAGTCAAATGTTGGCTCTGATGGCTCTGGAAACAATATCAGAAATATTACCAACATTAATAACATTTTGAGTTTGTCATAATCTTCATGCAAAATAAATCTCAAAATTGATACTTTTATAATAATATGATACTTTTATTAATATTTTAATCATGTACGACTAGATAGGTACAAAAATAATAAATACAGGAATATTAAGGGAAACTAACTAATTGTTTTAAAACTTTAATATTATGATTACATTTTTATATCTATGTATCAAGGGACTACAGATCAAATGATATAAATAATTTAATTTCATCAAATGATTTAATTTTTTCTCATTAAATGAACATTATTGCTTTAAAAGAAAACTTAAATCACTTAACCACATTCTTTGGGATTAATTAAAATTATCATTCATGAATATTAACTGTGGAACGTTTTACTATTGTGTCAATGGAACAGATAGATAGAATTCATCAATCACTGAAACTATACCACACAATTCCTGTAACATATTTTTCTTAAACCTCTTTTGTACAACTCTGTGTTTTGTATACCTTTAATATATTATATTGATTCATTTTACCTTTAACCTAAATAGTTCCGAAATCCATACAGGTTAACTAATTTAGGGACTATTATACAGTGACATTTACATAAAACATGTAGAAAATTATATCAATTTTAAAAGATTCGGATACATTATTACATATTCATCAAACAATGATAAAATTATAATCAAGATATATTTTTCCCGATAAGAATTAACTAAATATTTTATTTTATAGTTAGCTACGCGAATTTCACTCATTAACTGATTTAGTATTCCTAAAGCTAAATACTATAACGAATAGTTCATAGACCTTCTATTTCTTATAACATAACAGTAACAGTAAAGCAATTACAACTATGATATACAAACCGCGATATTTGACTAGTGGTAGCAACTATGAGATTTTGCCTATCTCGCTATAATGATGATCACTTTGCGACTACTGTACAAAAAATAGAGCAGTCAATATTTCTAAACAGCGAAAATATCAAAATGGTCCACGAAAACAATTTCTCTCATCAATGATAGACATTTTTATGATAAACAATATATACAACAATGGAAAACAACACTTTTTTTTACCCAGCCAGACCTTGCAAGATATCATATCTTACAAGTTTTAACCATTATTTTGTTCTAAAATATTGGTATAGTACTCGCACGGTCGAATATCCTCTACAGCATGGTGGTATCCTAGTGGTTGTGCCATCCATTGAGCTTGACCAGTCTGTCGTTGACAGTAACAGCAACGCATCGACAACCACAACTCTTCCTTGCTGTGCACTCCCACCAGGTCTTCACACGTCGTTCCAGCTTCTTGGTGAACCGATACCTGCCCCAAGTTATGATAGGGTTACCGAACCTTGTAACCCCAAATATAAGAGGATTTACTGAAGCCGCTGAAACATAAAAACGTAGTTTATTTTATGCTAAAAACTCGAACGTAATTGTTTGACTTTATTTATATAAAGGAAAAAAGCTATAATACTTATATCAGATTCAAAATAACTGGCGAAATGTGAGTGTAGGTGAATAATAATGAGGCATGCCTAGAAGGTAACTAGGGATTAAAACACCTTTTCGAAATGTTTATTGTATTGTTTGTTAGTTTTAATGTTTGTTTAAAGTAAATAACAATGGTAAGACGTATTATTGAACTATTTATCGACGAATTTAATAACATAAAAGTATTTTTTTTTTATAAATAACTGTAGTCCAACTAAGATTATTTTATTTAACATTTTTCAACTTGACTATACTCAAAGTTAAGATTCTTAAAAATGAAATTATGAATGCAGAAAGGCCGGTTGTGCGGAGCCTGGGTCAATTATGATGAATAGCTAGTCAACTGCCAAATAGTTGGAAAAATCTTTAAGTTCTTTAACTCACTCTTCGTTCTAACCATGGAAGTTACATCTCAAGTATCTCATAGGCGACTAAATCTGCGGTTACAAAGATGCTTGTTCCGACATCTACATGAGACTATTCCGTCACTCCATTTTGGTTTTATTATTATTTTATTGGTAGTTCTTGTAAATCGTTGAACACGAGCCCGATCTGACCGCAACCCGTACTGTAAAACTCTACAAGCACAATATTTATTCATCATTGTTGTGTAAAATGGTCTCTGACAGCTCTTGATCGCGGTTTAGTTCCTGCGTTTGCCTGATCGCGATTGGTATAAGTAACGCCATCTGTTGATGAGTAGATGAACATTTCTTCCTATTGAGCTACACATAAAGTCAGCTTAAATTCATTTTCATAGATCAATGGCGTAAATAAATTCGCGACCATAGACTTCAGGTTAAACCGTATTCAATACGAATCGTGCACTTGGTCGCACAGACCAAAACTCACACAACTGGTTGTCAGAAGAGTTTAGGGTACTTCTAGGCTTCTAGGCCACGATTAGGGCCAACCGTGACACGCCGAAATCCGCAAATCCTAAATACGTGACCAAGCAACATATTCTCCTGAAAACAACGGCTTTAGCCGGAGTAACAATATTTTTTCTATCATATTTTTCGTTCATTCCAGCTTAACTTAGTGCTTGTGCCAGTTCCTGGTGCACAGCAGTTCATTATCAATAGTCATGGCAGTCGCCGGGCAGCCTCTCTTGGAACACCTCCAGGACACCCTGGCTCCTGAGGAGTATTCCTTCCTGAAGCTGTAGCCTTCGACGAGCAAGTTTGTGGAACCCAGTCGGTTCGTTACGAATCGTATACCTATGGCATAAACGGATTTAAATTATTTGTGTATTTTTACAAAATCCAGTAGATTACCTATTAGGGCCAAGAGTACGCTTCAGCGTCAACGGAATTCAACTTGATTTGTGATAACCTAACCTAGGTGAGTAACCTAACCTGGTCGTCGGATTCATCAGGTCTGCCATTCGTAAGTCGCATAATTGTTGTCGATCAGATTACGAACAGGTGAGCGTGGCTAAAATACATCTTTCCGAATTTGGTTTTTCTGCAAATGGCATGTGGCTTATTCAGGCGATCATTACTCTTTTGAACGCAAGAGCATAAATGCACGCGCATCCTCTATGCCAAGCATGTCACATTTTTATTTAAACTTTATGCACATCGTGATATTTAAACATTTAGGCGGACATATTAATGTCGTTGGCATCCATGGCACGCAGTTGTTTGTCACATGCAATAGCGTTCAAAAGGTTAAAATCATCGCTATCGGCGAGCCCTGGGTAACAATCTCTTCATCATTGTTGGGCTGTTTCGAAATTATATTTTGTTTTCGTTTATAAATTTATACATATTTCTTAAAAAAAAAACATATAAAAATTGTAAGTACCTCACCAGCATCGTGAACAGGGTCCGAGCTACCGGTGCTCGGTGCTCTTGAGAGAGGAATCTCCTAACAATAGACGCCGTGTAAGTACTGCTCTCTGAATCAAGCCCTTGATCCTGCTGCCAAGCGTCTCCTACGATGTTGATTGAGGCCATTTGCTATTAAGCCATTGGCCAACATGACTATCGGCGCAATGACTCCTGTATTCATGTGCCACATGTCAGAACAAAGCCAGATATTTGAATTGCTTATCTTTTCTGTTATCACGAGGTTCTCGACATGCGGGACCGTTTTATCAACAATTATTGTGCGTCGCTCCAATCGATCTAACACCACAACTTCAGGCTTATTGGCAACAACAGTCTTGTCAGTGACGATAGATCGATCCCAATATAACAAGATTACTAAGGGACAAGGGCAGGAAAATTATGATGATTACCATCTTTGAGAACTGGGTCGGGCACATACTTATACATACTAAAACTTCCTATTAAACAAGGTTGTACTTCAAGGAAGTTGCTAGTGGATGTTTTATTATTACTTTTACCTAGCTCTGTAAGTACAGAGCTAGGTAAAAGTATTCCTATTTCCTATAATGAACAAGTGTTCATGATAGGAAATAGGAATACTTTTTAGGTTTCCACAAAGTTCGACAAATAAAAAAAACAGCATTACTTTAGCAGGATATAATCAATCATAAAGTACCTAGCAGTCTACATTTAAAAAATAAGATTTAATAAACAAGACAAATTGTTATTTTTAACTATAAATAGAATAAACGTAGATATAATAAGGCTCATACAACTATTACTTTTACTTAAAAAATATCACCGAATTACGTATCGCGTTGAATTATCACTGAAAGCTAAGCTTTTACATAACATTTCGAAATATACATATATTTTAGAGATCAACAAATTCAAGAAACATTCGATTTCTATAACGATCTAGCTAGTCTAATATTAAGTAAACGTCACTGTTCACTGATGCGTATCATTACAGCATAAATAACTCATTCTAAGACCTCCATATTTCTTTATACAATTTTTTTATTCGAGCCACATTTTATACTCTATAAATCTAAGTGTCTTAGGGAGTTATGATATGTAAATAATTAAAAAGGTAGAAATTACGAAATAGTACCATCAAAGAACCTTGACGAGATCCCAGCGAAAGACAAGACAAAAAAACCACAACACAAATCTATGCTGCAAAATATTTGCCTTAATTATATTACTTAACTGACATCCAAAATAAGCAACGATCGTGTAAGTTCAAGACCAATCGTAACCTTTATAAAAATACAATTACAACAATCCCTTTTTGACACGCTTCAGTAAGCAGGGACTCTATGTCATACGATTTATTGCTCAATATATTTCTTCTTAACTAATTAAGGATCCTTTTTGTCCTCGATATTAGAGGGTCGCGCCCACAAATCCGCTTTGGGAAGTATTCTAGGGAAGTTAAGGGCATGGAGGGCTAGAGCTGCTACTGTTGGCGAAGAAATAGGAGAAGGAAGGATAGCCGAAGATAGTCCTGAGAAGTTGGCCAGACCTCTGGGACGGAGTTGCACGAAGGCGCCGTTACCACAGCGTGCGTGTGATGGAGGTGCGTGATTGTGTTCATCAGCTGACGCCACGAGCTTTCCTGATATCAGCCGAACTCGCGCTCTGCACCCCATGTGCTTCGACGAACAATAAAAGAACCGTCCACCAACTTGTGAGTACGTGTAGCCGCGAAGCACGAGGATATATTTCCCTTTCTCAGTGGGTATGAACTGGACGTCTGTAACAAAGATACATTTAGAAAATATTCCAGGCAACATCGATTGCTCAGGCTAGAAGATGGTAAGTAATGCAAAAATTAATTCGACAAAGCTTTTGTAACACAATAACCACTATTTAATTTTTTTAATAATTTCTGAATTCGATAAAATTTATGTAGCTGGGTAAACACCTACCAATTTATTTTTTCATACAGTTAAGACCAAGATAATAAACTGTGCACAAACAAAAATTATGCAATGGTGGTGCCTTGGTGGTATATTATTTATCAAATGTTGACATTTATTTAAGGAGTCATTTTTACGAATCCTTCAGATATTCAATAACCATAAAACTCAATGGTCTGACATCACGTACAAGCAGTAATCGAAGAAAGCAAAGCTGTTATGTTCTCTCCGCATAACAAAAATACTCTACTAAATCGGATTGCTCAATCAGATCGTTGGTAACATAACAAAAAATCTGGCATACCTAATAGTACACCCTCATTTTGCCAGTTATGTATCGTTGATGTACATGTGTGTAGATGAACAGATTTGCGGCGTTTTTCCCTTGTCTTACCCCGCACTCTTAACCATACCGCTGAGAGCTTATCGGTCCATTTCATACTGTTAAGCTCTTGGTAAACCGGTACTAAAGATATTCGAAAACTAGATACTTAAAAGATAAATAAACAGCTTGGCTGGCACACATCATTTTTTTTTTACATATCCGTTAATTCGATAGTTCCCTAGGAACGGACGCAACGAAGAAGAGGCGGTGTTTGAACTGTTCGATCAGTTTTGGTAATATATGGTAAATACAGGGTGTACCCTTCGCATTCCGTCAACCAAGCACATCAAACTAATTAATTACGAGCAAAAATGATTGCTGATAACCGACTGAAATTTGGTTTTGTATGAGTTTTATGTATTATGTTTACATATAACTAAAAATAAATAAAACCAGCTATTTGCGGATATTATAACGAATATTATGTTAAAAAAATAATTTAAATTTCTTGAGCTATTATATTATTCTTGTTCTACAGGTGTGTTTTTTTTTTCTTTAAGTAGATTTTGTAAAATTTTAGAAACAAGGATGTAAAACGAAATAAAAAATTCACTATCTTGTATTTCCTCCCCGCGTTCTAATGACTCTTCCATGCGGTTCCACATAGAACGGATGAGAGTCAAAATCTTTTGTTGTGGGATGCTATCCCAGTCTTTCATGTATAGCTGTTTTAAGATGACCGAGCGTCTCCGGAGCAGGATCTTTCGCTTTAACTCACCCCAGAGGTGTTCCATGGTATTCCTATCCAGGTTTTTTGCTGGCTCATAATACGGACTTCGCTCAGGTATTCATTTATAATGCCCGCGAAATTAATCCTGGCATTGTCTTGCATAAAAATAAACTCTTCGCCACATGAGGCATCCAGAGACTCTTCGATGTAAAGTGAACAATTTAGTGATGGAGTAAGGTCCAGATACTAAAGCAAGTTCAGTTTTTCCATCGGTACTAGGCATAAGTGTCTCCCCAAACAGTCCAAGAACTGCTACTGTAATCGTCTCTTTATTCAATGTACAGTACTGTGCAAAACGCTTTCTCTCTCTTTGATACACCTTCTTTCTTCCGTCATTACCATACATGATCATACTCTCGTTAGAAAAAAGAACTTTGTTCCATTGAAGGTATGACCAATTTTAGTGCTCACGTGCAAAGTGAAGGCGCGCTTTTTGGGGGTCTGCCATCAATTTTTGGCCGTTAGCTGGTTTATGAGGTTTCAGGGCACGCTCCGTTAATTTTTTTCTAAAGGTACAATCGCTCACAGTCAATCCTTGAACCTCACGGAGTCGCTGCTGCAGTTGAATAGAGTTAAAGTGACGAATTAAATAAATCTCAAGATCTTGCTCAAACGTGACTCGATATCCACCAGATCTTGGACGGCGAGTACACACACATACAACACTGACATTGACTGCACAGAGGTTAAGATGCAATCGTGCAGCCACAACACGCTGACTATGCCCTGACTCCAGCAACGCCAGGACTTGGGCTAGGTATCCACATTTGTTAGGAAATAATATCTTTAGTGGGATGAGTCAGATCTTAGTAACAATCACTATTAAACACGATATTTTTTGCAAACAACAAGGTCTTGAATGCAAAAATTCCACATAACATTCATTTACTGGGTAAAAATTCAAATTCGAATTTGAAGGATGGATTGTATGGGCTTTACTGTCAGCTATTTACTGGCGTATCTTTTTACGATAGTTAAAAATATCCCCTCTTTATATTTAAATGCAGCCTAAAAAGTAAATGCATTACTGTTTTCTTGACGAGAAGTGTAGCTACTGAGCCTGGAAACCAGGCCACTCAATTCCTCAGTTGGGCTAAGGAGATTGGAAGTTCTCTCTCTCCCTTTTCTGTGGTGAAGGCCAATTGGTTTATAAGAGTGAGAGAAGAAAGAGGCCATCTTTGCTTGCGCACTCGCCTCTGCGCTGTTATATCTCACAAGTCTATGATTCGGCTGACATTAACCACCATGACCTTAAATAACCAGGAAGCGTACTATTTTAAGACAGGTGATCTGCTGTCCTGTTAGAGGCAATTAACTGCTTGATTATTTCCCATGGTTTCTTTTTATAAACACTTGCGGTCTCAATTTCTTATTTTTCGTTAATCTCATCGTCGTGAAAGTGCATAATGTCAAACGTAAAAATATGTAACAAGATTCCGATTTTTCAAGTGCCATCTACCAAACCGCACTAGGCCCGCGTGGGCCCAGCATCATCGGCACCCATTCCTTCTCTTAGAGAAAAAAACTGTGTCTCAGCAGTAAAAACACAGGCCCTAGACCTAACAGAGGCCAAACACGTGGACGCCGCCGTGTAGAGTAAAGTTAATACGTCGATTTTAAATTGTTCGCAACAATTACAATTAGTATAGTATTTTAAATTTTAATATTGACGTATTTCTGTTACTTGTCCACCTCACACTCGTGCTTAAACCTTAGGCATACTGTTTTACTGCATACTAGAGTACTAGAGTATTAGATTTGCTCTTCTAATCAGTCTTATTGTCGTGTCTTTGTGTAGAGATGAGTATTTAACTCAACAATTATTATTGCAGCAGAGTCACTAACTAACTATTATTACTTTGGTCTAAATAACTGCTCAATTGCACCACTGAAAACAACAAAATATTAGGTGCAGTAAAGACTAGCGGTTTAATAAAAGAGTTTATTGAAATCACACGGACAAAAAATAAAACAAAATTAATACAATTTAAATCATAGACAGGAACAATTTTTATCACGACAAGTTTTTACTACTAACTACGCTTAATGGAAGCACAATTTTTTATCGGGTCCACCCTTTATAGCAGAACTTTTTATGCCATAATTTTATTTTGCACAGCAACGGATAGCATAAACTTCATTTCACAGAAAATTGTTTGGCAGACACTCATTTATCATACATTCAAAACTCATAATTTTGTAAGTCAGAATCATCTCTTGACATAAATTTCTTATCCATAATATTTAAAAAGTAGAAACATCATATCGCAGAAAGTTCACAGTCAGAATCGTCTTTTGGCATATATTTCATATCGACAATCATCAAACGGCAGAATTGTCATATCGCAGAAAGTTTATAGTTAGATTCGTCTTTGTCATTATTTGTTATCACTTATTTTAATTATTTAAATTTATGTCATTTATTTTAGTTATTAACTTATTACATATTATTAAACTGAGTTTGAAATAATGTCATTTATTCCAATAAGTTATTATCCTAATCTAAATAGTTCATTTCCGCGTAACCTACTAAAAACAATCCTTTTTTTTTCTATTAATTCAAGTCGTTTCTGGCGTCGTAGGTGGTCGTAGGAGGTCACAGTTATAACCAAACCTAACCTAGATAATTCTGCCATCTGCATAGTATGCCCAGTGAAATTATACCAAATAATCATAGCTCTAAATGAACATAATGCCAAACGATATTATGCGAAATTTGAACTCTGCCAATCGTAATTATATTAAATGTAATTCTGCCATCTTATATGTACGCCGGGGAAATTCAAGGTTTTTAACATTATGCGAAACGATAATTATATTAAATATTTTTTATGCATTTAAAATGTTCGTTTAAAGAAAATTATGCTAAGTGTGTTATGCCAAATAAATTTCGGAGCATCAAGATTCTGCCAGATAGAGAGAACCCCAAATTTTTATCTCTAGTTCAAATACTAACATACTAAGCCATATTCAATCATCAGCGAGAGAAAGTAAAGAAAAACCACGAAGAAAAACTTTGGTTTGTTTAATTTTCACTGGTCTATAACACACAAAAAAAACGTTTTTATCACGTTTGTAAAATTGCACTTGTTAATCTTATTTGACTCCACTAATCATACATAATTGACATACGTTTAATGTACCAGGATAGCAATAATAGCATATTTCTGAATAAAGTAACTAACATTGCTTTTAGTGTGCCAGTACTTACGTTAAAACATTTCTTTTTCTTTAGCTAACATTGAAAAACTCTACAAATATTTGTTCTATACTATTTGCAAATATTATTTCCTAATATATATAGTACATATGTTTATGACTTCCTGGGTTCGCTTTCGGGGTCGGGCAGTAGCAACCACGGGGTCCTGCTTTATACCCGGTTAGTGGCAATAGGCTCACCCCCTATTACATTTACTTAAAACTTGACTAGCGATAAGGGTAAGACAGAGATGCACTCTGTCTTACCCTGCGGGGACTACAGGCTTGATGTTATAGCTATCATATATCGATCGCTATCATATATAGGTCGAGAGAGGGCGCTGACTGTGTAATCACGAATCAATTAGAGCTCTTGAATATTTAAAGTTATAAAACTGTTTTAGTTGAAATATCAAAGTGGAAAATAGTAAGCTCTAAAGAAATAAGTGAAATCTAAAAGTGCTAAAAAAGACAAATCAAAAATCCAATGAAGAAAAGTGTTTTGAAGACAAACTTGCTGTGACTAACTTGTGAACCTTAAACAAAAAAAAAAACAAACAAACAGGTTAAAAATTAATAAAGTGATCATCCGTCCACTTATCTAGTGCGAGAACAATGATAACAGTGATAAGCAAAAGTGCTAAAACAAGAAAAGGAACAAAGTGAATTTGCTGTTATTGATTTTAAATTCGCTGAATCATCCACAAGTTTAAACTTAAACTTAGAACAACGCCATCTATTTTCTATTAACATCAGTAAAAAGCGCCATCTGTGAAAAAAAAAAAAAAAAACAAACAAACAAGTATCGATTTGACACATCAATCTACACACGATAATAGTTTTATATATTGGCGACTAGAGGTCACTAACTACCTCCACTCACTAACCGCCTATAAACACATCATGACAACAAATAATACTGAAAGTAAATTACCAGAAATGGTCAAATGCGCAGGTTGCAACCAAGACCTTCCAAAAGAATATCTTCAATGTTATCTATGCCTTAAGTTGTATGATCTTGAATGCGCTAATATTACAGAAAACCAACTTATACATATGTCGGCAAAAATCTAAATTAATACCTTTCCACCCTCGACAAAAAAGTCAAATATATATAAACTATACACATAATGAGCAACACAAATTAGAAACAGTTAACGATTTTACTCTCCTCGGTTTGACTATTGACACACATTTAAATTGGAAAGCACATGTACAGAAAGTTAAATCAAAAATTTCGAAGTTCTCATACGCCTTGCGCGAAATTAAAAAGACTACAAACCTGCAAACCGCTCTTGCCACATACTATGCGTATGCCCATGCTTGGTTGAGCTACGGCATCATATTATGGGGAAACAGTACAGAAGCTCCCTCACTATTTACGTTACAAAAAAAGCTAATACGAATTATAACAAACATAGAACAAACTGACAGTTGCAAACCTTACTTTAAAAAACACAATATTCTTACATTAGCCAGCATTTATATTTTAGAATTATGTAAACTTGTCCGTAAACACCCAGATTCCTATACCACGAGGGATGAAATACAAAATAAATACTCCTTACGCCATAAAAATAGATTAAATTTACCTTTCTCCCGCCTAAAATTGCACTCTTCTAGTCCATATTCTATGTCTATTAAAATATACAATAAATTGCCCGAAAATATAAAACTTGAAATTAAAACTAATATATTTTTAAATAAATTAAAAAAATTCTTAATTAATAAATGTTATTATACGATAAACGAATATCTATCTGATAAATCTAATAATAGTTAATAATAGTTAATACATGACATTCTAATTAAAAACAAATAAATGATAATTCACTATAAAATGCAATACATAAAATAATTTTTAAAAATTGACGGACATAATTCTTATAAAAATCACGCAATTAATATAATAGAATAGAAAGTTAAACATATTTAATAATTATAATAATTAGTAATAAATCACATAAATTAAAGACATGCTTAAATACACTTATAATATAGGAATCCAATAATAATTAATAAAACAACAACAATAAATGACATCGACGAAATTAATAGATAATTATATTTAAATAATATAACACTAATAATTCATAAATGATACCACTGATAAATAAAGCAACTACAAATAATCAATAAACTAATATTTTAATAAATATTGAATTTAAAATCTTATTAAAATGCAAAAAAAAAAATTACACACCACCACAGTAACACCTACACATACAAATCAGCAGAATTATAATAAAATAAAGATGAAAATATATAAGAAAACACATTTCTATAAATAATTGTAAAAATAGCAACTACTTATATTATTATAAAACAGAGCTTCCTCTCCTCTACCCTTTTGCTGTGCCCTACAGGGTCCATAATGATCTCATTATTATAAACTACCACCTAAGTACACATTATGGTAAAGCAATAAAGATATTGAGTATTGAGTATTGAGTATATATATGTATGTCAAAACAATAAAAGTATTATTTGTTCGATTCAAATATATCATACTTACTTTATATTAGTAACTTGTGTCATTTATTTGTTTGCTGACACTGACAAAAAGCGTTGTATATTGTAAAGTATAGGCATATCAAAGGCATTACAAAATATATCTTATAGTCAACTTAATCACCTAATAATATACAATTAAACTTTGTTTTTAACTTACAAACCAACTTAAGGATTTGAAAATGATAAAAATAAATGGCAGTATCAATTTGGACACCTAATATGTACCTTATAACATACTTCCATTTTATTTGACAAAAATATACAAAGCGACTAGATAACAATACAGAACAAAAATTATAAAAAACCAACATATATTTACAGGAACACAACAGATAATTATAAAACATAAAATACGAATAACAATTATACTGTCTTTTTCATGTTTCATTTCATATCAATTTAAACCTATATGAAAATAATATATTACCTAACTTAAATTAAATATGATATCACTAAGTTATTAAATAGTACTACTATACTTAATTAACTATAATGGCCGATGACTTGGATTGTGTCTTATATAAAAATACAAAATTAATAAACCCATAGCTCTAAAATACTTAAATCTATAAATGCTTAACGTTGGTAAAAGGCCGCGGTGCAATTTTCTAAAAAAATGCAGTATACGTGAGTAACACTCTTATAATAGCTATATCGTTTATTCTGACAATTCAAGAACATCCATACCCAAACGGGCACATTTTAAGACGTATCATAAGAATGGACAATGGACACATTTGAGTGGACTAAATATTGATCTAAAATCCGTACTTTTAATATTATAAAAGCGAAAGTGAGTTTGTTTATTTGTTTGTTTGTTTGTTACCTCTTCACGCTTTAATGGCTAAGCCGATTTTGATGAATTTTGGTACAGAGATAGTTGGGAACCAGGAGACGGACATAGGCTATTTTTTATTAAAAAAAAAGTGGGATGTCCGGGAGACAGAGGGAAGAAAAGGGAAAACTTAGCGTCGCTATTACAAATCAATAAGGCGCAAGGGGAACTGTATTACCCCAAATTTAACGCGGGCGAAATATATTTTTTTTTGTACTAAACACCTACCTACTATTGTCGAGCATTTCTCTTTGGTACACTAATATTTATATATCTATCAACCATCATAATAGCTTTTAAGCCAAACGACGTAAAAAAATGTTTGTAAAAACCTACTTGCAAAATAAACATAATTTATAAAAACTTTCGTGTAAGCCGCCATCAAATGCAAGCTTAGCGGCAGTTTTGCAATTTCTTGTAATGTAATTTCTTGGACATAAGCTGCTTATTTCAAATATCTTGCATTCAGACAAGTGCGCTACTTATTATAGTGTATTACTTGGTAGTTAACACAATACCTATGTAAACTAACAGCTCCACTATGCAAGATACTTGTAAGATGCTGAGACTTAGTCCAAGAGATCAATGTTAATCATTTGAACAATGATGTAATGCAATTTCTAGATCATAGAACGAGTATAATCGGCCGCGAAATGGTTCCCCATGGTCTGCTTCAATTGCATCTGTAAGAAAAATAAATAAAACAATTCCTTAATTTTGAAACAATGTCGGACCATTTAAATGTTGCTATTATACATATAAAGTAAATTAATAAAACTATAAAAAGCTTTCAATAATTTATTACTATTTACGTATATTTTTTACAGCACTGGGTATATTATTTTACATTTTATAACACTAGTATATGAAATAATAAAATCATATATCATTTCCGAAAAACGTAATAAACATTACAAAAACAGGAGATTTTCAAAAACTACTGAACAGATTATACAGAAGACTTACTATATGGGCAAACCATAATAATCACAATTATTCAGTCAACATTTTAAACTTAAGAAATTATTTTCAACACTTTTTGAGTATTTTACCTATACCTATATATATATAATAAACTTTATTTAATTTATAACAAGTAAAGATGTTTACGAGACTTTATTTTGTATAAGTGATTGTTAAATAATTTCAATGTCGTTATTAACAATAATATGATAAATATTAGTTGAAAAACAAATAGTAAATACCATAATCTTAACAGTGTAAGTGGCACAGATTAGATTTATTAACAGACTTTTCTATGTCATATAAATACCGTCCTTATGTCCATAATTCAATTTGTCAGGAATTATTAGTGTTTTAGTGAACGCTCAACGTTACCTACTTTTATCAAAAACTTTTTCAGAACGACGAAACAGTAATTTAGCAGCACTCCTCCCTTAATAAATTAATGAGAAATGTAACAATTAAACACAAAAAACATCATTAACTACAAAAAAATACCTTTATGTCTGGTACCTTATATTTAAAAGTTCGTTCTATGTTCAGTCTTTAATGTCAACAACAGGTAAGTTTTTATTTTATCTATAAACTGTACCTTAAAGTCAAGCCTAGTTGATTTACGTTCTTGCTATTTCAAGTCTTTAAGTACACTTTGGCCTTAAAATACGGTTTATCTCGATTGTTTACTAAATACAAAAGCAGGCCAAGTGCGAGTCGGCCACCGAGAGTTCCGTACAAAGTTGTAGATGAATAGTGAAAGTACCGAAAAGGTAATCTTTGCCGTTGGAAAACTGTTATCCCTATACATCAAATTATTTTTGGAATGCATCTTCAAATTTATGGTTCTCGGATTTTTTCCTTTACGAGTGCTCAATGATATTGCTTCTTGCCAAATTTCATGATTGTAAGTGATGGGAAGTACCCTATATTACAGGTTTGGTTTCATTCCCTTTGCGAATGTTTGGGAAACGCAACACGAACTTATAATCTTATATCTTTTGATTGTGTAGACTAAATGGGTTTTTTTTCACAGCTCCAAGGGACCGCAAACCTCAGTATTTATTACTTGTTTCTCTCGATACATCTACGCCTTCCGTAGTTAAAGGGTCTTGACAGACAACAAAGGATTCCTATAGCGTTCCGTTTTTTTTTCCTTTTGTAGTACGGAACCCTAAAAATCGCACAACACGGTTCCTTTATTCAATTATTCAAGTAGGTGTAATACGACTTGTAACCCGCATTGTATTTTGTAGAATACAGCAATGCAACCACAGACTACTAGCATAGAATGGGTAATTCTGTATTGTTTCTTAAGTAACGTGGACGAATTATTAGAAGGCACTTTAATTTTAATTAGACTAGTTTCGTAACTGTGAATGAGTTGCAAAATAACGTTAAATAATTGTCACAGTACAGTCTCAATAGTGGCAGATTACTCAAGCCCGTGATATAATGCGCGGTCGCCACATGCATGGATGCTTAGCTAATACAACAGGAATTAAGGCGAAACTTTCATGCAATCATAACTTACCACAGGATATACTATGGAACTCAAGCCAAGTGTCTCACACAACTCGTTTCTACTTAACTAGTCTACGTAGTAGATAATTTAAAAACACAAAAATTTTAAAATCACAATTTTAACTATTTTGAACCATCGCAAACCGAATTAGCAACCCTTAGCAAATCTTTCAAGTTAGAATCTAACATTATTTTAACTATACACTGAATTATACATAATAATCAGTAATTATTCAAAGTGGATACAGGACCTACCTGTTCACGCGAGTAACTGCAAAATATAATATGGACCATTAATAGGGCCTACTTTGGGTATGATGAAGTAAAACTTGTTTATTGATTATTTTAAAGGACGTGTAAAATCTGAAACATACTTTCAAGTGTACAAACAAAACTGATTTTGAAACTACCTACCAATTTTCAAAGTTAAATTATAAAATATTGGCGTCTGACCGAAACTATGTTTTTTGTGGTTTTTTTTCTATACGAAGCTTCTTAAGTTATAGTTTTTTTTACATACATGATAATAATAACATAGTGTGAATACAAAAACATTAATTAAATGTAACAAATACCGAGTTTCGTTGGGGTTGAAACTTGAAACCGAACCAAAACTTTCAGTCGGTCACAAAAAAATATAATATTACCTGTTAAATAAAACACGAAATCAATAATAAAATAAATGTATAAATAATATAAATGGAGGAATACTCGCTTTCCAGAATTTCGAAGAACCTATCGAAAAAGTCTAGATTATCACCATACTATTGAACCCTCTGTGTTTAAAGTAAAGTTCATAATTTTAAAAATCACCTACTAACAACAGACTGTATTACTATGAAAGCTAGCTATTTTATTTTGAAATTGAATATATATATAAAAAAAAGTCTACAGTTCCGCTTATTATCATAAAGCACTATGAGAAAAACATGACCAAGTTATAAACATTTATAATATATGAAACTTGAACCCGAGTATATTTATTTCATTTAGTTACTTTAATTCTGAAATCAGTTATGATTGTTTATTGTATTTCAATATTTGTTTTATTGCCCACATGCTAGTATTAATACTATTTTTTTAAGACGATCTTAACCCATTCATTGATTTCTACTTAATCTATTTAATGGTTACCTGCTTACAACTACATAATAATATATAAGCACCTGAAGCACCAACATGTTTCCCAATTATATTCATGGAATATAAGTCTATATTTAAATGAACTCTTAGAATTCTTATGGAATCAATAGAGTTTGTGTTTTTTTTTTTAAATAATTGGATTATATTTTATTAATACGTATATGTATAATAATACGTCATCACTTTTCAGTACGATTCTTAGAAAAACGCTGTAACTTTATTACATTCCTCTAATAATGATTATAGAGATACTAACTAACGCCCGGTGCCTGAAAGCATAAAGTAAATGCACTTAAACTCATGCTAAGAGATTTGTGTTGCTTTTGTCATTACAGTCGGCCATTCACAGCAAGATAAGTTAGAAATTATGTTAGTTAGCTTGTGTGAGTTACGTTGGGTTGGAGAAATCCTTTCAAAAACCGAATGTAACGGCTTGTTCAGGACCTTAAGCTTATTGATCGCGTAACTCGAGACAAAGCGGTAATACGAAGTCACTGCTAACTGTGGTTATGGAAACCATACTCCTTGATGACGGCTCCGTCGAAGGTAGTCAGCGTCGCTATGCACTGCAGCCGCCGCTTCTTGCCGCACACCCAGCGCGTCCGCAGACCTCGCGACCTCTCCCTGATGAAGTTCTTACCCTCGTATATGATCATAGGGTTACCTCGTCGAGACATCACGAATATCGTACCTGCAATTTATATTGGAGAGAGTTGATGTTGTTATCATTATACAAATAACATCACGTTTCTTATGCTATTTTCCCCGACTCAGGATACTGAACTTGTTGATGGAGTTAATTATGTATAAACACAAATTAATGCTTTTTAAATAACAACAATAAGGGAATCATTAAGCAGACCTGCCAAACCTGTCTAAGTACGCAGTGAAGAGGGTTCCACCGATTTTATAAGGTACTAGCTTTTGCCCGCGGCTTCGCTCGCGTTAAATTCGGGGAAAACACAGATCTCTTTTGTGATTTGCAGGTACCTGCTGTAGTCTTTGCCTTTGCGCCTTATTTATCGTGATAACAAAGTTAAGTTTTCCCTTTTCTTCCCTCTTTCTCCCTCATTTCTCACTATTGTTTTTTTAAATAACCTATGTCCGGCTCCAGGGCCCCAACTATCTCTGTACTAAAATTCATCAAAATCGGTTTGGCCATTTAGGCGTGAAGATGTAACAAACAAAAAACTCACTTTCGCTTTTATAATATTAATAAGGATAACATACAGCTTGCCTTCTCAATTAATTCAAACCGAAAGCTACATAAATCTTGATCCATAAAACTTCCCATCTCTAAGATTAATTTATATTAATAGCGAGATAATATTAATCGCGTGAGCGATTAAGTAATATTATTTTTTAAGAGAATCCATGCCATTTCAGAACTACTACTGCCATCTATCGGAGCTAAGTAGTAAACCTTTCATTCCAAAAAAAGTTTTGCTTTGTTTTCTATCTTCATCAATAACATTGATACTGTCTCAACACCAGTTACATACATTTAATTATTCTTATCTACCATCAACCCAAAATTCCTGAATCAGAACAATATTTGTTTATACTAAAAAGGTGCAGTAAAGCAGCGCCAAAATCTGTCCACGCTTCTACAAAAACATCTTTGGAAATTTGAAACGTCTTGACACACTAAGAGTTACGAACTCCTAACGCCATCTACATTGGAACCATAAGAAACACTAAGACACTCCACTGCTCAGTTTCCAGCTAAAAACACCGTGGCGTCTGAGGGAGCTAGTGTCGCAAATTCCTTAATATTCCAACTATGTCCTATTTATCGGTACCTACTGTATTTAATATCAAGATTTCCTATTCATATTGAATGTAACATGCCTGCATGACCGTGTATTTATAATTACTTGGATAACGTGACCGACATGCGGATTGAAGTAAACGAGAAACAAGTTAAAAAAATGCAGTTTTACCGTTAGAGAGATTACCATCATACCTTAATGCTTCACTTAACGACCGTCACAGATGCAGCTCTTTAGTTTCTTTAATGGAATTTGGTGAACCGCGGCTTTAGCTGACCTGTTTTTTAGCTCTAAGCTTGAGGAAAATACTTTTTGTTTTATAGAATCGATGTTTGGGTTCAGAAGTTACACCAAGTAATTTACTGTGTAGTAACAAAATGTTTATTGAGATGCTGGCCAAAAATTGTATTAGTATTTTCAGTTAGTCATCGTCATATCTTTAACTTTAAGTACTTAAATCACAAATTAAGACTTTCAACAATAACATTATTATGTTTTTCTCCCCTCACTCTCAACCTAAACTTAATTGTATCTCTTTGAACTTCTAAGCCAAGACCCAAGCAAGAGTATATTGTTCAAACAACCAATTTAGCTTTGAAAAGCGACAAAAACCTACTTCAACGACCAAGTACCTAACTGAGCCAAGCAATTATGGAAGACAATGTAGGCAAGCACTATTAGATGATACCCAGGCAGAACAATAAGTAACGGCGAGGCTACCTGGTTATAATGGCACACGACCATTCTCACGGAACGATACACACGTCTACACTGTTTCCATGATACATAATTTATTGTTTCTTCTATCTGTACAATGTCAGAATAATAGGATACATGATTCTGTGATCCCGTTACATCGGGACCGGCAAAGCGGCAATTTCTGTTAACAGAATAATACAGATCATTAGCTTCATAGAAATCTGTCATTACTGGATTATTGAATTGTGACCAATCGACAAATCATGCGGTTATTAACGGTTCTCTGTTATTGAAAGAAAATGATGTTTTTCTATTGCTTTCGTGTCTGTGGAAATGCTTCAGCCGATCAGCTTATACATCGGCTTTATATTAGGTTTAATAATATGGCTAGTATATAGTATGGTGTACACCGTGTAGCTGCACAATTTCATGTGAGCTACAACGTCCCTTGTTCAATCACGGTACATAAAGACTCAAATAGATAGAATCAACCATCAATTAACGTTTGAGAAACATCACTCATTGTGCACGGGAGCCATTAAATAAGACGAAGAAAGCGAACTTTGATGGGATACAATACAATGAGAAAGGCCGGATATTGATTATCAGAAGCCTATCCCCGCAGTACTGCACATAAATAACAAAATACCTATAAGAGTGTTTTTTTTACATAAAAGGTCGTTCGCACTAGTAAAGCTAACGTTACTTCATTGACGTCAATGCAATTAGCCTTTCTGCATATTAACTAGCTAGAACAGCAACCTACAATTAAGGATAGTGTCAAAAAAACACAAAGTAAAAAGCATAATAATATAGTATAATAGTCAACTCACATCCGACTTAACTCCAAAATAGGTACCTATATTTGTTGGTATAACAGAATAATTAGAGGCCACAATATCTTCAAAATCAAACTCTAGGGCAATCTGCCGTTTTTTAGGGTTCCGTAGTCAACTAGGAACCCTTATAGTTTCGCCATGTCTGTCTGTCCGTCCGTCCGTCCGTCCGTCCGTCCGTCCTCGCTTAATCTCTGTGACCGTTAGCGCTAGAAAGCTGAGATTTGGTACCAATATGTATATCAATCACGCCGACAAAGTGGTAAAATAAAAATTTGAAAAAAATGTTTTATTAGGGTAGCCACCCTATATGTAAAGTGGGAAGTGATTTTTTTTTTAATTTCAACCCTAACGTGTGATATATTGTTGGAAAGGTATTTAAAAATGAATAGGGGTTTACTAAGATCATTTTTTGATAATATCAATAATTTCGGAAATAATCGCTCCAAAAGTAAAAAACAATGTGTCCCCCCCCCCTCTAACTTTTGAACCATAAGTCTAAAAAATATGAAAAAAATCTGAAAAGTAGAACTTTATAAGGACTTTCTATGAAAATTATTTTGAACTTGATTGACACAACAGTTTTTGTACAAAAAAGACAAAAAGTTGTACAAAATAATTTCTGGACTAAGTTTGTAGTATAATCGTATATGCAAGCTTTTTTTGTAACTTTGTTTACATATTTTATTATCCTGAACGTATCTTTTTTCAAACAAAAAAAGAATTATTGAAATCGGTTGTCGCAATCCAAAATTACCACCGAAATTGCACGTTTTTGTATTAATTAGTAACCCAATTCCTCGAGAGATGGCGCTGTAGGTACTTATTACATTGGATCGGGTATTACCGAATTGTTCGGTTGACCTCATAACTGGGAACACTTATTGTGACGGACGGGAAACTACGGAACCCTACACTGAGCGTGGCCCGACACGCTCTTGGCCGGTTTTTTTTACCTTCTATAATAATTTCCATCGGAACTTCCGTAGTTGGGCAAGGAGGGTTTTGTAAAAAGAACACAAATGTTGATTGTGCAACTTAGTCCAAGGGTAAAATGGACACATCAACAATGGCAGTTCCTATGTAACAAACCTAATTTTTACGCAGAATAAATCAGCAGCTGTTTTATTTTAATTTCCCTTTCTTCAGGCTCATTCATCATTTATGTTGATCCAAGATCCTTTAAAGCTGGTTACTATTTGTTTTCATGATGTATAGCATTATTAACTGCAGACGGTTGGCATGGTGCCCCCACGCTCCCTTATGTGAACAAAAATATTAGGGCGGAGGCATGCCTAGCAACCAGCGCCACCCGCATAACAGTAGCTAGCTACCTGTAGGTGTATTTATCTACATCCGTATAATATCGATGAGCATCTGCTTCCCCTAGGCCTAGAAGAAATTACGTTACTATCAGACACAATCCACATTATAAATATTCCTGTACTTAAATCAGCTATTAAATATGACATTAAAGTGAATTTTCAAAACGTTCTTACGATTATACCAGTGCAGTAACAACCCTCAACTTATTACTTACATATCTTAAATACTCTCCAATTTATATCGCTCACAGCCCCCCATACTCTTGCCGTCCATCTACGTTGAACAAATGGCATGAAAAACATTCGACATTCGTCTCTTCACAAAAATAACAATATATTTACTTACTGTACTCTCTTTCATCTGTCTACAGTTAACAGAGCTACTTTTAACGTACTTATCCAGAGACCATTTCATTACATTCGATAGACCATACAATACAAGCTCATAAGAATTAAAAGGGCTAAAAAATCAACATACGAAATAAACATACCGAAAAAAAAAAACAATCAAATAAAGAAACGAAAATCATTAAGGTTATTGCTACACTTACACAGATAGACACGCGTGTGCGTTCGCGGAAAACCCAAGTTTCGGCGGTACGATGACTCTAGATATATACTAACCTTAGTAAACAACTTTTAGTACATTAAACTCGAATCAGCGAGCTAAAAATATGTTCGTGGAGGCGGATAGGCGGTAACACTCCTTACATAGAGATCAAAATCGAACATTTCCTTGGAAGCAAGTCATCAGTGTTGCCGTTGGGAAAAAAATGTAATCAAGTTAACATTTCAATTGAACTAAACAAGTGGTCGGCTGTCCAGTTTGTTCACCGTAACGGTGCGGAGAATGCCTGTGGTACTTCTTCAGGTGTTTACTAGTTGGACGGGCAATAGGGTCATGACGAAATCGTTCCGAGGCACTCCACAACTACTTCGAGAAGCTACGCTATTAAGCTTCACAACTGTACTTATAATTGAATACTGTCTGCCCTTATCACAATAATACTCTTATAGTACATTACGAAGCGCTTTCTAAAAAATCTTTCTCAAAGAATATGTGAATAGCGATTATCTTGATATTTCAATACAATCTGGGAATGTAAATAAAACAGAATGCATTGCTTGCTGCCTTAAACAGTTTGACTGTGAGAAAGAAAAGTTTTTGCACTTCAAATTATTAATAACACATTCCGGTTAATGCAAAGAAACTTGAAGGCTTATGAAACCAATTAATCCGAGTAAATTTTAGCTTATATTAAAAACGATTACTGACTAATGCTTTTCTCCACTTAGGCAAGTTATCACTTTGCACTAATCAAACTCTAAACAGTTCGCTCATGACTGTTTACGTCACTTGAAAGTGCTGGGGCGGGAAGGAAAACTGCGACACATACAATATCTTCTTCAATAACAAACTGTTAGCTAGACAAATATTTAACTTCCGTTATCTAAGCATACCAATTTCTTATTATGTTGTGCGTAGTGCTCTTCCGTTTCTTTTTGTTGACTGTTCTGTACGATTTCTCTATTTTAAATCTCTAAAGGCAAAGTAACATAATCATACCGGAATATTCAAATGATTATTAATATACCCCTCCTTGTGAACAACACAATTACTTAAAATTCTGTCTGAATGTATTCCGTCCGTTGAATTCTTACAATACGAAATGGACTGGTTTAAGGACTAGCATAAAAAATAACGCTTTAGAATTCTTTAGGCACGTGAAACTAATGAAAGATATCTTTCCACCCAAATAAAAGTGTTTGAAGCCGGTTCGTCTACCTGCACCTGGCGCTAGAACATTGAAAGAAATCAAAGTATTCCATAAAAACATGTTTTAAATAGAAAAAGCATCAAAAGGCAGGCAGGACGTCTAGACGTTCTTTTTTTTAGTTCCCAGAACGGGCAGGTAGAGAGGGATCTGTACAAAGACGGATTGATGCATCGAGATAGTATTATTACGGACTGGAACTTATACTTGGATTAAAAAAAGCTAGAAAGGTGGCACAATACATTTTGATTCACAATAACTGACTCGTTAGATCTGTTTACTGCGAGGTCTGCATAACTTGTAATGCGATTTATTTTGTTTTTACCAGTAGGCTGTAAATCAACTACATATTTATGTGCTGAGTTCATTATTAGTTGAAATTACTATATTGACAACGTTATTTTAATTGTCAGTATGTGACTGACTACACTTATCTTGTATTTATCATTGAAACAGGTCATCGCCTGACCTATGGGAACAAATCGAGGAAATCAACAATTGACTCTCTAAATAAATGTATCCCATTGATCCTAATTGATAAATATAAACGAGAATGTATTTGCCATAAATGTTGGCACTAAAGACTAATAATTATATTTACCTATCAGAGGAGTAATTCAATATTGATATAATTTATTTTCGGAATGTCCTCGAGTTATTCCTCCCCTAATGAGAGGTAAAAAGATTTGATTTAAGAAAGATATTGATGACCAGTGGGGTGCGGGGATGTTTTAGGGTTCCGCTTAAGTTTTATCACATTTTAACGACGACACATGCCAACAAAATGTCTCTGTCAAATAGTTCAAGTAAATCCATATTATATTTAAACGCCTTAGGATTTAAAGACGGGCCTTAGGATTTAAAGACGGGCCTTTGACGGGCCTGTCGGTCTAGCGGTTAGTGGCCCTGACTGCTGAGCCGGAGGTCGTGGGTTCGATTCCCACCCAGGACAAACTTTGTGTGATGAGCATGATTGTTTGTTCTGTGTCTGGGTGTGATTTATCTATAATATGTATGTATTTATACATTATATAAGTATGCATATCAGTTGTCTGGTTACCATAACACAAGCTCTGCTTAGCTTGGGATCAGATAGCCGTGTGTGAGCTGTCCCAAGATAAAAAAAAAAAAAAGATGCTTCGAAGAAACACTTAAAAATCATTCAGAACTTGTTAATCACACAAAAATTCTCTCACATGCCGCGCTGGTTATAAATTACAGTAGGTAGCTCTAATAAAATGGTAAGTGAACCATATTTGATGACATCCATCAAATATGGTTCGCTTACCATTGTTTGGATGGCGATCCTACGATTGTATAGCGGTACGTCAATACTGAAGTTAAACAGTTCAGGACCTCCAATTTCAGCAGTACAACAGGATACAGGGCTTGTGTTTAGAACTTTTTGTCAATTTACAAGAAACAATAATATGTAATATTCATCGTGGTACAACAGCCGACATCCTCTCGGCGTTATCCGGTATCGATTACATTACAAAATAATTGTTAGACTGCAGTTCAATTCAAAGGAGTGGGGGTACAATGAAAATCAACTTAGTTTAACAAAATATATTTATTCTTCTACTACACATTATGAATCATGGTGCGGAACTCTACGTGTGAAAATAAAATTGTTTTGATTGAAAGAAACTATACAAAAAAATTGACCATCGATATCTGGTGAATCATCCGCTGGTAGAGATTCAAGCACGATGTATTTTGGTAACAATACTATCTTAGTGTTTTTTCAATCGCAAACAAGCTTAAATTCCGTTGAGACACAACAGTGGTGTTTATCCTGTTCTTTTGTTTATCAATACATCACATTTCAAGTGCTAGAAGCCTTGAATATAAAATTAACAATATTCATTGTCACCCTGGTATCTCTTCCGACAAACACGATTCAAGTCTAAGACATTTTTGATGTTGATATGATTGTTTTCAGAATTTAAAAAAGCAAGCAATAAAAGATTAGGTACATAGAAGTACTTATTATTTAAATAACAGAATTGAGGAATGATATATGTCATGGCTTTATCAAACCTACAGTTTTAAACCGAGATCCGGTTTGATAGAACTCAATCTAAGGTTAGAAAAATATGTTTAAATATTACAAAACACATCTGTGCTGGTCATGGATTACGTAACGATAGAAAAACAGGTCCGGAGCCCTGAGTACTACTATAAAACCGGCCAAGAGCGTGTCGGGCCACGCTCAGTGTAGGGTTCCGTAGTTTCCCGTTTGTCACAATAAGTGTTCCCAGTTATGAGGACAACCGAACAATTCGGTAATACCCGATCCAATGAAATATGTACCTACAGCGCCATCTCTCGGGGAATTGGGTTACTAATTATTAAAAACCGATTTCAATAATTCTTTTTTTGTTTGAAAAAAGATACGTTCAGGACAATAAAATATGTAAACAAAGTTACAAAAAAAGCTTGCATATACGATTATACTACAAACTTAGTCCAGAAATTATTTTGTACAACTTTTTGTCTTTTTTGTACAAAAACTTTTGTGTCAATCAAGTTCAAAATAATTTTCATAGAAAGTCCTTATAAAGTTCTACTTTTCAGATTTTTTTCATATTTTCTAAACTTAAGGTTCAAAAGTTAGAGGGGGGGGGACACATTGTTTTTTACTTTTGGAGCGATTATTTCCGAAAGTATTGACATTATCAAAAAATTATCTTAGTAAACCCCTATTCATTTTTAAATACCTTTCCAACAATATATCACACGTTAGGGTTGAAATTAAAAAAAAAATCACTTTCCACTTTACATATAGGGTGGCTACCCTAATAAAACATTTTTTTCAAATTTTTATTTTACCACTTTGTCGGCGTGATTGATATACATATTGTTACCAAATTTCAGCTTTCTAGTGCTAACGGTCACAGAGATTAAGCGAGGACGGACGGACGGACGGACGGACAGACAGACATGGCGAAACTATAAGGGTTCCTAGTTGACTACGGAACCCTAAAAATGTTCAGAAATAATTTCATTGATAGCAAGACATGCGCAGTGCGTAGTACTACAGTCGGTTGTACGACTGTACGTCCTCAGTTGTACTAAAAATAGAACGTTGAACTAAGGGCGTGTAGGGACTGAGCTGTGACCTCTCGGCGTATCTTGCTAGTGATTAGCGCGCCTGCTTCTCAACCAAATATTATATGTTATGAATGATGAGTACCTCGCAGATCATGTCTTTTGAATGCACAACACACGTGTCTAAATTAAACTAAAATATAAATTATCTTAATTTGAACTAGCATTTGTGGCAGTTTGTTAATTTAACAAAACGATAAATCGTACCTATATTTAATGTAGAACAACAGACAATATTTAACAACTAAATACATGTTAATTAATTAAACATTTACACAATTGAATTGTTTTTAACCTATATATAGGTATATGGGCGGCATCATACAATATATTAGGTAATTCGCGGTATGTACCGATCGCGGGTACTGTCGTTAACGTTAGCCACAATCGTACGTTTGGAACCACGTGGCAAGCTCGATGCTCGTATTTATAAAAATAACACTTTAAAACTTCTACAGCGGATCGTGGATTAAAAGTGGTTTGGCTTGAAATATTTTATGTGGAATAAGTCGACCCACGAATTCCTCCCACAATTATAATTCTATCATCATATTTATGTATCTAGGAACCTACTTATAAAACAAATAGGTAGAAGACATTTTGAAATGTGGAACGACTTCAAGGGAACAAATTTAAAATAAATTTTTTGAACATTTCCTTCCTATTATTTACTGATAAATTGATAATGTTACTAAAGTATCAATTAACACGTTCATTGCCAAGCCAAAATACTGATCTTACATGAATGGCCAAATCCAAAATCGTTGAATGTGGTTTTTACTGTGCTAGTAATACTTATATGTCATGAATCCACAATTATATAAGTTTATATTACACACATTCATAATTTGCCGACTAATTATGTTTTAGGCCTGCAACATAAATGGCCCAGGATTGGTGATCTCAGGTATTTTGTGGTTCAATAACTTCTTGGTGAATTGACTTACAACTTAGCTGTCATAATAACATGTTCATTATGTAATGGTCTATTCAAATAATAAATTATAATTTTTCCTAGAAAAAAATAATTGGCCCAGTCTTTGTGATCTAAGATATTTTGTGGTCGAATAACTTCTTGGTGAATTGACTTACGACTTAGGTGTACTTTTAAAACTTGTGTCTCTATTCAAATGGTACTACGTGCTTAGTTTATTTCTAAAGAACGACAAAAAAAACCCCAACTCGGGTGAACCTTTGGAATTGCACTTGGTATTTTCACTTCTTATTATAAAAACCAGCAAACTTGTGTGAATTAGGACATTGCTTGCATTCCATAGTAGTATTTACTCTATTTTTATTTGAGTAACAATTTCTAAAATCCTTTCTCGCCGTAGCCATAGATTTTCTACCTTCATTTTAATATTTAACATTTTTCAATTTAAGTCAATTTGTGGTTTTGATTGTGATGCGACGCCAGCGACATTCGTGGCTCTACTTAACGAAACCTTTGAAACATAGTTTTATAAACGACAAACCGATACCAACTCAATATGAAGAATTCCTCAAATGCGGAAAATTGTACAATAAAATGACGTAGGTAGGAAGGTGGTACCTAGATTAGACTGTGTACTTTATTTTGTATTTGAAAACAACAGATATTTTTTTGTGTTGTACCAAACATTATCTGCCTAGCCTTTTCCCAACTATGTTGGGGTCGGCGTCCAGTCTAACCGGATGCAACTGAATATCAGTATTTTACATGGAGCGACTGCCTGACCTCCACAACCCAGTTAATACGGAGTAATACGATACTCCTTGGTAAGACTGGTTGTCAAACTTTCGGAACACTGACTACCTGTAACGACTGTCAAAGATTTACAAATGACAGCCGGGACCAACGGCTTAACGTGCTTTCCGAGGCACGGAGGAAACTCGGTATGTAACGGGTGGCCACCCATCCACAGACCAGCCTAGGCAAGCGCGGCTCAACCTAAAGATCGACCCGAGCGGCTTCTATTTATTTAGCCACGAGCTCCTCACGACGACCAAACAAGCTATACCAAACCAGTCTATGAGGAACTCTCACTGTACGGGATTGACCTTATAAAGTGAGGAAATGTAATACTGGAAATACCTAAATAGATTCCATAAAAGAGAGCTGTTTCCATTAAGAAAGAGTAAATGCTGCGTATAGCGTACTTGTACCCGTCAAAAACCAGCAATTTTATATTTATTGTTTGCTATTTATTTTTAGTATGCACTGCTGTTGGCGTACCAAATAAATAAAAGAGCTAATCATGAAACGTAGATAGGTACCTACGTACAACCTACATCACCTTCGTTAATCCAATGTGCGTGTTCAATTACTCGTATTTCCCAAGTAATAAGTTTCTTCTACCTTAAAGTACTACTTATGTACAATAATTGCACTATAAGAATATGCAAATACTTACTTCTTTTCCAATAATGTAAGCAAAATGATTAAGCATTATCGTCAAGATGATAGCGTTATTCCTTTAAAATTAAACTCACATTATTAAAAAAAGAAGAAGCATATTTATAATGGAGAATCAAAATCGTCGCAGGAGACAATCACACAGGTGTCTGTTGTGGACGGTGACGTAGCAGGTGGGCGCGTGCAAGATGGACACGCTCCGGTTGCGCCACGCCGGCACTCGCACCCGCACGCACCACGACGACGATTCCCACGTCTCCCACGCTAGAAACCAACCAACACAACTCCACTAAACACTTTACACCAATCATCGTCCTCTTTAATGCATATAAACGAACATAATATTATACAAGGAAAAACAAAAACAACTCCATTTCCAAAACTTATAATTCTACGTCATACAGTCACAAACTCAACATTTCCTTTGAAATTCTACAAAAGTAAACATTACATTAATAATTCATGTGCACATATGAAACGAACATAGACTATTTTCTATTCTTAAAATACTGAAACACAAAGAAACAACATTTTCTTCAAAAGATTCTTTATAGCGACTATTAACCATAACGGAAACATTAGCGGAAGCGGGGATGTAAAAACGACCTTATTACTACAATGGGATGTTATAATTTGACGGGTATGGTGAGCTAGAGCTGGGAGAGGAGCGGGAAGGGGCACTCTGAGTAAGATTCTGGGGCATTATCGATTGGGGCACCATCACCAGGATGCGAGTGGCGCCGCGCGCATGTCTGGAGCGTGGCGCGCACCGCGTGGTGGCGCGTGGGGCGCGCGGCGCGCTGCGTGCGGCAGCGTGCTCCCGGGTCTAGCCGCGGATCTAACGACCTACTGCATGCCTCGCTGCCTCGCTCAGGCGGCTCAGGGCACGCACACATACACTTTTCATCTTTATTCACTATTCAACCGCGCGAGGGAACCAACTTCTTCAGTTACCTACGTGTAGCTGCGTGCCAGGCTACGAGACGAAGTAAATCAAATCTGCATAGCCAGTAATTTGTGAGCTACCCTACGGCCCCAGCACCTATTGTGTGCCGCTACCCTACTTACCGCACCACGAACGCTCCCATGCCATGTCTACTTAGCATTAATGTAAATAAGTAACATAAATTCAGAAACCCGCTCACGTAACCAGATAAACCTAAAACTCGTAGGCCGCACGAATGCAGTCCGGGAAGGTCGCAGCACCGTTAGATGCTCATTATAATGTTTCATTAATTGAGAATGAGCTTTAACGTTCCCACAACAGAACTAATAAGCGTAAACATCGGTTGGTAGTAGAGAGCGACAATCTATAAATAAATCATAGTAGCATTATGTATCAAAACACGCTACGTCACGAGGTACTACGCAACGCTGTTTACTCACGCACCCCGCAAGCAGCGGGCGCGCCAGTGGGGTGGGTAGGGGGTAGTACGTCAAATTAGGGCATACAGGGCGTAACTAGGCTATAGCGCGGGAGATGGAGGGCACGCCCATGCGATTCCCCGAGCCCTGCGGAACTTTCTTCTTTCATAACTTTGTAGGTATTGATCCGTCACAACTGCGCAATTCATGTCCTCTCGAATACATCCGATACTGCAACGATAGTAACGGCCCGCGCGTATTATATTATACCGCTTGTTTTGGGACTTTATTTGAGATGATTGAATTATGGAATCAACTATACAATTAAGCTTATTTAGACTTGATAACTAGTTCATTAATTGAAATGTATACTTTGACCACAGAAAAGGAAAAACTGAAAATGAGCTTGGCTTTAAATAAATTCAAGTTTATTTTTAAACAAAAAGAAAACTTATAGCAAAAGCTAAGAACAAAGACCATTAAAGCAACACGCCAACCCCACTGATCACCGTGCTTAATTACCCATCTTAATCTAAGTCCCACCTGAAAAGGTACATAAAACAATTCTCAATTTTCGAGCATTGTATACAAACAAAACGAACCGTGGGTCTTGCGTAATACGCAGTCGTAGGGCCTTACTACGTCAGCCGCCCACTCCACCCCCGATCACACTCCATTGCGTGGGCCTAAGGGAAACACTGTTCATTCATTCATACCCTTTAATAAAACTTTCTAGTCTATTACAGAGTATTTCGTGGCTGCTTAGAATAATTAAGAATAATAACTTCACTTTAGTCAATTATATTGTCAAAACACAAATTAATAGGCGTTTAAACATGAACTCCGCTCCATATGCTCGTCGAGTCTGTGTCGCTGTCTCTCACAGCACGCTAGTCACAAGTAAAATATTATTTCGATCAAAAGTTTCAGCTACCATATTTTAACTAACCCATTTTGAATTAGTTAAAATTGTAGCTAATTAATTTCCGATTCTAAGAAATAGTAACAAGAGTTAAGTAATTTTTATTATTAGTAACAGATAACCTGTGACATTTCGAATAAAACTTTAAAGGTCATCTCATTACGGATTAGTCCAAAAATATATTTTTAATGTAGGCGGTGAAATCCTTCGTATATAAACAAACTTAAATAATGTTGTAACCATGAAGAATTTCATGCTATTTCAGCTACCAATTACATAATATTTTAAGAGATTTCATTCCAAATGTAAAATATATCATAGTAAATTAATTACAACTTTTGAATTTAATTATATACGGTAAACATTGAGTCGCAGGTTTATCTTTTACTTACAACGTGTTTATATATATATGCCAATATAGTGTTAAATTCTTACGTCGAATTGTATGAATGGCACAAGCATGATCATATTGTATTGAAAAACTACTGATCGCAGGGAAACGTATTTTATGTCGACATACGAGTATAGAGAGGCGTTCAGTCACAGAAACATTGAAGCAAGTAAATACAAGCCTGGCTTCATCCAGGATAACGAACATTGTTAGACAAGTTAACACTGCAAAAAATACCCAACTACGGGCGTACAGACTGCACAATAAGTACGTTTACATAGATTCTGAATACATTGAAGAATGACTGCCATAACCCACAATTTGGGATTTACAATTATGTCATACAAATGTACTTCACAACACAAGACTTTATGTGATTAAATCGACACTTACGTAAACCTACTTCTCGGACATTCTTTACAACAAACTTAGCGTAATGTCAATTAGTATAATTCAAGATAAAAGATATATATTTTTTGTAAAATATGATCCAGTCTTCCTACAATATAAAAAATAAAACGTAAGACAACTAACTATAAGTACTCATCCGTAATGCTTTAGAATAAGTCAATTTAAAATATTCAAGTTCATTTTATCACATTTTCCATATTATATTATTTCATGGGTAAATGAAGTTATTGTGTAATGGTGTCATCACTACACTTTTAGGCACGTATATTTCATGATATACTAAAAATAAACTTTAAATGAATATTATCTGCATGTATTTTTCTTCCATGTCTCTCTATCGTCATTTCATTAGTCTATTTTTTTTAACATTTCGTCAGATATTCTCTACTAGTCAACCAAAGATGGTAGCGACGTACACGGCAGGTAAAATCTAAAGTTGGGTTGTGTCTCTAATTTGTAGCTTTGTGGACCATTGCTTTTGTCTCCAGATGAGAAGATCATAAAACCTATGGTCAACCACAAGCAAAAAATGTTGATGTCCCCACGAACAACTACAGATGACATATTAATAAAACAATCGCTTCGCTAGCAAAAATATCAACATTACACCTGTACCGAGTTAAAAAAATACATGTTCAAACACGAAGGTGTTCTAAACTTTAGGAACCTCAATTTTAATTTTTTTAAACTATACATAAAGCTTACTAGAATAAAAAAATACAAAATAAAAGATTAAAAAATGGGACAAAAAAAAGTATATAAACTGATTATTTTTAAAAATATATTAAAATAAAAAAAACTTAATTGAATCCTATCGTGTATAATTTGAGCTACCTATATCTGTGGTAGACGTCCTTCTTTCTCACGTACTTGCCATCGGGTGTGAAGTAGTAGCTGGGAGGCGCGTGTATGTGGCGCCCGCGCACGAGGAAAAGCACGTCTCCGGTGCTGGTTCGCGCCGGCGCCGTGATGACGTCAGCGCGGCAGCCAGCCATATCGCGCGAAGAGCAGTACCACTGCTTCCTGCCGTGCGCTTGCAAGTTCTTCAGGTAGAACGTGTAGCCGTCGTGCAGCAGCAGCGACTTGCCCGTTCGCGAAGGCACGTACACTGCTGGCACTGCGTCAAAACCCAACATGTGACGACCGACATTCGGTTAACGGCGTTCGGAACACCGCCAACCGAATGTGTCGATCGATGAACTTCCGTCAGAACATACCGCAACAGTGCATGAACGTTCGGAGGAGGCTCACACAAATAAATGGCGGTTCTAATAGCTCCTCAAACATTCTTCGACTAGACTCAAGTGTTAAGCTACTGCGATTATCAAAGGCACATGAAATTACTACACAACACAAGACTTTTCAAGATTTGTTGCTACAATTAAACAATACTCACAAATATGTACAAGATTTAATCAAAAATTACACATAAAAGTTACCAAGTTTAAAGCTGTAGAAAATAGAAAAGTAATTAGTATTTTTTTGTAATTTAAAATTTCTAACAGTGGAATATACCTCAAACCTATCTCAGTATAAATACGGTTTTATTTTTGATGCTCATCATAATTAGCTACGGTTACAACAATATTATTTAATACATTTAAAATAAGATATATAATTATTTTGATAAATTAGGTAGACAATTCCTTTAAGGAATAATTTTAAATTGCTTTTAGCTCTACATTATATGTACATATTGACCAAAATACTAGGATCACATACACAAGATACACTTTTCCTTAACTAAATCTCCCAGACTGCCACCAAGTACAGCGGTATTACTCGACTTGCTCGATTATAGACTACTACATTTACATATAGATTTAAACATAACGAGTAAATAATCAAAAAGCCTACTTATTATTTTCGCAAAAGTATTGCTTTCAGCGAGGCAGCCCCCAGCTCAAAAAGGCGATGGCACCGGCGGCGATGCATCAAAACTCACCTTCTTACTTTATTATTTTGTTCTAAGACTGCCTCTTACCCAGCAAGTAATTAACAATACCAACATTATATTTAACTTGACCAGAAACAACATGGCAATTAGGAACATACACTTTAGATGACCTAAAATTAAGATCTGGATACACATGTACCAGCCTATTTATTTAACTTAGTTTAAAGCACTATTTACTAAAAAAAAAAATATGCTTTTATTAGGCTTATTTATGTCTACTTTAGAAAACAATAATCCCTCTGATAAACAGGCGTTTTCTTTAAAATTATAAAAATTAAACTGTACTATTTCTACTTACTATCTTGATATTATCGTATAAATTCAATAAATCACTATAAACTGTCTTTTCTTAATCTGTTTCACTTAAGTATATGTATACTTTTCTCTTTCGCAATATTACTAGCAGCCTAATCATTAGGTAGTTATATTTTATATAATAATTAGAATGAGCGCCTGATTCAGAAGGTAGTACTCCTCAATATGGCTCTCAATGTGAGAGGTTCCTGTCTCTGTAGCCCTAACCACCGGTAGCTTGGACCCTGCTCCCGACACCGGCAGAACGTTTATTTTTTGTTTTAAATATTTTTACACGAACAAAAATGTGTCACCATCATCTTATTGCCCTTGTTCCATTCTATTTGGAATTGAAGATACACGTTTTCTTCTTCTATTCCCTGTGTCAGACGTCACGGCATCATTTACTCCTTTCTCTTTCAAATTATTCCTTACCAAATCTATCTATATTTTCTTTGGTCTTCCTCCCTTTCTTCATTCATCAACATTCATTTAATATTAGAGTGATTATTTTAGTCGTTTCGTCCCTTCTGATAACATACCCATACTAAGAGAAAATACTCCCTTTTAATTTTAGTCTTTTTTTCTTTTTTATAATACTCTCTTTTAATTTTGTCACTCGCATTCTCATTTCCGCTAAATGCAATTGTTTTTCAGCCACTCTTTACAGCCCAGCAACATTTTTAAGATAAATTAAGAAAGTAAATGATATTAATAATATTAATTAAATGAAATCTTATTTGTAATTCATACATTACATATATTATGTATAAGACATGCGCCCGAGATGCGTGCCCAGTAACAATGTGTTTAGTACGCTACCTACGTAGAAAGGTTTCTTAGTAGGTAATGTCCAAACAAATTGATGAAGCATTTGCCTCATTACAGATGTTGCATGTATTGTGTCAAGACTTGGCTCACAATCAAAGTAAGTTTGGGGACTCTATAAAATTGTATGAATTTCAACAACGGCGGTGTAGTAAAATGTATCTTCATAAGGATACACGACGTAGCGTACTGGGCACACAGCTAGGGTAGCTGCCATAGCTAGTTCCATTGGCTGTACAAGTGTATTCTACACAGCGCTCTGATTGCTATTCAGACCAAGCCGTTCGCCATACAGTCTGAAAATCGTGCGCAGATGCGCTGTGACGTCTTGCACGCGCGGTCGAGCGGGCGGCCGCGCGGGCTGCGGTCAGCGCTCGTGGTTGTGCACGCCGGAGACCGCGATCACCTCGTTGTTGTACGTGCGCAGGGTGGCCGGGCACTGGAACTTGTTCCTGGCTGCACAGTACCACAACACTCGTGGTTGGTTCCTATACGCGTTATGCGGGCGGTACACGTAACCGTTCAACGACAGTTTCGGGTAACCAGTGTGCGTGTGTATGACTTTCACTGGAATATGGTAATATTGTTAGTTAACTCGATAGTCATACTAACTACTGCATATCTTTTAAGAGTTAGAAACAATTACCTTCGAATCAGCTGACACCAAAGTTTTGTAAGCAAATAAAACGAAGTTTTTAACGTTTAATATTTGTCTTTAAAGCCAACACTAAAATATAATAAAGTCTACAATAGTTACTCCGGTGGGTGATGTAAGTACTTATTTTTCCATAACTTTTAATAATATTTAACTAATAAGAACCTAATGACATTTCTTAGAGCTAACACAAATGGTTATATTTGATCGCAACACTGACGATAAAATATGTTGAGGTACTTAAAAGTTTTCAGAAGAGAGCTTATTTAATTTCCTAAGCACGAGTGAGTATCAAATGGTATAGTTGTTAGTTGTGCAGAGATGCCTCAGCTCCGTGAACACGAGTGTCTTGCCGACCGTGTGCAGGCGGGCGCCGCAGCCGCGCGCGCACAGCCAACGCCGCTTGCTCCGGTAGCAACCCTCCAGCTTGTACCAGTACCCGCCCATTTTCAGCAACTCGGCTTCTGTGTGCTCCGAAGTCTGCGTCAACGGTAACACTGCCCAAGAATTTGTACACAAGTTACAGAGTCAATCATTCGATTGTTCAAAACGTCTTGAAGTTACATTTACATTACATAACATGGCAAGTTGGCAACTTTATTCCAATATAGAATCCCAAATGCACGCATTGGCTTCGAATCAAATAGGGACCCGCTTCCTATGAGCTAATAACAAAATCGATTCGTGATCTTTGCATATATTTGTAAATATGCGTGGGAAAGTTCTAAGGATTTTTGAGAGCAGAAATAAAAAAACCTATGAATCAGTATACGTCTTTTATAAATATACGGAACAAAAACAAAATAATTTCATAATAATTAACTTAGATAATAAATAAAATGTATAATCAGTACAATAACACTCTTAATTCAACAAAAAATATAACAAATATTATTAAAATCTAACATACTTTGGCATAGGAAATAATATATTTAAAAGGTACTGAGTATTAATGAATAAGTTCCAGTCGAGTATTTAAATAATAATAAATTCTAGTATGTGTCGTAAATACAATATACGTACATTACTACGGGAAACCTGTTACACTGCCCTACGATTCCCACCCTACCGTACATATCTACAATAATATATGGTCGTATAAGTTTCTAATATAAAAACTATGCTCGTATTACTTTCTTCATAAGCTTGGTATATTGTGTCTACACAGTCTACCTCTACGGCTAAATACAATATAAATCATAAATATTGGAGTATTTCGTAACATCGTCTATCAGTCGTTCCGCACACTACATCGCGGTCAATAAATAGAATTTTTATAAAAAAAGCATTAACAAGACGGCTACGCTATCATTAAAGCTATACAGTTTGTATACATAATTTCTAAACATTTTGGTAAGAGAATATTGCACACTCACGTTATACATTGTTTTAATATACTATCGTGTAGTTTCCTAATAAATAGCCGCTAAGGCATAACAAGGCGACATTAAAGCATCTACAGCCACCTGTTTTATTGATACCAATAGTTTCCAAATAGTTAAGTATAAATACGCTCAAAAATCTATATCAACGGTTAGTTTGATATCACACAAACCCGAAGGGTTCCTTGTATTATCTATGTTTATATGGAAGATTGAAGTCAAGATACATCTCGACGAACTTATTGCAATTTGCTACACGACACTGTGTATCCGAGATCCATTCAGAGCTAGCGAGAACGACCCACTCTACTTTATTATTCGTATCAATCATTCGGTCAAATTTCATAATATTACCTACTGAACTAAACCTAGGACATGAATAGTATACATGTATAAAGGAATTACATTGACCTTTGGCATAACAATGTAAAAATAATAAGGCTTCCGAAATTACAAAGGAACAAAACTAAGCTCCAATTGTTATGTGGGTGGAGTAAAGTGTATGAGCCAATTCTATTCCTTCATAACGATAAAAAAAAAGTTGGTCACAAATGTGACGGGCTGGTAGTGCGACGCTCCGCGTGCGCGTCAGTGCCTGCCGTCCAGCAAGCCGCGCACGAGGAGGTCGCGCCAGGCCTAGAGCAGCAGCGCGGCGTGGGGCGCCGGCGGCACCAGGGGCGCCGGCGCCGCCACCACGCCGCCCGCGCAGGGCGCCGGACTGGCAACTATCTTGTACTTGCCCATCGGATCCACTTGGAAACGCCTCGACTCATGCTTAGCAGGATTATACGTCGCCGGATGATTGTGTGAACCCCGAAAGTAAACCAGGCGACCGTCTCTCAAACATAAGGCAACTTGACAACGCTCTGCCTTCTGGTAGGACCTCGCGCACCTCCATGTGACCCGGCGAGGGTGCGACCCTCCGTCCTCGTAGAATATGTGTCCGTCTGCCACCAAATGCAGTCCTCCGCGCGCTGAGCGGATGTAGAACCATCCTGAAACAACGGCACGGTTAGACCTAGTTGCGTGTCAAACCCACATCAGTTACCCGTTTTTACTAAATTATTGTGAGAAAATCAATATAATATAATCTTTAACAAGTAATACCTTGAATTGACGCCTTTCCTCCTTTGCACTCGGTTTAGCCGTTTTTTTTCTGATTGTGAAAATGAAATTGAGAATATCAAGTGTAATTTATATTTTCTAGCATTCTTTTATTTTTGATCTAGATGGCACAGCATAAAATGGCAGACGTTTCTAGGTGGCTGCTAAGGGTTTTCAATAACTTAACACCAATTTGTCTTGCCCTCTGGTAACTGATAACATGTGGTTTAGGAAGGTCTGATTACTATTAGATAAAAAAATAATGTTGCCCTTTGAACTTGTGTTTTTATTTTAATTCCTTTATTGTGTTATATTCGTAGAAATAACCCAATCATTAACTGGTGAATATTTTGACAGATATTATAGTAAACACAAACACTTAGGTACGAAGATAAAAAAAATAATTATACTCGATCAGCACAACTAAACTGCGCTCATAAATGTTCTGCGGCAGTATTCCATATAATTTATAATGCTGCATAGATATTTTGGCGCGAATCATAGTTGGAAGTAACGCCGCCATCTTTTTTTTGTAATACAATTTCTACGGATAATTTCTCAAAACTAATTTCTTAAATCAGCGCCCTCCTGATAGTCATTAAAACGCCACGATGCACTATAGAGTTGTTCTTAAGCTCAGTACGAATGTGCTGATCGTCTTAAGTTTCTGAAAAATATCTAACTCCAATGGAACAATTCGTCTTTATTGTTGTTAAAAATACGGCGAATATATTTTTTTGTAAACAATGAATGTTCCGAGTACGTTGCCTGCTGATGATGACAGACTGCACAAAAAAATAGGAGGTTAGGTGTCATAATGAAAGTCCAAAGTTACTTCAGCGCAATATAATCGTTTCTTTGTACCTATACACAAGAGACGCATCTCTCTACTACCAGCTACACAGCATAAACATTCTCTGATCGACAACCGCCGCTTATAGCTACCATAATACTTTCACGACTAAACATAATAATAGCAATAAAATATCTTATCACAATAAAAATAATACTTTAAAAATAATACTTCAAGGTTAACATATAATCGTATACATTTCGTATGGTTCTTAAAACAACTGGTGTGGTTAACTTAAATGTTGTGACAACACTCCCCGTAAGTACAACCCACGGTTTAATAAACGCTTAAGTACTCAAAAAAATATAAATGTGTAAAATAAAAAAGTTGTAAAATAAATCTTAAAATATTTAGATCTCACTAAAGAACAAACTTACAACTACAACGTATACATGAGTATTATTATTTAGTCAATTGTTCAATAAATGCAGTTCCTACTTTAACAAGTTGTTACACATTACTTTCCTAATCGTATACATGACATGACTTCGTAACATTCCCTCTATGACCTAAGCGCCCGCTGACAACATAACCTGACATTCGTATCGTCGAACCGAAACCAACCACTTCGGAGACCACGCTCCGATGCCAACAATCGCAAATTGTATGTACAAATTCACGAATAAAATTGTAAAAAAATAAATGTAAAAATAATGTATAAAAATACTTAGGATATCATAAGAGAACTATCACTTTGTACAGTACACTACAACTAGACCGTCCGGTTCGGAAGAGCTGGCTGAGACGAGGCCTCTGTAGGCTAGTGCTGGCTGCACAAGTGTATTAGAGCCAACTGTGAGAGAGCTGAACAGGTAGCTGCCAAAACTTTCCAGACATGCTTTTATTATATATAGCTAAAAGCTACCTTCGTTTTAGAGGCCACAAGTACCTAGACCAGAAATATTCAGTCTCAAATAATTTGAACCCGGACGGCCTTCACTAGAACTTATATATTATATAGTCGTATACTTCACACAGCGCAAAAATATCTACTAATTAAATGTATCTACTGAATACAGTATAATATAGGTTATACATCATAATAATCTCTTTGGAGAATAAGATAAGAGAGTAAACGTGCAAACTATAGTTCGCAAAATCTCAATTGCGTATACATGTGTGTAATCGACAAAGGCGTATACAGTTCAAGTCTAGACCACCGGCGGAAAGGCACAAGAGCAATTTGACTTTCCACTCGAAACAATAGTTAAGTCCAGCTAAATGACATTCAATACTGCAAACAACTGATCATGATTACTCCTAACCTACGTTTTCCATCCGTATCTAGCGTTGAGATCAAAATCTGTGCCGTATCCTTCCTCGTTTAGTTCGCCGGTGGCCGTTTCGATGACAGACAAATTGACTAATCAGATATGCCCGTCGTGCTCGCACATAGCGGTGCTCAGAACATCGGCGTGAGCGGCGTGGCACGCACGCCGCACGTGTGCGCGCTGTTCATCTGCACGACACGCAACCCAAACGTGTGCACAGCGGCGCGGCAGCGCGGGTTGCGCGAGCAGCGCCACCACACCTTGCCACTTGCTGCGCGCCCGTTGAAGCAGAACCTGTGCGCGCCCACCTCAATGGCAGGCTTGCCTCTCTTGCTCAAGCAGTAACGGAACTGTCCCGGGAAACAAGGGAACGGAAACGGCAGACCCAGCGTCGGCGGTGCCTCCGGGGCGGGTGTTACTGTGCGTCCTGCAACTAATCATCTTACTGTTAATGCATGCCTGTATTTTACTGCTACAACTACGTTTTGAAAAAATACTAGAAAATAATAAATATCGCCTCCGTTCTTGTACGATCGTGACAACTAAACTTACTACGCAGCGTGATATGAGGTATAACAACAAATAAAACAAAAAAAGAACATTAATCTTAAAAAAATAATTTTATTATTTAAGTAAGTATAAAAGATAACTAGCACTGGATTATTAGTTTAATAATTCCAACCATAATTTGAATATTGCAGGATATTGTCTACCTACCTAGTTAAAACAACATCTAGCTCCTCAAAGATAATTCTGAAATTTTGACTAGTACCAAACTGTGGTGTACTAAACGTTACGATCACTTGGAAGTACAAACATTAGAAAGACAAGTTTTAATGACTAGCTTATCACATGAAGTACGATTCCATTTTGACTTGAATAGCAGAATTCTTTCTGTTCTTAATCCGATGAATGCGCTTGCGCTTTTTGATATTGCCATGTTCGTGCTGGTAGCCCATGGCGACGATGCGGTTGTTGCTGGTGACGGCATAGCACTTGCAGCCATGGTCGGACTTGATGCACAGCCAAGAGGTTCGGCCGGCGAACACTTTCCCGTTCCTCCTAAACCGCCAGCCGTCCACAACCAGGACTGGGTTCCCATATCGAGACACACTCCATTCCGCTGAAAGCATATTTTCGCTACCACTCTAATCGGAACATATCGAGGTGGTTGGTGTCCTTAACCTTTGCTCAAATAAAACAATCGATTATCAAAATATCTTATATTAAACACATAATTTTTGAAATATTGTTACCATCTCATTCTTTAAATTTAAATGAGAATAAATTATAATTTAGGTATCGTAAAAACACACTTTTAAAAATACTGCTTGAGATCTTATAACATACGTATATCTTGCAAGTTTTTTTCTGAATACAAATAAATTCTACAAGATTGATGGGTAATAACAAAAACACATTATTCAAATTACATTAGATGATGCTGATAAATAATAATAAAAATATTTAGGGCCTTCTCCATTAGATACTACTTCAATGCCCTTAAGGAAAAAACTCATAGGAAATAGGTACATACGTTCATATTGTACTGGACAAAAAGTGAATAACATGTTTGATATAAACTAGCGTTTGATTGAATGTTCCTGTACTAACATAATTACGAACCTAATTATTAAATCTAGTAAAGGTTAAAAATCAAATTCAAAAGAAGCGTACCTACCTATATATTAGAGTAATAGAACAATTTGACTGTGCAGAAGCAAAATTAACGATTAAAATCTGTTCTCTTAGATAACATTTTACAGATACAATAGATTCATATCTAGTTGATTTAACATTTTCTCCAATAGCTACGCATTATACGACTGAGAGACATTTATTTAATTTTTAGACAAACTTTACTAAAGTTTTTGATTCACACACAAATTAGAACCACATCATGTAATACGAGCCAGTGATAGTACCTAAGTACCAATACTTCTGATAAAAAATCATCTTCGAACTGATGAGGAATAAGTCGTGCATAGTATAAGATAACCTTGTCTGAAATTATTTATAAAATGTATATTAAATATATTTAATCAAACTTTAATTTTAATATTCTAAAAAAAGGTTGTCGAGTTATAAATATGTACCCAGTCATTTTTTTTATTAGAACTTATGATGTCAATATTAAATTAGTTTTATTCTTGTTTACACACGTAAATCTCGCGACAAGCTATTTACATCATTAACATTTGTGTTTGATGTGTTTGGTTTAATATTATGAAATTTGTTTTCTTCGTTTTAGAACATTTAAATTAAAAGCTTGATAAAAAATACTGCCATTTTTTTCTTATTCTTCCCAGCAAGCCCTTTCATGTGATACTCATAATACTTTAGTGAATAAAAAAATAACTAGACCGCCATCTTGTGTGTTCCGCCATGTAGAAACATGTTACATGGCTCACCATGCATAGTTATCTAAAGTATACAAAATTTCAGCTCAATAGGTACTTTCAAATTCAGTTGCAAGTTTCCACCCGAACATACATACATTACAAGTTAATTAAGAGACTACCAGACCACTTGCAAAAACTATAAGTATAACATTTATGAAACATAGAATGAAATCCAAAACATTTGTATTCAGTTCTCTCGGATCTTACACAATTATGGTTTTTAATCATTTGAAAAATCTGAAAATCTAAATCAGAACATGATTTAAAAAATAATAAGTGCTCATTATTCTTATCTATTACAATGTTTACATATTTAAATATGAAATACACATCAGTCAGTAACTTAACTATTATATGGTTCCTGAAATTCTCCCCATAACAGATTAATTGGTTATATTTAAAAGCTTAGACAAAACACGTATATTCTAAAGGAATGCATTTTGTAAATATCACGATTGCTACGTCATGGATTTTCACAGCCACTGAAGCCACTGGGTAATATATATATATGGCCAAAAATTCCACAAAACAGCATACAGGGATGAGACTTCCAGTGCCCTTTCATGATCGACATTAAGGAATCAACGGTGTTTATATAAAACATCATCTAAAAGTTATTAAACTATTCTGCTATTGTCTTAACTTTATATAAAAATCTAGGATGCTTTTAATCAGTACCGATTTCGTCATTCAAAAGCGTTCAGGTCGTGGCGAACCTTGCCGATCAGAGGAGCATTCCATTCTTTTAACTTATTTTCGACTAGACCCGTAGCGTTAAAGTTATCAGGGGTAAAATTTGGTTTGTGTGTATGGTGACCCTTCACGCGAACGAAACGCCCTTCCATTGTAGTCTGGACTCTGCACAGACAACCCTTGGAGTCTTTATCACGGCATGCCCAGTTCAGCTTATCCCGATATTGATTATTCACCCAAAATTTATTGTTTCGGAATATAAGAACCATTTTGCCAGCTCTGGATGGCAAGAAGAAGGCTTCTGCAAAAAAAAACGGTACATTAATATAAATCGTAGTAGTTACAACAATAGCAACATTTTACACAATTACTGTCATTTCACGTTTCAGGAAAACGACACAATTGGCCATTTTGAGAGCAGTGTCGAATAAATACACTGCATAAGGTCGAAACCTACGTAGGTGAGCTACCACTAATTTCTACAAGTTACGCCACGGTTCGCAACATTGACAAAACTATACAGTAGTCTCTTAGAAATTACATTATCCGTATTTGCAGCATAGATCGATAACAACGATTCTAAAAAGGAGAATGTGTAAACCCTTAAGTGCGTCTACGCTCAACGAGCCAAACACATGAACAAGTGAAGCTCGCATTCCCTAGGCAGAAGTGCTAGATCGACGCTCCTACATCCGTGTCTATTAGCAGTGTAGTCGCAGTTTTCTAAAATAAATAAAAAAAACGTATTTTTTTTATAACTATTATAAATTCTCGATTTTTTATATAATACTAGCTTTTGCCCGAGGGTTCCCACGCGTTAAATTCGGGGTAACACAGTTACCCTTTCCTGATTTACAGGTACCTGCTACCTGTAAAAAAGTTAGCCTATGAACGTCTCCAGGGTCCCAACTATCTCTGTACAAAATTCATCAAAATCGGTAAAGCCATTAAGGCGTGAAGACGTACAAACAAACAAACTCACTTTCGCTTTTATAATATTAGTAAGGATTAATCTCTTCTGAATAGTTTCTATAAGCTCGAGCTCCCAACTATCTCTCTGTGCCCTTTGTGTGTTTATATCAAAAAGACTTAAAAATAAATTATTAGTTCGACTCATGGGGACGAACCAGCATTTACATGTTAACAATTATTGCTGTTAGCTGTTTCTTCTTAGGGATTCCTTACAAAAAAAGTTGAGTTAAGAAAAAAGAACAAATATAAGAAGGTTTTTTTTATATTTAAATAACGAATGGTGGTAAAGCAAAGCGAAGTCAAGAAATTATAACAGACACTAATCTAACAAAATTTTCATACGAAAAGATTTTAGCAAACTGTCAAGCATTTCAACAATCAACAAAATAACCACCAAAATTTAAAGTGATTTATTTATTTATTACCCATAATGATAAAATATATTAAAGAGTGAACATTTTCTTAGTGGTTTTACTATAGAACTTGGGTTTTGGGTGATTATGCGTGTTGTCGAACCGGATGACTTCCCCGCGCTTGTTGGTGCGGGCCGTCGCCCGGCATTTCAGGTTCTTCCTACGGGCGCACACCCAGTAACCAGGTGGTGTCTCAGTAAACGAGAACCCGTCGATAATCAAGTTCTTCTTACCCCGGCCCGTCGGTATGTACGCAGCATTTACCTTGCCTACAATAACAACGGAATTAAGAAGCAAGTTTTATTTTTATTTATCAGTAAATCTACTAAAATGTCAAGTGACAAAAAAAGTAAATGGATAGTAATTTTATTGATCTAAGTGTCACAAAAAACATAGATAGGTTTATTCCAAAAAGAGCTAAGTAAGCTGTAAGGTAATCAAAACTAAAGGAATCATGTAAATCTAATATATAAAATTTCCGTGTCACAATGTTAGTTACCGTACTCCTCCGAAACGGCTCGACCGATTCTTGTGAAATTTTGGGTACATATTGGGTAGGTCTGAGAATCGGCTAACATCTATTTTTCATACCCCTAAACCTCAGCGGGTGAAACCGCTGGGCACAGCTAGTAATATATAGATACAAAAACAGATCATGTTTTCCTACTGAAGCGTAGCAGCTATGTAGAGTAAATACATAATTTGGTAAGGCTGGGTAATTACTTCTAGTCAGGGTAGCGGTTGGCTAACGTCATCCCTCTTGTTTAACAACCGGGATGTCGTCAGAACGCCAAACTAATATTAATACCGAATTCAGAGACAATTCATTTTTTAACTTTGTTAACCCAAACTTACTTTTTGTATGTTCCGATGAGTTAATGACTAGCGGCGATACCTTAAACCAGTAACAATACTTGCGTATTTTAATTACTTATGAACATGTTAGTGTCCATATGAATACTTTTTTTAAACTAATTTTTCGGTGGCTAAGTATATTTTTAAACCCCGAAGCAATTACTTTTAACAGTTTAAGTATGTACCTGTGCCATCGTAGCTCCAACGGGTGATCCGACTTTTTAGTTAAGTATATAACTTTGCATGTTATAAGTGCCATCACTGGTTAAAGGCAAAGCCCTTCGTTAGTTAACCAGAACATAAAAATACTGTTTTGGGACCGGTCAGTTTAAGAACACAAACAGAAAAAGAGCCCTAACAATCAGGTTACTCATGATTATGCTTATCATAGAACAAAACCACATCAGCATCAATCGTGTAAATGTTAGCGGAACACTTTTCAGAGTGAGAGCACTTCCATCTAGTTTTTCCATTAGGGAATTCTCTATCCTTTATGAACGTAAATTTTCCCGTAGAAATCACTGGACATTGTCGCCGTGAGGTCCTCCCAAATTTGAACTGCGACAACTCCGATTTGAGACCTGCCAAAAGGCTCCATTAAAATTACACGATACATCATGGCTTTTATCATGCATTAGATAATATATTTTTAGGGTCTTTAAAATAGATGTCAGTTTTAAAAATTGTAGGCATTATTTACATAAACAAAAAAGAATTTTTAAATATAAACTTTAATTTATTTAAATCTTAAGGAGTAATACTCTCGATAAAAGTAACGATGTCTTTCAAATCGATATTTATAATCATAATATCAAAACTAATGTAGGTATAATAACAAAGCACAGCTAAAATTTTCAATAGGGAATGTTCAGTACATCAATTATTTTAATTGACAATATGGTCCCGTTGTTACACACAAGGCACATTTTCTTAAACTTAGGGTATAACATACCTACGCCAAATATCAACGTGTAATAAATACTCGAGTTTATAACCTTACCATAAGTACATAAAAAAATAATTAATATAAACACTAATTCTAGCTAATGATCGTATCTTATCACAAGTTGGCATTGACAGTGCATTTATGTAAATTACTTATTTAATGTCTTTTAACGTTCCAAGAAAACTTTATAACAGCTTCGATGGAATTCTCGCTTGATTGTGTGATCGACTTTCTACCGCTAAACGCATCAATCAAAACGATAGTGCATAGCAAAATATCAATACATTCCATTTTAATATTAGAGGAAAAATTATGAATAGTTCAGTTCATTTTTTAAATCTGGTTATAATATAACAATCTATGAATTCCAAAGCACCACATTAAGCGATTGAGGCGGCAGTGTACCTATGATATGAAATGGAATCATCGTGGAAATTGACGTTTGGTACACAGTAGTTAAGCATTGTACCTCTCAAACTTACGTAACTCATATCCCTACATTAAGAGCTATGTAAATTATTGTCTAAATTATTGCTTGAATATACTTAAAAAAGTGTATGCTCAGTACAAGAAGTAAGGCTTAAAATAATGCTGTCTTTTTACACAATTTAACAGAAGAGGTCATTCAATTTCGGGCGACTGCATCGCCAGGGCGTCGAGTGTCGTCACTGGAGTTGCTGCAGCCACAGAAGCTGAGTTGGTTTCAACACCTTTGCGCGCGTTCGGTCGCCGAGAAGGCAAACAGAGAGCACGCGGCGGATGATTGTGCATCCCCTTCACGGCCACCACGTTGGACCCTAGCATGTGTATCCTTGCCTTACAGTTAGTCTTCTTAGAAGTACAACGCCAAATGACCTTGTCTCTCAGCTTGGACTCCTCGCAGAAGGGGAACGTGTTCACCATCATGATCACTTTGCCGCGCCGCGACTTCAGAAACTTAATACCTGTGGGAGAAGCACACGTCAGATATCTGAAGTAGACCCACACTGTGATGTGACCCAAAACCAAACATACCGTAACGGATAAGGAAAGTTCGGGGTAAAATAAAACTAGCGATTATTTATAAGTACAATTTAATATGATTTCACAAAAACATACCCCGTACACGAACTAAAAAATCCTATGATATAATGGTATAAGTATAAAATTACACTAATAATTTAAATATAAGACTTGTATATGAGTAGTAACACTTTAGAGTTTTTGAGGTAGATAGTTTGAAATAGGAGCAGAGTGTTCGATGTGCGGTACATAAGACGAAGCCGTGGCGGTAGGGTCAACAATCAACACACGGTTATCATGCACTACCTACGAGATTCATAATATTAACAACATGAGCAAACATAGAAACAGCACGTGACTCCATCTTCAAAACATACGAACATCGAAAAATTGCAAATGTTAAGGAGAGACAATAAATGCGAGGTAAATATTGCGTGAATAAAATAAACAATATTTACAGCACAAGTTGTAAAAATCCTCACAATAGCCTTTATACGCACATATAAACTCATAAATCGTATCTTATATAATTGACGTATATTGTCATTGCTCTAAAATATATTATACATATTAAACTTACCAAGTATTACAATTACCTACTAACTATCGCCACGGTTTCATAGTAACGTATATCGCCCATATTATTTGGCTTAGTGACAGTAATCAGGTACGATAGAGCGTGCCAAACAATCAACACTGGCTGACCATATTGATGACAAGGAGCTTCAGACGAAACTAGCCCAGCAGCATTTTATTTCACAAACCCACACAGATACAATACATACTGTGACTGCGTTTTATCTGAACCCACTCTTGGTTTAAGTAAGTACACACTGCGAATATCTCTCGGAAATAAATCTGTGCAACAATCACTGTTAAAAATTTGACACGGTCTATAATAACGCTTATATAAAAATGGTCAATATTAAGTAAATTCACACACATTAGACCTCCGTAGAACTAAGTCATCTAAATAACAATTAAAATTAGTAAAAATTTGTACTTAAATCAGAGTCATACATACAAAGCGGATCCTCGTTCTCATTGCCTTCGTTCTTGAATTTGTTATCTTTCGACGAGCAACAAAGTAGTTAAAAACAATTCATAAAATATATTCAGACAAGTCTCAAAAAGAGTCTATTAAATTTTAATTAATTTAAAGTCGTTAACAGTGAACGATCGTGTAAACTAAGTAAAGAGGTAGTTGAGTTTCGATAATAACTAGAGGTAGTGAGGCGCACCGGACCCTGCGCGGCGAGCCGCCCCGGCGCGCCTGATCCTAGTCTAAAGCTAACCTAATCTTACGCTACGACACCTTACTCGAGTAAAGCTTCTGAGTATTCATTCTTGTATAAAATTGTATAATTTAAAATTTAAACTAATATGTAAAACCCGTATAAAAGTGAAGAGGTAGATGATTGAGCTTAAGTACTTTTTAAATCAATCCTAAAGAGCAAAATGTTGGTTGCTCAAGACAAATGCCTTTCGAATATCTACTGTAAAATTCTTATAGATTAAAGAGGCGGACATCTAAATGTCTTAGTAGCAATAAGTATCTGAAAAGTGTAAATTTTATAACTCTCAAAATAAATTAAGTAATTCTAAGTACAGTCCAGGGGACGTCATATTGCTTAATTTCGAACGAGTTTTCTCTAAATCAGTCACCGACGCGTCGTCAGCGACCGCAGCGCGCGGTCGCCGACCTTACCATACACTCGTGTCGACAGCTGACTCGGCTGCGTTCGCATGGCGCACCAACCTGCCCTGCCTGACATGACCAGCTGTGAATATCGCGCAATGTCCGCCTAGCGCTACTGGATGATACTGCATACTGCACGGGTCGTAAACATTAAATCAAACGCTAAAGCGGCCGTGTTCCGGATAATAACCACATGCCTAAACCTGACATCAATACGAGCTGACACCGTTATACATTCAGAAGTTCTTACATATATAACATTCTTATTAGCCCTATTCGATTGGATAAATAGCCCACACCTATACGGATAACTTTATGGATCTCGACGAGACCGCCTAACCTAATACGCCGCGACGTGTTCACTCGTATTACTGGTTGTCTCCTGTGTTCCCGTCACTGGTCGTCGTAACATCCAATACACCACAACACCTACTTATATGCTGACATACATTCACATTACCGATACTGAATAACCAACAATAGCCTTCGCTGAACCCTAAGTAAACGACACCTTATCCCCTCTTAACCTACCTAATCATATTAAATCTACATCCATTATGCTACATTCGCCAAAAGGCGGTTAGAAAATATCGAATACTCGATGATCATTGTCAAAATCGCTTATAAATTAATCGTGAACTCGTATTAAAATCGATCGATGTTCGTGTGATGCCTCTTGTAATAACTAATCTTCTTCCTTACACGGAGTGTCGACGAGAAGCGGCTTCGCAGAGTTGTTGTGCTGCGCAGTGGGTGGCAGCGCGTTAGGCGAGGACTGCGCAGGCGGGCCACCGGGTGCCGCACTCACGGCGGCGCTGGCGTTGGCGGTAGCGGTGGCATGCGCAGTGGCGGCGTAAAGCGCCAGGGCGTGCTGCAGCTGCAGCAGCTGGTGGTGCGGGTCCAGCGGCGCAGGGGCGCGGTGTCCCGACTGGTGCGGCGTGCGCACCACATAACGCCCGTCCGCGAAGCGGCGCACGTTTGGTGGAGCGTGATTGTGCGCATAACGAGAACGTACGATGCGCTCGTGACCTTCAGGGCCTTCCGTGTTAACGTCAGCTAGACAGCGAGATGTAAGCCGTGAAGAACAGTACCACTGCTTCCTTCCATGGGCCAAGTTATTCTTCAGACGGAAAGTGTAACCGCGGTGGAGAAGAAGACGACCTTTGCCTGCGCGGATGAAGCGCGCTGAACCAAAAAAAAAACAATCGTTAATAATTGTTTACCACCACCAAAACCTTATCTTTATTAGCTATTTCACGCAAAATGATTGACCTTTTTAAGGCTACATATAATTTCATTTCACGTGAGATAACAGGTGTAAAACTAAGCATGCGCCTAAATATTAATCGACGACTATCATGGATTAAAAAACTGTCCATAGTCGTCAATGGTTTTTTTTAGATTAGTAACTTTACTCCGAAAATGGAAACGCAATAAAACAAGTGAGGTGTTCATTACTTTATTATACAGAACAAAATGAAAAACCTGATTGTGTCAATATTTTTATTTCGCACATTTACACTTACTATAAATTACACAGCTCTTGAACCACTCGTATATTAAACAATCATTCAGAAATAAATTACTGTTTTAAATTTCTCTTGGAGAAACGATAATTTGATGAGCAAGAATATTTGGCACATATTATATCTTTGGCATTAGTACTGTTTACGATGAGCAAATGTTGCAAGACCGAATTGTTTACAAACATAACACTAAAAAAGATAAAACTAGGAAGACTAGAATTTAACTCCTATTTTTATCTAAACTTATTATGTTATCTATCTATGAGGTAATTGATACTTTCAAAATAACAGTATCTTTTATTTTATGAATAACGTCCTACACACAATAACAAAAATTAACATAGTTTAACAAACTGAGATCATAGTTTATAAGTAGTTGTATGAGCTTATTATCACAATTTTTGGTAAGTAAATCATTGTACTTGTGTTCACTAGAATTACCTCTATGGCACATTCGAAATCAAATAACGAGATCACATTAACTATTCAAGACTACTACATTTCAATTCTATTGAATTGAGTCTTGTCCTACATTTTTCTTTACACTTAGAAGTCAAACCTTATTAAAAATGATTTTCTCTCTAACACCAGAATGCAAATAAAAGCTAATACGGGTTCCACGAGTCGGAACTGATTGCTACTTTCTTGATATGAGTCTAACAATGATTTTCTACTAAATAGTACTAATAACGGACTATCCAAGCGTTGGGGTCAAAATTCGGCAGACGAGGAACTAGCAAAGGAGTCGGGGGTGAAGAGGAGCCTGATGGTGGTGCTGAAATAGAGGTAATCAGCTGCGTAGGAGGATTGATGTTCGGGAGTCGCCGACCGCAGCGACCAGCGTGATTGTGTTCGCCGACTAGTTTGTGTAGGGTTCCTTTCTGAGTGTAGGCCTTGCAGCCGCAGCCGCCCATGGTGCAGCGCCAACGCACGACGCCGGAGCGCATCGTGTGCGCGGCGTAGAAGCTGCGCCCACGCACCCACAGCCGCGGCCGCCCGCCCGGCCCCACGCAAAGCCGAACGTACTTGTTTTCGCCTAGCAATACAACCACACATTTCATCAGTTTTTCGTACAACAAATTTAAGGTCATACCGTCAGCAACATGCAATAAGCTTAGTGTTATGAATTCTCGCAAGCATTAATAAAAACATGAACAGTGAAAAATGTGAAAATGTTATATTATAATTGGTTAAAACAAAAATGATTTAGGGTGACCCATGAAACTATATAAACTGAATAATGGTTACGTACATATAAAGTCAGTTTGGTAAAAAGATAGTTAAGATACGTTAAAAATTATTATGTAAAACAATATTATAATTGAAATTATTTCTATCGGTCACAAACGTTACCACAAATTTTATTTAATATCAATTTAGTAAAATTTTGTACTGTTATGCACAATGAGATCATTATATTTCAATGACTAGATTGATTCCTACTAACAATAGATCATTAAAGGATTACTTCACAATGGCTTAGTTGTGCACATCGCTCGGACATATTACAAGCTAACTACTTAATGACTATCAGTCCAACGTAACACCCGCCTTCATGCCCTTAATACTTTCAACATGCCCTGTACATTATACTTAAGGTTAATGATGATCGAATCTTATAAATGTGACAAAACTTATTACATTCTCCATCATAAGATAACCGTACACCAAATTATTATCATATTATAGAATAGTTAAGTATTTACTAATTAGTTAGACTAGTGGAAGATGAAATAGTATTACTCGTCGAGTACAGCCTTGGCGAGGTTGGCATTCGTGAAGCCTCTGACCGAGCCCCTTTCGGAAGCGGGGACCCCGCCTGGAGGTTCGTGCGAATGTACGTTGCTGATGGCGAAAATTTTGTCGTGCAGTGTGTGTGCATACGCGCGGCAGGTCCTCCGCGTACACCGCCATCGCACTTTATTCTTCTCTGGAAAGACTTTCTCTGCGTAAAAGGAGAACCCATCAAGCCGCATATGACGCCGCCCACGATTCGATATGACGAATTCAACTGTAAAACACCATCACCATGACTATCCGTAACCCATTACATGACGAGTATTCGGGCATGCATATTATTTACGATAATTTATATTACATTGATTTCAACAAAAACTGATCTGCAACTAATTTGTCTCAAATATCGTATAGAAAGGCAAGCCTTCCTATACCAGAACTATGCAAAGCTGATGAGTAGTTCGAGGTGAGCGAATTAATAGCTTAGAAAGGGGTTACGAAGAAGCTATACGGGAAATCGGCCAGACGATCCTAAGACAGCCAGAGTGTAAGTAACAGAGATAAGTATCTCGTTGATATGTAAACTCACTTCGTGTTCTCGCTTAACACGTAATGTAATGTTACTAACGACGATATACCACAACGCGTAGGCATCGCTAGTGAATTAATTCTTTAGGTATCCCTTCATCTTTCTCACATAACTCTACCAGATCTCTGATAGTAGTAAGAAAATACTACGTATGGGAACTATGCATTTTTGTTCAGATCAGTTTTGCATTAGAAACAAGTATAAATCATTATTATGACAGTACGCATACAAATAAAAATTATCAAATTATTAAAATAATTTATTTCGATCGTAGAGATGTTAATTGTTTGCAGCGATGGTTTCAATAAGATTCTCAATACGCGCATGTTCGTCGATGACCGGTGCGTGTCGCGCGTGCGTGTGGCTGCCGGCGCGTGCGACGAGTCTACCGTCCGCAGTGAGAGCCCGGGCGGGGCAACCCTGCGCGCGGCTGCGGCACGTCCAGTAGACGCGCGGTCCGCGGCGTTTGCGTGCCACGTACCCGAAGCCGTCCACTAGCAGCGATGGAGCTCCGCGCCGCGTCACCGTGTAACACACTTGTGCCTCTTCAGACCCTGTCGCACCCATCATTACCAACAGCCTAAATAAGCGATCATCTATCTGTGTTCATGTTTTTTTAAGCACCGATGCAGTGCACCGCTACATTCAACATTAAAAAAGGAACCAACAATCAAATCTGAAATATTTATTGAATTCTTACAATGCTAGCGCACTTACATTATTTGATCACAATGTTCAGACAAAACTAGAAAATTTATAATATCGATTACAATACTAGATGACGATTTCATCAACGTAAACTAGAATCACATCGCCCATGCATTTACCATCGAATTACAGCAAGTATTTTATCATAGACTAATTATTTTTACAATGAAACTAAAAAACCATATGCGCAAGGTTGGTAAAAATTAGAGAAAATATTTGAATTAAGTTGTTACTTAAATAAATTATACATCTGCCTAAAAATCAGAAATTTAAGCCAAGGTGTATGATAGTGTCTCTTAGTTCTGTTTAGAATATTTTTATTGAGGTTTAAGTTAGGCGTATATTTACCTAGAATTTATTTAAAAGGATACAAATAAACGAAACCGTATTAGTAGTAGACAAATATGAAATATGGCAGTAAATCCAAATTAAACCTAAAATAAAAAAAATAAAATAAAAAAATACTGACAAAAAAAGCCTATTATTTTATTGTTGATGAATTTTTAAATGATAAATAGCTATGAAGTATGACCTCACTAATCTATTGTATTTATTTTATTTTCTATTAATGTTAATTTGTTGATTTAATTATATTATTGTATTTTAAAATGTGACTGACTTTCAACATAATTGGTTCACCAGCCATGGTCAACATGTTGAGCCTGAAAATAGTTTGTAACACCAATAATAAGCATCATACCAAGTATATTATTTACACATGTTTTTGCAAATTAATGAATCTTGAAAAATTTTAAAACACAAAATGTCACAGTAATTGGAATTTTATTGCTTGTTTTCTTAAAGCCGAAATCTCCTTATACTGTAGGACAGGTAACTACTTCGCCTAGCTCGTACTTTCGCGATATTTTCGACATGTGATTTTCTAAATGGTTGTGTACTGGGTTAGTTATTCTTAAAACGTTATTTTTAGACGTAATTCTGGCGCGACAGCGTTTCCCATAATCCATACACCTCCAAAAAGTTCGGCCACTACGCACACTGTCTGTCACAAATATGTAAGGTTCATAGATCAACTGCAGATGACCACTTTTTGTTTGAATAAAATGTAGATCACTCTTTATGTTGCTGTTTAATGCACCCATCACTGAAAAAGAATTGTAATGTTAGTTTAAAACTGTAGCATTTTTTTTTGTTTATTTTCTATTAGGTGTTATTACTAGGTAGTAAAATTCATTTAACTTTTGATAGCTTTTAAGATTTTTTTATTATTAAAATTTATAACATAAATAATAGTTTTAAAATTTCTTAAGGCTAATATTAAGGTTACAATGGTTTTCAAGTAATAAAACTTGCTTCAAGTTTGAACATTTTTAGTCTGTAGGTTGTATGACTGCACTAAATGCTCATAAAATACAATTTTGTTTACTGTTACAGCACAGAATAACAAACATATAGTTACTCCACATGTGCATGGGCGCTTTTTTTTATGCAACACTGGATTTTGATTGGTGTTCAAATTTTTTATGTGATCCTGTGTGGTGTCATTATAATGTGCAGGCCAAGCAGGTAAGTTATTAAAAAAAAAAAACCTTTTGAAACAAAGGCCTCTGGCACATTATTTTTAGGTTACTATTACACAAAAGTATGAATTTAAATATAAAATAGCTACATTTTAGTTTAGCTATAATATTTTAGTTTAGCTATCAGAGTGATTAGTTATGTATATTTATATATATTTACTGGCAATTACGAACCAAGGACACACTCCACCTGTATGATCATGAACATCACTATTTATTCAAGGATAGTGCGCAATAGAATATCACTATCAATAGAATATTGTGGTGAATAAATACAAATTAAATTAAGAATGGATTTAATGCAATTGATGTCGTCAAATATATTTAAGCTATTCATATAAGTATATATAGCCTATTTCGCTAAAAGCTGTAAACGGTTACAGCTGCAGTATCTGTATATGGCTCTTTTAATAAACACCTCTTTGTCAGAGGCGTCACAAACAGACCACTTTGCAAAGCCTGCATTAAGATAGACCAAACAACAGCCTATAACAACACAACAACAGTCTATACTGACCAGAGGTAATCTCATACAGGGCAGAGTAAGTGGATCTCTCCACTAGATTGTCAGTAACACTGCAGGTCGCTGGCTTTAAGGAGCTGGGCTAGATTGAATGATTTATTTTTCGACCTTTGACGAAATGCTGCAGTTGTGTAAACCAGTACATTATACAACACAATGCATGGTTAATCATAAAAATGGTTCCTATCTATTTTCCTTTATCTTACTTTTTAAAAGTATGTATGTACTGAATTATTTTAGTACTTACATACCTTTAAAAAGTATGTGTTTAAAAATCACATTTCACATAGTGGTAAATTTTACACACATTTATTATTGCTTGATTGACAAAATGCTGAATAACAAATTCTACCGAATGCTTAACAATATTGAGAAGTGCCAGTAATCGCCGATGACAGCACATCTTTGTATGGGTTTCTTTAATCCCTAGGGTATAACAACAGTATCTACTAATAACACTATACATAATTATGATTGTTTATGAAATTATGTTGAGTTATTGGTTTTTCATATCTATCTGTGTATAGTTTAAATTTGTTTTGTCCTTGATAGGAGCATAAAGCTATGAATGGCTGTGAGGACATGTTTTTTATATGCCCATATTTTTTATACAAAAAACAAAATATGTCTTAAGTTATACTTATATTTACATGATTATTACACTGTGACTATTGTAATAGTGCATGCAGTTGTAAGAGGAATAGGTAGACCACAGCGCAGTACTTGAGGACAATTAGTTCGCAACAATAATTTAGTTGTAGGTAGGTTAGTCTACTCATAGGTAGTAAATGAAACATTCTTAAGAAATGCTTAATTCCGAGCAATTTATATTTTCTTACATACTGTTTGGTTCAAGAGTATTGTTTTATGTTCTGAATTGATACCTATATATGAAACAAGGTTTTTTTTACACAGACTGTCTGAAAATAATGATGTAACAATAAATAAAAATGAAATATTACTCACCTCGATGATAAATTTTGTAGTTATACATGCTTACTTTCCTGATGAGATTCAGAGAGATCTATTATAGAGACATACATACAATAATTTAGTCTCATTCTAGATTTGATAGATCTTTCCAGTTATAAACCATTGCTGCTTCTTGCTCAAGTAATGTATAACTTTATATTTATGAAACAAGGGCAGTAAAAGTTTGATCTAAACATTGGATACAATTTATAGGTTATGTTTACAAGCTGCCAAATAGTGCGTGGAAAACATGTTTATTTTTGAAAAAGCTAAAATAGAAACGTGTCAGTTATCATTTTCATGCAAAACAACTATTAGATCTTTGAACTAGTTCGACTTTGGCTAAGAACGTAATACCAGGTACTATAGTTGACAACCTGTATTCGTTAACATGTCGTGTTACTTTCCCTAGAGCTTAAATATCGGTATAATGAATGTGTACATACCACATAAGTATTCAGCATTTATAACACTATTAATCACAATTTCACTGTATTTTATCACTTTTTAGTGCACTAAACACTTCGTATCATCACGTAAACACCTCCTAATGCGATTCTTAACATGTGTCCTTAACACGATATTATAATCCGGAATATTTACACTGCAGTCCACGGGTAGTAGTACGTTGATAATTACCTGTATTATGAGTAAAAAACACAACAAACTTTTATTATTTCCCAAGTAGTAAACAATCCTCGAGTGACACAATTGCAACCATAGATTCCACGGCGTTAAGACGGACAACCATAAACAACGGAATTACGTTCCACAATATGCAAAATCTACAACTCAAAAATATTTATCTCAATTTTTTCATTTTTACACATATATTTTTACATAAAGTTTATTAATACAAATAAAACACATTTTAAAATACAAAAAATATTTTGATTTTGGTAAATAATTCTTTTTCTACTTTTTGGATTTAAATTGTATGTATTACTTATACTAAATAAATGTTCAAGCTACGTTTGACCATTATCGGAATCAATAGGAATATACAAAACAAATATAGATTTATACACACGATATTTTAACACAAATTCCACATTTAGCATTGTGGTATATCTAAGTTTTCTGTTAAATTTTGCTTGTCTGCTAATCTACATAAAGTAATGCAGTGAATTGGAACGTAATTAATGGCATAGATATATATAAAAAATAAGCTTTTAAAATAATAAAATTTTGTTAAATTTGTTCTAAAGCTAAAATTAAAATCCTTAATAAGACAGTATTGCAGCAAATCTTATTGCGAAGAGTATAATAAATTGATGTCGCGCCGAGTACGCCAATGAAACGTTAGAGTGCGCTGAATCCAGATAAACCGAACCATCTAATGGCATGTTGGCAAATCATTGATAAATACCTTCTTGTTTTAGAATATTAGATTTAAAAAAAAACTATTTAGCTGCTGTTAATGATAACGTAAATAGCGAAATTATATATCAGGCACTGGGTTCTATTTTCTTTAAATCATGGTCATTAGAAGATTTTTATTAAATCATCACCACAATTTTACGCCCTTTTAAGTTTTTTGATTCTTCATTCAAAATGAACCATAAACCAGTTTTAAACTATGGTTTTAACTAAGTTTGAGTTGTCGCATAAACCCTTCGACAGTGTCCCAAGCGCCATCTAGTAGTAAACTAGTAATTACAGTAAAGGACATGGCTAGATTCTGCCCTGATAATGCACATTAATGATTAATATGTGAAAATTCCTTTTTAAATAAATAAAAATAATCGCATTAATTACATTTTCCAAAAACAGACGAAAGAAAATGCAAGAAAAATATATGTTTGTTCATTGATTGTGTGGTTTTATATTCTGACATTGCATTGATTGACATTTACATTTTCGTCTTGCGTTGATTTTATAACGTATTATCGTACATTGTAACTATTGAAACTAGACCACAAAATATCGTTTACGCTTCTAATATTAATATTCTGCTATACTTATTAGACTACAAATATGGGGTATCCAGAGAAAAAAAAACACATTTGTTAAATTGTCTGTAACATTTTTATTAATTTAACCCTTTTCTTGACGGAGTGCACTGTTAGATACAATCAACTTTGAAAAATCTTACTAAGAAAAATATTATTGTTTGAAATGGAACGTTCAAACTGGTGAAGAAAGTAACTGTTTCTGAAAGCTTTTACGTCATGTCATGTCAGTTTGACATAACCGTTTTTTATTCACATTCAAAATGATGAACCGGCTCAAAGCAATCCCTCCGAAAAAGGTAAGGAAATTAATATTTTACATTGTTTTTACTCAATAATGTAATATTTGTGCATGTCACAGTAAAGGGCATTAGTTTATACGTGTGATTTGAGTGAATTTTGATGCGAAACTGCATATTTGGTTTTGTAAATTACAGCCAAATCGGTATGTATCTCGTAGTGCACACTGCCATGTTTACTGGTTTTTTTATGTTTTGGTGTAATGTATCGTGTAATGTACACTGCCAAGTTTATAGCGTTTTTATTTTTAATGTTTTGTATTGATTATTTTGATGGTGGCATAATGGTGATAGTTCTAAAATAAAACATTATAGGTCCTGGGTTCGATTCCTGGTCGAGACAAAATTGATTTGTATTAGTATGGTCTGTAAGAACATACTTTTAGTCTTAGTCTTAGAGCATACAGTATACCTACGTATACTGTATGCTCTTGTATTTGATATTGGTTTTTGGTTTCTGGTCTTTTTATGGAATGTGTGCTCACTGTGCTCGTCTTGATTTTGCTTAGCATGATGGGTTAAATAAGCTTATTTATCCTAGGGCGGAGTACAAGCATCCTTCGTAAGAGGCAGGAAGCTTTGCGCTCTTATCCCAAAAGTGAGCAGAAGATCTTCAAATGACGATTCATCTACGGAGTCTGATAATGAAACCCGGCAGATTCCAATTCGACATAGGGTAGATAAAGAATCATCACCAGTGCCTTCACTGCCATCATTAATGGAAAATCTCAACCTGCTATCCGACGATGAAATAGTAGATGTCCAAGAAGCGGTCACTGCATCACCATTACTAGCGTCTCCACTTACTCCAATAGCTGCGCAAACTTTGACACAATCTGTAGCAACTTTACAGCACACTTCACCTTCTACAGCGCCACAGCCTCCAGCGACTCTTTTAACATCAATACGTTCTAGAGTGATCAGACCAAGATTGGTTATAGCACGTCGTCATCAGCCACCAAAAGTAAGAGTGCAACCTCTCAATTTTCGATGGACTGGACAACGATTTCATCATCGAGCAGAAACAGCCAGTAATGATTTCGAAAAAGAAGCATGTCTCAAGGATCCGTTTGAATATTTTTGACAATGTGGACGGTCCCACCCCATCAAAACTAATAAAGGCGCCGGTTGCTCCAAGACCATTAACAGAAATTCACAGTGACCAATTTGGCCATTTCGCGACTTTTGGAACAAAAGGTAGGTGCAAACTATGCACCAAAGGTCAAACCACTGTTTCATGTACTAAATGTGGAGTCAGATTATGCTTAGTACCTGGCAGAAATTGTTTCTATAGTTTTCACCACCAGTAATTTCTTGTTTAGCTTAAATTCCTATAATATGTGATCTCACTAATTAAAAATAATTATTTTATATACCATTTGTATTATTATCCTCTTTTTGGCAGTGTGTCTCGTGGGATACATTCACCTGAGATGATCAATCTTTACAAACATGGCAATGTATCTCATGGGATACGCAAGGTATCTCTGATAGTAAAAAGCTAAGATTTTTTTTATTATTTTTCCCTGTATTCTATAGTCATATTAAAAGAGATTACTAGAAAAAAAAAATGTAATTTAAGTTTTTTTTTTTTGCCAAGAAAAGGGTTAAAAGGCAAAGCTAAAAATGACAATCATCCTTACAGGATCGGAGGATAAATCTGCAATCATGATCTCATTCCTGATGCGAGACAATCGACAATTAGTTTGAAGCATTACAAGAAAATGAACGTGGATTTCCGAAACCATACAACACTACTTTACTATTATATCACTTACATTACACTACTATTCATTTCACTCTTGTAGTGAGCTTTTAGCGCAGCGACGAGTCCCGGCGACTGTCTATGAAACTTGTCGCTACGACAGTGCTAAGCTGTAAAATATCACGATTGCTGTTGTATGATGTCGTTGTACCAACGCATCTTTTACCTTTCTTGTGGAATTAGCCGTTTAATGAATAGCCTAGCTTTACTAAATTGCGTCTGAATAGTATTTCTCGTTTTGTTACGCCTACAAAACTCTGAACTCTGTTTCCTACTTATAGTGTCTCTCGCCTATTCTCTGATAATAATATATAATATATTGTAAAGCCCTGCATGTGAGCTTTAAAATGACGTACTGTACATTAATGTACATGACTATTTTTTTGTAAAGGTATTGCTCTATACAAGTTCCGGCCGTGTCAAACATCTATAAACTGTTACCGTTTAAGAAAATTTATTTCGCTCAAAAAAAATAAAATTATTCACTTTTATGAGGAAAAACATAATAATTAAGATAGACGACGTTTCGCATACTTAGTTAAAAACTAAAATTAGGTTGAAACAAAAATGGAAAAAAAAACTTAAAAATAATTTTACATTTTTCAGGTGGTGCTTTTTTTTCGGGTGGGAAATCATCCAATGACTTCCCCCGCTCTGGGCGGAGCGGAGGGGCATGTCAGACTTGTACTGACTAAAACCCACCCGCGTGAAACACGAACGCGCCGTCGACACGGCCTGTCGTCAATGGACGGACGGACGGTGAACTACCCATTGCTCACCGCCCACAGGCCCGCATCTACGGAGGCCGGAAGTCGTCTCGCGGCGCCCGGCGCCATGGGCGTCTTCAGCGGCGGCTGGGTTGGGCAGATGTTCTCTCCCTCAAACGCCCGGCCACCTCCTTTGCTAGCATTACTGCTTCGCAGAAGGTGGTGACCGCTTCCCATTCCCTCTCGCTCCGGACCATGGCCTGAACCAGGGCCGGACGCGAGTGATCGCCGCCGCCGATCGCCTCTACGAGGGCACGGCGGTGCTCCGCCCACGCTGGGCAGATCGCCACTGTGTGCTCCACCGTGTCCTCCGGGCGATCCTCACAATGGTGACACCCGGGCGCTTTCTCCCGCCCGATGATGTGCAGGAACCTCCCGAAACTTCCGTGTCCGGTGAGGACCTGCGTCAGGCGGTAGGTGAGGACGCCATGACGCCTCTCCAGCCACTCCTCAAAGAGGGTACTTACCGCCACTATTGTGGCGTGCCCTGCACGGGGTTGCGACAGTCGCTCTCTCCATGCCACCATGAGATCGCACCGGAGGTCTGCCCGCCGAGCGGCAACTTGCCGCGGCAGCGGGTTTTTCCCCCGGTGTAGTGCCTCCGCGCGCCACTCAAACAGGCGCGCAAGGACTATCGCCTCCAGATCCTACGGTGGCAGTCCGGCAAGGAGGCTTGCTGCCTCGCCGGAGATCGTGCGGTAGCCCCGAATAAGCCGTATGGCCACCACCTTTTGGGGCGGGTTCAGAAAGTGGGCGGCGCGCCGCCCTAAAGAACGCGCCCATACCGGGGCCCCGTAAAGGGCCATGGACCGCACGACTCCGGCATAGAGCCTACGGCAGGAGGCGTTTGGCCCCTTCAGATTGGGCAGGAGCCGCTTGAAAGCAGCCCCCGTCCGCTCGAGTTTGGGAGCCAAACGTCGGAAGTGTTCGACGAAGTTCCACCGGCTGTTGAGGACGATTCCCAGGTACTTCATCGTCGACCCGACGCCGATGCGAACCCCTCCTACCGTCAACTGGGATCCCGACGGTGGCATGTTTGACGGCCATGAAATACCATGGCTACGGATTTGTGCAAGGCCACCTCGAGACCCAGTAGCCGGATCCTCTCCGCAACTATCGCAACCCCGCGTGTCATATTGTCGGCCGCCGCCTGGTGCGACCCCCCCTGAGCCAGGACGAGCCGCTGGAGAGGTCGGCGCGCAGCACCCAGTCGTAACCGATGCCCCACAGGAGCGGCCCCAAGACCGATCCCTGCGGGACACCGCACGACATCTCGAATGCGGACGGAGAGTCCGCAGGGCGCCTCGGCTTCTGTATGAGGACCAGCTTCCCCGTCTTCCAACAAAGTGGGAACTGGCCTCTCTCCAAGCATACGCTTAGGAGCCCTAGTAGTCGGGGCCCGAGAGCCTCCAGGGCCAGGACACAGGCTTTGCCATGCAAGCCATCGGGTCCCGCCCGGGGCGGTGTTTTTGGCTTTCAGCCTGCCCACCGCCGCTCTCAGATCTACCCCAGTCACCTCCGGAACGTCGTCGTCGTCGTTGTCCTCGTGGTCCGCTTGTGGCACCGCAAGCGGCGGAGCCATGGGCGGGGGAGCATGCTCCCCTTGCGAAGGGAACAGAGCGCTCACCATGTCCTCAACTAGTTGAGGCCGGAGACTCTGCGTCAGCGGGGGAGCCCTGGTGCGTAGTTTATCCCGCACCATCTTGTATGGGCGCCCCCACGGATCCCCGTCCAGAGACTCCAGCATCTCCTCGCGGGCCAGTTCCTTGGCCCGCAAGACACCTTCTAGGAGGGCGGTCTTCGCCGCTCTGTACCCCTCATACAGCTCCGCCTCAATGGCTGCCGCATCCGGTGCTCGAATGCGGAGCCTGCGGTGCCTGGCGTACAGGTGTTGCGCAGCGCATGCCTCTCGCAGTGCCGTCAGCTCGCGCGACCACCAGTACACCAGACGCCGGGCGCTTCCAGACCGGACTCGGGGCATTGCCACGTCACAGATCTCTGACATAGCCTCCTGGAACCAGTCCGCCTCGTGGTTGGTGTCGGCAGGCCTGTCCGGTGATGACACCCAGGCCTGCACGATCGAGGCTTCCAGGAGGAGCTCCCGGTCCAGCTGTTTCAGCGTTCAGGTGGTGCTTGAGTAGTCTTTTGAAAGTTGGAAGTGATTTTGATTCCTTATTTACTGTAGGTAAAGAGTTATAAATTTCAGCCCCCTCATATACAACAGTCCTTCGACCGTAGTTTGTCCTCGGTGCTCTCTTAAAATGATGTGGTTAGCTTGCCTCGGCATGCGCTTTTGAATTTGCATTATTTTTGTAAATGTTAAATTATTTGTGTATGTATGTCTCTATTAAGTATTTTTCACACAAGTATGCAGGTTGGTAATATTTGTAGCGACACAAGCGATGCAAGTGGCAGAAAGTACTACAGCGCCATCTATCCAGCCACTGAAGAACTAACGGCAAGAATCCTATTCTTATTCTTTATTGCACACAAAACAATAATTACACGGTTTTCTTACAGCAAACCTTACTTAATGATTAAAATATTTGCATAATAGGATAGGTACATAATGTGCATAGAAGAACATTGAAAAGCTTAAAATAACTTACAAAACTAATCAGTTGTTAGTTCACTTACATTAAATAAAAAATGCTTACAAATAATAAATAAATAGATAAAAAAAAACAAATATAAGATACATAAATACTTGATTATATTGACTGGAAATGTTCCCTGATTCCTCTCCGGAACACGTCTAACGAGGGACTATCCCGCAAGGAGTGAGGAAGTGAATTCCAAAGGCGTACAGCACGAACAGTAAAAGATCGATTATACTTGAAGAGTGGGGAGGGAAACGAAGGAGAAGAGATGATGATGAGCGACAAGGTTTACCTCTAGGAACAAGGTACTCTAATCGTTCCCTAAGATACAAAGGAGCTTTAGGATCGTGGAGAACAGAAAAGAGAAAAGAAAGTGTATGAGAATCTCGACGTTGCCGAATTGGTAGCCACTTCAGCTGCTTCCGAAACTCTGACACATGATCATACTTGCGAAGCCCAAAAATGAAGCGGATACACAAGTTCTGCAAACGTTCGAGTTTATCAAGAAGTTCCTCAGTCGCATCAAGAAAACAGACATCAGCATAGTCTAGAAGAGGTAAAACAAGAGACTGAGCAAGAGTGATTTTGGTTTTAAATGGCAGAAACTTTTGAATACGTTTAAGGGATCGATAAGAACAAAACATCCTCCTGCTTACTTCAGCAACGTGAACGCTCCAAGATAAGTTGCAGTCCAAGAACACTCCTAAGTCTTTGACTTTTTTGGAATAAGCTATAGCGACACCATCGTACATAATAGGCGGTATTGACTGGTGATTCAGTGAATTGATGAAGTATCTGTCACCAATAATAAGAGCTTGTGATTTAATTGGGTTAACTAATAGTCCAAATTTTTTAGCCCACTGAGTAATGTTTTGAAGATCATCATTGATGGCATCGATGCCCTCAGAAAGCTGTTCGAGGTTAAAATGGCGATATAGCTGCAGGTCGTCTGCATAGAGATGATAATGATAATTAAGTACTTTAGTGATAGCGTTAATAAAAACAGAGAAGAGAAGAGGAGAAAGGACGCCACCCTGGGGAACACCCGCAGCAAGATCGCACCAATCTGAGCAAGCATCATTTAAATGTACCGACTGCGAGCGACCCCGAAGATACGAATCAAACCAAGCAGTCACAGAAGGAGATATATTTAAAGAGGAAAGTATACCTAAGAGGATGTCAAAATCAACTGAATTAAAAGCACTGCTGAAGTCCAGCAGAACCAGCACCGTCAGGCGTCGGTTTTCCATGGCCAATCGGATGTCATCTGTTATTTTAAGTAAGGCTGATACAGTACTATGGCCAGTACGGAATCCAGATTGGAAAGGAGTAAGCAGGCTATTAGAGAAAAAGTATTGAGAAAGTTGATTATTAACAACACTCTCAAGGACTTTGGAGAGGACTGGGAGTATGGAAATTGGACGAAACTGAGATACTGAAGAGGGATTTGGAACTTTGGGAAGAGGCAAGACATACGCCTTCTTCCAAGCTGAAGGAAAGGAGCTTGTAAATAGAGAATAATTAATAATGTGTGAGATTACAGGAATAAGGTCATCAAGGATAGGAAGAAGCATCTGAAGTTGGAGCCCATCATCACCCACTGCTTTCGTGGAAATAGATGTAATAGCCCGTTTAACCTCCCCTTCTGTAACTGGGTGAAAAGAGAAGGAGGTACACATTGGTCGAGGAAGATTACAGAGATCGTTTAGAGTGAAGGATTTAAAGTTGTCATCCAAAATCACTGGTGATTTGGAAAAATGTAAGTTAATTTCGTTCAGGTCAATGTCAGGAACGCTATCATTCGCAACTTTTCCGATTCCAAGAGTTTTCAGGAATTGCCATACTCGTGCTGTATTAGAGTTTTGAACAGAATAATGTATGTGGCGCCTTTTTGCATTCCTACACAAACGACCGCAGCGATTACGCAGTTTCTTATAAAGAGACCAGTTCTCATCAGTGGGGTCCCTTTTGTAACGCCTTTTCGCCTTATCCCTTTTAGACATCGCGTTTTAATGGACTCAGATAACCAGGGAGCTGGAAGACGCTTCACCCTAACCATTTTTAGTGGAGCATGCAAGTCATAAAGTTTCAACACTATCTTGGTAAATTCAGCGACCTTAACGTTCAGCTCATTACTGACATAAACAGGAGACCAGTCGATATTGCCCGCATCTTTCCCTAAACGCTCCAGATCAATGTTCTTAAAACTGCGGAGGAAGAGATATTTAGATTTGCGTTTAGGAGGGCGAATTTTGTAGGAGATAAATAATAGATCATGATAAGAGAACGGAGCAGAAAGTTGCCCATACATGGCTACTTTGCTTGGGTCAGAAACTAGAATTAGGTCCAAAAGTGAGGGGTTACAGTGAGTTATCCATAAATTTATTATTAAACCAACACTGGTTTAATAATAAATTATTCTTATTCTTAAGTACTAAACAGTTTGAACAAATGAATAGGATAACTCACTGTAACCCCTCACTTTTGGACCTAATTCTAGTTTACAACATTTTTCTCTATCTATATCATATCTAACATCATTACAAATATCGGTAACAAGTTCTATGTAGACAAAATTAGAAAAGGAGCCGCTTTTTTGTAGCCATCCGAACTTGGTCGGGTTATGTAGGTTTTCGATGCTTCGTCAGTATTATAATTGTTTTTCTTTAACTACTGAATTTAATGACATGAAATTTTGCATGTGAATTGTTGAATGAATATACTAATTATTAGTATACAGTTTACCATGTAATTCCTTTAGAATGTCGTGATATTTGACTGCTTTGTAAACAGTGATCTATTCATGGTAAATTGTCCTATAACTCTTTAATTACTAACGTAACATCATTAATACTTGGCAACATGTTGCTGACACTTACAAGGTTTGTATAAACGTGAAAATCTAGACCCCAAAGTGCAGACTTTAAGAATTAAGACCTAATAAGCGTATTTTACGTTTATGTTTTTATCTTTAAAGCCTACAAAAAATCTGTTTTTTACACAAATATAAACAAATTCAAAACAATGTATGTAAAACTCTACAGCTCTTTATGTATGCGCTTTATATGAAAACTAGCTAATGGCCAAACGTTCGCGCAGCGGAAACTAGAATTTCTCCGAAGTTTATGTATGCACTAATTTAATTTTATTCATACATACACAATTACACACAAATTTTTAGACACATCTCTTTTCTTCTAAAGTCCATATTTCAAAAAAAGTTGCGCTAGGACAACGTTCGCGCAGCGGGATCAGTTTTTGGTGAATTTCTCCACAATGGCTGCGTGCACAATTATTTTTTTACCATACACAATTTACGACGTCATACACTAAATATCTGCATAATTAAAATATTTAAATTCAACAACACTCCGCTGCGCGTACGCACACCTGTTTTTAATGGATTTGTGAGTACGCTGTACGGCATTTACAATGAATAATTGTCGAACTCGGAGAACAGGAAATTCTTCATTAAGTAAATCCGTTGGGAAACGGAAAGGCTTTTTTAGCATTACTTTGATTACTGCTCTTTGCGCTCTTTCTATTTCTATGAATGTGGTTTTAACTGGCAACCTTAGTCAATCGGCAATTATGAGAAGCATTGAGTATGTCATTGATATATAAAGCAAAACGGGTAGGACTAAGAGTACTACCTTGAGCGATCCCGAAGCTAATTGATTGTAGTCCACTTACGGAATTACCTATTTTGGATTGAGGATTTGAACGAGTCAAGAGCGACGCCTGTTATTCCTATTCCGTCTAGCACAATTTCTATTGACCTCCTCCTATCTAATAGGAGGTTCCAATAGAAATTGTGTCGAACGCCCTAGCAAGGTCTAGGAAAACTCAAGGCGTGCTCTCCTATTTCAATAAACGAGGCTACATGGTTAGTCAAGAGTATCGCGGCGTCTTCAGTTGACTTAGCTTTACTTACCTTTTGCGATTGGGTGCTCCCTGTGGAGCTCCGCATCGCTGTCAAAGTGAGGAAGCAGTCGACTGCCTCGGACACCATGGCCTTGCCTGCAGTAAGAGTGCAGGTCGTATTGCGCGGCACTCTTGCATTAATGATCTCATCCGTCGTGCTCTTGCCACCGCCGGGGTGCCAGCTGTTTTAGAACCAACTGGCTTGGTACACGTCGATGAAAAGAGACCAGATGATATAACCATAATCCCATGGAAGTTGGGCAGATCATTGGTAATGTCCAATTGGTAAAATCCAGTAAATGTGATATCACCATGTTCGTTAACTTGGTCGGGCGCATGCTACAGGTTTGTGCCCGACCCAGTTACGGCACGGTACGGTACGGCACTTCCGATTCCACAAGGCTGTATTTTAGACCAAGTTGCTGATGGATATTCTTGGTTACAAGGTTGTGTCTATGCAAGTATCTTCGTTAGCAAGACGAGAACAACCAGAAATAATGTGACAAAATAAATAAATACATATTGTTTTGGGTACGTAAGTGAAATATTAATTTGTAGGTACCCCCAAAATGTGGTCACCCTACACACAGAATTTATGGAAAAGTAGTAAAGTATTGTTTTTTCAGAATCCAAAATATGTACATTACTGAAGTGTGCAGATATATTTAGCAGACATTTCTGCTAAATGTTCGTATCTCTGGTTTTAGATTCCGTTGAGATCTCAGGTGGCTACAGTCAAACATATATAATTAGAACGTCAGGATTGAGGAGCCAAAGAAAATGTGTTCATATACAAAATTTACTCTGTTTTACGATTTTACTCGTATACTGCAAAAACAAACATAAGACCTGCTAAATGATCAATATGTCGAATATATTAATTGATCTCTCACATCCAATAGAAATTCCCTTATTGAGGTTAGATTGAGGAGCCATATAAAAAGTATTGTATTTTCTTTCGTTTTAGGGCTACAAAAGCTAGATTTTTAGAAGGTAATATGCTAAATTGCTACTAAATGCTGCAAAATATTCATCTATTACTTAACGAGTTCCAGGTGGCTCCTCAATTCAGATGTTTAGATTGAGGAGCCACTTTTGCATTAAAATAACTAGTGATATATTTTGCTGCTAAATCTAGAATTCGTGCTGCAAAATAAGCTACATTGCTGCTAAATAATGGTGAGATCAGATTTAAAAAATCTGATGTGGCTCCTCAATCCTTACGGACATCCAAAATGTGCCCCAAAAATAAAATCTGTGCCCCTTCAGGTATTCGAGTTATTGCGTTTCCTGCGTGTCCGTTTCGATCGCGCGGCCACGACGTTTTTTATTTAAAAAAAATATGCTAAGATTTTGTAAAAAATTGTAAAAGTAGACTCCCAAAACCATAAATTTTTCAAAGCTATGGTTATAAAAGTTATAAGGGTTTGAACGTGGCCGCGCCATTGAAACGCTCCGAACCGCACGGCCACGGAGATCTTTATAACTAAGCATTGCAGAGAGCTGAAAATTTGATAAGTAACAGATTGAATTTGTAAAAAATTTGTAAAAATATAGAAAAATATCCTGGGCTTATATTTTAGGAGCTGTAAGACTATAGGCTACTACACACTGTGCCGGCGGCAATGCCGCCGGTTTTATGCCGAGCGTGTATGCCGCCGGCAATACAAGCCGCTGGCAAAAGCCGCCAAGCATCATTCCGGTTGTGACAGTCACATAAAATGCTAGCTACAAACCGCACACCACTACCGCTCGAATGCCAGGAACAAGCCGAGTTACCCGCCGGCACACCCCGGTGGCCATACCGGCGGCTCCTTTGTGTGGCAAAGCCGGCGGCTTTGGACGCCGCCGGCTGCGCGATGGCCTGGCCGGCGGCTTGCCCGGGGTCACTGCCGCCGGCACTGAGTGTAGGAGCCTTAATACGCCATGGCCGTGCCATTGAAACGGTGAAAAACACATTTTCGCAGATATTTCGCTGAATAAGCAACGCAGACGTCTGAAGTTTTTTGTAAAACCCAGATTTGAATTTGTCAAAACTAGTAAAAATAAACAAAAAGTCCTAGGTTTATATTTTAGGAGCTGTAAGACTAATACGCCATGGCCGTGCCATTGAAACGGTGAAAAACACATTTTCGCCGATATCTCGTTGAAAGAGCATCGCAGAGATCTGAAGTTTTTTGTAAAACCTAGATCTGAAATTGTCAAAACAGGTAAAAATGCAAAAAAAACCTCTAGGTTTACATTTCATCAGCTGTAGACCGGAATCTTAAATACGTCTTGAATATGTCGATAGGGTGACCATGGATTATTGTTAACAGAAAAAATCTTTTTCGGCGCCTACTTCCAAATCTTTTGTTTTGTAAATATTTGTTTGACCAACTGAGAACTGCCAGCAATCACATAGGCAATTAAATGATTTATTGTTACACGAGTTTCAAAGACCTGTTTGCCGGTTTGCCGTGCTGATAAAAGAACAAAGAGCATAGCTAAACAAAGGAGATATCTCTTTTTGGACGGCTGTGATTGGTTAGACAGCGAGCCTTCGTCTCCCGCGCTGCACCCGCGCGTTTTGTTTGCTCCTATGCTCCTGCTATTCAATGCATGACTTAACTACGATGTGCGTGTGAACTGAGGGACCACACTTGGGATTGGCGAAATGAAAATCGTAGGATTTAGTAGTAGTCTTAAAACAATTGTAGAACGAATCTGGGAATTTGTAAACAAATATATTGAAAACTACAACCCATAAGTGTGGTCCCTCAGTTCTAACAGACGATCAGCCAGATCTCGGAAAGTATCTTAAAAAATAAGGTTTTGTGAATGCAGAAATTTAGTAAATAATTTGTAAAGATATTTACTAAATAACAGACCACAAAGCATCAAAGATTAAAAAAGAAAATACGACTGAACTGTGGTCACTCAGACCACATAACAAGAAGTGATTGTTACTGAACAAATTAATAAAACCGTTCTTTTTCGACATAAAGATTTAGTAAAAATCTTAAAACATTTTGTAAAATAAATGGAGCAAAAATATCGAAGCACTTTGAAGATAGCGTTAATTATAACTGGTCTCTCAGTTTTCTCCTCCACTGACAAAATGCATGTGCTAGCTGCTAGACGAGAGGAATATCGCAAAATCTAGTGTACTTAACTTTTAGTAGTAAGTTTCTACTAAATAATAGAAATCTAAAAAACCGGCCAAGAGCGTGTCGGGACACCCTCAGTGTAGGGTTCCGTAGTTTCCCGTCCGTCACAATAAGTGTTCCCAGTTATGAGGCCAACCGAACAATTCGGTAATACCCGATCCAATGTAATAAGTACCTACAGCGCCATCTCTCGAGGAATTGGGTTACTAATTAATATTGAATAATTCTTTTTTTGTTTGAAAAAAGATACGTTCAGGATAATAAAATATGTAAACAAAGTTACAATAAAGCTTGCATATACGATTATACTACAAACTTAGTTCAGAAATTATTTTGTACAACTTTTTGTCTTTTTTGTACAAAAACTGTTGTGTCAATCAAGTTCAAAATGATTTTCATAGAAAGTCCTTATTAAGTGCTACTTTTCAGATTTTTTTCATATTTTTTAGACTTATGGCTCAAAAGTTGGGGGGGGGGACACATTGTTTTTTACTTTTGGACCGATTATTTCCGAAATTATTGACATTATCAAAAAATGATCTTAGTAAACCCCTATTAATTTTTAAATACCTTTTCAACAATATATCACACGTTAGGGTTGAAATTAAAAAAAATATCACTTCCCACTTTACATATAGGGTGGCTTACCCTAATAAAACATTTTTTTCAAATGTTTATTTTACCACTTTGTCGGCGTGATTGATATACATATTGGTACCAAATTTCAGCTTTCTAGCGCTAACGGTCACAGAGATTAAGCGAGGACGGACGGACGGACGGATGGACGGACAGACAGACATGGCGAAACTATAAGGGTTCCTAGTTGACTACGGAACCCTAAAAATGTGTATTTTTTACCTCTTAGCTGAGATAATATTACTTTATTAATCCTATGAAAATAGATGGAGCAGGGTGACCACACAATAAAACAAAATGTAGACAATCCTATTATACTTTATTTAATATTTTGCCCGCGACTTCGTCCGCGTATATTTGACAACGCACAGGTTTTTTTTTTTTTTTTTCTGGTGGGATATCATCCAATGACTTCTCCCGCTCTGGGCGGAGCGGGAGGGCATGTCAGACTTGTACTGACTAAAACCCACCCATGTTTCTTCTTTTGCCCTTTACGTTCCGAGGCCGCGGTATCTCTTTCGAACAACCCGCAACCCCGGCAGGCAGAGGCTCTCGCAAGCCCCTCTGCTTTGCTGACTCTCTTTGAGGCGCGCGTGAAACACGAACGCGCCGTCGACACGGCCGTCAATCGACGGACGGACGGTGAACTACCCATTGCTCACCGCCCACAGGCAACGCACAGGTTTCAATATTATTATTAACAATCCACTATTTGTTTACTAATAGGTTTTGCAGCGCTCGCTAGAATAACTCCGAGATGGCAGTGTTTTTTCCCTACTATCTTGACAATTATTGCTGGAATATTCACACAATATCTTTATAAATATAGCTGTGCCCGTGACTTTGTCCGCGTAGACTTTGTTAGTTGAGTATGGTAAAATAAATCGAACTATCTAAAATTTTGCGCCTCAGAGCTTCCCTGTAAACAATATTTGTTGCAGTTTTGTTTTGTGGCAGTAAAATAAATTATACTCAGGAGTTCGTTTGTCCGACTCGTGATAGCCCAACGTACAGTTGTCCATGGGTAAGAATCTTTCCACTTTATAATATTAGTGTAGAAATGATTATTTAGACGAAACGAAAAAAAGATCGTTGGTCTAGTGGTCGCAAGCGCGACTGCTGAGCATGGGTTCGATTCCCGGTCGGGCAAAATGTTATTGCATTTTTCCATTAGGAATTTCTCTGAAGCAGCTACGGAGTCTGGATTTGTGCCCAGTTGATGGTAATATCCTCGCCACCTATTATATGGGACTTAAACATAGCTGGTGAAATGTGGGTGTTCTATTAAGTACACCTCTGCCTAACCTTTCGGGGATTACTGGCGTGGTGTTATGAAAACTAGACTGACGGTTAGTTTAATGCTACATTATTGACATTAGCTATGATTGCCATTAATATCACATATCTTATATTTGAACATAAACTTCTTCTTAAATATTTTTTCAGTGCAACTTTCATAAAAAGGGTTTAAATACATCCCGCCAATCAAACTTAATCGAAAGAAACATTGTGTTTTTACCCTTAAATATAAATTTTATTGAAATATTTGGCGTAGGTATTTTAGAAGAGGCAATCAACATCGATGAAAAAAACAGGAACTGGGAATGAATTTAGATGCTCCCATGATTTCATAAGTTTTGGTCTTTACTGTTATGGTTACAGGAAAATTAGTAAGAGAATTTTTATCAGTACCATTCAAATTGAATGATATTATTTTTGAAAGCTATTACTTGAAATTAAGTTGGTCATCACAGTGGTACAGGGTGGGCTTGGCCATTACTGATGTCACTGTTTTATGAATAAGCGTTTCTTTTGTTATGATGATCAATATCTCAAACTTATTGATTTATCTACATTCAAATGACAATTCACTAAAAGTATGTATTTATTTTATTTTTGTATTATTATGTGATTCTTTAATTTTGTAATCTACTTTTTACTAAATAGACATACTTAAGCCATTTAATATAGCATTAAATTAACCGTACAACCTTGTTTTCGTTTCGACTAAATAATCAAATATTAAATAAAGTATTATAGGACTGTCTACATTTTGTTTTATTGTGTGGTCACCCTGCTCCATCTATTTTCATAGGATTAAAAAAGTAACATTATCTCAGCTAAGAGGTACAAAATACACAATTTTAGATTTCTATTATTTAGTAGAAACTTACTACTAAAAGTTAAGTACACTAGAGTTTGCGATATTCCTCTCGTCTAGCAGCTAGCACATGCATTATGTCAGTGGAGGAGAAAACTGAGGGACCAGTTTTAATTATCGCTATCTTCAAAGTGCTTCGATATTTTTGATGTCCGTAAGGATTGAGGAGCCACATCAGATTTTTTAAATCTGATCTCACCATTATTTAGCAGCAATGTAGCTTATTTTGCAGCACGAATTCTAGATTTAGCAGCAAAATATATCACTAGTTATTTTAATGCAAAAGTGGCTCCTCAATCTAAACATCTGGATTGAGGAGCCACCTGGAACTCGTTAAGTAATAGATGAATGTTTATGAAAATTTTGCAGCATTTAGTAGCAATTTAGCATATTACCTTCTAAAAACAATACTTCACTACTTTTTCGTAAATTCTGTGTGTAGGGTGACCACATTTTGGGGGGTACCTACAAATTAATATTTCATTTACGTCAAATAATAAAAATTACTACTTTTATTAATATAAAAATTGATAACATGACGTAAAAAAAAGACGAATTATTTATAAAATGGAAAAATGATCCAACAAATAAAATACTACGACTAGAATATAATAAAACAAGAAATAAAACTCATAAAAAATAGAAAAATCTCGGAATAAATATTAAACTATGGAACAAATAAATAATAATAAATTGAATCCTAGGAAACTATGGCAAATATTGAATACTTTATCTGGTCGCAAGAAAAAATTGGTTGATGAAGCAATATTAAGAGCGTTCAAAAGGAATGATACAGGAGCGAAGTCCATAGCTAATAACTGCGATAGAATTTAGGAACAGTGTTAAAAAAAAATTGCCCAAGTGTGACCATCGGCTCCTAAAAGAATCAGACTATATGTTCCCTCAAGACAAATCAATTTACTTCAAAAAAGCTTCAAAGGTCGGTGTCATTAAATTAATTAGAAACCTAAACACAAACAAAGCTCCCAGGGCAGATAATATTAGGTGTGTTGAGTATCGAGTATCTAAGTGGGCACACGATGCTGGACTGGTTCTGAATGCAAATAAATAAAACCAAAATCATTCATGTACACTCTAACCATCTAAAAATAATAGTTTTAAGGTAATTGCGCACAGTCATAGCTGTCTCCACTCCACTGTTTCAGAGTCGTGCAAATGTGAAGCAATTGATCAAGTGACGCATCATACCTACCTGGGACTTGTGGTGGATAGTCGATTTTGTTGGAGATTTCACGTGGATACTGTCTGTGATAAATTGCGAGCTATTATGGCAAAGTTTTATGTTGAACGAATTTACACACTGCAAGTTAGGATATTAAAGCTCATTGTACCAAGATGAAATAAAAATTCAACACAAGGATAACGTGATAGAATCCAACTCTCCTCTCGCAGGTCTGCTGGAAGAAACTTCTTATAAAATAAGCTGTACCTTTGTTCTCTTCAGTCTTAATGTAATGTCTTGTCATGTATTTTGTGTGTGCATAAATAAATAAATGAATGGATCCCAGTAAATGTGATATCACCATGTTCGTTAACTTGGTCGGGCGCATGCTACAGGCTTGTGCCCGACCCAGTTACGGCACGGTACGGTACGGCACTTCCGATTCCACAAGGCTGTATTTTAGACCAAGTTGCTGATGGATATTCCTGGTTACAAGGTTGTGTCCATGCAAGTATCTTCGTTAGCAAGACGAGAACAACCGGAAATAATGTGACAAAATAAATAAATAAATATTATTTTGGGTACGTAAGTGAAATATTAATTTGTAGGTACCCCCAAAATGTGGTCACCCTACACACAGAATTTACGAAAAAGTAGTAAAGTATTGTTTTTTCAGAATCCAAAATATGTACATTACTGAAGTGTGCAGATATATTTAGCAGAAATTTCTGCTAAATGTTTGTATATCTGGTTTTAGATTCCGTTGAGATCTCAGGTGGCTACAGTCAAACATATTTATTTAGAGCGTCAGGATTGAGGAGCCAAAGAAAATGTGTTCATATACAAAATTTACTCTGTTTTACGATTTTACTCGTATACTGCAAAAACAAACACAAGACCTGCTAAATGATCAATATGTCGAATATTTTAATTGATCGCTCACATCCAATAGAAATTCCCTTATTGAGGTTAGATTGAGGAGCCATATAAAAAGTATTGTATTTTCTTTCGTTTAAGGGCCTATACACACCACGTTTTCTAAACGTTTTTATTCTGCAGAGCAGTTTGTTGTCGTTTGTATCGATACAAACGCGCGGCACCGTCGCGTGTGTATCGATACAAACGCGCGGCTCCGGCGCGTGTGTATCGCTACAAACGCGCGGCACCGGCGCGTCTGTATCGATACAAACGCAACGAGGGAAAGGGAAGTGTGAATCTACGCTAGTAGCAATCGAGCGATTTGGTGCACCGCACGTCTTTGGAACAAAAAAATGGAGCCTTTCGACACAGAAAACTTCATAATTGAAATTCAAAACCGGCCAATATTGTGGAATTCACGATTGCCGGATTATTCGATACACACGCGCGTTTGCATCGCGTCTGTATCGCTACACACGTGCGTTTGCATCGCGTCTGTATCGCTACACACGCGCGTTTGCATCGCGTCTGTATCGCTACACACGCGCGTTTGCATCGCGTCTGTATCGCTACACACGCGCGTCTGTATTTATACAGGTGTGCAAAGGTCTACAGGCTATGTGCGTGTGAACTGAGGGACCACACTTGGAATTGGCGAAATGAAAATGGTAGGATTTAGTAGTAGTCTTAAAACAATTGTAGAACGAATCTGGGAATTTGTAAACAAATATATTAAAAACTACAGCCCATAAAGTGTGGTCCCTCAGTTCTAACAGACGATCAGCCAGATCTCGGAAAGTAAGTATCTTAAAAAATAAGGTTTTGTGAATGCAGAAATTTAGTAAATAATTTGTAAAGATATTTACTAAATAACAGACCACAAAGCATCAAAGATTAAAAAAGAAAATACGACTGAACTGTGGTCCCTCAGCCCACATAACAAAGGTAGTGATTGTTACTGAACAAATTAATAAAACCGTTCTTTTTCGACATAAAGATTTAGTTAAAGTCTTAAAACATTTTGTAAAATAAAATGGAGCAAAAATATCGAAGCACTTTGAAGATAGCGATAATTAAAACTGGTCCCTCAGTTTTCTCCTCCACTGACATAATGCATGTGCTAGCTGCTAGACGAGAGGAATATCGCAAACTCAAGTGTACTTAACTTTTAGTAGTAAGTTTCTACTAAATAATAGAAATCTAAAAATGTGTATTTTTTACCTCTTAGCTGAGATAATATTACTTCTTTAATCCTATGAAAATAGATGGAGCAGGGTGACCACACAATAAAACAAATGTAGACAGTCCTATTATACTTAATTTAATATATGATTATTTAGTCGAAACCAAAACAAGGTTGTACGGTAAAGGACCATGGGGGATTTTGTATGAACCCCGTCCTCACCCTTCAACAGACTTGGGATGCGTCTCGATTTGATCACTAGGACCCAGAAAAGTCTAAAGTACCTGTGTTAGTATCAAAATCAATTGGGTTTATTTTAAAAAAATATTTTACTTTAAAACAAAAATCATTATTTTCTACAAACAAAAAGCATATTTTCACGTAAACAAATGACGATTCTATACAAAAAAAAACTTGGTTATAAACGGAAAATCTTTGAAATACATTAACAGTATTCAGTTGATTAATATACATTTTAACTTATTAGTAAGTACATCTAAAGCATGTCAAACGATACAATTCTAACTTTTTATTTGCGGATGGGAAATCATCAAATAACTTCCGCCGCTGTGGGCGGAGCGGGGGGAGTGTCAGACTTGTACTGACTAAAACCCACCCATGTTCCTTCTGGGCAATAGAAGGAACTTGGGTGGGTTTTAGTTTTACGTTCCGGGGCCGCGGTATCTCTTTATCTCTTTCGAACAACCCGCAACCCCGGCTGGCGGTGGATCTGGCAGGCCCCTTTGTTTTGCTGACATTTCTTTGACGCGCACGTGGAACGCTAATGCGCTGTCGACACGGTTTGTCGTCAACAGACGGACGCACAGTGAGCTACCCATTGCTCACCGTCCACAGGCCCGCATGTACGGTGGCCAGGAGTTGTCTCGCGGCGCCTGACGTCCGGGGCGACTCCCGCGGCGGCTGGGTTGGTTTGAGGTTCTCTCCCTCAAATGCCCGGCCACCTCCTTCACTAGCATTACTGCTTCGCAGAAGGAGGACCGCTTCCATTCCCTCTCGCTTCCATTTCATCTCGCTCTGGACCATGGACTGAACCGCTCCGCCCAAGCTGGGCAGACCGGCACTGTGTCCTCCGGGTGATCGTCACAATGGTGAGACCCGGGCGTTTCCTTCCGCCCGATTATGTGCAGGAACCTCCTGAAACATCCGTTTCCGGTGAGGACCGGCGTCAGGCGGTAGGTGAGGACGCCATTGCGCCTCTCCAGTCACTCCTAAAAGAGGGGACTTACCGCCACTATTGTGGCGTGCCCTGCACGGGGTTGCGACAGTCGCTCTCTCCATGCAACCATGAGATCGCACCGGAGGTCTAGTGGAGAGTCCCCGGTGTAGTGTCACTTATACAGGCTTGCAAGGACTATCAACTCCAAATCCCACGGTGAATACGCCAAGGAGGCTCGCCGCCTCGCTGGAGATCGTGCAGCAGCGTCGAATTTGCCTGATGGTTACCACCTTTGGGACGCGTTCAGGTAGTAGGCGGCGCGCCGCCCTAAAGAACGCGTCCATACTGGGGCCTCGTAAAGGTCCATGGACCGCACGACTCAGGCATAGAGCCTACAACAGGAGGCTTTTGGCCCCCTCGGATTTAAAATACTATTATGCATTTGTGCTGGTGCGAAGTATTTATGTCGCCCTAACCCCATATACCATACAAAGGATATAATGTGCGATTGATCGTAGACAATCGTAAGCTTAATATGATAGCTCCCTTTTTCGCTGTCGGGGGGAAACTTTCAAAAGGCGACCGGTCTTTGGGGACAAGACCGGAGAGTGTAGGAGTTTTACCGCACTAAAACCACCCCGGTGATCACCAGCTGCACATGAGAGGAGGCCCTGTTTCTTCTTAATAGACCGGTCCAGAGCCCCCTCTGTGCTACGCCTGTTAAGGCACATCAATGTAGCGACTACACATAGGTTACCCCTGAGCCTCGCTGTGCATGTATGCACAACAGCACGTGACCACGGTGCTGCCGGTCATCTGTGAGGTCTCTTACTGAACGCTCAGAGTCCCCACTCTGAACGCCCGTGACACCAAAGTCCATACCTGCTTTAAGTGTTGCAGGTGGGGTTTCGGCGTGTTAAGCGGCGAGACGGTTGCCTCCTCGGCTTCTACTCCTACTGCGATCTGCCCTCTCATGATCCCGTTCGCAGCCTCCTTCTGGACTATCTCTGTCTCGAATGAGGTTACGCCTCTCCAGTTGTCCGAGTTCGCCAGCATAGCCCCAACTACAATTGGCAGAGACAGATCTTGCCCGATTCTAGCGTCCAAGACCCTTCGTTCCAAGTCGAACTTATACTGCGCAGAGTCCTAACCGCCGCCACAATGATGACAGCTTGCCGTGGCCTCTCTTCCAATCCTATTCAGGTATTCACTGAAGCAACCGTGATTCCCTATGAATCCTTGCACATTATCACCACTATGGCGGATGACGCAAATTCGACTGAAAACCCTAGCGTCCATATCTGCCAAGATCTATCCAGCGGTGGGAAACGTGGCAGGAGAGTTGTTACCTCAAAGGACACAATACGGTATCTTCGTGCCATGCGGAATGCTCTTTTCCGCTGCAGACTGTTAATTTTAGTCCTAGAGCGTCGGACGTCTGACAACCTATTTAACCAAACAGGCGCCCTATAAAGGACCATCGATCGCACAACCCCCTCGTAAAGGCGGCAAACTTCTTCTCATTGCCCCCCAAGATTGGGAACCAGTCTGTGCAAAGCGCTTACTACCTATCCAACTCGGGTAACTAGACGCTCGAAGTGCTCTTCAAATCCCCACCGAACGTCCAAAGTCAGGCCAAGCGACTTAATAAACTTAAAAACTTTATTTCGTCCCTCCTGAACTTACGCTTATCCGACTCTGACTGACAAGCTGGGTGGCTCTCTGGTCCTTGGCAGCTTATGGAAACAAAGTGCCTCAGTTTTAGGTGGCGCTATCTCTAGACCCACTTCGCGGATCGACGCCACAACCTTTTCTTGTCCCAGCTTTGCAAGCTGAATAGTCTCTTCAGCAGTGTCCCCGCCAGCTAAGCCCAGGGTGTCATCCGCGAAGCAATTAATATTAACGCCAACGCGGAGATCAATACGCAGAACCACAGCGAGGTTCCAAAAGAGAAGTCCTAAAACAGATCCTTGCGGAACTCCGCACATAATCTTCTTGCGACGAACGCTACCGTCCCGACCCGATCCTCATAGCAAATATATCTGTCACGAAGTTTTAACCCTATGTATCGCACACTAAGGAAATGTGTTAGTAAAAGAGAAATAAATATATAAAGACACAATATATCATAAAACCTAAACCCCACGTATTTGACATTTGTCGCCATAGTAAAAAGTTCTCCATTCGAGTAGATCTTTCAAATGACACGTGTTTCTAATCTGTTGGTTGGTGGGGACGTTTCTTCCCATGGTCCTTTAATGCTATATTAAATGGCTTATGTCCATTTAGTAAAAAGTAGATTACAAAATTAAAGAATCACATAATAATACAAAAATAAAATAAATACATACTTTTAGTGAATTGTCATTTGAATGTAATAATATGTAGATATATTTGTTGGTCAGTACTTTCAATAAGTTTGAGATATTGATCATCATAATAAAAGAAACGCTTATTCATAAAACAGTGACATCAGTAATGGCCAAGCCCACCTGGAATGAATTTAGATGCTCCCATGATTTTATAATTTTTGGTCTTTACTGTTATGGTTACAGGAAAATTAGTAAGAGAATTTTTATCAGTACCATTCAAATTGAATGATATTATTTTTGAAAGCTCTTACTTGAAATTAAGTTGGTCATCACAGTGGTACAGTTCCTGTTGTTTTCATCGATGTTGATTGCCTCTTCTAAAATACCTACGCCAAATATTTCAATAAAATTTATATTTAAGGGTAAAAACACAATGTTTCTTTCGATTAGGTTTGATTGGCAGGATGTATTTAAACCCTTTTTATGAAATTTGCATTGAAAAAATATTTAAGAAGAATATTGTGTTCAAATATAAGATATGTGATATTAATGGCAATCTTAGCTAATGCCAATAATGTAGCATTAAACTAACCCCGAAAGGTAAGGCAGAGGTGTACTTAATAGAACACCCACATTTCACCAGTTATGTTTAAGTCCCATATTATCATCCACTATTACCATCAACTGGGCACAAATCCAGACTCCGTAGCTGCTTCAGAGAAATTCCTAATGGAAAAATGCAATAACATTTTGCCCGACCGGGAATCGAACCCAAGAGCTCATGCTCAGCAGTCGCGCTTGCGACCACTAGACCGACGAGGCAGTCTTTCAATCTTTTTTTTCGTTTCGTCTAAATAATCATTTCTACACTAATATAAAGTGGAAAGATTATTATTAGGTACTCATGGACAACTGTACGTTAGGCTATCACGAGTCGGACAATCGAACTCCTGAGTATAATTTATTTTACTGCCACAAAACAAAACTGCAACAAATATTGTTTACAGGGAAGCTCTGAGGCGCAAAATTTTAGATAGTTCGATTTATTTTACCATACTCAACAAACAAAGTCTACGCGGACAAAGTCACGGGCACAGCTATATTTATAAAGATATTGTGTGAATATTCCAAATAACAACAATTGTCAAGATAGTAGGAAAAAAAAACACGTCCATCTCGGAGTTATTCTGGCGAGCGCTGCAAAACCTATTAGTAAACAAATAGTGGATTGTTAATAATTATATTGAAACTTGTCCGTTGTCAAATATACGCGGACGAAGTCGCGGGCAAAATATTAAATAAAGTATAATAGGACTGTCTACATTTTGTTTTATTGTGTGGTCACGCTGCTCCATCTATTTTCATAGGATTAAAGAAATGCCCCCACATAAAAAATGTGTGCACCCTGTCGTTTCCTGCTGGGGTAACGTTTTTCTAGCAGGAAAATTCTAAACGAGTGATCGGAGAGAGAAAAATTGTGCATGGCCAGAGAGCTTATATGTGTGCCAAAATGTGCCCCAAAAAATAAAATCTGTGCCCCTTCAGGTATTCGAGATATTGCGTTTCCTGCTGGAGTAACGTTTTGATGAATCGTATATCTCTAAAACCATTGCATGTGCCCCTGTAGAATAAACATACACGAGTAGCTCTTGATATGTGCCCCTTTGTGCTCCAATTAGATTTAAGGAATAATTTATAGTTTTCAAGTTATCGCGGTTTTATCAAAACCCGAAAAAACATCGCAGCGCCTAAATGAGGCAAGGCATAAGTTCACTGAAAACTGTATTCCATCCTTCTTGGCGCTAATAATAACCATAGAAAGTTTCAAAACTGTGCATGCGTGCGTTTTTGAATAATCTTGATAAAAGTCAAAACGATGGTGTCACAACTTTGACGGCAAAATACATGGAACTGGCTCAATCTCGGATGTGTAGGTGTACACCAAAATCATGTGCCTTTAGTCAAAAATATATGGTAAAAATACTGAGCTTGGAATGTTTCGCATTAAGTAAATATAAACAAAAAACCAAATTAAGTAAACAACGGCTGGTTAGCCGACCAAATTAAAATGACTACTAAAAAGCGATGGATTCATACATATCGATGACCTTCTTTACTTAACTCTCTAACCGGTTCACACGTGTTGTGCCTGAGTACACTGAAGTAGAAAAGTAATAAATAATAAAATAAAGTTGTTATTAGATTATGTTCTACTAGCTGTTTCTATGACCTTACATATGATTAAGTACATTATAAATAGTAGCCTAAGTGCTATTCCAAGGTTTTCTCTCTCCGATCACTCGTTTAGAATTTTCCTGCTAGAAAAACGTTACCCCAGCAGGAATCGTTTTTCGGTTTTTTTTTTCAAAACGACAGGGGGCACACATTTTTTATGTGGGGGCACATTTACAGCAGATAAGGCACAAACTATACGTTCTACTCATATAACTCTAGGAGATACTTTCTTGCTGGAGTAACGTACACGCGTCTGACTTGCGTGCGTATCGAGTCTGTATCGCTACAAACGCGCGTCGACGGCGCGTTTAAAAAACGTGGTGTGCATAGGCCCTTAGAGCTACAAAAGCTAGATTTTTAGAAAGTAATATGCTAAATTGCTACTAAATGATACAAAATATTCATAAACATTCATCTATTACTTAACGAGTTCCAGGTGGCTCCTCAATCCAGATGTTTAGATTGAGGAGCCACTTTTGCATTAAAATAACTAGTGATATATTTTGCTGCTAAATCTAGAACTCGTGCTACAAAATAAGCTAAATTGCTGCTAAATAATGGCGAGATCAGATGTGGCTCCTCAATCCTTACGGACATGATATCTTTACAAATTATTTACTAAACATCTAAGGGCCTATGCACACCACGTTTTTTAAACGCGCCGTCGACGCGCGTTTGTAGCGATACAGACGCGATACGCACGCAAGTCAGACGCAGCCTGTAGACCTTTGCACACCTGTATAAATACAGACGCGCGTGTGTAGCGATACAGACGCGCGTGTGTAGCGATACAGACGCGCGTGTGTAGCGATACAGACGCGCGTGTGTAGCGATACAGACGCGATGCAAACGCGCGCGTGTAGCGATACAGACGCGATGCAAACGACGAATAATCGTGAATTCCACAATATTGGCCGGTTTTGAATTTCAGTTATGAAGTTTTCTGTGTCGAAAGGCTCCATTTTTTTGTTCCAAAGACGTGCGGTGCACCAAATCGCTCGATTGCTACTAGCGTAGATTCACACTTCCCTTTCCCTCGTTGCGTTTGTATCGATACAGACGCGCCGGTGCCGCGCGTTTGTATCGATACACACGCGCCGGTGCCGCGCGTTTGTATCGATACAAACGACAACAAACTGCTCTGCAGGATAAAAACGCGCCGGCGACGCGCGTTCCCAAAACGCGCGTCGACGGCGCGTTTAAAAGACGTGGTGTGCATAGGCCCTAATATCTCTCTTGGTCCAGGGGTCCTGACGCTTACAAATTTCTGCATACACAAAACCTTATTTTTTTAGATACTTTCCGATATCTGGCTGATCGTCTGTTAGAACTGAGGGACCACACTTTATGGGTTGTAGTTTTTCCTGTGGTCTTTCTTATGATCCTTTGGTCGGTCTGACTTGTGGTGTGACGATTTGTGACGTGATGATGATGAATGTCGACGATGGTGGTCTGACCTGTCCTATACCATCTGTTTACAAATTCCCAGATTCGTTCTACAAATTGTTTTAAGACTACTACTAAATCCTACGATTTTCATTTCGCCAATCCCAAGTGTGGTCCCTAGTTCACACGCACATCAATCCTTACGGATATAACTAGACATGTTTTCTGAATGCATTATTTGTTTGAAAGAGTAGGTAGGTAGCTAGGTAGGTACCTACTACCTGCCTACCTACCCCGGTAGGCATAAAATTCCTGCGCGCGGCATACCATAGCGCACAGGAATCAAGGGAGGCGAATTACATACCAGACTAGCAGACCATTACACTCAGGCTAGTCGCTAAATAATTACCTAGGTAGGTACCTACCGGTAGTAACCAGCTGCTTACCTTCATTATGGCGCATCTGCATTGGTCTAACCGACTAGGTAGGTAGGTACCTAGCTAGTCGGTTAGACCGTATATGGCTGGAAGTCAAAGGTAACCTACCTACCTATTCGTTAGGCCGTAAAACAATTCAGGCAAGTTGCAGCCGCCGCCTTCGAAACGAACCTTATGTAAATGCGCCATTACACGTACAAGTGACCGGTAGGTAGGTACCATAGTACTAATTACCTTCATTACACATCGAATAAGCTTTCCATCGTAATCTTTCGCCGCCCAGTACTCCTTAAGAATTTATCATTAGTTGAACTGGATAGCGAAAGGGTCAACGAGTTTACCATAGCACCAGTTTTGTACCGCATTTACCATGGCACCAGTTTGGTACCGCGTTTACCATGGCACCAGTTTGGTACCGCGTTTACCATGGCACAGGTTTGGTACCTCCTCTTCGTACCTTACCTACAGAAACAAAATCGAGATGGGCTAACATCAACGATTTATCATGGTTGTCAGTGCTGTTACATCCTTCAATCATCATTTCCATACCCGTAGTATAACCTTTTACCATCACATTACCTGAAGGTGTACCTTCCGCTTTGGCAGTACCTACTTACCGCTTTCGTACCGTACCTTACCACCTTTACCTTGCCTTTTTACCTTTACCTTACCGTACCTTTTCACCTTTGTACCTTACCGCGTTACCTGTACACACAATACAATTACCAATGCAAATCTATACTACTTACAACTAACTTACAAATTTCATTCTACAACTAAGGACTTATGCAATTGGACTACTAATCTTACATAAGCCAGTTCAATGAGACAGCTATTCAAGAATGGAACTTGAACGAGTGTCTTTACAATAGGAAGTTGCAAACCTACCTTGTGCATCTCCAACAGCCCCTCCTTCTGCGCCGCCAGTTATATTGCCATCACCAGTCGTTGAGCCATCAAAACCTGCGAAACGAAGCACAATTTAATTAACTGTTTAAATGGAACGGCGGATACTAAAAGTAACAACAAAGAAATAATATTTACCAGTCATTTCCATATTCGAATCATCCTCGCCGAAGTTTGTTTCCTCATTGTTGGCGCCATCATCGTCATCATCCCACATACTTTCGTTTACGAATTCAGGTTCCATTTTCGGTGCCACGGCGTTGTTTTCGTCCTCATCAGGTATTGTAACAAATTCTTCTTTCGCAGATCCCGATGGTCCAGCTTCTAATGGGTCCACACATTTTCGTTTCGCTGGTCCACTTTGTGAAGACGACGAATTATTTGAAGCTATTGATGGCCTATTTGGTCGCTTAACCGCTACTGGAGTGGTGGAGGGCTTAGAATCTAAATCAGTCTCTAACTTAGTCATTACGGATTGCCTTTGTTGTGACGACCTCGGGCCTGGCCTTGAGGTCGGCTTTGGTTTGGATGGCGTGGAACTTTCTTCATTTTGATTTCCGGTTAAACCTTTCACTTGAAGCTGTTCCGCGGTACTAATAAATGATGCTAATTCTTCTTGCTTAACATTAACTTCCCCTTGGTACATAAACTGTAATAAGTCTCTTAATGCTGAATGACTAACATCTTTTAAAAATACTGAAACAAAAAGGATGAAATTAGTTAATTGAAAACAAAGTTAGAACAACGGTAGAAATTGCTCTGATATATTAATGTCTTACCTATGGGATGCTGAGTGGGGTTCATTTTGAACATCTCTTGAAAATAAGGAGAACATACTGATAAAACTAATTTGTGTGCCTGTAATAATCTGCCTTCGGCAGCCAACGTTACATCTACTAGATCTCCACGCGACAGCAGGCCGTGAAAGCCTGCTGACATATTCGCGTGGAAATTGTTCCAACATAGGGAAAATTGTTCGTCCGACGCCATGATGGCGGCGACCCCGAAAGGAACCTGAAATAACACATAATTAATCAACTAGAACACAGGATTACACCAGGCAAATGCAAACTACTAATCAAAGATATTTACCTATCCTAAACTTTGTACTTTATAATTCCGATGTTAGAAACATTTGAAAATAATAATAAAACAATGTTTCTAATGAAGCACTGCACACACTTTCATCCCACGTCCTCCCCGTTTGAGCGCTGTTCACGATGTGATGACGCAAACTTGACGAAAACTGTGTCGTCACAACAGGGTGTTTTGCACGAAGAATTGCACGAAATGTATTTCAGCCATTTATTAAAAAACTTATTAAAATCAGATCATTTGGGGCAATAACTTTGATGTTATTATTGTTTGCACATTTACTGATATCATAAATTTGATAAAACTCTGTATATTTCGACATGCACGAATTTTGGTGGGGGGATCAGTGCGTTTAGGTGTTGTGGCCAGACGACGTGATGTCTTATTTCAACCAACTGTGAAAAAAGAAATATACAAGATTTAAATGATTGGAAAATAAAAGTAAAAACATAGGATCTAAAAACTTTCGTTACTAAATTATCCATGAACGTGTAACTAATGAGCTTCACTTGCTTAATAGTTATTTGGGAATAATAAGCCATCCTAGATTAATAATACTTAAATTTAGCTAAAAAGAAGGAGTCTAATGTCTGCGTTATTAAACCGAACTTGAGCAAGTACCTATTTTTTAATACAAACAAAGTAATTTCAGCGTAGTACCGAAAAAAAAACAATTTTACAGCTATCACAATTTAACAATAAATATATTACATGGTTGAAAGGTTTGTATAAATTTATAAACACAAGTACAGATTTTCAAGGTTTTCGACTTAATTAAAGCAAAGTTTTAAAGTTGTTTCTCAAGCCTTACCACTCTCTAGAAAGAGATAAGAGATCAACCGACTGCCAAACGAACTTTGTTAATAAAAAATAGACCATACCGCAACACGATATGGTATATTATTGCATTCCTATCATGCTATTATGTCTAAAATGTTACCAGCTCATAGAACATCGACACAATTCGTGCAATTTTATATTTTTCTGCAGTGTCCGGTACCGCACAGTTTCTTCTACTCATGTATGGGGTCCTTTATGTTTGTTATTTTAAATCTTAAAATTCTGTTATTGCAGACTGCAGATGCATGTTTATGACGGGCGTAGAAGTATTAGGTACCTACCTAATAATATTATTTGCGAAATTTTACTGGCAAAAATGGCAGCCATCATAAATAATATTGTAGAACAGTTTCACACTACATTATTAGGTACCGTTAGTAGGTAGGTACCTCAATTCGTATTTTTGTAAAGACTGAATAGAACAACTAAAATGAAATAAAATTACGAGAGGCGCTCGTATATTGTTATTTTATTTTAGCTATTATTGCCTCTAAACACCGAAGCCTCTTTTAAAATCACTTGCGACTTCCGCCGAATATCTCAATAAAGCATCAAATTATTATTACTGCAAAGGCCGAGACCTTTCAAGTTAAATACTTGAAACATAAACTAAAGATTTCCAGGGTTTTCACTAAAACAAATGTTTTTTTTAGTATCTTTGTGTTTAGGTATTTTTCGTTCTATAAATAGAACTTCCGGTCGCTATGACATAAGCAGGATAGTTATATTAATTAAACAAATAAGTAGTTTAATTTGTTCACATAGGTAGGTACTTCATTTTAATTACCTAAATAACACAAATTAAGAGACAAAGATACATACCTAAGTACCTATTTATAAATTTTTATCTTTTGAAAAAGGGCTTGAAATTTAAACAATTTACGTCAAAATTCAAATGAAATATTAATTCCGCTTTTATTAAATCCATAGGTACTCATTCGGCAACGTTTTTTCGCTCTTTGCCAGCCAAGCGCCTGAGTGGAGTGAGTGGTTTGCAAGTTTAATTGACGAAAATGTGTACTTAAAATTAGTTACCTATTGAATTTGTTTTTCAGGAGTGTTGTGTATCTATTTAATAGATATGTAAACACTGTCTCACACACACAAGTGGTCGGGTAGCTGTCACGAACGTCAACTGCCAGTCATCACGGATTGTGGGAAAGTGGCAAGGTGAAGCGGACCAGGAACGAAGACTTGGTTGTGCTGTCACCAGCACAACCAAGTCATCAAGGGCTCATGCCTGTGATAAGTGATATATAGTGTTATTAGCCCTGCTGGCCCTGTTAGAAACTAAATACTACAGGTAGTAAAATGATGAGTGATGATGAGTTTTATTGAAAAAAATATCGGAACGTCATTTGGATACAGACATGTTTTAAACATTTTCGAGGTCATTTATGTACCTATAATGTTAATAGTGGAGGCCAGTTCACTTCCTTGAGAAACGCCAGAGTTAGGTATTAAGGTCTCTGCACACAGCCGGCGTGGCGTGACGGGGCGCGGCGTGGCGGGGCGGCGACACAGCGCTGGCGCGGTGGCATAGGTCACACTGCGGGCGCGATAACGTCCCGTCCCGTCGCGCCCATTCACGCCGACCGTATACTGTTTTTATACTGCCTATGGTCCAAATCGTACAAACATACGTGAGCACGAACACATTCGACTAATTTTCCGGCAGTGTGACTACTACATACGTAAACCAAACAACACAAAGCGTCGGCGTCCTGAGGGCGCTGCGCTAGCGTCCCGCCGCGCCCGTCCCCGCCGCTTCTGACTTGTATTCCCGCTCGGCGCGGCGCGGCGGCGGCGTGGCGCGACGGTTACCGTCGCGTCGAGCGGGACGGCTCTGTGTGGCGTCGTCCGTAATATCTAGTACATTACAACTGCTCAGTGTCGCGTCGCCGTCCCGTCCCGCCGCGCCGCGCCCGCTGTGTGCAGAGACCTTTAGTTTTAAATTCAGAGCAAAATGTCCTAGTATTTTTTTTTAATGGGACAATTAACTGTTTTCCTTGGCGATCAGAAAACTAGCTTTTAAGCCAATCACGATGTTACTATATAAACTAACCATAAGTAATTAAAATTCATGGCAAGTTATTGAACTCTTATCCGGGCCGGACGCAATCACCATGTATGCACTCTCTTTAATAAATTGCACGATTTAACGACGAATCGGGTAGAACGTAACGTGGAGTAAAATAATCAGTGCTGCCAATAAAAAAATCTGGATTACCCGCGTCAGTGGTGTCAATTCCCCGCTTGTTTTTGATTAATTCCTGTTTGGAATTAAAACACTGTATTTATTAAAATTTGTTTAGTATTAGGTATACAAGTTTAGCGGTAAAACTTTTATAAATTATACCCTATAAAAAAATACATAGGTAGGTACTTAAAATGTTTACAGACTACATCAGGGCCACTGCTTATTTTTAAGAGCATTCTAATGCAGGTACCTACAAAAAACGTTTTAATCTTTAGTGGCCCTTACTTTATTTGGGATACTTAGTACCTACTTAGTATATTAATTTTTCCATATTTTCGCAGTAGGTAAATAGGTATTCATATTTAATGATGTAGAAATGGATGCGTTCAGGAATACGAAATCGTGTTCAAATGACAGTTAAGCAGGATTTTTTTTGTTGTAAAGTACCTACCCATTAAATACCCGACATAACATGATTTTTGCCGAATTGTTCTGGATTCCCCGAAATTCCAAAATTTATGTCATTCCCGGGCTCTCCCCGCCCTAACCGTCAATTCCCCGCAAATCGGGGATTTTCCCCGCGATTGGCAGCACTGAAAATAATTGATGTACCGGCCGGCCGATTCCAATTTGATATCTGGGTGATTCTACGATAAGAGGTTTCAACTAGGTACCTACCTACATAGAGGATACGGCCAAGAAGAAAAGTTAGAGTTTTTTCTTGAAACCCTTATACTTGAGTACTTTTCAATTTTTTTGTACGTAACGAAAATGTTATAACTAATATGTTGTAATGAAATTGTAACCTTGTAACTAATAAGTAATTATTAAGCTCTATACACACAGGGTTCAAAAATTTTGATTCTTCTTATTTATTTATGTATTAGTATTACAATGTGCACAGGACGTGATGTGTGCAGAAGTGAATTGCTTAATCAATTCAAATTACTTTAACAAATAAAAAGAAAACGAAATATTATAAACGTTTTATTAGAATAATTAGTAACAAAATTGGGTTTACTTTGGTTGGTTGCAGACAAAGTTAGGTTGTAGCTTATAAAAAAGGTAAAAATTAAATAAAGATAATGAAATAAAGGTCTGAAAAAAAAATGAATGATGAAAAAAAAATCTTTAAAAATACACCAGATCTTCATCATTCATCAAAACATAAACTTTGGGATTGTCACGAATTTGAAGCAATTCAGTAACTTTAACTAATGAAAGATAAGGCACTACGTCTTTGTCTTGGCGCTTTGGTTCAGTAAATGTGGGAGTTTTGCCTGAGTAATCAGTTCTGTAAAAATTTATGGAGTACATTTTTGACTCAATATTAATATTCTCTACTACACCAACAAAATACTTCCAAGTTTTTTTAAGAAAATACCGAACCAAGACTGTATCATCAACGTCAAAATCTTTCTCTTCGTAAGGTCAGTCGGGGCAAGTGCGCCATACTTTTTGCATAGATGATTTCGATGCAAAATATTTTTTTTCAGGGCTGACTTATGAGTGCACATTTATTAAATTGTAAATATTTGGAATGTTGTAGCTGCAAGAAACGACGATTCAATCAAATCTATCAATATTAATGCGATATTTTTTAATAAATTGAGATACATGGATATAGGCGCACTTGCCCCTGGAAACGGGGCAAGTGCGCCTATTAAAGAAAATACGCTAAAATCGTACGTTACAAGAAAAAGAGATAATTTACATAATAGAACTTACACAAATAAGCGCATTACTCTTGGTTTTTTTTTAATTTACGCATCCTACAGGCTACTACAGCTTCCATAAGAAATTTGGGGCAAGTGCGCCATAAACTAGGAATCAGGGGTTCTAAACACTTTAATGTTGTTTTTTTTTATTGTAAAAAGTATAAACTGCTGAATTTAAATATCAATGTTTTCAAGTTTGGCTGGAATGCTAGATTTCTTTAATTAACCCAATCACAGCGTTATTTAAATAATACGAAAATAGGTAACAATTTTTCCTTTGACGCCATAGGACGTAAATACTTAGTAATCTAGTGGATGGCAAGCGAGAACTTAAATGGTAAAGTAGAAAACATTCCAGTCTTTATTGGGCTAAGGTATTTCAAAAACTGAACACGTTAAAATCAAGCAATAGTGAGTCTGAAGTTTAAGACTGTTTTACGAGGGCCAGTAGGCCTACTATGACATCTTAAAGCAGAACTTATTCCACTGAGTGAAAGAGATGGTGCTAGACACCCTGTATAGCTCTGTCCCTTTCCCTCAGCGGAATAAGTTCTGCTTTAACACGTCATGGTAGGGATCGAACGGCGTCAACTGCTTGACATAAAGTTGCTCTAGACCAAGAAGGCTTCTCGCTTTTTCTTTGATAAGTACGAACCATTTGTAAGAAGATAGCAAGTAAACCCATCACCCAATGCCTTCTCATCACATGACCTTAAGTACTAAGCAGTAACATCTCAATACAGAAAAACATGACCCTTACTCAGAGGCCGTCGGTTAAGAAAATATATTAATCTTAATAGTTGACGACTTCTGGCTCGGGGGAAGTGCGCCATACTACTAAAAACTTAGGCGCACTTGCCTCACTTGACTAATTTAAGGTTAAGATTTTAAATTTACAAAAAAAATATGAATTTCACTATATAAGCCTAAAATACAGACATAGATTTAAAGGAAAACTATCAAATTCTGTATTCAACTCATTGGTTTCCCGCAACACGTAAAATATTTTAAGATATATGGGGATTAGTAAGACGTGCTCATCTCTGATAACAGGTTTAAATGACCCTAAAATTAAAATGGCCGATATATTAATGTATGGTGAACAGAGGCATCTGTGATTTTGAAAAAGAACTGTGTTTTAGTTTGTTGTATGGATGTAAGATGTCGTTAGTTATATAACATCAGTAGTTTTCGATATTTTTATGGTAGGTGCGCTTACCCCGTCGGCGCGCTTGCCCCGCCTGACCTTAATTCTTTTCACTTTTGTTCTCATCATGGTCTGTCATACCAAAGTCTCCATCATCATCTCCTTTCACGGCATCAATCTCACTTGGTTTCGGTTTTCTCTCATTTTTACAGATTTCTTTGGTGTGTAAGTCTTTTTCTTTGTTATGTTCAATATAGTTTGTTTTGGCTAACTCTACTTCAGTCTCCCGTTTTAATGCGTTTTCAGTCTTATTTCGTTTCTTATCAGTCGTATTCTTATTTGTATTAGTACTTTCATAGCTTTCTTTTTCTTCATATATTCTCAATCTTTCATCATGTATTTTGCTTTCAAGTTTTTTTGTTAATTCCAACTTAGTATTTCTTTCTACATTAACATTTTCTTCCATTTGATTCTCTTTATTTGTGGTATCTGTATTGTTATGTATTTGTGCTTTAGTAATAATTTGAGTTCTTTCCAAATCTTGATCGAAACAGGAATTATCACTGTCTAAGTCCAGTGATAGGTCAGAATCATCATAAACACTGAAATTTGTTTCTGTAGAAGTAGAATCACTACTGTATGTAGATTTTATCTTTGCACATTTGGAAGTCTTGTTTTTTAGGCCACTGTTTTTTTTATGCTTTTGAGCTGATTTCTTAGATATTTTATTCGTTTTGTGGCTGGTAAAAATATTAAAATTGGTGTCGATAGGCTTTAATGCGGAAGGTAACATTTTCGAACCCAGGAAGACGCGGTTTTCAGGCGTCAACTTTACTGAAGACAGTATAGTAACCTTTTCATAGCTGTCTGTCGGGTTTTCAGTGATGTCCGTATATTGTATATTCTCTTGATCATTATTATTCTCTATTAATCTCTTTAGGCTTCTTCTGTTGTTTGCTTCTTTCCATTTTTGACGCTGTACATTCTTTTCTTCTTCTGTCATTTCTGCTATCTTTTTTACATTTTTCTTTAAATTTTCAAGATGTTTAATCCTAAATTCTTCGTGTTTTTCTGGTTTTTCAACTTTTAATCGCTCCCTGTATCGCTTTTGCCTTTCGGCATTAGACATCGGCATATCTGAAAAACAAAAAATAAACTAAGAATAGCTTCTATTAATAAATCTCATTACAAATCATTTCTAAACTTTTCTGATACGGATCAGCTAAAAAACAGTATTACAAATATAGGCTACCAATTAAGTTACCTGCATCTGTCGCGAGGGTGATTCTACCCGTTATACTGGATAACAGCACTGATTCGTGAAAAAATAATAAACATCTTGCTACATGCCTACATTGTGTTCAGTCTACTTTTGTGTAGAAAGAAGTATTAATTTATACACATTCGAATAAATATGGGTTTCGTATGAAAAGTTGTTCAGTACGAAGGGTAGAATCACCCTTATAATAGGTGCAGGTGACTAAACTAGCTGCTTGTATACTTTCAATAATTTAGTATAAATCAGTAAAAACAGCTGTTAAGTCAAATTTATTAATTTTCTCGATAATTAACTTTGAATATTTGCCCATCTCTACTTAAAAAAAAAATGAATTTGTTATTAAATAACAATTTTTTTTTATTGATCAGTTTACGATTTACCTTCTTTTTAGATAAAGTCGGTTAAAATATTCATGTACATGCAGCTTTATATTCATCATTTTCGTTACGTAACATTTTAGTTATGAAATGCAACTAAAATGTAAGAAAACCTTTTCGTTGCATAACGAAATGTCACTAAAATGTGAGATAAAAATAACCTCAAAAATAAATTTACTGCAAAAAACAATGTTTAACGTTCACAAGAAGAACTAAGTAAAAAGATGATATTCTACTAATTAACATATCAAATCCACAATCATGCATCTAAATTACTTACCGAAATAGAATGTTGTAAATTAATGGTAACGAAAATGTTTCTTCGGACCTCCGTTCACGACTTTCACAAGAAAATGGTTGTTCTGTTCGTTGCGTTTGACAGTTTTGTAACAGCCAATCAGGTTTAGGCTAGTATTGCCAATAATAAAATGTACCATTGCGTTCAGTAATATCAAGAAACCAGTGTACAAATTGGCAACGAAACTGCTTGTAACTAAGTTGTAAAATATTGAGACCTGGTAATAAAACTTTTTATAATGAATTATATTATTATGAAAGCCCCAAATAAACAGAGATCCCAGTACTAGGGGATATGTATAACACATTAAATACAAATCACGCGTAATAAATCGAAGTTAAAAACCATTTTAACGAATCCAAATATTTTGAAACTGGTAGTGACACTACGTTTTTTGTATGGAATCAAATTTTTGAGTGGTATTATTTTAAATATTATCTGTAAAAAATACATAGAATAGTAAGTTACGAGACTGTTTACGAATTAATTTAGTATATTACTGTCAAATACAATGCGAAGATTAAAAGTTACAAGATGTATTTATTGACTTTTTTAGTTTTCAAATTAACGACATCATTTTTATTCACAAATGTACACTTTTTTTGAAAAATACTCACTTATTATAATTTTTGACCCGTTTAGTTACCTTTTCACACAAGCGCAAGTCACTGTAGGTACTTATACATAATTTATTAGGTACTTTTTTGAAGACCAGGGTAAATGCTTCGGGCAGGGTAGAGACTATGACTCAATAATATCTTAATAAAAACAATAAAATTAATTAAATCAACTTTTATTAAACATGATTCTAACATATAATCTGACCATTACTTATAGGTTTGTTTTTTAATCAGACTATTATTACAATTTTACTAAAACAAGAGTGTTTCACTTACAAAAATACACACGTAAATTATTAACGATTATAAAATATCTTTTAGGTCAGGCGGGGCAAGGGCGCCATACTTTTTGCAATAGATGATTTCGATGCAAAATATTTATTTTCAGGGCTGACTTATGAGTGCACATTTATTAAATTGTAAATAAATATTTGGAATGTTGTAGCTGCAAGAAACGACAATTCAATCAAATCTATCAATATTAATGCGATATTTTTTAATAAATTGAGACACATGGATATAGGCGCACTTGCCCCTGGAAACGGGGCAAGTGCGCCTATTAAAGAAAATACGCTAAAATCGTACGTTACAAGAAAAACAGATAATTTACATAATAGAACTTAAAAAAATAGGCGCATTACTCTTGTCTTATTTTTAATTTACGCATCCTACAGGCTACTACAGCTTCCATAAGAAATTTGGGGCAAGTGCGCCATAGACTAGGAATCAGGTTCTAAACACTTTAATGTTGTTTTTTTATTGTAAAAAGTATTTAATAAACTGCTGAATTTAAATAAAAATGTTTTAAGGTTTGGTTGGAATGCTAGATATCTTTAATTAATCAAATAAGGCGTTATTTAAATAAAATGAAAATAGGTAACAATTTTTCCTTTGACGCCATAGAACGTAAAATATGTACTTAGTAATCTAGTGGAGGGCAAGCGAGAACTTAAATGGTAAAGTAGAAAAAATTCCAGTCTTTATTGGGCTAAGGTTTTTAAAAAAACTGCTTAATTTTAACGTGTTCACGTTAAAATTAAGCAATAATAAGTCTGAAGTTTAAGACTGTTTTACGAGATATACCACAAGTTTTAGCTGCTTCATACCCAGATAGGCCTGACCGAACGGCGTCAACTGCTTGACATAAAGTTGCTCTAGACCAAGAAGGCTTCTCGCTTTTTCTTTGAAAAGTACGAACCATTTATAAGAAGATAGCAAGTAAACCCATCACCCAATTCCTTCTCATCACATGACCTTAAGCACTAAGCAGTCTAAGCAGTAACTTCTCAATACAGAAAAACATGACCCTTACTCAGAGGCCGTCGGTTAAGAAAATATTTTAATCTTAATAGTTGACGACTTCTGGCTCGGGGGAAGTGCGCCATACTACTAAAAACTTAGGCGCACTTTCCTCACTTGACTAATTTAAGGTTAAGATTTTCAATTTACAAAAAAAATATGAATTTCATTATCTAAGCCTAAAATACAGACATAATATTTAAAGGAAAACTATCAAATTCTGTACTCAACTCATTGGTTTCCCGCAACATGTAAAATATTTTAAGATATATGGGGATTAGTAAGACGTGCTCATCTCTGGTAACAGGTTTAAATGACACTAAAATTAAAATGGCAGATACATTAATGTATGGTGAACAGAGGCATCTGTGATTTTGAAAAAGAACTGTGTATTAGTTTGTTGTATGGATGTAAGATGTCGTTAGTTATATTACATCAGTAGTTTTCGATATTTTTAGGGTAGGTGCGATTACCCCGTCGGCGCGCTTGCCCCGCCTGACCTTAATACTTACTAATAAAGCACTTCTTAAGTGTTATCTAATCAGACTTGGATAATCAGGTTAAATTTCATATTGTCTTATACCTATGCGGTTCTGTGACATTCTGTATACGATTAATTAAATGAAAGATACTTAGAAAGTAAATGTATATTACAAAATGAAAAATACAATAAATAATTTAAGGCACTCTCTTGCCTACATGAACAAAAAATAGAATATGATTTTGTTCCTCATCCCCTATTCTACGGAAAACTACCTGTATCTCGCCATCCTCTTCTTAACCCGTACAGGCGTACACTGTTGTTTTTTTATGCTAGTTTGACTAGAATAAAGTCGTCATTCTTGAATGTTTTTCTCGTTGTCGACGGTTGTTCTTCATCCTCTGTCTGGTGCTTGTCACGTTTTGGTGTATTAATTTGTTCATTATCAAATAAACTCTCGTTCTCGGATTCTGAGTCCGGTCCATAAACATCCTCAACCCGGAGACGGTTTTTTTTAAATTGGTTGTGTTTTCGGAACGTTAATTATATTTTGAAGAGTAAGTAAGTCGTAGCCTGCCTTCTCTTGCTTTCTTTCCATATCTTTTTCTGTAATAGTGACCGTATAATATAATAAGTAACAATATTTTAATATCTTAAAAAAATCTTTTTGTTTAAACTATGAATACATATTAACTATGAGATTATGAATATCATAGTAAATGAATAATATGCTAAATGAATATTATGTGAAATATGCATTATAGGAAATGTTCATTATGCCATATGAAATTAGGTAAAATGAAATTATACCAACAATTCATTATGTCAACTGATCGTTATGTTAAACAAAATTATGTTAACTGAAATTATGTCAAGTGAACCTTAGATATTTTGTTATTATGTCAATCGTTACACACCCGAATTTATGTTCGTAATAGCGGAATGAAATTTGGCAGGGTAGATACTCAAAAAAAGCGGGACAAAAGTTAATTTTAAAAATTATTTGAAATCAACAAAAGTATTTTAATTTTTATTTAAGTTTAATAACTTGAACTTCGTTTAAAAATACTTCAGCTAAGCAACTGGTTTAAAAAATATATACAGTATTGTTTGAAAGTTAAATTGAAACCAGCAAGGGGACAGGCCAGGGTAGATACTTTTTTAGACTTTGTAAGGAATTTCAGAAAAATGTGTTTTAATTAGGCATTCAATCGCGATGTTATTTAATAAAGTACCTATATTATGTTTTTTTTTTTTAATTTATTTAAAGGGTTTTGTCGGACGGCAAGCTATGGCGTTCCGGTTGAGGATCGCATTCTCAACCTTGTTCGGTAAGAGATGGCTGTCTTCCAGGCGCGGTTCTCCGTGCTGGAGGGCATTGTTCTGCGCCCTCGCTTGGCGGCAAGCAAGGGTCCGGTAACATCAGGTGGGGCGACGGGGACAGCAAAAGGGGGCTCGGGGACGGCAAGAAGGGGTCCGGGGTCGGCTTCATACTCGGCCATTGCGGCTGGACCGAGGCCATCAGGCCAGTCCAGTGGCACGAACCCAGCGGCCCTTGCTAAGCCGGCTCTGGCTAAACCCGCGTTGGCCCCGGCAAAACCCGCGTCTGCCACTGCGAGGCCAGCCCCAGTAATACCGGCGCCGACCTCGGCGAATCCAACTTCGTCGCAACCGGCGCCGGCTAAGAAAAAAGTGGCACGGAAGAAGAAGGCAGCGAAGGCGTCAGCGCCAGCCGCTGCATAATTTCGTCGGCCGCCGCCGATACCCCGTCCTTCGAGGGTGTCAGGGGTGCGTCGCAGCACGGTTTGGGGATATAGTCGTAGCACTCGTAGCGGGTGTCTACTTCTCCCCGAGCCGAACTCTCGCCGAGTTCCACAACTCCCTCAGAGAGTCGACCGTCGTCGTCGGTAATTGCTCCCTCCCCGTGGTAGTGCTCGGGGACTTCAACGCCAAGAACTTGGCTTAGGGTTCTCGCTGCACGGATGTGCGGGGAAGGATGGTGGAGGACTGGGCACTGGAGACAGGCCTGGTCGTCCTAAATCGGGGTTCTGTACCCACGTGTGTGCGGATGCGGGGCGAGTCGGTGGTGGACATTTCGTTCGCCAGCCCCGCTCTGTCGCCGCGTGTCTTTGACTGGCGCGTCATGGAGAAGGTGGAGACCTACTCTGATCACCGGTACATCCGGCTAGACGTCGCCACCCAGTCCTCCAGCGCGCCGGTCCTAAAAGCCCCGAGTGGTCCGCGGTGGGCGCTGAAACAGCTGGACCGGGAGCTCCTCGTGAAAGCCTCGATCGTGCAGGCCTGGGTATCATCACCGGACAGGCCTGCCGACACCAACCACTAGGCGGCCTGGTTCCAGGAGGCCATGTCAGAGATCTGTGTCGTGGCAATGCCCCGAGTCCGGTCTGGAAGCGCCCGGCGTCAGGTGTACTGGTGGTCGCGCGAGCTGACGGCACTGCGAGAGGCATGCGTCGCAGCGCGACACCTGTACGCCAGGCACCGCAGGCTCCGCATTCGAGCACCGGATGCGGCAGCCATTGAGGCGGAGCTGTATGAGGGGTACAGAGCGGCGAAGACGTGACCGCCCTCCTAGAAGGTGTCTTGCGGGCCAAAGATTTGGCCTGCGAGGAGATGCTGCAGTCTCTAGATGGAGATCCGTGGGGGCGCCCGTACAAGATGGTGCGGGATAAACTCCGCACCAGGGCACAGAGTCTCCGGCCCCAACTAGTTGAGGATGTGGTGAGCGCTCTGTTCCCTTCGCGAGGGGAGCATGCTCCTCCTTCCATGGCTCCGCCGCTTGTGGTGCCACAAGCGGACCACGAAGACAACGACGACGACGACGACGTTCCGGAGGTGACTGAGGTATACCTGAGAGTGGCGGTGGGCAGGCTGAAAGCCAAAAACACCGCCCCGGGACCCGATGGCTTGCATGGCAAAGCCTGGGTTCTGGCCCTGGAGGCTCTCGGGCCCCGACTACTAGGGCTCCTAAGCGCATGCTTGGAGAGGGGCCAGTTCCCACTTCGTTGGAAGACGAGGAAACTGGTCCTGATACAGAATCCGGGGTGCCCTGCGGACTCTCCGCCCGCATTCCGGCCCATTGTGCTGCTCGAAGAGGTGGGCGAGCTCTTTGAAAGAGTAATTGCATCCGCCTCGTCGGGCACCTTGTACGGACGGGGCCGATCCTGCGGATCACCAATATGGTTTCCGCAAGGGGCGCTCGACGGTGGACGCCATCATGCGCGTGAGAGCCCTCACGACGGGGGCTGCAGTGTCCAGGGGTGGGGTTGTCGTGGCGGTGTCTCTCGACATCACCAACGCGTTTAACACCATGCCTTGGGGCTGCAGCAGGGAGGCACTCCGATACCTACCATCGTCGTGTGGTCGGGGCATATCTGACGGACAGGGCCGTCATCTACCCCGGTCGCTCTGGAGAGTGGAACCGGCGAGGGATGTCGTGCGGTGCCCCACAGGGATCGGTCTTGGGGCCGCTCCTGTGGGACATCGGTTACGACAGGGTGCTGCGCGCCGACCTCCCCAGCGGCGTCAGCGTAGTTTGCTACGCTGACGACACGGTCGTCCTGGCTCAGGGGGGTCGCACCAGGCGGCGGCCGACGATATGACACGCGGGGTTGCGATAGTCGCGGAGAGGATCCAGCTACTGGGTCTCGAGGTGGCCTTGCACAAATCCGAGGCCATGGTATTTCATGGCCGCGGAAACACGCCACCGTCGGGATCCCAGTTGACGGTAGGAGGGGTTCGCATCGGCGTCGGGTCGACGATGAAGTACCTGGGAATCGTCCCCGACAGCCGGTGGAACTTCGTCGAACACTTCCGACGTTTGGCTCCCAAACTCGAGCGGACGGGGGCTGCTTTCAAGCGGCTCCTGCCCAATCTGAGGGGGCCAAACGCCTCCTGCCGTAGGCTCTATGCCGGAGTCGTGCGGTCCAAGGCCCTTTACGGGGCCCCGGTATGGGCGCGTTATTTAGGGCGGCGCGCCGCCCACTCCCTGAACGCGCCCCAAAAGGTGGTAGCCATAAGGCTGATCCGGGGCTACCGTCGTTAGTCCTCGCGCGCCTGTTTGAGTGGCGCGCGGAGGCACTACACCGGGGGGGGGGGGGGGAGAAACCCGTTGCCGCGGCAAGTTGCTGCTCGGTGGGCAGACCTCCGGTGCGATCTCATGGTGGCATGGAGAGAGAGCGACTGTCGCAACCCCGTGTAGGGCACGCCACAATAGTGGCGGTAAGTCCCCTCTTTGAGGAGTGGCTGGAGAGCCAGAAAGGCGTCATGGCGTCCTCACCTACCGCCTGACGCAGGTCCTCACCGGACACGGTGTTCGAAGTTTCGGGAGGTTCCTGCACATCATCGGGCGGGAGGAAGCGCCCGGGTTATCACCATTGTGACGATCGCCTCTACGATAACACAGTGGCGATCTGCCCAGCGTGGGCGGAGCCCCGCCGTGCCCTCGTAGAGGCGATCGGCGGCGGCGATCTCTCGCGTCCGGCCCTGGTTCAGGCGATGGTCCGGAGCGAGAGGGAATGGGAAGCGGTCACCACCTTCTGCGAAGCAGTAATGCTAGCAAAGGAGGTGGCCGGGCGTTTGAGGGAGAGATCAGAGAACACCTGCTCAACCCAGCCGTCGCGGGAGACGCTCCGGGCGCCGGGCGCCGCGAGACGACTGCCGGCCACCGTAGATGCGGGCCTGTGGAAGGTGAGCAATAGATAGTTCACTGTCCGAACGTCGATTGACGACAGGCCGTGTCGACGGCGCATTCGTGTTTCACGCGCGCCTCAAAGAGAGTCAGCAAAGCAGAGGGGCTTACCAGAGCCTCCGCCTGCCGAGGTTGCAGGTTGTTCGAAAGAGATACCGCGGCCAATATAAGGGCAATTATCTGGGTTCCACTGTGGAGCCCATTCATGTGGAGCCTCCACATGAATCTAAATATAGGTTCTTGCTGGAGAAAGTACAAAATTAATTTGTTCGGTATTTATACTGGAAATTAATAGTGTACTTATTATAGCCTTTAGGGGGGCGTAAAGGCTACTGGAGCCTGTGTGAAAAAAGGATTTTGGCGCCCCTTAAGGCATTTTGAATTATCTTTTTATAAGGTGGATGGAACTGAACTTTAAAAATCATATTTATTTGTAGACTAAAATATCAAAATGAAATAATCTTTTCAAACTCATTTTAAAGCATTTACTTAACTAATGGGGTACAGTAAATAATATAAATAAATTAAAATATAAAAGCCTTTTATTTCTTGCAAATCAAAGGACATTGCTCATCGTCCATACATGGTTCGCCTTAGATCCAACAGGGAGGTGCATTTACTCTTTAGGTTTTAGATAATGTGTATATTTGATTGAACCTAAATTAAAACAACGGACACTTTTGAGAATACAGAAAAAATCAAAATACTTTCGGATTTTGAGGTTATAATTACGTCAATAAAAACATTCGGTATGTAGCAGTAACTTAGCATTTATTACTGAATGTAAGTACGTACCTACTTACATTAGATTAAAAATTGTAGGTAACGTTTTATTGCCCCACTGCTAGGTCAGTCATAATACTCTGAACTACTGTTTCGAAAACGACTCTGCGGCGACTGCGGCTATAAGCGGACCACTGGACCAGACTCCAGGAGTCAGCTTGACAGATGCGAGCTTCTTTTTATTTATTTATTTGGTTCACCAACAATTGCATACACTGTATAAACAACTTTAACAAGCAAAATAACAGGACAAAGTGTAACAACAATCACTTAAGTATAGGTAAACTCTGCATGCACACAAAACGCTGTAGTAGTTTACAGAAAAAAAAAGATTAAAGAATATGGACCTAACAGATAAATTAAACTAAATGTAAACAAAATTCAAGACAAACAGATTAAAACATTGCAAAAATGTATATTAAAAAATAAGAAAAACATTAAAAACAAAAACAATCCAACCCAATGAGACTCGATGGAACAAAAAATTAGTTTCATATAGCCTAAATTCAGACAATGCAGGGCTTGGGATTTATTGTTCGGGGAGGTACTTATAAAAACTAGTTTTTAAATTGCCTAGACTGTCAAAATGGAGGTCGATCCGATCACTACAGTCATTCACAACCCTGCAAAACCTGGCGTAGGGAGAATGAGCACCCAGAACCGTTCTTCTTTGCGGTGGGCAGAGTGGAGTTATAGGTTTTCGGGGAGTCCTGGACGGGCGCACGGAAACTAAAATTATTTAATATTTGCGGACAGTCAATTTTATGCGCCATAATTTTGCACACGAACATAGCGTCATTCAGTCGCCGACGTTTGTCAAGAGGAACCATATTAAAATGTTTGAGCCTATCACTGTACGAACGAATTTTCTTAGACAAAGCTCTAGCATAGGCAAGATGCCCCAGAAAACGTTTTTGTAAACGCTCAAGACGTAATGAATGTGTAGAAAAGTGTGGTCGCCAGACCACACTACAATACTCTAAAATGCTCCGACACAAACAATTATAAAGGATAATTTTTGTTGTATAGTTTCTAAATTGTTTAGTGTTTCTCATAATAAAACCCAGCATTTTGGAAGACTTTTTCGCTATATTATCTATGTGAGGGACAAAAGTCAATTTCTGGTCGAATATAATACCAAGGTCCTTTATTCTATCCAGTTCCTTTATCTTTTGTCCGTCAATATAATAATCTTGATCAATGAGATGATGTTTCCTAGTAAATTTGATATGGTGACACTTGCTAGGATTGAGTAGCATCTTGTTTAATTGGCACCATATCACCAATTCATCCAAATCACTTTGTAATTCAGAGGCGTCTTGCTTAGATTTTACTATTTTGACAAATTTTAAGTCGTCGGCAAATATAAACATTTTACAGTGACGAAAGCAGTTCGTAATATCATCGATGAATAAAATAAATAAAACCGGTCCCAAATGAGACCCTTGTGGCACGCCCGAAGATATGCGTCTGGTGGTTGAGCGAAAGCCGTTGACTACTACAAAAAAAGTTCTGTTTTCAAGATATGAACTCAACCATGAAAGCAGAGATCAAGCGATACCATAACTTCTTAGTTTGTCAACGAGAATTTGATGTGAGACCCGATCAAACGCTTTGCCGAAATCCGTATATATGACATCTGCCTGATAGCCAGAATCTATCGCAGATGTCAATAATTCAGTAAAAAGTAGTAGTTCAGTAAAAAGTGTTTGTGGATCGAGACTTCACAAAGCCATGTTGTTCTTCACTTAAATAAATTTTAAGATGGTTTTGAATGAGAGGGCATATCAATGACTCAAAAACTTTACTTAGGGTTGATAAGATTGATATGGGTCTGTAATTCGAAACTAAGTCCTTTTTATCAGACTTGTGGATGGGGACGACCTTTGCTTCCTTCCATTTTGAAGGAAAGACTCCACTTGCTAAGGATTTGTTAAAAATAAGCAACAGAGGTGCGACCAGCTCACTGGCACACTCATTGATGAATATTGGTGGTATGCGATCTGGACCAGCACCTTTGTTGCAGTCTTAACTTTTAAGCTTTTTGTATAAGGCTTCACTGTCAATAACTGGGCTGTTTAAAGATACGCTAATTTCCTGAATAACACCAATTCTCACTGATTTACTGTTACTGCAATCGTCAACAGGGCTGTATACAGAAGAAAAGCAGGAACCAAAAAACTCACATATCTCCGTACCATCTGATGATACAGTTGTGCCATCCATCACAGATAGAGGGTAAGAACTTGATCCACCTCGTTTAGCTTTAATATAGGTCCAGAATGATTTAGGGTTTTTAGTTAGTTTGTTCAAGATTTTTTAAATAATGATTATAGCAAATAGTAGCAAGTGCGTCAGAGCGATTACTGATTATTTTCAACTCAATTTTGTCAATCGGGTTTCTGTAAGTATTATAGCGTTTCCCCTTCTTGACATTAAAGTCTAGGAGTCGAGACTGATGGACATGCAAGGGTTTTATAAAGAATTTACTTTTACATTTTCGTGTGATTATAAAGTAGGTATAGTAATTGTACTACATACACACTAACTAAAATATCGCTTGTTTACTCCTCCAGACTGTAACTGAGGATTACGAGAATCTCAATAACATTATTTGACCCAAGAATCGAACTTAGAACGATAAGCAGCTGCCCTTACAGCTATTAGTAATTGATACCAGCAAATAAAAGAATCAGCCTTTGCTAGGCTTTTTTATGAATAATAGACATCTATTAAGATAGGTATTTTAGACATTAAAACAATTATGTTTTGTTTTAGAAAATGTTTATTAATACTGTCTCATTCACATCATCTGACCTCATTAACACTTTCGCTGCCCAGTCCAAATTATACAATATATTTTGGAGTCATATGCTGAGTAGAGCTGAGAGAGCACCATCTATATTGTCTACTAATTCACGTCCAAAAACTGTGCAGAGGGGTCGATGATAGGGTTTTGATATCTTGCCCAGCTCAAGTACCATATTATTGTCATAACATAGGCGCAACAACCAATAGTTCTGCACCCAACAGTACTGTGTAATGCTGTTGAATAATGTTCAGCAGCACAATCAGCCCTTTGCCAGCATGAATGGCATAATGTAATGTGATGCATGAACCTGAAAATAATAATCCATTTAACACAAATATTTATTAAATACAATTAGTATAGTAGTTGAGTGACTAGCCGCAGGTTCGATTCTTACATGGTACATAGTTTTATAATATTGTAAGGTTTTTGTTTGGTTGATTGAACACACTAATTTCAGGAAGTACTGCTATACATTGAAAAAATATTTTGGGTTGGATAGTCCATTTATCAACGAATGCTGTACCTATAACATAACATAATATAGCTATAAAACATGTAGGTATGAAACCTCAGAGAACAGTTACTATTCTTATATACTGAAGAATATTTGCTTCGGACTTGGTGAATATGAAAGTATGATTATCTGTGTGAAACTGCAACTATCAACCATAGCATCAAAATATGATAATAAGTATAATAATAATAAGTATAATCTTTATTACACAAGAAGTGGTTACATGTTTTGTGAAGTCCCTGACTCCTGTGCTAGGTGAAAGACCTGTGTTACAGGAGCCAGTGCCCTCTCCCAAAGGAGATTTTACAGAGTTATGTGCAACAAAACAAACAAAACAATATTATTCAAAATTAAAGAAAAAGACAATAAAATAAGATATAAATTAAAGGCGGTAAAAAAATTGCCTGTTATTACTTTGAAGTGCTAGTATGTGTGTGTATGTGGAGTGTGAGTTTGTGTGTGTGTATATGTTCGTGTGTGTGTGTGTGAATGAGATAGTGTAGGTTTGTGGGAGTGAGTGTGTGCACGCGCGTGTGTGGATGTAATTTAATGATCAGATAGGGTTTTCAGCAGATTTACGCAATGGAATTAAGTATATCCTCAGTTTCGTCATAGTTCAGCGACAGTAGCCACGGCTTTAGAATATGCTTAACTTTATGTAGGGTCAGTTTATAAATAGAAAGCTTTTTGTTAATTTTGTTGTAGATTTGGGAGCTTAGAACAAGATAGTGACGTCGCGCAAGAGCGGTACGCCACTGCACAGAGTCACAGATAGGGAAACCAGCCCGTCGATTGCATAGATTACTATCTAGTGGCATGGTGGAGTGTCGGCGCAAGACAGAGCGAAGGACGTAAAGTTTCCTCACCGAAAGTACTTGGGCTTCTGAGTACAGCAGGGCGGTTGGGTAGTCCCTTCTACGGAAGTACATCACTTTGAGAACTGCCCGCTGAGCTCGTTCTACCCTAAGCATAACGGTTTTGAAGGTTCCGCCCCAAACCGAAATACAATAAGTAATTAGTGACTCGCATAGTGAACGGTACACTAGTGAAGCTGTTTCAAAGTCGGTCGGATGTCTGAGCTTTTTAAATAAATAAATAAGTTTTCGAAGCCTAGAGCAAAGAGTATCAGTGTGCGTGCGCCAATCTAACCGCTCGTCAATATAGACACCCAAATATTTAATATATGTGACCATGTCAAGGTAATTGCAGTTGCATGATGAAAAAATATTAGTAATAGAAACCTTTCCAAGATGATGTTTCTAATATTTACCTGTTTGAGCAGTATGTGTCCTCAGTGCAATTACTTAATGAGAATGTGCACAATGTGGCAGTAACACATGTCACAGAGCACTTTTTTACCAATGTGACTTGCATTGGGAATGCTTGCTACAGCCCTGACTTCTGCCCAACTTGTACAAATAAGATCATGAGCTTGAACCTGGAAAAAGTTTGGAATTACTAAACAGTCACCAATAACACTACCACTTTTCATCATAATCATCAACATTATAACACATAATGCTCACACAGTGCAGCTTACTCTCTGAGAGAGTCATTGATTTAAAATTTTCATACAGTCAGCATGTCTGTTTCAAAAAAGGAATCAGCCGAGAAAAAGAGAGGCTTTACTTACCAAACGAGGAGCAGTCCATTGCTGTATACAATGAAGAACTTGCTCATTTTCCAATACCATGGAACCAGAAGTTGATCCGCAGTTAACACAAAATGTAGAAACGCCTCCTATTCCCATGAGTACGGTCTGTTTATTATGCCAGGTCGTTGTTCTAAGTAGGTCCGTATCAGTAAAACTCAGCCAGAGGTCGATATTTCAATAGAAAATCACAGTCCTTTGATCACACCAAATTGTTAGAAAAAATCATAATCCTTAAACACAGAATGCGCGCCAAGTGACATTACTATCAAATGTTGTCATCTGTCAATTCATCAACTGTCAGTGTCAATATTATTGCTCGTTACAAAAAGCGCTTTCAACATTGCTTTCAACCGAGTTTTAATAATTGATAAGCCGTATTATGGTTCCGCGGCATCATAGCGGACTGTTTGTAACTAAAAATCATTATCTTATATCAAGTGTTGAGAATACTGACGCTTGACTATGTCAAACTCTTATTAAGAGTGCTGTTACAAAGACATGGCTGTATGAGCTATAATACCTTTGCCTATTAAAAACCTCAAATTAAACCAAAAATTAATCAACTAACATTGAGGATTATACCGGAAGCTAAGGACGGAAGTGGATCCTTTTTAAAATGTTTTCGAAATTAAAAAGTTCCGTTCTATTGAAATATATGTAATGTATATTATTATAAAAACAAGTAATTATTGTAAATGTTTTATGCGTTGGTTCATAGGCCATTTTTAACCATTTCCTTTCAAATACATTCTTATTATTTCTATAGTTGGTACACAATCAGTTTTCTGTAATCTTTTAAGTTGTTGTTTATAATTTATTCATTTTAGTATGGTTAGTATTTAATTTATTATTTAATGCGACTTCTTATTGTAACTATTGGTTGTTAATCTATAATTAATTTTTATTTTTATAATAATATATAATTATTGCATTCTCTAATGTTTTCTTAAAACTATGTTTATGCATGCAAGAACCCCTTCTTATGTGAGGGTGAAGGCCTCCTCCAGATTTTTCCACTTGTCTCTATCCTTGGCTTTTGTTTTCCAGTGTTTTGCTGCTATTTTTATTAAATCGTTCTACCAGCGAGTTGTTGGTCTTCCTCTTTTTCTAATGCCTGCAGGGCCCTGCCATGACTTCAGTCTGGTAGTCCAACGGTCGTCATCTATCCTGGCCTGTCCTGCCCAGTGCCATTTTAATCTTTGTGAAAATTGAAGTGCATCTATAATGTTAGTCTTATTTCATATAGTGCTATGTGGGATTTTTTGTGTTTTTCTAACATTTGCGATGCTTCTCTTCATGCTTCGTTGACAGGACCTAATCATGTTTTTTATTTTTAGTGTGAACTTCCATGTCTGGCATCTATAGGTAATGGAGGGAAGCAAGCAGGTGTCCATGACTTGTTCTTTAATTTAATAGGCATAGTTCCTTTTAATATTTCCTTTAAGCTCCAGAATTTCTTCCTGCCAGCCTGCAATTCTTCTTTTTACTTCTAATTCATTACTTTGCTTGTCAAAATAAACTTATTTTCTTAAGTATATGTAGCTTTCCACGTATTCTAATAAATGTTAGTCTAGATATCAAGAATATTTCATGCTATTAGTCATGATTTTGGTTATGTTAAGGTTCTAATGTAAGCATACTTCACTTCAATTCAACTCACAGATTTCAGTGAGAGTAGCATTGACTGTAGTTCTCATGCATTTTCGGCTAGAAGAATAATATCGTCAGCGAACCTTAAGTGGCTAATAAATTCAAATACCGTTGAATCTACTTTTACTACAGTTTTATCATTTTGAGTTACATTTATAGCTCTCACATTACTATTATAGGTCTGATATTGGATGAGTTTAGTTTTATTGATATTTACATTTAAATTATTATTATCTAGCCATTCCGTTACAGTTTTCAAAGCGTTATTTACTTCATCTTCATATGAATTGATTTCATTGCAGTGGACCAGTGAAGTTGTATCGTCTGCGTATTGAACACATTTGTAAGTGATGGCGTCTGGAAGGTCTTTGATATAGACTATGAACAATAATGGGCCTAGGATGCTGCCTTGTGGTACCCCATAATTGTTCAAAGTCTTTGAGATCTATGAGTGGTCTTATGTAGTCCTGTTGATCCTGGTATTTCAACACATTGATAACGATGGGAGAGGTAGCATTCTATCCAGTTTAGCGCGTTTCCTCTTATGCCATATCTTTCAAGTTTTTTGAGAAGCATCTCATGTGATACAAAGTCGAAGGCGTTTGACATATATATGAAGATTGCAGCTATTGGGGTCTTTTTATCTAAAAACTCTGTTATGATTTTAAGGTTGGCTACCCTTCACGAAACCACGAAATGTAGTAAAATTCAAGAAAGGTCTAGAAGTAGCATTTGACGCAATCAGACGGCAAATAAATTTCCACTTTGTAAGATGGAATGAGACACTAAGATAGTAGGTTTCACATTCTAGAAAAAAAAACAAAAACATTTTGCAAAAGTATGTACCTTACAATAATATTCTGTTGATAAACACCATTAAATTTTGTAATAAGGGCTAAAAAGAAACCTCGGGCTATAGTGATTTGTTCATTCATTTATTGATTTATTTACGTTTAAGTTTTGCCCCTATGCCCATGCATAGGGGCATAGAGGCATAGTTTTATATAGGGGATATGCAGTATATGCACCATGGGGTGCATATACTACATATCCCCTATATAAAACTACGCATCTCTATTCAACCCGTGTTTAGGCACACAATTTTTGATTAAGTAATAAAATATGCAAATTGTTGAAACAAATAAAGCGATCGAGAATTATTTTATCAGTAAACAGAATTCCAGACAGGATTCAACAAAAATTATCATCGGCTAGTAGGTAGGTATTTAGCAACACGGGTTGTCGATTATCACAAGTCGTGGGTTGTCTAGTTCCGACTGCGACGGTCACAGGAGTTAGTGATGTATCGGCTTCGCATGTGGTGGGTAGCGTTAGCGCTGGTAGCGCTCTGGTGTGCGCCGGCGCAGGCTGTGGTTGGAGGCGCTCCGGCTTCACCACCCGAACCCGACGCTGCGGTGGTCTTCACCCAGCGATACGGTTTTAGCGCCCGTATCGAAGGAATCAAAGATGACAAACTCGGATATTACAGTTTCTTTGGAATAAGGTATGGTTTTGTGAGTCTAATTTCTTAAGTCTTCCTTTTACACTTTTGGAATACACTACTGGCGGTTAGCCGAGTCTTGTAAGTTTAGCTGTGTGCTTTTAGTACAGCATTTAGTATGGTTTCAAGGAAAACAGTATTTTTTAGGATTCCGTAACTCAAAAGGCAAATACCCCAATTGTATCACTTTGTTGTCCGTGTGTCTGTCAAGACCCTTTATCTTGGGAAGGCGTCGAAGTATCAAGTTGAAATTAAAACCTTTACTCAAACCTGTGGACCTTCTGTGCTGTGAAAAATTAACCCTCTTGTGCTCTAAGGCTACGCAGTCAAAAGATTATGGTTGTTTATGACGAAAGTATGTACGAAATCATCGGTGCGCGAGTCTGACTCACCCTTGGAATGTTATTTTTTTCTGATGGAAAATTATTAAATAACTGGGACTTTGTGTTACGGGGCCGCAGTGGCCCTAGCAGGCTTATTTGCTTTGCTGACATCTCTTTGAGTCGCACGTGGAACTCGAACGCGCCATCGACACGGCCTATTGTCAGTAGACGGACGGACGTTGAGCTACCCACTGGTCTTCGTCCCCAGACCCGCGTCACCGGTGGCCGGGAATCATCTCGCGGCGCCTGACGCCCGAAGTGTTTCCTGCGGCGGCTGGGTTTGTTTGAAGATCTCTCCCTCAAACGACGGGCGTTTTCCGGCTTTTGACGGCCCCTTTTTTTTTCGGGTGGGAAGTCATCTAATGACTGCCCCCGCTCTGGGCGGAGCGGGGGCCCCCCAGACTTTTACTGACTAAAACCCACCCATGTTCCTTCTATTGCCCTTTACGTTCCGGGCCCGCGGTATCTCTTTCGAACAACCCGTAACCCCGGCAGGTTTGACGGCCCCTTCGCTAGTATGACAGCTATACAGAAGGAGGTGACCACTTCCCATTTCCTCTCACCCCGGACCATGGACTGAACCAGGGGCGGACACGAGAGCTCACCGCCGCCGATCGCCTCTAATCAACAAATTACTTCTTCCGCTCCGGGCAGAGCGGAGGTGAGTACCAGACTTGTACCTACTTACTAAAACCCATCAAAGTTTTTTTCTTTTGCCGAGAAGACAGAGGTGCTCTGTCCAAACAGGGTAAACCACCACAGTTCACTCCATCGTGTCGTCTGGTCTATCGACACAATGGTGATATGGTCGTTTCCTCCCGCCCGATCACGTGTAAGAACGTCCCGAAACTTCCGTGTCCGTGCAAGAGCCGCTTGAAAGCAACCCCGGCCCGCTCGAGTTTATAAGCCAAACGTCAGAAATGCTCCACGAAATTCCTCTGGCTGTCGATGACGATTCTCAGGTACTTCATCGTTGACTCGACGCCGATGTGAACTCCTCCTTTCGTTAGTTGAAATTCCGACGGTGGCGCAATCCGAAGGCCATGAAAACACATGGTCTTGGATTTGTGCGAGGCTACCTGGATACCCAGTCGCCGGATTCTCTCCAGGACTATCGCGACCACGCGAATCATTAGTCCCACCGCCACCTGGTGCGATACCCATGTTTCTTCTTTTGCTCTTTCTGTTCTGGGGCGGCGGTATCTGTTTCGAACAAGCCGCAACCCCGGCAGGCGGCACTAGCAAGCCCCTCAGCTTTGCTGACATCTTTTACAATAACACGCCGTCGACACGGCCTGTCGTCACTAGACAGACGGACGGTGAGCTACCAATTGCTCACCGTCCACAGCGCCGCATCAACGGAAGCCGGGACTGGTCTCCCGCGGCTGCTGGGTTGGTTGGTTTGGGTTACAAAAGATATGCCTACAGTTGTCATTTAGTCAATTAAATGACTGAAAAAAGGTATTGTTAGGTACATAAAAAGATTTACAGTGACTTTACCTGTGGCATTAAAAACAGCCAAAACTCGGACTACCACAAAATGGAATATTTTGCTATTTACATATGTATATAAAAAAAGGCCATTACCAATTTAAAATCTTGATTTAAAAATAAACCGTACAAACTTGCGATATAAACGGCCATATCTGTTGACTGCGTAGACTTACAGATATAATTTTTCCGCAAGTCCAAGGCACCAAAGACTTGAGTATATGGTTTTATTTCAACTCAATACCTTCACGCGTACCCGAGATAAAGGGTCTTGACAAACAGACCGACAGACAGACGGACAATCAAGTGATCCAATAAGGGTTCCTTTTTTTCTTTTAAGTACGGAACCCTAAAAAGTTCGATAATACACTAATGAACTGTTGCACTTACAATTTTGAAATTCTGAGAGGTATCAGATAAGGAAACTCACGAAATTCAAAACCCCCAGGCAGTCTACCACAGCAGCTTTAAAAAGCTAAAATACCATAAACATATGTTAAAAGAAAACTGTACTGAGTGGCATGACGATGGTAATCCTTTGGCCAAAAAATGGCCAGACCTCTGGTCACGTGAAGAGTCGACCAGCCGCTTTGCGATATCTCGAAAAGATAAATATATTATTATACTCGTATATTTGTATATTCTAAATTAACATTTTTGGCGGATGCTGATGTCTGATAGTGGTTTCCGTTGTTTTTGTGGTTGGTAGATTATCCATGGACCTAGCATAGGTAGGTACATTCACGTTGTCGATTTCAAGTTTTTTTGTTAGGTAAAGATATCATGTAAAAAAAATGATTTAAGTACCTAGGTAAGTACTACCTTACCCAATTAATTAAATAACCTTACGTAATTACGCATTTATAATTCTTTTAATTAATATTTTCATCTTTACTTCATTTTCAACAGTTTTGAAACACATTAGTAGATTATTAACCAAGGGGATAAAGCAATGTCTTCTGTCGCGGGTGAAGATTTAAATCTCGAGCGTAACGAAGGACACGAGGTTTACTCCCGAGCATAGCGAGGGTGTTAAAAACTTAAATCACGAGCGAAGCGAGGGATTTAAGACGAGTCCTGAATGTAGCGAGGGATTTAAGTTAACCCAAGCATGGGGTCTCATTGCGAACAAACAAAAAAATGTTCAAATAAATCTCAATAGATGGCGTTATATGTATCGATTTGTTTTTGAGGTTTGTGTAACTGTTTAAATTTGACCATGAAAGAAGTATGTCCTTGTTTTTAAAAATCTCCATAACACAAAATCAAGGAATAATGGGCTCCTAGTTCCAAATTCCATGATTTTACTAAATAATATTATGGTGTTGCCTCTGGTGAGAAGAATTTGTACTACGTTGTGGTTAAGTAACTCATTTGCTGTTAATTGTGCTAATAGATGGCGTTGTTTTAAGTTTTACTACACATCCTAAATGATACATACCATACCTATTTAGATAGAATGAAATAGTTATGAAATGCAAATATATTAAATAAAACAAAATATATTTCGGACATAGAACAACAAAACCTACTTTTCTTATAATCTATGAATAAAACGCTAATCTGCGCCATAGAATAATAATATAGGTATTTACAATTTTGCGGTCTCAAGTGTGAACTTTGGGAATAAAGTCCTTGAAGCCAAAAGTCGCAAAAAATCATTACAATCTTCATCAAAATTAAGGTTAATACTTCAAAATAAATAGTTAATCATCGTTCTTCATAATTATGTATGATATTATTAATCTTCAGGTGGATGCTGTTTGATAAATCAATTACATAGGTAGGACCTACAGATTCAATTAAATACCCAAAGGTCTTGTTGTATGTCTTTGTCTGCTATTCTGTATCTACTTTTTATGTATTTTGCTGAAAGGCAAAGGCAAACTTATTAATTTTCCGTCAACTTCAAAAATAGCAGAAAAAGTATAAATATATCGACGAAATACATGCATAACATTACGCCTTATTTCCCATAGGGTTAGGTATTGGTATTTTGTCCCACCCGAGAATCGCACCTAGACCCTACTGCCCAATAGTAGCGCTTGCGACCACTGGACCAACGAGGCAGTCCTACTTACTCATTGTAAATGATAAAGTACTTAGGTACTTAGTAAAAAAAATATTAAGTAATTTGTTGACGGGCCTGTTGGTCCAGTGGTTAGTGGCCCTGACTGCTGAGCCGGAGGTCGTGGGTTCGATTCCCACCCAGGACAAACTTTGTGTGATGAGCATGATTGTTTGTTCTGTGTCTGGGTGTGATTTATCTATAATATGTATGTATTTATAAATTATATAAGTATGTATATCAGTTGTCTGGTTACCATAACACAAGCTCTGCTTAGCTTGGGATCAGATAGCCGTGTGTGAATTGTTCCAAGATATTTATTTATTTTTATTTATAATTTATAGTGTTTTTTTTTATAAATTTTCCTTCAAACAAAGATCATCATCATCATCCTCCTATTTGGGTAGACCTCTGCCCACCAAAACCCGCTGGGTTAAGGCAGGCGATTTAGCCCGGCGGCATAAGTAGGTACATTACAAGCCGTAATTACCTTTGAAGGCGGCACGAGAACGTCTACCATGACACGTCCAAAAAATCCGATTTCTATTATATTTATTATTTATTTTAAAATAATTACCAAGAACCGACTCTGAAGTGGTCATTTTTGTGTTAAGGACTGCCATCGGATAATAATTGTTCAAAATACAAAAGAATTAGATGCCGTTTTGTAGCATAAAACGCAATTCAAATGAAACTGATAAGTAGGTACATTAAGCGACTCGAATCTAAAGGTACCTACTCATAAAATACGCTTGCATTTTATTTGCTTGTAGGTATTTTACGCTGAATGTGGGGCTAAGACAAACTCAACCCCACATTCAGTTCAATATGCCAGTAAGTGGTTGGATAATATTAGAATGGAAAGTAAATGGCACGGATCTTGAGCGCTTGATTAACTTCACATGCGCAGAAGATACATTTTTGGAGCTCAAGTTCTCATGCACTGTCCGACTCTCATGTCTTTTTTGAGAATAAAATTCTTTAAATACATCTCGTAAGAGTCGTAAGTCTTTTTCTATAAGCGTACAGACATCAGCAGTCAGCAGGTCAACCTAGCCAGAACTGTACAATTTCTAAACCTTTGACTGCCGCCACAGAGTACATCTATACTGATATTATAAAGCTGAAGAGTTTGTTTGTTTGAACGCGCTAATATCAGGGACTACTGGTTGGAATTGGAAAATTCTTTTAGTGTTGGATAGTCCATTTTTTGAGGAAGGCTATAGGCTATGTAACATCACGCTACGACCAACAGGTGCTGAGCAGCGTGGGTGAAACCGCGTGGAACAGCTAGTTTTATATACTGCGGCCGAACAAACTAAATTAGATTTGACAAATTGGGGTAAGTTGATGAACTGGCGTCTGTACTGTACAAACACATGAGTAGATAACTACTCATGTGGTACAAAGCGCAAGGTTATCCCCACTCTATCATCGAGCGCCCAATATCCGAACCGGTAAGTATACTTACTTACCTACTTTTATAGGTAGATACCAACACAGCATACAAATATTACTACCTACTTAGTTAAGTGACAACTTGTAGTTAAAATAAAAAAAAAACCACACTCGAAACTGAGTATGTTAAAAAATAACTCCCTGCCCTGTGTCTCAGTGTCTCTTATCATTACAAGAGCTATTTCGACATTATAAATAATTTTAATTGATTTAAATACTTGATAATTATCATAATTTGCGTTGATGTTTACGCTGAACCTAACAAATAACTAAGTCTGCCGAAAAACATGGAGCTATACCCCACGCCATAGATAATAATTTAGTCCCACGCTCAAGAAATCATGCGCTATCGCAAAGTAGGCGATTGCCGAGTATCGCAAGCTTCAAGGTCAAAGGGCTACCTTAATTTTGTATGCAGTATGGTTTTATCGCCATCTATTGGTTCTTTGTGTAAACTAAACTATCGATGCAAGCACCATCTAGCGCCGTTGTGAGTAACAAAACCGGGCTCAAAAAATAGCCCGGATAGCCCGGAGAAATGAGCAAGTTATGGCGGTCGCGTTTCTTTGTATGAGATGGAGTATCTGTACGTTAGTATTATATTATCTGTGACCCAAGACTAAGATAGCTTTATCACCGAGGAAAATACTCTACTTTTCGTACCATTTGCGAAAAAATTAACACAATAATATTATGAGATAAGCATTTATTAAAAATAATGACAATTAAAAGTAAAAGTTAACATTCGAAACATTGATCCAATTATTGATAGAGTGAGTTACATTTTTGTTTGGTATACATACAGACGCCTGCACATCAAGCTACTACAATCTGTCAGATTTCTTTGATAGATTTTCGACTTTATTTCTAAAATATTAGGTTCAAGGTTCATTGGGAAAAATTTACAGTTTCGAGTAGCTTGACCTGCAGTGCTGGCGTCTGTACATTTATTGTTGATGAGTTGATTTGAATCCAACAATTCACTGTCACTGTCGCTTTGATATAATTAACTATATATATTTTTAGAGCATTAACTTAATTATAAAAATTAATTAAAATAAACTTAACTGCTAAGTTTGTATTTGAAGAAAACAAAAATGCGGCAAATTCCTAAACATATTTTTGAGACATACCTACTTTACAATTGAGCACCTGTGGGACGAATTAAAGCGACGCGTTCGAGCTCGCCATCCAGCCCCACAAACATTACAGGAACTGAAACCTGCTATCGAAGAAGAATGGGAGAATATCCCTCAACATGTGATTTTAACATTGATTAATTCGATGCCAAATAGCATGAATGCTGTCATTGATGCTTTAGGAGGCAATACAAGTTATTGAACAAAAAGATTTTTTTGACTAAACCATTTTTCCTTTAAAATTAAAACAAATGTGGAAGGTCATTAAAAAAAAACAAATTCAGAACAATGAGCCTAATGTTGATTATGCCAGCTACAAAATTGCATAAAAACTTTTTGATCATTCATACAATTTTTTAAAGTTATGGACGTTACTAAATTATTATTCTAGGTGGCTCGATTTAGGAGTCCAGGAGTGTATGTATAAACATACACTCCCGGACTCCTGCTCTCCTGCTTTATATATACACTCAATGTTGTAAACACAGATTTAGTTCAGTATAAATTTTGGTAAGTATTCCAAATTTAAATCACATTCTCTCCCTACTAGAGGATGAATGAAATTCAGCACAATTTTCTTTCCCTGTTTTAACAGATTAAAAATGACTATTATTATGTTCGGTTTTTGTGGCATAGAATGTCACTTTTTTGATCAAGTGGTACGAAAAAAGTTTAACTTTAGTCATAGAGCCGAGAACAGCAGTGACAAATTCTCACGAGAATTAAACGACGTATTTCAATACACTTCGGGGAAATTAAATAACAGAATAAATAGTTATTTGTTATACAAGAGTGCAAAGTTGCTTTTTAACCGCGTGTTCAATTTTTATGACCGAGCAAGCGAAGGATCCTAAAATTGAATCACGAGCGCAGCGAGTGATTCATAATTAGAATCCTGAGCGTTAGCGAGGGAATCAAAAGAGCACGAGGTGAAAAATCTTTGCACTCGAGTGCAACACGTAACTTTTCATTCCACCTCAGCGAGGAAATGACTAAATGCAAAAAAAAAAACGTTTACAATCACAAGATAGGTACACTTTTATTTCAGTTTAGGTATTAATTACTACATTATGACAGGTAAGTATTACAGAATATTCTTTAAATTATAACAAAATAATAGTAAGGTATAATTAAGAAAATTTTAAAGTAACGTTGCTACAGTTATTTAAATTGAGTGTAATATTTTTGTTTGGTACTGTAATATTGGTGTTAGTCACTTGTGTACTGTTTTTCGGTAAACTATCTGTCATACTTAATAGTTGTAGCGATTCATCGGATTCCCTTGGCGTGAATGTTGGAGAGAGAGGGAGATGGTTAGGTGTTTCATAACGGCTTATTTTTGATGTAGAAGGGCCTCTTTTCGTCTTTGTATTACGTAAATTAATTAATAGTAAGTCATCTAAATGTTTCTCAATGTTTTTGACATTAAGTTGTGTTAGTTCATTAGTTCGATATGCTCCGTTTATTCCAATAATAAGAACAACCTGTAACGTAAAGAGTATTGTAGTAGATAAATGAATAAAATTGATATGAACACATAATTCTGTACCTTCAGTGAAAAGTGATACATGTCGACCCAGATCGGTTTTTATATTCTCTGATTAAACTTATTAAAAAAAAATTAACTTAATTTCTATCTTATCCCCGTTGTTATAAGATTAAAAATGAATGAGATTTTTTTGTGTACATTGATATAAGTAAGAAACTTTTTTTTGAAATTATTGTGTAAAATAATACTTTTTCGTACCACTTGCTCAAAAAAGTGACATTCTATGCCCCAAAAAGCGAACATAACAATAGTCATTTTTAATCTGTCAAAAACAGGGAAAGAAAATTGTACTGAATTTCATTCATCCCCTAGGGAGAGAATGTGATTTAAAATTGGAATACTTAATACTGAACTACATCTGTGTTTACACCATTGAGTTTGTATATTATTAAGCAGAATATTATTAAGCATCTTTTTTAAAAAGGAATACGCAATTAATTATATGCAGTTATGATTATTAAATAAAATTACCAAAACCGACGAGGTCGTATGAGCTTGATGCCTTTGCTTTTCCGACAAAACATATTAGTCTAGGAATTTGTCGCGATTTTGTTCTCTTCAAATTGGTACATAAACGTTAAGTTTATTTTATAAGTAAGTTAATGTTCTAAAAATACATTGTTAAATCAAAGCGACAGTGACAGTGTATTGTCGGACTCCATCAGTGCAAATGCTGCCGCAATTATGCTCATCAACAATAAAGGTACCAAACAAAAGTTTAGCTCTCTCTATAAATAATTGGACCAATGTTCGAATGTTAACTTTTACTTTTAATGTCATTATTTTTAATAAATGCTTATCTCATATTATTACTGTGTTAATTTTTTCGCAAATGGTACGAAAAGTAGAGTATTTTCCTCGGTGATAAAGCTGTCTTAGTCTTGGGTAAACTTAAATCTCTCGCTACACTCAGGACTAGTCTTAAATCCCACGCTTCGCTCGTGATTTAAGTTTTTAACACCCTCGCTACGCTCGGGAGTAAACCTCGAGTCCTTCGTTACACTCGCGATTTAAATCGTCACCCACGACAGAAGACACTGCTTTATCCCCTTGGTTAATAATCTACTATTTGATTCATACCAAAGTGCTCCGAACCGATCTTTATATTTCTAAAATGTATTTTAATACGACTCGAGTTACCACATCTAACGCGAACCGAAAGCTTTTACTTCAATTAATCCAAAGTGATACAAATGAAATCCTATCACAAAACATTAAAAAATTGAAACAATACATTCTAGTGAAAAGTGTTACATTTGTACATGAACCATACAAACACAAATTTAAAAATATGTGAGTCGATACAACTGCTAATCAAACAATTTACATGTAATTTATGTAGCCAATTTTGATGTGATTACAAATTTAACATTAATTCTATTAGTATGAACATAAGGGAAATAGGACATATGATTACGTGAATAATGAAACTAATATAGTAGAATCAAAATTGCATTGCATTTTAGAACTAAATTAGCAAAAAAATACGTAGTACACAGTGATACAAGTCGCGCAGCTCTTACGCACCCCACTCCCTACTTCTCCGCGGGACCTTTAACCTAAACCTAAATCGATTTCGGTTTGGGGTCAATGACCGAAACCGGTTATGAAACCGGTTTCCGAGACCTGGTTCTATCTACTCTTGATGGCTCGGCTGATGCCACGTCAGCCGCCGAGTGCCACCGTCCATACATTTTCATGTCACACTGACGCTGACGCTCTGCTAGAAATTCTACCTTGAATGGTTTTAATGTGACGCTTTGATATTAATTTGAACTGAAATGTTTAAAGACTAACGATACCTACTTAGGTCTAAGTTATGTTTTAAGTTTGATTCCGCAAAATTTCCAGTGTAAGCTCACCGGCACAGCTTACAGCACTGAAAAGCTGACCAGGAAAATTTTAGCTCTCTCCCTGGTTGACTCGGAAGTGCCGTGTTTGACCGACGCAGAGGATGCCTGTAAAATGGCTTGCCCGGACTCGGATCGGCCCGTGAACCCGTTTTCCCAGAGTGTGATGAGCCACTCTGCAGGTTGATATGGAATAACCTTATTAATACGTCCACCAATTCTGCTGAGCGTGCCCGCTTGCTGGCTGTGGTTGAGTGGGAATCGGGCCTCTGGCTACAGGCGTTACCGTCACCTAACATAGGTACTTTGTTGGGTGACACAACCTTCCGGCTCGCTACGTGTTTGCGATTGGGTGCACCCTGTGGGGCTCCACATCGCTGTCAATGCGGGGAAGCAGTCGACTGCCTCGGACACCATGGCTATTCCTGCAGTAAAAGCGCAGGTCGTATTGCTCGGCACGCTTGCATTAATGATCTCATCCGTCGTGCTCTTGCCACCGCCGGGGTGCCAGCTGTTTTAGAACCAACTGGCTTGGTACGCGTCGATGGAAAGAGAACAGATGGTATGACCATAATGCCATGGAAGTTGGGTAGATCTTTGGTGTGGGATGCAACTTGTGTCGACACCCTTGCACCATCCCATCTTCCTAGCACGGTGGGTTGCGCTGGAGCTGCTGCTGCAGGTGCTGAAAACCTCAAACGGCGCAAATATCACAATTTGATTGGTAGTTATGTTTTTGAGCCGTTTGGGGTTGAATCATTCGCCATGGGGTCCGAGTGCCCATGTAGTATTTCGAGAAATCGCCAAGCGGTTGGTCGATTCTTCTCGTGACCAGAGAGCTGGCCTGTTTTTTGCACAAAAAATAAGCATTGCCATCCAACGCGGTAATGTTACCAGCCTTCTGGGCACTTTACCTGTTGACGGCGAAACGGACGAATTTTTTGACGCCCTGTAATTTTCTATTTTTACTTGTATATATTTTGTTTTCTTTATTTACATTACATCTTACAATTATATTTTTAAATATTTCTTAGAAAATAAAAAAAAAATAAAAAAACATTTAAAAATATAAAAATTATTATTCTCCTTTATTAACTTTTCATCTTAAGATTACATTTTTAAATATTTCTTAGTAAACAAATAAAAAAAAAAAAAAACATTTAAAAATATAAAAATAGGTTTCCGCCGGTAACGGGAGCAGGGTCCAAGCTACCGGTGGTTAGGGCTCCAGAGACAGGAACCTCCTCACAATGCGGGCCGTATCGAGGAGTACTGCCTTCTGAATCAGGCCCTTGATCCAACCACCTAAGGAGAGCTTTGACAGATGTTCTTCGAGGCTCTTGGCAATTAAGCCGTTGGCCGTTACGACAATCGGCACAATGATAGCCGAGTTCACATTCCACATGTCAACAACCTCGTGTGCCAAGTCAAGATATTTTAGTTGTTTTTCTTTCTCAGCTTTCACGAGGTTCTCGTCATGTGGGATAGTAACATCGATTATCATTACGCGGCGCGCTGATCGGTCTATCACCACTATGTCAGGTTTATTGGCGACAATAGTCCTGTCAGTAATGATAGACCGATCCCAGTGCAGCGTGACATGGTCTTTCTCGAGAACTGGGTCGGGCACATACTTGTAGTACGGTACCTCAGATTCAACAAGATTATATTTCAAGGCAAGTTGCTGATGAATAATCCTGGCTACTTGGTTGTGTCTATGCAAATACTCGCTGTTAGCTAGACGAGAACAACCAGAAATAATATGTCTGATGGACTCACCAGGACGATGGCATGCCCGACACACGTCAACCGTCCCATCCTTCATAATATATTTCCGGTAGTTGTTCGTCAACATAACTTCGTCCATAATCGCACAGACAAAACCTTCAGTTTCCCCAAATAGGTCACCGAATCGTAGCCAGGACACGGACGCCAGAAAATCTACATCGGGCCCATGAAGAGCCTTGTAGAAGCGCCGTGAAGCTCCTTACCTTGCCATACTTCTTTGCGGTCATCGGTAGTAAGTACTACAGGTTTGCGCCAATTCTCTTTAGCCATGGACATCGGGGTGAGTCCCTTGTCCACTGCGACTACAATATTTTTTTTATTATTAGTTTGTGTATATTTATAGGTTGTATATATTTAGTAATTAATTTAATTATAATAGGTAAATGAATTAAATAAAAAACATGTTTGCACATTAAAAAAAAGTTTGATTTACAAAAATGTTTTATTGTTTTGCTACTACTTGTAATTCATAAAAAGTGTTTATTCAAGAATTCTTTATTAAAGAAACGCTTTTTTTAATTTAGTTATTATTTTATTATAATATTAGCATAGTTTTACCCTTTCTGTGACAAAAACGTTTGGAAATACATATTACTTGTATCAATAAACACTTCGATGTAAACAAAATGTATCATAATAAATTCTAGCTTGTAGCATTAATCACTTACTAGTTTGAAAAATACATTGGTGTTTAGGGGTACAATTGAATATTTACGTAGGAATTTTAGGTTGCTGATAATCAAAATGATCATATTAGTTTTACGACTTTTTCTCACAACAACTATTTGCAGGCAAAACATGCCAAAACACAAGCCTTATAACATTTCACACAAAACGGTAACTAAATGTGTAAAATAATTTATTTCATTATAAATTAAAATACACAAAAATAAGCAAAGAAAACTATAGTGTATGGTGATATAACTGGCTATTTTTACTAATTACTTAAATTCCGTGCAAAATAATATATTCAAACCAAGCTCTTTATAATCTTTATAATATTATCTACACCTACCACATATCGTTTTTTATTTTAGAACGTTAGAAAAATAACGAGATTTTTTTAAATCTTTAACCTTAAATTACTCAAAACTACGATTTTTCACTTATATCAATTTTCACTGAAGGTACAGAATTATGTTTATCATATCATCTACTAAGTATACTATTTAATTGAGATTAATATACTTAAGTAGATACTGAATGTGCAACTGACTTACTTTTGCCGCCAAATATACGGAATCGGGTGCTTCGTTAAGAAACTTTTCAATATCAGATAGGGGAGAGGTGTGTCAATAGTAACAAAAAAAATTCAATCCTTAATAATATTTTGATTAAAAATCACAGCACAATAAGTTTTGGTCACAGTATAGTTTAGTTATCTAATTATAAAATCAAATACAGAAAACAACAAAAAAAATAACCAAGTTCTAGAAAATGGCACTTAATGAGATCAACCAATAGTGTTACAATTGCTGCACCAAGAGAGTCAATTGTAACATACAGAAATTGTTAACAATAAAACAATGATTCTAACAAAATCTTGTCAGCAGTTAAAGCTAAACACTTTAAAAAATCTTAAATACTTTAAAAAATAAACAATAAGAGAACCAAAGTAAAGCTGACTCGCAGTCTGCAATAATTCTAGTTCCCAATCCAGTTTTAACTGTATAATCCTGCTTGTATTAAGGAAAATGGGTTAAAGTCACACGACACTTGCTGCTAGCTGCTAGCTACTCTTATGAAAATAAAAAAGTACTATTTAATAATAATTAACTAATTTAAAAAAGCAGATTGTCAAATGTAACATGTTACAATTGCCTCTCTTTTGTTTTGTTACTTTTGCACCACTCCCGCCATTTTGCAATGAAGACTTATTTATCAAAAATATATAGTAAATATAAACAACTTACATACCTTCACAAATAGATTTGATGATAACTTAACCGGAAAACAACACCACATTATTGTAAAACTGTTTTATTTAATTAAAATGACAAAAATTGTGCCGAAAAAAAAATTTACTCAACTTGCTGTATCTCAAACTGTCATCTACTGAGAGCATACGCGCAAACTGTTTTACTTGCAAGTTTGGTCGGTAAAACAACAACAAATAAAGCTTCGAATACCACATAGAGCTACCACTATTCGTCAATAGATATCGTGAAAAATCATATGTTACAATTGCCTCCCTGTTACTATTGACACACCTCTCCCCTACTGTGAAAACCTTCGATTTTTTTGGTTGATGACCAGATGAGGCTCTTTTTAAAAATGCCACTAATTTAGGATAGGTATCGATATGTATGTCTTTTTTAGGGTTCCGTAGTCAACTACCCAACAAACAAAAAATCCTCTCATAGTGGCTAAAATTGCCAAAAATAATTTACTTATAAGAGCCGTATTATCGCTAATAAGGGTGCGTTTGGGCACAAATTACAAGAACAATAACCTCATACCCCCCTTATAATTGCTATATTGTTAGCTTCTTTTTCTTATACGTATTTTATTGTAGCAAGCAACAAGGGGGTCGAACTAATAAAAGCAAAAGGATTGCTCTTAAAAGGCTAATACACTTATAAGAGACATGTTGAACGCGTTAATAAAGCCAAGCAACCTTATACATGTTGTATCATGGCGAGCAACAAGGGAGTAAAACTTAAAGCGGCAAGACAAATTCTATTAAAAAGCTGCCAGTGTTTAAGATTCTACAACAAGTGTTTTGTTGAGTGATTTTTTACAGTTAGGCAGCGGCAACAAGTATTTTAAAGAAAACAAGAACCGGTAAGTCATTAATTTCATTTATTTTTTGTAGTGTACCTGAATCCGAGAGTATATTGTGCTTGTTTATTGTGAAAACTGTCTGGGAATTCAAATGTATGATAAAATGTGGTACAAAAAGTGTAATTATATCAACGCGCCCTTGAATTTGAGTAGTTTTACGGTAAAAATGTGAATAATTATTAGGTCATGTTTTTTATAACGCTTTTACAAGGGTAATAGCATTCTCACATCGTCTATTAGATCTCTTTAAGATTATAAGCTCTATAATGGCAATATTTGTTCCTTATGCTATCGCCATTTTATCTATCGTTAGGGTTCCTTTCATTATTCCGTAGATATATTAATATTAGCTATATTACATTTTAGGTATTATTACAATGGTCGTATTTACGGACGTTTACAAATTTAAAAAAAGAGAAGATCTCACTGTCCAAAACAAGAGATGTCCATGGAATTGGACACATTTTATTGTACGAAGAAAATGTTTTCATTGTAAATATCAGACTTTTTCAAACATACCTTCACACTTTGTGATTGGTCGAAGAAGACCTACTCAACCAAAATGTATGGAACAGCTAGTTTTTTCGCGTTTATTGAGCTGGCCGCAATTTTTGGAAAAAAATATGTATTTAGTATAATAATATGTTGTTTTTTTTTTCAGATTCATCAATAATGCCAAGGGAAATCAAAACTATCTGCAGTTCCAAGCAATTGGGATATCGATGGCGTTCTTTACTGACCCAAACATAATGAAAACAAATAAAAAAGAATTGCAAAGTGAAGAGATCTGATTTTCTAACTTTTCACGAAGCAGAAAAGGAATTAGACAAAATGTGTAAGAAGTCTGAATCGGAAACAGATACTCTGGTCATTTCAATTGTACGACAAACCAAAAAGATACGGCGCTTGAAAAAATTGTAATCCGTTATGTAATATTTTTAATAGATCACTCAAAGCCATATGGGAAATATTATTTTTTACTGCCCAGTCTCTGATATCACCACAAATATCCATCTTATTCAACTCTTCAATTAAATTTATGTCTACTTCACTACTACTACTGTTATATTCTTCCTCACTGATTTCCTGTACTTTATTGTCATCTTTCATAAAATTATTTACGGAACCCTCAAGTGATTTGTTGGTATCAGCTTGGTCATTTTGTAGCATTATATTCGTAACAGTAGAAGTGGTGGCTGTATTGTTAATCATGTTTTCGTAAACTTGTTTAACTTTTTTTCTATAGCCACCACTCCTCTTAAACTTCTTCCAATCTTGTGAATCCATTTTTTATGTTATTGTAACAGTAAACATATCTGTTGCATTTCCAAAATGGCCAAAATATGACAAATCAAGTTAGATAAGATATCTTAATATGACCACCTAGAGAATAATACCTTTTTAATGACTATATAAGTGATTATGGATTGCTTTCATTCTTGTAAAGACCATATAAAATGCTGTAATTTTTTTGTTGGGTAGACATCTTATAAAATGCTCTTATGAGTTTAAAAGTATCATAGTTAGCTTATGCATTACTGTTATAAGAACAATTAGCCAAATGAAAAGCTTTTATAAGGATTTCAATATTATATGGCTTAAAAGCATTGTAAATGCTCTTATAAGAATAACACATTTTCAATCCTTATAATAACCATGTAATTTGGACTTGTTATGCTTAACCCAACCAAATTATAAGAATAAAGGTAATATTAGCTAAATCTTCTTGTATCGTGCCATTATAAGGAACATTGATATAATGAAAGCGATTTTAAAACCTCTATAAGAGATTAGACCTTAAACATATAATTTTATAAGAGTATCTTGTTTGTTGGGTAGGAACCCTTATAGTTTCGCCATGTCTGTCTGTCCGTCCGTCCGTCCGTCCTCGCTTAATCTCTGTGACCGTTAGCACTAGAAAGCTGAAATTTGGTACCAATATGTATATCAATCACGCCGACAATGTGGTAAAATAAAAATTTGAAAAAAATGTTTTATTAGGGTAGCCACCCTATATGTAAAGTGGGAAGTGATTTTTTTTTTAATTTCAACCCTAACGTGTGATATATTGTTGGAAAGGTATTTAAAAATGAATAGGGGTTTACTAAGATCATTTTTTGATAATGTCAATAATTTCGGAAATAATCGCTCCAAAAGTAAAAAACAATGTGTCCCCCCCCTCTAACTTTTGAACCATAAGTCTAAAAAATATGAAAAAATCTGAATAGTAGAACTTTATAAGAACTTTCTATGAAAATTATTTTGAACTTGATTGACACAACAGTTTTTGTACAAAAAAGACAAAAAGTTGTACAAAATAATTTCTGGACTAAGTTTGTAGTATAATCGTATATGCAAGCTTTTTTTGTAACTTTGTTTACATATTTTATTATCCTAAACGTATCTTTTTTCAAACAAAAAATTGTTGTTGAATTACCACCAAAATTGCACGTCTTTGTATTAATTAGTAACCCTATTCCTCGAGAGATGGCGCTGTAGGTACTTATTACATTGGATCGGGTATTACCGAATTGTTCGGTTGGCCTCATAACTGGGAACACTTATTGTGACGGACGGGAAACTACGGAACCCTACACTGAGCGTGTCCCGACACGCTCTTGGCCGGTTTTCATCTCTATTGTTGCTTTTAGCATCGAATACGCACTCCATAGAGTGCTTGCTTTCTTGTTTTCGGATAATTCTGTAAAATATGCCAGCAAAACGTTTTCTGAGAAAGTTTTGGCTCCTTTTGCTAGTCGCCACGTGTTGAACATATCCTACTGTTTTAAATACTTCTCGCGTGATTGTTGAGGGAGAAAGCTCATTTGCGCATTATTAACAGTTTCAGTCAATTCTGTTGGCGTCAAACAAACTTCCTCGTCGCTAGAATCACTCATTTTAGGTTTTTCACTTGTTTTCAAGTTTCTTGTTTTTAATTTATGGTTTAACAATGACGTGAAAAAATGCCGCCTAAAGAACCGCGTACAAAGCAAATTGAAAAAACACCAAGAAGGTTCCGAGTCTGAGTTTCTAACAAATTAAAAAAAAAGTTGTATGATATATTCGGCGCCAGGTAGCAGTAAATCAGTTTAATGTTTTTTTTAAATTCACAAACTTAGTGCACACGATATTCTAAATTCAATTTACTTTATCCTCTAGCTAGAGAATAAAAACGGCTTTTCCTCAGATATTGAAGATTAAAAATACTCTTTCCGAGATGGTGGGATGAAAAAGTACTTTTGTCATTAAGCAATATGAAACTATGATTTAATTTGATTTTACAACGTGCTATGTCTTCTCATACTGAAGGAGAAACAAAGGCATGACATCGCCAAACAGCCTAATAATATTAAAAATAAAAAATTCAAACAATTATTGAATTTAAATTATTACCAATTTTTTGTTATAAACGAATTGTTTTATAAATGATCATGTTTAATTGTGATATTCTATTGATAAAGTAAGATAAGTATTTTTCTACTAGAGCAAGGAAGCGCTTGCTTTTAATAGTTTTTCGGCACTGATTAGACAGGTCCACTCAATCTGTGTGGTGCTTGCTTAAAAAGACCATTTCAGACACTAATCTGCATAGTCCTCATGTAAGTTGACCGCCAGTTTTCTTTAGCCTTGGACAGCGGGGTGACTTGTCATCCCTTGTCATCCACATCTCGGTGCATACCCACCTCGGCTTTAAAATATTCCCTGAGATTGCATACTTCGCTGTTGTGGAAGGGTCTTCGCGTTTAAAAAGTGTCGACCCCCGGACTTCCGCAGGATGTACAGTCTCAGTAGTCATTCCGCTAGATAATCCCATGACTTGCGTATAAATTGCATTCCTCGCTAAATCAGTATTCTCTGTTTTTAACAGATATGCAGAACCACCCGTGGGACCACAAAGATTTCAGCGGCCTATTCGCCGCTACCTTGCCGGGGAGATGATGGCCACCCAGCAATGCCTTCCGTGCCCCCAACCAGACCCTTACCAGCAAAGGCGGATCATAGGCCATGAAGACTGCTTGTGTCTTAACGTGTACGCACCCAAAATGCCTGCTACGGAAGAAGGTGGGAACATTATAACTGTCCCGTTAATCTATCTTCTATAATATAAAAATGAATCGCAAAATGTGTTGGTAAGCGCATAACTCAACTACGCCTGGACCAATTTTACCAATTCTTTTTTTTTTAATATTCATTGAAGTCCAAGGATTGTTTTTATGACGAAAAAAAATCGAATAATTGCTAGGAAAACTCTAAAAACAGCCCTTTTCCCATACAAACGCCCTATCGTCAAGGTTACGGTTCTGTTCAGGAGAATTTAGGAAAGAAATACTGTCACATTCCAAATCTTTTTGACAAAACGAATTTTGTCGGGTCCGCTAGTCTTATAAAAATTCTCGTGTCACAATTTTCGATCCCATACTCCTCCGGAATGGCTGGACCGATTTAAACGAAATTTTGTGTACATATCGGGTAGGTCTGAGAATCGGCCAACATCTATTTTTCATACCTCTAAGTGAACAGCGGGTGAAACCGCTGGGCACAGCTAGTGTTAAATAAAAATGTTGTCGAGTCTTATATTCTTTAATATTTGATTTGTAGGAAGCCCAGTTGTCTTCTTCATCCACGGTGGCAACTACAGGTCTGGATCGACGGCATCGTATGGTGTAAGTTTTTCTTAAATTATAATTGTGTCTACTTACTAAAACATTCCGATTCGGTGCTAGCAACCCAGCAACTAGCATGATAATCTACTAATTATCGATTTCTTTTAAGGGACAACATTTGACTCAGAAGGATACGATATTGGTAACTGCACAATATCGCCTAGGATCGCTTGGTTATCTCAGCACGGGACAAAGGGATGCTGGAGGAAATGTTGGTCTTTTTGACTTGCATTCTGCTATGATCTGGGTAATGCTAAAACTTTTTATCAATACTAATAAATAATAATAATAATAATAAAACTTTTATTTGCAGACCTTAGTCCATAGTGTTAGTAATATATGAAATAGACTTAGTTAGCTAATATTAGTATCACACATAATCAACAAAAAACAATTCAAATATAATTGACAATAACAAAACATTAACATTAATACGACACAAAATAGAAATGGACATAAAAATCATAATATATATATATATGGACATAAAGACAAACTATGTTTTGTCTTCTTAATTTTTTGTATTTAGCGGAACATTTTGTAACTCAACGTATTAGAAAAAATATCGCTAGGTCTAGTTGCCTAAACTTTAACTAGGTACTTAATTATTATAGTGGCAGCGTGGTTGGTTGTTGGTATATGTGACTTTTAATGATTGTAAACGCACCCAAGGAAAAATTTCTATTTTTTAAAGAAAAATAATTAAGATTGCTTTGAAAGGGTAAACTCGGACGGATGGCAGGTTTCCTCGGATATTCGATAGCCTCGGGATATATCCTCGGGCGGGGTTTTAAAAGGTTTCAGGTTAAATACCCGGTCATTTTTTATGTCAGGGTAATCCAGGCTGAGTTCGCTAAATCTTTATTAAAAATCATCCGTAACGACAACCCGTATCCAAATCAATTTTGGTCTTGCAAAAAAGTCGATGACTGAACGCCTCCCATCGCACTCACTTCTTTTTTGGATTCACGCATTATTACGTAGTCCTGCTGATCGCTTTCGGCCACGGCACCCAATCACAGCAGAGATTAGCCATCTGCGCAGGAGATATTATAGTGCAAAAGTGTGTGTGCAGGCACAGGTTCAGTTCTGTTCCCTTAATCTCATAGTCTAATTGGACGGTAGTCCGACACGACCAGAGAGCGATGAGGCACAGGACCAACGTCTTAACGTACTTTCCGAGCCACGGAGATATCTTACCGCCAATTTCCAAACTCCGGGCTGCTACTGTGAAATGCCTAATTGAATAAATATGATCTAATGAAACTATTATTATACTTTGCGTTATACGATGTTTTGATTTCGTTTCCATATTTTTAATTATCTGACGATTTTACCTAAGCGCCCGCGGTGTTTAAGTTTCAACCGCATCAGTTTAGGTAATGGTAACCCTATCTTTGATCCCACAGTAAGGTTATATAAAGTACACAGCAGATATATCAGAAAGGAGGTACACAGAAAGGTAATTTAAGGGCTTATGCTTGCCTGCCGGGGTTGCGGGTTGTTCGAAAGAGATACCGCGGCCCCGGAACATACAGGGCAATAGAAGGAACATGGGTGGGTTTTATTCAGTAAAAGTCTGACATGCCCCCCCCCCCGCTCCAGCGGGGGGAGGTTATTTGATGATTTCCCACCCCAAAAAAAAATGGCGTATGCTTAAAATTATCAAAGATCATACGGTTTTGTTACAGATCCAAGATTACATTCAATTTTTCGGTGGCGATCCAAAACGAGTGGTTGTGATGGGTCAAGGTTCTGGCGGCAGTGCTGCGTCCCTATTGGCAATGTCTCCCGAAGGTCGCACTGCTACGGGAGTAGCTGCCCTGTCTGGAGCACCCCTATCTCCGGGAGCCGTAAGACCCGACCCGGCCAAACACGCTGAAGCACTGGCTGAACGCACAGGCTGCCCGAAAAAACCAGCAGAAAGTCTACTTATATGCTTAAGGCAACTGCCTGTGGAAGAACTTGTGCAGGTGCCGTACCGAATACTATTTTAGTCAGAGATATACCTATAGCTGTAATCCGCGACTTTGCACGCGTTAGATTTGCGATTTGCCTTGCTTAATAGCCGTTTTATACTAATTTATGTCACGACAGTTGTCAAACATTTGAGGAATATGGACTCACCCTCCAAGTTATTAGCGTGATAATATAATAGCCTTTATCCTTCTATGGGTTGAAATCTATCTTCTTGCATCTATACCTACATAATAAATCTGTAGAGAGGTCAATTCTGTACATGAAATATATTTCCAAAATAACTATCAGAGGGTGATTAGTGATTGATACTGATGCCAAAAATGCAATCAGTAAAATTTTTGTCTGTCTGTCTGTCTGTATGTTCGTTATAGAAACAAACACTTCTCGACGGATTTTAACTTGGTACAATTATTCTTCATACTACTGGGCAGGTTATAGTATACTTTTCGTCACGCTACGATCAATAGGAGCAGAGCAGTGAAGGGGAATGTTGGGAAAACGGGAGAAGTTACTCCATTTTTGAAGTTTCCGCCGCGTGTGTAGCCTTAATGGTTAAAGCTACACAGAAATCATGCATGACGGAAATGTTCTCCTTAAAATTATGTAAAAAATATCCTACGACAGCTGCATATGTCTATCTTTAATGGTTGACTCACAATAACACGTGTAACTCCCGTTAGCTAAGCAGTTCGGAGCTTACTGATTATATTCGTCTACTCTTACGTTTATAACACTCTCACTCATCTCTTATTAAAAAACATTTAACATTATTACCTATTCAATAAAAAAATAATCATATAAATCGATAAAGAAACACCAAAGTTATACATGAAATACGCTAATAAGCCATCGCGCCTGAATACTGAATCATGCCATAAGGATTATTTTTGTGTGCGCTCGACGCGGCTACCGTAATTTTTGGCTGTTGATGTGAATAGACGTTCAGAATTTTCGACCTTATTGACAGACAATGCTTATCAGCGCGACTTTTAGTCCTTAAATAATTTATTTTTAGATTTTTTTTTTGTTATTTTATAAAATAGGTTATATTGTATCGGTATAATAGGTTTTATCGTTATTTTGTTTTTTTTTTTAATATTCGTTCAATTTACAAATTATTAATGGTTTACATTTTATTTCTCTTTAGGTGAAATAGTAGAAGGTAGGCATAGGTTTTTAGATACCGAGTTTTGGCTAATTTATGTTGTTTTTTTATATTATGTAGGAAAAAGTGTAGGTACATTTATTAATTATAGTTATAGGTATTATTAATTATAGTAGTTTTAGGATTTTATTTTTAAGTGAAGTAGGTATAGGTAGATAGTATTGGACAGGCGTTTCAGCATTATTTTCATTTCTTTTTTTGTTTCAAGTTGTACTTACCTACATATTTCTGGGTATAGTTCTATTATAATTATTTAGTTTTAGTACCTACATAGGTAATTTGATAATTAACAGGTTCTTATAGATCATATTAATTATACATTCAGTCAAAAAAGTATCGGGAATGGATGATTTGTTTGTGGTTCCAAATTAAAATTTTTGTTTTTTTTTGTAGTTGTTAGATTGGCACAACTGTCTGCGGAGTTTGAGTTGCATCTGTTATTTATATTAAATACAGTGCTGATTTTAGTAATATCATATATAGTGTGTATTGCGAATTTCATAATGGACAAAAATATCGAACAAAGAGTTTGTCTTAAATTTTGCATCGCCAATGGAATTTCGTGTTCGGAGTCACTGAAAATGTTACAGAAGGCTTACGGTGAATCGACTTTATCAAAAACTCGTGCTTATGAGTGGTTCAAAGCGTTCAAAAGCGGTCGAGATGTGATGGAAGATTTGCCTCGCTCTGGTAGGCCGTCAACGTCTGCAACTGAAGTTAACATCGCAAAAGTGAAGAAAATAGTGACTGAAAATCCCCATTCAACTCTGAGAGAGATAGCCGCCGAACTTTCTGTATCTCACGAGTCGATCCGTACCATTTTAACTAATCATTTGAGTATGAAACATGTTGCTGCTCGGCTAGTCCCAAGAGATCTGAATTTTCTGATGCGATTGATCGCATGAAAGTCGCTGAGGACATGCTAGAACGAGTCAGTTCGGACCCAACATTCATGAAACGCATTGTTACTGGTGACGAGACGTGGGTTTACGAGTTTGACATGCAAACTAGTCAACAAGCTTCGTACCGGCGCCTTCCAATTGAACCGAAACCAAAAAAACCACGCCAAAGTCGATCAAAAGTCAAAGTCATGTTGACTATTTTCTTTGACTATCGCAGTGTTGTGCACTCTGAATTCTTACCGGAAGGTCTAACGGTAAATCAAGAATATTATTTGAGCGTTATGCGGCGTTTAAGAGAGCAAATTCGACGAAAAATTCGAAGAAAAAGAAAATTCTTGGATTTTGCACCACGACAATGCGCCTTTGCACAAGGCTATCATTGTGAACGAATTTTTGACCAAACACTCAACAAATACCATCCAGCAACCACCATATTCACCAGATATGGCTACTGCTGACTTTTTTCTTTTTCCTAAACTCAAATTACCACTTCGTGGCACCCGTTTTCAATCGATAGAAGACATAAAGGAGAATTCGCGGCGAGAACTGACCTCAATTCCGGAAGCAGCGTTTAAAAAATGTTTTGATGAATGGATTATTCGTTGGCGCAAGTGTATCGTTTCTAAAAGAGCATACTTTGAAGGTGATAAAATAAATTTGGATGAATAACAGACATTTTGTGTATTATTGATCTTTTCCCGGTACTTTCTTGACAGAGTAGTACTTAGGCAAAATTAGACTTAGTTTAGCTTCCTACTAATTTAATTTTGGATTTAAGGATTTATTTAGGATCAGTTTTATTATTTAAGTAGGTAGGCACTTGGATTTTTTAAGTGTAAGGTAGCTATAGTTAGGACCTCTAACGTAACTTATTTTGTTAGGTAAGTACCTACCTAACTGAATGCCTTTCAATTATTTTCATTAATCCTTACTAATAAGTATTACAAAAGCGACACTGAGTTTGTTTGTTTGTTACGGTATCACGCCTAAATGACCGAACCGATTTTGATGAATTATGGTACCTACAGAGATAGTTGGTACCCTGGAGACGGACATAGTGCATTTTTTTTTAAAGTGACAAATGTGGGAGGAAGAGGGAAGAAAAGTGGAGAGAAAGATTTAGACACTTTTTTTTAATCATAGGTACTTAACGCGAGTTAAAGTTAGCGATAGCCCAAAGTATCTTTGCCACGCGGACGAAGTCGCGGGCGGAAGCTAGTTCATAAATATAAATAAACGAACCGAGTTACTTTCGCATTTTAAATAAGTAGTTACCTATTAGCGATTAGTATTGATACCATAGTATAATACCATATATATACTAGCTGTGCCCAGCGGTTTCACCCGTTGCTCACTTAGAGGTATGAAAAATAGATAGTAGCCGATTCTCTAACTTACTGAATATGCATAAAAAATTCATAAGAATCGGTCGAGTCCTTTCGGAGGAGAATATGGGAACGAACATTGTGACACGAGAATTTTATAAATGTATTAAGTAGAAGATAGAGACAGACATGAACGACGGAGAACAAATCTGCTTATAGTTTAAGACTGATTGCAGATAGGCACAAAAAAAAAGTAGAAGATAGGAAATTTAGATTTTAATAAAATACCTAATTATTATATTATGTTTCTAACTCAGACCATTTATTGGTCTGAGGTTTCTAAGAAAACTTAGAGATGAATGATTTATAATTAACGAATGTTTATTGTTTATAGGCGGATGAGGATTTAAATATGGACATGGTAGACACACAAAGATTTTTACAAGAGATCTCTGGACGTTCCGGTGAGTTATGTATGAAATAGCTTGGACGAACTAGAATAAGTGATATTCTACCGGTAATGATACCATTTTTCAGTTAATAATAGTTTATATTTACAAAACAAGGCATTTTCAATTCTGAATAAGGTGCTGGTGCAAGAGTGGAAGGTGCAGACGACCTCCGAGGTCTGCCACCGCTAGTTGCTGAGGCTCCAGCCGAGTCACTCAGTAAGAAACAGAAGCGTGTGCCACTCCTTACTGGTGTCACTTCTGCCGAGACCTCTAGAGCTGTATTTGGTAAGATTTTTTTTTAGAAATTGTTAATGATTTGATTTTGCTAGGTTTGTAAACTCCAAGCTCAACAGGTTTTTGAAGAACCGGTGTAATACAATCTTATTTTTTACTTAAAAGTATACTTTTATCGACAGGAAAATTCAACAAATTCCTGACAAACCAACTTGAGACCGTGAAGGACTTCTTGAAGAAAGATTTGATCGGTGGCCTTCAGAATGTAGTGCAAGGAGTCGAAGGCCTCATTCCCCTGGCTTCCAACGTGCAAGCTGTGCTGCCAATATCTGACTACTACCAAGGCTTGTTCGAACAGGCCTCCAATATAATAGATGGACTCTCCGAAGTCGCTGAAGCAACAGGTAGCTAACAAAAACACAAATCAAAATTTAGAACATTAAACTATGCTTTTGAATTGGAAATATAACAAAGATAAACATGTAAAAAGTACTAGGTAGATAAAATAATATACGTGACGTAATATTATATTAAATCTAACAATCTTTAACCAAATTCTATTTACCTTAGAGCGTAGCCTTTACATAGTTTTTCTACAGCTGCAAATAAAAAAATGCCAAGTCGGGTGCGAATCGTACTTGCACACCCAAGGTTCGGTAGCACAAAATAATAAACATTTAAATTTTAACGCATATGTAAATTTTCACTCAAGCTAGTACTTATCTTATACCTAATGGAAAACAAAGTAACTGCTGAAAACGTCTCACAAACGTTTCTTCTCAAACATAAAACTATCAAATTTCATTTAAATAAACTAATCAATGTTCGTTGAAAGTTATTTTACGATCGACGATCTACAAAACTAGGTAGGTATATTTAAAAAAATAATCATTTTTATTAGTCTTTAGAGTCTTATTAGTTACTTATCAGTTTACAAACATTTAAACTCACATTCAGTCAGACCCGGAGAATAGACAAATTATTTAATTTATTATTTTTTCAATTTAACCCATTAACGCCCAAAATGAAACTGCAGTATATTTTTCTATTGTTTTTCTATTTATTAGTCCATACGGGATAAAATATGCTATATAAGAAGATAAAATGAAAAAAAATGTACATATCAAGTTTTAGGGGTGTACTCAGCCGTGTACAGTGGGCGCTTTAGGAGTGAAATTGTTTTAAACAAGGTCGTTCAACACATACTGTTTTCAACTTTTCAAACATGTTTCGCAACGCCAGCGAATTCTTTGGTGGCAGATAACACATCGCAGTGAGTTTTCCATCCGTTCAAGATTATGACCATTATTGTTCCGACCCCCTAGTGCCGCTGAGGATGACGGACGGCTCCTAGTTTTCGTTGGACGTAAATAAGTCCGTGCAATAATTCGTCTGAAAGATAACTGGTCCATGTTAGTTATCTCTTGTTTAGTTTTACTGAGCAAAACATGTAGTCGCCAAGCATTTGATATTTTCAAACCTGCACTATCAAGTTCAAACCATGCCTATTATTTTGATTAGCGTACAAGACACTGTTAGTTGTTATCAAATCCATTACATCATGATCAAATATTTTTTCAAACAACATTACAGGATTGCAGTCTGCTAAGCTTTCAACAACGTATTTTTGTCTCTTTTGTACGATATCGGTAATTTCATAAGTAGAACTTTAATATATTGTATTAAAAATAGTAGCCCACCGGTATCGGGATCAGGGTCCAAAGTACCGGGCGGCGGCCAGGGCTCCAGAGAGAGGAACTTCCTAACTATACGAACCTTGTTGACGAATGCCCTTAACCCTTTTTTTTTCGGGTAGGAAATCTTCAAATGACATAGACTGACTAAAACCCACCTATGTTCCTTCTATTGACCTTTACGTTCCGGGGCCGCGGTATCTCTTTCGAACAACCCGCAACCCTAGCAGGCGGACTGCGGAGGCCCTGGCAGGCCCCTTTGCTTTGCTGATATCTCTTTGAGGCGCGCGTGAAACACGAACGCGCCCTTAACCAGCTGCCTAACGAGAGTCTCCCCAGGTTCACTGGCTTACCTGGAGCCTCGACAACGTCAACATGCTGTCGAGATTTCGTTGTAAATGGCTATGACAGACAGGCGACAAAGCGAATCAACATACATATTTGGTACGAAACCCCAAAAACGCATCGTTCCCGCCAAGATCCATGTCCCCTAAACAAAGGGTCGGACCCTTTTATCGTAGGTAAGGCATTTTTTGTTTGAGGGTTCGGTCTTTCTGGTAACCGATCGATATTTTGTATTACTGAAGCTGAGTTATAATTTTATAATGAATACCTAATATAAACATTTTGCTAAGAAGTGTTTTCGAAAACTAATTAAGTACTATAAATTACAATCATCATAATACAATCCTTACTAATATTATATTCTTACTTAATAGCGAAAGTGAGTTTTTTTTTGTGACGTCTTCACGGCTTAAGGGCTATACCAATTTGATGAATTTTGGTACTGAGATAGTTGGGACCTTTTTGAGTTTACAATATCATAGGAAGAGAATATTAATAAGTATAGTAGAATTTTTAAAATTAATATGGTAAGTACTTCATAGAGCACTAGCTTTTGCCCGCGGCTTCGCTCTCGTTAAATTCGGAGTAACACAGTTCCCCTTTCCTGATTTGCAGGTAACTGCCACCTGTAGTTTTTGCCCTTGCGCCTTATCTATACTAATATTATAAAGCTGAAGAGTTTGTTTGTTTGTTTAAACGCGCTAATCTCAGGGACTACTGGTTGGAATTGTCTTGTTGGAATAGTCCATTTCTTGAGGAAGGCTATAGGCTATATAACATCACGCTACGACCAACAGGTGCTGAGCAGCGTGGGTGAAACCGCGTGGAACAGCTAGTTTATTATAATAGCAAAGTTAAGTTTTCTGTTTTCACTCTTTCTCCTTTTTTAAAAAAAAAGTAGCCTATGTCCGTCTCCAAGGTACCAATTATCTCTGTACCAAAATTCATCAAAATCGGTTTAGCCATCCAGGCGTGAAAACATAACAAACAAACAATCTTACTTTCGCTTATCTACTAAGCATTGCCGTCGAAGATAAAATAGCATCCGTATTTATAGGATTCTCGAGACACTTATCTATAGTTTTTAAGAGTCACTCGTAAAAACCATTTCAACCATTTAGAAATTATGATCAATGTTTTATTCCGCAGGTGATGCTTTGTTCAACTTTCCGGCATATCAGAGTGTTCAGCAATGGAAAAATGGCGGCGATGCCTTCCTTTATAGTTTTGAACACGTTGGAAACCTCTCTAAAGGATGGCATTTCTTACCTGGAGTAGCCCTAGCTGGTGAGTATTCAAAAATCTTTACATACTTACCGATCTCCCAAATAGCAGTAAGTAAGAAATCTCCAACATTCACAAAAAAACCTACATTGAATATCTCCGGTGAGAAAAACTTCGTCCGAGAATAGCTAGTAATTCGTGACGTAGAAATAATCTATCAAGCCTTTTTAGCAGGAGTTTAATAACGTAAAGTACGGCCAACGAGAAGCGATACGAAAGGTCATTAACCTAAAGAACAACTGTGGCGTTGACAATCTAATATTTAGCTCTTTCCATCTTGTGCTTTTGTCGTAATGTCTCGTTCACCCGGCAAAAACATGAAAACGTTAAGACGGGTTCGCCAACATTCGGGCGGCCATTTTAGATGGGGTTTTAGCATGGGTTTTGTTTACATTTGGTATCGCTTCTCGTTGGCCGTACTGTAGATACACTATTCAGTTTATTTAATATCGTACGTAGCGCTTCTAAACTATGAAACCGGTTTTTATAGATGAGGTGTTATTCGATTCCTTAATACAGTTCGGGTGGCTCAAACTTATTTTCAACTAGCTTTTGCCCGCGGCTTCGCTCGCGTTAAATTCGGGGTAACACAGATCCCCTTTCCTAATTTACAGTTACCTGTAGTTTTTGTCCTTGCGCCTTATTTATTGCAATGCTATTTCATGGTCTTCCCTCTTTCTCCCTCATATCTCAATCTTTTTATTTTTAAATAGCCTATATCCGTCTCCAGGGTCCCAACTGCAACTATCTCTGTAAAATTCATCAAAATCGGTTTAGCCATTTAGGCGTCAAAACGTAACAAACAAACTTTCGCTTTTATAATATTAGTCAGGATACAATATGTTTGTATCATGCACGATGTAAAGTAAAAGTATTCATATAATAATGAGTGAAATCAATTATGAACATGCTTAAACCTTCATACTTTTTCAGAGAAACCTAGCGAAGAGGAGATGGTAAAGCCCAAGAAAGCGCAAGGTCCCTCTCACGGCGACGAACTAGCGTACATCTTCGAGCCTTTAGGTCCTGACGGTCAACCTATGGGCGGCGAGGTCTCAAGCACTGATGCTCGAGTACGGGAAAACTTTGTGGGGCTTATCGCCAAGTTTGCTCATGGATCAGATGGATCCAAAGGAAAGAACACTTCGAATCCTTACGGTGGTCTTTTCCCTAAAACTGCTGATCAATTTTTGAAGATCGGTGAATCTTTGACAATTGATAAAGATTTCAGGTATGTAAAATATTTTTACTTTTAAATCGACTTCTATACAACCGGCCAAGTGTAAATATGACTCGCACACACAGGGTTTCGTGGTAAACAATATTTTTAACGACTATTATGTAAACAACAGCAAAGTTATTTGTTTTTGTTTGCACAATATTATGTAAAGACAGACCATCGGAAAAAAAAAACATACCGATCGAATTGAGAAACTCGTCCTTTTTGAAGTCGATTAAAAACAAAATTGCTGCTCCAGTTTCATGAAAAAGTCTCATAGCTCAAATACTCAAGCAACAGTTGAAAGTTTATTTTACGTTCTACAAAAATATACTATATAAGAAGATAAAATGAAAAAAAATGTACATATCAAGTTTTAGGGGTGTACTCAGCCGTGTACAGTGGGCGCTTTAGGAGTGAAATTGTTTTAAACAAGGTCGTTCAACACATACTGTTTTCAACTTTTCAAACATGTTTCGCAACGCCAGCGAATTCTTTGGTGGCAGATAACACATCGCAGTGAGTTTTCCATCCGTTCAAGATTATGACCATTATTGTTCCGACCCCCTAGTGCCGCTGAGGATGACGGACGGCTCCTAGTTTTCGTTGGACGTAAATAAGTCCGTGCAATAATTTGTCTGAAAGATAACTGGCCCATGTTAGTTATCTCTTGTTTAGTTTTACTGAGCAAAACATGTAGTCGCCAAGCATTTGATATTTTCAAACCTGCACTATCAACTCAAACTCGAAACTCAAAATTTTCAAGCATTTAAAAAAAAAAACTAGCGCTTGACTATCATCCCTTCTAAGGGATTCTTCTAAGGTTCATAAGAGCTTTAATTAGGGCATTAATAAAACCATTTAAATACGTATTTTTGTTTCCATGAGTTTTCATTAATGAGTCTTTATTCTCTTTTATTGGCATAACAATTTGGTATTGATTGATTATAGGACTAGGATTTATAAACGTTTAAAACTTAAACTACATGTAATATCGCGGTAGGCAACTAACTTAGAATATGCAAATTACAACGATAATGAGATCTATACTTATATTAATTTATAAAAAAAATACAAACATAAAATCCAAAATTAAACAAGTGACAAAATAAATCAAATAGTATTTTGCAAATTTGCTGACAAACAATAATAAAAATCTAAACTTAAATACATCATATTGAAACATTTTTAATCAAAAGTCATTTCCGTTTTTTTTGATAGCAAAAAAGAAAATAAGGTCGAATAAGAAAACGAACTTCTTAGCCTGTTACATAAATAGCCTGCTGACGAAAAAGCACGCTCTGCTTCAAGACTTGTCGGTATAACAGATAGTAAAATATTTGTATGCCGTCGATAGAAATATCTCACATCCACCCCCAGCAGTTTCAAAGACACACATCTCTACTCTAATTATTATTATTGATCAAAAATCAGTGCTTGTGGTTAAAGCCGATTAGCCGAGGCAGCATCCTCACTTTTAGGAAATTTAGAAATCGCCCTTTGTAATTGCTTTTGTATGAACGTGTCTTCATTTTCACAACTTGAAGAAGAAGAAGAAGGTTCTTCTATCGGCATATCAGCCATATCCTCACTGTATTTGAGACTTTCTTGTTGTTATTATTATTATATTTTAAACGTGTAAGTAGGTTAACTATAATCATCGTCATCTGCTTAGCCTTTTCTCAACTACGTTGAGGTCGGCTTCCAGTCTAACCGGATGCAGCTGAATATCAGTATTTTACATATAGCGACTGCCTATCTGACCTCCACAACCCAGTTAGTACCGGGTAATACGATACCCCTTGGTAAGACTGGTTGTCAGACTTTCGGGACACTGACTACCTGTAACGTCTGTCAAAGATCTACAAATGACAGCCGGGACAAACGGTTTAACGTGCTTTTCCGAGGCACGGAGGAAATTCGGTATGTAACGGGTGGTCACCCATCCACAGAGCAACCTAGGCAAGCGCGGCTTAACCTAAAGATCGACCCGAGCGGCTGCTATTATTTAGCCACGACCTCCTCAAGTAGATTAAATATATTATCTTATTAATATATAAAATTATAAAATGATTGTAATACCGTAATCACGGTATTGGCTCGTCAGTACCGGTATTGAAAAAAGACCAAAATTTATCCGTGATTACGGTATTACGGGATCCCGTACAACCGGTATTGAAAGCCCTAGTCATATATCACATGATATATTATTATGTTGTCTTGTTTTTGTAGTGTGACACTAACTGTATCTTTTAGCCAATTTCGGGTTGATCTGTTTTTCTTAAATCTATATTCTTAAAATTTCGCTGGAGTTCCTAGCCAAATTTAAACAGGAATTCACAGGATTGAATAGATTGAATTGAAATAACGTTTATAAAGAACAATGGCCAAATTTCTATAGGAGCTGGACTTGACTTTAGTTTTTCATATCCCAGAATAAACCATAGTAAGTTTGGTTTGTTTTTATGTTATAAACACGGATAGTGTTTATAACATGTTGGAAAATCATATCTAAATAGCCACGATTTTTTGTAATTCCCTCATCAACTTTGAGGTTAGAATCAACAACTACGTTTTAAGGCAAGGTGAAGCGGACCAGGAACGAGGACTTGTTTGTGCTGGTGAGCCTGTGATAAGTGATGTATATAGTTTTATTAGCCCTTCGGGCCCTGCTAGAAACCAAATACTACAGATACCTAGTCGTAAGATGGAGAATAAATAAAAAAACAAAATTATCTTCCATATTTAACACATGACCACTTAAACACTATAATATTAATTGTCCTCCTCTTTGAAGTGCTTTCGAGTTTCCACAACTCGGAACCTGTTCACCATCGTCAGATAACGTATCATTCAAATGCAAAGTACATAGGACCATAGATTACCGTGACATCTTATAGCAGTTCTTATTCCTGTGTGGGAAAGAGATGGTGCTAGACACCCAGGTAGCAGTAGGCCCACCATCAACTTTTAGTTAACCATTCACTTCCGAATCTTCCGACGCAATCCAGTATAAGTACCTAAACTAAATCGCGCAGATTCGTACTATGAAGTGCCTTTAGCTGACAGGCGTTTGAATCTCTCACGGACTGAATGACAAATCGAAATATGTCTGTGGTCCGCGGTGTGAGAAAGAGATGACGCTGTACAGTCGCTGCATAAGTCTGTCTCTTTTACTCGCACCATATGCGCTGTGTTTCGAAACTTAATCTGTATAAAAATTACAACAAAAACATTTTCAAATTACGTTTTCTATCTTCAAATTATATATCACTAGCTTTTGCCCGCGGCTTCGCCCGCGTTTAATTCGGGGTAACACAGTTCCCCTTGCGCCTTATTGATTTGTAATAGCAACGCTACGTTTTCCCTTCTCTTCCCTCTTTCTCCCTCACATCCGACTTTTTTCAAAAAAATATTAACCTATGTCCGTCTCCTGGTTCCCAACTGCCTCTGTACCAAAATTCATCAAAATCGGTTTAGCCATTAAAGCGTGAAGAGGTAACAAACAAACAAACAAACAAACTCACTTTCGCTTTTATAATATTAGTAAGGATAAGGATTACGCCATTTTTAGAACTTATTAAATAATAGTAGTTTATATAATTACTAGCTTTCGCCCGCGGCTTCGCCCGCGTTAAATTTGGGGTAACACAGTTCCTCTTGCGCCTTATTGATTTGTAATAGCAACGCTAAGTTTTCCCTTCTCTTCCCTCTTTCTCCCTCACATCCCACTTTTTTCAAAAAAATATTAGCCTATGTCCGTCTCCTTGTTCCCTACTATCTCTGTACCAAAATTCATCCAAATCGGTTCAGCCATTAAAGCGTGAAGAGGTAACAAACAAACAAACAAACAAACAAACTCACTTTCGCTTTTATAATATTAGTAAGGATTTAACTTAGAAATATAAAAGGTTTGCTTGTGTCTTTGCAGTGTTGTTGATTAAAATATATAAATTGATTAAATGTGCGTTCCAATAAACAAAAACGACTCGTTTTGCTAACGGATAGTTGAATTTTGTCATAAGTCTCATAGAACTTACTATATGTCAAAATACAACTATCCGTAAGCAAAACGAGTCGTTTTTGTTATTAAAAATGATTGATCGAAGATAATATGGGTTACTTGGTAGGTATATATTTCCCATACAATGAGAGGTCCGCATAAACTGGTTTAGCATAGCTTGATTGGTTGCCGAAAAAAAACATTAAGAACGTGGAAAATACAAAGAAATAAAATACTTAACAGAAAAAAAAATATTTTTGATAAAAATACAAAACTTTTTTGCAAAAAAATGTCGTGTCGTGTTTATGCCACCGACTTTCGGCAGTATTTTTAACATATTCGTTTTTTTTATATATCACCATATTAAAAAAAATTATGATGACAACTCACACTGTATTTTTTTTTACCCAGTATCCATTTTCTATTGTAACGAAAAGATATAAGTAATCAGATCATCCAGATCAGCAGAGAAAAAATATGTATTGATACCCAAGAAATATAAATAAAATTGATATCGGACCACGGAAAGTAGGGTATACTTTCCGTGGTATCTTTCACTTTTATTTATATTTACAAACAAAAAAAGAATTTTGAAAATCGGTCCTCAGTTGGCGGACTAACCGGTGAACTAAAATAAACAGTCGAACAGAGAACGTCCCCCTTTTTTTAAGTTGGTTAAAAAGGTGAAGCAAGTGAGTTGAACTAAAGGTCTTTAAAGGCTTCATTAAGAAAAAAACCGTAAATTAATCTCAGTTTCAGTACTCATAGTTATGTTGTTTTATTTTTCAGATTCTGTCAGATCGGTCTATGGGGCAACATGGGAGATAGATTAACTGGGGCTCTATGTAAGAATATCCTTGGCGACTTACTGAACCTGCAACAATTGCCGGGCCAGCTGCCGAATTTACCACTCCAAGTACCTGGACAGAACAATGTGCCATTGGTCCCAGGACTGTTTGGCAAGCAGCCAACCAAAGCTCCTGCAAGGCAGACTCCAAGACCACGAACTACTCAAGCACCCTTCAGACTACCTTTTGATTTTTTGTTTAAATAAATAATATAAAAAAGAACTGCTACCCTACCATGAAGTCTTAAGCAGAACTTATTCCAACATATTTCCATTATAGAGGGAAAGAGTCAGAGCTATACAGGGTGTCTAGCACCATCTCTTTCCCTCAGTGGAATAAGTTCTGCTTTAAGACGTCATGGTAGGCCTACTGTTTCATATTTTCTTCTGTGTAAGCACAGAATAAAATAATAAATCCGTTAATTATGACGCCACCTACATTGACTAACCGCTTATTATAAATATAAAGTAGGTAATTAATGTGACATGTCGCTTAGTGTGACCCATTTTTTAATCAATTGTGTTAAAGAGACCGATGACCGTTCTTTTTTTTCTTCGTTCTCGGCAGTGTTCGTGAGAGTCACTTGATACCTACCCGACGACGCGACGCGACGTTCGGCGCGTGCATGGCTTGTTTTTGTTTTGAGTCTCAGTGTAAATTGATAGTTGAAGGTCATGCATTGTTTGTTAGTGATTATCTATATTTTCTTTCTCTCTATTAAAATAAATATCTACATTCTAACAAAAATAGGATATTATTTAAAAAATGCTTTGTATTACGTCCCCTTAGTATGACATGTTTGTTATTTACCATCGAAGATATTTTAAACGGATTCCACTGTACTACATCAGTATGTAAGTCAATACGGTGACGTATTTAACATTGTTATCTCGAATTTCATAGAAATAAGCAATAAAATACACAATGATGACTCTTCGTTTTATTACAATAATTGTTTTGGGGTTCCGTAGCCAAATGGCTAGAACGGAATAGATACCCTTTGTCCGTCTGACGTATATCACAGCCATTTGACTCCAAAACATTTTTTTTAAATGGCTTTTCGCAGTTCGACCTGCTTTACTACTTAACGGTCCATCTCTGTGGATGCCTTGAAGTTAAGGCCTCCAGCCAGGGGCTGCTGACTCCGAGACTGTTGTCACCAAATATACAGGGTGGCCAGTTGATAGGCGTCCAAAGAAAAAAAAAATAGATGCATTATGCTAAGGGGTACCTGAATTACCCCCATGTATGTTCCGCGATTTTTTGTAGTTAAGGAGCTAGAATTTTTTTAAGTAGTTACTATTTTCAAAATTTTCACCTAACATTGATTTTTATTTTTTATCTCTTTATTCCTATCACTTCCAGAAATTCTTTTTGGTGGAATCTATTAGCAATAGCAATAGCTACCATGCAAAAAAAACCGTTTGCCTAGGCATTGTAGAACTTACCACAAAATTAGTCCAAAGTTCAAAATTACAGTTAGAGTTTGGTAATCAAAAATGTTCAGAGCTTAATAAAAAATAAGTCAGAGCTTAAAAACTTTTACGGACCTTCAACAGACAAAATCGTTAAAAAAATATAGAGCTTAATCGGGGATTATTTCCTGTAATTAGCTTTGATAGCAATAAAGGTATTTTTTCAGTTATTATTATAATTTGTGATTTCGTTATTTTTTCCACAGTTATGATAAAAATACGGTAGATAGTTTACAAATTTTATTAAAACACCCTACAAAAGGTTTTCAAAATGCCGCCCTAACACAAAAATGCACAAGCTACATCTACGGAGGAAATTGTCTTTATATAACTGAAAAAATACCTTTATTGCTATCAAAGCTAATTACGATTAAGCTCTATATTTTTTTAACGATTTTGTCTATTGAAGGTCCATAGAAGTTTTTAAGATTATTTAGAAACCTCTGGCACCCCTGACTTATTTTTTATTAAGCTCTGAACATTTTTGTTTACCAAACTCTAACGGTAATTTTGAACTTTGGACTAATTTTGTGGAAAGTTCTACAATGCCTAGGCAAACGGTTTTTTCTGCATGGTAGCTATTGCTATTGCTAATAGATTCCACCAAAAAGAATATCTGGAAATGATAGTAATAAAGAGATAAAAAATAAAATCAATGTTAGGTGAACATTTTGAAAATAGTACTTAAAAAATTCTAGCTCCTAAACTACAAAAAAAATCGCGGAACATACATGGGGGTAATTCAGGTACCCCTTAGCATAAGGCATCTAATTTTTTTCTTTGGACGCCTATCAACTGGCCACCCTGTAAAAAGCGCCAAACAAAAGTATTGTCAAAAATTAAGATAAGGTTGGCTCTCCCCCTCCATATACATGTAACTGAGGGATAAAAAAAATGTGTAACCGTGTGGGATATTATCTATTAATAAATCTTACGAAATAAAAATTGAGTTACTTAAGATTATTTTTCTTAAGCCAATGTTTGATGACATTTAATCATTCGCTTGTAAAGTCTTTTGAATGTTCTTTGGTTGTTTCATAGATGGCGCTGTAGTATTTACTTTTTCCAGTGGTACTTATTGCATATACCTCCGCCACAAGTCTAAAAAAAGTAACTTTGTAGTACGTAGGTATTAGGGTAAGTTCGCCCTTTCGCGTCCATCGCCCGGTTCGCGTCCATTTTACGGATCTCCCTTTAAAAATGCTCCAAAATAAGTATAATCACACAATAATAAAATGGAAAAAAATGACCGTTAATACCTCAACGTATAAGAGATATGCACATATAGACAAAAGTTCCGCCCGTCCCGCTAATCCTGTCTAGAAAAAATATTTTGTCACGGTTGTTCAACAGCCGAGTGCGGACCCACGGGATGTAGATAAAAAATAGTGTGCAGCGGTGCGTTTAACGGTAAGTATTTTAATATTATATGTGATTTTTACGAAACATAGCTGTGTCTAGACATTAATAATGAAAAAACGAATACTGTGAATTATTAATTTGTTTGTTTTTTTTAAAGTTAATAGTTAAAATAAGGTGGACGCGAATTACAACATCAAATTTATAAAACGTGCACTTTGCGTCCGCAGTGGACGCGAACTTGTCTAATTATGTTTTCTTTAGTTGTTTATTTTTATGTGATTAAAATATGAAAGAGATATTGGATTTTGGTTTATTTTAACACTTATAGTATGCAATTGTAATAACCAATTTGCGTCCACATTATTATGATTGTAGTAAAAGATAGACAATATCGATTTAATCGATTACACGTGGACGCAAACTAGACCTACAGGGATAATATTGTATAGCAAATTGCGTCCATTTTTTCATTTAATAGAAATGATAGTGTACGTTACTCCAGCAAGAAAGTATCTCCTAGAGTTATATGAGTAGAACGTATAGTTTGTGCCTTATCTGCTGTAAATGTGCCCCCACATAAAAAATGTGTGCCCCCAGTGGTTTTGAAAAAAAAACCGAAAAACGATTCCTGCTGGGGTAACGTTTTTCTAGCAGGAAAATTCTAAACGAGTGATCGGAGAGAGAAAAATTGTGCATGGCCAGAGAGCTTATATGTGTGCCAAAATGTGCCCCAAAAAATAAAATCTGTGCCCCTTCAGGTATTCGAGTTATTGCGTTTCCTGCTGGAGTAACGTTTTGATGAATCGTATATCTCTAAAACCATTGCATGTGCCAATTTAGAATAAACATACACGAGTAGCTCTTGATATGTGCCCCTTTGTGCTCCAATTAGATTTCAGGAATAATTTTTAGTTTTCAAGTTATCGCGGTTTTATCAAAACCAGAAAAAACATCACAGCGCCTAAATGAGGCAAGGCATAAGTTCACTGAAAACTGTATTAAATCCTTCTTGGCGCTAATAATAACCATAGAAAGTTTCAAAACTGTGCATGCATGCGTTTTTGAATAATCTTGCTAAAAGTCAAAACGATGGTGTCACAACTTTGACGGCAAAATACAAGGAACTGGCTCAATCTCAGATGTGTAGGTGTAAACCAAAATCATGTGCCTTTAGTCAAATATATATGGTGAAAATACTGAGCTTGGAATGTTTCGCATTAAGTAAATATAAACAAAAAACCAAATTAAGTAAACAACGGCTGGTTATCCGACCAAATTAAAATGACTACTAAAAAGCGACGGATTCATACATATCGATGACCTTAATAAATGAATTTTTTAATAGGAGAAGATAGCTTACCTGGGAATAGCAATTAGGCTACTATTTATAATGTACTTAATCATGTGTAAGGTCATAGAAACAGCTAGTAGAACATAATCCAATAACAACTTTATTTTATTATTTATTACTTTTCTACTTCAGTGTACTCAGGCACAACACGTGTGAACCGGTTAAAGCGGGGCATTCACTTGCATGGACTTACATGCATGTCTGGCGCCTCAATACACTACACGGACACATCACATCAGTCTATTTTAGACCGGCTAGGCGATTAGTTGTGCACATTAAAGATGACTACGAAAAAACGAAAAATTGCAATAATTACTGGTGCTGCTATCCAGTACAATATTGAGTTTTATTGAATCACCTACACCCACCTACCTATCCTACATACTTTATTTTTTACTAATTAGAATATAATTGAATATTATGTACTTTTACTTGTATATACCAATGATTCGTCTGACAAAGAATTAGGCGGTGAGCTTATTAACGATGTACCAGCTCGTGCTTGCTCCTGATCGGACGTGAACTGGAGCAGATTATAACACCAACTCATACCACCTCATCTACTGATGAACCAGTTCTTGTTGACTGGCGTATTTTACGCAGCTCACGCCTGTATGAGTTCCTTAGGAATTCTATATTTTTTTTAACAAATGCTAAATCGGTTTCGGAGTGGATTTCTCAATTGAATTTTGGTAGGCAGTATTGCGTAATTGGTAAAAAGCAAGGAGTTTATGAACACTGAGTTCATAAACTCCTTGCTTTTTACCTTCCATAAATATGGATACGTTTTGTAAATAGCTATAAACTCTTCCCAGAAAATTTTGTTGTCGTTAAAACTCATTCTAAAAAAACCTCCATGTCAAATAATAATAAACGGATGTCTGCGTAGGTTGCTGTCGCTCCTGTGTCTGTGAACAGGCGGCCTGCGGTAAGCATTCACGTTCGGATATGTCTGTGCCCGCGCAGACAAAATGAGATCGCACGGACTTGCAACGTCGGCCTGCCAGACCGTCTGCGATAGACACACACCATACAGACTTAAGGACAAACCTCTTGTAAAGATGCCCGCCCGGACATGCCCGCAGGCGTGTCTACGGGTATGTCTGTTAGTGAATGCCCCTCTACTCAGTGTTCATAAACTCCTTGCTTTTTACCAATTACGCAATAGGTACTGCCTATCAAAATTTAATTGAGAAATCCACTCCGAAACCGATTAAGCATTTGTTAAAAAAAAATAGAAATCCTAAGGAACTCATACAGGCGTGAGCTGCGTAAAATACGCTAGTCAACAAGAACTGATTCATCAGTAGATGAGGTGGTATGAGTTGGTATTTTAATTTGCTCCAGTTCACTTCCGATCAGGAGCAAGCACGAGCTGGTACATCGTCAATAAGCCCACCGCCTAATTCTTTGTCAGACGAATCATTGGTAAATACAAGTAAAAGTACATAATATTCAATTATATTCTAATTAGTAAAAAATAAAGTATGTAGGGTAGGTAGGTGAGTGTAGGTGATTCAATAAAACTCAATATTGTACTGGATAGCAGCACCAGTAATTATTGCAATTTTTCGTCTTTTCGTAGCCATCTTTAATGTGCACAACTAATCGCCTAGCCGGTCTAAAATAGACTGATGTGTCCGTGTAGTGTATTGAGGCGCCAGACATGCCCGGACAGACTGCCCGAAGGCGTGCCTACGGGCATGTCTTTAGGTGAATGCCCCGCTTTAGCGAGTTAAGTAAAGAAGGTCATCGATATGTATGAATCCGTCGCTTTTTAGTAGTCATCTTAATTTAGTCGGATAAGCAGCCGTTGTTTACTTAACTTGGTTTTTTGTTTATATTTACTTAATGCGGAACATTCCAAGCTTAATATTTTCACCATATATTTTTGACTAAAGGCACATGATTTTAGTTCACACCTACACATCTGAGATTGAGCCAGTTCCTTGTATTTTGCCGTCAAAGTTGTGACACCATCGTTTTGACTTTTAGCAAGATTATTCAAAAACGCATTCATGAACAGTTTTGCAACTTTCTATGGTTATTATTAGCGCCAGGAAGGACCGAATACAGTTTTCAGTGAACTTATGCCTTGCCTCATTTAGGCACTGTGATGTTTTTTCAGGTTTTGATAAAACCGCGATAACTTGAAAACTATAAATTATTCCTGAAATCTAATTGGAGCACAAAGGGGCACATATCAAGAGCTACTCGTGTATGTTTATTCTAAATTGGCACATGCAATGGTTTTAGAGATATACGATTCATCAAAACGTTACTCCAGCAGGAAATGCAATAACTCGAATACCTGAAGGGGCACAGATTTTATTTTTTGGGGCACATTTTGGCACACATATAAGCTCTCTGGCCATGCACAATTTTTCTCTCTCCGATCACTCGTTTAGAATTTTCCTGCTAGAAAAACGTTACCCCAGCAGGAATCGTTTTTCGGTTTTTTTTTCAAAACCACTGGGGGCACACATTTTTTATGTGGGGGCACATTTACAGCAGATAAGGCACAAACTATACGTTCTACTCATATAACTCTAGGAGATACTTTCTTGCTGGAGTAACGTACACGAAATGATAGCATAAATATATTTTATTTATATTTTTTTAATAATTTAAAATGTATAGTACATACAGTTTTGATTAAGACTGAGTTTAAAATTCAATTTTTACTAGTGCAATGAAGTGCGTAATAATTCTTTATGTTTTCCTATTTAAGATGAGTTCTTCGGAGATAAGAAAGAAGAAGGAAAAGAAAACCTATACAGAAAAAAAATAAAGAAAGCGTTAAGTGAGATTCGTGAAAAGAAGAAATCGATAAGACCAGAACCACCGCTAAGGGTAGATGGTGAAAAAAGGTAGTTCAACGGCTTTTTAACACATCGATGTTGAGAAGAATAAACATGTTTTTTATTGTATTTTTATAATGCTAATTAATGTTGATTTATTATAACTTTAATCTTAAATAAATAAATTGTTAAAATCCAGTCTTTCTTCAAATTGTATTAATAATATCACCCCTTTATTCCTTCTTTAAACTGGTAGACGCCAAATGGTCCACTGGTGGACGCAATTTGGATTTTGTGGACGCAAAGTGGGTAAAAAGCCTAATTTTGGAATTTGTCTATTTTAAATAAAAAAACAAGGAGTTTCGAACAAAACTGAAAGCTAATCTTAAAAAAGACTATATAATGAACGCATTACGTTGATTTTTTTCATTGAAACTAGTGCTGGGACATTTTTATTTTCTCCTTCAAACTTGCCAACTGCACTAAATGGACGCAAACAGACGAAATGACCCTACCTCCAACAAAAATTTGTTTGAACAAGATTTGATAATTATAAGTATTAGTTTTCATTATGATAAGTACCTACTATGAAATACAAATTTAGTTTTCCTTTTAATTTGAATGGACATTAAAAATTTTGTTATTGTTTTGTTTGGTGCAACCGAACCCGTGCGTCGTGTCCGATTCGCACTTTTTAGATTATTATTTCTTGTATTTAATATTTGAACAAGTTTGTACTACCTATAACGTTTCATACCTACATTATTTGTTTACTCATCTGCAGACCGCGATTCCAAGGATCAACCTGTGTTATCACAATGTTTTAATTGGCTACCTATTGTGGATGTGGTCAAAACAGGAAAACCGGTTTATCGGTTGACCGTACCTACGCAGTCATTAGTATTAATAGCAGTCTAGCTGCATCTAGAATTTTATCAAGAAGCAAGATTGTTTTTCCTTCAGTATTAGTCCAATATTGATCAAGATGCGTCGTGCGTGTGCTATTATTTTGTTCCTTGTGTTAACTCAATACCTTGTCGAGGCGGCTTCGTACGGCGAACTTCCTGAACGGAGCTCTACTTGTGGCAAACATGGAGACGATGTAAATATTTTATTATACGTTTTGTCCTTAAGGTGTAAGCGCCAGGGTGGCGACTGTGGCGAGCGAAATTCAATTTTTCGACGTTTTGTGGGTTGGTACCTATCGGGCGGTATGATCCATCTTAAATATTCGCTAGAAATTCCGGAAGTATGTGTGTGAATGATACCAATGAGTAAGTGAGCAAGATTCAGTAGTTAATTTCTTTTCAAGATTATATATATTTACAAGGTGTCCCTGGAAGCGTCAATTTCAATCAATTCGCATAGTGCTAAAATTCTACTGGATGCGTCCTGTTTCAACTGACGGTTGCTTACTTAATACTTTGAAAATGAAGGAACATCCTGTTTAAATCTAGGATAAGTTGATTATCAAGGTTCGTCCTTGGAACCATAAAGGGTGACCACACATTACAAGCCGAGTTTACTCCGTGCTTGGACAGCAGATTGAAATGTAAGTAGGTAAGCAGATCTTTGTCAGTCGTTACACGAGGTATTTAGGTAGGCAGTGGGCCGAGAATCTGAGAACCAGAGGAGAATCTGAGAAGAAGAGGAAAGATTGACAGTCGCTCTATGTCATAAGTTTACTGGTTTTAGCTGCAGCCGGTTAGACTGGAAGCCGACCCCAACATAGGGCAAAGGCCAGGCAGATGATGGTGGATTCTTGGCAAGGTTGTAAGCTAAAATTCCTCTGTTAGTGATTTTAATAAAATTATGTGTGTTATATTCAAGATTGTGTATGTTGACTCTGCATATAAGTAGGTACCGAAATACTTTTACTAAACCAAAAAACCCAGGTAATCATTAATTTATCTTTTACAGTGTACTGCCGATAGTCAATGCTGCACCAACTTCCGATGCCACAAATACGCTAATAAGTGTCAAGTTAAAATACATCTTCCAAATAAGCCACAACAATAAACTTAACACAGTAGTTTAAAATTATGTTGTTTGAAATTTGTGTTTGAAATCAAACTTAGCAACACTAAAAAAAAACACACACATACACCCTACAAATCTCCATAACAAGAAAGTTCCCAGATTTAGTCAGCGACAACAGGAAGAACAAATGCCTTAAATTTCGCCTTCGTTAAGGGTCTTTTTAGTTAATCCAAGGACCAACTTGTAAAAACTTTGATTAAACGATTCCAATAGTATTTTGTTGTCTTTACTTAATATTATCGCCATGCAGTTATGGATGTTAACTAAGAGGTAGTTAACATCCATAACTGATCCTATGATGACTTTAATTAAACACACACAGTGTAAGTATACACGTATCTTTTCATAGAGCCAGTTTTCGAACTAAAAAACTGGCTCTTAATCTACTACGTTTACGTTCAACACGTAATGTATTTTTTAACACCCTTGCTCGTAAAGCTGATATAATTCCACCGGTTTTAAATATGTAAAGAGGGTCATAAAAAACGCGTGTGTTATCAAAGCAAATAGTTAAGTTATAGTCCATACAAATTCCATAACAGCATTATTTGCCATTTCAAATTTAGAACTGATCGCCGCCGCACGACTCCAGGCTGCTAGTGAGCAGCACACTGTTACTATTTTTTTTTAGGGTTCCGTAGTCAACTAGGAACGCTTATAGTTTCGCCATGTCTGTCTGTCCGTCCGTCCGTCCGTCCGTCCGTCCGTCCGTCCTCGCTTAATCTCTGTGACCGTTAGCACTAGAAAGCTGAAATTTGGTTCCAATATGTATATCAATCACGCCGACAAAGTAGTAAAATAAAAATTTGAAAAAAATGTTTTATTAGGGTAGCCACCCTATATGTAAAGTGGGAAGTGTTTTTTTTTTTATTTCAAACCTAACGTGTGATATATTGTTGGAAAGGTATTTAAAAATGAATAGGGGTTTACTAAGATCATTTTTTGATAATGTCATTAATTTCGGAAATAATTGCTAAAAAAGTAAAAAACAATGTGTCCCCCCCCTCTAACTTTTGAACCATAAGTTTAGAAAATATGAAAAAAATTCGAAAAGTAGAACTTTATAAAGACTTTCTATGAAAATTATTTTGAACTTGATTGACACAACAGTTTTTGTACAAAAAAGACAAAAAATTGTACAAAAATAATTTCTGAACTAAGTTTGTAGTATAATCGTATATGCAAGCATTTTTTGTAACTTTGTTTACATATTTTATTATCCTGAATGTATCTTTTTTCAAACAAAAAAAAAAATATTGAAATCGGTTCTTGCAATCCAAAATTACCACCGAAATTGCACGTCTTTGTATAAATTAGTAACCCAATTCCCCGAGAGATGGCGCTGTAGGTACGATCGGGTATTCGGGTATTACCGAATTGTTAGGTTGGCCTCATAACTGGGAACACTTATTGTGACGGGCGGGTAACTACGGAACCCTACACTGAGCGTGGCCCGACATGGCCGGTTTTTTTTTATTTACTTATTTAAAGGGTTTTGTCGCCTAGCGCTGTTACTATTCAAATTTCGAACTAATTCGAAAGAAGGCAGCGCTAGCTCGCTGTTAAAATGGCGGAGAAAGCAACAGTGTGCATTCTCAGATTGAGTTTTTTTTTTTTTTCTGTTTCCTCGCAAAAGTGTTAAAAAACGTCGTACGATATACGTGCGTATTGGTTATAACATGCTCGTCTCAATTACGCCCTCGCCTGCGGCTCGGGCTGAAATTCCGACTCGCATGTTATAACCATCTTAACGCACTAATATCGTAATGTACTATTACACGCGTGCTTTTTCTCATTTATCGCAAAGAGAACTTTCATTTTTTCTGATTTCACCACGGAAAACAATAAACAAATCCAGGGCCAGCTGTGTTGTTTTTTTAAATAATTCATTAAATTGTGTTTATCAACAGAATATCACACATAAATATGTATGATCATTTATAAATATGTATAATTAATCATAACAATTTAAAAAAAACATTGCCCCACACTAGGAATTTCTCCTGTATCGTGGGTGCGTTTACAAACATTTTAACTCACACAAACAGCCAGACAACTACCTGTAGGTCATACAAATATTTGTTCCTAATAGGGAATATGCATAATATTTAAATTTGCCTCAAATATTATTTCTAGATTCTTTATAGTCTTTACATTATACTTAAAAGGTATTTTTTTTAATTAGTTATTATTTAAACCCAGAAAATATTATTTAAAAAGTGAAAAATAACGGAGGGAAATTCAAACTGTCAAAGCGCGTCAATATTGTTCGAAACGAAATGTGACGTCACAAGTTACCTTTTGCATTTTTCGTTGATTTATCGGCGTCGATATTCATTCTGTATTAGTATAGTTTTTGTGAGAAAAAATATTTAAAACTGTATTTCTGTGTGGTTTCTTCGTGAAATATATTTGTAGTAAATTTAAGACGATGACAGAAACTGGTTTTGTCAAAGCACAATCAGATAATCTGCTGAGAATTATTTAAAACTGCATCTAAGATGTCTGCATATTTTGCATCAAATCTCGATTTTACGAGTGCAGAGATCAAAGGAGTTAAAGCTGCAACTGCAAGGTAATTATTATGTCACATGGTATACATATTTTAATAAATAACATAGATTTTTGTTTAGGTAATCCTAGCAACATTTTTGGCTCTTTTTCAATAACAGTTAGGATGCTACTACACATTAAATTTTTTAAATGTTTCTCTTCTTCTGAATCATCTTGCACTGAACTTAACTCAGAAGAACAACTTGGTTCATAATCAGCAGATATAACAGAGGAACGAGATGATATAGAAGTGCTAGCAACCGAGTCATCAGTGATCAATTTTCTTTTTACAGATAGTTTTTTTATCGGTGACGTTCCAATATTGTGTGATGAAAGAAGTAATGGTGATAGCCCTACATTTTTCTTTTCAGTAGGTATATTTACATTGATACTTTTACTTCTGTACTGTGGTTTAATATTGACTTGCACAGCTTTGTCACTCTTTAATATATCCTCAATATAAGAAGTGCAGGGCTCTGTTTGATGATCATTACAACATACTTCAATACGGGAAGTACTGGGTCCTGCTTGATAAATATCACATATTTTTTTATGAGAAGTACTGGGTTCTACTTGATTATTATCATAATACATTTTAATGGAAGATACTAAGACTTGCTTCATGATCATTTGTTTGTGGAAGTTCACCAATTTCTAAAATATTACTACTTTTGATAGCATACTCTGATGGAGCTTCATTAAGCAGTGCTATTCTTTGCCTTTTAACTACGGCCATTGTCTCACATGGTGGTGGCATATTCGGTTTTTGACATACAAACATATGGGGAACAACTCCTTTCTTTGACCGTAGATTACGTTTTTCTCCATTCTGTTTCATTATGTTATCCTTACTATCCTTACTAATATTATAAAAGCGAAAGTGAGTTTGTTTGTTTGTTTGTTACCTCTTCACGCTTTAATGGCTGAACCGATTTGGATGAATTTTGGTACAGAGATAGTTGGGAACCAGGAGACGGACATAGGCTAATATTTTTTTGAAAAAAGTGGGATGTGAGGGAGAAAGAGGGAAGAGAAGGTAAAACTTAGCGTTGCTATTACAAATCAATAAGGCGCAAGGGGAACTGTGTTACCCCAAATTTAACGCGGGCGAAGCCGCGGGCTAAAGCTAGTATATAATATTATAAAAGCGAAAGTGAGTTTGTTTGTTTGTTACCTCTTCACGCTTTAATAGCTCAACAGATTGTGATGAATTTTGGTACAGAGATAGGTGGGAACCAGGAGACGGACATAGGCTAATTTTTATTTAAATAAAGTGGCATGTGAGGGGGAAAGATTGAAGAAAAGGGAAAACTTAGCGTTGCTATTACAAATCAATAAGGCGCAAGAGGAACTGTGTTACCCCAAATTTAACGCGGGCGAAGCCGCGGGCGAAAGCTAGTATTCAATAAAATTAACTGTATCTTCCTTAACCTGAAATCAATTATCAATCATAAAAAAATCGTATAACCGCAATAGGAATAAGGAAGCTTTAGAGAAAATTTTAATGGACTTTTGTAAACTTGTGAACTAGGTTAGTTATAGACCGAATCTTTGACTGCTTAATAGCTAATTCACACAAGGTGTATAAATATAGAATACGTACGTTAAAATAAATAATAAATATCTTGGGACAACTCACACACGGCTATCTGATCCCAAGCTAAGCAGAGCTTGTGTTATGGTAACCAGACAACTGATATACATACTTATATAATTTATAAATACATACATATTATAGATAAATCACACCCAGACACAGAACAAACAATCATGCTCATCACACAAAGTTTGTCCTGGGTGGGAATCGAACCCACGACCTCCGGCTCAGCAGTCAGGGCCACTAACGACTAGACCAACAGGCCCGTCAAAATGATCTTCACAACAAAATCCAACCGATAATAGAGAAATATTATCCCTTTTCATATTCTAACACCATTGTTTTCGTAATTTTGCATCGTGTGGAATACGAAAAACACCTTTTCTGGTGTACTAAAGGTAGTGTTTCTACATTTCGGTACCATACAATACTTGTAACAAGGTTTTTTAACTTTTTCCATGGTTTGTAGTATTAAGTAACTGAAACGCTACTATAGTGAACAAACAGGACATCACTAATGACATCATCGTAAACGCGCGCAAAACGGTGGCGTTTTGACAGCTCTTTATTCAATGTTTTAAATTTCACTTTGAAAAGTAACTTGACTATTTTCAAGTCTATTTATATTTTTTTCTATGTTACAAAGATGTATATGTTTAATTTAAGACATAAAAAAATCATGCATATTCCCTATTGACATTTATTTAAGATCTAAATTCAAACATACTTGAATTTCTTATTTTAAATATTAGGCTGTTTACCGGTGTCATACCATTGTTACTCTTTCAGTCTGACGAGACAAAGCGCGGGGAAAAAACAAATTAAATCAAAGTTTCATGTTGATTAAATTGGCCTTGACCTTAATACCTCAAAGTGCGAAATTTATCTTTCTGACATGAAATAACACTTAACAACTGTTCAATCCCTGGAGTCATCGTTAATCGTTTTTATTTGACAGCAATGAGGCGCATATTTTAAAGGTCTAAATTTTGTAAATAAATAAACATATTAATAAACATAAATTAAATACTTATCTTAAAAATAATACTTATAGTTTTGTCAACCAATTGACATTTATTTATGAACTTACTTATTAATAATTGAAAAAAATAATGATAGGTAAGTAATCTTATTTTCTATCAGATCAGTGTTACGTTGATGTTGCGGTAGGTATGTTCTCTGATTCTGTCATTCGCATTTTTTATCTGTTTTATTAAGGAACTCAAAACGTGTGCTTAACTAACAGAGTTTGGCAGACGACATCACGCATTCAGCACCTACCTAATTTATATTCGTCGTATATATTTTCTTGTGGTTACTGAGAAACAGTTGAAGGCTCCGTCCTATACCGGAGTTTATGTTGTCAGATTAAGTTAACATTATGATAAACCCATGTCCGATAATTCACGGAAAACTATTAGTTTTCCCTTTAATGTAGGTCAGGTTGTTACACATACTTTATTGTTTCAAAGTGACACAGGTATTAGAATAATTAGATAAGAAATCGTTGGTTACTAATGTCACTGTCCTGTTTAACAGATTAGTTGGAAAATATGTTGATGAGGTTAATTGAGTGCTTTTTGTTTGAAAGTCTACAGGTTGTTTATATTTAAAAAAATGTTACTTACAGTTATTTCTCTTAGGGTGGTGGCTTAAATGTACAGTGAAACGCTTGTCACTCGGAATGTGTCGGCCAAAGTAGTACTATGAATATTAAAATGCAAAAAACCGGCCAAGAGCGTGTCGGGCCACGCTCAGTGTAGGGTTCCGTAGTTTCCTGTCCGTCACAATAAATGTAAATGTTCCCACTTATGAGTTTAAAGGTGGAAAGCACGGAAAATCTTTACATCGACTTTTAAAAAAATGACGTCATTACACAACGCCATCTATCGAACCATTTATGAACTGGTTTTTACCTTAACATTTTGATGGTGTTAAAAAATGAATTTTAGTTTTGTTCTAAATTGCCTTAGCATTTCTTAATAGAAATTTAATGTAGTTATAAGATACCGCCAATGCCACGGAGAGACCAACGGAACAATTCGGTAATACCCGATCCAATGTGATAAGTACCTACAGCGCCATCTCTCGGGGAATCGAATTACTAATTAATAATTTTGGATTGCGACAACCGATTTCAATAATTCTTTTTTTGTTTGAAAAAAGATACGTTCAGGATAATAAAATATGTAAACAAAGTTAAAAAAAATGCTTGCATATACGATTATACTACAAACTTTTTACAAAAATTATTTTGTAAAACTTTTTGTCTTTTTGTACAAAAACTGTTGTGTCAATCAAGTTCAAAATAATTTTCATAGAAAGTCCTTATAAAGTTCTACTTTTCAGATTTTTTTCATATTTTCTAAACTTATGGTTCAAAAGTTAGAGGGGGGGGGGACACATTGTTTTTTACTTTTGGAGCGATTATTTCCGAAATTATTGACATTATCAAAAAATGATCTTAGTAAACCCCTATTCATTTTTAAATACCTTTTTAACAATATATCACACGTTAAGGTTGAAATTAAAAAAAAAATCACATCCCACTTTACATATAGGGTGGCTACCCTAATAAAACATTTTTTTCCAATTTTTATTTTACCACTTTGTCGGCGTGATTGATATACATATTGGTACCAAATTTCAGCTTTCTAGTGCTAACGGTCACAGAGATTAAGCGAGGACGGACGGACGGACGGACGGACGGACGGACGGACAGACAGACATGGCGAAACTATAAGGGTTCCTAGTTGACTACGGAACCCTAAAAAGAGATTGGACAACAGACGAAGTCTGTCAACAAACTGTGCCAACAAAACAGGGACAGCTATGCTATTCTGATTCTGATTTTGATGAATTTTGGTACCTACAGAGATAGTTGGGATCCTGGAGACGGACATAGGCATATTTTTTTTTAAGTGAGAAAAGAGGGCGAAAGAAGAAAGAAAAGGGGAGAGAAAGATAATTTTTTTTCGATCATCACGCGGGTTTTAGTTAGCGTTAGCCCAAAGCCACGTGGACGAAGTCGCGGGCGGAAGTTAGTTATCAATAAATGCCTTTAAGCGATACCTACTTAAATATTAACCTGTGTATTTTGTTCTGTGTGTGTCCACGATCAAAATTAGGGAAGATACATAGGTAGTTCACCAACTGCTAAGTAGATACTAAACTTTGTGGATTGACCGTAGATATCAGAAACCCATTTAAATATATCTATGTTTTTGGGTAGTAAGTACTGTAAGAGGTTTTATTTAACCTAAGCAATGCTGGCTGATAGAGCATAGCGTTCGAATACTCATGTCGTTTTTAAAAGAAGAATAGGTTTTTCTCTCTGATGTGTGAGTTGTAAAATTAATATGATTTAAACATTATAATTCTTAAACGATTATTTGCGCTTTATTTCAACCACACTCAACACGTCACACATCTTCCACACGCTTACATTTGGTGGAGGCGCAAAAACACCAAAGATTTTAACAATAAAATTAATACGCGTGCACAAAGCTAAAAATATTGTGCGAAGATTTTTTTCTTTTAGCCCCCAAATTAGTGGAAAAATTGTACCTCTCGTAAAGAGAAAGCGAGTACCTACCAGAGAAGATATCACGAGAAAAAGAAAAACAGATAAGTGGTTAAACCAATTTTACGTAAAATTTACAAAATGGCGCACTCAGTAAATTTTTCAGGAACAAATAATAACTGCTTTGATGATTTTATCACACAATTTCGCGTAGTAGCGGCTATTAATAAATGGCCAGAAAATGATTTAGCGCTCATCATGGGAGCATATTTGAATGGACCCGCATTAGCATATTTTAAATTCATTTATAAAGATGAAATGGATTTTAAATCAATCTGCGATCATATGAGAACGGAATTCCCGTCAAATATCGATTTCGTAGAAAAATTTTATAATTCTAAACAAGAGAAAAATGAAGATGTTATTTCATTTTTCTACAGACTATCAGATTTCGGGGTAAAAGCAAATATTAAAGATGACAAAATTTGTTTTGCGTGTAGAAGGTACGTATCGTTGCCTTTCGGGGTTTTGCTGCGACAAAATTTCAATACTTTGATTAAAGATTTATTAAGTGCACGTTAGCACAAGTTAATGTATAACTATTATAACTTTAAATGGAGTGACACATTATTTTATACCGGTCATTGTATTGAAATTACCTCTCCAGAGGCGTGCCTATTTTATATTCCCCCATAGGTAGGAGTTCTGGCCTAGGGATAGGTAAGTCCTTGAGTATTCGAACTTAATGAATAAAAGTTAAGTTTCACTTAAGATCTACGTTGATCCTTTTATTCATAAGGGTGGGCGTAGCTCATGTAAGAGGTTTTATTTAACCTAAGCAATGCTGGCTGATAGAGCATAGCGTTCGAATACTCATGTCGTTTTTAAAAGAAGAATAGGTTTTTCTCTCTGATGTGTGAGTTGTAAAATTAATATGATTTAAACATTATAATTCTTAAACGATTATTTGCGCTTTATTTCAACCACACTCAACACGTCACACATCTTCCACACGCTTACAGTACCTAGGTACTGTTATTGACACGATATTGCTGCGGCGAACTTATTTATAATAAAACAAAACAACGTCCTGTAAATAATATGGCCCGTTATCGCTGGTCAATGCGGGTGCCGTTAATGTGTTTTCATCAGAAATTATATATATTTACTTGCAACCACGAAACTCCGTTAGTTATCAAATTCATTTCTCCACAATGCATCGCCTTTCAACAGTTGTGCTCTTTTTTGTTTTTACACAATATGTGATGACCACTGCTAGTACTTTTCAACGAGATGTTGAAGCAGTTGGAGAAATCGAGAAAATAGATGTGGTGCCAATACCTAATACTCCTGCTGCAGCTCAACCAAATTCTGTGACGGGTGACTTAAAATGCGCTCAAATTGGAGAATCTGTAAGTACCTTTATCAAACGTGTTGTTTTGTTATCATCATCTTCCTTCCTTTGTTCCATGTTATTTGGGGTTTGTGCAACATATGGTTCCACAATTCTACCCTGCCAATCGTCACGCTTTTATTTACTTCACATCATTCTTCACATTCCATCCATCTTTATTTTGTTCTTCCCCACCCCGCTCTCCATCCATCAACATTTATATTCATCACTCTATTAGTCACAAGTGCTGCACCCCTCCCCATCAACTGTCCATACCAAAACACCCCTTTCACCTTTTCTGTAACAGCCGCCACTTTCAAACTTCTCATGTCGATGTCAATATCCTTACTTCCTTACTAATATTATAAAAGCGAAAGTGAGTTTGTTTGTTTGTTTGTTTATTTTTTTGTTTGTTTGTTACCTCTTCACGCTTTAATGGCTAAACCGATTTTGATGAATTTTGGTACAGACATAGTTGGGAACCAGGAGACGGACATAGGCTAATATTTTTTTGAAAAAAGTGGGATGTGAGCGAGAAAGAGGGAAGAAAAGGGAAAACTTAGCGTTGCTATTACAAATCAATAAGGCGCAAGGGGAACTGTGTTACCCCAAATTTAACGCGGGCGAAGCCGCGGGCGAAAGCTAGTTTTTAATATATTAGGGTTTGTTACTTTTTCACGCTCAAACGTTCTACCTTTTCACGACTATACGGGTGATATGATTGTAATGAGATTTGGCTACCAGATAGATTTCAACTTGGGAAGGACATGAGATATATATTATAATCACGCTGATCACCTAGGGAGGAAGCAATATTGCGTTATGACCATATTCCGTAACTGTTTGACAACTGAAATCTCACTCTGAATACATTTATTCAGAATTTCAGATGATAGTGTATTAACATTAGATACATCTGGTAACGAATGCATACAAAAATCGAATTAAGAACCTCTTGACTGAAAAACTTTTTGTGATAAAATTGCTTTTTCTAGATGAGATCACGAAGAACTGTTTGTTAGTAATATACATATAGTGTATAGTAATATAGGTACATATAAATTGAATTAAGTGTGTTATATATTGGGGACTAAACTTATTGTTTTCTCAATTCCAGTGTATTTACCACAATGACTGCTGCTCGCGGGCTTGCCTGGGCTACTCGAAAAGATGCGTGACTTAAAGATGTTCAAACGAAGATTAAAAAATATTAACTTTACTTATTCTATAAATTAATTGTTACACCACCCGTTCTGTGATGATTTTTTATATTATTCATAAAAAGAGTTAACGATAGTCATTTAAGTAGGTACCTATATTATGTAAGGTACCTTTGTCATTTTATTAGGTACATCCAAAAATAAATGAATATGGTTATTTTTGATACTAGAATGTTTTTATTTAATTCCCTTGGTATTGAGTCTTTTTGTCCCTATGGTTGATATAGGTAGGTACCTTGCTGAACCACTTCTTTTTCTTATAGCTAGGCAGCTGAATCACAACTTTTGCCAATTAGCATAAAAAGGGTTGCTTCCATTGTGTAAAACCAGATTGGTCCATGCCACACGAAGTTAATTGTCTTGTTAGGTATAATAAAGTAGAAATACAATAAAAAAAAATTATGTTACGCTCGTGATTCAATCTTAGAATCCTACGCTTGCTCGGGACTCAAAATGATCAGCAATCGCAGCAATAAATGACTGCTCTCTTGCTGCACAAATCACTGTTGTCGGAATCTCAGAAACAACCATTTCTGTCGTGTGACACAGATATCTGACTCCAAAAACTAATTGAAGCTAGCTACGAAACCCACCGAATGGTTAAGGTAAACGCGGGTGAAGTCGTCATGCCCCAATAGTCGACAATTAATCTAAAAACTTGTATATCTTTTTCTACTGAACTTAAAATGGGCTGGTTTATATGGAAACATATTGTTGGTAACATATTGCACAATTGAAATGACAACACTGAGTTTTAACAGATATGGCGTAGGAGATATGTTAGTCGAAACGTGTGTGCCCTAACAAAATCGTTTTTTCGTGAAGTTCAGCTGTCAAACGTGAAACTCAGCACGTGGTTTTGTGTTTTGATTTACATAACTCCAGTGGGGTCTGCGGTAAGTTTTTTTGTTTAATGAGTTAGTTAAGTTTATTTGCTAACGATGTAAAATGCAATTTGGAATGCTTTTAACATAGAAGATATCTTTTTTTAATGAGACATCTATTGGTACTTTAAAACTCCCATTTGACCCAAAACCCGTCATTTTTAGAATAATTATGACGACTACTGGGACATGCTCAAAAGTTCCACCTAAACTCGTCATAATGAAGATATTTTGTGTTTTACAGTACAAAATGCGAATAAATAGCTAATATCGGGACTTTTATTAAATGGTTAACTCTCTTGTACAAACATATATAAAGTTTAGACTACATTTGTTGATAAAACTTCGTTTCTTTTAAGCTTTTTCTTAGGGGTATATTTTACTCTGCTGGTTCTAGATGCACGTACACAGTCATGTTATTCGATTTAATTATTTTGTTTCTTAATGGTTTAAACCTCCTGTTTTCTATATGCACTTTCTACGTGCGTTTTTTGTTAGGTATATATTGGCCGCTGTAGGCCTCCGCCATTCGATTAAGGACACGCGATACATATCTACCGCTTTGGGTACAAGTGGGTCTACCACTTGCCTTTGCTTCTACTACGCTTGGATTACAATACGTCGCAAGCAAAAATTTACTGTTAAGAACAGTCAATTTTTGCTTGCGACGCATTACACCATGCTTTTTGTTTGAAATAACTGGATGTCGTCACGCGTATTGTACCGCGTCTTCCTAACGTCTCTTAATAGCGCCTGTATAAAAAATATGTCATTCAACTAGTTTTGACGTAAACATTATTAAAATCAGTTTTAAAACTAAGATGACATAGGTTCTATCGCTGCCACTTCGTTGGTTGTCGTATTCGCTATTGATGGGTAAAGAGTACCTAATCTTAAGTAAGATTTTTTTATTTGATTGTATGTACCTAGTGATTGCATGATCGTAATTTTAATTACAGATCATGACTGAAAGAAACTATAAGCAAGAGGACCTTTTAAAAGCCATAGAAGCTGTAACAAGGGGCCACAACATCAGATGCAGCAAGAAAATTTAAAGTGCCAAGGACCATCCGACGTTTGGCTCCCAAACTCGAGCGGACGCGGCGGGGGCTGCTTTCAAGCGGCTCCTGCCCAATCTGAGGGGGCCAAACGCCTCCTGTCGTAGGCTCTATGCCGGAGTCGTGCGGTCCATGGCCCGACACGGGGCCCCGGTATGGGCGCGTTCTTTAGGGCGGCCCTGAACGCGCCCCAAAAGGTGGTAGCCATAAGGCTGAACCGGGGCTACCGCACGATTTCTGGCGAGGCAGCAAGCCTCCTTGCCGGACTGCCACCGTGGGATCTGGAGGCGATAGTTCTCGCGCGCCTGTTTGAGTGGCGCTGTGGCAGTGGCAACCCGCTGCCGCGGCAAGTTGCCGCTCGGCGGGCAGACCCCGCATGTAGAGAGCGACTGTCGCAACCTCGTGCACGAGGTTGCGACAGTCGCTCTCTTACTTACCGCCACTATTGACGCTACGCTTTTACTTACACTATTGACGCGACGCTTTTTCTTACCGCCACTATAGTGGCGGTAAGTCTTACCGCCACTATAGTGGCGGTAAGTCCCCTCTTTGAGGAGTGGCTAGAGAGGCGTCATGGCGTCCTCACCTACCGCCTGACGCAGGTCCTCACCGGACACGGAAGTTTCGGGAGGTTCCTGCGCATCATAGGGCGGGAGGAAGCGCCCGGGTGTCACCATTGTGACGATCGCCCGGAGGACACGGTGGAGCACACAGTAGCGATCTGCCCAGCTTGGGCGGAGCACCGCCGTGCCCTCGTAGAGGCGATCGGCGGCGGCGATCTTTCGCGTCCGGCCCTGGTTCAGGCCATGGTCCGGAGCGAGAGGGAATGGGAAGCGGTCACCACCTTCTGCGAAGCAGTAATGCTAGCAAAGGAGGTGGCCGGGCGTTTAAGGGAGAGAACATCTGCCCAACCCAGCCGCCGCGGCAGACGCCCATGGCGCCGGGCGCCGCGAGACGACTCCCGGCCACCGTAGATTCCGCCTGTGGGCGGTGAGCAATGGGTAGTTCACCGTCCGTCCGTCGATTGACGACAGGCCGTGTCGACGGCGCGTTCGTGTTTCACGCACGCCTCAAAGAGAGTCAGCAAAGCAGAGGGGCTTGCCAAAGCCTCCGCCTGCCGGGGTTGCGGGTTGTTCGAAAAAGATACCGCGGCCTCGGAACGTAAAGGGCAATAGAAGGAACATGGGTGGGTTTTAGTCAGTACAAGTCTGACATGCCCATGGTTGGGAAATCATCCAATGACTTCCCCCGCTCCGGGAAATCATCCAATGACTTCCCCCGCTCTGGGCGGAGCGGGGGAAGTCATTGGATGATTTCCCAACCGAAAAAGAAAAAAAAAAGTGCCATGGACCACATTAAATGACTTAAAACTGATTATTTTATTAGGTATAAGATAACTGATTTTACAATTTAAGTATTTTATACACATAATAATTTTACTCGTGCTACATATGTACATGACTGCATGATTATTATGATTAAGAAATATAAAATTTATTTTATAGACTGTGATTCCAAGCGTTTGATTTTTGGAATATAAATTAAAATGCAACCATCTGTTTTATTGAATACCTGCTTTTCTAACAGATTTTAACCTGCTATTCTAAATAGGGATTTGGTTTTATATCTATCTACCTAATGTTTCAAAGGCACAAGCATGCTTAACAAATTCAAGCACAAAAAAATGTACTTATCTTGAACTTTATGTTCAAGAGCAGAGAGTTTATATTAGCATTAAAAGTTGACGAGTACTGGGAATATTTGACGAGTATCCGTACAATTCAGACGACTATTGGTACAAATCGCCCTTTTTTTACTTTTGCCTTAATAAATATTTATACCCATCAAAATGATTTAAAAAAAATTGTTACTTAGAATAACGAATAAATTCTCTATCACGTCATGCAAAAATTGTCATAGTCTATTAAATATTTAACACACAGTAGCGCTTCAAAGTCAGTGATTTCCGAAATCCGACGAGTATTGGTACGTTTACCTTAATTTACTTCGTTATCCTTACTAATATTATAAAAGCGAAAGTGAGTTTGTTTGTTACCTCACGCCTAAATGGCTAAACCGATTTTAATGAATTTTGGTACAGAGATAGTTGGAACCCCGGAGACGGACATAGGCTATTTTTTGAATAAAATGGAGAAATGAGGGAGAAAGAGGGAAAACTTAGCTTTGCTATTACAATAAATCAGGCGCAAAAGAAAAACTTCAGGTAGTAGGTACCTGCAAATCAGTAAAGGGGAACCGCATTACCCCGAATTTAACGCGAGCAAAGCCGCGGGCAAAAGCTAGTATATAAATACCTTTTTGTAATTTTATTAGGTGAATATTTTCTTTGAATGAAAAAGTTGTGCATAATGCGCTCTACGATATTATGGTACTTAGCTAAAGAATGTGTAGATAATACAAATAATCTAGTGCAGAAAAAATCCGAAATATTTATTTTACTGCCGAAAATAACAAAAGAAAGACTAACGTAACCAATACAACATACTGCACGGTCAAAAACAACGTCCTGTAAACAGTGTTTATGATACGAGTACATACCTCCGTTATCGGGCGCAATACGGGTGCCGTTAATGCGAATGTCAACTGACCTTATATGAATACCCGCACACTGAACTCCGTTAGTATCGACCTGCACCTGACCACAATGCGTCGTTTCACTACCATTCTTCTGTTCCTTACTCTCTCAGCATACGTGACATGTAGCATAGTCACTAAGGATGTTCCAATTAAAGATACAGAAAAAGAAAACAGTGTTGCAAAACCCGAAGTGGCACCAGTAATACCGGTTGATGAAGTCGTACAACTAAATAGTGTGATGGAGAACGTGGCATGTGCTAAAGTTGGAGAATTTGTAAGTTTTTAGATTAATTTTCCTTGTTTTATTTTTATTGACGATGACAAGCTCGGCTAGGATGGAGTGTGGTAATGACATATTTGATTAGATATTATTATAAAGGTAATTCAGACCTTTGCTATACCGGTGATTTTATAACAATTCAACTAAAAGGTAAGTTTGTTATCATCTGTCACAACACTCACAACCAACAAGGTTTGAAAACAATCGTAACCGATAGCACAGATAATATAATACTAACGTACAGATACTCCATCTCATACAAAGAAACGCGACCGCCATAACTTGCTCATTTCTCCGGGCTATCCGGGCTATTTTTTTTTTACTCACAACGGCGCTAGATGGTGCTTGCAGCGATAGCTCAAGTTCAGTTTATTTTACAGAGAACCAATAGATGGCGATAAAACCAAACTATACTTTTGTACTGTAAACTAAGGTAGGTATATAGCCCTTTGACCTTGAAGCTTACGTCGTCAGTCACTCGACAATCGCCATTAATAAATTCACGTTCTTTCATGCCTAGTATTATATTATCTGAGGCGTGGGGTATAGCTACATGTTTTTCGGTAGACTGAGGTATTTGTTAGGTTCAGCGTAAAAGTCAACGCAAATTTTGATAATTAGGTATCAAGTATCTAAGTCAATCAAAGTTATTTATAATATCGAAATAGCGAATAGAGGAGCTCGTGGCTAAAAAATAGCAACCGCTCGGGTTGTTCTTTAGGTTAAGCTGCGCTTGCCTAGGTTGGTCTGTGGATGGATGACCACCCGTTACATAGGTACCGAGTTTTCTCCGTGCCTCGGAAAGCACGTTAAGCCGTTGGTTCCGGCTGTCATTTGTAGATCTTTGCCAGTCGTTACAGGTAGTCAGTGTCCCGAAAGTCTGACAACCAGTCATACCAAGGGGTATGGTATTAGGTACCCAGTAGGTAGGTACTAACTGGGTTGTGCTCCTCCTCAAATTGTGGAGGTTAGATAGGCAGTCGCACGGCGCTCCATATAAAATAGGTACCTACTGATATTCAGCTGCATCCGGTTAGACTGGAAGCCGACCCCAACATAGTTAGGAAAAGGCTAGGCTGATGATTATAATATCGAAATAGGTAGGTAGCTCTTGAAATGATATTTGCTTCAAATTAGATGATTTTAAGCAGGGAGTTATTTTTTAACAGACTCAGGAGTGTGTAGAATATTTTTATTTTATTTTAAATACAAGTTGTTACTTAACTAAGTAGGTAGTAATATTTGTATGTTGTGTTGGTACCTACAAAAGTAGGTAAGTATACTTACCGGCTCGAATCTTTGGCGCTAGACGATAGAGTGCGGATGACCTTGCGTGTTGTACAAAAAAAGAAATGAAAGTAAAGCTAAAACGCCTCTCCAATACTATCTACCTATACCTACATCACTTAAAAATTAAAACTGTGATAAAAACCTATCACTACTATGCTTAATTAATAATACCTTTAATATAATTAATAAAAGTACCTACCTACGCTTTTACCTACTTGATATAAAAAAAACTTAAATTAACCAAAACTCGGTACCTACCTATCTAAAAATCTATGCGTACCTACCTACTTTACCTAAAAAGATATTAAATGTAAACTATTAATAATTCGTAATTTGAACGATTACCTATTTAAACACTACCAAAATAACTAATAAGTACCTATTTTATTAAATAACAACAAATTTTGTTGTTTTTAGATTAGATTAGATTTCTTTTAAAGAAATCTAAAAATAAATTATTTAAAGACTAAAAGTCGCGGTGATAAGCATTGTCTGTCAATAAGGCCGAACACTCTGAACTTCTATTCGCATCAACAGCCAAATATTACGGTAACCGCGTCGAGCGCACACAAAAATGATCCTTATGGCATGATCCAGTATTCATGCGCGATGGCTTATTAGCGTATTTCATGTATAACTTTGGTGTTTCTTTACCGATATATATGACTAGCTGTTCCCCACGGTTTCACCCGCGCTGCTCAGCACCTGTTGGTCATAGCGTGATGTTATATAGCCTTCCTCAAGAAATGGACTATCCAACACTAAAAGAATTTTCCAATTCCAACCAGTAGTTCCTGAGATTAGCGCGTTCAAACAAACAAACAAACAAAAACTTCAGCTTTATAATTACCGATATATATGATTATTTTTTTATTGTAAAGGTAATAATGTTAACTATTTTTAATAAGAGATGAGTGAGAGTGTTATTAAACGTAAGAGTAGACAAATATAATCAGAAAGCTCCGAACTGCTTAGCTATCGGGAGTTACACGTGTTATTGTGAGTTAACCATTAAAGATAGACATATGCTGTCGTATGATTATTTTTTATATAATTTTAAGGAGAATATTTCCGTCATACATGATTTCTGTGTAGCTTTAACCATTAAGGCTACACACGCGACAGAAGCTTAAAAAATGGAGTAACTTCTCCCGTTTTCCCAACATTTCCCTTCACTGCTCTGCTCCTATTGATCGTAGCGTGATGAAAAGTATACTATAACCTGCCCAGGAGTATAAAGAATAATTTGACCAAGTTTCGTTAAAATCTGTTTTTGTTTCTATAACGATCATACAGACAAACAGACAAAAATATTACTGATTGCATTTTTGGCATCAGTATCGATCACTAATCACCCTCTGATAGTTATTTTGGAAATATATTTCATGTACAAAATTGACCTCTCTACAGATTTATTATAAGTAGGTATAGATAGTTTGTATTTCATAATATTTCATTCTATCAAAATAGGTATGGTAAATGGTAATATTGAGCTGTGTAGTAAAACTCAGAAAATGAAAACAACGCCATCTATTCATAGAAATAACAGTAAATGAGTTACCTAACCACAACGTAGTACAAATTGTTCTCACCAGAGCCAACACCATAATATTATTTAGAAAAATCATGGAATTTGGAACTAGGAGCCCATTATTCCTGTTTTTTGTGTTATGGGGATTTTTAAAAACAAGAACATACTTCTTCCATGGTCAAATTTAAACATTTACACAAACTTCAAAAACAAATCGATACACATAACGCCATCTATTGATATTTTTTTGAACTACTTTTTCTTTCTTCGCAATGAGACCCCATGCCGATAGCAAACAATTGCTATGTGACCACTACGGACGAAGTCTCTGATATAGAAACTAACTCAACACTGTTTTGTTAAAAAAAAGTTAAATATGTATTGCAAATATTCAAAAGACTTCGGATCGTAAGGTATAGCCAGACGGTATAGATCACGGTCTCATTTTTTCATAATGGGTGGAAAAATTCAACCCGTCATTGTGATGTCTTTTTTAGTTCTGGTCCATAACTAGATACCTAGAAATCTTCTAGGTAATGAAATATTTCTGTCAAGATTTATATTTTTGTTCTACTGTTGTAATACTAGTAAGTACCTCCATGACCTCTCTACTTACAATTCAATGCACCTATCGGCACAATATTTCGTTGACGCTGTGAAGGGTCAGTTTTGGTTTATACTTTGATTTATCACTAAGTATAATATTTTTCCCTTGGTAGCCAGTACCTTAGCACCTGCAACTATCGCTTTTTGGTTATTTTAATGCTCTTCTGTATTACTATTTTCAGTGTATCAGCCATAAGGATTGCTGTTCTAATGCCTGTCTGGGCTACATGCGGAGATGCGTATCAGCAAAGGAATTTCTTGAAGATGAAGACCTCGATGTATGATCGGTCAGTTATTATGACCGATGTATTTAATTAAGAAGCTTAGGAACAATGATTTTAGTGACCGTAGCATTTATGGTTTATAAATATATTATTATTCTTGTACTTACCTACCTACCTATTTAAGCAGGTGTTGATCATCAGTGGGCTGAGCAATAAAGAACCTATTTAGGATTTATATGTACCCGTGTGTTTTCTTTCCTTTTTAATACATCTTAAAATCTAATATAATGAAGGAAAGCAGGTAGCATCATGATTGGCGGTGGTAAATAGTCTGTCTAAATAGACTCACAAAACCAACTTTTTTAGGTAACTGTTACTATGCTTAAAAATTATACAATCAAGAATGATGAAAAACTGTGGCAGTATTATGAAAACAACTGTGCAGTTCTTACGGACTATTAAGGTGATGGAGTAACATAGTAACAGTGTTGACATTTTAAAACCTTGCCATCTAACCGCGGAGGTAAGAACTACGTCAGCAAAAAATATATCACGTCGGTCTGTCTCGTTTCACTGGGTATGGTATTGTATGTAGTACTTCGCACGCGGGATGAATGGCTCTGGCGGCTCAGTCAGCGATTTTTCTAATAGAGAAGATAAGTTGTTATGGGCTTTCAACCAACAAGGAAAATACTACGACACTATTGCTCTCCGGTTAAAACCGTTTAAGCCAGAATCGTGCGCATTCCAACTCCACAACAAACATCATCCCTCAACATCATGTGGCGCAGAACTAAGGTTGAACACTGCTCCAACCCATGGACCTAGATAGAGCTCTATTTAGATAGAATTTAAATACATAAATCCTTACTAATATTATAAAAGTGAAACTGAGTTTGTTTGTTACGCCTTCACGCCTAAATGGCAAAACTGATTATGATGATTTTGGTACCTACAGAGATAGTTGGAACCCTGGAGACGGACATAGGCTAATATTTTTTTAAAAGTGAGAAAATAGGGAGAAAGAGGGAAATTTTAGCTTTGCTATATTACAGTGAATAACGCGCAAGGGCAAACACTACAGTTAGCAGGTGTGCATTTAGAAAAGCCATGTTTTTTTGCCATAGGCAGCTGTATGTTGTATTTTCGCGAGTGTCCAGTGAATTTATTAGCACCAAATGAAAGGACATTCAATATAGTGTACAGTAGCGTCCTCAAATAATGCTCTGATTTGTATCCATGATTGTAACGGTCAAGGACTAGGTCTAGGACAGAGTTATTTTTTTCCTAACCCACGCTGTCCCACTTCTTATCTCACGCTGTCTTGAACCAGCCCTGGTGGTATCACGTCTAAGTCATCACGGCATCTCTTGCGGGCGCCGATACGCGCGACACCTTCCATCTCCTGGCACCCATTTGGTGGCCGCTCTTGCCGTATATATACCTAATGAATATTTCCTACCCATCTAACTTCACTTTATATTTTGTGCTGTTACCACATTTATTATTGAAGTACAAATATATTATTAAATTAAAGTATATTTACGAGTATATTACGATGTTCTAGTTGCTGGAATGTCCGAAGTGTCCCTTCCTATACTTGCACTTTAGAGCAGAGGTCTTTAAGGACGCCATGGACGCCGAGATTAGCTTGGCCACGTCCTGGGCTCAGAAAATTTAAATAAATCGTAGCAGTGACACGAACAATGGAGAAGGTGTTCTTAATATTTCTGAGGCAGTTTTATAATACCTACCTTGTGGTACTAAAAACATTGAACTAAGTAAGTATATTAAATACCTCAGCGACTTAAAATTAGAAAGTTGCACATTTCTAAATTACAAGAATGAATCATTGAAAACAAATCCTGATATAGGTACTGCTACTTACTAATCCTGATATATGTAATGCATAATAAAAATAAATACTGTTGTAGGTATATTAATATTTTTAATGTCTTGAAAAATCTTAATGAAATATAGGTAGGTACTATTCCTTAGCTTTCCTAGCCGGATGGAGGGGATGGTTAAGGTGTGATAAGTCCGGCGGGTTGTCTGCACAGATCTTCATAAGCCTTATTCCTTCTTCCGTGACACTCCACAAATCCGGGTGATTCTTTTTGAAGTCGTTGTACCATTTGGTAACCTGTAAAATAATAACAAGGTTGTGAAAATCTAAGAAATGGGCTTGACTTCTACTGCTTATTAATTATTTAGTACCGGTTTTTAATAATTTTAATTCTGACAAATTCATTTAAGTCTTATAGTATTAAATGAGCAATATTTGTATTTATTTGTTACGCGTTCTTAAAAACGGCTCTAACGATTTTGATTAAAGTTGCATTATGGGGGTTTACGAGGGGAAAAATCGATTTCACAAATCTCATATCTGTGTAAATTCGTTTTGTGTATTTTCATCCGAGTAGACCTCGCTCGTCCAGGTACTATTATTTAATTAGATAACCAAACGTTTGGATGAGTGTCGATTCTGAGGGTTGAAAAATCCGATCCGAGGGATGATGGATAGCTCTGTATAGGTTGAAACTGAGTGATGGTAAATATAGTAATATAGCAAAATAGACAGTGCACACCAGTACAGTCAGCACCAAAATCAAATGACCAAAATTATTAATATTAAACATGAAGTAAAACGTTTACTAACCCTTTTGTACTGCGAGAAATCAAAGTCAATAACGGTCAGACCCATGGTGGAGTTGATAAGAGGGAAGTCAGCGATGGTCAGGTGGTCAGCGGCAGCATGACTAGTGTCCAGACGTTCCAGGTATGTGTCGAACAAATCCAAAACTCGGTGGACGCGCTTCAGACCCTCAGGAGTTCGCTTGTAGTCGAAGTAAATGGGCATGATCTGGAATTACATATAAAATAGGATATAGGTAATCGACGATTTTTTTTTTCATAAATGAATGCGATAGCGTACTTGTTAATTGTATTGGTTTTAATACCCTCGAAATACCTACGGAATAATAAAATTGTTTTTTTAGGACTGATTATTATCTCTGCTCTTGGTTTCCCTATAATTGATTTAATATTTTACTCTGGACGCTCTTAACTTGCACATCTTTCTATTTACATAAATTCGAGGACTGACAATAAGACGAGAATTTTTCGTAGTCTCTGCCTGCCGTAACAGCTGATACTACATCGCCGTAAAGCAAAAAAAAAACAATTTTTTTTTTTGATGATTTGGATCTGTTCTCACTGTCTATCAATAGCTATAAAAGCTCTTTAATAAAATTGATTACAGTGGCCACTTTCACAGATTCATATTCCGATTCAGATAACGTTATTTGCTTATTTACAAATATACAAGTAAGTTATTATGCTTTGTGACTGGAACTTAGCTCCACCTTTCTGTTTTTTTTTAGACATTCTTAAATACTTTGAGTTTGGGTTTTAAAATGTGTGTGAAATCCTTTTATCTATATAGGTACATTTAAAAGTCTTTGTTTGTTTAATGTTCCTAGGTATACGAATCACAAAACTTACGCAGTAAGAAAGTATTTCAGGGTAGTATGAGGTCAAGTTGAACATCAGTCGATGGTTGACAATAGCCCTGAAATTATAAAACGTAGAAAATTAAACATTTATTTTAGTTAATATTCCTTACAATCCTTTCTTTTAATAATAATTCTCTCAAAATGTCAAAGATTTCTTAGAGGGCTTTTATAATTTAAATAAAGGAAAAAATAAAAAACCGTATTAATGATTACTGCACTATTATTTAAACCGGATACACCTCAAGTTACCATAATTAATGCCATAAACTTTAATGTAAAAATGGAATTGTAACCAATGGCCTTTTAATATTTACTAGCTGTAGACCGCGATTAAAATTCGAGTGCAATTATAAAATATTACTTCATTACCCTTTTTTAATAGCATTTTCATCATCATCTTTTTGCCTTGTCCCATGTTTTTGTTTTGTCGATGCTACACGTTTATTTATTTCACTATGCCCTGTCAATCGTCACGTTATCCTTTACTCCTTTTTCTTCATCATTCCCCACACAATCCAGCCACCTGGTTTTTGGTCTTCCTCTATCTCTCTCTTGATCCAATCCAGTCAATATTTATATTCAGCACTCTTTTCATATTTATATGCACATGTGTTGCATCGGTCCTCATCAATGGCCTCCAAGACAGACGATTACCTTTGATCTTTTCGGTAACAAGTGTTACTTTCCAAGTTCCTCTTATATGCTCATTTCCTACTTTATCTATTTTAGTTATTCCATACATACATCTCAACATTCTCATCTCTGCTGCATGCAACCTTTTTATCCATCTTCTTCACAACCCAACATTCCGATTCACGCAGTACGATATGTTGAATCTTATTTTGTTTGATGTTATGGTGTTTGTTTTTGCACCGAACTCTAATCTTATTTCTAAAATAAAATATCTGCTATCTACCAGTAATAGGCCAGTCAAAATCAGTTCAGCCTTTTCGGAATCAAGTAGAAATAGGTCGCTACTTACGCATTGAAATTGATAAATCAGTTTTACTCTATTTTAATATTAAGGGGAGCTAATTACCTTAGTTTAGGATCTTTCGGGTACAGAGGAGAGTCAGGTTTGTATTTATCACAAATGTACTGAATGATTGCGACGCTTTCGCTCAGGAAGAACCCATCGTCTTCAAGCACCGGTATCTCCTTTTGTGGGTTTTTCTGAAAATTGAGAAGCTTCACTATGAATGTGTCGTACGTAATATGCTCCGAACAACACGCATACTGCATATTGTTAAGTTTTCTGAAACTTTGCCTAGATAGGCCTTTTTCTTTCTTCAACATGAGCATTAGTTACTCGACTGTTAGTAGCAAACTGGCAATTTGGGCCAATGGCAACGTTTTATCAATTTAATCTAAGTATGTACACATGAATATGGACTAGGGCAGTTCTGTAGTCTCAGCGTAAATTGCAATGAACTCAATTGTTTGATAACTTTACAAGACAAGTGAATCGCATAATGCATGTTTACACGCTGTGGAAATTGGAATAAACACATTATCAATGTGTTATATTACTGACATGGTATTGTATTGTGTAAACTCGGAAGATTGTCATTAATTTTTCGGATGGGAAATTATCACAATAGTCTCAGGCCTGTACCACATGAGTAGATAACTACTCATGTGCCTGTACTGACTAAAACCTATCCATGTTCCTTCTTTCGCCAGTGCGTTCCGTGGCTACGATATCGCTTTCAAACAATCCGCAGTTCTGCAGATGTTACATCGGTCTACAATAATCTCTGGGATTGCAGTACCTAATTAACTGCTGATTGTGCCCTTCTCACCTACTATCACTATCATTGTCAATCATATTCAAAATAAATACATAATACGTGCAGTGCTTCCTGCTTCCAGCACAACGATCAGTTCTGTGCATCGTTCGTCGGCTTATCTAGCTGCTATAATTAGTTTATGTGGTACACCAAACCTCGTTACGTTCGTATGTTCATACCTTTCCATATTCCTCGGTCATATGCTCTCCATTGTAAAAGTTGACGTTGACTCTCTCGTATGGCACCTTCAACACCTCCAGGACTTGTCTGCAGGATAGGGACGGCGGTCCATCCTCCAGGTAGTATAGCTTTAGTACCATATTCCTGAAAATTACAAATATTGACGTTAAATGTAAAATTATTGGTATTTTTTGAGTCTTGGTTGACTAATAGTGGATGGATGAAATGACGACAGGTCAACATCTGCGACTCCCTCATTCACCTCAAAATGAAGGGGCAGATTTATTAAACAATGGTTAGACCTGTTGCCTTGTATGGATCAGCATGTAGAGCCACAAAACGAATGAATGAACAGAATTTGTATGTGGCTGAGATGAGAAAGTTTAAGGGTACCTGTTGTGTTTTGCGAATGGATAAATTAAGAAACGAGTACACTAAGCATGAGGAATTTTAAGACATACGTGCCACCGAAATGTCTCAAATGAGGTAGGTAATCGGGTGGCTTGATATGAGCATGCGATGATCCGAATGTGGAAAATGTCGTGAGGAAAGTTTTGAAGTTGGTATTTCCTAACTATCGATAATGTATGAAGTATGAAATGGAAAGAAAAGAGGCCCCTAATGAGATCAAAACAACTAAGAAAGTAACGCGGGGTGTCGCCTCTTTGCTGCACTAGCTTGGTATCTATATTAATATCGAATTATACTTATATTATAATAATATATAAATAAGTATTATTTTATCAAATAAATTACTCTTTTTATTATATGTATACATACCGGTTTTATTTGTAAAAACTTCGAGGAACGTGCTCAGCGTTTGACACAGAAACTTAATCTATGACTGAAACTAATTCTGGTGGGAGGTCCGGCCTCCGGGACACGAATAACTACTTCCTTTCACTTGCTTGTTGCCTATACCTATGCTACGTAACCAAGTACTACTTGCTAGCCTGTCCAATGAACTGTAACAATACGAGAATGTACACAGTTTTAAATATCGCAGGTGCGGTCCGTAAGCAAATGCTCGATAACTGCTGTCCTTTTATTTAACGGTTACGCAATATGACACAAGACTTCTTATTTACAAGAACAATACAGCAATGTTTTTATGAATGTTCAGATAAGATTACTTTATCTTTTGTACTCGTTATAATCGAAAATACAGTTAAGTAATTCCAGGCATAAATATTAATAATTAATATCAATTAGTTAAAATATTATTAAATCTATTTAACTAAAAGTGGTTCTGAAGCCAAAATTTCATCTTATTAAATTGAATAAATTCGCGTTCTCAAAATATTTTTATTTATAAGTCAAGTAACCGATCAAAACTTTAAGAATATAAAATTTCTGATGCTGCCTGTACCACAGGCTGTACCTAGACACTACGAAAGGTCGTGAGATTGGTATTAACAGAGAAGAAGATCTAATTTTCATTTCTGTAATTGAAGAAAACCACAAAATAATGGGTTAGGCAATAACCCTAAGGAGGCTGCGATGCGCAAGCAGCGGAGTAAGGTTGGACAAACTTGTCCCTAAACAGTTACTACACATTGATAACTTAATATTATGAAGATTTTATTCTAACCTCGATACATGCAGTAGATAATTAGGAATCAAAATGTAAATAGGTATAGGTATGTATAATACAGATCTACGATGACTCAGAAACACCAGGAAGATTGGATTGGCTATCCGGCTTTCAATAGTCAGAACGGAAAAATCTTCGTGCTGTTTGAAGATAAACCATTTTTAAAATACATAGAAAATGAAGACATCAATAGTCGCCTCACGCTAGTTGAAACTTGTATAAAGGTGCAAGCCGTTAAAATAATACGGTGTCTATTTTCAAAGTCACCAATTATTTGCTCTTGCATTTTTCTGTTGTGTCTATCCTTTGGCATGTCGTAAAAGAATAAATTGTTTAGAATGTTTAGTTTCTATCTACCTTAAACACTTAGTATTGTTATGAGCGAAAGAAGGGTTAACTAAAGAATGGTTTTGAAATAAACCCCGAGGTCTTATGACTTCCTCGAAATTATTATAAATACTAGTAGACAAAGCTAAATTTGTCTTTTACAATTTATAGTTTGTCTTCTAAGTTTCTTATACAAAATGCGGTTAAAGTTTAGATGTTTTTATTTTCTACTCCCTTCTTTGTTATTTAAATGTAGTGCGACGACAGTTCCTGTCCAAGCTACGAGCGAGTTTGTTGAAGAAAATCTTCGAGTTCGAGTGCGGCGACAAGACGGGTACGTGTACGACAAGCCGAGTGTATCATTTGACCTGCCGCAGAGTAGGTCCACTCCTGCACCCACTCAAGCACCGAATGTTGACAGGACGCTGACGCAGCAAATGTTTTACGCGTACCCCGTGCCAGCAGGCGGCGACACCGTCAACATAGGACAAACTGCGGGGACCACGACCACTGCTGCGACCGCCGCCCCCGCAGGAACCGCTGGCGGCGGGTATAACTACAGGTCCTCCGCTACTGGTAGCGCTAACGCCGGCTACAGCTATGGCGCATCTTCAACTGGAGCTCAGGTTAATACTAAGTCTCAGGCTACTACTGGATCACAAGCTAGTGTAACCGGCTATAACAGCGGCTCGTCTCAAGGTGGTTCAGGTTATCCATCCAACGCTCCATCACCTACTCTCTCTCCGACTCTCCAGGGTTCATCAGACGTCTCAACAAGCGCTCCTAAATACTTACCACCGACAGCTGGTGGTTCAGGTGGGAGTATTTCAAGTGGTGCCACTGTGGGTATAGGTGGTGTTTCTGTGACTTCTGGCTCAGGACAAGTATCTACCGGCACTGGCACCTCCGTGCAAACTGAACCAGTGGGGACTCCCTCTGAGTCATACCTACCACCGTTGGGGACGTCTAAAACTACGACATCTGGTCAAACCGTGATTTCAACATCGACAAACAGTCAATCAAGCACAGGTGGTTCAGTATCAGTACCAAGTTCAGCGTATTTACCACCAAATGCTTCGTCTCCACCGTCACCGGCGCCGTCTCCAGGATATGCCAGTCCTCAAACGGCGCCGGCACCAGCGGCCGTACCGAATCCTGGCTACATACCGCCGTCGGGAACTAATTCTGGAACGGTGTCCACACCTGCATCAACGTACTTACCACCATCGTTCTTTTAACTTTTATGGCATCACTTTATAATTACTTTTTGTTTGGTTGTTTATATTTATTAAAATATTTGCAATGATTACATAGCAAAAAGCAGTTTTATTTATCGTAATCAATATAATCATATTGAGTAAAGACCTGGCCTACCCATATTTTGCAGGTTGTCAAAATTTCACAACATTTATGGATAGTTATTTAAGATTGCGTAATGATTATCAAAATTCTGTGTTAGGCAGTCGTAGACGGCAGACCTAGACTTTAGGCCGGATTCAACCGAAGCGGAGACGAGACGAGATTTTGTTATTTACACTTCTCGCCTCCGTGTGAGTCCCGGCTCTCATTTGTAGATCTTCGACAGTCGTAACAGACAGTCGACTGAAAGTGACAGCACCAACCCAGTACTAACTGGGTTGCAAAGGTCAGATAGGCAGTCGCTCCATATAAAACAGCATTCAAAAGTAGGCAGGCAGGCAGCAGGCAAAAAATGTATTTACCTAGCTTCAGTGGGGACGATTAAGCAGAGGAGAAGGGATCTCTCATCCTTGCGTACAGCAGGCACGAGAGGGGAAGTGAGCGGCGTGTGGTAAGCAGTGTGCGGTAAACTATTTGCGTGGACAAGCGGTGCGCGGTGTGCTGTGAGCGACATCGCGGCGGCGAGTGGTGACCGGGTGCTGCGTACCTACGGCATGCAAACATCATGTTGATGTTACGCCCGGATTTTTTTGAAAAATGGCCTTACTCAACCATTCAAACTTCTGAAACCCGGTCGCGAGACCGCATTTGAGATATCGACACAATTACTTATTAAACAAATAAGTAGGTATTGAAACCCGGTTTGCAACTCGATTTTCAAATGAGATCACTACTGATTAATATACCTATCGGTTTTATCGCTAAGATCTCAAGACACATGGTAGACCTTATCTTAGGATCATCTGCTCGTTAAAATCACGTTTGACAATAGGGTATTTTACTCTATATGAAAGAAATTCTAAAAATATACAATTCAGATAGCTTAGGCAAAAAGCAGCCGGAAAATGTTAAATTTAGTTAATAAAATAACTAAATAAATTTTAAAATTGATTTTAAAGTTTTCACTTTTTTTAGTCTGTTGTTTTACTAAGCGAAACAGTGTCCGCCATGATTATTACGTCATATGATCATGTAAACAAAAAGTGACAACTGTCACTGACAAACTTTACATTTTTAATTTTATTGAAATAATAGTAATAATACCATGGAAGAAATAAATACTACCATAAAATATAGTGAAAAATACAACTAAACAAAAAGACTAATAACGACGCATTTGTTTACATGACCAACTGACGTCATGACCACAGAGTAACATGGCGTCAAGGGTTTTTGTAATTTTATGGCACTTATCGATTGAATATTTTTTTTTGTTTTTTTTTTGGTGTTTTACTAGGACTAGGACCCTAGGATCAAAATGAGATACTTTTTAAAAATGGGTGTAATACCGTATTGGTTGACTTGTTTTGGTTTGTGTATGGTACGGATTGGTACGTGACAAAACTACATGTTATTTGTGACGCGAGTATTGCCAGTTATTAACAAATCATTAAAGTTAAAATAGAAGAATTTCTCAACAGAAACTTTCTTCGGAATAGTTTTTTGACAGTGCAGACTTTTTTTATTACGTTCCAGGTTCTGGCAACTTTGGCCTTTTAAGCATCAATATTAGATAACATTCTATCTATGTTATCTGTGGTAAAATAGAGATCACATTTCAAACTTTCTATTAATAAGTATAAAATGTGGTGCGACTAGGTATAGAGCTGAGATCATCTTGAAACTGTATTTATTAATTATTAAGAAACATCTTAAGAGCATAGTCTTACATTGAGACCGAGTTTTTCTCAAGACCACGAGTGAGATTTGTTTCGAAATACTGTAATATGTATTTAGCTGTCAGAACCGACAGACAACCAACTAAATTAAAAAAATTAAAGCATTATAAATAACCCTAACAACGAAATAAAAAAGATCTCTCCAGCCTCATTTACGTCAGACTACAATCTTTTTATCAATGCTTTGAAACTCGCTTGGCCAATTTATAACCTACCCGATAATCATCTTCCCAGAGCCGAATGGACAGGGTCGGATTTAAAGGTGTGAAGGCCCTGGGGCTACCATGAAATGGAGGTGCCCACAACAATTTTGTACAGACGACAAAAGCCTATTTTAATTTGTACATATTACTAAAAATTAAATGAATAATCATGCTCCCGACACCGGCAAAGTTAATTTTTATTTTTTTTTTAATGTTAAGAAATAGTAAGTATGTGTAAAAAAGAATAATAAGCAAAAAAAAAATTACAATTGGAACTTTGATAAAATAAATGTCTCGGTACCATGTAGGTATATCCCTTTAGTGCTCAGTACGGACGATGCATTTTAATAATTTGCTTAATGAAAAATGAGCACTTCTGCGGTGACAGACGAGGCGTTGTCGGACCGCCTTGTCTGTCACCGCAGAAGAGTACGAGTAAAAATAGAAGTATGTCTTCCAAGCACTAGCGAAGAGAGTTCCAAAAGTTTTAAAAACTGTCTTGGATAGCGTACTTGGACAGGTTTGAATTGTTTCGACCTACCGTACTACCGAACGTTACTTATGCGACTTATAGTTAAAGACTAGACGATTAAGTACTTACATTAGCAGAAACTTTGATTTGACCTTTACATTTTTTCCTGAATAAATTCAGATTTGTAATTTGAGATTAACATTTCCACGTGTTATGTTTTGTTTGTATGCCATAACTTCCATTAGACCTCGGGACAATGGGCTCATAATCTATGTATTTCAGTCTCTGTCTTCACCGGTCGAAAATGCGAACCCATAGAACTGCCAATCCGGAGGAACAAAAAGGAACCTAAGTGAAAATGTTTTTCATAGGGTTCAAAAAAGGAATTGTGCGCGTCAGTTAAAAGAATAGGTGAGCTAGTAGCGGTAGTACGACTCCAGAAACTTATTTTTAGCCTTTATTATGTTACTAGCTTTTGCCAGCGGCTTCGCTCGCGTTAATTCGGGGTAACACCCAAGTAACACAGACGTACTGAATAATGATTGAGTAGAGCAATCATCAGGAGCATTAAACTGAATACTAAGCTGAATAACGTCTGAGTACCGTCTATTCAGCTGTTATTCAAGCAAAAAGGGCCCCAATTTTGAATGCTTAACGCTGAATAAAATCTGAGCAACAGCTAAATAACATCTGAGCACCATCTGAGTAGGAGCTTAATAACTTTTGAATAACAGCTCACATTGTTTTTATTAAGCTCTTACAACTGAGTTATTCAGTTTAGTCGAATTGGTCATTGTATTCCGAATTTATTAAGATTGTTCACATTTTTGCAAACTTTATTCATACAAATTGTGAAAATAATTCAATATTGGATTTTAATGTCGATATGTTGAATTTAATGTTGATTTGACATCCGCCAGCGAACTTATAAAATCGAAAACTTATAAATTTACTAAGTTAGAGGTCTGCTATTATGTTAATTGTTAGTGCGCAAGTAATTTTGTCGTGAATATAATGTTTTTATTTTTCATTACACGACGCGCCGCGTAAATAATCAAGATAACAGATAGTAAATAATATTTTCATACAAACATACTAGGTCTGACAAAAGTACTTGTGACGAAATAGCTAATACTAGCAATTTTAACCCATAAATTAAGCCATAAATGACTTGAAAATGTTGTAGTTGTGAGATTAAGCATTTTGGTGATTCATAAATTCCTTTTAAGTATAAGTTACAAAGATTTTTAATGGCGATCGATAGTTTTTGCTTTAATGCTGAATAAAAGTGCACACATGTCTTGTTACTAAGCTATAACTTTAAAAAGAGGTAGTCTCGTTACACTAACTTCTTAATAACAATGATATAGGTAGTTTGATCACATTTCTACATTCAGATTTTTAGGGTTCTCTTATCGAACGAACAAAAACCTTTTAAAATTTGGAATTTTCCCGCCCGGCTTTCACTAAATTAAACTATTGAAAATTGGAAGACCATCCATGTTTATATTCAGTGATATCTTTTCTTGCACAACGTTTGTGTTAATCAATATGTTTTTAAATATCTCAATGACGCCATTGTGCCAGTATTCACCTAGCTCAATAGACTTTATGTGGACTTGTCTCGGTGTATTTGAAATTGTCCTTGGATCATTAGGTACAATGTCTGGGAATCTTTGATTTAATATTTCTGCCAAATCCTGTCATGTTTTTTTCGACAGCCCATTTTCTGATTTTTTCTCGAAATATCAAATTTTTCATGTGTTCGGTACATTGTTCTTCTTCGATATCTGTACAGCTACCATCAGATGCACTCTCTTCTTGCGTAAATCGCAATGCTGTTTGACTCATGGGGGACGGAACCCTCATCATTGCACGGCAAACACGCATGATGGCTGGGACCGGGTTCAGTTTTGTTCAAACTATTTTCACAAATCCTTTGATGACCAGAAACACTTGGACAATTAGTATTTCTGATATTTAAATATTCTTTTAATAATTTTCTTTTGATATTACCGGTTCTCTTACGTTTTTTCCACGACTTTCGATCCATAACGCTAAAAATAAATACGTAAGTACAATAATACTTTAATTAAGCTGGTATTAAGCTATGGACGCTATAACAATACAAATATGGTATATAATTTGAATAAATAGTTTGAAACTCTCTATTATAATGAAAAAAGCTTAATAAAAACATAAATAATATTGTTTATTCAGCAGCTGAATAATTAGTAAAACATAGAATCTTATCCAATTTAAAGATAAAATAAAGACAATTATTCAGTATCAAGCTGTATAATAGAATTATGTAACAATATTATTCAGAAGGTGATACTTTATTCAGCAAATAGCTATTTCAAATGCTACTAGCTTAGTACTGCTTTAATAATAGCAGTACAGATTATGGTTATTCAGATAAATGCTGCCGACGGGGCTGTTTTTCAGCTTTAAGCCACATGGAATGCGTAATGCTAAATAACGTCTGTATAATAATTTTACGGTGATTGGTTATAAAGCCTAAAGAAGGGAAGGGCAGAAATACAGAATTTATTAAGCGTTAAGAATTTTAAGGCTCCGAACTCAACCTAATTCAGCATTTGGCTATTCCCAAAGCTCTTATACAAACTATATTCATCTTTGAACTGTAAAATGTTCTCAATGTGTACTGTTATCTTGCTTATGTGTTACTTGGGACACAGTTTCCCTTTCCTGATTTGCAGGTTTCAATCTTTGTTTTAAAAAAGTAGCCTATGTCCGTCTCCTGGTTCCCAACTATCTCTGTACCAAAATTCATCAAAATCGGTTTAGCCATTAAAGCGTGAAGAGGTAACAAACAAACAAACTCGCTTTCGCTTTTATAATATTATAGTAAGGATTCTGGTAAGGCATGTGATTATCGTCTAGTCGAGTGCATTCCAAGAACATAAATGTTACATTGTTAAATCAAAACTGTCGATAAAAAAAATATCCCATAGTGACTATGGGATATTTTGAATCCACTATGCCATAGTGGATTCGATAAAACAAACAAGGTGCGCCATCTAGTGGCAATTGGAAGAACTAGTAATTGGCTCAGTAGCTAGGTTCGAACTTCGAAGCAGGCACTAGAATACAGATAACATTTAAAACACGACATCCTTTAATTAAAAGATCCATTTTTCTTACTTTATGCTTACAAACTATAATTATTGTGTTTTATGATATATTTTTATATTTATAAAACTTATCACTCAAAGGTTTAAAATAAAAATAAATAATTAAAAAACACGACTTTCACGACGACGAAAAAATCATCGCAGTTCTACAGATTGCTCCCCCGACTGCGATGAATTTTTTTGTTGAAACTAACATCTTGTTTTTTTCTTTTTAGTTCATTTTTTGACACGGCAGTCGTGTTTTTTATTTTTTTTAATTATTTTTTTTTCTTTGGCAATCAAAATCAAATTGAGGAGGCCACTTCCCTATGGAGGCCTCGGGTAAACGCCCCTTGTGCCCCGCCGTAAATCCAGCACTAAGATTGCATGAGCCGCTTTGTAGAGTGGTTCAGGACAATTTACTTAACACGACTGCAACTACCGCGGTGTGTGACAATCGAAGTCGCGTTATTGGTTTCATGCACTACTGTCGGCGAGCACATAGGCACTTTGTTAGACAATAGTTTCTGCCTCGCCGCAGCTCTACGATTAGGAGACTGTTGTTATTCTCTTCGTAGCTATCACTGTGGATAACTTTTTAACAGTCTCAGACAGCCGAGACTGGCTTCTAAAATGTCTGGCCCAAAACAAATGTAAAATTTATGAAATAAAGCTACTAGCAAAATAAAAAGCTAAACCCTGACTGACATAAGAGAGTTTAATCATCTTTTAAACTATAGTAACATTTATTTTAACACACTTTTATTAGCTTCACATGTATGTAAACAATCTTAGAAGTTATATTTGACCCACTTCCGGTTTCTTTTATTCTGCCAGCGTTAAAACTCTTTGTAACAAAGTGAAATAAAAGAAACGAAACTAAACGCAAGAAAACAGTCAGTAAAACGTCAAAATGTAAAACGTCATAACGTCATACAAAAATAGTATCAAAGATGAAAGTTATTTTTAATATTTCTTTAAAAATTGATTTTTAAACTAATTTACCCCTCTTTGGAATGAACGATTTAAGTGTAATTGCGCATTATCACTTTTTGATGAGTATTTAACAATTTGGATGTAGTGGATGCATTTGAATCAAAAATTTACATAAGTTATGTTTCTACAAAAGCAAACATTAAGATTTTCTCGAATAGGAAGCAAGGTAAACCTGAGGTAATTATATGTATTAATTCATCAATTGTATTATTATTTTATTTGTGTGCCTAAAGTTGGTTTTTCCAATACTTAACACGGTTGTTCAAGGTTCATGACCTTAATGGGTTAATTAATATTCTTTGTCCTGTTATATATTTAAAATATATTTAAACGGTAATAAACTAGCTCGAGGTCCACCAGTGAGCATGTGGTGTCTGAACAGTTGTGTGATAAGTTAGTGTCAATGTGTACATACACAAATCGTCGCCTGTTTCCAGAAGTACGGGCACGCGGTCCGCTGCCGACCATGGTGCACCTCGACGTGCCAGGTGCTCAAATATACCCCAACACTCTCGCTATAAACGACCTGCCTAATGAAATACTTATTTACATATTTTCTATGGTAGATTTTGAATCCCTATTGGCAGTTGCTAAAGTTTGTATGAGATGGCAACAACTATGTCTGACACCCTGCGTTTGGGACAACACCCGGCTCATAGTATGTATGAAGAACTATGTGAGGATAAGTGAAAACATTGTGCCTTTTGTTGCCAAGTATGTGAAGAATGTTAAACTACAGTATTTCAAGTTGTATTCGCAAGTGCGAGCTTCCTTATTAAGTTATTGTCCTAATCTGACTCATTTAGAAATAAGTATATCTCAAGTTGATAGCTGTATCTTTGGTGATCTAGTAAGCTGGCCAAACCTGAAGTTTCTGAGTTTTCGCAACTCACTCATAGTACAAAATGCAGAGAATGCAAATGGTAACTTTGTTTATCATTTGCCATTTGATAAATTGAAATACCTTGAAACTCTTATTCTGTCGAATTTTGCCCTAACCCATGATAGTTTGTACAACATGTTGCAGTGCACCAATTTAGTCAGTATTAATATGGAGAAAATGAAGAATATTCCAGCAGATTTTCTTGAATCCCTTTTGAGAACCAAACAGTCTACACTAAGAGCTTTACATATATATGGAGATACTTTAAATGATGATATAATCCATAACATATCTAACTGTAAGGTACTACAAGTACTACACATCATGACATGCAAAACCCTTTTTGATTCAAGTTTGTTGCACTTATATAGACTAAAGAATTTGCATTCATTAAAATTACGTCATGGTTACTTCTCAACAAGTGCTCTCCTTGCATATTTTTCTAATAATACATTTCAAAACTTGACATACTTAAGCCTCTCTCGCTGTCTCCATGTCACCATACAAATAGCCATGGCCATAAAAACAAGTGCACCCAATCTCGAAGAACTTTCATTCTATCTGTGTCCGTTTATCATTGCTCCTAACTTCAACAGATCAGAACTAGAGAAAATGTTTAAAATACAGTTGTTACTTGATTGAATTAGTTGTGATTACACTGAAGGCAGCTTAGGTCCGTCCATCTTACATTTAATATTTATTTCTTTCTTAATTGCACCACTATGGCAATGTGAAGAGAGCATTTCCGTATTGAGAGATTAGCTACTTCAATCAGAAAAAAAATTATCATCACCTTTTTTTATAAAGCAAAGAAGCTAATCATGTTAACTAGTAAACTAATGTTGAATCATCAAACCCAGATTGTTTGATAAAATAAATTTTAGTCAGTAGGTTGTGTTGTGGTGTATGTATCAACTAATAATGTGTTAAAACAACCTTCAGTATTTAAAAAATAACTAGTATTACCTAACTGTCAGATACTTCTACAATTCTACATAGTAGATCTTGTTAATTGTATTAAGGTTTCAGTACATAGCTGCTGGTTGTTTGTTTAAAAGATTGTTTTGCTTGGCATAGTGAGAAGATATTTAAAATCAGCTATGAACTGAAAGCGATTTCAAAATAAAAGTTACTATTACTCCGTCACTAAATACACCCTTTGATGTCTGCCATACAACTCCACACAAAATAAAAACACTTTGATTAGTTTACAATTGTAAGATAAAATATTGTAATGGTATTTAGGTGTTAAGAGTGTGTTTTTCTATTCCATTTATATGTATACCTAATGGGGATGTAAAAATAAATACGAAGGCTTATTATTATTTAAATGACGGTGTAATAGTGACCTTACAGTGTGTTGACATTTCAACATAACATAAATGTTAATTTTCCGCCTTTCCGTTTAGGAATCATAGTCAATTACGTTAAGAAGTGCCTTAACAGATACTACTGATGACTGTTTTCATATTTAGATTCATTTAACAGACAGAAATATTTCACTAAGAATGAATGGTAACTGAATGTAACTAGTAAATGCTATTCACAAGCAGTGGCGGCGGCGCAAGCCTTAACTTTGGGGGCGAGATTTAGATTTATTTTGTGAGGTTCCAAGATGAATCGTCGGACGAATTTGATTTAGAAAAATAAATGCATACCTAGTAAAAATACAGTTTTAACAACAATTTCTTTTTAAATGTTCTAAAGTAAGCTTTAAATCAAATTAAACCTATCGTATTATTACAATATATTAAACGTTTTGTTTTACCGCAACAAATGAAATCGTCATTGAAAGTTTTTGGAATACGATAAATCATCACAATTCCGAGATTGTGGGGAGATTTACACTTCGGGGGCTCTTGTTACTCGGTGCACCTGCACACATTGATATGGCGGTAGCAACCTAACTGCTTAGTACCAACAAAAAGAAAACTTCTCTCAATGAATTTATCAATTTTTTTTTTTTATATCATTAAAATATTCATTGAGACCTTCCCCATTCCCCAGCAGTGGGCCGCGGCCACCAAAGTTGGCGAACGCATTCGGATCAACGTGCTTTATTTCTTAAATAAATGTTTCATAATGAGGCCTAAGACGTGCCGTCACATAATTTTGATTATCGGAAAAATAAAGGGCAATGGACTTTTTTTTCGAAGGTAAATTATCAAATAACTCCTCCCGCTCTGGGTGGATCAGATAGGAGTGTAGTGTCGGAATTGTACTGACTAAAACCTTACTTTTTTTGTGTTCCGTGGCGGCGCTACCTCTTTCGAACCAACCCGCAGCCCCGGAAAATCAAGGGACCTGTAGAATCATCTGCTAAACGGGTACAAACTCGCGTTCGCTCGATTCGAAGATGCAAACCGTGTATTGTATTGTGTAAAGCGTGCCATTGGTTTGCCATCCCTGGTATATGCTATCAAAAAAGTGATATAAATTAAAAAAAAATATGGTATGTTTGTATATTTGTAGGATTTATCTTTAATGTTTTTTTACAGATCTCGCAACGTAGGTTACGTTGCGCGATCTGTTTGCAGTGGCCCACGTCGCCCACAAATTTGCCGCCTCTGTTCTCTCTGTTTAAGTGAAATTAAAAGAGCTGATTAATTTTCGATAGTTCTTGAAATTTATTTTTAAATTCTATGCAGAAACATTGGTATTATAATGTAATTAAAAGTAAATAATATTTACATTTGTGACGAAATCGAATATATGAATAGTATTAGAATAATTTACCTACTGGTATTTAGTATTTCTTACGTAATTGTAAAATGTGCTAGTATAATTTTTTTAAGGCTATAAATTCAATTTCTGTTGGTTGGAAATTCTGCGAATTAACTAAATATTATATTGTCTACTTATATGAAATGCGATTTTATTAGTTCATTAATTTGTTTGTGCTGTTTTATTGTACGAATAATAAATTATATTTTGAAGATCTTTTAGTGTTTTCTTCAACATAAATATATTTGTAAATCAGTGGTAACAATTACAATTTGACATTGACAGCGAATTTTTTCCTAGCAGTTAGTTGTGTACCTACTGCTATCTTTTTAAATGAAATACAAAAAATGTTGTGCTCCATTACTGTGCCCCAAGAGATTGTTTGAGATTGATATGCTATTAATTTTTTAACACCCTTGCTCGTAAAGCTGATGTAATTCCACCGGTTTTAAATATGTAAAGAGGGTCATAAAAAACGCGTGTGTTATCAAAGCAAATAGTTAAGTTATAGTCCATACAAATTCCATAACAGCATTATTTGCCATTTCAAATTTGGAACTGATCGCCGCCGCACGACTCCAGGCTGCTAGTGAGCAGCACGCTGTTCCTATTCTTTTTTTTTTATTTATTTATTTAAAGGGTTTTGTCGCTTAGCGCTGTTACTATTCAAATTTCGAACTAATTCGAAAGTAGGCAGCGCTAGCTCGCTGTTAAAATGGCGGAGAAAGCAACAGTGTGCATTCACAGATTGAGTTTATTTAATTATTTTTTCTGTTTCCTCGCAAAAGTGTTAAAAAACGTCGTACGATATACGTGCGTATTGGTTATAACATGCTCGTCTCAATTACGCCCTCGCCTGCGGCTCGGGCTGAAATTCCGACTCGCATGTTATAACCATCTTAACGCACTAATATCGTAATGTACTATTACACTAGAGAATAAGTTAGTAAGACTGGAATGTGATCCCAACATATTTGGGAAAAGACGGCATGATTCCATTGAGTTACACCATTTTGTGTTACACTGTTACCCATTGGGAAAAAAATTACCTAAGTATAGTAAAACTGTAACTCAAAGCCACATTGTTTCCCATCAATTTACAATGTACGTAATAGGGTTACATATCGGGAACAAAATGTCCCAAAGAGTTACAGAACTTTATTGTTGAATTAAAGATTAAATAAAACCATTTAAGTACTTAAATCTAAATTATTTTTTAATAAGTTACCATTTAGAATGATTTTAATGTTGCTGAAAACATAAATGATAGGCAGGTACATAAATCATTGTAGATAGGTACATAATCATAATTAAATTTATACCTGTAGGCATACTATTTTCGTAAATATGCTTGAATTATAACCTCATTATGGACGACTCGGATAGGTTAGGTTAGAAGTTCTAACCTAACCTATCCGATATGAGACCGTGGAGGTCCCATCTCAGTCTTCTAACTTAGAAGACTGAGGTGAGAGCGAAGTAGAGCCCCGCCTTAGCCTTTATGGTTATTTTTTTTAACAACCCACAAATACGAGCCAGCAGGTGGTAATCAGTTGTTAATATTAGAGACGTATTAATTGTAACTCTGGGACATTTTGTTCCCGATATGTAATCCTATTACGTAGTGTAAATTGGTGGGGAAAAAAATGTGGTAGCTCACAAAGTCCCCCTCTAGTGCTGTAACCTGCCTTTAATGTTCTTACTAAAATCAACGTCTGTTGCGGTTGGTATTAAGAATACCTACTATTCAAGAAATTACTTCCAAACCAATGCTTTCTCTAGACTCCTTTTCTTTCTCCCCCGTGACTAACCATGAGTAATGAGATTTTTTTATCTCAATTAAGTCTAAGGCTTAAGTACCTATGTGATGGGGTCAGTCTATGTTATCTTTTATGATTGAAAACTTAATCGCAGTTATAACTCACATCATAAATTCATCTCTGCAAACTAGTGTTTCCTGCGGTTTGGCGTAAGACGTACCTACATTATCTCTTTTCCTAAAATTTGTTAAAGTTTGGTTAATCACTTCAGACCCATCTCCATTCTCCTTTTTGCTGTCTAAGATCTTAGAAGCGGTTGCCCCAAACAAATATCCTCTTACGTTTTTAATAATAACCTTTTGTCCAGTTCCCAATCCGGTTTTCGGCCTGGCCACAGCTCTGCTTAAAGTTACAGAAGATTTTAGAGATGGCTTGGAGAAGCTGTTACCCGCAACTTCGGAAGTTCCTAGTTCCATTTTGTCATGTATTTTATGTGTTTAGTTACTTTTGTCTGGAGTATTGACACACTATCATATGCCTTTCATTACAGCCGTTTTATTCTAATACACGCAATTACATTTTTAGAAAATGGACATAATGCATACTTACCGCTCAGTTATATACCGTGATATGATAAATTATATCCTTCCCCAGGTTGAAATCTATGAAAGAGCAAGCAAAGTGCAATCCAAATTGATTGTCACATTCTAAATTAACGCGAACCAAGCTGCGGGATAGTAACTAATAAATGCATAAATATATTTAAAACCACATTGTAAAAATAAATAGGTTTTTCAGTTCTGAGGATTAGGTTCATGATAAGTTGAAGGTTGCAGACGAAAAATCACGCCACAGTAAAAATAGCAATAGCTTCTGGTAATTATCCTATTAAGATTATTTTCTACTTAGTCATTGGGTTTTATGGTAAAGATAGCTGAAAAATCAGGAATCAATATCGCCGACGATAACGATGTAAGTATGTGATACGTAATCTAGTATAGATTGCCTGTTTGGTGGACAGACCATAAATTACCATTAAGTATATTAAACTACTGAGCTCTGCCCTGATAATTGCTACTCTCACACGCAGCAATGTTGAATACTGCGTTAAGCTTTAGTTAGTATTCGTTGAAAAGTACTAGAACGTTTAATAAAGTTGCAGTAAACATAGTAAGTACTGCACAACCTTCTAGCACATGCTGAGTACTGTAAATCCTGTTAGCAAAAGTAATAATTTGGTGCAAGTACTGCGTATCTTGTTATATAAAAAACAGGTTTATAATTAAAAAAATCATGAAAATTATTTTTTTATGTAAAGATTAGCCCCTTGAGGTGTCATTTTTGCAAAAAAGTGAAAATCGCAAAAATGTCGATTACTGCACTTACAATTATGACGGCAGAGCTATGGTACTTATTTTTTTTTTATTTATTTAGAAAACCAACGGCGATACATATAATGCATTACAAATAAATATAAAATAGTTTAGTAAGGCTTATTATTAGCCCTTTATAATTTAAATAATGTTTACCATGCGAACGGACTTTAAAACAAACAAATAAAATAATGGCTTTAAATTAGAAACAAGTGTTAAATACACTTTAATTATGTAGAAGTAAGATAATTTTAATTATATAAAAAAAAAACATGGTAAATGCTTATTGGTGTACGGAACGTAGTTGTGTGCTATTTGTTTTTATTGATTATAATGTTTTTAACCTGCTACCCTACCATGACGTGTTTAAGCAGAAATTATTCCGCTGAGGGAAAGGGACGGAGCTATACAGGGTGTCTAACACCATCTCTTTCACTCAGTGGAATAAGTTCTGCTTTAAGATGTCATAGTAGGCCTACTGAGCTTTAAAACTCGGTTTTGTACAGTTAAAAATATCAACTTGAGAGAAGTTATATTATATTATATTATTATACCTACAGCAGTTTATCAACATATTATTTTCAAATAAAAAGTACCTGCACTACACATAGTACCCGACTATGCCGAGGCAAAAAGGAGGGTTATGATTCTGACCGGTACCTATATAGCATGTATGTTTTTTTTTATGAGGGAACAGATTCTATTACTATATACAGGGTGGAATTTTGTAAGGCCACCTGAAGGGGAAGTACTTTTAATACTTTAGATAGATTTTTTTTCAAAGAAAACTTTCCTTTATTTTTGAAAAGAAAGAAAACGGCATACAGAGATTTTTTTTTAAATTCGCTTGCCGCACACGGTAATCGAACCGACTAAAATCTTTTGGACACATCTCTTTTCTTCTAAAGTCTATGGATTAAAAAAGTTTTGCCAAGACAACGTTCGCCCAGCGGAATCAGTTTTTGGTGAATTTCTCCACAATGGCTGCGTGCACAATTTTTTTTTTACCTTATACAATTATACGACGTCATACACTAAATATCTGCATAATTAAAATCTTTAAATCCAACAACATTCCGCTGCGCGAACGCACACGTGTTTATAATGCAAACTTCTTTCTTAGATGGGACATAACTGCGTGTGTGACGTAGTTTAAATATGGAATGTTACATTTGAAAATAGATTTTCATTTGTTATTCACATTTGATTGTTTTTACAAATAATTTCATATTTGTTTCGAAGTAAAAATAAAAGTTGCACACTTTGCTAGTGAAATTATAAAAAAAAGATGTTATATTAATTTTGCTAAACAACTACGCAACCGGTGCACCGTTTTGAATTTCTAATACTAAACTTTCGATCGCTCAGCCACTGCGCCAACCGTGTAGTCTAAAGAAATTTAACAACAGAAAAAAAAAAGTAATTTTGTCATTAATCAATATAAAACTGATTAGATATTTGATTTCCCCGCGCTGTTTCTTCTTATACTGAAGAAAAACCAAATACATCGCTAAAAAGCGTTGCTCAAATGTTTTTTTTTGAAACTCAAATAAATGACAATTTGTTGCAAATTATTTTATAAATGATCAAATTATTTTATAAATAATCAAATTATTTTACAAATGATCATATTATTATTTTATAAATGATCATATTATTTTATAAATGATCAAATTATTTTATAAATAATCAAATTATTTTATAAATGATCATATTATTTTATAAATGACCAAATTATTTTATAAAGATGTTAATTTGTAATATTCTGTTGATTAACAGATTTTTTTAATATAAATATGTAGGCCTTAAAGACAAGCGACTCCGCTCTAAAAAAACAGCCGGCTATAGGGATTTGAGCAGTCGTTGATTGTTATTCGTGATGAAAGAGAAAAAATTAAAGCCCTTGGGCCCTTGTTGCGATAAATGCGAAAAAAGCACGCGTTTGAAATCCATTGCATGTTGAACCTAATCGTAGTGCAATAAGAGCGAGTTTTTGAGGAAGTGTTATGAAAAAATATTGAGTATTAAAGTAGATGTGATACGGGATATCATATCATGTGATATGATATATCATATAATATTCCGCATTTTTTCCCGACTGCACAGAAGAAGATTGTGTTTAATGTGTCAATTCAATTAATATAGTTATTACGATGACAACAATAACCATTAAAACTACGGAGAACTCACAATCGCTAGTTATTATAAAATTAAATCTTATAGGTAACTCATTAATTCCAAAGACACTAAAATTCACCCCGCTAAATTAGTTGAATATATATTTTTTTCATTCATCATTTTTAGAGATGCCCAGAGAAAGAAAATTTGTTACAGAAAGAAGTTCAAGATTTTTTGCAAGATTCCCAAGAAGTTTCGAACCCCTGTAAGATTGAATCAAGCTGTTTTGTATGTAGTAGGGGAGCCCACGATGCTAAATGGGGATTTACTCGAGCGTCGTAGAGACCTATTGGGATGCAAAGCTTAGATGATAAGAAGAAAAAAATGTTATATGATATATACCGTTACATCGGTGGGGGAAGCGGCTATAGATTTTTAAATATGTAAAAAAAAACTGTTGCATGGACATCCTCGAGCGCGTCAGATATTGATAGCATCAATGCCCTATGTATTTTTAATAATGTACGTATGTTAATCTGATCGTTTGCATGATGGGGGTGGTTGTATTTAAGGGTTGAAAATGAAAAAAAAAAATTTAGTCGAGCGCGTCAGATTTTCTAAGGGAGTGTTAAGTGCACCAAAAAAAAGCTCTCATTCACTAATCTGACGATTTCGATGGGACGCAAACTCGCGGCCATTTTCATAATGTGCAAAAAAAAATCGCCATTTTGAAATACTCAAGCGCGTCAGATTAAGATATATGTGGTTAATATTTATGTTCTAAACGTACTGTCTCATAATCTGACGATTATGTAGAGGGATTCGCCTAATCTGACAAAAAAAAAATAGAAATACGGTTCACCTTAAAGGCCATCCCTGCAACTTCTCGCTAATTCCATTCCTGGACGCTTAAAATTGTATTGAAATAATATTTCTATGCATTTGAGCTCTTCCAGCTCGAAAGTCTGATAGAAGTTTCATAGAACACTATTTTTGGAATTTTCAAACCGCAATAACTTTTGAATGGATCAACCGATTTTCACACGGTTGGCGGCATTCGACGCAGTTTTATCATCCTCATAAGTAATTTTGCAATTTTAATTGATTGAAACACAAATTTCGGAGTAATCCCGAAGAAACACTTTTTCGGGTTTCTTTCGTTCACGATATCTCTCGAACGAATCAACCGCTTTTGACCAGCTTGGTGGCGATCGACGTGGTTTTTTAAGCTCAAAGGCGGATTAGTTTTTGGAGTTGATCGATAAAGCCGGTTAAAAGTTATTCCCAAAAAATCACTTTCAAAAAGTTTTATTTTTTTATTTTTTCAAATCATTGAACTTAATTAATTGGGACGGAGTGAGAGAGTAATAGATAGAGAAAGAGTGAGATAGGAATAGAAACGCGGAGAAGGAAATGTAGGCATCACGCAGCTGCACGCATTTAACTTTATCGACGAATTTTTGTTATTTCGGCTTGTGGAAATCGTCAGATTATATATTTTTTATTATTCTTGAATTATTTCCTTCAAAATAAAAAAAAATTTAGCTACGCTCGAGAATGTCGAGGTGACGTTTTTTTTTTACAACTTTGTTGCCCTCCCCTTTTTTTACGTCACTCTCAAATTGTCAGATTAGTGGAATATACACTTTTTAGGGTGTAATTAACTCACCCTACCTTAATCTGACGCGCTCGAGAATTTCTGATGGTCAATTTTTTTTTACTAATCTGATCCTGTATCCTTCACGGGCGGCCTTATATATGGGCCTCATGTTCTGTGGAGGTACTTAACTGGGTACAAGGTATCCTCCTGTATATTAATCTGCCGCGCTTTAGTAAATCCCGAAATCCCCGCTTGGGCTCCCCTACTATGAGACTGGATTACCTTTTTTCTCATGTAAGTGCAAATACAGCATAATAGGATATTAAGTCTTTAAATAATATGAAATAGTATTCAATAGCTCAACAGAGAACTAAAATTATTTAGAGATATTCGAGTTGTTTATATTAAAATGTATCATTGTACATTTCAAAAATTGAGAAAACAAGACAAATGTAACGTAATAAAGTAAAATTTTATAAATTTTTATTTACTAATAATTATAGATATTTTAAACAAAGTGTTGTATGTTGATCTCGAGCGCGGAGCAGGGGTTGGTGAGGTCGAAGGCTGCCAGCACGGCGGGGCTGATGACGCCTACCTTGCCGATGACCTGCCCGCGCAGCACCACCGCTGCACAGCGACCGGGGAAGTACGCGGGGTCTGGGGAGAAAACACGGGATTATAAAATAGCAAACCAACAGCGCATCACATTTGGTAAAACAACCCCGCCACGGAGTTGCACGGGTAGCAGTATTTATACTGAATGAATATACAATACTTTAAAATTATAATTTTATTTCATACATATTTTACCAATACATGTCACACACTCCCTACGCCATTCTATTCTCCTTTTTATAATTATTCAAACAATCTGATTAATCGAACGTCAGCAAACCAGCCTGCACTCGGGTTTGGTTAATGGTATTAAAACCTCTACAGTACATACGTATGTAGACGTTGCATTTCTACAATCATAGTGTAAGTTAGGTAATTTTTACGATTGATTGCGCAAATTTCAGGATCAAGTGTCTTGTTTGTTTCGTTCGGATCACCTAGGTAATTGTCACTGTGGTTATTTACTTAAGCTACCTTTTTTTTTTTCGGGTGGGAAATCATCCAATGACTTCGCCGCGCTCATGCCGCGGTATCTCTTTCGAACAACTCGCAACCCCGGACTTAAGCTACCTTTTTTTTTTTTTTTTGCGCTGGGAAAAAATGCATTACGCATACCCACCCATCGGGGGATGAGGGGGCTATGTGGGACTCCCCGGTCTGACCCGGCATACCCACTAAAAATACCCAGCGGCACTCCCGCTTCGTCCTAGAGGCGGGGGACTGGGAAACCGGCACAGCCTTAACGTCCAGTCCTCCGCCGACGATTGCCCTCCATGCCGGGACCCCTTATGCCCTCCCCTACGTGGGGAGGGGGCCGGGCCCGGGTGTGACCGACGAAGGTGGCGATGGGTGCAATGCAGGCAAGGGCACCCCCGTGCCGATTGCCCGCCCGTCGCCGCTATGAAGAGGAGGGAGAGGACGGCGCCCTCTCCGACCCCTTCTTCGTCTGCAGAGCGGCGCAGCGAGAGGGTCGTCTTCCCGCGCGCGCTCCGCCTCCTCCTTGTGCGAAATGAGAATCTCGCAAAAGGAGGCAACCGCTGGGACTTAAGCTACCTAACCTAACCTAACGCGAAATGCAGCGAGTGGCTCGAGTTCGAATCCTGCATACGGATCGCAGTGGCGTGCGTTCCTAATAGGCAAAAAGGCACTGCCGACCCTTGACTCCATAGGTAAACAAAGAAAGAAAAAAAATCAAAGAATAAACAAATATCTAATTAATTTAAACTTTTTCTATAAATTCCTAACGTAATAATAATAGCAACGTTTCACACCGCCCTAAATTAACACTATGGCAGGCGTTTCGCGTTCAACAGATCGTCACGAGCGAATTATAGGCAAACTTCAATAGTGCCTTTAGTTCATTGATAAATGTAGGCATGAAGTATGCGTGTGTGTGTAAAACCTCGTGTACAGACACTTCGTGTATGGCTCACACAGCGACGTATCTCCTGTGGCATGACAAGCCAATCGGGGGCCGCGATTCATGTCGCAATTCATTGCGACATGAACAGCTCGTTGCATTGGTCGGTACAGCTCAGCTTTTTACTGATTGGCGCTCAACAGAGATTATACGACAAGTTGAAGAAGTCATTAGCTATGTACAATTCCGGTTGAAACTGATGCAATTTTATTTGTCAACATTTTATTATCAAAATTTTGAAATGTTTACGTGAAGTTCGCAGTTATTATTTGTTTTTTTTGTGAATAATTAACGAAACGCAAATTCAGGTTGATTTGTTCTAAATTCTATAATGTGTGTTTGTTAAAAGTAATAAATGGTAGGTTTTCTCAATTGTCGTTTAATGAAAAGCTTCAAATAGTGTCGAAAGGTAGATGTGTGCTTGAATTACCAGCATTAACCCAGCAAAAAGGTAATGTAACTCGTAAATTTAATACGAAAAATTATGAAACATACTCCTGGCTGTGTGGTTGCATACACAAATAAATTTGTTTTCCGTGCCTGTTATTGAATTCGAATAATACAACAGTGTGGAGTCATTCGGGATATACCTACAGATTTACATAATTTCTATTCCGCGGCAAAAAAGACTAACTAACACGTGCAATTGCGGAATCTTTCCTAATTTTCGCGGAAAAAAAAACGCTGCCTACCCGGTCATTGAACCCTATGCACGCCCATGACGGATCGTGTTGGGAATGTTTGATGATTTCAATCGGACAAGTCTTGATAAAATATACCAGTGGTACCTAAAAGTAACCAATTAAATATATTCAAAGTGGTCACTTAAGATAAATTATGTTTATTTTGTAAGTAGGTTTTTACAAACACAAGTTGGTTTTTTTAACTTGGTGAGGTCGGTGTTTCGTACCCGACTATTCTGAGAAGAAACAGCCGAAACCAACTCAGCGGCCATCGCGTCTTTTAAGGCCCAGAAAAAAGATTAGTGTCTGAAATGGTCTTTTTAAGAAAGCTCCACTCAGATCAAATAGATCTGTCCAGTCAGTGCAAGTATTTGTCAGTTATCCTGAAGGTCGACTCAAACTCAAGGAGCTCAAGGTCGCTTTTAGAACTAACTTCCAGATAATCGTCGAAAACAAATATTTATAAATACTACTACTTTCGATACCTAATAATAATAATACCCTACCCTGCTAGAGTTGTATAAAGTTGATGCAACTCTGCGCACCTTCCTGATCTCGTGTATGAGGCAATGGAGTAGAGTCCTTCGCTATCCAGGATGTCGGCAGATTCAGAGGAATAGTGAACCGATAAGGATAGAGCGAGGTATATTCCAGGGCGATAGTTTGAGTCCACTTTGGTTCTGCTTAGCCTTGAATCCTCTAAGCACGTTGCTGGAGGATTCAGGTCTGGGCTATCGATTGAGGAGAGGTGGTCAGGTTATATCTCACCTCCTTTACATGGATGACCTGAAACTCTTTGCCCCCAACGATTTGCAGCTGATGGAGCTACTGAAGGTAACTGAAACTTTCAGTAGCGCCATCAGGATGGAATTTGGTGTGGACAAATGTGCGGTCATGCATGTAAAGCGAGGGGAAATTGTGGAATCTGTGGGAACCCAACTCTCGGATTCCATACACCTTAGATCCCTCTCAGCAAACAAAACCTACAAGTATTTGGGTTTGTCGGAAGCGTTGGGTATCAATGTTGCTGACATGAAGCAATCGTTGAGGGAGCGCTTCTTTGGCCGCCTGAGAAAAGTATTTAATAGTCTTTTATCAGGTGGAAACAAGGTGCGTGCTTTCAACGGTTGGGTCATGCCGGTTTTGATGTACTCTTTCGGCATACTCAAATGGACTTAAACAGAACTGGACGCCCTGGATAGGAAGGTCCGTACATTGTTAACGACATTTCGTATGCATCACCCACGTTCTTCGGTTATGAGACTGTATATCCCGCGGAGTTGTGGAGGTAGAGGTTTTTTAAACGCCAAGACTCTCCACAATCGCGAGATATGCAGTCTCAGGGAATATTTCCTAGAAACCGACGTGGGAATGCATCGGGATGTGGTTGCAGTGGACAAAGGCCTCACCCCGCTCTCCTTGGCTAAAGAGAACTGGTGCAAACCTGTAGTGCTTGACACTAACGACCGCAGGGAGGTATGGCAGAGTAATGAGCTTCACGGACGCTTTTTCTGGGCCCTACATGGACCCGATGTAGATCATTCAGCGTCCGTAGCCTGGCTACGTTCCGGGGATCTCTTTGGAGAAACTAAAGGTTTTTTTTTTTTTTTTAAAGGCCTCACCCCGCTCTCCTTGGCTAAAGAGAACTGGTGCAAACCTGTAGTGCTTGACACTAACGACCGCAGGGAGGTATGGCAGAGTAATGAGCTTCACGGACGCTTTTTCTGGGCCCTACATGGACCCGATGTAGATCATTCAGCGTCCGTAGCCTGGCTACGTTCCGGGGATCTCTTTGGAGAAACTAAAGGTTTTGTCTGTGCAATTATGGATGAAGTTATGATGACAAATAACTACCGGAGATTTATTGTGAAGGACGGCACGGTTGACATATGTCGGGCATGCCACCGTCCGGGTGAATCAATTCGACACATTATCTCCGGTTGTTCTCGTCTAGCTAACGGAGAGTACTTGCATAGACACAACCTTGTAGCCAGGATTATCCATCAGCAACTTGCTCTAAAATACAATCTTGTGGAATCGGAAGTGCCGTACTACAGGTATGAGTCCGACCCAGTTCTTGAACATGGCAATATCACATTGTACTGGGATCGATCCATCATCACTATTGACATCAGGACTATTGTTGCTATCAAGCCTGATATAGTGGTGGTGGATCGATCAGAGCGGCGCGCAGTGATTGTTGACATAACAGTCCCGCATGATGAGAACCTCGTGAAAGCCGAGAAAGATAAGCAAATGAAGTATATTGACTTGGCTCGCGAGGTTGTCGACATGTGGGATATGGACTCAGCGATCATTGTGCCGATAGTCGTATCTGCCAATGGCTTAATTGCCAAGAGCCTCGACCAATACCTGAGGAGGCTCTCGTTAGGCAGCTGGATCAAGGGCTTGATACAGAAAGCGGTACTCCTGGACACGGCTCGTATTGTTAGGAGGTTCCTTTCTCTGGAGCCCTGACCGCCGGTAGCTTGGACCCTGTTCCCGATACCGGTGGGCTACTATTTTTATATTTTTAAATGTTTTTTTTTATGATTTTAAGAAATATTTAAAAATGTAATCATATGTTGAAAAATAAATAAATGTACGAATACCCTTATGGATTAGATAGGTGTTTTTAACATACTTTATAGCAAGCAGCCGCATTGGCGATGCGGCTGCGGCAACATGCTGTTTGTAATGCCGGTTCTGAGCGACAGAAAATCTCAATGATAGAAAGTTTCAAACTCGGTCCTTACATACAAAACGCCATAATTTAAACACATAATTATGTCGCGATTTATGCCCTGTTTAGAACAGGGCATAAATAATATTACATCCTTACTTCCTTACTAATATTATAAAAGCGAAAGCTAGTATACAATAAAACGACTCGTTTTGCTTACGGATAGTTGTATTTTGACATAAGTCTCATAGAACTCATAGAACATTGGTGTAAGCTACCGCACGGTAAACATATTAGTAATTGTGCTCTTCGGTTTTTAATTGTTGTTTGTGTTTAAAAGCAGTGTTTTGACTAAGTTTATTGAAAAACGATTACTGAACAGTTCTAACTACTTAACTATATAGTGAGTGCGCGAGTCGGAGTGTTAATCTGTGATTAATATGCAATATTAATCAAAACTCATAAGACACATACCGTCAATAAGTGATAACGCTAAGTGTTTACTCAAAACGCGTAACCGACGCGCTATACACAGCACTTACGACGTTCTTCTCGCGAGCTCGTTAACACACTGCTTGCGGCGCAGCTGTTTTGGACTTTGGACTTACTTTACTTTAAATAAGCATCAAAAGTAAATACAGCGATTAACTTATTTTATATGCTGGTTAACTGTTACTTAAGCAACTAACGTTAAGTAAACATGGCAACAAGAATATGGGGATGCTGCACCAGTGACAGTTCTAAAGAAAAATACAGATTTGTCAATTGCACTCGTTGTAATAAATCGTACCACTTTATTTGCTTATCCATCTCAGAATTACTTAGCGAATCAGAGGCTTATCGCGATTGGATATGCTCGGACTGTACAAGCATGAGTCAGCACCTAACGTCCACTAAGAAAGACTGTACTCCGATCCGTAACATCTCCACTACTAGAGGAAATAAAAGACCTGCCCTGAATTCTCCCCCTGAAACTGCTCCGTCAGTCACCAGCGAGGACGTCCGTTCTATCGTGCAAGAAGTTATAAAAGCAGAGTTAGCTATTCTTCTACAGCAGATAAATAGTACTATTGTGAACACTGTCAATAGGGAGCTGGCCCCAATCCGTGAAGACATTGAGGAATTTAAAAAGTCTTTGAATTTCCACACAAACGAATTTGATGCGTTTAAGTCGGAACACGAGGGGTTAAAAAATACTATGAATGAACTAAAAGGTGAGAACATAAAACTGCAAGATACAGTGAGGGATCTTAAACAACGACTGAATTATTTGGAGCAACACGCTCGAGCCAACAACTTGGAGCTGCAATGTTTACCTGAAAATAAACAGGAAAACCTATATTCAGTCGTCAAACAGTTAGGTTCTGTTGTCGCATGTAAGATTAATGATGGTGATATTGCACACTGCACACGGATTGCAAAACTTAACACCAGCAATTCTCGCCCTCGGTCTATTGTGATCCAGCTTGCCTCTCCGAGAATCCGTGATCAGCTGCTGGCTTCTGTAATCGAATATAATAAAAATAAAACCCACGACAAGCTCAATACCGCAGACTTTGGTATAGCTGGCAATAGGTCTCCTATTTTTATCGTCGAACACTTGTCTCCAGCTCACAAAGCTCTTCATGCTGCAACAAGAACCAGAGCAAAGGAAAACGGCTATAAATACGTCTGGGTGAGGAACGGTAGGATATTTGTCAGAAAGACGGACGGCGATGATCATATTTTAATTAAAAGTCTAGATACTCTATATAGTCTAAAATAATGTATTAATCAATCAATATTGTACTTTTCTATTTTTCTTTTTTTCTGTTTTGCGTGTACTCGTACTTAAGTAAATATTTAAATTCAATAGTTTGCAAATATATTATCAGAATAGTAGAGGGTTAAGAACAAAGACACACACTGTATATCGTAACATTGTCTGTAATGATTACGACATAATAATTATGTCTGAGACTTGGTTGAATAACTCAGTACTGAGCAGTGAGCTTTTTGACGACAGATATGTGGTATATAGGCGGGATAGAGAAAGTTCTAATTTTCAGTGCACTAAGGAAGGGGGTGGTGTTTTAATTGCCGTTAAGAAACAAATAAAATCTAAACGTATCAAAGATTGGGAAAGTGATTGTGAGGACCTATGGGTGAGTGTTGATTTACCAATTTCATCTACCTTTCGTCGAATGGTTCTCTGCGCAGTATACCTGCCTCCCCCTATACGCCGTTCTTCTCTGGAGCATTATTTAGATCACTGCAATGCTGTTTTTGAACAATGTAATGGTTCAGGGGTTTTCATTGTGGGTGACTTCAATTTGAGTAACATTGACTGGAGTTTGGCAGGAAAATCGGCTAATAGGCCTAGCTTGCCTAGCACTAGCGAAATTTTAATTGACTTCATAACTGTTAACAGTCTTAATCAATTTAATTTAATAACAAATGATTCTGGTCGCATATTGGATCTTGTTTTATCATCACATTTATTGTGTAGCGTTAGTGAAAGTATAAATCCAATTAGTAATGTCGATAAACAGCATCCACCTCTTGATATCGTTGTTTCCTTAGGAAAAGAAGCTAGTCTATCATACAATAATAACACGAAAAGACCTAATTTTCATACCAAAAATTATGCACCAGTTCGTGAGTTCTTGAACGAAATAAATTGGGTTGAACTTTTTGAGGGACATAGCGATTTAAATAGGATGTTGGATGTCTTTTATGAGAAACTTGATTATGCTATAGGTAAATTCATACCTACAAGGGCGGCAAAAAAACATAAATTTCCCCCGTGGTTTAATCATAAATTAATTAGAATGTTAAAATTAAAAAACAACATAAGAAAGAGATATAATAAATATAAAAACCCAATGGATTTCATTGAATTAAAAGTGCTTAGTAAACGCTGTGAAACCATGGCTACTCTTTGTTACAACAATCACATCATTAATATAGAAAACAAGCTAAAGAATAATCCTAAGTTGTTTTGGACGCACGTAAAAAATAAAAGAGGGGGGTCTAGTACATACCCCATGACTATGACAGACGGGTCAAGTTTCACGTCTGATGGTACCACAGTATGTGAAATGTTTGCTGTCAACTTTTCGTCTGTCTACAGCCATGATCAGGAATTAAGCAATGAATATTTACAGCCTCTCGGGAATAGCAGTCTATGCTTAACAAGTCCAACAATTAGCAGTGAAACTCTACTTAAAAAATTAAAAAGCTTAGATGTTAACAAAGGTGCCGGTCCAGACGGTATACCACCAATATTTATCGTAGCCTGTGCGGAGGAGTTGGTGAATCCACTTATGCTCTTATACAGCAAATCATTAATGTCAGGCGTATTTCCATTGAAATGGAAAATGGCCAAAGTAGTGCCTATACATAAATCAGATGACAATGACGACGTATCTAACTATAGGCCCATCTCAATTCTCTCGACGTTTGCGAAAGTGTTTGAGTCACTGCTCTGTCCGCATTTCCAAAATCATCTAAAGCTATTTATAAGTGATCATCAGCATGGATTTGTTGGATCACGATCAACAAGTACTAACCTAGTTGGATTTACGGAACTGTTGATCGGTGCGGTAGACTCTGGTCTCCAGGCAGACGTCATTTACACTGACTTTAGCAAGGCTTTCGACAAAGTCTCCCACAAAATACTATCTTCAAAGTTGCACGCATACGGTATCATTGGGAACTTGCTAGAATGGGCAAAATCATATTTATCAGATAGATCTTTCTTTGTTGTGGTAAATGGCTATCAGTCCAACGTTTATAAAATCTCTTCTGGAGTCCCACAAGGTTCACATTTAGGGCCTATATTTTTCAACTATTTTATTAATGACATTCCCAGCTGTCTACGGAACTCAGAAATTTTTATGTATGCGGACAACTTGAACTTGACTTCTTAGAATAATTAAGTCTGACAGAGACTCCTCGCTTTTACAAACGGACCTTAACAGCCTCATCCAATGGTGCAAAAACAATAACATGCATTTGAACTCAAAAAAATGTTATCATATTAAATACTCAAGAAAAAATAAACTTACGGAGACAGCATATTACATTAACGAGGACAAGGTCAATGAAGTAGAAACAATTCGGGATCTTGGAGTTTTATTTGACCAAAAATTAACCTTTGCACCACACGTAGACCAAGTATGTAAAAAAGCGTCAAAAATGTTGGGGTTTGTCATAAGACACTGCAAAGGTTTTCGTCAAAGTAAAACTAAAATCTTATTGTACTACAGTCTAGTTCGTAACATTTTAGAATACTGCAGCGTGGTTTGGCGACCGCACTATACTGCTCACAGTTTGCGGATTGAACGCATCCAAAAACGTTTTGCCTGGCATCTAGCTTTTTCTGTAGGTAAAGCTAAAAAAACGCCTTCTTACAAAGACAGATTAATGCTCTTCAAAATGCACACCTTAGAAGACCGAAGGCGTTTAAACGACGCAACTTTTGCATGTAAAATGTTGAATGGTATTATAGACTCACCGACGTTACTTGCACGAATTAACTTTCGCGCTCCTCCAAGGATTCCACGTAAACCCATAACTCCACTTTGTCCTCCGCAGAGAAGAACGGTGTTGGGATCTAACTCTCCATGTGCTAGATTTTGTAAGGTTTTGAATAGTTGCAGCGATCGAATTGATTTACACTTTGATTCTTTCCATAAGCTGAAGTCTAGTATTCTTAACTGTTTTATCTGATTTGTTTTAATTGTTCGTAAGTATTTGCATTGTTTAGATATACACAATTATTATTATTTTTCATTAGTTTTAACTTCGCTTGCCAACTCTTAGTGCCTAAGTTTACATTTATGTAACTTATAATAGTTCATGTGGTGTTTACCTTTAAGTAATTGTTACACTGTTAAAGTTTTAAGACATGTTAAGTTTATTCAAGTTCTTGGTGTAAACAATTGTTGGTAGACCAAATAAATAAATAAATAAATAAAACTTAAATGTCAAAATCCAACTGTCCGTAAGTAAAACGAGTCGTTTCTGTTTATTAGAACGGGGCATTAAGCTTTATAGAGAGGTGTCGGTCTCGTGTTCTAGCACTGGATTTTGAAACTGTTTTTACTACAACCATATCTCCATACCTTCGCATTGCCGCAAATAGTAGCCGGTGTCCTTGTTCCAAGGTTCCCTGAGCAGCGCCATGACGCGGTCGAGTAGCCCGTGCACGAACTGGAAGCCGGCCGCGCGGCCGCAGTGCACCGCGCACAGGCGACGCTCGTTGCGAGCACCAGTTTCTGAAATGATGGAACATTTATCAAATACACATTTGTAGTAGAAATAATAAAAAAGACATTATTAATTATATATATATATTTCTTAACACTTATATTAGGTATACATACCTTCCTAAGCGCACTCAATTCGCATTTTGTATTACACAATAAATGTCATTAATAAAGGCTCGCAAATAGAAAGCTGATTATCAAAAAACAAATGAACACTTTGACGCGTGACAATTAGAGTTATACCCGACTCATCATTGTTCGTACTCGTCAACGGAAAACAAAAGATAACGATTCAAAACTTGAATCGTTATCTTTTTATATCAGAACGGCGATTTATCATCAGAACGGCTACTATGACATCTTATAGCAATTCTTATTCCACTGAGTGAAAGAGATGGTGCTAGACACCCTGTATAGCTCTGTCTCTTTCCCTCAGCGGAATAAGAATTGCTTTAAGAGGTCATAGTAGGGCTACAGTACTTAAGTAAGTAAAGTCAAAAGAAAAATATATACAATATCTGTGTAAAATCATTTTTAAGGTAGGTAGATAAAAAAATTGAACTACAGTACGGCCAACGAGAAGCGATTCGAAAGGTCATTAACCTAAAGAACAACTGTGGCGTTGACAATCTAATATTTAGCTCTTTCCATCTTGTGCCTTTGTCGTAATGTCTCGTTCTCCCGGCAAAAACATGACAACGTTAAGGCGGGTACGCCAACATTTGGGCGGCCATTTCAGATGGGGTTTTAGCATGGGTTTTGTTTACATTTGGTATCGCTTCTCGTTGGCCGTACTTTAGTCGATGAAAACTTGTGAACAGAACAACGTCATATTATTATACTATATTCATCCCCAACTTCGATGCTGGCAAAACCGATACTGAGAGCTAATGTAACAAACACCAGGTATCTCCTTGGTTTTGGTAAACGTAAAATATATTTTATTTACGGACTCTAATTTACATTTCATCCTCCGACCACATAATAATAGTAAACACAACAACATAAAAAAACCACATGAACCTAAGGTTAGTTGAAGTTAGAAAGTGAGAAATGAGGGAGAAAAAGGGAAGAAAAATAGAAAACTTAGCTTTGCTATTACAATAAATAAGGAGCAAGGGCAGGGCACGCCACAATAGTGGCGGTAAGTCCCCTCTTTGAGGAGTGGCTGGAGAGGCGTCATGGCGTCCTCACCTACCGCCTGACGCAGGTCCTCACCGGACACGGAAGTTTCGGGAGGTTCCTGCGAAGCGCCCGGGTGTCACCATCGTGCCTCACGGCCGGAGGACACGGTGGAGTACACAGTGGCGGTGCACCGCCGCGCCGTGCCCCCCCCGCAGCTAGAGGCGATCGGAGGCGGCGATCTGAAGCGTCCGGCCCTGGCTCAGTCCAAGGTCCGGAGCGAGAGGGAATGCGAAGCGGTCACCTCCTTCTGCGAAGCAGTCATGCTAGCGAAGGAGGTGGCCGGGCGTTAGAGGGAAAGAACCTCAAACCAACCCAGCCGCCGCGGGAGACGACCCAGACGACTCCCGGCCACCGTAGATGCGGGCCTGTGGAAGGTGAGCAATTGGTAGCTCACCGTCCATCCGTCTATTGACGACAGGCCATGTCGACAGCGCGTTAGTGTGCCACGCGCGCCTCAAACGGATGTCAGCAAAGCAGAGGGGCCTGCCAAGGCCACCGCCTGCCGGGGTTGCGGGTTGTTCGAAAGAGATACATCGGTCCCGGGACATAAAGGGTAATAGAAGGAACATCGGTGGGTTTTAGTCGTTAGGTCTACTAAACTCGACGTACAAAGGCGTCAAATAAATAGGGCATAGCTCAGAAGAAAGACCATTAATAACTCGCGTATGAGGCGCAGATAGAATTGTCAAATATTATGTTTATAATGAGCTGGTTACATCTTAACTACGCGAACAATCTAGAATAAAATAAATTTTATACATATAGCGATGACACATTGAGGACAAACAAAAATATGGTGTCCCACATTTAACCTAATCATTTTCATTTTACTAGCCTTTGTCTTTCCTCGCGGCTTCGGCCGCGTTTAATTAGAATGTGACAATCCATTCGGGCTGCACCTATCATGACTCGAAAGACACGCGGCGCTATCATATCATCTTTATTGTTGTTTTCCTCGGGAACTGCATTTTTTTTCGATTTGAAATGCCCCTTTGTCCGTTTCTGTACACCTGACGACGTAGGGATATCGATTGTGCGTTCACAGGTGTCTTTGTGTGTGTGGCTTCCAAGCTGTACACTACATAGCGTTCCTTTGCAGGTAGCATGGCTTAGAAAACACTCACCTGCATTAGTATCCTGCAACACAGCATCACTTATCTCGAACAGTTTCAGAGGCAGAGGCATCTTCTTGTTAGCTGCTAGAGTCTTCAGCAGCCCTGGTAGTAACAGTGTTCGCACCACTTGGAACTCCAGCGTCTTTGGGTTCGAGATGTGGGCTGCCGGCACGTCTTCGATTTTTACCCCGAGTTTAGAAGCTACGTCGTCGCGGGAGCACTAGCAGGAAATGGATTATGGTTATTAGTATTGAAGGTAGTCGAGTTGAATATAATCTACTGTTCTGAAGATGGAGAGTAACTAATCCTTGATAGCAATTCAACAATGTTTTAAAAAATCACCTAATACTGAGTGAATATAACGTTGTAATTATGCCGGATGACGTGACTGTCTTCCCTCTTACATTGTACTTACAAGTGTGAAGGTGAGTGCTTCAGTGTACCCTGCGTGTGCGCATTCTTGCCTCAGCTGTTCTGTTAGCTTGTTGACCGGGTCTTGTCCCCCTGTTGTTACCACCCTCGCGGGACGACGAGCTATGCGGTTGTATCTGGACAAAACACCATTGATACTTAATTAATTAATACATTTATAAAATCCAAAATATTAATTTATGATATTGGTTTGCAAATAGAAAAGAAAAAAATGACAGAAATGTTACAATTTTGTATTCAACTCCGTGAGGTTCGAATGGAACATTGTTGGGAAGACGCAGCACGCAGCTGATGAAACAGGTCACAATTTTTTCATGTTCGTGTTTGGGTACAAGTTTAGTGCCTGATTAGATGACGAGTAATAGAGAAGGTTGGAAGAAAAAAAAGACATATAGAGATGTGTTGCTATCAGAGACAAAACTGACTCTTGTACAAAGGCACATGGGATGCATATGTTTCAGTTCACACCACTTCCAAACCAGCACAGCAGAACTGCTTGCTGGCAGTTATAGAAGCGGATGCGTGTCAATGATACAACCGCGAGATTGCTGTAGAGCTTTCTGCTCTTTAGCCTCCTTTCAGGTATTTTACCTCTGTTTTTGCATCACTCGTCTCGTAATCATAGTATTTTTGTTTCTATAAGGTTAGTGCAGCTGACACTTTTTTCTGTGTTCTCATCTGCTACCAGTCAACTCTGCTTATGATCAGATGTGGTGAAAGAGGCACTACATTTTTAAAGAATCTGAACCTGTGTCCAAATTCTATCATTCAGGTAGAACAGTAACAGTTTTCTCTAGTCTTATATGATTTGGCATTAATAGTGAACGTGAAAGGGGATTTGGATGATTTGTTTATCATTTTTTGAATCTCTCTCTAGGTAGCCCTTCGGTATTCTCTCTAGGGTTGTTGGGACTTTCTAAATGCACATGAATTTCTGAATTACGCCGCTGTTGAGACCAGGATATTATTTATTATTATTATTTGTATATATATTATTTCAGGATACTATTTTGACTTCTTTGAATGCAATGTTAATTAAATCCCAAGTGTCTATACTACATTGCTTTTATGTTAAACAATAAACTTAAAGTTTGTTACTCTGGGCAGGCGTCCGTCACTCGCTCAAGGCCACGCGTTTTATGCCTACCGCTTCGTGTATCGCCGGCGATACAACTGACAGTGGGCTGTCGCACCGTGCGACCGCGACGTCGTGATTACCGCGCTGCGTTTCAAAATGCCGAAACCACGTAATTTTTGTACAGTATATGGGTAATATAATTATATTGAATATAATAATTCTACTATTATACTTCAATATAATAATTATATTGAAGAATTAGAAGAAACTTTTTTAAATAATTTTGACAACGTAATAATGGATCGGCCTGGCCATCTTCGAATTTTTTAAATTGATTGATTTTCCTCCACTTTGCTCCTGTTTCCCTTTCGATTATTTATTAAAATTATTTACGCGGTTTGGAATATTTTCCACAATAAAGTTTAATAATCGTGAATTCAGGGAAGGAAAAAAAATTATCAGCCATTTTATTAAACTGAAACATATTTGATTCTACAACATTCGTTTTATTATCATTATCATCAATTCATCATACGTGCAACCCTAGCACATTCGCTCGATGACGCGCCCGCACGTAGGTCGCGCGGCGGGCAATACAATTTCAACTCTCTTTGTGCGTACTTATGGTGCATTTCTTTTGGCTGCAAACAGCTGGTATTATTATTATGATTTTGTAGGCTATTATAGCGTAGGTATTTTCCTTTTTGTATTGGAGTGATGTATCTGCTACGCAGGGGCGAAGGTCCAATAGAAGCCCATAAGCCAGGCTTGCCCTAAATTATAACACCAATCAGACCAATAGTTATATAACCTACTAACTGTACCCAAACTAACTTATACATTCACGAACAAAAATATTTTAAATACACGCAAATTAATTTGCCGCGCGCTTACATTACCAGATCCATAAAATACTACGACTCACAGAAGTCAATCATTCATCAAATTCGAACAAAATTCAATCGTGTCTGATTCGGAGCTATTCGTGACATGTCAACATTACCGAAAGCGCGCGCAATGATCTCTCGCTCTAGCGCGTCTCTTTCGCACTCGTTGGCTTTCAATGGGGCTTTTCATTTGTATAGAAGTTTAATACAATTCATTGATAAATTTTAGGTACTTGTACGGCGATTTATACGGGCTAGTAAAGCCTGGCTTGTCCATTAAGTTCGCGCATATGAACCATCCGATGACCGACCTGAATATAGTTGCAAGAACAAGTGCAACAAATTGCGAATGACAATAATTGTTGTTATTTTGTTTCTTTTGTTTAGTTTGGGAGTTTTGATTTAGTTATGTTATTTAAATTGAGGTGGTTTAATTGGAGGTGGCGCTACTGTGCCAATGTAAACATCAGCTCTGTGTACAAAGTTAATCTAAAATTATAAAAAGTGAAAAAAGTGGTGAAAAAATAGCGAAAAAGTGTAAATAACTAACAAATACAGTGATATAAATATAAATAAATACCACCCAGCTATGTGTACGAACAGTAATCAGTGATACAAGCGGCAATAACAATCAGTGACATTCTATTTCTTGTGATAAACTGAACAGTCTTTTCTCGAACCAAAGCCATCTTGTGATTATCAGTGAGCAATAAAAACAGACCATCAAACTAAATTTAATCTATTCTGAAAATGTAAACAAACCAGTAACCTAAAATATATACTGCGGTGTCATTGTCACTTCCATAGATAAAAACTCAACAAAAACATTTTTTGATACAGCGCCATCTAGCGGCTTAACAAATAATAACATACGCCAATATTGGAAGTATCGATGCTACATTAACTTGCCAGCGAACACGGCTCTCGAAATTCCTAGTACTACGCAACACCAACAGAGGGCGCTAAACCAAAAGATGGAAGAAATTAAAGAGATGCTAAAAAATATGCAAGAAGAAATGAGAGAAAATAAACAGGAAATGATGGTCATGAAAGAAGAGCTTAAAAACACCATTATTAATAATATTAATGAGAAATTTACTAGTTTGGAAACCAAAAACGAGCAACTAGAACAAAAATTAGAAGCACAAAAAAGGTCACTTGACCATTTTGAGCGATACATGAGAAGAAAGAACCTAATATTTTTTGGGATCGAGGAGGAAGAAATTAGCTACCAAGACTTAGAGGCCAAAGTCCTGGATATTATTACCAAAACACTAAAAATAAAATGTGAGAAACACTACATCGAAAATGTGAGAAGACTTGGTAGGAAAGGAAATAAAGTCAGGCCTATCGTAATAACTCTGCTTACTATGGGGATGAAAATAGAAATATTAAAAAATAAAAAGCGCCTTGAAACTACGTCCTATTACATAAAGGAAGACTTTCCACAAGACGTCCTCCAAAAACGAAAAGAGCTCCAATCGGAAGTAGAAAAGGCAAAAGAAGAAGGTATAAAAGCGATAATAAAATACGATAAACTGATAATTCTTAACAAAGAAGACAAACAAGAAGAACATACTAAGATACATAACAAAAAGAGAATTTTATCAGAATCCCCCGAGCAAACAAAAAGCTCTACAAGCACTGAAAACCAGTTTAAAAAACAGCCCACAAAGATAAATAAAACGAACAATATGAACAACTTTATTATAAAAAAACCTACGCTCACACTACCTGAGAAAACTCCTCCCACAAACTACACGAAACAAACAAGTAACTAGCAATTACCGGCCCCTCTCAATCTCCCAACACGGCTTGTCACCGCGGGAGGTTTAGACAACAACCCTCCAGTATGTCAAAAACTCTACATCTGCACATACAATGTAAAATCGTTACTATCACCACAAAGAATGATATTGCTAAAGTATTCTCTAGAAAAAATCAAATACGACATTATAGGCCTCGCGGAAGTCAGGCGAGAAGGTAATAATATTATAGAAGATGATGACCACATTTTCTGCCACACCGGAGAGTCGAAAGGGCTACATGGAGTCGGATTCCTGATAAAGAAAAAGTACAAAAGCAATATAGAAAACTACATAGGGATATCAAAAAGAGTATGTTTGTTAAATCTAAACTTCGAATCAATGAAAATCACAATTATTCAGGTTTACGCCCCCACCTCAGAAGCAACTGAGGAAGAGGCCGATGATTTTTACGAACAGATAGAAAACGCCCGGAACCTAGCATCAGGTAGAACCATCATACTACTAGGAGATCTGAACGCCAAAATAGGTAAAAGAAAACCTGAGGAAAGCAGTATAATAGGATCCTTTTGCTACGGAAAAAGGAACCCAAGAGGCGAAAAACTCGTTCAATACGCTCTAAAAAATAAATTTACAATAATGAATACAATATTCAGGAAAAACAGAAAAAACTTATGGACATGGATTACACCAGACCAAAAAAATAGGAACCAAATAGACTACATTTTGAGTAACAACCCTAAACTCTTTACCAACGTAGAAATTATTAACAAGATGTATTTTCCCAGCGACCACAGACTCCTAAGAGGAACAATAACACTAACTAAACAAACGAAAACTAGATATACATTTAATTCAACCCTAGTACCCATCCTATCAAATAAAAAATCACAAGAAATATACATATCTACCGTGTGCAAGGAACTAGAATGTATGTGCTGGGAAGACAATGATGACATAGAGACATATTACTTCAAGATAGAGTCTGCCATACAAAAAGGCTTAAAGAGTTCGGCGTCCATTAAAATAAAGAAAGAAATAATATCAGAAGAAACTATTAATCAAATTAAAAAACGAAATGCTCTACAATTTAAACCTTTAAAAGATAAAAATGATAAAAAAGAACTCTCAGCGCTCTATAAAACTACAAACAGATTACTTAAAAGAGATTATGACAACCACAGAATAAAAATAATTGAAAAACACCTTACAAATACAGGAAGTCAAAAGAGAGCGTTTAAAGAGCTTAGAACAGAAAAATCATGGATTCCTACATTGAAGCCACAAAAAAAGGGACAGAAACAACAAACAAGGAGAGACCTAGTAAAAATCGCCTCTAAATTTTACGAGAAACTGTACGAAGGTCAATCCATTAACAATATTAGTTACGAAAAGCTTCCAGAGCCTACAGATACGAACATAGAAATCCAACTATTCACTACTGAAGAAATAATGTCAAAAATTAAAAAACTGAAAATGGATAAGAGTCCAGGTGAAGACAACATACCCAACGAGGCCCTAACAGCTGGATGCCACGTATTGATAGAACCTATTACTACCCTATTCAATAAAATACTCGAAAAACAGGAAGTACCATCTAAATGGACAAAATCACGCATTATTCTTATTTATAAAAAAGGTGATCCAGCAGACATAAATAACTACCGGCCAATCAGCTTACTACCCACATTGTATAAACTGTTTGCAATGTGTTTGGAAAAAAGAATAGAGTCAACTCTAGAAAAAAGCCAACCAGTGGAACAGGCTGGTTTCCGACAAGGGTATTCAACAGTCGACCAAATACACACCTTGGACCAAATAATAGAGAAACATGTAGAGTTCAAGAAAGATCTCTACCTCGCTTATGTTGACTACGCCAAAGCATTTGACTCTATCTCACATAACAGCATATGGGAAGCATTACAGCATCAAAATCTACCATACACATACATCAACATAATTAAAAACATATACAAAAATAGCACCAGTCGCGTAAAACTAGATAGAGTAGGCCCTGAATTTAACATTAATAGAGGCGTGAAACAAGGAGATCCGCTGTCACCTAGAATTTTCATAGCTGTAATACAAAATATAATGAAAAGCTTGAACTGGGATGGGAAAGGAATACTGATTTGTGGAAAGTACCTCACCAACCTTAGATTTGCGGATGATATAGTTCTCTTCGCTAAGACTCCAAAACAACTAGAAGCTATGCTTACAGAACTAAACGATGTCAGCGAGAAAATCGGCCTACTACTAAACACCGCAAAAACAAAGGTATGTACCAACGGCAAGCAAACCCCCATTCAAATAAATGGAACACCCGTTGATTATGTGGAGAGCTATATATATCTAGGAAAACAAATTTCTTTTAAAAGCTCAAGGCATATAGATGAAATAGATAGACGGGTCATTATGACTTGGAAAAAATATTGGAGCTTTAAAGAAATTATGAAGTCGAAACTCTCAGTAAACTTAAAGAAAAAAGTGATGGATTCCTGTCTACTTCCCTGCCTATCATATGGCGCACAAACATGGATCTAGAATAACAAAACCCTGCAAAAAATCCGTTCATGCCAGCGGGCTATGGAGAGGAGCATCCTTGGTGTTAAGATCACAGAAAAACAGAATAGTAGAAAAATTAGACAAAAAACCCAAGTATTAGATGCAATTCAACATACGATGCGTCTGAAGTGGAGATGGGCCGGTCACATTGCGCGATACTCTGAGGACAGATGGCCAAATCGCGTTACCAAATGGCACGGTCCTGGAGGTAAAAGATTAAAAGGTAGACCAAGAGCTCGTTGGACTGACGATCTAGAAAGAATAGCGGGTAGAGACTGGATAGACGTCGCGAAAAATAGAGAATGTTGGAGACAACTGGAGGAGGCCTATACCCGAAAGGGGCCATGACAATAAAAATGTAACAAATATTATTTTCATAGTCATAGAATTAATTTATAAGTGTTTAAAAATGTTTTTTCTTTTAATGTTAATAACAAATATATATACCCCTAGTGTTTAGTTATATAAGAAGTTAAAAATGTTTTGTCATGGAAATAAAGAGGCTTTTGAATTGAATTGAATTTAAATTACTGAGTAATGTGGTTAATGTTTTTGGTGCGATGTGACAACCTACAATTTTGTTAAGTGATTAACTGATTTAGTGATTTTAATTTTAAAATGTGAATTCGGAAATTGGCGGCTGAAAGGTATGCTACATTGAGATAACTTATAATTCACCGTATATTCAATGAATCCACAAGAAATGATTTCTTGTACAGACCCAGTAGGTAGGTATGTTTATTCTATTGTTTTCAAGGAGCGTGACAAACTTTTTTTGGTATAAAAAACGCATCAAAATCCGCTTCAGAATAATGCTTAATGGTTATTTCGTATGTCATTTTGCATGATTTATACTTTCAGACTTTGTGAATGTAAAAGCTGAAAAGCAAAATAAAGAATTAGATGTTCATTAATTTATTAGTGAGATTTAAACGTTGAATATATATTCATAAGCTTAAAAAACAACAAATCGATAATTTGTAATATGCCATCTAGTGGCCATCGATTGAATTATTTTACGAATTATTAAACCTACGTTATGAGATAGAACTTTGATGTCGCGTGGAGTCTCGGTACCAATAGATGGCGCGTAGAACGTTTAATCCCATACGTGAAAGGTAAATAAATAGATAATAGATTTTTTTAAACTATAATTTACAATAATTGTGTTGATAGAGCAGTATTGAGCAGAAATTTAACTATACCAATGACTCCTAACAACCACATAAACACTAAGAGGGGGGGGGGGGGGGCATATCAAAAGTCGATAGCTTGCCCTCCATCCAGGCCCCTCGCCCGCCACTGCTGCTACGTAGTAGCTATTTAGTAATCTGTGCTCTGGGTTAGTGAAACTTGTCAGTCTAGTAGCCAGAACAAGTACTTGGACCGGTTATTTGTGTTATTTTCTTTAAGTGATCCTTCCATAGCACCCTACGTACGATCCCAGGAAAATCCCAGTTATTTATGCGTGGTGACTGCGGTAGTGTCCTGACCAATTTTTTCGGAGCACACTTCTCATGTCTGAGTGCAAACGTGATGTGATGCAACTTAGGCGAACTTGCTATGTCGGAATCATAATTACAGAAATGCGGCGTACCTAGCAGTTTCCAGTGTTGTTTGACAGACATCCAGTACTTTTTCTTTCAAAAAAGTTGACTGAATTAGATTATTCGCACTTTATTCGATGCTAAACTGGATAAGAAATATTATACGAATGAATATATTTTGTACTTTTTATGTCCGAAATATTCTCTATTTTTTATTTATAAATCTTTGTTTTGCTAATTTTTATTTCGTAAGCGGTGCCGATGCTGGTGCGTTTATGAGGTGCTGGTATATTCATGGTTGCTTTCCAAACAAAAAGAGTGAATACATTTTTCTTTAAGGGATTCTGTCTGTTATGCCAAGTGTCGTCAAAGCTGTGATATCTGTGAACGGCTGTACTGGTACACATATTTAGATATCTTACCCGTAAGCGATAGCGATGTCCTCGTACAAGTCACAGGCGTGGATGACGTCATGCCTGGTGGGCGGTACGCGCACATGTAGCGTGTCGTCCTTAGTGATCGTCGTCGACAAACACATGCGAGACAGAAGTGCTGCTAGATTGTCAGCGTTCTCACTGAAAATTATTTATTAAAATATATATCAATATAACACATTTTACAGAGAACAACATGGAAAATTACATCATGGGTATAACTGTTAGTTGTTCTTACTTGATACCAATATAACTGTTAGCCTTCTGAACGCTGATGGTTTCCTCGCGGCTCCACATCTTGGGATACACCTCGTAGGTACCATCAGGAGCGAACACTTTGCACTGCTCCACCTCGTACTCACGGATGCAGTACTTCGAGAACATGCTCACTATCGTATCTAGCACCACGATCGCCTGTAAGTAATAGGAATAATAGTTATGTTGGTGCTTGAACAATGGTAGAAGAGAAAGCTCTTTTCAAAGTTGAGCAAAACCATCTTTTGCTATTAGTTACTCAATATACCTGAAAACAGTAAAAAATTAAAAGGATATTATTTATAAACACCTGTGGTGTGGTGCAACTGAACGTAACGTACCTTTGTCAAATCTGTAGCAGTACACTCAATGAAGACATTCTTAGTGTCAAGTGTGATCTTGGAGTGGTCTCCGTTGATAATGGGCGGCATGGACAGTACAACGCCGTTCTTGTCCTTGATGACGGGGAACACAGGACTCTCCCGGATGATCCCTAAGTATTGTTTCAGTTGAGCGTGAGTCTGAAAACATTAAACTGTTTTTTTACTGGATGTTCTTATCTTGTTTGTAAATGTTTAATTTAATTACAAATTTCTTGGCACTATCAGATAATTTGTGTTGGGGAGCCGCTTACTATTCGCTTCTATGTAACTCTCTTTTGTTTACATTGCTCCAGTGATGTTGCCTTTAGTGACGTAGTCTTTAAGAAACAGTAAATTAGATCAAAACCCACTTTATTTCATACTATTTATAGGTGACTAACTGTTACCCGCGATTTCGTACGCGACGGGTTCGCAATTTACTTAAAATAAGTCTATTAGTTAGGAGGGTCTTAATTCCATTTTTTGTTTATACTTTTTACCTGATGTCTCTAGTCACTCTCTGAACATTGACCATGCACACAGGCCGCTTAGCCCACGTCTCCCGTCGTCAGAGCCGTAGACAGAGAGAAATAGAGTTATTATAGAAATCCGAAAGTCGTATAGCGCTCGAACATGTTAATGTTCTCCACATAACTTATTCTCTACGCAGAATTAGCATAGGTATAATAGAGGACAAAAGATTATATTATCTTATTTTCAGGCTCCATATGATTCGACAAAGTTAATCCATGTGTGAATTAACAAACAAAAGTCTAACCAATCCGAGCTGTTGTTCAAAATAATTTGGAGCTGTTTTAATCGAATTTTAACTAAAAACTAGAATAAGCAATTAAAAGATCCTCCCTGGAAATAGTCTTACTTGCGCCGATGTCTTTAGTGTTAATACACTATCATCTGCCTTGGCATAAGCCATTTCATTTTATGACAGTTGTCAAAGAGTTGAGGAATATGGACATATTGCAATATTAGTCACCCCTACTAAATTATTACAGACCTGTCCTTCCCCAGGTTGAAATCTATCTTCTTGCCAAATTTCATAACTATCTAATCAACCATTTAGTCATGAAAAGGTAACAAACAGAGTTATTTTCACAATTCCTTACCGAATACAATTCCATAAGTTCTGGTGCAGTCATTTCCTTCTGTTGGTTGAGTGCCTTAAACTTAATCTCGTTTGGTGGTAGCGCATCATAGACAAATGGCCCTTTAATTGTGTCTAAGTCATGGGTGCCGATTGCCACTAATGTTCGCTTTCTGCATATGTTTTGATGAAGTTTATCCTGTAAGTGCAATGATATATTTTTATCAAATAGAGGAATTGCATCAGTGAATTTTCATAGTATTATAAACTAAGATATGAGATCTGGTTTGGATGAATACTTCTGTTGTGAACAAGATTTTGTTAGGGTTTAGTATTTTATTTGTCATGGAAACAAAAGTCATGAAAGTGACCCATCATAGGAATGCTTTTGCATTATTCAGATTAATCTTCAATATTAACTGCAATAAAAACATTACCATTTTAGTTCCAAAATAAAAGTATACACCTCTGCCTAATCTTTCAGGGATTACAGGCTTAGTATTGATATAATGTAAAATAAAAACATAACCCACTTGCAGATCTATGAAGCTGTCATAGGATTCCTTGGTAAATTTAAGCCCTTTGAGCACAGCAGCCACTGCATATGGTCTGATCTGCCCTGTTGCTGCTGTCAAGTGTAGAGAGTGACAGTCTTCAGTCCTGTTGAGTGTGTACTGAGGTGGAGCTTTTCTGAAAATAGTTTATTAAAATATTGAGCAGATTGCAAATGGAACATTTCTTTTGGAATCTAAAGCTTCACAACACTCACTTACACAGTAAAACATTGGATCTTAAACCTTTTAGAGTTTACGAATAGGCTTCACACCTTTTCCCGATTGTATTTGGTCAGCTTACAGTTAAACCGGATGCAGCTGAATACCATATTTTTGTGAGTGAGTGACTGCCTATATTATCTTCATTGCACAGTTTGTACTTGCTGCAGTAAATACAATAAACTTTGGCAATAATGACTGTCAGAATGTTGAGCCTCTGATTACCTGTAATGACTGTTGAAGATCTAGTAATGACAGCAGGGACCAGTGGTTCATTATGCAATCCAGCTGTTTTTATTTATTTAGCCAATAGGCTTCAAGATTTCTATATGAATTTAAGAAAAAAATTACAACATATGAACAAATTCAATCAATTGCATAATTGCTTTACAATAACAAGAAAGTTGTATTTTTCCATCCTCATACAGAACAAGTACTATGAATGGTGTAACATTGGACAATCCTAATACTTTATATAAGACAACCATACTTTTGAAATATGGTAAAACTGTCTGTCATTTCCATATCATCAGTCACACCCTCATACAATCTCTCTATTTTAATCTTTAATTATTTATTTTTTCTTAGATTAAAAAATCTCATATTAGGTTTTTAGTTTAGCTAAAAAAATAATTGCATATATAAAGCCGAAGAGACTGAACTCCACCACACAGGGTCTCCTAGGGTTCAGTGTAATTTAAATTATGTTGCGTGTACTTTTTTTTTATAGAACAATAAATAAATTCGCATTACTCAACTACATTTTAGTGTTAGTACTAACTTTCCTTGGAACACTAAGATGCCATCAACCAATCCTTCTAAGCAGAGCAGATCATATCTGTTGGCAGGGATGTCTATCCTGTAAAGGATCTCCTCAGATACTCCAGCTCCAGCATGGTCGCCTTGCTCTTTCATCAGCATCTGTTTCTCTGTTGTCTGTAATTACAGTATTGTTTTAAAAAACGAATTGTTATATTAATGTGGTAGACTCTGTTAATGTTTCTATAGTTGAATATGCACCCCAATTTCTTTTTACACAAAAATCTTTGAAATCTTTCAGAATACATCCTCTAAATGACCTAAGTGACCAAAGATTTATGGGGAATGAATATCAAATTCTGTACATACATATTCTATACATTTACATGACTACAAAAACCTACATAGCGTTAATTTGTCTGTGAGCCAAGGAGTTTTCCCTGATTTAATGAAATACAGTAAAGTCATACCTATTTTTAAGTCCGGGGACAGTAAAGATACTAATACTTATAGATCTCTATCAAATGCTCAATCATTTTACAATAAAAAAATCTTACACAGCCAATAGTATGATGCTAGTATAATTCTATTATAGGACATATTTTGATAAGTAGTGGAGTGGTAAGGGTCTCAAAGCGCCATAGGATTTTTTGTGACCTATCCAAATCCAAAGCATTTAATTGCATAAATCACGACACATTACTTTGAAACTTGAGCGGACTAGGTAATCTTGCACTTAGTTTGGTAAAATCTTATTTGAGTGATAGTAACAGCTAGTAGAAATAAATGGTGTTAAATCACGGATTTTAAAAGTAAAAATGGGAGTTCTGCAAGGCAATATTAGGTCCTTTCCTCTTTCTAGTATATATTAATGATCTACTCTGCTTATTAAAAAACTAGTCTCAAAATATATATGTTATTTGCTGATGACACTTCCCTTACATTTAAGATAAATAGTTATTATATTATATTAATTCATGTCCATAATTGGTTCACAGCAAACAATTCAGTATTAAATGAAAAAAGACTTAAATAATATAAAGACTTAAATTAAAAAAGGTTGTGCAACTAAATCCTTACTAATATTATAAAAGCGAAAGTGAGTTTGTTTGTTACCTCTTCAGGCTTTAATGGCTAAACCGATTTTGATGAATTTTGGTACAGAGATAGTTGGGAACCAGGAGACGGACATAGGCTAATATTTTTTTGAAAAAAGTAGGATGTGGGGGAGAAAGAGGGAAGAAAAGGGAAAACTTAGCGTTGCTATTACAAATCAATAAGGCGCAAGGGGAACTGTGTTACCCCAAATTTAACGCGAGCGAAGCCGCGGTCAAAAAAAGTTCAATATAATTGAGAGAAGGGTATTTATAATTCAATATGTATACAAAGCTATCATTCAATATGTCTTTTGTTGACTTTAACTGGCTCTGGTAATTGAGAGCATGTCATGCTTATTCAAATGTCTTGCTGATAGTGGCATGGCATGTGCGTCATATAATTAAATTCCTTTTAAAATGGTTAAGTTGAATAGTGCTGTTAGTTGTGGGTGGTCATGTCTCAGTTGCCATGAGTTATTTGAGTTTAATTTTTTAATTGCCCTTTTTGTCTTTACTATGGACATATAATATACGGCGCATGATGGAAGCGCACCGTTTGCGCATGATGGCCGCAAAGCCGTTTATATTGGCTGCCGCGAACATCGCGGAGGCGCTGTAGTGGCCTGGCAGCCCCATCAGCACCTGGTATGCATTATTGTATTAGGTATGCTTTGTCACAGGGACTGTAGCTTCAGTTTATTGTTGTCATTGTTTCGTCACTTCAAAAGTGCCTGTCACTGGCCTACTTTAAATAAATGCTTATGATTTTGAAATAATTGTGAAAACTGCATCATAATTTGATGCACAGTTTAAGTTAAACAAACAACTTAAAACTAAAGACCAGAAAATCCATTAGAACTTTGCTTAAAATGATGGCCGAAATATGTATTAACAAGAGTGGAAAGTCTTGCATGAAGCCTCGTCTCACATCTTTAACTGCTGTAGGCATAGGTTATACTATAATAGACAAAACTAATACATTACTTACCACTTCATCGAGCTCCAAGCCGAACTCAAAGCAAAGGTCTTGGAATTCATCGTCAGCTGTAACATGAATTTTACAGTTCGTAATTCAAACATTTCTAAACAAAATTTAAGTACTAAGTACAAGACATAGGTAAAATAAGAGATACTGACTGTAAATCCTACCAAGAGCGGCAAAAAGAGCATCGCGTTTTACTGATATTGTAGGCATTATAAATTTATTAAAATATGACAATAATAACACTTTACGGATTCACACCACGTTTCTTTTAGATTTTTGTATCTCAAAGAATATCAGCTGGTGTCCTGCTGTCTACAAGATTGTGCTTTATGACAAGACTAGACGTCGTCGGTTTCAATAAAAACATATTATTGCACTTCAACTTTGTTTTATCTCTTTCTTCCTTGAAGGTAGTTACAGCAATGACAATCAGAAATCATAATTTGGTATGCTAAAAAATGCAATTTGGCTTTGATCGTACTTTTTTCTATTCTACATCGACATCTCGACAAGTCGTTCAAAAATCATCGACAGCTTAAAGTTGGTAGTTTATTCAAATTTAAAAATGGCAACACAGTATTAATTGGTTTTTGATTTGATTGATGCCATGAAATGACGTCATAGATGTACGCATAAAATATCATGACCTAGCAAAATACGCTTAGATAGAATTATATTTTTGAAGATAGTTAATAAATCGCAGTAAATTCATCAATTTATACAACATTAGTTAGTAATGTTGCTCTGACGTGTGACAGGAGTGAATACAAAAATATTGTTACACCGACCCCAAATAGGCTGGGACAAGGGCAGGAAAATGACAATGAAACTCTAACTAGACACGTGTCTAATATTTTGTTTTAAGAATTTATCTATATAAAATTTCAGAACGATTTCATGATAAATCACAAATTTATAATCTTGTTATGTTACCAAGTTGTCCGCACAAAAACACGGTCACCAAGCTGCACAAATGCACCCCGAGCTTATGTGTCGTTATGACCTGCCGTGAGTATTGTGCGGTGCACCCCGTATGATTGCGTATACGCGTATGCGTTTAATATATTTAATTTTATACCGTATAGCTACTAATACTAATTGTTCAACATGTAACTGTTTTTAAATATTTTTAGGGCAAAACATGGTGTAAAAATTATTAGACTCGATTCAGTAACTAATTCTGAACAAACTGTATTCATTTTCGCAATAAAGGTTTACACTAGAGCTGCCATAGCTAGGCTTACCCAAACATGTTTGACAGAGAAAAATGTATTTCATGAGCGCATTTAATTTGTACGACTTATAAGTTAACGTACGAAACAATTTCGTGTGCAAAGTGCACCCGACCTTTACTTTAAAATAATGGTGTAATTTATTTCATGACCTGCTAATTATTTCGAATATCAACTGTCTGTTGTTTTAGTTAATTGTACCGCTAAACAGTGTAGTGTAGCGTTTCTGGGTATGGTGATTTTTCGCTAGAGCCAATGCCGACGCTCCTGTTCAAGAATATTATAACACACTGTAGAAGTAATCTGTTTTTTTTTTATAATCCACGGGACTTCATGAAAATAAAATGAGGGAAAACATATTTTAAAGCAGACATTTTCTACCAAAATCTATATATTTTACGATGTTGGTAACATTACAGGTCACGTGATACCAGTCTGGTTTTGCAAACGGTGAGTGGAGTGCCTTGTCATCAGTCCTTTGAGTTTTTGGATGATTTTCTTTGGAATTTTTATTCAAAGTGAGTAATTTTATGAACAAAATCACTTGTATAGCATTTATTTGTTTTATTGTGGTGTTTTTTTTTTGTGATTGTGACCCGTGCATTCGTATGACGAAATTGTACCTTGTTCCGTGACTAGTGATATGACGCCATTTTCTTCGTGAATGCCAATTACTAAATTCTTCAATATTTTCTTTGTTTCTGCCCCGTGAAGAGACTGTAGCTGTAAAAGATATTGATCTAGAACTTTAGCTCCATGTTTTGCATAAGACTTTTAAGTACACGGGAATCTTTGAAACTAAGACTGCACTTGTTCACTAGGTACGCATTTTTTGCATGATACCACCTTGGGAGGCTTACTACTGTAGGTTCTTCCGTGCTGTAAGCTTATTTGCCGTACAAACTGTATCTTAACACCAAATCTTGGTAGTCTTTTTAATTTCACAATATTTCGCTTCAGTAACTGCGTACCTACCTACTTTTTTTACTTATTATATTGTAGCTACCCACGAGTTATAACTTCCTGTAACTAGGTAGCATGTACGCGTTTACTCTTTGTAAAATACAACTTTTCTCTCTTGAAAATCAGAAAAATCATCATCACGAGTATTGAAAGTTAACATTATCCTTACTAATATTATAAAAGCGAAAGTGAGTTTGTTTGTTTGTTTGTTTGTTTGTTTGTTACCTCTTCACGCTTTAATGGCTGAACCGATTTGGATGAATTTTGGTACAGAGATAGTAGGGAACCAGGAGACGGACATAGGCTAATATTTTCTTGAAAAAAGTGGGATGTGAGGGAGAAAGAGGGAAGAGAAGGGAAAACTTAGCGTTGCTATTACAAATCAATAAGGCGCAAGGGGAACTGTGTTACCCCAAATTTAACGCGGGCGAAGCCGCGGGCGAAAGCTAGTTTTAAATAAAACAATGCACAAGCAGGCGATGACACAACAATATATTGTACTGAATATACTAGCTTTTGTTCATGCTGCCTGTTGCAGCTGTAATGACTGCTTCGGCATTGTCATTGTATCAACAAACAACTTGGTTATAGTTATTTCTAAATTTTTCAGAATCCCCTTGACAGAATTAGATTTTAACATTTGTGGAAAAATATTTCGTTACACTTGAAACGGGATATTTACCATGTTTGTTATTTGTATCGAGTTTCCGATATTTCGGCGATGTTGCATACGCCATGATCACGGATGAACTGAAGTTGGGTGGATGTTAACGAGCAGACAAAACAATCTATCCTCTTTCTTATTTGTTTTTTGCGTTCGTTACTACTAACACTGTCACTCACAACTCGATTTTGCTCTCAACACACAAAACTCACTGTATCAGTAACCATGTCAGTTAAAAGACTTATATTTCGTTACTATTTTCTTTGTTAATGTATAAGTCATGCTCCTATGATTTAACTACATACTCAATTTTCATCAATTATCCCTGGTTCTGCTGTTCCTGAAATAATTGTTAATAGTAGAGTTGCTTGCTCTAAACCATGTTGCATCAGCATAATATTTTCTATTTTGCTTGATCATATTATGTGCAAGCTATTTACAGAAATGTTTCACAGTAAATGTTATTTGCACTAGTATATTTTAATCATAAAAACTAAATAATAAGTGCAACAGATAAATAAATAATTTGAGACTAGTTCATTACATGAAGTGTGTTACAGAGACCATAATTTGTCATTAAATCCATCTCTTGCAACTTTATGTTCTCAATAAGTTTGAGAACATAAAAATTTTAGTTTTATATTAAAACTAAAATTGGTATCCAAATAAACTTAAAATATGAATACTCCTTGTATTCATATTTTAAGTTTATTTGGATACAGATGTTCACAAATTGTATGCATGTGGAAAGTTCTTTTTTTAACCTACTAGCTAACTTTTATTTTTGTCTAGTGTTTACTTCCATTTAGGTTTTTTATTTTTGCGAAAATGGTGAGTTTACAAGCAGATAACAACCTCAAAAGCCACATTTGGAACAAACATGATAAAACTTGTTTTTCTATTTATTTTTGTGTATTTACTCTCAGCAAATGTAGAGGAATGGGAAATTCTATTTTGTTCAATGAAATCACATTTTAGTTGCCAATATTATGCTTAAGTGTAGATATTTTCTTTGACTGACACACTTACTTTTTTTTTCTATTTCATATAACATGACACATTAAGAATTATTTTATGTTATAGAGTACAAACACATCAGAAATAATGAAATTGATGCTGTCCCTAGTAGATTTGGGTTTTTTCCTTGCTGTTTGATGTGATATGAAATAATAGCTAATAGTCATACTTAATAGAAAAAAAAAGTATTTATTAAGAGAAGGTGCATCTTGAATTACAACTTGCATTAGTCTTTGAAGAAATATGGCTATTTAATGTCATGTACATTGATAATAAGATAAGAAATGTTTCTTTATTTTTTTTTTTTTGAGAGACTGATTGTGTCATATTGAAAGTCACCTATCAAATGTATGTGAATTCAAGCCTCATAAGTATTATAATATGAACATAAGTGTAGTGTTATCAGTTTCTTAATACATTGTATGATAACTTGCCGACAATGTGTGGCTATTTTCTACAATTCTTATAGTTGCTTTAATTTCTATTATTTAACTGTTTCACTGATAAAAACAGTAAAACAGCCATTTACAATTTGGTTTCATCACATCAATTTCAGTTATATAAAGAAAATGATTTTGAAAACAGTAACAAAGAAGGTATATCAAAATAGATATTGGATTGATTTGCTAGTTTTTATAATTTTTAGTACACATAGTTACAATGATGAGTAAGCCATCATTGAAATAGGTGGCCTAATTGAGTATCTTCATTGGAATGACTCATACATTGTAGTTTAGCTTTGTAGTTTGTTACCAATTTCTTTTCATTATAAACTAAACTTTAGATTTTATGAATGTAAACAGTTTATAGTTAGTTTATTTAGTTTTCACATTTACCCACAGAGTAGTAAGCAAATGGAGTGATAATGTGCGGGAAAAGGGCGCTAAAGACAACACGTACACCACAACGGCCAACAGTCGGAAATACGCTGAAAACGTCTTCGCTGGCGATCTTTCAATGAAAGACGTATCTTCCCCCCGCAGACCTCACAATTTCGGTGAGTGCAACTTGTTAGGAAATAAATGTGTAAAACACTCCATTTTTTTACTACTGTGTGCTCAACAGTTGTTCTTTATTGAAATTATATTACCTGATGGTAGTCTATTCTATTCAGTTAACATTTAATGAAGATCCTTTTGAAAAAGCATGAGTAATTTATGGTTAATGTGTTTCTCTGCAACAATATAAAAAAGGAGTAATTTTTTTGTAAGCATTATTAAAAATTGTTGTTTGAAAATAAGTAATGGCAGGTATTAGAAGACAGGTCAATTAAGCAACAATGTTGGCAGTCACAATTAAATGTATGTTGCTCTCATGACTAATCTGAGAAGTTCATTCCCATTGAAGTTACATGATTGTGTAGATTTTTCTTTCCCTTATTTCAAATAAATTGGGATAAATCAGACCTTCGAGCAAAGGTAAATTACCAAATTGGGTTAGTATCAGTTAATTAGATATGTCAAATCATCGTCGTTAAGTTGTGGTCGGTATTTTCTGACAACTTCTGTGATTATGGTAATGGTAACTGCAGTGTTGAACGTTTAGTAGTAACTAATAAGGTTGCATTACCTGATGGCGTTTTAATTAAAATTATCAAACGTTTTTCATAAAACAGAAACTGGTCTCGATCGTTTAATTATTTCGGATTAGCGTGTGGTGTTATTATGACGATGTGTTGTGTGGCTTATTTATTGTTATAATAGCAAAATATTTACTTGAATATTTATACTAGTCACTAGAAGTTGTCTCTGTGCCTTGAAAAGGTTTAGTTGGATTGAAAGAGTTCGTTTAGAATACCGGTATTCGCGCAAGTTGGTTAGCAGAGGTCCGAAGACAGTCGCTCCATTGAATGTGTAATTGATATTTCGATTAGCTGTACCTTTCCTGTTAGACCAGAAGTGATGAATCCTATGCGAGAAAATATTAGCATGATGATTATGAGCGAGTTGGTGGCGAAATAATATTACGTAGCTCTGTGGACGTGGCGTGCGTACGCGTTTCCGATAAACATAGGGTCTGGCAATCTAATAAGGCATCACCGCATTGATTCAAAGACACTTGATAGCATTTTTCACAGAACGAAGATGGACAGTTCCAATATTAGAAAATTCAGAGAAGTGCTCTACAATTTTCCAACTAAAATAACAATGGACAAAACAAAGTTTAGTTGATGAGAAACATTCAAGGTGCATTAGTTTTAATAGATAGATTGTATTACTTGTCTCAGGTGGCGTGACCATTCATTGTGATGCCGGTGGATGCTGACCTCAACCGCACAGACGTGGTGTCGCCTGGTTGTGAGCTGAAGGGCCTGCGCACTTGGAAAGACATTTGTTTGGTACGAAATTCACTTCAACATCAGGTATGCACTCCCCTTAACCACAGCTTCGTATATTTTTTACGATCTTGAAGAGAAAGTACCACTCCCCGGCAGCTCACTTTACTTGTGAATCTGAATCAAATATATTGTGGCCTCAAGAATTTCAAGGTTCCTCTTTGTTTGTGAACATTTTTCCTTTGGTTTTTCTTTTATTAGTCAAATGAGTTGTTATTTACGATGCCACCAGCACCAAGTGCTGAAAACAAACATGGTATTCGACTAATGATTTTTTCTTATAAATATTTGGCACTATAATCGTGCTTCCATAGTTATCAGAATATACGTCTTGAAGGAAATTATGTCAGCATAGTGTTATCTTTGAGCATAGCTGTTCCTAATAATAGACGTTTGTAAATTGGCTTGTTGCTTTGGTCGATAGGTACTAGGTATATTTCTTTACCCTCCTTTTGTGGGTGCCAAATAATCGACTTTTACGAAACACGTGATGTACTGCTGCGTCGTCCTCAGTAAGAAATCGTTTTCGAGTTCCACGTGCTCTTATTTCATTGACCTTACTTCAATGTTCTTTCTTGGTCTTTGTCTCTTTGTTATAAAGTCGAGTCATTTATCACGTCGAAGTCTTAACCTGATAATTAGTCATGCTTTGTTTACATTAAATATGAAGATAGTGTTTATCGGGGGGCATTTTGTTGTGTCGAGGGATGGACGTGGTGCGTGTACCGCTTTGCGATGATTAGTGGCGAAGCGGTGGCACGGCGGCGGCGGGCGCGTTTGGCCGCGGAGGTCACCGCCCCGGCCAGGACTAATTCGGGGGAGATCGACGACTCGCTCCGTCGCGGCTTTGTCTGCGTCCGTCGCCTCCGCCGCCGCACTGAGCACTCCGCACGCATGGCTTTGTTTGTGTACGCGCTCGTCTCGCCGCGACCTTTTCGCCATTATCATAAAACTTCTCGTCATTGACAACAAATACGTATAACGGTATAGGTAAATAACGCCTCAAGCCCTCAACACATTAAGGTTATTTTCATCAAGTTGCAAAATTCTCGTTGCCTCTACTTGCGAATGGCGTTTGTCCATCTACGCAGTTTGTTAATACCAGGTTGAACGTCCGTCGACATTCAAATATTGATCTTTATTGGTGATTTCACTTTTATCTCAAGGTGCATTGTACTGTATATTTTTATAGTACCGATTTGGAAGATTTTTGGTAAACAATTATTTATTCTTTATTCGTACTATGCCATGTGTCCTTGGTCCGGTATACCATCGACTATTTGATTGAGATTTTGTATTGAATAGTTTAAGAGTTTCGTAGTCAGTTGGCTAAGAAGTTATAGATTTCTGTCTGTCTATTCTTCCGTCCGTCCATTTTCATAGCCATTAGATTGTTGGCACCACAAAGTTGAAATTTAAAAAGTAAGTGTTTCCTATGAACCGCCACACAAGTGATGCGAAATGATATTAAAAAAGTGGGGAGGTGTCTGTCAACAAAAGAGCTCATAAAAAATGAAATCAACGTTTTTAAAACTTTTTTCTTAAGTCAAAAATTAATGAGATAATATTTGCTTCTAAAGCAGTAGAAAATAAAATTGTCCCCCCTTCTGCAGTCACGATTGCCATCACACTCACTTGGCCAGTTTTTTACACGACTATGTTTTATAGTATTTATTTATATTTTTGGTTTAACAAAATCATGATTTGAGGTGTTTTAGTTGTTAATGTAAACCTTATTAAATCCAGGCGCATCGTACCTATACATATATTGAAAGACTTGTTAAGTAGATAGTGCGAGAACAGGTTCTTGTTTACACCATCATTGTTGTTATCGCTAACCCAGTAAGAACCGTTGTAAATAATCAAAATGAAACATTTTTCAAAAAAACTATAATTATGTTAATTTTCAAAAGACGTAAATTGTGTTGATGATAATTTAACATTTATTAATAAACTGTTCATATTTTCCTTACGAAAGCATGTTTAAGCGTATCGTGATTATTCATTATAAAAATAAGATATTTAAATTGATTTTAAGGGAAAGTGCTGACTCATCAATTTTTCTCAATAGGAGGTCGTGAGTCACTCATCGACTGGGTTAAGCCCAGAAAGACTAGAGATTAATCCCAATAAGTGGCCTAAGAAGTGCTCAGAGAATGTGGCCGTAGTGGCAAACGGCGTTATACATTGTGCGTCGCGTAGTGCTAGATCGAGATGGGTGATCGCGTCGGATCGGACATGTATTTGTCAGCGAGCAGTGGCTTGTTTGTATTGGTGAGTGCGTGCGCGTGTAGAATGGAATGACGCGAATAGTTGCAGGCGGCGGCGGGCGGTACGACCGCTGCCGCTCCTCGCTCAGTTCTCGCCAGCTCGTCGAGCGCGTCGGAGCTCGTGTCGCGTGGCCGATACACTCGTTACATGGTACTAATACAGTTTTAACATCGGGAGCTACAATTGCACCTTATCTTTCAAGATAATTGTGCGAATTAGTGCGCCGCGTTTCTCCACTACTTTTTTATGTGTCAGTGATATCGTTTTTGTGACTTTAAAGCGCTTTCGAGCGTAGTTTCTACGTGGCCATGGGCTTGTGTTCCCACTCGAAGGTAATATAGTTAAGTGTGCGCTGTTTTTGTGTGCGTCTGTGTTTCGAGATGTGTCTGAGAGGAGCTTGTGCGCCAGCTAGACGAGGCTGTTTGAAGGCCGCCGCCCCGACCTTGGTGTCAGAAGGTCAACGTCCTCACGTGTTCTAAACTTTATGCAATTTGTAATATCCAATTGTTTTAGAATTATTGTTTTGCCTAGAGAGCATTAGTGCCTCTGTAAACTTGTGCTATTCATGTGTAGACAATGTAGTCTGCACATACCTAGGTATAGTGATTGTTCGTTCATCAACGTCGTATCGGACTGACATAGCTCGGTTAGCTAACTAACACCAATGAAGGCTGTGGACCATATTAATGAGTTAAAACCACAATTATCGTTTATCAGTAACTTAGTCAGGTACCTCCTATTTACAATGTAAAGACAAACATTTACTGGTGTTAATCAGATAATTATGTACTGAAAATTACAAGTCATTCACTCATTACCTTTGTTGGACAATAAACTTTGTAAACTTGTTACAAAGGTTTCATATAAAACTTCGTCTTAACATGCATAAGTAATAAAACCTACGCTTTTACATGTATTTACTCTAAAACGTAACCTCCACAGGCCAATAGACAAGGTCTAATTGATTGACAGCTGGCGTATTTAACATAATAAATTTACATACGACATTATTTAAAGACTGAGATAAAAAAGAATTGAAACTTTAAAATACTATATATATTAATTTATGTTCAAATATATTCACGTTAAAACCAAATTTAATTGCTTACCGTTCAGATAAAGAGTCGTAATTAACAAGCTCTTTAAGGGAGCGAGCAGTAGTGGTTAACATCATGTTATCTCATTGCTTACCTAATATTTCGATTTTCGACCGATCATCGAATAGGTTCGGTCACGTTCTTAGTGTGTCGCTCGGTGTTATCATGAAATTGTTATTGCGCATATTGTTTGTGTAGACGTATGCGTATGCCATTAATATAATCTGATTCTAGGAATTTAAATCGTTTTAATGTTTCAATTTCTGTGAATATTATTTTTATTTGAAACATTTTGCCTTTTGGACAAACACTGGATGATAGAAATTTGGCGTTCAAACTACCTTGCTATTTAAAATTATGTATGTTACTAGCAACTAATAGCAAAATGTGTAGTGAGCATTGTGTTTCAAACAATGACTGAGCGCGTCCATTGTGTTGAATAGTCGCGGACGAAAGAGAGAGCGATACACTCGCAATGTTAGGAGAGCTAGCGAGTGTCACAGCTGCGCTGCGTGTGCGCGATCAGCTGACGATGCGGCGGCCATCTTGCCGTGCGTGTTCGTTGTCGCCGCGTCATTGTGCAGTTGATGACGCAAAATTCTTCCTCTAATGCTAATGTCATTGTCCTTCTCGTCCTGGCTGTTTGCATTGTCACCTTATTTATAATTGAGCGAACCACTTTGAATGATGAATAACCTCTACATACTACCGTATACCGGCTTCTCGTTTCTTTGTTGTGTAACCACGCGGAACAGAAGGCACTGCAAGACCCTGGCAACTCTATTTTTGGTCAGATAGACCCACACGCATTGTCTGCTTTATCATTATCACAGACAGATGTTACTGTATTGCCATTCTAAATTTTTGCTAAGAACTTGTTCTGGGGAAATATCTTTGACCTCGTTTAGCGCGTCATCGGTTAGTTCCGTATTTTTGTGTAGATTGTTTTTGTTTGATATTTGTTTAGCTACACTTATGTACCTATATATATCTTAAAATAAAATCACGTTTAAGATGCGTAGTGTTCCCGTTATAATGTCGTCGTACCCATTCCTCGTGACAAGGCGGATCTTAAAATATTAAAACTGGCGGACGGAACATATTTTGAATTGTCTTGGAGGATTACTATTAGTTCATTACATCTACATAAACGCACATAATTTGAGAATTTTTGCTTGAACCTGAGTCAGTTAATCGTGCCTTGGTTGGTTTTCTGTCAGTATTTCGCTAGGTAGATCGTACCAACGAAGCCGGGTTTTCGTAGGATTTTTCTTGCGCTGCACGAATTTCTTTCTTGTACCGTTACTGTTACCGTTGATCGAGTGGTCAGACCTGTATCTTGTCTCAACCAGACGTAAATTCGAGCACTGTACCTATGTATAGAACTGAAATGAGCTTTCATGCGTGTTATGGGGCTCGTGTCGACCTACATACAAATATTGTTTGTTGGAGGTAGCCTGAATACACCTATCAGTGTTTTAATTGATTGATACCACTAATAGCTTCAGCTGTTTCCACTCAAAGTTATAAGAGTAATAATATTCTATTTAAGCATTTTTTTTATAATGTTTCTGTATAGCTTCGTCACATATTGGGATCCTTGAGTGATTTAAATGTTATGAGAATCTTGACCTCGTGAGTGTTTATTTGTGCATGTTTGATTTTTGCATGGCCAGATGATCAACCCACTATGGTTTCATACGTTTTACGACACTTCTTGTAGGTTTTCTAATTTGCGATTGAGGTACTTACTTCGTGAGAAATCACGCACTATTTTTCTTTTTTTCTTTGCCTAAAAATTCTGTTGGTAAATGAGTCATTGGTTTTATTATACTGACTAAAATACGTACGTACCTAGTTTACTTTTCTTGTTTTAAATTTCGAGATGGGTCACGTGAATCTTATGACGTGACTCCCACACCAAGGGTTCCGTACCATTGTCTAAAAAAGCATGTTTATCGCATGAGAGCCTCTTTGAATATTTATTCTATTCAACAAATACTAATAACAACAGAAATACATCATCTGTGAAAATCTCAACTGTTTAACTATCATGGTTCATGAGATACAGCCTGCAAAATTTTTCCGTCTGTTACCGCGTGGTTATTGTACGCAGGAGGTATCGGAGGCGCTAGGGGTGGTACGTGAGCACATGAGTCGCTAAAAGGTACAGTGCCATCGTTATGCTGTCCCTGTCACGTCATATGGTCGGTGTTTGTGTGTGTCGGTGCACCGCGAAGCGGGTCGCGCTCGAATTGCGTAGCGAACACTTGGCAAGTGGGTCAGCGGGGCACGGCTCAGCACGGCCCGACCGACGCCGTCGTTGCGACGTATCTCACACACACACGCACCTCGCAGCGAGAAACACTCGTACTTCAGGGACTTATCTAGCTCTCTCCACTACTCTCAGGATAACAACATTACTATCGCAATTATTGGTTCTAAACATGTTATGATGCACTCATTCGGGTCTTTTAGAACACTAATTTATTATATAGAAACTTCGCGTGAAATTTTAATGGTCATCCTTATCGTACACGTCCGCCCTGAATCAGTTAGATAATATAATTATGTTCAGTACCTATAGCTTAACGCTTGAAATGAAATCGTGAATTTGGCAACTTGGTAAATATGGCCGTTATTGTAGCTATTGCTATAATTGAACATCACGTTTCCGTCTACTTGAATAGGTTGATAGTCGCCTTGGCATACTTCTTTGGTATCAATATTAAAGTTATTAATTGCTGCATGCAACCCGTCTCTAGTTTTTATTTACCAAGTTATTATTCTTCGTACGAAATGTTGTTACCTGCCTAGTTCACGATATTTTTTCGATGCAACAACCAATAATGACTGATAAATTAAAATAAATATGTAAGGATAGGAAAAAACCTACACCTATTTACGATATCGATAAAAGTTTTTCCTTGATGTTGTGGCAAATTGCCTACATAAGTATATTTCTGGTATTATGTACTCCCAGCGAAGAACAACTGTGTCGTAATCCTCGACCAAAAAAAAATGAAAAAGTAGGCTAAAGAAAAAAAATAATGGCACACAACCAACACAACTTTTTGTTTTACAGCACGTTTGGTTCACATCAAATCAAAGCGAATTACCTACATCGAATAAGTTTCTCAACTAATCGGTCGGGTCGGTATCGTCAGCGTTTGTCTCCTAGGTAGGTAGGTACGTTGCACAGTGGACTTTGGACGAAGATGAAGAGTGCAGTGAATGTGATGTGATGCTTAGTCTGTACATTGATATAATAATGGCGGCGCGGGCATGCGCGGGCGCCGACGCTTTGCACCCCTGCGTGCAGCCCGGTCGATGACTCCCCAAGTCCCTGGCCCGGTGTTAATGACCTTACCGCACACTCTCCACTCTTAACAGTATTAATGACACTTATGTAGTAGGTTTGATTATGTTTAACTTCACGGCAAGGGATCACAATATTTAGTACCTATATATCTACAATACATATAGGTAATGTTTCCGTTCCAAATGTTCACGTCAGAAATCTGTGTTGAACCATTCGGTTAATTCTTGCATGCTTAGAGCGGTACTGTCAGTGATTACTTCTGCGTCAGCAAAACAAGCCACACTTAGTTGATTAAGTAATTCATTTCCAAGGGCATTTTCAAAATATTTATTTAAGTACATATATGCAAGGTGGTAAAATCTTTATTTATTTCGTCAATATACCTATAACACGGTGGCTGATAAATGGGTTTAGTCTAAGAATGACTGATTCGCGAAATGACTACATGGTCTATAATTGACCAATTCTTGAAATGTACAATTCTTTAAATGACTGATTCTACAAATGACTGATTCTATAAAAGACCGATTCTTTTAAAGACCGATTCTATAAATGACCGATTCTTCAAATGACTGATTTTTCAATTCTATGAATATGTGTGAATATCGTTCGTAAATAAAATGCTATGTAAGGGTTGGCAAATCATATATTTAAACTAGTTTCAAAAAATAAGTTGTATAATAATGCCACGAATGGCATTATACAAGTTATTAATATTCAAATGGGAATGATTTATATTCAACTACATATTCCTAAGTGATTTATTTCTTATTTTTTATAATTGTTGATTTTTTGATAATTGATTTTATGACTTTTTGATAACTGTTGATTTTTTAAAAATAAAAAGAATAAATGTTTACTTTTGGGCTACAAAATGTAGTACGTGACATTATAACCACATATTCCTCAGTGATTTTGTTTCTTAGTTTTCGATAATGATAGTCTTTTTTTAATATTTATATTCAACTTCATATTCCTAAGGGATTTATTTCTTAATTTTTATAATTGTTGATTTTTTGATAATTGTTTTCATGACTTTTTGAAACTGTTGATTTTTTGAAAAGAAACCGAATAAATGTTTACTTTTGCGCTACAAAATGTAGTACGTGGCATTATACAAGTTATTTTTTGAAACTAGTTTAAATATATGATTTGCAAACCCTTACATAGCATTTTATTTACGAACGATATTCACACATATTCATAGAATTGAAAAATCAGTCATTTGAAGAATCGGTCATTTATAGAATCGGTCTTTAAAGAATCGGTCTTTTATAGAATCAGTCATTTGTAGAATCAGTCATTTAAAGAATTGTACATTTCAAGAATTGGTCAATTATAGACCATGTAGTCATTTCGCGAATCAGTCATTCTTAGACTAAACCAAATGGTAGTTTTCGGGCCGAATTGTGCAGTTGAAAAACGTTAATAAATATCTTTTAAACAATTATTTTGGATTGCTGTTGAGGTTTGTGCAAGAGGTTACGGCGATATCGATTTTTTTTTGTCGATACTGTTGACAAGCTATGCAAGTGTTGTTAGTTTAGTGACCTTGGCGTGGGGCGCGGGGCACGCGGGTGATCCGTTTCGCGGGCGCGTTCCACTTTAGCGTTAGCTCTCTCTTATTACGCAAACCTGTCGTTATGCATATTATGTTTGCTTCTACGAAATCATATACTACGCCTAATACCACTTTCTACCGTGATAATCATGTTCTTTATACTGATACATTGTCTGAAAGCTTTCGACTGTTTCTTTTTCGTACGACACAGATGTTCCATACCGATGTACCTAGAGCTTTAGTGCATATTCAAAGATTTTAAGAAGTGCACGTTTTGTAAAGTTATTTTATGTTTGTTACAGGGCCCGCTACGATCCTGACATAGACGGAATAGTCACAGCTCATCGGCAAGGAAAGCCACTAGCCGCGGCCATTGCAAGCCAGAGATAACCAAGTCTAAATTGAAACGTTATTAAGTGCAGCATACTTGCCGTTACTATTGTAGAACTTTGTGTGTTACGACAAACAAGTGCAATATACAATTAGTGAAATCGTACATTTGACAATTTACTTGGGTGTAGTGACTTTGTCGTATTAAAAGTGAAATTATATAGTGGAACAATGGAGCGTGAATCGAATCCGATGGAGACGTTATGCCGCTCGGGGTGTGGATTCTACGGAAACCCCTCAACAGACGGGCTCTGCTCAGTATGCTTTAAGGTACCCCTTGTTAAATATACTTACATTTAAACTGCTATTATTTATTTTAAACATTAACAGACGAGTGCTTCAGAAATGGAATGAGAGTTGATTAATTAGTTACATCTCGAGATCGAGAGATTGGTCTCTTGGCTTGAATTCCTTACCTAATTAATTTTGTTGGTCTACCAACAAAAGAGCTGACATCTTATTCCACACATGATCTATCATGTGTGGAATAAGATGTCAGCTCTTTAAAATGCTACTGATGATTAATTATAACTTTTAAATATTTGCCAAGCCAATAAATGTCAAAATGTTATTAATTTTCCTAAGAGTTAAAGAACGCCTTCCTGGTAACCAGTGTCTTAGTGGCTTTACAAATGCAGTTTTTTATGTTACTTTAAGTAAACTTTTGAGTACCGACAAGACTTGATTGCTTCTGTGACCTTTGATATGATTGATGACTTACAATCTAAAAATAAACTGCACGACATTGCCCGAAATAATATGGCAGCTGGAAACTGATACAAAAAATTCTGGAATGCAACGCCATCATACACGTTGCGACTCGGGCCATTTATGTCATAGAGCACAGAGCCATGTTGAAGGCGTGTTGCGAGAGTAAGACCGCGTCCAGTTATCCCGCTCTCTTCGTCGCCGAACGGTAATTTAATTGATTTTGCGCGGCTGGCCTCGGTATGGCTTTCAGTAGTTTTCCTTACAAGATAGTCTTTGTACGTTTCAGGAGGCTCTAAAGAAGAAACAACAGCCGCCGGCGTCATCACCGTCGCCCGTGTCAGCGCCTTTCGTGGCGGCGCCATCGACGCCGCTGGCTGCGGCCGCGCCCACCGTGCCCAGCCTCCCCGCCCAGCCGCAGACCCACACAGACGTGAGGCCGCACTTCTCTTTTTTTTTCGCCCACCACACACCGCCATTCACACCACCGCTCGCCTATTTCAGTTACCTGTAGCCATGCATACGCCCATTTCATTCAACCGAACGTAAACCCGTGAGAAGGCGCGCTATGAGCAAATTGCTCACACAAAAATTTAACTGAACCATTTATGGTCTTACCCTCGCACTACCGTTTTAAGAACCTTCCTAAGTATTCATCCCCTCTTCCCTGACGCAACTTTCGTGGTCGTGGCGGTCAGTTCCGTTGCGACTGCGCAGCGAAGCGTTAGTGGAGGCCGTGTACCATCGTGCGGCAATTTGCTCATCACGCGCCCAAGCAATTACTTGTTACAATAATACATTTGTTCAGCGTGTTTTGAGAAGCACATTAGTGATAACCAAATGATTGAATATATTTTTGAGTTTTTGTAATTTAAAAAGTTTTTATTGTGATTTTTATGAAATTGCCAATATTTTTAATAGGCATGACGACAGTATCAAAAAATCGCCGGTTCAGTGATTTTTGGGGAGAAGTCATATTTAAAAAAAATTAAACACAGGTTTAGTTTTATTAAAAAATAACACATTATTTAACAATAAAGATTTTCAATAAAATAAAACATTAAAATACTGCAATCGGTAATTTTGACTACGCCAATCACAGCGTATGACGTCACGCTAATATAAACTCCGCTGATCACTGTTTTGTTGTTGTGAATCTCAGCTTCTTCCTTGTTGTGAACTATAAATTTTATTCGAATTCCTTTTACACTCTTCAAGAATCACCTTTTTTCGTAACATACTCACATCAAAGTGATCTTCAAGGAAATAAATTGACGAATTGGTTGCTAAGTCGTTCGGGTTTCGCCGTGCGAGCTTTAACCATTTATCTCTTATCATTTTCTTGGTTGGAACATTATAAACCCTTTGTTGGGTCCTCTTATTGATGTGTTTTTACACTGCGGTACTGAACAACACTTGTAAACTTTGTAATTCATTTTTATCACATAATTAATTTAACGATTTGTTTATTTTCTTCGCTACGCATTGACAGTTGACACAATCAGTGCTGCCAATAAAAAAAATCTCGATTACCCGCGTCAGCGGTGTCAATTTCCCGAAATTCCCCGCTCGTTTTTGATTAATTAATCACATATTCCCAAAATTTATATTTTTGGAAAAAATAAACACTGTTTTGTTAAAATTTGTTTAGTATTAAACAAGTTTTAAATAAAACAGTGTTAAAACTTTTATAAATTATACCATATAAAAAAATACATAAAAGTTTACAGACTACATAAACACTTTTCAAAATAAAATAAGGGCCACTGCACTGCAGAGTATTCTAATGCAGGTACAAAAAAAAAGCCTTTTATTTTATTCTTTAGTGGGCCTTACTTTATTTGGGATAGTAGTATTTTGTTTTTGCCATGCTTTCGTAGTAATCATATTTATAGATGAAGAAATGGATGCGTTCAGAAATACGAAATCGTGTTCAAATGGCAGTTGAGCAGGCATTTTTTAATTTTTAAGTATTAAATATTGTTTACCGACATAATATTGTTTTAGCCGGATTGGTCTGGATTCCCCGATTTATGTCATTCCCCGGGCGTTTTCCGCCCTAACCGTCAATTCCCCGAAAATCGGAGATTTTCCCCGCGATTGGCAGCACTAGTTACATACACAATGACATGTTAACTAAATCGTGACGTCATGCCAACGCCATGACACATGCGAGCTGTTGTCGGGCACTATTGAAAAAATATGAGAAAAATGGCTTCAAACTTCGGTAAACTTATGTTTATTACCGAAATAAAGGCTTTTTTGTAAATAGTAAGAGTTTACCCACATTATGGAAGAGGATTTTAAAATCTTTCGTCACGCCTATTATAATGACTTGTTTTGTTATTTGCTATAGAAGTTGCATTTACGTTCAATAGTTTTAATTACAATAGGTACTCATTTTCTTATTAACTAAACCTTGTTTTATTCATTGACATAGATTATAAGCCAGTAAATATAAACTCTATAAAAATATAAACATTTACGATAGTGTGAGCAATTTGCTCACGCGCGCCTCCTCGTATAAGAAGATTAGGCGCGCCTTCTGACGGGTTAACTTTCGATAGAACACGTTCCGTTATATTCAGAATACTTTGGATAAAAACTATGAGTTTCTGAGGAAAATCACTTCACAATCAATTGATGTCACTTCCACAAACGTCTACATTGGCATAAATAAGTAGGAATTTGATGAGTCACACACAATCATGTATTTTGGGCGGATTCGTAAACAATTAAAGCATAAAAATAGTAATTATAATCAATATCATTATGCTTCATCATTTTATAATCAAGTGAAATAGAAGCTGAAGTCTGATAGTGTAAAACTAATGATAACAACAATTTAATGACATCGTGTGGGCTAATGAGATCATCAATTAATCTTTGGCTAATATAACTGCTCATCCGAAATTCAGAATAACTAACAAGATTGACTGATAACGAAGGGATGCACAACGTGCTGCCCAGATCTGTTGTACGCTAGCAGTATGGAAGATAATGGTGACATTACCTAATGCATGTAACACAGCCCACGACACAAATGTCTGTCTTATGTCCTGTTCTTTTTCTAGTGGTGCAAAAAACATACATATATAAACAGTCTTGACTTTCTTGTTCTGCTGCTAAGTTTAATTTCGCCTTTTTTATTGCATTTAAGAGGTGCTTAAATGAAAGAAATCAACAAATATTTTTACCACTGCTGTTAGTAAGTGCGCAAACATATTTTGGCCTTATATTACATTCCTTATAACTATAACTAAAAAAAAAAATCTGCACTATATTTTGAATGGTCACCACCATTCAATCTTGAATTTTGGTTTCAATTTCATCGCATGTTAAACGACTTTATTATTTCTAATTATTGTATGAAGTTAAAGGGCAAAGAACTTCGGAAAGCCAGGTAGTTTTCTTGATCGTCAGCAACACCAAAGCGTTGTTGGCCCATCTCGTGGGGCTAGGGTGGATCGAATGATATTCCCACCAGTACCCAAAATACGCGCCTTGGACGCGTAGTGGCTGACACCAGCCCGTTATACAATACAATGTAGTTACAATAAATATGTCTAGAAACATTGTCACACTACAAAAGAACTAAAACAAATAGGCAAACTTTATTATCCTAGACTGCGTGCCAGCTGCGTCCGTCACTCGCAAGATTACATCTGTGCGCGTGTATAGTGCTATCAGTTCTGAAAAACTCCAATTCAAATGGGGAGAAATTTACTCCACGAAAAAGAAGCATTTGAGTCGGGTCATTTTCATACTTTGCCGAGAAGATGCTTGTCCCACTATCTTTTTCAATTTAGATGAAATTTTGAATCCATATTTAAACAGGCGAAATAATATTAATGCATTTATGGAAAAACCTTATAAAACATGTTTCTCAATAACATTTTTATTTTAAATAAGAATAGGGATATTATAATTTTTTGTTTAAAATCAAGTTCACTTGTGGAGGAATATGGTAAAAACTAAATGTTATACATGTGTTCTTATTGTGTTAGTTCTAAAAGATTTTGAATAAAAGTGACATAGTTTTCATCCTTATTGAAATTTAAAGTAAATAATATGATAATTGAATGTTGTATGTGCGTATTCGTTATATGCATTACTAATTAACCCCAATTCAACAACTAAGTTTACATGTCTGGCATTGGATTTCGAATATCAGCGTGAATGACTTTCCAATAGGCCAGAGTTTTGAGTTCATAAAATGTAAACAGGCACGTCAAATGTCCAAAAAAGAAAACGCAATTATTGTAATGGATACGCGATTGCAATATTGTTTTTTGGGACTGTTCTAAATATATATATATGGGTGAATATACAAAAATTGGGTAACTCAATGTCATCAGCCGATAGATACAAAGTGTTATTATATTTTATTGATATTACATTTAATTTACAAACAATTAAAAGTCCTTTATATGGTCACCCAACTTCAGCTCTTTATTTGAAATAGAAATTAATAAAAAAATACAATAAATCCTTAAAATGTCAGTCCTTTGGCATGTCACAATCCCTGAAACCAGCAATCAACCGACTATGTATTAAACATTATCATTGATTTAAGAAAACTTTTAAATTTTCCACAATCTGTGTTGTACACAGTTATGTATACTGCAACTTTCATAACGTAATATTTACCACTTTATGAAAAAGAAAGAAATAAACTTTGTGTTTAGTTTTTTTCGTCAGTCCGTTGTGTGTTGTTTAAATTTAAAATTCTCGCCAAATATCACCGACTCAAAATCAAAACCCTATTTAAATATTAAAGTTGGTAATGAAGTTGTTTGTGGACTGCAACATTTCGTGGCCACCATTGCTGTACCAGTGCTAGAGTTGAGTTTACGTCGTATTCACGTGCTGATCCAGTCAAAATATCAGTCTTTTGGTGAGTCGTTATTTTCTTGATAACCTGAGGTTTATTTTTATTTATACATATTTAACTATGATTTGTCAAAATGTAGTCGGTTGATATTCGAAACGACCAAAAAAACATAAGTTCTGATTATAAACTCAAATTAATGTCTTTTTTGTCAGTCCGCTAGCGTCAGTCTTTTGTCAGATATTGCACCAGAGGACTGACGTGTTTCCACGGTACTGATGTTTTTGTTTATTTTAGAGCACTTTTATGTTAATTGTTACCATGTATAAACATTTCTATTTAATATTTCGGTTTAAAACGTCATGCGGCACGTTAAATACAGATTCACTAGAGAAAATATTGTAAGAAAAAGAGAGAAACCGAAAAGGCTCGCTTGGCCAGAATTAAAAGTGACCCCATTATATTAGCGGAATACAAAGAAAATCATCATTATATTTAGCAATAAAAAGATTATCTAAAACCAATGCCATGGTACATTTGGACCAGGGTACACCACAATAGTGGCGGTACGTCCCCTCTTTGAGGAGTGGCTGGAGAGGCGTCATGGCGTCCTCACCTACCGCCTGACGCAGGTCCTCCACGGAAATTTCGGGAGGTTCCTGCACATAATCGGGCGGGAGGAAACGCCCAATGTCACCATTGTGACGATCGCCCGGAGGACACGATGGAGCACACAGTGGCGGTCTGCCCCGCGCAGGTGTCACCACTGGGTGTGTGTGCCTCACGGCCGCAACACACTGTGTACCACACAGTGGCAGTCTGCCCCGCGCAGGTGTCACCACTGGGTGTGTGTGCCTCACGGCCGCAACACACTGTGTACCACACAGTGGCGGTCTGCCCCGCGCAGGTGTCACCACTGGGTGTGTGTGCCTCACGGCCGCAACACACAGTGTACCACACAGTGGCGGTCTGCCCCGCGCAGGTGGCACCACTGTGTGTGTGCCTCACGGCCGCAACACACGGTGGAGCACACAGTGGCGGTCTGCCCCGCGCAGGTGTCACCACTGTGTGTGTGTGTGTGCCTCACGGCCGCAACACACAGTGGAGCACACAGTGGCGGTCTGCCCCGCGCAGGTGTTACCACTGTGTGTGTGTGCCTCACGGCCGCAACACACAGTGGAGCACACAGTGGCGGTCTGCCCCGCGGGTGTTACCACTGTGTGTGTGTGCCTCACGGCCGCAACACACGGTGGAGCACACAGTGGTGGTCTGCCCCACGTGACGTCACCACTGTGTGTGTGTGCCTCACGGCCGCAAAACACGGTGGAGCACACTGTAGCGGTCTGCCTCGCGCAGGTGTCACCACTGTGTGTGTGTGCCTTACGGCCGCAACACACGGTGGCGCACACAGTGGCGGTCTGCCTCGCGCAGGTGTTACCACTGTGTGTGTGTGCCTCACGGCCGCAACACACGGTTGAGCACGCAGTGGCGATCTGCCCCGCGCAGGTGTTACCACTGTGTGTGTGCCTCACGGCCGCAACACACGGTGGAGCATACAGTGGCGATCTGCCCCCCGCAGGTGTCACCACTGTGTGTGTGCCTCACGGCCACAACACACGGTGGAGCACACAGTGGCGGTCTGCCCCGCGCAGGTGTTACCACTGAGTGTGTGCCTCACGGCCGCAACACACGGTGGAGCATACAGTGGCGATCTGCCCCGCGCAGGTGTCACCACTGTGTGTGTGTGCCTCACGGCCACAACACACGGTGGAGCACACATTGGCGATCTGCCCCGCGCAGGTGTCACCACTGTGTGTGTGTGCCTCACGGCCGCAACACACAGTGGAGCACACAGTGGCGATCTGCCCCGCGCAGGTGTCACCACTGTGTGTGTGTGCCTCACGGCCACAACACACGGTGGAGTACACAGTGGCGATCTGCCCCGCGCAGGTGTCACCACTGTGTGTGTGTGTGCCTCACGGCCACAACACACGGTGGAGCACACAGTGGCGGTCTGCCCAGCTCTGGGCGGAGCGCCGCGGGAGACAGGAGAATCAACAGCTTTTAGAAATAGTAAACAATAAATAGAAAAATACATATTGTTATGTATAATTACCTCAAAATAATGCTAAGGCTGTTTAGAAGACTAAGATAGTATTTTCTCCAAGTATTAGTTATTATTTTTAATTGCTTTTATGATTTTAATACCTAAAAAATATGTGCATAATTAAATCCTAAGAGATTTGTACTAAGTTCTTTTAAATTCCATTATAATTCTTAAGAAATTGTGTTTTTTATCAGTACTATGTCACCCTCGTCAGTCCCCTGGCAGTCAAATTCTGTTTTTTCTAAATATCTCACAATCTACGTAAAAAAGTGACTGGCCCGATTTGGAACAATATATTCATTAGATTAGCTATCATAAACACCCGATTTTGCAGAGATCTGATTTAAAAACTGTAGTAAACAAAATATCCTTAAGAGTTACCCAACTTTTGTATAATCACCCATATATATAAATGAATTCCTGTTTCCCATGGCCACGAGCCTACGACATCACGCGTGAACGGCTGGACCAATTTCGCTAATTCCTTTTTTTAATATTCGTTGAAGTCCAAGGATGGTTCTTATCTTACGGCGAGAAAAAAGGAAGCTAAAGGCAGTATAGGTTTTTGTGTAGTATAGGTAGGTAGAAAAAATGCATTGCGACGCAAGCTAGTTGACAATAAAAGTTTGCGTTGTTCGTTGTTTTACACCGATATCTGTTATTTCTGCGCAATACATACTTCGTCACAAACCATCAACGTAAACAATATTTTTTTCGTTAAATAATTCTACTGTATCTTGTGATAGAGATGCCAAGGGTTAGTTTATTTTTTTTCATCGCGCTCTCAGCTTTGACAGTCTATCTAGAAATATTTATAATCAATGTGTAGTTACTATGTACATATATCATGAAGTCTAATCTTAAACTATATGTAAGATGATTTTCTTAAATATGAAAAAGGTTTCAATCTGACGTGTTTTTTTGTTGATAAGTGTTTTAGCGATACGACAGGAAAATCAAATAAGGCAAAGCTTCCGCTGATATAAATTTCATAGTGTTGATATCGTGTGAATTAAAAAACTAATATTTGTGACGTGGCTTTATTAATCACTAGAAAAACATGCGAACGAAAATGAATACCACTTGTAGTGGTCGCTAAGTTATGAAACTTCAAGAGAAAAAGATTAAAAAGCTTATCTTAAAACAGACATGCGATATAATATCATATCCATTAGGATGTCAGATTTGCAAAGGTGGATATTTTAAACGTCTTTGTCACTACAATGTCATTGACTGGAACGCACGCCGCACGTTGAATGGAAAGCCGATTGGTGATGCCTCTAGTATTCCGAATATGGCACGACGCCCCGTTATTACATCTTAGGTTAATTGTAAAATTTGGTAAATTAATTGTCATTTGGCTATTTCCAATACGGTATTACACCCATTTTTAAAAAGTATTTCATTTTGATCCTAGGGTCCTAGTAAACAACCAAAAAAAAAACAAAAAAAAAATATTCAATCGATAAGTGCCATAAAACTGCATTTCAATTTTACAATTTCTATTTTCGCGCGTAAAATCACAAAAACGCTTGACGCCATGTTACTCTGTGGTCATGACGTCAGTTGGTTATGAACAAATGCGCTGTTATTAGTCTTTCTGTTTAGTTGTATTTTTCACTATAGTTTATGGTATTATTATATGGTAGTATTTATTTCTTCCATGGTATTATTACTACTATTTTAATAAAAAAATAAATGTAAAGTTTTATAATACAAAAAAGTAATAGTTGCTCAGTTGACAGTTGTCAGTTTTTTGTTTACATGACCTTAAGACATAATAACCATGGCGGACACTGTTTGGCTTTTTAACAACAGACTAAAAAAAGTGAAAACTTTGAAATCAATTTTAAAATTTATTCATTTATCTTATTAATTAAATTTAACATTTTCCGATTGCTTGTTGCCTAAGCTATCTGAATTGTATATTTTTAGAATTTCTTTCATATGGAGTAAAATACCCTATTGCACAATTATGTTGGTCAGTGAAGTTACCTCTGAGGACACATTAACGGAGACGCGATGCGGCCCACACTAAATTCAATCATAGCGATTTTTGTGAGCCTGATCAGAGATACTAATCGCGTTTGCTTGAAATAAAACGTTACTTGCCGTGAAGCCAGCAGAAGACATGCGTAGCGACTTACGCGGCGGTTATCGCGGCGGCGTGCGCGCAGCGTTGCAGCCAGCCAGTTCCTTTAAAAATCCGTTCACGGAGAATTGGCGTGTAAAACGTAGAGATACCCGCGACGTCACCCCTGGGTCTTATACAATATCGTACTTTCCCATATTATGTTAGTTATTGCGCGTGTGATAAAGTGGGCTGATGCACGCGTCGGCTCTTACACGAAAAAGAAAAATTGGTAAATTACGAGTAGGTGTCGCACACACAAGTTTCTGTAGCACCAATAACTATTATATAGCAACGCAACTCTTGTGTGTACGAATCCGATTCGCAATTTTTAATACATTTTTTTAGATCATTTCACAAATATTTCCTTACAATGTCAAAAGATGCTATACTTTACAATATACTTATATTTAAACTTTTTCTCTAGCATCACTGGCAGTCCAGTTTAGTTTTTAAAAACAAAAATTTTAACGTCATGTTGACATTGCGTTTACAGCAAGGAAAACCAAAAAATATTGCTTTGAATTACTTTTACAAAACAAATTCAACTAATATTTATTTTTAATGAAAACAGTTGTTTTTTATCCGTAACTTTTAAAATGTAACATTTTTTATTTGTTTAGTCCCCCCATGTCATTGACTTGAGATGAGGGGCACCTTTACATCGTAACTGGTAAAGTGTTTATTGCTCCGAACGATTCAAATACGTAGCGACATAAAACTATTATTTTATATTAATTTTATCTAAGCAATTGGGCCAATTAAAAAAGTTCATATAAAATTTGAAAAGTTTTCAATCCATTTGGTCTTCTCAACAATGTTGGATTGCAGTCAAAATGCACTACCTGAAGTCAATAAAAAACCTGAATAATGGAAAATGACCCTAGCAAAAAAGAGTCGAAGGGGAAGAGGATATTCAAAAAAGCAATTCGTCGTAATAGTAAATCCAACAACAGCAGTCAGAACTCAGCCTTAGAGCAAGGCTCCGGCGTGACGCGATCTAAGAGCTTCGAGAATAAACGTGTGACCATCGAGATTAACGATAGCGCGCCGCTGCCCACGGCCGACGGCACCAAGGAGAAGGTGGACGCCGCTCAGAAAATAAAAGTAGAAGACAAAACCCAGAACCAGGAATGTACCCTGACGAGCCAGGATCGGTCCATGGACGTGGGTCAGAAGAAAAACATCGTTGGCTCACAGGATGCTCATAATCAGAACAAAGAGACGCCCTCCGGATCTAACAAAGGCGTTAAAATAACTTCTCCGAAGCTTGAGATAAAAGATGAGCGCCCTTCAGACCCAGCAATAAGTTTAAAAAAGAACCTTAAAAGGGTTGGTTTCCCAAACTCATTTACCTACATTACTAAATTACGTTTGCTAACAAGAAATAACTAGAAAGATTGTTAATGGCCACCATGGCCATTAGCAATCTTTTCAGTTATTTCTGCATGCTGTTCATATTCTTTTGGCTCTAGTAGCTTATACTTATTTTCAATCTTTCACAGAAATGGATGCGCGCGATTAGTTGATATAGAATAATACTGAAAAAGTGTTTCGAAGTTATCCCTCAAATTATTGTATTATTTGATTATAATAGGTAATTTATGTTAGTCAATTAATTTAGGGGCTCATACATACTTCCATGTGTGCTTTACATGACTTCTTATTTTTATCGATATTAGGTACTTTTGCTCTATTAAAGTAAAATACTGATCTAAACTGATATCAATTCTAGAAATTGGAAGAGGAGAGCGGAGCAGGTACAAGCGGAGGCGCGAGCACTGGCACGTCAGACACGGACGCCGACGACAAGGATCCCAGCAAGGACAAAAAGAAAAAGAATAGATGCGCCGTTTGCCGCAAGAAGGTTGGCCTCACAGGTAAACGATGCCCCATAATAATGCTCACAACAATTCGTTCACTGTATTGAATAAAATCGCTTGTCTGCCGGACACTGATTTTCCGAAAACGAAATTTAATGTTTACTTGTAAATTTACATACACTATTAAATATAAATTCCCATATAATTCAAAAACCTTGGAGAGATCTGATCGTCTAATATTTATTTTCATAAAACGTGTGAAAATAGTCAACGAAGCAAGGGATTATGAATTTGAAGTAAAGGTTTATGCTCTACAGTGTTACTAATTCCGTTTCACATAACCTTCATGCTTTAGTATATCACGGCATTTGAATCACTGATGGCAAAAATATTACACCATTGTGTGCTAAACATATTTACACACATACAGCAACTTAGTCGACAGTGCATTCAGCAAATAGCAACAATTGTACGCTAGGCCTAGCCACCAAAATAATAATGTACCCAAAAGTTAAGATCTTAAAATGATTTATAGAGTTTTTTGACATGCAACTATTTCGTTTCGCCGCCTATGTTTGTGTTAATGGCATGTGTGAGTATATAGATGTGTATGGTGGTATTGGCTCAGGGTTCGAGTGCCGCTGCGGAGGGCTGTTCTGCGCGGTGCACCGGTACAGCGACAAGCACGAGTGCTCGTTCGACTACCGGGAGCTGGGCGCGCAGGAGATCCGGCGCAACAACCCCGTGGTGGTGTCGCAGAAGATCCACAAGATATGAGCCTGTCCGCGTGTCCGCCGGAGGACCTCCCTCACCGCACCGCATTACATACGTTTTATGATTTTCTCTAAATAAATATTCGATCGAGTTTGTGTTTCTTATTTGCATTTTGTATGTATTATTGACTGCAGGCCGGCGGCGCCGCGCCTTCGCTTGATCAGTTTCCGTTTATTTTCTGTTTTTTTGTCTGACGGGCGCTCCTCCGCCTCGCGACTGACACGACTATTCGGACGACCCGACAGCTTAGGAAACACAGACTCGATCTACTGTATTTAGATTTATTTGTGGCGAGAGTTTACTTTTAAATTTTTATTAAAAGTTGTAGATAATGTTCGTTTCGGGTAGGACTTCAGGATTATTTTTTGAGATAATAAGTAGAGTTTGAATATTGTCCGTTCACCTCCATTGTAAATATTAGATATAATTAATTATAGAAACAAATCCTATATATTGTAAAAAATTAAAACTCCCAAAAAAAGCTACATTGTTATGATTCCAACGGAGAGCGTAGCGCGCTTGTCTATATCGACGTAACAATGATATGCTGGGCCGGACAGCGGCTCTCCGTCGATCGCCTAGTTGTACATTGTAAAGGAGTTCGCTGCCGCCGACTTGACTCGTGTTTATGACAAACATTCGATACGTGATATGAGTAGTGAAGCCGCATCTGTGCTAGACAACGATTAGTTCGCGACTGTGCGCACCGCGGCGACGAGCACATCTCGGACTGTGAATTAACATCATCTTCAAATTGTTAGTTATTTTGGTTTGGGAAGTCGTCGCTTTCTTATTTGTCTTAACATTCGGCATAAGTGACCTAGTGTTTAGCGAGATTGTGGTGTGTATCGGCTAAGGTGAGCGCGCGGCGGCTGCGGGCGTGCGGCCGCAGTGGCGTCGTAGCGTCGGGTGACAGCGACACGCGCGTTCAGTACAAGGACATTTAATGCAGCGTTTTGGACATTTTAAACACACTTAAGCAAGCAAAATTTGCTTAGCGCTTGTCACGTAAAGTAATGCGACCGCACGTGCCGCTCCCACGCCGCTCCGCTCTTTGTGTGAAAATTTAAAGTAAGCATATGGATAGTTATAAATATTATAAGTAGTCGACACTTTATATTATTACACATATAAGTAGAAAAAGAATTATTTAGCTTTTTTTCTTTTAATCACAATATTATTCAAAATTGTAAGTTGTATTATGTAACTTGTTCATTTTAGTGGTGAAGTTGAACCAATACTAACTATGTATCGCTTCGGTCGTTGTCCACGGTAGACTAACTGATTGGTTGGACTTAATTATTTAATGACTTTTGTTGTATATTTTGTTAGGTCATTGATTAATTTTGGTCTTTTCGCTTGAACATAATCAGATAAAGATGATGTTAATGAATGATTTTTCCTTCTATCTTGCTGTTTTAATTTAGTTATTCTCTTATTAAAGTCATTAAATTTTCAGGAACATAAATATCTTTTTAATTTTATTAAACCTACTCCCTACAGACTGCACCTACACACATGACTGAAACTAATTGACATAAAAAAAAGGGGTGTGTGTACTTATGTACACGCGTTAGAAGTTATACTTCTTTGACGTACTTATAGAAAAATAATTATAAGTAGGCTAATATTTGAATTTTGTCACCATAATCAATATCAGTTCAGCACACTACACTTTCTCGTTCATGTTTACAAACCCGATCAAGGAAACAACAAACAAAAACAAAACTGACAAAATACAACAACCTCAATGATTTATATTGGTTTAATACTATCTAATTTTTGACATTAAAAAAAACATTGATTCAGGATATTGATGAATATTTAATTGAGGTGCCAGGCTGTTTATCGTCCACCTTATGAAGCATCCCCGTGTATTATATTTAAATCTGCATCTGTTATCTGCAATTAGAGTAAAAAATACTTATTACTTACACTTTGTTTAAAGTAAAATAATAAATTGTTTTATTTTTGTGTTATTATCTTAATACTACGCGCTGCTCAGCACCTGTTGGTCGTAGCGTGATGTTATATAGCCTATAGCCTTCCTCAAGAAATGGACTAAGATCCAACACTAAAAGAATTTTCCAATTCCAACCAGTAGTTCCCGAGATTAGCGCGTTCAAACAAACAAACAAACAAACTCTTCAGCTTTATAATATTAGATTAGATAACATAAATGATAAGGGTTTAAATGTACTTATGTAATTTGATATTTAGTCCATTTATTGTTTTCTTTACATAAAATTATATTTTTAAATATTTCTTAAACACATAATTTGATATTATTATTATACTGTTTGATATCCAAATGAACAGATAAAAAAATTAAGCAAGTGTTTCTTTCACTGAACTTACCAATAGAACATTTCTTGCATGATATCCTTTGCGACAGTAATATTATTATATATTATCTTTCTTCATTCTCCTTAGGTCTCATCATAGCAAATAATGTGCTATCTATACATTCTATAACACCGGATATGTTAGTTTTCTTATAAAACCTAAAATAAATAACATTTTAAATAAGTACTAGTACACCTAAATAATGTAATCAAGGGTTTAACAAAGGTGTAAGGTTTAAAAGATATGCAATGTCTGCAAGCAGCCATTTGTGACCGTACAATTTACTTTCACACTGAGCTGATAAAAGATGTAGTTCGGGATAGGTACTGAATTCAATAATTTGGTCACAAAACTTACTTTATAATGCTGTAATATTATAGAAAAGTTACCTGTAATTTTTATTAGTTGTTAAATATAGTGGCATCAGAAGCTGAACCAGGCCAACAGGCTACTAAATTCATATTTCATCATTTTACATCACACAGCTTATATTAGGGGATCCCTTTCAATTTCTAAATTCTCCAGTCTCTGAACCTAAGAAAAGAATTGAATTGTGTTAACAAAAATTTATATAGTAAAACCTAATCCCATCCCCTACTAAATAACACATGGGTGATGAAATAAAATTATTATATGATTTACAAGGTACCAATGAAACAAATAAATACTGCGGGTAAAGTTTAGTATTCAGTAGCAGGCGGAGGGAGCGGGGGGTGGGGGGGAGGGGAGGGGGGTCGTGCCCCCTACCCCCCGGTACCACTCCCATATCAAGGTAATGCACCGTTCTTGAGAAAAACCCATTTTTGTAACCTAACCTCAAAACTCGTCATTGTCACATAAAAAGTGTATTCCAGAAATTTGGTATCGTTTAGCCTAAGGAAGGAGGTGCCGTCTGTGTCCTGGCACCACTCTGATGTAAACGCAATGCCTAAATCACTGATTACTACCTATCAAAGTGGTTCGACGGAGCCCCGCTTCGCGGGGCTCCTACTTCTGCGTTCAGGGTTTAAAGTAACCTAACACGAAGGGTATGGCGGGGTCTTTCAGACCCCGCCATACCCTTCGAACCTAACCTGTCCATGTCGGGGTGCCCCAAGTCCCGAACTCTAAGTAACTTAATATGAGAAAAACACAAAACGCAAGGAACACATTCACGCAACTCTGAGAGAAACGGAATGAACAAACGAATGACAATGACAGATGACATTAATAATTACGTTCCGTTTTACGTTTGCAATCGCTTGGTTTTGCACCATAGACAATACGTGGTATATATATGGCTGTCCATCGCCCATTTTTACGTTCCGTTATCGCTTTTTATTTGATTTGAGGTTAGAAACATTTTTCTTCATTAATTTCTCTAAAATACATTTCCTTTGAAAAATACTGGTAGCATTACAATCGGGAACTTAAACCCTACCAATTTCAATCCTTTGTTACCTTTTCCGCCTGCTACTGAATACTAAACCCAACCCACTGACTTTGTCCATAATGCGTAAAATAGTAGTCATTATGAGTTGGTGAAAAGGATGTATCATGTATACCATAAGTAAAATGCGTAATGAATGGTGTTGTTTTGGTTGTCTCAAATGAATATTATGCGGTAAGACATACACATACCTGGCTCCTTGGCTTCGACATGTAAACTTTGTACAGATGGCTTATCTAGCGGAAATCTAACTTGGAATTCATTATTATCGAAGATACTAAAATGATCCATCTTCAATTTATATCTTCATTGATTAGAACCACTTTCTTCAACTGGTTCGGAGTTACTCCAGCCCAAAAATCTTTCAAAATCACTTGATTCACTATCTGAACAAGATATTTTACATTTTTGTGGATAGCCGACCGAAATCGAACAGTAAACACATTGAAAACGGCTCGTAACTTTGACAGTTCGTTGACATTTATACTTTTCTAAAAACACCAAAATAATATTCATTTATTCACACTGTTTAATTGTACTGTTACGAAACACGTGCTATAAATATAAAAATACTAGAAAGTAGATTTTATACAACTTGAACGTATGTTATCGATTTTCATGCCACCTAGAACTAACTTCACATTATGATGACCGATACAGTGTGACCAACTACAAATTAGAGATCCTGCCCAACTTAGGCAAAAAATCTGACAAATCCTGCCAAAATCGAAAGCACAAAATGCCAATGTAATTTAATAAAACTCCAAAAATTTAAAATAAATAGACACATTATTTTTTGGAGTTTTATTTAAAATAATTGATCTTATAGTCTAAAACTGAACTGAATTAAATTATACATTCGTATTAACATCGAATTCTTCTTGATCACTTTCTTTATACATCGCTTTTGTCATTTTGTCAACAAAAGTGCCAGAGAGTAAAATAAAGGGCTAAACCTGCCAAAATGCAGGTTCCTGCCACATATGGTCACACTGGATACCACCTAGAACTAACTTCAATGTGTCGCTGTAGTACCAAATCACTCTCATCACAACGCCCCAAAAGAAGTATAACTTCAAAAATATTTGTTGTGGCACTCTAGAATAGTACCGAAGTACATACTACTCTGTCAAGAAAGTACCGGGAAAAGATCAATAATACATAAAAAGTCTGTTATTCATTCAAATTTATTTTATCACCTTCAAAGTTATGCTCCTTTAGAAACGATACACTTAATAATCCATTCGTCAAAACATTTTTTAAACGCTGCTTCCGGAATTGAGTTCAGTTCTCGCCGCGAATTCTCCTTTATGTCTTGAAAACGGGTGCCACGAAGTGGTAATTTGAGTTTAGGAAAAAGAAAAAAGTCAGCAGGAGCCATATCTGGTGAATATGGTGGTTGCTGGATGGTATTTGTTGAGTGTTTGGTCAAAAATTCGTTCACAATGATAGCCTTGTGCGAAGGCGCATTGTCGTGGTGCAAAATCCAAGAATTTTCTTTCCACAAATCTGGCCTTTTTCGTCGAATTTGCTCTCTTAAACGCCGCATAACGCTCAAATAATATTCTTGATTTACCGTTAGACCTTCCGGTAAGAATTCATAGTGCACAACACCGCGATAGTCAAAGAAAACAGTCAACATGACTTTGACTTTTGATCGATTTTGGCGTGGTTTTTTCGGTTTAGGTTCAGTTGGAAGGCGCCACTCCGAAGCTTGTTGACTAGTTTGCATGTCAAACTCGTAAACCCACGTCTCGTCACCAGTAACAATGCGTTTCATGAGTGTTGGGTCCGAACTGACCCGTTCTAGCATGTCCTCAGCTACTTTCATGCTATTGAGTTTTTGGAGAAAATTCAGATCTTTTGGGACTAGCCGAGCAGCAACATGTTTCATACCCAAATGATTAGTAACAATGGTACGGATCGACTCGTGAGATACAGAAAGTTCGGCGGCTATCTCTCTCAGAGTTGAATGGGTATTTTCCGTCACTATTTTTCTTCACTTTTGCGATGTTAACTTCAGTTGCAGACGTTGACGGCCTACCAGAGCGAGGCTAATCTTCCATCACATCTCGACCGTTTTTGAACGCTTTGAACCACTCATAAGCACGAGTTTTTAATAAAGTCGATTCACCGTAAGCCTTCTGTAACATTTTCAGTGACTCTGAACACGAAATTCCATTGGCGATGCAAAATTTAAGACAAACTCTTTGTTCGATATTTTTGTCCATTATGAAATTCGCAATACACACTATACAGGGTGGCCAGTTGATAGGCGTTCAAAGAAAAAAATTAGATGCCTTATGCTAAGGGGTACCTGAATTACCCCCATGTATGTTCCTCGATTATTTGTAGTTTAAGAGCTAGAATTTTTTTAAGTACTATCTTCAAAATTTTCACCTAATATTGGTTTTTATTGTATGAGAAGACAGATAAGAAGGTGAAGTGGGTTTGTTAGGAAGAGAAAATAGGGTCGTTAAAGCTCTCAATGCCCGGCGCTCCCGAATGGGTAACCATTTTAAGAGCGAACGATGTGCAGATACGTGGTCATACTTGCGTAAATTAAAAACGAATCGAATGCAGTTATTAAGAAGTCGGTCTAGTTTATTGAGGAGATCTGCATTCAGGTCGTAGTAACACACATCAGCATAATCAACTATGGGGAAGATAAGGGACTGTACAAGCGTTGCTTTAATATGTGATGGGAGAATATTTTTCAGCCGATAGAGTGACCGCAACGTTCCAGTGACCTTCTTGCTCACAATCGCAATCTGCTTACGCCAGTCAAGGCAAGTGTCAACATGCAAACCGAGGTCTTTGACGTCAGAACTAAACGGAATGACCGCGCCGTCAAAGGTAAGCGGTGGCATGCCATTGAGCCTTCGCAAGCTATGGGGGCTCCCTACTATGATAGCCTGACACTTGGTCGGGTTAACAGCCACCCCGAACCGATGAGACCAGTCCTTTACTACACGTAAATTCCGGTTTAGCTCCTCAATCGCACCAGATAAACTATCAACACCCGCCTGACAGTACAGCTGTAAATCGTCAGCGTAAAGATGATACTTGGCGTTGATTTAGTGGTGGAGATCGATCTACCACCGGTAAATCAGGCTTATTGGTCAAAATAGTCCTGCCAGTGATGAATGATGGATTGATCCCAGTATTATGTGTTAGCCATTTGAACTGGATCAGGCAGATCTATAGTGCGGCACCTCTGTTTCCACAAGGCTGTATTTAAGAGAATGATAATATCCTGGCTGCTGCTACAAGTTTTTCCGTTAGCCAGAGGAGAATAACCGGAAATAATGTGACTTTATTGATTCACCCGGACGGTGGCATGCCCGACACACAACGACAACATGTAAACCGTGCCGTCCTTCACAATAAATCTCATGTAGTTCTTCGTTATTATTATCATCCACGATTGCACAAACAAAACCATCGGTTTCTCCAAAGAGATCCCCGGAACGTAGTCAGGCTAGGGGCGCTGATTGTACAGTACTCATTATTAATATTGGTTCCAGACTGTTAAGACTGTTCTTTTTGTATTTTTTTTTGCAGAAACCAGAAAACGCCACTACATACTTTGCTTTATCTACATTTATACATATGGTCTATGTAAATCTATCCACATTAAAACGAGCCGCAAAGATTTAAAGTTTCTTCACCTGTATTAAAATGTATTGTTTTTTATCTTATCAAGACCAAGAATTTGACATTCCAATAACAACAAAAAAATCGTGAAAGAAAAAATAAAACCGATTAACTAATAATATAAATGAATAGAGGAAAACACGATAAATTTATTATGTCGTTTATATTGTTTTTTTTTACATATAAGGTTACATAAAAAAAAATAGCAGACTACGAAGAGCTCCAGTGTGTAGTGTGTTAGTAACAATATGAATTAGCCTATGTTAATATGTATGTACCTACTTAATAACTAGAACAGATCGAGTGTGACTGGTTATCGCCCACATTATCGGACCGTCTGCCGGGGCAGCTATTGATTGTAGCACTATCCTACAATCGACAGCTACCACACAGCCTGTGGACTAGCGAGGCATATTTTTACGCCACAACGCATCAAAACTGACCTTCCGTGCGTCAGTAAACATTACTGAGTGATCGCGACGAACGCTCGTGGTGGGGTCAAAGGAATATAAAATGCAGTGGACTGTATTACTAGTAATAATAATAGGTATGTAAGTAGGAAATTATAAGTAATATGAAATAATAATAAGAAGACGCGCTATCGCAGTCATGCGTGGAGGTGTGCAACAGCTGACTGATGTGTAGCAGTGTTACCAACTCTCAAAAATATTTATCCCTAAAGTTTGTGTCAAAAAACCCTAAAATCGCCTTAATTATTGAGTTGTCCCCCTAAAAATTTTATAAATTTAAATTCATAATGATTTAGAAATAAAATGCTGTAATATGTATCAAAAGTCTTTTTATTGGAAGTTATATAAGTTATATAATATATAATATGTTTGAAATCATACATGTTATCCCACACATATAAGTCACTAGGTCAGGAAATAAATAATAATATTATCAATTTGAAAATATTTAAGAGTCAAAAATATCCCTGAAAATACCCCTACAAATTTCAGACCCCTAAAAAAATCCCATCACACTTATTTACCCCCTAAATCTGGGGGGAAAACCCCTAAGTTGGGAACCCTGATGTGTAGTGCGGGGGCTCGCGGCCAGCTGACGGTCAGCTGGAACCCTGCTGCCCCGCACCCCTCGTTCACTGCCGCTAGGCCAAGCGCGCGGCGATGTTGTGACCCGCGGTCTCAATACTGAGGCACACCATAAGCGTGGCAGTCGCAGCAATAACCTGAACGCATTATTTTATATAAGATACGCAGAGCATTATAATAAGCCTTTTGGGTATATGTGAAACAGGACTCCCGAGTACAGCGAGAAGCAGTATGCCTTGAGAAGAACTTCATCAGTAACCAGGTGGTATAAATTTGAATAAGTGCTCTAGCTGTCTGTCTGTAGAGATTGTAGTAGGCCACCTGGTGCGAGACCTGAAGATCAAGAATTCTGTTTACTGCTATTGTAAATCAATCCATGAGTCTCAGCGTACGACTCGCATATAGTAGGTAGTTTTTGGAAAGCACCGGCCTAGGGACTCGCAACATCATTTCGTCTGCGTAGCTTCAAATTCAAAATTGTTTATTTCGATATTACACGTTATGCAATGTTATCTAGTTGGTGGCGTCCCCTTTTAAGCATATAGATGCCTGTACCAAAGGGCGCCGCTCTTTTACATCATACAAGTGTAATGATACAAAGAAGTAAACAAGTAGTTAAACAAATTAAAAGACTAATTCTAGTTCTAAACTAAGTCTGTCGCGGCGTGTGTGTGTGCGCGTGTGAGTGTGTGTGTGCATGTGTGTGTGCGTGTTTGTGTTCTGGAGTGTGTGTGTGTAAGGTAGATTTATACGGAAAGCGGTTTGTGTAGATAGAAAACAGTTTATTTTATATTTAACAGCAGGTTCTCTGTTTCATCATAATGTAATTTGTTTATCCAGTTAACCAGCAACGATTTGCATTCTTTAAACGGTTTTGTGTAAATATCTATAACTTTATTTATTTTATTGTATAGGAAAGACGAGCGCCTGTCATACTGAATATTAGCGAATTCTGTTTTTACGAGTGTGGTGCAAGCAACATTATGTTTTCTTTTTCTAGCTAGGATATCAGGATCGAGTGGTAGTGTTTTATGTTTTTTAGTACTATGTGTATTATATATAATTTTCGGACTGATAATAGGTTACTAATTTGGTATAACTCAATAGTGGAGCAGGTCCTTTTTTTAAAATACATTACTTTTATTAGTGTCCCTTGTGCTCTTTCTACATCAAGAAAACGTGTTTTACGAGCGCCTCCCCAAATAGGGATACAATATATGATTACTGATTGAACTATCGTGATATATATTACATTTAGGAGATTTTTTAATTTGCCACTCGTACGTTACGTATCGTAATGTTTTAAAAATCCAAATAAACTTTCGTATTCGTGCAGTAATTTGTTCAATTTGAGGATACCAGGATAGGCTTTGGTCCATTATTATGCCCAGGTACTTGACGTTGTTGACTTAACTTATGATTGGACAATTACAGTTGTGAGCTGTCACACTCATACATTCATGTATTTTAATGTTGAAATTATGTTCCGGTTGTACATTTTTATATATTGAGAAGCAGATGTAATTAGTTTTGCTCGTGTTTAACGTAAGAAGATTGGTCTTTAGCCATGTGGCTACTTGTATCATACCATTTTCTGTGTTGGTTTTGGCTTCAGCCCTGGTTGAGCCAGTGAAAACAATTGCGGTGTCGTCAGCGTACGAAAAAATTTTTGCTTTGTAGTTTGACATATTACATAAGTCATTAAGGTAAATGAGGAATAGGGTAGGTCCCAAAACGCTTCCCTGGGGAACACCGCATGTTACATCGACTTCCCCACTGACACAATTCTCTAGCTTAACCTTCTGTTTTCTGTTTGTCAGATAATCGGTAAATATAGCTAGTTGTGTTTCTCTAATACCAATTTTTTCTAGTTTTTGGATGAGGATGGGAATAGATACCGAAGGCCTTTTTTAGGTCTATAAAGACGGATAAGCACCTAGTTCCTTTGTCAAGTTCTTTAGTGAGTAGTGAAGTTAAAGATGTGATAGCCGGCTTCCGTAGAGATACCGCGTCTAAAGCCGAATTGGAAGGAGGATAGAATGTTGTTGGTTTGAAGGTAACTTAATAATCTGTTATTTAAGAGTTTTTCTAATATTTTTGCTATTACCGGAATAACAGAAATTGGTCTATAATTGTTAATATCACCCTCCCGCCCACCCTTGTATATAGGGGTTATTATTGATTTTTTTAAAGAGTTAGGAAAGATGCCTTGTTTAAAACAAAGATTAGCCAGATGTGTTATAACTGGAATAATTTCATATTTTACATGTTTTAGAAACCTCGTCGACATATTATCCCATCCTGGGGCACTGTCTGATTTTAAAGAGTCAATACGGTATTACACCCATTTTTAAAAAGTATTTCAGTTTCATCCTAGGGTCCTAATAAACCACCAAAAAAAAACAAAAAAATAATATTCAAACGATAAGTGCCATAAAACTTACATTTCAATTTTACAATTTCTATGTTCGCGCGTAAAATCACAAAAACGCTTGACGCCATGTTACTCTGTGGTCATGACGTCAGTTGATGACCAACTGACGTCATGACCTGAGTAAACAAATGCGCTGTTGTTAGTCTTTCTGTTTAGTTGTATTTTTCACTATAGTTTATGGTATTATTATATGGTAGTATTTATGTCTTCCATGGTATGATTACTATTATTTCAATAAAAATTAAAATGTAAAGTTTTAAAATACTAAAATAGTAATAGTTGCTCAGTTGACAGTTGTCACTTTTTGTTCTCATGACCATGGCGGACACTGTTTCGCGTAGTAAAAGAACAGACTAAAAAAAGTGAAAACTTTGAAATCAATTTAAAAATTTATTTAGTTATTTTATTAACTAAATTTAACATTTTCCGACTGCTTGTTGCCTAAACTATCTGAATTGTATATTTTTAGAATTTCTTTCATATAGAGTAAAATACCCTATTATAGAGTTTACTTCAATGTTATCTGTGTCCAGGAGAACAAAAGATTTGGAGAGACTAGGTATGGAACGTAGATATAGGTTTAGGTCATTCTGGGTTACGTTTTGTTGAATGTCATTTGCAAGTTGGTTACCAATATTTGCGAAATATTGATTTATAAAGTTTATGTTGCTGTATTGAAGCTTATGTTGCTCATTACATATAGACCGAAGAGCAGAGGTCCTCCTGCCCCACACCGCACTCGTACAACTCACCCGCCCCTCGCACCCGTTTCTCCTGGTTCAGGTACCAGGGCTTGAGGAGTAATATACACTCTGGCGGGTGGCGGCAGCGACGTTTCTGGAAGTTTTTTCAAAAGTACGACAAGATCAAAAGCCCCTAGACAGGTCAAGAAAAACCGCATATACAGATTAAGGCTTTCAGTCTCGATACATTTTCGAGTCCCGGGAAAAAAAATCGAGACTCGGCCCGGTCCCGGGATTCCCGGGAAAAACGAGACTTTCGAGACTTTGAAAATAAGTTTCATACTCAAGGTTTATACAATTAGGCAATTAATGCAATATGTTTCAATTAATTAATATGATAATTAACTATTACAATATAATGAAATCTAAGTAAAATTAACATTTTTCATTTTTATAATAGGCGCACAGAATATTCAAAGTGTTTTCTGATAGAGAGAATCTGATCTTGTTGCAAAAGTATATCATACTAGCGTCGAAGCAGTAATGCAGGGTTGCATTACTGCTTCGACGCTAGTATGAGGGATGGTTAACAAATAACTGTAGCATTGATTTAAATGACTACCTCTGTCACCACCATTCTCAAATAGAGCTTTTTCTACATGCAAAATCGTTTGCAAGGCACGGATGCTAAGTTTTCAAGCTCACACGTTATCTGTTCTTTAGTAATTAAGCTCCGCAATCGTGATATCATTAAAATTATTGGCACTGGAATTCGCTGAATAACTTCAGTTGTAGATTTATTCAATATTTCGTATAATTCTTTTAATGATAGTGTGATGCCATCGTTGTTAAAAGTATCGAACGCCTTTGGATCCAGCTTATTTTCAAAAAACTGGGAAGGATTGTATAGATATTGCAAAATACTCGCCTCAATTAGCCTGTTTTTTCCTTAATGCGTATACACAGCGAATTGGCGAGGCTTACACTTAAAGAACTTTGTTGTGAATTTCATTTTTGGAGGCAGAAATTTAAAGCAGTATCCGCTGTCAACAGAGTTGCATATTTTTTATTTAAGAAAACGTTCAAGCATTTCAACTAAACTGGACCATCTCGTCTTGCAATCAATTATTAGTTTTATTTCTATGATAACTTTACTACTTTATTGATCATTATTTAAGTCTCGAAAGTCTCGAAAACTTGAGTTGAGGTCTCGAGTGTCGACAATACGACAAAATCGTCGAGACTCTCGGAATTTTCGAGACCGAGACTCCCGGGATGAAAGCCCTAATACAGATGGGTTGGGATTTTTTTGACTGCCGAATGGCAAACTGGATGTCCGTAATTGAGGAGCCACATCAGATTTTTTAAATCTGATCTCATTCATCTCATCATTATTTAGCAGCAATGTAGCTTATTTTGCAGCACGATTTAGCAGCAAAAAATATCACTAGTTATTTTAATGCAAGTGGCTCCTCATCTGTATGTGGTCACTTCCGCATGTCCGCCCAGCATCAAACACCCAGCACGGCAGGCCTAGCGCCGATTTAATGGCGAATTGTTTTTAAACATTTCAGCCACATCTCAGATAGGTATCATAGGTAGGAAAACCCGTCGACGTTCACAGGAACGCCAGGCTTAGAGATCAATCTGTTAGTAGCTTTCCAAAACCCTTCAAAATCTGACTTAGCATGGTGTTTATCTAGTAGACCCTTTCTGATTTGTACTTGGTGATTTTGGCACCACTTAGCTTTTCCTTTAATATTTATCGTGCCCTCATCATTTCGTCAATAGTGGGGCCAGTGGACTGTTGATCATACCAAACATTAAACATCAACTTGGTATTCCTGTGAGCCTCTCTTACATGCTTGTTGCAACCAGCCAGGGGTTTTAGCATACCTCGACTGCTTTCATAAGTCGCAAATGCAATGCAATAGCACACAAACATAAAATGTTAACTATTTCACTACATAAATTATTTATGATAATGATCAGTACAAAATAAAAAACCTTAAAGTCTAGCTAGCTCCAAAGTTAAGGCAAATAATTTTGAGGCAGAGCCAATAAACACTGATCGAAAATCAACAAAGCTGTCAACATTTCACGATTTACGTTATTAATTTTAATGTTTGTTTGGTTGGAGCCGACTTGAATAATTACTTACTTGAACTTTGGAGCTGAGCGAGACTAAAATGTTTTTTATTTTTCAGTTGGTGTTTTCGTCGGTTATTTTTTTATGTAAAAACGTTTTATTCATATTTTCTTTCGCAGGCATGCTGGTAGAAATTGTACTATTGTACTCTAATAATTTATGTTGTGAAGTTTCCATATAGAAAAACTTTTATTTGGGACTCGCACAAAACAAGTAAAACAGTAACAAAATAAAATAGTACAGACAAGGTTATTGTCTGTGCGAGGCCAAAAAAGGTCCCTGTCTCAGCATAAGCTGCGATATTTTAAGAATTAAATAACACAGCGCTGGTATTCTGACAGGGCCAGCAATATGTTCTTTAGGTATACATTCACTAGCTGTGCCCAGCGGTTTCACCCGCTGCTCCTCAGTTAGGGTTATGAAAAATAGATGTTGGCCGATTCTCAAACCTACCCGATATATGTAGGTAGGTACACAAAATTTCGTTTAAATCGGTCCAGCCGTTTCGGAGGAGTATGGGAACGAAAATTGTGACACGAGAATGTTAAATATTAGATTTAATCATAGAAATAAATTCCTTTCGAGGAAATAAAAGAACAACTTAATAGTTTATTGGTATGTTTATTTAAAAAATATGTCACAAAGGTCGCATAACAAATTATGTTAAGTCATTAATTCTAATATTTTGATAATCTGTTTACTATCATAAACAATATCACAACCAGACTTATTATTAATTAGGTATTACTTTGTACTTTTAACATAACTTAAATGCTAAAGTAGACAAGGCTACGATAGCACCTAACTTCAACAGTTTGTTGTCATGAATAAACATGTAATTTAAGTATTGAATTGTGTCTAAAATATCACATGTTACTTAATAAATTCTTTGGAGAACAACTTAATTTGACTAGCCAACATAGTGTTTCTTATTGATCTGATGTTGTATACGTATATATTGCTGTTTACACATTGGTTGCTCAGACTTGGGTGACTTTTTTGATCCAGTCACGTACGCTGGAAACCCTGGAGAACACGACAAGGGCTCCATTGGAGCAGTCGTGGGCATCGTTCTCCACCCAGGAGGCGACGCCGATAACTCTGCCAGTTGCATCAACTAGACCGCTGCCGCTATCACCCTTGAATGACAAAAATATACATATTATGAGGTTCATAATTGTATAGGTAGTGCGTAACTTCTTCAAACTATATCCTCGTTTTTCGTGTGATTAGTGCCTATATTGGCTTTAGGTACAGTTAGAAATGGAGATAAGTTACCAGACTCGTTAAACAAAACTAAGACTGCCGTCGAGAAATATTTAATACTTATATTTTAACATAATAGTGATCTCTTCGGTGTGCTAGTTTCTTCACGATGTTTCCCTTCACCAAAGCAAGTAATTATTATACAATACGCTAATAAATCCGAAAAATCAGCGGTTCCTGTCTTGGGTTCGAACTCGACACCTAAGAGTTGTCAGATGGTGACACTACTAGGCTATCACACTGACATTCTATATTTCCTAATTCCATGGGCAATCTGGCTAGCCTATTCCCAATTATGCTGGGTTCGACTTCCAGTCTTATCGGATGCAGCTAAGTACCAGTAGTATTTACATGGAGCAGCTGCCTAGCTGACCTCATGATAGCTACCACTTTGTAAGCCTGGTTGTTGGACTTTTGGGCCAAAGCCGGTACAAGGCACGAAGCAAATTTGGTATGTATTGGTGGTCAACCATCCCTGGAACAACCTAAGTAAGGACGTCAATTAACGTAATTGAGCCAAACGTCTGTTATTAAGTATTTAACCACGAGCTCCTACGCAATATTAATTGATAAAAATAAATAAGGCACATTAACCGACCCGACAAGCTATAAAGGTATTCCGCCAAATGGGTAATTTATGAAACGAAGAAATTCGTTTAAATTAATTTAAATTTTAATCAAAATGAAATGGGGAATACCATCCGGTATAATTAACTTTTGTCACTCTTACATTGCAATGTTTCTCAGATACGTGTTGGCTAATCGAATACGATAAAATAAATATAATAAAACGGTTATATAAAGAATGTTGTTTAGTTGGTATGCATCACTACGTATCACGCTTTTTGCGTTACAACCTGCATAATTATGTTTTTTTTTTTAAAAAAAAAAACACTGCCCCACACTAGGATTTTTTCCTGTATCGTGAGTGCGTTTACAAACATATAAATTTACATACACAAACAGCCAGAACCGAAACAAGTATTTGTAGGCCATACAAATATTTGTTCCGTGCGTGAATCGTACCCGCGACACGCAGCAGTCAATAGCTCAGCCGCTGCGCCAATCGCGTCGTCAATGTATGTGTGTAAAGAAGTGTATATTGCGGCTTGTCTTGGCTGGTTACTTACGTTGCAAGCCGAGTCAAACCGCGGCGGCAGTCCCTTAACGCACAGCATGTCTTTACGGCTGTACTGTTCCAGGGTGGAGCACACTTCATCACTCTGCACTGCAAGTTCCATTCCGTGCATCTCGCTGCGCATGGTACCCTAGAGGGAAGAAGAAAACAAGTTAATACGAACCGCTTTGCAGTGTTATCGATCACTAGGCATCGGATTGTATGCACTATCAAAATGGTAAAATATATACATAAAAAAACCGACGAATTGAGAACCTTCTCCTTTTGAAGTCGGTTAAAAAGGGTAAAAACCGAAATGTTCAATCAAAATCAACACAATGCAATTGTGTGAAAACTGGATTTAAGGCTCGTTCTTGACAGTTGAAACCGGATGGGCATGGATGAATTACATCTGTCAAGAACTCCGGATGGGTTTCAACAGTCCCAGTTGAAGTTCCGATATTTGGTTATCTCGATTGCTTCTCTGACCACTCTCGGTATAGGTACCGGTGGTATTCTGTCGCGATGACCTGAGGGTTATGCGATTTAATCTAGGTGTTTGATCCTGTTTCAAATGTTATTAATAATAAAAAAAAAATTGCTCGTTACATCGCTATAAAACTATAAAAATGGTGGTAGTTAGTAAGTAACAACAAGTGGTAAAAAAAATACTCGTATGCTGGAATTCTCAATTTTATTTCGCTACATTATAAAACTTTTCTGAACTGCCTCGTTGTTCTAGTGATCGCTACTGCTGACCATGAAGTCCTGAGTGCGTATCCCAGGTCGGGCAAAGTATTATTGAGTTTTTACATCAGGCATTTCTCAGAAGCAGCTACGGAGTTTGGATCTGTACCCGGTTGATGGCAATGGGTACTTAAACATAACTGGCGATATGTGGGTGCACTATGAGGTACTCCTCTGCCTAACCCTTCGGGGATTACAAGCGTGATGTTATGTTGTGTTTTAAACTTTTATTTAACACTTTCGCTGCCCAGAACTCGGCGTATAATTATTTTGGACTCATACGCTGGGTTCTGGACAGCGAAAGAGTTAAATTCAATGTCAATGTTTGTTCTTTCCGAAGCGAAGCGCGATTAAGCTTTAATTCTGAATTACTATCATAAAGTCATCAGTTAAATGTGATACTAACCCCGAAGTGGTCAGTTCCGTATCCTGCGTATCCGACGTTGAGTCCAGCAGGCAGGCTGGGCTGATCGTCCAGCTTGGCGGCGGCCATGAGCTTGCCATCCAAGGGCAGGGGGTCGCTCAGCTCAGCCAGTAGGAAGTCCCAACGAGCTGCCACCTGTAATACAAGGATGGTGGTTCAAAACAACGCTTTAGCATAAAGAAGTAGATTTGGAATTCATATAATTCGGTTGCCTTGTTTAACTGAGACATTTCAGGTTTCAGGGAAACATGTTTTTTTCCCTGAAACCTGGAAATGCAATGATTATAATCCTACTTTCCTACTTTAATATTGTAAATGCGAATGTTTCTGAGGATGTATGGATGTTTGTCAGTTACTCTTTCACGTCAAAACGGCTGAGCGAATTTTGATGAAATTTGGCACAGAGGTAGATTACAGTCTGGAATAATACAAAGGATACTTTTTTTTCGATATCACGCGGGCGAAGCCGGGGGTCCAGCTAGTAAGCCATTATATAATTAATGTTCGACACCGCTTGCATTCCTATTTACCTAATACCTATGTTTCCATCAATGTGTAGATTGAATTTGTTTTTTTTTCTTGCATGGGAAATCATCAAATAACTTCCCGCGCTCTCTAGTGGCAGACTTTTAATGACTAAAACCCATCCATGTTCCTTCTTTTGCCCTCTGTGTTCCGGGTCGAACTACCCACAACCGCAGCAGGCTTCTGTTGTTTACATTCCTAACTTTATCAGCGACCGTACTTGTTCTATCAATACTTGGTGGCACGCTACACCAGCTTGAGGTGAGTGTTGGGTTCGGTTACTTACTTGCCGCGGCTGCCACCCTAGTTTCTTCTGTCTTAACTATTTTGTGTGAGTTTTAATCAATTGTACCTGACCTGTTTGATGTTAAACTCGTCAGCGTCGAGCCAGTAGGGACCCACAGAGAAGAGCGGGTGGATGACCAGTCTCTTGACGCGGCGGGTGACTCCACTCTCGTTCTCTGTGTTGTTGGTGCCAGCTAGGATGTACCGACCGGAGGAGAAAAGGGTGCTGTAAACAAAAGACTCTGTTTACATATTTTGATGTATCTAGGTAAGCACTTAAAATAATTATCTCTAAGTATAATAAGTTTGACTGGAAAGTCAATTTGTTGTAACGTTGTAGTCTGGATACTTGGAATGGATTTTTTAGGACAAATTACTAGAGGTCATTGTTTTAAATGGCAAAAACAGAATCCTTTTTGATTCGCTCAGTCGGTCTAACTGTCTGTCCGAATGTCACAATAATATTTCTCCGAGATTATTCACATTTTTGGAATTTGGATAGAAGTTGCCTCAAATTTTCGTTTTTTTTTTTAAACATTTGTTCAAATACCAAGTAGCTCAGTTTAATCTAGGCACGTACAAGGCATTCAAATAAACTATCAAGTTTATTTGTTGCAATTTTATTGTTCCTAAAACTTATTGTACCTTGTACCATTAGGTCATTGTTCATTCTTTGAGTTCCGACTGACAGCACATAATAATTGAAACCTAATATATATATATATATATATCTTCTTAATATATATAAATCTCGTGTCACAATGTTTGTCCTCAATGGACTCCTAAACCACTTAACCGATTTAAATGAAATTTGCACACCGTGTGCAGTTTGATCCAACTTAAAAGATAGGGTAGGTAGGGTATGTAGGGTAGGTAGGGTATGTAGGGTAGGTAGGGTACGTAGGGTAAGTAGGGTATGTAGGTTAGGTAGAGTATGTAGGGTAGGTAGGGTATGTAGGGTATGTAGGGTATGTAGGGTAGGTAGAGTATGTAGGGTAGGTAGGGTATGTAGGGTAGGTAGGGTAGGTAGGGTAGGTAAGGTATGTAGAGTAGGTAGGGTATGTAGGGAGGGTGGTCTATGTAGGGTAGATAGGGTACGTAGGGTATGTAGGGTAGGTAGGGTATGTAGGGTATGTAGGGTATGTAGAGTAGGTAGGGTAGGTAGGGTATGTAGGGTAGACAGGTAGTTAGAAAGGTAGAAAATTGCATTGCAACGCATGCCGGGGCACAGCTAGTATATATATATATATAGGCAGACCTAGACTGGATGGAATTCGGTCAATACCTTCATCGACTACCAGGTAGGTACCTATGTTTATCTAGTCACTAGGCTTTTATCCTACGAGTCTAGATCTACTGTATTTAAACAGAGATAGCTGATGACGTCAGTTACTTAACTTATTGTGGATATCTACTTATGGTACTGCGAAAGATAGTGAATATGATTTTATTTCATCTTAAACAGTGTCAATGCCAAATGATTACATTAAAACAACCAAGTGGGTGACTGATACTCGTGGGACATAGCAAATAAAATTTTATACGAATATCATTTCAGATAGGTACAGTCAGCAATACCCTGGATTACTTAACATGTCCATCATTTTGTTGGGTCATCCCAATGTACCGAATAGTTCCAATGGACACGTTTCGTACAGAAGCTTACGCAATCTTGACAACACGGTTGGCGCAGTGGCTAATCGATCGACTGCTTCGCTGCGTGTCGCGGGTTCTATCTCCGCACGGAACAAATATTTGTATGGCCTACAGATAGTTGTTCCGGGTCTGGCTGTTTGTGTATGTGAGTTTAAATTTTTGTAACGGACACACGATACAGGATCTATTCCTAGAGTGGGACAAAGCTTTTTTTTAAATCCTCCTCAAATTGACGTTTATATTATTTATTTATCAAAGAAATCGAGTATATCTAGAGTAAATATATTTTAATAAAGTATGCTTGCTAATACTACAATATCGTTGGTCAATGTCGCAGTTTAACGTGTTCGAGGGACTGGGGTTATCTAGAGTCACGGTACAATATTAAATGTTATAAATTAAGATCCAATCACAATGTTATTGGAAAACACTGAGCAGCGAAACAGGCGTGAATATTAAACAAAGATTTTATAATATTACGTAGCATCATGTACTGAAATATCTATTAATAAGCTTTTTAAGGGATTTAGGTTATTAACGGATTGTTTGCACTTATGAGCAGAGATGAGCAATGGGTAGCTCATCGTCCGTCCGTTGTGGATACATACACACACGTTGTGGATACTTTTCTTGCCGAAATTTGCTTGGCTTATAGAAACTTCAGTAATTATTTATAAGGAGATGTCCGTGTCTGGAGCTATTTCCGTCCACTATATCCGCATGTAATAGGTATTTTGTAGTATTCGTATCGTATTATTGTAATTCAAGAGGATTGGCGAAATCTTGCAGAAGATGGCGGGACGAGCTTTTCATATTACCCCTGAACCGAAACAACTGTAAATCATCTAAGCATGTTTTGGTAATTTAAATTCCCAAGTAAACTGTGTCTCTTTCTTGGAAGATTAAAACACCCAAGAAAATTTCTTTCAAAGCGATCATGTCACGGATATTCTTTGTGTTGTTTGTCGACCAAGTATAATAATAACTGGTTAGTCGGTGGAATATATGCGCAGCGTTCATGTGACGAACAAGGAAAACCCAGATGTTTTGTTATGCATGCACATGCTCCGACATCCATCTTAATATCATGTGGGTTGTATTCAACGAAGAGGGACCAAGCAACCTTACAGAAAATAATATTGAAATGAGAGTAAAAATAACATTGAGATATATTTTAAATGTTATTGAGCACCACCTTCATCTTCTGCCTAGCCTTTTCCCAACTATGTTGGGGTCGACTTCCAGTCTTCCCGGATGCAGCTGAATACCAGTATTTTACATGGAGCGACCGCCTATCTGATCTCATACGATACCCCTTGGTAAGACTGGTTGTTAGAGTTTCGGGACACTCGACTATCTGTAACGACTATCAAAGATCTACAAATGACAACCAGGACCCCAACAGCACCAGCTTGAACAGGTTTGAATATGTATAGGTAAATATCATTTCTTGAAAACTTTCGAGAAAAAATAAACTAAGATATCATTAGTTTACTCAAAATAAATAAAGGATCTTGCTTCCATTGAGAGTTTCTATCTGCAGTACCTACTTAATTTATTACTGTCATAAGATTCCTTGTATGACTCATTAGTTGTTTGTTAGGTTACTAACAAATACTGTTTATTACCAACTTCTTTTAAAAATGAATAGCTGTTTCCTGTTGTTGTAACCTAACATTAACGCGATGATAATTTTACGTTTAGTGAGACTAAATATCGCTGAGAATTACAACAGTTTGCATCGATGAAACGAAGGGGAGAGTAGACACAAAGACACTCATATTGTTTGTATGTATAAATTACTTTTATGCCATAATAATAATACGAAAGCGTATCGCATCCCTGATGTGGCGGGTGCGTGGCAGCGCCAACAGTCTCTTGGTGACTGTAGCGGATAGGATTGATGGCGTTATTTGCGCGGTAACACTGGACGAAGACGTTAGTGTTGCCTTCAAACCGTAGCCAGAAATAATGTGTGTGTGTTGTTGTTGTATAATAAGTATGTATTATAAGTTTTGACATGTAATAAATTGACCTAAGTATTTATGTTTTAACATTGGTAAGTTGTATATATGTCTCTACTAAAAATAGTGGATTGTATTGATCTGACAAAAAAATACTGGTATCGATTTGTTCGAAAAGTTAGAACACTACGATGTTGTAAGAGTTAATGTAACTGTTGAACCAAATAGATATTTCTTTCGACAGAAAGCAGTCAGCTGTGTTATTACATTTATTTTGGCAAAATTTATTTTTTTTAAAGTGCCGAATCCTACAATACATTTCTTAATATTGTATCTTTATTTGTGTTTTGTAAACATTATATATTTTGAACTGTGCGAAAGAAAAAACAGAAATAAAATACAAACTGAATATGACGATGTCTTATAAACGATTAGGTATATAGGTTGGTAGGTATATCTTTGAACTTCATTCGATCCTCGGATCCATTTAAAATAAGAATCTCCAGCCCGACTCGTTGCTAAATTATATAATTTGTGAAATTGGCAAAAACTATAGTCTCGGGTAATTTGACCATAAACTGTTTGTTAATTGACCATCACATGATAACATGTTTTTTTAAAGATATTAGCGTTCAATGTTGCTGTTGCCATGCCGTGAGGTTTTTGACATAAATGGAGTTTTAGAGACGTAACTTACGGCTTGTGTCATCAAATATCTTTTGCTGAATAAAGATTCCCAATCTCATTGATATCATGTTTTGTTTTGAACTCTTAAAGCAAGTGCTCAGGTTAATGAAGTAAAATAATGTTAAGTACCTACACTTTAAAAAATATTTTCAAATTCTCAAGTCAAAAGAAAATGTTGAAAGAAATTTACGAAGTCGTTTGCCTGGATTGCGGTAGACGTTTAACCTTACTGTGTCGTGACTTGCTACTCAAATATAATTATATTTGAGAGATATTATAGCTTGTCTACAAATGTATAAACAGAATTTAGTACCAGTGGCCAGCAGTAAGTATCCACGTGGGGCTGATGATGGTGCCTCCACAGGTGCCCCCGAAGAGCACGGCATGAGGGAATCGCTCGTTCACGGGTTTAGGAAGAGCCACGCTGACCGGAGGGATGCCGACCGCAGGGACGGTAGCCGCAGGAACGGTGGCCGCAGGGGCGCTGGCCTTTGAGTCCGCGTCAGCTTTGGATGGTACATTGGCTGGAAATAGTAGTGGAAAAAATTGTTTTCAAATAGAAGAAATTGGCTTCTATTGGAAATATAAGTCTTTAAACTGACATGGTTACTAACATTATAATTAACACTTGAAACGGGATATTTACCATGTTTGTTATTTGTATCGAGTTTCCGATATTTCGGCGATGTTGCAATGATCACGGATGAACGTTAGTTAGTTCATCCGTGATCATGGCGCGAACATGGTAAATATCCCGTTTCAAGTGTTAATTATAATTCTATTGGAAATGTTTCTTTGAGACCGGTCACAACTCCTGGACCTATAAGTTCTACTTTTATGTTGAAGTGTAATGGAATATGTATTCGTTCATTATAAACATTTGGCCGTCGATATATTTTAATGCAATTTAACCTATTATATAGCTCTTGTTACCATGAAATCAGAATTCACAGAAAAAACTATTATTAATTTTGACATTTTAATATTTTGCACTAATAGGCGTGTAGCTAGCAATAATAGGATTCTCCGTCGTTTACAATCATAATAATATTTAGGAACATGTTCCTAAGTGTCAATGGAGTCATTGTTATAGGTCATCCGTATCTTGTTTCTGTCTTTACTTAATTCGAAATTATTTAGCTCAAGGCTGTGATTTGTTACGCGTCAGTTGTGTGGATTTGGATGGCTACATTTTGGCTCATACCTTTTAATTATTATAATTATGAAATACTAGCTGGCGCCCGCGGCTTCGCCCTTGTGATATCGATTCGAAGTGAAAGAGTAACTAACATCCATCCGTCCTCACAAACATTCGTATTTATAATATTAGTAGGATAGTAGGATTTAACAATTACTGGCTGAAACTTTAAACAGCATGTCTACTAAGAAATGTCATCAGTTAACGACATTAATAATTACTAGCTAGATTGTTACCACAACACAAATTTATAGTAGTGGAATCTTAACCACAGTTTTCCCTACGACAATTATTATTGACGTAGGCATTAGTAGCATGTTATTACCGACACAGATTGCTCACAACACGATCGGAGCATTTTATTGTAGCCACGTTCATGCGTCAGGGCAATTATGTAACTTCGATGGGAAACTGAATTCGTTTCAGTTGATAGCTCATGAATACAGGTAGTATATCGTATTTTCATGGTAAAGGTCAATCATAGCTTAAGTATTTAATAGGGAGTTTGTCCATGTGATGTTGTTTAGGGGATTTACGGTGGTCGGAACTGGTTGGAACAAGGTTAAGTTTTGCGGGTAGATGGAAATAATCAGTTTGATTATAGTAATTATGATTATATTTTAGACATCTTAAAACAAACCCATATTGATCACAATATGGATTGTAAGATGTCCAAAGCAAGCAATAATTAGTTGGACGGGAAGATTTTTAAGCAAAGGAAAAGACATCAACGTGTCCAAGGAAAACTGCAAAGCTCAATGAAACTAAATTGCTAATCTCAGTTTATAAGATGATCGTTACAATCGTATCCGGGTTATTAGTGACAACGGCACTCAAATTCTATAGACGTTAATCAGCTTTGCATTAATAGGTCAAGAAGGTATTGTTGTGTTTGAACCAGTTCATTCATTGATACACGTCATGGACCAACGGGGACATTGCTAACGGGTATTTAATGATTTTATTGGAAAGAATAAAACAGTCTATTTGCAATTGTACCAGGTGACAAAGTTTTAATTTGTTGATCATTGTTTTTAATTTACTATGTAGGATGTTAGATAAACATTGCAATATTAAAAAACACCTCTCCGTTTTAGTCGGGGGTTAAAATGGTTGGGGCTGATAGCATTTCTAGTGAGATGAGCTCGGCTTTCCAAATACTTCTTGATGTAAATATATTATGATATATACTATATTGAGATTCATAACTATACAAATAAGTATCGAAAGACAAATTATGTAGAATTCGTAGAAGCTTATATTCACAAAAAACCCCAGAACACGTCATGATCAAGTCATTTAATTCTTTTATAAACTTCTCGCTCAAACAAGTTTGCCTTAAGGATTCGTGGATATTTTGTTTGTTTTGCTTGGTAAATTTTAAGTTGCGAATGCCAAATAGTGTTGTGATATAATTTTTTTCTTAATTATTGACGTCAGGCGTCACAAAAGATTAACACAAAAAATAAACATTTCTACTACTCTAGTTAATACATTCCATGTTTCCTCATGCTATTGTTGACGCGCGTATTCAGCTGACAATTATGTCGTTATAATTATATTTTTTCATTTTCTTGCTGAATTAATCTACACTACTACTTAGTACTTGTTAGTTTTTCTACCTTGATAAGATATGGAAGGGATCAGAGATGTGATGATGAAAAACTAATAGAACAGCTGCCTTACCATGACGTCTTAAAGCAGAACTAATTCCACTGAGGGAAAGAAACCGAGCTATACAGGGTGTCTAGCACCATCTCTTTCCCTGTGTGAGTGGAATAAGTTCTGCTTTAAGACGTCATTGTAGGCCTGCTGGACCCTCGTTTATAAATTATCCCACTATCTATGCCATTCATATTGTGTATTTACTACTTACTTTTTATTTTTCTTTTCGTCTTCATAAATTAACCGTAGCCCATAATTAATAATTTATTAAGAACTTTGGTTTAATTCAATATTTCATTATTTAAAGTGAAACCCAAATTACTAGGCACTTAGTTGTAGATATTTTTAAATATTTAATTTGACTTGTTACACCTGCAGTAATTGAATTTATCGTGCAAATGAAACGAGTGTGATGTGTGAAGACCTTGTTGATAAAATATATTATAAAACTACAAAGCCATAATCATTTGTTATTTGATACTTTATGAATCATAGTATTTTTCGTTGCTTGTTCGATTACCTAGAATTAAACTTCACTTTCTTTTGTAAAGAGTTAAGCAAAACAATAGGTAACACATTAACATTAACTTACGACTTTCACTGGCACAAGTCTGACTTAAATGAAATATTAATTGAAAAAATAACATAAGGTTATCATTTATACAGAACTGCATTTTCACTATTAAAAATTATCAAAATAACACTCACGTTAATAATATCATAGTCACATTATTATTAAATTGTTGTGTACTGTTTTCATTGGAAAATAAACTAGAAAAAATAATGATACACGTAATCGGGATTTATTTTATCACACTATCTTACACAAATTACCTTCACTTATTTTTATCGATCGCTTTTTATTTGTCGTACACTTATCAACAAGAAAAACCGGGTTTTTTCGAAATAATTTCTGTATCAATAAAACGATTTATTTGTATTTCCGATATATTAAGCAAAACAGAAGGTATTTCATAACAGAACTACCTACACCGACATGTCCTACGTTTAGAATTTAAAATTGTACTTTTTTCACAGTCTTATGTCACGATATCAATAAAAAGTATATTTATTGAAATAGTAATATCACTCACGTGCTTTAGTGATCTGTTGTATGTCGTTTCCTCCCGGCGCGGCTACCGCCAGAACCACGAGCGCGGAGCACACAATCAGCCGGCTTGAGAACATCGTGCAGTTTGGGTGCCTACGCGCAGCGACACACTTTATATATCATCTTTACTTACTTCAGCGGGCAACTTGACGTATGTGATATCATTAGTAGCAACTTGATTGGTAATTAGTGAACTAAGTGAAAAAATGTTTTTATAACTTAAAATATGAATCAAAAGATAATAAGTAATAATAATAGTTTCATACACTCGCGAGCACTCTAGTCGAGTCATGCCATAATCGAAAATGCGTGATTTTTTAGTTAAATAAATATTTATTTAATATAAACCGCCCTCAAAAAACCTGATTATAACCGGTTGAACGGATCTTGATCAAATTTGGCACAGAGGTAGATTATGGTCTGGAATAACACATAGGATTTTTTTTGATATCACGCCGGCGTAGCTGCGGGCGCCAGCTAGTACTAAATAATTATAAAATCAGTACTCATAGTTTTACGCAACTTAAATAGGCGTATAAGATAATCGACTTTTCGGTACCCACGACTTGTATTGAGAATCACCTCTACAAAAATCTTCGCCGACTAAAGTTAACAGTGGCTGATCAGAAGTTGACCTAAACATATCTCCGCACATTGTATTAATTGTTTTAATGAAACTGTGGACATTACCACCGCTGGACATCAACACTGGAGCCAATCCACTGTATGGAGATAGAGACTGATACCTTTAATCGAAGACCATGAGCCAGCTGTCATTGCTGCAGTTGCTTCAGACAGCGATGACAGTTTGTTTAAGAATCCTCTGTAATCGCCACCAAACGAGAGTTCAACAGCAGAAGCTGAGGTGTCTTCGAAGTGTGGAAGTAAGTGAGTGGGCAGTTAAGGCGCTGTACAAAGCAAACATTTCGTAATATATCTAGATTTTCGTCGCAAATTAAGCCGTATCTGTACATGCCACTAGGCAAAAAAAAATACCGTGTATAGTTCAATACATAAAGTTAAGACTTAAACAAAACCAGTTTACAAAAGTGGTCTAGTATTACGAAAAAAAAATATGTTTAAAAAGACCACGAAAAAAATTTTTTCGTCTCGAAATTCTCAAGTTTTTTAGCGACAACCATCATGTCTATAACAAAAAAAAATTATAGACTAAAGAGATATCTAAAATTTTTCAAACACGGAACTGTATTTTTTTATATTCAATTAAAACTGCAAAATGACCTACATTTTGGTGGACATGATATTTAAATAAAATCAAATGCCGAAATCTTTTCGATGCACTACTGTCGTGTACTTGTGTCAGACCATGCCCAGTCTGCAGCTAACCTCACGTCCGCGAATACCTACAGATTAGCTTGTTACCGCGCCTTAAAAGACGTTTGATGCAAACTATATTAATCCAAAGGCCAACCACGGGCCCGGAATAAACTGCAAGCGCGCCCCAATTTTTATTGAAACTAGCTTTTACCCGCGGCTTTGCTCGCGTAAATTCGGGGTAACACAGTTCCCGTTACCTGATTTGCAGGTACCTGCTACCTGTAGTTTTTGCCCTTGCGCCTTATTTATTGTAATGCCAAAGCCCTTTTCTTCCCTCTTTCTCCCTCATAACACACTTTATAAAATAAAACTCCCAACATCTCTGTACCAAAATTCATCAAAATCGGTTTAGCCATTTAGGCGTGAGGACTTAACAAACAAACAATTCACTGTCGCTTTTATAATATTAACTTAGTAAGGATTATACCTCAATTTGAGCATCGTCTGCTCACTGAATACAAATGAGTCTACGTGGCAATGACAGGAACGGTCCGGTCTACAAGTGTCCGGCAAAAGATGGCGGCAGCAGCTTCTGCATGATATGCCCTCGTTTTCTCTTTGTCGTCGGTTGACAACTGATCAGTACACTTAGGACATTCTCGACGATTCTCCATACACCACAATGTTCCTTTCGCTTGATTACTTGTGAAAAATACGTTTTAAGGCACGATAAATTAAACGTCGTGCATCATTCAGCAAAACCACGATATGAACGTATATTCATATCGTGGTTGGAGTAGACACACATACAGACAGCATATTTGGATTTTATTTGTATAGGTACACACACCCACCCGTCCCTTGCTAGAGCCAGCTCACGCTGCTGAGCCAGTAAGTTCAGATCAAGCCCCAATTAATACCACTCAGATCCAGCCTTTCTCTTTGCTGCCCTTCCTCAGCGACGCATTAAGCCGAGGCCGAGGCCCGTACCCCACAGAGGGTGCCCTTAGCGTGTAGTCGCTTAGTTTGTAAGTTTTTTGCCCTGGCTGGAGGTCTTAATTTTTAAGGCATCCACAGGAATCGCCCGGTTAAGCAGACCACAACTTTCTAGGTTAAATTGCGAGATATCACAGAAAAATAAAATAAAAAATAGGTACACACAAAATACTTTCATCACGATAGAAAACATTACTTATTTTTCTACAAAATATCATTAAAATAAAACTTAAATTTAGTCGGTTCCAAAATAACTATCTAAAAACTAATAGAGAACTACTTATAACGAGTTAGTCATAACTTGCGTATTTTCATAGCTTATTAGGGTTTTCTTTAATGAATTTATTGTTAGCATTCTTACTCAGAAGAGAAAAATTGTCATCACTATTTTCCCTACTCAAACTGGCTAAAAGATGACATTCAGCAAAGAGTCGGGAAAACCATTCTGAATCACGAATATTTGGGTATTGGTGAAGAATAGTTTACGTACTTCAACATTTTTGTTAACATTTCCTTAAATAACCGCTAATGGCACGAAACACAACTACATTAATACGCCAAAGACTAAACCCAAAAAACAGATTTTTCGTGGTGTAAAGGGGTAATCAGGCAAAGGGGCTTGCCAGAGCCTCCGCCTGCCAGGGTTGCGGGTTGTTCGAAAGAGATACCGCGGCTCCGGAACGTAAAGGGCAATAGAAGAAACAAAGGTGGGTTTTAGTCAGTAAAAGTCTGACATGCCCTCTCGCTCCGCCCAGACGGGGGAAGTCATTTGATGATTTCCCACCCGAAAAAAGGGGTAATCAGGGACAGGTCTCAATAGCCTTGGAAAGACATGACATGACACATGACATTAATATTTACTTTATTTTTATAGCACATTCTTTTTATTTTTCTCTATATTTATCTTTTTATCTCATTTTTACATTTTTAAATACATATTTCTTAAAAAAAAAAATAACGTAAACAATATTTAAAAATATAAAAATAGTGGTCCACCAGAATCGGGAGCAGGGTCCAAGCTACCGGTGGTTAGGGCTCCAGAGAGAGGAACCTCCTCACAATGCGGGCCGTATCGAGGAGTACTGCCTTCTGAATCAGGCCCTTGATCCAACCACCTAAGGAGAGCTTCGATAGATGTTCGTCGAGGCTCTTGGCAATTAAGCCATTGGCCGTTACGACAATCGGCACAATGATAGCCGAGTTTACATTCCACATGTCAACAACCTCGTGTGCCAAGTCAAGATATTTTAGTTGTTTTTCTTTCTCAGCTTTCACGAGGTTTTCGTCATGTGGGATGGTAACATCGATTATCATTGCGCGGCGCGCTGATCGGTCTATCACCACTATGTCAGGCTTATTGGCGACAACAGTCCTGTCAGTAATGATAGACCGATCCCAGTACAGCGTGACATGGTCTTTCTCGAGAACTGGGTCGGGCACATACTTGTAGTACGGTACCTCAGATTCCACAAGATTATATTTCAAGGCAAGTTGCTGATGAATAATCCTAGCTACTTGGTTGTGTCTATGCAAATACTCGCTGTTAGCTAGACGAGAACAACCAGAAATAATATGTCTGATGGACTCACCAGGACGGTGGCATGCCCGACACACGTCAACCGTCCCATCCTTCATAATATATTTCCGGTAGTTGTTCGTCAACATAACTTCGTCCATAATCGCACAGACAAAACCTTCAGTTTCCCCAAATAGGTCACCGAATCGTAGCCAGGACACGGACGCCAGAAAATCTACATCGGGCCCATGAAGAGCCTTGTAGAAGCGCCCGTGAAGCTCCTTACCTTGCCATACTTCCTTGCGGTCATCGGTAGTAAGTACTACAGGTTTGCGCCAATTCTCTTTAGCCATGGACAACGGGGTGAGTCCCTTGTCCACTGCGACTACATCTCGGTGCATACCCACGTCGGCTTTTAAGAAATATTCCCTGAGACTGCACACCTCTCGGTTGTGGAGGGTCTTTGCGTTTAAAAAGCCTCGACCCCCACACTTCCGTGGGATGTACAGTCTCATCACCGATGATCGTGGGTGATGCATCCGATTTGCAGTCAGCAATGTACGGACTCTCCTATCCAGGGCATCGAGTTCAGTCTGCGTCCATTTGAGTATGCCGAAAGAGTACATTAAAACCGGCATGACCCAACTGTTGAAGGCGCGCACCTTGTTCCCGCCGGAAAGAAGGCTTTTTAATACCTTCTTCAGGCGACCAAAGAAACGCTCCCTCAACAGTTGCTTCATGTCAGCCACGTTAATGCCTAACGCTTCCGACATACCCAAATACTTATAGCTTTCGGATGAGGAAAGGGATCTGAGGTGTATGGAATCCGAGAGTTGAATTCCCTCGGATTCCATAATCTCCCCTCGCTTCACATACATGACTGCACATTTGTCCACACCAAATTCCATCCTGATGGCGTTACTAAAAGTTTCAGTTACTTTCAGTAGCTCCATCAGTCGCAATTTGTTGGGGGCAAAGAGTTTCAGATCATCCATGTAAAGGAGATGAGATATGACCTGACCACCTCTTCTCAACCGATAGCCTAGACCTGAATCCTCCAGCAATGTGCTTAGAGGATTCAGGGCTAGACAGAACCAAAGTGGACTCAAACTGTCGCCCTGAAATATTCCCCGATTAATCCATACAGGCTCATCGTTCCCCTGGATTTGTCGACATCCTGGATATCGAAGTACCGTCCTCCATTGTCCCATACACGACTCAAGAAAGGCGCGTAGGGTTGCATCTATCTTATACAACTCCAGCACCCTCTTGAGCCATGTATGTGGCACTGAATCGTAGGCCTTCTTATAATCAATCCAACATGTCGATAAATCCTTGCGGGATCGACGAACCTGTTGGCTAATGGCCATGTCGATGAGGAGTAGCTCTTTAGTACCGCGGGACCCGTTCCTACATCCATTTTGAGAGACAGACATAATAGAGTTACTGTCAATGTGTTTGTTAATTTTCATTCTCAAAATGGATGTAAGAAGTTTATAGACCGTCGATAAACACGTGATCGGCCTATAATTTTTGGGTTCCGCGGGACTACCTGACTTATAGAGCAGGTGGGTAACGCCTGTTGTTAAGAACTGTGGCAGAGATCCGGACTCTAGGCATGACTGAAATTGCGATGCCAGGCGAGTGTGTGAACTACTGAGCCATTTTAACCAAAAGTTATGCAGTCCATCCGGTCCCGGAGATTTCCAGTTCGGGACCGGACGGACAGCTCTGGCTATGTCTGATGGTGTAATTAAAATTGGCTCCATCTCTGGTATAGTTTCACACACTCGCTCGATATCACGCATCCAGTCAGCCTCAGTATGACAGACGGGCACCGACCAGATGCTGCGCCAGAAAGAACTTGTGGCTACATCATCCGGGCGGCACACGTCAGTCACACTTTGTTCGGGTCGCTCCCAAGCTCTGTATACCCACCTCTCATCGCTCCGGAACATGCGATTCTGCGAATACCGATCAACCCGCCGCTTATACCGCCGAATACGGTTTGCCCATGCATAAACTTTCTGCTTCAGGAAGTCGATGCGCTCTGTGGCATGAGACATATATTCTTGAGGACTGATTCCAGTCCCCGAGAATGCCCGTCTCACAAAGCGCATCACACGTGGTCTTGTATTACCCTCCCTGAAGCAGTTTAGTTTACCGATGAGTACCCTGGCCTCGTCGATACGGCGCTCGATCCTGCACTGCCAGGCTGGTACGGATGGTTTTGGTCGAGTAGCTACGTCACTGTTTTGGAATTTGACGTTAGCTACACGACATACCGCAACAGCCCCACAATACAGGATCGAGTGTGTATCAACGAGATTCTCGCTACTCTCAAATAAATTCTTGAGCTGCGAGTCCAGGGCACACACCAGCGCCCTATTTTTCTTATGCATGGGTAACCGTGGTAATCGGGGCCTAAGTTCGGCTGGAGTGGATCGATAGTCGCGAAGCGCATCCTCTAGTGCGCTCCTCAATTGGTCGTTGCACTGGCTACTTACCGTAGCAACCCTATCATCTTCCTCTACAACAGCGAGGTTGGACCGCGGCTGCGTCACACTAATTGCTGTCGCTTGCAACGCGGTTTGTGGCGTAGTCAAGATGACACGGTTGTTAAGTACTTCTGAGCGCAGCCTATCAAGCGCAGCATCGTCCAACAAGTGATTGCGTTGGATGACCCGCACCTGATCCGACAGTCGTTGGGCCGAAACGTTGATGGTTGGTTCTAGGTCCTGGAACAGAGACAGCATCCTAACACGGTACGCAGTGAGGTTAGTTCCCCCCTCTGTAGACCCATAGTATGCGCGCATGACATTCGCGTTGATAAACGAAGTCCATCGCATGCGCGACACATTTCCACCGGCAGCGGGGACCCTGATCGGAGCCTGTTGGCCCCTAGATCCCAAGCCCGCTGGTGGCCGTCCTCTTCCTCTTTCTTGTCGTGTTGGTGGTGGTGGCGACGATGGCGGGGAGAAAAACTCGTCACTCGAGCTCGACGCAACTGCAGCGACCGGCGACACGGCGCTCACACGTGTAGCGCATGCCGGCGGCTGCGAGGCGGAGCTGAGCGGCGAGTCCGGAGATGGTGGGAGTGCCTGCTGTATTTGGGCCCGGCGTCTTGTTAGCATGTGGCGGTTGACGTATAAGCAACTTTATGTTTCTGGAAATTTCGTTCGTTTCGTTTCATTTTGTATTTTTTTTTATTCTATTGCTTTTTAATGTTAATTTTAATTGATTTGTCTTCGTTCTTGCGTAAAATTATTGTTAATAAATTAAATAGAAAAATTTTCGGAGATGAAAAACGTCACGTCAATTTGACAGTCGGGCCACAGATTATTATTATTATTATGATTTGTGACATTTAATTTTCTATTATTTTAATTTATGACATTTTATGATTTCATTATGATCTCATTATTTTTTTAATTTTTATTTGTTTATGGTAAATGTGAGGACCATGTGGATCATTTCTTTTATTTACTTTGTTTTTTGACGAAGGTCTGGCAGTTTGAGTGCTATAAGCGACCTACACAAATGTCCTTTTTTTGGTATTGTTCGTCGTGTCGTTGAGCTCCTTGGGTTATGAGTTGAGCTACACGATAACTGACAAATGCTTGCACTGACTGGACAGGTCCACTCAATCTGTGTGGTGGTTTCTTAAAAAGACCATTCAGACATTATCTGCATAGTTCTCATGTAAGTTGACCAAGATTATTTTGTCTGGACTTTAAAAGAGACTATGACCTCTGAGTTTGTTTCGTTGTTGTTTCTTCTCAGAGTGGTCGGGTACGAAACACCGGCCTCATTAAGTTTAAAAAAAAAATTACGTGTAAAAGTGTTTGTGAAAACCTACTTGCAAAATAAACATCATTTATCATTATCATTTAAGAACTTTTTGTGACCCGTGAAATGGTCAAAATAGATCAAATCCAAAATTAATTAAAAGTTCAAAATAAAATAATTAATTTTACTGTCATTCCAGAAAGTCGTACGACAGTATTGATAATAAGGGATTCAGACGTCAGCAAACTGACGAAAATCTTCACCTTGCCATTGTACACTTTGTGTGAATAGATAAAACTTAAGCAGATGCGGGTGCTATCGTTTTATTGCCACCACGCACGCGTTTATTTATATATGCAGGCCAATTATTTTCTTCCTTTGTTATGCAATGGTGTAATTTTTTGAAGGCACACTTATATATTTATGCAGTATTTACTAAATAAATAAGAATAACTGTGTTTGTAACTGTTGCAAAAATTAATCGTCTGTACGAAAATAGAACAAATCGATGTTAATTAATGCAAAGTCAACACACAATGTCGTTGTAACTACTCTGTGCACATTATTTCAATAATAAGGATATTTAACTGGAAAAATAAGGTAGATACTGGAAATAAATGATATATTATGTCATCTCATTTTATAAGTTCTGGAATCGTAACGTGCGGAAATCTATGACATTTGTTATTCAAAATATGTAGTGATAAATGAGTTTTTTACATAAGTGAACCCTTTATCTTTTTAGCGGAAGTAACACTACGTATTTCGCAATATATAATTTATAACCTTTGTTTTTTATCTCATATTTTCTTAAAATAATCATCACAATATGATTAGGTACTTTAAATGACAATATCGCAATATAGACTTACATTTTCAAGTCTAATAAATCAAACTAATAAAAAAGCTTCCAATACGTACTACAATATAATATCGGTACGAACAACACGACACTTAGGCGAAAAAGTAAGTAGGTATGCGTCCACTTGATGTTATTCGGACGAGATTTTTTTTGGATACTACGTCGAAATTTTAGAAATACATTAAATTTAAATTAACAAGTATAAAAAGCCAATTGAATTCTAGTATTTAAAAAAACAGGATACTGTACAAATTATACCAACAAAAGTTTCACGTACAGATTGCAATATTACGAAATACGAATATTTCTATAATGTACCGTAGAAAACCCCAGTAAGAAAGGTTATCGAAATCATATTTATATCACGTAGTTTCCGAGCCGTGAGAAAAGTGGATTATTCTCGTCCATTGTAGGAAAATGAGCTAATTATATTTGAAAACATATTGTTTCCTACATCTGCCATACCTACTTATTTTTTTCTCACGTATCGAGTATGCGGGTGGAAATGTAACGTGCGGTTTTTTAATACTATTAATATTATCTGCAGCAGATGTGAATAATTGTGTTGTGACAGTATTAGTAAGCTGCAGTCCTTATTGAACAAAGCATGTCTGTACCGAAGACAGGAACTCGTCATGGTGTGTGAGCGCCTTATATATGAAAATCGATTCTTAAGGAGTAAACTCCAAAAAAAACAAAAGTAGGTATTTTGTTCAATTTATGTAACACACTTTGATTAGTGTGTGGTCGCGTTCCCTTGGATTGCAGGTGAACCCTAGGAAATCTTAGGCCTTGATCATCGGCGGCAGGTAAATGCGGAATAGACCCAATATTGCGTCGGTCGTTGTCTTCACTCTTTCTGAAATTCTGACTCTGAATAGAGTTGAGGCACTCACTTATCGTGGGCTTCTCCCCCTGGACCCTTGGACCAATAGAGATATTTGGTGTTTTGATAATACCATAATTTACTACCTTTTTGCTACTATTTGATACCGATCTTCAGATATATATAATAGTACCTCGACTGACAGCGGAAAAACACGTAAAGAAAGTGGTCAGATATTCTGACATCAGGACGTCTGGACCATTTTTTTTTCATAGTGCTAGAAAACATAACTAATTTATCTCTTTGTAAATATTTACTACCTTTTTAGTACCTCAACATAATATTCAGATTAGAATCAGAAAAATTCTACGCATGAAAATTTTATAATTGAAATTTAATTTGCCACATAAAGCTTATATTTTTAGGTTATAGATACATTTGCATTGTGCCTACAACGGGCCATGTACTTTTGTACTTTGTGTATCTCTTTTTTTGCGGCGTAGAATAGAAATAATGTTGTAAAAAAGTAAATTTTGGACTTAAGGATAATGACTTGTTTATTTAGACAAGGTTTTCCAAATGTAATATTTAACACGACATTTCCCTATCATCGGTATGATGAGGTATTTTCCCACTGCCCACTTCTGATACGGGATATGTCTATTAAAACTCATGAACTGAATTCAAATAAACTTTAATAACCTCTTCAACGTCTACAGCTTGAGAATTTTGATCAATAATCGTCAATTACTATGAATAACTCCAAGATAAGTGCAAATACGCGTAACATCGGTTGTCACAAAATAACCTCGTAAACAATCATAATATTATGTTAATGTAGTATTAAATACTGTCATATTGCTCATCATTATCACCTACAGACGACAACTTTACTCTTACAAATTAACGTGAGATTATTTTCCTCTTAAATGTCTACAAAATCAGGAATGTCCAACATCTTCAAACTACAAAATAATTTAAATTAACAATTACAAGTGTGATAAATTATTGCGTTTTAAATTTAAATGACTAAATTCTTAATAATAAATAAGTCAGGGTGACGAGTGGCCACTCGTAGCTACGGATGTAAAGCTTCTCGTTATTCAGCAGTCGATCACAATCAACTGGAAAGCTAAGTGCTCAACTATGCCCGACTGCCCCTCCTCGGTACAGCCGTGTCTTTACTCATAGTGTATACTTACCTAATTAATTCTTACACAGTTTACATGGGCGACTTACGGCTTGACTCGCCGACCTAAATAACTATATATAAAACGTGATTCCAGTACTTTAAATATTCCGTGTAAATAATTGATATTTAGGCAAGTAAACAGTTACAAATAATATACCTAATATTAACATCTCAAATATTCAACAAACTAATTTGACCGCTAAGATAAAATAACATCTGTACAATCAATTCAATTCGTTTCGAAATATTGGTGAAGTCTTTTTTTATTATTTTGATGTAAGTAATTTTACTGAAAATAAACTTTTGCGATATTGTAAATATGTGCCTAGATGAAAAAAGGCTTTACAAATATACAACATAAAATACTGACTTTATATTGTTCATAAACTGTGGCGGGAACGTGTGTCAAAGATGCGCGCACGCAGGCGACGCAATGTTCGGACACGCTCGGGAGACACGGTAGCGTCTCGTCGACAACCACTAGTAAAAACCTCAAGTACACTTCGTTTCGTCTAAAACACTACTTCGTTTATTAAATAATTAAAAAAAAACAATAGAACTTTGACAAAAGTAGAATATTAAAGCCATCAAAAAGATGCGATAAAAATGTTCATCAACAATTTATTGTGTAAAATTGTATGCAAATTCAATCGTTCCATATTAAACGTTTACTCGACTACTTTTGTCAAATTTCATAACAATTGTCTTCTATTTATTGCTCGTAAACTACCTACCTACTGTCGCTACATTACTCTAATTGTTATTAAACTATCAAACTGACTAAGAGAGGTCGTGTACGAAGAGAATAGGATCCCAAGTTCACGCGATGCCTTTGTATACAAGCTGCAAAGCACACAACACCCAGAATATAAAAATATACCAAAGATTGGTCACTGACAGCAATAGTTACATTAACATACAACTAAATAAACAACCTCAGAAAAAATATACCTAGTTGAAAGAAATATAGAAGGTAGTTTCACAATAAGTAGTTTCATGCGGAGATTAGCTGTATCGTCTTCGACCTTGGTGTTAATAGTGCGTCAATTGATTTGCGTTGTTTGTAGTTCTTGTTTTAAATTAGCTATGTCATTAAAACAGATTGAGATTCACGAACTTCCAAAGTGATAGGTTAAATAAAAGTAATGTTCTTAATAATAGTTCACTAGAATGATCAGAAGGGCTACTATGACATCTTATAGCAATTCTTATTCCACTGAGTGAAAGAGATGGTGCTAGACACCCTGTATAGCTCTGTCTCTTTCCCTCAGCGGAATAAGAATTGCTTTAAGAGGTCATAGTAGGGCTACAGTTCATTTTACCGTGACTGCAATAGCTGTGTCTAGTTATTATACATTCAATCATAGCTTTTGTAAGAATGACGTTCGTTTTTTACCCAATATTTTACAATTTTATAGTCCGTGAAGTAATATTTCAGAAAAATAATCTATTGTTTCTATAACAACGTTGTCAAAGAAAACATTATACTTAAATAAAAATTGAGTACAAAGTAACGCATAAATCTTACACAACTGTGTATTGTTGTTAATATTGGCCATTTCTTTAATTGCTTGTTTTAATTGGCTAACTATAAACGTAAAAACACGCTTCTCTTCTTTCATTCTTCTTATAATATCAACATTTTTTTTCCAGATGTGGCTTCTTCTCAGGCTTCTTCATTACAATGAAGTTAAAACTTGAATTTTCCTGAATTGATATGTTTAGCAAATAAATTGACAAAACCTTTAAGATATTTATTGAAGTAACTACATAAATTGAATATAACGACCGAGGAGCGAATGTTAACATTATGCTTTATCTCGACAAATATTTCAAATTACCTATTATAATGGTCAATTATCTTTTAACACTTTAAATTAAAAGTTTTACTACAATTTTGACCTATACTTCACTATATCTTGACCACATTTTGGCAAAGATTTAACGCACAACAGTATCTTGAGATTTAAAGTTTTTAGGACGAAAGGAAGATATTAGATAGTTTGTAGATTATATAAGTAGGAATGTAGTTAGAAATATTTAAAACAGAAGTAAGTATAGGCTAGATTGAAGGAACGGTGTAAGGGCAGCTGAGAGTAGATTCATTTTGAAGCAAGTGGGTTGCTAAACAAAGGACTCGCAAACGAAGATTGTGTGGTTCAAGGCAAACAGCATGACTTTTATATAAATAAAGGCGGTGGTAAAATTAGGTGACCATTCAGGCGATCATCGCCATAAACTATCATCCAAAATTGAAGGTGTTAAAAATAAAAGCCACTCCCAGCTGACCCATTATATTTGATCTACCTCTCAGTAGATTCCATATCCATCGCGAATTCCAAAGCGATTATGCAAATCCAACTCCTTATTATCTAATCTATAAAAACGTGTGTAATAAATCCAATTTATAATTTAACTATTCTTACAAGCTTACTAAGATTTGAAGTGTTTGTTTCGTTCAAAATAACTGCTATTACATTCGATAACTTATCGCACTAATTATTATAACTATTAATAACTGATCTAGTGTAGTTACCTAGTTATTGTTAAATGGCTTTTCGTCCATCTTGTGGTACATTAGAAGGTTGCTCTCTATCTCCGATCGTAATGATGACTCGTACTCGTTTTGTACAATTATGTGTAGGCCGCGATATTGTCTGTTAAAGAATTTAAATTTTAAACAGTATTGGTAACGTTTTTTCCGCCATCATGTGAAACAGTCAGATATTTTTTCTTATATTTTTTATTAGCCTTTATTGTCTCTGCTGGGTGAGGCTACCAAATATTATGTTGCGAACTAGCCTATGCGATGTGCCTCATGTGCGCCATCTCGCCTCTTTCTTCTAGTGCAGGCGTCGGAGCGCCGTTGTCCATCCTCAGGTAAATATTGCTTGGAGTATTGGAGACCTTTGCCTAGAGGACATTATGCATGCGGCTTACGTGACCCGCCCGATCCCTTTTGAACTAATAATGTGTATTCTGTCTGGTGTGTGTACATCCCGAATGCATCGCTTCATTGCATGCACCAAGGCAAAACTTTTGCGACTTGGTGAACGACCAGTGCCAGTAGGGTAATTGTGTAACGGATTCGCATTGCCAATGCTAATTTTGATGTGATAATTCCACGTTGTCAAGTAGTCGACTTTTCCACATACTAAGAAGGGATTTAAATGAATTTAAAGATTGAAGTCGAATTTGTAAATTCGTCTAAAAACCTTCAGAATGCGATCGAGTGTTTTACGCAATCCGGGTGCTCGACGTATTAATTAATTGGTATTTTTTCTTTTTTTCAAACCTAACCATTTGTTTCATATTTATTTGGTATTGATGATATAATTATAATTAGATAAGACAATGTAATGAGTGCGTCGGAAAGCATTTTAATTCGTTGGTCATTGTGTGTTTTGGCTCAAAAGTCTGACAACCACTCAAAGTGGGTTATTTGCGACACTTAGATCATTTAGACCTTTTTAAATTCAAATATGTATTTTTCAATGTAGATTATCTGACTGTCTTAAAAAATGTTGGAAATAAGCAATATTTCAGTAGAAGTTAGTTTGAAGATTCGACATTGATTACAAGCGCTGTCAACTATAACAAATTGTATGTAGTACAAGGTCCCTTTATGAATGGCTTATACATCGTTGTTATTGACATAAATATATTATTAATGAGGACTACTTGTTGACTTTGTAGCTACTCGGATGTGACACACGATTATATTATCGCACTATAATTGTTATTTGTATAGTTGACATCGCTTTGAAAAATTACTTTTACTGGAATAACATGTCCATTAGATTCTTGCATGAGTGTACTGTTAGTCGTACATGACTGTGTGTGAGCATCCAGCTATACATAGATATGGTATGCCAGTACGTATGTGGAACGCATGCGCCGGCGCAACGTGAACACGCTACATACTACGTTATTGACTAAGCTACAGCCATTTCCATAAGACCAAATGATAACTATATTATTAGGAAGAATTCTTGCACATCTTTATTTGGCATCTAAACATTTTGTCAGATATCCAAGTTTCTAAAACTAACATGTTTCTGAAAACAGAATTTTCCCTTTTGGAAAATAATGCATTATTTCACGAAGACATTTGTGGAGGATTACTTACGATATCTTTATATCCGACCTTAACTCGAGAGTTCGGAAGACTGACCGTTATCCAACAAAGAACGTCGCCATTTTGTAGATTACAACTGTTTAAGACTTCCTAATATTTTTTTTCCAGCCAAGTAGCGATAAGTTGGAACTGAAGTTGATTCGCGTTAGGCGTTTTGTTTGTAGAAAGCTACAATCGAATATATTCAAAATAAAGATTATAATAATTTAAAAGCTTGGATTTAAGTTTCATTTTTATTCAACTATGTATAACATAAATAAATAAAAAAAAAGTAACAAAATAATACAATTGTTATAAAAAGTTGTTAAAGTGATTGCATAAATTAATCCTGTTTTTACTTCGATTAGTGTGAGGTAGGAGCAGGAGTTACTATCTCCCACTACATAGGAATGTATGTGTCAAGTTGATGTAGGTTGGTCTTTATGTTGATTTGTGACACGCAACTCTGTTTTCCTTCCACTTGCAGCATAAAAGTGAAAAAGGTCTTTGAAAAAAAAAAATGACTATTCATTGCATAGTCCACTCGTTTGGTCTTACGGTTGTACAATGATAGCTGTCTAGTCCAACAGCGACGCGACGTTAGGAAGCCTTAACATAGCGTGCGTGAGTTCAGTAGAAGTGAGTAAAGTTGAGTAGACGGAGGCAATGAGCGGACGCGGCGGGAGACACGCGGGCGCGCGGGGCGGCGGCCGCGCTGCGTCAGAGAGTGCGCAGCGGCGCGCGGCAGTCCACGCGCGACATCCACTCTATGTCGCGCGTTGTCACCTGCAAACAGGAAAGATCACACATCATTACAACAGGCAAAGAAAACCTCACAGTAAAAGCTGATATACATACATTTTGGTAAATCATTGTGACTTTTCTCCTAGCAGATAAGGACACCTCAATCGGGAGTAGCAAACATGGCTGTTCTTAAGGTTAATCAGATCTCTGCCTGTGCTCACCTGGTGCATGGAGTACACGGCAAGCACGACGAGCACGTGCATAATGTTGTGCGAGTTGAGGCAGCGGTCCACCGTGCCCGGGAACCACTTCTCCGGTATGTGCATGGCCCCGATCACACCGCCGCCCAGGGATACCGCATCCTGGAACATTGAAAATGCCATCTTTTACCACGCGGATCTTGTTTCAATTTTTTTAATCGGTCCCTCAAACAAAAGACTGGGTGAGATAGACGCTCTTAATAAAATACTGTAATTAAGTTGTATCTCGTTTGGCTCAAAGTCAACCCAAAGTAGTTAGAATTGGTTGGGCAGATGTTAATTATGATGAAACTATACAGGTAAGAATAGTCTACAACCGATTAGGAAGGTATAGTTATGGTTAATAACGTGTATTTGAAATTTTGAATTATTCATGTTACTTAGGTAAGTACTATCCGAACAAAGGTGAGATGTGCACTTGTGCAGGCAATTCTTAGAAATTTCATTGCAAATTTCAAAAACTAATAGATTATTCTCAAGCCTTTCATTAATATTAAACGTATAGCAGGAACAAACGGGCGTGTTTTGAAAGAGTCACTAGGAGTAACAGTTTTCAATTAAGTTACACACTATTAGGTATAAGATGTTGATGAAAGAAATACATTATGGAAACTTTATGGAGACTGTTTAGATGAAGAATAAATCATCATTTTAATTTCATCATTTGTTTTTTTTTGTGCCGTTGGTAACTTATTAAGGAAAACGATAAACAAAAATAGACGACGATAACCTCGCATCATGATTCTAAGAAATCCTTTATTATAATTATAAATAAACAATTAACTCACAGTTTTAATAAGTGTTATAAAAAACAAAAGTGATGCACGGTGGTTTTGTCCTAACAATACTGTTCAACTAAGCATATGACTGATATCGTGCCATATATAATATTCGCGTCATAACTGTATCGATTAAGTTGGGCAGAATTAGCAAATAATACATATTCTAATAAATTACAAAAAGGCTTTAGATTGGCCTCAAATTAAGCCTGCGCACAATACACAGCTAGAGTTTAGTTTTAGAAAAATATTCGGCAATATAAACAAAAAACAATATTTTGTTCTAGGTCTATGAAGCCCAGCTTTAGACAAACTGAAATTCGAGCAGCACGGTGCTCATGGAGTAATTAAGGGCCCCGACCCCGAGCCGGGAGGTGACTGCTGATATTGGCAGCCAAAAGCATCTTTTGGACTGTCCCCAAGCTAACTTCTACTTCTCTTACTTCTTTAAGGACTTTCTCTAGCTCCACACTTGACGCCTTACGATACCGCAACGTCTGGCTCAACAAAAAGTGGTCATCTCGTGGTCTGTGCATCGCTTTCGTCCCGAACCTGTAGCCCTACTATGACATCTTATAGCAATTCTTATTCCACTGAGTGAAAGAGATGGTGCTAGACACCCTGTATAGCTCTGTCTCTTTCCCTCAGCGGAATAAGAATTGCTTTAAGAGGTCATAGTAGGGCTACTGGTGTTATTTTGAGCAGGCCGACCTCTTAACACCGTTGCCCAGTCTTCTGGGCAGTTGATCGATTCACATTTGGCCGCTGAGAAACGTAAGTTTGCGAACAAATTTATTCAAGTAGTGCTATAATTTTACCGGCCCTTATCGAATAACAGAAGGCGGTATAAAATGTAAAACAAAAATTAAATTGTGTAAAATTTTAGTACTCAGCAAAAAACAGTTTCAACGATTCGCGCCCTTATACAAGCAATTTTACAAAAACCATTTTTTTTCTTTTTTTAATGTAGGTAAATAAATAGATTTGGAACGTAAGGCATCATGTTTCAAATAACATGGCAATATAACGTTAAATTAATAAAACCTCTTTATTGCAACTTTGATTGAAAAAGAGAAAAAATCTCGCAAAGAATTATGCGGTTTTTTTTTTATAAAATACTAGCTGTGCATGCGTTGCAATGCAATTTTCTACCTACGTACACAAAAACCAATACTGCCTCTAGCTCTTTTTTCTCGAAGTATAAACCATTCTTGAACTTCAAAGAATATTTAAAAAAAAGATGTGGTTAAATTGTTCCAGGCGTTGTTGAGTTATGCGCTTACCAACACATTTTGCGATTCATTTTTATATTATAGAAGATTGTAGAGTAGCCAGTCTTGTTTAATTGCATTAAGCATGGGGGCCAGTCACGGTACTGGCCGGACTGTCCCGGCCCAGAAGTAAACAAACTACAACTTTGATCTAACATATCTCCATTAATATTAGTTAGCAGGCGTAAGTTAATTGTGCATTTTCATAACTGAAGCCGTACTGAAGGCCTGCGGGCCGGAGAAGGGGGTGGCGGTCTCATTTGAACCTAACGAGCTATGTAATCGCTTTACGCACTCCGATCCAATTACAAGCGACCTGTCATCATAAGGGGCTGTTTTGTGTATATTATTTATGGTAAATTAGTAAACTAACGTTATGGCAGTTTTGTATAGTCAAGACGAGTTACATTATTTTGTTTTGTTTTACTGTTTTGATCTTTCATCGGTATATGAATGAAGATGATAAGACCATTTTAGGGCTCCGTTGCCAAATGGCAAAAACAGATTCCTTATAGATTTGCCCTGTCTGTCTGTCCGTATATCACAGCAATTTTACTCCGAGACGACATTTAGTTAAAACTTGGAGAGTAGATGTCTTACACAAATATGATTCGAAATTATTAAAACAAAGGTGGCCCTCCATACATGCAACTGAGAGTTGAAAAAATATGTCTTCGTTTGTATTCGTGAGGTGTCCATATATAAGTCTTAAAATTTATATCGAGGTTTATTTGAAATTTTTCTTAAGTTAATAGTTGATGGGATATTTGCTTCAAAAATCGTAAAATATTGTATGTGGCGGGCCCGACTCGTACTTGGCGGGGTTTGTGGTTTAAAGACAATATTACAAGACTTTATTAAAACGTTTTTACTTGCTAGCGTCTTAATTGTTCCATTGCTGAACAAATTCTATTCCTCTTTATTCTGTGCGATATTTAGTCATATGACCAGATCGTAACACCACCTTCGCTGCGGTTAAATTTAAAACAACTATAAAAGAAAAAATGATGTTCCAGTATTTATTTCATATACGTACGGAAAATGAAATAGAATAAATTAAATATATAAATTCAAGCTGGGGCAATCGAATCTACCATCTACGGTTTCAATTATTTGTGCATATTAAAAAAAAAAACTGATTTCAGTTGCAGGTGATCGTTTGGCAATATAATCCGCATGTTCACTATAAACCTCATTAGATGACGATTCGGCTTCAGTACCTACAACCCAGCCTTCATGTCAGGGATTATGGAGCTGGCCGAGAGCCAGATAGCATAACGACTGAGCCAGCGACTGGCAGGCGGACCGACGAATAATCAAGTCAAATAAGAAAACAAAAGCTTGACTTTTGAATCCAATTGTAGAATCCGACCGTTATAGTACGAGATCCGGCTGCAGAATCAGTGTACCTATCGAGTATTTGCTGAAAACCAAATTTTTACACATATTCATGATTAGGAGAATTTATATCCACCAGGTTGCCTATCAAAATGTGGCCGCTAGTATTTTTAATTAAATTATTAATAATTCATAATCCGTAAGTTTTTTTTTCAATGAAATGTCGTCTACTTTACGGCAACATCTATAAAGACTCTGAAAAATTATGGTTGCCGTTGCGCACCTGGCCGCACCTCTTCGCAGCCAGGTATACACAGGTATGAATTTGTTACATTTATACACCCACAACGTACATTTATAATTTATATATCAAATTAAAGCTAATTTTTTTCTGTATATTATTATATACGGTTGCTTAATTAAATTTGGCCGCCAATAAGGGTTGCTGGCTAATAAATATAGTAAATATTAAAAGTAGAGTGAAAGAGAGCTAGCGCGTAACACCACTGTCTAGTCAGACGAGGATAGCGATGGCCAGCTGTCGGACGGTTTAAAGCCATTGCGCATGCGTCAGATGTTAGTGTTCTCAACGGATCAGTTGTGATTTTTATTTTAAGTTCGAAACCACGCTGTTTGGAGTACGTAATACACAACATAATATATTGCTGTTTTATTTGTGCATCGAAAAATTATCAATCTCGCACATTCCACCATGCTGGAAATCTTTAAAGGAAAAATTATTGCGGACCATCTTTGTTAATTCGATGTGGTTAAATGCTACTGAGCGGGATTGCATCAAGTTCAGCGCGGAAAATAATGGCTGGCTGCTGTTAGATGGTTTTTTAAAACCAACATGGTTCCTGGGAGATTCAACTCCAGCGCAAGTTGAGAATGTGCTGTGTGATTCCACGAACAAGCCTTCCGATAATAATGACGATACCGATATTTCTGATGAAAGTGATACCTGCGATGATAGTGTGACTGAGAGCTCCGATGATTCAGATTTTTAAAAAAGAGTCATGGAAGTATAAAATACATTTTAAAAATTCATAATTTGCTTAAACTGATGATTGATGAATATGTAAAATAAATGTAATACTTGAATAAAATTAAATCTTTTTTTCATACAGTACTTGTACAACACAATGTTTTTACATAAGTAACCTTGATTTTATTCATCATCAATATTCATTTTTTTTTGTAATTTTTAAATTTGTCATTGACTTTTTAATTTTTATTTTAGAAAAGAAAGACGTTTCTTTTGGAGTATTTATTATTTTGAGTCGTACCAACTATTGTTTGAATCGGAGGTTGAGAACACTAACATCTGACGCATGCGCAATGGCTTTAAACCGTCCGACAGCTGGCAATCGCTATCCTCGTCTGACTATAGTCTCCGCCAGATAAGAAAAAATTAAAAGTCATTGACCCGACTTGTACCAAAAAACTCCACAAAACTTCATTAGCGATCGCTCGTCATTCAAAACTGTCGGCCATATTGCACCGGTCGAGTTTCATAATACCAAACACTCATCCCAACGGAAATAAGTAAGAAATACGTAAATTTGAAGAATAAATTGTGGTATTTTTTTGGGCTTCAAAAAATAAATTTCAAACATTGAAATATGTAATTGCTGTGGTCTATGCATTTCAAAAATAATTTCCTTGCTGTATTTTTATTTTTCGATATTTCTTATGTTTTCAACTTATATTTCAATAGCAGAACATGCAATAACTGGATTTATTTATCCAGCTTTAACTCATATTCATAGAAGTATACAATGAATTTAAATAACCGAATTTTAAAATTCATACCAAAAAATCTAATTTTTTAGGTTATGCCCTCATACTCATGCGCTGAGTGTGACGTCAGAGCAAGTCAGGGGTACAGTACCTATCCACCGTTTTGTAATTAAGTACCTATCGCGTACTTCGTCTCGAGTGTCATTCCAAATTGGTTTGCGCATGGGATTGACTGAGCGAATTCATACTCGAAAACTTTGTATTTGTTATCTTGCTGTTAATTGTTCTTACTAAAGGTCGAGGAACGATTTTTCAAGGTTAAAGTTATTGCTAGACCCTTATGAACTTAGAGGATTGTATTGATGCTTTGGATGATTATAATTCTATAACTACATACATTCTTATATTATCACGGATGAACTGAAGTAATTGCGGGTGGATGTTTATGTGCAGGCGAAACGGTCTACCCACTTTCTTGTTCGCTTTTGCGATCAATGCCGCTGCCATTGTCACTTATGTCACTCACAACACGGCTGCTCCCAACACACAATTCTCACTGTAACTACTGTAACACTGTTTTCGGTTTTTACACAATTGTGTGACTCGTCTCTTAGTTATTTTGTGTTTTTTTTTTTTTTTTTTTTTTTACTCTTGTATAGATTCTTTTCTACCAATTCGTTTCGGACATGGTTGGCCTTGTAGATTCTTGGACGCTTGTTAACTTTTGTTAACGTATAATTTTATTTTATTTTTTGTAAAGTAAGCAATGACTTATTGTCGGGCCTACGTTGTCCTCTCATACTTAAGTGCTAACGCTGTAACAACAACATTGTAAAACCATATGATTTTAAAAGAGTAACAATGGAGTTTCTTGTCGGTTCTTCTCCATAGGAAACGACCAACCCTAACCGTGCATCTTTTCTCGACGTTTTATAAGTGCCCATGTAGGCCTATGTGAAATAAAAATATTTTGATTTTGATTAAGTTGAGCCCGAAATGGATCCATTATTATTAAAAAATATGTAATTCGTTACGATACTATGTGCCTATTTTTGTTTTTATTTGAAATAAATGATTCGAATTTGAATTTGGTATAAGGGTTTCATTGAGTACTACATATTAGGTACCTTCCAAAAAAATACGATTGAATAATAATTATGGTTTTGGCCAAAAGGTTTGTAACTCACACATCAAGGACGCCCCGTACCGCGATACGTTTGTTTACAGCGTGTGGCGACACTTTTTACTACTACACTTTACAAGTTTTCGTATCGTTTAAATACATTGGTACACGGGGGTTAACGACCTTTATTTTTTTCTTATCTGGCGGCGACTATAGTGGTGTTACGCGCTAGCTCTCTTTCAATCTACTTTTAATATTTACTATATTTATTAGCCAGCAACCCTTATTGGCGGCCAGATTTAATTAAGCAACCGTATATAATAATATACAGAAAAAAATTAGCTTTAATTTGATATATAAATTATAAATGTACGTTGTGGGTGTATAAATGTAACAAATTCATACCTGTGTATACCTGGCTGCGAAGAGGTGCGGCCAGGTGCGCAACGGCAACCATAATTTTTCAGAGTCTTTATAGATGTTGCCGTAAAGTAGACGACATTTCATTGAAAAAAAAGTCAATGAAATTTCTTACGGATTATGAATTATTAATAATTTAATTAAAAATACTAGCGGCCACATTTTGATAGGCAACCTGGTGGATATAAATTCTCCTAATCATGGATATGTGTAAAAATTTGGTTTTCAGCAAATACTCGATAGGTACACTGATTCTGCAGCCGGATCTTAGACTATTACTAGGTCGAATTTTGAACCATGAGCTTCTTTTTAATGCTGTCATTGAATTGGGTACGTCCTTGCGTAGGTGTACAATAATAGGTTAATACTGTTGTAGTTTTAATACTATCGTTTAAGATTAGTGGGTTTTGTTAAACAACGTTCTGGTGCACGGGTCGATATTCTTATCGATAATTCAACTTCACGGCATCATCAATATTATTGACGGGCTTGTTCCACCCACTGCCCACTGCTCAGAGCAGCTCGTGTTTGTGACATACCATTTTCCCAATAATTTTATCCGTCAGAATAAACGGGCCATTTACCTGAGTCACTTTTACATTTGCGGTTCACATTTATTTAAAAGCCTGTTACATGTGATAAGGTAAATTGAGACAGTTAATAACCACAAGCGAAGGAAGTCAGGTTTATCTTATCTTTTTAAATTACTCGATGACTTGTCGCACCTGTAACTATAGCAATCTGAGGTAGGTATACGTTTGTTTGCGATAGAATCGCTTGTTGTTATTTCATACGGGAAGTTTTTACAGTTGAAGGTGGTTTAATGGTTATCACTGCCAAATGGTTGGACATTTTCGTAAAATCGGTTCTATGCAGTTTCATCGGTACGTGTAACTAGACTCAAAAGCGTTTATTTTTTGTAACCAGTTGGATACTTTTTTAAATAGGTACTATATAATTTTATCCCAATACGATAGAGATCGAATTGAGTTGTTACATGTTTAACCTGTGTTAGGTGTTTAGACAAAGTTCAACAAACACAATCAAGTGCAAGACAATATTTTGTATCACGATACTTAATATTTTGATTTGAAACCGGCTGAAAACACCAACATCACAATTTTTTTTCTGTAAATAATAAACTACGTCATACCTACCATTATGCCGGTTGTGTTGTAAAGAGTTACTGAAACCGATTGCGTTACTTTCCACTACTCCTTCGGTTTGTTTCTTCTAAATTATGAAAATTATCAAAAGATTTTCCGGAGTTCAAAGTTTCAATTCAAGTTCAGACTAAATTCATACTCAATATATAAATGTGAAACTAACTTTGTTTTTTTGTACGTGTGTCATCTTTTCACGACCAAACGGCTGATTGGATCGTCATAAAATTTAGCAAGAAGATAGATTGCATCAGATAGACATAGGCTATAATTATCACGCTAATAATTTAGAGAGGTGAGCAATATTGAATTATGTTTATATTTCTCAAGTATTTGACAGCTGTCATGACATATATACGACAAGGCAAATCGTAAACCTGATTCGTACGAAGTTGATGACACGGTTGGCGCAATGGCGAAGCGATTGACTGCTGCGCTGCGTGTCGCGGGTTCGGTCCCCGCACGGAACAAATATATATATGACCTACAGATAGTTGTTCCGGGTCTGGCCGTTTGTCTATTTGAGTTTAAATGCACCCACAATACAGGATAAATTCCTAGTGTAGGGCACAGTTTTTCAACAAAATACACAGTTTTCTATAAAGTAACTATTTAAAGTAGTAACTAGTTGAGACGGCGACCTACAACATGTATTTTGTGGATACACTTAGTTACAAGCAACTCGCTAGTACTGACAGGAACTACTACGAAAATACCAAAGAAATGTAAATTAATACCACATTCCACTTATAGTGAGTAATACTGGTATATGAGAGATGAAGTTGTCAGCAGACAGTGGCGCTTCCATCCATCTCCCCACACCGCACCGGTAACATGCGGTCTCCATTACACACCGAACTAATGTGTTACGTAATACCACAATATAATATTACACTCAGATCGGTTTACGTACACAAAGAAATAATGTGTTCAGGATTTCCACGTTCCGCTTCCGGTCTCACCGCCGAAACCACTCTACGTAAAAGATTTTAGGCACTTCACTTGAATAAGTTGAAGAAAATCTCGTAATGTAGGAATTAAGTAAATTCAATTAAAATACTTTCATTTGAAAAGCCATTTTAGAAGCTTTAATTTCTGTAAATTATTATCTTCCATTTATATTTCACTCGAAGTAAAGTGCTTGAACATAAAATCATAGATGACCATACCGTGCAATGAGTAATGTGACTGTGTGTGTCTTTACATTACTTAATTAAAATGTCTAATCGATCGATTCATTTCGTTTTATTAATTAAATTTATCATCATCATCAACAGAATTTCGTGTTGTCATAATTAAACTTATACACTACGAAATTATTTATTTTGTGTTGCAATTCCGTAAAAAATTAAGGGAATTTAAAATAAAGGTGTGAATTTGTAAATACATTAACGAGTACCGATTATCTTGCTTAGAGCCATTTATATTGGTAGTATAGTGTACGGAACCCAAGTCATTTGGCAGTGTTCCAATCCCATTGTGTTCGTATTGAAAGGGATGGAGACGAGCCTGGGTTGTTTCACGAGCTTTGCTATAACTATGTAACTACACAGTAATTATTTAGTGTGCCAGTAGGTTTCTAGTTTGTAGGCAAAGGTTATGGTTTTATTGATCTCTCATAGTAGCGCTGTGTTTTAAGCTTTTTGGCATGTGAAAGAATCGTAGTTTGTTTTGTTGTTCATTGAATCGAAATGTAGATGAATAATAATTATTCTATGTATACCAATAACACAGTCTCAATGATTGGCAATATTAAGCTCTACTGTCGTCTGCCACCATTATGAAAAGAAAAGAGAACAAAAACAGTATTCTTATGTGTGTTAAATTTACCTATATTGTATCTTTCCTGATTACCTAGGTAATTTGTGTTAGAGGTGCCTGAAATTTGCAATAAACACCAGTTAGGGCACCTAAAAGGTAGCTAAACGTCTTTTAGTGCCGCTAACAATTGTATACTACCTCTAAAATGTGTAAATACAAACAAGGAGACCGAATGAAGAGCTGTTACACAATTTACTAGCATTTAATTATTTAGGACCCTACTTTGGTTTGTTATTGCTGATCTAGATCGAGGTTACATGGTATTATTTTTGAGGAAGATGGCGCCATGATTTTATTATCTAGTTTCTATGTAATTTATGAACAGTACACGAAAGTGGATGGATGTAATATCAATAATAAGGATGTATGTTTGTGTGAGTGCGAGTATGAATTTTGAATTTTAAATAGTTTGGATTGCTTGATATTATCATAAGTGTGTTATCGAATTAAGGTTATTTTATATCACAAACATTTAGTCAGAATTAATTAGCACATGCTTTTCGCTCTCGCATCTTTATTGTTGCTTGTTGTGAATGATATTTTTCCTGTCGTTAATTGAAAAAAGTGCCATGAACGACAACGAGAATGAAATGAAAGAGGCTTTAGTCCTGCAGTGGCAGGACACAAATGGCAGATAGTTATAAATTTATAATTAATAAAGGTAAAGTGGTTCTACATTCGCTTAACGAATGTCATAAAAGCATCAAATTATAATAAGGGCCTCGGTTGATTGATCGCGTGTTCCTTAGACGTAGCAGAACCATCAATAAACAATTATTATATCGTTACGAGCAACACTTTCCATGCGCTTATAAACAACAGTCGACGTGGAAAAGTATGTTTCTATCTAAAAGGTATATTTGTTTTTATTTATTTGTCTTTCTTGTCGGCATTGCTTGGTAATTTTTTGAGATTCGAAAGGTGGGAAATTTGGGATAATATTTGTTCAATGTACGTCCTAGGGCTGATTTTTCCAGAATAAGAAATCTTTTACACATGAAACAAAATTAACGTTTTGTTCAAAATTAAAGAGGTAAAGATTACTTTCAAAGTTTGGTACTATTTTACTGGCTGTTGCAGTTTCTATTATTACCATATTTAAGGGATCTTTAACACATTCGTGATTTTTAGGGTTCCATACCTCAACAGGAAAAAACGTAACCCCTATAGGATCATGTCAGATCATGATCAGGTCCATCCATCTGACTGTCAAGATCTTTTCTCTCGGGAACTCGTGGAGGTATCGCGTTGAAATGAATATCATATTCTCAAGTCTGCGCTGTGTCTGCGCTTTAGGATGTTTTTTTTTATCGAGCCGCCTAATATAGGTATATCATGTTTTGATTTTCACAAAGCCTTTGGTCATATGTTAAATTTATTAAATATTTTTTCATGGTTCTTTGTTATATTTGTGGATTTCCAGAAGTTCAAATATGTTTAAAATTGGTGAACTTCGCCTCAGAGATATTTAAGTTTAGCCATGCCTTTCTTTTGTTCAATTAACAAGCTCCATGATGAGAAGACGAATACACACAACAAACAAAAGCGAAATTATTCGAATAAATCTCGTGTCAGCATCTAAGCTCGGGTTACAATTATGGCTGAGTGTCTGACATTTATTGCCAGACTCCCCGCGTCTTTAGAGCTCGACGAAAATTAGTGACAGATATAACGTAGTTTGGCAATATGTCTGAACACAGCTTATGTGAGGAGAAATTTCGTAATGCTGTCATTTGTTTAGCAGCAAACTTATTTTGGTGCGCAATTAACGAAACCTCTATTAGCTTGTTAATGTATAAAGATTTGCAATTAAGGTAATCTATATATAAAAAATAATTACTGTGGTTAGTCTCGCTAAAACTCGAGAACGGCTGAACGGATTTACCTTTTCTTGGTCTTGAAATGTTCGCGGAGTTCTAGGGAAGGTATAATAGGTGAGATAAATTCGAATAATTGCCGGGAAAACCCTCAAAACAGTCCTTTTCTATTTTCCATACAAACGTTTTCTAAATAAAATGCAGAGTCAAAATCCTTACTAGTAAAAGCGAAAGTACTAGGCTTGCATGAATTCACGGTGAAATTAATTTCAGCAGTTTGATTCTTGGACTCAAGTTGTTGATAGAACCAACTTAGCTTTACCGATATGGCTGAAAATTGGTGACGAGGTACGATGACGAGCATAGAACCAGGAGACGGACATAGGATACTTATCTACATACTTTTCATCCCGGTAAGAGAAGTAGGGTAGGTAGGGTGGGTGGGTAGGTTAGGTTAATCCTTACTAATAAATGCGAAAGTACTAGGCTTGCATGAATTCGTTCTCAGAAAAATTTAACTTACTAAATTTGAAAATCGGCTTATTATTTATTGCCTTTAAGGCGGAACAGAGTTCGCCGGGTCAGCTAGTATGAAATAAATAAAAATTGTAGTAAATAAAAATATACGATACTGCTTTTTTTGCGGATGGGAAATCAACAAATAACTTTCGGGAATGTCAGATGACTTGTACTGACTAAATCCCATGTTCCTTCTCTTACCCTTTATGTTCCAGGGCCGCGGTATCTCTTTCGAACAACCTACAACCCTGGATACGATACTGCTTAAATTATTATTTGTAATTTGTTGTGTATTTCCCTAATCTTAGTTTAGTGTAGGTCCTATTTTGTCAACTATCGTAATCATCTGCAACAGTATCGGTATGAGAACGTATTAATTTACTGTGTTATTTATCCGCAAACCATGCATATGCTCATCTTCAATTAGATTTTCTAACATGAAATATGTGTAAACTTTATACCTGAACTATTTTTAACACATTCCATAGAACTTAGAACCTACCTACACACTATCTGGCCCATCCTTTGTGAATCTATCTATCAACCAAATATATATCAACCAAAACGAAAAAGCCTTACATACTCTTATGTAAACATACAACCCAACGTTTGTCTGTGGCATAAAAACTATTTTGACCTACCACGTATTTGGGAAACATTTACAGTTTTCGTGTTAGCTATTGTTTTGTGGTTGACCATATTTTCTACATACATATGCTACACAGTTACATAGACTCCCAGTGCAAGTTACATCTGTGTGACGTCACAGGCCACTAAAGTGGGCTATAAATTGCACGTGTCAGCAGCAGGGAGTCTGGACATGTGCCAGTTCCTCGAACATAAAGCTGCAAAGCTGTGCTCCTGATAATTGCACTCTACATCAGCGTCCAAAGAATTTTATGGTTGATTGGAAACTTTGTAACACATTGAATGCAAGACCGCGCCAACGGATTGGGTGGAGCTTTTAGAGGATTTAAGATATTCCAGAAACCTTTTCTCATTTAGAATGCGTTTTAAATTCTGTTCTATGAGTGATTTTTGTTGTGATAAGTCTTTCTGTTATTCAGCTTAAATAATGAATGAGTAAATTCTAAGTGCAAAATGAAAAAATAGTTACTCGCAATAAAAGAAGGTACATACAATAAAATTGCCTAGACTTTAATCAATTGCAAAACCTTGGTTCCGTTCACATTTTCTGACGATGCGATTTGTCCATGCCATGTCCATTCAGGCATGCTCTAAATCATATATTTCGTTTATTTGTTACGTTTTCGCTTTTGCAAGATTTTGGCACAAACACCTTTAAGTAACGTCACACTGAAACCCATCATCATCATACCTGCAAAAAAACGTGCAGTATAGCGTGCGGGTCGCCGCCTCCGAGCCGAGATGCACGCGCGCCGGCCAACAGCACGCGCATGCAGAACGGAGCCGCGAAGCACAGCCGCCGCTCCCACGGGGACCACGCGCGCATCGCCTGCGAAGCAAAGAAAATTGACTTGCCGATCTCTTCAAAGCTTTCTTCAAACAAGCCTTAAGACAAGCAATAGTAGGAGAAGCCACAGCGCGGTGTTTTCCGATGGAGATCAGAGAACACCGCTACTGGTTCCATTATTTTATTACGACTCGACCGCAAGGTAAGTCATGGAAATGTCTTATTAAGATAGTTATATGCCTGCTGAAACCATTCTTCATATATAATATGTCTCAACAAACATCGATTCTTAGTTCAATTAGCTATATAGTCTGATGCATCTTATCTATCCATTCTTAGGAAGCTTATATAGTCAATAAGAAGACTGTGGATTGAAAAACCTAGTCAAGATGCTTCGGTTATCGTTAATATCCTTAAAACTAAGCACATGCTTGTTCAATGCTACACATAGTTTACCTTGTAAAGTCCGATGAGACTGCCGAGGCTGTAGACAGCGAGCGCGAGGTACCGCAGCGGGGCTGGCGCGCAGTACACCGTCGCCGTCACCATCGGGATAGCCCCTGCAGACAAACAAAGTAATGTTTTAGTGGACGTTAAGCGAATGATCAACACGATGAGTACGAAGTGATGGAAGGTACAGTCAGTGACACAATGTGCTTACTCCCTTTGAAAGTTGCATTGCTCCTTGGAAAAGGGCGATGTTTGGCTATAGCTATTAAATAATAGTCCAAAAATTTTAAAATAATTATAAAGTAAACTACACCGCTAGACATGTAGATAGTTAGGTACCAAACGTGTAAGCGAAGTATTTTTTGTACCGTTCGACTTTTTATGAAAAATGGCAGCTGAAATGTAGCTGCGGGAAATATCGGAACGGAAAAGTTCCGACATAAATCGACGTTGTAGATGGCATTCCTTCCTGTTCGACATTTTAAGTTACATTTAATTCATAAATACTTTTCTTGTGGAAATAAAATTGTATTTACATTGTTAAATGTCATGGACGTGGACGACAAATTAATTATTACTTTTATCTTCCATTTGCATTTCGCTTAATTGAGGTGATTGTGTGTTTACGAGAGAAACGTTCAGATTAAATAAAACATCACAAAATCTGGGTCATCGTGACTTATTGCAACGGAGGTCATGCGTAGAACTTTTGCTCTTCTAGCGTTCATCGTATTCTTTTACTCTGGCTTGCAGCCAGGTCCTGTTCGTTGGGTAAGTGTTAGGCGCTAATTGCTATAAATAAGGGAATAACGTTCATAAAGGATGAACTATTGCGATCTATTCAGTAGGCATTTTTGACTCTCTTTTTATTTCTGTCATTATGTTTTTTCTAGAACGGCGACGTTTCTGAAAATGAAGTCCAAATCATAGAAAGAAATTTTGAACCGCTCATAACATTTTTTAAACTTAGCCCTTATTGTCTCATTTCTGGGTAAAGGCCTCCCTCTATTCCTTCCACTTCTCTCGATGGTCGATGCTTTTTCTTGCCAAATCGTGTGGAAGCCATTCTTCACTCACCATTTATATTTCCATCTTCATTTTTATGGTGATATAAATATTTAGACTTCGTTAAAATTACGCTCAAAGTTAACTTAGTATATGGAAAACAAACAGAGCTTTGACCTACATAAGTTACACCATTCAAATTAAGAATGTCCGGCTGAACATACAAGTCATTACATAACTAAAGCATGATTACATATTGTAAGCCCAAAATGTTCCTCGTTAGTTGTCAATCTAGTGATTGATGTGTTTTTAATGATCTTCTTTCCCAAATAAGTTTTATTGTAAGTAATAAATCCTCTCGGTAAGCAAGTCGTGTTCTTTTTGGGTGCAGATGTTGCGAGACGAATGTAAGATCCTTTCTTCGGAGCTCATTTAAGAGGGTTTAGTCCGCGGCACCGCCATTTTGTATGTTTTCTCCAAAAAACTGTTTTGTTGTTTTAAAGCAAAGCTGAACTGAACTTCACTTCTGTCGTAAAGAGCTTAGTTGAAAAATAAGAATTAATGTTGTTATTTCAAGTGCACTTTCTTAATGAGGTTGAAAAACCTTGTTTATTGGGAAGGAATTAATAACGGTGAAGTAAAACAGTGCCACTATTCGTTTGATATCTCAGCTAATACGGAACATGAAATATGTGTCAGGGAAAAGAAATCACAAAATTCTGTCATCATAGTTTTTGTGATAAAAGCAAAACAAGTTTAGTACTGTATAAATTGCAGGCTTCGTTAAACTTCGACGTGGCAATATTTATTGTTTACTGAAACTTAAATTACCGATTGTTTGCCAATACGGATGCGGGCACGTATTTCGGGTTAGAATAAATATAGCTCGATTTTATGGTCATCCATATATACAATCGAGATATAAGTATTTTACAAATACTTTTATTTATGTACCTATTTGGTGAGTTGCTATGTGAGTAGGTACACAGTTCGAGTCCCGGTACAGATCTCTGACTATAAACATTTTATACCGGATTTTTAAACATTAATCATGTTTAAAAATGTTCTGTTTTCTTTAATAAAGCAAAAACAAGTTGTTACGAAACACGTGCAAGTGACTGCATGAGAACTTTCCTCATTTTCGGGAAGCCGTCGACCTTGCCAAGCATAAGCTGCAAATTTTATTACATCGAAGCAAATTACAAGACTTATATACATCTTATGTAGCCGCCAGCGCTTTTACTTCGCAAATTTTCCTTATGTTTTCAGTAAGTTTTGTTTAGAATGAATTGTAATTGTAATTGGCGGGCCTGTTGGTCCAGTGGTTAGTGGCCCTGACTGCTGAGCCGGAGGTCGTGGGTTCGATTCCCGCCCAGGACAAACTATGTGTGATGAGCATGATTGTTTGTTCTGTGTCTGGGTGTGATTTATCTATAATATGTATGTATTTATAAATTATATAAGTATGTAGGTATATCAGTTGTCTGGTTACCATAACACAAGCTCTGCTTAGCTTGGGATCAGATAGCCGTGTGTGAGTTGTCCCAAGATATTTATTTATTTATTTATTTGTAATGCTAAAGTTGTGCTTCTAATATATCGTATCTAAATTTAAATAGTGGTATTCAGTAGATAGCAACGGAAAAGACGAAAAGAAGACTCAGGCGGGTGCTTTTCAATTTTAAACTTTAATTTTTTACTCATATACGGCGTTTACTGTTTTTTTTTAAACGTTAGGTGGGGCAACGTTTAAAGAAAGATATTTCTCCTGTATCGTGGGTGCTTTTACAAACATATAAACTCACATACACAAACAGCCAGACGGCCAGCGATAAAGATAAAGTTACCATCTATGTTTCATAGCTCATCTAAAGTGATTGAATTTTTAACCGAGTGTCAGGATCAACTTTCAAAGTGAATGTCCTTCCCCTAGTTGTGTAATTTTGGTTCCCTCCCTCTTGTTTGTGGCTCCAGAGGGGCCTAGAGGGGTGCACGTCATCCTGGGATTCCCCACTAAAGGTGTTAAGATTAGTCATTCGATATAACGGGATCGGGCGAAAATCCCTTTATTCTGTTGGATTAGCACCTTTTTGGATTTATCAGATTTGATGGTGAGATTACGTAAGTGGTTAGCTAGGTGACATAATATTTTAATTAGATTTTGTTTTAATAGCATTCTACGGCTTCAGTCAACAGTGAGCCTCCTAATAACAATTAGGTATATAGAAGGTTCACCGTTGTCCGAAGGGTACTCTGGTAAAAACTTCGAGATTGACAGAATTATCAGTGATGATAATGCATACTCTCAAAAGCACTAAAAAGCACTTTGCTCGTTAAGTCCAAAGTCACAAACACCAAAGATATCCTTTAAAAATACAAAGGAAGTAGAAACAAAATCTTTTCATGTCAGGTTGCACAGAGCATTTTCAATTGGCAAATGCGTTCCAGTTTGCTGGCTTACGAGTTTCGAGTTTACGACTCCCAAGAGTACGGAGCTGTAACAAAGACTTGTCATACTTTGATGTATCTTTTGTCCATGGAGGCTTAAGACGATGCTTCAGTTAAAAGTCGGATCCGTTTTAGCTTAAGGGGGAGCTTCGCGGATGTGCTTCGGTTTCAGGATGTTATATTTTTAGAAGCAACAATGAAACGTGTCCCATGTTTGTCTTCTGATCATCGGTGCTGTGAAGTGGATTATCTTTCTTTTGTGCAAATATAATGTTAATTGAGTTTTCTATCTTCCTTTATACAATGTACACTCAAACTTTTGCCGCCTGCACTCTGAGAAAGCTTTTCACATTGTGATAGAGGTGTGCAAGTGGCCACATACTGGTCTAACACAATATCAAATTCATCGACATGTTACCTATCCTTACTAATATTATAAAAGCGAAAGTGAGTTTGTTTGTTTGTTACGTCTTCACGCCTTAATGGCTAAACCGATTTTGATGAATTTTGGTACAGAGATAGCTAGGATCCCTAGAGACGGACATAGGTTTTTATCTCTTTATAACCCCCCACTTCCCTAGCATAGGTGTAAGTTTGTATAGAGCGTTCCAATTTTCAAGGTAGAAAGCTAAAAATTGGTATTCAGAGTATTTGTCACTAACCAACACATAGTGCATAACTTTGTTTTGGAAATCTGGCCCCAACCCCTTAAAAGACGGGATGATGAATTTTATATGGGACTTTCCGCAGTTTTCAACGTAGGAGCTCTTTGTTATCAACAAAGAATACCTGCAAATCAGGAACTGTGTTACTCCGAATTTAACGAGAGCGAATACGCGGGCAAAAGCTAGTTACTTATATTGTAACCAGCTTAGTTGCATACAGTCATGCTGACTTACCTTCCACATCCGAAAAAGTTTCATGAGACGTGAACAACTTTGTTGTAGTAAACGAATAAAAATCTTTTTACTACAACAAAGCCGCTCACGTCTTACATCACAAGCAAATAAACTACACGTACACAGACTGTCATATGTTGAACAAACGGTAAAGTCCATGTACAGACAGTGAGTCATGTTTGAGGATTACTACTCATAACTAGGGCACGTTCAGACTGCCGCCTCTGCTCTCCGCGTGAGTTGTGACGTGTCCTTTGTCCACACGATCGTTCACTGTTTATTGCCATTTGATGCGGAAACTATCTAAAGTAAAATAGTTCGTATATTTCGCTTTTTTTTTTATCGCTCGAGTAATCTTGAGATTGGTGTTTTGGTCAGAGGGAAAAATAGGGAAGTTTAACACACAATTGTTTGAAAAAACCGAAACTAAATAATATCCAGATTATATGATATCGCAATATTAAAAAAAATGTTTAGTGAATACAATTATTGAGGTATTCCATGAAGCGCACCCAAACGAAGCGCACCCAGACGAAGCACACCTAAAGTATTCCACTTAGCACACCCGTAGGTGGGCTTCCGATAAAAATTTATAATAATTAATTTCCTATTCCACGAAGCACACCTAAGACTATCACTCGCATAGTGCGGGGACTAAGAAATAAAAATGTCGATAAAAGAAAATATTTATTATTTAAAAGACTAACTTAAATTTCTAACATCATTCAGTTTCATTATAATAATGTGACACAATATTTGTCATTTTTGTAATCTTACTATTTAAAATCACAATTATCTTACCAAAAGAATAATTATTTTTTAACTATTTTTCTATTATTTTTGAGTCGGGAATTCAGTGGCGGGCGCACGTGTTGATTATTAGCGCATCATGTATACGTCTTATCTATGGGATTTATATATGAACATTATGAAAATTACATGTATTGTATCACATTGTTAAGATGAAACTGAAAGATGTTAAACATTTAAGTTAGTCTTTTAAATAATAAATATTTTCTTTTATCGACATTTTTATTTCTTAGTCCCCGCACTATGCGAGTGATAGTCTTAGGTGTGCTTCGTGGAATAGGAAATTAATTATTTTAATTTTTTATCGGAAGCCCACCTACGGGTGTGCTAAGTGGAATACTTTAGGTGTGCTTCGTCTGGGTGCGCTTCGTTTGGGTGCGCTTCATGGAATACCTCCAATTATTGATCGAGATATTTTGTAGGCTTTTTTTGCGGATGGGAAACTGGGAAATCATCTTTTAACTTAACTCGGGGGTTAGTATCAGTCTTGTACTGACTAAAACCCACCCATGTTCCTTCTATTGCCCTTTATGTTCCGGTGCCGCGGTTGTCTCTTTTGAACAACCTACATCTTATGCAGGCTTATATTACTAATCTGATAAATAAAGTTTTCAATCACTGCTTACTTAGTAGGTACATTTTATTTCTCCGCTCTATAACAATTCAGTTAGTTAGTCAATTCCGCGGCGGGTGCAGTGACTAAAACTCACGACCTTTTTCAGTAAACGAAAAATAGTTCTGTCATAAATCAAAAACTATGACGCGTTATGTAGGCCTTAGCAGGTTAACTGCAGAGTTGTCTATTATTAGAAATTGATAATTGAACCCAACTATTAATTTGGCGACCTAATAATTTTATAAATAATGTTTCATCAGCGTTTTCCTGCCCATACCCTGCCCTTGCCCTGCCCAAATTATTTGAGGGTACGAATATTATATTCGTCAGCTATAGGAATTGAACTACGTTGGACTTAGTTTTTCGTTAACTGTGAAAATAAAAAGCTTGTAGAAATTAAAGATTAAATAAAAAGTGTGAAAGACACTACATTCGATTTTAGTGCGCCTAAAAACAGTCAATTTTCGATGCAGTGTTTTAATAATATTAAAATTACGTATTATATCTGATACGAGATAAAACAACGTAGGTACACTCTCATATTAATAATATTACGTTATTTTAGGTTACCTACAGTCACCTGGCTCCAGTTTGCTTAGGTCTAAAATACCACTATTTGACCCATTATTTCGCTGAACTGTAAAAGTCAGCTGAATTAGGTTACAGCGGTATTTAGGGACGCGAGACTGTTAATGTTTTATATAAGGTTATTAAATTCCACAATGTTGTAAAATGTAGGTTTTGTTTATTATTTTGAGCACTAAAAACTGCTTATTTAGGGTGTGAAAATGAGTTAGGGCGGGACCGGGATGGTTCGACTTGCACTTGGTCGGTTTTTAAACGAAAAGAAAGAGTTTGGAGATTTTTAATTTTACTAGCTGTGCCCAGCGGTTTCACCCGCTGCTCACTTATGTATGAAAATTAGATGTTGGCCGATTCTCAGACCTACCCGATATGTACACAAAATTTCGTTTAAATCGGTCCAGCCGTTTTGGAGGAGTATGGGAACGAAAACTGTGACACGAGAATTTTATATATTAGATTTTTCTGTACACGGGAATAACTTCGTTTTTTTTTTAACTCTATTACATTACAATGTTGTGGAAAGTGATGAATAGCAAACCCATACTTCGTCACATATCCTTACTAATAAGTATTATAAAAGCGAAAGTAAGTTTGTTACGTCTTCACGCTTAAATAGCTAAACCGATTTTGATGAATTTTGGTACAGAGATAGTTGGGACCCTGGAGACGGACATATGCTTTTGTTTCTTTTTTAAAAAGATTGAGATATGAGGGAAGAAAAGGGAAAACTTAGTATTGCTATTACAATAAATAAGGTGCAAGGGCAAAAATTACAGGTAGTAGGTACCTGTAAATCAGGAAAGGGGAACTGTGTTACCCCGAATTTAACGCGAGTGAAGCCGCGGGCAAAGGCTAGTGTTGCATAATTATGCCATTCTGACATCCATCAGTCAGAAGTAGTTTCTGTTTGATCATTTGGGCATTCGTTTGCAGGCGGCCTTTGTCCAGCAGTCTGTGAGTACAATATTGTTTCATTTTGGAAATCGCAAAGATAAGGACCCTCTTTGATTAGATAATGTTTATCCCCTCCAGTGTAGTGCTATCCAACCTTTTGACCATGTCCACTTTCAGGCGAAGTGTTCACTTCAATCGATCTTGAAAATCTTTAGAGGATGAGCATCGGTCTCCTAAAAATGTGCGATAACCATTCAAACTGGTTTGAACAGACTTTGTTAATTTGTCATACACCAAGTTTGTGTAATAAACACGTAGTAAACCTTCAAGAATAAATGCTCTAAAAATGGTGAAGTGTGCAGCAAAATGAACTTAACTTTGTTTTCTACTTTCGTAGTTTTGCAGACGAAACAGCTTAAGCTGCTTAAGCTTTGGGGATTTACCGCATTTGATATAAAACACTGCTACACGTTACACTTTGGCAATAAAACGTTCGGGGGTAACATTATTTTACTTAAAACCATGGTTTCTTTTATTTACTTTAAAGATACATCATTTTAAGCTTAGTCGCAGTTAAGTATAAAAAAGGCCGTAAATTTTTAACATCCATATTTTTGACAGTAGTAAGTCTCACATGATATTTTTGTTTTATGATTTGGTTTAACGAACGGCAATAAAACGAGTACACACAGCGACATATCAAGCTATCCAAAACCAGATTATGCGGATCTCTCATTGTACGAACCCTCTTTACCAAGCGAGGTGACTTTATAATAGAAATGTATAGCTTGATATGCCGCCGTGTGTACAGTAGTAGCGAACCTAAATCTGGACAATAAAGTTTATAGGGATTGTTTGTGGCCCAGTGAGCGAACAGCAACACTGGGGCAATGGAGCGGCTAACGTTTTATACAGTGTGTCCTTGCGTATATTGTACAACTAAAAGTTTGGGGTTATTCGGGCCGTTCTGATATAGACTGTCTGTGGTGTCACAAAATAAAATTTAATAAATTTGTTAGTTTTTCAAACGAGACCTAACGTCAACCGACATTATCAGCGACATATCCTAAAAAGCATTACCACCCAGAAACAAGGCAATGTTAAGAAAACAATAATTTGACGAAAATCATTATAATTGTAATATAAAACTACACCAAATCTTATTAAAATTTACTCTCGGGATTAGTCAACAAAAACAGCCTATAAATGGTGTTTTTGTAGGGCCGGAGCAATCATCGATATTTAATAATTCAAATAGACTCTTATTTGATTGATAATTTCTGTTTCAATATGTTTTCGGGTATCACCGCGTCTAGCGCGTACAATTTAAATGTAAATCAGGGTATATTTCTGCAATAATGCATTGAATTTAAGTTTGCAAGTACTCAATTGTTTTTAATTTATCGCTGGATATATGAGACTTTACATTATCTCAAGAGATAATAACCTGAAGGCATCGCACAAGCGAGGTTAACAGGTAAATTTTGTGAAATTGATCGTTGGTTTACTAGGTTCAAAAATGATGAGGGCCAGAACATTAATGTGTACAAAATTTTCGTGCCACAACTGAAAGGCATTATGCTATATGGTTTCAGCAAGACAGAATAATGCCAAACAGGGTGCGATACAATGTATATGCTCAAAAGATAGCAGCGATTTTGCAATGGTATTTAAAAACTCCTTTTCAAAAATAACATCGGTTACCAAAATAGTAATATAGTATTAATCATCCTAGAAAAGTAAATGTTGTAGGCGCCGAAAACAGCCCTGCTCGGTCACCTGAATATTAGATTACGTAAAGGTACGCATGTTTGCGCACTTGACGTACCTACGCTGAAATCCGTACAAACATACAAATAGAGATAACAATGTTTGTATGTTAGAGATTTCAAAATAACCTGTTTATTTGGCGTAGGCGTGCTACGGAGCTACGCAGTTACGAGTTTCGTAGCAGATTTCGTAGATGGGCTATTTTAGCTACAGTTTTTTTTATGAGGCTAGCGTTTATAGATGAATGGTGGACGTTCCATGTAGGATAATAATATTGTGAATTTGAATATCGAATATTATTTTATAATAGTATTTTGAAACCAAATATCTACAGTCTACAGCCCTTGAAAATAAAAAAATGCGCCATGTCAATAAGATTATATGGAAAATGTGTACATTAGTATCGCATTGTGATGACAATAGAAGATGGTAATGAATATGACACGGAGCATGCGAAACAGAATGTAAATAGGTCGTTAACATTATGTACCTTTTATCCCACAAACTTTTAAGCAAACGGATGTCGCTGTACACAAATAAACACAAGTTGTGCACCAAAACAGGGGTAAGCGTAGATTAGGTAAGCAGCCAGCTATAACCTCAGTTAATGTTTACCCCAAACGTCATGGGCAGGCCTGCCCAGCCAGCATAAAGTTACGCATTGCCCGTCATTCTCCAACTCTTACGTGATTAGGATAAATCGTTTCCTACCCGCTTGTTTGGACCGAGCTGTCGCAAAAAATACCCCAGTCCGGGTCACTAGCGTTTATGTGATGTTAGAGACGTATTTCATAGTGTAGTAGATGTGATAGTCTGTGATTTGACTGATGAAGTTGAATTGACTGCAGAATTTAAGTACTGTGTTGATTATGTATTTAGCAGTCAGTCACTATTTTGCTCAGGGGTACTGTCTGAGATGTACTGTGTAAGTATGCGTTTAATAATTAAAACAAATAAAACTATTTTGGTGGATGGGTAGGTACTTCTTTTTTTGCGGATGGTAAATCATGCGGAATCAGCCGGAGTTAATGACCCCTTCTTAGTTTAAATGAGTGGATAAATAGTCGTTTGGTTGGAGCGACATATCCTTATCTGTACGTTCTACTAAAACAATGTACGGAGGTGAGTATGGCGAAAGGTATTCAACATTGGATACTACAATTCATTAGGTTTTAGATAATATTTTTGTAAAAGGAGACTCAAAATTGGATTACTTAAGTATTTTATTTAATAATTGTAGAACATTTTAGATCTATTATCGCGGTCATGTACACGCATAGGACAAAGATTTCAATTCTGCAAAACTGGATCCAACGTATAATGATTCTATCAACGACATTTGAGGTACACTAACTTGATCCATTGTATGTAGTTTTATGTTGTGTTTTCTTAAGATATTCTTCAGCACGCAGCTATGACAAAAGATAAAAATATAATATATAAACTAAGTAAATAATAATTAAGTAATACAAATTAGTATTCCAAGCCAGAATGTACATCTCATACCAAAATAATTATGCTTGAATGTCAACTGTCAAGGGTTTGGTGTTGCCATGGAAAAAATATGCTTTATTTTACTGGCAGCTTCGTATTGCAAACCTTTAGGAGTTTAGGATATTTCGAGTGGAATTCACGCTACATTTTAAGTTTGAGTATTAATTTGTAACGTTTCGACAATATAAGGTGCCCAAAGTACGTATTTTTGCCGTAGAAATTCGGCAATTTCTTTATTTTCATTAGTTTTCTCTAAATGGCAAAGTGTTTGACAAGATCTCTTTAAGGGATTACGTAATATTTATTTTAGCTAAGCTTGATGAAGGTACTACAAAACCTAGCCTTTCAGATTTGTTTATTTGTTGCCTACAACGGCCCGAATTTAGGGCAAAGGCCACTTCACAAACAGAGGACAAAGATCATTCTTTGTCCTCTGTTCGAAAACTGGAATCAATCTCATGATTGATCACCATGCTTGCTCAATGTGGGTTGGCGACATTAGATCGAAGTCCAGGGATTCCTCGCTAGGTTTCCCTTCACCGTTCAAACTACTAATAAGGACATACTACTTTTATAAAAGACAAATTTTAGCTTAGTGCCTTTCAAGTTAAATGTGTAGTGACCGTGGATGACAGTATTGAGTTAGTTAAAGCGAGAGTGTGTGAGAGAGAAAGAGAACTCTCATGTGTGATAACGAAACATCAGTTCGTCTATATTTACAACAACTTCCAAAACAATTCGGAGTTTTTATACGTGAAAATAAATCTATGTTTGCAAAATACCTTTATGTAGAGAAAATTCTCTTTATTCTAGGTGCGAATAAATAGGTGCTCGTGTTGATCAAGAGATCAATGGACCGCACTTCTAATTTATTGAGACAATCTTGTTGATACTGGAATCAAGGCTTTTACTTTGAAAGATAAACAAACGACCAGTTATCTAGAATGAATGGAAACAGTAATTATATGTTATGTGTTAAGGGAGATGGGAGATAGACAGATGTACCTACTTAACAAGGCCGAACTAAATACATCAATCTCACCATTCAGAATCTTTCTTTATGTTAAGAGTTGAGTGGTAATCCTCTTACGATTACCACTCAACTCTATATAATACCTATCACTTAACTAGTTATCATGTGTAGGCTGAGCATCTTAGTTGCAAAATGGTGTACAAATGGATATCAAACCGAGTAGATCTATGAACTTCGTAGTTTTACAAATTTTGGCGTTCGTGTCGGTATAAATTAATTGATAAAATGGAATTAAAAAAACAACGATGCGAACGATGTAGGCACAATTTTCCACACTGTCATGTATACTTAAGAATCTAGCAGGATAATGAGGAAAAGCAGGTAGGTACACACAAGGACTCATCGACCTAAACAAGACCAGTTTATGCTGATCTCTCAACTACGTATCGTACATCGTAGAGTTCCCGTACGATGAAAGCCATATAAAAACCACCACAACCCATATAAAGTATAAACTGGTTTGGTATAGGTTGATGTGTCGTCGTATGGACAATAAATGTGGTTCTATACCTATACATTTTATAAAGAGTTATAAGCAAAGCCATTTCGTAGATTGGCCTTGAAATATGAAAGGCTATATTTTACGGCTTAACTGGTAAAACTAAACATATATAGGATCAATTCATCTTAGCTTACCCGTTTCATCTTGAGAGGAAAATAACGTCTTCAAAGTGCTTTATAAATGGATAAAATATAGGCATAAGTAGGTAAAACCTTCAATGCCTAATGCGAAAACTATTATGGTCCGAAAAAAGTTTTTTTAATTTGATGGTCTGTCAGTCTATGCCACACCATTTTCTATGATTTCATGAAGAACTGGAAAAGTCTAGTAAGAAATATTTCGTCTATAGACTGGCGTAAAAACGATGGAAATATGGCCGCTTATAATATCACACCTTTTACTGGCGCCTTTTTTTCTGGTAGCATAACGTTTTTACTATTTCTGTGATATGTGTACAAGCACTGTAGGCTTAACTCATAAATATTTACCCTTTCAAAGAGCGCAAATATGTTTGTGTCAAAAGTTAGTTGACCACAATCCGGAGTCGAATATTAAACCAAAAGTTTGTGCTATGGTATTTTAGACTTTATAGCGGGTTTTAGTCTTGTTTGGAATACAAACGTTGAAAAGATTAGTTTAAAAATGCATATTGCGCTTTCTGAGTTCCCCTCGTCGAATCAATTATGTATTTATTTTACATTTAGGGCTTCGCCCCCTTAAATATTTAATTTCAGCCTACCTGACTTTGCCTTTGAACTTATGGGTCGAGTTGCTTAAACTAAGCAACTGTGTTAATACTAACCATATTAAAAAAAAAAGATTTTCTATTCGCAATCCATAAACTGGGTGTTTGTGTTCCGGAAGCTATGTAGAGATTTTAGTATGATTTATAATTTTATACCAATTAAGCATTTGGGAGCCACCATTCATCACCATTCAACTAATTTTTGCCGAAATACAGCCTGCGTAGAAGATGTTCAAATTCGACACACGTGACGACATGGTTGGCGCAGTGGTTAGTGCGCCGCGCGTTTGACTGCTGCGCGACTTGTCGCGGGAATAAATATTTGTATGACTTACAGATAGTTGTTCCGGATCTGGCTGTTTGTGTATGTGAGTTTAAATGTTTGTAAAAGACTCACAGCACAAACACACTAATGAATTGAAAACATTATGAACTCCATCCAGACCAGTTAAGTACGAAGTTCTAGGGAGCTGTGCGTGTTACCCTGTATATTTACACATGATCCGATCCCCTATACATTTGCATAAGCCGGGAGGGTCCCAAACAATATGAATAACTTGCCCGGAGTTATTTATGTGTAGCTGCGTATTTGAGCAGCATTCGAGCATTATTTCACGACTGACCTGGATTTTAGAAGGAATGTTTGCTGCGGACTTGTTCTGTTATCTTGAGTAAAGTATACGCGACCGCGATGTTGGAATACATGGCCTTCTGGGGCGGTTCATGAATGAATTCTTTGGTTCGTGTGGCTGGATTAATTCTACAGAGCTGTCAAAAAAGTGACAGCTAATTATTTCGGCGTGGTTTTTTACCTTCCCGCGTAAACGAGATAAAGACAGACGGACACCAAAGTAATCCAATAAGGGTTCCGCTTTTTCCTTTCGAGGAACGAAACTCTAAAAACCAAGTCACGATAAGAAACACTTCAAAATGTTTATTTTTTCATGATACAAGTTGTCTTCTTTTTCACAAAATGTATGACCAAAGCTCTCAGGAACAATAAGTCCGCTTTGTGTTTATATCATGTACCATACATGTCACAGTTTCGTGAAGCTTTGACTTCGTTCAGGCGAGCCGTCACCGTCGGCGTCGTGTAGCGCTATTCATCTCGCGCGTAGCTCGTAGCGCTACGGAATTAGCTGCATATTAGCTTACTGCTACACCGCTACGATCTCTTGAGTTATCATTTCTTTCATAAAGGGTTGTTGTATGATTTTTTCTAAAGGTTTTAGCGAACTTTTTACGAACAGTCTTAACTATAGTGACGAAGATTTCAAATTTGTCGCTGCATCTGACATCAGGTACTCAGATTATAAGTAACGTTAAGGAATAAAGCAAAAAAAAGATTTGTAGACACTGAGTATCAAAACAAACATCACCGTGCACAAGATGTGCCCAAAAAGCTGGCTGGCTGATTTCTTGACCTAAAAATAGGCAATGCCCATATTTACGTCAATATGAAGTCAAATATTAGTGAAATAAACTAGTATTGTATTCATGCATGAATACCCTATTGTAATGTGGATTATAAATAGAAGGCTTAACCATGTATGACATGATAACATTCGATTATGGTTTAGTTCGTTATGAATGACATTAGAATTTGCAGTTTACATTGCACGTCAATTGAAGCTTACTATAGTATTGCAAACATGAGACATTGCTTCAGCTTCATTTGCCATGCTGTGAGCATCCTGTGATCAGTGAAGTGCAGTCAGATGGCCAAGTAACAGGATTAGGTCACTGCAAGTTTCAAGCTTGAACTGAGCTATTCCAATATAGTTCTTATTCTGATATTCATCTGAATAGATAATAAACTGAAGGAAGATGACGATGGCGATGACTACTTACGTTCATAAAGTAGGTAGTGACAAACAACGTTACTTATTAAAATAGATCTCAGCCATGGTTATATCTATCTTGGCATTTGGATAGTCAACGAATTAGAAGTCGGTCAAAAATAGACTTGGCTAAAACATTGCCAAACTTTCCGATACATTCCAGATCTAAATTCAAAGCCTATTTTAGACGGCTTGATATAACGAAGCTATATTTACCCAAGGGTGTAAACATAATACATTATGTAATAAACAAAATGTGAAAATGGGGCGAAAAGATTACTCGTCGACATATCACGAATGTACCAAACAGTATTAATGACTTAACGAAGTTTGCTGCCAAGTAAAGATAAATAGAAGATAAAGTATGAAGAATCATGTGTCGAAAACAATTTGTTTATTGTAAATAGAATGTGATAAATCATTTCTAAGTTATTGATTTTGTTCTATTAGGAAATATGATGACAAACAAATCCAACTTCGTGAGGGTGAAATAGGAACGTTTTCTAGATACTAGTTTTAACAAGAATTTCCATAAATAATTATGGAATGTGCTGACGAAGCGAAAACACGAACAACCAGTTTTGTTTATGCAACTATTCCGAGATAACTCATTTTAACCGCGTTTGCTTTACATCGTTTTAGAGAGCCGTGTGTGGACTCAAAGCTCCATAAAGTTTTAAATTCCTTTAACCTTTGACACAAACCGGAAAAAGGTGACATTTTATTAGCTGAAAAGCTTTTCACAACAAAATATAAAAAGTGTAAACGTGCATTTGATTCGGTTTGATGCATGCGGCTCGCGGGTGACGATTTGATCGTCACTTACTGAGCTCTTTTATACAAAAACTAGCCGTGCTAGTGCTAGCTAGTTTTTGTAGTTTTTGAGCAACGGCTCAGGTGGCCCTTGTCACTTAGAGGTATGAATAATAGGTGTTGGCCGATTCTTAAACTTATATGCACAGTAAATTTTATACAAATAGGTACCTACAGCTGTTTCGGAAAAGTTTGGTAACAAACACCGCGACACAAGGATTTTAAATATTAGAAGATGTCATTTCAGTTAGCTATAAACACAAAAAAAAACCTACACATTTTTTTTTATTCATAAAGAATAAAAAAAAAATGTGTAGGTTTTTTTTTTTTAATCAACCCGTTAAATTTGTAACGACTGAGCTATAAAACCCTTGGCATTGCAACAACCTCCTACATATTCTAGTTTCAATTTCAGTTTCGTTTTATTCCATTAAGTGTGTGTTATTTTGCAAGTTGTTCTTTTTTATTACCAGCTCATACTTGCAATGTTCGTGTGCATGTTTAGTTACGTAAAATTATGTAACAATTTTTCAAAAGTTGGGGTAACTTTTTAAAAATTGTTATATAATTTTACGTACCACCCGATCGATTAGCTAAGTAGTGTCAATATAAATCCAATATGGCGGTCTCCCAAAGATGGCAAACTACTTGTTTTTATGCAGCCTTATTTTATGTGTAATAAAGTTTGCAGAGAAGAATACGAAAACGGCCAAAAACTAAAAAAACAATAAAAGTAACAAAAACAAACTTTTGTTTGAATGTTCTAATATTAAACTCGTTTTTTCCAGAAAATAAACTCTAATTAAATCAACCCAATAAATATTACAGTGTACAAACGTTTCTCGCAAGATTAAAAACATATCTCGCAACATGCTTTTTCTACCATGCCATTTTTACACCGTATAAGAGAAAAGTAATAACAGAAAGTGTGATTGCAAGCATTGCATTATTTTATGTTTATTTAATATCAGTACCTGCTTTTAAAATAGACGCAATACCAGTGGCGTGCACAGGCTTTAATGACCGGGTAGGCAGGGTTTTTTTTTTTCTCAAAAAAAGGAAAGATTTCGCAATTGCACGTGTTAGTTAGTCTATTTTGCCGCAGAATAGAAATTATGTAAATCTGTAAATCCCGAATGAGTCCACACTGTTGTATTATTTGAATTAAATAACAGGCACGGAAAACAAAATAATTTATTTGTGTGTAGGTACGCAAACTATGTTTCATAACTTTTCGTTTTAAATTTACGAGTTACATTACCTTTTTGCTGGGTTTAATGCTCGTAATTCAGGCACACATCTACCTTTCGACACTATTTCAAGCTTTTCATTAAACGACAAGAGAGAACCTACCATTTATTACTTTTAACAAACACATTATCTCACACATCATCTCACAATCGATAACATTTTGAATCAAAAACTAATAATTGAATTTAGCGACAAATCGAACTGAATTTGCGTTTCGTAAATTAATTTTTCACAAAAAACAATATAATAATTGCGAACTTCACATGAAAAAAACAAAACAAAAACAATATGATGACCCTTTGAAAGCATAAGTTCAAAATTTTGATAATAAAATGTTGACAAATAAAACTGCATCAGTTTCAACCGGAATTGTACTTAGCTACTGACTTCTTCAACTTGCCGTATAATCTCTATTGAGCGCCAATCAGTAAAAAACTGAGCTGTACCGACCAATGTAACGAGCTGTTCATCGAATCTGAATTGAGCTAAATCGCGGCCCCCGATTGGCTTCTCATGCCACAGGAGATACGTCGCTGTGTGAGCCATACACGACGAGTCTGTACACGAGGTTTTACACACACACGCATACTTCATGCCTACATTTATCAATGAAATAAAGGCACTATTGAAGTTTGCCTATAATTCTGTCGTAGGGTCGCTCGTGACGATCTGTTGAACGCGAAACGCCTGCCATGGTATTAATTTAGGGCGGTGTGGAACGTTGCTATTATTTTTACGTTAGGAATTTATAGAAAAAGTTTAAATTAATTAGATATTTGTTTATTCTTTGATTTTTTTTCTTTCTTTTTTACCTATGGAGTCTAGGGTCGGCAGTGCCTTTTTGCCTATAAGGAGCGCACGCCACTGCGCAATACAAAGGTCCCCATGAATAAGTTCAGCGTCAATTTATCAATTAATACTCGTGGATCATTGTACACCAAAATTTTTAAAATCATGTATTTTTATTCTCACAAAGCTTTTTCATTCTCTGAATCAATTAAATATGAATGTTCTCGGAAGCCGATCCGATTAACTTTATTCGTTTGCGGCAAGTTGGTCAGCAATCAACCTGTCTTAAAGATTGAAACCTTGACAGGAAGGAAAAGTTCCGGTGGTTTGAATAATAAATACTGTATAGTGTTTTTAACACCGGCTTTAACGTAGGTAGTTTGAAACGACTGTGATCGTGAAAACTGGCCACCATTATTTTCTGATCAGTGATGGCCAAAGGCTAAAGGATCTTACGAGCTGTGGGTTGTGGGTTAAAATTTTGCGAATTCCGACTAGCACGTTACTTTGTGACGTTCATCTTATCACGCCTGATTTAAAAAAAACGTGAAGAAAAACATCGTGCTGGATAACCTAAAACCAACAAATTGGAATCATCATCAAAACAAGTAGATAGATGGTGACATTGACACTTGCTTTCATTTTACATTCCACTTCCTTTCTTAGAGACGACGCCAGTGCCTAAGCATTTGGATCATAATAAGCTGATCATCATTCATAATCTCCGCAAGATACTCCCTCGCATTTCATACAAAAATAAACCTCAGAATCTATTCTTAATTCACGGTCAAGGACGCCGCTTTTCATCGCTAATACTCATTAAAAGTCAGCTCTGTAGAAATTGTTCGCGTGGATGAGCCGAAATGAAACCCAATTACTTGTTTTAAGTTGAGAAAATATTAAAGAGCTTTTCATTGCTCAACGCTAGCGAGTTTTTTTATTCACATGTCATGTCGAATTGGCCATTAAACCCGCGAAATGATTTGGCTGCCTAGTCTTCGCGTTTAGTTAAAAAAAAACGTGACTTGACTGAACCTTTGTGGTGAGTTTACTGGAATTAGACAGCGCCGGGTCTAGCCCTTATCAAGGTAGAGCGAGAATGTCTATCGGCAATTTGGCGCCCTTTGGTCGAAGCCTTCACTTCACATAAATTCTATTTCGGTTTTGTTATTTTTTGTTCTAGTCTGGTCAGTCCTGCTCTTGGCCAAAGGGCTCCATAACTTACTTATATATCTTTATACAATTAACTTTTATAGCAAAACTCTTTGCTGTTTCTTTAGGTAATTTTGTAGATAGGTATTATTCGACTGTTTCCTGTATTTATTATTAGTGGGATTTTTAAGTATACCATCGATCGTAGAGAAAATGTATGAGTATTAGATTTTAAAGGTATATTATCATTTATTTAGATATCTAAATATATAATGTGTGTTTTTGTGCTTATGTACAAACTACTAGCCGAACTATGAGTAGATTTCTATAATTGTAATCCTAAGTTTTTTTTGTTAACGAATAGTAAGATGATATCGTTTAAAAACGATATTAACCCCTTGTATGCCGGGAACGTAGATCTACGCGAGACACAATGCGTAATTAATTGTGTCTGTAATTCCGGCATACAAGCGGTTAACCACTATTTCTATCGTTCGCAGTACGTTAGTTATTTTCTGATCGTATCCTTTGAGATAAGATTGCGCCGATATTGTTGAAAACCTTGGCCTGATTAGCTGAGAATCTATGTTTAGATTTCTATTTTATTGATTGTTATATCTCCAACGACTGATTTTACTCATTGCCGGGATATCAAAGTTAAAAAAGAATGAAGGCGGCGGGTATTCTTTTTAGTTTATATAAGGGCTTCGTCACTTACCGACCACATCGCCCTTCTAAAGATTTAAATCATGTACCTAATCTAAAGAGACTTGACGCTGTCTTCTCGCAGAACCCCGAATATTCTAACATTATCGTCGTCTTCCATTCTACAACAAACAATTCCAATCTAGGGTTGGTCTCTACGAGGTTGACCTTCCATCAGCATACGCAAAGTGTTACATGGGACTGGATTGGAATAAAATGTCTGTTACGGTATTTAAAATTCCCTTACCTTCATCACACTGGTTTATAACGTACTAGATTTTGCTCACAGTTTAAGCAGAGCAAAATCTAGTCGGAAATAAACAAACGAGGTCGTGTATCGGGGGAAAAAATCTACTGTTCTGTACATTTTGAGCACGGTGGTATAGCATTGTCCTAAAACTGCTCATGAACTGTCTGTATGCCAAAATACATCTAAAACGCTTAGCCGTTAAGGCGCGAAGGGACGACAAACAAACTTACTAATAGTAGGATTACTAAACCCGTCTCTTTTATTAAAATAAGGTTAGTATAATGTAGCAGGTACGCGATAAATCAGGGTAGTTCCGTTTCCACCTGGCCGGGTGGCAGCTGACCTTTGTCGTGCCGCACCGCGCCCAGCCCTGACTATGTTATGGGAGATTTCCAAAACAAACCGTAAATTATCTCAAGAATGACATGTGAACGATATGAGATGTTCCCAGATACTTCAAATCTTTTAACTAATTTTAAGAATGTCAAGTGAGGGCTAAGAGAGATTTCCAAGTACCTATAAATCAGAACCAATCCCAAGAATGTCAAGTGTGCAAAACGCCATTATCGACATCGACCAAGCTAAGTTACAGTTCATGGGAAAAAAATGCAACACTTGTAATTGTAGATAACATGCTAAAATAGTTATAGCCAATAGGAGTCGTTAGTTTTATTTTTGTATTTTTATCTCTGTGTTTTCATTGGTTAAGGTTTTTGATTTGTTGATTAGTTGTAGCCAATAAGATTCTGTTTCATCCTAAGATATATAGTTAAGCTTTTGTAAAATAAATTCATTCAACCTTCTGATATGGAGTCTGCCTCATCTCTTTACCACATTCCCTACATCGGTGACATATTCCAACATTGGATACTCCAACACTGGTGACCACCCGACATTGGTGAACCGTCGACGTTGAACAATGGAAGGACAAATCCCTGCTCAAATCGCTGTTGAGGAGCCTAAAGAAAGAAATCAGGACCACGTCGAGCTCGCCCTGGCTGGAGTATCCGTGCAATCAAGATTTCTTCCCTTCTGGCGTGAACTACCGAAGGCCTGGTTCATCCACTTCGAAGCCACTGTCAACCCGCTGCACACATCAGACGCACAGAAGTTCACGTACTTGCTGCAACAACTCCAGAGCATCGACCTACAGCATCTCACCGACATCCTGTACAACCCGCCGGCCACAGAAAAATACAACGCAGCTAAAGAGCGCCTACTCGCCGTGTATGACACATCAGACGCGAAGAACTTTCAAAAATTAGTTAGCGGTCTCGAACTAGGCGACCAGAAACCATCACAGCTGCTACGAAAGATGCGACAGCTTGGTACCGGCATGATCACAGAAGACGGACTGAAAATCGAATGGCTTAATCTGATGCCAGCCCAAATCAGAGTCGTGTTATCAATTAACACAGAATCGTCGCTAGACACACTCGCCGCAATGGCTGACAAAATGGTTGAATACACCGATACACCCAACATCGCTGCAGTATCAACGCACACACCGACAGAGTCATCAACTGTTAACAATAACGACGCGTTATCAACGCTAACAAGACAAGTTGATAAGCTCTCACTTGAGATCGCCGAATTACGTCGTGGCTACAGTCGTTGGCCTCACCGAAGGTATCGCTATCCTTTTCACTCACGTTCGCGTTCCCGCTCGCATTCCAATAAGCAAAATGTGCGCCCACTTAAGCCAGGAGATTCAACGTGGGAATGCAAATACCATTTTAGATTTGGTGATCGAGCAATAAGGTGTGAGTCACCGTGCAGTCGAAGAAAAAGTACAGAAGAAACACACAAGACGCCCGTCATACCTTTAAACTAGAATCGACATCGACTGTGGCGAGCGTCGGTGTCTCCACTACAAGTAATCGCCTATGCATCCACGATCGCAACACTCACGAACGTTTCCTCGTGGACACAGGCGCCGATATCTCCGTGTTAGCAGCAACACGTAAAACGAGAAGATTAAAAAGCAAGAGAGACGACGCCTTACAACTCTTCGCAGCCAATAACTCTCCGATCGCAACATACGGAGAAAAAACTATCAGCTTGAACCTTGGGCTACGACGCAATTTTCAATGGACATTCATAGTCGCCGACGTAAAGACATCCATACTGGGAGCAGATTTCCTTCGGCACTACAAGTTACTCGTCGACCTACACAGTAAGAAGTTAATAGATAAAGTCACCGAGTTATCCGTCAGCACCATTGAAATTACCACACCTGCCGAAACCGTCTATATTATCAGCTCCGATCAGGACTATCATGGCATCCTAAAAAAATATCCAGATGTGTTGCGACCCATGTCACTAAAGCAGCCATCAAAACACGAGGTCGTTCATCACATCGAAACATCTGGCCCGCCACTCTACGCACGTGCGCGCCCTTTACCGCCCGACAAGTACAAAGCCGCTAAACAAGAATTTGACCGCATGGCAGAAATGGGCATATGTAAGCCGTCAATGAGTCCCTGGGCTAGTCCACTTCACGTGGTTAAGAAAAAAGATGGAGGACTACGCGTTTGCGGCGATTACAGACGCCTTAACGCAGTGACACAGCCAGACCGTTACCCGATACCACGCATACAAGATTTTACTTACCAGCTGCAAGGCAAGAAAATATTCTCCAAACTAGATCTCAAAATGGCCTACTTTTGGATACCTTTAAACAGTGAAGATGCCAAGAAAACCGCTATAATAACACCGTTTGGCCTTTACGAATTCAATTGTATGACGTTTGGCTTACGTAACGCTAGTCAAACTTTCCAACGATTCATGAACCAAGTATTACAAGGCCTAGAAGGAGTTTTCTGTTTTATCGATGATATTCTTCTGCACGCTGATGATGAAGAAGCAATGAAGAATATTCTACATCAAGTTCTGCAACGCCTAGAGAAGTATGGCGTAGCACTCAATGTCGACAAGTGCGAGTTTGGCAAACAGAAAATTAACTTCTTGGGCTACGAAGTATCGGCCGACGGAATTAAACCTACTGAAGAGCGCATCCAAGCCATATCTACATACCCAAAGCCGAAAACCATCATCGAGTTACGACGTTTCCTAGGCATGCTAAATTTTTACCGGGACTGCTTACCCCATCAAGCCGATCTACAAACCGAGCTCAACAAATACCTACACAACAAGAAGAAAAATGATAAGACACCGATTGTATGGACACCCGAAGCAGAGATTGCATTTAAAAAATGCCGCCAAAGCATTTTAGACGCGACCACGCTAGCATACCCGTCAAGTAATAGCGAACTTGTTATCATGACAGACGCCTCAGATAACAGCCTCGGTGCAGTACTACAACAGAAAGTCAACACAGTTTGGAAACCACTGGCATTTTTCTCCAAAACAATGAGCGCGGCGCAACGCCGATATAGCGTGTACGACCGCGAACTACTAGCGATCTACGCGGCTATAAAACACTTCCGCCGACTGATAGAAGGCTGTGACGTCACTATTTACACCGACCACAAACCTCTCTCTCACGCTCTATTGAAACCAGCAAGTAGCAGTGACACACCGCGGCGAGAGAGACAACTACACTTTATTAGTCAATTCTGTACAAGTATCAAATACTTAGAAGGAGAGAAAAACTCAGTCACCGACGCGTTGTCACGCATAGAAGAGATACAATGCCCCACTATGATCGACTACAATCAGCTGGCCATTGAACAAAATAACAATGAAGAACTAGAAAAGCTCAGATTACAACCGAACTTGAAGTTTAGCGCCATAACACTACCCGGAATGATACGACCAATCACGTGCGAGGTATCATTATCTCCGCCTCGACCATTTTTGCCTGCAGCATATCGTTACGCAGCTTTCAAAGCGCAACACGAACTATGCCACCCAGGGGTGCGAACAACCCGCAAGCAGATGTCGTCGAAATTTTTTTGGCCCGATATGAATAAACAAGTCGCCGAGTGGACGCGAGCTTGTATCAGTTGTCAGCGCGCAAAAGTTAACCGTCACGTCATCACTCCGTTATCTGCCTTCCCGCCGTCGCAACGTTTTGAGCACATACACATCGATATAGTTGGTCCGTTACGCTTATCAAACGACTTTCGATACTGCATCACTATTATCGATAGGTGCACAAGTTGGCCCGAAGCAATCCCTGTACGAGAAATTACCGCTGAGATCGTCGCAAAAGCTCTGTACGAGCACTGGATAGCGCGTTTCGGTTGTCCACTACGCATATCAACCGACCAAGGACGACAGTTCGAGTCGCAGCTGTTCAACGCTTTAATGAAAAAGTTCGGGATAACAAGAATACGCACTGCAGCTTACCATCCACAAGCAAATGGAAAAATCGAAAGGTGGCACAGAACGATGAAGGCAGCCCTCATGGCACGCGGCGCCACAACTACATGGACAGACGAATTGCCTACTGTATTACTTGGCCTACGTAGCGCAATACGGGACGACAACAACCTTAGTCCTGCGCTTATGACCTATGGAACCACACTGCGGATACCATCTGATTTCTTCGTACCTACACAGTCAAAGATTGAAGATGCGGACTACGTACGACAATTAATTCAAATAATGACGTCATTGGCACCTACCGAGCGTAAACAAGCACAACAACGAACGTTTGTGTACAAGGACCTCGCAACATGCAAACACGTTTTCATACGTAACGATTCCGTACGATCCCCGCTCACTCCGCCTTACGATGGCCCATTTGAAGTACTGCAACGTCACGAGAAGCACTTCAAGATACAATTACCAAGTCGAACAGCCATAATATCGCTCGACAGACTAAAACCTGCTTACGTTTTTAACGAACAGGCGAACGATACAGTTTTGCACACACCCATAACGCATACCGCTAATGTCAGGACAAAGAGCAACACGGATACCGAAACTCAAGTGCCACAGAAACTTGACAATAGTGCGACCAGTCCACCCTCTGCAAAGTCGGACGCCAGTCTCCCATACGTCACACGTACCGGACGAATAGTTAAGAAGAAGGTACGCTTCGCTTGAGGGGGAGTGATATGGGAGATTTCCAAAACAAACCGTAAATTATCTCAAGAATGACATGTGAACGATATGAGATGTTCCCAGATACTTCAAATCTTTTAACTAATTTTAAGAATGTCAAGTGAGGGCTAAGAGAGATTTCCAAGTACCTATAAATCAGAACCAATCCCAAGAATGTCAAGTGTGCAAAACGCCATTATCGACATCGACCAAGCTAAGTTACAGTTCATGGGAAAAAAATGCAACACTTGTAATTGTAGATAACATGCTAAAATAGTTATAGCCAATAGGAGTCGTTAGTTTTATTTTTGTATTTTTATCTCTGTGTTTTCATTGGTTAAGGTTTTTGATTTGTTGATTAGTTGTAGCCAATAAGATTCTGTTTCATCCTAAGATATATAGTTAAGCTTTTGTAAAATAAATTCATTCAACCTTCTGATATGGAGTCTGCCTCATCTCTTTACCACATTCCCTACATCGGTGACATATTCCAACATTGGATACTCCAACAATGTCATGACAGCTAGACCTATATTGATCACGGAATCGGGAAATATACTAAAATAGAATACACAAATACTGCTCTTTGTTTTTGTACATCTGAACTACGAGTCTCGTTGTTAGCAAGCAGAAAACGTAAAAAAAAAGAATCACGACTTCAGGTATAGATTAAAAAAGATAAATTCAGAAAACGTGTTTTTTTTTTTTTTTTATTGTTATAATATGTCAATTTAACTGGCCCGCTATTTTCTAAGATCCATGCAATCCACAGGTTACAAAATGCTAGGAAAGACAAGTTTTATGTACCTGTTCTAGCTTCATTCCTCACTCTTCTATAAATGAGCTCATTTTGAAAGAAAATAACTCAAATCATTGCGTGACCTAGGCGACTGAAGGTCGAGGCTAGTTTTTAGTCGGGAACAAATTAGCATAAAGGTGAAAGTAAAAGAAAGCACGGAAACCTGTTGAAAATTTAAGACCACACTACAAAGAAACACCGTAAGCTCTGGCCTTAAGTACTGTATCCACTGATCGTCAAACGAATCCATTTGGCTCAAGGAATGGATCGATACACGTCATAACATCACACCTGTATTCTGAAATGGGTGAGGCAGTGATATTATACCAAGCAATATAACCTACACTCACAATATAACACGGATGAGTCACAGCCTATTGTCACAAATACACATACTGGACTGATAAATTCCTGATGACAATAACAATTTGTTTTGACATGAAAACCCTTTTTTGCGGATGGAAATTGATCAAATAACTTTCTCCTTCGTTCCTTCCTTTCCTCTGGGTGGAGCTAGGGGGAGTGTCAGACTTTTACTGACTAAAACCCACCCATGTTCTTTCTTTTGTCGTTTACGTACCGGGGCTGCGGTATTTCTTTCGAACAACCCGCAACCCCGACATGAAAACCCTATTGACCTCGTGTTCAGAAAAAAACTGCTAAAACTAAAAACATTAGAACACATTGTTTTTGGTCTATCACTCGTTTCCCTACAATCAATCATTGAACTTATTCTTTCATAATCACTCAAAAGTTGCGAAACGTTGCTTTAATGTTATAAAGTTGATTATTTTAGGCATTAGCTGTTAAAACTTTCTGCTAAAAATTCATCTTGTATTCAAAGAGAACATGTTTTTAATAAACAAATTCCTTGATAAAAGGCGATTGGCCTTTAATGAAAGTTCTTATTACTGTAACACAAGGCCTCAAGGTCTTGTAGATTAAGCTCTTAGCTCAGGAGCTGGCGTTAAAAGTTTAATCTGGTTCCTGTTCTAATAGTTCATATTTAATGATGGCTCTCTCTAAGCCTCGTTGAGTGGTGAGGTTTTTGAAGGACAAAATAGGTTTAATGGGTTACTACGGATTTTTGTTCTTGAAAGTAGGAAAGGGTATTAATTACAAAAAAAAAACGGCTAAGTGCGAGTCGGACTCACGCGTAGAGGGTTTCGTAGAAACTTGTAAATAACTAATGAAAATACACATTGGTCTAAAAATAAATTATATTGAAGAAGCCTTTGGAAAACTGTTGTCCCCATACATCGAGTTAGGTCTCGCAGTTAGTTGACTAACTGCAATTAAGTTTATCCTTTACTGGTACTGTATGATATTGCTTCTTACTAAATTTCAGAATTTCCTTCCCTTTGCGAATGTGCGGGAAATGTGATATAAACAGCCATATCTTTTGGTTGCGTTAACGTAGAGGGTTGATTTTTCACATTTGGTACTACAATCAACAGGGTCTTGACGGACAACTAAGTGACCCTGTAAGGGTTCCGTATTTTTTCTTTTGAAGTACGGAACTCTTTGTAAAAAGGATCAACCAAAATAAGTTTCGATGAATGCCATTCCTTTCAGTTTAAAATAAACCTTGTCACACATTTCTCAATTTTCCACGCGCAACCTAAATCTACCAGTCTTCATAGGGAAATAAGAGTATTTACACAGCACTTGTCAAAATTCGAATATCACTTATATTTCCATTGCAACAGTCGACAAATAAATAAAAGTAATCCCAATATCAATTTATATTCCGAGCTGAAGTTATTTTAGTCTGTTTGCCATGCTCTACACTCGGAAACTTATTCCGAACCATAAGTGATTGGTTGCATTATAGAAATTATGAGCATACACAACATAAAAAAGCTCGTAGAAAAACTCTACAATATACGAATTCTCTTTCAATTAACTATGCTTATTATGCCAGATGTAATTATAGCGCAATTCATTATTGTTTTGATCATGTTTTTACCGCAGGTTATCTGTTGTTGAAAAGCATACCAATTCTGAATAAGTAACAAGGCGAAAACTAAAAGGTTGCAATTAAAACTGAATGCGCTAGGATTTTCAACTTCAGGTATAAAATTTATGTATTTTCTGTAATATACAAAACAATTACTCCATGTTCATTTTGTAAGAGTACATTTTGTAAGATAATTCCAAAAGGTTTTCACTGATGTCATTTTTCTGTCGTCAGTTCGGGATATATACAGACACGGCATTATTGAAAAAATATAATTGACAGCTTGCTAGCAACATGTTCAACCAACCAAGAAACTAATGATTATTTTAATTAACCAAAGGAAACTACTAGCCGGTTGTTATTTTTATTGTTAACTACGGTAAGTGTAGGACTTACAGAATAAAAATAAGAATAATTTATTATTAAACCAGTGTTACAACATTTTTCTTAATCTAACATCATTACAAATATCGGTGACAAGTTCTGTGTAGACAAAATTAGAAAACAATGGTCCCCAAACTAGGCTGCGCCTGTATCTTGAGGGCCGGAATAATAATGACAATGAACTACTTCTTGTAAATTGTCTTAAATGTGCTGAAAACTTCACGAGAGGGTGAGTAAGGATGATCATAAGTTTCACGCTACACTGAACTGTTTAATGTTTCGTAAGATTCCTACTGAATGTATAAGTTTAGAAAAGGATTGCCAAGTTTCAACTTTAGAAAATGTTGTTTTGGTACAGTGACCGTAAGAATGTCCGGGAATTGTAAAGGTTTTTCTTGGTTTCATTATGGTGCAGTATAAATATACTTTAAAACATATATTTTGTATGAAAATACTTTAATATTAATGAAATACATGCATTAACGTTATGAGTAAGGAAAAACTTCAATTACGTATATGGTTAGTATTCAGTATACCAACTTGTGCTAGTAACTAGATCCTTAATTAAAAAAAAACACTTATAATTATATCTAGTAATGGTTTATAGATGCATGGGATAAGTATACAAGTGGGGATTAAACGATAACGTTCACCTGCACTCGGTCAAAGACAACTTGATTCCAGTCTTACACAACTTACGGTTTTCGTAGAATTTCGACTGTGGCTTTACGAAGTAGCTTATAACATTGACAAACAAATATTTGCATTGATGGCTACGTAGCCGTAGTTATGATAAAACGCATGGTTGGAACAGTGCGTGACGCGGGTTCAATTCCCGCTCGAAATCAATATTTGTATGGCCTACAGATAATTTTATTAGGTCTGGCTGTCTGTGTATGTGAAAATGTTTGTAAACGCACCTATGATACATCCCTAAAGTAAAGCGAAGAAAAAAATAACAGTACGGACGTACTTGCTATTAACTGAATTACAACCTAGGTAAGCGGAAAATCTTATTTAGAAAATATGCGGTTAGAACACGCGGCATACGCTTGTTAGTTGCAAGGACCACGCTTCTTTGCGTATATTTCTTAAATCAAACACAACTTTTTCAAGCATCCTTCCAAATCTTTGTACGTATAGACATTATTAGGCGTGAATAAATACACGTTTACATATAGCTACGAATCAAACATCTCCCAACTCAAAGAAACATCTTAAACGTCTGTCAAACCTGAGCATCGAGCGCAGATCCACAAAGTCCGTTTACAAGTACAAAGAGGGTGCTCTTGTGAAGTAGTGGGGGGAGGAAATCACGTCGAGAGTCTCGATGGGTCTCCAATGAGGGCCGTTCCTCCGCGGGCCTCCGACAAGGGCCGTCCCACTACGGGCCGCTTGCCCTGAGCAAGCGGCTTGAGCTAATACCCGGTATTGAACTAATTAGATGGCTTTAAAGGAATACCGGGAAAAGATATTATAGAATTTCTATAAGTAAGTATTTGCACTTCGCAATCGATTGATGGAAGGTTTGTAAGAGGTGATTATGTTGAGTTTTTTTTAATAAGGTACGCATTGGGATTGATGTTATAAGAAACTCATTGAGCGATTCTTTTCATGAAACTCTCGCTGGGTGAATGGCGTTTGTTATTATTTAGGATCATCCCCTATTAAAATGGATCAAAGACAATTAGTATTTTATACTCAAAATTAAGGAAATCTTTTAATATTAATTTTATTTATAACATACGTAGATACCTATTACACGGAATGAATTATAATCCGCTGTGAAAGGTGAAAAAAGTTTTATAGAAAGTGGGTCAATTCTTAAAATAAACTACAGTCTAGACTGCCAGTCTTTCCACAGGGTTTAGGCACAAAAGGTGAAACGAAAAAAAAAGATAGGGTTGAATACAAAACATATATTTAACTTTTTGTATTCAAACCTAAATAAACCTAGCTTATTGTATTCATTTATTTTCCAGCTTTCTTTCGCTACCCATGTCTGTAGGGCAACCATTTTGTTTCTAGTTTTTGTACACTAAAACCTATTTCGTAGTTTTGTAGTTGTGTCGTTACTGGCCGCGAGTCACGGTCGCGTGCTAAACATGACAGCTGCAAATTAGAACAACGTGAATATTTGAATGAAGTTAATTACGGCAAATTAATTAAAAGTGATATTGATAGCTTTTATAAGTTTCGCGATACTTTATTGAATGTTTATAAATACAACTTCATTTCGTAGCAAAACCTTAACAATATTTTGGTTCATTAAGATGTAATTTGTTCTGACCCATTTCATATTCCTACGTGGTTAGTCACGTTTTCAGTTTATAATACAAGCCACTGACATAAGGCCATCCATTTTGAGGTTACGATGCCACAAATGATTGTTATGACGATGAGCAACATTTAATTCCAGCGGTGGATTGTCTTTACTTTAGACTTATAAAAACTGGTGTTTTGTACAGTAATACAAAAGTGAATATTATGTGGCTATTAAAAATAAACTTTAATAGCAAGACCTTTGTGGAACTGTGACGCACTTAGACTTTCTTGAACGTTCAGTAATTAAAACTTCATGCTATGCAATCAGAAATATGTTCTACGATAAATGCTTCTGAAAATTGTAGTGCAGCGATTATTTGAATTTTCCATTTACGGTTATACAGGTTCATATATTTCTGATGATTCTCTATCAAATTTTCACCTAGGTAGGTAATCTCCGTCCAACATTATTTGCTACACAATAATTTACCCAAATAGAATAATGATAAATATTGCACTGGTTATCGGTCCGCCACAGCGCACGAACGGATGCTTGTTATAGCAACACAAGTGTTATTGCAACCCGTTATCTGTGCGGCTTCACGCCAGCCAGAGCATAGCAATACGTGTTTCGTACGTGTCTATGGAATTGAGGCTTTGAAGTTATAAAAGGGAAGAGAATTTAATGGAACACTGACAATAGAATATGAAATGTGTATAGCATAAAAGGGGTTTCGATATACGCGCACGTTTCATATAACAAAACAGACGGATCGATCATTAGTGCGAGCTCCAACTGATTTCATGAACAGAATACAAATGAATTTCATGCAACGCAACACAGCCCTGTATTTCAGAGGATTTAATTAACAATTTGCAGGTAAAATGAAGCTTTCGAATGTATTCAAAAATATTCAGTCATTATTAACAACCCACTAGTTAAATAAGGGTGAACCACATTACTAATTTATTACGAAATAATAATATGCACTGTAAAAAATATAACGTTTTTAAGTTTCCAATTAATACTAGTCACGAGTTGACTGGTGTATTCGATGCGTACCAGGACAGCATACAGTGTAAGCGAGCTATCTGCCTGTTGTGTGAATACCGTTTATCGATGTGGAAACCACGCCAACTAGGCCAGGAAACTACTGCTACCGACTAATGGCCATGTGTGCAGATAGTTCGCAAAAGCCTCGCCTTCATAATATATTGTGAACCTCTGCTGAAATAGTAAAGAACGATAAATGTTATGTCAAATGTTTGAACAGACATTCGCCAGTGTATAGAAAAAAATCAAGGCTTTCAAGTAAAGTACGATTTATATGTCTGATCTGAACACGTAAAATATCATTTTTCCAAGCGGAAATTCGAAGATCAAAGCAAGATGCATTGATTTCCCCTCCTCTTAAACTGTCAGTATGCGTGAATTGAATTTTTGCGATGTCGCTTCGCTTTACGGTCGCGTGATACGAATCTACGTATTCAGCGAGCTTGATTAAAAAGTTATCCGACCCACGGCACCCCACGCATAAATTATTACAGCCTTCCAATTCGCCGGAAACAAACAATTCTGAATTCGTAAATCTACCATTAATTTGTCAGAAAAGTGACAAGTGCAGGCACAAGCGAAAGCAGCCAGATAATCCTATTGAGTGGTCAGATGGTCATCTGATCCTGGATTACGTGCTAATCCTGGCCACAGTGGGGGCAGCAGTTTGTAAATATGTGGTACATAATTAACTATTTTTTGTTAACGTTGTGTATGTAATTAATGTGTACATAATTAACTATTTTATGTTACCCTTTTTAGTGGATAGGAAATCATCAAATAACTTTCCCCGCTCTGGGCGGAGCTGGAAGTGTCAGTCTAGTACTGACTAAAACATGGGTTGGGCCCAAGTTCCTTCTATTGCCCTTATGTTCTGGGGCCGCGGTATCTCTTTCGAACAACTCGCAACCCCGGCAGGTGGTGGCCCTGGCATGCCCCTCTGCATTATGTTACCCTTACGTAGCGTAATTAAGATAACTCGGGAAATTAATGTTACATAATTTATCAGGTAGGCGTTGAATATTGCGCAGTTTGGAATGAAGTGGAACATTGAAGTAATCGGGTAAAATTCACAGACTGGACGTTTCTTTAATTCCTTTAAGATAACTTTTACGATATTATATTTGTTCTTAAATACTTTCATTTGTTTTACTCCAAACCTCATATTTCGTCGTCATTGCTTTTATCGCCGAAACTTTAGATTTTGCTTTTTGAATTTGAAATGCGATGTGCAGAAAACTACGTTAAAGTTTGGTGATAAGCTTAACGTAATGGACAAAGTTTTGGGCATTCATAGAGAAAAGATATCGTTGTTTAGTGTCGTGGAACTAGGCACTTGTAATCGCGTATTCGACGTGTTTATCTGATGAAGAACCGACACCAGCGAATAAAGGTATACGTATATACTTATGAAAAACATCCATTCAGAAGTTATTTTAGTTTCTATCCATCTCTTTTTGGGTCCTCTCTTGCCTAGCCGTATCCCAATCATGTCTGGGTCGGCTTCCAGTATATGTGTATTTGCGTATTTTACATGGACCGAATTTTGCATGCCTATCTGATCTCCACAATAACTCTTGATGTGAATGGTCGTCAGAGTTTCGGGACTGACAAGGTAAAACAACCCTACGGCGGCGATTAATCTCTTAATTATAATTAACATAGGTAATAAAATGAAATCTCCTTCTTAAACAATTTTACCAAAGTAATGAACGCATTTTAAACCAGAAGCAATCAAAATGAAACCGTTACAGGAACCTCAAAGAGCCAAAACATTATTAAACATAAGACGTCTAGCCATCAAGTTGGCTCCGACTCAGGTGTCTCTGTATAATGCCATGCAAATTAGCGACACTCATTAATACTAGCAAAGCGTTTCATTAGCTTGCGGCAGAAGACACCGTGACCGAAGTAACGAAGCTGCTGACACAGAGTAGAGAGAAACAAAAGACCCGGCTTTGTTGAGGGGCTCGTGGCTACTGGTAATCGCTAAATAGTTTATTGTGTCTAATTTGTGGCCTTTCTTAATCTTGCCTCGTGTAGACATCGGCTTAGATAATTCGGCTTGCAAAGTCATTATATAATAACACAGGACAGCAAGGCATAACTGTTATATCAGTCTCTCTGGCCCTTAGTTTGCAGTTAAAATGACAGTTTTTTTTTAACTACGGCCTGGACAACAGTATTAGTAAACATGCCTCTATGAGTTATATTCAAATTGGGACCAACACGAATAAATAATAAGTATTTTAAATAATGCTCAGTGAACAGATCTGTAAACAACGTATTCAATTTGTGTAATTGACGAGGAGCCACAAGCCCTCACGACAAGCCTTCTGAATCTTTTTATTTGTCGCTGCATTCCCTTAATAAGGTGACCCAGTTAGTACTGAGCCGGCCTACTGACATTTCGACTGTGACTGATGTGACCAGCTTCTTTGTAAGTATCCTATCCCACTGATATTATAAATGCGAATGTTTGTGAGGATGTATGAATGTTTGTTACTCTTTCACGTCAAAACGGCTGAACGGATCTTGATGAAATTTGGCACAAAGGTAGATTATAGTCTGGAATAACACATAGGATTTACTTTTAGGTTTTTTTCGATATCATGCAGGCGAAGCCGCGAGCCCAAGCTAGTTTGAAATATATTTTAAGTCATTTTTTTTAACTACAAAACTGACAACTTATAATTCTCCTTACTAGTTAGTTTTACAAAGAGTTGCAAGATACGTTTTTAGTGCTCTGCCTTCCAACACATTTTCATACATATAAACTTCAAGGATACCTATATAACGTTTGTTTAGAAATATTCATTTATTAGAAAGTGTATAGTAGTTGAAATATCCGCAAAATTTCATCGCCTGGCTACTATACAGTATTCAGCGGGCCTCGCGAGGCTTTTGTTTAACCACTTCATACCTGCCGTGCCGCGACTTTCACCTTCAGTTACTCCTAGGCGTTTATCTATGCGTTTTGGTCACCGTACCACGTTTTGTAACTATTGGCTGTTAGTAGGTGATGTTCTGCAATGTTTTAGTGAATGTATTGATGAATGTCTTTATAATATTGCAAAAGTTCAGTAATTCCTCTATTTAACAATAAATAGGCTTGCGCTTTGCCGCAGCTAGCTTGATATGAAGCGATGATGCGGACTACGGTAGAAGCACGCTTGCCTAGAAAAAAAACCGATTCACTCACATACACCACAAAACCATGTTCGTAGTTTGTTTTCTTAAAAACGTGCTTTTGCCGGTCAGTATTACGTTGATAAGGAGATTATATCCTTACTAATATTATAAAAGCAAAAGTGAGTTTGTTTGTATGTTACGTCTTCACGCCTAAATAGCCAAACCGATTTTGATGAATTTTGGTACAGAGATAGTTGGGACCCTGGAGACGGACATAAGCTAAAAAAAAAGTAAAAAAGGGGAAAGAAAGTTTTTTTTTTTCGATCACACGCGGGTTAAAGTTAGCGTTAGCCCAAAGTAACTATGCCACGCAGACGAAGACGCGGGCGGAAGCTAGTTAAGAAATAAAACTAAATATTAAAGTTATTTATATATGTAGAAAAATAATACGTAGCATACTTATATTAGCTCAAATCAAATTTGTTACGTAGTCATAGCAATTATACTACAAAATGTTCTTATACTATATATTTCCAGAGTTACCTAAGATAAAGCCGAATTTCCTAAAATAATACCCAAGTTCACTGCCAATACCTTACTACACAAGTCAGTTGCAATAGTCTACATTGCAAATTGTTGCTGATATATATCATATTCAGTACTAATGCCCACTTGAAGCATTTATTGGAAAATTATCTTAATATACGCTAATAAACACGAATGGATTTGTGAATTATTTGTTGTATTGTATGATTTTGAGACTGCATTCAAGCAATTTTGTAGAAACAGAAATTTTGTACTTATTAGTTTAACGATACCTATTAAATTCCTAGTGTGTGTGGGGCAAAGTTTCTCTTAAAAAAAAATATATTTTTTAGAGCACAAACGAATCTGACAGACCACGATTTTAATGGCATTTTTGTCAGTGTCGCTTTAGGTTCTATACTCAAACGGTGCCCACGGAACTCTAAATCTAAAGCTCTGCAGTCTGTCCGACTGTCTTTCACAAGGCTGTATCTTTAATATTCATATCTTTATTTGCATTTCATATTAGCTTTTGCCCGCGGCTTCCCTCGCATTAAATTCGGGGTAACAAAGTTCCCCTTTCCTGATTTTGCAGGAACCTGCTACCTGTAACTTTTGCCCTTGCGCCTTATTTATTTTGATAGCAAAGCTAAGTTTTCTCTATTCTTCCCTCTTTCTCCCTCATTAATCATTTTTTTTTAAAGTTAGCCTGTGTCCGTCTCTAGGGTCCCAACTATCTCTGTACCAAAATTCATCAAAATCGGTGTGGCCATTTAGGCGTGAAGACGTAACAAACAAAATCACTTTCGCTTTTATAATATTAGTAAGGAAGTAAGTATTTAGTGCATACATTACTATTACCAACATTATAAGTAAGAGATGGCTGGCATGTTTACCTACAGTTGAAATGTTAAGAAACAAATATATTGCAAAACTCACACAATTCACAGTAAAAACGAATGTACAGAATCCATTTTCTAAAGCCTCAATTTGCTGTTTATTCTTTATTTTTCGTATCTGAAATACGAGGAAGAAACGCTTCAAATAATGGACTGTCGTGTTTGCAATACAAAAATAAACACAAATTTTCTTCATAAAGAGCCACTTTGTATCGGAAGTGGCGTCGGCCATCGGCGATTGTTTGCCAATTACATTACAATTTGCTATTTCCTAGAAATCAGTTATATTCTCAATCGTCGTGGTTTCTGAACATTACTACTTTCACATCGAATATTTATTATTTGTGACATTTCCGTAACTTGGGAATTTTTGTCGCGAAGACTATCTGCTAGGGCGAAACAGGCCAAGTTGCTTTTCAAACTAGAAAAATCATCAGATCATTAAGTAAGCAAAGATAAAAAAAATAAGGAGGCAAAATAAAGAAACAAATCAATCTTATTCAAAAATATTCCATGTTATATACTAGTATTATTTAAAAATACTAGCTTTTGCCCGCGGCTTCGCTCGCGTTAAATTCGTTAGCGCCTTATTGACTTGTAATAGCAACGATAAGTTTTTTTAAAAAAAATAGCCTATGACCGTCTCCTGGTTCCCTAATATCTCTGTACCAAAATTCATCCAAATCGGTTCAGCCATTAAAGCGTGAAGAGGTAACAAACAAACAAACTCACTTTCGCTTTTATAATATTAGTAAGGATTTATGTCCATTCTGATTCTTTTCATCTCCTTTTTTCTTCTCCTGATGCGGATCATGAATGCGGAGTATGCGGATACTCCACATCCGTCAGGACTTTACGAGTGAGAAGCACGCTAACTTTGGCACCCTGCTTGAGCCTGACCTCGTGCTTCCACGTGTGGCAGAAGCAATTATGGTGAGTATTGATTTATGGGGACTCGACTAGATTATATGCAACTTACAATCGTAGAAACATGCATGCAAAATAAAATAAATATAAGTACTACAAAATAATTTATTTTTAATCTTCATTTTACCGAGTGCCACCATTTTTTCAATGAAAACCGAGCGCTGTGTTAAATTTTAGCAGATTACAATTGAGTTGACGATTGTTCTACATTCGCTTAGATATTATTTGAACTCAGGTATTTTGCGGGTATAATCATCTTAGGTCCAGTTTTTTTCCATTTATTGCAATTACAATTGCAAGAAATATATTTTAACTTAAATATGAATCATATTTAAAAACAATGGTCCTCCGGTCTATTGATTAACATAAACACAATATTATAGAAGGCCGCTGATATCAATACAATAGGTATATTTACTAAATAAAACTGAGAAAACTGTTGTAAATTGTAAAAAATACGTTGGCAAACAGACCAACAGCTCACCTGCTCGAAAGTAGTGTGCTGTCTAAGCACCCTTGCCATCGGATACTTACATACGTACGCTTTGAAAGAATTAGACGAGTTTGTTGCATTCGTACACCAATCTAAATCTATTAATCATGAATCATTGTCACTTTTTAAAAGGATGAGGTGTTGTTTCGGCTGTTGGGCTCCCTTGGGTCCAGGGCCACCTTACTTGACGGGCCTGTTGGTTTAGTGGTTAGTGGCCCTGACTGCTGAGCCGGAGGTCGTGGGTTCGATTCCCACCCAGGACAAACTTTGTGTGATGAGCATGATTGTTTGTTCTGTGTCTGGGTGTGATTTATCTATAATATGTATGTATTTATAAATTATTTAAGTATGTATATCAGTTGTCTGGTTACCATAACACAAGCTCTGCTTAGCTTGGGATCAGATAGCCGTGTGTGAGTTGTCCCAAGATATTTATTTATTTATTTATTTATTTACTTCTCCCCTTTACTGGAGACGGAGCAAGCAAACTGTCACTGCTGGGTTTATTGTGGAGAATGCAATTTTGCCCCCTGCCAGAAGTGAAGAGAAGAAATACCGAGTAGTAGAGTCTGAGAGATACCTCACAAAAAGGAAATATCCAAACGCAAGCCGATCTCCTGTTTTTTCCGTATTGCAAGCAATTACTGTTACACCGATCAATCGCGGCAGGAACAGTAGAAGCCCGCAAACTTCCGCCCAACCTGTCTGCTCATCCGATACGGTGGAAGTGCACGCAAGCCCTGACATTGCTCTTGAAGTGCTGACCTCGCATGCAACACAGTCTTATGTTAATTAGTCCTACAAAGTCGGAACGTGTTCAGAAGTTTGTATAGAGAAGCGGGTGAGGATGTGATTACTTGAGCGATTTAACACGTGTCTGGTCTATGTAACATTGTAGGCTAGTGATGTGTGTCACATTCCGGAAAGGTGTATTTTTCACCTGTTTATATTTTCTGTTTCTACCAGTATCAGTAAATGAATTGTATGATGCTCATTCCTGTCGTTACATCATCTGCCCACCCTTTTCCCGAGTATGTTGAGGACTTTTTGTGGAGGTTAGTCTAACCGGGTGCAGTATTTAATATGGATCTACTGCTGATCTTTTCTCCAGTACATAACCTTATTTTAAGTTAGTTTTATGTTTAAAATACAATCTTTAATCATTGTCTTGATAAACTTATCCTAAAAGTGCTGGCAAAATTACTTCTGTAGATAAAACAACAAAAATCTGTAAGTTTTGAAAACCTAAAAGCATGTTCTGTTATGGCTTGCTTACTCAGCAATTAACCGAATGTGGTATGACTATGTTTAGTCAGTAAATTAGAGTTACCCACGTTACATAAACGCAACTACAGGTTTCGGCGCCTTTAATTAATCTAGCTGACAGATATAGAAATATATAGGTAGTAGGTGACCGTAACTATTAGCGCTTATTACATACACGAGCATGTTTTAACCGACTTGAAAAAGGAAGAGTTATCGCATTCGGAGAGTTTAACTTAATAGCGGATTATATACCTTATCAGGTAATGTTAATGTTTATCAACATAAATACTCGTGTTCTAATTTCCTCAAACGGTACACAATATCTGACCCAAATCTTTATACTCCATATCAACAGAATTTGGAACAAATTGAGTACAAAGCAAGTAAAGGGCCCTTTTATAATATAACATTAATCTTATATTTTCAGTTTGGGCTTTTTAAAGCACATCATTTTCGCAAAAATAATCAACCAGACATTTCGTATCGTTGAAGCAACTGCATAACTATGAAGGATGAGGGAAAATCTGTTCTAATCTTAATGGTCTCAAAGAGATCATGTTTAACTATAATATGTTGAATATTATAGTTTATAAATTATAATAGAAAACATGCTTAAGTAAGGGTATTGATTTTAATGTTCTGGCAACCCTGTTTCAAACTCAATGTTTGTTTGATTGACATAAATGTGTGTTGTTATAATTTGAATGTGTTTTATTTTGTTCCAGCAGCTTTTATGTACGTAATATAAAGATTAGAATGATGTGACTAGTTAATCATGTATTGTTTTCCAAACTAAACATTTTAAAAAACTTTCAGCTCAATCAGACACTGGGAAGTGAGTCAATTTTTTTTTACTTATTTAAACAGTTACAGATGAAGTTGATAAAAGCCTGTTATAAATAAAATTTAAGCGGTTAGCGTGTAGCGTTATGGTTCCTAAAGGCCCTAGGCTTGAAAAAGCGGCCTTATAGTTGTAGATTATCTGGTAGTAAGCTACCTAAATATAATGTACTCCTAGAAGACACTTCATGTCCATCATGAATATTCTTCAGTCCCCTAAGCAAGAAACAATTCTGTTCTGCCTAGAGGAATGGCAACTAACTTCATTATGTCTAATTTCCACATTTGATGCACAACTACCAGTCTACACCTAGACTTAATTAAATCAACTCATCCCGGGCGCCCCGTAATATACACTGTGTTAACATAAACAATATTGTTCTAAATTACTCTTGTTATACTGAAATAACTCCATAGAATACCGTATAGTCAGTCCAAAGTTTTTTGTTGTCAAAAAGCGAAACGAAAATGTGTATTTCAGCAAAGCATATTACACGTCACCAACAATGGCGCTAGCAAACGAATCCACTCGCGAATCGTATAAAACTCGATTTAACAAACTTTAGACCTTTAATACACAAAGACGAGAAGTTTCATTCAATGTCATTCACATGTTGTACCTACCTTCTCTTTGTTCGCAAATCCGCGTCAAAAGAGTAATAGTCATTAATTTTCCTTTTTTATTTCTTTAGACCTTAATCTGGTATCGAGTTTGAGTGGCCATGACAGTTTAGGGTGACGGCAGACTGATAGGCACAGTCTAACAAAGACATGATGACCGACGATTTTCTCCATCACTGAAAGAAATTGAGCAACGAAATTATGGAACATTGATATCAACGTGATCTTGAGCTGTCATGAATCTTGGTTTTTTAACAAAAAATTACGTTTTTTTCGTAAATATGGCTACTTTCGTGAACTGACGATGTAATTTGGAAACAAGCGATTAAGGCTTCTTTATAGCTTTTTGTTTATTTTGGCATTAGGTTTGTATATTTGTGTGAAACAAAAAGCATCAAAGAAAGTTTTTGACATAAATATTAAAGGCAAAAACAGAACCTAACTAAAACGCCCAAATAAATCAACAAGTAAACTATAATATTCAAACCCACGGCGTATAATTAGTAGTTACGTAAATATGGACACATGGGCAATCGAGTAAACTATCACTTTGTGTACAAATTACTGCAGCACTATAATTAACGCAATCAGACACACAGGTAGATCGTCAGAAGGACTAATTGCTTAATAACGTCACCACAGACGGTAATTTAATAAGCGTAAAAGAACGTAAACATTTGTATTTGCCGAGGGATTGCCGGCTCAAGCGTATGCAATGTTAATGACCATGATTCGAAGGAAAATGGAATGCCTCACCGTATTTCAAACATACAATTTTCATTCACAATGTGAATTACTTATTAGTTTTGAAATTACAAAATGTAATATTGGCTATGAATTCTTGTACGTACGTATTTTAAAAAGGATCTCGGTGTTTGTTACTAAATTAAAATGCGATTTCGACCTGAAGCTTTAGTTTGCATAGAGTCTATAGCGGTGAAGCAGGCGAGAATTTATTAAACTCTAGTGTCTGGAGATTTTGAGTTTTACCTGTTAAACTGTAATAAATTAAATAATATAGCCATAGACAAAGAGGCTAATAAAGTATTGTAAAGGACTTGTAAAATCTTAATAGGCATTTAGTTAAAAAAGTTCTAGAAAAACATGCGCCTTTAGGGGTACTTAAACATGGAATAACTAAAAGAAAAGCTTAGATCAACAGACTTGTATATGATGAAAGAGTAAAACACTATAGCAGAGAAATCCTAATAAATGCTGCCAAGTTCGATAAAATATTATATACAAGTAACCCTGAACCCACCATAAATACAGAATACCACCTCTAATCTGAGAGGTGGTATTCTGTTTCGTTTCCTCAATGTCTGGTTATGAAGTGCAGAGTGCATTTATTGTAGCGCATTGTAGTAACCATGCGCTACAATAAATGCCCCGGGGAGGATGGAATTTCAACCCAAGCATCGCGAGACAGAAATCGGCTCCACCATCTTGTTGCCTCATCTTACAAACCTGTTCAACACCATTCTGCAATCGAGAAAAGCTTCCAAAAATGGGTCTTTCGAATATAATATTTCTGAACAAAGAGGCGATAAAAGCAATGTTTGCAATTACCGCCCAATCAGTCTTACAATTTAATAAAGTCATACATAATCGTATATAGACGGAACGCTGGACAAAGACCAGTTACCAGAACAAGCCGGATTTTGCCCCAGTTGTTCACGACTGATCAACTTTAAACACTAACTCAGATTCTGCAAAAAAAACTTTGACTTAAAAGATATTCACAGTCATCAATAAAATTCAGACCAAGAATTTAATTCGATCCCGTGGATGGCACCGTGCAGTCTGCGTGTATTCAATTGTAAATATATCGGGAACATTAGCGAGTCGATCACGTCAGGCACTAGGGCTGCACCTGAATATTTTAGCTGCATTTGTAAGAAGCATGGCGTAAGTAAACTCTTTACTGGGACACATTGACGACAGTTTTCTTGAACGTTATAATTCATATATCGGTACTTACGGGCTTAAATGACGGGCCTGTTGGTCTAGTGGTTAGTGGCCCTGACTGCTGAACCGGAGGTCGTGGGTTCGATTCCCACCCAGGACAAACGTTGTGTGATGAGCATGATTGTGTTCTGTGTCTGGGTGTGATTTATCTATAATATGTATGTATTTATAAATTATATAAGTATGTATATCAGTTGTCTGGTTACCATAACACAAGCTCTGCTTAGCTTGGGATCAGATAGTCGTGTGTGAGATGTCCCAAGATATTTATTTATTTAAAATCTGTTAAGTTGTTTTACTACATTCGTGCTGAAACAGATTTCAAGTTTTGTCTCTATGTGACATCCAAATTCGTCTATGATAATATAAGGAAATAAAGAAACACGATAAAGGACATATTTTTCTAGTCTACTTTATTATATAACCTTTTTGTTCGTTACTTTTTGAGGAAAGGTAAAAATAACATAATATTATTTGGTAAACACATCTTTGTAAACTTTATCAAACAGTCTGAAATATAACTTGAGATAGTAGGTAAAGATCTCTCAACACCATTAACAACATCTGTTAACCCATCCAATTCATTAATCTCCCAAAAATGTAATAAAGCGATCATTTATTTTGAAAAATGGCGTCCGTTCCCGCCAACCTTGTTCGCGCGTTCACTTTATTAGATTCGCGGCTATCAATAATGTAATGTATTACGGACTCACGGAGTATGGATCGCAGTAATACTTAAGAAAATTTATGATCCAGAGCTGCATATAGTAACTACTTCGTCTTACAACAGTTGAGTTCAGTTTACTGCCTTCTTACGATTCCTAGAGTATTTAATTACATTCTTATACATTGAGCAGTTAGCGATTTTAGGAACCTATTAGTTTAGTATTGGCAAACAGTGCTATTTGTGTAGTTAGTATAATTTTCTCGGCCTAAACATGTTCTAATATTATCTTCAGCACCTTTCCTAGTCTTTGTGTTAATATAGCGGTAGGCTTCCTACGGCAACCGTTTGGCAATGTTTTCTCACAGAAAAGCGGCAAGCATAGCAAGCAAGCTGGGGTTGCGGGTCCTGCCAGGGTTGCGGGTTGTTCGAAAGAGATACCGCGGCCTTGGAACGTAAAGGGCAATAGAAGAAACATGGGTGGGTTTTGGTCAGTAAAAGTCTGACACTCCCCTCCGCTCCGCCCAGAACGGGGGAAGTTATTTGATGATTTCCCAGCACCAAAAATAAAGAGATACCTATAACACTTTTCATCGATAGGGCTTTATCTAATTTTCGATACTGTGTAGAAATATTATCTGACTTATTTATTCTATTATTTTTATTCATTATCAATTCCAGTAACAGGCGTTTTTACAAAACCTTGCTTTAATATGAGAACGGCATTTAGCTTATACAAATATGAATACAGCTGAGTCTTTGTTCATTTTGTAATTTACTTCTGCGGACACAACAGCTACATTTATTTTTGTTTTCATTTTATTTCACAATGTTCACTGTCTGTTTGTACAATTAATGTTTGATAATCATTATACATACAAGGGTTGTTACATGTGCCCAAATAGAAATAATATGGAAAGAAGTCAAGTGTGAAAATCAACATGAGCTTCTTAATTAATCATATCTAAACCGACTTTTGCCGTATAAACTACTGCGAAACTTCCAATAGCTTTCAAAGTTTTAAGCAAACATTTAAGTGAGGTTTCAGCAGCAAGCAACCACGTTTCCCACTGCGTCTTGTGTCTTGCGCCGGGGTGTGTTTCTGTCAAATCCTTATTAGTTATTCAGCAGGGCACACACGTGCGGGGTTTGTCGCCAGTATACACACTCACGTATTCCAGGAGTAACTCCTGGATCACTGTTGAGTAATATATTGTGACGGTGTGGTTCAGCAACTCATGCGACGGTTAGGTACTTGTTTATTTAAGTTTGCTATGTTTGGTGTGGGTAGTATCGCTAAAGATGTCAGTGCGTACCTTAGTACCTGTAATGCGGTTTTAGTTTAGTGTAACCGTGCTGTAGTTGTAATATACGTACATACCTTTTACGATATAAAATTTATGTTTTGGTATCAAACAATCACTGTGTGCATTGATGATTTGTTGCTTTTCTGCCTTTGAAAATTACTGGGACAGTAGTTGTAATTATAAACCGACAGATGCAGAAAGAAAGAAAACATCTTTTGTTTGAAAATGTCCACGAAGCACTTTGACGACACTGTTGGCTCAGTGGGTGAGCGATCGACTGCTGCGCTGCCTATCGCGGGTTCGATCACCGCACGGAACAAATATTTGTATGGCCTAATAGTTGTTCCGGGTCTAAACGCACGGTTGTAAACGCACCATGAGTAATTCCTACACTAGGAATAGGAAAACGTTTTTTTTTTTTTAAAAAAAACGCGTATCTCGAAAATGTTGATAAGAATTCCAGAGTTTCGTTCATTTGTTGTCAATTGAACAACTTTGCCCACATTCAATTTATTATTTAAAAGGAAAATATTGCAAAAACTGTTCAACTAATATTCGGTATTTCGGCCCCGTTTCTTTTAGAATTGCCTTGGGGAGCAACAGTTACAAGTTTTTTATCATTTTCTATAGCCAGGTACATTTCATGTTATCCAAACTTATATTATTTTCGCCAACAAAAGTTCTTCCATTTCGATCGAGTGAATGGGAAAGTTTATCAGCAATTTATTGTTTGTAGGGCGTGATGTTCTGTACAGGGGTCGTGGCCATTCGTGGGAATAGTTAAGTGCTGCTGGTTTGATGTTTTCTAAACCACTATCTTCTTTATAAAAAAGGTGCGATGTTGCATACTAATCCCACATGTTCGAATAAACATATTTCTAAAATCAAAGAGCGTCTGAGGGAATGCATCGTCCTCGTTAGCTATCTACAGTTTTACCGATGTAATCCATTAAAAAGATGAAGAAGCAATTTTTTTTTCAATTAGAGATATTGGTTGGAGCAGTAAAAGCCTCATTTGATGACAAAAATTCGAGTGTGATACGTGACTTAGAAAAGTGTAACACCTAATAACACGTCCCCGTAAGTTTACGAATACGAAACACTTAACAACGAATGCACGCTACCACGAAAAACTTAACGCCGTAGCAATGTGATCTCAAATAACGAAATCTCTAATGTTACCTTGTTCGAAACACTTAACAACGAATGTACGCTACCACGAAAAACTTAACGCCGTAGCAATGTGATCTCGAATAACGAAATCTCTAATGTTCCCTTGTTCGAAACACTTAACAACGAATGTACGCTACCACGAAAAACTTAACGCCGTAGCAATGTGATCTCGAATAACGAAATCTCTAATGTTCCGTTGTTCGAAACACTTAACAACGAATGTACGCTACCACGAAAAACTTAACGCCGTAGCAATGTGATCTCGAATAACGAAATCTCTAATGTTCCCTTGTTCGAAACACTTAACAACGAATGTACGCTACCACGAAAAACTTAACGCCGTAGCAATGTGATCTCGAATAACGAAATCTCTAATGTTCCCTTGTTCGAAACACTTAACAACGAATGTACGCTACCACGAAAAACTTAACGCCGTAGCAATGTGATCTCGAATAACGAAATCTCTAATGTTCCCTTTTTCGAAACACTTAACAACGAATGTACGCTACCACTAAAACTGAACACCGTAGCAATGTGATCTCGAATATCAAAACCTCTAAAAGTCATCGTAAAATGTCTTTATTCATATAACAATAAACTAAACAGAGAAAATCAAACCAATCAACCAAATCAACAGTTTTTCCATGACAATACAAATAACCAAATCCAACATTAAATAAAAACTTTAAAAAATCAGTTAACGTTCAAATTAGCACAAGTATCAAGACCATCTAAAAATGTGGTTAAGTCCATTGTTTCTTTTTTTTCCAAATGTTTTTTAATTTTTTCTTCCCTATTTTCTTTTTTCCTTGCTCTTTTAGTTTCTTGAGACTGTGAATTTAATTTTTCAACTAATAGTTCTGTATGTTTTTGTTCCTTGTTTAGTTCTTCAATGGTCTTTTCTGCCCAATAGGGTGTTCCAGCGGTGATGCCATGATTCCACCTCATTTTGTGTAATAGGAACAGTGGTCCCTATTGAGCTATTTACAGACCAGATATTCCTAGTGGAAGTGCCCCCTACTTACCCAGTATAAGTGCCTGATGATACTGCAGTAAAAGTCACTGATTGGTTTTCCAAATATTATATCAATGGAACTTATAAGAAAAGGACTACTCAAAACCTCGATACATTACAGACAAATTGCAAAAACAAAAAGTGCCTCCATTGTTTCCGCCTGACATCTGTTCTGTAAATAGCTCAATAGGGACCACTGTTCCTATTACACAAAATGAGGTGGAATCATGGCATCACCGCTGGAACACCCTATTGGGCAGAAAAGACCATTGAAGAACTAAACAAGGAACAAAAACATACAGAACTATTAGTTGAAAAATTAAATTCACAGTCTCAAGAAACTAAAAGAGCAAGGAAAAAAGAAAATAGGGAAGAAAAAATTAAAAAACATTTGGAAAAAAAAGAAACAATGGACTTAACCACATTTTTAGATGGTCTTGATACTTGTGCTAATTTAAACGTTAACTGATTTTTTAAAGTTTTTATTTAATGTTGGATTTGGTTATTTGTATTGTCATGGAAAAACTGTTGATTTGGTTGATTGGTTTGATTTTCTCTGTTTAGTTGATTGTTATATGAATAAAGACATTTTACGATGACTTTTAGAGGTTTTGATATTCGAGATCACATTGCTACGGTGTTCAGTTTTTAGTGGTAGCGTACATTCGTTGTTAAGTGTTTCGAAAAAGGGAACATTAGAGATTTCGTTATTCGAGATCACATTGCTACGGCGTTAAGTTTTTCGTGGTAGCGTACATTCGTTGTTAAGTGTTTCGAACAAGGGAACATTAGAGATTTCGTTATTTGAGATCACATTGCTACGGCGTTAAGTTTTTCGTGGTAGCGTGCATTCGTTGTTAAGTGTTTCGTATTCGTAAACTTACGGGGACGTGTTATTAGGTGTTACACTTTTCTAAGTCACGTATCACACTCCAAAAATTCAAAACGTAACCTTTATTTACTGATATACATAAATACTCTCTAGTGGCTGAGGAATCTGCACTGCGTGTCGCGGATTGGATTCCCGCACGAAACAAATATTTGTATGGCGAAATATGTTTGTAAACACCAATGAAACAGGAAAAATCCCTAGTATCAGGCAAGGACTTAAAAAAAGAATGTAACAAAACTTACTTTGCAACTTAGAGCGGCGGAACCGCTCCCACTAATGGGCAATTTGTGGGCAAGACGATAGCGATATGTTTTATAGCCTTAACTTCGCCACTTAATAATTTACGCAGTTTGTGAAGTAATTAACGTTACAGTGTAGTGGGAGACAGATGTACCCTTTGTTTATTCTTAGTATATCTTAAGAATAGTCCATAGAAAATAGGTTGATAAATACTAAGCAGTCGGGTAAAAATGCGTGCTACTTTGTGTATTAATGTTTTTCCTGCCGGGGTTGCAGACTGTTCAAAAGAGAATCCGCCGGTCCGGAACATAAAGGGCAAAAGAAGGAATATGGGTGGGTTTTAGTCTGTAAAAGTCTGATAATCCACTATTCATTACAACTGATTCTGTAACATGCAACAAAACGAAACGGATTAAAACCCAACGGTAAAAGTACTTTAGTAAAAGAACTAAAATATCGGTTTTATAGATACCTTTTTTGGGTTTGTTACTAACAAGCTCTTATAAAAGTTCAGAAAGTCTGGTCATGTCAGAAAAAGGCCTAATTGCTCGAACATGACAAGTTTTACAGACTAGTTGAGCCCAGTCATCGAGTAATTAATTAAAATGTCGCAAAAATAGGAACGCATAGACGTTTTTAATTTAAATTCAATTAATGTAGAAGTTTTTGTTGCAAAAAGTATCAAAAATTTAAAGTATTTTTTTTTGTGTTTTTCATACATGCCTTATTAAACTTGATATTGAATTCAAAGTTAAAGTCAAAAGATTTGGATATATGTATCTAATCACATCATAAGTAACCGCCTACGTAAAGCTTGTGAAAAGAGGTTTTTATGCTAGCGTATGCCTTTTAATTTTTATGTTTTCATAAGATTTTATCGCACATACAAGTTTATTGTAATTACGCAATCTGGTTAACAAATTAAAACCATCACTTTCGGCTTGTGTATAAATGGAAAAAGTAAGTTATCGAGTAATTTGCAAGAGTTTTTTTGGTCCTATTTAATATTTTTAGTTATTTTTCTTTAGGAGTAGCTATGCATGTCATTGTATTGTATGTACACCTGTTTAATTATTTTACTGGATTCAAATTGTAAAAAAGAAAGAAATTGTTTTCTACACTCCCAGGAGAAACTCGTCAACTTGTTTTACGATTTTAGTTGTGTTTATGACACGACTAAAAATGTAATTTCTTTCTATTTTAAAAGCAACCGTACTTTAAAAACAACAGCAACACTTGAATAATGTTTGGATTTCCTAAAGCGATTTATAAAACTGAGAGAGTGGGATTTTTTCTGGAGGATCTTTCCACAGTACATCTACAGCAGTATAGCTAGTGATATTACCCGTCAAGCTAAAATATTGGGGCAAATCCGCGTCCTAATTCCTGTGAAAACTTTAACAATCTCCGAATTATTAATTCAATGAAGATTATATTGTTATATGTTTTGATAAACGTGATTTCCCATTAGTCGTTAATGGAATTTACTTGTAAATGTCAACCTGAATCAATATCAGCCTTAAAGTCATGACGATACTGATTTTGGAATAACAAATATGTTTGGGCTGAAACAACCTGAGGTTCGATGGACATTCAACTATGTGTAATTGAACTAAGATTTTTAATGCCAAAGCGTACTATTTCAGAAGCAGATGATGAGTCTCAGTAACGAATCGTATATATTGAATGCTCTGCTAATAATGTGATTTGGGTAGAGTTTAGTAGTTCGTTATTTCAAACTGGGGTATGTTTAGCTTATAATATATAATATATTTTGTGTACTGTCTTTAAATCCACTATCATAATAGCATATCTAGCTAAACCATAGAAATATATCTGATATCTATGGGTTGGACTAACACTTAGCTAGCGTAATGAAAGTAAAACTTAACTGAGCTACGGTTCTTCGTAGGCTCGTAGCCCCCCGCGCGCGTAGCATTGCACGTCGCGGTTTTGTCTTTTTTGGCCAAACAACTGTAACTTTAATCTCTTATCAATCGATGAAAATGTAATACGATGTCAGAGTCAAAGTCAAAATGTTTGTCTGTAGTGGTTTTTGGTGATACAAATAGGTCTTAGAGTTAGATTATGGTAACACAAAAAACTACCCATTTTATAATATTTTAAGGCATACACTATTAAAAACGATAAGTACTACATGCAAATTAAAACAAATTTCAATATTTAGAATACAATTATTGATTTTTCGTTGAGTAACAAATACCTAGATGACTCCGTATATATTTAATTATCATTTTCTTTTTAAATCCTTGTAACACATAATAATGTTAAATCCCAGTCCCTCAGAGTCTAGCCTAAACCAATAACTAAGTAACAACATATATCGGATTCCCCTTGGAATCTATGCGGGAAGCAATTACCGGGCCTTCCATGATTCATTAGGGCTGCACTGTGGGCCGCTGTGCTCAAGTGGCGCCATCTATCGAGTAATGACGCTCTTCTGACTTGGCAAGCTTCTTCAAGTGTCTGTTAAAATTGCTGGTTGCATAATTTTGATTCAAAAATGTGTTGGCATATTTCAATTTATTTTAGTACATGGTTTTGACTGTTTAAACATATTTTAAATGGTTTTAAGAAGAAGACATCACAAAATCCCAAAACGCTCTTCACTTAAAGAACTGTGTTTTGTTATTTTGACTTTCGCAAAAAGTTCATTCTCAGCTTGTCTTGAAATAGATTAATATCGTATATGCGGGCCATAAAATAAACCTTCCAAACGATGTACTATTTGACTGCACGCCAGTAGGTTGCGTCCTCTAATCAATCATTGTTGCAAACTTTTGGGGTCGACGTCAAACCGGAAACTCACGGAGAGGTTAGATAAGAAAAGAAATAAGAAACATTTTTTTCACCTCTTTAGATGAAAATTAAATAGTTTCTACAAGCCTCACACTTGGATGGTCATAAATACAGTGATAAGAAAAAAGAGTCGCCTGAAATTTGAATGGTCACGCTTGCATCAACATATAACTATTTGTCTGTATGAATATAAATAATATAGTTTTAAAACTTAACTCTGAAAGCACAAAATTTATAAAACAATCTGTTTTCATTTTATATTTAAAAAGAAACAGGCTTGTATCAAGCAAGACTCTCCCAAAACTCCTGAATTATGAATTTCAAATAGTCTTTGTCATCGTGGATCAAAGAGATTCGAATTTAAAATTCAACCAGCTATTTTGGTCATTTAAATTATTTCGGACGTTTCATTTTAAAAGAGTATGTTTCTGAGTTCTCCTGATTGGTTAATCTTTATCAATTTGCTGATTGAATGGACTTTTTAACAAGAAGAGAAATGGGTGATATTTTAAACTAGTAAACTAAATGAATAATAATATATTTATATGAACGTAAGTACCCGAGTGAGTGTTCTACCCGAATACAATCGAAAACACAATGGTCAGGCTTCATAAAAGAATGGAATCTTCCGTACGTCATACCATTGTGGCTTTAAATCAGAAAGAAAACATTTTCCCATAACACTTGCAGCCATAAAAGTAGAAGTAAACCCTTCACACATTCACAAGTTTACAATAGCAGTCGCGTGACTTGCTCGCTAATTGTGTTACGTGTCTGAAATAAACTAACAATGGACGACTAAAGAGTCTTGTAATAAAATACATTTAATCTTAAAATAAATAACCTACTTGAGCGGCGTTCATGTTACTTCGTTATCACTTTAATGAAAGCTTAATTTTAAATTAATGCTTTTGAAACATTCGTGTATGTTTGGCCTATAAAGTTTTAAAATTGGAAGCAACAGTGGACCGTACGGAATCGTTTGCAAGGGTTACTTTGTTGGCTTGCATTTACTAATCATGTAGCGTGGCTTACAACTTCAGGTAAAGTAAAACGGAGGCTGTAGTGTAGCGACGACTTAGAGCGACGATGAGCGGTATGTAGTGCAAACATTCCATAGATTTGTGACAATGACAGCTCTTGAACGCAGTTAAAATGTGCAGATCGATGTACAGTTTTATTGGCGAAATTCACTCTGAATTACTTAGGCACCATTCAAACCGTTTAGTATCAAGAGTAAAAAGAAAAACCGGCCAAGAGCGTGTCGGGCCACGCTCAGTGTAGGGTTCCGTAGTTTCCCGTCCGTCACGATAAGTGTTCCCAGTTATGAGGCCAACCAAACAATTCGGTAATACCCGATCCAATGTAATAAGTACCTACAGCGCCATCTCTCGGGGAATTGGGTTACTAATTAATACAAAGACGTGATTTTGTATTGCGAGAAACGATTTCAATAATTCTTTTTTTGTTTGAAAAAAGATACGTTCAGGATAATAAAATATGTAAACGAAGTTAAAAAAAAATGCTTGCATAAACGATTATACTACAAACTTAGTCCAGAAATTATTTTGTACAACTTTTTTTTTTGTACAAAAACTGTTATGTCAATCAAGTTCAAAATAATTTTCATAGAAAGTCCTTATAAAGTTCTACTTTTCAGATTTTTTTCATATTTTCTAAACTTATGGTTCAAAAGTTAGAGGGGGGGGGACACATTGTTTTTTACTTTTGGAGCGATTATTTCCGAAATTATTGACATTATCAAAAAATGCTTTTAGTAAACCCCTATTCATTTTTAAATACCTTTCCAACAATATATCACACGTTAGGGTTGAAATTAAAAAAAAATCTCTTCCCACTTTACATATAGGGTGGCTACCCTAATAAAACATTTTTTTCAAATTTTTATTTTACCACTTTGTCGGCGTGATTGATATACATATTGGTACCAAATTTCAGCTTTCTAGTGCTAACGGTCACAGAGATTAAGCGAGGACGGACGGACGGACGGACGGACAGACAGACATGGCGAAACTATAAGGGTTCCTAGTTGACTACGGAACCCTAAAAAGATAATGATCATAAGAGACGTCCTCACTCGAAGCTCAATGACGGATCGCTTTAAGCGCTTTCTCGTTTTTAAATCTGTTTGCTAGATGCGCTGAAAGGTTGCTCTCTAGACTAAGTACTTACGTTATTAGTGAATAAATAAAGAAAAGTTTTGACACTGAGTCTGAGGTGACTTAGGTTTTCTAGTGTGTATGTCTGAATGCTCTGTAGGAATATTACTTGGATAGTTCTCCAAAGTTTTAATTTTAAACATGAATTTAATAAATTTAATACGCGTAAAAGTACGTTCAACAATAAAAACTTTTACTTCGTAGCTTTCTTCGCTTATCTGAACTTATAAAATAAAATTATGTTACGTACAAGCGTTAATGTAAACAGTTTAGTATAATTAGTCTTTTTAGGGTTCCGTAAATCACTTTGCTGTCCGTCTGTCTATCTGTCATGACCCTTTATGTCGGGTAAGCATGGAGGTATCAGGTTGAAATTAAAATTATATACTCAACTCTGTAGTCCCTTTGTGCTGTGAAAATCAACTCTTTAAATCTACGCAATCTATACTAATATTATAAAGCTGAAGAGTTTGTTTGTTTGTTTGAACGCGCAAATCTCAGGGACTACTGGTTGGAATTGGAAAATTCTTTTAGTGTTGGATAGTCCATTTCTTGAGGAAGGCTATAGGCTATATAACATCACGCTACGACCAACAGTTGCTGAGCAGCGTGGGTGAAACCGCGGGGAACAGCTAGTCAAAAGATATGCGGTGCGCGAGTCTGACTCGCTCTTGGCCGGTTTTATTTCGCCAACGTGCTTTCCTTAACGTTTAGGTGTGTCATAGATTAAAAAATAATGTTCAATTTCATTTTCACCTAGCAAAATAGATCTTAATATGTATTACATTTTATAAAAACCTGAACTTTAACAAGACTCTAGCTAGGTGATCCTTATTTCGTTCATGAGCAAAATGTTTAATAAATTTCATCTGGCTGGTTTCAGTCTAATTTTCCTGCCGTACGTAGGAGGCAATGTCGTTATATTTGCTCTTCCAAGTATAAATAGCTGGCTTTCTCTATAATATTTGCACACCTTTTGTGCGAGACAAAGGTAAAACATTTTTTTTTTGTTTTCTAGTGTACTTTTTAAATAAGAAAACCAATTGGATTCGTAGTTAATTAAAGGTGAGGTGATGTCTTAATGTTTATTTTAATATTTTATAAGATTCTAGTTTTTATCTTAACAAAAATATACAGAAAACAACCAAGAACTGTGATAGAAAATCGCAGTATTTCTGCATCAGTAGCTTGAACATTTTAAACTTTAATAGAACGTGTCATTTCAAGTGAGACTCGCTCAAACGGAATATTATACAGGGGTCATGCTCGGGGGAATGGATTTAAATGCGTGGGACTACCTGCCACCGACCTGGGTAGGCGGATACCTACGGACAGACAAAACCGTTTAATAACTTTCGGTCTCACGAATAAAGTGGTTCCTCTATGTCAATGTGTGGTAAGATAAGTATAATGATATTTTTAGGATTCAGTACCCAAAGGATAAAACGGGACCCAATTACTAAAACTCCGCTGTCCGTCCGTCTGTCACTAGGCTGTATCTCATGAACCACCGCTTAAACTATAAATACAAAAAAAAATATAAGATAAATATATAATCCTACCGTACAACATATATGTTTATAAATAATGGTATGGTACCATTTGTGCGCATGACCGACTCGCAATTTTTTACCTTATTGCTAATGTATTTCAGGAGTCGGGTGTGTATTACTCATAAATGACCGACCAGACCTAAGGATGTGGACGAATCAATAGGAGTATGCAGGGGTCGTACCAAGCAGCATTCTATAGGTAGTTGTGCCGCGGCCAAAGTGCGTGATTAATAAGGAATTTGATCAACTAGCGGTAACTTTATCTGCGATCGTCAAATAGCATATTATCTACGAATAGCTAAGCCAATTACCAAATATACATGACAGACAAGCACATGATTCATGTATAGACGAAGCCCATATATGTATATTCGTGTCGGACATGTACGTAATGGACGGACATAAAACTGACACGTGTCCGGTGAGCGGACAGAATATGCTCAGTTACCTGTCGATCCCGTAATACCCGTTTTGTGCTGGATCCGAAATAGATCACGCTGTAGATTCTAGCAGTTCGAGCTTAGTCGTCTATTAGGTTTAAACGTGTCTATTCTAGTTATTATTTGACAAGCCTTTATTTCTTTAGTATTTTATGCAAATTACATTACCTGCATAGATTTTTAATGTAAGGCGTTTTTGTCTTAACTCAGACATTTTTTATTCGGAAATAAATATTTAAACACAACATTAAACAAAAAGAAATGACTTAATTACTTAACCGATCGAAGGGTATTAAATTTGCGGGCCTGTGGACGGTGAGCAATGGGTAGCTCACCGTCCGTCCATCTATTGACGACAGGCCGCAAAGAGATGTCAGCAAAGCAGAGAGGCCTACCAGGGCTTCCGCCTGCCGGGGTTGCGGGTTGTTCGAAAGAGATACCGCGACCCCGGAACGTAAAGGGCAAAAGAAGGAACATGGGTGGGTTTTAGTTAGTATAAGTCTCACACTCCCCCCGCTCCACCCAGAGCGGGGGAAGTTATTTGATGATTTTCCATCCACAAAAATCGGTTGTTAAATTTCGGTTTCCGGCATGTTTCATTGAAATAAAGAGAGCAGATAACTCTATAACTATAAAAATCTACTTACCTTGTAGTATAGTGCGTTTACATTTGCGAACCCGTAATGCTAGTCGATGTGGTAAAGTGCCACCCACGTCTATTAAACTTTGTAACGAAACTTCCAACTTCAGTGGGCGAAACTTTGAAGTTCAACTAATATCGGAATACTACGTATTATTACTATTCAGACTTGCGGTTTGTGTAGCAGTGGACATAGGACTGATTAAGGACTTTAACCAGTATAAACATTTTAGGCTCTATATAGTCGTGTGGTTAGTACTAAGATTAGTTCTCCATTCGAGCAAACAAATACCTTCCGAAATTTCTGCAATTTTCGATTGCCTGCTAACTTATCCCCAACGTACATACACTATGTTATTACATAGTCACAAACCAGTCCAGCACAGTACAAATGAGGGCTATTTACTTACAGTGTCTATTTAGATTGGAATTTAAGTTACATTTATTTCTTCTTTTTAGATTCCTTCTACCATCCTGGATATTGGCGATACTCGAATATTATAAGAATAAAAGCATAAACATTAGTCCAACTATCGTAACATCGATATCTCGCATCTATACATGCTGAGATATTGGTAAACATTGTTATTTTGGCGGTTGACCTTCATTAGGACTAAAACTGCCATCTTATTATGTTTCGAAAACAAACATGTAGTTCTTAATATCCACTTACCTATGCTCTGGCTGACCCATATCCCGAGCATGTCCAGCTGCAGCAGCCGATGGTACAGCTGTTCCCCGCGCGTGTGGTTCATGAACAGGTGGTAGAGGAAGGAGCCGCACCAGGGCGCCAACGCGCCCAGCAGGTGGCACATCGAGAGGAACCAGGCCCCGGGGCCACTGCGCCACGGCAGCAGCCCCGGAAGAACCAACAGTATGTACACTAGGGATACTCCTGCAACAAGGAAATGGGGATGTTAAAACTTGGTGCATTAAGAAAAATGACATTTTGGCATAATCTTAAAGTATCGTGACGTCGTTGGTTTAAAATAGATGCGTTGTCCTAAAATATGTTGATAATAAGTAAATATTACGCTAGAACTGAAGAATCGAATTGTTTGGGTAATTATTTCAATATTAAGATAGGTACTTGTCATCGTAAAAATATTAACACAATGTAATAGAAAATGGTCCACTGTCCCATAAATTAGTATGATAATTATAAATAAGATTCTAATTAAAAAAACACAATGACAGTCACCGTAATATAAATAGATTTCATATTAAATTATAATGTTTTAAACTTATATTTTTAAAGTAAGCATCATTTTTTATTATTACAGGCAAATTATTTTATGAGAATCCTATGATAGGTAATACGATTACCTAAATAATCTCATATTTTTAGAGTAAGCATCAAAGTTCAATCATGTAGTCATATTATTTTAAGTGTATCCGTATTCGTGTAGCATCAAATTTTGAATGATGTCCTAAAAATGTAAGGTGACGGAATTTTATAATGAGCATAAACTGCAATAATAATTAATATAAACCGCGTTCAACAGTCAATATTCAGTAACAATGATGGCACTGACAATGCTGAAGACTCTTGAACAGGGTGAAGATGTGCGTCCACTTTCAAGTTGGTCAGTGTTGTTGAATGACTGAGTGTTTTTGTTGTGAACTCGATAAGCATTATATATCTATTCTCTTTTCTATCTCTTCATAGCAAATTTCCACAAAAATAATTAGGTATTAGCTGAAGAATAAAGTGATAAGTGAGCGATCGGGAGGATAGGATCCCCCGATTGTAAAAACTCTGGTTTTGCGGATCGCATACTACATGTACTTATCTATCGATAAAACTTTCCAACTGTTACTGGTGGACCGTGTCTCGCGGTTCTGTGTGTATTACATGGGAAGGCACGGTGCGAACGTTATTTATCTGAACCAAACATCTATCCTAAATATGGGATAGATAGATAGATAGAACAAAAAGTTCAGGTTACCCGCAAAAATCGCTAATACACAGGAAATATTAGAGATAATGATTTTTTTTAATTTTATTCTTCCTTATCTACATGAATTTCTAGATAAAGAAACAAAGTACTTGCCAGTTTTACAAAAATAACACATGCTTTGAATTGCATAGTTATTTTCAGTTATGTTTATATGTATTAATAAGACACCATAATACCCAAATAAATGACTGCGACCACCGAGTCATATATTTCTTACTCATTAAACTAATAGCTAAGCACATGACTATCACCCCTCCTTTCAAACTCCCCTCATTATGTCCGCTGACGTCACCGTTGATTGTAAAATCTGTATTGTAAGCACGTTGCGTGACATGTAAAGAACTAATTGGGCGCTCCATGACAATGACAAAACCGATACTTTTGGAAGCCTACACAAAAATTGTTTCATTTGTTTCCAAAACATATTCTCCTACACGAAATTTCATCAAAACAACTTCAAACCTACCAGCTAAAATAAAAAGAGGATCCTTAAGAATTTACGAAAATAGCGAAAGGCATTAGTTAACCCCTACGCAAACGCAGATACAATCAGCTCTGCTTATTTACAAAAACACTTCATTGTACACTACATAAAATAAAGTGGATAAACATATTTAAAGGAAAGAAAAAAATTACACATATTTAAGCAATGTGCAAAGTGTAATATATATTCTTATCGCACAAGCCGATCTCTAATATACAACTTTTGGATGACTGAAACAATGAAGAAGAGACACACACACAGATGTTTGGCTTTCGTAAAGCTCTTGATATGTTAGTTTTTACTCTTTGTCTCGATCAATTCACAAAATGAGGCAGAGTATTTGCGAAATACACCCACAACATTATACTCAATCACTACACATCATTATTGAAGCTGAACGCACGCTATTTTCACATTCAGCGTAAATAAAAATAAGTCGTCTGACCTTTTCATGCCTGGAAACTAAGGTTTCCCATAGATCTTATTAGCACTGATAGTGACAGTTAACTTATTATATCTAGTAGGTAAGTATGAAGAAAAATCAATAAATGCGCGTATGCTTTAGCTCCCAAACATATGGTATTTCTCACAGTCACCAAAATCATTCAGTCAACAACAACATAGATCTTCAAAAATGGCGGAAGAGGTTTTCCAGATAATTTGCATGTGCATTTATTATTGCTAAAAATATTGCATCTAGTTTTCTGTTACAAACACATGTAACTTTTACTAATCTGGGTCGACTTTATATTGTAGCATGCAACATATTTATAACTTGAGCAAGACCTAGCCTAGTAATAGCAGTAATAGTTAATCGCTTTCACTGTAACTGTATTCTACGCTCATGATTTTTGTGATCGATGCTTTACGTTACTAGTTTAGTAATTAATATTTGTGGCTATTATTTTTTTATTTCATGACTTCATGATTCACAATGCCATTCTGAATAATTTAAATTGTCACGACAAAATTTCGCGTTCAATTGCAATCAATCTAACAGCTCTTGAACCCGATTAATTCTCAGTCAGATACGTTGATCGCGTAAAGTTTCGTTGGTAAAATCCGCCATTAATCACCGTAGAAGGTAATATCTATCCCTTTTGCTACTTGAGTTGTTTTGCCACAAAGGAAAGCTCATTCCAAGATTTGAATAGAGAATACACGAGGGAAAACATGTCCGAAATCTGATACCAATTAAATAACTGGGAACCCTGTTCCTTTGTTCGAAATAACTTTGTTTCAAATTACGAAAACTTGTTTATGTTTATTTAATAACACTAGGCGTACTTTTCCAACTCGGATAGAATCAACACAATACAATTTTGTTTTCTGATAGAGCAAACTTTATTTAGGCAAGTACATATTTTGTGTAGGCTTCGGACGCGAGCTATGTTTATGAATCAGACTAAATTTGGCACGCTTCAGGCAGGCTTCGATTTTATATTGAAATTGAATAAGAACTAGCAACCTACTTGAGTTTTTCTTGAGATTATTTGAATCTATTTTATTTTTTTATGTATACATCTAGAATATTACATTTTTTTACAATCTATCTGTTTCCCGCAGTTTTGCTTACATGCTAGGAGAATTACTTTCATCGTTTTACAAAAAAAATATCCTAATCAGTTAACCCAACAGCATTTTAATGTATTTAAAAACTGGCAATAATACAACTTTCGCATTTTATTTGTTGTTAAGGAAACATACAATTTCACGACAATAGTATGTTGAGTAGCTGTATTTTCAGACGCTTTTTACGAACAAACAAGAAAACTCAGGATCCATTTCCTATTTCTTAAATATGTAGATTTTCTAAGAAAAAAAATCATCTTATCATAGGCTTACAAAGTATACGTATGTAGACAAGAGCGCGTTAAAATAATCCTCGGCTATATTCCGATTATTAAAACAATAAATTCCGAGATGTAAGAGAACGCGGCTCGGCTAATTACGTCGTCTACGTGATTTGTTTATTCAGGGGATGCCTGCGAAATTAAAACTGTCCTACAAATATATAAATTTATGCATATCATTTGACACGAAATATTTATATAGTTTATTACGAGTTTCCTATATTCCGGCGCAGTTGCAAACGCCATGATCACGGATGATGTTAAAAATCTCGTTTTAAATGATAATGACTGTATTTTTGACTCATATATTTAAATTTATAGGTTATATGCTGGTCATATAGATATAAATTAATAAATATATTATAAATCGAAACAAATAGATTTTATATATCTTTAAAAATACTTTTTAAGTTAAGATTTGTTCTGAGGCATTTCATGATTTCATTTAGTAGGGTAACTTCAACATAGGTAGTTATTTTATAAATTGAGTGACTATTTTTTTTAAACACCCAAGGAGTACAAACTGAGTTTTTATATCATGTCTGATGGATGATTTACCTGTGTCATCACTCATAGTCATGTAGAACACATGAAACACGAGACGTGTCGAGTCGAGCCCGTCTTTGAGTGATACTGACACATTTTCCCTGGTCTTACAAACATCTTTGAAGACAGGCGTCTTATTTTCCGTTCCGTTTGTTCTCTCTATACACTTCATTCTGTAATTTTGCAACTCATTTATTTTAACACCATTTTATCAGTGTCACTGATACCTAACCGACTAATTATAAAAAGAAATCATAGAAGTAAAAGACCCACTTCTTGGTTTCCGATTGAACTGAAAAGTTGCGTTCATGTTTAGTTTTGATGACAATGCATTAGCTTAGTGACGTCATAAATACAATATGGTGGACTCCCAAAGATGGTGAACTTGTTACTTTTAATGCATTCCTATGATATTATATAAAAAATCGTGAAATGAGATGTCATGACTCAAAAGCGTGTTATTTTTTAAACTACACAGGGGCCAACTGTAATATTATACATACCTATATAAACTAATGACCCGCCCTGGGTCTAAAATAGCAAATACTCAATGGTTTCCCGTTGGTGCCTGAATATTATGCAGATGCGATCGTAATATTTATACAACAACCATATTTTTCTGAGAGAATCCGAAATCGCAGCAAGTGATCGAATTTGTGTAGATTGCAATTTCACACTGATAGGAATTGAACTCGATCAGATTGTACGTCTCACAGCTGCCACTTACATTAGATTATGTATCAGTTCTTGATGGGATACAAGATAAGATGTTAATTCAAGTGATGAAAGGGCTTTGCTTCAATGTGTTATATGTTGAGGTATGACCATAATACAACCGTGAATTATCACCACAACCACCACTAGCATCCACCTCTTCCTGTTAACTTTGAAGAAGTTATCAATCGGACCTCAGTAACTATATAGTATACTTGCCCGCGGCTTCGCTCGCGTTAAATTCGGTAGCGCCTTATTGACTTGTAATAGCAACGCTAAGTTTTCCCGTTTCTTCCCTCTTTCTCCCTCATATTCCACGTTTTTTAGAAAAAAATAGACTATGTCCGTCTCCTGGTTCCCAACTATCTCTGTACCAAAATTCATCAAAATCGGTTTAGCCATTAAAGCGTGAAGAGGTAACAAACAAACAAACTCACTTTCGCTTTTATAATATTATATTATATAAGTAAGGATAAGGATTAAGTGAATCACTAAATGTCGTTCATATCCCAAATTACATAAAACCTTCACTTAGTTACTTATAGGTATCTAGCATCTCCAAAAGAAGAAATCAATCATCTTTTAATAGAAATCAATCAATTTGTAAGAACTGCTTGTCGTTGTAAAAATCTCATATTTATAAGTTTTTAAGCAATTGCATAGCTTCCATCGCGGGCTTTGAGCGTGGAAAACGAATCCAGAAATTTCGTAACGAAAAATCTGACACTTTCATTACGAATACGGTCAGTTATTCAATCACGATTCCAATGATCTAACGTGTTATTTCAAATAAATACTATGCTGGAGTAAGTCATTTCTTTGACCAATAATCTAAATAGTAGGATAATAATAGGAGATTTAGTTAGCTTGCATTTAGTTTAATTTTTTCTGCAATACTCAACTAAGAGCAATCGAAAAGTTATCTAATGGTAAAGATACATCCTAAGGTATCTTTACCATTAGATAACTTTTCGATTATATTTATTAGTAATTCCCATAGTAACTCTCTCTTCATAACTTAACATTTATAAACTATAATTTTCAGTAAAACAATAAAAAATAAAACAAAAATTTGTTTCAGTGTTTTCACATTTAGTAAACTGCCGGCCGAGCGTAAAATATAAATTCATTTTCGACGAAATGAAATTCTTTTCATGAAATAAAATACCAGAGTTTTGATTAATGTTTTCGATATTGTTTAGGAAAGCCCAATAAAATATTATTTGTTGTGTCCATCGAGGCTAATCGTTTACTGACTAGTAGAGTGGACATATTTATTTATTAAAAGTGTTTTTGATTTGGAATACTTATTTTATGGGTTATGGTTTAGTTCAATCTTTGTTTTCTTTTATGTGCCGTTTATAATATGAAACATAAAACCTGTGTTTCAATTTAAAACTTGAAAAGTCGTTATAATACAAGTTTATGTATCTAAATAACGATTAATCTTGTAATCTCTAATACAAAAATATGGCAACTTCTTACGATGCGGGATTTACGTTTAATGTTTAGATTTAATTATGTTGAGGATTTGGTTTATCTCACCAGTAAACGAAATTGTGGTTTGAAGGTATGGTTCCGTGAGCATTAATAGAAATGAAAGCAATAAATTAAACATAAAAATCTCTGGTGAAATGTGGATGTACTATGAGATACACCTCCCCCTAACCTATTATTTAATGTTAATAAAAGTCAATGAATACGTGAAGCTATGGTTTATTTACTTACTGTAGTATATGACTCAAAAATATTAATAATCATTGAAGGTGACAGAAAACCGACATAAAGCGTAAAAAAAATCAAGTCCACATCAGCAACATCTTGGAACGTAATCGAAACGAATTGTTTACCGAGACTCAGTCAGCGTCCTTGCGATTTTTTTGTCGAAGTAATGTGATCGCTCTAGTTTCCCTGACGCTACGATATTGATAGATCGTGTGTAACATGGCACGTTAGGCTTTAAATTACATAATATCTCGCCTGTATTAACCAAAGAGGTGTACAGAAGATATTATTATTATTATGACTTTTATATTCGGTATACCGACACCAGATGTAATGTCAAGATGTCATTGAATAAATTTTGCTATTCGAAAAAAACACACTTAAAAAGACGGAAAATAAATGTACTTCCGGAAGTCGATAACTATTGTTTAATTCATAGATTTTTTTTACCGACTTCCGGAAGTTGCAGTAGCAGTTTTTAAATGTAAAACAATAAACAGTAATCTCCTTAATAATAAACGTAGATCAGCTACCCTACTATGACCTCTTAAAGCAATTCTTATTCCGCTAAGGGAAATAGACAGAGCTATACAGGGTGTCTAGCACCATCTCTTTCACTCAGTGGAATAAGAATTGCTATTAGATGTCATAGTAGCCCTTCAGTCTTTACAGCCAGTGGCTTAATTGCCAAGAGCCTCGACCAAAACGTGAGGAGGCTCTCGTTAGATGGCTGGATTAAGGGCTTCATACAGAAAGCGGTACTCCTGGACACGGCTCCTATCATTAGGAGCTTGCTTACTTACTCTCTCTGGAGCCCTGCCTGCCGGTAGCTTGGACCGTGTTCCCGAAACGGGAGGACTACACTATTTCATGTTTGTGTTTATTATTTATATTTGTTTTATGTTTATTTTATTATTCAAATTTGTATAAGAATATAAAAAATATGTATAAAAATGAATAAACGAAAAAAAGTTAGATAAAAGTTATGCCAAACTTAATCCTCGAAAAAGTCACGTTTTTTAATAAGGGAGAAATAAACGTTTGTAACGCTTATAGACTAGTGACTGTTACGCCATCTGTAGCAAAGAGAAAGAACTATTAATAACAAGTGGATGCGAAGGTAACACGCTATCATCTTGATTTACGACGTATGAAGCATTTCACTCTACTTTGTTTACTCCTCTAGGGAAATAAACGGTTTTATATATTGTGAATTGAACTTACAAAACTATATAAAGTTATAAACCAACAGGCGAGTATTCATTCGTTTTGAATAAAAGATTAAGTAGCTACCTAGGTTTTGTTTATGTATAACACTTCAATTATTTTCATCTAAACGTGTTAAATCATGTCATCCTTTACAATTCTAAGAATCCAACATATTAGTTTCTAAAATTATCTAATTTAAATTTAATTCGTGTAATGGTATTAAATGTCAAAAATATATTCAATTTTATATTTATTAATAATGACGCGACTTTACACGATTTAACTTTATGCAAATGATATCCGTAACTTTTCCGTTCCAAGAATTTATCCTTATATTCCTAATCTGTAATGTTCCCTATAATTTTATGCTTCTGAGAATTTATGTCTGATAACATAGAAAATGCGACCTGTGGGCTTTATAGGCGGAATTTCCTTACATTTCTGGCACACAGCACTTTTTGCGTTGTAGGCGTAGGCATTTTGTAATTTAATTAGGATCCCTTTTTTATCCAGATAATGTTACTTGCGTGGGTACTCGCAAAAAATGAATTATTTTTGATGTTTTTGTGTGTTGTGTGTAGTCCAATTTTATGATAACGCCTTAAACAGATGGTAATAAAAAAGTTAACAAACTATTTATTTCAGTTTTAAAATCATTACCGTTCAAACTTTCATCTAAACAAATGTAACAAATAAAATGGCATAGAGTATGAGGATCGCCGCACATAGTTTGTGGGGCACGTGAAAACGCGTAAAATAATTTGCAAGCTTACCTATTATAAACGACTTTATAAGCACATTTTACGTGATTATCTTGATTCTAAATTCGCTTCAAAAAGTTCTTAAAATATCTTCGGAGATTTGAGTTTCATTTAAAAAAAGGTCTAAAAATAAAGGGTCCTCCAATTTACCACCCAATATTGACATTGAATCGACCTTTCAGAGAGTAAATGGAAGGAAAATCTGATTAACTCTTGGTTATTAGCGATTGGTGTTTTGCTATAAAGATTTGCTAAAAAAAATTGTATAACCTAAGATTCAGCAAGAACAGATAATTTCTCGTTACTTATACACTCTACAGCGATGAATCCGGGTCACAAAGACACCTGTAAATCTGGGAAACTAAGAATTCCAGCTTAATTAATAAATTGTATGTAATAAACAATTGAATACTCTCGAGTGTTGTTGAAACCGTAAGTATACAAATATATAAGCACTACTTGATAAGTACTACACTGTCTTTTTCTCTCACTGGAACTACATAGCGTCCTGAATCATTGTTACATAGATGATAGGATAAGGGTCACTAATAAATTGCATTATATCTAACTTAGTTTACTCGGCAAACAACGAAGTCTGTACATACATCCCGTATGAGGGATCATACGGGATGTATGTACAGACTTTGTTGTTTCAAGGGAGATCTACTATGCGGGCATGAATGTAAAGGGATTTGATTTTTACATATAAATGTCGTACAGCTAGCGAAGTATTGTAATTATTGTTTTATTTATTTTTTTACTGGAAAATAGGTTGCATTCTTTCCTCATTTTACCAAAGCTACAAGAAGTTTTTTGCACTTTGATTCAGTCGACAGAAGGGTGCTGTTGGTAAACATTTGTACAATGGTTTTCGTTTATCTATAGAATAAGCTATGGCGGTTGTAGTTCCGATCTTGTACAAGTACGATAAAATGAAAGTGGGCTTAGGACTTTGTACTAAGGATATTGCGAAAAAGGCCAGGTTGGCGTATTGAAATCTTTCCATAATTATAATTACTTTTTTGTGTCACAACTGCCACGCAAATATGGAGCATAATGAAACAGCAATACACTGACAACCAATCTACAAAGTCTACAAAGCACAAGATTTACGTCAAGTCAAATCCGACACATCGATGGTGCAACAATCGTTTAATTTCGTGCCGTGCCATATTATGTTTTAAAGCCAACATACTGTCCGAAGAAAACCGGAGGCACCTACGTATAACGTTAATCGATATCAGTAATAGTTTGAGATCTACAAACTGAAAGCAAGTGAATATTGGAAAAGGAATTTATGACCGATTAAAAAGAGTAGTCGACATTGCAGAAAGTTGCGCTCAATAATTACAAGTATAGTAGTTTGACCTTTCAACAACCCAATGCTAAACGCAAAAACTCTACTGAACAAACACATAGCTTAACATACATTCCTTATGGGAAGGGTTTTATCCAGAAACCAATACGGAGAAGTTTTTGTCGGTCCATCGACAGGCTTACCCAATAACACAAGTTAAAAAGAAAACATTCCTCTAGTCCGTACCCTTCAGGATTTCATTTATTTATTTTCCTACTCCGATGTCAACAAAAACGTGAGTCCGCATTGACGCCAGAAAGAGAAGATTAGTTTTTCAACGCGGGAGAAATAATTAGCTTGGCTGATTGCACTAACTTTTCCAGGTTTCCCAGTTAATTTAGAAACTTAACGACTTGGTTTAATAAAAAATTGTGGTTATTTTTCCGACACTTATCCTTAACATTACCTCGTTAAGAAAGAAAGAAAATGGGTCACATTTTACCCAACTTCGCGGAAAAATTAACAGATACGGTGCGGGTTTCTGCGGACAATATGTAGGTTAATGTTGCTTATTGCTTATACACCTAAAATAATATGTCACATGAAAGTTATATGATTCCAAATAAAGACTCCATTGTTTTATTTTTATAAATTAGCTGTAGCCAGCGGTTTTACCCGCTGAACAGTAACGAAAAATTCGGTCAAGCCGTTTCGGAGGAATACGTCAACAGAAACGACTTGACACGAAAATTTTATATGTATAGTATAGGTCATTTTATATTTAATTTTATAAATTGCTTAAAATATTAGTCATCCTGAAGCAACTTTCTTTTTAAATCATTTTATATGATTGCAAGAAGTGCGCAGAACGTGTTTCGTTTAATTGTAAGGCTTGCAACTTCCCATGGTATATAGTGGCAGTGCAAATATATCGATTGTACACACCGACGGACACTCACACTATCATTATTGCGAAACAGCTCGTGCTTAAGCCGGATATTACGGTGTAATTATTGTATTGTATCGGCGCCTGCGATTTAATGGCGCCACGTCGGACTTACGTTTTTATTTATTGAAGTATTTTTAAGTAATTTGTAAGGCCGCTATCCCACTGGCGTTTTACGAACGTCGGCGTCTCTAGAACGTCTCGAATTATACCTGTTGCCAAAAAACGCGACGGTAACGGTGCGCAGACGCGACGTAGACGTCGCGTCCAGTGGACGTTAATGCTTGTCACCCGACGACGTCGCGTCTGCGCAACGTTGACGCTGCGCAGACGTTCGAGAGACGCCGACGCTCGTAAAACGCCAGTGGGATAGCGGCCTTACAGTGGGACGCAGCAACTTATGTGAATGGCTTGCGTCACAAACACCTATTTACTACATAGTTATAATGTTACAATAGGTAACAAATTAATAAGGAAACTGTGGAATAAATACAAGGGTTTAGTACATGGATTTGCCAAAAAAAAACAGTAAAGCGTTTTACTGGATAAGGCAACATCTACTTAAATCTCTAAAAAACAAAGTAGCTTCAGTAAGAAAAGCAAAGCAATATGAAGGCCGTCATCTATAACGGGATAAATGGAAGAAATATTTATATTTCGGTATTCATAAATAAAAGAGATTTATGTTTGGTTAAACGTGTTTTGACTTGGACTGATACTGAATCAAAGTGTTCTGAATACCCGCATTTCTACTTTCTTTAATATATATAAAAGCTATCAAGTTGCGTGGAGAAATACTTGTGGTTCGGATTTTCAGTAGATTGATACATTTTGTAAGATATTTCATGTTAGTTTACGATGAGCCGCTTATATAATGTGTACCGCCAAAGGTTTTCTTTTTGATAATTTAATTGATTGTCAAAATTTAAGTAGCTTTTCTATTGATTTTTGATCTTTAATGAAATATAATTTTAATATACAAATACTTATATGTACTTTATAAATATCTTAAATTCACATACAGATATTGCATGGTTTAAGCAAAATAAAAGGCGTTTTGGGGGACTGCCTTTTGTAATAACGTTAGTTAGTCAGGTAGTAGTTAGACGAAAGTGCTGATCATCAGCCTAGTCTGAATAAATGACTTTTGATCATAAGATACAAAAGAGGCTTTTTAAAGTTTTACAAATGGGAACAATAGAGAATCGAATTTGTCGAATCAAAACTGTGTCAATATCTCGTTGTAAGAATAAATTGTGTGCGGCAGGTATCAGTGTACCCAGTTGAGGAAAACTTTAGCACTGTAAGTGTAAGTTCTTATTTAACTCCTTAATCAGTTAATCTCGATGAACTAATCTGCATTAGATTGAGACTTGGCTGACAGAAACAAATTATACGGGTATATCAACCAACACAACAAGTAACACACTATAAAAACAAATAAGAAAGTTTATTTGTAGTAGTCAAACCACAAATCCTTCTTAGTATCATAAAAGCGAAAGTGAGTTTGTTTGTTACGTCTTCACGCCTTAATGGCTAAACCGATTTTGATGAATTTTGCTACGGAGATAGTTGGGACCCTGAACACGAACATAGGCCAATTAAAAAAACGTGAGATATGATGGAGAAAGAGGGAAGAAAAGGGAAAACTTAGCTTTGCTAATACAATAAATAAGGTGCAAGGGCACAAGGAACTACAGGTAGCTGGTACCTGCAAATTAGGAAAGGGGAACTGTGCTACCCCGAATTTACGAGCTAAGCCGCGGGCAAAAGTTAGTTAGATTATATTTCCATAACAGCAAGAATACGCAGCTCTACAATTGTGTTAAAGGCGGTATGCATCGCTTCCACTTAGGTCAGGTCGAAATGAATAAATAAGTCAAACTACATTAGAAGCCAGCGGTGCACGATCGTAAAGTAGACGAGTAAATAAACTATTTGTGCCATTTCTCTGAATTCTGGCGGGCTGATGCGGAACTAAGGTACGGCCTGCTAACTTATTAAGAATACAACGTAAAATGTCAATCAAAGTCTATTTGTTCTATTGTATCTGTTTATTTGTACTAAAATCTATTTGTTCCGATTGATAACAGATTTTTCCTAGACTCTAGGGATTTTTTGGGTTTGTTCGCTTAAGTTGGTCAGCTACTTAGATAAAGATATTCATTTGTTGCTAAACTTATTCTTTTTTTTTATTTCGTTCTGCAACAGAAAGGAAGAAAGGATAACGAGCTATAGATAAGTGCCTATTTTAAAATCTATATTTTTTATTTTATCAAATCCTACTAATATTATTAAATGCTTAAATACTCAACGGATTTTAATCTTTCTCACACAGATAGTGTTTAACCTGGATTTACACTTAAGCACTTATAGTCCTGGTTTAAACTACTATGTCCCTTGGTATACATTTTAACATTCACGCCGGCGAAACTAAGGGCAACAGCTAGTAAAGTATGAATTGGTACTTTAAGAACAAGATTACTTTAACCCTTTGTATGAACGTTTTTAATTGTGTCTGTAATTCCGGCATACAAGCGGTTAATCAACGTCAGAATAAACTTTTCCGCCCATTATAATACTTTAATAAGAAATTCTCCAATAAGTATTGCCTGAACGTTTTAAAGGCTTCTCGGTAAATTAACGTGATGTAATCTGTCCACTTAGTAAAAAAAAGTTATAAAATCTGATTTTTAATATATTTTTTGTTGCATTATTGAAGCTTTTTTAAATGGTTCTTTCAACTACGGCAAGATTGTATCTGCGTCATCTCATGTAAATGGTTTTCCAAACAAAATGTTGAATATCGTTAATCTTGAAAATCTTTACATAACTAGTTGCGCCCCCTCTGTTACTCGCGGTGTTAGCCGCGGTGAAAAACCGTATTTGAGTTATTTGATCATGATCAATAGTAGCCTGTGTAACAATCCAAAATAATTATAAGATATCTTGATATGTATCGGGTGGTCACCTATACTGATACGGATCTTGGCAAGCGTGGCTTAACCAAAAATCCACCCGAGCGGCTGCTAATATTTAGCCAAAACATTTCCAGATATTTAAAAAAATACTTTCATTCCTTTTGGAGTTTCGAAGAATTTAACCATTTTTACGGTAAATTCGCAAGTCTTGTATTACACAGCACGGGTTCTAATTAGAAGCTTTTATCTTATGACAACGATCTAAAACATTGCATATTCTATATGAGCCGAACGAAATTCTAATCTCAGACAGTTGGTAACACAAACAATGTATACCAATATTCAGAACCCACGACCCATCATACTCAACCTCTCTTAATCTGTTGTTTAATGGATTTGGGTATTGGTAAAATTGCTAAAGTTGGCGCACTGTGCCCTGCCCTGTGTGATGCTTGTTTGAGTGCATTGGTGAATCATTGATGGTTCGGACTAACTCGTAAAGATACAGACAAGACATGTTACATAGAGAAATTCATTTCATTAACATTAAGCGTACCTACATATGACTGAATACATATGACTTGATTAGCATAGCAAAATTAGTTCTACCATGGGGTTGAAAATCCTACAGTGCACCTTTATAAGATATCCATTTAAACGTCTCTAGTTATTGGATTATAAGATAACAGGCCAACACGATACACATTGGATCACGACAATCTTAAGAAGTTGTACATTGAATTCTGACATGAGAATGACTATCAAAGATCTGCAGATGAACGCCGAGACCAGCGGCTTAACGAGCTCTCCGAGGCGCGGAGGGAACACGGTATGTAGTATGTTTTTGGTCACCCATACTCAAACCGGCTCCAGCCAATATTGCTTAATCTGTGCGGCTGTTATAATTTAGCCACTAGCCCTGGCTGATGTGTCCGATCCGATTCTACTTATTCTAATTTAAAGTATTGTTTCCATTATTACCTTCATAAAATCTAATTAGGTACGCTGAAATCTAGAACTGTCTAGTGCACCGAATAAAACGCGTTTGCTCGTATGAGTCTGGCTGGATGGTCCGTACCTACTCCTCCCGTCCTCCGGTTTATTTCCGGCATTACGACTCAATTCCTGTGTCCACGTTAGCTACATCCGATGTTCGTGTTGAGTTTTTAATGCTCCTCAGCGCTTTAATTGGTGAATTTCCAATTTAGGATTGCAAATGGATACTAGCTTCTTTAATTGGGATTTTCATCACTCAAACAGCTACACACCTAAATGTAAGTACAATTTTGAATAAAATATTGCCTTGTCAAAAAGATACAGCGTGGAAGCTCGGATTATCGGTAATTGATTAAACTTTTATTTATAATCGCTTACTAAGATATCCGTCTGCGGAAAGGAGGCCTAAGTTTCAGTAGCAACTTAATGCCTAAGAAATAAGTAAAACAGAAAGATAAGCTAAAAGCAAGCGCGGGGAGTGCAAAAGACAACAATTTAAACTGAAAATAACCCTTATTTTCAATGATAGGGTGCTTCTAGTCTTACCGGATTCAGCTGAATACCAATATTTTACATGGAGCGATAGCCTCTCTGACGCCCACAATCCAGTTAATAATAGGTTAATACGATATTATACGGGTTTAATGCTAGACTATTGGTGAACACCAATGCAATTTGGCAGATTTTGTTAAAACGGCTGTTGAATTATGTTACTAAATTAACATGCGCTTTATATAAAATAATGTCAAATCAAGGCAAAGGTTTAAAATAATGCATAATACCTACATGCATGTTTACCAACAGTTAGATATCTATACCTAATGACCCATTACGATGACGAATAGGTGTGATCATGTCTGACAATTAAATCGATTTAATATTAATTTTTCAATCAAATGTATGCACAGTGGCAGTCTCGTGCACCTATGCTATGTGTTTTATGTCAATTTATGTTTAAGTTCCGTCGTTGTGAAATAGACACACAATTTAAGTCGCGTGTGAATTTGATAAAATTTTAATTTTGACATGCTAAGACAAGAGCTCAAGATCACATTTAACAAACGTTCCAAGATTTAGAATCCACTATATTGGTCTTAAATAAATACCTGATAAAATCATAGTTATCATTAAAGAAGAAAATGGTAAGCATTCTCTCACAAGCAGTCATTGCCAACTATCTACTAAACAGGTATTCACGTACACAGAATATTATTTTATTCTCATTAAGCCTATTAAATACACATGCTCACACATTCATAAATACATACGCAACATGCAACAAGTCCAATAAAACAGTTAAATAAAAGCTTAAAAAGCGACCACCGTATTGTCAACTTTCTGGAATTATCAAAGGTAATGGAACAATATATGTATTCAGCCTTAACTTAAAAAGAAAAGAGGGAAATTCTTTGTTTCGCGTTTGCAATTTTCTGCGAATTTACACCTTCCAAGAGACTTGAAGAGCTCCCGAGAGGAACTTATGGTTGAAGTTTTTATGTACGAGACAATTTTAACGAGTTCCATAAAACGTTGTTAGGCATATCATTACAATTTTTTAGATCTTAGAAGACATGCTGCATAATTAGGTGTATAAGCCGTATCAATCTGGTAAGTGTAATAGGCAGTACGTATAGTACAGTAAGTATAGTACGCAGATCTTCTGCGTACATATAGATAGTTAAGCTCTAATGCTAAAAACATAGAAAAATAACAGTCCTTATAATTTCCATCGCTTAATAATGATAGCTGTATGAAGTCACCAGACTCGAAAATAGCGCTTTGAGTGAACTTTTACCAAGAGTCTTATCACGCTATCTAGCAATCAACGAGTTTACCTAATGACTCTAATACCCCAGCCCACCGAACTATGAAGGCTGAACAAACACGTTGCCTTTGCCCAGCAATATTGAATTATTACGTTTTTTAAGTGGCACCTTATTCTGCAAACCACTTTAAAAAAAACTAACTAAAGGTAAGTAAAAACATTGGTCTCTTTATAAAGAGTTTTGCTTAAATTTGAAAAGGTGGAACACAATCACTAGGTACTAAGTTCAGGCGGAATGCTTTCATACATATTTAATCAGAAAATATTGCACTACTGAGATTACACAGACAATTTAGCTACACAGCTTTGTGCCTTTTGCTTCTTAAGAGATGATAATATTAATCCTGGACCATTTGTTCGCGTTCCTTTTCAAAGGAAAATTCTTATTTTCATTATGAGAGTGCCTACAAAAAAAGAAACTGAAGAAAAATAATAGCATTCATACGGGAAATTAAAATAGCCTCCGGCTCGGAAGCCCAGCTCAGTAGGCCGATCAAATATTATATTTATAAGCTCAGTCTACATCGACCTACAATATAAAATAATTTAAATGGAAGCCGATACACTACGTGCCAGTCTTTGGAACTTAAATGAACAGCTCCGAATTGTGTATTCCTTGCCTAAATTCCTTCCAAGTTTAAAATTTAAATCGTTAAACGTGCATAGCATATCGTTGATCGGGTCAAAAGCGTGGGATGTCTATGACCGCTCTTAAATTATGTACTGGAAGATACGAACATGTACATAGGTAGACAGAGAAGCTGACCCGTGTTTAATAATTTAATATTGTGTGTATTTTATTCTCTTTTGTTAAGATAGCTCGGAGAATCATTTTATAGCTTGGCTTCCGTAGCCGTTCCGTAGATGCGAAATTTAAAAAAAACTGTGGTATGTCGGAAAGTATATACTTTTGTTCAAATTTTTCAAACATAGAATAAGTGCAACGAAGTATAGTAGTGCAAAAATAAAAATACGCAAAACAATTTCAGCGTGTCTTTCAAAAACCTACCTAATCCATTTAATATTGTAACATAAAAAACTGCGATAACGGCTAGAAACCTATTCTTATATTAAATGTTTTCTTTTATACCTTCAATGCGAGGAAATGACCGGCTCTTTTCTTTGTATTCGCTGCCAAAAAATCTATAACGCGAATGGACATTCGGTAACGTCATTGAATGAAACCGTGTCGAGTTTCCTATAGGAATTACGACTAATGTTCGTAAAAAATACACACATTTCCTTTTATTTCAGCTGGGGCGTAAACGTACAGCCTTCGGCCGAAAATGGCAGTTGTGTAATATTTGGGCCAATGCCAATCCACGACCACCTCGATGGATTTTTGCTAAACGGTCACTACTTACAGTAAATTGAAATGTAAAACGGTTTAATACCGTTAATAAAAATTTAGGATCGTTTCCAATTAAACTTACAGCTTCAAATAATCTTGCATATTTTTGTAGTATTTTCTTAATGTTATCTATAGTTTGTCAACAGATTTAAATACAACAGGGAATATGTATTAATTTATTCTTTACTTTAATCCTTCTTTAATCAGTGAAAACGGTACTAAAACCCAAGAAAAAGGTAATTTCAACTACTTTTCACAAAAAAAAATAACTCCTACATTTTTCTAATACATTTCAAACGCCTGTGACCGTTGCGGACAATATGATGAAATTTACCACATTATCCCATTTTTTATTCTTTTTTTTTGGTGCATTATAATTATACAAATTGTATAAGCGTTATTCAAACAAAAGTTTCAATTACAATATAAAAAAATCTTAGTGAAAATGTAACTTTTCAAATAAAAGTGTTTCTTTGACACATGGACTTTGACGTCACTACCGGCATGATCTCATGCATTTTTAGTTTGCGTTCCGATTCACCAATTGTAAAATAAATGCTGTATTGGAAAATAAAAGAAGTATACTGATGGACAAAGCATATAAAAAAAGAAATAAAAAGTTTCGCATTGCCTGCATATTCGCTATTACTTACTTATCTCTTTTTGTCATCAAATTCGTCTATGGCGCATATTTGTTTTAGGGTTCATGAGAATCACTGATGTAAATACTGTTGCGCTTAAAATTTACGAGATTCCTCGGCGGAGGTATCATATTATACATTTTAGGGCACCCAATGGATAAGATAGGTCGCCCAATTTAGACTTGGAAGCAAAACAACTTAATAAATGATTAATCGACTTTATAAAACTCAGCACGCACCTTGCGCTAAATTCTAAAGTTTTATCATCAAAAGCCTTAACGCAGCAAATGTTTTTGAACACAGAAATGTTTAATTTTTATTACTTAAAAGAGGCACTGGTAGTGGCTGGCTATAGCCCAAAATCTAATATTGATTGATCTATAGGGAAAAAACATAAAATTCAGGTTAAAAAGTTGTTTCAGTTATTTACTCTAAGATAATTCGAACGAAATAAATCTTTATTTCTTCGGTCACATATCATGAAATAATCATAAACGAAAAACAACTAAGGATTCACAAAACATTGTAAAAGTTGCAGTAGCGATAAAATTACCTTCATTTAAATTTAGATAGAGTATCTGATACAATAAAAAACCTCACTGCGTTTCAGCTTCTGTCGTTAAGTTGGTATTGATTTATAGCAGCTATTCCAAATTAAGAAAACCTATAACGTTCTTATTAATCATTAAGTGTTAATGGTTGTTTTATAATGTAATGAAACTAGTTAATTTACCTTTCTTCATAATCTTTAGAGTATCTACTCTAAAGATTATGAAGAAAGGTAAATTAACTTTTTTAATGCATTAAAACTTTTATTATAATTTTACAGTTCATCTAAAATATCTGGCTATTTTCTCATACAAGATTTTATTATTTTATTACGAGCTATAAAGAAATAATGGTTTTAATTTTTCATAGTTTATGGCTTTGCATTGTATTTAGATACTGACCAGCTAGTATGCGACATATTAGGTGATGCAGGTAAAACCCATAAATTTAAACTCTTTTGGAAAAACTTTATTTTTTAAATATAGGTTGACCCTCGCCATTGTGTCCAAGGTACAGTCAGAAAAGAAGACGAGGTACAAGTCTCATCAGATACACTTAAATTTTACTCAAATTACATTTTTGAATAAATTTAAACATTACATTCATAAAACAAACAGTTTATTTTTAACATCGGTATCTAAGAATAGAAACATCAACTATATATGACGAGCCTGGTTACTTATCTTCTTTTGTGACTGTTCTTAGACAAGGCATTACCATGGTAATGAGAAAATTTTACGAATAACAAAATAACAAGTAGACAAACCATTGGGTAATAATTTTCTGTAAGGATACGTGTCATATCACTGTCGGGATTATTCTCGCCTGTTATTTTTTCTGAATGAACCGAACATATTTCTTTATGTTACTGTCCTTTTCGTCTTCGTTCGTCACGTATGATTTAAGTACATTGTATATTATTGAACAGCGTAGCGTCTCATAATATCTCATCTACTAAGGCTTTTGTAAGAATGCGTTGATAAGTTAGAGTTATGTACCGTAATCTACGTGATTTTGGGGTTTGGGCTATTATACCTACTACTAAGTAAGTATATGTATGTACATTAGGGTGGATCGCTCTTGTATGAAAAAATTTTTTTTTTGATTTCCGTTGTCGCGGTTTTTGCAAAAGATGCCTTGTAAGTATACGATAACACACCTTAAATATTACTTGGGTAAAATATTTAGAAGTACTGCCGCAATGCCAACAAACTTTTGAAGAAATACCAAAATAAGGCACTTGCAGGACCTACTCAAAAATATAGTTTAATGCTACTATATTAACTTTATTTTTTTTTATTTGTATGTTTACGTACCTAGTAGTATATTTACATAGCAAATTGATTTATTTTACTTGTTTTGATCATCGTAATAGCCCGCGAAAAGTACCTAAATTTTTGTAAATTCCCGCGTTTTACCAGCGAACGCGCGTCCCACGGAAGTGCGGCGGGGGGTGCAGCGGTGGCGATATTGACTAGTTGCAACGTGTAGATCGATAGTTTGTATGGAGATATTGACGGGAGAGTGAAATGAATGGCCATCGCCTTTCATTTCACTCTCTTCCTTTATTTATCGGCTAATTGCAATCTGAACCGCATTATAGCCATTGGATTTGATGGGACAGCAGTGAATACTGGAAATAAGTCCGGCTTTATAAGCCTACTAAAAAGAAAACTTCAGAGGCCACTTCAATGGATCATATGTCAATTGCATGCCAATGAACTGCCACTGTTTAAGCATCTCGACGGTACCACCACAGGGCCTCGAAGTTTCGCAGGAGTCATAGGGAAAGCTTTGAAAGATTGTGAGTGCCTTCCCATCATACACTTCTCTGCGATAACATGTGAGTTACCCGATATCACTAAATCACGCAGTGACCTTAGTACAGATGAACTATATTTGTTTGAAATCTGCGATGCGATCAATAAAGGCTTTTGTGACATTAATGTGGCCAGGCGAAACCCTGGAAAAATAGTTCATTCCCGGTGGCTTATAACTGCAAATAGAATCCTTAGGCTCTATATTTCCACCAAAGATCCATCAAGAAATTTAATAATATTGATAAAAGTATATGCTCCGATGTGGTTGTCAATCAAAACACAACCTCACTGTATAAACGGCGCTAAGAATTTACATAAGATAATAGTACTAACCTAAAGAAGCTCTTGGACCCTATCATTCAGCGCAATGGATATTTCGGCTACTGCGAGAATATTTTAATTAGTATGTTGGCAGATCAACGAATTCATATAAAGGAATTGGCGCTCGGACGCATAATGAAAATTTGAAATCAACCTTCAGGCTTAGCTCCACTGAGATCCTTCAAATTACCGATATTTAATTTCGAGGCCACCAAATATTTTTAATTAAATTGATTGGAACCAGTTTTCAGAGCCGCCTCTAATAAAACAAATAGATATCGATCTAATTTCTGCAGCTATCAGAAACCCAGAGTTGGTGGAAACTAAAATCTTACCAAAATTCCGCAATATGCCATGTCACACTCAGGCCACTGAAAAATGTATTTAATTAGTTACCGAGTCCTGTTCTGCTGTCTGCGGACCAGAAAGAAGAAGGAAGGGTGGATCCGAAATAAATTAGAGTATTGTCGCATTATGCCTATGTTTAATACGAAAAAAGACTATAGAATTAAATAAGTTACTTTGAAACGGGTTTTTTCTTAGTTTTCAACCAATTATTATTAGAAATGTATTGTTGTTTTGCAATTTTTATGATACTTACTATGTTAGCTATAATATAAACGTCAATTTCATAAATAAACAGACGTTTTTTGCAACTTAAAAGTGTTTTTATTCATTGCTACCTGAACCCTCTTTTTGAGGTATTTTTGGTAAATTACTTGAGCTGGCGGCAGTACTTGCAATAACATTTTGACATTGCCGTAATAGAAACATTTAATTATGACCCTATTTGGCACCTTTTTTTTTTTTTTTTTTTTTTTTATTTATTGGCACACTCGGTTTGAGTATTCGCCACTGACGGATTTAAAAGTTAAGGAATCAATTTGAATGGAAAAGGAGATTTTGAACGGGAATGAAAGGAGATTCCAGTGGAATGGTTTTAAGATAAGGGGTAAATAATTAATACTTACATTTAAACTAACAGATATAAAAAAAAAAAAATTACACTTTAATATCATGAGAAGATATGAAAATAGAAAGAGTTTTATATATATCAAAATTATTAGAAGCAAGTAAGATAGGAACAGAAGTTGGAAATGGAATACGTAAAAAAACTAAAGACGAATATAACAAGGAGTGATCATATAAGGGACAGGAGAGGATTAAATGATTTATATCACCCACTTCACCACACTCGCAAATATTAGACGGAATAATTTTCAATCTTGCAAGGTGGGAAGGAGTGCACATGTGACCAATTCTCATTCGGATAAGTATGGTGGTGGCCCGTTTTCCAAGTTTTAGCTTAAAAAACCGGCCAAGAGCGTGTCGGGACACGCTCAGTGTAGGGTTCCGTAGTTTCCCGTCCGTCACAATAAGTGTTCCCAGTTATGAGGCCAACCGAACAATTCGGTAATAACCGATCCAATGTAATAAGTACCTACAGCGCCATCTCTCGAGGAATTGGGTTACTAATTAATACAAAGACGTGCAATTTTGGTGGTATTTTTGGATTGCGGGAACCGATTTCAATAATTCTTTTTTTGTTTGAAACAAGATACGTTCAGGATAATAAAATATGTAAACAAAGTTACAAAAAAAGCTTGCATATACGATTATACTACAAACTTAGTCCAGAAATTATTTTGTACAACTTTTTGTCTTTTTTGTACAAAAACTGTTGTGTCAATCAAGTTCAAAATAATTTTCATAGAAAGTCCTTATTAAGTTCTACTTTTCAGATTTTTTGCATATTTTTTAGACTTATGGTTCAAAAGTTAGAGGGGGGGGGACACATTGTTTTTTACTTTTGGAGCGATTATTTCCGAAATTATTGACATTATCAAAAAATGATCTTAGTAAACCCCTATTCATTTTTAAATACCTTTCCAACAATATATCACACGTTAGGGTTGAAATAAAAAAAAAATCACTTCCCACTTTACATATAGGGTGGCTACCCTAATAAAACATTTTTTTCAAATTTTTATTTTACCACTTTGTCGGCGTGTTTGATATACATATTGGTACCAAATTTCAGCTTTCTAGCGCTAACGATCACAGAGATTAAGCGAGGACGGACGGACGGACGGACGGACGGACGGACAGACAGACATGGCGAAACTATAAGGGTTCCTAGTTGACTACGGAACCCTAAAAACCAGGGTTTACTTGGAATACTAGGCTGAATTGTAGAATAAAATTTGCCCTTGACTTGGCAGCTGTTTTTCCACAATTCTAACCAGGATTCTTTTAAATATAACAAAGGTAATGATGCTAGGTCATGGAAATAATTTTGGAAAGGAAACATGTCCCCAGACTCCACAGCAACATTTGCAAGGTTGTCTGCCTTATTGTTACCAGGAATACCAGAGTGGCTGGGAATCCAAGCAAAAGAAACATTATATTTTCTTTGTAAGCATTTATACAGTAAATTTCGGATTTGAATAATAATAGGAAACACAGGTCTATTGGTAAAAGGAAATCTATCTAAAGCCTGAAGGGCACTTTTAGCATCAGAGAAAATTACAGTATCATGAAGATTCATAAGCAAAATATACTCGACAGCTTTCAGCAATCCAAAACATTCACCCGTAAAAACTGAGGACTCTGGAGGTAATTTAATTTTTTGTACAATATTAAAATTTTGGTGATAAACACCTATACCTACACAGCCTGATGTTTCTATTTTGGAAGCATCTGTGTAAATATGGTGCCAATTTTCCCAATGTGAATTTATGATGTTTTTAAAAAGATATGGAGTATGAAAATCAGATTTACTTAAACCTAAATTGAGCTTGATATCAGGACATATAACCAAAGATTCAAAGGAAGAACAAAAAAGGGGAAAATATAAAGAATGATAAGAAGGAGCTTTAAGTGAATTATATTTCTGAAAACTTTTGATTAGACATGGTGGATTTTTATGGGACCAATATGATGAAGAAGTGACTTTATCAAGAAGTAACTGAAGTTTAGAACGTAATGGGTGATTGGAAAATTGAAAACAACGAAATAAAAATTTATCTGACAAATATTGACGACGTAAAAATAGAGGGGGATCAACTAGCTCTACCTGTAAGGCATTATTTGGAGAGGACTTCATGGCTCCGGAAATAATTCTCAAAGCTTTTGACTGAATGCCATCCAATCTCTTTAAAGCAGCAGCATTTCCAGGTTCTAGTAAAAATGTACCATAATCAAGCAAGCTACGAATTATCGCATTATATAGCAGCTTTAAAGAGTAAGGGTGAGCACCCCACCAAACACCAGAGAGACATCTTATAATATTAAGAGATCGTTCACATTTTGCTATAATATAATCACAATGTGACACACCAGAGAGTTTGGAATCTAACACAAAGCCTAAAAATTTTACATTATTTTTTGAACAAATTAAATTGCCATCATAATAAATAGTAATGGGTGGAGGAAGACGCATTCTGGAAAAGAGAATAGCAGAACTTTTATTGGGAGAAATTTCCAAACCATTAGAATCCATCCAACTTTTTAAGTATTTAAGAGAATTAGAAAGACAGAGACAGGCTTGATCAATAGACTTATGAGGGAAATATAAAAGTAAGTCATCAGCATATTGGAGGACTCTAACATTTGAGTCCAAGGATGATTCTAAGTCAGATGCATAAATATTATATAGTATAGGACTTAGAACAAACCCTTGGGGAAGACCCTTCCATACAGTCCTAGGTTCCTTTGAAGAATCTTTCAAATGGATCAATCTTTCAGATAAAGAATTCATAATGAAATTAGTCAAAAGAATAGGAATTTTTAAGGAAATTAGTTTCTTATATAGTATTGAAAGAATAACATTATCATATGCAGATGCAATATCTAAAAAGGTGGCAACTACTGATTCATTATTAGAAAAAGCTAAATGAATATCAGTAACAAAAATACTAACACTGTCTATTGTACTCCTTCCTCTTCTAAATCCAAATTGATTGCTGCTTAATAAACTATTATTCTCAATAAACCACTCCAGACGATTCTTAACAAGATGTTCTGTTATTTTCATTAGTACTGAAGAGAGAGCAATAGGACGGTATGATGTGGCAGATGAAGAACACTTACCAGGTTTTAATATTGGCAATATTAATTGGGACTTCCAAGAAATAGGTATATTACCAGTGATCATAACTGTATTAATAATGTTAAGATAATATGTAAGAGAATCGTCCGAAAGGTGTGCAACAAAAGAATAAGGAATACCATCCATACCTGGTGTAGAATCCTTAACATTAGAAATTATACCTTTAAGTTCAGAAAGAGAGAAAGGGCCGTTAAGACCAGAAAGATTACTTGAGATGACAGAAAGGCATGGAAGAAGAAGTTTTTCAGGGACAGATGGAGGAGCTAAATTATCCAGAAATTGATTTTGTAATATGGAAGGAATTGATGTAGGAGATGGTTCTTTGAAAGCAAACCTAAATTTCCTTATGTTTAGCCAAACCACAGATGGATTAACATCAGGAGATATTGATGAACAAAATGCTTTCCAACCATCAAACTTTTTCTTTTTTAATAATTTGTGTGTGTCATTAATAATACTTGATAAAGTATCAAAATTTTCAGATGAGGAAAATTCGTTATAAATGAATTCTGCCTCTTTACGTTTTTTTACAGCTTTTGTACACTCCTTATCCCACCAAGGAGGAGACGGAATTATACTTAATGCTTCATTTTTAAGAGGGAAAACATGATTCGCTGCCTCTATAAAAGCTTTCGATAAAGCATCTGCACATTCTGAAGCATTGCCCTGAGTAATTTCTGGTAAGCATGATATTTTTTCATCTAAACATGTTCTAAAAGAATTCCAATCTGCATCAATCAATTTATGTTTCAGACGAGGTGAAGAACGAGGAGAATGTGGAACTTTCATCGAAGGAAAAGAAAGTAAAATAGGAAAATGATCACTACCATATGAGAGGGGAAGACACTTCCAGGATATTTTTGAAGCTATGTTAGGAGAACAGATTGATAAATCAGGAGCACTTACACTTTCATTAGGTGCAGTACGGCGAGTAGCTGAACCTGTATTTAGTAAACAAGCGTTATGGGTATCTAACAAGTCTATAAGAAAATTACCAAAATGATTCGATGAACTTCCCCAAGATTGATGTTGGCAATTAAAATCTCCTAAAATAAGAAAGGGTTTGGGAAGACTAGAAAATATGTCATTAATTTCATTAAATATTATAGAAGAAGGGCGAGGAATGTAAATTGAAACAAAACATATATTATTCACAATAGCAGCAATAATAGAAAAATCATTATTGTGAGAAGCAATCGGAAAGTGAGTAAATGCTAAATTACGATTAATGAGTAGGGCAACACCGCCATACCCATCTGAACGATCTTCGCGTAGACAGGCATAACCAGATAACCTAAAGTTAAATTCTGGTTTAAGCCAGGTTTCCTGAAGAGCAAAAATAAAAGGATTATGATTCTTAATCAAATAAATTATGTCAGACTTTTTAGAAGTGATGCTGCGGCAATTCCATTGTAGAAGTTTGTTTGTATTGTCCATTATTATGAATGTTAGAAACTTGTGAGATATCATTTAAAAGGGCAGCGTTGGACGGTTCTTGAATAAATTTAGATTGAGATAGGGAGTTAATTAGTGTTATAATTAACTCCTTTAAAGAAGCGTTAGTTAAATTTTCGGAGTCTAAAGATTTAAGAGCACAACCATTAGATGAACTTTGCATGTCATAATCTTTGGTTATAGCTTTATGAGCATTAACATCATATCCCCCAGAAGGTTTCACGGGAGAACGTGGCTTCAGAAACACTGTTTTTTTGTATGACGTATGTGAAGTTTGTGGATGAGTTTCTCTAGAATGAGGATAATTGCTTTGTGTACTTGAAATTACAGGTTTGGAATTTGATGAAATCAAGGCATCAGCATAGGAAATTTTAGAAATAGGGGCATGTTGTTTAGATGCTTCAGCATATGAAATACAGCTCTTAGCCATAGTTTCTTTAATTGACTTTTGTCTTTGAAATTCCAAGCATTTACTACTTGTGGCTAAATGAAAACCTTTACAAAGACAGCAAAAAATATTCTCCTCCTCAACCGAACAACTATCACCAGTATGGTCCTGACCACATCTGAAACACTTAGGACGAGAGCGGCACTGCATTTTTACATGTCCAAAACGACAGCAATTATAACATTGTATAGTTGGATATATGTACAAATCGACAGGCAAGGCAGTGTAAAACATATAAACTTTTTTCGGTAGTATTTGACCATCAAAAGTAATAACTACAGATTCAGTTGATTTTAACTCAGTTATATTATTCACTCTAATTTTCCTTTTTAAACGCCTAATCTTTAATATTTTACCACAACCAAAAGGAACATTAATATTATTTAAAATGTCATCATCATCCCAATCAATGGGGATGCCCCTTACAATACCCATGCGGGTTACAGAAAATGAAGGTATGAATGATTTGAAATTACCATTTTCTATAAGTGGAGAGTCCATAAATAGGTTGGCATCTTGGAAACAGTTAAATTCCACTGAAAGTCTATTTCTACCGATACGTTTTAGACTACCATTAATTATATTTTTAAACGAGTTATTTTTTAAAAAACGGCCAAATGTAACTGGGTGTAAAGTCACGTTATCATCATAACAGGAAATTTTTTTTTGTATATGTACTATAAAGGGAGCTACATCAGTAGCTACATAAGACAGCCTTGCAACTGACTGTGGAGTAGCTGGATTTGGAATAATTATATTATCTTTTTGAGGAACTTGAGAACTCTCACTATCGGTAACTTTCTGTAGACACTGAGTATCTGCAGACAAACATTGACAATCAGTATCTAATAGGTTTTTTTTATTTCCATTTTTACGTCTCCGTTTGTTGCAATGTCTACAAATGAGCTTACGAGATGCAATCCTCTTACGTTTGACACCACCACCAATACTTATTGCCGAACAATCCGTGTCCATACTACCATCGGTATTTGAGGCATTATTAATTGTAACTATATAACCAATGTCGGGGGGTGTTCCCCCTGGATCATCAGGGGGGTCCATAATAAATGAATAAAAACTTACCTAAAAATCACATTCAATATATAAACAAACTACAAAAATCTAATAGATACAGTTAAATTTACTATTTACACGCTAAAAAAACCAAACCACATGAAAAAAAACACAATAGTTAAATTAAACACAAAAAATCGCGACCGCCAAATTCAATAATTCCCGCGCTTTTTCATTTGGCACCTTTTCCACACCCACCACACCTTTTTTGTACATGTGTATGTGAATAAAATTATCTTACTGGAACGGTGCAGTTCCGCTTTAATCAAAGTTGCATTATTAAAATATACAATAATATCACAACTAAAAACCCCGTAGCTACGCAACTAAAGGCAACGAAAAAAATGTCAATGTTCTTGTCATCAGGTACTATAAATTCAGACAAAAAGTCGGTAAAAGATGATTAATTTATTAATCCAAATTCAATTATTTGTTGTTAAATTGGCACAACTGTTTTCCATTTTGATTCTCGAAAGAACTCGACAAATACCACCAGACGACTTTTTAACTAAAATTACATTAATTTAGGCACACGTTTTTGTTCGATTGAAGACATAAAGGAGAATTCGCGGCGAAAACTGAACACAACTCCTAATTAAAAAACTCGTTTAAAAATGTTGTCATGTTTGACTAGGTATTCGTTCCTTCAGATTCGTTATCCTTCAAAAAGGATACACTTACGATATCGTTTCTGAAGGATACTTAGAAGGCGATAAAATAAATTTGGATGAATAATTGTGTATTATCGATGCTTTCGTGATACTTTCTTCACAGAGTAGTATGTCGTTCTTAAGTTACCAAAAGTTCAATTCACGTGGTGAAAATACTTAGATACTTATTTTAGTAAATGAAAAATATATGAATTTATTCACGAAAATTTCGGTAATCAAGCACCCACTGAAGCACTATAATTATGAAGGTTCATAATTAACATAGCTACACAGCGGGATTTATGTCTTGTCCATGTTAATTAGTTTCGACTAATTTAATTTATGTGCGTGCGGTTGGCAGCACTGCTATTTGAAGTTTTGATTGTTGAAATTCTGTGTTCGGTATTATTGTAGAGCTCTACATAGTACAATGGATAAATACCTAATTAAAATTAACGGGAAACAAGCTATGTGTACAATAATTAGGAGAAATACCAGCTTACGCCATGTTTTTTTTTTGTGGATTTTTTTTTTATCACAACACAGGATTAGGATAAAAAAACTCGCGATGGATAACTAATTAAAACAATGTTCAATCGGGAGGAAACGCTACTGACTGCAGAATCAGGTGATGTTTGTCTTAAAAATGTGTTGTCACTAGAACTAACGATGTATGCGAAATTTCAGCTCAATCGGATATCAACAAGTGGTCAAAAAAGGGATTCCGTAGCTGCATTGTATTTTTATAATGGTATACCTGATTATATTTTATAATAATAACAACAAATGAAGGGCACATTGCTTGGACTAAGTTTTAATTTTAAATGGGACTTTATGGGGAAATTTTTACAGATAAAATGATGGAGAAACCAACCTTAGACAAAAACTTAAGTATGGCAAAATTAAGATTTTCATGCTGCCCAGTTGAAAACACCATGCTGAAATGCTGAAATTCTTCGTATCCAACGCAACGTATAGCCTAGCAGTATACAGATACCAACCTCATGCGATATAGAAATTTATTCATTGAAACTCTAACAATAGCAATGAGTCTTTACCCCAGCCACCTGTGTTTACTACGATAGCTTTATTCTTTGCTCGGCAGACACAGCATGTGTTTTTCCATTCTTAGGTACTCATTCTCCACTAGTGGTAAACTCAGTAGTCACATAGTAGTGAGATCTCGGGATGGTCTGAATAATGATATTATCATTAACATTGACCATCCATAAAGGTGTTGGAAAATTCTTGTACGACGCACGGCATGCTTCTGCCATTTTATTTTATTAAAAAAAGAGGCAACGTATAAAGCCTATATAAGTTACGAACTGTGCCCAGTGAAACCATTCACCTGCTGCTCAGCACCCGGCCAAGGAATCTCGTTCTCGTATACAAATCTTGCGACCCTGTTTCCACCCTTAGAGGTCAAATTTTCTAAAATCCCGTCTTAGTAAGCACCTACATCCTAAAAGGAGCCCCCATGCAAAATTTGAGACTCCTAACTCTTGCATTCTCCCAGATTTCGTGATGAGTGAGTCAGTAATTCACTTATATGTCATGTATATAAAACAAACAAGTTTTTAAAATAAAATAGCAAAAGCAGATAAATTTATTCAAAGCTCTTTCTTTGTGTTCGTACTTCTTCCCTTATCACCATTATTACCACTCGCATTTTAGTCAACACTTTAATAACAACATTTTCCTGAGTCTTCCCTTTCTTTACTATGTATTCTTCTTTTTGCTTACAATTGAACCCTGGTAAGTACGGTGAGCAAAGTAAGTATGATTATTCCAGGAAAGAATCATTGGATGCATTCGTTATGTTGTATTTCTTTCTACTTCAGTATACTTTGTCTCAACGCGTCCTTTGATAAGCAGGAGCTTTACATGGCAGCCTTACACTGAAATATCACACTTCAGTCTGTCGGCTTAGCAAACGGAGTAGTACACAGAAGCTAGCTCTATGTCACCGGTTACCTAGATGACTACATAGAAATGTGTGTGTTGTTTGTAGGATCTATGTTGTTTTCGGTTCACCAGTATAATTACATCTATAATAAAATACGAACGAGCATCAAATCCATTTTAAAATAATTAAATTATAGAAACAATTCAGTAGTCCTCCAAAAAACTCGGTCAAAACGATTTAGACTAGTATGTAACCTACATCTCTACATAGTTAAATCCATTGTAAAAGAAGCAAGTTTAAGTATAAAATTGGATCAGGAAAATAAAACGTGCTCGCTCGACGTCCAACGTCGGAGGCACTCGCTGCTAGCGCCTGTATAAATGGCGCCCAAGAGACACCGACGGGTCAACTTTCACGTCTTTTCTTTTCATTTTCGAGAAGACATTCAACTGGCACATTTTTTATCTTCTTAAAAATATAACAAATAGTTCCGTTGCCAGCTTGCACAGGCCAAATTACATTGACACGAACAAGTAGATAACGGATTTTGAAATTAAACGTTTATTACACCTAATAAACTGAGACTAAGCCAAACACGATGTTGGGATGCTCACTAAGTCAAGCAAGTACTCGGTAAAGTTAAAAAATAACCACGGCTGAAAAGCTTTTTGAACAGTGGAAATTGCAGCATCAGCGTGTGAATTAGTGCATTACATTGCCAAGCCACGATTGTGGGCGATCAACCGCATGAGTCGCAGTAATCCATTCGGCTCAGTCTATCTGACATTATTAGCAAACCGCGTCTGGCTGCCACGGGTCAAGCTAGGTAACTCATTATAAAGGGAGGGGGAGTTCCTTTCTTTGTTCTAGAACCTAAGATCCCAAGCAATTTGGCATCTACAAACCCATACTGAGCTCGTTTCGTTGATTACGGCTCACAAAGAAGAGGCCATAGTGTCTGCAAAGAGAACGCTATACGCTGATTCTGCTATGCTTACTCTCGTAAACCCCTCACGGAAAATATGTTGATACAGGAACAACCAATGGACAATTTTACTGTTTGCTTAGGTAAGTGTTTCCAAACACAAATGTTATTTTCTTCTTCTTAGCGTGTCGATAACAATCTAAATTGAGTCAGCCCAAATAAAGCACGACTTTAGCGCTTTTAGTAGCGTCCATCAGCCCCTGTAATGTGCAGCGGGACAGGCAGAACACGTTGTCACGTGTCCCATCGTTTCTAGAGCAACATCATATTTACGCTTCAGGGCAGAGTAATCTATATCTACATCCCTACTTTTTTTAGGGATGGAAAATCATGAAGTAACTTGCCCCGCCCTGGGCGGAGCAGAGGGGAGTATCAGATTTGTACTGACTAAAACCACCCACCCATGTTCCTTCTATTGCCCTTTACGTTCCGGGGCCGCGGTATCTCTTTCGAACAACCCGCAACCCCGGCAGGCGGACTGCGGAGGCCCCGGCAGGCCCCTCTGCTTTGCTGACATCTCTTCGAGGCAGGCGTGAAACACAAACGCGCCGACAATACTACTACATCCCTACTTGAACAGGTTTTCCTTGCTTTGGCCAACTCAAATCCAAGTGAGGGATTTTTAGCAAGTGGCACGAATGGGTTGGGTGGGGAAACACTTTTTCGTCACAGCTTGAGCCTTTCCTTAGAGCTTTAAAAAACTCTTACGACTTTTAAGCCTTTGTGAGACAAAGATGTTATCGAGCAAAGGGTGGTTTACTTTAAAAGCTAAAATTTATAAAGTAAAGCATTTCGTTTACTCGCTTGTGGAAAAAAGAGATAAAACCGAAAATATGCAATTATAGAATGTAAAAAGTATAAAAGTTTTGTCAGTGATGTAAAGTTTTAAGGTCACATCTTCATATCGGTAATCACCGTTACCGATATGAAGATATATAGCTATAGCTAGCACACGTTCATTAATGCGTCCTTTGAACTTATGAACTCTTGGTTTAAATGAATGAAATTCATAATGCACAGGTCGATGCTCGCTTTTTGGCTGAGTATCATACAGGGAGATGTGAAAGCGGTGATACCACGCTTTAAACTCTCACGGTTTTTTTAAATTAAAATTTAAATAACAGATCTTCAAAATTTTGATGTTGGTTCAGTAACTTTACAGTGTAACTTACTTACCAGTTATTTTCGTATTATATTTATATTCATAAGCGTGGACATCAAAACATTTACACCCTACATATATGTGAAGTGCGCCTATAGAATAGCTTAAATAAAGACGAATGGCACATAAAAATGCGTTAATAACCCACACGCTAATTGTTACTATCGTTATTCGCTACACGTCATGTGATAAAAGCCTTTTATTATAAATAGATAACGGCTGTTACGCGACTAGGTTCGCGTACTGAGAAAGGAAAACCATTTCTTAATTATTGGAGTTCTATATGACGTTTTCGTACCACTTGCTTAAAAAAGTGACATTCTATGCCACAAAAAGCGAACATAACAATAGTCATTTTTGATCTGTCAAAAACAGGGAAAGAATATTGTACTGAATTTCATTCATCCCCTAGGGAGAGAATGTGATTTAAAATTGGAATACTTAATACTGAACTACATCTGTGTTTACACCATTGAGTTTGTAGGTATATAAAGCATTAAGCATCTTTTTTAAAAAGGAACACGCAATTAATATGCAGTTATGATTATTAAATAAAATTATCAAAACCGACGAGGTCGTATGAGCTTGATGCCTTTGCTTTTCCGACAAAACATATTAGTCTAGGAATTTGCCGCGATTTTTTTTTCTTCAAATACATAAACATTAAGTTTATTTTTATAAATAAGTTAATGTTCTAAAAATACATTGTTAAATCAAAGCGACAGTGACAGTGTATTTTCGGATTCCATCAGTGCAAATGCTGCCGCAATCATACTCATCAACAATAAATGTACCAAACAAAAGTGTAGCTCTCTCTATAAATAATTGGACCAATGTTCAAATCTTAACTTTTACTTTTAATGTCATTATCTTTAATAAATGCTTATCTCATATTGTTACTGTGTTAATTTTTTCGCAAATGGTACGAAAAGTAGAGTATTTTCCTCGGTGATAAAGCTGTCTTAGTCTTGGGTAAACTTAAATCTCTCGCTACACTCAGGACTCGTCTTAAATCCCTCGCTTCGCTCGTGATTTAAGTTTTTAACACCCTCGCTACGCTCGGGAGTAAACCTCGAGTCCTTCGTTGCACTCGCGATTTAAATCGTCACCCGCGACAGAAGACACTGCTTTATCCCCTTGGTTAATAATCTACTATTTTAGTACCAGTGACATTCTACGTACCCCTCTTGTATAAACGTAAAATGTCATATTAAAACTTATTGATGTGGAGTGGAGTGTGGACACAGTAGTTCCAGTTTATCGTGCCGTGTTTGAAGGAGTGGGTTTATCGATACCAAGATATCTATAAATTGGATAACTCACCAAATTAGCATCTGCTACCAATGACAAATTATTATGATATTTGTTAGACAAAGGCTATAAGTAGCGCCTACAACTAATGTGTTAAACATTGTTTTTCCGTATCATAAGAAAACACTGACTTACTAAAACAGTGATTATAAAATGAATATTTAGGTTCAACTCATAATCCCAAACTAGGTCAAAACATTTTCATTATGTGAAAATTTGTTTTAAACTAGATTTTGGAAAATCTTTCTTCTAATCAATTCATCTATGTAGATTTACTTATGTATGTGAATATTTGTAAAGACAAACAATAAGTAATTCAGCACTATGGAAAATAGAAGTAAACAAAGACAAGACCCACTAAGAAATACAACAATAAATAAAAGTAAATTCATTTAACTTTATTTGCTACGCTGCGCTTATTCTTGCTCCTACTGCATAAATGAAGAGCCAACCCAGCTTAGTAGCCTACCCAAGTTATTGACAATATATTAACTACATGATTACCCAATACAAAGACGGTAACTATCGGTAATCAAGTATAATTTACGAAATGACGTTTGTTGCGGTATCGAGAAATTACTGGTTAAGCATCATTTTTGTAATTTCGCTTTGTGTATGGAATTAAATAGAGTGGTGAGCTCATATCATTATGGCTGCATGGAAAATGTAATAAAGTTTGTATTGTACCGACTAACCTTTTATTCTAGAGGGGTGTTCGGCCTGTGGAAACAAAGAGTCATGCTCTTAGATAAATCGAACCCTTCGGTGTTCCTGCTACCATGAGTCCATATTTCGAGAATAGGGGATCCCCTCGCACATGCTAAACACGCAAAGTTTGAAGCTGGTGTGAGTGCAATAATAAAATATACTTTATTGCACACCAAAATGTAAACAAAATTGTTGTTTGTTGTTTTACTAACTTAATGGTCACAAAGGCTATATCTTTCAGACAACCTTTAGATGTTCGATGACGAACATGAAAATATAATGGGTGTAAGCCAATGGTGTACCTGCTGCTAATACTACACAAACAATTGAAGTAAAATAATAAATAATAGGTCAAACATACTTATTTCTAGCCGTATACACCGTGGATGAAAGGACAGGATCACTAAGGTTTCACACTAGATAGAACTTTCTGTCATATGCTTACGATTCTGATGACGTGGATACTTCTGTAGATACTTCTACCGACTGACACTTGTGGCCATATCGTGGATTGCGGCCCACGGACTCACAGAGAGAGGGGCCTTGTGTTCCATTAGCGGAAACATCCTACTAATATGATAAATGCGAAATTTTGTGAGGATGTATGGATATTTAGTACTGTTTCACGCCAAAATGACCGAAGGAATTTGGATGAAATTCAAGAAACAGACAGTTTATAACTTGAGACGATCTCGTGGAGGAATTACCAAAAGCCACGCGGGCGAAGCCGCGGGCATGAGCTAGCTATACAATGTGCTGATTATACGTTATTTTACAATTTCACTCTGATTTCATAGTTTCAGCGCTGTGAATAGAATTAATTAGTAGTTGATTAGTACAGTATAGTTATATGTATGTAAGTGCACTTAACGGAGGTGGTTGCTAATTTGTGTTGATAATTAGTTTATCTAGGGATTATACGGAAAAGCGGAAGCCTGAGAACCAAGTGTTGTGATAAAGTAGGAGATACAAACATGCCCAGTAATGTACCCATCTACTTATACTCTGTGATATTATGCTTTGATCAAAATTATTTCGATCTCGTGACTAAATTACAACTCAAACATAATAATAAAACAATCAATGTAGACATAACGGTCCCGCATGACTCATGCAATACCTCGTGAACGCCCAAAAAGATAAAAAAAGCAAGTACATTGACTACTTGGCTCGCGAGGTTGTCGACAAGTGGGATGTGGACTCAGCGATCATTGTGCTGATAATCGTATCTGTCAATGGCTTAATTGCCAAGAGCCTTGGCTGACCTGAGGAGGATCTCGTTAGGCAGCTGGATCAAGGGCTTAATACAGAAAGCGGTATTCTTGGATACGGCTCGTAGAGTTAGGAGGTTCTTTTCACTGGGCTTCTATTTTTTGGCTTTTTAAATGTTTCTTATTTTATTTTATTTTGAATAAGAAATACCTATGTGAGAATATAAAAAATATGTTTAAAAATGAATATACGAAATAACAATTAATTGGGATTGGCAGATGATATGAAATAAACTAACGATTCAATCCAAATAATGCGAAAATAATTCTGCCAGAAAATTTGTTCATTTTTCATGCCGAACTTCTGAACGGATTTGGATGGGCACACAGCTCCAAAGGCAAAGCCAAAGGAAAAAACTAATATGCATTAATAATCTGCCTCAAAATCCCATTATAGTTCCCGTAGACTGCAGACTGTCGGCATATAGTTTAATTGGGCTCCTAATCAGTCACAACGCTTTTGTATTGGCTGAAAAATTAGTTTAGTGGGCTATACGATTGCCTTCCAACTGTACTATCGGCAAACTGATTGATTACTACGGTGCTCTTTATCCGCGTTCAACTTAACCGAATGTATAGTCATTCGACACTCACTGCAAGCGGAGTCGACCGACTGGTCTGGTTTTCGCATTCATCACCAACCTGAAGGTTAGTTGGCCTGGTATGTGCTAGCAGTCCAATCCATAATTTGCATACGTAAATACAAACTCTTACATATTTATTTAAAAAATAAAACAAAATAAAATTCCTATTTGAAACAAATATACAAATACAACCCCTTTCATACGTACCAACACGTGAATTAATTTTTTTCCTAAGTAATGGGGTTACCAACAATCCGTGAGGCTATTCCATGGGGTTCCTCGATACAATAGATGGGGGTAAGATAACGCTGCATTGCCCCCGAGGGCTCACAATGCCCGGTTTTATGGGGTTGCCCAATAGACGAGTCCCATTCAATCGGTTACGGCGAGTGCTTCGAATATAAAACGAATACCTGTGAATTTGCCGAATTGGTACAAATCTATAAAAGGTACAAAACCATATCTCCATAAATAAGACGTACTACTCCTTTCATGGTTTGAATAAAAAGAACACAGTAAGATATCCTCGTTATGCAAAGGCAGCAGTAGCTGAATGTGAAGTCTTGGCATCGATTCCCGGGGTGTATAAGGTGAAAAGGCGTTCTTTCATCACCTATTATATTTCTCAGAAGCAATCCAGAAACTGGTGTGTGTCCAATTCATGGAAATAATGTGGCTCCGTGCATACCAAGTGCCTTAAACATTCACCATACACTTTTCGGAGATATCATGTGTCAAAACAACTGTAAATGATTATGATGTCATAATCATTTTGATTTAATTAAATAATATAAATATATAGAACACGTGGTTTTCGTCGCAGCGACCGAGATAGCGCTCTGGTGGAGATAGAGCATCAAATTCAAAGTCTGGTGTGCGTAACTATTTAATAGGATTACTAGAATGTTTTAACAATCTTTCTTAGATACATCCATATAGTTTTAAAAACGTTAATATTTCAAAGTCAAGCCCGCTTCCTAGGTCCTTAATATTTCGTTTAACCATGTTTTAAGGAAAAACTAACGCTTATCCTTATTCGCATAGATTGGCTTGAAATTAAAGCTGTGTTCTTACAAATCCCATAAATGCTTATGCGGGACTAAGATAAAGTACTTCCGATGATTCTTGTTTGTGCAGAATAAGGAAACTGCGTTAAAATGTCTGCATTTACTAACGTAAATTAACAATTTCTCATATAAAAGCACATATAGGCTCCATCTCCATTTATCAACATAAAGTAGACAACTACTTTAACGTAAATTCTTTCCATTTCTAAATGGCACATTTAATGTGCTACGAGGACCCGTAGCCCGTAACCCTGTGCTACGGCTACGGCTTCCGTAGCATCTAGCCACCTGCTATCTATTGCTCTCAAACGACCCGCAGCCGACCAGCACTTTTCATTTAGTTTAATTTTATACTTATTTAAGTTTTTAATTAACTTAAAATTTCTCGATCCGTTACGATTAGGTTCCTTATACGAATAAAACGCCCTAAATAGTTAATTAGATCTCGTAATAGTATGTAAGTATTACTAAAGTCAAGTTACAGATGAGCCTTTATGTAACCGGCCTCTCATGAGAAACAAGAGCAAACTTGTACCACTGTAATACGTAACAACGCGCAAATAAATCAATGGGTACGTTACCATGAGTGAGAATGTTGATAGTCTCGTTGTGGAAGTAGAACAGGCTGCCGACGCAGCCGGCCCAGCTCTGCAGTGGCCGGTAGCCGGTGAGCACGTAGGGGTTGAACTGCAGGTGCTGTGGCATGTCGCGCCAATGCAAGAGCTGCCGACCCGGCTCGCGCCCGGCGCCGCCACCCCGAGTCTCCGGTGCCGCACTCGCACCCGCTGCTTCTTCACCAGCACGCTCTTCATTATCACAGATATGCTCTAACGACTTTTTCCTCTTTTTAGGTCCTTTCCCGTTCACTTCTTGAATTGACATATCGAACATTTTTGTACATGTATCAGGTACGCTCTGAACGTCTCTCATAACAGCGTGCTAGCGCGTGTAGCGGGAGGCTGCGAGTCGGATCTGTTCGGCGCGTCGTGTGCCCGCATGGCCAGCGTCGACAGTGGAGTTTTGTACTAATATCACAGTTACAGCATTAGTGTGGAGCGTGGGGTGCTCGCGGACGCTGGCGGTGCTAGTTTTCTGTTATTCTGTGGTAAGTGAGCGTTTCGCGGCGCCGCGGCGGTGCGCGGCGGGTCGTGGGCTCGGAGGGCGGGCGCAGCGCGCGCGACTGGCCGGGCGCGCCGTCTCCCCGGTCGCGAGCCGAGCCGCGCCCCCCGCACCCCGCACTTTTGCGCACTGCGCAAACCCGATCAGCTGATTCCCGCCAGAAGGTCGGCCTCTCTCGGCCTGCTTCCTTTCCTCACACTTTCACTCATCGTCTAACTGATCCAGTTTCTCTCTTGCTCTTGGGAGTTTTCAAGCTCTTTTGTTTTCTATAGTGATCTAGTATTTCGCTTTATAACTTAAGTTGGTAGTAAATTTATGATTAAAAGTAGGAAATAAGTAAACAAATGAAATCAACATTTGCATTATTTTAACAGTCTTATAAGAAAGAAATCATAGTGGGTAACCGAAAATATCTGAATAGGCGATTATGGTCCCCGCATCGACTCCCAGCGACATCTGTGTGTGGAAAATTTGAAGTATCAGTGAGTAGGGAGGTTTTGTAGAGGGCGAGTATTCAAGATACAGAGATTATACCAGTTTCTTGCCACTGTACTATTAAGGTACGCACTCTGTTGATTAAAAATTTCAAGTGTCTTCCAGCAAGATCGAACACTTTTCACTATAACTGATCTTTTTTGTTCTTGGTGATAAATCTCAGTGAATAAATAATATGTGTGAGAAGCACCCGTGCCTTAACTCGCATGTAGGACGATATTACTTCACCGAAATCCATTACCTATAGTCATTGTGGTGTGTTAAACAAACTCACTGTTATGTGATACCCATCAGTGAGGGTTTATTGTTTACTAGCCCGTAGTCTCCCACTGCTGTTTAAAGGCCTCCCTCCATTGCTTCGATTGGTCATAATTCTTCGATACTATCCTATTCATAAGGAAGACATCCTAGTTCGTCCTGTTGTCTCATACGTGGTCTGCCGCGATGCGATTCCATTTCGCTGTGTCTGGCCACCAATCCTATGTTTAACGGCGGCTCGTTCAGCTTTCGACAGACATGTCCTGCCTACGATGATAATAAAAAAACGCGTACACCAACAAGCGCCAACAAAGATACACTCTCTTTTCTTTCATTCTCATGCGCTAATGGAACGGTTATCCCACACGACCAACAGTCACACAACAATCAGGCGGGATCAACTACTTAACGTGCTCTCCGGCGCATGGGGGACACTAACACAATAACACTTGAACGCATGGTGTTGTTGCCATGTTGCTGCGACCCACAGTGCAGAGAAAATCGTCAACACAGAACAGAAAAATTCAATGACTGTCATAGTGCTGTGATTGTGCTGTCAGAACATTCATCACGAAATAGGTAGAATAGGTAGATTTATCTAAAATATATGGTGCAGATGAGACAACATTTTAACCACATTATGGAACCAAGTAAAAATGTGGTCCCTGAAGGTGGAGTACAAAGCAAAGCATTTTTTCTCTAAAACGAGCTGTTTCAAACAAAACTGCAATACCAACACTATAATGCGTACCACATCTGATTTATTATGCGCCATGATCACGAGCTGTAGAAGAACAATGATGTACATCCATCGTTCACATTTAAATTCATATTCGTACACAAACAGTAATAAATTGACAACAGGCTCAGAAACCAAAATAGCGCTGACCACGAACTGTAACTTGATAGAAAATGTCTTTATTTGTGTATTAATTTCAATGGTACAAAATAAAACACCGACTGCTAGGCGCCGGAGAAGCTCGTGGCTAAATATTAACAAACGCTTCGGTCGAAATTCAGTCCGTGAATGGGTGGTCACGCATGACATACCAAGTTTCTTTTAAGGCTCAAAAAGCACGTTAAGGTAGCGAAGTCATCCCAAGCGGTTTCGGATTATCCAGTACTAACTGGGTTTTGGAGGTCAGATAGGCTGTCCCCCTTGCAAAATACAAATATTCAACCGAATCCGGCTAAACTAAATACCGAACCCAAAATACTTAGTTGGGAAAACGCTAGGCAAATGTAAATTACAAATGTGGTCATGATGTGGTACTCTACAATAATTACGCCTACGCGGTCTGTTTGTGGCCCGTTGTCCGTCACAGGGCTGCAACTTTTTCACAATTTGTATCAACGTAGCAAAATTAATTATCTAGACATTTCAAAGCGAGAATAATTGTTGTTTGTATATAACCAAGTAAAACGTTTTTAATACGCTATATATAACAAAAGAATACGTAAATCAAAACCGTTATTAATATGTGTAAAAAAAAATGTTATCTCGGAATTTTTTGAAGCTTTATTATTTTAAATCTATTCAATTATAACAGCTGTTTACCCATTAATATCAAATAATGTTGCCGTCGCTCTGTTTTCTTTTCATCTAGTGCCGCTTCAATAATAGAAGGTTCTCTCTCTCTCTCTCGAACAAGAGAAAGGCCTTCGCACGGAACCAACCGCAAACATTCTAACAGTGCCGTCTTCCATTCATCAGCAAACAAGTCTTATCCTCGCAATATTTTAACAATGCAATTGAATGAACGTAGCAAATTAATAATACAGTTACGAACGCATTCTAAATTTAAGTTCGTTATGTTGGTACAACGTGTTTCTTTCATTTCTGATTTTAGTAAATAACGCTAGATGGCGGTAGTATCACTACAACTTCCTTTAGAATTAAAACTTTTTTGTTCTTTTATTATAAATATTTTCTTAAAACATGTGTTTAAAATAATTATTTATACATAAACATGTTTTTAATTTTTAATATATCATCTTATTAAACTCTATGTGGTTGATAGAGTATTTAAATATTTTTCTTGATACGGAAGAGAAACTTGAGTTACGATTTTACGCCATCGCGTTGCGTTCAACCAACCAACAGGCATCTGTCTTGGATTCGGATCGATGTTCGGGCCTTTATTGCGAAGAAGCATACTTCAAGGTTCAGCATCGCGAACTTGGAATTGTCTTACTAATTTCACTCAACTACTTTGGTGTAAATTGAAATATTTACGTGAATTGAGGGTAAGTTAAAATGGATGTGATTTATTATCAACGCGTACATAGGGCTCCAGCGGAGTCGTAGAGAAACCAACATGGCGCCAGCATGTAAAATGTAAATAACTTGTGACATTTATTGTAATGTCTACATGGGCAAGTTAGATATTTGAACGATTGTTTCGTATACATAGTTTTGTAGTAATGTTTGCATAAGTTGCATTTTTTGTTATTTTGGGCACTGGGCACCGTTTTTCGCAAAGTTATTGCAGACATCGAGATACGATACGTGATAAAGTAATTGCAGGCGTCGCAGCTGCGTTAATATTGGTATTTCGGAGTCAAACGTTAGTTCAGCTAGTCATATATCTACAACTAATTGACATTATTGAGAATCTTGAAGATAGGTGACTTTATTTTCAAGGCTACTCTAATCAATATGCTACAAAATTGAAATTGTTTGTAAAATTTCTAATCAGTAAGAGATAGGTATTTGCCGTATTTTTTTTTTCGATTACCTGGATATTCTACTTCAAGCACGCATTCACTATTTGTGATGGAAATGTGTTTATTGCGGAAAAACAATATTTTATCATTCACTATCATAAAATTGTCTCCAAATGACATACCCACTGCTTTGCTCGTCCTTTATTCAACTCAATCTGGGTTGTTTGTAAATGACTAATATACCAGTTCAGACTGCTACCTAGCTACTAATTTGATCAGCCCTGGCAGGTACTACTATGGTAGAGAGCTTTGACATCAGAATTCTGTTTATCATCTTTTTAAAGTTAATTGCTTATAATCAAAGTGCATGTTCAGTGTGAAGTTATAAATTTCCACTACGCACCTTGACTTATTGTCAATGGTTAAAAACAGTTTATGTTTTTCAGCTTAAACCTCTCGGATACGAGTATTTGGTATCTGTGTTATGGTAAGTGGAAGTACGGTTGTACTTTCCTAAAGTGTGACTGCCAAAAATAATAACGAATTGTCATACATTATGTTATTTTTGACAGACATACATTGTTAAGCATGTTTGGTTTATGAATGGAATGGCTTGATGCAACAGTAAAACGAGACAACAGACTTCTACTATAAAAGAATGTATTTCTAGTTCATTAGACATAACTGATGTTAATACAAAGTTATCATCATCCTAGGTGGAATTCTTTCATTGTAGATGTTTTTGTTACTGATTGTTTTTAATTAATATGTATAATGATAAGATGTCATCACATCTATCTAATATTCACTGGTCCTATGGAAACTCATTTGAATGTTTCTCTATCATACTTGGGATCATATGTGTTAGAGTACTTAACAACAATTTTTTTTACCATTTGTCTTTTCATACTTAAACTACAATTGTAATAATGAGGAGGCCAATGACATCAAACATCACAAATATAATTTATTTAATCTTTTGAACACCACAGCATTAATACATTCCACACCAAGCCACTCATTTTCCTCAATTTTTGTCACATTTGTGTTGTTGGGTTCAAGGGTATGCGCTTGTTTGTCACATATATGTGACAATGGTGTTCAGAAGATTAAAGTGAACTAAATCAAAGAAAACAAAGACTACTAGTATAAGCTGAGAATTTATGAAGAAAAAAAGTAAAAGGAATCAGTCTTAAAATACTAAAAGTTTGTACTTATATAGTTGACCACAGTCTTTCAGATAACAACCTGCTTTGACTGATTAATAAATAATAGAACAACTTTTAATACTTATTTACTTTGCCATGTAGGCATGCTAACAAATAATTCTACAGAAAACTAATAATTAAACAATACAACCTTTTTAACATGAATATTAACATTTTGAATATTTATATGTTGAATAATCAAAATCGAAGTACCTACTTACTTGAGTGTGTAATAGTGTAATATCTTGTTGTTAATTACCAATTGATTAACAACAAACCCCATTGGCTTACACAGCAAACAGCAATAGCCATGCTTATGGTACAAGCGCCCATTAGAATTCCAGCTGCCAGTAATGTTACCATTTTTAGCTTGGCAGTCCACAGCTTGCTATTTCTATTGCTGAACTGCCTATGAACATATATTTTCAAATATATTTTAATTTGCTGGAAATGCTAATATTTCTCTTTCACTGGAATTGGTTGTACATTGTGAGGAGGAAGCATGTGGTTCATCAGACAGAGCTAGTATGAGCAGACCAGGAGCCACAAACATGCATACACACAACTTGAAAAGAAATCCTTAGCATCTAACAGAAACATTACTTAAAAACTAACTACTACATAATACAACTGTCATACTGGTGAAGTTTCACAAACATGTTGGTTCACTCCTCAGTGTGATGGACACATATAATGGTGGTTTGTTCTGTTTCCAGATGCCGCGCACTCGTAGGAAGCACTACTCGTCGCACTCCAGGTCGCGGTCTCGATCATATGAGGCGAAGCGACGCCGCCTTGACGACGGATCCACAGAAGGATCCTACAGGAAGCGAAGCCGCAGCCGGGGGGGCGGAGACAGAGAAAGGTTAGTCAGATTAAAACTATATTATAATAACAATAACACAAAGGAAATGATAGCTACTGAAGTATAATACTTGGGGCAAAGCTATCAATACTCAACTCAAGAACTTTTTACAAGTGACAAATAAAATCAAGTATTTCTATCAGTCATTTGTGACTAAACTTGACTTATTTTTACACATTTACTTGATCATTTAACAGTAGTTTACTCTACTGAGCTAAAGTGAAGTCAACAATAATATCTGTTCAGTAAAATATAATTTACAATTCACACATTATTTTATTAAACCGGTTTATTATTACTACCTTGTACACCCAAATATAAAGTTGGCAACCAGCTGTAGCCTTGTTGATCATTTAGTTGGATGATGATATTTCTGGACCTACTCATTCAAATAGCTAACACTTGGGTTCTCATCATCTCTAAGATTTAACTAAGGAAATCGTCATCTTTATTCTCATACCTTTATTCCAATTTATTTAAGGTCAGCATGACATGTCTAATCCTTTTCTGCACTTCCCTCTTACGCATTCTTTTAGCAATCACTTCTTTTTTAGTTATAATATCATTCCTTACACGGTCTATACATTGTTTCTTTGGTTTTCCTCAGCTCTTACAGCCATTCACATGAATTGTCAAAAATATCCAACTGAGCAAAACATTTATTGCTTCCAATTGAGGCAATCGTATGTGTCGAGTTGCGCGCGGGTGCTACTTGCCTACCGTGCTGCAACCATGTCACTATTATAAGTGTGATTTGTTTATGATAATATTATCTTGACAGTCAAACTGCATCTTCCAGTTATCATCAATTACCTAGGCTTGCCAGAGATAGCCAGGAAATCCGAGTACGCCTCGTAATTAGCCGTATCCAAGAATTGCACTTATTGCCCTGGATTCCGAACCTCCAATATATAGATTAAATCGCAAAGCCCTAGATAACTTCTGACTTGTCGTCCCGTATTTACTTAACACATATTCTTGAAGGCGGCCGCCTAGTATGGTAGCTTTTATAATCTGTTTTAATGGTAAAAGAAAATCGATCCTTTCCAAGGTGTTAAAATTTTCTTTCACGTCATTCATTGTAGCAGCTCTTAATAATTACCGAAACTTTTTATTATGAGCCAGTTGTGTCCCACTGCAGGGTAAAGGCCTCCCTTCCTTCCTCCCATTTTTTTCTATCGAATTATTTTTTCTATCTAATTACCGAAACTTACTCTTAATAATTCCGCAAAGTTAATTGAATATTAATTTGTAACATCATTATAAGTTATCTTAGTATTTTAGGCTAGTCAGTGACCCCAAAGTTTAATAACCAGTTACCAAGGGGTATCATGTTACCCAGTGCTAATTCTGGGTTGTGGAGATCAGATAGGCAGTTGCTTTTTGTATGAATCTGGTTAGGCTGGAAACGGTCTTTAACATACTTAGGAAAAGCATAGGCAGAGTATATAAATAAATAGAAAAAAAAATTGCAATGAGTAGATGTCAATTTTGATTGTTATAATATCTATCTAAATCCATAATAAATACTTTTGTATGATTGTTATTTAATACTAGCTTTCGCCCGCGTTAAATTTGAGGTAACATAGTTCCCCTTGCGCCTTATTGATTTGTAATAGCAACGCTAAGTTTTCCCTTTTCTTCCCTCTTTCTCCCTCACATCCCACTTTTTTAAAATAAAAATTAGCCTATGTCCGTCTCCTGTTTCCCAACTATCTCAGTACCAAAATTCATCAAAATCGGTTTAGCCATTAAAGCGTGAAGAGGTAACAAACGAACAAACCCACTTTCGCTTTTATAATATTAACCCTTTGACCGCCAGAGTCGGATTTATCCGACAAAAAATTTCGGGCTCATTCCGCCCGAGTCGGATTTATCCGACACAAAACCTAGTTAAGTATTTACACAATTTCTATACATATTACGATGTTTTAGCCTAAAATACATTGCTTTTTCGAAAGTTTATATATTCAACCTTTTATTTAATATTATAATTCAGATTTACCATAACAAGAAACAAATTAAAATACTATTTCAATAAGGTAAATTTACTAATATTATCCCTGAGAAAGTGTATTGACTTCCAACGCTTATGCCGTGTTTATCAGACAGTAGTGATGAGACATAATGTTAGAATTTATAAGATAGGGATTATGCATAAACAAAAAATATTGAATAAAATACTAAGTTCAAATAAAAGAAAAGTACAATAAGTATTGTTATTTTATTAATATGTCATTTTTGCTCTGTGTAAAGCTATATTTTTGAAAGAAATTTGCAATTTCGATATATTTGTAAGGATAACTATAAACGCAAATTCCCATCCCTAGATTATGTCCTTTTTCGCTAGTGCAGCCAGCGCCTGCGTCGGATAAATACGTTTGCTCATGACGTCACGAGCGAGTTGATCCATATGGAATTTTCCATTAGAGTTGCGGGTAAATAGTTAATATATTATACGTTCGTGATTATAAAATTGAAATTTAACATGACGACTGTTGACGAATTAATAAGAATTCTGGAAGGCGATGACGATGACGAGTTTCAGTCAGACGAAGAAATTGATATTGATGAAGAGGTAATTATGTCTTTTATTAAATTGTTTTGCTTAAGTTTATTGTGAAGTGAGAAATGGTAATCTTATCTTTTCTATCTTCACTCAAACGGTCAGAACACGAGTCATACCTACCTGTTACCTACGTTTCTCGAGTATAATCATGTCACCGCCGCAGTGACCAGTGATATAATACCTACAGACGTGCGATAATATAATAAAGTAATAATATTATTGAGAATGAATTAATGAAAGATTATTAGGTAAATAATAGGTTTGTACTTTCTAAGTAAGATTATGTTGTAGGTAGATAGTTGCTATTACAAAAATATTATTTTTGATTATTGTTTATTCTTATTTTTAAGTTTAAGTTTTAAGTATGTACGTAGTTATAAATTCAAATATCATGAGTCAGTCATCAGCGAATTTAATTTAATTTAATATCGACATCGAAAAATTTATCTAAGTAAGTATACATAACATCTCTATTTTTGTAGGTATTTATTTTTCGATTTAATGTGCCGGGCGCTGGGGGCACGCCAACTGATAAAAGTTGTGGCGGTTAAAAGGTTAAGTAAGGATTAGTAGGCAACATAATCAAAAACCGTAACTGGCGTTGGTTTTATTTTTATTACAAATATCAAACCAATAAAATAATTTTGTATCTAATACTATGAGTTTAATTAACATAAAATAATAGAAAAAAAATTGGGAGTTTTTGGTCGAGAACTTAGTGAAGGCCATTTCAATCATAGCAAGTAGCGCCATCTGTTAGTGTAGTGTTGTTTTAGTTAGCGTTCAACTTACCTTGGGTTTTGCCGTTTCTCGCTACTAGTCACTAGGTGTCGCTAACTGTACCATAAATTATTTTTCAACGAACTTAGTTGCGATGGATAAAACGAAACATGAGATTTCTTACGTAATTCAAAGAATAACACGACAAATTTAACCCTCTTAATAAACGTTATTATGTAGGCTCTAAAAGTTCTAACTAACACAAAATGCCTCAATAAATATTCTAAGGAGCTGCTACTAATACTCGTCCAAACAAGAACAAAAAAACTATTTTAAACAAAGTAATTTGACATTTACCACTTAATAATTCAATAAGTGTGACGCTGGCGGGTGAGTGCTCGACTTCATGATAATAATCCACAAATTTTATTATAAATAAAAAAAAACCGGCCAAGAGCGTGTCGGGCCACGCTCAGTGTAGGGTTCCGTAGTTTCCCGTCCGTCACAATAAGTGTTCCCAGTTATGAGGCCAACCGAACAATTCGGTAATACCCGATCCAATGTAATAAGTACCTACAGCGCCATCTCTCGAGGAATTGGGTTACTAATTAATACAAAGACGTGCAATTTCGGTGGTAATTTTGGATTACGAGAACCGATTTCAATAATTCTTTTTTTGTTTGAAAAAAGATACGTTCAGGATAATAAAATATGTAAACAAAGTAACAAAAAAGCTTGCATATACGATTATACTACAAACTTAGTCCAGAAATTATTTTGTACAACTTTTTGTCTTTTTTGTACAAAAACTGTTGTGTCAATCAAGTTCAAAATAATTTTCATAGAAAGTCCTTATAAAGTTCTACTTTTCAGATTTTTTTCATATTTTTTAGACTTATGGTTCAAAAGTTAGAGGGGGGGGGGACACATTGTTTTTTACTTTTGGAGCGATTATTTCCGAAATTATTGACATTATCAAAAAATTATCTTAGTAAACCCCTATTCATTTTTAAATACCTTTCCAACAATATATCACACGTTAGGGTTGAAATTAAAAAAAAAATCACTTCCTTTTTACATATAGGGTGGCTACCCTAATAAAACATATTTTTCAAATTTTTATTTTACCACTTTGTCGGCGTGATTGATATACATATTGGTACCAAATTTCAGCTTTCTAGCGCTAACGGTCACAGAGATTAAGCGAGGACGGACGGACGGACGGACAGACAGACATGGCGAAACTATAAGGGTTCCTAGTTTTGACTACGGAACCCTAAAAAAAGTTTTTATATAGAATATTGTAGTCATGTGAATACTAAGTAAGCAACTTCGTGATGAGGCAAGTCAGTTCATGTGCAAGTTCCTGTATTTTATATGGTTTTCCTGTTTTTCAGTAATGTATAAGGACAATCCACTGAAAAACCCTATTATTAAGTAAATTATTTTGTTGTTGTTCTAACGAAACCGTTTGCCTTAAGGATTTTATATTATAGGTATAATGCACAGTCAGTTAAGAATTTTTAAAACTACATAACCACGACAAAGTTAGTTACATTTCCTTGTCTTAAAGTTATGAAAGTTTCAGTAATTATTTGGGTATTTAAAAGAAAACTTAGCACTCATGTTTTGTACCTGACTCTAAAAGAAAAAAAGGGAACCCTTATAAGATCACTTTATTGTCCGTCTGTCCATCTGTTTGTCAAGACCCTTTATCCCTGGAACGCGCAGAGTTATCGAGTTGAAATTCAACTCTAAAGTCTACACATGCAAAAGATATGGTCGTTAATGTCGCAAGTTTGCGTAATCCTCGGTGTGTGAGTCCGTCTCGCACTTGGCCGGTTTCTTTTTTCTTACAAGTCTGGATATAAAATCAAAGTAACAGCTTTAACAAGACTCCGCACTCCCTACAGTATACTTATTACGGTGTCGTGTGGAGTTGTGTCACTTGTTCGGTCATTACGCCTAACTCTCTATCATTACCTGTTTCCAATCTGGTCCAACGTTAAAGCTAGCAATATCGTGAGATGAATAGCAGGAAACTGAACTGTTTTTACCTGATTACAGAGTATACTCATAAACCAGCACATTTCTTTACCTAGCCTTTCCATTTTGTTTTATATACTCTCGTTAGTTTTGAGAAAACCTCTTAGTGTTAATCTCTTTAATCCTTGACGATGTACAATGTTCACAAACACACATCAATTATAATACAGTTTCGAAACCGTCACAATATCGTGCGCATGGATTGGAAGGTAATTTTGTGCATTGGTTTGGAATTCCTCCCTCTTTACTTAAACAGAAGCAGCTATATATCAAGGTAAGACCGTAAGGATATACATGAATATTCGTATGTATTACTTATATAAGACTGTATTGAGCGAACCTAACGGTGTCTCAAGGTACGGGTTAGTGTACGGTATCTGCAGATTAGGGCGCGCTGTCGGGGCATAAGTCATATTGTGGGGAGTCGTGCCAGGTGAATGAATCGACCCTGCTTCCAACCACTACTGTTCCTTGCTGGACTGCGCGCTTATGTTATTCTATTTGCTATCTCCGATTTTGTGCAAATTCCTTTCGTGGATCTAAAGAGCAATACTCTCACAAACCTTAACTGTAAAAAATTAAGATATTAGAACATGTCATCATATTTATTAGACAAGCGAGTATAAATCACCGCGAGAACTTGAATATTAAATAGTAACTACTTTTTAAACGATAAACATCACTTACAAAATGTTCAGTTAAAATAATTATTTGCGAACAGCCATGTCTTTGTTCTTGTTGTCAGCATAAATAAGAAATTATCTCGCCATTGCAATCTTGTTTCTTTATGCGTGCAGAGATCATCCGAAGTATCTGACGCAAGACCGCTGAGAAATGTATGTAGACGTGGCTTTACAACAATAAATAAATAATTTTACAGAGTTGCCATATAAAAATGGTATGAGCACCTATGTACAATATCGAGTTTGGCGGCGTCTTTTAGTTGGCGCTCGTCAGAAGTGCCAATCAATTACTGTATGATTAAGTAGAAGGTTCTTGTTGTACAAATTGGCAGCGCAACCTATGGTGCTGCTGTCACACGTGGCTGATTAAAGTAACGACCTTCCATGTGTGTCATTTCGTGGGAACGCACTTGACTTTTATTTTCCTCTTTTCTTCATTTGGCCACGCTAACATTGACATTCATTTACCCTATTTACCGAGATTTTACGAATTTGATCTTATTCGATCTTATGAAAGGGTTTTTCCGTGTTACGTTTTTAATATTCAGAAATGTTTTGATTTCATGTTTGTTATTAACGATGACTTCAGCACGGGTTAACAATTTTGAAGATATATTTACAACTGTTAATATCAAGCTAAATCCTTACTAATATTATAAAAACGAAAGTGTGTTTGTTACCTCTTCACGCTTTAATGGCTAAACCGATTTTGGTACAGATATAGTTGGTAACCAGGAGACGGACATAGGCTAATTTTTATTTAAAAAAAAGTGGGATGTGAGGGAGAAAGAGGGAAGAAAAGGGAAAACTTACCGTTGCTATTACAAATCAATAAGGCGCAAGGGGAACTGTGCTACCCCAATTTAACGCGGGCGAAACGGCGGGCGAAAGCTAGTAAAAAAATAAAACTAAATTAAATTATTTCTGAAATAGTGGATGGCATGGAAAAAAATATTAATTGAGAATGTCGTGTTTGGACTGTTGGAATTAAATTGTAAATTATGCTCTGACCGCTACAAACATACCGAAATCTGTTTTTTACATTCTGGTATCTAGTATTTTTTTTATGCAGTTTGGTCTCGTCCAGTCTATTGAACACTCAATACCATTCGTAATAGCAGGTTAGTGTTCGCAAAGAATTCCAGATGTAGACTAGCTGTGCCCAGCGGTTTCACCCGCTGCTCACTAAGGGGTATGAAAAATAGATGTTGGCCGATTCTCAGATCTACCCGATATGTACACAAAATTTCGTTTAAATCGGTCCAGCCCTTTCGGAGCAGTATGGGAACGAAAACTGTGACACGAGAATTTTATATATTAGATACACGTAGTAAAACTGCAATACTAAGATTATGAATATGATACACTCCAGTATTAATGTTTACCTGTTCACCACGTTAGCAATTTATAAGCAGAAAATTCAACTATTCATTGCAATGAATACAGTTACTTGGGTAAATTAACTTTACTTAGCACTCTCAAGTAGTGATGGGTAATTTTCCGAAAAATTTCAAAACTCGGAAATTTTTCAATTTATTTTTCCGAAAAATTGAAAAATTGGAAAAATAATGGAAAAATATCTTTTTATCGAAATTATTAGTTTAAATGAAATAGTTTATAAAATAGAGTTCATAATAAGTTGAAATTCAAAGGATTTAATGGCTTTACATGTTGTTTTAATAAAAAAAAACATATGTGCAAAGTTATATTTGAATACAGATTTAAGGTCAATGGTTTATTTTGGCTCCCAAGCTCGAGCGGACGGGGGCTGCTTTCAAGCGGCTCCTGCCCAATCTGTAGGGGCCAAACGCCTCCTGCCGTAGGCTCTATGCCGGAGTCGTGCGGTCCATGGCCCTTTACGGGGCCCCAGTATGGGCGCGTTCTTTAGGGCGGCGCGCCGCCCACTACCTGAACGCGCCCCAAAAGGTGGTGGCCATACGGCTCATCCGAGGCTACCGCACGATCTCCGGCGAGACAGCAAGCCTCCTTGCCGGACTGCCACCGTGGGATCTAGAGGCGATAGTCCTCGCGCGCCTGTTTGAGTGGCGCGCGGAGGCACTACACCAGGGGGAAAACCCGCTGCCGCGGCAAGTTGCCGCTCGGCGGGCAGATCTCATGGTGGCATGGAGAGAGCGACTGTCACAACCCCGTGCAGGGCACGCCACAATAGTGGCGGTAAGTCCCCTCTTTGAGGAGTGGCTGGAGAGGCGTCATGGCGTCCTCACCTACCGCCTGACGCAGGTCCTCACCGGACACGGAAGTTTCGGGAGGTTCCTGCACATCATCAGGCGGGAGGAAGCGCCCGGGTGTCACCATTGTGACGATCGCCCGGAGGACACGGTGGAGCACACATTGGCGATCTGTCCAGCGTGGGCGGAGCACCGCCGTGCCCTCGTAGAGGCGATCGGCGGCAGCGATCTCTCGCGTCCGGCCCTGGTTCAGGCCATGGTCCGGAGCGAGAGGGAATGGGAAGCGGTCACCACCTTCTGCGAAGCAGTAACGCTAGCAAAGGAGGTGGCCGGGCGTCTGAGGGAGAGAACATCTGCCCAACCCAGCCGCCGCGGGAGACGCCCATGGCGCCGGGCGCCGCGAGACGACTTCCGGCCACCGTAGATGCGGGCCTGTGGGCGGTGAGCAATGGGTAGTTCACCGTCCGTCCGTCGATTGACGACAGGCCGTGTCGGCGGCGCGTTCGTGTTTCACGCGCGCCTCAAAGAGAGTCAGCAAAGCAGAGGGGCTTGCCAGAGCCTCCGCCTGCCGGGGTTGCGGGTTGTTCGAAAGAGATACCGCGGCCTCGGAACGTAAAGGGCAACAGAAGGAACATGGGTGGGTTTTAGTCAGTACAAGTCTGACATGCCCCCCCGCTCCGCCCAGAGCGGGGGAAGTCATAGGATGATTTCCCACCCGAAAAAAAAATGGTTTATTTTACACATAAACATATTATATTAACATTCAGTCAAAAAAGTATCGGGAATGGATGATTTGTCTAAGGATCCAAATTAAAATTTTTGTTTTTTTTTGTAGTTGTTAGATTGCACAACTGTTTTCCATTTTGGCGCGGAGTTTGAGTTGCATCTGTTAATTATATCAAATACAGTGCTGGTTTTAGTAATATCATATATAGTGTGTCTTGCGAATTTCATAATGGACAAAAATATCGAACAAAGAGTTTGTCTTAAATTTTGCATCGCCAATGGAATTTCGTGTTCGGAGTCACTGAAAATGTTACAGAAGGCTTACGGTGAATCGACTTTATCAAAAACTCGTGCTTATGAGTGGTTCAAAGCGTTCAAAAGCGGTCGAGATGTGATGGAAGATTTGCCTCGCTCTGGTAGGCCGTCAACGTCTGCAACTGAAGTTAACATCGCAAAAGTGAAGAAAATAGTGACTGAAAATCCCCATTCAACTCTGAGAAAGATAGCCGCCGAACTTTCTGTATCTCACGAGTCGACCCGTACCATTGTAACTAATCATTTGGGTATGAAACATGTTGCTGCTCGGCTATTCCCAATAGATCTGAATTTTCTCCAAAAACTCAATCGCATGAAAGTCGCTGAGGACATGCTAGAACGAGTCAGTTCGGACCCAACATTCATGAAACGCATTGTTACTGGTGACGAGACGTAGGTTTACGAGTTTGACATGCAAACTAGTCAACAAGCTTCGGAGTGGCGCCTTCCAACTGAACCGAAACCGAAAAAACCACGCCAAAGTCGATCAAAAGTCAAAGTCATGTTGACTGTTGTCTTTGACTATCGCGGTGTTGTGCACTCTGAATTCTTATCGGAAGATCTAACGGTAAATAAAGAATATTATTTGAGCGTTGTGCGGAATTTAAGAGAGCAAATTCGACGAAAAAGGCCAGATTTGTGGAAAGAAAATTCTGGGATTTTGCACCACGACAATGCGCCTTCGCACAAGGCTATCATTGTGAACGAATTTTTGACCAAACACTCAACAAATACCATCCAGCAACCACCATATTCACCAGATATGGCTCCTGCTGACTTTTTTCTTTTTCCTAAACTCAAATTACCACTTCGTGGCACCCGTTTTCAATCGATAGAAGACTTAAAGGAGAATTCGCGGCGAGAACTGAACTCAATTCCGGAAGCAGCGTTTAAAAATGTTTTGATGAATGGATTATTCGTTGGCCCAAGTGTATCGTTTCTAAAGGAGCATACTTTGAAGGTGATAAAATAAATTTGGATGAATAACAGACATTTTGTGTGTTATTGATCTTTTCCCGGTACTTTCTTGACAGAGTAGTATGTGTAATGAATCAGAAAAATTATTCACTGAAAATGCTAATTACATTCCAAGAAAAAAAAAATAAGCTTTCAGAAGTCGCCGGAAAAGACAATACTCCAAATTGCAGCTTACCTAGAAGTGATACGTACATATCAGAACCAGATGAGTACATTCAGTACGCTCAACGTTGGTCTAGTCCAGATTATACAGTTAAAGAATCCCAAAAACAAATCCCAAATTCAGAAAAACAGTTTTGTGATGCGCCAGTGATGACAGAACCAGAGTACAAAGCGGAAGAAAATGATAACCTAATGTTCTCATTTTCTTCCGCTTTGTACTTTGGTTCTGTTTACAAAACAGATAAATTAACAAAACATTAAATTTCAAATTTAATGTTTTGTAAATTTATCTCGCATGAACTTGACCGGTATACCGGTGATGAACGGTATAATCTTATGCAGGAAATCATAAAAGTCTTTAAGACAAAAAATTAGTAACAGTCTTAGTAATAGCGTACGGAATCCTAAAAATGAGAAATTTTAGTATTTTGATTAAAAATAACAAATAAAAAATTGTTATCTTGTTTTATTTTCTGATCTTGGTCGACTTCCCATTTTTTTCCAATATTTGAAAAATATTTGAAAAATTGGAAAAATATTGGAAATTTTTCATTTTTTCTTTTCTTTTCATTCCGAAATTTTTCCATTACCCATCATTACTCTCAAGTAACATTCGTCCAAGAGACCATTGAACCGTGTCCAAGTGTTCCGGATTTAAGAGCTTAACATAATAACGAATTGAACACGAAGGACTATAAATTGATATTTTGCACAAAGGGCCGGCGACAGTAATTGCTGGTTTGTCGGCAAATTGCGCATGTAAGTACGTGTTGTGAAAATGATTTCTTTAATCGCACGCTCGATGCTGACTCAAGGATACAACGGCTAATGCCAAACTGTAATTTATAACAATCAGCACCTTCATATACCTCGAATAATCACAACCTGTTGAATAAGCGTCGCACGATATTTTATATACGCTTATGAAAATGCTTGACTACGTGTCGATATGTTTTCAGTTTCTTGTCTTTCTCAACCATTGTATGCCAAGGACCTCTGAAAGGTCGTTTACTAAAACGGTAATCTTTATTTATCTCTGAGCAAATAATGTATGGTTTTGGTTTTTACTAAATTACACTGCGTCATCACTTTAATTTTATTTGGAAATTTCTAAATCATGTGCATACATACGGCATAGAACGTCAATACACCAAAACGATCTGTATTTATCTTATTGTGTATAAAACATGTAAAACAGATTTGAATTGCTATTGTTTTTGAAACAGTAAGATTACTAAATAAGGAAGTTTTCAAACGGCATTGTTATAAAGTAAAAAGTGCAACATCTCGCAAGCAATGGCGGTGATTGCGTCCATGGCGAGCACCATTTGTCGCAAGAGGTGGTGTTTCGTGTATAATTCAGGTGACAAATGCTGGCATCGCGCGGGGTGGGGGCGAGAGGCGTTGTTCTTGACACAGTAAAACTAGAAGTGCAGTAGGTAGGTGCAGCTGCGGCCCACGCTGAGCTTTTTGCAAGCTGCTAATACGAGTACGACTATCCACAACCGGTCTCTCGAGCTTTAAATGTGCTGCATTCTTGCTGTTCGGTAGTTTGTATTTTATAAGACAAAGCCGAACATGCGTAATATTAACTTTGATAAAGGTAGTACACGTATTTACTATTGACAATCAACTCAATAACTGGGTTTATGAACAAAAAGATAAAAGTGAACACGACATTATTAATGCTGTAGTAAGAATTAGGATTTAGCATCAAGCGTCCAATACAGCAATTTTTGATTTCACCGCGTTCGCGGCTCTGTACGGCACGCGGTGTGCGAGATTTATCTGGCGTGATCTGCGTAGATCTCGGCCAAGAAACGCTTTCCATGTCGCGAGGCGGAACGCCACCGCCCGCTGCTGCGATTTATGCCTCGTATCTCCACGTCCGATATAATCCGATTGGGGATTTATACCACTTGCCTGTTGCCCGTTCGTTACTCCCCACCTTCGACTTCCTAGTTTAGTTTATGGTCGATACATTTTTTTTTCACACTTTAGCTGAGTGATCAGAAAATTCTCAAAATTTTGCTACTTCCTCAATAGGAAACCTGACACATTTTTTTTTACACAAACGAGTCAATATTCAGTAATGAAAATTATTTCCTTACAAACGTATTGGATTATGATGGCGAGGTCGCATCTCATCATATCCTGTTAATTTAACAATAGCTCACCGAACCGCGCATCGGCCTTGCGTCGTCTTTGCTGTGCGAGGGCTTTATCAGGGTCTTTTCTGACACGGCGCCATTCCGTCTATTTTTTTTTCAGACATTCATAAGCATTATTTGTCATTTCATCAAGTAGTTTTTGGCGTAGATCCAAGATTCTTGTTCAAGTAAACAAAAAACAACACAAACATACACTCGTACTTAGTATAAGCAATACATACATACATGCATTGTTATGGTATTAAGTTGCGCAAAGTCCCTTTACGTACTCACTCGTTACTTCGTTTCGATTTTCTTCAATTCTTTCCTGCTACTTTATTGTATCCCTTTCACCACAAAGTAATAAATTCTTTGTCCCTTTCCTTGTCCAAATGTGTTTATTTTCATCGCAATCCAACTCTACTGCATTTCATCGCCCCTCATCCATTCCCATCCTAAGACCAACTAAGATTTTGTCTATATTAATTTTTGTCTTTAACTGGAGCTACTATTTGTCTTACCTGGGCAGTACCCTACACTAATAAAACTTGCAACACCAGCTTGGATCCATGGATAGTTATCGTTGTAGCTTGTGTAGATGTCTTCAGACGGTCATTTATTCTGGCTGGCGCTGTCATCGTCTCTATTGTACGAGGAACGAACACATGTGACGGAATCAACGACCGTTTAGTGAGAGCTGGACGATTTATCACGCCAGTAAAATGTATCTTGGAACGAGTATATTAAACTAGCCATTCGGAACATACTTTTCTAATTTAGAATTACACACGTTGCCAAATTGGAAGTTGATTGAGACTTCGCCCGACTGTTTATAAGAAAATACCTTGTTACATCTGCGTTGTTATAAAATATAAACATTCGCATGAAGAAAGGCCATGGCCATAAATACATATCGTTATAAACATTATTTGCGCCAGCAAAGTGAGCGCGTCGTTTATTAGTCGTGGAATCATATAAATCACTCATCTTAGGCCCTACTTGGATAGTTTATAAATCATTCCTTCGATAGGTACGACTTTATATTTATCCAAGACCATGTTGGTCCAACGTTATTCGATTGACATGGTATTATGTGATCGTTATGATGAACCCGTTATATTAGCGTGAAAAGATGATCCTTTCTTTAAAGCAGACAACTAAAACTGGAATGATGCGTCGTGGTCGTCGCAACGCAACGGTCAATCAATCGAACAATAATACCATTGTCAAGTCCACGGAAATCGGCCCGGATAGACTCGAGTTTAGTGCTCATTTTAATTGGTTTGAAGAAACACGACGACGCCGCCAACCATGTTGCCGGCTAAACGTTCATTATGGTGATATAATGACTTAATGGGCTCTCTGGTGAATAGACATTACCTAACAGACACAGGAAAATCTGTCCGTGGCTACCTAATGGCTGGCTACTTATTGATTACGTGACGAATTTATTTATGTATAAAACGATTACCACACAACGATATTAAACATATTCATTATTCCTAAGCCCAGCATAATATTCGTGGGTAGATAGAGTGCATGTACTACTACGCACGAGCTGGATAGTTGAAGAAATGCACAATCTGCACCGGCCGTGTAAAGAAACCTGGTCGTGGCTGGTTGCGAAGGAGCCGTTAGTCGCGTTTAGGTGCGGACAGGAGCGCAGGCCAGCCGGTGCGGGATCGATTAGTGAACCGGTCCCCACAGTACGTTGACTCCCGAGGGCCACTGTCTGTGCTTGCGGACGCGAATTATGCACCTCTCGCCATTGCGGCACTCCCCCCACCTTTACCCCAAACACGTAGGCTTTGTACGTAGCACTTGGTTACGAAGAATGTTCTAGTGAAACCATAGTTAACTCCTTTATGCAGTTTGACTATTTCGTATTAAATGAACTATCATGAACTGTTGGATTTCTTTGAATCTTATATGGTGGATGGACATGATGATTGAAGGTGTTATTGACGAGACAAGTTGATTGAAGGTGCAGCAAACTACAGCTAGTTTCACTCCATGGGTGACGGGTTGTGCCGGTATCTTGTTGTTTTTAACTACACATGTCCGCTTTTGCGTAATTGCTGGCAGGTGCGCCGGTGCAGCCCTGTCGTTTGAGAAAATTATAGGAAATCACTTCCTTTTTTTGGCTCATCACCACACCAGTTTAATGCACAATTATCACAATAAAACAACATGGGGTGGATAACTCAAGTTCGATAAAACAATTTATTGCAACTTACTAAATATTATGACTCTAATTCTAGTATAATAAGGAATAATCAAAAAAAGAATTGGTTAGTCTAGTGGTCAAAAGCGCGACCGCTGGGAATGAGGTCCTAGGTTCAATTCGCAAGCATCAGACATTTCTCCGCAGCAGCTACGGAGTCTTCAAAAGAAAACGGTCTCTCCCAAAGGCAACATTATTTTGAGAATTAATAGCACAAACATAATTAAAAAAAACTGAGGACTCATATAGACAGACCAAGACACACCACCAGTGCCTTTTATAAAACGTTCTCATATTGTATACCAACTCGCTTCTGCAAAAACCCTTATTGGTACATATTACAAGAATGTTTACTGTCATTGTTATTGAAAATCCAGGAACAGGATACAAGTAATGAACGTCATATTATTGACAGCAATCATTTGCTGGTTCCAAGTAAACTGGTAAAGAGTAAACAAGAAGTAAATGATAAAGATGTCTGCGTCGTCCTGGTAGTGTAAGGGTCTAGCGGGGTGTCGAGGTGCGGGGAGCGTCTCCGGGCGTCGAACTCGCGTGGGTCGGGGGTCAGCGGCGCGACACGCGTTCATTAGTGCATTCGTGCGCCTGCGCAGCCCTTCCTGTACATGCTACAATATGTGTACTGGCATGCAAGTTTGCATTCCTTAGAACGTTGACACGCGACTCTCTCACATCTTTGTTCATGTCAACTGGAAGATGAAGTATCTCGTTCCGGTACCTTCTTAAACATATGTCATCTTAGACAAAGACTGACTGCCTGGTCGTTCTTTATAAAGGTCGTTCAGCTGATGTTGACGAAGGTCCCATCACGGAAACCGTAAATTTTTATTTTCCGTTCTGTCTAAATTTAAGCGAAATTAAAAGCTGTAAAACGTCGAATCTTTTCATAAATATATGTCCTTTGATATGTTTACTTTTGCTTTAATGTGCAATTTACGAACCCGGCCCGGTTAATTCGTCATTTCTTTGTCGGTCGAGTACGCACCTATTGTTGAATTAAAGGTTTTGCGAGGACATTGCGCTTCTCAGGGTCAACACGAAGTTTATTGTGGTTTTATGTTTTCCGTAGAATTCGTACTCACTTAAGTAGTCTTGGTCACAAAATAAACGCCGCTATACCCTCGGTACTTGTTCTTTTGATTAATGTCTACCCGTTCGCCTACACTAGATTTTTTTTAAAACTTTCCATTTCTTTTGACTTATTTTGACTGGCAACCATAATAATGAAAGTTGGGGGATTTATCTCAATGGGCATGTGCTTTTGCAAATTGTTATTGAACTCATTTATCTAATTCGTAGTGGTAGACATATGCAATGAATTGTATGAGTCAATCGAGAAAGTAAACCAGTAAGCATTGTTCCGAGTGGATGCGCGTTGTACTGAGTGCGTGGGCACAGGCAGCGGCGCGAATTAAAGCAGCTCTCTATTCATTACTCATCGTTATTGCTATCGCCATTTTGGAAGACGAAAGCGAGTGTAGGCTTTAACTCGTGTTCTATAGAGCTTACTAATTAATTTTATTTTAAGATAAAAGGGTGTTTTTTTATATATTCCCACCACGGTCACTACTCATTCCACATGAGTGACTTTTCATAAATTGATTCACGCTCAATGAACGCTTATTTGAGCGTACTGAAGCTTCTAACTTTAATAGTCGTACATTTATAAACATGTGCGCGTTGCATTGAAAAACAGAAGTGATCCGTTTACAGGAACAAACTATTAAAATATTTGTTGTAATATTATTTAATAGAAGCGAAGGCTGCACCAATATTTTTATATAACCTGGGAGTAGGTATGCTGAAATAATCTGTGACCTTTTACGTTACCTATAAAGAAGTGACGAAAGATTTGAAGGCTGCTGGGGCTTAACTACCATGCAGATAGTACTTACATAAAGCAGTAACGTAGTCAAAGTAGGAAGAACAGCCCAATATAAAATACCTAAATGCTTAATATCTTCTGTGTCACTTGCTAAAAACCGATACCTTATCCTACCCATATCCCAACGACTTTTAAAACCAAAAACGTTAAGTTTGAAAGCCCTTGTTTGCAATAGCATCGTTGCATGTCGGTTGAGGGCAGAAGGGTTCAAATGTGCTTTGTGCAGTCACCTAGAAACGTTATGAAAATGCAGCCATAGAACTGATAACTGGTGGTACTAAGTTTTTGTGATACACGTCGGTAGACGACGCCAACGCAGTACTTATTTTTTTTATATACGGAGGTAGATAAATACCGAGTACTTAAGTAGATGGGAAAAAGTGCATGGCAGCATATGAGAGAGAATAAAGAGCATAGCTAGTAGTAATACATATTTTTCCATGCGGATGATTTTTTAATAACTTTTAGTAACAATAGAAAATTAATACTTACTGGAAAAGTTTATGTGAGATACCACCATACCATAACTTAAACTGTTTAAAAGAAAACTCTAATAAGTGAAAAGAACTTCCAGAAGTCGGTGGCAAAAAGTCAGTCAAACAAACTAAATTCACCGACTTCTGGTTACATACGGTTAAAAGTTAAAAAGACTGCTGAAAAATTAAGACCCCTGTTTATTACTTACAAATGATAAATTATTAATAGTTTGTTCTTTAGATTTAGCCAGTGTTCGTGATTTTGGTATTATACAATCCGAAAATTTTCATCAAAGTTCTCGTATAATTAATAATCTTGATAATTTAGAACCCTGACAAATAAATGGCCTGTAAATCGGTGCTCACAATCTGCTACAAGTCGGTACGTCTCTAAATTTACTGTATGTGTGGCTATATTGTGGAGTAGAAAGAAATTCGGTTAATAAAACAAATGCTAATAGAAACGACCGAGTTCCTTGGTTACCATATAATTATTACCCACTCCCAAGTCAGTCTAATATACATCTCAAGTAGACAATAATCGGAAAGTGATTCGATTCCAACTAATGTCACAGTGTAGAAACAAAGGTGTTTACTTTTACTAGTATACACAAAAAGTATAATAATGTGATTGTTCATTGTGGCAGACATGTCTCGTAGAAAGTATCCGGCGCGTGCAAGAAGTGAAGAACGGTAATTGCGACCGTATTGTTATATTTCTACTGTTTATAATTATTAGAACTGCTACCGCTGTATGCGAAATTAGCTATCTATTGTGTGAACGTGTTTTGATCTAGTTCTCTTATTATAGAGAACGTAGAAAAATATCTAACAATATGTTGTGTGTACAGTTACTGTTTAGATTCCTGAAAATGGGTATTATACATTATCACGTAACCGATTCTACATCTTTAACTGATAGCTTGCAAACGAAAGAAATAAAACATGATGGCGTAAAAGAAAAGCTTACGTTCATATATGTTTTCTATTTATGGGTAAGTATCTCAGTTTTTTAATGCAAATATTCAATATGAAAAATTGCTTGTCCCTCTGTATATCTCTCAGGCTAATTATCAGTCAAAGGGGTTTGAATACTTTGGTTTGCCTACTCTCCTTCGCCAATAATTTTTATTTCATTATTCTACCAGGCTTATCAAAAGCTAAATTTCAAGTTCCATATTAAGTAGGACCCTTTTGTAACATGCATTATCCCAAAAGTGGATTTCCTTATTATTTAACTCGGTTGTGTTGTTAAGAATCAAATAACAAGTACTAGTTAGCATTACAGATATTTTTAAATCGTCAGATTAACTGTAAATATTGGGATAAAGTTGAATTCATTTGAAATACCTGCGACGCCGATTTCCCCAACCAGCAAGAGCTGTTCGCCTTCGATTCCAATCGTAAAATTACAGGTTCGAAGTTAAATTTCCTTGTTTTGATGGTTACTTGAAGTGCAAAAAGACTTGTTCCACAATTTATAATATTTAACGTAGGTATACAAAATAAATAAACATTTCTAAAGTGGTCATGTAACCTCACTAATTATATAAAACTAAACAAGCCAGAATAAATTTTAACGCCTTTTGTCTCGTTTAGACGATAATCTAAATTCAAGCCATATTACGTACGTATATATGTATACGTACACACGGCGACAGATCAACCTATACAAAACCAGTTTATGCTGCTCTCTCAACAACGGATCGTACACCATAAATTTCAAGTACAATGACAGATCTGCATAAACTGGTTTTGTATAGGTTGATCTGTCGCCGTGTGTACGAACCATCATTACTTTAAGCATAGGTATCCAAAAGAGCCTTTCTCTCTCAAAATAACTAACCGTGACATCTTTTCACTTTCGCCATTACTGTGTCAATCAAATTCTGAAACAATTTGCAGTTAGCAGATACTAATTAGTTTAATTTTATTACAAATTAGGTGTTGCACCGTCTAGTCGCGTTCGCGTTGAACTTTTCATTCTAACACACAAAACCTGTATTTTGTGGCAATGCGCCCTGACGCCTGGTCGTAGGTGGGCGCTCAGTGAAAGCTTTGGCTATGAGCTTGTTTATATTTGTTAATTAAAAGATTAGTTAACAACTCTCCATTTCGTAGAATCCTAATAAAAAATAATCGCCTCGCCGTCGCAATTACGTGTTTATGTCCATTTTATTGTAATGTCAATTTAATTACAGGCATAATCTTTTATAATAAAGAAGACAAAGCAAGCATGATAGGCACAACGCTGATAATAAATTACAAATGAAAGCATTAACGTTAACAGTTTGGGTAATTCAATGTTGAAATCTGTTACAACGAAGAGAGTCCGATAACGAATCTCCATTGTATTCATATGAGCTTCAATCAATTTGAATGTACCAAATAAATATGCGCGTGTTTGTTAAATAGTACCAAATCCGTTTGTGTAAGCTTTATGGAACTCATTGTAGGTATTTGCTTCATTGTCTCACCACGGGATGCGTGGGTGATAACTAGTTCTACAGCATATAGGTCAAATACAGTACCTACACACAATAACATAGATAATAATTCGTCGTAGGCAATGTAATTGTTTTAAAATTTATCAACTGCGACTGTGCACACATATGACCTAATATATACATGTTTCATACAAAAGTGAAGAGAAGACTGGCATATTGAGTTCACACGACGTTTTGAATGTAATGCGATATGAAAAGATGTGGGGTATTAGAACAAGTGCGAACCTAGACCGACTACAGTTAGTTAGCTTCGGTTCTGACTCAGCATCGACAAATGATCACGGTTAACCCGAATCATCAAGAACACTTACGTGCCTATTGTCTTCAATAGCTTTATTTATTTTGATTGGAAACTAACAGTGTTAAGTGACCGATACTGATTAATTTGGAAACTCAGAAAAAGTGTTATTTTATATTATTTTCTACGTGACTTTTTCTTGAACCATGACATCGGGCATCGCATGCAAACAAAACAGTCAGCTCATAGGAAAATATAGAAGTCTTTGATTACTGAATGTTCAGAGTCTGAAAGTTCCGGAGTTTTTGCATCATAACATTCATTATACATAATTATGTAGCATTATTGGTTACTAGCTTTCGCCCGCGGCTTCGCCCGCGTTAAATTCGGGATAAGACAGTTCCCCTTTCCTGATTAAAAGGGGAAAAACCTAGTTTTTGCCCTAGCGGCTTATTTATTGTAATAGCAATGCTAAGTTTCCCTTTTTTTTCTCTTTCTCCCTCATTTTTCATTTTTCACTATCTCTGTACCAAAATTCATCAACATCGGTTTAGTCATTTAGGCGTGAATAGGTAACAAACAAACTCAATTTCGCTTTGATAATATTAGTAAGAAAATACAGTGTGGTTTTGCTTATACGCTATAAGTTTGTTAGTTAATCTAGTATATTATAAAAAGATAAACCGTGACGATCCATTACCGATTATGCAAATGCGAATCATTTATTTCCTTTTTTGTAGGAAATAAAAATGCTTATTGTAAACAACGCTGTCGATGCACTCATCAGTGTATTTACATGGATTACAATCAGGTGCGGGTCACGATTACGGAAGTTCATAGTCGGTACATATTTGAATCATTTTCATCAAGGCCGGGCTGGAAGCCGGTGTGTATACCTACGTACTTATTAAGTGCCTGATAAGATTCCTCGCTGTACAACAGTGAACATAATGACAGGGGACCTTGTCGCGCATCGATATCGGCTATCCTAAAGGGAAGACAAGTAGGTAAACAGGGTTTCCGTTTAAGGATTGGCAATGCATCGGCCGCCTACGTATTGTTCAGATATCGACGGAGGCGTCGCACTAAAACATTGCAAACGATCATTCGGTAATTCGTTCGTTCACGGAAGTATTTAACAGCCAGTCGTTCCATGTAAATCGGTTTACTTTTAAGTCATAACTTATGTGGGAATATAATATACTTACTCGTACCGCTCGTGATATGTGGGTCCAACCAACATGTACTCATGTATTAAAATGTTTACCATTTAGCTATAAAAACAACGACGGCAATCTTTTGAGGAATTAGCGTTTTATGGACATGTACAAGTTTTTTTTATTATAAGTTTGTCTACAACTTCACGATTTCTGTTTTTATAACATTACATTGTGAAGTTATTTCTAAACCAGTATGAAATATACTGTAGATCAGAAGATATGAGACAATAAATAACGAAGTAGGCGGTTAGTTGTCAAAACCCTGACAAATCTTTTTCGGAGAAAGTTTTAGCCTACTATCTTTGCCTGTCATTGAATTGAATGACGAAAAATTTCACTTTCATCAATTAGCGAACTACACTAAGGTGTCAGATGTCCTGAGATGAACTCTGTTAATTATTGCCGTTTCTCCTTTAAGTTCACCTCGATTTGGTCGTCTCTAATACATCAGAATGCGGGCGTGGGTGATATTATTTCCTCAGTGGCGCGTGCTATGCTAGGAAAGCTTAATGTTTGGTTTACGCAATCAGATATTCGCATCTCGCGTAAATTTTAATCACTTTTGTTTTCAAACGTCTTCTGAGCTTTGCCGTGGCCCACTCTCAGCGGCCTTGATTGTTATCCACCCGCACCGCTGCACATTGTCAGCAGGCAATCGTTTGTCATATGATGTGACATGATTTCCCTTTTATCAAAAGTTATACTAATAAGTGAAAGTTTCCTTTGAAGCCAGCTGCATCTATGAAGATTTATTAAGTACTAGCTTTTGCCCGCGGCTTCGCTCGAGTTAAATTCGGTATAATATAATAGCGAGCTCACGTTTTTGCTCTTGCGCCTTATTGATTTATAATAGCAACGCTAAGTTTTCCCTTTTCTTTCCTCGTTCTCCCTCATATTCCAATATTTTTTATAATAAAAAATAGCCTATATCCGTCTACTATCTCTGTACCAAAATTCATCAAAATCGGTTTAGCCATTAAAGCGTGAAGAGGTACAAACAAACAAACTCACTTTCGCTTTTATAACATTAGTAGGTAAGGATTCTATTTTAAAGCAATCGACGTGTCTCAAAGTAACATCAATCGTTTAACCTTCTTCTCGACAAAACACAGTCTTCCGCGTTTCGATTATTACGAAGTAATGTTATTTTTCTGCTGTGTGAGTCACTCTGTTCAGGTGCTAATGATGACGAGTTAAATTAATGCCAAGTTGTCTGCAGCACCTAGAGCACTGCTTCCGTTGTAGGGCAAGCAACGGTAGAGAATTCTATTGCATTTACTCACTAAACATTTCATAATATTGGAGACAATTTATATATGAAAAATATTTTTTGTGTGTTATAAAAACAAAAATAATATAAATTAACTAGCTGTGCCCAGCGTCTTCACCTGCTGCTCAGGTTTTCTTCTCACTTAGGGATTTGAAAGATATGATAGTACCTAGCTGATTCTCAGACTTACTGAATATGCATAAAAAAATCATAAGAACGGTCTAGCCGTTTCGAAGGAGTATGGGAGCGAACATTGTGACACGAAAATTTTATAAATTAGAAGAAAAAAATCCTGTTTAAAAATCATCAATGTCAAATAGATAACCACAGATTGCACTCGTTTCAAATAAAAAAAAATATCTTTTTACGTATTATATGTGCAAAAAAGGAAAAACATTATACAAAATATCGAACCCTTAATCTATTTCCGACGTATGGATTGATTGATAACGGTTTCTGATTGGAAAGCTTTCCCCTAAACATGAATCGGGTATAACCACCCACATGTGGATCATTTCTACGACGCAGTACAATTGCCATCTCCTTTCTAATCGCACATCACAAGTGTGACGATGGCCCCGAATACAAATTATGGGAACAAGCAATTTCTTGTATGAAGGATGGCGAGCGACGGTAATGTGGCTGGCGACACCTACGCGCCTCCACTTCGAAGAATCCAACTGTAAGACGACGAGCTGACTTTCTGCCCCAATTACAAGCCGTGTCTTTGTGCTGGTACTTCCCAGCACGTGGGTATTCCAACTTCCTTGGCAATCGGATCACCGCCTTTGTCATTAAAAAAAACAGACAATGAATAAGACACGTGGTCTGTGAGTGCTTGTGAATAAAAATGTTTTTCTTAATAAATCATACCATTGGCATCTGCAGAAGGGACATCTGCTTCATAAGTTCTTTTTCTTGTTTTTATTTTTCACTAGTGGCAATGAAATCCATCTATCGGTTAGCAAACCTCGATTTTTGCTACTCGACAAGATATGTAGTTTGTTTTGTTTATTTTTGTCTGGGCCGAAGGTTATACTAAATGCGTGACTCACAAACGAGTACAGGATCTTTGTTGTGCTTCCGAGAAGCTCAACGGGTACGTCTTTGTGGGAAAGGTGTTTTAATGCAGGTCGACGGACTGATTTCTCCCGTCCTGGTTACCGTCGATATAAAACCAAATAAAAAGTAATTAAATGCCTCGAACCGTTGAAGTTTGGGTTGTATCATGAACCTTAATTAGAAATAATAGTTGACGCAGTTCCCACGTTCTTTTTTGTAAATTAGGTTATGGTGATTGATACCGATTTTCTTGTATTTAAGGAGTTTTACTTGCATTTAATGAGGAGTCATTGTTATTTATCACTTGGCTCGATAAAACATTCTCTGCTAACTCTGGAGTAATAAAAAACTCATCCGCACTTGTTTTTGATTACGGAGTTTCCAGGGTGTATACCTAGTAATATCCAAAATTGGAAATAACTGACAGTTGACGCATTTAATATCAGACAGCAGTTTATATTTAGTCTCCGTAACTAAAAAGTGCCCCTTGTTTTCCTTATGCTTATGCGCACATTGATTTAATATAAACAGTTACATTTAACAGTACTACTAACCGGAAAATTTTGCTCATGAAACATAAATGGCACAGAAAATAGTGTTGACCGATATGCTTAATTGAAAGATGACGAATCAAAATCGAGTAATGTTCGGTTATACCTGGTTAGTTGTTTGACCCCAATGATTAATGAGGACCGTTACTTTTGACTCAGTTAGTATTGCGTTATTTTTTGAAATACTTCTGGTTTATTTTACAGTAGTGGCCTCTCAAAATATTCTTGATATTCTTCTCAAATGCTTTGTAACGTTATCCTGGCATCTGATTATGATTCGGTAAAAATAACAATACAAACATACGATCTGAAGTAAACATTTCTGTCGGTCCGTACAGGTAATCCGCACAAATACAGGGTGCAAATCTAGTTTTACCCATTATAGAGGTAAGCTTACCCGTCATTATAAACTTTCCCAAAGAAACTCATAAGTCATACTCATAATTAATCGTGTTAAATAATTGTTTAATGTAATTTCATACGTGAATCGAAACGATCTGTGTACTGGTGTGTTGGAATCCGTATTAAGTTTGACTTAAATTGACTCCATATCAGATTTTATTTTTTTAATGCGCACACAATTAAATCCAACAGTGGCGTTGAATCCCTTAGCTCTAGGAAGTCTATTTATGGCCAGTATTTTGATATGTAATTTAGATTGGTGTTTGTTGGATTCAAACTCGTGCCTGGTAGATCAGGTTTCCGCCGTAGCACCATTTATGGTATCGGATTAATTCGCCGTGGTCATTGCTAGCATCGCAGCACTTAAAACGCTCGACTAATACACATCATGTTCACGGTTTGTTTCGTGTGAGGAAAACTAACCAAAGGGATGGTTATGGTTCACAGACCTTACCTTTGTAAGTGTAAATTGGCTTTTAGTGTCGACACCCGGAGTGTGAACTGTGGTTTCTTTAGTATATCGTTAGTCAATAGCCATGCGGAAATCTTTATTTTATCCATTCTGGAAGGTTCAATGTCTAGAAATCAGTTTAAATCAATTGACACTAATTGGCAATCACCCGGGAGCTTCTTTCGCTGAGGCCATACGGAGAAAAAGTGACATCGTCTTGCGCTTGTCGGCGGCCGATTTTTCTTTCGTTGGTTAGTCTAGTCGGCCTAGTAATGAACCATTTGGGTCATTGGACCTCGCCGTTTGTCGGCTACTCGCCGCCGCCTCCGGTGCCATTATTTTTTGCCGCCATTTACGTGCCACCAATTGTATGGAGTGACGCGTTCGCCTACAATCGCAAGTCGAACAGTGTTTTTTCTGATGACGAATGTATGTAAATACGTACCATCAATTTCTTATGTTTTTCTTATATGTAACGGCGATTGTTTGATTGAGGGCTTGTACAAAGAATCTTTGTGTAGGATGTAAGGTAGAGGTACCTATCTAACTGTATCATACTACCTAACTGGATCGTAGCAATTAACGTGAAAAGTATTGATTATAGCAAATATAAGATACTAGCTTTCGCCAGCGGCTTCGCCCGCGTTAAATTTGGGGTAACACAGTTCCCCTTGCGCCTTATTGATTTGTAATAGCAACGCTAGGTTTTCCCTTTTCTTCCCTCTTTCTCCCTCACATCCCACTTTTTTTAAATAAAAATTTAGCCTATGTCCGTCTCCTGGTTCCCAACTATCTATGTACCAAAATTCATCACAATCGGTTTAGCCATTAAAGCGTGAAGAGGTAACAAACAAACAAACTCACTTTCGCTTTTATAATATTACTAGCTTTTGCCCGCGGCTTCGCCCGCGTTAAATTTGAGGTAACACAGTTCTCTTTGCGCCTTATTGATTTGTAATAGCAACGCTAAGTTTTCCCTTTTCTTCCCTCTTTCTCCCTCACACCCCACTTTTTTTTAAATAAAAATTAGCCTATGTCCGTCTCCTGGTTCCCAACTATCTATGTACCAAAATTCATCACAATCGGTTTAGCCATTAAAGCGTGAAGAGGTAACAAACAAACAAACAAACTCACTTTCGCTTTTATAATATTAGTAAGGATAGTATAGTATAGTATATAGTAAGGATACCTATCTCCATGTCTTATTTGAAAATAATATAAACGAATTGACTAAACATGTTAAATTTATTCATTACAGGAAATTCGTTATAGATTATTAGATTTCGGGATACCATTAACTTCGAATATTTCGAAAACTAAGAACAATCTAGAAAATCTAATTATTTTATTTCCTAACCCAGATTTTAGTCTATGGGTATATTGAATTTCATCCAAATAAGGTATCTATCAGCCATATGCATGTTCGTTTCTATGCAAATTATGTGTGGAACAAATTAGTAACTATTTCAGCTCAACTATTTACAGTATACTATAAAGGTCAAGCAAATGTTGCAAAGCTTTTAAGCCCTTAGGGGAATGAAATCATACAAGCGCATAATCGTTGGCAGTGACACACATCACCACTGAATAAGCAATAATGTTCCAGTCTAGGCCATGTTTGTTTCACACATATTATATAAATATTAAACGGACCGTGTCACAATATAATACATGTACATTAAATATGTTCAGTGTATCGGTGCTTTTAGGGTAAGCAAATTATAGAGACAAGTAATCCAATCAATCCAAAACATTGCGCGCGAAAATGTTTACGGCGCCTCACAACAAGGAAATCAGTCAGACCAATTTTATTTACTCTCTCGAACAAGTTTGCTGAATTTATGTTTCTTAGTAACAAATCGTAGGTAGTAATAATTTATGTGGAAGTTTCGACAGGCTATTAATTCAATTTGTTTTTAATATCGAATCCTTAACTTTCACCCATATTCGGCAACCTGGAAGGCTTGTTGTACTGTATATTTCTTCCCTAACTCAGTAACAGCGTAAATTCGCCGAAACTACGGGGTAAATAGAATACGTAAGGGTTTCCATTTATTAATTTGAATTTGGTTAGACTGCTATTACAAAATCCAATGTACTTATGGTCTAAGAATCTCGGAATTCGGGAGGTTAGAAATTAAGAACACATTTCTGAGCCGTGGGATAATTTTCGACCTATTCCAAGCTACCAAAGCCACGAGCGGAAGTTGAGTTGATAGGTTATTTATAAAAACACATTACATAGCTTATAAATAATAATGAATTATATAATAGCTCTGTTGCCTAACATTCTGTAGCACCCAGTTGCAGAACAACTTCGATTTTACAAGCATATTTAAAACGTAAGAAACAAACAATAACTTTCCATAGACAATTCTACCGTCACTTACACCATTGTCGAATTATACTTTAGATCAGGGCTGTTCAAACCATGGCCCGCGGCCCGCGGTTCTGATTATTGCGTAGGTAGTAGTAGAACTTTTTTTAACCGACTTCAAAAAGAAATCTGTAGGTACCCACTGCATATAATATCGATGCTTCCGACAACAAAGGTCGTAAACACCAAAATAGCACTTTTGGTAATCAACGAAAAACAAAAAATAATTTCGTTTTTGGCTTATATCTTTTTAACTTTTAAAGTTGTAAAATTGTGTTCTATGCAAGAAATACGTAAAATACGATGGTGTTTCATAATATATTATTGCTATTTATGTCAAAGCCTTATTTTAAAAGTTAGCTTGGACATACACCCCAGAAAATTCAAGAAGTTGGTATTTACGACCACTAATAAATCAATGGAGAACGATTTGTCTAACGGAAGTTAGAAGTATGCACCAGTTTTTAAATACAATAGTTCTGGGTTTGGTTTTAAAAACCATATACTGCAATAAAAATGAGTGTAAACACCACGATCTGATGCGATGTTATGTTACAAACATGGAAATATCTGAAGCAAATCAATGAATTAAGGACTGTAAGTTGAGTTTTCATTACTTGTAATAAAAACAATAAAATAAAACACAAATTGACATAATTAAAAAAGGTTTTGTATTCATTGACCGTCATCGTTTAATCAAAATAATGGTTAAGCAAGGCACTAATACCGCCCGGGTGTCACAATTGTGACGATCGCCCGGAGGACACGGTGGAGCACACAGTGACGATCTGCCCAGCGTGGGCGGAGCACTGCCGTGCCCTCGTAGAGGCGATCGGCGGCGGTGATCTCTCGCGTCCGGCCCTGGTTCAGGCCATGGTCCGGAGCGAGAGGGAATGGGAAGCGGTCACCACCTTCTGCGAAGCAGTAATGCTAGCAAAGGAGGTGGCCGGGCGTTTGGGGGAAAGAACATCTGCCCAACCCACCGCCGCGGGAGACGCCCCGGGCGCCGGACGCCGCGAGACGACTCCCGGCCACCGTAGATACGGGCCTGTGCACGGTGAGCAATGGGTAGTTCACCGTCCGTCCGTCGATTGACGACAGGCCGTGTCGACGGCGCGTTCGTGTTTCACGCGCGCCTCAAAGAGAGTCAGCAAAGCAGAGGGGCTTGCCAGAGCCTCCGCCTGCCGGGGTTGTGGGTTGTTCGAAAGAGATACCACGGCCCCGGAACGTAAAGGGCAATAGAAGGAACATGAGCGGGTTCTAGTCAGTACAAGGGACCTTACCCTATACCTTTAGGACCTGCCAGGTCCTAAAGGTATAAAAATACACTTAAGTAAGTATATTATAGGCATCGTCCCTAATCAAGCGTTTGTTACAAGATGCCTATAGTGTTCTACTTCCAACGGCGTACCTAACCAGCCAGCAGACATAATTCTTAATGTTAAGTAATCATTTTGTTTCATTGATTTCAAGAAGATTTTATAATCACGACATTTTTTTAAAACGTATTGATAATGAATTACAAAAAAATATAAGTAAACATTCTACCAAGCTTACTGCTCTAATAATTTTAATAAACAATGCCCATTTTCACCAATGCCCTTAAAAATTTAGGTAGTTCATCTTTCTAGATGTTGTTTGTTAGGAAAGCTTCTGTACTATGGTCTACCTAACTTTTAGTGTCGTTGGTGAAAATGGGAAAGTGTTATCGACAAGATAATAAAAAAGTAGATGCAAAACATAATAAATGATGACGAGTTATAGAAAATCAGGTCTTCAAATTTCTGATTAATAATCTTCTGTCATTGGATTGGAATTCTCCAAGACCAAGTGACATTACGACAATTGTTTCTCAGCAGAGCTTACGTTTAAAAAATGATTGTGGGGTGTAATTACAATTATATATGTATTCATGTTTTTACGACCGACAGCTGTTTGTACGTTGTATTATACGACCTGCACGGTTATTCGGTTCAAAGCAATATGAGTTATACATACCCTCTTTTCTAAAAAATCTTGATTATACTAGTAAAAATTTTGGGTGTAAAAGTATTTTTTTTAGGCGAATATTTTTTTCACATTTTTAGATCGACGCAGCACCAAAAATTAAGTAGGGCTGCATTCTTAACTCATTTTCGCCAAAATGGCGTTTACGACATTTGTTGCCGGAACCATCGATATAATAATACTTTTTTTTAAATTAATAATACCTTTAACTTAGTTTTCTTAACTTGATTTAAAACACGCACTGCGCCTAGCTACCACTAATATTGAGGTTGATGTTGACAGAATTGTAAAAGACAAATTAATGAAAAAGTGGATAATAAAATAACGATATTATTATTACCAGTTTTTTTATTTTTATAAATTTTGCCGCCCACCAATGTATTTAGTCATTTTTATTGGCCCTGGGCATATGAAATATGATATTCTATATAAAAGTAAATATTTAATAATTCAGTGTGTTAACTATTGACACATTTTCAAGTTTGAATCGACGCTTATATACCACAAAATCTCTTAGAAAATAAATATCATTATGGTTGTTCACGATCATGCTGGCTTTGCCCTTGTATCCTAGTATTTAGGTACTCATAAATTGTTAAAATGTTTAAATGATATACATTTTACTTAAAATATCATATACATATACGCTACTATTTTTAATGTCAGTGAAACTTCCATATATAATACAAGATGGATGGATGGCTGGCTGGTTGGATATAGTAATAAAACGGCATCCGTTGATTGCTTTCTTTGGTTAGGGTAACTCACATCTAGTTTTAATTCTCATTTTGTTTTTCCTTAAAAGCGATAACTTTCATGATACAATTAAAGTAGTAACAGTAGGTAATTAGCAGGTTTCGTATCAAGTATATAATATTTTTCACAGTGGCCCAAATACATAATAATGTTGTGTTAAAATGAAGTTGTTTCGAAACCAACTTGACCTTCTGTACCTCGGTGGGCTTCAAGTGATCATGATTTTTTTCATTGAATGTGTGTTTTTACTTTTATCAAATTATTGTAACGTTTTTATGGGCAAGGTTAAAACCGCAGCGTTATAAAAAATATTTTTTGTTTCAGGTAAACAATATAATCAATTTATCGCTTAGCAGCAACGAAACGTTTAAGGTGAGCTCCCACATGTTACACGTCGCAAGGCCAGGAATGCAACCAATAACCAAATACTTTGTTAGCATTAGGTTTTACACTTAAATTAGATCCGTTTTTTCATCTTACAATCATATTGTGGTAGGCAGACAAAAATACTTTTTCTTATATTTAACGAGCGAAATTCCGCTATGCACAGTTAAAACAACGTCATATTTATTCAAATTAATTATAATTTTGTATTATGTAATGCAGCCCATTTGATTTTAATATTAATACGTGCTGTTTATGGCAGTGATTAAACATTTTAATTAATCGGAAATGATGAATTAAAGTAGGTGTGATTCATAAAAAAACAACGAACGTTAGACGTTTTGTTCGTTTATACATATCTAATAAATAATACGTATCACACGAGATCTTGTAGACATGTAGTGCACTTTGTTTGGTTGGCAACTGTTACAAAGTTGTACTGGAATAGTGCAGTCGGTCGGTCGGATGCAAGCGTGCGCTCTGGCTCGCCGGTCGCTAGTATATCGGCATCTGGTCGTTGTTGTACCGAAGGTCAGTGCTCCTGCGATTCAGCCCGTAATGCTCTCGCGATAGAGTCACTAGTGGTGGACCGCAGGAGAGAGGCGGCGGCAGCGGTGGGGTCCTCGCATCGGGCCGCCGCGCGTTGCCTGCCCTCAGTCAGTTTAGTCGCAGCGGTGCACGCACACCGCACGCAGTTCTCGCGCTCGCAACGAGAAGGTATGCACGGACCGGCTCCGCCGCCGCCGTCGTCAACGAAACGCACTCGCTTCCGGTGGCTGCTCTCCTTTCAACAACCGAACTACCACTGTCCTATGCTACGCGTACGTGATGTTGTGTGACAAAGGCTGATTTTACTCACTCGCCATATAAAATACTCAGTGCTATATGCCACTCAGTTGGTTGCAGCCACCGAACGCGTCTGTGTGCTGAACGGTACACATGTTTATACTCAGTGATGTCGGTTCCAAGCAGTGTTACTCGAAAATGTGTTGAACTATATTAATTATGATTAAAAGTGTTGCTCTAATGTTTTTCCTCGTTAACAAAACAACATATCGCATGAATACATTTATTAAACACTGTGTTGTTATCTCGTGTGATGTAGCTATTCAATAATGATGCCTTAGTGAAACAATTGTAACACAAGTCAGTCTCACTATTCGAGAAAAGTAAATTATTGTTAAAACAGACTGATAATCGATTATCAAAACCATTTGAATTAAAAAAAAAAAATGATAATTACAATGTAACAATACAATCATGTCCATTTTAAATAACAAAATTATTGCAACAGAAAACTTATTAGTACAGCTATATGTCTGTATCGTTGCAGCTGGAGTGGACAGGCTAGGATGTGTCGGCCGCGGGCCATATGGCAGCAACGCCACTCGCCATATTAGGGACGCTAACCAAGGCGACACTTGTTGCACTTATACGGAATAAATGCTCCACAAAACAAGTGACGTCTTATCACTATCTACAGTTTAATAGATTACTCTATCACTGACTAATGTTCATTAATATTAACTACGCTTTTGTTTCGTCTAATGATGTGCGTGCGGCTGGCGTGATCGATGTATAACTGCATAAGCGATAAGGTAGGGCATCAGTTTGCGAGTGCGTTATGCAAGCAGGCTGGTGAGCTGTGCGGTCGGTGGCACACGGGGCGGTTCGTTGACCAGTGCGTTGTCCCGCCGCTCCGCCGCGCCGACCACCGCGAAGGTCGCGGCCCACAGCCCACCGACATGTCCACGACCTGCACCGAATACCAATACACGTGAAAACAACACAATACTAGATGCGCCCTTTATTCATTATTATTGTTAGTTCAACACATTTAAAATTACCACACTCTTTACAGGTAGAGTCGATATGTGTTCAGTGTGCTCTGTGCTAAAATATATTTTATTGTGAGGAATAATAAGTTTTATGACTGTTGCCTGGAAATTTTGATCTCAAAATGGTGACTTCGAGAATACCGGCTTATTCTCTGAGTTCGGAGTTCAACAGGGAGTTCAGAAGTTTCCGCATAACGCGAGCCACACCACGGTCGACTCTGTACGCTCCCGCTATTGTTCCTATACACGAGTACCCGAGGGTCAGCGTACACGAGCGGCGGGAGGCGCTAAAGGCTGCGCTGGCAAAAGCTTGGTCTTCCAAGAGTAGTGAGAAGAAGAAGCACGACACGTGGACCGTTCCCACTGAACAAAGCAGAGCTGGCATCACGGCGGCCGATTTCACCGCAAAGTCACATTATAAGAACGGCGTCACCGGCGATGTGTCGCGTGTTGCACTGGCAAAACACGAATTCGAGAGCAAGGATACTGAACGGACGGAGACTGTTGACAACAGAGCGGATGGTGGCCAGCCTGCGAGCTTTACTTACAACCGTGTTAACGGGAACAGTATCGATATACAAGAAACACTTAAAAAGGGCTGTGATAAAGGTTTACACAATAAAGATTTAAGTTATTGCGACTACCTAAATAATGTTCCTAAATGTAAAACTAGTTTCGAAAATAATTTCCTCAAACAAAGCCACGAGGAACGCTATAGCAAACGAAATGGGTACGATGCCGCGACTAAACGAATTGAAAGAGACAACAATTTAAACAATGTCGAATATAGCAGCCTGAACGGCGACACGTACGATTCTTTGAAGTATTCGCGAACAGCGAACGGAACTGAATCGGTACAATATAAAAATTACGGTAAGGTAGACACCGTTAAAAGCAAATTGCTCAGCACAGATAGCCCCAAAAGCGTGACGTCTTGCAACGGAGAGAAATTAAACGGATACGGCGGTTTGGAGCGACGCAGTGCAAAAGAGCAACAACGGCCATTGACGAGCGGTCCCAAGGCGCTCGTGGAGCAGAGGCTGGCCGAGCGGCTCGAGGTGAAGGTGGCCGAACTACCTGCTCTCTACCGAGGTGTAGACTCTTGGACACCCAAATCAGCTGCATTCCAGAAGAATATGCGCGACCACGAATGGAGCGTTTCGTATGTACCCACATCACCAAAACACGATGAATCCTTACTAACAAACCACTCCTTTCAATACTACAAAATATTCATAAAAACATCCAATACAATACCATGGTTTCGTGTGTGTTCAGCGTCGAGCGCGCCGAAGTAAACTAAATACGTTGGAAACAGAGGTTATCCCATGCGCTTATAAATAGGAGAAAAAGGTAGCGTGCAGTCGGCTACCTAGAGTGCATGGACTTGCCACTAGTCCGGTCCGAGTGCAGTGTGAGCAGGCTTTTACCTTTTGTATTTGTCAACAATGAGGTTAGATTGAAGCTGACTAACTAAGAACAGTATGCCAACCTGCATTTTTATGTCGATAAGCTTGATGTAAATGAATAAACATGATCTGCTTACGATGTCATCATCAGGTACAATATATTAAAGCCAATTTTCTAAATCATCATATTAATGTAATTAAGTTTATGCGGATCATACCCGGTATGTCCGACAGTCGTTCTTATTTCGTAGACTTAATGTTTGTGGTACCGTTACTGTGCGGTTTGTACAGAACTCGCTATTTCTAGGACATAGTAGTTCCTTTTTGTTAGTTTTACTGGCCCTAGCCCTCAAAAAGAATACACATTGTCTTAATATCCTTTTTAATACCTTTGCTTATTATGCTATGAAGTTTGACAGTAGTGGTGAGGGCTGGGGACTGATTGTGCAAAATCATTGCACAACTCGCCGTGACTCACTATCGTTGCGCATTATTCCATCCTGCTAGCGGTTGCTTAATCTCTTTGCTCATTAACGCCATTTGCTTACTAAGTATCAATCCCACAGTAAGGAAATGGAAAACAACTTAAGCATCGACTACAAACAGTCATCTTCAAATATTAAAGCCTCCGCTTGTATGACTGCGAGTTGCGACCTCCTTTTGTACATGTTTACATAGACGCGTAATTATATTTTTCAGGTCAAATAACAGTTCTTTCACTCGCTTTATTATCTTGCAATGTATTAGAAGTTCCTGCATTGTACGATGTGTATCATCATCACATATGTATTTGTGTCATAAAGTCATAACACATCTAACTTATCAAGTAAACATTTAACAAATTCGTGGGCGCCAGGCATAACCATAGCTAAGATTCGTCTCGATAGCGTTCACAGTGAATGTTTCAAGGTCCTGTCCTGGTTTATGCGCTCGCAAAGGATTTGTCAACTTAGTAGGCGTTATGACGTAACTAGAACTTATTGTTTTAGTTCCTTCCTTCTGTGGAATAATGATAACGCAGCATTATCAATGAAGTAAAATACTGTTTTGCTGTGGTATTCCAAAGTTAGTAAATTGAAAGAGAAAGTATTGAAGACATTGCGGTATAGTAAATATCATTACTTCTCGACTTTCTGTAGTCCATGATTTGCAACGTAGTTATTTTTATTTAAGATGTAAATGCACGGGTATATTAAGTAAAAAACAATGGAAATGTCGTATCATAAATGCCAGATTTGCAATTTTTTTTTTAATAAGAAAAGGTTTCTGTTCCTGGAAAATTGCTACGTCAATAAAGGTACAATTCGCGATGACACCTAAGCATGGTATACTAACTAAGAACAATTTCTTAGTTCAATAACTACATACGTAAAAGGTAATGCCAACATACAAAACATAGTCAGCTAAAACCATTTTCTTCGACGGCCGCAAAACATGGTTTGGGAAAGTAATCAAAAACACATCAGACGCAAAGACAATGTTCTATTGCTAGTTGAAATGACACAGGGGCTCCGTACCTATTACCAGCATTTTGTTCACGGGGAAGCAAACTTTTTAATAATTTGTGCCTGTGCGCGTCGTAAAAGTAATGGTTTAATGTCGTAACAATTTGGCGTTTCTGGTTTATTGATAATACTAAAGCTGCATTAGTGTCCCGCTCACGTACACCAACAAACGCTAAAACATAGCTTACGGTTATAATATAACTTTCACTGCAAACTGCTTTACTGGCTTTTTAAATAAATAAAATAATGTTACAGTTTAGTCTCGTTTTCAAAATGTTAATGGTAGTGTACACAAAAGCGGTTTAATATTGAAGCCTTCTTGCTGTGCAATGCAACAGGATCACCCCAGTAAAGAGCTCAGATTATATCTGTGTTAAAACAACCTCGGATCCTCCTTCTCTGACCATTAAAGTATTGAGGTCGGGGCTCTGGCCAGTCTTTTTAGGGTTCCGTTGCCAAATGGCAAAAACTAAACCCTTGTCGATGTGTCCTGTCCGTATGTCTGTTCGTCCGCCTGTATGTCACAGCCATTTTACTCCGAGATTATTGGCACCATATTGTAGGAATTCGGAGAGTAATAGTAGACGCTTTCTATGAATCGCTACACGAATATGATGCGATTGTTATAAGAAAACCGGCCAATTTCAAGTCGGACTCTCGCGCGAAGGGGGGTACCGTGCCATTATCTGATCTACATCATGTTTGTTGATGGGAGCCCTTAAATATCTATGTCATTCTATTTTTTAGCATTTGTTGTTAAAACGGCAACAGAAATACATCATCTGTAGAATTCAATTGTCTAACTGTCACGGTTCATAAGATACAGCCTGGTGAAAGACGATGGTCGGACTGCGGCGAAGTCTTAGCAGTAGGTTTTACCTTTTGGGTTATGGCCTACTTTTTACCCTTTGGGTTCAGAACCTTAAAAATATGTGTCTCTCCATACATGCAATGTGTAGGAAATTTCGCATAGAACTGTATGGGGTGTCTTAAAATAGGTTTTAAAAATGATATCGATGTCTCTTATATACCTACAGAAGATTAGGAAAAAAATTGGTTTGAACATGATAGTTTTTCAGAAAAGTAAATCAAGTGATTTTGTGAACTTTCCATTTTATTCGAATGAGCTTAATTAATTTTGTTATTGGACTTATTGTTTGATGCTAGAGAACCAGAAACCCCAGTCCTCGCTTAGCATAATACGAGTTAACCTACGTCAAAACACGCTTTAGAATGCCTAAAGAAGTTATTAATTATGTTTAATAAAAACACTTCGTGAAATCAAATCCTCTACGCCTGGTTCGACTGCTGACTAAACCACTTGGTATTTCGTATTTTATGAATGGACTTTATATCCAAACTGCTTTGTTGCATTCTTCAGTGAATCACATAGGTGGTAGGTATCTGATTCTGAATAATGATGAAAAAAACAATAATTATCTGTAAAAATATTAAATTATCAACATATATAACAAAAACTAAAACATGCAAACACACGTTGGGATACTTATATCCACTACTAATCTTCAGAAGTTTTCATTGATATGACGAGGTAACTTTCCTTTATCGTCTGTTCGGTGTTCTAATTTAGGCTAATGGTTTTTGGTTACGCGTTCAGGCAAGCCCGGTGTATTTCAGTAGTCTATACATAATGAATGTATTTATTTTCCCATGACCTAGAATTAATTATTCGGGTCGTGTCTGCCTCATGGGGCGTTAGATCCACATAAAAAAATTTGAAGCTCGATACTTGGTATTTGTTTTTTAAACAAATTAGGCTAAAAGAACGTCAGTTATCTTTAATACAGCGTCGTGTTTAGTTGTGCTTGTCATTGACCTGACGAAAAGCGGTGCGGGCGGGTGATTAGTCGCGGCTGCAGCGTTGACACGGTTCACAGTAATCGCTCATCCGGCGCGGCCTTGTCACCGTGGAGTGTCCGCTCTGCCCGAACACAGTTTAATTGTAACACTAACATAAAAGTGATCGCTTTTTACAAACCAAAAGTGATCCAGATAAACGGTGCGGACGTGATATTGATGTAGCTTTGTGGCTTTGCGTTAGTTAATTGCGAGAAGAGCTGTTGGTTTAATGAATTAATACCGAAATATCATGTCTGGCGAGCAATGAATCCTTGACCGGGCACTGGCCGTGTCACGTTGCAGACTTCGGCTTTCGATTTCGTAACCGAGCCCGCAGTCTGCCCTGGCCGAGCGATCGATTATGGTCATTGTGCCAGAAGCGTTCCACTCTCGCTACGATTTTGCGTGCTCCGTTGCCTCTCTGACCTTTGAAAGGCTTGTTACTTGTGCTAATTTCCTTACTTGTAAAATAACACTGCAAAAACTACAATAAATTCAAGCCAAAACCGCTCACGTTAACTTATCTTTGCAAATAGATTAAATTAAAGGAAAGTAAAATTACGAAACAAGTGTAAGGAAATGCCAGTGAAACAGTAAACAGAAGAGATGATTCAATACGATACACGTGTTGGGTATTTCTAAATATAAAGAACCGTTGTTTGAATACCGTTGTTACTTGAACGGTGACCGCGTTGCAAATTAACGTTTCCTTTCGACGCTTTTTCATCAAGTGTATTTGTACAATTTCCGTAATCATTTTATGGCACGCGTCAGTAGTGTAGAGAGCAGTACTAAACACAAAATATAACTTGACAGAAAGAGCAGGAAGTTAAATCATATGTAATAGCCTGATTACCGGGAATACGAGATACGCGAACTTTCTCAACATATTTTCTACCAATATTGACAAGTATCGTTATCATGAGACAGCTGAGCGGTTTGCGTGGAACCGAAAGTACACGTTGTGAAGACATAAGCACACAACGTAGCCGCGAATAACGCCCAAGCTCGCTTTCACCTTCAACAGCCACCTCAGGTTGTAATTAAAGAGTCCTCGACTACCGGTCCCCACTGTGAGGAAAGGAAAGCCTAAAAAGGAATTTCACCAATTAAAATTAAAGGCAACAGTAGTGGTACGAGAGATACGAATATGCTATTAATTAATGAAATAAGTTTGGTGCCATGTCAGTGACGTGTGGTACAGGTTTACACTGGTTTTAGATTTTTATGAAATAGCCGGTTCTGTGTAACTTACATATGTGGAGCCTACATGAAGCTTCGAATCTATAATGTTATGTCGTTGTTCATCGAAAGTGAATGTTCCGCTGTTTGTTATTCGCGACGGAGTCCGTATCGTGTGACGTGAGCCGCTTTGTTGATCATTGATACCACCATCGAGTGCCTTCTTTAAATAAAAGTGACACACGTTGTGCAATCATTTTTTCTTTATCTTATCTTATTTGATATTCGCGATGTTTAAATCGGTACGCTAGTAAATTGAGACAGGAAGTGAATGGAGAGGAACACGAAAAGCAAATTAAATTTTATTATGTCGAACCAAAATCTACCTACATGGTTATAAGCTGCAAGCATCTATAGTACGGTTGTGACATGTGAAGTCAAAGCTCCATAAGGCATGTTGTAAAATAAAACTTCGATCATGGACGCAGTTTTAAATATCTTAACATAATGACTAGTAAAATTTTGTAGATCAAAAAGACGATATAAAGTCTTCACAAAAAAAAAACTTGCTCCGTATAAGGTAATATCTCGTACAGTCGACAACGTAGAGGGTCTAACGTCGTAGTTTCTAATCGATTGATTGCTACAATTATTGGACTATAGAACAGTTTGTTTCAAAGATAAATAAAAATGATGAACAACGCCAATTCATTTATAATGGAGAAGAATTTGGATTATGGAGAGAGATCTTACTGACTAGAAATCTACTTTAGCTATTTAAACTAGGTCGAACGAAAACTAAATACATATTTTTGTATACAGCTGTATCGCTTACATTGAACAGAAACGTGAATATAACGCCAGTGAAGTTTCTGTCAAAATACATTCAAAATAACATGACGAACCACAGACACTTCAAAGTTATTTTAGTACGGCCTGCGTTAAGTTTAAATGGTCTACATCTTACAAATTAGACGAAGCCACAATTTATAGTGAAAATGTTACCCTCGAGTCATTATTTGCGAAGAAACTCACCATTGAACCTGGTGAAAGAAACCGAAGTTCTCATTGTTCCACACGTACTATTCTGTTGTATTGCTTCTACGGTTTGTAAGATCTTCTCAAAAATATTGGTATGTCATCAAACTCTTTCCCTTCTCAAGTTTTTAATATTATTTACAATTAATAAATAAATCTCTATTTGATACCAATCGAAGCATATTACAAAGACAGACTCTTAAAACAAAGCTATTTTAAATTGTATCTGAGATGTACTACAAAACAATCCTATTTAGTCTCTGTAAATAGTCACAAGACGTCGCGACCTTATATTGAATTTCACTATCATTATCTTTTAGTTCTGCAGTAACCTTGCCAAAAGCCGCCTACAAGCATTTTGCAATCATTTTAAGTTTATAAATATGTAAATGGCAGTTAATCTTGAACTAAGTTACAAGATAACGACCAGATTTTGAAAACAAAATCGGATTATGCAGTTTCATTTCCTGAACAGATTTCTTCAAAATAATATAAAAGTCCCTATCAGTTCTCACGGTTTACTACAGCAGCTGCATATTTGTATAAAACAACATCGATTCATTGAAAAAAGAAAACCTAAGTCTACACTTGTACAGTGAGATATTTAACATGGTCTTAGCACGAGATTGCAAAGGCCCATAGCCTAGAAACAATCAAGTGTTCAAGTTCAACCTCTCGTATAGCGCTAAACAATGTGACATTAAGCTCGACATATGAGCGACACCCGCGCACCCGCCACCGCGCCTGCGCCGTAACAACGTAACGTTCTTTTTTTTGTTAGGTGAATTGAAAATATTTATTGTAAAATTAAATTGTGAAGTTGTATTTTAATGGGGTCACATAATTTTGGCGCTTGCCAAAAACGCTTGTTTTGAATCGTATCTACATGATTTGTCGCTTACCAAGTACCTATTTACTGTGTAGCCCTTATTTAATGTTTAACTAATGGTCCGCGCTTGACAGTGCAATGGTACCTTTTGTTTGCTTTTAAATTAAAGCTTTTTTTATTTAAATATCGCATATATTTAAATAAAAAAGCTTGCATTGCGCTGGCAAGCGCGGACCATTAGTTAGATAGTGATTTCCGTTTTGTTTTACGGATTTATACTCTTCAAATAAATTTACTTCAACTCGAGCCCAGGGTTGAGTGTCAAACTCTACTGACTAAAACCCACCCATGTTCCTTCTTTTGCTCTATATGTTCCGTGGCCGCGGTATCTATTTCGAACAACCCACAGCCCCGACAGATAGTGGCTCTGGCAGGCCCCTCTGCTAAATGATGAATTCCCTATAAATTGATTTACTCCGCTCATACAGGTACCTAACATAAAACGAAATAAGACGAAGTCATTCCGTTATTAAAACCTTTCTCCGACGTTCTTAAGATTTTCACTACTTTCTGTTTTTACCGTGTTATACTCATCTTGACTGGTGTGTGAAAAATAGTGACTATATTGTAAGGAATTATAATTGGTCCTAAATTAATGTTGTGTGCAAACGTTACAAAAATGTAGCCTAGTTTGCTTTCGCACCAGTTCGCCTACTCGCCGCTAGATGTCACGCATTGTTCAATGTATTGAGTGTGAAAAATAATCGTTTAATAAATCACAGTAGTAGAGCTATATCGTTTACTTAACATTAAAATTTTCTGCATTATCTTGTGCGTATAGAATATTTATCTCCATTGCGACTAGGTAAACCAATTACGTACATTTAATTCTATTAGCGATGCCAGTGTCCCTCGGTTTGCATTCATATGTTATTTTCAGTTGGTTCTTACGAGAGATATGTTACATTTTACACTAAAATTATACGATTAGGTGTATTTTTTTTTTTTTTAGTATTGATCTATAATGGTATTTTTCATTATGGGAGAAAAGTGCGCGAGTTTAACATTCATAGATATTAGTTTAGTTTCTAACTCTCAAAGTTTGCGCGTTTGCTGGTAAGTTATACACAATAAGACAAGCAAGTTAATTGCGTGATGTGATTTATCCATTTAAAATAAATCTGAGCGAATGAAAGAACACAGAAATAATCTAGTAATTTACAATTTGTGTCAAAGTATACAAACGTCAATCGACCGGCTATTTCTCATAGACGATGACATTGTGCCAATGACGTGGAGGTTTTGATTGTTCGCTTGTTAGGCTGTGACGGTGGCGGTGTTTTGAAATGAACACTTGATTGTACGTCGCTTTACTTGAGCCGATATCTTGTTCGCGAGTGAGCTGACAAAACTGGCAGTGTGTCGGCGACCGCAGTTCGGGCCGGGTCCTCGCCGATCACCAGTCACGAGTGTCGTCAAACAGCTGCTCGAACAACTCAAACACTGTCTAGCACCTGTTGTCAACTACCTCCCGACATCATTCGTGTGTTATCGCTGCTTGTAACACTCGTATAAAAAGTGATTACTTTTATGTTTAGTGACCTTGCCTGTGAAGGCTCAACCGCTGATATTATTAGGATTGTGTAAACGTAATCGTAGGGTGCGGTAACCATACTTATTTAAATCTCGCCATACAATGACGTTGTGTTATAAATGCAAATTTTGGCGGATCACCGAAAATATTATTAGTACAATTGGGAGTAACAAGTAACGAAAGTAAGAGATAGGGCACCGTCAAAGGCTTAGGCACGGGGCAGAGGCGGTGGGCGGCCGTGCGGACGCTTTTGAGCGTTTGTTGCCTGCCGCCACCTGACCAACTCGCGCAGCTGATAGATCCACATTCTGCTCATGGAAAACACTCGCCAACGTTAGTAACACTTCGGCCAAATTCGATCATCATAATTGTCACACACGGACCTCACCTAAACGTTTGTTGCATACGTTGCACTATCTTGTCCTACTCACTAACCCTACAGCCCACCGATCGATGATTTCACAGCTCGGAGCACTCGTGGAGGCGGAGAAATGAACGTTCCAAACGCTCACATCACCGGCGTTCGCCTACTTCACATAGGCGGAGGAGACACCATCGCGACGAGTCTTCGCCACGTTCACCCCCTGAACAGGTCAGTCTTACAGTTTCTTTTTGTATACTTATGAGGATGTGCGAAAGGATGGTGTGTGACTTGTAAAACCCAAAACTCGCCAAAACCAAAAATAAGTGTCCACCCGTAAACTTCATATTTCCCCTCACTTCTATGATACTGCATGTAATGTACATCGAAAGCAAAGTGCGGAACCAGAATAAAGCGTAAAACGTCAGCGTGCCTGTTTGGGATTACACGCGGGACGGGTTTGGCTTGCGAGTGCGCGTGCGCCTTCGCCCGTGAAGATGTGCGCGAGAGACGGCGACCTCCTCGCGCTTGCGCCCGTTCTATTTGTGTTCGCCTTCGTCACTCGGAACGCCTTCAGTCAGTCGCAAAGCTGAGCCGGCCGCCCGGCGCGTCTCTGCCGCACCGAAATACTAGTCCACCGCGTCGGGCCGCGGGCGGGCTGCCCCGGAGCCATGGCTGCCCAGCCGCCGCGTCCACCCCCCAACAACCTTCTGTTCTGCGGTCCCCCGCCCGCCCTGCCTCACGTATTATTACTACCTAGTGATGCTGCATGCGCCAACGGTGATCTCCAAGTTGCACCCAGTTTTACCAGCCAAACAAACGATGCAGATGCTGCCTTACACGAAATAAACAACGTGGGTGTGCCTACTTATGAAGGACTGTACGATGACCAAGTAGAACTCATCGATAGAGAAGAAAACATTGAATACCAGTTGCCACCCGAAAGCTATTTGCGAAGAACTCATAGTTTTGACGTTTCGGATATTTACGCTGCAAATATCGCACACGAAATCGACTCCCGCGCATTCCGGCATAGACGATCTGAACCAGATTTGACGAAGTATGGATTGTTTGCTGAATTAACAGTGGAATGCACACCTATACAAGCTCCCCCTCTTGTGCTCAACAACCCTTTCTACGACGGTTCGTATGCACTGGATCCAAGTCAATTAAATCAAACCATGGTAATGTTACCTGAAAACTATCTAGCTTTTGAAGATTCATTCGTTCCTTCGTGGGACTACAAACCAGAATATCTAGTGGATAGGGATATGAACCCTGAACTCTACTACGATGGATTGCCTTTAATTCCTTCAAACGATCCTTGGTCGATTTATTGCAGCGAAAATGCTGCGTTGGAGTATTATTCTCCCAACTTTGAAGCACCACTACAAGGAGATGGTGTTAATTATACGCCTTTAACAGATTTAGATTATGCCATACCACAATATATGAGTTTACCTGAAGTAGAGCAAGCGAAAATGGAAAACTATGTGAACAACATTTGCGAATCGGAAGATACAAATCTGACTAGTGTTAATGAACCAGGTGACAAAAATAACAACGACGAAACAAACGTACACAAAACTGATCTTTCAATGTCAGTTGTAACAGTGAGCAATGTAGGTAGTGAAGATGAAAAAGTTAGTGCCATTGAAGACTCTTCTGCTAATAGAGAGTCGTCTACGCAAAGTGAGGAATCATTGAATGCTGATATCTCCAACGATGTGACATCTAGCTTAGCCTTTGTTCCTAGTAGTAAAAGTTCTCAGAGACCTGATGATACAGATGATACCAGTGATGATACGTCTCCTTGCTCAACGGATTACCACGAGGCTTCCGCACTCGATTTAGTACAAAGCCTTGAAGAGCTCTCTTGTTGTGATAGTACAGATTTTTCCCAAAGTAGAGATGACACCTCACCTATTGTTCCGGAACTCCCCACACCTAGCAATGCTGTGGCTGTAACAGAAAACCAAAATGTAATAAATGCTGCTGTTATAGCTACTACTACAGCTTCGAATCTACCTCTTAGCCAATTGCCATCCATTCCATTTCACGTACAGCCACCTACGCAAATACCTCAAATGTCAAATAGTAGGCCCGAAAAAGAACCCACAATATCTTCCGTAAATGTAGATCAAATATCGCAAAATTTAGAATCTTGTAAGAAAGTAGTGCCTGTCCCTGAACCAGAGGCAACGAAATCTAATGAAACGTCACAGTGTAATAATACGAACCAACAATTAACAGAACCATGTGCCCGTGACCATAGTACTAAGGTTAATGACCATGCGTTGAAAATAACACAACAGCCGCCTGTTGTACCACCTGCGGTGCCCCCGTCTTGGCTGGCTCCTAGACCGCCAGCTAGTGGTCATCAAACAAATGTAGTGCATCCGCCACAGATACGCGTCCAGAACGCCGAAGGCATAGTGACAGATTTGCAGAAGAGCGCCAAGATCACCTCCCAGCCGCCTCTGAAAGAACAGCAGCCTGCAGTGGAGCCCCAGCCTTCCTGCTCCTTCGCGCCTCAGCAACCAACACAAAGCTCACAACTCAAACCAGAGAAACAGTCCAAAGAAGTAGAGGTCAGCCCACAAATCATTTCTATACTTTAATTAAAACACTATTACACTTGGTGTTAAATTAAATATGAAAAGTAACTGCGCCACGCGCTGCCAGCGCGCGTGTATTGAGAGCAATGTGCATCTATTTTAGCATATATTATTAGGTCAAGGATTTAATTTATCACTATCCTCGGAACGGTGTAGAAGCAGTTTAAAAACAAAACCAAAGGACTTCCCCATTACTGAAATGTTTGTGTTGTCTTTAACTTCTGTGCTTTTACTGTACGCAGTTCATAGCATTCACATTTTTAACAGTACTTAACTTTACTTGGTTTCGATAGTATATTGCATGAATTAAACTTAGAGAATATAACTTTATAATTGTTTTTTTTTTTTAATTCGCGTATTTGCGAAGGCTTCTGCATAAGTAACTTCAATCGAATACATCAACAATGACTTCTGCGTACCAATCTGTAATAAACAACGTTATAATGTGTGTATGAAGTACTAAAATAGTATCAGCAGCTGGCACGATCTATTTGGCTTCCAAACACGTTCGATAGATGGCGTCGCAAGACGTTGTTCTCGCGGCAAAAACATGGACGGCGCATGCGCACGGAAATAGTAACGCAATGATCACCTTCACCTAGGAGAGACAGTCGTCATCATGCATTCTGTTATGATAATGCTCAGTGGGTTTGTTGGCAGCAATATTAAGATATCTAATGAAGATAACATGGGAGTTCAACTTCACAATGATGTTTCAAAAAAAAGCTCTAAATCTTTAGTAGAAATAAATTAATATCTAAGAAACCAGGAAATTTATCCAAAAACGTGGTAACCTAAAAATATTACCAAACTAACGTTTTACTAAGGAATTAAATACACTTTGTCATTTCATAGTATGAGCTTGTAACTAGTAGAAATCGTTGAGAGTCATACTTGATACATTGACTAATGAACACTCATCAAGACGCGTGCTTCTCAATTGTTTTGAATTGTGAAACCAAAACTAAATTGTAGCTTGTTGAATCCGGATCGAGGCAGAACATGATGACTATTCACATGTTAGGAAACTTACAAGTTTTTTTTACCAGGGAAATAGTCGAGATGCTCATTTTGGTAAAAAAAAATATATCAAGAACTGTATTTTCAAAATGGAACACTTATACAATGCATTTTCAAGCCACTTTTTTTTTTAAGAGATTTTAAGCTGAAGAAATATTTAGAAAAAGATAGCATAGAAAGATTCAAAAGCAATGTGAAAAAATAAACTCAACCGACAACATTATGATATGAATAAGATAAACTAAGATATAATTTTTAAATATTTTTAAATACTTTTCATTTAATTTGTAAAAAAAGATTATGTTTTTCAGGCACTGTAGTTTTTGTCGATTGAGTTTTTTTTTTTTGCCAGAAATGCCATGTTGCAATCCATGTTTGAGAAAAACACGTTGCTTGAATTATTATTTACACCTACCATTGACTAACTAGTGCTTTCGTGTTCGGCGTTCTTGGATATTAATGTTATGGAAAGTAATGTATTAAGGCAACTTGTTTTTGCCCTTCATTTGCTTACGCAAAACTGATAAGCAAGCAACAACATCGCAATTATCATAAAGATTACATAACAAACTTTCGTCCAGCTATTATATGGTTTTGATCAATTCAGCATTTAATATCGATAATTTAATGATAACTTAGTATAATGAATATTATGAAAATGTACTATAACACAAACAGACATTTAATTATAATTTATATTATAAGCGAAAACATTAAGTACATCATTATTCGTAATTTTTTAAAGAGAAAGTTTCCCAATTTATCATATTTAAATATTATTTCACCAATTTCTCGCGTACCTATCTATACTTATTAACTGATGTAAGTACCTACATACTATACCATATAGATTTGCGTTAATCGTGGTCATGGGTCAAGTTTATAGGTAGAGAATGCTATCGCGTATCATTAATACAATAGGCCGTGGTGTGTTGGCCGCGAGTGGTCGAGATATGGTCTGATAAATGCGGTACGCCCGTTGTTTTACCCACCTATCTATTTGGTAATGCCCGATTCCTTCCGGCCGACCTTGCCGATATCGCCCAGGTTGCGGCTACGCTCCACCTCAAGTACGCGGTTATGGCAATGCTCGCCAAATTACTTCTGAAATGTAACACGTGTTTTTCAAAATCCATGACATTGCTATTAAGGAAACTCTGATTACCTTACCTACCCTTAAATTACTTCCTAAATACAGAATAAGAAAATTAATGTCTTCTAAATTATGAATGTCTTACACGAAAATCCTGAAGTGACGAATTTATGTCAAAAATAGCTAGTCTTACGACCTTAAATTTCCCTTAGCGTACGAAAATGCTTTTCCATGTATGTTTTCGTTAATTTCACTGAAAGTCTCTGAATAACTTGCATTAACTGTAAATACTTTGAAATATATTTAATTTCGTTGAAATGCAATGAAATACAGTATTACAAGAATACAAGATTTTAGTAGAAAAGTTTTGAACATGCTAATATTGTTCACACCACAAGCACTCGTATCCATTGTAAAACAAATCCCTATGTGATATTGATAACTTTGATACGTCACTCATTATCAACAAATAAATTAAATTATACTTTTATAACAGTATTAGATATCCAAATAAAGGCACAACAGAGGGTATTGTCCTCCAATACACTTATAATTATGATAGTGCAAGTAACAGTTTCGCATAAGAATTCAATCAGTTTAATTTTGTGAAATGAAACAAACAAACAAGCAGTTTGTTTTCAAGTACGTACCAAAGATTCCCTTCATGTTTTGCCTTTGGAACGGCAGCAATGTTAACGAGTGGGACGCGGATCAATCCTGTTTAAACCAATACCAAAAGCTTGAAATTGTTTGCTCCATTTGTGCATGCTATCGTTAATTAAATGCCATGGAATGGTGGACCCACGCAGTTTCGTCTCGGTCGCTGAACGAAGTACACAGTATTAATTGTATTGGACCGTTTTTATAATACATAAGTAAACTTGCGTTTAAGTTATCTTTTGATTGTGTCATCTGTGTCGTCCGCGTAGTTAAGTGCAGACGTGGTGTGGTATCGCGCGGCACTATACAGTTGTGTAATAACCGGCCGGCTGGCCACCCGCCCCACGACGCTGGCGGCTTCGTCGCTCGTATTCTAAACTATACTCACTAGACACAGTGATAGTGCAGTGCGGTGCAGTGAAGTGCATAATGGCAGAGTTGTCACTAAAACAAGAACGCGTACGGCTGCCCTTGCGGTTTGGCTCCTTTTATGAGCTCTATAAGAAGTTCCTCAAGGAGCACGGATGCAAGTGGCACGATGTCTCAAAATTGCTCTCGGTGGTCGCGGAAATCCTTTTCGATGTAGACGGAGCTTGTAGTCGACTGGCGGGCAAGGTCAGTCTTAAATAACGATTTGCCATAGAGAGATGTTTTTGTCCAAATTGTGAACGTTCAGATTTTACCTCAAAATAAGTCTGAAACAAAACTAACTGCTAGGGCGTAGATCAGAACGTATTTAAATAAACCGTTAAGTTACGAATAATACGCGCCTTAGACGTGGAGTTGCGGACACCAGCCCGTTATACAATACAATACAATAAGTTACGAATAAAAAGATAAACTTGACCCCTACTGGTACTACTTCCACACGAAGTATAAATAGGTACCCAAGTAACATTTTTAAATTATGTCCACAACAAAATACAAAACACATAGAAGGTTTTTATTTCACTATTATAATTTTTTTAATCAGGTGTTATCTTTATTTACCGTGAAGGTGTCATATTTTGGGGTAATGAACCGAACGTACAATCAACTCATATGTTTTTAAATAATTTACATAATACATTTAACTCAAGAATACATGCCTCAAAACGAATAGTTTACTGGATGAACCAGCTCCTGGTAGTATTGTACGCGGCGACAGCGACCAATCCCGGTGGGGTTGATTTTACCTGCACCCTAATAACAAACGACCCTAAACAGCTGGTCGTCGGTTCATTTCATTCAGTAACGTTCTACCGATGTGCAATGCTAACTAATAATTCCCATGTGGTAGTTAGCATATACAAGTGCTATGATTCCTGTGCTAGTGGCCAACGCCTTGCATCGGTGTTGTTCTTAGTTATCACTACTTTTCTGAGTGTTCACAAAATGAAAACCTTCAACTTTTTAAGTGCTTTGGAAAGAATCGTTAACTTCAACTATCCTGTGTTGTTAGACGAAAAAGGTTACCCACGGGTATGTGCTTGTTTGAAATAAATCCTATAAAGTACCCATACAAAAATGTAAAATGTATGAAAATGGCTGTGAAATACATGCATCAGGCAAAAAATGCTGATATTGATCAGTAATTAGAAGCAATACGGTAGTTTGCAATAACGTCGACTAGTGTTGAAAAATGTTTGCCTGCCAAGTGAAAGTAGAAAATTACCAAGCTGTAGGTAAGTACTACATGAATATGCTGTGTAGTAGCGAACTGAGGTATATTATGTAAGGAATGCAAGATATTTTTGTATAATTATCCCCCGCTGCACTTTCCATTATATCAGTGAACACTTGTGGGGATGTATGGTAATTATTGCGACACATCAGTAGTAATAAGACCCATCTGAACTCTAATAATACGCCGTTTATGTATAATACTAAATAAACAATGATTTACGGAACATTTGGGATCAATCAAGGTTGTGATTTGATACTCGTTCTTAGAAAACGCGGATGGGAACAAACCGTTTCAATGTTTTACACTGTGATAAGCGTGAGACAGCACGTAGCTCGGTCGTGTCATGTCACTTTATCATTCTCATCTCGCCTCGGTAGCGCCCGCATCCGTCCTAATGTTCGTTCCCTAAGTAGATAACGCATGTTTTGACACACGCTGATTCGATAATTGTTAAAAAATATAAAATTAGATAAGCTGTGGGATAACTATTACGAGGAGGCGTGTATAAGATGGTATGATTGCGTGCAAGGCGCGTGCGCACGCGTCGGGTGTCGTCCGTGTCGGTCGCGGGCACCGTCGGCATTGTTCACAGCTCGTACTCGTTCCACTGACCTGCTTACCTACTGCTTATTGACAGAGCTGTCTTGGCTCTGCTGCTCACTGTTCAGAGAAAGGTGAGCGTCTCTCTCTAACGCTACGACGTCATGTAAAGCTCAATTACCAAGATGACCGTCTGAAATTTAATAAGTTTCAATGTTTGTTTACACCGATACATATATTTAGCCTGCGATGACGTCAGTGAACAGACTATTGTCGGTGATATTATTCATAATCAAATTAATTATACCAGCAAAACCAAGGAGGGTAAAATGGAATTGTAATTCTATTTTTTTTACTGTAGAGGGAATGACCATTACTCATATTGTGAAGGAATTACAAATAGAAAAAGGTCAATTGTTACTTTGCCAAAATAATGACGTGTCTAGGAGCTAAATAGAAAACTAAAGTTATATTTAAAAATAATTCTAAGGTTATTGACCTTTGCCAATACTACATACTAAGCACACGAAAAATAGAGATTCTGCAAAATAGGTCTAAAAATTACATTTCAATAATATGAAAAAACGTAGTAAAGAGTAATGCAAAGAAATGTGTTCGCGGCGGGCACCTCGGGAGTGCGCGGGAGGGCGCTCCCACGGGTTGCCGATATTTTTAGTGCACGACGATTACTTGGCACCGGCGGCCGCACTCGGTTGCGCTAGTGATCTTTCTGAAATTCGTTCGCGCTTAGGTACGCTCTCGATCTCGAGATAGAACCAGTCTTATGTCCGGTGGCGAAGAAGTAGCCGTGTAAACTAAAAAAGTCGCGAGTGGACCTCAAGGACTCTTAACTTGTTCTATTGTGTAAATATGAGTATTCTGGACTATTTTGTGATATATCCCGGCTAAAGTGATTGTGTTAAAAACAAAAAAAAACGGCAAAACAACAAATAAAATGGCCAGTTTGAGTACCAGTGCTAGTGCCACGACGAGTCCTCGACGTCAGCGTTATAATAGATCATCCACCACAAGTGTCACGCAACTGTTGTCAGATGGATATTCCAGCTTTATCAATCGTTTAACTAGACGAGGTCCCTCAGAGAAGACTGAAATTATATCAGACACAAAGCTTACCGCTACTAGACCGCGATTCGACGACAAACTCAATTCAAGCAAAAATTCCGTGTTAGCAAATGTGCGGCGGTACGAGAACAATGGCCACATCTCACCGTACACAACATCATTGACGTCCGGTGCGCCGGCGCGGAAGTTAAACGATGACCGTACGTACTCGAGTTACCTGGGCGCGACCAAGACCCGCATCGACACATCACCTTTACATTCTACCTCCGGGATTAGCGCGCTCGGACGCACTGACTCATTCCGCAGAGCTCACTTGAAAGATAATAAATCATCGCCGTTCACCAAACGGTACCCTCTGAAAGAGCCCAACAATAACATTGACAGCATTTTGTTAGGTAGTACACGAAGTCGCTTGGAAGATAAATATTCTTCAGTGTTAGACAGGATAGCAGTACAGAAAAAAGAAAGGGCGAGGAAAGAAAAAGAAGATCGTGACAAAACATTAGAACCAGAACCAACATTGTCGAGAGGATTAATGAGAAGTTTAACGACAGCTGTTTTTGGGGAAAATTCGTTTAAAAGAAATAATTTTTCTCATGAAAAGATCAGAGACAAAACCCCTTTTAGGAATACTGCTGACCGGCGATTATCTTCTAGTAATAAGCAAAAAGAAGAATACAAAAATGGATTTGATATTCCTTTGAAAGACCGGGCTTATTATGGCAAGGATAGAGATAGTGTATATCGCAGACATCAAAGAAGATCTTTAAGAGCTGATAAAAGTGAAAGTGACAGAAAAATGGGCAAACTATCATTACGTCCAATAGATTTAAACATACATCCTGCAATTCGGGATTTAATATCTCCACCTCAACAAGGTACAAACGTAACGAATGGAAAGATAAAGATAACTAAAACTCCGGTGGCTTCACCAGTGAGAGAAGTAGGACGCCAGAAACAAATATACTTTCCATCGAGCGATGAGGATGACGACAAGACACCGGTTGGAGACCGAGTGCTCAGCGAGCGAGAAACGAGACGGAAGGAGATCCAAGGACTAATAATGAAGTATGCTCATATGGATGAGATGTACGGGCGTATGGGTGATAAAGAAATGAACGACACTACGAGTACAGTGACCGCTCCTAAGAAAGTTGAACCTTTGGCTGTGGGCGATGTAGTGCTGCTGCCGCCCGAGCTACGAGCGCGCCAGCGGCCGCAGAGGCCCCGGCACCTGACGCGGCATGCGGCCACGCCGCCTGTAAGCACAAGCTAACCACCCGCCTGCGCACTGTGTGCCGCTAACATACACCTGGTCCGTGGTTTTCCACTATTCACTATTTACATATTGTACCAGCGTATGCGTTGATTCCGTTGTCAAATTACGATTGTATTTGTAGCAAGTATGATAGCAACAAAATGCTCAGTTGTCAAATGATAAGTGATATCTGTCAGACATTTTTTTTGCTAAAACTTATAATAAACAATTCAATGCGAATGCATGTATTTCTCAGCGATTTATTACAACGCGAGGGTACCAAAAGAAATCTAAAACAAAACCAATAGAGGGTATCTTATAAAATGCTTAACTTAGTGCAACTAACAATGTCTGACGTGAAAGTTAATAATTATAAGATAAAGTAATAACTACAATGATAGTGCATGTCTTATATATTTTTGTGCGTGGTTTAAAAGCTAACATGTGTCTTCTGTGCCTTAAAATATTTTCAAAGTCGAGACTCAAAAGAAGGTCCGATAGTTCTTTTTCCCGTAAAGTTAGTAATGTGAGCTAATAATTTTTAAGAGAGTTTCGGGTGGACATTTATCCTAAATTACCTGTGTGAACGTAGATTGTGCAAGTGATCGGAATGCGAGTGGTGTGTCATCTCCCATCCCGGTGCTCCCGTCCCGCTCCCAGGCCGCGCGGTGCGCGCGGGCGGCCGAGGATTCACTCGGCCGCCCGCCCAGCTCGCCCGCAGCGCCACCCGTCCGCCCTCTAACAGCATGTACCTCCGACACACCATACCAATTGTCGCTTGTCTGACGGGCAACCGTTCCATTGTCTGATTGTTGGGTACAACACTACTCGGGTCGTGCGGATCGCGTGGCGCGCTCTCCGTGCATGTGGCGTGGTGCGTGTGGCTGTGGCGTGACGTCTGCGCGGCGCGGTGCGGCTCGTGCGGCGGCGACGGCGGCGCGGCGCTGGCGCATGCAGAGCTCCCGGGCACGCTCCTCCGTCAAGGACGACAAGGACGGACATCTGGTCTACTGGCCCGGATATGTCATGGGAGCGAGATGTTCGTGTCCACACCCATAACTTAAACAACTATTTACGCATACACACACAATACACAAACACACCACACAAACACATTAAACAACACACACATAACAAACATTCATGACTCTTTCAGAATTACTGAAATGCAAACACTAGTTACATTAAATGACTCACAACCACATAACACTACACGACAAATGGCAGAGAATTCAACAAGAAAACGAGTTTTCTCACACAATAACCACCGCCAAGTCCTCGCAGTCAGTGATTCGTGTTTTGAAGATTTCAGACTTAAATTTCTGCTTTTTAATTGTATTTTTATAATTTTGATAAAAATAGTATCAACATCACAGAGTCCATTGGGATGTCAAAGAAGTCATGTTGGAGCCTCGGATATTGGTTGTCTATCACTATGTGTTGCGATACTAAAATAGTTGAAAATCTTTAGAATTCATCATAATTCTCAGAGTCTGCTAGCGTGTATCAGTAAACTTTAGTGAATGGAATACCAATGCCGATTCCATCATGACTTTGTGCAGTGTGCATTTGATTAATTGTGTTGCCTTGGTTTCATTGCAGACAAAATCATCGACACGCTCGGTGAGGGCACCTTCGGCAAGGTGGTCGAGGTGAAGGATTTGGAACTGTAAGTATCATGCTTTATTTACCTGAATTGCACAACTTTTTGTGAGCAATGCGATAACGTCAGTACTTCGTGGCTCGCTGTGAAATGTATGCATCAGTGACTATTTGCATGTCGCTAGTTCGTATTTTTATATTCAAGTATTTTCTGTTGTTTATGTTTCTACTTTCTGTTTAGGTTTTCGCATGGTTAAATTAAATAGCGTTAAGAAAATTCAAGATGTGTATCTTATCTGAATGACCGATTTCTGAATGAAACATTAAATGGTAAAGTTCCCCTATAGTAAGATGATGCGGTGTTATCATCGGCGCCGGATGATGACACGCATTGTTTCGCAGGACACGCCTCACTAATTATTCACATCTATTTCCATATGTTTATAAAAGCACCGACACATTTCGATACTTATTGCCAAAATTCCGCGTTTTATGTACGGAAACAGCATGATATCTAATTATAAATTTCAGGGAGCACAGAATGGCTCTGAAGATAATCAAGAACGTTGAGAAGTACAGAGAGGCTGCAAAACTCGAGATAAACGTGTTAGAAAAGTTAGCTGAAGTTGACCCTGACTGTAAAAAGTGAGTGTTTGATTTGATTGTATTATTATTGTGTGCAACGTCACATGTTGATAGTCGAGCCTGGGGCGGGCGACTCGCGACGCCGGCGAATGTAGCAATATTTGACCTTGCACAGTTATATGCGACGTTACTGCTCCTGGCTGGCGGCTCGCCAACGAACCACCCGATGTCAACTTTTAACACACTAAAATACCGTCTGCCGCTCGCTACCGACTTCACATACTATTTGATTCCATGTAATTCAATTACGACGTCTCTACATAACAGTCGCTCTTTTAAAACTTATATAACAAGCATGTATACTTGCTGAAATCGATGCTAATACAGTATTTTGTTCTATTTCAGCTTATGTGTTAAGATGTTGGACTGGTTCGAATACCATGGACACATGTGCATCGCATTTGAAATGCTCGGACAAAGTGTATTTGACTTCCTGGTGAGTGTCAAGTTATTATTATCATTATACTATTGTGCATGTTAATGTTCACGCGATATTATATGCGTCATCATAATGATAAGTAATAAAGGGTATCTACATTAATGCTTCTCCAACATGACAATTTTCACATTGCCCCTAATCAATAAATCCTACTAACGCAGGCTGAATTATTGTTTCATGTTTATATTTAAAATTGATTTCGACAATTTGAATATGACATTTAAATAAAAAAACAATAAAACCGATACCATTATCAATCAATGGTTTTCGAATTGTCCTGAAAAAACACAACAAATAAACTTAAGAACTTATTCATTTTGATAAATTGACACGAAATGGTGTTAAGTTTTTCCTGTGGGCCTGTTTATTAGTTAATTTAACTTCCCATTTTTTCAATATACAAAACACAACTTAAGCAAGCTCCTTGAAATCTTTGCAGTGTACGATTTTAGATCATAATGGGGAATTTTTTCTATAATACGAGAGAATCAAAATAAACATACGCTAAGATTTATTAACGCTTTATTTATGCATTTCCTGCATTACGACGTAGTCTTGGTCCTGAGCCAGTCCCATTCACGACGTCCACACGTTCTGCCATCGTTGCAATGTCATTCATCATGTCTTTGGCTCTGTGGGCCCACTTACTTTCGGTCGATAGTTCATATACCTTGACCATTATTCGGGTTCCGTACCTCGTAAAGAAAAAACGGAGCCCTTACTCCCTGACGGACCGACAACAAAGCGATCCTATACTTTGTTGTCGTCTGTCTAGATCATTCAATCTTAGGAACGCGTGAATATCGAGTTGAAATTAAAACCATATACTGAAATATGGAGCTATGAAAATATCAACCCTCTAAGTCTACGCAGTCAAAAGATATGGCCGCTTATGTCAAAATTTTACGGAACCCTCGGTACGCGAGTCCAACTCGCCTTGGCCGGTTTTTATTCTAGGCATTGATTCTTTGAGCGTCAATGATACATAATAATGTAATTATTAATAATACGTGTATTTATACATTTCCAGAAAGACAACAACTACCAGCCGTACCCGTTAGAGCAGGTGCGGCACATCGCGTACCAACTAATATATAGCGTGTTGTTCCTACACGACAACAAGCTCACCCACACAGATCTCAAGCCAGAGAACATACTGTTCGTCGACAGCGACTACGAAGTCGTCAGCGTCTACAACGCATCCAAAAAGGTTAGTTTGGAAATAACTGTAGCAAAGTTGGGTCTTTAAAGATAAATTGCTCGATGCGGTCATAAAATGTATAAAGGTAATAGTAGACCTGAAAGAGAGCGAGCCAGGAAACAAAGTTTGCGGTTGCCTATCAACAAGAATGTAAAATATTTTTGGCAGTTGGCAAAGTTTCGTTGACTCATTTATTTTTTCAAATTATATAAGAATGGAAATAAAACCATTGATGCTTGAATTCCAAATAATACAAAAATCAAGATATGATCTATCAGCCAATAGCAGTCCCCGGCTGGATTTTCGACAACTTTTAGCCAGGTGTAATTCTCTTAGTTCAAGTCAACATTAAATCAAACGTATTAACGAGTCAACACGGCAAACTGTATATTTATCCTGAATCGGTACAGTAAGTGATGGTCAAGTAGTGACTAAGCGCTTTCTCAATAAAAACGCACTCGACCATTTTCGCAATTGTCATTGATTCTCTTGTTGCTTTCGACATAACTCGAATCAGTGCATAGATAGTTGGTTACGTAGTTAACGTTCCTTTTTATTTTGCTAAGAATGTAGCATACGTGGTATTCGCAGAAACTAATTTGCTTTAACATTGTGTACAGAAACATGACCTGATGCGTGTGAAGCGCAGTGACGTCAGACTGATTGACTTCGGCAGCGCCACGTTCGACCACGAGCACCACAGCACCATTGTCTCTACCAGGCATTACAGAGCGCCAGAAGTTATATTAGGTATGTTAACTCATCATACGATCATAATAGAAAGCATTATTCGCATAGTTTTCCTATCAACAATGGAATACACATAAGCTCTTGTTCAATCTTAGAAATATCACTGAAAAATACCATACATGGTCATGATTAATCATGCGGTCATCAATACAGAAAATTCCTTCTTGTACAACTGGTTAGAGATGTTTCAGTTGGAATGCTTCAATAAACTGTGAATAAAATACATAATGACACTTATTGTGTATACTCCTTTTGTGTATGCACGTTACCTAATCAGAATCCATGAATAGCTGCTTTACAACCTAGTCATATTATTAGTCATAAACAAAGGAAATAATGATATGAGGAAATAAGGAAGCGTGTTAGGATGCCCATTATTTCTAATTTATATAAACAACCTTCCAAAAATATTAAATAAAGAAAATACTTTACCCATACTATTTGCAGACGATATTTCGATATTAATAAAGTGTGATAATTTGAATAACCCTAGTCTACAAATACAAAATACCCTCCAAATTGTTGATATTTGGCTCCAGAACCACAACCTGGAGATTAATAGTAATAAAACTAAAATAATGCAATTTAGATCATACAAAAAATCACCTCTCAATCTTATGACAACATTTAAAAACACTCAAATAGAAGAAGTGAATACGTTTAGTCTGCTTGGCTTAAATATTGACACCCACATTAACTGGAAGTCTCACATACAACATATAAAAGCAAAACTCTCCAAATTCACTTACGCTCTTTTCAAAATAAAACAAAGCACTAACACACATACAGCTATGGCTGCCTACTACGCATACGCATACTCATGGCTGAGATATGGTGTCATGTTATGGGGCAATAGTGTTAACATTAACGAATTATTCATTTTGCAAAAGAAATGTATCAGGATTATAGCCCAAATAGACAATACTGAGAGTTGCAAATCATATTTCATAAAATATCAGATTCTAACTCTGCCTTCAATATACATATTTGACATTTGCGTATTTGTTTTTAAAAATATCGACAAGTTTATTAAAGTAGAAGATACACACAACGTAAACACTCGCCATAAGAAAGGCTGTGTGCTCCATTTTCAGGGATAAAAATGTTAAGCAATAGCCCGTATCATATGTCGATAAAAATATTTAATAAGTTGCCAAACATATTTTATTTAAAACTGAAAAATCAATAATAATATTTCAAAAAAGGCTAAAATTATACTTAGTCCAAAAATGCTTCTACTCAGTGAAATAATATTTAGAATCTAGTTTAAAATAACGACTTTCCTTCACATACAAAAGTGGCGATCTGTCCTATATAAATAACAAAATTTATATTCATTTAGAAATTAAAATTACTTACCCAATATAATGCCAACTTTGTACACTTGGTTTGCAATAAAGATTTTGACTTTGATATCAGCCTTCATGGTCACGATGATTTTCGGATAGACCTTCATAACGTTGCCTCGCAATGTTAATTATTTTGTTGTTATTTAAAAATAAATATAAAAATCGTGTCAAGATCTTCAAAATACTACTTCGTTAATAATATTTTTTTCAGAACTGGGTTGGACCCAGCCGTGTGACGTGTGGTCTATTGGCTGCATCATGTTCGAGCTGTACCTCGGCATCACACTCTTCCAGACACATGACAACAGGGAACATCTCGCCATGATGGAGAGGATCCTAGGACCCATACCCTACAGGTTTGTAAAAGTTATTGAAATTTCTGATTTAGAACAAAAAAAGCATGTGAGAATGATATTGTTTAAACAATAGTAGGATTGTATTGTAAGAGCTAGATTCAATACTAGAAGCATTTACAAGCTATTTAAATGCCGCAATTAAGAAGGTTTAGTGTTACTGAAATAATTCTTATCTCACAGAAACGCATGTATTCTAAAAACCGTGTTGTTGCTTATATCCGCGTGTTTATTCTCGCCAGGAACGTTCTGATGTCTTTGTTTACTCTCGCACCGCTCCACTTTACGCAACTTCACACGATTTCAGTACTTGTAGACGGTTAACCGGACTGCAAATAAACCAATTTGTTCCGTACACATTAAGTGCCGCCCGATATAAATACTCGTCGGCTTTTTCTGAACTAGGGCAATTATTGTCATCACATACCGGCCCCACAATAAACTCGTTAAAATTCAATTTGTATTTATGTCGTTTCAGAATGGCACGTAAAACAAAAACAAAATACTTTTACCATGGCAAGTTAGACTGGGACGAGAAATCGTCAGCTGGCAGATACGTCAGAGAAAACTGCAAACCATTGATGGTAAGTTTCCATGTTGAAGATTTTAATGAGCAATGTTTGATAATACAAAGATCACGCCACGCTGTAGTCGTGTGTATTTTAGACTTTGATGACCAGTGTTTTTGAATGTTTGTGCAGAGGTACCTACAGAGCAACAGCGAGGAGTCGCGGCAGTTGTTCGACCTGATCGCGCGCATGCTCGAGTACGAGCCTTCGCAGAGAATCACGCTACGGGAAGCCCTCAAACATCCCTTTTTCAACAAACTTCCACAAAACCAGAGGCTCGGTCAGTACATGTCTCAGTTATCACTATATTCTAATGAACACATCATTTGTGAATAAACCTTGTGATTTGCTTAAAGATGTGACGTATTTAAAGTCAACATCAAACCTTAGATTATTAATATGTCTAGATGAGACTCAAAACTGTACTGAGAAATCTCTAGAAAGCTGAGAACGCATCCAAAAAAATCGCGACAATTTTGGTTGACACTTGCTTTATTTGTTGAGTGTCAGCTGCATTGTCGCCAGATACACCCTTAATGGTTAAGTGAAGTATTATTGTTTACAATGATGGTGATTTACGTGCGCGACATAACGGAGGTCGATCTAAATAAAAATTAAAAAGTCACCTATCATCGATCAAAATATTTCTTATCAGTTCAAAAGTATTTATGTAATCTAATACGAAAATGAGGCATATCATGTAAATACACACAAGCTGAAATTCCAAAACCGATGACGGGCATTGTAGTTCTTGAAAGGGTTGGACGATCATGTAGATTTTAAATTTTTGAATCATCAGCACATTCAAGGAATATGACGCGTCAATCTTTAAACATTAAAAAGGAAGTAAACAATTACGGGGTTTTTTTATATACCAATAAATAATATGATGTACTAAATACCAAAACTGTGGACTTGTTGTTTAATCGATATAGCTGCTAATTTACGGGTGAAATTAGTAATGCTTATTATGATTTTATACAAATATAGGTATATATATCATATAAAATCACATAATTTTCTGGCTTAAAAAACGTAATTTGGACACGTTTTCGTTACGTTCATGCATTCAGTTCGCCAGAATATGGATAAAATGTTGAGAAAAAGAGACAAACAAGAATCTTCTATGAAGTGTAAGTCAAGTATGAAAATTAGCCGACCTAAGTGATTTCTCCATATTTAAATTGGAGTTTTTCAGAAACAAATATCATTAATTATATACGCACACGAGAGCAGAATGAAGTTTCGCGAGTGTCGACGGACAGCAGGATAATAAAGTTGTCTCGTTTGTTTTAATTCTTTAAGTGCGAGACTAGACATATTTATAATCTAAGCATCAAACATAAAATCAACAAGTAAATTTTATAGAAAAAAAAACATTGACCTATCGTATTAATATTTATGATGAAGTGATCTTTTGTTATAGGACACCCGTTTACAAGGCCATCATTCCTTAGGTCAGGCCTTTTTGTCGTTAGATGCTTATTTTAAAGCTTATATTTCTATAATTATTATTACACATATTGGAACACATGTTGCGACATGATTTTATCATTAATTGATTTAATATTGTGTTGTTATTGTTAGTGTGCCGTTTATTTCTTTCGCTTACTGTATTCACTTGTTCTCGTTTTTAACATGTGCTGTTGATTTTACTATATTATGTTCTTGATGACGGGTGAATCTGATGATTCCATCTGCATTTTAAAAACTAGAAATTAAACGAGATTCACCTGGCATAGTAACTTTTACATAACGTAGCCACTTAAACTTCTTCGAGTAGGATATAACTAAAACAATGTATTCGTATATTACAGGCAATGACCGCTTGCGGTGCAACGGTGAGAGCTCAGGGTCCCGCGAGCGATCGCACTCGCTCAGCAGGTGAGCGACAGTCGGCCGCCGTGAGCCCCGAGCCGTCGGAGCGTGAGGCCTGCGAGCGGACGCGTCCGGCCGGGCCCGCCGGCCTGCAGCCGGACGGACCGGCAGCCGCGCCGGCCTGCAGCCGGACGGACCGGCAGCCGCGCCGGCCTGCAGCCGGACAGACCGGCAGCCGCGCCGGGCTGCAGCCGGCCGGCAGGACCGAGCCGGCGGCCCGACCACAAGCGATAGTCAAATGGCGCGGCCGCGTCGTGGCCCGCCGATCCTGTAAACTTGTACAGTTATAATGAAGTGATAAGTGATAATTATTTTGTCGAACATTGTAATCTAGGTAATATTTTGTTGTGAATCGGTACTTCTCAATTTGTATTTATAAAGTAACTATTATTCGAAATAAAGACTGTCAGTCTGAATTTTGTGTTTAATTTATTTACTAACTTTAGCTCGCGGCTTCACTCCCTTTATGTACGGAACACTCTTATATGCACACTTGCAAAGTTTTACTTGACTTGACATATCTACCCAAGCTTGGACATCAAACCAACCAAAGAATGCGTCGACTGTAGAAGTTTTTAGACAACCTGAGAATTTTTTAAACAATTACTGAAATTCAGAGTCTACGACCGAACTGTATAACGAAGGTATGTATTAGACGCGCATAAATCCGTAGTAAGAGTCTTTTTCTACTTCCTAACACTTACTATACTAGGGGCCTGAACTACAAGTGGATGATAAACGGATTGGATAGTTATCCTGATGTGTTTTCAAAACTGAATCAGAAACGGGCCCGTATCTTCGTTGACGGATTTTGAAAGTAGACCCCAGAGCAGGCTAGCAACACCTCTTACTCTATTGTAGTAGTATTAAGTGGTACCCGAGCAGTGGACTAAATCCCACTAATATCATAAATGCGAATGTTAGTAACTCTTTCACGTCAAAACAGCTGAACGGATCCTAATGAAAGATGGCACAGAATTAAATTATAGTCTGAAATAACACACAGGATATTTTTTTTCCATTATCACGCGAGTGCCAGCTAGTCAGAAATAATTTAAACGTAAAAAAATACTGGATGGGTACGTCCGATAAGTTTAATGTTCCACTATTATAATTTACTCGCTTTTTCCCGCGGCTCCGCTTGCATTTAATTCGGGGTAACACAGTTCCCTTTTCCTGATTTGCAGGTACCTGCTACTTGTAGTTTTTGCCCTAGCGCCTTATTTATTGTAATAGCAATACTAAGTTTTCCCTTTGCTTCCCTCTTTGTCCCTCATTTGCCTTTGCCTATGTCCGTCTCCAGGGTCCCAACTATCCCTGTACCCAAATTCATTAAAGCGGTTTAGCCATTTAGACGTGAAGGAAGAGGTAACAAACATACTCACTTTCGCTTTTATAATATTAGGTAAGGATATTCATAATGCCTTCCCCAAGAGAATATTATCGGAATTAGACACAATCCAATCTATGGAACAGACAGATCAGTTTCAAAAAAGGATCACTCATTCTTTTCGTGTACAGAGTGATCTACTTGATATGAATATGGTTGTAGAAATACACAAAGATAACAAATTTATTTGTTTTGAAATTTGAATCCTGTGTGAATTAGTAAAATATATAAATAATGGCTCAAAAAATTATCCTTGAAATATTAACCTTAGTTTACAGATTAGGCTAAACCTCATAGATCAGCTACTTTTCTTCAGAAACAATAAATATCATCCGTTGTTCTAAATTTTATATTTCAGAAAAACTATTATTATTGTTTTCATACGACAAATTGTTGGACAGTGTTTGTCTACCCAGATGGGTTCCTTTAACGATCCAGTTTGTTACCCTTGCACATGTTTGGAAATAATAATAAATAAGGTTAAGCTACTCTTACCGAGGTTTAGAAATGGATGGTTCCTTCACCAAGTAAGGTTAAGCAACTATTGCCAAGGTTTGGAAATGGATGGGATTCCCACTTTTTTAGGTTAAACAACTCTCGGCAAGGTTTGGAAATGCCCATCCATTTCCTTGTCCTTTCGGTTGTAGGTTAAGCAACTCCTGCCAAAGTATGGAAATACACGGTGGGTACACTCATCCTTGAGATATTGCTTTCATCTTTGAAAGGAATTACAAGAGGGTTTAAAATTATTGAACTGTGACGCATCTGATATTATATTATCAGGTGTTTTATGCTGAGGTTCTTCAACATTGTAGGCTGCCGGATTTGTGTTATACATATTTTCTAAATAACATAATTATACAAAAGTGAGATGGGATCATTAAACTACAGGTATATGTAACGTCTCAGCATTTTTTGTTTTTTCTATCAACTTGCGGTTTTCGACCCTCTTTTTCATAGCTTTAATATTATTTGTATATAATTTGTATATATAACACAGTTCCCCTTTCCTGATTTGCAGGTATTTTTCGTTGGTAACAAAAAGGGTGTGTACCGATTTTTAGCTTCCTACCTGGAAAACTGCGACCAATATAAAATTTCATCCCCTTTTTAAGGGAGTTGGGGCAGATTTCCAAAAAAAATTATGCCCGGTGTTATTATTATCGGCAAATAGTCTGCATACCAATTTATAGCTTCCACGTCCACCCCCTATTTTAGGGAAGTGGGGGTTCAGAAAAAGACAAAAAGTAGCCTATGTACTATCTCGGTATCAAAATTCATCAAAATCGGATTTGCCATTTAGGTGTGAATACGTAACAAACAAACAAACGACTTTCGCTTTTATAATATTAGTATGGATTTGGTGATTTACAATACTTCAAAAAAAGTTAGTACCGCTAGAGTATTATACTGAAATTGTTCAATTAGGTATTGTTATAGTGTGACTCTCTATTTCGGCATTTTAAAACCCAATCTGGAAAAATTCCTAGTGAGCTGAATATTGTATACACCTTTAGGCCCGGGCGGCGCCCATTATCGACATCGGTACGACTGAGGATTTTAGGTGGCAAATAGCAATATACATTAACATAATGGCAATAAAGTAGAAATTTCCATTATATATGGTCGTAATAACAAAAATACCGCTTCGGTACCTATGCTTGGGGCTGCTGTATCGGCAGCCTTGAGAATGCTTCGGGATGCTTCGGCATCCTTCGGTACGCCGCCGGCGCCGAGGCAACACTCGGGGATAGCTTGCTTAAGGATACGATATGAGACGCTTCGGCAAGCTACAGGACGGTGCGGCATGCTTAAGGACGCCTCGTCATCCCTAAGAACGTTGCAGCATGCCAAAGCATAATTTCCGACAATGTGCGCTTGCATGTAGGATTCCGAAGGATCCTTTTCTTTGCCGATGTCGATAATGGGCGCCGGGCCTAATTCGGTGTCATTATGAAGATCTGAAAAATCAATATCGATATATCGTGCCGGCTAAAAAAGTTAGTTTAAGTTAGGTCAAGAAAAACAGTTTTTTTTTCAATATTTCGCATCCTATTGCTCCGAGGGCTAGCGACCGTTCAAATGACTCACAATTGAGGTCGCTTCATTCCAAAAATACACTAGTTATGGTATATGATCGTATCTTAACCTTCGAATTTGTAAGGTTTTAACAGACTAAAAAAACATATTAAAAAGGGAACGAATCATCTCTTTGCTCTGTGACTGTATGAACAATTTTGTTACATTTATAAAATTAAACAAATGATAATGTTATTATAATCAATTTATTTCAAAAAAATCATATAAATACCGTACATTCATGGTTTAAGCTTTAACTTATACAATAATTTTAAAGGAACGTCATGCAATTTATTCTAATAAATTCTAATGTACAAATTTGTTTTACATTTTACCGCCAACTGCCCCCAATATACATTGCAATAAGATTATTATATTATTATTACATGAACAAATAAAAACTCGGCTTGATTCCATATGAGAGCTTATGACCAAGCATTAATTTTATTAATAAATAACACTTAAGTACAAAGTATAACTAATTTCAAGGTTGCTTTTGGAATGGTGAATAAATAACAGTTAAGGGAGGTAACACACACAGAGCATTACCTCAGTCGTGATGTTTGACGAAATGTTGCCAACGAGGTGTTGTCGTTGCGAGTAGCGTGTGTGTGTTGCGACCCTTAACAAAGATAAACATCAGGCGGCACAATAAATGCCTCATATTTCGTAAAAAATATAATTTCAGTCACTTAAACCGCCGTATACGTTAAGCTCACTAACGCCCGGTTCCAATAAACAAAAACGATTTCTTTTGCTTACGGATAGTAGTATTTTCTACGAGCTGTATGTCAAAATACCACTACTATCCGTAAGCAAAACCAATCGTTTTTGTTTATTGGAACCAGGCGTTCACAAATCCGTTAAAACTGTTGGTCTTCATTACGATCGACTTATATATTCAAGCAAGATTCTGTAACACTGAAAGCGCTTGAAAACAGGCCCAATAAGATGAAATTGTATTTTTTAAATGTAACCGTACTTGTAACATCCAACGTGCTGATCCTTACAGGCTTTTATGAGACAAGTCGAGGTTACAAAGTGTTGGCCTATTGGGGATTTATCCAAGAGCATTAAGTGTTTATCGTGAGACACGGATCTCAAGGTGCATCTACACCGAAATCACTTTTTATGTAGCAACGTTAAAGTTGGAAATAACGGATAACAAAAAAGGCCGTAGAAGTTACAGAAGAGTATCAATAATGATTGCAAAACGTTTTTCTACAAAAAGTAAATTTGCTGTGGATGCACCTTAAATGAACGCAGCGAAATAATAGAACAAACATGTAGGTATGACAGATTTTTGAGATGTTATTGTGTAGCGCTGCTATCCATCGTGTTCACTGTCGGGGTGTCGTGTGTTGTCTAGATCATGTCGACGCGCAGGTCCTTGCTGGGCCACGAGTACACCGGCGGCACAGCGGCCGAGTACCGCACGTCGTACATCTGCGCGCGGATGAACTGCTCCGTGTCCAGCGGCTGCGGGAACACTGAGGCCTTGCCTGTGTACAATATCATACGTTATTGGATTGTTGGCTTAGGATTTTATTCTATTAAGATCTATCAACAGGGGCGGGGTTTCTGGGTTAATGTATCTATTTATAGTTGTTACGGCTCTCATCTCGAAAAGTCTTAAACGCCATTTTTACCTTTGTCTAAAGAAAATACCGCGTGATAAACAAAGTGATCGCTTACGCGAGTATGCTTTACTCGCGTTCATTTATCTCTCACTCATTTGTTTGTAAATTATAAGGCACAAGGCGCAAAATAAACGCGGTAGTCGTGCTTTTGTGCTATAATCGCTTTGGTAAGGTAAGACCGTGACCCGAAACAAAATGGTTGGATAGATATCAATATTCCACCTAATTTAGAACTTTATGTTAAATGGGCTATGAATCAACTGCCTAGTATCTAGAGCTAACTATTGATTGCAAACTTAACTGGAGACCACTGCACGTTGAAGAGCTTTGCAAAAAAGTGGGTAACTCTGCTTATACACTGTTTTAATTCGCCCCAGTAATCAATACAGGTGCACGACTCATCGCATCGTTCCTTAGATATATTTTTCTGGGGAATGTCTACAACAGGAAACGATTTTTAAAATGCAAAAGCAGTTTGTAAGATTTTAAAAAGACTGGTTTATAACGAAAATAGAACTAAAATTATATAAAACAAATTGGGTGTTCCACTTAACCTCTACTCAATATTGTACAGGTAGATATTTGTGATCACGAAAATTAAATTAGCTTCGTATTCATTTAGTAGCGTTCTGAAATAAAATTATGTTAACGCGCTATGACGCAAATTGAAATTTATTATCTCTCCCACGCTGGAATGTTTTCTCGCGATCTAATTGAAATAGCAAGGTGGCCAAGCCAAGACTGTTAATGATTGTAATATGGGAGCGGTCACGACTTTTCGCATGTCCCGCCGCCATGTTTTTTTTTTAAATACTAAATAGGTTTGCCTTTTTAGGCGATGTTGCGGCCTAGGGTGCACGCTTGCCTTGAAGAAACCGATTCAGGCGAATATGAAGAGATACAGATTATAAAGATCGGGGAACAGAGAGGCCGGCAGTGAATTCCACAGACTGGCGGTTCGCACAATAAATGTGGAAGCATAGCGTTTTGTTTGCGTTAGTTTGTTAGCCGCCTTGAACAAAAGTTATTGGTCGTGCAAACAAAATTTTGACATAACGGAAGTTTCTAAGGCCAATAGTCGTGGTCGTAGCCGTATGGTGAGCCATTCTCGTCACTTGCAGTTTAGGACCGCATTTAAACTGGATGAGACTACATCATCATCGCTGCAAGTCGACCCGTTCGGGAATTCTTTTAGTGTGGGATCGATGTGCAGTGTCGAGCTCCTTGCTGTATAAGGATCAGCGAGTAAGAATAGTACAGTGCTTTTGAGTGTGCTTCAAAAGGTCTACTCCATGTCAATGTACGACAAATGACACTTTTTGCCTTTGGTACAACAACGCATCGCGATGCTTCGACATTACCGATAGACAACTTCTGCAATGACTTTGTACTTTGTGCTTTTTAGCAAGCGGGTCACCGAGGTGGATACTGGCATCATGAATACCCAATACATCAGGGTAGTTGCAGTTGTGTTGCCTGACCTATAACCAGGTGAAGGCTCTCTTCTTAAAGGCCCCTAAATCGTGAAAACTGTGTCTGTAGGCTGATGCACTCGGTGTACTTACCAACTGTATAAGCATGTTCGAAGACCTTCTTGGCGATCTTGACGGAGCAGTTTTGGATATCCTTGAGCGGCGGGTACAGGCTGCCTTGGTCCAGGTCTGCTTGGCATACGATTTCTGCTAGGGCCTTTAAAATAGAAAAAAAAACACGTTTTTGAACGCTCTTCGCATCATAGACAAGACTGGAGTTATAAGAACCTTTTTTTTTAACATAACCCGGTACTGGCTACTTACCTAAATTACTAATTTAAAACGTATCGCAGAAGATTGATATTAGATACAACAAAACTGAGCAGCTAAGGCAAACCCTACACGCAAGATCGATATTGTGATCCGACGTGTAGGGTAGTATATTGACGGATCATAATATTTATCGATGGTTTTCTGGAAATCCTTGGGCGAACGCTAAACGTACACAAGGATTTTCAGAAATCCAATAGCAAGGGCTAAAATTATTGCCACACAAGCTTTAATTTTCCTCCGTCTAGGGTCTATCACGTCTGCCTCGTACAAAGAACGCTTCAATACTGATGCGATCCGTATTGATGGTGTAGGATGTGTCGTGATCCGGCCCAAGATACAAAAGTAAATATCATGATACTTATCACAATATTTATTGACGTGTAGCGTTCGCCTATAGCATAACCACGACGATAATGCAAATGACAGGGATACTAATACTACAGCCACAAACTTTTATCTCTCCCCATAATATCTTACCACCGGCAATGCAATGGTTCAATCTCGAATATGAATATATATTCTTGAATTCCTCATCGGGATTTGTTTTACCTACATATTTGTATCATAACTGGATATTTTGATGCGTGGCCAAAATCGGAACTAATAACGCCTTGTGGTGTCATTTCATTTCGAGCTAGAAGAACAGTGTCAATAGAATGAAAGTTACCTCAGCGGCTAACAACATGAAGTCCTCGGAGATGTCGATGATGCCGGCACAGATGACGCCGAGCGCGAGGCCGGGGAAGATGTACGAGTTGTTGCCTTGTCCCGGCCGCAGGACGCGCCCGTCCTTCGTGTGGTAGTCCGGGAACGGAGAGCCTGATGCGAAGATTGCGCGCTCCTGGAAATGAGATTAAATACCTTACTAATAATTATTGTCATTAAGGAATATTATATTTGCAAAATCACTTCTATCTTTTTTTTTTATTTATTTGTAAGTTACTTAGTATGTTTAATAATTTTAGTTTAATTTAGTTTATAAACATTTTTATGCACTCACTAACATTAAATTATATTTTCTTCTACCTTCAGATTCAACTACTCCGCTCAAAATTCATACAAAATGGGTTTTTCGCTATAAGAACTGGAGAGACTACTTTCTGATGCAAATAATGAATCGTTGATGTCTTTACTTTTTCTTAAGATAAGTGCCGCAATACGTACTTCGGTGTTGGAGTATGCGTCGATGGCGGTGCACTCGGCCTTGCTGGTGGGGTTGGAGAGCGCGAAGATGACGGGCTTGTCGTTGAACTGACCCATCTTACGCAGGATCGATGACGTGAACGCGCCGCCAATGGCCGCGGCACCTATAGACGATATGAGTGTGATCTTTTTGTCTTAACTTGCGCTTGATAGTAGGTTAACAGCTAGAGCCCGAGCGGCACAAAAACGTGCCAGTAAACAAGTATTACAATTGAGCCCCGCTGGCACAAATATGTGCCACCAAACCCCGACCGATTTAAAACTGTATTTATAGTAAAGATAAGTCTTAAAATCAGATTAAGCTTACGATAAGAGCCGCCCGGCGGTGCTTGACAGAAAGTTGACGTAAATAATGGCGGTCCTTGAGAGGTTAAACGACCATGCCTAAGTTTCTAACCCACATCTTTACCGCACATTTGCATAGGTACTTAGTATTTGATAACTACATTCAAGTACTTAAAAAGCTAACCTTATCTTTCTAAAGAAAGTCTTCGATGAATGCACCCATACTATAACCCTTTTAGAAAAACATTGATACTACCCTTAAGCTGACATTTATTAGTGACAGATTGCAAAGAACGTCAATATGTAACTCACCGATGAGCACGGAAGGTCGGGCGATATCCACGACCTCCTCCAGCGTACGAATGGGCACGTGATCCTTCGCGAACTTCTCCTTGTGTTCGTTGAGGCCGCCTTCGGGACGGTTCTTCACGATGAGTCCTTTGGAGTCCACCATCCAGATGCGAGCCTTAGCCTTCTCTTCGGAAGTACCCTCCGCCTTCATCGCCATCACGCAGAGATTCGCAATACCTAGAGATGCCTGTGGATAGATAGGAGAATTAGTAAGCTTTTAGGAAACTGTTTCCTCGTTTAAGCAAGTACAAGGGTAGTGGTGCTGATTACCAAGGGAACACAGATCATGAATTAGAATACCACTACTAAACAGCTTTCCAGTTGGTCTAGTGGAACCTGTGGAACTGTTGTTCACGGTTCAAACTATTCGACTTCAAAGTCTCATATTGTCATGCCATTATTAGGACTTTATCAATAATGGTACGAAATCTAGAATTGTACATGTGGCGCGAAATCTGACTAAAATCGTTACAAATTACGGTCCATAGAACACCTAGGCTAAACTTGACCTAGGGTTGACCCCTGAAGACTGGTAGTTAATATGATTGAACAGCAAGTATAAGGTACCTCTCCAGCTCCCTGGAACACGATGGTGTTCTCGGACAGCTTCTTGCCGGTGATGCGCAGTGAGGCCAGTAGACCCGCCACCGCCACCGACGCTGTGCCCTGGATGTCGTCGTTGAATGTGCAGTACCTATGACGAAAATATAGTTTATAAAAGTGATATAGGGTTATTTGGTTCTAAATAAATAATTAGCTCGTGCAGCTTCAATTTAGATCATCATAATCTTTTAATCATTGAGATCACGATTAATTCAGATGTGGCTTTAGGCATCCTTGAAGTGCCGCCACAACAAAAGGTTCTAACCTTATTGTCCGCCAAATTTATTTCATACAAATTAGAATTTTCTTTGCATGATATAATGATGCAAGTTGGTCATAGAAGAACAGTTCTTGTCAGAACACGAATAAGGCAAAGTTATTTAAAAAGAAGGGGGCTAGTCAGACCATAAATAAAGATACAAACAATTGATTTCGAAAATTCGATTTTCGTAAATGTAAATTCTTTTCTGATTATTTTTCTTCTCTTTCCAACTTCATAAACAGTTATTCAGCCTATTAATATAAGTATTACTTTTAATACAAATACCACAAGTTAGCAACACAGGTACTTACTTTCCACGGTACTTCTCTAAGAGCCTGAAGGCGTTAGCGTTGCCGAAGTCCTCGAACTGTATGAGACAGTTCTGTCCGTAGCGTCGCACGACGGCCTGCATGAACTCCTCGACGAACTCGTCGTACTCCGGGCCGCGCACGCGCTTCTGTCGCAGCCCGATGTACAGCGGGTCGTCCAACATCGTCTGCGTGTTAGTGCCCACGTCTAGCGAACGGTACAATATAAACATTACAATTATGTTTAGACTACAAAACGTATATTTAAAGCTGAACGCTGTTTATGCTGTTGGTTAACAGTAATGCTTCATGAATACGGGTTAAAATCTTCTTCCAGCGAATAACTGTTTCTTCGGTTTTTCTGTGATTTACGTCATAACCGCCATATCCGTTCGACCGCGTCGATATAACATTATCCTATTAGGGAAGGAGTGAACGGTAGGATTTGATCATTCACTTTGACTAATCTGGCAGTCATCAGATGCTTTGTTTGGAGAATAAAAAGCAATCTATTTACATTAAATATTAATTTGAAACAAATAGTTTTCAATCAATAACATTGTTTGCCTTTTTTGCATTTCCTTCCTGCAAAATTATGGAAATACAAAATCCCCGATTATCGCCATTCGCTTACCTACCGATGTTATACTTATCAGCACGACCAATCAAAAGTTTTAAATTTATAGTGAGGCTGCAAGATGATTGGACTGGTATTCATGTGCTTAATACCTTAGTTAGACATATATATCAACGCGAGATAGATGTAATATAATTTTTATAATATTACTAGCTTCCGCCGCGACTTCGTCCGCGTGGCATAGTTACTTTGGGCTAACGCTAACTTAAACCCGCGAGATGATCGAAAAAAAAATGACTTTCTCTCCCCTTTTATTCTCTATTCTCAGTATTTTGTGACCGTCTCCAGGGTTCCAACTACATCTGTACCAAAATTCATCAAAATCGGTTTGGCCATTTAGAAGTGAAGTTGTAACAAACAAACTCACTTTCGCTTTTATAATATAAGTAAGGATTAGTAACTTTAAATGGATGAGATACGTAGGTATCATTGAAAGATGTAACTTACCCAAGGTGATGGGTAAGCACTGGTGCGGCTTGATGCCCGCGAGCGCCGTGTACAGCGACAGCTTGCCCACTGGGATGCCCATACCGCACGCTCCCAAATCACCCAGACCCAGGATACGCTCACCGTCTGTCACTACAATAGCACGGACGTCGTTCTCAGGCCTGATGGACAAAAATATTGTTAAGACAAATTGGATTATACACAATTTTCATATCTAGCTTCTTTTGCTTGAGAAGAAAGATCAAATCACCAAGTCTGCTGACTGCTCTGGGGATGTTTTTGTTCATCCAAAAAGTCGGTAGGGTCCCTAAAGATCTTTGGATGAAAAATAATTGCACACAATCATGTTTTTGGAAAAAAAAAATAGAGTCGCTACTTTGATATCTTAAGTATGCTAAATTGTTTAAGAACTCTAGTGAGAAAACCTTCCTTGTGTGCGAAAAATTAAGAAAGTGAACAAAAATTCAATGTAACTTACCAGTTCTTAAGTATATCGTAGACGTGTCCCTTATCGTGGATGGTGATGAAAAGTCCTCTGGGCCTGCGGTATACCAGACCGAACTTCTGACAAGCCAGGCCAACCGTGGGCGTGTACACGATGGGCATCATGTCAGCCACGTTCTCGCCCACGAAGCGGAAAAACAAGTGCTCGTTGCGGTCCTAAGGAAATATATTAATTTATCCGTTAGAAGTTAATTATATCTCGTTGGTTTAGTACAGGCTCCAAAGCGCAAATGATGAGCACGAACAGGGTCTTGGATTCGATTCTCAAGTCTGGCAAAGTATTCGGTTCTTCCATCAGCAATTTATAACGAGTGGAAGTCGGAATTAATTCCGATATAAAGCTATAGGTTTACTGGTTTCTAATAGTATGGTACAACTGGTACAAGGTATTTTAATTTAAATGGGGTACCTAAATTATATGTACTTACAGTGACGTTTAGAGATGCCTAAGCATTTGGGAATTCGATACAGACGTGATGTTATGCTATCATTATTAGTTCATTTGTGGATGTTATCTACAGCATTACCGAGCGCTATTTTGGATTTAGAAAATCCGTAAACAACACCGTTGTAGTACGAAATAGTCTCTTTTGCATATGGCCTAGTTTGTTTACTCATACTTAATATCCTGGAATTCTCTTGTTGTTTGGATGTCATTTTGAGAAATATGCACTGATTTTGTCTTTGAAGTTTTGACCAGAAGCCCTAGCAAATGCGTAAGGTTTTTCACGCTGAATTTTGAATAGAAAATACATGCTTTGCCATCTAAGTAACATTGCTGGCAATAAGCGCGATTAGTTGAATCCATAGATCATATGAAAACATTCTTAATACATTAAAAATATTCTGTGTGAAACGAGTATTTTTAATTTTAAAATCTCGTATTTGCGTAACATTAACACCGCGCACTTGTGCGAGCGCTTCAGGATATACTATATAAGTAGATGTAAGTAGATAGAGCAAAATAAATCTTGCGAATTTCTGACGTGGGTACAACTGCTCGTTCTTAAACTAGAGTACTGAGCAACTTCGAGCCAGTTTATAATTACTTTAGTTGGTAGAACTGACGAGAATATTGGATACCGCCTTGTCCGGTATTCCTCAGAGAATTTAATATGTGTTCGAGATATTATTTCCGAAATTCGGAGAACTCAATTTGGAAAATTTAGATATTTGGCCGCAGAAGCTCATACATTTTCGTGTTCTCCAGATATTTAAACATTATTCTTTTAATCAGTTTCACTAATTGGTTAGGTACACCATTTTCCAAGCTGCAATGCATGAAGGTGAAAAAGTATAACTACATAATAACATAAAAATATCTACTAGCCCAGAGGCTTTGTCTGTGTTTCTAGGTACAAGTATCGATTAATTCTGCTAGTTGTGTAGGTCGTCAATCTATCGAAATAGCCAGTAACATGGTATAACCTTGCATTTGACGGGATCTATGCTGCTTGGATCCCTTCACTATAGTTTGGACAAGGTTTGAAGGCGTTAATTGGTTCTTGTTAGTACCTATTTGCCGTTGTAATTTGGATAGAAAAACTACCTTAATTGAAGTAGATTTCCATTACCTACGTCGACACTTCTAATACTTATTGGTATTGACTTATTTTTTATTTAGGAGGAATCATTTATCGGAATTCGTTTGTCCATTTTATTCGACTGTACAATTTATTATGGAGTTTTGTTCTACTTGGTCTGATAGACATCAAAATTGGTAGTTCTTTTGTCTTATGTATATTTGGTAGCCTATCATAATAAATTCATGAACAACAAATAACATCAATAAGTAATTTAGTCACTGAAAACTCATGAATATTTAATTTCACTGAAGCGAATGATTCATCACAATTTATTATGGACGGAAAGCATCTACTCAAGTTAATATGAAATGAAGACGTCTATTCATATTTAACGAACTGAATAATTTTAACATCGAATCTTTATTTTCATAAGGTTCATTCATGTGTAGCATGTCGCCTAGTGAGAACTTTTTATATCCCTCGAATATCGGGGAAAACTTAAGACATGGATATCCGAAGAAAAAAAAACAAAGACATAAATGATTAATGATGATTGATGCTTATAGACTGCGCTAAGTGTAGATAGGGTTAGTTCCTGTAGTTTGCCTGACTGACAGCTCATTAATAAGGTAGGCCAAGGGCCAAGTCGGCCATTAAATAAAAACCGGCCAAGAGCGAGTCAGACTCTCGCACCAAGTGTTCCGTACAAACTTGCGACACAAATGGCCATATATTTTAACTGCGTAGACTTAAAGGGATCTCGGGACCACAGACTTGAATATATGGTTTTAATTTCAATCGATACCTCCATGCTTTCCTGAGATAAAGAATCTTGACAGACAGACATACGGACAGCAAAGTGATTCAATAAGGGTTACGTTTTTTCCTTTTGAGGTACGGAACCCTAAAATCACGATAAATGTTTTATTTCGAAAAAACTCTTCAAACGCTACTTATTCAAAAGCAGATGCTGCTTCGACTTTAAAATTAACTCTCACAAACTTTAAAATAATTACTTGATCAGCTCTTATAAAATAGGAATGCAGGAGGTCAGATTGAAATTAGTATCTTATGGGTGGTCCAGTGACCAGTTCAGTTGTCATTAGTGTGTGGAATCCATAATGTAACAGGCAGTAAAATACTGAATAAGTTTGGCTGGTTTAGATTAAAAGTCACCAAAGCTTTGTTACCAACGATGCAGAATCTAATTAAGTAATCTCCTATTGCAGTTCCCTAAGCCTGATAAAAATGTCTCTCGCTTCTGAGGTGGTGATTTCACTTACCAAAAGTCCCATAAGGTACAGGTATTTGTTGAGAGGGTCCTCGTACCGGTCGATCGACAGCTTGCACATCTGGACCTGCTCCTCCTGGGTCTTGACCCTGGCCGGAAGCAGACCGTGGATGCCTAGGGTCTGGCGCTCTTCAATTGTGAAGGCCATTCCCTGTGGACAAAAGGGAAATGACTATCAGATTTTGCTCTAAAACCACATCATAACACATGGATTCATGAAAAGAATATTTAAATGGACACCCAGTTCAACCGTGGAATTTAACAAAATGTACGATAATGTAAAATAGTCAGCAAAAGAGTCAGCAAAATACAGTCAGCAAAAGGGATACGTAACTAGACTCGTCAGATATAGTTGACTTTTCATAAAAATCGACAGACATCTTCAACTCAAAAATTAATTTAATGAACTGTTTGTCGTCTATGAAATAAATTGTTTTTTTTTTCAAAACACTCGACTTTTTTTAGAAGAAAATTTCAGCTATTTATGGAAGCTGGCCAATTATTTCATTTGGAGGCTACATAGACATATCCAGTTTCGATGAAAAACCAAATCTGGTAGTTTGCCAAGCTCCAGCTCAATATGAACAGTACAATTCAGGTTACCTATTTTCCACAACATTGTATGTAGGTAAACACTACAACTGAAGTATTAGTACAATAGGAACAAAACATAAAATCGCAAACACTCATGACAATGGTCATAAAGTAAAATCGATGCACAGATATCGCACGCTACATAAATATGTGAATCACAGTATAATACATTACGCACCATTAATAATATATTTTATTGTATTTCCTGGTCCTTTGTTTTCTAACAAGTACCATCAGTTTAGTATCTAGAAAACTAATAGACAAATAGTTTATTTTAGCCTGCCTCGTTCTACAGAAACAGATTTCTCTAATAAGTACAAGATGTACCTACTTAAAAGAATCAAGAATGTGATCTAAATAGGACTCCATAATTTCGCAGAACTTGTTGTTTATACTCTGATTGACTCCTCAGCTATCAAGTCAATGCTCAAACTGCGGTACAAATTGACCGCAATGGGCAATGCACTACGCCCACGCATAAAACATACTTGCAACACCCAAACACATCGGCTTTGATAAAACCAGTTTATAAATAAATTATATTATAATAAATGGGAAAAGTATGAAATAAACAAAATTCCGCAAACATTGTTTGCCCGGAAATACTCGCGCGATCGGCCGACTACTATCAGCTGTTACTGACGTAACGAAGGTGACCGCTTACTAACGACCTTGAGTTCTGCGTTGCGACCTGTTATAACTGTCGTATTTTATCACTGTTGACATAAAGACCATTTTTCCGTAGCACTATCGAGTTAAAATACCGTGCGTAAAGATGTTTTGAATAACGTAATGAGAAAGTTTCCGTTAAATCATTACGGGAATTACAATGACAGCTGATCAAGTGCTAGCTTTTATGATTTAAAGACGCATATATATACTTACGCATACATATTTCTTTGTCCTGTCGAAGAGATACATTGGGATTTTAGATCAGTCGCGCTTGTATGATTTCTTGGCACACAAGAAGCCAAAACAAAAGACTGTAGTAACTTTTCCCACAGTAGATTATCTATCTATATAATATGTATGTTTATTTATAAGAGAAAATCACTGACTCGCACATTACGAAATCTCAGAAACTGTTAAGTGTTTGGTTCTTAAAAATTTGCAAGGATTATCCTTTTAGAATGCAAAAGACGGGATTTTGCTAAATTCAACCCCTAAGCGGATGGCAAAATTTGTATGGGGAACGTACGATTCCTTGGCCGGATTATTATGACACTTTTCTTAGCCATTCTTTCACTAGATATGATATACTAGCTGTTCCCCACGGTTTCACGTGGGGAACAGCTAGTATATTCACGGTTGGTCGTAGCGTGATGTTATATAGCCTATAGCCTTCCTCAAGAAATGGACTTTCCAACACTAAAAGAATTTTCCAATTCCAACCAGTAGTTCCTGAGATTAGCGCGTTCAAACAAACAAACAAACAAACTCTTCAGCTTTATAATATTAGTATAGATAACATCTGGCTACGTCACTAAGGAGCGAAGCAGCGGGTGAAACCGCTGGGCACATCTCGTTTCCTATATGTAGCTAAACCCGTATTGCATCTCGTAGTTTTCTTTAATGGAGCCTTTATAGTGAAAATATTATTAGCAATAAGCAGAATAAAGATGAGAAAGAGTTCTGAAAAAAGGAGCTACAAAATAATTTTCACATTTCGTTGTTTGGTTGGTCACAAAACTAGAAAACATTTTAGCATTTCCATTTGGTGTGGACGTAATGCTCCCGAAGTCCTCTCAGCGTCCACGGTCGGGTATAAGAAACTTTAAATGAAAACGCAACTTCTGAACAAAGTCGAGATACATTCGCTACTAGCTGTGCCCAGCGGTTTCACCCGATGTTTAGCTCATAAGTGTAGTGGCGTGCTATTATATAATAATAAAAATCTTTTGAAAATAGGTTCTGTCCAGAGATTAGGTATCCCTACCACGTCACAAACTTAGCCTCTTTATAATATTACCAACTCCTTTTCCGGAGAGGGTCAACCTTATCACTTAGAGCTATGAAAAATTGATTGCTACCGATTCCCCGACCATAAAAATAAAAATCGGTCAAGCCGTTTCGGAGGAGCATGGCAACCAAATTTGTACGAAAGAAAATTATTTAAGAGAGTGTAGATTTAGATGATGAAAATGCTGAATCGGTGTTATGCAAAGACAAATATCATGACGACTATGACGCGAACATTAGATATTTATACATTGGATTAAAAAAGTAGATAATTTTGTAAATTGGTGATACAATAAAGTTAAGCATGACATAATGATTCCATCACTCTTAATCACTCTCGTCAAACCACTGATGTCATTTATCGCGATTTTTGGGTTTTCCAAACGAGACTTTAAATTACATAAAAGATAGAAATAAACTCGTGGTCATCGTAATATCAATTACTTATTAATAGCCTATCGATCATTGTCCTATTGTCAGTACGCTAACACTAACGAGTGAAACTAAAAACCGTGCCTAATCAGTTCGTGATAACAGCATTGCTCACCTCTATATGAAAACATTGAGTTAGCTTTTCATAATATTTTGCCGATTCATGGACTGTATTATATTTTACAAGTTAGAATAATAAATATTTAGTTATAAGTACTTATCAATATTTTCTAATATATGTATGTTTATATTAGAATAAGGCACACATATATTTTTCTCGTACTCTCAGACACTATCGTACACATTTCGTTCTCATATCTCCTTTCGCAGTTATGTTAGCAGAAATTTCTTAAGAAATAAGCAGTACTTCTTAAGTCATTTTTTATAAGTTTTTTTCCTGTCTTTACTACTGTGTGTAGATACTTAAATGGTTAAATAAATAAAATAAACAACATGAAAATACTGGTGTTACTTGTTGAAAAATATGACATTTGAACCATGGAGAGACTTGGCCGTACATGTTACACACTCTCACTATCATCATCATCTGCTTAGCTTTTTCCTAACTATGTTGAGGTCTGTCGCATGCAGGCAGGTGAGTACCAATAAATTATATGGAGCGACTCTCAATATAATTTCAGTTAAAATACTTCAAACACAATGGAATTACATTATGCATGGTTGTTAATATTCTATGTTTTATTATAAGTTGAAATATTACGTGACGCTACATAATATATCAACTTAATAGACCAATCAATAAACTCTGGTTACAGTCCACTGGTGAGCAATAGCGTTTCCTAAACTGTGAAATAATTTGGTGGAATAATATCACTTACATAAACCCTTGTGGTTTCCAAAGGTTAGGTTAGTTAGAGGTGAACCAAACCAACATTTCGCCAGTTATGTTAAAGTCCCATATACTGTTATTCTTATTACATGGGCGATCCTTTTGCCATTAACCAGGCATAGAGTTAGGTTCCGTGGCTGCTGCCTAAGAATTCGTGATCGAAAAAAAAACTTGCTTTTTAAAGCCCGACCCAAGAATCGAACTCAGGACCATTCCTCAGTAGTCGTGCTTAGTACCATTAGATCACCGAGGAACTTAATGTCATTAAATAAATGTCGGATAAAGTTTTTACTGAATATAAATCTGAAAATAGCTGATAGAAGACTTCTAAAAGACACGACTCCAATTAAAAAATAATGACGTAATAAAAGCGTGCTCTAAGCACTTCAGTATAGCTCCACACAAACATAACTCGAGTTAATGAATGTTACGTCACATCACGTCTCCTTCTGGAAAGTTTCAAAGCTTCCGTGAGCAATTTATAGCGAGAATACGAGGGAACACTCCAATTCTGAACCATTTGAATCCATTAGGATTGTGCTAACATTTGTATAGGAAGGAAGGTTTACCTATCTATTCAATTCGTTTTTAGTATTGAAGAACTTTTACTATCAGCCCATTTACAGGGAAGAAAGGACACCCAAGCAGAAACAATGCCCAGGTATAATTCAGCCGGGGTTGCGGGTTGTTCGAAAGAGATACCGTGGCCCCGGTACATAAAGGGCAATAGAAGTAACATGGGTGGGTTTTAGTCAGTACAAGCCTGAAATTTCCCCCCGCTCCGCCCAAAGCGCGGGAAGTTATTTGATGAGTTCCCGTCCAAAAAAAAAGGTATAATTCAGTACAACATTCCGTCTCTGAAACCCTACATTGAAATTTTTCAAAAAAGATTTGCATTTCCATAAATTTTGACTGAGTGGTCTTTTCATAATATTTTCTACTAGCGACCCGCCGTTGCTTCGCACGAGTCCAATCAATGTACATACTAATATTATACACATAAACCTTCCTTTTGAATCACTCTATCTATTGCTAAAAACTGTATTAAAATCCGTTGAGTAGTTTAAAAGATTTAAGCGAAGAGACAGCGAAAACGACTTCATTTTAAACTATGTAAAGATGTGTTGAATACGTGGTAATCGTTTTTGCGTCGATGTCACACCCGCTTTGTAAAATAAAGTTAGTACAACACTATTATTTAAAAAAAAACCTTTACAAACTATTATTATATCACTTACCCTTGTCATTTGGATGGCAAGTAGGAAGACAAAAAAACAGTATTATCTGGTCCAACCGTGCAAGAGAGTAATATTAATGTAAAATAATACTAGGTAAGATTAACCTTTAGTACCATCAACGTGCGAAATTGAGTTTGAAAATGGCTTCTTAAATTTATGTCGGAAAAAACGTGAGCAGTTTCCGATGAGAAGGGGTGTAAAGTACTACGTTATGTAACGCTTACCTAAGGGTTGTATACAATGTGTATCCTATTTATATATGTTTATCTATTTTTCTATAGAACTGGTAGAAACAGCCCACAAAAGATCTAAGTTGTAATTTTAAAAGAGTTACAACTTTTCTACTGTGTAACTACATTGTTGCTATTCAAGCCATTGCATTAGGTACTCACTAGTGACTGATAACATAGTTTACAGTTTAAATGAACTTATTTACGAACCTACTTCAAAAGGCTTCCAGTCTTACCGGATTCGACGAAATATCATTATTCTACATGGAACAACTATTTGACTTCCACAACCCAGTTAATAACTGCGGTACGTTACGATACTTCTTGGTAAGACTGTTTGTACCTTCTTCACATACTTAGATGAACCCTCAGGAAGAAAAACTATTAAAGTGAAGTATATAGGAATTTAGCTCACTTGTTATAAGGGGTTTGCAGCGGACGAATATATAGACATATACACACCGATATATACACACATACAGACAGGGTCTAAAATAATAAACATTTCTCGTAACAACCAGGATCTTTAAGTCGCAACATTGAATAAATACACACACGTATTTTCCACTCAAAGAGCCTTTCAAGTGTAATTATAATAAAGATAATGGTAGAAAACTCAACGAACCCTCGAGTCCAAAGCAGCAACACATTCAGGCACCGAGAACAAATCCCTGCGGGGGGTCAGGTGCCACCAATCCCTTTCCATTTTACACTTCAGTCCATTTATAATGAGTCACTATAATACCACCATCACTGACCAACCAAGGCCGCACTTAACGTCACTCGAGAGAAACTACTTTTCGAACCGACGAAAAGTAATTTATCATTTTTATTATTGTTCCCAGTTAAAAACTAGCATTTTATATAAAAAATACCTTTATAACTTCTAGTTTCATATAGGTCGATAAATTGAACCTAACATGCATAAAATGATTTTATAGAAGCAGCGCCTGCAAGCTATAAAGCTAGAACGTTTTACACTTTAGCTAAAAGGAAAATGCTTTTCAATTTTCAGCGACGCTGGCGGCGACTGCATTTGAAGTGGACGGACGGAGTACGTAGCGGGAACAGCTATTATTATTTATTTAGTAGGAATGCGGCACCTCACGGTCGATACTTCAACCGTATAGACTTCTATTCTTTATGAGGTATTGTCGGGAAAATTGAGGTCGAATGGGTATTTTCTTGCTTGGGTAGCAGTTACCAACCCACATGATGTCTGCCTAAGACTGACCCTTGTTTATTTTTTGTAGGAATATTTCCTGACCCGTTCCATCCCTTTGGATTATCATAATTTAATGCTTGAAGCCTCAGTAAGTGTGTGTTAATATATGAAAGGGTCTGAACCTCAAATTTGAGGCGAGTATAAAGGTTAAAGCAGTGTTTATTATGCCTCAACAAATTTATAAAACAGAGCGAGGCTAGATTCGTAATTAAATGCTTTCAAATAATACTTTATGCTGTATCTTTCTGCTTAGCAGAAGAATTCATTTGGCTAAATGATAATAATTGATTTGTACTTCTATACTAATGAAATCAAGGTTTTGATTTGATTTAGATATGCCTAACTGCATATCAATCTCAATACTTTGATACGACACCCAGGACACTTCTTTGACATAAAATCAATTAACAACAACGTAACATAATCATTACCATTTTTCTAATTACATTCGAGTCATAGTAAACGACATTTCGATCGAGTACAATCCCTCGCGGGCTTAGCACAAGGTTCCTACGGCAATATTATCGGAACTAAGACCATTACCGCCGTCGACAGACCCGATACGATCACAAATTGTCCCAATTACACGAGTAGGTAATCGCCAACCTTCAACTTGATGTAAAGTGCCGACGGCGACAAATCTTGGAAACGTTACGTTCCGTACTTGGTCCGATCGATTCAGTTTTTATGAGGATTGACGTGGTTCTGGTTCATTAGAGGTTTCGTAAAGTTTGTACTAGCATTGACACTAATAACATCGTCATTGATAGATCTTAGTAATAGCTAATGGGATTAGTTGCACAAATAAATTGACATTTCGTTTATATTGGGCAACAAGACGAACTAACATCAGCACAAATCTACCGTCCTATGTAAGCCAAAGTAGTTTGTTGCCCGGTGTGTTTACAGAGCAAATATGAAAATACGAATTTATATGAGAAATTCTGCGAGCAATCAGGGAAGGCAAACTCGGCGACCGGTTCTGTCAACATAATAATTTTCAGCGAAAATAACTCATATTTTCCCCGTGACAACCTTTGTAGATACGTAAAACCCGGGCTAAGTACAGTCTGCAAAGAAGAATGTAAGACCAGGCTTGTCAGATATACATAGTTGAATTTTTCTTAGAAACCGATGGACGTTTTTAACTAAACTTGATTTTTTTTAATGAACTGTCTGTTTCCTATCAAATAAATGTAACTTTATTCGAAAACTTTCATGACATTTTCAGAAAATTTTAACTGTGTTTGGCCGGCCTTGTTACTCATCTCCTTTGCAGAATGTAAGGTATAATATTTTAAGGATGGCTAATCATCAAATTACTTTCCCGCACTATGCGGTGCGGGTGGGACTGGCAGACTTTTACTGACTAAAACGGGGCTGCGGTATCTCTTTCGAACAACCCGCAACGTTTATATTCTGGCATTAACGTTTATTAGCACAATCAATAAGAGTTGCGTCTTGTTCTGCGATTTCGGCGGTCTCTCCAGTCCTGTGCCCATAACCCTTGCCGGAACGCCTATACCGATCTGCTCCAACTTCCGGTACCTCGGGTCGCTTGTCCAAGGGGACGGCGAAGTAGACCGAGACGTAACGCACCGGATCAACGCAGGATGGATGAAATGGCGACAGGTCACTGGAACAACTTGTGACCCACGGATGCCCCTCAAGTTAAAGGGGAAAATATATAAGTCCGTGATTAGACCTGTTGTACTGTATGGGTCAGAATGCTGGGCTGTAAAAAAGGTGGATGAAAAACGATTGCATGTAGCGGAGATGAGAATGTTGAGGTGGATGTGTGGAGTGACAAGAATGGATAAAGTAAGGAATGAATATATTCGAGGAAGTTTGAAAGTTGCGCCTGTTACAGAAAAGATGAAAGGAAGTCGTTTGTCTTGGTATGGACATGTAATGAGGAGGCATGAAGGACATGTGACTAAAAGAGTAATGGATCTGAATGTTGATGGACGGAGAGCGAGAGGAAGGCCAAAGAAAAGATGGATGGATTGTGTAAGGAATGATATGAAGGAGAAAGGAGTAAATGATGCCATGACGTCTGATAGGGGAGAATGGAAGAAGAAAACGTGTTGCGCCGACCCCAAATAGAATGGGACAAGGGCAGGAAAATGATGATGAATAAGAGTTGCGTCGACGACTCATTCTATATAGCTTTTCAAGATGAAATACAGGAATTTATGTTTTTATGCTATATTCCTGAGATATTAGGGGTCTTTTGATTGAAAGAAGAACTATAAATAAATAGTTATTTGAATTGTCTTCACTGAGTACGGTACATAAAATATTATATAAATAGACCTTTACCTAGCTTTAAAAATTTACATAAGTAGTTTAGAAAAAAACCACGTGGCTTTTTACGCAAGGTTTTTCAGAAAATACGTATGTAAAGACACAACGATCAATCTCTTTGGATCCTTTTGTATTCAGTAACGGGACGTGGCGCTGACAGCCTGACGGTACAATGTTTAAATTGTTCGCCTGTAATAAAGTGTAAACACAACTACATACAAAGAACATTCGAAAATAACAATTTAAATAAAAACGCGAGCTTGAAATAAACGACGCGATTTAATGTAGCAATTTGGGCTTGAATGAGGTTATAACAGTTATATCCATTTCACGAATCTGAATAAGATGTTGATTTGATCATAAACGATCATAATACTCTTGTATGACGCAATACTAGTCTTCATTAATTGCCAAAAGAGTATGTTACGACACTTTCCGTAGTTTCTGTTTACCTCATGAGAAGAAGGCGTGAGTTTATTTATGTCGTATTTATATACAAATGAATATTTTCCCAATTTTTTTTATTTATGCCTGATTGATGGCAATAAGCTCGGCCCCAATCTGGCGACAGCCGACATGTGCCCTTCTGCCTAACCCTTCGGGGATAACAGGCGCGGTGTTATGTTCCCTAACTAAGAGCTACGTCAACAACAAATGGGCTGCCTGTCATGTAAAAAAATGGCTCATTTTCTTAGTCAATTAATCCACGGAAAAGGCAATTAGGTAGCAGATCTTTTTTTTGGAATTTAGGCCTTAATGAAAGTAAGTGAAGCGGTCTCTTCTCTTCATTTTTCTTTTGACCCTCCATTAGGGAAAAGATAATTCTTTTGAAATTCACGGCAATTAGTACACGCGGAATTTGATAAATGGATGTAGATTCTGGCTCCATTAAGGTTCAGAGGCAGTTCAAGGGGGAAAAAGAGGTTCTCTCCATCATAGTAATTTTTTTTTGTTCTACACCATACCAACCTTCTATTTACCGAAATTTTGAGGGTCCGAGTTTTTTTACCATTGCACTTTATTTACCGCAATGTTTGAAAAGCGTAACATTAATTTGTACTTCAAAACGTATTTTTACACCCCAAAAGAGTAGAGTTATTTTAGTTTAATGTAAGTACTGAATGCATTGTTGATGGCTACGTGAAGGGTTGGTTGTAATAACCCTGTAAAACTCCAGCATAATCAATCTTAAAAGTACCTACGTAGTCTACTTTATTGAAGGAAAGTATAATCATACTAAATCGTTTTATTTTTCCCCATTTGCAGTACATGTCCTCATAACTTTCTGCCATAAAATCAACATCAACGCACATACTTCTGCTAAAGACCTAAATACTCCTAGTTCCTGATGTCAGCAAAAACGACGTGAAAATCATGCTGACGGTTCATATTTCACTAATGTTTTCCTCTAATTGTTCCCAAAAATAATATGGTATGGTAAAGTTTGTACATAACCAAAATGCACGTTTCAAACTTGTCTAGCCTGAAAACATTGACCTAATGACCAGAAATTAGCGTTTTTGTTCACATCAAAAGTCATGGTCAGGTTTTGCACCCAAACTAAGAGCTAATTATTTGTGAACTTAGCTATTATTATATGACGTATTATTGGATGACTAGTGATATTTATTTTTCCGTCTATTTTACCTTACACTGTATTACACGTGTTTTAAGAATTTAATTAGATTCGAATACTAAAACATTATTCAACGATTTAGCATTACTAGGCAGTGATACGTAGACTTTTTTTTTTTTTTTTTTTTTTTTTTTTTTTTCGTGTGGAAATCCTCAATGGATGTCCTCCGCCTTTGCGGAGGGGTCTGTCAGACTCCTACTGACTAAAACCACACGGTGCTCCTTCTCGTCACTTCTGGCTGGGGTGCGGGGACACATTTGCATTCTACACAATCACCCCAGCAGTGACGGTTTGCTTGCGGCAAACCCCTTCTCAGGAAAAGGGGAGGAGTGGACTACTCCTCTCCCTGTCATTCTTTATAAGAGGCACGCGGAAACACCACGCGACGCCAACTCAGGTCTATATGCTAGGACAACAGACTTCCTCAAGTCCATTGTTAGCAGGCCATTTTATGGGGGGCGGAAGAGGGCATTGTCGGCCCTCCTCCTGCGCCCAGATCTTCGGGTGCGGGAGGGTACGTTGGAAGATTTCTCCCTCTCCCTTTCTGCTGCCTCTTTTGCTGTCATAACTTCTTCGGCGAAGGCAGCTATTGCTAGCCATGAACTCTCGCTACTAGCCATACATCTAATTATAGCTGGAAGCGAGAGGTCCACCCCTATTTCAGCTACCAGGGTGTTGCGCTGTTCCACCCATGCAGGGCACAGCTCGATGGTATGCTGTGCTGTATCCTCGCTGCAGTCACAGTGATGGCAGCGGGGTGTCGTCTCTCTACCGGCAATGGAACACAGGTACTTACCAAAGCAGCCATGCCCTGAGAGTATCTGTGTCAGCCTAAAGGTAAGTACTCCGTGGCGCCTTTCTACCCAGTCCAAGAATACTGGTTGGAGAGCTTCGATGGTCTTGAAGCCAGCCCCAGGCCGTGACAATCTTTCCACCCACTCTGCCATCACTGCGTCTCGAAGCAGACTTTGTTGGTGCTCCAAAACTCTTGTTGGAATCTGTATTCCTACATCCTTGCGCCAAATATAAAGGGTCGCTAGTGACCTTGCTTCTAAGTCCCATGGCACCGACCCAGCCAGAGCACAAGCTGCCTCGCCGGATATTGTGCGATATCCACGTATAGCACGGACCGCCATCACTCGTTGCGGTTTACGCAGTAGAGCGACACCTCGACTAGTAATTTCGCAGGCCCACACAGGAGCTCCGTAGAGTGCCATTGATCTTATGACTCCTATGTATAGCCGCCTACAGCTATCATGGGGACCCCGGAGATTTGGTAGAAGACGGCTAAGTGCGCCTGCAGCACCCATCACTCTTGGCACAAGACGTTGGAAATGCGCATCAAAATTCCAACGACTATCCAGCACGAGCCCTAGATACTTCATGGTCGTTTGAATCTGGATTTGGACCCCACTGATGACAAAGTGAGATCCAGAAGGGGGCGCTTTACGGGGTCCATGGAAGCAAATAGCCTCCGATTTGCTCACAGCCACTTCTAAGCCAAGCATTCTGATTCGGGCGACCACCTGTGCCACACCCGCTGTCGCCAGTCGCGCAGCTTCTCTAAAGGTCTTCTCACGTAGTGATACGTAGACTAGTTTAACTTTTTTACTTCTTAACGAAAACAAATATGCTAAAAAGCAGGTTAACAAATATAGTCGATTGGCATAATTACTTATTTTCGCTTCGTATTTCCAATGAGCTGCCCGGGGCAGGAGATCGGGCCTGTTAATTATATTTCCCTCACCCTGCTCAACTCAACGGTGTGTTTTTAAACGTAGCTATTATAACAACGTGAGCTTTACTGAGCTGCTGATATAGCTTTCAGAATGTAGGACACAGGGAACGAGAAACATTTAAAAGACATGCTTAGTTCTTTCAAAGCATGGTAAGATAGCAAAATAGGTGAAAAACGACAAATTGTTGTTGTACGGTCACGCTTAGTTGCATTTTCTATGACTTATTAACAATAACGAGCGCGTTTCAGTAAGGTGACTCAACTCGCCCATAGAGTAGTAGACATAGATAATAACCTCGTTCAAGAGCAAGGGCGTAGAATAGCTAACTGGCATTCTAGCAAGGGTACCTGCGACGACTTGGCACTGAGTCAATATTCACTACAACGCATGATAGTAGGCACACCCAGCGCTACATCACTAACAGAGCGGTCTAATCAAGCTAACCACATACGTACTATTTTACATGTATTTGTTGACATAGCACTTGAAGAGACCATGTTTAATTGTAGGATAATAAGCGTTAACCCATTAGCACATAGAGCGGTTTTACGCTGCAATGGGAACAGTTTTAGTATTAATTTATGACGCCGCAGAGAGCGAAAATAACTTATTCATACGATTCATTTCATTATCGTTGTGCTTTTACAAGTGCCATAATCATGTAATGATACTCAACGATGTAAGTAACTTCTGTAAGCCTTACTACATCGGTTTTTTCTCAACAACGAAAAAGTCGAATATTCGACGAATTCGTAACTAAATTGCGTCATGGGAACTACAGATATAATAAAGGACAATAAGCCTGTTGTTCACTTCCGTAAATACCGTCGATATTGTTCACCGGCAATGTCTTGTGGTTTAGAATTTCCTCTTACGCATCAAGTTACGTTTTATTTACGTTATCCCCAATGTTCTTCATGACAGTAGAGTTAGTCAGAGTTCGAATAGTGCTTTATGGACTATGTTATTTTAGAACATGGGTTTCGATTGCTATTTAAATAAATAGTTAATGTTTCAATCAAAATATGTTTTTTTTTAAAATACTGGTATTCGGTACAAGAAGCATTATAAAGTAGCTTATTTATTTTATTCGTTACTTTAATATTTATGATTGCTGTCTAAATGACAGCGATCATAAATCATTTATTTCGGTAGCGCACCCGAGACCGAGGCTTTTAACAGCTAGGCACATTTATCATTGTCAAACTTAAATTAGTAGGCTTAAATATTGTTTAATACTAGTGTATTATTAAAGTAGGTCTACCGTAGTCATCTCTACTAAATGAAGCTCTATTAAAACAGTTGAAGCGAGAGCATACAGTTTAAGCCAGCTTTGATCCTTTGATCAAAGCTAAATGAGTTGTCTTTGCAACTCATTTTTGAATAATTAAAACGTCAACTTGGTTACAAATGGACGACGACAAACAGATTGTGTTAGTCTGTGCGACGCTATATTATTGTATATGTGTATTTCGGAGAATAACATATAAGTACTGAAGGTAGTAAAGGAACCCGGAGTTGCGGGTTGTTCGAAAAAGATACAGCGATCTTGCAACACAAAAAGCAAAAAAGGAACACTGATGGGTTTTAGTCTGAGACTCCCCTCCGCTCCGCCCAGAGCGGGGGAAGTTATTTGATGATTTTTCATCCCTAAAACCAAGGTAGTAAAGATAAATGATGAAGGAGAGAGTCGTAAAACGTAACAACCTATTTTGGATATTAGTATTAAAACAAAACTACCTATTTAAAACTATTATTCTCTCAGAATAATCAATAGACAGTTTCAAATAAGTAGGTAGTTTTCTACCCCTCCTATTTAACCAAGAATTGTTGAATATCAACGTAGGTACTTCGCCTCTCCTGTTTTCGCTGTAGCTTGGTACGGGTGACATTAGTGAAATGAACCATTCCTCTTCATTCTAGAATATTACCACGATTTAAGTATATAGGCTTTATCCTGGATAACATTATCGTAAAGGACTTCCTATCATAGCAATACATTCGATCATTAAACTTGACTTTTCATCATTTAATGTTACCCGCACATGCTACAGTGAAAACAGTATTATTCGTTGTAAATTACTATTACAATTCAGATTCAAATTTCATGCTAACGGGGAAAAATTTTGTCAATACAAAAGTGCAGCCACATGGTATAATGAAAAAAATGCTTTGAGTATGAGTTTTAAGTATGAACGCAAAAGGATGGCGGCTGTATGGTATCTGAGTATATGGACCAGTTTAGAACAAGAAAATAGGATGAAATCAGTTTGTCTATTCCTACTGTAAACTGTCGTCTGTCTGCTCAAGCATTCACACAACTTTAACCTTTGAATTTATATCATTACTAAATTCTAAAATGGCAACATTCGAGTGAGTCTGAACTGTTGGGTACATTACTGGCGAATGTTCCGTGGAGCGCGCCGTAAAAGTTTCGCAAGTTTATAATAATATTAATGAAAGATCGCTTTGTTTGAAACTTAATTGAAATTAATTAGGTAAGCGTGTGCCATGGAGTTTTTAAAAGGAATTTCGACTTCGTGATCCTTGGCTTTCAAGTATGTATTTACTTTTCTCTACTAACTACATATTTTTATTTAATAACCGAACATAAAATGTGCTCAGTGAATAAATGTGCGCAGTCGGGTAATTAACGTGACATTTACGAGTATTTTGTTAAAATTAACGTTTCAACATCGGCCGTATATCTTGCAACGCTGCAGGCTTTTTTTTTAAACTCGGGTCTCCGATAGAAGTAATCTACGTTAAAAGGAAAAATTACGGAGAAAATAAAACAATGCAGGTCAATCTAGTGTTCCGTATACCTATAATAGCCTCATCAAGTACAACTTATGCAATCGATATCAACTTTCATGCAAGCACAGTGAGCGACTAAGCAAGGATATACGGCGGGCGTGCCGGCTAGCCTAGCTCTTAGGACGCCTAGATACCGACCGAGGTTAGTAACAATAGCCCAGTCAGACAATAACCTACATTCACACAATACTGGGTTTGGTTACCGGAGGACTTTGGAAGTATTATTATGGAATACGATAGTACCTAGGGTGAGCGTTTATATTTCCGGGTGAATTTCTTTTGTTTATTTCACTTTTAGACAAGCTTTGAGTAAGCTTCGTAAAACTTTGGCAATATACATAACGCACGGTACAGATACGTTAGCTTGTTTTGTTACATTTGCTTTCTTTTTCCAATCTTGTAAACTTTTCCAATATAAAGCCAAAGTTTTCACAATCTTCCTATCGCTATCAATCTTATTACGTGAAGGTCGAAAATGCCCAGTTTATCGTAATTCACCACTGGACATTTACAAAATAATGTAAGTTACTTTAATCAATTCGCGAAATGCCACATTCCCAGCTGACTAATTAACACTTAGTTAAACAAACAACTCAACGTCATAACCACGTCAATTTGGCGAACCGCGCGTAAATGCGACCACAGCAATTAAAATTTTGTCCCAAACAGCCTCAGATACGCAAGAATCACACAAACACCACTTCACACCGACTGCGTGAAGGTTCCACCGTTTACATAGCTTTTATAACACCGTGGAACCAAGTAATCGCGTTGCCATGGCAACTGTAAGCCGCCCCACAAACTAAGGCTTAAGGCGTGTTTGAGGATTACCGAGTCGATGATTCAATTAGCTGTGACATGCAATCACCCTTATTGAATCTATACACACAAAAAAAACGTGAATTAATGCTTGGGCAAACATATCACGGGTACGGGTTACTATGTGAGTTATGAAAAGCTTTTCTTTGTTCACAGTGTTTCGTTTAAATATTCATAATAATCCTTTGTTAGGAGTGAAAATGGACGTTATGAAATGGAAGTTAAAACCTGCGTAGTGAACACATTAAATGTAAATGAAACATTTATGAAGTAAAAGTCTTACTTTCAGGTTTTCATAAAATTACCATTTGTTGTAATAAAACGCGGGTAGATGGACTGGAAGTTACGTATTCATTGTTGTGGAAAAGAAAATGAGTCAAAGGAAAGAAAATATTTTTGCTAGTATTCGTTTACGTACCAAAAATAAGCTGTAATTTTGTTTGGGTACATATTGGGTAGGTCTGAGAATCAGCTAACATCTATTTTTCATACCCCTAAACCTCAGCGGGTGAAACCGCTGGGCACAGCTAGTATGTTATAAACTTCACATTGAAAGCAAAAAACGAAAAATGATATAAAATCACAAAATAAGTGCTACATAGTAATTTACGCCTGAAAAAACTTTTTCGCTGAATTATTCATTCTATCAGCGCTCTCGAATAAATCCGCTTATCTCAATGAAGTATTAATATAAAAAAAACGATAACGTAATCCATTTTCGGATATAACTAATGAAATGCAAATTTTTATCTTCACCTCACGCGGTCGGTATTGTTGTGACCTAGTTCGATAGGCGTCTGCGAGTCTAGTCGTTAAGTGAATACGTAACTTTTATCTGTACCGGCTGTTCGAAAAGTGTTTTATTTAAATGTTTGGAGATTTTAGGACAAAGGTACAGGTGAAATCCTTTACTATCGTAGAATGTTTTGATAATTAAAAATAAATAATGAGTAAGTAAACTGAAAATTGGATATTTGGATCATTCGTGAAATACTCATTTCCAAAAAAAGCTTTTAAAGGGGTCCTTTTGGAACATAGGGAGCAGGTACACGCCTGTCCATTTTCAAGTTATGAGTGCGTTTATGTGTCCTCAGTGAAAAAAGACAATAAGTCACCTCTTGTCAGCCTAACATGGCAAGAAAACAGCATCTTACGAGTCACTTGAGAAAACACAACGATGCCCAAGAGAGTCTCGTAAATTATCGGCTTCGATTATCTCGCGACAAGCCACGTAACATCTAACGTTTTATTTTATGTTTTCGTATCTTAATTCTGAGAAATTCGTGCTCACTTTGTTGTACTTTTTGATCAGTCTTTCTAGTCTATGATTAATTGATTTAAATTTACATAGCTCTTATTCACCCTAAAGCCACAAAACAAAGCCAGTTAAATCATAATAAATCAAAGGACAAAATTCGATTCATTTCTCCAAGTAATAAAGATTGACAGTCGACTTTGCTCGTCCCTGAAAATCCCCCAAGATTTCAGCGGGAGCCGCAATATCTTTTGACGAGACGCAACCGACAAAGAAATAGATAAAACGAAACATTGCCCGAATTGTGCGAGCAATCGAGGGGAATAAAATGAAATGACGACTTTAATATTACTTGCATATACCCATTTACCGATAAAACAATTCTATTTCTTAGCTGAAGAACTCAAAGGCAAATATTTCTCTAGGTCCAGAATGTGCTCGATCGGGGGTATTCGCTGTATAAGGGGCCGAAGTGTGCGACTACAAAGGAAGAATGCTAATCTTCAAAGGCGCCAGAAAGCTATAAGGGGATGGGAATGACGTCACCAACTAACCCTGGCGGCTTTATATATCGTATATAGTAAAAAGCGTTCTATGTTTCTCAATTTTAAAGCTATGTAGAGTGATGACGCATGTTAAAATTGCTCAGTCATACAGTTTACAGCTTCAATCGATTATGACAGACATAATATTTAGATACGTTATAACGGATTGACAGCGGCCACAATTTCAGATTCAATAGTGATGAGGCAAAAATTTTGTTTGACTATATCATTGACTTTTATTTGGTTTAGTCCAATGACTCTAATGTTCAATGTTTACAGATAATTTATTTTCCGCGTAGGAAAACTTTTGTAATAAATAGGTGACAGTGTAAACATAATGTTGAAAGTTCAACCTTAAGTACTAACACATTAGGGTAATAACTTGTTAAGCTTTACTAATGTTAGTTACTCTGGGAAACTTAGTTTTCCGTTCCGGCGCCGCAAGGAAGGTTCTACTTAGAGAATTTGGTCGACGGATGGATTATTTAGAAGTTAACACCTAACTTAGGTACGAGAAAGGCCTTAAGTTAATCTCGACTGTTAATTACACTTCACACTAACATTTTGAAGGCGAAAGTTGCATGTTTGTGTGTGTATGTTTGTTACTCCTTCACCCTTAGACGTTTGGGCAGAGTTGGATGAAATTCATGATCAATTCATTTGTGAGATAGTGACCACGTAGAAATAGTGGCTTCTTGATCTGAACCAGTATATCTACTTTGAAAAACGATCACCTACCTATTTCTTGTGCTTTGGCAGCGTAGATGAAAAATATTGAAAAACAAATATCAAACGACAAAATAGTAAGTTTTATTCTGCATCAAACTAATTAACGTGTAAAATATCGATGCTGACCTTAAACATTAAACGTATTGCAGTGAAACCAGTGCAATCTAAGGTCTTATTACTTGATAACGCTATCAATTTATCATTATAAAAGATCAAAACGAGATATGACATACAATCTGATAAAACTGTTTAGTTTGTTATTCTTAATTAGCCTTGTATGTAGTATCTATTGGTTGTAGCGGTACAAAACACAATGTTTTTGTGGATAACGTAAATACCTCTGGAGGAACATAAGGAGACGAGAAAAGTAGGTAATATAAATACCTAAGAAGTTTCCAACAATTCGTTTCCATTTTCTTTAGGAAACTTTCGTGATGATTTTTAGTGTTCTGTATCTCAAAAGGTTAAAACGAATCACTTTGTTGTCAGTCTGTTTGTCAAGACCCTTTATCTTGGGAACGTGTGGAGGCATGGACGTGAAATCCTTACTAATATTATCAAAGCGAAAGTGAGTTTGTTTGTTACGTCTTCACGCTTACATGGCTAAACCGATATTTAGAGACATAGTTGGGACCCTGGAGACGGACATAGGCTAACTTAAAAAAAAAGTGATAAATGAGGGAGAAAGAGGGAAGAAATGAGAAAACTTAGCGTTGCTATCACAATAAATAAGGCGCTAGAGCGAAAACTACAAGTAGCAGGTTCCTGCAAATCAGGAAAAGTGAACTGTGGTACCCGAATTAAACGAGCGAGCGAAGCCGCGGGCAAAAGCTAGTGGTAATAAATAGATACTTTAGTGCTGTAATTCAGCACAGGTTTCCTATAATTCATTTCCTAGTCGATCGTGACATTTGTGACTTTGCAAGGCCAGGGTCAAAAGCAAGTCACCTGCAAATAGCAAACCAATAACATTTCCATTAAACCTTCTATTCGAATTTATGAACGCATTTATTTTTAATTGGTAGATCTCTATGCCAATATTTAAAAAATCTGTCAGTTATGTGATGGAAGGTTTATTTATGAAACATAAACTGGAATACACAGTCTTCCAAACATATTGTTAAAAACAAATAAATGTTTATTAGAATGGTCATATTCAACGGTAGCGTTGCGTGAAAGATATCCCGAAACTGTTTCTTTGCTATGTTAATAAATAGATTATTTCGCATAAATAAAGTGAATGAGCAAGAAAATAACATCTAGTAAACCCACTACCCGCTCATTTGGTCTCATTATGTATAAGGTTAGCTTAGTAAAATAGCCTACACCAGACAAGTTAACGATAATAGACAATTCATTATGTCAATTAGTGAATATAAACGTAAAAGATATGAGGCCTCAAACACATAATGATACGTGATAAAAGTAAACTAGTAAATCAGGGCTCAATAGCGGTTTAACTGCCCGCAGGTAGGTCCGGCAAGGTTTTGATCATGACCAAGCACATAGTGCGACCTTGTGCCGTTACGTCACGACACACCCACGAACGAGCGTGTGCAAGTGACGGGACGTGACTGTCTGTCTATCTGACGAGTCAGTCTACGTGATATTCCCAATACATGGAATTTTACTTAAGAAAACAATGATTAGAAAGTACTTGATTAAATAAAATGAGAAAGGAGAGTTTTCCAAAAATAAAACGTAACTATATTAATTAACCCGTATTTGGTTCTATTGTTTTGTTAGTTCTAACGACGTGAAACTCATGAAATATTCATTAATTAAATAAACACTGAAATAGGCAGTGAGTTTGGACGCGCAAGTTACACAATAACTATATTATTTCATTGCTGATATTATCTACCTATATGAACTTATCGTATCGTACGTTAAACGAGTTAAAGCTATACCTATAACTTTCAAGAAAATCCAAGAAAATTCAATGGAAACAACAAATTTCTCTAAGTATACTAGAAAAACAAGTTTTAAAGTCAGCAGCTGCAGTAAGCAGCTTTTCCTACGATTTTCCTAGAAAAAACTTGGTGAACAATAGAATTTATTGTATGCTCTAAGGAAATAAAGAACAGCTCAGAGGCTAATACATAAAAGGTTTTATTTATATAAAACGTTGCCCCATAATAGGAATGTCTCCTGTATCGTTGGTGCGTTTACAAACATTTATACTCACATACACAAACAGAGACCCGGACCAACTATCTGTAGGCCATACAATATTTGTTCCGTGCGGGAATCGAACCCGCGACACGCAGCGCAGCAGTCGATCGCTTAGCCACTGCGCCAACAGTGTCGTCAAACAGGTTGATCGAAGACTTTTATAAAGGAAAATGTTTAAATGTATTTAATCATTGCTGTTAATTCAATTATATTTGTGTAACTGACAGACATGTTTAACAAAATTTAAGATTTTCTGTTAAAATATAAATACGATTTCTATTATTATAGATATGCTTATGATTTACAGTATAACCCCAGTATAGTAGTACAATACCAAATAGCAGTAGACCCGACATTCATTGACGACGTGGAAAATCAATATTTATATTGACTTCAGAACTGACGAATGTTTGCTTCGGGTTGGCACAGGTTACTTGGAAACCGAATAGTCTGGCTTACCGAAATAGACTATTATATCGATTGAAATGCGTTCCAATTTAATGAATAGCACCAAGATGAAAGGCTCCATATTTGAGTATTGTTAACTATCATAATTTAGGAACGTAAGTGACTTATTGGTTGAATAGTTCCAAGATGGAAGGCTCCACATCTAATATATAAAATTCTCGTGTCACAGTTTTCGTTCCCATACTCCTCCGGCTACTCCTACGGCTGGACCGATTTAAACGAAATTTTGTGTACATATCGGGTAGGTCTGAGAATCGGCCAACATCTATTTTTCATACCTCTAAGTGAGCAGCGGGTGAAACCGCTGGGCACAGCTAGTTTAAGTATAATAAAATAAATACAATAATTAAAAATTATCGTATTTTAGGGACGTTTGTTTATTGGTGGCATAAAGAAAGCCTATACTTGTTTAGTGAGTCAGCCCACTGTCTTTTGTGATAAGATGTAATAATACGAAGGTTTAATAAAAACAAACCTGCAAACTTCCACAATACGAGACTGGAAAGTCAGGTGAAAAATGTTTTCACCTAATGTAGTGAGGTAAAGGTATTATTAAGTGACTCCTTTGAATTGTAGCAGTAATATAAGTTATATACCCGTGGTATAATTATATGCCTAGTGATATCCCGAGAGCCAGTAATATGAAGGCGATTTATAATTACTAAATAGACTAACTAGCTGGCGCCCGCGGCTTCGTCCAAGTGATGATCGAAAAAAAAGTATCCTTTGTGTTATTTCAGATTATAATCTACCTTTGTGCTAAATTTGATCAAGATCCGTGCAGCCGTTTTGCCTTGAACGAGTTACAAACATCCATAGTTTTATACATCCACCCATCCTCAGAAACATTCGCATCCTTACTAATATTATAAAAGCGAAAGTGAGTTTGTTTGTTTGTTACCTCTTCACTTCTCTTTATACAAAAAAAGGGAAAACTTAGCGTTGCTATTACAAATCAATAAGGCGCAAGGGGAACTGTGTTACCTGTGTAACCTGTGTTGTTGTGTGAATTTAACGCGAGCGAAGCCGCGGGCAAAAGCTAGTTTATAATATTATTAGGAAGTACAATAAAGTACGAAGGATCTAGCGATATAATTATTAAAAAATCAAGTGCTAGTCAGAATCACGCACCGAGGATGCTGTACAAACTTGCGACATAAACGGCCATATCTCTTGACTGCGTAGACTTGAGAGGTATAATTTTCACAGCTTCAAGGGACTACAGACCTGAGTATGTGGTTTTAACTTCAATTGTACACCTGTCCCTGTTTTCCCGAGATAAAGGCTCTTTACGGACAGACGGACAACAAAGTAGTCCTATAGGGTTCCGTCTATATACTGGCAAATTGCTATAACTAAATAAATCTACTATAACTATCTTACTGCGACAGAATGATTGAAAACATATATATGTTTCATAAGATGTTTTGAATATTGCTATTTTAATTATGTACGGTGTTAAGTTTCTCACAATGCAAAAGTAATTTGAATTATTAATTTTAACGGCAATGTATTCTACTTCGAAATCTAGACGTAGCTATGAATTTAGAAACTACGCAGTAATTGTACGAGAAATGGGGTTAAACGAATGTTAAATTGTTGTCTTAATTGCTATGTACAGTCATGAACACCAATATGCAAATACTCAGAAAATTTAAAAAGTGATTTTCTCCTACCGTACAGACTAAAATTTAATTTTGGTACGATAGCAGTATTCTTAGAACTCATTTACTTTTCGTTAATTAATTTTTATACGTATTTATAAAAATACGTGCATACGTATATACGTATTTTACATTTTTCTTATCAAAACTAAAAAAAAAATAGTAGTCACCGGTTTTAGGAACAGGGTCCAAGCTACCGGCGTTCAGGGCTCCAGAGAGAGGAATCTCCTAACGATACAAGCTAGAACTAGATAGAACTATTATTTTTATGAAATAGATAGTATTTTAAGGTTGCTATCGTTATTTCTCGCGCAAAATCGCTTTAAATTTAGAAAGTTAACATACTGATGCTCGTGAGTGTACACAGGTTTCATTTTATACTTAGTTACTACTTTAAAAAGTGGACACAACGTAATTAAAATAGGATGTTTTTGTATGCACTTTAGTATTAAGCCATTATCTATAATATAAAAGAGAAAACCACTGACTCACTAATCACGAAATCTCAGAAAATATAATTGTTAGGAGTCTCAAATTCCGCATGGGGGATCCGATAAGGACGTGAGTGCTCACTAGGGGATTATGCAAAATTCAACCTCTAAGGGGATAATGCAGGGTGGCAACGTCTGTATGGGAGAACGCGATTTTTTGGCCGAATTTGGCCTTTCACAAAATTAATAGACTCAATAACATTACGCTACGACATTAAGGCGCTGAGGAGCGGATGAACCGTCGCGCAAAGCTATTTGGGTATATTCTGTTCATTATATTCTGTTTGGTGGTGTTTAAAGTGACATAGGTACTGACACATTGACCTGCAAGTAGTGTTACCAGGTAATGGTACTGAAGAGTTACGACGTATTGAAATCTGTAACATGCGAATGTATTTTGACCAATAAAATGAACAATTGAATATTAATACTTTCCTCACGCAGCTGCTTTTCATTACCATTATTATGATCTATAACTATTCTATTTGCGATAAAGTTGATTCCGTACAGTTTAAATAGCACTTTTAGTGATCTTGGTATTGTTAGACAAACATAAAGATGCTAATAAATTGCGAAGGTAATGTTAGTGTCGTAAACAATATAAACACTAAATAAACGCTTCGTTGTTAAGGTAAAATAAACGTGACTATCATCAGTCAGAAAACGACTTGAAGATTCTTGATAAGATTTTTATCAATAGGTAGTTTTCTTTAGTTCAAGAATGGTTCTGAATGTAATAGAAACCATTCCTATTGGTTAAAACAAACTTTGATTAGAATGAGTTTCAATCAATACTTACACGACGTAACCATGGCGAACTGTGAGTCAATGTCAAATAGATTTTGCTTAGTCATTCAGTATAATATCAAAATCATTGCACACGATATTTTAATCAAAACTGGCGAGTTACATAGACATGTGTTCTTGCCTTTATTCTTGTTAAAACTATATAAGCGCACCACGTCACCCCTCCAGACAAATCGGTGACCCCTTTTAGAACTCGTTCAAATATGCCTAGGGAGTCGTATTCTCTAAAAGAGTAGGGATGCTTAGAGAATGGGTTCCAGCAGCTTCCCCATGTAAAATGCTGTTAAAAAGCGTGTTCTAAGTTTACTTGTGATTTAAAAGTGAAAACAATGTTATTCAAATAAGGCACAACTAATTGATTCGTTACGATGTCGTCAAGCAAACTTAGCTCATTTGAAAAATATAAATAAACATGGTGTAACATAATAAGCGCAGGTCCTCACGGGTGATCTTTTGGACCATGAAAGGAATAACTTTTGTTCTTTGACGTTTGGAAACACATAACCTTTTTTTAGTTTTCCCATACATATTATTTGCCTGGTCACGTTAGTTCCTATACAAAGTCTATATTTTTCTGAGAATTTCAAGGTCTCGTGGAATAAGAGTTGTTCAGTTTCATGGTCTGATATACCACAAGGGAGGTCTTGCGTTTATAATATTACATCTTGTATATGATGATTCCCAAAATTTTGTTTTCTCAGTAATAATCCCTGACATGAAATTATTTGCATTTCAGAAAAGATAGCATACAATGTTTATCTTTGATGTCTTTCTATAGATAACAAACAGGTTTTTTGCTTGATCAGTTACATGATCTGTGAAAAAATGAATTCTTCTTTATTCCGAAATTCGTTTGAGTTTTCTTCACTTGGTCGGAAAATTTACATTTCAACAAGCATGGTTCAACAGATTTCGTGAGTTCATAAAAATGTTATTATTTATATCAAAGCAATAAAACTACAGCAATTAATCAAATTCGTAGCGTGGGGGGCCGGAAGTGTGCCAATGTCAGGGCGAAATATTTCCTCATAGCATTGCGCTCGCGATTCTATAGCCATCATAACACGGAATTATCTAACAACTGTAATAAACACGTCCTAAAGTAAACATTCATTACTATACTAAATGTTTGCTATTAAATTCTGTGATTTGTATGTAAATACCTGTTACTAGCTTAGGAATTAGATATTTACACCTAACATAAAATTCATGGTAATGCGTCATTGTATTTCAATGTTACGGCTCTACTTCATCCGTCTCAATCAGTTCCATTACAAACAAAAAAAAACAAACAGTTTTTCAACATTTCTACCAAAACATTGTAATGTAACGGAATCCTTGTTTAGCTACCGCAAGTTTGTTGACATACCGAACCACGTGAACTTTGACGCCGGGTGTAAAGTTCAAAACAAACATTTACATGACAATTGCACGGCGGATGTGAGCTGACACCGGTTTTGACACCTGACACTATAGTTTCTCTATACAAACTAAACCGATGCACATATGGATAAATACGATTAGCTGTAAGATCTGAACACTTCCGCCAAGTCGGAACCATGACCTAAACAAAAATACGCGGTCATCAATCTCTTGATTTACCAATGTAAAACAATGAAAAGTTACCTTGTTGAGTCCTGGGTGCCGGAGGCGGTCTAGGCCGGAGACTTGGCTCGTAGCCGTGCTGTCTCCGGAGCCCCATAGTCCGATGCGATCACGTTCCATGTCGTGCGTACACTTCCCTGCGCTGGCCGCGTGCGACTGCTTGCCGGAGCCGACTGTGGCGCTCGTTTTGTCTCGTTGGGCGGGGGGCGCTGGACTCATTGCGGTGTCGCTCCTGGGAAAGCAGGAAAATGTTTCAGTGATAACGTACTAACCGCACTGCGGTCTCTTCCGTTTGATAACAGATGGCGCTGACCCTTTAACTGTATCGTGGGAATTGTGTAGTAGGTATTGTTTTGCATTTATTGGTAATACAGGTCAGTAGTAGTAGTAGCTGTTTTTTTAATATTGCTATTAGGACTTAGAACTTAGTTTCTTAAGTATCTAACTATATTTTTTTGTATTAAAACTATGAGGAACAAATTCGGAATAAGAATATTTAGGTATATGTGCCTTACAAATTAAATAATCAATAGTCAAACCGCAGTTAAAAAATATTATTATTATTGGGGTCATTGACATTATTGGAGCTATCTAGGCGTTTGAGGAAACTGCGGTTTCAGTCCTACATGTACTTAGGTACTTTTTTATGATAATATCGGTTTTAATAATAATTTTAGTTAAACTTTAGCATTACACTGTGTTACACGCGGCTCACGAGTTACAGATTCCTCTCAAGTATTCATTAAACATTAAAGGTATAGTATCCAACGTAAGCATAAAGCATAATAAACTACACACATATTTTTTTTTATTCTGACCAATATTATACACGTTATTGTCTATTTGCAGAGAGTTGTGGAGATGATCTAGTTAAGAGATACCTTAATACGAACAATGAATCAATCATTAGAGACATTTTTAGATGTTGCTTAATGTGCAAATATAAGCAATCTTTTTTAATTAAATCCTTCTATAGATCAAATTGTGTGTGATAAAATTATTAACTTAAAAATCCTTGTATTATGTCTTATTTTATGTCTGGTACATAAATAAGTACAACTACTCTTAACTTACTTTGTATTTAACTGTGAACTGAAAGTAACAATGTTACTGAAGGGATTTCAAAGATTTTTCTTGAAAAAATCTGTTGCCCTGTGCATTAATTCCTTTATTTATTTCTGAATACATTAATTTTATTTAAACCGACTTTAAAAACAGGAAGAGGTTCTCAATTCGACAGTATATTTCTTTTTTGTGTGTTTGTTTCTCGATTTCTCCGTCAATTATTGGCCGATTTTCAAAATTCTTCCGAGGTATCAGTTTTATATTGCTTGGGTAGTTTATGTTCTTGAATACATGTCTTACTTTTTCTTCTGTGTTAATGAGTGATTTGCTTATTTCTTTAGAAAACTCGAAAAGAATTTGTGTGAGATACCATAACGGCGACTTTTGTTTGTTTCGTTGATGTTTGTGCTACCGACGTCCGGAAGTATTTTTTTCTACTTTTTAGTTTGTTTTGGATGTCTTTTATTTTTTAAATTAAATATAGATCTCAAATAATGTAAATACAATGACATAAATCTTATCTTCTGATATCATATGTTTTATTGATTGCACCTTAGAGTCACATACCTTAAAATCAGTACGACCTTTGATTACAAAAAACCAGGAATTCAAATCAAGGGGAATATCTTATTTTCTAAGTCTCAGGTGCTACGCAACTTGCTACGAGGCTACGGCGCTACGAAGCTCTACGGCCTACCTACGAGCCGCGGGACAGGAACTATTCGCTTTCTGACAAGGACAGCTCATAAGACAACACTATCTGAAACAATTTTGCTAATTATATCATTCAGAGAAAAATAAGCAGATTTTAAAGAAACTATTTCTTTAATTGACCTGCTAAAAAAAAGATAAATATACTCTTTCAAAAAAAACGATGTCCAGACAGTGTTGTCCGTGGTTTAATCTAGCATATTTGTAACAGTCATTGCCTTTGGCATAAATCAGACTTTTTTGAAATATCACGCTGATATGGAAAAAGAGGTTTTAGATACAGTTGCGATAATTTTGATGGCTATGAATGCCTTGCATATAAGTGTATTATATCATTATTCTGCGAAATAATCCGGTAGTTAAATCTTTTAAGTCAACTCTATATATCGTACTCGCGTCGTATTTACATAATAACCGATCTAGTCTAAAATTAATTACAAAATAACAAATTCTAACTACTAGAAACTAAATACTCTTGCTTAAATTCCCTACTAAGTGAATGGTTAACCTTTCTACAAAATAAGTCGAAAAGTTTAAACTCCGCGTCTTCTGGCTGAGGTAATAGTCTGTGGTCCTCAATAATTGGGTTGCTACTAAAAAAACGAAAATAAAAATTGTTAACTACTTATATTTAAAAAACACTTTCTAGTTTTCTTCTCGGCAAACCCTTTATAACAACTTTGCCATCTTTGGGAGATACCTATTATTGATTTAGAATGGTGTCACAGTTAACTATGCATTGTCACCCAAACTGAACAAATCAAAAGATTTTTTATATAGTTATTTATAGGCGAAGCTGAAACAAGAGTGATAAAAACAACAACAGTGGTGACAGGAACCATAGTGCCAACCAATCTCATAAGGTAGATAGATACAAACAGAATCATAAGACCACTGTTCAAATTGGTAAGATACTCAGTGAATAATTATTGTAAAATGGCATCTTCGTTATTCTAGATAATAATATTAATGAAAACTTAGGTACTTGACAATAGTTCTTTGCTGGCTATCATATTCATTTTGAATAGGTGTATTCAAAGTGTTACAATAATTTTTACCAAATGTGTAGTTTAACTTATAGCTGTAACTTATACGGGTGTAACATAATAAAAGGTAGATTTCTAATAAAGGTAGAGCTTACCGTTTATTTTTGTTAGTGTCCATCGAGCCATTCAAATGACGTATGTCAAATTGGCCATGAGATTTTACTTTGCGTGACAAAAATTCCATTTTTGAATTATAACTTTTTATTGTGAAAATAAAATTTGTACGAAAATAGGTTTAATTATTTTTGTTAAATCGGCCGAGATTTTTGAGAGACAGAATTTAAATTAACACATGTTTTTATATAATATAATTAATATATTAACTGATTGTCACGGAGCTCTTACGAACTCTTAATGACAACTAAAGGTTGGATAGTGATCCACTGAACATACATGACTTATCAATATCAATAAGATGATACTGGACCAACTGTGAACCTGCAGTCATCACGCGGCGCAAAAATAAATAACCTCAACGCGCGTGATCGCTGATTAATAAAGTAATAGTAAAAATGAACGTTAAACCAACACTGATAAATGCTGATTTTGTGTAGTTGTGCCAGTGGTTATTAAAAAATATTTCGTACTTACTCACCTGTTTTGTCACTGAACTCTATTTCCCTATCGGGATTATTGATAGCACAGTGGGACAGTACGTCTTGGCCGGAGTCACATACGCAATAAAGTGCTGACTTTGAGATGACTAGTGTTTATAACTGCGATAGATCACAACATTCGAACTTAGAATGATAGTTATAGTAGTGTATTAAACAGCTGTTTCTGATTTATTCTCACAGATGCAAATCACGAGCTGATTGGGAGTTGGTAATGTAGGTGGTTAAGTTATGAGTAGAATGATTGCGCTTTTGATCGATTTATGAGTCGATTAACGAAAATATGTAGAACTAGTTGCGCCCCGTGGTTTCTCCAGGATATTATGTGTTAATCCATGGTACAAATTGTCTACATACCAAATTTCAAATCCACCAAATCGATCTAAATGTTTATGTGAGAATGAGTAACAAACATTAGACTTTCGCTTTTAATGGGTGATTCATTCGGAGTTACTTTAACCAAAACTAAAAAAAATATGAATAAAATAAATTTATCGGGTAATCTTTATTATAATACAAAAGAACCATTCCTTACATTTACTTTTTAAAGATTATTTCTTTCAAATGTTGTCCGTAACTGCGATTCAGGTGAACCATTCTGGAGTTCCAGTTTTCGATGACTCGACCGAGCATTTCCAGTGGTATTTGGCGAATAACGCGAGTAATGTTGGCTTCCAGTTGATCAATCGTACGCGGCTTATCCATATAAACTTTGGACTTTACATAACCCCACAGAAAAAAGTCTAAGGGTGTGATATCACAGGATCTAGGCGGCCAACTGACTGGTCCGAAACGCGAAATTAACTATTCACCAAATTTTTCTCGCAACAAAGCCATGGTTGTTACCAAAAGTTTTGAAGATGACGAGCTTTAATTTCAGGAAACAAATAGTCCGTTATTATGGTACGATAACGGTCACCATTGACAGTGACGTTCTGGCCGGCTTCGTTTTTGAAGAAATATGGACCGATGATTCCACCACCCCATAAACCACACCAAACTGTTGTTTTATCTGGATGTAATGGTAGCTCTTGAATCTCTTCAGGTTGCTCTTCAGACCAAATACGGCAATTTTGTTTGTTAACATATCCGTTGAGCCAAAAATGTGCCTCATCGCTAAACAAAATTTTCGTTGAAAACAGTGGATTTTCTGCAAGCTTTTCAAGAGCCCAAAGACTAAATCGGTGGCGATTAGGTAGGTCAGTCTGCTTCAATTGTTGCACTAGTTGAATTTTGTATGCTTTGAAACCAAGATCTTTGCGTAAAATACGGCAAGTTGTGGTATACGACAAGCCAAGCTGTTGCGAGCGGCGCCGAATCGATTCTTCGCGATCATTTCGTACACTCTCAGCTACCGCCGTAATGTTTTCTTCAGTGCAAGCTGGATGTGGTCTATTTGGTCGTGTATTGTCTAATAATGAAAATTCCCTTTCAAACTTTTCGATGGTATAGCGAATAGTGCGTTCGGTAGGGCGATTATGTGGACCATAATGTTGCTCTAAGTGCTCGAAACACATTCCTCGGAGAACGCTGATTTTCGTAATAAAGTTGAATAATTTGTAGGCGTTGTACCGTGCTTAGTCTTTCCATGATGAAATGTCAAGCTATAGTGAATGAAAATATTAGATTAGGTTATCATAACTGACGCTTTATCTGTCAAAAAATGCATAGACAAAAAAGTAACTCCAAATGAATCACCCGTTATAATATTAGTGTGATAGTACAGGATATATAATAGCAGTGACTAGCTGTTCTCCGCGGTTTCACCCACGCTGCTCAGCACCTGTTGGTCGTAGCGTGATGTTTTAGCCTATAGCCTTCCTCAAGAAATGGACTATCCAACACTAAAAGAATTTTCCAATTCCAACCAGTAGTCCCTGAGATTAGCGCGTTCAAACAAACAGACAAACAAACTCTTCAGCTTTATAATATTATTAGTATAGATAACGATAAGAGTCGTGGAAGCAGGGGGTCTACTCTAATTCTACGTAAAACGAAATCGCGGCCGAAACTTCGAACGTTTTCTACCACGGTTTCATTTAATTTCATTCATTTCGAAATTTTTGGACGTCCGAAGTTTATTTGACATTAAAATTTTCTAAACCTACTCTAATTCACGCAAAATGATATAGAGTAGGGTTACAAACGTAACTACTTTCTACTTTCGTTCGTTAACGAAGTTACGTTTCGGAGAAAGAGAGTAGACCCCTGAAACGGAAACAGAATTTAGTTCCGAATAGAGAAGACCTAGCCGTCAGTCTTTATATTTTAATCAAAATTTATTAAACAAATAACATACAAAATCTGCCAAACTGCAAAACAGTTTGTCAGCAGATGTATGTATAGGTTGGATTTGACTGAATTTCTTTTGGATATGCTTACGTACTTTAAATTCGCTTTAGCTATATCCATCAAATATATACTTAACAAAGCGACCTCGGGTTCGCATAGAGGTGCAACTTTCTAATGAAAACAAAATTAACTTTTAAACACGACAAAAAAAGAATCGGACCCATAGGGGACAAACAAATAAATAAGTATTCATTTTTTTTTATTATAGACTAGCTTTTGACCGCGAATTCACTCGCGTTAAATTCGGGGTAACACAGTTCCCCTTACGCCTTATTGATTTGTAATAGCAACGCTAAGTTTTCCCTTTTCTTCCCTCTTTCTTTTTGATGAATTTTGGTACAGAGATAGTTGGGAACCAGGAGACGGACATAGGCTTATATTTTTTTTGAAAAAAGTGGGATGTGAGGGAACATCCCACTTTTTCAAAATCAAAATCGTTTAAGCCATTAAAGCGTGAAGAGGTAACAAACAAACTTACTTTCGCTTTTATAATATTTGTAAGGATAGTTTGATAATAAGTACTTACATCGTATATTTTTATGTAAGTAGTTGGGTTATGTTAGTTGAGATTTTTTTACTAGTTGTGTTAACTAAAAACTACCTTTTAGTAGTGACTTTTAAATTACCTTACCTAATCGACTGTTCAAACATAACGAGCAACATGACGTACCACTTTAAAAAATTTCGTCATTTAGTAAATGACCGAACTAAATCGCGTGTTAAAATTAGTCATTAAAACATAAATAGATCACAAGATGTATCAGTAGGTATCAAACTGACCTGTGTGTGTTATCGACAGGTTAACGGAAATTAACTGGTAACCATATGTATCAAAACAAGAACATGTAAATTATTTAAAAATACAAGTGGTTTTAAAACAACAGCCTGTAGTGTCAGTAAACTGTCTGTTTACGTTGAGTATTTTGGCTCCATGTGATTAAATCACATGTTATGTATTTTTTTAGATTAGATAGGTTACTCTTCTAAAATATTTGCATAGTATTTCAAGGTCGTACATAGCATTTTTGTGTGAACCGTAAACGGGAAACGGAAAGATAATGTAACTTGCTTTTTAAAAACAAAATGTTATCAATATTAGTTTACTAAAATCGTCATCATCTTTATAAAACTAGCCGGCTTCCAGTCTAAACTAATTTTGCATATAACTCCATATCTGACCTCCACAAACCACTAATTATTGAACAAAATGACTCTCGGTAGGACAGGAAAATCCTACCCAAACGTTTAGTTGAAAAACTACTTTGTGTTAGGTTTGCAATATTTACATTGGTTCTCCCTTTGATAAAGAGAGCAATCCGGGATCAGATATATATTAGATAAGTATTTCAAAAAATCATTAACGCTTCCGGTCTATTAAAATAGATCACAGACATTAGTTACAATGTCACTGTAGCAAAGAACGGATGTTGTAGAAGTTTATTAAATACGCGCGAACTGTCATGGCGGTCATGACATGACGTTCGCATGACCTGCGTATGCGCATGATCAAGATCAGGCCAAGGGCAGGACAACGCATGTTGGGAAGCGTGATAGGGCAACACCTATTGGTAGGTTATATAATTGATAATTAGATATTTATGTGACATAAATAAACTTGATTATAAACAATTTTCTTATGATCTATAGGCTGTATCTAATTATTTACGAAGCAGTCAACTATGTATTCTGTACCTCAAACTAATTACTCTACGCAAAAAGTATACCTGGGATACGAACGAGAACGGAACGGTGAGTTTCATTTTATTGTAGAAATCAAAGTTACTCATTTCACATAAAACATTATGCTGATGGGTGCATTGAGGTATTGTACAGGAGCGAGGAGATATTTTTAAGTAAAATAATAGTTTTCGATCTCGTAACAAGAAGGTTCCAAGAAGGTATGAAACAAGAAAATATCGTAATGATAGGGATGGAGTATACGTGTCTTTCGGCTTTGTTAAGGGTACTTTTACAAGACCCGACGAATAATCCGTACCTGCCGAACCTACCTACCTACTAATATTACAAATGCGTAATTTACCCTGGATGTAACGTTTTCAAGCAACAACATAGACAGACAGAAGAGGAATTTTATACAGCTAGTAGCTATTGATCGACCTCTATATGGACATAACCATAGGCTAAAGTACCTACTGTGGAACCGTCGAAAGGACATAGAAATGAGTTATCCTAGAAGGATACAAAATATCAGAGTACATTTTACTAGTACAATTCTCACCTAATCGAATACATTCATAAAACGAGGAAGTGAAGAATAAATAAGTACTGTAGTGCAGCTGATTACGCTTATCTAGATGTCTAGTGCATAGATGTTTAACCTTTACGGGCTTATCGCTTTATGTGAAGTCAGCGGTCACCATACTCACACTGTGGTATTGAAATGTTAATTATTAGGATCTTTTTGAATGTTGCCCCACACTAGGAATTACTCCTGTATCGTGGGTGCGTTTACAAACATTTAAACTCACATACACAAACAGCTAGACCCGGAACTAGTATCTGTAGGTCATACCTATATTTGTTCCGTGCGGGGATCGAAACCGCGACACGTAGCGTAGCAGTCAAACGCTTAGCCACTGCGCCAACCGTGTCGTCAAATTATTTATTTATTCCTGCCCTTCTTTTTCCTTCCTGCAGGCTGTGTGCGAGAAGGTAAACCGTGTGTGAAACTTATGAAACCCAACTAGAAGTAGTACAACCGAGCTATATTATGCAAAATGTAGCTATTTACTAGGTTGTTCCCTAAGTACTTGGTAAACACTCCGCAAACAAAAATAAACTGTGTTCACTTGTTTCAGCAAAATGTGAGTGAGCTCACGACAAAGTACCTACAACGGGTAGGAATTAAACTACGCCTTGTTCACTGATCCGTTGGGATGTTTACCCGTGTTATGACTACCGGAGTAAAGCAGAATGCACGTTTGAAATGCAGCACATGTTTATGCATTAGTTTGTTGTTATCATGCAAGTAGTTACCTATGCGTGCTTGGATCTGTTGCGAACGCGATACCGTTTGTCAGGTGTACTTAATAGTACACCTACATTTCGCCACTTATGTTTTAGTCCCATGTGATACCGATGACACACACGGTTGGCGCAGTGGCTGAGCGATCTACTGCTACGCTGCGTGTCGCGCATTCGATCCCGCACGGAACAAATATTTGTATGACCTACAGGTAGTTGTTTGTGTATGTGAGTTCAAATGTTTGTAAAAGAGTTGAGTACTCACAATACAGGAGAAATTCCTAGAGTGGGGTCAGCGTTTAAAAAAAAAATAACAAGTCAACGCAACGACAACAACGACGTTTTTAAAATAAAAAATGCCATTCAGAATCGGAGTCGCACATCGAGGGTTCCGTACAAACTGGCAACATGGACGGCCATATCTTTTGACTGCGTAAACTTAAAACGTATATTTTGTCACACTTCCGAGCGACCACAGATTTCAGTAAATGGTTTTATTTCGTCTCAATACCTTGACGCGTTTCCGAGATAAAGGGTTTTGACAGACAGACAGACGGACAATAAAGGGTTCTGTTTTTTTTCCTTTTCAGGTACGGAACCCTAAAAAGGTTTATTAGCATACAGTCAATCATACCAACATTAGGTAATCTATGACATCTCGAGCTTCCACTGAGTTATGCGTAAACCTACTATTACTGCCTGATACTACTGAATGTAAATCGAATCTTATGGCGCAATTTCATTAGTCGATAGGGCCCGAATGCCGGGTGCGAGAGATTTCTGGAACGAATGCCACAAGGCCCGCATTCGGAGAACCGTTTTCATTAGTCGATAGGGCCCGGATGCCGGGTGCGAGAGATTTCTGGAACGCGTGCCACAGGGCCCCGCATTCGGGGAACCGTTTTCATTAGTCGATAGGGTCCGCGTGCGGGGTGTAGGAGAACCTCCATGTTCGTCGCCAGTTATTAACAAGAGTGGCACTGAAACAGACGTTCTTGCCATGGATCAACAATTATTGTTGTGTAGAGAGATTTTGAGTGTCTGTGTCTTATTGAAGAAGAAACTATTAGCTTCACTGAAGAAAAAGAAAAAAAGATTTTGGGTGCGAACGTTACTAAAAAATAGAAAGACGCATGGCGCGTCAGAAACATTGTGTAAGGAGTTACAATTAAATTTGGAATGTGATGTAGAAGATCATGATAATTTTTTCAGATTATCTAATGACTTATTTGAAGATTTATTAAATAAAATATAAATAATTTGACATTTCACTTAGAACCCGCAAGCTGTATATCGACCGATTAATTTCATTGGTCGATATCACGATCGGTATAAAGCAAGCGGCCAATCCCTGCAAACGGTTTAACGAACACGTATCGACTTGCAACTTTCATAGGTTGTTATCTCGCCTGCGGGGACTCCCCGTATGCTGTATACCGAACGAGTTAACGACCAATGAAATTGCGCCATTATGCTCAGCAGCGTTTGTACTCATCATAATTCATTTCATACTCCAACAAACTGAACTACGGAATGAGTGATGACGTCAACACCAATTTTAGTTTTTTTTACTTTATGACATAACAGTTTTTTTTTGTTCCATAAAGTTGAACTTTAGGCTCTGTGGGTGTAATTTGGGTTTAAGGTGATTCAATATTGTTTTAATATTGCTTAGTCATGGAAATAAAAATGTCTGTTTTTAATAATGCTAAGCGACATAGTAATAAATGCCTAAAAACTCTTATTTATGCAAATAAAGAACCGAATTCGGAACTGAAAGTCGGCTGAAGTTGCTTGATTCTTTGTTTTTTTTTGTCATCGACTTCCGGAATATGGGAAACCTTCGAAAGTACACCCTTTCGATTATAAAAATAAATTTGAAAATCAGCCCACAATTGACGCAGAAATCGCGTAACAGACATACAAAAAGGTGAATTGAGAACCTCGTCCTTCTTTTCTAGTAGGTTAAAAACGACCTAGTTTGTTTGATTTAAAAATTTATTTAGTTATTTTATTAACTTTTTTTATTTTTTTTTTTTATTTATCATATTATTTTCATATATTGGTCGATTCTTCTCGTGACCAGAGGGCTGGCCTGTTTTTTGCACAAAAAATAAGCATTGCCATCCAACGCGGTAATGCTGCCAGCCTTCTGGGCACTCCCAAGTAGCACTGGAGGTTCAATAGCGGTTGCCTATTGGTACACAATTATTCTTTAAGCTGTCAACGTAGGCAGCGTATGGGCTGTATAGTGTGCTATACATCCCTTTTACCACCGATTTGGGCACAAATTATTCAGCCTTAAGTTCAGTAGTGGTACACAGTAGCAGAATAGTAGCATTTTAATGGCAGTTTAAGAGGGAACATGTAGTCTTAAAGCTGATTAATAGCACTATATAACATTCCATGTGGTTCTTTATACAGCCAAGAGAGTGTAAGTAAAAAACGAGTGAACAATTATACAACCTCTGTAGTGATTAAAGCTCACTAGTGTACCCCAGAAACTATTAGTGGTATCCTTTTCTCCAAATTATCACTTGAGTACCACTCTTTGTAATAAATATTTGTTTTTTAAGAGATACTACTGCTCGCGTGAGTGTCTATTATTTTCGATAAATATTAGTGGTAAGTATATTCTGTGTTTATTATATTCTAGTGTGTAAATATTATGGGTAATGTAAATTTATTGTGAAGTATATACATATTTAGAGTTAAAATTTTCACGCGCTTCAGGAACAATGTATTTTTAATAATAAAATCTTTGTAAATAAGCAGAGATGAACAATGCAATTTTTCTTAATTGTATTTTTATGTCATCAAAATCAGTATTATGGTTTTGTATTTGAACATTAACCACAACATAAATCATTAAAACTCTGTAGTATGTGATGCAATCAAAAATAATTTAGAATTATTATAGGTTATGAGTGAACAAAATGGTGGTAACTCTAAATTTATGTTGCGGCCTCTTTAAAGTGTCACATGTACTATTATAACGTCGTGAGCTCTAGAAAGTTTCACTCTGTGTCCCATTTTAATGTCAATTTCTGTACAACATATGGTCGCCAGGCTCATATTCAACCCTGGGCTGATATGCAATTCTTTAACAGTTCACGTGAATACCCTTTTAATATTTTTTAGCATACTACATTTTAGAGATCCGCATTGAAAATTTAAAGTTTTTTTAATACCCAAAGTAAGTCTTCGACAATAAACGCAGTAGGTGGTTTGATTGAATGAATAGAGATTTGTGAATGAATAGAGAATGAATTCAGATTTTTCCATAGTTATGAGACATAACTATGGAAAAATCTGAAGAAGAATAATTTGGGCCTCCCATAAGAGTTAGATATAAAATGATTGATCAACTTGTTGTCTTTTTCTTTCAGATTAAGCCATACGCCTCACTAGGAAAGTTGTTCAGCATGAACAATACTATCACCTAGCTCATGATTATTACTACCTTTTTAGACTTTGTCTATACAAAGTGTAATAAAAGGAGTGATAGTAACTAAACTGACAAGACTGATTGAATTATAAACGTTTTATAATGTTAAGTAATCATGTTATTATTATTTTGAAAATGAAAACTTACTAGATTTAAGCATTAATATACTTTAGGTGCCATGTTACCTGTATAAAACTGACTAGACTGATTTTAAATTATAGTAATAAGTTTATTCTATTAAGTTCTAAAATTCTTACCATTAAGATATAAAAATAAAAAAGTTTATTCAGACGTCAAACTAGTAGAAAAAGAAATTCAAAGTCCAGAGTACTGGAAAAATCCTCGCTATTTTTGTGATTTTTGAACCTCCTAAAATGATTCACACACAGGAAGAGTTGTGAATTTAAATAAAAACAAACTGTAAGTAAGTCAATCTTTAGGTTTTTATATGTTATTTAAAAATAAAAATGATTAAGTTTTCTTAAAGTTGTTTTATTCTTTTAATGTATGTAACAAAGGTATGAAATATTGAAATTCTTTGTATTCAATGCACACTAATTTACACCTAATATCTTTAGGTTCTAAATCAATTAAAGAATGGTCACAATTATGCTGACTTTTTGACTTGTATATGCCAAGATGAGACGATTTTATTGGATATGTAAAAACATCTTCTGTGTTATTTATTTTAATACCTCTCATTGAAATCTTACTGTGCTCATTTGATATGTAGTTATGTACGGAACCGTCAATAATAACGTTTGTTCGCACTTGAAATCGTTTTGTTGGTGTCAGTTTCATATGTACTAATAGGTTGCTGTTCAATGTATTGATTAGAATGATTATTTTGTCTTATTATCTGCATATATTCTTTTAAGATTTTTCTTCTGAATCCACCGGTTCTCACTCTCTTTTTCCAATTGTTTTTATTAATTTTTTGTTATTTTTACGTCAGCGCGTGTTTTTATAAATCGTTGAAGTGTTAAAGAATACCACATTCATTTAATTATTCAGCTCAGAGGATAACATCGTAGTAGTCGTGAACAAATAATCATCTGTAAGTGTTATGAAATATCAATAGTGGGGCGTGTAATATACCTTACACGTTTATGTGAACTTGTTAAACGCTCCTTAACAGAATAATATAAAGTCTGATTAATATATCACAAACTAGACTCGCTTACAGCAACAAGATGAATAACGCTCCATAAAAGAATCTACTTTATAGCTTTTGGCTGCATCAATGTTCACATGCGTTGTATTAAAATGCCAGCCGTATAATACTGTACATGTGGACCTTTAACTAGCCCGTGCCTTATTTCGCACCTCTTAAAATGCTCTTGTTTATCTTTTAAAATGAAAGCTGACTAGAAGAGTAATGTTATCCTATTATAACACCAATAGTTGCTTAATATGTAAATTTTTTGCACCTATACACGCCTCATACAGGTATAAGTGACTTTGTTCACTTTAATACAGCTGATAAACCACTTGTGGCTAATTTTAATGTTTAGAGTTCACCAGTGAACTAAATGTGGACTATTAAAGACAACAAAATGCTACTTGGGCTTTACCTCTTGACGGCGTACGGACGAATTTTTTGACGCCCTGTAATTTTCTGTATATATTTTTTTATTAATAGTTTGTGTATATTTATAGGTTGTAAATATTTAGTAATTAATTTAATTATAAAGCAATTTGATTTTATCGACAGATATGATCTTTCCTGTTTTAAATAATATATAGGTACCGTATTACTTTATGGGTCCATAAAGTAAAATATTACGATATATTCGCAGAACCACAGTTTGATGAAACCGGACATCATATTAGTTTCGCAAGTCAGACATTAGACAAAAAGTATCTACCATAATGACTGCGCGACAATGAGCGATGAAGCAACTCTTGCGCACCGGGGATGATGACATCGGCAAACTAACTTTAATTATACGTGCGCTTTGTGTTTTCAAGGAGGATTAAAAGCTAATAAGAATCTGTATTTATATCTGTATCTGTCATGTCCTCATTAATTTTCTTTAGTACATATTCTACACATTATTCAACTATTAAGTCCTTGACCATCATGCCTTAAATCTTGAAAGTAGATAATTTAGATTTAGGTGAGTTAGGTCACCAAACATAGATAAAAACCACCAAGTTAAGCAATTTTTTAGTAAATGATGCCGTGACGTCTGATAGGGGAGAATGGAAGAAAAAAACGTGTTGCGCCGACCCCAAATAGAATGGGACAAGGGCAGGAAAATGATGATGGAGTTAAGTAATTTTTGTTGTATTGAGATAGTTACCTAATTGCTTATTGTTGTGTCTGAGCTAGATACCTAATTACTTATAAATTCTGCGTCTGCGTCTGAGGAGATTTTTTCACAGGTCATGGTCACTATAGCGACCGAGAAGTAAATATGTATACCAAATAATGACGAATAGAAAAACTTCAAGTATCTTATCTTGAATACTTAATTAACTTACACAGCTGTAGGTTCTGCCTATTCCAATGAGAAAAAGTATGTGGTTATCACATTTGCAGTTTTGCATGTTTAGCAGTATCTTACCTCGTTTGGGAAATGTTTTATGATTAAAATTCAATAAACCCATAAAAGATAACACTAGAAAATATAAACACGTATTAAACAAATGCATTAACTCTGAATCTTCCACTAAACAGTTACTCAAATGACTGTGTGGTAAACACAGTAATGGTAGTCAAATGACTTGCAACTGCACCGTTGCGTTGTGACGAAACTACACAAATTCCTGCGTATACGCATAATCATAGCCATACGCAGGAGAGAGTGTTCTATGCCTGTTATGGTAGAAAGTGAAAATATAAAATACATTATATTATGTTGCTTTTCCACACTTGTTTGGAAAATTGTGGACGCATTGGCTTGTTATTTTCTAAAGTATTGTGGATCTGATGTGGTTATACTTTGGTTAAAGTCACATGTCATTATGTTTATTATAATGACTGCGGTGACTATTGAACCACAAGTTGTGTGTCAGGGTTATCACGCTGTCAGATTATTTCATGAGAATAAAAATCTCTGGCTAATCTAATTTTGTAGTCATTGCAGATTTTCCTGTTTGCCTGATGACTTCGCGCAGTGTAGATATCCTTACAACCTGGTACCTCAAAAAGAAAAAACGGAACCCTTATTGGATCAGTTTGCTGTCCTTCTATATGTCTATCAGTCCCTTTTACTCAAGAACGCGTGAAGACATGGAGTTAAAATTAAAACTAGATACTCTGTTTTCCCTTGGAGATGTGAACCTAAATCAACCCAACCTTCCAAGTCTACGCAGTTAAAAGATATGGCCGTTTGTGTCGCAAGTTTGTACGGAACCCTCGGCGCGAGAGTTAAACGTAGAGCACCAGCCTATAGTTACAGGGTTTACAGACACCCTGTTTGATAGGACACTTTTTTAAATAACCATAATACATAGATCGAAATACAGTCATTAAGATATACGAAATATGGGTATTTCCACACACTTGCTGTTTCCAAATCGAGTCAAATGTGAATGAACGAATCATCTTGCACAACTATTATTTGCTTTGTAATGTGCATTTGGTTCATAAATCTCGATATTAAAACCGATATCTCACGCAATTGCCGTCGGTCTGTCTACCTGGCTGATAATTCGAGGCCAAATTAAAGCACTGTAGATTGTTTCTACAGTGTAATTACTGAGGTATTATAGCAGTCAAGTACCTGCGTAAAGTTATGAGTTCCTGGTACCTACCTTGACCAAAAGTTCTACGAATAGAGCTGTGCGTTCTAATAAACCCCTTGAGTAAAGCGGAAGTATTTCTAGTAACTAGGTCACGTGGTCACTTCCTAACAATGTAAGTCGGTATCTAGTTTTTGTTACGTCAAACAATTTCTGACTTGAACACACACAGAGAGCTAAAAAGGCTACTAATAGTATTAAAATACATTTTTTTTAGATGGAAAACAATCACACCAATAATCTGTGATATGCGTCTGATGACTGAACGTAAGGTTATCATAACATAGCGCTTGTAATCCACAAAAGGGTCAGGTACATTGCTACACCCACGTTTCGTCAGTTTTGTTTAGGTCCGATGTTATTATACATACGTATATTGGCATACGCCATCTACCGATCACGAATCCAGACTCGGTAACTGCTGCTGAGGAATTCTTGATGGAAAGGCCAACCAGGCAGTCTAAAAGGTACAGAAAATCGATAAAAACTTTAAACAAGCAGTAACCTTGAGATAAGAACACACTGTAGGTAACATATAAATCTGATGACTCAACTACATGACTAGACGCTATAAAAGCAGTTATGTTTGAATGGACATTAATCAGCAACGGGTGTGCGTAAATCATCAAGGTAAGTAGATTCGATAAGGAAGGAGTAACATTAACAAATATCAACCTTGCTGTGGTTTTCGGCAAAAATCAATAGGCAATAATATCTTCAATTAATAAAACATACAACTAACTTGGAGGTTAAACCCAAGTAATGGGAATCTTGATCAGAATTGACTAGGAAAAATGGATAAATTTATAACATACTCGAGTATTGGACTACTGGCAGTAAAAAGAAGCAAGGAAAGACAAAAATAGAATTGGAAAGGCAAACTATAACCAGCTGCAAGTCCTAACTGAAGGAAAGTAGCTCAGGATAGAGTTTAATAGAAGCAGCCTAAAGAGGCCTTTGTCAAAAGGCACACTAAATCTGCAACTGATTAAACTGCTATTTATGGTAATCGCTCTCAATCAAATTCAATACGATTCTTATTAGCAGCTATTTTTGCAGCTCAGGGAAAATTGGCACATATGAAACACAGAAGGATCTTTACTCAGCAGTGCGTAGAACAAAGTTTTTGTGAATGATGAAGTTTGGACTGAATTTATGACTGAAACCGTCCTGAATAACTTTTTAAAAGCCTTTAGGGATTCGAATTTCAAAATTCGAAAATAAGTTAGCGAAGTCGATTATTGCTATCGGTGGAGTTCAGGGGGAAATGCCACTGACCATACGCCGACCATATGCCGCTGGAACTGGATAGTCAGAGAGAACAATACGGTCACTCAAACAGACACGAAAATCGAGTTTATTTTTAACGCTTAGAAATTGTATTCAGAATTTGAGGTTGACTGGTATAAATTGCTTATAGTATGTATTAAGTCCACCTCTATACTTTGTGCTTGTGTCAGAAGAGAAGTGATAAATAAATTAATAAATATAAATGAAACATTACAGATTGAGGATAGCCTTATTTAATATGCCGCGTCTACGTATGAAGCTATTTAAGTGGTAGGTTAAAGGCAAACGGCCGAATTGAATACTTTAGTAGTGAAGTCCTTTAAAATTATCGTCGATCGATGGATTACGTACAACCAGTAAAAGTGTGTGAAATACACATACCAAAATTGATGTTAAATGTTAAAATAATTGATGCCAATTGTTTATTTACTAAGAACCAATGATAGTCACTGCACCCGAATGTATGATATTTCATCGCTGTAGCTCCAGTGGGCATACTCGGTTTTACCCGTGGCTTCGACCGTGTCAACCGCGTGGAGGTTGTTAATAATCCCAGAGGAACGGTATTACCTACTGGGATGAAAGAAAACCTTACCAACGACAAACACCGAAAAGATAACAGCCAGATATAATACTTTAGCATTTGAATACCTATTATATTATTAGTAATTGTTTTATTTAAAAAATACAAATGGTACTAATTTCTAGTCAAATACTTCATCAAAAAATTTCGCCACCCACACAATAGCCTTAAAATCTATAGTTTTTACGAGGTCAAGGAATTGTCTCGGTCTGATTATTTGCTTACCTAATGTGACGATGAAGATTCCCTGTCTACTTTGTATTGAAATAGCCACGTTTTATACATTCACGATATCTGTATATTTGAGTCATTTGAAAGAAAGCCCCCTTCTGAAGTTCTTCTAGAATGCACTTTTCCTCTATGTATCACCGAATCAGATAGATGGTTCCTAGTATTTGCATCGGGTATATATGCGTCAGTCATCTGGTTTCCATGGAATGTTTACGATAATTGACTTTACCTCATGTGAGTACTTTTACTTTCGACGTCACTATACGCGCGATGGCTAAACGTACAAACAACACAATTGCATTGTAATTTTTCAATTTAAATTAATTTGCAAAACACAGGCTATAATTGTAATATTGCATAGCGATAGCTGATTGCATAGCAGTTTAAGTATTGGTTTTCAATAAACATAACAATTACCTTGTTTTACGACGATTTTTAATAGTTTTGAATAACGTTCACTCTTTTTTTTTTAATTAAGTACATATTTTAACCTCTAGATTCATAAACATTCGTCTCTTGAACTGTGCTAAACATAAAATTAATTTATTTTTTTCACGATAAATCAGATAGAAAACTGACTTCACGAGTACCGCATATAAATATCTATATAATTATATGTAGTGTAGCGCAGTGCTGTGTCCTGGAGCAATTATAGAGCTTTGGTAGTTTGAGAGACGAATGTAATAGTCTATGGCTAGAGGTTAACGTTTATGCAATGAGTTTTTTTTTAATATAAATAAAACAAAAAGGAACCTTTATGACAATGGGTTAATTATTCAAACTCATCAACTCAGGTAATAAAACCATGTTTTTATTGACTTTCAAACTGAAATATGTGTATATTTTTTCAAATCAGTTATTTGGTTTCACACACATATTATATGTATACCGGTAGCAAATAACATAGAAGTCATAGAACACAGTCATGTCCCTGTAGCTGACTAGAAGAACATAATGTTATCAGTGCAGTTATAGTTACGATAAAAATCTCTGAAGAACCAACTAAACAATACATCGCCAATTCACTATAGTCCATTACCTATTTACTTTTAGTAGGAAATTGTATGTAAAACAAACACGTAGCGATTATATTTATAGTAGATAGCTTTTGCCCGCGGCTTCACTCGCGTTAAAATCGGGGTAACACAGTTCCCCTTGCGCCTTATTGATTTGTAATAGCAACGCTAAGTTTTCCCTTTTCTTCCCTCTTTCTCCCTCAAATCCCACTTTTTTCAAAAAAATATTAGCCTATGTCCGTCTCCTGGTTCCCAACTATCTCTGTACCAAAATTCATCAAAATTGGTTTAGCCATTAAAGCGTGAAGAGATAACAAACAAACAAACTCACTTTCGCTTTTATAATATTAGTAAGGAAGTAAGGATTTCTGCAGCCATCTTAATATTATGTCGCGATCTTTATTTAATAACATTAGATTCATGTTTTTATTTTTTATCTTTCACACTAGTTTTTCCAATTCACTGGACATTGGCAGAATTGTCGAGATCGGCTCTAATTGCAATTAAACAAAAATAGAATTGAATATTATGTTGACAAGCAAGGGTGGCTGGTATTACTATGGGTGCTGCTTTACGAATTTATTTTGAGTAAACTAGGTGTGGGGTTCCAATTTAGGTAAGTTGTATGTACCTATCAAGTAGGTATGTGTTTGTTTACATTTTTCACTGGCAGTTTAATATAAAGTACAGGTATCTGGTTATGTATTGTGCGCATGAGTATACCTAGCTGTCGTGATTTCCTGTTGGAATTTCTGCAATAAGGAATGGCTCAAACTTTCTTAGTTTCCTCTTTAAAAGTATATAATACTAGCTGTTCTCCGCGGTTTCACCAACGCTACTCAGCACCTGTTGGTCGTAGCGTGATGTTATATAGCCTATAGCCTTCCTCAAGAAATGGACTATCCAACACTAAAAAAATTATCCAATTCCAACCAATTGTCCCTGAGATTCCCGCGTTCAAACAAACAAACAAACAATCTCTTCAGCTTTATAATATTATATAGTATAATAGTATATACTATAGATAACTAGCTTTTGCCTGCGACTTCGTACGCGTGGTTTAATAGTTCACGTTCCCGGGGGATTTCCGGGATGAAAACTATCCTATGTCCTTTCTCGGGTCCCAGAATATATCTGTACCAAATTTCATTAAAATCGGTTCAGTGGTTTAGGCGTGAAGAAGAGACAGACAGACAGAGTTACTTTCGCATTTATAATATTAGTTTAGATTGAAGTATACCCGAAGTACTATGATACCTTATTCCAGTTACTGTCAGGTAGATAGGTACCTACCTATTTGTGGCACATATGCACACAAATTATGGTATAATTTGTGTGCATAGTTAATGTACCTACCCCTCGAAATATGTGTTTTACACACAAACATTATCACACTTCATCTTTATTTAAAACAAAACAGGTACTATATTAATAGATGTAGGTGACGTAGGTATATCTAAACAGAACAGTCATTAAAATATTATATGTACTGTAGACTGTAGATAAGTACCTATCTCAATAACATCAAAAGGTAATTAGTGGCCAGGAATCTACAGTAAACAGAAAATGAATGTGTTGTAACTTTTACTGCTTTAAAAGCTGAGCTACAAAGTAGGTATGCTGAACTCCTGCAAACTTATTGACACTTCCTTTATATCAGATAATTACGAATTAAAACTGCCAAACTAGGACCGAGTAGTACCTAACAAAAATATTGATATCCTTTTTAAGTAAAGAAGTCATTCTAACAAAATATAACTTACTGCCACCGCCGTTTGTCGTTCAACTTGACAGATGCCGAGTTTCCCATGTTCTTCTTTCCAATTTAACAATAGTTTACACTGAATATCGACGGCCCGGTGATTTAGTAAACAAATGAAGCGTCCACAATACGCGTCTAACCCACGCCACTACCAGCAACACTTTGCTTTATCCAACGTCAACTTAGAGAGCGGTGGCCATGACTTTCCCTCGCTAACGAGCAACTGAGACACGTCGTCATTTCCTTTAATTGTTTGAGAAAATCTTAAGACATTCATAAAAGGAAAACTCGGGATGTAGGAAAAGTGTTCCCGCTCAATTTAGTTCTAGCTATTCGATAACAGATGGCGCTAATGGTTAAGGGTTAATAATTAGCCCGTGATAAGTTCACATTCAGCGTAGTGGATATTGAGATTATCTGTTGATTACGGATATTATGAAATTAATTAAACTACCAACTATGAATGACTTTAATTTATATAGTTATAATAAATTACATTATTTTTACATGAGTCGCGCAACGCGACATGAGGTCCTGAATTTTATTCCAAGATCAGACGGTGTTTTTTATTTTTGATGGATTGTTTTAGGAACAGCTTTCTGTAGTTAGCCTTAACATTGTAAATGGATTTATTATACATTAATGTCCTAACTTACTGTAATATATCGGAAGATAGTGAATGAAAACCCCATCGTCAAACCTTAAACAGATCGTAATCCTAGTGTATTGCAAATTTCAGTAAATTGTTGGCCGAATTGATTGGAATCCCATACGTTCAGAATGTGAAACTTATACAATACAACATCTATTTATTTAAGAATTCACGGGAATTTAGTAATAACTAGAGTGGCTATGCCCAAGGAGGATAGTATTTTTTTTAACCAAAAAAAATTGCCATTAACGTTCCGGAATGGTGAAATGTAACAGTGGACGTCTTCCTGTTCAATAAGAAAGGTGATTGACGTCGTCATAATTAGTTAATTATTTATTAAGTACCGAAAACGCAGACTGCTACTTTTTGATGATTTATCTTTATTAAAAAGTTCCCCTATAATATGGTTTTATGGGTAGAGATCATACGAATATCCTTAATGTCTTGGAAGTTGAGTCTACCTTTGGTGTAGAATGACACATATTGCGTTCACATCCTTGTGACATCTCATCTAGCACGGTGGGGTGCTGCAGATGCTGAAAACTATAAATAGCTTAATTATTATTGGTTAGTTATGGGTTTGAGCCGGTTGAGTTTGGTTAGAAGCACTGAGACCATGGTATCCGAGTGACAACCTAGTATTATCGACTCTTCTTGGGACCATAGCATATTTCTTTTCCAAATAATACAATTAGAATAATTATTTTGAACAATTTTTCCATTGACAGCCATGTGGATTTTTATTTGACCACTTTTTATTTTTTTCCCTTTAATTTTAATTATTATTTTTAGGTAAGTTTAGTAAATTTGGTTTGTTTCAGAACGTTAAGAGCAACGTTTTTAAAAACCTTTATGAACGAAATTGTTTGACAACTAACAGACAGTTCACTTCACTGACATTTTGATTCTAGGTTATGTTGTGTGTGATACGTAAACAAAACCAGTTTTCTTTCAATAAATTCAATAAAGTCAGTCAATATTAGGCAACAAAATGATAAAAGAAGGTATATAATACACGTTCGAAACATAATTTGCGGTATCACCGCTGAACCAATTTTCACAATATTTGTCTATTTTACGTTCACAGAAGTGCAAGAAATCTTTCTCAAGATATTGAGGGAAGAAGAAGATGTATCAGCAGGAGTGGCTGCTATTAGAACACTTTTATCTGTAATAGAAAACTATAAAGGTTGGTATTTCTGCACTTTCTTCAAAGTATCACTCTTGCATCAGCCATTAGGACTGTTTCACTTTACAATACTATTACCGATTGTCTAAAAGTACTTTTTGCTGTTCATTATAATTCCAGTTGTATCAGGAAATACTTACTTTTATAAATTACTATTAGGAGGTAAGTGCCAAAGATTCAATAAGATTAGCATTGGGACAATAATCAACTTGATAAAAAGCGCCAAGGTCAGCTGAAAGCAAGATAATTCCTGCTGCTAATAATTAATATTAAGCTTTCTAAATCCACTGTGCATAACCTTGAATCAATTGTTAATATAATCAGTGCACACCCTTTATCGCTTACTGCTTTGGAAAACTTTCATAGCCCATACCATTGACTTTTCCATTCCCTCAGTGTCTTCAATATTTCTTAAGACTTTAATCTCTCTAAGGGACATTGAGCATGATGTTGCATGATACTTTTACATGTCCCATAATTTAGGTTTGTTTTAATATTTATCTTACCAGTGGCGACAGTCAGAGAGCTAGATCTAAACCTTCAGCAGGCAGTGGATGCAATGAAGCACAGCGACCAGCCTGTCACCGCTATCTCATCAGGATGCGAACTGTTCATGAGATTTATTACTTTTGCTAAACTTGATGTTAAGGTAAGACTGTACAGTATTCATGTTTGTAGAACCCGTCATATGATGAATATACATATGATCAAAGAGTAAGAAAGATTAACACTAGTTATAACTAGGGTTACTGTGTTTGTCCACTCAAAAGCATTTTCGACAAAATGTCTAGAGCTTATATTTGTAAAGCTTTATGACAAACATGTTAAATTCTATATATTCTAGAACCCTTAACAGGACTTACACCTATTATATTTTTACATTTAATATTTTACATTAAACTGCAAAAACTGCATTAATGCAAAAGAGCATTTAGCATCTAACATTTTATTTATGATTAACCTTTTAATTTCAGTCTTTTGAAGAGTGTGAGCAAATCATGCTGCAAAGAGGTCATATATTCTTGAACACCTTACTAGAAGCAAGAGGGAAGGTTGCCAAACAAGCTATGGTACCTATAGCTGATGGATCTGTAAGTACACAATGATGCTTAAGAACATGTGTCCCATACAATCTGAAAAAAAAAAGTTTATTAGTGCCATCTATTTAGTGTTTTTGGAAGTCTGAGTTTTTCACGCACAAATTCTTATCAAGTATTAATTTTTCATTGCTACTAAGAGATATGACACCCCTTGGACAGTATAACTTTCAATTATAAAATTATAATAATTTTCAAAATTCACAATCGACGGAAAAATTGCGTAAAAATGTACAAAAAATAAAAACAGTAATTTATTAATAAATATGATTCACCGAGATCTTTACTCTTGAACAATAGCAAATAGAACACAGTCATATAAATTTGAATATTATAGCAGTTTCAAAAACACTTATATCACTTTCATGCATACATAAATTATGTTTTTTGTTTTGTTTTTAGAAAATATTGACACACTCCAGGTCAAGGGTCGTACTGCAAGCCATGTTAGAAGCAGCAAAATCCAACAAAAGGTTCCAAGTCTATGTCACAATGTCTTGTCCAGACAATAGCGGGTAAGCTTTTTCTGCATGACTGAAAATATTCAAATCAAATCAAATCAAATCAAATCATTTATTTCAATTAGACCATTACAGGCACTTTTGAAAGTCAAGAAACAAAATGAATCTACAGTCCCGGTCACAAGGCATAATAACTTGTGAAAGTACTGTAGTTGCCCATTCCAAAGCGTTGATCTCTATGGAGAAGAATGGGCAAGAAACTCCATGGACACTCTTTTAAATTATAATATTTTTACAAAATCGTGTTTACATCATTCATGTTGAGATTATACAAATATGTGAGAACGATGTAAAAAGGCGTGCACAGTAAGAGCGTCCAGAGTAAAATAAAAAGCAAAAATTTAATTTTAAATCTAAATAAGTTTAAAAATGAACCGTGGTAGCTAAAAAATGACCAGTCCCAACTGACAGCGCCCGTTCACGAACATGACGTATGAATCAGCCCCATTCAGCTCGACCATTTTGAAGGGAGCTAAATGACCCGACACACCCGCCACCATCAGTGAGACATTTAAGTGAGCATGACACTATCAACCACCAGGGCTTCGTCAAGTCAATGATTATACATAGCACTCACATATGGGCTTAATAATTATACAATACTAGAGAATTGATTCTATACATTGCAAAGATAGTCTTACAATCTTCTGCAGCTTCCACTATAGCTTCGGATACTAACCAATGAGTTTATCCCTATGCTTGTGGAGCAGGACTAGCATTAAGCCAAGCATTTTTATCATCAATATAATCCCCCAACTTATAATATGCTTGCCTGCATAGTGTGCGTTTAATACAAGATTTAAATTTCGTTTCATTCAGTTGAAGAATGTGGGGAGGTATTTTATTGTAGCATTTTAAACAGTACCCCATGAAAGATGAGTCTACTTTAGCTAACCTGAAACCTGGTTGAACTAATTGGTCCCTATTTCTAGTATTATAATTGTGTCTGTCACCTCTTTTACTAAAAAGATGCAAGTTTTTCCTGACATACATGATGTTTTCATAAATATATTGACAAGGTACTGTCATGATGTTAATATCCTTAAACTGTTCCCTTAAAGAATCTCGCCTACGTAGGTTATATATGGCCCTGATGGCTCTTTTCTGCAGAATAAATATAGACTCGATGTCTGCAGCCCGTCCCCAAAGTAAAATACCGTATGACATTATACTATGAAAATAACTAAAATAGACTAGTCTCGCGGTATCTACATCAGTAAACTGACGGATTTTTCTAACAGCATATGCTGCTGAACTAAGGCGTCCTGCAAGAGATGTTATATGCGGACCCCATTGTAGCTTTGAATCGAGTGTTATTCCCAAGAAAACAGTTTTTTCGACGAATTCTAGTTTCTCTTGATTCAATACTATGTCACACACACTGTTTTTGACATTTGGTAGAGCAAATCTTATGCACTTCGTTTTTTTCCCATTTAATACTAAATTATTAGCGGTAAACCAATTATGTACCTGCATTAGGGCTTTATTTACGTCGTCAGGATTTGTGGCACGTCTGTTTATCTTAAATATTAAAGAGGTATCGTCAGCAAACAACACCATTTGTGGTTGGTTTTTAAATAAATGGGGTAGATCATTAATATATATTAAAAAGAGGAAGGGACCTAATATCGATCCTTGTGGTACACCCATCTTTACATTTAAACCCATTGAATTGACACCATTTATTTGTACTTGCTGCTGTCTATCATTTAAATACGATTTAACTAAACTAAGGGCAAGTTTCCCTAGGCCGTAATGTTCAAGTTTTAAGAGAAGGGTTTCGTGGTTCACGCAATCAAATGCTTTTGAGAGGTCACAAAAAATCCCTATGGCATCCTGTGCCTCTTCCCACGCAGTAAATATGTGTTTTAATAGGGTGACACCGGCGTCAGTGGTACAACGTCCTTTGGTGAAACCATACTGCTTTTCATGTAATATTTTATTGGTGTTAAAGTGGTTGAGCATTTGGTTAAGCATTACCTTTTCAAACACCTTGCTGAAAACCGGCAAAACGGATACGGGTCTATAATTATTGGTGTCTTTACTGTCCCCAGATTTGAAAAGTGGTATTACCTTGCTGTATTTCATAAGGTCCGGGAAGACTCCTTGGTCCACACACAAATTAAATATAAAGGCTAAGTACGGTGCTATAGTCTCAATGATAGCTTGACAAACTTTAATAGACAATCCCCAAAGGTCTTCGGTTAATTTGATTTTTATTTGTTTAAAAGCTTTAATGACTACAGTGGGATTAATATGCTTAAACTGAAACTCAGCCGGGCATGGTAAAACGTTTGCTCTTAATAACTCAACAGAAAGCAAGGGTGAGGAATTTAACGTTTCTGTAGTTTTAATTGGGATACTAGTAAAGAAATCCACAAATTCTTGAGCAACTTCGTTTTTAGTGGTTAGAAGACCACGTGAAGACTCTAGTGTTATATCATTATTATATTTTTTATTTCTATTAGTTTCACTATTGATTATTTTCCAAACCGTCTTAATTTTATTATCAGCGGATTTAATCTTGTTGCTTATGAATAAGGCTTTAGCTACCTTGCAGGTGTTTTTAAACATTTTTGAGTAAGTAGCAACATAGTGATTGAATGTTTCCGAGTTGATGTAAGGCTTAAGGCCATAAAGTTCAAACAGCCGTTCCCTACTTTTTCTTATACCCTTAGTTGCCCAATCACTAAATAGAAACTTTGGGCTAATAGATTTAGTTTTAATTTTTAGCGTATCATTGAACTCTGTGTAGACAACCGAAAAGAATTCCTCATAAAAATGATTTACATTATTAATATCATATCCCGGAATGCCTAGATTACTTACTAAATTATTGTTAAATTTATTTAAATTGCTGGGTGTTATTTGTCTAGACTGTATCTGAATTTTTTGTGATGATGTGTAGGACTCGAAAACAACGGTTTGACCGCTGTGATCAGAGGGAAGGTAATTTACAATGGATTTATCTAAGAAGTCGCAGCAACAGAAAACATTATCAATACATGTAGCGGTATTTGTAGTAATTCGGGTTGGCTCCGAAAACACATTCAACAAATTAAATGATTTAAAAAGATTTAAAAATCTACTGCTATTTGAATTTTCATCTAAAATATTGATGTTAAAGTCACCACAGATGACTAGCGATTTATTACCTGTTGCAAGTTTTGCCAAAGCATCTTCCATTACTGACTCAAATATCGAGTAGTTTTGATAATTTGGGGGCCTGTAAACACACACTATGACATGCTTATCTAGCTCAACACAAGATAATTCAATATTATGTTCAACCGATAGATCAACTATATCAATACGACTTCTAAATTTAATACTATTTTTGACTAAGATTAGTGAACCCCCACGCATCTTAGATTTACGGTTAAAGCAACTGCCTACACTGTAATTTTCATAATTAATTAGCATTTCATGATCTTTTAACCAATGTTCGGTGAAACAAACAATATCAAACATAGTTTTTTCTAAAAACAATTCAATCTCTAGTTGTTTTGAAGAGAAACCTTGAATATTTTGATGAAGTAATTTCAAGGAATTCTGCTTAGCCCCTTTTTTAAATTTAACTATTTGAGAGCCAGAAGGTACCTTGGTGTCTGTTGTCTTACTAGCTAGTTTAAATGAGCCGGAGTGAGCGACAATACTCCCCCGCCTTCCTTGTAAAAAGGTATATTAGTAGAAGTTCTAATATTTGCAGTGTTAATAATTGTACAAAACATAGACATAATATTTATGTCCGAGTGAATATTATAAGCTAATAGCCTAGCTATTTTGTGTCTACAACTAGTAGGTAGAAACACACTACCCCGTGTCGACCTAAGTTTATCAACAACAGTGTTGATATCCAGATATACAAGTTTGTCACAATAGTGACCTACTAAGAAATGTACATGCTTATTCAGCATGTGAATATAATTGTTCTGTTTGTTCGAGGTTTTATACAAGTATGGAAAAGCACACAATATTATTTTACGACAATTTAGCTTTAACAATTCAGTAACACTGTCTGTGATGTCTTCTTTTGTAATTTTAGAACAATTTCCTATAAATATAGTTAAATCAGTACTTTTACTATAAACATTTCCAGTCACTAATGCCATTATCTGTTTATAAGTTGACCCTGGCATACAAGTATTTTGACTGGGAAAACTCAGGTTATTACATAATAATTTACCTACACCCCTTCCTATACTATCTGAGAACATTACAGAGTTAGAACAATCATGACTATCATGTATCTCAGTCTGTACCATTTGTAAATTAATTTGTGACATATTAGCTGCATCTTGGTTGAGGATACAGTCTGAAGGCAAATTCTCAGCCTGGGATGGGTCCTCCATTACCTCAGGCTGGACAGTTTCATGGTTGGAAACTGTCTGACAACTACATTGAGACATAACTAATTCATTTGCCGCAAGAATATGTTCCTTAATTTGTTTCTGAGAACTCAAATACCTACTGGAAATGGAACTAAGTGAGTCCTGAAGTACCTCTATTTCAGACTGCAATTGCTGAGTATCTATATTATATATTTTAATACTATCTTCTAACTTTATTTGATATTTTTTTAACTTGTTCACTAAATCAACACGTTCTTTTCTCAGTGGAATGTTTTTGGAAAAGTGTTTGTGTTGTTTTTTAAATTGATAACACCTTTTAATTAGTCTATTTAACTTAGCATATTTCTTAATTTTCTTATTGCTTACTGAATAATTTTGTTTCAGTAAGGAATCTTCAGTTAAATCAATAGTTATTAAGGAAGGGGAGTTACAATTACTATTTAACAATTCTTTATATAAGCGGTTAGTTTCAATAACTTGAGTACTTTCTCTTTCTCTCTGTAACTTTAAAATACGACTATCGGCATGAATTAATTCATCTTCTAAGTCCCTAACCCTACATAAAGCCTCCTCATATAAATTACTACAATTGCTGAAACCATCTGTGACCACCTTTAGTTGATCCCGTTCATCAACAACGTCCAAGTATTGCTGATGAAGGTCTACTAACTGCCTTTTCAAGGAAGAGTTTTTGCTGTTGACTTTAACGACTTCCACCTCACTTTCTTCTCTCTCCTGTAACAGTTGTTGGACTTGGAGTTTTGATTCTTTAAGCTCTTGGAGGGCCGTTCTCAACTTGAGCTCCATCTCCTGAGCAGTAGCCTTACGGGTCATCACAGGCATGGTTTCAGGATTAGTTACTGAAAGATAGAAATAAAGAAACGGTGAGAACTAACAGAAAAGACAAATACAGAAAAGTTAGCGGTGAAAGGGGGAAAAAAAATAAAAAAACAAAGGGCAAAAGTTTAGATATGAAATTAAATGAGGTAGGATGTTTTATTAAGTTTAAAAAATGATCTTTATATTAAATTAATCTAATAGAATATTGAATTTTACTGGTTTTTATCAACCTATTTATACTTTTGCTTAAGTGGGTAGGCTGCTTAGATGAAAAACACAAGAAAAATAAATTAATGTAGTTCATTCATATATTATATCTAGACAAAATGATCATTAATGTTATTAATAAGCATGAATATTTGAATAACAGAGTTATGGAAAGACTATCACAGTGTTGTGATTATTAATTACAATTTTAGGTTGTCAACAAAGCCATTTAGAACCATTATAGGGTAATAAATCAGCACAAAATTAAATCTAGAATTGGCATGGATGTGCTATATAATTAAAGTGACGAGTGTGTGCTATTATTTAATAAAAGTAAACAATACTTCCCTGAATTGTCCGTATATATAAGTGCAGGTAAAAGGTCAGCTGATGTTTGAAGGTTACCGGTAACGATGTATTACCGAAAAACTTTATGGATTATCGTGAAAACAATAATCCTAGGTATTTACACATTTACAATCCGATTGAGCATATAATTACACTATATTATTACTTATTTACTAATTAAATTTAATTTTAAAATACGGAGCCAAAATTTAACATGTCACTCGGGCAGTGTTGCCACTTTTTCTCCATATTCATTTTTCTTCATATCCATCCATATATTTGTACCAAAGATTAAAATTTTACCACTGTAATTGGCGAAAGGCCACCTAGACCTAGACCTGGTATTTCTCCTGTATCGTGGGTGCGTTTACAAACATTCAATCTCACATACACATATTCATATTTTTGATCCGTGCGGGGATCGAACCCGCGACACACAGCGCAGCAGTCGATTGTCCAACCACTGCGCCAACCGTGTCGTCAAATATTATTATAGAAGGGATTTCAGCCGAACTTTCTATCTCATAGCTAAAGGCAAACTAGCAATGTCATAGACATAGAAAAAAAAATACATACTGTAATAATCAACTCTTATTTCCAGTGTTTTAATGCACAAGCAGCTGGTCGAGGCTGGTATCGACGCGACCCTCATCCTAGACGCATCCATCGGTTACATCATGGAGCAAGTTGACATCGTCATGATCGGCGCCGAAGGAGTCACCGAAAGCGGCGGGATTATTAACAAAGTAAGTCTTATTCAATACAAATCAAAAATAGTTCAGGCTTCATATTATAATTAACACTTGAAACGGGATATTTACCATGTTTGTTATTTATAAACGCCATGATCACGGATGAACTGAGTCGCCATGATCACGGATGAATCAGTTCATTCGTGATCATGGCGTTTGCAACTTATCGCCGAAATATCGGAAACTCGATATAAATAACAAACATGGTAAATATCCCGTATCAAGTGTTAATTATAATATTAGTAACCATCTCAGTTTAAAGACTTTATAGTGCAGGCTTCATTTAACAATATCGTATTGGCAACGATTTTTCACACGTGGATTGAGTGTTTTGCCGCTTTTCAACTTCAGTGTTCAAGCAATAATCAAACTCGGCTCACTGGTTTAGCTGTTAAAATACGAAACTTCTCCTTTTTATTACAGGTTGGAACTTACACTTTATGTGTGGCAGCTCGAGAACTTAAAAAGCCAGTGTTTGTACTGACAGAAAGCTTTAAATTTTCTAGAATATACCCCTTGAATCAGCGAGATTTACCAAACGAATTCAAATATTTGTCCAGTGTTATCAAATCTGGTAGAGATCTGTCAAAAGAACACCCTTTGGTTGACTACACGCCGCCTGAATATATAACTGGTTTATTTACTGATCTAGGAATAATTACACCGTCAGCTGTTAGTGACGAACTTATTAAGCTATATTTGTAAATACATATTTGAGCTATATTAATTAGTTAGTTATTTTTTGGTTCCTCACATATGAATGAAATATTAAATCCCATTTTTTCAATACTTTATAGATATCCGATCCAAAAATTCACGTATAGGTGAAGGATAAATATGCTGATTTAAAAAATATTGGCACTTAGATATTTGTATACGAAATAGTTTCAAACAACCCTGTTTTGCCAGTGACTCCGCACGCGTGGATTGCAGCGTTACCTATACACACTAACATCCCATGTCACCCCATTATAGATCCCCATCCCCATTTGACTCAAGTGAGGAAACTCTCGTTGCGTTCGAGGCGGAATTTACACACGAGCTGTTAGGCGAGAGTGCCATGTAGCTGAGAACATCAATGCAAATTCCCACGACGTTTTTCAATACACTTACGGAGAAATTTAGTTACAGAACGAAAAGTATTTTTGTAACTAATCACAATTAAACCATGTCTTTTTTCTCTACTCTTGGCTGACAGAGAAGCAAAGGTATGACGCCGCTTAACAGCCTAATATTAAAAACAAGACATTAAAATATTTTTCAATTTACAAATAAGCGACAATTTGTTTTTATAAGCAAATAATTTTATAAATGTTCATGTTTATTTCTGATGTTCTGTTGATAAGCACATTTTTTTATTATAAAATATGAATGCCTTAAAACATGAGCCTACTCCAAAAACACAGTTCTTTATTGTTATCTGTAGTGAATCAGAAAAAGTAATGTCTTTTCAAAACCCAGTATAAGTCGGTTTATTGTCCAATAAAACATGAATACGGACAAACACTCACACATTTGACCATTCCTTTATAGCCTTTGGCCCTTTTCAAAATTCGTCGTTGCTCCTCTGGCTAACTTTTATGAAGCCTGCAGAAAACGATAGGTGTTATATTAAGATCGACATTGCACTGGTACCTACCTACTACAGTAATTTGTTTTCAAGTATCTTTTTTTTTCTTTTAAATCTTTGTCCCACGCTAGGAATTTCTCGTGTATCGATCGTGAGTTTGAATGTTTGTAAACGTACCCAACGTTTACAAACATTTAAACTCACAGACACAAACAGCCAGTGCGAGGATCGAACCCGCGACACTTAGCAAAGCAGTCAAACGCTTAACCACTGAGCCAGCCGTGTCGTCTCAACCTTTGGCCTCATCATCTAGCATTTTTTTTTCACCGACCCCAACAAACTGTTGGGGTCGGCTTTAAGTCTAACCGGATGCAGCTGAATATCAATATTTAACATGGAGCGATTACCGGTCTGAGCCCCACAACCCTTAACTGGGTAATACAATAGTCCTTAGTAAGACTGATTGTCAGATTTTCGGGCTGTAACTACTCGTATCGACTGTCAAATATCTACAATTGACAGCCGGGACGAACACCTTAAGAGCGTTCCGAGGCAGGGAGGAAGTCAAATAAAAAATCTTTAGACAGATAGGAGAGTTATACATCTCTTTATTATTACAGGTTGGGACTCTAGCCGTATGTATGGCAGCTCGAGAATATAATTTACCCGTGTTTGTACTGACAGAAAGCTTCAAATTCTCCCAAATAAACCCTCAGAACCAGCGTGACTTACCAAATGAATATAAGTATTTGTCAAGTGTTATCAAATCTGGCAGAGATCTGTCAAAAGAACTTCCTTTAGTGGACTACACGCCCCCCGTATATATAACGTTGTTGTTTACTGATCTAGGAATTCTCACACCATCGGTAGTTAGTGAAAAACGTATAAACATGAATTTGTAATTATATATCGTTGTCAATAAAATGTATTTATATGAACGTAGTTTATTTATTCATCGCTTAATTGATATCTCAATTTAAATTTACTAGAATATTCTCTCTGGATGTACGGGTATTACCAAATGAGTTCAAAAATATGTCCAGTGTCATCAAATCTGGCAAAGTTCTGACGAGAGAACATTCTGTATTCACGCCTCTCGGATACATACTGGTTCCTTTACTGATTTAGGAGTTTTTAAAACCGTCATCTTTCAGCATCGAACTTAATAAGCTGTATTCGGAAATAAACATTTTTTTTCAGTATCCTCTGTGCAATCATGCATATAATTAGACATTTCATTAATAAAAATCAAAGTGTCACTTAATTTTCTTATCCTGAAATGTTACTATAACTCGCTACTCGCAACTCCATGTTCGTCCCAGGTTTCTTTGTCTCGACCCACTTTTATCACTTTGGGTCCATCACAACAGTGGTATCATTCACTTAAGATTAAACGTCGCTTTATTATGTGTAATCGATTAGTTTTAAATATTTTGTACACTACAACGTTTTGATGAACTAATCCAACTCTTTATAATAAGAAATTTCCTGACATTTTGTAATTTGATAAGCTGTTTTTATTTGCCAATTTAACACATGAATAGTCGCCAAAAGTTAGTAGAAGTTTGGATGTTATCGTATGTTCTGTGAATTAACAATATTTACAGGAATGTTATAGTATTTGAATGATTTTTTATTAACAAATATCAAAATACTTTTTAGTGAGATTTACACCCGGTTCCAATAAACAAAAAACGATTCGTTTTATTTACGGATAGTAGTATTTTCTACGAGACGTATGTTAAAATACTACTATCCGTAATAAAAAACCGGGAAACGGTAGCAACCGGGCTTCGAAGTAAATTTTTACTTTCTATAAAAGAAAAGGGGAAGATGGTTTTTGAACATGAAAACCGAAAAAAATAAGAGTTTACAAGTTTCTCTCCTTCTTTTTTTATTATTTGACAGTTACCTACTTACTTTTCTTGATTTTTGATTTAATGATGAGTGTATGCATTAATATCAAGACCGTTGCATGAGGGAATAGGAGACTCTTCCAAGAGTCAGGAACTTCAATTTCTTAATCAACCATCATACAATCTAGCACGATACAGATTTAAGAGAATAAGTGGCCAGATAGCCCATACATAGAGTCTTTACTCGTATCGTTTTGTGAACATGTCTGTACTTCACGCAGTGGTGTCGTCTGTCGGGCATAAACTAGTTTGGGTGCTTGTATTGCTTATTTCATATTATTTGTGTTGTATCAGTCCACATTTTTGTTACAGATTGGAACTTATTCAATAGGAGTGACAGCTTTAGAACTTAAAAAGCCAGTCTTTGTACTGACAGAAAGCTTCAAATTCTCCCGGATATACCCTTTGAACCAGCGAGATTTACCAAACGAATTTAAGTACTTGTCAAGTGTCATCAAATCTGGCAGAGATCTGTCAAAAGAACATCCTTTGGTTGACTACACGCCTCCCGTATATATAACGTTGTTATTTACTGATCTAGGAATACTCACGCCATCGGCAGTTAGTGACGAACTTATAAAGCTGTATTTGTAAATTATATATATTTGTTAAATAAAATGTTTTTAAGTATATAAACGTTGTTGATTTATTCATCGCTTAACTGCTTGTTTAAGAATGTACATAATTCAATTGGCACTCCATTCGTTTAAAATCCATGGTGCAATTGGTTTTATGAGAACAGAAGGGCTACTATGACATCTTATAGCAATTCTTATTCCACTGAGTGTAAGAGATGGTGCTAGACACCCTGTATAGCTCTGTCTCTTTCCCTCAGCGGAATAAGAATTGCTTTAAGAGGTCATAGTAGGGTAGCAGGAATAAGGGAAAAATCACAATTCAAAAATGTCTGGCACTTTAATATTTGTACGAAATATATTTACATAGTTTTGATAAGAATGTTCCATTAAAATACTAGACTGCCTATACATTAATATCTCACTTTGTGTTAAAATATCAATTTATTATTATATCATGCACTTACCCTAGGCAAGAAATAAACATATTACTTAAAATATCTAATTGTTACACTATTCTGTGGAAGCATTAAACATATCACAAACATGTCCTTTATTGCCAGAATTAATTATAATAATTATTAAATTAAAACGACTTATTACAAAAATATTCAAAAGGCATTATGGAAGCACTTAAAATCGTAAGGAAACTTACATCTCCATAGATTTATTTGAAAACAATTCATAATTTTCAACATTAATATATTTTATTTTATTCAAAAACAATCAACACTTTTCTCTTTTTTACATTTGCTAAATATTACAGTATTTATTCGTTCAAACCCAAGTAAAATGTGTTTAGTAACACCGATGTGATTATTTTCTAAAGAAAAAGTTGTCTAGTACGATTGGCCAGTCCCTTAATTAATGCCTCTCTCGTACCACACGTTTATTATTACAAAACATAGGGTATCTATATTAAAACCTATATTTGAGGCTATATAAACTAAAAATAATTTTACATAGACATAGATCAGACACATAGTACACAAAATGTTCCTAAATTGTACTTGAAATAAAACATATACGTAATATTCAGTCAGAACTGATAATTATATTGTACTTAGACACTATTATTTCCATCTATCGCTAAAGTACCATTCGTAAGAGATCAACGCTTCAACTCAACTTATAAAGCCACTTACTAGCGCTTTTATAAGTATATATATCAGAAGAAACAAAATGGGATTTAAAACATTATGCATTGGCTGGAATTGATTCAGACTTTATTTGGTATCTAATGTTAGAACTACGTTCGTAGTACAGAACTTATCTGCCACTTTAGTCATATCCTGTATGTCGTAGCGACATGCGTTCTGTTGTTTCTGCATTTCCCAAGAAAACAACGGAAAGAAGGCGTGTTTTTATGGGTGTATGTATGCAGGCCAACTGTTTAAGCCAATCAGTAGTAACAAATAGACACTGACAATTGCAGCGACTATGTCGTAGCATTAAGAGCTATTTTTGTACCGCTAACATTACATCTGATCTGTGGCTGCAAAGCTTTTCATCCCCTGTTATCCCTTCTGCATATTTCATCACTCCCTACATCAATACATTACATAGAGTACAAATTATTACAATAGATATTTATTTAACACAGATTATTAATAACATTTCTACAAATACTTAATTAATACAGTAATCAGTTGCCTATTACATATTGGAAAACGAGTAGATACGCACTACCTTAGATACATAATTAAATGTTTAGCAACATTATTATTTTAACCTCGGCTGAAGTAACGAAAACTTTAAAATGCGGGTAGATGGTTTTCATTTAATTTCAAAAGCCAAATTAAAAGTCCTTATTTTCAAATAAAGAAAAATTCATTTCTTCAATAGATAGTATTTTGAACCTTATGGTTTAGGTACAAGTATGCTTTTCCAAAAAATATCAGGTTCACAAATCTCAATGGACTGGACATCAAAAACCTTACCCTAAATATATAATGATGGGGCAAAACTGACATCCATCCACATTACGTACCAGACTACCTATACATATAAAGAAACCTAGGGTTTACAAAACATTGTATGATGTCATTTAAATCCTGATCCACGTAACATTCGGACCGTAGTGTTACCTATTGTAAATATTATCGATAATAGTGTATATCTGGTGGAAGTGAGGTCTCTTCTCCGCCTCATATTCCCAGCAGCGAAGCATTAAGGCGTATAAGTCTTCCGCACAGCCTTCTGGAGCCGGCATCCTGTAACCTGAAGAACGATAGAATGTAATCAGAGCTTTGGTCAGCATACAAACTGTTTTGTAAATTACATATACATTGTAAATAAAAAAGTAAGAAAATAGGTTATTACCAACAAAAACGATAAATAAACATGCTCGCCAGATACAGTTAAAATTTCCTTTAAAATCAGTATTTTTTTACGAATGAAGCAAAATTTAATTTGATAGAAAAAACAATTTTTAAATATATTAAAAATGAGTTGAAAACATCCATCTGTTTCTAAGAAAAAAAAAAAAAACTAAATATTTCTGACCGGCTGCATGTTTATTTTGCAAGTAGGTTTTCACAAACACTTTTGCAGGTCTTTTTTAAAAACTAGATGAGGCCGGTGTTTCGTATCCGACTACTCTGAGAAGAAACAGCCGAAACAAACTCAGAGGTCATAGTCTCTTTTAGGGCCCAGACAAAATATATTGGTCAACTTACATGAGGACTATGCAGATTAGTGTCTGAAATGGTCTTTTTAAGAAAGCACCACACAGATTGAGCCTAGCATTATAAGCCTAGACTCTTATAATTATAATAGATTAGCTGCTGTACGTACCTGTATCAATTTTCTCCCGTGCGCGCGAGTTACTCATTCCTGCGTAGGGGGTGTCGCCCTTAGAGAATATCTCCCACATCAGCACGCCGTAGCTCCACACGTCGCATAGAGACGTGTATTTACCTGAAATTTCAATAAACCGGTCCTTAGTCAAAGTAAAAGATGGTCCAGACAGGTAGATACTCTTAGTAACGTCAGCAGCTGATGGAGAGTGTCAATACTTAAGACTTATTTGAATTAATTATGTATTTTTGAAAATCTTTTTGTTTTTATGGACACTTTTAATGTGCACGTCTTGCTACATCGTTCTCACATAGTTTACTATATAACACGAATGATGTAACCAAGGTTTTGTAACAATATTCTGATTTAAAAGAGTGTCCATGGAGTTTCTTGCCCATTCTTCTCCATAGAGATCTACGTTTTGGAATGGGCAACTTCAGTACTTTCACAGTTATTATGCCTTGTGACTGGGACTGTAGCTTCATTTTTATTGTTGTCAATGTTTCGACAGTTCAAAAGTGCCTGTAACTGGCCTACTTGAAATAAATGATTTTGATTTTGAATAAGCTGCCTACGAGGACAGCGGTATCCAGGTGACTAGAGCGCAGAGGATGGGTATTATATGTCTGTGGTAAGCTAGAGGCATAAGAGTCAGCTGTTGCCGATCGTTGCCAGGAAATCAAGAGGCCTAACAATAAGTTGTTTCCAATAAAAACAGTAGATTTACTACTCACAACTTGTTCAAACCACTCACCGAAATTAAGTGCCTCAGGCGCCGTCCACTTGATTGGGATCTGCTTCATGCCTCCCGACACGATATATTCCTCTTCTTCCCTTGACATGCCGAAGTCGGATATTTTCACAATATTGTCGTCTCCTACGAGGCAGTTCCTGGCTGCCAAGTCGCGGTGGATGCAGTTCTTGGACTCCAGGTAACGCATGCCGCCAGCTGCGTCGCGGCACATGGCAAGGAGTGAACGAGCGCTAAGTGTAGCTGCTCGCGTCCTCAGGAATGTTAGGAGAGAACCGCCTGGGAAAAAAGGTTAAGTGAGATGATGACATGTTCAGATATTATTATGGTAACGGTAACACGTGTTATGCCCGCAGGTAAAGGCAGAGGTGTTATCTATAACCTCACATTTCGCTAATGTTTGAAGTCCTACCAAGTATCATGTAATAGGGGCGAGACCATCAACCTGAAACAAATCCTGAAAATAACCTTCAGCTATATTTTTAACGTGTTTATAGGTAACTGAACTTTTTGAGTTGTTTGCGATCCATAAAGTCATACAGCCTTATGCTACGAACGTGTTTTTGCTAACAAAGTTTGTTTTCTCCAAGTACTAGTTCTAGCACTAGATAGGTACGTAATATCTAATATATAAAATTCTCGTGTCACAGTTTTCGTACCCATACTCCACCGAAACGGCTGGACCGATTCAAACGAAACTTTGTGTACATATCGGGTAGGTCTGAGAATCGGCCAACATCTATTTTTCATACCCCTAAGTGAGCAGCGGGTAAAACCGCTGGGCACAGCTAGTTTAACATAAATTTCAAAACTTTATTTGCGAATTGTACAGTTATTTCCAATGAAAGCTACCGTAGCTTAATTTTAAACGCATGTTTCACCCGCCCAGTATGTAATTGGTCTAGACACCCACACGCTGAGGTTTATAAACATGTTAATGACACATCACACGGTAAGCTATTGTAGGTGCAGTTGCGTAAATAAGTTCTTACAATGATACCTATCTTTTTTTAGTAACCTTTAAAAGAAAAAATACTGTGCCTACCTATTTAGGCCTGAATCTACTAGGAAAATGATTAGTTGCTTAGAATTTGGGTCAAGTGGAAATGAATCTGTCAACAGAATACATCGCGACACGACTTTTTTATTTTCCATCATAATGACGCAAGACATTGTAAAAATAAATGCATATTTTTATAACTAAGAGGTGCCATTTGTATTTTTCTCTTCAGTTTCAATGAGAAATCAACTAAAAGAGCAATGCTATGTTTAGCCTAGTTCAAACGTATGTACATCGCCTACGCTGAATCTAATCTAGCTACATTCCAAATTGACTATAACGAACAGCTAGAGAAAGTTTCCAGATGCTAGAAAATCTGTTAAGTATCATTCACTTACTTGCGTTTTATAAGAATGAAGTTTAAACACATTAAACAAGGACAATGAACCGAGATGTGCCATTCTTTCAGGTTGAACATCCTATCTTAGATTTAGAGTTCTATAAAAACTCGGCAAAAAATCTAAACGCATCTCGGCACAGTCTTAAAAACCTGGTCAGTGCTGCTCTAGACGATTGATGGCACTTTAGTAGTAGGTAGTAGGTAATATTTTAACCATAGGTAACGAAAATCTTAATTTTGGGAGTCTGCTACAATCTCCCAAAAGTTGTTACAGGGTTTTGGGCGACTACCTCACGTCAAAATCCATGAAGCACAATTTGAATAACATTCCTTTGAAAGTAAATGAATCTTACCAGGTACAAGTTCCATGACGATCATGATGGGCTGCTTCTGCACCGCAATGCCAATAAGCCGCACAATGTTGGGATGTTGGTACTGCTTTAGAATGCGGCCCTCCTGCAGGAAGGTGCGTTTCTGTTCGTCCGGCAGCGCTACCCGGCACGTTTTCACTGCTACCTCTTGGTTGGTATTCTTGAGACGAGCCTTGTAGACGTCGCCGAAGTTACCCTGGCGAAAAAGGATGATCAGTGAGGAATAACTAATAGTGTAAGCAGCATCACAAGACCATATAGATTCAAGAAGGAAACTGTGAGATTTATATCCGGTGTTTTATTGAAATCAAACGCAAAACGCCACAATTTAATACATAAATACCATGCTCATTACGAGAAAAATACGCCCTCACCAATAAAACTGTTCTATAAAACTCTTATCCCTGCATAATATAATAGAAACGTTAAGTAATATGTGTCATTCAATAAAATCCCTATTTTAATGTGTTTCGCGTAACTGCAATATTACTAAGCTTCGCATTCCAATATTGTAATTCCGACATAGGTAAGTAATTGTGTCACACACATGCCCGATCCAACAATAGGTTTTATTCGTGGAACTTTAAGATATCCGAATGACTTTCAATAACTACGAAACACAGGTAAACAATTCACTTGTAGTAATCGATCGAGTTTTCAGACATCGTGTAGATAGAAATAGATAGGTGCAGTACCTACTACTGAAATTGCTGACCTAAATACCAACCCTAGCGGCCTTGCCAATTGACCCCAAAAAGTTCCCGAAGTTGATTCATGTGCTTGATTTTTTTCATTCTGATTGTATTCTATTTTCGATCTGAGAGAGCTGGGCATCAATAATATCAATCCCAAATGATCGGGACAGCTTCCTAAGATATGACAATCCTATAATCCCACTTACTCTATTTTATCTTTGTCTCTGAAGACACGCCATGCCTCTAGTTCTGAAGACTAGTTATCCCCAGCTCCTTTGAAAACGATTAAAAAATTAAATTTCAAGGGTGTAATAACAACTTACCCTGCCAATCTTGTCCAATAGCTGCACATCATCATTATTGAGCTCCCAGTTCTCTCGTGGAACTGCTCGACGCAGCAGGGCTCCTGATCTCGCAGTGACAGGCACCCCGCTTGTTCGCTGCCACGCTATTAGCTCGGCTACTGACGGGAACGCTGCTCCTTCGAAGCGGTAGTGACCCTGGAGAAAATGGGATTTTAAACTATGTGGGAATATAAGAATTTATCTCACCAATCCTGTGATGATGACTAATTAGTAAAGATCTTGCTCGTTATCCTACTAAGCTTTATTATGCACATCGTGCCATAGGCATATAAAATACAGTTTAAAATGGTGACGCATTTGGCCTTACAATTCTTAGAACAATCTAGCTATAGATTGAAATAAGTTGAACGTCCTATAACTAACATAACCCCGTTTCCTCAACTTGATTCTCTGAATTTGGACAGACTGGCAGCAAGTTATCCAAAATAACCCATGAATTAATTAAATATATCAAATGAATAGCCTAGCATTTTTTTAAGTTTTCTTAATTTAAGTTCGCAAATTATATATAATAAAATGCACCTCTCAAAGTCCTCAAACTTCCGAGAAACCGCAAAACTCATTAATTGACAAGAAATCACGGAATATTAATTGCGGAAATCATTAAACCATATTACTGCAGAATATTAAAGAATCTGTGCATAGAGTTCAGAGCATCCAAACCGGCCAAAATGTTAGGCGAAGATTTGCATTGAAACCGGTTTGCAGCGATTCTTGATCCATATACTTAGCCCACAAAAAAACATTCCAAAAAACAGGTGTAACTAGTAATATTTTTTGTAACACTACTTTTGAAGCTAGAATTGTTTTATGATTCTAGAAAGGTCATAGAGCCTAGGTATTCGGACGGTCTGAGGATACTAATAGTTTTTGTTGCTAAGCACCGATAATATACCTCCTTCTTTATAAACAGTAAGGCTCAGTTCTCACGGTAATTCACAGCACGTGTTTGTTCAAAGGCTGAGTTAAAAGGCAATGTAGTAGGCGTCGCAGTGGATAAGATTAAGTTCGTAGTCTGTCAAAACCCAAGGTATACTTCGGTGTAAGACGACCTTTATAAAGTCAGCATAAAAATGACAAATAAAAATCGAAGGTGTAGTATCATATACGAACCTCTGGAGTCGTCTGTACAATGAAGTGCTTGTGTTGCCCCCAACACACGGATAACACCAGTTGCCTCGCATGGTTCCGTGTAGTCTCCCGGACCAGGTAGTCGCCATCGGCTCTCAAAAGCCTCACCACCTCTTCGCGAGGCAGCACTCCGTGGAACCACTCCTGTTCGACCAAAGTTCGCTCCGTCTCGCTCACACTTACCTGTGGAGAAAGGAGCATTAAGATAGATAATCATTGTGGTACCCCACGTATAACTGATGTGGTGACAAGATTAGCAAAGAGGGGAGTTTACTAGGACAGTCAAAAATAGTTTGCGATTACTTTGACACACAAACCGGTAAATTTAAAGTAAATCTAGGTTATTTATTTAATTACTCTAAAAGCATTTAATTTAACTTATTCAACAAAAGCTTTATCATAATATTCTATAAGCTATATATATAATACTGTCATAAATTCTAACGAGTATTTTCAGTAGTAAAACGATCGATCACATGAAGAGTTAAATATTATTCCACGCGATGCACATGCACTCACAGACTTAATTACATAATGCTAAAAACACACGAAAAAACGTAACAACGAAAGCGCTAACATACGACCTCTTTCTCTAGTTCAAGTTGTAGCTGCTTCAGCCGCTTCTTCCTCCGAGGCACCACGACGGGCGGGGGCAGTTCGCTGTGCGTAATGTACAGCGAAAACGGATCCATTACCCAACCTCATCAGCTCACAATACCGCAAATAAACCAACACTACTTTATTATCTCTTTTATTTCACCACATGAAATGAACGTTACCAGAAACAGGATGAACTTGACGTAAACCTCACGACTGAAACGTACACAGGCCACGCGTAAACACCGATACATTTCTGGAACGTCGCAAGCGGCTTCACCTTGATTTTGAAACTGAGTTTTAAAGAGAGCCTGTGCTATTTTCATTTTATTTGAAATCTCATTCCCGACAGAAGTTCGTGCGGTGCACGGTGACGTGAAGTGTTTGTGCTAATATTAGCACTGACACGTTGAGTAACGCTCGTTTCAGAGCGAATATATTGTGCCGCTTCCAGTGGCGTCATGGAAGACGAAAGCTTCATGCACCGAACAAATTCCATGCCATGCGTGGATAAGGATATCGCTGTTAGTAGTGGCACTCACCACACTGTTAGAACAACTATCGAGTACAACGCGGCTCCGTCTTCTTTTTTTGAAGAGCGTTTTGTTGTGAACTCGGCAATGCACATAGATATCCACACGTTTACGCAAGCGTCGCCTCAGCACTCTGATCGGTCTGCGATGAGGTTCAGTTACCGAGTCAGCGGGGCCTTCGCTGCTGCTTCTGTAAGTCTTTGGAGGTAGCGCCGGGCTCGAAGGCGCAGACTTGCGTCGGAACGGCCGCGTGAACAGTTTGAAGAATGGTCTCGGCGGTATTATCGAGTGGAGATGTAATCGTAAAACATCTGTCGATGCTTTAGATCCAAGTGAAGAGCGATCCTGATAATCGAATTTCATCTTTAGCATTGCCGCTAGATCCATAGAAGAGTCTACACCAAAAATACCTCATTATGTTAGTTAATTTCCTTCACCTCTACCCTTACATAACCCTTAAAATAAATTTACATCAAGCATGCATGGCCTACCTGGTGATCAGGGGAGCTGCCATCCAGACTATCAACGCCAACAGTCTCGGCAGACAGATCAGGACAACCACTAGGTGCTTCTTCACAACCTAGTTCAGCCAGGGCGGACCTGATCATCTCTGCTTGTTTGGCACATTTGCGTTCCGCTACACGAAGCTCCAGAAGTTTGATGGGCTCTGAAGTTGTCACCGGTAACGGTGGTGGTGAATGCCTGTGTAGTTAAAAAAGAAATTATATTATAAAAGATGTTTAATATAATGTGCGAGAACTGCCCAAAATCCTGACTCATTTTTTACAGTTTCAAATTAATTAATCACAAAATCGCTTGCTCCATGAAACCCCAGAAAGGCTACAGTGATGTGTGGTTATCGCCATAGCAATAATCCAAAAAACTTGAAGTTTGGACACATAGTATATGCAATTTTTAATGAACGGGCTTTGAAAACACCGCTACTTTGCCATACAACTCACCTATCAATCCCATTGACTCCATTACTCAATCCTGTATTATTGTTCTTGCAGACTCCATTTCCTATGATCTCCGGACCCTGCAGCGCCGACTGCTTCTCCCGGTTATCTTGCAGGGTATTCTCCAGCTCAGTCAGTTTCTCCTTTAACCATTCTACTGTAAGGTTGTCGACTGTCAGCTGGTTTGGTTGCAGCTTCCCGCTCGTGTCCTCGACTAGGCTCTCGTCGAAGTTAAACGTTACAGGCGTTGAGGGTGGCGATCTAGAAAGAATTGTACTGGGGTTATGAAACTGATGGAGTGAATAAACGCGAAGAAACATTAGGTCATTTTAGTCTGATAATGTGATTGATTAATGCAGAAGGATATGTTGTTTTAATCATCATCATCTTTCTTCCCCTATCCCAATGCATAGATATTTTGATGGAGAAGTAAATTCGCAAAAGGAAGGGAAAGAATTAAATAATAAGGTCAACTGATTCTGGAAATTCGTATGAGGACAGATTAGCTTGCGCAAAATTGCGTATGCAGTCCAATCATGAACACATTTTATAATTAACTTGTTTATTTAGCTTATCCAAACCTACGCTCTGTGGGTAATCTGGTTTCACACTAAAGAAGCCATTAAGATTGCTAACCTTGTGTGTACCATTTAATCGTTGTGGTTTAGGAACCCTAAATTCCTACTAAAGACATTAAAGAGGATTTTAAAACAGGTTCTTGGGTACAAATCTCTCAATGGCTTTAAAAAATGGATAGCTCATCTACCTGTGCGACTTATGACTCAGTGTCAACAATTTTGTAAAATTAATTGGGAAGACTGTTTTTCGGTGTAGGTATTTAAATGCGGTTTTCCCTAACCATCGTAACAGACGATAAGTTTTAATAAGTAATGAAGTCTGTTAAAAACTAATATTGATAATAATTGTGATACGAAACTTGTTCTAATTTAATAGGTAATAAGTAAATACACACCTACACGATCACAATCGCCGAAATGATGTCACGTGTGATTTTTACATTTGCTACGTATTCCAATGACCGCATTATTAGTGATTTAAATATAATTGTCTAATAGTTTTCATTGATAGAATACACCAGTTATTTTACAATTAAATCGTTTATGCTACTGAATAACAACTGAGAGTACAATCTCGTTGGTCGTAGTGGTCGGAAGTTACCACTAAGATGATGCGTTTAGTAGAAACATTTATTAAAACAACGACGTTCCTAATAACGACTGTGATCCCCGCGGGGTAGTCCTTGGTACTGTCGTATGTCAGTAGTATCTACAGAACACCTACTTTTCGCCAGTCATGTTTTCTCCCAAGTATCAAGGGGAGAGCCTATTACCACTATAAATCGAGACTTTAGCATTGAAAAATTCCTGGGAGATAAAACCTAATACCGAGACTCGAAATCAGCACCTTATGCTCAGCAGTGTCCCTTACGACGATGAAACCAATGACGTATTTCAAAGAAACAAATTCGCGATGAGAAAAAGGGTCAATAAACAAAAAAATCCGGGCCAAATGTGAGTCGGACTCGCGTACCGAGAGTTCCGTACAAACATGCGCCGTAAACGGCCATATCTATTGACTGCGTAGATTTAGAGAGTTGATTTTTTTACAGTTCCAAGGGACGATAGACCTGAGAACACAGTTTTAATTATTGTTATTTTATTTCATTTTTATTTTATCGATAGCTCTATCAATCAATACTTGTTCTTGAGATAAAGGTTTTTGACAGACAGACGGCCAATAAAGTGATCCTATAAGGCTTCCGTTTTTTCCTTTTTGAGGTACGGAACCCTAACAATAAAACAATCGTAATTTACTTCAATGGCCTCAAAAATAGCCTTTGAAAGTAACGGTCGGTTCCTGAATGCCACTGATTCATACCTTACCTTCGAGGTGTTACTACTCATCGCTTATTGTCACAACGATACAACGATCACTTTTAAAAACGAACCGAAATTCTTACTAATATTATAATAGCGAAAGTTGTTTGTTAGTTTGTTACGTCATCACGCCGAAATGGCCAAACCGATTTTGATAAATTTTGGTACAGAGATAGTTGGGACCCTGGAGACGGACATACGCTTTTTTTTTAAGTTTAGGGGGAGAAAGAGGGAAGAAAAGGGGAAAAAAGTTTTTTTTTCAAACACCATGCGGGTTAAAGTTAGCGTTAGCCAAAAGTAACTATGCCACGCGGACAAAGTCGCGGGCGGAAGCTCGTTATGTAATATATCTACTAGTCATTTATATTATTTGAAGAATAGGTACATATCTACATCAATAAAAGTATATTATGGTTCTTATGTAGATATGTACAATCACGAGCAATATCATGTTTACACTTCCAAAAGTCCTTCTACTTGATTGATTAACGTTTTACGATTACACGAATATAGTGTTATGGAAGCCATGCTATTACGAAATAACTCTCGTTATTTCGTAATAGCATGCATTGCATGCATAGCATTTATACTCTGGGGTGAGTACCCCAGAGTATAAATTTCTCTCATTTTTGTCATTAGGTAAGTGTACCTAAATATGATATTGCTTGAAGTCGTAACTGTACCAATATTACCAAATGTGTGTACAGGTGTACATTGTGCACATAGGTGTACAACCTCATTTGCAACAAGCACATTCAATATCATACATAGATAAAAATACATTTTGATAAATGTACTCGTTGTGAATTCACAAACGAAAATCCAACATACAAATCCGAGGTGGATTATATACAAAAAAATTGGAGCCGTTTTCATTTAACTTAAGCTAAGAATTGAAACAACGCCCATGAACGAAGAGACACTTGCTGTTAATGTATTATTTACAAGTACTAAAATAAATACGTAGCTACTCGTTGCCTTTGCAGTGCCAAGTCGAAAGTTTTCGGTATCATTTTACTTTCTATTGCATTGTTGGCAAAAGGCTGTTTCGATAATAACTCATGATGTTGCACATTTACAGTTGGTTAATGATTGAAATCCGAGAATGATTCGTTATAAAAGACACCTATTATGAATATGTAATTGCAGAATGTTAACAACTCGTACGCGAAATTTATTTATTCCTTCATCTTTTCTTTATTGATAAATCGTGACTATTAATTTCTTAACGTTTTCGGTGTGTTGGCTTTCCACAATTTAGGCGGCGTAGATATTTCCTCAGTCTTTTTTTGTAAGAAACGTTGCCCCACACTAGGAATTTCTCCTGTATCGTGGGTGCGTTTACAAACATTTAAACTCACAAACTCAAACAGCCAGACCCGAAACAACTGTTTGTAGGCTATACAAATATTTGTTCCGTGCGAGAATCGAACCCGCGACATGCAGCGCAGCAGTCAGCTCAGCCACTGCGCCAACCATGCCGGCCTAATCAATTATTTATTACTAGCGACCCGTCCCAGCTTCGCACGGGTGTTACAAATCTTTGAAAATCCCCACTTTTCTCTACTATAATATGTATGTATTATACATAAAAACCTTCCTCTTGAATCACTCTATCTATTAAAAAAAACCGCATCAAGATCAAGATTTAAGCATACAAAGGGACATAGGGACAGAGAAAGCGACTTTGTTTTATACTATGTAGTGATCACTAAAATCTTTCCTTGCCTGGCTTAACGTATTTCATAGTACCGTCACTACCGACCCAACCCGGGTTTGCACGGGCGCAACGTACTGATGAAGAAAACGTAAAAAACATTCATACAAACAAAAATACAGCCAAGTCCATCGAGCAGTTTTCAAGTCATGCTCTTGTGTACTGTGTACTTATGTACTTATACAGTCTTGTGGCAATTGATTGTACATACTAAGTGCGCCAGCAGACTTCCAAAGGGCTTTGGTTTCAGAATTAATGTCTTCAACTTCCAAATGGCTAATCAACCTAATTGTTATTGAGCAGGATCAAATTAAAATGAAAAGCTCACGAGCTCCTATAACCCCCTTACGCTCCCTCCACTTCGACGACCCAACCTTAGTGCTAATATGTCAAGTAACGGATACTCCTGATCTAATTAAAATAATTGTATTTAGTAAAGGAATTTGAAATGGATTAAAAGGGACAATTCTTGTTGGTGGTCAAAAGTTATTGAACAGTTGCAATATGATCGATGTGCACTCTGACTCATATTCAAATCTTTATTTCCATTCCATAATGTGTGAAGATCTTACAATGGGCTTAAAGCTAAGGTACTCAGTAGGTTTAGAGGTATTAACATAATATGTGACGGGCCTGTTGGTCTAGTAGTTAGTGACTCTGACTGCTGAGGCGAAGGTCGTGGGTTCGATTCCCACCCAGGACAAACTTTGTGTGATGAGCATGATTGTTTGTTCTGTGTCTGGGTGTGATTTATCTATAATATGTATGTATTTATAAATTATATAAGTATGTATATCAGTTGTCTGGTTACCATATCACAAGCTCTGCTTAGCTTGGGATCAGATAGCCGTGTGTGAGTTGTCCCAAGATATGTATTTATATTTTTTTTATTTATTTTTTTATATATAAAATTCTCATGTCATGATTTGTATGAAATTTTATGCTAATCGGGTAAGTCTGAGATTCGAAAAACATCTGTTTTTATACCCCTCTCCAGAAAAGCATCTGAGAAGCGGGCGAAACCGCTGGCCACAGCTAGTATGTATTTAACCATTATTAAAATTATTTTATTGTTTTCGTGTCTTATCACTAAACACACAAGGCTTGCATGTAAATTTAATTTAAAACAATCTAGTTTTATGTTATAATTATTTTCGGATACAATTTTAAGTACGCACTCAGCATCAATCAACATTCATGTAGGTAATGCATGATGAAAGAAATTGAAAATAAAAAAGAAATTGGCACACTAGTCTATGTAGCAAGTTTCTTTGTTCTGTCTCCTAACCACGTGTATACGTACAACACAATTCTTCAAGAAGTAGTGTTCCAGTAATAGCTGAATATTGTATTTATATTTTACTAGCTTTTGCCCGCGGCTTCGCTCGCGTTAAATTCGGGGTAACACAGTTACCCCTTTCCTGATTTACAGGTACCTGCTACCTGTAGTTTTTGCCCTTGCGCATTATTTATTGTAGACTAGTGTGCTGGTGACGAAAAGTTTAAATGTTTTTATCCCAAAAATTGGCTTCGCGTTCTCCGCTGACTGAAGCACTGTCACGAGCAACAACATGTTAACACTTAGCAAAATTCCAAATCGATTTTGTCGTAAAAAAACGGTTTCTATTTTGAAATAAGAGTATTTTCGTAATCAATATACTATGCTCATGAAACCGTTAAATGTTATTCAGCTACCCTACCATGACGTCACGAACTTATTCCACTGTGGGAAAGAGGCAGAGCTATACAGGGTGTCTAGCACCATCTCTTTCCCTCAGTGGAATAAGTTCTGCTTTAAAACGTCATGGTAGGCCTACAATACTGTAGGACTAAATCGCTTTTGAATGTCAGTAAGTGTATACAAGTTATTACTCGTGACTGTACGCAGGTGATGGGAAACTACAGAGGCCTAAAGTCAGTCCTCTCTGTGAGAAAGCCGTTAACTACGCAGACCCAGTGGGTGGCATTATCCATGTACCACGAGGGTTTGAGGGGTTAATAAAGGTGATCCTCTGAACTCACTTGTACTTTTCTATAAACTCCTTGTATTCGTCCTGTGGCCTCAGGTTTTGTATGGTGGTCTCTATTTTGGTCTGGATTTCCCTGAACTTGTCTGTGCTGAAGTCTGACCTCTGCACCACTTCCAAGAGCACGCCTTTCCTGTTAAACATACAGTAATGTTAATAAACGTTCAATCTCATTCGTATTAGTCCTTTATCATAGTTAGACTTCAAAGGGACTGCTTTTTTTTCTTTAAATTATGCGATGAAAGGGTGACAAAAACGCCATATTATCGCGGGATTTTAATCAAGCTCGATCTAAGTGGATTTTATTCGCATTAGGTAATTTTAAAGTCCAATATAAACTAGTTCCTTCCTATTAGCAATATCTATTTTAATAATAGTAAAAGGGTAGTTTCCAATGGTAAAAGAATACGAGTAGTGCTTATCTTTTGTTAAGCTGTGTGTGTTTCAAGACACCGAATCCTAAGTCTGCGCGTTGTCTTAAAAATCAAAAGGTCCGCCATCAACATTCTAAATGCAAACAAAACATTAAAGAAAGGTTTAGCACCTAGAACTTGTTGAATTATAATTAATTAAAAAGATAAAACCATAAAACATGGCATTGCATCATACATCTATATAAGTTACTTATCTTAATTAATCGAATTTACATTATCGATGAATAACAGTATTTAAAATGACATTAGTAGTTCTTTATCAAAGTTAAATACACGTGAATAGGCGATATCAGCTACGGATAATTTGGTATTAACAAAACGATCAGTTTATTTACATTTGATTTTTATCACAAAAGAATAAGTACCTAATTCCAGTGGCTCTCAATTATTTATCTTTAACAAGTTTTAATTAGGATTTTCGGTAGTTTGAACTGTAATTTGGTCTTTAAAGCATTTCAAGTATGTACTTTGAAGTTTTAAGAGTGTAATGATGCTTCCGTACATCGCTAGAACTGTGTCTACTCTCCTCTCCATGATGTAAAGTTACCCTAATTTAGCGTTTTATGTGTGCTGATAAAGGATCTGCCAAGTAGCTTTATTATCGGCCAGGAAACTGCAGTTTTTTTTTAAAACGTTGCCCCACACTAGGATTGTCTCCTGTATCGTGGATTGGTTTACAAACATTTAAACTCACATACACAAACAGCCAGACCCGGAACAAATATCTGTAGGGCATACAAAAATATGTTCCGTGCGGGAATCGAACCCACGACACGCAGCGCAGCAGTCGATCGCTCAGCCACTTCGCCAACGTTGCCGTCAAATGCCGTCAAGTGCCGTAGATGGAGCGAGGGGTCCATTCATAGAGTGAAAACTCACCAAGACATAGCAGTAGCCTCCCCCTGCCGCCTCTGCTGGTCCATGAGGGTCGGTAGCGCAGCTGTCCTCAACGCCCTCTCGCACTCAGTGGCCTCCGCCAGCAGTAAGACATACTCGTTGTGCGCCCTGTGGAGCCGCCTGCAGGCTTTGCCGTATTTGTCTCTGGTCTCATCTAGCTTGCGACCGCCTCTACTCGTGGGACCTGGAAAATGAATAAGAATATGTTGTTATAGAATATATTGAAATAATAGATTGCAAGAGATAGGAAAAGGCTTTTTAAGACGGTCAAGTATGACCATTATAACTAATAAGAGAACTAATAAAAATGGTTATGTTGTGAATTTAAAAGTATAATCCAAAAAAATAATAATAAGTAATACCAGCCCACAGCAACATTTGTGGAAAGGAGGTCGTCTATTACAGACGATCATGAGCATCTTTGTAAACATGATTTAGCTCGCCAAATTAGCAAGAAAACTAAATTAGATTCACTTAAGACCACCCACAAAGAATGTACTGCCACATTAAAAGCAACAAACTTTGTTTAGAATCAAACTAAGAAAATACCTCATGTTGCTGTAACAATTCGATAAAATAACTTACATTTGAGGTAGTTCTCCTCGAACTTGGCTCTCATCTGCTTGTAAGACTCGAGGCACTTTTGGTACTCGCTCTGCTTCCTTTGCACTTCCTCGGACAGCTGTGGACAATAAAATAAAAATGATCGTTAGTGATTATTATCAAAAAATATTAAAGTCATAAAGAAGGGTTGACACACTATTACACAAAGATCATAAAACTGAATAATGTAACTATAAAAACTAGGTATTTTTAGCAAGGAACCAAAAAGAAACATATTCCGGGATTTCACAATCAAGGCCCAGGTGTTTAAACTGAGCGTTGATAAACCAGTCGGTCTGGATATCTTTAAAAGGACATGCGTATACGCAGACAAAAGAGTAACCTGTCGAGCAGGAAAATTACGTAGGAAACCATTTATGTTTTCCAAAAGCGAACCAGTTTTTTGCATATCAAGTTCTGAAGTTTGATAAAACGCGTCAATAAATTCCCACGTGGAAGTATCTATCTGTACATCTATATCTAACTATTAAATAAAGCGATAAATCGCCAATGAAAACAGATGCGCTTGAATAATAAATGAGTGAAGCGGGAGCGGCGCGCGCGCAGGTGTGGGACGAACAAATCATGCTAACAACGAGATTTATTCTCCCATCGCGCCCTCACGTTAGCGCCTCGGTGTTTAGTTGGTAATATCATGCATCACTAAGGCATTTCTTCAGACTTTATTACAGCACTCTAAAACTGACTCTGCCAAAGCTATTACATCTCCCAAGCAAACACTGATCATACTAGTGAAAAAGGCAGTGCCAAAATTCTATATTTATATTCCATAAAACTTATGCGAAAACCGGTTAGATTAAGTAAAACCAACCAATCCAGTCATCAATATTCATCAGTATAAGCTTTCGGTGTCCGCGAGTAGTATCCCGTGGAAACACATGGCCTTATTAACAATGGTTATTGAACTGAAGCTTCCATTAATACTCTCAACTGAGAAGAAAACACGCGTATTTAATGGTTGTAATACGAAAGTTTTCTCACGACCATACTCGTTGCATATAACATGCTTTAATTAAATAAAGAGTAATGACACTGAAATTGATTTTCTCGACTATAAGTCCGTGCTATGGTATTGATACGTTTTTGTTTACAACAGCTATTAACAATTAAATGCTAATCTCGAATTGCTTCGTTATTAACAAGTGGTAAAAAATGTCTTCCTACTACTTCATAATTTGTATGTATATATTCATTTATGTAAATGTATTGTGCATTATGACGCCATGTTTTATGCAATGTGTTGCTTACTGTGGTAGAAATTAAAGATCGTTTACTATGACTATTAGAGATTGTTAATAAATTTAGTTTTGGAACCAGAGAGAGTTATAAAACAATTGCTAGTATTAAATGATGAAGGAATAGTAGTAATCTGGAAGATACAAATAATAACGAAGGAAGCCATAAATAAATCTCGTATGACTACTAGCTATCAAGCATAAACAGCAGACAAAAAATATGCTTTCTATCAAATAAAATAATAAAGGAAGTTCAAATTAATAGCGCCATAAAAATGCCAACAATATCAGTTGCCAAGTCATATAACAAATAAAAAGAAAAATAAAAATGGTTTCAATCAATCGGTATATCTATGAATGCTTCAAGCTTCGATAATTCACAGACATACGAATTACAGGAAAATTATGATAATGCTTCCGATATTCATATCGCATTAGCTGTATACGTTATAAACATATAAGATCAATGGGCTATAATAGATGACCGACTAAAGAAACAATATGAACGAAAACAATGGAAAATCTGCAAATAATATTGTTTTCACATTCTTTTCTATAAGCATAGACAACTGTACCTCGGGTATTGAAACACAGGAGCAGGTAATCAGGTAAGTAGTATTTGTTTAAAAATGTTTCCACCGCACATCAAATTGAATTAAAGATTTACATTAAGTTTGCAAGAGAGTAATAACTTGTTAACATCCTCTTGTGCAACATTGATTGGTATAGTATGGTTATGAGAATAAAACCTTATGTCCCATGCAAAAGATTTTATTCCCATAACCAACATTGTCTGACGATTAGATGTGTTATGGGAACTATTTTTATCAACCCTAAGCTAGTGCTCACGTTCACTGAACATCCACATTTTATACATGATGGGGCCAATGACTGATCCTTAAGGAACCCTAAGTTTCATAAAGCCTTTGTGCATTGAAGGTACAACATACTTGTATAACATCGTTTATTTCGTTCAAACTCTTTGCGAGACTTTGACATAGAACAGTCCCCAAATGTATTTTACAAATCATTTTGATCAAGAAAGCATTGTCGTTTGCGTTTATCATCTTATTGATATTATGTATTTAGATGGCGGTTCTCATGCGTGTCCGTCATTGTCTCGTCCGGAAATATTTGGCATAACAACACCGCGCCCGTCCGTGTTTACATTTGTTTTTATTGTAAAATGCTGCTGCACCAATTAATGAAACTCTTTTTTTAAAATAGAGTTGTATGTGATACGAATAGAATAATAATTCCATTGTGGTATCGCGTAACTTCATTTTAGTATACTAATATACGGAATTAGGTAAAGTATAAGCCGTTATTAGGCTCAAGTATCTTTATAATATTTTCCACCAAAAGCTATACTTTTGAAATTTTCCATCCTGCTCATAACTTTAACCTGCTCATAATTTGTTTAGGGTTTCCGCACCATGATATCTTCTTCAAATCCTCTATTACTCGCTATATCAACAGTGTACCCTTTTCTTAATAGTATAATCTTTCTCTCTGTCTATCCATCGTTTCTTTGATCTTCCCCAACTGTTCTAAAGATTAATACTAAGAATTAACGAACAAGTTATAACACATTTAAGTAGAAGTCTATTCTAATTGTAGCAATACAAAAAATTATCATAAGAAATGGTAACACATCAAATCCTCATAAGATGAATCATATGAGCCATTATCGCCCTGAGGAAACCGCATAAAAATTAATTTAGGTTTAAATTAAAATCACATTAAATGTAAAAGAACCGACACTGTGGCTTCGGACGTGCGAAAATTTTAAATTTTGTTTTAAACTTAATCAATCTTATACCAAACTAAAGGCATTTGAAGCCCTTACTCATTCTTCCATCAAATCTTTGGTGTCGGCCACTTGTCTGTGCAGGGATTTGCACTGACAAGAATGATTGATTAATTTATACTATTACTGAATGGAAATACGTGTATTTGGTACGTATTTGGAAGTGGTTATGGTAATATTTGTGTTAAATAATTACATTAATTATAATAAATATTATAAAAAGATTCTAGTCAAGTGCATACCTACTTATATTTTTTTTAGATGTAATCATCGTGATTCGAATCTAAACAAATTCACACATCATATTCTTACTTCTTGATTGAGTGATGATTGAGCATGATTAAGTGAATACGCCATGATTTTTTGCTTCCCTCACAACCACACTACTCTCAAAGAAAGTGAAATCGGACAAATATTACAAACAGTGTATATCAGAACATCTTCGGAAAGCCGTAAATAATTGTAAGAATTCAAAGTATGTGACTTGCATTACCGTTAAAATTGGACAATGAATACGGTAATTCGCACAACATGATTGTCATGCTAATGCTGTCTTCAGTAAAATAAATCGTGAAGGAGGCTGTCATAATGAGACAGGCACCGTTTGATAAAATATACGTTGATGCAAATCGCATTGATAATATTCTTAGAAACTTATTTCAGGAGTAGTATGTGGAGACAATGGTTCTATACATATAACACGTTTCAATTATCATTCAGTTCATATGTTAACAAGGAAAAAAAATACGTATGTTGGAGGTCCTAGTACAGCGCCCTGTGGTAAACCACTAACAACGCACGCAGTTCGTTGACTCAAACACTCTCGCTCTTAGGGAATTAGCGAACATTTACTATTATCGTCGGAGGAAATGACCACCTATTAAGGTAAAAAAGATATCGAATCGCAATATTTAAGATTTTTAAAAGTTTCACCTGTGTCAAAGCCTATCTACATTCTAAATATCCAACTATAGCTGCATATAAAATCTCTGCGTTTCGTAGGTATGTTCTGCACATTTATGTACACAATAAGAAATAATCACTGCGTAAAGACTAATGCTAAAGCACGAAGTGTATCGAATAGCATTATCTTGAGTCATAGAGCACAATAAAACAGCAAAATGTTGCTTAATAGACAATGTTTTATACATAAGTTATATGGTGTGTGTAAGTGAAATCGTAAAAATGTACGCGTAGATTTTAACGCCTAGATGGCAATTAAATTTTTGATTTTTAGAGAAAGTAGGAGTGCAATAAATTGCAATAGTATTGTGCAAACAAAAACCTGTCAGGGGCTTGAGAACTATTATAAGTAACACAAGTGGTACGGTTAGTAGGCGTCGTGAACAAAAGCAGAAAGTAACAATGTCGCATGCACGGAAGGAGACAAAATAACGGTTTCCAAGAACGCTGTCTGACAACGTAAAACCCTCATTTTATGTTAACGTTAGTTAGATAAGAGGCCTATATTTTTACTTTTACGATAGAAATAAATGAACAAGTTTACATTTTGTAAATGGGCTAGGTACCTAACTGTTCGTGTCAGGTTACACTCTTATTATTCGAAGTGTACGGAAAGTAACACATAAAAGCGTTCTCTTGAAGAAGGCTTGAGTTGGCTCATAAGGCGACAAGGTTATTGCAGGTAGAGAGATCTGTTCCATTGCATTCTAAGGCTATCGTGTATTTCCTACATTTCAATTTGCGAATCGTTTATCGGCAGATAATAGATCAGTGCCATTCTAAAATGGAACGGAAGCATCTGATTAGATCGGGATAGAATTATTTTCTGGAGAATTCCCAATACCTTGTTCAACTCGTTACTAAGAGACATTAGCAAGAATGTGTGCTAGATATTTATAAACATAAACACGCAACTCTATTGTCTGTGACCCACATACATCAGATGCGGCCACTCACACACATGCCATTGCCTTTGACTCCACTTGAGGATATCTTTATTTGTATGGTTGCCCATCGACACACGTCATCGACACTAATCGACAGAATGGCAAATTGACGTCATACATTAAAGGAATTCGAGGTTAACAAAAAATCTTGTGATTGTAAATAATATTACCTACTTAAACATAAATAATGTGTTATGTGAAGTAATTTAATTATCGGAACTCAAATATATTTGTGTGTTCAAAGATGGTTTTATGTTTTTTAGACGGCATCAAATTTTGAGCTTACAAATGCAATGCTCTATTACACGTGGTTTTCCTTTTTCGGTAACAAAATGTAAGATTCAACCCGACTAAAATTGACAAATTGTTGTATTAACGATGAAGGTAACGTCGGCGCATTAGATCAAAGAATGCCTTTATGTATTTGACTTCCGAGAAGCATCAGCAAAAGCTGGTCCCGTGAGAAAATATGTGCATAAAGCGAGGCGTGCCGAATAACTGCCAGTATTAAATGACTTTTTATAAACAAATAAGGTAACAGTTGCCATATTTGATGGCAACTGCACCTCGATTTATGTATCGGAAAAGCTTTTTCTTGTTAAATTGAAGAAAGACGTTGTCAATACTATGGTACTAGAAAGTAGACAAGGTGCGAGTTAATAACAGCTTAAAAGTTACTATCATGTACTTTGGAGTGGTTATTTGCCATATCTTGGGCGTGTTTTTTAGTTCCCTAATGAATAATCATTAGGGAACTAAAAAACAAATGCATAAAAGCGAGTAATATAGCGCAAACAAAAGAAATACGTTCACATTAAACAAGCGTAAATACGCATATTGTAAAACTCATAACCACTTAAGGATATCTAAATAGGGCAAAAGGCAATAAACGACTTGCAACTCCTAGATAGATAAGGTAAGTAAATATTACTACTAAGGAGCTCAACTATGCTATTTAATAAACCTCCGAAGATTGCTTAAAATCTGTGGAAGAGAAGAAAAATTAAAACGGTGTGACAAAACTCACTGTACCAATACCAGGCCGTAATGACATTAACCAAGATTCTTTGAGCAATACCGCTGACGGTAGAGAAAGCGTTTTTCGTAGAAACGATAAAACATGATGTACTTTTTACGTCAATTCTTTGGGAACCGGAGTTTAATAGGTACTTCTTAAATAATGAAGAAGTTATTTTTATTTTTTTAAGATAAAATGGACACAATACAGACTGAAAATCACGATTTTTAGTAAACCATGCAGTTTTGGCCCTTTTCCAAATTGTAGTTTCCTTCGATTCCTGCCAACAACTCTACTGTCTTTGTGCATCAAATTTCTAATATTCTTTTTGGGATTAACTCGAAATCTTATATAGATATCTTTAATATAATATAGCAAATCTACTTGATAATATCTTCAAGTGGCCTCTAGCGACACTCCTGGGATAATAGGTGTGCCCATTACCGGCGCCAGCTACAATATATTTACATAACATTTTATAATATAATCAAACTTTGTCTAAACAAATAAACTAAATAACACCATTTATATTCAAAGGCTTGGATTTTATAAACATTATGACCAATATCACTTCGTTCGAAACTAATGTGGGGTCGGTGGTAGGTCGCATAAATTTCTCATTATTTATAAACAATACTTATAGTGTAAAAATATTATTGAGAAGAAAAATGTTAATCCTAAGCATCCAGTTATACCGACAAAGAAACTAATACGTTTATTACTATAGATTTATGCGTAACAGAATACAGATTGTGAGATTTTTCTGACGTTTTTGAAGTCGTTTGTTAGAGAACTTTTATTTGTATATATTCCACTTAGAAATAAATATAGAATTTGGTGGCTTTTGTTGGTTTCGTTGACTTTATTGGCCACCGACTTCCGGAAATAAAGTTATTTTCCAGTATTTTGTTTTTTTTAGAAGTCGGTTTTATTTTTTTACTAAAAAGTTTTTATTTCAACATTTTTAGTTATAGTATTATGATATAATACGCAATCATGGTTAAAAAGATTTTATTTTTAGCTTTAGTCCCGTCTTAGATACAATTTTTAGTTCCACATCAAGCTATAGATTAAATACTAAGTATCTATATTATGCTTTAGTATTAAACCAATTCAGAAATCATATGCATCATCCCCTAGAAGATACAGCTGATACTTGATCTGATGTTTATGTTTCTTTATGACTAGGTGAGGGGTGGGGAGGGGATACGGTCACCCTGCTCCCTCCCACTCGCCTGCCTACCCTGGCGAAACCCATACTTATACATGTGATTGCAGCAATCACGGCAGATTTGCTGTCATTTATTAAAGAGTGCCGTTGTATATCACTGAAGATCTATCACCAAATTACTGCGATGACCTTCCAAACCATAGTAGTACATACCATTTTTTGATCATTTGTCTTCGACAACTTCTAAAATATAATCGACGAATGAGTATATCATCAACGTACACGAAGTCAATCTAATACGTATTATTGAAGATAACTCAAAAACTACTTGTCGGATCTTGATATTTTTTTTATGGGACCAAACGACAACCACCAGCTTTCGAATAAAAAAAGAATCATCAAAATCGGTTCACTCAGACCTGAGTTATGAGGTAACAAACACAAAAAAAAAAAAAAAAAAAACATACAGTCGAATTGAGAACCTCCTCCTTTTTTTGAAGTCGGTTAAAAATAGCAGCCTTTAGCAGACATCCAGTTAAATAGGATGACCCATTAACGCACCACCACATAATATTTACCGCACCTATTTATTATCAACCTTGAAATAAAAGGGAAAACTTTGTCGCAGTAAACTCAAAAGGGAACAATCCAAAAGGACATCGTTGATAATAAAACTGACTTCAACCACTGTACGATAAATGTTTGCGGTCAATGTATGAGAGGGAAACAATTCATTTCACATTACATTGTCTACTGCACAACGTGTGATGGGGTTATGGATATTCAGAGGACATGGCTCCCATCGAACCATGTCTTACCATTGTCACCCATTGTTCACTTCAATCCAATCCGACCAAACTTTTTATTTAATTGTGACACATGCGAAGGGCTTCATTCTGTTTTACTACGCATAAACATAGATTTCAATATTTGATAACAAATATGTTGATTGTGTGAGTCATTGTGTGATCATCCTATCTACCGATGAACGTTTCTTTGAAGACGGATTGACTCAGCCGAAGCTAGCTTTAACTTGGACTTTGAGCTTTAAATTTTGGATGCACCAACGACACGAATAGAACTGACGAGTATTTTTTTCTATCTTAAGATGTAATTTTGATTTTTGAGCGTGTTTTTGTTCATTTTAAGGACTCAAATTATCAAAATGATGACGATTTCAAAAATATTAATTTTATTTTGATTTTACCACGCATTTATTTAACGTCTTTTTCAGATAAGGAAAATATATGACATCGCAAACAAAAATGTCGATCATATGTTCTGAAACAGGTCTTTCTACAATCTTTTAATTGGACTGTTACTATGAGTCATCGTGGTCTCCGGGTAATTTCGAATGCAGTTGTTGAACGTGTTGCTCTTGCACATAGTAAGTGAAGGGATACGCCCGGGAATGACCTCAGGGCTGGTGACGACACCGCGTTTAAAATTCCACAGTCGTTCTATATGCGAACAGGACTCGGGAGACTGGGTGTTTACTAGTCTATAAAACAAACGAACAGCTATTATAATCAATTACTGAATAATAATGAGGTGTACACGATCGAAGCCACTCTTTCTACTTTATTGTTTGCGTTGCCTTTTTACATACCTACCTCTTTGGATATAAATTAATAGTTTATCAGTTTCTGATATAGCATTTCGACTCTTAAGACCAAAATAAACAAACTAATGGTCGTTTCACAATGCACAAAAACTTATCTATAAAACAGGCGGAAAACTTGCAGCTAGGTGTGGCAAGCGAGGCTGCTTTCTCTAGTCAGCTGGTTGCCCGCGCCTTGCACGTGCGGTGCGCACGCGCGCGCCTTCGATGACAAGTGTGTGATATGCTCCACATTAGCCCAAACCTTGTCAATACCAAGGTAACATGTTTACAACATGGTGATTTATGCTGTCAAAAAATATTTTGTAATTTGGGTTGGTACAAATATTTTGAAAAAGAACATAGTCAGGGTTGACTGGGCGTCCCATAAAAAGTATCTTATAATTATATTTCGAGGTTAATTTCAAATATAATATCTGTTCTGTGTAATCTTTGTCCTTTTTCTATATCTTAATCATCTACGCTTTTTCAACAACTACCTGAACGGATTAACCTGACGGAACTAAGGGATTACGAGGTATTCCTTTACATCTCTCTTTTCTATGAAACCCTGGTTGGTCCAAATGAAATTGGAAACGTGTAAGTAATTTCCTAATATAGATAAATAGATATCAAACATGACATAATTGACTTGAAATGTATGTACAAGCTAGTAGCTACTCGATAAGATAACTTACCTTGTTCTATTTATTAGCCTTCCGATCATTAGATACGTGACATTGATAAACTGATAGGAAAGTAACATACGACTACTGATTGTATCGCGATTACTTTCCTAGGAAATCCCGCTTTCATCTTATTTATATTTGAACAAGATATTTACCGTAACTACTACTGTAATCTAAGTCAAATCATCAGCTGGATGTAGAGATCTGAACGAATGCGCAGGTAAAATGTGAGTAGCTGTAATGTTTTCCTATATTATTAGAAATTTTGCTCGGTATTCCAAACGTTTCGTTGTTGTCATCATAATAATAGCAAGATCGTCTTCCATTATATCTGTTACTTTAATTTTAACTACTAATAACGGATTTGCTGCTTGATTATAATTCCGAAAACCACCTCTATTACTTATTTATTAAGATTAGTCTTCTTGCTCAAACCGATTGTCAAAACAACATTGTAGCTTTGAGGAAAATCAATTGTTAAGTCTGGAAATGGGCACAATCGTCAAATTTCCAACCCTAGGCACGTCTGTGCGTGGTAAGCCGTTACATCACTACGTGAGGTCTTTAGGGAAAGAGAGGAAAACACATCGAATAATAAGAGTCATTTTCCTCATTCCATAATAGTAAAAGGTAAAAATATATCTATTTATGGCCAAAACAAGATAACATCAGATCAGAAAATAGATCATCGCATACGTTAAAAAAACCCGTATTATATCGTTTCTAAACAATCATTTAATCCAATGAATGAGTTTAGTTTAAAATCTTACTTAATAAACATGCGAATTCTCAAATTAACCGATAGTAAGGTAAATTGCATGGCAACAATAGCTTTATTCACGGCCGTGCTCAGGTTCATTGAAACACCCTGACTGCCGCGGGCGGGTTCCCACGACTCCACTCCTGCGCACCAATTAGATACACCAGGCCCAGCTAAGCTATACTTAGGTGCCAATTTATTGATGCAAAAAATCGTTTTGGATGATTGTTTGCAAAGGAATGTTTAGCTTTATTAAAAATAAAGAATCAAATCTTTTTAATTTGTGCTTTGGTTTGCCAGCCTGGCATCCAGTGAAGGGGTAAGTGCTTGGTGGTGCCACAGAAATAGCGAGGGTGGTGCTTTTCAATGCTGCGTGATGACTGGTGTTCAATGCTCGTTTATTCATTGTTATATGTAGTTGTTGATATGTATTGTTGGTCTTTACAAATAATACATTAGCACTTATGCCAGTATTTTTATTGTTCCAAGTTTCATTCTTGATGAAACAATTCTATTACGTAGGTGCTAAGACATGTGGCATTCGCACTACGCCCGTATAATAGATTATATTTATTTCTCCTCAACGAAAGGCCTGCCCATGCCAGCGGCTGAACGTTTTAGGCTGGATATAAATGTCTGATAGCCGAAGGTTTCTGGCAAGTGCCGAAATTGTACGAACTGTTATGAAAAGCTTGGTGAAAGAGGACACGCGGTAGGTGCAGGGTTCGGTTTTTATATAATAGGCAAAATTTATTGGTAACTTTAACCTATTTTCATTTGTACAAAACTTGTGCAAATGGACCTAAACTAAGAAAATTCCTTAGCTATAAGCGACAAAAATTTACAGCACAAGAACAACAACTTGGGCCGAAGGTTGTGGCGATAGCCTATTAATCAGATTGGTCTAGAAATACCTGCGGACGGATACTAATGACAATTAATATTGGTATGAAGTTAACATCTGTCTGTTCGGTGTTTTGTCAGACCGAATAAATAATATTTTCCCGTAGGTAAATCACACTGCGATATTAAAATCTGTGTTCATCAACACAAATAACACCACTATGTGTGAATATTTAAAATTATATAATTATCTGCTATGTTAGTAACCGTGTCATGGTGTTGTTTTATGATTTGCGTCAACTGTCATGGTATTTATAAACGTAATTAAAAATAATACGCAGAATAAGATAGTGCGAAATAACGTTTAAATAAACAGAATCTCCTTGATTTCTTATTTTACAAAATTTGATGTCCATTTTCACAGAGAACACAATTTTGACAGGTCTCATAATTTTTCGGGCGATTTCTAGTTACACCGCGTTTAAGTCCTAAATCTTTTACTCTACCAGTAACCCAGTCATTTGAATAACTTCACCCAGATATCTTCCCTAATCTCCCTCGCTATCGTTTTTTTCTCTTCCAACCTTCTTTCAGCAGCCACGGCAAGCCCACCTGCATAGTCCCTCCGTATTGTATAAGGTCTATTCTGATGATATCAAACGAGAACGGTATCTCTATTTCCTGCCAATGATTTTTTTTTGAGCAGCTTTTTAATATGTTTTGTTTGTAGTTTTTTAAGCACTGCTAACACAGTTGAGAGGAATAAATTATATGGCTAGAGTACCTGTACTGTGTAGGTATATGGATAACGTGTTATGTTACACGTATTTTCAAATAGGTTTGTTGTGATACAATTTTATACAGGGATAAAAGAAGAAGCCACGAAACACGTTCGACCAACATACCTTAGGAGGCTTAGGGTTGCCACTTTTTAAAGTAACAGCCACACAGATTGATCCTCAGGTTAAGGCGCGCTTAAGTAGGTTTGTCTGGTGATGGGTAACCCCCTATTACGTTAACATACCTAGTTTCCTTCGTGTGTCGGAAAGCGCTTTCGTGCTTTCTGACACACGAAGAAAACTAGGTATGTTAACGTTGGTATATAAACGTTGGATTGGAACTGGCCGTCATTTATAGGTATTTGACTGTATGTATGGTAGTAGTAGTAGTCTTACTAAGAGCAATCGAAATTCCTAATAATTGGGTAGTAGTACTAGTATTCTACTGGGGTTAGGTTAGGTCTGTTTAAGCATTTTCCCCGCATTCCGGATACTGACCTAAAATTTACAACCTGCCAGAAAGTTTCGGACGTATGGCAACCGTACTCTTACCAAAATTCATAGTAAACACCCCAATAAAGATACATGACTTGAATATTTCCCTCTATAACAGCGACTTATCTTTGTCATATACTGTAAACAATATAGTGAGGACGTTGACTGAACGTGTACATACGTGCCTGCACGTCCGTGATAACTAATACTGCTAAGCCACTGAACCCTTTGTTTTTGACATGGGTGGGCTGACTCTACTACGCAGTATTTTAGCATGTATATCCATATATATTTCGCCCACCATTTTTTCGACCTATTTTGGAATCGAAACACTTAAAGATCAGTGCTTTTAGATTTGAAACTAAGACAAAAAAAGGAAACTAAAAGAGTTTTCATAAACTCAAGACACACATTATCATGTTTGACAATCAATGTAAGTATAGACGTTAAAAATATTACTTCAACGAAAAGGTGTAAGCAAACAACATTATCAGACTTCACATCCGTAGGTGACTTAATAGAAATAACAAAGATAAATATAATTTAAGTACAACGGCAAGTAAACGAGAAAGTTCTCGGTATCGCGCGTGTTGCTACCAAACCGCCTCTATTTGCACAGCTATACAAACTGCGTGTCGTTATCGGTATCCAAAGTAAGCAGACCCTCCCCGTTTCCCTCTTTAGCGGCAATAATGAAGCAAGAAATGGTAATTTAGAATTTTACGGCGGCTCTCTGTAAGATGGTGGAATTGTATTAAAGTATGATGACGATGTTGCGCCAGCTAAACTACCCAGTTCGTCGCGTCGAACAGGGACATTGTTTGTTATATTCTGATACACTTGTGCTAACGTCACTGCATCTGTTCAATTGAAAACGAAACAACAATAAAAAATTACGATATACATGTTTCTGTCAAGCATATTTATCAACTGTTCTTCCATCCAAATATTTTTCTTTTGCAAAGTTTTTGAAACTTTTTAAATCCGAAACCAACTGGTGCCGTTGCCATCAAAGTATTTTCTAGTTTCCAGCGATCATTTTCCTCACCTGAACGATACTTGCATCTACGATGGGCCAACAACTTTCCACTACTTGACGTAACTGCAATACATGGCTAATGTTGCAGACACGCATCTTAAAAAGGCCGGAGGTGATGGAATTAATTCTGTAAAATCAGTATAGTGATTCCTGACACTTCTTCCTGTACGAATTAATTCACGCATTTCGGAAGAATCCGAGCTTTTAAATGTGGAACTGTGTTTGATGACATAACCAAGAAGGCGAAAATAGAATTGCATTTAATGCACTGTCTACTGTCGCCAGGAATCCTCCACAAAAACTAACTTTAAAATAAATTTGAGTATAAGGTGGTTCTATCAACCCCGTTGTGTACGGACGCATCGCGCCAAAACGAGGTCTATTTTGAGGCTAGTTTGCTTTGAAGCTGAACGCTGTCGCATAACTTATGCACACACAAAATACATATTCCGTTCTACATTAAAAGTGTTACATGTATTCTTCATAGATTATCATAATTTCGATATCCGGAAGTGTAGGCTACGCATGGTTATTAGTATATTTGCCGGATATGTAACCAGTTCGTTACTCAATCATACTTTGGTCTTTAATCGAGACATCGGGTTGATTTCATCGTCAAACACTTACAGAAACGGAATCTTATAGGAACACTTTGTTGTCCGTCCGTCTGTCTATCTGTCTGTCTGTCGACAGACAAAAAGGACACTTTTGCCTCGAGAAGAGTAGTATCGAGTTCAAATTAAAACCATATTCCCAAGTCTGTGGTCCCGTAGAGCTGTGAAATCAAAGATTGTAAGGAACTCTCGGTGGGCGAATCAGACTTATACTTGGCTGGTTTATCCTCCTAAAGCACCTTTTAGCTTGCAGCGCTGCATTGACGCATGTCCCAACACATTGCTGGCTGACTTTGTGTACTCACATATTAAGTAATAGGAAATTGTTTAATAGATCTATTTTATATTCTTTTCACCATGAGAAATGGTGTAATTATAGTTTGGATTCAGTTCACACCTTGTAACATTCATACGTAATTCGCATAACATATTATTACGCAAATGTAACTTCTCAAATACAACATAGAAGGCACTTTTACTTTTAATCGATCAGTATTCAGAAAGTTTAACTTTCCCTCGCTCGTGCTGCCGATGTTGGAGTCAACACGGAAATCTATGTTTATTTAACAAGCTTTCGATTAGATTTATACAATCATTGATAATGAAGTAGTAAACTTCGCTTGATTGATAGCAGAAGAAGTAATAGAAAAGGCCCAAACACTCGACATGTTAAAGTAGGAATGGTTATAAATAAGTCATTTAAAAATTCATTTGAAAGTAATATTAAAGGCCGACCCATAATTCCCAGAGAAACGAACAACAACAATAAATATACAATAACAACTGTTAAAGCTAACGAAACACGTTGGAGAGCGGCGCGGGCGCCGGCGAGCTTCTAAACTTACGAGTGCTCACAACAAATAAGTGGCTGACACAGACGCACACACGAACACAGGCAGGTCGTGCGCGCCCGCGGCGCAGCGCCTGCGCAGCCTGGGACACAGGTTTACTCAATGAACTGTACGCCTCAGGGATGGGAGAACTCGATCCATTTTATTTTATCGACTGCAATATTATTATTTAATCATTATTTCGACAACATTATCTTAGGGATTGCAAATCTACTCTAGTTGACCCTGACTACCTTTAAACAAGACAACTTCATTAGAAACAATATTATTATCATTAACTTGTTCTATCTTCATATACAAGTAGTAGACGTCAATGTTATTTATTGTAACGTTCTCTGCCAATATAAGTATTTCGGTAGATGCGTCATCTATTTATAATGTGGCCACGACAAGGCAACCGACAAGTTCGTTTACGATCGCTCTAATGTCACTCACTTTTTTAATTTATCGGTCCAATGCGTCACCGCTTCAAATGTGTCGAAAGAATCATTTGTGAAGTTTGACAAACTTCACAAATGTAGGAACATTTCTTACCAGACAATGATTTTATATTGAAAAGGATTGTATCAACTACAGTACTTATACTCCTAGACAATAAATCAATAGCTCAAGATAACCTATTCTGTGTGTGATTCTTCACTTTTAAGATTTTTACAGTTTGTTTTAATGGCATTAGACATGCATTATCTTAACCGTCAAGGCATCGATGATTTTAGGATCAGTTACGACATCACTATCGTTGAGTAGAGTAGACGTTAAGTAGGCGAGATCGTTGCACTGACTAGCGGTGCAGTCTTCTATCTCCCTCTCTCTCAGCACCTAAATCTAGCGGTGCAGTTTTACCTTTCCTTCGGACACTAAAGCAAGGCTCTAGGGTTGCTTATTGAGAGTAATTCAAAAATTTGTAAATCGAAGTGTTAACAGGCTGCTAAAGAATGAGACGGGTGTCCTTCAATCAGGGAATTTATGGCTGCAGCGCGGCTGTTACCAAGCATAAGTCAAATGGCAAGCGCGAGTAGGAACCGCAGAGCGATTTATTTCACTGGCAACAGAAACTACAACGGGTGGTCTCGAGTTGCGATTTCTTCGCCTGGGGACTGTATCTGTAATGGTGTTTCTAGTCATAAATACAGGTGCGATAAGTATCGCCCAGGACGGAGCGGGGCGATGGGTGGTCGACGCAAAATTCGGCAGAGCGCTGCCCTCGGGACCGGTTCCGAGAAGGCTCGGCGCGTCGGCGGCGGCGGCGGCTATTGTGTCTGCCCTCTGCCACACGCGCCGCTTCATTACCGGCCCTCCAGACCTCCCCTCCGCACCCCCCACCCTCCGCACATGTGTTAGTGGTCAACTAACCCAGGCGCCAACGCTTCGTGATATTTATGCGCTGATTTGGATCAATTGCTACTTTTCAATTGAAGATAAAGGTGATTTTATATTCGTTATTATCTTTATTACTTTTAATTTTAACATGATCATCATAATCTGAATTGGAAAGAAATAAAAATCTTCCACTTGCACACAACAATATGAGACAAATTAACAACATGCAATTAGTTACCAAACACCTATTTAATACTTATAAATCAAATCATATTTGTTATGTTAATCATATAAATGATGGATACCAAGATATCCTAAGAAAACATCTAACCTTCGTCACAGCTTAACAGGTGATTAAAAAAATAACACGGTAAAATGCATTTGAAACGGCAAACAGTGCCGCTCCGCACCGATAGACCACAATAGACGAGAAATAATATCGTTCACCTAATCTCTTTTTCGTTAGAGGCGCGCCATATTTCATTCTGGCAGCCATTGTCAATAAGAGCCGAGGTCAGAGGCAAATAGGAGAAAAGAACGACCACACTTTTGTTTTCTTTTTCGAACACTCAAACAAAATAAACTCTGGCACAGTTGCTTGAACGCGCCGCCTTTTAAAATTCGAATTCTAATATATTTTTTCTTTCCCATCTTTTCATTAATATATTACGTTGGACGCTGGCTGTCAATTTTGTTTTTTAGTAAAGTTCGAGTTAGGTACCTGAACGGAGTGATGTCTACCATTTTACGGTGTAGTCGGTGCCGTCGTGTGAAATCCCATAAAATATAAATAAATGGTTAAACGCCCGAAACTAACAACTAATTTTATGTTAACAACAGAAAATGGTTTAGTGTCAAACCTTTCACTGAAAGACTTTTAATTATTTAGCATTCAAAAGCGATTCAAGTTTTGGTGTAAAGTATGATATGCATATAATAAACTATGATTATGCTAAAGATCACCAATTTGTAAGATTTTCTGAAATTGTAACACCTAAAGCACATAGCAAGGTGCTTAACATGTTGCTGAATACAACAAACTAGCTGGCGCCCGCGGCTTCGCCGGCGCGGCGTGATATCGAAAAAAAAAGATCCTATATGTTATTTCAGGCTATAATCTACCTCTGTGCCTTAGGTATTTCATCAAGATCCGCCGTTTTGCTGTGAAAGAGTAACAAACATCCATACATCCTCACAAACATTTGCATTTATAATATTATAGTGGGTTTTAAGTATTCAATCTAAGAAAAATCGCAACACGTGCAAACAAATTCATAAAAAACGCCGATTCTACGAACCAAATTATCTTTTGCTGTATCTATAAATAAAACACAAAGCACAACGGACGGTTTTAGGGTAACATATTTACCAGACACCGACTGTACTGGAGATCCTATAAATATAGATACAATTTGCAATACAGATACAAATATACTCTACTCCTGTTCTGGAACAGAACTCGACTACATAGATCTCCTCAATAAGCAATTAGCCACTGACAATCTCAAAGGAAATTGGCAATTGACCTTTTACTTGAACTTTAAATTGATCCCAGACTGGTATTTATTAAATGCAGTAATCACTGGAATACAGCACTTTTCCATTGAGGAATTGTTAGTACTGTTACCATCGTAATCTTATAACACCTTTAGTAATATCTGCAAAATATGTATATTTAGAAACTTATCAGTATTTTATCGCAAAAATCAGTTTTGCCTAATAAGTATTACGAAATAGAAAATAGACCAATATTGAAAACTGTAAACCTAGAAAAGGCTTCTATTTCCTCCATCACTAAAGAACAAGGTGGCGCCCATAATAAAATTGTATAACACGTTACTAACAAAGATACTTCTGTAAATGCGTAAACTAATTGAAATTCGTATTCTCACGGCACTTTGGTGCAACCCACTTATTATAACTTTTATTATATCACACTACTCTTGACGAAAGCAACAATTCACAACAGGGGGTCTACTCTCTTTCTCCGAAACGTAACTTCGTTAACGAACGAAAGTCAAAAGTAGTTAGTTAGTTTCATTTCATTTCATTCATTTCGAAATTTTCGGACGTCCGAAGTTTATTTGACATTAAAATTTTCTAAACCTACTCTAATTCGCGCAAAATGATATAGAGTAGGGTTACAAACGTAACTACTTTTGACTTTCGTTCGTTAACGAAGTTACGTTTCGGAGAAAGAGAGTAGGCCCCCTGCTTTGTTACGTTATGTCGATCGTTACAGTTGTAACCACTTACCTAATTGTGTGGTTCAATATTCCTAGTTAATTTTAGATGAACTTCATACGTTTTGTGAGTTGAAAAAAAAACAACCAGAAACCAAACCGAAAGGTTTATGAAAATCCAGAAAGAGAATACTCTCGTTGGAGATTACAAACAATGTCGATAGAAAAAAAATAAATGGAATGAAGAGATGCCGATGAGATATGCTGCAGACATGACAAACGGTTACGCGGTACGCAAAAATCATCGTTTATTTTGTCCTTTTTAAGAATACAAATGATCAAGTTAGCAAAATGTGCTACGGTCTAACACAATGACAACAAGTCAGTTCGTCACAATGACATACATGCCTCGATCCTTATTCTTTGTGCTACTTTTACTTCTCTCCTTGTCACAAGTGACACTAATCATTAGGTATTGAAATCAAACGAGTCGAAGTCGTCACTGACATGATCACGATTGTGCTGTGTGTCTCTGTCAGCTTCGCCACTGACACGTACCCGGGTCAGGTTGCACAATGGCTATTAAGTAATTACCAACTAACAAAGGTGAACGGGGTATTTATCTTTGTAATTACAATTTACGGTAAAGCTCAACTATGTATCATACATAGTTGAGAATGGACATTGCTGCAAGTTCGATGAAGGTTATTCTTTTACTCCAGGTAGATATACTATTTGATTTGGATGAAGGTAAGTCCCACGAGTAGTACAAATTAATAATGGATTACATTCTAACTAAAAGAGTAAACGATTGTTTTCTATTTCATCACTTTTACGAGTTGTTCTCAGTAAATCAATCAAGCGAGTCTCTCTATAGATCTTAAGTTTGCAATTAACATGTTATCAAGACACGCTATTTAAAGCAATCATATCAAAACGTGAGAGAAATATTGAGTAACAGAAGACATTACTTCAACTACAAGAAATAAACAAACAAAGAATAATTTTGGACTAACGCCTAATTGCAACGTTAAACTAAAATTTCATTGGAGCGAGAAAAATTGAATTACTTGCATCAATAGGTAATTGCACGCTATAAATATGGACTTCCAAGAAGTTGCACTGACAACAAAATTGTAATTGATATGATTATTAATAAAGCAGTCAATTGTTATAATTTGTAACGGATAAATTATGATATAAATATTTGTAACTGGGCAGTTGACGGAACAACAGAAGTCATAGAAAAGAACACGAAATTAAGGCACAGTTGGACTTGGTTACTAATAAGAGAACTATTATAAAGACGGTGATATGAAACGCGCCTCGTGGTGTTGTCTCGAGTGAGGTCAGTATGGCTGGATGCGAGGACAGTGCAACGAACTATTTGGAGCGGTGCGACATTTAATTCCAAGAAGCGCGTCGCGGCGACTCGGCCGAAAGCCAGCCGAATGTCGATTGAAGGCACGGACTTTGTTATCCACACGCTGAACCGCCATTTTATTGCATTTGCAGTTATTAGCGGAACTGTTGGTTTGAACACCTCATTTGATTTGCGTTGCACGAATAGTAGTGACAACAGCCAACAATTTGCTAGGCAAATGTTTATTACTGTCGTGCTTCTCTCTTCGAACGTGTTGGCTTGGCTTCGAACACAAGATCCATGCAAATAAATCAAGGTTTTTACAATATTTCGCCTATTGATTTCGCTACGCATGATCAAAGCGACCGGTTATGTTTTAGCAAAGGTGACGCAATACTAAACGTTACGACTTTGTTTGTGATAACGTAACGTATTATAGCCTATAATATTCTCTAACTAGATTAATGTGCAACGTATGTAGATCGAGAACATAGCCAAAATATTCCCATAAGCATAACTCTAATCATCTATTGTTATTTGTTCCCGTCGATGTCAGCATTCTTAGTTCACATAATTTTGTCATAAGTGAATGGGCCTTTGGGGTCACTGTTCTTGAATTATTATTGCACATTTTTGAAAAACTGGAGGTAAATTGCTGAATATCTTACTCAACATAAGGAGAAGGTATGTTTAATAGCTCAAGCTAAAGAATACATAATAAGAATAATCCAGCCTACCTCACGATCTGCGGCGAGGCGGTGAGCCTCCTTACCGGATTACCATGGGGTCTGGAGACGATCGTCGTACGAGCAAAGCGCCGTTCAGCAGACAGACCTTTAGAGCAATCTCATGGTGGTATGGACAGAGCGACTGACGCAGCCCCGTGCAGGGCATGCCACAATAGTGAAGATAAGTTCCCTCTTTGAGGAGTGGCCAGGGAGTGGCAGGTCTGTCGTCCACAGACCTGCATCTACGGTGAGCAATGGTTAGCTCACTGTCCGTCCGTCTAGTGGCGACAGGCCGTATCGAAAGCGCGTTTGTTTCACGAGTGCCTCGAAGATAAGTCAGCAAAACATAGGAGCTTGCCAGGTCCACCGCCTGCCTGGGTTGTGGGTTGTTCTAAAGAGAGAGATACCGCACCCGCGTTAATTCTTTTGCATTTGTCAGAACACAAATATAAAAAAAAACAGGGCCGCGAAGAAACATGGATATTTTTTATCAGTAAAAGTCTGACACTCCCTTTTGTTCCGCCCTAAGCGGGAGAAGTTACTTGATGATTTCCTATCCAAAAAAAGAAAAAAAAAGCCTAAGAACAGAAATTATAATCTTTCAGTTCATTACACATATATTCACAACTTGCCTTGGCATGACGTCGGGCCTAAACCTGGACTAAACAAAAACATGGATTGCAACTGCCAAAACAAAATCAAAATGCAATTAAAGGAGTTGAACAGCAAAGCGTGCAATCTACGACCGCATGGCCCTAGATTGTACGCATCAGATGCGCATGAGTTTGATCTATTTCTGCTCTGCGTCTCGAATTAATATCCGTAATTGATGTGTTCTGTAGCCAGATAATAAATGCTGGGGCAGACATGCAGCCAACAACAACGCGCTTATTATTGACTTGAGCCTAATGAGCTAAAATATAATCAATAACAGCGCAAGAACTGGCTGCTATATACAATTAGCATAAAGTCATGGCCTCGGGGCAGTTCTTAGAATCTGGCCTTTATTGACTTCTCTGAGAGTATTGACTTCTTCAGAATAATAGACAACCGAGGCTAGTACTGTTGATGATATCTTTTGTTATTTGTAATGATAAAATGAATTCTAATCCCTCTCCTACAGATCAAATCTGCATCGATCTTCGAAGTAAACCTATCAATTTTTTGTCCAAATAATATATTCATCCGGACACAAAACAAGTTAAAAGCAACGATCAAAAGGCAATTTCACGCAAGATGAAAGAGGCGTTCTAGAGTTACCAATAGTCGGATGCGATTGTCGGCGAGGCAAATAACAGGTCTCGGTGATCGTCTAACGAGCAGCCGCCTCCTCGCGAAACTAAACCCGAACCGAGACGGTTATTCTCGGCCAAATTAAAATGGCGGCGTCTTCGTCAACAAAGGCAAGTATAGAGGGTAATTTGCGCTTATTGGTGCACCAGACGAAACAGAATACATTTGGTACCACATTGCTGTTATGTCACACAAAACTATTAAATCCTATTTAATCATAGTCCAAAACATTATATTGTGTTTGAGTGTTTTATTGGTATAGCTATACCAATAAAACACTCAAACATTGCTATTGATAGAGAGCTATTGATTCAAAGAAGAAAACTAATCAGAAAAAAGGCTCAAAGTACTTCTTGAAAAGTTTATTAGGTTCTGTACAAAGAAAACCTTATAAGAAAATATTTCAACCGCAGAAGTAGTAATAGCTGCTGTAGCTGATTAAGCTACAAGAAAATTTAATTATTTAGAGCGCGATCGAGAATTAAAAGCATTTTAAAAATGTTTGTGTCCTGACGTACAATCCTAAAAGAGCGGGGAAAATGAAATGTAGAAACTCGTTATGTATATATAACATCTAACATATGCGGTGTCTACGGGGAACTACTTGCTTCCTAAAATGTGCTGTGACGTGTGCCTGTGTCCTTTTCTAATCGAAAACATTGCATTTTGTTTGGGTGTGGAACTGTAACGACAATCCAGGTTAACGGCTGTTTTATTGGTCTGCTAAATCTGGGCTAAAGTAATCAATACTCGTGATCAAGATCTCGATGTATCAAGTCTCGCCGACTACAATAGATCATAATAATCTCAAGATGGGTATTATGGCATAACACCGATACTCACATATGTTGACAATCCATTGGAACGATTAACGATACGTCGAAGAGGACAAGATTTAACCGTTTATATTTTAATGTTTTAATATAAACACCATGCAAATTGCCTATTGTGAAATATGAACTGCATGGGTGCTATGCACAAGGAACAATGCGATCGTGGGAAACAATACAAATTGGTAGAGGTCAAATCCGCGATTTGTTTGCTATGAATAAGATTAAAAATATACAGAGATAATAAATTTATAAGCATAAATTATAAACACTTTATTATTAAACAACGCAATGATTTCATATCGGCCACGGCGCGGCGCCTCATCGGGGATTCACCACAGAAATGCCCCGAGCCGACCCACCGTTATGGCTCCAATATAAGAGGAACACAACTCATTTGATAGTTCATTTGTTAGTTTATGTGGTGAAGAACACATGTGACATCGTTAATAAAAATAAAAACATGAAGAAATATACGCTGATCGGGAACAATTTAAAGATGGAAATAGAGGAGAATAATAATCGACTGAAGATTATAGGCAACAACAACTACATCAAGATATATAAGAACGTGGGAAGTGTTATGATCATTGGTGACGAGTGCTCCATAGACGTTTTTGATAATTATGGAAGTGTGGAAATGATCAGTAAAAGTAGTACAGTGAAAATAAATGTGTTGGTCAGTAACAGTGACGTGAAAATTGAAGATAGTAGAGATGTGCCCGAAAGAACTATTGATTCAAAGAAGAAAACTAATCAGACGAAATCTCTCAAAGTTCTTTTCGAAAAGTTTATTAGTTTCTGTATAAAGAAAACATTAAAACCGAAGAAGTAGTAATAGCTGTTGTAGCTGATTAAGCTATAAGGAAATTTGATTATTTAGAGCGCTGTGTCTAAGGATTAAAAGCATTTTAAAAATGTTTGTTTGGATCCTAACATTCAAGCCTAAAAGGACGAGGAAAATGAAATGTAGAAACTCGTTATGTATAACATCTAGCATATGCGGTGTCTACGGGGAACTACTTGTTTCCTACAATGTGCTGTGACGTGTGTACCTGTGTCCTTTTCCGGAACGCAAGTTTCCCATGAACCTTGTCATTAGTTATTTATATTACTCGGAGTTAGTCATTCCCCGGTACTTTTTTCAGTACTAGATATATTATACTAAGGTATTAAGGCAGATACTTACTGATTTTAATGTTCTTTTTATTAACACGAATTCTGTTGACATTCACCTTTTATGCAACAATCCAAGATTTGAGTTTGTACAGAAACACGTGAACACTGTTAGTGTTACATTACAGGCGATTGCTCCTGATATAACTATGGGTCGGAGTTGCTGGAATATTTATAAATAAATACCCATTATCAGTACAGTATTCGTATTATTTAGTTTTAAATTATAAATTTATTCTTTTTGGAATAAGGCCTTCTAACTGTTTCTGTGATTATTAAATTATTATTTATTATGTAGCTGTTGTCGTTATTCATAAACACCTTATATATAAAGGGGTATACCCCTTTATCACTACATAGTATAAAACAAAGTCGCTTTCTCTGTCCCTATGTCCCTTTGTATGCTTAAATCTTTGAAACTACGCCACGGATTTTGATGCGGTTTTTTTAATAGATAGAGTGATTCAAGAGGAAGGTTTTTATGTATAATACATACATATTATAGTAGAGAAAAGTGGGGATTTTCAAAGATTTGTAACACCCGTGCGAAGCTGGGACGGGTCGCTAGTCAATTATAAAACTGTAACACGTGGCTTTCTATTTCTACTCCCAAACCAAGTGATTACATTGTTACAAGTGTGACATAAATATCAGCACTAGACGAACGTTCTGCGAGAAAGAAGTTAAGATTCTAAATGAGATCATTTTCAACTCTTTCTTCGTCCCACATATTTATCTGCTTTGAACGCACAAATCTTGCAAATGAACTTCGTCCGAAGCTAAAGGTTAAATTGACTTAAATGGCATAATTTGACTTCGACGATTGTTGAAAACGTATGAATATATGAAAATAGGTGAGAAAACTAGAAAAAAGGATTCGTAGCAGTTCACTTCATGTAAAATAATGCAGGTTAAATAAATCCAGCCCATCGTACTTCACAGGTCAAGACAGTCATTCAATTAAAAGGTAAAGGTACAAAAACTGAACCTAGAGAAGCGAATAGTTTTTATAAAGATGATGACATGTGTTGAATGTATGAACTAGGATGGGAGAGGCTTACATCCAACAGTTACTAGCGAAACCTTGATTCTGGTTAGTCTAAACAATTATTGAGAGAAACACTTTTTTCATAACAGAAAGAGTTCAGTACGAACAAAAACAAACAATTTCAAAGAAAACTTCCAAGCGATCTAATGTGGTGTTGTTAGTATGACGTTTTTGGCAATTGGCCATGCTGCTTGAATTTATTGCCTGTGACTCCATTACATTGACTAAATACTTACAGGTATGCGGTTAAAATTAGTGCTTATGTAAATGTGTTTAGCACATTCATTGTATAATGTAAAGATCATAGCGATAAACATGTGGCTGAGGATAGTACGAAAAATTATCTTTTCTTTGGAATGACAGGAATATCGAATGTTAAATGAAAGAGAAGAAAAAACCGGCCAAGAGCGTGTCGGGACACGCTCAGTGTAGGGTTCCGTAGTTTCCCGTCCGTCACAATAAGTGTTCCCAGTTATGAGGCCAACCGAAAAATTCAGTAATACCCGATCCAATGTAATAAGTACCTACAGCGCCATCTCTCGAGGAATTGGGTTACTAATTGATACAAAGACGTGCAATTTTGGTGGTAATTTTGGATTGCGAGAATCGATTTCAATAAATCTTTTTTTGTTTGAAAAAAGATACGTTCAGGATAATAAAATATGTAAACAAAGTTACAAAAAAAGCTTGCATATACGATTATACTACAAACTTAGTCCAGAAATTATTTTGTATAACTTTTTTTTTTTTTTGTACAAAAACTGTTGTGTCAATCAAGTTCAAAATAATTTTCATAGAAAGTCCTTATAAAGTTCTACTTTTCCGATTTTTTTCATATTTTTTAGACTTATGGTTCAAAAGTTAGAGGGGGGGGGACACATTGTTTTTTACTTTTGGAGCGATTATTTCCGAAATTATTGCAATTATCAAAAAATGATTTTCGTAAACCCCTATTCATTTTTAAATACCTTTCCAACAATATATCACACGTTAGGGTTGAAATTAAAAAAAAAATCACTTCCCACTTTACATATAGGGTGGCTACCCTAATAAAACATTTTTTTCAAATTTTTATTTTACCACTTTGTCGGCGTTATTGATATACATATTAGTACCAAATTTCAGCTTTCTAGTGCTAACGGTCACAGAGATTAAGCGAGGACGGACGGACGGACGGACGGACGGACGGACGGACGGACGGACAGACAGACATGGCGAAACTATAAGGGTTCCTAGTTGACTACGGAACCCTAAAAAACAGATCTCACGATTGATTTTTTTAGGAGTTTCTGAAATCCCCCTTATAGCTCACAGGGCTGAAATAACGAGAAAATCCCCAAAATCTATTCATCAATGAACGTGAATTGAGATGTTATAGTTCTTTGACTGATTAAATTAAACAGCTCTTATCTAATCGTCCATTAACCCTTCCCCAATTCATCAGATAACTGATGGAAATCAATCTCTATAAAATATAAGCAACAGCACTTCCATTAAAAATATCGACAGTCACACTTACGAATTATTTATAATTAAATTAATCATTTATGTTCACACAGTAGACAAGACAAGAAAAAATAATTTACAAAAATTTGGCTGGCTGAAATTTCTTTACAAATTCTTTCAGACTATTGCCATTTGCAGACTTAGTTATCACACTTGTTTAAATGCTGACAAATAGGATTAGAGGTTCAGTAGTTACACTAAGTTTAACCGTCATCGAGGCATCGCCCTAACGCCACGCAACGGGTATTGGAAATACGCCGAGTCTTTGTCACGACATATTACATTTCGCGTTAACTGCTGATTTTGACACAACATGAGCTCATACATATACTCAACCTAGACTAGAGACATGAGCTCATATATTCAACCCTGACATTCTAGCAAAAAGTCTTTGCATAGTTTGAGTAATATCTTCTAACTTTTCACCTTCTGCAAGCCCACAGTTAGCTGCTTCAGGTGTGGTTGTCTGATTATCTTGCATCAAGCCAAGGGGAACACCTAATTAAGTTTTTCTGTATATTACTTATGTCAATGAAGAGGCAAAGTTCATCGAAATGTAGACTTTACTTTATTTAAATGATGACGTTTGCCTTTACATTATTCAGTCTAGTCTAGACGACACACCACTAAACAACAAGACAAATTTATTTTTAATAACATTAACATACTTACAAAAAATACAAATGATATCAATATTATCTTCACCTGCACTAAAAGTCAGTGACCTTGATATTTGCACAGTGCCTACCTAATGTCAGAAGATAATGTTATCTGTGGTAAAAGGAAATTCCAGTCAATAACGATACAGTTGTTCGGTATCTGTAGGAACTCGTTAAGGATAACAAAGACTGCCTATTGACTCAGCGTCGGAATGCAATTTCTTAGATAAAACTTCACTGTCGAGTGTTAATGCAGTCCCGTTCATCACTCTATTCATGTCGTATTTTGAGGTTAGACGGTAAGAATGATGTTACTTTTCGTCATGTTTTGTCATCACCTTGAAACTCTATGGTCTGATTCTAGTTAATTTCCTTCTTTGGTTGTTAATCGCATTTTTAACTACTTGATAATATCATTGTGGTTTTTCATAATAATGATTGAGCTCAAACAAATACATAACTATGTTGGTTTTATTTAAGTGTGTCTATTTGATAGCCTGTGACAAGACCACCAGAACTTAACTACGTACGTACCGAAAAGGAACAAAATTTATATGAACGTAAAACACTGATTACCTTGATCTACTTTAGTCTCGATTAGAGAATGCCAGTCTATTAAAATCAGTGCGGAAGAAATAACTCACGAACGGAAGTGACAAACTAATTGGAAATCGATTCCAACTGGTGGCGCAGTGGCGTAGGTGCTATCATAACCCGTCCCTAAATTGATCTTCCCTAAACTGGTTCGAGATCACCCACGGCTAGACGCGTCATAATCACCAACCTGCTATCAAAATTAGATAACTGTCATTGAGACTTTCACTGAACGTCGGTTGATTTCACTTTCCCCGCTCGGCCCACTAATGAGACGATTCGATTCTTGCGCAACAATGGGGCGTCGCAGGGGCAGCCTCCCAGCGGGTCGAACTCGAACCGGTCATGTCATCGACTGTCTGAGAATTTGATTACCACCATCTGGAACTATGTCGACTAAATCTATTTTGCATAGGGCAAAGGTGAGGTAAAGTTTGCGCTTAAAATTATGTCAGTGAATCTTTCTATAAGTGTTTTGACAGATTACAAGATTGACTACCTAGTTCATTTAAACCTTCTCTATAATTTTATTATCCCAGACTCCGGCATATATAATGTGCTATTTAAAACAACCAGACAGAATTCCCAGAAAAACGGACATTTGGAAAATATGTGGCTCGTTACGTGGACCGAAAAAGTGTATAAATCTTTTACTTTGCCGGAAACGACGCCTATTATTTACAAGACAATCAACTCGCAAGTTTGTTTCAACAATGTCTTCATCTACAGCTTATACTACCATACGGTTAGCTATTACCCATTCAATTATTACAATTTACCCAAATGGTTTCATGGCCGTTTATACAAACTGTTATAAATTGCTTTCAACTAACAGACTGCTATTCTGTATTCGAAAAAAATATTTGCTCGTAAGTATTATGTTTTTGCCCGGACAATTATTTTAATTATAGGTACTTCTAAATTTATCTATGACACAACTATACGTTGTTTTATTGCTGAATCCAATCTAATATTGTACAAAGGGAACGGCAGAACCATCTGTTTTACATCAAAATGTTGTAACAAAACGTAAAATATTGGCACATATTCAAACATCTACGACAAAAAATTAACGCCAAAGATAAATATTACAAAATGAGTTATTTCCGTAGGCTTACTGGTTGAACGGATATTTTGCAATACGAACCAGAAAGCTATTTACAGAGGTACAAGAAATAAAATGTCGCAGACTGATGTTCACACGGCTAATTGTAAGTTACACATAGTCTAGAAATACTTACTACGTAATTATTACACGTGTAATTTACATGACCTAGTTAGTAGAAAATATGCATTTTATGTGTAGGTAGGTAACTACAGCTAAATTTTAATATCAATGTTAATCAAAAACTATTACTACTAAGTTTTTAACCCTTCTACTAAGCATACACCGTGAACTATTTAAAACTTGCATACAAGTCAACAAACTTTTAATACGCTATTCCGACTTATCCGTTTTCACACACCTCACAACATTACACACATGGTTGACATATAGTGCAGGAATAAAATGATAATTTGATACAGTTTGCTGCAAACCCTGCAATTATAGCATATTTGCAAAATGACCTAATGGTGCAGTGGACCGACAGAAATGCAATGATGAGTTAATCTGCAGTATCATACGTACGTTATGACATTCACCTCACAGGCTGGCAGGTTGTGATTATTGCTCCGGGAACAAAAATTGCAGGACACTTATTAAGTCATCATATCCCGACTCGACTATACCTACCTAGACATCAACTACATAAAACTACTGACATTTACGCATCTGAATCAAATTAATGGAAAAAATACATCACTTTAATTTGTAGTTCAAAACCAATGTCATGAACATATATATGTCATGAAATGTCTTCAGTAACAGCAGAGAACAATCACTATTGGAAAGCTTATTTTGTCTATCAACATCGTTGTTATCAAAACTGGGTGAAATTGTTAACTATTAGCGGTGACCAGGGAAACTTCCAACTAGATTCACGTCGCAGTTCTTTTGCCCCAGTTTACTACGTTTTATTTGTTTTGTAACACAGACACGGCAAGACCCTAGATTTCGAACGCGATTTAAGACCCAGTAAAACTACATCCGGCACAACATGCAGAATTTGAAGAGTTCGTGATTACGATATCATTCACACTGCCGGATTTCGACATATACATATTGCATGACTAATGTTCGGCCTAAAACCGCAAATTGTATAAATATTAATTATGAGAATAAGGTAAAACGACGATATTAGTTGTTGAACAATGGGACTTTTCGAAGATTTTTGATTACTGTAGTGATATTATTCCCATACTTTTGATAAAAGTTCAAGATGAGCACCCTTTACAAACTACAATTTAATTGAACTAATGCAAAAATAATGGCCAAAAAGGTGAAACTAAAAAGAAATCAGTCGTGCACGCGCCGCAGCGCAGGCATAGGGCCAATGAACGTTGACAGGTGCCGCGCGACCAATCCCGATACAGAATCTCACTTTACGCGACTTGGTTCAAATCACGAAATTATGCCGACATCCTTCTCTGGTGCATTCAAATAATACCGTGTGAAAGAGAGACGCGGAGGGCGGAGGACCTCTCACCTCACCTGGGTTGCTTTTGCACAGGCTTATTGTTTACCGATCAATCTTAAGATTGCTTAACTTATTCAGACAATAATATACTTCCATTTTCAATCCCTTTCGTTTCTATAACATCTAACGGAATTATTCGTTTTCTCAAAAGTTCAAAGTCATCGTTGTAAGCTTTGATCCAAAAGCTTACGTAATCCTTTGTTAACTGAAAAAGTTCAAGTAGACAGTGATCTGTGAACAGAATTGTAATTCTCTGGGTATCGTCCCACGCATTCCAGGAGGTCGTTACCGTGCGGTCTAATGTCAGTCATTCATTAAAGCGAGTGCATTCCCTGGCATACAAATGTCCTTCCTGCCGCTTGTAGCTTCGAGCCATGACACTACTTGGGTAACTAACTTTCTAACATTTAGTCACATCGCCTTGCGCTCAAGTCGTCCGACAAACCAGAAAGAAACCTAGAGTTTCTGCGAAAACATAAATCATTTATTACCAGTTAACATTTGTAAATAGAGCGCAACCTAGTTTTAAGTTCCAGATAAAATGTTAACAGATGCGTGTATAATGATGGTGGTAGGCACAGCTACGACTGGGTACGACGCACGGCACAACGGCGCCGATATTGCTTGTTTTATTTACATCTCAGGCAAAAAATTGGCATTAGTCCAAATCCTAAACGAGATGGCGTCCATAATGATATCTGAGTATTTCGAAATCCTAATCTCAACAAACAGGTTTATGGTTTGACAAGAAGTTTAAGCTGCAAAAATACACTTTACGAAACTGGTCCTCGAGATTCGATCCGGTAAAACGTTAGTTTTTATCGAATAAGAAATCGATTTATGTTATTGCATCTGGAAATAAGTCGATATAGTCTTATCTTAGTAGACGATGATGACGGCGTGTCATTCATCAGCAGCCTGAGGTACAAGTCAGTGGTTATCAGATAAGATCGATTAGCCCACATCGAAGCACAGTTGTATTGGAGTAGTAACGTTAACATCTGGTTGTAAACTGGCCTCGACACGGTTCTTTCGTGCGCACCGTTGGCTAAGACCTAATTACGTGGATCAGGTACTGGGAGTAGATCGGCGATAGGAAGTGGACGAGGAACTGAGATTCTAGCCGGACCGGTCAGTAACGGGCCGCGTGTGCCGACTGTTCGGCGTAAGACATGGCCGTTTAGAAAATAAATAAACATAAACATGATAAGTGCAAACGGTATTATCCGATTACAGAAAATATTGCTGTAACAAACAACAGCGGAATAGTTTTGCTTGCAACAAAAAATGGTTTAAGTACAGAAGCTAGAACGATAACTTCGTGCAAAGTTATCAGAACAAACAAAACGTACGTGATTGAGGGAAAACTTGAGAAATAGTCAAATAGTGCGTGAGTCAGAGCATTATCAACGTCAGACGTGATCCGATACGGTGATAGCACACGTGATAAGAAAGCTACTACGACTTATGGCTCAACTTAAGAGCCTATTTAAAATAACCATAAATTTTTCGATAAACTTACTATTGATATCACCGAATTCTAACAATTACAGAGATTGAACGCTATTCCATAACAAATTCTAAGACGAGTGGTAACATTCGACCTTCTCCATCTCATAGTGGTGGCCATGGACCATCCAAAATCAGTGGGAAAAATATAGGATCAATTTTTACGTATATTGCTCATATACATATAAGAGAAAATTACTCACTCACTCATCACGAAATCTCAGAAACTACAAGTTTCAGGAATCTCCAATTTTGCTTATAGGACGTAGGTGCTCAATAAAACAAGATTTTACAAAAACAGGGTGGCAAAGTTTTTATGGGAGAAAGCGATTCCTTTGCAGGATTAATTTGCATAGGCATTGTTTCACGAAATTTATAGACTAATAACATAACTCTACGACACTAAGCTGAAGAGCGGGTGAAACCGCTAGGTTAGTTATGATAAATCCCTTTTATAGTATACTACACAATATGAAAATCACAATAAAATGTTCTTGCTTCAAAACTTACCTGTGTAAATTGCGAATTGATTTTCGAATGGTCCTCCTGATACACCTTCCTTGATTTCCGTCGCTCTGTCATGAGGGTTGTAAGTCTGTCTAGGGCTTTAGACTCTAGCGCCTCAGCATTAGCTCTGATAAGCCTGCTGATATTCTCCCACTCTTCGGTCATGGCCCTCCAGGCTGAAGCTATCACAGAGCCTGGAATAAAAAGGAATTTTTAAGGGTATTTTATTTTTTAAAGTTTTTTACAGAATAAATACAGGTTTTTTTTTAACCCAGTCATAAAAGACTGGGTTTTTTTTGTCAATTTAAAAAGTAATTAATGAAAAGCTAGTAAAGAATAAGTAAAGACCAATTTGTGTTGTTCGTCATGAAAACAATCAGTAAACACAGTGGTTGGCAAGATCAATGTACGTTGTAGATTTTAGTCATTATGTAAAGAAGATAATTATTCCAGCTTATACATATATGCAACAGTGAGCACAAATGATAATACCCAAAACTATAACCCTATGAGCAACCAAGCATGTTTTCGAGGGGAAAAATGAGGTCACTAGAACTCAAACACGGTCCATATGATCCATTTATTTCAACTTGACTACGCCCATGCATGTTTGTGTAACAGTAAGACATTAATTATTGACGACAATAACGCTATGTCTAGACTAGACGCGTGTCGAACGTGCTGAATGATTTCTGGCACAAAATCTGACTGAAAGCACAGAATACTGAAAGTCACTTTGCAAAAGACTTTGTTTTCAATAATTTTAATAGCCTTACAAATCATATAACATAACAGCGCACCTGTAATCACTTTGGGGATTGTAAAATGCGTACATTCCTATTTCCAAGTTGTGTTCATATGATTACGGCAGGGGGAGAAGGCAGCAACAGAGTTTGAATTTCATTCTAAACTCCATAGCTGCTACTGAAAAAGTCCTGATGAAAATCGCAGTAGGAATTTACCCGACCTTGAACCTTATGTTCAGTAGGCGCGCTTTCGACCACTAGACCAACGATGAGGCTGCCACCAACCATGGTCCCAACATAATTAAAATCGATTATTACTACAAATATAGTTACGTGTATATTGAAAATTCATGTTAAATTAGTAATGTTATAAAAATGACATAATAAATTGAAATATTTGCTAGATTCATAAAAGATAGCAAATATTTCAATTTCACAAGACTGAGTGAATCATGCTTTATCGAAACGCGAAGCGACAAGCGGCAAAAGCTGTACTAAGGGACCAAACCAGTTTTATATGTTAACAATAATATCTAGACAGATCAGGACGTAAATTATTGTTTGATTACTAACTTATCAACCATTTACGAATGTCATAATTACAGAAGATCCATTTAAAATTAATCTATATATTTTTTTTTAATTATAGTATTGTCATTAGCCATAACAAGTACAACAGTAATTTCGATGTTCATACTAATATGACATCAATAAAGTAAATTACATCAGGACTAACTTAAATATGTTATATGAACAAGAATTCATCACGATTTCGCATCTCATCTTGAGTTCCTGGAGCTTTCGATCCGCAAAGGTAAAAAGATGATCCCACAAATAGACTTTAACGGTCTAAAGGCAAAGTTACCTGCACTACTGTAAGGTCTCTTCAAACAAAGCATTTTTTATTCATGATCTCCAAAAACAATAGTGTTACCATATGGTAGGGGCAGCCTACCATGGAACAGTTATGGTGAGAACAATGACAGCACCCACAGTCCCACCTACTATTTGGAATATTGATGAAAATTGACATGTAAGGTTACAGATGTAATTATATTAAATTTTAATATAAGGAGGAGCAGGGGTTTGTTTATTGAATCGTAATTGCTGACGTAAACACGATCAGTCCGATTGTTTCGTAATGTTTTGATTCGTCATTTTTGTCTATTGCCAACGTTTCCTATTTCCCCAGTTTAATGTATCTGCGTCAACCGCCCTTTCTTCATTAATTTATCTGCTACCTTTAATTCTTGAACTATTTTGTCCTCATTGAAGCAAGCCAGCAAAATATCGGATAAGTAACATTGGGATAGGCCGTTGCCAATATAATTGCAATTAGGAAATTAGATACTTAGGTACCTACATCATTAAAAAACTTCAATAAATTTTACTGAGATTTGTATCTACTGCTTGCTAATGTTAAAATTATTTTCGTGAGAGTCAACCTAAAATCACTACTACCAACTCAGAATTATCGATTTTATTTATACTTATTAGATAGGTAATTAATTAAAAACTCTTCCTACTTCTAAATTGACAGGGTTATGAAAACCTGTGCAGTCAGGAAATAACCTAGGTCTGTCTGTATTATTTTAGCCGATATAAATAGCATCCAATTGCACCTGATAGGTATTTGCTCTCAGCAATTTATCCGTAAATAGTTAGTTTATTTATTTTATAACTATTCTTGCCACTGATTAGAGATTTAGGTGAAATAATAGGATACTGATGTTCAGTAAAAATCGAAAGATCTCAAGAAACAGATCTTACTACTTGCGCCAAATTCGCTCCTACCTACATTACCACAAAGTTTTGTGAACTGTCAACCTCATTCTTGAAAGACACAAAGTTTCCCTTAGCTTAAACTGCAATTATTTCAACAATTAATTATCTATTCCAATGATTGCTAACAGAAACTGGTTGTAAGTTAAGCTTTAGCGTATTCGTGTTTAACACATCACATTTAAATGCAACGGTTTCTTAATCAAGGATGTGCATAACTCCTGGACTACACTTGAGCATTTATCGCTCTGCTAGTATCGATTACAGAATATCAGTAAAAAGAAGCTTTGATGCAAGTAGACCGTTCAGCGGTGCTAATAGGGTTAATTCTCGTTAAGTGGCGCTGATTTTTTACCGTTAAGTTCTTCACACTTGTCCATTTTCTGGCCTTGCGCGGCAGCTGCGGACAGCGCGAGAGCGTACTCTCGGTCGCTCTTCATCTTAGCCTGGAGGCTCCGTTTCATGGTCTCCATGAGCCGCAGCTCTGCATCCTGTCGCGCCAGCAGCGCCTCGTGCGCCGCGCGCCCCGCGCCACTCGTTGCGTATCCCATTGTAAACAACACACGTCTACACTAAACCGCACATCACAAACATAAACACACCACTATTCACATCATTCTCCGTTATCACCGGGCAGTGTTTATACGTCTAACGTCACCTCGTAACAAAATTCAATACATTGGCAAACACAACAGAGAAAGGAGACCACGACAAAGCTCTAAAAAAATTGTTTTATTTATTTTTCTTAGTACTAGCACCCGCTCGGGAGGCTAACAGTAATAACTAAATAAAAAGTTTAGAACAAAAAAACTTTCGATAAAAACTGTTTAACAGTCGAGGTGAGCGCGCTCGAAATATCAGTGCGCGCGTCCGCACGGTATCGTCGCGGGACCTGAATGCCATCTATCGCGAGCACATTACGTCTGGTGTGGCCGCTGCTGGTAGCTGGCCCAGTCACCGCGCCGCAGTCCATGTCCGTCGGCGAGGAATTGCTTGAGAACAAGATGTTTTAAGATCCAGACGTGTTGTATTTCCTTAAATATGTATAAATGTGCTTTCGATGATCAAATTCAATACAAAGGAAGAAAATATTTAAAAACCAGCCAAGTGCGAGTTTTATTCGCGCAACGAGGGTTCCGTAAAAACTTGAAGTTAACTAATCAAAGTATCTAATATTGCTCTAACTAAAAGATAAACTGTATTGAAAGCTCTTGAAAAATCGTTGTCCCCATACATCGACATAGGTCACAGTTAGTTTACCAACTGCAATTAACGCCCCGTTCCAATAAACAAAAACGACTTTATCGTCTCTATCGTATTTTGACATAAGTCTCATAGAACTTATGTGAAAATACAACTATCCGTAAGCAAAACGAGTCGTTTTTGTTTATTGGAACGGGGCTTACGCCCCGTCTGTAATTACATTTTTGCGACATAAACGGCCATATATGTATTTTGATCATATTATAGACTTCACATAGATTTTTAACACCCCCAGAGGACTGCTGACCTCAGTATTTCATATAATTTAAATTCTTTACCTCCACGCGTTCCCGACATGAGACAGACAGACGGACAACAAAGTGATCCTATAAAGGTTTCGGTTTTTCCTTTTGAAGTACGGACCCCAAAAATGGAGCATTTGGATAATATGAGCTGAGCTTTAAAAGCTTTAAAAGCTTTAAAAGCTGTTAAAGCTTTAAAAGCTGTTCTTTAGCAAAGTTGTTCCGAAGATCGCAATGCGACAATAGACGCATAGATTCACCTCCAATGCAGGCTAGTTTCCGATATAGATTAGATCCCTCAGATACCGTGTCTTATTAGAATTAAAATTTCTCCATCTTTTTCTAAGGAATTCAAAGACAATGCTTGAGTATGGCGTGATTAGAACTTAAAAAGACATCTTGGCAAGGCTGCGCAAAGAAATCAGGCATCAAGATATAAAATAAGGTTTATCAACCTTGCTTTGTCTACAAACTAAGGTGCAGAAAGCATTTTACTGACGTAAAACTCGAACAATACAAGGTATTGACTGGCTGATACTGTTGCCAAACAACGACGTTACATATGTTTTAACATTCATATAAAAATAAAATTTAAAAAAATATCTGAAAGTAACATAAAAAACAGCTTTTTGCTGAATTATATAAAAGCAATATATAAGTACGGTGCTCATAAAAAATAAACTTTTTTCTTAAATTTTTGCCTGCCGTCTGTTTGATCTACGAAACGGTTCGACCGCTTTACTGGCAGATAGCTAATTTTCTATGGAATAACTGGCTACTTTTATTTTAGAAAAAGCTTATAAGGTCCGTGCAAAGAATTAAACCCATTTATTTGTTAACAAAATCCGAGTCAAGTAGGAAAGCAATGGAAAATAAAAGGATCATCGGTTTACACTACAATATAAATAGGTATGGTTTTATTTTTGTAATTTTTTGCTTTCAAGGAAAATATTTCACCAATGGGAAGCTAAAAATATTTTATTCAATATTTTAGGCATCTGTCTAGCCTTTAACGACTTTCAGTCTAATCGACGATAAGCGCAACGCGCGACGCAAGAGCCTGCCTATCTGATATCCATAACCCAGTTAGTACTGGGTAATATAATTATGATACCCCCTTGAAAAAACTGTTCGATTTTGGGCTGTTGACTTCCTGTAACGACTATCTACATATGACAGCCGGGACCAACGGCTTCACGGATTTTTTTACTTGGTGTACAAGTCAATATTTAAATATGATCCATCTAAAGTTACCTATCGATTGTGACCTGAATCGAGAAACCGCATACAAATCAGTTAACTTGTTTCAGAGCTAAGCTGCCACAGACACATCTAGCGGTCCTTCTAGCGCCCCTCTTTTTTAGTCGGGGGTTAAAAACAAACTTTTGTTTAAATGCCATTTGTTTAAAACCATTGCCATCCAAACTAAATGTATTTGCACTAGGCTTTGAATTATTTAGCCTGCGTAAGTTCTGCCATTTTATTTTCTTTTTAAATAGCATCCACGAACCTGCTTGTATCAATAGCTGACATCAATACTAACAAGTTTTGCTTGAGACCAAATCTTCTATAACGTCACGTTTCCTAGATTGTTCCAATCTTCGCTAAGCTATCAAAGACATATTTCTGTAAACTTGTCTGTAATTAACAAGGCCGCTTTAAAAAAAAATGTCAGAAGTTAGGCATGCCACGCTTCGTGCAAATATCTTCCAACCCTTAGACTATATACCTCTAATACTATATAATATAATCTAAGTTCCAACCCCTTTTAAAATTGAGTTTCAAGATTTGACATATAGAAACAGACATTATATTAAAAGTACTCTGTGAGACATAATATTGCAAATTATTTAATAACCTCGGGAAAACATTGCGTGTTGATAAAAATAAAAACTAGGTACTTGTTATTGCTCATTAAATGAACAATAAAAAAGTAATTTCTTGTTGGAAAAATATTGTTTTAGTTTGAATTTTCGCGGGCTTCCGGCTAACGATGTTTATCCCATACAAACGTATTTCCCTATTTTTCCCAGAAAATGAAGACTTCAGTTTTACCATATAATTTACATTCATCCCTAGCCTCTATGTTTGATATTTTTCCTACATCCCTACCATTATTTACCACGGAGAAAACAGGAAAATACCACCATTAGTTATTACAAACAAATATTATTATTTCTAGTCCTTATAGACTACAAACCTAATATTATTTGAACTGTGAACCTCTTAAAATACTAGGTTCCAAAGTTATTAAAAAATTACCAGCCATAAAAATATATAAATAATATATTATTCAAAAACGGTTTTCTTTTTCAATGTTGGCAATTATACGAACGCACCATGTCTGTATTTTAACATACATTGATGGATGTGATTTTTTTGGTTTTAATAACGCCGTGGATATATTTTTTATGTCTGTTTTCAAATATTTAATTTCTTTAGTACAATAAAATTCTCACGCACACAGAAAAAATATGACAATATTAATGATGCCCATTCCTTTTAATATTAACTGTCAGAAGAAAGATCTCGAATTATCGACATTTTGCATTTTAAAGTTAAAATCCATACTTATATTTAGACATAAGATCTCTCTATAAACCAATGAATAGTGTAAGATAATTAATTTTAAAGAAAAAACGTTTTTTGTCACACATGAAATATGAAATGTCAATTTTACAATGAAATAATTATTTTTGGTAATACATGGATGTAAACGTCATTGGCAACACTGACCCCAGCCTTGTAATATGGCCGCTACAGGTTAGTTCTAGTAATTTTGTCACGTGAAAAAAACCCTGTATATTGCTTTATTTTACTGTTTATCACCTTATTTTCATACCTAAATTAGTTTGCATGTGAATCAGTTACCCAATGCATCCCTTTTGGCGCCTATACAATGTTATCTAATAATGCTAACGTGTCATCGTTTCACCTCTGCGGACGTTTGGATTTACCGCGTGGCCACATTTCTCAATACTCCCAATCAATTTCATAGCGATATAACCCAATTTTATGTTACAATTATTGGCTTTAATTATCTCTGAGAAGGTGAGAAGACCGGGCTTATACAGATGTGTAACAAATGCTAAATTGTCCTTTCATGTGTCCGCGAATAACCGCTTTCCAAAATCGGAGTAGGTCGTTCACTTACTATGCGTCATCATTATTCATTAAGTTGTCCTCTATTTTTTCAAGACTTCACCCAGCTGTCGCCAATATTTAACATACTATTATCCTATTTTCTTGTCATATTTTTACAGGCAAGAAATCAAAGAAGGCAAAATGGATCCCAGCCAGCATCACAGACATTATTGCAGAACCAACGACAATTCCAGCAACAAACTGGGCAGACTCTGTAGATGAAGAACGTAAGTGGAAATAATGTTTTCATTGTATATATAAGTACTTTCCCAAATAACCAAATGTTTAGAATTGACCCAATGATGATGTAAAGGGTAATGGCTGGCCAATGTTAATCTCGTACTTGGGGCGCACTCACCGAGTGTTTATCACTCTTTCCGCCCCGGGAAGGTCTGAGGAAAGGTCTTTGTGTTATACACATTCTAGCCGGATGCTTCTCTCAAAGGGAAGGTGGGGGAACCAGAAATTACAGTGTAATGCTAAGCCTGTGAGGCCCGGCCTGTGGGGCTAGGTGGAGGTGTGAGCATTGTCATTGTTGGAAACCCCTGTGACCAGCAATTTTAGCCTAATCTACGAGATGACTCCGGTCACAACTCAATTCAGACTAGTCTTTCATTGGCTTGCTCCCTGATTTTTCTGAGGGTTCAAGTATGTTCTAATAATAATTTGGGTTGTGGTATTATTTTTATACTAACCGCAATATGTGAGTTGGTTTTATGGATCTGTCAAGCTTATGGAGTTTCCTTACTAAACATGTTCTCTATACAATGTGCAAGACTATATTTTTAACTTGAACCATATTGTAGATGCATCATTAGCTTCTTGTAAATATTTCCAGTTCAGATAACAATAACTTGTAAAGACAATAATTAACAAGTTGATTATAAATGTTTGTTTGATAATATTAATGGGTATCTTGGTAAAATACATTCAATGCTCAAGTAAAAAGTACCTGTTATTTGTATGCGGGATATGTATGTGCTCTACTTGTTATTATACATTACTTCTCCAGTGCTGTTTATCACAAAGAAACAATACAATAACTACTTGATGTAATCCACTTAAGGTATTTTCATATCATATACACTTCAGCAATTTAAATTTTACAAGGGATTATTTTTTAATAGCCACATTGCTTTTCATTATTATTATTATTACAAGCACAAATTACTGGAATTACAAGTCAGTTTGTTAAGTATTTAAAAATCTGATCCAAAAAGTGGTCTTTCAAAATCAATCACTTTCATCAAATTTACAATCTCACTATTAGAAACCATGGCATAAAATCTATTACTCAATTATTTTAGAATTTTTTCTCGATTGGGTTTCATACTAACATTAAACAGGAACAAATATGTCAAATTTTAATATGTTCTTAGCTGAAAATTCATATGGAGGAAGCTCATATTCGTCGCGCCAGCGGGCGCCGGTGGTGCTTCCGTCAGCGTCGCGGGCGGCGCGCGGAGGTCTGGCCGTGGATGACGAGTCCATCCCTCGTCGCCCGCCCTTCACCGCGCACATCTCTAATCTGCCGTATGATGTCGACGAAAGTGCTATCATGGAGCTCTTTACTGGACTTAAGGTATTGTACAGTATAATATATTTATACTGTTTTCACATTTAAATTATCAGAGCCTAAGTGGTGCCTGTTCACTCAATACACCCAAATGGATAATGGGTGTAGGATTCATTATATTTATGAGCTAATTTCAGCCCCAGGTTTTATTAACTAAGGGTAACAAGAATAATAGCTGCTTTACCGAAATTATTGATCAGCTTAGCGTACAAGGCAAAATGTGCGCCTTTGAAATGACGTCATACCATCCAATTATTAGAATATCGTGTTTAACAATCGTCTTTCACGAAATTATTGAATCTTTCAAGCCATGCAATATAATTTAATCTGATTAAATTCACTACTCTGCATGACATTCGTTTTTAATGATGATCGACCTACAAAATATTGCTTACTTGACTTGTTACTACTAGTTTATTAACAATAAGCTGTAGCTTATTGTTAATAAACTATGGTACCTTACTAGGTCTTTCCAGAATTGGCATGTAATTGGAACGGGGGTATAAAATGGGTGCTTAAGCAGAATCATAATAGGTAAATAATATGAATTATATTACTATTCGTAAACTGGTTACAAATAGACAATTTTAACTGCATGACCATTTTATGAATTTTAACATACTTCATATTGCTATCCTTTTATGATTCTGGTAAAGTGACCTTTGTCCACATACCTTATGTACATTATTTCATAATATGTGAAGAAATAAAATAAAATCATGAATATCTTTAATTTATAGATAGTAGTTCTACTCTGCAAAAGCTTCAATAGCCTTGAAGACACATTAAAACCAGTTCCCTTACAATACTAGTTTATCATATACACTTACATACCACTTGAAATATAGATCTGTTACTGATACCGTCACATAATTTAAGGAAGTCAGATCATGTAAAAGATATCTGTAACCATTAAAATAATAATGACCTTAACAAAACGAATCTCTCTCACATAAAACACTCCCTCTTACATAAAAGGTAAATCTTCTCTCTTTGAGGAAAAAGCTTTATGTTTAAACCTGCCTCTCCAATGGTTAAGTTTTTCCTTGGTCTAGGTATTTTTTCAATAATGTCAGCATCATCAGTTGCCTAGCCATTTCACAAATATGTTGGAGACAGCTTCCAAACTAACACAGCGTTTATCTAACCTCCACAACCCAGTTGGTAATAGGATACACAATACCCCTTGGTACAACGACTGGTTGTCAGACTCGGGCCACTGAGTACCTGTAATGACCGACAAATATGTACAATTAACAGCAGGGACCAACAACTTAATATGCTTTCCAGGCACAGAAGCTCAAGAAATGAAATATGTTAATGTTGTGTTTTTTTTTATAACAGATTATCAACCTGAGAGTCCCACGTGAAGGTGACCGTCTCAAAGGCTATGGATGTGTAGACTTTGAAGACAGAGAGGGTCTCATCAATGCTATGAACATTCCTGACCTGGTAATCATTTTTATAATTACTTTATTACTAAACCTTATTTCTCAATCTATACTTACAGTGGCAAATACAATTTCCGGCATATTACGATATTTAACCTAACTTTCAGACAAATTAAATAAAAAATTAAACCTTCACAATGTTACAAAGACAGCCACCAGTGCTTCAGAAAGGATAAAGACACCCCTATTTATTTCCATTCTGTTATTCTGATTACTTTACATATTTGTTTATAAATTCAAACTAAAAGCAACCTTGTGAGTCATTGAAAAGGGGTCCTATTGTGTGTTCCACGGATTGTAAGCTAGTTTCGTTTGTTCATAGACAATAGGCGGGAGACGTATAAGAATAGAGGTGTCTACGCAGGACAATGACCGCCGAATGGGTAGGGGAGGCAGATCCGACCGGGACAGGTAAAGTATATTTTGAAAATTAAAAATTATTGTTATTGAATACAAACAGTTGGATTTCAAACTGGCTGTTCGGCTATTATTTTATACTATATTATAAAGTTACAGACTAATATTTATAACTGGTTGTATCTCATACTTATGGGACAGTGAAGATTTATAATCACAGTGTTCCTCTCTCTGATTTCAATCTGCATGATGTATTAAATGTGAAACTTTTATCACTCCACTTAATATGTATTTATATGCTGTGCAGGGAATATGACCCAGAACGCACAATGGGCGATTGGCGTTCAGGGCCGCGGGCGATGCCCGACTCGTCCGGCCGGGAAAGGGAAAGACCGCGCCCAGAACGTGGCCCTATGGACCGCAGTGGCATGGCGGAGCGCGGCGGCATGGATCGCGATCGGGATCGTGAACGAGAACGTGATTGTGAGTACTACTTATAATCTTCATAATAATTCCAGTTCGCCTTTTCTAATATTGTCCTTCGTGTCGCCACGGAATACTAAAATAGGTTTCACCCGCGTTCGCGTAGTCACTTACCCTTCTGCTCAGCCCCCTTAGCTGGCAGCGTGACACTTATAAAAAACATGACTAGTTATTGATTAAAGAATTTTCAAAATCAGTTCAGTAGGTCCATATATTACCATCACCATTACCATCTCACAAACTTTACCTCTTTATAATACAAGCATTGATAGATTTCATCGCCCACCACGGGATTTACTGTGATGTCATAAAGAAACGCATCTTTGCGGTATGTCTGTTAGTCTATGGATGATGTAATATACATTGTGAACTAAATAAGCAAAGCTAAGCCTGCCCACAAACCCTTTCAAAGACGCGGACAAGCAAGTAATTTGAGTGCAAATTATGTTGTGTCGTTCCGCTACGAAACTAAAAAAATTGCTCTTGAAAAAAGTTATTATGTACTGGGTAATATACTTTATGCTCATCTATTATGTACAGAAAAATGTATGTATGAAAAGATTGCCACATATTTACTACAAGCTTGCCCGTAGCTTCGCTCGCGTTTTGAGCGGAAATTATCTTACGGAAACTTTTTAAACAGATGCCAATCTAAGAAATGCGTTAACTACTGGAAGCATTTTCGAAATCGAATCACTAGTAACGAAGATCACCCCGTACATCCAAACTTACAACTTTATAATATGTACTAGTATAGATTATCTTTTTCAACATTTTCATATATCACCTCACTGCTTAGAGCGCCTCCATTACATTCCGTGAGGCGTTTTAGAGGTTAAGGGACTTGAAAATTTATCACGTAATGCTTTTTTTTTTAATTGTAGAAAAACCGCCCAAATTGCGTAATTAATGGACGACGCCCCCTTATTCACAATGATGATAAGTAACCTGATTGTTGGAGCTAACTGTAATGTCACACTTGGGGCGCACTCACAGAGTACATGATTGCCGATTTATTACCTCTTGTGGAATCGTCATTGTTATTCGTGTGCCACTGCGCCATTCAAAGCTTTGTCTCCGAGCTTAATGATACAGTCGTGTGTACATTGATACTTACAATATGACAATAAAATCAGCGATCGTTGTTACTCAACCCGCCTCGGGAAGGTCTGAGTAAAGGTCATGCGTGCATTTTGGCTGTTAACCCTTCAGCAAGGGGTACTGCTTATAGCGGTAGAGAGGAACCAGAAACTCAGGCTTTAGGGCTCCGTTGAGGACTCTACATGGACGAGACTTGGCCCTCTTAGCCTTTGGAAGCTCCTCTTGACCGGCTGTTTTAGTTTAATCTGTGACGTAGCATAGCTATAACTCAATTCAGACTAGTCTTTGGTTCGCTCCTTCTATTACGTGCTTAAATCTGAGTGATGGGCCGAGTGAGGTGTTGTATCTACACTTTTCTCTGTGAAGCTGTAACTAATTGTTTGTGTATGTAGCTAGTGCCGACAACCGTCCGGGAGGCTGGCGCGACGGAGATAGACCTGCACCGGCCGAACCTGCACGGACGCCGTATGGCGGACGAGACTCGTTTGGACGCGATCGTTTTGAGTAAGTTCTATATTTCATCATGCAAAAATTACGGTGCTCTGTTAATTTCAGCTAAATCAACAAATTACGTAGTTGCGTTAAGTGTGAAGTCGTCCTATTTCACACCCAGATAACTGAAAGACTAGACTAAACTAGTCCAGCACATTTCAAAAATATCGAGACATCCATGGCTCGATATTAATGAGGTTATATAATTCGTTATGTAACATTGGTGCTAGATTGAATCGGTTAACTAGACACCGGCTCATGCTTTATGCTAGACTCGGTCGCTCTATACCTACATTTAAATCATTCAATAGCTTTTGCCCGCGGCTTCGCTCGCGTAATTCGGGGTAACACAGTTCCCCTTGCGCCTTATTGATTTGTAATAGCAACACTAAGTTTTCCCTTTTCTTCCCTTTCTCCCTCACATCCCATTTTTTTCAAAAAAATATTAGCCTATGTCCGTCTCATGGTTTCCAACTATCTCTGTACCAAAATTCATCGAAATCGGTTTATCCATTAAAGCGTGAAGGGGTAACAAACAAACAAACAAGCTCACTTTCGCTTTTAAAATATTTGTAAGGATTCATATGGTAACTCGAGTTTTAGACACAACTGGTTCTTGTCCGCGTGGAGGTCTACTTTCATGATGACTGCTGGAACGGTGTTGGTGTTTATCAATATAAAATACGCCATATTATGCCAAAATCAGTTTTTAGATATTTCATCATTTGGCTCCATAAACCATCGTTGTTACTCACACTCAGTCTACTTTACAATAATGTTATTTTAAAGTTATCCTAATTTTGCAGGGGTAGAGAGCGCGGTGGTGGCGGGTTCGGAGGTCGCGACCGCGAGGACCGTCCCGAACGCAGTGGGTACGGCGGCCGCGATGGATTCCGCACTGCCGAACGTGAAGGAGGATTTGGGTAAGAGGAACATTCTATCATCATCAACATTGTTTCAACCGGTAGACATCCAGTGCTGATTAACGCATCGACGGTCATGTATTGTGCTTGTCGCATACAGCAGATACTTGCAACCTTAACGCTCTGCCGTATGTCATATCTACTAGCAATTATTTGCTAACACTGATGAATAAAATTTAAAAAGTAATTTTATTTAAATAAGGCATTTTTTTATAATAAACTAGCTTTTGCCCGCGGTTTAGCTCGCGTTAAATTCGGTAGCGCCTTATTGATTTGTATTAGCAACGCTAAGTTTTCCTGTTTCTTCCCTCCTTCTTCCTCATATCCCACTCTTTTTAAAAAAAAAATAGCCTATGTCTGTCTCCTAGTTCCCTACTATCTCTCCTAACATTCATCCAAATCGGTTCAGCCATTAAAGCGTGAAGAAGTAACAAACATACAAACTCACTTTCGCTTTTATAATATTAGTAAGGATATACATTTTTAATGACTGCATTGTTTTTATTAGAAGTCGAGAGGGCAGAGGATTCGGTGGCAGAAACTTTGGGGACCGCGATCGTGAACGTGATCCACCTCCCAGAGAAGGTAAGATTGACAGTGTCATATTGATCAAACAAGTAATTTTTGGATCAATGAATCTACTGAAGCAATAGTGATAGTGACAAGTTTCACATTGCTACCTATTACTGCATAGATTACATTTACTTACCCTATGAAAGGTAATTAATATGCACATACTATAAATATCGGGATATTTATGTCTCGATTTTTTTTGGTTGTTATTACAACATGTGCTAGATTAAATTGGTCAACTAGACACCGGCTCATGCTCTGTGCTAGAATCGGTCGCTTTATACCTACATTTAAATAAACATAAAGAGGTTTGTATACTTGTCTAATGGTATCTTACTAGCTTCCTATTTACTAACGCTGGTCGACTCTCTTATAAATGTATAATATATAATTCAATTGAATTTCAGCTTTAGGAAAATATGCATAAATATTCATATTAATCAATTCTACACTTATTTAAAACACATATTTTACTTTCTCGTACATTGCATTAAAATTTTGGGCATCTGGCATCAAATAGCATCTTCACACGCACATAAGCGACTTGTGTGGTAGAAAATGGCCAACTCGTACAGTTCCAGCTGTGACTGATTACGTTAAATATATTTCTCAATTTCCTTAGATGCTAAGCCTCGTGAGCGTCCGAAGCTGAACCTGTTGCCGCGCACAGTTCCGCGCGACGCGGAGACACCCACGAAGCCCGCGGATGGCGCCGGCGCTGACGACAAACAGCCAGAAAAGGTGGCGCCCAAACCTGTGTCTGCTGAGAGTGTATTCGGCGCCGCTAGACCTGTAGACACTGCAGCCAAGTAAGATTTATAGTCCTCTTGAATTGATTATATCATATCACCATATCTTTGACTGTGTAGGACCTGTAGGCAGTCAAAGATATGGCTGTTTTCATGATAGTTGAAAATTCAGAAATATCTAGAAATGCTGCTAAGTTTGTAATTAATTGTAAATAACAAGCTGCAGTGCACAAACTATGCCTCTTAATTTATCAATTTGTTATCACATGTGCTAGATAAATATCGGTTAACTAGACACCGGCTCACGCTCTATGCTAAACTCGGTCGCTCTATACCTCAAGAAATATTTATACATCCTTTTTATATTTATCTGACTAATAGCTGTTTTTTTCTTTCGTAGGGAACGCGAAATAGAAGAACGTCTACGTAAGCAAGAGGAGGAAGCCAGGCGTGGTGGTGAAGAGAAGGAACGCTGGGGAAGAAGGGTGAGTTAAACACAACATCATTTTAACATATTTTTTCTGTAAGGCGAATAACATGTTAATAATCATTGCATCTTTACAGAACGATCATTCCGGCGAACGTCGTGCCGCACCAAAACGTGGTAAGTAACAAAATGATTTTTAATTGGCTCGATGTTACATTTTAAAATCATCAACATCTGCCATATCTTTTCCCAATTATGTTTGGGTCGACTTTCAGCCTTTCTAGATCCCAACGGTTTTATAATAATATATTTTGGCTTATTCGCAGATGAACGTCCCAGAGATTCGCGCAGCTATAACAGAGACAGACGCGACTATTCCAAGGATGACAAAGACAGACGCGACTACAAAGATGATCGAGACCGGCGCGACTACCGGGACGACAGGGACCGCCGCGATCGGGACGACCGTGACAAGCGTGAGCCAGAGCGCCGCGATTACAAGGATGACCGCGAGCGTCGCGACTACAAAGACGATCGCGGTGAGAGACGTGACTCTTCCGGTGACCGGCGTCGCGATTACTCTGGAGACAGACGCCCTAGACGCGACTATTCCGGCGATCGGCGCCGCGACTACTCAGGCGACAGGCGACGCGATTACTCTGGCGAAAGACGCGACTCACGAGATGACAGAGAATATAGGGACGGATCGCGCGAACGTCGTCCAGACTCCCGCGAGAGAGAGAAGGACAGAGACACACCCAAGGACAGAGACACAACGAAGGAGAGAGACACACACGAAGAAGCCGATCGTGAGCGCGACGCTAACCCGCGCGACGAGCGCAACGGACGTCCGCGACCCAGCCGCTCGCGAGACAGGCACGACGAAATCGATGACAAAACAATGCCCAAGATGAAAGAACAGGAAAAACCGGTATGTACAACCCTTATTTCTTTTCATTTAGCTTTCACTCATAAATATAACAACTCTGCAATAGAGCAGAGTATGAGAATGATGTATAGACATCATATCAACTGTTGAGTTATAATGCTGTTTTTCTTTTTGTTACAGAATTTCGTTGCATCGAATAAATTCAGCTTCTTAGAGGACGCCGATGACGGCGCATCCGAATAGCACGACCGTTAAGTTTGTGTGCGCGCTACATATTAGTGTCCATTTTACAGTTGACTCGAGTGTAAAGTGTAAATTTACGAGTATCAAAGTGTCTAACGTGTAGAACGGACTCGATAAGCACTAAGACAATCTAAAATTGTGCTATGTAATAGAACTCGATTGATAGTCACTAGTGCGGTGTGGATATACGTGTATATTAATAGGGTTGCTATATGCTCACACTGCTTCGATGCTGGCCCCAGTCTTGGTTGTGACTTCTCATGTAATGCTCTAACACTTTCTTCTCTTCTCCGGGTGGGAAACGCCCACATTGCTTATGCTAAGTTAGATGCCACAGTGAAGACTGGGGCTCGTATTTGTGACCATGTTGTACTGATTTGTGTAAATTTTTCTATGGGTTTGTTACAATTATAATGTTAATGTGAATGGTTGCAAACATAACCAGGTTTTGAGAACTGCAAATATTCCATTAAATTCTGATATGAACAGGTTTAGGTCAGGTGCTGCACTTTCATGTCTTTGTTTTGTGAATAATTAATATTTCATAATTTTATATTATTGCAATATTGTCCTTTTTGAAGGAAGTTTACTGCAGTTGATTGCAATGCCACCATATGGAATCTATTTCTATATTTTAGAATATGTCTTTATGTTAAATATTTAGTCGATTTAGGTTATTAGAACGTTAATTGTATTATTTATCTTTACACTCAAAATTCGTTAAAATAATCAAGTGGTAAGATGTTAAGCTACAATATTCCTAAATATTTTGCAAGTATGCATACAGATGTGCCTGCCTTGGTCGTGATGAAATATAGTTATTAACTAAAGGTACCTAATAAATCTGATTAGGGTTTGGTCACAATAAGTAATTGGGCAAAACGTAACAGACGTTTCATTTTGTAATATTGAAGAATTTTTGTTTTGGTACACTATGTAATTGTGAATTATAAATAAATAATTACCCTTTTTACAGTACCTAAGTCTTTTATTCCGATTTATCCAATAGTCGCAGGAACCAAGTAAACTTTTACAGGTAACACAACACCACGCCTAGAAGTGGTAGTGAAACTCAAACTCCAACGGGAAAGTTGTCGTATTGGAAAAAAAAGCGATTTCTAAAAACTTACTCCAGTAGGAAATGCAATATGTAATCAAAAACCTAAATACGCGCTAATTGTATTTTTGCGGCGCAAATAGTCTACCGATGTAAAATATTTGTCTCTGATCATTCGTTAGGAATTTTCTTGTTTGCCAACGTAACTCCAGCAGGAATAATATTTTTTCCAATACTTTGTTTTGTGATTTGGTGCACATTTATAGCAGATAGCGCACTATGTTTCCCTCCTGACACCGTTTTACTGTTGGAGTAAGGGTACACTAACCAATGTACCTTTTAATACAATTTCAAAGATACAGCGTGTATTTGGTGTACTACTACAGGTACGCGATAAGCGACGTTTCTACTTATCGCATCACCATCACCCAGTGCGGCCGCTTCGCAGCGTTTCGTTTGCTCTGCGCGTGTCCTGGACGCCAACAACACAAATATGTGACAAAAATTAAGGTAAAAAGGGTGACTTGGTGTGGAGGGAACGCGCATGCGTTTATGCTCTTGCTTCAAAAGATTAACCACTACAAACGGTTTTAAACGTATTTATTTCTGCCATTCGCTCAGATAAGATTATTGATCGCCTGCGAATAGAGAAGCATGATTTCGTTGGCGGTTGTCTACTTCAGGTCGCTCGATTTAAGGCTAATATGGACCACTGGCCGTTTTGTCCAGCTTGTCCTGCTATCTTTTTTGTAGACTCGCCCATTCAGGGCTCTAACTATGCCAAGTATACCACCATGATTGAATTGAATTGAGTAGGTACCTACCATCCATGTTCCGTCTTTTGCCTTTTGTGTTACGGAGCCGTGGTATCTCTTTCGAACAATCCGCAATCCTGAGTACCTACCTAAACAACTATTTAGCGTTCAAGAATTATTGTTTCAGAAAACTAGCAATAAGAAATATAAAAACTTTTTTGCAAAGTGCACAAACACGTGTCGACCTATGATCAAAGGTGCTTTGTAGCCTATCTGGCTGCATAGATGCTGCTTAATTCAACCGCCTAGAGAATTCTTCGGCCTGCTGGGGTTCAATTCGGAGTTATGGGGTTCCATCGAGTGGCTAGATGAACTGAGTGATTCAATGAATTAAATCAACGGAGAGGGTTGGAATGATTATAACTTGGTAAAGTTAGTTTTTACGGTCCCAATTTATGTTTTAATTAAAATGGAACGTGACACTAGCCTCTAAAATGCAAGAAACACGAAAATTTTAAAATTCGCGGGCATCCTGGCTAAGCGTGCGTAGCTGAGTTTTGAACGAATCCTAAGTTAATTCCCGAACGCAACGCAACTGTAGTGTGCAAAATATATCTCTGCCAGGGAAATCCCCGTCTCGTAAAAAATCTCCTTAATTCACTGTGGTGTAGTGTATCATCTGGTGTATATATGCAATAAGAACCTTACGATTACATCATATTCAGAGTAATCGCTAATAGTTATTTGTTATACAAGAGTGCAAAGTTGCTTTTTAACCGCGTGTTCAATTTTGATGACCGAGCAAGCGAAGGATTCTAAAATTGAATCACGAGCGCAGCGAGTGATTCAAAATTAGAATCCTGAGCGTTAGCGAGGGAATCAAAAGAGCACGAGGTGAAAAATCTTTGCGCTCGAGTGCAACACGTAACTTTTCATTCCACCTCAGCGAGGAAATGACTAAATGCAAAAAAAGACGTTTACAATCACAAGACAATCAGAAGGTATTAATTACTACATTATGACAGGTAAGTATTACAGAATAATCTTTAAATTATAACAAAACTATCTTTTGCCCGCGGCTTCGCTCGTGTTAAATTCGGGGTAACACAGTTCTCCTTTTGCCTTATCGATTTGCAATAGCAACGCTACGTTTTCTCTTTTCTTCCCTCTTTCTCCCTCATATCCCACTTTTTTTTAATAAAAATTAGCCTATGTCCGTCTCCTGGTTTCCAACTATCTCTGTACCAAAATTCATCAAAATCGGTGTAGCCATTAAAGCGTGAAGAGATAGCAAACAAACAAACAAACAAACTCACTTTCGCTTTTATAATATTAGTAAGGAAATAGTAAAGATAATATTTTTTACTAGTTTTCAAGTTTCTTGTTTTTAATATAAGGTTTAACAATGACGTGAAAAAATGCCGCGTAAAGAACCGCGTACAAAGCAAATTGAAAAAACACCAAGAAGGTTCCGAGTCTGAGTTTTTAACAAATTAAGAAAAAGTTGTATGATATATTCGGCACCATAGAGGTAGCAGTAAATCGGTTTAATGTTTTTTTTTTAATTTACAAACTTAGTGCACACGATGTTCTAAATTCAATTTACTTTATCCTCTAGAGAATAAAAACGGCTTTTCCACTCAGATATTGAAGATTAAAAATACTCTTTCCGAGATGGTGGGATGAAAAAGTAATTGTCTCGTGTAACATCCCTGTCAATGCCATAGGAACAAAGCGTTTTTGAATCTTATCTAGCTTTAAGTTTCCCTGCCGAGGAAAGGATAAAACAAGAAACATGGGTGGGTTTTAGTCAGTAATAGTCTGACACTCCGCCTAGAGCGGGGGAAGTTATTTGTTTATATCCTATTAGCAAAAAAAGTGCCAGTGGTCGTCCCGCCGGCGCCGTCTTCTACGAGGTCTGTGCTACGTCAGTTACCCACAGCTCATTGGGCATGCAAATGTGATCAGCGTAGTCACACACACCTCAGCTTAGCGGCTTTTTGCTGTACCGTAGAAATTGTCTTCAGAATTGGCTTGTCATTTTAATCAAATTTTTCGATCAATGTGATTTTACAATTTGAATTGCCGCCATTTTGAAATGTTATAAGTGCAGCCATTTTGAGACTTGTAAATAGACGGCATTATAGTTGTCTTCAAGCTCTCGTACGCTTCATTCTCTTTGTCACTAAAATAAACTTTACGTCTTTCTTTAGCAAATCTGTTAACGCCTTAGCGATCTTTGAATAACCCGATAAACCATCTATTGTATTGTATTGTAGTGTATTTAAGCGCTGTTTACATCATATTTTCAAAGCAATATTTTACCATTTCGTACTAAGTAGATACGATTTTTTGCTTATTGTCAAGGGTACATTAAGGATAGATATCGATTTTAGCAACCTAACTGCTTGTAAATTTCTAAAATAGTGTACCTATTTTTATTTAATCTATTATTGACATAATCAAGAATAAAATATTCAATAAATTCCCGCTGTTATTATTGTGTGACATTCTAATTGGGAAAAGGAATGAAACAATGGAGCATTTTAATACAACAATTTATTGCAATTTATAACATACAAGACGAATTTTAATGAAAAAATAAACTTTTAACCATGCATTTAACTAATTGATTGTAAATTAATTACAATTATATTTAAGTAAGTATAATGTTTTTTTTGTTTTCTTTTTTAAACATTCATAATTATGTTTTATAGACCATAGATTACAACTACTTAATTCAACTGAAGAATTTAAAACTACACGCTCTTACTTAAATATGTATTACAGCATCTAGCATGCATGGCAAGATCTTTACATCTACAATCATAGAAACGAAACTAATAACTTTGTGCATATTAAAGTTACGATTTGTACTTATGCACATCTATGAGAATAGATTTGCGAACAATGAGACATGAAACTCAAGTTGCTCAAGACTGAGGTCACCGAAAAAATCCAAGATGTTTGCTTTTCACTTGCTCTTCAGAATAGCAGACATCAATTCATTCTTCAGCCTCTTGGTCATTTCTTCAAGAATATCAGCTCGTACTCTTAGCTTTTTATTCTTCTCTTCTAATTCATCGGCTAATTGTTCCATTTGTAGCTCCTTGAGTTTCCTGTTCATTCGAGACCTTTTAGATGCTTCATTATTCTTATCTCTTAATTCCCTATACTTAAATTCCTGTGTAGATACATTTGACGAGTTGTCATCTACACTACACACAGAGGACACTGTGCTCTCCCTTCTCTTGGGGGGCCGTCCTCTTCGCGCCTTGGGTTGACCTTCTAGTGCTAGAATCATATCCTTGATAGGCACACTTGGCTTCCTTTTTCTGTATTTTCTTGATGGTTGTTCGGAGTAGGGCGTGTAAGTCTCATCGGATTCATCACTGTCCTGGCGTCGCCTCTTGCTTGCTGTTGATTTGACGTCATCGTTGTCTGATTCCATGTGAGATTCACTTTTAGGGGTAATGGGCTCATAGTCGACGTGCGGTGGTGGCGGTGTGTCCATTTCTGTGATTGTTTCTTTTGAAGTGGAGAAGGAGATGTCAGTGAACGTCTGTTTTGGGGATAGGGAGGCGTTCTGGGCGGGCCAATGCTCCAGTGGTTTCTAAAACAAAGAGAAGCAAAGATTATATATCTGACAGTTGACACTCTAATTTTTTGTGTAGATATCTATCAATATTAAAAGTTTCATAAAAGTCGAATTCCTCTGTTACACTTACCAAAAGCGGTGAGCATTTTTCTTTCTCTAATTGCTCGACGTAGCTGAGGACCTCCGGAGTACTGATGGTGTCGTACGGCCACCCTGGAGCCCGTGCCGACACGTCTACGGACAGCCCCTCGACCCTCCTAGGCAATGGTGGTGCTTGCATCATTCCCATTAGATTTTGCTCTTCGTTAATAATGAACTCCGAAACAACTACGTTGTTACTCTCTACCTCCCGTGGGATGACAGACCCAAATTTAAGGTCAAGGGAGTCTTCTGTATCGATGAAGGGCGCTGTGTTTTGTGGTGGATTAGTGTACATATGATAGTATTGGGTGTCATGTGTGTTGGTCAACTCGACTGGATCCTGGACTTGCCACGGATTAGTATTTGCGACCATCTCTGACGCGAAGTCTCCAATAACCACTGGCAGTTTGCTAATGTCTAAGAATGTTTCCTTAAATTGCATGTTATCTTTGTCCCACTCTGGGAATGTAGGCATGTTGGTATCGTACTGCGGGAACTTGTCGTTCGGTGACAGCGGTTCATGCGACGAGATGTTGTTGTATAAGCCTGCCGCCTGTGGAAACTGGGAGTTAACGTCTAGTGTTTCCCAACCTTGCGGTGAGAATGGTGTATATGGTGTGTCGATTTTAAGTGCCCTTTCTTCAGTTTTCTTAGATGAATCTGTTAAAAGAAAAAATATTCATTAATTTAACGACACTTAAGATTTGTATTTGTAGTTGGAATTTTCATTACTGATTTTATGCTTTTTATCAACAATACAGAAATATTATTCTCAAAAATGACTTTTAGCTTTACATTGAAATATACAATTAACTTACCAATGGTCTGTACTACTTCTTCCTTTGCGGGAACGGAGGACAACGGAACCAGATCTTGGAAGAACTCGTAGTCCAACATTGCGCTCTCGAACAGGGGCTCCGGTTTCAAGTAAACCTGAAATCAGAGTTATCATATGTTAGCATACATTTCAAATTGTGAGCAGAACTAATATTAAACTAATAATAAACTTAGTAATAATAGTAATGCATTATATCTATTAGTACTCACGGTATCTCGTGCCATTCTTACCTCGGCAAAGCTGCTGGTTGTAGCCACTGGCGAAGACGGTGCTGCGTTGCTTGAATATCCGTCGGTAATCACTCCGGTTAGACCGTTTACGTAATTCTTCTTCTCGGTCTTTAAACGATCTAGCTCTACCACTTTCAAAACAGTTTGAGTATTGAGACTCGTTTGCGAAAAAACCATGTCTTTTGGTGTTCGTATCGTACTGATTTCCGATATCGTCGCTCCGACTCGGACAGGTGATCTTTTGAGCAACCATTTTGAATAGAACTACAAACAGAAATGATACGACGTAACATAATGTGTGCATACTCATATGAAGCAGGATGTGGGAGATGGTAGGACAACATACAAGGGTTGTGATGGGACTTGCAAATGATAGATAAAAATGATTTCGCTGATAAATCTTTTGCCAATGTTCGAAACATCACACGAATGTTATGCTCCATCATCAGTAAGCCAATTAAAGTTGTTTTAATTTGCATAATGAGACAACAAGATTTGAAGAGAATTTAGAAGCGATCAAGGACACCTTGCCCACACGTATGACGTGTTCAGCGACTAGCATGACGTCCGTGACTGAAAGATCCAAGACCTTGAAATCGAAATACCAATGAAAATGAGTTTGGAGGATAATGTACATAGCATACGTGTGTTATATAATGGAGTTGTACAACAGCATTGGAGGAATGATGATTGCATAAATATTTAAATAGAATAAATATGATTGTCAACTGGAAATTCGATAAAGAACATTTTTTTTGAGTTGCCATCGTTATGCAATCAACATAATGTCACCTGCCCTTAAAAGTTTGTCGATCTTCAGAATAAATAAGTAGAATTAGATGAAGAGTCAAGAAAAGACTCATTTAAGATTTGGGTTGCTATCTTATAGCAGTTAACGAAAATAATTCCTGTAAGATTGCTGTTAGTAAAAAAAAATATGTGCAACTTATCTACATTAAAAGTTAATTGAAGTGTTATCTTAATAATACTAATAACTGGAAACTGCGGTTAAACGCATCACTGTAATGACGAATAACTTATCTATGTAGGTACCTATTGTATACTAAGTAAATTAAGAACTATCTAAAGCTATTTTATAGTAATTAACCAAATATGTCTTAAAACTATTGTAATTAACTAAATATGACTTAAATATTACGAAAGAAAAATAATTATAAATAGGTACTTAGTATACGTTCCAAGTCGAATTAAATATCGATTAGAACATTGTAATCTCAATGTCCTTGGAACTCTGCGGCTATCTCAATTATCTGCTACTCGTAAACGTATCTACGTATTTACTTTTATCTTTTTGAGTAGGTACGTTAATGTTGGAAGTTTGTGAATCTGTGGTTTGTATTTTAACTATGGTAGAACTAATATTTAAGAGCAGGCACACGTGGAGTTATTGGAAAAAAGCCCAACAAAAGAAATGATGTGATGGTAAGTAGTATGAAGGCTGGAACATTATGTAAGAAATTTTTAACGCGACATAATTATGCACATTATTTAATTTATCGATCAAGAATTCAAGATCATTAATTATGAAACTAGGTTTTGATCTAAGTTAACCAATTAAAACTTCATTTTTTTTTTAAATAAGGAAGTTAATTAGTCTAATCTTTATCTATTTAATACTTCATGATAAATTCAAGAAAATTTTGCGTGAATATTAAGTTTTCCAAGTCCACCAATTCAGTGAGAAAAAATTTTGAACTCCTTCAAGCTGAAACTTCCGATGGTCCTGTGAACAAAAACTTTAATTCGAAAATAGGGTGAACGCAATTACTTACTTCTTTGAACTCTTCTTGAGCTCCTATAGAAATTTTAACTCTCTAGGCTCCCAACCAACTAACGGTGCCGAATGTAGGCCTGGAACAAACAGAAATAATTCATTAATATGCATCACATTACCTTTTATATATCACGACCCTATCTCTTTTTATCACGACTATCTATAAAAAAGTATTCGTCGTCGTAAGTGTTCATGTCTGATAAAAACTTGGTACTAAGTAAATAATCTTTTATTTTTTGTCACGTTGTTGAATCGAAAATGGATTGACGTAGTTATCGATGTACGACCTCATTGGTATGATTATTATCGTAGGTGGACGCCTACGGTAAATATTGAACGGTTAAGCCGGAACTATGTACCGAAGTCCCTATATAAATCTTTTATTTGACTAATAGAACAAGCTCTGCAAAGTTAATTAGGTAGGTAGTTTTTATTTAGACAATGGTATAAATAGGGGACAAAACAAAAAAAACTTGTTTGTCCTCACTAAATACGTCTAAATACCGAGGTTTGGCATATTTCCAACTTATTCTAGAATAACATTAACCAAAGAAAACATGCGAAGTCGTTTGAGATTTGGAAAATAATAAGTAAGTAAACTAGTACCTATTTAGCTTCTACAACTCTGGATAGCCCCAAACCATATAAAATAAGAAACGAATATCTGAATATAGGTAGGTTAATGCAGAAATGAACCAAGTTTCAGAGTTTCGTAGAAGTATAGAAACTTGAACAGGAAAAACGACCACAAAACTACAGCAACGATAGGTAGGTATTAACAGTGTACGACTTTACAGTCTGCTAATACGTCATACGGTCAACATAGAATTTCTAAGATAACTTTCAAAAGTACCAACTAGAATCCAAATATATTAACACAAAACAACTTTAACTAAATTCATCACAGCGTCACAAATTGTCATAGGGACGCAGTTAAAAAAGTAAATGTTAGGTCAGATTGGATTTATAATCCAAGAGTGAAATTAATAAGTGATAATTTCAGGGTTAAACAACAACTCCCAAAGTTGAACCAAATATGCCAAGGTTAGGAATGGAATTTTGTAATATCATTAGTTATAGGTACATAGAAGAGGGCACTGTTTCAATAGATTAAAATTGTCGCGCATTTTCTAGAACGACGGTGCGGTGTGCGAGTCGATCGACGAACCCGCGACAGCGGGGCTTCTTGACAAGTTCAAACACGTCCCCACTTTGGGCGGAAATAATCATGGTGCAACAATTCACTAGCCAACCTGAATTTTGCCGCAAAGATTTCGTTTCAGAATACAACTTTAAGGACTTACAGGGTTTTAAGAATTTCAATCTTTAACACTTTAAAAGTACACACGAAATAAAAAGTTACAAGTTCTACGCACCAAATTATTGCACAATATTTAATTTTGTGACATTATACAAATTCGTACATAAATTTAACTACGATTCTTATCCGAACCCCACGAGCAAAGGTATTATTACCTGCACCCTGTTTTTCTACTCTTTTGCACCCTTAAAGTAAATTTTACAAAGTAAGTAATTACAATTTCAAAGTTAAGAATTACTTTTTAAGACTCACCTTGTTACGAACAAATATTGTAACGCCTCCAGTTATTTACTGATAGTATTCGCTATCCTCACAACAAATGAAGAGGATAATAGACGAAAGCTTTTTTAACGCGTCAACTTCAAAAGCGTTGTTGATGAACTTTATTGGACTAAATAAACCAATAATCGCAAATAGCGATACGTGCACTGCGTGCGAACACAGAAAATATTGTGCAATGTTCACGGCAGTGGCGGCCCGTACAGTTTTCCTAAATCCCCACCACTCAACATTTGCGTTCTAAAAATATCTCTCCTTCCACGCTATTGGTCGACTCAAATGACGTCAACTCGACGGGCCAATAGGGTTGAGCGATTACCACGGTCACGAGACCGTAGCGCTACACGCTATTGTACTGTAGAAAGATTAATACACACTTATACGTTTTTATATGTATGTATAGTTGGGGAATCACACCGCACAAAACAAGAGGGATACGATTTTCTCAACATGACTCATCCTTAATGTGACTGCAAAACAAGTACTATTTTTTTTATCAATAATGGCTTATAATAACATTTTTAGCTATCGAAGTTATTTATCTAGCATTGAACATTGCCAAAAAGGGCGGTCATGACCGGTATGATAAGAGTAATGTTTTAACTTTACAAATTTTATAAATCAGGTTAGTGACAAGTGACAAGTATTGCATCAACAATATTGGTTTATGTCATCATTTAATTTTGTTGTCTAGACATACTAATATCATAGTTTTGTGATGTGATCCACCTATTGAACATATATTAATCAGGTACCTTTTGGAACGATTTTGAAAGCAGCTAATACAAAGCAGAAAATGGATGTTGTTGGAGTTAGTTTAGGACTAGACATCTTGATATATTATCTCGGTAAAATCTGCAATGCCACTTAGAAAAACATTAATGCATTTATGATGGAGCGACAGAAAGATTATTAATATAATTCAGAGACTTATGACCATAATACAAATAATGGTTCCTAGGAAAATGAGAATCGATTTCGAATAACACTAGCAGAAGAAGCAGTTAGAAGCTGGATTGAATAAAATGAGTGTTTCAAGCTTAGTTACAAATTGAAGACCCTTGGTATTTTTACTTGGAACTATACCCATACAGTATACACATACTGTGCGCACACTACGCAAGCACCTGCCTAAAATCAGTCGCACTGTTTACCATTACCATTGTTTGCAGATTCTTTCTCGAGAAAAATAAGACTGATATGACATAATCTTGCATTCTCCCCAAGTCTAAATTAGTACACTATAAATTTATTACGTAGGCTTAATTAGGCTTATATTATCAATTAATTAACTACTCTTTCAAGAATCAATAAAACCTAACGATGACTACATACAAAATACTAACAAACATTACGAAATGTGTATAATGAATGACATAAGATCTCAAGATTATCGCTACCAAACCAACTCACAATAATAACGGTAGATGTAAATCGGAGCAGCATGTAGGATGTGCCAAAGAATGTACCAAAGAATACCTAGAACTAGCTAATGTGAAGTACAAGTCGAAACATGTCAGATTGAAACGCACAAGCACATTCAAGTACGTTATTTTCGCAGTTTGGGAATGACTCATTCTCTCCTGGCATTGAACTAGGTTGAATAACCTCTTTTTTGCCAATACCAAACTATTGTTACTTTAAAACATATAGGTACCTAAGTACCAACGTTGATTTTTTCTAGAGTTGCTTGGCGCTCTTTTTAGTCATGCTTTAGGTGTAGGTACTAGGTACCTATCCAAGATTTATTCCTTTAGAAGTAATCTCTATATTTGTTAGACATGACAATCATTTTTTACCTTTTCCTAGACCCTGATCTTGAACATAATCACTTTGTATTCCTAGATGATCTACTAAGAACAAAGACATATTTAAAAAAAACATTATTATGTAAGTAGGTACTTCTGAAATCTCTTTGACTATGAACGCTAGAAATAGCAAACTGCTTAGTTAGGAAATTCATAATATGATAACAATTTGAATTATCTTAACATTTTTCTTTTCTAATCGCCGAAAAGCATCGAAAAAAAAATAAAGAAACTTGGGAGACGGGCGGTGCGGTCGAAACCGATTGATATGCGGACCTGTAGAAACCAACACACATGAATGAGTACATTGAATATCGCCGTAGACAGACTGTTCGCCCGTTTGGGCCTCCGAGGCGCGCCGTACCTACGTCATCAAGAATGGTTTAGATAAACATGATAAGAATGATTTGCATATTTTGCCGTTTTTATTTTCTAGTTTTTTAGCATCATGTAAGTTCGTCATAGTATCTTTAGATGCATAATGTTAATTTCTATAAAACAACGACCTATCGGCTTCGAAGACTGGATTTGCGTGAATTATCAAAAATTTCATACAAAGATATTTTAAAGAAAAATCATTTAAAACTAGGCTTGGAAATAGTGTAGCTAGTACAATAATTTATAATCAAAAATCTGATGTGTGACGGCAAAGCACAATTATTGTCATAAGCTAGACACACTGAACCATTACTATCAACGCCTGTAACATTTACTTTATGATTACAGTTATCACATCCTTTACTATTTGTTTCAGACTTCTCCATTTTCCTGTTCCGAAACTTTGTTAATATATTCTTGTTTCTGGGTATTGCCAATGTCAACATTCTCCACGTGATTTAATTAAATACATGGCTCACTTATACTTTCCCCGGATATAAGCTATCCTCAAGCGTCTCGGTTAACGTCTTGACGATGTTCAACTTTTTATTATATCTGAATTTTTGCAACGAGCAAAGTTAAGAAACAAATTGTTTTTATTTTAGGCCTGCTCTCGTGTATGATAAAGTGTGTTGTTGATGAGCGTGCTAATGTTTGTAGGTCAGGTGAAAGTTAACTGCATTCAATATAATATTTAGCAGGATTTTCCTCAATCCTTTGTCGTCAAACCACGTGTATTTGACAAAACAATAAAATAAATATTTCATGCGGTAAAAAAAATTGCATTATTTTCATTTAGTGATTATACCAATATAATTATTCAAATAATATACATAGTATTTTTTTAATGATTACTATATTGTATATTATTGAATCGAAGATCGATTCAAGGTAAATGAAGCTTACTTGGGTCTTTAATAATATTTATACTCAGCTGAACAATGAACCAATCGATTTACCGCTAGGGCAAGGGCAACGAAATGTTAAGTTTATAGAAGAGTAGAAAAGTCTAGAAAGTTTCAAGAAAATAGTTTTTTTTTAATTAAGGCTAACGTCACAATAAATTTCCTGTCCTTAGGTTTAGTTTTGAATTGAAAACATGACACAACCAGCTCTGTCCTGAAAGGGAATTCGACCTTTACGAAAATGCGCTCAAATAAAAAAAATACACTTCCAGGGGAAATCCCACATTACATTTACTGCTCGTTATAGTAACTAATAAATAACACCTACATTTTCAGCGCGTCAGCAATGCGTACAGTCCAATGAGGTCAACGATAAAGCTGTTCAGGTAGCTAAATACTGGTCGGACTAAATCTGAGTCATCGATTCGAGAAGAAGAATACCTACCTACAGAATTTCTAGGAAGCCGTCACCTACTTTTCTTTTACGTGTGGACATCCATTGTGGATTTGTTCTGTCTGTTCTGTCAAGCTACTAATGACTAAAACCACACGGTATTCCTTCTCGTCACTTCTGGCTAGGGTGCGGGGACACAATCGCATTCTACACAATCACCCCAGCAGTAAGCCTACCTACCCTAACGGCAGCAGTACCACATAACATTGTGTGCACCTACTTTTTTCACCCTGCATCACACTAAAGTAGACTGGTAGACAATGACCAAAGTATTAAGTCCGCCTTTGCACGGTGTTTTTAAAGTCCCGTACCTCAAAAAGAAAAAACGGAACGCTTATAGGATTACTTTATCCGTCTGTCTGTGATTTTCTGTCTATCAGAATCCTTATCTCGACAAAGCGTGGAGGAATTTTATTGAGCTTAAACAATATAATAAAGGTTGGTAAAAGGACTGCTTAGATTTTTCATAGCTCCAAGGGACCACCCCTTGGAGCTATGAAAAATCTAAGCAGTCAAAAGATGTGGTCGTTTATAATTATTATGTCACAAGTTTACGCGAGACCGACTCTCACTTGGCCGGTTTTCAAAAATGTGCCTCAAATGAGATAAAAAAAATAATTAGCATTATTTTAAAAGAAACAATCAGTTAGAACAACTGTTTATTAGAGTAGTATTTTTTGTAATAAATAGGAATTTAAAGGAAATTCTATTGATGTTACAGTTCTTTTGAAATTTTAGAACTATTACCAGTCATCTGCTACCAATAAGCACTGCAATAAACATGAACACGTAGGTAACAACACTTGTAAATGCGTAACCTACTTTAAATGATAACAACATCATATAAAGTGCTAAAACATGACTTGTTTATAAAGAAAAACAAACTCGATGAAACAAAAAGCAGCGAGCATATCACAAGATATTTGATAACTACCAAATATAATTTCTACTGATAACAAAAGGATAACAATGAGCAATCTACTAGATTAAATGCAAATATAAACAAGTAAGCATAGGAACTTAAATTGTACTTACATCATTGTATGGCTTGTGGAATGCACTGTTCTAAACTTCTTTACCTTGTCTTTTCTTTGACAACAATAATTAATGCGGCGCAAAGCGACCTGCTTGTTATTAAAAATATTTACGGGCCCGTAAGGAACTGTATTCAACAGATTGTTTAATTGTGGGCAGTCCGCGTTGATCATGTTATTTAAATAATCCTTTTCTTCGCCCTTATAAGCTTTCAGTGTGCTAAAAATGATTCAAGAGAAAAAAAATATGGACGGCGGTCTTAACTTTAAGACCAAAGTAAAACTAGAACGTTAAAAGTTACTACAGTCACAATTCTGATTTCAAATATCTAAGCAATGCACTGTTAACACAATAAACAATCTTGCCGACGAGTTAACTAAGAAATTGTAAGGAGCCAAAACTTGCTGTACGTGTAATTCTCTGGGGGTTTAAAGTAGGAATGAAATTAACTGGCGCCAACAGGATATTTCCGCAGAAGATTTTTCAAATCGTCTGACGCAATAACTACGTTTCGTTACATCGACAAAGCGACCGCGTCAACAGTGTTTAAGTTCATGTTGATTTTTATTGCAGTTTATATTCTTTTTAATTTCATACTGAACTAAGTATTTTACTATCAAACTTATTTTTTAATCAGCGATGAGCATTTTCGAAGGCCTTTTGCAGCACAATAATATTATTTACATGTCAAATTACCACGTGCACATTATTAAGATTCTGCGTGAAACCAACACGAAAATACATTTTCGTCGTCATAATCTCGCTATCTCTGTCACGTCCATGGAAAAGAATATATCTTTCTCTGTTGGCTCAGAAAACAATGTTTTCATTTTGTTTACAATGAGTTTTCTGTTTTATTAGGTATTTTTGCTTTACTTAAAATATAGTCCTATAAGTTTCCCAAAAAATTACTATTAATACATCTGATACAATGTATTTACCGTACTTTGCGATAACAGATATAATAATGATAGCATGATGCAATTCTATTGAAGATGAAGTGAGATCGCAAAGTGGCACATGGGACTACAAACTTTCAAGAAAAAATTTAGATGTATTTGTAAATTACTTGATTTTTCTCAAATTAGGAAAATTAATAGGTGTCTACCTAATTGAAATTGTTTTGAGGAAATAGTATTATCACAAACTATTAAAAGTCTGAAATTTTTCTTTGCACAATATAATAATGGTCAAAATATAAATTAATACTAGTTATTATTAGTTGTGATTTGTACTTTAACTATAGCTTTTAAAATAGATTGTTATTTATTTTATCCTACCTAAGACCTCTCAGTAGTAGGTACTTTTCATGTTTCAGTCATATTTAAACTTAAGAAAGTAAGTACTCAAAGTTTTTCATATTTATAACAAAAAGAGATTATTTAAATTACTTTGAATTGGTTTCTTGGAGAATTTCACTAGCAGTTTACTATTAGTTTAAAATTATACCTGTTCTCCTCAGAGGGTTAGGTAGAGGTGAAACTAATAGTCCCATGTTACAGGATTCGAGCATATTGCCATTTACATAACACACATCTCCACTCAAGAAATTACCGTTGGAATAGCCCAATGACACTGCCACCTGGGATTCAAACCCAGGACATCATGTTCATCAATCATCTTGCAAACACTCAACCAATGAGGCCGTCAGAACTTTGTTTATTAATGTACCTAAGTATAACAATTTATCAGATAAAAATGTGGTTAAGAACTCATAATTAAAATAACACTAAATAACCAAAACAACAAAAATATTGTACATGCAATGGTTTAAGATTTTATCATTTCAGTCAATTATTTCCTCTTCTTGCCTGACACCTGATACACATTATACACAAAAAAAAACTATCTAGAGAAAAAAAAAATCATTTTAATTTATTAATAATGGCATTTTTGATGCCCTATAATTGTTTCTGTTTTTGGGATTTGTAGATATTTTAGTTAGTAAGTATTTATATCCCTATAAAATTCTTTCCTAATAAAATTAAATATAAATAACACAAATGCAGGGAACTAGGCAGGTAAGTGAACAACATTAACCTTTAATTAACCACCTATTAGTTAGGGGTAACCTTAACTAAAGAAATATTTAAATAAACTGTAAATACTTACATTTTCTCTAGTTTATTCATTTTAATTCACTCTCGTTGTTTTTACTTGATGACAAGTAGGTAGACAGTTAAGTACTGGGTGTACGTGTTTGGACGTGTTTTCTTTTCTGTACGTCTGTCGCGCCGGATGACAATTCATTACTAATCCGAGTTGTTGTTGGTGGAACCTACATGCATGCATACTACCAAAAATCAAGATATATATTAACAAACCTACAAACAACAGGGTGAGTCATAAAATCAACATGCAACACAAAATCTTTCAAAACAACAGCGAACAGCTTCAAGTATGAGAAAACACCAATGCAAGCCAAGCTAATTTTAATTGGTAAAGACTCACCATCAATAATTAAGGAAACAAATCAGGAAAAAAAACAGGAACAGTGGAATAAAGTGAAAATAAAATAGTTTGAGATGGTACATCGTTTATTCTCAGGTCTTCTGACAATTTTGTATTTTAGCGCCAAACTACTTCTACCATAGACAAAATGGCAGATAATGAGATTTTGTGTTTCTGATTACAAGTTTCATCGTAGAAAATATTTAATAAAATATTTACAAATACAAAAAACATGTATTGTATTTTATTCAATATCAGAAGATGATTTTATAGTAACATTTAATAATTAACATACTAAAATGTCTTAGAAGTAATATTTTCGTATTATTAATGCCATTCGTAACTTCTGCTCAAAAGGTTAAAAGGATTTGGATGGAAGAAAATTGTATATTTCAAGATTTTCAAGACACTATTGAAAAACTCTCCGAAGGATGGGGTTCTTTGAATCAACAGAAGCTTTCACAAATATTTTATTTTACTCGTTTTGCATAAATTATAACAAACGGTTCTGACAATTTGAATGGCGGACCGCGACAGTATTGCAACATTCGGAAAAATGACTCAATTCAATAATCGATAAAAAATTGTGATTCTTGGTATCTTGGGGTTTAAGGATATTACTACTTGATAGATAACTGATTAAGGAGAATAATATTATTAATATTAGCAATAAGTATAAATATGGTAAGCGATCAAATTAATGACTGTTACACTATAGTGCATAGTCCTCATGTCAGTTGACCAAGATTTTTTTTTTGTCTGGACCTTAAATGACCTCTGAGTTTTTTTCCGCTGTTTCTTCTCAGAGTATTTGGATAAGAAACACCCGCCTCATCTAGTTTAAAAAAAAAAAACGTGGAAAACCTTCTTGTAAAATAAACATCATTTATAAATTTTGCTTTATTATTATCAAGATAGCTTATATTCTGGATTAAAACTTTAGGTGATTTGCGGCGTAACACATACAATTCACTTCTACAACAATGTTGAACTGTGCCCGTAAATCTTACTAGAACGCAGATAGAGATCTATTTTATTTAACTTCCAGTAGGTACTTGGGATCGCTCAAATAAAGGCCATCTCTTTTCAATGATCCCGGGTACCAAAGTTACGTTGTTACAAATCAACTCAGAATAGCTCTTTTATATATTTTGACAGATGGGTATTATCCTAGCAGATCAACTCTATTGAAGTGAGTAGATCTACAACACGATTCAATAAAATCGATATGCATTAATATTCGTCTTGTCAACATTAACAATCATCCTTATTTTTTAAAGTCCGTGGTATGGGCAGTCTGTACGTGAAAAACCCCTGAATTTTAAACGTATAATTTTCATTTTTAATCTGTGGTGTACATTTTCTTTAATTTTGTGATCTCAAGTCGTCCAAATGTCGGAATAAAAAATATAGCAAATTTTTATACGTAAAACAGACAATATTGTCGTCACACTAGTGAAGATTTCAAGTGAAGTTGCAATTAAATATTCCTAGTGGTTTGTGCTTCAGTTTTGGTGTGGTTTCAGCTATTTTCGAGATGTTTTATTACCACGGAGACATTGACTCGCAATAATTGTAAATATTTGCCAATTCTGCTGTTTGCTGTGTGTGGAGCTCTAACCGAAGTAGTGCGAGGTAAATACTATTGTTTTTTAAAAGCCATCTGACCTTGAATCTGGTCGGATCTAGAAAGGCGAGGCTTATATATTATGTTGTCTATAAAAGTTGGCTGTGTATCATCTGACGCACTGTCTACCTATACATGATGTAGTGTAGTTATATTATATACCTACTGGTAATTAATCTGTTATGTTATTCCTTAATTTGATTTGATAACAACATGTTACTGTATTAATGTGGTGCAAAATGTAACATATTGTATGTATATTTTTGCTCTCAGAGTACTCAGTTTTGAAAAGGAAATGGAAAGTTTGTTTACGCATTTTATCAGAAGCATGTATACTATCAAACACTGGCCAAACCAAATACACCTGCTCTGTAAGCAGTGAATCACCAAATGTCTGTGCAACAAGAAACAATTCAATACCCAGCTGGCTTGTTGAATAGTTGTTAATTACAATTATTAATTTAAGGAACACCATTAATATACAACAGAACACATATTAATAAGAAGTCTCAGTTTAATGTTATTTTTTTTTTTTATATGAGTACAACACAATGAAAAGACCACTTCAGACACTAATCTGCATAGTCCTCATAAGTTGACCAAGATTTTTTTTGTCTGGACTTTAAAAGAGACTATGACCTCTGAGTTTGTTTCGGCTGTTTCTTCTCAGAGTAGTCGGGTAAGAAACACCGGCCTCATCTAGTTAAAAAAAAAAGACATGTTTGTGAAAACCTACTTGCAAAATAAACACCATTTATCATTTAATCGTCACACCTCACATTTAAATTAATATTAATTTATAAGTATAGTGTAGTGTGTGTGTGTGTAAGAAATGGAAATCTCAAATGAGATTCAACAAATTTCAAACCATTTTGAGCAGACCTTCTTGAGTCAGTCATCATTATTATTCCTATAATTACAATTTATAAAATAAATGTAAACTCAGTATTTGCAGTCCATCATAAGAAAAGTCCTATGACTCCTGTATGTAAGAAAAACTGGGACTCAAAAAACAATAAGTGTATTATGGCCTAACCATGGTAAAAAATAATTCTACTAGTAAGAGCTCCCCAGTTTTATTAATACACTTTAATGTTTTTTTAGTCCCAGTTTTTATTAGCAACCGATATTACAAATGAATTTCTTAAAATCATCTCATGCCATGAAATGTACAACCAATCCACATTGTTCTTGGACAGGCACAGATACTTGAGCAAATATCTGTTTTAAAGGCTGTCAAATAGATAATACATTTACTACTTTAAATATTATAGTATTGACAACAAGTTTTAAACACAACAAAGCTAAGGTAACAATTTACATTTGTCATAATAAACATGACGACGACACAAGATTTTACATTTTGTAACATTAACAAACAGCTTCAAAATGTTGCAGCTCACAATAATAGGACATCATGGAAGATAAGTGATAGTGTAAATTTATTTCTTGATAAATTAAACAGTGTTGTACATAATAACAAGTTACACAATCAATCAATGTAAAAATGTAAGTAATGCAAAGTAAAGACAATGGGGATGTGGTTCCTATGATTCTAATCTTAGTTTGGCCCTGGCCCGAGCTGATAAATATGATCAATTACTTTGTATTTTCTGTGTATGCAAAGACATTAATTGATTTGTATTACAACATATTACATGGAATTTACGTAATATATTTATCAAAAATGTATTATGCTGACTTATGGCATGGCACACTTGCACAAACTTTTCATATTCAACTTCTTAAATAAATTAAAACATGTAGTGTCTGTCTCCATGACCCTTAAAACTCCACAAGGGGATTTTATGTGATTACAACCATTATTTAATAAAAGTAATTATTCCAGTTGTTGTATGTTTATTACATTCATAATTAATTTAATTATGGCACAGAAGTGGCATAAATGTTTACTATATTTTTGCAAGTGCTGAAAAGTAGTGTTAACACATGAGTTATACCATAATGTTCATTCATATGCCTACTGCAACACATAGTAAGACATGTCTAAAAAAGTGTCTATTACAATTTTGCGCTGCTGCCGCAAAATATAATGATTTAACAAGTCAAAGATATATAACTATACAATTATTATGCTTTTAAAAACCACGTCAATACTACGTCATGTGTTTAATGAGTCACAATTCACTTATCCTTTACTGGTGTGCAATGAAAAGATGCCTAATATGCTTTTCGTGAGTTCGCAAGTCTCCTCTGTGAAGTATCCTCAACAAATAAGTACTTGTATGTTGTCCAGGTGTCTCAAGATGGCTATGATCGACGGTGTTGGTGACGAAGTCGTGCAATTCGTGATCGTGGTACTTGTGGTGGTGGTGGCGGCTCTGGCTTGGTGGTCCACCAACGCGCGGCCGGACCGCTACCGAACTGTCCTGGTGATGCGCTCCAGGACACTACACCCTGTCACTGTCAGCATTCGGACCAGTAAGCAGATGTTTATTCTATTTTACACAAGATATTCACCAAAGATTTAAAACGGGCAGATTCGCCTTATTTTAGTAGCTAAGGCAATTTCTGGACAGTGGGTCGTCTTAGGGTCGGGGTTGTTCCTTTACTTATTGTAAATATCTACTAAAATTGTGACTATCGTTCCTTGCAGAATGTGCACCTCGTTCTTTACAGTGTTTACAAAACAATTTTTACTATTATGATAAGTCGGCCTACACGTATTTGGCGGGAAAAGCAATTTGAATATCAATAAATTCTTTTCGAAAAGTTTTCTAATTCTATATAGGTAGGTATGTCGATCTAGCGTAAACTTAGGAACTACTGATCCGATTAAAAAAAAACAAAAAGCTAAAACTATTTCACGAAAAAGTCTTTAAATGCCTATCTAAAAACTAAAGATCTGTACTCCAAAGGTCACATTCCAAAATGAGAGGGAAGCAGGCACAATTTCTACAGCTTAAGAAGCTGCTTTAACTTTATAATATGTGATCAAAAATGAACTAAAAAAATTATATCTCAATATCATTAACACCGAAGACTTTTTAGCTCTCTTACTTGGCCCCCTCTATTTAATTTTTTAATCATTTCACATGATCTATTGTTTATCAGTAGTCTCCAAACTTTAACCTACTCTCCGAATTTAACTATGGTACCAATAGTCTAAAAGTAAAATGTTTGTGACATCGGGACAGACAGACCGACAGGACAAATCTGATAGTTTCTTTTTATTTATTTGTTAACGGCGAGGGCGAAACTAGACGCAAAAATTGGTTAATTAATAAAGTTACTGTAAGGATTATTTTATTTACACTTTTTTTCGTATAAGAAAGATGATTTTCTTTAGTAAGTACCTACCTACTTTTATTTTATTACTAGCTTTTGCCCGCGGCTTCGCTCGCGTTAAATTCAAGTTAACAGGGGATAGGGGAACTCCCCTTTAAATCTGGATAGGGGAGTTCCCCTTTCCCCCGTTCAGGTACCTGCTACCTGTAGTTTTTGCCCTTGCGCCTTATTGATTTGTTTTCCATTTTCTTCTCTCTTTCTTCCTCATATCCCACTTTCATTTAAAAATTTTAGCCTTTGTCCGTCTCCTGGGTGCCAACTATCTCTGTACCAAAATTCATCAAATGGTTTAGCCATTAGGGCGTGAAGAGGTAACAAACAATAAAACTCACTTTGGCTTTTATAATATTAGTAAGGATTTACTAGCCTTTGCTTAGCACGCACTAATTTAGAGGTGAAAATCAATTCGGGTTGTATTCTACTTGTAATAATATAGGTAGGTGCATAATTAATCATGATTGGAAAGGCAGATGGCGCCATCTACTGTCATAAGAACATTATTGTTGTTTTTCTCGAGATCATTGCCTTTTTTCGGGATGAAAAGTACCTACAGTATGTCCGTTACTGTACAACTGATATACGGTATATGCCAAATTTTAAGAAAATGGGTTCAGTGATTTAAGCATAAGAAGATAACAAACATACTTTCGCATTTATAATATTAAGTAATATTAGAATAAGTAAATTGATGATAAATAAAATAATTAAACGTTGCCCCATGCCCCTCTGTGACGTCAATTGAGAAAACAAGTTATGTTAAACTTACACAAGTGATTCAGAATGTTAATTCTAAAACATGTATGTTCTTCGCAGGATCCAATTTAATGATAGCAGCTGCTCCAACAAGCACTTCTGCTATACAAGCTGCCACAACAACTGATGCTACAAGTATGTGATGTAATAATTATCTCTTTTTATATGAAAACTGGCTGTGCCCAGCGGTTTCACCCTTTGTTCTGGTCCCCTTCTGAAGAACCACCCTCCTGAAGACCGATTTTCAGAACTACCGAATATACATAAAAAATTAAAAAAAAATTGATCAAGCTGTCGGCTTTACGGAAGCGTATGAAGCCTGCAGTTCACATTGGGCCAAGGTGTTGGGCCAGCCTATTGGTCCAAAGTGTAGAGGGCTACTTGGCGGTTTGTTGGCAGCGATGTTCGGTTGGCGCCAACATTGGCGAGCAAACCGATTGTTGTCGGTTTTTTGTTCACACATCAAAAGATCTTGGCGCACTTGAAACCAATATGTATACAGCGACATTGGTAATTCATTATCTTGGCCCAATACCTTGGCTCAATGTGTACTGCGGGCTTGACAACTAAAACTGTGACACGAAAATTTTATGTATGTTTATTTCTTAACATATAAAATTTTCGTGACTTCCGCGTGTTTATGCTGCTTGTTTTCAGAAACCCTAAGCGATATTTAAATGTATAAGTACCGAAATATTTTTTCTCACAGCAGTCTCGTTTTATTTGACGTCTAAACAACGGAAAGACAATTGCAGGTCGTTCGTCCACGAGTTGTTCGGACGACATTGTTGACATCAGGTCAGCAATAACGGGTCAAACATGATTACATAATGCGTTTCAATTATGAATAGGAACGTCAATAACCTGTCAACTGTCACTTGATCAGTATTTGGTAGGTTAGATGATGATTTAAATATGATTCGCGATCTTAACAAATATGGCTCTACTGAGATAAAATGAAGTATTATTGTTGGATTAACGGCTGATTTTTTAATAATCAGATAAGTTTTATCTGAAGAATAAAAATAGCGGTTTGACATATTTTCTATTGGTAAGCTGTCAAACCGCCATTTTTATTCTTCAGATAAAACTTATCTGATTATTGAAAAATCAGCCCTAATTTAATTTATTATAATTCGGTTAATAAATACTTCTTATGGTCGACCTACCTACAAATTGCATAAAATGAAAGTAAATTCGAAATACGCGGACGCTTCCACCTTAACGTGCTTTCGAGATTACGTTAAATTATTCATTATACTAGTCTCATCAAGTGGTATACTCAATTGATCATTATCTTGCTATTTGATTGAAATCTAATATTATAATACCTATAAGAGAATCAAAATGAAAAATACGCCATGTTTGGTATCATTTTTATCATTAAATTATAAAACTAACTCATTCACCAAAAATCCGAGACAAAGGCAAAATTAAAACTTGAACGACTGTCCAACTGCTAAGGCGTTGAAAGTTAACAGACAGGCGAACATGTCGACAGACAGATCTTCAGGCATAAACACTATTGATGACATTTCGATGTCTGGTGGAGCTAGTTGCGCATACTTACGATATTAGCATGGCTCGAACCAGCATTCAGCAAATAAATAACATGACTATGACTGTGACCAAAGTCCTAATGAAATGGGTTTGTATGCCGTAGAACCTGACGTGGCTGCACTCGAGTATTGAAATTCGTCATACTTATTATACAGATGCTAGGCAGTGACTGTGAGCGAGTATTGGTTGTTATTAGTCATTGCCTATAGCGTAACGTTTGAATGTTATAAAAACATAACCCTTTCTTGGCAGTCGGATAAAAAAAACCATCCTTATTTTAGGGCATAAGTCTCGTCGCGGTAATAGACATGGATGAAAACCACAAGACAAGCAAATACAAAATCACATGTACTGGCATTATGAATGATGAAAAAAGTAAAAAAAAATTAAATAAGCTTCAGAAACAATGACCGCTTAACTTGGCCTCCTAATGCGTACTGTAATCGTTATAAATAATAAAAAAAATATATAAGCTGTGGCATGTCTGCAGGCCAACAATGCAGCAATCCGATAAGGCAAGCAGACTTTTCTAGTTCATGAAGAGTCCTTAGTTTCAAGAGTAAGCCCACCCTGTTATTTTCAATGAAAGTACCGCCATTAGCTTATGAGGCTCCACTCTACTGGTGTTTCTTGTAAAGTCAGTGCCATGCTGTAACCCACCGCCCTTTGGTTTGTTTTAGATAAATATGATTAGGAAATGGGTTTCTTACATTTGGCTCGTGATTAGATACACAAACAAAATTGTATTTCACACGTTCAAGAACAATTCATCGGTAAATTAAAATACAACACGTTTTGACACACATTGCCCTCCAAAAAGCCAACGTAATACCTATTTATTAAAAAAAACTTTAAAGTCATGCTAAATCGTAGTTGTATTGATTGATTGTAATTACTTTTTATAATCAGTACGATACCTTGAACTCGCTGTGAATGGTCATGTGCATCTAGCAAGCATAATTGTTGTCTTCAATGTCAAATCAATAAGATAGTGAACAGGTGCTAGTGTTAGAATATATGATACAATTATTAATAACTTTTAAATCTGGATGTTTACTATGTTTTGCGCCGAAATATCGAGAACTCATTTTAGATATAAATATATGGTAAATGTCCCGTTTCACACGTTAAGCCTTAGGCGGTTGGATCACAGGCCTGATTGAGAAGGCAGCACTCCTCGATACGGGACGAATTGTGAGGAAGTTCGTGTTTCTGGAGCCCCAACCAAAGGTAGCTTGGTCCCTGCTCTCGATACCGGATTACTATTTTAATGTAAAAAAATAGTATAGAAATAAAAAAAAATGCCATAGGTTCTTCACCCAATTGTATGAGGCACTAAAAACGAGATTGACACAAAACAGTATATTAAATTCTAGAGACACAGGACGGTAATGCATAGTAATTGTTACGTGGTCGCTTTTGTTAATGAACAAAATACTACTGAATCGAATGTGCCCGAACAACTGTGTAGCATAATGTTACAAATTGCGACGTCAAAATCGACACATCATCAATCAAATCACAAGTTACAATTATTTAAATTTTTACCACTAAGGTCTGGGCCCCTAAGCGGAGACTAGACGACTTTAACCCTCATAAAAATAAAGTTTAATTCGATAGCCATTTGGAACCTACCGGGCCTAAGCGATTAATGTGTCAAAGTCCAAAAAAACAACATTTACCATATGTGATTTCATTATAGTCCAGCTTATCCCTACGGACATAAAGCATAATGTCGTGTTATGTGATATTGTGCAGGTACCAGTACGCCAGAGACGACGGAAGAAAACAACGCTAGGGTGATTCCCCTCCAAGAGATGGACAGCATAGTGGACGCTGATATGGCCATGTTGGACAATAATCGTCTGCATTTCTATAGGAGAGTTGACTGTGAGTTTTTATGATACTTTTTCTTTAAACCTTCTTAATAGTAAACCTTTTTCTACCTTGTAGCATATGGATTACTAGCATACTAGAATAATATATATATAAAAAAAAACTTCACCAGTTTAATTATTCTTTTTCTTAATTATGTAAAATTTTGAATAGGTTTCATGCTGTCTAGCTGTTTATTATTTCTAACCTATTTAAATTCAATAACCTTGAATGATAACCAGCTAGAAACGTTCTTTAGAACATTAAGCAATTATTGCTCTTTATTACACACAAAAAACGTAAAAAACTTCTTCGTGAATATGCCAACTTATGTTCAGATATATAATATTACAATATTTGTCAGTATTTAAAACACAATCCTTGTGGTGCAGTCTATTGTCTTAAATAGTTTACAAGATTCATAAATAAACGCTAAACATTTTTCCTTATAATATTAAGTATGTAAAGGTGGTTTATAAGGAAAATCTTGGTACAAAAGTATGATCACTAATGATTTCATATTTGATTCTTCCTGTGTTTTTGTTAAAAATATGGTTCTGATGCCAGAAATAGACTCTTTTACCTGTTAAAGTTGATAACCGGTTTATGTTGGAATCTTCCTAATTATATTTAGCAGCATATTCATGTCTTTATTTGCATTCCATTATGTGTGAAGATCTCACAATGGGTTTAAAGCTAAGGTACAATAACGAAACCTGTAGGGCACAGCAAAAAGTATAATTGTGAAAAAAAATTAACACAAATACAATAAAACTATTATATATTATTATATTTATGTCAAAAAGTCCGACCTTAAATAAATTTTCAATACTATGTAGTGATTTATATTAAAGCAAATAATAACATCATCCATTTGTTTATATGTTGAGCTGAGATGCATAGTAAGTAATGGATTAACACAGAATAGCACAATTTGTTTTAATCAACAAAGGAAGATCAAATAAAACATTTTAAACTACAAGTACCTAGCATTAAATATTTCGCTTGGTCTGCAAATGAACCATACAGCAATGGTTGAGGTACTGGCAATCAACCTTGCGCATATTTCTTCAGGAAGCCGCTGCAGCTGGCCCGAACCCTGCGGACCAGGAATGTGTACTGTTTTCTCATAATCGTGTTGAAACAGTCTACTTGTGACTCAGCGTACTTGCTTAATTTGCTAAAAAATCGGGGCAGCCTCATCAGAAGTATTGAGTTTAATTATATTTAAAAAAAGAGGTTTTATGACAATTGGTAATTTAAACTTAATACTTAGTATAAAGTTGTTAATCAGAACTTATTTTTTTCCTTCCTCAGCTGCAAACAACACGCAAAGTGCCACAGAGTCGACGAGCGACGAGAGCGAGATCAACGAGGAGGCCGAACCGGCCAGTAACGCTCAGATCAGAGAGATGGACAGCATCGTCAGCGCCATGGAGGCAGACGTCACTGCCGGCTGCGACTTCTTCACAAGAGCCAACGGTAAAACACTTCCCGTCTTACTGCTGCATTCTAGTGAAAAAAAAAATTGTAGCTGAGTAGTTAGTAGTAGTTCTGAAACGGCTTGCAACGCGCATATCAAAGAAATGTATAGCTTCGCTGGCGCCTTGCTGTCCGACGTCATTGCGACTGTGACTAGCTGCGACTTCTTCACAAGAGCGTTAAACGAGCCCGCGCGGTGCAATTTCAGCTTTTAGAAACAGGCGTCTCAAAACCAATATTTTCATTCATACAATGGATATTTTATTTCTTAAAAATTAAAACGCCTTTCTTCGGTGTCCATTTTCAATGGAGCTTCTCCTGTGCGCACCTCTTTTCGTCCCTTCGAATATTTTTTCTACTGCCGAGTATTTGATGACAATTTATGTGGAGATCACTCAGTACTCTGATACCTAGATGGAAAAGTTAGAGACACTCGCATTCATAAATCGTTTGATGTCCAGGCATTAGAGCACGTTTCTGGATCTGTCATCGTTTTCACTCCCGTCGTGTTTCATTTGTTTTATTCATTATTTCAGAAGCAAACCCTTCTCCAATTACACCGACTGCAGAGAAAAAAGAGGACAAAAATGAAACGAATGCACCTTCAACAGCTAACGTAGAGAAACAACCGGAAGTGACCACAGATAACGTACAGCCCACAGAGGGCGCTGGTGATGCGACGACGGACGAACAGGCAGAAGAGAGAGCAAGAAGGAGGATATTGATCAAACTGAAATATTTGAACGACACCTTGAAAGAGGTTGAAGGGAGTCTGGATGAGTTATTGAAGGATTTTAAATGGTTAGTAGATAATATGATATATTTAGTAGAATAGTATAATTTAAAATAATTATATATTCCCGTAAAGTGCAGTTCAAACTTAAAGTTGATTCGAAATTTACACATCTGTGAGTGTCTGCACATTATACAGTCAGGCCAATGCGCCCCTGAAACTGGAAATTGTGTACGTTTGATGTTGCGTGCCAATAAAGCTAGAACAGAGCTATACTAGTAGTGCCACACCACACCACACCACATTCTTACATGGATGGACAGCTTCATAATCGAGAACTCTAACTCTCTTTCCCTCAAGATCACGTCTGCCTCAACAATCGTCACCTATCTAGTCTTTTCGCAACTATGTTTTGGTCGGCTTCCAATTAAATCAAATGCACGTGAATGTTAGTATTTTACGTGTCGCAAATACCTGGCGTTCATGACGTTGTTGCTAAGCAACAGTATCCTATTACTTTCTTTTACCGTGATAAATATTTAGTTTTTCGGCCTGTTATTAATGTTATGGCCGACTGGTTATTATAGCAATACTAGCTTTTGCCTGTGGCTTCGCTCGTGTTCATTTCGAATGTTTAGCAATCCGGGTTGTTCTCGGCTTGTAATACATAATAGATTTCGATCATAATTAGAAAGACACGTGGCGCCATCTATAAATCATAAGATCGTTATTGTTGTTTCCCTCGGTATCAGTACTTTTTTCGGGATGAAAGGTCCCTATTGCCGTTTCTGTACACCTGGCAACGTATATCCAAAATTTCAGGATATTCGGTTTAGTGGTTTAGGTGTGAAAAGGTAACAAACGTACTTTCGCATTTAAAAATTTAAGATTGTAACTTGTCTTTTTTACTTTTTAGGCGTCATTTCTCAACGGAGCTGACAGCAGAAAGCCGCGTGCGGTTGATCTTCAACGGACGCGTGTTATTGGACGACGCCGCGACGTTGCGAGCTTGCGGCCTTCACGATCGGGCTGTGGTACACTGCCTCGTACACCCCAAACGTACTGGTAATAATCAGGTGAGTGCATAACAGTCTTCTTCAAGTTATGAGACAAACTTGTAGCGACATCTATGCCGCCACAATATAGATTATCTATAGCGATCACTGAGCCCACACGATACAGCATCTTCTGTATGATCAGATTTAAATATAGAATCTTCTAGAGAATGATAAAGGCAATCGTAAAAGGTCTGTCGTAAATTCGCTGATTTTTCAAGGCACGCTGGAGGGACTTATGGCTTCGCTCAATGACCTTCCAATGCGTATGTTAACAGCAGTAAATACTACCCATCCGACTGCACAATACTTTAAACACTTCTTCATCTTTTTTTTAATGTTTTCTACCTCTCATATTTCCGTGATAAGTGGCTCAATTTACGTGATTCTTTTTTCCGTGGTAGAAGAAGCTAGAAGCTTGCGGGTAGGTCTCATGGTCAATTTTATTCATATTGTTTGGGGTAGCTTATGAGTTATCTTCATTAATACTTGCTTTTTCTTCTACGTCTATGTGCATGATCTTTTTATATTTACTTTTTACTTATTTGTGAGAGATACTACCATACGAGAAGTGAAAAGCCTGAAATAAAGTTTGTTTTCATTGGAATACATGAAACGGTTTAGCGATCGTGATAGGTGGCTACTGACAATTATAAGCAGTCGACAATGACTACTCAAGCGGTTGATAATCCGTGGGAGACGCCCCGGGCGTCGGGCGCCGCGAGACGACTCCCGGCCCCCGTAGATACGAGCCTGTGGACGGCTGAGCAATGGGTAGCTCACCGTCCGTCCGTCTATTGACGACAGGCCGTGTCGAGGACGCGTTAGTGTAGAGGGGCTTACCAGGGTCACCGCCTGCTGGGGTTGCGGGATGTTCGAAAGACATACCGCGGCCCCGGAACATAAAAGGCCATTGAAGGACCATGGGTGGGCTTTAGTCAGTACAAGTCTGACACTCCGCCCGCTCCGCCCAGAGTGGGGGAAGTTATTTGATGATTTCCCACCCCACAAAAAAAAAGATTGATATTTCTATGACAAACAGAGGCCGCGGAGAGTTCGAGAGACACCTATAATATAGGTATCTAGTTAGTTAGTAAAATACAACAGTTTATTTTTATTTTTATAATCGTCAACTTCCCTCCAATGGATGATGATTTTGATTTTTTGCGTACATAGATATGGTTTTGTTGTGTGCTGAGTCATTGCAAATTAAACAAAGCGTAACGAAAAAGCATTGTTGTCTTGCTAAACGAGCTGGTTACAAAAAAAGATTTAGCTCACTCATGTAATCATCTTTAATAAAAACTAAAATATGATGTAGAGTAAAATAAAAACATAGGTATGTTATTATTACGAAGAACAACCTAACTTTGCGAGAAATAAATAAATTATGTCAAGCATTGCCTTCTTACAAAATTTTAATACGTGCGTAGCGGTGGAGACAACAAAATATACTGTCCTAAGGTATTTGTTTAACACTATCTGCATTGATATATTCCAAAATTTTGGCGTACACAGCATACTCGAAAATGAAAAAAAAAGAATACTCAAGGTTTGGTGAATGAAAGTATCCTTACTGATATTATAAAAGCGAAAGTGAGTTTGTTACGTCTTCACGCCTAAATAGCTAAACCGATTTTGATTAATTTTGGTACAGAGATAGTTGAGACGGACATAGGCTATTTTTTATAAGTTAGATATTAGGAAGGAAGAGGAAAAAAAAGGGAAAATTTAGCTTTGCTATTACAATAAATAAGGCGCAAGGGCAAAAACTACAGGTAGCAGGCCCAAAAACAGTGTCTCCGAGCCATATGTTTGTTAAAAAGCACAGAAAGCTGCAAACCATATTTTATTAACTTGAAAATACTGACGCTTCCATCCCTATATATTTATGAAATTGCAATATTTGTTAAAGATAATCTGTCTCAATTTGAAACACTGAATACTAGACGCCATCAAAGCACATTAAAGACGAAAAGACACAATACAGCCCTATTCTCTAAGAGTTGTCTCGGCATGGGTCCAAAGATTTTTAATAAATTACCAAAGCTTTAAAAAGAGTAACTAACCTAAACCAATTTAAATCGCATCTTAAAAGACTCTTGATTGAAAAGGCTTACTATTCCATCAATGAGTTTTTAGATGATAAAAACATAAAGTAAGAAATGTCCGACTTACCTAGTTATAGTAGTTAATGTGCTGTGTTGTTTGTGAAACTGTTTTATCTACTACTGAAACTGTTTTATGTACGTCTTGCAAGGCAAAACATAGTGATACAAAATATTTTTTATAACATAACCTTACCACCTCTGTTCTACAAATAAATATTTGACTGACAGGTACTTGCAAATCAGGAAAGGGGAAACGTATTACCCCGAATTTAACGAGAACGAAGTCGTGGGCAAAAGGTAGTTAATAAATAAAAGCAAGACAAATAGAAACTGACTGCCTCGGACAAATAAGTATCCAAGAATACTTATTCTTTATTGCGCACAAAATTAAAAATATATATAAACTCAAATTGATATAATAAAGATTATGTTTAACAGCAAGCTTTACCCAAAATTGGGTTCAAAAATCATTCGGGTTATTCAATTACCGGCCCATAAAATTCTAACCGCAGGCTTCTTACTGAGAGGGAGTGAGATATAATCCTACATGTTTGAGCGGATTGTTTGAATATCTATCAATTTTCTTACATGCCTGTGTCCTCACGACTTTCATTTTTTTATTTGAAACATTAAATTCCAGCAACGCGGCGGCATGCCCGAGGAAGGCCCTGTAAACGCGACTCACGAGCTCATCACGGAGAGGGCGCAGCCCGAGCGCGCGTGGGACCTCGAGAACATTCTCATGACGCTCGTGTCTGTCGCACTCACCGTTGTCTGGTTCTTCAGGTGTGTATACTAGTGTACAGTGTGTCTGCTGACGGTCCCTTTTCTATTCCTCAAGGCGGGCTAAGTGCTAGTTAGTTACTACCATTATGATGTTCTCAGTAGCAGCCCTGAATTTGGCAATGGTGGTAAGAGACCTATGTGCCTAAAGCACGTTAAACCGTTGATTCTGCTCTTGGTCCGGTCCTTGTTGAATTGCCCTCATATAGCATATTTATAACATTGTATGAAACGAACAGAACAAAAAAGTGGATATTTCAAATCTTGTATTAAACGCCTAAAGCTGAGCATATAAATGAACGCGCTTGCTGTCGCTCAATGCCGAGAAACTCATTATACGTACATATTTGTGTCGTTGGCGTCTAGGACACGCGCGTGCTTGTCACATATATGTGAAAACAGCGGTTGAAAGGTTAACTAATCTAATACCATACGAGAACTGCATTAGATTATGCAGTTATCTCTAAATCTGACAACATCAACACAAACATAATTCTACATTTTAAATCATATTTCTTACAGATGCGAATATTCGAACCTTTTCACAGCGAGCGCGAGCCTCGCACTATTCGGTCTGACAGTGTTCTACAGCGTCGCGATATTCGGCCTGTACCTCTCCGACACATTCCAGTTCGACAGAAGGCCACCACAACCTGTGCCCGAAAACTAGACCCCTTTAAGGTGGAAGCGCCAGGGTAGTCCGCGAAATTCAGGTCAGTGTCAGGCTATCGTTCTTGAACAAAATACCATGCTGTTCATTCAATGGGGTTAAATTAACTTTGATTAAACGTATTGATGATTTTTGTTGATTATTGCACTGTAAAACCATATTTGTTATGGTCGCAAATAATATGTTAATCAACATACAGGCTGACATTGACCTGCAAATAGGAAAAACGTAAGAAGAGTTTTATTTTCGCGGGCTATTTTAGCGTATTTTCCTCCTCAGTGTATATTTGCCCTAAGGTTTGTAAATTATAGATAATTGCCGCCTTTTCTACTGTATAAAAAGGTAGCGTTTGGATGTTGGCGTACGCGAGTGGCATGGCTGACAGATTGTCTATGAAAAGTAAAACCTCATTGCGCAATGTTTATTTATTTTTAAATATAAGTTGACGTCTTTAGTTGTTAGCCAGGGATAGTTAAAAAAGCATTTGGCACACTTGGTCGACTGTTCGAATTGACGAAAAGCATTTATCAAAAAAATAGAATAGAAAATCTTCCTCCTTAAATCAATCGAGGTTTTTTTTTCTTCTACATGCATTGTCCTATCTCTTTGGCTATTGTTATTGTCGCCACGCTACTCGCTACAGCTGTTAGAGCTCTATATGCCGGTCATATTGCTGTATTATCCTTTGAAATTAGTACCAAGCGTTTATACTTTTAGTTACAATGTAAATCATTATTGTAATTGGCTTAGCAAAGCAGTCATGTATATAAATCAATGTTGCATAAACATAGTCTTATAAAGAAAGGATTGGTAAAATATAATTCATTTGTGAATGTAAACCAAATCATTTGCAATAATAATTATTATTGAAAGTTAAAATGTGAATATTATGTTAAAAAGATTCAATTTATACCAAAAGTGGAATGTCATAGAAATCTATTTCTTGTATATTGTGGAAACAAGGATTTTTAAATTGATTTTTTATTATTAGTTTATTCTATAATGTAAATAGATACAGCTAAAACTAAGCAACATTTCCAGATCTAATACAGAATCATCATCCTACACTGCACAGACAATATTGTAGAAAAATAAATGAGACCCTATTCTTTTTTTATTAAAAGCTGTCCAGAAGCAAATATTGCGGAAAACCCGTAAAACATAGGTTTAATAAGCTTACTGGGCGTTTGCATTTCAACACAAAATAGCTGAAATAAAAATTATAAAAACAAACTTATTTAGTGATCATATACAGTTATTTCATCTCTGGTACTGAACTGCTACCAACCTTATTGCAATGGAAATAAAGATCACACTGGCTTTTATTGATTCGAAATCAGGGGTGAATTAACTAATGGAATTGTATATACTTGTTTAGTTATGTATCTCAGTCAAAAGTACCCTGTGTTAAATTAAACATAAGGTTTACTGGTCTCAAAAATTGTATATAATGGCAATAGGTATAAACATCTGTTTTATATTTATTTAGATGTAAGTTCTGACTTTTCTTTGATTCACTTTATCATCCTCATCAATATACTAACATCTCCAAGTGTTAAATATTAATATTTTTCTAACATATATTTCCTAACATTATCGAAACATTTTTAGTAATCAGTAAAGCTTATAAAATTCTAGTTATTATATTCGGGTACCTAATCGTTTTCTACGCTAATAAACGTTTTATTGTTATTTACTTTTAAGGACATAGATATATTAAAAGTAAATTTTAATTAAAATCTATAGTGGCGTTTGTTTTTCGTAGTGCCGTTTCTCACGAGGCGTTGCGGCATGGCATTGCAAAGATTGTGCCGCGTCATAACGTCGTTATGACGGCGTCGCATCGACGAAAGGAGTGTTGGACGGAGTAGCTTGTCACCCTCTGCCACTCTGGCACCGCACTGCTTATTCCCCTTACTGCCTTGTGTTGCATGTACGATTTTTATACGCACTAAAACGCGGCAACGCGCAATGTGGAATAGCACTTAGTTACCCCAGTCTCAAGCAGTTGAAATGAGTTTCTATCTTCAAACAAATGTTAAATAAAGGACGTAGCAATTATTTTAATTATCCCAAGGAAAAGTGCCTGATAAAACAATAAAGGCAAATACTTAGTTATGTTGAATCGGTTTAATCGTTTAGGCTCTGGCAACAGCGTAATGCGATTCTTGCGTTGCAGTGCGATTATTGTTTTTATTTACGATATCCTTTTAATGTGCTTTCACTTGCCACCACATCCGCTTACCTACTCATAACATAAAGTAGCAATAATAGCCTCCTAAAGTAGCAATACCGTTGACTGAAGACACACTGCAACTATTTGCCTTTATTGTTTTATCAGGCACTTTTCCTTGGTATAATTAAAATAATTGCTACATCCTTTGTTTAACATATGTTTGAAGATACAACTAAATTAGATAAATGAAGCAAATATGTAGAAATTATTGACGAAATACATTTCGGGAAACTCTGCATGCTTGTCTTTAAACTAGGAGGCGACCAGCCAACCAAACGTCAGGATGGCTGTACAAAAAAAAATATGTTATTTCTAAATATATATAGTATGTAGCAATTATTTATTAAATGTAGCAAATATAAGCAATTATGTAGCAATTTTCTAATCAACTCTCATAGACCAAAGCCACAGGCAACCAGCCATTCTGATGCACATTCTCTTTGATCTCTGTAGCGATAGTCATATAGAGCAGCAAACTGTGGGACCAAGAATCTCAATTTGAGCTTTGAAATGGTCAGAACAACTTATAAACAGATGTTTAAGATTGAATGAAAAAGTCTAATAATAGATATGTTAACCCAAGTCTTGTCTCCCCCGCGGCGGTCTGAAACTATCCCACTATCAGAATCAAAAGTGCCTTGACGACACGGTTGGCGCAGTGGCTGAGCGATCGACTGCTGCGCTGCGAGTCGCGGGTTCGATTCCCGCACGGAAAAATATTTGTATGACCCGCAGATAGTTGTTTCGGGTCTGGCTGTTTGTGTACGTGAGTTTAAATGTTTGTAAATGCACCCAAGAGACAGGAGAAATCCTAGTGGGGGACAACGGTTTTTTTTAAACTTTTAGGGCCTGCGGAGGCGCAGCGACGAGATTCTTGCAGACAATGACTTATTTAACCTGTTTATATGACACCGGGTTGAATGGCATGTGAAATATAACGTAGCGGAAGCGAATTACGCGCGAAAGCCCCGTCGCTGCTTCTCACGGCTTCTTGATAGCTTTCATAGAATCCACGTGCTGTAGGATCAAGAATCGTCCACGTGTCCGCACACTCGTCGTACACACTCCCGAAGACCGAACCACTTAGAAAACAATCGTGCTCAAATTAGGTACTTCGTGGGAACCCCATGACCATATATAAGACTAGCTGTGCCCAGCGGTTTCACCCGCTGCTCACTTAGGGGTATGAAAAATAGATGTTGGCCGATTCTCAGACCTACCCAATATGTACACAAAATTTCGTTTAAATCGGTCCATCCGTTTCGGAGGTATATGGGAACGAAAACTGTGACACGAGAATTTTATATATTAGACTAGCTGTGCCCAGCGGTTTCACCCGCTGCTCATTTAGGGGTCTGAAAAATAGATGTTGGCCGATTCTCAGACCTACCTGATATGTACATAAAATTTTGTTTAAATCGGTCCAGCCGTTTCGGAGGAGTATGGGAACGAAAACTGTGACACGAGAATTTTATATATTATGCCCCATCCAGACTCTCCACGAGGCAACGCGAGTACGAGAGTGTGGACGGTGCGCTCGTGTCTCCTCGTCTTCCCTCGCCTCGCTGTCTCTCCGTTTTGTGTCGGTTTTTCTGGACGCGAGGGGCGAGGCGCTGAGCAGCGGGTAAAACCGCTGGGCACAGCTAGTATATATATATATGCATAGGGGAACCCGTGCATATATATGTATACATATCGATGCTTCCGGCAACAAATGTCGTAAACGCCATTTTGGCGAAAATGAGTTAAGAATGCAGCCCTACTTAATTTTTGGCGCTGCGTCGATCTAAAAATGTGAAAAAAATATTCGCCTAAAAAAATACTTTTACACCCAAAATTTTTACTAGTATAATCAAGATTTTTTTGAAAAGAGGGTATGTATAACTCATATTGCTTAGAACCGAATAACCGTGCAGGTCGTATAATACAACGTACAAACAGCTGTCGGTCGTAAAAACATGAATATATATTTAATTGTAATTACACCCCACAATCATTTTTAAAACGTAAGCTCCGCTGAGAAACAATTGTCGTAATGTCACTTGGTCTTGGAGAATTCCAATCCAATGACAGAAGATTATTAATCAGTGAAGACCTGATTTTCTATAACTCATCGTCGTATTATGTTTTGCATCTACTTTTTTAGTATCTTGTCGATAACATTTTTCCATTTTCACCAACGACACTAAAAGTTAGGTAGACCATAGTACAGAAGCTTTCCGAACAAACAAGATCTAGAAAGATGAACTACCTAAATTTTTAAGGGCGTTGGTGAAAATGGGCATTGTTTATTAAAATTATTAGAGCAGTAAGCTTGGTTGAATATTTTTTTGTTATTCATTATCAAATACGTTTAAAAAAAAATGTCGTGATTATAAAATCTTCTTGAAATCAATTAAAAAAAATAATTACTTAACATTTTGAATTATGTCTGGCTGGTTAGGTACGCCGTTGGAGGTAGAACACTATAGGCATCTTGTAACAAACGTTTGATTAAATTATACGGGACGATGCCTATAATATACTTAGTTAAGTGTATTTTTATAAAGGTAAAAATGATGATTGATGTACAAGATCCTCTAATGGAAATTTAAGTGATTGGTTTAGACAATTTTTTACTTTGAATTTGTATTAATGCCTTTTTGTGAGCGGGGGGGCATGTCAGACTTGTACTGACTAGAACCCACCCATGTTCTTTCTATTGCCCTTTACGTTCCGGGGCCGCGGTATCTCTTTCCAACAACCCACAACCCCGGCAGGCGGAGGCTCTGGCAAGCCCCTCTGCTTTGCTGACTCTCTTTGAGGTGCGCGTGAAACACGAACGCGCCGTCGACACGGCCTGTCGTCAATCGACGGACGGACGGTGAGCTACCTATTGCTCACCGTCCACAAGCCCGCATCTACGATGGCCGGGAGTCGTCTCGCGGCGCCCGGCGTCCGGGGCGTCTCCCGCGGCGGCTGGGTTGGGCAGATGTTCTCTCCCTCAAACGCCCGGCCACCTCCTTTGCTAGCATTACTGCTTTGCAGAAGGTGGTGACCGCTTTCCATTCCCTCTCGCTCCGGACCATGGCCTGAACCAGGGCCGGACGCGAGAGATCGCCGCCGCCGATCGCCTCTACGAGGGCACGGCGGTGCTTCGCCCGCACTGGGCAGATCGCCACTGTGTGCTCCACCGTGTCCTTCGGGCGATCGTCACAATGGTGACACCCGGGCGGTATTAGTGCCTTGCTTAACCATTATTTTGATTAAACGATGACGGTCAATGAACAAAAAACCTTTTTTAATTATGTCAATTTGTGTTTTATTTTATTGTTTGTATTACAAGTAATGAAAACTCAACTCACAGTCTTAAATTCATTGATTTGCTTCAGATATTTCCATGTTTGTTACATACCATCGCATCAGATCATGGTGTTTACACTCATTTTTATTTCAGTATATGGTTTTTAAAAACCAAACCCAGAACTATTGTATTTAAAAACTGGTGCATACTTCTAACTTCCGTTAGACAAATCGTTCTCCATTGATTTGTTAGTGGTCGTAAATACCAACTTCTTGAATTTTCTGGGGTGTATGTCCATCCTAACTTTTAAAATAAGGCTTTGACATAAATAGCAATAATATATTATGAAACACCATCGTATTTTACGTATTTCTTGTATAGAACACAATTTTACAACTTTTAAAATTAAAAAGATATAAGCCAAAAACGAAATTATTTTTTGTTTTTCGTTGATTACCAAAAGTGCTATTTTGGTGTTTACGACCTTTGTTGTCGGAAGCATCGATATACAGGGTGGCCAGTTGATAGGCGTCCAAAGAAAAAAATTAGATGCCTTATGCTAAGGGGTACCCGAATTACCCCCATGTATGTTCCGCGATTATTTGTAGTTTAGGAGCTAGAATTTTTTTAAGTACTTTTTTCAAAATATTCACCTAGCATTGGTTTTTATTTTTTATGTCTTTATTCCTATCATTTTTAGATATTCTTTTTTGTGGAATCTATTAGCGATAGCAATAGCTACCATGCAAAAAAAATCCGTTTGCCTAGGCATTGTAGAACTTACCACAAAATTATTCCAAAGTTAAAAATTACCATTAGAGTTCGATAATCAAAAATGTTCAGAGCTTAAAAAAAAATTAAGTGAGGGGTGCCAGAGGTTTCTAAATGATCTTAAAAACTTCTATGGACCTTCAACAGACAAAATCGGTAAAAAAATATAGAGCTTGATCGGGGATTATTTCCTGTAATTAGCGTTGATAGCAATAAGGGTATTTTTACAGTTATTGTTATAATTTGGGATTTCTTTATTTTTGCCACTTTTATGATAAAAAAATACGGTAGATAGTTTACAAATTTTATTAAAACACGTTACAAAAGGTTTTCAAAGTGCCGCCTTACCACAGAAATGCACAATCTACATCTACGGAGGAAATTGTCTTTTAGTTGTAAACCATGTCTCGTCTCAGTGTTAAGTTAACGTCTGACAGCAAAATTGGTAATTCTTCAAGAACTCATTGTAGGTGGCTCCATCGAGCTTTGACAGCGGTCTGGCTATGGATTCTCCATAGTCCGCTATCGAGAATCCTCATTCCGTAAGACCATCAAATTTTCAACACCGCTTCAGTGTGAAAATGTGATCCGGCGTTCTCAACGGTGAACTACCAATTAGTTTACCACCACCATTCGAGCTGCCGTCCAGACTCGTGATGGTACGCACGGGACACTAACAATGAGGAAGAGCTAAAACGGAAAATTGAAGAAGCGGTACATGTTGTAAGAAGTAACAGAGAAGCCTTTAGACAACTACAAGACAATTTTGTGCATTTCTGTGGTAAGGCGGCACTTTGAAAACCTTTTGTAACGAAATTTTTTTCTTTGGACGCCTATCAACTGGCCACCCTGTATATTACTATACAGGATGGCCAGTTGATAGGCGTCCAAAGAAAAAAATTAGATGCCTTATGCTAAGGGGTACCCGAATTACCCCCATGTATGTTCCGCGATTATTTGTAGTTTAGGAGCTAGAATTTTTTTAAGTACTATTTTCAAAATTTTCACCTAACATTGGTTTTTATTTTTTATGTCTTTATTCCTATATTCATTCAACATCTTAAAATTACATTTTTAAATATTTTTTAGAAAATAAATTTAAAAAAAATAAAAAAACATTTAAAAATATAAAAATAGGTTTCCGCCGGTAACGGGAGCAGGGTCCAAGCTACCGGTGGTTAGAGCTCCAGAGACAGGAACCTCCTCACAATGCGGGCCGTATCGAGGAGTACTGCCTTCTGAATCAGGCCCTTGATCCAACCACCTAAGGAGAGCTTCGACAGATGTTCGTCGAGGCTCTTGGCAATTAAGCCATTGGCCGTTATGACAATCGGCACAATGATAGCCGAGTTCACATTCCACATGTCAACAACCTCGTGTGCCAAGTCAAGATATTTTAATTGTTTTTCTTTCTCAGCTTTCACGAGGTTCTCGTCATGTGGGATGGTAACATCGATTATCATTGCGCGGCGCGCTGATCGGTCTATCACCACTATGTCAGGCTTATTGGCGACAATAGTCCTGTCAGTAATGATAGACCGATCCCAGTACAGCGTGACATGGTCTTTCTCGAGAACTGGGTCGGGCACATACTTGTAGTACGGTACCTCAGATTCAACAAGATTATATTTCAAGGCAAGTTGCTGATGAATAATCCTGGCTACTTGGTTGTGTCTATGCAAATACTCACTGTTAGCTAGACGAGAACAACCAGAAATAATATGTCTGATGGACTCACCCAGGACGATGGCATGCCCGACACCTATCATTTTTAGATATTCTTTTTTGTGGAATCTATTAGCGATAACAATAGCTACCATGCAAAAAAAACCGTTTGCCTAGGCATTGTAGATCTTACCACAAAATTAGTCCAAAGTTCAAAATTACCATTAGAGTTCGATAGTCAAAAATGTTCAGAGCTTAAAAAAAAAATAAGTTAGGGGTGCCAGAGGTTTCTAAATGATCTTAAAAACTTATATGGACCTTCAACAGACAAAATCGGTAAAAAAATATAGAGCTTGATCGGGGATTATTTCCTGTAATTAGCGTTGATAGCAATAAACGTAAAGTGCCGCCTTACCACAGAAATGCACAATCTACATCTACGGAGGAAATTGTCTTTTAGTTGTAAACCATGTCTCGTCAATCAATCAAGCAATCAAAATATTTTTATGTCACATAGGCCTACATGGGCACTTATAAAACGTCGAGAAAAGATGCATGGTTCGGGTTGGTCGTTTCCTATGGAGAAGAACCGGCAAGAAACTCCATGGTTACTCTTTTAAAATCATTTGGTTTTACAATGTTGTTGTTACAGCGTTAGTACTTAAGTATTCGTCTCAGTGTTATGTTAACGTCTGACAGCCAAATTGGTAATTCTTTAAGAACTCTTTGTAGGTGGCTTCATCGAGCTTGGACAGCGGTCTGGCTATGGATTCTCCATAGTCCGCTATCGAGAATCCTCATTCCGTAAGACCAACAAATTTTCAACACCGCTTCAGTGTGAACATGTGGCGTTCTCAACTACCAATTAGTTTACCACCACCATTCCAGCTGCCTTCCAGGCTCGTGATGGTACGCACGGGACACTAACAATGAGGAAGAGCTAAAACGGAAAATTGAAGAAGCGGGAAATGTTGTAAGAAGTAACAGAGAAGCCTTTAGACAACTAAAAGACAATTTCCTCCGTAGATGTAAATTGTGCATTTCTATGGTAAGGCGGCACTTTAAAAACCTTTTGTAACGTGTTTTAATAAAATTTGTAAACTATCTACCGTATTTTTTATTATAAAAGTGGCAAAAATAAAGAAATCCCAAATTATAACAATGACTGTAAAAATACCTTTATTGCTATCAACGCTAATTACAGGAAATAATCCCCGATCAAGCTCTATATTTTTTTACCGATTTTGTCTGTTGAAGGTCCATAGAAGTTTTTAAGATCATTTAGAAACCTCTGGCACCCCTAACTTCTTTTTTTTTAAGCTCTCTAATGGTAATTTTGAACTTTGGACTAATTTTGTGGTAAGTTACACAGTGCTAGGCAAACGGATTTTTTTTCCATGGTAGCTATTGTTATCGCTAATAGATTCCACAAAAAAGAATATCTAAAAATGATAGGAATAAAGACAAAAAATAAAAACCAATGTTAGGTGAAAATTTTGAAAATAGTACTTAAAAAAATTCTAGCTCCTAAACTACAAATAATCGCGGAACATACATGGGGGTAATTCGGGTACCCCTTAAGGTGTGTCCAAATATCGAGCGGCAATCGAGCGCGGCTGCCGCGCGCGGCCCGCCGCTCTGTGTTTAGACGACTGCCGCGCGCGAGTGTGCGTTCGCCCAGCAAAAAAAAAAAAAAGTGTCGCTTTTCAAGAATTAAATGATACAGATAATTAGTGCCCAGTCCCGTGTAAATGTGCCCGAAATTTAAAATTTGTGCCACCAACAGCTTCTGAGTTATTTAAGAAAAACCATCAATTAAAATTCTGCTGCACGAACGTTCGCCCAGCAAAAAAAAATTTAATTAATGGGCCTAGCTGAATATAAAATATGCAGAAATATAGCTTATATTTGTGCCTATTTGTGCCGTAAAAATAAAATTTGTGCGTCATAAGGTTTCAGAGATCTTTCAGTTTTTGCTGGGCGAACGTTCAGGCGATTGCTATATATCGGAAACAGCTGGACGTGAAGTCATGATTTTTTGTATACGGATAGAGCATAATTTGTGCCTATTTGTGCCATATACTACATTAGCATAACTAGCACGGTTCAGGAGTTATTACGTTATTTCCAAAAACTAATTAAACGGCTATATCTCTCGGACGTTGAAAGCTACGATTTTCACGTTTATGTTGGCTGGTACCTGTTATTTAATCACACGATCCTGCAAAGTTTCACCTTCCAAGTACCTAATATTGGAGAGATTTTAATGATTTTCCTCTTATTTTGAGGTTATCTTCAATTAAATTAGTTACAACCCGGAAACACTAGTTTTCTGTAAGCTGGCACATTATACGTTTCAACAATAATTAGTGCCCTTTATTAAGAATACGTATGCATAAAATCAGGTAAATATACCCATTAGTTTAGATGTTATGATTAAAAACCACAATCGACATCTTTTGATAGATTAACCGACCATATTCGGATGGACATTAAAAAGCGGCCCCACGATACTTCAAGCTACCCTTTCACACTTACTGGTATTATAATGATAGTTGTAGTACAGATGCGAACAGAATTGTAAAGTTGGGAAATATTTTGTATTAGGGACATGAAAAAACTTAATTATTTGTAATAATAAATGAATGATTTAACAATATAAATGTACATAAGTATAGGGAAAATGAACATAGACACATATGTTATTTTTTATACAGTTGCTAGGGAAAGCAGTTTAGAGAAAAAAAACAATATTGTTAATTTTTATATTGATTTATTGATAGCAGGCCATAAACAGTCTAGGTACATACTTAGGTAGGTACTATCTAAGTACTTTTGAAACATGTAGGTGCAATTGTACTTAAAATGTTATTTATATAAATTAACATTACAATTATATAAAACATACAAACTCATAATGTATGTATTAGTATTACGTTGCGAATAAACATGTAATTACTCCGGGGCACAGATAAGAACTAAACGTAAACAAACAATTATCATAAACATGTCCTGTGATACTTGTCTCTTTCTTTCGCATGGAACATACACTGTACACGGCGCTCTCGCTCCCACTAGGACTCAATAGTGATTCAAGAGGAAGGTTTATATATAGGCTTCGCACGGGTGCATGTATTATACATAATATATGCACCTGTGCGAAGCCGGGCGGGTCGCTAGTATATTATATAAACAAGATGTAATGAATCACTAAAAATAAAACAATTGACATTTTATTTCATATCCCAAACATAAATATTCTATCCGACTTGACAATTCTGTACGCATCTGTACTATTGAATTTTCATTATAATACAAGCAAGTGTGAAAGGATAGCTTGAAGTATCGTGCGGCCGCTTTTTAATGTCCATCCGAATATGGTCGGTTAATCTATCAAAAGATGTCGATTGTGGTTTTTAATCATAACATCTAAACTAATGGGTATATTTACCTGATTTTATGCATACGTATTCTTAATAAAGGGCACTAATTATTGCTGAAACGTATAATGTGCCAGCTTACAGAAAACTAGTGTTTCCGGGTTGTAACTAATTTAATTGAAGATAACCTCAAAATAAGAGGAAAATCATTAAAATCTCTCCAATATTAGGTACTTGGAAGGTGAAACTTTGCAGGATCGTGTGATTAAATAACAGGTACCAGCCAACATAAACGTGAAAATCGTATCTTTCAACGTCCGAGAGATATAGCCGTTTAATTAGTTTTTGGAAATAACGTAATAACTCCTGAACCGTGCTAGTTATGCTAATGTAGTATATGGCACAAATAGGCACAAATTATGCTCTATCCGTATACAAAAAATCATGACTTCACGTCCAGCTGTTTCCGATATATAGCAATCGCCTGAACGTTCGCCCAGCAAAAACTGAAAGATCTCTGAAACCTTATGACGCACAAATTTTATTTTTACGGCACAAATAGGCACAAATATAAGCTATATTTCTGCATATTTTATATTCAGCTAGGCCCATTAATTAAATTTTTTTTTGCTGGGCGAACGTTCGTGCAGCAGAATTTTAATTGATGGTTTTTCTAAAATAACTCAGAAGCTGTTGGTGGCACAAATTTTAAATTTCGGGCACATTTACACGGGACTGGGCACTAATTATCTGTATCATTTAGTTCTTGAAAAGCGACACTTTTTTTTTTTTTTTGCTGGGCGAACGCACACCGCGCGCGAACGCTTCTGGCTACCTGCCGCGCGCGAACATTCTTAGTAAACATTCGGCAGTAATTGTGTTTGGACGTATTTCTGCGCACAAACATGGACAACGAAACATCGATTCGTTTAATTGAAATGTATGGATCTTTTAAAGAGTTATGGGATCCTCGACAAAAGGAATACCATAATAAAAATAAACGTGAAGACTTGTGGAATGAAATAGCCAACAATTTTGATCTTCCCAAGAAGGAATCAAAGGCTAAAATGAAGTCTTTTAAGTTCCTATAGACGAGAAATGAATAGAGAAAAAACAAGCAATCTTCTAAAAAAATATACGTGTGGTACTCGGGGACTCCCGCGGTAAAGCTATTGCATAGCATTTTTTATCAACTTATGCAATAAATAAAAACAATCTAAATAAAATATTTAAAAAGTACTTCCAATGAAAAGAAGTCGCATATAGAATCATTTTTTATCAACTTAGACAATAAATAAAAAAATTAAAAAAACTAAATATAATATTTATAACGTACTTCCCATGAAAAGAATTCGCAAAAAGAAAGACATGACCTTGGGATTGATCCAAAATCGCAAACATTAGTTGGCTTTGTCCAAACTAGAGCGCGGCAGAAATGTGTCCTACAAATGCCGCGTGTTGCTGCCGCGCTCTTGCTGCTCAATGTTTGGACACACCTTTAGCATAAGGCATCTAATTTCTTTCTTTGGACGCCTATCAACTGGCCACCCTGTATATGTATATATACTCAGGATGAAGTTACTATATCCGTGGTAACAGTGCCCGCCTTCCACAACGTATTTTTTAAAAAAAGAAAAGAAAAACAATTGTTAAATACTTCTTTTATTAATAACTTATGAATCAGCGATAACACAAACAACAAGGTTTCACTATGGCTTGAAATGGTTCTTTCAAATCCAGTTTCAGTCGACATACCTGTGAAAAATAAAGGTCTTGTTAATCATGGTTCACAAATAGATTTATGATGATGCTATAGATAACACTTGTTTCTCGCCGGATTGAGGTTTACCGAAAATTTACATAACAGTAACCTCACCTAGACAAGATTTTGATCTTTCCAAATTCGTTTTCTCGTTAACACTAGTTACTAACAAGCAATCTTATACGACTTTGGACTGTTCATTTTAATTAAACATAAGTAATAATCACCTTAAAAAATGAGGGCTGGCACTATTGTGTAGGTCCACCTGTGAAAATAAGAATCTTATTAAATATAGTTTACAGAAAAATAATATCTTTTTATACTTTTGATCATGTTCAGCCATCCAAGGAAGTTAAAATGCGTGGTAATCAGGGTTGCGCATTCATAAAGCATTGTATCATCATCCAAATTTCGATATTTATTATTTTACCAATCATAATATAATTCATGTCAGGATAAAAGGGCATTCTTGTGAACATAAGTACATGTTAGGTATACTGATTCTACATAAATACTTAGGTTATCATCTCAAGGAAAAAAATACCTACATATGATAAATAATTATAACTGTTTAGGTGAATGAGGTAACACACTTTGATCTCATTCCAAACATGCGAAAAATTGGCTTTTGTTTTGAGCATGAATAAAATGTAATTGGTTTTATTTGAAGGGGTAGGGGGGGGGGGGGGTCAACCTTCAGGCAGTAAAATATTTATAGTGATATTTACCTTTGGGGAAGTGATGTATCTTTCTTGAGATTACGTCTACTATCCAATCGACTGTGAGGAGTGTGAGAACTCTGTAGTTTAGCCTGAAAAAAGAAAAACCATGGTAAAGTTTTTTGTTAAGAAAACAGGAAGCCTTCAAATATGTGTAACATGGTATCAGATAAAATGGTAGGTGAAAATTCAGCAAAACCTTTCAGATTGGTGCATGACAAATAGTTCATCATTTAAGTTTTGTAAAGGGATTTTAATAGGATGTGTCTTCTAAAACATGCACAACTCCAGTTCTTAATAAGAGTGTAAATCAATAGAATTGTAAAATATTAAGGGCTCAAATGATGTAAAAAGTTTTAAGAAAATTTCAAGATATTTACCTTTTGAGAGATCCAAACATGGTAATATATGAAGAATTCACAATACAGCAACAACTATAACAAAACAAATATATTATAATTAAATCTGCTTTGAAACAATAAAATAAAAAAAACATCATTGAAATTAATACTTACTATTCATGACATGGTATGTGTACATATGGTGAGAATATTGCAGCAAATAAAAAATAATAATTGTAAAGTTAAATTTTATTGGACACTGGCTTTCTATCTGAGTATAATAAAAAAAATCAAATAGAAAGTCAATGGCTTGTCCGATGCAACATTTATCGCTTGCGGTGAAGCTGCAGTGTGTTGCGGCGGATCCAGGTAGCACGGCGGGAACCTCCCTTGGTCTGTGAGAAGCGATGACCCTTGCCAAGACCACGAGAACTGCGGCCAGCAGATGTGAGACCACGCATCTCGCGGTGCTTGTGGACAGCATTTACTATCCAGTTGATCTTGGGGTCCCTGCGGATAGCCTAAGAAAAGAAGGTATGGGTGAGTATTTTCCAAAAGCAAATGTTTAGTGTTGCTGTTCATTATTTTATCAGATTAAATGGTAGGTGAAGATTCAGCAAAACCTTTCAGATTGGTGCATGACAAATAGTTCATCACTTGAGTGTTTTGTAAGTTTTAAAGGTATAGGCTATTGGGCATAAGGTATAAGAATTGTCTCAATATTTACCTTGTGTGAGGGGTCAACTAGGATGACTTCAAAATATTTGTATGAAGAATCCTGGGCCACCCAGTAAGAGTTCAGCACACGCAAACCTCCACAACGACGACCAACACGCTCCTGTGAAAAAAATAAACATTTAATCACCAATTTTATGGCCAGATTTAGAATTCATTATAGACATAAATCTACCTCTTACACAAAAGAGTGATTTTGCCAACCACATGGAAGTGTTATAAATAAACAATTATACTTGTCATTTCTAAGAACACATGTAAGTCGTATACCAAGGAACTCATTACTGTTACCTTATTTATTTAATCGTTAATCTGTAACTAACCTCAAAATAAAAATGAATTAGCGAAAGAAACTAACCTCGGCAATGGACTGTAAGTTGCGTGTAGGCTTCAGCTGGTTCACACCCTGGCTCTTGGGTTTACCGTAGGTGGCGCCCTTGGGCACGGGGCGCTTGCGGCCACCACGACGTACACGGATTCTGAAGACAACGAATCCTGCAAATAAAACCACATGAGTATCCCCCTTTGGTATATAAACCACGTGTGCCAAACAATATATGCCGGTTTAAATGGTAAATTCCTTACCCTGCTTAGCGCGGTATCCCAGCCTCCTCGCCTTGTCGGGCCTTGTAGGCCTAGGGGCGCGATGCATACGAGTCAACTGGCGGTACTGCCATACTCTCACACGCAAGAGGAATCGCATCACATCGCTCAACTTTTTTCTGTACAACTCTTGGATATATCTGTACGCTCCCATCTTGGACAGGTGCCTGTGGCAGACCTAGCAACAAAATCAATACATATTGATCAGAAGTCACATCATCGGTCTGGCCACCAATAGAGCGATTCTACACCCATCATGTATGCCATCACGAAACCACTGAAATATTCGAATCAAATAATAAATACACTGAAAAACTAAAACTTTCAACGGTTAATTCACTTATTAAATGAACAAAACTTTGAAATAGTGGCTGATAACTTAAATATATTAAGATAGAATTTCAACGTACGTCTCGCGTACTCCACAGGTAAACCGGAAAAGAAAACTGACAGAGTGACAGCAAGTTTTGAATCAATGGTCGACTGTCAGAGACAATTTTTTTTGTCCCTGCTGAGAATTTTCTTCGGACTGACTATTTGTCATAAGGGTTGCTACACACATAGACAGGCATTGTCGTTCTGCCAGTTTTGCTGAACAACGAAGCCGTCCCGAAGCAATTATTGCACTAGTTGGCTTGTGGCGTTCGGATACTTCCTTCAGGTCCAACAACTCTTTCACAGCATCGTCACTTATTATTATGGCCATTGAGATATTTCTACGGAGACGGCCCACACTGACACGTAGAACAAGCTCAACAAGCTGAGTAGACAATAGGTATAAAAAATGGTTTAAAAAGTTTTTTTTTTAATACTAACCAAAGGGCCATTAAATATTACAATAAAATTATATTTTATTTCACATAGGCCTACATGGGCACTGATAAAATATCGAGAAAGAACGTAGTTTCGTCCTAAGGAGAAGGACTGGCAAGAAACCTGATGGTTACTCCTTTAACATCATCAAATCAAATCATTTATTTCAATTAGACCATTACGGGCACTTTTGAATGTCAAGAAACAAAATGAATCCACAGTCCCGGACACACACAAGGCATAATAACTTGTGATAGTGCTGTAGTTGCCCATTCCAAAGCGTTGATCTCTATGGAGAAGAATGGGCAAGAAACTCCATGGACACTATTTAAATTATAATATTTTTACAAAAATTATTTACATCATTCATGTTGAGATAATACAAATATGTGAGAACGTTGTAGAAAGACATGCACAGTAAGAGCGTCCAGAGTATTTTTTTTTAAACCATCAGAGAGAGGACAACGTGGGCCCGACAATAAGTCATTATTTCATTTTATAAACAAGTTTTTAGGATTCTATAAGGCCCACAATCTCCACTTATTCACACAGAATCGGCAAAAAAAACAAAATGTTCCAGTTCAAAAGCTTTTAAGTTAGTGTTTTGGGCAGAACGTACTGGTTATAGAGGTGTTACACATAGCCATATCGAAAGTTTGGCTTGTTTCAAAGTGCCGCCCGCCCAATGAACCCAAGCTGTATTTTTGCCTTATCTTCCTTTGTTATAATGCTTTCTGTCAAAGTAAAGCTCATTTACAACCAAAATCGACATTTAGTACAACCATCTCCAACTCTTTTTTTCCTACTTTCACTGACTGTGACGGATTATCTTTTTCCGACTTTTTCGAACAACTCGCAGCTCCGATGGCGTCTCCTTGTCGCACCCGATATTTTCGTTTTGGAATTATAGAACAGTAATGAAAATGTGTTGGACTAGATTTATAATCTAAGTTGAGTTGGTCCGTTTGTTTTTTTATGTGGTTTTTGTTTACTGCACATACAGACGAATTTTATTCATAAATATCCATGATTAAAAATCTGTTTGACAAGGTGTGACAGTAAATTTCAGAACGAAAACAACGGTTCGTATTTTTTGGTTCGTTTCGTAAACTTCGTATGTTACGCCGCCATCTTGAAAGCGTAATTGTTGTCATGTTTACGTTGTGTGTGAAAGGTGAAATTTATGATTTTTGATAAATTGTCGGGTAAATTTCAATTAATTTAGTAGCTAATACATGCCCAAACAGTTATTATTATGTGAAAAATATTTTCATGAAGTTGGAAGAAATAGGCGTCTCTGAAAATTGTGCTTGAAGATTAGGCGCCAAATTGCACATAGTCGTTACCAATTATTGTAATAAACTGCCCCTATGGGGCTACTTCGTGTATTCGCGTTAATTTGGCTTACCGTGGAAGTTAATGTTGGTGCTTAAGTCATAGTTTATATTTCAGAACAAGGTTGATGTAAGTACAAGCCGGAAGCAGTAAGCCATCACAATGTTTTACGCACATTTCGTGCTGGCCAAGAAAGGCCCTTTGGCCAAGATTTGGCTGGCAGCTCACTGGGACAAGAAGCTGACGAAGGCCCATGTATTTGAGACCAACATTGAAAAGTCAGTTGATGGTATCCTGAAGCCTAAAGTGAAGATGGCTTTGCGTACATCTGGCCATCTGTTGCTGGGAGTTGTGAGGATTTACTCCCGAAAAGCCAAATATTTGCTCCAAGATTGTAATGAAGCTTTTGTCAAGATCAAGGTATGTTATTTTTTTTGTAAAACTATGTGACTTGTTTGTAAACTACTCTACAAAGCTCACTGTCATAATACATTATGTTGCTTTGTCAAGTTTCATGATAGATAATCAGAACTGAATAGAATATCACTTAAGACTTTTCTTCTAAGTATTTTAACTTCCATTGAATTTCTTAAAACTATAGCTTGTGCCCTGTTGCAAATCAAAACATTATGCTGTGTCAATAAGCACAAAACATACAATGTATGAAGAAATTATGTGTTATTTATCCGAAAACAAGTTATATGCATGTGGTGTTTCTTGTAGATGGCCTTCCGGCCTGGCATGGTGGATTTGCCTGAAGAGCACAGAGAAGCTGCCATGAATGCTATCACTCTGCCTGAGGTCTTCCATGACTTTGACACCGCTATGCCTGAACTAAAGTGAGTAATTTTTGTAATTATCTGGATTTTCTTCTGGTTGTTGAGTTTTGATTACTGTGAATCATGGTAGGTTAAGGGACTGATAGGAAAATATATTGTAATAAAAGTACAAATTATAACCTAAATATTTTATGTAAATACTAACTTCTACTAGCGGCTTACTCCCATTGTGATTGGATATTATCCTATGGGAATGTCTAAAATAGAGACTAAGACACTTATGAATAATGTACCTACCCATTAGTGAACGAATTTTCGAAACAGATTTGTAGCTCCACAAGTAGATTAGGAAAATCTTAAATAATAATGTTTGCGCTATGTTAAGTATTGTGCCAAAATTGGACACACAGTTGTAGCAGTTTTTATCTCTAATAACTACAACAGAGAGATCCAATTTAACAAGGTGTTGATTAAAAAAAAGTATACACAAACATCTTAGAATTTCCTATTTTTGCTTGAAGTTTGTAGTGAGCTTTGATCTGTCAATAGAAATGGTGCAAAATGTTTGATTGCAATTGCAATATTAAAATTAATGCCAAAACCAATGTGCTTAAAAAAGTCACTGCCGGCTTCTCTATTCCCCAATCATTATAATGGATATTTTCAAGGTTTGAGTGTTCCACCCTACCTGACCACATCATCATCTCACACCAAGTGAGTTGTGGCCAAATTCAAGTGAATTTATCCAAGTCACATTGTACAGCGGGTCGAGTTCAAGTATTTTAGTTACAGATTTATTACAATTATTTACCCCCCCATGCCCCTTGTCAGCAAAAGTAAGCAAAGCTGTTATGCCTTCCCCCATGCTTACATAAACATTTTCAATTGTTCTGTATTGTTTTTTTTTTTAAATATTATAATAATTATAATTTTAAAAATAAGAAAATAGATTTAGGATAGAGATTAGATTTTATTGATACGGTATTCAACATAGAGTAAGGAATTTCGCCACACTTCGTTAACTAACTTTTGTACTTTCGTACTTGTATGAGATTTTTTAAAACTTTCAAACAATTTTATTAAACTTTTAATACAACTTGGATTTGTCTATTTGAAACAAAATCTTATTTAAATGTTTAACTTTGGCTAATGAAATCAACAGTAACACAAATGTCAACTTGCTTTTGCTTCCAATGGCTCTGTTTAAGCTTACTAAGTTCTTATTAGATCTTTCTTAGCATTTTTTGTACTAAAAATTTAAAGTAGCTATATTCTCTCGCTAAGAAAATCGATGTTTCCGTATAGAGTTACGGATCCCTTTATTGTATGTCTGTCTGTCAAGTCCCTGTATCTCGGGATTATATTATTTGAAGCTACATACATCCTGTATAGACTTCTTATGACCTAAAACTGAATAAAAGATGTGATGGGCATAATTACAATACTCAAAATAGGTTTGTTGATTTGATAAGGAAGAATCATGTTTCATTAGGTACTGTTTGTAAATATAAATGTATATACAGGGTGGCCAGTTGATAGGCATCCAAAGAAAAAAATTAGATGCCAAGGGGTACCTATATAATATATATGCTAAGGGGTACCCAAATTACCCCTATGTATGTTCCGCGATTATTTGTAGTTTAGGAGCTAGAATTTTTTAAGTAATATTATCAAAAGACAATTTCCTCCGTAGATGTAGATTGTACATTTCTGTGGTAAGGCAGCTCTTTGAAAAACTTTTGTAAGGTGTTTTTAATAAAATTTTGTAAACTATCTACCATATTTTTTTATCATAAAAGTGGCAAAAATAAAGAAATCACAAGTTATAACAATAACTGTAAAAATACCTTTATTGCTATCAACGCTAATTACAGAAAATAAACCCATCAATCTCTATACTTTTTTACCGATTTTGTCTGTTGAAGGTCCATATAAGTTTTTAAGATCATTTAGAAACCTCTGGCACCCCTAACTTATTATTTTTAAGCTCTGAAGATTTTTGATTATCAAACTCTAATGATAATTTTGAACTTTGGACTAATTTTGTGGTAAGTTCTACAATGCCTAGGCAAACGGATTTTTTTTGCATGGTAGCTATTGCTATCGCTAATAGATTCCACAAAAAAGAATATCCAAAAATGATAGAAATAAAGAGATAAAAAACAATGTTAGGTGAACATTTTGAAAATAGTACAAAAAAATGTTAGCTCCTAAACTACAAATAATCGCGGAACATACATGGGGTAATTCAGACACCCCTTAGCATAAGGCATCTATTTTTTTTCTTTGGACGCCTATCCACTGACCACCCTGTATATATAATTACTATGAGCACTGTTCTCTTCAAATTATTTTTTCCATTTATTTGTATATCCTTGGCATATCTCTGTCAGACTTCTGGCACTTGAAGCTACCAGAAGTGCGAAAGTTTAACAGACAGTCTTATCAAGGGGTAAAACCCGGTGTATGGGGAAAAAATGGGGTTACCCTTTTGGTTGAGGGCATGGTGGGAAGGGGGGATCTGGATATGGTATTCCCAGTACTAACTGAGCTGTGGTTAGAATCTGCATGCTCCTACTTTTAAAATAAAAATACTGGTGGAAATGGAAAAGGCTAGGATGATGTTGCCAAAAGCTACTCCATAATAGTTTGATTTGCTGCTCCCCTAATTCGTTTATATTAATGTGCTGTATTCGATGTCGAGAAATGAGGTCAAACAACCATGATTTTATGTCAGAATTGAATGAATTTCAGTGTCAGATTTTTCTAAAAAAACTTTACATTTCAGTGAGGTCGACATTGAAGCCCAGTTCTCTCTAAATCAGTCAAGAGCTGAAGAGATTACGATGCGCGAGGACTATGGCTCCTTGAATCTGGTCACCCATGATGATGGGTTTGGAGACATGGGGTTCGATACAGACAACCCGGATATCATGCGTGAAGCTATCGGCAATGAAGGTGGATTGGAACAGGTATGAAATAAAATAATGAGCAAATGAAAAATTCATTAATGTTTTGAAACAATTATTTCCTGACTATTTTTTGCAGCACGCCATCAGTCTGCAAAAGTTCTTAATTTGTAGTTTGGTGCAGTTTGGTTTCTCCGGATTATTCACAAACGAATCCTTTTTTCAGAGTAACTTACTCTTTGCTGATGGGTCATCCCTTGAGTTGGCTGGCAAGGATGGTGGTGTAGGCAGCTTGTCGGGCGGAGTGCCCACGCTTGAGCCGGAGCACCCGCGCCGCATGGAGGCCGCTCCGCATGCGCCCATGGATGACGGCTTCGGAGGAACTATTGGAGATGTCGCGGATTTTGGACGTAAGTACAATTGTTAAAGCCAATATCGCCAAACAAATAAGTCTACTAGTTTGAACTTGGCTGAAACGCACTCCATGGATTCACACACGCTACTTCTCGAGTTCAGGACCGATCAATGATAAGGCTGGATAAAGTTTAAACCTCGGTCTAGAATTTTTAGGTCTAAACGCAAAAATGTCTGTCGGGGCGGGTAGACTCTACTTACCATGTGGATTTTTGGTTTTTTAGGAAATTAGACGAAAATATCAAAGAGGTTTTCCCTAGGCGTTCGATATGTATGAAAAGAAATTGGAATTACATTACGGAAATGTTTAGCTTAGAAAATATTAACTTTCTGAAATGACTTTATCAGTCAAGTCCAGTTTGGCTTGAGATTTCAACTATTGGTATTATATTGTTCAGTGCTAAGAAATATGATTTTTTGTTTAAACTCACTGTAACTTCTGTATGTCTAGATGCTGGCGGTCTGTTCGAGGGTGACCTCTTTGGGGAGGTGACTGGCGGTAGCAGCTCAGCCGCGGCCGCATCAGGCATGCCCGGCACTTCCGCACAGCCTCAGTCGCTCCAGGTAATTGCTTCTTGTTTTGAACAATAATAAATGCAAAGACAGTTTAAAAGATCATACATACTACTTACCCTGTCATTGACGTGGCTACAGCTCAACTGATTTAAAAACAAACAACAATACCGTACATTCCAAAAAATATTAAGAAGACCCGATAGTGAGCACTGAGCAGTAGCAGGTAAATCGAAAATTACCAAAATCTATTTTATCATACTTAGCAATCGGTTCTTATATTTTCTCTTCAGGCAAAGACTTTTTTTGGCAATATATCGTTCTCTTTCGTTTCACTACAAGTAATCAGAGTCCTAGGGGTAGTAATAGTTTGACAACTCGTGTTCCCAAGTACCACATATTCGAATTCATCTTCATCCAGTTAGACTGGAAGTTGAACTCAAAATAGTCGGGTAAAGATCGTATGATGGTGAATGTTGATACAATTATCCTGCAATGCAATATACTTAGTTGTGGTACAATAAATAGGCCGAGATTGACGCGGCTGGCGTTGGCGGAGGAGACACTGGAGGTGACGTGGCAGCTGCAGACGCGCCGGACTCCGACGATGATATGGGAGACCACTACGATGCTGGCAATTCACCGCAGCACAGGTCAGTATATACTATTGGGTAGGACGAGCACAAGAGTCCAAACACATTGTCAAAGTAAGAAGTTCAGAAATATTGCACTAAATCGCGACTATTATCATTATAGGCGCATGATGCATTGAAGTCATAGTAATAGTGTAGTCAGTGCGCCCTGCATTACCTAACTCTACTTTCTGACTTATTTATTTTGATATAGTCTTTCTGTCTCTCATTGTCTTCACACCTAATGTTAAACTATTTTAATCTGAAGTGAGATTAAAATAGTTTAACATTAGCAAGCACGCTTTACTGATTAACCTTTTGACCGCCAGAGTAATAACGCTTCGCCGTGCCCTCCACGCCAAGCCACAAATTCAATGAAATCAAATGTATCAATAAAACACGTTAAAGTAATGATTTAATATGTTTATTTTGTATTTTTCTATGATCTGTTTCTTGGCATCTATAGATGTCGGTGGCGCACAGGGCACGCTTGCGCATGGCATCTATACATGCCATTGGCGGTCAAAAGGTTAATAAACTGCCAATTTTGTCAACAACTTAGAAGGAAGATAAATCTCTAAAAGCATATTGTTTTTTAAATGGTCAATGATTATTCTCAAGTAGTCTTTTGTGTACAAGAAAATTAACAACGTGTTATGTTTCAGTTGGGGAGGGTCCCCTGTCCCCGACAGCGTGGCGCCGCCGCCCGTCCCCGTGCCGCCGTCTCCGAGCCCACACATACCTATGGTAACTTTTTATTAAATAAAGAAAGGGAATAGAATGTGACTTAAGTTTAGTTAATGTGAAAGTTAAAAGCTTCTTCTATGTTCTCTTTTAGACCACTAACGCGAATTATACAAATCAATTGACTTGTGTGGTGTGACGGTCGTTTGACCAGGCGGCGTCCCGCGCTACCGCGCTACGTTTACCGATCCGTCATCTTCACAGATATTTTTATTTGGTCTTAAAAGTCCATACATAAAACTAGGTCATAATCGCTAGGATGTCGACCACGACGTGGTCCCGGAGCCTGGCCCACGGCCGGCCAGCGTGGAGCCGGCGGCGGGCGGCGTGTCGGAGCGCGTGGCCGACAACACCACGCTGCTGCACAACGATGAGGAGTCCTTCGCGCTTGCACCTGTAGACGCTACTGTGCTTAAAGGTACTGCTACCTTACCATGACGTGTTAAAGCAGAACTTATTCCGCTGACGGAAAGAGACAGAGCTATACAGGGTGTCTAGCACCATCTCTTTATCACACAGGAATAAGAACTGCTATAAGATGTCATGGTAATCCTGCTGTGCAGCTTAACTTTCTTACTTGGGCGTATCCATAAAAATATGTGATTTTACTAATATAAAATCAACTTTATTCCAATCAGCATAGAGTTAATTTTGTATCTTGATTTATATGCAAAATGAAGTGGTAAATAAAATATAGTAGGTTGGAGACATAATTATAACTACATGAAATAATATTTTTCTTTCTTTAAAAAAAAGTCGCCCCACAGGAATTTCTCCTGTATCGTGGGTGCGTTTACAAACATTTAAATTCACATAAACAAATAGACAGCCGGACCCGAAACAACAACCTGTAGCCCATACAAATATTTGTTCCGTGTGGGGATCGAACGCGTGATACGCAGTGCAGAAGTCGATCTCTGAGCCACTGCGCCAACCGAGTCGTCAAATCAAGTTGTTATTATTCATCACCATCGATTTAACTCTTATGTCGACTGATATAACTCACCAATCGAATTAATTATAATTCTATTAATCAGGAATAACAAAAACGAAGCGCAAACGTAAGCTGATCGTCGACGAAGTGAAGAACATATCTGGAGAAGAGATGAAGAATCAGCTTAGCAACACATCAGATATCGTAACGACGTTGGATCTCGCGCCGCCGACCAGACGACTGATGCATTGGAAAGAGACTGGAGGCGTCGAGAAACTGTTCACCTTACCGGCTAGGCCCATACCTTCTAGAGTACTATTTAAGGTTAGTGAATGAGGCAGTAAACCATAAATAATTGTAGTTTTATATCATTAATAATGTTTTAAAAGAGGAAATGGCTGAAAATAACTAGAATTAAGCCTCTTTTCTACAGTGTTTTATACAAGGTGTATAAAATAAACGGGTAAGCGTAGTTAACGGGTACGTGAGCACCCGTTTTGCAATGAATAATTGTGCATTTTACTCAATCATGCCTGTTGGACAAGACAGCATGCTGTTTAGCCACGCTCACCAGCGAGTTCCAGCCAGCGCGCAGCGCCTAGTTCAACCTTAAAGCTCCATTTACACTACTTGGAAAGGGTGTCAGTCAATCATGTCCGTCGCCTTGTTAGCTTACTCTGCTGGCAAAGGTCTCCCCCATTCTGTTTTACCTATTTGTTTTGGTATTTTAAAATGTTATATTGTTCCCAGAAATACCAGCGCAACATGACGCTCCGCAGCGAGGCGGAGGAGGGCGAGGTGGGTCGGTCGCCCGACCCGGCCGAGCCCGCGCGCCGCGGCGGCAGGAAGCGCCGCCACGACGAGGTGAGGCTCTTATACACCTACATCTTATTTTATGGAAATTATAACTTTTATGGAAATTTTGCATTTAAGTGAAATTTTTCAAAAAATAGTTACATAATATTCGTCCTAGTTTAGTGACGCATCACAATATGTTGGTACATCTGTACCACTTCAGCAGACGGACAGGCCACAGAGGCTGGTTTACAATTATCACAACAGTTTTTTTTTTTTTTACCAACACAATATCCAGTACACCATCGTTCTTTTTGCACTTAACCCCTTGTATGCCGGAACGTAGATCTACGCGAGACACAATGCGTTTTTAATTGTTGTCTGTAATTCCGGCATACAAGCGGTTAAATGTCTTAGAAAGTAGGGCACTGTCGGTAAACTAAAATTGTCTGTGGAAATTGTATAGAAAAAACAAAAAGGCGACTATACTCCGACAAAAATGCATGTACCACTATTTAGTACTGCAACAGAGAACAATTTAACTAACCCGTTTCCTTTGTTATGCTATCGGATAGCAGCGGGAAGCGTTTTACTCGACGCCTAGCGCTGCAGCTGAAGAGGTAACTATATAACCAGAGACGGGTTTATATGCAACGTTACATCATCGAAATATGCATCGATTAAATACTGCATTCTTAACTTTAATAAATAGTAGTTCCAAATTCTGAGAAGTACGATTTAGCCTTACAATAATTAAAATGTTTTTATAAATTGAAAACTACCATTGTATTCCCCTTGAGATCAACACAGGTTATTACCCTATCCCTGGGCTCAGACACACTTTTCCAATTTGAATTAAAGGAAAAAATGCATCCAATTTTAGCTAAAATAAGCATTTTCTTAAAAAATATATATAAATTTATACAACTGCATATGATTTTGTATATAATCTGGTCTCTATACATATACAAGGAGCAGTTTTGCATCCTCGTCAAAATTTAGGTGGTCATAAAATAAATAAAAAATCAATTATAATATATATATCTATCAAATATATATAAATATGGTACCTTGGTCAAAATATATGCTGCTTTTCATAGTAGTTTAAACATGTTTTGCATTTGATTGTGGGTATGAAAGCTCAACGTATGTGTGTTATAAGGCAAGTTATCAGACAGGCCGCATGTGATTTGGCACTAACCAATGTCGATAAAACAATAATAAGAGAAAAAAGCATTAGCATAATAATAATACCTCCTTGAATTTCACGAGGATGCAAAACAATAGCTTGTATATCATTTATCTTAAAATGTATTGAGAATAAAAGCAGTGACTTTATTTCAGTATTTCAAATTAATATTGAAAGAACTTATTTACTACCGATATTAATATCTCTGACTTGGTTTTGGTGGGTCTTCTCGAAGTAGTTGGATAGGTAACATCAACATAATCTAGTCTTTAAACATGAATTATATTGTGACATGTAAGTATTTAAATTTTTCAACCTAAAGAAATTAATAACATTTCTCAATAATGGCAACATTTTACAGACCATGCTGCCACCTGAAACCCCAGCGCCTCTTCCGACTGCTGAGTTAGAACCTCCTACACCAGTACCTCAGGAATACGAACCTTCTGTCGGTAAGTGTACACACGCCCTAACTCTCTGCTTCATCTCACCGGGATATGGTTTGCAATGCCAACATCTCATTCAATATTTCAGCATGAATACCTACTCTACCATGTCTTGGTTACCTTCAATCCCGTATTTATGGTGAACCAATGTTCCGCAACTTTGTTGTAGCAACAGCATTTCGTGTTGCTAGCAACACGTTTCACACCCAACCATGCAAAAGGCTGTTGTTGCACCAAAGTTCTGAAACTTTAATTTTTCATGCATTCGAGGCTTTCATGATGATTTTATAACATTTAAAAAAATGTCTAACCATTCTTCTTTTGATATCACCCATTTATGATCTATCATAACCATTCAATGAAATTCAATGACTTTACTACTGATGGAAACCTTGATCCCAAATTAATTAGAAGTGCCATCAACATTGATTGAAACAACTATAACATTTTGATATCCATACACTGACAAAAAATAAAATAAAATCTATAAAAAAATTATATCATAATAATTTCATGGGAAATGTTTACCATAAATTAATTCATTCATTCTTCATTCAAAATCTCATTTTCATGACAAACATGCTTATTGAAATATAGGCCTTATTTACACACCAGTAAGGCCTATACCGCTAGCTAACAGATATTCATAGTAAACATTTTCTAACTAATGTACATAATATGCTACCTAACCGCACTCAATTAACACTGGATCGTATGGTGCACGGTTAGAGCCCGACCCGGCGCCCGAACCCGCCGCGGTCCCTCTGACGCCACGCCCCGACGTCGACGTGGAACTACCTCCCACTCCAGGTACTAACACCCGTATATTTAGTTATTTGTTTCGTCGTCTCAAGCGTGAAAGCCTGCGTTCGATTCCCAGGACGGTTTAAATGTTTTTGTGTGTACCTATAGAATTGTGATTGACTATATTATGATACTTCCGTATCTCCCTGTCTCAATCTGTCTATAGCAAGGCTGGCCAATGGATTTTCCTGGAGGGCAAAATCTTTTAGTTTGCGGCGGCGCCGGGCCACAGACTATGGCCATTCATACATAAAATATTATACACATACAAAAGTAAGGAACCAAAGTTGGAATTCCGGGTTGATTTTTTTTTGGAGGTAGGAAATGTGATTCTAAATCAGACCGAAATTCCAACTTTGGTTTGTGCGGCGGGCAAATTCAAATGTCTTGGCGGGCCACTTGGTGGCCCGCGGGCCTGGCATTGGCCAGCCCTGGTCTATAGCAATGAAGAGAGAATGCATACACTGACAAATCTCACAGAGTGACTGAATAATGGTGAATAGGATTGTGTTAGTTTCTTTAAACATCTCTTTATGACTTGTGGCATTCCATACATATCGGTCGCCTTGCTTCAAACCGCAAAAGTCACGTCAAAGAGACAAAGCAATTACAGATAAAATGGTCACAAAGTGATAATTAATAAATTATTAACTGCGCCTGTGACCCTAAACGTGATTCATATTATAATCTTACTATATTCTGCTAAAGGAGCCACCTTAGGCTCTAAGCACATGTGATAATTCTAATCAGCTCTTGATCAGAGCATTGAAATCAATTGTTCATCAAAAACGTTTTGGCTGAGCCAAAAAGAAATTATGAAAAGGAACTACGTTTCCTGTCAAACCAGATACTTTATCAGCTTCGAAATGCACTTTTAACTTTTTATTTAAAATTCGTAAAGTCCATCCAAACGTGGCCTAGAAGATATCGCTATCAGCGATGAAGCTGCAGTTGTACCCATAGAATTAGCAATATTGTGAAATAACTGTGTAGAATTTGAAAAGAATGTTTTGTGTCTGTAACTTGAGTAAAATATTTTTGCAGGTATGCTGAGTGCACTGGGCGCTCCGCTAACCCCGGGCGCCATGACGCCGGGAGCGATGACCCCGGGAGCCCTGGGCGCGCTCACACCCGGCACGCTGCTGCAGGGAGGACTCACGCCGGCCGGACTACATCACGGAGCTATGACACCTGGTGAGCCCATGACCACGATACATGCATAAGCGACAATAGAGGCAAAGAGTCGCTGCGCGGCAACGGTACCGGGGGGACACCCCTTTTCCTGTAAGCCCTTGGCTCAGCGCACCTGCGGTTAGGTTAGGTTGTGTGCAGCGGAAGTCGCACTTGTTCCCGCTGCCCCCTGACTCAAGTGTGAGAACGAACACCGGTGTGGTTTTAATCAGTAGAGTCTGACAGACCCCCCCGTCCTCCCCAAGGACGGAGGACATCCATGAGGATTTCCACATCGACAACAACAAAAAAAAAAAGGTTGTGTGCCCCCCCCCCCCCCCGCTTCCAGAGCGAGCCGGTTACTGTTGGGAAAGGGCCGCAATGTATGCGTGGGCGGTATTGTGCGACAATAGAGCAAATAACTCAACTCTCTTATTCAATGGCGTTCATGTACATTTTATTGTCTATGGATTGTTTTAGCTAATGTCCGATAAGTGATTGGTCGCTCAACCACGGACACCATGATAATTTTTTATAACAACACTAATATTTCATTTTGGCATTATACATATTTACGCGACAAATCTTGGCAGTCGCGGTCAAGAACATGTATAGAGTGGTGAATATTTTAGTGCTAGTAAAGAATTGCTACTAACACCAAACCAGGTCTTGTTATCTCGCTTCGCGGTTGATAAAAACTTTAATAAAGTATGTCTTGGGTCCGGGTTTGCGGGTTGAACAAAAGAGATACCGCGGCCAGGAACACAATCGGCAAAACAAGGAACATTATTTGGAGAGAGTTATTTAATGATTTCCCATACGAAAAAAAGTATGTCTTGGGCCTAGGTACAGAAAACTGGAGAACTCTACTATCTATATTTGCAATCGTCAATGATTATATGTGAGATCAATGAATCTTGAAAAATCTTTATTGTTTTACAATTCGCAAATTCAGAAACGTACCTCCGTAATCCTCAGAAACTTAAAATATAATTATTTATTTGCAGTTGGTTTACAACATGGCGGCATGACGCCTGCAGGTCTGCACCACGGGGACAGTCAACACGTCGACCTAGGACTCTCTGCGGGCGGTATGACCCCGGCAGGGTTACATCACGGAGGTCAGTTAACGAACTAATTGGGAACCCAGGTACTCCCCGAGCGCTCGTCAGTACTAAGTCGTTACTGGCCTTTCTCGGGGAGTTGGGGTGGATCAAATGATCAATTTTCCCACACGTATGCAAAATACTCGCTTTGGACGTTGAGTTGCTTATTACACAAAACAGGTTTACCCACATAAGGAACAATCTGACCTTATTAGGCACATTCGAATCTATATACTACCTAAAATAAAAGAATTCTCGACACCATAATATAAATTATAGAATAGTCTTTTTTTATGCTGTTCCACTAAAGTTTTACTTAAACAAATACATTTTCAGGAATGACGCCAGGTCTACTAGACGGCGGCATGACGCCGGCGGGTCTGGTGCACGGGGGTCTCACTCCCGCTGGGTTACATCACGGAGGAATGACGCCAGGTATGCTTTTGACTCTTTACAACATTGTCTTCCTAACGTAATTGAACATCACGTCTGATAGCACATTTCATCTTGTGCTGAAAAAAATAGATAAGCATTGAGCATTAGCTTGCACGCCGTGACTGCGTCAAGTACGTCACCAGTCAGTATGATGCTGTGCTATGGGAGCCCATAGCACAGCACTGGTTTTCAGTCGTCAATCAGTGAATATAACGTACGGAAGTCAAGACAGCATACATAATGATGACAGAATAAAGACAGAATACAATGATGGATCTTTATGATTTTATGGTACAGGCATTTTCAAAAATTCCACAAGCCTTGCGTAAAGTTGTTTTTCTTTATCTATTTAATGGGATGCTCCCTGTATAGCTAAATTCATCTCTTATATAAGACGAATGATGACTTTATTTAATATCTACGACCCCAAGTATGAAAAAGCTAGAAGTTTCTGGTCAAGCTATTCCTCTAGGAAAAAACATGCAATTGAGAATAATTGCAAATCTGTATTGCAGGTGGTCTGGACCACGGCGGTATGACGCCCGCGGGCTTACATCACGGCGGCATGACCCCGGCCGGCCTGCAGCACAGCGGGATGACGCCCGGCGGACTCGCGCACGGCGGGATGACGCCCGGCGGGCTCGCGCACGGCGGGATGACGCCTGCCGGCTTACAGCACGGCGGAATGACGCCTGGCGGTAACGTTAAACTACTATTTTTATGCTTTTTATATAATTGAGAGATTGATCATAAAATACATAATAATCAATTAAAATTTCGGTACCTGGTGAATAATAATATACGCTGCTTTTTAGTAGTTTAAACATGTGAGAGGGCGCGTGAAGATGTATGAGCATCTTGGTTTACAGAGAAAACAGTATAGTCCTAAAGAATCACTTGAAACAGGCAAATTTTTCTAAATTAGTTGAGTGCTTATTCCAGGCGTCCAGCACGGTGCACTCCTTCAGCACGGGCTGGAACAGCTGCCCATGATGCCGCAGCTGGGCGCCGACCACATGAGCTCACTCCTGCGCAGCGAGCCGCACGACCTGCCGCACACCGTGCCCATGGAGCCACTGCTGCACGGCTTGGACGATCATGGAGATTATCAGGTAACTTGCTATCATCAGTCCTAGAGGCGGGGGAGATGACAAGAGGACACTCAACTTCTCAAAAATACATTTTATTTTAGACTTGAAAACCCAGTGTGCCTAATAGTATTCCCACATTTCGCCAAAAAGAAGTCCTATTTAATAAGGGCAAGCCTACTACCATTAACCGGGCACAAATCCAGACTATGTAGCTGCTATTGAGAAATTCCTGATAACACTGCCCGACATAGCAATCGAACTAAGGATCATGCCCAGTTAGCCAACATGCCATGCAACATTGCCACATGTATTTTCCCTTGTTTATGTTACCAACATATTTTATTCTTACAGAACGGAATGCAAATGACGAACTTGGGATACGACGACCAGCACGGCCACCACAGTCCACAGCACGATTACGATTTACCTTTAACGCCAGACAACGTAAGTATACTATCAATTCATCCTAATACAAAGCACAAAAAGCCATACAAATATTTGTTACGTGCGGGGATCGAACCAGAGAGAACGCAGAGCAGCAGTCTTTAGCTCAGCCACTGCGCCAACCGTGTCGTCATAAATGTATTTACATATTTTATTATGCTAGCTAGGTTGTGTGCTATGTTGTTGTATGTAATAAACAGTTATCAAAAATGAAACTTTATTACAAAATATGTTATCAGGCGGAAGAAGGCGAACGCGAGGCTGGTGAAACGGACGAGCAGTTTGAAGAACGAGTATTGAATCGTCGGGCGGCGCAACTGTTCACAGTCATGAAACCCAAACTCGCCATCGGACTACAACTAACCTTCACAGATCTTGCACCTAGACATAATAACAGGAAACAGGTACTTTTAACCATTAAACTAATACAGGATATTTTTACTATCTTTGTTTGCACGCTTATCACTTTACGTGATATGCCGAATATTTATAATGATAACATTTATGCTTTGGTTACAGGTCGCACAAAAGTTCTACAGTTTACTCGTTCTCAAAAAGCATCAAGTATTGAAGTTAGAACAACATGAAACATACGGACCTATCACCATAAGCAAGGGTAATCAGTTTGAAACTGAAGCGATTTAGTACTTGATTAACACATTATTTATAATAGAATGTAATATAAAGAAAATATCAAGACTAGTTCATAAAAAAGATTTTTATGGAAGTGAAGAGATGATGTTTAGTTGTAAAGTTATGGACTTCACGGGGAAACGCGTTGAGCCAAAAATAATGTGTAAGTTTGATCTTGTAGATCGAATTCATGAAAACATTTTATTTTTTAAATATTGGACCAAATAATATTACGAGTGTTGATCTCACAAAAAATCTAATTGCAATGCGTTTTGATAATGTGAAACAGTAGTCGTTCTCATGAATTCGATTTACATGTGATGAGCAGTTTCTATATGGATAATTATGTTTGATAGAAATGTGTAGGAAAATGCCTTATTTTGTTTTGCTGTAGGTTAAGTGAAATTATTGTAAAGATGTTTTACAAAAATTGTTTAAATAGTCAATCATAGAAAAAAATAGTACCTATTTGCTGTATTGTTAACCCCTCTGACTCCCAAATTATGTATGTATATTAACTGTTGCTGCAGCCACAAAGATTATGTTATGCAATGCCCTAAACATGTAACTAAAATGTACCTCTCAAGGAAGTGTAGACATTGAATTTCGTTTATATAGCTTGTTGTCCTTCTATTGGGATTAAGAGATTTAGTGACTGCATGTTAATTGACAAATGATGTAAAATATTTTAGTAGCAGACTGGAGTGATTGAGAGAAATTATGTAAAAGAAATCAAGTGATAACCACAACACCAAATAAAATAAAAGAGTTAATTAACTATAATGTTCCCAAATATGTTAGTATGAATTTGGTTTTTACATTTCTTTGAGATATTTATTATAATTATTGTAATACAAATTGAATGCATACCAAATCCTGATTTATTTTGGTTTGGATTCATTTTGATACTCTCATTTTCTTTTGTAAAATTTCCTAAAAAGCATTATGAATGCCTCAAACAATTAAGTGACTAATGTGTATGTTATTTGGACTTTACTTCTATAAAATTTAAGAGTTTACCTCCGCTCTGACCTAGATTCGTCAATTTATTTCTCCCTTTCATGTTCGGAGGTATCCACTTAGATATTTTTCATAAAAAAAACAAACATATTTGCAATAAATTTGTTGATAAAATCTAGTTTGTTTTATTTTTTGGGGTTTATTTGCGTATACTTGAGTAGTAGCTATTGGAGTGCCTATGTAGTCTAACCACACCATGGCAACCGAATTTGCAGTACATACACATTGATGAACATACATATTGCTGATAATTAGATTTTCGTTCACTAAACGCGTCAGACCTAATTTTTTTTCAATTTAATAGAAATAAGTTCCTAAATAAAAACTTACATTGTTTTAATCAAAAGTTTAAAATACGCTCCTTGGGCGTGGAGTTGCGGATACCAGCCAGTTATACCATACCTACCCACATTTCGCATGTTTTCACAGACTGTTACTTTAGTATTGGAGTGAAAATAAGCCGTTTCATTAATATAAGCAAATGTAGGTTAATAATACCCATAGATTTTAACCATAGGTGCTCTCATCGTACAAAAAAATTGATGAGGCACACTGAGAAGGGTGAGCGAAGTACTCATCTCATTTCCAACAAAATGTATAAACGTGAATGTTTTGGTTGGGATGGTGGATCTTCGGAAATAATTTAATCGATTGAAATGACTAACTACCATGCTTCATTGCTGTACTTAGGTCTACTGGATAGCTACCTAGTAGCTTCTCGTTAACCAAACCATTTCGACAACACAAAATTTAACCACGCCATTTTATGTAACACATTGAGGATGTACCTACTTGTTCCATTTGGCTTGTGTTCAAGATCAATACTTGCAACATAGAGAAGCTTCAATTTTGTTCACTAGACTGGCGAATAAATATACTGTTTCTTAAATTAAAAGCTCCAGTTTGGATTTCCCTGTGCCTTAGGATCAGTCTCCGGGTCCACTGGAGCACTCCTCAAATCAGAGATTTGATTTCGAGCATTAGTACGTTACAAATACAGGGCCGTCTTTCACCTATTAGAGGCCCTGGGCACATTAGGATAATGGGGCCCCTATGACAATAGTAATAAAGCACTCTTTTGTTAGAATATGCAAAGAACGTGTTTAGATATGCAGTTTTAGCTTTTTTTATATTTCTTCACAGTTACATACTTAATATTAGATATTATAATAATTAATAGCTAATATGATGTAATTTACACTAAATAACCAGCATCCACGATGAGTACTTTTATAAGTATATATTCTGTTTGAAGCGGTACCTTTCTAGATTTGAGTTGAGCAAAATCCTTAATCACATCTGTTTTTCACATTCTACCGACAAGCTGTTTAATCCCTCTTGAAGCATTGTATTGCTTAATTCATTTTAATTTGGAGAAACCACTGCAGTTGATAGTGCAATTCTACAAATTGACCATAGTCGGTAAACATTTGTTAAGACTGATTTTCAGGCGAAAGTAGAGTAGCTATTGGTTTTCGTTTGGTTATGGAGTAGGGACTAGACTAGGGGGCCCCAATCCATCACGGGGCCCTGGGCACGTGCCCAGTGGGAAAGAGGGGCCTGTACAAATAGTATGTCTAGCAGAAGCATCAAAATGATTGACTATACAAAATCGAAACAAGTCGTTACTAATGCGGGAGTTGCGGGACCAAGAGCTAAGCTAACTTTCGCATAGCCGTTTTCATAATTGTTTAGTTTTCCTTATTGATGTAAATGCTCAAATCTGAACTGTTACTACAACAGGCGAATGTTCAGAGCTCTCGCCGAGGGGTGCCTTCAGAACGTCCAAAATTACATAACAGTCCGCCCCCGCTTCGCTAGGTGCTTCCTTGTTATATGCCTATATACTATGCACTCGTTCGGTCAACCTTACGCCCCTCGCGAGTCTTAGGCACTTGCCTTACTAGAACGACTAGATAGGTACTTACCTACATACCACCCACATTGTTGGTCTATTGATTTTCTAGGAAACCTGCGCATTTGCTCAGATGTTACATAATGGTGTGGTAGATATAGATGTGCAATTTTCAGATGAAATAACTTGATACGATGGGATGTTTTAGGTAGGTACCTAGATATCGTATGATAGGTACTAGTGAGTCATTGTTCTTGGTGGCAATGCTGTGTGTATCTATCTGTCTACAGAAGTCTATAGATGTATTTAGTCGGATGGTGTAGTGTTCTGAAGAGTAGGTACTAGGTACGTGGTTATATGTAATTACCTACCTAATCCTGCTAATATTATCCTCACATTTTACGACACGAGCAAGACTATTAATTTGACTTTGCAAAGGGAACTTATTATTTTTTGTGACTAGTGTACCTATAACAATCGTAGCTCCAGATTTTTTGTTGAATTCCTTAAAAATTCTAAGGAGCTAGTAAAGACCAGGGTGGTATAGGTCATCAACAATAAACGCTCGTGATTTTGGTTTTGTATCATTTAATCGCCCTAAAAATGTACAATACAGATGCCGACATTCTTCAACAGAAACAACTCACTACAAAAATCGATGACAATACTCACGCAAATATACGTAGTCACTGGCTTAACTATAATATTGCCGCCGACTTTTGTTATGAGGCTAATATGCTTAACATGATTCAGAACAGTCTACAAATATCAGGAATAGAAATAACTGTAGCATCAATGTAATGTTTTACGTACAACATTTTATTTGCTTTTCTTTTATACTACATAATTAAATAAATTGCATTCCTGATGACGCGCACTGGTAAGTGTAACACTTATACACATCAGTCCATGCATCACTATGAGGGTGAGGTTTCCACACATTCGATTCCATGGCCGTCCACTCCAGATAGTATTCACTGAAACCTCGTCATGTGGGATGGCAGTAGTAGTGTTCTTAAAAGTAATTAGCTTAGAAAGCGAACAGCAGCAGGAACGCCATCATAAGACAGAACAGACCCATAGCCTCAGACAGGGCAAAACCCAAGATGGCATATGAGAACAGCTGTTGCTTGAGGGAGGGGTTCCTGGCGTAACCGATGATGAGGGAGCCGAACACTGTTCCGATTCCAGCACCTGTAATACAGAAATAGTGCATCAGTACTGTTGTAACATAATATTTACAAAGATAATTCTAATTACGCAAGTTCTACTTCTAGCTACCAAGTGCAACAAAATAAACCTCACCTTTATTTTAGATAGAAATTAAGTTGAGATTGATAATTCCCCCATTTAAATCATGCATTTTATTTGTATATAACACTATTTGGATTAAATTCTTCAATATGGTTAAATAATAATTACACTTTTCATAAAATAAATCACTTAGAAAAAAAAATACTAAAAAGCAAACAGCATTAGGAATGCAATCATTAGACAAAACAGGCCCATTGCTTCAGTCAATGCAAAGCCTAAAATGGCATATGAGAAGATCTGTTGCTTTAGGGAGGGATTGCGAGCATAACCAATGATCAAGCATCCAAAGACCACACCAATACCAATTCCTGTAGATAACACAAAATATAGTTGTTAGTTATATGTGCAGGCAAGCATCAGGCAGTGCATAGATGTGCAATTTGAGTATGACACTCCGAATAAAGGAATTATGGAAGGAAACCATCACACTTTTATATACTAATACTTTTCAAGTTTATTAATGTGTCTTTTCATCAGCCTGATGAAAGACAGTATTAGTGCTTCATTAAGAATATTCCTAACCACGTAATTGCATGTTTAGAGGTTAGTTTTAGTTAAGAATAACTAGATTTAAAGCAATCTTTTTTTTAAAAGATGAAATACCTTATTCAAGACGGTAACTAGTTTCCTGTTAGTCCACATTTCCTCAATTCACTTTTAATTGAACCTTTAAATACTTATGTAAGCAGGGATAGTCCTATTTTAATTGAAAGAATATCAATAACATGCTGCTTGTGTTATGCAATCACAGCAAACTTACTAAATTAAGTTTAATGGCTATTTAACACATGAAGCTACTTGAAAACTGTATAGTACTGCAAGAAAAAGTAAGCAGTACTTTAGCTTGGGTTATCTTGAATGAAAATATAGTTTGTTAAATATATTTAATGCAAATTCTGTATTTAAAGATTCAATAGCTATAATTCTTTCTTTAACAGTTAATATAAAAATAAGAACACCACAATTAAGACATCACAAGAAACAAAACCATTATTGATCACTTTAAAATATGAAAAAGGGCAGAAAACTTACCAGATCCAGCTACTCCTACTGTCGCTGCACCAGCACCAATGAATTTTGCAGCAGAGTCAATGTCCTTGGTGACAGCAGTGGTCTGGAAGGACCGCACTGCGGATAGCTGAGCGGGCGCAGCAGGGATGATCTGTGTCTGCGAGGGGAGGGCAGCAATTGGTCGCAAGACGGCTGGGTTGCTGAAGATCTATAACATAAAAACAACTTGCTAATAAGACACTTACAGTACAAACTCTTCTGAGGGCTACACCCTAAAAATCAATACTGCATCAATCTAAAAATAAAAGTTCATTAATTATTCAGATAACGACAGTTCCGCGGCGCTTATCCATTCCATTTGAAATTGTGATAATAATTGTTACCTAATACTGGAATAGAAGTTGGATTATGTAATGTTTTTTACCACCAGGGTAGAGACTCAGATAATATATTGATTGATAATGAGGAAATGAATGACTAGAAATTTGCTCTCATTATCCTATAGCACCGGCAAGTACAGCTTACATAGCTGAAGGGACTCACAAGGTCAAATAATATAAGTTTTATGCAAAAGAATTACAAGTCCTGGAGGGACGTCAAAAGGGGTAAAATTGCGGTAAATAATAAAAAATCCAATATGAAAACTGTAGGATACTTACGGCAGACCTGGCTGCAGGGGCAATCAATCTAGCGGCGGACAGCATTTTTGTTTTATTTGGGTGCGGCGAGCGACAACTGAAAGAAACCGTACGACTAGATGAGTTAGCTACTCGAGACTAGTGAAGACTATAATGCCTACTGATAGGAATAAGTTAATGTGAAGTCACTTGACAGTTTGACCGACGACCGCAGAATGTTACGTAATTTACGGTACTACGTAACGGAGACTGAGGTCGTACAACCTAGACTATCTTGAACAGATATCAATTTTGGTAACACCGTGGATACGATTTAACGGACAGACCTACTGTATGTTACCTCTAAACAATACAATTGAATGTCGAGCGATAATGGCCGAATCGGCGAGCTGACTTCAGATGACTGATATTTGTTCTTCTATGACAACTTACGAGTACACAGATAAATATTTCCACTCTCACACACTATATGCTTTTAGGCGCGATTAGAATCACTTTTTACCGAATGATGGCTTCAAATTGTTACACTTTTTCACGATTAGTTTATTCACGAAATTCTGCCGCACTTACCAAAGAACACCGAGAGGGAGGAGACCGGCCTTTGGAATGTTCAATTTTTGAGTGGCGAAGTGAAACAGAGTACAAATGCCGCATTACTATTGGTCGATACAGCAGGCAGTTCCGTTCAGAGCTGCCAACTGTCGATCAATATGCGCGAGTGACAGAAAAATTCAAGACCTATTCTTATAAACTTGCAATAAGAAGAGTAATGTTCAGGAACGGAACATTAGAAAATTATTACTCATTATTTTATCGATACTTCTTTGATTCAATATTTACAATTATTCAATTCAAAGACATGATAATGATTACGACCTGAAAGAGCACAGTGTTGTCATTGACTAGCGCATTACCATTGTACGACATGGCCGTCTTCATGATAAACATCTGTAAATTTAATGGCTGTGGCATAACATTTCCAAGATTAGCGGACTTAATTGAACACATCGAAGATGTTCATATTGGTAAATATTAAATATTCATTTCTATTGCGAGTAATTGTTCTTATTATAAGCATGTAATGTAATCCATGACCCTCCCAATTTACGTCTTATCAATGTGCCAATGTTGTCATCATTGGAGGGTATTTTTGCGTCAATTTCAATTATAAATAATGAGTGGGATAGCTTTACTATTGTTATTTTATTTAATGGTTTGTTTAATTTGATTATAGCCTACTGCGTTCAGATATGCGTTGCTATTTTCGTCGGTTTCCTCGTTATCATACACGAAACTAGTTCAGCCGATTGGAACAGCTGATCGGTAGCGGCTGATATAAACACAGATCTACAAAACACAGCAAGCTCTAAAACCAAGATTTATTTTTTCAGATTACGACCCAGCTGTAATAGAACAAAAAGAAGCATCACAACCAGCATGTATTCCGCTAAGCTATATCCTAAAATTCTTTTCGGAGGCTTCGAGGCGGGAAAATCAGAACACAGCCCCACCGCCCGATGTCCGCCGGCGCCTGCTGTCCGCGCCCAAAACACCTTCTGTTCGCAGCAGCACACCCACCGGTATCATAATTACACCTAATTATTTTGTGACTTAGTTCGCTGTTTCTCCGTGCCTACCGTTGGTCTCGACTTACATTTGTAAGATCTTTGGCAGTCGTTACAGAAAGTCTAACAACCAGTCTTTCCAAAGGGTTCCGTATTACGAAAAAATAAGTAATAGTAGGTACACGTAGTATTAACCACTTATTAACTGGGTTGTGGAAGTCAGATAGGGAATACCTTCATAAGACACGTACCTACTGGTTTTCAGCTGAATCCGGTAAAACTGGAACCATAACCAAACATAATTGGGAAATGACTAGGCATCTATGATGACTTTTGTGGCGTAGTTAGACTATGTAGAATTTATAGCCTCAGTTTGTATTTCTTACATTTCGTCGTTTCTGCTGGTAACGGAAAAACTACAATCAATTTTTGCGGTCTCGATTAGGTTTGGAGAAGTAAGACCCCCCCGAGTATTTGCCTATTTATGTTTACAGTAGCTCAACAAAAGAGTAAGCCCATTTTTCTGCAAAAATCCCCGTTTATAGAATTTCAGTCCAGAGCCAGCAGGTGTGGAATGGATTCGGTTTTCCATCGAAAGACCGTTACTAAAGAAAAAAAGGGGTTGTGTACTTATGTACACGCGTTAGAAGTTATACTTCTTTGGTGTAAAGAAAAAAAACTTTTGATAACCCATCCATTTCCAAACCTTGGTGAGAGTTGCTTAACCAGGCTCCGTGTGCTAACCCATCCATTTCCAAACCTCGGCAAGGGTTGCTTAACCTGGCCTCCTGTGGTAACCCATCCATTTTCAAACCTTGGCAAGGGTTGCTTAACCTAGCCCCCTGTGGTAACCCATCCATTTCCAAACCTTGGCAACGGTTGCTTAACCTGGCCCCCGTGCTAACCCAGCCATATCCAAACCTCGGCAAGGGTTGCTTAACCTGGCCCCCTGTGGTAACCCATCCATTTACAAACCTCGGCAAGGGTTGCTTAACCTGGCCCCCTGTGGTAACCCATCCATTTCCAAATATTGGCAAAGGTTGCTTAACCTGGCCCCCTGTGGTTACCCATCCATTTCCAAACCTTGGCAAGGGTTGCTTAACCTGTCCCCGTGTGGTAACCCATCCATTTCCAAATATTGGCAAAGGTTGCTTAACCTGGCTCCGTGTGGTAACCCATCCATTTCCAAACCTTGGTGAGGGTTGCTTAACCTGGCCCACTGTGGTAACCCATCCATTTCCAAACCTCGGCAAGGGTTGCTTAACCTGTCCCCGTGTGTTAACCCATCCATTTCTAAACCTTGGTAAAGGTTGCGTAACCAGTCCCCGTGTGGTAACCCATCCATTTCTAAACCTTGGCAAAGGTTGCTTAACCTGGCCCCCTGTGGTTACCCATCCATTTCTAAACCTCGGCAAGGGTAGCTTGGAATGTGAAATTGATTTGAGCTTAATAAAACACACCAAAAGTATATTTATTTATTATGAAACACGTGTTCTAAATATAAAAATACTAGAATGTACAACATGAACATAGTTACTAGAACACCTATAACTAACTTCACGATGTCGCTGTGCGCGCGCAAATCACTCTCATCATTTTTCTCCATCGCGCCAAAAGAAGTATAACTTCAAAAATGCTTCATCACTATTAATAAGTATACATTGCTCTGAATTGAAACAGTAAACGACACGAAACGATTGATTGGAACAGAGCAGCAGCGTTCTTCTTCTTTACATAGAGATACTCCTAAAATGTGCGATAAGTAGGTTCCACTTACTCATAATTCCAGGAATTGTGCAGGATGGGCAGGAAAAGAGGCCCCGGGCAAAGGGACTTATTAAAGTAGGTAGTAATGATGAAGCATTATTTTATTTTTACTATAGTGACGGTTTTCGATGGGCAGAAGAATCGATTCCAGGCCAGAGCTGGATCTGGACTGAAATACTGTGAATTCGGAAAAAATAGGCAACTATTTATTTTCTTACCTACTTGCCAAACCTAATCGGTACCGCTTCTAACTCATTGATCAAGATCAGAACATTGAAAGGGATTTCTAGATCTGTTGGTGTCAATATTCTTCAACAGAGATTACACTGGCCGGTTTTCCACGTAGATTACATGACCAGGGTGAAATCCACCCTAAGTAGATGTACATGCTTGCCGTTTGTCAAAGAAGTCGCATTGCCCGTGGTTATTATAGAACATACACCAAAGATGATGATAGCTAATGTTGGTTTTGTATACTCCAGGGAGCGAGATGGATGAAGACGAGCTGGTCAGTCCATCCGAAGACAGCAATGACTCGTGGACCACGGCCGAGGAGTACAGCTCAGAGTTCATACTGCGATATGGCGTCAAGTAAGTGTAGAAAGATCGTACAATCATTGAATTCTTACTCTCGTCGCGTAGCGTAAACTTTTGTTTGTGGAATGAGTGGTATCAGGTTGCTGTACATTGTTATTATTAAACATCATGGACGAAGATCAGTGAAACAAAATGTTTCAATGTCTAAATTTTTGCATGCCTTTCGACTTAATGCTGCTTTTTGGATGTGGTTAACGGATTATGTATATTATTCTAATCATTTTAAAAGATTTGTCCTTGTTTGTATGACTAGTAAGCGACATGAAAAACATCGGGACAAGAGAACCTTCAAGCTGTGAAACAATCCTCAAACAACTCATCAGCATTTTCATACTTTTTTAACCACCTTGTATGATAACCCAAGCTGTTAGTTGCAACATTTCGAGCAAGTTTGATAACTTACTGTATTAATGGCAAATCGATGTCTCAAGAAACAAAGATTATATTTTTAAACAATATTTTCTTGTTCAGAATGAACGCTAGTGCGTCATCCGGGGCCCTCGGTCCCGCTGCTCAGGAGAAACCGTTTGCGTGTCCAGTCCCGGGCTGTAAGAAACGATACAAGAATGTCAATGGTATCAAATATCACTCGAAGAATGGACACAAGAAGGACGGGAAGTGAGTATATTGATGTTTTTTTTGTAACTGAACAGGAAAATGACGACGAGAGCATTTGTGAACAATCAAAAAAAAAATAACGATTTTCTTTTCTGGACACATTCGCAATGTGTCCAGAAACACTGTAAGAGACTTAGGTAGTGAACATGTTTTAATTTATTTTTGGACAGGATAATCTGTTATCTAGGTTACATCCTGGAGTTTGAAAACATCGTATGATTAGCAAGATATATTGTTGAATTGCCAAATAAAAATAAAATATGGCAAATGAATAAGTGTTTAACGGTGGTCTCTCGCCGGGAGTGAAAACATTCGCCTTTGATGAAACTGTTCACATTCGCCTTTACACAATTGCTCCCGTAGTTGAGGATTTATTATTGAGTGAAGTTCAACTGCGTAAACTTCGACTTTTGCAATGTGGTAATAAAATCAATAATAGCCTAGTCTATAATTAAACGACGACGGTTTGATGTGGGTCGATACCGATTCTTTTCATTGTCACAGATGCGACCAATGTCGATTTATTATTTCTACCGAGGATGATGTCTTTTCAGTTACAATCTCATCGTGGCTAGTATTGTTCAATGATTAATGTTGTGACCTACTTCAGTAGGCAGGTACACACTTAATCACATGCAACGATGCATGCAACACTTATTTTTTCCTGGCCTACTCATACACGCTATCAAGAATCGGACTTTATCCTGTAATGATTCTTAACCATCACTTGATTTGGGCATAATATTGAGAATCTAAGAATAATCAATGCGTTTACTTTTATTAGAAAATACCCCGCCTTGTCAAACCCAGAACAGTACAGTAAAAAGATTTTATCTGGGCCCAAGAAGCGCCTCTCGGCCCAAGAGTATTTCTGGAAGAAATGGGTACACGTCATCATGTATCTTTGTAGTTATTATAGTTAATAGACAAACGGCAGTTTTAGTAGCCTCCTTACCTACCTAATAGTAGGGTTCTTGCGTTTTAGCACAGCATTTATAAGCAGATTCTAGCATCTCCGATTTCAACATGGAAATCAAATCTTATCGCTTTCTACCGTTACATTACCCGGGTCTTTAGGAAGAGATATTATTTAACGGACAATGGCCACTATTGCTCTGTTCAAACGCATCAACCGTAGTAGAAAATGTATTGTCACGATTAAAAAAATATGTAATAGACATACAAACAATACAAAGTTGATAAATTATAACTCCTATTCGAACTCGATAATTAGAATTGATAAAATTCATTCTCTAACGTTTAGTCATTTGTGTCCTTATCGGACAGTGATTAATGTAATTAGAACATAGTTAGTATAAATGAACTGTATTATATGGGTCCGGTGACATATTTCAGGGTAAAAAAGGCATACAGATGCCAGTGCGGCAAAAGCTACAAAACGGCACAAGGGCTTAAGAGCCACTCGATAACGCAGCACATCGCAGCGACGTCTTCGGAGGTGGCCGTGGCACACAAGCTGCACGCTCCCAAGATGCCCGGCCTCGTGGTCACCAGCTCGCCCGCGCACTCACGCACCCTCAACTTGCTCGATGCGGTCGATGGTAACAAGCTAGTCCGTATCTACGATACCATTAAGACCAAAGATCTGCCGGCGTTCACCATCCCCAAGCACAGCCTTTCCGGGATGAGTGTGGTGAGCGCTGTGTTGACGCCAGCCTCCACGCCGGGCTCCAGCCCCATCGACAAGATCAAGTTCGAGCGCTCGCCCAAAGTCACCGTGCAAACCACGCACTTGCCTCAGCTTACTTCCATCTACACCGAGGCGACCGACTGAACTCGTTGCGACGTCGATTAAACGAATTTAAGTCACTAGTATAGTTAACACATGCAGTTCCTATATAAAAATGTGAAAAAAAATGTTCATTTTCATCAAATGATTTTATTAATTTATTAACTCACATTATATGAAGGTGTTTAAAATACTTGACCTATCGTTGAATGAGCCTGTGCATGCTTTTAATTTATCATTTGTTGCACAAATTATTCCCATCTCACCTTCGTGTGGGGTATAATATTTGTTTCTCAAAGAGATAGAAGAGTTATTTATTTGTTTTTGTTTGTCTGAGATTTTTATGTTGATTAGTGTGTATGTATAAGTTATTGGAAAGCTAATTTGTTTTAGTATTTTTTAAATTACAAGGAGTTGCGCTGGAGCCAATAGTTAATTTTATTGGTGGATTTAATTTTGTTTGCCTATTGATCTTTTTAAAATACGAATTGTTCTTATAGTGATGCAGATGATGCATCCAAGTTATCTATTACTACATAATGATATTTTGAATATACCTACAATATTGTGGTAATCGATGGCCGTATTGTAAATGATGGTCTCTGCTGTGTCTCGCGTATGCGATGGCTGTGTGACCCGTCGTGTTCGTCTCATGACATGTATACGTATCGTACGCACGACGGGCCGTACAAATATAATTATATGATGTAATCCTTAAGTGATAAGGAACGATTATATTTTAGTTAGAGTCTACCCCGCTCGATTATTATTATATTAAAATTTCTGTGATCTCTATGCGGGGGTCATGATGATTGTGTACTCTAAATACTTCTACGCGTGCGTCATACATGTATGACAGCCCTTCGTGTCTCTTTGTGCCATTATTTCTATCATGTGTACTTAATCGTATAATTCACGCAAAACGCTTACCTTCATATATGGTTTTTCATAAGATTTCACTGTGTTAGATTTTGTAAATTAAGAAAAAAAAAACAAAAAATTGCGTTCACCTAAGTATCTTTCAAACCTAGAAGAAAGGTCATACTCATAAATGTGATATGGTATTTAAAAAAACTAAAAAAAAAGCTTATAAGCGTACACGTATTTAAAATACCTAGTTGCTAAGGCTGGCAATGTTTGTTCGTTATCTTTTTGATAAAATGTGCGTTTTGATGTGTCAAGGTTTTGGTGCGTTTTGTTTTTTTTTACGATGTTCTTTTCGCGGTGTAAGTACTGATAGTTTTGTTTAGCTCGGAGCACTAGGATGATGTAGATTCCCACGGTGGAGCTGTTTTGTGTCTAATAACGTGTATGAATTTCACGGAAGGTATTGGTGTTCATTATTTAGTACCTCCCATTATTGAACTGTCGGTTCACAAAAAGGAGCTTATTGTAGATTAACATTGCTACGATTAGGTCCATCTGCATATAAATGCTAGTTTTTTTTTTATTTTATTGCCATATAGCTTGACAAAGATTAATACGTAATAATAGAATAAATAATTGCTTTAACGTGTTCCTAATGTATAATTATGCTTATTACATATACAAATAAAGTAAAATATTTACCTGAAACTCTTTTGACGATTAAAAAAGGGTTTCTTTCAGAGATGGCACATAATCGTAGCAAGGGTTTGTTAAGACATTTAGTTAGGTAGCAACTAAAATATCCTCTCAGAGTATTTAATAGAAAGAAAAAAAAAAGTTTGGCTGGTAAGCTAGGAAAAACCGTTGAGGTGCTACCAAAAATAGTGATTTGGCGAGTAGGCTACGAATGATGTAAAATAAGTATAATATGTATGTATAATGTCTGTTCCAAAGCGAAATTAAATTATCTAAAGATAGTTTGTACGGTCACGGTGCTTAACGGGTAAAAAGTGTGATATTTGGATTATAAAAGTATGTTATAGTGTGACTACCAAAGAAACGACATTTCAAACTACAATAAGTATTTATTATATTCGGTGGTTTCACAAAAAAAACCTTTCCCATCTTATGAAGAACACGAGTTTAAAACATAACTTGCATGTCCAAAATGGTTTTATTTGTAAATTGATAAAAATACTTTATATTTATTTTAAGCCTCTCCTATAGGAGCCCCTATTTGATTTTTTATACATTATCTTAAATTATTTATTAATAACATTTTAAAACGGGATATTTACCTTATTTTTTATCTAAAATATAAAAAAAATGTCGTATTTTGATGTTAGCTATACGGGGAAAATATGGGGGTTTGAAACACCGAATCCAAAAAAAAATGGGCGACATGTTTAATAATAGCTACGCCCATAGAGGTGATTATAAAGATATGACTGGGGATTAGAAGGCTGCAAACTAGAAGGTATTTGCGTATCGATTAGATTATTACGTGCCTGCCAATCTGCTATATGTCGCGGGAAACTAAGGCGTCGATGACATTCAAAATACTGTATTGCCAAAAAATCTAGACAATTTTCGCTTGTGATAAAAAAGGTCTTTTTTCATTTTTTGTCATCTTGATGTTGGTTATTTATTTAGGTAAAGTGTATTTAGTGCTACTTAAAACTAAAATCATCACCCTTTTTTGTGGCTCGCAGTCTAGTTTTCTTGGTAAAATTGTACATCCAAATGATTGTATGGCTGTTCGCTAAGTTAGGTATAGTATGTGTTGAGCTACATGCCGTTGTATGAGGCATGTTAATTATTAGTGACGATGTGCGGAGAGGGGAGCAGGTATCTCATTTGTCGTACCAACAATAAAAATGATTTAAAACTCAGATTTTAAATGTAAATATTTGGTCCTACCCGAATTATTACTCATTTAATTGAGTATCCAATTTTATTTAAATGATTGCAGTCCGTCCTTAATGAAGAAGTATCCTTTCTGTTTATTCTTTAGCCCGTTTGTTAACGAAGTGCCCTTTAGTTTTCGACATGATACGTTCCATTATATGTGCGTAGTTTTAATATAATCGTATTGTAAACGGACTGTATGTGTCCTGGATATACCACTATCGTCGATGCTTAAAAGCTAATGCGCTGGCTTCGTAACATTGCCTTTGTAAAACACTGGATGTGGCAATTGGGTTTAATGTAACTAATTAGTTATTGCACTGTTTGGTAGATCTAGCGTGTGATGATCGCTGTCTTATTTTATGTATGTTATGTGGATTTTTTTACCGTTATATCGTATGATATATGCTCATTTTATTATTATATCGTCGGTATAGTTTCAATGAACATTGTTAGTCATGTTTAATTTAAGACTGATTGTTGGATTATAGAATATTGTATCCTTAATTTATTTTGTGTGCATACGTAGAAAGACATTTTGTATTGTGAGGATTTCAGTATAAATGAAAAATATAACGGATTACCAATTTTAAATGTCGAAAGGGTTGTGCTGACTGTTTTCCGAACAATAGCTAACACATAACTCAAAAATAAACACTTGGCTATATACTACTTTTTATTTGTTTGCATTAAAAATGTATTCTAACTAAAAGTTAAATTGATTCTGATTAGTTTAATTGACTTGGTGAACAGTCGGCTCATTTCTGCAGACGTAACTACGAGACATGCAATGCCTCTAACGTAAGTTCTGAAATTTAATCAGAAACTATTTGTCTAGTCTCCAAGAGTAACTGAAATTCATGATTAATTTATTAAAAAGAGATTGGATATGTGTGTGTGTCAATTAAAGAAATGACCAATTTTAAAATTGTTGATTAGGATGGATAAAAAATTGAAGGGATTTTGTAAAATTGATATTTGTACACAGTAAAACGCGTGTTGATGATTTCCTCAAAGTTCTTATTATTTGACAGCTCAAGAAGTTTTCCATTCATTTTATTATTTGTCGATACATTTGATTTTGTTCAACGATTGTATGTATTTATCCGTTAATGGTTGTGACTAATGTATAATATTGTACTCGTATGGTCGGTGAAGCAGCCTTGTCTCTTGCTAGTTGAAGCGACACCGTCGGACATAGTCCTTTATTATTATTACACAGTGATGACAAATTGGCCTTATTATGCATGTTTCAATTATTTCTGCTTCTTAAAGCTTAAATTGTTAATGAAACTGCAGTTAAAATTATCGATAATCACGTAAGACTTAGTACGGTGTCGCTACGCATCGATGTTTACAGCATTATAATGGCTGAATCAGTGTTGCTTACTTATAAAACAAGCGAACATAGCTCGCCGGCTGTCACCGATTTAATAAACATAATATGAATGAATACAGATTGGTGTTATATATCCCTTTATGGTGAAAGCGCCAGAGTAGCCCGCGAAATTCAAATTCTCTGAGGTTTTTTTTATTTTGTGGTTCAGTGTCAGGTTGTCGATAAAAAGGTGAATTGCGGATTCGCGATGGTAACAAATATAGCTTTACAGAGTGATAAACAGTGAAACACAACCCTCTCAGTTCATCTTATCTCATTGACATGACTTATTCATGAAATAGTCATTAAATGGTATTATATAAACCTTAGAGGGTTGTAGTGCTGATATAATTCTGTAAATAAATACGTGTTAGGGTCGCGAATTATATTTAAATTAAACGACAACCTGAAACTGACCTGCAAATTGCAAAAACCGTAAATGAATTTGAATTTTCACAGGCTACCCAGGCGCTTCCCCTTTAATGTATTTCTCAATTCAAAACCCTTTGTCGCGGTAACTTTCTAACCGCAAGTTGTTCAATTAAACAAATAATATTGAGTGTATGTGTCTATTATCTTTATAAAGTCTACATGTTATAAACCAAGCCCGCGTATTCACTAACGCTTCGATTCGAAAAGTTGTGTGTGTATCTCGTTCGCTTTCGTTAAGTCGAATCGACTTGCCGAATCGAAATCAAGTAAAAGCATTTGTGAATAAGGGGCTTTTCTATTATAATGCGAGTTTAACGCAGTCAAGGGGTCGACTACCATTCTGATATCAATCTAAGTGTTGTCTTTATAGTATTTTGTATGGAATTGGAAATCGTAAGCTTGTTATTATCAATACTACCTTCCTACACGCTTACTATGTAACAGTGTCTATATTAAAGGAATTCGCGACTCATGTAATGCCTGCATACATGATATTTGTCTCCATCTTGTCTTGATAATAAAAAAGTAAACAGCAACCATAGATAACTTGTTTTATTTAAATATAAAATAGCTATGCGTTTACAAGCTTATTAACATGTTTTTACATATAAATACGCACATAATAATATATTATTGTATTATGACGTGAATAAATTATGCTATTTAGATTAGATACAGTTACTATCTGAAGACAAACATTCGCTGTACATAATTATTCGTATAGTTAAAAAAGTAACATACAAACACAATATTTATAGTATTGCAACAAAATTTAAACCTATCTGACCAATAAGCGAATGTTGCCAGTCCAGATATATTTATTTAAGCAAGATAATAAAGCTCGCCTCATTGCATGACACTTAACTGGCATCCCTTCGGAAATAAGAAGCGAGATGTCATGCTATTACACAATATATTTCAGTCTAAAATAACCTATGTTCTGTTCACTTTTTGGTTGGTAACTTTTCAAGCAGTGATGAGATCTTGGAGCGTTTCATGGACTCGTTCAAAGGACATTTATTCAGTACGAAGATAAGGGCACTTTCGTCTTTCTGCTCAAATGCTACTTCTGCAGCTTCCTCGTAGAAACTGTGAATAAATGGATAGTTATAAAACGGAGTCATAGTAAAAACTTTGTCGAATAAAGGTCAGTGGGGGCTCCACTCTTACATTTCCACTTCATATTTACAACATAATAGAAAAAAAAATTGAAATTAAATTATTTGATTATATTTCTAATTATTTAAATTTTTAACTATGTATATCATAATATAAGGTTACATATATTTTTAATTTTATACTATTTTTCAGTTTTATGTGAGCGTGCGTGGGTATGTATGTTATGTTACAAATTTACTAGCACATATTAAAACCAATGACCAGTGATCCACATTAGCCCTGGATCGTACCAACTAGAAGTCATGGGGCTTTTGCCCATCAGTGGGATGACGCAGGCAACAGTAACAGTCTGTTTTCTATCAAATAAATTTAATTTATTCGAAAACGTTTATCTAGGTTTAGAAAACTTTTAACTAGGTATCTTACGAGCCTGGTTACTTAATTTCTTGGCTGATTGTACGTAGTTTTTTTTTAATCTTGTCCCTCACTTGGAATTTCTCCTGTATTGTGAGTGCATTTACAAACATTTAAACTCACATAAACGAACAGACAGACACGGAACAACAGGCAACCCGCAACACAGAGTGCAGCAGTCGATCGCTCAGCCACTGAGCCAACCAAATTGCAGTTACTTCTTACGTACATAGTTCACTTACCCAGCCTTAACATAATACTTGACTTTGATGTCATCGCTGCACCTTGGCAGGTACTTCAGCGCCTCATCCTGCTTGCAGTATTTCAGGCACGCGTCAACGAACGGTTCATACCCGACGGGAGATTTCTTAGATTTAGAGAAACGTTCCAGTTCCGCCCAGTCGTCTTTGTCGGCTAATGTTAAGATTCGCAGCCACCAGTACCTGTAAACAAAAGTATTTTGGTTAGGATCGTGCTGTTAGGTTATAAAATTAACGAAGTTTACTAACGGCCGTTTTCAATAACCTATCTCCGGTTACGGATAGATCGCTATCTCCAGTTAAAAGTAAGATCCTATCTATCCATAGTTTGCGTTTCACAATCAAGGATTAGTGCTATCTAACTGTCATTAACGAGAGATAGATGCTTCCCTCTTGAAACGTTTAGTTCATTGCTGCACTAATGTATAATGCCAAAAACAAATATTATATTATTTATTTATGTGTAACATAAGTACTTAGTATGTATATTTTTTTTGCAGATTTTAACATGAATGAACCTTAAATTGTAGTTTTTTATAGTTTACCAAATTCAATCATTTAATAAAACGTTTTGAGATTGACAGACAGATTTGACATATCGATACACCGACGTAACCCACGCTTAATGTCGTGTTTATGTTTATACTAGCTTTCGCCCGTGGTTTCGCCCGCGTTAAATTTGGGGTAACACAGTTCCCCTTGCGCCTTATTGATTTGTAATAGCAACGCTACGTTTTCCTTTTTCTCCCTTCGCATCCCACTTTTTTTAAATAAAAAATAGCCTATGTCCGTCTCCTGGTTCCCAACTATATCTGTACCAAAATTCATCACAATCGGTTTAAAAGCTTAAAGCGTGAAGAGGTAACAAACAAACAAACTCACTTTCGCTTTTATAATATTAGTAAGGATTTCCTAATCAATATCATAAAAGTGAATCAAAATGAATCCAGTAAGTATTTATGTAGGTGATAATTTAAACATTTCATAATGCGTTCAAGCTTTTAAAGTTTTATTGTATTACAGTCAAGTAAAGCAGTGCTAACGACCAAAGATGAGACGATGTTTCTCATACAACTTGTGGCTGCAAGTAGTCATAAATAACAAGGCTACGAATGCCACCAATAATAAAATGAAGGAACGGGCTTGGCGAACTTAATTTAATAATTTGAAATAATTCCATATCGCTATCATCACTGCTAAAGATGGATCCACACATTGCGAGCATGTGCTCCGCACGGCGCACAACGCATGCCTCGCCAAGTGTGGACCTGTATATTCGTGGCGAGGCTTGCGCTCCGCATGCGCGAGGGCGAGCCAACGCATGTCGGCAAATGCTTCAAGATCAAAGTGCCTCAGTGCGAGCATTACGTTATGTGTGGACGTAGCCACGCATGCACGTTCGAGGCGTGCGCCGCGTACAATATCAACGCACGCCTCGACTGCGAAAATGAAACTGCGTTTGCTCGGGCCAAACAGCGCGCAGCGCATGCTCGGGCCGATCCAACCCACACAGCAGCAGTCAAGATGGCGCCTTTGCATCGCGTGCGCGTATCCGCTGCTGCTTTTATAATTATTAATTCAATTATTGAAAAGAAAAAGAAAGAAAAAAGTCGTCGTCGTTGGTGGGTTAAAAAGTTCTTCCGCCTGCGTTATGAACACGGAAATAAGCTTTTCGATGACCTCTCATTTGAAGAAAATAACTCCAATTTTATACACATAGCTGAAGAAGATTTTAATTTCCTCTTGAATGCTGTGGAGCCTATACTGATAAAAAAGGATACGTATATGCGAGATGCCATTACTGTCAAGGAGCGATTGTTGGTTACCTTAAGGTATTTGGCTACTAGTGATTCTTTCGTGAGTTTGCAATACTTGTTCCGGATTTGGAAACTTCGTTCGCGATTATACGCCATACGTCTTCTCTTTTATTTTTATTAAAATAATGATTATGTTTAGGATCCCATAATAATCTATTACTTTCGTATAATAAAACTGCTTTTCTTAACATTTTTTTGTCATTCATAATGCGCGCGTTCATCCGCAGCGAGGCGGACACAACCATCCAAACGCAACGCACTGCGCGCAATGAGCCGGCCGCCACACGCACACGCGCTGTGCGTTGTGCGCCGTGCGGAGCAAAGGCTTGCCAAGTCTGCGCGCCTACTTGCCTCGAGCATTTGCTTCGCACGCGATGGCTCGACCCGAGCATATGTTGGTATAATTTGTCAACACGCACGCCTCAAGCCGAGGCATGCGTTGTGCGCCGTGCGGAGCACATGCTCGCAATGTCTGGATCCACCTTAAAATATATCATTATTATGTATTTATTAGAAAGCTACTTATTTTCGAACTGCTAACTATCCGCGTAACCGGCCGATATTGACAGATACACAATTGACGTTACCACAGTAACCTACATCTATCGGGCAGTAACTTGAAACCAATATTGAAATGTAAGTAACAGCGATTAGTATTTAAGTTTCTATCTTTAGTAGACTATCCGACCTCCCAACGATAGATGGACAACTTCGGTAGGAAATGCTATCTGTCGGTAGGATATTGAATAGTAAGTAAACGTAAAAGGACAGTTTCGCCTATCTGTAGTAACGAGAACTAAGGATAGATAGGTTATTGAAAACGGCCGTAAGTAAGGTGGATGTGGAAGTTGGATACCTATCAGAAACGTTCCTAAACATTTGGTTAGAAATTAAACCCGCGTACAGTACATGTGATTCTCGTAGAAGTGATCGGCGGCGGCGACCTCTTGTATCTGGCCTTGGGGCAGTCCATGGTCCGGGTAAGAGGGACTGGGCAGCGGGTCATCTCCTTCAGCGAAGCAGTCATGCTAACGAAGGAGGTGGCTGGATATTTGAGGGAGAGAACCTCAAACCAACCCAGCCGACCTGTAAGACGCTCTGGGAATCGGAAGCCGTGAGACGACTCCCGGCCACCGTAGATACGAGTTTGTGGACGGTGAGCAATGGGTAGCTCACTGTCCGTCAGTCTAGTGACGACAAACTGTATCGAACGCGCGTTCGCGTCCTACGGCGTTCAAAAAAAACATATATATGATTTTTGGCGATTGTTTGTGGTTGTACTTTTCCTGTATTCTTTCTAACAGTTATTTGAAACTAGCTGTTCCACGCGGTTTCACCCACACTGCTCAGCACCTGTTGGTCGTAGCGTGATGTTATATAGCCTTCAACACTAAAAGAATTTTCCAATTCCAACCAGTAGTCCCTGAGATTAGCGCGTTCAAACAAACAAAGTCTTCAGCTTTATAATATTAGTATAGATAAATCTTCTTGTAATATCTAGACTACTATTATGCATAGTGTGCACTGTCAAAGTAAGTAGTGCACCCGTTGGGGGGAACAATGAGAGGGGCGCTTATAAAAACCATCCATTATTTTCCACCCTACCTTCTATCAGGCATCCTATTCTCGGAGCGCAGTTTATCAGCCAGAGTGATTTCTCCTTGGTCGAGCAGTTTCCTCACGGTGTCTTGAAGTGAGAGGCCTACGAAGCTACTGCCATACTTCTCTTGTAGGCTTGACTGGTGCTTGCAGAGCTTACGTGCCTCTTCGCATATTGACACTCCTGCAAGATGAGGGTGACTATTATGTAAGTTAATGCTTTATTTTATCGCGCTCTGGGCGGAGCGGAAGGGAGTATCAGATTAATATTGAACGAAAATTATAATTCACCAGCACTAACCTAAATCATTCTTTCCTTTCTTATAGCACTCCCTGGCTGATATGAGGCTGGCCTCTATGCTGCCCGGGTTGGTCTGGTCGATGGCGTCGCGGATGTGCGTGGCGGCCTGTCCGGGGAAGTCGTCCTCCTGCACGTACACTTGCCGCAGCGCCTCGCGGTTGTTGCTCGCGCAGAACTTTATGTACAGGGCGTGCGCGAGAGCGAAACTGCGGATTGTTAGCTAGAGGGAAAATTATAATAGTTTATTTAAACAGAACATATAAACATCATCTTCTTCCTGCTCTTCGCCCATTCTTTTTCGAGTCGGCTTAATACGTTTTCTTTTTCGAAAAAAATTAATAAACTTGTGTATTCTATAAACATATTGTATTCTTTTCGCTGTAGCATCATGCTGGTGATTTTTCGTGACATCAGATGACAAGACATTTTTTAGTGGTGTATCAATTCAATACACCACTAAAAATGTCTTGTCAAGATGGATAGTTGATATTTTATACAGAAAAAAATACATTATACAATTAAGTTTATTCTCAACGATTCTCCCGGCAAAAATCTTGTTCTATTTACTTCGGTATAATTTTTAAATATATTAAGTACTTTAAAAAAACATTTTCGTACCGAAGTTTTGAAAAAAAAAAAGATATAAGATTCTGACTCTGTTTAGGAACGGTCTATCTAATGTCACCTGTACGATGCTACAGTGAAAATTGTACAGATTACTGTAGGTACTTACTTCGAATTCTCGTTTGCCCATTTTTTCTTTGAGATGTAACAGTACTATGTATATTAAATCTGTATCACCGCTGGCTGTTGCTTTTAACAAAGCGGTTGGTCCCTCACCCAAAGATAAAAGTAAAGGAACTTGAAGTTTACTATGAGTTTCATACTCCAATATCTGTAAAAAGCATAGACAAATATTTTAAAAACAATCAAAATGCAAGAACAAAACAGCAAATAAATAAAACTGTAGCTGTAATATAAATTTCGGATACAAAACATAATTGGGAACTACAAAAAGCCAACGTCACGCGGTGTTCCCAGGCGGTCACCCATCCAAGTACTGACCGCGCCCGATGTTGCTTAACTTCGGTGATCGGACGAGAACCGGTATATTCAACGTAGTATGGACGTTGGCGAATGCTAATCTGAATTTCGTGTTAACTATCACAGAAATGCATGACGTCATTTAAATATATTTTTAGAAGAACGTCTCATGTAAGATGCGTAAGCGTGAGCCACCCCTTATGTACCTATTTAACAAAAACACACGCGAGTATTTTATTAATACTGCCGATTAGTTAAAGATAGCAGAAGTTAACTACACAAAATGACCTATGCAAATGAACAGAATTAGAAATTAAGCATAAATACTAATATCTATCATATTTTTGTAATAATTTTAAGTTCGCAGGCAACAGATAGGAGAAACTATAAAACAGCAAAAAGCCAACGTCACGCGGTGTTCCCAGGCGGTCACCCATCCAAGTACTGACCGCGCCCGATGTTGCTTAACTTCGGTGATCGGACGAGAACCGGTGTATTCAACGTAGTATGGACGTTGGCGAATGCCAAACCGAATTTACTAGTAAATATCTACAGTGCTGAATCAAAGATGTGCTGTATATAATTGAATTTAACACTTTATTATAAGAGTAGTAAAGCGCCGAGTCCCAGCATGAACCATTTTTAAACGGAAAGGCGCCGATTAATGTAATGTCACGGTTTGTACAATTTGACCTAGTTTGCCGTATGTCATTACTTCCCAGAAATTGATCATTATTAGAGACGACCAATAGTGTAAAAATACAAAGTATGTTAATTTTTTTTTTAATATTAAATAGCTTAGTAATCAAATCTATCACTTACTTTTTACCAAGATATTCTTTTACACTATAAATACAATTATTTACAAGCTATTTATGCAAATATAATTTAAAATATCCTTAATCCCTTTGGTATGTTGTTATAATTTTTTATTGTAGTGATTATACATTTTTTTTTCCATATTGTGCTCTGATGTGATGGCATTCTTAGTCTTGTCACGACGAGTGTATTTCGATTGTAGGTCGCATGCTATACAAAAATTCGAGTGCTCTTTCACAAAAACAGCAATCTGTATTATGAAAACACCTGTTGATAAGGTCAATATTTTTTGTTTTTATTAAATAGTGGTCTACATGACGTTAATGGACTAATAAGTATTCATTCAAGTATTAAAACAACTTGCACTTTGCGCTACGTCGAATTTTAAGATAAAGATCTAACACATAGCAAGATTTATGGTGTATAGTATACTGTTTAGCATTGAATTCTGTACTTTATTGTAAGTGTGATAGAGCATTAACAATCACGTGTGAACCGCTCTCGATAACACAAGGGGGTTCGCTGTTCGGTTGTTCAACTTTGATCTTTATGGCAATTACATGAAAGTGTAGTATACAACATCAACACAAAATCTTCGGCAACGTGGCCCTCATCGCCCGTTTGCAACTACAAGCGGTGCTAGTTTAAAAAGTTAGTTTGCTACTTACTAGCGGGGACGATTCTGTCTTGAATTTATTAATAGGCATTTCTGCTGTTTCTAACAAACTTAATACTAGTTTGAGCGTTTTTTCTGGATAAACATTTCTTGCTATAATATTCGTTCGTTATTATAATCGCGCCAAAAGCACATTTTTTTTCGATAAGAAGTGTTTTGAGTAAAAAAAATGCAAAAAGCCAACGTCACGCGGTGTTCCCAGGCGGTCACCCATCCAAGTACTGACCGCGCCCGATGTTGCTTAACTTCGGTGATCGGACGAGAACCGGTGTATTCAACGTAGTATGGACGTTGGCGAGTGAAGCTCTCAAATTATAGTGTACTATGATATAGATACTGACGTCTTAGGTATTAAACTTACTTTGATAGCAAGTGCTTTCCGTCCCTTTTCAGCAGCTTTCATGGCAATAGTGGTGTAAGATATGCCAGGCACGTTGCGTAGTTTGTCGCCAATCTCACGAGCAGCGCTCTCGTTGTCCAAGTGGGGTTGTGTCACCTGAATAAATAATTTAAGTCTCTTTGAATAACTTTCTAAAAATTGTTTTAAATATTGAGGACAGGCATATTATAATTGTAGAAAAGTATTTATGTACATTATTTTGGAATGTTATGTCTTTTTATCCAAGGTTCTCATTAAGCAGAAGCTCGATCGGTAACGTGGTACATTATCGTCTATGAAAGTTACAATTCAAGAGGCATAGCGTAACCATAGCAAATACCGTTGGTAAGTATAACACTTGAGAATGCCTGGACTGTTTTCTTTTGTAATATTTAGATGTTTATCAGGTTATAAAAAATCATTTTTGTATGTCTGGAAAAAGTTTTGTATCAAACAAACTTTTGTATGAAAGTCTTTTTTTACTAACGACACTCAAATTTTTTTCATTAGTACATGGGAAACAACGTTAAAATCTAATTGTAGATGGCGCGACTATAGCTAGGTCTCAATCTGTCCTATGAGGTCAAAGTATTTTGAAATACAATTTGAGAGACATTGACACCGATGCGCAGATCGCTAGTCTAAATTTCTACACTATATAAATTAAAAAGGGAAAATGTTTGTTTGTTTGTAACGAATAAACTAAATAACTACTATTTGTATGCTACATTATTACTGAGTAACATAGACTACCGTGTCGTAGCGTCATTTATAATATCACGCTACGACATTTAGGAGGTGAGTAGCCGGTAAAACCGGTGGAAACTGCTAGTTATGAATAAAAAGACAAAAGCGTACCTTGTAACATGCCCAGTGCGAGAGTACCCTCGTCCTTCCATCTTTCAGTTGTAGATAGGAGGCAATATGTCCAGCTAAACAGTGGAGACGCCGCCATATCAATCGATCTAATAGAACTCTTTCACCAAGGTTAGTCATTCTGGAGTTTAGTTAAGGTACCATAGTAAGATAAGGAACTTCCTAACGATTCGAACCGTGTCCAAGAGTACCGTTCTTCTCTCCGCCCTTGTACCAGCTGCCTAACGAGGCTCTCGTCCTTAATTAATTAATCGGCAGATATGACTATCGGCACTATGATCGCTGAGTCCATATCCCACAATATGTCGACAACCTCGCGAGCTGAGTCAAAAGTTTTGTTATTGTTACAAATAGCTAGTTAGAAGTTGATTTAACAAAACTAGATTTTTAAAATTGAATAGTTCATGGAATTAATTAATTTGAAAAGGATACTGCACAGAAGTAAGCGGTATGCCCACTTTGGGGTCCCTCACGGCGTTCAAGACCCTAAGCCATCTGCAAGTCTTGACGTAAAGGTCAGTCAGCTCAGGGTCCATGATGAAGCACTTGCCGAACTGCGCGGCCCTGATCAACATCTTCTGAACTTCAGGTTTGAACTCGCAGGCAGCTGCCTCGATGCAATCTTGGACGGCTATCGAAAGAGTTGGCTTCACCAGCCTTATGTATTCGTCGGCTTTGTGACTGTGGTTCTATAATATTTAAATAAAAAAATTAGAATACACAATTATAATAAAAATATCTATGTAAACAATGAAAAAAAAAATGTTAAAAAAAGCAAAAAGCCAACGTCACGCGGTGTTCCCAGGCGGTCACCCATCCAAGTACTGACCGCGCCCGATGTTGCTTAACTTCGGTGATCGGACGAGAACCGGTGTATTCAACGTAGTATGGACGTTGGCAACAGCTCAAACGAAATTGTGAATTGGTATTATCCAGCATAAACGAGTGACGACACACAAAAATGCTTAGGATCAGACAATATTAGGTAACCAATTTCAATCGACAATACGAGTCTCTTTCTTATTTATGCAGGGTTTATTTTAATAAAGGACATTAACACGAAAACTGCTGCTACCTACCATGTATTTAGTACATGATTCTAGAACCAATCCAAACCTCTGAAATTGCTGCTGGGTGTTTAGAAAACAGCTGTTGCAAACATTTTGTCCTTGTGGCTGTTAACTTTTATTATAGAATACTAGCTGTGCCAGCGGTTTCACCCGCTGCTCACTTAGGGGTATGAAAAATAGATGTTGGCCGATTCTCAGACCTACCCGATATGTACACAAAATTTCGTTTAAATCGGTCCAGCCGTTTCGGAGGAGTATGGGAACGAAAACTGTGACACGAGAATTTTATATATTAGACTAGCTGGGCCCAGCGGTTTCACCCGCTGCTCAGTTAGGGGCATGAAAAATAGACGTTAGCCGATTCTCAGACCTACCCGATATGCACACAAAATTTCGTTCAAATCGGTCCAGCCGTTTCGGAGGAGTATGGCAACGAAAACTGTGACACGAGAATTTTATATATTAGATATTTGTCATAAACAGCTGATTTGACAAAAAAAATACAGCAATTGGAGAATCAATGCTGAATTCATGATAAAAGTTCACGTATTGAGATATCCCATAGTGTATATATTTTTTTTAGTTTTATGCTCCAAGATACCACCTGGGAGGTCTATTGAGTATGACAAAACAAATCAAAAATAAAAATCTCTCTATCTACTTTTTCTATATGAGAAAAAGCCTTTGCCAAGCAGTGGGACAGTTATTGGCTGGTATTATTATTGATATTAATTCTATCTACCTGAAATTGTCTCGAAGCTTCAAGTAAATACGTCCCGGGAGCAGTACTATTAAGCCTGAGTATTTTTTCTACGACAAACGGCACTTTTTGTATGAGTTCGTGGGACATCTCGGAGACAACTCGGACACAATCGATGTCTTGTATGAGGTGGAATGGGCCGTCGTAGGGATGGTGTACTGACTGGCCTTTTGAGCCGAAGATGCACATTGTGTCGTCCCAATGGGCAACGACGGCTTGAGAACCGCACCTGGAATTAAAAGGCAAGTGTTTAAGTTTCACTATGTTTGTTTTTTTTTTTACAAAAATGAGAATTCATTCTTGTTTTTTTTTATCGATACTTTTTGGGCTTCATTTTCTTTTACTTGTTTTTGAGATATAATATATAAGAGCCAAAACCAATAACAAGCTGAATCTTTAAATTAATACAGATATAATAATCATTCGGAAATGTATGTTTGTAAAAAAAATTGTAGAGAAAAGTTCTCTATTTTCTCAATTTTTTCACCCAGCTGTCTGATGACATAAAACTTATATTAAGGACAAGGCTTGTGTGTGTATGTTTGTCATTCCTTCACGCTTAAAGAGCTTAACGGATTTGGATGAAACTTCGTATTAGGATAGCTTATATTCTGGATTAAAACAGGCGGTAACCCCGTAAGCCGATCGAATAACACAAATATTGTTTTTTACCGGGACTAAAACCCACGGGGCGCACCATTAATAAATGATTTACTAACCACATCAACTCTTTGGGTTGTTTTATGAAACCAGTGTCGATCTCGGAGTAAGGTGTCTTGAAGTCGGACGAACCAATCCATAGAAAGCCAGAATCGGTGAACAACGCCACATGCATGCCATTCTGTGATGCTACTATCGACAAAATCTGGGTATACGGATTCTTTATGTAAGGAGGCTGGAAAAAGAAAAAAATATGATCAGTTAATACAATATTTAAAAAAAAATCCTTTAAGTACTTACTAAAAACACAAATAATATTTTCACAAATGGCTTTGCTGGCGTGACGCGGCAATAGTAAATAAAAAAAACATTTTATCAAAGAAAAAACGACTTCCATCAAAATCATATAAAGTGGAACCGTTTTTTTATCTCAGCTTTAACAGCTGTGGTATAATGGTATCTTCCACAAATTCTTGAGATTATCAAATTTAATGTTTGAAAAGGCAAAAAAGTCAACGTCACGCGGTGTTCCCAGGCGGTCACCCATCCAAGTACTGACCGCGCCCGATGTTGCTTAACTTCGGTGATCGGACGAGAACCGGTGTATTCAACGTAGTATGGACGTTGGCGATAATTATCTCGAAATTATCAAACCGTATCCAATTACAAAAGAAAGCATAAATGTTAAAAAAAAACGTTTTTTATCAACAAACGGTGATATCGTTACCGAATTATTAATGATTTGGTAGCAGACTAAAAAGTTATTTAGTACTTAGTGGTTAATTTTAGTGGAATTATCATAAAATATTCTAAAAAAATAATAAAAAAAATATTCCTAAATAAAATATAAAATAATCCTAAATAAAACTGTCGGTGTAACATACATTCCGGATTAAAACTGAAATTGGAATCTGCAAAAAGCCAACGTCACGCGGTGTTCCCAGGCGGTCACCCATCCAAGTACTGACCGCGCCCGATGTTGCTTAACTTCGGTGATCGGACGAGAACCGGTGTATTCAACGTAGTATGGACGTTGGCGAAAGCAATGCCGAAATTACTCTACTGTATAATTGCGGGAACCAATGACGTCAATCGTTTTATTTAATAAACTACAATACGTGTTATCGCTAACATGTATTGTAGTTTAATTAATAAAGCGATTTTTATAATTATCTTATCGATGGTACCGCCCACAACTTTGGTTACATTTACTAGCATTTATAATAGAAGTATTGTGAAATTGATTTTAGATTTGAATATTCTGCTATTAAAAGTCCATTGCTGGAGGCTTCCCTTAAATTGCACCTTGTACTTGGATGCTGATCATTCACTGTTTCATAGATCGTCATTACCAGCCTGCCGAACTTAGGCAGATCTGTGATTGCACATCACTTAGAACGGTTCTCGGCAACTCTATCCAATTATTGCTACCAGCCTCCCTGAAAAGATCGTCGTAGCCTCTTCTAGCTACTAGCTCCTCAAGTAGCCTGTCCTACCTTACGTTTACTGATTCGCGATCTCAACTCAACTCCAACGATCATGGGTTCTACGCCAATTATGTTTCGTATACATGCATTTAAATACTTAAATAATAAAAGTTTCATTTATGATTATTTGATTAATTTATTGTAGTTTTTTGATAAAATAGTCTCTCATGCATGATTTTACTATAATTTTATTACTATTTATGATCTAAGTATTAAATTCAATAGAATAATTTACTGTAAAATTGAATGAATGTAATAATTATTATTTGGAGATTAATAAGTGTGTATTATTAACATTTTCAACGGGACATTTTACCATGTTTATTTCGAATTTTCGATTTTCTGTTAGCAACGTCGCCGAAATATTAGAAACTCGGAATAAAATAATAAACATGGTAAATATCTCGTTTTAAGTGTTAATAATAATGTTAGTGACCATGTATTCTTCTTCATCTTCCCTCTTTGGGTGAGGGGGAGTCCGGTTTCCGCACTTAGCCCTTCCAATTGGACCATTGTGCGTAAGTGTAGAGACCATGTCAGTTTAAATATAAATAAATGGGTTATACAAGTAGGGCAGTGTGTGATTCCGGGATGATTTAATGAGGAATAATGAACGGTAGATAAATTAAATCTCTGACTGACTTGATTTATATATAAATACTAGCTTTCGCCCGCGGCTTCGCCCGCGTTAAATTTGGGGTAACACAGTTCCCCTTGCGCCTTATTGATTTGTAATAGCAACGCTAAGTTTTCCCTTTTCTTCCCTCTTTCTCCCTCACAACCCACTTTTTTCAAAAAAATATTAGCCTATGTCCGTCTCCTGGTTCCCAACTGTCTGTGTACCAAAATTCATCAAAATCGGTGTAGCCATTAAAGCGTGAAGAGGTAACAAACAAATAAACAAACAAACTCACTTTCCCTTTTATAATATTAGTAAGGATTGTTTTAAACAGTTACATGTTAACAATCATTCTGTTAAGAAACAATTAATGATAACAGCTACCTTTAAAAAATTAACTGCGAAACATGAAGATAACTAAACTTTATATTTACTACCTATTACATATGCATGATTATATTTACCATAAGCACCGCTCTGGATTCACCTAGTTGACATTTGTAGATTTCCTTGTCCCTGCACACAAGGAATCCGGAACTGATAACACACCAACATGATATTGGGTCATTTGGTCCTGGAATTCAGAATGCAGTTTATTTTATCAGTCCCTATAGTCTAAACATACTGTTAAAATCAAGAGACAAAACCATCTATTCAAAAAATTGTTTACTTAAATTATAAGAGACGTTAAATTAAGATTAGGGAGTCAGCAAACAAATAAAATTGCCTGCTGCCTGGCTCTTCAGAAAATAATGTTTCATGTTTTATAATACTGTTCCCTGTTTGTTTAGATTTTTTGTTGAATTAGTGATGTTGTTCCTTGTTCAAATACAGCAGAGTTATTTCGGTAATGCTTTCGCCAACGTCCATACTACGTTGAATACACCGGTTCTCGTCCGATCACCGAAGTAAAGCAACATCGGGCGCGGTCAGTACTTGGATGGGTGACCGCCTGGGAACACCGCGTGACGTTGGCTTTTTGCAGCTTTTTAACCTTTTTTTAATCGTAGACTTCAATATTACAAATAAAAATCTTTTCTACATTGTTTGTGCAAAAGTGAGAGGCGTAAAAAAATGAGGTACAAAATACTTACTTGGTAAATCAGGAACAGATCTCACTTTTGGTTCAGATACATTACTGAGTAAGTACATGCGGTTGGTGGTGGTGATGACGGCCAGACCTATCCCATGCGGGCTGGGAAACATTTGGGCTCGACACACCTAGAAATAGATACAAGAATATTATGTGCAGACTATTGTTTAAAAGAATCAAAAAATCTAAGTATGTTGATTTGTTTAGTAAAACATAATTTGGATTAAGGTGTTGAAGAAGTGTTTTGACACATGTACTAGGATTATCTTGTATTACAAACAAAAGAGGCTGTTGGATTAAGCAATATTTTTCTATATGCCTGCTAATGATGGAGAGAGGGACATTATACTAACATGGGGTGTGAACCATAAATGTCTATTTAACTTGTATTGTTTTTTTTAGTGTACTGGATTTGGGTCTACTTGACAGAATTTTTGTCATAACATTTTGTCTCTAATATTTATCCTGTCCTGAATTTGTATGTGGCAGTGCTGTTGGTGTGCTTATTATAAATATATATTTATGTATAGTATATAATACATTCTATATTCAAAAAATGAATCTCTGAATTGTTGCTAAGCACAAATCTTGAGCTCTAGCAGCTGCACCAATTTCAATAATTATTTTTTTGTTATGTTGAGTAGGGTAGGTATAATACATATGGTAAGTTGGTAGAAAAATTTCATTGCAATGCATGCCGGGCACAGCAAGTAGTTTATAATATGATAAAAAAACGCTCACCTTAGTATCTCTGACCTCCTGCCCCATATTGAAGGTCCTTTGGTAGGCACCAAACATGTCATAGACTAGAACATCGCCACTCTCTTGTACACATAACAGTTGCTCACCGTCTGACCAGCCCATGTGGACTAGTTCTCCACTGTTCCACTGGAATATGCACAAGTAAAAGATGATCAAATCAAACAAAATCTAATGTTAAGAATTTTTTAACGTCGGCATAAATACATTTTTGAATTTGATATAATTATGTGGATTACCGCACAGTATTTCACAGTTCTCCTGTTTAAAGAATTTGTTAACTGCCTTAGATTTCAGAATTCCCAATCAATGACTAACTCATTTGTTTGGTAGCTATTCTCAGGAAAGATTTTATAGAGTTGGATAGCCCATTTACCTAGGATCATTACTCTACAAAATTTAGAAGCTAAGCAACTGGTAAAACCAAGCTAGTTAATTATAAAACCTAGAGGATTATAAGCGTTATCACTATTTAATGAAAATAATAGTGATAAAGCTTATTATTAACTACACAAAAAAACATACCAATATCTTTGAAATGATATTTCCAACTCCATTATACAGGGTGATCACAGGTTTGGCCGTGCCCATTATGCGTACAAACTGTTTGCGGTCCCTCACTACAGCGATGGGGCCCCCATATTGAGCGCCACTGACTATCATGTTGTCCAGCCCCTCATCCATTAACCAGTTCATAGTATACAGGTCAAATTTCCTGAAATCAATGAATAAAAACTTCTTAATAGTTTTGAGTGAACTGACAATAGAGGAAAAAAATAATGAAGAGATATATACAGTAAACATAAAACGGTAATGACAACTATTGTTCAAAAGGAACAACTTGTTTAAAATTAAGTAATAACATACCTGTACCAGGAGTCTAACTGAAACCAGTCCGCACTTAGTAACGCCAACATTTTGCGATATTAATTACACTACAACAATATTAGAAAAGACTGTTGATAAGAGATTTATTTGATTGTATAGTTTTCCTGTTTGATTTTCAACACATCCCATCAATGAATCTTTGGCATATTTGCGTATGTATTTTATAATTTTACAGTCTCCCTAAAAGCAAAGTCCTAACACGCATTTAAATTTTACTCAAGTATTGCTATAAGATTTTTAACAATATTTTCAATTAAGAAAATAAAAACATGTCATGAATCAGTTTTGGCGAACAACATCAGGGACATTTTGACGTTTATATTTTTAGAATAGGGACATCAATTTAAAATTTTCTGTTCATCGGGCTCTTTTTCTCCAATGAAAGTTCTGATATTTCCGTCTCCCTCTAAGAAAACCCTATGCTGCAGTTGTAAACAACTGGAATTTTGTTACCGCAACGGTGCTGGAACGCTACATTTGAAAGTGACGTTGAAGTTAGAAAATACGTTCAGAAAAATAGTAAAGATGTGGGAACTTTGGCGTAAAATAATAATAATTTAAACTACTCAACGAAGGTTATGTATTAGAATATATTAAAAAAAAACTATAAAACAATTTTGTTCTTTAGATTTTTGTTTTACAATTTTTTGATGATGTTGATGATGTAATTCTTATCGAGTAGGTATTCATTTTAAAGAAGTAAACTGATAAACTACCATGGCAATACAGTTAAAACTTATATGGTTATCAACCCTTTCGATTACAAAAATAATACAAATAATCGGAAGAATCTAGAAATTAGAGTCGAAATGAGAAAATAAAAACGTAAAAAATAGAAACGTATTATCATGAATGCGATAAACGACCAAAAACGTTGCCCATAGTGATTAAAAATCATAGGAATACAGCAGAGAATTCTGGGAAACAACCAGTAGGTACCTACCTAAAAGCAAGAAGAACTGCCTAGCCTATTCCGCAGCCGTAACGTCGCGGGTTCGATTCCTGCACGGAACAAATATTTGTATGGCCTACAGAAAGTTGTTTCGGGTCTGGCTGTTTGTGTATGGGAGTTTAAATGTTTGTAAACGCACCCACGATACAGGAGAAATTCCTAGTGTGGGGCAAAGTTTTTCTCAAACAAAAATGAAATATTCGATCAGATTAAAAATATGGTAAATGTTCTAGTACTTAATTATTTACTAAGTAATAGTTAATTGTTATATTATTTATTCGCCATTTTGCACGCTCAGATACGCTCGGCGGGAGAGAATGAAACGTATAAAATACTTTGGGTTTATTAGAGGGATGCCACAGCTGCTACTTAAGTGTTACGGCTTTCTTGTTATTTATGTAGTAAAATACTGTAAATTGTGATTCTTTACGATTTAAAAGTATGTAGGTGGTTTAAACAATTAAGATACTTGATCATCCCTCATCTCTTTATTTGTAAAATCAATGGGTTGTTTCAGGTGTCTGGTAAGTCAGGGGTTTTGCACTTTTTAATATTATGTATACTTGCATAATATTGGCAGATAATCAAGTCATCGCTCTATGTAAAATATTGGTATTCAGCTGCATCCGGAAAGGCTAGGAAGATTATGATGACTTTGCTTGGCAATCAAGTATGTAGGTAGTTACAAGCAGTTTCCATTCAATGAAAACAAACAAATGCAGATGAATATCTAAAAAGATCTGCAGCCACAAATATTTTTCAGAATTATTCTGTAAAATAACATGCATTTTGCATTAGGGATTTATACATTTCCCCGCTAGAGGCGAGGCGTTGACACTGACATGTTAGTTCTCCAGTCGCCGCCACATTTTCGCATGGCTGAATGCGGTCCCACCATTTTCTCACGCCGCCGCGCCGCCGCCTCTCGTCCATCCGTGGACTATTAAGTAGTGGAAGGAATTTGCATCCATAATGAACGACATTGGCTCTCTCTTTCGCACTGTTAGAAGTTCTTTCACAGAACATCTTAATCTTAACCTTTTATATTAGGTATTACTATTTTATGTTTTTTCGGTAATCTTATAGTGACCAGGGGCCTAAGTCTGCTATTACAATAGTGTCAGAATGGTCGATCACTGATCGCTTAATGGTTGATTTTGACAAGTTTAGTAGGTATGTAGTAGATTACCAAACTTGTCAAAATTAACCATTATACGATCAGTGATCGACCATTCTGACACTATTGTAATAGCAGAATTAATATTATTAAGGAGTATCGTATTGCCAAGTTATAAACTAGGATGTTGAGGCAATGCAGACAGTCACTCCTTGTGAAACACCTGAAAGGTAAGACTGGAAATGAAAAAGTTAGGCAAATGCTTGTTGTTGACGGAAAGGGCTAGCAGATGATGAGATAATCCTAATTCCTAAAGTAGATTTTCTTACGTACTTGCTTCACTTTCAATAATCGAGCATCTTTGCGTGAACAGCAGTCGTGAAACCCATAACAAGAAACTTTATCTTATTCATAGAGATCGATGAGGCTTATCCTATGTGCTGTTCAATCATACAATGGAATAACAATTTCTGTGTTTTCCATTCTTTACATAAAACCTTTTCAAGATGCATGAAGAGAACACTGAAAGCGAAATGTCGTAAAACATTTTTGTCGTGTGAAATCTTTCCTTTTGCCATGTCGTGTCGTGCCAAGCTCTCTGTGCCGACTTCCTTAGCCACGCGTGAAAGAAATATTAAAAATCGCGAAAGCGTAGCCTCCTCGACCATTACCGGCTTATACTCGCGAGATATTTTTATAATACTAGTTTGCGGACCTAACCATCTATTTATACATTAACTTGTTAGTTCGTAGTCTGATTATTTTGTGGTTTGTATACGAATAAGTTGTTAGTGAACTATTTAAGCTTTAACCCGTCGCGCGATTGCTAACTATGTACGTAAAGTGCCCCAAACGTCGAGCTATTTTGAATGAATTTTTGATTTTGGTTAGACCTTCGGAAAAACGAAGATTTCATAGTTATATCGATAATTATATATTACGAAGTATATGTTTCCAGAATCCTTATGAGTTTTAAATAAATTTTAAAAATAAATGTCTAAGATATTAAAACCACTCACAGCGGTTCAAACTTTGCACCCGCACTTTGACGCGCGACGGGTTAATCTAATCAAACGTCCCAAATGTAAACGTAAACGTTCGATTAATTGCTTTTTTTTGGTAATTTATTAAAAAGAACAGTGTTTTAATTATATTACTAAAAGATGAATTATTATTAGCCGCGTGTTTTATAGACTAACTGAACTGAAATACATTAATTAAGAAAAAAAACTTAATTAACTTCATTTTATATCACGTAGACACGTAATTACTTTATTATGGACGTATCTTGTTGCAGAGTCATGAATTACCAACCCATTAATAATCCATGAGATATAGTTTTCTTCTTTAGTATTTCATCGATCAAATCCACAAAGTAGGTACCATCAATCATAAACCTATTGGGCTTCTAAGCAAGAAAAAAATGGCGTCAACACTATTTTAAAATAAATGCGAAGGGCACGTGTCAAATAGATCTATCATAGACAAGAACAAATCTAAGCACAATAAACAAAACGAAATGGTTTTGTGAAATATAATTTAAAACTTAATTTTTAAATGAGCGAATTACTCAGGGCGCCCCCCTGAGTAATTCGCTGGCCCCTCTTGGTACGTAAATGCAAACGTCTGTTTGTATGGAGCTACTTAAATCTTATTTTGACGTGTTTAGAAACCAAATTTTTTGAATTATCATATACTAGCTTTCGACCGCGGCTTCGCCCGCGTTAAATTTGGGGTAACACAATTCCCCTTGCGCCTTATTGATTTGTAATAGCAACGCTAAGTTTTCCCTTCTCTTCCCTCTTTCTCCCTCACATCCCACTTTTTTCAAAAAAATATTAGCTTATGTCCGCCTCCTGGTTCCCAACTATCTCTATACCAAATTTCATCCAAATCGGTTCAGCCATTAAAGCGTGAAGAGGTAACAAACAAACAAACAAACAAACTCACTTTCGCTTTTATAATATTATATATATAGTAAGGATAAGTAAGGAGTAAGGATAGTAAGGATAAGGATATTATACACTTCTGTCTAAGTTGACACACTAATACTTGCTTTTTATAACATAAATGCGCATTTGTGTTATAGTCCGTTGTAATAAGGGTTGAGCCTATTGCCATCAACTCGGCACTATTCTAGTTTAGTTAGTTTGTTTGTTACGTCTTCACGCCTAAATGGCCTAAACGATTTTGATGAATTTTGTTACAGAGATAGTTGGTACCCTGAAGACAGACATAGGCTAAAAAAAAGTGAGAATAGAGTAGGGGGAGAAAGAAGGAAGAAAAGGGCAGAGAAGGATATTTTTTTTTTCGATCATCACAGGTGTTAAAGTTAGCGTTAGCCTAAAGTAACTATGCCACGCGGACAAAGTCGCGGGCGGAAGCTAGTTTGTTATAATTAACTGTAAGTAACCTATCTATATAGTAATTGAATTTTCAATGAAGTAATTCGTAAAAATGAAGTATCTTTTTGTACGTGTAACTCCTAACCAAAAAGAAACCTGGCAATAACTAACTTTAGGCCTATATTACTTAAAGTAGGCGACCATACGTTTTTATCAAATCGCTAGTGCCTTGAAAATTCGCAAAACGGACACAACCGTCAACGACGTCTGCCCTCACGCGTCTGCCCGTGTTCGGGTCGCGCACTCAGCGATTAGCCACTTCTTCCCCACCGCACCTACCCCGCTCCCCCCACGCCCGTTCGCCTGGCACCGCTGCCAGTATTTATCGCCGAAATTGCTATGACTCTGCATTTTAAATCTGTGATATCTTCGAAAATATTTATTTAATTTACATGCTGTAAAAAGCCATATTGATCTTTATTAAATGCACAATGTATTTAAGATACTTAATTGGATAAGGATTAATACTGTATTGCTTAAAATCGCTTCGTAAATAAGCCATTATTTCTCGTACAAATTAAAGGATAAAAAATGGTTATTGTGGGTTATTCCTAAGAGATAAACATATACCATCACGGACTTTTTTGTAGACCTTTTTAAGTTGTACAATACTGTAGTACATTGTTTTGATCTATCTTGTAGGATTCAGTCAGCGTTTGCAATGTAAGCGCAAACAATGTGTTTTTTTACGACCTCACATTAGAAACCTCAAAAATTGTAGCCTATGTGTTATTCTGATGTGTAAGCTATAGCATATGTGTTATTCTGATGTATAAGCTATATTGTGGTAAAGTTTCATGCAAATCCATTCAGTACTTTTTACGTGAAAGAGTAACAAACATCCATACATCCATACATACAAACTTTCGCCTTTATAATATAGTAGTAGGATATGTATGTAGCTACTAGCCGTGTGTTAGTTGTTATCAAATAAATAATTTTCGAAATTAATTCGTGGAAAATTGCAGATGAATGGAGGGTTCCGAATGTTTTAATAGAAACAAACATTTATTCTTATTTATTTGTTTTATTAGTTGCTCTATTAGGGTTCAGAAGTGGCAGAAAGTCACTCCTGGCATGGAAAAGCGATTTGGAGAAATAAAGAGAGAGGGAAGAAAGTTTCACCAAAAATGTAGGTATATAGATTGTTTAAAAGCGTGTCGCCGGTAATCTAAACTGATGCGACCTAAATTTTGTTAGGTACATGTCGCTTCAGTAGCTTCCAGCCGGATAAATGTAGTATTTAAGCAATACCTTAGATAGTTATTGCTATAAAACTGGAAATGAAGTTAATACTCCCACCACAAGACGCTGGCAGAATAGTCGATATCATATCAGTTGCCAAGGAAAAAAAAAGTAAATACTTAGATAGCTGCTGATAGAAAATGTTTCTAAGGTGTGCTGCATCGAATGTGCATAAATAAGAACAATGTCAAAAGGATGCTTATGCTTCTCTGTGAGTTTGTAAAGTAACGTAAGTTCTACATTTAACTATATCGGGATTGGGTAGCACGTTTCTCGCAAATCTTCTCTAATGCCACCAATACAGTTCGGATAAAACAGATTTAACTTTAGCTAAACGAATTTCCTGTTTTATTAAGCGTATTTATTTTATTTATACGTGATGAAAATAGCTAGAAAGGTTTTTGTTTTTTCTTAAGGAAATGATTCAGGATTCGCTAACTGGCTGGTATTTTTATTTTAATGATAAAAAGCGTTTATAAATTATAGCACAGCATGGTTTGTGCTTGATTGATATTGCTATTTTATAAATGTAACCTGCGCTAGTAAAATTGTCTGTGGCCATTGTAACGGAGAAACAAAATGGCAGCGTTAATTTGAATTGTCGCCATGCACAGTAACAACCTACTTTTTTCCTACTTGTTTCAATGTACCTATAGATTTATTAAAATATTATTATAATTGAAAATAACGTCGATTTTTTAAATTAATTCTTAACATGTAGGTAAGTAGATAGAGTGTTTCAAGGTAGAACATTAGTTACGTCGTGTTCTCCGTCGTTGACAGTAAATAAGAATATCTTTCAAAGGATCCAACTTAATTTAGAAGATACCTCTTAGAATATAAGTTTCTTACCAATCTTCCACAAAAACAAAATACATACCCAACTCGACGGATAAATTGGGATCAATTGGAAATTCCATCAAGTAAGATACTTTGTCAAGTTCTTTTTTCAGGTTTAATAATTTATGCTTTTGTTTATAATATTTTAATATTCATATTAAAAAAATATATTTATACATAAACGGTCAATGAAAACTCTCTTACACAAAAAGTGACCTGTACAGCAAAAATTACATCGTAGATAGTTAACCCTTTACAACTATTGCAGACTCAGGCTAGACCAGTCAAGTAACTTTCCTAGATCCAAGTATGCAAATAGATCGTGAAGCTGGCAGAGCCCATGTCAAGATCTAGTACATGATTTCATACGTGATACCACGACTAATGTCACGAGATAACCCAAGCCTTGTCGCGACATTAGACATGTGATTATGAGATTTATAGCCTCAAGAGCTCGTAATATAGCGTGAACAGCTTTAGTTAGCCGGAGCTACTTTATTGCGATCGTAAACTCAATAATTTGTCGTTTTATGTTTGTAGATTGCCTATTGTAAAAATATTTATCGCGTGTCAAGTAAGATAAGTGGAGGGTTCGTAGCACGCTTCTATAACGTATAAAATGCTGTTACACAAAATTAGCTTTGTTGGCTATTAGTTAACCACAAAAACTTTAACAGATGAAACAGTAAGCACTTAGCTTACACAGCAAAAGCTTGTAAACGACGCCGTGACCTCCAAAAAGTCTCGTTCTTTGAACTAGACCGCATGAAACTCTTGCACTTCTTACTAGAAATGAACCTCTCACTCGATCTTTTGCATCGTTAAACAACCCATCAAGGTAATCAACTGCTACAATTCCGGCTGAGTAGCAGTGCGGATCTGTGCCAGACCAGCAACAATAACAAAAGCGAGTCATGGCATCGATATGAAGTAACCAAATAACTTAGAAATGTCAAAGCCTGCCGGCTTGTCCGACCTCGCTCCCACTCTCGGAGCAACGGTACTCGTGTCTCGGCAGTCGGCGCCTGCGCCGCCACACGCTCGAGGTCTGTGCCCTCCTCCCCGACTGCTTGCACGCGTCATTGCGCCCGCGCACACTCCCTCGCAGCAAACACTTCAGTTTTAAACGAATATTCACAAATAACGAACAATCCGACCGCGAAGTACCTGATCCTCGAGACAAGTCGGCAAACGAGCACAAGTTTGCGCCGACAACTTTTAATGTGACACATTACGGTACCCAGCAGCGTGTGACAGCACTTTTATCAATACAGCCTTTTACAAGCTCTCAACTCTCCGCGAGTTCAATGTGATTTGTGAAATGTTGCGAATTATGGAAATTTCATGTTTTCATATCGACGTGGTGATTTTTTATCGTGCCTGAGGCGTAAAGTGGAAGTTTGTGAGTTATTGACGAAGGAACACTCTCGGAGTTAAGGAGGTGCGAGGCGCTCGAAATAGCATCAAAGGTGAGTTTAAACGTTCAGAATTTAAAAGGGAAGTTCGTTTGAGTGTGAATACAATTTCAAGTTTTCCGGGAAAACATAAGAATTTCTTAAGATATTACAAGTTGATCTCTTTAACAACTTCTGACGGAGAACTCTTGAATAAATGAATACATTTTGTTGATAATGATGGGGAGTATTGTTAAGGAGACAAGGGTGCTTACAGCTTGATCCACTCTAACACGAATAAATTATTATTTTACAATGAGCAAAGCTTTAATTTGTTTTGCCTCTTGTTATTGTAGAAGGTACTAAATATAATTTGAATAATGCTTTTGAATTGCAAAAAAATAAATAAAGCTAATACAAAAGCTTGTGAACCTTGATTACGTCTTCGTTTTTTGTTGATACGTGGTCGTGTTATGGCGTATGCAGGGAGCTTTGTTGTATATCTAGTATTATACTTATGTCTAACGAAATTATCTGAGAAACCACAACAAACCAATCTCTTTCTCTAATACTTAAGCTAGTACGCATTATGAAATAGCAGTATTTGCTCCGCTTGCATCACTTATAGCAATTTCTGAAAGTAATTTAACGCAAAGAGTCTAATAAAAGCTTGAGAGATTGCTTTTGCAATTGTAATAAGTAATCTAGATTTATTATTTCAATATTTTTAGACAGATTAATCTTCTTTAACAGGTTATTATTATGTCGTGGCACTCACTATTGGAATTTCTATGTCTATTTCTAGAACATCGTTAAGTGTTTCTTATAAAAGTAATTTATTTCTACGGTATGGCAAAATTACGTTATTCTTTATTTAGGTTACTGTCTTATTTGCTACATGGGCTGGTTTCTTTCAACAGTTAGATTAAGGCTACATTTTCACCTTCTGTAACCTTCAGTGTCATATGCTTAATAGAATCGGAGGTTTTAGATACGGTAGCTTCAGAATTACTTCCAGTTAGATCATGTTAAACAGTTAATTGATTGAAGACGTAATTATTTTTTTACAGAAAACACTAGATACTAAAATAGCCTTTATTTATTACATTGCAAAAAGTCAACGAACTTTTTATTCAACATAACGTAATTTATAAACTGGTTTCTTTTTGATAACAGTTTTAATTTAGTTCCTAATAACGTGTTTAGTATATAACTGTAAGGTACTGTTACATAGAATTTTGGGACAAATATTTAAAAACTGGATGAACTTGCTTTAACGTTATAAATTATCTTGATTTCATCTAATCTGTTAATGTCGAGATTGGCATTTTTATTGCTGGCAATATTGTGATTTACGTCACATAACAGTTATTCAAAAGGCTGTGTTACGAGTTCGGTGTAATAATTGTATCCTGTAACGATCGTGATATGTTTTTTATTTATTTTTTGTAGAAGAAATTATCGTTTTAAATGATGGTTTCCGTCTGTAGCTTGGGTGTAAAACTCTAAACAAAGTAATATTCATTTGACAACTTCTTTTTCAACGATGACCTTTTGGAAAAGTTGGAAATGTATTGTTTTGACATATTATTATGTCATCGAAAATCAATAAACTATAGTAATCTCAACCCTATTGTTTTGGAAATACGAAACGACTTAAAAGTGATAGCTTTTATAGCTATAGCTTTTTTCATTTTGCTGTTAACTATATGTAGGTCACACAAATAGCGGGGATCGTACCAGCTATACGCAGCGAAGCAGTCAATAATACAGCCACTGCACCAACCGTGCCGTCAATTTGAATTGTATTTATTCTTGGAAAATGTTTAGTCACAGCTTGATGGTTAATTTGAATGTATAAGAGGTTCATCTCTGCTCTAAGTGATAGGGTGTACGGTAATGTAGTGAAGCAAAATAGGTCAACTTTTAAAAAGAATAAAATTACGAGGAAAAGGACTGCGTTTAGTTAATTTTCCTTATACAGCGGCTTTCCTTATACATTAAGACATTAATGCCGCAAGGCAGTAAAAACGGTCGAAAATTACGGTTTATTTGCGAAATCAAACACATTTGCGGTAACAACGATAATCCCTCTTTTTTAGGGTTCCGTTGTCAACTAGGAACCCTTATAGTTTCGCCATGTCTGTCTGTCCGTCCGTCCGTCCGTCCGTCCGTCCGTCCTCGCTTAATCTCTGTGACCGTTAGCGCTAGAAAGCTGAAATTTGGTACCAATATGTATATCAATCACGCCGACAAAGTGGTAAAATAAAAATTTGAAAAAAATGTTTTATTAGGGTAGCCACTCTATATGTAAAGTGGGAAGCGATTTTTTTTTTAATTTCAACCCTAACGTGTGATATATTGTTGGAAAGGTATTTAAAAATGAATAGGGGTTTACTACGATAATTTTTTGATAATGTCAATAATTTCGGAAATAATTGCTCCAAAAGTAAAAAACAATGTGTCCCCCCCCCTCTAACTTTTGAACCATAAGTCTAAAAAATATGAAAAAAATCTGAAAAGTAGAACTTTATAAGGACTTTCTATGAAAATCATTTTGAACTTGATTGACACAACAGTTTTTGTACAAAAAAGACAAAAAGTTGTACAAAATAATTTCTGGACTAAGTTTGTAGTATAATCGTATATGCAAGCATTTTTTGTAACTTTGTTTACATATTTTATTATCCTGAACGTATCTTTTTTCAAACAAAAAAAGAGCTATTGAAATCGGTTCTCGCAATCCAAAATTACCACCAAAATTGCACGTCTTTGTATTAATTAGTAACCCAATTCCTCGAGAGATGGCGCTGTAGGTACTTATTACATTGGATCGGGTATTGTTCGGTTGGCCTCATAACTGGGAACACTTATTGTGACGGACGGGAAACTACGGAACCCTACACTGAGCGTGTCCCGACACGCTCTTGGCCGGTTTTTAATCTGTGTGAATATTTTCTTGACCACAAATGTTTTCAGTACACTTTTAACACACAATTTCAAAAGCTATCAGACATCTGATGAAATGAACTCGTGGTTTTCGAGATCAAAAGGTTAGGTAAGGTTACCGGGACAGACAGACGGGCCACTTTCTTTCTTATTTTGCAGTTATAAGTAGCTACATTCACTTATCACACTTACTTATCTACACACTGGTGGATCCAAATGAGCAATCTGCTTGCATATCTAACAAAATAAGGAGATAATTATTTCACGAGTGCCACAAGCTATACACAAAAGCACGTTAAAAAGTTCGTTCTAGCAGTCATTTATAGATTTTTGACAGTCGTTGAGTGGCCAGAAATCTAATCGAGGAGTATCGTATACGATACCTGATACTATACAGATATAGTCGCTCCATGTAAATTACTGGTGCATCCAGTCAGGCTAGAAGCCGACTCCAATATAGTTGGGAAAACGCTAGCCAGATAATAATGAGTACCATAAATAATCAAGTGAAATGTATAACTTACTTAAGAACCTTCATGACCCATGAAAACAAAAGACATACACACACACATGCGTAGACACAGCAAGTTCTAAAATAATTTCGTTTAAAGCAACCATCGCTTATCTGCGTTAACGCAGGTTTGCTAAAGACATTGTCTCACGAGTTTCACATGAAAGCAAGTAAAAGCGTTGTGTGGTAACTTGTCTCAGTCCGGCGAGAGTTTGAAATGTTACACGCTTGACGAAGGGGACACGAGAGTACCTGATATGTTAGACGTGTGACTGATGTGGCTCGCTTTCTTGATTCAATAGTGGATTCAATCAGGGAAAAATTTTGCTTACTTACTTGCAAGTTGTCGGAGAATCTTACGAAAAACATCACAGTTTTTCTTCGTGAGTTTAATCATAGACGAAGGCGTTCTTCCTATGGCAAAAACTACATCTGTTGCGATACTTACCTACGTAATTTGTCCGGGTTGTGAGTTGTTCGAAAGAGATACCGGGGCCCCGGAACATAAAGGGTTAAATAAGGTCTTGGATGGGTTTTAGTCAGTAAAATTCTGACACTTCCCGAACTCATTTGATGATTGGCTAAAAAAAAGGGTTACGATGTTCAGAGGACACATATTTAACATTTTATATGTGTTAGTAAGTACCACGCCAGTCCGCCTAATAGTCAAACTGTGACTGTACTGACCTCAGAAAATGTATTCAGCATTGTTTTCAAAAATATTTTTACCAAGCTTTAAAAACATAACATAACACGGCATTACTTCCCGCCATTATCAATAACCAGGAGAGAAATCTCATGGCTGTTCCCAATCATTTTTTTTTACTAAAGGTTATAATTTACGTTAGAGAGGGCACGGTTATTAGAGCGATTATAGAGCTGTGCACGCGCATTCCAGTCTGCATGACCGGTAGTACCGTTGTCTATGATTGCACCTTAGTGTAATTAGATGTATGTCAGAGTTGTACTTATGTGAGCACATAAGTGTAGGCTCTTTTATGTGGGTGAGAAAATTGGCTAAATGTAGAACATATTTGATGATATGCATGAATGGTTTGCAACTTAAAACTATAACAGTTTTAACTGCATACTTTACTGCATTCTTAACTGGACTCTTTGTATTGGTTACTGTTTTGTTTAATGCATTAGTTTAGTGTCTTGACTCGTGTTTTAGGGGTACGTACCACAACAAGAAACAACTCACTTTGTTGTCCGTTTGTCTGTCTGTCTGTCTGTCAAGACCCTTTATCTCGGGTACGCGTAGGGAAAATTAAAACCACATCACATTTAAGTTTGTGGTCTCGGAGCTATGAAAAAATCAACCCTCTTAATCTACGCATACAATACAGTCATTTATGTCACAATTTTTCAAGAACCTTCGGTGCGCTAGTTCGACTTGCAATTGGCAGGGTTTTTTCTAATCACTCAGTTACGATATCGCTTTTTTTTTGCCAATAATGTCCCAATCCCGGGCAAAGACTTCTCCCAAATCTTCACAAATACCTATTTCGTGAGCAAATAAAATAAAATCTAATCTAATCATTAACTTCTTTGCATTATGGGTGCTTGGTACATAAGCAGATAACTTAAAAAAAAATGAAGTTTAAAGACAATCAAAGTCAACAACAAATATCCTTCTTTATTCAGGATATAAAAGAGAAACAATTCTGGCCAGTAACAAATTTCCTCTAATGTCTTATATCAACGCCAGTTAATAAAAGTTATCTTATAAGTCACGTTTGTGTGAAAGAAAGTCCAACAAAAAATAAACTTTCCGTTATATTGTATTGCTACAGTGACAAAGAGATATTTCGACGCTTCTAGCTTAGTTATGGAATAATAAACTCTTACTGTTTAATGCATTGTCGCGTTTATGAATCTATACAAGATAATTATGAGATAAATATACACTTTAATAGGTTATAAAATGTGAGTAGATCATGAACTCTATTGATGATCAATAATAAATGAGTGACAATAATACATTAATTTTATTTTCCTCTCCGATGATATATATAAATTATCTATATATATATGTATATGATTAGTATATTTTGAATTGAATTGGTTGTCGAATGATTGTTTTTTGTTTGTTTGTTAGTACTTGTGAACATTACAACGCATTTGGGGCACCTTATAACACTAATGTTTAAAAAACATTGAAAAAAAAAAACATTTTTGTTTACCGACTGTTCAACCTAGGTGGAACACTAGGAAAAAAACGGAACTCTCATAAGATCACCGTTTGTTTGTTTGTCCCTGATGAAAACCCTTTATCTCGGGAACGCATGAATTGAAAATCATACTTATATAAAAATTTGTAAGGATGGATAGATGGATGGATGGATGGATGTATGGATGTTTATTACTCTTTCACGTCAAAACGGCTGAACGGATCTTAATGAAATTTGGCACAGAGGTAGATTATAGTTTGGAATAACACATAGGATACTTTTTTCACCACGAGGGCGAAACTATAAACTCAAATCTGAAGTCCCTTGGTGCCAATGGAGCTGTGGAAAAATCATCTAATATCTAAGCCTACGCAGTCAAGTCTGTGTGCGTACTCATACTTGGCCGTTTTTTTTTAAATTACCGACGTTACATTTATGTGTGGGGAGGGAAGGGATGATAATGTACTGAAGTCGTATTTACCATTTTCTCGTCAGTGTCCCTTTCATCCTGTTAACACAAAATGTTCATCCTCTTCACACAAAATGCGTTGTGCAATTTAATTGTTCTCCCATCAAACACAATTTCGTAGCCAGTATTTGTTCAATAGTGTAAAAGACACCAACGCGTGCGCATGCACTTATCGCATGCAAGCACGAATCGGAATCTCGGACAAATAAAAACATATGTTTTTAATAACAGTCAACTGTGCTACTGTCGATTGTGTTCCGCTTTATAGGTAACTAGCTTTTGCCCGCGGCTTCGCTCGCGTTAAATTCGGGGTAACACAGTTCCCCTTTCAAGATTTGCAGGTACCTGCAACCTGTAATTTTTGCCTTTAAAAATTAGCCTATGTCCGTCTCCAGGGTCCCAACTATCTTTGTACCAAAATTCATCATAATTTGGTTTAGCCATTTAGGCGTGAAGATAACAAACAAACAAACTCACTTCCGCTTTTATAATATTTGTGAGGATTGGCTGTATGTCAGGTGATCATTTTGTTGTTCCAGCGTTTTTAACATCCTTAATAACATCAAAATATACATTGAGGCCATGTATCCAGATTCCGAATTTCATTCTGTCTCTGGCATCTCTAATCATTGATAAGAACAGAACGAAATTTTGTTTTGCACTGAACGGTTCAGCGTCACGTTTAGATATTTCCCACCAAAAAATGTTGCCATAACTGGTTCTGGAATGAAGATAAAAAAATAACTATTGTGTTTAGATTTTGTCTTATTTTTTTTTAAACGTTGCCCTAGACTAGGAATCTCTCCTGTATCGTGGGTGCGGTAACACACACTGAAACTCACATACACAAACAGCCAGACTCGAAACAACCATTTGTAGACCATACAAATGTTTGTTCCGTGGGGAATCGAACCCAAGACACGCAGCGCAGCAGCCCATCGCCCAGTAACTGCGCCAACCGTGCCGTCAAAACAAAATGTCTTTAAACAAAACAGGTACATGATATTACGTGAAATATTGAATAATCTCGTTGTGGTCTAGTTATTTTGTTGATTCGGTTATTTAACGAACACAAAGTTTATCAGCAGCAGTTTATCTGAACAACCTAGCAATAACTTCACTTTTAAGATTACTCTTTGTTTAATGTTTTCGCTTCTTTTCTCTACGAAATCGTTGTGAGTGAAATTAATTTTGTTCGAAATGACAAAGTTGATCCCTGAAAAGCCTCAAAGTTATGTTTAGTTTATATTATGAGGCAAAGTTTTCTCAAAGTTTTAATAATGACTTGTAATTTTCTCTTTACGAACGTTTGTGAAATAACTATGTTAAATGAGTCTGTAGTCTGTACATTAACATTTGAGTAATTTTACTCTCAAGATTAATTTAAGAACTAAGAACTTTTTGGAAAAAAAAAACTAAAATGTAACATTTTTTATGGTAAATCATCAAATAACGGAGTAGGAGTGTCAGACTTTTACTGACTAAAACCCATCTCAGTTCCTTTTTTGCCCTTAATGTTCCGGGGCCGCGGTATCTCTTTCGAACAACCCACAACACAGGCAGAAAAAAATACCTTAGAACGAAGTAACTTGCTCTTTCCAAAACAATTTGGACCAATTTAATTGCTGGGCAGTGTACCTACATCCCAAACAGGTTCAGCAATAAACATGTCTCAGATAAAAATCTCACTATAATTAAATTGTTTTCAACAAAATAATCAAAGAGTTTTCGACTAATTCAGAACACATGGCAATGAAGGAGAGAGTTTTTGAAAGAAGGTGATATAACTGTGGGTTTTTGTACAAAGTTTTAGCGTTTTTACGCCATCATGGCGTTTCTTATGGGCAGTTAGAAAGTTTTTATTTTACGGGTAATTCTCGAGGTGTTGTATGGTTCACAGTTTATTATGAACGGGCTCGACAGTGTCTCTAATGCGTTTAAAAGTGTACTTTTTTGAGAACAAAAATGAATAAAAGTTACGTAAAGCTATGGTTATTTGGTGGAGAAGATATTTTATAAGATTATAAGTCATCGGCTTGTGGCCAAAGAAAAAAAACCGGTCAATCGCGAGTCAGACTACACTTTTTTACAGAAGAAGGGGTCCAAAGACCTGACTTGAATATGTTTTATATTTTAACTCGGTACCTCCACTCGTTTCTGAGATAAAGGTTCTTGACAGACAGACGAACACCAAAGTGATCCTATAAGGGTTCCATTTTGAGGAACGAAACCCGGATAAGGAAGATTATAAGCCTATTCATCTGTATTCATTATCGGTTTAACATTTTCAACAGCAAATATTGTCAACATAATAATTATAGTATGACATAACCTCTGTTCCTAGCAAAAGGTTTTCTGCTATCAGCGGGCACAAACCCGCCTGAACACGAGAAACCAGGAGCCAGGAGTTATGGCTTATTATTATGGCTATTATACCAAATAGGAATTTCCATTATAGTTATAAGCGACCACCGCCGTCAGTCTAGTGGCACCAAGCGTGACTGCTGAGCCCGATGACCTGGGTTTGATTCTCGTGTTATGCAAATTATAATAAAAATAAATATTGGAGTTTTAATCAGAAGTTTCTCAGAAGCAAACATAGAGTCTGGATTGGTGCCCGATTGATGACAATGGGACGAGCCTATTGTCATCAAATGGAAAGATATGGGACTTAAACATAACTGGCGTAATGTGTGTAACAGGCGTTATAATTATGTTCTTTATTCATTCTTCATCTTAAAATTACATTTTTAAATATATCTTAGAAAAAAAATCATAAAAAAACATATAAAAATAGGTTTCCGGCGGTAACGGGGGCAGGGTCCAAGCCACCGGTGGTTAGCGCTCCAGAGACAGGAACCTCCTCACAATGCGGGTCGTATCGAAGAGTACTGCCTTCTGAATCAGGCCCTTGGTTCAACCACCTAAGGAGAGTTTCGACAGATGTTCGTCGAGGCTTTTAGCAATTAAGCAATGGCTTAATTGGCCAATGGGTCGATACGACAATCGGCCCAATGATAGCCGAGTTCACATTCCACATATCGATAACCTCATGTGCCAAGTCAAGATATTTTGGTTGTTTCTCTTTCTCAGCTTTCACGAGGTTCTCGTTTATTATGGTATTTATTAGAGAAGAGAATGTTTTAGTAAGAAAAACACAACAAAATATATTTTTCCTTCCCGCCCTCTTCTTAGAAAAGAGGCATATTTTAAATAAATCTAAACATTTTCTTATAAGTCATTCAGCTTCCATTAACGTCCATTCTTATATTATGCTAAGCCATAATTCTAGACATAATTTTCGATGTCATGTTATAAAGCTTTATAAAAGTTACAATTTGAAGAATGCTTAGTATTATGTCAAGTTAAATTAAAGCGTTTAGTGTTGGTTGCCATGTCATGATTTGCATTTGAATTAACATGATAGACGGCTTTGTTGATGTACTTGTTGTTTTGACATTATTTAGTTTACATAATTTTTAAATTTTAAGTTAACACCTTATTTACATAAGTAATTTATTTTAGGCTTGTTTAAGTTCTTTACTTAGTTTGAATGATAATAACGTTATTCGGGGTCGTGATTTTTTTGAGGCCCTGTTTTAACTGCACGTGATTAAACGAGAGTTAAAATAAAGGTAAAAATCGATGGGGAGGAAGGGGATAGTGTGATAATCATGTGTTTTGTTGGACAAAAGAATGACTTTAATGTGATACGCGTAAAATAATCAAAACAATCATGAATTAAAAACCGAACAATCGTTTTTCTGTCTATACCCGAGTATGGTAACTTTTGGCAAACAAAATCCCATTAATAATACATAATAAAAAAAACAGATTCTATAATAACAGATTTTATTTATTATATAAAAATAAATGTGATTATTTAAGGGGGGGCACCCTTAAACCTCACAGTATATCACCAAGGGGGTAAGTGGCTATAAAAGTGGTCTTAAAAACCTTGACTTGACGTGATTAAAGGATGGTACCTACCATATAAATGACCAAAGAAACAACGGGTGGGTTATTTCAGTACATTTGAAAATGGAATAGTAATTCTTATTTCAAATGGTTTAAGGCACCACACTATCCATGTCTAGAAAGAGTATAAATAGAGAAAAGAATAAAGAGGTATCTACCCATTACGTAAATTACGAAAGTGTTGTTATAAAATGACATCATAACTACCAAAATATTCATCATGGAAGTGTGAGTAACGTTTTTAATGGCAGATGTGTAGATAAGCAGATCATTTAAAAATGACGTGATAATAATTTCATCTATTCGTTAGTAGACTGGAACAAACTAAACTAGTTTAAGATTAACTGAAACTTTGACATGAGATCCGATCATAGTTTAAAATTAGGTAACTAGGTACTTTTTGTTCATACAATTTACATAAACTTAGTAATTAAGTTTCTGAATAATTGTTAATTTGACTAAGTCGGAAGTATCTGCCTCAAATATTAAGTAATAGATTTTCTGGAAAGCCTTTTTATTTTGTGTTGAATTAAATATTGAATCCGGGTAAATAATTTTATTTTTAACTACGTAAATAGGAACATTTTGAAGTTAGCGGAAAATCAACACTGCTTTCGTAAATATTAAGAAAACAAAACACATTTCTATTGTATTAGTAAAGTCATCTTCGATAAAGACGATGGAACAACACAAATATCAACATGAAACACTGAACATCCGGTAAGATTTTCCAATTTCCGTTCTTGTTTAGTTCTTGTTTCCATTCGATAACGACGAAGACAAATAATCCAATGAGTAAACATTGTAAAGAGATTTTATAAATATTGGCACGACTACGATTAAAATGATCAGATAACTAAGCTGAAAGAATACCTCTCATAATACCCTTTTTTATAGTTCTCTAATTACACACATAAAAAAAAAATATTATTCGCTACTGAGCACAAAATCATTGACTTGGCACTCATTCGTGATAAGAGGATTGGATCATTTCAACGTCACAGAGGTTTTGAAGCAGCCGGTCGGAGCTGGCAGCCTGCCATGCTCCCACAAAGCGATCCAAACGTCACGAGAGGCTGCGAAAGCATAAAACTCTCTTTTACTATTATTTTCATATTCCCTTGCGCTTTTTATACAGCCTTCATAAAAGCTGTTGAAGATATCGAGACGACACGGAACTTTTGTATCTTTCTTTAGTAGTGCTTCAGTAACGTGCCTATAAAAAAAAGATGGCGACTTTTCCCGCGTTTTCCGCATTATCCACGCATCGGTTGACAGCGACGTGCGTGAACCGATATTGTTCCACTCGCTTGTACAACTTGACAGCTTTTTATATTTTCTTTGTAAATAACTAGATATTTTCTTTTTTTTATTCAGAGATTGCGGAAGTAGTAGCTACCACGCTCTATAAATTTAGATCAGGAAGGTATATCGGCTGTTAATGTAAACTGTACTTAGATTAGGAGACATTAAGTGTTGTAACATTATTTGAACAGACAATACTTAGTTTTCTGTAGATGGTAAATTACTTAGCCGCAATAAAACACGTTTCAAGAAGGCTTTACAACATTTATAATGATAATTTTGCCACTTAAAACAGCTTACATCAGGCCATAAATAAGATTAAAAATAAAAACCAAGTACTTCCATTCATTAGACAATCTTAATGCAAGATACAGCTGTGTGAAATTCAAGTTTTCTTCATAATAATGGTAAGAATTCTTAGCAAATGGTACTGAATTACAAAATATCGTGAGAGACACAAAGTGACCGTGACTTTTATTAGAACCGCGTATGAATAATATTATTATATCTCTAGTATTTTTAGTCTATGATTATAATATTGGAAAGAAATTGAAGTGAACTTTTGTGTAAGATTATGTAAATAAATATTGAAAGACTTCTCAATCTGCTTTTAGTTATTCAGAAATTTATTATCCTTGCAAAGACATTATTAAATTAATCAAGTTTTGGGCAAGAATTTTATGCTTATTGTTTTATTCACAAAAGAGGCAACGCAAAAGCTACGAATAAATCAGGATACATCAATCTCTTTTTATTAAACTGTGATGTTTTACATAATCCCGATTTAATTGAAAAACAAGTAGAAATGTGAGGATTAACACAATTAACAAGATGAAATATATAATTTCTGAAAGCCACCTCACTCTCAGATGTTGTCTAACTTTGTTTCGTCAAGTTTGATTCTTGCACGAATCTAGAACACCTAAAGTTAGTCGAAAACAAAGGGATCAAGTTCAAATTCGTTTAGACGAGTCGACTTACAAGTTTTGTTTTTATGGAACACGATTAATGTTTTTGTTTCAGAAAGTTTTAACAAGGCTACCTTAGGTAACTATGGGAGCTTTAGGGTGATTTGTAACACTTAATGTTATTTTAGAACTTACTGTAGCACTTATATAGGTACCTACCTATGTACACACGACGGCAGGTCAACCTTTTCTAAACTATTATAACCTGATCTTTCTACTACGGATCTCACACCGTAGTAGAGAGATCAGTTTAAAATGGTTTTGTGTAGGTTGATGTGCCGTCGTGTGTACATGACATACAGCGCCGTTGTTCTCGCGGTGGCAAGCGCGACTGCTGAGCACCGGGTTATGGCATGGATACCCGGGTCTGGGACAACGTATTATTGGGTTTTTCAATTAGTAATTGTTCAGTAACAGCAAGGACTTTGGAAGTTGTTGTTATAATAACCCGGGGCCTCTTAAAGCAGGTTAAGTCGTTGGTCATGCGTCTGATCTCAATGCTTTCGATTCAGATTGCTGTATCATCGTACTATGAGGGTGAGGGAACCGAGAGTGCACATGTGAATGCGCACACACTTGTGCTCGCCACTAAGGCCGCCGTGCCATTGCCAAAAACCGTTCAGGAATACGGAGAATAAGAAGAAGACGGAGAAGAAGTGCCAGTATCGGCCAGATTCTCTTATGTCACTGAATTTTGAGATTTACTTCTGTAATTTTAAGGTTTATTGTAAAGATAGACAGACTTAAGAGCATGTCATTTTAATATCCTCGAGTAGTTCTTTAAATTATAAACAAGTTTCTCATTAAGTAGCTTACCTTAGAGCAGAAAATAATTCTATCTCGTAAAAGCCAAAGCCTGTACCACGCAGCAGTAACTTTTATAAATTGTGTATTTACATGCACCTGTGCCGTCTTTATATTAATTAATATTCTTAATGCAAGTTTAGACTTTTCTTTAGATAAGTACATTGGCGTGACAGATGTACAGTCACTAGCAGAAATACGGATGCACATAATGAAACATTTATGCGATTCTTGTAAGAATTAAAATTAATTTAGCAGAGTGGAGTGCTGCATTGATTATTTAGATTTATGTTTTTGTCTTCAGAAACACAGGTACCTAGTGGTTCTTAGTAAACACTTTATTTAATATTCATAAAACCCAATCAGTTTAGGGACAACCGCTTTTGAATCGCGAACCAATTCAATTTAGACGAGACTTCATAAAAATCCTCTAAAGGTACTCAAGTAAAAGTATTTCTTAGGTTTCAGTCCTTTTTGTTCAACGTAATCCAATTTAAGCTCCATAATATTGGTGAGGAGCAGACATTTTTCGGCAGTTCCATAAAGCAGACGGGACGAAACAAAGGTAAAGAGGATTTAATCATTTTATCTGATGGAGAAAGATCTTCAAGGAATTTACGAGTAACAAAAGCGATGAAAGACTAGGTATTCCGCGCTGTGTACTAAACGAAGTTACGTTTGATGTCTATCTTTTGTTTGAAGGATAGGTTGAAGATGTACGCCTAAGGAAAACTTTAGGTCTGAAGTAAAATAAAGAGTGGATTGGGAGCCAATTCATTTAACGTCATGTTTTTCCTCAACAGAGTATATAGAGCCTATCCTACACTACGCTGTAGTCGTCAATATTCGACATTTAAATTTCCAAGACCACCTCAATACAATCTTGTTTGGAGATTCTCAAACAGGTCGTTTTACTGACATAAGAAACAGTTGAAATCGCATGCTTACGTCATCTTACAAATAGAGCGACAAAAAACAAAACACTGTCTTGTTTTGTACACATGTTCTGATTTTAAAACAATTTGAATTCTACAAGCTTTTTTGTTTTATATTCATGACAGCAAGCGAGAGGCCTTGACATATTGCAGCATTGACACTGAAGTGTAATCTCAAGACTTGTACTGGCAACACAATGCATAAGACTTGCAATACTTTACGCAATAATGTGTTGTATTGAAATGTACTTTTGAATTACCGATTCGCTATTGAAATAAGAAGGAATTGAGATGATTGATTCTCTGTTTTTCAGACAAGCAGTATCAATTTCAGCAATGTAGCTCGTAATGGATGGATGGTTGTGGGCGAGAATCGAAGTATTAGACAAGACTTATGCCTGGCAGTAGTCAACTTGGTTAATAATGATGACAACTGATGCACACAATTCAGCAAACTTAGGGGAGATTAACCCAAATAGTCACCGATTCCACTTTGTTATCGTAGATTCCTTTGTACCAAGTTTGTCTCTCAAAATTATATTAAAATTTAAGACGCATAACATCTTTATGGTAACAGTACACCATAAAGATAGGAAGAAGATCGTCAGTCATGGCTCGTTCGACATAAAAACAGGTCTATCTTTGTAACCACCATGATTACTCTTCATTGTTTTTGTTTCAAATTTGTTTAGCGCTAGACGATTACATAGCACGACCGTAATTCTTATCTACGGAAGGGACAAGCAGAGGTTTTAGCATTCCAAAATTACGCTAGAAAAGTCGGTAATTCTAGACTTTGGAATACTAGTCAAAACTTCCTTAATTTTTAAAGTGAACAATGCCCATTTTTGGTCACAAAATCCAGTGCATTTTTGAACATTGAGTGCTATATTTATTGTCTGTAGCACTTAAATTCTGAATACGTTAGGTGTTCCGATAAATTAATCGTTCTTTTTCGCTTTTATTATTGGGTCGTTAACGGATTTTGTAGATCAATACTAAAGATTCAGACATCTGGGTATTTTAGAATGAGCGTTTTCAATTGAGATATACAAGTTTCACTGTGCAATAGATCGCTTGTTTATATTTCGTTTTAACAAGGGAGTTATCCTTTTATGATTGTTGTGTTGCTTAGATATTGCCTGTGTTTCAATGTCATTCTGTGCGTTTTTTATAACCCATTATAAAATAGCTTAAATGGAATAAAAAGCCTTATCGCGTTAGTCGTGAATGTCAGCGAAATAATTATCAGCAGACAGTTATTCCGTTAACAGTGCATTTCCGTCGATTAATGAGTTAAACAGCTGCACATCTAATTACATAGTTTTTCTTCAACCATAACGGAAACTAATTGCTTAAGAAATGAATCAAATTAGTTTAATAGGCGTTTTTGAAAAGAGTTTATTTTTATTTTTAGAGGCTTTTACCTAACAACGGTATGTCAGCCTCATCATAACCTTATCTAATTAAGTATTACACCTATTTATAAATAATATAAATGAATGCATTATTGCCAAAGCTAGGGGCATAGTGATGCCGTGTCGATGGCGCGTAAGTGCTCCACGCGCACCTCAAAGTGATGTCAGCCAAGCAGAGGGGTCTACCAGGACCACCGACTGCCTGGTTTGCAGGTGGTTGGAAAGAGATACTGCCGCTCCAGAACGTAAAGTTAACTCACCCATGTTCCTACATGGGTAGGTTTCTACAATTCTGGCACTCCCCCCTACTGCGCCCAGGGCGGGAAAGTTATTTAATAATTTCCCATCCGCAAAAAGGGGCATAGTGATGCAGCAATTAAAGTGATAAACTAGATGATGGTGGCTGTGCAAATATTTGTTATAAACACAACCATAGAGGCGCCTCTGCAGTTGCTACTAGAGGCGGCATTTTCAACACTATCCATTAGTTTTCATAACAAACGTGTCATCATTTACTTGCACCATGGCACAAATGACTTGTAGAGACTGACGACAGCTTCTATGGCTGTTTGTGGCAGATATTGTGCGTTTACCTCACTTTTGGCGACATGAATTTTATTCGTCTTGCTGTTTCCACTCTAGAAGTCGTCAATGAAGCTTATTAGTGATCTGTGTTTGTCTTTTATCCAGGAATCAACGTACTTAGTCCATAAGTCAAGTATCCCTTTGAGCGTCACGTCAAAAATGCAAAAGCGTGCTTTCGGCGCCAAGCAACATTCATAAGTCGGTCATGTAGACGTTACAGTGGCGTGCTGGACACCTTTACCTTGTCATGTATACATGACTGTGGCGGTCAAAAGATTAATATTAAAAATCTGTGAATATTTAACGCATGAACAACATTACCTACGTGTAAGCCTCCCAGCCCCCAAAATAGTCTACCTTCTTCTCACAATCCAATCCAGTAACGTTTCCTTTCACTCAACTACTAAAGTAGGTGCAAAAGGTGATAACTCTAAAACTTTTCGGCCCCATATCCCCGATAACGTATGACGCATAACTAGAATAATAATACAAATTATGATTACGTACGAACGTTCTTCACGAAGTCGGCACATTACAGAAACTATTATTCACGGTACATTATTGTTGATGTAATAATAATGGCCTTACAGACGCTCTTAGTCTAGTGTGGAAGAACTTTGTCTTGATATATTGAGCGAAAGTAATTGGGTATATATCCTGCGAGTGCTTGTTGTTGGGGCTAGATTGTGACTAAGTATCTGATAGTTTATCATTATGAGGAGTAGTTATTGTAGTAGGTTGCGTATCTCGGCATGTCAGTGACTGCAAAATCGTGTTGGTGTTCATTTTAAATTTGATGGTGACAATTATATTTCAAAAGAAACATGGATAGAAAAAATAACCTATATATAAAATTTTAGTTGCCATACTCCTCCGAAACAGCTTGACAGATTTTATTTATCTATGCTAATATTATAAAGCTGAAGAGTTTGTTTGTTTGTTTGAACGCGCTAATCTCAGGGACTACTGGTAGGAATTGGAAAATTCTTTTAGTGTTGGATAGTCCATTTCTTAGAAGGCTATAGGCTATATAACATCACGCTACGACCAACAGGTGCTGAGCAGCGTGGGTGAAACAGCGGAGAACAGCTAGTATATTATATTCGGTAGGTCTGAGAAACGGTCGTAATCTATTTCTCATCTCAAGAAAAGGAGCAGCCGGTGATAGCTAGTATTATTCTCGTTTCTAGATTAATTGTCCACTTGAAGTTTGATCGTTCTATCGGGATATCCTATGTGAATGTGTTATGTTTAGTATAATAGTTACTCGTTTTTGCGTAAATAAGTAACTAACATCCATATATCCTCAAACTCTTTCACATTTTTATCATTTTAGTAGTATGGGGAGATTATACAGCTCTTGTACAGACGCCTGTCAAGCTACCCGAAACTGTCAATTTTTCCCACTGAACCTTAAACCTAATACTTCCGAAATAAAGTCGAAAATCTATCAAAGAAATCTGACAGATTGTAGTAGCTTGATGTGCAGGCGTCTGTACAATATTACTAATTCTATTGATACAATGACTTTGTAGGTTCTACCACAATACTTATAAAGTCATGGAAAACAACACACCAAGAGACTTACAGGGAGCAGGGGAGGCATTTGCCCAGCAGTGGGATATAAAAGGCTGAATAAAAATGCTCAGTGGTGATCTCAATATTTTAAAGGTGGTCAACCATCTATGGACCGGATTTGGCAAGCGTTAGGCCTTAACGTAGGCGACCGACATCAATCGTCATCTATCTGTCCGTCGGTCGAGAGAATATTCCCATAATCATTATTCTTGAGTAATCATATGCGCCAAGGTACTTCAACCATGTTTTTTTTCTACTAATGGGTTGTCATATCAGCCGGAAGACATCCATAAGTCTCTGACATACCTAGACATAACTGTTCCTTATGAGTTCTCACGATTACAGAATGTTATTTTTTCCGACAAAAACTACAATGACCTTCTTTAGGTATCATGCTCTGTGAAAACGTAAAAAACAGACAATTCATATTTTTCGCATTTACATCATTCGTATAAAAAGATTGTCATAATGAATGGCTCCTAGCCCTTATGTATTTAATAGCTTCTTCATGACCTTCATCCTTTTCCATAATTAAGGGGTTAAATGTATTTTTGAACGGACTCTTTTATCAGAATTCGTTTGATTTATTTTCATTTCTACTACCGGTTTTATTCGAAACTCTTGATAAATATTAAAGTAAATGGCCGTATAACGTTGAAACTTCAAATAGTAGACGGTTTTTAATGAAAAATAAAGTTCAAATAAAGTAGGGCTCACCATTCTAATGTTTTACGACTCCGTCATACCATAATCTCATCTGGAGTAATATAAATCGTGGTTGTCACACCCCGCGCACTCTCCCTCGCCCCTCCGACGCCCTCCGAATAACCTAATGCCGTTTTTACATTCTCCTCATCAAATTAAGAGTTGAGCTTCAAAGAAATATACGACACAGCAATCTTACTAAGTATCAAGTCTTTTTGGCACCCTCCGCTGGAAAATCTTATATTACTTTTCTAGGAATCATTTCTTTTTTGGCTGTGATGACAAAAGCACGTGGCACAATAAAGCCGAACGGTCGCCTTTGTGTGAGACAATGGCATGAAATGATGGAATCTGTAGAGATCTCGGTTTCATTTGGCGAGCTTCAATTAATTTAAGTAAGACGTAGCGCCCCGCTGCTGCAGAATTGATATAGGGATATTAAATTCTGTTTTCGCCTTGTTCTCGATTCTAAAGCTTCATTATCAATTTATTGTAGGTAAGTTATAATTAGATAACTCAAGGCGTCTTTTTCGTTTATAAGTAAATCAGAATTCCTACATATTTAAATATCATTTAGTTTGATGAAATCAAGTTGTTATATTTCATTTAATAACAAATATAAATAAAATTTATTTGTTATGGCAATAATTTAATTAATAACACTTTAAATTGGTTTTACCAGACATTTCTTTTTCAATTGACCAATGCCGCAACAAAGTTTCGAAACGTTTTTATGGAAAAACTGACTTATTACGAAATGTTCGTTGTTATAAAATTTTAAGTAGGAACAAACTTCTTGCATTTTTACAATTGCTACAATGTATACCTTACTTTTTTGTCAACTAGACGTCTCTGTTATAATGACTTTGTAGTTCAACGTAGGATTGTAATAGATTTTTTTTGGAGAAGATGACCGTGTCAAATCTTGTTCATCTTTTGTGCAAAATGGATATAAGTTGAGTTGGCAACTCACCCTATATCTATTTTACAACACTATGAATTTCAGTTATCTGAGTTTTAAAAATAAAACTTTTAACTACCATTTAATCATAAAATAATAAAACACATCGTACATTCAATTAAACATATTCCAACTTAGGCATTTCGAAAAAAAAAAACAATATGATGATAACATACAATGTTGGTAATTCTATCGCAAACACGCACAAGATTTAGCAATTTTCATCACTTGCAAAGAGAAAATCGGTAACAAGTTCTCGCACGCAATGACACCGTCGAATAACACTAATAACATAGAATTTATTATTAAAACTAACACACAGTAGCAACTCGCATGCATGCAGCAGTTTCTATCATAAAACTAAGTAATTGCTATGTGCTAACTTATAATCAACTAGCTTTCGCCCGCGGCTTCGCCCGCGTTAAATTTGGGGTAACACAGTTCCTCTTGCGCCTTATTGATTTGTAATAGCAATGCTAAGTTTTCCCTTCTCTTCCCTCTTTCTCCCTCACATCCTACTTTTTTCAAAAAAATATTAGCCTATGTCCGTCTCCTGGTTCCCTACTATCTCTGTGCCAAAATTCATCCAAATCGGTTCAGCCATTAAAGCGTGAAGAGGTAACAAACAAACAAACAAACAAACTCACTTTCGCTTTTATAATATTAGTAAGGATATAGAGTTAATTTTCTTACTTAAATAACATGATGGTACTTCATGCAAATTTTTATCGAAAATCGAACTCAGGATTTCATGATAGTAGTTGCGCTAAGGTTCGCAAGACCAATGAGGTGGTGAACTCGAAATTATCTGAGCCTGTTATCTTTTTTTCGTTTTTTTTTTTAAACGTTACCCCACTTTAGGAATTTCTCGTGTCGTGGGAGCTTTTACAAACACTTAAATTCACATACACAAACAGCCAGACCCGAAACAACTATCTGCAGGTTATACAAATATTTGATCCGTGCGCGAATCGCTCAGTCACTGCGCCAATCGTGCCGTCAAATCATGGCCGGGTATTATCCCGTAGCGAGATCTTCACATGTTCCAGGAAGTAGGGCTACTAGATTACAGCTTTACTTAAGAATATGCGTAAGGCGGAAAAGGTGCGTCTACTTTCGTGATTACATCATGAATGTACCTTATCCATTACACTTCTCGTGATGTAGTAGGGAAACTAGCGGACGTATGTACAACCTCTAGGTACTATTATTTCCGCGTCCACATTTACTTTTCATGTATGTAGGAAAATGTGGTGCTTACTTAGATTTTCGGTTGGTTTATTAAAACTTCTTCCTATAAACAACAAAGTCCTGATTTAAAAAGGTTTTGCTAGTTCATCTATGGACATCTCAAAATGGCTTTTAAGTTCTTCTAGTACATACTTTTAAACGAAACTTTCTTACCACTTCTCTTAAGGCGGAATGCTAAAATAATATAAAGAGTTGAAAACCGCGATTTTGCTATCACTGTTTTCATTAAAACAACTGTATTATTAATAACAACATTCTCATTAAGAGCATGTTATTTCAGACGCAAACTGTCACCATGTCCATATACGCGAGTGTGATATATTCACCGCTGTGGGTGCGCCTGCGCGGCCAGCTAGTCGGCCTCCGTATAAAAACACGACACCGCTAAACTTTAACGTCTCAATGCGGATATCGTGACCTGCAAGTTATTTTTATGAGTTTTTTATACCAACTTAATTTTTGTTGAATACGGAATTCTTGTAGGCTACCGCTATTTATTTCGTCTGTCGAGCGATCAACTGCCACGCTGCGTGTCGCGGGTTCGATTCCCATACGGAACAAATATTTGTATGACCTAGTTGTTTCGGGTCTGGTTGTTTGTGTAATGTGTAAAATTCCTAGTGTGGGGCCACGTTTTATAAAAAAAGGGGTTGAAACTTTGCATCGAAATCTGTCACCAGGCTGGGCTGGTGCGGAACCCATTAGTCAATGAATTAAGGGGTAAAACCTTTTCCTTCTTCTTTCGTATCTACCTACGATTTGTTGGACCCAGAGTAGTTCCAGTCCAGCGTCTCGGTTTCTAGATTCTATTTTATCAAATAACTGGTGCGCATACCGTGCCTTTAATGACTATTAAAAATTATGTTTTTTCTTAAAGATGTTAGAATTGGTGGTTTAATCACACACCATATTTTGCCTTTTTAGGACATGCAAATATAATTTTACATTAACAAAATAATGCATGTCGTAACAAAAAATGTAAAGCATTTGGAACAATGTCATCTTCTCTGCGCGAGGGAGTACCGTCATCCACCACAAAGGCCCACAGCGGATAAGTAGATGTCAGCTGTCTTTGAATTTATGGTTCTATGATATGTCGGATTCTACACGATGTATTCTTTCACTGTTTCACCAAGCAAAATTATTATATTTAACACATAATATAAATTAACATATTATAATACTTGAAACGGGATTATTACCACTTTCACGGATGTTTATATGTGATCATGGCGTTTGCAACATCGCCAAAATATCGGAAACTCGATACAAATAACAAACATGGTAAATATCCCGTTTCAAATATAATTATAATGTTAGTAACCATGTCAGTTTAAATACTTCTAAAACAAAATTATTTTAATAGAACTAAGAAATAACGGCAAATAATATAGTAAGCACTCTTAATTAAAGTACTGTCCTAGTTTTTCTTTCTTGCAGAAATAATTAGTTTTTCCGCGACATTTTTCAGTTCTTACATGAGTTCATTATATTTTTAATATAAAAACCACTGTAGTCTGTGGACTACTTTTTTCTTACATTTTCTACCGTATAATAAAATATTACTAGGGAGGAACAGAAAAATATTAACTCTCAGAATGAGGTGGTTCTTTTCTATAATGACACTGCACTGCACATTCTCTTATTTTGAGGTATTTTTTTATCACACTTAAATATGCTTCACATATAATATTATAATATAGACTTTGATAAAAAATCTTCCAAGTTAAATTTGATTAGACTCGCTTAAAATACTGCAACATAATAAGTCACGTTATTTTAACCTTCCTATTATTAAAAAAGAAGGTATAATATCTCTAACGTACACAAAGCAAAACACATTCAAATAATAACAACATACATTTAGAGAGAGGGAGCTGAAGTGACTACATTTTATATTCTGGAAAGAAGATTAAGATATTTTTTATTTATAGTCTAAAATGTACTAAATCTGAGTATAAAAACCTTTAAGGCTGAACATTTTTTGAAGCGATACCCAGTTTCCACCATCCACCAGTTTCTGCCAGGTTACACAGTGTCTAATGTCTCTAAACTTCAACATCATCATCATTATTATCTTGAAATAAATGTTACGTACGTACGCCTATGGGTTATAGCAGTCACGGCTATCGCCTGGTTATCAGGAACAGGTATTCAAAGACTGCAGGTTTCCCGCCGCCAGAGATACCGCGGCCCCGGAACGTAAAGGGCAATAGATCGAACATGGGTAGGTTTTAATCAGTGAAAGTGAAGAATTAGATTTAGTAGGAGTTCCCAAATAGGCTTGTTAATCTAAGGATCTAAAATCCCATATTCGACCATAGGTCCTCGTTCCATGAATGATTTCAAAACTTTTTGATATGTACCTGAAAAATCCACAGAAAAAAAAACAAATGACGAATGTTTAGTAAGTAGTAGCAGTCTAGGGCAAGAATTTATTTTATTGAGTACAGTTCACGAAAAAGAGACACTATAGGTACTCGAGACAAATATGGTACTCAGCATTTACTCAGTATGCTCTAGTGGTACTCAGACATTAGGACGTACAAATAGAAATAGAAAAGTTTATGGAGATACTCATATCTACATAACTATATGTGTTTGTACTTAAGGTAAGTGTTGTAATGTAAATGAGGGATTTAGCAACAATTGCAGTCGTCTAGACATTTTATTATGACCATTTTATCTGTAGTTTTATGTCTATTTATAATTAACTTTTGAAAAGAACACACATTCAGATTGAGCTTTCCAGCAATAAACAGAGCATTATTTATATAAATCTTATACACAAAATAAGAAAGAAAAATCATTAAAACGTATTAATTAAAACATTCAAAAGTCACAGCGCAAAAACAATCCTCCAAAAACAACTGAATAACCTACTTTTGAAAGAAAAATCCTTCAATTGTCTTTTGTCCGCTGACAAATATCCATAATTTGAGATAACACGATCTCATTCAAGCCCACAATCTTGATGAAGTACCCGCATTTAATGCATACCACTTATTTTCAGAGACTTATGGTTTAATTTGAGTTTAATATGTTTTAGTCAAAGGTTTAATATCATACAGCTTTAAAAGTTAGGGGCTGTAAATTGAAAAATATTAAAATTTTGAATTGTTTGGTTTTTATTAGAAGTTCTTTAAAAGTGAATATTATTTTAGACGCTTTAAATGCATTTTGTTTTTCTATTACTTGCAGAAGTGTGACGTGATCTTTAGTTGATGGATTTATATTTTGTTAAAAATTGTTCTGGTTTCGTTTCAAAGAGTATTTATTTGCATTCAACACAACGAATAAAACCTTATCGACGCTTTTGTTTTTAAATCGTTCCTCTGAAAAACTGTGACACAGTAAAAAATCGACCAATTTTATCGTTAAAGGCTTTAGAAAAAAAAATGTGTAAATGTTTTTTCCATTCTCTATTTTTGGGATTTACAAACAGGGTCTATTTGCGAGCGTCATAGAGCTTTATAGTAACGTCCATTTTATGTTTCCTTTGCTTTCCACTGGAATACTGTACTGTACAAATTTTATCGAAGGATTTACTGGATAAGCTGCATCCATTTAAAATCAGAGTCAGGAGTTTGTTTTAAATACGAGATCCAATTACATATTCTTTGTCAAGGACTAACATTATAAGAACATTCAAAGACTGAATAGAATACCTGTATATATTTCTGATATATAAAATTCTTGTTGTGTTTGTTACCATATTCCTCCGAAAGGGTTGGGCTAATTTAGATGAAATTTTTGTGTGTTTCGGGTAGGTCTGACATCAATTTTACATTCCCCTATCCAGAGAAGGAGCTGAGCAGAGGAGGAAAGCGGGGCATAGCTAGTATACATATATATTCGGCATCTCAGTACCAGGAAATCATAAATCAAAACAATTCAGACGGTTCCCGTCTACCCGTGAGCGCTTCAGATTCTTCGCGAATTAGCCGCCGCTGGTATTCAGAGATTATATTTTAATTCCTCGGGTACGCGAAGTAACCGCAATGATTATAAATCGCTTATCAAAGAATTCCACCAAGTTTGCGTAGCAATATTGGAAAAGTTTTGGCGTTCAAGCGATCTGTAAATGTCTGAGATATCAGTCACAAGTGTTTGACTTAACGACCAATATTCTTTGCAGAGTTTTGGGAACTATTGAGAATCGATAACAGTTACATATGTTTTATCAGTAAAAGGAAAAGTATGTTGAATACGTAAGCTTGGAAATCTGAGATGATATAATCGGCCTTACCCTCAAACTTACTAAGGTCATAATTTTGTTTTGAAATTCAGTTTCATTTTCAATATCAAGCCTCTCTTCCGTCCTGCCAGGGTTGCGGCTTGTTCGAAATAAAGCGGAAAAGAAGGAACATGGGTGGGTTTTAGTCAGTACAAGTCTGACACTCCCCCTGCTCAACCCAGAGCGGGGGAAATTATGTGTTGATTTTCCATCCGAAAAAAAGCCTCACTTAACTTTGGTTTAATATTAAAAAATATTTTTGTTCAGACCAAATAGATGTGGAAATATGACCTGGAATACAACTGGGTGGCAAAATCGTTGGTTCGAAGTGGTGCACGAAAACAGTATATGGAAAGAAATGAGAGAGATTTGCCCCGTCAACATTAAATGCAAAAAAAAAAACTAATTAATTTCTTCAATGATGATTCTATCGCATCATTTGGTAAGGTAATCTACAAAAACTCGAAAACCCTTACAGGCTTCAGTGGAACAAAGCGAAACGCGTAATCACAAAGCGTAGTTAGCGGTCACTAGACACACGATCCGTTAGGACTCAATGTACTGTTGCAATCTTAAACACGTTTACTATCCGAGCCCAGTTTTACTGCGTTTCCATGTCTACTGTTTACCGTTGTGTAATGCCTTTTGTGCGGGTCGGACATCATCAAATAACTTCCCCCCGTAGCGGGAGGAGTGTTAGACTACTACAGACTGAAACCTACTCATGTTCTTTTGCCCTTTATGTTCTGGGGTCATGGTATCTGTTTCGAACAACCCGCAACCCCAACTAGCGGTGGCCCTAGCACGCCCCTATGCTTTGCTGACATCTCTTTCAGGCGCGACACTAACGCGCCGTCGACACGGCGTGTCGTCACTGGACAGACGGACCGTCAACTAGGTACCCATTGCTCACCGTCCACAGGCCCGCATCTACGGTGGCTGGGGATCGACTCGCGGCGCCTGACGCCCGGAGCGTCTCTCGCTTGTGTAATGCTTTGGTTTATAGAATTGACCAGGTATTGTAAGAGGTAGATTGCAGATATGTGGTCTTGCAAATAGTGTGAAGGATTTTCTTTATAATTATTTTATAGCAATTTTTAGATCAATGAGCTAAATCCATAAGTCAAGGAGAATTGAATAGCCCACGATCGCAGAAAGCCTTGTCAGTAAGATTACCTTTTAAACTCTGAGTCCTTCTTTTACATCTCTGCCCAACCTTTACATGATTACATGCGATGGATTACATGCGTTGCGTTATGTTATTTACACTGAGTGTAGTAGAATGGTCTTAACCCTTCAGTGTAAAATTAGATCTAAAAAAGAGCCACAATGTTCTGAAGACATATCTTTAACATTACATACGGCAAACTACGCTAACGTCACACATAACGATCAAAGTTATCCATTTACCAACACATCCTATGTCTATGACTTACACACGACCCGTATTTAATATATTACATAACAACGGTTCGGGTTGTAACGTTAAACTCGATCCACGTGGCTCAAAGTGGTTAGCAACAATGTTATTCTTACAGCACAAAAGCATCACAGAAACAAACGAAATGAAAGACCTGACATGTCCTTTGTAGTTGTAAAATGCCAACAATTATATTAAAATGAGACAAGTACGTTTTAGTCCACGAGTAAATATGTACTTATGTACGCACAGAAAATCTCGTAATGGCGTTACCTAATGTTATGCTAAAATATTATAGGGCTTATAAGGGTGTGTCTACGCCTGGCGTTTTTATATAAAAAGTAAGCATTTGTGTTTTATTTTGCTCGAAAAAGATTGCTTGGAAATTAGCCTGGATTTGCTAGGGAAAAGGTTTTTGGGCTTAGATTTTTTATGTAGATGTCAACCTCGAGTATATTTTAAGTGTTGTAGGAAAAACTTAGGCTTAAACATATATACAGAGAAATAGAAAAGTTCACACATAGAACTGCAAACTAAACAAGACCTTGCGTTCGCTGCCGTGACCTGAATAAATTAATTAAACATAAGAGATAAATTTCTAATAAGCATGCATAATTCTAAGAACATCATTTGTAGCATTAGATCTCAAACCACGACCCAATTACAAAGTTTAATGAAGTACTTCACGTTTTTCAATGAGACTTTCTAGAGAAACTTCACTTGCGTCCTTATTCCATTAGAGCTGGTACACACTAGACGTTTTGAATCGCACACTTAGAATCGCGCGTATTAAGAACCGACAGCGTTCATGCACACAAACACGCATTTTTGGACAATGAACAATTGTTTCGCGCTCGTTGTGCGTCGCGCTTCGAAATATATGCCCCATGGGCTTGTTGAACAATAAGGGTCCATATTACAGAACCCCACTTAAAATTAAAGTATTACTTAAAACTTGATACTAAGTAACTACTATTAGTTTACTATAGCATGGTGATTAAACATACACTTTGGAAAAATAGAGAACGATCGATAATTTTGATATCGAGTTGCTAAGCGCGATTATGTTCGTTAATGTGTACTAGGTCTAAAGCTTAGGGCGTGGTCTCTATTTGTATGTAGATAAACCACTTTATTTGAAAGAGGGAAAGTCATTTGTGCTGCAAAAGTAAACACGGATTGGAAGAAAAAAGGCGATTATGCGCAATGATGTTTACGATGTAAACAGTGTTGGGGCCGCCTCGCCTCAATCTTTGCTTTGCAAATACTGCTTGAATGGGAATCGGTTGGGAGGCTATTTTTGTAACTGCTTTTCAGATGAGTATGTTTTATTTTATTCTCTTAAATGTTAGCTTATTGGCGTCGTAAATTCGTCCTAAATATGGTTTAATATTAGAACCAGGTATTTAAAATCGCCAACTTTACAAGAAAAGTCGATTTCTATAAACATCTAAAATAAATCACGTTATTTAAAGCAACTTTTAAATTATACTTTGCAGTGTTTTCGACGATACTTATAAAACTAGAAATAAAATATTGCACTATTATATTATCAAAACTTTTTACTATGGGTCATGTTTCATGCTTGACTTATTTTTACAGCTTACAATATCAACTGTCCACATAACTTGATTTTCGTTATTTAACTAGAACTCTTGTAATTTGTTTACAAACTCAATTTTGTCAAAACGTATTTGTATTAATATATTTTGTGTCTTGAGATTAAAGAGATATTTAAGCTTTCGGGAGTATTAATTATTTATACTTGTATTCATTTTGCAAAACACCTACACACGTACGTTATTTAAACCACTTAGAAATCTCATTCAGCATTTTGTATGTATTTCGTACTTTCCTTACCTAAGACATTCCTAATATTTTACAAAAATATCACCCAACCAACATTTTTCACATTACACAGATGCACACTTCAATTCCATCTATTTGTCAAGAACATCTTCAGCTTCCACTCCCTGTTACATATTTTCAAAAGGGATTTTTCAGTTCGTTCCTCGTTGGCCCTCTATCTATCAACGTCATGTATTCTGAAGAAATTCGACGTGTTTCATCTTAACGGGGAATGATTGGTTGCATACAAGAACTTTTAATGAATTTCTAACGTCTCTTTTGCAGTGATAAACGAAATTTCTGAAACTTTGTAGAACATTCGCGTAGCTTCCAAAGTTGCTGTACACGGTGTCATATTTCTTTTTAACTGCAAATTTTCAAAGGTGGAACACGCCATTTTTGTTTGTTTTATCCGAAAACTAGTTAGCTGCCAGTATTAGCATTTTATTTTTCATAAAATTCTTTTTCAAAAGTGGAACAAGGAAACCTGTTTAAGTAAACAAAAATACTAAAAAAAGTCTGGTTTATATTCAAACCATTGTGTGTTCTACAGTGGCATGTTTTCGTGTGGGTGTAAACGGTATAATTGAAGCTTTACCTGATAGTATTATTATCATTGGAGGCGGAATCTAGAGTTCTGTGCCGATATGAATAGGATCTTAACACCTACTTGTTATTTGAACGGTAAAGTTAGTTCAAGCATTTCTAAGTCATTTATACCTTAGTGTTGATAAGATAGGTATAATGTTATCATACTAGGTATCTATATAGAGTCTGCCACTGACAAAAGCCTATTTTTCCGATTGACAAGTATGCATGTACTTTACATTTTTTAAATTTTTGACGAACTTGTAACGACTCATTATATTTAACGTTTTAACTACAATCATCATCAGTCTATTGATTTTCAAAGTTAAGCTCTGCTTCAAGTTTAACCGGAGTGAAAAAAAATACTCATAATTTCTGTCTATTTTTTCTTATTATTCCAGTTAGTATTGGGTAATACTATATTTACCCCATTACCCAGTACTAACTGGGTTCTGGAGGTCAGATAGTCTTATAGTCGCTCCGTGTAAAATTCTGTTATTCATCTGCATCTGGTTAGACTGGAAGCCGACTTACTTAATTAACGCCAGCTACATAATTGGAAAAAGGCTAGGCTAAGATTTCTTCTGCTGTATAAAGCCTGTTTATTATAAGTACAAGCACCGTTCGACTTAAACAAAACTCTATTTAAACATACCTGCGAGTACGTGGGGGTAATGTAAGCACTTTACGGAATTGAATGGGTGGGCCTCCGTCAAAATGCTGTATCATAACATAACATAACGGTTAACTGTTAAAGGGTTTGCTCGAAAGGATAGTAATATCCTACTGTTATCTTTTGTTAAAGAGAAGGAAGGTAGGAATCTTTAGCAAAGGAGGTTTGTTAATATTGTATCTATAAAAAAATACTGCATTTAAAAATAGAATAGCTACGTTAGCTATTCTATTTTAAAAGTAGTCTTTTTTATAGGCTACTAGCTTTTGCCCACGGCTTTGCTCGCGTTAAATTCGGAGTAATAAAGTTCCCATTTCCTGATTTGCAGGTACCTGCCACCTGTAGTTTATGCCCTTGCGCCTAATTGTAATAGCAAAGCTAAGTTTTCCCTTTTCTTCCCTCTTTCTCCCTCACTTCTCACTTTAAAAAAATAGCCTTTGTCCGTCTCCGGGGTCCCAACTATCTCTACACCAAAATTCATCAAAATCGGTTTAGCCATTTAGGCTTGAAGACGTAACAAACAAACAAATTCACTTTCGCTTTTAAAATACATTAGTAAGGATACGTCATCACATCACGCTGCTACTCTCGGGAGCGGGACAGTAACTATAAACGCACGCAAAACCGCGCAGGACAGCTAGTAATAAATAAAGATTTCTCTCAAAACTTAGATTTGAAATATATCGATCTATTAAGGGCAATTCTACTAGTTACGTTGTTAAGTTCCCTGGTGGGGGTCGATCAGTCACTTCAACACAAAACTAAGATGTCTGCCTATTAATCACTTCTGATGTCTTCATTTCCCAGGACGATTGTCAAAGTTTTCGTCAATTTGATGAGTTTCACACAAGTTTGTGAATTTGATTATTTGTATTTTGTTTGTAACGATAATATATAAGAAACATGGTACATCCAAAAATTTGCATGCTGAATTTTGTAAATGAAGTATAGTCTATTGTATTTAAATATCTGTAAGCACCATATTTCATTTTAGATATTGAATGAAGTTCAAAAAGATTTTGTAAATTGCAACGTAAAAAACAAAGTAAAACTTTTTACTTTGTCTAGTGGCCGCAAGTTTGGCTACTAAACACGAAGCCATCGGTTCGATTTGAAGATTGGGCAGTGTTTGGACTTTTCAGCAGAATTTTCTCTGTAGCAGTTACGGAGTTTTCTCTGTAGTAGTTACGGGATTGACCCGGCTGATGTCAATAAGCTCGCCTTCTATGTATTATATGAGACTTCAACATAATTGGCGATACGTAGGTGTACTTTTACTTACATCTTTGCCTAATCCTTTGGGAAAGTACAGGCGTGATGATAGAAAAAACGTATTTCATTTTAGAATAGATTTAGGTAAACCTCACAAGGCATAAATAACTATTGGTATCATAGATATCTGCGTCATATTTTTTTTTCAGTTAGTATTATTTGACAATACGATTGGCGCAGTAGTTGAGCGATCGACAGCTACGCTACGTGTCGCGGGTTTGATTCCCGTATGGAACAAATATTTGTATGTCCTACAGGTAGTGGTTTCGGGTCTGGCTGTTTGTGTATGTGAGTTTAAATGTTTGTAAACGCACCCACGATACAGGAGAAATTCATACTGTGGGGCAAAGTTTATATAAAAAAAAACGTCTAACTGTCCATCATTATTCTAAACCTTATTCCTTGAGCACATCTACCCACACAATCAGTTAAAGATATTACCAAACAAATCATACACGACGTTTGTTTCACTTTCGTATGGAAGACACGATCAACAAATTAGCCATTTGTATGCTATACACGATTTTGGAACTTATGTAACACTATTATTGAAATCAATGTCATGATCACCATAATAATGACATAAGTCGTTCTAGCGATAGCGGGGTCAACAGCTTTCTTGATGATACAGCTTTATAATCTTTGTGTGTATTCTTAGCTCGTAGAACATTCTTCGTGGTGTACAGTCAGCAAAAGAAGTAAGTAACTAGGCTCGTCAGATAAAGTTAAATTGTTTTTAGAAACCGGTGAACGTTTTCAACTGTTATTTATTTAATTTAATGAACTGTTTGTTTCCTTATTTGAAAACATTCATGGATTTTTAGGTAAATTTAAATAAAAAATAAAATCTTTATTTCATTAATTTTAAAATATTTCTACAAATGTTTTTAGAGAATTTCCATGTCAGTATAACATATACTTGTGTAAGGAAGTTCCGCTCTTCCACTAGTTACTCATACAGCTATTGAAAAGCTATGCCATTTTAGTAATAATTAGGATAAAAGTTTGATATAATCAAAAATATAAAGAAAATTAGCTAAAACCAAAGTAATAATTAAAAAGTGTTAGTTACAAATAAAATGTCAACTGTATCAGACTAGTCTGGTTATTTATCTCCTTTGATGACTGTACATAGAATGTCGTACGTACAAAACATATTGTGCATTCTACCTGGGAGAGGTACCTACTCCTTAATAGAGTCTGAGTTCTAAATATTATTCTAGCAGTCTTGTTATCTAGTTATTAAGATACTTCTAGACAAAAGTGCAGTTATGTCTTGACATATGCTTTTATTTTAAAAGTGGTGGTCATGTAATAGGCTTATTTATTATGTACTAGCTGGCACGCGGCTTCGCCCGCGTGATACTAAAAAACAATCCTATGTGTTATTCCAAACTAAAATCTACCTCTGTGCCAAATTTCATCAAGATCCGTTTAGCCGTTTTGACGTGAAAGAGTAACAAACATCCATACATCCATCCATCCTCACAAACATTCGCTTTCGTTATATTAGTAGGATTACTTAAACTTTTTTAACAAATTGTAAGTAAGATTTTACCAACTAAAAGCTAGAGTTCTAGTTTATACTATAAGTTATGGTTAAAATCGTATGTTACGTTAAAATAAGTCATGCTGTCCGCGAATTGGGCCAAGACATTACTGTTACCGAAACTTCAATATTTATCGCGGTCATTGTGAATATTCTTTTTTATTGGTATACATAGGTGTTTTGTTTTTTTTTTTGGGAAATTCCCCGCATTCCAGATACTAAACGAATAATTCAGAACTTTTCTGGACATCACTACAGTTTTAACGCGTTTGCGAAGTGAGCACGGGGTTGGCATGAGGCGGGCGCGTATTTGTGTGGTTTAACTTAGATAAATATGCAAATTGAAATCTATTGATGTACATAAGACTCATTTTGACGGGCCTGTTGGTCTAGTGGTTAGTGGCCCTGACTGCTGAGCCCTCCGGCTCAGCAGGCAGGGCCGTGGGTTCGATTCCTACCCAGGACAAACTTTGTGTGATGAGCATGATTGTTTGTTCTGTGTCTGGGTGTGATTTATCTATAATATGTATGTATTTATAAATTATATAAGTATGTATATCAGTTGTCTGGTTACCATAACACAAGCACTGCTTAGCTTGGGATCAGATAACCGTGTGTGAGTTGTCCCAAGATATTTATTTATTATTATTTATTTATTTTTTTACAAAAATCATAGCGAGTTAGACGCGGGTGTGCGTCATTTGAAGGCATCCTAAGAACACTGACATCCGTCGCGGCGTACCAAGCTATATTCTTCGAGTTTTTTGCCAGAGACACATGTAGGTCTTAGCTTACAGGACTTATAATCAAGTTTCTTGCTCCCGTTCTTGTTGTTTATAAGTTATAGCCGGGTAACCGGGAAGTAGAACCGGGTAAAAAGGACAACAATGTGGTTGTTGAAAAGTTTGCAAAATAACACGTTTTCCTTGTCCGATCTAGGATTATCCTGCTGAGAACTAAGTATCAGCAAATAGGATGAGCATAAATAAAATTAGTAGTATATAATATTATATCAATGCGACTTTTTGTGATGATGTATGGATGTTTGGTACGCCTTCACTCAAAAACTACTGAAAGAACGAAATTTGTCACACAGATAGTTTATTACCTGGATTAATACTTATTAATATTTGGATCTGGATTACTGAATACTTAATATTTTATCCCGATAATAAAATTTCCTGGGACAATTACGAAAGCTAGGAAGCCGCGGGCAAAAGCTAGTTACGTATGCCTTTCGGCGGGACATTGTAAGGATCATTTTTTTTATATAACATCATAATATTGTACCCTCTGTTCACAAAATTAATAAATGAATTTGAATTTGTAATAAAAAAAAACATAATTCCTGTCTGAATCATGATATACTCATAGTATATAAAATGCGGTAAATCTGGTTGAAATTAGGACGAGTCTCTATAAAGCAATGTTTGCACAGGATTCCGTATTGGGAATAACAAATATGATGTCGAAATATGTAAAAGTGGTTATGCTAGTATGTCTACAGGGGAATGTTCGTTGAATCTGAATCAGCTGGCCCAATGAACCGAAATGCTATCTGATGCGAAATTGACAAACGGATTAGAATACATATATGGTAAGTTATTTATTAATGTGTCTGGGTAACGAAAAACCCTTTAAAATTATATTATCCTACTAATATTATACGTATATGCGAATATTTGTGAGGATGGATGAATGGATGTTTGTTACTCTTTCACGTCAAAACGGCTCAACGGATCTTGATGAATTTTGGCACAGTGTTAGATTATAATCTGGATTAACACATAGGATTTTTTTTTGGATCAATACGCGGGTTAATCCGCGGTCGCCAGCTAGTTACATATTCGCTTTTCACTCTTCATCAGTTATGCTGGGTACAATTTAACATCTCTTAAAAAAATTTTAAAGTAGGTAATTTCATTGCTGCATAGAATTCTCATTCCTATATTTCATTAGCTAGGGTCTCATGTATTTATCGATACTCCTCGGGTATCTCAAACTCATTGGTATGCAGAAACCACTGACAAAATAAATATGAAAGCCATATTTTACGCCTTGATTGTGCATTCCGATATTAGAATTTCTAATAAAGCTTTGTGAAACCCCCAATGAAATTCATCAATAAAATAAATTAAAGCAAAAGTAAAAAAAACACAGTTCCGTAGTATACTCGTAGCATGACAATAGAGTGGAGCAATAATTCGGGCATTCACACACTAGGCGACATTTGCTGGGCATTTTATCATGTTGTCTCTCGTATATTTCATAAATGCGTTAGAAAGCACGCCACAAACCGTTTTAAACCCGTGTGTCGTGACCCTCGTAGAGTTATTCCATTGTTTCTTGTGATGTAAACATACTTACTTTATTTCAAGTAAGTGTTAAAAACCGTCATGTTCTTTGTGCGATAACTTTACGTGCGTCTCACTGTGTTCTTTTTGGGGAGAAGTTGAATGGATCATTTTTATGTCTAGATTTTAATCGTGAACTCTACAAAATAGTTCGCGGAACCTTGAAAACATAGTGGTTGTATTTATACTGTTTCTTTTTATTTCATTAAGAACTATTTTACAAAAAAGAAAAATAAATAATAAAACAAAAGACTTATCTAGAAAAAAGAAAAACCTATGCGATTTAGAACATTGGTTTCGCAATAAAAATAAATCATTTTGATCGACCGTTACCCGTGATGGAACACCTAACCCCATAAATAAGACAGTTACAAAAGACGTAAACGGTTTTTAACCCACATTTGACATAGGTATAATGGCACACCACGGCTCTGAAAAATCCTTTGAGCACAATACGCTTAGCTAGAGGTCATCAATCATGATCACAGTTCCTCATGATACCAACCTACATCACTGAGGTAACGGGATCTTTTCCACTGATTGCAGAAGCCTTTTAAATCTTATTTTCCCGATTTTTTTAAGACGATATTGGATAGCTTCATTTTTTCCGGTATCAAATAAAATTATAAAACCTTTTTGATTGTTGACCTCCTTTGTTGATTCAAGGTGTGGTTAGGTGAGTCAACATTTTGGCAGAATACACACATACCTTTGCCTATAGTTATGTAAGATCGCATTAACATTACCGATTTTTTGTAAATACCTTAAAACCGGTCAAGTCCTGATGCGATCACTGGGTATTTTTATAGCTGGCCGTCCTCGCTTACAAAAAAGGCATAATTATGCCAATATAATAAAGATTCAAATTCAGTTGTTCTTCCAAGAATAAGATTACGGTAAGTCGGTAAAAATCTTGACCGTAATACGTTGCCCACAAGTTTGCATCACGTAATAAATCAAATAAGGTCGAATGACACGCAAAATGTTTGGTCACGCACGAACCGATTGTTGTAAGTGTTGCTAACCGTGCAAACTGTGTTGCTCTTAAAATGTTTTACAACCATATATTTTGTTAGAACTATAATAGACACAGTTTCAGTAATAAGTTGCTCCTACAATCTCATAAGATAATTTGATCCAGGTTTTTTCTCCAATTTTCCTGCAACATTTATTAGTCAATGATGTATGAAATAATGAAAATAAAAGTTATATGCAATAGTCTTTTTAAATGAAGACAAATCCGGGGCCCTTTTTCCGTTCGTAATACCTATTTGTCTGTAGGCATAAACTGAAACTAACCACCATTTCCCTCGAATAATTCCTTAGTTCCATTTTACGACGCCCATAGGAAGCTGAGGGATTTGGTGCGGAACTGCACACTATACGATCAATTTCGTTTTCGCGTAGCAACAAAACATTAACCTCCTTTGGTTCCGCAGTAGTCGGGTAAAAAAGTTAACACGGTTTTCGTACTCATTCATAAAAGATTGATTATTATGTTTCAGTGTTCTCCTATACCTATTGAGATGTAAGAGTAAGTGATCAATCAAATGAAATGGATATCTCATATTCGTTTTATTTAAATGGCGTATAGAACTTTCTCTTATTGGTTCTCTGGGTATATCTAAATAAGTGATCGTTTCGTGATTGAAAATGTGGATTGAAGTATACAAATAAATATTATCATTGATCATTTTTGGGATGTTATTGTTTTATTTTTGCTCGTCACTGTTATTTGCTTTCTGATGGGAAAGGAATTCAACGATTCTTAACTTTTGTCGTTAAGGTATATTGCGTTAACGTGGACAGTTAAACGTGCAGGCTACCATTACATAAATAACTATGATTAAAACGACTTTTATCAATAAAAGTAACTAGTAACCGTGAAAATCTAATTAGATTCGATTTCGTTGTATCATTATGTCGAAGCGATTTGATCTTATACAATCTGACGACATAAAGAGTCATTTATTTTTCCATTATCTTTTGTATTAAAGACGGAGGCGGCAAAAGCTTTTATCGTTGAAAATATAACGTTACCGGTGAAGGGGGATTTTGGGAGCTCGTTGCGTAGCGAGACGAACCCTTAAAATCTTAAGCTAAATGTGTTTTTTATGAAGGCGGCGTACGATATTAACTTCCGGTGTCTATCACATCAAAATTTCATTATGAATAAATCAAAAATGTCAAGAGTTCAATTTGTGGTTGAATCACGAATCCCAAAAAGATACACAAGGTAACAAATTGCCAATAAAAAGCTAACAAAATGCTGTGGGTAAGCATTTCGGTCAAAGCTGTAAATCCCCGGGTTGGGGCAATAAATCCCGGGAAAAAATATCGAAAGCTGTGTAATACAGTTAGACTCGGATTGTGCTTGAATAAGGGCCGTAGGGATACACCGACCATATTTGGGGGGAGTTTATCCGTCTATTGTGAATATTTGAAGCGAGTTTGATGATCGGCTTCCCATTTGGTATTTGTCGGTGTTTGACTTAGCGGTTATTGTTTGCATTAACCGGCCATTGGGCAGTCATGTATTAGCTTTCATTCTAATGCGAAGGTAAATAATTTTAGATGAAATGTCGAGGTCATTTAACATTCTATTTTTACGCAATGTATTCATTATTCATCACCCTGTATATGAAATACCTGTCATCGTATCACTCACATCTTAAAAGTAGTGACAAATTTCAAGATGGCGTCATGGAATCGCAAGTAGTACGAAAGTATTACTGGCACTCTCCGTGTCATCTGAGACAGGGCAAGGTCTGGCAAACCGGTCGGACTCGCTTCTGTCATATGTGACCAGTTTCAATGCCACAGGCGACGCCCGCTGTCACAGTTAGCTCTTTAAGCTTAGTTTCAATCTGTTCAGTATTATTTAACCCATTAAGTTTACAGGGTTTGCTACCTAGCTTTAGTTTATAGATAGGTATTAAATTATTCCTGTATTTTATTAGTCTCTAAGATCAATGTTCTTGATTTAAAACCAAGTTGAAGAATTTCATCGACCAATCGTGCTAACACAGGGAGACCAGTGGCAAGATGGGTCAATGATCTTAAGTCTTGGCTAAGATTTGACGCGTTTTGCAGAAAAGGGGAAAAACAGTCAATTGTTTTGATTTCTTTCCTTTGGTGACTTGGTAGGCAGCCTATTTACACCCCTAGAACGTTACAAACCACAAAGGCTGTCTGCTAAGTATCAAGTCTTAGCCAGGAATTAGGTCATTGACTCATCCAGCCACTTTACTCCCTGGTTTCCGAATACTACTTGCATAACAGTTCGGGACCAGTTTTTTTTTTATTACAGGAAGTAGATCTACCAATCAGAAACTTGATATTATTAAGTTTCCACCAAACAGCTGTGGCAAACTTGATTGTTGAGCTTGAACTTAATATTATAAATTGTAACGAGGTTACCTACACCTGTTTCTTATAATGTGCATTCCAGCTTCGTAATTATGGCGAATTATTTTTAATAAGTGCCAAGATTTCTCTATTGAAATGCTCAGTAAACTGTTATTAGAAAATTGACATGTCTGTCTATATTTGTGGGTCAGTTTTAAGAATGATCAGCTTCACTGACATAACCTTTTCACATAGAAACGCTGCATGAAATAGCATATGACACTCTGGGATGATGCAGGCGTATATTATTGAAATATTTTTTTGTGAACTGAACAGTACTTAGGATTACCCCCTTTTTTGGACTCATTTATTTGGACCGGATTCATTTGGTAATGAATCTGACCGCGCGGAGCGGAAGGGATTGTCAAACTTGTATTGGCCAAAACCTATTCATGTTACTTTTTTGCCCTTTGCTCGACGCATCTTGTATTAAATTCATCATTTCGTGCCCCAAATAACCTACACGGTCAAAATAAAAATATTGTAGGGGGGGGGAAGGAGAAGGAGAAGGTGATGTACTAAACACGTAGTAATATTATTTTGTGTCGATGCCACACATACACCCAGTAGTATTAGTATGGATAATAGTTCATAATGTGTATTTTTATTTGGATAATTGAGTAAAAAAATATTAGTCTTGCCGATATTTTCTTACTCAACTTTATGATAAAACAATACAGAAATAAAACTTCTACTTGGAGTGTTTCATAATTAGCTGTCGTCAACGTTTGACTCAATTAAAATAAACAAAAGAGAAGGTGAAATCATTTAAATTAGAACGTCTAGTGAACTGAAATATTTACAAAGCAACAGAAAACAAAATGTCCTACTAAGTGTTGTGAGTAAAAGCCAATAGCGCTTAACTAGGACAACCGTAGGGCTGTCCACTACAATAATCAAATACCAAAAAGGCAAACCTGAAAAATTCTGCTAGGTTTTCTTACATATAATCGTTAAATGAAACTTGGTAATACATTTATAGCATGGTACATAAAAACAACTGGCGAAAATAGAACTATATACACTTCGCTTTAACCCTTTGAAAACAAAAGTGTTATATTTTCAGCATTAACAAAGCAACCTAACATCTATATCGTAACTTGCGTGTACTGGAATGATTTCTACGAAAATAACAAAGGCACTTGACTGACACTTAAGATTCTTGAGCTATCTATCAGTTCCTCCATCTTACTGACCTACTATTCGAGTTTCCACATACAACACCTGTTCTGTTTCTAACACACACCTACATCTACGACTATACTTTATCAAAATATGATCGGTAGTAACAGGTTTCCACCGTAGCCAAAAGGCTAATCAATCAAACTGTATTTACATGTACATGTACAAAGGCGAGCGAATGTACAATGGCGTATATAATTCGCTTGTGTGCCATCCCTATTGGCAAGTGTGGCACTCGTCTCTGGTTTGAGCAATTACCGCTATTGGGCCTAGCGGCCTAGCGGCCTAGCCGGAAAGCGGACCGAGCGAGACCCTTGTTTGTCTAACTGTACGTAGCGCGCCGAGTCTATTGCCTAATGCACGGTGCTATAACTTAGAACAAAAGTGACCGATTCATAGCCGACCAATTAGAGTAGGCTTCTTCCTTTGCAGGGACACACTCAGTTTAATAGATTTTTAATTTACTCGTATAGGAATATCAAGAGTTTGACTTACTTAACGGTAGATGGTGCTTTTCTCAAGATGTTCATTGGGAAAGTCCAAAAATAAGATCCGATTTACTCAGATTTTTATTAGATAATCAAAATATTTTTATGAGAAATAAAAATAAATAATGAAATATAATACCTTTTGAATGCATTGTTTTATCCGACTATGTTTGTTTAAATGGATAAAATCATCCACAAATGCAAAATATTCATAATTTTTTTAAACTGCTCTGAATGGTAATAAAGGAACGCAACGCGAGCAAATGACAAACTAATTCGTTTTCAAAGTATCCGTATCCGTTTTTCTCTTTGCAAGTGAATTATTTTGACTTATAGTTGAAAGTGATTATAGTTTTATTAAATGCAACGGCCACAAAGTGCAATTAATTTCAAAAATTGAAGATTTGTGCACTAATTTATTCATTTACAATTGGTGTAAAGACACAAATAAATTATTATGTGGATCACGGAAAGATTATGTGTGGAAGATAAGATTCAGGAGTTAGGCATTAAAATATTGTAAAAAAAAGATTAAAATAAAAGATTTATGTTTTGTAAATAATGTTTTATTTTTAGAAAACTACTACATAAACTTAAAGAAAATACAACAAACAATAGAAAGTCCCCAGATTTTACAAATCCTACTACAGATATGAAGGTGTAGTTATACGTATATATATCTTCATGAAAAGTTGTACTTACTCATTACCAGAGGGCGCTACAAAATGTGCGAGTGACGTCTCTATGTCACTATATACAATGTACTCTGTGGCCTAATGTGTTGATTGTACTTGTGCCACGCGACTAAGGATGTACCTGTTGTGTAGATTTTAGGTATATTTATGGTCGTTCTAAAAGTTAACAAAAATATGCTGTCCGTTCTTAATATTGAACAGACATGCTTCCTATTAGTTCTATTATCAGGAAAAAACCCCATAAATGTTAAGGGAGGAAGGTAATCTAATTATTTTACCCTTTATTTCTTATTATGCATGAAGGTCATGCTCAGGAAAACCAAGGTTAAAATAATATAAAGAAATCCTTAAAGCCCTGATTTCGGCATCATAGACACTTTACTTTAAAAAACGGTACAAAAAATATACACGGACGACAAAGTTTTTGTCAGCTGCAATTAGTTTAGTACTGACCCCGCTCAGCATACATTTTATTTTAGGTCTGTGCGATCCATATTTTATTTTAGTAGTCAAGCTAATTTAGACCGCAATGAAGTGTTGAATAAAAGAGTTTTATTGCTATTTTTGTGTAATGCCATTTGGGATTTTTGTACCTAATATTACTTCAATGTAACTGTTGTATTTTACGTACGCCGTCAGTTGTATTATTAAAAATATGTGTTTTTTTTTATAATTGCCCAGACTAGTGTTTATCTAGTTGTTACGTCGGTCGTAAATTACGTTTTTGTAATTTGCAAAAACTTGATATCCAGGAAATTACGTAAACGTGGCACGATTATCGATATTTGAATGATGAAAAATACTTTATTTGATTCCGTAACGAAATCTAAATTGTCGGACTATTTATAAGGTTTGTGAAGATTTAGTTTGAGGTAAGACAGCACAACCTAGTTGTTAAAATGCGGTTGTCGATATTTGAAAAATGATTAAATGATAAATGAAGGCATTTAAACGGATTTTTTGGAAATAGCTGGATGAAATGGGCAAAAACAGAGAAGAAATGGCAGGAAACAGGATGAACGACGTAAAAGGGGCTTATGGCCTCCAGTTGTTTCAAAAAGACAATGATGACGAATTGCAAAAATACACAGAACAATCGAACTTGTTATAAACGAGCTTCCATTTGAAATAAACTTATTGTTAAGAGAAAGGTCACCGTCTAAACTCTTTACCTCGTCCACAGTTAGAATTTGTTCGACCAACATTTCGTTTGCATAAAGTTAAATATTTACAAGTTCTGTGTCTACATTTAATACTAATTGTATACTTTGTATCAGTAAGTCTATGCAGCGGTGTCCGTTATGTAAAATATTTAAATTCACTGAATATTTAAGGCAGATGCCGCTGTCGACGATTTTACGTTGGACACGGAGTAAATTGTTGACTTCGTTCAAAGTATTGTGGAACCGTTCCTTCTTGAACAAGGATTTAATACTCCTGAATTACTTTCGATATACTTTTGTAAATTGGACTTGTTTTGTTGTTGTTTAAAGGTGTTGCTGGTTTTGGCTTTTTGATTAATTATGTTCTGTGCCTATTTATACATTTATCAGTAAGGAGGTTGTCAATGAATAATACTGGCCGGCAATGAATTGTGATTACTGATTAAACATATAATTTATGCCACGCACTGTTGCACAATAAGGATACATTAGTAATGACTGGTTTATTAATGGGTAATCGTTATGCTGCATGATAAATATTGGCGACTTTAAAAACCAGTCGATCAAAAGGCAGATAAAACAAAACTTATTGTGAGCTGCATGATATTTTTAAACAATATCAAAATAAGAAAGCTTTGTATTTTTCAAATTTAAATTCATTAATTTAAATTTGGAAAATTCATTCATCAAACAACAATGGTGATTAGAAGAAAAGGGCTTACGTGAAGAAAAAAGAGTAATAGTAGGTCTAGCATCTAAAGTATGCGATGGTCTTAGCCTTGTTGGTTCATCGTCCGAGAATACAAACAATAAACTCTAATACGTTTGTAAGTTATGTTTTATTTATTTTAACCATTTGTGAAAATGCGATGGAATTGTCTTCTAAGCTCACTGTGCAAGTGTCTTGGAAGACAAATTACTTTTTATATGACATTCTCTCATTGAGTTAAATGTTTGTTTTTGTTTTTAGTGTGCATTTAATGCGATATATCATTTGGTAAAGCTTTTAAATTCCAAATGTTTTCTGTAACACCATTCCTGTTATCCCGAATGGATTAGTTAGAGTTATTTACAAATTACCGAGACATATATATAAATATATTACACACACCACCACAGCGTGTACACACGGTGACCAATCAAGCTATACAAAACCAGTTTATGTTGGTGTCGCTTTGTAGGGAAAATTTCTGCCCTTATTTTATTACATTTTTGTAAGTGATATTTAAATTTTAAAATTTTGGTATTTTTTTATGAATCTAACTAATTATTATACAATTGAATATCACATTCATTTTCCATCTCAATGATTTATTGCAAAGTCTAATGGTGTTAACTTTTTAATACAGAATCAATACAAATCGAGGCCATGTCACATGAAATGTACAGTTTGACAGAATGGTGTGCAAAAATCTTCTGTCCAGTTTAAAACTTCGATAACTACTCGAACAGAATGTATAGGACAGCAGTTTTTTAATTCGATGGTGGTCCCATGTAGATGGTTATTCAGTTTGATGGTCTCAATCATACCTTAAAATAAGCAACTGTCTGGTACATGCTGTATAGCACACCCGTATTTCGCCAGTTGTATCTAAGACCCATGTAATATGGGTGGGGGACAGGAGGACACAGGTCAAGCTTTCTGGCTACAACTGAGAAATTCCTGTTAGAAAAACCTATGAATACTTCTTCTTTCTGCTTTATGCTCGGTAAAAACTCCTGGCTGTTTTCTTTGTTGTCTTTTTTGCACAATACAGAATACTATGCTGTTTTAGCTGTAGCAGATGTGGGTGTTAAGTAAGATGAAGCGGTCCTCTTGAATCTGGAACGTTACCTCAATTTACAATCATGACTGAATATAGGCTTTATGCAGAATTTCATAGTCATATAGCACATGGGACTAAAAGAGTGATGGATCTGAATGTTGATGGACGGAGAGCGAGAGGAAGGCCAAAGAAAAGATGGATGCATTGTGTAAGGAATGATATGAAGGAGAAAGGAGTAAATGATGCCGTGACGTCTGATAGTGGAGAATGGATGAAGAAAACGTGTTGCGCCGACCCCAAAAAGAATGGGACAAAGGCAGAAAAATTATAAAAGGACCATACATCATAGCAATACATCCCATCAATAAAAATGGCGTTATATCTAATGTCATCCACACCATGCTAATGCAAAGCCGTGTAAGTTGCGTTTTTTTGGAAACGTTGCCTAGATTTTTTTCCTGTATCGTGGGTGCGAGTACAAACATTTAAACTCATATACACGAATCGCCAGACCCGGAACAATGACAACCAAGTGTGAGGTAAACCGTTATGTTCGTGTACGTTTCACTATAAAGCGTGTAATTTGTCATATCATACACAATTTTAAGATGTACTTAACCTAAAAACATGTTTGATATAAACAAACGCAATGTCGTGCTTAAGGGCTCTAACGGTAACTTGTCATAAGTAGAGTTACAGCTATTGTAAATGGTTTACATTATGTACTTAGTTGTATTTTTATATTAGCATCGCCATTTTTTTGAGGCGGGAAATCATCAAATAACTTCTCCCGCTCTGGGCGGTGCGGGGAGAGTGTCAGACTTGTACTGACTAAAAACCACCCATGTTCCTTCTATTACCCTTTACGTTCTGGGGCCGCGGTACCTTTTTCGAAGAACCCGCAACTCCGACAGGCGGAGGCCCTGGCAGGCCCTTCTGCTTTGCTGACATCTCTTTGAGGCGTGTGTGAAACACTAACGCGCCGACGACACAGCCTGTTGTCAATAGACGCATGGACGGTGAGCTACTCATCGCCATTCTATGGTTGATAGTTAATATACTGTTTTCCCTGTAGAATGGTGCGGATTTCATTTTTTTTTTTAGTAAAAACGTTGCCCTACACTAGGAATTTCTCCTGTATCGTGGGTGCGTTTACAAACATTTAAAGTCACATACAGAAACAGCCAGACCCGGAACATCTATTTGTAGGCAATACAAATATTTGTTCCGTGCGGGAATCGAACCCGCGACACGCAGCGCAGCAGTCGATCGCTCTGCCACTGCGCCAACCGTATCGTTCTTAGTAAAATCTACCACTTCTTTTCAATCTGGAATGTTACCTCGATTTCTGATCATGACTGAAAGCTTTTAGCAAGGATAGCCGTACGGCCAACGAGAAGCGATACGAAAGGTCATTAACCTAAAGAACAACTGTGGCGTTGACAATCTAATATTTAGCTCTTTCCATCTTGTGCCTTTGTCGTAATGTCTCGTTCTCCCGGCAAAAACATGACAACGTTAAGACGGGTCCGCCAACATTCGGGCGGCCATTTTTGATGGGGTTTTAGCATGGGTTTTGTTTACATTTGGTATCGCTTCTCCATATTTTCATATAATGTCACCCGCATTACGCTACAGCGAAATAGTATAACACGGTTATATTGGAGCTATTTTGTTAAAAAAAGAACCTTATAATGTACTCCAATCTTAAAAAAAATCCATACATGCAAATTTAATTTGGATGACAATGCATAATTTACGTTACGTTGTTTTAATATTATTAAATTTCTTTGTGTTCGAAAATATTCTGGAATAAAACAAAACACATTCAATTTTTGACAACGCTTATTTATGATAATAAAATTGGCATTGACAACTCGTATGAAATAGGGTTACCAGCATAATATAAAACAATTGCCTTATTTAGCGTGTTTTTTTTCTTTTTTATAAACTATGATATTAATTTGGAGGTAGCTCAGCCCATGGTTGATATTGTTACTCCACAGTAACAATCTAAGAGGCTACTTTGGTACCTACGTCTTACATTTTGCAGATCAAGGCCGTAACGGTACATATCCGGACTGAGATAGCTGTCGATGGCTTTTTAAGCGCACGCGCACCTAGGGACCGGCTCTTGCGCAGAACTCAACGGTATCGCATATTTCTCGTTATACTATCATGTTCGTATTGATTTAGTGTACTGAGTGTTGGCAGGTCTGTAGTGTTATACTTTAATCCCGATATTGTTGGTTTGAAAACATGTGCTGATTTTTTTTTATTAGAAGATATTTATTAAATACTAGCTACTTAGCTAGTACCCGCGGATTTGCCCACGTGATGATAAAAAAAGTATCCTATGTGTTATTCCAGACTATAATCTACCTCTGTGCCAAATTTCATCAAGATCCTCTATAGTTTTTTCGTGAAAGAGGATCAAACGGACGGCCTGTTGGTCCAGTGGTTAGTGGCCCTGACTGCTGAGCCGGAGGTCGTGGGTTCGATTCCCACCCAGGACAAACTTTGTGTGATGAGCATGATTGTTTGTTCTGTGTCTGGGTGTGATTTATCTATAATATGTATGTATTTATAAATTATATAAGTATGTATATCAGTTATCTGGTTACCATAACACAAGCTCTGCTTAGCTTGGGATCAGATAGCCGTGTGTGAGTTGTCCCAAGATATTTATTTATTTATTTTATAAACATACATCCATACTCATAAACTTTCGCATTTATACTATTAGTATGATAATATGTCTGTTATCAGTGCAAGCCTACATTCCACGAGTGCCACAGCCTACCCCTTAGGGAACGAGATATGATGTGTGAATGAATATTATATAATGCCAGTGTTATGAAGTATTATGTGAGCTCCTTATGAAAGTCTTCCTCCCCAGAGAAGCTTACAACTAAGCGGTATTGTTTCGTACACAAGAGGTTTCCCTTCAGTCCCCGAGGTTGGTAGTTCGTTACACACCTGACAGTTCTTTAGGTTGTAACAAAGCGGGTATTCCACATCCTCTGTTGCCTCAACCTCTTTCTAAGTTTTTGAATATTCATATTTCGAATTTCATTCTGTCTTTTGCGTCATCTTCAACAATAATTTTTTGGTCATTACAATTTGATCACGGCTAGCAGCTACACCTATTCTGAAATGTCCTATTTTTTCTACTGCTTCATTTTTAAACTAAACTTTGTTATGTGCTTCAACAAGTTAAAATACTGCTGTAATAAATGTATGCCGTTAAATAATACCAACCCTGTTAAAGGGTACAACCTTGGGGCTGTAAATATAGAAATAAACCTGTAGTGGCTATTTTTTTCTCATCTGTCCAGTACTAACTACACTACTTTTATTTCCGACAAAGTAATCAAATTGGTACCTATCAATTTGATTACATTGATTTCTAGTCCACTGTTATCATACTTATTGTTGAACAAAGATCTATGTGTTAATATCAAGTGCTTCGACATAGTCAAAAACATGTCTAGTACGTAAATGATTAACCATGATCTACTGCTAACAATTGGCTTCATAGAGGAATAATTGCCGGAAAGTTGGCAATTCTTTCAGAAAGAATCTTCAACAATAAGATTGTTTTAACTTTTAACTTGAAACTCACGATTCTGTTCCGAATAAACAATAGTTTTAATACAATTCACTCTGACTTCGTTATTAAACTATTATTATTGAGGTAGTTGTTGCTGAATCACGATTCTCAACCACAAAAAGCAAAAAAATACGTACATCTTGGCATGCCCGCGAAGAATCAACAAAAAGAATCCGTAGATGCATAAAAACTTGAAACTTGAAACATAAAGGCTCAAGTTTTTGAGCCTTTATGTTTAAAACTAAAATGGGTCGATAGCATAATAGTCCTAAAGAATGATGGTCATAGAAACTTAACCATAATCATTATTCCATCCACAAAAATTGGTAAAGACACTAGAAAAAACCTGGCGATTGTGTTTTGTTTTTACTTCCAGCCACTGAAAAAATGCTGTGTATTCTAAACAGACAAGCCAGAGAAGAACATAATATACTCGTGCATATTGTCAAATCACGCCGCGCAATACCAGTGGAACATTACCATATACCATGTATACGTAAACAGATATGTCCGTAAAATAAAGTATTCAACGCATACCTACGCGTCCGAAACGAATTTTCCAGTTTCCCGCACCAACGCTAAGCTAAATGAGACTTTACCTCTCTATCGTAATCCGGACCCACATAATCCATGTCCTATCCTATTAAGACTGCGAATTTGAATGGACTAATAGTGTCAAATATAGGATTTGTATGCCAAACATGGTAATCCCAGCTTGTGATGCCTGTGTGCCTTTTGAGTTAGGATTAGGACGTAATGCAAAATCCTCACTAATATTATAAAAGCAAAAGTGAGTTTGTTTGTTTTTTACGTCTTCAAGCCTAAATGGCTAAACCGATTTTGATGAATTTTGGTACAGAGATAGTTGGGACCCAGGAAACCGACATAGGCTAATATTTGTTACTAGCTGTTCCCCACGGTTTCACCCGCGCTGCTCAGCACCTGTTGGTCGTAGCGTGATGGTATAAAGCCTATAGCCTTCCTCAAGAAATGGAATATCCAACACTAAAAGAATTTTCTAATTCCAACCAGTAGTCCCTGAGATTAGCGCGTTCAAACAAACAAACAAACTCTTCAGCTTTATAATATTAGTATAGATTATTACAATAAATAAGGCGCAAGGGCAAAACTACAGGTAGCAAGTATCTGCAAATCAGAAAAGGGAAACTGTGTTACCCCGAATTTAACGCGAGCGAAGCCGCGGGCAAAAGCTAGTTCGTTTATAAAGCAGTTGTAACGGTCTCTCTTACTTGTCGTAGCTCACTTTATTTCACGTAATATTTTTCATCACTATGAAAACAATGAAGGAAATCATCGTTTGGAATCTGACATGGCCTAAATCAAAAATATAGTAGGACCGTGAACATTTACTCAGTACTAAAGGACCAAGACACGCGTGTTGGATGACGGTACCCTCCTTTTTACAGAGTCCTCTTTCGCAGTCGATAGGTTATTATTTAATCATTTAAAGTTTTATAGCAAAATGACAGTTTAAGTCGTGTTCTACCTGACATGGCTTAGGCATTATTTAATCATAATAGGTGCGCCCGGAAGACAATGTACATAATTATCCCTTTTTAAAAGGCAACTCTTATTATAACCACGGTTGGTTGACGAACGTGGTTTTTTTTTATATTTTATTAGTGCCTATCCGTTTTAATAGTGTTGATCTTAAGTTTACCCGCAATTTATCTTTTGTTTGAACTTCTATATCCTTATTGGTGAGCTTACAGAGTTAGCTTGAGTTCATCGAATATATTACCTATTTATATTGATAAATAAATAAAGAACACAAGCAGTTTAAGCTTGTAAAACAATACTTGAAATATTACAAGATAAATATACTAATGTTTGTTACAAAATATTCTGTTCTTCTCTTATTTGCAAAAAAAAAACTCAATAGTAATAAATAGGATATTTTGTAACGATATAAAGAGGACATGACAGAGTTTCGTAATTGTATATAAACGTGACTGTTTTTAATTTGTACGCCTGAGGCTCTAAATTTATTGCGGAAAAATGATGATGTGTAAATTGAGCTTATTTGGGACTTTACATAACTCGCACAGAACAAATATTTATTAGAGATACCAATTCTGATAAAATGTTGTGTTAAGCCCTTTTGAATCAATTGATATCTTCAATCTTGTGTTCAACGCTAATGAAATATTAATACAAATACGAATGAAACTAAAAACATACAAACTATGGTGTCATTCATTCAAGGAAGAGTGATCAGGGTTATAGATATGAAGTCACAAATTGTGTCCTTTCTAATTAACGCAAATGGCATTCTCATTATTGTATACTGTGTAGCGGATAGTACAAAAATACTATAGCAACATAAATAAAGAAAAAAAATACGAATTTGGCACATGCCACAATTGCACGCAGCATCAGACAGAGAGAGAAAAGAAAAGAAAATGAAAACATAAAATAAAAACACAAAAAGAAGATAATTTTTGTATAACAACATAGTCATCATCTGCCTAGCCTTTTCCCAACTATGTTAGGGTCGGCTACCAGTCTAACCGGATGCAGCTGAATATCAGTATTTTACATGGACCGACTGCCTATCTGACCTCCATAACGCAGTTAGTTCTGGGTAGTGCGATACCCCTTGGTAAGACTGGTTGTCAGACTTTCGGGACACTGACTACCTGTAACGACTATCACAGATCTATAAATGACAGCCGGTACCAACGGTTTAACGTGCTTTCCGAGGCACGGAGGAAACTTGGTATGTAACGGGTGGTCACCCATTCACAGACCTAGGCAAGCGCAGCTTAACTTAAAGATCGACCGAGCGGCTGCTATTATTTAGCCACGAGCTCGTCGCGTACAACAACATGGTATAACTAAAAATTTATAATAAAATTCATTTGTGTTACCAAAAGAAGCACTACCATCAAATGCCAAAATCGCGATGTCATCCGCGACTATAAAAGGGTTTAAAGTTACTCTTCAAGAAGCAGAAAGGCCTTCCTTCCAAGGGTTCACCTCATCATTGGGAATTGTTTTGTTCTAGATCATACCTGAAAACCTTTTAGTTACGAAAATATCGGGGGTCAAATTTCCAACGTTTTCAGTTGTTTTTTTTAAGTTTTACTTTACTTGTAATACCTCCCTCCCTCCCTCCTTTACTTTCAAAATAGGCACATGACGTAAAAATCTAAACATACCAATGTGTGTCTAGATTTTTTCGCTATTTTAAAACGAACAGAGGAGAGATTAAACAACTTTGTCTCATGGCTTATACATCACATACACTCATCGTTACGTGTTTAAACAAACACGATAGACAGCAGTCTATGACAGTCTGCAATTGACGACCGCTACGATTGCGGGTGCATAGTCAAAGAGCTGATAATTACACGCATCTGTACAATAGCACCGCCCGTTTGTCTGTATCTTGAAGTGCTTTCTATAGTGGTCAGGGGTGTCAAAAGTCGGGTTGCCGATTATTCGTAAGAGATACCGCGGCCCCTAAACATAAAGGGCAGAAGAAGGAATATGGTTGGGTTTTAAGACTGTAAAAGTCTGGCACTCCCCCGCGCTAGGTTAAAAAGAGCGGAGAGCGGGAACTTTTTCATCCGCAAAAAAGGGGAGGCAAACAACTTCAGCTACCCTACCATAACGTCTTAAAGCAGAACTTATTCCGCTGAAGAAAAGAGACAGAGCTATAAAGGGTGTCTAGCACCATCTCTTTCTTACACAGGAATAAGAACTGCTAAAAGATGTCATGGTAACCCTGCAGCTGTCATTGAGTGATTTTATGGCAGGTCTCCATTACAGCATCTAGATGCTGGTGTTTACAAAATCTGTCTAATTGTAGCTTCGGTTAAATATGGTTTACTTTTGATGACAACATTTGCGACAGTTGTTTTTTTTTTAATATTTCTTTTTGTACAGATCATTTTTTACGATTCTTTGTTTCTGTGTGAAAATTGCAGGCCTTGTAGATTCCTAGAGGCTTATGTTCACGTTTTATCTCTTGTTTTACGTTTTTGCCAAGTCCACAACGACTTATGCTGAGGTAGGCTCTTTGGGATTACGCTGGTTTCCCATACTTGAGTACTAACGTTCGCGCTGTAACAAAAGAAAATTGTAAATTCGAATAGTTTTAAAAGGGTAACCTTGGAGTTTCTAGCCAGTACTTCTTAGTAGGAAACGACAAATCCGAACCAAGGTGCACGGTTCAGGTTAGTCGTTTATAAATGCCCAAGTGGTTTCAATATTTTGATTTTAATTTGAAGCAAAGTTAAGCGTTTAGAAGGCGATACCTGCTACCTGCTGTTTTTACCCTTGCGCCTTATTGATTTGTAATAGCAAAGCTAAGTTTTCCCTTTTCTTCCCTCTTTCTCCCTGATATCCCACTTTAAAAAAATAATAATAACCTATGTCCCTCTCCTGGCTCGCAACTATCTCTGTACCAAAATTCATCAAAATCGATTTAGCCATTAAGGCGTGAAGAGATAACAAACAAATAAACTCACTTTCGCTTTTATATTATTAGTAAGGATTGCAAAGCCTACAATCAAAGTCTAAAGAGTGAATGGTCACAGCGAGTTTTCACAACTCTATTTACCCGCAACAGAAAACAGAGTCGATCAATTAAAACTTTCCAGTAACTTATGTTTCAATTAAAGTCGGGCTACAGTTTGTATTGTTTGTCAATAAGTCTGTGTCCTTTAAACCTTTCAACAGCTATCAGAGACAAACACAAATCCAAGGTCGAACTATCGACTGGAATTGATCTGAGAAAGTCGTGAAGTAGTTGAAAATTAATTAAAAGTTGATTAATATTGTTGTTCAATCTACTGGTGAGTGTATTTGTGTATTTCAAAAGATAAAATCAATCAAATGAAAGTCATTCGTTTAAACATTTATAATTGAAATGCCTGTTGCATGGAATTAATGGGAAACATAGAATTGCACATATCGGAATACTGCTGAAATAGGTTTTATAAGTTTCTATTTATTGTTGGACAAATGATACGGGGTTGCGTATTGTTGGAGATTCCGCAACGCCGGAACATAAAGGACAAAGGCAGGAACATGGGTGGGTTTTAGTTTGTAGAAGTCTGACAGTCTCTTCTGCTCCGCCCAGAGCGGGGGAAGTTATAAGTTGATTTCCCATCCGCAAAAAAGGGACAAAACATTATTCCCTGTTATGTTTTTAACACTTATTTGTGATCTACAGTTCAGATCTAGTTTTATTTGAAGTTGAGTTGATTGTAGCCAGTACGAACAATTGCAAAAAAAATATTTGTTTAAAAGTTGTTAGTGAAATTATGGTAGGTTTCATAGAAATATAATAAAAAATAATGACTAGCTGTTTTGTGTGGTTTTACCCGCGTCTTTAGTTGCTGACCCGTCCCCGTGGGTAGTAGCGAGATGTTCTGTAGCCTATTTTACTGCCTGATAATGTAGCATCCTATTACTGAAAAAATGGTTAAAATTGGTCCAGTAGTTTTGGAGCCTATTCGATACAAACAAATATTTCCTCTTTATAATCTAATACAGTATAGATATCTACGGTAGGGTTGGTAACACGTCCGGAGTAGACGCCGCATCTAAATGGAGTATAATTTATTTTTCCTTGAAATTGGAATGCTGGCAACCCTACTTCGTGAAGTGCGGCGCAAAAGAGAAGATGCCTTTGACAGTAGTAAACGATCTATTCTTCGACACTGGTGTCGGCGATCTCATTTGATTTTGATCGTGAATAATGCTTCGCATGTTATGTTTTATTGATGTTCCTCTTACAGCTGCATAGATGACGTTTATGTGCAGTTGCTGTGGAATATTCTTTGCTTTGTAGTCTGAAGTGAGCTATGGTCATATGGAATAGGGATTTTGTTTTCAGTCTTTGTAGTTTATTTGTGATATGTTTATTTATATAGCAAGAACAGAGCTCGTTTACTTTTGGAAATAATTGAGCAACTACCGCTAGCCAGGTTAGGGTAGATGTGTTTTTCAGTGGAGACTACGAATGTTCAAGCGGGACCCTTTATTTTTCTTTTTTGTGGATGGGCATTCATCAAATAACTCCCCGACCTCCGGGGGAATGTCAGACTTTTACTGACTAAAAGCTACCCATGTTCCTTTTTTGCCCTTTATATTCCGGGGCCGCGGTATCTCTTTTGAACAACCCGCAACTCACGAAGCGGGACCATTAGGCCCGGTGGAGCGCCGACCTTCATTGGGTGGTAGGGCTAGTAGCAACTGGATAAGATTTACCGATAATCGAGATAAGTGGCGTGTGATTGAAGAGAGCTGCTACCAGCAGAGGTCTGCTGTAAGCTAATGATGATGATGAATACCACCAGGTATTTGCTTGGCTGCGATGCAGATACTAGGTTTATAACAAAATTATTTGTTTGAAATTTTTGCATTCCCACGGATTAAAGAGTTCTAATATCACTATCCTACAAAGAATTAAAACGAGACTTTTCTTTTAATCCATAGAATTTTCTGTAAAAAAAATACCCTTCCGATAAATCTGTATCAGTTTTTGATACAACATGCAAAATTCCTCTTTTCCTTGCATCGCTACACCAACTGTTTCATATTCACTTGTTTCCATTAAAGATGAGATGAAAAAGTAGGACGCTTTCCCAACATTGATTCTGAGAACGAAAGGAAGGAATTTTAAATAAGTATTGTCGAGTATCAAACAACTTTACAAAGTATTTAAAAGTTTTGCTCGCGATGGTGTAGTATGCACTTAATTTTAAGGCAATGAGCTCCTTTGTGATGAAAGAATTTTACCAGAAAATTTAAAAGTTGCTCAAGTGATTGGTAGGTAGTATTTATTTTTTATAAACTGATTCTTGCCTGGCAATATCACAGAAAATTGTGTCACAATAAAAAACAAAACATAAAGCTTATGATCCAAGAAGGATTTACTCTAAGGTTTAGCTGATAGTACTCTCATATTTCGCCAGTCATGTTTAAGTACCATGTAATAGGAGGCGAATCCATTGCCATGAACACCCCCCACAGACACACCCCCCATTAACACAAACTCACCTCAAACAGCATCACACTTCAGCGCGCTACGTATCAACTTTCATATTTTTCCATTTTCAATTTGGGGTATGGAACATCTCTATTATTAGAAAATGTCCAGGTATGGGCTAGAACAAATAAATTCCAAAACCACATGAATAACAAATGCCTCTTGGGTTCGTTAAGGTCTAAGGATGTATAGAATTCCCGTTATACCGTATGTTCCTCACAAGTTGTAATAACGTGGTGTGTGTGTGGACGCAAACTGTTTTCCCTGAACTTTCCACTAACGTGCTTAGACAAGTTTGATGCTTGATTGAGTCGAGTTCGTGTGTGGAAGGAAGTTCATCCGTGGAGGGATGTTCGCGCCATACCCTATTAAGTGGTGGTCGTATGATTTATACGCGTTCTATCGATATTGCGTTTATATGCAACGTGTCAATAAATTAATATGTATAAAAAATCGGCCAGTCTCTTGGGGACATTGTCAACTGACAGCGTTCAGGACGAATTTTTGACGCTATTTTTTATTTATTTATAAACTAGGTAGTACGTTTAATAATGTTAATTTAGTTTATTTATCTGTTATTGTATACATAGTATTAATAAACTAAACAAAATAATGAAAATGATCTTGTTATAAATCTCACAGTATGTTAGAGAATTGTGTTATTTCTTATACAATCCTCAACCTCCGGTTTCACCTGGATAAGGGAAAGTTTAGAATATTTTAGTAATAGAGCTCGGTTTTGTTATTGGCATCGCATTGCAGAAAAAAAACTAAAGCCGTCGGATTTATTTATCACTCCATGCAGAAACTTGTGTTGATTCGTAAATCATTTGTTTTACAATGACAATATCATTGTATATTGATATCGGAAAAAATAATTTCGGTTTACGCAATTACACAGCTTATTCAGCGGTTTGATAAAACGACGAATCTACCATATTAACGTCGGTACAGTAAAGTACTTTGCAACAGTTTATCTTTGTATCTATCGAGTGGATCTATCCACATTATTTATGATTGAGCGAGCTCATCACAGGGAAGTTGTTCCGCGGCTTGGCACATATTCGCTCCATGCAATTAACTGGCAACCACACGATTTAAACTTAGAACAGGCGAGATACGCCGCCCGTGAGGCATTTAAAACTTATTCTATTTTTAAAAACTGATGATTGGCTGAATGCTTTATTTCTGCGCTATGGTTTTAAGTGGAATAAAGTCTTTTAGTCTAGTCAACATGTTCAAAAACGTGTTAAATAGAAATAAAGCTCCTAAAAATATGTGCGATGGCTCATTCGATTCGGAATGACGTCTAGAAAAATGTTTTTTAAGGGTATATTAGCACATAAAAAATTGCGATTGTTATTAACAAAATAAGATAAAAAAAAAGGTATTTCGTTTTTCCTTAATAACTTTTAGAATAATAATATTTAAGGAATTTTGAAAAAAGATCCTAAAAGAGGAGAAAATTTCCAATAAAAAAGTCCTAGCTCCCGGAACTCTATCTATATTATTTATAATTTTTTTTTAACGCTGAAAATAGGCCTCCGCGAGGGTGTTACGGCATAGGCGCGCCGCCTAAAAAGCCGGTATATCACCTAAAATAATTTTTTTTTAATATTAAATGACAAATTAAAAATTTGAAAAAATTATGGTGTAATGTAGACACTTGAACGAAAAAAACCTGGGCAAAAAAAAATTTTTTTGTCGATTTTTCAAAAAGTTACATCATTGTTAATTAACCAATTTTTTTCCAATCTCTGTTTTTATAAATTACGGCATAACAATTAAAATAATTGATCTATAAATTTTTCGCTTCGTGGAGCTCTTTTTATTTAGGTACTTAATAAAGTTATGCAAAAAAAATTAATTAAAGTTAATTATTTTGTTAATTATAATTTTTTTAAATTAACTAAAAATGAAATTTCTAAAGAATGTTATTAAAAAAATTTTTTTTTGGTAATGTATTATTATTGCTGTTTTTGCATCTAATATAGCTATTAATTAACAATGGAAAAAAAATTTTTACGTCATTTGTTAAGAAATTGTTTATAAACAAATAGACTATTTTGGGATTTTTAAAAAAATTTTTTTTACTATCTTATAGCATAGGTGGAATAATGATTTTTAAAAAAAAATTTTTTTCTTAAATAATTTTTTTTATTGTTTATAATCGTTTTTTTCATATTTCAATTGTTTAAATAATTAGTTAAGAAATTATTTTATTCTTAAAAATAATCATTGACCCTTTTCAATGGAATGACAGAGAAATAATTTTTTTTTATAATTAATTAAAATGTTTATTAACTTAACAATTTGTTATAAACAAATTATATTAACCGTTATATTTTTTTTCGATAACTTAAAAAAATTACAAAAACAACCATATATAACAGAGTTTAGAAATTTTTTTTTTTGTATTTTTTACAACACTTTTAAATATTACATAATAATGAAATTACAGCCGTTACATTATTTGTCAAGTTAATCATTGCTATAACTTTTAAACTATTAGAGATACGGTAAAGAACATTCAGATCATTTTTGTTAAGGATTTATTTATCTTTAAATAGAATTCAAAATCGATTCTGTAACTATTATTTATCATTTGTTATAAGCATTTATTTATAAAAATTGTAGATTTTTTTTTCATTTTTTAAAATTCCATAGATTATAAATTGTTAAATAATATAGATACAGCTACGGACTCCAGATCTTTTTTATTCTATGATAAAATATCTTTCTAATTACGCATTAACTATAGTAATATCCATCTCTGTTTAAATAATATGCTAATTCCAATTTATACTTACCCAATTTATATTCTGCTACAGATCATTTTTCATTTATTTATCACTTGAATAATTAATATTCAGCTTAGGTTTAATTATTTATTTACTAAAATAAGCCTTAATAACGTTCTACTGGAGCTTTATAAATTATGATGATGAGAGGGGGAAGACAACAGTTCAATTCCAAAGATAGATGCACCGAGCTGTTCAGGAATTCCACCAATTAAAAAAAGGAGAACTCGTATGATCTAACAACTTCTGTATTATTTATGAAAATATATTTTAAAATGTTTTTTAAACAAAATAATGTGTAATTAATAATTTCCTTTCCTTCTTACATTACAGACTTTAAGTGTTTAACAATAAAAATAAAATATTTTCGAAAATATACCTGAGAAAAAAAATTAGAGAATAAATTCAATTATTAAATAAAAGATGTCATTTTTTTGAAAATAAATAATTTATAAAGCTCCAGTAGAACGTTATTAAGGCTTATTTTAGTAAATAAATAATTAAACCTAAGCTGAATATTAATTATTCAAGTGATAAATAAATGAAAAATGATCTGTAGCAGAATATAAATTGGGTAAGTATAAATTGGAATTAGCATATTATTTAAACAGAGATGGATATTACTATAGTTAATGCGTAATTAGAAAGATATTTTATCATAGAATAAAAAAGATCTTGAGTCCGTAGCTGTATCTATATTATTTAACAATTTATAATCTATGGAATTTTAAAAAATGAAAAAAAAATCTACAATTTTTATAAATAAATGCTTATAACAAATGATAAATAATAGTTACAGAATCGATTTTGAATTCTATTTAAAGATAAATAAATCCTTAACAAAAATGATCTGAATGTTCTTTACCGTATCTCTAATAGTTTAAAAGTTATAGCAATGATTAACTTGACAAATAATGTAACGGCTGTAATTTCATTATTATGTAATATTTAAAAGTGTTGTAAAAAATACAAAAAAAAAAATTTCTAAACTTTGTTATATATGGTTGTTTTTGTAATTTTTTTAAGTTTTCGAAAAAAAATATAACGGTTAATATAATTTGTTTATAACAAATTGTTAAGTTAATAAACATTTTAATTAATTATAAAAAAAAATTATTTCTCTGTCATTCCATTGAAAAGGGTCAATGATTATTTTTAAGAATAAAATAATTTCTTAACTAATTATTTAAACAATTGAAATATGAAAAAAACGATTATAAACAATAAAAAAAAATATTTAAGAAAAAAATTTTTTTAAAAAAATCATTATTCCACCTATGCTATAAGATAGTAAAAAAATTTTTTTTAAAAATCCCAAAATAGTCTATTTGTTTATAAACAATTTCTTAACAAATGACGTAAAAATTTTTTTTCCATTGTTAATTAATAGCTATATTAGATGCAAAAACAGCAATAATAATACATTACCAAAAAAAAAATTTTTTAATAACATTCTTTAGAAATTTCATTTTTAGTTAATTTAAAAAAATTATAATTAACAAAATAATTAACTTTAATTAATTTTTTTTGCATAACTTTATTAAGTACCTAAATAAAAAGAGCTCCACGAAGCGAAAAATTTATAGATCAATTATTTTAATTGTTATGCCGTAATTTATAAAAACAGAGATTGGAAAAAAATTGGTTAATTAACAATGATGTAACTTTTTGAAAAATCGACAAAAAAATTTTTTTTTGCCCAGGTTTTTTTCGTTCAAGTGTCTACATTACACCATAATTTTTTCAAATTTTTAATTTGTCATTTAATATTAAAAAAAAATTATTTTAGGTGATATACCGGCTTTTTAGGCGGCGCGCCTATGCCGTAACACCCTCGCGGAGGCCTATTTTCAGCGTTAAAATTTTTTTATAAATAATATAGATAGAGTTCCGGGAGTTAGGACTTTTTTATTGGAAATTTTCTCCTCTTTTAGGATCTTTTTTCAAAATTCCTTAAATATTATTATTCTAAAAGTTATTAAGGAAAAACAAAATAACTTTTTTTTTTTATCTTATTTTGTTAATAACAATCGCAATTTTTTATGTGCTAATATACCCTTAAAAAACATTTTTCTAGACGTCATTCCGAATCGAATGAGCCATCGCACATATTTTTAGGAGCTTTATTTCTATTTAACACGTTTTTGAACATGTTGACTAGACTATTATAGTGGTTTTTATTTAAACTAAGTTGTAAGATTCATCCATTCCTTTACTAAGAAATTAATTGCTTTTAACTATAAATCTCTTTTTTTTTACGAGATCGATGTTTCTAAGCGTAAACACGTAACATTCCTTACTAAGTATTTGCCATTTCGGGCTATTATTTTCTATCACATAGCTTCACTCAAAACTACGCGATGGTTCACAAAATTCACACGTGAGTTTGATACAAATCCGATAAGCTTTTAAAATGTTTGAAACAACTCGCTCACACTACTAAAATACTCGCAGTTCTAAGTTTCATCCAACTGTTAATCTGAAAATGTTTCTCTACAATTGTTTTGTAAACAATTAAGCTACCAAGTGGATGTTTTTAATAACTAAAATATACTTACGGTAAAGAGAAAAATATGTATATTGGCAGGGGCTATAATACGTCTCTTACGTATTACATGCATTGTGTAGGTACTTATTGTCTTTTTGTGCGGGATTCGTTATCTTTTTCTCGAAAAGCAAAGCGCTTGGTCTTTGTACCAGCCAGCATATTCCTAGGGTTTGGTCAAAACCGTCGCTTCTATATTCTTTAAATCCTTTTACTAACTCCATCCTTATTATTTACCTTCAAAAGCGTTTTTTCTATGCCAAAAATCTACTTCTGCTGTCGGAAAGCACAGTAACATTTCATGCAAAAGCGAGTAAATTTATTTATGAATTCATTTTGTTGCAGATATAAGTACCACACGGACACGCTGAATAAGAGGTCGGTACATTACTAAGTCAGGTAACAATGAAGTTTTTAATACACAATGCTTTGTTGTGAAGGAATAAAATGTCTATAGTCCTACATGATTCTTTTGGTCCATGACCTTAATTGGAACTAACGCCACCATTTTGATTTTTACGGCATCTTTCAAATAATTAACAATTCTGCAAAAGCTCACCATCAGCGCCTTCCTGTCAGTGTCATTTAAATGGTCATTTCATTTAAGTGGTAGTTAAGCGCCAAAACACCATGCAGCATTAAAATGATTATTTATGGATAAGCCGAAGTATTCGACGACAAATCCAATATTTGTTAGGCTTCCAATTAGTCGAGTCGGCGTTCTAAAATCAAATTGAATTAATCGTAATGAAGCTTCGCTTTGATTCGTTTCGTTTTCCCGGGTCATTGTGTGCGCGCTGTAAATAGCTGGAGTTTTTTCATGCGATTTTATTTAAGTAGGCATTCACTATTATGCGATTTTAAATGGATATCGTAGATTGATTTGCTATCCATATCGTCAACTACAATGTGGTGTTTTTAAAATTTATTAGTTAACTTTGTGAAAAATATAAATAAAGTCGAATCTGTGTAAGCGAAAATACAATTTAGTAAATTTGATAATGGATTCACCATCACCGGGTCAATAGGCCACTTTCAATCCAATTGATGTTTTCATTAGGACTAGTAATCAATCCATATTGATGCAGGCAGGTAAATGTATGTATTTCCTTTAAACGATTACACTTTGTTATCACCTGCATAACTGTTAATGACATCCGCAAGTATGAGGGAAAGTGCGTTGACAACCGACGCGACGCGACGTATGCTTTCACGCACAATCGGAAACAAACAGTCGTTAAAAAGTTAACTAGTAGTCGGAAATGTGGGGAAACTTGTAAGTTATGGACAGGGAGAAGGAAAGAAGCATGACGGAGAAGGTTTCTTAATAATGATACTTGTTACTATTACTAATATTATAAAAGCGAAAGTGAGTTTGTTTGTTTGTTTGTTACGTCTTCACGCCTAAATGGCAAAACCAATTTTGATGAAGTTTGGTACAGAGATAGTTGGGACCCTGGAGACGAACAGAGGCAATTTTTGTAAAGTGAGAAATGAGGGAAGAAAGGGGAAAACTTAGCTTTGCTATTACAATAAATAAGGCGCAAGGACAAAAACTACAGGTAGCAGTTACCTGCAAATCAGGAAAGGGGAACTGTGTTACCCCGAATTTTACGAGAGCGAAGCCGCGGGCAAAAGCTAGTTATGTTATAAAGCTGAAGAGTTTATTTGGTTGAAAGCGCTAAACTCAGGAACTGTTGGTTCGGATAGAAAACATCCAGTTATGGGTTAAATAAATTTTATTACTCAAAATAAATTTAAAACAAAAGAGGTACAAATAACGAAAAAAAATAATTTAATACTACTACGATAACATTAGTGAACAGGGCTAGTGCAGTAGCTTTTGGTGTTGGATAGCCCATTTATCGAGAAAGGCTATAATAATATGACATTTCACTGGAGGCGAGAATTTAGCCACAGTTGGTGAAATATATTTACACTGGACAGATTTCTAAAATAAATAATCAATAAACCCGGCTAGACACACCTACTTGTTGGTGTTGATATACCCGGCTTCTGGTTGCTCTCCATCCTCCAGTTGGTCTCTTTTCAAAGCCGGCCATTTGATTTTTTAGTATCAATGGAAAATGAATACTCGATAAAAAATAAGAAATAAATCATAATACTATAACTAAAAATGGAAATAAAAAACGGTGGCAAAAAAGTAAACGAAACCAACAAAAGCCACAGACTTCCGAAAATAAAGTTATTTTTCCCTTTTTAGTTTTTTTTTATGGAAGTCGGTTTTATTTTTTACAAAAAAGTTTTTTTTATGACATCAACTCGTAAGTCTTATACACAAACCCAAACGTTCCGGTTGTCATTTGTAGATTTTTGACAGTCGTTGCAGATAGCGAGTAGCTCAAAAGGCTGCCTACCAGTCTTACTAATTAATATACATCGGCAGATTATTGAGGGCAGATAGGCAGTAGCTCTATTGAAAATACTGGTATGCAGCTGAATTCCGTTAGACTGGAAGAGGCTAGGGCAAAGATGACAATACCATTTATTCTAATATCCCTACTAAATAATGTTCACTTTTATTCAATGCTTATTTCAGTGTACAGACGCCTGCACATCAAGCTACTACAATCTGTCAGATTTCTTTGATAGATTTTCGACTTTATTTCTAAAGTATTAGGTTCAAGTTTCATTGGAAAAAATTTACAGTTTCGGTTAGCTTGACCTGCAGGCGTCTGCGTCTGTACAAACCAAACCGTCATGTTGATATCCACTTTCACATCACAATAGGTAATTGCGTTCTGTGCGAATTTTACGATAATACCATTGAATATTTATTACGTTCATCAAAGTGATAAATAAATAACAACTTTTAATGAATTTGTGATTGATCATGTTTCGAAACGCCGTTGTCTCAATTTTCATGATATTTGACGCAAAATAATATTGATACTGACTGGTTTATATTGAGTTTTATTCAAAATCATTTATTTCAAGTAGGCCAGTTACAGGCACTTTTGAACTGTCGAAACATTGACAACAATAAAATGAAGCTACAGTCCCAGTCACAAGGCATAAAAACTGTGAAAGTACTGTAGTTGCTCATTCCAAAGCGTAGATCTCTATTTCTATTGAATAGAAAACAGATTTTTCTATTTAAATTCAAATATCTCCACTCAGAAAACATTTTTTCAATTACAGAAGACACTCTCAATCTGGTCTCTGAAACCCTGAAAACAAATCTTCTATTTGTGTACCTGCTTTCTTCGTTTTTTAACTCATCAAGGTTTGCCTAATTTACTTTAAGGTTTATTCAAATGAGGGTTCATCGAACTTTGCGAATCACCAACACAAAAATAAAAGACCAAAGTAACAAAGAATTATTGTTGTCGTGAAGAAAAATAAGCTCTTAAAAATATTCCCAAGAAGATTTTCTTACACCGTTTTCTTCATTAACATTTTATTATTAGAAGAATTGCATCGAATGGCATCTCATTTATTCGTTTAATACTTAAAATGCCGCATTTAAATTCGTTAATATCGGGCTGCAAGCTGCATAAAATTGGTGTAATAACCGCCAGTGATTCGACAGATTCAATGAGTTATTGCACTTTAATAAATTGAATTGAATAGCAGTCGACAATCCTGAGCGTAGTGAGTGTTAAATCGACGCTTAGTGTCAACTATATGGTTATATTATCCAACAAACGATTTATTTACTGATAAAGTAACATCTGATGAAGCTTTTGACTGTGGTGTAGTTTTTTTTATTTACAATTGTTTTTTATTTATTTTGCTCACGGTAATAATAATTTTAGAACTGTGATTTGACGTCAGATTACCTACCCAAATAAACTCGCTACAGTAGATACCCTTACTAATGTTATAAAAGCGAAAGTGAGTTCGTTTGTTTGTTTGTTACGTCTTCACGAATAAATGGCCAAACCGATTTTGATGAATTTTGTTCCAGAGATAGTTGGGACCCTGGAGACGGACATAGGCTAATAAGAAACCTTTTTAAGTAATAGACTTTTTTTTTAAATTGAGATATAAGGAGAAGGAGGGAAGAAAAGGGGAGATTAAGATATATTTAAGTTATTAACTATGTCACGCGGACGAAGACGCGGGTGGAAGCTAGTTTAAAAATAAACTAAACAGAAATATTAAGACGCAAATGCGAACACATATACTTGAAACACATGGTAGAATCCTGAGAGTGGATAAGATATTCTCGAAAAAAATACTTTACTTAATAATACCTAATTATAATAATTTAATTAAGTTACTTCATTTTTGACACACGTCATTTAGCATTTCATAAAGAGATTGACAGCTATAACCTAGGGGTCTTCAAGTCAAGAGTGAAAAGGTTATTTCTAGGTAAGCGTGCTTCATCGTCGACCACATCATCACTTACCATCAGGTGAGATAGTGGTCAAACGCGAGCCTATCACTAATAAAAAAAAAAAAAGATTTCTTTGTATTGTAAAGTTTGAGTCGAACTCGCGTGCCATGCACGGAGCGTATCGTAGTGGGCAGTCTCCTTTACTTTTGAGACTTTAAGGTTAGGACTCCTCACCCTTAACTGTTTCAACAACCAAATATTTCAACCACAACTTTCCCATTTTTTTCGGATGGGAGTCGTTAAATAACTTACCCTACTCTAGGCGGAGCGGGTAGGAGTGTAAGACTTTTACTGACCAAAACCCATCCATGTTCTATGCCCTTTGTGTTCCTGGGTTGCTGTATCTCTTTTGAACAACCCGCAACCCAACTAATTTTGTGTTGAGCATTCTATGAAATAACACACACACCTGATATACTGGATAAAACCGGCATAATAATACTCTGCCTTGAATTCCGTATGATTCGATAGCCATTGGTAACGCAATACTTAGCTCAATGGAGCGTGGACGCTTACAATATGATCTGAGGACAAAGCAGCCTCTCGGATTGTGTGCCCAGTCAGAGCTAGGGCTACCACGTCTAAAGGAACATGGGCTGTCTATGAGTTATCTATGCAATTTGGACGTAAGACCGACAGGTTTTGAAATATATTGCAGCTTGTTATTAGTAATTCACTTCTAAATATACCTTTTCATCTCATCACCATTCATTATAATTTTTTTTTATAAGCTTTGCCCCGCACAAGGAATTTCTCCCGTACCGTGGGTCTTTGGACAATACACAGGAATTATCAAATATTTTAAATAAGCCCTTACACCTGGTCTCCAGATACTGTGGCAACTGTCGCCATAGTACACACGACGGAAGGTCAACCTATTCTAAACTATTATAACCTGATCTCTCTACTACTTATCGCACACCGTATTGGAAAGATTTGGTTAAAATGGTTTTGTATAGGTTGATGTGCCTGCGTGTGTACGTAAAAGTACATCCACGTTTCGCCAGTTGTGTGTACATACAAACTATGAGCTTATGGTTTCAGATATAATTTTGAATTCTACTTACGATCATTTTGACTTTTGAATTCTGCAAAGGGTCTTGGGCAAAATGGTCGGTCTATTTTGACCCTTTGAAAAATCCTGACAAAACGGATCCTTTTTGTTTCATAAAAACTGCCCTTTAAATTCAGACTGCATTAGCCCTAATCAGGGCTGCCCCAAACATAGTCAGCGAACGGTCATTGCGTGTATTTGTAATGCATTAGCGGTCACTTAGTGTGTTTTTTTATGTCGAATAGAATGGCGTGCGAAGGTCCGTCTGATGCAATACTGAAGGGATATCGATTCGTAAAGGCTGTTCAGAGAAAAAAAAAAACAATATCAATCAAGGTTTTCTTTATGGCGAAACTATACTAAAGTTTGAAACATGCACGACAAACAGTTTAAGCGGATCTCTTATGGATTCCTATACGAAGTGAGATCACGTTATACTGGAAATGTAGGTATAGCTGTATGTGTCTCCGGGTGTTCACTCATAGGAACTAAAGAAATCTTTGACGTCACACTTTCAGTATGCAACCAACCAAATTTTCAAAGTCTCCTTAAACTAAACCCATGCGAGCACATATTTAAATATACATAATTATGAAGTTCAGTAGGTTCCTATCACTCCACCACGACCTACGACGACAGGGCATCGTAAAATATCTGAATATTCATCATGTCCCAACCCAGTCGTTTAAGTTGCAGATCGTGGACCAAAACCCTCGCCTATCATAATTGGTACTGCTGTACCGTTTAGGTGTACAACCTAGTCCCTTTGCCTGATAAATACCTGGTCCTATCCACACGTGGTGGAATAAGGACCACTGCTGGGACACTAGACTTCTCTCCTGGAGGGTTAGTCATCCACCACTATTCGTAGGATTAGGTAAATCTTGTAACTTTCTTGCTTTGGGTATTTTTAGATCAGCCTAAAATAAGAAAAACAACGTATCAAATAAACTACCAAAAATACGTTATCTGCATCTGTAGAAAATTTAAATAGTCTTGTACGAATATAGATTTGCCGCCTCTGCGGTCTACATATTTCGCAATATCTGAATATTCCAACAGCTTGATACACGCTGTTGAATAACGAACAGGCTCCAAATATCATATATTGATGTAGCTCAACACTCTTGGGAAAATTTCTAAGAGTATAAATAAGACAAGGGTCTAACTGACCCGAGTTTAACTTGCGGTGAAGAATATGCCAACTCAAAATTGGGTATCAGCATAGATTTTGTCTTTATTTTGTTGTAGAAAGGCCTCATAGTTTGGAAAAACTAGTTTCGGTGCGCCTTTGTTGCCTATATTGTGCTGCTTGGCAAAAGCCTCCCCTTTCTCCTTACCAACCTTGTAGTATTATACTAAAAAAACTGTTGTTCAAGCTGCAGACCGTTAAGATAAGACAGTTTCATTAATTTACAGTTCTTGATGAGCTCTCATTGTCATTTGTTCACATTACTTGGTACGAACAACTCATGAATTTTCATGGAAGCTTATTTTATTCATACTTTTAAGCCGCATAGATACCGTAGGTTGATGAGAAGCGGCTATTTCTCGGTGGAGTCTAGGATACCGTGAAATGTCTATATTTAGTTGCGGCAACCCTGTAAATGTCGCAAACAGCCTCCGAATGTGCCGCAAATTGATTTACCCCTTTATCTCAAGACTTGCATGGTGACCCGATTCGAGATGTACTTGTAATGGTTTATGTTTAGTGAATAGAGATTATTTTGTTAGTTGGTTATCGGGAGTTTGTGAAGAGAAAGTGGACCAACTCCATTGTAATATATACACACCTAGGAGTGGAAGAAAGCACATATCACAACCAATATTCGACATTTAGGATGTTCTTAAAAGTGACTTATATTCTTCAGTTTACCATCCACTAAACTTAATCACTGAATATTAAGGTGTGTTTGAGAAGAATTGTGTTCATGACTTTTCTTTTCAAACATTTTACTCTGCACGTGGGAATTCACGATTGGGCCAATACAATGCCAAAAAAACGTCGTATGTAACACAAAATTATTATGTGTAATCGTAGTATGTCCATTCGCAACCTAAATTGAATGGAGAAAGTTCTGGAACTGAGTAGTTAGATTCACCATCATAGTTTAGATTCCAAGTTATTGTACTGTAACTTCAGTTCTGATTGTTGAACCATTCTGTGAAATGACCCAGTTCCATTTGGGTCTGCATTTCCACGAAAAACCATATTGGTTGTTCAACTTGGAACTTTGTTGAGCTAGTTCTTTTACAAGAGATCTTGCACAATGTTTAGATGTTTGCAACTGATAACTTGTACAATTGTGTAGAACTACCGTAACACTTCGTTATCGTGCAGTTTTTAAGGCGATGTCAGTGCGAAAAGGATAGATCTGCAGTTCTTTTCTTGCGCATAGTTTAGTTTCACTTGTAAATACCCATAACTAAATACACAACATATTTAGTAACACCAATAAAATAATATAAATTTTCCTACAAATATGGGTTATGTATTCAGTTTTTAATCTGATAACTACCTTCATCTTCGTCCCAACTCTATCTTATTCTACTTCAGATGGGGTTGGCTTTCCAAATTTTCTGAAGTCAGGAGAATTTAGTCAAATCAGATCATATATTTGCATAACAAGTTGGAGAGAAGATGTTACAAAAGGTGTTTTTAAACTACACTTTAGCTTACAAAGTGTACTAGGTATATTTGGAACATTATCTTTTAGTTGTTTTATTGAATAAATTGAAAAGTTTTTAAATAAATGACATGGTCAATTTCATTACACAATTATCGGATTGGATTCAAAAGGAGTTTCGTCATGCATCACCTGAATTTAAACTTATTTCAGATGTTGCTGATTTTTTCGCATCAGCATCAGCAGCTGCACACGTGTGCATTAGTTTAACAACTGTAAGGGCGCTTTCAATTTAGACGTTTCGTGTCGGACCGCTACGGTGCCGAAGCGGTGCGTTTGTCGGACTGCACACGGACGGTTGTCTTTTTTCATACAAAGCGCGCGGTGCGGCGTCTGCGGCAGCGTTAGTACTACGCTCGCTCGACGGCAGGACGACAAACGCCACGCGTCCACTGTATAAAAAAAGACAATCGTCCGTGTGCAGTCCGACAAACGCACCGCTTCGGCACCGTAGCGGTCCGACACGAAACGTCTAAATTGAAAGCGCCCTATTTTGCAAACATGAAAATTAGTTTCGCGGTTAAACATTACATACACGCTTTTGCCCGCGGTTTCGCTCGCGTTAAATTCGGGGTATCACAGTTTCCCTTTCCTGATTTGCAGATACTTTCTACCTGTAGTTTTTGCCCTTGCGCCTTATATATACTGTAATCTATTTCTCCCTCATTTCTCACTTTAAAAAAAATATTAGCCTATGTCCGTCTCCAGGGTCTCAACTATCTCTGCACCAAAGTTCAAGAAAATCGGTTTAGCCATTTAGGCGTGAAGACATAACAAACAGGCAAACAAACTCACTTTCGCTTGTATAATATTAGTAAGGATTGCTCAGTTCTTTTCAAGGCTTTGTAAATAGAAATTATCTCAATGTCCATCATAGCAACGGAGGCAATTAGAACAGCCAGAAGAAGTTTATAATTGAATTGAAAACTAAACTGAAGTTGTGTAAACAGGCATTTTGACAATTAGATAGCGTCTTTCTAATAATGAAAGTTTAATTAAAGTTCGTACTTCGAGATAAGACACGCTAAATTGTCGTAAGTAAATTTTAATTTGAACTTTATTGAAATTGGCCCAGTCGTTTTCGGGAAAAAGATGAACGAATGTGTTTTAAAAACATTATGTTTTTAAGGTTTTGGCAGAGAAATTGTATTAACTGCAACACCGTGGTAGGGCCTAGCTAGGGTGTTTTAAACTACGTCATGCGTTATATTAATCCTTACTTCCTTACTAATATTATAAAAGCGAAAGTGAGTTTGTTAGTTACGTCTTCACGCTTACATGGCTAAACCGATTTTGATGGTTTTTGGTACAAAGATAGTTGAGACCCTGGAGATGGACATAGACTTTTTTTTGGAAAAAATGAGAAATGAGGGAGAAAGAGGGAAGAAAAGGGAAAACTTAGCTTTTCTATTACAATAAATTAGGTGCTAGGGCAAAAACTACAAGTAGCAAGCACCTGTAAATCAGGAAAGGGGAACTGTATTACCCGGAATTAAACGCGAGCGAAGCCGCAGGCAAAAGCTTATGAATAATATTTTCAGTTTTTAATCTCTTTACATATATTCTTATTGTGTAAGTAGTCATTACTAGGTGAAGTAAGCTACCATTTCTGACGACTAAACTACCCCAGTGCATAGTGTCGCTTTTTTAACTACTAAAATATATTAAAATTGGTCTCTATGTGTAAAGTATGTTTTTAGTAGTCCATTAGGTACGAGTGAGTAAAGAATATTATGATAACGCTTAAAATAGACAATGCTTAACACCGAGCAGTCCATTTGAAATAACATTTTAGAATTTAATCAATTCATTTTAAAATTGAAATATTCTGAGCATGTTTGTTTAATCGTCGAATTTCAGTCCTAAAACAATAAAGAAGAGCCTACACGCGTGGAAATGCTTTAAAACCTGGAGCACACCTGGAGAAAAAAGGCATAAGGTGGTTTTTACGAATACAATAATTATATTGAAGTAGCTGTTCCCCACGGTTTCACCCGCGCTGCTCAGCACCTGTTGGTCGTAGCGTGATGTTATATAGCTTATAGCCTTCCTCAAGAAATGGACTATCCAACACTAAAAGAATTTTTCGATTCCAACCAGTAGTCCCTCAGATTAGCGCGTTCAAACAAACAAACAAACAAACTCTTCAGCTTTATAATATTAGTATAGATGAAGGAAAAAAAATACTAGGTCCCGATTCTTTGTTACCTACATTACTTCTAAGACTTATTTTGTATGTTGTGCTTTTCACATTTTGAATAAATGTATTATATATATATTTTATATTAAGTATTATTTATATATAGACTTCCACAACAAAGTTCGTAAACTGAAACTCAAAGCATTTATTTCAATTAGACCATTAGCATTACAGGCACTTTTGAATATCAAGAAACAAAAAACAATGCAAAATAACTTGTGAAAGTACTGTAGTTGCCCTTTCCAAAGCGTTGATCTCTATGGAGAAGAATGGGCAGAAACTCCATGGACACTCTTTTAAATCATAATAATTTTACAAGATCATGGTTACATCATTTATGTTGAGATTACACATTTATATGTGAGAACCATGTAGTTAGACGTTCACATTAAAAGCTAAATACAAAAATGAAAAATGAAACAAAAAATTGAATACGATAAGTGCTGGATAATACGATACCCTTTACTAAGAAAGAAGTGGTTGTCAGACTTTCGGGATACTGACTATCTGTAACGACTGTCAAGAAATAAAAATGATAGCTGGGACCACCAGCCAGCAGCCACCACCAGCTTAACGTGCTTTTCGAGTCACGGAGCAAACTTGGCAAGCGCAGTTCAACCTAAATATCGACCCGAGCAACACATATTATTTAGGCACGAGCTCCTCTGAAAAGCCTCTTACTTTTATTAATTTTAAAATATGTGTAGTTTTCTAAGAACTGTGATAGCAAGAAAACTTAAGCAGAATTCCAAGAACGAGGTTCCGTACGCGCCACAAGCAATGAGCTTGCCTTAGAAGTGTATTACAAGAACTTATTTAATTAACTTTTACTTGTTTAAACGACTTTCTTTTCCTCATTCTGTGAGTAAAATTCAAATATGTGTATCGTATTTATTACTTGTCTAAGAAAAATACTGTAATTATGCGTTACTTTAAAACAGTAAAGTAACGTATTTACCTAATACCCTTAGGATCATCATCATTTTCCTGTCCGTGTCGTGTCCCAATCTATTTGGGCAACATAATACCCTTTGAATACCCTTCTTTGAACTAAATTACCGAATCATCTATGACAACATGATGAATAAATTAAAAGATAGAGAAAGAGATTCGGAATATCCTTTGACGCATCGTCAGCGCGAATTCCAACAATTTTCTTTCAAAAAATCACCCCACATTGTGTTCCTACATTGCATTGCACCCAACGTTTGCAAACATATAAATTCACTATAATTAACACTTGAAACGGGATATTTACCATGTTTGTTATTTATATCGAGTTTCCGATATTTCGGCGATGTTGCAAACGCCATGATCACGGATGAACTGAAGTTATGTACTGAAACTCGATACAAATAAGAAATATTGTAAATATCCCGTTTCAGTGTTAATTATAATGTTAGTAACCATGTCAGTTTAAAGACTTATATATAAATTCACATACACAAACATCCAGATGCCTGTAGGCCATTCAAATATTTGTTCCGTGCGTACCGCTCAACCACTGCATCAGATGTGCCCTCGAAACTAATGAAATAACAATATTCCTGACACTGACAGTTTTTTTACGCGGTTTTCATTAGGTGACCACATTCAAACTTATTAACTTTGGTCGAAAGATGTTCGAAAGAGATACCGTAGCCCCCGAATTGGCAATAGAAAGAACATCGGTGGATTTAGCCAGTACAAGTATAACACGGGGGGAGTGTTACCCCCGAATACTGAAACGTCACTCAAAATTTAAGTCCCACTTAAATTTAACAGAGACTCAGAAGTGACGTTTGACCATACAAAATCTAAAGTTTAAGAGCTGCTCAAATGTTAAGCAGCCCTCACATTTTGAGTGATGTTTCAGTATTCGGGGGTTAGACTTGTATCAGATCCGCTCAGAGAGGGGGAAGTTATTTGATGGTATCCCATCCGCAAAAAAAAGTCCCAACTTTCTTATTTTCTTAGTTCCTTTGGCTTTTTATCTTAAAAACTAAATAATCCATGAAGACAGTAAACTAACCAAAAACCTTTCCACCCAATCCTTTCTAAAAACCCAATAGCATTAATAAAATAACCAATACAATAAGTTGTAGAAACAATCAAGTAAGTGAGGCTGACGACACAACCGATGAACGGAGATAAATCTATTTACGCTAGATTTGAGCTGCAATTCGCTTCACTGGGCTGAGCCAACGAACTGAAAGGTATAGTGGGATATCTTATGAACAATATTGAGACAGACTTATAGACTAAATTTAGTAGTTTGGTTAACCATTATTGGTGTAAAAAGGTTTTAGTAAGGACTTATGTAAGACTAGCTTTTGCCCGCGGCTTCGCTCGCGTTATATTCGGGGTATCACAGTTCCCCTTTCCTGATTCGCAAGTACCTGCTACCTGTAGTTTTTGCCCTTTTTCCTTCATTTCTCACTTAAAAAAAGCATATGTCCGTCTCCAGGGTCCCAACTATATCTGTGCCAAAATTCATTACAATCGGTTTAGCCAAAGCGTGAAGACGTAACAAACAAACAAACTCACTTTCGCTTTTATAATATTAGTAAGAATAGTAAGGATTAAGGATATTACTGGGTGAATACTAGGATATTACAACTACTAGGATATTATTCAACTTGGGCAAATGCCTACGCAGTACATTGAAAAGTTGTATATTGTCATGAAAACTATTTGAAATAACTATTTGAAGTATGTGATTACTTCACTCTCCTAAAGTATCGCTTGAATTGCCTTTAACTGTTTTTAGAATGGCGAATGAACGTTAACATAGACTTCATATAAATATCAGCTACCCCAAGAAATTCAAATAATGAACAAGATCTTTCGCATTTGTTATATACTCATTATGAAAAACCTAATGTGTTCTAGTTGCATTATGAATAAATGTATTGTGATAGAAAGCTTGGTTTACAAATAGGTACCCGTTAAAAACATGTATATTTTATTATTGAGTACGTCATGTCATGTCGGACTTAAACATAACTTTCGAAATGTACACTTCTACTTACCCTTCGGGCATTACAAGCGCTATGTTTTGAGGCAGGTTAGTGGCCTAGAAGAGATAGCGAAAACTATAGATACAAATATGTGGGTTACTATAACAACCCGTATTGCTGTTATTTTAGAAATCAACGTCCATGCTGCCAAAAAAAAAACGATAAAATACACTAACCCCTATATATTCGCCCACATGGATACGCAACAGATGTTAACAGGAATCATAAAGAAAACAACACACTGGCCATTACAAAGGAAAGCTATAAAACAATGGAGAAACAAAAATGGATGCAGTATCGACATATACTAAGGTAATCTATGTCGCGTTGTACAGTCAGCGGCAAAAATATAAGGGAAAACGGACAGCAAACAATGAAAATGATCGGAATATTCTAATGATCGTCTTAGTAAACCAACAGACAGTTGTTTTGACTTTCAGTTGTTTTGAAGCTTTAAAAAATGTATGTACTTCTTACTTTGGTTTTAAATATTGTAGATCGTTTGCTTAACTGGCTTATATTCTCATTAATTTTGAATCGTTATTCATTGCATGTTGCTAATTGCGTAACGAAATGATTATCGCTAAGCTATCATATTGAAAGGAATAGAGAATGATTATAAGAGAAAGAAAGAATAGGGCTGATTATTTTTTAAATATGCTACTCTCTACATTAGTGTCGATGACTGTACCTTTGTCTGTGTGTGACACGGGTCTGTCTTCCCGTCAGCAATACAAGCCCTGTGGGTGACACCGTTCGAAATTGAAAACTGAACGACTCGCACATGTCGCTTGTCCGGGAAAATTGCACATGCAAGGCATTTTGTGAACGTGCTTTTGCTTGGCCTGCCCACTAGGCAGATGATTGTGATTGTAAAAGTAGTATGCGTAAGTTTTATGTCGGTTTGTAGGTCTATCAATGAGCTGAATTTGTGGCAAGGGTCAAAAGGGGTGTGCGGGTTGTTTGAAAGAGATACCGCGGCCCCGGAACATAAAGGGCAATAGAAGGAACATGGGTGGGTTTTAGTCAGTAAAAGTCTGATGCGCCCACCTGCTCCGCCCAGAGCGGGAAGAGTAATTTGATTGAAAAAAGGGTCAGATGGGGTTAGCCTAAAGCAATGCATTAGTTAAATATTTAACTCTTAAGATATTAAAAACAAGATCACAAGCATTTATTTCAAGGAGACCAGTTACAGGCACTTTCGAACTATCGAAACAATGACAACAATAAAATGAAGCTACAGTCTCAGTCACAAGGCATAATAACTATGAAAGTACTGTAGTTGCTCATAATAAAGCGTAGATTTCTATGGGAAACATGGGCAAGAAACTCCATGGACACTCTATTAAATCAGAATCTTGTTGCAAAAAAATAAATAAGCCTAACTTTTGTAAGATACGCTAATAAGAACTATTAGTTTTGCACTAACTTGAATGGAAGACTTTTTAGTTAATGTTCTGATAACATTTCTTGTATTGTGCACCACCAAGTCTCACTTAGTAGTAGTAGTTTATTGCCAAAAACTGGTTAGGATTCTAAACTCCGTAGCTACTACTGATATGTTCCTAATAGAAACTCCCAGTAACACTTTGCAACACCTGGGATTTGAACCAAAAACCTCATGTTCAGCGGTCGCGACCACTAGAGCAGCAGAGATATCGAAAATTTCGAGCCGAATTCAAATATTCAGGGCACCACAAACACAGAGTTAGAAAAAGTCACAAAATGACAACAGCAACACGTTTTCGACCTCTCTTTGGTGAGTTTGTGTTAGCGCTTAGAGACCACTCCGTTTGACGGAGCGGTTGCGGTCTTTTTGTTAGAAAAGCTTCCCTACGCTTATCTACACAAATCCGAATGTTAGTGAATGCGACATGAGAGACGAAAATTGGTTTAGTTATCATTGTAGTATAAACGTATGTTATGTTTCAATTAAATGCCAGTTAGAATGAGCAGTCATTGTTTTGTGCTTTATTTCGTGGTCCAGAATTGCCACAGTAATTTTACAATACTTTTGTAATTGTTGGTACGATAGTCTTATTACTAATACATAAACAAGACATTCCAGATAAACAGGTTGTATGTAATGATTATTTGATGAAAAAGTTATTCAATAGGATTTAACGAACTGAGCGGGTTCTAATTGTTGATATAAATGATGATAATTCTATAAATACACACTGCACCGTCGCGACTAATATTTATTTCAAAGTACAACCTGACAACTAATTGCAAAAACGACAGAAAATCTAAATTTCGCTGGCTACCGTGGCAATTTCTCCTTAAATGAAAAGCTTTTGCTTCACAACATTGGCACCCTGCCATCACCCCCACTCCTTATAATTACGTTCCGTTAACACACACAACAACAATCTGCAATTAGAATAAACAACAGTAAAATAAAATTGTTTGCTTTTAAAAACAAAACAAGGCTCGGACGCGAAGGTAAATCGTGTTACAAAGCGAACGAAATTTACTTTATGAAAAAAAAAGTTGATTCTGTTCGCTTTCGTATTATAAGTGAGTTGTAACAGTTTTTTACGTAGACTTTTGTATAAATACAATTGACATTAAATTGATGGAACGTCTTAAATGGAAATGAGTTTTAAAGTTAGGTCTGCGTTGATTTTATTCTTGAGACATAAAATATTAATGGAATTATTTTAGGGACTATTGTTTTCAAGAAGTATTAACTTCAATTTCATCTAACGGTGTGATTTCGGCACTGCGTTTTGTCAGTCAGCAGTAACCAACCTATTTTTAACCGACTTCAAATATAGGAGCCTACTCCTTCATTTGAAGTCTTCTCAATTCGACTGTATTTCGTTATGTTTGTTAAGCAATTATTTTTATCATTGAGTCAGGTATACTTCCGAAGTGGACCCCCATATCGTTTTTATTTATATTGCTTCCATAGTTGAGTTATCTTCTTTAATACATATTTTTCTTCTAGACATGTGGATGATCTGCTTAAATTTACATTTTAGACTGCTTCAAAACTTTTTGCGAAAAAAAGAACTGGCTTCCAAAAAAAAAATTGAACTATCCAAAGTCAAAAATACCAAAAGGCAAAACACGCAAATAGCTGCTTTATTTAGATCATACTAATGCGCAAAACGCTATGGCTTGTACATTTCTAGTAGAACATAATACACTAGGTCGGTAGTACGTCAAGTAGTAACACGCAAGTTTATGCGTTGCTTGCATGTACTCGTTACTAAGTTTACGTGCTTTATGAGAATTTATCACGACTTCACCGAACTTTCATGTAAGTTTCTTAAGTAATTTCGGTAGTAAGAAATTTCGTTTATGTGCACACGAACTTTAAATAGGAATACGGTTTTGTGTAGGTAAATGGTGCATTATATGTTTTTGTGAACCTTTTTAAGTCTTGTAATTAATTTAGATTAAATTAATTTACGTAAAATAAATATCGCACAAATATGAAGAATGTGAAGGTGAAATATAAACTTTTTCGAACTTCAAACAAGATTTTGGAAATGTTGCAAAGGTAAATATTAATTTATCCGGAAAATATAAATTTGAAGACGGAATTCACATTTTAGCCGAAATCAAGGGTGTAATGGGGCTGAGAACTCCAGTGAGAATTGCCCTTGTGTATCAAACGATCTTTTTCTGTAACGAAAAACTAAAAGTTTTTTATTTTGTCTTTATTATGTTTTTTCTGCAAGACAGTCTAATATTAAGAACAGAAAATTATTTTATAACCCTAGTAAATGTTAATTTGTTAAATAAACCAATAACAATAATTATTGTTGTATAAACCAATCAGCATCTTTTAAATCGAGTAGTAGACGGCGGTACTTTTTTATAAAAAGTTTATAATAAAATACCGCCGACTATTACGAGTGTGCAAAACACTGCATTTTGAACCTACTAGTAGTGCTATAAGAGCATGTTTTCGAGGAATGCATTGAAAATAAAAAAAAAAACTTTAATATAAACAATAATTTTTCTACTTGTGTTCGTATATAAATCCCTACTAATATTGTAAAAGCGAAAGTGAGTTTGTTTGTTCGTACTTCACACCAAAATGGCTAAACAGATTTTGATGAATTTTGGTACAGAGATAGTTGGGACCCTGGCCCTTTTCTCTTTTTTAAAAAGTTTGTAAAAAAGAGGGAGAAAGAAGGAAGAAAAGGGAAAACGGCGCTAGGGCAAAAACTACAGGTAGCAGGTACCTGCAAATTAGAAAAGCGGAACCGTGTTACTCCGAATTTAACGCAAGCGAAGCCGCGGGCAAAAGCTAGTAATCTATAAATCAAAGTGTTGAACCAGTCAACTGCGACGCGGAATTGTATGGCGAACTTTTATTGTGAACATCCTTTGTACTGAAACTTGGCACTGCACTGAGAAAAGATCACCCCTTTGCTACACGTGTCTCAAGGTACGAGTATCTATGCTCGTGTCCATACACGAGTGAGGGATTTTATCAGATGCAAGTTCATCTTCTATATCGTAGAATATTATTCTAGCGTCAGCTGTCGTGTATGAGCTAAGATAAGTTTTGATAAGGCAATATTCAAACATGCTGAAAAAATAACCACATCATTGAAACAATTGACATTTCGGAAATTTTAAGGCTTAAAACACCGTTTTACTGTTTCAAGTTTTTGTTCCATGAAAATACAAAATGAAGCCTTTTTGTTTACGAAATAGTTTTTTGACGTTGCTCAAGCTTCCCTGAAAAACATTTTCAGGGAATTTTAGAGTTTTTATGCAAAATACACTAGGGTAAGGTAGGTAGGGTATAGTCGGGTCAGGGTTGCGGGTTGTTTGAAAGAGATACCGTGGCCCCGGAACATAAAGGGCAAAAGAAGAAACAAGGTGGGTTTGAGTCAGTACAAAACCTACCTACCAGTACCTTTCGCTCCGCCTAGCAGGGGAAGTTATATGATGATTTTTCATCCGCAAAAAAAGGCTCCAAGCTAGTTTACACAAAAACAAATTGCTAGTGCAGTAGATACAGAAATGCAGCCAGAGGATAGATGTTAAAGTAGGCGATATTGAATTCTTATCTGGGTGTCATTACGTCGGAACTAGCTGGCTGGCTTGTTGCGGATATTGCGCTACCGATTGCGATCCGATACATGTACTGGTGGCAAAAGAAATAAGTATTCAGGGAGTGCAGTTGAATATTTTTTCTCCAGATTTGTATGTGGCCAATGTTTTGGTATGATTTGCTGGTTTAGACAAAGATTAGTTTGTTTAGACTGCAGTTAGTTAATAATTTTTAAACGTGCAAATCATAAGGTTTTTACATACAGCTTTCGATCAAAAAGTAATTTTTACTTAACTTTTCAAGTAGAATATTGACCTCGATCATAGTTTGTAATAGCAACCTGCATGGCTACTTTTTTGCTGTTGGTACATTGGTACTTGAATTGCATGATGCGAGTGCAATATTTTCAATGTTTGTTTTATTCTCGTCTGAACAAAATTCACGGAATAGTTCACCGTTTTGTACGATTTTATTGTTCACAACGTGTTTTTGATAACCAAGTTCGGTACCCTGGAGTCTATATAAACAGAAAAAAGCTTTGTAATTCTGAATAGATTAGGAGGCGGAATCTTCAAAGCCAGACTTTCAACTTCGATAATCGTAATAAGTAGGTACTTTCTGTTGGCAATGGCACCTGCTTTGAAAATGGAAAATATTTAATTTACAACTGCTGTTTTTCCTTTAAACATTTTACATTCCTATTTTTCAGGTACCGCGTAATCACGACCAATAACATGTTTACTCTTAACAGAATTCAAAACCGATTTCCTCCTCCTGTATTAGTTAACGTTTTACGAATTCATGAAAATAGTATTTTTGAAGCCGTACTATTACGAAATTAGTCTTGATCCAAAGTAAGAACCGTATTTCACGCGAAAATCGCTTTTCAATTTTGGTTAGTATATTTATGTTGTTACTCGTGTACTGTATTAAGTGTCTTACTCTGTTTTTAGGAGCCATTTTTCAAATCTAATACGCTTTGGTATCTCATAATCAGTTATTTATTTGCTCACAAGCAAACAATGCTTTCTCATTTAATGACCTTTACCAGCAAAGTGGAGGTTGGGTTGGCCTCATTAAACCAGGAACCGCAATCCATAGGAACAAAATCTGCAAAGTAATAATTCTATCGTGTCAGAAAGGAAATTAAAACAAACGATAACTCCGTCGACAAATAATTAACTTAGGGGCTTAATTAACGGAAAAAGTTACCAACAAATGTTTCCACGGGGTGCCGTGAGAAATAAACAATAAAGGAATTATGTACTATGTTAAGCCAATAATTAGATGTTCGCAGGAAAGTATACTCCCTAATTGATGTTCATTCATGGGTAATGGAATAGCTTATAAGTTAATTGACGTTTGTACTTTGACAGATAGATTAACTGTGTAAAGGCAGTTACAGGAAGTAATGAAAGATGCAATAATTGAATTTTGACGGGCCTGTTGGTCCAGTGGTTAGTGGCCCTGACTGCTGAGCCGGAGGTCGTGGGTTCGATTCCCACCCAGGACAAACTTTGTGTGATGAGCATGATGGTTTGTTCTGTGTCTGGGTGTGATTTATCTATAATATGTATGTATTTATAAATTATATAAGTATGTATATCAGTTGTCTGGTTACCATAACACAAGCTCTGCTTAGCTTGGGATCAGATAGCCGTGTGTGAGTTGTCCCAAGATATTTATTTTATATTTATTTATATTTAATTAATTGACTGACATAAGTTATTTAAAACAGGTGGTATTATTTAGTCGATTTGAATGCTGGGCTGTAAAAAAGGTGGATGAAAAGCGATTGCATGTAGCGGAGATGAGAATGTTGAGATGGATATGTGAAGTGTCAAGAATGCATAAAGTAAGGAATGAGTATACTAGAGGAAGTTTGAATGTTGATGGACGGAGAGCGAGAGGAAGGCCAAAAAAAGATAAATAGATTGTAGAAGGAATGATATGAAAGAGAAAGGAGTAATTGATGCCGTGACGTCTGATAGGGGAGAATGGAAGAAGAAAATGTGTTGCGCCGACCCCAAATAGAATGGGACAAGGGCAGGAAAATGATAATGTACATAAAACAGTGTGTAGAGACATGAATATGTAGATCTACCGTCCGATATCAACCTCAAATTATTTCCGTAGTTTTTTCGACTTATAGTAACAAGACATAACAAGTAAGCTCTAACGATGAACAAGAACTCTAACAAGAAAATATTAGCTAGTTAGCCATTTTTATTTGCGATCCCTGGATAAAGCCAAACTTGTCGCCGAATTATATATTTTTTTCCACAGGAACTGACTTTTCTTGGGAGTTTTTCTTTCTAATAATATCTAAATAAAACTTTATAAGTCGTAATTCCCTAGTGTATAAAGTAACTAGCTCCGCTCCGCTGTAGTGCCAGCATAGATCGGGATACGAATTAGCAAATATTTAAATACATACATATCCTTACTAATATTATAAAAGCGATAGTGAGTTTGTTTGTTTGTTACCTCTTCACGCTTTAATGGCTAAACCGATTTTGATGAATTTTGGTACAGACATAGTTGGGAACCAGGAGACGGACATAGGCTAATATTTTTTTGAAAAAAGTGGGATGTGAGGGAGAAAGAGGGAAGAAAAGGGAAAACTTAGCGTTGCTATTACAAATCAGTAAGGCGCAAGGAGAACTGTGTTACCCCAAATTTAACGCGGGCGAAAGCTAGTATAATATAAACTATCTTGATACCAAAGAGGCTTGCCAGGGCCACTGCCCGTTTGGTTTGCAGGTTGTTCAAAATAGATACCGCGGCCCCGGAATACAATGGACAAAAGAAGGAACATGGCTGGGTTTAATTCAGTTAAACTCTTACACCCCCCCCCGCTCCGCTCAGAGCGTAGGAAGTTTTTTGATGATTTCCCATACGAAAAAAAGCTGTCTTGATCCCAATATTTCATCGAAAGTCATTTCTCTCCGGGCGCTTGAGCGTGCAGGAGTAGTAAACACACATACTTACACACAAACTTTCGCCGTTACAACATTAGCGTATCCCTAACACCTGCTTCATGTTGAGGATTAGAATTCAAACATTATCCAAATATCTTGAAAACTATCGTGAATTTTCCATTTTTACTAAAAACATTCATCTACTAGTTTCACGCTCACCCCATGTTTCCATATTTTTAAACTGAACTCAACAAAAAGCAAACAACGGTGACGTGCAAAATATTATCAAAAGATTAAACTGAAAACTGTGAAGGGGAAAATTATATGAATTTAGTTATTTATATTGTTTAGGGTCGTTTTTAAGCCCGAGGTCAAAGTAAATGATTAAATCCTAAAGCCGTAACAAATTGTGTAGGGGTCAAGAGGGGTTATTTGTTATAAAGAAGGGTTTAAACAAAACGCCCCGTTATTACGCGTTATACTCGCTGAAAATGTGTTTAATTTCCTTTCGCGTTTATTTAGACTTTTAGATTATCATACCATCAAATATGAATATTTTTATAGCTTTAAAACAAGGCGCGGAACGTTTTACTTGGATTCGGATTTGATTGGGATAATTAAAGTCTTTAAACTTTAATTTGTTCTGTAACAGGAGATGAAATGGGTTGTGACGTAAATTGTCAATTTAGTAATTTCCGGGAGACAATTAATTAGACTGGAGGTTAATGGCACTGTCACAATGTTTTTGAATATTATTATTTTATTCTCGTAGGATTTATTCCGTGATTTATTCATTTATAAATAGGTGAACCAACAGCTACGACAGCTGGATAAACAATTGTATAAGTCACAGAGATAATAACAGATTTTCACGAGTAAAAAGTAGTCAGAGGAAGTAGTAGAATTCTTAGGATCACTAAAAAGCACGATGAAAATATTAAAAACTAGCTGTTCTCCGCGGTTTCACCCACGCTGCTCAGCACCTGTTGGTCGTAGTGTGATGTTATATAACCTATAGCCTTCCTCAAGAAATGGACTATCCTACACTAAAAGAATTATCCAATTCCAACCAGTAGTCCCTGAGATTAGCGCGTTCAAACAAACAAACAAACTCTACAGCTTTATAATATTATTATAGATAAAGTATAAAGTATAGATAGTATGGATTAAATTAGAGCAAAAAAGTGCTAAAAGCACTATGCGATTATTATTCTAATTGTATTGCGCAATGAAAACAAAATCTTGCTATCCTTAATAATCCTTACAAATATTATAAAGCGAAAATGAGTTTGTTTGTATGTTTTTTACGTCTTCGCGCTTAAATGGCCAAACCGATTTTGCTAAATTTTGGTACGGAGATAGTTGGGACCCTGGAGTCAGACATAGGCTAAAAAGTGAGAAAAGGGGGAGAAAGAGGGAAGAATAAGATATTTTTTTAAGATTATCACGCGGTTAACGTTAGCGCTAGCTAAAAGTAACTATGCCACGCCGACGAAGTCGCGGGTGGAAGTTAGTAATACCTAATATACAAAACTGCAGTAGCAATAAAATGGTGGGTCTAAAGTGAATACACCAGCCAAGAGCGATTCAGACTCGTGCACCGAGGGTTCTGTACAAACTTGGGACATTAACAGCCATATCTTCTGACTGCGTGGACTCACAGCGTATTTTTTTTAACATAACATAGGGACCACAGATTTGAGTCTATGGTTTTAATTTCAAAATTTCTCGATAACTCAACGCGTTTCCGAGATAAAGGGTCTTGATAGACAGGCAGACGGACAAGAAAGGGAAGGGTTTCGTTTTTTTGCTTTTGAGTACCGAACCTTAAAAATACCGATACTATCACGTCCATGTAGGCTTGTGCCTCTAGTGCATCTAGGCTTGTTTGAGGAAGTATTGTTATTATTTATAATCACATTTTTAATTATAAACTTTATCGAACGTACCTATTTCACTTTTTTTTCGACGAAAATACATTTTCGTTGAGCCTACTACAAAAACTCGTTATTTATTTCGACCAAAAGAAAATATTAGTATGGACAAACTTGCGGACCTTTTTCTTGGAAGCTTCGAACTCATTTGAGGCCAGTGACCCTATCGATGACTTCTTCGCAAAATATAAAAGTACCTATATGTTGATAGAAGACGTTTTAACTACTGAAACAAAATTAAGTCAATATAAACTGCTCTGATCTATACTAATATTATAAAGCTGAAGAGTTTGTTTGTTTGTTTGAACGCGCTAATCTCAGGGACTACCTATTGGTTGGAATTGGAAAATTCTTTTAGTGTTGGATAGTCCATTTCTTGAGGAAGGCTATAGGCTATATAACATCACGCTACGACTAACAGGTGCTGAGCAGCGTGGGTGAAACCGTGAGGAACAGCTAGTAAGGTTATAAAATATCTCAATGGCTAGTTATAGAAGCAAGTTTAGTGATTTAGCTGCGTTGATAAGGGCTTTTAGTTTAAATAAGTTCGATAAAAATACTTCTTCGAATGATTTGTTATCTGAAAAGAAAATCTGACCTTTAGACTCAATTGGATTCTAAGAATTCATAACTTCTTGGCAATTATGCGTTTTTACTAGATTTTTTATGGAAATCTATTGAAATTAAAGACTACTATTCACTGACCTTTTTGTATAAGTAGAATTAAGAATATTTTAAAACAGTTGTATTTTGGGTGTACATACTAACAAGTATATTATTTTAATATTTTACTAGCTTCCTCCCGCGACTTGGGTTAACGCTAACTTTAACCCGCTTGATTATCTTTCTCTCCCGTTTTCTTCCCTCTTTCTCCCCCTTTTCATTTTTTTAGCATAGCCTGGATACAGACGTCTCCAAAATCCATTTAGGCGTGAAGACGTAACAAACAAACAAACTCACTTTCGCTTTTATAATATTAGTAAGGAAGTAATGATTAGTAAGAAAGTCAGGATTAGTAAGGAAGTAAGGATTTCAATTTTGATTGGCATTTAAAACCAAGTACCACACGCATATAATATGACACCTGTAAATACCGAAGGGTCTGCCAAAATAGAAGGAAAGGAAACCTTTACAAGAAAAGTAACAGTTATAATACTAAATCACGATCGTAATAGCTGAAGAAATCTAATTGGAAGCTATAATAAATATCAATTGATTGGCAGTAAGTGGTCTGGTTCAGAGACTAAAATAGAAACACTGACATCGATTTCAACTCTGAACTCACAACTTAGTAATGGACCCGGGAATTTCACGTTTTATATAAAACAATTTTTGATTATAATAGCAACCCAGTTGTCATTTGGTTAGTTGTTCTTTCTTGATGGTACTCGTTTTTCGACTGGCGTATTTTATTTTCTTTACACTGTTTTGCTAATAATTTATTATGTCTTTTGAAACATCTTATAAAACGTTACTCTGCCTAATTGCTTAGAGACGTGACACTATGTTGTTCTATAAGATCCTTTTTTCCATCTCTTCTCCTCTTTGGTGCAGCACAACTTAAAATCTAGCGTGGTACTTATAAAACGCGCCAAATCTGCTCACACGCGAACTAGTTCTAGAGGTAAAACATACGAGCACTTTAATACAAGTGCCGTTACAGCACATAATGGCAGTAGCTATAAAAGTAAGAGGTTTTATGTAAAATCATAACGCTAACATAACACTGTTAGCTGTAACAGAGGAGTAGCGCCGGGGGAAATATGCGGATTGGACCATTTTGTACGGAAACTACACGAGAAGATGTTTACTGGTATTTACTTATTTATGACGCTTTAGTGGTGGGTCTAGTGTTGTAATGTCTTTGTTTATCTTCGTCATAAGTTTTTGTGGAGGCGGTCATGCACATCTTTTTCCGTTGAGGGTCGGAATGAGAGTGTGAGGCATCAAAACCTATACTGTAGGAGCTGTTTTTGACGACGTTTCCTACTCAATATGGTGACTAGAATGACGTTATTGACGTTACGACTATTATTTACGTTCCAAATTTAAAAGATCTGATCAGACTGATCAAGCTGTCAGATGTCAGGTAATAAATTATTGATTGACATTATTTAAATCTAAATATTTTTATTTCACATATGCCTACATGAAACGTCAAGGAAAGGTTTGGGTTGGTCGTTACCAACCCGAACCTTTTCTTTTTTCTTGACGTTTAAACCCGTAACCCGTAACCCTGGAGTTTCGTGCCGCTTCTTCTCAATAGAAAACGTCCTATGGAGAAGAAGCGGCATGACTGGAGTTTCATGCCGCTTCTTCTCCATAGGACGTTTTCTCGGTAACTCTCTTAAAACGTTTTAATTATTATTAGATAGAGAATACTATGTAAATACATTAGTTAAGTAGATGTATTTCACTTAAGTGAATTAGCAGCTTGTAATATTTTACCTAATAAACTAGCCAGAGTTTTAATACTAATTTTATAATTGGTCCATGATTAATACAGTCTAGAAGGAGCAACACAAACTTTGGTCTTGAGTCAAAGTTTTCCGTAACAGTTTCTGTTAACGAGGTTTCACTTAAGTTTGTAAAGTAAGACCGGCTAATGGAAAATGTTGATTTTTGTGTGATGGAGGGATGAGCAGGAACGCTGGCTATGGAAAAAAACTGGTCGTTTTTGTATCTCGCAATTTTTTTAAAATAAGCTAACCCAAGGGCTAGCTTGACCAAAGTCTAAGAGTCGCTATACCCGGGGTAACGGGTTGATCGAAAAAGATACCGCGGCCCTGGAACATAAAGGGCAATAGAAGGAACATGGGTGGGTTTTAATCAGTACAAGTCTGACACTCCCTCCCACTCCGCCCAGCGGGGCTATTGATTAGCTATTTGATGACTTCCTATCTTCTTCCTATCAACAAAAAAAAAGTGGTCGCTATACAACGTGGCCAGTGTCTTGGATACATTACCAGCTGACAACGTTGAGGTCGAGTTTTTTTATGTCCTTTTATAGTTTGTTAGTTTACTTGATGCTTATAATGTATTTAGTTTAATATAATATATAAAATTCTCTTGTCACAGTTTTCGTTCCCGTACTCCTCCGAAACGGCTGGACCGATTTAAACGAAATTTAGTGTACATATCGGGTAGGTCTGAGAATCGGCCAACATCTATTTTTCATACCCCTAAGTGAGCGGGAGTGAGAAGGTGAAACCGCTGGGCACAGCTAGTTTAATATATTAATAAATAAATAAGCTTAGATAAAAACATAACTTAGATTTAGGAAAAGAAAGCACCGGTATCCCTTGAACTAATAATCAAAAAGTTCTGCTAAACAATAATTTATTGAGAATGACATCCTATAATAAATCCAAATAACACAAAACAAATACTTGTACCTTTTTTCTTTTAAACATAGGTAACATGTTGTATAATTTTACTTGCACATGAATGAGTTTGACAGAAGTTGATTCAGTTGTAAAAACCAAGATGGCGGCCACTTGTTCCGATTAAGGCTAGTCACCAAAAGAGACATATCTTTAACAATAAGCACAAATCAAGACGTCATCGCTATCCAACAAAAGGTTTCATCTTCAAAGCAGTTTTGAAGAAAAATGTCGCTGTTCGATAAGAGTGATCGGAAAATCGAAGTACCAGGAAGACCTACAATCAATTTAGAGAAGCTGGAATCGAAAGGACGAGGAATAGCGAGATATCGGTCCGTGATAGCAGATCGCACTCCTGACACCGGCGACAAATAGAATGGATAAATCTCACTTGAACTTTGAGGAGAATAACAAATCAATTCCACGGTTTAGTTTGCAGATGGTCGACAAAAACTGAGCTGGAGATACGGATATTAAGCTTTGTTATAAGCGTGTAAGAAAGACTAAAAAGTTTGTTTTCAACCGAGTGGAACAAACGGGCCGGTCACTGGACAGCTTCCGTACCATTATCAATATTATCAAATATATTGTGGAATATTTTTGAATGACAGATTGCAAGAAAAAAAAAAGTTTCAGTTATAAAAAAACAGTAGAACAAAAAGCGATATGACATTATTCCGAACGAAATATTTTAATTTTATGAAGCACTAGCTGGTGCTCGCGGCTTCGTCCGCGTGATATCGAAAAAAAAATATCTTATGTGTTATTCCAGACTATAATCTACTTCTATGCCATTTAATTATTTTTTATTTATTTCTTTTCCCTATGATTTTGTGAGTAACTAGATACACGTTAGTTTCATGACTATTTCGAATATATGACACATGGTAAACGGCAAGATTACATTCATTCAGATAATTTACATACATTGCCATACATACATTGTACATAACAACTCGTATCTTGGTGAGGATGTTTTTCTGTATATCACATTTTTCATCAAGTCTTTGCAAAGACATATTACTGCTAATATATGTAGCAAAAATAACTGACTTAGTCATCACGAAATCTCAGAAACCACAACTGCTAGGAGTCCTATATTTTGCACGGGGGACTTTGCATGGAAAGAGGTAATTCCTTGACCGGATTATATTTTGCTTAAGCATTTTTTTTCACGAAATTAATACACTATATATAATATGACAACCCACTAGGATACTAAGAAGCCGAGTAGCGGGAGAAGCCGCTGGATACAGCTAGTGTACGATGTACTCAAACTCAAAGCATTTATTTCAATTAGATCATTACAGGCATTTTTGAATGTCATGAAAACAAAAAAAAAGATGCTGCTACAGTCCCAGTCACAAGACATAATAACTTGTGAAAGTACTGTAGTTGCCCATTCCAAAGCGGTTCCCTTATATCCTATAGGTTCCCTCGTTTTTATTTAATCCTTTCAAAATGTGAACAAACCGCTGTCCTGCAACTAAAGGAAAAGCCGCCGTCGACAACACATTTCCTTCTACAAGATTCTGACCGCGGTTCACCGCAACTATGAAAGCCTTCAGCGCATTGCTCGTACAAAGTGAAATATTTTCCAGTAAAAATACACCCTAACCGACAAACAACTTGGTATAATATAGACTGGGGTTTAGAAAAAAAAATTGTATTTTTATGGAATATATTTAAAGTTGTTTTTCAATAATATTTTTTTTTTGTATTTTTATAGAAACACTAGCATCCGCCCGCGGCTTCGCCCGCGGTAAATTTGGGGTAACACAGTTCCCCTTGTACCTTATTGATTTGTAATAGCAAAGCTAAGTTTTCCCTTTTCTTCCCTCTTTCTCCCTTACATCCCTCTTTTATTAAATAAATATGTCCGTCTCCTGGTTCCCAACTATCTATGTACCAAAATTCATCACAATCGGTTTAGCCATTAAAGCGTGAAGAAGTAACAAACAAACAAACAAACTCACTTTCGCTTTTATAATATTAGTAAGGAAGTAAGGACTAGCTGGCGTCCACGGCTTCGCCCGCGTGATATCGAAAAAAAGTATTCAATGTGTTATTCCAGACCATAATCTACCACTGTGCCAAATTTCATTAAGATCCGTTCAGCCGTTTCGACCTGAAAGAGTAACAAACATACATACATACATTCTCACAAACATTCGCATACATAATATTAGTAGGATAGTAGGATATTTAAAGTTGTTTTTCTATAAATCAACCAATATCAGCATCTTGGTTGATTTATTGAAAAACAACAAAGATGCTGAAACTTTTTGCTAATGAGGGGTTAAAAACACTAGATAACGTTACTAGCTATGAAACTAACACGAAGTACTACAGTCCATTAAAAAACTGGCCAAGGGTTCCGTAAAAACTTGCGACATAAACGGCCATATTTTTTGACTGCGTAGACTTATAGGATTGATTTTTATTTTATTTAGCCCAGCTCCAAGGGACCACAGAGTTGAGTACCTATATGGTTTTAATTTCAACTCGATACTTTCACGTATTCTCGAGGTAAAGAGTCTTGACAGACAAACAGACGGAAAACAAAGTGATCCTATAAAGGTCCCATATTTTTTTCTTTTGAGTTACGGAACCAAAACAGTTATAACGCACCTGTTATTTTCCAAAATGACTTAGTTTTCTCACATGTATCTAGGATAACCGCATTGTCTCAAAACTATTTTTCGTCTCCAAAACAGACGTATAAGGGCCACCTGAGGCAACGTTATTTCACATATAACTGTCATAACTTAATTGAGCAAACGTTCTAACTTGGAGTAAGTTCCCTTAATTAACCGACGTTTAACTAAACTGAGTTTAGAGACGAGACGGACGTGACGCTTCCAAGTTACCGTTATGTATTCGTGACGATCTTCAAAGAGTTACTTTAGTTATTTAATTTAATATTTAATATGTACATAATACAATATTACACCTGTATGTGCCGAAAGGTTAGATGGAAGTAAAAAGTAGACATACCATACAACGTATGGGAAATCTACGGTATAGGATATGTAGTTGAGAGATCAGCATAAATTGGTTTTGTATAGGTTGGTGTCTTGTCGTGTGTACACTTTAATAACCCTTAACGAAACAAGAAATGGAAGGTAATTAGTAAACACCGTAAGTTTAACCCTTCGCGTGGCGAGGTCATTTGTAACTGTTATTGGGTAACATTGACACATTGATTTTGTAAAGTGACTTCGGAATTAACGAAAATGGCGGCAAAATTATTTTAAGCAATCGACAGAATTTAAATAGACCAATGAATATTTAATGTAAAATTTTAACATTCATTTGACTTTAACTCGAATATTTTTGTAAAGGAAGTTCACTCTAAAGAAAAAGTTGGATAAGAAAAGCCTTTAAGAATGACGATACATCACTAGTTACCCCGTTGACCTTACCAACAATACGCACGACTGGTATCATCAGTTTCATAAACTTTTCAAACTAATCTCCATGCTTATTCAATGACATTATTTCCGCTGTCAATTTAAATTATAGTGCCACTTACTTATCTGTGCAGGCGGATAAACTCAGAACAAAAATAAATGTACCGAGTTTGACATATCAGTGCAAAAAAATTCTTGACGAGCAGCGCCACCCTGAACTACACACGATTACCTAAGTGTATCACGGAGTGGTGACGAAAGAAATCGTGAAATACTTTTTGTTCCTTCTAACGTTTTAGCTTTAATTATCCACGGACTGGAGTTTAATTCCATTAATCGTGGTTGTTCGCTTACGAGTTGGACAGTTCATTTAATCAACGTAGAGTTTCAGGGGACTTCAAAATTAGCCTTCGGCAATTTTGGGCTAAGGTGTTTGCTGGTTAGGTCATTAATTGAAAACAGAAGAAAAACCTTCATTGTAAATCAAGCCCATACATCCTTACTTACTTACTATAATATTATAAAAGCGAAAGTGAGTTTGTTTGTTTGTTTATTTGTTTGTTACCTCTTCACGCTGTAATGGCTAAACCGATTTTGATGATTTTTGGTACAGAGATAGTTGGGAACCAGGAGACGGACATAGGCTGTTTTTTATTTAAAAAGAGTTGAATATGAGGGAGAAAGAGGGAAAATACGGGAAAACTTAGCGTTGCTATTACAAATCAATAAGGCGCTACCGAATTTAACGCGAGCGAAGCCGCGGGCAAAAGCTAGTTTGTTAATAAAGATTAGATATTTCCATCTCATTGGTCTAAATTATACCAAAGTCGTAGGAGTTATGAAGTCAACCGAAAATATGACCGAAAGCCAAGTCCATATACCATAACGAATCATTGGGCTGGGTCCAAGGCGACCCACCTGTCGCCTGCAGGGTTAATGGTTATTGGTTTCACATAAATTATTTACGCATTAAATGCGGTTTTCGGATGTCAGAAATTAATAAAGGAGATTTGTAACGACCGCGCATTTGGGGGTTGTAATCATTATTGTTTTAAAATTAATGTTCAACATTTTTGGTCTGGAGTACTTGATTTTGGTGAAACGCAGTTTATTGTTATTACGACGGTTACAGTAGATATTTAAACTTGTTATTGATCAGTGTTTTACGTTTAAAATTAACAAGTATGGCGATAAAAAGCTGAAATACACATGCTATTAAAAGCATAAAAGCAAAAGTAGCGCTTTACTATTAGCATGTTATTTTTTATGATGGTCTCCGTGTTTATAAAATGTTACGGGTAACCTGTAAGTCTGACAGCCAGTCTTATCAAGGAGTATCTTTACCCAGTACGAACTGGGTTGAAGAGGTCACACAGTCGCTTCATGTAAAATACTAGTATTCAGTTGGATTCTGTTAGACTGGAAGTCAATGCTGACATAGTTGGGAAAAGGCTAAGCAGATTCTAATATGTGTGTTCATTTCGAGTGTATACTTTTCTGCTGCAGTATAGCTTGTGTATTTCAGACTTTATGCATGTTCCCTCTTTGTATAAAAGGAGATTTATTCTATAGTTGCCTTGTTGTATTCAAATTTTGTAAGTCATATAAGATAAGCTAGTGCTGCATGTTTTAGTAACATCCGGGAAAATTTAATTAAAAGACGCTATGCGTGTTTATCGTGATTGTGGTTGTGAGTTTGAGTCTCGTGATTCATATTCGCTTATGTAAACAATGCAAGGGATTTCATATGTGTTCACTTTACTTCACTTTTAAAAGAATTTACTTTACAAACATCTTATATAAAGAGCCTAATCGCTGGGTTTAAGAGCAAGCAATTTAGAAATGAAGGATTTTATAAAGTTTTTTTTAAGGGAGTGAAATGGGAAGCTCACCGTCCGTCCGTCTAGTGGAGACAGGTCGTATCGACGGCCTATTCGTGTTCCATGCGCGCTTCAAGAGATGTCAGCAAAGCAGGGGGACCTGCAGGACCACCACCTGCATGGATTGCGGATTGTTCGAAAGAGATACCGCGGCCCAGAACATAAAAATCAAAATAAGGAATATGGGGTGAAATAAAGGATGAAACTTTGAATGGTAGTTCATCTTCTTCTCCGCTGAAAATCGGGTTAGACAGGTCGTTAGATAATTTTAATCGTTTTTCATTAGCTTTTTAATTGTTTGCTATTATTTTACTTATTAGTGGGTACTACCTATTATCGTGAGGAGTACTAGTGTAGTATTAGAGGGTATTTGCATTTACTCAAAAAAAAACAACAGTCTACTCTTACTTATTCGCTCGTTCACATCAAAATAAGGAAGTACAAAAATACATGACAGAGATAATTATTTTGCAACTCAAATTCGTTTAGATTATCATGTCAGTTAACAACATTACGTAAGATAAAGATGGTTAAATTTAACTGCTAAACCGATTAGTCATGGTAATCTGCATATAAAAGCGAAACACTGTGATTATTCTATGTACATATTATTATCTATTCTGTTGTTAACTTCCTCTTACGTAGAAACAGCTTTTTTCCCCGCCGCCACCCCTGTAAATGTCGGATTATCTAATGGGGATGCACCACCGGGATCTAAAGTAATGTGTGTCTTATTCTAGGTCATGGTCTATTTTCCGTCTTCCCTTTTATCGAAATCCTTTTGGCCGACAATGCGTGAAAAGTTAAAACCATAGACAGACAAACCAGAGAGTTTTTATCGCACTTATAATGTTAGTATAGAGTATGGATATCAGTTATCATAACGCTCTTAATAATGGCTGGTTGTAAAATTTTAAGACGATTTGAATATAATTTGATTTTATGTGTGATGCGTGATATTTGGTTCATTGGGGTGCCGTATTTGGAAGTAAACTAGTTGGTATATCTTTGTACCCGTTCATAATCTGCTAAGTCTTTTCATAACTATTTTAGGGTTGGCATTACTCTGAAAGGTTTTTTTTTTAAATAGGACAGCCGAGCCCAATTACACTATTTAAAGATATCATTTATTCAATTCAGCCATTCATTCTTCTCACAGAAGTTCAAACATTCTGACAGTATCACCTCCCATTCATCCGCAAACGTATCAAAACCTGTGTTTCAGTTCAGGAGAGCGTTAATAGCGACTAATGTTCGAGAAATATGCGACTTGGAGTGTGCAATAGTAACCAGTAAGTGATGTTTTCCGTCACGAGAGTAATTGTTTGGGACAAATGCAGATCAGGATTATCAATAATCCCCCTTAGAATTTTAAATATTGCAGTCATGGGATGCAGCTGAATAGCAGTATTTTATAAAGCTGATAATCTGCGTTCGATAATTCAGTCAGTCGATAACATTATAGCTTTATCTTTCGTAAGACTCGTTGTCAGGTATATGAATTCCCAATTGCCCATTAGAACAATTATGAAACATCTATATATAAATAGCAATATTATAAGCTAAAATGGCTACTTTGAGCAATTCCTCTAAAAGCGACTTATTTCCAGAATTCCCAGCAGATCATTAGCAGTTCTGCTAATGGTATTAAATAGTGACCGAAATTAGCAGAATCATTTTCAAATTCACTTGAAAAAAAATAAAGGCCGTATTTTTACCAATATTTTTTCTCTTAGATTTATTTATCAAATATGTTTTATAATATAAAGTTTTTTTTTAATTCAATAAACTTATAACTGATAATAATCACAAATAACCCCTGAATAGCGCAATTAAATAATAAATATCTTTTCAGGCTGGCAACGCGCAACTTTTCAGGTCGCAATCGGGATACAGCAATTTGTCTTATAATACTATACCATCGTATAAATACCGACAACTTTGGCTACCACCTCTTGATATACAGACGCGTGATGAATGTAGAAAATTCAACAACTATGTATTCAGAATAATCTCTTTATCAACAATCTTCATTTCTTCTCTCTTTTGTTTATTCATTGTGACCATAAAAATAAAGGCACGAACACACAGCACGGCAATCTTCACTCCAATACGTCTGGGAAGCGTATCTAAACAAAAGGCACCAATTTTCTAAAGAGACTCGACATCAACAACACGCTTATCTATCTCGGCAATGTTCCACCGTACGTCCGAGGTGCACAGTACCTACACTGTATACTGTCCCATTCAGTGAACGTTTGGAAAGAAATTGAAATTCGCTACTCTCTTGTATGTTTTATTTGTACCGTTTGTGTGTGCTATGCCTTTCATCGTTTGGTATATCACTGTTTGTTATTTTTTAGCGTATTGGAATAGTCTTTTTAGTATTTTCGGTTCGTGAAAATTGCTGTTTCTACGAAGAGATATTTTTTAACTGTTCGCCGAATTTTTATTATTTTCAATTGCCGAGGGTTTTGTTTTTAGTCGATAGCTATTTGTGTTTGTGAGTTATAACTTTAGAGCAAATGTTTATTGTTTAAAATAAACATCCCAATATCCGGAAATGTATGAATATAAGAACATTTGTTATAATATGTTATATATAATAATAAATATTTGAGTTTGTCGACATACTGTGGTATATTGTCAAACGATATACACGGGTAATTTTTCAACATATTGTGTCAGTATTTGCATAGTCTCAGCTCCAAGTGAATGTGTATTTAGGCCATGTTTACACTGGCATGTTGAAGGAGTAATATCACGTTAAATACGCCCTAATCCTAACTCACTCGACCGCGTTCGGGTCCCAGCCCACACATGTTTGATTGAAAGTAAACTTAGTCCCTGAAATAACTTCATTGTTAACTTAGACTGGACTTAGTTGGCGAATGAACGGGTCTTAGAAACAATTACATACGTTGGTATATTATTATGTAGCTACATGTATGAACTTCACAAAGGTTTTGTTATGAAAATATAAGATTCTCAGTATTTTTAGGCGGTTTGTTCGTTTATTTATGTCGTTGTAAGTCTACCTATTTGAAGCAAACCTCTTTGTTTGTGTCCGAACATTTCTTTATTTTATTTTCTCGAGCTTTAGCTCGTGTCAAAGCCTGCATCTAAGTAGTAGTCTTATATGTACTTACAAACATGGTTTTTAAGGTCTAGGGCCCCTTCGTTATCTTCTACATATATCTCACCCAGACTTGGGTCATCCAGTACCTACCTATGGTCCAACTTTTTTTTTTAAATATATCACCCTACCTTTTCTGTCACTGACATTTACTTTTGGAGTCTTCTCTGTGTTTCCACTTAGTAACCTTCTTGGTCCAGCAGCTGTTTTCTATTCTGCAGATATGGCCACATCTGCTATATTGCAATTAATGCTCAATAGAACTGGATGGCCACTGAGATCCATTTTAGTGCTGTTATTCTTTTAACAATATTCATAAGTTTGGTTTCCGTTTTGATAGATTACATTTTGGATAGTGTCTATTAGTTCAATTCCTAACATACTTCTTTCCACATCCTTTTTGGAATATTGTTAGTCTATATTCGCCGTACGTTAAGTATGGAAGAATTGTTATTTCGTACTTGTTTATTTATCATTGTCTCCTTTTAACTCGAATGTCGCTCACATGCCAAAGAATTTTAGGCCATAAATGGCCACATAAATAAATAAAATAATCAAGTTTTAGAATGTACTGGTAGGTAAAAGTAGTAGAATTAAACTATCATAAAAAGCAGGATATATAAGGCAATGTTAGTCACAAACTAAAGCAAAACTCTGCAAAACACACCCATTACTTTACGTTTTCAAAAATGCACCCGACCCGGAACCCATTAGGATTTAGTAGCCACCACAAAAATCCCGTTGAATATAAAAAAAAAACACGTTAAAGTTTTGTTTAATCCAAGGACTGCGGCAACGCAGCCTCGTAATATGAAAATGAGTTCGAAAGTGCCTACGGGCCGGCGCGTCAACAAACTTTGATGAAGTTCCACTTGATTTAGATTCATAGCTTTTCTGATGGTATCTGGATTGCTTGCTTATGCTTTGACGTTAGTTTTCAGAGGTTTAAAAATGACTGTGCTGGTTGTAACGATTTTGCATAACTAACCACTGACTGGACAGGTCCACTCAATCTGTGTGATGCTTTCTTAAAAAGACCATTTCAGACACTAATCTGCATAGTCCTCATGTAAGTTGACCAAGATTTTTTGTCTGGACCTTAAAAGAGACTATGACCTCTGAGTCTGTTTCGGCTTTTTCTTCTCAGAGTAGTTGGATACGAAACACAGGCCTCATCTAGTTTAAAAAAAAGACGTGTAATAGTGTTTGTGAAAACCTACTTGCAAAATAAACATAATTTAATTATCAGATAGGGTTAGGGAGGCCGATAGTCTACTTTTGGGTTCTCATGACACCGCCTGTGCGCGAGTCAGTTGACGGTGGCGAAGCAAATGTATTCGGGCAGATAGACGGCAAGCGACGGTCAGCCATGTGGTTGTTTGGTATCGTGTTTTAGGGTTGCAACTGCGTTAAATGGGCGTCCGTACAGGCACCTGTCGCATGTCTACGCGCGTGGGCTTTAGGGTACGCGACGGAACCCGTCGCAGGTGCCTTTAAGCCACAAGGTGAATTCACCGGGCTCCATAGCAAAACTGCTCTGGTACAATTATTCTTTCTGCACCGAAAGACATTTTCATAAGCCTTTCTCCAAGTGTTATTGACTGAACAAGCCCGTAGGTGTTACCCCTGGTAGGTTCACAGGTGCACTTTTGTATGGAACTGTGCGTGCTTGCTTAAGCATTAATGGATTTCATATAACGCCACGAATCAATGCGATGGGAGAACCGCTTTACCCTACCACGGACGAGTGGTGACATGTGACTATCGCCTTAATTTGATTGTTGTCATAGAAATGCCATGATATGCCCGTTTTGGAAGAACTGTGGCTTGTCCAGCGGTGGACTGTTGGTTTTGAGCCAATCGATTGAATAGACATATACCTAAGTTCATATGAGGCTCAAATTCGCTAGTACATGTTGTGTGAGTCACTAGTTCATCGTGCCACCAAATAAAAATTTGTCTGTCTTTAACCATATTGGAAGGAAGAATTGTAGAAAATTATTAAAAGGATTCCTTTTCAACTTTACGAGTTTTTAAAACTCTATCAGGTTGTATTTATTTAAACATTGTTTTGTTTTATCAGGTCTCATTTTCTTTATGGTCGTTTATATTTCGTTTAGTATATGAATAAACTCGTCACACAAAAGTGCGTGGTTACCAAAACAATAAGAAATTGCGTAGGCACGCACCTACGTATCTACGTTGTTTTAGAAGGAAAATATTTTGTTTCATAACTGGCTCACAAGTCTTCTTAAGAAGAAAAATAAATATATTGCATGTTTTTTTATTTTCATTTACGATAAGGTAAGCAACCAGATTTAGAAGCGGCAAAAAAACGAAACCTCCTTTTTCCTATTTGATTTCTCCGTGTAAAATTAAGCAAAATATTATCGATCCAGTTAAATCAAAATTCTTCAGTGGAAAGTTGACCATCCCGTCGACAAGATTACTTGATGAAAATGAGAATACCGTCAGCTATTTCCGCGCCGGACGGAAAACACCAAATATGCTAATCGGTTTAAAATTGACTTTGAAATGGTGTGCCCTACTAACTTAAACTTGCTTTATTTATATTGCGGTTTATGCATACTGTATGTTGGTCGCCGGAACTTAATATAAATTCATGCTAGCTGGCGCCCGCGGTTTTGCCCGCGTGATGGTCGAAAAAAAAGTATCCTATGTGTTATTTCAGACTAATATTGTAATTGTAATTGTAATATTATAAATGCGAATGTTTGTGAGGATGGATGTATGGATGTTTGTTACTCTTTCACGTTAAAACGGCTAAACGGATCTTGATGATATTTGGCACAGAGGTAGATTATAGTCTGGAATAACACACAAGATACTTTTTTTTCGATCATCACGCGGTCGAAGCGCCAGCGGCGCCAGCTAGTTAATCATAAAAAAAAACTTGGATTCAAAAATGTTATATAAAGATTAGAGCAATTAGTTTGGATCTTTTCAATAACGAGGAAAGCAAGTGCTCTTCGGTTTTGTTAAGGGTATTTTAAAATCCAGAATGTCATTCCACATATAATTAGAATAGAATAGAATAAAGTACGGCCAACGAGAAGCGATACCAAATGTAAACAAAACCCATGCTAAAACCCCATCTAAAATGGCCGCCCGAATGTAGGCGAACCCGTCTTAACGTTGTCATGTTTTTGCCGGGAGAACGAAACATTACGACAAAGGCACAAGATGGAAAGAGCTAAATATTAGATTGTCAACGCCACAGTTGTTCTTTAGGTTAATGACCTTTCGTATCGCTGCTAGTTGGCCTTACTTGTAGAAGGTTTAAGTCTCTGGTATACATATATCTTATCCAGAAACAATAATGGCGTAAGACCATTCGACACAATAAAGCTGCTGGTGGCAACAGATTTTAAGATATTTCGCTGGATAAGCTCGTTTACTAAGCTTACTTATAATTACTGTTTGAACGATTAGTAGCTAGATGGTACTAATATGATTAAAGATACCGTTCTAACAGATTACCTTATATATACTGCTAATAACAAATTGATTAAAACAGGACCCAAAATAACTTATCTTGGAAAAAGAAATGCTTTAGATGGATATAGATATTGTTTGATCATACACTAAATATGGAACGTTTTCGGAACTCTGTTTTCAATAGGTCTGGGTTTTCGATTCCGATAGTGAGGGCAGGTAATTCTGAGGAAATCAAACAATAGAAGTTTATAGCGCACATTAACGATCCCAAAAACTCTTTTGATAGTACCTATTACATGGAATCGTGTAAAACTAAAATGCCTGTATAAGTTACGTTTTCCTGAAATTAATAATGATGCTAGTTATTTTTTTTTTATTAATACTAATATTTTTGACCTCCATCACGTTTAAACAAACCTATAGAGATAGACTGTTATAAAAATTTAACCAACGTTTAGACTAGGACTTGGAAAAAAAACCTATTGTATTGCCTTATTTGTATTTAAAAACTAGCTTTTGCCCGCGGCTTCGCTCGCGTTAAATTCGGGGTAACACAGTTCGCCTTGCGCCTTATTGATTTGTAATAGCAACGCTAAGATTTCCCTTTTCTTCCCTCTTTCTCGATCACATCCCGTCGTCCGTCTACTGGTTCCCAACTATCTCTGTACCAAAATTCATCAAAATCGGTTTAGCCATTAAAGCGTGAAGAGGTAACAAACAAATAAACAAACTCACTTACGCTTTTATAATATTAGTACGGATATGTTTACAAAAGTCACGGCAAAAGCTACAATTAAAGAGATTTTAAAATAGGTCAACATAAATAAGACGGAACTCTATTAAACATGTATTTCGCTGCTATTTACATAAACCGAATAAATCTAGTACTACCCACATACACAAGAATGTTTGCAGAAGGATTCGACTGTCGAAGGCATTTGCAAATATGCAATAGACTTCGGGTCCAGAATAAAGTACTAGGGGCATACGTCAGGGGGGACTGCGACCGCCATAGAATAAATTGGTCCATGGTAAGGGTTGGCAGATGGATTATATTTGTAAGTTCCGTTAAATGCGGATCAGGAAGTAAGAATATAGACTTAAGATGTTTGTGGTATTTGATACTTCACAAAAACTTACGCATAGAATATTACAAAACGAAAAAGTGTGCTGTAAAAGTATCAACTATACGAATTAAAAAAAAAAAAAACTCCATTATCTGAATGTTCTTAAAATCAATATGTAACGACAGACAGATGTTGATCATCTGCCTAGCCTTTTACCAACTGTTGGGGTCGTTTGCCAGCCTAGAATGGAACTACTGTAAAGGACACCATTTTGAATAATTATGAAAGACATTAGGACGATCTATAGGACGATCTATTTTTATCACTATTTCATCTGATAGTAACAAAGGTATATACGTGATGGTTGCTGACTTAAAAAGAGTTACCATTTTGGGAGTGACAGAATTGTATTGACTAAAATCTAGCAATGTTCCTTCTTTTGCCCTTTGTGTTTCGGGGTCGTGGTATCTCTTTGGAACAACCCGCAACCCCAGCAAGCCAGCAGGCCTCTGCTTTGCTGACATCTCTTTCGCCCGGAAGGTCTCCTGCGTCGGCTGGGTTAGTTAGATGTTCTCTCCGTTTACTTCATCTTCTTCTCTACCATAAATGCTTCGCAGAAAGAATTGACTGCTTCCCATTCCCCATCGGACTATGGACTGAACCAGGGCAGGTCGCGAGAGATCGCCGTCACCGATCGCCTTACAAGGACACAGCGGTGCTCCACCCAAGCGAGCCAGACCGCCACAGTTTAAGAAGCTACCATGGACTTATTATGTTTAAAAATATAATCGTCTATGGGACCCACCCCTTCGGTCGAGGCTTTGAATACACTATATCTAACTTACCATCTGTCTTCTCGAACTGAATTTACTTTTCTAAACCAGCCAGCCCTGCCAATGCTGTGGTATACATCTCCATAAAGGCTTTATGTCCCGTGAAGTGGACGGCCGACATTCCAGCCGGCCGTAGTGTGAACGCGGCATTAAGGGCGAAAAATGTGTCAGGGTTTGCGTTCTCATAAACTGTTGAGGCACCAATGGGTAGTGTATCATTGGGCCATTGTTGTTGGTATAAAGGCTTAGATGGCCTTTCTTTGGTGAAATGATTTGTTGTGCTCAGTTTTAGGTTTTGAGCTAGGATTTTTGGGAGAGAATTATGAGATTGCCAATTTTTTTGGTGCTACTATTTATTACCAGTGTAGTCTAGTGGAGAAAGTCCATTACATGATTCAAAATAGTTTGCTTGTTCACCTTTGTCTTGGTAAAATTCTATGTAATAACAGGGAGCTATTTTAAGTCAGATTTTTAAAGCCCTACTGAATTACCTCATTTGTCCAACGTTTTATTTTCTTAAGAAAATAGTCTACACAAACCTTTCTTTGACCCCCGTTAATAATCTTCGTTTAAACACATGTAATTTGTTTAAAGAACTCGCCTAATACTTTAACCCAGTTTAAAGATAAAACGCACGTTAGCACAGAATTCATATCGTATCGAGAACGTGCAGTGTTCGTGTAGTAGACGTGTCTTGTTAGTTCGCTAGCTGTACGTGAACCACCCACGTTACGTATTGCCTCGCCGAAGATATTGAGCGCCCGACCAACAGACGGAGATACAGAGAAACAATTTTAAATCTGAATAAGAATGAGAGAATCAATTGTTTTTGTTATGTAGTCTGATCGGTTGGTTCGGAATAGCAACTTGTGTCTACTAGTAAACATAAAGATCTAGTTTTAGAGTTCATGGGATTTTCTTAGAAATTATTTCATAGTTAAATGGATGTGCTGTATGTTAGCTGCATTACAGCTTAATATTTGACTTCCATTGTGAGTAGTTATGGCGAAAAGCAATAATCGAGTTTTTTGCCTGTCTCGATACTCACAAACTTCTTTTACAATTCAAGTAGTAACAGCCCAATAAACGTTAAGCCAATAACACGGTTTGAAATCCCCACAGAATTTGTAGATCGCCGGCATAAATCGGTCGCTGGCCCATGCAGCGCTGCACCGCTGCAATCTACGGCTGCACTCGCTCAATAAGCCAGCCCGAAAGGCGAATGACGTGCCCTATCTCTCGGCTTGGGATTTATAGGCGCGCTGATAATCAAAGGCACCGTTTTTAAAGCGCTGCAAAATAGAGTGACGACTGATTTTTGAATTGCGAATGGTTTTTTTTAAATGCCAAACGGTTATGACGGCCATGTTTCATAATTAATTGGGGAACGGTAAAATGTTGTTTTAGTTTTCACAAACCCATAATCGTATTATAATATTATAAGAGCAGCATCAAAAATGCTAGACATTTTGTTAGAATTTTGAATAAGAATATCATAAAACTATCGCAGCAGAGTTGCAAGAACAGATTGTGCCACCTGCATTTTATAACTTTATTCCCACTTCAAAATTGAAGATAGATTTTCCTGACATTTCTTTAAAAGTGTACCATAAAATATTTACATAGTGAAGTACTATTTTGAAATGTTTTATTGTGGAATAAGAAATTTTAAGATGCCTTGTTTTTGATTTATCAATTTTAGCAGTTGCTTTCAAATAGCGCTTTTCCAGAACTTTTCTGCTTGATTTACGTGCTCGATCACAGAATGTTGATTTTTTCGTATTTTCACCGGAACGTGACGAATGGTTTTATGCTTCACTCTATGCTAATGGTGTGCTGTAAAGACGAAGGGGATTTGAATGCGATTGAAGATGAATGATGAACGAAGTGCTAGTATAATATATCTGAGCTTTAAACTGTTTGTAATTTTTCATTTTTTTTATAATTATGCGGCTAGACCTATATTTTTAAGTATGAAAACTACTTTCTGTGTTTTTAGGATTCCGTACCTCAAAAGGAAAAAAAAATAACCCTTATTGGATCACTTTGATGTCCCTCTGTCTGTATGTCAAAACCCTTTGTCTCGGGAACGTGTGGAGGTATCGAGTTGAAATAACTCGAAAACTATGTACTCAAATCTGAGGTGTCTTTGCGCTATAAAAAAAACAACCCTCTAAGTCTATGCAATCAAAATATACGGCCGTTTTGTCGCAAATTCGCAAACCCTCGGTGCCAGTGTTTTTTGTTAATTAATGGCTCTGCTATTTCTGTTGAGTTATCCATTTGGTGTTCATTTAAGTGGTATATAGTTAAAAAAGATTTTAAAAACTAACTTTCTTTTGTTCACAGGTAAATACAGTACCCGCTAATATCTCCAAACATTTCTGGTATGTGCATATCTCGTTTCAATTCTACATCTCTGGCGAGAATACTACAATTTGATTTAGGTATTAGTTGTTAAGAAACTTCTGTGCAAGTTGCACATACGTGTGACCGCGAACTAGACGCATTACATCAAGTTTCAAGACTTGTGCGGTTGTAGTAACAACGACTATCTCGGAATATATTTGTACGAGAGTACTATTGAGCGTGGGTACTTTGCATGTTGTATGAAGTTTTGTGATACGTTATACGTAACTGGATTCTTGAAATGCATTGTTGACGTAATGAATAAATTGTCTTAAAATTTATTTAACAGTTTATGGACGATCCCCCCGCAAAATGAGCCGTTAGGTTTTTGGGCGGAGCACCGCCGTGCCCTCGTGGAGGCGATCGGCGGCGGCGATCTCTCGCGTCCGGCCCTGGTTCAGGCTATGGTCCGGAGCGAGAGGGAATGGGAAGCGGTCACCTCCTTCTGCGAAGCAGTAATGCTAGCAAAGGAGGAGGCCGGGCGTTTGAGGGAGAGAACATCAGGCCAACCCAGCCACCGCGGGAGACGCCCAGGGCACCGGGCGCCGCGAGACGACTCCCGGCCACCGTAGATGCGGGCCTGTGGACGGTGAACAATGGGTAGCTCACCGTCTGTTTGTCTATTGACGACAGGCCGTGCCGACGGCGCGTTCGTGTTTCACGCGCGCCTCAAAGAGAGTCAGAAAAGCAGAGGCTCTGGCAAGCCCCTCCGCCTAAAGGGGTTGCGGGTTGGGTTTTTTATTAGGAATTTTTAGTCTCAGTCCAGATTTTGGAACTTGGTAGTTTGATAACCCCGTCCTCAGAAAACAAGTTAAACCGTTGGTCTGGCTGGAAACCTTTTTTTATGCGTGTTTTCAAAGTCCAAGTGCAATAGTTATTACATATGATGTTAAGAATCTCCCTTTAAGAGATTATTAGTTGTTTCCATAAAGCCCAGTATCAAAACAACATACGTTAAATGTCTTAGCTTATCTATTTACTATATTTCTCTATTACTCATCAGACAGCTCTTTCAAATTATACGATGGAACCACTTTAATTAATCAGAAGTGAGCAAGGGTCATTCACCGGTGACCTGCCTTATTGTCATCAACAGGTGCTCAAATGAATACCTAAGCTGACGCGGTTGTTCTAAAGAACAATGGCACGGCCGCAATACGCTGACCCCGCAAGAAGGGTGTGATTTGCTCTTTGCACAGTCACCAATGTTCTTTGAAACCCTTAGAAAGATATAAGTGTGTTAAAACATGTCGATTTGTGAAAAAAAAACAACAAAAGAAATTCATAATTGACGTTTATTTACTAAAACTACGTCATCATTAGTCTAGCCTTTTCCTAACTAAGTTGGGATAAGTTACCATGTTACTGGATGTCGATGAAAACAGTAATTTGAACAGTACTTTACGATATGGCCTATATCCTTCCTATCACTAGATTATGGACTACACAGTTAGTACCGGGTAATACGAAACTCTTTGGTAATGACTGCTTGTCACTTTCAGGCCCTTGACCATCTACTATAACGATCGAATAGCTTAGCGTGGTTTCCGAGGCACGAAGCAACGTTGTTTGCAATAGGTGATCACTCATTCACGGGTCAACAAAAAGTACATTTTAGATATTTATACTTGCTCTTGACTTACATTAAAGTCTCATTGATTAAAAATAAGTAGGTAAGCAGTGAACACATTAAAATCGAGTTCAGTTCTTAATTAGAAACACATATCTTTATAAGCTTAATTACTCTTTTAATTCCCACCTTTAAATCAATTAGGCTTTAAATCGAAACCAGTATAACGTTTTACCAGTTTATTTAAAGTGGTTTTACTGCTATAGTAACGGTTTCTTATTTTGAGACATAATGTCAAATTGACGTTTGCGATTAATGTCTGTCAGTTTGTCCGTCTGAATGTCACAGTATTTTTTTTCCGAGACTGTTGACACCAACTACCTTACTTAAGAGATGGTGCTAGACACCCTGTATAGCTCTGTCTCTTTCTCTCAGTGGAATAAGTTCTTCTTTAAGACGTCATGGTAGGCCTACAGATATATGAAATTCAGAGAATAGTCGTCTTCTTTGAACAGCTAAACAAAAGTATTGTCAGCAAATAATAAAAAAATAGGGGTGGTTCTCCATAGGTATAACAAAGAGGATAGAAAAAAAAGGTTATAGATATCATACCTATAACGTTTTTTTTTCGTATAGGTTTTTATTAAAAACCTATAGAGTAATTATGATATATTGTTTGATTAAAAATACCTGTTATTCTTGATTATTTCTTTGTTTACAAAGTTTATTTTTTACATATTTCTTATCAACAAAAACCATTTAAAAATAGTAGCCCACCGGTATCGGGAACAGGGTCCAAGCTACCCGGCGGTCAGGGCTCCAGAGAAAGGAACCTCCTAACAATACGAGCCGTGTCCAGGATTACCGCTTTCTGTATCAAGCCCTTGATCCAGCTGCCTAACGAGAGCCTCCTCAGGTGTTAGGCAAGGCTCGTGGCAATTAAGCCATTGGCTGTAAATAAATAAATAAAACAAAAGCGCGAAAATTCGACGAAAAATCGTAAACGTTTTAACAAGGTAGGTCTTCAGCAAAACGAAGATTTCCACTACTGCTGGTTCAAGACACATGTGGAATATTGTCTTATGCTCCCTCGTAGGAACTTAACGACATTCAACGGGTTAAGGGAGGTTTTCCTTGACAAATATTTTGAGAGGAAACAAAACTCATTATTTGATTGACCCAGTTTCAGACATTTTGAAATTAAAATAGGACACGAAAACAATTTTATGAATTCTGATTTTATTTCGAACAAAATAACTGCTCATTCGGGTTGCAAAATATTTACAATGCAATCAAAATTCGTGGTCAGTTTATTCATAAGAAATTTAAAGGAAAGTTATTTCTCCTGTATACACAATTTTTTTCTTTTATACACATTGTTTTTTCAGACCACGGTAAAAAGTGGAAGAAATACGAAATATGGTAGACGTGTTTTATCATTTATCTAAGAAAAAACAAACCAATGAAATTAAGTTAATCTGTTTGGCCAAGGAAAATATTTTCTTGTGTTGGATACAATCTGTATGCAAGGTTTTTGTTTGCACTGTAATCGGGAAAAATGCTTTTAAAAAAAATTAAATGTGGCCTTTTTTTTGGGGTGGCTAATCATCAAATAAGTTCCACCGCTCTGGGCGGAGCGGGGTGGAGTGTCAGACTTTTACTGACTAAAACCCACCCATGTTCCTTCTATTGACCTTTACGTTCCGGGGCCGCGGTATCTCTTTCAAACAACCCGCAACCCCGGATAAAATGTTGCCTTACACTAGGATTTCTCCTACATCGTGGGTGCGTTTACAAACATTTAAACTCACATACACAAACAGCCAGACCCGGAACAACTATCTGTAGGCCATACAAATATTTGTTCCGTGCGGGGATCGAACCCGCAGCAGGCGACCGCTCAGCCACTGCGCCAAACGTGTCGTCAATACGTTTGCTTTATTATCCTTTTCTTCAGGACAAGTCTGTTATGTTTAGATCCCATGTTACTAGGGAAAGCCTATTGCCATCAACCGGGTATAAATGCAGATTTCGTAGCTGCTTCTGTGAAATTATTGATGCAATACCACAATCAAAATATGCCTGACCCGGGAATAGAACTCAGGACCTTATGCTTAGCGGTCGTGCTTGCGACCACAAGACTAATCGTTTATGTCATTTTGTTACAATTGTTAGAACATTCTCTTAATCTAACTGAGCCTCTAATTATCGCAAAAGTTATATTTGAATATTGTTATAGAACAGATATAATTAAATGAGACATTAGTTTATGGTTCCAAGACATCCTGGTAGGCCATCTGGCCAGGTGTCACACGAAAATACCTCGTCACAGTACCTCGAAAAAATATGGGGGAGGTCGTTGGCCAGCAGCATCGACGTCTTATAATCTACAGTCTCGCATTGTAAATAACTGACCTTTAACACTTGACTAATTCTAAATAATAAAAACAAAAGGCACCAGGTAGCAACACTAACGATTTTAAATGAGCGCAGTAGACGCAGTTCAATCAGAGGACGATCGGCATACATCACGACGTGCGCGCGACCGTATCGATCACGTTGACGTCCTCGCAAATAGCTCCGGCCCGAACCATGTGGAACTCTCGTTTATCTTCAGTTTATTTGGTAAAAATAAGCATGAAAAATCGAGAGTCATAGACGAACTGTCATAGAAGTCAGGGAGCGAAAGGGAGTGTCAGACTTGTACTGACTAAAACCCATCCATTTTCCTTCTTTGCTCTTTGGCCGGGGCTGCGGTATCTTTCGAATAACCCTCAACCCAGCAGGCAGTGGCCCATACGGGCTCCTCTGCTTTACTGACATCTCTTTGATTTGCGCTTGGAACACGAACGCGCCGGCGACACAGTCTATCATCATTAAACTTTGAGCTTCCCATAGTTCACGTCTACAGACCCGCGTCTACGGGGGACCATAGCGGCCGGGTTCCTTTAAGGTTCTCTCTCTCAAACTTCCAGTCACCTCCAGATCATGGACTGAACTAGGTGACCTGCAGGCAATCGGCGGTGGTGTTGGCCATTTAACTCGGTCCTAGGCTAATAGGCTTATAGGAATAAGCTGCGTAACCTTTTGAGCGCCAGAGCATAAACGTACTCTCCGCGACAAGAAACTCATTTTACTTCAATTTTCTTTTTGGTGTCCAGAGCACACGCTTGCTTGTTACATCAAGGGCGTCGTACCTAACGTTTTCCTATTATCTTTTCCACTAACTAAAAAAGCATCAGTTTTACGACTATTTAACAGCCCCATCCCACAGTTTTTAGACAAATTTGGATCTCTTATTAAAAAGGTCAAGTGCGTACTAGCAACCCGTGAGCCTATGATCAGATCGATGAACGTGAAGAATATTAAGCAGAATTGTTTATTCTGGTCTATATATAGTTTCTTTCCATGGTGGTCTACGGGTAAACGGCGTTCATTTACATTTGTGTGGACACAAATCTGAAGTGTCACTTTCGTATAATTTATGCACTGGTCGAACTACATCCCGTTGTGAAAATACTGCTTAAAAGCTAGAGTATCCTTACTAATATTATAAAAGCGAAAGTGAGTTTGTTTGTTACGTCTTCACGCCTAAGTGACTAAACCGATTTTGATGAATGCTCAGAGATAGTTGGGACCCTGGAGACGGATAAAGGCTATTTTTGTTTAAAGTTTGAGTAATGAGGGAGAAAGAGGGAAGAAAAAGAAAAACCTAGCATTGTTTTTATAAATAAATAAGACGTAAGGGTAAAAACAACAGGTAGCAGGTACCTGTAAATCAGGAAAGGGGAACTGTGTTACCCCGAATTTAACGCGAGCAAAGCCGCGGGCAAACGCTAGTCAACTATAAATCAACACAATAGTGGCAGTTCAATAAAAGGTTGGTCGGTATCCATCAGGTCGGTTCGCTTGTCCCGAACGAATCGATCACACTGACGTTCGCGCAAATAACTTCCATACAAACGATATAGCGAAATGTACAATTGGATTTTTCAGTTTCATTTTTTTTTATAAAAAACTGTTTTTGGTAAAACCTAGTTCATAATATTGCGCTTGGAATCCCCAAAGAGGTGAGCCGAGGTTTACTTAATAGTACAGTCATATTGCACCATGTAATAGGGGGCGAGCCTAAAGCCAACAACCGGAAACAGAGCCAGACTCCGCAGTTGCTACTAGATAATGCATTAAGAGTTAAAGCTTTAAAATAAATAGTACAAACCTTCACTAAGGGTCGATTTTAGCAATGAACCTGAGCGCGAACAACAAATCTGAACCGTTGTTATGGGATACTCTTATACCTCATAGTTAGAGGCTAGAATTTTATCATACAAAAGAATTTTGAATCAATCAAAGTATACAAAATAATGTACTAACGTTGTTAAGGCCTAGATTCTATAGAAATTTCATATGCAAATGCTTCAGCTAATGTGATAATGACATGTGGTCCTGATCTTGCTATATAGGCTTTGGTATATACAGGCTGTTTCAATGCCGGTCGACTATCAGCGCTTACGTCACTCGCCTGAAACAATACGACGGAATCATAACTCGATATCGCCGCTCCCTCATGACAAGAGATGTTTGGATTTATGGCATCAATACGATTACGTTACGGAATGAAAACAATAAAGATTAAATATCTGGTTAAACTTTATGGATGGATGAAAAGTAATTCATCCATCTCTGGTTAATCTGTTTTACCCGACTGCTAAGAAAGGGTTTGGTATGTGTTCTTATTGTTGTGGCTGGTAGTAATTAATAAAGAATAGGAACACTTAGTCAATAGTCAACAATTTAATTACAAAGGGAGTTGGTTTTAGCAAGGTTTTAAACATCACTTTTGAATAAATGCTGATACTGAACTGAATAGGATAATATATTTTTTCCTGAAAGTAGGTGCTTAATTTAGGAATGTTATATGTAGGAAACCAAAGAAGTATCAAAATAAAAGAACTTTCAAAAGGTTTCATATTTTAATAAAAATACGTATCTGTTCTCGTAATTTGATTGACATAAATATATGTATATATGTTGTGTGGCAATATGCAGCCCCTATTATATAGGACTTAAAACTACAGCCGGAGAAATGTGGGTGGTACTATTTATTACGTACACCTTTTTTTGCGGATGGGAAATCATCAAATTCTTTCCCCCGCCCTGGGTGGAGCGAGGGGGGGGAGAGTCAGACTTTTACTGACTAAAATCCACCCATGTTCCTTCTATTACCCCTTACGTTCCGGGGCCGCTGTATCTCTTTCGAGCAACCCGCAACCGCGGCAGGCGGTGGCCCTGGCAGGCGTGTCTGATTAGGTAATTTATATAAAAACGCATTAAAAATTAGATAATGAGGCCTCATTACTCGAGAAATAACCGCAAAAACAACTAGGGATCTATGGCACGGTAAAAACAACACATCACATGGTGACGGTTAACACGACCATATAAAGGCTCGTCCTCACTTATTGCACTTTCCACAAAGCCATTGAAATTGTGAACTGTTATCTGTAACTGCCACAGTGACGCGAACTCTGTGTTTGTCAGTGTTGCCGGAGTTTTATTTATAGGGGTCTGTACGCAATGATGTGTATTGATGCTGTCTGTCCTTACTAATATTATAAAAGCGAAAGTGAGTTTGTTTGTTTGTTACCTCTTATTTTGATAAATATTGGTATAGAGATAGTTGGGAACCAGGAGACGGACATTTTTTCTAAGAAAAGATTGGGATATGAGGGAGAAAGAGTTAAGAAACGGGAAAAATTAACGTTGCTAATACAAATCAATCAGGCGCAAGAGCAAAAACTGCAGGTCTGCTTGGTGTGTTATACCGATTTTAACGCGAGCGAAGCCGCGGGCGAAAGCTAGTATTATATATAACATTTAGTGAGAATAGAATAGACTATACTTTATTGTACATCAAAATCTCTCTTAAGCACAACTGTTTTACAAAATTGTTTGTCGATTACAGTGGCGATCTTGTGACTGATAGCGATATCTTAAAGACAGCCTTTGCATGAACTTTCAAAAATAAAAGTTAATATTATAAAGACAATGTAATTGTGTGTGTGTATTATAATGACAATGCATAAATAGTGAGATTCTTTCTTTTTAGAAATAAAAGTGTTTAAAAAAAACACTTATTATATTTGCAATAACAGGATAAAGCAAATTTAGATTAGAATAAAACGAAAAAATACTGGACGAGTATTTTTTTTTAAATTTAATATCATCGACAAAAATCTTATGCGTTACTCCAGACCATAATCTACCTCTGTGCCAAATTTCATCAAGATCCGTTCAGGTGTTTTGATATGAAAGAGTAACAAACATCCACACATCCATACATCTACCCATCCTAACAAACATTCGCATTTACAATAAATGATAAATGTTTTGTTTAATTGACGTATTAATCAATAATTTTATCATTATTGTATAGTCTCACTATAAAAATATTTCACCATAAGTTCCAAGAACGCAGTTATATCTGTAAGCTATTATTCTAAGAAAAATTACGGCCATTTCAACGTTGAGAAACAAAGTTTTAACAAGATTAGTCTCCGGGGTCTGTTGGAGTTGAATGAACGCAATTTGTAACAAATTACAACTTAACAACAGTTTGTCTTTATTTCTATCATTTCCGCTCTTTATTATAATAATAAAGAACATGATAAAGAAGGAAAATTAATTTTATAATACAAAACGGTAACTTAGATGGAATTTTAGATTCGAGATGTAAAATGTCTGCCTTGTTGGTGTTGTGGTTGCTGAGCATTTAGATTTGAACCATGGAGATTAGATGAAGTACTATTAGAACCTATATTAAGACGCGCTCAATATCGCTTCGAATGCACTAAATCAGATTCAAGCAATAAAAAAAAGGCTGTGAGCACTCGAGTTGGTTAGTCTAGTTCAGTTTTTTTTATTTTTTTTTAAACGTTGCAGTTCTCTTGGAATTTCTCCAGTATCGTGGGTGCGTTTACAAACATTTAAACTCACATACACAAGCAGCCAATTGCAACAATGCATGTCATGAACATGTTTTTAAAAGTTTATCATTTACGGATGGGAAATTCATAAATTATTTAAATAAACGTTAAAATATTAAATGAATATCACATGTTTATAGACTTCATTTCATTCATTCTTTGACTGATAACGCGCAGCCCACACCGCTGGGTGAAAAACTATCTTCGCATTACGCAAGCGAAGATTTTGTAAACACATTATCTAAAGGGTTTAACTAAATTAATATGAAAGTTCTTCGGTTTGGCTATTGTCAAATCCCAACAAGTGCATGACTTGTGAACACATGAAAGTGTCGTTTTTGCTATTTTTTAAACACTCATTACATATTGGGCCATTGGTCCCTACTGTGACCTGCTACCCTACTATGACGTCTTAAAGCAGTTCTTATTCCACTGAGGGAAAGAGACAGAGCTATACAGGGTGTCTAGCACCATCTCTTTCCCTCAGTGGAATAAGAACTGCTATAAGATGTCTTAGTAGCTGTAGATCTTTGACTGTCGTTAAGAGTTGTCACTGGCTCAACAACCAGCATTATCAAGGGAAATTATATTATCCAGTACTAACTGGAGGTCAGATAGGCAATCCTAAAATCTAAAATACTGATAACTACCATGCCAGTAGACTTTGCAGGCAACGATCCATTATATCATACAAAAAGCCATCCTGTTTGAGTGCCATCATAATAAACTTATATACGCCATACACCGCTTTCGCATCACTTTACGGCTTCTAAACGCACTCAACGTTTATCAATATAGTTCGCGTATTACTACTAAATTGCTGTTCCGAGTTTATGGCAGTTTTTATTAAGTTATGACTGGTTTTATGAATTTGATCGGTTTATGTGATCGACATGGTTTGTGCATGGGTTGATAGTTTTTGTAACTTTGCTTTGCTTGATTAGTTACTAGAATAAATTCCCGTATACCTCTCGCAAGTTTTATTTAAGTCCCATTTAACGGGGGCTAGGCTACAGCTAAAGTTATAGGCTGCTCCTGAGATATTCCAGATTTGAAAACTCAAAACATTGCCAAAAAATACGTTTGACAGTTACATATTTCAATAATATACTTACAGCTTGTTGAAAAGACCCTATTTTGAATTATAAAAACACAGTTATTTCAAGACAAACATTGTCATCAAGTGTCGATATATCTGCTAATCGATCGAAGATCTGTGATGTGCGTTGATTCAAATCGAACGTGTTGTAGACAACACGTTCGATTAATTCGGTTCTAATAGCAAAATATTATTTCGTAAATAGAACGAAAATGTGAAAGCAATAAGAAGTCAAAAGCACGTTTTTTAAAAAAACTCTTTCACCATAATGTGAAGTGGCCAGACTTTTTCACAGGCCAATTTTGTGGTAATCCACTAAAACCACGCGTTCTACACGCATATTTGTATGGCCAATAGTGGTTGGGTGAAGAAACGTGGCCTTTATTGACATGTTACATAAGGAATAATTACAAACGGTCTTTAAAAACTGTTCGTGTACTAGATATGCGGATAATTGTTTAGGAAGTATGTTTTATGAGGACTGTAGATTGGTCTGTTGTTTTCAAATAATAATAAAATAACCAGTTATTGGAGAAAAGAAAAACAGAATTCGTGTTTGCTTTTATCAAATTCAAAAGTAAAAGCTATAATTTAAAAATACATAAATAATACCTAAAACAATTATGAATAGGCTAAAATGAATGATTCAATGACATTGTCACAAGGTTGCTTCTGGTTAACATTTGTAAAATTGTCTGTGAAAATTGTAGGTATTCAAAAAAGAATATGGCGGCTTTAGAACCACTATTGCCAATATTCGCCTTGCATAAAAGAACCGTGAAGCACTGTACCTAAAGATTCTCGTGCATAAACAACCACACTGTGAGGTCTCCTATCTTCGTCTAAAAATAGACGGGAGTACCTGAGTTTCTTGATTATGATTCTATTAAAATGTAAAGCCCACACATAGCTTCAAGTCTGAATTTGGTCATAAAGGATAAGGGAGATAGGAGTAATCGCATAGACTCACTAATGAGTGCGTAACTACGCTCAGGACACATAATTTAATCGTAAAATGTAATAGAAAGAGGTGACTGACTTTATAACTGACTGGTTTTATCTATATCGCGATAAAATACCAGGGTCGCCTTTATTTTAAAGTCGGAACTTATAACTCGATTTTTATCATCGACAAATTACAATTACATAATCCTAAAGCATTTATAAGGCAAATGTGATTGCACCAGGACTAATGAACGGTTAATTAATGTTAAATTGGAATGCGAAATGCTTCATATAGCAGAGAATGCGGCAGCAAACCCAATATTTGTTCGCCATTAGTGTTGCAACAAATTAACCTGTCGAACACGAAACACAGATTCAACATTATTTGCATTAGAACTGTTTGGTTTGCTACCATAGACAAAGTTTCGTGAAAGCAGTCAGCATTACATTTTGCTTTAACCGCGCTGGCCGAATTTAAAACTATAATCGAATAACCTGTAAAATTTAATTCAAAATTCGAATTTGGTTCGCGGTTTCAGGCATTTGGCATCACGTTGGTAGATTTTATGGTTTGTGCGTGGTTGTGAATCGATTGATTCGATTTGTTCTTGTAATCGGATAGTAACAGTGGAAGTGTGTATCATAATATGCAAGTGTTTGATTAGTCGGTGAAATAATATCTCGATGTGAGTGATTGTTGATTTTTTTATTTTGTAAGTTTCTTTGAAGATGATGTTTACACATTTACCAGAATGGTTCAATAACACTGGTTATAATTCAAAAATGCTTGAAATAAATCAGAAATTTTAAATTTCAGTAGCTTGTTTCGATCAAAAATTTTTTTTATAATGTTGACTAGTTGGAATTTCAATAATAATATTATTGAAATTCCAACTAGTCAATATAAAAAAACGAATACTCGATCTTGACCGGCAGTTCATTTACCTAGTTACAGTGCACTTTTATGCAAGCGCATTCACCGTGAAACAATTTTTCGTACAAAATCCAATTTATTACTACATAGTTGTTCCGGATATGTAATTACAACTATCATTATGTATGTTAAACATGTTGTAGAGTAATGCATTAATTTGTTTCTTGTATCTAATTAAATATTACATCATTTGCTAAGTGCGTTTCCTTGTAGTATTATAGCTTATTTCACTCGTGCGATAATGTTTTGTTGTTTTCTACTCTACTTTGGTAATGAACGTTTTCTTCTTATAGTTTAGTAAGAATTGCTTTCTGAGGAAAGTGTTGCGGGTATTACTGGTGAATACAGACTTCCTTTTAATAATAATGAAAATTTATGGAATTACTGCTATATTCAGCGTGGTTTGATCTTGGTGCTAAGGCCTTAGGAAAATAACGCCTATAAATTCATAAAAAATATTTTTGGTTTCAATAGATATTGTTTTGATTAAATTAACATGGGTTCTCAAATTTTAATTAACATTAGCATTTTATTTGTCAGTTCGAAGTAGGAAAACTATGAAATATCACATCGCACACAGAGCTACCGCTAAACACTGTATTTTCTTGTTATTTTTTTCTTTTTTCAAAAACACCTAGCTAGTATCTATTCAAATTAATGTCAACAACATTTTTATTTGCAAAATTATTCCGAATTTGAAATGCAAATTGACGAAGTTAAAGTCGCGTTCTGTTTTTATAATAAAGATAATTAGAAACAACTGCATATTACCAACAAAGTTTTTAATTAAAGTTTATACTAGTTAAACCTTAGTGTGGTATAAATAATTTAGATTTAGCGTCAGGTGCATGAATAACTAAATAAGTGGCGTGCACACGTGCGATGGAAAACTGCATTACGAACTTAGATTCTAAGTAGATGAAGTTAGAGAATTTGTTAGGTCATTATTAGGAACGTGATACCGTTTATTAAGGATTAAACTGCGAAATTTGTTGTATGGTTATAGGGTGATAGGCTACGATAATATGTTTTGATTTGAGTAAATAAATATTCTCAATTAGTCGATTACGTTGGAATTAACTTACTACAGGAACTTAAAATGTAAACCAATTTGTGCTGATTTATTTCACAAGCATCTCCTTGCGTAAAAGGTGATCTCCAAAACATGTATGTTATAGTAATATGTAATTGTATTTTTTTAATTTACTATCTTGACACTAAAATGTTGTATCTTGAAATTAAATCAAGGCAATGCAGTGTCTTAAGCTACTAGAACTTTGCTACTACATGCTAATGTGCATCAAATATTAGCCTAATGTAACCATTTGGCATTGTCCCAGCAGATTTGGCTCAGCTACGTCGACTTACTTTATTTGTTGCAAGCGGTGTTGCATATACCGAGTGTTGCCAACATTAAAATGTTTCTCCGGAGAAAATAGGAATACCCCGAATAGTATGAAAAGTTTTGGAAACTTTTAAATTTATGGCCAATTGTTTTGTGGGTTTATTCTGTGCCAAATAACTATTGTAAATTTGGAATATTTCTATTTTAAAATACTTCACTTTTATATACAAAATACGATTTTACCAAGACTGGTCGTTTGTTTGATAACACTAAAACACCGGTTATATTGGTGTATTTTACTCTATTTTACACAGAGAAATAAAAAAATCCTCGTCGTTTCAGAGGAAATCTCGCTATGATATTCATTTTGTTTATTTTAAGAAATTAATTACAATTATTAGAGATAGACTCTTGTTTTCTGAATATGTCTAAATCAACAAAAGTTATTACGAAAGTTATCATACATTTCGCACACACATGTCCCAGACTTTGGGGTAAAACTCCGACGCAGGCGACACTGGCGCAACCCGCGTAGTTTATTTGTTGCACAGCATCGTTGCGTTGTGACCCGCAACGTTGCGCGCAAGATTTGTTGTCCTGTCCGTTACGCTGAGTAATGGTCTTTGTTTTAGAATAGTTTCATACTATCCAGAACTAAAGCGCGGTATCGTGAATAAGATGCTGCGGTTATATATTTATTGTTTTGTTTTAATGGGGGTTTTTTTAGGAAGTTTGTCAAAGTACACGAAGATATAATGTGTAGAATTGCATAAAATCCTGCAAAGAGGTTTTAAATTCTAAACTAAAAGATTAAAGGGATAGAACAAGAATTAATCACTGATGAAGTATGTAAAGCTTGATTCTTGAATACATTAAATATAAATAAGGTCTATTTATATTTAATGTATTCAAGAATCAAGCTTTATTCAAAAGCTTATTAATTAATAACTCAATCGTTTGTTTACACAAAACTAACTTCCTCACAGAATTGCTTTCTTAAACAAACAGATAAGCCGAATCTTTCCCAAAGTCGGTGAACTCTCAATAAATCCCTGTTTTTATTTACCGCAAGATCAAAAGTTTAAGAACATCCAAGAAAAGAGGTTGAAATTTATATTCGGATATATCAAAAACTGTGTTCGGGGAGATGAGAAGCCGATGATGGTAGTAAGGAAGAAGTTCCAAACAAACTATGCTAGTTTCGGACGCGATCGAACAAACTTTTCACATAAATCGAGCTTCGTTAATAATTTACCCATTCGAAATTCGCACGATGATCGTTTTCCAGCTACGGAACACGGAGCAAAATTCTCATATTATGTGGAGAGCTCCGCTCGTATCTTTGAGACAAATTATTTTGGTGTGACACAGAGTCTGACACAGTGTGTAATGGGGACGCGTCATGCGACAACTCGTTAGCGGTAGAGCGAAGTATCGGAAAATATTACAAGTTATTAATTTATTGTCTGTTGGGAGTTCGACATTGTAGGGAATGAGAGAATTTGTTCGAATAACAGACAATGGAAATTATTATCAGACTTTGTAACATAGTATTTTCATTGTTTGAAGAAAAATAAATTAGATCTCAAAACGAGAAAACAACAAGTTAGACAATACGAATCAACTTTCAAACTTTTAATTGTTGATCCACGTCAAAGTCAAAGTCAATTCAAACTTATGACTAGTTTATGTATTCATACACAAAAAGTGAACACCCTTTTTCTTGTTAACCATCCAATTATCGCTTGCAGTCTAGACGATTTTCACTGGAAACTTTGCAGACAATGACATAAAAATAGCTTTTATCGTGGTGTATGTATTGTATATTATAGAAGTTTCGAATATTGCACGTTAAACAAATATGATTTCTTTAGCTTTCAATCACTTGTCAACGAGGATGAAAGGCGGGTTACTGTGACGAATAAAACTTTGATAAACTCTGAATCGTCTGCAAACAATTTCGGAAAATAACTTTATTGACTTTTGTTGCTACTAATGAATGAATTGCAGTGACAAATTAAACGAGAATCCTATTGTTAAATACGGAAAGCTTACAAATCAGGATAGCCACAGAAAGCAGGGTAACGATCCAAGTTACTGTCTTCGTAACAGTCAATCTTACCTCTACCCGTACAATTCGCATTACTGCAACAAATATAGCGTATATTTCGACATAGGAAGTCGCTCGAAAAGGAATAAGCAACGTAGATTGAGCCCATTCGTACGAGAAAATAAAATTACTACTATTCCGTCTGAATGTGCAGTGTAGTTTTACACTCGAAAAATATTTGTTACATTTTCTTATTTTTATGCTTTTGTCGAAAGTTTATTCATGTTAAATGTTACAGAAAGTTATATGATAATTAAATTAAACCCAACCCCATCTTCCTTTTTGTGCCAGATGTTTATGTAAAACGCATTATTTGTATATATATATACATGTAGCCATTTCCGTGGGTATCGAATTTCATTACTATAAAAAATTACTAGACTGAGCAAAAGCCTTAAGTGACCTTGTAACCATTTTAGTAGCATTACTTAACTTAAAAGACAATTGTTACAAGCTTGAAAACATGTCAATTGACAGCTACGGAACTACAGTGGTCGTCCACCGTCTTATTGTCTCAGCAGAAAATGTCCAGACAACCTTCGTAGAATTTGCTTTGCGGTTCGACATTAATCCTATAAAAATTAATGCGATATCTGTGAACGAAATAAATAAAGGTCCGACCGTAAATTATGCCGACGACCTTGTTCAGGAGCATTTTGCTTGTTTGGTACATTTCGTCGGTAAGCTCTTAAGTAGGCCTAAGTTGGAATTTCTAAAAAAGGTTTCTGTATTTTACTGTAATAAAATATGATACAATTTTCAAGCTTGGTAATAGGTATATTATTCAATAAGCCTGACACAGTGGTAATAGACCGATCAGCGCGCCGCGTAATGTCAGTCGGATGTTACCATCCCTAACACACAACGTAACTTACTGCGATAGATTATTTTTGGCAAACAACTACCTCTGTGAAGGGTGTTTAGATTGCCGGGGTTGCGGGTTCTTCGAAAGAGATACCGCGGCCTCGGAACGTGAAGGGCAATAGAAGGAACATGGGTGGGTTTTAGTCAGTACAAGTCTGACATGCCCCCCCGCTCCGAACAGAGCGGGGGAAGTCATTGAATGATTTCCCACCCGAAAAAAAAGGGTGTTTAGATGACACATTAAATTAAAAAAAAAACAGATAACTTGATCCATACAGTTTGTCAGTATATCTTAAGTCGATCATTAATAGCGAAACAAACTTAAATGTCCTATCCAATGGCATCAAAGATTCAGAACAGTGGACAATTTCCTTGAACTCCACACCGATTTTTATATTTATGGGATATCGAAGGTATATTTATGGTAATGTCCGGCGATGTTTTTATTCGGAGCACAAATAAAAAGTACAAATATTGACTTATTGAGACATAAATTTTTATGAGCGGATTTTTTAAAAAAATATTTGTATGGCTAAGTTAATTACATTCACTCGGATATGTTATGAATCAATGTATTGTATCTAACATAAAATACTTGATAAAAGTCGTTTACCAAAGATCCAATTTATATTTATTGTTAGTCCAATGCATAAAATACTGTTATCATAGCACTCTACCAATATTAATATTAGGATACTTTTTTCGATCATCACGTGGTCGAAGCCGCGGTTGCCAGGTGGTTTCAAAATAAATATGGTACAAGTCATGACATAAGGGCACTCGTTTAGGGCACGCCACAATAGTGGCGGTAAGTCCCCTCTTTGAGGAGTGGCTGGAGAGGCGTCATGGCGTCCTCACCTACCGCCTGACGCAGATCCTCACCGGACACGGAAGTTTCGGGAGGTTCCTGCACATCATCGGGCGGGAGGAAGCGCCCGGGTGTCACCATTGTGACGATCGCCCGGAGGACACGGTGGAGCACACAGTGGCGATCTGCCCGGCTTGGGCGGAGCACCGCCGTGCCCTCGTAGAGGCGATCGGCGGCGGCGATATCTCGCGTCCGGCCCTGGTTCAGGCCATGGTCCGGAGCGAGAGGGAATGGGAAGCGGTCACCACCTTCTGCGAAGCAGTAATGCTAGCAAAGCAGGTGGCCAGGCGTTTGAGGGAGAGAGCATCTGCCCAACTCAGCCGCCGCGGGAGACGCCCATGGCGCCGGGCGCCGCGAGACGACTTCCGGCCACCGTAGATGCGGGCCTGTGGGCGGTGAGCAATGGGTAGTTCACCGTCCATCCGTCGATTGACGACAGGCCGTGTCGACGGCGCGTTCGTGTTTCACGCGCGCCTCAAAGAGAGTCAGCTAAGCAGAGGGGCTTGCCAGAGCCTCCGCCTGTCGGGATTGCGGGTTGTTCGAAAGAGATACCGCGGCCTCGGAACGTAAAGGGCAAAAGAAGAAACATGGGTGAGTTTTAGTCAGTACAAGTCTGACATGCCCCCCCGCTCCGCTCAGAGCGGGGGAAGTCATTGGATGATTTCCCACCCGAAAAAAAAAGGGCACTCGTTTGAGCTTAAGTATTTAAAATTGATTAAAGATTTAGCTTAACAATTATTTATTTTGTTTGCTCTTCCATTAACAACAATACTACCTTGATATTCAAATCAATATTAATCCTTTACTTTAGGGGTATTCAAAGTACTTTTGGCTAATATTGATTTGAATCTTTCGAATATCTCAATATTCCATGGAATATGTTTGCTCAGCTAAAAGAATCCCTTGTGCCTTATCTACATATGGAACTAATTCCAACCATTTTTTTTTCCAGGTCAAAATGCGGCTCCTCTTACTTCTCTTCACGATCCCTTATATCGTGGGTCAACAGCAATGGGTTCCTTGCTCAGAGCTAAACGATGACCTGCGGTACCCCTGCCGGTGCAAGGTGCAGGTGGACCGAGCGCTACAGCTCAGGATCCTGATGAACTGTGACAAGGTTGTGTTCCCTGGGGACTTCCCGACCTTGCCGTATGGAGCGCCTATCATATCGTTCAGTCAGAGGTATGCTGGGCAGCAGACCTTGCCCACGCAGGTTAGTAACACTTTTATTAGTAGGGTTACTAATATTTTGTCGATGGTTGGAAAGTCCAAATGTTCAGTGAATTATAGTTGAACACTGTAAGTATGCAGTTCGAAATGGTGGTGTTTGTGAAGAAAATATTCATCTATATGTCACACTGTATACATTTTAATTCTGTGTTTTTGTGTCTGCTCGAATTAGTTGATTCAAATGTATATGGACGATTTAAGTTCCCTAAAAGCTCGGGTCATCCCTATTTGTTATAAGAATCGCTTTTAAAGCGTGCACCACATGACGTCTAGGTTCGTCTATAAACAATATCTACCAAATTCCCAAGTGAATATCTTAACTTATCATCGAGCATTCTTGATCGTTAAGGCCAATAAAATAATGTTTCGTGCAATCTTTTGTAATGGATGTCACTTTATGCAAACTATAATTAAATGATTCTGCAAAACTGTTACTGGTACAAAAATATCAGCACTTATTTGGTGCACTTCATTGATCGGATTCCATAAATAATTTATGTGCTACTGAAAATAGTTCCCGGCATTAATTAATTAAATAATTACTGCCGCGGTTGCGGGTTGTTCGAAAGAGATACCGGGGCCCAGGAACACAAGGGGCAAAAGAAGGAACATGGATGGGTTTTAGTTAGTAGAGTTTGACACTCCCTCTAGCTTCACCCAGAGCGAGGGAACTTATTTGATGATTTACCATCCCTAAAAAAATTATTAAAAAATAACAATCTACGTAAATTAATTAAGACTAGATACGACAGCTCACGTCGTAAGAACCCAGTTATACGTCGGAACATCGTATGACTAATGTCAAAGGTTGTCTTCATTTTGAAATCAGAACATGTATCTGTTTTAAATTCAAGCCACCTTTGCTGTTTCCAAATGGGACGTTAGCTCAATGGAGCTCTAAATATCTCTCTGGAGATAAAAACTGTTTTGACTTGTGACCTTTCGTTTCTTCGACATTTACACCATCTGTAAATTGTATTTGCTTCTGTGTGTTCTAAAGGAAGTAAGTAAAACAGTTTATTGTTCCTTTAACCGAAAACTACATACTCCCACACATAGGAATATGCATTTACTATAAAATTATTTTCTAGTTCGTTTTTTTTTTATTTACTTGAGATAAGTATTTGGGAAACTCATTATTTATTGAAGTAATTTATGTTTACTTCTTTTACATTATTCCCACGACGTTATATTCAGAGGGAACTGGTCATTAACAAAAGTTAGCCAATTCACAAAAAAAAAAACAAAATCTTTGACAAGTACAAAAACATTTTCAATTTTGGTTTGTTTAACCACCTAGACACAAAATACTAACTTATTTTTCTACTGACGGATACAATTTTCTAAAAATAAACCAACATATTAATAAAACTATTACAATAACTACACTACAATTTTCACCTAATACACAAGATAAATCGGTACAAATTAGCTCACATTATCGCCGGTATGCGTATGATTTCTATTCGCGAGATCATCATGCGATCGTTCATGATCTGATAACCGCAGCCGCGGGACGGAACGAGTGGACTGATTGCATGATTTGCTGACCGCACTACTTACTTCCAAATACTTTTATTGTAATTCAATTGTGACTGGCGGTTTTCTTTCTTTGCTTTTTTAATGCTGCTTTTATTAACTTCATCGGTAACTAACTGATTTACAAACATCTTAGAAGTTAAATTTGATTCATTTCCGGGTTTTCGATTGATAATATAAATAGGTATATTCAGTCCAATAAATTCAGCATAATATTGAAATTTTGTAACTAGACACAAATTAGCCCAAATTTAAATCGCTGTAAATATTCCCTGGACTCCACACTAGGATACCCTGTGTCATGGGTTTCAGTCCCTTCTTAAGCAAGGCCACATTCTATATTTAAGTGAGTTACATAAACTTTTGCATTCTTTTTTATTTTGGATGGCTATGCTTGCCCTAAGCAAGCATAACTTCACTGTCGTCAAGTAGGAAACGTAATCCAAATCTAATATGGCGTAGTAGTTGTTGTTTTTTACCTATAACCATGATTTGAAGAGCAAATGAAAGGGTTTGCTGGGAAAAGTACAAAAAAGCGTGTGTTTTCGTGTATAGTATATTAATTTTACTTTATGTAAATATTTGATAGAACATTTTGGAAGTTTTGTAGTACATATTGACATTGACTTTTTTAACAGTTTTGCAAAGGCATTATTACACGAAATTTAAAAACTATGTAACATCATGCTACGACACGAAGGACCCGGGCGGCGGGTAAAAGAAGCACAGCTTGTATTACAAGCTGGGCTAATAAATAATAACTGAAGGTATATTTCATAATGTATCTCCTCTTTTACCAAAACAGTGACAATGTCCAAGGGCAACATAGATAATATAGGTATTAGTTGGCCTAACAAGTCTTCACTGGTTCATCGATATAAACATCATTATGTACAGACTATACACGGAACTGATTAAGTAATTAAAGAACATAATATACCATTAATATTAAAATGTACATTCAATTTGTGGAATCATGCGGCGTTTCCCATTCCGGCGCGTTGTTCGTATTTATCGCCTCATTTGTTTTATCTGACGTGGCAGCCCTTATTGTGACGTCAGAAAGCATACGCGCCTGAATTTATACCGATTCATATCTGTACGTACGACGAAATATCAAGGTTTATGAGACCATGTAAACGGAGCTAGCATTGTAGGTATACATGTAGTGTGGGAACTAGAAGTGGTACAACTTTTGAGGGTTCAAACCAAAGCTAGAACTTTACTTAGTGTGATTTATTTCATCATTAAGTGGCGCCTGCGGTTTCACCCGGGTGATATCGAAAAAAAAGTATTCTATGTGTGTTATTCCAGACTAGAATCTACCCCTGCGCCAAATTTCATCAAGACCCGTTCAGCCGTTTTTAAGTAAAAGAGTAACAAATATCGATACGTCCATCCATCCTCACAAACATTCGCATTTATAATATTAGTAGGAAGTAGGCTAGCTGGCACCCGTTCAACCGTTTTGACGTGAAAGAGTAACAAACATTCGCATTTTTAATATTAGTAGGACTACTATTTACTCTCAAAATTAAAAGATTGTATTATTAATTAAGATGATATTATATTACTGTGGAGACAGCCTTAGTTCCAGCAGTAGAAACACTGGGCTGATAAAATTGTGCTCACGCTCTGCATTGTGCGCGGCTCACCGTGCCAATGATATGCCAGCATATACTGGACCAGCATAACTTGAAATATCCCGTGCGTACGTAATACGCAATTTACCATAACAGACGCCTGTAATCGCCGAAGGGTTAGGCAGAGGTGTATCTAATGGTACACCCACGTTTCCCCAGATAATTTAAGTATCATGTGATAGGGAGCGAGCTTATTGCTCTCAACCGGGCTGCTACAGAAGGGGGTGCCCCGGCGTTTGAAGGTGAGAACCAAAAACCAACCTAGCCCCTGCGGGAGACGCCCCGGGCGACGGGCGTCGCGAGACGACTCCCACCTTAGATGTGACCCTGTGGACGGTGAGCGATGGGTATCTTACCGCCCGTCCATCTATTGACGACAGGCCGGGTCGACGGCGCGTTAGTGTTCCACGCGAGCCTCAAAGAGATGTCAGCAAAGCAAAGGGGCCTGTCAGGGTGTCCGCCTGCCGGGGTTGGGGGTTGTTTGAAACATATACCGCGGCCCCGGAATGTAAAGGGTAATAGAAGGAACATGAGTGGGTTTTAATCAGTACAATTCTGACACTCCCCTACTCCGCCCAGAGCGGGTAAAGTTATTTGATGACTTACCATTCGCAAAAAAAAACCGTGGCTGTAGTGAGAAATTTCTGATGGAAAAACCCAAAACACTTTGCCCGATTATCGCACCCGGAACGTCGTAGCGTAGTCGCGCCTGCTACCATCTACCACCACTAGACAATCGAGGCAGCCATTGTGTTCACACTATGTATTGAATGTGGCGCTCTATACAGCGACAGGCCAACTTACACTGGACCCGCAGCTTGAAATGTCACCGTGCGTACGTAATACGCATTATTGTCCAAGTATTTCAGTTAATTTCGCTGTATGGTAATGATAAATGATGAGGGAACAGTTCGATGAAATTGCAAGCACATAGGCTTTGTCTCTGGATTTAACGAGGATACGTTGTTGTGTAGTTGCGAAATAGACGGTAATCCATATCCATTTTCAAATTAATATTATAGATGTGAAAGTAACTCTGTTTGTTTGTGAGTATGTTTGTTTATTACCTTTTCATGACTAAACGGCTGAAATTTGGCAAGGAGATAGATTTCACCTTGGGCTAAGACATGTATTATATTTTATGTGATTTTTTTTACATTATGTTCATTTTGATAACTATTGACAACTGTAAACTGTCATGACATTTGAATAGAACAATTATAAGGCAAATTACGAACCTTAAGTGTACGAAGTCGCGGTAACAGCTCTCCTCATAATGATGTGTCTGCGAAGGGCAAACTAATAAGTTAAAGATAGAGTTTGCCCATCCAAAGACAATGAGTAAAATAGATAGTTGTAAAAGAATACAATATATTTATATGCCTAATCATGGCGTCAGAGACTTATAGAACTAAATTAATGCTTCAAGTACTATTAAACACTTCATTTTAAAATTTAATTTCTCAAACAGTTGTTGTGAGTTTTGGGTTTTTTATACAATATTTACTCGACAAACTTTACGTTTGATGGCGAGATGCGCTCGTTCCTTATAACTACAAATAAATCTCATACTACCAAAGAGTTATTGTTTGGGTACGTTTGTTTGTAGTTCAAAAACTACAAACAAACGTACCCAAACAATAACTCTCATCTGACATAATTTGCTTCTTAACAATGAAACGCGGATACTGCAGATTCGAGTTTCTTCAAAAACTAACCTTTTCAATTCCTTGATAAATGACACGTCTAAAGAAAAAAAAAAGTCTTGAACTATGGTAACAGAAGTCTGCGATGAAACGATCAACTAAACTGTCATGAGGCGATTTTAATATAGCCCGATTCTTAACTAATATGAATATAATGTCGGTCGCTTATAAAAGTAGTTTGGTTTACCAAGACTGGATATAGTTCTTGTGAAACTTTACGCGGACGGGAACAACTTCGGAATACTTTTTGCATGTCTAATGACCGATTCTATTATATTAAATAAATTTTCTGAAAGCATTTTGCAAAAGTTTTCATGAATAATAAGAGGTGTTTTTAAGGAGTCGGTTTGGTAGGGACTGTTAAAGTTATGTATTACTACTAACTGCGCCCCGCGGTGTAACCCTCGGTGAAAAACCTTATTTGAGTTTTTGGTCACCCCACGGGAATACCGCATTTTTCCGGAAGATGTACCATATGTGTTAATCCGGAATTTCTATCTTAATTCTATTTAGATAGTACAAGTGATGAAGTGTGATAATTCTGTTTATTTATTTTTACACATATTTTTGTATAAAATAAATAAGTAGTGTGTATTATTAGTGTATTGTCGGATGGTTTCAGAAATTCCAGATTACTGTAGAAGATGAACATACTGTGTGATGGAACCTTTGTCATAGTAACATTCATCACAACAGTGATACAGTACTGTACCCACCTAGTAATAGTACATAACGGGTAGTAAGTAGGGATGTTTCTTTATTTTGTGGATGGGAAATTATCAAATAAATTCCTCGCTCTGGGCGGAGCGGGGGGAGGGAGTGTCAGACTTTTACTGACTAAATTCAATCCATGTTCCTTTTCTTGCCCTTTATGTTCCGGGTCCGCGGTGTTTTTTTCGTACAACCCGAAACCACGGTAGGAGTTAAACGTTTGGTAAATAAAAGGCGTTTAGACGATTAATTTCACATTTATGTATTAAAAGAAATCTTAATTCTAAATGTCACATTTTTAGCTCTCTTTTTCTGCTATTTCAAGCTTTTCGTCTGTTTCATTGTTTTACAACGTGCCAGAGTTAATTCCTAAATTACTAAAAAGGTTGTGCTGTATTAAACTTTACTATAGAATTAAAAAAGTCATAATTTCAAAATTTACCTTTGCCTATCATTTGGTTTCGTGACAAGAAGGAAGATAACAGAACACGTCAATCTGTACTCGTCTAACTGGGTCGTCAAATATGGTGATTAGTTGATTACGTTTAATTAACTAGCAGTCTGTCACGACTGTGTCAGTAATTCGATTACGAATACATCAAACATTACTAATCGCCACTGTCTACGGTGTCTCTGGCACGACTGACTGACTAATTGCTATTCGTAGCTTGATTAGTAGGGACGAGATTGCGTTGGATCAACAATTTAAAAGAACAACATGAAAGTAGGCTAATTGGGGAGTTTATTCAGTATCTGTGCACCTTGGCCACCCTGGTTTTATTATATTTTTTTTGCGGATGGTAAGTTGTCCCTTTCCCCCGCTCTGGTTGGAGGGGTGGGGGGACTTTTATACTTACTAAAACCTACCCATGTTCCTTCTTTTGCCCTTTATGTTTCGGACCACGGTATTTTCGGACCTTGCCCACACCTAAAATCACTCTGTATAAAATTTAAACCGGTGAGCTTATTGGCCTGAAAAAAAAACTATTAAATAGGTTTTTCTCGTCATTAATATCAGATATTGGCACAAAATCATTTAAATTAATTAATATCAGGAGATTTAAAGTAAATCTCGCCTTATATTAAAAAAAACTATGGCACAGTTAGGCAGTGGCTGAGTCATTGACGTCTGTGTATAGTTGTGCCGGGTCTGGCAGATTGTCTGTATGTGAGTTTAATGTGCACTCACGATACAAGACCAATTCTTAGTGTAGAGCAATGTCTTTTTTTTTTTTTTAAAGTGCCTAGAAAAGAAATCCTCTGCCAAATTTGGAACATAAATCTGTAATACGACGTACGACGCCTTCAAAGTAAACCTATAAGAGTGGAGCTGAGTAAAGTCTCAGTTTTTACTATTAAAATATTTGCCTAAAACTTCAACTTTTAGCGGTGACTATTAAAAGTAAACAACGTAGTTGAAGTATTAACAACTTTTCATACAAATACTTTTGCCTGTGGCTTTGCTTGTACGAGTACGTATTTTTACTAAGATACTTAACAAACTGTTTTAAATAGACGTTGTTCTCAGGAACAAGGCAGCTTCAATGTGAGGCAAGAATAATGTCAACGACCATTAAAATAGTCATAACAAAAATAAAAAATGTTGTATAGAAAAGTTTTAGAGTCTATTTTTTTTCTATTGTGAATAGCAGCGGTTGGGGCGCTAGTGGTTTTTGTGATAGTGTAATTTATTTCAGATAGGTAGTCGTTTTATGATTACAAAAGGGGAAAGGACCTCGAAGATGCCATATTTTTCATTAACTTTGCTCTTTAAACTGTAAAGAAAAATATCAAGAAGAGTCGGTCTGAGCTTACCGCCTATTGGCACTAAGGCCACGTGGTGTTTTATACCATACATGTTCTCCCTGAGCAAAGGCATGCGACCTAATATTAGTTTTTTTTTATAGACTGATTACATGTTTTATGGACTTCCTTTCCCATTTTTCTCCAAAGAGATTAACGCTTCGGAACTACCTAACTAACGGAATGGGCAACTCCGCTACTATCACAAGATATCATGCCTTATGACTGGGCTATAGCTTCATCTTTTTTGTTTTTTTGTAACGGTCTAATAGAAATGCTTTGAGTTTGAGTATACCCCATACACAATAGTCATCTTTCCTCAAAATATATTTTGTGTTGAACGTAGCCCCTTGAATATTATTTTTTTATATTTATGTTGGTTCAGCTACAAGCCTCCCCACACACAGGGTAAATCTGTTTATAATTTGTTTCAGAATGTAAATAACTTCACTTGATCGGAATTCTGTTTGATATTTTTTTTGCGAAACGATAACTTTCTCAATATAAAATGTTCTTTTAATATTTTATCCTTATCTGATACACGTTCCAATTTTCAGAGCTTTGCTATAGAGGAGGTAGATAAATAAAAAATAAATGATAAGAAAGCTTAAGTAATCATAAACGAATTATTATTTTGTTTATTGAATTGCTCTACATAATATGACAACATTTTCAGTATTTATTAATTTTACTTACAAATTATTCATGTCCAAATATTAAAAAAAAATACATAATATAAAAACTAGCAGCGCGCTAGCATCGAGAGCAGGGTCCGAGCTACCGGTGGTCAGGGCTCAAGAAAGAGGAACTTCCTAATAAGGTTCTAAAAGTACTGCTTTCTGATCCAACTGCCACATGAGTATGTGAGAGATATTGGTCGACCCTATTGGCTATTAAGCCATTGACCGACACTACTATCGGTGCAATGACTGTTGTTGAGTATTGTAAGAGGTTTTATACCTTAACCAATGCTGGCTGGCTAGCCATGACGCGACATTCCAATTATCAGTAGGCCTAGCCAAACAGCAGACGACAATCGTTATCGCTCAGCAGTCACTAAAACATTTTCAACTTTATACCCTGGCGTATATAGTTGAAAATACTGATACTCTATTAAAGACTGCTGAGCGATAACGAACGAAACAAACAAAAACGATATGCAAACGTCAATAGATTTCAACTATATGCGCTGAGCGATAACGATTGTCGTCTGCTGCCGACTGCTGTTTGGCTAAAGAGCCAGGTCGTTTTAAAAAAAAGAAAAAGAAAAACAGAGACTAGAAATGGAATAAGAAGTGTGAGATGTATCTTTAAAATATAATATAAAATATAATTTTAAAGTGTTAAATGCGCTTTTATTGTAATAATCTAGCGTTCTACAACTGTATGATATACGCTAGATTACTACAATAAAAGCATGAGCATACCTAGCATGAGGATGCTAGAAATGATTTAGTCTAGACATTTAAACAATACGCCTAATAAACTTTGACATAGTGGCATGAAATAACTTGCAACCTTTATGATCAAACTTAAAGCCAGCTTGTACCATAAACTAATAAATGCGTTTAATGCTAATCTGTATCTGTCGTCTTCAGACGAAATAACTTACGTGATGTATGGAGTGATTTGTGGTATAAATGGGCTAAAGACTGAGGCAAACTAAGCTCATATTAAGTCATTCAGCTACTGCTTAGATGTTTATTAGATATCTAAAAATCCGAGCAAAAGTAACAGTTCCTAGTTTTGTTTTTCAATAGATATCTTAAGATTAATATCTTGAGGTTACGCAGGTACCTGTTTAAAATTCATAATCTCGGATGTTGTTAAGTTAAGCGAATCGAGATTGCTAAACTTAGCACTATCCAATGGTATTGTCATTGGGTACTCCAGCGAATTCTAGTCTTTAGATAATATATTCGTGATCATAAGTTTGGAAACTTTTGGACCTTCGAGCAATGCGCTCTGTGTTAGAGATTCAGTGGCATTCAAGCAAGAATCGAGTTGGTCTTTAAGTTTGAAACGAGGTCCGTATGCAAGTATGGATGGTATATTCTTGAGGCCATTTTTTCGAACAAACTCACATACAAAAACAGAAAACTTTTGGATATCAAGAGATTATTTAAAGGTGCCTTTTTTCCTGCCGGGTTTGCGGGTTGTTCGAAAGAGATACCGCAGCCTCGGAACGTAAAGGGCAAAAGAAGAAACATGGGTGGGTTTTAGTCAGTACAAGTCTGACATGCCCCCCAATGATTTCCCACTCGAAAAAAAAAGGTGCCTTTTTGCGCAAAATTGTGTGTGGTAGCAGAAGTATCAAGTAGGTATTTTGGTCAATCGATAAATGTTTATAAGTTGCTTGCATCAACTTCTTACTTCATGAACTCACTGACCCTTCCCCTTGACTGGGTTCCTAGTAAGTTGTGCGATTATAGGAACTGTTTTGGTTTTATTTCTGAGTAATAAATAGGTTGAAACGGATATCGAAAAGTTAATGTTCGAACGTGTGTTCGTGAAACATTCAGAAATGATGAAAAATAGATTTATAAGATTTACAGGTTTTATTCGTGTTTTTTGTGTGAGGTCAACATTGTAATTCGAATAAGTCGGGAAAACTTTAAATTCATTCAAACTGTCATAGCTGAATCATGTTTCTCATCCAGTTCAAAACCTTTTAATTTAACCTCGATCTCTTTCTTTCCAGATCTTCTCATCCTACGGTCTTCCCTTAAAAGAACTAGACTTCTCACATAACAGCCTCCGAAGACTACCAGACAGACTACTGGCTGGAGTGAGAGGAAATATCACGAGACTGGCATTATCAGACAACTTACTCGGAGACAACCTAAACCCAATATTCTCTACTGCTGAACTCCATAACTTGCCGGCTTTGGAAGAGCTGGATCTGAGTGGTAACAGCATCCGAGGGTTGGAAGAAGGTCTTTTGATTGGCTGTGAAGTTTTGAAGGTAAGATGTTTTGATCTTGTTCAGCCAATGGCTGTCTTCCGATGAACAGGGTTATGTACGGGTCATCCTTGAAGAATAACTTTTTCAGAAGTTAACGCCTTTCAGCTGAAAGGTGTGGTAATTCTGATAAATCTTTTTTTCTTTGGACACTAGGACACTAGGAATATCCCCTGTATCCTGGGTGCCTCTACAAACATTTAAACTCACATACACAAACGGAACAACTATCTGTATGTCCTACAAATTGTTCCGTGCTGGGAACGAACCCGCGGCACGTAGCGCTACAGTCAAACGCTTAACCACTGCGCCAACCGTGTCGCCAACCAATCTATACTATTTAAGTCTTTCTGAGGGCAAATGTGTTGCAAATAACCGAGCACAATTCCAGAAAAAACCCAAAGGGAATCCAATTTGGGCGGGCCTCTTGGTCTAGTGGTTAGTGGCCCTGACTGCTAAGCTGGAGGTCGTGGGTTCGATTCCCACCCAGGACAAACTTTGTGTGATGAGCATGATTGTTTGTTCTGTGTCTGGGTGTGATTTATCTATAATATGTATTTATAATTTATACAAGTATGTATATCAGTTGTCTGGTTACCATAACACAAGCTCTGCTTAGCTTGGGATCAGATAGCCGTGTGTGAGTTGTCCCAAGATATTTATTATTTATTTATTTATTAATATCCTGAAAACATAACTTAGTCAGTCAACGTGACGCATCCGTTTGCGGTTCATGGAACTCGAATGATATGCGCTTCCCCAACTAACTCAAAACCAAACGTTAACACAAAAGTTAAAGTTTGCTAAGTAAACATAAATTTTCTCCACAGATCTTGAAACTGGACCGTAATAACATGAACTATGTGCCTTCATCTTCCTTAAACGGACCGCAAGCCTTGAAAGTTCTGTCGCTACGAGAAAATAGAATAGGTAAGAATTTATTTTACTCTTTACGAATTTAGTCTCTGAAGAATATATTAGGCAAAAGAGGTGTTTTACCTTTCTGGTTTATTAATGAGACACTTCAGTTTTGAATTTAAAGTCAAAGACCGTTTCTGCCTGTGTACCTCGTTTAGTTCTACCGCGGTTTTAATTATACCGTTTTGTTTGAGCAAAGTTTATTCTAGTGTAAATTGTTTTGTAGTCTCAACAGTGTTATCTGATACTTTAAATCTTACTTTAGTTGTTTTATATGATGAAAATATTAAAAAATATAGTTCATACAGCACAGTTACAATACCTATTTTACTTTAAGAAGTTGGGAACAAATTCAAATCAAATATTCAAATCAAATAACACGAGCACATAGATTTTAATCACTTCACTGATCATTAGATGTTAAACAGAAGCGGTTTAGAACTTCTATCATCATCTACCTAGCTCGGTCGGCTTCCAGTCTAACTAGATGTTGCAAAATAACAATATTTTATATGAAGCGACATTATGAAACTGCCTTTCTACAATATTGTACTCTAAAATAATGTACGGATCATCGCAGTTACAAACCCTACCCGTTATTTATCAACCCACCTAATAAGGTTATTTCTATTCCAGCATTAATACGACAAGGGTCCTTCGTGTCACAGAAAACTTTCGAAGAAATTGACCTCCACGGAAACATGATATCTACAATCGAAGGAGGCGCGTTTATAGGTCTCGCAGATTTACAGGCCCTTGATCTCGGCCGTAACAGACTCTCAAAGTTCAACAGTGACGTTTTTCAAGGAGCTGAGAATTTGGAGAAATTGGACCTCTCGGAAAACTTTATAACGGACTTCCCAACCGTGGCGATGAAATCATTTGTCGCTTTGAAACACTTGAATCTTTCCAGCAATATGATCACGGTGAGTTCTCGTCAAAGTTTACTGAAGTTTGTTTTTGATTGTTATTTCTGTAATGATCTGGAAATCGAAAACGGTGCTTGTTGTTTTAGGATGGTTGTAATTATTTAAGATATGGGTGTGTATTACGTAGGGTAACCAGGTTATAGTCTTATATTAACAAACTTCTTTTAAGGTCCTTACAAAAGATTGAACACGATATTAAAATGCTACTCAGCGTGTAGTTTAAGGAAGCGTAGCGTATCTTGTTGTATAGTGCTACGTACGTAGCTGGTGTGCTACGCCGTAGCAATTGTGCCAACTACCAATTTTATCATCATCTTGATGATATTACGACTACTTTCTTGTCTTACTTTTTAAAATTAGTTATCAATAATTGCTACTCAATAAGTCAATTAACCTACATCTTATTTTCGCTGTTGTTCACATAACATAAAGGTATCAAGATTATTCCTGGCTAACGCGACAAGATAGTCAATCTTGCAGAAATTTGCATAACCCGTAATTCCTCGTTAACAAGTTAATCAAAAAGCCTTTGACACGGAATCTGATATCGGCGTTAATAACTGATTGAACATACATTCCGGCTGTTTTAGACTTAATTTATGCTAATATTTTTTGTTAGTATCGAAGAAAGTGATTTACTTTCTTCATAGCTGATCTATATTTTTAGTATTTAGAGGTGTGAAAAAAATCTACTGGATTTCTAGCGAACGTCTACCCTTAATCTGTTAATTTTAATTTAATTTACATCTTTGGGGTTTCCTCTATGTGTTATCGTCTGTTTTTATTCTTGTTAAATCCTTGAATTTTATTGAATTCTTCTTTTATTGAGATTTATTTAATAGCAAACCGAACGAACAGAACCATTATTTGTTCTATATACAAGGTAACACCTCTTAATGTTCATCTTATGTATGTTTTACAGACCATAGACAACAGCCATCTAAACTCTTTGGTATCGCTGCAAGTGCTGGACCTCAGCAGGAATAACCTTGTGAAGCTAGCACCTGGCACCTTCGTGGGGTTGACTGAGCTGAAGTACTTGGATGTCGGGGTCAATGCACTTAGGACTGTGAGTATTTTAAGTTGATATATGAATTGTATTGTATTTATGAAGATGTAGAACTTTAAAGTACATTTAAGTATATAGCTTTTATTATAACAATGACAGCACAGTCATTATGATCAAGTTTTAAAAGCGGAGCACGGCATATGTTATTTCTAAATAACAAAAGGCTGATGAAGATTTCGTTTTTCCATGTCTTCATCTTCTTCTCGTAACGTTTTTTTTAAAGATTCTTTTTTAACAAATATGCGATGAAGACTAGAAGAAGTATTCTTAAGAAAACTTCATTAATGTTTCAGGTGGAAGATGACGCTTTCGACGGTCTGACAAGTCTTGAAACACTACTCCTACGTGACAACAATATCCTGCTCATTCCTGCCACGGCCCTCTCTCGCTTACCTAGCCTTGTATCAGTCCACCTAGGGTACAACAGAGTCACAGCACTATCCAGTGACATTCTCAAAGCAGTATCCGACAGGGTTACATCCCTAGTTCTGTCAAGAAACGTCATTCGGGAACTACCTTCTGCAGCGTTCGATCATTTCAAAACATTACACCATTTAGATTTGTCAGGAAATCTACTGAATTCAATCAGTGCCGAAGTGTTTAGCGGATTAGAGCAATCTCTGCAGTTCCTTTCATTAAGTCAAAATAGGATACTTGAGTTTGTCGGCGAGCCGATGAAGTTCATCAGTCTTTGGTTCCTAGACATCTCAGATAATCAGATTTCTGAAATACCGGTGGATGCGTTCCAGTTCATTCCCAGCCTAACTCATTTGAATATTAGTCGTAATTCCCACATGAGTGTGCTGCCTCAAAATGTGTTCCAAAATAACCAGGCGTTAATGAGTATCGATTTGAGCAACGTTGGTTTAAAAGCACTCCCAGTCAATCTATTCTCCAAAAACTTTAATTTACGAGAGATTTACTTATCAAACAATCTTTTACAAGAAGTTTCAGAAAATACATTTAAAAATCTTAGAAACTTGACGCATTTGGATTTGTCCTACAATAACATCGTTAATATACGGACCCCATCTTTTGTGAACGTGATGTCTATACAGTACTTATCTCTAAAGGGCAACCAGCTGAACGCGTTTAAGGGGGAGTTCTTCAACACCGGAACGAGTCTCGAAGTTATAGATCTCTCAGACAACCAACTCAGTTACTTGTTCCCGTCCTCGTTCAAGATCCACCCACGCTTGAGAGAAATCATACTTACCAACAATAAGTTCAACTTCTTCCCGTCAGAACTTATAAGTACTTTACAATATCTTGAATTAGTGGATTTATCTGGTAATGCTCTTAAGAACGTAGACGAACTCGATTTTGCCAGACTTCCGAAATTAAGGACGATCTTGTTAGCTAGAAACGAACTTGAGTCAATAAGCGAAATGGCTTTTCATAACTCAACACAAATCCAGTATTTAGACTTGTCAAACAATAAAATCGATCGTTTGGGAGATAGACTGTTTGAAGGAATAATTCGACTTGAAGTCTTGGATTTAGGCGGGAACCTCTTGACTGAATTGCCGGAGAATATCTTCGAACGTTCGAGATTACACATGTTGGAAAATATTGATTTGAGTAGAAATTTGTTTGAACATCCTCCGCTTAGAGCTTTGCAAAAGCAGTACTTCTTTGTGTCGTCGGTAGATTTGTCTCAAAATCAGATAATCGATATACCAGCAGAAGACAGTGTTATGGTGAACATAAAAAAATTGGACCTGTCCTTTAATCCTTTATCTGAGAAAACCATCAACAATGTTTTGACTGAGCCAAAGACAGTTCGAGATTTAAATCTTGCTGGGACTGGAATTAAATCATTCGGACAACTAGAAACACCATTCTTACACAACTTGAACTTATCTTACAATAACATTAGCAAGTTGTCGGAGAAAACTTTCACACGCACAACATTATTAGAATCACTGGACCTCTCGCAAAATCAAATTACCGATGTCACCGGCTCGCTCGCTGTGTCGTGGCCCAAACTTAAGAATCTTCTGCGACTTAATATTTCTGGAAACCCAATGGTAATGATCATGGACGGGAACTTTGAAAATCTTTCATCGCTCCAAGTTTTGGATATTGGAAATCTGGAAAAGTGTACAAGAATAGAGAAAAATGCTTTCCGATCACTACCTAATTTAGTTGAACTTAGAGCGTTTGGATATCCAAGGTTGGGCTATTTCGATGTGCAAGGTGCTTTGCAATATTTACTAGCTCTAGAGAAACTAGATGTTGAAGTCAAGGATACCACCATTGGTGCTGATCAACTACATGCAATATTACATCCACGATTGGAAGAATTAGGTATTAGAGGCTCTCGGCTCAGAACTGTGTCTTCAGGAGTTCTGGCTGGTTTGAAAGCACCAGAGATCACGGTAAAGTTCAGGAATACTTCCATTACAAGTTTACCACCCGCATTGCTCTTCCCCTTACCAAGATCTTCGCAAATAACAATTGACGTTGCCGGAAGTCAATTGACAACTTTACAACCGCAGCTTTTAGTGTCTTTAGACGACAGGCGGGCGGATCTCTCGATGTTTGGCTTAGACACTAATCCCATTCGTTGTGATTGTAATGCTCGAGCGCTCAGAAGGTGGCTGCCAAATGTTGGAGTGAACGATGTAAGATGTGAGTCTCCGGATCATTTGTCAGGATTTTTGTTAGTCGAAATAGGTGATGATGAATTGACATGTGAAACGAGACGTAGAACTACAGCCACCTCGAGTAGCATGTCTACCACTCCTGCTCCGCGACTGGTCCGCACATCATCTGAACCTGATATAATTTGGTCGGTAGCACCTTCTCATGAGCGACCGAAAGTAACCGGAGAGCCCAAAGGAGCTCCAGTAGTAGGGGTGGCTACATCCAATAATGATGACAATCTAATTATTGGCATCGTCGGTGGAGTGGTTGCATTTATAGCTATTCTGATTGTAGCTATTTGTATTGTTCGGTTGAGGATGACGTCAACGTCGTATAGGGGTGGTCCTCTGGCTAGTAGTCCTACAGCCGGCGGGCCTCCGATGTGGGGTCCTCCATGGCCGGGCTACGCGGGCACGTTGCCCCCACCATCCCTGTCTAACGCCACGTTGCCACACAAGGTGCAGTCTGGGCCAGGATCAGTGAGGTACTTACACGCTCCGCCTCCTCCAGCGCCATATTTCATTAGCTTGCCACCTGATCACGACAAAATCTATCGGTAAAACATTATTCCAGTTTATAGTTTTTAAGGTATGAGAACAATGTTGTAAATATTAGATTTTCTGCGAGAGAAATTATCATATCATTTTTTTAACGAAATAAAATTGCGCCTTTAACTTGTGCAAAGCTCATATCGTTGTAGATATTATAACACCCTTTATGTTTGTATGCTAATATGAAATGTAACAGTTTTGTAGTATTTTCTATCATAATATGGCTTGGACTAGGTTTGAATGTATCTAGTCAACACTGACAGACTTAAACGTAGATTAATCTGAATAATTTAATATTATAAACGGGTTCTGTATGTGCTTGAGTGAAAAGGCCAAAATTATATTTCTGTAAAATAGTTATTTATAAACTAAACAATACGCGATGCGCAAAATCGACCACAATTCATAATTTTGTTTGGATGTGGCGAACCGTAATCGATTTTGTGCATTACTAACATAATTTTAATTAGGTAGTATTATCTAACAATATTTCTAAAATACATATTATATAAGAATATTTTGTTGGTGGTTTTATTTTACCTAAGTAGCGTTTTAAATTACAAAGTGTGTTACCGCGTAACATTACGAGTTTGTCCACATGAGCGATCACAGGCGGGTCACGTGCGTGTGGCGTGCTCGCTCGCACGCATCGCGCCTTCAAAGCAAACGGAATTAGGCAAAGCAGCCCCTCCAAGCATAACTCCCATTAAGTCTCAAAAGAAACGCTCCGAGCCCCGCGGGCACTTTTAAGAAAACCGCCGACGCCCTGAGAAAATACAATCTTTTAATGTTGTTCTACATTATTAATTATACGGTGGGCGCATTTAATTTCGGATTAAGTATCTAATGGTGGTACACCGCAGTATTAACTCCGGCCCACTCGTTTTTATCACCTATCAGGGTGCCAACAAAAGGGTTGTACGTTCTGTTCGGGAAGCTGTGTTTATGATGAGAATATTTGCATAAAATCGTGTAGCGTGTCATTTTTTTGGCGACGCATAAATGGGAATAGGTTTGGTAAACAATGTAGCGGGCACGCTTTGTGAGCGTATTTCAAAATTGAATTGTGCCGGTCGCAGCGCCGGCTGATTTGATGAACGGCATTTATGTGCATGTATTGTGCCGGTCGAACGTTCATGGTGTTGACGATGTACGAACTTCTGAGGGAACTGCATTATGTATGTAGATGTAGGCTTGCTAATCTGAGTATGACTGCTCTGACGCAATTGTATGGGGATTTGGAATATTCCTACTACAATACGAATCTATATTTCAGAATCCAGATTCGTTCTGTATACTAGCCATGATATTGTGCAACTTGTGGCCCGGCCCGTATTGGGGTGTGAAATGTCATCCAGCTACAACAATATGTAAATCCATAAAGATACCATCTCATCCAGTACCGATTTCATTCCAAATATCTCAAACAATTAAATTAATTGACGACACGGTTGGCGCAGTGGCTGAGCGATCGACTGCTGCGCTGTGTGTCGTGGGTTCGATTCCCGCACGGAATATTTGTATGGCCTACAGATAGTTGTTCCGGCTGTTTGACGTTAAATGCAATTTACAGAAAATGTGTTGTCCAAATTAAGTAGTATTAATTTGCATTAAAAATATCGCTAGTGATATTTTTCTTAACAATTACTACTTACGTTAGTTTTTAAAACTTTTTTCGTTAATTCCAGGCTATCCCTAATCGTAGCAGAGACGCAGACAAAGCAGGTTATTAAAATGTTTACATACATAACTAGGCAGTTTCATGAAAATAAACCTAATCCCTGCATCGACGAAACAGTGTTCTGACGAACGCTATACGGCTGACGAGGCAGCCATTTTCCTGACATAGAGGCCAATGTTTACCTATCTTTCGCTCATACGGTTATTCAAAAAATCCCAGCTAAAAATTCCACGCGTATTTTTGATGGCATTCAAATGGCAGCGTTGTTTCAAACGACGGATTGCAGCAGAACATGGAATTTCAATTTAACATCACCTGCATCGGATTAGGGGTTAGCCGTGTTCGTACGTTCCCGACTTTGCCTACTGTTATGCCGAAGCTTTTGCAATACATTATTGAGTTTTTATTATCAAAATGTTGAAGTGTCTTTGCGTGTGAAAAGCAAATGGAGTTAGCAGAGGGATATTTCTTATCAAAAGCTCTGGATTAAGACTTGGAAAAGGTGACTTTTAAATTACAGGCTTCGTACTTACGGGTAAAGTAGCTAGATCCATTTAAACATTATCATTAATTCTTGTGCGCTGTTGCAAAAAATTAACTCCTTCCAAAAAAAAAACATAAAAAATACGAAACTCCTAGATGGTAAAGAATTTAATAGTGAATTGAAAGTTTCAAATATTACGTAGAAGAAATAATTGAACCAATTTAATGTTACGAAAATTACGTACAGGTTAAAAACTTAAACGCTGACAAGTTAAACTGTGTATTACACTTGTACCGTCTCGCTAAAATGTTTGCAAAACTATCGAAAAACTATGTGAGAGTGGCGAAATCTGAGTGAAGCTTTGAGTTATGGTTTCCAGATATGAAACTCTGGAAACGAGTTATAAGTGTAGTAAACGTTTTGGTTACCTTACAAACGTAAACAGTCGACTAATAAGTACATGGGTTAAATACCGACCCGACTTCTGTTTAATAAAGCTGACATCCAACTTTGATAAAATACAACTTCAACTCTTCAGTAATGGCTTTTATGGACGAGAGATACCACAATTTTGCCAATATAAAAAAAAGGTAAACTGGTAATAAACTATCAAACGCTGGAGAATAATTAGCAATTAATAACAGTAATTTAAGAAATATAGCATCAATAAAAGTATTTCTTTGCAGATTTAGATTATAAATTTATGACAGAATAAAAAATAACAAGCGACAAAATATTAAAGGTGGAAAATATTTGCTTAAACGTCAAAACTCGATAGAATTGCCACAACAATCCTACAATTATCACCGACAACTGTCAGGAATAATTTGATTGTGGTTTTTTGATAAATTTCGAGTTTTGTTAACATTAAAACAGGACTGATAGCCCCAATACAATATGAATACCTTCAAAACATCATCATCTATTTAGCCTCGGTCGGCTTTCAGTATCATCCGATGTAACTGAATACCAGTATTCTACCTGGAGTAACTGTATATCTGACTTTACCTGAATACCTAATAATTGCACACGCGGGTGGGATAAAATCGAAAGTAATATTTGTAGGACGCTTTGCAATTTATATTTAACCCTGTGAGTGCGAGTCCAAATCGCGTTTGTACACAATCCATCCATCTTTTTTTTATGTAACACTTAATATAATTTAGTTACATGAAAATTTATAAAAGTCAGACTTTACACACAAAAAAGAGAGGCTTAATCTTAACACTACTTAAGATCCTAATTCAATTCAATTGTATAAAATTACACTTTAAACCATATTCTGTAGACTCGCAATCTCGCGTCTGTAATAAAAGCGTTGGTAATGTCGCAATTTATTAGAAAACGAAGTTTTATGCCGCCATTTTTCAGCAATCATTCGCTCCATTGCACCCCATTGCGTATGATAGGTGATTCTTTGAGAAAGCACCGATACTCCGCCTATTGCGTGGCGACACATCATACCTGGATCCAGAAGGTTGATTCTACACAACGACTGAAAATGCACACACAGCGCTTCACGCAAATGCAGAGTGCAAGTGGTACTTATGATAATGTTTTGTTATTTTAAAAGTGTTTTTTTTTGTTTTCCTTTTCAGTTTCTTCTTTCAGCTAAATTCCACGTCGTGTTAAGGCCAAAATGCTGAGCTTGGTCGGACAAATACAGGCGAGTGGTATTTCCTACTGCTATTTCTTACAGACAGATTTTTATCTCCATACGTATGTATGATATCTCAATATGTGCGTTTAACTGTTTTTCTCTAATAATAAAGAACTATCCTTCTGTACCTATTTATTTGGCATGCCGTGCTAAAATTTATGGAGAAACCATTTTATATGTTCACGAGACATTGTAGGCGTATTGCGGATAATGTTGGATTAGACGTTTGAAGGTCAGGTGTGAGATGAAGTTTAATGGGGCGCAAAGTTCTTGCAATTGCAATGAATGGGGTTGTTCATGATGTTTATTTGTTTTTATTTCTGTACTGCAAAGAGGTTTTATATGTAGCAGTTTTTTAATTACTTTGTCTCTTAGCTCAGTAACTCAAACTAAGATCTAATAAGGGTTCCGTTTTATCTTTTTGAGGTATCGAATCGAAAAACCTAGTTTTTCTGTGTGGCTGAGTAAACTGTATGAAAGAGGTCTGAGTAAAAGGAGTATTTAACCATTGTGGTGGTGAACTGTAGTTTCTGCTTACACCGGGAGAAAAAGGTTCTTAGTCACTTATAGAATAGCGACTGGTAAACTTTAGGTCCTAAGTTCTATTCCCGGGTAGAGCAAAGTGTTACTGGGTTTTTCTTGACATTATTTAGTAGCAGCCACGGAGTCTTGATAAGTGCTTTAAACTAAATATAGCTGACTAGCTGGCGGTCGCGGCATCGCCCGCGTGTTATCGGAAAAAGTATCCTATGTGTTCCATCAGACTATAATCTACCACTACGCCAATTGCCAGCCATTTTGACGTGAAAGAGTAACAAACATCCGTACATCCATCCATCCTCACAAACATTCGCATTTATAATATTAGTAAGATTAGTATGATAGGATGCTCATCAGTTATATACAAAGGTAGTGGTGTACCTAACAACGTACACCACTGCCTCTGAATACCCTTCCCTTTGGGAATGCAAAAGGCGTGATATTCTGTTAAGTATACTATGTTCATAGAATAGCATCTATATTCAAATTATCGTAGTAGTTCGTAGCTGACTTGGTTACGGCATTAGCTACGTCGTAGCAGTGTCGCGAATGCTACGCTTCTACGGTGCTACAACAATAATACATGAAAATTGGGGCAACATTAACATTTTCACACCGTACATTTATTTAGTCACAAATAATATCCTCAAAAATGTGCAGGAACTCGTTGTCAGTTTGTCACTGGTAATGGTCGTGTGTATCATGTGTTAATGGTGAGCCATTTGTGCCAAATTACGGTTTATGGCTTACATACTTTTTAACAGGTTTAAAGTCCAACGTCCATTATAAAGTACGGAGGATTTTAAATAGTCAACTTATGACTATTTAAAATCTTCCGTGGTTGTGTGTCCACTTGTTTTAATTTTGTTTTGTTTACGCTCTTAATTCAGGTTTTATAGGAATATAAAGTACTAGCTACCGCCCGCGACTTCGTCCGCGTGGCATAGTTATTTTGGATTAACGCTAACTTTAACTCGCGTGATGATCGAAAATAAAATATCATTATCTCCCCTTTTGTTTCCCCTTACTCCTCTTTTTCACACTTTAAAAAAATTGCATGTGTCCGTCTCCAGGGTCCCAACTATATCTGGGTACCAAACTTAATCATAATCACTTTTGGTTTTGCCACTTAGGCGTGAAGACGTAACAAACAAACTAACTTTCGCTTTTATAATATTTATAAGGATTAAGTTAGATTTATGCTGCAAAAATTTGGTATTTTTATTACATATTGATAAACATATGAAGATCATTGATTATACTGTGGAATAACAATTGGATACTCAGTCATGCTGTAGTAATTCCGAAGATTTATGGAATAATCTTGAAGTAAATCTTAAAACAATACAAAGGTAAACAAAGACGTCCCGTGAACTTAAAAAAGTAAACACATATATATGTGGCGCATTTCAAATATACTACTATAGTTAACTTGATCAGTCTATCCATTAATGTGCAAGTTTTCCGACATATATTTCCTTCTCAATAATTAAATCCACATCCAACACTACCCAACAACAGAACTGCTAAGCAACGAAATACGATTCTTTTCAAATTAAAACAAGTTAAAATTGGTTCTCCTGAAACAAGCTGAAGTTAAAAGCGACTACAAAAGAGCAGGAAAGATCTTGTTAAACAAGAACTCTTAAAAGGGGAATCAGCGAAAAAGTTAAAATTAAAACTCATTCGTGAGGCAATAACTGTAGAACTACGTCGTCTGAATACCGGAGTAAAGAGGTAGCCAGCAAAGAGGTGGAGTTTAGGGCTCGTTTAGCAATCAGTGAATTGTTTCTGTTCAAAGGGAATGGTATGAGTGATAGGTCGCGGTTTTTACTGGTTGGTGGGTAAGGGTTAGATTGAGGTGAATTCAAAGTCGATGTTTTGAAAATATCATAGTAATATAATATAATAGTAATTGAAAATTAAAAATACCCGTTTCAGATGCATTATTTTCATGATTTTAGTCATTTATTCATGTCTTTAGATTTAACAAATCATGTTTGTTGCAAACGATTTGGTTAAATGCTATGGATAATTAAAGTGCTATCGAAGTGTTTCCACCGAACGTGTTGATTATAGACGAGACCGAAGAAGTTTGTAAAGTGGAAGTATATCTTTTACGACCCACATGAAGAAAGGGCTTGAGTTTCTAAACGACGGTCTTAGAAGGCTGGTGTCTGCAGCTCCAAGTCCAAGGCGTACGGTATATACATGAAGGGAAGTACCAGCTTATAGCTGACCCATTGCTGACCTCATACAGAGAAGACACGAGCATTGATCAACACGATTGCTTAAGACGTAACCAGGGTAGGACGCGAGAGATTGCCGCCGCCGATCTCCTCTACGAAGGCACGACGGTGCTATGCCTTAGCTGGGCAGACCGCCACAGTGAGCTCCATAGTATCTTCCGGGCGGTCGGCACAGTGCAGGTGGTGATACCCGGGTGGTACAGTACCCCTGTTTGTTTTTTTGCTGATGGGAAATCATCAAATAACTTTCCCCGCCCTGGGCGGAGTGGAAAGGAGTGTCAGACTTGTACTGACTAAAACTCACCGACTGTTCGAACAACCCTGTGTCTAATCAACTTTTAAAGTCCTGAAAGTTTTAGTGTATTCCTATCACAAATCATATTGAAAAACGAATGATTACAACATTGTTTGATTTATTATTTATTATCATCCTCATCGGCAGCCTTGATCCACCCACCCACTGCTGAGTATAAGCCTTCTCATTTCTGTCGTGACTTTCAACCAGGTTTTGTCTATGACCTGAATGTCCTCCAACTATTTTCCATTACATAAATTAATTAAGCCTTCAATCTTCCACGTTTTCTTCGTTTTTTCAAACCTAAGTCTTATTCAATACTTTATGCCCTAGGTATAAGCACAAAAGTGATTCGCCGATCTCAATTTGCACTAAAACATGCCTATTCCCCGTTATGCCATAAGAAAGTATACGGAGAGGAAAAAATGATGAGTTTTCAATGTCTACGACATATAAACGAAGACCGATCAATCTCTTCTTCATTCCGTCCGTGACACATTTTTACGGAAGTTCATTTTGAGTTTAAGACAATCTGTTACACTTGACTGCCTAAGTTATATTTAAGTAACCATTTCAAAATGATGTAACTCCACCGTAAAATTATATCGGAAATATAAAAAGCTTAGAGGTATTTATGGTAAATCGGGCTGAGATTAGAAATGCTATAATAGAACTAAGAAAAAAGTTATTTTTTTAACTTTGCCCCCACACTAGGAATTTCTCCTGTATCGTGGGTGCGTAAAGTATTTATATTATTTCAAAATGTATTTTAATTTTAATATTATTCTGTAGTCGTCGACACCAAAATATCATAGTTAACTGATTAAGCGCTAACCTACTTCCCTCGGTAAACTCTGATTAACTTTTCAGGATGGAAACCGCTCTCCGACGTCGGCCACCTCCTCATATTACAAAAAAATCCAAGAAAATATCTAAGGAAACTAAACTCAATGACTTACACCAAAAACAACGAAGGTACTTCTTGTTGCTAACCCTTTTAGAATAAGCCAAGGGCCTAGTAAATCGTTTTCCAGGATTGAGTTACATTGAATTGGAGAAATATTGTTTTAGAAGAAAATATTAACAAAGGGTAGAGATGAATTCTGAAATGTAATTATAAAATAATATTACTAAGAAAATTATTCTCGAAGAGTCTTTAAAAAGACAAAAGAATAAAGAAACCTGCTTTTGATGTAGCGAGCAAACATTTGAATTCCTCGTAAAGCTTGCAACTGTTTAATATTAAATACAATAATGACGGCACGGTTGGCGCAGTGACTGAGCGATTGACTGCAGTGCTGTGTATCTCGGGTTCGATCAGGACTATTACTATTCAGGACCAATAACCCTGATATAGTGTTCGTGGATCGATCAAAGCGGCGTGCAATGATTGTTGTCATAATGGTTCCGTATGACGACAACCTCGTGAAAGCAGAGAAAGATAAACAAATCAAGTATATTTACTTAGGGATGTAGCTCAGCAATCATTGTGCAGATAATCGTTACAGCCAATGGCTTCATTGCCAAGAGCCTCCACCAACATCTGTGGAGGCTTTCGTTAGGCAGCTGGATCAAGGGCTTGATACAGAAAGCGGTACTCTTGGACACGTAAAAGTGCCTGTAATGGTCGAATTGAAATAAATGCTTTGAGTGAAACCAAAACGGACACACCAGAGCAATAATATGAACATTATTTGCTTGTTTTAACAGAACTATTATTTATTTTTATCTTTGCTTATACAGGAAGACAGGGTACTCTGTTTTCCTGTTTAATAATAAGAAAATAATTATGAGAGTCTGGTCCATATGTGTTCGTAAACAATAATAATAATCTTTATAGGTAAACTCACCTTAACTCAAATTAACTGCATCACTTAGCAAAAACATATCGCATTGTATTCTTAACTAAAACTACTCGAGCTAAAGTTACTAGAACTTAATTAAGTCAGCAGTCAAGCACAGTATTATGAACTTACAGGTGTAGTTACTACTTCACTTAACTTCTTGGCAAGGAACTCGCGAAAACCTGAAGTAGTATTACCGGATAAAATCAGTTCCTAACTCTTTTAGCTTTATTTCAATCATTCCTATTGGTTTTCCAGTTTTTTTTGGATTTAGTTTACAACCAGCGCAGTTGAATACTTACAATAAGTTTAGAAAACTCCGTTTGAACTGGAAGGAGCATTATGTATACATTAACATTAAAAAATTACCAAAATGTCCTAAAATCGTAACGAACTTTTAAAACAATGACAGTACCATCGACGGTATTAGTACGTACGATAGCCAATTGTTTGTTTTATGACGTCACTAGCTGAGATCGAGCGATCGAAGTGTCACCGCCCGCACTGCTGTGTTGAATTTTCTCATTTTAGTACATTTTATTATTTTTTTGTCGGGGTATTTGATTCTTCCTGTTATTGAACAAGGCTAACATAAAAATAATCTAGTCTCGATACCTAATAATACCCTCATAGATCGGTCAGTTTTTTTTTAAATTTATAGTCTATAATGGTACCACTGCAGAGCTTCTTTTCAGTGAGAGGGAATCAAACATGCGGACTCAGTGCGGGTTGGTAAATGCCTTCAAAATTCTACCTACCCCATCCATACCTTTACATTTTCTACAACAGTTTTAATTTCAAAAAAATACACAAAAACGTGCATATCTATGGTCAAACTCGCAAAAAGCAGTTTGTTCGCTGTAAATAAAAAAAAAACAAGTATATCTCTGCTCAATATAATACCACTTAAAAAAAGCTCAATTTTCAGTAGACTTAGCGGTTAGTCCGCTACTCTCAGTCTTCCGTAGTAAGATTATTGAGGCAGCAGCTAGCCGAGCCAACGGTAAGCCAATATCGGTTCCTGAGTAAGCTTGTTCTTCCGCCACTATGCTATTTCGTACCGTATTTTTCTCGTGGAAAAGTTAAACCATGACCGGTATTTTATTTGGTACTAAAAAGGATTTTGTACTGAAGTTATAAAAGTAGCTAAAAGTTGTATTTATTAATGGCAACATAACAATCTCTCAATAGAGTATAGGAAGTGGAAAGGGACGGAGATCAAAGTGTGATTGGGTTTTCCATCAGAAATTTCTCATTGGAAGCTACGGTGTCTGGATTTTTCCCGGATAGACTCACCCCTAATACTAGGGACTTAAACATAACTTGCAAAATCATCATCTGCCTAGCCTTTTCCTAACTATGTTGGGGTCGGCTTCCAGTCGCTTTCCGGATGCAGCTCAATATCAGTATTTTACATGGAGCGACTGCCTATCTGACCTCCACAACCCAGTTAGTATTGGATAATACGATACCCCTTGGTAAGACTGGTTGTCAGACTTTCGGGACACTGACTACTAATTGTAACAACTGTCAAAGATCTACAAATGACAGCCGGGACCAACGGCTTAACGTGCTTTCCGAGGCACGGAGGAAACTCGGTAACAAATTACAATTATGAAAGATTACTATACTACATTTAATTGAATTTTCACATGTTCGCGGTACACATCAAAATATAAAATAAAAAATAATAATCATTGAGAATATACTCAAGCAAAAAAAAAACAAAATTAAAGCGGCGTCCAAACATAATGAGTGAACTCGCGCACATGTGCAATGGTTATCTTTGTTGTTCCTATTATAAATTAAAGAAAAAAAAGCATAACAATTTATGGTCATTTTTTTCAAGTGCTGGCTTTTACTTTGGCCAGAGGCTTAGCGTTGCCATACAACGTGGCAACGCGGCCAGTCTCTTGGGGACATTGCCAACTGACAGCGTTGAGGACGAATTTTTTGACGCTATTTTTTAATTTCTTTATAAGTTTAGTTTAGTTTAATAATTTTAGTTTAATTTATAATTAGTTTAAACAATAAACAAGTCTCTTCATTTTTAATTTTTTTTCAAGTCCAATTCGCATTTCTGTTGAAACAACGTCATTCAACCTAATTCAGTCACCTCAATTCAGCTGCATACACACTGTTCAACATCCATTACCGCAATACCGTAACATTACAGTTCTCCGCATTCAAAACTTCCCAAAAGTCACGTTCAGTTAAAGTATAAAAGGCATGAATACATTTACGGTTTGCCAGCCCATAAAAAATCTTAGTGAGCTTGTTAAAAAGTTCCTACACAGACGGGATGCACAAAGTGTCCCACAATGTTAAGGGACTCTCAATTTATGGGGCAACTTGTTCAGTTATGGCGAAGCAATAAATAAACTTCGTTCCAACGTCGCTTGTAGGTACAATTTATTTGATGTTATTAATACAAAAATATTTTGTTCGGTCTATAAATCAAGTTTGGTAGATAATTTGAGAGAAGCGGGCTACAAAAAGCTACATTTTTTCGCGTGAGTGTCAATGATTTATTGTTGCCTTGGAATTATTGGGAAGATGCGGTTTTCCCTGTTGTTTAATATTTAAGAACCAATGGTTGTAAGTTATCCTTTTGATATTCTATAGCCTTGTGTATCCAAGAGGCAAAATATAGCTGGAACCTGCTATTCTACCATGACGTCTGAAATATGTACTACTTGTTCCAGTGACGGAAAGAGACAGAGCTATGGATATCTAGCGCCATCTCTTTCTCACACTGGAATAAGTAGATACTAAACTTGTTACAACGCCTAATTCATTGCGCACTACAATTATACAAAACAAACTAGCTGCGCCCAGCGGTTTCACCCGCTGCTCATTTAGGGTTATGAAAAATAGATGTTGGCCGATTCTCAGACCTACCCGATATGTACACAAAATTACGTTTAAATCGGTCCAGCCGTTTCGGAGGAGTATGGGAACGAAAACTGTGACACGAGAATTTTATATATTAGATAAATGTTTTAGTATCACAAAATATATTGCGCCAATGAGGCAATGCATTGAACGTATATTATTAAAAAAAAAAAACGTTGCCCTACACTAGGAATTTTTCCTGTATCGTGGGTGCGTTTACAAACATTTAAACTCACATACACAAACTGCCAGACACGAAAAAACATATCTGCAGAACAATTCTAAACCAGCTTCGTCCGCGTGATGATAAAAAAAATGTATACTATATGTTATTCCAGACTATTATCTAAATCTGTGCCAAATTTCATCAAAATCCGTTCAGCCGTTTTGACGTGAAAGAGTAATAAACATCCATACATCTATGCATCCATCCATCATGTAATACATATAGTAGGATAGGATAAAACACATATTTTAACTTATTGAAGCAGCAAAAAACATAACTGCAAAATTGTGTTTCAAAAGAGGATGTCAAAAATAAATTCCCTAGGCGTTTTTAAATTTGCTGTGGAACTGCAGTAGCCTTCAATCTGCTGGTTGCTGAGTTTACGTTTTGTGTCCCAATCAACGTCGCAATAAAACCAACATGCAGTTGCTCGTTTTTATTATTGTTTCACTTACACGTCCGTCGAACATTTTCTGTGCTCCAATTAAGGCACGATGCTGACCGAACGTAAAGCGACAACTGCTGTAAAACACGGATGTTTAGCAAACGAAACGATGTTTTGTTGAATAGAATAGAATTGTTTTAATAACTGTCTTACGAAATTGACAATTATTTAGTCCATGGTAGTGATGGTTCAGGTTTGCGGGTTTTTTGAAAGGGACACCGTGGCTCCGGAATATAAAGGACTAAATAAGGAACATAGGTGGGTTTTAGTAAGTAAATGTCTGACACTCCCTTCACTCGCTCCGCTCCGTCCAGGGCAGGGGAAGTTATTTCCCATCCAAAAAAATAGTGGTTTGCATGATTGAAATGTAATGTTGGTTCCCTGTTAATGATAACTTCAGCCTGTAGCTGTACCTACCTAAATAAAATATATTTACTTGACAGTCTTTGAAGTTGTATCCCTTTGAAGCAAATTGCCGTGTAAGAGGCTTGCTTTAAGCTCGTTTTATTGTACAAATCATAAACTATTTGTTAAAAATGCATCACATACGAGTCTGAGCCCAAGGTTTTATTTAAATGTTCGATAAATATATATTTTTACGATTTTGCATTAGTTGTGTCACTTGTGCCAGCTGTGTTTGGCTTTTTAGATTCACAAATAGTAATAAAAAATTAATAAATATTTAACAAACAAATAACCAATCTCGTTGACTTCTTAAGTATCAAGTTGCAACTAAGTAAATAAATATAAAATATAACAAAGACCTTCACTTTAATTATGAAAAAAGCTACAAACACTTAAAAAGAAAATAATGACACGCATAAGCAAAAGAAATATAAATAATATATTTTCAAGATTAAAAATCCGTGACTTTTGATTCGACTCTACACAATTTTACGGTTATTTTATTTTTAAAGTCTTTCAGATAGCTGTAATTAAAAGCGAACTTATGCGATGGAAACCTCATTAAAATGGGGTTGTATAAAATACGGTATACAAGATAGAATAAACCTGCAGCATTGAATGAAGAGGTCTCGTTACGAATACCCGGGATATTCATCACGCCGCAGGTTCTACGTCATTTTTACATTCGAGAAATGCGGGTATTTTATTACGTCAAAAGACTGTTGAATGCGGGAGTTGGACAGTGGTCGGGCATTTTTTAGCAACTGTGTTTGCATAAATATCATTCATGCTTTTCAACCTGCGGCATTCAAGTTGTTTACTAAAAATGGGCATCGTTTTCTGTTATTCTGAATATGTAGGTACGTATAAAAAATATAAGATACTTAAGTAATTGGTTCATTGAGTAATAATCTCTTTGAAATATAAAAAAAAACTGGACTTAGGGAGATCAAAAGAAAATTATTCAAACATGTTCGTGTGCCCATCCATTTGGAAGTAAAATCTAAGAATAATAACTGGGAATGTTTACGCAACATAACAGCACTTAGATAATAAGAAGTTCAAGAGAAAACGAACATCAGCTAAGTACCTTTTGGCAGCGATTACGAAATACGAAAGAAGATAATAAAAAATCCGTTATATTTTTGCACAACGGTAAAGAATATTTTGCGAATTGCTCGCGGAGGCATTTCGCGATTTCAAATTGTACGCATTATGTTCGCGAAAACGTCGCTATCTCTGTTATTACATTCCATCGTAAGCTCCTCTCGAATATACTGAAGGAGCATGCCTTGCCGACATATTGCAATATTTGAGAATCAGCGAAAATATCGCATTATCATCGTTAGATAAGCCTATACCAGACGTTTTACTCGGGTGAACGGTTCACAGGAATCATTGTTCATTTTTGTTTTTTTTTTGTTTCACGTTCACACGACACCGTCAAAATCGCACAGGTATGAAGCATTCGTCTGCTTCTTCCATTTCCTTTTTCCGACTATTTCATAACCGGTTGCCTACTAAAATTCAAAAAGCTGGTATCTGTTCACTGTTAAGTTAAATTTTCAACTTTATTTCACTTTGTTATCAACAAATTAGCATCAAATATTTTTTTCGAATTACAATAATATTAATTGTTAGTAACATTATTGTAATTAAACGAGAGTTCTTTAAAGTATGTTGGTAGCTATAATATTCCAATTTTATTATTATTCATACAGCCATAAATGAAATAAAATTGAATTGTATAAAATTACATAAAAAAATCTCATTATTAAAATCAAAACACAATAATTTAGTTAACAATAAAATTTAATTTTTGTTTTTTTTTGTCATATGAAATAAAGTTACATTCCTAAGAAAATATGCATCAATTACTCTTAGACTTTACGTTCAGACGTTTTATTTTGAGTGAATAACGCCGAATGAAAGGCAAAAATTAACGAAAAGTGAATAGTCTGAAATCGATTTTACGAAACAGCACAAATAGGAATGGAATAAACAAGGGATTCAGTAAGTAAGGGGGTGTCAGTAATTTATTCTTCTATAAACATTCCGGCCTTGTCTTCTTTGTTAATGAGAATCACTTCCATCAAAGTGATCGAGAAAACAAATGGTTTGCGTCAATGGACTGAAGTTAAAATCTAAATATGAGTTCAGGTTTTGATTTTGCTGCCGGATTTATTCGTGTTTGTTGAAATTGGTTATTCAGACGTTTTTAATTAGAGAGGGAATTCAGTAAAAGCTTATTCTTCTTTACCGGTCGTGTCTGATCTTTTTGTTTATTACTTTGTTCAGTATTTTGCTTTCTCTTTGTGATTCTACGTCACAATTATTAAAATTTTAATTGAAATTATCAGTCAACCATTTTTAATTCAATTTTTATTTATTAATTTTTACATATATGTTTTATATTTTTACATGATCATCATTTTCATATCCTTGTCCCATTATATTTGGGGTCGGAGCAACACGGCATCATTTACTCCTTTCTCCTTCATACCATTCCTTACACAAGCCATCCATCTTTTCTGGAGCCTTTAATATTTTACACATTCAAGTAAAAAGATAAATAGTAACCCACCAGCATCGAGAACAGAATCCGAGCTACATCTAGCTGCCAAGCGAGAGTATTCTTAGTTGTTGGTCGAGGCTATTCGCCATTAAGTCATTGGCCGACGCGACTATCGGCACAATGACTGCTGTATTCAAGTGCCCGTATGTCGGCAACCTCGTGATCCTGGCAATTATAGTCCTGTCAGTGACAATAGTTCTTTTATACATAACATACTTATATAAAATCATTACTAATAATTTCACATACACTTATAATTAAGCGGTGAATGGAAGAAGAAAACATGTGCTGAACAAACAGAATGGGATAATTGCAGAAAAATGATGATGAAACCTTCTTAATTAAATTATAATTATTATGATGAAAAAACTAACTAGTTCAGACATGCCAAAGTTTTAATGATGTTCAACCCTTAATTACCCCTAATTACGGTTAACAAACTGATGGACGTTTTGATACTGTAGAGTAATATTATCCTAGTTTAAATTTAATAAACACTTGAATTATTGAGTCCTATATAATTAATAGACAATACGAGTCTTTTAAAAAAAGAGAGCTATTAGTAAACTATCGTGTACATAAAATGGCTTTTCTGAATATTTCTTTGATATTTTCTTTAAGAAATATTTATTTCGTATTTTAAGCCCTAAAAGGGCTTACTTAAGAACCTCTTTTTTCCTTTATTCTTCTAAAGATGTAGTTAATATTGTCTGTTATCCTCAAGTGAATTAGATTTTAAAAATTCTCAGAAATAGAAGATAAAAAAGGTACTATAGAAATAATTTTGATTAAAACTTTTTTATTTTTAGTTTGGCATTTAGAAAGATTCTAAAGTTGAAGGAGTTTCTTGTGATGTTGTTTGTGGATGAAAAAGACGACATGTTCACAGGAAATAAAATCACTGTATGGTGCCATGCATGTTGAGTGAGGTTATTCACCACTCTGCTGGGGTGATTGTGTAGAATGCGAATGTGTACCCCAGCCAGAAGTGACGAGAAGGAACACCGTGTGGTTTTAGTCAGTAGGAGTCTGACAGACCCCTCCGCAAAGGCGGAGGACATCCATTGAGGATATCCACACGCAAAAAAAAGGTTATTCACCACACTCTTGGGTGAATTTCAATTATTGGATCACACTAAGTTATAAAATAAGTATGGGTCTTTGTAACCAACATCATTTTATGTTATGACAATTCCTGTTAAATTAAAACAAGGGATATCATCAAGCGATGCTCGGATATAATGTATATTTTTTTAAAAGAGTTGAAATTGTTTCTATTTGAAGGACTTGCAGGTCTGTAACACGTAAGATTCGTAGAACTGAACTAGGCGTTAATCCTTACTCATATTATAAAAGTGAAAGTGAGTTTGTTTGGTAAGTCTTTACGCCTAAATGGCTTAAGAAAGTGAGAAGAAAAGGGAAAACTTAGCTTTGCTATTGCAATAAATAAGGCGCAAGAGCAAGAACTACCGGTAGTAGGTACCTGCAAATCAGGAAAGGGGAACTGTGTTACCCCAAATTTAAAGGGAGCGAAGCCGCGGGCAATAGCTAGTAAAGAATAAATAAACATTATTTAATCTTATTTAAACTGCGCTATTGGTCTGATGGACGCAAGCATGAGCTCCTCAGTTGAAATCCCCGGACGATCAAAGTGCAGCCCAGAATTTGGTTCTGTGCTCGGTTAATGTAGCAATAGGTTAATGTGATATATGTATGTTACATTTGTACCTTACGAAGAAAACAGGTGTGATATCAAGTTCATTAAAATTTGATCTTATTCAGAAATACAATAGGATACATTTTTTAGTAACATCAAATACTCAGCTAAAAACTTTTTACAAAAAAACGACTTTTAATTTCAGCATTTTTATTTATGGTATGATGATTAACTTCCTCTAGTTTTAACTCGGTTAAAAATAACGAAACAAAGTACCGTGTCTATAAAAGCTAAACAAATAATGTGTAAAAATAGTACGCAAAAATATCTGGTCGTGGTAAAAGTTTGGTGTGTGCCCAGGAGACTAACTGCATCGCTGTAGTGCTGGTATTTATGGAATAAGTTACAGGACCAAGCTGTAACAGATCCTATGTACTGAAAGTTTCGTTTCGATTCAGAAAAAAGATTAAAAAAAACCGGCCAAGAGCGTGTCGGGCCACGCTCAGTGTAGGGTTCCGTAGTTTCCCGTCCGTCACAATAAGTGTTCCCAGTTATGAGGCCAACCGAACAATTCGGTAATACCCGATCCAATGTAATAAGTACCTGCAGCGCCATCTCTCGAGGAATTGGGTTACTAATTAATACAAAGACGTGCAATTTCGGTGGTAATTTTGGATTTCTTTTTTTGTTTGAAAAAAGATACGTTCAGGATAATAAAATATGTAAACAAAGTTACAAAAAAAGCTTGCATATACGATTATACTACAAACTTAGTCCAGAAATTATTTTGTACAACTTTTTGTCTTTTTTGTACAAACACTGTTGTGTCAATCAAGTTCAAAATAATTTTCATAGAAAGTCCTTATAAAGTTCTACTTTTCAGATTTTTTTCATATTTTTTAGACTTATGGTTCAAAAGTTAGAGGGGGGGGGACACATTGTTTTTTTACTTTTGGAGCGATTATTTCCGAAATTATTGATATTATCAAAAAATGATCTTAGTAAACCCCTATTCATTTTTAAATACCTTTCCAACAATATATCACACGTTAGGGTTGAAATTAAAAAAAAAATCACTTCCCACTTTACATATAGGGTGGCTACCCTAATAAAACATTTTTTTCAAATTTTTATTTTACCACTTTGTCGGCGTGATTGATATACATATTGGTACCAAATTTCAGCTTTCTAGCGTTAACGGTCACAGAGATTAAGCGAGGACGGACGGACGGACGGACGGACAGACAGACATGGCGAAACTATAAGGGTTCCTAGTTGACTACGGAACCCTAAAAATCACAAAAACAAAAAAACAGAAAAAAGATTAAAAAAAATACGACTACAGTATTCTAGTTTATACAAGCGATCTAGGTGTTCTACTTTAAAAAAAAAAATACATTCTATGCTATGTATATAATAATATAAAGAACACTTTAATGTTCTGATTTCATTGAAAGCCTTCCTGCGTCCAAAGAGCTATACAATTGTCATTTTGTTTTGTATTCTCCTGCTAGTTTTATTTTAGGCGATGTTACGAAAATCCTCCCTTTGCTCGACATGTTATTGTTGACCATTCTCTTTTGTTTTAAAAAAGTTAATGGATACTGGCCACCACGGTGTAAAGAGCATTGAGTTTTTTTTTTCTAAAAAGCGGACAGAGTGACTAACGTCAAGCTTGTTGGCTTTTGAATCCACCAAAATCATTAGCAGGTGTACTAAACGTATTATTTGGGTTTTATCAAATTTCGTTGTCTTAGCAAACTTTTTACTGAAACAATTATTACAAAACTAAAACGCACGGCTCAACACCAATACCTTATTAATGCCTATTTGTATCATCACATCGGTTTCTTTGCTCTTTTCTTCAACAAATTAAAACGAATAACGGAATAATTCACTTGAAACTCAACCGATCCATTTGATCCGTCCAACATAGGGTTTTCTTTCATTTTCATAAAGTTTTGTGGGTATTAAAGTGGGAGGCACTTGAGGGTTGCAATTTGGATCGCCGCCAGCTGTTATATTACTCTGGGCAGCGAAGAACCCCTTCATTTTAACTTATTACGCTTTAATAAACGCCTTTGTTTTTAATATCTTATGTACCAGAAATATATAAGTTACAGAAATATATTCTGAGGTTAAATATCATGCTGTGTCTAGCTATGTGTATGTACATTGTTTACAGACTTTAAACAGAATTAAAATATGTAAAATCAACAAAATGGGAAAAGAGTGACATGGCACAGCGTCAATAAAATCGTCCGCATCCCTATCAACAGAAAAAGTGACTAGATTAACTGCGGTGTGTGTCAGACTTGTAGTGACTATAACTTACAGATGTTCCTTCTGCTCATGTTCCCTTTATGTTCCACGGTATCTCTTTCGAACAATCCGCAGCCCCAGCAGGCGGTGGCACTGCTTTGCTGACATGTCTTTGAGGCGCGCGTGGAACACTAACACGTCGTCGACACGGCCTGTCGTCACTGAACGGATGGACTGTGAGCTACCCTGTGCTCACCGTCCACAGGCCCGCATCTGCGGTCTGTCATTATGTAGGTTTCTTTACTTTGAAGTTTATAATAATATCCAACTTTAACTTCGTGGACACAGCGTTAGACATCGTAGAATATTAATTACTGGCACTGGCTAGACTTTGACCTTCAATAATAAAAAATACATTATTTTAGCCGTAAAATATGAGTTAATTACGATCGACCTTGCCTTGAATTGTGCTTTAGTAGGCATGAGATTTATATTCAAGACTACTAGCGCTCCGCGGTTCCACTGGACTAGACTGGGGTAAAAAGTAACTTATAAGCTGAATTAACACGTAATTAATTCAGCTTATAAGTTATCTCGATACCAAATTCCGAATCCGCTAATCAGTTTGAGCGTGATGGAGTGAGAATCATACATAATTAAACTTCCGCCTTCATAAAAGTGTGCCCTAGAGTTTAATTAAAAATTAGTCGAATAATAGTACAATAATGTTTTAGTGTCATTAAGGCGCCAAAAGATTATTGTAGCACTGTTAGTATTGCCATTGATAAAAATTAAAAAAAAAAAAACTCAGGGTTTACCAATGGCAATATCTACCCGTACAGCCTAAGAGTAAGCATTGTTTCGACTAAGTTTAAAATTAAATCAAAAACCACATCAGTTTCAACCTGGTTTTGTAACTGTGTCACACGCGCCGGCACCAGGGTATTATAAAGTTACCAGTATGAATAATTAGACGCTCCACCACCCAGAGATGTTGACTAGACCTTAATTCCCTGGAGGCGGGAACATTGTTGATTCAATCTAGGCCTCATCTCCTGTCCTCGTCTCTAACGAGATTTTGATTAAAAAAAGTAATGAACACAGAATTGTTTTAATTTTGTTTTTGTAGGTGTAAATTATGAGATTCTTGTTCTAATAAAGCGCGATTAGGTTCTTTGTGGGAAATGTTCGGCTTAATCTCTGTTCTGATTTTACTTAATTTAATTTGGCACCTTTTTGTAGTATTTATCTATTTAAAGTGGATGCGACAGGGTAGAATATGACTATTTGTATGAGTTAAGATGGCAAATCATTTTTATTACAGAACTTGACTACAAACTGTAACATGCTTTTAAAAAATTGTGTTACACAGACTATCATTAACTTATAAGTTATTGATCCAAAATTTTATTTTAAAAGTTTACAAGCAGAATCACATACACACACGATAGACATGGAAATAAGCACAATATACTTTAGAGTCCGCCTATCTTCCACTATTGTACATGAAGATGAAATAAATAAATAAACACATGACCCGTAAATCAATAGTTGTTCAACCAAACCATTCTCTGCTACTAAACCATTAATCACACATACATACAACGACGCTGCTATTAACTGTAGTGTTTGATTTCCTTAGTGTTTGGTCACGGCCATCCGGACTATCTCATTGTCCCCATGGGCATCGTGGGATGGCGGCCAGGGGATTATCCGGAGAGGAAACGCTTCCATCTGTGAACTAATTACATCTGTGATTATCGATTTGCCGGTTAAGCGTGATGGTGATGTCCCTAAGGGCCTCATCTTATTGGTTTGGCAAATATTTGGATTGCTTTCATTGACATGAAGCTGGATGTGGATTTGTCTAGATTTTTTAAATTTCTCGTGGGGTTAACCCAAAGACATTTTAATATGTACGAACGATAGGCGGGACGAGATGAACTCGCACACCAAGGATTCCGTACAAAGATATGAGATATGATTTTTCACAACTTCAAGGTAGGTACTATAGTTGAGTATAGTGTTTAAATTTCAACTCGATACATTTTACGCGTTCCCGAGATAAAGGGTCTTGTCAGACAGACAGATGGATAACAAAGTGAATAAGGGTTCCGTTTTTTTCCTTTTGAGGTCGGAACCCTAAAACTGTAATCTAATACTTGTTACCGCTTGGTAACAAATCGTTCTGTCTATTGCCACATGCCCGCTTGATATCCCGAGCATTTGTGTGTCAAAAACAAAAACGTTCGGGATCATTTTTTTTAATAAAAAATTCTCTATGTCCGTTCTATAAATATTTTTGGCTTAACCTGATGTTAAAGTGCCTCTGCACTGTTGGTACAGTTGGCCCTCGTGTCTTAACGTGCAGTTGAGAAATATCTCTCAGGTGTTCAGATTGAATAGGTATGTGAAAATGGATGTGTACTTATTGGGCATTTTTCGTTCATTTAACTTTGAATAATTACCACGGTTACTTGGAAAGTTCAAACCATCGAACATATTTTTATGAAGCATCAACCAAGACGGTTAAAATACTACAAATATGTACCTATGTAGTGAACTTCTGCCTGGAAATGAACTGCCTAATATAAAAAAAGCCGCGAAAGTACCATTTACGTAATATTACCAGCTCACTAAAATTACGAAAAATCCTAGATTTCATTGATACTTTAACAAAAGAGCGCTAAAAGTTGGTAAATTTGAAAAGCCTTGAAAAAGACATTCAGTGAATTCAAACTGTTGAGATTTGTAAATGTTTGCATAATTAATTATTGTTGAAAATCAGGACTGAAGCGACTCTAACCAGCTCGGCAGAAGTGTGTTCGTTTATTAATTAATTAATTATAATACCAAGCATTAAAAACTTTTCATGTTATATGCAAAGTTTTGAGCGGCGCTAATATAATTTTAAGAGCAGTAAATGAAATAATTTCAGATGTTTAATTTAATTTATGCTCTTCGGGATGGTAGATTTATACTAGGCCTTAATTATCAAGGTTTTAGTAAAGCTGAAAAGGGTTTTCGAAGAAAATTAAAATTGTAATAGTCATTCAATTTTCTCATCATGACTAAGAATAAGTTAATTTTTGTTGAGCTTACGGTAATTAGCACTACGTATTTAACTAGACTAAGAATAACTTAGCAGACAAAAGCTGTGAGACTTTAAGAACACAATTTAAACTAAAATGTTTTCTGTATATTTTAACTTAGAGTTTTGACACGTTTTGAGTGGTCGTACGCGACTGCTGAAAATGATATCCTGGGTTCCATTCTCGGAATCTAGATTTGTGTCTATCACCTGTTACAGAAAAAATTAAAGAGAGTCGTTTGTCTTGGTATGGACATGTAATGAGGAGGGATGAAGGACATGTGACTAAAAGAGTAATGGATCTGAATGTTGATGGACGGAGGGCGAGAATAGGAATAGAGGTAAGGAATAATATGAAGGAGAAAGGAGTAAATGATGCCGTGACGTCTGATAGGGGAGAATGGAAGAAGAAAACGTGTTGCGCCGACCCCAAATAGAATGGGACAAGGGCAGGAAAATGATGATGAATGATATGGGGCTTATAACATAACTGACGAAATGTGGGTGTACTATAATTGGGTACACATTTAACAAACCCTCCGAAATTTCAGATTTATTGTATTTTTCGAGTATTATTATCAATATGAATTTTTTGTTGACCTACAAACTTTCCATTGCTCACTAAACTTCCGATCCCAGTCCTCTGCTCGTACAATTAAGCAGAACAATCGCTTCATCCAGCGTTATCGATCAGAAGAAACAAACGTAGTTCACAAACAATTTGCACTTCATTTACTGTAGAACTTTAACGTCGGCTAGAATCAAGCAAGTCTTGGTTAAATCCTTAGTTCTATAGAGTAAATCTGTTTAATCTTGTCTGTAACTATAGTTAGCTGTGTTTATTTGATTTCTTGTTATCTTTGAGTTTAACGCTGGGTTAGATACTGCGGTTTCTTGTAGGATGTTACTTAATTAATTGTAGGAAACGTTTTATTAATTTTGTATATTTTTGGAACGCGAACGTAAATGTTTTAGGGATACATTCAAACGTATAGATTTAGGGTTTGGTAAAGATTTTGATGCTTATTGTAGCAAGCATATTAAGGTTATGGACAATAAAAGTTAATGACGAAAAGTAAAGTCAGCAATAAGAGAAGTCAAAGATGTTTTGAATATAAACGCATATACGAAAACAAACTATTCAACTTTATCCTTACTAATATTTTAAAAGCGAAAGTGAGTAAGTTTGTTTGTTTGTTACGTCTTCACGCCTAATGGCTAAACCGATTTTGATGAATTTTGGTACAGAGATAGTTAAGACCCTGCAGACCAACATAGGCTTTTTTAAAGTGAGGGACAAAGAGGGAAGAACAGGGAAATCTTAGCTTTGCTATTACAATAAATAAGGCGCAAGGGCAAAAACTATGCCTGCCGGGGTTGCGGGTTGTTCGAAAGAGATACCGCGGCCTCGGAACGTAAAGGGCAATAGAAGAAACATGGGTGGGTTTTAGTCAGTACAAGTCTGACATGCCCCCCCGCTCCACCCAGAGCGGGGGAAGTCATTGGATGATTTCCCACCCGAAAAAAAAAAAAAAAAAAAAAAAGGGCAAAAACTATAGGTATCAAGTACCTGCAAATCAGGAAAGGGGAAGTGTGTTATTAAACATATATATTGTGTCCCGAATTTAACGCGAGCGAAGCCGCGTGCAAAAGCTAGTTTACTCAAGAAACCAGAAATGTTAAAACTAAATGTCTACTTTAGACTAACAATAAAAATATAAATACCTTTTTCGTTGATTTTTTATAGCTCCAATTAAGCACACGAAATAAAAACTTTCAGAAGCCCACAGGCAACCGTTTCGAAAACGAATTTATGAAAACGAATTTCAACAGCAATTCCAGGAAAAAGTATGAAAATTTTAATGACTCCGCATACATGCGACGTCATTAACCATTGTGCGCGTAATTAAACCCTCACAGAATCATGGTCCGTACCTCTCTTATCAGGCACCATTATCGGGTTTTCGTTGCAATGACAATGAATCTACGATACTACGTTACGTTATTGTGTAGATGTATGACCAGAAGGTGTGTAACTTGAAACTGCAATCGGTTGCTGAAGGCACCTGATAGGGATTGCTTAAGGATTGCCATAGGGATTACCTCGGGATTACTTTGGGGTTACCTTGGGGTTACCTTGGGGTTACCTTGGGGTTACGTTGGGGATCCAGGTGATTACTTTGGGCTTACTTTCGGACTACCTTGGGATTATCTTAGGCTTACCTCGGGATTACTTTGGCTTTTCTTAGGGTTACCTTGTGGTTCCTTGGGAATACGTTAGGATTACTTTGGGATTACTTTAGAATTAACTTCTTTTTTTTTTTTTTTTTTTTTTTTTCGGGTGGGAAATCATCCAATGACTTCCCCCGCTCTGGGCGGAGCGGGAGGGCATGTCAGACTTGTACTGACTAAAACCCACCCATGTTTCTTCTTTTGCCCTTTACGTTCCGAGGCCGCGGTATCTCTTTCGAACAACCCGCAACCCCGGCAGGTTTAGAATTACCTTGGGATCAACTTAGGATTACCGTGGATTACCTGGGGAGTACCTTGGAATTATTTTAGGATTACCGTAGATTACCTGGGGACTACCTTGGGATTAACTTTGGATTACATTGGGATTACCTTAGAATTACCTCGGGATTACCTTGGTATTTCCTATTCTTGCTTGCTTTTGTGCTGATCCAGCATAGTGAATTGAATATTAATAGTCGTCCATGTGATTGGGCGGATGTCCACATTATTGTGTAATATTTTAACGAGCATGTGTCGTGCTAACCATGTATGCATAAGGTCAGCATTTTGATTACGTGCATTTATGTATCGAGAAATATTTGTCATTATGTGTCTCTCGTACTCACATATCTACATGCTGAGTGTGTCAACCTTCTGCAACCACCCACCCAGTATTACAACGTTTTATTAGCATGTAAATTTGCTCATCAATTAAGTCGCTATACGCTCCGTGTTTCGTGTACATTTCATATGAATTTGCATAATGAAATTGGCCTGGCATGCATCGACCTTATGATCGTTTCGTGGCTGCACTCTGCTCGTAATATAACGGTGTAATCATTTTGATTGACGCGAAGGCAACTTTTATGCCTGTAATCGGAAGCAGGGGAGATATTTATAATATTTTGGCGGCGTATTTCCATAGGGGTATTGTGGGTAAACGGAATTTAAGGATGGATAAGGAAATAGCTTCTGTTCGGGATGTAGTACAGTTTTATGGATAAGTTCGTATTTTTACATGATATTTACTTTTAGTTGTTAGTAGTAGTATATTTAGTTTAGTTACAAATATTATGTAGATGATGTCATGTCATATCTTTTATGTATGACTAGCTGTTCCACGCGGTTTCACCCACGCTGCTCAGCACCTGTTGGTCGTAGCGTGATGTTATTTAGCCTATAGCCTTCCTCAAGAAATGGGCTATCCAACACTAAAAGAATTTTCCAATTCCAACCAGTAGTCCCTGAGATTAGCGCGTTCAAACAAACAAACAAACAAGCAAACTCTTCAGCTTTATAATATTAGTATAGATTCTATTGTCTGCGAGAATACAAAGTGGTAATGCCTAATTTAGTGTCAGAGTTTTATGTCGCACATGGGCCCCGGACTTGTCTTTTTTTTGCGGATGGGAAATCATCAAATAACCTCTCTTCCTTTGGGCGAAGCGGGGGGAGTGTCAGTCTTGTCCTGACATGTTCATGTTCCTTCTATTTCCCTTTACGTGTATCTTTTTCGAACAACCCGCAACCCTGGCAGGCGGTGGCCCCGGCAGGCCCTTCTGCTTTGCTGACATCTCTATTAGGCGCGCGTGGTTTTGTTTCCTCTTGATGTTTTTCTTCACTGAAGCAAATACTAATTAAATAATTCGCACATGAAACTGAAAAATCAGAGCTGTGCGTGTTTTGGGTCCAAACTCAAGACCCATGACTTGTTAGTCCGACCTTCACACCACTAAGCTATACCCAAGATCAAATTCATTTCACAAAAACAAATAGCCCGTTACGACTAAGATTAAAGTTAAAAGCTAAGCGTAAAATAAGAGTGCTGGTTATAAAACATTGAACCCTTTAAATGGGGAGCAAGGGACCGCCCTATACCCGGCATATAGCTCAGTCAAGATACTGATGGCATCCCTATCATTATCCTTAAAGGATAAATACCGGGAAATGGGAATTAAAAAAGGGTAATTTGATGGAGTTAATTAAAGGGATGGGTTGTTTGTTTAATTGTAAGAGAGGATAAAAACCTTCGGAGTTGGTCGGCTTTGAACTGCTTCGGATTTCCTGTGTTTTAGGGAAGTGTGTTGGCACGTGTCAATTATGTAATTACTTTCAGTTTCAAGTCTTTGTTTACAAGTCCGTGGTTCGTATTAATAGTTTGTCTTGCTGCTTTTTTCTTTTAGGTAGCCCACATCTTAAGAAGGCGACTATTATATTCCTATGGAAACATCCATAGGAATATAATATCGGACGAAATCATATGATATTAGACATATCTACAGCAATACAAGAAGATGCCTTTTTAATCCTTAGTATCGTTATTGGTTTATTTATTTAACTATTTATGTACACACAGTAAACCAGACAGGATAAAAACATTTAAGATTTGAGTACAAAGGTACTGCTTATTTCTTAAGAAATTTCTGCCAGCAGACCTGCGAAAGGAGATATGAGAACGAAATGTAGACGATAGTGTGTGAGTGTGTTTATCATCATGTTGCTTCCAAATATCAGTACCACAGGAGTGTACGCATTTGCGGCGCAGTGTTTTTCTTAAGGGGTTCCCTACATAAAAGTATACGTATAAATCAAAGTATTGCATATATTTTTTGAGATTTTTTTGTTGCCTTTTTAAGGTACCATTTGAAAAATGTATAATTTCAAACTAGTTTCTTAGGGAGCCTCTTAAACCAAGAATTGAAACGTGAAATATTCCTATCCGCTTGGGTTCTACATGGACGGTAACATAATTATGCTATTTCATTCAAAGAATCAGAAGTCATGTGTCCCATTATAGCCGATGTCATATACCTATTAGAGAAGGGCCTCCTATAGGCCTTAAAATCCTCATCATCCTTACTAATATTATAAAAGCGAAAGTGAGTTTGTTTGTTTGTTACCTCTTCACGCTTTAATGGCTAAACCGATTTCGATAAATTTTGGTACAGAGATAGTTGGGAACCAGGAGACGGACATAGGCTAATATTTGTTGAAAAAAGTGGGATGTGAGGGAGAAAGAGGAAAGAAAAGGGAGAACTTAGCGTTGCTATTACAAATCAATAAGGCGCAAGGGGAACTGTGTTACCCCGAATTTAACGCGAGCGAAGCCGCGGGCAAAAGCCAGTAATATCATCATTTATTTTTACGTCCACCAAAAAATATTGCCTTTTCACTAAGTACACAACAACATTCAATTGTTTCAACTGATTTTAATATTCATATTGGAACGTTATCGCAACGTCACAGTCGGAGTTGTTTTGCACCGATTACGTATTGACAACTATCATAACACATTTTATTTACTCACCACAATGGTTTTATGCAAATATGCTGTGGTTTTGATCGTCAAACCAGTGTTGTACTGGTAGATTATTTTTGTAAATTATATCTTACTAGTTTTTGCCCGCGGCTTCGCTCGCGTTTATTTCGGGGTAACACAGTTCCACTTTCCTGATTTGCAGGTACCTGCTACCTGTAGTTTTTTGCCCTTGCGCCTTATTTATTGTAATAGCAAAGCTAAGTTTTCCTTTCCTTCCCTCTTTCTCCATCATACTCACTTAAAAAAAGCCTATGTCCGTCTCCAGGGTCTCAACTATCTCTGTACCAAAATTCATCAAAATCGGTTTAGCCATTAAAGTGTGAAGAGGTAATAAACAAACAATCAAACTCACTTTCGCTTTTATAATATTATAGTAAGGAAGTAAGTATTCTGTGGTTTTATATTAGTAGATTATTTTTTATAAATTATATAAGTATATTTTGGTAATGATCTCGTAAAATTTGCTTATAATTTGTATTTTTTTATAGGTGAATGAATAAGTTAATTTTTTTATTTCTTATGACTTTGTTGCCTGAAAGGATCTCTAACGCATAGATTGCGTATTACCAAAAAAACATGCACTGACCTCTTAATAATAAAAAAACAGTAACTGTGGCTGCACACTGGTTTTTTTTTAATCGAATGGGTAGGCCAACGTCCAACCGTCTATTGACGACAGGCCGTGTCGACAGCACGCTCGTATTCCACGCGCGCCTTAAAGAGATGACAGCAAAATAGAGGGGGTCTTCAGGGCTGCGGGTTTGAAACAGATACCGCGAAACGTGAAGAGGGAACATGCATGGGTTTTAGCCCCGGGGTTGCGGGTTGTTCGAAAGAGATACCGCGGGCCCGGAACATGAAGGGCAATGGAAGGAACATTGGTGGGTTTTAGTCAGTACAAGTCTGACACTCCCCCCGTTCCACCCAGAGCTGGACAAGTAATTCGATGATTACCCACCCCAAAAAAATGGTTTTAGTCAGTACAAGTCTGACACTCCCTTTCGCTCCTGGCAAGCTGGACAAGTCATTTAATGATTTCTTATCTGATAAACTAACCGCTTTCCTTACCGGGTTTACATTTATTGATTGTAGAGCAGTAGTTTTTTTCCCTTTTTTATCTACCATCAGCCTCGTGTGGCTTTAATCAGATTTGTTGATTTATAAGATGTAATTGTATTTGTAAATTCAGAGCAGTAGTGATGAATAAAATTACACAAAAAACTTTTAGTAAAAAAATAAAACCGACTTCTAAAAAAAAACTAAGGGAATACGGTCACCCTGCTCCCACTCGCCTGCCTACCCTGGCGAAACCCATACTTATACATGTGATTGCAGCAATCACGGCAGATTTGCTGTAATTTATTAAAGAGTGCCGTTGTATATCACTGAAGATCTATCACCAAATTAAAATACAATCACCTCAAAAAACTGCGATGACCTTCCAAACCATAGTAGTACATAGCATTTTTTGATCATTTGTCTTCGACAACTTCTGAAATATAATCGACGAATGAGTATATCATCAACGTACACGAAGTCCATCTAATACGCATTATTAAAGATAACTCAAAAACTACGTGTCGGATCTTGATATTTTTTTTATGGGACCAAACGACAACCACCAGCTTTCGAATAAAAAAAGAATCATCAAAATGGGTTCACTCAGATCTGAGTTATGAGGTAACAAACACAAAAAAAAAAACATACAGTCGAATTGAGAACCTCCTCCTTTTTTTGAAGTCGGTTAAAAATGAACTAAAAACCTACCTGAAATTATTTGGATCACCACCTGAAGCAGTGTGTAAGCGATGTCAATTTCAATGCCTGCTGTCATACTACAGACAGAGGTAAATAATACAAATATCCTGTTTTAAGCTTAAAATAGAAACTCGTATCCTGGCCCGGCGTGAGACGTGCGAGTCGTGGCGGAAGTTGTCAAGCGATTAAAACTTACACGAGTCGCACACTACGTCGTCTAAACTTGTTATAAAGATGTATGTATGGAACTAGAGCTGTACCGTATGTTTTTAGAGGTGTTTCCCGAAATAAGGCGTTGTTACGTGAATAAAAGATAGGTGTGAGTACAATTTAAGTTAAAAATATAGACAAACAAGGTAAAAAAAAAATTCTTTGCAAAATATAATTGACTAGTTTTTGCCCGCGGCTTCGCTCGCGTTAAATTTGGGATAATACAGTTTCCCTTTCCTGATTTGCAGGTACCTGATACCTGTAGTTTTTGCCCTTGCGCCTTATTGATTGTAATAACAAAGCTAAGTTTTCCCCTTTATTCCCTCTTCCTACCTCATTTCTCAGTTAAAAAAACCTATGTCCGTCTCCAGAGTCTCAGCTATCTCTGTACCAAAATTGATCAAAATCGGTACAGCCATTGAAGCGTGAAGATTTAACAAACAAATAAACTCACTTTCGCTTTTATATTATTAGTAAGGATTTTTCCTTTCTTTTTTCAAGCGGGAAATCATCAAATGTTTTCTTCTGCTTTTTGAGCAACGGAAAGGTACAGACTTTTACTGACTTAAACCCACCCATGTGCCTTCTTTTGCCTTTTGTGTTCCGGGGCTGCGGTATCCCTTGAGAACAACCCACAACCCCGGCACGAGGTAGTTACGCTTAACTTGTTTCAGTGCCTACCCAAACACTTAATGTCAAAGTCAATTTAAATACTGCTTTAAACCTTAAAAGCTTAAAACAATGTTTGAACTTAATGTAAGTGCAAGACATCACAAGTACAAGTCCCCATGGTTCAAGTAAGTTCATGGGACACAACTTGCGGAATGTTATCTTTTCATTACAACACTAGTCCTAAGTAAACCGAGCATTACAAGTTAACCATCGATTAAATAACACCCGTTTTAGGGTTGTCAGTTCTGTGGGTTGTATGAAGAAATAATCATTATGTAGTCTAAGTTTTTGTTAAAACGGTTAGAAATGCATAAGAAATGGTCTACTATGTGCATCAGTTTTTTGCATGCAAATAGTGAGTTTTAAAACTCAGTTAATGCATAAAGATTGATCAATTGGAGTAATAATAATCAACGACTGGGTGAAATTATAAAAAGTCATTCTGAAAAAAAATGCTTAAATGCTTGATTTGCCTCAGTTTCCAATTAATTAAACCACCCAACTAATAATGATCAACTACGCACAAGACTAAGTTTAGCTAGGTTCTTCATTTAACTTAGTTAAATGCCTACCATTGCTATCTTTATTGCCAATCCAGTAGGATGAAAAGTTCATGAAGTCACATCCATCCGAAGTGAACTTAGACTACTAAATATAACTTCAAAGTTAACACTCATTCGTGGGTGTTTCCTCGGATGAGCGGTAGAATAAAAAAAAAGAAACGGAATTTTCCTATTCTACAACGGCTGTTTAAAATATTCGGACTTACAAAAATCGGGCAAACTCAAGCATAGTTAGTTCTTCTGATTTTCCTTGCGATGTTTTTATTCACCGTTTTGAGAGCAACAAAACTGTAATCCTGTACTTAATATTATAAAAGCGAAAGTAAGTTTGTTTGTTACGTTTTCACGCCTAAATGGCTAAACCGATTTTGATGAATTTTGGTACAGAGATAGTTGAGACCCTGGACACGGAGATTTTATTTAAAAGTGAGAAATGAGGGAGAAAGAGGAAATAAAAGGGAAAAAAAACCCTACAGGTAGCAGGTACCTGCAAATCAGAAAAGGTTAGCTGTGTTACCCTGAATTTAACGCGAGCGAAGCCACCACACCAAGTAGTAGATACATAAAAATACTTTTAATTCAGTTTTATTAAATGTGAACCAACGCAGACGTTAATCCACAGAAAATTCTTTTCCTATACACTCGATAATAGCCCCAAAATCTCACGGCATTTGCATAGAACTCGCATCAATCGCACACAAGGTTCCGTAAAAGTGGCCTCCATTACACGCTGTAATAAATCATTTTATCTCACTCATAGAATGACTAATGAACAAGGAAAAGGGGACTAAGCGAGAGTTCCCACTGTTGCTTGTGGCTATTTCTTTATGGATAACCTTTGCATTGCCGTGCGAAGAGCAACAAGCGCAAGCATGACACCAAAAATAAAATAATGACAGTCACAAATGACAGTTTATCGTACCGTGGTAGTTAACATTTCAATGGTGTTCTTTTATGTATACTTTGTGCTCGAAGATTTTCGTCTAAAGTTGGATCATACAAGTATGTGAGCAGACGAACACAGTATTTTTTCCGGATTTGACATTATCACATGACTTCTCTAGTTCTGGGAGGAGCGGAAGGGAGTGTCAGACTTGTACTGAATAAAACCCATCTTTAGTCCTTTTATTGGCCTTTGAGTTTCATGAGCGCGATAACTCGATTCAACCCACAGCCCCGGTAGGCAATGGCCCTGATGGGTCCTTCTGATTTGCTGTCATATCTTTGAGGCACGTGTGGCACATGAACACGCCGTCGAGGCATTGCTGCACTATATGTCAGTCCATTAGATTTACGAACGGTGAGCTTCCCATTGCTCACTGGTCACAGCGTCCCTGACTGGGAGTTTTTGAAGTTCTTTCACTCAAACGTTCCGTACATTCAAGCCCTTGACTTCCTGAAACTAAACAGTGAAAGTTGATGTCGTCAGTTCTTTTTCAATATTCAAAACACGGCATTTTTAAAAGCATGACTATTTGTTGTTTCAAGAAAGTATGAACAGTGCCTTATAAAACCCGAAGAATTTCACTTTAAACCAAATTGTCCATCGTTTATAAATCTATTTACTTTCAGCGTTAACCATCATCTTAATAAGTATCTTTTTAATTAAGTTCGTGTTAGCTCGTTAGTGCGAAAACGAGGAAAATTATGTTGTGTTTGTTATTTTTTTAATGTAATACGGGGAGATTTAATGGGGAAAACACTCACTTAGCCGTGGAGTTACAAGTGTACTGAAGTAAGGGAGAAGAAATGTTCTTCTGTTGTTTTGTATTTACTTGTAGGTTCTGTAGGATGTTTAAGTTTCCGTAAATAGTGGTCAGGAGCCAGCACTGCAGATCAGTTGTAAGCAGCAAAACATTCTCAAGTTTTCTCGTTTTGAACTCACATACACAAAAAGCCAGAACCGAAACAATGATTTGCAAGCCTACAAATAATTGTTTCGGGTACAAATATTTGTTCCGTGTGGGGATCAAACCCACGACACGCAGCGATAGCAATCAATCGTTCAGTCACTGCGCCAACCGTGCCGACAGTTTTATTAAAGTTTGCAAATTTTGACAATTTGAAATTTCATCCAAATATGACTTGTATTAATGTCAAAGGTTGAACCCATTTAGAATGTTGTCAAATTAAACAAATTAAATTTTACAACGACACTGGGTACATATTTAAATTAATAACAGCACATGAATAATAAATTGATGATCCGTGATGTTATTTTTATCCTTTGTGTAATCCCGGGAGAGTTTACGAAATTGGTATTATAAGTAGCTTGTGCCTTTCCGGGCTCCATACAATTTTTATGAAGCGCTGCGCCATTAACTTCGTATCACTGTAGGACAAAATACACATAAGGTCTTTTATTTGCGGATGGAAAATCATCAAATAACTTTTCATGCTCTAGGCGGAGTGTGGAGTGGAAGTGTCAGTATTTTACTGGCTAAAACCCATCAATGTTTCTTCTTTTGCCCTTTGTGTTCCGGAGCCGTAGTATCTCTTTGGAACAACTGGAAACCCCAGCAGAACAAGTAAGGTCTCGTCTTAAATTGAATGTGTTTTTGTAATGGAGATGTAAAATTTTTGTTACCTCCTTAGTTATGTGGTAACATGTGTTTAGAGATTCTTTTTAATTTTAGTTATTGTTGTAACAAGATAAACTGTTCGCGCAATGTGAACCCCGTGCGCTGGCGTCACCCGCGGGATGAACGAGGAGAGCGGAGCGCGAGTGAACGTCGTGCAGTGTCGACGCTTGCGGCCCGCCGACCCGTTCCGTCTGAACAGAGCCAACATCGCCGCGGTAACCAACCAGACGCGCGCGAGTTCGCCATTTTTTATCTTCGTATTTTTTTGTAAAACCTACTTAATAAACATCGTGAAAGAAGATTGCGGGCTATTATTGAAGCTCTCAAATCCCCAACATAAACAAAGGTTTTAATAACTGAAATATAACAACACAACCTCACATTATTTATGAGCTTTGGCTTTGGCAGGCAACTACACCAAGTCCCATGTCATAGGGAGCGTGCATTAGATAAATAGATAGATAGAATATTCTTTATTATGTACACCATACAAATTACAAGAATATCTGTACATATATTCTTACTATTATTATAAAAGCGAAAGTGAGTTTGTTTGTTTGTAACGTCCTCACGCCTTAATGGCTAAACCAATTTTCATGAATTTTGGTACAGAGATAGTTGGAACCCTTGAGACGGACATAAGCTAAGAAAAGAAATAAGTTGAGAAATAAGGGAGAAAGAGAGATGAAAAGGGAAAACTTAGCTTTGCTATTACAATAAATAAGGCGCAAGGGCAATAACTATAGGTACCTGCAAATCCGGAAAGGGGAACTGTGTTACCCCAAATTTAATGCGAGCGAAGCCGCGAGCAAAGGCGAGTATTTATATAAAGAAAAAAACACCAATTAGGCAGTAAGAAAACAGAACGCGAATGAAATCAGAAAGTCGAAATAAAAGGATAAACAAAACGATACCATTACAGATTTCATCGCATAAATATCGTTTTTTCAGCCCAAATATACTCAAGAAATTTGTTTTACGTTATAAATAATAAATCTGTCAATATTCCTGAAGGATACATCATAAAATATATTAAAGTGTCTAGACATTTGATAAATTACCTCTGTCAGAAGGGACTGAACGGAATTACTAACTTTCTAGATTTACTGTAAGTACCTAAGCATACAGTAGACGCCACAGGCGCCCTTCCTACCTAGCGTAACCAGTACGTAGAATATATACGCCGAGTATACGCGACTTTAGTACTAATGACATATGTCTCGAATTAGAATCTGTCATAGTTTACGTATACGCTACATTTACGCATAGTCTACGCAGCGTCAAAACAAAAATGTCGGCAGATCCGAAGACGTTAATATGGTTTTGTTTTTAGTTAATTTATTGTGCTTTACCTAACTAACACTAGTCGTTGCAGATCCCTGTGCACACCCATATTGAGATAATACAGGTGATGTATCTGTGGTTTACAATGTCAAATTAAACCTTTGTAGGCTTATTTTAAAGTAAATTTTGTAATACCAAAGAGTCTATTATATAATACTAGCAGATTGAAAACGCGACTGAACCCGATCTAATCGCATTTTCAATCCACCAAGTAACCCATTGAAATAAACACGTAAAATTGGTTTCTTCCAAATCAGTTGAGCCGTTTAGGATGCGTGGTCACAACACACGTACAGAATATTTTATATTGTACTAGCTGGCGCCCGCGGCTTCGCCCGCGTGATATCGAAAAAAAGTATCCTATGTGTTATTCAGACCAAAATCTACCTCTGTGTCAAATTTCATCAAGATCCGATCAGCCTTTTTTACGTGAAAGAGTTACATAATATTAGAGTAACTGGACCTCATGGCTTCACCACCGTGATATCGAAAAAAAAGTATCCTATGTGTTATTCCAGACTATAAGGCCCATAGCACATGGCGTATTTTAAACGCGCAGAAGACACGCGTTTCAGGAACGTGCGTCTTCGGTGCTGTAGACACTGATTGTTGCATTTGCATTGATATTACAAACGCGCGTGTACACGCGCGTTTGAAGAGATACAAACGCGCGTACAAAGGAGCTGAGGGGACAAGGGGGGAGCGCTACGAACCACTACATCGCCAGCGCTTCAGTTGCAATGATAGTTTATTGTGTGCTGCGACAAACGCCAAACGCCATGATCACGGATGAACTGAAGTTATTACGGGTGGATGTTTACGAGCAGACAAAACGATCTACCCTCTTTCTTATTCGTTTTTTGCATTCGTTGCAACATCGCCGAAATATCGGAAACTCAATATAAATAATAAACATGGTAAATATCCCTTTTCAAGTGTTAATTATAATGTAAATAAGGTTCCTTATTCCTTATTTTATCGTGTAGCTTTACTGACTTCTGTCTACTAAAGTCAGTAAAACGTAGATCGGAGCTTAGAAATTGGTGATGTGTGCACTGGGGGCTCAAAGAAAGGATGTAAAACTGTGGTTTTGGTTCTTTGCCTGATTACTTCTCGGTCGTGTCAGATGGCTGCCCGATTAGACTATGAGAGTAAAATGAACATAGACTAGTACAATTGTGTTAGAGATCAGATTGGTGCACTTTAAAACCTGTTGTATATTTGGCTAGTATTCGTGAAGCGATGATGCGCTCTAGGGTGGAGGACGCTTTTTACGGATGCTCTGGAGCAGGCGGGAGAGTGGGCTTTTTCTGATTAAAACTCGGTTTCTTCTGAAGTATGATCCGGCCGTAACTTGCCTGATGTGAAGCGATGATGCAGCCTAGAGTGAAGCAAGCTTGCTGAAAAGAAACTAATTCACTCCAACTTTGAAGTCACCAAGATTATAATGATCAGAAAACAGAAGAAATACAATCAGTTAGATATTTTTAATTATGCGGAGTCCAGGCAAAACGAGGAGGCCGCTGTACCCCTATTGATTGACAGAAGGGCTTTGAACCTACGAGACTTTACAAGATAATTGCCAAAAACCGGGCTGAATTAAAAAAAAAAGTTTCCCAACACTAGGAATTTCTTCTGTATCGTAGGTGCGTTTACTGCAAACATTTAAACTTACATACACAAACAGCCAGACCCGAAACAACTACCTGTAGGTGATACAAATATTACTTCAGTGCGGGGATCGATACCGCGACACGCAGCGCGGAAGTCGATCGCTCAACTACTGCGCCAACCGTGCCGTCAATATTCATTATGATAAAATTAATGAAGTTCTTAAGAGGTCTCCAGACTCAAGATCTCAAGGTTAGTAAGTAAAACTACCTATCCGTTTTGGAACCAAAGATTGAAATTCAAACCACAATTAAAATACGTGGGTATAGTTCCAAGAGACAATGGTTCGCAAAGTTTTATATGGTAATTAAACAGATTGAACGTCCAGCAGATGGCGCAACTGGCTACTGGGAACCAGTGGTGTGTCCACGAAAAACTTTGAAGATTTGATTTAAATCGTCAGAGTTCTTGAACTGCTACCCTACTATGACATCTTATAGCAGTTGTTATTCCATTGAGGGAAAGAGACAGAGCTATACAGGGTGTCTAGCACATCTCTTTCCCTCAGTGGAAGAAGAACTGCTATAAGATGTCATGGTAGCCCTTCTGGTCTTGAAAGTTTTAATGCTTGCAAGAGTTTTGTTTGATTTATTTTTGTCCGTGGGGTGTACAGTTATACATTGACGTGAGCCGTTTTGTATTCACACGTCAGCATTTGTTTTTTGTTGTAGAAAACCGATTAATATACAAAACAGAAGGGTTACTATGACATCTTATAGCAATTCTTATTCCACTGAGTGAAAGAGATTGTGCTAGACACCCTGTATAGCTCTGTCTCTTTCCCTCAGCGGAATAAGAATTGCTTTAAGAGGTCATAGTAGGGCTACTGTTTAATAATACGCGGATTGTGTGACATTACGGCTTCTTCTACTACATTTGGATCGACTCCGGTTGAAAATGTATTTGACGGATTAAAACCCTAGTCTATTTCATACATATGTTTTTGGATTCCTTACCCAACTGTTTTTATTTTGATGCACTCAAATAAATTGTAGAAGAATTGCTAAACCTGGTTGTACTATGTATTTATATTACTAGCTTTTGCCCGCGGCTACGCTCGCGTTTATTTGGGGTAACACAGTTCCCCTTTCCTGATTTGCAGGTACCTGCTACCTGTAATTTTTGCCCTTGGCCTAATTTATTGCAAAGATAAGTTTTCCCTTTTCTTCCCTCTTTCTACCTCATATCTCACTTTTTTTAACAAATTAATTAGCCTATGTCCGTCTCCAGGGTTTCAACAATCTCTGTACCAAAATTTATCAAAATCTGTTTAGCCATTTAGGCGTGAATACGTAACAAACAAATAAACTCACTTTCGCTTTTATAATATTAAGTAAGGATAATTAAACGCCTATAAGTAACCCTTCTGTAATAGCAGGCGTAATGTTCTATTATGTTCTTTTACGTTACAAAAACCTGGTCAATCTCTCTCGAAACCGTATACTAGATAGATTTAATTTAAACCGTTAGTCTATCCTTAAATACTCTCGTTTACACTGTCCCAACTCTGACCACGACCAGATACAGCTGCGGCTGATGTTCAAAAAGCCATAACGGCGGGTCACGTAGGCTCCATTAATCTGGCGACAGATGCACCGCCAACCAGCCCGGACTCGGCTCCATTACAACCAGCCACCGGCCGAGGTGTGCGTGAACGGTATACGACTCCATTATACAGTTAACATCTGGTTAGGGTGTTGAGATTTTGGGTAAATTGTAAGGTATTAAACAGGAAAGGAAAGAAGAAAGAAAGAAAATAGGTTTACACTTGCCACAAGTGCACATAACATTAAACAAAGAAAGAAAACAAAATGAAAATATAAAATTAAATTTAAAAAGAATATATAATAATACGGAGGAGGGGGGGGGGAGGGAGAAAATAAAGAATGCATTATATAAAAATGGATGTTGATTAAATATGATATTGATTTACTCCAATAACGTTTGACCAAATACCACGATTACATCAGATATGATATAGTATATCTTTATGAAGTAGATATTTTTTGTGCTTCGCGGTTGTCAATCAGTGAGGCAGGAGATGAACAAAACAAAAGACAATCGGTTTATATTTTAGCAGTAGGTAAAAGATTACCTGCAGGCCAAATATAACCGACGAATTCGACGCTGTTTGAGGACAAAGATAGGTACTTCAACGGCGTAGAGCAAGTATAGATCAGTTACTCGTACTTGGTGACAATACGAGTCAATAGTCCTCAAGTGATTTGCACTCGGTCCCCCAAAGCCAGTGTATTAGGTAACCTCTTGGTACAGACGCAAACATTTGTTTAATTAACCGCGTGATTGTATCTCGGTGGAGGTAGTCTAAAGGTGCAACTAGACTGCGGTTAACCGAAATATTTGCATTATTGTCATGTGTGGTAGTAAAGGAACTCCTGCGCAATAGCTATGCTTCTAGTCCGCTGCTGTAGGCATGATGTCCAGTCTCTAGGTAAATGAATTTAAGATCCTTATTGAGTAGAGCGAATGCCTTTGATCTATAAAATTGATCTTTCAAGCAGATCTAGTGTGGTACGTGGCAGCCGAATTATAGCCGAGGGACGTTTTCAATCGATCGTATATTTTATTTTGTATCGCAATGCTATCAAATTGGACTATTAGGTTGACAAACATTGAAAGAGAATGCTGTGCCTTAAACTGTATGTATGTAAATGCCGTCTTCGGTCACTCTATTTACCTCTTTGGTGCAAAATTCTTACTCATATTATAAAAGCGAAAGTGAGTTTGTTTGTTACGTCTTTATGCCTAAATGGCTAAACCGATTTTGATGAATGTTGGTATAGAGATAGTTGGGACCCTGGCGACGGACTAGGCTAACTTTTTTTTTTAATGAGAAATGAGGGAGAACGAGGAAAGAAAAGGGAAATGCATTTACAATTTACAGTATTGCTGTTACAATAAATAAGGCACAAGAGCAAAAACTACAGGTAGCAGGTACCTGCAAATCAGGAAAATGGAACTGTATTACCCCGAATTTAACGCGAGCGAAGCTGCGGGCAAAGTAGTAGTCAAAGTGTGTACTGTAATTCACTGAAATGATCTTTATCAATCGATGGTTCGTTGTCTACTGATCCACAATCATGAAATCGTCAATGTGCTTTGGGGTGTCATCAATGATGTCGTGTAGATGTCAATCGCCGGGCGTCTGTGCACACCTTAACAGACTTAGTGGAGCGTGTTCGTGAGGACATTCGCGTACACAATAGATTAGACGAGCGCTCACTAGATAGCTAATCTAACTTTAGTTTTAACTCAGTGCACTTCGTAAATGGTTTTGTTTGCGAAGCTTGGGCAGTTTTAGTAGTAAATACGTGCGTGAGCTTGTTGCTAGGCATTGATCCCTTTTATAACATGAAAAATGTGTCATATATTGCCCGCACCACTTTTGTCATTTTTCACGTCATTTTTTTGTACATTTTTTGTATTCAGGTATTTTACTACCAATCTGTACGGCAACAACGACATTGTTGATATCAAATATTTCAAATTCTTTACTGCAAACTTAATAATTTTTCGCTTTTATTACACAAAAGACTTAAGGCGCAGTTGTTAGTTCACATTTTAGGCAACTTTGATATCGCCGGTATGCGGACGCACAACGACGCTAATAAATCATTTTGTACCATAAAAGAGGAATATTAAATCGAAGGAGGGGAGCGAAAATGAACGAACGACTGAAGGGAACGGGGCGATGTGAAAAATTGGGCCGTAAAAAGGCAATCCCCAATGCGCCAAAGCGATGAATAGTGAGCTATTTTCAATTACCTACGGCTAGTGTCCGCATTGTCTGCGCGGGAAAATTGCCCGCATATTAATGATTTAACGTTTTATTATTTTTTGAATGTTTAATTGGTTTTTAAAGAAACTTAAGGGGGAGTTTTTTTTTTGGGAAAAGCGTCTTTATTGACTTACTTTTAACGCTTACGTCAATTTAGAATTGGTTATAAAATTTTCCAATTTTACATACCTACAGAATCCTTTAATAATATTTTTGCAAAGTAATTAAAATAAAATAAAAAGACTTGATGTGATGACTTTTAATTTAAACTTCATGTACAATGGTGGGATAGGCGAAATTTTTCGTTTAGAAATAAAAACACCTAATAAAGAAAAAATTGGGCAAGTGCGAGTCGAACTCGAACACCGAGGGTTACGTATAGGTTTGCGACATAAACAGCCATATCTTTTGACTGCGTAGGCTTAGAGATATGATTTTTATACAATACCAAGGGACTACAGACTTGAGTATATGGTTTTAATTTCAACTAAGACCTTCACGCGTTCACGAGATAAACGGTCTTGATAAACAGACGAAAAGACATCAATGTGCTCCAATAATGGTTCCATTTTTTCTTTTCATGTACGGAATCCTAAAAACACAATTCAATTTGAGTTATTTCTGCAGAAATTCAACTGGGTGGCGAAAGTGCACAAGAAAACGTTATTAGAAACAGATGGACCTTTCTAAGACTTGGCTTAATCAACTTATCTATACAGTTTGAACCACTGTGTTCTGGGAACTCGGAGCGACCTAAATATACCGTACTGTGGAGTAATGTGAGACGGAAGGTTTTGTACTGAGCGCTGTAGAGACGTAAACCTCTAAGGTGATTTAAGAAGAATATCAGGCACGTTATAAATAAAAAAGGAAAAAAACAACTCTAGCTTTGAAATTAGAAAAGTTTCGACAGTCGAGGTGTCCTAAAAAGTGACACGTGTTAAAATAAGATTACTTTTCAATATGAATCTGAGTTTAAAATCTGAAGAGCCTTTACTTATGAAGGATTTTCTTAGGATATCTGCACATTTCTACTATCTTATAGTACCTATTTAAAAAGGCTAATTGTTTTTTTTTTTTGGGGTGGGACTCATCAAATAACTTCCCCCGCTCTGGAGCGGGGGCGAGTGTCAGTCGTGGTCTGAATAAAACCCACCCATGTTCCTTTCATTACCCTTTATGATCCGGGGCCGCGGTATCTCTTTCGAACAACCCACAACCCCGGATAGTGTAGAGCTTACCTTACTTATTTTAAGTGAGGTCTTGTTGAGCAGAAAATTAAATCTATCAAAAGAAATCCTAAGCTGTTCTAAGTTTGAATGCATAGAAAATGGCGTAGGCATAACATATTGCAATAAGTCCCAAGACCAGGTTTCAAATTCGTTTGCAACTAAACGGTATTTTGGGTAATGTACATTTTCAATCAAAAATCAAGTTTATCGAGTAGTTGTCGTTAGGGCTGCTGACTGCAAATCGGTGCTATGCGAATACGCAACCCAGAAAACTGCGACATAATAATGCTTTGATGCGATTTGGTGTCACTCTCTAGAACCTTCCACGATTCGGGTTACCATTCCTTCGGCGACCGTGAACCGTACTAAAAGTATTTTATAAACTAGGTCGTGACATGGATCATGAAAAGGAGCGAGTGAGTTCGTAAGTTCTTGCGGTGCGTCGTGTGAAAATTTTTACCATGCGACGCCGCATCGCTGTTTAGTGTACCTACAAGCCTATAATAAAGAGGAAAAAAAAAACAGTTTTGTAATAGGGATTAAGGTCGAGATTGCAAAAACCTAAATTATATTTGGACCGTTTCTCATTTGTTGTTTATGTATATTTTCATCCTTTTATCGGACCTAAGTGATGAGATCGAATTATTTGTCAACCCAAAAAGAAATAAGTATATAGAACAGATTTTCATAACAATAATATTCCCTGTGTAATACAATAGCATAAAGGGATAATATGGAGGCTCAATATTTAGACAACAAAGTAATAAATATTTTCGTCAAGGCCATCTTCATATTACGGACGGAATAGAAATTATATTTTTGTGACAACTAATATTGTTATAGTAAAGTATACAAAAAATGCGTAGGAAAAGTAACCTACTATGTGATATGTTTACTGAGTGTTTGGTATATCTAATATTCATATTTTGGACTGAAAATAGTTTTAGGCAAAATAAAACCCTTTTTTTTTCATTATTATATATCTTTGCATATTATAATAATGAAATATTTAGATATTTTATATCTTTGCATTATTATCTGGCTTTGGTTGTAGTCGGCTTTCAGTCCAACCGGATGTAGCTCATACCAGTATTTTACATAGAGCGACTGCCTACCTGATCTCCACAATCCAGTTAGTACTGGAAAATACGATACCTTGGTAAGACTGTTTTTCAAAATTTGGGGACACTGACTGTCTGTAACGACTGCAAAAGATTTTCAAATCACAGCCGGGACTATCAGTTTAGCGTGCGCAGGTTCCACAAAAGATAGCTCACCGTCCGTCCGTCTATTGACGGCAGGCCGTGTTGACGGCGCGTTCGTGTTTCAAGCGCACCTCAAAGAGAGTCAGCAAAGCAGAGGGGCTTGCCAGAGCCTCCGCCTGCCGGGGTTGCGGGTTGTTGGAAAGAGATACCGCGGCCTCGGAACGTAAAGGGCAATAGAAGGAACATGGGTGGGTTTTCGTCAGTACAAGTCTGACATGCCCCCCGCTCCACCCAGAGCGGGGGAAATCATTGGGTGATTTCCCACCCGAAAAAAAAAGGTTGCACAAAAGATATACCGCGGCCCAGGAACATTAAGGGCAATAGAAGGAACATGGGTGGGTTTTAGCCAGTACAAGTCTGACACTCGCCCCCGCTCCCAGAGCGGGGAAAGTTATTTGATGATTTCCCATCCGCAAAAAAAAAATAAGCAAAAGGAACTTGTAAAGATTATAGCCGCAAGCGTTTCGAACCTCCATGGGAATAAAGCATGAGTTTATATGTATATATGATGAAGTTATTATTAACCGACTTCAAAAAAAGAGGTTATCAGTTTGACTTATTTTTGTTTGTTTTTTAAGCAATTTCTTTTTCGGTTGTACGCCGATTTTGAAAATCCTGTTTATAATCAAAGGGGAGATAAGAGATACCACGGCCCGGAACGCAAAGGGCAATAGAAGGAACATGGGTGGGTTTTAGTCAGTTGAAGAAGTTGTTTGATGATTTCAGACCCCAAAAAAAGGGGTATAGTCTCGAAAGAGTCTCATATGAATTGTATCTATATTGCTTGGGTAATATATGAGCTATCTTCTCTAATACACATTTTTCACCGAATGTATATAGATGATATGCTAATATCTCTTAGTAGCAATGATTAAGTACTCGATAAGAATTATAAAGGCTGAAATAAAAAAAAGTGTGTGTGTCAGCTCCGACGCACGACGCATACGCAAAAAGAGTTTATTCAACTGAAAAAAGATTAATATCATATGAAAGGGTAAATTCACAAATTAATGGAAAAAAAATAGCAATATAAATACATCGACACTGATAGAAACAAACAAGCCCAATAACATATAGTATATAGGTATAGTCGCCTATACAGCATACCATATGTACGTCTTAATACACTCACAGCCAAATTAGAAAGTTGCGCACCACAGGTGAGCACCAAAAACGTGACACATTTTCGTTACTTTAGTAGGTTTACCCCTCGGATTTTTCTCATACCGGGCGCCTTATATATGAAAATCGATTCTTAAAGAATAAACTACATTTTTACCAAAACAAAACCTTCTAAAAATATGAAAAGTAAGTTTACTTTCGAAAGTCTATGAATCAAACAAAAGTCACCGTGAGTTTATTTTCCGTCTTTTTATAATTAGGCATTGATTTAAGAGTCACTTATTGTAACTGAAACGGGCATAACATGTGTAACTTCTTTCAAAGTAACTTTGATATTGAAGACAAGGACATACATAAGTCTACTTACTACTATCTTAGAGTAGCAACAAGAATTTCTTGCACTAATGCTCTTAGGTGACGTGTCCTAAGCGAATAGGATGATTCCTGAAGGCTGCAGGCCAAACGACTTACTGGATTACGAAGCGAGCTTAAGTTCTCAGAGTTCCTTGAAAGACGGAACTAATTTTAAAGAGTGATGACGTAGTCCATAATACCTCTTACTAGGTTAGTTAACTTCCTCATTATGAAGCAAATTCTTTATGTAGGTCCTGGGCGTGGTTTAACGGGAAAGTATGCTCTACGTATATTACTAATTAATTGAAAGAGAAATAGAAGCATTTATACTCATGTTCTAGAAGCTAACATAGTTACATGTATAACAACTTAATAGATTTCCTAGAATCAAGTAACTGCTTTGACTGAGTTGTTCATGTTTTTCTCTAATTAAAGTTAGTTTCAAAACTGTGGTATGAGATCCACTGCAGTATTTATTACTTCTGCTATTTAATGTTAAAAGTTCAGTGTGTCGTTTTAAATTTACAGGATCAACAAAAAAGATTATTGTATCTCATTAACTCCGGATACTGGTGCAGCCTGGATTTTGGACCTCTGTTTTCTAACAATGTTCAAATATAACTAGTTACGATATTTAAAGCGCTAAGTTAGATAAAGAGATGTTTTAACAATTGTTACAATGACATCATTTTCCTGTAATTATCCTATTCTATTCGGGGTCGGCGCAACACTTTTTATTCTTCCATTCTCCCCTGTCAGACGTTACGGCATCATTTACTCCTTTCTCCTTCATATCATTCCTTACACAACCCATCTATCTTTTTATTGGCCTTCCTGGTATAATACGCTTATTTTTTATTTAAAAAATGCTATCGGAGAAAGCCTTGAACACTTCGATAGCTTCATTCACTGTATTACGAATCTTTGAGCTTCGAGCAAATTCCAGTTTCGTCTAGCATTTCTTGACTCCATTCATTACCAAGCTGTAAAATAGCTGTACTACAAGTACAGTGAAACAAACTGATAAATGTACATGCACATGCATACAAATGTACATGATTACTTTTATTTTTATTTTTTTATTTTTTTTTCGGGTGGGAAATCATCCAATGACTTCCCCCGCTCTGGGCGGACCGGGGGGCATGTCAGACTTGTACTGACTAAAACCCACCCATGTTTCTTCCCTTTACGTTCCGAGGCCGCGGTATCTCTTTCGAACAACCCGCAACCCCGGCAGGCGTACATGCTTACTTACAACCTCTTTTAATTTAGGTAAAATGTAGTGAAACCGGCATAAACTTGATACTTATAGGCGGGATTAGTTCATCCAAGATAAAAGTAGAGAGGATTGAAAACAAGAAAGGGAGTCGAAATAGACTGAAAATAAGGCGAAAGTTAGTATGTCTGTTATTCTTTCACGGTTGACTTGCGAACAGATCTGGATGAAATTTGGTATCAAGATAGGTTATACCTAAAATTAAAACATAGGCTATATTATCCATGTCTCCGGGTGCGAAATCGCGGGCACAGGTAGCAAATAATACGTTTGAATTACAAAAACACTACTTATCACATGATTAGGCAAAGACGTCTCCCGAATTAATTTAGATATTTTTTTCCTGGCCCAGTCTTTAGGATACGTGAAATTGTATCCGAAGAATATCGTAGCTATTCACATGAAGACAAATGGAAGTTACATTGATTTGTTACACAAAAAACGTGAATCGACAGGATCATTATTGTCTGTATACCTGACTATTTGGTTGTCTGTACTTACAACTTGCAGTAGGAAGAGAGCTGAGTAAGTTTAGCCGATTTATAAATGAAAATGTTGCTTTTATTAGTCTATTCCCGGAGCCATTCTTTGGTAGAACTAAGGATTATTATTATTACGGTAGTTTTTGAGTTTCTGTTTTTTTGGGATTGCTTTTGTATATGAACAGAGCAACTAGATCAAAATAAATATAACAAACAAGCTTCCACCCGCGACTTCGTCCGCGTTTCAAAGTTACTATGGGCTAACGCTAACTTAAACCTTAAGCAACCAAACCTTAAGCGATGTTATGTTTTCCCTGTTCTTCCCTCTTACTCCCTCATATCTGAATCTTTTTTTAAAAAAAAATTGTCTATGTTAGTCTCCAGGGTCCCAACTATCTCTGTACCAAAATTCGTCATAAGCGGTTTGGCCACTTAGGCGTGAAGACGTAACAAACAAACTCACTTTTGCTTTTATAATATTAGTAAGGATATACAGTACATTAATCCCTGCCTACATTAACATTTTCTCATAAAAAGCTTTTAGGTATTCCTTGTCGCACAAGTAAACCCTATCTTAAAAGCGATCTAAAAACAATATTTCTTATAGATATTTAAAAATTAATTTACGTGGGTCGAGTTCAAATAACGTCCCTCGGAAAACTTTTCTTAATGGCTTCCCCGCCCTCGAGAGGCCGAAAACCCTAGGAAAATGTGTAGCGAGGACAGAAACCTATATAGATAAATGGAGCGATCGCTAGCCCTTACGCGATTTACCAATAAATAAGGATATACGCAGTCCCAACGATAAATTGCCTCATGAGAACTTGTATCGAGCGATATCCCGGAATACACATGTTTTTGTATCGTAATACTGGGAATATCTGACCTTTAAATATGACAAAGGCCTTTGTTTTATGCAAAAGCTCTGCTATAATCCTTACTAATATTATAAAAGCGAAAGTGAGTTTGTTTGTTTGTTACCTCTTCACGCATTATTGGCTAAACCGATTTTGATGAATTTTGGTACAGAGATCGTTGGGAACCAGGAGACGGACATACTTAGGCTAATTAAAAAAAAGCGGTATGTGAGGGAGAAAGGGGGAAGAAAAGGGAAAACTTAGCGTTGCTATTACAAATCAATAAGGCGAAAGGGGAACCGTGTTACCTCGAATTTTACGCGAGCGAAGCCGCGGGCAAAAGCTAGTTCCTAATAAAAAAAAACTTTGCAAAACTCTTCGACGCTTCATAAAAGAAATTAAGTAAGCTAGGTAGCAAAAATGCCTGCAAACCTTTACAAGATATTACGCAAATTGACTTATTATTAGAATTAATAACAAATATCATAAAATATTCCCTTTCTTATCGCAACTCTGCGTATAAAGAGCAACAACAAAAAAATCCCTTTCACATTTTTGCCTCGAATGTTTGTTCTTTTGGAACGGTACCTTGTACTAATAACTTTGAATGTACAAGTACTTTAACAAACTCATTTTCCTTAGACTGAGCTTTCCAGTTTTGCCTTAAGCTATGACACAGGAGAGCAGTAAAGATATAAGATTTATTACTGCTCTATTTTAATGTTTATACTCGTTTGGTTAATTTTCTCTTTAAAGCAGATGGAATTTCAAAGCGAATGTTAAAGTAATTATAGAGAACTAACTTTTGCCCGCGGTTTCGCTCGCATTAAATTAAACACAGTCCCTTTCCTGATTTACAGGTACCTGCTACCTGTAGTTTTTGTCCTTGCGCCTATTTTATTGTAATAGAAATGCTAAGTTTTCCCTTTTCTTCCCTCTTTCTCAATCTCAATCTTTTTTAAAAAAAATAGCCTATATCCGTCTCCAAGGTCCCAAGTAACTCTGTACCAAAATTCATCAAATCGATTTAAGCGTGACGATGTAACAAACAAACAAACTCACTTTCGCTTTTACAATATTAGTAAGGAAATAAGGATCAAGAAAGTCTTTTTGACCTCTAACGATTTTTCTTTACCAATTTCCTTATGTGGGTCTGTACCTAAGCCACTGTAAGCTGGTTGCTAATAAATGTGGTAATGTCAAAGAATTTCAAACAGGATTCCGTTTTTGCTGACGGTGGTAAAATCTGAGTAAAAAATACGAGCAAGGGTCTCATACATCGGACAGACGGGTTAAGCTCTGAAACATACCACAAACGTACCCATATTATGTTTCTGAATTGAAATTAATTTTGCACCACGCAATGAGGAGTTTGGTTTAGGGAAGTCTCACTGAGATATTCCTCTTGGAAAAACTCAAAAACCATTCTGCCCGATCTGGGATTTGTACCCAGAACCTCATGCTTAGAAGTTGCGCTTGTAACTAAATGATTCATAAGTTAAAGCGAAAGTTTTTGAGGATGTATATAAGTATGTTTGTTGCTCTTTCACGCAAAAACTACTGAATGGATTTTGAGGAAAGTTCACAATAATATAGTTTACATATCAGAATAACATATAGGCTATGCATAAAGACATATTGTATATTCTATCACCACGCGAGTGAAATCGCGGGGCGCAGCTAGTCCTCTATGGCATAAAGAGTACTCACTACCCACTCTGTAAACTTTTTGTAATAAGGCCTCCAATGTAAAACCCGTCATATTACAAACAAATTAAGTATATAATACGAAAAACAAACTCATTTTCTCTTAGATAACTAAGGATCCAGTTTTAAACGCGTTTTCGTCAGAACAATGCTCATTCTCTTTAAAAGAGATTCCCTTTCTACTGTAATGAAAAAGTTTGACGGTCAGCTTGCGATTGTTCTACTGTTCTGATTGACAAACTTGTTTTGTTTTTAATTACTTTGAATGTTTGTTGGCGATTTCTAGTTCAAGATTGACAATTGAAAAGTTGTTATTTGGCGAAACTTGAATTAAAATTCACTTCAGCGTAGAATGACGAATTGCCAAACAAAATTTCATTAACTCACTTCTTAAGGGGTATACAATTTTGAAATTGCCTTTTACTACTGGAAAACTTTTTGAAATTGATAAAACTCTTGTGCAAAAAAGCTTCTAGGTGTTTAATGATTTGGCACGGTTGGCGCAGTGACTGAGCGATCGACTGCTAGGCTGCGTATTGCGGGATCGATCCCCGCACGGTACAGATATTTGTATGACCTACAAACCTACAGTGTTCCGGGTCGGGCTGTTTGTGTTGTGAGTTAAAATGTTTGTAAACATACCCGATACAGGAGAAATCCCTAGTCTGGGGCCACGTGTTTTGTAAAAAAAAACTTTTTTTTAAGGTGATTAATATGTCTGACATTTGATATTTATTTAGCGTGCCAACGGTTGGCTCTGATATCTAGTTGCTTACTGATATAATCAAATTATAAATTAACTTGTTAAAGTTACTCCGCAACTAAGCTTAGTATGTACCTATATGTTTCAAGAATTTCAGGACAGAAACTGGAGTCCTAAGCTACCTACACACACACATACATAACTAAGCTTACGTAGTGTACAGTCGATGTGAATTTCATAAAGGCTGATTCTAAAACTCACAGAAAAAAACCGAGTACGTTTCATTATTTCGATGATAAATAGAATTTGAGCTTTACAAACAAAATAAAAATCGAATAATAACCTTTCAAATCTCAAGCGTAACGAAAATTGAACAGAGCTTGTCATAAAAAGCTGTCTGGCTGTAAAAGGTCGCGAGATCCATTCATTGTTTTTTAAAGCGAGAATATTGGCATAAAAAAGCCTAATAAAACATTTATGAAAAATAAAATCTCGTATTCGGAAATCTATCGTCACGCCTGTCGAGGTGTCGATTCTGATTTATAGGAGGCCGAATTAAAAAATCACTCGATTCGGTAAAATACCGATGACGTTTTACCGGAGTTCGTTCGCTCATTCAGTGTAATCCGGAATTATTTATGGTGTTATTATCGCTTACGAGACCGATACCCGGTGTCGATATTTGTAGGGACCGTAAATTGGTAGGTGGGGAAATAATTCTGATAGATGTAGCTAGAGGGATTTTCTTTCTCGGTTCTTTTCTGGTGGTATTAAGAGATAATTTTGGCTATGAATTGGTCTGTTATCGTTGAAGACGTGCTGATGATTATGAAATGATTCGCTTTAAAATTACATTATTACTTAGATTTTTAAGGATTTACATTGTTCGGTGTGTAAAATACGTATTGTATTTAAATTACTAGCTTTTGCCCGCGGCTTCATTCGCGTTAAATTTGGGGTAAAACAGCTCCCCTTTCCTTATTTGCAGGTTCCTGCTACCTGTAGTGTTTGCCTTTGCGCCTTATTTATTGTATTAGCAACGCTACCTTTTCCCTTTTCTTTCCCTCATTTCTCACGTTTTTTTAAAAAAGTTAGCTAGTCTCCAGGGTCCCCTCAAAATCGGTTTAAACGTTAAGGCGTGAAGTCTTAACAAACTCACTTTCGCTTTTATAATATTATTAAGGATTTTACTTTCATGAACAATTCTTAAAAAAATATTTCAGCTCTAACTCCTAGGTATTGTTCAAAATGACAAAAATAATGGAACTCGCTATCACATGAAGCCGGCCCGGCCCGTCACAGCTGACGAAACCACAAAGAGAAGCCACGGAGATAATCCTAACTAAAGTCACAGCCATCACTGGAACTCAATACTGTCATTCAGCCATTAGCCATTCCGTAATTGGAACATGTCGACGAAGTTCCCAACTCTAGCACTGCGGGGATAAACCCAAAAAGTGGCAACTCAATAAACCTTTTTTTAGAGAAAATGGAGTATGAGTAAAGTTCTGTCGTTTTTTTTTCGTTCAAATATAAAAAAATAAAACCTAAAAAATATCATGATTATCAAATAGGATACAATTATGTTGTTTCGTTTAATTGATGTTTCAGACGGAAACTACTTCAATGCAAAAAATAAAATCGACATCCAAAAAAAAAACTAATAAGTGAAAAATTACTTTACTTCCGGAAGTCGGTGGCAAAAAAGTCAACGAAACCGACAAAAGTCATCGACTTCCGGTGAAAGTAATATTATATAAATAAATAGTTCATAAATAATTAGTCACATATTTTTTATCAAGTATTCATTTGTTACAATGGGTTACTAACAGATTAGCGGATTTATAGAGAAAATATATATATTATAGCCGGTAACTCATAAACTACCGAAACAATATAAATAAAATTGATATGGGACCACCTGGAAAGTATACCCTATCAAAATCCTTACTAATATTATAAAAGCGAAAGTGAGTTTGTTTGTTTATTCGTTTGTTTGTTTGTTACCTCTTCATGCTTTAATGGCTAAACCGATTTTGATGTATTTTGGTACAGAGATAGTTGGGAACCAGGAGACGGACATAGGCTAATTTTTATTTAAAAAAAGTGGGATGTGAGGGAGAAAGAGGGAAGAAAAGGGAAAACTTAGCGTTGCTATTACAAATCAATAAGGCGCAAGGGGAACTGTGTTACCCCAAATTTAACGCGGGCGAAGCCGCGGGCGAAAGCTAGTAAAAAATAAATTTTCAAATCTGTCCAGGCGTCTTTGGTAATCGGTGAAAATACAATTCAAAAAAAAGATTCCGACGAATTCAGAATCCCTCCTTATTTTGAAGTTGGTTAAAAGAAACGGAATTGTTGATTTCTTAGATACGACTTTTTGGCTTACGAGGGCGAAGCTTTGTAAGTTCCGAACCAAAGGCCTGGGGCTAATAATTTCAAATCGGAACAGTTACAAGTTCGCCAGACTAGGTAATGGTAGGACCTCAGGGAAGAACGATTGAATCGATCCGGCACGTCTCTACGAAGGCTGAACGGGCTCCCGATGGACTACTATGTCCGGGTGTAAATAATCCTGATACGATATCTTAGCTGTCGTGAAGTTTCATGTTATGGCAGGTAGTTTTGTTTTATGGTGTTCTGTGTGGGGAAATCATAGTTGTGTTTGATTTTGGATTGTTTACATTGGGTCGAGGAATTTGGATAGGACGAATAATTTCTGTGTAGGCTTTTGAGAATTGCGTTCCTTGAGTTGGAGCGGTATCTTGCTCTTAACAACAGGACCCATATGTTTGTATTGACGAACATATTTTTAATTAACATGTTTTGTTATGCAGCCTATAATTGTCCCACCGCTGGGCTTAGGCTTCTTTTCAAACAGAGAAGGCAAGAGCCAATCCGTTTTATGCAAGCAAGTGTGACGTTCAATAAAACAACACTTGCTTAAGACGGGATGGCGGCTTCAAAGTTATTTTAATTATAAGTCCAGAATTTTTCAAGAAGTTTTCCTTCACCGCCGTGTTTGAGGTCTAAGATATATTAAGTAAGTACATATCAATTAAGCAAGGCACGTTGGTACTTGCCCAGATTTGAACTCACAAGCTTATGCATAAGAGGCGACACCATAACCGCCTAACTGTCGCCTGGTGGAACGAAGTTCCTGATCGCGCGTTGAGAAAGGGGATGAGACAGAAAAAATTAAGACCAAAAGTTGTAGGACACTTTTTGCTGTAGTTGTAAGCCGACCGGGGTGCGCGTGTTTATTTCTCTCTCTCTCTCTCTCTCTCTCGTTCTCTCATGGAAAGCAAGCCAGTTATTTTCGTTTCGTTTTTCTGTTTCGCAATGAACAGTGTGGTGTTGCGACGATTATTTTTGTTGAGTGTATACAGATTTTTTGTACATAATAAATAATAACTTCGTTCCATCCGGGTTTTCTCGCAATTTTTTTTTAGGTATGACTAAATTAATGAATCAATCAATCACAGTTTCATTCGTTACCTGAATGATCAATCATTTCAGTCGATTTTTCCTAACAGAGCCGCATCACCCGATCTTTCGTGTCTTGTATCCAAAATGTTGCTGCCACCTTTCAAGGTCGTTAGTCCTCCAAGCAGAGCATCTTCCATTATTATTATTCTTGCTAACACGCGATATCTCCGTAAGCAAATGCTTATTCTCTGTCTAGATGACCGTGTCATTTTTCCGTTGGATTTGCCTTCCGCATTCTTAAACTCAAGAAGGTTTTTTTTTCAAATCTCGATTCGATCCCGAACTCGAGAGCTCTTGGCGGCACTGCAGAAGAGCGGTCGAGCTACATCATACGGTCAATACACAGATCTGGGTCACTTCAGGCCACATCGAGCCAGTTCGTTATTTACCGAACACTCGCTTTTTGATCATGATATTTGAAGGCTATAAGTTATTTATTTACAAATAAATGTTTGTCTGTTAGTCTGTAAATTAAAAATAAAAATAATAAGAGATCAGTCAGCTCATAGAGGCAGTCCGGTAAAACTGTTGCAGCCAAAGAGATATAAAATACTTAGAGAGCGGCCATTGGGACTATTTTCATACAAATATTTTGATCCCGAATATTTACAATTTGACAAACGAATGCTACCTGTCAAACGGGCGTGTGACACACGAGAGAACGGTTTGTTACTAAGAAGAGACAAGTATTGAATTACGATTTTCTTCATCTTGCCTATTATTTCTTTTAAGCATGTCGATGGCAATCTAAATTGAGTAGCGCCCATCAGCTCTTGTGATGTGCAAGCAACGGGATAGGCATATAATTTATACTCCAGGGCAGAGTTATCAATATATAAATGTCGTTGGTTATAGCTAAAACAACACTATTTTTCAATATAACCCACACACAAGCAATCGGATAATACTAAGGGTATTTATCCGACTGCATGCTCGTGTTTAAGACTATTACTAACACCGCATTCCCCAAACATGCAACACTCCAATCCATTACCTAATTACTAACAAAAGTTCACATTTTACAGCAATTGTGTCAAGCTCTACTTACCTAGAATGGAGCCGGCATCTGCATTGAAATATCGCACCCATTCTGTACACCGCCTTTTTATTTTACAAAAAAAAACAACAGTCATTTTGCAGACCGCTCCAGCACTTAAGTAGAGGGATTGAAATAGTAGCAACTTTATTTTCTCTCTGCTTCCATTAAGTAGATATCAGACGTGTTTCGTTTAGTTTCTTTTTATCTTTCATTCCACATGTTACACTAGCAGTTAAATATCTGCATGTTAGTAGTAAGCTGACCGCACGATGTTGGGTTTCAGCCCTCTTAAATAATTTGAAAATTAAATGAAAATCAGTAAATTAAAATGTCCTTACTGTGTGATTTTGTCGATGTCAATTGAACTTAAAACAAAACCACACATTTAGAGTGAAGCGTCTGATATCAGCTTAATAAGTTTGAAATTAAAATTACTTTTTACGATTTTCCGAGAGCAATTTGAATGTTTTCAAAGCGAACAGGTAAACAACGATGATTGATGGTTAGAAGGAAAATAATAGAGAAAATTTTATAAAGTTTCAGCGAGAAAAAATGGTGTCAGACTACTTAATTTGGTAGATTGTGCAAATGAAAGAATTTTTGTTAGAAAGTTGTATCTAGTTTTTATAAAAGGGGTATTTTGATGGTAATGATGTACGAAAATTTAATTCAGATGATCAGAATAGCCATTTTAGATTCTCTTATAGGGAAATCAATAATGTGATTCGATGTTATCGACTTTGTGTATTACTGGCTAATACACAAAGTCGATGTTTGAAAGTGCGCCTCTTACAAAATAAAAACAAAGGGAGTCGTTTGTGTTGGTATGGACATGTTATAAAGAAGGATGAAGCACATGTGACTAAAAGAGTGATGTATCTGAATGTGATATAGATGGATGGAGAGGGAGAGTAAAGTAAAAATGGATGGATTGTGTAAGGAATTATATGAAGGAGTAAATGATGCCGTGACATCTGACAGGGGAGAATGAAAAAAGGAAACGTGTTGCGCTGACCCCAAATAGAATGGGACAAGGGCAGGAAAATGATGATGATGACACAAAGTAGATGCCTATAAAAGACCTCAAAATTCAACTGATAATCGAAAATTTTCCTACCGTGAATCCTTATTTATACTAATATTATAAAAACGAAAGTGAGTTTGTTTGTTACCTCTTCACGCTTTAATGGCTAAACCGATTTTGATGAATTTTGGTATAGATAGTTGGGTACCAAGAGACGGACATAGGCTAATATTTTTTTGAAAAAAATGGGATGTGAGGGAGAAAGAGGAAAGAAAAGGGAAAACTTAGCGTTGCTATTACAAATCAATAAGGCGCAAGGGGAACTGTGTTACCCCGAATTTAACGCGAGCGAAGCCACGGGAAAAAGCTAGTATTACAATATCAATGTTAGTAATTGAACACTGTTTTACAATGTAAACAACAAGAACACAATGCAAACACAACATTATCATTTTAAAAATTTCCTCTGCGGACAAACACGAGGCTCAACCCTAAGCCTGCAGATACTTTACAAATACCAACTTTCCTTATTAAGGTCAAGTTTAAAAACAGGTTGAGGCGCTGGGAGGGTTAGGCTGTCTCCCCACCAAGATATGATAGATAAATTAATGATGATTATGACGCGTGATAAGCAGCGTAGCAATGGAACTGTATGGTACAGCCTAGAAATATCGACGCACAAATGGCAAACCTAAAGTGAGACAAGTCAAGAAAAGTACTTTTTTAAGAGACGATAAAAACGTATTGCTGTTTGTATGGGACGTTATGAACATTTAATTTATTTCATTTATATCACAAAATACGTTATGAAATGTCACTGTATGTAAATTGTGTTTTCTTAGATGGTTGCGAATGATCACCGAGCATTTGAATACTATGGTAACATAAAATTTTCGGTATTTGAGTTGTCCCATTTTAGATCTAGGTGTGCGACATAAGAAGAAGAAAAGAGAAAAAAGATGATTTATACCTTTCAATAATTTTGAAATATTGGTATGTATCATACATATAAAATAGATTCAAATAAAGATAAAGCTATATATAATATATTTATTTTGTAAAACATGAGTATGTTATTTGAATTAAAATGATAGGCGTGGTTATGTTTCTATCCCTGTATAATCCGATAGGATTCTAGTTTATTTTCATAGCGTAGTTTGACTGATCTTACAAACTTTATTTTTTTTTTGTCCCAGGCTAGAGCCAATAGATTGCTAGGTTGGGCATAAAGATTTTGGGTTTTTTTACATCAAGAATTTTTCAATAGCGGCCACGGAGTCTGTATATGTGTTCGGTGACGGTAATAGGTTCGCCCCTATTACATCAGACTTAAAAATCGTAAGAAGCGAAATATGGGAGTACTACGAAGTATACTTTCTTTTTTACGGATGAGAAATCATCAAATAACTTTCTCCGCTCTGGGCGAAGCGGTGTTTCTTTTTGTGCCCTTTGTGTTTTGGGGCCACAGTATCTCTTTTGAACAACCCGCAACCCCGACGGGCCCGTAACCACGGCAGGTGCAACCCAGGTAGGCCCGCAACCCCGGTAGGGGAAGTACAACTCTCCCTTATCTTCGGGTATTATAGCCGTGAGGTTATGACATTGACTTGGATTAGAACGCTGAAACCTTTCATCCCAGCTGTACATTTTCATATAATAATTGTAGTCACTATAAAAATAACTAAGCATAGTTTCATAAAACGGTTTAGTTCATTTATTTAACTTTAGTGTAAAGGCAGCTTTAGGGGTCCATTTTGAGTGTTTGAGGTACCCAAGTACACAGGTACACAAGTAAACAGAAAGACGATTGCAGGTATATCCGATGTCGAGTTGTTGACTATCCTTCGGATTTCGATCTTGTTACATCTGACTGACCCGGGCTATTTACTTTGGTTTTATTTTTATTTATTTATGTGAATGTCCTTCGGTCTTTTTCTATAGATAGAGGAACGAAGGTCTTAGTTTGTATGTAAGGCTCAGGTTGTTTAGGATTGTTTGTTTAATGGAAAATAAGATTCAATTATCAAACAGTTTGAAATTAAAACTATGCCTACTGCTTCTCTAACTTCTTCTCTTTTTAACAAAACGTTGGGCACACTTGGATTTTTATTGTATCGTGGGTGCGTTTATAATCATTTAAACTCATATTCACAAACAATCAGATCTGGAATAATTACCTGTAGGTCATACAAGTTGCGGGTAGTTTTAACAAGTAAAAAATTAACACTTATGTATTTTATTTATCCCGTTCATTTTCTTGCTAAAACTTGACAATTAATTACACTTTTTCACTTCGTTTATGATAAGTTAACTGTGGAATCTAACATGCCATACATACAGTAGAATCCGTTTATTATGACTCCGCTTATAATGACCAACCGCTTATTATGACGTATTACACAGCGGTGTTTGGTTTTCATATAAAGTTCTTTAAACAAACTCGGGTATAATGACTCCGCATTGAGTGACAGTTCTTTATAATAGTTCGCTTATAATGACCCATTTTTAAACAATTGTGTCCAGTTGATGTAGGGACCGACAATGATTATCCCTGATACTTTCGACAGTGTTCGGTGTTATATTATTATTTTTGACTTATTTCTATTTTATCTCTCTTTATTAAAATAAATACTTACTGACAAAAACAGGAGATTGTTTATTTCGTACAAAATGTTTTTTATGACGTCCGCTTAGTATCACGTGTTTGTTATTTCCCTTCGATGTCATTTTAAACGGATACCACTTTCTTTTTAAAACAAAAAAAAATTTAGAACAAACCTTGTTTAGAACTAACCTAATTTACAGCGAAAACTAAACGTTTTAATGGCTTACCGATTTATTCGCTTAAACTGAAACAAGAGTTAGACCGTGTAGTCTTCCTTTTGTTCCCTCGCTTTTGTATGGAGAACTTCAATTTGAAAATTGGTTTTCAGTTTTTGTTCGGACTTTTTGAACGGTTACCGAATCGAAATTGAGCTGATTGTTTTCGCGATTACGATTGTGGTCCCTTGGAGAAAGTTGTTTGTTGTTTGTTCAATTTGATTGTCTCAATCACACGCTGAAATCACACCTCTTTGGGGAAAGGGTAAGGTTTAGGGTTCCTTACCACAAAAGGAAGAAACGGAACTCTTTTTTTTCTTATAGGATCATCACTTTGTTGTCCGTCTGACTGTCCAGACCCGTTTTCGCAAAAACCCGTGGACGTATCAAGTGGATAGTTAACAACCTACTAAGTCTAGGTAGTCAAAACTATGGTTGTATATACCGCAAGTGTGTACGGAGCCTTCGGTGCTCGAGTCTGACTCGCTCTTGGCTAGATTTTCATCCTATGAGAGTGCTATGAGATAAACACTATCAAAAGTCATTTAATCAAATTAGTCTGATAATCAACACTTTTTAAACGTTATATTACAAGAGACAGTCCCACAAAAACGCCCGGCCCTTCGCCACTTCCTGAGAACTGGCGGAACAAACTCCTTATATCATAATATTTCACCTGTTTTCCCCACAGGGTTAGACACAGGGGTATCTAATAGTATACACATATTTCATCAGTCATGTTTAAAATAGATCCCATGTAGGTAGTAGGGTGCGAGCCGTTTTATAATTGCAATCCTTACTTCCTTCCTAATATTATAAAAGCGAAAGGTTGTTTGTTTGTTACGTTTTCACGTCTAAATGGCCAAAACGATCTTGATGAATTTTGGTACAAAGATAGTTGAGACCCTGGAGACGAACAAAAGGTTAAAAAAGTGAGAAAAGAGGGAAGAAAAAGATATATTTTTTTCGATCATCACGCGGGTTAAAGTTAGCCCAAAGTAACTATGCCACGCGTCGAAATTGGGGGCGGAAGCTAGAAAAATACAATTTTGCGTTAAAAATAATTGTTTAAGTATCTAAGAAATATACATATTGAAGTCAAGTAAGGGGAGGAAATGTTATAAATGTGTATGATAACGTGGTATTTTTGTGCGTGGTCTGCGCTCTTGCGATGCTCTAAGCTTCTAATAAACCAGTGTGCTTAAAGCTGTCAGTAGTCTCACTTGTGTCCCTAAGTACCTATACAACAATAAATAATACAAATCAATCAAAATTATAACACAATGGTACCCAAGGGAAGGTAAAAGGAAAAGAGGAAGACAACGAAAGAGATGGGACAACATGGAAAAACATGGAGTAGAGTCGAGAGAGATCAGAATGGAGTCGGTCTAGGTAGGAGGAGGCCTTAGCCAACTGGCAAACGGATTTACAAAAATAAAGAAGCACCAAATATGCGTTTTTTTTAATGTTTAAACTAGTATTAGTATTTAGTTTAAATCAAGTAAAAAAAAATGACAATACACTACACTACTACAATAGTACAAATCAATGTTTGAATTAGTAGAAAAAATAAAACTTTGTTGAACGTAAAACATAGTATAAGAAAATGGTTTACTTTGACCTACTAGTACAGTAATCCCTTGGGTGTCGTAAGAATCGACTGAGACATTAGTATATCAGCTAAATCCCAATTCTCTGAGGAATACAGAGCATAGAAGACATTCGGTAAAATACTTTTGACCCAATTTTATGGCCTATTTCAGAAGCACCTAGATTCAGCCATCCTATTAATCCTACTAATATTATAAATGCGAATGTTTGTGTGGATGGATGGATGTTTGTTACTCTTTCACGTCAAAACGGCTGACATGATCTCAATGAATTTAATTTAAATAATATTATTAATTATTAGTCCTAATATTATTAGAATTTGTATTGTATAACGGGCTGATGTCCGCAACTCCACGATTTCAATGAAATTTGGCACATTATAGCCAGGAATAACACATATGATATTTTTTTTTCGATAATCACGCGGGCGAAGCCGCGGGAGCCAGCTAGTCAGCTACAAAAATAAGCCAGTCCTATTTATTCTACCCTACTATTCAAATTCAGACCTTAAACCTACAGTGGGACGCTATGTTTTAAATAAATAAATATTGAATCTTCCATCTGAACCCCTACCTCTTTACATGTTTTAAGAAGTGATCTACTATAAAGCAAGCAATTTATGGCGGGATGACCCGACAACCTAGTGATGTGTCAAGCAATATTTTGAAACGGTCGAGCGGATAATTCAAACTCCCTACCACGGTAAATGTAGGGGAAAATACGAGAGATTGATGTAGGTACGCTGCCACTCTCTAAATCATATTGTCGGCCGAAATGATTTACTCCTAGCAACATTCGATAGACCACACAGCTTGCCGTAACTCATGCCCACAATTTTCACCCCTATCGCTTTACATTTAAGACGATATCTCCGTGTATTGTTTTGACAAATACGACGCACTATCAGGAATCCTGTACAATGGAGTGGTCCCAGGAGACAATGCGTAAATCGCTGCAGTTCATGGCTCTATGCCCATAAAGATAGTGTACTGTTCGGATACAAAGTTGATAAACAAACGGTCTGTAGTTAAATTTGATGTATGGACTACGCACCGGCAAGAATAGTTTTACAGCTACTGAATAAATACACCAATTAATTTTGAACTCTATTGCCTGGATTATAAAGTTGGTCGGTAATGAAAAATTGTCTACATGAAGTTAATTTTAAGTTTGAAATAGCCGATATCACGGACCCAGGCCTAGGGCGAGGTCGTTACTCAATTTTTTTCTGGCCTTCGAGGAGTGTTTACTTCAGTTATGAAGTTACAAAATGTTGTTTGCTATATTGAAAGAGAGCGGTCTAAGCTGGATTTGCAACTCTTTTGTGACTGAAGTTTCAAAAGAAATATTAGCTTTAAGAAATTTTATGCAGTAGTGAATACAATTTAGAAAAGAAGAGGTTATTGTGTTTTTAAAGCTTCTTAAAGGATACTAAGCGGATGTCCTGAAAGGAAGTTGGTTATACAGGGTGGCGTTGACAATTTATACGACAGTAAATGAAAACACGGGTAATACTAGTTCATAGAAATATTAAACTATCAAATTAATATATCCTCACAGTAAAACGTTTTGTTTAAACAGACTAAATAGCTGCGTGTCACGGGTTTGATTACTGCACGGAACAAATATCTGGATGGCCTACAGATAGTTGTTCCGGGTCTGGCTGTTTGTGTATGTGAGTTAATATGTTTGTAAATGCACCCAGGATACAGGAGTTCCATAATTTGTAAATAAAATTTAATGAACGAATTTGGCAATGGTTTTTAAAGTAGCGAGTTGGCAACATGTGTTTAGTGTTAATAACAATGTAGGGGTCGTTAATCTGTCGGTGCAGGTTTATAAATCTACATAAGTAGAAAATTAAAAATAATATTCTGTTTACTAAACTACTGGTAAGTACTACTACTACTACATTTAATTGTTTTTTTTTTGTAATCACACTGGAACCGACATGGAGTATTTACAGTTCAATATATTGTTGAATGGCCGGCCACCTCTTATAAAAAAAACATAATAAAAAATAAAATAAAAAAAAACACGACTGCCATGTCATAAAAATGAACTAAAAGAAGAAAAACAAGATGTTAGTTTTACATTTGTCGATGGAATGTGCTAGGAACAAAGATGAAAGGGAATCAAAAACAAAACAAAAATTTTCATCGCGTTCGGGGGACCAATCTGTAGAGTACTATCTTGTAACTTGTACCTACTCACTCTTTTTTTGGGCCAGTCTTGTAAAAACTGATTCCATTGGCAAAACAGATATAATAAAAGAAATATAAATAGTATTAGTGAGCACAACACCAAGATAAACCCACAAAACCCTTACAAAACGCTTAAAATTTCAAAGACATCAAAAGAACAACAGAACCCCACGTCCCAACATGAATAAATCTAGGAAACACGCATACCCAGTAAATATAGCAAGCCAGTTGCGATTTTTACAACGTTACCTTTGTAACGTGCCGCAGCTCAGTCCTCTACGTGACCAGGCCTTCATATAAAAATAAATAAATGTATTCTTTTTGGGCAGCTACCAATTTTACCGAATCTCGTAAAAAAGCCTACATTGACAGCCCCCGATCTATAACATCAATACTAATATTTGTTTTATGAAAGGTTTTGCGGTATGTTATATTTAACTAGTGTCCTACGTTTACGTATATAATACTCGGAATTACGCATCTACGCAATTTGTTGATTGTAGTTCTCAAGTTTCGATGCCTTTTGTAGTGAGCTCTATATTGGAATGATATAATCTGTTCGTGAAGTTTTGAGGCGGAGTCGTGATTTGAAATTAAATTCCTCATTAATGATTGTTGGAGAAGTAAGTTGTAATCTGAATACTCGTGTTATTAAGAATACTAAAACCTAACAACATCTTAAAAACAGTCGTTTCATATGGCGTTACATCCAAGACTTTCATGCTTTTAAAATAAGTTTTGTATTTTTTTTTAAGTGACAGTTGACAGTCATTGCCGTAACAACATGTCGCGAAATCAGTCCTATTCTCATTTGAAACACATTATAAATGTACCTTATGTTTAAAAACCAGTACAGTTTAACATTTAACAAGATCATGATAATTTATAAATCGTTCATCATACTGATCAACTTGTGTTCAATTAGTGAACGGTTAATTATACCTACCTGAAATATTTTCAGGTAGGTATGATTAACCGTTATTGAAATACCATAATTGTCATTTGTTTTGTATTAAAAACAAATGACAATTATGGTATTTCATACTTAAAAAAAAGAAAGTTCCTGTTATCGGTATATGTATGACTAGCTTTCGCCCGCGGCTTCGCCCGCGTTAAATTTGGGGTAACACAGTTCTCCTTGCGCCTTATTGATTTGTAATAGCAACGCTAAGTTTTCCCTTTTCTTCCCTCTTTCTCCCTCACATGCCACTTTTTTTTAATAAAAATTAACCTATGTCCGTCTCCTGGTTCCCAACTATCTATGTACCAAAATTCATCACAATCGGTTTAGCCATTAAAGCGTGAAGAGGTAACAAACAAACAAACAAACTCACTTTCGCTTTTATAATATTAGTAAGGATTTTAAACATTACCTACCGTAGACACCGACAAAACTCAACAATTGGACAGATTGTACCATTCCTTACCAAAAAAACTCAATTTAACTTGTATGTGCAATATCGAACACCTGAGATGACTCAAATTGTCTTCCCCTTTCTCCTTTAACCTTTCGAGCATTGAGGATGTCGACAACTGACACTGAGATTTACAATTAGAATAGTGATTCCTCCAACGAAAATATACGAGTATCCAACCTCAGTGGAAAAACACGCCATATCAAAATTGTTGGTCAAAAAGCTAGTGCTTTCAAATTTGAAGAGGGTCTTGAAATCATACTCACCACACCGCAATCTATCGCGTCAGGGGTACAAACGTTATGCAAAATAATTTCGCCTAAAATAATGTAGGCCCATATCAAAAGTCGTGCGGTAACCGCCACATGTCCTACTGTATATACTCGTATTTACCACGAACCACGTTTAGGAAAATCCTCGCTCAATTGTCCACGTAGAGATAAATTAATAACCCTTTTCAAGCTTAGAATAATGTACGACTGTGTTTTGTTTCTGTATTATCAAAAACCAGTTAAGTGTTCCATAAACTGCACGCCACTTAGCTGTTATAGTATTCCTTTTATTTATTTCGGTTAGCCAAAAAAATTTTAAAAGGAACATTTACTTATACATAATTATACAAGTGCAATAATCACTTACAGGCTGACATCACATGCACGATATATCTATGGTTTACATTTTACGAACAAAGATATGATTTTTTCATAAGACAAAATCAAATACTATGTATGAAACTAGTTGGCAGCAGCGGCTTCGCCCGCAAAATGATCAAAAAGTATCCTATGTGTTATTCTAGACTAAAATCTACCTCAGTGCCAAATTTCATGGAGATCCGTTCAGCCAATTTGACGTGAAAGAGTAACAAACATCCATACATACATGCTCACAAACATTCGCATTTATAATATTATATATAGCAGGATTAGAATAAGTTTAAATAAACTTTTTAAATCGTTATACATATATGCTACTGGATAATTGCTCTGTAGCACGGGACCTGTGTTCAATTCCCAGGTTCGCGTCTTCAAAACCAACTGTTTAGCGGACAGAGCCTTGACTCTCCAAAATTGGCACTTGAAAACTTAATATTTCGAAAACGGATACTTGGCTGGAAAAATGGTTTCCGACTTTACCAAGGACCTAAAATAGGCATAGATAAGAGAATTCCACCAAGTTGCACTAGACCTACGTGCCACTCCTTACAAAGAGGCGTATCTTTCTTCAGTGAAATAATTATAAGCTGCTTATGCATATGGCTACCGGGTGGCAGTTATATATTTTTTTCTAGTAGAGATCTAAATCTGACCTGTAAGGGAACAATATGTATGGATTTACAACATGCAACCTGACATTGACCTGCTATTTGCTAAACACGTAAAGAATGAATTTCGATGGTTACTCTTTTATTGCTTTTTTGCGGATGGGAAATCAGCGGGGGTGAGTGTCAGACCTTTGCTGAAATAAAAAAAAAACAAAATATTTTTATTTCACATAGGCCTACATGGGCACTTATAAAACGTCGAGAAAAGATGCACGGTTCGGGTTGGTCGTTTCCTATGGAGAAGAACCGGCAAGAAACTCCATGGTTACTGACTTAAACCCACCCATGTTCTTTCTTCTGCCCTTTATGTTTCGGGGCCGCAGTACCTATTTCGACCAACCCACAACCCCAACAGGCGGTGGCCCTGGCAGGCCCCTCTGCTAGATTGCTACCCTGGAACATCCACGTTGAGAAGTAAGTTTTAAGATAGATTTGACATCGATAACTACTCAGATCAGTACTTTGACTTTGAAGAACAAAAGTCACATAAAAATACCGTTACGAAATATGCCTTCTTAATCGCCAAAAAAAAACATCGATTCTCTAAATACAGACTTTCTATCGGCAATAACATTACAGGTGTATTAATATAATGCCACTTTAATCCGTTCGAGGCACGGTTCAGATAACGAAGTTTGTGGAACATAATTGGAGAGTATTAATATCAAGTTACCGAGTTAAAGTTCGGATGAACTTTGTCGAGACTAATCGGCTCGTTGCGAGGGTCGACGTCACACTGTTACTTCACGAAGCCTCTTTAATGTATATTTGCGTATTTACTTGTTTACACTTGAAGTGATATGTTGAGGGTGGATCATTTTCTAGCCTCCCAATATTGTTCTGTTTTAATTTGGTGTCAGATTCAAGACAGTCATTTCTCTGTGGGACTCACATGGCTTACAAGAATTTCACTGAAAAGATTGGATTTCGATTTGTTTTCACGCTTGGCATCGCTTTTGAGAATCAAAGAAGATAAAAAAGTTTGCAATCCTTTCGTTTGCCTGCTATTTATACTAAGATCAATTTTAATATCTTCAATGCCACATTTTCAGTCAAAGCCAAGCAAATATGGTTTTCACCGTGACATTTCCGTAACACAAAGACCCTGTTTAGATTGAGAATCTCCGGATCATCTGTTGATCGCTCAATTTTATGCATAATAGAATCTGACATGGTATCTCTGACATTTATTCTATTACTAATGGCGCATGAATTCGACGCCCCCCGCGAATAATCTGGTAATCGTAAAAGTGTAAATGTTCAGGAAAAATAAAAAACCATTTTTCCTTAATAACTCCATTAAACAACAAGTATCCGAGACTTTTTATATCGCATATGGAAGCTAATTTTTTCAGCTATCTGGTTATTTCAACAAAATTTAAGTAGTCCCAAGGGCTTCGTAATAATTTAGCTGGATGCATTTTACTATATTAGTGTAGGTTAAGCTCTGGTCAGTAATGTCTCTTACGATATTGTTCGTGTAAATTTATATTTTCGACGGCAACAGTAAAATCTTGTTGCGATATTATTCGTGTAAATTTATATTTGTGACGGCAACGGTAAAATCGTGTTGCGCTATTATTCGTGTAATTTGTATTGTATCCTGAACATTTGTAAAAAGCGATTACTAGGTTATTCGATTGTTTGACAGTAACGTACATTTTATTGTTATGGCTATTACTGTTTATTCGAATAGTTTACTAATGTATTATTTTGATAATATCGTACATTATTGTTGAACTGACATATTTACATTTTTAAATATATCTGAAAAAACAAATTAAAACATTTAAAAATATAAAATAGTAGCCCACCGGCATCGGGAACAGGGTCCAAGCTGCCGGCGGTCAAGGCTCCAGAGAAAGGAACCTCCTAACAATACGAGCCCTGTCCAGGAGTACCGCTTTCTGTATCAAGCCCTTGATCCAGCTGCCTAACGAGAGCCTCCTCAGGTATTGGTCGAGGCTCTTGGCAATTAAGCCATTGGCAGATACGACTATCGGCACAATGATCGCCGAGTCCACATCCCACATGTCGACAACCTCGCGAGCCAAGTCAATATACTTGATTTGCTTATCTTTTTCGGCTTTCACGAGGTTCTCATCATGTGGGACTGTTATGTCAACAATCATTGCGCGCCGCTCTGATCGATCGACCACCACTATATCAGGCTTGTTGGCAACAATAGTCCTGTCAGTGATGATGGATCGATCCCAGTACAACACACACACATTGTTGTGATATTGCTATGTTCGAGAACTGGGTCGGGCTCATACCTGTAGTACGGCACTTCCGATTCCACAAGGCTATATTTTAGAGCAAGTTGCTGATGAATAATCCTGGCTACAAGGTTGTGTCTATGCAAGTACTCTCCGTTAGCTAGACGAGAACAACCGGAGATAATGTGTCGAATTGATTCACCCGGACGGTGGCATGCCCGACATATGTCAACCGTGCCGTCCTTCACAATAAATCTCCGGTAGTTATTTGTCATCATAACTTCATCCATAATTGCACAGACAAAACCTTCGGTTTCTCCAAAGAGATCCCCAGAACGTAGCCAGGCTACGGACGCTGATTGATCTACATCGGGTCCATGTAGGGCCCGGAAAAAGCGTCCGTGAAGCTCCTTACTCTGCCATACCTCCCTGCGGTCGTTAGTGTCAAGCACTACAGGTTTGCGCCAGTTCTCTTTAGAAAAGGAGAGCGGGGTAAGGCCTTTGTCTACTGTAACCACATCCCGATGCATTCCCACGTCGGTTTCTAGGAAATATTCCCTGAGACTGCATATCTCGCGATTGTGGAGAGTCTTGGCGTTTAAAAAGCCTCGACCTCCGCAACTCCGTGGGATATACAGTCTCATAACCGATGAACGTGGGTGATGCATACGAAATGCCGTTAAAAATGTACGGACCTTCATATCCAGGGCGTCCAGTTCTTTTTGAGTCCATTTGAGTATGCCGAAAGAGTACATCAAAACCGGCATGACCCAACCGTTGAAAGCACGCACCTTGTTTCCGCCTAATAAAAGACTATTAAATACTTTTTTCAGGCGGCCAAAGAAGCGCTCCTTCAACGATTGCTTCATGTCAGCAACATTGATGCCCAGCGCTTCCGACATCCCCAAATACTTGTAGGTTTCGGTTGCTGAGAGGGATCTAAGGTTTATGGAATCTGAGAGCTGGGTTCCCACAGATTCCATAATTTCCCCTCGCTTTACATGCATGACCGCACATTTGTCCACACCAAATTCCATCCTGATAGCACTACCTACTGAAAATTTCAGTTACCTTCAGTAGCTCCATCAGCCGCAATTCGTTGGGGGCAAAGAGTTTCAGGTCATCCATGTAAAAAAGGTGAGATATAACCTGACCACCTCTCCTCAATCGATAGCCAAGACCTGAATTCTCCAGCAGTGTGCTTAGAGGATTCAAGGCTAAGCAGAACCAAAATGGACTCAAACTATTGCCTTGGAATATACCTCGTTCTATCCTTATCGGTTCACTATTTCTCTGAATCTGCCGACATCCTGGATAGCCATCCTGGATAGCGAAGGACTGTACTCCATTGCCTCATACACGAGATCAGGAAGGTGCGCAGAGTTGCATCAACTTTATACAACTCTAGCACCCTCATGAGCCATATATGTGGCACGGAGTCATAGGCCTTCTTATAGTCTATCCAACATGTCGACAGATGCCTTCGGGAACTGTTGACTAATGGCCATATCAATGAGGAGCAGCTCCTTAGTACCGCGGCACCCGTTCCTACATCCATTTTGAGAAGCAGACATGATAGAATTGTCATCAATGTGTTTAGTGATTTTAGATCTCAAAATGGATGTAAGAACTTTATAAAGTGTCGGAAGACACGTAATTGGTCTATAATTTTTGGGTTCCGCTGTACTACCCGATTTATGGAGCAGGTGGGTTATACCAGTTGTCAGAAACTTGGGTAGCGACCCTGACTCTAAGGCTGTCTGGAATAGGGTTGCCAAACAAGCGTGTGACCTCTGAATGCTCTTTATCCAGAAGTTGTAAGAAAAGGGTTGTGTATGGAGCCACTCTATAATGAATGTAGCTGGAAATCGATTTCTTAATAAAACCCCGAATAAGCCTGTACTAGCACTTACTTAAATAAGGTAGAAAACTATTTACCCGAATAATATTGTAACAATGTTTATTGTCAAATCATATTGATATTTTTTTTCGTAAAGATCTAAAACCATATTATTCGTTTAATATACATTTTAATGAATTTTTATGGAATTTACGCGTAGTTTTTCATATCTTCGTAAATAAAGATAGAAAAATTCTGAAAAAAATATATATGATGTATTTTAACTTCTAGATGCCGAAAAACGCATAACATGAAAAACCCCGTAATAGGTCATTACCGGATTATTCGCGGGGGGCGTCGAATTTTGTCATCCGATTCACTATAGATTCTCGAACTAGGTCGCGGGCTAATTTTGGATCATCTACACACTCCAAAAACGGGAAGTCTTTGGCCTTCCTTCGTTAATAAGTTAAGTCTTCGAAAATGTACTAATGAGTTTCCTGAAACGTGGGTAGTTCCGTTTATCATTCACCGCGGTACAGGGTCGGGAAGAAATTCTTCGAATGAAATACTTAACCGACCGATGCTTAGTATTCGTACGCTGGCTTTTATTTTAATGAGTGAATTTTTATTGTTTGAAGTCGTTGTTATGCTGATAATGTGGTTTAGTGGGGCAGGAGATATTAATTGTGAAGTCAAAGCTCGTTGCTTCATTCCTCGAGCGTTCGTCACCGTTGGGAGATTTTTTTTTTAATATCAGAAAGGTTCGATATGGTCCACCAGATCGCCTAAATATTCAAAAATTTTCGTGTACGCACGAGAATATTAATATCGTGGTTTAAAGAGAGAGAGAAGATTACATTATTCCATGATTAACTGAATGATGAATTGATTCATCGTCTTCTTTGCAATATTTCAATTATTTCGGTCGACTTCCAGTCTAACCGAATATCAGTAATTTGATCAGCATTTATTATGCAACTGAAAGACCTACATAGAGGAGGTCATATGATACGAAAATTAAACTAAGTTATTATGCCCATTACTAAAAAAAAATACTTCACTGGATAAAGTATATTATTGCCACTGAGTATCTTATCGCGGTATGAAAACGTTTGCTCAACAAAATCTCTTCCCGAGATTCTGATCCAGTTTTCAAAAAATCCGTGGATTTTGCTGTGGTTTATAGTTTAAAAAGCAGGTAAAACCAGTGCCAGTTGCATTTTGAATCACTGCCAATGTTTCGTTGCGAATAGCCAGGGGTACTTTCTGTTTACGTTTTGTTTTTTTATTGATGTCGTATAATGCCAGTGTTACGAGTAGGTGGAAGTTCAGGATTGCAAAATTAGGTTGGTTTTCTTTTGTTCATTGTCATTCCAATTGTTTGCCTTTATCAGTCCCGTGTGATTCTATTTGTGCTGTGTGCAGTAGTTGGTAGACTGGATACGGTAGTGACAGTTGTCATAACATTGAAACTACATGGTGTAATTGAAGCCATAGGCATTATTTTAAACTAAGGCTAAAAATATAATTGATGCAAACAAGTTATTGTTTTGGGTTATAGTAGCTCTAATGCACTTAGTATAGTGAGTAGAGCTTTAGTTTAAAATAATGCCCATGACTTCAATTGCACCCTATATATGGAATGCGGGAAAGGGTGTAAACGGACAGAGAAGGAATGCATGTCTAAACGCGTTCCCCAAAATCCCGACAGCCAGTGCGAGAAGGTAACGTAAGCAAGATCACATTGTTTTTCAACAGTTAAAAAGTTTTTCAAAATAAAATTTATTTTAACAGTTACTGTTATTTGTGTACAGATACATAGTATTATATATTTTGTTGTTATAAATTGGATTTTTGTAGTTAATTACGAGTGATTACTTTTGACACAGATTTAGCCCAGACATGGCATTTTTTTTGTTTTCGAAAGTGTGCTTTGAGTACGGTTGTGACAAATGTTGTTGTGGGTACGGTTGAAATATGTATTTGTTTTGTAATTTTGTTTTAAGATTCGCAGAAAATACTTTCGGAAGACACTAGTAATTATAAATATGATTATGAAGAATAACTGTGAAATGCGGGATCTGAATGATTTGACTTATTTTCTGAAGTTGACCGCATGTCGTTGTTGTAGTAAAGTAAAAGAAAAAGTCAATGCTAAGAAAAGACAGACTTTACAACCGTCATCTGCTGAAGAAGAGTATTTCAAGAAGAGTAGAATGGATGGCGAAAAATGGATTAAGTTCCAAGGGACATGACGTGCAATCTGGAGTATCCACGTAGAGTGTGCAGAATAATCACCGTTACATTTGACATCACAGTGTGTTAATTTTTATTCATAAATGTGTTTTATCAAGTCTTTATCCTTTTTTAACTTTTTCCAGTTACCTAGAGTAAATTTAAGTTTATTTAATATTTTGAGTGATTCTAAGAAGGGTGTTTAAATAATGTTAGTTGTTCAAAGTTAATTATTTGTTAAGCATGTTGTCATAGTTACCGTAATTTAAGTTTAGATAACGTATTGACTGATTCTAAGAAGACTGTTATTATAATAACTTATGTTATATAATACTATGTTATTTAATGTTATAGTTTATGAATATTTTTGAGCATATCATAGTTAATTAACTTTTTGACGGATTCTTAAGAAGAACGTTATAATAACATTAGATGTTGCAGTGCCTTATTAATTATAAGAATAGTATTTTCACCTTTTTCGTTTTAGTTAGTACAAGTCTGTAACTCCTCCGCGCTCCGCCCAGAGCGGGGGAAGTTATTTGATGATTTTAGAAAAAGACATTAGCAAAAAGAAAAGGACGAAATTGTCACAACCGTACCCAGTTTACCTACTGTTGTAAGTCTTAGCAGACTGTTAATAGTGAAAAAAGTTTGGTTATTAGAATTTATAGGAGATTTTTTTCTTTTTATGCTTGGATTTTACTTTTATATCCCTTTTCTACAATTTCAATTGTATGTGTATTTAAGGTACTTAACTTCTTTTACAATTCATAAAATAAAATACTAACTGAAGGTCCCACCAACTAAAGAACAGAAACTACCCATTCACCGTATTTAATCCCATAGTCACCTTACTAACGGTCTAAGCTGCAAAATGTAAAAAGAACTAAAGTAGAACAAGTTGAAAGAAACGAATGAATACAGGAAACCAATATTTCTTCTGTATCCACGTCTAAAGTGAAGCGCAAGGAGGTTCCACCTGACACATATAGTGTAAAATTGAAACTTCTCCAGCCAACGCGATCCTTTTCACAAAGGAACTCAATATAAATTGAAAACTGTGAATCGAGAATATTGTGAAAGCATATGGCGATATATCTTTGCTTCTGTGTCGATGTGAATGTACGTAATTTATGTGTAAGACAAGCTATTTTTGAAATAAACTGCTGCTACAGTTGCTGGTATTATCGTTTGGTGTTATAGTAACATGCCGTTACTTAAATTGATGTGGCGCCTGCGTTGACGGCTCGCAGTACAATGCAAAATTCCAATTTGAATATGGAATAGCAAAAGGCTAGTTTAACAAAAAAATTGAGTCCGTCTTAAACTTCACGCGTTGCTGCATTTTCCGCAACAAGTGACGTCACACGTAACTTTAATGGGCTATATCTTTGTAATTTTTGGTGTAATTTACAAATAAAAAAATACCCTTATTTTTTAATAATTTAAAAGACGGACTAAATAGAATGTAATTATTTTGACTCTGGAAACTGCCGTTTTCCACATGGCAAGTATCTGAACAGTTTCCCAGTTGACGGTAGGAGGGGTTCGCATCGGCGTCGGGTCGACGATGAAGTACCTGGGAATCGTCCTCGACAGCCGGTGGAACTTCGTCGAACACTTCCGACGTTTGGCTCCCAAGCTCGAGCGGACGGGGATGGCTTTCAAGCGGCTCCTGCCCAATCTGAAGGGGCCAAACGTTTCCTGCCGTAGGCTTGATGCCGGAGTCGTGCGGTCCATTGCCCTTTACGGGGCCCCGGTATGGGCGCGTTCTTTAGGGCGGCGCGCCGCCCACTATCTGAACGCGCCCCAAAAGGTGGTGGCTATACGGCTTATCCGGGGTTACCGCACGATCTCCGGCGAGGCAGCAAGCCTCCTTGCCGGACTGCCACCGTGGGATCTGGAGGCGATAGTCCTCGCGCGCCTGTTTGAGTGGCGCGCGGAGGCACTACACCGGGGGGAAAACCCGCTGCCGCGGCAAGTTGCCGCTCGGCGGGCTGACCTCCGGTGCGATCTCATGGTGGCATGGAGAGAGCGACTGTCGCAACCCCGTGCAGGGCACGCCACAATAGTGGCGGTAAGTCCCCTCTTTGAGGAGTGGCTGGAGAGGCGTGATGGCGTCCTCACCTACCGCCTGACGCAGGTCCTCACCGGACACGGAAGTTTCGGGAAGTTCCTGCACATCATCGGGTGGGAGGAGGCGCCCGGGTGTCACCATTGTGACGGTCGCCCGGAGGACACGGTGGAGCACACAGTGGCGATTTGCCCGGCTTGGGCGGAGCACCGCCGTGCCCTCGTAGAGGCGACCGGCGGCGGCGATCTCTCGCGTCCGGCCCTGGTTCAGGCCATGGTCCGGAGCGAGAGGGAATGGGAAGCGGTCACCACCTTCTGCGAAGCAGTAATGCTAGCAAAGGAGGTGGCCAGGCGTTTGAGGGAGAGAACATCTGCCCAACCCAGCCGCTGCGGGAGATGCCCATGGCGCCGGGCGCCGCGAGACGACTTCCGGCCACCGTAGATGCATGCCTGTGGGCGGTGAGCAATGGGTAGTTCACCGTCCGTCCGTCGATTGACGACAGGCCGTGTCGACGGCGCGTTCGTGTTTCACGCGCGCCTCAAAGAGAGTCAGCAAAGCAGAGGGGCTTGCCAGAGCCCTCTGCCTGCCGGGCTTGCGGGTTGTTCGAAAGAGATACCGCGGCCTCGGAACGTAAAGGGCAAAAGAAGAAACATGGGTGGGTTTTAGTCAGTACAAGTCTGACATGCAGAGCGGGGGAAGTGATTGGAAGATTTCCCACCCGGAAAAAAAAAAGTATCTGAACAGTTCATGTTGTGGTTAGTTTGACAGCAATGGGACAACCTGTCCCTTTGCTGTCCTCCCTCAGCGACGCCCTAAACCGAGGCTCGTACACCACTGGGGGTGCCCTAAGCGTGTTATCGTTTAGTTTGTAACTTTTTTGCCCTGGCTGCAAGTCTTAACTTTTAAGGCATCCACAGGAATCGCCAGGTTAAGCAGACGACAACCTCTTAGGTTGAACTGCGAGATACCATTCAGAAAAAAACGACATTTTTTAAACGGCCTTTGTCTGGTTGGCGGTCTGTACATAAAAATAATGACAACTAGGGCTTTGGATGTACCTACGTCAGTTATGTATCTGTTGAGGTTATATTTTCAGAAGCCAGTTTCTAACTAGCAAACAACTATATCAGTTTACAAAAAAGGTATATCCCGTGAGAGGGAGACCTATGTACTTGAAGCTGACTAAAAGACCTTTTTTTGTTACGGCGGAAAATAATAATATAGACGAATAAAGTTATAGCGTAAAGTGTATAATTAAAGATTGTATTCATTACAAAGAGTATCGGTGATTGTCATATGAACCGTTTTAAAGCTTTTAAAAAGTGGGTTCTTTTTGTAACGAACGCAACCATATCGGCCCCCGGAGGAAACATTTCAACGCCTTGTTGGTTAATTTCTAAAAACTAATTATTATCCTTAATCTAATAAGCGTCAAAATTGAGACATAAAATATTTTAAACATAGAAGTGTTAGTAGAGGCTTTAATTTAATTGCTAATTCGTTCTCCAAGACGGCATTTAATTTCTTTGGTAATTATTACCAAATACGGCATTTCAATTCTAAAATTATAAATGCTAAATTCTGGATAAAGGTACTGTTTGTTTTTTTATTTTCCAAATTAAGATCACTCCTTTTAAATAAAGGAATATTTTCCTACTTATTATTTCGCCAAAAAAGTTTACAACCATAAACTTTTATGGCAAATTGATAAGTTCCTTTTTGTTTTTTTTTTTTATTAATTTCATTTGCTGTAGCTGGAGTCCGAGGTTTTGCTGTTTTTAACGACCCATGCACTCTACTATCTCATCATAATGAGTTCGTGCACAGTGTAGGTACAGAAATACCACGTAGGTACTTTGAATGAGGTTTGTCGAATGTTTCAACTGATATAGCTATAAAACTAGGTAATTTTATTGGATATCCAACGAGCTGAACTTGCCGATAACGTTGAATCGAGTTCAGTGGATCAGTGTTCTAAAGTCTATTTAATGTCTAAATCGGTCAAATGCAACATTTAGTTGATTCAGTGCGAAATGGTCTGGAGAAGGCGGAATATTTCCAGAGTTTTCGGAATATACTGCAGGGAACCATGCTACGTTGTGGCGACATATATTGCAGCTAAAACTTTATCATAATTTTCTTGCCTCTGGAAGTGTCTGTCCTAGCCCTAATTTTTTTAAGAAATAAATAAATATTAAAAAAATGTGTAAAAATAAAAAATATTACAAAAGTTACATTAGCAGTCTGTTTCTTTTCGCGCCTACATTACTAAATAGGTATCGATGTTGGCACATACATGCATAATAAAATGGGTTAAACATACATTATAGGATACAAGTAGTAGGTACTCTCCCGTAAGATTACTTTTAACCTCCACCCACAGAAGCAAACTCTTCGTCAAAATCTTGATTCCATAAACGGTGTCCCAAAAGTAACGTAAGATTGTATTACTTAAATAGAAAACATAGTTTTTTTTATCTTCATATTTCTATTTGTTCACTAGGTTTTGCCCGTGGCATGATTTGCAGGTACCTGCTACCTGTAATTTTTGCCCTTGCGCCTTATTTATTGTGATAGCAATTCTTAGTTTTCTCTTATTTCCCTCTTTCTCTCCCTTATTTCTCACTTTAAAAAAAAAAGTTAGCCTATGTCCGTCTCCAAGGTCCTAACTATCTCTGTACCGGTTAAGCCATTAAGGCGTGAAGACGTAACAAACAAACAAACTCACTAGTATTAGTTAGGATTAAATCACAAAGCACACTGGGTATGGTTGGGTTATGTATAAATAACACATCAGACAAATGGCCTCCTACATAAATGCTGCTGCTGAATTTCGTTGATGCAGTTTCGAATTTCCTCCTTCAAAGCATGAGTGGTTATGGGCTTCTTGGCTTTGTCCTTTTATTTGGGCTCTTTTAACAGTTAACGAAGTTACATCAATTTGCCGACCGTATTTTGTACGAAATTTTCGAACTGTGGCGCCAGACTTTAATTACTTTGAAATATTGTTGAATAATAGCAGCCAGTCGGCTTGACATTGAGGTTAAGCTGCGTTTGATTAGATTGGTCTGTGGATGGGTGACCACCTGTTACATACCGAGTTTCCGTCTTGAATCGGAAAACACGTTAAGCTAGGTCCCGGCTGTCAATTGTAGATTTTTGACAGTCGTTACAGATAGTCAGTGTTCCGAAAAGGGGTATCATATTACCCATCAGATAGGCAGTCGCTCCATGGGAAAATACTGGTGTTCAGCTGATGGTTCCTGCAAATAGCTGGGCGGCAGGGAACGCCCGGTGTTAACACTGTGATGATCGCCCAAAGGTCACAGTGGAGCATATCGTGCCAATCTTCCCTGCTTGATCGGATCACCTCTGTGTCTACGTAGCGGCGATCGGCGGCGGTAATCTCTCGCATCCAGCCTTCTACCGGTCTATGGTCCAGAGCGAGAGGGATCCTTCTGCGAAGTAGTTATGTTAGTGACGGAGTTGGTTTGACATTATAGAGAACGATTCTCAACACTTCTTAGCCACCCACGCCTGATATGACGCTTCCGGACGCCAGGAGCGACACAATGACTCCTGGCCATTTTAAACTTGGAACCGTGGACACTTAGCAATGGATAGCTCATAGTCCGTCCGTACTGTCACGATAGTATAGTCATAGAGTTAGTGTTCCACGCGAACGTTAAAGTGATGACTGCAAATCTGATGTCCCATCCGAGAAAAAAAAAGAAAAATGGCATCAATAATGATGCCCTACTGAATAGGTGGTAACTTGAATAGTAAGTAATAATTGAATAATCCATTCAAAGAAGGTTACTATAGCTCAATGCGAAAATATGTAGTTCTAAAAATCCTTGATCATTTGCTGTATAAAACTGCATTTCCATTTAATCACGTTTATAAACGAGTTAAATTGTAAAACCTGCATCGATTAGCGTGAACGAGAAAAGTGCAAAGGGAGTAATGGCTCCTAAAAAATTAGATCGACTGCCCGTCGGGTGTTAATTGGCAATTAGGTCTAATGGTGGGTTCAACGCTGGAATCTATGAGCGTGTGTTTTTATAGATCAAAAACGACAGAACGAAATGTCGTAAAAGTGTGGCGCTGTCTTGACATAGGAGCTTCTTTGAGCTCATTTCTTAAAATGAGTGTTATTAGACAAACGTTTTTAGAACACAAATATAACGGCAGATAATACAATAAGGGGTTCGTCAGGGGGGGGGGGGGGTTCAAGCCACATCTCACCCAATATCACGAGCGAGCAATCTCTCTTCTTTTTCCGTATAAGAATATTTTTAAATTTGGAAAAAACTGCTATAATTAAATGTAAATGTGTTTCTCAAATATACGTAAACTCTAGGCAATAATAAATATTCAATGACATTGATAAGATAATTATGTTTTTAGGGTTACACGGCCTAATTGCTAAAACGGACCCCTTATGCATTCGTTCTGCCTGTCCGTCCGCATGTCAGACATTGTTTATTTAATCAGTTGGAGAGTACCTTCATTATATTATAGCAGTATGAATTGGAACGCAAAAGGTCATGCAGGAGCGAGAGCGGTACGATGACGCACCTCTCTACGCATAATCTCAGTATGACGTCTGTTTTCGCCTTTACAATCTTTACTATTCGGTGACGATATCATTTAGCCTTCTTTTTACTGGTGGGAAATCATCAAACGACCCCCATTCATTCCCGCGCTCTGGGGGGGTAGTGTCAGACTTTTATAGACTAAAATCTACCCATGTTCCTTCTTTTGCCCTTTATGTTCCGGGGCTGCGGTATTCGAACATCCCGCAACCCCGGCAGGCGGTGGACCTGGCGGGCCCCTCTGTTTTGCTGACATTACTTTGAGGCGGCCTAAATAACCTTGCCGTGCTTTTATAATTGTGTTTTCGACTGTGCTTCATTTTTGTTTTTGGTGATTTGTCTTTTTTTTTCTTTTTGGTTAAATCAACGCAAGATGACAATGTAAATGTCAGAATATAAAACCACACAATCAATGAACAAACATATATTTTTTTGCATTTTCTCTCGCCTTTTATTTTTTTTAGGGAAATGTAATTAATGCGGTTATTTTTTATTTATTTTAAAAGGAATTTACTTATATTAATCATTACTGTGCACTATCAGGGCAGGATCCGGCCATGTTCTTTCAGCTCCATTTGGAAACTGGATTTTTTTTTTACATACCTTATAAACGCCTGTTAAGAAAGTACAATAAAAAAGACACAACCTACTCTTAAATAAGACAAGACTTTCATGAAAAAACTGTAAACTCACTTCTTAATTTCTTCTGCATACAAAAACGCTACATTAAGAGCTAAGACCCGCTATGCCCATCGTTTACACTTAGCTTTAAATGTAGTTGCAATAATTCACGTGTCCAACTCCAGAGAGTACGACGTTGATGGATAGACCCCTTAACTTAGATTATTACGATTTTCTGACCGCTTAAGTAATTCACTAGAAGTTTGGAATGCTTTGGAGGATGAAAAAGGCAGAAACTAGTTTTAGTTGCAGAACAAGAAATAATCTAAGAAGTTAAAGAAGCAAATTAGAGTGATTTCTAGTATTTGGTACCAGAATTGAGGTCCTCACGAATAAGGAAATGATCAATCAATCCTAGAAACAACTATTGAATCTATACTATATAATATAATATTATAAAGCTGAAGAGTTTGTTTGTTTGAACGCGCTAATCTCAGGAGCTACTGGTTGGAATTGGAAAATTCTTTTAGTGTTGGATAGTCCATTTCTTGAGGAAGGTTATAGGCTATATAACATCACGCTACGACCAACAGGTGCTGAGCAGCGCGGGTGAAACCGTGGGGAACAGCTAGTATACTATAGATCGAGATACTATATCGAACATCGTGACATCTACAAACCAGCACTGGTTGCAAATTGTGAATTCCAGTCATTATCCTCATAGGGGTGAATGCTTGCATTGAACTTTATAGGTTAACTAGCTTCCGCCTGCGACTTCATCCGCGTGGCTACTTTGGGCTAACACTAACTTTAACCCGCGTGATGATCGAAAAAAAAAAGATCTTTCTCTCCCCTTTTCTTTCCTCTTTCTCACTTTTTTAAGCTTTGTCCGTCTCCAGGGTCCCAACTATCTTTTTACCAGAATTCATTAAAATCGGTTTAGCTATTTAGGCGTGAAGACGCAAGAAACAAACAAACAAACTCACTTACGTTTTTAAATATTAGTAAGGATAACTGGTTACTGAACGATTTAATTTGCCAAGGCGATTTGATCAAACACTGCAAAAGCAATCAGCAGGGTTACCATGGCATCTTAAAACAGTATCAATTCCAGTTAGGGAAAGAGATGGAGCTATACAGGATGTGTCGTACTATCTCTTTAATCATGCCACGGTAGGCAGATGAAAATGAAAAACAAATATCTCAAAAATAAATGGCATATAGGACCAGAACAACTATAAATTATTAGAAAAATACAATAAAACAAAACTAACTACTTATTCCTTTATAAAAATCCCTAACTTTCCTCAAAGGATTGAGATATAGAAATGTTGGCACAAAAACTTGTAAGGAACTATTTCTATTCATGTGACGTCATCACTATTGACTTCTGACATCTGTCACCCGTGCCTTCGAATTTTGAATATGTTTTATTTATTCATAACTCTGCGATGTCATTGATTTCCACTGTTCTGGTTTATTTCGTGGAAAATGTGATTCAATAGATTTGAATAGTTTATTTTGTATTGATTTTACTGAAGTTTAAGCATGTCGATGTGGCGATGGTGATGATGATCTTTCGGCTTATAAATAGTTGACACAGTAATAAGTTGGGGAAAATTTGGTCTAGCAGTAGGGAGTAAATACCTATATACAGGGTTTTACAACTGCCCATGATACTTTGGATGGGAAATTTTCTAATAACTTCCTAGGGTTCCAGCTTTCAGACTTGTACTGACTAAGACCCATCCATGTTCCTTATATTGCCCTATATGTTCCAGGGCCGCGGCATCTTTTTTGATCAACCCGCAACCGCGGCCGGTGCCCATGACACTTTGATGAATGATTCATACATATGTATATCCCTGATAGAAGTTTCACAGTAATTCACTGACACAATTAAGCAGCGCTTTTATAGCATAACTAGCTTTCGCCCGCGGCTTCGCCCGCGTTAAATTTGGGGTAATACAGTTCGCCTTGCGCCTTATTGATTTGTAATAGCAACGCTTAGTTTTCCCTTTTCTTCCCTCTTTCTCCCGCACATCCCACTTTTTTTAATAAAAATTAGCCTATGTCCGTCTCCTGGTTCCCAACTATCTCTGTACCAAAATTCATCAAAATCGGTTTAGCCATTAAAGCTCACGCTTTAAGAGGTAACAAACAAACTCACTTTCGCTTTTATAATATTAGTAAGGATTCGTCAATACCGTATTTAAAACACGCGATCTGGGAACAAAAGTTCACATTTTTATCAACTGTTGGCAAATTGTCAATCGGGTCTCCGATTTCCTGGTGCGGTTTGCATGAGAATTGAAACACAAACCAACAAACTCTGTGACGATTACTTTTTGAACGAATAGTCGCCACAGCACTATTCAAACTTAATCAATTGTGGCTTTCTGGTTTTTACACTGTGTGGAACAGAACTGAAGGTGAACTAAGAGAATAATTTGTTTGAGGGTTAGATTTTTATAGCCTGTGGTTGTTTGCTATTCCTTTTTGTGAAATGGAACCTAAAATTGCTATTTAATAGCTTTTGCCTGCGGCTTCGTTTGCGTTTAATTCGGTAAAACACCTGTAGTTTTTGCCCTAGCACCTTATTTATTGTAATAGCAATGCTAAGTTTTCCCTTTTCTTCCCTCTTTTTCCCTCATTTTCAGTCTTTTTTTTTTAAAAGTTAGCCTATATCCGTCTCCAGGATCGCAACTATCTCTGTACCAAAAATCATCAAAATCGGTTTAGTCATGTAGGCGTGAAGACGTAACAAACAAACAAACAAACTCACTTTCATTTTTATAATATTAGTAAGGATTTAAACAAGGTTGGTGTCATAAAATGATGAATGTAAAATGATGAGCTACTGAAAGTGCATGTTTTAAATACTTGACATGCTTGTATTAGTTCACCTGTAGGTAATTAATTGTAAAAACATCTTAGAAGTTAAATTGGACTCGATAAGTGGGTGGTGGGTGGGGTTTGTTTCCAATAAAGCTGCAATTTTGTCACGTCATTTCAAAAAAAGGCGAAAAATTAGATATAAGACGTCTTTGACAAAAAATTTAAATGACTGGCACAAAACAAATTATGGCCACATGTATACATTTATGTCAATCAAATTTATGTTGACTATGACCAGCATAATAAAAATCCATACCTTGAAACGTATTTTTTTAGTTTCTTTATAATTTGTTATCCTATTTAGTTCTCCTGGTGTGAAGGTAGGACTGATCAGTAGGATACTGTTTTTGATCAAAGACTACTGTTTAGTAATATCTGGACTATTCAGGATGGTGAAGGGCAGGGCGTTTTTTTAGGACTGCCTCTCGTAATGTGACGTTCAAAAAATGCTGATAATCAGCCTAATTTGAATAAATGGATTTTGATTTTATAATATATTAATATATAATATATAGATATAATACTACAGTTTGTATATTCAGGCTGTTTATGAAAACTGATTACAATTGCTTCGAGCCACCAGCATACTAGTAAAGTACAACGTCAAAGTCACTCATATATCTATAGTAATAAGTAGTAGTATAGCTATAGTATGTGCCTATAAACCAAACAGACTTTGATCAAAAGCCAGTGCCATCAAGTCAATTGACACGTCGAAATGATGTACGACACGCCTAGCTATCAATAATCGAGCCGATCAAACGTCAAAGGGTTCCCGTAATTCGCCACATTAATTAATAAGAACACAGCTCTGTTAATTTTGATACGTCCGGGTAATCTCTTTGAAAATTAATTCGGTCCTCGTTAGCGAAGATTCGAGCGAATGAAACTATGAACTATTGAACGGAATTTGGTTAATTTGGCGTAGATTTGTCGCCGGTGATTTGGTGTTTAACGATGTCAGCCATTTGATTGGGTGCTTGAACTAAATTAAAAATGTATAATTAATGTTTTTATCTCTGGAAGTTGACTTTTCGTTATTTACTTTTGTTCAGATTTTTTTTTTGGTCTTCTTCCGCTCTGGGCGGAGCGGAAGGGAGTGTCAGACTTGTATTGGCTAAAACCCACCCATGTTTCTCCTATTGTCTTTTGTTTACTGGTTCCGCGTCTTCTCTTTCGAACCAACCCCGGCAGGCAGTGGCTCAGACGGGCCCTTTGAACAGTACGCGCCATTGACACCTACGGACGGTCAGCTATCTATTGCCCACCGTCCACAGGCTTGCGCCAACGGTGGCCGTGCGTCCGTGATATCAGATCATCAAACAGTTCTTTTGAAATACTGAAAAACTTTTTAAGAAGATCAAGCCTTGATCACCAATTTAAATATAGTGCAGTGTTGTATAACAAAAATGTTGTTCGTCAAGATTATGTCTCACCGTGCCAAAACGTATTCATGCCTATAAAGTACCCATCACTTACCATGCTGTAATAAATAAGTAGGAAAACCTCTTTTAATTTTAACTTGATCGTGATGAAGTAACAAAAAAAAAATTGTCAACCCTTCTCATCAATCGATAATACAACTAGATAAGCGTAATGTAATAGGAGATTATGTATGACAGCAGATATCTATTTCCCTGTTCGTTTTACTGGCCACGCGATCCAGTAATCAGTTGCTTCTGTTGTGTACGATCTAATAGGATAATGATATTGATTACGTTGTAGTTGATATTGATTTGAGTTTATTGTTATGCTTGGCTTGCTGATTATCTTCTATGTTTGACTTCTATGTTATACTAAGGTCGATGTAATTGTGGTTAAATTTTGATTTGGGGGCGCAAACTAGGTCGGACCTGTGGATGGGTAGCTCACCGTCCGTCCGTTTTTTGACGACAGGCCTTCTGCGGCGCGTTAGTGTTCCTTCGCGCGCTTCAAAGACGCGCGATGTCAGCAAAGCAAAGGCAAGAACAGAGCAAAGAGATACGGTGTCCCCGGAACGTAAAGGGCAATAGAAGGAACATGGGTGGGTCTTAGTCAGTACAAGTCAGACACTCCCCCGCTCCGCCCAGAGCGGGGGAAGTTATTTGATGATTTCCCATCCGCAAAAATGAAAAACAAGGCGCAAATTACTTCGCTGTATTAAAATTGAAAAACACTTATGTTGTTTCTTTTGTAAACTTAGTTCTACCGTGGAGAAGTAAATTATTATTTAAATCGTGCTACTATATTAAAAGTATCTGCGTGCAGTATTTACCAAGTATACGGTACTCATAACGAGTTATAGTCACAAATGAAGTGTCGTAAACATTCATCAACAATTTGAAGAAGTGTCGTGTCAGTCTTTTGTTTGGTCTACCACGTACGATGCGTAGGAAGAGATAAGCCGCGAGCAACTTACTCGTCTTCATATCATAGCTAGACGAATAATGAACGAACATGTCTGAACTTTAGTGTACAAACGCGAAGATGCAGATATTGCGATCCTCTGATTGTACAGACGCCAGCAGGTCAAGCTACCCGAAACTGTCAATTTTTCCCAATGAACCTTGAACCTAATATCCTTACTAATATTATAAAAGCGAAAGTGAGTTTGTTTGTTTGTTTTTTGTTTGTTTGTTTGTTAGTTACCTCTTCACGCTTTAATGGCTGAACCGATTTTGATGAATTTTGGTACAGAGATAGTTGGGAACCAGGAGACGGACATAGGCTAATTTTTATTTTAAAAAAGTGGGATATGAGGGAGAACGAGGGAAGAAAAGGGAAAACTTAGCGTTGCTATTGCTATTACAAATCGATCAGGCGCAAGAGCAAAAACTGCAGGTCTGCTTGGTGTGTTATACCGAATTTAACGCGAGCGAAGCCGCGGGCGAAAGCTAGTTTTAGAAATAAAGACGAAAATCTATCAAAGAAATCTGACAGATTGTAGTAGCTTGATGTGCAGGCGTCTGTACGTTTCTCTTAGTCGCAGAACATGTTGAAGTGGATATTCGAATTTCTGAAGTACCTTACAAAAGCAAAGCAAGTAATTATGGAGAAGAATGTAGGGAAGTATGGTTATCATTTTTCACTTTAGTTAGATTAAATGTATTTATTTAACAATAATTGTTGAACAGTAAAAAAGATACGAAATTTGAGTACAAGGGCACTGCTTATCTTTTAAGATTTTTTTGGCAGCAGATCTGCGAAAGCAGATATTAGAACGAAATGTAGATGTTAGTGTGTGAGAGTGTACGAGAAAAATATGTGTGTGTCTTTGTGTGTGCCTCAACCTATTATTATTAACTTAATTTATGATTAAATATTAATAAATACATAATGTAAATACAATGACAAATATTTTTCCATATCACATATTTAAAATAGGAAGCTGAAAATCAATTTAAATGGACTGTCAAAACAATATTCGATATAGTATCTACAAACAGTTATCTGAATAGAACCTTTCCAGTTTCCAACTTTAACGAAGGTACAAAACACCGGGTTCTAATTAATGGTCCCCGGGGCTGTGCAATTGATACTTTCCGTGTTTTCATTTACAAATCACTTTTTGGTCGATTTAGCTTTCATGAATCATATAAATTTAACCAATTAAGCTGATAGCGATAACTCTTATAAAGTATATAGTACTAGGTTTCGCCTGCGACTTCTTCTGCGTGGCATAGTTACTTTGTGCTTATGCTAACTTTAACCCGCATGATGTCCCCTTTCTTCCCTCTTTCTCCCCCTTTTCTAACTTTTATTTTTAATTAGCCTATGTCCGTCTCTAGGGTCCCATCTATCTCTGTATCAAAATTCATCAAAATCGGTTTAGCCATTAAGGCGTGAAGACGTAACAAACAAACTCTTTTTCACTTTTATAATATTAGTAAGGATAAGTAAGGATTATTACGTCCTATTGACCACGTTCCACGTTACTGAATGACTTTTAACGTTTGAATGACGCGTATTTTTTTTTCTTTAAGTGAAAATAATTGATGTGATTGGCTAAAACACCAAGTAACTCCGAGCAGAACCAACATCGATAAAAGTGAGCGATTAATTATTTAATCGATCTCAACTATCTCATGAATATCGAATGCAAATGTTTGTGCTCCAATTTCGAATCGATTCCATTAATTATAATGGTGATGACAACACTGACTAGCTTATAATGTTTAGTTGTCTGATATTTGGCATGTTATTAACGCAAAATTAGACACAGCTGCCGACAAAGTCTGTAGTTTAGAATGCTTTGATTATAATTATTGCAATGGCCGCAAGCTGTTCAATTAATTTTGGATTTTCCAATCATGTTTTGGTATTTTTCTGTTTATTGCTTTTAGAAAAATATGTAGTTGAAACGTTATAAAGTATTATTATGTTTTATGCTTTGCATCTGACGGCCATTCTTTTAGTTGATTGCAATTATTTCTCAACGATTCCTTTATTTTTAGCGCTAAATTATTCTAACCCATATAAAAACCGCTACTGTGAAAATTAATATCCAATTAGAGTAAATATACTTTAGTCGTAATCGAATATGATGTATGTACACACAAACAAATCCCACCTAAATACCGATGGAATACAAAAACTATCAATTCGGCAACCGCAAAACAGGATGGTTTGTATCAAAACTATCGCCAACCGCAAAAATCAACCAACCCAGGACGCGAATAAGCTCTAACCAACCAACCTCATCGATTCACTGCCTATGTTAATTATCAAATGTAATTGCGACAGCCACAGCTGAACAATCGTTTCAGATTTATTAGATTTACTAATTAAATTCTATTTGTACGGACTGATTACGTTGTGGTTTTAGGAAGTGGATTGAACTCATTGTTTCAGTTTGTTGCTAATTGCGTCATTGTTCATGATACCGTATAAATCTGCTTTCAAATAGAAAATGTTAAGGAAAAGTTTTAATGCGTGGTGTGTATTTTACGATGCTTTATCGCAAAACTGTGAAGTAGAGCTCCTTTTATTTTCGTATGAGAAATCATCTATTGTCTTCTCCTGCCGGAGTGGAGACAAGTAAGACTTGTACTGACTAAAACCCATCCATGTTCCTTCTTTTGAACTTTGTGTTCTGGTGTCGCAGTATCTCTTTTAATGCAACCCGCTGCTCCGGCAGACCAGTTTTATATTATGCCCTTTGCCCGGCAGGTTGTGGCTGAAATCTCTTTTTTGTGCGCGTAGGACACGAACACATCGTCGATACGACTATAAGAGAGCTTTCGTCAAGGTCTAGTTACATGCCTGTCTTATTTATGAGTCAACTTTAATACGTGTTGGTAGTAGCAAAGTACGTAGTTCCGCCTGGAGGACACGGCTGAGCACACTGTCATATTTATATACCAACTATAATAAATTATACTTTAGTAAGAAATGTAATTTGTCTATCCAATCCTTTTTCCAAACTGTATAGTTTTATACTGTGATTACAGACATTCACCACTGACTCGACATAAACCCTTATCTCCATCCAAAATAGTGCTAAGGACCCATCAATGAATATAACATACCTATATGACGTGTTAAAGGGCTCTTCCACACAATCTTGCAAGTGTGATCGACCTCTAACGCCGCCATCATCGTTAACCCATGGAGCAACATATGATAATGGCGCCGAGAGCAATCAAGAGATTGATATCTATATCAAGTTTGTTTGTATGCTAAATAGCGCGTTTAGTGGTCAAAGTATTTGTATAGAGCTGTGAATACCTTGTACTTTTAGTTGCTGTATTAATTTATTTGTGTTTCTAATAGATGGCATATGCCTTCTTATTTCCAGAACTTCTTAACAGACGTGAGTTACTGTTGATTTTATTTATGGTCTGTGAGTAATAGGGTCAATGGGTGGGATACAAATAAACACAGCTTTTGTTTTATTATTATTTAATATGTATTACAATACCTTATTCTCTAAACAAGACTATAATTGCGAGGTAACACAGTATGTCACTACATTTGTGTCTTAGCTAAGATGGTAAAAAGGATACTTTGTAGTACTTATTTTATTCAAAAGTCTAAAACCCCCATTAAACAAACTAACTTCATGACAGGCCGGGCGTTTGAGAGAGAGAACCTCAAACCAACCTAGCCGCCGCGGGAGACGCCCCGGGCGCCGTCGGGCGCCGCGATACGAGTCCCTGCCACCGTAGATGCGGGCCTGTGGACGGTGAGCAATGGGTGGCTCACCGTCCGTCCGTCTACAGACTGACGACAGGCCGTGTCGACGGCGCGTTAGTGTTCCATGTGCGCCTCAAAGAGATGTCAGCAAAGCAGAGGGGCTTGCCAGGGCCTCCGCCTGCCGGGGTTACGGGTTGTTCGAAAAAGATACCGCGGCCTCGGAACGTAAAGGGCAATAGAAGGAACATGCGTGGGTTTTAGTCAGTAAAAGACTGACACTCCCCCCCCGCTCCGCAGAGAGCGGGAGAAGTTATTTGATGATTTCCAACCCCACAAAAAAGGTACTATAATGATTTGGTTGTGTATTTAAATTATATGATTATAATTTAAATTATATTTTAAGTTAATTGTTACACTTTTTGTATCAAACCTATCTTATATTTTGCCTAAGTTCTTTCTTTAAAACGACCTGAGTATTTGAACATTTAGAACCAGCCAGCATTGTTTAGGGTATAAAACCTCTTACTTTGTACCACTTGGGCATAATAAAAATTATCTACAAAGTTTACAAAAATATGTATATTAAAGTAGGCAAGGAAAAGGCTGACGTGTAAAAAGGCTTTTGTAAATGTAAACTTTGCAAAATTCGTAGTGTATGACGACGTGGTCCGACGGGCTCGGGCGGGTTGCGAACTATTGCGGAACTAAAGTTCCGACGTGCCCGGAATAATTGTTGCTATAAACACGTAAATGGTTTTTTTATGGACTTAGTTTTGAGCATATGAAACATTGTTTATGGTATGAGTTGTAAAATAAACAGTCTTTGATTTAGTTTATACTTAGTTCGTGAGCAAGAAACCGGCAAAACATTTTTGCCACTCAATCTTATTGAAATCTTATCTCAGTAATTTACAAACGTTTTTGAGGTCGAGTTGTTAGTAGCTGACTTGTTGCTTGTCAATCCTACTAATATTATAAATGAGAAAGTTTGTGAGTATGGATGTATGTTTGATCCTCTTTCACGTCAAAACGGCTGAACGGATCTTGATGAAATTTGGCACAGAGGTAGATTATAGTCTGGAATAACACATAGGAACTTTTTAGGGCGAAGCAGCGGACGCCAGCTATATTAATATTTTTAAGAATTATTTTACACCCACCCCTGTGCATATGTCGATGCCATTTGATCTTGTTCCGGGATTCAAATCAAATCAAATCATTTATTTCAATTAGACCATTACAGGCACTTTTAAATGTCAAGAAACAAAATGAATCTACAGTCTGTTAAGGCTTTGCTTTGCTATAGGAACCAGCCCGCGAGCTTAACTTGTAGCTTTAAAAGTCACCAAATAATAACCCAACAAGGCCTATTCCTTTCCTCTCTCAATGACGCCCTAAGCCCGAGACCCGTAACTAGGGGGTGCCCTTAGCGCGCGGTATTCGATATTAAGAAGTAGTTGGTAGCCCTGCTACCCTACCATGACGTGGTAAAGCAGAACTTATTCCGCTGAGGGAAAGGGACAGAGCTATACAGGGTGTCTAGCACCATCTCTTTCACTCAGTGGAATAAGTTCTGCTTTAAGATGTCATAGTAGGCCTACTGGGGCCTTAAATACATTTGAGGTCACCATAGGACAGTTCCGTTAAGCAGTGCTAAACCTCTTTGAGTTTAATTGCGAGAGGAGATATAAAATTAAAAAAAAAAAAACAAATCTGTAACAAGCATTAGATTCAATGTTTAAAAACAAAAACAAACTTAAAGCATGATTAATTTTACATGAATGGACTAAAAGAACGTAGTCCGTTCTTTCCTCCACAGACCTCCAAAAAAAGAGATGGTTTCTATGTCGCTGTACCTTAGAATAAAATGTTGGTGTATGTGTGTTATAATATCTCTATATCGATAAATTAGTTACAAACAGAGTATTCTTAGGAGTAATCAAGATATGCTAATAGTCATCTTTGATAGTCAAACGCTATGCAGATGCCTTCTATATACGGTCATCAGCAGGGATATCTGACCACGACGGGTGGAATACAGATAGTTATAGTTAATTGTGCATTTCATGACGTCACAATGTTAATGTATTGTAGTTATATTGTGTGTTGTGAATTATGTATTAATGTTTTTTTTTTTTAGGGCAAGTATGTTTTTTAGTATAAAGCCATCAATCATTTATTATGTACTAGCTTTCGCCCGCGGCTTCGCCCAAACAACAAACAAACTCACTTTCACTTTAATAATATAATGTATAATATTAGTAAGGAAGTAAGGATAATGCTTTATGTAGTTATATGTGTAATTTAAATGTGTTTATTTTTTTCGTTTTTGTTTGTAGTTTGAAGCTAGTTCGATTTTTGAACCAGATCGTATTTTTGAAACCGGTATGTAATAATCTTTCATTTTTACATACTGTTTGTTTGTTACCTCTTCACGCTTTAATGGCTAAACCGATTTTGATGAATTTTGGAACAGAGATATTACAGAGATATTGGGAACCAGGAGACGGACATAGGCTAATTTTTATTAAAAAAAAAGTGGGATGTGAGGGAGAAAGAGGGAAGAAAAGAGAAAACGTAGCGTTGCTATTACAAAACAATAAGGCGCAAGGGGAACTGTGTTACCCCAAATTTAACGAGGGCGAAGCCGCGGGCGAAAGCTAACACCTTATATTCTAGTGTACATCAGTGGTAATTAGTTTTGAAGCCATTTTATGGTGATTTAAAATGACTGGTTTAAATTTTAAGTTTTTGGTTATTTGACGTGTTTTGTACGGTGTCATCTTTGTTTTTTTTAATGGCTCAGATTTTTGTTTTGATCATTTCAGACCATTTATATTTTGGTAACGTTTTGTTATGTTTGAAAGGTTCCATCTTGTTTTTCCCTGTGTGCGATCAAGGGTGTAATTTTTTTCTGATCATAGACATATTTATCAAAGGAAAATATTTTACTTCTCCCACTTGAGATTTCGTTTTCAATTTTGGAAGGAATTACAGCTGGGGTTGAAATATAAATAATATATAATGAAATATGAAATATAAATTAATATAAATAATGACTGGCATCTGATATATTATCTGGTGTTTTATGCTGAGGTTCTTCAACATTGAAAGCTGCATTGATTTGTGTTGTATTTTCTAAATGATATGTACAAAGCCATTGAACCCATCTTGGCACTTAGTTTTTGAGCCAACAATGAGAAGATGGGATTATTATACTTAATATTAGATCTAAGTATGTAACGTCTCAGCATATTTTGTCCAATATCTCAATTTTTGTTTTTTTTTTCTATCTACTTGCGGGTTCCGACCCCTTTTTTCATAGCTTGACGCTTCATGTAGAATAGCCAATATTATTTGTCCATTAATATTTTACATAAATCGAGTGAAGCAAGTTATTGCTTGTATTAATTACCACCCGCTGGGCAATAATGTGATTTGAATTTGGAACTATAAAAACAAAGGCGCGTTCCACTTTACGATCACAATGCCCAATACACTCTTTTAACCGCTCCATTTGACGTCTACAAACGTTGTTGTAGCGGTGAAAACGTCACTACTGAAGTTATAATTGAAAGTATTTTTTTCAATAGTTGTCAATAACGTAACGTTATTTAATAATTAAACAATTTTCATAATCAGGCACAATATATTTTATTCATGAAGGGCATTTAAATTTAGGAAGTGATGATCTAAACTCTAACCTAAAAAAGTGAAAGTATACACAAAAATTAATCAATTCTATGATAAAAATCAGGATAAATTAGTTTTCAGCATTGCAGCAACAATATAACAATTCAAGTATTAACTACCTAGGTATCTAAATAAATTGAATTGCGGTTGGAGCTATAAACAACAATAAAACAAAGCAAAACCCAGCGAATCAACATCAACCCAGATTTTAACGTCTCACGCATAAGTAGGCAAGTGACAACTTGCTAGAGACATTAAAGTTATCCCTCCGTCCTTCTCGTAGAACATTAAGCAAAGCCTCAAATTTTATGTCCTATACAGATGCCACTAGTCAAACGAAGTACCCATTCGGCGCATACGTCGCCTTGTTTTACGGTACTTCAAATTTCCGACATTAATGTTGTAGCTTGATTGAAGTGCTGGCAGTTATTTAATATTCCACAGGAATTTATGAAAGACGCTGGAGCTAGTTGCTAAATAATAATAGCCGGGTTAATCTTGTGATCTCCTGATGTGTCTAAATGCCTATGGGTCAATATATCTTAGTCTACCTTACTTTTTTTTTGTTCTTTTTTTCTGTGTTATGTTTTTTTTTGTATTGTGTCTTTTCCTGCATTAAATAAATGAAATTTCTATCTATCTTTAAGCCTTGCTAGCCAATGACTGTCCACGAATGGGTCCATTACATACCGATACGTACCTTGGTCCCAGTTAACATGTGTAGATCTTTGACAGTTAGTAAGTGGCTTGAAAGTCTAATAACCAGACTTACCGAGGGATTTCGTAGTACCCAGTACTAACTGGGCTGTAGAGATTAGATAGGCAATCGTTTCATGTAAAATACTGGTACTCATTTGGATCCAGTTACTCTGTAAGCTTACGCTAACGTAGTTGGGAAGTGGCTAGACTTCAAATAATTAATTTTCTATTTTTATAACCCTCCTTCTAAACAACGTTTCTTAATAAGCTATATCTGTATTGTAACCAATCAAAAAAATCCTGAAACGCGGTGAAAACATTTTAACATATTTTTATATTGTGTTCATTCCGAATCATGGTTCAGTGGACGATAAGTAACAGTTTAGCAAATATAAAAACACAGTACTGTATATTAAAACTAGCAGGCTCTATATAAAATTAAAACTTATCGTAGGAGGATATGGCACCATAGACCACATTCACACAGTGAGGCAGATTATACAGAAGTCCGAAGAGTATAATCAGCCCCTGTGTCTGGCTTTTGTGGACTATGAGAAGGCCTTTGCCTCTGTCGAAACCTGGGCTGTTCTGGAATCCTTGCAGCGATGCCAAGTAGACTATCGTTATATTGAGGTGTTGAGATGTCTGTACGAAGCCGCCACCATGAGTGTCCAAGTACAGGACCAGCAGTCTAAACCGATCCAATTGCGCAGAGGAGTGAGACAGGGGGATGTTATATCCCCGAAACTGTTCACCAGCGCGTTGGAGGATATGTTTAAGACGCTGGACTGGAAAGGAAAGGGCATTAACATAAACGGCGATTACATCTCACACCTACGATTCGCAGATGACATAGTCTTAATGGCGGAGTCGCTAGAGGAGCTGAACCGGATGCTGGACGGCCTAGCTTCAGCCTCGCGACGTATCGGTCTTGGCATGAATCTGGATAAAACCAAAGTCATGATAAATGGGCACATTGATCCGATGCCGGTCGTCGTACATGGTCACCTTCTCGAAATCGTTTCTGAGTACACTTACCTCGGGCAGATTCTGCAGTTAGGTAAAAACAGTTTCGAGAGGGAGGCCAAGAGGAGGATCCAGCTGGGCTGGGCAGCGTTTGGGAAACTACGCCGAGTCTTCTCGTCATCCGTGCCGCAATGCTTGAAAACGAAAGTCTTCAACCAGTGCGTCCTACCCGTCATGACCTACGGAGCCGAGACATGGACACTCACGGCAGGGTTGGTCCACCAGTTCAAAGTCGCTCAGCGAGCTATGGAGAGAGCTATGCTCGGAGTTTCTCTGAAGGATAGAATCCGCAACGAATACATCCGACAGAGAACCAAAGTTATCGACATAGCTCAAAGAATCAGCAAGCTGAAGTGGCAGTGGGCTGGCCATATCTCACGAAGAACCGACAACCGTTGGGGTAAACGTGTTCTTGAGTGGAGACCGCGACTCGGCAAGCGTAGTGTAGGACGCCCTCCGACCAGGTGGGATGACGATCTAAGAAAGACTGCAGGCAGATGCTGGATGCGGCAAGCTGAAGACAGGGCGCTATGGCGCTCATTAGGGGAGGGCTATATCCAGCAGTAGACTAATATAGCCTGATTATGATGATGATTTCTAATGAAGTCTTTCATTGTCCACGTTAAAATAAAAACTGATAAATAACATTTTGACTTTTTTATTATGCTAATTGGTTGTTTCCATACATACGTAATTGTCTTACTCCATCGTTAATGTAACCTGGTCCAAAACTGATAAATCCGCTCTAAATCGGTCCGCGAAAGTCCCAAATCTGAACCTAAAGCGATAATTACTCCGGGTTGTTTGAAAAAGATACGCGGAACAGTCAGTAAAAATCGTACACTCAGCTTCGCTCAGAGCGGGGTATTTATTATTTAATGTTTTCCCATTCGCAAAAAAAGGTATTTCAACGTTCAACAGCTCATTCCTCCCCTTTACCTGAAACGGGGTTTACCGTAAGCAAACCGTCTCTACTGGGATGTTTTTGTAGAATGCAATTGTGTCCCCGCACACCAGCTAGAAGTGATGAGTTGGAACACCGTGTGGTTTAAGTGAGTAAGAGTCAAATAAACTTCTCCGCCGTCCCATAGCGGTGGACATCCATCGAGGATTTCCACACGAAAAAAAAAGGTTAGATGGACAGGTGTTACCACGTTTCAGTACTTCGTTCAGAACCACCCGACTACGACTTCACGCATTGCCGGGTATAGGACCCTCATTGCTAGTGCTAAACTCGTCCAGGGTATTCCCGCGATGGCAGCAATTTCGTTTGCCCATCTCGCCGCCGGGTGTCCAACACTTCTAAATGCCAGTCCTAGGACGCCACTCAGTCACAGCTTTACTCTTCCTGCCCTCATTGCGCCTTGCTAGGTACCCTGTCCAACTCCATTTGACAACAAATACCTGTACATAGAACATTTTCAGCGGTAATCAGAAATATGTGTCCCCTCCACCCTGTACGTAAGGTTTATATTTCATCGTTATCATTTCATCAATTTAGTTGTACATAATAATCAAGATCATAGCAACATTATTTAGAACGAAAATAATCCTCTCAGTTTACTAAATTATACTCCAGCCAAATCTTTTGAAATGAAATACTAACTATGATTTAATATTTCGCAAATCTGATAAACCTATCGAAATCAAAGGAATGTCTAAATTACCTAAATTAAGTTAATTTTATTGCGATTTGGTTTCGCTTTGTGCTGTTAGGCGAATAACTAGGCTTTTATGATAATAAATAGATCTTAATTTGGTTTTAGATGTTTTGATCTTTAAACGTAAAATTAAATTGTTCCATTTACTTGCTCTTTTTCGGGCAAGTTATGGGAAAATTCTGAAACGACATTTTCATATTCAATTTGTTTACATTATAATAAGGTATGACGTTTTAAACCAGTCTTTTTTTCTGTGTGGGAAAGAGAGCTTCGTGTATTGCTCTGTCTCAACAAAGATGGAATGATACTAAAACAATCCTACTTCATGGTAATCCTGATCAACATTACCTTCACTCATTTCGTTCATCATTCTTTGCGCAAAACTCCCTGCTGCGACGCACACTAACACACTGTTTCAGCAGTAGGGGTCAGTTTGTAAAACTGTGGGACAGGATCTGTGACAATGCTTACAGTACGGCCAACGAGAAGCGATACCAAATGTAAATAAAACCCATGCTAAAACCCCATCTAAAATGGCTGCCCGAATGTTGACGAACCCGTCTTAACGTTGTCATGTTTTTGTCGGGAGAACGAGACATTACGACAAAGGCACAAGATGGAAAGAACTAAATATTAGTTTGTCAACGCCACAGTTGTTCTTTAGGTTAATGACCATTCGTATCGCTGCTAGTTGGCCTTACTTTAGTATGGAAAACAAAGATAGTGTATTTTTTTTTCATAAACTTCCTTGAAAACTGGTTCTTATAAAGTACACTATGATTAGGTTTGATTTGCAATGTATTTCACACGTGTTTTTTTCTCATTTATCGCAACAAGGGTTTTATTTTTTTCTGTTTTATCGCGGATACTATTAACAACTGCTCAAATTTGTTTTGAGCAAGGAGGCGCTTATTTTGAAGGCCTTCATATAATGTGATTTGCTTATAACAACAAATTCACATTTGTTTGAGTTCGAAATCCAAAAATATTTAAATTTCTTCTTTTTAATATTATGCTGTGTAGTGATGTCATGCTCTTGTTTCTCCTTCAATATAAGAGCGCGGTTAAAAAACAAATTATATCATAGTTTTATATTGATTAATGAAAAAAGTACTTTTTGTTCTGTTATTTAATTTCTCCGAAGTGTATTGAATAACGTCAATAAATTCACGTGAGAATTTGTCACTGCTGTTCTCGGCATTAAATATATATCTTCACACAATTTTCTCCATTAGATTTCACGGACTTCGTCAACAAGGGGATTTAACTGATACCATAATGTAACATGTACCAATATACGTGGACCCGCACACATATGAGTAAAATCGACTTCTGATTAATCATGTTATAGACTAGATCAATTTAAAAAGACTTTAGCAACTCGTGTATCTATTTAAATTGATATTTTTTTTTATTGAAAACTAGAAAAAAATACGTCGCTTAAAAGGTATTTTATTTTCTTACTAGCTTTTGCCCGCGGCTTCGCTCGCTATAAATTTGGGGTAACACAGTTCCCCTTTCTTGATTTACCTGCTAACAGTAGTTTTTGCCCTTGCGCCTTATTTATTGTAATAGCAATGCTAAGTTTTCCCTTTTCTTCCCTCTTTCTCCCTCATATCTCAATCTTTTTTTAAATATTAATGTCCGTCTCCAAAATTCATCAAAATCGGTTTAGCCATTGACGCGCGAAGACGGAGCAAGCAAACAAACAAACTTTAATTTTTATAATATTAGTAAGGATTTTCAGTAAAATAATACATAAGATAAACCTAATAAAAGCAATTAGACATCAAATGAAAAGAGCTTTATTAATACAGACCTAGACTTGTCAAGAAATACAATTACATTTATGATCATTAAATGAGAGAGGACACAAGAGCCCATGGCTTCGTAATTAATTATTAAGGCGCCCTAATTACAAACATGACAGGTATAATCTTTGTCGCCTGTCTCATATTATTTACATTTGTTGTATATGCTACATGACAAATAAGATATACTTATTTTGATAAAAGAAATGTTACCGAGAAACTATTCTGTAACGTGGGATGTACAGACGCCTGCACATCAAGCTACTACAATCTGTCAGATTTCTTTAATAGATTTTCGACTTTATTTCTAAAGAATTAGGTTCAAGGTTCATTGGGAAAAATTTACAGTTCGGGTAGCTTGACCTGCAGGCGTCTGTACAGACTGATGGTCTTAAAAAAAAGTCTTTTTTGCGGATGGAAAATAATCAAATACTTTTCCGCTTTGGGCGGAGCGGGGCGGAGTTTCCGACTTACTAACCCACCCACGTTTCTTCTTTTGCCCTTAATGTACCGGAGTTGCGGTATCTTGGGGTAACATTCTGAATGATAATTCAAATCAAGTTGAAAACCTATTATACCTACATATTGTACCTATTATACAACAGTGACATCGTTCAGTTTATCAATCCGAGAGAAAATTAAATTTTGAACCTCACCCAGAGCGGAGCAAAAAAAATACCCATTCCTTCATTCCTTCACGCACAAACAAAGTATAACAACTGTTTCCCTAACCAAGATATTATTTACTCGTGTGTCCTTTCCGAGAAAATATTTAAAATGCGCACCTCTATCTTTTGGTCCATTACACATTCAAAGATAAATTTTCCATTAGATGGCACAAAGAAGGCTTCACACCGGCCGCGCAGGTAAATAGGCGTTTGAACGAGAGTCCGGACAAAATCGGCGTCTTCCTCTCCCGTCCGAGACCCCAATAATGGTTATGGCGGATTATTCCTTACTGCCCCACCAAGTTGTACATTCACCGAACAAAGTGTACCTAATGTTGCGAGTACGAGAAAATCTTTGAAATTCAATAAAACTCATTTTCAATAGCATTATTTTTTTTGGTTATTTTATTTGAGATTCACTGTGGGTATTATAATGTGTTTGTTTTAAAATTCAAAACTGGTTACCTGATCAATTAATAGGACGAAGCGCACATTTTGAACAACTGCACTGTATGGGTAGGACAATTTTGTGGAACATAGTGGAATAATCCATAATGGCTTGTACGTCCAAAATGTGGCCTCTGAATGTACCAATTTACCCTTCCAGTGGCCCGGCCCGGGTATCTTCGGGTAAAAGAGGCCATTCAATCTCCAGTACACCGGAAGGATCGCGTTATTTTTAAATGAAATGCTTAGATGACGCCCGCATCTTTATTTTCAGGTACGGTGTGACAGCGCCGAGGTTTCATTACGCAATAGCCATTGGATTATGGTTATGTTATGGAGACGGTTATGTGTAACGTTATGCGGAATTATAAATAGATTTGGTTGGGTTGTGTGGGAAGAATTGGGAATTTCGTTTGTTCTGTGTTCTCTTAAGCAAGCTCTGGCAGTAAACTTTTCTTTACTTCAAACATCATTTTAATTAAAGATTTTGTTCATTAACCACTTAAGAAGTTTATTTTTAGAACCAAAGCAAACTTTTATATATTACAGACGGTATTACCATCAAATATTTACACTTACAGCCGGCACTGAAAGAAAGTTCAATATAAACGATGTTAGTTAACTTCCCACGCACAAAATCACGGTTAATAGAAATATTTAATAACAAAACACGATATTACTGTCTAAAATTAAATGGTATACAGCAAGGGTTGCAGGACCCTCGCCGGGTGCGACTAAAAGCCTGCCAGGGTCACTTTACCAACCTACTCAGAAGGGCTTTGCATACCATTTACGCGAAACTACATCACTAACTATCGAAAAACACACATTTTGTGTCGGCTACCCTAATACATTGCGGGCGAGACTAAGTCAAACAAAAACAGGTACTTTGGTGTAACTTCAATGTATTTTAAACATTGTGTAAAGTACAGCCGTTCACTGTTGTTAGTCTTTCAGCTTTCTTCATATGAATATTATTTTGAGAACAGCGACCCGACATTTGTACCATCTGTTGCTGGAAAATTTTATATTCTATACATACAACGTTATTAAAAACTAAAAGATACTTGTGCTTTAAAATGTATTTGTTTTTAGGGACTTAAAAGCTAAACAAAACAAAGTAAGTGAGGGAATTGGATACTTTTTTTATGTATTTTAATTTACTGCATAAGTCTTTGCAATAGAAGACTATAATGTACTGTAATTTATTTGGTAGTGTTTTAAAAATGTTTCACTTATACTATACTAGCTGTTCCTCGCGGTTTCACCCACGCTGACAAACAAACAAACTCTTCAGCTTTATAATATTAAGTATAAATACTAATATTATAAAGCTGAAGAGTTTGTTTGTTTGAACGCGCTAATCTCAGGGACTACTGGTTGGAATTGGAAAATTCTTTTAGTGTTAGATAGTCCATTTCTTGAGGAAGGCTATAGGCTATATAACATCACGCTACGACCAACACGTGCTGAGCAGCGTGGGTGAAACCGCGTGGAACAGCTAGTATGAGATAATAACAAAGTCTCTATTATTTACAACAACCGTGATTTTTATCATTTGTTAGAGGGAGCAAAGTCGAAACGAACAGAGTCACCGACTTGTAACGGTAGTTATTTTTACGATTTTAGTATTTTTTATTATATTTTTCCGAATAATGTATACCCGAATGAATGTAAGATAAGATAAAATAGGAAGGCAAAAGTTCACATCTAATTACTTTTGTAGACTTTGTCAAGAGATTTCTGTTTTAGTCCCTAATTTTTACTTACTAACGTAGGTAGCGCAGCGTTGTCGCTGATTAAAATTTCTAGAACGACACTAACTTTGACATTTAGTGAGTCTGGTCGGACGGGATGTAAAAGATTACCTTGAATTAGTACGTTGCCCTTTTAAAAAAATTGGCGAGTGAATTGGCATACTGTGGGTTCTGTACCACCAAAACTTGTATTATAAGTCTTCTTTGAAGTTCTTCTAACATTTCTAGATACGTGTTTTTTTTAAGTGGAGATAGTTGAAGGGAAGGAGAGTGACATAGGCTACCGTTTGTCTAAATTCTATCCCCCTACTTCTCTAAAATGGGGGGTGGACGTGAGTCTAACTCTCAAAAGCTAGTAAAGAATAAAATCCGGGACTGACAGATTGTGGACGTGATTCTAGTCACGAACAATAAATACCATTAAGTACAACTGATGTATCTTGTCCGTAGACGGCCATTTAAATGCCATCATCATGTGTTATTTACCAACATTAAAGGTTAGGTACATCTGACCGAACGTCAATTTAGACCAGCTTGGCGGGAACTGGTTACCCTTGAGACGACTGCCCCCTAATTTTTTCTGTAACAGTATGTCCGAACCTTTAGAAATAGCGTCCCGATTTCACACCTTGTGCATGAACCCCTAAAAACTTGGACGAAGTGCGAGCAAAAACCTAACTTGTTTAGCAATGCTGTAATTGCGAGGGCCTGCCAAGATAAGCTCGTTTCTTTTTAATTTTCCTTCTGGAAATTACTTCAATTCCCCCGTTGAATAAATGAAGACTGCACTACCTACTTTGAACGTTTTTTTCTTAATTTATTTTGTTACCGCGTAAGAGATCCCGGTAAAAAGTTCTCAAGCTTTTATTTAGAGGTTTGATTAACTAGCTTTCAGATGGTTGAGATGAAAACTTACTGAGTGCGACCGTGGATCGTGTTTATACAATGGAGTTTTTAGAGCGGATTGGATTTAAGTTATGCTTTTTGTTACTGCTCTTCTTTTGCGAATTCCTGTTTTGTTTTAAGATGTTAATTGAAATAGTTTTTGCAAGCTTGACTAGAAATTTGGTGCTGTGAAGCTAGACCGAAATTTTCATTCGAAGATGAAACTGTTCAGATATACTTGAAAAAAGCCTTTAAAACGTATGAATCTATACTCCATCTACCAAACCATTTATAACTGTTGGGGACAGCTTCCAGTCTCACCGGATACTGCTAAAAACAAGTCTTTTCCATGGAGCGACCGCTAATCTGACCTCCACAGCCACAGTCTGACTGGGTAAAGCTATATCCCTTGGTAAGAATGGTTCACAGATTTTGGGCAAATAACCACCTGTGTAATATCTAATGAAGTCTTCAATGGAAAACAATTTCTTAATTAACCTGTCATTCTATATATCCAAGTAGATGCATGATAAACATGCTCATTAAAAAAAACATTTCGTAAAACAATTCACAAAGCCGCTACCTGTCATTGTGAAACAGAATTGATTAAAGTAAAGTAGCTCCTTGCTCAAATGTATGAACAAACAAAGGAGGTGACGGCTGCTTTATAGGTTTTATTTTTCTTTTTGAACATGAACTTTGTATTTTTTTTTAAGAAGCTCCTGGCGTTCGAAATTTAATATTTGTTTTTGGAACTGGCTTGGCTTTGACAAGACAAGACAACTACTTACCTAGCAGTCGGCCTATATTAGGAACTTAAGATCGTGTTCAAGAACGCCAGCGATGCTACTTGAGACAGACTTGTTTTTAAATTCTTCCACTACTACAAATTTACATGGCCCGCGACTTCGTCCGCGTGGCATAGTTACTCTGGGCTAACGCTAACTTTAACTAGCGTGATGATCGAAAAATATGTATCTTTCTCTCCCCTTTTCTTCCCTTTTTATCCCTATTTTTTAAATTAGTCTTTGCTGTTGCCGGGGTCCCAACTATCTCTGTACCAAAATTCATCAAAATCGGTTTGGCCATTTAGGCGTGAAGACGTAACAAACAAACTCATTTTTGCTTTTATAATATTAACAAGGATTATCCATTCGAAAAAAAAAACATTTTATAAAAACCTAGATGCACAGTTCTTTACAAGTGTCACATCAGATAGCGTCTACAATAAACTAAACTAAAAATGAAATATAAAATCACAGCTTTTGGTACTAAACACAAATTCGAACTTATGTCAACCTTATAAAGTAGTGTTTTAAACCCAACCACTTTATGTTATGTCACGGTTTGGCAACCATTGTTTTTCTGGACATTAACTGAAGTCCGCACAATTCGAAATCACGCTTAATTTTTCTGCGGACTATATTAAGACGTTAAGTGTGTGTGTACCTCGGGGATTTTTTACCTGTTTAATGCTCATAGAATATTAAAACAATTTCTTTAATTTTTGTCGCAAGTTAAATCTCTCTTGAGCGGGTGCTTAAATAAAAAACTTAGAATTTTTAAGCTATTGCAAAGCTTCTATCGCGGGCCTTGAGCGTGGAAACCGATTCAAGAAATTTCGTAACGAAAAAACCTAACACTTTCATTACGAATACGGTCAGTTATTGTACTATTAGCGTGTTTGGTAGAGAATCGGATAGTCAATCGACATTACGCTGGATCAATCCCAAGGTCCTGTTTTTCTTTTTGCGACTTCTTTTCATTGGAACTAATTTTTAAATATCATATTTATATATTTTTTTATTGCATAAGTTGTTAAAGAATGCTATGCAATAACTTTACAGCGGCAGTCCCCGAGTGCCACACGTTTCTTTTTTTATTCAGATACAAAAATTAACACAATATAATACTAAGTCACAAATTAATTGTCTATATTCTCAACGAAATAATAAAAGCAACAAATCATAACAGTTATTATTAAACTTCGTTTCTCTTCAAACATCGTTTGTTTTCAATATTTTAAATTGATTCTCATTGGAGCAAAAAGCAACACCTGCGGTATTTGCCGTCTGTTTTTCATTAATATTCTCTTACAAATTGAAATGTAAAGACCAAATGTTACAGAAATATTCGTTATTTATTTTTACAAACACTTTTATACTTTAGCACTTTTATGTAGGTACAGGTAAATAGGTCTGTATGTACAAACATACAAATGGTGCACTGCATACAATTTTGGTGCGATATCGTTTTTTATTAAAAAAGAAAAATGCAGAAAATTCTAGATAAAATATATTATCGCATAGCGCTACAACTTTACTGTAACGATTACAAAGCATACAACATTTAAAAAAAAATACCTCACTAGGATTTTTTCCTGTAGTGTGTGTGCATTTACAAACATTTAAACACACGTACACAAACAGCCAGACCCCAAAACATTTATATGTTGGCCATTTTTTCCGTGCGAGGATCAAACCTGCAACGCAGCAGTCAATCGCTCAGCCACTGTGCCAACCATGCCGTCAAAACACATTATTACATACACACATTATTATAATTTAATTAGGTTAGATCAGGAGACGAGACTTGCATTAAGTCTTATGTCAATAATGGAAGTAAATTGCTCTGGACAACCACCATTTATTACCTCATTTGCGTATGAAATAAGTTTATAAATAGAAAAAAGAGAAAGAATAAAAGAAGCAGCTTCTATTCTTTCTCTTTTTACTTATTCTCCGACATTCTTCTAAGAGTCGATGATAATCTCCATTAAGTCGGTCCAAAATCTGGCGACGAGTTTGAGCTTTTCAGAAGCGTCCATCATGCTCCAGTTGTGCAAGAAACAGCACAAGCAGTACACAATTATCAAATGGCCCAACATCTGTGGGGTAACACCACACCAGGGCAGTGCAATACTACTCTTAAAGGCGATGATTTCTCGCGTTCGGCCCTAGTCCGGCGAATTTTGACGGCGCATTCGTGTTACACGCTCGTCTCAAAGAGATGTCAGCAAAGCAGACAGGGCCAGGGCTTGCCAGGGCCACTGCCTGCAGGAGTTGCGGGTTGTCCGAAAGACATACCGCGGCCCCAGAACATAAAGGGCAAATGAACGAACATGAGTGGGTTTTAGTAAAAAGTCTGTCACTCTCCATTCCTCCCGGGGAAGTTATTCGATTTCCCATCCGTAAAAAAGGTAACACCACACCAGAACTGAATTGACCACCATGTTTATTGATGGATGACTTTTACCATTATCAGCCACATTCTACAAATACAATATCAATGTTCAAAAAAGTAGTTGACACATAGACCGCTCTTGAATTAAGCTATTTTTGACCACTATAAAACCCTCATACTAAAAATATTTGAGTTTAGAACAGACAGTCTGTTATTTTACTGCATTTTCAGAATAATCTTCTACACGTGTGCTTCTTTTTGCCTCACCCAAGGTTGTCAGATATCCAGGCTACATCAAGCCACTTCGGAGCAAAAGAGCATCAAAAACGCTTCTACGGAAAATACATTTTTTGTGCAGTTACAGCAACGGATTTTTATTGTAATAATAGTAGCATTCACAAACACTTTTCCCGCTTATTTTTGTTTTGTATTTATGTTACGGGGAATTTCCTCGAGATTCTCACCACTGATTATGTAATGAACAGTAAGAACTGTGACTCGACTGGCTACTCGCAGCTTAGAGCACCTACACTATGAATTTCATCGAAACGTTGCAAACATCCATAATACAGTTGTACTTCAAAATGATTTTTATTTCCGTAGCAGTTTGATTGAGATTCTTTTGGATCAAGGCGGTTCTAGATAATCAATTGATATAAACTCAAATGAGATTAATATTTGAATTGGGTTTTATTCCCTGGAAGGCTAGTCTGCTTTTAACAGACCACCAAACTAGTAACTTTTAGGGCAGTTTTTAGAAACAAATTTCACTTCTATAACCCGGTTGTGAGACCGCATTTGAGATTTCGATATCCTTACTAATATTATAAAAGCGAAAGTGAGTTTGTTTGTTACGTCTTCACGACTAAATGGCTAAATCGATTTTGATGAATTTTGGTACAAAGAAATTTGGGACCCTAGACTATTTTTAAAGTGTATAGGCTATTTTTTTTTAAATTGAGAAATGTGGGAGAAAAGGGAAGAAAAGGAAATACTTAGTTTTGCTATTAAATTAAATAAGGCGCAAGGAAAAAATCTACAGGTAGCAGGTACCTGTAAATCAGGAAAGGGGAACTGTATCACCCCGAATTTAACGCGATCGAAGCCGCGGGCAAAAGCTAGTAATTAATAAACAAATATTAAAACCCGATTTGCAACTCGATTTTTAAGTGACATCACTACTGATTAATATGTCGGGTCTTTCGCTAAAATGGTCTCAAGACATGGTAGCCCTTATCTTAAGACCATCTGCTCGTTTAAATCACGTTTGTCAGTTTCCAAAAAAAAATATCAAATTTGGTGCGACTGGATATAGATCTGAGATGATCTTGATACATGTATTAATTAATTAAGAGTGTAGTCTTACGTTGAGACCGAGTTTTGCTCAAGACCACAAGTGAGATTTGCTTCTAAATACTGCCCTTAGAAAAAATAAAATCTACATATCTTGTAGACTGTACTTTGAAAGCTAAGAGGAAAACCTTTGTTACCTCGTTCAATGGAGTTCAAAGGAATGGGTTTCTCAAATGCAACCTCAATAATAATAGGAAGTTGGTATATTTATTTAGAACTTGATCAACAAAAAAAATATAAAAGGTACAAGAGAATGTTTCACGCAAAAATTTTCTAGGGCCTAGAAAATCTTTGCGTTCTATCAGCGATGAAAAAATATACTGTGATTAAATTATGACTTCATTTCTCCGAGATCTATTTTTCGAGGGTATTTTTATGAATGGAAGCGAAATCTGAACGTTGTTGTAGATTCCATCGACATTTGACACTCTGCCATTCTTCTTTAGAAAATGTATTTATGTCTGGCTACTAAAGAGCTTACCGGGTGAAATCGGAAAAAAGAAAAGCAGGGGTGAATGGAAACATAACTTTAAATGGGATTTCAAAGTTTAATGAACAGTCTCATCTGTTTGTGTGTTTTGAGTGCCCTATTTTATTTATTAACTTACTACTATATGGCCGACTGACCTCTGCTTTGGTGAAAAAAAAAACTTATTATTTAAGACATGAGACAAGAGCTTGATCGATAAACCCGTGGACTGCAACATTCATCTAAATCTTCAAAGTAGTTTTCGAAAACTGTTATTATAAATACGTATAAAGTTTAGCTCATTTAATAGTATAGGATGATATTCATTTAATAATATATATTACTAATATCTCACTTCTTCACGCCATAATGTCAAACCGATTTTGGTACAGACGTAGTTGGGACCCTGGAGACGAACATAGACTTTATTTTTTGTGAGAAATGAGGGAGAAAGAGGGACTAAAAGGAAAAACTTAGCTTTACTATTACAATTAATAAGGCGGAAGGGCAAAAACGACAGTTAGGTGGTACCTGCAAATCAGGAAAGGGGAACTGTGTTACCCTGAATTATCGTGAGCGATCCCGCGAGCAAAAGCTAGTACTTCATATTATGTAAAGGCCTTGTTGGCAACATACCATTTTAATTCAACGCCATCTAAATGCCTTTCAATGTTTAGCTTCCAAAAACTCCAAGTTCTAACTCAACCTTGTCGTCGAGATATGCAACGTGATTCAAATATCGTAAAACGTTACTGTATATCAATTATATTGCAAGTCTTGGCAGTAATAAAAAAAAAACAATTTAAACGTAAATATAATTCGTCTATGACCTAGATTCTAGTAACACAAATAACTGATTTAATCACCTTAGAAAATATATCTTCCATTATAATTCTAATACAACTGAGCTATCCTATAGGCTACATTGATACATAGCCTTGATCTTCCGAAGACGATTTGTAAGAAAGAAAATCATCAAAGAAGGAAGAGAAGCCAGAAACAATTTCCTTTTTAGGTTCATAGTATACATCCTTATGTTTGTAATCCGTTGGCACGTGGGTCGCTCTATGGCTGTTCTTGTGTTGTTTATGACAGTAACTGTCTCTCCACTTAGTCAGGTCTGGACCTTCAATGTGGGTGCACGGGACTGGCATGTTCCTGGAAGAAATATTTATGTCATTCTTCAAACTTTGGATAAAACATTCCAGGCTATTTCATTATGGAATGCGCCTCCCCAGGAAATCAGGATGGTAACCAACTGTTTATCTTTTGAACATAATTTTCGTGAGTTTCTTCGTAAAAAGTCGGCAGTTTCGTCACATCGATTATTTCTTCCTCATTGTTCGTCTTTTTATTTAGTGTTTATGTGTATCTATACTTTGATAAATATTTATAGTATTTTGTTTTATATTTATTGTATTTTATATATCTACCTACCACTGTTTGTCTCTGCATCACCCAAATGTTGACTTGTAGAAAATGCCTATGGCATCAAGTCCACCTCTGTACTTTGTGTGCTTGAAGTATTAAATAAATAATAATAAAACGAATAATTATGTGATCGCAAAATATCATAACATCACGCCTGTAATTCCTGTAGGGATAGGCAGAGATGTAACTAATAATGTGCCCACATTTTGCCAGTTAGTAGTTCCATGTAATAGGGCCGAGTCTATTGCCATCAATCGGGTATGAAATCAGACTCCGTGGCTGTTACTGAGAAATTCTTCATGTAAGAACCCAATAGCACTTTGCCCAACTTCGGATTTAAACCTGGATCCGGACTCGGACCAGCCAAGCAATCAAATAAACTGATTCAAATAGATTGATGCCAGCCAAGAAAGATACAACTCTCTAAATTACTTGTTAAAAAAATTCCACTAGTGGCCTATTATAACTTCCATAGAATTTTCTCGTAAATGCCTCTGCTATAGCTCTATTTGAGCTTTAAGTAAAATATTGACTAATAAAGTGCATTAAATTAGTTATAACATACCCAGGTGTAACCGTCATGAAAGCATCCGGTTGGATGTATTTAATTCCTTCAGCGTTGTCGCATGCCAAACGCGCCATGCTGGTTCTTCTGATTTCATGTAGTTGCCCTGTGGAGATATTTCTTTGCTAAATTTGATTACAGTAATAATAATGTGGCTTCTTTTTGCAGCTTAATATGGGGTAGGTATTGGCAGAATATCTACTAGCAGTTATTTAAAACCTGGTATCTTAAAATGTCTCATTGACCATTTTATAATTTGTAATATGATGCATAATAACACGATTCTTAGTAGAGCCCAAAAATCTAAAAAAAAAACTGCAGTGCAGCTTTATTGTTTTTATTGGTCCAATTGTGTTTATATTGATTCAATAAGGGTTCGGTTTTCCTTCCGTCTATCTGTCAAGACCCTTAATCTCTGGAACGCGTGGAGGTATCGAGTTGAAATTAAGCCATGTACTCAACTCTATAGTCCCCTTGTATTGTGAAAAAATCATCCCTCTAAGTCTATGTAGTCAAAAGATATGTTAACTGTTGAAGTTTATCCGGAAACCTCGGTGCGCGAGTCTGACTCGATCTTGGCTTTTTTTCTTCTTTTAAACTATACTATCTAACTAACGCCTAAATTATATCTAAGCTAAATAGAAAACAACATCTCAAACTCACCCAAAGTGAAGCTGTGTAACTGGTCGCCTCGCTCAAACCAGAACCTGTCAGAGTACCTGAAGATCTGGAGCTGCTTGGTCATGATGCAGAACAGCGTGGGGCCCACGTGAATGCCCCGGATTTTGTTCTCAGACATGATACCTGCTAGCAGGTCTACATCGTCTACCTTCTCGTACAGTTTCTTGAGGGCTTCCACTTTCTATAAACAAGGTGATGATTTGTGGAATTACTTTTGGAAGTCGATAATGACAGTGGCTTCTTTCTTTATTGCTCGTTTAGGTGCCTAACCTGGTGCTAAGGTTTTTTAACCTGCCCATGGGCTTTGATAAACATGCCGTCGAAAAATATCTTTCAGAAATGCTGAAATCTTCACGATATTTTTCTCTACCAAAGCCAATGATAATTTTACAAACCGCACACGAATCCGAGAAATCAGAGGTGCGTGTCTGGGGTCTAACTCGAGACCCATTTACTTGGCAGTCACTGCTATATGAGATTGCTAAGTTATACATTTGGGCGCTATTTTGAGGAAATCCATAACATAAAAAACTAAATGACATGCAAAATTTTAAGATTTAATTCCACAAAAAGATGTAAGCTTGAATTCAGGATGCAGCAATGCTCTCTTTGTCGAGGCATGACAATGCCCCGCAGAGAAACGAAACAAAAACTTTTTTTTTAGGTGGAAGTACGGTGCTGAATCTTGCATCCAGATCTTGATGTTGGGCTGCGGGTTAGTGCGAAAGATACATATTTAAAAAAAGAACATGTATAGGTTTTGGTCAGCAAAAGCCTGTCATTCTCTTCTGCTCTGCCCACAGCAGGAGATATTTAAAGATAACAGATCCTAGAACTATCAAAAGTAACTGAAAGTGATTAAGATCTTCGCCACTGTTGTTTATCAGTGTGAAGCTTTTGGTTAGCTTAATTTAAAAGTTTCAAGTGCAGATCAATGATTGTCATGATTCTAACCACGAAAGTAAAAAAATATTATATAAGACGTACATAAATCTAAGCGTCCTGCCATCTTTGGTTTTACATATTATCTTTTAAATAAACAAAAATAAAGCAAGCAAGTTAGTGGCTTTCATAATATTATAATTTTACCCCTCTAACATAATTTGTAGCTATGTAATACGGAAACAATTTCCTCAGAAGCTACGTATAATGTGACATAAACAGTCTCAAAACGTTCATCTAAGACTGAGGCAGCTTTAGTTAATGTTTAGTCTTAGTAATAAGATATTACTGCAGACTTGATAACCAACTTGATATAAGGGAATGCAATTTAATTAAAGAGGAAGCTTAAGACGAGCTTGGCGTAGACTAAGTAACAAGACGGTAATCTGGAGAGTTAGTCCTTTAGAAAAACTGAATCGTCCAACTTTAGTTTGTTAACTTTATGAGATGCAAAGTGAGAACTGAATTTAAAAGAAAAAAAAACTTTCTTTGCCATTATCTGCTTAGCTTTTTTCCCTACTATAGGTATTGGGGTTGGCTTCCAGTCTAACCGGATGCAGCTGAATATCAGTATTTTAGATGGAGTCACTGTCTATCTGATCTCCAAATCCCGGTTAGTACTGGGTAATACGATACCCCTTGGTTAGAGTAGCTTTTCTTTGTTCAGAGTATTCAAACACTATTCAGCTGTTTCATGAAGACCGTGTAAGTATTGCACTCTTGTGTGGAGAAACTGCCAATTTGTCAACTCTTATTTTACATGTACAGTCAGCAAACAGAATCAGTAACCAGCTTCGTCATGTACGGTTCAATTTTAATTTTAATTTATTTCATAAAATATATGTTTTCTACTTAATATATATATTTATTCGAAAAAAAAAACTTTATTCGAACGGATCGCACACCGTAGTGGAGAGATCAGGTTAAATGATTTGGTGTAGGTTGATGTGCCGTCGTATGGACTTGTCAACCAACCTTAATTGACGTATCGTTGTTAATAACGTATCGTAGCTAGCATTGAGTGGCGGGCTGTATTAACCTATCTGTGGTTTACAACTGGTTGAACAGTTTGATACTTGATTGGTGAATAAACACATAATATAATGTAATATCCATGCTAATATTATAAAAGCGAAAGAGAGTTCATTTGCTTGTTACGTCTACACGCTCAATAGCCAAACAGATTTTGATGAATTTTGGTATAGATAGTAGGGATCCTGCAGATGGACATTTTTTTTTTTTTTTTATTATTGATAGGCTCGCGTTTGACCACTATCTCACCTGATGGTAAGTGATGATGTGGTCGACGATGAAGCACGCTTACCTAGAAATAACCTATTCACTCTTGACATAAGCTAAAAAAGTGATAGAAGGCAGAAAGAGGGAAGAAAAGGAGAGAGAAAGATTTTTTTTCGATCATCACGCGGGTTAAAGTTAGCCCAAAGTAACTATGCCACGCGGACGAAGTCGCGGGCGCAAGCTAGTAAAAAATAAGGTAGAGGTGTACTTTTAGTATCCATACCAAAATTTTGCTACTTGTGATAAATTAATAGGAAGCGACCTTATTGCTATCAATTGGACACAAATCCAGACTCTATATCGTAATATCACCATAGCCCGGCCCGGGAATCGAACCCAGACTATCGTACTTAGCAGTCGTGCTTGAGACCACTAAAGCAACGAAACAAACGCAGGCTTGGCGAATCATCAGTAGATATGACGATTTGGTTTTAGAGAAGTGTTCTTTTAAAATTCAAAATTGTTTATTTCGATATTACACGTTATGCAATGTTTTCTAGTTGGTGGCGGCCGCTTTTAAGCATATAGATGCCAGTACCAGAGGGCGCCGCTCTTTTATATCATACAAGTGTAATGATACAAGTGTAATGAAGCGCAAGAGTCTATAGAGAAACGAGCCAAGAGGCTCATCGGCAACGACGCGCTGGTTGAGTCAAAGCTCCAGAGCCTGGAGCATCGCCGACGCGTTGCCAGCCTTTCGCTTTTCTATCGGTTACATTTCGGAGAGTGTGCGATGGAATTGCACAGCCTAATTCCGCCAAGCCCGTTCCATCATAGGACTACAAGACGTACGGCGATGCGCCACCGTTATATGGTAGACATCCCACCCACACGCACTAAACGGTTTGGGAATACCTTCATTGTGCGTACTGCTAAGGAGTGGAATTCCCTGCCGGAGTCTGTATTTCCTGACAGCTATAACCTGGGGGTCTTCAAGTCAAGAGTGAATAGGTTATTTCTAGGTAAGCGTGCTTCATCGTCGACCACATCATCACTTACCATCAGGTGAGATAGTGGTCAAACGCGAGCCTATCAATAATAAAAAAAAAAATAAAAAAAAATACAAAGAAGTAAACAAGTAGTTAAACAAATTAAAAGACTAATTCTAGTTCTAAACTTAGTCTGTCGGTGTGTGTGTGCATGTGTGTGTGTGCATGTGTGTGTGTGTGTGTGTGTGTGTGTGTGTGTGCGCGTGTGTGCGCGTGTGTGTGTGCGTGTGTGTGTTCTGGAGTGTGTGTGTGCAAGAGGTGGCACTATTTGTATCTTTGTGCCAATTTTGGGTAGAACTGCTACTTCTAGTTCTTTAAATTATATTATTTGGTCTGGCCAATGGTATGCAGCTGACCTAAACTATTGCATCCAACGAACTTTGATTAGTATTGAAAATTTCGATGAACTAGTTTGACCACAGTCAATCGAGTTACGATTCTAAACGCCTTTGTGTCATGTATATGTGACAAGCAAGCGCGTGCTATTGTCATATTTTCAATCAAAAATGTACTGGATTCCCGATCAACGCTTCAAAAACAGCACGACACATAGAGGCTCAACAAATGTTTACGTTTAGCATTCTCGGCCACTTATACGATATCATTTTGTTCTTGATCCTTTATCTAGTACATTATTGATCGAAGCAAAATATACAAAAGAAGGAACATGAATGGAATTTGACGGCACGGTTGGCGCAGTGGCTGAGCGATCGACTGCTGAGCTGCATGTCGCGGGTACGATTCCCGCACGGAACAAATATTTGTATGACCTGCAGATAGTTGTTTCGGGTCTGGTTGTTTGTGTATGTAAGTTTAAATGTTTGTAAACACACCCACAATACAGGAGAAATTCCTAGTGTGGGGCAACGTTCTTTTTTTAAAACAAAAATGGTTTTTAGTCAATAAAAGTATGAGACCGCTGCGCCCAAAGCGGGGGAAGTTATTTGATGATTTACCATACAAAAAAAGAGATTTTTAAGCAGATGAAAGCTTGTACCTCAATTTCCATAACATCCATAAAGTCACGGAACTTCTTGGCTGGTTTAAGGCCGCACATGTGTCTATAGTCATTGTATCCTCGAACTCCCATATCCCTGCTTCTCTGTATGTCTATGGCCGGTAAATCATGAGCTTTTTGAAGTTTCTTGCCGTAGTAGTTTTCAGAAATCTAGGATTAAAAACATTAATGATATAAATGTACAAAATCATCATCATTTCATCATCTGACTAGCCTTTTCACAACTAAGTTGGAGTCGGTTTCCTTTCTAACCGGATGCAGCAGAATATCAGTATTTTACATGGATACATCAGTATTTTATATCGACTGCCTATCTGACCTCCACAACCCAGTTAATACTGGGTAATACAATACCCCTTGGTAAGACTGCTTGTCAGACTTTCGGAACCTGTAACGACTGTCAAAGATCTACAAATGATAGCCGGGACCAACGGCTTAACGTACTTTCCGAGGCACGGAGGAAACTCGGTATGTAACCCACCCATCCACAGACCAACCTAGGCAAGCGAGGCTTAACCTAAAGATCGACCCGAGCGGCTACTATTTATTTAGCCACGAGCATTTAAGTGAAGAAAAAAACAGCTAAGTGCAAGTCGGACTCGAGCACCTATGGTTCCGTACAAGCTTGCGACTAAAACAGCCATATCTTTTGACTTCGTAGACTTAGAGAGTTGATTTTTAGCGAACTAAGAGGTAGTGTACAAATCCCGACCAACGACAATCATAATGATGGAGCAATTTACTGAGAGCCAGTGAAAGTGATACTGAAAAGAGAACTTTAATTACAACAACTTACGTCAGGATCTTGAATATCGTCAATCTTGGCAGCATACTGGTGGAAAGTACCACGGTTCATTTCTTCCAAAATTCTTTACGACAAAAAATTCTTTACGTCAAAATCGACACTTCTAAAAAAGTAATTCTAAGCTGGACTAGTTTAATTTACAGAACTACAAAAAAATCTACTAAAAATCAGATATACGACACAACCAAAGAAAATGGTAAACAGCGATGCGACGGCACACTTTAATTATCTCTGCCTTGAGATCACTGAATGTCACTGATACCGATCTTTCTTTTTTCGACTCTTTTAATTATAAAGTGTTATAAAAAGCCACTCAGACAGCGACAGCACCCCACGCTCCTCTCTTGCGAAGGGAGTGAACGATCATCGAGGGCTGATGATAGGTCTACCATCGCCCGCCTCACGCTCAGGGTACCGCGCCACGTCTCATCAACGTGACTTGTGAGGACTCACATAGTGTGAAAGTCTCGAGAAGAGCTTACTACAGAAATGATCCTATGAAGTAAGGTCTTGATTCGAATCACGAAACCGAGGGGGGTCACTCACTCGCGGAGAATCTTAACACCGCGATTCAGAAAAGCGCGTCATCAGTACAGCGCCATCTAGCGACACATTTGTTTTTTTTTAATGTAGATGTTGATCTCGTGCCGTCAAAATGGCCACGAGTCCACGAGTCACGACAGCCACATTTGACCTAAATTATTATTTTTATTTTTGCTCGTGGTTTTTAAATAGTATTTACCTATTAATAATAGTCTGATAAATTAATAACCCGTTTTCACTATTATCTATCATAACTTTAACTATAAAGACGAAAAATTTTATTACCTTACCTGAAAATAATCACTAGGGCTTTAACAATTACCATCCAGCCACTATCGCTTTAAAATTATATATAGTACGTGCACAAACGCTTTAGAGATCTTGCCTACTATCTATCGATATTGTCATGAAAACCATGTGTTTGTATGTTCGTTATAAATATATTAGTCTCGCTTATTTTTTTTTTATTGACTTAGTTTAGTACCTATCCGTAGCTTTAAAAGTATAATATTATTTTAAAATTTATTGATTTTTAATTTAATATATTTAAAAAAATATATATTTGTATGGTGAAATGCGCCTTATAATTTTAATTCTTTTCTGTGTTATTGCTTGCTATTTAGCTGGTTGATTTCGTGTTTTTTTTTAAATTATTTATCTAAAGCATAAATAATTACCTATGAGTATTGTGTTGAAATTGATTATTACATTTTTTTTTTATGTTAAAATTGTACGTTATAGCTGTTTTGTCTGTCAGTAAAAAAATAATCGTCATAGTCTTAAAACAATTTTAATAAATAATATTGTTCTCAAAGTAATACTTCATTTTGTCAGAAGACATATTTGGTTTTTGTTGGATTTTAATTTTTTCAAGAATTTATAATACAATAAATAAAGAAGTACAAAGGTACGTTCCTACATCATTAGCGTTGTTTAATGAAATTATTTATTAGGTTGTTATAAAAGCCACTCAGACAGCGACAGCACCCCACGCTCCTCTCTTGCGAAGGGAGTGAACGATCATCGAGGGCTGATGGTAGGTCTACCATCGCCCGCCTCACGCTCAGGGTACCGCGCCACGTCTCATCAACGTGACTTGTGAGGACTCACATAGTGTGAAAGTCTCGAGAAGAGCTTACTATAGAAATGATCCTATGAAGTAAGGTCTTGATTCGAAACACAAAACCGAGGGGGGTCACTCACTCGCGGAGAATCTTAACACCGCGATTCAGAAAGGCGCGTCATCGGTACAGCGTCATCTAGTGACGCTTTTGCATAGTTTCTAAAATGTATCTTGACCTCGATAGTATCATCAATACCACCGGCCTTGCCACTGAATAAAACTTGATAAAAATAATCTTTACGTCATGTGTTTATTTATAAGCCAAAACCAACTTTTATATGATTACGATTCACATATTCAAGTTAAAGATTAATAAAAAGGGTTAAATTACATTCGTAAAGCTAGGTTAAATAAAATAAAACTATACACAAAAGCATCACGACAAAGTGTCATGGCAAATCGTACAATAATATCCAAAACAGTTACAGTGTAATCCGTTATCAATATATGTATGTATATCTTCATAATATTTTAACAGTTAACGTAAAGAACAAGAGGCCCTAAACTAACAGTATCTACATTCCATTAGGTACCGCTTTGAACTTATGACGAATGCCAACAGCAACACACTGATGGCCACCATGATAAAACGGGATCTATAGGAACTAAAAGTTTTGGAATGTTTTACTAGATGTCGCTACTGGTATCGGTAATGGTGTAGTATTGAAAGCGTTCAGTGATATTATATTTAAATACTCCGTTTTGTTTAATATTGTTTATCAAAGCTATTTTTCATAGAATATTTATAACAAAAATAATGAACGAAATAGCATTATTTTTTGTATGTTTAACGATTTCACCAAAAGAATAATTTTGCGTTGATTTATTTGCAATCAAATTATTTTACCCCTCCAAATAAATTAATTAAAAATGACAAATAAAAAGTACGTTTGTTTAAAATAAGGTAGTGAATTCCTCTCAAGTGGTTTGATAGAAAAACCCTTTTATGGAACTCTGAACATCAGAATTCTCTCAAATACACTTACTATGAAAACTGCAAAGAGAAAGACTCTCTATGACGAATTCTTGTAACTCACTTATCAAGTGAAGAGAAATTGCGACAAAAATAATTTGTCAGTACTGTAGTTATATGTGATTTTGTACTGAAAGTTTGTGGTAATATAAAGCAAATGTTTATTATTTCGATCATAGAGTAATACCAAATTTTTTAAATAATATAATTATCACCAGATGGCGCTGTACCGGTGACGCGCCTTTCTGAATCGCGGTGTTAAGATTCTCCGCGATTGAATGACACCCCTCGATTTCGTGTTTCGAATCAAGACCTTACTTCATAGGATCATTTCTATAGTAAGCTCTTCTCGAGACTATCACACTATGTGAGTCCTCACAAGTCACGTTGATGAGACGTGGCGCGGTACCCTGAGCGTGAGGCGGGCGATGGTAGACCTACCATCAGCCCTCGATGATCGTTCACTCCCTTCGCAAGAAGGGAGCGTGGGGTGCTGTCGCTGTCTGAGTGGCTTTTTGAAACTCTTTATTATTATACTAGTCGAACAATGCGTGATCGGTTCAGTTGCTATTTGAGTGGCTCTTTTGCAACCTAATTAATAATGTATTTGAAAAACACATCGCTGATGATGACGAACCGCATGTAACAGTAACTCGTTTATTACTAAAGTCTAGGTTGATGTTAAGGTTGCTATTCAAAGGTAATATATTACAGTCAAAACTGCTTTGAAGTTAGAACAGTGTTTATCCCGGTTTGTTATTAAGAGAATTCGTTATTTTTATCCTTATACGTAGATCTGGGGGGTCACGATAACGAAAACACAACTTTTTTTAAAATTTTATCATACAAACGAACGATAAATTAAAAAAAACAAAGATGAAATAGTTGGGACGGCGTCAGCAAGGCTGTGGACGCTATGGTTGCCGGGGTTGTAGATTGTTCAAGAGAGATACCGCGGCCCCGGAACATAAAGGGCAAAAGATAGAACATGGCTCGGTATTGTCACTACAAGTCTGACACTCCCTTCTAATCCACTCAGAGCGGCAGAAGATACGATGATTTCCCATCGGAAAAAAATGGGTGTCTGTTAGTTTTCTACTGTGACAGAGATTACAATGGTTTTGAATTAGGGAATATTACACTATTTAGCTCAATTTCGCTTCGTGGCGTGCGTTTGGTACGCAAACGCAAGCGGTAGCGTAAAAAAAAAAATCTATGGACAAAAGTTGAATAAGTGTCCTTTATGCATGATTTGATTGTTTGTGTTTGTCAAAGAAACGGTGGATGGAATACGTGAAAGACCATACAAATAAAAGGAGGTGAATACGTGTCACCTCGGTATTATATTCGGATTCACCCCCTTTTAGTTGTGAATCGGGTTTGAGTCGGGATAAAGATGAATAGAACAAGACCCCATCGAACTGAGATTAGGGTAGAATTACGATAATGGCGACCAAATCCTTGCTTTTTTATGTTAAACTAGCTTTTGCCCGCGGTTTCGCTCGCGTTAAGTTCTGGGTAACACAGTTCCCCTTTTCTGATTTACAGGTACCTGCTACCTGTTGTGTTTTTTGCCTTTGCGCCTTATTTATTGTAATAGGAATGCTAAGTTTTCCCTTTTCTTCCCACTTTCTCACTCATAATTCAATATTTTTTTTAATAGCCTATGTACGTCTTCAGGGTCCGAACTATCTCTGTACCAAAATTGATCAAAATCGGTTTGGCCATTTAGGCGTGGAGATGTAACAAATAAACAAACTCACTTTCACTTTTATAATATTAAGTAAGGATAAAAACTTAACTCTTTTTAATGTGAGACTAGTCCTTCTGACAGGTTTGAGCCACGACGGCCACTCTCAGTCGAGATTAACCATCGGCGCGGCAGAAATAGGGTAGTTTTCAGGGTCAAAGTAATTGCATTCTTTTTTGTCCGTCTTTTAGATTATTCAAAAATAAGGGACACGTTTTTTTATTTGTAAATTAGACCAAAAATTACAAAGATATAAATAAATATCTTGGGACAACTCATACACGGCTATCTGATCCCAAGCTAAGCAGAACTTGTGTTATGGTAACCAGACAACTGATATAATACATACTTATATAATTTATAAATACATACATATTATAGATAAATCACACCCAGACACAGCACAAACAATCATGCTCATCACACAAAGTTTGTCCTGGGGGGGAATCGAACCCACGACCTCCGGCTCAGCAGTCAGGGCCACTAACCACTAGACCAAGAGGTCCGTCGAATTAATAGAAAAGCCGGGCTAGTATTTTTTTTGGAAACTACTCTATTATAGAACAAATGTGTGTGTGTAACGTTATTTTCGTATGTTATAGATGGTCACCCATCCACAAACCAACCTTTGGGAAGTGCGGCTTAACTTAAAGATCGAACCGAGCAGCTATTATTATTTAACCACGAGCTCCTCATTCAGATGAACGTTCGTAGCGCCTCTGTTTAAAGAATCGTTTCACGCATTTATTATTGAAGCAAGAACAGTTAAATTTTATTTTCAAAATGTCTTTATTTCCTTTAATAGGCATAATAAAATATGACGACGAATAATATAATAAAAGACAAGGAGAAGATATTAATTTTTACTGTTTTGTTTGCATTCGATTTCGTTATTTCCGTTTCTTCTAATAACATCATTAGGCACTGTGAATATAAAATTTTTACGTGAAACGTAATTATTTTGTTAAAATAAATAGTATTTTATCTTTTTTGCGGAATCATCAAATAACTTTCCCCGCTCTGGGTAGAGCAGTGGGGGGGGAGTGTCGGACTTTTACTGACTAAAACCCACGCGTCTTCCTTTGTTTGCCTTTGTTCCGGGGCCGCGGTATCTCATTCGAAGGGAGTCGCTCGCCCTCAAACGTCCAGCCTCCAGCTCACTGCCTTTTATCGAATGGTTTCATGATTTAATCAATACTTAGGAGCACGAAGAACTCACATAATGTCACAATCAATGTATTAACCGAAAAAGTTTTCAAAAACTGTCCTCGGTTAGTAGGCTTTAAGAATCGAAATCATTCATATTTTTTGTTGCCTGCACAGGCACACACAAAATTACCTATAGGCCGACCGCTTAACTAAGACCGTGCTTGAGGTAGCTGCACGTTACGGGAAATGTGTTGACGCCCACCAATCGGCTAGTGACTGATTATCCGCATCACGTCACCACACCCCTCTCGCACCGCGCGGTCGTCTCAGTTAAGCAGTTAGCCTATAACAGTTCGTTTTGAAAAACTCTTCAACCTTTTTTTTATATTTCATCGAGATTTTTCCGCAATACGATTAAGTAAACATTGAGGTAGGCAAATCGCCTTTAACATTTCCACCCCGCTACTACGTATTAGCATTCCGTCCTCATTCTCCAAGAAGGATAAAGTCACAATTTAAGTCACTTAACATTGAAACGTTAGAATTAAACGGGACTTCAAAGTGAGATCATTTTCACACGTATCACAGAATTCACAAAACTTATACATAACTTTGGGAGTTGTTCACACGACGACACATCAAGCTGAGCAACATGCCAGTATAACATGACCTCTTATTGTTAATAAAACCTATAGAGCGCGACGTCAGCGAATTCTGGACACGTCTAGCTTGCAGTGTCGCGGTGTGTACAAGACTTAGAGTAAGTACTAACCTGTTCGGGAAGTATTATTTCGGGAGTACAACCGGAGTCTTGGAAAGTTTCCGCTCGAGAGAAGTTAAGACAGCGTATATCAGTGACTTTGAGATACGGGTCGTCTTTGGGAACATATATCGGAATACACTTCGGGTCTTTATGACCTATCGGTGAACAGCAATACTGCCTTCGTTTGAGGTAGTCGACTGTAAAGCAACTTGGTGATTGATACTGGAGTTCAATTGAAATATCTTTGGAGATACCTGTATTTGGTTCTAAAGATGAATAGAAGCTATACCGTGAATACACATAGTAGGGATTTAGGTTTCGGGGGTATGGTCACTTTAGCGGAATCATGATAGGAAAATAATATAAATAAAATTCTTAAAATGGTGATTGTGAATTGTTACTTTGTGACCATTTTACGAATACGGTTTTTTAATTACGGTGGTCTGATAGAACACCTGTGTGACCTTTATTAGTGACTCAGATTTACGAACCAATGCTCAAACGATACGTTTTGCTAACACACGATGGAACCAAAGGAATGACTAGATAGAAGCTCACGATTTTCAACGCTCGGCTACACACCGATAGTTGAAATTCCTACAGTGCAATAGAGATAAGGCATGCATTTGGGTGTCGCTTCTTGTTAGTAAAAACCAGTATAAAATACCTATATCGAGCTCTTCAAGAAAATGTATTACATACTATCAACCTATTATGATTCTGCTGAAGCGATCATTTTAGACCCCCAGGTAAAGTGATAAAGGAAGCAAACTTTAAATAGGAATGCATTGTACTTATTAGGAAATTGTGGATGACGTTTTGTTCAATCACAGGAGAATTGCTAGATTTCAGTCTTACGAAGGACTGTGAAATGCGCCAATGCCTAATATTAAATGAAAGTTTTTTTTATATGTTTTTATTAAAAAAATATTTAAAAACAAAATGCTTACTATAGCAAAAAGTGTCATGACAACTTTTCGTAAGACTTTTTTTCCGTCTAGCCCCCTTTCGCAACGCGCGATAAGGAACTTCGTTCCAAAAATGTAAACTATATGTAAATAAATCAATAAATGAACAGAAATCTACGTCAGTTCCATTTCATTTCCATATTTGGACAAAACTACTTACGTGGTCCATCCATGATACTGATATCTCTATGTATGAACTCCAACATATGGACTGCAGCCACATTGAACGTGTGCCTATCTTCGACTCGGCCGGTGGAGTGCAGTTCCGTTCTGACTTTCCGGGCTGAGGGCAGTTTCTCACCGTGCCTGTTCATGCGGATATCGCGATCTGGGAATGAAGGCACATTGTTAGATAGATTGATCAAGATTCCAGTGTGTTCGAACTTGTTTAATATCCTGTAGACACAATGTTTATTAAAAACTCTCCTTTTTTGTCAAAAAACTGGTATGTATACTGGCAAAATCTATACTATATGCTTGTGTTACTTAACTGGTTTGAACAAAAAAAAAAAATACAAATTCAAATTAATGTAGGTAATATTTGTCACAGATGAAATATTTCTTCGGTAGTATTAGTAGTAGATAGTTGTTTCGGGTCTGGCTGTTTGCGTTATACAGTACAGTATATAGTATGTTTTTTAACGCACCTACGATTCAAGAGAAATCCTAGTGTATGGAAACGTTTTTAAAAAATAAAAAGTATCATGTGGTTTTTTTTAAACCACGGTATAAGTGAATGTTTTTTTTCACATTTAGACGTCCCTACTCCGTCACGCGACATGCAACACACAGACGAAAAAGTATCAGACAATTTAATAAAAGTATCATTTTGAAAAATATGTATGGAAATGAATGAACGAATCGTCATCGCTATCATATCCCTGCTCTGCATTAAATTAGCAGGCAATATAACCATGAATTTTCTAGCAACGGATTTCGCATACCCAAAATAATAGACATTATTTTATTTACCGTCTTGAAATTGTCAGAATTATTTTCAGTTAATCGTTTTTCTTTATTTCCCTGTAGGAAGTGTGTAGTGTCGTAAAAGGCGTTCATGTGTACAGCTAGGAAATGCGCATCCGCCTTTATTGAATACGATGCGTGAACGTACCGCAATTATGACGAGGTATAAATAAGTTAAGGAAAGCGTACTGAGGAAACCAGTGTGTTCTTTTTTGGGATAGGAAATTATCAAGTATTATTATTATGTTATCAGTATCAAACTGTTAGTGACTACAACCCATCCGTGTAATATCCTTACTAATATTATAAAAGCGAAAGTGAGTTTGTTTGTTTGTTACGTCAGACGTCACGGCATCATTTACTCCTTTCTCCCTCATATCATTCCTTAAGCGTACAATTAAACTGTTTTCTTAAACGATAAGATATATAGATTGCAGCAACAAATCTGATTGTTACCATAAGTACCACTTACCGTTGGCATAGTCTGGCTTCAGGAGCCTAAGATAAGGCCCTTTAGCCGACCCTCTCGTTGGGTACTTGTAATTGTTACAGGTACCATCAATCCGGCTGCCTTCGTGGGGTGTGCACGCCTTTATGTCTATTGTACATCGTCTAGAAACACAAAAAAAAAAAACAATTTACAATGTCACCCATGGTATATATTTCTTGTTTTGAAATTGTCTTCAAAAGCCTTACTATCCTTACTTCGTTACTAATATTATAAAACCGAAAGTAAGTTTATTTGTTACGTCTTCACGCCTAATGGCTTAACCGATTTTAATGAATGTTGGTATAGAGATAGTTGAGATCCTGGACACGGACATAGGCTTTTTAGGATAGGTTTTTTTTAAAGTGATATATGAGGGAGAAAGATGAAAGAAAAGGGAAAACTTAGCTTTGCTATTACAAAAAATAAGGCGCAAGGGCAAAAAATACAGGTAGCAGGTACCTGCAAATCAGGAAAGGGTTACCCCGAATTTAACGCGAGCAAAGCCGCGGGAAAAAGCTAGTATTACAACAAAACGGAAGATATTCCGCACTGTAAATAAAGTTAGAAACCGTGAAAGATTATAACAGTCACGTACACTACTGATTTTTTTGTTTGAAACTTTTAAAAATCAATGCAGCAAAAACTGACTGAACGATCAGTCAAGGTCCGGTGCGATTAATGCGTATCAGTTTGACTTATCCCCTAAAAAAAATAACATTAAGACTAGCTGTGCCCAGTGGCTTTACCCGCTGCTAAGGGACAAGGAGGTCCTGCCTCTTTATCACTTAGGGGTATGAAAAACAGATAGTAACCGATTCTCAGACATTTACTGAATATGCATAAATTTTATAAGAATCGGTCGAGCCGATGAGAAGTCTAACGAACATTGTGACACGAGAATTTCACATATTGGATTAAGAACACAAATGTGTTAAAGTTCCGTCTAAAGGAAAAAAATGCTAATAATCACATTGTTGCCCTCTGTCTGTGTATCTCTAGTATGGAGGTATCGAGTTGAAATAAAAACAAAGTCTGTAGCCCCTTGAAGAAAATCAACTCTCTAAGTCTACACAATCTAAAAATATGACCGTTGACCCTTGGTGCGGAAGTTCGATTAGGGCTTGGCTGTTTTTTTAAAGTAGGAAATAATTTGCATAAAATGTCGTGAAACAGCAAAAATTCTTACTCAGTAGCTTTCTTCAATCGAAGTTCCTTCGCCTGTGCAACTTCAATTTTCTTCCCTGAATACCTATCAAAATGTCCAGAATCCACTCGACAAATCGCGGTAAAAATCAATATATTAAATAAATAATACATTTTCTACCGGACGACTTAACCGTGTCCTTTGATATAGTTAACTAAGCAGGTTTGGCCGGGTTTTGTAATCCCGAATGTGTTTCGCAAAGTGATTCGATCGATTACCGTTTGACCGTTTCCGTTCGTGAATTAAATAAAGGATGTTGGAAAAAAGGCACAATCCTCTTTCGCAAAATTAATACGTGTTAACAAATCAATTCGTGATTATAATAATGTCAAATATGTAGTTTAGTAGTAAATTATTGTTAGAAGAGTGTGACTGAATAATAATAGCCGTTTAAATTCATCTTTGAGGCAGAACTCGAAAAGCAAATAAGCCATCGGGAAGTGAGCAAAATCAAATCAAACCTACATGCTTGACTGCTGTGGTAAAAAAGAAATAACTAGTACTGGCTAGATACCGCAACACAAAACTACTGAACATCTACAATGTATATAATTAAAACAAATATTTGTATGTTCGTAAATGCACCCACGATACAGGAAAAAATCCTAGTGCGGGGATACTTTTTTTTTAAAAGAAAAACCAAAAATTGAGCACGCGTTGGCGCAGTAGCTGAGCGAACGGCTGTATGACGTAGTTTCGATTCCCGCATCGAACAAATATTTGTATGACCTCCTGTTAGTTGTTCTGGGTCTGGCTGTTTGTGTATGTGGGTTTAAATGTTTGTAAACGCACCCACGATACTGGAGAAAAGTATGGGATATCATTTTTAAAAGATATATAAAAAAAAACAATCATAAATTACACATAATTATTATGCAACGATTCACAAAGCAAACAATCAAATGCTAAAAAGATAGTTAATACAATAAATCAATCATCCAACCATTAACTAGCTGTTTCCACTTTTTTTTAACCACTTTAATACATCCATTTCCCAGCAAAAATAAATCCGTCAAATTATAAAATTGAAGAAAATTAATGTAGAAACGACTCAATTTTATTTATATTTGAAGGTAGATTCGTTCTATCTCCGAGAAAAAAGTTTTAATGAGTTTCTTTTCGAGGGAATGCAGGTACCACTGAATGTAATGAGAGGTCGCTCTCTCCAGGGCCAACATTCCAGGATTCAGCCAATGGTAGGGTTGGGACGTAGAATGAATGTAAATTGAAAATTTCCTTGAAACATACATTAAACCATGCCTCTTCATTTTCCAAAACGGGAAGGCAGAAATCAGATACAAAATTCCATCTACTTCGTATTTGGACATGCATATTATATGCATATACTGCTCTCGTTAATTTTCAGGTTTCGCCGTATTTGCCTAGGTTGGTCTGTGGATGTGCCTCGAAAAGCACGTTAAGCATTTAGTCTGTGTTAATATCCTACTATATAATATTATTAATGCGAATGTTTATAAGCATGTATGGATGTTTGTTACTCTTTCATGTCAAAACCGCTGAAAAGATCTTGATGAAATTGGGCACAGAGGTAGATTATAGTCCGGAATAACACGTAGGGTATTTTTTTAAATATCACGCGGGCGAAACCGCGGGCGCCAGCCAGTATTATAAATGCGAATGTTTATAAGGATGGATGGATAGGTTGATGTATGGATGTTGTTACTCTTTCAAGTCAAATCTGCTGAACGGATCTTTATGAAATTTGGCACAGAGGTAGATTATTAGTCTGGAATAACACATTGGATACTTTTTTTTATCATCACGCGGGTAAAGCCGCGGGCGCCAGCTAGTTAGTCATTGACAGTCGTTATGGGTTTTCTGTGGCCTGAAAAACACAGACAACTAGTCTACCGAGGGGTATTGTCTTACCCAGTATAAACTGGGTTGCGGAGGTCAAATAGGCAGTCGCTTAATGTTAAACAGGTATTCAGCTAAACGGTACAACTATAAATCGACCAATACATTAATTCTAAATACATTTTATTTCACCCTTTCTGGAAGGCAAAACAACGGTTTAAAAATACTAAAATATTTACCCTACATAAAATTTAAAATACCGTTAAACCAGTTCCGTTTCCGCTTACGGGATAAAAAAGTACTTAAAAAAAATATTGGAAGTCTTAGTCCACTTTATCTAGATTCAAGAAACCGTGACACAAACTGTTACAACAGTAGCAGCCCTAAATATATTGTTTTTTTTTGTTGTAGGTAAAATTGATTTAATAATCGGTTAAGTATGAAACGCTAAGGCTAATTAAACTAACTATCTAAACCCAGGACCTTCTGCTGAGACGACTTTCGGCCACCGTAGATATGGGTCTGTGATGACAGGCCGAGTATCGACGGCGCGTTCGTGTTCAACGCGCTCCTCAAAGATATGTCAGGGTCCAGCCAGGGCCACTATCTGCTGGGATTGCGGGTTGTTTGAAAAAGACTACTGTCAGTCTGCTCCTTGGTTTAACCGTACCGATGTATCTAAAAAATTATCCGAATACCTACTAATTTATTTTTTCGTGTTTCGTGAATTGCTTAAACGTACTTTGATTTACCTGTTGACCTGTTGAAAAACTCAGTGATGCCTTAAAAATAAAGCAATAACTTTCCTATAAAGAAATTAGAAAAATCTATTGCCCAACTCTTAATATAAAGTCAAAGTACGTATACAGAGGCCATTTAATTTAGATTGAAAGTCGTCGCCTGTCGCCAGTTTTTATTCCGGTTTTTCTCTTTTCTAAATTTTTACCTTTGAATACTTTTCGTTTTGTTGATCTCGGTCAAATAAGATCACAAATTGGACTTCGAGTCCCCGAATGGTCGAGTATTTCAAAAGGAATTTCGTATTAATCTTCGTTGAATTAAATTTGAATGGTGATAATAATTAAAATTATCATTGAAATGAGTTCCTTGGCGTACAATGGATTAATCGTTGAGTGGGTCTTTAAGGGCAGCTTCGTTAAAGTTAATTGAGATCTCTCTGCGGTTGTGAGTTGAAGTACTTTTTTTTTTATTAAATAATTTGGGTAAATATGAGATTTTATTCTGGTTGTAATTACATTTTGGAATGTCGTGATGGCCCAAAGGTTTGGCATAATGTGAGGAAGCCTACACTTATACATTAACTAACTGACTGTCTCCAGGGTCTGAAGACCGAAGAGGCGAGAAGACGTAACTAACTCACTTTTATAATTATTTTAGGAAGGATTATTGCATTTGGTTTTACCGTGATTATGTGTGGAAATAAAATAAGTTGTCGTTTTGATAGGGCCACTTCAAACCACATGCTATGTAATCAAACGTCTTTTTTTTTCGGGTGGGAAATCATCCAATGACTTCCCCCGCTCTGGGCGGAGCGAGGGGGCATGTCAGACTTGTACTGACTAAAACCCACCCATGTTCCTTCTATTGCCCTTTACATTCCGGGGCCGCGGTATCTCTTTCGAACAACCCGCAACTCCGGCAGGCGGATGCTTTGGCAAGCCCCTCTGCTTTGCTGACTCTCTTTGAGGCGCGCGTGAAACACGAATGCGCCGTCGACACGGTCTGTCGTCAATCGACGGCCGGACGGTGAACTACCCATTGCTCACCGTCCACAGGCCCGCATCTACGGTGGCCGGGAGGCGCCTCGCGGCGCCCGGCGCCTGGGGCGTCTTCCGCGGCGGCTGGGTTGGGCAGATGTTCTCTCCCTCAAACGCCCGGCCACCTCAAACGTCTTACATGAAGAAAGCGTTCAATTGTTTTTTCGGCCAATTCTATTGTTGACACACTCTTTCATTTTATTAAGTTACTTTGTAATTTCAATAACAACAGAGGCTCTAGCAAAAGCGCGTACATAGAATCGAAAAATACAAATTATCCTGTAATATTTTAGTTTGAAATCCAATTGTTTGCATCAAGCACAATCATCTGTAGAAATGAATATGTTTTTTATAACTTTAATTATTGGCCTTAGACAGAACTAACCTCAGTCTATACTAATTTCAACCGAATCTCACACAACAAGTCATTAGTGTAATTACTGATAACCTCAATATACCCAAGAGGTCAGGAGAGACATCTGGACGAGAATTCAGGACATTGTCAGGCTTATTAGCTGTGACAGACAATGCACATTCAATGACCACTCGTGTGGTTGTGAGATGGATGGGGTGCACTGTATGTGGTGGCCAATTGAATACTAGACATTGTAGTGTATACGTGCGTGTTCGGTGGTCTAATGTCAGTTTGTGGGAGCTTAATGCGGTTTTTGGAACGAAGTTCCTTGTCGCGCCTTGCGAAAGGGGGCTAGACGGAAAAAATTAAGACCAAAAGTTGTACCGACACTTTTTGCTGTAGTTGTAAGCCGTGCGGCGTGCGCGTGCTTCTCTGTCTGTCAGTCTCTCTCTCTCTCTCTCTCTCATAGAAAACAAGCCAGTTATTTTCGTTTCGTCTTTCTATTTTGCATAACAGTGTGGTGTCGCGACGATTATTTTTGTTGAGTGTATACAGGGTTTTTTGTACATAATAAATAATAACTTCGTTCCATCCGGGTGTCCCTTGACACCTCTCGAGTATTTTTTACGGATAGTAAATAATCAAATAACTTCTCCTGCTCTGGGCGCAGGAGCTTTTTTGATCATAGACGTTATGTTTCAGACTTTTACTGACTAAAACCCACCCATATTACCCTTTTTGTTCCGGACCCGCGGTATCAGCGACGGACAAATTTATTGGTTTGAGGTTGTCTCCCTCAAACGCCCAGCCACCTCCTTTGCTTACATGAGTAGGAGGTGACCGCCGGAATAATACTTTGTCTGCCTTGACAGAAACTACAAGACTAATGAGGTAATCCAGAGCAAATCAATATCATTGCATAATCCTCAATCTCTCACTGGGTTTATCAGTTCAGTTCTTTTTCAATCTTATCAAAACAATTCGGGTCTGTCGGTGTGATCTTGGCCTTCTAAACTCATCAACATTCCCTTGACCTTATGCCAATCCATTTGCGGTCGTTCTAAGAAACTACACAAGGGATTATAAGGATGTGGTTGACGTCATCATTTAGATTTTTTTAGTATTATTTGTAACTAGCTTTTGCTCGCGGCTTCGCCCGCGTTAAATTTGGGGTAATACAGTTCCCCTTGCGCCTTATTGATTTGTAATAGCAACGCTAAGATTTCCCTTTTCTTCCGTCTTTCTCCGTCACATCCCACTTTTTTTAAATAAAAATTAGCCTATGTCCGTCTCCTGGTTCCCAACTATATCTGTACCAAAATTCATCAAAATCGGTTTATCCATTAAAGCGTGAAGAGGTAACAAACAAACAAACAAACTCACTTTCGCTTTTATAATATTAGTAAGGATGTCATGTGTATTATTTTACAAAATTGAAATTAAACTTACATTATTTAATAAAGAAATCGATGGTCTGGCGAACAAAATTGTTAGCCAGGTCATATAAACCGCGCGAAACAGCGGCCAGTGAACAGTAATTATGTTTCCTTTCTTTTATTTAATGGTTTCTCTCCTGCCATTAAATACGTTAAAAGCAACGTTACGCATGCGTCAGGACAAGTATTCTAGAGAAGCGTTTTGCTACTAAACTCTTTTTATCAAAATAACAAAAAAACAGACTGGTACTTTAATTCAGAAGAACAAGCCAGTAGGTACATTATAATGCCAGATTAAATATAAGACCGGAAAATATAAATCGATAAATTTTCCGCCTGGCTAGTCCCGTCAGCGGCATCGCTTCTTAAGGGCCTTAATCTTTTTTATAAATTTTCGTATCCCTAAAGCAATGTTGACACGAACCGACTACGTTTGGCCTGAGAGAATCGGTAATGAGACCCGCTTTTCCTTTTCAACATATTGGATATTCCGACAGAAAGTCATTTTGTTAGTATTATTTTTTGTCATGACTGTAGTTTTATTGAATATCACGTTTATTTAGAGTCTAGCTGTCCTACGCGGCTTCACTCGCATCTTAGGTTACTGCCCCGCTCATGTAGGTTGCGTATGATGGTATATATAGCGGCTTGTAGCATATGAGTATATGTTAGTCATATGATACTCAGTGGTAATGAAGTTTTCTAATGGCAAAAGATTTTTTGAAATCGGTCTAGTAGTTTTTGTGTTTATTCGTTACATGGAAAAAGAACTCACCTATGTTCCATTTCCATCCATCAGAAAACTTGGCTCAATCATAACCTAACTTTAACTGTTCTTACCTATTTTTTATATTTCTTTTACAATAAAACTATTTGAAGAAATCTCTAACCTTCTTTTCGCTTACACCTAGATGCAGAAAAAAGGACCTAATCCTCCATTACGGGTCCACAGCACAGGACCAATCGAAGGTGGGTCGCAGTAAGTGGGATCATTGTATCGGAGAGGCACTTAAGTACCGCATGTGTTTGATTAGATGTGTAGTGGCTGTTCCAGAAAGTAATCACTATTGCTTTGAGAGGATTTGAGAGTGTGTTCGTGGCAGGATGAGGAAGTGTATCGGTTTTTGTGGGAGAGAGTGTATTTTTAGAGAGGAATTGCAATTACAAATAAACTTTTACATCGGAATTTCGCTACACCATAGACACAGTGGTCGCGTTGACTGACTTAAAAGAGGAGAAGATTCTCAATTCGACTGTATTATTATTATCTTCATATTCTCTATTTATCTGTACACATATTTTTACATTCTCAGAAATTTCAAAAATTCTCACTGCCCGTCCTAGCAGAATAAATTAGTTGAGAAAAAAAATGAAAAATATAGGTTTTCATACATTCTACTTAAATTTTCAAGGACGCTGAGTACTTTAACTCGAACAAAAAATTAAACAGCGCCAAAATAAATGGATGTAGGTGTTAGATATGTCCCTAACATAAATCTTAATCAGCGTCAGTGGGAATGGGGGCTAATCTTTAAAGCTTAAAAGAAAAACCGGGTGAGAGGAGCGTACTAAACCCGGATTAATTCTAATCTTAGTTGAAAATGTTCTATACTAGGTTAGCTCCGTCAGGCAAACTGAGTGACTACCACTAAGGTCTTGAATAGTTACATGTTTTTATAGCATGAGGATTTTAAAGGAACGTCTTATGAACTTGTGATCAAGTTGTGTCAAGGGGATTTTTGTAATTTCTAGGTCTTAGGACTCTCTAGGAAATAAAACTCAGAGCTCACATTTTATTTAGTTTTGGTCCACCTTCTTGGAAATCGATGGCAGGTTATCTAGGTATCGTGCTTTAAAATTGCAGTGCTTGTCTATTAGTTGTCATTCTAAAGGCGAATACATATTTGCGAGGCAAACGCTGCGAACGGCGCACCGCGAATGCCTCGCAAGTTTTACCTTCATATTTGTGGCGAGGCATGTGCGACACCCGTGCGAAGAGAACCAGCGTCGGTAAAAGCTTTAAAATCAAAGCTCTTCAGCCGCCGCGAGCATAATTATGTTGTTATAATTTTCGTTGTTGTTGAGCGCCGTTCGCGGCCCATACCTTGCAATGTCTGTCTGTATCCGCCTTAAAGCTTGTCGTCAGCGGCGCACCTTGGCATTCAATTATAACATCAAAAATCGATGTCAAAAATTGAGCATTGTGTATTGGCAAATAATTTCACATACTTACATAAATAAACTCATAGTTACATAGGTAAAAATTATAGAGTGCTACGATCCTACAAAATTATTATAAAATAACGAAATATGTATTGCAAATTAAATAATTTGCAATAGGTATATCCTACAAAGGCTTTAAAAGTACCAAGAAAAGGAACAGAACCGTATACAGCAGTGAGTAAATAGTTTTCTATAAATAAATAGTTACATAACAACCATATAGGTCAATCGCAGTGCTTCTCTCTCGATTAAATAAAATCAATGTAGGTACATACATCATTGTACGGTTTTATCGAAACTAATGCGTCTCGCTCGATTTCACGTGGTCACGAGAAAGAGTAGCCGCTGTAACAGCTAGGGTTGTCTCACATATCCTGTTTACGGATACTGTACGCCGTTTAGCCGGATCAATTGCTTGTTTTCGGCAATTCATTTCTGTTGGCACGAAAATATTCGGAAGGAATCTAAGAAAATGTTTTTGAGTGTTTTTTTTTCTTGTTTTTACCGTTTAGTTGATTATCGCTCGGCGATTTTTTTGCTTGCCATTTAAATCGTTGTTTGTGACCATCAACTATTTTTTTACCCAGAGATCTCTTAGTATTTTCATGGTTTTACGTAAATACCTGAGATTTAGGCATTGAAAGAGGGTAAAATCAGTGGCACTATGATTATATTTACCCTTTTTCAAGCCTTAACCATAATTTGTTTTTTTTTCTTTAAAGTTTGGACAACGTTTTAGTGAACAAAATTCTACTCCAAAAAATAAAATCCAAATACATTTCATCGTCAGCAGCCCTAATAATGTCGATGAATTCGAGTGCATCGAGTCCACTTTGCACTGCACTAGTGTAAGTGCGGTCACTGCGGACGACGGTCGGGAAATAAGAGGATTGTCGGCTTCCCGGATCGCTATACCACATATGTATACACATCACTAGCCACGCATCATAAACGTACTTTGATGCACTTAGCCCCTAAAAAGTCTAGGTAGAAGCATTTTTTTTTAATGGCGAATTCTCCCCCTGTTTAAATTTTCACTGGTTTTAGAAGCTTTGTGGAGTTTTTGATAATAAAATACTAAAATACTGATTCAACTTGTTTAAATATGAATGTGGACAGGAGCTTAAATCTAAACATTTTCAAAATACCTTAGATTTTTCAAGAAACTACAAAATACCGTCAAGTACTTTTGTATTATGATTGTGTCCAAAACAATTAAGACGATCAAAATTCTCAAAATCATACAAGCTCTTAAACGATGAATACACAAAACTCTTCGATCCCGACCCAGTTTCTTTACAAACGGAGCTTCAAGAAAACTCAAGATTTTCCCTTCCATGAAAAATAAATTGACTTACTATCACAGTGCTCGCCATCTCTAAACAAGCGTCCTGTTGAATTAACTTCAGGACTTTTATCGTGAAACAAAACGGGATAACTGGATGAGTTCAGGATCCATTCTGTTTTATTGCGAATGCTACTCTGTGGTAACCAGCACCTAGGGGACCATTCATTTAATCGAATAACCTCAACATTGCGTTTATCATGCTGTCCCAGATTAAGATTTTATTAATCTTTAGAGGGAAGCAGAGGTGCTTAATCTTTTGGTTAAGTTAAGAGGGTGCTTTCGTCGTTTGTTTAGAATGTTAACCTGTACATCTTATTTAAACATAATTTAAGGAAAAAGGGGCGATATTATATGTTTGATGCCAGGAGTAGTGTCACCTTAATGTAGGTTTGGTTGAAGTTTTGTGAATGTTCTTCTTGACAGTTTATTACTACCACAGCTTGTAACATTGTTCTGCAATTTAATATTGTGAGACAACGGTTTTTCCATATACTATATACCTATATAAAAAAGAGAAAATCACTAGATGGAATCTCGGTCTTGGCACAGCTAGTGTGATATATAACTGAATTTATTCTAGTCCTACGACGGGGTTATCGTATTACCTTGTACAAACTGGGTTGTGGAGGTCAGATGGGCGAGATGTATTCAGCTGTAACTAGCTTGACTGGACTCCGACCCATAATGGGATTGGGCTGGGAAAACTGATGATGGCGAATTTAGTTTCTTCCATCTCCATTCCTTAGTATTGATAATCCTTACTATAATATTATAAAACCGAAAGCAAGTTGTGTTTGTTTGTTGACAGCTAAACCGATTTTTATGATTTTTTTTATAGAGATAGTTGGAACCTTGGAGACGGACATGGCATTTTTTTTTAAGTGAGAAAGTCGGGAGAAAGAGAGAGAAAAAAAGGGAAAGCTTAGCTTTGCAGTAAATAAGGCGCAAGGGCAAAAACTACAGGTAGCAGGTACCTGCAAATCAGGAAAAGGGAACTGTGTAACCCCAAATTTAACGTGAGCAAATTCGCGGGCCAGAGCTAGTACTGTTATATTCAGCTATAACTAGCTTGACTGGGTCTCGACACCATAATAGGATTATGCTAGTAAAACTGATGATGGAGAATTTAGTTTCTTCTATCTCAATCCCTTACTATTGATAATTTACTAATATTCAAACTGACAATAAAACGATTCACGTAATTATTCAACTGTAACATTCAGTATACGTAGAAAGGGTGACTGTCACCCGACTCTAGAGGCTGTGTACCTAAACGTTGTTTTTGTTAGAATCTCGCCGTGTACTCAAAGGGTATCTTCACACGTTTATTGTGGCAGTGTCTGTATTGTTTCAGTCTCTTCACCTTTGACTGAACAAAGACACGGGAGAAAAGGCCGGTTTTCTGACCTGTTTCAAAGTAGTTGAGCTCAAGTGTTTTGTTGCTGGTTTTAGTTGTGTAGGTGACGTTATTATGTTCTTAATTGTTAAAGCATTATTGACAAGTATTTAATTAAAATCCGATCAATATTTGACTTTTGAAGTCAAATATTGATTGGAATTCAATTAAATATTGATATGGTGAGCGAAGAATTGTTAGGCCAACTAAACATAGGTAAAGACGGTGGTGAATTGATTTTTAAATAATATTGTTAATGATAATATTAAATATTGCGAACTTTTGTAAAAATCGTTTAACTTTTATCGTTGTTCTTACAAATAGATTCAACAAAAAAAAATTTAGATACTAAAGTTCTTCCAAGAATCCATTTCTCCAGGTAGTGAATACTTCTAAATAAAGATAACTCAATAAAATTCTTTGTATCTCCCAAAAAAAAGTAGTCTTCATTTAATACAAGTACCTAACTTAGTCTACTGTCCTAATTATATTACCAGAGAAAAAACCTAAAAATACCGACTGTCTTTTAATTTCTAATAAATATTAATGAACACTTTTTCGACCTTGATTTGGTTCTGACAGCTAGCGAACGAAGGTAGCCATTACTTGTTAGATTATCTAGCTGCCCTGTGATTTTCGGTTAGTAATTCAGCTTTGGCTAAAGCCCTGTTACGCGATAAATCAATAATGGCTCATTAATTAGGCCTTCGTCGGTCAGCTAGAAGGCTTAGTCAGCGTGACCTATTTCTTTGGGAGATTGTCGTCTGATCATAAGTATTATAGATTGGCTTGCATTTGTTTTGGGTTTATGGTTTCAGCGATATAGTCTCGTCGACAAGTTGAAACTGGTACAAAATAGAGATACTGCTCTTAGAATTATGTGCTGTTAAATTAAAGTTGTAATAAAGGAGATAGAGTTCCGGGAGTTAGGAGTTTTTTATTGTAAAATTTCCTCTTCTTCCAGAACCTTATTTTGAAATTTCTTAAATATTAATAGTTTATGAAATAATGGCAAAAAACGAAATGCAATTTTTTATCTTTAATTGTTTGTAACTTTTGCAATTTTTTATGTGCTAATACACGCTTTTAGCACATTTTTCTAGGCGTCATTCCGGATCCAATGAGCTATCGCACATAATTTTAAGAGCAATATCTCTATTTTGTACCATTTTTAACTTGTCGACTAGACTAATATAGTTATATCTTTAGTTATTAAGTGACATTGATACGAGCATTTCTGGTGAACATTTCATTTCGAGGTATTCCTCAAAGCGCTCCCGTTTTAAAACGCTCCCATCTAAGCGCTCCCGTTTTATTCCTCCAAGCGCTCCCAAAAGGAGCGCTTCGAGGAACGATTAAAAATATTAAAATTTATTTCCTCGAAGCGCTCCCATGATTAACTTTCGGATAGAGATGGGACTATACTAACTGAAATTATCGATAATAACAAGGTAATAAGTAGAACACATTGTTATAATATGCAACTAGCGGCCTGTCCTGGCTTCGCACGGTTTTGGTAATATTTTTTTTGTTTTTTTGTAAATCCGTTAGTCCACCAAATCGATGAATATAATCTGCCGACGTATATACCTATTCATATTTTTTTCTTGTTTAGCAAGCTTATGATTTCTCTCAATTATGTTTACGATTACTACCCCCCTCCCCGCACACCTGGCAATGAGGTGTCTATCGTTTACGCTCACCTTACGGGACTTTTTGTCGAACCGCACCTTCCGCTATCGCATAGGGACCTCTTTCTCTTCCCCTCATCCTATTAGGACCGGTGTCCCTCAGGGTTCCGTCTTATCCCCCCTCGCCTTCACGCTGTTCACTAGCGACATTCCCAAGAGCAAAAAAGCTCAGTTAGCTCTGTTCGCGGATGATACGGCCATTTACTATACTGGCCGCTGTACAAACGCTATCGCTCGTAGCCTTCAGCCGACATCCTAGGCGCTTGGTTCAGGAAATGGAGAATCGAGATGAATCCCGGTAAAAGTCAGTCAGTCAGTTGGCGGTTATTTACTACTACTTCTTTAAATCACGGGAGCCCGTAACGATAGTCTTCACTTAGACTTCAGAAGGCACCGTCACGTCGTTCAATTCATGAAGCGTCTTTCCAAGCGCTTCTTTGACTCCGCGTTAAAACATCGCAACCCCCTTATCGCATCGGCCGCTCGATACGATCCCTCGCGAATAAGTAAAATTCGTCGTCATAGACATTTTTTCGTCACTCCTGATGATGCTATAACCCTGCTCCAGGAGAGCAGCAGGGAGACTAGGACTCTGCGCAAATTCAGACGCAAAGCGCCGTCATTCCGTCCTCGCCGATGAGGCCTGTCGCGACGTCCCGGTAACTGCCCCACCCGTCCCTTGAAAGAGCCAGCCCGCGCTGCTGCGCCAGTAAGTTTAAACCAGTTCATAAATAATATCACTCAGATCCAGCCTGTCCCTTGCTTTCCCTCAGCGTCGCCCTAAGCCGAGGCTCGTACCCCACAGGAGGTGCCCTTAGCGTGTGGTCGCTTAGTTTGTAAGTTTTCACCCTGGCTGGAGGTCTTAATTTTTAAGGCACCCACAGGATTAGCCCGGTTAAGCAGACGATAACCTAATTGGTTGAACTGCGAGATGCCATTCCTAAAAAAAATCTATCGTTTACGTCAATAGTAGAAATGACAATAACATTGGCCCTTATATACATGCCAAAAGCAAAAAGAAAATTATTATTCTCTCAATTTCGTAATTTGGTTAAGCAACTTCGATATCGATGATGCACACATGAGTTTTTAAAAATTATCGATATAATTCATGACGTTTACTTCATGCTTTTCCCTATTTTTAAACGTGGGAGCGCTTCGAGAAAATAAATTTTAATATTCTTAATCGTTCCTCGAAGCGCTCCTTTTGGGAGCGCTTAGAGGAACAAAACGGGAGCGCTTAGATGGGAGCGTTTCAAAACGGGAGCGCTACGAGGAATACCTCAACATTTCAAGGTATTTTTCGTGGAATAGATTTGAAAAAACAAAAGCGTTAATTCCTATTTTGGCCACACGGATGAGCATCCTTTAACAACTTAAACTTTACTTTTTCAATAACTATCTTAACATATCGTCTCGTTAGGCAAGGGAATTCCAAATAGGTTCTAGGTTTTAACCTAATATTTGGCAACGTTAGACGTTAAAGTCTCATTTAAGATTAAGGATTTCCGCAAGAGTGAGCTTTAGGCTTTTGTAAATAGACCTTACTTGGTTGTGTATTAAAAGTATTTATTAGACCGTTATAGGGATCAATAGGGATCACCCACACTTTCTATACATTCAAACGGAAATTGTCCTATTCTAAAAATGAAATTTTGTATTTGTGTTTCTCTGTTGTTTTTGCCGATGGTTCGTAAAGGTCGAATAATTAACTAAGGCGACCTTCTTATTTACTACAATTCAATGATCAGCTCATCTAGTGATCAATTAATGAACGTAGAGACGCTTTTGTATAGCATTATTAGATGGAATATCGTTCTGAATAGGTTTTGTAATAAAATTTCGTTTCACAAATTCTAAATACATAATAATAAAATGAAGAGAAGAATCATTAGAGCTTGGCGAAACTCCAGAATGTCAGAACAGTGAAACACAAACGTTTTTCCCGAATATTTAGGTACTATATTCAGTCAGAATGTTATCAATTTTCTGAACTTACTGGAATATCTTTTATTTCAGCTTTTTGTCAAGTTTATTAAGCACAAAGTTTAAGTACTCGTGAGATAAAAATATTTTTGTCGAGCGACAAAAAGAGTAATGTTTTGAAACAAAAAATATGTGGGGTACTCCGGTCACTTTTGTCGTAAAAAAGCACAACGCAGTAATAAAAACTAAATAATGATAAGGGACGGCCGAAAGTACCAGGGAAACAGAAGGTTGCAGGAGTTTAAAACATTTTGGATTAGGGAAATAATTCCGTCTACGAAGTTGTCTCATGCCGAATGACGTACTGTAAAAATAACATTGTTCTTATCTTACGCCTTTACGCCTCGCTCGGATTTCTGGAGGATCTAGAAAAATATGGAGGCTGTAAATAAAACTTTGTTTCTGTTTTTGCTAAAAATGTAGGCACAGAAAAAATAGGCAGTTTTTTACTAGGGATCAAAACATTTATAACGAAAATAATGAGTAGATTTGGTTCAATTTTCTTTCACCAGCGAGGTATGGTAATGGAATTTGAAATGAATTTATTACCTCAACACAATATATGGGAGATACTCATTCATTGTAATAAATAAAACAGTGTTTCAGCTATTTTTTGTGTATAAGGAAAATAATTCATGATTCTGTTGAAATATTAATATGAATAAAATAATTACGCTTTTATCATCGTATCTAAATTCTGAATAATAAAACAATATTTTATGTAATATAATAAAACACTCCAAAAATAAAATAATGTCCTTGTATATTTCATTAAACATAAAATATTACGAGAATTTCTTAAATAAAAAGGTAGTAAAAGATACTCACTTGACTAAAAACATTAGTCAAATAAGATCTTTATTTCCTTCTTCAATTACATTCAATAAAGTCTATTTCCGCTTGGAAACGGCGCTAAAGTAAGAGAAATGTAGGTATTTTTTCATCTTAAAGAAATATGAGTGCGCAATACATTGTAGCATCGTAAAAAGCATTATGACGTCAGGCAAATGATCGTATATTAGGTTAAATCCAAGAATGATAAGCAGTCGTGTGTTATGATTTAGCTTGTCTAGTACGAGTATACTCTGGAAATTCATTGCTTTTTAGGCACTAGATGGAAAAACAGGGAAGAAGTAAAGAGTGAATTATAATAAACTAGCTAGCGCGCGCGGCTTTGCCCGCGTTATATCGAAAAATAAATAGGTACCCTATATGTTATTCCAGACCAAAATCTACCTCAGTGCCAAATATCATCAAGATAGATTTATTTTTCAGATGTTTTGACGTGGAAGAATAACGTAATACTAGAAAGATAGCTGGCGCTCGCGGCTTCGCCCGCGTGATATCTAAAGAAAAAATATTCTATGCTTTATTCCAGACCATAACTTACCTCTGTGCCAAAATTTACAACTACAACTTTTGGTTTTTATTCAACCCCTTTGCCTACCTACTCTGGGCGAAGCGAGGGGAGTGCCAGACTTGTGCTAATGTAAACGTACCAATACTCGTCGGATTTCGGAAATCACTGACTTTGAAGCGCTACTGTGTGTTAACTATTTAATGGACAATGACAATTTTTGCATGACGTGATAGAGAATTTATTCGTTATTCTATGTAACATTTTTTTTTTAAATAATTTTGGTGGGTATAAATATTTATTAAGGCAAAAGTAAAAAAAGGGCGATTTGTACCAATAGTCGTCTGAATTGTACGGATACTCGTCAAATATTCCCAGTACTCGTCAACTTTTAATGCTAATATAAACTCTCTGCTCTTGAACATAAAGTTCAAGATAAGTACATTTTTTTGTGCTTGAATTTGTTAAGCATGCTTGTGCCTTTGAAACATTAGGTAGATAGATATAAAACCAAATCCCTTTTTAGAATAGCAGGTTATAATCTTTTAGAAGAGCAGGTATTCAATAAAACAGATGGTTGCATTTTAATTTATATTCCTAAAATCAAACGCTTGGAATCACAAAATCAGTCTATAAAATAAATGTTATATTTCTTAATCATAATAATCATGCAGTCATGTGCATATGTAGCACGAGTAAAATTATTATGTGTATAAAATACTTAAATTGTAAAATCAGTTCTCTTATACCTAATAAAATAATCAGTTTTAAGTCATTTAATGTGGTCCTTGGCATTTTTTCTGGTGGGAATTCATCCAATGACTTCATTGGGCATGTCAGACTTGTACTGACTAAAACCCACCCATGTTCCTTCTATTGCCCTTTACGTTCCGGGGCCGCGGTATCTCTTTCGAACAACCCGCAACCCCGGCAGGCGGAGGCTCTGGCAAGCCCTCTGCTTTGCTGACTCTCTTTGAGGCGCGCGTGATACACGAACGCGCCGTCGACACGGCCTGTCGTCAATCAACGGATGGACGGTGAACTACCCATTGCTCACCGCCCACAGGCCCGCATCTACGGTGGCCTGGAGTCGTCTCGCGGCGCCCGGCGCCATGGGCGTCTCCCGCGGCGGCTGGGTTGGGCAGATGTTCTCTCCCTCAAACGCCCGGCCACCTCCTTTGCTAGCATTACTGCTTCGCAGAAGGTGGTGACCGCTTCCCATTCCCTCTCGCTCCGGACCATGGCCTGAACCAGGGCCGGACGCGAGAGATCGCCGCCGCCGATCGCCTCTACGAGGGCACGGCGGTGCTCCGCCCACGCTGGGCAGATCGCCACTGTGTGTTCCACCGTGTCCTCCGGGCGATCGTCACAATGGTGACACCCGGGCGCTTCCTCCCGCCCGATGATGCGCAGGAACCTCCCGAAACTTCCGTGTCCGGTGAGGACCTGCGTCAGGCGGTAGGTGAGGACGCCATGACGCCTCTCCAGCCACTCCTCAAAGAGTGCCCAGCACGGGGTTGCGACAGTCGCTCTCTATATGCGGAGGTCTGCCCGCCGAGCGGCAACTTGCCGCGGCAACGGGTTTTCCCCCCGGTGTAGTGCCTCCGCGCGCCACTCAAACAGGCGCGCGAGGACTATCGCCTCCAGATCCCATGGTGGCAGTCCGGCAAGAAGGCTTGCTGCCTCGCCGGAAATCGTGCGGTAGCCCCGGATCAGCCATATGGCTACTACCTTTTGGGGCGCGTTCAGGTAGTGGGCGGCGCGCCGCCCTAAAGAACGCGCCCATACCGGGGCCCCGTAAAGGGCCATGGACCGCACGACTCCGGCATAGAGCCTACGGCAGGAGGCGTTTGGCCCCCTCAGATTGGGCAGGAGCCGCTTGAAAGCGGCCCCCGTCCGCTCGAGTTTGGGAGCCAAACGTCGGATGGTCCTTGGCACTTTAAATTTTCTTGCTGCATCTGATGTTGTGGCCCCTTGATTTACAGCTTCTATGGCTTTTAAAAGGTCCTCTTGCTAGTAGTTTCTTTCAGTCATGATCTGTAATTAAAATTACGATCATGCAATCACTAGGTACATACAATCAAATAAAAAAATCTTACTTAAGATTACTCTTTACCCATCAATATCGAATACGACAAGCAACGAAGTGGCAGCGATAAAACCTATGTCATCTTAGTTTTAAAACTGATTTTAATAATGTTTACGTCAAAACTATTTGAATGACATAATTTTTATACAGGCACTATTAAGAGACGTTGGGAAGACGCGGTACAATACGCGTGACGACATGCAGTTATTTCGAACAAAAAGCATAGTGTAATGCGTCGCAAGCAAAAATTGACTGTTCTTAACAGTAAATTTTTGCTTGCGACGTATTGTAATCCAAGCGTAGTAGAAGCAAAGGCAAGTGATAGACCTACTTGTACCCGAAGCGGTAGATTATCGCGTGTCCTTAATCGAATGGCGGAGGCCTGCAGCGGCCAATATATACCTAACAAAAAACGCACGTAGAAAGTGCATATAGAAAACAGAAAAAACATATAGAAAACATATACTAAACTTTAAATATGTTTGTACAAGAGAGTTAACAATTTTATAAAAGTCCCGATATTAGCTATTTATTCGCATTTTGTACTGTAAAACACAAAATATCTTCGACGACGAGTTTAGGTGCAACTTTTGAGCATGTCCCAGTAGTCGTCATAATTATTTTAAAAATGACGGGTTTTGGGTCAAATGGGAGTTTTAAAGTACCAATATGATGTGAACTTCTTAGTTACACAATACATCTATATATTTATCTATGATATTTACTGACAACTGTCTTCACTTCTTTTCTTTGTCAATTTATCGATATCTTAATTACTTACTATTTTAAGTTAAATAAAGCTAATATCTTCAGTTTATCAGTGTTTATAATGCATCAATTTATTTAACTTAAATTTATACAAAACATGTCTGAAGAAAAACTAAAACAAACGGCCTTGCTGTCTTCACATACATCGCGATACTTACGGCCCGAACGTTTCGACGTTGAGCCTACTGCTGCGGCTTCGGATTTAAAATGGATTCATTGGCGGTATTCTTTCGAAAATTTTATATCTGAAGAAATGCCGTTGGCTACTGAAAAGTACAAATATATGATTCTTGTCAACCATATTTCGCCCACTATATTCACTTTCATAAGAGACTGCAATGAGTATAGTACCGCCATTCAAGTGCTGAACGATACTTATGAGAAACGGCGAAACATTACTTTGGCCCGTCACCATTTGAATTCTAGAAAACAACTAGTAGGAGAATCGATAACAGAATATTCGAGAGCTCTTAACTTACTCGTTCATGACTGCCACTTCAAAGCGGTAACTGCCAAAGAATATCAAAACGAATCTTTACGTGGCGTACTTATCGCAGGGCTTATCTCCAACAAAATTAGAGAGCGATTGTTAGAAAAATGCACGTCAACTCTAGATGAAACATTAAACTTAGCTATCTCTCTTGAAAGTGCAGAAAACACTTCCCAAGCAATCGAAGCCAAAGCTTGCCCTGTTTCTTTTAACGCTGTTACGGAAGCAGTAACTCAAGAGAGACCTCGAACACCTGTGTCAGCGGCCACAAATCAAAACAACCGCAGAAAATGTTTCTTTTGTGGAGGTAGCATCCATCAAAGAATAAAGTGCCCTGCATTTAAAGAAGACTGCCAACTTTGCTCTAAAAGAGGACATTTTGCGAAAGTTTGTCGTTCTAATCAAAAACAACAAAACAGTAATGCTGCTGCTTGGGCAGATAGTGGCGCTAAAGAGCCACACTTAACAGCAATATCGGCAGCCGCACCTTCAAGCTTACGGCAAGCAACGATATCAATAATTGTCAATAATTATCGAACTGACGCCCTAGTAGATACAGGAAGTTCAATTAGCTTCATAGATAATAAGCTAGCACAAACTATGAAAATCAAAAGAACGCCATGTAATCAAGCCGTGACTCTGGCTTCTGTCAACCACATCTCTTATGTCAATGGACTGTGCTATGCAACTATACAAATCGGTCGTCATATTTACAAACATCAACAATTGCTCATCGTAAACGATCTCTGCGCAGACATTATTATCGGGCACGATCTTCTGAAGAATCATTCATCTATGGAAATTCAGTTTGGTGGTGACAAAGAACCACTAAAAATCTGCAATGTACTAGAAGCCTCTGTCCCACCTGCATCAGTATTTACACATCTATCGCCTAAAATAAGACCCATCGCCATTCGATCCAGACGCCACTCAGAAGAAGACCAGGTATTCATATCACATGAAATTTCTAATCTTCTTAAAGACAATGTCATTGAGCCTAGTGTATCGCCTTGGAGAGCACAAGTCCTGGTTACTGGTGGAGGTAGCCACAGGAAACGCCTTGTTATTGACTACTCGCAAACCATAAATCGATTTACGGAGTTAGATGCTTATCCTTTACCCAGCATAGATTCTATCGTTACTCAAGTCGCCAAAAATAACTATTTTAGTCAAATAGACCTAAAGAGCGCTTACCATCAAGTCAAAATCCTCCCTAAAGAAAAGATTTATACAGCATTCGAAGCATGCGGAAATCTTTACCAATTTACGAGAATACCTTTTGGAATAACGAATGGAGTCGCTGCATTCCAAAGAACCCTTCACTATATTATAAACTCTGAGAAATTACAAGGAACCTATGCATACTTAGATGACGTAACTGTCTGTGGAAAGGACCGGCAAGACCATGACACTAACTTACGCAGATTCATGGCGGCTGCTGAAAAATATCAACTCACTCTTAACACGGAAAAATGTGTCTTTGGATCGGAATCTATCAGTATTCTTGGCTATACAATTCACAAAAACTCAATCAAACCCGACAAATCCAGATTGGATCCACTAATAAATCTACCGATTCCTTCGAATGCAGCCTCCTTGAAGAGAGCATTAGGACTGTTTGCTCACTATTCAAAGTGGATAGTCAACTTTTCTGCCAAGATCAGACCATTGGTGGAAGCAACATTCCCACTATCAAAAGAATCAATAAATTGTTTCATTAGTCTAAAGTCTGACGTCGCTGAATCAACCCTCGCCGCAATCGATGATAAACAACTATTTTCGGTTGAAACTGATGCTTCTGAGCATGCTATAGCCGCAATTCTTTCACAAGGAGGTCGACCTGTCGCATTCTTTTCACGTTCACTCAATAACTCTGAACGTCGACACCCCTCCATAGAAAAAGAAGCCAGTGCCATCGTAGAAGCCTTGCGAAAATGGCGCCATTTCTTGATAGGAAGACACTTTTTGCTCGTCACTGATCAACAATCAGTCTCATTCATGTTCGACCAAACTCATTCGAGCAAAATCAAAAACGAAAAGATTCAAAGGTGGCGTCTAGAACTGTCATGTTATAAATACGACATTATATATCGTCCGGGAAAGCAAAATGTAGCTGCTGATGCATTGTCCAGAGTATGTGCTTTAATAAACACTTCTTCCAATAAACTTACGGAACTGCATAATTCCTTGTGTCACCCAGGCATCACAAGAATGATACACTGGATCCGAGCAAAAAACTTGCCATACTCTGTCGAGGACGTAAAGAGGATAACCGCTGCATGCCCAGTTTGCGCTGAAATAAAACCTAGATATGCCAAAAATGAAGGACAACTCATAAAAGCGACGTCACCTTTCGAGCGTCTTAACATAGACTTCAAAGGACCTCTTCCGTCGAATACTTCCAATCGATATATTCTAACTATAATTGACGAATATAGTCGGTTTCCCTTTGCTTTCGCCTGTAAAGATATGTCATCAGAAACTGTGGAAAAATGTCTTCGAGAACTTTTCTCCTTATTTGGGACTCCAGCCTACATACATTCCGATAGAGGATCGTCCTTCTTATCTGAAGAATTAAAGAAGTTTCTGACATCTCTTGGCATAGCCTGCAGCCGCACGACTCCTTATAATCCCCGTGGAAATGGCCTAGTCGAGCGACTTAACGGAACATTGTGGCGAACTATCCAGCTGCACCTTCGCTCTACCGAACGGGAGATCACCGAATGGGAGAGGGCACTACCTGTGGCTCTGCACTGCATACGATCTCTATTGTCCACCGGAATAAACGAAACGCCACACGAGAGAATGTTCAACCATCCCCGACGCTCTGGAAATGGCCAATCAATGCCAACCTGGTTACTGTCGCCGGGACCTGTTTATATGAAGAAAAACGTGAGGAACTCAAAATATGATCCAGCCGTTGAAGAAGTCGAGCTGCTACAGAGCAACCCTGATTATTCTTACATCAGATTACCAGATGGACGCGAGACAACCGTCTCTAACAGACGTTTAGCACCACGTCCAGTGGCTGAAGAAAGTTCGTCTGATGATGAATATCTAACTCCAGACACTGAAAGAGCTCAGTCTAGTGACGACGATCCATCTCCTGGTTTGATTGTTGAGGATACTCAACCTATTCAGGTCCGTCGCTCTGGCCGAGAACGAAAGCCCCCCTCATACCTTCAGAGCTACGACACCACTTAGATGGGAGGGTGAATGATGTGAACTTCTTAGTTACACAATACATCTATATATTTATCTATGATATTTACTGACAACTGTCTTCACTTCTTTTCTTTGTCAATTTATCGATATCTTAATTACTTACTATTTTAAGTTAAATAAAGCTAATATCTTCAGTTTATCAGTGTTTATAATGCATCACAATAGATGTCTCATTAAAAAAAGATATCTTCTATGTTAAAAGTATTCCAAATTGCATATTACATCGTTAGCAAATAAACTTAACTAACTCATTAAACAAAGAAACTTACCTCAGACCCCACTGGAGTTATGTTAATCAAAACACAAAACAACGTGCTGAGTTTCACGTTTGACAGCTGAACTTCACAAAAAAACGATTTTGTTAGGGCACACACGTTTCGACTAACATATCTCCGACGCCATATCTGTTAAAACTCAGTGTTGTCATTTCAATTGTGCAATATGTTACCAACAATATGTTTCCATATAAACCAGCCCATTTTAAGTTCAGTAGAAGAAAATATACAAGTTTTTAGATTAATTGCCGACTATTGGGGCATGACGACTTCACCCGCGTTTACCTTAAATCCCGCTCATATTCCTTCTTTTGCCCTTTATGTTCCGGGGCCGTGGTATCCCTTCGATAAAAATGCAACCTAGATGCAAATCACATGATTTGTTGTGTATCCACAAAATAGAAGTAAATTAAATATAACTAAATATACAAGGCAATAATTTAAAAATGTTAGCCAACACTGAGTCAACACAGGCTTAATATTTTAAGAGATTTTCTCACTCAAAAAGTAAGTACCTTCTTTCCATTACTTCAAGACATGTAATTTACTTTTTTCATAATAATATGACATGAATAACGTTCGCAGTACTTGAACATGGAATAGTCTCGTTGTGAGCTGAGTGATGTGGCTCAATTACTCACACGCATTATGTTTGCAAGACATTCTTCAGTCGGTAATGACGTGAGACCAACTCTGTATGAAAAACGTAATTGATAGGCTCACAGAGTAGTATTTAAGTAATAATGGAATAATCAAAGTCTTTTAGTTTAAGGTAGGTACCTAGATACTTAATTACAATTCCCTCCATCTGCAAAGCAGCTAAAAAAAAAGTGAAGAAAGTAACTAGTCGTTTGAGGGAGAAAGCTACAAACCGTCCCAGGTTCACGGGAGACGGTCCGGGTATTGGGAGCCGCAAGGTGGTTCCTGGCCCCCGGCACGGGACGTGTGGACGGTGACCAATGAATCACCAACGCAACATACGTACGCCCGGCCACGACAGGCCGTGTCGACGGCACGTAAGTGTTCCACGCGTGCCTCAAAGAGATGTGAGGTAATTTGAGGGGCCCGTTAAAAAAGATACCGTAGTCTCGGAACAAAAAAGTGGAAAAATAGAATATGGATCGGTTTTAGTCAGAACAAGTTTGTCACTGCCTTCCGCTCCGCCCAGATAGATTTCCTATCCACTAAAAATAATATAATAACCAATATGTGAAAAAAACCGAACTTTTATTGTTTTTGGGGATGATCGTGAAGCATTTTCTGTGCTTTTTGACGCACGACGCGCGTGGTTGGCAATCCATTTCTTACTTACTCCGAAGTGAAGTAGGTATAACGAATGATAGAAGCCAATGTTTGCAGGCAATTAGTAAGTCTAGATCGTGTGTTTGCTTAATATTTGCTAGTAGTGAGGAGAAACCTTGAACATGATCTGTAATTACCAATGTTTATATTTCTGAGAGCTAGTTATTTTCTAGAATAAGAATAAACACGAAAAAATATTCATAACTGTTTATTCTGTAAGCAGACGTATTTGATTTTGTGCACTATTTACACATTATCATCCTAACGGATAAAATGGAGTGAAGAGAAAGAGGATAAGAATTTTGAATCAGTTTATAACATTGAATTAATATGATGTTACCAATAGTCTATTCCACTAAATTATTTAAAGGTCTTGATGACTCATGTCTTATATTAGTTTGTTAACATATTCCTAGTATCCTAACAGAAAGCTTTAGTTTCTGAATATATTTAGTTGTCGGCCAGCTTCTAGTTTTCAGAATACGTGTGACAACGCGGAGTCGAAATATCATGATGATGATGATCATGACGGTCAGCATTCCCGCGATAATCGCTTAGTAGGACACAGTCTTATGCTTAAGAAAATTGTAAAGAAACACATGACTAAAGCTTCACAATTTATTACAAGTCACAACCACAAATTTTAAGAAGTTTAATAATATGAAATGCGATTTTGTCCGCTTTTAAAAGGATGCTGCCCATTGAAGGAAAGTATGGTCTGGAACAGACGTGAAATATGGTTTGTGTGGAATTTTCTAAAACTTCGCCTCTAATATAAAGATGTTTTACAAGAAGCCGTAGGTTTTGTCCTGTTCATAATATGTAAATAATAATTGCTAAGTTCTTTGTGTAAATTGCGTCTTTTACATTGTGTGGATCTTTCACAGTCCTTACGGGTAATCACTGTCTGACAACCAACCGTACCAAGGACTATCATATTACCTAGTACTAACTGGGTTATGGAGGTAACTGCCTATCCGAAGACAGTCGCTTCACGTAAAATACTGGTATTCAGCTGCAGCCGGTAAGACTGGAAGCCGTCCTACCTATGACGACACGGTTGGCGCAGTGGCTGAGCGATCGACTGCTACGCTGCGTGTCGAGGGTTCGATTCCCGCACGGAACAAATATTTGTATGACCTACAGGAAATTGTTCCGGGTCGGGCTGTTTGTGTATGTGAGTTTAAATGTTTGTAAATGCACCCACGATACAGGAGAAATTCCTAGAGTAAGCTAATGTATATTAAAATAAAACAAAATTGTATACGCAGTGTGCATGGATTGTGTTCAAAATTCACTGACGTCATAATGATCCACATACCATTCACAATTTATGTTATCCTCGTCCATAACTCTGCATATTTTCTCTACAATAGTTCTATACGTCTAGATTTTACGATATTTTGTGGCTAAAATTGCTCAATAAATTACTTTTACAGCGTTCTATAGATTTATTGGCGGCCATTTTTAATGTTGGAAATGATATGTGTGATATGTGGATAGTGAACACTTCCTCATCATTCAGAGTTGATTGGGTCAATACTTACGGAAATGTCTTATTAAAAAAAATAAAACATATCTTCGGACCTTGAATCCTCAAAGAGTTAGGCAGATGTTTGGCTAGTACTTATATAAAAAAATAAAGCAGGTAGTCATATAACAACATCAATAAACTTTATAAAAATTGATACGCAAAAACCTTGTTACACCGGTTACTACCATGGTAAAGAAAGGAAGAAAAAACGTTTGTTTGCCACATGCCATAAGTGGGCACTTAATGTTGTGGGCACAACATTAGACAAAAAAAGAGAGCAAACAAAAAAATAAAATTTAAAGAAAAAAAAATAATAACGACGGTGACGACACAGTTGGCGCAGTGGTTGAGCGATCCGCTGCTACACTGCTTATCGCAGGTTCGATTCCCACACGGAACAAATATTTGTATGGCCTGCAGATAGTTGTTTCGGGTCTGGCTGTATGTGTATGTAAGTTTCAATGTTTGTAAACGTACCCACGATGCAGGAGAAATTCCTAGTTGAAGGGGGGGGGGGGGGCAACGTTTTTAAATACATAAAAAAACGTAAAAATAAAAGTGTCTGACGGCTGCGCCAAAACTGCCGAGCAACTAGTGTCCGACATTGGTTTTTAACTATTCTGATAGTGTGATGTGACCGACAAAACATTTTCATACTTGAGTTGAGGTTCCTGAAACAAATACTAACGTAAATAAATAAGATTGTCGTTCATGCATTGATAATCTAATCACTGTTGTTTGTTTAAGACATTTATTTACGAAACGGGCGTCACGCAGTTAAACAGTTTGATAATTTTGATATGGTTGTCGCCAACGTCCATACTACGTTGAATACACCGGTTCTCGTCCGATCACCGAAGTTAAGCAACATCGGGCGCGGTCAGTACTTGGATGGGTGACCGCCTGGGAACACCGCGTGACGTTGGCTTTTTGCTAGCAATTTCACTTTCCTTCATAAAATATAATGTATCCAGCATTAGCAATTTTTTTTAGGTATTTTTAATTATAATTATTCTACTAAAATTAAAATAACTTGCTATTTAAATATTTTGACGCTGTTTTTTAGTTTGTTTAAAAGAAAATGTTTTTTAATTATATTTTTTAATAAGATTTAGTGTTTGCTATTAGGCTTAAATTTAAAGTGAATGGTATATAAAAACACAATAGAGTGCGCCAGTGTTCGTTTATCTGTTTCAAATAATTACGAATAATCCCAAACGTTATCTATACTTACTATATAATATTATAAAGCTGAAGAGTTTGTTTGTTTGTTTGAACGCGCTAATCTCAGGAACTACTGGTTGGAATTGGAAAATTCTTTTAGTGTTGGATAGTCCATTTCTTGAGGAAGGCTATAGGCTATATAACATCACGCTACGACCAACAGGTGCTGAGCAGCGCGGGTGAAACCGTGGGGAACAGCTAGTGAACAATAAGTAATCATGATTTTTAACCATAGATCTGCTACCGAATCATTTATGATGCCAACGACGCGGAAACGTTATCAGAAATTCGTTGATAAAAATGACGTAATTTATTGTTTTAGACAGAAGTGATTTCATAATTATGATATTGATACTGTATGATAATTTGGTGTTTGCCACCGCCAACGTCCATACTACGTTGAATACACCGGTTCTCGTCCGATCACCGAAGTTAAGCAACATCGGGCGCGGTCAGTACTTGGATGGGTGACCGCCTGGGAACACCGCGTGACGTTGGCTTTTTGCTTGCAATTTAATTTTCATTTATTTTCTTATGCTCTTATTCGCACAGAAGCCGCAATCGCGTTCGGATACATGTAGATCTTTGATAGTCTTTACAGAAACTCAATGTCCCGAAAGTCTGACCACCAGTCTTACTAAGAGGTATCGTAATACCCAGTACTAACTGTGTTGTCGAGATCCGATAGGCAGTCGATCCATTTGAATTACTGATTCATCTGCCAATCCCAACCTAGATGGGAAAAAGGCTAGGTGATGATGATCAATGTTAGTTACCAAGGTATTATGCCTTGGTAACCTCCAAACTCCACAGGAAGTCGTAATCACATCTGGGGTTGCGGGAACACGGAAGCCAAAAGAAGGAACATGGTTATAGTCAGTAAAAGTCTACACCTTCCCAGTGCTCTAGAGCGGGTTATTATTTCCCAAGTCATTTAAATCAAAAATCAAATCAAAATGATTTATCTGCGTTAATAAGGTGGTTGACAAGTTGACAAAATTGCACTCTTATTTTGCCTTAAATTAAATACGAGTAATTGTCTTGTATTCGTCAGAACATCTAGCAAACGTTTAGCTCAAAAGCTTGGCCGCTTTTGTGACACCAGCCAAGCACCCTCATGATCTGGCGGAGAATGGTAGCCCACTTAACCTCTTTCACAATAACCGTCTTAAGCTAGTTTTTAAATAGGTTAACTTGAAACGGTACGCTGCGCTTGAGGGTTAAAAGACTTTATAAATTACCTACCATTATGAACTTTTGTCTAGGGGTTACAGTACAGAAGCGTCGCGTCGTTAGTGGTACTAAGTTTGGGGGCCATTTTGATTTGTAGGTTATGAAGTTTTTGGTAGATGTAGCTATGTTTTGCTGTTGTTAAAACAACACTAGCTATGGTTCATTTGCTGGTGTAGGAAGGTGGTTAAAGGAAAAATGTGATGACTGAGCCTATTTGGCGCAGGCGTAGGGTAGGACACACGATAATTATGTCCTTTTTGTGTTTATTAGATTTAATTATTTTTTTCAATTTACTTAAATGTTTTTTTTTCTTTGTTTAATATTGTGTGCATTTGTGGCGTGTGATAAATATAATTATTTTCTTCTTTCTAGATGAATAAAAAAAACGACATCATTAGCTTTTTTTTTGGGGTGGGAAATCATCCGACTAAAACCCACCTATGTTCCTTCTACTGCCCTTTACGTTCCAGGGGCCGCGGTATCTCTTTCGAACCAATCCCGGCAGGGACATCGTAAGCTTAGTTCGCTTAACCCATTTAAGCGAACTAAGCTTATGATACACAGGCCTGAACAGGCCTGAACACTCTGGTCACCTGTCACACTCGCCAAAGGGACACGGCATAAACAATATGTTACTGGCCATACATTACAGGGGCATCGCACACATTATTACTTTATTTCTTGCTTCAGTTATACAAAAACTAGATTTTGTCCGCGACTTCGCTCGGGTTTAATTCGGGGTAAAACAGTTCCCCTTCCTGATTTGCAGGTACCTGCTACCTGTAGTTTTTGCCCTTGCGCCTTATTGATTGTAATAACAATGCTAAGTTATCCCTTTTCTTCCCTCTTTCTCCCTTATTTACGAATTGAAAAAAAATTGGCCTATGTCCGTCTCCAGCGTCCCAACTTAACTAGCCATTAAGGCGTGAAGACGTAACAAACAAACAAACTCAATTTCACTTTTATAATATTGAACCACATGTTGAATGTAAAGTTACATTATAAGAGTTAACAAATTTTAAATATTAGCTTTCTTTCTTTTGAGAAGTGTTTAGTTTCACAGTTAATAAGTGACTCGATGTGTATTGCTCAAAGCGTTATAATTATCACACTAATATTATGAGGCGGTGTTTGTTTGTAAGTCCTTAACTTAAGCGTCTTGACCGATATGGATAAAATTTGGTATGGAAACAGCTTATGTCCTGAATTAAGACAGGTAATAAAACACTTTTCCCTCCAGCCTACGTAGGTGAAATCGCGGGGCGCAGCTACTGGTATGATATTTGTTACGCTTGCCATCCAAGTGGTGCAATAAATGTAGGGTAGGTCATAAAGGTTTCTGTAGCGATTCGCCTAAATATGTAATAGTTTGATTGTAAGTACCACCGACACTACGTAAGAACGTAAGAAGAAGTCAAAATTTTTTTACACAAAAATGAAAGCTTTCAATTTTGTGGTAAAAATAATTTTGAAATCCGGCCTTCACTTTTATTATGATGCGGACGAATTGAATTCGTGTAACGCAATTATGTATCATCATAATCACTTTGGTATTGTCTCCCCTTCCATCTGCGCATCCAATCATGATTGCTGTCTTTTCATCGTTGATCGGTTCTTTTATAAGGGTTCCGCACCTCAAAAACAGAAAACAAAACCCTAATTGGATCACTATGTTGTCAGTCCGTTTGTCTGTCTGTCTTTGTGTCTGTCAAGACCCTTTATCCCAGGAATGGGTAGATTAACGGGTAGGTATCGAGTTAAAATTAAAAACATATTCTCAACGCTGTGGTCCTTTTGTGTTGTGAAAAAAAACCCGAAATCAGAAGTCGCAGTCAAAAGAAACGGCCGTTTATGTCGCAAGTTTGTACGGAACCCCCGGTGCGCGAATCAGACCCACTTTTGTCTGGTTTTTTTTTTTTTTAATTTGGCCTCCATTGGCGCTTTTGTTTTTCATCCAGACATACAGATATCCTTTTGAATTAATTCTACCTCGCACAATTGTTCAAATAGTACGTTTTGTTTGCAGTCGGTTTGATTTGATTGAGTTCTAGCTGTATATGTGATGTTTGAATTTAACAAGGCAGCGTAGTTTTTATTTAAATTCAAGCTTTTAACTCTTTGGACTGTGGAATCTCTCATTACTTACCTACCTACCTACCCTACTAAGCAGCTTGGTTAACAGCTGTATCCGGTAAGATTGGAAGCCGACCTTAAACATAGTTGGGAAAGAGCTAGGTAGATGATGAACCAACTACAGAGCGATTGACAACGAGGTGGCCATCGAAGTCCCAGTATCGTGGATATTCGATAGATCCTTCATCATTGTTCTCCCTTGTAAGGTTCAAACCCAAACTTCTGATCTTTCTTTTAAAACTAAAGTCTATATTTCAATTCACTTACACAAATAAAGCCATACAAGACTGCTAGCTTATTTCGTTTTCATATGTCATCCAATAATAGAATGCATGCTTCTTTAATTTAAAAACAGAAACAGCAGTAATTTTCTTTGCCATGAAACAAGATTAATTGACAAAGACCGCATGCTGGTAGACGAGACAAAAGCCGGTCGCAGGACACGGCATGCATAATAAAGTAAGCAGTCCAACCGGCTAATAATGCATACCTAGCGCCCCTCGTGTCTAGAATATGAACTAACTGCTGAAACGAAACACTTGATTACACAAAACATTTTACCTAATAAGCTGGACGTTTTTAAATTAGCCATAAAAAGTAGGGTAGGTGTGTGTCCGGAATTCTGGAGCTCCTAAACTAATATGTACGATACAACGTGGTGAGGTTTTTTATTTTACGTTGGAGAAACCTGGTTCTTTAGTGGACGCAATAACGATGCAAATTACGCTGGGCAAAGTGTAATTTGGGTTAATAAAGTTTTTCACTTAAACTAAAAACTGTTACTATTTTAGTAACTGCAGCCAAAGCGGTTAGGCACGAAATAATCAACATCATAGACTTCCTTTGCGTCCACATTTACATAATCCCCTGCTACAGTGATAACCTTTAATTTTCGTTTAAATGAAAAGCTACCCCAGGTCTCAGTTGATACCAACTACTACATTTATACCTTACCCACAACCTCAATAATCAAAACTACGCTGTCCGGAAACCCTCTAGGATCGCTAACCCCACAAAATAGACCAGTAACACAAATCGTAGGTAACTTAATTCAATAAAGTCACCTTAGTATCTCTGGTATTACATAATATCGCCGACTACGGCCTGTACCGAAGGCAGCCAGAAACGCTTTTTGCATATTTCATATCAGATTTCATGAGAAAAGACCTTGAAAATAAAAGCGACTGGGTTTGTTTGCGTGAATATATAGCCAGTGTTGTTGGGTTAAGCGTGACGAAGCAAGTTATATATTATATTAATAAAAAATGTATGCACTTTGAGGTAAACTATTTTTTGTTTTTTTTTACCCCTGTGTGGCCGTACATTTATTTAATAGCTTATTAGGCTTATTATGGTTGTTTTTAATATCGTGCAGATTTCATCAAGCATGCGGGATTGCCCCGTAATTCCCGCGAATGTCATTTTCATACAAGTATTTATTGTGATTCAATAAATACTCACGCGGGACGCGGGGAGCGGAATATTTTACGTTGCGAGAAATATTCTGCATGCAAGGCAGTTCCGCACTATATTATAAACACCCTTCTTTTTTTGCGGATGGGAAATCATCAGATTAGTTCCGCCGGGTTCTGGGCGGAGCGGGAGTGGGAGGGAGTGTCAGACTTTTACTGACAAAAACTCAACCGTGTTCCTACTTTTACCCTTTATGTTCCGGGGCCACGGTATCTCTTTCAAACAACCTGCAATCCGAGGTATTAAAACACCCTAAGTAGGTTTCCATGATCAGGGCAAAAGTTGGAATGAAATTGGACTTTGACGATTAGGTTCCCTGATAAACCTAGCCTGAAATTAAGGTAGCCTAGCAGAAATTGGATAAATAAAATACATAAGGTTCTGCGTCAAATTTTCGGTCGGATTTTTTTTTATTAAGGTATTTCTCAGTCAGAATCGCCCCCTATCATATGGGATGTTAAGAGAACTGGCAAAATGTGGTTGTCTCCTTTTTTTGGATGGGAAATCATCAAATAACTTCCCCCGCTCTGGGCGGTGCGGGGAGGAGTGACAGACTTGTACAGCCTAAAACCCACCCATGTTCCTTCTATTGCCTTTACGTTCCGAGGCCGCGGTATTCCCTACGAACAACCCGCAGCCCCGGAATGTGGTTGTACCTATTTTTTTTAGTACTTGCAGAAGTACTTACTTTATTGGTACTTATATGCAGTGCACTTCATTCGTTGCAACTCGTATAACCAACACTTCATGAATATCTACCACAGGCTACAAGAACGTCGACAGTCGTTAAGGCTAAGTCATACTCATAGTTTATGAGCCATTAAACATAGTCACGTTTTATGTCCTGCAAACGACGGACTTGGCGATGAGGCAGCGATAGATAGCGTCGATAAAGACGTCATCGAACGATCTATCTCTTCTCGTATACTCGGTCAGACGATAAGTGTGCGGTTGTACAACTCTCTCGTTTATTATTGCTCTCTCGAGTAGAAGATATCTTTCGACATCTCGGGATTTTTCCAACATTAAAACTGTCGATTTTCTAAGAATATCTGCAGTGCTCTTTGTGTAACAACTTATTCGAACAGTGGTCGATTGCCGAGCAGAGTAGAGTTGATTTTGTAATATTACAAAAATAGTTGCTCAGGCCACATGTATTTTTAACCAACTTCGAAAAAGGAGGAGGTTCTCATTTCGTTTTTTAGCATATTTGTTTCACGATTTATCCGTTGATTGTTTGCCAATTTTCATAATCCTATTTTTAATCGAAAGGGTATACCCCGGAAGAGTCCCATATGAGTTATATTATATTGCTTGGGTAATTTGTGAGTTATCTTCTATAAAACGGATAAGGACGATATTATGCTTTAATCTCTTAGCAAATTCAGAGCGGGCAAAGTCAGACTTTTACTGACTTAAACCCACCCATGTTCCTTCTTTCACCCTCTTTTGAACAACCCGCAACCCTGGCAGGCAGAGGCCCTAGCAGGCCTCTCTGGTTTCTTGACATCACTTTGAGTCGCACGTGGAACCTGCGCCGTCACCACGGCATTTGTGTCGTCTGACAGGGGAGATTGGAAGAAAAAAACGAGTTGCACCGACCCTAATAGAATGGGGCAAGGGCATTATTACCAATTTTTTTACATAGAAACCTATTGTGAATATGAAAGGGTTGGTTAGAGACGTTTTTTTTTACAAAAACGTTGCCTGTTGGATAGTAGGATTGACAATCTAACTAAAATATCGAGACACAATGACGTCAAATTCACAGTTCGGCCCATGAGCTATCTACATTTATCTATTCAATAACCCTATAGCAAGTTAATTATCGTTCGTTCACGTTAGGTGGTAAATAATATGATGAATGATAATAATGTCCATTAATCTTTGAGCTAAGTTTCGTTGGCCCGATCCGTTCATTGCGACCAAGAGCACGTTACTACGTTATTAAGCTAATATCATTAGGTGATATTAAACGGTTATTTGAAACAAATATGACATTGTGTTATTTCAAGTTCAATATAAAATTCACGAAATTAAGTAACAACATGACGACACGGATGGCGCAGTGTCTGAGCGATCGACTGCTGCGCTGCGTGTCGCGGGTTCGATCCCCGCACATAAAAAAAAATTGTATGGCCTACAGATAGTTTTACCGGGTCTGGCTGTTTGTGTATGTGAGTTTAAATATTTGTAAAGATACCCACAGTACAGGAGAAATCCTAGTGTAGGGCAACGTTTAAAAAAAAAAACAATCGGGGCTGCGACTCAGAAAGTCCTGAAGAACGTTATCTTCAGAATTTTCCCAAATGGAACCTTTTCACTCCTCTGTTCGTTCTTCTATGAAGTTCCAGATACTTCGATCTAACATCTATGTATTACGTTTCTTCAGTATGTCATTTGCTTGAGACAAGGATATTTAGGCAGCCTAATTTTCTATGTATTAATTCATATAGTGCCCTTAATGGCTTGCTACTCGAATATAGAATAGTTAGAGATTATAAGCCTAACGCTAAGTATATAATATAATTATATTAGACACTTAATATGGTGGGTTAGTGTTAAGTATCTATAATTTACTGTGATGCCTGTGGCTTGGTAATTGACGTCTTAAAGCTTATGATGATGGAGCAGGCGGCGTTGCTGATGTATTTTAACGAAGTTTAAATCACTGTATTAAACTTGGTCATAATAAATATTATGTATTGTGTGGTTTCACAAGCATCTTTAGTCGGTAGTAGCATGATGTTGTGTAGCCTATGTTACTTCCTGATAAAATCGGTTCAGTAGTTTTGGAGCCTATTCGATACAAACAAATGTTTCCTCTTCATAATTTTTTTATCTTCTATAAATATATAATTCTTCTGTAAGTGTGTATGTCACTGAACTTCTCTCAAACGACTGGACCGATTTTGATGAAATTTTTTGTGTGTGTTCAAGGGGATCTGGGAATGGTTTAGACTCACAATTTTGTCCGGCAGATGGCGCTGCATCACATTTTTTAGGGTTCCGTAGTCAACTAGGAACCCTTATAGTTTCGCCATGTCTGTCTGTCCGTCTGTCCGTCCGTCCGTCCGTCCGTCCTCGCATAATCTCTGTGACCGTTAGCACTAGAAAGCTGAAATTTGGTACCAATATGTATATCAATCACGCCGACAAAGTGGTAAAATAAAAATTTGAAAAAAATGTTTTATTACCCTAATAAAACATTTTTTTTCAAATTTTAATTTCCACCACCAGCCACCCTATATGTAAAGTGGGAAGTGATTTTTTTTTAATTTCAACCCTAACGTGTGATATATTGTTGGAAAGGTATTTAAAAATGAATAGGGGTTTACTAAGATCATTTTTTGATAATGTCATTAATTTCGGAAATAATCGCTCCAAAAGTAAAAAACAATGTGTCCCCCCCCTCTAACTTTTGAACCATAAGTTTAGAAAATATGAAAAAAATCTGAAAAGTAGAACTTTATAAGGACTTTCTATGAAAATTATTTTGAACTTGATTGACACAACAGTTTTTGTACAAAAAAGAAAAAAAATTTTGGACGTATTTTTTTACTATCTTTTGCGGTTTCGCTCGCGTTAAATTCGGGGTAACACAGTTCCCTTTTCCTGATTTAAAGGTACTTGCTACCTGTAGTTTTTGCCCTTGCGCCTTATTTATTGTAATAGGAATGCTAAGTTTTGCCTTTTCTTCCCTCTTTCTTCCTCATAACTCAATCTTTTTATGTCCGTCTATGTCCGTCTCCAGGATCCCTACTATCTCTGTACCAAAATGAATCAAAATCGGTTAAACCATTTACAGACCATTAACAGACCAACAACCAAACAAACTCACTTTCGCTTTTATACTATTAGTAAGGATACGTCTGGTTCGGTAACTTATAATCTACTTTGCAAAAATAATTCCTGTTAATTCTTAAATAAAAAAACCAATCACAACAAAACCAAATTATTGTAGATTTGAATAAACTTAACAAGCCGTGAAAACGTTAGGCTACCAGTTGTCAGACTCAAACGGAATCATTGAGATTCAGCGAGAAATACTCTTATAGGCTCCACTGAATCGCCCGTCTATTATTTCATGCTTTCCAAGAATCGTAATATCTGGTAAAAGAGAAACCTGCATAATAGAATCTCTTAGCACATTATGTTTTAAACATGAGGGATATCACGCATTTGTATGAATACACGGTTTTATTTTGCTTTTGATGTGGGAATGACAGATACGTATAAGTTTTTGTCAGTTTCTCGTTTATATGTTACTTGAAAAATGGGTGAATAAATTGGACTTAAAAGGATTATTTCTGGTTTGTTCGTTTTGTGATTGTTAGTGGCAGCAGTTTCTACCGCTAGCGACAACACCAACCATGGGATCTTGAGTTCAATTCACAGGTCTTATTGAGAGCGAATGCGTATGCGCACTATCTTGTCTACTAAAATATCTCCATTGTTTACAATACCAACTTTTTTAACTAAATTTTTTTACATCCTTACTAATAGGTACCTATTATAAAAGCGAAAGTGATTTTGTTTGTTACGTGTTTACGCCTTAATGTCCCATTACATATAGTTGGAACCCTGGAAACGGACATAGGATAATTTAAAAAAAGTGAGATACGGGGGAGAAAAAGGGAAGAAAATCGGAGAGCTTTTTTATCATTACGCGGGTTAAAGTTAGCGTTAGCCCAAAGTAACTGTGTCACGGACACTGTGTGTGTGTAACTGTGGACGAAGTCGCGGGCGGAAGTTAGTAATTAACATAAGTTTGAAATCGCCAATCCATCTTGAGCAAACGCTCAAGATGGATTGGCGAATAATCAATGCTCGTGCCTTCTCTGTATGCCAAAAGGCCCTCTCCCAGCAGTGGGACAGCTATAGGCTGGTATTATTTATTATATTAATATATAAGTGTAGTTAACAAAAGCTTATTAAATAATCAAGGGGACTATTGTTATTATTACCTACAGCGGATCCCTAAAAACAAAGAAGTGGTTTTCTATTATGAACGGCACGTGTTATTAGTGAAATATTCGCACGTGTAAGCTTCATCGATATGAATAAATATGACAGGGACCTTGTACCTGCTACATCGAGCCCTTTGTGGGGATCACAAGCCACTTCACGGATTATCTTATCTGACGTCTATAAACTCCTTCTATTTGCTTGAACAACTACCCATAGATTTATTTTATTACTAGCTTCCGCCCGCGACTTCGTCCGCGTGGCATAGTTGCTTTGACTTAAGTTTAATGATCGAAAAAAAATTATCTCTCCCCTTTTCTTCTCTTTCTCTTATCCTAGCCTACGTCCGTCTCCAGGGTTCCAAGTATCTCTGTACCAAAATTCATCAAAATTGGTTAAGCTTTTTAGGCGTGAAAACGTAACAAACAAACTCACTTTCGCTTTCATAATATTAGTAAGGATATATTTATTAATTGGTATTATATATTTATTTCATTGTAATATATATATTTAATTAGGTATATAGCTTCACATCTTTTGCCTATGATAGGTTGATAAAGGTATGATTCATTTTCAGTTCAATTTGTCAAATAAAATTCCACGACAAAAGTTCAGTTTCAAATAAACTACAAGTGCTCTAGTTATTAGGCGGAATGTGATTTCATAAGAATTCCTACCGCCCGTGCCCGATGGAATATCCTTTGTGCGCACACCAGCGACAATTTTGTTCAATTTGCAAGTGTATTGTGCCTGATTTAGTGATTCTGTACTATACTGGGAAATATTGACACTTATTTCGGGTAACATAGAATGTGTGAAGAATTATATGGCAAGAAACTGATGAGATATAGAAAAGTATCTTTCTTTCTTAAAAAAAAAACTTTGCCCCACACAAAAAAAAAAACTGTGTCGTAGTTGCGTTTACTTACATTTAAACTCACATACACAAACAGCGAGTCCCGAAAGAACTACCTGTAGGTCATAGAAATATTTGTTTCGTGCGGGGATCGAGCCCGCGACAAGCAGCGCAGCAGTCGATCGCTCAGTCACTGTGCCAACAAGAAAGAAAGTATGGAAGAAAAAGACACACTGCGCCAAACCCAAATAATAACCCCAAATAATGGGTGTGATTTATCTATAATATGTATGTATTTATAAATTATATAAGTATGTATATCAGTTGTGTGGTTACCATAACACAAGCTCTGCTTAGCTTGGGATCAGATAGCCGTGTGTGAGTTGTCCCAAGATATTTATTATTATTATTAAAATTTTGGATAAGGGCAGGAGAATGATGAGTATGAGTTCGAGTTACAATAGCTGTCAAATCACATATTTAAACAAGATTTGTTCTGAATAGTTACAGAACTGATAGCAATATCTGTGTCACTTGTTTCATACAGTTATTTTTTTGTATTATATTTCCCATTTCTTGTATAGATTCCTTTTTACCAATTCTTTGTTAATGAGTGGATAATGTGGTAGCAATGGAATATGGAGGGAGTTCCCTCTGGCCAAAAGTACTCTTCAGAACAAAATTCAGAAACACGTTAATATACACTTCTATCGAGCAAATCACCACCAAATCTTTTATATCATCACTAGATTTCGCCCGCGGCTTCGCCCGCGTTAAATTTGGGGTAACACAGTTCCCCTTGCGCCTTATTGATTTGTAATAGCAACGCTAAGTTTTCCCTTTTCTTCCCTCTTTCTCCCTCACATCCCACTTTTTTTCGAATAAAAATTAGCCTATGTCCGTCTCCTGGTTCCCAACTATCTATGTACCATCACAATCGGTTTAGCCATTAAAGCGTGAAGAGGTAACAAACAAACTCACTTTCGCTTTTATAATATTACTAAGGAAAGTATATATTATCATTTCTACTACACACAATGAAAAGCAATACTAGATTATTAGACGATTCTGTTCCGTAATTAACACAGAGATGGCTTGAGTGTGACACTAATTATCCTTTATTTACGACTAGCCTTTGAGCCAGGCGACGCTTGTGAGGTTAGCCAAAATTGTTCCATATTGCTCTGTTCTCCTTGACGTAATCCAATGCTAAGTTATTAGCTATTTGTAATGTAGGTTTAAGAGATTGCAAATGTTCTTAGAGAGCAATTTTAGTAGGTGGTAGCTTCCAAATGAGTTAACGACTACCATTTGTAGAAGTAGATTAGGTTGAGGTAGTTTTGTTTTCGCTGGATTCGTTAGTTTGTTTTGTATATCTTATTCGTGTGCTTAGAAAATCTACAGGGAAGTAAATGTTTATCAGAAGGCTCAAATATTCGACTTCTTCTTCTTCATGTGGATCCCGCTTCTTGGGGGGGTCCGGTTTCCGCACTTAGTCTTTGCAGTGGACCATTGTGCGTACAGAAAAATTCGACTTACTTTTTATTTTAAAAATAGCTGTTAAAATGTAAAGATTCGTATGACAGATAATTTCCAGTTTATTAAAAAAAATATTTTATCTGTTTAATAATATAATAAATATCTTGGGACAACTCACACACGGCTATCTGATCCCAAGCTAAGCAGAGCTTGTGTTATGGTAACCAGACAACTGAAATACATACTTATATAATTTATAAATACATACATCTAATATATAAAATTCTCGTGTCACAGTTTTCGTTTCCATACTCCACCAAAACGGCTGGACCGATTTGAACGAAGTTTTGTGTGCATTTCGGGTAGGTCTGAGAATTGGCTAACATCTATTTTTCATGCCCCTAACCGAGCAGCGGGTGAAACCGCTGGACACAGCTAGTATTATAGATAAATCACACCGAGACACAGAACAAACAATCATGCTCATCACACAAAGTTTGTCCTGGGTGGGAATCGAACCCACTAACCACTAGACCAACAGGTCCGTCAAAAATGACCGTTATGTTTAATTTGTTAGGTTTCTCGTCTTTACGGGTTGTTATCCATTTTCCAAAGATAACTATTTTGTGTGACGAAGAAAAACATATTAATCTATATGACATTTGTTGTAGCAAAACTTAGTCTAAATATTTGCTTTTAAATAATCAAAACTTTATTTGATTGTAATTTTTTTACAAATGTAGTTTTCATGAAAACGTTTTATGATTCGATATAAATATTGATTTATCACCACGTGACGCTGGCAGAATAGTCGACATCGGCTCAGTTACCAAAGAAGAATAAAATGCTTTTAATTTGCAATAATACAGACCACATGAAAACAAGAGAGGCTTGCAAAAAAGAAAAAAAAACTTTAATCACAAAACACGTGTATAAAAGCGAACCTAAAACAAATACTTGGGAAATAACCCTTTTAAACCCATCCTATTATCGTTTGGTAAATTACAGACGGTCTTCGTTATGGCGTGTTTTCCCTTACATATCATAATTCGTATACGTAACATATCAAAGTCGATTCAAGTGTCACAAACTAAACTAAAACTACTCTAAACGTCACTGAAATGACGTTTATTTCTGTCAAACGACGTTTCCTATTCTGAAATTGATTGAAGTGACACAACTCAACTTGACGGCACGGTTGGCGTAGTGGTTGAGCGATTGACTGCTGCACCGCGTGTCGCGGGTTCCATCCCCGCACGGAACAAATAAATAAATAATATAATAAATAAATATCTTGGGACAACTCACACACGGCTATCTCATCCCAAGCTAAGCAGAGCTTGTTTTATGGTAACCCGACAAGTGATATACATACTTATATAATTTATAAATACATACATATTATAGATAAATCACACCCAGACACAGAACAAACAATCGAACCCTACCTCCGGTTCAGCAGTCAGGACCACTAACCACTAGACCAACAGACCCGTCAAATGTGTATGATCTACAGGTAGTTGTTCCGGGTCTGGCTGTTTGTGTATTTAAATTTTTGTTTGTGAAATTAATAATGTGGGGCAACATTTTTTTTTTAACTTAATTATATTGTAGTCTGAAAGCGTTGATGACAGTTTAGTTACTTATTTTGAGAAAACCGCAATCTCGCTATCCTGAAATAGACTGTTTTCACCAAAAATAGTGGCTGTGAAACTGAGATTGCAAGCTGCAATTGCTTGCGAGCAAGATGTGATGAAGTGTGTCATTTTAATCTTAGTCTAGTTTGACCCGATGGTTTTATCAGATTCAGCACCATTAGGTAGGTAATCTCTTTCTGCCATTATAATTATTATTGTTATAAAACACTTAAGTATATAATCAAAAATCCTGTTCTTTAACAAAAAAATCTCTGTAAAAACGTTATTTGTTTGCAAAATAAGACATGGTATAAAAAAACTGCACTGTTCTTACTACCATCACACTCAATCCAATTCATGGATTCTTCTTTTTTTGAATAAAAATAGGGTATATATAATCTCCACACGTACATCTGGTGCGGCTTAAATGTGTGAGGGAGGGTGCGTCTACATTTGCCAAATGTGTACATTGTCTTTATTAGTATGGGATTCTGTTATTCTTATACTGAGTTTGGAATGGAAATGTAGGGATCGTTTCCTGTTTCTTTTTCTTTTATTATACGAATGGGCTGTCGTTATCTGAAGCTTAGTTTACTTTGTTTAATGCTTATTTTAAAATGCTTTATTTTTCTGAGAAATTAAACATTACATTACTTGTGTATCAAATCATAATAATTCTTGATTTGAATTCGAATGCATGGTTTTACTATATCAGCATACAAGATTTAATTGTAATAAAGTAGAACAAGCAGCAGACGTTTGACCTCACTTCAATCCAGAAAAAAGGTTGGTAGAGCAAAAGCTATTACGAAACAAAATTCGTTTACTCCGCTCCTCTAAACCCTAGAGATTTGCCAGTCATCCTCTCGTCTTACAAATACAATGCTAATAACACAAATCTGGACGCGGTCTTACTCTGTTTCACAGTGGCTACTTCAGAGAACCTCCCTCTGCGACAACCGTACAGATTCTGTGTAGCGTCTACTTGAAACCCCTTCTGCATATTTCATTGCAAGTGTCCCAGCGGTGGGACACGTCGCCACGCGTACTGCCCGTTTATATTTTGTCCTCATATTCAAACTGAATGTATGACGCATTTAGAGATTCTTTTCCAACACTTACCCTGAGAAATGGCCGCCCGTCTCTTGAAATACGTGAAGTTCGTAAATGTTATATTTTTGCGTACCTACTAGCCTTGTTGAAGTTTGTGAGTACGGCTGAGATTGGAATCTCAAATGGAGCAAAGCGGCCCACATATTTTAGGGTTATTTATTCGACTACAATTGGTGTTTGGGTAGGCACAAGTAAAAGTTGGAATATTAATACGACCTCACCTACTTATTTATATTGTTGTTCATTTTCAAGGTTGCTTAGATTGCCGCTATACATTTTAACGATTTTCTAAAAAGTATTCGCCATAACGAAGTTTTTCCAATGACTAAATTACGTTTTCGAATTTCAAATTCTTTCAACGTAATCTGGTAAACTTGTTAGCAAATTACGAAAAAAATCTTCCTACTCCAATTTCTTTCTCCATCCGATTGGATCTAAAATATATTTTACCAAAAACAACCCCTAACAGGGCAATCTGGTCTTAAGTATCATTAAAATTGGGATTAATTTTTAACCTCATTGGAATTCAGCTCAGACCTGGTTTACTAAACAGGGCTCTTGCATTGATAAACAGAATCGACCGCACTAATTGCCAATTACGGTGACATGAATGAAGGTACCATTTGGTCCCCAGTAAGAGTGGAATACCTAGAATCAAAGGGCCCAGATTGTTTTAAGAAATGGTTCGGTAGACTCGGTGTGTTTACTTTTAATTAGAGCAAAATCAGGCCAGTAATGTTTCTTTGAGAACAACCAACAGTTATCTTAATTATAATGAATTTTGATAAGGCTGGAATTAAGAGATATGAATATTTAATTTGAGATTTCAAAAGAAAATTAGTATACTGAGTAGTTACTTTGTATCTTAAAATTTGGTAAATCACTAAAGGAAAACTAAAGTAAATAAAGAAATGTGTTTCCGAATAAACATTGGATTTCTATTAACTTACCGAAATGCGGAAACAATTGAGAGAAACTCGTACGGGAAAGTGCGAACCTACGCGGCTTAACACGATATAAGATTTTTATCCTCATGCCTTTCTTGAAGCCGACACTAAGCCGATTACGGCACAAAGGAGTTCCGTATAAAAGATAAGACGTAAGTTGGAAGGATCGTCATCTGCGACTAATGATAATAGCTCACATAATTCCGGACAAAGGTTCGGACGTGCCGAAAACAGATGGAGAGAGCGAAGATATCGGATCAGTTTGACGATAAGGAATTATTAAGTGAGTGTCTGTGATCATTAGTGTTTGTTTGGGGGGCTGAATTCTTTCTTTCTCTATCGTGTGGTTTTTTTTATTTGGTAGAAGTGAGAGACACCACGACTTTCTCTCACTGTGGATGTAGTGCCGGACTCGAACCGGCCAAAACCACACTCCTGCCCCGCCAGTGTCCCTGACATGATCAGAGACCTTTTAAGCGATTTTTTGCTTTGATCAGCAATCATATATTTATACTAGCTTTTGCCTGCGGCTTCGCTCGCGTTAAATTCGGTATAACACAGTACCTGCTACCTGCAGTTTCTCGCCTTATTGGTTTGTAATAGCAACGCTGAGTTTTCCCTTTTCTTTCCTCGTTCTCCCTCATATCCCACTTTTTTGTCCTGGTTCCCAACTATCTCTGTACCAAAATTCATCAAAATCGGTTTAGCCATTAAAGCGGGAAGAGGTAAACAAACAAACAAACACTTTCGCTTTTATAATATTAGTAAGGAGTACGGATGTGGCTTCGGCCATATCACAGATCGCGCTCCATCATAGACGGCGCTCTATGTGTTTAAATATATCGATGTTGTTTTTAGTACAGATTACTATAATTTTGTCTATTGATTTTATAAAATCCTAAATTTTCAGAATGTTTTACTAAATAAAAAAAAATAAAAGTTTGGTATGAATTTATCGTGTGGTTAGTGCTTAGTAACCCTGTAGCATAACATGCCGTCGAGAAATATCTGGGCTGTTTGATGTGTGGGTGGGTATATTTAGGATGAACTAAAAAAAAATAAGACAGCGGTTTCCTTGTAATAAAATAGTTTTAATCTAATAATAAGCCATAGACAAAAACCAACAGAGATACATTAATATTTTTTTATTTATGGATATTCTACTTACATTGTTTTAACAGGTCAGGCCCTATAGCCAAACAGCAGTCGGCAGCAACCAATACCAAAATTCATCAAAATCGGTTTAGCCATTAAAGCGTGAAGAGGTAACAAACAAACAAACAAACTCACTTTCGCTTTTATAATATGAAATAAGTAAGGATTTGCATAAAACTAGAAAAAAAAACTCTTTTCCGTGTAAACCAAGTCGAGCCATTTATAAATACTGTTCTGTTTCAATAGTGCAAAATGGAAGACCATTCAACCTCTCGTCGTTCCAATTATTGAATAGAGACCGTATACAATGAAAGGAAGGAGAAGCCGTACTCCAAGATGTCTTTAATTGAAGATCTTGTAATAGTTACGGGAATTCCAACAAACCGCTTTTTTCTATTCACTGGAGTAGTCAAAGGTAATAAAAAAATACTATTATTTTGTACAAATGTTTGATTTTTCTCAGGTACTAGAGAACTTCTTCATGTAGCATAAATATATTACATCAGAACAAGGTCTTATCATTTGTCTTCTTTTAAAAAAAACGTTGCCCCACACTGGGATTTTCTCCTGTATCGTGGATGCGTTTACATTTAAAACCACATACACAGACAGCCAGACCCAGAACAAATATCTGTAGGGCATACATAAATCTTTCATCACAACCCGTTCATCAGTATGTTGTGATAACCTAACACAAATCGCCGTCAACACACCACTGTGTATAACACTAAAAATAACAACAATAGACAATGAATATTTATGAAAAATAATCTTATACTAAGAGTAATACTAGTACTTATAATAGTTATAATTGCTGTGGACAAGAATTTTCTCGGCTAAAATCCCATTATTTTGCCGTAACAGTATCAGTGCTCAGGACCTTATGGGGGATTTAATGTTTGTTCGAGATAATAATACACTGTTTGCCCAAACTACGAGCTGTTTTCAGACAATATAGAAATCGTTCCCAAGAACGCAAGCAGCATATCCGAGGATGCATGTTCCATTCATTGGATGATCAAATTCTATCGAGATAATGGTGATTGAAAGTCTAATATTTAATATCCGTTAAAAATTAATTTGAGACGGGTTTAAAACCAATATTGCCAAATCGTTCTGAGATGAAATGATCTTGATATACGCCAGAGTATAAAATAAAATTGATAAGGGACATCGAATCACGAACGATAATCGCGTATTCAGTACGTCTACATGTTTTCAAATCCCACCACACCACAGAAATTTTCATCAGTTACTAATAGTATATTTGATTAAATTGAAGAAACTTTGTCATTGCGGCGGATTTAACGCCCGAGCTGCTAGGCTAGGGTGTTATATAGCCGAGAACAGCAGTGATAACTTCTCACCTGAATCATAGTGCAATAAGAGCTAGATTTCGAAATTTATTGAAAAATAAAAACAGTAGGCCTACTATGACATCTTAAAGCAGAACTTATTCCACTGAGTGAAAGAGATGGTGCTAGACACTCTGTATAGCTCTGTCCCTTTCCCTCAGCAGAATAAGTTCTACTTTAAAACGCCATGGTAGGGTAGCAAGTCTTTTCTACAAAAGTGCAATACCAACACGGTCAAAATGTATGGATGGGATGTTTTTTTTTAAATGATGAAAAATTATTTAGTGGGAGGATTCACAATGATTTCTGTAATTGTTATGTATGTCTTTTGCATCCTTCATGACAATTCCATTTTTTTTTCAGGAACAGAAGCAAAAATGTATAGAATTATCACGAAATGTAAAATGATAATAATTAAGTTGACCATCACAAAACCATTTTTTATCTAGAAGTCTGTGTCATCTTTTCATGTAGAGTTTTTCGTACAGTCACCTAAATCAAGATTTTTCAACGTAAGTACGAATACGCAGCCAAGTCCCCCCGCGTATCAGAACCAACCTTTAAGAAAATATTTACAAAGCCAATTATTTATACACACAATGCATAGCAATCGTTAACCGAACAGAACTCGACGTTCTATAATTTCTTTTACATTTTTATTCCAGAATTAAGATACCTTTTTGTGAGCAAAAGGGTTGAATGTCCTTGAATCTAACTTTGTGGTCCGGTGCTTTGATGTTTTATAAGGCTATAAACATTTGTATCCCCCTTTATCTGATTCTTATGCAGATGTAATGAATCGAGGTGGAGGTATTGGAATGAGTTTCGATCGAATTATTTACTGTTAGAGCATTGTCGGTGGTATTGCTAGCTTGAAATTGTGTATTTTTGTTTCTACGAAATTTGTCTACACCACACAATGCTCTCTGCTTAATGAGCTATTTAAACATAAAGTCAATTAGTAAACTAGCTCTCTAATTCCAACCTCGTGTCAGAGATTATATGCCTGCTGCCGGGGTTGCGGGTTGTTCGAAAGAGATACCGCGGTCCTGGAATATAAAGGGCAATAGAAGGAACATGGGTGGGTTTTAGTCAGTACAAGTCTGACACTCCTCCCCGCTCCGTCCATAGTGTGGGAAGTTATATGATGATTTCTTATCCGCAAAAAAAGAGTTATATGTCGCCCATGGGCGTCTGTTTTGGCTTAACCGGGCGTCGATAAATATCTCTCAGGCTTACTAGTTACCTCATGATAATTACCTTCACTGAAAGCAAGTGATAATTACAAAATACGTACATGAATCCGAAAAATCAGTGGTGGCCTTAGGTCCCAAATCGAGACCTTATAAGTACGCATTCCGACAGACAAACTACTAGGCTTTCACTGATAGTAGAATAGCTAGCAATAGCTGATAATACGGCAAGGGTTGTTTACTTAAACTAAATATCATTAATTTACTCTTTATTCTTGTTCTTTTATCATCACGTCTTTAGAGGTAGGTATCTGATAGTACAAATGATGATCATTTTTACGAGTCATAAAATAATCCAATGATGGAGAACAACCACATCACAACGTTTCAGTAAAGTACAACCAAGTTTAACTTTCCAAGTTAATGTTCACTTTTGTTCAGTTAATCATAGACACTTGTCCAGAACATAAACTTTATAACAATGTAGTTGAACGAGTCTTACTTTGGGTGTCTATCGCAAATGTTGCCAATTAAATTCAACTTTGCTCATTTGAGAAACATTTTTAGCAGACGTATAACGTAGGTAGGTATCAGAAACCGCTCAATTTCAGACAGCCAATTATTTATAGCGTAGTCTTTAATATGAATTCAATAATTGTTTGCTCCCACACAAGAATCCGACACAAAACCTGTTCTAAAATATATAAATAGAGCTATTCTGATACATTTTTTGCAACATAGTACTCTTAATACTGCCCGAGCAACTGACCCAAATGAAAAGGTTAAATAATATTTTGTTGTGCCCGAAAACCCCTTCAATGTTCAAGTTGCCCACTCCGGGAGATAAAAAAGCAAGTCTCTTGGGCCATTTACGTCACCCCTGAATTTTGTCGGAGACGGACGGTAGGCAATAAAGCTGAATGTTATCTCACTAATTTTTTCCCCTGCTCCAAAACCCGCCATTCGTTCGCTATAGCCGAAATCTCTCGAGCTTCAACGATTATGGCGCAGGTTAACGAAAATTCGCAGACGAAAATCGAAAATTCGCAACGTCACATTCTCATCAATCGAACGTGATGAGAGAGAAACGGTTTCGATAGCTGATTGGACATAACCCTAACAAAGGCGGTTAGCTCTTTAAATTTTATAGATTTAAAACATTTTTAGTTTTACAGTTCGTACTGTATCGATGGCAGGCAATTTTATTTTATTAGCTTTCCAAGTGCGGGTACTTGTGAAAGTTAATCAAGAGGGAACGTGTTTCGTGCAATTTGTAGGGCAATTCGACCCTTCATAACAGTCAACAGGGTCCTTAATGACGCTTTCGTTTTAAAAACGAGCTCGGACTAACTAAATATTTGAGTCAAACATGCGATGGCCAACGTTTGGACTAATTGCTACGAATTTTAAGTTACTTTAGCAATCAATGTATCAATGATAGCTTTGTTATGTCATGTAAAATGATGATTTAAGTTTAACTAATTAGTATATTGGTCGCAAAAACTCATTTTAAACTTAATTATATTTTACTGCTAAAGAATAAAGCTACGCCGCTGCGCACCGAAACCTTAAAAAAAAGTGAATATTATACGAGTATATTCTCTAAACAACATTATTGCTACTTACGTTAACGTAAAAACATTATTAAAATAATAATATAAATTAGAGTCAGCTGATTATTCTTAGATTCAATAAAATAAGTCTTATTTCTGGTAATACTAGACTACAATTCCATATCAATTCAATAAAACCACTCAATTTTCAAACCTCAAACCGTGTTCAATCTACTCCAACAAAAAAATCTTTACATTCTAAAACTTACAACTGCTCTTGCAATTCAAAATCTTTAGTCGAAAAACTTAGAGAACTGTATAGATATAACTAGATACGTAGTACATAAACTCATGTAGCTCAGAGGCAAAGACATATTGAGTCTAATCACTCCGCCTAGCGCGTAAGTGAATTCGTTTTCCCGAGTCAGCTGGAAGAAGGCTTTTACCTTACGCCGCTCGATTTTATCTGAAAAGAAATAACTTCATTGATTTGTGAAAGTATTTTGTAAAGACTTTAGACTTTCTTCTTTTATATAGGAAGATTTGAACAGGTGGGGTGGAATATCTAGGTTTTATAAGGCTTTTTACAGGCATGGAACTTGATGAGCATTTATTTTTTTAAGTTACAAAAATTTGTGCTAAGCGACTAAGTTTTCTGTCTAGTCTGTTTGATTACAGTTTGCCGTATCGTAGCCTATTACTGATTATTGCTGGATACTTTTTTATTATTTAAAAATTACTTTTTCCCTTCGGAGTGGGAGGGAGTGTCAGGCTCTTACTGACTAAAACCCATCCAAGTTCCTTTTTTTGCCCTTTGCGTTTCGGGGCCGCGGTAATCCGCAATCACAGCTGGTAGTAGCCCTGGCAGGCCCCTCTATATGTAAACTTGGTCAGTTATAAAAGGGTTACTTTTCGCACGATTTTTAGAGCTGCTGTCATTTTGAAGTCCGTAAATTCCTCGTCATAGTAATATGGGAGTTGTGGTTTTAAAATTATCAAGGAGATGTATTAATAAATACGTTTGAACTCACCCAAAGGAAACGAATTCACAGCGTCGTGTAGACAAGTCCGGATCGCAGCAACTTGTGAAGACGTCACCCTGGAGTAGTAGCAAGGAACCACCACCAGCCCAGTGTACTTCATACCACGACCGAACAGGTATATGATTGTCGACTTACCGAACTACAACAAAACAGGTTGTATCTTAGTAATCATGTACTCCAAATTACATTCTGAAGCATTTTGTAGGAAATTCGCAAACCTTCGAATTATATGTTCAAACAATTTGCTGCTAAATAATTTAAATTGGAGTTTTGAGTATGTTAGACACCCTTTTTTTGTGGTGGGAATGGACATCTGTCCACTGAACGGCGATTTGCCGCGGCAACGGAGTTTCCCCCTGGCTAATCAAAATATCCCCCTAGATTTTCTTTTTAGGAAGTTATAATAAAGTCCTTAAAACAGAACTTTTGGCGCTGAGCCATGGATTTATCCGATGGGTTACAAAGTGGAAGAATCGTATAGAACCAAAAATATTCAAATATTTATGAGTTATAAAAGAGGTGATCAAATACTCATTACCACTTAGTAATAAATCGTTTTGTTTAGTGTCACACGCCCGCTGAACAGATAGCATCCATGTGACCAAAATTCGAAAATGTTCGGAGTCAACATTTTTTAATGAAATATTCCCAATGTCTGCTCTATAAGTCTTAAATCTCTTTGTAAAGTAGGAAGCAAAATAACTAATCACATTATTTTAACATACTAGCTGATTCGCCCGCGTGACATCGAAAAAAAATATCCTATATGTTATTCCAAACCATAATCTACCTCTGTGCCAAATTTCACCATAATCCGTTTACACGTTTTGACGTGAAAGAGTAACAAACATCCATACATCCATTCATCTTCACAAACATTCGCATTTATAATATTAGTACGATGAATTATTTATCATTCAACACCATACAGCTCACAACATTCTACCGCTAGTCACAGGCATCTACCATAATACAAATCATCTAATTTGATTTAACTGCTACCAGTTACCCTACAAAGATCCTGACTCGATATCTCCACTCAAGAATACGGCCATGATAAATACATACAGAACTGGCCCCAGTTAACAATGTTTGTTTAGCTACTTTCATTTATTAGTGCAGTTGCCAAGCCTTCTGCTGACCCAGATAAAGAAGAAAGGTCACACGCTAACACCGCTATCACTTTTATTTTGAAGTGATGATGATAGCTCACGGGGTTTCTATTTAACCTAAAACCACTAGTCAGTAATCCCTTAGAGAATTTGCGAGCAAATATTGACGATTCAACCTTTCGCTTTCTATGTTAGCACCATCTGTACGGTTGTTCTTGATAAAGTTAGTGGAAGAGCGTGGTGTGTTTAATTGTGCTGATGTGGTTTTTGCATTATTTTTTATCTAATTTTGATTTTTTAATTGATTTTAATGTTTTGTTTTTGGGACAACCGCTTTATAATTTGAATCCTCATTTGATTCTAGTAGTAATTTGAATTCTGGTTTTAATTTTGATTTTGTCATTAGTTTCTACTGGGTACTATGGACTTTGTCTGAAAATAATTAGTTTTTTGTTTTATGAGTCTAATAAACGATTATTATCTTTACTGGCACATTGCGGGTTAATGTAAGTAGGTATATAGAGACGGGAAAATGTTGATGACACCTCTTGATAGTATAGTTCTTTGGTATTCACGGGAAATACACTCTTCTGCATTGATAACATCATAACTTTTTATACGAGTCAAACACGTTAGCGACTCGTACTTACAACTGCTTATCCTTACTAATATTATAAAAGCAAAAGTGATTTTGTTACGTCTTCACTCCTAAATGGCCAAACCGATTTTGATGAATTTTGGTACTGCGATAGACGGACATAGGATAATTTAAAAAAAAGTGAGAAAAGAGGGAAGGAAAGGGGAGAGACAGATATTTTTTTTTCGATCACCACGCGGGTTAAACTTAGCGTTAGCCCAAAGTAACAATGCCACGCGGACTAAGTCGCGGGCGGAAGGTAGTTCTCAATATTTGACTAGAAAAAATTACTTACGGTATTGCTAACAGTCACTGTCTGTATCACTTTGACCATCATTTTCAGTAGCATGGTCGTGGATAATCCCGCAGTCAACAGTATTACTATCATCTGCAATATTACATAAACACTTTAAGGTTTGCAAGTAAATATAGTTCTAAAAATCCATTAACATTATAGAACGTGCATTCGAAACTTAAATTCGCAAACAATTCTTCATAAAACTTACCGGCAAAGTCATTATAGAATTGAGTTGTTCGGAACACTTGTGAAGCAAATCGTAGACCCGGTGCAAGGAACTAATATCAAGCTGCGCATTGTTCGACAGCGCTTCAACTTTATTCAACTTCCTTCTATGATTGTTCTCTCTGTTCTCCACAGAAAACGCCTTCAAAACATGGGCTTTAATTACGCGAAGTCTGGAGTAAATACTTCTGAGAAGAACGAAGAATAAGATCTGTTCGCAGTCATGTGCCAACATCATCACGTAGAAGCAGTAAACGGTCCTGTCGATGAAGAAAGAGAGATAGAAATAGCATCCAATGTATTCACATAAACTGTAAAAGAAACATCCTGCCAGCCAGTAGATACTCGTATATCCAGAATCGATGACGTTTAAGTCTTTACTGATATTCAAAAGTTCATCAAACTTGTCGAGATCACGAAAGAGGTTGATTAACTTAGTCTTGCCAGCAAACACAGTGATCGTTATAAGAAGAAGGTATTCGATACAACACGTATACTTGAAAACAAAGTAGGTGGCAGACAATTCGTCAGCATTGAACATTATGTACCAGACCAAAATCGGCATAAACACTGTGTGGATGTAACTTAAGAGTAGAAAGAATCGGTTGGGTTTTAGCAGATATAGTCTGTTGATCGCAAATATTAATGCCGCACATATTTGATATTTTACAGTCTGTATCGAGGAAACAGTCTTCTTCGGAACAAAATTATTTCGTTGAGGCTGTTGGACGTTAACGGGAGTAACTTTTGAATTACTATTCGCACTAATTTTTGACTTTGGTAACACGTTAAACAACATGGTTTGGCCGAAATCGAATGGTCTATGTCATCATTTTCAAAGGAAATACTAATAATAGTTTTGTCATAACCCTAAACTGTCCCAATGGCATTGGACACCGATAAAATCTTTAATCCACTTTGATTGATGTCAAACTAATTACTGGATACTTCAACAATTTGTAAAATACTTTCTAAATTGTTCAGGCGGCTGAATTATTCATTGGCTATCGTTTTATCAAAATTGTTTTAATTAAAGCAATTTCATCGAATGTAACAGTAGCTGCTATTATTTGGATTCCAATTTTGAACTAATCAGCATAATTAGAAGCAATTTATTATTCTTTTTATATCACCAGTAAAATGTTTTGTTAGAATAAAAGAAAAAAATAATTTCCAAACCTGCCTTGCCTGTTAATTTTAAATCTTTAAATTGCAAATAGCTTGGAAGCATAATTATTTTTAAAGATCAAAAATACTTAAGCTCGTGGCAAAATAATAACAGCCGCTAGGGTCTATCAAAAAGTTAAGCCGCGCTTGCCTAGGTTGGTCTATGGATGGGTGACCACCCGATACATAATGACTGAGTTTTATCCGTGCCTCAGAAAGCACGTAAATCTTTGACAGTCTATGCCGATAGTCTAACAACCAGTCTTTTTGTATGGAGTTAGTTAGTACTAAGTTGTGGAAGTCTTATAGGCAATCACTCAATAATATTGGTTTCAGCTGGAAACCATTCAGTTGTGCTAAGTTGTTTCGAAAATATTTGGGAAATGGCTAAGCAGACGATGAAATAATTATTAATTTATATACAAATTACTCAACGCAGTCTTGAATTAGGATAATGGGTATCATCTGTAGGTAATTTTCGGTTAATTTTATTGTCAAAGTAAGAAATAATATGATTTCTTAGTTCGACGTTGACAATCAAATTCAAGTTAATTGCCGGTGAAAGAACACTCAAAATAAAATCGTAAATTAAACGCTTCATTCTCCATTATTATCTCCCTTGAACTTAATCACATTGAGGCCACTAGACGTTTTTAGTTAACGTCATATTATTTTCGAACAAAAAACTTCAGATTTATTTTCAAAGAATAGTCTTGATTTATGCTTCTATTTTGTTGAATAGAAAAATATCTTATAATAGTGGCCCAGAGAATACTTTGACGTAATCAGAGGCTATTAGGGGCATCTATCATCTGAGTGAACGCATGACATTCTAACGTTACATTACGTACGACATTTTTATCTTCAGGCTTTTAGTTGGGTTTATATTTTATTCTGTACAATGTTGATATTTTAATAGAGTAGTACTTTGATTTATTTTACGGAGAAAATATTAGTTACTATTTTTGATCAGACGTCCTTTTTCACCGACTTCAAAGAAGCGAGAAGGTTCTTAATTAGTCGTTTTTTTTGGATTTTTTGTTTGTGATTTCTCTGTCGATTTTGAGACAATTTTCATAATTATTTTTATAATCGTAAAGGTATACTTCTATAAGGAATCTCTCTATAAGGGATTCGAAATAACTGACTTTCAAAAATCACTTAAAAAAAGGAAAATAAATTTACTTCTGGAGGTCGGTGGCAAAAAAAAATAAGAATCAAACAAAAGTCACATACTTCTAGAAGTATTTTTTTTCTTCTTTTAATCGTTTTTTTGGAAATAAGTTTTTTTAACTATGGAATCATTACTATGGTCAATATAATGTTGTTTCATCATAGTACTCGTTCTTCAAGGTGTCATGGGGCAGCTTGGCAATGGTTCCGCCTATTGCGGTACCATAGCTAGAATAGGCGGAGTAGGTTGATTGATGTTGTAGCCGCCAAATTGGTAGTCACACGATAGGTAGCCATCAGGCTGAAGCAACGTAGAACGGCGGCATTGGTAGAGTTGCAAGTAGCATGCGTGTTGAGAACAGGATAATTTTAGAGAGCAATGAAACCACAAGTTCAGCTTTTCATATATTGCAGCACATGTTTTTTCACAGACTGACTTTTTCTTAAAACAAAACATAAAACAATGACAATCAAAAAGAAGAAATATAAAATTATTAAAAAGTTTGGTAGCTGGTCGCCAACATGGCCCCCGACGGTGTGAAGCACCAATTTACTGGCCGGCGACCAACAATACCACCTTTCGAGTGGGTCGTCGCAGCACGCCCCCCTTCGTGGTGACGTCCACAACTCTGACGATGCCATCTTTCCCCGGGTGCACTGCCGCGATTCGCCCTTGGGGCCATTGGTTCCTGGGTAGCGTGCCATCTGCAATGAGGACTAGATCGCCCACCCTTAACGGACGAGTCTCCTGCAACCGCCTTCTAGGTGTGAGCGTGGGTAGGTACTCGAGCACGAAGCGCTGCCAGAAGTGGTCTGCCAGCCTCTGCGCTTTCCTCCAGTTAGCACGTCGAAACAAGTCGGCGTCGTCGAAGACATTAATGTCTGGCTCGCTGCTTGGGCTTCCGATCAAAAAAGTGAATGGAGTCAGGGCGTACTCTGCGTCTGCATCCACAGAGACGTGCGGCAGTGGTCTTGAGTTGATAGTGCACTCGGCCTCTAAGAGCAGGGTGTTTAACACATCTTCCTTTGGAGTCCGCTGCTTCAGTGTGACTGCGATAGCATTTTTCACCGAGCGGACTAGCCGCTCCCAACAGCCCCCCATAAAAGGCGCGGACGGGGGTATGAATCGCCATTCGATTCTTTTATTGGCGCAGAAGTTGAACAGCTCTGGCAGCATTTTTGCTGCGCCAATGAATGACGTTCCGTTGTCAGAGTATATCCTGGTCGGGCATCCCCTTCTCGCAATAAACCGCCTGAGTGCCATCAGGGCGGAGTCCGACGATAATGTCTCCACAATCTCTAAATGCAGAGCTCGCACTGTCAAACATGTAAAAAGGGCAATCCATCTCTTGGCAGTGCGTCTGCCAATAGCAACGTTCAGAGGGCCAAAATAATCCAGCCCTACGTATGTGAAGGGGCGCTGGTGATGTGCTAATCTGGCTTTTGGCAAGTCTCCCTCTGGTGGTGATTCCGGCTTAGCCTTCCGGTTGCGGCAAAACTGGCATCTTTGTGAAGTTCCTCTGAGGGCTGGTCTGAGGCTTAGAACGTAGAACCTCTGGCGCAGTTCATTAACCACTAGCTCGTTATGTCCGTGGGCGTATCTGGCATGATAGGAGTGTATCAGTAGCTTGACGATAGGATGTCGGCCATCCAGGACAATCGGGCGTGGCTCTACATACTCTGCGACGGCAGTGCGGCCAGAAAGGCGTAGGAGCCCATCTTCACCGAACAAAAGCGACAGGTTCCGAAGCCTACTATCATTCGAAACGGGACGTGCTGTTTGAACGTGCATCAAATCTTCGTGAAAAGAATCTATTTGGACTTTACGAAATAAGTGAACCTCCGCAACGTTGAGGTCTACAACGGAAAGGGCAAAAAGGTTACGAGCATCTCGAAGTGCTTCTTGAGTGAATTTGGAATTTGGGTGCAAAATTGATCGAAACTTGTCAATACACTGATGGGTTCGCGCTGTGGCACGAAGTAACCGGGTCCAACTGCTAAAGCGTTGGTGATCCGCTACTACCGGTGAAGGTAGTTGTCGCGGTGAGGCAACTATCAGTCCCACCGATTCCGAAGCTCGTTTAAGTTCTTCGGTTACCGGAGGGATGGCACACGTCGGTTCACATGGCCAGTCAGAGGGTGGAGACAAGAGAAATGCGGGTCCTGTGAACCAACGTGAAGAAGTCGTGAAATTGTGAATGTCTCGCGTAGCGTCGTCTGCGACATTTAAAGCCGTGGGGACGTATCTCCAACTGTGGATGTTTGTTGTTTCAGCTATCTCTCCCAATCGAAACGAAACAAAGGCTTTAAACGTGCAAACGTCGCTACGAAGCCACTTTAAAACGGTTAGAGAATCCGTCCAAAAATAAACTTCATTGGGTGGTCGTCTGTGAGCTTCAGTGACGTACGCGCTGAAACGCGAAGCGATCAGGGCAGCTTGGAGCTCCAATCTTGGGATTGAAACTGGTTTCAGTGGCGCCAGCCTACCGGGATCCCAGACGTGACCATCAAACTTAGTTATATCACAAACCTTTGTTGTCTTCTTCCCTGTGCCTCTAATAGCGTCGACCAGCTGATTAAATGATGTACTTAGATCTTGGCAATGATTTTTATTTTTGTAGCAACAATTGTCATCATTAGTAAGTGTGCCTAAACCTAGTGCATGTTGTGTATGTTCAGCTGGCTCAACTGATGAGTACGCGCCCACAGGGAGCGTACAGACACAGGGAAACGGGTGCGTCAACGTGCCGGCTGGGGCCGGATGCGATGGCGGGTGAGCGGGGGCCTGACGAGGTGGCGCGCAGGTGAGGACAGGGCGTGTCTCGTGGGTACGGTCCAGTACATCAAAGGGAGGATGTGTCACTGTCACTGGACCATTTCCGTAGGCTGTGGCGGGCGTCGAACGCGGACGGTCCTGCGGTACAACGTTAGAAAACTTCGGCTTGTCTGTCCTGTCAACAAATGAATGCGCTTTGTTACCTCGCTTCGGAAACATAGAAAGTGATTCAGCTAACCAATCTTCGACTCTGCGCTGTGGTCTCGTGTAGTGGGACTTGTCGGAATGGCGGGATCCTGCACTTATAGAGTTGGCCTGGATAACGGCCAGCTTCGCCTGCAATTCCAACTCCGCAACGGCGGTTTCACGTTCCGCTTGGCTGCGGTCACGTTCCGCTTGGCTGCGGTCACGTTCCGCTTGGCTGCGGTCACGTTTCGCTTGTAGGTTCGCGAGCCGACGAGCGTGCTCCGCCTTTGCAGTCAGGATTTGTGCTTTTAATGTGCTGCTAGAATGGCCTGACCGTGCACTCTGAGGCACGATGCTTGATGAGGTCCTGCTGGCGGGTGGTAAGGTGTCGTTAGGGTTGGTACAGGGCGGCGCCGGCGCGATGGCACCGAATGTGGAAGCACCACCCTCTTGAAGAGCACCTGTTGAAACGATACCTGCTGTACCAGTCTCCGCCATTGCTGCCTTTGTCTGCGATCTTGTTGTGGGCATTTAACCGTTCACTTCTGACACCAATGTTGAGAACAGGATAATTTTAGAGAGCAATGAAACCACAAGTTCAGCTTTTCATATATTGCAGCACATGTTTTTTCACAGACTGACTTTTTCTTAAAACAAAACATAAAACAATGACAATCAAAAAGAAGAAATATAAAATTATTAAAAAGTTTGGTAGCTGGTCGCCAACAATGCGGGTAATATAGCGTGCGATTTACGACGTTTATATTCAGTAGATGCCGTCTAAATACTGATGATAATATATATTCATACTAGTTTTCGCCCGCGGCTTCGCCCGCGTTAAATTTGGGGTAACACAGTTCCCCTTGCGCCTTATTGATTTGTAATAGCAACGCTAAGTTTTCCCTTTTCTTCCCTCTTTCTCCCGCAGATCCCATTTAAAAAAAAAAATATTAGCCTATGTCCGTCTCCTGGTTCCCAACTATCTCTGTACCAAAATTCATCAAAATCGGTTTAGCCATTAAAGCGTGAAGAGGTAACAAACAAATAAACAAAAAAACTCATTTTCGCTTTTATAATATTAGTAAGGATTTTAATACAAAGGCCTATGGCTCAGATAAATGACCCGCCAAACCAAATTCATAGCTCATCTATCCACAATATATATATTCCTAAGAAAAAAATCAAATTCTTAACAAGCGAATAAAATATTGCCTTATATTCTTCACACGTAAATAGGCAATGATTGATGAACACGTTATTTATAAAGGGAGCAACAGTTCATGAGTAACCTTGACACCTGTGACCTCATAGGGGAAGAGATTGATTGCCTGAAAGCCAACAATAGTCTTACTTCTTGGCCTTGAGTAAAACGTTCAAGCGACACGCGACTTACGACTGAGTAGAAGTTTTAATAAACTAGCTTTTGCCCGCGGCTTCGCTCGCTTTTAATTCGGGGTAACACAGTTCCCCTTTCCTGATTTACAGGTACCTACCTGCTACTTGTAGTTTTTGCCCTAGCGCCTTATTTATTGTAATAGCAAAGCTAAGTTTTTCCTTTTCTTCCCTCTTTCTACCTCATTTCTCACTTTTTTGTAACAAAAGTTATCTGTATATGTCTATGGCTGTCTCCAGGGTCCCAACTATCTCTGTACCAAAATTCATCAAAATCGGTTTAGCCATGTAGGCATGAAGACGTTACAAACAAACAAACTCACTTTCGCTTTTATTATATTAGTAAGGATGAAGGAAGCTTCTCAAGGAACTCCTTCCTTTTTAATACCTTTTATAGTATTAATTGAAACTTTAATAAATATTATTCAGACCTCTGCAGAGCTTGCCACATGACCCAACATGACACCACTTACGGAACAACAGTTAGTACTGCCCTACAGGCCCGAACACCTAGGGCCTCAATAGGAATTAAAGCGGCCATCTTGCATATCCAGAGACAATTTAAAAATAGTTTATCAGCCTCTTTGTCGCGAAAAAAACAAATGACGCACGTAAGTATCTTGTCGCAAGTCGCGTGATCCGTGAAAGGACCTAAAAGAGGTTATAAGACTTTGTAAGGCAAGGGATTATAGTCGACTTTGTGAGGGGACAAAACTATATCACGACTTGTTCTTAAAGCCTACAATATGTTAAGTCGTTAGGAAATAGGAAATGTAGGCTGTAAAGGTTGGGTTAGAGTTAGGCTAACAATTTATTTTTCCGGTCTAGAGAAATTCCTTAGCTGTAATTGTTGTGGAGAGGTTTTCAGGTCAGTTAGGTCAGTTGACCGCAAAACTTTTAGTCCAGTAACACGGTTTTCTATTCACCTTTATACAACTTTTGGCTTGTTTCGGGTTCGGTGTCAGATGAAAAGGTACTTGATTGAAAATTGCTTTAGTTCAATTTTGTGGCCTTTTTTGTGGATGGGAAATCATCAAATAACTTCCCCTGCGGATCGTGGGGGAATGTCAGACTTGTACTGAGTAAAACCCACCCATGTTCCTTCTTGCCCTTTCGTTCTGAGACCGCGGTATTCTCTTCTTTTGTTTTGCTAACATCTTTTTAAGGCGCGCGTGGAATACTAACGCGCCGTCAACACGGCCTGTCGTCAATAGACGGACGAACGGCCCGCATCTACCGTGGCCGGGAGTCGTCGACGCCGGGGCGTCTCCTGCGGAGGCTGGGTTGGTTGTTAGTTTGAGGTTCTCTCCCTCAAACGCCCGGCTACCTCCTTCGCTAGCATGACTGCTTCGCAGAAGGAGGTGACCGCTTTCCATTTCCTCTCGCTCCGGACCATGGACTGTACCCATGGCTGTGTGTATTTTGTGGCCTTCCATCGTGTTCAAACAAAGTTGCAGCCGAAGCATGAGACCACGTTCATCTTTGGAAGAGCATCTTAACAATGAATGAATGGAGTACATTTCCTCATAATAATTTCAAAAAGGAATACTGCAACAACTCTTGTTAAGATGAATATAGAAACATTACCTAAATAAATATGTGAACCTCAACTTACTTTGTTCCGACGCATAAACACAATTTTTGCATTAAACTTGAAAAAGATTTATCTTCCGACGCATTCTCATACAATAACGGGTAGGACGTAGGAAAAAGCGATTCGCTGTACCGGAAACTCTTCGTTGGATGAATAATAAAGGATGTTGAATACATTTAAATATGAATGTAGCTTATTCGAAGCATCGACGTATTGTAGCTAAATGTTTGACGGACTGACGGATTCGAGTTATTCGATTTTTGAGTGGAAATATCTTGTGACCCACCGGTGGTCTTGTAAAGCGCATGCAGCTTTGGTGTTGCATGAATTCGACTAATAATTCTTCGAATAAAATGAGAAGTAGGATTCAAACGTTTAGCGGTTAAAATCCTAGAAAAAAATTAATACGACATAAAAAACGACTTTAATCTTACTTCTTATTAATATTATAAATGCAAATGTTTGTGGGGATGGATGGATGTATGTTACTATTTCACGTCAAAATGGCTGAACGAATCTTGATGAAAATTTGGCACAGGCATAGATTATGGTCTGAAATAACACATAGGATTTTTTTTTATATGCGCCAGCTAGTCTGTCATAATATGATTTACATAATCTAACACCTTAAACAAATAAATATTTGGGAATAAACGAACCAAAAAGACGATTAAGCTAATGAATCCTAATAACCCAGAATTATTATAACCATGATATACTTCACAAAGTATGACAACGCAAAGATTCGTAAAAACCGAATGATTTATTATACAGAAATTCCCTTCCACAAGGAAATTATTATATTAACGAGCTCTCATTAGCCGTGGTTAGCTTTTGTTTTGCCCGGACTACACTCGCTTTGGATATCTTTTTTCACATTTTACCCTCCTGTTTTTCTTAATTAAATAATTATGTTATGCTAATCTTAGTTCGTCCTTCACAAAATAATAGCCCTTTGTCCCCTCAATTTAACTATATGGGCACGAACTTACTCCAAAAGCGTTCCGCTTGTAAAATTACAGAGACTTCCAAATTCTCTGGAGCAAGGAGACTCCATCTTCTACAATTATATCCCACCAGAGCTTCCAAAGGTAATTGAAATAATATTCTTTTCGGTTTTCCTTATTTAACTTTTTGCCAGGGTGCTGCCAAGTAAGCCGTTCTCATCCGCGCATTATCCTGCATTTCCATTTTAAAACAAAACACGTAGCTGAGATTTAAGTTGAAATTCTATGTTATTCGCCTCAAAAGGTAGCTTAAACACCGGTCCAACGTATAAACATACTGCGTCTGTAATTAAAAATATTTTTCATGGAATGAACCGCGGCAGAAAGGTGTGCCTTGAAGCTAAACAACAAAACGAAACCCTACACAGAGAGCTTCATTTTTTTACGCACAAATACCATTGGAAAATATGTAAAGGTTGCACTGTACAATTCCTGAAATTCCTCCTGTAAAACGTTCCCGTATAATATTTTTTTGCGTTGAGAACGTAAAAGTTAGACAATATAAGCGCACTCCAGAACAGAATAACATAATATAACTGGAGGGATCCGTTTGAGTTTGCTTTGTTTTCATTCTGGCTCTTGTTTACTTGTATATGAGAGGGTAAACGTCATGGGAATGTTTCACATTATTAGGTATAACGGCTGGATTGTATTTTTAGTATTCTCTTTTGTTGGGAGCTGCCATGTTTGTAGCCTCCGTGTATACGTAATGGCTTGTTCGGAAACAATTAAATTAGCTTGCGGTTTTTTACTCTCTTTTGTTACTAGGATGTGTTACAAAATAAAATAAAAATTACTATGGGGAAACAAAAACTTTGAGTTTTGGTCAAAAAACCAAGTTTTTAAGCAAAAAATTACGATTTTCAACTCCCAACCTTAGTTTGGGTACACGGAACGCGGACCAAATTTCAGGGATAAAGGATGAGTGCTATTGACACAATAATCTACTGAAACAATAACAGAAATTTTGAAAACAGAGTTGATGTTTTTGTCAAATAAATATTAAAAATGGAGTTGTCTCAGGGAAGTTTTTGCAGGGCGCGTGCAAGAGGGTGCAATCTGGTCAGTTACTAAGCGGATGCCTAGTTTTGTCTAAAATAGCTGAAAACAGCTTCAAAATCGGACCCTAAAGAAAGATATCGATACTAGGATGTGTTCAAAGCAGCTGAGGACGTAATTATGAAAAGATTTTTATGAGTAGAATAATTAACGGCACGGTTGACGCTGTGGCTAAGCGATTTATTGCTGCAGTTTATGGCACTCGTTTGCTCCTTGCACGGAACAAATATTTGTATGACCTACAGATAGTTGTTCCAGGTCTAGCTGTTTGTGCATGTGAGTTTAAATGTTTCTAAACGCCAACACTAAATAAAACACAGACAATTCTAAACTTTAAAACATTTAAACCAAATTTTTGTCGTAATCTGCTATTAACATTCTACCAAAAGTATAAAATGTTTCGACTGCTCACCAATCTTTGACGGGCCTGTTGGTCTAATGGTTAGTGGCCTTGACTGCTGAGCCGGAGGTCGTGGGTTCGATTCCCACCCAGGACAAACTTTGTGTGATGAGCATGATTGTTTGTTCTGTGTCTGGGTGTGATTTATCTATAATATGTATGTATTTATAAATTATATAAGTATGTATATCAGTTGTCTGGTTACCATAACACAAGCTCTGCTTAGCTTGGGATCAGATTGCCGTGTGTGAGTTTTCCCAAGATATTTATTATTTATTTATTAATCTATGTTGCCGTCATCACATGATGCTGGTAGAACAGTCGACATCAGATTAGGTGACAAAGAAGAAAGAAAAAACATTTATGTCTATCAAATTCGCATTGGAACTCTTACTTAAGCGTGTTTTTATGTCAACTACAATATTAATGGACTCTATTCGATCCCTTAAAAGTATGTCGTGTAAGAGAAGTTGTTCCTCCTGAGACCAAACTTTCTGAATAAGTTAAAGTAATTTTCCCGAAATAATGTCAATCACATTTGGTACCCATTTTAATACATAAGTGTCCTACTCATTGTGGTCACTTTTGACACGAGTGCGGTAAATCAAACGGTCCCGGTTTCTATCCAAAAAATATATCCCAATAAAAGGAAATAAAAGGCAGACATTTTTTCGGTAAATTCAGTTTCCAAGATAAACTTGGTGAACGTAATAGACACCGTTTGTCCATTATCATGTATTTATTAGGAGACGGTCTCAACAAATACTTCTAAGTGGGGTATATGGGTCTTGGGGCTTCTTGGGGTTTTGGGGATCTCGATGGCTAAGTAAATAGTGGGTTTCTGTGAATGAAAAATCATTCACAGAAACCCACTATTTACTTACTTGCTTACTTACTTACTAATGGATGAAAATACATTTATGTTGCTTTGGGGGTGTTAAAGATACGAGAGGATTCCTGAAGTTATCAATAGGGTAGTTGACACCACCAATGAATTGATAGATAGATAGATAGAATATTCTTTATTATGTACACCATACAAGTTACAAGAATAACAATAGACAAACTTATAAATAAGGTGACACAATGGGCGGTCTTATCGCTAAAAGCGATCTTTTCAAGACAACCTTTGGATGGACTTAAGAAGAGGAGAAACAGTACTGTAGGTAGTCTGTGGCGTAACATTTTCAAAATTAATTATCAAACATTTTTTTTAAATTTACAATATTAAATACTTATATATAAATACATATAATATATACATATAAAATAATAATCATGAAGAGCAAAGAAATATTTCATGTTGTTGTTTAAGGAGAGAGGTAGTGCTTTTTGACCATAGTTTTAAAAATAGACACGGTTTGAGCGCTCCTTACAGACACGGGCAGGGCATTCCATAGCCGTACAGCTTGAACTGTAAAGGATTTATCATAAAAGCTAGTAGAATGCACCGGCATCTCAAGTCTCAGGTTTTCCGATGACCTCAGATATCTATTATGTGTGTCATGAAGGAACTTAAAACGTTCTTTAAGATAAGGGGGGGTTCTAGGATTAAACAAAATATTGTATAGCTGAAACAGGATATGAGTATTCCGGCGAAGTCTTATGGGAAGCCACTTGAGCTTTATACGAAAATCAGAGACATGATCATATTTGCGCAAGCCAAATATAAATCTTATGCAGACATTCTGAAGTCGCTCAAGTTTATCTAGTTGTGCCTCAGTGAGATCGAGATAACTGACATCGGCGTAATCAAGGATGGGAAGTAATAGGGATTGAGCAAGCGCAGTTTTAGTAGCAGTTGGAAGAAAGTTTCGCAACCGTCTCAGGGATTTAGCCGATGCAAAAATTTTGCGACATACGTCCTGCAGCTGAGGACCCCAAGAAAGATGCCGGTCGATCCAAACTCCAAGGTTCTTAACTTTGTCACTTATTGGTATTGTAGTTCCATTAAACTGAACCTGGGGAAGCTGCGTCCAATTTATCTTGGGGAACATCCTTGAGCTGCCAACAACAATGACCTGAGTCTTTGCAGGATTTACCTGCAACCCATGGGCCCCACTCCATTCGCTAATCGAAACCAGATCCTTGTTGATGATATTTATTGCACAGTCTAGGTTCGAGTAAGTAGCTTGCTTATAAATTTGTAGATCGTCAGCATAAAGGTGGTAGGAAGAAAGAAGTTGCGTTGAAATTGAATTAATAAATATCGCAAAGAGTAAAGGAGATAGGACGCCGCCCTGAGGCACACCGGCAGAGGTATCGCACCACGAAGAGTACGACTCTTCTAAACATACACGTTGCCGGCGGCCATACAGGTAACTACGAAACCAGTCAATCGCCGTTGGAGATATGTTAAGAGAGCGAAACATGGCCAGCAGGATATCGAAGTCGACGGTATTGAAAGCGTTACTAAAATCCAGTAAGCAAAGCACCGTTAGATTTCCTTTTTCCATCCCTAACCGTATGTCATCAGTGACGTTAATTAGTGCAGTTGCAGTGCTGTGACCAGGACGAAAACCGGACTGGAAAGGGTTCAGCAAACTATTTTTACAAAGAAAACACTTAGCTGATCATGGACAAGGCGTTCAAGGACTTTGGAGAGAAAAGGTAATATGGAGATTGGGCGGTATTCTGAAAAAGAAGTTGGATTTGATTTTTTGGGCAAAGGAATGATCTTGGCCTCTTTCCACATCGACGGAAAGACACCAAAGGATATAGAGTAATTAAGGATATGACACAGGATAGGAAGGATTTCGTCAAGGACAGGAAGAATCATATTACGACTGACACAGTCACTACCAACCGCATTAGATGTAATCGAAAGTACACTCTTCTTAACATCACAATCAGAGAATTGACTAAAAGTAAATGGGGGATGATCCGGAGTTGGAAGGTTTGAAAGATCGTTTACCGTAGCTGCTTATGATATACTTTTTATGAGCTGTCAAAACGCGCTTCCCCCATAGATTATGTATGAGACTCGCAACCGATGACGTCACTAAGTTGTCAAGTCAATGATGCAACTATTTATTGATTTAAAAGCAACCAAAAAAAGAATTTTGAAGTTATTTTGAAATGAATGGAGTTCTCAGGTCTAGAATAAGGTGTTCTTTCAGAAAAAAATGTGTTTTTAAATGATTGGTGTATCAACTACCCAATTGTCACGCTCACCATGACGTACAGTCACGAGTATCACTTGAAAACTCTTCATATTGATTGATTACAATTTAATGTTAACCACTCTGCACGACAGGATTTTGACACATGACACATCAGCTGAATCGGTGGGGTAACGCGAATCGTCATGAAATTCAAGAATTTTCATCAATTTACAGCATTCAATTTTGTTATTAAAAATAAGTTACCGGGGCTGTTTCATATGATAAGTTTGAGGTTTATATTTCCAAAAACCTCATAAGGTCGATAAAACGGCGTCAATCTATTGTAAAATGTGTGTAAAATACATATCATTACACCCTTCCAAAAATTAGGTACTTTAAAAACGCTGGAAATAATGCACATACACAAGACAACCCTTTGATAATAAAATCGGAAATCCAAGATAAAAACAGTGACATTCCATCTGCATTCTTATTTTTGCCATTTTACATATAAATTCAAAATAAAACACGATACAAATCTCGACAAAAAATACTAAAAACTGTGTTGCAACATGACATTTCTTAGTGCTGACCGTAAATCTAAGTTTCATCATTACGATTAAAAAGTTGCATTCAACCTAATCGATAATCGTAATGGAGTAAACTTTAAAAAAAAGTTTTGAAACCATTGAGGAATTTACCTATGGAGATTGCATATTATTCTACTATTGATATTATAGTTGTTCAAATATCTATGATATCGATAAGAAAAGAAAGACAACAACATTTTGTCACGTGCTTTTTTGTTATGCTATAATTATTTTCTTATGCGCCAAGATTTGAGGTACATTTTGCTGTCAAACGGTTTCGCGGTAAAAGATTTTGGCTGTTTTCTTGAATGACGATGAATGAAAATGGCGGCCATTTTTGTAGGAGGTCATGCTAATTCTGTAGGTAACTAATCAGACACCCCAGCCGGCACAACAATACCGTACCGCACCTAGAAAGCCATGCCTCCGCAGTAGAGCCTTGTTTTAGACGGACAGAGACTCCGCACACATCGGGTCCCTAAAATATTGATATAGACACCCGACGCCCGACGCCCGATGCCTGTAGCGTCTCCCGCGGTGGCTGGCTTGGTTTGAGGAGCGCCTCACTTCCCCCGCTCTAGACGAAGCGGGGGGGGGAGTGTCAGGGTTATGCAATAGAAGGAGCATGGGTGGGTTTCAGTCAGTACTAGTCAGACACTTCCCACCGTTCTGCCCAGAGCGGGGGAAGTTATTTGACGATTTCCCACCCAAAAAAAAACCCCGGTACACGATATCAAGATAAATCCAGGTTCAAAATGGGCTCATTTTGAATCAGGAGTTTTCTTGGTGTCGTGTTTCCATCTCAATTGTGCTTTTCCTCTATAGGCCATTTTTACCCCAAGGCAGAAGCCTTGGGGTAAAAATGGCCTCAGTGGCCTAATGGCCTAATGGCCAAAGTGTTCTTGGAGTAGAAACTCCAAGAACACTTTGGCTTACGAACCATGTTTTAGGAAAGAATGAATACGCTTTTCAAATAACCAATCCAACCAAACAATTTTGTCGAACAAATGTAATTTATCATAGCTGATTTTTTTAATGTGCTTACCAAGATCATAATTTGCGCGTTCTATATTCAACCTTATTTATTTCTATTTGCAATTCACATTCAAATAGTAGGTACAAAACCAAATTATTAATAAAATAGCAAATAAACATTTTAATATAAATTTGAACAGCGAGCGCATTCCTTTTTTGAATTTTTATCTGAAAATAAAATTGGCGCGAGTTAAGCCATAGATCAGTTTGTACTGTTTGTTGTTGAATCGGTTTTAGTGGCGTAAAAAATATTATAATCAATATTTATAGTATTTTATTCGTATTACAAAATTAATTTTTATTTTCATCTATCAATTTCTGATATTCCTTAATTTAATTTATCGAGTTGATTGATTTACAAGAAAATAATCGATTGAAATAATCGCTATTACACATCACAAAATTAAAAAAAAAGAAATGGACGTCAATTTCGAAAGTGAATTTAGTAGTGGTTATGAATATTCCGTGTTATTGGTCTTATTATTGCAAATTACGATAAGATCTGGACATTGTCATGTTATTTATAATATTTGAAATGATATTTGTGTCAGTTGTTATAGAATCTATTCGTGAATATATGATATAATGTGGAATAAAAAATGTAAACAAGCACGATTGGCGCGAAACTTCGACTTTAGATTTCAAAATATATCATTACCACTACTAATATAAGTTCAATTACGAATGATTTCTTCACGTAATAAAAGGACACGTTAATCATGCCCAATAATGTGGAGTTTACATGTCCGAAAACCTATTTTTTAATGATTTTTAGCGTCGACCTACACTGCCATCAAAATGGCGATGATCGTAATTTACGCATTTGGATTTTATAAGACTTAATTAAGAAACTTCCTCAATAATTAAAGAACTTCTAATGACGTTTACATATGAGTTTTTTATTCTACTATCTTAATGAATGCACACCCATATTATTTATTAACCAGAAAATAAAATATTTACAAAAATAATGAGGAGGTCATATGACTTAAATGTCCGACCCCTTTCGGGGCCAGTACCGAGCCAGCGGAGGTTTGAATGTCGAGCCCCCGAAGGGGTCCGTACCGAACTATACGGTTAATGCAAACAACTCAAGTCAAGCCCATGGAATAAAGTCCTCCTTTGTACTATCCTTTTTACACGCCCATGAAGTTATAATACAAACAAAGTATTTTGTTAAAATGGATATTTTTGTTCTATTATTAATATAATGAAATAGATCGTATCTCGGAGATACAAATTTCTCTTGAAAAAAAAATCGTTCTAAAATTTAAGAAAGCATATACATATAACTGCTCCTGAGTGTACACGTTTACAATTTGTAGTTATTAGTTTGTGAAGTTCCGATCTCCAAAGTTCACGAATCGGCAAGAATTCGACATACCCAAACAAAACCTATAGACTACAAACAAAAAATAAAGTTTGTCTTACTTAGGTATCCATCTACAATTTTAGCAACAAACAGTCTCTAGCGTAATAAAAAATTCTTAACAAAAACGCAAGAGAATAGAAACCTAGATATTCTGCGAAGTACAAACGAACAAGAACCTTATTTCTTTGTTACGTGAGTATGACTCCCGTAGGGGATGTGTTGGCCTAATTGTTCAGATAACCGACACTTTTCAAGTACTAAAGCTTGGGATTTCAAGTGAGAACGTTTAGTAGAATTCCTTGAATCGCTGAGCAAAGTTTTTGTGAGGAGTTTTTATTTTAGAGATGATCATGTAGACGGTAATGTAAAAAAACTTGATAAGGTTGAAAGGTAGGTATAATTTTAGTATTGTTGTATTAATTACGATGACATAGAAACGAAAGCCGTTCTTAAAGGAATTCATGACGCGCGGCGATTACATCAAAATACCGGCCAAGTGCGTGTCCGACTAGTACACCGAGGAATCCGTACAAACTTGCAGTACAAACATAGCCATATCTTTTAACAGCGTAGACTCAGGGACTTGATTCAATGATTTTTAAACAGTTCGAAAGGACCACTAACTTGAGTATTTGGTTTTAATTTTAACTCGTACCTGCACGCGTTTCTGAGATAAAAGGGTCTTGAGTGTCTTGATAGACAGACAGACAGACGGATAACAAATTGATTTTATAAGGGTTTCAAAGATATTTATAAACATACAAATTGATACATCCTCCTTTTTTGAAACACGGTTTTAAAAAACTCACTCACTCTTCACTCGTATTGCCTTCTCAAAAGTAAATCTGAATGTGATTTTTTCATTGTTCACTCCCAAACCAGTATAAAATAACAATTATAATTTGTTAGTTTTTAATGTTTTTATTAAAAAGTATTTAAAATGTAAACTGTATTATTATTATATATTCTATTTTATTATTATATATATAACTATATTATAAGTATGTATATACTTATTTTTATAAGTATAGATAAGGGACATGAATAAGGGCACGGAAACGAAACAACTACTCGGTTGATCTGTTGGTTAGTTCTATCCTACCAAGGGGTATCGTATAAGTCAGATACATCCGGTTAGACTGAAAGCCAACCCTAACATTGTCAAGAAAAAGCTAGGGAGATAGTGAATAAAAGTATGTTTTATAATAAAAACAACTTCCTATTCTAAATGTTTTACAAAAAAATGGTAAAATTTGAACAAACAGCCGAGTCTTTGACCTTAAATGTAGCGAGTCTTCGTAAAGTGCCTCGCCCTGGAGAGTAATTAATTAAAAACAACTAAAGCTGGGCCGCCTTCCAGAGCTATGTAGACTGTTTTCTGAAAAAGACTGAATAAATTATATTGCTCGGATGTGTACCTACTTAAGTAATAATAATTATTCTGAATTCTGCGAGCAGTGTATGACCCCACGTCCTAACCAAACGCAACGATCACGGTCTCGCAAATATGCGATCATCGCATTCACCGGTCGTAGGTACTCATTTGTCCGGAAAATAGGAAGGTCCTTTCGATCGGAACAATATGTACGACAGTCGCATGTTCGTGCCATGATTGCTTTGGTTAGAACGCTATATGGCTTTGTGTTTAAAACATTACCTAAAAGGACCAGACTAGTAATGTACCTAGTTAGTCTATATTTCGTCAGATATGTTTCAAGTCAAATAAAACTTGTTCTACGGGCTTTTACTAAGAAAGTTCTAAAACTCTAAGAATTTGCTAGTTCCAAACTTCGATCTAAAACCAAAAGGTAAATGCTAGCCAGTATTTTAAGGCTATTATTTCAAGTTAACTCCAAACTAAAGTTAAATAACAATAAAATATGCAAGTATGTATTAAAATCAGATACATATTATAGAGCGACAAAAACTTCGTCCACATCGTTGTCTTTTGAAAAAGTGTCCAGAAGGTAGGCGGCTTAACCATGTTGGACGATTATGCTTATTTATGCCTAAAGCAAAAAAAAACCAGCCAAGAGCGGAACAGACTTGTGGACCGAGGGTTCCGTACAAACTTGCGACACGAACGGTCATATCTTTTGAATGCGTATACTTAGTAGGTTGATTTTTTCACAGCATCAAGGGACCACAAATTTGAGTTTTTTTTTTTTTATTTCATTTCAAACCTTCCACGCGTTTCTGAGATAAGGGGTCTTGACAGATAAACAGACGGAAAACATACTGATCCAATAAGGGTTCCGTATTTTCCTTTTTGATGTACGGAAACCTAAGAACCAGCCCTGTCTTTAGGCTCGTGTTATGTTAATATTATATTACTACATACAAGGCCAAGGTAAATTGATTGGCGAAGCTCTGCAGACCTCAATTATTTCAAGTTTCAGTCAAATCATTTTGTTTTTCCTTTAAAAATCAATTTTAGAAATCCGATAGATCAGTTTTAAAACAATACTACAAGCCTATATAAACAACAATAATTTCTGTCGTGTTTATTATTTACCCAGCAAGAGCAGCATTGCACTTATTTTGGCATGCACCCGGTTGGCATCCTGCCGAGATGGTCACGGAGTACGGAGCATATCAGCACTGAACCGAATAATTTATTAACTCCCTTTTGGTACTCTACTAATGGTATTTTTGAATGGAGCATCCTGATCTGTCCAGGATTTTTGGATAGGAAACTGAGGAGGATAGAAAAATAATAGGGAACTAAAAAACAATCTGACAGTGCAGCGGCTGCGCGATAGTTTGCCGTGCTGCGTGTCGCGGGTTCGATCCCCGCACGGAACAAATATTTGTTTATCCTACAAATAGTTGTTTCGGGTCCGGCTGTTCATGTATGTGAGTTCAATATGGTTTGTAAACGCACCCACGACACAGGAGAAATTCCTAGTGTGAGGCAACGTTTTTTTTTGTTTAAAAAAATACCTTTTATGAAGGTCGAACTCTGGTTTGAATTCCGCACGGAATAAATCCGGATCTGGTTGTTTGTGAATGTGAATTTAATTATTTGTAAACGCACCCACAATATAGGAGAAATTCCTAGTGTGGATCAACGTCTTTTTTTAAATAAATAAAACTTTTCCGTTACAGTTTCTTATTAAACTAGCTGCGGCCCGCGGTTTCACATGTGTTGACTGTAATAAAAAAAAAACATATCCTTTGTGTTTATTCAGGGTGGTAATAAGCAGAGAGGCCCGCCAGAGGCAATGCCTGCGGGGGTTACGGGTTGTTCAAAAGAAAGATCTTGGCTACGGAACAAAAAGCCCAAAAGAATGAACATGGATGGGTTTTACGTACAAAATCTGAAAGTCCCTTCCGGTCAGCCAAGAGCGGGAGAAGTCATTTGATGAGTTCTCATAAAGAAAACAAAACAGATATAGGTATATATCTATATTAAGCTCTCTACTATTTATTCTTTGTTGAGAAGTTTGAGCGGTAAGAAGTAACAAACATACATTCAAACAAACTCACTTTCGATTTTATAGTATTACTAAGGATTATATCATTAAAACAATAAAAGCCGTTGTCTGAAACTCATTTGAAGCAAAAAGCCCGAACAATAATTGCAATGTGTTCGTTGTACCGAATAAGAAATAAATCCAAAAACGCAATTAACTGAACGACCACAATGTAAAATGCAAACATATTTAATCACATTTATTGGTGTAAAATACGAATTTAATTAACATAAAAAGCTGTTCAAAATTTGCTTAGCATGTTTCAATTATACCTTAATTGCATTGTCAGTTTAAACGCTTATTGCTTACCTTAGATTTAAGAGCGTTTTCACACAATTTACATTGATGTATAGCGACGCCGAGGTTTGTCTCATTCTAGCCTTAATTGCGTTATAAAGTGTAAGCCACAATATTTTACACAGATTTACGTTTAACGTGAAATACAAGGGTTTAAGTGCTTAGGAAATAATTACGAACATACCTACATTATTGTACTAGTTCAGGAAAGGTATTACGTAACAACGTTACGAAAAACCTCATTTCTAGACCAAACTAGTTCTAACGGATTCGTTTGCTCAGCAAAAAAGGCTCTAGCTAGCACGTTGTTATCCTAACAGCCTAGCACAAAAACTTTATTCGTTAGGAATTATAAACAAAAACTTTTAGTCTATGAAATACTAACAACAGAACTAGACCATCGCTATTTTGTTCGTTGATTGTTGTGTATTTCTAAAAAATTATTATAGAACTTAAGTGATTAAACAATCGGTTTATTGTTAGTTGATTCTAGCTAGAAGTCTTTGACAGAAAAGGTCAAGTCTGATATACAAATCGCTCCTAAATATTATCATACAAATAATCCCTAATTTATGTAAACAATTCAAACGTAGATTTCTGTATATATTTTTTTTTGAAAAGCATCCTTTTTAAACTGTTACTATAAATAAATGGAGTAAACATATAATTAATACCAATTGCGTTCAAGTCTCCCTTGGCAGGTGTTTTGGCTTAAAAATGAGATGAAAGATCTCATTTTTAAGCCTGCTCTGCTTGCGGGTTGTTCTAAAGATACCGCGGCCCCGGAACACATAGAGCAAAAGAAGGAACATGGATGGGCTTTAATTAGTAAAAATCTGACACTCCCTCCCGCTCCACCCGAAACGGGGTAGGGATTAGATGATATCCCTTAAAAAAACATAAGATCTTGTCTTTTTTGCAAAAAATAAGACAGTTTCAGCCTTGGCTCGTTCTATACTTATTTGCGATCTTAATTAGCAAGGATGCGGTCTCGCCACGTCATGACAATGGTCAATGAAATATTACCTGAGTTGGCTTGCGAGCTTCAATAAGGACACTCTGAAGAAATCTATATGTTTGAACTCAACGTGCGACAAAAATGCATCGTGTCATCATACGATCGATAGCCAAGTAAAACGTCGAATTTGCGTTTTTTTAGTCTAAAACCCAACCTCCTCATGCATACATTAAATGCCGAAAAATGTGGCATAAAGCGCAAGTAAACTCGTGCACCGTGTCTCAGCGATAAGCCGCGCTTTGCCGCTCATTTGATTTACCGCCATACGCCACTGCCGCAAGTCTCGGCAAACAACTCCAACTTGTGCGGAAAAATTCGCCCTCATGAGTTTTGTGACACAGGTGTCTAAAGCTTTTTTTGCACTATTTCTTGTAGGATTTCTGAGCAGACTTTCAGAATAGAAGTTATTGTTTTTGTAGGCTTAGAATTATTTTTGTTGGTGTTATAAATGCTACTGGTAAAATGTGAGGAGCTCGTGGTTAAATAATAGCGGCCGCACGGGTCGATGTAAGAGAAGATTTAAGGTAAGTCGCCTTGGAAAGCACGTTAAGCTGTTGGTCCCGGCTCTTCGTAGTCAGTGTCTTGAAAGTCTGACAACCAGTCTTACCAGGGGAAGCCAACTTCAACATAGTTGGGAAAAGGTTAGGCAGATGATGACTGCTAAAATGTGGATGTACCTTTTTGTCAGTAATATCTGCCCCTAATCTTTGATAATTGCCGGCGTGATGATGTGTTACGTTTATAAGCTTACCTATCGGCTTGTTACTGAGTTGGGAATTCGATTTAAGTTTGGCACATTTTTCATTTTCTACAATCAAATAAGTTTCATCTAAGAAGGAACTTGTCTTTGAACGCATGATTTTTCTCTATGCTTCTAAAAAATGTTAATGCCTGTCATTTCATTTTATATTGACATTATTTTATACTTCTTACCTTTATATGGAGTTTACATTTTTTTTATTAACATTTTATATTTTTTTATAGCAATATTTTAACAAGTTTTCTATAAAATGAATGTGGATTACGAAACTTTGCTTGTTGAGGAAATACCTCAGTCTGCACCATGTTTTCCCGGCGTGAATGTGCGATGTGGGACCAGACTCATCGCTATACTGGGAATTGTAAGAACATCTATTCTTCTTTGATAATTCCGTCTTATCTTGAAACGTAAACGTCGTTAGTAGAACAAAAGGCCCGTTTTATAGCGTCTTTAGACTGGAATCTAGGATAATAGTTAGGCGTGTCTGACGTGAGGAGTGGCTTGAAGGCGAAGGTAGAAATGTAAACGTTTTGTGCGTAGTGCTGATTCTGCGTTCCTTTTGCTCTACTTTGTAGCCTAAGAGCGAATTCTAAGAAATAGAACAACATATACAATTCCAACCTAATTTAACAAAAAGTACCCTGGAGGGTTTTCAAGAGCAATTCAGTTATTTTGTAATAATTTCCTTGTCGTTAATTTTAAGCCACATACCCACAGAACATTGAAATGTTACGGTAGGCAGAAGAGCGCCAATTAAAAGTTTTACTGATGAGAATGAGATATGTTTCTAAAGCTGTGTAACTCTTAGAGTACCTATTTATAATTTACATCAGTGTTGTAAAGTGGATGTCAGGACGACGCTGTGAACCTCAAACCAACCCAGCCGCCGCGGGAGATGCCCCGGGCGTTGGGCGCCGCGAGACGACTCCCGGCCACCGTAGATGCAGGTCAGTGGACGGTGAGCAATGGGTAGCTCACCGTCCGTCCGTCTTTTGACGACAGGCCATGTCGACGCCGCGTTGGTATTCCACGCGCGCCTCAAAGAGATGTCAGCAAAGCAGAGGGGCCTGCCAGGGCCAACGCTTGCCGGGGTTGCGGGCTGTTCAAAAGAGATACCGCGGCCCCGGGACATAAAGCACAATGGAAGGAAGATGGGTGGGTTTTAGTCAGTACTAGGCTGACACTCCTCTCCGCTCCGCCCAGAGCGGGGGAAGTTATTTGATGATTTCCCAGGTCTCAGTATCTACGGTGGCCGGGAGTCGTCTTACGGCACCCGACGCCTTGAATGTCTCCTGTGGCGACTGGGTTGGTTTGAGGTTCTCGCCTTCAAACGCCCGGTCACTTCCTTCGCTATTCTTCCTGCCCTTGTCCCATTCTGTTTGTAGTCGGCGTAACACGTTTTCTTCTTCCATTCCCCCCAGTCAGAGATCAGAGCATCATTTAATCCTTTCTACTTCATATCATTTCTTACACAATCATTTACTTTGGCCTTCTTCCTTGATTACAGGGTTACAGGTGTAAGATGTTAATACTTATTTCCGATACAGAACTTCGGCGTGGTACAATTTATTATTATAATTATATTATTTTTGAGAACGGGACGGTTTGCTGGTATCTAATGTAATATATATAATAAAATCTCTTCAGACCAGCAAGAGAAAATAGCTAGTATCTAACATAGTAACAAAGACATGACGTGCTTATTATTATATTTACTTAAGATTAGCCTTAGCATACACAGATTGATCCCCAATTTAATTATGTAGGTAAAGTTCCTAAAATATTAATTGGATTTGACGGCCTGACGTTACCTACGGTTTGTACCTAGCTTAATAAATTATGGGTAGATGTAATACATTCTATTTTATGATACATGATGGTAGTCTCATTTATCAAATAACGCTCAAAACAAAAATTACATGAGGAACTAATTATACTTTTTATTTTCTGGTAAGATAGAGACAATGAAAATTTAGTTAAAAAAAACTTGTAGGTAGTGCAGAAAAATCACAACAAATCTTTTTTTGTTATAAAATGATTTCCAACCACTGCATACTCATAATGAATACGTTGAAATCAAATACAATAATTAAATGGTATGGTTCAGTGAACTATTAACATTGTTAGAGCACCAACTTCTTGGTAAATAATAACACGTTCTCCCTTTGACGTTTGACAGTGATTATAATTCAGAACGACAGGCAATTAAATAACACGAAGGCATTTCTTTCAAAACGAACTTTGTGTGTTTTCAAAATCAACTGCAAAGAAAATTAAAATTTCAACTCTGAACTATAATATTTATTTCAAATAATAGTTTCGCCATCTTTTGACTTTAGTGGCAACGACCCAACTTGAACTTCGGCTTATGCATAAGTTTCAAGTTTTTCAAAGTTAGAAAGACTCATAAGTTTGCTCAAACCAGCCTTGTGGTGTTAAAAGAAAAATTGTTATTTATTTTGCTTAGCTAGACTTTGAAACTTGATTGCTATGACAAATTTGAATCTTTTTTTTATACATTGTCAATTCAAAAGGCTTCAAAAGGGTCGATGGCTTGTGATGGTAAAGAAAAAAAATCAAATCAAATCATTTATTTCAATTAGACCATTACAGGCACTTTTGAATGTCAAGAAACAAAATGAATCTACAGTCCCGGTCACAAGGCATAATAACTTGTGAAAGTACTGCAGTTGCCCATTCCAAAGCGTTGATCTCTATGGAGAAGAATGGGCAAGAAACTCCATGGACACTCTTTTAAATTCTAATATTTTTACAAAATAGTATTTACATCATTCGTGTTGAGATTATACAAATATGTGAGAACGATGTAGAAAGACGTGCACAGTAAGAGCGTCCAGAGTAAATAAAAAACAAAATTCAATTTAAATCTAAATAAAATAAAAATGACCGTGGTAGTTAAAAAATGACCAGTCCCAACTGACAGCGCCCGTTCACGAACAAGACGTATGGATCAGCCCCATTCAGCTCGACCATTTTGAAGGGAGCTAAATGAAAAGCTATGAAACTTATTAACTTCTTGTGACTTTACCAAATGTAGTTCAGACAGTGGACCCAGAGGCACGAGTTTGACGATAAGTGAAATCATATAATATTATACTAGTTGAATTATTTGCAACATACACAATCAGTATCCTACTAATATTATATTATAAATGCGAATGTTTGTGAGGATGGATGGATGTATGGATGTTTTGTTACTCTTTCACATCAAAACGGCTAAACGGATCTTAATGACATTTGGTACAGAGGTAGATTATAGTTTGGTATAACACAAAGAAAACTATTTTTTTTCGATATTACGCGGATGAAACCGCGGGCGCCAGCTAGTAATTCAAAAATAAAATAATTTATTTTTAAAATTGTAATTTAAAATGTACGATTTTTACAAATACTTTTGAAAGAACAGGGGCCAGATGATGCAATAATTGTCTTTAGTTCTACTAAAAATATCAATGGTCTAGACATAAGAACTGTACGGCATCAGCGTCACTTCAACTAAACCATTTTAGATTCTTTCCATATTTTTATTTTCATACGGCAGTGCACATTTACCTATTAAAGATTAGTAAGAACGAAATCAAATTGTTCTGGCTGGAGGCTTTAATCTCAAGGCTTAAGCAGACGACAACCTCCAAGGTTGAATTGCGAGATGCCATTTAGGATTTTAAAAAAAACTGCTATGAACAGTTAAAAACGCAACTGCTACATTTTAATGTTTTTTGTTTCAGTTATTCGGCTTCACATGCGCAGCGATGTTACTTATAAAGGACAGAAAGAACTTGAACGTGTCGACATTAATATTGGTTGTATTTCTATCAATATTCGTTATTGTCACCGTCATGTTTGTGTTGGCGTCTGTACTGCTGCTTATGGCTGCGTTGGATGTGAGTACCAGAAGTCAAAAATATCCTGTATCTTTATACAAAATTCGCGCTTTGAGCGTTGATTTGGGGACAGCAGTCTATTGTCATCATCATTAGTCTAGCCTTTTTCCTAACTATGTAGGGGTCGGTTTCAAGTTTAATTAGATGCAAATAAATACTAGTATTTTACAAACAGTGACTGACTCCGGTTTTCGATATTGGAAATCGCATGCTCATGACTCTGATGTTTTTTTTTGTAAGGAATGAGAAATTATCAAATCACTGCCACTCAAACTCAGTCTCCAATTTCCAGGAAGTGTGAGGATTTTACCGACTCTAAACTTAAATCCATCTATGTTCCTTTTTTTGCCCTTTGCGTTTCGGGGCTGCGGTATCTCTTTCGTACAACCTGCAAGCCCGGCTGAGTCTGACGCTCGTAACTAAATGAAACAACTTGCTACTAAGAAATAAAATCCGTCAGCTGATCGTCGCATTGTATATTTCAGTATCGTTTACTTACAGTCCTGAATTCCGAGGTATAATCAAACTTTTTGTTCCCAAACACCAATTAACAATTCCTTCCTTAAATTATCCCTTCACCGCAATAAGCTAAAACAGGATCCGTAACCACATTTGTCCATACTGTCTTTAATATATAGTTAATAATATTATGAGAGCATAATGCTAGAAAACAGTTTCTTAATAGTAAACAAGATTTGTGGGAAAATTAATTAAAGAAGTAGGTATATTTTGTTAGGATTGTCTCTTTACGTAGGTAGGTATACGTTACTAAGAAAATATGCTCATGTGTAAATTTTAATATCATCAATTCATAAATATTTAAAAACGCTTAATGTATACAATCCATACTAAAACAAAAATCACTTATTACGAAATCTAAGAAACTAGAAGTGTTAGGAGTCAAATTTTGAAAAGGAGATCCTTTAAAGACGTAGGTAGGTTTATTAAGACGGGATTTTGCAAAATTCAACCTCTAAGAGGTGTAACAGGGTGGCAAGTTTATATAGGAGGACGTATTTTTGACGTATAGACTTGAAATTTTGCATAGACAAGAGTTAATTGACTATATAACACCTCGCTACAACACTAAGGACTTGAGAAGCGGGTAAAACCGCTAGGCACATCTAGTATAGAATATAGCTAGGATCTTTTCGCTGTGAAGATCAGATGTATTTAGCTGCATTTGGTTAGACTGGTAGCCGATCCTAAAAGGCTTTCTGAAAAGGCTTGCACAATTATGATGAAATGCTTATCCTACTCTAAATAAGTAAGTAGTTCAAATAACTTTGTAATTATGAAATTATTTGTACTTATGATTTTAGTATTTTTATTTAATTTGTTATTTCTAATAATGTTGTCTAATGGAGCTTGGTGAATTACATTATCTAAAGAAATCAATACACTTTATACCTTAAATATTAAAGATACTGTTCTAGGAAAGTAGCTCTTAGAGAAATCAAATTATTCTTACGCCTGTATCTATAACAAGTCAAAGTAACTTCAGTAAAATTCATTATTTAGATACGATTTTTATTCTGTAGTTTCTTTTAGTTATTAGAATTCTTAACTTTGTTTTCTTTGATGGCAAGAATTTTAAGCAAGTTATGCAAAAAATTCTTCTCATCATCGTCATCATTTTCTTCTTATTCAAAATTATTTGGGGTCGTCGTTGTGTCTCCTTCTTCTTCCATACTTTTTTTTGACAACTCTTTTCTTGCTATATCATCTTTCACACAGTCCATCATTCATCCTTTTCCTGCCCTTGTCCCATTCTATTTTGGGGTCGGTGCAACATGTTTTCTTCTTCCATTCTCCCCAATCAGACGTCACGGCATCAGTCACTCCTTTCTCCTTCATATCATATCTTACACAATCCATCCATCTTTTCTTTGGTCTTCCTCTCGCTCTCCGTCTATCAACATTCAGATCCATCACTTTTTTAGTGACATGGGCTTCATCCTTCCTCATTACATGTCCATACCAATACAAACGACTCCTTTTAAATTTTTCTGTAACAGGCGCAACTTTCAAACTTTCTCTAAAATACTCATTCCTTACTTTATCGATTCTTGTCACTTCACACATCCATCTTAACATTCTTATTCTCCGCTACATGCAATCGCACAATCCACACAGTCTAGCCATCGTTTATTTGGTCTTCCTCTACTTATATACCACATCCACATTCATGCTCAAAACTTTGTCATTTTCATTTTTTTTTCGCATCACAAATTATTACATATCAAAATAAAGTTTGCTTGAATAACTCAAGTAATTACTTTAACTTGACTATAGATACGGGTATGGAGTTTATTTCAGTACGTCCACTAAATATAATAAATACATTTATATTGTTTTTACTGAAATTTCAATTAAAATTCACAGGAGAATCCAGACCTAATGGCTTATTACATATGGCTCAGTATAGTGTACCTGTGTGTGCAGCTGTTACTTGCTATTGTCATACCGTTAGTTTTGATAGTGGAAGGTCACTACCCAGTCGCCATTGCGTTGATGTGGATGTTCATCGTCTTGATCGTGAGTCTTGGTGAGTTTCATTCATTTCTTAGGTATCAAAATTTATTTCGATATTTACATCGGTATTTTAGTCTAAAGACTTGAAATAATAAATCCTAAGTCCTGAATTTCATTCATTTCTTAGGTGTTAAAATTTATTTCGATATTTATATCGGTATTTTAGTCTAAAGATTTCAAATAATAAGTCTTAAGTCCTGCCCTATTATATGGTATTAAAAAGTAGATTTGAGCCGACCTTTTTTGTTTATTGATATAAGATATCTAGTTGCAAACAAACTGTGTATTCTCCTAAGGTTTTTAGACTCACCCTTTCCTATCCTGTGGATATTATGCAAACAATGGTTTTGTATTTATTAATATTATTCAAAATCCTGTTTCGATCACGTAAAACGGATTGCCGCAATATTCTTTTAAGACATCAATTTAAAATTCTATCAAATTTAGAATGGAATATAAAATAAACTTCATTTCTTTCAGGATGGACGCATTTTATATCTGAGGTCAGTTCACACAGGATGAGCCTTTTAAAAATGGTTGACTTTTAATATATCTTACATCGAACTTTTGGTATTTTATTCTTTTAAAGTCAGCTTGCGTTACTAGATTTTGGGCTTACGAAACTGCTTTTTTCATGATCAGACATAGCTTAACTTGCACTAAATATTATTGACAAATTGTAACATGATACATGTTGACATGTTATGGTCATGGTCATACAAATATTTTTTCCGTGCGGGGATCAAACCCGCGACACGCAGCGCAGCAATCGATCGCTCAGCCACTGCACCAACCACCTGCATGCAGAACTGAATATTTCTTGTCTTGTGTGTATCTTCTAATCTTTTTTTAAGGATGTTTTTTCTTACCACAATACCAAATAACACCAGAATCGATTCCACGTAGTCCCACAACTTGTACCCAGATATCCTTTTTACACACAATACTCCTACCAATATTGTGATAAGACATACATAGCGTGTAAAGTCTTTTTTGGTCTGAGCTTCTTCTGGCTTCTCCCAGAGATACTTCTCGAGCGGTCCTAAACTGATACAGAAAAATCACTTTTATTTGCTTAGGATTTTTTATAAAGAAACATTTCTTTTGAAGTAGGGTTTTTCAAAAGAGTTTTTAAGGTGTAAAATGTATCGAGTGAGGTCGACACTTATGTGGCCTACACCTTTAGGATTTATTTGCCAATATTAGGTAAACAGGAAATTATCCAGGAGTACCAGTTTCAATAAGAGGGTAGGTCTATCTTGGGGGTCTAAAATGGCGGTTTAACTACTTAAACGGCCATTTTAGACCCCCAGCAAAAAAGCTACTATCATAATAGATTATCTATTAATATGAATTACTTTAATTGTATTCGTAAAATGGTCACAGTGTAACAATTCACAATATTTCCTGTAAATCAGGCAAGAGGAACTGTGTTACCCTGAATTTAACGCGAGCGAAGCCACGGACAAAACTTAGTTAAATATAATAAGAGAAAAAAAAAGTAACTTCTTGTTTGCTGATTTGCTGTATATGATATGCTTGTGCATGTACAATAAAATTCACTCAGCGTTGAAATGAAATTGATAGGGGTGGGGAATATAGGTAAACATTTGTGACCGTATTTCACAAAATTTTATTGGTTAAAGCAGATGGTGGAGTTAGTTCCGGTTATGGCCGATTTTGTATATCAACTATAGGTATATATATTCCAAGCATTTATCCTTACTTCCTTACTAATACTATAAAAGCGAAAGTCAGTTTGTTTGTTACGTCTTCACGCCTAAATGGCTAAACTGATTTTGATGAATTTTGGTACAGATATAGTTGGGACCCTGTAGACAGAAATAGGCTATATATTATATTTATATTTTTAACAAAAGATTGAGATATGAGGGAGAAAAGGGAGGAAAAGGAAAACTTAGTAATAAAAAAGAAAACCTGTAAATCAGGAAAGGGAAACTGTTTTTACCCCGAATTTAAAGCGATCGAAGCTGCGGGCAAAAGCTAGTCTCTTATAAAACAGTATCTCATTGTAAGATTTTCACTTGTATTATCTGTCATATGAAACGCTAAACTTAAGTCCACTATAACACGTGAGTTTTCAAGTATCTCACGGGAACAAGTCGAGCTTATTTATACTCTCCTGATTAAAGAGAGACCGTTGTACGACAGAGTGTTTGGTAAACAGGATGTTTTATTTTCTGCTTTATGTAGTTAAATGCTTTGTTACTTTTGTTGTAGTTTGTGGACGATTGTACTGAAGAATTTCACTGTCGAATTTTTGGTTGAAATTGTTTTGTTTATTGTTACAGTTTTGTTTTTCTTGCTAAAAGTATTTTTGGACAAAATCAGATATTTGTATAAATTATTAGCTTCTACCCGCGACTTCATCCTCGTGGCATAGTTACTGTGGGCTAGCTTTACACCACGAGATTACCTTACGATTATATTGCGAGAGACCTTTTTTTTTAAAAAAAAAAATAGCCTATGTCCGCCTCTAGGGTCTCAAATATCTCTGTACCAAAATACATCAAAACCAGTTTGGCTATTTAGGGGTGAAGACGTAACAAACAAACTCACTTTCGATTTTATAATATTAAGTAAGTATAAGGATAAAATAACTTCTCCCACTCTTGGCTGAGTGGGAGCGAGTGTCAGACTATTACTGACTAAAATCCACCCATGTTACTTTATACTCTGGGGCTGCGTTGCGGGTTATTCTTTTGAATAACCCGCAGCCCTGGCAGGCAGTGGCTCTAGCAGGCCCCTCTGCTTTGCTGACATCTCATTGAGGCACGCGTGAAACACAAACGCGTCTATTGTCACTAGACGGACGGACGGCTTTTCATTGCTTATCGTCCATAGACACGCGTGTACGGTGGCCGAGAGTTGTTTCGGCACTTGATGCTGATGAGTCTACCGCAAAGTCTGAGTTGGTTTGAGGTTCAAAATTGGAAATTAGAAATTGCTATAAGAGGACCGATGGACTGGTGTTTTTTTTATTTTCCAATCGATCTTGTTAAATGCTTTGTAACTTCATTTGTAGCTCGTGAACGACAATGTTGAAGAATTTCAGTCTTGAATTAATCGGTGGAACTGTAGCCCTACTATGACCTCTTAAAGCAATTCTTATTCCGCTTAGGGAAAGAGACAGAGCTATACAGGGTGTCTAGCACCATCTCTTTCACTCAGTGGAATAAGAATTGCTATAAGATGTCATAGTAGTCCTTCTGAACTTGTTCTTACTTTTCGTTTTTAGGTCTATAACGAGAAAAGTTACATTGGGTGAAATGAGATATTGCTGATCGTTTTTAAGTGTCTGATGAACTTTGCTTGTTATTTTGAAAAAAAAAATGTGATTACAAGTTTCTTGATACAGATACTCAATAGCGCTTTTTAATAATCAGGGTACCATTTATTTATTAAAAAGATATAAAACGTGAATTTGAAACACAATGAATTAAATCTCCTAGATTATTGAGCCGCCATTTTTAATATCACAGTACATTTAAAATACTCAGAGAATATGAAGATATTCTAATAATGCCAGTACGTAATATAATAAGATTGCCCTTTTAGACTTCTAGAAAATTAATAAATTTTAATCTGTGTTCATGAAGATTTTTATGTGATTTGGGATTTTATTTAGACTCAGAATTATTTATTTTAATAAGTAGTGTTTTTTTTTTTAGTTTTATAGGCTTTTGGAGGTACCTCATGTTCGATACTTCAAAGGGAAAAAACGGAACCCTTATTTTGTTCTCCGTCTGTTTGTCTGTCAAGACCCTTGATCTCGGTAATGCGTGAAGTTATCGAGTTGAAATTAAAGCCATCTCTCAAGTCTGTGGTCCCTTTGTGCTGTAAAAATCAACCCTCTAAGTCTACGCAGTCCAAAGATATGGACGTTTATGTCGCAAGTTCGTACGAAACTCTCGGTGCGAGAGATTGACTCGCTTCGGGAGGATTTTCGGATCACCACCGTGTCCTCGAAGACGGTACAGCGCTAATTTTTTTTTGTTTGTTTGTATCGAATAGGCTCCAAAACTATTAAACCGATTTTAACCTTTTTTTCACTAATAGAAAGCTACATTAACAGCAAGTAACATAGGTTTTACAACACCACGATACTACATTTGGGAGCGGGGCAGCAATTTATTTTACTTATTTTTAAATGTAATGTATAAAATATGAAAATAGATAAAAAGAGAGGATTTTAATTTTTGCCAGTGATGTGGACGAGTTTCTTGATGCCATTTTATAGTTTGTTGTAGTTATTGCAATGTCATAAAAAAAAAAAAAATATATATAATGAAAGTTTTTTTTAAATTTATGTTTTCTGTTTACATATAGAAAATACTGTGTAAGTTAGGTTTTATTAGATTAGTTATATTTATAAACAGGTAAATTTTTATTAAGTGTCAAATCAAGCATACGCCTCATAAAATATCTGCACAGTTATAAAGGTTTTATTTCCACAAGTATTTCTCAAAAAGGTAAATGACATAAACGGCTTTTAAAGCCAAGCTTATGTCATTATAATTTACCAAATAAGAGGTTTATGCGTAACGTGGAAGGAAAATATAAACCTCCATAGTAATAATGAAGGAGGTTGTTAGTTAAATGAGTCGTCAACGGTATCAATTCCATTCCGTTTCACGATAACAATCTGTTGCTATGGCGTGGCAATAAGTTTAGGGGTGGCGCAAATATTGGGTAGACATTTATTACATTTGAATATTTGCGTTTTATCCAGCAAAAAAGCCCAGTTCTCAGAACAAACCGATTCTGTTCATATTTTGTTCTTTTTTTGATGCAGTTAATGGTTTTTTTTCTACTGACATTGTTTACCTTATCGAGTGCAAACATATGAAGAACTAGCTATTTAACGCGAGCGAAGCCGCGGGCGAAACCTGCGGCTTCGCTCGCGTTAAATTCGGTATAAGATAGATAGATAGAATATTCTTTATTATGTACACCATACAAGTTACAAGAATAACAATAGACAAACTTATAAATAAGGTGACACAATGGGCGGTCTTATCGCTAAAAGCGATCTTTTCAAGACAACCTTGGTATAATACACCAAGCAAACCTGCAGTTTTTGGTTTTAAGCCTGATTGATGAAACAAACAAACTCACTTTCGCTTTTATTATATAAGAATTAAAATTAATAAACAACACAACCCTATTTTTTTATATCTTGAGCCTGCAAGATATGGGATTGCCTAATCCTGCATACGTGAAAATCCGCTCTATATTAAAAAAAAAAACTTAATTAATAGAAAGTCTGTTACGTTTGAGTAAGGTAAGGACAGATAATGGATATCTTTGTGTCATGATAGTCTCTAATGATGCGGAACCCCCGTACCTAAAGAAAAACAGTTAAAGTTAGTTAGTTAGTTAGTTAGTAGCCGACATGTGCCAGTACAAGACCCGCGTATGTGATGGATAAATAATATACCTAGTGTGTTTTTATTTTGCTTTTATTGTATTTGATGTTTGTGTAGAATGTAAGAATTTAATGTTTTGTTTTTTATGAATTGATTATCTATAATTTTATTATTAATTTATTATCTGTAATTTTATTATTAATTTATTATCTATAATTTTATTATGTATTTACTAACTATAATTTTATTAATTATTTGTAATTTAATTTTGTTATAAATGTAAATGTGATGAAATGGGTGTAACTTACCTGAATAAAAGTTATTTATTATTTATTATATTATTATATAGTGGATCGAAACTCTGGCAAACAGTCTTATTATGGGGTATAATTTTTACTTGACTGAGTTGTGGAAGTCAGAGAGGCAGTGTCCAAGTAAGACACTGGTATTCAGCTGCACCTGATTAAACTGGAATCCTACACCAATATAACAGGAAAAAGTCTTAGCAGATGATGGTGATGACTCTTTTGCCGTATTATTGCATGTTAAATAGCATTCGAAAACTATCTAAAGTTTTTAGATTAATTTTACCACATTTATTGTTATAAATCTAAATAAAACTTTCTAGCCTTTTATTTTCCGGTACGCGTATGTTCAATTTATATGTTTTATTTTTATTTAGGAATTGGCTGAAATAAAACCTGTTCGTATTTCTGTTTTGTTACGATCCACATTTTTAAAATTGGAAATTGGAAAATGGGATTTGTAAAGAGAACACTTTATTTTTATTTTTAGCTGTTAAAGTAGCAAGCAACACGGATATGGATTACTTTTGCATGTTTATTGTGAACTAGCTGTTGCCCGCGGCTTTGCATATGTGGAGGTCGGGATCAAACTAGTATGATTTAAGGCGCTGTACAAAGCAAACACTTCGCAAAACGTCTAGATTTCCGTCGCAAGGTTAGCCGTATCTGTACATGCCACTAGCCAAAAAAATACCGTGTACAGTTCAATACATAAAGTAAAAACTTAAACAAAATCAATTTACAAAAGTGGTCTAGTACTACGAAAAAAAAAATTTAAAAGACCACGAGAATTTTTTTTCGTTTCGAAATTCTCTATTTTTTCAGCTACAACTATCATATTTTTTATATCTATAACAAAGGTAATTTTATACACTAAAGAGATATCTAAAATTTTTCAAACACGGAACTCTATTTTTTATATTCAATTAATGCCCCGTTCCAATAAACAAAAACTACTCGTTTTGCTTACGGATCGTTGTATTTTGACATAAGTTCTATGAGAAAAAATACAACGATCCGTAAACAAAACGAGTCGTATTTGTTTATTGGAACAGGGCATAAAACTGAAAAATTACCTACATTTTGGCGGACTTGATATTCAAATAAAATCAAGCACCGAAATATTTTCGACCTTATTTCTATTCTTTCGATGCAATACTGTCGTGTACTTGTGTCAGACCATGCCCAGTATGCAGTTAGCCTCACTTCTGCGAATACCTAAAGATTAGCTTGTTACCGCGCCTTAAGTATTTTACATGGATGAACTGCGTATTGACTTCTAAAACCCATTTAGTACTGTGTAATATGAATATGAAATAGTTCGTATCTTAGCAAAATTTCAAACAAAAGTCAGCAGCGACAACCTTGAACCGGATATGTGGTTGAGAGACATTTAAGTTATTTGTTTTCGCTGATATTAATTAAGCTCTACTAACGTACTATTTTTGAATGAATAATAATATGCTACATTTATAACTGCTTAGGTAATTATAATTGTAATTATATAAGGATAGTGCTGAGTAGTAGAAAATAAAACAACCTATTTATTACATTTATGATGGTGTAATGTGATAAGAGGAGGCTTTCACCTGAGGAGAGGTCCTGGAAAAATAACTTAGATTCTACAACGTTTTATAGATACTCAATAAGTGTATAAAAACATAAAACATATTTAATAAAAGCAAAACTAGGTTGTATTAGTATCTCATTTCTAATAAGTTTTCAGTATAAAGTTGCAAAATCTAAATAAATGTAATGTTTCCATGAAATATAAGGCTTTTTTTGTTTAGTTTTATTAACGTGATATCAAATTTATATATCAAGTTACCGAATTCGCAAACAACCGAAACTTGCCGTTGTAAGTATATCGTTGAATTGTAATATCACCTTAATCTGAAGCTTGAAACATAACTTACATATTACTCACCGTACATTATTGTATTGTGCAAAGTGATTCCGAGGACGAATTGAGGAAACTTACGTACTGCTGTGTATGGGTAAGGCTACGTTTAATTATAAAGGGGATGCAAGGCATCAGTGCTAGCGGAACGAAAACAAACACGTGAGACCGATCAAGTATTCGAGTTTAAAACGGTGAGTAAGCTATAGAATCTCCTGCCGAGGTTGTGGGTTGTTTGAAAGAGATACCGCGGCCTCGGAACGTAAAGGGCAATAGAAGGAACATGGGTGCGTTTTAGTCAGTAAAAGTCTGACATGCCCCCCACTCCGCCCAGAGCGGGGGAAGTTATTTGATGATTTCCCATTCGAATAAAAAAAGTTTTTATGACATTGTTGCTGATAGTTCAGTTCAAATGCCTTGCCTGATGGGGCACTTACTTTTTTGTGTACCTTGATTTGTTAGTAAGTATAAGGCATCTAAAAGTAGAACATCTAGCCAACCCAGCCGCCGCTAGGGACGCCACGGCCGCCGGGTGCCGCGAGACGACTCCCGCCACCGTAGATGCGGGCCTGTGGAAGGTGAGCAATGGGTACCGTCCGTCCGTCGATTGACGACAGGCCGTGTCGACGGCGAGTAACAAGCAAACAAACTAACTCACTTTCGGTTTTATAACATTAGTAAGGTTCTAGTTACGGAAATATCGGGGGTCAAAGTTCTAAGTTTTTTTTACTTGATCTTGCAGCCAAAATCGTCAACTAATTAAAAAAATACTCAATGGTTAAAAGCATGGACACCCAGCTTTGTACACGCATTTAGAGTTGGTAGATAAACCTTATATTACTTCTTTTAAGTGCCATAAAAGCTTGTTTTCGACCTAAGTACAAGTTTATTGTTAACGCAAAAATCACTGCTACAACAACGCAAATGCATTTTTATTACCCAAACACCTGAGCTCACTTTTAAACCTACTTACTCTATTATTCTAAGTCTACTTAAAACTAGGTTTAGACCGATTGCCTATTAGCTCTGGCCCCGTATAGTGATCATGACCAACTTTATAACGTAGAGAGGAGACTATGTTCCAATAGTGGAACTGTTATAGCTTGAAGCATACTTCAAGAAGTATCACGTACAGTACGGCCAACGAGAAGCGATACGAAAGGTCATTGACCTAAAGAACAACTATGGCGTTGACAATCTAATATTTAGCTCTTTCCATCTTGTGCCCTTGTCGTAATGTCTCGTTCTCCCGGCAAAAACGTGACAACGTTAAGACGGGTTCGCCAACATACGGGCGGCCATTTTAGATGGTGTTTTAGCATGGGTTTTGTTTACATTTGGTATCGCTTCTCGTTGGCCGTCCTTTAGACTATGCACGCTACGCCTATACATGTTACATCTATGCACGCTACCTTACCTCGCCTACATCTACATTAGACGACGTGTTTGCGAATAATTAAATTGTGGCTTGTAAGCTGTGTAAAGGGCGAATGACGACCCTCCAGGAAAGGGAAAGGGACCGTCGAGATTGGATCAAGATTATGTGTAAATTGTCTTAGGCGTAACGTTGTTATTTTACTTATTATGATTGTGATAATTTAGTTTCTACATTAGCAGTTTCATTAAAGTATGTATTTAATGTAAATCATTATTATATATCTCAGATCAAAATCAAAATCAAAATATTTTTATTTCACATAGGCCTACATGGGCACTTATAAAACGTCGAGAAAAGATGCACGGTTCGGGTTGGTAGTTTCCTATGGAGAAGAACCGGCAAGAAACTCCATGGTTACCAGATATATAATACATCTACCATTGACATGAACCAATCTACATGTAACATGTAAACTTGTGTTATTAATAATCAAGACGCCAATCCATTTGTATTTCCGCATAAATTAATTGTTCAATAACTGTCAGTCGTGTCCAAGTCCATTGCTTATGCACGGACCGTCGAGTTCAACGTGTGTCCCCGGGCAACGTGCGTTGTCGCTGAGTCTCGCAACATGATACAATAATAGGGTACATTATATCTGTGTGTATTCCATCTCATATACAGGCTGTCACAGAATAAACACATATTGGACTCGTACAGTAAAACTCACTTTTAAATTCAACTAAATACTTTATTCCACTGACTTTTTAATGCACGGTTCGGGTTGGTTGTTTCCATGGAGAAGAACCGGCAAGAAACTCCATGGTTACTCTTTTAAATCATTTGGTTTTACAATGTTGTTGTTACAGCGTTAGTACTTAAGTATATCAGGACAGTGTAGGCCCAAAAATATGTCCTTGCTTACTTTACGATCATAACCGACTAAATTTAAAACTAACGCGCCACACCGTCAACTGACAAAACTTGAATGTAGCGCGCCACTTTGGTTGGTATCAGATGACAGTCGTACCAACTTAAAAGGCATCATCGCAACTACTTATACTATTGACCACAATGACTAATAAAAATACAAATTAATAAATTAACTTATTTTCCACATTATTCTAACACACAATACCTCTTTTCGTTTGCGGATGAAAAACCATGAAATAACTTAACGTTCAAGGGCCGCGGTATCTCTATAGTAACAACATACGTTTTAGATGGTGATTTAGACTATCAAATCATAATTGATGATGGCATGGTCGGCGCAGTGGCTGAGGAATCGACTGCTGCTCTGCGTGTCGCGGGTTCGTTTCCCACACGGAACAAATATTTTGTAGGACCTACAGATAGTTGTTTCGGGTCTGGCTGTTTGTGTATGTGAGTATATATGTTTGTAAACGCACCCACGATACAGGAGAAATTCCTAGTATGGGGCAAAGTTTTTTTTCTAAAAAAGAAAAGAATTTTCCCAAGGTACGAACAAGGTTCAGTAAAATTATGATATGATCAATCATTATATTTTTCTCTGATGCCAAGATACAGAATTGTAGAAAAATGCAATAAACTACGTGCTATGTATATTATTGCCATCTTGATTTGCTTCAATTTTTTGCTGCGATTTTTACCTATAAGCGTTCAGATTTTAAAGTGCTTTTTTTGAGGATGGAAAGTCATCAAATAACTTCTCCCGCTCTAGACGGAGCTGGGGGAAGTGTCAGATTTTTTCCTTCTTTTGCTCTTTATGTTCCAGGGCCACGGTATCACTTTTGAACAACCCGCAACTCCAGATTTTTAGGTGCTGGAACATAATTACTAACAGTCAACCCCGACTTCGCCAGGGTGTTTTGAGGTTAGTTAGTATGGGGAGAAACAATGATACTGATACTTTATTTAGAAATATGAAGTCCATAATTCGAGGATTTTTTTATCGAAGTGGAAAGGTAAACTCTAATCTATGCAAATCCACCATCGATGAGCTTGATAAATCTATTCAAATCTCAACCTGCAAAAAAAATACCAAGATAAAATCTAACTTTGATGAAATGTATTTCCATTATAAATTGAAAACTTTGAAGAGTTATTGGAGCCTGTTCTGAATATTGCAAATATTTTTGTTGTACAACAAAATAATGAGATTTGTTCATAGGGATTTGAGATTACTTTGCATTTTTCTTTCTTCGAAATCAACAAATATTGGGGATTTTGTTTATTCATGATAGTCTAGGGTTACTTTTCGAACTTACGTCTATGTATTATTATACTTTTGATGTACCTGTTTAATAAAAATGATTAAATTAGAAACCTATTATAAAATTTGAATATCGAAATCGTAGCTGTTGAGCTACGATGTAATCTAAAATAAATGTTAGTCTTAATCATACGTGCGTATTTTTTTTTAAATATGATTTTGGGATAATAATTATGACAGTTCAATACTGTATCCATTTGATAATTACCAACATATTGTATTGGACATTTTTTTACCGTATGGCTTTATGTACGCCACATTTACTTTAAAAAACTAACTACAATTAACTAACTAGGAAGTGGCGTTTTTGTGGGACTGTCTCTTGTAATGTGATGTCCAATAAGTGCTGATTATCAGTCTAATTTGAATAAATGACTTTTAAATTGATTTGATAACAGAGTGTTAAATAACACAGTGTTAACTAGTCTTCATTTAATCGTAGCTCATTTCAATATCTTGTAATAGGCGCCATTTTATTTTCGCAAATTTCGATAATTTAGTTTTTGTTTATCAAACTTGATCTGCATTGCTAAACAGATTCTATTGTAAATGCTACGTTCATCAAAATTATCGTGAATATTAATTGAGCATTGTGTTGCTAATATTCAATGTATTTACCAGTATCGTCTGCATTCATGCTCCATTTACTGCTTTCATGAGATTGATGTGTCGTAGATTTGATAGCTGTTATTGTTCTAGCTGATTGATCAAATTGAAGAGGATTTATTGAGGAGGTTAGTGATTTTAGCTAGATTCTCTAGAGGGCACGGTTGGCGTAGTAGCTGAGAGATCGACTGCTGCGCTCTGTGATCCCGGCACAGAACAAATGTTTGTTTGACCTACGGGTAGTTGTTTTGGGTCTGGCTGTTTGTGAATGTGAGTTAAAGTATTTATAAACGCAGCCAGCAACAAAACTTTATATTCTGCTCAACATAAATTTCTTTGCTAAAAGTGTTATGTCTTAAAATGGTTCAGAACTCCCTCAAAAATTACAACATTTTGAAAAAATTTAAACTGGTGTAAATAATTATGGCGATGCCGCGATGGCGCGTGGCGATAAGTAACATACTTGAGGATTAAAAGGAAGAAAGAAAAATACAAACAGTTTCAGTTTCACAAATACGTTTTTTTCAGGCATCTTTTCTGGATTGCTGAATCTATCTCAGTTTGCTTAATTAAAATCCAAACATAAGCTACCATTAGATTTAGTATTAATTAAATTTGAAACAAGCATTCGCCCCTGAAAAGATTGTAACTATTTTGTCCGTTTTTGCACCAGTTTAACAGAAAGCTACTACAAGGAGAAGTACTATAATAATGTATACTGAATAGTCTTCTTATTGCGTAGATCAAATGTGACATTTCACGGTACTCTTCTGTGCGATGTCATACCCTCTTACGCCTGGACCGGAAAAAAATAGATGCCAAGCGACGTTTTATATTTACGCTTCAACTTGATAAAAAGTTATTAACATAACTTAATATGTTTTTAAAGCTCTCCTTTTATAGCTGCATAATATTTAGCTTTGGTTTAATATATACCTTACGGTTTTCTTAAGTCTTAAAGCTTTCACATAAGTACAATCTCGTTTAAAAAAAATGCATCTCTTATGTACATCCGCCCTGTCAGTCTGTCTGTCTATCCGTATGGCACTACACAATTGATATTTGAAAAATTGTAGCCTTCTATATAGCCCGCGGCTTCGCTCGCGTTAAATTCGGGGTAACACAGTTCCTTTTCCTGATTTGGAGGTACCTGCTACTTGTAGGTTTTGCCCTAGCGCCTTATTTATTGTAATAGCAATGCTAAGTTTTCCCTTTTTTCCCTCTTTCTCCCTCATATCTCAATCTTAAAAAAAAAATAGTCTATGTCCGTCTCCAGGGTCCCAACTATCTCTGTAACAAAATTCATCAAAATCGGTAGCCATTTAGGCGTGAAGACGTAACAAACAAACAAACTCACTTTCGCTTTTAAAATATTAGTGAGGATATTGTGAAACCCATACAAAATGATGTGGCCCTCCATACGTGTAATATATACGGTATGGGTGGTGGTGTATCTAGTGGTAGATTTAAAAAAATAATATAGACGCTACTTTTTTCTTAAGTCCATTGACTTAAGAAAAAAGTGAGATGTGTTCATGAGATACAAAAAGCAAAACTTATGTCTGCCCTCTCTATTTTCTAAATCAACAGAAGGAAAATTCTGAAAATAATTGAGTTTGCAGAATTAGTTTTACTTTCAACTTAAATTGGTGTAATTAAGATCTGGTAGTTAGTTTTTGAGATATCGGACTTGTTCATCAAACTGCAATAACTTAAAAAAAATATTTAGCTTTGCTAATAAATTCAGCAAGTCCAAATTTATTTTAACTTAATAATGAGCGTTAAAAATGTTGTTAGGTATTAAATTGTTTGGTGCCACTGAACCTTGTGTTTGCGCGTCCCATTTGAACTTGCCCTTTTTTTGTCTCCGAGAAGTTTTCGGTAATAGCTACATAGAGAACGCCTCCTGCATGATCTTTGCATTCTTGACATGATCTTATAGATATGTGTTTCTCTTTATAATCCATACCTATATGTACAACGTGTAAACAAAAGGAGTACTTATAATTATAGGTATTCACATATGTATATCATGTAAATAATACACTGTGAAACAAGCATAATTAAAATCGATGATTCAACTTTCCATGCATTTTTTTCATTTTACTTCACTGTAAAATGAAGTACTTGAACCTTAGGCGTTCTGGTCAATGCCAGCCGATAGTAGGCACTAAATATACTAAGTACGAATGCGCATAACTTACCTACTACTTACAGGATGTAGATATACCTACCTAATTAAACAAACTTGGAAGTGAAAAGCTGTCAGCTGATTCTAGGGTTGTCGCATGGAGTTCACGCGTAAAATAAGTTTTTTTTTTTCACAAAAAGTCTAGTATTTGAGAACCTGGAAACATGCTCAAAATTTGCTAATCACCGTAGCAGAATGCCCCTTAAACGTTATTGCTCCTTTTTAGGGTTCCGTAGTCAACTAGGAACCCTTATAGTTTCGCCATGTCTGTCTGTCCGTCCGTCCGTCCGTCCGTCCTCGCTTAATCTCTGTAACCGTTAGCACTAGAAAGCTGAAATTTGGTACCAATATGTATATCAATCACGCCGACAAAGTGGTGAAATAAAAATTGGAAAAAAATGTTTTATTAGGGTAGCCACCCTATATGTAAAGTGGAAAGTGTTTTTTTTTTAATTTCAACCCTAACGTGTGATATACTGTTGGAAAGGTATTTAAAAATGAATAGGGGTTTACTAAGATCATTTTTTGATAATGTCAATAATTTCGGAAATAATCGCTCCAAAAGTAAAAAACAATGTGTCCCCCCCCCCTCTAACTTTTGAACCATAAGTTTAGAAAATATGAAAAAAATCTGAAAAGTAGAACTTTATGAGGACTTTCTATGAAAATCATTTTGAACTTGATTGACACAACAGTTTTTGTACAAAAAAGACAAAAAGTTGTACAAAATAATTTCTGGACTAAGTTTGTAGTATAATCGTATATGCAAGCATTTTTTGTAACTTTGTTTACATATTTTATTATCCTGAACGTATCTTTTTTCAAAAAAAAAAGAATTATTGAAATCTGTTCTCGAAATCCAAAATTACCACCGAAATTGCACGTCTTTGTATTAATTAGTAACCCAATTCCCCGAGAGATGGCGCTGTAGGTACTTATTACATTGGATCGGGTATTACCGAATCGTTCAGTTGGCCTCATAACTGGGAACACTTATTGTGACGGACGGGAAACTACGGAACCCTACACTGAGCGTGGCCCGACACGCTCTTGGCCGGTTTTTGATAATTAGAAATAGTCATAGATATTTACACCTTGCTCCCTACAAAATAGCCCTCAAAATCTAACAAATTGGTAGTTTTGAATGGTCTGTACAAGACATACTGTTTAGGAAAAACAAAAACGCGATCTTTACCTTTTTCATTAAAAAAATAACATCTCAAAAAGTAGATGGCAATCTTACTGCCAATATGAGAATATAATAAAAACTTCAGTTAAGTACGTAACCGTAAATCAAGGTACACATCAGCGAAAAAATATCATTTTTCAAGACTTCCAGTACTAAAAAAATCCGGCCAAGAGCGAGTCAGACTCGCGCACCGAGGGTTCCGTACAATATGGCGCCATAAACGGCCATATATTTTGACTGCGTAGACTTATAAGGTTGTTGTTTGTTGTTGTCACATCGCAAAGGGATCACAGAGTTGAGTACGAGTATACGTTTACGGTTACGGTTATTAAAACCGTATAGTATACGGTTTTAATTTCAACTCGATACGTCCACGCATCCTTAGATAAAGTTTCTTACAGAGAGATGGACAACAAAGTGATCTAATAATGGTTATACGGAACCCTAAAAATAGGTTTTCAAAAGTCCTGTGCTTGCACATCTCAGTTTACGGCACCCAGCCGCCTACGCAGGCGTTATATCGAAAATTATTTGATTTAATTTCACATTTTACTACGTAATAAAATTTGTACTTTGTGCTCACATCGTTGACTTTGTTACGTCGTTAATGCCATTTTCTCTGGCGGACTGAACGGAATATTTTTATTAAGTAGTAACATAATATATTATACTAGCTGTTCCACGCGGTTTCACCGACGCTGCTCAGCACCTGTTGATCGTAGCGTGATGTTATATAGCCTATAGCCTTCCTCAAGAAATGGACTATCCAACACTAAAATAATTTTTCAATTCGAACCAGTACTTCCTGAGATTAGCGCGTTCAAACAAACAAACAAACTCTTCAGTTTTATAATATTAGTATTGATGTTATATAGCCTATAGCCTTCCTCAAGAAATGGACTATCCGACACTAAAAGAATTTTTCAATTCGAACCAGTACTTCCTGAGATTAGCGCGTTCAAACAAACAAACAAACTCTTCAGTTTTATAATATTAGTTTAGATTATAAGTGTCCGCAATTTTTAATAGAATCGTCTGTAATTAAGGTTTTATTGAAATTTCGTCTGCTTTAATATACCAACTCAATTCATTCGTTGATCTAGTTACAAAAGCGACTACTGAGAATGCGGTCTTTTTCTTTTTTTCGGATGGGAAAACATCAAATAACGTACCCCGAGCGGGGGAAGCTTCAAACTTGTATTGACTAAAATCCAGCCATGTTTCTTCTTTTACCCTTTATGTTCCGGGGCCGCGGTATCTCTTTCGAACAACCCGCAACCCTGGCAGGCGGTGACCTTGGCAGGCCCCTCTGCTTTGCTGACATCTCTTTGAGGCGCGCCTGGAACACTAACGCGCATTCCACACTTCCTTTTTTGCTTCATTGGACCCCGTCCACAGACTCACATCATCTAAAACCCACTTATGTTCCTTCTTTTGCCCTTTATGTTCCGGGGCCGTGGTATCTGTTCCGGGCAGTGGTTTCTAAGAATGAGTCCTGATACCCAGATGTTACTAGATTTTTCCATTAGAGTTACCTTCGCACAATCATGGAGTCGAAGAATTTATACCCATTTGATCGTTATAGGTTCCCTATTACATGAGAAATAAAAAATATAATTGGTGAAATGTAAATTACGAACGAACTATTAGAAACACCTCTGCTAAACCTTTTGAGAATTACAGAATAAATTCGAATTGTTTTATAAGTCCATTAATATTCATTTGTCAAAACCATTGGTCAATATATTTTGTTAAATCATTCGAAATGTTATGATTGAACATAAATGCGTATGAAAAGTAAACAGGATTAAAATGTATTGAATAAAACGTTATACGTTCCAATGATAAAGTTATTCAGCAATTAGACAAGCTAAATAGCCACATTTAGCTAACTAAAAAACATACAGTCGAATTGAGAACCTCCTCCTTTTTTTGAAGTCGGTTAAAAAATACGTTACAACACAAATAAAACTCACTTTACAGAAACACAAACGTATTTCAACACAGAAACGTTAATTTGAAATGTTACGTATTCAGAGTACTGTTTGCTTAATCATAATTTAGATAAACACACTACGTGATTCAACACAAGACTAACTCTAAACTACAGCCATTCAGTCAGAGAGAGAGACAACAAAGCCGGTAAAATAATTATGAGAACACAAAGATAAAACAGCGGGCAAGTCCTTTAAGTACCCACGCATTACACACTACTTTATCCCCCATCCACTCGCGTTTAATTTAAAACTTTGTATGTGGGACTAATCTTGCTGGTCTTGTCAAGGGACCCCTGTCTCCGCCTTGTCCTATATCCACTGCATGGATAATGACCACGTTTTAGAATTACAATTTCGCACGCACACATACAAGACATTCCACCAGCTACGCTTGACCTCTTGCCCCTAAATTTCATTTCGTTTTCGGCAAAAGTCGGATTAACAAGATAGGTCCCTGATAACTGGAGATTCTGCAATTTTAAAGGGCCACGGGTCAGCGTTACTTATTGTCTTCGAAGTCAAATTAACCGGCTAATGTTGTGAACCGAAGGACAATAGCTTTATGACGTCCTAATTTTGTTATGCATTTATTAAAAACTTTTCACCCGTTTTTGAGCTCGTAAGTGTCGTAGGGTGATGTTATGTCACTTTCTGATGTTTTCGCTTTCTAAAAGGAGTTAAATCGTAGCAAGCAAACAAACAAATTTTACCCCCTTATAATATTAGTTCAGATTAGTATAGATATTAAAGCTATGTTAAAGATTTAATGCTTCGGGCTCAACTGTGAAACACCCAAATAATTTGTTTTGCGAATTTATATTTGTTTCTTAAAAAAGTAATTAATTTGCAGCTATGATTTGTGGGACATAAAACGCAAAATCGTTTATTCGGAAATTGCGTAGTTCCATTTAAGATTTTAATCAGCTGTTACTGGTGTGAAGGGCCATAATGAATGCATAAGAAAATTACAGTATTGCTTGGTCAATTAATCAAAGTAAGTTTGATTTATTACTTGATTATTTGGGTTATTAAAATTAACGAGTTATTAAATAATTCTGTTATTAATCTCGTGGTCCATAACTTATGGTCGGGAGTGTATAAAACCCTAAAAGATTATGAAGATAAACGGGCATTTCTGTTCTATAAAAAAATCAATTCCAATCGAATAGATCGCAACTAATAGAAAAAGGCAGATACGTCAAGATGAAATAAAATTTATTACGTTCTATAAGCCCTCGGGAAACTATTAGTTTGATTCCCACAAAAAGAAAATGGTCGCGTTATCAGGGGTACCGTACTAGGATACCCTTAGGAAGTCAGCAGAAATTCTCTGAGACATAAGTTTGTTTGCGTACTACAGAATAGTTAAAACAAAAATACTAGAACTGAATCAAGATCTTTTGATGCATAGATGCAGTGTAAATGATAATATTACTTTGTTTTCTGCAGCACAATCAAAACAAGCAACTTTCTTTAAAAAACCAAAGTTGACAGAACTTATATATGTTTCTATTATTTCCTTTCTCCTTTCACTGAATAAAACATATGTTTTAACACAATTTTTCAAGTACAGTTTCTTGATTATAATTTCAGGAATAACTGACTTTATTCAATTTATTTTTCTCAAAAAAGGCTAGTAATTTTGAATGAATTTAATTTTCATCGAATACAAATTTTTTACAAAGTTTTTGCTTAATTCCATCTCAGTAACTTCTTTACTTTTCGGGTTCAGTAAAGTACTTGAAATATGACGATAAGTTGAAAAGCAAATATGTTACCTTAGTTTGGTACAGACACGTACATAATAATTCAAAATTCTAGGAACTTGAAAAATGATTTTCTTTTAAAATTCGGATTCAATTTTAGAATAAAACTACGTTTCACAGTAGAATTCTGAGAATAAAAATGGAGGGTTTTAGTCGTTATGTTTAATAACTTATATTTGTTTTTGATGTTTTACTTCATAGTAGCACAAAATCGTTTTGTTTAACACCAATTTTTAAGCAAGTTATGTAGGAAAAGTCACAACACTCAGTCTTGGAGCTGATGATGATGATATTACCGTATAACCCATCTCTGACGCTTTTACTTCACGCGGATACAATAATCGCTCCTGTCTGACTTTTATTAGGTAAAGTTGTATTAGCATAATTTGAATATACTGGTGCCAGTGCTGGGACTATAGATATCAGTAAGATTTAGATTTCTATGACTGGGACAGTGACCTTTTCTCGGGTAATGTATGCCTGTGTATTAATGAAAGTGTTAAGTTGGTTCATGTACGCTTCAAAAACTATTGGTTTCCTCTGCCATTAACTGTACAGTTATATGTCATTCTGAAAACTTTATTCATTTCATGTTAATTTGTCTTTCCCAATAAAAAGTAACCGAATCCGATACTTAACTACCGCAAAAGAATTAAATCAAGTATTTAAAAGGCAATTTGTAAATGCGACCGGTTTCGTTTCGCATGCTGTAAATAAAAATTGCCAATTCTGTTGGCGATTGTACAATCCAAAAAGATTTTTTCAACAAAAAACGCTACGAACCACAGCGCACGCCGTGTTTGAACGTATCTGAAACTCTTTCATCCGATTCTACCCAAGTGATGTTTTAATTATACGCCCCGCCGGTTACACATTTCGGTGTGAATATGTGTTTTATTTCTCCTTGTTTCGCATTAATTACTGGGTTCACGTGCCGTCTCCGACCCTCCCCTTTCGTGTACAAAAACGAAAAGTTCCTCTCGCATTTTAGTCGGATTTAACAAGACCCCTAGATATTGGAATCCGACGGAATTCGAATTTCCAGACTACAATCGAGCTTCAGCATTTACCGGAGATAGTTTCCTACCTTATAGGATGGAGGAGGGTATTCATATGTACTGAACTTAGCCTACGTTTTGTCTAGTCCTTTTTTTTTGTAGAAGCAATGAAGCCTAGATTCAGGTTTCTATTCGTAAAAAATAACGTATGATAAGGCTTACAAAGATAAATGTTTGATGTTTATCTGTAATGTGGAGCCTGGTAGAGTGTTTTGGAATTTCAAGGAAATAAAAAACTATACTTATCCGCCATTTTCATTATTTTATATTTTATATTGTACAAACAACAAGCTCAATAAATAACTGCAAAAAAGGTAAGCAAATCAAATATCTAAACTTGGCTTATGAAGCATTGTGCTGATAGACGTGTCAGCCAATAACTTAACCGCCAAGACCGATACCTGGAAAAGCAGATTATCAAATGCTTGATTCAACAAGCGGTAATTCTGGACACGGTTCGCTTTATTAGGAGGTTCCTTAGGAGCCCTGACTTCCTGGTAACTTTTATTAATAAATCAATTATTCTTAATATTGTTTTAATACCAACTTAACTAAATTGAGATCTATCTAGCTTTAACTAATTATAGTAACGTCAATTCAAATTCAATTAACGTATTTAGCTTTATTTTAAAAAAAAAAATTCTTCACTTCCCAAATAAGCGGTAAACCTTATACCAAAATAAAATACGAAAACCCTTCCATATATTTTCCTTTAGAACCACGGTCTGAACATCGGTCATGCAAAACCTTTGAGAACAACAACCGGCATAAAACAACGTTAATATTTTAGATAAAGACTTCGCCATGATTCAGTGGTATATAAAATAAAAGCCCAATTTCAACGGCTGCGTCGTAAATCAGTACAATCTCAACAACTGGGGGCTTTCTGTCATGATTCTGTTGCTACAACAAAAGGTAAGTGTCCCACACAGAATCTATTGTAAGCGTCGACGAAGCGAAGCCCCCGTGGTGTGAGGGCTACCATAAGCGGCGCTCCATAAAACTAATTGGCTATTACAGAGGATACAGCCAATCCACTTGTCGTAAAACCGTGATAGAAAGTCATGCGATATGCAGATAACACGCTTGACTTGCATGAATTTCCAAAATGTATGTAGAATTAAGCGTCTATTTATGTATGTAGGGTTGCCACGTGCAGTACAGTAATTTTTAACCTTTGATTTTAAATCACCGTCAAAATATCGACATTTTATATTTTCAATTCAATTCAATTCATTTATTCATTTTGTGAACATAGGTGATTACAGGTGTTTCGATAAATTAATGTACAAACCATGTCCCGCCGATAGGCATACAAAATCAGTTAAGTATAAAATGATAATAGTATTAAATGTAGCAATGCATATCAAATTATCAAAATTGTGTCAATAAAAATAGGGTAAATGTCAAAAAAATAATAATAATGTCAAGAGTACGAGTAGCATGTCAAATCACCAAAATTATGTTAATATAGTAGTGAACATGTCATGAAAGTTTCATAGAGTTTAAGTAAAATAATGTTGTATAAATTATAAATGTTCATCAGAATTTGTCATCCAAATACTCTTTGACTGAATAATATACCTTGTCATTTAGTAACTTAAAGAGCTTATTTTTGAATTCATTACTATTTCTAATATCACAAGGTAATTCGTTGTACAATATGGGTGCCATTGCATAGACACTTTTATAAGCAAAAGCAGTCTTAGTAACTATTGTTTTTATCTTATCTGAGCGACGTTGACTTTCTACGTGACTAAACAAGTGGATATTGTGTTTCACAAACATCAGAACCTCATAGATATACAGCGATGGTACGGTCAGAATATTTAAATCTCTAAAGTGCGGCTTACATGTATCTGTTGTCTTTAATTTACAGATGGCTCGGATGCATCTTTTTTGTGCCAAAAGTACGGACGATATATTTGCAGCATTACCCCAAAATATAAGTCCATACCTTAGTGTGGAGGCTACATATCCGTGGTATGCTGTTAGGAGGGCAGTTTTGTTTGCGATTTTACCTAACATGTATAGGGCATAAGAGAATCGGTAAAGTCTTAAACAAACACTATCAATTTGAGATTTCCATGACATATCATTGTCAATGTGCAATCCCAAAAACTTTGTGGTTTTAGATTCTAGTACTGCGTCTCCTTTGTATCTGATTTGATATTGTGTCGGGGTTCTTTGTCGAAGTTTAAAGTCCATTATTTTAGTTTTAGTCAAATTCATTTTTAGATTGGCATTAAGCCATTCTATTATTGACACAAGGTTTGAATTTATGTCTAATTCTATTTCTTTTAAATTACCCTTGTCAAAGACTACAGTGCTATCATCTGCAAATAAGCACATCTGATGACTTGTTACATTGGGGAAATCGTTTATATAGCAGATGAAAAGTAATGGACCTAACACAGACCCCTGTGGAACACCATACAACATTTTTCTAGTATTTGAGGAGTATATCGAGGGGTGAAAGGCTATTTGGTTTAAGCGACATTTTTGCAACTTTACAGGAGAGCCATTTAAAGTTTGAAATTTTGGAAAAAAAATCAAAACAAAAAAACTTCTTCAATTATTTGAACGGGGTAAACTTAATTGAAATACAATTAAAAACATCGAGTTGTTGATGCTAATACCAAATAAAATGGACCTTTAATTACAAAGATAAATGTCGCTTAATACGAACTGCCCTAAGCCTTAATTTTTTCAGAGTATGGAAAAAAGATTTAAATGACTTCATAACTACAATTGGCTACAGGGAAAAACAGTTAAGCGACAACGCAGTTTATTTTCAGAGTAAGCCAAAATGTATAAAGCGACGTAACTCAAAATTAATAGTAGCTAGCTATTTATCGCAACTACCAGTAAAGATTAAATTACTGGCAGGCTAAATTATTTATGTGACACATAATATTAAAATTAAAATGTTTGATGTCACATTTTTTTACATCTAATATTATCAATGGCTGTTAAAACAACCTGGATATATCGCAATCACCGTAAATCCCATGTGTTGATATTGATTATTGACTAAATAAATACACACAATATCAGTTAAAGTATTTTTTTTAAATATCTATACTAATACTAATATTATAAAGCTGAAGAGTTTGTTTGTTTGTTTGTTTGAACGCGCTAATCTCAGGGACTACTGGTTGGAATTGGAAAATTCTTTTAGTGTTGGATAGTCCATTTCTTGAGGAAGGCTATAGGCTATATAACATCACGGTACGACCCACAGGTGCTGAGCAGCGTGGGGGAAACCGCGTGGAACACCTAGTCAATTATATAGAACACTCTCAATGGGAACATCAGTTACATTTATTTTGATAAAACTTAATAGTAATGTTATTTTATAAATCAAAATAACACGTAGAATACTCTTTCATTTATTTTTCTTTTTACTTAGAAATTTTTTTCGTTTATTTATTGTTTTTTTTTTTCAAATATAATTAAATTTTTAAATATTTCCTAAAAACAAAAAAAAAACATTTAAAAATATTAAAATAGCAGCCCACCGGTATCGGGAACAGGATCCAAGGAACCGGCGGTCAGGGCTCCAGAGAAAGAAACCTCCTAACAATACGAGCCGTGTCCAAGAGTACCGCTTTCTGTATCAGACCCTTGATCCAGCTGCCTAACGAGAACCTTCTCAGGTGTTGGTCGAAGCTCTTAGCAATTAAGCCATTGGCTGTATAGTCCACATCCCACATGTCGACAACCTCGCGAGCCAAGTCAATATACTTGATTTGTTTATCTTTTTCGGCTTTCACAAGGTTCTCGTCATGTGGGTCCGTTATGTCAATAATCATTGCGTGCCGCTCTGATCGATCCACCACCAGTATATCAGGTTTATTTGCAACAATAGTCCTGTCAGTGATAATGGATCCATCCCAGTACAATGTGATATTGTCATGTTCGAGAACTGGGTCGGACACATACCTATAGTAGGTCACTTCCGATTCCACAAGGCTGTATTTTAGATCAAGTTGCTGGTGGATAATCCTGGCTTCAAGGCTGTGTCTATGCAAGTACTCTCCGTTAGCTAGACGAGAACAACCGGAGATAATGTGTCGAATTGATTCACCCGGACGGTGGCATGCCCGACATATGTCAACCGTGCCGTCCTTCACAATAAATCTCCGGTAGTTATTCGACATCATAACTTCATCTTAATTGCACAGACAAAACATTCAGTTTCCCCAAAGATTTCCCTGGAACGGACGCTGATTGACCTACATCGGGTCCATGTTGGGCCCGGAAAAAGCGTCCGTGAAGCTTCTTACTCTGCCATACCTCTCTGCGGTTGTTATATCAAGCACTACAGGTTTGCGCCAGTTCTCTTTAGAAAAGGAGAGCGGGGTGAGGCCTTTGTCCACTGCAACCACATCCCGATGCATTCCCACGTCGGTTTCTAGGAAATATTCCCTGAGACTGCATATCTCACGATTGTGATTGTGAGTTTTGGCGTTTAAAAAGCCTCGACCACCACAACTCCGCGGGATATACAGTCTCAGAACCGAAGAACGTGCGAGAAGAAATGCCGTTAACAATTTACGGACCTTCCTATCCAGGGCGTCCAGTTCTGTTTGAGTCCATTTGGATATGCCGAAAGAGTACATCAAAACCAGCATGACCCAACCGTAAAAGATAAGACTACTAAATACTTTTCTCCAAGCGCTCCTTCAACGATTACTTCATATCAGCAACATTGATGCCCAGCGCTTCCGACATCCCCAAATACTTGTAAGTTTCTGTTGCTGAGAGGGATCTAAGGTTTATGGAATCTGAAAGCTGGGTTCCCACAGATTCCACAATTTCCCCTCGCTTTACATGCATGACCGCACATTTGTCCACACCAAATTCCATCCTGATGGCACTACTGAAAGTTTCAGTTACCTTCAGTAGCTCCATCAGCTGCAAATCGTTGGGGGCAAAGAGTTTCAGCTCATCCATGTAAAGGTGAGGACCTGACCACCTTAGAATACTCATTATTATGTGACAAACTAAATAAAATAAACACCTCTTCTTCCACACCAAACAAACGTTAGTAAAATTTACATCACGATCTCTCAAATCATCAGGTAAATTTTCGTCGTAATTTTTGTCTGAAATAGGTAAAATGTAATTCTTAATCATTATTTTAGTGTACTTAATAAATGTAATAAAACTACTATTGATTAAAACTACTTGTTATGCTTGTGCATAAGAAATATCAAAATATACCTATGTTTTACATAAACACTGGCGGTGACTACTATTTTTTGTTTGTTCGCAATGAGACCCCATGATATTAGTAAGGATTCTTTTTACGTAAATATATAACGTTGTAAAAAATAAATTTAAACGAAAGCAAACACTGGAACAAAACCAAAGTAGCGAGTTCATTAGTTGCGCAAGGCACCCCGAGGTTGTCGGCAGCCCTGTCCGAAGTAAATCGACCATAGATGGTATCACCGGCCGGCTTCGGTCATTAAAATGAAATTTGCTTCCATTTTAGCCAGCAACGACGTAGTATGGCGATGCGCTGCTGATGGTGTGTGTACATTGTACGTGTTGAGCTGTAAAGATCTCTGGGCTAAGAGCTACATGCGTCATACCCTTCACGACCATGACTAAAAAGAGTGCAAGTGCAACTGCCGCGTTCTGAAATCTGTTTGTAAAAAGAAATAATCATTTTTTTTATAAGCAACCAAAAGAAAGAAAGAAAGAAAAAACATTTATTAGTCGCAAATTACGACGAGCAACAAAATAACAAAGAAAAATAAACATTCAACATGCAAAGTTTTACACAAACATTTACAAATACATATAGGTATGGGACAAAATAAAAATAGCTTGCACGTCGTGACTGCGACAGATCGGTCACCACTCAGCATGATGCTGTGCCATGGGAGCCCACAGCACAGCGCTGGTTTTCAGTGGTCAACCCGTGAGTAAAACGTACGGAAGTCAAAACAGCATACATAAATGTTTTAAATACTTAAATTAATAAAAAAATAATAGAAATAAATCAAATAGACAAAAACTAAAATAAAACAACCCAATAATTTAACTTGTCACTATAAATATGTCGGCATGTCAATGACAAAAACGTTAAGAGTGGCAGGTTGTCACTCTAGCGCAGCGTTGCCGTCGCGTCGATGGTAGCCAGGCGGCCAAATTAAGAAAACACTTTATTTGAACCAAATATAGTTCTAGCTGAGCGATCAACTGCTGGGTTACGTGCCGCGGGTTCGATCCCCACACAGAACAAATATTTGTATGGCCTACAGATAGGTATTGTTCCGGGTCTGGCTGTTTGTGTTTGTGAGTCTGTTTAAATGTTTGTAAACGCAACCACGATACAGGAGTAATTCCTAGTGTGGGACAACGTTTCGGTTTATATAACTCTGCTTTTGGCTGACTATTTGACTTTAATTAAAGCTCAGTAAAGTTCCTGTTTTTCTAATGATTGTGATGGAAACCATATATTTTAAACTGATTAATTTTACCGTCGGTCAATGGACGTTGTGAAATAATGCTGGAAATTTAATATTGTGATATAGAGCTACAAGTTCTTTTTATTCTTGACTTTTAGTTAATTCATTTTGATAAAAAAACACTTTGTTTGGAATCCACACTAATAATAATTTACAATTTGGCACCTTGTTACCGTTTCATGAGTAAATGACTTATTGTATTGTATAACGGGCTGGTGTCCGCAACTCCACGTCTGAGGCGCGTATTTTGCGTATTAAATGACTTAAACAATAATTTTGAAATTTGACTGAAACACTTTTTATGCTTATCTTGGGTATTTGTATACGAAATGATATTTTTATTGCGGTGATATGGATAAAGAAAGTATCCTACGTTTTATTCCAGACCATAATCTACCTCTGTGCCGGTTTGATCTGATCAACCGTTTTGACGTGAAAGAGTAACAAACATCCATACATCCATCCATCCTCACAAACATTCGTATTTATAATATAAATAAACTAAGATCCACATTGTACCTCTGTGTACTGCTATGAAAACGCCTACCTCGATCTCTTTCGTGGCGATTCGTTTCATACGAAAACCTATTAGACAAAGTCGCAAGCAATAGCTAGTGCTGAAAAAAAAATAACAGGATACTGCCGACTGCCTCGGACACCATGGCCTTACCTGCAGTAAAAGCGCAGGTCGTATTGCTCGGCACGCTTGCATTAATGATCTCATCCGTCGTGCTCTTGCCACCGCCAGGGTGCCAGCTGTTTTAGAACCAACTGGCTTGGTACGCGTCGATGGAAAGAGACCAGATGGTATGACCATAATGCCATGGAAGTTGGGTAGATCTTTGGTGTGGGATGCAACTTGTGTCGACACCCTTGCACCATCCCATCTTCCTAGTACGGTGGGTTGCGCTGGAGCTGCTGCTGCAGGTGCTGAAAACCTCAAACGGCGCAAATATCACAATTTGATTGGTAATTATGTTTTTGAGCCGTTTGGGGTTGAAACACTAGGGCCATGGGGTCCGAGTGCCCATGTAGTATTTCGAGAAATCGCCAAGCGGTTGGTCGATTCTTCTCGTGACCAGAGGGCTGGCCTGTTTTTTGCACAAAAAATAAGCATTGCCATCCAACGCGGTAATGCTGCCAGCCTTCTGGGCACTTTACCTGTTGACGGCGATACGGACGAATTTTTTGACGCCCTGTAATTTTCTGTATATATATATTTTTTTTTTATTATTAGTTTGTGTATATTTATAGGTTGTATATATTTAGTAATTAATTTAATTATAATATGATAAATAAAAATAAACGTAACAGGATAGTTTGTGTACAATATTTTGATCCATCCAATAACATTCGTGGAAAATGTAAAACCGATGTAAACATAGATCACAGCTTTCAATATTCAGTTATTCAAATACATGGACACATTTTCTGTTGGATTATACTGCGAAATTCTATCAAAGCTTCGATATTGGATACTGAGTTCTATGTGTGAGATAATTACATGGAAACACTAACTAAACATACCTACCTATACCTGTGGCAGTGGACCGTCATATATTTTTGCAATATTTCCTTTTGATGCTATCGTCACATAAACATTGCAATTATATTGGCAGTTGAGTCTTGCATCAATGCTCATAATAGGTCTTTATAAATGATCCTTTATGACGCTGAGTTTAAATTGCTTAGGAACATACCTGTAAACCTATTTTTTTAATCGTTGCCTCCTGTATCGTAGGTGTGTTTACAAAAATTTTAACTCACATACACAAACAGCCAGACCCGGAACAACTATCTGTAGGCCATACAAATGTTTGTTTCGTGCGGGGACCGAACCCGTGACACGCAGCGTAGCAGTCGATCGCTGAGTCACTGCGCCAACCGTGTCGTAGGTATGAAGAAACTGAAGGTTCCAAATTTTTTTTTTTAAGTACGGGAACTTAAAGATTGAACTTTAAAATAATTCATGCCCTCAGCACTATTTAATGCAATCATCAGCATAGTATTTTTTAATCATACCGTTGAGTTCTATCGTTGAACATGTTAGGTTTCTACAAAAAAAGTTTAAACGCTTGGTTGACGTCGTCGTTAAGTGTCCGTCAGTTTGTATGTTCTTCTCTACTCTAGAAAAAGTAATAGTAGATGGACAGTAATAGAACAATATCTCTTGAAAAACTCCCCCTCCCCCCCCGTTCCTCTCAATTTTCTTTAAAGCTCTCTTGTCTCGTCTCTCTCTTCTCTCGTCTTAACAGTCTTCTTTCAGATCAGCTGATCCACAATGTCGTCCTTTAAATCCCCGATGAACAAGAAAACAAGGTTTTGCTTCCCCGTTATCTCTTCTCAGAGGGATTAACACAAACCCTGGCTAATTTGTATACAGCTCTAAGGCTGAGACTACACTGGCTTACATCACTGTAACCGCGATAAACAAGATTCATTATATCATTAGTTCCCCTGATAAGATTTGTGGTTTGCGTCTCTTGTATATGTTTCCTTATAAACTTAGAGACGTAGTCGGTGCCCGGCCGTTATCATATATTACATCACGTTTGAGAAAAATATTAGGTTTGCAGAGCTTGGTCTTTTTTATCGTAACTGTCTACATATAAAGTTCATTTTCAGTTTAAGCTTTTTACCAACTTTGTTTGGGTAAGCTTTCAGTCTTACCGGATACAGCTTAATACCAAAATTATTATTAACTAGCTTTCGCCCGCGGCTTCGCTCGCGTTAAATTCGGTATAACACACCAAGCAGACCTGCAGGTTTTGCTCTTCCGCCTGATTGATGTGAAATAGGAACGCCAAGTTTTTCCCTTTCTTCCCACGTTCTCCCTCATATCCCGCTTTTTTATAAAATAAAAATTAGCCTATGTCCGTCTCGTGGTTTCCAACTATCTCTGTACCAAAATCGGTTTAGCCATTAAAGTGTGAAGAGGTAACAAACAAACAAACTCACTTTCGCTTTTATAATATTATATATAGTAAGGTAGTAAGGATATTAATATAGAACTGCAGAGAAAGATTACCTAACCTCAGTGAGTCCAGTGAACATAAGAATCGTGAAAAGTACCATACGTAAGGTACGACATATATGTGAGGTCCTCCGTCTGTCTGGTGACAACAGGCCGTGTCGTCAGCGCATTAGTGTACAAGCGCGCTTCAAAGAGATGTCAGCAAAGCAGAGTCTGCCAGCGGGACACAAAAGAAGGAACACGAGTGGGTTTTAGTCAGTAAAAGTCTCACATTTACACCGCTCCGCTCCGCCCAGAGCGGGGAAGTTATTTTATGATTTGAAATAGGTATGACTGTCTTGCTCTAGAAAGTTCTTTGTCTCATATAGGTATACAACATTCCCAACATAATAAAAAAAAACTTGTGTGCTTTTATTCGGAGTATTTGCCTGACAACGATCACTTAATGAAGTAGGACAACAATATGCTGGACATTGCTCTATATTGGTCAACACAACTTTAGCGACGATGACCGATATAGAGGGTAACTGTGACGTCGCTATTGCCTTCATCAATCACTATTCGGGGAAGCGAATAATGGGACACATGCGATTATTTACGTGCTCCCATTTAACACTTTTATACATAGAAACATAATAAAGAGTTTATACAAACATAATATAACACCACGCCGTCAATGTATTGTTTATAGTTACGTATATAGTAACTTAAAGTACCTACACCCACATTGCGCAAAACTAAGTTTTTTATTGCTGATTGAAAATTACCAAATAGCTTCCCCCGCTCTGGGCGGAGCGGGGGGAGTGTCAGACTTGTACTGACTAAAACCCACCCATGTTCCTTCTTATGCCCTTAACGTTCCCCAACCCTGGCAGGCGGTGGCCCTGGCAGGCCTCTCTGCCACCAGATACATTAGTACCTTAACCACGACACATTAAGCTATACAAAACCAGTTTATGCAGATATCTCAACTACGGATCGTACACCGTAGATTAATCGCACGATGAGAGCTTCACATAAACTGGTTTTGTATAGGGTGATAATTATGTCGTCGTGTTTACCAACTGAACAGAAATCTATACTCCGTGGCGTGAACGTCCTGATGGGTTAACCCAATTACACTTCACTTACATGAAGTCCGTGAAACACGGTATGGGTATTAACCCAGTACTAACTGGATTGTAGAGGTCAGGTAGGAAGTCACTCCTTGTAAAATACTGATATTCAGCTGCAGCCGATTTGACTGGAAGCCAACCCCGACATGGTTGGGGAAAGACTAAGCATATCATGATTAGGATTGATATTATTGTCCTCCTGACCGTTTTCGGTCATGGCGAAAGGCGCAACAACCAATCAAAGCGAAGATTAGATTTAGATTTGCGCAAGAGATATTATAGTGCACAAGTTTGTGCGCAGGCACAGGTGCACTCTCTGTTCCCTTACTATCCCGATGAGACAGTGGATATCAGGCGCTGCTCCAACAGCTCAATGTGCTTTCCGAGGCAAGGGGGTATCTTAACGCTAACTTCCAAATCCCGGGATGTTACTGTGAAATTCCTAATGAAAAAACCAAATAACACTGTTTTCCCGGCCCGGGAATTGGACCGAGGACTCTGTGCTCGACTGCCGCGCTTGCGACCGCTAGACCAAAGGAACAGGATTGATAGTAATACGGGTACGTCACGCATTTTTCTTCTTAAAGGTAGGCTACATAACCCCACCTACTACAATCCTTGTAAGGATAGCATCGTCAGTACACACAACATAAAAAAAAACTGAAATCTTAACACAAAAAAGAAAAAAAATATATATAAAACAATGCTTATATTACGTGTTGGCTTTCGGCTGCGCCAAATAGACGCAGTTCAGAAGACTGCCTTTCTTCTGCTTGCATGGCTGGACATTTATGTCTTAACTATGATACTATGTTATTGCTGGACGTAAGTTCTTCGCTTCCCTAAAAATGGTCTAATCAAATGGGAAATGTTACGTAAATGACTGTTGTATGTTATTTTCAATGACAATGTTATTGATTCTTAAGAACAATGAGATACAAATAGACAATATTATATTGGCGCACCTCAGTAGGTTATAATACAGTGTACTTTTGAACCTTTTGTACCATCCATTAAAACTGTGTTATGTAAATAAATTGATTTGATTTGATGTACTTAGTTCTCGTACCACGCAGATTTCCAAATAAATATTTGATAATTATTTAAAGATTACTTCTGAGATCGAAAGAGTTAATTTTCGCACACAATTATTTTCGTATCAAGTATTTCGAATCAAGGTTTTTTCCACGCCATTGACACGTTTTATCTCCCAAATAAAACTGCAGCAGAATATTTCAATAAAATACTGAAACTGCATGGCGGCACTTGCGTAGCGGCATAGTACGCTGTGATTCGTCCATTTTGTTCACAAGGTTTATCTAGATTTTTTTGTTATTCTGCACTAGGGCTGGAGTTGACATCGTCATATGTCGCTCGCGTTTACCATTTACATCTTTATGGTGAAAAAACACAAAGCGTAAAATTTACGCGCCTGAAAGCTTTACCTACGAATTTAAATTCGTTAAACTGTCGGGTACTGGTAATTCCTGAGCTTTTATTGGATGTTTGAATCGTTTTCAAGTTTAGAATAAGTTCTAGATATCTATTGTCTAGTGATCTAATGTTGAAAAAAAGAACATTTTATAACGAACATAATTATACGAAAAATCGTCCTGATTGAATTAATTTTCAATTATTTTTGACATCGTCATTTATTTTGAGAAAGTCAAAATCAAAGCCTTTCTTTCAATTAGACCATAACAGGCACTTTTAAATGTCAAGACACAAAAAAATAAAGCTACAGTCCCAGACACAAAAATCTTGTGAAAGTACTGTAGTTGTCCATTCCAAAGCTATCTCTATGGAGAAGAATGGGCAAGAAACTTCAAGGACACTCTTAAATAACTATAGATATAATAATAGACAATACTGTAGAATAACCCACCCACATAGTATTTGAAGATCTAGTCGAGTTTTGAAACTTCAGTCAATTTACCAATCATTACTTAGGATCAAGCTCATTAGCAAGCTGTATCATGCGTCCCCTGCTTCCCAAATATAACACGTACTGGAGTGACCCTTACTCTGTCCCACCAAACGTGATGGATGAGGTGCCTATCGCATCGAATTATCGCATCCCACCTAAACAACGTTAGGACAACCCAAAACATCATTAAGAGGTCCCAAGATCATGTTAACCAGAGTTCAGGCGAAGATTTATGCGTATTACGATATATTTCCATATTAGACCAATATATGTCGTCAACATTGGTGCCAACGAACCCTTTGAACATGTTTGGTGTAGTTTGGACCAAAAATGGATCGAAATAAATAATAGCTACGATTGGACCAAATGTTTTACTGAATCTTAAAGCAAATAAATCTAAGAATCGTTTTGGCATATTTCTTACGTCTCGCCATTTTTTTTCTGTTGAGATATCTGACGGAATGAGTGTCAATCGTTACTTACTAAAACCAATCCATGTGCATTCTTTTGCCCTTTGTGTTCCGAGGCCGCGGTATCTTTTCGAACAACTCCTGTACGTCTAGCACACCGTTATTCTTAAAAGAATGTTTCGTATGTTACACTACAATAACCACAGTGAGTTTGCAACCAAAGCCTGCCTTTTTTACTTTAAAAGTGACTCTTTCGATCTAAAACACCTTTGTTATAAAAAAACCGAGCGAGTAGCACATGTACACACAGGGTTCCGTAGCACTAAACAATATAAAAACTATTATTAACGCTCAATGAAAATAAATTCAATATCAATTATTTTTTGCGCAAAAAATTAGCATTGCCATCCAACGCGGTAATGCTGCCAGCCTTCTGGGCACTTTTCCTGTTGACTGCGACGGATTATTATTGGTTTGTGTCTATTTAAAGTTTGTAAATAGTAATTAATTTAATAAATAAAAATTACTTAATTAAATTAAATTAATTGAGCGGATTGAGACAGACAGGGCAAATTAGGAATGCATATTATTCCGTTTTTCCAGTCAGCAACGGTACCCTAAAACACACCATAATTTAGCAATATTATACCGATTCAGAGTTAAGTGAGCAAACTGCCTACCTAAATGTGTTTAGTTCGAAAGATCTTCAGAAAGATTGTAGGTTAGGTCAGACAAGGAGAACCTGACCTCACCGATAATGACGAACCAACTATAGATAGAGAGATGCTTATCATGTCATTGTCAAAAGCCCTTGTAAAGGCAAAATATAAGCCTGTAGGTACTTGATTCCCAAATAGGTAGTCGACGTTATTACGGATAACATTTTCGTTTCTCGAACATTTCCTACTAATGAGTATGTGAACATAAAAGGAGTTCGTAATACCCGAAGAAAATGTCAAGTGTCGTAGAAAATTTTGATAATAACGATGTTCGTTTACTGGTTAAAGGGGTCTTGTAGGCAGCCATTTGCAGGTGGGTGCTTTGACAATCTGATTATTTTTTATAAGGGAAGAGTTTTTTTAAGGAACTTTAAATAAAAATTGGCGCTAGGGTCATGGAGAAGACATGGCTGTTTATGTCGAAAGTTTGTACGCAACCCTCGGGGTGTCAGTCTTAGCTGGGTTTTTTTTAAATTCCAACCCTATGAACAAATAAGTAAGTGCTCTTATCTGCAATTACTGCTGTATACCAAAGGAACACACTCATTCTAAAAAATAATTAAAGGAACAAAAACTTTATATTCCGACGAATTAACAGTAATGGATAACGTAGGTCTATCAGACCGTACCACAGTAGCCGTGAAACATCAAATCATCAAACAGTCGGATTCCGTTACACAAATCAGCGCGTATCGGAAAAGATATCATCTATCTGATATAATTCTTTCGATTCATTGGCCATGTTAGGTTGGGATTACATTTGCGAGACCTAGGAGGAAATATGGCAAACATTTTCTTGTTGATTATTTCTTCGTAATATTTCGGTTATATTGCTTTTCGGTTTATTCTAGACTCATATCGTCTGTTATTGGGATGTTTCTTGAGATATTTTTGATGAAAGATAGCTATTTTTGATATATTGACTCAGTTACAGTCTGGGCGTTGGCAGAAAAAGCTAGGGTTCTCCTTGAAAAACTCTAACAATCTTCTCGTTTATTCTTTACTATTGATTCATAAACTCTTTAGATTTTAAAGAACAACGAACGAGTTCACTTGTCTTCGTGGAAATCGGAAAACAATATCTGTCCCAGAAACAAGTCCGTGTTTGAAGATACGATACTCATAACATCACGTCTGTAATACCCGAAAGGTTAGGCAGAGGTGTCCTTAATAGAACACCCAAATTTCACTAGTTATTTTTTAGTCATATGTAATAGGCTGCGTGCTGTGGCTTCTACTGAGAAATAACTGATGGGAAAACCCAATAAAACTTTTTTTTAAAGAAAACGTACACTCTAGGAATATCTCCAGTATCGTGGGTGCGTTTACAAACATTTAAACTCGCATACACAAACAGCCCGACCCCGAACAACAACCTGTCGGTCACACAAATATTTATTCCGCACGGAGATCGAACTCGCGACACACAGCGCAGCAGTCGATTGCTCAGCCACTGCGCCAATGATGTCGTCGCTTTTGGCCAGCGCACTTGAACGAGAGTTTTAAACGAGATTCAAATCAAATCAGGTGATTTATCATGCAAATGGCCTCAACAACCTCCCTCTATGGGTTATGGGTTTATTAGATTTCGGCTCCATCCCATCTCGATGGGTGTTTACACATCTACCCTCGTTTTGATGTTGTTTGGGGCCATCATGTAATTTTTTTTCTGTATGATTTGAATAAAAGAAATTGTGTTACCAAGACACTTTATTTATTAACGTATATCTTATTGCCACAATCAAACTCAAATTCAAAGCATTTATTTCAATTACACAATTACAGGCAGTTTTGAACCGTCCGGCACCGCAAGATGATTTCCGGCCACCGTAGATGCGGGCCTGTGGACTTTGAGCAACCGCCTGCCGGGGATGTAGGTTGTTCGAAAGAGACACCGCGGTCCTGGAACGTAGAGGGCAATAGAAGGAACATGGGTGGGTTTCAGTCAGTACAAGTATATTTGATGATTGCCCATACGCACAAAAGGCACTTTTGAATGTCAACAAACTTGTGAAAGTACTGTAGTTGCCCTTTCTAAAGCGTTGTATCTTACTAATATTATAAATGCGAATGTTTGTGAGGATGGATGGATATATGGATGTTACTCTTTCACATCAAATCGGCTAAACGGATCTTGATGAAATTTGGCACAGAGGTAGACTATGGTCTGGAATAACACATAGGATACTTTTTTTCGATATCACGCGGCGTAAGCCGCGGGTGCCAGCTATCTTAATAATATTATGTTTCTCTTTCACGTCAAAACGAATTCCAGACCATAATCTTATGGTCTGGAATAACACATGGTTACTTTATATGGATTATACTGTGAAGCAATGATAATTAAAATCAATGATTAAACTTTCCAAATATTATTTTCCTTTTACTTTACTAGTACGACCGTAGGCGTAGGTCAATGGCCGATGATAATAGGTACAAAAGATATTAATTATCATTGCGCTGATTACATGAAATACTTTTTCCAAAAGTTCTTGCCTACTGGAACAATAACTTACCTACTACTTACTAGACGTAGAGATACCTACCTAATTAAACAAACTAACTTGGAAATAAAAATCTCTCCGCTGATTCCAGGGTTGTCACACGAATTTCGTTCGAAAATGTAAAATGTATTTTTCCCTAAAAATATAGGTACTATTTGAAAACCTGAGAAAGACTGCTTATCACCTTAGTAGTGTCATTGCTTCTTTTTTATGTTTTTTGTTGCGTTGGTTTATTTATTTTGTTATTATAAAAATAATGTTCTGTTCACCCCTGTTATAACTGTTTATTTTTCTTTTTAATGTTAAAAGAAGTCAATTTCTAATAATATTCGGAAGCAAGTTATTTCTAAACAGCCATCAGGCGCCATTTTTTTTTCTTTTTTGGGGTGGGAAATCATCAAATAAATTCCCCCGCTCTGGGTGGAGCGGGGGGGGGCGTGTCAGGCTTTTACTGACCAAAACCCACCCATGTTCCTTCTGTTGCCCTTTACGTTCCGGGGCCGCGGTATCTCTTTCGAACAACCCGCAACTCCGGGCTAACCCCGGGCGCCTACAACATACTTGCTGTTTGTAACTGGAATGTTAGTTATAAATAACTACAGCTCTCGAATAATTCGTTAGCCGTTTTCAGGCATTTCTGTAGATCCTATATAAGGAAATTTCAAGGTTAGGCACCGTATTACATACAGTATTAATAAGATTAAAGCATGTTCACGTATCAGGTGCTGCTACCTATCACCTTAAGTGTTGCAAGCTTCAACATTTATTATTAAACTGAGGGATCCTCACGTTTTTGAAACTCAGTGTTGAATGGTGCTAAGATTTTTCGCACACTTTTCATTGTGTAATGTTTTTGAATAAGAAGTTAAAACTCTCTCTTTTGCCCATTTTGAGGTGGTTAAAATTAAGATCTCATGGTCACATACTCCTAATTATTTATATAAAACTAGCTGCACCCCACGGTTTCACTCGCGTGGTGATGGAATATACAATATAAACATAAAACAATATATGTGTTATTCTGATATGTAATGTAAATAATATGTAATGTGTATATATATTATTGTAAAGTTTCATCAAAATCCATTCAGTAGTTTTTGATCCTCACAAACTTTCGCTTTTACAATATATTTTTTTGGGATGAGATCATCATCTGTCTGTGGAGTGACTAGCTATATCCGATCCACATTCTAATAATGGTAATACGAAATCCCTGGGTGAGACTGGTTCAAGTTGTTAACGATGTCCAATCCTGAACAAGATTCCTCGAATTTTCTTGAAAGCAAATCGAGCCGGAAAATGCGTTTTATCGCTCTGTCGGATTTTCATTCTTGCTGAAGTAAGTAGCTTTGAACTATTTATACACCCCTTACTTTTGTGATTTCAGATATAATAAAAATAGAACACCCTATTACTAAGAAGATTTTATAAGAAGACTAGCTCGTGTTAAATCCGGCGTAACACAGTTCCCCCTTTCTTGATTTGCAGGTACCTGTTATCTGTAGTTTTGATGATTTATTATAAAAGCAAACCTAAGTTTTCCATATTCTTTCTCCCTCATTTCTCACTTAAAAAAAAACAATTGGCCATGTCAGTCTCTAGGGTCCCAACTATCTCTGTACAAAAATTCATCAAAATCAGTTACGCCATTTAGGCACGAAGGCGTAACAAACTCACTTTCGCTTTTATAATGCCAGTTAGAATTACTGACGAGAAAGAGTTATTGTTATTTCTGGCGCCCTTCAAAATACTTTCCAATTAGAATATGCGAGTCAAATAAATACTTTTATAAAGCAGTAAAAAATATACGTAACAAAAAATACTAAATAAATAAATATTATAAAGTGAGACGTATCTGAAATTAATTAGCCTTGTACTATACTAAAAAGATCCCTTTCAGCATGGCGCTATAAAATTTAGTTTTAATTTACAGCGCTGGTATTCTAGTGGTAGTTTCTGGTGGGCCAACTGAGAGTGCTTTTTGCAAATATATTAACCAAAATTCTACACGATAATTGCATTTTCAATTAAAAGTTCGACGTATTTTGTAACGTTAACGCTGCAAACTCGTCTCTGATCTCAACAATTTTCTCACAAAATGTTGCTTAGTATTTATCTCGGTACCTCTTTCTATTTGTCTCCATTTTTTTATGTAATGTTCAAAAAGGAGGTAAATATCATCATCACATTATTATACTTATATGTGTACTTATATTTAGGTTAAGACATTCATACCTATTTTAGTTATTATTCCCTTCCTCCTTCTCTTTCTTCACACACGACTGTCTACGTTTCTTTTCTTCATATTTTCTCTCACAGGCCTGCTGGTAGAAATTTCTTTAAAAATAAGCTGTGCCTTTGTACTCCATGTTTTTTAATGTTTTCTTGTGATTTCTCCTGTGTGTACATGAATTATTAAATAAATCATCTGCTTAGCCAACTATGTTGGGGTCCGCTTAAGTCTAACAGAATGCAGCTGATTATCAGTATTTTACATGGAGCGACACTCGACATATTATTATATGACCTTCACAACCCAGTTAGTACTGGGTAATACGGTAAGAATGGTCGGAACACAAATATCTATATAACTTGTACATATACTTACCTATTTTAAAATAGAGTACTATAGAGCATTCACGTAACGTGCCCTCTAAAACAAATGCTAATATAAGCTATTGATTCCCTAGCGTGTCGTTTAGAAAATCTTTTACTAACATCGACCAAATTCTTTCAGTCTTCATTACATTATCAGATTATTTTCTGAATTTCGTTTACATTTCCAGTTAAGTAGGTATCTACTGATTCGTTTTGAGAAAACAAGGATTTTCTTAAGTCAGTGTATATTTTCGGCGATTATTAGATACCTATACAGTATACACAATCATTTTACGGGTCGGATATGAGTTTCTTGGCGAAAGCGAAACTTGTTTAGGATATATTTTAACAAGTAGAATCTTTTGACGGATTTAGGTTAATACAACGCCAATTCAACAGCTTGTGTTTGGGAATTATGGACTCATTTAAAATTATTCACTTTTTTATTATATTAGGTATTTATTTCGTGTAAAATAATCGCATATTTATACATCTATGAAAAAATCCCTGGGCTAACAACCGTTAAACTAAGTCTAAAGATCCTCATTTTTAGTCAGGACTAAGACTAAAGATCCACTTCTTTAGTCAGGACTAAGAAAAAAGATTGTCATCTTTAGTCGTATAGCAATGAATGCTCTATGTATAAAATATTACGGAACATAACATTTCTCAGACTGTTGATCGCACCCAAAGCTCAACCAGTTGATTCTTCCCAAGCAATAAACACGGCTTTTGCCCTACAAGCTCGGCTTTACCTTTAAAATATGGGTCGGTAAAATTTAACAGCGCTTTTAACTGCCAGCTCGCCGATACGTAACCGCGACCTCGTGTCAAAACAATGTCGGAAATTACGGGAAAATGAAGATTATAATTTAACCCGGGTTAAAAAATGAGAGCTTTATTTTAATTGTGTTAATTTACATCGTCCTGTATAAAAGGCAATCAGTGTTATTACGTCACGCTGTCGCATTTCAATTGGGAAAATACGCGATGGGATTTTCTCTCTGCAATACTTTGATCAGATTTAACCGGTACACAAGAGGATACCACTCAGCCACCTTGTAATCTGTAAATAGCCTCGACGACTCCCTTGGGGTACGTTGAGGTAAGTAATCTCGGTTAAGAATCACTCGGCAACAAATCTTACTTTATTATTTTAACCAGATTTAATCTACATTAACATGGATAACGATTATTTACGCGGCGATCTTTTCATTATTTTATAAATATACTAGCTTTTACCCGCGGCTTCGCACGCTTTTAATTCGGGGTAACAGAGTTCCCCTTTCTTGATTTGCAGTACATGCTACTTGTAATAGCAAAGCTAAGTTTTCTTTTTTATTCCTATACCACTTAAAAAAATAGCCTATGTCCGTCTCCTGTGTCCCAACTATGTCTGTACCAAAATTCATAAAATCGGTTAATCCATTAAGGCGTAAAGAGGTAACAAACAAACTCACTTTCGCTTTTATAATATGAGTAAGGATTACAAACCAACTCTTAAGCAAATAATATAACCCAAGACAGTAACTTTTGCCTGAAATTGAGATAAAAGAAAGCGGGACAGTAATTTAGCTTGACGAATTTGACTTTTTAATGTCTTAAATCTGAATAACCTTAATTTTCATAGAAGTCATTTACTAAAAATGTTGGTACTTTTGTAGCTTAGAAAGTTTTAGAACAATGTGTGATTGCTATTTTATTTAAAAGTATTCTAATTTTAAAATATGTTTAACATCGTGTCACTAAACATTTAATTTGTTAAGAACTACATTTTTATAGGTAGACAAAATTTGTGTCAAGATTTTTTACGGTATGGCTCGTTTGAAGATAGTGATAGAAAAATAAAAATAGTTGATGGTTTATCGCCAACGTAAGACATAAACTACGAGGACTTGTTTTACGATATACCTATCTAAAGTGTCTTCGGCATTTAATGGTTTTATCGCAAGGCAGATTGCAAGAAAAAAGTTGTTGACTTTTATCTACACTGCAGAATGTAGAAGAAGATAATGGTTAAAAGAAACTACGGCATTCGATAACATCGAAGCATGAGTTATAGGACAACTACCTATATTGATTCACACTGAATTCGTAATTTTATATCATTTTATTACACAAAAAGGTCACAAGGATAGGTGACATTCCGGGCCGATTCAAATATTGGCTTGGGCTCAAAGCCGCAAATAATATCTATTGGAGCATAACACCCGAGTATGATTTGGGGTTTCACACCTACCTAAACCTTATTACCTATTATAGTACAATAGACTAAATTAATAAATGGTTATAAGTCATCGGTCGTTTCGAGAATGTCACCCCCAGTAATGCCAACTCATCAAAAAATACTGATACGTTTTGAATTTTAAATTTTGAATTCGGTGAGAATATTTTTAGTACGATGTCTCGTTGGTGTGCTGCGCACGTATCGTTATGAAGAAGAGCATGCAAAAATACTTTCTGAATCCTATGTAATATGATTATTTTCTCATTGAAATACATACATTTCGCAGAGAGTTGCACGTGTTTATAATTTACATCATTGATTGTGATTTTACACTTTGTAACGATGAAGCTGAGGAATTATAGTTCACAGTTGGATTTAATCCTAGCTGGTTGAAATGAACATTGTATTTTACAAATACGTTTTGTTATTTGACTGACAGAGTAGACACTCTGCTAACGTTAAAAGGTCGTTTTTTCATCAGTCTTTTAAAGTAGTTGAGACTACTCAGAGAAAACAGCCAAAACAAACTCAGAAGTCATAGTCTCTTTTTAGGTCCAAACAAAATTCTTGGTCAAATAGACCATTTCAGACACTAATCTGCATAGTATTCATGTAGACTATGCAGATTAGTGTCTGAAACTGCAGATTACTATCGGTCTTTTTAAGAAAGAATCACACAGATTTAAGTGCAATATTATGCTCAACAACTCTTCTTTTTAAAACATTCGCTACCTCTTTTTTAATTTTATTGACACTAACTTACGGTGCTTTCTTTGTGCATGATATATAATTAACGATATTCAAACAACCAATGACCTAAGGATGGCCACTTATTATTGTCCATTACACCATTAATTAGGTACCAAAAGAGTCATACTTATTAAAAATCATAATGGAATAGTGGTTTCATTAAAACAAACATAGAACAGATTTTTAACTTATTTATTCAATATGTGCACAGTTAACGAGTAGCTCTGAATTATTTATACAACTTATTACATAGTTACTCAATATTTCAGGTTACATTTCGTTTGGATACACTCTAGTGCTGACGCCTAAAATTAGCAAACTAAAATCGATGAGTCTGGGGTTCCGATGATTATTCTCGTCGCCGCATCGGCTAAAGGTCACGGGGGTAATTAGGGCAGAGGCGGAGGATAAAACCAACATAATTTACGTTATTATATTGGTATTATTGTTTTTCTCTGTGTGGCACATGGGGTATGAAACATTTAAACTTTTGAATTTGGAATTTTTTGTTAAATGTGAATAATTAAATTAATCTCGAAATACAATTTAAAAACAAACCTTTTTCATAAAACATCAATTATCTACATTGATTTTAGTAAGAAATAGCTTGAGGAAAACCATTTTTCCAGAATTATGAAGGATCGGTAACTGAGAAGTATAACGCAAAATTAGATTTTGATCGAAAGTGATTTTTCGTTCCACGTGAAAATAAATTACGCGTACCGTCTGCAGGGAAATTCAAGATGGCGAAAGTTCTAATTTCAAAGCCTGGGGTATTGGAAACTGAAAATTGCTTCTCAAGTTACTGTAACTTAATATACAGCCTACATCAACCCAATCAGCCGTAATACATAATATTTAAGGTGAACACTTAATGACATACCACTAGTAAACAATTTTCGCAAAAAGCTTGAACATTAGAAACACAATCTTTAGATTTTAAGAAAATCAGAAATTAAAAATATATAGGTATTATTTTACACGTATAAAAACAAACCTATTATTTTAGATGTGTAAAATAAGGTTTTTTTTACAAAAAAAAATATTACGGTGTTTTTTTAAGCTCCATACACACTACAGTACCGATACTATTATTATCATTTCGATACGACAGGCTTATGATAATAATAAGTACAGATAATTTCACATAAAATCGAAATGGAAACATATTGAGCGCAGAGTGGTAAGCAATACTATACGAAATAATATTATATTTTCTTACAACTGATGGGGTACTTATTTCTAGAACCGTTTAATCCAGTATACGAACCTATATGTCTAAATATACATACAAGATAAAAATGCTATTCAGACCATATTTACAGAACTAAGAAACATTTTATACGTACATTTAACTCTACATGTAACCTGGAAGCACACAGAAATATAGATAGATACACTTTTATTACAAATTGTTTAATATCATACATGTTTTTAATGTTTTTTTTTCATAAATAAACTTTTTGCTGTTTATAATATCTATGGTCGAGCTGTTTATTTTATTACATAATCTAGTTTTGAATGAATCTTTAATTTGTAGACATGTATAATGTGTTAATATTTACAAGATGCCATTTCGTAAAACAATTGATTATGATGGTAGCCATTAGAGCAAGTCTTCCAAAATGGAATCTGTGTTTACGCAGACGAAACGGGTTGTTGTTCACTGAATTGTAACAGAATGGTTACATGTCCGTAACGTTCTAAATTTAAATTCCATATTATTACCCATTAAGGTTTGTTTCATTGTATAATTGTGACTCTCAATTTTATGTTAGGAAGTTTAATGGTAAGTAAGAAACACAGATTTTTTACAAAAATATTTCTCATTTTCTCTCGCCCACATCTTTCCTTTCAACAAAATATATTTAATTAGCGAGTTTACTCAGACATGCTCTATTGGAAATGGTTTGTTAATTAATACATACTTACAAAATATCATTACCATAATGTTACATTTATACATAATTTTATCGATGCCAAATTAATATTAATTAATATTTAAATAATAGTACTTATTTTTCGCTTGGATTCACTGTTAATTAAAAAGGAGTAAATACTCCGCAGTTAATATTTAGTTTACGCCGAAAGAAAATAATGTTCTACATTTTGACAGCCTTATTTCATTTAAACATTTGCCCCAAAATATTTTTATGTTCACATTTCAAAGGGAAAGCTGTTACAATAGCTATTGTCCGTATAAGTAACAACACGTTAAATGTTATCGCAACATGGCGGAACTTTTGAAAACATCATCAGATAAAAAGTGCCTACGTGTCACAAAAAAGAACATTCAAACATAATTATCCATGTGAATCTGAAAAAAGGTTACGTAATTTTCCAAGCGAGTATTCTGTCTGCGAACATTAAACTTAAAAACCTTTATGTAGCGGAATGGATGTATAACGAGCATATAGCACAAAGATGTCGATATTATCGCGCCTCCCCTGGGGTTGGGGCATTAAAATGAAATTTGCGCTCGTTCGAAGAAATAATCTTTACAACATATCGACAGAGTAACAATACTTCATCCGTAATGTCTCTTGCTTACTTACGTAGCTTATCATTTATTGTCACCCAATATGAAGCGTGTACGGCGCGCCTAGTACCGCCTGGTCCTCTCGTTGGCTACATTGTCGGCGATATGTATTGTTTCTATCATCACTATACACATATATTACAGAAGTGTTCACTTTTGTTCACGTGATGGGCGAGCACGACCCATCGACACACTTGAGTCCTGGCTCACACGTCCCACTGAATCCACCGCAGTCTTCCCCTAACGTCCTCGCGCATACTTTACAGCATCTGAAAAGAGAAACATGTCTTAAAAAATGTTAGAAGACATTTTTTTATGAAATGTAGGCCTAAGCCATCGCGGAAACACGGTGGAGCACACAGTGGCGATCTGCCCAGCGTGGGCGGAGCACCGCCGTGCCCTCGTAGAGGCGATCGGCGGCTGCGATCTCTCGCGTCCGGCCCTGGTCCAGGCCATGGTCCGGAGCGAGAGGGAATGGGAAGCGGTCACCACCTTCTGCGAAGCAGTAATGCTAGCAAAGGAGGTGGCCGGGCGTCTGAGGGAGAGAACATCTGCCCAACCCAGCCGCCGCGGGAGACGCCCATGGCGCCGGGCGCCGCGAGACGACTTCCGGCCACCGTAGATGCGGGCCTGTGGGCGGTGAGCAATGGGTAGTTCACCGTCCGTCCGTCGATTGACGACAGGCCGTGTCGACGGCGCGTTCGTGTTTCACGCGCGCCTCAAAGAGAGTCAGCAAAGCAGAGGGGCTTGCCAGAGCCTCTGCCTGCCGGGGTTGCGGGTTGTTCGAAAGAGATACCGCGGCCTCGGAACGTAAAGGGCAACAGAAGGAACATGGGTGGGTTTTAGTCAGTACAAGTCTGACATGCCCCCCCGCTCCGCCCAGAGCGGGGGAAGTCATTGGATGATTTCCCACCCGAAAAAAAAAAAAAAAAAAAAAAGCCATCGCGGGAGAAGCTCCGGGCATCGAGTGCCGCGAGTCGGCTCCCGTAGACGCGGGTCTGTGAACGGCGAGCAATGGGGAGCTCACCGTCCGTTCCTCCAGTGATATCAGACACTGTCGACGGCGCGTTAGTGTTCCATGCGCGCCTCTAAGAGATGTCAGCAATGCAAAAGGGCCAACCAGGACCACTGCCTGCCGGGTTTGCGGGTTATTCGAAAGAAATACCTCGGCCCCGGAACATAAAGAGCAATGGAAGAACATGGGTGGGTTTAGTCAATACAATTCTTACACTCCATCCCAGAGTTTAAAGCTATTTGATGATTTCCCATCCCTAAAAAACACCATCGTGTCTACAAAATTCCACTAAGTAATTTAATTTACTTTGTTAATTGAAACTATGGATTGCACGGATATTAATAGTGGTTTCACATACTGCAAAAACATATATTTAAAATTGTACAATTCCCAGCCGTTCAGCGTTTAAGCTCACTCACCCGAGTATTGTGATATTTTCGACATAAAGTGAATTAATATACTTTTTAATATTCTCGATGTTTTTTCGATAATGCGGCGAATTACGGATTGGAATAATAACTTTAACCGTATGTAACGAACTGCTACAAGTACTTTTAAAATACTTATTGGGTTACTAAGAATTGGTACCGGGGCCTTGGCGTTGACGGGCGTTTGTACGTTAAAAGAGTATGTAAAAACGTAGCACTGGCAACCCAATTCTGCCTTACCCAAGAGAAAAAGGCGTGAGTTTAAATTCATGTATAAAAAATGAAGTGCTAACATCCAATAAAACACGGCATGAATCCGTAATCCGCAAACAATAAACTAAAAAAATGATTCTCAAAGTTCAAAGCAAAAAATAGCAGACACAAAACTTCAAGATTGCTTTTTGATTTTTTGTTTATATTTATAAATCGTGGCGAACAAGTTTGCCGTCGGCTCTCAGTAATTGCATTAGCCGTTCGGCCGACTTCCTATTTTTGAAGATCACGGGGAAACTTTCCTGTAAGTGGATCATCCCTTGGCAAAGTCACGAAAGTTTTTCGGTAAAAGCCAATGTAATTACCTGAAGATAGAGATTTTGCGTCACAGACTAATTTGGTAGCACAAGAAATAATATCTTTGTGGTAAAGTAATACATTTTTATCGTTTATTGGAAATGGTTTGGCCTGGAAATGTAATTAAAGATTGTCTTTTCTTGATAACATATGAACGGTGACTGGTACGGACAATCCTAATGGTTAGATCGGTCGGGCAGTTATCTCAGAAATAAAATACTGCACCAAAACTCTGCAGATACGTCTTTCGTTTTGTTATTTAATTTTCTGATAAACGTGATATTTCTGTTCTTTATAGATCTTACCTGTGACCTATTAAAATAGCCTATTGACCTGTATCCAACGCTACGGCGAAAGGCGCCCAACTAGCAACAGTTAATTTTAAAAATAGTGTCTTATAGCCAGACTCACGTTGTTGGATTCAATACACTACCATTGATTTCTTTTTGAAAAAAATATTTTATGCCGTTAACTAGAATCGTCATTGACTAGCCTAGACTGATTCGATTCCTGCACGGAGCAGATTCTTTTGTTTTTTTTCTTGTATGACCAACAAATAGTTGTTCCAGGTCTGGCTGTTTGTGTATGTTTGTAAACCCACCCACGATACAGGAGAAATAACTAGTGTGGGCAACGTTTTTTTTTTTAAAAAGAAATGAAAGACTTTTAGTTTTACAGGTACAGGCAAATACACACGTAGCTCACACTACGTCCGCATTCGTACTTTTTTTAAAAGACCTCTTTGTTTAGTATTCCTTTATTACGATCTTTGATCTTCTATACAAATATAATGATTCCCTTTTTAAATATTTAAAAACAAAATTCTTCAATAACAAAACTGTTCCTATTTCAAAAATATATACTTCTGTTTTCCACATTGAACGAGTTGTTCTGGAAAGCTTATCTCTTCATGTATTTCTGAACGGTTCCCTGTTACATTTTTCACACAAATCCTATGCCACGTTCGACCATTTTGTTTCGTATATAAGAAGGATGGAAGGGGTATGTCTAAATAAAATATACGTTTCAAACGTGTCAGTGGGTTCGCTCTCCATATTTTGTTATAATTCAAAGTACGCACAAGTTTTTAATAATTTCCTGTTACTGAAAATATAGCATGACGGTTGTATTCAAAAATAGTCTCGAAAACACAATGTAAATGCATTTCTACTAAATAATAATATACGTCGTTTGAAAACAATTTTCCAACATGGCGTAATCAAATTAACTTTATTATTTCAGTTCGTTGTTGCGCTTCTCAGTAAGCATAAAATAAATGTTTTCAAAGCCAAAACTTGCTGAATAAATGCACGATTGTCATAGTCCATGTTGATTTTGATAGTTCTGTTATTATTGTTGGATTCAATACACTGTTATTGTTTTTCTTTTTGAAAAGTTGAATTTATACCGTCAACTAGAATCGTCATTTAAATGGATGGTTAAAAAACTCAACATTACTTCACGCCTGTATTTATTGAAAAGGTTAAACAGAGTTGTACGTCTACACTCACGTCTGATCATGGGCAACTAAAGTACTTTTACGTGTTATTATGCATTGTGTATGGAACTGTAGCTTCATTCTTTTATTTTTTGTTGACATTCAAAAGTGCCTGTTATATCCAATTGAAATAAATGGTTTTAGTTTGAATTATTTCTTATGCCTATATATATGATGAACAACCAGCTACTACTGGAGAATTGATGATGGGATAATCCAGTAAAACTTTGCTTAACCTAACTTTGATTCCGCTGCTGGGGATGCAGGTTATTTCAACCTAATACTTAACAGTATATGCGTCCACTAGACTTCTACGCTAAATTTTAATCAATCTAAGCATAACATTTTGAATTTAAATAAAACACTCCTTTTTGAAACGCATGACCATTTAAGAACATAGCAATAATAGTATTTACTGACTTAGATCACAAAATTACACTTATTTTTGAATTAATTAACTTTCAATGATTAAATACATAAATTCATGACTATTTCCTTCCTCCTTTTGCCTCGTCATCATTTATACTTCTTTTCAATTACTCACGCCGGTTGCAAATAATACGCACCAGACCTTGTCAAAGAAGCTCACCATAAGGTCAGTATATGTCCTCCTGGCGATGCCATTCTCATTTATCTTTTTAAAATCTTATTTTTATAACAAAACTCTTTGAGACATTTTCCTTTCAAAAGCTTCTAGGTCAAGGGAAAGTAATTTAATTGATTCTATTTTCGTCAAAATAAATTACTTGGACACCGAGACTTAATAAAGGACTAATTAACAAAAGAGTCCCTCGATTCTCGATAAGATATTTATGGAGTTCCGTTTTATAAATGTATCCTTAATTTAGGTACTACATAGCTAAACACACGCTCATTCCCATGAAGATAGGCACAGAACAACTAGCCACCTCTGTTATAGAAATAATCATCATCTGCCTAGCCTTTTCCCAACCATGTTGGATCGGATTGATTACTAATGTTTTTTTTTTTTAAAGAAATATTTTCCCCACCTAGGAATTTCCTCTGTATCGTGGGTGCGTTTACAAACATTTAAACTCACATACACAAACAGCCAGACCCGGAACTACTTACTACCTGTAGTTTTAACAAATATTTGTTCCGTGCGGGGATCGAACCTGCGACACGCAGCGCAGCAGTCGATCGCTCAGCCACTGCGCTAACCATGTCGTCGTTTTACATGGAGAGACTGTCTATCTGACCTTCACTACAAAGTTAGTACTGGATAATACGATATCCTTGGAAAGTTATAACTGGAACGAAATAATAACCTCTTTGATAGAAATATCTATACTAATATTATATAGCTGAAGAGTTTGTTTGTTTGTTTGTTTGAACGCGCTCAGGAAGTACTGGTTCGAATTGAAAAATTCTTTTATTGTTGGATAGTCCATTTCTTGAGGAAGGCTATAGGCTATATAACATCACGCTACGACCAACAGGTGCTGAGCAGCGTGGGTGAAACCGCGAGGAACAGCTAGTAACTAGATATTTCCAACCAATCAAATTGTGCCTAACAAATCAAGAAAAGGAATTAAAAATTACTTTCGCTCCCAATGAAGCCATCCGTTACGCATTAAATATTTCCATAGAAAATTCGAGGCTATTGTTTCGCAAAAAATCTCGGTCCCTTTTTCATAATCCTTGAACAGTTCCTACTAAGAACCTTTAAAAGCATACTTATAAAATAAACTTCTTTTATAATAATTATTAAGTACTTCCTTTTTACTTTGGAATTAAAAATTTAAGAACTTGCGAAGTAAGAGGGTTAAAAGTTAAAGGGACATGACTCGATAAGAGGTTACAAGGGTGAAATTATCTAGGTATATTAATATTAATACGAGGAAAGATTTGTTTGTTTGTATCGAATAAACTCCAAAAGTACTGGACCGATTTTAACCATTTTTTTCCAAACACTAAAATATAATGAAGAGGTAAGATTTGTTTGATTGTTTGTATCAAATAGGCTCCAAAACTACTGGACCGATATTAACGATTTTTTCACTAAAAGGAAGCTACATTATCAGGAAGTAACATAGGCTATACATACTATACAGCAACTAAAGACGCGGGTAAAACCGCGCAAAACAACTAGTTAGCTATAAACCGCTTTCACTTGGTTACTTAATGAAGTTTATACACTTATCGGTTACCAATAACTTTTAATTAATCTGTGGAGTATACTGGAAAAACATATTTAGCTTACTCATTTATTGAATAATTTAATTAAAATAAATTAAAAAAACTAACTTATACATAGACTTAAAAATAGCGTCAAAAAATCGTCCTCAACGCTGTCAATTGGTAATGTACCCAAAAGACTGGCCGCATTGCCACGTTGTGTGGCAACGTTTAGCCTGTGGCCAAAGTAAAAGCCAGACCTTGGGTCACTGAAAGTGTCAACTAAACGTTTAGAAATATCCTTAAAAAGGCTGTAAGCACAAGGAACTCACTGTCCCAGAATTTCAACCCCGAACGGCTCGAAATGGTATAAAGTTACCAATAGGTTAAATAATTAGTTATTCATTTATTTATTTAATTGCATAGTTAGAAAGAAAAATATGTATTAGTTACAACGATGACGTGTACTAAAAAAAAATTGAACATACAAAGCATCAATTATAAAGCATAAATATATGTTATTATTGCGTAACACACTTTTTCTCTTTTAGAATAATTCACAACACACAAAAATTCTCACCTGCAAGGATCCCAAACGACGATCCCCATCCCGGGACACCCACTGGGCTCCAGCACCTCGCACTCCCGGGGGTTGCACACGCAGTCCCACCCCCGCACGGCCCCCGCTACCACCACCACCGCCACCATCGCCAGCCAGCTGCCTCTGCTCATAGTGTTGCGAACATTTCACGAAACAGTCGCCACTACACCGCTATAGTGTCCGAGGCACATTGTCGCACATTTGTGGTTGGGATTCAGGTCGAAGGACAAGTTGTACGCATTCTGAAACAATAGAAAGAAAAAGGTTTGAACCAGAACTTCCACAGGCATCAGACCCATCAGAGATATTACTGTCCAAAAACATATATATTTTTCCTTCGGTTATGCTATGCATATGTTTTTGGTAGTGTATATGCGAGTGTAGATTTGTGTTAAAGACAAATCTGCAAAAACCATATTTAAAAAAAAAAAAATGCTTGCTTTCTATGAGAGAGAGAGAGAGAGAGAGAGACAGACAGAGTAACACGCGCACGCCGCGCCGTTTGCAACTATAGCAAAAAGTGTCGTAACAACTTCTGGTCTTATTTTTTCCCGTATAGTCCCCTTCCGCAACGCGCCATAAGGAACTTCGTTCTAAAACACTGTACACCTTTTTCAAAAGAAGTTATAGTTATAACGAATTAAAATCGGTTTTAAGCGGAAACCGTATAAGATTACGTGCGAAGTTAATTATTAAATAAATTCTTAATCAGTTTCAAAGAGGTTGATTCTGCTTGAATTGACGATTTCCAGTAAACATTTAAATTGATGTTAATTCCTGATTACAATTACCAGTTGAATCCTTTCATAAATAAGACATTTATTGCAAAATGGAAGTTGATTAACATTACCTAATACTTTAATGAACGCCATAGCAAACAGCAACCGATTTCCTTGAGATCTGAAGGTCGTCTTGCTCCCATCTTAATATAATATTACTTCAAAGAGATTAAATAACACCAACGCGATAAGCTTGGAAAACCCTCCCATTGAAACAATTTAATTTTGAACACAAATAAGTACTCGAATTTCAGAAGTCGTTGAATTAACGAAGATCGAAGTAAATATTTCATTAGGCTTTTAGTACAATAAGTAACCTTACCTCTACTAAGTATGCCTACCCATTTTGATATTATAATAGTTAGATTTATTAAACTAAGTTAAGTCAGGAGTCGCAGCAGAGGGCCCTGCCAGGGCCACACCCTCTTGGTGTTGCGGGTTTTTCAATAGACATAGCGCGGCCTCGACAAACACAAATGGCAGAAGAAGGAACATGGTTGAATTTAAGTCAGTTAAAGTCTGACACTAACCCGACGGCTCCACCCAGAGTGGAGTAAGTTATTTGATCATTTCCCTACCGCGAAAAAAATAAATTAAACGTGAAGTGCCACCAGTGTGAAAAGTGAGGCGCCACCGAGAGCCTAGATAGAAGTGAGACGATCTGGACACGCATCACGACGCCTAATATAAAGTGGCGCAGGAGAAGAATACCTGGAAGGATATAATGAGGCCGTTGCTCGACAGTTGGTCATACAAGGTCTAATAAGAAGTGAATAAATGCTTATTTTTGTACTGGTACTTTGAGTAACAAACATGAAGTAATCGAGCAAATTTTGTTGTTGTTAATAAATCAATGTTTCATTCTAGCGATTGTAGTTTAGTCATAGACTGAATGTATATTTCTATTTTTAATTATATTGGAACACCTATGTTTGTAGGTAGGGAATGGTTAGTAAATTGCTTAGTCATGAAAGCAAAAAAACATTTAAAATATGAAACATAAGATTTAAAAGATCTAAATCCAAACTCATGTTTAAACAAAATAATAGTTTTACATATAAAACCTAATTAAATTCTCAAATAATTGCTCAGGGCGTATTCATGTTAGACAACCTAAAATTTAAACTAAATCTTTATCAAACAAGACAGGCATTAAATATGTGTGTAGTAAAACATAAAGGTACGCATAGTTTGCGTGCTAATAGCTAGAATCAACTTTGGTGTATGGATGATCAAATATAACAAAACAAAATACTGTACTAGTAGGAATCCGTTTAAAGTAAACATCTAACAAGGAGGGCCACGAAACGAACATTAATAGACGCTTTGTGACCTTCATTCGAAATCTTTTACTTGAAGTGAAAAGTTCTATGTTAAATGGAATTAAAAAAAACTATTCCTTCGAGATTTTATTTCGGCAGGCATATTTTTCAAACGACCAACAACTAATCAAAAAACAAAATGGCGACCATTCCTATATAATTAAAGCCTTTGCCATGACATCGTCCGAAACCGTAAAGAACATTCACTAGGGTAAAGCGTCAGATGCAATAATAAACCGTTTTCATTTTGCTTTTATGAATTCAGTGTCCTGTGGCGAAACCAAAAGCTTTTAAAATCAACTTAATTAACAAAAGGGTAAAATTTATATTTGTTTAGCTAGAATTAACGTCTATTCAAATATGTTTGACGTATAAAGTTTGCAACCGCAAACTTTACTGTTATTAGTACGTAGAAAACTTCTTTACAAATGTTTTAAAAGCAAAACGGTATTTTAGTGGCCCAGGCAAAAGGTATACATTTGGAAAGTTTCAGTTTTAGATAGGTATATCAATCCTATATTTCTAATTAAAGCGATGTAGTTTTGAAGTTCAACAGTTCTCGAGGATCCATTAACTTCTATTTGCACTTGTGAGTTTTCGATTGTAACTTACCGTATTATATTACACTAGATAGCTTTTGTAATGTATAGCCTTAGGAAAATGTGCTAAACAAAGCAATTTATAGTGGCAGTTATGAAACTAACAGTGAAATTAATTGTTGTGTTGGCAAAAGAAAATGTCATCCTTACTAATATTATGAAAGCGAAAGTGAGTTTGTTTGTTACGTCTTCACGCCTTAACGGCTAAACCGATTTTAATGAATTTTGGTACAGAGATAGTTGGGACCCTGGATACGGACATAGACTAATTATTTTTTTAAATAGTGGGAAATGAAGGAGAAAGAGGAATAAAAAGGAAAAACTTAGCTTTGCTATTACAATCAATAAGGCGCAAGGGCAAAAGCTACAGGTAGCAGGTACCTACAAATGAGGAAAGGGGAACTGTGTTATCCCGAATTTAAGGCAAGTGAAGCCGCGGGCAAAAGCTAGTCATCAATAAAATTAACTCCTCAAAAATAACTTCTTTTCTTACGAATATCTTAAACAGCTGTAATTGCCGACTAGTAATGCAGAAGTGTCACCAGTGAGGTAGGTTTTTACTTGCGGGTGGGAAATCGCCAAATAACTTACCCGCTTTGGATGGAGCGGAGGGGAGTGTCAGACTTTTACTGACTAACTCCCACCAATGTTCCTTCTTTTGCCCGTTATGTTACGGGGCAGCGATATCTCTTGCGAACAACCTGCAACCCCGGCAAGCGGTGGCGCTGCCTGGCAGATCAGGGGGTTCTGCCAGAGCCACCAACATCTCTTTGCTGACATCTTTTTGAAGTATAAGGCTTAAGTTTTATTTAATATATATTGCAAGCCTTTGACATCTACCGGGAAGCAGACCCAGATTCAAATATATATTTGAATCTGGGTCTGTTTAAAGAAGGAAAAAGCCTGACCATTTTAATACCATTGATTTCTCTGATCTCAGTCACAGTAGAGGAGCTATCAATCGTCGTAAGTAGTCAGTGAACCGAAGGTCTGACAAACAGTTTTATGAAATGGTATTGTATTACCTGGTACTAATAGGGTAGTTTCTAGGGTCAAAGTACTTGCGTTCTATTTAGTCCGTCTTTTAGATAATTAAAAAATACGTCACTCATTGCAAAAAATGCAGCAACGCGTGACTTTACACATAATTTTAATGAGCTATATCTTCGTCATTATTATTCTAATTATAAGTAAAAAATACTAATGGTTTTGGCGGTCAGATACTTAGTGGCTCTACGTAAAATTCTGGTATCCAGCTCTATCTGGAAGCCAACCCTAACATAGTTGGAAAAAGCCTTGGCAAATGAAGATGATCTCTCAGAAACTTGGTAGGTTAAATATTAAAAATGGTTCTCAGATTTTTTCATGTTAACTTTAAATTGTCTTCCTACCTTCTGGGACACATAAGCAAACCGTGCGTCGTCACCTGCAAATATTTTCACAACCTTTCTGCACAATGTCTTTTACAAAAGAAAATTCCGAGGATTCTTTTGTTTTATTTTTACTTTTCCTCCAAAACATAGGTAGAGGAAAGTCTGTGACCTTTTAACTTTTTCTATTAATATACATTATGTTTTCAGACAAGAGATTCTTTTTCGTATTTTTGGCTCTAACTGAAATACATATATAATGGAATACCTTAAAAGAATATAGCACTTAAATGGGTAATACGATATAATTATTTTTCACAAATTTAATAAACTAGTACGCTAATCAATTATTAGTTTCTTCGACGGCACGGTTGGCGTAAGGCATATGAGTTTAATTGTTTGTTGACGCACCCACGAAACAGGAGAAATTCTTGGTTTGGGGCAAAGTTTCTTTTAAAAAAATTGACTTATAAAAACTAAGAGTTTATTTGAAATGAAAAAAAAAAACAGAGTTTTATAGCCCACTTATTGCTAAAGGCTGTATTACATCACTCTTGGAACCTGAATGGGGGTGAAACCGCAAGGCACAGATAGTCATAAATAAATAAACTGTACAAGGACTATTAGGAATTTATAGACAAGTAGTTAATAAAGTATCGAATACCCTTACAAAGAAACACTACTCATAATTTACCATAGAATTTAATCACTTAGGATCAACAATATACAAAACTGATTACCACTGTATTGTTTAAAATAACTTACATCAATACACTTAAATATATCAACAAAGATGATCTCCATTTAGAAGTGCTTACATTAAAGCGATGAGGGAATAGTCGTTTACTTATATTGAACACGTTTCATGTTTAAATCAATATACATCTTATTCGTATTAACTATCTTATACTTCAGTATATTATCTTAATGTGAGATCTTTTATCTGACATTAACTTTTAGGTCTAGTTTCATCGCTTAAATATTTAGGAATGAATGTTTTTGTTGTATTTTCATAAAATTACTGGTGTTTTTCTAGTTTTGATGTGGGAATTGAACTTATTTATATAAAAGGTTTTTTTGAGTAACCAATTGCTATTGCATATTTATTTCTTCATAGGTTACCTGTAACCTAAAAGAAGATTATAGTACCTGTACTATAATCTTCTTTTAATAACACACATTATAATATTCATAAAGCTGTTGATTAATTTGGTTAATGTTAATCCCTTTTATATTAGTGTTTTTTTTTTGAGTAAAAGTTACATTATATTAGATTGTCTTCATGTTATAAAATGGGTTCATTCAATAAAAAACTTCCTCCTGGACTATCATACATTCTTATATACTCGCACTATACTGAAAGCTACATAACACAATCGGGCTTTTGCTCACCCACAACTATTCTCGCGATTACTTTCAATAATAGTAAATGTACACATACACCACCCCACACGAATGGCAGAACACAGAAAAAAAGAGGAATCCTATATAGCCCATTATGGCTACTGGGTGATTCTGGTTTGAAATGATGACGTCGATAATGAAACAGCCATTCCAGTTTCACAGCTATCTCTTTTTGACCACGTCAATATAATCTACAACTGGTTTCATACCATTATCATCTTATTACTCTTAATAATAATTTAATTTATGTATTGCAATTTGTGTATTGCTTTTGTAATCTCTTCAATTCCAAAAAATAGTATTCATTCTGACATAATATTATTGAAATTGCAAATTAATCTGACTGTATTCTTGATTTTTTAATCTTTAACAATAGCATGATTGTATAATTGTATCATGTTTCCCTTTTATTAAATAATGTATTTTATAGCATGTATACTCGATAATGTGTAAGCTGTGATTACCTGTAATTGAATGTGCATTACAGGATAATGTATTACGCAATTTTAATTAAGTAAAAAAGTTAACTTGTAATGTAACTCGTTGGTAATCCTAAAATCAATAAATTATACCACTCTTCAAAGTGAATTCAAGTACAGACGAGCCCATATCAATGGAAGCCAACTACTGCCGTCAGAATTGAGTCATTTGTCTGTGGCGAGCTTCACTTGCCGATTCATGTCCAATTGTCCATTGTTTTCTCTTTGTGTTGAATTGATGAAATATTTCTACGTTGAAGTGCAGGAGTTCTAGTTTTGTTGGCTGAAAAACTGCGATGCTACCAAACGTTGATATTTATTTGGAACTTTTTTATTTATATAACTGTTTCATATCCTTACTAATATTATAAAAGCGAAAGTGAGTTTGTTTGTTTGTGTATTTGTTACCTCTTCACGCTTTTATGGCTAAACCGATTGTCATGAATTTTGGTACATAGATAGTTGGGAACCAGGAAACGGACAAAGGCTAATTTTTATTTAAAAGAAGTGGGATGTGAGGTAGAAAGAGGGAAGAAAAGTGAAAACTTAGCGTTGTTATTACAAATCAATAAGGCGCAAGGGGAACTGTGTTACCCCAAATTTAACGCGGGCGAAGCCGCGGGCGAAAGCTAGTAGATATATAAAGATCAAATTGAAGTTTTCAATTCACTAGTAGTAGACATACCTACATGAGTTCTACACAATTTAATTCGTATTCAAGCAAATAATACAGTATCATTTTAGCTCTAATCTTGTGTAAATACACGGAGAAACAATTCAACTATAACAAAATTTAACAGTGCCTCCTCAACTCAAGCGGTCCTATATTTAGAACAATTAAAGTAATTACACAGGGGGAGAGATGAATTACTATCTCCGTCTGAAACATCTGCATAATATTACTTCAAAGACAGGTTCCAAAATGGAAGCGATGGGCGAGTAAGTCTGAATGGGCCTTAGACCTGCTGAGAGGCCTTTGCAAGACGACGGGCGACAGCTGGTATTCATCGGTCGAGTTACTGCCAAACTCGTGTACCTATAAAAGCAGAATTTATGGTTGAAACTATATCAGGACCGATTGGGTTTATTGTTACTGGACTTTGGCAGCGTGGATGACATTTATGTATCAATCTGGGCCAGTTCTACGTGTAATTCGGCTAGCTTATTGATACCAATGTTTCAATATCGTATTTGTGAATGTATAGGTAAACTGCTCTTGTGATCACATACAAAAACTCTGTTAGTCAATTACATTAACGAATGAAATAAGTGAAACTTGCGTAAAATTTTGTGTGAAACAAGGAAACGAGTAAAGCTCTCGCGACGCGTCTAGATGTTCTACGGCGTAGCCTTAACGTTGCTACGACGTAGCATACACGGTTCTACGAAAATGTTTCACCGACTCATGAGTGCTTTGAAAGCGAGTCAGTGTTATTTTGATAAATTCCAACCAAAGTTGACATTTAGACATACTTTATTTAAGGGAGATTTTTGACGAGATTTTCCTAGTAGTCTTAAGTCAACTCAAGTTTTAGATCTTACGTTCTGTGTATTCATTTAAATTCATTTTAAGTAATACTAAACAGGGCGTAAGTTGTACTTGTATGAGATTTCCTCTCGTAGTGGTGCTCAGGGCGTGGATGCAGTGAGGCATCACAGAACTAACGCCTAGCCTCTAACCTCATTTAGCGCGCCAGTCGTGCAATCAATCAAATGGAGCCTTAATCATGTCGCGCTGAGCCACACAGGCTTATTAATGTTGGTTTAATTAAATATTAAACTTAGTGAACTTGGAATAATTAAAGAAGAACCTAATCTTTGAGCCGTTTTATTAGGTCCTTAATTACGTGGCAAAAAATGTTCCCGTTGCGAGCACCTAATCCTAAGTACAAACAACTATCAAGGTAAAAATGGTTCCACCAGTTTCTTTTGGAGTACAATCAAAATGTAAATAACTAGCTTCCACCCGCGACTTGGTCTGCGTGGCTAAGTTACTTTGGGCTAACACAAACTTTGATGAATTGAAAAAAAATGTCTTTCTCTCCCTTTTTTCTTCCCCATGTCTCCCCCCAAAAATATAGCCTATGTTGTTTTCTAGGGTCCCAACTATCTCTGTACCAAAATTCATCAAGATCGGTTTGGCCATTTAGGCGTGAAGACCTAACAAACAAACAAATTCACTTTCGCTTTTATAATATTAAAATAAGTAAGGAAGTAAGGACTAGCTTCCGCCCGCGACTTCGTCCACTGCACCAATCGTGTTGTAAAAGTCGTTAGTTAATGGTAAATCTTATAAAATATCTGTTAATATAACTATTATATTAATATATCTGTTAATATGACTCCATAAACCTTAATTAATATACAAAGCTTGTTCCTTAAACAACTTCACATGCTGTAATAAACAGAGCGTTATAATTAAATAGGAAATGTTCGCACGACTGAAATCAATCAAGCGTGGCTTTCGTAACGATATCGTTATGCGACGTCGATGCACTTGCAATGTTATTACATTTATATAAGGTTTAATATCATGTGAAACTTTGATTGCTTTTGACGTGGGTAGTCAATATACTTGCAAAGATAAGATGCAATCAAATTTAATAAGGATCGACAAAGGGGGCATACTTGAGTCCCTATTTGATATTTACGCCAGAAACAAAAATGGGAGAAGACACTGGTTCCTGTAACACAGGTACAACCTAACTCAGGAATCAGGGCTTCAGTTTGCAAATGGAACACTGTTTTATATCAATAATTTTTTTTTTTTTTTTTTTTTATTATTATTATTAATATTTAAGTAGATAGCGTGGGATTTTTATGAATTTATAGGTCATTCTTACGATACCGTATGTGTGTGTATGTTTAAAAACATTAATTGTTTATTTAATAGAAAGGTTTTTTTCTCTAAATCTGCACACAAGTCTAATAGAATTGCCTGCCAGGGTTGCGGGTTGTTCGACAGAGATACCGCGGCCACGGAAGATAAAGGAGGAACATGGATGAGTTTTAATCAGTACAAATCTGACACTGCCTTCCACTCAGCCAATAGCAACACTTATGATGATTTCCCATACAAAAAAAAAATCTGGTCCGAATAATCAGCAAAAAATATAAAAAAAAACAGTTCGTAAAGTCTGACTAGGTGTATCGAAGTACTCAGAGTCCGGATAACGAAAGTCAAATATGCAGTTGCGCTAATATACTCAGAGTTGCTAAAAGACTCTTACTCAGAATTTCTCATGTATCGTGGTTGCGTTTACAAACATTTAAAGTCACATACACAAACAGCCAGACCCGAAACAACCACCTGTAGGTCATACTAATATTTGTTCCGTGCGGGGATCGCACCCGCGACACGTTGCGCAGCAGTCGATCGTTCAGCCACCGCGCCAACCGTGTCGTAACTCTCTACGCTTTAGCATTCAGTAAGAAGGTTAGAAGCTTGTCCTACATAGGTCGAGGTTGGAGTTGATTAGGGAAGCACTACAACTAGTTATAAAACCAGTCTAGCTAACTAGTTGTGGATTCCTTAGAAATGGTAATGAGAAATGGTAACCAAGCTGGTTAAAAACATATGTGGTTGATTAGATTTCTTGATTACGTAAGTTAATTAGCGGTGAGAAGTTAGAGTAGGTAATTAAAAGTTTATTTATATGATTTCAGGGTAAATCAGTCTTAACCAATCAATGAGCAGCGGGGTTGAGGTGATTACCCTGACTCACTGGGTTCTTGACCACAATAGGTAAGTGAAACACGACGGTCGGTGGCGCGTAGTAATTAAATTATAATTTACTAGCTTTCGCCCGCGGCTTCGCTCGCGTTAAATTCGGAGTAACACGGTTTCCCTTTCCTATTTTGCAGGTACTACCTGTAGTTTTACCCTTGCGCCTTATTTATTGTAATAGCAAAGCTAAGTTTTTTCTTTTCTTCCCTCTTTCTCCCTGATTTCTCCTTTTTATTTTAAAATAGCTTATGTCCGTCTCCAGGGTTCCAACTATCTGTACCAAAATTCATCAAAGTCGGTTTAGCCATTTAGGTGTGAAGAGGAAACAAACAAACTCACTTTCGCTTTTATATGTATATTAGTAAGGATTTTTCTGGGTAAGTCACCACTTACCCTATGTATGGGTAATATTTATTTATGTCATCACTATTTCTCTTTCGAGCCAGAAGATATATCCGCTTCTTAGTTTGCGGCTCACCGATTTGTTGTTTTTGTTTTGCTTTTTTTGATAAATAAACTTATTATTTACTCTGAATGTTGATGGACGGCGACCGAGCGGAAGGCCAAAGAAAAGATGGATGGATTGTGTAAGGAATGATATTAAGGAGAAAGGGGTAAATGATGCCGTGACGTCTGATAAGGGAGAATGGAAGAAGAAAACGTGTTTCCCCGACCTCAAATAGAATGGGACAAGGGCAAGAAAATGATGACTTACTCATAAAAGTGAAGGATGTGTGTGTGTGTGTCTTACACATTTTTGTATTCCTAAAAGTTAAAAAAGGAAAGATTTTCAAATCAACTAATTTGCAGTGTGTGGTTGATTTTAATTTCTTTCAAACAGAAAAAGCCAGCAGGACTCCTCTGACTCACTTATAGAACAAATTATAGTAATAGTTAGGTACGTGGTTCTTGCAGTAACAGTGACATAATTATAGGTCGATCAAGATACTTAACCAACCACAAAGTTCGTATAGCTGCTAGATCAAAATTCTAAAATCAAAATAGAATAACAATTGAATGGAGTCGAAAAGGAGCAGTCCTCATTTATAATCAAAATAGTTCCAAAACGCAATAGATTCAAACAAAGAGACAGCTCAAAGTTTAAATTAGACACTAGAACTAAACACAGTGGGTTGCATTACGCTTGCAAATGTGCTAAATTATGTGCGATGGGACATTCGAGCTCGCAGCGCCGCCAAATGGCAACTGCTGACTTAATGTTAACTTTGCTGGAGTTTTGTATATATATGTTCGAGTATGATGGAATGGCTGTTTTTCTGAATGGGTAGGCTGAGAATTGCTGAAAATATTTTTTACGACATAATGTGTAAAATTAGAATAAAAGTTAAAAATACATAATATTTATTAACAAATATTTACGTACTTTATATGTATGTACTAATTTAAAAAAGAATGAGAAATCAAATTCCATTCATGTTCTTTCTTTTGCGCTTGTTTACCGGGCCGGGGTGAAACTACAATTCTGATTTCAAAAAATCTTTTACTGATTCAAAGATACATTTATTAACGAGTGCCTTATAGATATGTTATATAATCGACTGCCATAGAATGAAATGTATTGTTCTTAAACTCACGGGTAGCACCTAGTAGGTATAAAATGAAAATTTTATTCAAGCTGTGGTCATTTTACTAAAACTTTATGCAGTTGTAAAATAAAACTAATGCCTTGTAGTTATTTTCTAAGAACAATACCAGTAAATTTATCGGTGAGTTTAGACTGACTTTCATATTATATGTACTAAAATAAAATTATTCAGAAAAATAGATAACACTCTCATATAGAACGTGTCCGTTTATTGCTCAGTAAATAACATCACAAATAGCTGCGTAAACCAAAAAGTTTTCTTACATAAGATTTATGAGTAGAACTAAATATTTGTAAAACATTGCTTGGTCTTGTTTATGAAATTCTCTACTCTTGCAACGAGCTTCCCAGTTGCAATATGTGACAAAGAAATACCTGTTGTTATATTTTACGGACGCGTTACATTAATTACAATATGCGCTGTATTAGATGTCATAAGACACAATTAATGAGACTTGTTATTGCATTTTTGTCTTAATACTAAGTTGGTTATAAATTAAGGTAAGTAATTCAGAGTGCGTAAAAGTGATTCTTGTAGAGAGCGTTTTTTTTCAGGAAATATGATACAACTAAATTAACTCCACTCGCAAGTATCCGAAACTAATTTAGTTCCGAATACTTTCACTGTCGAAGTTCTTACATGGTTTCTAGAAAGTCTATGCGCAGGCAAAATGCAGTTAATTACGTTGTAAAATGAATGATAGTTTATAAAATATTGGTTCTTTGACCTTTATTTTGGTCAAAGAACCAGCATTGCTATCTAACGTGGTAATTTTGTCCACCTTCTGTGCCCTTTTATCATTGACAACGATGTTGAAGAGATCGATATAGCTTGACTATGTCATGTAGGATTGTAACACTAGAACTATAATAGGTACATAGGGACCTGTTATCAGTTATTGCATTGATCACTTCATTATGCTGATTGTGCGGTTAAAGGGAGTACCTAAACCGCTAATTTGATTGAATCCACTTGCCTACAAGTAGCAATTACCTGCATTAGTAGTAATCACAAGATAAGAGATTTATCTATAAAGGATCTAAATTCAACTTGCAACTTTCTTATGTGACTATTTTCACATGCCTAGTCTGCTGAATTTGTTTTGCCTTTTATCATTTATATGATACGGTGTGCGATCCGTAGTAGAGAGATCAGGTTATAATAGTTTAGAATAGGTTGACCTGCCGTTCTGTGTACATGAATGCTGTTTTAAGAGCCATTGTCATACTTAGAGAATGGATAGGACTTGGCGACCTTTTCTATTTGGGAGACTATTCAAGCACGTCAAAAAGCTCCGGTAAGACATGAAAGTCAAAAATCACTATTGATTTGAACATTTTGTCTAAGCGTCGTCTAGATTCATGAGCAATGTTTCTTTTTGAACCGTATCTTTTCAGTCAGCTAAAAGAGATACGCAAATGAGATAATAACTAACGGGATTTGTTTAAGAAGTTCCTGTGTGTTAGAATAATGTAGAAAATAAGTTAATTTATAACTTTGTATTTGTATTAGTCATTGTGGTCAATAGTATAAGTAGTTGCGATGATGCCTTTTAAGTTGGTACGACTGTCATCTGATACAAACCAAAGTGTTTCGAGTTTTGCCAGTTGACGGTGTGGCGCGTTAGTTTTAAATTTAGTCGGTTATGATCGTAAAGTAAGCAAGGACATATTGTCGGGCCTACGCTGTCCTGATATACTTAAGTACGCTGTAACAACAACATTGTAAAACCAAATGATTTAAAAGAGTAACCATGGAGTTTCTTGCCGGTTCTTCTCCATGGAAACAATCAACCCAAACCGTGCACTAGAAAGTCAGTGGAATAAAGTATTTAGTTGAATTTAAAAGTGAGTTTTACTGTACGAGTCCAACATGTGTACATTATAATTATTAAGTACTAGCTTTCGCCCGCGACTTCGTCTGCGTGGCATAGTTACTTTGGGCTAATGCTAACTTTAACCGCGTGATGATTCGAAAAAAATATCTTTCTCTCCCCTTTCCTCCCCTCGTTCTCCCCCTAACCTTACTTTTTTAACCTATGTCCGTCTCCAGGGTCCCAACTATATCATCATCATCATAAAATTCATCAACATTGTTTTGGTCATTTAGGCGTGAAGACGTAACAAACAAACAAGCTCACTTTCGCTTTTACATACAACACAGGAGGAGCTCGTGGCTAAATAGTAGCAGCCACTTGGGTCGATGTTAAGGTTAGGCCGCGCTTGCCTAGGTTGGTCTGTGGATAGGTGATCCGTCACAAAGCTAGTTTCCTTCGTGCCTCGGAAAGCACGTTAAGGTGGTCGCGTTGTCATTAGTAGATCTTTAACAGTCGATACAGGTAGTCAGTGTCCCAAAATTCTGACAACTAGTCTTACCGAGGAGTATCATATTTCCCAGTAATAAGTAACTGGGTTAGACTGGAAAGCCGACCCCAACATAGTTGGGAAAAGGATAGCCCTTTCCCAACTATGTTGGGGTCGGCTTCTAGATTATGAGGACGCCACGCCACTGCAACCTTTATTTTAACCGACTGCTCCGGAAGGAGGTTAATGTTTTTGTCACATTTTGTCTGTTTTTTAGAAAGGTTCAGGCAACATAAAACTTTCGACGTCTTTTGACCATCTTGGTTTCCTCGAAAAATGTCTAGACTGTTTGCTATAAATACGATACCTTAAGAAAATGGCTTAGATGTTTAACAAATTGTTCTTGTAGACGTTTTCAACTTTTTTTTAAGAATTCGTAAGCTGACAATCAAATAGACTTTACTCCTAATTTTCATATATTATGTACCTCAAAACAATTGTTTCCATGATCATCTTTTATTCGAGTTTCTAAATTTAAGTGCTTTCGGCTCCCAAGTAACCCAGTTTCCCTACTTTATATACAGGTAGCATTTTAAGTACATTTGATTTCGTGTGAGGCTAAAGTTCACGTAAAACGTACACCGTTTAAGGGTAATACGGGTAATACATATTTTATAAACCTGCCATATCGATCGTGAAGATGCCAATCACGACAACTTATCTATACTATATAATATTATAAAGCTGAAGAGTTTGTTTGAACGCGCTAATCTCAGGGACTACTGGTTGGAATTGGAAAATTCTTTCAGTGTTGGATAGTCCATTTCTTGAGGAAGGCTATATAACATCACGCTACGACCAACAGGTGCTGAGCAGCGTGGGTGAAACCGCGTGGAACAGCTAGTGTATGTATAGTGACCACTTCTTGGGCACAAATTTATCGACTTGAATGTGGATTGCAATATTCATCAGCATTATTTATTATCCTACAATAATACTATAAACGCGAAAGTGTATGGATGTTTGTTACTCTTCACACAAAAACTACTGAATACATTTTAATTTATTTATTTATTAAGGGCATTTCAACGCTTACTCACTTACATACAGCTACAAAAAATAAAACTTTACAGTAATATAGCTTATACCTCAGAATAACATAGGCTACATTATTCATAAAGATAATTATATATTTATGAATTATATACATGTATATTCTAACACCCGCGAGTGGAACTGCGGGGCGTAGCTAGTATTATATAAACACACAAAAAAACAAATAAATTTAAGTACAAAGGTTTTGTTTATTTCTTAAGAAGAAAATTAAAAGCTATAACAAGTTCTACCCCTTACCGATTTGATTAAAATTTATTGTAATTTATCTCTTCAGGCAACTTACAATTGGGATAATTATTGTTAAATACTACTTGAAATAATCTAATTACAAATTGGCTTTGTTTATAATAAAGCTTTCCAAAAAAGTTAATTACAAAGAAGAATGTAGAAACATTTTTTTTTGTCTTAAACAGCTAGGTAAAAGTTATACTACATTTTGGGTTGATCATATTTCGTAAGTTATATTTGAGGTACATGTAATAGGGGGTGAAACAGTTGCCTTAACCCAAGAACAAATAAAAACTCAATGTCTGCTACTGAGAGTTCCTAATGGAAACCCCAAAAAAAACATTTGCCTGACTAAACTCTCCCCCAGACCTTTTTTTTTTGCGTATGGCAATTCATCAAATAACCGCACTGGCCGGATCGGGGTGGAGTGTCAGACTTGTACTTACTAAAACCCACCAATGTGCCTTCTATTGCCCTTTACGTTCCGAGGCCGCGGTATCTCTTTCGTACAATCCGCAACCCCGGAACACAGGAACCTCATGCTCAGAATGGGTCGTTCTTGTGACCACTACGCCAACAAGTCAGTCTCTTAGATAATGTCCTTCGAAATTCAAATCTATTTTTAGAAACAAAAACAGAGGTCGTATAATCAGTGGTTTTGTATGGTATCTTTTAGCCAATCAGCGAACCACGAAACTGCTCAACAAACATGTATACCTGACTCCTAGATTACAGAAGATTTTGAACAACCAGTGTGCGTATCAGGCTGCAAATACACGGAATTATATGCAGAGAGTGTTTCAGCTTGCTTGTTGAATAGTAATCTTGGTATAAGGAAGTGCCTCGGCAAATTGTATGGAAGTATATTTGAGGTTTGGACTGAACAAGGCATAAGATTAATTTGGTCGGATTTTGGCTTCTATTGCGGTGTTGTCGTTGGAACGATAAAGCTGGTTGAATAAGCTACATATAAGATGAATATATTAATTCGCGTTTTGTGTGAATACCATTATAATACCGTTAATTAACAAAATTTTATAAGACTAGCTGGTTCGGTATCCAGTTTATAGGCTATCTATATACAACATTTCGTCCAAATCCGTTAAACCGTTTGAGTGTGACGGAGTAACAAACTGTCGTCTTTATAATATTAGTGTTTTATTAAACCATTATTTAACTGATTTCAAATGTAGTTTTAGGTAGCTAAGGCGTTGGAAAGGGTGAAAGCCAGAGGGAATTTTGCTCATATTTTACTGTTATTTGTCAGGGTCGGCTTCCAGTCTAACCAACATCATCATTTTCCTGCCCTTGTCCCATTCTATTTGGGGTCAGTGTAACGTTTTCTTCTTACATTATCCCCTATCAGACGTCACGGCATAATTTACTCCTTTTACCTTCATATCATTCCTTACACAATCAATCCAGCTTTTCTTTGGCCTTCTTCTCGCTCTCTATCCATCAACATTCAGATCCATCACTTCCAGTATAACCAGAAACAGCTAAACATCTGAATTTTACATGGAGCGACTAAGTAACTGACCTCCACAACCAAGTTGGTACTGGGTTGACTCTCCGTCTATGGTACATATATTTGATTAACAAGAGCGAGTCAGTCTCGCGCAGCGAGAGTGTAAAACTTAGAGGGTTGATTTTCACAGCAAAGACTTGAGTTCCTGAGATAAAGGGTCTAAATGCAGACAGACATACAACAAAGTGACTGGGCTGACTGGTAGAAAATGCCTATGGCATTAAGTCCGCCTCTGTACTTAGCGCTTGAAGTGTTAAATAAATAAAGTAATCCAATACGGGTTCCGCTTTTTTTCATTTTAAGGTACGGAACCCTAAAAAGCAGTAAAGAGATCCTAAAACATTAAATTTACGAAAAATATCTCCCAAAAGCAGCACCTTACAGGTTCCTCCATACTTTCCCTCCAATCTATCACCCGCCTAATGTTTAAACTAATGAGCTGACACAGTTTAAACAAACAGCAGTGTAGCAGTGATTAGCACTTTATGACGTGCTATGAATAGTTACGAGGTTGTGACTAGGCGTAATTAACGCTTGACTTGTGTTACAAACATGTTTAGTTCGGTTAAATTAAGTTAAGTGTGCTAATTTTTCGCTGTGACAGTGTAATGTAAAATGGTTGCTTGTATTCATTTTCAAAATTATCTTTTTGGTATCTGCTTCCGGGGTTGCGGGTGGTTCAAAAGAGATACCGCGACATGGTTAGAGACCTTATTGGGATTTAATATATTTATTTAACTTACTTATTAGTTTTAATACGCAATTTTAATGGAAAAATTGATAATAAAATGTTTTTTTTTGTTTTCCATTTTTTTTTATGGTTGTTTTAACATACTATTTTAAACTTTTTCTGCTTTTGTTACTAATCGTCAGCTCTATGCTTTAATCTCTATATCCTTTCAACATGGCAGGGTTTTAGTCACTACTAGTCTGACGCTCCCACGCGCTCCACCCAGAGTGAGGAAAGTTATGATTGATGATTTCCCATCCGCAAAAAGGTTAAACTGCCTTGGTGATCCTACACCAATTTACCTATCTATATATTTTTATTTTACTTCTGGTATGACATTACAGATGATGGCTAGTCATAAGCTTATTTGAGTATCACCATACAGGCTGTTTTTTCTAAAGAAACATAGTAGTTACGGAATGTGTTTAAGGGTGATACAGGTGATTCTTTTATAGTATTTTTAATGTTTACATTAAATGTGTCTTATATGTTTTCGGACCGCAAAAGGAAAAATTCTAAACCCTTATTGGATCCCTTTGTTGTCTGTCTGTCTGTCAAGACCCTTTATCTCAAAAACACGCGGAGGTATCGAGTTGAAATAAAAACCATATACTTAAGTCTGTGGTCGCTTGCAGCTGTGAGAAAACAACCCTCTAAGTCTACGCAGTCCAAAGATATAGTTATTTACGTTGAAAGTTTGTACGGGACCCTTTTTTTTTTTTTTTTTTTTTTTCGGGTGGGAAATCATCCAATGACTTCCCCCGCTCTGGGTGGAGCGGGGGGGCATGTCAGACTCGTACTGACTAAAACCCACCCATGTTTCTTCTATTGCCCTTTACGTTCCGAGGCCGCGGTATCTCTTTCGAACAACCCGCAACCCCGGCAGGCAGAGGCTCTGGCAAGCCCCTCTGCTTTGCTGACTCTCTTTGAGGCGCGCGTGAAACACGAACGCGCCGTCGACACGGCCTGTCGTCAATCGACGGACGGACGGTGAACTACCCATTGCTCACCGCCCACAGGCCCGCATCTACGGTGGCCGGAAGTCGTCTCGCGGCGCCCGGCGCCATGGGCGTCACCCGTGGCGGCTGGGTTGGGCAGATGTTCTCTCCCTCAAACGCCCGGCCACCTCCTTTGCTAGCATTACTGCTTCGCAGAAGGTGGTGACCGCTTCCCATTCCCTCTCGCTCCGGACCATGGCCTGAACCAGGGTCGGACGCGAGAGATCGCCGCCGCCGGTCGCCTCTACGAGGGCACGGCGGTGCTCCGCCCAAGCCGGGCAGATCGCCACTGTGTGCTCCACCGTGTCCTCCGGGCGATCGTCACAATGGTGACACCCGGGCGCTTCCTCCCGCCCGATGATGTGCAGGAACCTCCCGAAACTTCCGTGTCCGGTGAGGACCTGCGTCAGGCGGTAGGTGAGGACGCCATGACGCCTCTCCAGCCACTCCTCAAAGAGGGGACTTACCGCCACTATTGTAGCGTGCCCTTGTACGGGACCCTTGGTGCGCGAGTCAGACTCGTATTTGACCGGATTTCTTATTCAACTACTTGCTTCCGCCCGCGACTTCGTCCGCGTGGCTTAGTTACTTTGGGCTAACGCTAACTTTAACCCTCGTGATGAACGAAAAAAAAAACTTTCTACTAACCCCTTTTCTTCCCTCTATCTCACCTGTATCTCACATTAAAAAAACATTGCCTATGTCCGTCTCCAGGTTCCTAGCTATCTCTGTACCAAAATTCATCAAAATCGGTTTGGCCATTTAGGCGTGCAGATGTAACAAACAAACAAACTCACTTTCACTTTTATAATATTAGTAAGGATACAGTAATGATACATCGTGTTCATTAAAGTCTAGTCAGTTACAAACACGCTCTTCTGGTCGGGAAAAGCTTGTTGTTTTTCCATTTTTCCACCACGACAGTGTTTATGCTGTCGTTGGCAGGCCGTGGGCGTAGTAACAACACAATTGTGGCCAATTTCCTAGGAATTGAGGCTGTTTGTATTTTTGGTCCCTTAAAAAGTTTGGAAAAATTGCCCGTTATTTGTGTTCTATTTTGTTATGTTATTTTTAAAATATATAGCATAACATCTGTAATCCCTGAAAGGGTTGGCCATATTTCGCTAGTTATGTATAATTCTAATGTAATAGGGTTGGGCTTATTACCATGTATCGGGCTCAAATCCAAACATGGTGGCATTGTTGATAAAAATACGTCCGATTGAGGAATCGAACCAAGGACTTCGTGTGTAGTAGTCGCACTTGTAACCACTTGACTGACGACGCAGTAGAGTTACTTTGTAAGTATTGTTTTTAGGTATTCGTTTAACTAGTAGATCCCTGTTTTGAATGTTTGTGGAGTTACTACAATACACACATTACACACATACAATACATACCTCAGTTATCCGACTTCAGCTAATAAAAACTATAATTATATCAAAATATATAAACATAGCAACTTAATATAATCTGGCTGAAAATATTATACCTAAATAGTTAAAAGATAATTAAAATTCTAAATTATTGCAATCTTCTTTATATATATAATTCTTCTGTGAGTGTATGTCACTGATCTTCTGTCAAACGACTGGACCGATTTTGATGGAATTTTTTGTGTGTTCAAGGGTATCTGGGAATGGTTTAGATTCACAATTTTGTCCGGCAGATGGCGCTGCCTCACATTTTTTTGTAAATACGTAGCGAAGCACGTACCGGGCCGCTAGTTTAATAAAATCTGGTTGAAAACCATTATACCTACACAATTAAAAGATCATCCGAATTCTTAAACAGTACAATTTAATATATTCTGGCTGAAAACATTATACCTACACAATTAAAAGATCAGTGCCCACTAAAGCTAACCAACTTCTATAACTCCGTTGACTAAAAAACTTCCATGGCAAAGGAAATAAAAACTAACCAACAGCCAAGCCGCATTTTAGCGTAAACTTAGTTTTATTTCACTCTGTAGGGTTCCGCATTAATTTCAGAAAACTTTATTATACGGAACAGCTGTGGGTACTTGGTTTATGCCGTGATGTGAATAGTTATACGGGAGGTTGCTAATTGCATGTAAAATTGCTGCGGAAAATATCATTATTTTATTAATGATAAAAGTAGAATGAATATAAAGAAATTTAACTGACATAATGTGTGTGGTATCAGGTAGATTTTTATGAGATTACAGACGTAATGTTATGTTATGAGAAAGATAATCTGATATTTATTAGTGTTTAAATATTGACGACGCGGTTGGCGCATGGAACACACATTTGTACGACCTATATATAGTTGTTTTGAGTCTGGCTGTTTATGTATGTGAGTTTAAAAGTTTGTAAACGCACCCACAATACAGGAGAAATTCCAAATGTGGGGCAACGTTTAAAAAAAAATGTGTTTGTGTTATGACAAAAAGATCACTTGTTTTTTGCGTATGAAAAACCATCATATATGTATAGTCAGTCGGGGCAAGGGCGCCATACTTTTTGCATAGATGATTTCGATGCAAAATATTTTTTTTCAGGGCTGACTTATGAGTGCACATTTATTAAATTGTAAATATTTGGAATGTTGTAGCTGCAAGAAACGACGATTCAATCAAATCTATCAATATTAATGCGATATTTTTTAATAAATTGAGATACATGGATATAGGCGCACTTGCCCCTGGAAACGGGGCAAGTGCGCCTATTAAAGAAAATACGCTAAAATCGTACGTTACAAGAAAAACAGATAATTTACATAATAGAACTTACACAAATAAGCGCATTACTTTTGTTTTTTTTTTTAATTTACGCATCCTACAGGCTACTACAGCTTCCATAAGAAATTTGGGGCAAGTGCGCCATAAACTAGGAATCAGGGGTTCTAAACACTTTAATGTTGTTTTTTTTTTATTGTAAAAAGTATAAACTGCTGAATTTAAATATCAATGTTTTCAGGTTTGGCTGGAATGCTAGATTTCTTTAATTAACCCAATCACAGCGTTATTTAAATAATACGAAAATAGGTAACAATTTTCCTTTGACGCCATAGGACGACGTAAATACTTAGTAATCTAGTGGATGGCAAACGAGAACTTAAATGGTAAAGTAGAAAACATTCCAGTCTTTATTGGGCTAAGGTATTTCAAAAACTGAACACGTTAAAATCAAGCAATAGTGAGTCTGAAGTTTAAGACTGTTTTACGAGGGCCTGTAGCCCTACTATGACCTCTTAAAGCAATTCTTATTCCGCTGAGGGAAAGAGACAGAGCTATACAGGGTGTCTAGCACCATCTCTTTCACTCAGTGGAATAAGAATTGCTATAATATGTCATAGTAGCCCTTCTGATCGAACGGCGTCAACTGTTTGACATAAAGTTGCTCTAGACCAAGAAGGCTTCTCGCTTTTTCTTTGATAAGTACGAACCATTTGTAAGAAGATAGCAAGTAAACCCATCACCCAATGCCTTCTCATCACATGACCTTAAGCACTAAGCAGTAACTTCTCAATACAGAAAAACATGACCCTTACTCAGAGGCCGTCGGTTAAGAAAATATTTTAATCTTAATAGTTGACGACTTCTGGCTCGGGGGAAGTGCGCCATACTACTAAAAACTTAGGCGCACTTGCCTCACTTGACTAATTTAAGGTTAAGATTTTAAATTTACAAAAATAATATGAATTTCACTATATAAGCCTAAAATACAGACATAGATTTAAAGGAAAACTATCAAATTCTGTACTCAACTCATTGGTTTCCCGCAACACGTAAAATATTTTAAGATATATGGGGATTAGTAAGACGTGCTCATCTCTGGTAACAGGTTTAAATGACACTAAAATTAAAATGGCCGATATATTAATGTATGGTGAACAGAGGCATCTGTGATTTTGAAAAAGAACTGTGTTTTAGTTTGTTGTATGGATGTAAGATGTCGTTAGTTATATAACATCAGTAGTTTTCGATATTTTTATGGTAGGCGCGCTTACCCCGTCGGCGCGCTTGCCCCGCCTGACTAATTTCCCCGTTCTGGGAGGAGCGGGGGGAGTATCAGACATGTACTGACTAAAACCCACCCATGTTCCTTCTATTGACCTTTATGTTCCGAGGCCGCGATATCTCTTTCGAAAAACCCACAACCCATAAAAAGAAAAATAACTCCTAAATTTGAAAACGGCAATTATTATAATTTAGCAAGTCAAGTAAAGTCATTTTCATTATCTTAGCTCTTTTCGATTCTGATCTCTTCCAGACCAAGTTCAGAGTTCCCAGGGGCTCTCGAAAGATTAATCGTTCACTTCCTGACCTTTTGTATTTAATAGTACACATGCTATTTACATAAAGTTATTTATTGTCATAGGTAATTCGTAAAAAGAAGAACCATATTTAATTGTCAAATTGTAAATCAAAACTTGACATTAAGTACGCCTATGCACCACTCACTTTGTACAGACGACGGCACATCAACCTATTCTGAACTATTTATTAAAATGGTTTTGTAAAGGTTGATGTGCCGTTGTATGTCTTACCAAGGGGTATAGTATTACCCAGTATTAACTGGGTTGTGGAGGTCAGATAGGCAGTCGCTCCATGTAAAATACTGATATTCAGCTGCATTCGGTTAGACTGGAAGCCGACCCCAACATAGTTGGGAAAAGGCTAGGCAGATGATGATGTGCCGTCGTGTGTACATGAAGTTTAAATAAATAAAAACCAACGTTTCAATAAAATAAAGTTTGACAAACTGAATATGAAAATTTACTACCACTGCGAGCCAAGCAACTCTATAAACATTTTATATTCACAACAGTTGCGACACTTGCTACTACTTTATGACGTGTCGCAGTTAACAATTTTACAAGCACTGCGACTAAGCACAATTAAGGCACACACACACGGAACAAAAGAAACGGAACGCGTTCCACCCCACCGCATTAATTGTTTTAGAAAACGTTGTTTTTTCGCCAAGCAGCTCATGCAAAGTCGTTTTCAGTAATTAATAGTAAAACCTTAGTCAGTAATTTTGGTTTGCATGTTTGTTAAGTAACGGTGTTATTTATGATAGAATCATAGTTTGTTTGGTAAAAAGAAAGCGGACTAATTATTTACTTTGTTAACAGGTTTTGCCCGCTTCTACGGCCCAAAGACGCCGGTAATGATTCCCCGGGGGAAGGGTTGCCACGTATTATCGGGATTCAAGTACCTTTTGTCCAAATCCAGCTCATGGTCTATCTGAATGCCAAATATCCTAAAGCGTTCAACGAATAAACAAACAAAGTTACTTTAATTTTTATAATAACAGCATGCATATTTTTTTTGTGTTACATTCTGAACTAAGTGTTGTTTGCAATAGATTTACCAAAAAAAGGGAATGACCATATTTGGGCCAAGTCATTCTAGTAAATGTTAAATACCCGGAAAATCGGTCTTCATACCATTTTATCGTTTTCAAGAACAAAATTATCTTGAAGTCTCGCAAGTATGTTTAATTTCCACGGCATCCGTAGCGAGTCTTATATATCTATAGCAACATTGTACACAAAACACTATCAACTTAATTTGAAACACAATTCCAAAGCACATTTTAATTGAAACATTTAATTAATACGAACATTTTCCAGGAAACATAAGTTCGTAGTTCAGATGTCAGAAAATAAACACCGTAAATATGACCCAAACATCAGTGTTCCACTTAAAGTATGCAAAGCGCCTTAATTTTACCCTGTACGAAGTGTCTGTGAAACTAAAACAACCTCTATTATTTCTTGCTTAAAGAACAGAATTGTGTGGGTAAACTAGCATAGTATATTGTTCTTTGGGTCGTCGGTGTAAATCGACTTAATTTGTAGCGAGTATTTCTACTTGAAACCTTGTCTAAGTGGACTGGTCTTCGTCTACTAAATATGTCTTTTGTACACGTAATTATTTGGTACAGGTTTAACAAGCACTATTAATTATTATTTTCTTGGAAATGGCCGTTGTTTTCGTGTAGACAGTGTCCTTGTTTCAGTATTATCTCAGCATCAGAATATTATCTACTTATACTCTATGTCTTTTTGCAAAAGGTCTACTGTCGAACATCCTTATACGGTACACGGACTAAAAGATGTGGGCATGATTCATGAGATCTTGGCTTTAGTTTAAAAAGACTGGTGTTCATAAGTTTTTATAATAATAAAGTAGATGCAAGGCAAGTATGAGTGAGTTTTAGTCGTAAAACTCTGAAACTCCCCCCCCCGCTACAGTTAGTTACAGTTGCAGAAGTTATTTGATGATTTCCCATTCGCAAAGAAACGGTAGTATGTTTGAAAAAACTCGCGTAAATAAACACCAACAAGCTAAATTAAAACCAAAACACATAGCAACAGAGTACCTTTCGTTAACAACAAACTCTGCAATCTCCAAAGCGTCACTATCATGGTTAGGTTCATGTAACTAACCTCTGAAACCTCTTCCATACCAAATTTATTGCTACACCGATATTGTTCGGTTACATTGAAATGAGACTATTATCCGCTTAATGGTTTCACCAAATTGCTGATAGGCAAACTTGTTTCACAATAAATAGGGGTAATTTGTTACCCGACCCCAGCTCAGTGGAGCGACCTATGAACTTGATCAACTTGCCCTTATAGCCTTAGGGGTAGGGCAGAGTTAGGCTGCCTTTCCACCAAATCTGCAAGGTAGCTAAGCAGTGTAAAATAATTTAGCCTAGTGGGGTGACACTGGATACTGACGTGCACTACAGTGAAGTATTTAATTCCAGTCTGTGGAAATCATTACTGGCCTCTTTGTTCCCTAATCTTTATAATTTCTTCAAAGTTGAAGTGAATCGTTTTCTTCTAGGTAGGCATGTTCCACATTTAAGCCGCTACACGCCGCTACGCTTTTCATCAAATGAGTTGCGGCTAAATGCAAGCCTCTTTAGTATTTAAAAAGTTTCTGTCTGTCGCCAGTGACTGCCGCCAGTGGCTGCCGTTCCAAAATTAAAATTTGTCCGTACCGGTTTTCCGAACGTTAAGATGTGTTGTGAAGATGGCCTTTGATCGTACTTGCCTTTACCAATAGGGGCAAGCTAGGTTCGCCCGCTCCGCCCAGAGCGGGGGCAGTTATTTGATGGTTTCCTACCCCAAAAAAAAGCATACCAGGTTTTTGATTTGCAGACGGGAAATCATGAAATTACTTCCCCCGCTCTGGGCGGGGGGACTGTCAGATTTGTACTGACTAAAACCCACCCTTTCGTTCCTTCTTTTGCTCTTTTTGTTCCGGGGGCGCTGTATCTCTTTCGAACAACCCGCAACCTCGGCGCTGGCCCTGGCAAGTCCCTCTGCTTTGCCACGCTATGAAAACCAAATACTGATATCACACACATTTTGCTACTAACCTTAGTTCACCTACGGTGTAAAAGTACCCTAAGGCGAAGCAAAAAGACAACATCGCACGCCCCATTTACGTGAAATATTGCCTTCACAGAAAATACTTCTATTTTTTCAAGCAAAATCAATCACTGGAAGTTCGTTATTTCGAAGATACTTCCCGTTTGGGACTTAATTTAATTTTTTAATTAAATTTAAGAGGCTTTTTCTTTGCTGACCTTGAAACGAAACAACAGAATTTAGCTCGTGTTGTTCGTCCCGTTGGGTCGTGTTTATTCGGGTTAAGAATAGACTATGTTGTTTTAGCCCTTTTGTGTTAAAAGTGCCTAAGTGGACGTCACGTGTATGTTTTGAAAAAAAAACCATTGCCAGTAAGCCTGCGAAAACATTGTAGTTATAACTAGCAGTACTCAATAAAATATATCTTTGTGTTTGAAACTACGACACACGGAACAGTACCTACCGTTGACGCAGTGGCTAAGCGATCGACTGCTGCGCTGCCTGTCGCAGGTTCAATTCCCGCACGAAGCAAATATTTGTATGGCCTACAGGTAGTTGTTTCGGGTCTGGTTGTTTGTGTGTGTGAGTTTAAAAATTTGTAAACGCACCCACGACAGAAGAAATACCAAGTGTGGGGCAAAGTTACAAAAAAAACTTTTTTTTCAAAAACATAACTTAATAATAAGCCTTATAATCCCTGAACAGGCCACAGACAGGTGTACGTACGTACGTACCGATACACCAACATTTTTCCAATTATTCATTCTAACAACTGGGCACAATTCTAAACTCCAGACTGCCACTGAGAAATTCCAGATAGACAAACCCAATAATGATTTCTTTCAACCTAATACCACGTGTTTAGTAGTCGAGATTGACACTGGACTAACAAGGTGATCCAGTTGCGTTTCAATGTAGAAATAAGACATTCAATGTCAAAACTAAATCACTTATTTCAATGAGGTCATTTTCAAAAGTAAGCATTTACATAGAAAGCTAATCGCCAATCGTCAACATCATCCGAATACTTACAAGAATCGCAGTAAGTTCCCATTGTAGGTAACACATTTGAATAAGATGCACCGTCAAAGTCTTACTACACCCGACGTGTCTCAAGAAACTTAACATGTAAGTGTTTCAAGTAAAAGTAATTACAAGGACTGTTTCATTAAGTCGCTCATTTAACTACCTTCCTACGTCGTAATACCGAACTGTTTCGTTTGCCGCACTATTAATTGCCTCTCAGTTGTTTCTTGTCACCACTTTGCTCAATTTTAGGCGGTGTTCTCGTCTTAGTATGCGCAAGAGAGCAGTTAGTGTGAACGTCAGAACTTGCAAATACTTTTAATGCTTTCACAGGGAAATTTAAAAAGTTATTGGTTAAAGGCGTCTTTTAAGATCTTTAGAAACAGGTATAATGAGTCTTAAACCATGATTTGGGACAAATTCTGAATCAATTTAAAGCTACTGTAACTGGACTGAGGAAGTAAAAACGCCGACATTGGCATGAATGACTGAAACTTGCATGGTTTGTTCTAAAGCTAGCACACGATATTGTACACTCAATCAAAAAGTTACGTTAACAGCCTCATCAGATACACTTAAAATTTTCCAAAAAATCCATGAATGCTTTCGAGTAAAGTAAAATTTATTTGATAGAAAACAAACAGTTAATTAAATAATTTAAATTTAAGCTGAAGACATCCATCGGCTTCTAGGAATTGACTAATCTCTTTTTGACCGTACATATGCCTATGGTAATTAGGTGCCCCCTTTGTCAAATTAGCCTATCAATTGAAACGTGTGAAGGGTACCCACAGTCCTAAGTATCTGAAACCGCAAAACAGCCATTCCGTACGCGTTTGCCGATGAATAAGCACCCTTACTTGTATACACGCCAAGTTTTAATAACTTTGCTATGTCGAGAATAAATCATAATTGTTTAAAGTAACGTTTTCTTAGAAGTCTTGTTGATACTTAATCAGATTACGCAGTTAGGAGTTAAATTGTTACACTTCTTGATGGAGTTTCTAACTCTTTTGATGTTCACTGTGTGTGATGTGAAATTGATTGAGTCAGTTTAAAGTTTTAATTATATTTTGTACGTCGTTATCGAATGAATCTGTTTGTAATAAGTCTTTTGATGTGAAGTAATAGATTTCTGTGAATGGCATTGTATCTTCATAAATGGCAACGCTGAAAGGAGCAACGAAATTGAAAATTGTAATCTTTATATTAATTGAAATTCTATTAAATTTTCAACAAAACGGGCAATAATATTAACAGCTCTACTTAGCCTGATAGGTTTACACCAGAAAGAGCAAGGAAAATACTGTTAACGCCCAAATCTCATATCACCATTATCCATGATATACATATTTGTACTAAGCATGAAGGTTTTATACTATTAATCAAACCTTTTAGAGAACTGGCTGGTTTGCAATGACATTCGAGTACTCAGGTTGTTTAAATAAAGAAAAGATAAAATAGAAAAGAATAGATTCGCTGTTGGTCCCGGTTGTCAATTGTAGGCCTTTGACAAGTAGTCAGTGTCCCGAAAGTCTGACAGCCAGTCTTACCAAGGGGTTTCGTATTACGCAATACTAACTAGTTAGTGGAGGTCAGATAGGCAGTAGCTCCATTTAAAATACTGGTATTCAGCTGTACCCGTTAAGACTAGAAGCCAACCCGAACATGGGAAAAAACTAGTCAGATGATGATGATAATGGATGTTTAGTATGTCACAGAAAGTTGAAAAACAATTTTTTTACATAGGTATTTGCCGTCAAGTTTCCATTTCCATTTATTTTTCTTAGGTGTTTTTCATTAGAAATGTTTTAATAAAAGTCACGGTTATTGGATTTGTGCCCGATTATTATAGTCATCCCCCCATGATAGTCCCCCCCCCATTAAATTGTACTAAAACATGACTTGCAAAATATGCGTGTACTATTTATTAGACACACCTCTATCTACCCTTTCGGGGATTACGGCGTGATGTTAGGTAAACTCAAACTCAAACTCAAACTCAAATCATTTATTTCAATTAGACCATTACAGGCACTTTTGAATGTCATAAAAACAAGAACAAAAGAAATGATGCTGCTACAGTCCCAGTCACAAGACATAATAACTTGTGAAAGTACTGTAGTTGCCCATTCCAAAGCGTAGATCTCTATGGAGAAGAATGGGCAAGAAACTCCATGGACACTCTTTTAAATCATAATGTTTTATAAAATCATGGATACATCATTCATGTTGAGATTATTCATAATGTGAGAACGATGTAGAAAAACGAGCACATTTAGAGCGTCCAGAGTAAAAGCAATAATTATCACGAGTTTAATAGAAGAATTAAAACAAACCGTGGTAGCTAAGAGATGACCAGTCCCAACCGACAGCGCCCGTTCACGAACATGACGTATGGATCAGCCCCATTCAGCTCGACCATTTTGAAGGGAGCTAAATGACCCGACACACCCGCCACCATCAGCGAGACATTTAAGTGAGCATGACAATCTCTCAACCACCAGGGCAACCGTCGAGTCAATAAAATTACATAGAACTCACACATGGGCATTACAATTATACAATATTAGGAAATTGAGTCTATACAATGCAATGATAGTATTACAATCTTCTTCAGCTGCCACAATAACTTCAGATGCTGATTAATGATAGTTAGTTTGCCCCTATGGTTGTGGAGCAGGACCGGCATTGAGCCAAGCATTTATATCATTAATGTAATCCCCCAACTTATAGTATGCTTGCCTACATAGTGTGCGTTTAATACAAGATTTAAACTTCGATTCATTCAGTTGTAGGATGTTTGGAGGTATTTTATTGTAACATTTTAAACAGTACCCCATAAAAGAGGAGTCTACCTTAGCTAGCCTGAAACCTGGCTGAACCAGTTGGTCCCTATTTCTAGTATTATAGTGATGTCTGTCACCTCTTTTACTAAATAGATGCAGATTTTTCCTAACGTACATGATGTTTTCATAGATGTATTGACAAGGTACTGTCATGATGTTAATTTTTTTAAACAGTTCTCTTAGAGAATCGCGCCTACGCAGATTGTACATGGCTCTGATGGCTCTTTTCTGCAGAATAAATATAGACTCAATGTCTGCAGCCCGTCCCCAAAGTAAAATACCGTATGACATTATACTATGAAAATAACTAAAATAGACCAGTCGCGCGGTATCTACATCAGTAAATTGACGGATTTTTCTTACGGCATATGCAGCTGAACTTAACCGTCCTGCAAGAGATGTTAAATGAGGACCCCATTGTAAAATATTGACAGACATAATAACGTAAACATAATCTGCGTTCTTGCCCAACGAGAAAGTTGACTTATATGAGATGTGTTACAATGTTAGCTTAGCAGCAAATAGACAGACGGATCAGTGGGATTAGCGTTGCCGCAAGTTCACACACGTATCACCCATAGATTTGGGTCTACTTGAAACAATTTTTGTTATATTATTTGTCTTTACATAGATAGGATAGATACATAAATCATTTATTTGATGCAACAAAAGACACACTACAGGAATTAACACAAAAAAAAATTATAAACTGAGAAAAAAAAAAGATTTGAGAAAAAGTAAGGTAGAAGTTAGATTGACCCATAGACACATCACAGACATTGATAACGGTCGCTCACTAGTGGGCGTTGTGTGTCTCAAGATTGCACCAAATAGGAGTCAAACTCAGCATAATGCCAGGTAGACTAACTGGCGCTAGTATTCTGCTGAATCCTGCAGCAATAACTTAGTGACAGACTTTCACTTACTAAAACCCACCCATGTTCTTTCTTTTGCAATTTAAGTTCCGGGGCCGCGATATCATTTTCGAACAACCCACAACCACGGCAGGATTCACCGACACCTCAAAAGGCGACTTAAATTCTAATCTTTATATAAAAGTTAAGCCTAAAACTCGCCCACTCCCTTCCTATCTAACAATAAACTTTCACAAATGAATTTACACGAACAAACATGTACTCACATTTCTGAAACTTTTTTTCATGAAACGATTCGTACAAAAAAGAGAAAAGTTCCTGAAAATCCACCTTTGTAATGAACTTTTTAACTTTCACAATATCACGTAGGAGTCTATCTGTATCTTTTTTTATCTGTACGCTGTGTATTTGTGTCTGAATTTCAACAAAGTAATTTTGAGATAGTCTGTACCTTTGTAAAAAGAGAATTTTATCGGTTCGGACTTTCAGCTTAGTATGTGGATCGAAATCAATTGATTTTGGGTCTACATCGAATAAAAGGATCAGTCCGGAATACAAAACTTTGATACCTTTTCAAATAAACAGCTGCCGAGTTTCAATATCTTTTAACTTGTAGGTCAGCAATAACATGTACCTACGGAAAAGTCAAAAATGTATCGAAAGACATAAGCAGTTTTTTTTTAATCCTAACTATAATATTATAAAAGCTAAAGTGAGTTGGTTTGTTACGTCTTCACGCCGAAATGGCCAAAACGATTTTGATGAATTTTGGTACAGAGATAGTTCCGACCCTGCAGGCGTGAAAAATAAATGAGAAAAGGGGGAGAAGGGGAGAAGAAAAGGGGAGAGAAAGATATATTTTTTTATCATAAGGTGGATTAAAGTTATCGTTAGCCCAAAGTAACTACCTATGTAACGCGGACGAAGTCGCGGGCGCCAGCTAGTCTTCATATAAAAGTACTGCCTAACACACAGAATTGCGAGCTGAACTAACTATAATACTAAAGTATTTCTAGACTTTCAGGTCGAATTTGATGACAATGACCTTTATATTTTTCGTCTAGTCAAAAACACCGTCACCCACACTCTTTTATTATAGTTGGATCTAAGTTTAACTTTAACAAGCAAAAATAAATTGCTTCGTTTTAAACTTCTACTATGTATTTAACGAGTATTAGAACATTTATGTAACTACTTCTAAACTAAGTTTAACGCATTGCAAGTTCTGAGATGCCTTTGCTTATTATTTTTATCATCTGAGGTTAACGACCTCGCCTAATTGATGTCACTGGCTGAATTTAAATGGCTATTCTTTTTGAGAAGCTAAATTATTCAGAAATGGTTGAGGCAATTAAGAGGGTTTCATTACGAGATGCGAGCGGGCCTGTGAACGGTGACCAATGGGTAGCTCACCGTCCGTCCGTCTATTGACGACAGGCCGTGTCGCGGGTGCGTTAGTGTACCTACCATGCACGCCTCAAAGAGATGTCAGCAAAGCAGAGGGGCCTGCCAGGGCCACCGCCTGCCGGGGTTGCGGGTTGTTCGAAAGAGATACCGCGGCCTCGGAACGTAAAGGGCAATAGAAGGAACATGGGTGGGTTTTAGTCAGTACAAGCCTGAAACACCCCATCCACGAAAAAAATGAGAGATTCGATGTGTAAGTATCCATTAAATGTTTTGTGATATTATTATATTGAATTTTCCTTGCCTATAGTATAATGTTAGTCTAATTTGTGGTGTTTTGATTAACTTAACTTAAGGAATATTGTAACATTGACTTTTAATAAGGATTCAATAGACTAAATAAGTACATTTCAATACAGACTCAAAGCCCTAATGCTGACCTGCCAAAATTTAAGCTTTACTTAAACACCATTATTAAAAAAAGCATAGACCCCTTACAAAACTGCAATACTTTCAGGGTCATTTGTGTGTTTTACACAGTTTTTTTTTGTATGCCACTATAATACCAAAACCTTAGACAGTAATATTCTCTGACAGAGCTGCAACTGCAACTGCTCCATTCTTCAGTCAACTTTCGACTTCGTGTAATAATATTGTTTGCAATATTCATGCTCTCCTCCGATTGTTACATTGCGATGAATCAACAAATACAATTATATTTTAGCATGAAAAAAAAGCCACTGTACTGTCTGCCTCAGTGGCGATGTTGCAACCGCTACTGTTGGGCGTAAGCGTGTCTTAGATCCTGCCGGGGTTGCGGGTTGTTGGAAAGAGATACCGCGGCCCCGGAACGTAAAGGGCAATAGAAGGAACATGGGTGGGTTAGCCAGTAAAAGTGACACTCCCACCCACTCCACCTAGAGCGGAGGAAGTTATGTGATGATTTCTCACCCAAAAAAAAAACGTGTCTTAGATTCGATTCCCAAAGCGGACAAAGTATTATTGAGTTTTTCAGCAGGAATTTCTCAGTAGCTGCCTGGAACTCGATTGATTTCACTGTTTTTGGTGTATCATGGTGCAGGTGACATTACATGAAAAGATATCTGTAGTGAGATGTACTGCTATGATTACTACTCCTTCACGATTATGATATTCAGGGTAAAGCAGTCATCATCAGAAATCGAGGTAACGTTCCAGATTAAAGAGCAATGGCACATTTAGCTAATGTCACGCGCACCATCCTACAGCGAAAACATGCTTATCTCTTTATTATTACTTATTCATTTATTGCAGGAAATTTTCTCATAATAAGAGTAACAAATTATACAACACACTAGCGGGCGCCCGCGGCTTTACCCGCGCGATATCGAGAAAAAAGTATCATAAGTGTTATTCCAGACCATAATCTACCTCTGTGCCAAATTTTATCAAGATCCGTTCAGTGATTCCGTTCCGTTTTGACGTGAAAGAGTAACAAACGTCCATACATCCATCCATCCTCACAAACATTCCATTTATAATATTAAGTACGATTATACATACACTAGCGGCCCGTCCCGGCTTCGCACGGGGGGACTTAAGATTTTTTACATAGTTTTACGTTTTATTTATATTTATTCTCAGTTTTTTTTTATTTAGGAAGTATTTACCTTTTGAAAACATTTTTCCGGACTTCATTTACTTATTTCATTTATTTAATTAATTATTTTCTTCTTAAATAGGAACCTACCTATTTTGTTGTTGTTTGTTTTGGTTGAGGTAAAAGTTTGTTTTTAAATTGTTATTTTACATTTATTGAAAAATATTTACATCTTTTCATTTTTTTTTGTTTTTCTTTATTGTTTTAAGGTTTTTTTTGTTGTTTTAAGGTTTTTTTTGTTAAAGTTTTTTAACAAAAAAAACCTGTTTTTTTTGTTGTTTTAAGGTTTTTTTTGTTAAAGATTTTTGTTTTTTGTTTTGTTAAAGTTCTTTGTTTTATGTGTTTGATCAAATTATCGTAATATTTACATTTTACTTTAAGGCTTCACTGTAAACTATGTTTGCAGTGGTATTTGTAGGTGCTAACAAAACATATTGATTTTTAGGAGATCCTACTCGAGAAAGGGCTACATATAACTGCCCATGAGAAAAGCACTCTTTTCTTAGGTCGACGCCAACAATCGAAAAAGTTTGCCCCTGTGATTTATTTATCGTAAGGGCAAACGATGTCTTCACAGGAAACTGTAACCTTTTAAAGGATATAGGTAAATCCGTCGGAATCATCGGGATTCGCGGTATGTGAGCGAGCTGTCCGGCCGCGGGCCCAGTGATGATTGTTGCTACAATCACATTGTCTCGTAATTCCCTTATCAAAAGTCTTGTGCCATTGCACATATTGGGAGGGCTTAAATTTCTCAAAAGCATGATAGGAGTACTACCTTTTAATTTTAGTTCGTGGGGTGGCAAGCCGGCAGGGTTGAGGGAATTTAAAAATTCTTGTGGGTAGTGTACTGCATCTTCGATGTTGCACACAGTGTCAATAGATTTGTAACATTTGAAATCACCTGGTACTTTTTCCATAATCATTCTGTTTATATCATTTACGGAATCGTTTCTTGGCGACACTATCGCCCTCGAACAGAGCCAATTGAAATTTCGTTCTGTGAGATTTTCAATGTCGGGATAGATTGTGTCTATAAGAACATCTAGACTGTTAACAGTTTGAGCCAATTCATTGTCCAACGATACTTGGGAGCTATTTGCAACTGGCGATGGTAGTTTTCCATCTCCAAGTTGAAGTATTTTTTGTGAGAAATTTCCATTGTTGTCGTTACTTAAATGTGCTCTCATATTTGTGCGCAAATTTAGAGTTTTAATTGATTGCCACAAAGGTGATGATTTGAGGCACGCTTTAATAACGTCGGCACGTGTACCTTTAGTTATAACCGGTAGTGTTTGGCGAAAGTCTCCAGCCAACACAAAGGTTACGCCTCCCATCACATTGCCTGAGTTCCTGAGGTCTTTTAATGTGCGGTTCACAGCTTCCACGTGAGCTCTATGGCTCATGGTACACTCATCCCAAATAATCAGTGAAGTGTCCTGTAAGAGCTTCCCAAGTGGACCATTTTTGCGGATTGAGCATACCGATTGTTGTTCTAATGACACAGACAACGGTAATTTAAAGGTGGAGTGAGCAGTCTTCCCACCATTTAATAGAGTTGCAGCAATGCCAGAAGACGCGACCGCCAGTGCTTTTCTTCCAGATTGTCGTACTTTGGCTAATATTAAATTGGCAAGAAATGTTTTACCTGTTCCGCCAGGCGCGTCCAAAAAAAATAGTCTACCTTTGTTGTTGATCACACTTTCAATTATAGCATCGAACGCAATTTTTTGATCTGCCACCAACTTGGGTACATTTGAGTTGACATATACTGATAACTCGTTAACATCGTATGTAGCCGGGCCTTTTTTATGTATTTTTGAAATAGCAGGTAAGTACTTACCTAATAGGTATCTTTGGATGAATTAATAGTCATAAGGTAACCGATTGAACAATTCAAAAGTTATCTAGAGCAAACTTTTATAAGGATTGAACCATTCATTAAAACGATTGTTATGGGTAAACTATAAAAGGTAGACATATGCTCTCGCAGACTTTTTTAAAAAGAATGTTAAGATGAACAATTCATCCATAGAGCATTTTTGTATAACTTTAACTATATGCCCAGCGCACGCCACGGAAGGCCTCAGAAACGACACTTTTCCTCCGTTTTTAAAACATTTTTGGTTACTGCTCCACAACTATAGGACCTAGCGTGATATTATATAGCCTATGTTACTTCTGAATAATGCAGCTTTCTAATGGTGAAAAAATTATTGGAATCGGTCCAGTAGTTTTTGAGTTTATTCATTACAAACATACAAAAATACAAAAATACAAATCTTTCCTCTTTATAATATTAGTATAGATAAGATTACACATTTAAAAAAAATGCGTTAAATTACAAAAATGTTAGTAAAAATTAAAGAAGATACACATTGAATAAATTATTACAAATTTCATTGTAAATATATTGATAACATTTTGCCGTACAGTAAGTGCATTAAAATTATATTTAGAAATTAGATAAATTCGGTTAAAAGTAGAGGTTGAGTTGGATTGCTTTCTTCTGCAAGCAACCCAAATATAACTGCTGTTTTTTTTTTAAAAACAGAAATTGTAGGCATGAAGTTAAGTTTCTTAAGAAACAAAGGCTTTTACAAGTTCTAAGTGATTTGAAACTTTACTTTTTTTTAGTAAGCATTTTGTTTGACCTCAGCACCTATTTACTGACAGATTTAAATGACTTTTCGTTTAACGAGAGTTATTGTTGTTGTTGTAAATGGAGCTTTATAGGTAGGCGTAAGAAGGTCGCTGCTGAGATGACTAAGTTATTTTTGAATCTACATATTCTTTCTATCATTAAGAAAAAGAAGGAGTTTACCAATTCGACTCTATTACTTTGCGAAAAGTACGAGTGAATTCCAAATAATATTTGATAAAACTGTTAGAGTAGTATAATAATAATAAATACAATAATTAAATTACACGTAACAATATCGTGTGACGGCATGGTTGGCGCAGTTGCTGAGCGATCGACTGCTATTCTGTGTGTCACGGGTTCGATTCCCACACGGAACAAATATTTATAACTGAGTTTAAATGTTTGTAAACGCACCCATGATACCGGAGAAATTGCTTGTGTGGGGCAACGTATTAAAAAAAAAACGTATTACACGATATAATGAAAATTTGCTAACGCGAAGTAAATGATTTACTCTTCTTATAATGGTAATTACACAACTTACAAACCAAATCCCCTCAAATTCTCTACCAAAATCCCTAGCCATAATCATAACGGAATTAGTCAACTCCAACATGTAATGGCTCATGAAACGCTGGGTAAACTGTTTACAACATTTATGTGTCATTTTACGTCGCTACATCACCTTCAGTTGTAAACTCCGTTTGACAGCCCTTCAATTTTATTGATAGACTTTACAACCCGTCATAACTTAAAGCCATGCTTTCAATATTGATTTTGGGGATAACATCGCAATATTAGTGCATTTTTAGGATACATAGTTGAATAAGAAAGGAATCGATTAAAATTTATTAGTCACAATGACGATGAGCACTCAAAATAATAAAACAATAAATAAACATTAAACTTGAAAAGCATCTCAAAAATCCTTACTAATATTATAAAAGCGAAAGTAAGTTTGTTTGTTACGTCTTTATACGCAAATGGCCATAGATATTCAGCTACATCTGGTTAGACTGGAAGCCGACCCCAACATAGTTAGCAAAAGGTTAAGCAAGATGATTTACCTCGATTCATAAAGTAGTTTAAAAATAGAATATGTACTCGTACCTATTCTATTAGTCGTTTAAAAATAAAATAGGTACTCGCACCTATTCTTTTAGTCGTTTAAAAATAGAATAGGTACGTACTGGCACCTATTCTATTAGTCGTTTAAAAATAGAATAGGTAATCGTAACTATTCTATTTTTAAACGACTTCTACAAAGCAGGATCTTTATTCGGCTGTTTTTTATATTTTTTTCTTCAGAAATCAATAATTACTGATTTAATTCAATCACATTAAAAATGTTTGAAAGCCAAAGCAGCAACTACAAAATCCATTTAGAATACTTTATAATGCCGCTACGTCTTTCCGGGTGTAAACAATCCCTTCATTTAGTTAATTGATTTATAAATAGCAAAGCTGTTTGGAAATTTAAAACAATTTGCTTTACAATGGAAACTTGTTATGTAGGGAAGATGAATAAATAATTAATCGAGATTCCGATAGAATTTAATTGCGAACGTACGAAGCATTAGATATGCAAAGCGCGTTTGAGATCGTTACAGATTTTATGCGATTGAGAGAAGGAGAATCTGTAACATGAGTTCTTAATTACCTACACACATTTCAATAAAGAAATGTTTTTAATTAAAATGTATTTCATTCATACATTCTAATTAAAAGCATTTATTTATTAAAAGTATAAATACCTAATTGAATGAAATGTATTTCATTCAAACATTTCATTCAAGTATTTATACTTGTTATGGTGTTTTATAGTCTCCTAAGCAGTAATAAGGTGCTAAGATTACGCCAAATCTCACTTACAGGGAATGCATCCGAACTGCTTTCATTTAAATGTGTTAATTGGTTTATGTATTTTCCATAATTTTTGGCCATTTCCGTCATTAAAAACGTTTAAGAAAACAAAACTGTAATACTAAAAAGCGCGAGGTTACTAAATACATTTTGATAACGTGCATCGCATGCTTCAAAGCAATTCAGTGGAAACAATTTTCTAGAATGTTACAAACTTATTGCTCCTAATCTCTAACCTTGGCGCTTGTTTTACACAAGTTAAGCCAAGGACGTCATACCTGCCCTTTGTTACAAAAATAACAAGACGTTATGTAGGCTTAGGTAGGTAGGTATTTTTAAAACAAACTTATTTTTTTATAGAATACTAGCTTTTGCCCGCGGCTTCGCTCGCGTTAAAATTCGAGGTAACACAGTTCCCCTTGCGCCTTATCGATTTGTAATAGCAACGCTAAGTTTTTCCTTTTCTTCGCTCTTGCTCCCTCACATCCCAGATTTTTAAATAAAATTAGCCTATGTCCGTCTCCTGGTTTCCAACTATCTCTGTACCAAAATTCATCAAAATCGGTGTAGTCATTAAAGCGTGACAAACAAACTCACTTTCGCTTTTATAATATTAGTAAGGATAGTAAGGATTTCGTGTATATTGCGGAATGCCTGAAGACATAACCTGATTTAAGCCATCATCATCATCAATTTCCTTCTCCTAGCCCAAATTATTAGGAGGTCAAACTCAAAGTAAATTACTTGTCAAAAACATGGTGTTGAGAATGGTACATACAATAATGGAAAGTTCAACATGTTGAACAAGTGAAAATATTGAATTTGTCATTTAAAATAAATAATAATAATAAATATCTTGGGACAACTCACACACGGCTATCTGATCCCAAGCTAAGCAGAGCTTGTGTTATGGTAACCACACAACTGATATACATACTTATATAATTTATAAATACATACATATTATAGATAAATCACACCTATACACAGAACAAACAATCATGCTCATCACACATAGTTTGTCCTGGGTGGGAATCGAACCCACGACCTCCGGTTCGGCAGTCAGGGCCACTAACCACTGGACCAACAGACCCGTCAAAAAATTGATACAGATTGCGGTAAAAAATCCTATGTCATACACTTTACTCCTAATTATTTTAAGATATTATATTCATTGAAATTCATACATTTTCACTTCTAGTCAATTTCAGTAATTAATTAAAAAGGTTGGTTGGCGCAGCATATCTTCTTTTTACCTGTAGTACCTACTCGTCATTACATCAGACACCTTCATTCTTGCCATATCATTCTTTACACTGTCCAGGCATTGTTTTTGGCCTTCCTCTATTTTATAGCCATTTACATTCATGCTTATAACTTCCCTCACGACATTTTCCACATCCCTCCGCATCATATACACATACAAGTACAACAATAACAACTTTTATGATTAAAATACAAGTTTTCAGTCACCAGCGCTATTTTCAGACTAAGTATTACCTAACAATTTAATTTAGCATTATATATGTTAACGTGTAGTCCTCATAGATGAACTCCACCCTAGAGTAGGAAAAGACCTGGGTGGCGGGTTGTTTGATAGATATGCCGCAGCCCCGGAACATATGTAAAAGACAATAGATGAAAAATGGGTGTGTTTTAGTCCGTACAAGTCTGACACTACCCCCCGGTCCGCCCCGAGCGGGGGAAGTTATTTGATGATTTCCCATTCGCAAAAAAGGGTAGGAATAGAGATTTGTCAGACTGGTAATGACTAGAAACACACGGTGTTATCAAGGTTGTGCCCTCTGGTGCCCGTCTCGTCTCTCTTTTCGACTTAGATTTCTTCGCAAAAGAAACGAAGGCGTTTGACGCACTCTCGCTCCCAAAAATGAATGGCTGAACCACGACCAAAAGCGAGAAATTATCCACCTATTACTGCTTCGACAAAATCACGGCGCTGCATTGCGCAATCTGAATACTTTTCCAGAATGTGCTGCACCGTGTCGTCTGGGCAATCTCTACAGTGGTTACAACTGGGTGTCTCTTCCCGACCTATACGGAACAGCTGCTTTCTGAACCACGTTTCACTTGAGAGCACGTGCGTTAACCGGACAGTGGGCTGCAGTACTGTCCAGTCAAAACTTCGTCATCGATCTTCATATTATTTAGCATCAAATAAGGTCTTCTGGTTTCTGTCAATGTGTTGAAAAATGGTTCGTCATATCGACGACGGCTCTTAGTCTACTGTCTTCATTATTTGAAACTATTCTCAACCATTCAACTAAATTTGCATTATTACTGCATCATGAAACATACCAGTTCTGGGTCCCTTTTATATTCCTAACACTATTATTATACTATTAGAATTCAAGTTCATGATAGTATGCATATAGATATAAATTAAAATAGCCATGATATTTACGAAGCAGGTAGTGTTCCTAATGACTGCAATATTTAACAACAGTCGCAATGCGTACAACTAGGAACAGCTCTATCGTTAGACTGGATTTTAATGAACACAAGTCAGCTAAAAGAACGACTAGTTGGGAACTAAGTTAGAGTTAGTAAACTATAATCATTTAAAAAAAAAACAATATAGTGCAGGTTTGTGAAAGAAAATGACTACACATTTGAACGTTCGGATAATATAAAACAATATAAAATGTATCCATTTATAATAATAATTACATGACCTACTTGTTTGTTTATGAGCACTCTGTTATTTTATTTTACGGAAAACCAATTAGACCGGGCACTTTTGAATGTCAAGTAACAAAAGGGTGAAGCTACAGATACAGTCACAAGGCTATTTTTTGTTGGCCTTTCTTAGAAGAAACTATAAAAAATCAATGGCGACATAAAACATTTTCAATGACCTATATAATATCTAATACACAACGTACAACCTAATTTTACACCTATAAATGTCCCAGCATATCCCTATCTTAATATCATAATTAAATAAAACCCTTAACTCGAAGGTAAGTAAAAGTTATTAATAAAACGGTGTAAGGTTGCGTTTCCTGTAAAGTTTCTAAAGCATCACCTATCGTGCAACCGTCATTATCTTTAACGATATCTAAGGCAACTCCTTAAATGTACCTAAAGCTCATACAAGCACCTTGAATATTATATTATTGAAGGTGGGGTCATAAACCCGAGTAGTTAGACGAAATCTCCATGATTCGCGCACTTTGATCCTCTTTATCAAATATATTATGGAGCTACATTAAGTATGAGATAACCAATTTGGAAACGGCAAAGAGATTTGTAATTAAGTTATGATGAAATAATGAATTTATTAGCAAGACTATATTAAGAGAGAGTACTTTTTTGGAGTAGCTTTGATTGTGTTATTGAACGGGCATGTATTATCTTTAAGAATATTTTGTACCAGCTTTTGCTTGTTAAATTCGAGGTAACACAGTTTCCTTTTCTTGATTCGCAGGTACCTGCTACCTGTAGTGTTTGCCCTGTCGCCTTATTTAGTGTGATAGCAAAGCTAAGCTTTCCCTTTTATTCCCTCTTTCTCCCTCATCTCTCAATTGTTTAAAAAAAATTGCTCCATGGTCTCCAGGGTTCTCTGTACCAAAATTCATCAAGATCGGTTTCAACAAACTCACTTTCGCTTTTATAATAGTAGTAAGGATTGTTAGCAGGCAGTCGCGTATACATACGATACTCAAGGAAACCGTACTTGCAAAACCGCAACGGTAGACTTACAAGTTCCTATGTAAATCGATAAAAACGGCAATGTCCTTTTGGAATACGTTTTCATAGTGATATTTTCTTTGGTACGAGGAGCTCGTGGCTAAATAAAACTGTCGGGTCGATCTTGAAGTTAAGCCGCGTTCGCCTAGGTTGGCCCGTGGACGGGTGACCAACCGATACATACCGAATTTCGGTGCCCTATAGCATCAAGCAACTTTTTATTTTTACTAACGTTTTTTTTTTAATTTTTACATCATATAACTTCACCCTCTCTAAGAGATGTGTATCAGACTTTTACTGACTAAAACCCACCTATTTTGTTTTGTCCTGCATCCATGCGCCATGGCCATGGCGCCTCTCAAAGAAGGGACCTACCGCTACTATTGTGGCGGGCTCTATATTTTACCGCTTACAACACAAAAGAAAGTTAGCCCTAGATATTTTAATTTCAAAGTAATTAATTTAATTGCTGAACTTTATAATCTGCATGATTCGTGTGTTAAATACACACGGCAAAGTTTAATTAACCCTTATGGGAGTGACAAATAAAACACCTTTAAGAGAGTGAAAAGGTACCCGGGTACCTTCATACAGTTTAGACGTAATGTAAACCATCAAGGTCTGTTTTAACGTTACCCTCACTTTGAATATTATTATTTTAGTTAAGCTAAATAGTTGACGATCTGAGGCGATTAAAGCGGGGGATGGGTGGAGTGCGGTACATGGTTATCGGCGCGCAAGAAACACTTGAATCTATTCGATGCATCGTGCTTGATATTGACACTTGACTGTTTTCTGTGTTCGTATTGTACGAGTTTACTTCTACTTTGTGAGTTTATAATTATTTCATTATGAATATTGAAGCGAGTACTTCTAAACAAAGATCACGTTTTCGAAGATGTAATTCAACAGAATTACAAGCGATATTAGCAGAACCTTCCAGTGACAACGGTGAGTTTGTTGCTTCTGATAGTGAAAACCGATTATATTCCTTTGGTTGAAGAGGGTGGATTGGAAATTGCTGATGTTGAGCCAGAAGCTGAAGTCGAAAACGAGATCGACTCTTACGATTCCGATGCGAGTTTGGAAAGTGAATCGTTTGAAAAAAAAATTATTGCAAGAGATGGAACGCGGTGGCAGTCTGATCCACTTCCCAGAACACAAACTAATAGTCGAAACATTATTCGTCAACGGGGCGGGGCTGCATCTTTCAGTAAACTTTACAATCAAATGGAAATATACAAAAATATATTGTCCAATGAGATGTGTGACATAATCTTGAGGGAAACTAATCAGAAAGGGAAGATTACTGAAGCATACAATAATAAACTGATAGAAAATTACCCTGATATGCAGCATATATCATTTACATGGAACATAACCCACAATTTGTTTCGAGTAACAGACGTAGAAAGTTTTTGAAATCATTGAGTCTACAACTGTGTGGTGAATATTGAAGAAAGATCAAAAAATCCATTGTGACATCAAAATAACATGTGAGATCTGCAATGCAGGACGTGCTTGGCCAAGAACTAAAGCTTTCGATTCCTTCTGGATCTACAACTTCTATAAGTCAGACTAGACGAGATTCTACAGGGCGTGTTGTTGCTACATATGCAGAGAACTCAAACGCAAGCAAAGAAAAACACGAAAAGCTTGCACTAACTGTGAAAAACCAGTTTGTGATGAACATGCAGTAACTAGTCCAATATGTAAGACCTGCTTCGAGAGCTGTGCTAATTCTGCATAAACAAAGAATTTGTAATTTTTATAGAAATAAAACATCATAACAAATGATTATTATTTCATTTTTGTACCAAATTATAAATACTTTTTTCATTGTCATACAAGACACAAAGAGGTACCCGGGTACCTTGTCACTCTATTGTGAGTTTAAAATATGTTTTGGTTTCCACAAAACATTGTAAATAGTTGACTGGGTTAAAAGATTAAAAAATATATAATTTATAAATAGTTAAGAGCTCTCAGGAAATCACAGCTTCCTACAGAGCGTAAAAAATACTTTTCGGTAAATTTGAAAATGCTAAAGGTACCCGGGTACCTCGTCACTCACATAAGGGTTAACCAGGTAAGTAGCGTAATGCACTTAGTTGTAAACGACTTTGTGGTCAAAGTATGATATGCTGACATGAAACGTTAATTTAGTAGTGAGTACTTTATAAAATGGGTTTAAAAGTGCTATTAAATCACATATATTTTCACATGAAAAAGCGTAATTTTTGTTTTTTTTATTTGCGGAAGAAAATCATCAAATAACTTCTCCTGCTCTGCACGGAGCGGGAGGGAGTGTCGGAATCGTACTGACTAAAGCACACCCATGTTGCTTTTTTTGCCTTTTATGTTCCGAGCCCGCAGTATCTCTTTCAAACAACCCGCAACTTCGGCGTCAAAATACCTTACAGCAGCCTAAATAGTTTTACAATGTTCAAAAAAGCCTATTAATTTCATTTGAATGCCAAAAGACGCTTGTAGCTCCGTAATTTTAAGTGTGAAAAGGACTTCACGAAATCTTGCCAAAATAACACGAGTCTCTCCTACATGCATGCATTAGGAAAACTACTCCAAAATGTAGTAGTATTCTTACAACACAAGGTTTGTAAACACGCTTTTGTACCTCCCAAATACATAGTCGAGCAGAAAGGACGCACATACAAAGTCACAGCACTAAGAACACTTAACATTACCGTCAAACAATAACGGGCAAACTTACAAACGGTGGACCCTCGAACCTTCACAGAAGCACCCAAATATTCCCAACAATCATTCTAAGAGTAATTTACTCAGAAGCTCTATCTAAACAGGCGAAACAATTAAGGAAGTTACTCTTGCCTATTAATGTCGAAACAGTATAAAAGTAGGACAACGGTCACACGGTTAAAAGCTAACCTAAATATTTTGTGCGTTCAACAGCCATATACTCACCTAAAGGTCGACGAAGACCCGTTTAATAATAAATCAAGCCGGTTAATCGGAGGCCGTAAGCAACAATGGACTGTGAGTTTGCGTTTTTGACAGCGGCAAGCAGACCTATCTATGAGCGGAGAACGTTAACGTATGCGTTAATGAGCTAGCCGTGGTTGGCTTTACGCCGTCTTTGTGGCAGGTTTTAGCTGAGAGTTGGGTAATTAGAGGGGTAGACTCCTTTGACTATTTTAGACAATGTATTGTATGTTGGTAATTCGAATAATGTTACTAATTAGGTAGTTAGAGATAAAGGTGTATCTTAATAGAACACCAGCATTACGCCAGTTATGTTTGAGCTTAATGTTATACTTAAAGGTCGGGCTTAACGAAGTTGCGGGTTGTTCGAAAGAGATACCGAGGCCCCGGAACATGAAGAGCCTAAGAAGGTTTATGGGTGGGTTTAATTATAAAATCTGACACTCTCCCCGCTCCGACCAGAGCGGCGAAAGTTATTTGATGATTTCCCGTCAGTAAAAAGCGGCGGGTTTGCAGGGCACAAGCCTTAGCTAGAGACTTATTCCTGCTACAAAATACCACTTACACTTCCTCGTGGGCCACCATCGGCCAGGGTTGCGGGTTTTTCGAAAGACATACAGTGGCCCCAGAACATGAGAATATGGGTGGGTCTTAGTCAGTAAAATTCTGACACTCCTCCCCGCTCCGCCCAGAGCAGAGAAAGCTATTTGATGATTTTCCAAGAAAAGCACTTCCTCATTGTAAGAGGGTCCTCCTATTCGGCAGCAGCTTGCGACCCATAAACTTACCTCTTTTCGTGTTTGGAAAGAAAATATAATCTACAAGGTTTCTAGGTAAAGCATACAATCAGCTTTCAGAAACACTTTAACTCGTGACTCAGCGAGCATTTTCTTCAGTTTTTAACGTAAAACTAATTTGACTGCGGATGACGCGGCTTAACGTGCCTTAATATTGACAGAGTTTAACGACCTGGCACTATTAGAGATCGTTGCCCCTTCAAGTAATTTTGTGAGCTAAAATCTAGTAAAATGTGCGCAGGATAGTTTTCAGTCACAACTAAAATTAGTGTATGGAATACTAAGCTCATGCCTGTGGTTTTGCCCGCATGAGGAGTTTGGTAACTGTCCCACGAGATCGTACTACCTGGGTAAAAGGTAAAGTATATTTATTTACAAATCTGTTCAGCAGTTATTTGTGAAAAAGTAACAAACGTATGAATTAAATGCTTTTGGGTTATTTTGAGTTCTAGACCATACCTGGGACCCTTCTAGTCAAGGAGATAGTTGCGGGTACCAACTTTTTCACACGTTTTATTTTTCAGTTGACGTAAATGGTAGTATTCATTTACGGCAACTGAAATAGTACTTTGTCAGACTAGTTTACACAACACAAGAAATATTTTACGACATTTTCAAGTTTAAATTTTCAATAGTAGTACTAGTCATTCTCAAATCAATTTTATTTTCACATTTAAAAAAACAATGTCAAAAATAACTTCACTTAAAAGCAGAGTAAGATAAGCAAATCAAGTAAGTATATTGACTTGGCTCGCAAGGTTGTACATGTGAGGTGACTCAGCGATCATTGCGCCGACAGTCAAATTTGCCAATGGATTAATAATTGCCAAGAGCCTCGACCAATACCTGAGGAGGCCTTCGTTAGGCAGCTGGATCAAGGGCTTGATACAGAAAGCGGTACTCCTGGATACGGCTCGTATTGTTAGGAGGTTCCTTTCTCTGGAGCCCTGACTACCGGTAACTTGTACCTTGTTCCCGATACCGGTGGGCTACTATTTTTATATTTTAAGATGTTTTTTATTAAGAAATATTTAAAAATGTAAGCTATAAGTATGTAAATAAATCAATAAATGAAACAAAAACTTCACTTATAAGTATAATGTCTATGTGACCTTAACGCGAATACCCGGTTTGAACTGAAAGTAAATACATCGACCTTCAGACGTTTTAACCGATTTCAAGTTACAACAAAAAACCCACCTACCACACACAGCCTACATACAATAGTGGGAGGACACTTAGCCTGATCGAGACGTGGAAAGCATGACCACAAGCTTCCATTTAGTAAATAGACTACTGCGCAGCCGATCTCGTCTTTGAGATACTTTCTATATAGACGCCAATTTTCTTGTGTGTAGAAATGTCCTTTGACAGGTTTTCAGCACGAATTAGATTAAGTCTTAAAATCTACCTTATTGCTACATTATATGAGACTAGTCTCATTTGTTATTATTATATTACAAGTTATTTATCTAGACAGAAAAATAACTATTTAAAAAATGTGGGGGCAAGAAATAAAAGATAATCCTGATATAATTTGATAGAGACCAATATTGTATCGCTTCACTACTATACTATCAACGTTTTATAATATCAATGACTAAGTAGCTGTTCCCCACGGTTTCAACCACGCTGCTCAGCACCTGTTGGTCGTAGCGTGATGTTATATAGCCTATAGCCTTCCTCAAGAAATGGACTATCCAACACTAAAAGAATTTTCCAATTCCAACCAGTAGTCCCTGAGATTAGCGCGTTCAAACAAACAAACAAACTCTTCAGCTTTATAATATTAGTATAGATAATATTCGTGAAACATAACATGACAAAAAATGATTTTGATGTAACCGCGTTGTTCTTGTAAACTTAACAATCAATTTTGTCAGTGTTGTCACCATCATTTAGAAGTAAAGGTTTATGTAAAAAACAAATTAATAGATAATAATCAAGTTAAAGTTACTTGATCTTAAGAAATTACTTTTACAAACCTTTTACGCAATAGACAAAAAAAATTAACGTTAAGCAAATCAAAATGTAGTTTCTAATAGTAGTTACTAAACTACAGAATAAAAAATCATGTCTTAAAAACAAATGATAGTCCAGGAATTATTATGACTTGTTTATGGATATAGGTATGAGAGCTAATGCACCATGAAACCTAATGCTTCATGAAGAGCTCGAACGTAAAGCAGTACGTTACCTCGTGCAACTCACTACGGAGAATCGAATCAATTTTCTGTATTTTAGAAAATCTAAAACCTTCACAGTTCCATTGGGAACGTATAATAAATTGAAATATTCGAGACAGGCTATTCCTGTAGGGACGGTTGTCATCAAAATCGATACGTAGGTGTGTAAGATGGATAACGTACTTATTCGAATACTGGAAATTGGTATCCTGGACGTGTTTCGCAGATATGCTAATGGAATATTTCCCTTAAAAATAGATATAAATGGTGGTTTTCAAGTGTAATGCATTTTATTTTTGATTTAATCCCTCAAATCGATACATCTTTGGATAATTCCTTTAAAACATTTATACCAATAGAAAGCACGATATTCAGAATGCACGATTCAGATTAACCTGGATTAATTAATACACATAAATAAATATTTGAATGTTTTATTTATACTATCGCGGATTTCCGCAATAAAACTTAAGTAGAAATTAGAAAGTGAAACTATTTATTTTTACCTGAATCATCTCTTACTTATGCAAAGGTTTTGTACACTAACTTAGGCAACGTTCGCCACTGACTAGTGGCTCTATCTAAAGCGTCAACCGCGCAATGCGGCTGCAAGTTTGAATTCTTGAAAGTTCTTTACGCTTTATATTACCTGCTATCCTACCATGACGTGTTAAAGCAGAACTTATTCCGCTGAGGGAAAGGGACAGAGCTATACAGGGTGTCTAGCACCATCTCTTTCACTCAGTGGAAAAAGTTCTGCTTTAAGATGTCATAGTAGGCCTACTGATGACTATATTAATAAGTTAAGTTATATACGATGACGGGGTTGCGCGTTGTTCAAAGAGATACCTGGCCCCCAGAACATAAATCACACCCAGACACAGAACAAACAATCATGCTCATCACACAAAGTTTGTCCTGGGTGGGAATCGAACCCACGACCTCCGGCTCAGCAGTCAGGGCCAACATAAAGGGCAAAAGAAGGAACACGGGTGGGTTTTCAGTCAACTACCCCCCCCCCACCCTTCCGCGAACGGAGGAAAATAATTTTGGCAAAAAAAATAATTACTATTAGTCGACCAAAATAACAACTGTTAACCTAATAATCGTAAATTGGTGTTAGTAAGGTAACAACTAAAATTATATTCATCATAAATTAGCAACATTTATAGCTTACGGATGTGCTGACATATATATAATTAAATTCGCTTGACACGTGTTGGGTGTGGGTATTATTAGCTGATGAATAATTAAAGGTATAACTGTCACCAAGAGTAATAATACGAATTATTTTGGCCGACTAATAGTAATTATTTTTTTGCCAAAATTATTTTCCTCCGCCCGCGGAAGGATAGGGCATTAGTTGACTAAAAACCCACCCGTGTTCCTTCTTTTGCCCTTTATGTTTTGGGGGCCAGGTATGTCTTTCGACGGGTCTGTTGGTCTAGTGGTTAGTGGCCCTGACTGCTGAGCCGGAGGTCGTGGGTTCGATTCCCACCCAGGACAAGCTTTGTGTGATGAGCATGATTGTTTGTTCTGTGTCTGGGTGTGATTTATCTATAATATGTATGTATTTATAAATTATATAAGTATGTATATCAGTTGTCTGGTTACCATAACACAAGCTCTGCTTAGCTTGGGATCAGATAGCCGTGTGTGAGTTGTCCCAAGATATTTATTATTATATTAATACGACTATCCTGAAATGTAATGCTTGTGAATGTACTGCTAATCCGCATACGGGGACGTTGTACTGATCTATGTGGAATAAACGTCATGTTCTTTGGCAAATGCACTAGTAGAAATATACAAACAATAAAATCGCTTATTTGCACGATATCCATCATAGATATAGTCCATAGATATAGTCTTATCCAATCTTTTTTAAGGATGTGAAATCATCAAATAACTTCCACCGCTCTGGGCGTGCCGGGGGTATATCAGAATTTTACTGACTAAAATCCACCCATGTTCCTTCTTTTACCCTTATGTTCTGGGGCCCCAGTATTTTTCGAACAACACGCAACCCCGGCGTCAAAATACATTACAGCAGCTTAAATTGATTTACAATGTTCAACAAAGCCTATTAATGTCTTTTGAATGTCAAAAGACGCTTGTAGCTTTCTAAAACTGTGAAAAGGACTTCACGAAATATTGCCAAAATAACACGAGTTTCTCGCACATGCTCTCCCTTACTATGATTTATTTTTTCTTGCCCCGCACTTTGAATTTCTTCTGTATCGTGGATGCGTTTACAAACATTTAAACTCGCATACCTACACAAACAGCCAGACCCGGAACAACTATCTATGGTATTAGTTTTCATGCTAATCGGATGCAGCTGAATACATTTTACATTATATGTACCAGTATTTTACATGGAGCGACTGCCTATCTGTCAGAAGCAGGATAGCATAAAAACTCCCCACTAGATTAGGCTCTAACCACACAAAAAATAAGAAAGAAGTCAGCTAGTGAGGCGAACATAATATCGACCATATTACAACATTTCTAAGCTAGCCTCGACCCATAAAAGAAAGTTAAACAAAAACTTAACTCAAATACAACTCTACAATTAATCTATAAGAACTTTTCGCTCATTCTACTAAGAGGGCAACACCAAAAATACCAACGGAAAAGGTTTTCGCTATAAATGTCAAGTTAGCAGAAACTTTCGTCGCGGTCGGGCCAACGGCTAACCCTTCCTGTTGACACAGCGGGGGTAATTGTAAAATTGGGGATGTATTCGGTGACGGACGAACGAACACGAGTCAACGAACGTTAAGTTGGAAACTTTACTATTGTAGGCCATGTCACATTGACGTATTTAAGAGCTGTATTAATTTTTATGCCATATTTTATAGTTGGGAAGTAATGGCAACCTTATAGTCGTTTTTTTAACGAAAAGGTTTTTGGGCGTAGTTTGAATTGTTTTTATTTTAAGGTATGCTATTGTCAAAAGTAGCAGAACTGCTGTATTTTGAATATTATAGCTCGCACAATAAATAGTCGGTAGAAAATTTGTAACCAGTCAACCAAAAAATGTGTATCGCTGGTGTCGATTTGACCGTTTCTGTGTTTGAAAGAAGGCGAAAGAGTTGAGCGACTATAAAAAGACCAACGTTTACGATTACAGGCTGGCAAGAAAAGATATCGTCATTAAAAACTGAACAAATACACAAAATATGTACGATCCGGTCATTAGTACGAACATAAAATGAATCGCAAGTGCGCATTCTACCCACAGCCACAGCAGGTTTCTACAGTCATGATGTTCTCAAGCTTGGACCGAGGACAGAATTCAGTGCCTGGTCACAGCGGATTTGAGAAGTCCCAGTTCCCGGGCGTGTTCATTTGTAATTTAATGTTTTTTAGTTTGACCCACATAAGTCATAAACTACTATCTTTTTCTGATTTTGGAACTACTTTCCATGAAATGAACATAATAATTAAGACCAAAAGTTGTATCGACACTTTTAGCTATAGTTGTAAGCAGTGCGGCCGTGCTTGTGTTTCTCTGTCTATCTCTCTCTCATAGAAAGCAAGTCAGTTATTTTCGTTTCGTCTTTCTATTTTGCATTAAACAGTGTGGTGTGGCGACGATTATTTTTGTTGAGTGTATACATGTTTTTTGTACATAATAAATAATAACTTCGTTCCATCCGGGTGTCCCTGGACACCTCTCAAGTTTTTTTTTTTTATATTTGCTCAACCCCCACCAACCACCCACCAACAACCAATAATATCACCAACCTATACAGGGGTCGGTAGGTTCAACTGTGTTAATAAGAGCAGTGTATCGCACCCAGTGTGTTTTCGAAACACATATTCTGCCAACAAATGAAGTCCGTGTCTATCAAAGTAAACCCTGATAATCCAACATATACATAAACCCACGCCTTTTTCCTATGGGAGTTAGCAGAAACTACAGCCGGCCACTGTATAAATACCTACTAGAATAAACAAAACCCTGTTTGAATCTACTTTTCTATCCAAATATCCTGAATCTAGTAGAATTGAACTGACAGCTCCACAATATCCACACCCAGTACTATTATTAGGGAAGTTGACGATACCCAATTAACCTGCAGATTTGTTTACTTACGGGGTAACGGTTTTAACTCGCCCACGCTACGAGCTTTTATAGTTCAGCCTATTTTAGACTCTATTGAAATAAGTATCTTATTTCTATCAACAAAAGAGGTACCTTTATTTTAATTGGTTTCTGTAATGCAAATTAAAGATTTAATAACATCATGCTTGAAGGGTTAATTTTCATTACGTCCATATTTGGCTAGCTATATTTTCATTATCCTTGATATTATGAGCAAACCTAATATAATTGCTATTCAACGGTTACAAATAAAAAATCAGAGCTGCTAATTCTTATTAGGTTTTGGTTTAGGCCGTCTCTGAATCAAAGAGTAATCTTCTGCATAGCTTTTCCCTACTTTTTTCGTCTTCCAGTCTAACATGAAACAGTGGAGCAAATCCATGTAAAATATCTGTATTTAGCATAGATCAGCTACATATCTTTCCTCCACTACCATACCCCTTGGGCCTTTAGTAAGATTTGTTGTCAGACCTTTGAGTCATAGACTACCGAGTTTTTACAAATGACATCCGGGATCAAAGGCACGTGCTTCAGAGACACGGCCTTAATTCGGTATGTATACAGGGTGCAATTGAAGTCATGGGCATTATTTTGTACTAAGGCTATACTCACGCAAATGAAAAATATTATTATTATTGCTACTTCTTACTGTATAATAGGTTGTCACCATTCCACGGTCTAATCGCGCTTTAACCCGATTGACCTAATCAATCCGAGCAGTTATTATTTTTTAAATATGAGTTCACCAAAATAGGTCGAGGTGGTAGAGTCATCCTTACTTAATATTATAAAAGCGAAAGTGAGTTTGTTTGTTTGTTACCTCTTCACGCTTTAATGGCCAAACCGATTTCGATGAATTTTGGTACAGAGATAGTTGGGAACCAGGAGACGGACATAGACTAATATTTTTTTTAAAAAAGGGGGATGTGAGGGAGAAAGAGGGAAGAAAAGGGAAAACTTAGCGTTGCTATTACAAATCAATAAGACGCAAGGGGAACTGTTTTACCCCGAATTTAACGCGAGCGAAGCCGCGGGCAAAAGCTAGTATAATATAAAGAAAAAAAAATGTTATTGTATTGGGTACACTAATCATGGATCCTGTAAACTGTATGTACGAACAGTATTGTACTGAATAATTTAGTTACAAAACATGAACCAATTAAAACGTTAATGTATTAATATAAAACATTATCAATGTTTAGTGGTCTGAGCTTTGATGTAAATAATTGATTAATTAATTGTTTAGTTACTATTTTGCTCATAATAATTGTGTCAGTTTTAATATAGACTACTTCTAAATTCTAAAAAGTGATCGTCTCATGTTTTTGTAGAAGGATTTTGTTTTATGCACCAGAATTTAAAATTTAATAGCAGTTATTAAGTTTTAGCTATAAAAATATAACGCGTGTACAGATTTTGGAACTGTGTGTTTTGGAACCGTTAAGGAGTTCTCTCGTGAAGATACGATCCTAGCTGCAGAGTTAAGTGAAGTCAATCATAAAAATGTAATATCCCCAAAACCAAATATGTGAGCAAAGATGTAGCTCAATCTGTTAGGGGGAACTAGCTGAAAATTTAGTTACAAGATTTTAACATTAATACTTATTAACAAACTCGTATGGTAAGTTAAATAAAACCTTATTATAAGAAACCCCTGTAAAGCAAGGTCGAGGGACTTTTTTTAATTTTCAACAAAAGCTAATGTTCTAAATTCAAAACCGAAATTTAAAAAAAAAAACGGATTTTAAATTGACAGTTTTGTATTAACATCTTAACATTTACCGGAATGAAGAACAAACTAGCTACAATAATAACGGTTCGAAGAATTTTTGTTATCGTTTTGTAATAAGACGGTGTTAGTTTCTTAACAATAATGTTTAAGTTCTCTGCTTCCAAGAAAACTACAAGTTACATAAATGGATTTATCTTGTCAGGTTTCTATGAAATTATAAAATTGTATTATTATCTGCTGAATGATTAAATTCCGAGCATGGACCTTAGATTTTAATGTATGAATTTTGACAAGTCTTCCCATAAATACCAATCACCATAATAAACGGATATACTGGTAAAAGACTTCAAAAATAAACAATCCCTTACATTCAACGACTCATAAAATATGAAAATCATATACCAACATTCTAAAACAGAACGGTAATCAAACATTTTTCGGCATTCAAATCATATTTACATTTCCAATATGGCAAGTAAGTGCCAACATCATAAAAAATCACACAGTATCGAATCGTTCAAAACTCAAACGTATTTATTAAGAAGGAATGAATCCGCTCCCCATTTTCCTTTTTCATCAGCGAACAAAATAAAGCCGTATACCAATCAGATTACATTTTGAGTTCGTTAAACTTTCATTCGGGGAGGTGCGGCCCGATTGGAATACTGACTATAAAGCGCAGTCTAACTGGGGCCAGAATGTTCTGGATTCTATGAGTGATATGGACGTTTGTAATTTCGATGCGAGTATCCGGCTGAGCAGTTTTGTTTGTGAATGTACCTTTATAAAGGAAGACTCTTTTTCGTACGGATTGATTTTTTAACCGACTACAAAAAGCGGAGAAGGTTCTCAATTCAACTCTAATTCTTTTTTGTATGTTTGTTACGCGATTTATCAGTCGATTGTGGGCTAATTTACAAAATTATTTTTATTATTGAAAGGGTATACTAACGAAGGCGTTCCATATGAATTGTTTATATATTGCTAGGGTAATTTATGAGTTATCTTTTATAATACCTATATTTTCTTCCAGTTATTATGGACAAAATACTAATATTACTTAGTAGCAATGAAAAATTAACACTGGATAATAGAGATCATCATACCACAACTAAAACGGCGATAATAAAAAACTTTTTAACAAAAGAGTATTTGTTCTTTATTGAACCTTTAATTTTATAATCATACTAGCTTACGCCCGCGGCTTCGCCCGCGTTAAATTTGGGGTAACACAGTTCCTCTTGCGCCTTATTGATTTGTCATAGCAACGCTAAGTTTTCCCTTTTCTTCCCTCTTTCTCCCTCACATCCCATTTTTTTTAAATAAAAAGTAGCCTATGTCCGTCTCCTGGTTCCGAATTATATCTGTACCAAAAATCATCAAAATCGGTTAAGCCATTAAAGCGTGAAGAGGTAACAAACAAATAAACAAACAAACAAACTCACTTTCGCTTTTATAATATTAGTAAGGATTACAAGCTCACACCTAAGTGAATTTCGGTATTTGTCTCACAAGATTATTCATCCGGGTTTAAAAGTATCCTATGTGTAAATCTAGGTTATAAACTATTCGTGTGCCAAATGTCATGCAAATGTGTGCAGTATTTTAAGAGTAAAGAATCATCCTCACACACTTTCGCGTTTTCGTTTATAAGTATTGTATAATAAGTAGGATTTAAATAAAAGAAAGAAAACAAGTTTATTTGGCACTTGTCACAAGTAGGTACAGACGCCTGCAGGTCAAGCTACCCGAAACTGTCAATTTTTCCCAATGAACCTTGAACCTAATGCTTTAGAAATAAAGTCGAAAATCTATCAAAGAAATCTGACAGATTGTGTCTGCACACCAAAACTTAAAAAAACACACAAACCTACTAAGAATAAATAAAAAAGAGTTTAGTGTTTAAGTAATTTCATTAGACATACACTGGTACTGTTTCCAAAATAAAAATATACTGTAGATATATTTATTTACATAAAAATACCTACTTACAAACAAAACTGATAGTGATATCTACCATAATGTTATTAGATTACAATCTAGTTCTGGTACCAAATTAAATAAACAATTTAAACTATAAAGTATCCATTATCTATTAGAACCGATTAAATATTTGATCATGTTAATTATTAATTAGTACACTGTATTCATGGTTGGCTAAATTAGTAAATACATTTTACTAAAAACCGTTGTGTATTTAATTATGAATTAGCTCATTCAAATGTTTGCGATGTTTAATAATTTATTAAGATTTATTAATAATATACTTATGTTGAATAATAAATATCGGAGTCAATAATTTTTAAAATCCTCGATTTATATGAAACTAGCTTCCGCCCGCGACTTTGTCCGCGTAGCATAGTTACTCTGTGCTAACGCTAACTTTAAGCCGCGTGATGATTGAAAAAAATATATCTTTCTCTCCCCTTTTCTTCCCCTCCTTAACTCACTTAAAAATTTCCTTTGGTGTTATGCTTCCCATTGTTTAATAAAATGTTCTAAATTGTATGCTTATGCATATCTTTTGAAGTAGAAGATCATCTCTGCTTTATTTTACTTTTACTCTTACCCTACATAGATAAAGATTTAAAAAAGTTTCTAAAATAGCAGACTTACTCAGAAAATAAATTATCTATCTTATTTACAAAGTGTACAAAAACGATAAATAACACGATTACCATCTAGAGTGAGATGCAATGAACTTTTCAGATTATAGAGCATTCAACCTTAAAACAAACAAAAAAAAACATCACTTGAACGTGTACAATCTAGATATATTTTTGCGAAGAACTTTTCTTAGTTCTTTTTTTAAAGACTGCAATCGAAACAGACTAATACCATTTATTTTTTAGATGAGAAATTTCATCAAAATCAAATAACTTCTCCCGCTCTGGACGGAGCAAGGTGGAGTGTTATACTTTTACTGATTAATATTTATTAATGTTTCTTCTTTTACACTTTGTGTTCTGGGGCCGCGCGGTATCTCTTTCCAACAACTTGCAATCCCAACATGTCTAGACTAGTACCTTACACCTGAATAACGAAATAGAAGCACAGGACTATGAGCTCTAACTCACGATATAAGGTAGTAAAAAGAAACAATTATTTACCTATTGAATTCTACTTAAAACAATTTCACAGTATTTTTTTATAGTTATACTATCATAGTATTTCATTAATTTAGTATTTCATTCAATTAATTTCTGTTTCTGGAAATGTTAAAATTTAGAGAATCAGAATTTAATTTTATGGGGCATGAAACAGGTAACGCTTTAAAGTCTGACTGAATTCAAGTTCAGGTAAAATAAAACGGTGAGCACTTAAATAGTTTCACGAAGCTAAAAACCTACTTTCATCAAACGGGTAGGTGACTTATCAACATAAATTCACGCTCGTCAGCTCCTAGCCTAACCACAAAGCAGAAATAAATCTTTAACCCTTTTCTGACGACGCAATTTTACGTCACATAACTCACTAAGTCTGCACCTACGTAAACGTCATTTCAATTCGTACGGGGTCATGGCGAAATAATACGGAATTCAAATAAAAAGAGTTTCTTTTTAGTAAAGGAATATTTCAGAAGGGAAAGGTCGCTTTATTGCTGTAAGTGTGGTAAGCCTTATTGTTGTCGGTTAAAAATAGAGACGACCTTTGCCATGAGACTCGTAAGAAACGAATCAAGATTCCCTTATTAAAAATCACAGTATTCTACAATATTGTTCTTTTTCGTTTATTTATTGTTTTACATATTTTTTAAATTATTAAGTATTTCCTATTCAAAAATTAATAAAACAAAAAACCATTTAAAAATAATATAAAAAATATATTAAATGTTCTTGTTTAATATAAGCTGACGTGGAACAATAAATAAAATAATTACAATTAATATCAAAATAAAATATTAACCTGCTGAATTTTCAGGAGTACTCATGTCATTCTAGTATCAACTTGAGGTATGTCAAAATAAATATAACTACTAAAAAGTTCTTACATTTTTTTCTAAAAGAAATAAAATATAGATTCCATGAATAAAATTACGCAGTTAATCTAAACTATTGTTGGAAAAGTCGAGCTTTAATTGTAAAAGTAATAGCAACCTATTAATAACAGCTAATAATATTGTTCCACAAATACTCAAGTCATTAGTCAGTCAGTCCTATCATTCTGAATACAACAGCACAAACACTACCATTACAATTTAATACATAATATTGTAGTAATACGAAAATAGTGAAGTGCTTAGCTCCTAGCCTAGAGGCAAGAGTAACAACTTGGTATGCCACTTAAGTTCATTTTAATATACATTTCTCTTGTACTCTAGATCTTGTAATGATAATTAATTACACTTTGAGGCTATGCTATAATTTATATAATACGACCGACAGACCCTTACTTTGTGCGGTTTTTATGGCTTGACAAAGCGTGAAGATTTCAATATTTAATACAAGTTATGTTAATATTAAGAAGAAAAGCTGTATAATCCATCTCTACCATGCCGCCGTTTTTTTTTTAAATACGTTTTCTAAGAAGCGAACAGCAGAATAAGTTTGTATGGGCAAAACGCTGCTAGCCTTTCCTCTTGGTACACGCAAATCTTTTATGATAATTCTAGTAACTATAGTGAAAACCGCATCCAAATCTGTTGCGCAGTGTGAATTAATAATATGTAAGTATCTAAGTATTATAATTTTAGTATTATAAAAAAAAACGTTGCCCTACACTAGTAATTTCTCCTGTATCGTGGGCGTGTTTTCAAACATTTAAACGAACATACACAAACAGCCAGACTTTAGTTTAGGTAGGTTTTACAAATATATTTTCCGTGCGGGGATCGACCTCGCTACACGCAGCGCTGTAGTCGGTCGCTCAACCACTCCGCCAACCGTACCGTCAGAATTACCGGAAAAGAACCTTAAGTGAAGGCTAAAATATGATAAATTTGAAATAACACTAGGGACTTACAAAGAAAAGTTGGTCCAATTCCATAACGTTTGAATCAGACACATTTTATCGAAGCATTTTATATTCGGTTTTAAAATATTGCTGCGGTTTTATTTCACGGCAGTTCAGTTTTATGACGATAGCGCCTAAAATTAATGCCTGTGTCCACGTGCAGCGCTGGTTTGCGAAATGTTTTTGTTATTTAAAATCATAGTATACCACAAAATTATCCAGTAGGAAACTGCTCGGAAAATATACATCTGTTTTTTTTATTTTCGCTGTAATCACACTAAGAGATATACTGTAAGAATTAAACCAAACTTCCAAAGTAGATTTTCAAGGCTTTTTAACGGGTGGGAATGGTTTATTAAATAACCTCTGGGCAGAGCAGGAGGGAGTGTAAGACTTTTACGGCCCTAAAACCCATCCATATTCCTTGTTTTACACTTTATGTTCAGGGGCCACGATAACTCTTTCGCTCATCCTGCAACCCCGGCAGGTGGAAGCCCTGCAGGGCCCTCTGCTTTGCTGACATCTCTTTATGGCTTATTTTATATTCTGTACTATAAATCCAAATGAAGATACAACCCAAACATTAGACCTTATTCAGAAAAGCTTAATTTGAAGTTCATTCACATGTAAAATTAACTCGACTATCCAGCGAACAAAATTTTAACTTTATTTTGGTGTGTGGTTTAAAACGTGGCTACATCGCGCTTCAGGCCGTTGAATATTTCAAATATGCCAAAATACGTAATTTGGGGGAGCGTGGAATGTGCAACCTTTCATGTTAATATTAAAATATGTTAATCATGGCATTACCATATGGTGCCTTCGCCGTGCTTGTATGCAGCTGGGCTTAATGTGTATCGAAGTTGTAGTACATTTTGAGTCGTACCTTTATTAAGGGTTCCGTACCTCAAAAGGAAAAAATCAGAACCTTTATAGGATCAGTTTGTTGCCTGTCTTTCTGCCCATCTGTCAATACCCTTTATATCTAGAACGCGTCGAAGTATCGAGTCAAATTAAAACCACATACATAAGTCTATGGTCTCTTTGAGCTGTGTTAAAATCAATCCCCTAAGTTTATGCAGTCAATAAATATAGCCGTTTATGTAGCAAGTTTGTACTTAATCGAAGCGAGAGTCGGACTCGAAATGGGCCAGTTTGTTTTTGAGTAACAATAATTTTAGCTTTGTGTGTACGTTTTTTATTAATAAACTGAAATTGTTCAAACAACTCTAAAAAATATAGTGATTAGTAATCGAATCTTTTCTGCATGCCCGGTAGCACTGTGACAAGTAGCTTAAGTGAACAAAGAAACTGAAGTACCAAGGCTCTTTAAAAATAAATAATAGGGAGAAAGTTTCAGTTCATCGTTGTTTTAAATGAACAAACGAGTAAGTTGTTGTAAATTGAGCTGGAAGCTTTGAAGTGGGATTAAAGAGTATTTTTGATTGTATATTTAATTGAATTAACATAGCTGTTTCACTCTGTACATGATTTTATTTGAAAACAGAATTAAAAATCAACCTGATATAAACAACAGCTCATGCTTGTTTGGTATGATAATTTAGCTAAATCAAAGCTACAGATTGTGCCCGGGTTGCTGGTTGTTCGAAAAAGACACAAAAAGCAAAAAAGGAACATTGGTTAGTTTCAGTCGATAAAAATCTGACACTCCCCTGCCTGTAGAGAAGGGAAGTTTTTTGATAATTTCCGATCCGCAAAAAAGTTACAGATTGTTATTCAATAAATATATAGAATAACAGTTATACTCATCACACTAAAACAGTTCAAATAAAAAATAATGACACGGTACGTAACCTTTTCACAAACGACACCGATTTGAATACATTATAACCGACTAAAACAGATATGGTGAATGTAACATACTTAACAGTCTAAAACATTCCAAAAGTCTATTACACATTCATGTGATGCAAAACAGCATAGGGGAAGCACTCATCTGAATGAAGAAATAATTGAATTTTCACGTCAAAATCAAAATAATTTTCCACTTGCGAGCTGTTTTGGTAGATCAGCCTATATTTACATAGCCTACACAGCAATATTTGGAAAGGTTTTGCGATTTTGTTTGTATACTCGGTTTTTATGTTGATCATCATCGTACATAATCGGAGATTACGAATTGGCTACTAATTTTGAATAATTACAATAAAACTCAGGATGTAATGCGTTTTTATGAAAATAAAAAAAAAAACAGATTTGTACAAAGACACACAAAGACAACTTTTTTATTTTTTTTTATTGCAAAACCGGTCATGAACATGACTGTTACAGAGTTGTTCGGAATAGAACCTCTTTACATTACAAGCCACAATCGAATTGTTCAATAATCCACTTGAACTGCTCAATAAGTCACTGCTACTCCAAATTCGGTGACTCATTATCATTATTAAGTGGTGAGGTAAGGCAAATGGTCTTACAGTGAATTGGGTTCTTATTAAAGTAAGACAAAAGCAATTCAAGTTCAGGCGCATTTCATCAAAAAGAAAATTGCACTAGAAAACTTTATTCAAATGAAGTTAAGAATCGATTGCTACCACCTATCAACTACTACCATCACTAGTATCTGATTGCAGTCCTATAATTGACATGATTATTATTGACATTTGTAATTGTTTCTTTTTTCATTGCTATATTGACATTTGTGATTATCGTGTACTAGCTTTTACCCGCGGCTTCACTCGCGTTTAATTCGGGGTAACGCAGTTCCCCTTTCCTGATTTGTAGGTACCTGCCACTTGTAGTTTTTGCTCTAGCGCCTTATTTATTGTAGTAGCAAAGCTAAGTTTTCCTTTTTCTTCCCTTATTACTCACTTTAAAAAAAAACGTTAACCTATGTCCGTCTACAGGGTCCCAACTATCTCTGTACCAAAATTCATCAGTCAGTCACGCGGACGATGTCGCAGGTGGAAGCGAGTTTATTATATTTTGCAAGACTATCACGAACATATACAGTTTACCACCACGTCACATATCATAAGCAAAGTGCTTGACAGCAATACACCAAGATCGCATGCCCATCGTAATAGCCAACTAAGGGATTATAACAGACAGCTGAATAGAGTACACCGTTCACCCTAATAGCTTAATACTAGGAAATCTAATTTGCCTCAGTTATGCGGATGTCAGATGGAAGCTGGGAATATAATGGATGATGCAACTGGTTATGCTCTTGAGAGTAAACGTCGGGTAAACTTAGTCTTAAACGAAGATCAAAGAGATGTTAGGAATAGAACAAAAATATTTACTGTAGTACCTCACACGTTGGCTTTTTTTTTGGACAGTTAAAGAGCTTTTTTTCGGATTGGAAGCTCGTTATGGGCAAAGCAGAAAAGTGTCAGATCCGTACTGACTAAAAGTCATCCGTGTTCCTTTTAATGCCCTTTGTGTTCCGTGACCGCGGTATGTCTTTCAAAATAACCCGCAACCCAACAAGAGCTCACATCAACATTGTGGTCCTTACTGATTTATTTAACTAACGTCAGAAGCCGATAACGAATATATTTTTATAAGTTAATCTAACAAAGGTTATGTAGCTTTTCGGGCTTTGTGTCAAACACAGTTGTATATTTAAAATAATAACTTTAATTCATTACTATATTAACAAATCCCAATTTAAAGTTCCAAAAAATTAGTTAAATATTTTTGTTATAAAATTATCAGCAACTTTGCCTTCACACAAAGACATTTAAATATTTACAAGTGCCAGACATAACAAGACGAAGAAAATCGTAATCCCATACTTGTTACTACTTGGTAACAAATCGTTCAGTCTAGTATCACACGCCCGCTTCATCCGTAAAAAAAAGTCAATAACAAAATCGAAATTATTCATTCATGTTACCAAAATTCCCAATCAAATCCTAATGCCACTTGTAAGCCTTTTAAATCCCTTTGCTTTTATAAGATAAAAATATTTAGCTGGCAGCGAAATAACCTTTTAAAAGTATTTTTAAACGAACGTCGAAAAACCAAAACCTCTCAGGTTTCACTGTTTATGAAGCGGCACAATACCTCTGCCGACATTTACATACTTTCGTGAAGAAAATATGTGAATACAATATAAAAATGTGTGTATGACAATGGAGCTATATTCGTCTCTTACTGTAACTAAAGCTTCAATCCAAAAATACAACCGTATTCGTTTTTCTTTTTTCTTCCTTCTATGCCTCACATTCACATTCCAAAAAGGTTTAATATTATAATCAGAACCACAAACTACTTCACTTCTATCGATTCCCTTAGCACGAAATAAGTTATGGTCTGTTCACGAAATGGCCCGATTCGTACGTGACATTCACACGTCGCCATTTTAGTAATTTTAAGCTATAAATGTATGCTAATGTATATAAGACGTGTTCAAAGACGTTAAGGTTTTAATGTAAAAGAAAATTCAGACACGTCGAAATGAATTTTCTTTCGTGTTTCGGTGGAGCACGGTATGTTTTCCAGGAAATCTTGTCAGGGATTGTTAGAATCATTTTCGGGTTTCACGTCTCTCCTCATTTCCACGAAAAACAATGATTTGGTTTTTAATCCTGGTAGGGTTGCCATAAGATGTTTAGGGTTGTAAGCAATATTAAAAGAGAACAATTCAGATTGGCTGCTAAAAGTATTATGTTTGTAAAATTTTAAATGTCTTTAATTAATATAAAATAAAACAAGATATAATTTAACGCTAATCGATCATTAACTTGATGGGCCTGTGGACAGTGAGCAATGGGTAGCTCACCGTCCGTCCGTCTATTGACGACAGGCCGTGTTGAAGGCGCGTTAGTGTTCCACGCGCGCCTCAAAGAGATGTCAGCAAAGCAGAGGGGCCTGCTAGGGTTGCGGGTTAACCTCTTATTTACTTGCAGTCCTTACTTACCACCAAGAATTAATTTTCACAATAAAACATCAAGCTTTATAGCGGGCTTATCTGGTCTATGTAAGTGCGCGTCTACTATTTAAAGAAATTTCTCGCCAAATGGTCGACATTTCGCGTGACCAGACGGCTGGTTCTTTCTTTGACCAAAGAATTAGCATTGCCATTCAACATAACAATGCTAGTCTTCCGGGCACATTTTCGGTGGCCCGGGACATATATATCGGGATGACAGCGATTTGGAGGAGTACTTCGACCCCTAAGCATCCTTTTGTTTTTGTTAAGTTGGTATGTATTAATGTGTTTGTATTATACACAAGAAACTTCAGTAATGAGTTCATTAAATATCAAAATCAGTTGAAATCAGAATAACATCGCAGTCACACAAAAAAACACCATATGGACGTATAATTCAATACTAAATTTGAAATAATGCATAATCCTAATTAAGCTACATTATCTACGTTATTTGTTCTAGTAGAAACTGAAAATCAGGTTCCGCATACCAGTAAAAGCTGCCAGTTTATATTGGCACTATTACCAATATTAACCGAAGTGCTATCTCATTCTGTAGTGCTTATTTTGATTGGCAATCGATACTTGCTCTTGTTTCTATCCGAACGATCGTATTTACCTTGAAAATATTTCATTGAACTAATCGGGATCGAATTTGCAATAAATATTATGTGTGAACACCGTAGGCATTCCAAAATGTGATTTAAAAACAGTTGCCTTAAGATCATTTTGTATTGCTTTGTTTTGCATATTATGCACATGCACATATGTACCTACCCAACCAAAACGAAAAAGGTAAATTAAAACCAAACAAACTTCACGCTAACATCTCTAGTGAATACAGCAGATTTCCCTAAACTAGAAACAAATATTTATCTATATATATATTGTCAATAAATAAAAAGGTTGCTCCTGTGAGTTTTTCTGTTGCCCTAACATTACCTTCCTGTGAGTTTCTGTCGTGTCGTGGGAAATGTAAATATTATTGAATTCGTTCTATTCGATAGAGCTCTGGATTTTAGATGAATCTCGATTTTCGTGACGCCGAAGGCGGACGGATGCTGAGACGCACAACAAAGTAAATCAGTTTTTATTACAATGTGATTAGTTTCCAGTTCATCCAGCTGTGGTTTACAAAATTGGAGGAAAATTTTATATTTTGTTGAAAATTAATAAACCTGTTTTGTATATTCATAAAATTTTACGCTAATGAGGTTTCTGTTTTATTAGTTTACGAATTCCAACTAAAGATAAGAAAATATTCATTTTGTTTTTTTTTTTAAACTAAATTATTTAAGTTCGAATTAACAGTTAATTATTTTAATTACTTTACAAAGCAAAGCAACAGAAAAGTTATCAATTACCACTAAAAAGATAAAGGATGAAATTAACTGCACACGTCATCATCCTTACGCACGAGGTTCACGCTCAGAAAAGGTGTCTCTGCATTATATACGAGAGCTTTAAACCCCGCCTACTACGTTACAACCTTAACACACACTAAAACACTCAACAAGACGCATCAACGACTACTCAGAATGTTTAATGGCAGTCATAAAACTTCGGGTAATTAATTACCGAAACCATTACCATATTAATATTAAAGTCTCAACAAACTGCAGTAATTAAACAAAATACTTCAAAGAAAATTACCTTTATAAAGTTCAATACATCCGTTGTTCACAATAGGGCTGGCTCACAAAACAAACAGCACACGGTTATATAATGAACGGTCGCGTACTAACACGTCAGGGTCGTAATTTCCCGGCGCAACACGACCTCCCCTCACGGCGCACAGAAGGATACTGATACACGTCAACGTGAACGCCGGCAAGCTCGCGAAGAACGGTGTGAAATGCGCAAGTCACGCGGAGCTTAACTTATCTACCTACTTTTGAAATTCAAATTGTCATTTACTCGGTCTTATTATACATACAGTATACACGCAAAGTGGGGACCGTCGTTTGGTGAGGATAAATTTCCGCTATGCGGGGTCTACGTGTTTTCAGAATTCGACCTCAAAATATCTGTAGTGAGGTTACTTTAATAAATCACTTGGAACATTTTCATTGTTAGTTTTTTTGGGTACGAATATTTCGATGCTACGTACTCACGTTTCAGCAATGACTGGTTTTTTTCGTAGACCCGTAGCGGTTCGTAGCGTCGTAGCCGCGTAGCAATATTTCGTAGTGGCAACTTCGGAGGTTATAAAAACTGAACTAGTACGGCGAGCTACCAGTGATTAGGTATTTTGCTGCGACTGCTGTAATATCCTGGATGTGGCTAGCGTAAGAACGTGGAGCTTCGCACAAGCCATAGATATTTATGCCCAGCAGTAAGTTAAGTCAGGAATAGAAGATATTGATGATGATACTATTACGCATGGTATATTACTTTTGTATTCGTTTTGAGATTGAACTTAACAATTATGCAAGAAAAAACGCAGGTGTCAAGTTTCAACCGGATATAAAAGAACATTAAAAATAAAATCACTAGAATATCCGCAGACCACAATTTTTATATTTTTAAATGTTTATTTTTTAATATTTTTTAAGAAATTTAAACAAATGTAAAAGTGAGACAAAAATGAAATAAAATTCATACTCATGGCCGTACGCGACGCAATACAAATTAAAACTGAATGGCTGCGCAATATTTTAAACAAACATATTTAATTTATTATTTTGTATTAAATTAGTGGTGTTTACTGTACTTGTAATTAATGTAATCTGTATGAGTTGCTGAATGCTGTAGAACTCGTAACTAAATAATAGCAGTTACACACCAAGTTTCCTCTGTGCCTCGGAAAGCACGTTAAGCTGTTGGTCCCGGTTGTCATATGTACATCTTTGACAGCCGTTAGGTAGTCAGCGTCCCAAAAGTCTGACAACCAGTCTTACCAAGGGGTATAGTATCACCCAGTGCTTACTAAGTTGTGGAGGTCAGATAGGCAGTCGCTCAATGTGAAATACTGGTATGCAGCTGCATGCGCTGTAACCTGGTCAGTGTTTATTGTTTGTTATTGTGGTTGAATATCTTACTAATGCAATTATACAATTAATGATCTTATATGATTTTTGAAGTAAATAAAACGCATGTTAAAAAAGCAAATTCTAAAATTGCTATCATGCTATCAATATATATCATATATCATATGCTATCAATCAGACCTATGAAAACTATGAAAAAAATGTTAACAAATTATCACATTTATCACCAATGACAAAAAAAAAACAAAATAAAACGTACTTGCAATAAATATTATTTAAAATTATACAAAGCTCGCACTGTGAACTTCTAAACCTTGAATAAATCAAACTGATTAATTTATGTGACATATCAAGATAGATGACCATTGATAAAAAATAGCAATATTTGTATAATGTTGAATATCTTTTTTTCCAACATAAAACAATGATACAATTTAAGGTTGTTATTTCAATTTACTTCTAGAACAAAATACAAACAGTGCGATTTCTCATAAATTTCAGCAAATAGTCATTATTTTACTTAAGAAATCTAACTTAAGTAAATAGATTAACTGAAAAAAGTAGGAAAAAATAACGAAAAAAAAATGTTTCACAATGGACGGTCCATTGTATCGATTTACGAACCAACCGTGCAACTTCCATCAAATATAAAGAAAACATGCCTGAAAAGTCCACGGAAAACGTATTTCGTAGATAATTTAATTTTCTTCCCGATATTAAGGCGTTGCTACATTGAGGGTATTAGTGAATTCGAACAAAATTGGGAACTTTCTTCCCTCGAATAAGTTATATTATTTTGTTATCCAAGGCTGAAAAAAAGGTTTTTATTTATTTATCGCATCAGAGGAGACTGAAATAGATTTGGTATCTACACATTTGGAGAATATTGTGTTGGTACGATGAGTGAATTGAGTTTTTATTCTCACGACCTTAATAAGTTCTGTGTGGAGTTGATATCGTGTGTGTCCTAGTCTTTACCGAGTCGGTCTCTAGTTTTTGCAGTAGCTTCTACCTCGACAGGGGGAAACAAGAAAACTTACTTACGTTGGCTTTCAAGTAAAACTTATTAAAAATATTGTGCTTTTCCTTGAGTTGATTTTCTCTTTTTTATAGAAAAAGCATTAGTTTTGAGAACAGATAAAAAAATACACAGTAAAAAAACCAGCTCAATCAAGAAGTGGGTCAAAATAATTTTTTTATTAATAACTACTTTTTGCTCGCGTTATATTCGGGGAAACACTGTTCCCCTTTTCTGATTTGCCGGTACCATCTCCCTGTAGTTTTTGCCCTTGCACCTGATTTATTGTAATACAAAGCTAAGTTTTTTCCTTTTCTTCCCTCTTTCTCCCTCAATTTTCATTCTTTATGGCTTATGTCCGTCTCCAGGGTCCCAACTGTCTCTGTACCAAAATTCATCAAAATCGGTTAAGCCATACACCCCCGAATACTGAAACGTCACTCAAAATGTAAGGGCTGCTTAACATTTGAGCAGCTCTTAAACTTTAGATTTTGTATTGTCAAACGTCACTTCTGAGTCTCTGTTAAACTTAAGTGGGACTTAAATTTTGAGTGACGTTTCAGTATTCGGGGGTTAGGCTTGAAGACGTAACAAACAAACTCATTTTATAATATTAGTAAGGATTTGGTGAATCTTATACTAGAATACTAAACAGTGGCAATCGTTAAATAGCAGCAAAAATGGCATGTTTTATCATTTTCGCAACAAAACCACGAGGTAATCCAGCAATTTCAATAAAAAAAAAACGAAGCGGCTTTAAGCAGTCCTAAACTTGAGATAACATTTTACGCTACACCTTTTTTGTAAACGCTACACAAATATGACCAAAGTAATATCGATAAATGAAAACGGGGCTTCGAAAGCAATGTCCAATATTTTTTTCTGAGATAAGATACAGGCAATAATAGCATTTTGTTTATGTTGACGGCGGCCTAAGCCCAGCGGGATCGTGGGATCGACAAAGCTCCACTGGCTTACAAGAACTATCAGATATCCTACCAGCATATTCAGACCTGCCCTGCCGCCTACACCCCATTTACGTACAGACAAAACACGGGCATAAATTGTTACTACAACAGCTCTTATTACATCGGCTACCACATTGAATCTCACACTCTATACCCATGAGGAATCCCAAGCGAAATCGTGATATTTTCTGAAGCTTTATGAAGGACTTGCCCAATTCGCCCTTTGCAGCAAAATTTTAATTAGGATCCCATTTCTGAAATATGTAAAACTTGAATAGAGGTGTAATTTCATATAGGGTGTCATAACAAGGGTCCTGTAAATATTTTGAAACTTACTAAGCAACATGAGATTTTGTAAACTGATATTACTTTGGTATGAATGGAGTGCTAATTTAGAAGTTATACTAAATTGAAACAACCCCTATGCATTTATTTGATTTTCACTAAATGTTTTATTGAAAGGACTTTTTTTTGCGGATGGGAAATCATCAAATAACTTCCCCCGCTCTGGGCGGAGCGGGTGGGAGTGTCAGACTTATACTGACTAAAACCCACCCATGTTCCCTCTATTGCCCTTTACGTTCTCTGCGCGGTATCCATATCGAACAACCCGTAACTATTGAAAGGACTTGTGATTTTTAAATTTGTTTTTCACTGGCGTAACGTATTTTTGTCACTATGAGGCACTATGTTAAATTGAGTAAGTAAAAGTAAGTAGTTTAATAGAACTGCTGCCTGGGTTAATGCCATACCTGGGAACGTAGATAAAATGTCAGTAAATAATGTCATATTTTATATTTTGCTGTTTTTTTTTTAATTATGTATGTTCTTTTAAGTGCTATCATTTTATAATGTTCCGATAGTGTATTCACAGAACTACAATCTACGTAAGTGTAGGCAGTTTTCACTAAAATCGCTTGACTAAGTTTGTCTTATTAGGAAAAGCCTAAAATATTTATTTATGTTCAGATTTGGTTTCTTATATACGTTTGACCTTTACCTGGATATGCCTTTATACCTCACAAAAATAAAATAGGCCGAAAATATTTACGGGTCCTTAAAAATAGCCTTCAATTTTCTAGCCTTTATCAGCCCCAAAACCCTTGTAGAAAAGTGAATTTCAATTTCTATATCGCTTTTCTACCGAGAACTTTTATGTCTAGTAATGGAAATTCGACCCCTAAAGGGTAACAAGGGGTAAATAATGTTTTTAGGAGGAGACATGGGGTCCGTTTGTATATTATTACATTAGTTTATTAACCGCAAGTAAGGGACAATAAGGTCCATTTTGCAGAATCACGCCTTCTTTGTATAATTTAATGTAATGAGAAAATAATTCTATCACATTTTTGATTGAAATACACAAATAATGAGGTGTAATCAGCTTAGAGGGTATTATTTATACAACTTTATTTGGCAATAAATATGGGGTAGCGGGAAATCATTTTTCTTCTGCACGATTTTGCTTTTGCTCATTATTTTAAGACGATTGTACAAACTCGATGAGTAATCAGCATATATATATTAGCTTGACTGTAGATAAATTAAGGAAAACAAAAATAATTTGAGTTATACCAGTCTTTGTTTGGAAAAGAAACACAAAATATATATTTAATTTTCACGAATTCTATTTCATAGGTATACCAAAAATTTTTATTTGTAAGTCACGCCTTTATTCATGCAACGATAACTATTTTTCCTTTTATATTTAACAAACTGTCTTGCACGGTTTCACCCGCGTCTTTAGTTGCTGCTCCACTCAGCTCCATGTGTATTAGCGTGGTGTATTACTTTTGTTACTTCCTATTATAGTTTCTTATCAGTGTAAAATCGGTCAGGTAGTTTTAGAGCCTATTCGAAACAAAGAAACAAATCTTACCTCTTTATAATATTACTAGCTTTGTCTAGCGGTTTCAATCACTCTGCTCAGGTCCCCATTCTGGAGAGGAGTATGAAAAATAGATGTTGGCCGATTCTCAGACATACCCGATATGCAAACAAAATGTCATACAAATCGGTCCAGCCGTTTCGAAGAAGTATGGGAACGAATATGGTGACACGAGACATTTATATATTAGATAGATTATATAGTACAGTATAGATTTATTTACCTTAAAAAACGAATCGGTTTTTACTCACCTACAATAATTCCAAGAGAAATCGAAAAGTTCAAACACTTTTGAAACCAAATAAGAAAAGTCACTAAGTTTCTGTTTAAAGTGGCAATTCATCCCACATCAGGAGAGAACAAACATTTGTTTGTACTGCCCGCACATATTTGTTTCAAGTCCAAATGTGTGTGCTTTAGATCTATAGCAAAAACACCCACGCCACCGGGTACTTAAGTTAGGGGTTGCAACTGTGAGGGACATTACGAATTTATAGCTTAGACTGTGGTGGAGATACATGTCCATGCGGAATGTCTGCTTTATAGGGTCCCAAAAATATGCTGGGTAATATTAGACTGGATTTTATCATAATGTTGGTATAAAACGATAGTACGGTTGATTCAGTGACTGCTGCGCTGCGTGTCGCGGGTTTGCTCCCCGCACGGAATAGATATTTGTGTGACCGACAGGTAGTTGATCCGGGTCTGGTCGGTAGTGTGTCTGAGTTTAAATGTTTGTAATAGCACCCATGATACAGAAATAAATCCTAGTGTGGAGCAAAGTTTAAAAATAAAAACAATAAGCTCCTAAATGCAAACTAGAAATAACATACTAACGCTTTCGACTGACTGAAAAGAAAAACGCTGTGTCGTACTTTAATTATTATGTGGAAGTAAAAGAAACTATCAGAAGATCGTTTCTTCAGAATTTCAACATGAGCCTGCAATTGCTTGCGGGCCTATGGACGTCCGTCCGTCCGTCTATTGACGACAGGCCGTATCGACGGTGCGTTAGTGTCCCACGCGCACCTCAAAGAGATGTCAGCAAAGCAGAGGAGCCTGCCAAGGCCACCCCCTGCCGGGATTGCGGGTTGTTTGAAAGAGTTACTGCGGCCCCTGAACATAAAGGGTAATAGACGAAACATGGGTGGGTTTTAGTCAGTACAAGACTGACACTCCGCCCAGAGCGAGGGAAGTTATTTGACGATTTCCCATCCGCAAGTAAGCCTGCAATTGCTGGCTAGTACTGTATTGTAAACTAAACCTATACACAACTGCATCATAATCACAACATTACGTTTAAAAATTCACTTCACCGTCATTTTTTTTAATTCTAAGCTTACATTAATAGTCCAATTTCCCTTGGCTAAACAAATTTTTTTCATTCGCAAATTATCATGTAATGCCATCTAAAATTCCGTCACCGACCTAACTAATTCGGTGACGCAAATTGACGTCATTTCCGTGAAGCGGCGAAGGGGAGGGTGGAGGGGTGTCTTGTTTTTTGAGACGGCAACACAGCGACGTGCAGCAACATTGGTAATTTCCTGGTCGTCTTAATGTCGACCGCTCACCTTTGCGGCTTTCGCACAATATCCGTTTTGTCTGACCTGCTATAGATATGACTGATGGGGAATAATAACAGTCCGGTCATAGTGTTGTTAACAAAGCAGTAATATTTCTTTTTACTTTTTACGGTTCCGTACCTCAAAAGGCAAAATACGGGAACCTTTTTTGGCGGATGGGAAATTATCAAATAACTGCCCCCACTCTGGGCGGAGCGCGAAAAAAACTAAAACCCATGTTCCTTCTATTGCTCTATATGTTCCGGGCCGCACTATCTCTTTCGAACAACTCGCGCAACGGGGCAGGCGGTGGCCCTGGCAGGTCCCTCTGCTTTGCTGACATCACTTTGAGACGCGGCACACTAACGCGCCGGATACGGAACCCTTATAGGATCAGCTTGTCGTCCGTGTGTCTGTCTGTCAAGACCCTTTATATCAAGAATGCGTGGAGGTATCGAGTTGAAATTTAAACCATATACTCAAGTCTGTAGTCCCTTGAAGCTGTGACAGAAAAATCAACCCTCAAAGTCTACGCTACAAAAATATATGGCCGTTTTAAGTCAAGTTTCTACAGAACCCTCGGTGCCCGTTTTAGTTGATTTGTAATTTTGACAGATACTCTACAAAACCACTTGATTTTAAGATGGTGATGTGGAACAACATTGGCAATTTCCTGGTGGTCCTTGTGGTCGCCGCACACCTCAGCAACAATATCCGTTACGTAAAGACCTCTTAGAAACGTGATGGACGACGAACGCAACGTGGTCAAAATGCTAAGAGATGCTGCCAAAGGCATTTTATGAAATACATACTTAGACTATGAGTTTTCGTCCAGGTTGTCTGGAAGATATTATTATCAGCGATAAAACCGCCATTATTCAGCCATCAGCAATGTTATAAAAAAATAGCGTTTAAATTTTGGTGTACAAGGAATTATACGAGTTTGTATTCTATGTATGACTGAATTTGATTTATTTTATCCTATACGTGCTGCTAAGGTGTTTCTTGAGCCACATCTTTTTCACGACATTTTTTTCCCCACTGCAGGGTACAAGCCCTTGTGAGTCTTTTTGACTCCAATACTTTATCTAAGAATCTAAACTAGTTACGCTATTTTCCACGGGACCCAATCTGTGGCTACTTTCGCCTAACTCTAATACAACCTAATTTAAAAAAATGATTTTTCAATAAAAGAGTAACTTTGAAACGAAATTCGTCTTTCAAACCCAACACAGTGCTCCAATATTGGACCTTTTTGGTACAAAATAATTAAAAAAAAAAACATAGAACGCGTAATTCTCGTTAAGCCCAGTGGAAGCTTTGTTCGCGAGACGGATGGGACGCTGCGGTTATTATCTACTAGCTCTGACCCCGGCTATTTTTCGGACAAAATGGAGACCTTTTTTGTTTAAATAAGATTACTTTTTTGTTGAAGAACGGCGATGAGTGCAGCGCTCTTCGCAAATTGGAGTGGCTAAGGTACAATGTCACTAATCAATTTTAGTGGTTGAAAATTGGGTGAAAGGCATGGACACTGATAGAAATGAGCGTGGTTTTTACAACGTGGCAATAAATTGGATTTTTTTGTAAGTTTGACCACGACTACGTACTTAATCTATATTATTTATACTAATATTATTATAAAGCTGAAGAGTTTGTTTGTTTGTTTGAACGCGCTAATCTCAGTGACTACTGGTTGGAATTGGAAAATTCTTTTAGTGTTGGATAGTCCATTTCTTGAGGAAGGCTATAGGCTATATAAAATCACGCTACGACCAACAGGTGCTGAGCAGCGCGGGTAAAACCGTGGGGAGCAGCTAGTAATAATAATTATTATAAAAGCGAAAGTGAGTTTGTTTGTTTGTTACCTTTTAACGTAACAAACAAACAAACGCTTAAATGGCTAAACCGATTTTGATAAATTTTGGTACAGAGATATTTTTTTTTTAAAGTGGGATAGGAAGGAGAAAGAAGAAAGAAAAGGGAAAACTTAGCGTTGTTATTACAAATCAATAAGGCACAACGGGAACTGTGTTACCCCGAATTTAACGCGAGCGAATCCGCGCGCAAAAGCTATTAATAGACTGTTAATAGTGTCAATTATACTTACTAACTCGAAGTCTGCAGGACCTATTCAGCAATTTATTGTGACCAGCTAAATAAAAAATAACCAGCAAGCATAAAACTAAAAAAGTGGCATAAAATAAAAGCATTACAAATAATCGGTTATAAAAACCGGCTAGTTCCAAAGTGTCGGGAACAGCGTAGTTTAATAATTAAATTAACTTTTCACATAAACTGAGCCGGGGTTGCTATCAGTAAAATATTTGACAAGCACCTGTTCCGATAAGTGGTCCAACTTTGTTCCGTTATCCGAGCCAAACTATGTATTAAAACTTGGCAAATGGTTCGTATACACAAAATATGTGTGATAACCAAACATTAGGTGGTGGTAAATTTTGTATAGGAGTACCTACATACGAAATATATAGAAGGATTTGTATTTATTATATTATCGATTTCGAATATTGAGGGGCACTTAGTTCTGTTTTCTTACTTTTGTGTTTTTCCTAGATTTAGTACTTTGTACTCCTTGAATATGAGCAAGTTGATTCGTTTTTAATGTATTATTTTTAAACAAAAACCAGCCAAGTACGAGTCGGATTCGCCGATTAAAATATATCGTTTTAATTTCAACTCAATACCTTGACACGTTTTTTCTTTTAAGGTACAGAACCCAGGGCACACCACAATAATGGCGGCAAGTCCCCTCTTTAAGGAGTGGCTGGAGAGGCGCCATGTCGTTCTCACCTACCGTCTGACGAAGGACCTCACCGGACACGGTATTTTCGGGAAGTCCCTGCACTCAATCAGGCGAGATATTAAAATAACGGTTGACTGTGCTCCATTTTACAGGACCAAACTGAAACTAAGCATTTATTTCAATTGAACCATTACCCTTAAGAATGTGAGACTTATTAACTTGCGAAAGTACTATGGATGCCCATTCCAAAGCGTAGATCTCTATGGAAAAGAATGGGCAAGAAACTCCATGGACACTATTTTAAATCATAATAAATTTACAAAATCATGGTTACATCATTTCACATAACCAAAACACAGGAGTAAACTGAAAGCATATTATGTTCCTATATTCAATGTTCGAACACAGGAACACAGCTTTATAGGTCAAAGGTGAACTGAATTTGATTATCAGTATAGAAGGGTGTAAATGTATTCTTGACTAAGTATTTTCGAAGAAAAGTATTTTCCATATAATTGTGTGTTGTTTTCTTCTAGAGCATACTTGGAAATCTTCTAGTTACGGAGTTATTGGGGATCTAAGTTAAAAAAAAAAACGTATTGTGGGTGTTTACAAACATTTAAACTCACATCACAAACCGCCCGCCAGACCCGGAACAACTACCTGTAGGTCATACAAATATTGGTTCCGTGTGGGCATCGAACCCGCAACACGCAGCGCAGCAGTCTATCACTCAGCCACTAACCAAGCCAACCGTTAATGTAGTTACTGAGTTCTACCATAAAACGTGATTTTTTACTCCAAAATTTCCGTTTCACAGCAGTATTTTTTGCATAGAATTACTTAGTTTGAAGTATGTACGCATACGTGAAGGGTTGATTTACACCTTGTATGTACGGAAATAGTTATTTGTTATACAAGAGTGCAAAGTTGGTTTTTAACCGCGTGTTCAATTTTGATGACCGAGCAAGCGAAGGATTCTAAAATTGAATCACGAGCGCAGCGAGTGATTCAAAATTAGAATCCTGAGCGTTAGCGAGGGAATCAAAAGAGCACGAGGTGAAAAATCTTTGCACTCGAGTGCAACACGTAACTTTTCATTCCACCTCAGCGAGGAAATGACTAAATGCAAAAAAAAAACGTTTACAATCACAAGATAGGTAAGTACACTTTTATTTCAGTTTAGGCATTAATTACTACATTATGACAGGTAAGTATTACAGAATAATCTTTAAATTATAACAAAACTAGTTTTCGCCCGCGGCTTCACTCGCGTTAAATTTGGGGTAACACAGTTCCCCTTGCGCCTTATTGATTTGTAATAGCAACGCTAAGTTTTCCCTTTTCTTCCCTCTTTCTCCCTAACATCCCACTTTTTTTTAAATAAAAATTAGCCTATGTCCGTCTCCTGGTTCCCAACTATCTATGTACCAAAATTCATCACAATCGGTTTAGCCATTAAAGCGTGAGGAGGTAACAAGCAAACAAACAAACTCACTTTCGCTTTTATAATATTAGTAAGGATAATATTTTTCACTTGTTTTCAAGTTTCTTGTTTTTAACTTATAGTTTAACAATGACGTGAAAAAATGCCGCATAAAGAACCGCGTACAAAGCAAATTGAAAAAACACCAAGAAGGTTCCGAGTCTGAGTTTTTAACAAATTAAAAAAAAGTTGTATGATATATTCGGCACCATAGAGGTAGCAGTAAATCGGTTTAACGTTTTTTTTAATTCACAAACTTAGTGCACACGATGTTCTAAATTCAATTTACTTTATCCTCTAGAGAATAAAAACGGCTTTTCCACTCAGATATTGAAGATTAAAAATACTCTTTCCGAGATGGTGGGATGAAAATAGTTTTTTTTGTATTTTAGTACTATGTAATAAAACAGGTCGCGGCTTAATAGTGGTACAGAGCGATCTGCATCAACCGATCGACCAGGTTAAGCATTGCCATGTCAGACAGTTTTGCTGATTCTTGGGACATAAAAGGTCAGCCGTATTGCGACATCCCGAAATATTGGGTGGGCCTTGGACCCCATCACATGGCCCTAGCGTTTTGGACATAAAAGGTTCAAAGTCACAACAAAAAATTTAATAATTGTATTTTCGCCGATCCAGGTTGTCAGCACCTGCAATAGCGGCCCCAGTGCAGCCATAGTGCTAGAAGGATGAAATAGCTCATGGGTATCGCCGCAATTTGGTTAGCATACCAAAGGTCTACCCACGTTCCATGGAATTATGGTTATAACATCTGATCCCTTAACGACGATGCTTATCCAAGCTATTGGAATTAAGACAGCTGGCACCACGCTGATACCGCGGTGGCGCGAGCGCAACGAAAATAAAAACCGGCTAAAAGCGAGACAGAGGGTTCCATACAGACATATAAACATCTTTTGACTGCGAAGACATAGAAGATTTTATTTTCACAGCACAGATGGTAGTTGTAGTAGTAAAGTTGAGTATAAAGTTTTTCAACTAGCTCCAAGCGTTCCTGAGATAAATGGTCTTGACAGACAGAAAGACAGACGGACAGCAAAGTGATCCAATAGGGTTTCGTTTGATTTTATTTTGAGGTACGGATCCCTAAAAATTATGTTTCTTTAATCAAGGCTCTACGGACTTGTAACAAAACTAGTAAAATTGGGGAAACAGGAATGCTGTTATGTCAATATTATTAAAAAATAACAAGTTAGTAAGAAATGAATTCTTTCATGTTTTCACGTTTGAAAATAATGGGTGCATGCAAACACAACGGACAAAGGACGTGTTTTTTAATCATAAAGACCGGTCCTATGAAACTTCGCGTAAACAATGCTTGAATGTAGAGAAAGCGATTGCTTTTAGCTGCATAAAGCGCTTTTTGTGCACCGTGCTCATAGTTGAGTTAGGCTGAAAAGGTTTCCGAAAAAACGTAACACAGCAGCTATTAGTCTCTTTTAATTCAGATAGCTTAAACCTACAATTAGTATTATAATGATAGACCTCTCATCGTAGGTACCTACCACACACCTTCATAATAATTAAAGGAAAGCTCTATTAATTAATAAGTAAAGTACTGTATTTACAAACGAGGTTTTATACTTGTAACTTACTTTTGTTGAGTTTTAAAAAACACCATAACTATAGTAATATTATGTTTGTATCCTCGATGATCCTACTAACATATTTTATGTACATATTACATACTTATATACACGCCAAAGTTTATAAGCATGAATGGATGTATGATAATTTTCACACAAAAACTACATAACGGTAAACTTTTTATGTTGATACAATGATCCAGAGGTACCTACAATTTCTAAATTCCACGCCGGCACGAGGTAGTACAGAAAAAAAATGTTGTAAAACATTACCAAACAAAATGGTCCTCAGGGTCAAACCTTTGATGTTGAATTGTATGTCCAAAAAATAAGGATTATTCGCAATATAGCAATATTAGCTACATTACAACGTCTAGACATGTACCTACTCCTAACAATACCTTTATGTACAATTCACGTTTTGTCCAAACAAGAATATATTACAACAATAATGCGTAATGTTTGTCCAAAATAAGAACTTAATAGTATTATTTCCACGAGACTGTTATTTCAAAAAGGACGGGTTGTAATCGAGAATATAATGAAAAGTTTCAAATTGAAATACCTATATTTTTCAAAAAGAAAAATATTGTTTCTGATACTTACCAACAAAACTATTTAGTCTTAAAAATAAAGTTTTAAAAGTACCAAAATGTTACAAAATTTTACCTATACTTTAAATAATTACAAAAGTAAGACTAATTAAAGCATCTTCTACTTTCAAAAAGACTATATTGTTAACAAATAACTATTCAGCGACTCAAAATGTCCAATTTAATTAATTGCTTCAAAATACCAACAAATAACATAAGGAAGCCAACCCTTTACTGCGACCTTGTTAGAAAATGACGACAAAACGTTTGACCGGTGTTTCCGTGGCACAAACTATGACAAATCAAATAATGCAAATGTGACGCAGTACCCATGTCACGTAGGAGCGTGTCAACCCGTGGAAGTGTGTTTAGTCGGTCCACAAGCCCCGACAAATTTATGCAGAAATGTGCAAGGGTTAAGAAAGTGAAATTCTCCGCTGGGTACGTGACTCCGCCCGGTACAGTCCGTTCCATTATATTGGGTAAACACAGAAAAATTAAACGCCACCAGCGACGTTTAAATGAAAAGCAAACAAATCTTTTAAAGCGTTTGTTCAACTTTTATGAAGTGAACAGGATAAAATATTGTGTATATTTTGCAAATGTGGTCGTTGATTTTTTAGTAATTGGGCTTAGATTGGGTCTGACATTTTTTTATGTAGACAGAAACATTTTAGTTTACAGTACAAAAGGTAACTTTGATCTACAGTTGGGTTGAATTTTCAAAAGGATCTTAGTAGGCATCAAAATTAAAAAAAAAACTAAATCTAAATATTTTTATTTCACATAGGCATACATGGGCACTTATAAAACGTCGAGAAAATGGGCACGGTTCGGATTGGTCGTTTCCTATAGAGAAGAAACGGCATGAAACTCCATGGTTACTCTTTTAAAATCATTTGGTTTTACAATGTTATTGTTACAGCGTTATTACTTAGGAATGTGAGAACAGCGTAGGCCCGACAATAAGTCATTGCTTATTTTATAAAACGTAAAATAAGATAAGAAATAAGAAGATTGTACAAGGCCAACAGTGTCCACTCATTCACAAAAACATGGTAAAAAAGAATCTCTAAGAGAAATAGAAAAACTACTGCAGAAAAAAATATATGAAATCACTGACACAGAACACAGTACTGTAACTATTCTAAACATGAACAACATCAGAAATTATAAGTTCATAAAGCTTTAGACATAAAACATTTTCACAGTAATATTATAAAGGCCAATTTTTGTATGTTCTCTGTGCGTTTTTTACTTTTTCACGCTCAAAAGCTGATGTCCTGGATGTCTACGCGGGTGAAACCGCGGGGCGCAGCTAGTACAGTAGATAAAAATAAACTGAATTTCAAAATTGGGTTAATCTTATTTGCTTGCTAGTAATATCATGTAGGTATATTGCACGATACGAGAATAATAATGTAGTTATTGAACATTGAAATTTATACTTATTTAAGATTCTATGTGCTTAATTCTTACAATATAATAATGTTATTTTATTTTACTTCAGTTTTCCAATAATAACTTATTGTCAACATTTTCAACTACAATTGTTAGCTTACTTAAAATTCATGTTCGAGTTTCTATTAAATTCTGTGCATTTTTAAAATACTTTTGCCAAATTTATTAAAAATAAGTAGTGAATTGTTTCTAAACCTGTTGAATTACGGAAGTTTGTATTTAACTGTAACATTCATGATTGTTCAGTGTTCTATAAGTTATGTTGATTTTTACTTGTATTTTTAAAAAACTATCTTATATTTCTTTTTAATATTATTGTTAATATTACTTAAATTCGCGGCTCAATTTGGAGTTCCGGTAAGGTAATGGCGGTAAAATGACGTTGGTTATCAGATGAGTGGGTACTTCCAATAACTTGCTTATGCCTATAAATAAGCCCCACAAGTTATTCAAAGGGAGTCATCTCTGAGCTACGAAGTGAGTTAGTTATTATTGTTATGTATAACTGTGTATTATCAATAAAATTATGTTGAAGTGAAACAGTATTTGAATTAGTTATGAACAATTTTTATAAATCAGAAGTGGGATTACACCAAGGATTCAGGTTCGCATACTGCTACCACCCTGGTGTCAGCATACGCCTACAATAAGTTGCAGGCAAGAAAACAAAAACAGTGGAGCTTGCTGTCGGGCGCGTCGCTGCTGGCCGTGAGCGGCGTGCGCGCGGCCTGCTGCGTGTTCCTGGCGGCCGCGCTGGCGCCCGACAACGCGCTCGACATCCGCGCCTTCGCCGAGCTGCACGCCTGCGCCGACCTCGCCGGCGCCGCCTCGCGCTACATCGAGAACCACTTCGCCGAGGTGCTGGACACCGACGAGTTCCTGGCGCTGGAGCCCGACGCGCTGGCCGCGCTGCTGGACAACGACCGCATCACCGTGCCCGGCGAGGAGGCCGTGCTGGACGCCGTGGTGCGCTGGCTGCAGGCCGCGCCCGGGCCGCGCGGCCCGCACCTGGGCGCGCTGCTGGAGCACGTGCGCCTGCCGCTGCTGGCGTTGGACGCGCTCGTGGCGCGCTGCTGGAGCACGTGCGCCTGCCGCTGCTGGCGTAGGACGCGCTCGTGGCGCGCTGCTGGAGCACGTGCCCCTGCCGCTGCTGGCGTAGGACGCGCTCGTGGCGCGCGCGGCCGCCGAGCCGCTGTGCAGCGCCGGCCTGCGCGTCAAGGACCTGGTCATCGAGGCGCTGTCCTACCACCTCATGCGGCCCGAGCGGCGCGCGGCGCGGGCGGCGCAGTGCGCGCGCGCGCGACCCCGCCAGCCACCCGCGCACCCCCGCGCGCTGCTGGTGGTGGGCGGGCAGGCGCCCAAGGCCATCCGCGACGTGGAGCCGTACCAGCTGGACGCGGCGCGCTGGCGCCCGGCGGCTGAGCTGCCGTCGCGCCGCTGCCGCGCGGGGCTGGCCGTGGTGGGCGGGAAGGTGTACGCCGTGGGCGGGTTCAACGGTGAGCTCCGTAGGCCTCGCGGTGACAGTCCCGTGTCGGCGGCACTTTCGTATTCCGCGCGCACCTCAACAGACAGTCAGCATTCAGACGAAGGAGCATGAATGTGATTTAACAGTTTCCCATTCGGAAAACGCATTCTTTCCGTTGTGGACTAAATTAAACCAAAGATTTATGGACACCACTGACTCTGTAATACCAACAAATCGACATGAAATAAAAAACACTGAGAGATAAGTCGCTAATAAGGTCCGAACAAAAAAAAATCTTGATCAGTTTACATGGGGACTGTGCAGATCTAGTGTCTGAAATAGTCATTTTAAGAAAGCACCACACAAATTGAGTGGACTTGTCTAATCAGTGCTAGGATTTGTCAGTTATCGTATAGCTCAACTCATAACTCAAGGAGCTCAACGCCTCGACGAACAATTCCAAAAAAAAAAGGACATTGTGTAAGTCTCAAACTGCCAGATAATCGTCAAAAACAAACAGATTAAATAACAATAATAATCGACGTGGTATTCACATTCACAATACACAATTTAAGCGAATAAAATATTCACAAAATTAAATTCATGGGATCATAGTGAAATCATAAAGTAATATTAAATAAATAAAAAAAAAATGTGTGTAAATAAATAAATGACCATAAAAAAAGCAAAGTAAATATTAATGTCAAATCATTAAATGTTTAAATGTTCAATGTTAAAAGTAGAAATCCAACTATGGAAAATTCAGGTATAATTTCAATTTATTGTTATTTTCGACATCATGAAGATATCATTGGCTAACGACCGTACAGCTAGCGACTCTGTAGAGCAACGCAAAAGAATTTTGTGCTAAATCGTAATAGGGTTTATCGTGAATAACTGAAATGGATTAAGGTGGGTGGTTCCAAAGGGTTGTAGGTGAAAAAAAATAACAGGGTTTCTTGCACCCTAAAATAAACACACCCTTTTACACCATTCATGTTGGTCATCTTGGTCAATTTGTGACAAGTTTGGGTGATTGTAGAATCATTTAAGCCATTTTTTTAAGTGCAATGTGCACACAACCATAGAGGCCGCTATGAGCGAAAGGCCACTTTTTAAGTGCAAGGTGCACACAACTATAAAGACCGCTATGAGCGAAAGGCCACTTTTTTAGTGCAAGGTGCACACAACTATAAAGGCCGCTATGAGCGAAAGGCCACTTTTTAAGTGCAAGGTGCACACAACTATATTTAAGTGCAAGGTGCACACAACTATAAAGGCCGCTATAAGCGAAAGGCCACTTTGAAGTGTAATGTGTAAAAGGCTGCTATGAGCGAAAGGCCACTTTGAAGTGCAATGTGTAAACATGGTCATTCTGTAATAATAAGCATGTACTATAAAATACAATGTAATGTATTTGGTATTTTTGTTGTTATGTAATGAAAATTGTTGAAGTATAAACAAAAATAGTTAAAGGCAAATATTTATTTGCAGAAAAATATGGTTACAAAAGTCGTATAATAGTGGCTGAATATAATTAATGGTAACATAATGACATGCAAATTTAAGATATTGTTGTAACTTGTTGAAGGATTTTTGCAAATTTAAGATGTTATTTTAATTGTTATAATTTATATAGAAGGAATTCTCAATGAACCACCAACGTAAAGCCGTTCTGAAGCGAACTATTGGAATCTAAATAGATAAAGCTAATTTGTTTATGAATCTTATTGGTATCTTATATAGGATCGCAGCTTCGCCTATATAACAGCGTTTTTATATTAGAAAAAAATGAGTGTTACTGTATCTAGTATTAATTTCACTAAAAAAAGGCAATAAAACTATCGGTAAATAATTGTCAAAAGAAAACTTTATTCTGTTCTTCATATCATCATAGATACAATAATAAATATTTGGTAATTATTGTTTTAAAATAGTTCCTTTTGCTTTATGCAGTCATTCGCGAGGACGCGAAATTTATCAGGATGGACGAATTGTTAGCTTACTTAAAATTCATGTTCGAGTTTCTATTAAATTCTGTGCATTTTTAAAATACTTTTGCCAAATTTATTAAAAATAAGTAGTGAATTGTTTCTAAACCTGTTGAATTACGGAAGTTTGTATTTAACTGTAACATTCATGATTGTTCAGTGTTCTATAAGTTATGTTGATTTTTACTTGTATTTTTAAAAAACTATCTTATATTTCTTTTTAATATTATTGTTAATATTACTTAAATTCGCGGCTCAATTTGGAGTTCCGGTAAGGTAATGGCGGTAAAATGACGTTGGTTATCAGATGAGTGGGTACTTCCAATAACTTGCTTATGCCTATAAATAAGCCCCACAATTTATTCAAAGGGAGTCATCTCTGAGCTACGAAGTGAGCTAGTTATTATTGTTATGTATAACTGTGTATTATCAATAAAATTATGTTGAAGTGAAACAGTATTTGAATTAGTTATGAACAATTTTTATACAATTAAATTTAAATCCAATGAATGAGCACAAGGCTGGGGGCTTTTGTTAATTTTATAAATGGTATTGAATGATATTTTTAATAATATATTTTCTGGCGCACACTTATAATTTATGTTATTTCAATACTACACGATTACCAATGAAATTAAGCACGGACATAACCTATTGACACTTACGACAACAAAGTAAGTCGAAACAGCAACCAGCAAAACTTGTAACATTTTATTACCTCCAACTGTACCGTACATTTCTCTCTTCATGACGAGCTCGTAATTCACTCACTGACGTTACCACCAGCCACGATCTACACGATCCAACGACACGCGTGATGCGACAGCGGTCAAAAGTCACGTCATTCTAAGGTCTTAACGCAATGGGCACCTGGAGATTGTCGGTGCCGTCGCGAGTCTGACCTAGGCAGAGGTGGTAGAGTGACCTGGATGCGCTTCACGAACGCTGGTCCGAGATGACACGATGTAGTAGTCAAGAGTACCTGGAAGGATTTGGGGTAAGACTTTGCAGTAAACTGACTATAGTTTAAAAAAAATGGGGCTGTACTTAAACGAAGATAACACGACGCGCTGGTGCTTGACGAAATCACATCATCTGAGGCTGTGAACGGGGACCACTGATGTTACATAACGAGAGACGTCTTCCGTCCAAGGACCCGTAAAATTAATTAAATGAAATGCAAAGGATTATTCTGCATGAGTTGCAGCAACGCGCTAATCCTTAGCTTCGTTCAGATGTAGCGATTGCTCTTACGTGCTTAAGGAAGCAGCTTTTGACAGGTGTTCTCTTGGAATCTCGTCTTAGGTTTATTTTCGCTTGTTTTGCTTATGTTGGCATGTTTCTAAGTAGTTTACTACATGTTTAGCTAGTCACAATGGTGGGGAGAACAAGTGTTTATCAGTTTTGTTATGGGTACTACTGCGAGATGAAATGACGATATACGCAAGGTGGCTGTCAGCAGCTGGATGCTTGTAACCGAAGGTTGAGGAAAGTGGCGTGCCTTGCGAAAGAGGTGGCCGGACATTTGAGATAGAGAACCTCAAACCAACCCAGTCACCGCGGGAGACGTCCCGGCCATCGAAGATGCGGGTCTATGGACGGTGAGCAATAGGTTGCTCACCGTCCGTCCATCTATTGACGTCAGGCCATGTCGACGGCGCGTTAGTGTTCCACGCGCGCCTCAAAAAGATGTCAGCAAAGCAGAGGGACCTGCCAGGGCCGCCCAGATACCGCGGCCCCAGAACGTTAAGGGCAATAGTGGTGTGTTTTAGTCACTACAAGTCTGACACTCCCCCCAGCTCCGCTCAGAGCGGGGGAACTTATTTGACGATTTCCCATCCCCAAAATAAAGACTGATAACAATAAAGGGTCCTCCAATACCTGAGGAGGTTCTCGTTAGGCATCTGGATCAAGGGTTTGATACAGAAAGCGGTACTCCTGGACACGGTTCGTATTGTTAGGAGGTTCCTTTCTCAGGAGCCCTGACCGCCGATAGCTTGGACCCTGTTGCCGATACCGGTGGGCTACTATTTTTATATTTTCAAATGTTTTTATTATTTTTTAATTAATATTTAAAATTTTAATTATATGTTATTGAGACAATAAATGGACGAAAAGGGTACTCTTACATTAATTAAAGCATAACATACCTTATTATTACTGTACTTAAGGTGTCTGATCAATGACTGGTAGACCAGACGCTGAGAGGCAGCTCGTCGACGCGTGCATCACCGCAAAACATCTGAATTGAATATTATTTTTCTATCACGCTGTCTGCGTCCGCAATATGGTAATGCGACGGCAGAACGACGGCATTATTTCGAAGACAAACTCTTTTCAACTTATGACAGTAGCTGCATTCTAAGTGCGGTTTGAAAAGGTATTTTATTCTTTTTGCCGTTGTGGCATTGACCTTAAAATGATAAAAGAATTATTTAAGGGTTAATCGAGCCTGAGGACGGTGAGCAATGGGAAGCTCACCGTCCGTCCGTCTATTGACGACAGGCTGTGTCGACGGCGCGTTAGTGTTTCACACGCGCCTCAAAAAGATGTCAGCAAAGCAGAGGGGCCTGCCAGGGCCTCCGCCTGCGGGTTGTTCGAAAGAGATACCCCGGCCCCTGAACGTAAAGGGCAATAGAAGGAACATGGGTGGGTTTTAGTCAGTACAAGTTTGACACACCCCCGCTTCGCCCAGAGCGGGGGAAGTTATTGATGATTTCCCACCCCAAAAAAAAAGGTTTATAGTTTATATTATTAATGCATTCATTTGCACGACTAAAAAATCTTGCCTGTCATTTATTATTTATTTAAGAATAAAACTACTCAAAACACTTGATTCAAAATCATGCCAACTCATAGACGTTTCTGACAATTTCCATTCTAATTGAAGGAAAAACATTCACAAACATAATTGGAAAACAGTAATACAAACTCAATTTGCAAACTCTCTTAATTAAGAATTAATTAACAAAACGAATATATTATAAAAGCCATTATAACAAAACACATCAAATCAAAACCCTCTCATTGAATATGTACTCGTAGTAATAACGTAACCAATTTATTTAGGACACATGAACACAACCGTAATTTGTATTAAAACTTTTGCAACAGACAAATGAAGGTAATTTATGGCGACCAGTTCCGAACTGTACCGAGTAGTTCCGAACACTGTGATGAAATATAAATGGAGAAAATTGTAAAGTTGTGTTTGTGCGTCGCTCTGTCCCTTCAGCGGATCAAGTTGAAAGGGTTTAAGTGTTCCGGTCGAAAGCATTTTAGCTTTTGGATTATGTTAGCCCCTGTATAATTTTGTTGGCGAAATTCTTTGTACAGAACATCGTGTGCCCAGTTAAATGTTGTTAGAGTGCCTGTTTGTTGAAAAACTTTGACAAACGGTGTACAAATTATTTTTGCATTTTTCGTTTGCGTTTACATGTGGCTTTTTATGACGTTTTGCCAGTCCGTATAGATAAGGGTCTGCTGTGTTTCATTTCGTTTCATTGAAGTTAACTTAACATAACAAAAGAAAATAAATTGTTTTTATGTCCGAACCGTTTAACCCGAATAACGGACTCAATAATAAACAAGGATTGTTTCGACCGATCCTTAAAAATAAGGCTTAGAAGGTCATAAATCGTGGGCCATCAATTTGCATGCTAATACAGCGTGGCTGTAAGGGACAAGTGAGTGACAGGGGCGAAACTTTACTACCGCCGCCGGCCCATATAAACGACCCCGTGGGAATTAAGACGTTTTTCTTCTTTCGCCAATTATATTAAATTTACGACCTTCAAAGCATCGTTCCAGCCAGCGCCTTTTTAAAAAAAAAGTGAGTGAATGAGTTACCGGCCTCGTTTGTGGGCCGTAGGACAGTTTAGCTTATCTGGTCTTGTCTATGGGTACTTAGGTAAATTTAGGACTCAAAGTTGCCAAACAAAATGATCTTTGATTAAATGTGGGTGTTATTTTTATTCTATAACTTTGTTTGAAAGAGTGTTGGTTTATTTAAATACTTTGGAGAACTATTGAATATTAATTGAAACTAAGAATTGAAGTCATTTGAATGGACACTTTACTCGAAAACATTCTTCCTCATCTGCCTAGCCTTTACCCAATTATGTTGGACTCGGCTTCCAGTCTTACTGGATTCAGGTGAAAACCAGTATTTTACATGGAGCGACTTTCTATCTGACCTCCACAATCTAGTTATTACTTGATAACACTATAACGATAGTTGTCAGGATTTCGGGACTCTGACAACCTGTAACGACTGTCAAAGATCTACCAATGAAAGCCGGGACCAACAGCGTAACGTGCTTTTCAAGGTATAGAAGAAACTCGGTATGTAACAGTTGGTCGCCCATCCACAGACCAACCTAGGTAAGCGCGGTTTCACCTAAAAATCGACCTGAGCGGCAGCTATTATGAAGCCACGAGTTCCTCAGGTTACTTTATTCAACCCAAAGTTTGACTGGAGCCTTATGGCATTAATACTGCCAATGTACTATTAATAAATTATATATCCATAAGTATGATAATATTATTTCGCACTGTATTTAAATTCCGAATGTTGAGTTATTGAAACTGAAAATTTTAGTAGGTAAACAATTATGAGCACACGCCGCAAATAATTAACGAATAAACCCATACATTTGCTTAGGTTAAAAACCTACCGAATTTGTTTGTTAGCAATTATTTAGTTAGGTTATTTACAACAAACATATAATGTATTTATTTAGCAAACATTTTTGCGTAACTGTAGTAAGGGACTGACCACACTTTTCGACGTGCCGTCGACTTGACCAGTTTGTAAGAACAAAGCAACAAATTGAACATACCGAAACGAAGTCAACGTACTTTTTTTAAGGATGGGAAATCATCAAATAACTTTCACCGCTCTGGACATGGCGAGGAAGAAAGTCAGATGTTTACTGATAAAAACCGGCAGGGGTAAATAGCTCACCGTTCGTCCATCTATTGGCGACAAGAGGTGTCGACAGCGCGTTCTCGTTACATGCGCCCCTCAAAGTTATTTAGCAAAGCACAAGGGCCAGCCAGGGCCACTGCCTGCCGGGGCTACGGGTTGTTCGAAAGAGATGACGCGGCACCGGAATATATGTATAGGGCAATAAAAGGAACATGAGTGGGTTTTAGTCAGTACAAGTCTAAAACTCCCACCCGCTCTGCCCAGAATGGGGGGGTTATTTGATAAAATCTCCCACCCGTAAAAACAACATTGAAAATCTACTTCCGAGGTATCCTTACTAATATTATAAAAGCGAAAGTGAGTTTGTTTGTTTGTTTGTTACCTCTTCACGCTTTAATAGCTAAACCGATTTTGATGAATTTTAGTACAGAGATAGTTGGGAACCAGGAGACGGATATAGGCTATCATTTTTTTTTAAAAGATGGATATGAGGGAGAAAGAGGAAAGAAACGGGAAAAGTTAGCGTTCCTATTACAAATCAATAAGGCGCTGCCGAATTTTACGCGAGCGAAGCCGTGGACAAAAGCTAGTGGTTTAATAATTCTCGAAGTTATTTTATGATTTCCTATCTCCAAAAAAAGGACGCAACCGTTGTTTTTGATAAAGAAATTAAATATGTAATGTTTTTAGACTCATAATTTTAAGCTACTGACTGATTTCTGGTAAAGACGTAGTTCGCAGTAAATGTTATAGTTACCTTTCTGGTTTACAGAAAGGTAACTAAAAGCCTTTGAATGTCGATGTTCCTGACCAAACCCGATTTTAGTCCTAACTACATAGTCCTAGGCTAAACCAGATAAACGATTATCCAGGATCAACAAACCATTCCAGTCTTTTCATGAACCAAACCAAGTGTTGGTGTTTTTGTATGTTTATTAGTTAACTAGCTGTTCCGCGCGGTTTCACCCACGCTGCTCAGCACCTGTTGGTCGTAGCGTGATATTAAATAGCCTTCCTCAATAAATGGACTATCCAACACTAAAAGAATTTTCCAATTCCAACCAGTAGTCCCTGAGATTAGCGCGTTCAAACAAACAAACAAACAAACTCTTCAGCTTTATAATATTAGTATAGATGTATTGTCTGCAGGTCAAGCAAAAAATGTATGAATTAAAGCATAAAATTGTAACCTCTATATAACCGTCGCTAAGTAATGTTAGTGTCACGAACTCTTTGCGAACTAAACGATTGCGCAATAACAAATACTCTATACATTTCTTGTAGGTTTCTTTTGTTAGAAATGAATATTTTCTACATGGAATATTTATTGTCCTGTATATTTTGTTTTTGCTTTGTTTTATTATTGCCTAGACTATTCTTAATATGTTGTGCATTTCCATCATTCGTCGTTATTATTTTGAGTAAAAATATTTGAACTCTACAGCGGCTGTTGAAAGTAGTGATCAAAGAGCAATATCTAATAATTTAATTGAAGTAATCGTCTGTCGGGGTTGTTGATTGTTCCCAAGAAAAAACCGAACAACCGGAACATGGGTGTTTAGTCAGTAAAGGCCTGACACTTCCTCCCACTACACTCAGAACAGGGGAAGTTATTTAATGATTTCACATCCGCAAACAAAGTTGTGAAAAATCATTTTGATTACATGAACACACCATCGTTTATTGTCACACAATTTATAAATTATTGCTATTGTTTTTCATTTCACAGACACCTGAGAAAAAGAGGAATCGTAATTTACCTATCCTCTGTTTGCATGCATTACATAGTAGGTATCCAAATACTTGAATCATTTTTTTTTTTTAAAACAGCGTATGTTGCAATCTTATCATTATATGAATACATACACACGAACCATTGCCATACTGAAATCGACTTCATTCAATTACGCATGAAGTTGATATTTGGAAATATACCTATATATAAATGAAAACCTACTTTTTTGCATTCATTTACACTACCACGTGCCACCCTTCTTTATACTAAGTAAGTAGTACTCGTAGGTCCCGTATCTAATAACAGCAAAGTTGCTACTTGATCCAGCGCCGCTTTGTTTCATCCCATTTACATTTATATTACTTGGAGTTTTAAACAATACTTGTATGTACTCGCTACCTACTCACTGTTCAAATGAAATCTTAGTTTGTAGTGAGCGTGTCAATGTTTGTGGTTGGTGGATATATTGTGGAAGAGAAATGAATAACGGTGGGCTACTTTATATTGCAGAAGTTGCACCAGAGAGATTTCAAAAAAATCGAAAGACCGTATCAACCTGAGAACGTGTTTAAGATCTGCAATGGCAGGACATGGTTGAAACAACTTCACTGCTGAGAGCAAACTGACCACCTTTTGGTCATACTTTTAAAATAATTAAATTATTGTGGGTTATGAAGAACAGGGTCTACGTCAATACTCCATAGAAAATGGAGGAACCTCTGACTAAACAGGTGTCCTGTCTGGTAGACTACTGATCGTTGTCACATTTTACTATATGGTATAAAGTCACAGACAACTTTGATAGTGCGTTGAAGAATTTTGATGTGTGTTCTGCATTTGGGCCTTTGATGGCACGGTAGTACATTTTTGTGCACTATGTAGTAGTTAATTTTTAAATTGCCGCCACAATTAAATTTATCATCTACTCAAATAGAACAATACCTAAAAACGTCAAAAAGATTTTCAAAAATACAATGCAATTTGAGAAATATATGCTGTAGACGGAAACTCTTGCAAAAAAATCCTTAGAATCCTACACATAAATCCATCAAATCAGAAACAATTTGCAGTCGCAATTGCAATAGTACGTCTATTGCAATTTCGCACATTGAACTACATCCAAGTTCCAAGCTTCAATACTTAGCGCCAAATACAGGCCACTACGAAATTGGATAGATCCATCAGAAGGCGATCCATCACCTTATTGTTGACTTTTGAGCCAATAACCTGATTATGCCTTTGAAACGGCACTGGTAAACACAAAGGATCACGAGTGAATGGCCCCTTGCGAATTTTAACGTGTAAAGTGCCACGTAACGTGGTGTTTTTTTAATATAGGTTCGATAGGGATTAGAATATCTAAGTACCCAACAATATTATGTAAGTACTAGCTTCCGCCCGCTACTTCGTCTACGTGGCATTGTTACTTTGGGCCGACGGTAACTTAAACCCGCGTGATGGTCGGAAAAAAATATCTTTATTTTCCCTTTTATTCCCTCTTTCTCCCACTTATCTAATTTAAAAAAAAAAACGCCTAAATTTAGCCTATGTCCATCTCCTGGGTCCCAACTATTTCTGTACCAAAATTTTCATCAAAAGCGAATGGGACATTAAAGCGTAAAGACGTAACAACAAACAAACTCACTTTCGCTTTTATAATATAAGTAATATAATATAAGTAAGAATGTGGGCTTCAGGGATTCTTGTGTCTCGGAAAGTATCCAATGCGTATAGCAAAGATAAACTATCAAATATAAACCTACGCTTTTTTCCATGAAGACAGAATCTATAGACGTATTATATTACATTTTAAGCCCCTTGGTCATACACGCACGCGCAAACTAGAAACGAAGCTCAATGAAGAGAGCTAAAAACGGAAACTTTCAATTATCTAATTGGTAAACAATACCCAAAATAGTTAAACTACTAAATATTGATGTTACCAATTTGTTGAAACAATGAAGTAAACCTTGAATGAAGCTTCAATTTAAATTAAACTCATGTTTTAGTAAATACCATCACAATTTAAAACGAAATTCTGTTCTTTTGAAATGTCTGTACAATACACAGAAACAGAAATAAGAATAGCTGCTTGCTACCAGAACCTTTGCCCTCCATTATTATAATTATTATGGTTCTGTGCTTTATTATATTTGTTTTAAACCTTTATTTTACAACCTCGTTGGTGTAATGGTCGCAAGCACGACTGCTGTCTGCCGTCCTGCGTTCGATTCCTAGGCCAAAGTGTTATCGGGTTTTCCTCAGAAGTAACCGTGGAGACTGCATTTATGCCTGGCTTAAGGCAATAGACTCGCCCCCTAATATATGGGACTAAATAAATCGGCTTTTTTTGGGGTGGGAAATCATCAACTTCCCTCGCTCTGGGCGGGGTGTCAGACTTTTCCTGACTAAAACCCACCCATGTTCCTTCTATTGCCTTTTGCGTTTCAGGGCCGCGGTATCTCGTCCGAACAACCCGCAACAGATAAATCGCCTCTGCCACACCTTTTAAGGACTAAAAGGCTTGAGGTTTAGGTAATCACACTAATATTTAGATGCGAATGTTTCTGTTTTTTCGGTCAAACGTTTTCACCGATTTGAATGAAATGCAGAATGTAAATAGCTTACATTATTACAAAAGATTAACACATTTTATACCAGTCTTCGCCGGTGAAACAGCGGGGAGCAGCCTTATACATATAAATACATAAATAAAAAAATTGTCTTTAAAAAAAAATTGTATATCACACCACATCCTGTTGGTTGTCCTAGTAGTCAAATGGTCTCACAAGTGATGTGTCACCCTATTTATAAAATCTACATTTTAATTATACATCTATTTTGTAGATATAGTGTGTACAGTCAGCAAAGTAGATAAGGAACCAAGCTCATTATATAAAGCTGTCATTTTCTTAAAAATCCATGTTTTTTTAAATTATAGTGAAGTTTAATCAATAGAGAACGAACTTTTTTATTAAATAAACAAGATTTGAGTTTTAAACGTCCATCAAATTCCGAGAAAAATTCAACTATATCTGACGAGCATGGTTAATTATCTCCTTTGCTCACTTTACAATAATAAAGGGTAATTTATTTTTCTGCCTTATTTTAGAAACTGACCACACTATTATTATTTTATTTATTTACACATACATGTAGAAAAAAAACACTTTTCGAAGGAGGACTAAATGATTTAGGCATTTCTTACCAGTCTACCTTAGGATGGTGCAGAGAGTAGCAAACATAGTAGGTGTAGCGTCATAAAAGAATGTTATTATGTTATCTTACTGGCGAAACGTGGGTCAAATGGCTCCACCCTTTATAGCAGAACTTTTTATGTCATAATTTTATTTTGCATAACAACGGATGGCATAAACTTCACTTCGCAGAAAATTGCTTAGCAGACACTCATTTATCATACATTCTAAACTCATAATTTTGTAAGTCAGAATCATCTCTAGGCATAAACTTCATATCCATAATATTTAAAACTAGAAACAGGTCAAAGTCAAAGTTCACAGTCATAATCGTCTTTTGGCAAATATTTTATTTCGATAAACGGCAGAATTGTCATATCGCAGAAAGTTTATAGTTAGGATCATCATTGTCATTATGAGTTGTCATTTATTTTAATTAATTATTTCTTTAAAATAATGTCATTTATTTTAGTTATTGTTTAATTGAATTTGAAATAATGTCATTGAATTCAATAAGTAATTATCCTAATTGAAATAGTTCAGTTACCTACTTAAAACAATCTCTTTTTTCTATTAATGCAAGTCGTTTCTGGCGTAGCAGGTCACAGTTTTAACCTAACCTAACCTAGCCATTAATGTCGTTTTCATAGTATGCCAAGTGAAATTATACCAAATAGTATATTATGCGAAATTTGAATTCTGCCTACTGTAATTATACTAAATGTATTTCTGCCATCTTAAAAGTATGCCATTGTTAATTCGAAGTTTTAAACATTATGTCAAATGATAATTATACCAAATAATTCTAATGCTTTTAAAATGTTCGTTTAAAGAAAATTATGCTAAGTGTGTTATGCCAAATAAATTTCGGAGCATGAAGATTCTGCCAGATAGAGGGAACCCGGGTCAAATATTAGGATCACCTCCGCCCAACCCTTCGGGAATTACATGCGTCATTGTGGTTTAGTCTACCGACTCTAGATATAACATTTTATATCTAGAGTCGGTAGACTAAACCACATAAGTATGTTGTTTATAATACATTAAGATATGAAAACGTTCTAATCCGACCCGAATTAAAGTTTAATTTGTAATGGCCGGCTGTGATTTATGTGCTTTTGTCGGTCGATGTATTATTTATAATGATTGTTATTGCATTCTTAATAACAAAAAACAAGCAAAAAGACTTATTTGGTTTAATTTACCGACCCAAGATATGTAAGTCTTAAAATAGAACATGTTCGAAGGTAAAAAGAAACAGTCTCTTTCATCTTAAGAAACTTACAAACAAAAGTTAAGATCAAAGTATTGAAAAGGCTGTCTTGAAAGAAAAACCGGGCAAGTTCGAGTCAGACCGCCAACCGAGGATTCCGTACAAAGGTGTGACATAAACGGCTATATCCTTTGACTGCGTGAACTTAGTGGGTTGATTTTTCACAGCTCCGACGGATCAGAAACTTAAGAATATGGTTATTTCACAAATTCCCGAGAATGGCGAGTTCCTGGGTCTTGACAGGCATACAGACGGACGGAAAACATAGTGATCCTATAAGGATTCTGTTTTTTTTCTCCTTTCGGGGTTCCCTTTCTTTTCGGGTGGGAAATCATTAAATAACTTCCCCCGCTCTAGGCGGAGAAGAAGGGAGGGGCGTGTCAGACTTTTACTGACTAAATCCCACCCATATTCCTACTGGTGCCCTTTACGTTCCGGGGCCGCGATATCTCTTTCGAACAGCCCGCAACTCCGGTTCGGGGTACCCTAAAACTACCAAAATTCTTACGCAAAGAGATACTTATATTTATTATTCAATGTTATACGAACTCAAAACAAAGTAGAAAGTTACCGTAACAAGTTAGTAGTTAAAATTCGGTTTACAGCAAATTAAATATTCAAGCGAACTTAGTACTCCTAATATCGACGAACTTTGTTGTCTTTGTCTACTTTGGTCTAGTAGTCGCAGGTGCGACTGTTGAACGTGAGGTCTCGGGTTCGATTCCCAGGTCGGACAAAGTGTTATTGGGTTTTTTTCCATTAGAAATTACTTGACAGCCACGTCAAGTAATCTACATTTGCTGTCTTCCTGTGTTGTTTATTATTATTTACTTACTATTTCTAAAAGTATCCATTAACATAGCAGACACACATACAACATTCTGTACTTCCCTCTAATTATATTTTAGTTGCAGACGTCCGCTCACACAAAGATTTTAATATAGGCAACAGATGAATGAACTTGTGTTGTTTGATTTTGAACTCTGAGCGATTAGTCGAGCTATGAAATTAAAACAAACATGCTTTTAAGATGTACAAACACGTGGAACCCGTAATAGAATCTGTTTTGGAGTTATCTTTTGTAAGGAAACCTTTAAAACTTCAGTGTTTACCATAAACTGAGGCCCGTCAATCGTTCACTGTAAAAATAATATAAAAAAGAAAATGTGCTTGTGCTTGTTATAAACAATCTAAACTAAAATTCTATACATCAATTTTTAAATGCAATATTATTATATCTATATTGCATTTAGGTTTAAGAACTGTTATTATTACGCAACGATCACACCGTGCCTGTGTAATGCTAACTGTCTTCTTAACCGACTTCAAAAAGGAAGAGGTTCTGATTTCGACTGTATTTTGTTTTTTTTTTCTGTATTTTTGGTACGCAACTTCTTTGACGATTGTGTGCCGATTTAAATAACATATATAACCGGAAATCTATTATCTGTACTGTAATACATATGTTTTTTTATTATGTGAATGGACAATATGCTAATATCTCTTAATAGCAATGACAAGTGAATCACACCACAACTAAAAAGGCTGAAATAATAACTTTTTACGAAAATAAATTTACTTTCAGAAGGCAAAAAAAACACACACAAGGTCACCGATATCAGGAAGTAAAATATTAGGTCATAAGTTGAAGTTTTAATAACTCACCTACTTAAAAAAACCCTACTATTCCGTCCAGGCATGCGCACTGTCCACCTGTCCATGTCCAGCCGTCCACCTGTCACGTGACCACTGCAGTTTAAACGACCACACTTGAACCACTTAACAAAAACTGTTACCACTTCACAATCACTGTAGCTACATTCAAACAATAAATACTCATTTAAAGGTCAGCATATTTAGCATTAGATAAGTTAAAAGTAAATTTCACTGACTATTAATAAAAACGTGATCACAGTTTATCAAAAAAGTAACAGTAAGGGCCTATGCACACCACGTTTTATAAACGCGCCGTCGACGCGCGTTTTGGGAACGCGCGTCGCCGGCGCGTTTTTATCCTGTAGAGCAGTTTGTTGTCGATTGTATCGATACAAACGCAACGAGGGAAAGGGAAGTGAGAATCTACGCTAGTAGCAATCGAGCGATTTGGTGCACCGCACCCCTTTGGAACAAAAAAATGGAGCCTTTCGACACAGAAAACTTCATAACTGAAATTCAAAACCGGCCAATATTGTGTAATTCACGATTGCCGGATTATTCGTCGTTTGCATCGCGTCTGTATCGCTACACACGCGCGTTTGCATCGCGTCTGTATCGCTACACACGCGCGTCTTTATTTATACAGGTGTGCAAAGGTCTACAGGCTGCGTCTGACTTGCGTGCGTATCGCGTCTGTATCGCTACAAACGCGCGTCGACGGCGCGTTTTAAAAACGTGGTGTGCATAGGCCCTAAAGGTTTTGAAATTGGCGTAACTATATGCATATTTCGAAAGGATTTTTTTTTGGGGTGGGAAATTATCAAATAACTTCCCCGCAGGGGCGTGTCAGACTTTTACTGACTAAAACCCATCCATGTTCCTTCTATTGTCCTTTACGTTCCGGGGCCGCGGTATCTCTTTCGAACAACCTGCAACCCCGGAAAGGAAATATCTTCACGTTTAATTTGATTTACACGAGAAATATGTTGAAATAACTTTATTTACGTTAAAACTTTGTTTATGTTAACGTCGAACTGTTACTTTCACTATTATTTTCAGTTTTCAGCAATAAGTAAAGTGACTTAAGTAGGTTTTATGTGTATAATATTAGTTTCTATCATCACATTACACATCTGCAAAGCTTGGGCGGGTCGCAAGTTTTACATAAAACACAATACCGCACACCACGTGCCTCTACGCATACAACCTACTTCGAGCGATTTCAGAGTCGATAGGTGCCAAATAATTCGCGAAAGAGCCCTTACTAAGAAAAAACTTAGCAAATGAAGGTGATTGTAACACTAGTGCCCAATTTTTTCTTTCACACAAGTGATTGGTGTAAAACCAAGCTTCAGGCGCCTATAAAATAAAACACGGTACTTAAATGAGCCTTCTGTAATAAAGGTAAACCAAGCACCGTAAAATTAGACGTGCCTTTCTTTCGGGAACGTTAAATGTCGAATATATGCGAATATTGTGTGAAAACCTTTACGAATTTCGTGATTCTGGGAAAATTTATTTCGATCACCTGAGTTTTGTATTTTTTTTCCATTTTATGTGTACTTAACTGTGAAATGTGGAATTAGGGTGCCATCGGGAATTAAGACATTATTTTATGGGTCTGTAATTAGGTTTGTTTACATTGAATTTGAAATGTTTAATAAGGTCACTGTTGCTAATTGGGACAGAATTTATTTATTTGTTTAAATGAAACCTTTGTTCTACAAATACTCATATTTACAGGACAAAGCGTTTTATGTGTCTATTATGATAAATATTAATAATATTTGTGGGAAGGTTTTTTCTTTATATCTGACTTTAAAGGTCAGCTACGTAGTACCGACACACAACCGACGTGAGTATATTATGTATGAATGTGGACGAAGCAAAACGAGTAGTAGGATCGTGTTCTGTTGTGTCTGCCTACCGCCATGGGAAAGTGGCGTGAGTTTATGTAAGAACTAGCTTTCACCCGCGGCTTCACCCGCGTTAAATTTGGGGTAACACAGTTCCCCTTGCGCCTTATTGATTTGTTATAGCAACGCTAAGTTTTCCCTTTTCTTTCCTCTTTCTCCTTCACATCCCACTTTTTTTTAATAAAAATTAGCCTATGTCCGTCTCCTGGTCCCCAACTATCTCTAATTCATCACAATCGGTTTAGCCATTAAAGCGTGAAGAGGTAACAAACAAACAAACTCACTTTCGCTTTTATAATATTAGTAAGGATAGTTAAATTTATGTTAAATAGTTAAATTTATGTTAAACAAGCCTCCGCTAGCGACTTCGTCCGCGTGGCATAACTAACCCGCGTGATGATCGAAAAATAATTATCTTTCTCTCACGTTTTATTCCCTCTTTCTCCCCCTTTTCTCTGTTTTAGTCTTTACCGTCTCAACTATCTCTGTACCAAAATAAGCGTAAGCGTGATGACGTAACAAACTAAAAAACAAACTCACTTTCTCTTTTATAATATTAGTAAGGATTAAATGTATGTCTATACATTTCACCAATAACAATTTCTCCTAGGTAGTAATATATTACATCAATCCTGTTGATGTAATTGGATATGATTGATATTGGTCATTCATCTAGTTAAATAAATGGACCTCATCAAATAATTCATTGAATAGGCAATTTTAGAACGAAACAATTTTTCCCGAAACCACTCAAACAACATCTATCTCCCAAATTGAAACCAGTTACTTACAGACGCCAAAATACAATTCCTTTTTCAGAGATAGAAACACAAAAACAGTTAAATTCAATATACAAACTTTTCCGTAGGTATCTTAAAAAGATACAGGAAATTCTGTGAGCCGGGGCGGCCTTATCGCCGAGGCGGGAAATAGTTTTTTTTTTTCAGGAATCCTTTTGAACGGCAATCAAATTCGGTCGGTACTTGCACTATATTTTGCTTCATGCTTATCTCAATCTGTATTGTAAATACATAATTTCACGTGAAATAAAGCCGTTACTTACTCGCGCCGCGCATGTTTTACGGTTATGAAAGTCTGATTATTTAGTTTGAAATAAATTCAGGGTGCAACACTAACATTAGGTAGAAGAAATAGTGAAAAATCCTTACTTATATTATAAAAGCAAAACTGAGTTTGTTTGTTACATCTTCACCCCTAAATAGCTAAACCGATTTTGATGAATTTTGGCACAGAGAGAGTTTGGACCCTGGAGACGGACACAGTCTTCTTTTAAAAGTGAGTAATGAGGAAGAAAGAGGGAAGAATCGGATAAACCTTGGCTTTGCTATTACAATCAATAAGGTGCAAAAACTTACAGCAAGTAACTGCAAATCAGGAAAGGGGAACTGTGTTATCCCGAATTTAACGCGAGCAAACCCGCGGGCATAAGCAAGTGGTCAAATAAATGTTGGCTGCAGAAAACAGAACACACTCAGAACAGAACAGCATTTTAAAAATAAAAACCAAGAATACTAACAAAAAACTAAACTCGGAAAATCCGTTGCTTTGCCTTATAATTTAAAAACAACACAATAAATCCGGTACAAAAACTTATTTCTGTTTCAGATAAACTCAAGCATCGTTGGCTAAGACGAAGAATGTTTCAGGTCCACAAAAGTAACGGAACCGACCGACTCAAGGGCATCTCATCTCGGCTCGGATTGTTATTTATCCCCTCATGATTTCATTTCCATTTGCTACTGAAACAAAGGAAGTCGAGTAATAAAGTATATCAAGTGCTCGTTTTTACGTAAATCGCGAGAAGAAAAACTAAGTTATGAAACAAGCTCTTGGATTATAAAGGTATTTTTCGTTATTAGTACGAGTAGATTCAGCCGGATTTATTTGTTGGAAACAACAAAAGAGATAAAAAACGTTTACATATTAACTTAAGTAGTTTTTGAGCCAAGCTAGTTGTGTGATACAATAATGTTTGTTTTTTATATTTCAGTTTTAAATTATGAACCTTTTTTTGAGGTAATTCCGAACCTTATAAGGAAAAATTACGGAAACATTTTTGGATACCCGTTTCCCGTCTCTCTGTCTGTCTGCCTATCAAGGTTTTTTTTTTCTGGAAAACGCGTGAAGATATCGAGTTGAAATGAATAGCATATACTCAACTTTGTGGTCCTTTGTGCTGTGAAAATCAACCCCTGGAAGTTTACGCAGTCGAAGATATGGCTGTTTAAATCGCAAGTTTCCACGGAACCCTTAGTGCGCGAGTCTCACTCGTTATTGGCCAGTTTTTTTCGTTTCGGATAGGTAATCATCAAATAACGTTCCCCTTTCTAGGCGGAGCGAGGGGGGGGGGATTGCCAGACTCTTACTAAAACCCACCTATGTTTTTGCCCTTTCTGTACTGGGGCGGCGGTATCTCTTTCGAACAACACGCAACCCTGGCAGACGCCTCTATATTTTATTATGCATCTTAACTTAGTAGTTTATTTAAAAGCAACTTTCAATATTATACAGAAAATATACGACGATCTCGAAGCCGGCTGGTAGCAACTGGATGAGAGCCGAAAATTGAGCTGAATGGCGTGCCATTGACGAGGCTGATATCTGGCCCTGGACTGCTGATGATAATGATGATTGTGTTGAAAATTCGTCACAGGTTTCTGCATGATTTTCTTAGATAAGTTTTTTACTAAGAAATTACCTAATTCGAAACATGATTCTGTAAGCCTACCATGAAGTCTTAAAGCAGGACTTATTCCACTGAGGGAAAAAGATGGTGCTAGACACCATGTATAGCTCTGTCTCTTTTCCTCAGCGGAATAAGTTCTGCTTTAAGACGTCATGGTAGGGTAGCTGAACTATTTGACTCTACTTTCTTGAAGTTTGTTTTGGTTTTCTATAGGGAAATCGAATTATTGGGAATGAATGACTTTTGTTTCGGATCATTATCTTTTATCTTCGACGGACGTGATCTTATCAAAGTTACTGGAGGGATTAGTGTATTGGGAGCAATGCAAACTACGGAAATTATACTTATTGGGAAGTTTCTCGAACAAAATGGCTATTACGGGTATATTTTAATGAAATCTATAATCCTATTCGGCCGTTATTGTAACAAAACTAAGTTAACTTAATGGTTAATAAATGCTTTGTCTTTCTTTTTGTAATCCTTATTACTCTTCTCGATTGATACTGTCACCTATTTATTTGTCTTTGTCTAGCTCTAGTTTTCATCAGACTTTACGTTCTAAATTTAAAAAAAAATCGTTACAGGAAGATATTGAAGCGATTGTAAAAAGTTATCGATTTATATTGTCAAAAAACTTGAGAGGTGTCATGGGACACCCGGATTGAACGAAGTTATTATTTATTATGCACAAAGACCCTGTATACACTCAACAAAAATAATCGACGCGACATCACACTGTTCAATGCGAAATAGAAAGACGAAAGAAGAAAGAGAGAGAAACACGCGCACGCCGCAAGCGCGTGTTTCTCTCTCTCTCGCTCTCTCTCTCTTATTTTCGTTCCGGCTTACAACTATATCAAAAAGTGTCGTTACAACTATTCGTTTTATTTTTTTCCGTCTAGCCCCCTTTCGCAACACGCGTTAAGGAACTTTGTTCCAACAACGTCTACCCAATTAAGGAAACTCTCAAAATCACTCAGTATTATCGAAAAACAATTCAATTATAAATATTATTTAAACTCGAACAGAATCGATTTAAATTACCTTTGTTTAATCGATTGTCCCAATAATTACGTCGGTTCGCATCTGGTGAAGTTAATAGCTATCAAATTACAACATTGTTTTCTACTGATTGGATACTGGCTTACGTGAAATTATTTATTTATTTTCGGTTCGTTAACATTTTAATCTGCCAATCGATATTGCAATGCACGCGATGACAACTGGCGGATTAAAATTGTACGAATTCTTACTAATATTATAAAAGCGAAAATGTGTTTGTATGTTTGTTACGTTTTCTTCTGGAGACGGACATAGGCTATTATTTAAAAGAGTGAGAAATGAGGGAGAAAGAGGGAAGAAAAGGGAAAACTTAGCGCTGCTATTAAAATAAATAAGGCGCAAAGGCAAAAACTACCGGTAGCAGGTACCTGCAAATCGCAAATCAGGATAAGAAACAAAATTGAATTCAAAGACACGCTTGCCTCGCCCGGGACTCGAACATTGCATTTAGAGTCTTTCAGCGTATGTTGATGATTGTTTTTTTTTTAATTTAGTTAACCTTCATTCAAGTCATCCCAGGACGTTTATGGGTTTCTTTAATGAATACCCACTAGATGGTCGATATTGGAATTGAATCTACATTGGCCCCTATAAAACAATAATGAGATCTCTTCCATCTAGATTAGGTACAATGTTATTTAATTCAAATTCACATTTTATTTTCTCCATTCATTTAACAGATTACAGGAGCGCGGGTTTCAATTAACATAAGTGAAGTACTTGAGGGTACTGTTCAAGTTTTATAGCCTTAATGGAAAATTCTTGTTACAAGTTATGCCTTTAACTTCATGATAATAAAGCCTATTTTAAATGGTCCGAAAAAAATAAGTGACTAGACGACTCACTTCTAAATGTTTTAAGTTCTTGTGTAATTAAACGGTCTTTAGAAACATTTTGGCTGCGAAACTTAGGTAATATTTTGAAACCTCTAACTTTTAAGTTATTTCTTCTACAGCGTTGTTCATGACCTACACTTCAAATTAAATTAATATTTTAAGTGGCTAGCTGAAAAAAAGATACGCGGTTATAGCTAGCTTTATATGCATTGACGATGAAAAAGGAGTAAGTAAGAATTGTACTTGGTGACGTTTTGTAGATTCTGCTTTTTTTTGTTTTTTCTTCTCATATCTCTTCTTATTCTCGTCTATGGGTAAAACCGACAAAAACATACATATGTGCTTAAAATCCCTGTGCACGACATTGTAACATACATATTAAATTTTATTTTCAACTTTTGTCAGCAAATTTCCACAGCAGCGTCCGTCGTCATGACTACGCGCTTATTAGGAGAATCATGATCTTAATCAATATCACACCATTCAATAAGGGATTATTAAGGGATATCAGGATAGATGGGAATCTATCCTGAGTTTTAAAAACTTTACAATATTTCCTCACACAAATATGCCAAAATATATTTTCTCTTCATGATATGTGAATAGGTACACCTCACTCACTCGTTCATACTCATTCTCTCAGTCGTTCGTTCATTACATAATATAACTCAACGGCGCCGTCTTCCATTACGGCTGCTTGCAAGTCCATCTCGCAATCTATACAGATACGTCCCAAATTGATTGCTACAAATATTTGCCATTGATATGGGTCATAAGGTACAGATTACAGTGTATTGTGTGATTGATGTCATATACTTATTTATGTTTCTCTTTTTTTTCAGAGTATCCCGATTTCCGTAATGAGTGAATCTATCACATCTATATTTGGGAACTGTGTTTTTGTTTGTATTCGTTGGAATTTGGGAAAAGATTTTGGTCTAGTCCAGTCCTGATACTGAAAAAGTAAAAAATACAGGATGAAAGACTTCGCTTAAAACACTACCACGTGCTTATTATATAATTACAATAAGTGGGAGGGGGGGGGGGGTGTGATGTAATGAACACGTAATTCTACCAAGATCAATACATAATTATATCCTACACGTTCAAAATAAATTGAACAGCTTCTTTATTTTCGACGAAATATTTCCATGTAAAATTAGTATACTAGCTGCTTTTCTACCCTCCCTGCCTAAACTACACAAAATCCGCCATAAAGTTTTTTTTTCTCGACGTAAAAATACATTCCTTGGACTCCAACGAGTATTTAAAAGAAAGAATTGGTAAAATTGGTGCTGGCGTTGTTGAGTTATGCGCTTACCAACGCATATTGCGATTCATTTTTATATAATAGAAGACAGATAGAATCCACTAATATTATAAAAGCGAAAGTGAGTTTGTTTGTTTGTTTGTTACCTCTTCACGCTTTAATGGCTAAACCGATTCTGATGAATTTTGGTACAAATATAGTTGGGAACCAGGAGACGGACAAAAGTGGGATATGAGGGAAAACGAGGGAAGAAAAGGAAAAACTTAGCCTTGCTATTACAAATCAATCAGGCGCAAGAGCAAAAACTGCAGGTCTGCTTGGTGTTTTATACCGAGTATTAGAACGAACGAAGTACGAGTATTAGAATTCCAAATTCAAGTCTCCCCACAAACAGTCGTTAGCCCATCACTAATTTCCCTTCCCATCTTTACGAGCCAACTAAACCTCCCATTCAGTTTACATGTAACAGAACAAATAACACGTCGTATTTCAAGCCATATACCAGCTGAAATGGCTCGAACATATTAGGCTCCCTACGACCCTTCACAATTCGAGCTTTAATTGAGTACGATAAATTTCAGTGCTCGTCTTATTACAGGTAGGACTGGCAGGTTGATTAAAATTTGCTGGGTACGTACTTTTTTTAAGACCTGTAGTAAAGTAAGGATTCTTATGAAGGAGGTTAGTTTACTAAGTCTGTGTCCATTAGATACTGAAGGTCAGAATACTTTTATTTTAACACGCCCAGTGGAGTTTGGTAATTTTCACACGGAATCTTATCGCCGGGATAAAAAGAAGATTAAATGTCTTATGTTTTAGTAACGGCTATAAGCCGTATATGTGCCAAATTTTATTCGACTCTGTTTAGGAGTTTTTGCGTGAAAGAGAAACAAACATACTTAGCATCTATACGTCTTCACAAACTTTATATTATTAATTTACATATTAGTAGGATTGGATTCTAATGGAGAACCCCTACTCAACAACAAACTCACTTTTGCTTTTATAATATTAATAGCTTTTGCCCGCGGCATCGCTCGCGTTAAATTCGGTAGCGCCTTATTGATTTGTAATAGCAACGCTAAGTTTTCCCGTTTCTTTTCTCTTTCTCCCTCATATCCCACTCTTTTTTAAAAAAATCTCCGACTCTATGTCTGTACCAAAATTCATCAAAATCGGTTTAACCATTAAAGCATGAAGAGGTTACAAACAAACAAACTCACTTTCGCTTTTATAATATTAGTAATGTAAGAACTCGTTAGCTACATACATTTAAAAATATCTCCACGAGTCATCGTCAGTAGGTTCCTGCATTTCGGGAGGTTCCTGCACATCATCGGGCGGGAGGAAGCGCCCGGGTGTCACCATTGTGACGATCGCCCGGAGGACACGGTGGAGCACACAGTGGCGATCTGCCCGGCTTGGGCGGAGCACCGCCGTGCCCTCGTAGAGGCGATCGGCGGCGGCGATCTCTCGCGTCCGGCCCTGGTTCAGGCCATGGTCCGGAGCGAGAGGGAATGGGAAGCGGTCACCACCTTCTGCGAAGCAGTAATGCTAGCGAAGGAGGTGGCCGGGCGTTTGAGGGAGAGAACATCTGCCCAACCCAGCCGCCGCGGGAGACGCCCATGGCGCCGGGCGCCGCGAGACGACTTCCGGCCACCGTAGATGCGGGCCTGTGGGCGGTGAGCAATGGGTAGTTCACCGTCCGTCCGTCGATTGACGACAGGCCGTGTCGACGGCGCGTTCGTGTTTCACGCGCGCCTCAAAGAGAGTCAGCAAAGCAGAGGGGCTTGCCAGAGCCTCTGCCTGCCGGGGTTGCGGGTTGTTCGAAAGAGATACCGCGGCCTCGGAACGTAAAGGGCAACAGAAGGAACATGGGTGGGTTTTAGTCAGTACAAGTCTGACATGCCCCCCCGCTCCACCCAGAGCGGGGGAAGTCATTGGATGATTTCCCACCCGAAAAAAAAAAAAAAAAAAAAGGGGTAACGTATTATATGATCATAGATGCGCTGAGTCTGTTCAATGTACGTAATTTGTTCAAAATAGATCATTGATCTTAAAATTTAGTCATATAATAGATTTTTTGGTGAATTCTATTCTAATTCTACGAGTTAATTAAAATAATATATTATTTTCAATCAATATTAAATCTATTTAAAATCGCACATCACTACCACCTTGTGGGCAATAACTCTTAATGTCAGTTTTAAGTACAGCAATAAATAATTTCCCACTTTACTAATTAATTACCATCCTTATACCTTAGCTGTTAACAGGGCCCTTTACCTCATCGTATAACCTTTTAGAAATCCCAAGCGCGCTATGTCATATTTGAATAATTCTCGACAAAATTGCTGGCAATTTTGTGGAGGGAACTGTGGCTTGTCCAAAATGTTTGTTGACTAACCCTCACTGGGTTTACTGCGGACCGTAGTCAATTCCATCGTAACAATATGTACCTAACAGGCTGTGTAATAATCCTAACTACAATGTGTTTAATTAGAATGCTGTTTGAGTACTTAAGACGGTGCATGTGCAAACTTGGCAACGATGCACATAGCTGTCAAGTGCTTTGCTGTTTTAATTATTTCATCAATGTTATTGAATTAAATTATGAAATACTAGCTGACGCCCGTGACTTTACCCGCGTGATATCGAAAAAAAATACCCTATGTGTTATTCCAGACTATAATCTACGTCTGTGCTAAATAAATTTCATCAAGATTCGTTCAGCAGTTTTGACGTGAAAGTGTAACAAACATCCATCCAACCTCATAAACATTCATATTTATAATATTAGTAGGGTAGTAGTTGTTTGTTACACTAAAGTATTGGCTAACTATTGCAAAAAGGTTTTAGGTATCTAGAAAGTCAGAAATATATTCAAGTGCTTTTTATAAAGCTACAACTAAATCATCAGTGCAAAGGTATTAGTTTTGCAAAGCACAGTTAATATTTGAATGCAACACATATTGATATCATAACATTAAAATATTTGACATATATTTTCGTCGTTGCCAACTTGGAATCTTATGTATTATTATTGTGCAAATATTCTAAACTTAAATAGAAATTAAGGGTTAACTAAACTGATTTTAAAACCCCTAAAACTCTTTGGTTATCACATTTATTGGTTTGACTAAAATAACAAAGTAATCAAAAAAAGTTTTAACAAAGCTATCAATTCTCAATAGTTTGTAAATACGTAATCTACATATAATACGTGCCAGACACTACGTTGGTAAACATTATTTTTATTAAAATGACTAACAAAATAGGTAAATAAAATAGGTTGGAAAGGCAACTTCAACTATATCCTTCGAACATAAATATTTTTTTAGTTTCTTGACCATACATTATTTTAAAACTAAATTACAAATATACTATATATTAAAAAAAGATAGAAAAATACAACTAATGTGAACAACAATCAAAAACAGCAAAAAAGTGTCACCACATCGCTATGAAAAGGAAAAGTGCCCAGGAGGCTAGCAGCATTGCCATTAATTGAGTGAAATAGGCCCACGGCTGGGGTTACGTGTTGCTGAAAGAACATAAAGGGTAAAACTCTTTGTTTTACCCTTTATGTACATGGGTGGATTTTAGTCCGAAAACGTCTGACACTCCCAAGAAATTATTTGATGATTTCCCATCGGCAAAAAAAGGGTAACTGATCTCTCCAGCTGCAACTTTAAAAAACCTTTCCCTACAAAAATCTAAACAAAACGACATTCAACCAATCCGTCCCAATTTCAGTAACGTCAAACTTTATTGTTTGCCATCCAATCCAATAGCATAATACATACGACAGAAAGCAGGAAATGTGCGAAAAACAGCAATCTATTTAATGGCAGTAAAACGCGTTACCCTCGACATCGCTGAGAAGGGAGTGGGAGGGTAAGGGGTAACGTCTCGTGAGTGACGAAGATTTGATTGTATCCTGAGTGATATATGTTACATAGTTACCGCGATGCTGGATGGTTGCGATCAAAGGAACCGAAACGATGAAAGGGCATTCGCTTCTGTCTGACGTATCTGTGTTAAGAGGTATTTATTACGGGCAAAATACGGTCTCTATTGGGTAAGAATAATTTAGTAGACTAATACTCTACTTAGGAAAAAAAAGTTAGGCTTTACTAACTAGGTTATCGTCTGAATATATTATGTTGATTGCTGACTTTGTTACATTATATTGTCCTCCTGACCTTTTTCAGCTACGATGGCCAGTCGCAGCGAAGATTAGCCATCTGCGCGGGAGATATGCCCAAGTGTGAGCGCAGGTACAGGTACAGTTTCTGTTCCCTTTTTTTGCGGATGGGGAATTATCAAATAAATTCCCCCGCTCTGAGAGGAGCAGGGGGGAGTGTCAGATTTGTACTCACTAAAACCCACCCATGTTCTTTCTATTGCCCTTTACGTTGCGAGGCCGCGGTATCTCTTTCGAACCACCTGCAATCCCGGTCTGTTCCCCAGCCACAAAACCAATGATCAGCAGACCCCGTGATCAGCAGTCGCGCTTTGGAGACCTATGGAGGAGATTACTTTGTAGCTATATAACAACCTTACCTTCACAGGTACATAGGCCAACGCCAACTTAAAATGTTCAGTGCTTTTGGATGTTTTTGCCCTAAAAGCAATTCACAACTACAAATTAACGTAAATATTCATCAGCATTTCAATTCAGAGCCTGCAGTGAGATAGTCTAGTATAACTAAATTAGGCTAAACTGCTTTGAAATGTACCCAATTCAATCTATTTGAAGACATTGTGTTCCACAGCTTAAGTGACATCTAGATGGATACTAAAGAAAAAACGTGAATTATTTACGAAAGTCACAATTTAAATGAAAAACAACGAAACAAAACGCTTGTTGCCATTTCCATAGAGTAAGAGCGGGTTCACATTTGGGCACCGAGAGTTGTACCGGAACAAAAACGGCAGGCGCTGTTCACTTTTTCAAACTATCGGCGGCGAGACATTTGCCAGATGTTCAACCACGATCTCTGTCGAGTCGGACATAATATTGGCATACTGCTTTGTATATATCGGATCGGCAGCTTTTAGTGTGAACAACAAGACCAGATGGCTGGCCAACGGCAAAACTCTCGGTTTGCCCTTATGTAAACCTAGTCTTACAGATACCGCTATATCTGTCGCTTCTTTTTGTCATTAGTTACGAACGGCCGGTTTTGTCGCTGCAATTTTCGGTACCGGTCACCATCAAAATTGCACCTCAAAGTATTTGGTCTAATATTTGTATTTATTAAAACTTTATGCACAAGGTAAGAACTGTACAAAAGCGGACTTAGCATTTTCTACCAGTTTACTTAAAAGTGATGAAGAGACAAAACACACACGTAGGAGCAAATACAGAAGAAAAGAATTTCAGAAATAATTGATTTTAAAAAAAATATTGGGTCCTTTAAAGCAATGGAATACTTGTATTAGGAAATTCCTTTTCCATTTATATATAAGAATAAATACTTATACACAAAACAAAATTATATAAAGTTAAGATATTCAGCTGCGAGGAAGTCAAAGAAGTTATTAGACACAACTAATGTTTCATATATATTTAGATTACTGATTTAAGTCATATAATATACCGCACCAAGTTCAACAAACATAACTGAGGCACACTGAAGGGGTGTCAAAACTTCCCGCATGATTATAAGCAGGAACATTGTTCGAAACTTAAACTAGCACCCCGACACATTGCAAATACTCCGGCGAACTAAAAACTGTGAAACTTGTGCAAGAGTTTCGACTTGTTGAATCTCATGGAGTTTTCGACCAATCATTGTTGAAGTTACTTCAAGATTTTACGTATTGTATTTCCATAGCATTTTTTTGTGGTGGGAAATCATCAAATAACTTCCCGCTAACATAACGCTCTGGGCGAAGCGGGGGGGAGTGTCAGACTTTTACTGACTAAAACCCACCCATGTTCCTTCTATTGCCCTTTACGTTCCGGGGCCGCGGATATCTCTTTCGAACAACCCGCAGCCCCGGTATTTCCATATCTATCTTCGTCTTTTTTTGTCATCATGCTTTTTATTATCTAATCATTTTTTATACCGTCTTTATGGTTGGATCGTCTTCTTAATTATGCAGTTTCCACTTTAATTCTTTCTTTTCTGGCAGGTTGAAATGTTTTGATAAGTTCGTGAGTAGCTGAGGTGACATGGTTGTATGAAGTGCTACACAAAAGTACCAAACATGCACGTAACTGACCGTTTAAAAAAAAATTAGGATGTCCATAAACAGCTCTTGATAACATTATACGGAGGTGCCTAAAATACATTTTTTTTAATCAATGGTTGATAAGACTGTCGCTTCTGAAGCCGTAATTGTGCCCACTTTAATTTAAAAAGTAAGCGGAGAAAAACTGTGGGTTTGTAGAACGTAAAAAGAAGTTTCCAGGAAAATTGATTTGTGATTTTATTTAAGATACGGAACTTTTTCAGGAAACTGCAACAGAAACGTTTTTTTTTTCATTTTAATATTATAAAAATTAGTTTAAACAGAGACGGATTCTCATTCCAACACTGCATTAAGACGACAAATACCTATTATAATGTTAACCAATATTCTTATTGTGCGGTAATATTTAATACCCCTGTTGAATTCACGTTCAATATTATTTACTCAATAAAATTGACAGGTCATTTGTGTTTTAATTTTCATTTGAGCAACATGTGTGGCACGGGTAAATTTAGGCGGCAGTCATGTTGGTCATTTATCAAATTGCTTGTGGTAATTAATATCAATAACGTGCTATGTCCTATTTTTGCTAATTCAAAAACAAATTGCAAAGAATCGATTTGCGTGTGTGAGATATAATGTTACAAACTAAAAATGTAAATACAGGATTTGCACAAAACTTTGCCTTTCTTAGAATATCAAAATTCATCAATCGCTACGGCTCCAAATGAAGAACTGAAAAACATTGCGCAGTAAAATTAGCTCATCTATACTTCTATACTAATATTATAAAGCTGAAGAGTTTCTTTGTTTGTTTGTTTGTTTGAACGCGCTAATCTCAGGGACTACTGGTTGGAATTGGAAAATTCTTTTAGTGTTGGATAGTCCATTTCATGAGGAAGGCTATAGGCTATATAACATCACGCTACAACCGACAAGTGCTGAGCAGCGTGGGTGAAACCGCGTGGAACAGCTAGTACTTACATAATTATATTAACTATACATTCAATAGTATTGTGCAATCACCTTTATCTACACCAAGAGAGGAAAGATTTATGTTTTTGTATTTAACGAATAAACTCAAAAACTACTTTACTGATTCAAATAATATTTTGCCATTACTAAGCTACATTATTAATGAGTAATATAGGCTATATAACATCACGCTACTAACCAGAAGCGAGGCAGTAAAAAAACACGCGTGTAAAACTGCGCAGTACAACTAGTTGTCAAAAATATTATAGGGCTGCCTAATAGGTCTTACTTGGTGTAAGTTTAAGCAGACATTGCGTTTCAGTCAACCCTAAACAGTTGTGTCCTTGAATCAATTCAATACTCAATATTTAAGATCTCAAATGCCTCCGACTCCTCAGTAGGTCACGGCAATCGATTTTTGATTGTACCAAACAAACAAAAAGAACCGGTATATTTAGCAATGTTAAACGCTCTACGCATTGTTGCCAGATTTACGACACGCACAATAGTTGGTCCCTTACCCACTCCCGGAGCACGTACAACAACCTCAAAAACTTCTCTCCTGCAGTGCGGGCAGGACGGCAACCTGCTTAAAATTCCACAATTGCGCTGCGTACAATAAATTCAAGTCGAGAGACTCTCGAGCGCAGTAAATTTCGCGCTTATTTTCTACAAATTATTTCAGTTAAGCGCTCCGCTTCCTAGACAACAGTGGTTATAAAGCATAGCTTTTCCGCCATTTTCTCGGTTCCAGTTATTTCGGAATTGCTCAAGTTAATCTGTTTTGATGTATGTGAGGATTGTAAACTACGCGGTTATTTATGGCGTTTGCAAATCGGTATGAAAATGGCGAAAATTATTCATGTTAGAGTTGCTGTTTCGTCTCAGATAAACTGTTATTTAATTGAATTCCATGATTAATTATGATAATACCGTTGGTACATTGAAATTTATGACAAATTATGATAATATTGTTGATTTATTAAAATCCATGACTAATAATAATATGACGGCTTTCCTTACTGTTTCATTTACCTTAATCGAGTTACACCCTGCTGTAAATAAAGGTACTACTTAGCAATTAGTACCAAATTGTCACTAACATAGTTAAGGAACACCAGCACACAGTTCACCAAACTATGCCACGTAAACTAACCAACATTTGTCCCAGTACACATCAACGTAAACATACACAAGTCCCAAATCCTCCAAGGTCTTTAACTGTAAATCTTATTACATCAATGATAAACTGCCTAACATCCAACATTAACATAACGACCAAACTTTAGAAGGAAGTAATGTCAATATTATACATGTTTAAGCGCGACTGTACGTAGGAACCTTACATGGGATTAAGGGTCTATCGCTTCGGTTACAATCCGCAACATAATGGCCGTTACTATGGCCAATTCTTTTCTCGCCGCTGAGCTAATAGCTGAAACAAGCGGTTACCGACTGTGTACCAAGTTTTCTCTTTATTTTCGAACTGAAAAATTTCCACTAAATAAAACTGGCTTCACAGATATCCTCGAACCCACTGACCAGCAAACAAAAGGGGTGCTTGTTGGTCATTAAGTTTCTGAAATGATTTGGCAATACGTTGTGCTGTTACTTGATGTAAACAAAGAATAGGCTCCGTGCCTTATTATTACGGAGACCAAAGGGATGGACAGCTACGTACTCTGTTAATGCTAATTACGACTAATGAGCTTGCAAAAGCAATCAATCATACCAAACATAATGGCAGCACGAATGACGACATCAAACTGATATGGTTTCATAATGCCAAGTAAAATTACAATATTAACATTTCTATCGTACCCTTCTTAACCCAAAAATAAATTACCAAACCTTTCCTAAAAATATCCATCGCAGAAAAAAACATAAGTTGACACAGTATCGGACCCTCATATAGACATATTCCAGCCAAAGTATGTGTCAACACGAAATGCCATCTAATCTTGGCAATATTTCTCGGAGTAGGCCTCTTGACCTGGCTCCGAAGCTACTTCAGAGGCTCTTGAGAGGGCTTATTTGACTTGGGATCGCTGCATTGTGACCCACTATGGAGGTCAGCTTGGATCCCAAGTTCTTCAATTTAATCTATGTGCATTACATTTTAGCGGGCCCTCTAGCTTAGGATTGTGGGTCGAACAACGTTTTCAAACATGTCAATAATTGGATTCCATTATTATTTTATGTGTTTTGGTAACGTTAAAACTTCAGCTATACCTAGTCCAACTTTTACATGTCAGTACCCACTTATAGATATGAAAGAAAAACAGTTATTCTGTACAAAATTGGCCTACCAATTGAATTATCTGCATATTATCTCAAGAAAACATACCTAAAAAGCAAAAACTTGAACGTGCATCGTTCAAGTAACCTATTTTACGGTCAAATCGTTTTCGAGTTGAGAAATGCTTCCATAATAAATATTCGCTTTACACAAATTTGATAGTATTTCATATTGAACAGTTTTACGGTATTGGTAAGCAATGCACTTGGCTTATCAATTTAATTTAAAATGTAACTCATAACACCACCAAGTTCGGGTATGAAGTAATTTCGGAATGTGTTTGGTTAAAACTGTTTTTGCTGTGTTGGCTTGTACTTCACTAACCAAATATGTTTTTGTTTCTTCTCAAGGTTAGTAAAATAAATAAGAAGAAGATTATAATAATAATAAGCCTCTTATCCTGAACTGTTTTCTTTATTCTTTGTGTTGTGGTTGGCTCTTTCGTTATAGTATATCTCTGAGTTCAGTGTGCCTCTTGGCAAAGGCCTCCTCTAAGAAGAAGATTAGAAATTGTTAAATGGTCGATGATTTTTTTTCAAAAACATGAACGAATTTTCCAACAGATGAACCTATCACATCAGAAGTCGATACAGAGAAAACGGAGCCTCCGCCACTGGAAAGTCATACATTTGTGGCGTTGATTGAGTGAGTAATAATAAGTTTAGCATTACTTTCCATTGCCAGGGTTGCGGGTTGTTCGAAAGAGATACCACGGCCCCGGAACGTAAAGGGCAATAGAAGGAACATGCGTGGATTTTAGTCAGTAAAAGTCTGAGACTCCCCCCAGAGCGGGGGAAATTATTTGATGATATCCAACCCCAAAAAAAAAACATTACTTTCCATTTCTTGTAAGATACTTGTAGGTGTGTATTTTCATACATAATCAGCATAAAGTATTTGCACTGCATGAACACAGTCCACCTCTTCGTGAGTGGCGACGGGCACTGAAGACGTTATATGAGTCCAAAAATGTTCAGTACTTGTATTGCTAATTCTTCATAGGGAGCCGATCGGCAGCGCGAGCGAGAAAGAGCACGCAATCGGAGCCGATCAGCTGCGCGAAAGAGAAAAAGCACGCGATCGGAACCGATCGACTGCGCGAGCATTAGAGAACGTGCAATCGGAGCCAAACGGCTGCACGATCGAGATCAAGAACGCGATCGGAGCCGGTCACCTCCTCTTATTTTAGCACACTAAGCGCCTTCAAGCATTCTTAATGACAAAAGCAGTGCACATGCAAAAATAAAACTTACTAAAAATACTAAAAACTCTGTTTTCAACGTGATAAGAATCTGCTCTCCTCTCCGAGCCGGTCTGTGTGAACGGACCCTTATCGTTCCGTTGCCAGTGAAAAATAAGACAGCCCAAAACTAAACTTGAACTCTATGGCACAATCTTTTAAGAGTCAAAATCAATGATCCTTTTGTTGATTTCATTTTGGAAAATCATCAGAACCCGATAATAAATAACTTAATTCTTTATTTCAGCATTGCTTTTGCAGATGGAAACAAGCGTAGATGCACTGGTACCATCATTCATGATAACGTCATTATAACCGCTGCCCATTGCTTGTAAGTATCTATTTAAATTCATCTGAGCTACTCTTTCTTATATTAAAGTTATTGGTCTTTTAAGCTAATGTTGCATTTTTATAGATTTTTTAACTTTTGCCCGCGGCTTCTCTCGCGTTAAATTCGGGGTAACACAGTTCCCCTTTCTTGATTTTCAAGTACCTGCTACCTGAAGTTTTAGCCCTTGCGCCTTATTTATTGTAATTTTTCTTCCCTCTTTCTCTAAAAAACTTTAGCCCATGTCCGTGTCTCAACTATCTGTACAACTATCTGTACCAAAATTCATCAAAATAGGTTTAGCCATTAAGGTGTAAAGACGTAACAAACTCACTTTCGCTTTTACAATAGTAGTAAAGATTCAAATTATTTGCTATGGGCTTGTGATGTGAAGGAGTGAGAAAAAAATCGCGAGTTCGCGGTCAAATATTTGTATGGCATACAGATAGTTGTTCCGGGTCTGGCCGTTTGTGTATGTGAGTTAAAATGTTTGTAAACGCATCCACGATGCAGGAGAAATTCCTAGAATGGGGCAACTTTTTTTTCCACTTACGTGCAGAAAAGGATAAGTATGAAACATTCACTGACAATAATTCCACCTTGAAATTCTTTTCAATTATTTTATACACATGTGAATAATGTCGCAAATAATTCAAAGTTAAGCTACATATTGCTCCAAAACAAGCGCTCCCTTAACAGCCGCCCTCGTCAATAAGTTAACAAGGCCTGTATGGTACTGGAGTGATTTATATTGCTAAATTATGTACTAATGTTTAATAATGCCTACAGACAATCGATTCCTGTTAGTTTTCGTTTCTCGGGTTTGTCGAATGTAAGTAACTAGAGTTGGATTTAATTTTGTCCATGTTGAGAGGTTCATTGCTTGAAATAAGGCTGTTATTGGCACGATCGAAGGTTAAGCTATGTTAGTCGAGATCGTCTGTGGATGGATCAACTCCCTGCACGTTATTTATTGGTTTCGGCTGTTTTAAGCAGATCTTTCGATTGCTAGAAACGTGAGTCTTTTTTACGGATTATTTGTACCATCTATTGTATCTTTCCTCTGACGAAACCAGCCTAGTACTTAAATCAGTACCTATACAGTTTTGACCGCTGAATTTACAAACACCAAAAAAGATAATATTTATAAAAATGTACTGAATGGCATAGCTGCGCCTTTGTTTCTTTGTCGTTTGAGTAGATTTCCCCAACCTGGTACAGAAAGGCTAGGCAGATGACTATTACTTATATCATCTGGTCAGTAATAGTCTAAAACTTTGTTCTCAGTTTAAACCATGGCAACGAATATTCAGATGTTGAACTATCAGGATCATTCATAGTCATTGGAACGAAGAAAATGTTCGAAACTGGATACGAGAATTACTTGCCAATTGAGAGGGTTATAACGCATCCTAAATACAGAGGGTGGACGGCAGATCTCGCTCTGGTATTCACTTACGCAGGGATGACAACAGATAAGCCGGGAAACCTCATTCCTCTTGTTGAAGAGAGTGAAGCAACTCCTGTAGATTCCAATGTTACCATACTCAGTTGGGGTAACTGTTGCGACGAGAGAAACGTAAGTTTTGTAAATCTCTTGTATGTTTTTGATATTTTATTTTGATTACTGAACTGTTTTCACGACACGGTCGACTGTTGCGCTGCGTGTCACGGGTTCAATCCCCGCACTGAACAAATATTCGTATGGTCTACAGATACTTGTTCCGGGTTTGTCTGTTTATGTATGTGAGTTTAAATGTCTGTAATATCATCCACGATACGGGAAATATTCCTATTTTTGAACCTAATAATATAACATAGTTAAGTTTTGTCACTTCAATTAATTTAGGAATAGGAAACGCCGTTTGACAGGAATAAAATAATTTTAATGATATTTAGAATATTTTGTGGCTCTAAAATTGAAACTATTAATAATGCTATCTGACAGTGCCATCACTTAATTCATTTTGTACAGTGTGCACCAAGCAGCTATCAGTCGTTGAGGATAAAGCATCAATTAGCGTTTTCCTCCACCTGTCAATTTGTACTGGGTGGCGTAGTGAATCACGGCCCATCTCCATCAGAGACAGGCGTCCTGTATCTCTGCGGCGGGTACTCTTTAGGCTGATTCTGCTGGAGTGCTGTTGGTTTTAAAACAACATTGCAAAACCAAATGATATTAAAGGACTAACCATGGAGTTTCTCGCCGGTTCTTCTCCATAGGAAACTACCAACCCGAACTGTGTACCTTTCCTCGACGTTTTAAAAGTGCCCATGCAGGCCTATGAAAAATAAAAATATATTGTTTTTGGAGTGAACAGCTTCTTTCACACTTACTACAAGTGCGGTTATTAAACCTTATCTAATGATTTATTAAATGTATCACAATTATCGTCAAGGAACCGGATTTCAACGTGTTAAAAACATTATTTTAATATTGTTTTATTTTTCATGTTTGAAGCGTTACGCGACTAAATATCCTAGCGATAAAAAACGGCGTTGTACTTCTTCTGAGGAGGGCGTAAGTTCCTAGTGATTTTTATGTTATATCTGTGGTTTGTTAATTATTAATTATTCAGTTTGACTCGGGATGGGATCAGAATTTTAACAACACTATTCATAAAACGGCAGTAGCTACATGGATACGACACGTAATTACGTGGGAGGAGTCGTAAGATTCCGTGCAGTTGAAATTATGACACTGAAGACGAAGACTTATTTCAATAACTATAAGTTTCATATCTCATCAGCATTACTATGCTTGTGTAAAATTTTATGAGAATGTTTTAGTTTTAATTCTGCTAATTGATCCAGGATATGGGATGCAAATTCTAATAGCCCGCAAAAATGTATACATACAGAAAATAACAATGTTTTTTGTTATTTGTAACCTAACCTATACTTATTTATTGTTGTTTGTAACAATTTTTTCTTTCATGACTCCAAATATGCAATCAGGTGTTACTTTAAAGCCTTTTTTGTGGATGGAAAATCATCAAATAACTTACCGCCCCGCTTTAGTACCTACTGACTAAAACCCACCCATGTTCCTTCTATTGCCCTTTACGTTCCGGGGTCGCGGTATCCCTTTCGAACAATCCGCAACCCCGGTACTTTGAAGCCTGATTACATTATTTATCTAACTTTTTATTATTAGGATTCTTGCGAGCCGGCTCCTCGCAGGCCGCTTAGAGAAGGTACCCGTTCAAAAGAGAATGAAAGCGAAGAAGTAAGTAGCTCTTCAATTTGTTTTTAATTTTTTTTGAGATTTTTCGCGATATTATTATTTCATGCGATATCTTTGAAGGTACACACAGGTCCGACATTACAGCAAAATAATTCACGGCATCGATCATTTCAAGCAAAAGATAAAGCAAGCTCATTGACTACCAAGGTTATGACAAGAAGTACCACTTTGAACTCCGATGAAATATCTACTATAATAAAGGCACAGAAAGATTCGCAGGGCAATGACCCTGATGCGAGCAAAGACACTAAAGAGACCGAACCGGCCCTATCATTAAGAAGTCCTATGGAACTGGCACAAGGAAAAGTTAGTGGTTAATATTTATTTTAGTTGAATTTCTATCCGATACACAGACAATGAATGTCAGTATTCTTACTAACAGTTTCAGCTGCCATAGTCATCCGAAACGGCTAAACTGATTTTGTGAAATGTTGTTTTTATTTATTTCTCAAACAATTTTTGTGTATTTTTAACCAAACGCCAAACTTTACGTTTGATGGCGAGATGCGCTCTTTTCTTATAAATACACGTAAACCTTAAACTATTAAAAAAAAAATACTAAACTGAAATTTAAAAAAATAAATTAAAAACTGTCCGAATTTGCTTCTCAACAAAAAAACGCGCTGAGGCTGCAGTCGCAACCTCTAAGTAATCTTTTCGAGAAGCAAACTTTTTAGTCGTGATCTTAAAATGTACGGGAGGACCATTTGTAGCGATTCATTAAAGGTCTGAAGCATTCGTTGTAAAACTTGCCAGCGTAGTAAATAATTAATACTTGACTAATTGCATTCTTAGAAGGTTGTTTGGTCATCTCGTACTTTTGATCTGGCAAATTCATTAAGGGCTGTCCAGGTGTGTATCTGTGAATGCGTCGTAATTTATACCACTTTAGTGATAAGGGTAATCCCTATTCAGAAGGGGACCTAAGCAGCGGGTGAAACGGCTAGACAAAACTAGTTCTCTTATAAAATTAAGTAATACACTTTATTTTGTTTTAAGAAAAAAGTCAATACGACAAAAGCAAATAGAAAACGCCGCTACGAAAAAGCTTATCGAAACGTTTCAAGTGTGCAGGTACAGGAGTCCCCAGAAAAGGTAAGTCGTTGAGTTGCATAACAAGCACAATCAGGAAGGCAGAAAGAAAATACATTTATAAGCACAGACTCAACTCAAACTCAAGGCATTTATTTCGAATAGAAACTTTTGGAAAGATATGTTGCTTATAGTCCAACCACAGGCATAATAATAACGATTTTATTTGTATGTTATGTAATTTATTAGTTTGATGTAATTTTATTGTATTTTTCGGACATTAGTGTATTTAATTGAAATTGGAATGCTTGTGTTTTGTGTTTGATAATAAAATGAGTCTTTGTGTTACTTGAAATAAATATAATAACTGTGAATTGACTTTAAGTAGTTGCCGATTCCGTAGATCACATGGAGAAAAATGGGCAAGACACTCCATGGACACAACATATTTAACCAAGTAAACACAAAGATAGAAAAAAAAACAGGGATTTGTGTTTGTTGCAACAGACACAGTTCTAAAAATTCATACAAATAATATATGACACTGAATTTAGAGACTTGGAGTTTCCGATAATGTTTTAACTTGTAGAGCCTTTCCTCCAAAAAGTAATATCATATAAACAAAGAAATATATTACTTTATTATTATAAAGTAATATATATTTCTTTGTTTATATGTAATTACTTTAATGTACAATTGTACCTACATTATTTACAAAATATGTACAAGTATCAAGATGAAAAAAGAAGTATAGGCCGTCAAAAAGTTTATCCACCTCGTTGTCAAAAGGAAAAGTTGCTAGAAAATTGGAAGCCTTGCCACTTTAGATGCCAATGTTGGTTCTTCAGCCGACAAAAAGGCTGGGTTCCTTGTCCCTTGAAGTCGAGCAACCGCTTGGCAATATCCCGAAATACAAGATGAGCACTCGAAACGACTGGCCCTAGTGTTTCAATCCTTACGGCTTAAACACACAACTACCAATTAAGTTACTGTATTTCATATATATGAAAGCCGTCATGCTACACTTGGTTAATGAAATTAAAACAACCACAAAAGCGAATGTTTTTCAATCACGAAATAAAACTCGACGGGGCGTGATAAAATTTCATAACAATAAAACACTATACTAATTGGATCATACACTTCTACGTCGCTATAGTTACAACAATAACAATACAAACTTTTTATGGTTCCGTTGTTTTTAATAAGAAAGTGTGCAACTTTAGGTAATCATGATTTCTAACCTCAGTTTATTCCTAAACTATTTTTTTTTGAGAGTGACATGATCAGTTTTGTTACAAAAATAAGTACGTACAACGACTAATCAAAACATACAAACTGGTTTTAGGCAACACGAAGGACGTTTTATAAGAAAATTATTCAAACATTAGAACTGAGACTTGCATTTTTTTTTTTGTTTTATGACATTCAAAAGTGCCTGTAGTGGTATAATCGAAATAAATGCTTTTGGGTATAAAGTTTGATTTTGAGATCTTTACTATGGAACCCTTCTTAGTGTAGACACAAAGCGTTTTTCTTTATTGCTATTTCAATTAATAGATACGAAGTGTTTCAGTTGTCACTATTGTGGTGTTGTATGATACACTCACTTCAGTTGTCAGTTTTGAATACAATGTTATAAAAAACTGACAAGAGGGAGTGAATATGGTTTGGAGTCTTTGTTTTCTTATGATTTGTTAATAAAAGCGAGTTAAGTATTTTAACACAGTTTCATTAACATCTCTTGTATCTATGTATGTAAGAAAATCTTTGAATCTTAATTTGACCCACTTCCTTTCATGAGACACACTTTCCTTTTATGAGAAGCCCTCACGATATTTATATGATTAGCAATATTTTATATGGAGTTTTACTAATCCATGTAACATAATTATCTGTCAATGATAATAATGTTAGCAGAATATTCAGAGATTGGCTATCACAAACACATTTTTACATGTTTAAAACTATATAGTTTAGGTAAATAGAATAACCACAAGTTTGTATAAGTCTCCTATAAATATGTAGGTTTATTAAGATACTGCTAAAAAGAATGTTTTATTTTAAGGAACAAGACTGGGGGAAACTTCTAGAAACTGTGATACAAAGAAGTGGGCTTAATATTTCAATGGATGAGGTTCGTGTTTTTATTTTTTAAAGTAAAGGACATTACCCAGCAGTGCTTTGAATATGCCTGAACTTGAGTTCATAGCCATAGGTGATTCGAAGACTTGAGATTGATCTCATGTCTTATAATCACCTGTGGCTTGTATTCGCCATCACTCCTTGAATAAACAAGACATTCCCAAATCTTCAGGGGATGTGAGAAAAAGTGGGTTTGAGATTTTTCTCATTTAATACTCTTAATATTTTCATTTTGAAAATATTAAGAGTATTTTTATACTCTTAATATTTTAAACTCTCACTTCAGCATCTTTGCTTCATAGTTACACGTGTAAATTTGAAATGAGAAACTATTTGAGTAACGGTTCATACAACATATATCAGTCTTCTCTTTACTTTTTAATTGTGTGGTACAAACGGTCTCAAAACGAAATGACTATGACAAGAGGACGTATCTTTTTTTGCTTGCAATGCATTTCTGAAAGATTTATCATGAGCTTTTTGGTAAACCTCTCATCTTCAAACGATTAGTTTTAATCAGGGCTATCGCCATTCACCTTTAGCAGTATCGTGAAAATTTTCGTCTACTATTTAAAAAAAACACGTGAGATACATTTACACGTGTAAGAAACATTTACTCTCTAACCCTCAACACAACTGCTGATTTTGTGACCTTAAAAAGTCTCCTTAACATGATAATTTGCTACATTGCATTGTTATATCTATAGAGTAAAAGTATTGAATAAATCGTATTTTATTAAAAGGTGTTCATTGAATTCATAATTTTTCAGGGAAATGCAACAAAATCATTAAAGGATTATAGGCGAAAAGTACATAAATCGAAATCCGTTCAGGTAAATATTAGATACAGTAATATCTAAAATAACCTTTATTATTATTTGGATGCAATCCTACTAATAATATTATAAATGCAAATGTTTCTGAGGATGGATAGATAGATTTATGTTTGTTAGTCTTTCACGTCAAAACGGCTGTACGGATCTTGATGAGATTTGGAGGTAGATTACAGCAAATAGGACACTTTCAATATCACGTGGGCGAAGCGCTAGTAACAAATAAGGAATGATATGTCAAGAAAAGAGGTCTCTGATTAAATGACAAAAAATACAGAAGCTTGGAAGGAGAAGAAATGCTGTGCCAACCTCAAATGATTTAGGATAAGAGCAGATGAATCATTATTAAACAATAACAGGTAAATTGTGAAACTGTCTTCTTTTTGTTTGCAGGACAGCACACTTACAATTGAAACTTTTGGTTTCGTGAATGTGCAGACCTGTAAGAAGTTAATCGAAAAGTCTTTGCCAAAGTTGTACAGAATAAGTTAGTGGCTGTTATTCAATTTAAATTATATACTTCTGAAACATTTCGCACAAAAAAAAAACATTTACCCCCACACTCGGAATTTCTCCTGTATCGTGGGTGCGTTTACAAACATTTAAACTCACATACAGCCAGACCCGGCACAACTGTGTAGGCCATACAAATATTTGTTCCGTGCGGGAATTGAACCCGCGACACGCAGCGCAATAGTCGATCGCTCAACCACTGCGCCAACCGTGTCGTCATAATGTATCTCTCATGTAGTGATGATGGTCATATTATATCATTACCTTGATAAAGGTGTTGCAATATTACTCTCTAACGGACCAAGATCCTATGAACGCTGGACCAATGTCATTTTTATAAAGTATCAAACTTTTTCTTTTAACGAACTTCACGTTAATAAAGGTAAGAACAATTTAATATTATTTTTGTTAAAAGTCGGTCGTTGTAGCTTTGACAGATACCAAGTAAGAAAGTTGTTGAACAAACCACAACTTTGTTACTAAATCTTTAAATGATCAAGACCAACTTTTCGATATTCCAAGGTCCAAGTTTCATTTAAAAAATGAAGCTGGTCTGGCGATCAGAGGACATCCCTCTGTAATATCAGGTTAATGAAAGTGAACCAAACGCAACCACCATCATATTGACACACAGTGGAAAACAAATCTTGAACATAATAATCTTGTTTATAGTCTCTGATTGCGTTCAATTTCAATGGCAAAAATAGATCTAAGAGTGAAAAGAAAGTCTTTTTTTTATCAGATACGAATGAAGTCGTCTGTTATTCAGCTGAGGAACATTTCATAAGCGATGTAAGTAGTATTCTCTTATTTATTAGAAGAATATAGTCAAATTGGTGTATTCATACCGAGACATCTCTACCAATGAAATAATTGATAAGGCTGTGTATGATAACATCAATTTGAACAGTCAAACCAATGGATTTGATGAATTTCGCACGAGTTCTCTAGAAACTAGAGTAAAACGACGAGGGAATGTTCTAGGACAGTGGGTCATTTTTTGTTTTTTGCAAATAGGGAGTCATCTAATAACATTTTCCGCTCTCGGCGGAGCGTAAGAGAGTGTTCTGATACTTCTCTTTGCTGTTTGCATGGATTTTATTCAGTAAAAGTCTTATTTTACAGACTAAAACCCATCTATTTTCCTTCTTTTGCCCTTTTTGCTCTGGGCCGGTATCTCTTTGGAACAACCCGCAAGCCCAGCACTCAGTGTCCCTGGTAGCCCCCTCTGCTTTGCTGACATCTCTTTTAGGCGCGCGTGAAATAAACGGAGGTTTTGGAAGATGGTTCTGTCCAAGAAAATTATGAGCAATAATGACCTTAAGTGAAAAAAATAATATAAATATCAACATTTTTATTCTATTACTGTTTTTTAAATAAATGCTTTTGTTGGATTCTTCACTACGCATTCGTTTAAGATTTTGAAAGCAGTGATGATGAAACAAATTCAACACAAAGTAAAGAGCTAACCCCGGGTTCAAACTCACAACATCCACGTAAATCGAGAACGTTAACTTTTTCTCACATAACTACATTATACGGTATTTCTAGTGTCCTCACTAAGCATAAATACTTGATACAGGATGACTCCGGGGCTCCGGCTGTCCGTGAAGGACGTTTGGTGGCTGTGACGGTGGGCGGGGCGGAGTGTGAAGGTGACCACGTGGCTGTTGGGATGAAGATGACATGCTTCTGCTCTTGGATTTTGGAGAATTTACCGTAAGTATATTTTTTTAAGATATGTGCTTCAGCCACTTTAAGTTGATCGTTGGTAAATAATCATCATGATTCTTCGTGGTTCACAAAGAAGGATGAACTTATTTGTAGGTATATTATTACTAGCTTTTGCCCGCGGCTTCGCTCGCGTTAAATTCGGGGTAACACAGTTCCCCTTGCGCCTTATTGATTTGTAATAGCAACGCTAAGTTTTCCCTTTTCTTCCGTCTTTCTCCCTCACATTCCATTTTTTTAAAACAAATAGCCTATGTCCGTCTCCTGATTCCCAATTATCTCTGTACCATAATTCATCAGAATCGGTTCAGCTATTAAAGCGTGAAGAGGTAACAAACAAACAAACTCATTTTCGCTTTTATAACATTAGTAAGGATGATATTTAATCATCAAAAATGCGATCGTTACTGAGGTGCTAAAATTATATCGTGAGCCAAAGAAAATAAAAAACAGCCTAGAGCGAGTCAGACTCGCGCACCGAGGATTCCGTAGAAAATTGCAAGAGGGTTTATTTCAAAGTACAAAGGGACCACAGAGTTGAATATATGGTTTTAATTTCAACTCGACACTTTGACAAGTTCCCGAGATAAAGGGTCTTGACAGACAGACAGACGGACAGCGAAGTGAAGGGTTCCGTTTTATCCTTCTGAGGTACGGAACCCTTAAAACAAACAGCAAAAAAAACATAAAGAGATCATAAAAAGATATGTATATGAGCCACTTTCTCGAAGACTTCACCTGAGTTTACACTGAAGTGTATAAACGGTTACTTAAAACGACGAGTTTGATTGATCGAACTTCATTTCAGTCTAAATTGACAAGCACGCTTCATTCATCAGTTGATGACATTTTTATGAACACTCGTACATTGCAATTTCCACTTTAAAAACAAATTACATTTCCATTTACTGACTCCTACTCGTCTATATGGATATGTACGTCAGAACTAATATTGTCAACTTGTTACACATGTTTCAAACCTGCATGTATGATATTTCAAACTACGTTTTCAAACACATAAAACTATTCTAATAAACCTAGAAATATACGAGCATGTGTAACGTCACTACTTTTGTAAAATAATGTAAACGAGGTTTTAAAGTGACTGGCTGTTTACCGTCAAATCATATAATTTATTTTATGTTTTTTTTTAATGTAAAGTACTTGTTTCACCGCACACCAGAGAGCGACTAAATATAGATTAAATTCTTGTTCAAAAAACGTGCAATAGAAGTAAGTCACGTGTCAGTAAACAGTCAGATAAAAGCAGTTTTTGGTGCTAAATGTCCACACTTTGACTGTTCAACTACTGGCGAGAACTTTCTTTCCATTAGTTGGTCGCTGCGACACGAGCTTTCAAAATAATAATTACTTTAGCGACACTAGCATTTGCCGAGCTTTGCTTGGTCTACACGCACGCTGACCATAATATTTGTTTAATATCGCCCATCACACTCACGGACTCGTTAAAAACGAAACCGCGAATGCGACGGGCGATTACCGACACCCACCATACAGGCAAAAAAGCAGATGCTCTACACCCTTATCGCTAATCGTCGATAGGCGCCTAAGGAAGTAAAGAATGGTAGTTACCGCTGAAGATTGTATTCTCGTCACTAACGGATTGATCACTAGGCAGAGTGAGTGACGGCGACAGCGCCCTATTCGGATATTCGATCAGAGCCAGCGATTTTTAACCGGATTCTATCTCTCGTTTTTTTTTAAGGTCTGGGTGTTTACGTTGAAGTAAATAATGTGAGGGTATTGTGTGGGTGAGGAGCGTGTAGGATGCATTATCAAGTATATTAGGCATTTTAGTGTCTTGCCTAAAAGGTTGTTTTTTTTTTCGTAAAATCGTAAAGATTTTTCAAAACAGAAAATTATAGATTAACTCTTTTTTTTACTTACGAGTATTGACAAGATTATCCCCTGAAACATTTGTTCCATGTTGCAAAACATTTCCTTCTCCGGAAATTTTGTTAAGAAGACTTTTGTTTTCGAAATAGGAGAACACAGCTCGATGCATATTTAAAGTATAATAAGAACGGTCCTTATCGACGTGACGCTGTCAATTATGTGCTGTTTTGTTCCCGGCGCTCTCGTTTCAGTCGTTATTTTATTTAAAATACGCTTCGAAGTCACTTTGCATCAGTTCAATATAAAACTTCATGTTACGGCAGTTTTTGTTGTTTTATTTAAATAAGTTTCTTTTGATAATAAGATTTTCAATATAATTACTACATTAATTAAGTTTATATTTTTTAATTATTTTAGAAAAGTATGTTTCTTTGTTCTAATATGCCTTTATTATTTTTGCGGATGGGGAAATTATCAAATGACTCCCCACGCTCTGAACGGAGACGACGCACAGTGGGTCGAAACTATAATTTTAGTGACATAGGGGTCAATTTCGTTTTTTTTGCGTTTTCTGAATGCGGATGGATAGAACTCGTCAGCTTCAATAATTAATATATCTTGACGTTTTTCTCTTAACTTAATAGTTTGGGCAGAAAAATGGGTTTTGTGTTTTTTTTGTATGGAACGGATCAAATAAAATCCAATTCCGGCTAAGTAGCGTTAGATCCCGCTTTGCAACGTTATTTTTCTTATACCTTGGGTCATTCACTATCATTTGATGCTATGAACATTTGCATAAAGTTGCAACTCTGCCCAAAAATGACGATTGAAAAAATGAAAAAAATACATAGAACTAAAAGCTTCATTTTTATTTCCCTAAGTTCTTCAAGGTCAATTTTAATATGAAATAGAAAGTAAACACTTAATAATACAGGTATGTACTTAACAACTAACAAGAATATACCTAATTAAATCTCTAATTAGCTTAATTTTGCTAATATACTACATATATCAAAAAGGTGGATCATTATCTAATTTTGCATTTCTTTTGATTTGTTTAATAACTTAATTAGTTTAACGTTTTAAGTTCATAAATAAATATGTTTTCACTTTTAGCCATTATTGTAATACTAATGAGGATCATTAGTTAATGAACCCTCATTAAGTAGGAAGCAGAAAAATTAGAAGTTATCTGTTTGTCACTGGTATAAAAGGGCTATATTTATTATATATTAATTAGTATTCGTTTATTCGTACTACTACTAATATCCAGTGATTGTGATCATACCTTTTTGGCTATAATGGAAGGTTTAGTTAATAATTTAGATTTATTTATGATTTTAAGAGAGCAGCTGCACTCATTGTCTAATAGTTCAAAACTTTTTCAATTTCTACAAGAAAAAATAAATGTGTCTGAGGAAAACAGTGCTGAACTCCAAAAATTCTGTACGCGATTTTGTTCAAATATAAATGCAAGGTGGGAGCGAAGTAGCCGCACGTTGGCACAGTTTATTAGAAAAAACGGGGATTGGTTGGAAAGTGCAATAAGTTGGCCTGCGGGAATAATACCTGAACCTGTTGACACTGAACAAAGAATGTTTGAGGTTTGTGATAAAGAAGATGTTGAAAATCTACCACCATCTACAGCAGAAGCTTCCACATCTACATTTACACCTCGAAAACCTTTCGAAGAATTGAGCTCCAGACAAAAACGGAGACGTGTTGATGAAATCAACAAATCGTTTTCAGTATCCCCGGATGAACTCAATGCTACCACAATTGCTAATTTAAGAAATACTGGAAATGAAGATGTAGGAAAAATAATGCATCATTTGTTAAATAACCCAGAAGATTTAGAAAAAGTTAAGGAGTGTTTAAGTGCAAAAGTGAAAAGTAATCAATATTCACCCGATAAGGCACTGTCTTTGTTGGTTTCTCTTAAATTAAGTAGATGGCAGTATATAAGTCTAAGAGAAGCAGCAAGTGAAAATGGGTCGGACTTATACCCTTCTTATTATAAAATTAAGCAAGCAAAGTCACAATGTTACCCAGGAAAAGAAAACGTAACTATAACAGAAGATGGAGCTGCTATTAAACTGCAAGCTTTACTCAACTTGACGGTCTCGAGGCTATTAGATGTGATTGCTTTGGATTTGAGCTCGGCAAAAGATTTAGTGCTTATAAGCAAATGGGGTTTTGATGGAGCCTCAGGTCAAAGTAATTACAAACAAAAGACGGAAACAGACTTTGATGATTCAACTATTTTCATGGCCAGTCTAGTTCCTGTAAGGCTTCAACAATCTGATGGCACAATTGTTTGGGAAAATGACCGACCCTCATCAACATTCTATTGCCGTCCGATTTTGTTTAAATTTACCAAAGAAACGCAGTCAACAGTGGTAAGTACAAAAAATAGCATAGAAAAAGAAATAGATGAACTTCAGCCATCAAGATTCAGTCAAGTTGCAGTAACGCATAAATTGATCATGACGATGATAGACGGCAAAATTACTTCATATTTGTCAGAGACATCATCGTCTGTCTGTGATATTTGCAAAGCAAAACCGTCCGAGATGAACAATTTACCAACAATTGCTCAAAGAGAAAAAACGAAGATATGTACCAGTATGGATTGTCATCTTTACATGCCTGGATAAGAAGCATGGAGTGCTTACTTCACATCGGTTAGTATATATTATATTTTTACTACATCCTTTTTCTCCTTCATTTATGTTTAATTTCCTTTTATAAAGTGTCATTCCTCTTTCTTTGCAGCTTATCGTTTGGAGTTTAAAAAATGGAGTTGCAGGGGCGATGATAAAGAAAAACTGACGCTCAAAAAGAGCGCTATACAGCAAGCATTTAAGAGTGAAACCGGTTTACTCATTGATATTGTCAAGCAAGGAGTAGGCACAACAAATGATGGCAATACTGCTAGAAGATTTTTTAGAGATCCACCAACAACAGCCCGCATAACAGGAATTAGTTTAGAGTTAATTGAAAGGTTTCACGTGATTCTTCAGACTGTGGCATCTGGAGAGCGCGTGGATCTTACAAAATTTTCCGAATATTGTAATGGTACTGCTAAATTATATGTTAATTTATATCCATGGTATTATATGCCATCCAGTGTTCACAAATTGTTGGTACACGGGGCTGACATAATTAAGCATTTTGGTGCCATACCTATCGGTAAACTGTCGGAAGAAGCAGCAGAGGCTCGCAATAAAGATTTTCGGAATTACAGAGAGAGCCATTCTAGAAAAGTAAGTAGAACGGCGACAAACGAAGATGTTTTACACAATCTTCTTTTGTCGTCTGATCCTAAGATCACAAGTCTAAGACCTCAAATGATAAGACAAAATATTATGGTTCTCTCTCCAAAAGTCAAAGAGCTTCTGATGAGTTTTCCAACAGAATCCGGTTTAGATTTTATTGATGTAAATAATTTACAAGATAGTCCTAGCGATAGTGAATAAGATTTTGATAGATTGTAAGTGTACTTTTAGTTTTTTTTTTTGTAAGTATTAGTGTTGTATATTGTTAGTCCTAATTAGGTGTATTATTGTGTAACTTTACTTAACCTTTATTATGTACCTTTTGTAAGTAGCTTTATTATGTACCTACGTTTTACTACTATTTACCTTTTTCCTAAGTAAGTACACATTTTTACTTAAAGAGCACATTCGTATCCTCTTTTAAAAATAACTTATTAGTACGAGTACCTACCAATTTAAGCGTATATTAGATCTTTTAATTGTATTTATGTTATTGATTAAGTACTTACCTGTATTAATTCGTGTTTTGTCTTACTATTTTATTTTTGTCATTGTATTTCATATTAAAATTGACCTAGAAGAACTTAGGGAAATAAAAATGAAGCTTTTAGTTCTATGTATTTTTTTCATTTTTTCAATCGTCATTTTTGGGCAGAGTTGCAACTTTATGCAAATGTTCATAGCATCAAATGATAGTGAATGACCCAAGGTATAAGAAAAATAACGCCGCAAAGCGGGATCTAACGCTACTTAGCAGGAATTTGATTTTATTTGATCCGTTCCATACAAAAAAAACACAAAACCCATTTTTCTGCCCAAACTATTAAGTTAAGAGAAAAACGTCAAGAGATATTAATTATTGAAGCTGACGAGTTCTATCCATTCGCATTCAGAAAACGCAAAAAAAAACAAGTTGACCCCTATGTCACTAAAATCATAGTTTCGACCCACTGTGCGACGTGTCAGACTTCCCGCAAACCGGCAGGCGTTGGCCCTGGCAGGCCCCTCTGTTTTGCTGACATCTGTTTGAGGCGCGCGTGGAACACTAACGCGCCGGTGAGCTACGCATAATTAATTAACATTTCTTATTACAGGCCTGGTGAGCATAAACTTAATTGTTGCACTGGCTGCTGTGGTGAAGAAAACAAAAAGGAGCATAATAAAAAGGAGGAAAAGAAGGATCCCACATACCTCAGAGCCCATATACAAAAACGTAAATCGCGCAAGAAACAATTACAAGAAAAATAAATATTCCAGCTTTTTTATTTTTAGCGTAAAGAGGAAATAAAAAGACATCGCACCATAACCCTACAAAGTTATTGCAAAAGCGCAGCGAGTAGTTTCATTTTTCATTACAGAAGATATATTTAACCTCTTAATTACATTACTACCTAAACAAAATGGTCATAAGTTGCACGTTCAAGCAGCACGCGGCTGCTGAGAAAACAAATGAAAGAAAGAAAGTGCTTTCCACGTTAAGCCGCCACGGAGGAAACTATGTAACAGGTGGTCACCCATCCACAGACCAACCTACTCAAAAGCGGCTTAACCTAAAGATCGACCCGAGCGGCTGCTATTATTTAGCCACGAGCTCTTCCATAGGTAAAAGCGAAATCCTTACTAATATTAAAAAAGCGAAAGTGAGTTTGTTTGCTTGTTAGCTCTTCACGCTTTAATGGCTAAACCGTGTTTGATGACTTGTACAGAGATAGTTGGAAATCAGAAGACGGACATAGGCTAATTAAAAAAAAAGTGGGGTGTGAGTGAGAAAGAGGGAATAAAAGGGAAAACTTAGCGTTGCTATTACAAATCAATAAGGCGCAAGGGGAACTGTGTTACCCCGAATTTAACGCGAGCGAAGCGGCGGGCAAAAGCTAGTAATAAATAAGAGTGGCTCTTTTTAACGTTATTGAAATAGCAAAAGTAGGACTCCATCATAGCCAATTTATTCAAAGTGCTCATTACTCATTCCGCTACTACTATCCAAATTTAAACCATGCAAATAAGCTAACAGTGTCCCGTAATAAGATTTATAGCGACAAGCTAATCCATTCGGAATCCGATTTGTCTGTTTAGCACCGAATAAAAAGCGTTTTATAAGAAACAACTTACGAAGAAATTTCGATGGGTATCGGATTAGTATTTCAGTTTTAAATTTATGAATAAAGTCGGTTTGTGAAACAGCTAAACAAAAATTTACATTCAATTAGAGCTCGTAATTTGAAGCATGTAATTTGAGTCTAATTGTGTGACCGCCCAGGGTTGTGGGTTGTTCGAAAGAGATACTGCGGCCCCAGAACATAAAAGGCAATAGAAGAAACATGGGTGGGTTTTAGTTAGGACAAGTCTGACATCACGAAAAGCACCAAACCACACAATAAAGAAACAGATCAGCAGATTTAAAAAAAAAAACAGATGTAGCATATTGGTAGACCCGACAGACCGAGTCTGTCTAAATCGAGAGGTCTGAACAGATAGGTGCAATCTTTTGTTTCATTTATTTCTACCCCTCTACTGTCAAGACGACAACGAAAAACATCATGAAGAAACCAGCAAGTTCTAGAAACAAAAAGCGTCGAAAACAAGTGACAACTACCACCCCGCACTGGGTTCTCGGTTCCAACTAGGTGTGCCACTACGGCCAATAGGCCTACCATGACGTCTTAAAACAGAACTTATTCCACTGAGAGAAAAAGATGGTGCTAGACACCCTGTATAGCTCTGTCTCTTTCCTTCAGTGGAATAAGTTCTGTTTTAAGACGTCATGGTAGGGTAGCTGTTCCTTCTCCTAGAGAGGTCTGTGTCTTAGTAGTGAAAACATCATAGGCTGATTATTCCTAATTAAATGAAGACTTCGCTAGCACCAAAAGATTTTACGCGACGGATTTTCTATCACACGCTGGATTTACAACATTCTGTATTGAGCCGAGCAATGAGTACCTATCCTGCAGAGCACATTCCAATGTGTCAACAAATTTGTACTGTTTGATTTTCAACTTTTAGCCATAGGCAATAAGTTGAAAAAGCGTCGCGTTAAAATAATCGTAATTCGTACAAGGGTTAAATGTTCATCTTTCAGAAGAACCTTGAAAACTTTTACTGGAAACTTCTATAAATGCAACCAACCGTATGTTTAACATAGTAATGCTATTACAATTTAAAGGTGGAACTGTGTCGTCGTTCAATACCATGTATTTGCATACAAACATAACCATAAAAGAGAAAAATACAACAGCGGAAACTGCGCAATCTTACACCAACTTCGTCACGTTGAAACGAACATAGAAAAGTGCGATTATTGTGTATTGGTAACAGTTTTACGCTTTAAAGATAATAATGTACCTAAATCAATACGTCTAAGATAACAAGCTTGGAAATTCCAATAATAATAAAATTAATCAGTAGGTACATATTGATTTTTATTATAAACTTTTATACTTAATATTATAAAAGCGAAAGTGAGTTTGTTTGTTTGTTACCTCTTAACGCTTTAATGGCTGAACTGATATTGATGGATTTTGGTACAGAGATAGTTGGCAACCAGGAGACGTACATATACTTTTTTTTTTAAAGTGGGATATGTGGGAGAAAGAGGGAAGAAAAGGGAAAACTTAGCGTTGCTATTACAAATTAATAAGGCGCAAGGGCAAAAACTGCAGGTAGCAGGTACTGTGTAACACCGAATTTAACGCGAATGAAGGCGCGGACAAAAGCTAGTAATTATATAAATGTACAAGTAGTACTTTTTTTACTAGCCTCCTTTATGCCCCACAAACTTTTTTCTTTTTTCCATCCAGACTGCTCAAGCATATAACATTAACCCATATTTATCACGTATCGGAGGGTAATATTTAAAACTGCACAGTTTTACACAAGATTTGCCGTTAAAAACACGAGTAAAAGTGACAGCAACAACATCAGGTAGTGAGTACGTAGGTAAGTACACTCGGCGGCACATCAAGCTACTCCTTTTCTATATAAGCTGGCTTGGCTTCAACCGGGAACTTAATACCTTTTGTCGGAATCCATTAAGGACCCATTTATATCTTTTTTTAATTTTAATCAGTAATGCCGGGCAACTGGATTTATCTTAGAATTTGTTAACGTCTTTTTAGGCCTCTACAAATAGCCGGTTCTCCTACTCAATACAGAAAGAAGTAAAAATAATGAGTTTTTACCATCGCTGTTTTTTTCCGAAAAGTTACATTTCTAGATCTAAGACACACTGATAAGGTGGCCAGGACGCGTACCGTGAGGGCAGATTCGAGGTGGCACAAAAAGACCTCTTAGGAGGAATTGTGAAAGAGCCTTTGCCCAGTAAGTAAGACATTACAAGATTAACAACAAAAAAAAAGAGAATTGCAAAGCGAGATCAGCTTGTATTGGATAAACTTTTGCTTAATACGTCGCATCGCCGAGTGTACAACACGATGTCATCATTCTACGGTAAGAGTATACGACATCGACGACGCGACGTCGGCGTCGTCGCCAGTAAATGAGAAACGGGCGGGCACGGGACGTTTCACATCACGATTGCTCAATACAGTTCCACTGTATGACTACTGTCAACGGTGAACGAATACGTATTGAGTTTTATTTGATTTTGTGTTTGAAGTGATATTGGCTGACTTTATTTTATGCAGGAAACTGAATCAAGTACAGGTTTTGGTTTTGCGTGGCGTTATGAACTTTGGTTTTAAAAGAGATTGCTCGCTACATTAACGTCATTATTTATTCTACACACTGGAAAAACGGTTTTTTTTGGAAAAATATATACACTCACAGGCACAATTAACCGCCCACCTTTATCTTTCGTCACCCTGTTTGTTTACGTTAACTATGACTTATGCACTGTTTTATTTCTTGTCAAGTGGATACTTCAGCAATAAACTAAATACTTATACCCTTATTTTGTTGCATAGAATTGTGTCATCGAAGCGTTTATGTGATTTAGTCGTTGTTCGACATTGTCGCCGTTGCGTTACCGAATAAACATTTCCTGTTCCTTTTTGCCATAGTGTATCAATATTGTTTAATTTGAGTTTGTAGTGTTTGTTTATTGTTTGCATCTCTAAAAAATGCCACTGGATGCGACTGGTGCAGCTAGGGCAGTGGCTTTAGCCGATGTTGGGTACAGCCAACGTCGCATCGCTCGTACACTCGGTGTACCTCGAACCACGGCACGGGATGCCTTCAGACGATTTCGGGAGACTGGTTAATACACCCGGAGACCAGGCCAAGGCAGACATCGATGCACTTCAGCCCGAGATGACCGCTTCGTTATCAACAACGTCTTGAGAAATCGCTTTTGCACTGCTACTGAAGCTCGTACGCGGCTTTTTGAGGTGAGAAATGTCAGTTTGAGTGAACGAATCATAAGAAGAAGTGGGCAGAAAGAAATCTGAGAGCTTTTCGTCCAGCTCGTGTGCCACAACTGCTCCCACAGCACCGTAGAGCTACACTTGGATTTGCGCGAGAATATGCTCACTGGACTATAGAGGAATGGAAGGACGTACTGTTTTCAGACGAGAGTAGAATAGCCTTAAGAGGTCCAGATGGACGTCAGCGTGTCTACAGGCGCCAAAACGAAAGGTTTGCTCCATGCGCATAACCACAACAGTGGGTTACCAGGGAGGGTCCATTATGGTTTGGGGAGGTATCTCTTACGAGGCTCGTACCGATCTCGTTATGTTCGATAGAGGCAGTGTGAACGCTCAAAGATACGTGGAGGAAGTTCTACAAGATCATGTCATGCTTTTCGCGCCATTTATTGGAGATTATTTCAAATTAATGCATGACAATGCACGTTGCCATACCACAAAATTGGTTACTGAGTACCTTAATGAGGTCGGGATTAAAGTTTTACTATGGCCGGCACGCAGTCCCGATCTTAACCCAATTGAGCACATTTGGGACAACCTCATAAGACGAATCCGAGCAAGAGTACCTGCCCCTACGACCCTAGAAGAGCTCAAGACGGTGGCGGTAGAGGAGTGGCACAATATCCCCCAGTCGGATATCCAGGATATCTTGGATGGATTGCCAAACCGGCTCCAAGAAGTCATCAGAGCCCGATGCGGCAACACTCATTATTATTAATTAAATTTAAAAAAAATTAGACCCCTTTTATCAACATTTTAAATGAAAATTTTTTGACGAAGTTTTTCACAAAATTGATTTTTCAGAGAATCATTTAATAAACAAGTTTTTATTAAGTCTTTTATGCCTTTTTTTTTTACCTCGAGGGTTGCTTTCAAATACCCTGTCATCAAAAATAGTCTAAATAAGTCAATTTCTGCAAATTCAAAGAAAAACAAGGTGGGCGGTTAATTGTGCCTGTGAGTGTATAACCTACTTAGCTTGAATATAATCCTCATATTTGCAACATAGCTATACACGTAATTCTACTTAAATATTTTCATAATTCATTACAAACCAAATGTTACAGAAGAATTGTTTGCTAAGTCCATCTCCTTACTAAAAAAAAAAGCAAGAAAAAAGGTTTTATACGACTTGCACAGGACAAAACAAATAAAGAAAAACGTGTACGAGGCCAGTAGCTCCCTATCTAAGCGTGGTGTAACGTTCGCAATTTATACACATCGACAATAGGCTTGCCCTTAATAACACAAGACTCACATAACAGGCAGAATGTGAGTATATTATGGCAACACTTCTTCCTAACCCTTCGGGGAATCTAAACGTGAAGGTTGGCATCACCAAATAGACTACACGCTTCACACTAAAACAAACCTGTACAAAAATATCACAAATCCTGTGTGTACATCGTACAAACTATGACGTCAAGGCAGCTACCGAGTTGTTCCTCTCTATCATGTCCCGTCTAGACCGTAAACTCAAACGATACATGGCAGATCAATACCGTTCCTATTCAGTATATGCGAGTCTTTTCTTCAACTGCCAAGGTACATGTGTACAGTCGATCAAAAAACAGTCTACAAAATTTCAAATTGAAATTCGGTTTGCGCATTTGAGTTCGAAATTCCATGTATTGGGATTAAGTTATGCTACTGATAAGCTTATGCTAATCAAAAGTCGTTGCAGAAATACGAAACGTTTTGAAAGTGATTATATTATCTCTCTACTAAGCCTTCTTGTCATTTTATAACGTGCAAGTGACATTCAACTTTAGGATAATAAAGCATTGACTTGGTCGACTATACACTTCAAAGTCATATTTGAATCACCGGTGGGGGCACTACATGGTTTCTCAAACACGTAAGAAGTATAGGCATTGTCTAAGACTTAGACCATGCCTATTCAAGACTAAAAATAAAACTTCTTAGGGTCTAAGAAGACTGAGAAGTTTTATCTATATATGGACTTCCGTGGAAATTGTGAAACATGAATTATTAAGTGTGTAACACATGATTGTATCCATCTATATGGGACTGCTATTATACCAATTTTAAGACCGATTCGGTTGGAGAGGTGCCCTTGAAATTACTGGAACTTGAAAATACATTATTGCAGATATAGGAATTTCATAGAGTAATATTGAAATATGGTGCTTTGCTAAACAGAAACTTCATAACGAGACTTCTACGTGGCTAGGTTTTTAAGCCTCATTTTAAGACGTAAAAAAGCCCTATTGTGAAACATCCCACTCATTGATCTCCATGATAAATTAGTCCATTACAGTACATCAAACGCCCACAAGATACCCACATAACTTAACCTGCCCCAATATAATCCAACACGTAAGAAACGAAAACACAAGGAAGTGGAACAAGCGGAAAACAGCAATAAAATGTAACGGCCAGCCAAATCACCCTCATTAATACGTGCAGATATCTATAATCCCGGCCGGCTGTGCTGAATTGGTTTATTCTCTACATCAATCTATTTCCACGTAATCAGGCCGGACTGGAGTCCACTAATTATACTGTAAATACCCCTATATTAGGTGTATCTCTCACGATCGCAGCTTAACAGATTAGCAGGCCGGCGATCAATATAAGGCGATGTACACATGGGAGCTACGGAGTATGTACGAAGAGTTGAGCTGGGTTTCTGTGCCCCGGCAATGGTCCTGGTAATCCGAGATCATGGCCTAGCTCGCGACAATGCAGCGATTATTATCCGACCACAATGCTCCGGTATTAGGCATAGTCGATCCATTCGGTCGATTTATAGCACATTTACTAAAGCTTATATCAGATGTTTCATTCAAGGTAATAGTTCAGTCGAGTGAATGTTCAGTTTTGATTGATTTCATATTCACACGACGATTTTAATTATTAATAGTTTGTCCATAGGAATAAACGTTTATCAATTTGTTTCGTTAAATTTTTCGATCATTTCTAAGGTGGTCCTGAATGATGAGTCACTAAATAAATGAAAAATCTGTTGAAAGAATAGCAAACAGAAATTGAAACACCTAATATCACCTCAAGCGTGGCAATGTTTTGCAATAAGAATTTAGACCGCAGTGAACATTATGAGAAGTTACTGCTTTGTTTGTGAGTCGACATTATTGTGAATTCTATCGAGAAATAGATAGAGTACAATTGAAATTGCCCGTTCCATTTGCACTATTGTGAAAGTTCAACTAAGTGAATTTAAACTTTATCTGAAACTATTTACTGGGTACATTTCAACTGACGTAAAGTTATTGGAAAAGGGCACTTGGGACAAAAATTACTGGAAAAGAAAACTGCATGAAATCAAATAACAATAAACAATTTATTTGAACAACTTGTCTAGTAGTGATTAAAAAAAAACCTTGTCCCACACTAGCAATTTATCCTGTATCGTGGGTGCGTTTACAAACATTTAAACTCACAAACATAAACGGAACAACTACCTGTAGATCATACAAATATTTGTTTCATGCAGGAATCGAACCCGTGACATGCAACGCAGCAGTCAATCGCTCAGCCACTGCGCCAACCGTGCCGTCAATGTATAGTCCGTGTAATCTAGATAAAGAAACTCTCAACAATCTAATACTGTGTTAGAATGTTGTATTTATAAACTGAATAGTCTACAAGTAAAGACAGTTACTGCAACATACAAATGAGGTACTAGATGAGCGCCGAGCAAGGTCCTTATACTAAAACCGATAATATTGTAGATAGTATAATTGGTTTGGTATTTTGGTCGAATTATACACTTACACGGTCGCGGGTTGTCCCGGGGTTGCGGGTTGTTCGAAAGAGATACCGCGGCCCCGGAACGTAAGAGGCAATAGAAGGAACATGGGTGGGTTTTAGTCAATACAAGTCTGACACTCTCCCCCGCTCCACCCGGAAGTTACTTGATGATTTCACAACCCAAAAAACAAAATACTTTTACTTACAATATGTAAATTTTACTAATTCAAGGTAATAAGTAACATGTGGTTAATACCTTCCTTTAATGTAACAGCTTTATTTCTAAACAAATAATTGTTTAGTTTACACGTGGATAAAACCTCCCGATTAAATCCCGGTATAAACCGGAATTTGATGGAGAGATTTTAAGTGTTGTTTCTTCTTTGAAGTGGAGTTGACTTCCACTAACCGGTTTCAGCTAATTACCAGTACTTTTCATGGATTGACTGCTCCCCCTCCCGTCTATATGCTCGAGCCAGCCTGCACAGAGCCAGTAAACCAAAATCATCCCCCAAATAATGGAACTCAGATCCATCCTGTCCCTTTGCTGTCCTCCCCCAGCGTACCTCGCAGGGAGCGTCCTTAGCGTGCGACTGGGACACGGGGTGGTGCTTAGTTTATAAGTTTTGCTCCTGGCTGAAGGCCCTAGATTCAAGGCAAACACAGAATAGCCCGCTGACAACGTAATAGGTAGACCTGCGAGAAGTCATTTAAAAAAATGGTTTTTGTAGATAAAATACGTTGTAGGCAAATATTTACATACTTACATAGGCTTGATATGCAGAATATTTTTTTCACGCGAAAAGAGAATGAAGGCTATATAAAACTTGCGCAAACCTATCAGTGGCGCCACGAGTATATACTAAAAATACACAAAAGGTCCATCAAACTACGCCACATGTACACTGTAAAAAAAATATAACCCCAACATGAATACTTTCAACATTACAAATTTACGAACAAAATATAGGACTTGTACTCAATACCGGCAAATACTCGTCCGGCCTAAACCGGTATCCACTTAAGACGTGTTCGCAAAGCTTTTAGCTTCAGGTCTTTAGAAAAATATTCAGAAGTAGCGTGGCACCTTTACTTTGACTCTGAAAGGATGGTGCTGGAATATTGTTGAATATTCAGTTAAGTATGTGGAGTGGAGATTGGAGAAGTAGTTAGAGCATGAATATTTTAAACCGTTTAGTTTAGTATGAACTACTACATAAAATGCGTTATGTAGGTAGTAAAATATGTTGAGGAAACAAAGTGAATAAAATAAAGAATGTGGTTCAGTTAAAACACAAGACAAATTGCGGGTTGACCGAACCTTTAACTTGAGCTACGCCGTAGCTGAAGAGAGAAGTTTAGTGCTACGCTCACTACGCTTTCGTAGCAGTTTTGAACTTGGTTAGTGGTAAAGTATTTTGTCTCTTCTTATATCGGACTTGTACTTGATTTGATGCCAGCTTTTAACAGAATTAGCAAATTCGCTAAGTATATGCGAATTAATTCGACTATTCCCCTATTTCCGTAATACCTTAGATTTAACATCCCTCGAAAAAAACAGAAAGTACAAAATTATTACCGTAAACAAACACAAAACCACATTAACGTTTTATTATAATTTTCATTTTACAACGTCCGCCAAAGAAACCTTACTCGCGCTCCGACACAGCCACTAAAATTTTAAAGATGGTTACTTATATTGTTATGTTGTTTTCACAGCTTAATCCCGGCGGGCTTGTATGCAAATATTAGTATCAAGTGACCGGGGGTAGCTGTAAACATCTAAGTGCACGACACTCCGAGATAAGCCAGCGACCAGCTAGCGACCAGCCAGCTATTTACTGGGGAAATATGCAGTGTGTAATGTGAAGGTAACTAAATAGCTACACGGAGTGAAACAAATGTGGGTTTTTAGACAAATTAATTTTAAAAGCTACTCATTAAACATAATAGGAGGGTTTAGTATAGACTGGTAAAAATAATTTTCTTAGTTTAACACAATTGTATTACGCGCCAGTTTGTGTTTTATTTTGACGCTAGTTCTTTATTTTCGCAGCTTAAGCTTATTCTTTTGTAAAACAGTTTTGAGCAATTAATTGTAAGAGAATGTTTGGATAAATAAAATCCCGTTCTAAGGGTAGTTCTAGACTAGCGAATCGTAATCGTATTTTCTCAAACGCACAACTTGTATGAACTTTAATGCGCTTACAAGCTTGTGTAAGTACGAGCCGCGAGAGATACTGGCATAATGGCTAATTCTAATCATTCCCTTCGGTTTAAGCGAACAGGCAACTGCACAGAAAACTGTAGTGAATAATATGAGAATCAATACCAAGAATAAACCCCGACATGTGTTGTGGTTGACCTAAAAGTCGGTTTCTATTTTTCGACTTCACACACACAAGTCTACATTGTCCATGAGCTAAATCCGTATGTTAACTAAAAAGGGATCAAACGAAAAAGTTGAAGCAACTTATTTAATCTCCTTTACGTAAACGGACCACCACAACCCCATTATAATACAACTAGTTGATTAAACAACTCAACTAGTGATGTTTACCAACTAGTTCTAATCGACCGCCAATAATCGAGTGCAATGCACACAGAGTTTAAGGCTCTTACAGTATGTTCCTTGGTACGTACCAGGCGCAGTTTACTCGTAGCCCGGCCATTAGTTTGCGAGGATGTTTGCACTGCGCCCTCTAATGGGTCAATGTACTTGCAATATATAGCCTGGACGGGTTTTATTGCACCCCGAGATTATTTAAACGGCCACAGGGAGAGCCTCATAATTTGTGAGCTCTTCGCCTTGGAGCGCATTCAGTCGACCATAACGAGATGTTGCACTGTTATTTTAAGGCGTGATTTAAATTCTGTTTGTTTTTTCTTTGTTTACGTTACTTTATTATAAGCTAGGGACTTGTTAGAGTTTCATTTGGAGCGTCTGGTTTAAGTTTTTTTTCTGTAATAAAGTACTGTTCAAGCATAATTTTCATATTGTAAAAATTCTGAAGCTGGAAAGCCCCCACGATTCCCACTTAAAAAACTATTAAGATAATACGATATTTCCGTCGTTAGGGTGTCTTCCGACACTAAAGCGACGTGGCAGTATAAAAATATCTCATATTAACACAAACTTTCGCTATTCAGTACAGCCCCGGGGCGAGTTCCAAACTCTTGCCATTTACTCGCGCTTGTATAACCATTCGTGGGCTATACTCCTTGACTCCGAAATATGGCAGAAGTTTTATTTAAACGTCACTGGCATACGTGCGTCGATCGCCTGGCAAGATTAGCTACTTGTATAGAAATAATACTTGTAAATCTTCCATGTGATTAAATGACAAGGGAATGGAGTACTGGGGCTGTGTTTTGTTCGAAAGAGAAACCGCGAGCAAACGAAGGAACATAAATGGGTTTCAGTGAGTTAAAGTCTGACACTCCCCCCCCCCCCGCTCTGAACAGCCCGGGGAAGTAATTTGATAATTTCCCATCCGTTCTTCTTTATTCTTTCCCTTCTTCTATCTGATAACACTTCGATAACTCTTTCTCTCTCTTGACTTTCATAAATTGACGGCCATATTTATTTGTACTTTTAAAATAAAACGTTCTGCTAAACAAATGAATAAAAATGTTACTCCTTCATAAAACGTCTAGAACTTTTATATCAAAACTTACCTAAGTTTAAATCTTGCTTCCATGAAACGATTGCCTATTACGTATTTCTTAACACTTCCATTCTCGCTACTTAAAGAGTTCTTTATCTAACATTTTACTAGAATTTCAAGCTCTCGCCTCGGGTGTTAGAATAACTTTTGAAGGAATACAAGGAAAGTCAATTATGGGAAGACGGGGTTGCCATGCTTCTGCGGAAGACACAAACAAGCCACTCGCGACTTACCATCCATCGAATAAATCCTCCTTTAGCAAATTCGCTGAAAACTTTTAAGCCACCATTTTACGCGCTTTTCGTAAAAACGGAATCCTTTAAGTTATTAGCTAAGTAATAAACTGAAGATTTACGAAAGAGTAAAAATCTTGTTCATACCTTTCAAAGTTAAACGAAAATATTTTAAGATTGAAGTCTGGATAAACAGTATTTTACTTTACTAAGGAATAATATGATGTAGCTAAAAGCTAAATTAGCATATTTTTGATGCTTTATTAAAAGCTTTTATTGGTGAATTATAAATAAGCTTAGCTTCGCCAGATTCAATTTAGATTAAAAAACAATCTGCTATCGCGGTCTAGCTAATCTTTCTCTGCCAGTTAAAAGTAACGTTAGAACCAGATAGTTAACCCTACAATTCCCGCTGCGGACACGTTCATTTCCCATCTCGTCCCGCTTTCCGATAAAATAAATTGACCGCCGCTTTAAAGATCAGCTTAATTACTTTTCTATTAAATTCAATTGGCATGTCTGTGCATTCGAATTCTCTTTGGCTATTCTGGTCAGAATACCGGACTGAACTCCTTTCTGAGTCATTGGAGCTTGTCATTAATAATTGGTTAACAGTGTTCGCTGCAATTTTATGCTCGGATACTTTATGTGGTCGTCCCAGAGTATTAACGGGTTCGATTTAATGAAGGCGCATAATTTGGTGCGGCTTGACACTGCAGTAAGTTTATCTTTTCATCGTTATTATAATTTAATTATCCTTAATTGGCATAGAAAGCCGATCTTTATATTTTATAACTAGCATTCAGCTACGGCCTGCTATTATTATAATTTAAAGATAATTAAGTAGGTTTCCCTTTGTGATTGTAAAACACTGTTTTGCATTTCTTTGCTATAAATTGAAGCTCATTTTCGGGAAAATATTTTATCAATGGTTTTAATATCTTAATGCGTTTTGAGCAGATCTTTTCTTAGGTTAATAACTCAACTCTCTTTAGATCTGTCACTAGTCTTCTTCTTTATTCAGGCATATTGTCCCACTCAAACAGAAACAGTTTGAGTAGGTACAGTTAAAAAATCCAGTAAGTAAGTATAAAGCAAAAATCAAAAGCCCAAATCATACTGAACAACGAAAGTGTGTCACTACAACATGAGCATACAAAAACCCTAGAGGCAGAAACAAATACCTACCGCGCCAGTAAAACAAACAAACAGCAAAAACAAAAGAGGGAAGGTAACATCAAAACGTGGCGCGTATTCTCAGTCACGCGGTAAACGAGTGTAGCATTTAAAACGTCAGGAGTCACGAAACGCGACGCTTCCTCGTTAATCAGTCCCCGATGCATTGCCATTGCAAAACATTCCAACGCTTATTTGCTTTTTCTAAAGAAGTGACTGTATTCTGAATTCAAAAAGTTTTCTCGTAAACTAGATCTATTTGAACTGTACTGGCTGTTACGAATTCCCTGAACGGGATATCAATTTTAGGGTTCTTAAAACTGCTGCAGATAACATTTTGTTAGTAATTGGTGGTTTTTGTTTACCTTCACTGTACTTGTCTTTTTTTGGGATTTTATCAAACAAATTGCCTAGCTCTGGGCGAAGAGGACGGGAATATCAGACGTTTACTGACGCGCCGTCAACACGGCCATCACTAGACGAAGAAAGAATCAGTGTCATGATAACGCTCTGTTAGACAGATAAGATAGAATTTTACAAACGAATGAAGCCATTAAATTAAGAGATTACCAAAACTGTCCAAATCAATGAATGATCGCCCATGTTCTTACGAATAAATAGCACACCAGGGCCCCAGGTTGTTAAAAAGGTATACAGGTACCTGTAAATTATATTGCAGAAGTTCAATTCAACATATAAATCCCTACCATGATTCACATTCAATCTACCACGTCTGTACCTACGTACAAAATCAATCAATATCTAGGTACCTACGTACAAGAAATCTTGTTTCAGACGGATACAAATTTGATGGACATCTTTACATGAAATATGAAGGTAAAGCGATCGGTGCATGGTCCGGATATTGAACCGAGGTACAGTCGCTATCTCCGAAGGATGTAAAAGATTGCCAGCTACACTGCCACGCTCGACGTGTAAGTAGAAGATCTATTAATGCAATGTCAGTTCGTATGATATTTTGAGAAAATGACTCAATGAAACATAGTTTTGAGATCAAAGGTAAAAGGAAAAAAACGGAATCAATTTTGAAAACAAGTTTCTGCCAGCATTGTGAAATTTTTATAAATCGTTTTTATTTATATTGTCTCTTAGTAAATTGAGTGCAGGTTAATGCAACGTTTTACAAGAATTGTGTCCAGCTGTTTCAAAAAATGACAACGATAAAAACTAACCAGAAGCTACATATTTCCAATAAAGAAATACGCTCACTTAACATACATGAATCTCTTCGTTTTTCTAATTCTTTCGATCGAAAGAGCAACAAGCCGAACGCTTCCGAATTAAAAACACACTAGTTTGGTTAGCAGGGGCTCCAAACCTTTGGTGTATCGCAAATTGAAGCGGCACAAGCTTTAGAAAATGTTTGTACTGTGACAGTGCAAACAGCTCACACGGGGTGGATAATAAAAATGTAAATTGGCAAAGCAAAGCGCTCTGGAATAGCACGTTCAATGCACGCCGGGACCGCTCAGTAAATCTATTCATAAATTACCGCAATACCGCTTATCTGCACGCAATATATTTGGATAGGAAAGTTTGCAACTTTGCCGTATTAAAATAATTACGCTACGATTTAACGTAAATTCGTGTGGATTTTATGAACTATTTTTCAATTTGGTTTAGAATTTTCGAATACTGATAATAAGTTTGATAATTTAGGCACTTTGTGTTGATAGATCCTAGATACATGATGGACGGAGCCAAAAGTGTATGTAAGTAGCAAAGCAGCTATTGTCTTGTAGTGCCTTCCTACCATGGCAAAAAGGCCTAAGTTTTAAGACTTAAAAATATACCTACATTGTCCGCTTCGTACCGTCGCTTAACGCCGTGGCAGAGACTACAACGGGTGGCGTGTTAACAATACGGACCTACGTACATATGTATATCAGACAGTCTATATGAGAGTTTTATTACTGGTTTAAGAAATACTTTGCACATAATCGGGCGGGAGGAAACGCCCGGTTGTCACCATTGTGACAGTCTCCCGGAGGACACTTTGGAGCACACAGTGGCATTCTGCCCAGCTTGGGCGGAGTACCGCCGTGCCCTCGTACAGGCGATCGGTGGCGGCGATTTGTCGCGTCCGGCCCTGGTTCAGTCCATGGTCCGGAGCGAGACGACTTCCCGCCACCCTAGATGGGCCTGTGGATGGTGAGCAATGAGTAGCTCACCGTTCGCCCGTCTATTGACGACGGGCCGTGGCGACGGCACGGCACGCGCGCCTCATAGAGATGTCAGCAAAGCAGAGGGGCCAGGGCCTCCGCCTGCCGGGATTGCGAATTGTTCGAAAGAGATACTGCGGCCCCGGTATGTAAAGGGCAATAGAAGGAACATGGGTGGGTTTTAGTCAGTACAAGTCTGACACTCCCCCCGCTCCCTGAGTTATTTGATGATTTCCCACCCCAAAAAATATCTTTAGCCGCAGCTTTTGGATATCCGGGTATTTTTAATGTAGATAACGATTGAGTTACTTCCTATTGCACTTAGTTCCTATTATGAAATTCAGTAATCGACGATTGAGTAAAAAACCTGATGTAATTATTTACGTAATCATTGGTTGTTAAATCTATATCTATTGCGATAAAATTAGATACCAAAAATCGTCCCACATTCTTACCAACATTACAAAAACATCGCATATTCTATCTGAAAATAAAGTTTCAAAATAAAAAAGCCGCCGCATCAACTTCACAACTTTTTAACCAAGAAAAATAAACAAAACAGTTTCATGCTCGTATGTAGCAAGAAATAAAGCTAGCGAACGACGCAACAAAGTTAATCGCGAGGTTCACAACAAAAAGATATTGGACGAAGTTTGTTCCGCGCAATATTTGCACGACCAGAAGTTCCGTAACTGAACGGTATAACTTTACAAGGGGGTATTTATTTATTTAAATCGGATGGCACATACTCTTTAACTAGTGATATCTATACGAATTTATATACCTGAAGAGTTATTTGCAATGGGATATTTACCATGTTTTTTTTTTTGTTAGTGACCATGTCTGTTTCAAAACTTACATCCTAAAGAGTTGGTTTCTTTGAATGTTTGAACGCGCTGAATCTCTGGAACAACTAGATCAAATTGAAAAATGTTTATTGATTGGATATTCCATTTACCAAGGAAACCTATAGACTATATTACTTATCCAATAACTCTAGAGATAACGGTTAGGCAGATGTATTTATAATTATTCATAAGAGGGCCAAGTAACTATCGATGTTAGACGTTCTGTATTTCAACAATAACTCTCGATACAATAATATTTGTCTTCTCCACTGTCATTATCATTAAACTCTGATAAAATATCGCCATTTCTAGACCTTCTCTAAACGACTAAACGACAATTCGCCACCAAAACGAACGCACGAAAATATTTATAGATTTTCCTTTGTTTATCGAAACATTATGGAATAATCGGATCATGAATTGGTCTGGTATCAAGTCCTCAACCACAGCGATAATGATGTTCATCATTAATTAATTTATCGGAAACACTACGCGAATTTTTCGAAAAGCTTGCATTTCATTGGCTTGGAAGTATTTAATTAAAATGAAAATTCTTTGAGCTACGCCATGTTAACAATGCACAAACAATTCAAACAATGATACCACAGATAAGTTTAACAATAAACTGATGGATTTCATTCATGTTTGTTTCTTTTATCGATATTTATTATGGTTTTATGGTCGCCGGTAAATAATTACTTGTGGAAATAAAATTCTCTTTTTTTCGTCGATCACGAATGAATACTATTTTTAAAGTGCTCAAAATAGGTTATTCCTCACCACATTTAGAGGTGCTGTAAGAGCTTCTTATGAGATGTTTACATGTTTTATAGATAGTAAAAGGACATTTATATTCCTTTTAACGTTAAATTGTTTTCATAAACATCGCTTCCTCAATTTGACGTAGCTATTTCAAAACAAGATGTTTCCTAGAGGAGCTGTTGTCTTGCAACAACGACTAGGTATCTAACCTATTACCCGGTACACAGCAAACAATTTTATAGTCAAGTGACGTCACTAAAGTGAACACTCAGAAGCCTTCCTCTCACCTTTTACAGGAAGTTACTCATGTTTTACAAGCAACTAAAGACTGTTTTTGTTTGAACTAGGAACTATGCGCCTTCAGCGGATTCTAGAAGTCACTTTTTTTTTCTTTTTTTTTTTTAAATAAAACGTTGCCCCACGCTAGGAATTTTTCCTGTATCGTGGGTGCGTTTACAAACATTTAAACTCACATACACAAACAGCCAGACCCAAAACAACTATCTGCAGGTCATACAAATATTTGTTCCGTGTGGGAATCGAACCCCCGACACGCAGCGCAGCAGTCGATCGCTCAGTCACTGCACCAACCGTGTTGTCGTTATCAGTGATAACGATGGTGAAAAAGTAGGTAAAAAATATATAAGCACACGAAGTAACTGACTCTTTTTTTGGAAGTTGTTTATTTCTTTTTGGAGCAAAAATATTTCTCAGTTGAAATATCCTACACAAATTAGTCTCATATACGTCATTACGATATCATCATGCCATACCGTAGAATCATGCAAGAATAAAAACGTTTTTATTGAAAAGAAAAAAATGCAAATACTGCGCAAGCTACCTCTAAAAAAGCAAAAATAAATCCGACCTAAACCACAGACAAATCTATGTATGTACAAACTTCAACTGCAATAATGCGGATGACGAAACTATCTCTAAGGAAAGGGTCAACCTTTTGTTTTTTTGGGGTGGGAAATCATCAAATAACTTCCCCCGCTCTGGGCGGAGCGGGGAGGCGTGTCAGTCTTTTACTGACTAAAACTCACCCATGTTCCTTCTGTTGCCCTTTACCTCTTTCGAAAAACCCGCAACCCGGCAGGCGGAGGCCCTGGCAAGCCCCTCTGCTTTGCTGACATCTCTTTGACGTGCGCGTGAAACACGAACGCGCCGTCGACACGGCCTGTCGTCAATAGACAGACGGACGGACAAAGGGTCAACCTTATTCCTAAAATTATGCTTCATTTTATACACTCCAGTATTTAATAAAAAAAACACCGAAGCAGTTACCTAACTTGAAAATAAAACTAGAACCACCTGCGGTTCCTAGTTTAGGTTAAAGAATCCCAAACATTTTGTAATAACGGTTCGCTGGGCTCTAAAATCGTGCTTGAACTAGCTTTTGCTTGGAACACCAGGTTTTGGGAAGTTCATCCTCCCAACTGTGGAACTATATTCATGAATGTAGTATCGATTAGACTGTCAAATATTTGGACGTGGGTATAAATAATGTGAGAACAAAAATTGGTGCTAAATGATTTGCCAAAAGCGTCCATATATCTTGCCGGGGTTGCGGGTTGTTCGAAAGAAATACCGCAGTCCCGGAACATAAAGGGCAATAGAAGGAATATGGGTGGCTTTAGTAAGTACATGTCTGACACTCCCCCGTCCGCCGCCCAGAGCGGGGAAAGTTATTTGACAATTTCCCATCTGCAAAAAAATATATGTAGCGTGTAGTACTACACTGCTCCGTTGGTCGCAAGCGCGACTCCAGAGCATGGAGTTTTTCACGGCATTCAATTTCCGGGTCAGGCAAAAGTGTTTTTGATTTTTTTCATTACGGGTTTCTCAGTAACAGCCCGGAGTATGGAAGTTGGCGGTATGTTAGCCCCGTGCCTCGGAAAGCACATTAAGCCATTGGTCCTGCTGATCTCTCTCCGGTCCTGTCATTATCGTCCCATCGGACTATGAGAGTGGGGGGATAGATGGTGTACCTATGCATGCGCAAACACTTGTGTACTCTAATATGGGTGATAATATAGTTCCCAAGTGTTGCTGGGTCAGGGTACCACAGCAGTCAGTAGAAGTCTGACACTTGCCCCCGTTCCGCCCAGAGCGGAGGGAGTTTTTGATGATTTCCCGTCCGTAAAAATGTTCCACATTGTTGGGATACGCAACTCTGTCGGGCGGTCAAAATAAATATACTTATTTATCAGTATACCGCTCGGGATTGTCTCAAACTTATCTGAGATGTACAATCCTAGAGTTTCTGAACTTAATAAGCTATGATTTCTTTATTTTCAATTTGCCCCACACTAGGAACTTCTCCTGTATCGTGGGTGCATTTACAAACATTAAAATTGAGACACACCAACTGCCAGACCCGGAACAACCAACAGCTTAGTGTGCGAGGTGGTTCAGTCAGCCGTGTGCCGCGCTACGGGCGCCGGCTGTGCTCCCGCGCTGCACCCGCCCTCGCCACGCGCACAATCACACAGATAGTACAGTAGGTCACACAAATATTTGTTCAGGGGTTGAATCCAAGCGGCGCAGCAGTCAGTCGCTAAATGTTGCCCAACCACTGCGCCAACCGTGCCATCAATAAATAAAACTGGGGACACAAACGTGTGGGTAGACCTTAAAAAATGAATATCTGTATTTTTTTGGCAGTTGATATTTATAAAAACGTGGGAGAATTATACGTGGGTGCCCTTAAAAGGGAAACGTGGAATCAAAATAAATCCTCTAGTATTTACAACCAAACGTTTCCAAACACAAGTCACACCTACTCTTTTAAAAACCCATCCAAAATCACGCCTCTTTACCAAGGGGTAGGCAGAAACTACAGAACGCCACCTCCTTTTTCCTCCTTATAATATTATAAAGCGAAAGTGATTTTGTTTATTACGTCTTGACGCCTAAATGGCAAAACTGATTTTGATGAATTTTGGTGCAGAGAGTAAAAAATGTGAGAAAATGGGGAGCTTTCTCCCCATTTTCTCACATTTTTCAGGGAAGAAAAAGAGACAGAAAGATATTTTTAACGATCATCACGCGGGATAAAGTTAGCGTAAGCCCAAAGTAACTATGCCACGCAGACGAAGTCGCGGGCGGAAGCTAGTCTGGTCATATAAGCACGCCGGTTGCGAATACGACGCACCTGACCTAGAAAGGTCAATGTATTTCCTTCTAGAGCGTCCCCTCCTAGCGTTGTCACTCACCTCTACTTTGTTAGTTAGTACCTTTTGTTAGTCGTTTTTCACTCATCCTCTCCACATACTCAAACCATCTAAGCATAAATTAATTTTCGTTGCAAAATTACTAAGTCTCAGCTTATCAAAGTCATATTAAAACCAAAGTATAATTTGAAAAACGTTTAGGTACGAATTTTACCGCTCCCCGTACGCTCGTTAAAACTAATTGCTCAAAAATAACCATTTTCGTATTATATTCAAAAACGGAGTTTTGTTTACTTACCTTGACGAATTGTGAAGCTTTAACAGGATTAGGCATCCTGAAATTAATTAAAGCAATTTGCATTGATGTGATTTTTTATTCATAAATTGTATTTTTGTGTCGTTCGTTTTGCCGGTAACAGGTTGTCTAAATAAAAATGTTGTGACTTTTACGTTGCTCTCTGTAAACGTAGGTGTACCTTTGTGTGTGTGTTTTTTTTAAACGAATTAGGTACGTTTTATACTTGATCTATTTTTATCTGATCAGATATGAGGGAGCCTTATTATTTTTACCAACCTGTATCGTCCCACAGCTAGCCTTAATCATAACGAATTTTGGCCATATTTGTGTTTCTAGCAACCATTAGACCCGCCGAACGAAAACATATTTACTTAAGTTTATATGAAAACGTTTTCAGTGATTATCTTCTCTAAAAGTCTTATTCCTGAAATATGTTTAATTCAAACTGCCATTTGCAGGCGCAAAATACAATTGTATAAATTAATATACACAGTAGCTAAAGAAAACTGTTAAAATGAAATTCGCTGAACTGGGCCAAAAGCCGTCATAACCAAATGCGCTTCTGGTGGAAACAAGTTCATCCAATTCACGAGATCTTGTGCTTTGCTAAGATCTGCTTTGTTTAGTGAATTTTGAGCCAAAATCTAAGTAACATTTTAGCTAAAATGGCGCTACTTTATCGAAGTTATACTGTTGTTTCTGACCGTAAAGATTTGACCAAAAGGCGGTCGTAAAAAAAAGGTTGAAGTAATTGTACTCGTCTATATTTTCTTTATTAGCATTTTCCTTGAAATGCGATAGTTATACATTAGCAAGCTACTGTGATTTATAATAATCTATATGACTATTTTTACATAGTTTATAATAATAAATAGTTTATAAAATTAGTACTGAAAGCTGATGCTGAAGTTCGGATTGTTCGCAAGAGATACCGTGGTCCCGGAACATAAAGGGTGAAAAAAGGAACATGGGTGAATTTTAGTCAGTACAAGTCTTACACTCACATTCCAAACACAACGGGGGAAGTCATTTGAAGAATTTACATGCAAAAATAGAAGGTTTTAACATTAGCGTTGGCTAGTGGCTTCGAATGCATGGAATTTGGAAACTGCCCCACGGGATCATCCCAATGACTATCCGATCCCCACAGGCAGTATCAGGATAAAAGTTTCCTGTGTTAATTCAGATGATAAACTATCTGTGCGCCAAATTGTTTGCAAATCCGATCAGCAGTTTCGACGTAAAATATTTGTAAACATACAGACATTCCCACTCCGATTTCCGATTTAGTCAGTAAATGTGTGAAACTTCCCTCCGCTCCGCCCAGAGCGGGCATAGTTATTTTATGATTAACCATCCACAAAAGGTGATGCTGAGCACAACGTTGTGGGATTTTTACCAATGTGATTATTGATTGTTCATGCTTGATAAAACCTAAACTGAAAATGACAACAGCCATCATTCAATCAATATGATCTTCCAGGACTCCCGAAGGGGTCTCCTATCGGCTTTGCCGGCGGGATGATCGAAAAAAGAATTAAGTATATGTGTTATTCCAGACTATAATCTACCTCTGTGCCAAATTTCATCAAGATCCAAGGTTTTTAAATGAAAGTGTGTGCGAGTTGATAGTTTTTAAGTCGTCTTTTTTGTTTTCATTTAACATTTGTAATTGTAATACTAAAGCGTGTAACGATTTTCTGAGAACGACGAAAGAGACAAATATTATTTACTGTTCAAAAAGTATTCTAGAAGCCTACCTGTTGATTTTCTTTTTTAACTTTCTTTATTGCCTGTCTGTCAGGTCTGCCAGTCAATTTTTGAAACACTTTTTTATCAGCCGAAAGCAAAAATTTTGCTCGATTCATATTTTTGTATTCGAAAAAGCTGGCGACTGGTTTTTGAGTTCACTGAAATGATTCTGCATTTATTTTCAAGTCAGTTCATTGGCTGTAGTTCCTAGTGAACATAAGATTTGACAGTAAATCTATTTTGTAGGTTTGTTTTGTAGCCTTTCTTAGCCTTCCAAAATTAGGTGTTAATCATTTCTTAATCATCATCATTCTCCTGCCCAGTTGTTTAGTGTTGGTCCAGCATGTCTTTTTTTTTCATACCATTTTCTATGTAATCTTCTTAATACAAATCTTATTTTATTTAATCATTCCCAGGCATTGGCACATAACGCACTTCCTAAATCTTTCTGGAAGCATGAGGTGATATTCAGGATTCTTAAATTTCTATCCTAAATAGAAGAACAAACTTTATTTGGATGTTCGACACTGCAGAAGAAAATTATCTTTGAACGCAGTTTATTTTCTATTATCCATCACATGAACTCATCTATATTTAGACACAGCAACATATTCAGTCACTTTATCAAGATAAATGACTCCGGCAGCTGTCAATTCGGCTGCTAAACGTCAATTTGACAGCGGAAAAAAGACTGGCCAGCGATCCCTTTTCAATTACTGGCACAAACTCGCCTTTCACTGAGGGTTGCGGGTGGGCACTGACAGCTATCTGAAGCTTGTTGAAGATACTACCGAAGGGAAGAATAGTTGGAATGTTCGGAACAGAATATTGGATGAAAGCACTTTTATTGGATTGTTCATATGTTAAAAATGTGTGTTATTGTGTAGAAGGTCTTATTTAATTTAGGAAATAGTGTTTACTAGAAATCGTTGTAGTAGAACTAGTTTCGATGTATTTCTAACTTCTACATGGTCAAACGTACAACTGCTTTTTGCCTGACTCATTTTAAAGACATTCGTGGTGCTCTATGTTGTAATATGCTGCAACCAAACCGAAGCGAGCAATCGCGATCTTTTCCTTCGTTCAGAAACCTGAGCGCATCAGCCATTTTGATTAGGAGAAGGCCTTTTTTTTCGGGGTCAAATAACTTGAAATTTAAACCCACCCATGTTCCTTCCGTTCCCCTTTATGTTCTGAGGCCGCGGTATCTCTTTCCAACAACCCGCAATCCCAACGAAGACAAGCTCTTTAGGTTTACATTTGTACTCCCGTACACTCGCAGCACTCAGAGTTATTTTACAGTTCCAAATCCACAGCTATCCCGCACATGTAGAAAGGAAGGATTGAAAACTCCACCCAAAAAAGTACCGACACGCATTTCACTCTTTGAGCTGAATTCAATAGAACCCATCAACGTACAAAAATAGAACGAAAACAATTCCACTAATCGGCATTCGTTTTAAAAATGCAACAATATAAATATACCCGTGACGTTGTTGTTTTGCCGTACCCCCAGTCCCCCTATATTTTTCCCTCTTTTGTGAAGCCATTCTGAACATCACTCGCTCCCCTGCATCACAACAGTTTAACTTCATTTCCCATTTCCATACAATAACGAATGTACATTTTGACATAAATCGCGTTTAAAAAAAGGTAAAAGTCTTTGTTGCCAACAAAAAATAACTCCGCTAACTTTGTATTCGGATACAAAGCAAAACGTTGCAAATGAAATAATATTTTGTACGCTGAAGTTAAAAGGTATTGGTCAAGTATTGTGTAAGATCCGATGTTCTCGATTGTTGGGGAAGTTATGAGGGTAAATGAATAATGCAGGACTTGCCGTGAACCTTGGCAGGAACTGAACTGAAATGTCTCTATAGTGTACAAAGAGTATTAGAATTGAGGTACAGTCAGGAAAGGAGATAAATGACCAGGTTCATGCAAAATAAATTTTCTTAAAAATCTGTGAACATTTTCTTTATTTTTGTCGCGTAATAAAGTATTAGATAGCAATAAATAGTTTATTATATACTTTAATTTGAGTTAAAAAAGGTTCATTAGGAAATATCTAACGAGTCTGGTTTCATCGTCTGTTCTGTCGTCGCTTTTGCTAAGTGTACGTGAGTAGTAGTATTATGTACTTCGTTCTTTAACTTAATATAACTTTTTTGTACCTACTTAGTTAACCACTTGTATAAAGTATTCACAGGTTCTCACTTCACATAGTTTCACACCAGCCACTCACACTGTTGCGAAAAACACATTATTTATGTTTTAGTTATTATAACACAAATTTATATATATTTTTATTTGACTTTACAAATGATAAAATTATCCTACTTATAAATGTGAAAGTTTGTGAGGATGTATGGATGTCTGTATGTTTGAAAATGTTTCACGCAAAAACTGCTGAACGGATTTGCAGGCTTTTTGGCACACAGATAGTTTATCATCTACTACTTGTGGGGATCGGATAGGGATCGGGATGATTCCTCGGGGCTGTTATCAAATTCCATGCGGGCAAATCCGCTAGCCAAAGCTAATGTTACAACCTTACTTTTTTTAAATGAGAATTCTTCAAATAACTTCCCCCGCTCTGGGTGGAGTATGAGTATAAGACTGACTAAAATCCACACGTGTTCCTTCTTTGGCCCTTTGTGTTCCGAGCTCTTTGGTATCTCTTTCGAACAACCCGCAACCCCGGTAATAAGGCCCTGTAGGCCTACTATGACATCTTAAAGCAGAACTTATTCCACTGAGTGAAAGAGATGGTGCTAGACTCCCTGTATAGCTCTGTCCCTTTCCCTCAGTGGAATAAGTTCTGCTTTAACACGTCATGGTAGGGTAGCTGTTCTGTATAAGCAAGTACCTATCTAATACTTCAAAGTAGACTTGAAATATTTTACTTGGAATTCAATGAGCGATAGCAGTTCTTGGAATTTTGACTAGCGCTAAAAGATCAAATGGATAGAGTAATTAATTAGACATTCTCAAAAATGTATGTATTTTTAACATCGTATTATTTTTCTTAAAAGTGTATTATCATTCCACCTTTTCCATTTAAGTCTTAAAATAATAAATGTATTTGGAAAATTAAAGTAACTTGACTACAGTAAACGAAATTCGCTTGGTTCAATTCATATTTTCTCATTTCGTTTCTTTGAAGTATTTTCTTACAGGTAATGTAAATCAATCTTCTAGAAATTGTTAATCAAAATATTATGTTTCCTTGCCGCATCACCTGATATTTACAGAGTTCGAAAACATTTTTATGTTTTCATTTTAAATATTGTATTTCTTTCGTGATATGTGCTTTTTGATTAGTGTGCATGAAATGGAAAATGGCGGCGGTTGGTGGTAGTTTCACATACAGCGCGGCAAGTAAACTCAGGTAATATAAATGTAAATTTACTTAAAGAAACGCAGCCGAGGTGCCATCGCCAATTGTGCTGCCAACTTGCTACATGTTACACTTGCGCCACATTTAAGCAAGAAAAACATGTTTTTCAATATGAGAATAAATAGAAAATGTTACTTTGGCTTACGTTGACTAAGAGGAAACTCCTTAAGCCGATCAAAAACCCATGTCAAAGTGATAATCTAAGTGAGATCGTTCAGGTATGAACAAAATGTTTTCTACATTTAAAGCTTTGAACCATTCTAATCCTATAAACTGTCTTAAATATTCTTCCATCACATTCACAATTGTATAAAAATATTTTAGAAACGAATTTTCTCGTCACTAAATAAGGTTAAAACCGTAAATAAACATGACGTTGACAAAGCAAGACAGAATATTAAATAAAACCGTTACCTTCAGAGATTTGAGCAAAAGTACCATTATTTGAATTTGGAACGAAAACAAAGCTTGGAGATAGCTATTGCTTAAGATACGGTTCCAGTTATAAGGGTGAATCTAATAACAGAAGAGAAAATAAAGTTTCAAGCTATTTTCAACGCTGATAATAATGAAAAAAAAACAGAGAGATAGTCTAAAGCTTAGTACATACGATGATACGTCAACCTATACAAAACCTGTTTGTGGTGATCTGTCAACTATGGATATACGTACACACGACGACACATCAATCTATACAAAACCAGTTTATGCGATCTCTCATCGTACTAGAAATCCGCGGTGTACGATCCGTTGTTAAGAGATCAGTATACACTGGTTTTGTACAGGTTGATATGTCTTCGTGTGTACACTGTAATTTTCCTGTACAATGAGAGATCCGCCTAAACTGATGCTTTTTAGGGTTCCGTAGTCAACTAGGAACCCTTATAGTTTCGCCATGTCTGTCTGTCCGTCCGTCCGTCCGTCCGTCCACGCTTAATCTCTGTGACCGTTAGCACTAGAAAGCTGAAATTTGGTACCAATATGTATATCAATCACGCCGACAAAGTGGTAAAATATTATATTTATTGGGGTAGCCACCCTATATGTAAAGTGGGAAGTGAATTTTTTTTTAATTTCAACCCTAACGTGTGATATATTGTTGGAAAGGTATTTAAAAATGAATAGGGGTTTACTAAGACCATTTTTTGATAATGTCAATTATTTCGGAAATAATCGCTCCAAAAGTAAAAAACAATGTGTCCCCCCCCCCTCTAACTTTTGAACCATAAGTTTAGAAAATATGAAAAATATCTGAAAAGTAGAATTTTATAAGGACTTTCTATGAAAATCATTTTGAACTTGATTGACACAACAGTTTTTGTACAAAAAAGACAAAAAGTTGTACAAAATAATTTCTGGACTAAGTTTGTAGTATAATCGTATATGCAAGCATTTTTTGTAACTTTGTTTACATATTTTATTATCCTGAACGTAGGTATCTTTTTTCAAACAAAAAAAGAATGATTGAAATCGGTTCTCGCAATCCAAAATTACCACCGAAATTGCACGTCTTTGTATTAATTAGTAACCCAATTCCCCGAGAGATGGCGCTGTAGGTACTTATTACATTGGATCGGGTATAACCGAATTGTTCGGTTGGCCTCATAACTGGGAACACTTATTATGACGGACGGGAAACTACGGAACCCTACACTGAGCGTGGCCCGACACGCTCTTGGCCGGTTTTTTGTTATATTATTATTATTTATACTTTTGTTTTGTTGATGGGCGCTTCGCGAGCCTCAAACTCAACTAGAAGAGCCTGCTTGGGCTACTGCCTGACGGAGTTGTTTGTAAGAAATATCGCAGCCCCAGAACACAATGGGCAAAAGAAGGAAGATGGATGGGTTTTAGTCAGTAAAAGTCTGACATTACCTCCCGCTCTCTAAAACACTAGAAAGTGGCGTACGGCGGGGCGTTTTTGTGGGACTGTCTCTTGTAATGTGATGTTCAAAAAGTGCTGATTATCAGCCTAATTTGAATAAATGACTTTGATTGATTTTACTTCGCCTAGCAAGAGTTATTTGTTGATAATCCATCCGAAAAAAAAGCTGTGATAATAATACATATGTAATCTCCAAGATCGAAAAACCTACCTATTGCATATGGTAACACAGGTACTCGTGTAACCCTATACTCGCGATGTTGTCGCTCAGATCGGTAATTCTGACATCTCAACTTTCAATTACCAAGTTGATGAAAAACAAACACCTGACTGACAAAACAAAACAGAGTAAACAAAACATTCTCAAGAGTTACCTAATATCCGAATTTGTTTTCAGTATAGCTATATAGCTAGGAAAAGTTTTCTCTTTAGCTCTTGTTTTGAAGCTCAACAGACTTGTATTGATAATTTTGGCCAAATTATGGTTACGTTTCTAAAGGCAATTGTTTCGTTTCGAGTTTTCAGTTTTGAATATTACTTGTACTGACTAATACCCACTCATGTTCCTTCTTTTGCCCTTTATGTTTCGGGGCCGCGGTATCTATTTCGAATAACCCGCAACCCTGAAAGGCGGTTACCCTGGCAGTCATGTCCCATTTGATTATGAGAGTGCACTTGTGCACTATAATATCCCCCTTACCGATTGATAATCTACGAAATTTAATTGGCTGTCGTGACTGAAAATCGTCAGGTATAATTTAAAAATGTATAACATGAATTTGGTTACTTGACGCGCCCCAAGGTCCTAAGGCAGCAAAGACAAACATTATAGAAATAAGTACGCGACTAAACAAGACCGAAAGACCAACTTTTATACTCAAACAGAAAATATTTCCGAACATGGTAAAGTAATTAATTATGGCTCACGTATGACTGGTATTATTACAACGATTAATGGCCTTCATAACTCTTTTAATTATTTTCAGAATTCCTGTAAAACATTTAGGAATTTAGGTGCCATTTTATAACACCGTCTCGTGTGGAAAGAATTTTAATGTGAGCGAACAAGAAAATTTCTCTGTTGTAATTTGAAGCGCTCGCTTCTTTTTATTTTTATGACTATTGCAGTGGAACAGTTTTAATTTTAATAATTAAAAATGTTAAATGGTACTGTTTTTTAAGTGTATTCACACGTTCATTGCAATTAGGAAGTCGAAATCTTCACAGTATTGTTTTTGACTGATAGCTTGTCTAACTGACCTTTAGTCAGGCTCGCGCGCCGTGGGTTCTGTACGTACTTTCGAAATAAAGGGCCATATCTTTTGACTCGGAGACTAAGCGGGATGATTCACAGCACAAGGGACCACAGACTTGGTTGGTCTCAAGTTCACTTGGTTTTAATTTCAACTCGATACCTCCACACGGCCCGAGATAAATGGTTTTAATAGAAAGACAGACAGACAGACGGTCAACAAAGGGATTCAATAAGGGTTCCTTTTTTTGAGGTACAAACCCACAAGAACGTACAACGTCATTCAATTCTGTAGGAAAATATCACATTCAAATGTTTCTGCGTACATAATATTATTGTTCGTGATTGTACTAATTCGTAATTATAATTTATTGAGATTTGTGAATTCCTCGGGCGCATATAGCCCGGAACTATTCAAATCATGAGGTAGCAGGCTGCTTTTGGTTAAGCTCGCCCCATCATTTTGTGTAGATCAGTTTAGTTCGATTTTATTTCTTCTTAACGATGTGTGAACTTGAGGCAAATGCCAAATAAATGTGTTTTCTTTTATCATCGACCTCATCTCTGTCCTCCGACAAGATTGCAGTCAAGAGACATTAAACCAGCCATTAGGACCATTTAATATAAAACAAAAAACTTAATAAAGGCGATGTTTTTATTTGGCTACACACGACACATAAAATAAAACAAAACATTTTATCTACCGCAATTACAAACAGACTGCCAACACTTTAGCCAACTGCACACTTTTATAAAAAATACTTTACAACCACACGTACGCGGTCTTTTTACCCAGAACTAAGAGGCCACGTAAACAAAACCTTGAATACGTAAGCACTAAATAAGGCGCTCTCTCTGGTCCTGAGAGCCGCTTTGTTGGAAACAATCCAAAACGGATAGATAATACGTTCAAATGAATACTCTATGCAATTTAGTTCAGAGTTATAGATTTAATAAATGATTAGAAGTAGAACCATAGTTAGGGGACATAACGTCATAGTTTGAATAGATTGGTCCTTTTGTCATGGAGTTAAGTCTACTGCTTAGAGATATTTAGAACCATAATATTTTAGTGCGATAGTTTAATATGGTTTGAAGCCTTGAATTTGATTAAATTGCATATTCTATTTGCTGTATAAGTGAACACAATCAATAAGAACGGGTTACCCATTATAATGAACCTTTTAAAAATACATAAACATAGCAACATGTTACGTTGCTTTATTTACACCCAGATTTCGCCAGATAAATGTAAGCCCCATGTAATAGCGCGAGCCTATAGCCATTAACCTGGCACAAATCTCGAATCCGTAGCTACTACTGAAAAAATCATGATATAGTTCCATTTGAAAAAAAAAAAAAAAATTAAAAAGTAAAACCAATATAGTAGCACCCAAGAGTGTCTAAGGCTTTTACCAACCGGGGTAGCGGGTTGTTCAAAATAAATACCGTGGCCCCGAACCATAAAAAGCACAAGAAAGAACATGGGTAGATTTGGTTTAGTAAAAGTCTGAATCCCCATGCAGATTGATGAAACTAGGGTTATGGAAGTTAGCCTTAACAGAACTCAATCAACCGTTATTTAAATAAAAAGCGCTTTCTTAGTTTTTGGTCACAATGCAAAAACTTACAACGTAAACTATGCTAAAAGTTCCAAGAACCTACATAAAGTAATTTTTTAGAAACACAAAACAATTTCAAATCGCTTGCTATTTCAACTTGTCTAATCAAATCAAATACGCGTCGCTGTCAACCGAGAACGGGCTGAAAACATTGGCACGTTGTTGAATGGCAATGCTAATTATTTAGCCAAAGAAAGAGCTAGCTCTCGAGCCGCGGTATGTTTAGTGTTGCCCAGTCAGCCAGAGATTTAAATTAAAACGAATATTTCATTAAATCCAACGAAAAAAAATAAGTATAAAAAGTAATTGAACAAGTAAAAGACACAAGTGCCTCTATCGCGACACTCAAGTGTGTACCCGCACCCTCCATGGCCGTATTTAGGGCCATTTTATATTGCTCCGAAGACGAACGCGGGATTTGCCTATCGTACGCAATCGCGGACTGTAAGCCACTTTAAGTATTTCTCTAAATCCGACCTAAGGGAATCTGCAAAATCTTTGTCCGGATCTTTTCAATGAAATTCAATTTCGTTATATGTTAGCATTTGTTTTTTTTTCTGTGTTATCGCTTATTTGTTTCAGATATTTACCTAACAACAGGTTTTGCTGTGGTTGTTGGTATTGTGTTTGTTTCTTTGGTTAACCGATTTTGTAATAAAATTCTGTTTCAGAGCCAACGTTTTCTGTGGTTCGGTTCTCCATTTCTAGTAAAAAAGCAACTGAGGGTAAAAACTCGGTTTTATTCGAACAAAATTGGAGTTGTTCTTTAGCATCTTTTTCGTGTCTGTCTACGATTATAGCAGAGTTGCTTCTCCTGTGCTTTCCCAAAAATCATTAAAATTCCAGCACCCAAGCAATTTTATTCTTAACTCATTCCAAAGTATTCAACAAATATCTTAACAAATACTTTTGTTAAATACCTGCTTTGGAATGAAAATGATAGTGTTAGATAAACAGCCACTAGCTTGATCATAAATGCCAATATAGCTACATAAGTAAAGTTTTTTAAGTACAATCGAAAATGACAGGGGGTCTTTGGAGATTAACGTTGAGTCTAAGGACATTCAAGACAATCGTGTAGCACATACTAATACAAGTCATAAATACCTAGTAGAGTATTTATTTTTTTACTCTTAAATGTAATGTGATGTTTTGTGTATCTTATTTTCCTCTAGCTTGCTCTATTCCACTCTTGTTGGGTATCTTCTAATTAAATGTATTTTCTTTTCTTCTTTAATCATTCATCCAACCTTTTTTGTATTTTTTTTTAATAAGTTATTAAAAAAAACAAACTCAAAGCATTTTCTGCAACAAGACCATTACAGAAACTTTTGAGTGTCATAAAAACAAAAAGATACTGATACAGTCCCAGTCACAAGACACAATAACTTGTAAAGCACTGTAGTTGCCCATTCTAAAGCGTAGAAGAATGGGCAGAAACTCTTTGAAAACAACAACAGGCTTTACAGCGCTCTAAAGCCTTTACTGGACAAGTAGCCTCATTACGATAGTACATCTTGTAAAGCACCAAGCAAACGGCGTAAACCTAAAGTTTTACAGGCGGCCATTTTATTGTGGCCATAAACGACCAAGTCAGTGCTTCGCGAATAAACAGAGACCGTTCAACTGGTAATTGCATATGTGAGCAATATGCGCCGTAACAGTCCTTAGGGGAACATAACACGATTAGTTGGGTGGGCTATTACAGCCATTGTAGTTCTTGGAATTGTTGTTAGTGATTTTCAGTTTGTTTATCCTTTTCGTTCAAGTTTTGAGGGTGATATTTGCTGTTATGGGCGTACTAAATGGTTTTGTTTGTAATTATTTGTTATTATGTCTTGTGACCGGGCGCGTAGCTCCATAATTTTGTTTCTCGACATTCAAGTGACTGTAATGGTCTAATTGAAGTAAATGCTTTGAGTTTTTGAGTTTAATGTTGGTGTAAATAGTGGTAGGCCTTATTAGGGTTCTGTACGTCAAAAGAAACAAACGGAAACCTTCTAAGATCTGAAAGGCTGTGAAAAGCTTTTAACTCAGAAACGCGTGGAGGTATCAAGTTGAAATTTAAGCCATATACTCAATTCTGTGGTCCCTTAGATTTTGAAAAAATCAATCGTCAAAGTCTTAGTTTGTATGGAACCCAGTTTTTTGAACACATGGTTGTGAATATTTACTTTATTAAGGGCTGATTTTTCAATAATCTTCTGGAATAAAAAATGGCGGTTTCACAGCTTATCTATAGACAATTATGTCAAACTGCTATTTTTATTCCTCAGATAAAAATTATCTGACTATTGATAAATCAGCCCTAAAAGATGTTTTGATTACTCCTACTACTACTCCTATCCCATTGAAACTTTATACTACACTAGGTCATCAGGATATTGTTACTATCGATGCTGTAAGCTATTCGTCATCAATTTTTTTAGATGAGCTTTGGGCCGGAGCGGGGCTAAAAGGCTACATAAACGAAAAAAAAATCCAAAATCATCGCCCAATATCAATCCAATTTCCCTTTTTTGCTGCATCACGCTGTCATTTTTTGAAAGTTACCATTATATTACAAATAACTTTTAAGGTGGCGATACATCAGCCGATGTCCGGCGTCCGGCGTCGTCCGGCGTTAGAGAGGTCGGTTAACTGCCGGACGGGGCAGCACGGCACTCGACTACAAAACAGGACCCTTGTCAGAAGTGATACATGGCCCCCAAAGATTAAAATGCTGTGTGCATTCGACAGCTCTGTTATAGCCGTGTCAACGGTGTGTCCACTTTAGTTTTGTGAGAGAATGTGCGTTAGAATATAGGGGAAAAGCTTAGTCGCTATTGCCTTTGATTTGATTTGTTTTAAAATTCCGTACCCAAATGGTAAAACGGGTTCAACTATTACAAAGTCTCCATTGTTCGTCCGTCAGTCCGTCTGTCATCAGGCTGTTTCTCTTGAATCGTGATAGTTAAACAGTTGAAATTTTCATAAATGATGTATTTCTATTGCCACTATAAACAAAACTACAATATTTTGAATGAAACAGTAACAGATAAGTACTACAAACTTGAAACTTTTTTGCCATTTTTTTTTTAATATTGTTGCGGATCCTTCGTGCGCGAGTCTAACTCGCACATGGCTGGCTTTTTTTTAGGATTTTGTTTTTAAATTTAAAAAAAAACTGCACAGAAAAATGTTACGGGAGAAAAATATTTTTTTTTTTATGCGACAACATACTTTAAGCCTTCAATTTACTTTATGTAACATAAAACTAAGACCGTAGCCATTATTTTAATACAGTAGTTTGGATCCAGGTTTGTAGATAAACCTCATTTTGTAATAAGACTGTTTATTAGGCCAAAAACTTAATAATTAGGCCACGTAAGCGTAGATGAGTAATAAAACTTAAATCTTTACCAGAACAGCCTCTTTTTTCAGGATTCATGAAAAACAAATCAAAATTCCACATACAAGTTTTATTAGACTTTTTACTTCCGAGTAGTAAAATATAAAACAGCGTACATGTGAGACGTAAAATGGAAACGCTTTTAGTAAACTTTTGTGTTGAATTGTACCTCTGTCGTTTTCAATTTTATTGCCGGAGGTTTCAATATATTAAATTGTTTCAACGACAGTTTACAAACTTGTTTGCAAATGGGACTAGTACAATCGATAAGAAAATGTAAAAAATAACATTCTAAACGATAATGTGATTTTTTAATACTACGATTAAATGCTTAGTAAAATAGAGTTTTATTAACTTCTTTGAAATTTAATTTAATTTAAAAACCGTTTAAAACTATCACGCACTTTTACGAATAAATCTTAGAAATAACATTTTTAAAACTCTTTGAGATTTAAAATTGAATCATTTCCATAAAATCAAGCATTTACGTATTAAAGTGAGCAGAACTATTAAAGACTTTTTCCAACTTGATCATCGTCTACTAGAACTAAAACATTAAAACCCCAGATAACGATATTATGACATAGACAGATAGGCATTTAGAATTTATCTGGATTTTCTTAAGGTCTAACTAAAATATTTCGATAATAACGTTAAAATGGATCGCCCGCACCCTACTTTTTAAATCAGACGGCCCTATAAATGGTCGTTATTATTATTTAGAGCACTATTAACTGACAACAAGCTCTTCAAAATCCTCAATATCTGGTGACGATGTAATAATGTAGCTAATTCCATTGTCGATGCTTAAATTCGGTTCAATGGTGGGACCGCTATTGTCAGGAGCACAATGCTTTTGATCTGTATAGCATAGTAACAGAATAGTTTCCAAACCTAAAGTAACTCCTACTCTATTAATTTTAAGACGCGGAACTTCGTGAGCGAGCGACTTGCGCGAAACTATTTCCCCCGCGTGGTATCGAAAAAAAAGAATCCAATAATCTACCTCTGTGCCAAATTTCATCAAGATCCGTTCAGCCATTTTGATGTGAAAGAGTTACAAACATCCATACCTCCATCTATCCTCACAAACATTCGCATTTTAAATAATATTAGTAGGATATGACACAGAATCTACATCGAATGCCGATAAAACAGTGTTTGTTGCCAGTATTTAACAAAAACTATTTACTGAACTGTGCGGTGCTTATTTTAATTACAGGCAAAGGTAAATAATTAAGCAAGTGCGTATAATCATCCTTTAAATTTTTGGAAATAAAACAATATGTTACCTACCGTTGTACTTAACTGTACTCACACAAAAACATCGATTGTTTCAAAATTGAATGACTGAATTTATATTTCAATTGGTGAGTAATAAAATAGTTGAATTATCAAACAATGTTTCAGCGTATTCGTAAAGGTATTTGCATTTTTTAACATTTCAACTTCGACTGCAATGAAAAAGAAAATAGCATTTTGTACACGTTCGTTCAAATAAATGTCAGACGGCAAAAAAAAACAAGTTAACAATAAAACACGTTCTATACTTATAAATTGTCTGTCAACAGCTATTTGAGCTTATTAGATGGGTAGGGCTGTCCCAACAAATTTTAAATAGCTTTTTACGTGTTGAGATTCATCTCATTTATTGGCACACAGTGTAAATATTAATGGGCGTTTTATACGCTTATGTGCATACGAATACGGCAGTTTACTTGGGGCTAATAACGTTCAAATATTGGCAATTGAAAGCTGAAAGTCTGACTCGATTTATTTTTGTTTTACTTTCGTTCAGTTTACTACGTTTCATATTCATTCCATTCCGTTCTACAGAACTTATTTTTTGAACAATATGAGTAACTTTTTATTGCTTTATTTTTAATGCTAATATAGTATGACTATGCACGGCTGTAAGAATCAAAACCAGCCAAGTGCGAGTCGGATTCGCGCACCTAGGCTTCCGTACAAACTTGCAGCATAGACAACCATATCTATTGCTGCTGACTTTAGAGGCTTCACTTTTTCACAGCACCGGTTTCAATCGCAGACTTGAGCCTAGATCTAAATAATCTATTATAATCTGATTTCAACTTGATACCTCCCCGCGTTCTTAAAGTGATCCTATAAGGGATCCGTTTTTCCATTTGAAGTACGAAACCCTAAAAACGATGGAGGGATGGACTGTGTGAAGGATGATATGTCTAGAGAGCAGGTGACTCCTGAGATGACGAGTATTATGATGATTTTGTAGCAAAATTTTGACTTATTACTAAGAATAATTTGTGTAACAAAATTATAAGTTGTATAAAACGTAATTTAGTTTGTTTACCCAGCCATTTATACAATCATAAATACAATCAAAATAAGCTTGCCATTAAACTTAAATAAAACAAATTAACTTTGAAATGATAACGTATTATAACAATAACTCTGCCTTCCACTAAATTGTGAAACAGTTTATTTTAAGTCTACAACATTCAAAGAGCTGCAAAATTAATATAAGGGCATTAAACTCCTCTACCAAGACTTAGACTGGTTAAGTCCTCAAATATAAATAATTATTTTCATTTATTTCTCGAGAGGGTAGAATTATAGAACAACATTATTAACTAGCTTAACGTGAACTCATGCATACAATCTCTACATGTACATGTAGGGATGTGTGTGATGTATGTGTAGTTTGTGTTTGTTGTAAAAGTAAACCCATGATCAAATACATGGTGACTAAGTACTTAAAAATTGAGGATTATACTGAAAATAATTCTACACTATTGTTGCAACAATTCGGTCCACGGTCCAAGAACTGTCAGCTCTAGCCGGCGGCATGGATGTTCAAAACACAAATCATAATCCTTGACAGCTAAAAAAAAAAACATTTAAAATTTAAAAACACGACTGCCGTGTCAACGTGTTTTTTTGACACGGCAGTCGTGTTTTTTAAATTATTTATTTTTATTTTAAACCTTTTAGTGATAAGTTTTATATAAAAAAAATATCATAAAACACAATATAGTTTGTAAAAAAATGGAATTTTTAAAGGATGTGGTGTTTTAAATGTTATCTGTATTTAACTGCCTATATCTGCTTCGAAGTTCGAACCTAGCTACTGAGTCAATTAAGTTTAAGTTTGGCACACATTATTATGTTTAGAGATCTACTCGTCACTAGTTTTTCTAATTGCCACTAGATGGCGCACCTTGTTTGTTTTCAACGCATCCACTATGGGACAATATGATTTTTTTTAACGACAGTTTTGATTAACAATGTAACATATTTATGTTTTTGGAATCATCTCGTCAAATCCTAGACGAGAATCGCATGCATTAACAAAAAAAATATGTGGGTGTTCAATTATTGATCATACCCGCCACATTGATATCTCTACTTCTTCAATAGCATATGTGGGACGATGCAATGATTCTAACGATACCCCATACAAGTAAATCGGTTCAAGCGTTTAGAAGTTATGATGGAATAAAGAAACTCACATACATACAAACATACATGAACCCTTCAAACATAACACCCCTTTTTAGGGGCAGTCGTGTAAAAAGAGTCGTAAATGTTTTTCTTGATATAAATGTTTTAAGTTTAAAACCTTAAAACTAACAGCCTCACATACCCAACAACAGCAATTCAACAAAAACTAATATAGCAAGACACTACTAAAACTTCAACACGTAAGGGTCAGAAAGGAACAATAAATACTAAGTATGCAATTCGGTCGCAATCCGTGCGGGTGCCTTATTCCGTTGTGTTGAGCGTCGGAGCAAACGACTTGATGTGCGCCAAATGTGCCACATTAGGGACATTAGATGCTCAGTGGCCAAATTAGCGGTCACACCAGACAGCTGGCAGAGACAGGAGAAGCAATAATAGTGACGTCACAGGATTGGGTGCTTGCGACTATTGTAAAGGTTAAATAGATTAAGGAGGATGGCAATTTTAGAAATTGTACCTTTACGGAGGCTCTAAAACTTCCCGAGTTTTTGCAGCATGGAGACTACTAAGTATTATTTTTTGCAATCCTGACTTTTATCCATTTTCAGTCTAGCCATAACGTGTTTAAAAAAAGGGCTTCAATCTTAGTTATATAAACAGACATAAACTCATTATAAAGTTATTGAGGTTGGGTGTTTATGAGCAGAAAAAACGATCTAAATCATTTCACTGTCACTCACAAAATCACCGTATGGGGGCGTGTTCTTTTTCCTTACTTTTTGTCTTTTTTTTTTCAATTATGCAAGCTTCAGATAATGTACTATTTATTATTATAAAACCTATGCAATACGCTTAAACAGAATTCTTAAAACTTACAGTCTAAAGTAAAAGCAAGCTGCAAATACTACCAGACTACCTTTTCCAGCTTTTCTGCTTTTAAACAGTATGTACAAAACAAAGACACAAAGGCACTTCAACACACAACAGAATCACAATTTCAGAAAACAATAAACTGACTCAATTTTAATTCACCACTGCCGTCTTCTCTTTAGTGCTTCATAATCAACCTTAATTGTCCCCAATGATGGGATGCAATCCTTACCTGCAAGAGTGTTTGAGCCACAATTCTCTACCGCCATAAGATGGGCCAGTACAGTCACAGTGTCTTCAATCTTAGGGTAACAGGACACGCCGCATGTCTTATTTGTAAACTGGACGTAAATTGAATACGGTCGCAAAAAATGCCTCAATTATTTAATCGACACGACATCAGACAAGTGGCAGGAGTCACGTGGAACAGAGTGGCTCAAGTAAGGAAAGAATGGAAAAGGATGGAGGAGGCCTTTGCCGACTGGCAAACAGATCTTGGAAAGATAACTAAGCAACAAATATTAGTTTAAAATTAAATTGTTTATTAAGTTAAGTTTCAAAGTTAGTTATTCATGTAAGTTTAAAAAAACCATTGTACTAAGTTAAGTGTTCTGAATAAAAGGCTATATTATTATTATTATTATACTACCTACCTACCTACCATTATTTCACGTCGTCGACGTCGCCCAAAAATGAATATATTTGTTTATTTATTTATTAAAACTTTGTGCACATGTATAAAAAACAATGTACAAAGGCGGACTTAATGCCTTGGGCATTTTCTACCAGTCTACCTTATATATACCCGATGTTAAACTTTAATTTTCATATTATTTTGCAGAATTTCCCATTATAATCAATTATAGTATCTTCTTTTTTATTTTATTTTACTATTGCTGTTTACACTCTCATTTAAGTACATATTATACATTTAAAACTGTTTTACGTCCGTCACATCACTATATCAGGTCCAGTTGAAAACCAGCGTCGGGCACTAGCTGCTCGGCAGTTTGCTAAACTGTAAGTCTACCATGACGTCTTAAAGCAGAACTTATTGAGAGATGGTGCTAGACACCCTGTATAGCTCTGTCTCTTTCCCTCAGTGGAATAAGTTCTGCTTTAAAACGTCATGGTAGGGTAGCTGGGCCAATTTGGCGCAGCCGTAAGACACACAATACATTATATTTATTAGTGTTTAGAATTAAGTTTTATTATTTAGCATTTATGGCTTGTGCCAAATAAACTTGTTTTCTTTCTTTATTTGTGTTCAAAATTGAAATTAACAAAATGCAGTGACTAGAAGGTATATATGTATAGTACTGCTTTTACTAGTACACAAGCTAGCTAAGGAATAGAATAAATACTGCTAATGGACTGAGCTGCAGGGACATTCTAGTGTCAGTGTGGCGGTTGCTTTGACAGAAAAGATACCTAAACAAAGTTAATAAAGTAACTTTTGAAACTGACATCGTCGCTCAGATTTTTGGTAACATTTAGAATGACATAGTGAATAAGATTTTAAATAACATTTAGAATGGGATATTTACACATTAAATAGCCCTTCCAATAACTTTAGTCTATTCGTGATTATGGCGGTAGCAACAGCGCCGAACTGTCGGAAACTCACTATCTTAACACAGTTTAAGTGAAGTCGCTTCCGTTGTCTGTTCGCTTAGATCTTTAAAACTACTCAACGGTTTATGATGCAGCTTTCAGCAATAGATAGAGTGATTAAAGAGGAAGGTTTATGTATAATATCCCAGTCTACGTGGATGTAGCTTGTATGTAATAAACATGGTCAATATTTCGTTTCAAAACTTATAAAAGAAATTGAAAACAGATCAGTGTAAAATGCTATTATGGTTGCAGATTGTCTAACTAAAAGAGATAATGCGAAATGCAAAAAGTAAACAAATCTCGAAGACGGTAGACAGTAGGCATAATTGTGTAGTAAAGGCATGCAAGCTAGCTAAAGAGTAGAACAAATGCTACTAATGAAGTTGCTCGAGGAATGTCCTAGTTCTGTGTGGCGTTAACGTCGTAGTGATTTGACTGCGTAGACAAAAAACATTTCAAGACAATGTTAAAAAAGTGTGCACAAGCCATTTTGTTTCTCAAATATTTACCAACTAGCTTTTAACCGCGGATTCGCTCGCATTAAATTCGGGGTAACAAAGGTTTCCTGATTTGCACTACCTGCAGTTTTTGCCCTTGCGCCTTATTGATTTGTAATAGGAAAGCTAAGGTTTCCCTTATCTTTCCTCTTTCTCCCTCATATACTACATGTTTTTAAATGCCTTTGTCCGTCTCCTGGGTCCCAACTATCTCTGTACCAAAATCTTCAAAATCGGTTCAGCTATTAAAGCGTGAAGAGGTAACAAACAAACAAAAAAAAACTCAATTTCGGTTATATAATACTAGCTGTTCCCCGCGGTTTCACCCACGCTGCTCAGCACCTGTTTGTCGTAGCGTGATGTTATATTGGAACTGGTTGGAATTTTCCAATTCCAACCAGTAGTCCCTGAGATTAGCGCGTTCAATCAAACAAACAAACAAACTCTTCAGCTTTATAATATTAGTATAGATTAGTAAGGATAATACCCGTGTCAACCTCGCTCAGACGCCAAAAAACATTTTAGTAATAAAATAGAAAACATCGCTATCTTTCCTTAAAAAAAAAAAACATCTGTATTTTATTTGTAAACAAAGTAGGTGATAACAGAAGTCGATGGCTAGTAGACGCCGTTGTGCTGCAACTGGCGTACAAGCTAGCTAACGAGTAGAACAAATGCTGTTAATGAAGCGAGCTCGAGGGATGTTCTAGTGCTGTGCGACGGTATTGTTGCAATGTTTTGACTCCATTGAAAGGATAGAGAAAACAGTCTTAAAATGATCCAGCGTTCTAGACTGGGACTAGCTAGTCTAGTGATCGCAAGCGCTGCTTTCTAATATTGGTATCTAGTTTTGATTCCCACTTTGGACAAAATATTAGTGTGGAGTGCTACTTAAGACTTTTTGAACGAAAAATCTTATTAGCTTTTGGTGTAGGCCGACTCTGAATCCAAGGGTAATTTTCTGTAGAGCCTGTTTTTCGTCCTCCAGTCTTGTTTGTTAGCAAGAAACAGCCGAGCAGATCCATATTATATAAAAGCTCTGTATATGTATAATGGAGATCAGCTACCTATGTTGTCAATACCATACCCCTTGGGTCCTTAGTATGACTTGTTGTCAGACTTTCGAGAGTATATTTATCAGAAAAACCTAAGGCTATTGTCATTAACTCCATGCTGTTATTGAACAGCATGGAGTTAATGACAATAGCCTTATCGCATATGAAAATGCGGTTTTCAGAAAATACAAACTGTATCTACGAGTGGGTATTTAACTTTGCCGCTGCATGTTTTATAGAACTCGAATTCCAGAAAGTTTTGGTCACTCGTGTAATAAAAGTTAAAATTACAAAATCGCAAACCCGCATCCAAATGAGATTTAATTCTATAGCACTCAGTTCCTCTGTATACATTAAATTATCTCGGAAACTAAACATTATTGCATGCATTTTAATGACAGCTCGGAGTCTGAATTTGGTATTGCCTTTATGACCTTAGGTTTTTTTTTGCGGATAGAAAGTCATCAAATAACTTCCCCCGATCTGGGCGGTGTGAGGGGGGAAAGTGTCGAAATTTGTACTGACTAAAACCCACCGAAGTTCCTTCTATTGCCAAAGAGCAAAGGACATTTTCCGGGGTCGTCGTATCTCTTTCGAACAACCCGCAACCCTTGCGGTGGCCCTGGCAGGCCCCTCTGCTTTGCTGACATATCTTTGAGGATGTCTATCTATCCTACGGGAAAACAGGCGTGATATAGGTAATGTCGTTTTTATCAAAAGTAACCTTTTTCTTAATAACATAATGGCCCCATTTATCTAAAGAAATAATGCTCTAAAACAGTGTTATTAGACACAAAAAAGAATTTAAAATGTTCTAGAATTCGAAGCGTACGTCGGAGAGGGATTTAAAAACGGAACAATTCAATACTGGAGTAAATCCTTATCGAGTCCGTAATGGTGGCTAAATAATACAAAACAACATCTTTTATCTGGAATCTTAGACAATGTGAGCGGGAAGTTCAGCAGATAACGTCCGGTAGCCATCTTTGTGAATATCTGAAGACATATCCTGAACATTAATTATCTTAGTAACACTCGCAGTGAACAGTTTTCGTTTTTTTCTAGACATTTAACTGTTTTTACGAAAATAAAGGTCTAAATGGAGAAGCTTAATATTTTAGAATTGTTCAGGTCTACAAAACCATACCATAGGAAAAACAAACACGACAAAAAAACAGTAGAAGATAATTTATTGGGTTCACGAAAGACAGTAGGTATAAAAAGACAAATAGTTACCATTAATATGATGTAAAAGTATTTTCTCGTCTGGCAATTTGACAAAGTAGGCTCTCGGCAACTGAAACGATGCCTAATGTACTTCCTTTGCGAACCCGAAGTCAAATGACGCGTAAAAAAATACCGAAGCAAAATATTTCAGGGCTGGAAACTACCTACGATTACTTTGAGATAGGTAGTCAGTAGTCACACAGCAACATCAAAAAACGATTGACTCGTATTTTGTTTAGTAGGTATCTGAAAATACATAGTAACTTTCAAACAGGACGTGCCTAACTTACTAGGTATTTTGCATAAATGTATCCTGTACGATAAACTTAAGATGTCTGTAACAATGTTGACTGTATTGAAATAAAGAATTGTTGTTAAATTACCTATATTTAGTTTTTTAAAATTTCGTACATATTTCTTTTATATGATATATTAAGTATAATAAATATCTTGGGACAACTCACACACGGCTATCTGATCCCAAGCTAAGCAGAGCTTGTGTTATGGTAACCAGACAACTGATATACATACTTATATAATTTATAAATACATACATATTATAGATAAATCACACCCAGACACAGAACAAACAATCATGCTCATCACACAAAGTTTGTCCTGGGTGGGAATCGAACCCACGACCTCCGGCTCAGCAGTCAGGGCTACTAACCACTAGACCAACAGGCCCGTCATCTATACTTACTTAGTATATCTATACTAATATTATAAAGCTGAAGAGTTTGTTTGTTTGTCTGTTTGTTTGAACGCGCTAATCTCAGGGACTACTGGTTGGAATTGGAAAATTCTTTTAGTGTTGGATAGTCCATTTCTTGAGGAAGGCTATAGGCTATATAACATCACGCTACGACCAACAGGTGCTGAGCAGCGCGGGTGAAACCGTGGGGAACAGCTAGTCTTTCTATATTTAGCAAAAATAATTCAGTTTTTTGACATCCCTACATTTAGGACAGACTAGTTTTTTTATTTATTTATTATTAATAAGTAGTGAACTGACACTTGAATTTTGTAAATATATACAAGTTCAAATACCGTCACCGGTGAAATTTTTTGAGCTTTAATAGAAAACTAAATTAGAACCATTTGTTAATTCATAGTAGCAGTTGGCAAGACGTTGTCCCTCGTAAAACGTTTAAAAATAGTCCAAAATTATTCCGCAACATGAAACTAATACATAGGCTACGTGCTACTTTCCCGGTTTCACGGCAAAACATGGTGACCGCACAAATGTCGTTACCACACTGCAACCGTGAGATAATGGAATGAAACTACTTAGCCCCCTCATGCTCTTTCAAATTTCCGTCGGTATATGGAAGTATAATTAAACCAGAAAAGGAATGTGCTTCGGTTATCTTCATGTTTCCGAATTAGCGTGAATGTCGCGCCAAAACAAACAAACCGTTTAATGTTTCTCATGCAACACTTCGTAGTAATTAATGCGCCTATGTATCATTACGTGTTTGTATAAAATTTTCTCGCTGTTAAGTTACCTTACTCATTGGTCACAATACATCATCTTTATTGGTACAAAAACACACATGACAAATTGTATTTCATACGTAAATGCAGTTATTTACACCACTAATTTAGTTGTGTTGTCTAACGCCCATCTCCAAGAAGGAGACAACAGCGTTCCAGATTCCAAGGTAAAATTTAATATTGTTGGTTAAAATGGAAAAAAAAAATCATCTATAAATTTTAAGGTTTTTTTTGCAAACGGTTATAGAGTAACTAGCTGTTCCACGCGGTTTCACCCACGTTGCTAAGCACCTGTTGGTCGTAGCGTGATGTTATATAGCCTATAGCCTTCCTCAAGAAATGGACTATACAACACTAAGAGAATTTTCCAATTCCAACCAGTAGTCCCTGAGATTAGCGCGTTCAAACAAACAAACTCTTCAGCTTTATAATATAAGTATAGATAAAATCTATCATTATATTAGTTGTAAGCTGTATATTATTAGATCTCATTATTCGTATTTTATTAAAGATGTTCGTACGGTGATTTATTTCGAAGCGCATACTCTTTCTTGGACATCTGTATGTCTTAACATGTGTGCATCCGGCCGTTACTCTTGGAAATGTAGTGATACTTTTATTACCTGTTCATCTCCGTTGAAATACCTTACAAAGATGCTGTTGTGAGTTATTTTATGTACTTGAGGTGTTTAGTTTTTTGTGTGTTTTAGTTCAACAACATGTTAAGACAAAATGACAGACTACTATTATACAAACTTAAATCCTTTATTTTATGCTTTTTTGTGGATGGGAAATCATTATCAATCAAATAGCTTTCTCTGGTGTGGGCGGAGCGGGGCGGAGGCGAATGTCGGACGTGTACTGACCCACCCATGTTCCTTCTGTTGCCCCTTATGTTCCCAGGCAGCGGTATCTCTTTCGAACAACCTGCAACCTCGCCAGGATTTATTTAATGCCTTGCTCCTCATTTGGAATTCTGATTTTCGTTATGTAAAATAAACTTCTTAGTAGATAGTTACGTGTATTGACTGGTTTTACTTTAGAACTTCATTATTCTCCAAAAAGTATTTTATTGTGACTTCGTCATCATATTTGTAAAAATCACTAAATATAGGAACGAGTTGGTTTTATTTGATTACTTACTGACTAAAAAGGGTACACAACTTATGTTCAGAAACTAGTACGCAGACATGGCAAAATTTTGCAAACGTCAGCAACAAAGAATCAGACTTAATAATCGACCAGGCAGCGATCACAAATCAAAATTAACTTTCTCTTGACCTTGAAAGTTTTTTTACTCCCAATACTGAAAGGACTTAACCTATAATATCTATATTAATATTATAAAGCTGAAGAGTTTGTTTGGTTGAAAACGCTTATCTCAAGAAGTTATACTTCGAATTGAACAATTGTTTTATTGTTGAATTTACCCATTAATCCAGAAAAGCTTTGTAATATTATCACTACGGCATATAGGAGCACTGAACAGTGGGTGAAATTGTTAAGCAAATCCAATAATATCATAAAGGGGTAAAGTTTGAATGTTTACTTGTAGAGTAATCTGCAAAATTCTTCATTCATCTTAAAAAATCCATACTTTAGGCTGCATTATCCGCCGGGGTGGCGGGTTGACCCGGAACACAAAGAAGGGCAAAAGAAGCATCATAAATGGATTTTAGTCAATAAAAGTCCGACACTCCCGTATTCCTGAAGTTATTTGATAAATTTCCATACGGAAAAAAGGCTGCATTACCCGCAAGTTTGAGAAGCTATATTCTAAGCGTTCCCTTGTAATAACTACCAACAATGACGCGACAAAACCGCTGGCAAAAGCTAGTCTTCCATAATGCAAAATACCTTTCAAACAGTACAATACAAACCGACTCTGGTCGGTCAATCAAGCCGCGAGACTTAGTACTCTCTGGGGCTATATATTATTCAGTCAAGGTAGTTGCCGTGCCACCTTAAGTAAAGAGCTGAAACACTCATGTTATTGAAATTTGACCTACTTACTAACCCCTTTTAGCGTAGAAAACCGAAACAATATTAATATTGTCGCCAGTTCTTTGGGACAATGGTGGAGGAGGAGATTAGTTGGGCCTCTGAAGGGATTTTCCGGGATTTTCACTTGATTGAGATAAACACGCTTATGTACTATGAAGATTAGTTATAGAAGCAGGCGTTACTTTGCAAAATATTTAGTTTTAATACGACAAAAAATATCTAGGCATCCTGCATCCAAGCCTGAATCTTTTCTCAAGTAATTTGAACAAAACTTCATATTTAAGCTTAGCCATTCTTGTGTCAATGATGTTTCGCCGCCTTAGTTTTCCACACGTGCCTAAAAGATATATCTGCAAAGCGGAGGGACCTGCCAGGGCCACCGCCTACCGGGGTTGCGGGTTGTGCGAAAGAGATACCGCGGCCCCGGAACACAAAGAGCAATAGAAGAAACATGGGTGGGTTTAAGTTACTACAAGTCTGAAACTTCCCCCCGCTTCGCCCAGAGCGGGGAAGTTATATGATAATTTCCCATACTCAAAAAAAAGACATACATCTCAAATTTTTCAGATTCATGTGCGTATTGTAATCATCGTGTTAATGTTTCGCTGATTGCACTTGCTTTAGTGGGGAAGAGCATGCCTAACAGAGATTTCTAGACGGCAAGTTAGCTAAGTTACAGGTTAATGGACGGTAAGGAAACTCTGACACTAGATTAGTCACACGATAAAGAGGAAGAAGATTGTAAAGTTCAACCAATAAGCAGGCTTTTTTGCCTATTGGAAATCATAACTTCCCCCGCTCTGGGTCGGGTGGGGAAGAGTGTCTGACTTTTACTGTCTAAGCAGGCTGCAGTTTCGACAAAAAATCAAAATATTCTAAGTTTGATTATTTTCAGAGTATTTTCTAATTATTCTATATTTTTATATCATAAATAAATAATATTCCATTCCAGTGAGAAGTTTCATAACCCATTCCTTGTAGCACATACAAACCAGAGCACATTTTAATTAAAGTTATAAAACAACTTCACAAGGAGAACATTCATAAAGTCTTCAGAGCTCGTAATTACTTTTAAAATCTGGCACCGCCCCCGCTAGAGAAATGATAAGCGGGCCATTGCTCCCCATTGTCCTGCCGCAGCAGCTTCACGGCTCTCGCTTCAACGTACAAAAGACCACCAAACATAATTGTGGCTCAATTAAAATACACCCGCATTACGCACACACATACAACATCGACTTACAGTTAGGGTTTTCAAAATAGAAAAACTTTACTCGACCCCAACTCACAACTCACTTTTCGTGAGAGAATGGAAAATGCCAGCTGTCTCAAATGTGCAATGGCAATTCAATAACGCCTGAAAATTTTGAATTAGGGAAATCGAATCCCAAAACTCTAGTAGAAGAAAGAACTCAAGTAAAAAACCGGCCAAGAGCGTGTCGAACCACGCTTAGTGTAGGGTTCCGTAGTTTCCCGTCCGTCACAATAAGTGTTCCCAGTTATGAGGCCAACCGAACAATTCGGTAATACCCGATCCAATGTAATAAGTACCTACAGCGCCATCTCTCGGGGAATTGGGTTACTAATTAATACAAAGACGTGCAATTTCGGTGGTAATTTTAAAACCGATTTCAATAATTCTTTTTTTGTTTGATAAAAGATACGTTCAGGATAATAAAATATGTAAACAAAGTTACAAAAAATGCTTGCATATACGATTATACTACAAACTTAGTCCAGAAATTATTTTGTCTTTTTTGTACAAAAACTGTTGTGTCAATCAAGTTCAAAATAATTTTCATAGAAAGTCCTTATAAAGTTCTACTTTTCAGATTTTTTTCATATTTTCTAAACTTATGGTTCAAAAGTTAGAGGGGGGGGGACACATTGTTTTTTACTTTTGGAGCGATTATTTCCGAAATTATTGACATTATCAAAAAATGATTTTAGTAAACCCCTATTCATTTTTAAATACCTTTCCAACAATATATCACACGTTAGGGTTGAAATTCAAAAAAAAAAACACTTGCCACTTTACATATAGGGTGGCTACCCTAATAAAACATTTTTTTTTTAATTTTTATTTTACCACTTTGTCGGCGTGATTGATATACATATTGGTACCAAATTTCAGCTTTCTAGTGCTAACGGTCACAGAGATTAAGCGAGGACGGACGGACAGACAGACATGGCGAAACTATAAGGGTTCCTAGTTGACTACGGAACCCTAAAAAGGTTTCTTCAAAAATATTGCAATCAAGAATTTGTTTTAATACCAAGTAAAACAAACTTTTCATTGAATGTTTGAATCAGCAGCATCCGGCAGCCCTACCTTTACCGCAGCAATTTAATGACAGGCAGTTTAATAAGCGTCGCATAATTCTAGGTCGTCTGTTCAGGTCTTAAAGTCGCGAAATCTCCGTAATAAAATCTATAATGTCGTGTCATCAAACAAATCGTGGTCTCACCTAATCTTACGACCACTTTAAGACGTCTGAAAATTTCATTCTGGCGATGGCACTAAAATAGATAGGCATTTTTATACGTCGTAAGTTGAACGATCCTGTTTTTCTCCCCTTTATGAAAATTCAGGAGGCACGAGGTTGTAACACGAAATTCAATTCTCAATTTTGTAAAGAGCACACGGCGAAGCATGAATATAGAATATGCATTTCCTGAAACACAAACAATGGTGGCCAAAATGTAGATAAAGATATTTGAATAGCACTTTCCTTGGCTCGAATTGTGTGACCACCAGCACTGCAGTGAACTCTACCTATATAAAATAACATTTCATATAACAGGGACCGCATCATAAAATAATAATTTATTAAAACGGTCAACTCAGAATGGCGTGAGCTTTGTCGGGGTCGTAAACTCACAGTAACCACAACTGTCACGTTCAAAAAGCATTTTCGACGTCGAAAATAGAAATTAACTCGACGGTCATTCAAATAAAGCTGGGCACGTATTCTGGAATCAATACGCGATGTTGAGGCTCGTCGTGATTTCCCATTATTGGGCACATTCTTGGGAATATTGTCACGTTGTCGCCGCCGTACTGGCAAATGGCCTATTCCGTGCATTCCCTTGAGCGAGCGCGGACAACATTATCAACGTTTGTAACAGCTTTTGCGCACGATAGTGTTGAAGTTGAGGCATCTGGGGGTCGATTCTACAAACCGCGTTATACTTAAGAGAACGAAAGACGTATTAGACTTTACGCGACACTCCTTTTGTCTAAACTTACTTTGATGCTTCAGAGCAATGAAATGAAACAGCTTCATTTCGTATCACCCGTCTTACTGTTATATCAGCGAGGGTTTGTTTTATCAGCCACATTCAGAATATAACATTTCAAATCGATTTTAGTTTTCACTTTAGACGTTCTTAGCTCTTAGAACAACACCCTCGAGACGAGTTCATCTTTCAAATGTATTTCAAGCGCATTGAAATTGATGGTTTTCTAAAACTAAAATAATATTTTCATACAAATAATAGTAATTGGCTTATGTTTTTTGACGTTCTATTTTTTGTTGACTTTTATAAAATCAACAGCATCTTTATAAAATCGTTGTTATGATAAATATACAATATTAAATCACTTCTGTTATCTCGTTACCACAAATCGTCTAGTTTTTTCAGAGATTGCATTGTTATTTCCTGAAAAAACTAAACACATGTTTTACTAACCCTTTTACTGGCTTTTACGCTACTACTTTGTCAGAAACAATTTATGTAAGCCTTTTTTGGATCCTACACTTCAGGATGGAAACATTTTTCCTGAAAAGTTCTCACAGTTAAATTGTAATATGACTAGTCGTGGAAAATATTGCTCCGTACAATAAATTCCAGAAACAAGCGACTCTTTAAAATTACTACAATAATTAATAATTCATATTCCTCTATATTGCAACAATTTAAATGTCTATTTTAGAATTTATTAAAGAATAAAAATAATATGCAACTAAGGCTACGAACGCACTCACGAGTGGCTTAAGCGAATATCAAAATGAAACAAACATGCTATGATTTTCGTGACCGGCCGTATTGCACGTTTGGAGACTTAACAAGCCATCCTGTCAGCGCGTACGTAACCTTACTGACAACTAATACCAGTAGTCAGTATTATACTGTACCTGTCGATCCGGGTATTTGTTGAATTCTCTTGTTTATATAATTTTGTGAATAATTATTGATTTTATTTGTTTATTGTGATGAGAGGTTTTCGTTTTATAAATTTTTTGATGATTGGCCGGCGGCAGTTTGAGTACTTAAAGCGACACCAATGTCCTTTTTTTGGTATTCTTCGTCGTGTTGTTAAGCTCCTTAAGTTTGGGGCCGAACTACAAGATAACTGACAAACAGTTGCACTGACGGGACTAGTCCACTTAAACCTGTGTGGTTCTTTCTTGATAAGACCATCTCAGACACTAATCTGCATAGTAATCATGTAAGTTCAATTAAATAAGTCCTTGCAGATTTTTGTCTGGACCTTAAAAGAAAATAATATGACCTTTGACTTTCTTTCGGCTGTTTCATCTGACAATAGTCGGGTAAGAAACGCTATGTAAGAGTGTTTGTAAAAAAGTATTTACAAAATAAACATCATAATTTTTTATAAATGCGAAGTAAAGTGTCAATCAGAACCACTTAAAAAAAAGTTTTATATGTATGAATGCTAATTTAAAATTACGGTTTTTTATTATTTGTTATTTTGATCTCTTTTTACCAAAGAGGTTAAATTCATACAACGAGTATAATATTACTTCAAATTTAGGTTTTTCTCGTATAAATTTACCTTCAATACAGTCAAGAATCCATTGTTAATACCGAACTGGCGAACATCGGTACACGTAGCGACAACAATTCAAAGAACGTAGTTTTCGAACACCGCTACCACTGGAATAGGATTAGCAAATCCGGAGTAAGGATTTGTCAAACAGTAGAACAGAATTTGGACTAGTAGTTTTTCACTAAAACTGCCGAAGTGATGCTGAAGAGATGCTACAGTATCTTTAGAATATATTCGGAGGTAACCTAAAAGGATAGATTTAACGAACGTGATTTGAATATGAACTTGTAATAGACTAGGCATTCCACCAGCCCATGTTGATCACGGGTAGCAGCCATTTTGAAATTTAATGACCCAAAAATGATTGTTGAAGATGAAATGACAGAATGAAATTCGAAATATGAATATTTAAAATTAAAAATCAATTTTGATCCAAAAGCCAAGAGGTTGAAGCAACAGAGGGGGTGGAATACCCACTCTGTTACAAACTGATTTATAAAGTTTAAGGTTATGTGTGAAAGTGTTAATGGCAATAGACTCACCCCTATGACATCAGACTCAAACAAGTTAATAAGTACACATCTGTCTTAACCTTTGGAGATTACAGGCTAGTTGACTGAGCCTGCCTTGAGCTTACTCCTAATATTATTAAGGATTTATTATTAAATCCGAATCGAATGAATGAACCGATTTTGATTAATTTTGGTACAGAGATAGTTGGAACCCTAGAAATGGACTTTTAGGGTTATATTTTTTTAAAAGTGAGAAAAGATGGCGAAAGAGGGAAGAAAAGGGGAGAGAAAGATATTTTTTTTTTTCGATAATCTCGCGGCTTAAAGTCGCGGGCGGAAGCTAGTAATTATAGTCTAAATTATTACCTACTTTATTCAAACATTATTTTTACTACTTTTGTTTTTTACTACCCATGCTCAGAGGTTTGACCCGCTGCTCTGATCCAATGTGTCGTAACATGATTTTACAAAAAAAAAATACAAAATAGTTTATTGTTTCAATAAAAATTTTCATTACATGTTACGTGTTTAGAGCCTACTTTTAGGCAAACAATGCCTGTATTAGCAAGTTCAAAGAGATTTTAAAAAATATACACGTTATTAATTTCGTGAAAAAATGCCTAATGCAGTTTTTTTGTCAATCGCTTTTTCCCATACAAACTTTGCCACTCTGTTTCACCCCCTGAGGGGCTGAATTTTGAAAAATACCGTCCAAAAAAGTGTAAAAAGTGAATTTGTTTTTTTATATATAAATAGTTTATACTGTTGAAAGTATACACAACGTCACTTTTCTGACCCAATTTATCACACATTCACAAGTGAAATAATAAATGAAACTTTTTTAAACTAAACTCACGTCTCCTCTACACTCCGAAACTCAAGTAAAACAAGGTGCCTATGTCACCACAAACACGCCGTAAGTGACACTTAGCTCTGAGACTATCACGAGGAATTCAAACTCGCTTTGTAAACAGAATTATTGTTAAAGACTTCGTCATGCTACTAGACCTGACACGTGTATCGTATGAACGAAGTCCTTGGCTTTTATACTTTTGCATATTGTATGACTGTGTCTGTCGACGGGTGGCCACCAGTTACATACCGAGTTTCGTCCCTGCCTCGGAAAGCATGTTAAGCTGGTGGTCCCGGCTGCCATTTGTAGATATTTGTCAGTCGTTACAGGTAGTCAGTGTCCCGAAAGTCTGATAACCAGTCTTACCAAGGCGTATTGTATTACCCAGTACAAATAGGCAGTCACACCATGTAAAATAATGGTATTCTGTTAGCTGCGTCCGGTTAGACTGGAAGCCGACCCCAACATAGTTTGGAAAAGGCTAGGCACATGATGAATGAACGTGAGCTTCATAGAAACAAGGTAAGGAGATACCGTGAAGGATGTTTTCAGTACTTTTCTAGTAGGATTATCTCTGACAGAGGCTTTTTCGGACAAATACCACCATACAGAAGAAACAAATATAATAAAAAATGTAAATTTGTCTTCCCCAAATAAATAAAATGGTTACTTAAGATGATAGAGGAAATAAATAATTATTTTATTAATTAAAATGGAAGAGAATAATGAAGTTTTCATTACCGCAAAAGTATGAAATCATTTTGCACTACACCACTTACCTGTCATAGGAACATTTTATTGATCAATATTTAAAATAATTACCGGTTGCAGTCATCTTTTACCATTATCAACAAATAATTGAAATATGCATCAGTTAGATAATAAAAATATTTTTTGTTATCGGACAAAATCCGTAGTACCCAATAGAAATAAATGTGAAAACAAAATTTAAAAAAAAATATACTAAACACAACATCAAAAGAAAAAACAACAGCAATTATTTGCTTACAAGTTCCCAAATGACGTCATACCTACATTATTTAAATGCCAAAATCTTAGGACCTTACTAAAATATTTAAAAATTAATAAGGACCTTTAAAGGCCAAAGCTTCATTAATATTGCATTAGCCTTAAATAGTGCTATTTTGATATACAGTCGGAGCAGTCGTAGGCGTTAATGTTAAGAGCATACAACCATAAAATTCACTCAGAAGTCAAATTTATAATTCCCGACAAACAATAAAAAAATAAAGTGCTTAAATTCTAGATAAAAAATTAACGCCAAATGATAGGGTATTTTATTCAAGTGTATGGTTTTAAAATATTTGTATGGTTTTTTCATAAGAACAGTTTTTATTCAAGCCTTTTTTAACTGACGGTCGACGAGCTACGCATATGCCAGACCCTAGGTAAAACCGTATATGATAAACTTTTAAGTAACGATTTTACTTTAAATAAACAATGACATTAACTAACAAATAATGAATATCAGAAATGAGCATTATCAAAGTGGACAGCTTCTTATCCTTACTAATATTATAAAAGCGAAAGTGAGTTTGTTTGTTTGCTTGTTTGTTTGTTACCTCTTCACGCTTTAATGGCTGAACCGATTTCGATGAATTTTGGTACAGAGATAGTAAGGAACCAGGAGACGGACATAGGCTAATATTTTTTTGAAAAAAGTGGGATGTGAGGGAGAAAGAGGGAAGAGAAGGGAAAACTTAGCGTTGCTATTACAAATCAATAAGGCGCAATGGGAACTGTGTTACCCCAAATTTAACGCGGGCGAAGCCGCGGGCGAAAGCTAGTAAAATCATAATTTGAGAAGAGATAAGAACCTGAGAGAGGAACCTGTCCTACTCTGCATTATAAATTACAATTGGATAATCTTTATTAAGGTGGGGCTACCAAACTGATACAAATTGGTCTAAAATAGCCACTTTGGCCAAATCGTTATCATTACTAATATTCGCTTTTATAAAGCGAAAGTGAGTTTGTTTGTTTGTTTGTAACGTCTTCAAGCCTTAATGGCTTAACCGATTTTGATGAATTTTGGTACAAAGATAGTTGGAACCCTGGAGACGGACATACGCTAACTTGTTTTTAAAAAAGTGAGCAATGATGGAAGAAAGGGGAAAAATTAGCATTGCTATTACAATAAATAAGGAAAGGCAAAAACTACAGGTAGCAGGTACCTGCAAATCAGGAAAGGGGAACTGTGTTACCCCGAATTTAATGCGAATGAAGCCGCGGGCAAAAACTAGTAGGATAATAATATGAAAATATATTACAATTTTTAAACTAGTCATTAACTAAGGGTTCATTATATTTACTGATTTTGTGACCATATTATACTAACGTGATTATTTTTAACGTGATTCATATTGATATCCTTTAATTATGTCGAGAAACTAATCATTTTATGCACCAATCAACCACTATCCCGTATAGTCGATGCTCGTTGGCCCCAGTAAAGTTTTGACCAAACTGAAACGAATACAGCGCGGGATGCAGTGCATTATTTTATTCGAAAATACGTTATTCATTTAAACAATCGATGCGCGAAGTCACGTCATGCATCCCACGCAGGACTCGCCTTTATGGTGCCAGAGCTTTAGGTAAAGTCGAAAAGTTTTCTCCGTGTCTTTTGCATAGAATGTGTTGACACCCAACTGTGAAGTCCGTTGGCACACTTAGATGCAATTTAAGACTGCTCCTAGTTTTATTTTCCACATTCCTATGTATATTTAATTCGGATAAATGTCTATTTCGGTACATTAACTTCGGTTTGCCTGTTGAATGCACTGTGGTTAAACTGGGAAAAAATAGTTTTGTGTAACTGTAATAGAAATAGAAATCATTTATTTGTTAAAATATAGGTATACAAATAATGGTGGTAAGTTTTACGACGTCCCGATACATTTTGCCCTACGGCATGCAAAATTATTTAAATATACAGGGTTATTTGTAAAACACCGACAACCTCGCAGGACTGTATTACTATCATCATAAACAACAACTTTTGTTCTATGATTTTTTACAAAATTTTATACATTTACCAAAATCAAATCATCAAGATTTCGTTGTCCTATCTAACACATTTCAACTCCGTCCGTTTGCTGTACCTACATACCTACACTTGCGGCGCACTGTCCCCGTAGGTACGTTTGCTTCGCATAGATTTCGTAACATTTAGAACGTTCAATTTAAATATTTTTATTTTTGTCTGAAAATCTGATGAACTAAAATATGATAAATGTTTAAATGTCATAGAACAAAAGTTGTTGATTATGATGCTGGTAACATGGTCCTGAGAGGGTGCCGGTGTTTTACAAATAACCCTGTACATTTAGTAGACGAACATTTAAGTTTAAATAAACATATTCTAATAGGTACATTAAATTAAAAATAACAACAAATTAAATTACAAATGTCAACGAATTAAACTACAAATGTCAAAAACTTAAATGGCACAAGTCTTAATCTAAAATCTTAATAATTTAATTTAATTAAATCAATGAATGAATACTACTAACCACATGTAGTTTACATCTTATCACATGCTTTATTGCACACCAATATTTAATGACAACTGTTTTACAATATTGCGTATTGTATCTAATCAAAATATTTTATTTCTCCAAAGCCTAATACATGGGTACTTAAAAAAGTCGAGAAAAGGTGCACGGTTCGGGTTGGTCGTTTTCTATGGAAAAGAATCGGCAAGAAACTCCATAGTTACTCTTTTAAGATCATTTCGTTCTACAATATTGTTTTTACAGCATTAGTACTTAAGTATGAGAAGACTAAAGTCATTGATTTCTTTACTAAACGTAAATAAGATAAGAAGTTAACAAGCGTCCAGTAATCTACAAGGAAATTATAATTACAATGTCCGTTTTAACGCTTACTTGGACTAAAATATACACAAACATACTTACTACACAAACATTTAAAATAATGGTGTGTAAATACTTCAATGCTTTACACATTGTTAAATATGGATGTTATAATATTTTGCCACTAACAGTAAATTAAAACTCTACGACTAAACAACCATCGTGTAAATTAATCACTATATTGCCATTATTAATACGTATTAATCGCAATATAGTTATGAACTTACATGATGGTTATTTATATAATTAGATAGACACCTATTTTAAATTAAATTAAACAATTCTTAGCAAAACCCCTACTTTCGCTGACAAAGAATTCAAAGCCTTAAACTTATCATAATTAAACCTAAATTAATTTCAGTCTAGATTCCTCTGCCAAGCATTCATCTCACTAAATAAGTCAAAGCAATATTAAACAGTAAATTTAATTACAACCAGCATTCACATTATAATGCCTTTGTCATCAATTATAAACAAGATAAACAGAATTGCAAATCGTTTACAATGTCCAAGTTGACACGCCCTAACTCAACTAAAATGTTGTTTGCAAAACTAATTCAATTCGAACTACGAACACTTTTATTTCGTCATTATTTTGCGAAACATTTAGTCCCAACGAGACTAAACTGAAACAGTGTTGCCTCAAGAGAATAATTTTGTTTTAACCACTAACGAAATATTCCTTTTGCGACTAACTAGCCTAATGTCGCCCCCAGGCTGAATGCGGTGCGCAGCGGGTTGAATATCACAATCCTTTCATAAAAGAGATTTTGTGTTCATATTGATGCATAAAATGTCGAGCTTGAAATAATATCCTTTTGTCTTTGAGTGTCCTTGTAGAGTAAGGTTTCTTTTTATATTTAAACAATAAAAGACGGTCCCAAGCCGTTGTTCTTGTTAATTAAATTAAAACAGATATCAAGCAAGTAATATGAGTTTAATATTATTTTAGCGAGATTCAAATTTCAATTTTACGGTGATTTATTTAAAAATAATCTCGTCACATTTTATTTTTTACAGACACATCTATGCGTACATTTATTTTAATTAAAATATTGTTTTTCTGTATTTCATTTTCCAATCAACTTTTCTTTTAAACCAGCTCAAAAACGGGGTTTCTAAATCATGTTGAACCTCAACTGCATACGAAACAAATTTTATAATATTTAACCCGAATCTCCAGTGGAAAACAACCATATATTTTTGTGGTTTTAGATAAACATAACCTTATTCTCTATTAATTCATAAGCGGTTTTAGACTGTACGCTATTTGCCCATAATACTCACAACAGATTCCAAGTAAGGAACACAATATCGCACAAGATCTACTCTCCAAAATCCTTAACGAAATACGAACACACCAAACTTCTACGAAGCATTCCTGTCTTACAAGTAAACAGCGGCGGCCACTCAATAAATCAGATCAGCAAGTATTAGAAACTCGCTTTGCTCTAAAATCACCGATAACAGCACAAAGCAACTATTTCGAGTCCCGGAGTCCGGGAGTCCGGAGCCCGGGACTCTCGTCTTTATGTCCGCGACAGGCGCATTGTTTCGCCACTGAAATCATTGTTAAGTGACTATTGAATACCTATATTTAGTGAAGCTTGGTGTATTTGGGTGGAGTGAACTAGTTTTGTATTTGGAAACTATTCCGTGTCTTAATGTATCTTAAATTATTGTACAACTAGCTGGCGCCCGCGGCTTCGCCCGCGTGATGATCCAAAAAAAGTATCCCTTGTGTTATTCCAGACTATACCTCTGTGCCAAATTTAATCAAAGTTCGTTCAGCCGTTCTGACGTGAAAGAGTAACAAACATTCATACATCCATCCATCCATCCTCACAAACATTCGCATTTATAATATTAGTATGACACATTTTAAAATACACTCTGGAGCAATGAATCCGGGTCACTAAAGAAACCTTTCAATCTCGGAGACTAAGAATGCTATCTTAATCAAATAAATTGTGTTTGATAAACCACATGATACCCCTTAATCATATCTACAACCCGACTTCACCTATGACTGTGTATAGGCCTCTCTGCTTATGTCAATTTTACACGTCTTAAAAAGTACGAAAATATGCGTCACCACCATGCGACGGGACCACGGCGCTGGTTTTAGCATAAACTGGAGGTAGAAGTCGATAGCCATTCGGTATATCATTCTGTCGTTTTCAAACGATTGAAAGAAACAGATCGATGATTTTAATACGTAACATATTGTTGCTGACCCTACACGATAAAATAGTTAATTTGTAGTTTTGCATTGCCTTTTTACAGCCAGACTTCAGTATGCATTCGAGAAATTATTACCCAAGCTTTAAATCGCAAAACGCGACACTATTAATGATGTTAATGATGCAATTCAACGTAATTATCTTTACAACACTTACAACACACACAGTTAATTAAAAAGAACCTAACTTAAAAGGAAAAAAGAGGGACTATGAATACCAACAGTCGTGAAAAGTTTCAGGAAGTCAAGGGGCTATTCATCTTGTTTTAAACAACCCCTAATAAATATTATTGTTAAGCTTGATGAGAACAAACAAAAATTTTTCAAGTGTACACCTTCCTCGTGGCCTTATTTAATTAAACGAGGACGAATTTTGTGAAAATATAAAGATTTTTCTTAATAACTACATAATGTATTTTCATCACATTTAGTTGTTTGAATTTTTTGTTTGTTTTTCATGACTGTCCAGAAATCGTATAATGAAACTCAGTGTTATAGATTCCTTATTTGAACGTCCCAAAAAAAAAACCACGAAGAAATTCAGCAGCAGAATATAAACATTTAATTATAACTTCCATCTCCATATTTCCCATTTCATATTTTCTATATTAGGACCCTTACGTAAATGCCAAGACGTCGAAATATCGGTACCTACCGAAAACTTTGACTTACGTATTCTGTAATACGTAAATAAAACGAGTCCTAACGCCGTAATGAAAACTAGATGAGGGTATCACTGCCACCGAACACATTCTGTGGGTCATTTCCTTACCCTTTGGGTTTACGTCTTGAACGAAACTTCTATATTATGATTGCCTTTACAACTATACTACTGTATACTAGTTGCTTCATGGCACCTTACTCGAATCCTATTTGGTATTCTGTGACGAAGGTTTATCTTGAGGCGATGACCTAACACAACTGGCATCTAACTATAGAAACAATGCTACTTTCGAAATGCGGAAGCGAACTCACGATATATGGGCAACCATGCCTGACCACCATGACCATACAAAATGAAGCACATTCCATACAACCAATCTTATCAAACCCAACAGGTCTGATAAGATTGGTTTGGTTTGACTTCGCAGTTGGTACTAATAGCACAAACTAGACAAAAACATGAAACAACAAAATAAGTATGATTAAATTAAATCAGTTACAATTCGTACAAACGTTTCGTCGAAAAATATTTTAGTCCAACAATTTTATAATACCGAGATAGGAACGTCTTGAGAGCATAAAGCGGGCAGCCAGGGGCGAAGAGGCAAAGCGGGTACAGCCTATTCAAATCCTCGCGGGTCGGCCATATGCTTCCGGATCCCCGAATACTCCCGAAGACATCTGCGGCCATCCGCAAACCCAATTTAATGCCTCACGAAATCTTCACAAAATAAATGGAAAGAGTATCCTTCTCACAATACTCTCAAATGTAGGCACTCATAAAACGGACGACGAAATAATGTTTTGTGTAAGAATGTTAAGTTTGTATGAAATGTGGCTTTAAATAGATTTGAATATAATGTTTGGGAGACTGAATTTAATGGCAATAGGCATTATAAAAGACTATATTTTTTTTTACGTTTATTAATTTCAAATGAATAAATTCTTATCGCTGAGGATTGACAGTGTCATCGAGGTCGATCGCGGCGTAGATGACTTTTTGATCATGTTTACGTGGCTAATATGGCCAGTAATCGTAGGAGTTTTTCGAAAAACTGGGGGCCATTGCCAGCAGTGGGACACGATGTAGGCTAGTAACCATAAAAAGTTCTTAAGCAATCAGCTCAAACATTAATCCGCTAAAGCACCTAATGAATAATAGTCCATTACTTAGCTTATCTGTAACAATATTCACGATCAGCACAAAACTTCAGAAACAAGTTACAGCATTCCTAACTCAACTGATCAAATAAGTAAATAGTTCAACATTATGAACAACAACTAACATATTCAAGAATCCCAATCCAATCTGTTGTTTCATAGAGGTCGGTAAAAACTGGAAGTTAGTATTAAATGAAATTTCTGAAGCGTATCATGCAAGCGACCTGAGCGGGACTCGGGAGCCCCAGCAAATCCATTCCATGAGGATTTCCGCAGCGCCCGGTACTCAGCGAGACTTATGTTCGTGAAAAATTTAATTTAAAAAATAACTCCGGCAGGCGTTCTCTGTTATACTAACATTATTCTTTGAATAAACGGACTTGAACTTTGGCTCCTGCGGGGGAAAGAGATACCGCGGCCCCGGAACATAAAGGGCAAAAGAAGGAACTCGGATGCGGTTTAGTCTGCAAAAGTGTGAAGTTTTTCGATGATTTCCCAAAACTAAAAAATAAGTGTGATTTGGTTTTATTAGTGCAATTAAATGTAGCAGTAACAATGTAAGACAAATTTGTTGAATCTGTTGTCACAAACTAAACTAAAACTACTTACTCTTAAAATCACAAAAAAAAATGTTTATTTCTGTCAACCGACGATTATTGACGACCGATAATTTAGTTTATGGCAATTATAAAATGGCAATCTCGCTATTTTGAAATTCAAGTTTTCACCAAAAATTATGGGTGTCAAGCTAAATCGGACTATCTTTAATCGCGACTAAAATAGTGTGGAATAAATTAAATGTTACTAAGGCATGTCATCTAAGGATGACATGCCTTAGTAACATTTAATTTACTATAATATTATAAAAGCGAAAATGAGTTTGTTTGTTTGTTACGTCTTCACGCCCACATGGCTAAACCGATTTTGATGAATTTTGGTACAGAGATAATTGGGACCTTGGAGACGGACATAGGCTACCTTTTTTAATAAAGGTGAGAAATGAGGGGGAAAGAGGGAAGACAAGGGACTACTAGCTTTGCTATTACAAAAATAGGTGCAAGGACAAAAACTACAGGTAACAAGTACCTGCAAATCAGGAAAGGGGAACTGTGTTACCCCGAATTGAACGCAAGCGAAAGCGCCGCGGGCAAAAGCTAGTTTTTAAATAAGTCTAGTTTAATCTGGTGGTTCATCAGAATCGGCAGCAATAATTATTTTTATTTACTTAATTGTCTATTCAATGGCTACACCCATACCCGCAAATAAAAATCTATAATAAAATTTTCTATGTATTTATATATGTATTTATTAATAATGAAATTGATATTTCCTGTCACGTTGCACCTACTATGTTTTTGTCTCTGCAACACCCTAAAGTTGACTGGTAGAAAATACCCAAGGCATTAAGTCCGCCTTTGCACAATGTTTTTTTGTGCATGAAGATTTATAAAATAAATAAAAATGTGACTCCGTAAAAACCTTTCTGCCACAGTTAATTGCTCTACCCCAAGCTGATAGAAAACTTTTTAATATTAATACGTTAGTTAGAACCAAGTCTTCAAAAATAAAAGAAAGTAAGTAATACCTCATTTCGCTACGAAAATGTAACGGGAATTACTTGGTATACTGTTGCCAGGCGAGCTCGAAAACGTTATGGAAGGGTATCATACGAAATGTGAGACGTCACCCTCATTAATATGATAACAGCGTGATAGGTAACACGCCCCCAACGTACCCAAGACGTAACACAATAAGGGTATTTTCCACACGAGGCCTCCAAATTCTTCATCCGTCCCCAATACTCTGGACTAAATTGATAACGGTACTCCACCGTAACTAGCAATGAACGGAAATTGGATTAAGGTCTCAACAGACCTAGACCTTCAATAGAGCCTTTTTATTTTTCTAAAATGAAGCACAGACAATTTCAATGCGACTAGATAAATGATTCCCAATAAAATAAATGAGAAAAACCTATTTTCCGATGAGGGTATCTTCTTAGATTTAGTGAGAACACATTTACCATTTCTAGATATCTTTTATTGTGAAAAAAATTATGTTCTTTTCATAACTTTTCACGGTCTTGTGGAATTTCAGGAATATTAATTAATTTTGAAAGTTAAAGCAAAGATAACCACCAACTCAGATGGCCAACCACAAACTTTACTTGATTGAATTGGGCCCCTCTTCACCTCCCGCCCCCCTCCCAATTCAATCCGCTACGGTCCACTGTCACCTGCGGCTTTTTTAAATATTTAGAAATCGAATTTTTGTACTTACTTCGGTAAATTTCAGCAGTCGATAAAGAGCCAAAAGGGGAAAGAGTTGATTGATCTTATAAGGCTATAACATTTTAAAATATTCTTAACTAGTTTTTGCCCGCGGCTTCGCTCGCGTTAAATTTGGGGTAGCACAGTTCCCCTTTCCTGATTTCCAGGTACGTGCTGCTTCTAGTTTTTGCTCTTGTGCCTTATTTAATTGTAAGAGAAAAGTTCTCCCGTTTTTTCCCTTTTTATTAAAAAAAAATTGCCTATGTCCGTCTGTCCGTCAGACCCTGGGTCTCAACGATTTCTGTGCCAAAATTCATCAAAATCGGTTTTGTCATTTTGAAGACGTAACACAAAAAAACAAACAAACTCACTTTCGCTTTTAAGTAAGGATTTTTTTAAATAAGAATTTGACTTAGTTGCAAATAAAATTCTTTAAAACATCGTGAAAAACACCAGTTCAAATATAGTTTCCCAAGTAACCGATGAGCGCCAAGTTGCTCACGTTTTGAAAACTCGCATCTTTTTTAAAATTTATTTTGTGATAAACTTAAAGTAGAGATGTAGCTTGGGAACGACACACCTCACGGGCTTCGCCCAAGTATTTCTTCTATGAACTTTGTATGTGCTAATGATAGTTTGTAACTAGTTCTACATTGGTAACATTATAACGAACTATTGTTGGTAATACTGTTGATAAAGTTAGATTAAAAGAATGATAGAATTGCTAAGAACTCAGCGAAGACACTTCAAATGTGCATTTTCTCTTAGCTTCGCAATTAACCAGTGCAAGTTCAATATCAAGAAAGTAACGTAGTTTTATTATATCTAAACCCTGAATGCACATGTATTTCAATTTCAACCCATCACCGCATTACATTTCAAATTCAACCCCGTGTCACATTTCTATGTAAATAATATTACTTTTTTGTCACAGAAAGCGCGTTATAAACACGGCGGCCGAATATTTTCACACCGCACCATCGCCATTTTTCTTTCTCATACTTAGGATGATTTATTTTTCGTCCAGAAATTTATTATTCTCATTACAGTTAGTAGGTACCAAGTTCTGTTGGTGCACGTGACGCTTGAGACATGAGCTACACCGGCGGGAAATTAATTTAGAGCTTCGTTTTGATAACACTCCTTGGAGTATAAACAATTAAAGTAAATAATTTGAATAATTGGTCCTCATACCAATGGTCCTTTTGATTAAAAGTGAGCCGAGCAGATTTCCGGAGTTTAATTTCTAGTTTTTTGAAAAGAGTTTATATTGGAGATTGCAGATTTTGATTAAAACATCATTATGACAAATACTAGGTACGTGGATTTACAAAGCGTGTCTACGAAATTTCTTACCAGTTCTTCTCTGTGGAAAACTTTCTAGCTAACTGACTGAGTCCCTGACAAAATGCTTTGAGTGAAGTTTGTTTCATCAAATCCTGCTGTCTCTTTTACTCTCTCTCTGTTTCAATAAAGCCATCTGAGCCATCGAGGGCAATAGTGTCTGCAGATTTAATCAAAATAATTCGTCAAAGACAGAAATTACCCTCACAACGAATATCAAAACCTGCATCTTTCCTTGAATAACCTTACCATTACAGAACGACAACACGGTTGCTTACATTAAGATAGTAATAGTCTAAGGAAACATTCAAAGCCAAGCCACTGAATAAACACAGATGAATACCCTGGTAAAACGTGTTAGCTTTGAAACTACGTTATTTTGAAAAGGACGAGATGAATCCCCAGCAAGCTGATGTGTGTACAGTCCATGATATTGACTTACTGTCTGATGCATGGATAGGATATATCTGAAGCCGGATATTCAATTTTCAAGGCAAAAGGATACGTCGAATTCTATGAACGGTTTATACTGAAATTGGCTGGTGAGCAGATTAGCTACTATGCAGTGTGCTACATAGAACAGCATGACGTTATTATTTGAAACTTGCAAGCCAAAAGTTCTCTATCATCGTATTTATATCATCTTTTTTTGGTTTACAAGTTTGGGAAATTAGCAATTATTATTATTAATTAAATTAATTTTTATTATATGAGATGGTCTCGATTACGGAACTCTCTGGTTACGGTTCCGTACAAACTTGCAACATACTTGCACACGACCATATCTTTTGACTGCGTAGACTTATAAAGTTGATCTTTTCACAGCTTCAAACTTTATTACCTGATTTTTCGATACCTACACGCGTTCCTGAGATAAAGAGTCTTGACAGACAAAGTCCTGACAGACAGAGTCTTAACACACAGAGTCCTGACACACAGAGTCCCGATAGACAGAGTCTTGACAGACAGACGGATAATAAAGTGATCCAATAAGGGTTTCGTTTTTTTTTCCTTTTGAAACACGGAACCCTAAACAATATCGTCCGTACAGTTAGATTATTTTATTTTGTTTTATTTTTTTGCTTTTACAATCCTTTGTAATACGCTAATAAACTTCTTCAAATTTGTTTTTATTGTCTGTTACTGACTCTAGATATCTGTCGCCACTACATACATTTGACTCCCCTAACCTGCAGTACAAACTTTAATGAAACACCACAGCTTATAATAAAGCGTTGTTTTTATTCCGCAGACATGCAATAACGCGCAAAACTTTTCAAAATGAATAGAAACAGCTTGGGAACTTTGTGCAGTAAGATGAGCACTCGGGTACGGCGCACGTTTACAAAAATGTAATTTAAAAATAGCTCATGCTACAATAGACTGTATATACCGGAAAATTGTGAATTATTCGGACAGACATTTTGAATATTTCGACAATAACTTTAGCAAACTGCAGTTTTGTAATACACAAACGCCTGAATAAAATTGTGCCTACTACTTTTCAACACAATTAACGGCGCAGTTGGCGCAGTGGACTGCTGCGCTGCGTGTCGCGGGTTCGATTTCCGCACGGAACATTTATTTGTACGACCTACAGGTAGTTGTTTCGGGTCTGGCTGTTTGTGTATGTGAATTTAAAGGTTTGTAAACGCTTCCACATTCTGGCTAACATGCATGCATTTTTATATTAACTAAGTATTATAAGTACTATTACTTTATTATTATATTTACTTATAGTTATTTAGTTACTTTATATATGAAATTAAATTAAACAGATCTGAAACAGAGTAATAGCAGTCAGCAGTTCTCTTTGAGTGATTTTCATAAATCTTTGCTTATATAATACTAGCTGGCATGCGCGGCTTCACCCGCGTGGTGATAAAAAAATGTATCCTATGTATTATTCCAGACTATAATCTACCTCTGTGCCAAATTTCATCAAAATCCGTTCTGTAGTTTTGTCGTGAAAAGGGATCAAACAGACATCCATACTCACAACTTTCGCATTTAAAATATTAGTAGGATTATAAAAAAACTGGCTTTTGGTTAGCATAAAAACTGACCTATGCTGCATGCTGTTCTTATCATAGAAAAAATTCAAATTATCGCTTTACTAGTTGCGCTCCGCGGTTTCACTCGCGTGGTGATAGTTGCACAATATATTATCTTTATGAATTGTACCCTATGTGTTATTCTGATGTATTAGCTATATTATTGTAAAGTTTCATTAAAATCTATTCAGTAGTTTTTGCGTAAAAGAGTAACATACATCCAAACAAACTTTCGCGTTTATAATATTATATACAATAACTAGCGACCCGCCCAGTAGTCTAACCCGCTGCTCACCTCCTAAGAGTCATAGCGTGAAGTATTATACATACAAACATTCCTCTTGAATCATTCTACCTATTAAATAAAATCACATCAATATCCGTTGTAAAGCTTTAAAGATTTAAGCAAACATACAACATAGCAACAGACAGACAGCGACAGCGACTTTGTTTTATACTATGTAGTGATATATATTATATGTAGTAGGATTATGACATCTGTGGTGATGACAAAGAGCAAGGAGAGGTACTACAAAATGTACAAGCGCAGTCTCTGAGACAGTCTCTAATCTTGATAATTATGTTAAGTCCATTCTCGTCAAACCACAGGACGACTACCACAGCTTAAATAAACATTCATTAGGCTAAGAGAATATTCCAGAGAGAATAATAATATACAGTACGTTCGACAATCCTTGAAGTTAGATTATACACGTAATACATCTATGTGAATTCCGAGGTATTCTCAGGTATATTGCAGGCAGCGGTACACGTCCTGAAGTATCTATTACGTGTCTCGTGCTGGTGACGTTATTGTGTGTTTCGTCTCATACGGTTGTGGGATGAAATTGTAATATTCTCTGTTACAGTATTGATATCTGCTGGCTCTTTGTTTAGATGGTTACATTTTTTTTGTAAAGGCAATGTTTTTATTTAATCTTAACTAATATTATAAAAGTGAAAGTGAGTTTGTTACGTCTTCACGCCTAAATGGCTAAACCGATTTTGATGAATTTTAGTACAGAGATAGTTGGGACTTTGGAGACGGACATAGGCATTTTTTTAGAAGTGAGTAATGAGGGAAAAAGAGGGAAGGAATACATAAGGCCATACAATAAATAAGGCCCAAGGGCAAAAACTACAGGTAGCAGGTACCTGTACCGCCTGTACTGGCGCATAAAATTTTAGTTCCTCCTTATTTTTACGATATACCTCCTTCTTTACTCTTTTCAACTTTCATGATCTACAGACTGCGATTTTGTTCCAATATTCTATACGAAAATCCTCAACTCTTGAACATTTATAAAACAAAAACAAGCACATAGTTACTATCCACTAAAAAAATTCCCGAACGTTGACATACGACTGAAGGTATTAGATTCCTGGAATCCTGCATAATATGTTAACTTGAATATCGTTTCCTTTGAAACTTTCCGTATATGTACCTAATCCTTACTATTATTATAAAAGCGAAAGTGAGTTTGTTTGTTACGTCTTCACGCCTTAATGACAAAACCGATTTTGATGACTTTTGGTACTTACAGAGATATTTGGGACCCTGGAGAAGGACATAGGCCAACTTTTTTTTAAAGTGAGAATTGAGGGAGAAAGAGGGAAGAAAGGGAAAACTTAGCTTTGCTATTACAATAAATAAGGCATAAGGGCAAAAACTAGAGGTACCTAGCGGGTACCTGCAAATCAGGAAAGGGGAACTGTGTTACCTCGAAAATAACGCGAGCGAAGCCGCGGGCAAAAGCTAGTTACAATATATTATTTGCAAATGTCGACTGTCGCTACATCTGGGATTATTTTGAAAGCAAAATAATGACGTATGCCTCAGGGTACCACGTCATCCATTAGTGAAACACATTAAAAGCTGAATTGAAATTCGATATAGCTTATTATTCCTGTTAATTGATTTGATTGAATCATTTGCTTTTGGTCGGATGACAGATTAATTATTTGCGTAATCCGTCGATGATGACATAGAAAACTGATTTATTAACAACGATGTAAATGAAAACGTACTGGTATCTGATTGGTTGGTGACTAACAACCCTGTGTTGTTCCGCTGAATTAATCAATCAACATTAAATAATTATAACATTGTGTTGCGTTTGAATATTAATTTTGCAAATGACAAGGAAACAAGTTCCATTGTTGTGTAGTTTTGTACTTAATTAAACAGCTTTGTGTAATGTATTAATTATTTGTTAGGCATTTTCTTTTTTCGAAGTCCTTCTTTTAAAGGCACTCCGGGGAAAAGAATAGTCGAAATATTAATATCCTCTTTTGAAAATAGAGACGACTTGTATTCGTGAAATAACTTTTATTACAAGGCTTTGGTGATTTTTTAGAAACGGTTCCGTCATAAATACTTAAGAAACGACTTGTTTTAAGTAGTTACCTACATTTGAAAGAAGCGTTATAAAAATGTTTCTGTCGATTATTAACAAGTCTTTAACCGTTTTTTTGGAACGAAGTTCCTTATCACGCGTTGGGAAAGGGGGCTAGACGGAAAAAAATAAGACCAAAAGTTGAACCGCACTTTTTGCTATAGTTGTAAGCCGTGCGGCGTGCGCGTGTTTCTCTGTCTGTCTCTGTTTCTCTCTTACTCTATTTCTCTCTCTTTCTCACTCATAGAAAACAAGCCAGTTATTTTCGTTTCGTCTTTCTATTTCGCATTGAACAGTGTGGTGTAGCGACGATTGTTTTTGTTGAGTGTATGCAGGTTTTTTGTACATAATAAATAATAACTTCGTTACATGCGGGTGTCCCTTGACACCTCTTTAGTTTTTTTATATATTAAACTACAAGTTTCATTGAGTTGGTATTTAACAGCCACATGGCTAAAAATCAATAATACGGTAGCTCATTCATTGCATCTGATGACATATTTTAAGTATATGGTTTCAATTTCAACCCGATATCTCCACTCGTTCCCAAGATAAAGGGTCTTGACAGACAGACAGAGGGACGGACAACAAAGTGATTCTATGAGGCATGTTCGCATATTCACCTCATATATTTAACTAGCTTTCGCCCGCCTTAAATTTGGGGTAATACAGTTCCCCTTGCGTCTTATTGATTTGTAATAGCAACGCTAAGTTTTCCCTTTTCTTCTCTCTTTCTCCCTCACATCTCACTTTTTTTAAATATTAATTAGCCTATGTCCGTCTCCTGGTTCCCAACTATCTCTGTACTAAAATTCATCAAAATCGTTTTAGCCATTAAAGCGTGAAGAGGTAACAAAAAAACAAATAAACAAACAAACAAACTCACTTTCGCTTTTATATATATATATATATTATATATATAAAGTAAGGATTAACTAGCTTCCACGCGCGACTGCGTCCGCGTGGCTTAGTTACTTTGGGCTAACGCCAACTTTAACCCACGTGATAATCGAAAAAAATGTATCTTTCTCTCCCCTTATCTAACCGCTTTCTCCCCTTTTAAAAAAAAATTGCTTATGTCCGTCTCCAGGGTCCCAACTATCTCTGTACCAAAATTCATCAAAATTGGTTTAGCCATTAAAGCGTGAAGAGGTAACAAACAAACACTTTCGCTTTTATAATATTAGTAAGGATTAGTAAGGTTTTACCTCTCCGTTTCAGATAATTTTAGTTTAATTATCAACACAACACAAGTAAATAAAAGCAGAAATTCAGCCGTTTCGAATTAGGATCCCCGATTGGCAAACGCGACAAAGCCCGCAGTTGAAATCGGCGCTTAACGCATAGGCACGTAATGCAGAAATATGAGCTGTATATGGGCGATTGGATCGCCGCAAATTTCCCCCGAGGTTGGCTCAGTAAGCGCTCTGCACTGAATTTGTTTGCTCACTTATCATATCTGTACAGTTTCCAGCTAGTCATTATTAGCAAAATAAGTAGGGAAAGACCAATAAAACGGCAGCACGGGTCGATCTTTACGTTGAACCGCGCTTGCCTATATTCATCTATGTATGGGTGAGCACCCGTAACATACCGAATTTTGGAAAGCACGGTAAGTTGATCCCGATCGTTATTTGTAGATCTTTGACGATTGTTACGGGTAGTCAAGTGTCCCGAAAGTCACCTACTCTCGTAGTCCGTTGGGACGGCAATCTGACGCGACCGGAGAGAGGTTTGAGCGCAGGACGATAACGACTTAACATGCTTTCCAAGGTACGGTCTCTTCTACTCCCAAACTCTTCACAACAACAGCCCGCTGTAACTGAGAAATTTCTTATGGAAAACCTCAATAACACTTTTTGCCCGACCCGGGAATCGTACCACGGAACCCGTGCTCAGCAGCTCGCGCTTGCGAACGCAAGACCCTCTGAGCAGTCAGTTATTACTATTACAACGTGGAAAAAGGAAGATCAAGGAAATGGTGCGTGGATTACGTAAGCGAAGAAAGGTATCCAACTATAAGACTTATCTAGAAAAACAAGAAAGCCTGAAGTGAAGTGTTTGGCAGAGTTTGACCATTAAGACATAGAAAAAGAAGATTCGAAAAGAATTTGAATCCGGATATCGCAATTATGAATTAAATACGGGATAAGGCAGCTTATAAAAAAATGTCATCTGTCTTGTCTATGTACCTAAATCAATAGACAAAAACAGTATTTATGAAAGATGAATTTTCATAGCAATAGGAGTACTTTAACACAAAATCGTATTGACGTTTGTGATCCTTGCGTTTCTACGTTCGAGAGTTTCTTTGAAGAAAAAGCCACTACGGGAAAATCAAAATCGAAATCTACGTCATAAAGAACTTTCGCTTCACCTGGCTTTACTGTCAAAACAATATGGATGTTGTTCTTGTTTATCTTCCTTCACGCACAACTTCATAAGGAAAAGGTTGTGGGCGTGTTCTTGAACGTCACGTTTCTGTGCACTGTTTGTGCCACTAATGACGTCATTTAAGGGTAGTTATGTTCATTTATTATCTTTTCTGTTCGTATTGTCCTTGTTCTGTGAATTTTTGTATAGCTTTCGCGGAACTAGTGGTACAGCAAGGAAAAACACCGTAATTAGATTATTCATTTTTAATTACTCTGAAATACGAAATTTGATTACTTATATGTTAATTACAAGCTTTAGCCCGCGGCTTCACTCGCGTTAAATTCGGGGTAACACAGTTCCCATTTCCTGATATCCTGGTTTTTGCGCCCTATTTATTGTAATAGCAAAGCTAAGTTTTCCCTTTTCTTCCCTATTTCACCCTCATTTCTCACTTTGAAAAAATATAGCCCATGTCCTTCTCCAGGGTCTCAACTATCTCTGTACCAAAAGTCATCAAAAATCGCCAATTAGGCGTGAAAATGTAACAAATAAACTCACTTTCGCTTTTATAATATTAGTAAGGTTCAAATTAATTAGTGGCTCAGAACGTCTAACGTTAAGCTTTTAAACATAATTTAAGGGCACAGATGAACGGCGGCAATCTCTCGTGTCCGGCCCTGGTTCAGGGTATGGTCCGGAGCGAGAGGGAATGGGAAGCGGTCACCTCCTTCTGCGAAGCAGTAATGCTAGATAAGGAGGTGGCAAAAAAAAAAAGCAGAAGGGCTTGCCAGGGCCTCCGCCTGCCAGGGTTGCGGGTTGTTCGAAAGAGATACCTCGGAACGTAAAGGGCAATAGAAGGAACATGGGTGGGTTTTAGTCAGTACAAGTCTGACATGCCCCCCCGCTCCGCCTAGAGCGGGGAAAGTCGTTGGATGATTTCCCACCCGAAAAAAAAATAAACAAGGACACAGATGAAGCATCGCTTAATATATAAGAATTTGCCTCTGGCTGAAAACCTACCTTCAAAGTACTCACAGGGTAGTCCGATTGAGAGAAGCAATAAAAAAGAACAAGCATCATCTTGACTGTATAAAGTTCAGACCGCCACTCGCAACTAACTACCAAGCTACCATAAAGCTTTAACAGAACTATAATAGAGTAAAAGTCAGTGTAGCGCTCAGAAATTACTTTTTCTTACATTTTTACCATTTATATTATATTTTTTTTTTTGTATAAATCGCGACTGTAACAAATATTTCCCTGTAGAGTCAAAACCGTTAAAATCTTCTTAACAATTTTATATGCTTAGATGTAAGACTAGTAAGTGAGTTTTTTTTAATAAAATTGACATTTAATAGAATTTAATCAAATTTGGAATTTGCAAATTCACTTGAAGTTTATGAATAAACCATTTAAATTTTATAACTGGGGGAGTGTAAAACTTACACGGACTTACGGATTATTATTAATATTATAACATTATCGGTAGACATATTTGGGCAAAACCTGCCGAGATTTCTTCATAGGGCACAGATCGTAATTGAGAGGGGTGCCCACCTCCCTTAATTATGACTTGTTAGGTATAATTTTGATGATATATGCTTTGCCATGTTTAATTAAGATAGGTACTGATTTATTTTTTATTAAATAACGTGTTTTTATTAGTATTTTGTATTATTTGGCGACTTATAGCATAGTATTGGATATTTTCGTAAAGGTGCTATAAATTGGTGGTAAATAAATAAATATACTGACTAAAACCCACCTATCTTCTTTCTTTTGCCCTTTGTGTTCCGGGGACGCGGTATCTCCTTCTACTTCGAAGAACCCGCAACCCGGCAGGATCAATCAAATCCTAAAGTCTAAGACAAAGTCAAAAAATCGAACGTATGGGTAATATTTGGAAAAACACAGACAAATTACAAAACAAATTCAAAGCAAAGCTAAATCCGCGATACTGCAGTGTTCAAGCAAAGAGTTTAATTTGTAATCGTTAGGAACTTCGTGAATACGGGGCAAAGTTATCTGGCATCCGGCGTTGTACACTATCACTTACCCATACCATTTTGTAAGGCTGAGGTCACAATAATGATTGTGAATAGTGTTGGGTTACTTTAGGAATGGAATTTGTGAGTACTGTGTACTTTCATTGATTCGACGGTATCCTGGTGGTTAAGAGAATGTCTTAGTTACTGGTCATTTAGTTCCCTTCAAAATGGTTGAGCTGAAAAGGACTGATACATGCGTCATGTTCGTGAACGGGCGCTGTCAGTCGTGACTTGTCATCTCTTAGCTGCCACGGTTTGTTTAATTCATCTATTTATTAATTCTTTTATTTTTACTCTGACGCTCTTAATGTACTCGTTTAGAATGCCTTTTCGCATAGTTTAGCAAATACCAACATTAAACAACTCATGCTCTTTCTTCATTACAAAATAATAACAGGGTATCAACAACAGTGCAACCACACGAGCCTAAAGGCCTCACAGGATACCTGCAGCGTGCAATTGCAAACAACAGCAATACAAATATGAAAACAACTCCCCTTCGATTGAAACGAACCACTTCATCGAAGTAGCTTTAAAATAAACAGAATACGAAGTTTTTTTACCAAGTAAACCATTATTTTTGAATGAATTCCCAAAACTTGAACAAAAACCGCCGTATTCACTAATTAATTCCCAAAATGGCGCGCAGACAACGGTCTCATTAAATACAAACGTTGATTTCAGTTCAATTTCTGACTTTCTCAAAATTTCTGACTACTTCACTTTGCGAACAAAAACTCCTTCGCTGAGCAAAAATGTATTTAGTTACAGGAACTTTTATACATAGACATGCATTTAATACACTTAAATGCATGTCTATGTATTAAAGTTTTGCAACTTGTATAGATTACGAGGAATAAAGTTGTAGCTGTATTTAGCTGGGTAGTTAAGAAGATTAAATGCACCTACAAATTAGTAGTGTTGTTTCTGTTGTTGTAGTGAAGTGCTATTTTAGTGAATAAATACATAATCTGTGGCTACAGAGTGTTAAAGAAAGAAACGTTAGTGTTTATTGATGTTCATTTTATCTTTAATCAAAATGATAAATTTGAGTTTTGATGGTGCATGTTTGTTACTCTTTGATTCAAAAACTAGTGAACGGATTTGAATAAAATTTTGCAATTTTATTAGTTAATCTACTGAACTCTGGTTGCGGAAATAAGCTGCTGTAAAGTGAACCGCATTATTTGCATCACCATTTAAAAGAACGCCTAGATAGTCACGCGAAGCGGCTAATCCTTACTATAATATTATAAAAGTGAAAGTGAGTTTGTTTGTTTGTTACCTCTTCACGCCTCAATGGCAAAACCGACTTCGATGAATTTTGGTACGGAGATAGTTGGGACCCAGGAGACGGACATAGGCTATAAAAAGTGGGATATGAGGGAGAAAGAGGAATCAAAAGGGAAAACTTAGCTTTGCTATTACAAATCAATAAGGCGCTAGGGCAAAAACTACAGGTAGCAGGTACAAGCATAACGGGAAAGGGGAACTGTGTTACCCAGAATTTAACGCGAGCAAAGCCGCGGGCAAAATCTAGTTATTAATATAGGATACACAAAAGTACACCGACTACCAAATCAAATCAGTACTACCTGGTACCTACGAACAGTACCGATAAACTCGCAACAAACCGAAGTTGGCCAATAAAACGTGGATACCTGATAGCCTGTCAATCACGGTGTCGCCAACGTCACGTCACTGAATCACTGCGTATTGATGCGGTGCCCATCCACGCTCAGATTGACAGGTAATCACCGGGAAATTAATACGGATACAAGGTGTCTATTGCTTTTTTTAAACACAGCGCTATAAGAGCCTGTCGGGGTTGCGGGTTGTTCGAAAGAGATACCGCGGCCCCGGAACGTTAAGGGCAAAAGAGAGAACAAAGGAGGCTTTTAGCCAGTAAATGTTTGACACTGGATTTAACAGAAAAAAGCGCTATAAGAGGAAAATCTGTAAGTGGTATTGGTAACTGTATTGTGTGGTAATGTTGTTGTGTCTGTGGTCACGATATACAGGGTGGCCATAAAGTTACCTTGAGCCTTTAAGGAGGTGATTCTTCCCGTCATATTGAGTCGCTTTTCCTAAGAAACTCACACATACGTGAAAAAAACATACAACTGTAAACAGGCTGTTTCGTTGAACGTTTAAAAAGCTTATTTTTTTAAGAGATCGGATACTTAAGTTGCTATATAAGAGGAATGTGGAAGAAAAATACAAGCTAAGAATAAGGACTTTGTCGAAAAAGTAGCAGCCGCGCTTGCCTAAGTTAGTCTGTGAATGGGACCACCGGTTACATACCAAATTTCACGAAAGCACGTTAAGCTGTGGGTTCCAGCTGTCATTTGTAGATATTTGTCAGTAAGTCAGTGTCCACAGTCAACAGGTAGACAGTGTTCCGAAAGTCTAACAACCAGTATTACTTAGTACTAACTGGGTAGTGGAAGTCAGATAGGCAGGTACTCCATGTTGCTTCTTTATTTTCTCTATACTGGTATTCAGCTGCATCCGGTGAGACTGGAAGCTGACACCAACAAAGTTAGGAAGAGGCTAGGCTATGATAAGAAAAGGGATGAAGAAAAAGTTAAAGAAATGTCAAGAGGATTATCCACGTCATAAAATTATGATTCTGACTAAGCGCTTTCATCTAAGAACCGGTCGGATTACGAAGTGTAAAAAACATTTTTAAGTATTCCTTAAAAAACCATTGCTCTAGAGCTGATTTGAAAAGAACAAGAGAAAAGAGCGCAAACTATCTATTTATACAACAAAATAAGCGAAAAGGACTCGTGTCTGTTTCACATCTTAATGGCGGATTTCGGGAAAATCTGAAACGTAGTTAGACCATGCCTTGTTTTGGGACATATAATCCTTTTAATCCTTGATACTTTCCGACCTTCACACGGGCAACGCCACACGCAAAAGCAGTCTCTCTAATAAATCATCACCAATATTGCAAATTGATATTCCAAACCCCAAGTCTAACTCGGCCTATATTAATGACATTCCTAGCCAGTCAGCTGTCTCTTAGTATCTATTATGTTCTCAATATAACCCATAATAACCGAAATCAGGGCCACTATACGGCATCGATTAATCATATTAAGGAACCTCCCTGCTCTACTCTAGCTCCTTCATGGTACCATTTAGTCACGCAAAACGCCAACTTTGTATTGTTAAGTTAAATTAATGCGAATAGCTCCAGAAAGCAATATTAATTGCCACCGCGCTTGGCCAAATATTCGCGTTTAGGCGGTGGACTGCAGCGCCATCTCGCGATAATTACGACATTAATACTGGAAACTTTGCCATATGGAGATAGCCTTCTTGATTAATTTACACCTGCCTGTGCTGTTGTACGTTCTCGTAAGGCAAGAGGATTGACACTCGACTCGATGTCGACTTACTCCCGTTTCCAATAAACAAAAACGACTCGTTTTACTTACGGATAGTTGTATTTTTGTATTTTGACATAAGTTCTATGAGACTTATGTCCGTAAGCAAAACGAGTTGTTTTGGTTTTGGAACCGGACGTTAATTGATAGAAATTTAACACCGTCACTCAATATTCACCGTTAGTCTCATGACGATTTAGTCACTTTTTTAAGGACGATGTTTGAAAAGCTAATATTCTCGCTATCAAATAAGTTTTACACAAGACACATGTATTTCGAAAAAATCATCGTCATTCACCTGCCCTTATTTATTTATTTAACACTTTGAGCACAAAGTACAGACTCGTACTTAATGCCATAGGCATTTTCTACAGTGGTGTAAAACAGAAAAAAAAAATATTAATTTATAATTTATTAATCTATAAAATACTATAAATATATATCAAAGTATACGCAAATACACTAAATAAAAAGATAAACATTAACGATGTGAATGTGACGATACTGCCGACTTTTTACGAAGAATCTCACGAACTTCAGGTTTAAAAAATAATCAGGTCCCAAATCATTTAGGGTCGGTGCACTACGACTTATTCTAAACTTATCTAATACATCATTTTAGCAGACACCTCCTCTCTTGTCATATCATCCTTAACAGAATCCATCCATCGTTTCTTTGGCCTTTCTGTACCCTTATTCCCATCCACATTCATACGAAAAACTTTCCTCACGACATTTTCCTCATTCCTCCGCATCACATCACACAAAAAACCAACCGTTTTTCAAAAACCAAGTCAATAAATTTATTTCTTACGGCTTTAGTCTCCTCATAAAGCTGCAATTATTGTTGTTCCACATGACTTGAGAAAATCTGGAAAATATCTTATCTCAATTTTTCATTCTACAAGTATAAGTTCAATTTCAAAATAAATCTTTCCAAAATATCGTAAACATTATTAACAGCCACATCTGGAAGCCACAAGTCCTCTGCCATATTATTATTATCAAGATTCATGTTTATAGCCCTGTCTTTGTGGTGCCGGCCATTTTCTTTGAATCATGGCTTTTAAAGTTTATATCAAGAGACTTGGAACTTCTTATCTGTTCCTAGGTTTGAACTCGTTTGTTCCAGGTTCAAGAATTCAAGATTATTATCGAAGAAAACTCGTCTTAACTTCAACCCTTTCAAAATTTTGTCCCTTTGTTCGATATTTATTGGAGTTCTTTCGTTCTTTTCAATAGATTTTCTGTAGAGGAAATCATATTGTTTTATTAGACGTTTTTTCAATTACACAGCTGTATTGAACTTTGCTTTTTTAATGCTTGTTTTATACATTGTTTATACAGAGGCATTATTTAAAAACAAAACAATCACATTAAATATTCATGAATACAAACGCCACTGCCGTACTTTAGTTAGCTATACTAAATGACAAACGCTAATGGCCATGTGAACCATTAAATTTTGTGCAAAATTTTCAATTTACTAAATTAGAAATTTTGATGTAATTCCAATCGTGTAAAATTAACTCACAAAATTCTCATTAACAACACAAACATACACAACTCAGCGCTTAACTGTGCCATCGAACGAAATCACTCCAATACATCGATATAATGAGCAACAAATCGTTCAATAAAGGGCCCTCCCTCCATTAGTGGTTACTAAATGGCGTACCGAAATTAATAAAACCTTTACAGATACCTCATTAGTTTAATTAAACGGCGATCATTACCGCAGGGTAAAAGAATAAGGCTCTAATTTGGTCGTGCCACACTATTGCCATCTCGGGCACGTCCCTACAAATTGATACAGACTACGTGAGCCACTCAATTCGATGACGCTCATTTTGGGTTCCGTACACAGAATGACTAAAGAGAATTTAAGAGGAAAGTGATAAAGAACTATTTTGTCAAACGACGTTTGCCCGCATGCCCCTACTTATGATGCTGATGAGAATAATAAACAATGTGGAGTAGCTAGTGAGGGTACCGTATTATTCGGACATCGGCAGTCTCCAAGTGAGCTACTCGTACGTTGGTTAGGTTGGTATCTTGTTTTCTTAGTATTTTGCTGATATAATATTGGTAACCCTTTTTCCTAGAAAGCTTTCGGCCACGGATCTGAACAAATATTGCTTGTAATTACCTATCCAAATCTCAATTACGATAAAATAGTATTTATATTACAATGATTAATAATAATTCGCTATCAAGTGGGTTATACGAAAGTTTGCAAAAGACAAGAACGATGAAATTAGCATTATAAGTAATGTGCGTAGCGCAGGGAGGCATCGCTGGAGGGCGTTGTACGCGGGGTGGAGGCTCGTCGATCGTCAGACATCGTTAAAAGCCGCTTGTCCCGTCGTTTGTTGCGAGTTTTCACAAGTTCCACAGTAAATGGGCGACGACGCTCCCACTAGCTTCACAATTTACTTTTTCATCTCTCACGAAGGGCTCTTGTTGTTATTTGACATTAGGTACGCTCTCACGAGCGAAACAAGCTTTTAACCCTGTCGCGTTTGAGAACGCTTAACGTCATTAAGTACACAACAGGCGAACTTCGAACACCCTCATCGGAATTTTTCACATTATTGAGAATTGTTTCGGACGTTTTGTGTCTCCAAAAGGGGTCAGGTTCCGCAGTTATTGTAACATTAATGATTTCTGCACGACGCTCTACTCATATTATTTCAGTTTGAGACACTTAAAATGACATTGATTATGTAACTAGACCTTCGGAAAAGGTCTTCAGGTTGGGAAACACCTTCTATTAGGAATAAGTGACCCAATCCACTTGAGTGGACGCAATTTTGCGGAACCTCTATCAGTGTAGTGTGTACAGATTGCTTATGTGGGTCACGTATTATTCAATAAACCCAAAATTAATACTAAGTACGTGAGCTGCGTTGGTAAATGGCACTTTTTCGTTATTTTTCTCTAATAAAGACAGTGGCCGAGCGCGCCCAACTATTAACTTAAGTTGAGCAAAACTCGCTCCTGTCATTCGGGGAATAATTTATCGAAGTATAATTATTTCATTTCTGGCGAAGTCTTGCAATTTGGTAGGAAAGTTTCTCAGGCGGCACGTTATAATTATTTAACCGCTATAATTAATAAGGCGCTATAATTTGGGAACAGCCGGACGAATTGAGCGAGTCGTCATGGCTGCCGGCGCGACTTCGCACGCGACGCACGTCCTTTATTAATTTTCAACGAAATAGAATCAAATTAGAGAAATTGTTTGCCGAGACTAAGTTTCAATTATGGTTGGACCCTTCTTTAATTCAAAGTTGATTCTTTTATTTAATTTCAGTGTTGATTTGGGACCTTTAAAGTGATTTGTAAGGATCAATCAACCAGTATTTCAGAAACACTATGAGAAAACTAACATGCTAATTGTCACCGTCGTACAGTAAGCACTCACGATATAACAATCATTTCATAGATGAAAATCTTAGAATTTTCATATTTTTTAAAGACATGACAAAACTTGTAATGGAAACCATACAAACTTTTTGGAACCCATAAACATTATTCTGCAAGTTTCAAACTTACTAACTAGATGATCCCTACTCCAATTTATCGAGAAACCAAAAAAGTGTAGGTACCGATAAGTGGATGGGGCAAGAAATCGATGCTGACAAGCTCTGGGAAACATCTCGGGTGTAGAATTACAGGGGCCTGGCAGACTGCGAGCCACTCCCGATATTAACCTACCCAAACTGATTGTGGCTCAAAACATACCTATCGCTACCAAGGCTTTGGAGCAAAATTTCCACTTATTGCGAGCCGCGAATTGAAAATATTTGAGAAAATACACCCGACCGCGACCGTAGAATAGAAAATGTGGAATAGAAAATTTTGGCTGTGAGTTTAATCTAGGATATTTTATTTTCCGAATATTCCAGAATTTACATTTATCCCGCCATTTCAAACAAATTATGTTATTTCGAGGAAATTGTCGTTTCTTTATAATATTTCGAGGACCTTTTATGATATGCAGCATCTAGCGTTTCAAGCTTGTTCAAATACCTACTTGCAATGTACAATCGCGGACAAAATTTTCAATTCCGCTCAAATCAAATACTGCTCGTGCTCATTCCGCTTAACTCCGTGAAAGTGCTCAACGAGCTCTCTAAACTTTATAACATTGTCTTAGAGTCTGAATGCATAAGCGAACAGTTCCGAATGCCCCGTGTACGAAACATAATTTTCTTTTATAGTACAAGTTTGTGCATAAGTGTTCGTACACAAAATAACGCCTGCAGTTGTTATAGACGATCGTACTTGTAAATACATTGTTATGTCTTGTTGTAGATTGCTGTATGCTTACAATGTTTCTTTAAGATGAGTTCTATCATATATGGGTGCTAGAACAGTTATTACAAATAGTTTATTGCCAAACTGAAGCGGTCATCTGACATCTGTTTTTTTATTTAATATTTCTTTGGTTTACGGGATAGAAGATATACGTTTAATATTTATTAGGATTAATTATAATTTATTTCAATATGTGGGGCCTACCTAGATCACTCTAGAAAAAAAACCAAATCACACAATTATTAATAAAAAGAAGCACATTCTAACTCACTAACATATTGTATGCATATATCAAAAACTTACACAATTTTGATTTAATTGTAAATTTGTAAATTTACCTACCTAATATTAGTAATAAACAAATATAATTTAAGTTTATGTATTGTGTGGATCCAATATAAATAAATGAATTGAATTAATAATAATTCCTCTATGTCAAATCCATTCCCAAAATACAGAATTGAAATAGAAAAACTTGGCATTATGGACAAAACAAAGACTCACAAACGTTATATTGTCACAATTTAATTAATTCAAAATGTTGTTTTACATTATTTTATTTAAATACATCATCGAAATAATACATATTAAGTTCACAAATAATGTTCAATATTGCTAATAGCTACTTTATATTGTTTGACTAATGAGGTTACAACAGTTATGTATAAGCAGTATATAATATACTTTGTTTTATTCTACTGGCTCCATATTGTTGTCTCCCCGAGGACTTTCGGTACTGAAACAAATGTAACACAAGAACATTTTTTAGTTGGTGTACATAAAATAAAGAGATGAATGTTTTGGGTCGACATATTTGACGTACACAATAGGGTCCGTAGTACTTAGAAAGAAAATGTTTTTTAATAGTCGCTGTCTACTAAGTATTTTTTTTTTACTTTTACATACATTTAATCTTACATACACAATCAGCCAGACCCCTGTAGGTCATACAAATATTTGTTTCGTGCGGGGATCGAACCTGCGGCACGCAGCCCAGGAGTCGATCGCTCTGTCACTGACGACCGTGCTACCAAAGACCACTTTGTACCTACATCATGTTGTTTTTGCTCATAATTTTAGTGATTTGTGTACAGAAGGTCTTTGTTTCAAAATAAATAACTATTTAATTCGAGAGTATACAGGCTTGTCTTGGGTTAGTTCGTCCTATAGTCGATTTCTGTCCTCAAACAAGATTTTGGTCAAAACCGGTACATTTACGATGATAAAAAAAAACTGCAAATAATTCTTAATGCGACAAAAATGTGTTCAAATGGTTTTTAACTATTGTTGGTAGCTATATAGCTAGAAGCTCTACATTTTTACCACCTTAGGCTTAGGTATTTCAAAACAACACAAGGTATAAGTCAAGACAATATCTGTATATTAATTGACTGCAAATTTTACAACATCATATTTATTTTTTACGAATCTTCTTTTAATGTTGCCAGAAATTGTAACTTATACGAAATGTCGGCAAACTCTGCGAATCCTGCAAATGATAAAAAACCCAGCCAAGTGCGAGACGGATTCGTGTCTGAGGGTTCCGTACAACCTTGTAGATAACCAATGATAGTCGACCATTGCTCTTACGAAAAGATAAACTGTATTAAAGGACTCTTAATACAGTTTATCTTAACTTAACTTTGCTGTTTGAAAACTGCACATCATCGCACATAGGACATGGGAAATGCGGCAAAAACGGCCATTATTTTTGATTACGTAAACTTAGATTTTTACTTTTTAGTTTTAATTTCAACTCGATACTTTTACGCCTTCCTGAGATAAAGGGTCTTGACCGACAGACTTACAGGGACACACAAAGTGATCCTAAGGTTCCTTATTTTTCCTTTTCAGGTACAAAACCCTAATAAAAAGCAGACTCACAAAAGCGCTCAACCAACAACAGAAATTGAGGAAAAAAGTCTGAATTACCTATCACCACCATCCCCTTTTGCCGTACGGACAATAGTGTCCCTCTTCCCTGCAATGTACACGATAACATGAATTGAGTAAAACTCCTGAATTATAAATAACTTCGAAAAATCTTGGCAACGTGAGGAAGTTTTACAATTTTCCTTTTAGTAGCTTCTTTAGCTTTCTTTGGCTCTATTCTTTACTTCTTTTGCCACGACAGTGAGTGTTGGACACAAAAGGTTGGATGTTTGAACACACTGCTTTTAAAAAGTTTAAAATGAAGTCTGATAATCTTTGAAAGGAAGATAGAAATTTTATGAATTGAATGTGGATAAAACATGAGAACACTTGGAAAAGCTATCAAAGTTTCTCAAATGTTTGTGGATGAATAAATTATCTGTGCACCTGATTTTATGTAATTAGGTGTCAGATAAATAACGCTCATGGGGTAATGTTGAGGTTGCCCTGACATTTCAGCGCATCAGGGATGTTCACTGAGGCTCCTATGCTATTATTCAAAAGCCTATCGCATCCCTGATGTGGCGTGTGCATGCGTGGCAGCGCCAACAGTCACTGATACATAAACACTGGATTGGGACTCTAGATTTGTCTATAAACTGTGCCCAGAAGTAGTGTGGGTAGTGTTATTTGAATGAATGTCATGAAATATATTTTGACGTCTTCTGAATTAATTTATTGACACAGGTACCCACATGAACTATCTAATACCTGTTTGTAGGTGGTGTATTTATTTACTAATCTGATAAAAAGTAATGATTATAAATCATTTTGTCCTAGGTCTACAATCCACATTACCTACGCTAGCGAACATTGTTTTTTTTGTGGATGGGAAACCATCAAAAACCTAGTCCGTGTCAGACTTTTATTGAACTTTGCCCTTTTATGTTCCGGGGCCGCGGTATCTCTTTCGAACAACCCGCAACCCCGGAGCGAACATTACTGACTTATTAACCAACATTACAGCAAAATTAAATATCCTAGCTAAGCACGAACCTCGCTAAAGACATATATATTCTGCAGACGAAGCTAGTTGGCTCACTAGTGACTTGTTGACTACGATAACAATGCACAGTCGCGTTCCGTACGGAAGTTAGTTGCGCGCCCGTGCAGTGATGCCAGAATGTTGCAGACATACGCAGTGCTATCTCAAATGTGTTTAGAACATGTACAGAATGCATTTGAGTAGACTGGTCAAGAAAACAGGGGAAGAAAATAAAGGAGAAGGTTTTTAGAGGTTTATTTTGGGTACTTCTGTAAGAATTGCATTTATCAGTTCAGTTTAACGCCTGTAAGGTATAGGAACGTTTCCAAAGTTGAAAACGATTTTCCGTGAGAAATAATGATTGCAAATTTGCGATACGATCTATTTCATAATAATAAGAACCCAAAAATACTATGTTTGCATTTGCACGAAATTTTACTCAGTATTGTAGGAGAAAATCACTATTAAATGTTGCTAAGTGTTTGCATATTGGTGCCGAATTTATGCAAGCTTGGTAAATACTCAATCGTCGGAATTTGATAAGGAATAGTTAGTTATAATACGAGTGTTCCTGTAAGATCTAATAAAGGCCAATATTGGGCACAATTTCTTGTTTTCAGGAACTGCCTGCAGTTTTCGAAAAGAAAAATAACAGGTGGTCTAAGCTGAGCTGCTGGCTGCTTAAGCAGATCATAACAAGTTAATAAAATGAATTACGTTAACATTCGTAAAATGGTCACAAAGCACAATATTAACTGCGTCTGTGACCATTTTAAGAATTTCACCGTAATTCGTCATCTTATCTTCCTTTTATGATTTAACTAAAACGGCCATTTTAGACCAATGATGGTGGATCCGGCCTGTTTTCTGTGTGGTCTGGTATTGAGTCACATAATAATTGCAATAAAATATAACAGATAGGTATTTCATACCAAATTTCCTTTACTAAAAGACTTGCTTAAATCAAATACGTTGAACAAATTTCTTACGCATAGTACGGGTGTTTTCCTTGCATAATGAGGGAGATAGCAGTTTTGGTGCCGCGCTTGCCGAGTGTGTCGCCAGCCCACAGCTCCTTACTTAACATGTGATCTGAAATAACGAAAATCTCTCTTGTAAACAACTACTTAAGGAAAATCTTAGTTCTGGTTAAACAGGAGGCGGTTTCAAATTTGCTTGTTTTTGCACATATTAGCGCGCCTTTTGCCACACACGGAGCTCACAGAAGCGTTAATACATTTTGCTACGTTTTGCTGACAGCTGTTATTTTAATCATAATATGAACACGCCGCAATAAATGCGTGCTATTTTTTTTAATTATTTTTTTTGTCTATTTTTTTGTGTTTTCGCGTTACCACGACTACACGATAAACAATAGGCCCAGCTGTCCCTTGTAGATCCTTGACAGTTTCGTTATGAGTCGTCAGAAGTACTGAAAAACCACTAAGGCAATAATAATAATGTTTATTCACAGAAAAAACTCACATTGAGTGCTTATACTTTGGATAGACACAACAATATTCGCATTTAAGGCCGAACTAGGCATAACCTGTTTCAACCCTCAACACCGATTCCCCAGAGTTACATATAGGTATTAAAGTTATGTGTTTAAGTCATATGTCAACCCTTGTTTTAATGTTTTTTTGTTAGAAAACTTACAAGTTAAATAACCTAATTTGGTATGGGTGTGTCAGTCTTCTCTTTGTGTGAAACGGAGATGTGTATGAGTGAGTGTGAGAGGGTGTTTGAAATTGCAGTCAGAAAGAAGGTAGCTACCATCTAACGGTCGTAACGCAGTGAGGTAGTGTACAAACGTGGTTTTAAGGCGCAAACCCCCAATATGGCTCGCTGAACTACTTGGACGGATTTAAAGGTAGTTTTAGAGAAACCTCCTCATGCAGTAACTTATGAGGGACGCATAAATATACCTATCCACTTAAATACCGAAGGTTCGGCGACATGAAACAGAAGACTCTGTAGAGTGAAGGAGTAAAATAAATAAATAAATAATTTTCTGATTCCACCACAGAGGGACTTAGTGTGTTCTTTAAAGTTTAGATTGGTCAGTCTTACCGAGTGGTATCGTATTACCACCTAGTTACTTAGTTGTGGAGGTCAGAAGAGATGTCGTTCTATGGTAAATCCAGATATTTAGCTGCATCATCTAGGCCTTTTTTTGCTGATGCAAAATAACTTCCCCCGCTCTGGGTGGCGCGGGGAGAGTATTTGATTTTTACTAACTATAACCCACCCATGTTCCTTCTTTTGCCCTTAATGTTACGGGACCATGGTATCTTTTTCGAACAACGCGCAACCTCAGCAAAGGGTGGCCCCAGCAGTCCCCTCCGCTTTGCTGACATCTCTCAACTGGCCTGATATAAAGCGATGAGACAGCCTAGAGTGAAACATGCTTCCCTAGAAGAAATCGACTCCGTTTTGGAGCGCAATAAAAGTTTTCTCAGAGATACAGAGAACAAAGATCGGTTGAAAATTTCGTCAAAGCTGCGTTTAACCGCTAATTAAAAAAAAAAACTTTTTTTATTCAATAAAACAAAAATAACAATCTTGCACAATTCAATTTACTTACAAATAAGCGGTACAGGTAGTAGACACTTTTTATTTAGTGTTTATCGGTACTCATTATGGATGGTTTTTAACACAGAACTGATTCAATCTGTTCCCCGTACTAGTATAAACTTTCCTTAACTTAACCGTTTTCCTCTCTATGTTATTTTATTTATGGTAGTAGTTTAGTGACAAAATAATTACTTATTAGTTGAAATAATTAAAGTTATTAGTAAAAAAACAAAGAACTTATCTTAACTTAATTTGCAACAGTTTGAATCTACTTATCACCCTTCTCACTATAACTAAACGCGCTTGAAACTTTCAATACATAGAAACCTTTAGTATTGTCGCCAGGTAAACCAACCCCTAAAAATGCAACTCATAATTCCTACTAAGGTGGAAAATGTTGAAAATAGAGAAGGTGGAAAGAAAACAGTTAAATATAAAACAAATAAAACTGTGGAGACCTTAAACCAACTCTTATAAATGGAGCAAAGAAACGCTGACTTGTGCTGCAGAGCTTTTCTTACACATTTCAAATAAAACGCAATACAGCCTTTCGTTCAAACGGTTATTACCGTGTAATTGTTGCACATTATTTCTCAAACATATACGATGGAAAATAATAAATCTTTTAAGCTTTAATAGTTACGTACATTTCAGGAATACATATAGAAATATAATTCACTAGCTTTTGCCCACGTCTTCGCTCGCGTTAAATTCGGGGTAACACAGTTCCCCTTTCCTGATTTGCAGGTACCTGCTATATGCAGTTATTACCCTTGCGTCCTATTGATTTGTAAAAGCAACGCTACGATTCCCTTTTCTTCCCTCTTTCTGTCTCACATACAACTTAAAAAAAATTGTCTATGTCCGTCTCCTGGTTCCCAACTATCTTTGTACCAAAATACATCAAAATCGGTTTAGCCATTAAAGCGTGAAAAGGTAACAAACAAAAAACAAACAAACTCACTTACGCTTTTATAATATTAAGTAAGGAAGTAAGGATTTTCAAATCAGGCATTAGAACCAAAGAGCAAGCGCTAACTCCACTATCTCGATTTTTATTACATTTCCCAAAATCATTTTCACCAACTCTGTCACCGTTATTTGACCGCCAAAAGATCATTGTAGGCATCACTATTTTGCGGGTTGTTCGAAAGAGATACCGCGGCCTCGGAACGTAAAGGGCAATAGAAGGAACATGGGCGGGTTTTAGTCAGTACAAGTCTGACATGCTACGCCCGCTACGCCCAGAGCGGGGGAAGTCATTGGATGATTTCCCACCCGAAAAAAAAAAAAAAAAAAACCATCACTATTCCTCGCTTTAGATCGTCTTTTGTTTTCGAATAGTTCTCTGTGCGATGAAATATTCTAAAGAAGAGAAATCAAATGCAAGCGCTCTCTACCTGCGCTTTGATTAAATTCAAATTCTGTCCTAGAAGTTGTGACGATACGACATAAAATAAAAAATTAAACTGACCTACTGCAGTGTAAATCTACATGATTGAAACGGATTTCTGGGAAAATATGTTACTTCTATTTAAAAAACTAGCTAAGCTGAGCTGAAAATTAAATTAAAACTCATTTATTTCGGACAATGGTGATCCATATTTTGTTAATATTACAAGGGGCTTATACTCTAGTGTCAGTAGCAGTAAAAATAAAATATTAATACAAAGGATGACAAAACAGGAACAATGTGTCCTACTTGATCAACCTCCGAACAAAATGCCCAATATTTGGAGTATAGCTCTCCGCCACAGCTCTCAAAATATAGCTGTGACTACTCCGCACTCTGCATAGCAACGACGCAGTTTTTTTGCGTGTTATAACCTGAAAACCATCGGTAGGGGCTTAGGCAAACATTTCTGAAGCGCTACAAAAACGGGGCAGCCGCAACCACATCCTTAAAATATTGTTATATTGAACGCGTAGGACATCCGGCGATCTCTTGGTATAGTTGACCAATAGATTGCTCTTGTAAAAACTCTTGGATTAAAAAAGAGTAATTTTCACTAAATCAGAGCACCGAGCAAATCTATGGGCCAACATATGACCTCTGAGGCTGATTGGCTCTGATTGGGCCTCTGACCGCTAGTGCCCTACGCTCCCTTTCAATTTCAGTATCATCTTTAAGGTCGTCGGTGATGAAATGTCCAAGGTACTTTCAAGTAAAAAACAACTTGGTAAAACAGCTGTTTTTTTTCTAATTTGTAATTATCTATAATGAAAATCTTAACATCTCAACATGTTCAATTCATTTCCATTTTTTCTTAAAGCAACGGATATAAAACATTATGAAAAGAAAATTTCATTTCAGTCTCATTATTTATTGGAAAATTGTTACAAGACGCTATTATTCTATCTCAAAAATATCACAAGGTCAACTGGGACATAAGAAGAAAATATTCTGTATTTTAATGATATTTTGTAACAGAATTATTGTTTTGACATGTCCATGCCAACAACGGTTGGGTAGAGCTATACTCAGACCTTACTTCTGGTGCCTATTGGTTGTTTTTTTTTTGTTGTAAAAATATGACAATGTCACAAAAACTAACCATACATGTACCATAGGAAGCCTTATTTAAGTTATAAGTCAAATCTGTGTGGTTTTATCTTAAACAAACAATCTCAGACACTAGTCTGCTCAATCCTCATGTAAGTTGACCAAGATTTTTGTCTGGACCTTAATAGAGACTATGACCTCTGACTTTATTTCGTGTGTTTCTTCTCTGAGTACCTATTCGGGTACGAAACTACGGCCTAGTTTAAAACAAAAAACGACGAGTAAAAGTGATTGTAAAAACTTACTTGCAAAATAAACATCATTTACCTTTAGCTGTAGCCGTAACTGTAGAAATATGATAACTTGTGCATCCATACTTATATTATAAAATGGGAAAGTGTTTGTGTGTGTCTGTTTGTTTGTCCGTCTTTCAGGGCAAACGGCGCGACAAATTGACGTGATTTTAAGAGAAGATCAAAGTTAAAGGAATGGAGAGTGACATAGACTACTCTTTGTCTTTTTCTAAACCCCACTTCTCTAAAATAGGGGTTGACGCGAGCAAAACCGTGGGCAAAAGCTAGTACTTTATAATGGTAAGTTTCTTCTCCTACCGGTTAGGTACTTTTTGTATCCACTTTTTTTTTCTCATCTTGCAATCGGTTTATTTGAACCTTAAGCAGATTTGCTGAAAGTCGAATTGTCGTTAGTGTATCTACTTTGACTGGAAAATAAGAGAAAGTACTTACTTTTGAAGGCGTTCCCTGTTCTCTTCCTGTACTCTTGCTCGACAGCAGGCAGGAGACCTGGGTACAGCGACAGGGGAGTACGGTAGAAGTCTGGAAAACGAAGAACCATTTTTTTTATATAAATCCACGCCTTGTCTCATGGGACAAATTCAAATTAATATTATGAGCCTATTTTATCCCTCTGCAGGGCAAACGCCTCCCTTCCCTCCTTTCACATTTCGCGGTCTAGTGCAGCACATCTTCTTCTGAGTCTGCTGCGTTGTTATTTCTTGCTGGTGTCCACTGAGTGGTTATTTTTACCCATTGCCTCTCTGTCATGTGGCAGAGATGACCAGACTAGTTGTATTTTAGGCCAGCATCAGCTATTTGGGTACTTCACAGTAGATCTTCCAAATTCAAAACAATGAGGTGCATGTTTTCACTTGTTTCAAAAAACAAACCTACCTTTAATGCCTAAGTCATCATCATCTGCCTAGCCGTTTCCCAACTACGTTGGGACCGGCTTCCAGTCTAATCGGATGCAGCTGAATATCAGTATTTTACATGGAGCGACTGCCTACCTGACCTCCACAACCCAGTTAATACTGGGTAATACGATACCACTTGGTAAGACTGGTTGTCAGACTTTCGGAACACTAACTATCTGTAAAGATCGACCCGAGCGGCTACTATTTATTTAGCCAGGAGCTTCTCCGCGAGCTTTAATGCCTAAGTAAAGGCCATAAATACTCAACAGTAAAATGTTACTGTTGACTGTTGCTGTTATTTGCTGATCACTCATGTGTATTCCTCAAATAAGGTTTAGTGGTCCGTATTGATCCACTTAGGGACACATATTTATACACGTTTTGGCTAATTTAGAATACTTATATATTTCCACACGATAACTTTATTTGAACGGTCGACTCTGGGGAACAGTTCGCCACAATCGGATAAATAAATTAACATAGGCTCATACTAATAATTTGTAAAGCAAATAATATTTTAATAGCTGTTATGTTTTCATTATATATATATCGGCTAGTAAGGTTTTGCAGGAATGCTGCTAACTGCCTGTTAGGCAAAATTGATAAAATGGATAGCGTTCAATTTATCATCTCCCTAGCCTTTTCCCAACATTGTTGGCTGACTGACTGACCTCCACAAGTGAATTCAATTATTCTAAATCCTCCTTATGACTCATTTATAGTTTCCCTACCATATTACCGCATCTTATAAAAGTAAAAATGTAGTTATTTTCTCCCATCAAATAATTAAAATTCACTTTCATACATTAACGTTATAAAAGTGTGTTTTTTTTTTAATTAAACAAAACTTTCAAAATACTTTTAAAATTGAAAAAAGATATATGTAGAGTCATTTGTTTTTGACGAATCTACCAAGCACACATATATTTAATACTTGTACCTTTAACTAGCATAATATAAAGTTCCTACATCTGGAAGACACAAGCCTTCTAAGAGAATGGACCGGTAATAAAACACCTCGAATACACAATATAATACTTACACAGCATGCGTTCTCCAGCCGCAGGTCCTTCAGACATGACGTCGTCAGTTCGTGCACGCAAGTAATCTGAAAATGAGACACATTTTCAATACCAAAGAAATATACACAATAAAAGATTGCTGAAATAATGGTAATGTTGGACAGTCCTGTTCAAGTCTATGAAGAAACTCAAACATTAGGTATTTTGCAACTGATGTTTCAGTATTTTATATATCTGCTAAATAGAGCAGTAGTCTTTATTGGGAAAGAATTGGCCAAGACATCGGCTAGCATTATCGGGTTGTCAGATCACAATTTGTCCAACATAGGAGCGAACTCTGATAATTCGACGTAAACTCACTATTATGTCTACCTTGTGTCAAGTCGAGCAAGGTACTTTCTGAATTATGTACAAATAAACAAACCTTATTTTAAACTCAAATAAAAAAGTCAAGGAGTGTCAAAAACAGTCTTATTGAGTTGACATTGGCACAAAAAATAAAAAGAAAAACAAACAACCCAAGAATAAAAGAAAAAAAATTAATACCCAGCATTTTTTTTAATTTCCAATCCCTTTCAGAACCCGTTCCAAATTACGAAGCAGAAAGGCTGTCTTCGAATCATAATAAACCTTCCATCTTTTATTTTCGAACGAACGATGAAAGCGAAGAATGAAGCGGCGGTAAAGACAATATCCTGCGTTGTAAATACAATTAACCTACATAGGAAATAATATATTTTATCTGTGATTAATAAATAATCAGGTTGTTTTGCTGGAATGTGAAAAAAAGTGAAGGAAATGTTAACTTTAAGAAATGTGTCAACATTTTCCTACCCTTGTCCGAATAGATACTATTTGGGGTTGGTGCAACACGTCTTCTCCTTCCATTCTCCCCTGTCAGACTTCACGGCATCATTTACTCTTTTCTCCTTCATATAATACCTTACACGATCCATCTATCTTTTCTTTGGTCTACCTCTCCCTCTTCATCCATCACTACTATTCATATTATCTTTTTTTTAACGTTGCCCCACCCTAGGAATTTCTCCTGTATCGTGGGTACGTTTACATACATTTCAACTTACATACACAAACAGCCAGACCCGAAACAACTATCTGTAGATCATACAAATATTTGTTTCATGCGGGAATCGAACACGCGACACGCAGCGCAGCAGTCGATCGCTCAGCCACTGCGCCAACTGTGCCGTCTATAAATCTTTTAGTCTCATGCGCTTCGTCCATCCTCATTACAAGTACCAAGACAAACGATTCCCTTTATTTCTTCTATAACAGGAACAACTTTCAAACTTCCTCTAATATACCTACTCATTCCATACTTTATCTATTATTGTCACTTCACACAATATTTCTATCTCAACATTTTTTAACAGTAATTATGGTCTATATTAATTATAGTCAGAATGCTAGTTCTGAACCATACAGTATGACAGATATAACTAATCGCGGACTTTTTATTTCCCCTTTATCTTCAGGAGCATCCGTGGGTCACAACTTTAAGAAATGACTAAGAACTCTAAATTATGCCTCTATCGTATGAGATGACAGCAGAAAGTAGTTTAGATATGATCTAAATTTATTTATTTTCACTAATCACACATACAAAAAGCTCCAATTTCAAAATGTCATTGCAACCGCTATAAAAACTACAAAACAAAACTAATGATCGAGAACGTACCTTTATAGAAATTGAACCCGTCTTTGCCGACGTCTGAGCATTTCGCGCAAGGGGCCACGGCGAGCAGAGCAAGAATTGATATAAATGTTTCCCGCATTTTTGTGGCCGTTTATTAAGACTAATGAGCTAGTAGGACATAGGATCGCGGACTTAAAGCCGGTAAGGATTTATAGACGGTGTGGCCGCCACTGCCGGGTTAACCCGCGCATCCCCTTTTTATAATTTCTATCCGATATGGAAGGGGTCGTTAGGCGTAGGCTGGCGGAAGAAGGAGGTTCGATTCTGCGTTGAACATAAAATGTTTTACATTAAAAGTGGTTTTCCAGAAGATTTTAATTAAAAACAAGTTTGTTTACACCTCTTTTAAAGTAAAACTTGTATCCCTATCTCAGTCCTGGAGGTTTGGCAACCAATAATTAATTCTTAAGTTTCTACATGCATAGCCACCAAATGGTTTTTTTTTAATCATTAATAAATATTTGATTTCTTAAATTTTTAATTTCAAACCAAATATAAGCCGAATACTATTATGGCACTGCAAAAAATAGTGTCTATGATCAATAGAGGCATGCAATTAATCAACCCAGCCTATAACATCGACCTGCTCTGAACAGCACCATAATACCCTATCCTCTGCCTTCCGTATCGCATACAAAGCAATCATACAATGAAAAAGCTGAAACGAAATAACTCTTCACTGAATAAACATTGCAGAAACGGCAAAAAAGATAAAATCTGAAAGAGTGAAGCTACTTGGAAAAAAGGTTGGGATTGTATGAAACTGGCAATGAAGTGTCGTAAAAAGGGCCAGTCCCTGCCACATCATGCAGCCGAGATATTGTTGCCCACTGTCCCGGTTTCCCGGGATTTTCCGGAACTCACCTGATCTATGTCCCGCGTTAAGTTTACCCAGCAAATGATATAGGTGATTTGTTACAATAAGGATACCACCTATTGATAACTGTGTTTGTTTTGGTTAGTTTTGGCTCAAGAAAAAACCCTTTCTTTGCAACATTTCCAGTGTTGGTAACTTACTTCAAACTAACTTCTTGTTTACCAACTTTTAAATGTTCAGCAGCAGTGAGCTTTTATGGTCTGATAACCAAACTACGTTTTAAACACTATCTAATACTCAGTGAAATACAAATAAGTACCCACTTAAACCTACAATTTTGATGTCGTAAAATATTCACGTCCCGTTTCAGTCCCGATCCCGGACCACTACAGTTAACAGCACTAGTCTCGCACGACGGGGCGCCCGCCGCGGCCGCCACAACCTTATGCAAATGACGTTCAGACCGGGATATTCTTATATAAACGTGATTGTTGCGATTCTAATGGCTTCCTCTGCAACTGATGTATATCAAGGCTTTATTTACGTAAAAGGTTATGGATATAAATAAATTGTTTGTTCTGTAAATGTCAATGCAGGTTGTTTTATATTGTTTTCGATAAATTTGCGAAGTAATTGCTTGTGTAGTGGAAGAACTACGAAGATTGGGTAGTACCTGTAGCGGCTTGGTAACCGCGATTTGCTGAGTTGCATTTTTGATGAAATGTGGGGACGCGAGCGGACAGCTCGCCAGTCACTTACAGTACACCGCCCTGGCTTTACACATACGTAGTACGTAGTTAAATATAACGAATTATTGTGGAACCTGAATTAAAGACGTTTATTTCGTTGAAGTCACATTTCATCATCTCCCAACTCAGGGAAACACGCCCAACATACCTATCTTGTTTTTGGAAGTTCTGTATTGTACCTGACTCCCTATGTATAAGTCCGGGTTATTCCTCATGAACATCTCTTAGGGTCTAAGAAATGCTTCTGTTCTCTTGCAATCGGTGTTATTAGGGCTAAAAGATACCGTCAACCAAAAAGCAGTCTTACTCTGGGTAATCAGCAGCGAATTTTCAGTTGTATAAATTATCTGCACCAATTCTATGGGTACTGCAGCAATTCTGGCATCTAGCGCTGTCCTTGCTAATTCACACTGTCTTGATTCTCCGCTAGCCTTGCGGAATTAAATGCGCGAGTCCTAACAAGGTTGGCACTCGCACATTCTCCAGTTTAAAAGACGCTGCGCCAACCCATCTATGAAACTAGAGATTGGAGTTGAAAATTGTTCAAGCCATACTTACATTTATTGTCATTACCATAAAACCGTTTTCCGCACAAAGCAGTTTTTCTGAGGAAATCGCATAACAGGAAGGCTGTTAACCACTTGTTTTATTAACAGAAATAAGGTAAGGATTGTACCGAGAAATAGAAAGCGGATTATTCTTGTTGGTTCCTAATGTCAGATGGAGGAGCTCATCGGTTTATCAAATTCATTGCTCGGAATTGGTCTACGGGTTAAAACTGCACTTGAGCTTTGCTGCTCTGCTTTAATTTGTAAAGTTGTTTATTTTATGTGTTTCTGTAGCAATTAAATATTTTTTCTTTTGGTGGACCATTCTTTTCTTATCCAATGATGAGAGAAACCTTACAAGTTTGAAACCAAATCCATGCTGAAGAATGAACTAGGCAAAGTTATAATCTACAAAAATGTATCTTCTTCAGTTTATTGAGAAAATTAATCTTACTTAGTACCTATATACATCATAACCATTGAATAAAATAAAATAAATTAAGCTAAAAGACTATACGAGGGCACCAAAAAACTCCGCCACGTTGCCACCTGGTAAAGTACCCAATTAGTCCATTGAAATGTTACATTTTTAGGCCTAACCTTGCGTTTTTTAGAGGACGCAATTTTATTTTTTTGATGTGTAGAAGGGGTTAGTTTAAAGTTAAAACCAAGTTTGTGGGCTCGCCACCCTTGTCCCACGGCTGCCATCTTGAAAATATGGGTTGAAATGGTTTTTACGATATATCTCTTAAACTATTTATTTGATAAAAAAAGAGTGTGTCATGGGAAGCGTCATCTAAGCGATTTAATAAGTCCTTGAGCACGCGGAGCCCACGGCCTGAAAATATATGTAGTTTCTGCAAAGGTACCCAACTATATTTTCGCCTCTTGAGGTTCTCGGCAGCCGCAGCGGCAACGCAGCATCTTTACTGAGTGCAGATATAGCCTTTATCTCTCAAAACCTGAAACTTAGTCTCTTCACCGTCTAGTGTCAGACTCAATTATGGTTAAATTGGATAATGCAAACTAATCTCCCGGTGACCCAGACTTGAACAATCTGTGCGATCCACTTTCCCGAGCCAAGTAAACTAGATATTTTTTCCTGTTTTCCTTTCTTTTTGTTTCGCTGTAATCGAATTATTGAATTATGTATTAGTTATCGAGAGTACGACAGACGACTACGGCGATATCTCGTTTGGCTAATGGCTTAAGGGCAGCATTGAAATATACAAGTACTTAATTACTTATGTATATACAAACGTTATTCTGTCAACAGTGAAAACCTTTTTAATATATCTAAGTAGAAAACCCTAAATCAAAGTGGTCTTTGTCAGCCATCGTTTTTCTACAACAAATAGTTAAAAACGGCTTTTAAAAATGCAAAACGAAACGAAAATGGCCGGATTTCTGACGACACTACAGACGGGGCTTTCAGCAAATGAGCGACAGCCTCCAGCGCTACGAGCGACGCGGACAAAGGAGCCCTTCTCGCGTCCTCAGGTCTTACCACCGACCAGCCAACCCTGACCCGCCAAGCTGCAAGAACAATTTACAAACAACAACAGACAAGCTAAGGCCACGGCTCTATTTAAATTAGTCGGTGGTACAGTAAAATCTCTGGCGTTCCGTTGCACATTTCAGTTGGAAGCACTGTACCTTGTAATTGTACCTACCTACCTATTCGTAGTTTCTTTTTTCACTGCACGAAGTTTCACCGCATTTTCTTTTATTGCTGTTGTTAGGTTTAAGTCGTTTGCGTATCACCAGCAACACGCGACGTTGTGTGTCGCGGTATACTGTTAAACACTCCCGCGTGCGCGATAACGAAAGTTTACTTGTATTGAATTTTCTTAGCAGTCATGCTATTCCACTATTTGGTGTATAAGATTGTCGTGGAGTTACTACATTCACCACCGCCGTGGGGATCGTAAAAGCGCCTTTTGAAATTACACGTAAAACGGTAATGCAGCTTATGCAGCTACAAACTGTACCCTAGATGCCTAGCGATATTACTTACCTACCTGAAAAGTTTTTGAACAAATTGAAAACTATAAAATCATCAAACGGCCTGAAATTTCTAGTTAGACGTACCGACGTGAAGCTAGACAACTAATTCTAGTTAGTGAGTTCACAAAGGCTTTTAGAAACCAGCAGCAATAAATTTAAAATCCCAAACATCGTCCAAAACTCATGACGTCCGAAAACTGACGAATAAATGCTAACCGTTTTAACAATTTACTGTGCCTTTGTCTTTTCTTGATAATGTATATAAGCGTTGCAAGCTGTCGTAATTTCTTGACTGATTTCCGAAAATCTATAGCATACTTATTTTAGAGATTTTTGACCACCTAATTAATGTACTTCACCACCACTGGGTCATCTAAGATATTTTATTGTACCGCCCTTGGAACGGTATTTTTACATGGCATGTGTTAAGCGCACATCTTTTTTAAGAAGACATGAGTGATAGACCACGCCACGTGAAACTAACAATTACTTAATCCTATACTGAAATACCTACTTTGCAAAAGACCACCAGATATTTTAGCACGACATAATGAGATCCCACTACACGCTCTCATCTAGTTCCAAGAATTAAGTACCTCAGTCCACAACCTCTAATTTGTTGTCACATTTAACGCCAGAACTAGTGACGGAGGTGCTACGCAACCTCTGACTCGCGTTTACAGACAAACAAAATTAATTTGTATCCAGATACTGTCGGCTTAATAGGTCGTTAGTAACGTCAGTCATTGCGGAACAACAGTGATTTATATCCCCTCGGCCAGCTTGTGATCTGTCGCCCATTGTAACCCTTTGACGAGGTCGTGTCATCATTTGTACGCCAACTTTCCCTTAACAAATTCTTTGATGATCGATTAGATAAGGGTTCTCTGGAGTTGTTTTTTTTTTTAAATTTCATTGGAGTTATTTTTATTTGTCAAATCAAATCGTTTTTTCGCATACAATGTATGTTCCTGTGTAAATATAGCTATCGTTCAATAAAATGTTGTGAGCAGAGTGGTACATTCTGCCTGAGTTTTGACATGCAAACAAATAATGTGAAATCCTTACTAATATTATAAAAGCGAAAGTGAGTTTGTTTGTTTGTTACCTCTTCACGCTTTAATGGCTAAACCGATTTTGATGAGTTTTGGTACAGAGATAGGTATATTGGTATACCAGGAGACGGACATTGGCTATGTTTTTTTTTAAAAAATGAGTGTAATATAAGGGAGAAAGAGGGACGAAACGGGAAAACTTAGCGTTGCTATTACAAATCAATAAGGCGCTACCGAATTTAATGCGAGCGAAGCCGCGGGCAAAAGCTAGTTCATAATAAAGAAAACCGATTTGTCATTTATGATGTCGTCATTTAGTATATTAAGATAATTAATGTAAGCGGTTAGCAGGCACAAACTCGCGAAAATTTATGTAGCTACCATGGGGCTATTATACGTATCCACTTACTTTATGGAACCATTCCCCATTCCTATAAAAAAACATACTTATATCGCAAAAGGCAGCCCAACTCACCAACATTGAATGAAACAATGGTGCAATGGTGCATGCAATTGGTTTTCATCGACACATTAACAAGTTTGAAAATCGCTTGTTTTCCCGTTCCCATTTCCCACTGAACCGGCCAACTATGCATTTATCGGCACGTACGTAATCTCGCAACGCGCAACGCGCTTGTCGTGACAAATGACGTGCGACGTGACGCTAACGGATCCTATACGACAGCGACACGCCAGCGTCACGTGAATCCGATACGACACGCGCGTAATCGAATTTCGGCTGAGTGAAATCTCTTATTTATTGCCAGTGCCACAGTTGCCACCTATGACAATTTTTCTAGAGATTTCTGTGGCAATATTCATAATGGAATACTTTTTTGATGTGCCGGCGATGCATCAATCATGCATGGATGATAGATAGACACAATTCGATTATTATTTAAATGAAAAATATTGAAATGCACCTGAACCCAGGGCCACATACATTTATACCTTCTTAAGAGAATTAAAAACATAGGTGCTGTTGACCCGAATAGTTTCGGTTCGGATCCAAACAGAGCTCATAAATAAAAGGGGCTACGTTTAAATAACTCATAATCCTATCAGAGTCTTATAGACAAGTCATTAGGTTCGCATAATAAAGTGAACCCGCAGAAGGGATTAAATCATCATTCCAAACTCCAAACAGATAGGTAACGAACGTCTCGTCCAAACGAGCATAGGATGGATTACTTTTATAAAATCTAATAAAAAAATAAATTGAAAAGATCCGATTAGAATTTAGCTGACGTTCCCTAATTGGATGGTACGAAAGAACGAGTGCAAATTGATGCGGTTTTTCTCGTTAGGCCAACTTGTGTTGACAAAAAAGATCATTAGGCTGTAGATTTCCGATTCCTTGGAACGTCAACATTAAGGTTGATTTTTACTGAAGCTCTTGGCGGGTAATAAAATAAAATTAGCGTGTTGCAGATATACTAAAGTCAACTAACCACCTAACCGTCTGTTACAGAATCGAATGTACCTTCTTGGTTAATTTTTAAGGGTTCCGTAGCCAAATGGCTAAAACGAAACCATTATAGATTTGTCCAGTCCGTCCGTATGTCACAGGCTCTCCGTGACTTGTACCTACTACACAGTTGAAATTTGGAGTGTTAGTATCATCTATGAACCGCTACACGAGTGATTGATTTGCGCAATTCGTACACTCAACCGCATAGCGAGTGACATTGATCTGTTTCTTTGTTCTTTGAATGAGTTCACAAGGGTTGCATTATTTGTAATTAGTTACAAATTATAATTAACCGTTTTTTTGTTATTGTGTACACTATCGCATTAGGTAACCCTGTAAGGATAGTTGTAAGATAGAGAATAAATAAATAAATTCATACTTTTATGAAACTGAGGGTTTAACCCGTCGAATCTCATTAAGTCTCACTGTGAAAAAGCTTGTATCGATTCACAAGGCTTTCTAAAAACAATTGTTGACGAAACTTTTCCTCCTTTGGAAAAAAAATCTCTTTTGTCAATAGAAAGAAGAGGAAAATTCTAAAAAAAAATGAGATTGTAGAACGTAAAAAAACGTTCAATAATTGGTTTGAATAAGATTAAATATTGTTTTTTTTTAGATACGAGACTTCTTCAAACTGCAGCAATAGGTATCTTTAGTTTTGATTAGCATACTATTTTCTTTAGTGTAAATTTAGTTACGAATAGGTAAACGTTAAAATAATTATCATTATTTTTTTTTGGTGCTACAGAATCATGTGTGTGAATCCGACTCGCACTTTTTGTTTAAATGTGGATTGGTGCCATCGGGCACCGATTTAAACATGAATTGTCAATAAGAAATACTCATTATAACATCTGCATTTCGTCTAGGTGTTTAGTTTTTCCACCAGTAGGTGCTCCCGTTGAATTGGTCGTGTTTTCCTCCTTCATCGTAGTTGCTTGCGACTTACACTATAGGTATGTAGGTATCATATTTTGGTACACTACCTAAAGAACAAAATATCTAAGCTATCTATAAGTTAAAGTTACCAAAAACTTTATAAGCAGAGGCGTTGTCTGGACCTAACTTCGCTAAAATACAGTCGCTTTCCGTCTGACCTCCACTTATTTATAGCTTCAATATAGTCCTCATTCCCACAATCAGTATGTGTCCTAACGTCTAAGTCACAATCCGGTTTGTCCGAGTCCATTTGGACCGACCTAACTGAAACGAATGCACCATATCTGTCTAACTTATTAAAGTTTACGCCCCCGAGACGTGGCCTCCGTGTCGAACAACTAAGTCTGTTGTGTATTGCAACAAGGGGTAATGTACGCTGACCTTAATGTGATTGTAAATCTTGTTTTAATGGTGGGAACGTGGGTACTTTGTACCTATGAGCTACGTATTGATTTATAAGGGTTTGGTTTATATCTTAAAGGTTATTAAGAATGTTCTGGCTGGACAGACCGTTTTTTAATCTAATAGGACTCGAAGACTTTTTTTAATCAGAACCACAAATGGAACGTAATTGACGGCACGGTTGGCGCAGTGATTGAGCGTTTGACGGGTGCGCTGCGTGTCGTTCGTGCTTCGTGCGTGTTGTTCGATTTCCGCACGACACAAATATTTGTGTGGTCTGCAGGTAATTTTTCGGGTGAGAGAAAACATGAGAAATTACTAGTGTAGGGCAAATTCATTTAAAAAGAAAAGAACTATTCGTTGTTCCATTTGCGACGTTCTTTGGATCACTTGGCCTTACGATTGGTTTGGTCTTAAGATGTGTTAAACATATGGATAAGGTAGTAAATAAATCAAAAGCCCCAAACTTTTGTACATACTTATATTTCCATACAAAATATCGATTTTAATTTTAAGTCATTTGAAAATTACATAAATACTACACCTACGTTATAAATACAAGGACATTTTACATCTGGCATCATAAAAGAATACCAGACTTTTCAATACTTTACATTGTACGACAATACGATAAAACAAAAATACAATTCAAAAATAATACAATTTCATCATGAACTTGAGATTACTAATAAAAATACTTTTCTGAAATGTCATTTGAAATAAAATATTCAAAAAAGGTCGAGTATATAATATTTTTCTCAAAGACTAGTTTTTTTATACTGTTAACACATAACCAAACTTATTTGAAATGTGGCAACTCAGTTTAAAAGAATATAAAAATTAGCACTTGAAAGGCAATCTAAAATAACTTAAATAAAATGATTAAAGTAATCGATTACAGATTCAAAAAATAAACGTATTAAGTCTTAATCTAAAGAGTTAAATACTTTTAAGCGGTTAGTAAAATGCACCCGAAACCTCTATCTAAAATGATTTCTTTTAAATACAAACGAATACTTTGTCGCAGTCAATAAGGCAGTGATATTAAATGGCTAATAAATATACATTTTATCAAACAATTCGAGATATATATCTATGTAGATATAGGCACATAACACTTTAACGCGTCAATTGTAGTAACACAAGGAATGATTATTCTGAGTGAGATTATAGAGTATACATTCTAATGTCAGCACAATGAGGAACACGTACTTAAACATCTATAAAACCAGCATTAATTCCTAACCTAAAAAAACAAGAACCATAATAAACATAGACTTTTGTAATACGTAATGTCTAATTATAATTTGTGCATAAAACCTCAAAAGAGGCTTTTAACAAATACCAAAGCGATTTATACTTTTTTTTTAAACATACTTTTGGATAATGATTAAGTAAATCATTTAGTAATAATAATTTTGTTTTCTAAATGAGTATTACTTATCACTAAATTGAGTTTATTAATAAAATATTTTATCTTAACACGTTACCATTTAAGCGGAGTTTCGACAGGCGGCGGACTTATGTCGGTGGAAATTAACCATACCAGATTACAGTATAAAAAGTTGCCATCATAATATTATGCAAGTATATACCACTAAATAACTAAAAAATAATCTATCGGTGTATTACTGGACGAAATTATTCTTCTAATTCACTACTGCCGTCTGTCAAACTCCGTCCTAAGAATATTGTCGGCCATTATTCTCCTGCTGCATAACACACAACCGTGGCACGGCGCCTACTACTGCCAAGCACACATCACCTTCTTCAGCTACGAGCTGCACACCTCAACAGGGTTGCCACTGATGCCAGCACCATTACATTTAAAAAATGAAACTTTAATAGTGACCAGTGTACCAACTTTTCCAGATTTTTTGCGCAGAACAAAACCACGAGTAATTTTAGTTCGGACTGGTATATTCTGGTCACATTTTGCGTAACAACCCTTAATATCTGTAAGGAATACAACAATTAAATAGTGTCCCTTTCATGAACAAACTTGTTAACCTTCTTATACTTATATATTCCAATACTAAATTCATCTCACAGCTCCCGTTAAGGCTAATTGGCCAATTTGAACACATCACTTTAGAGTGGAGTTAGCTTCACAAATATATTTATTTAAATACGCCTTTTTTATATGGGAAATCATGAAATAAGTTCTCCCGCTTTGGGCGGAGGGAAGGGAGTGTCAGTTTACTAAACCATCCATGTTCCTTCTTTCGCTCTTTGTGTTCCGGGGCAGCGGTATCTCTTTAGAACATCCCGCAACCCCAGAATTTAAATTTAAATTAATTTAATTTAAACAGCTCAAGTGATGGTTATCAAATAATTTTGTCAGCATTATGAAAAGTAGCACTCCAATAGTTATTTCATGTTAGAAACCTCTTTTAATAAATTATTAACACAAACAGCTTAACTTAACTTAAACAGCTGCCATTTTCCGAAGCTAACTCCACTATATAAGGACATACGCATTAGATAATTCTATCAACAAGTGACAACACGTTTTAATGTTATTTACAAAGACAGAGTTCAAGAGTTGCCAAGAATGGTCGGAAATATAGGTGAAAGAGTACCAGTGAGAGGAAACACAGAACAGTAAGTACATGGAGTGCTCACGTAGTAATTACTTTATCGTACGACTCTAGCTCTCATAATTATGCGAATTCGATACGTCATTTAAAACCAATGCTTTAAGGCCTACATATTGAAATAAAATAGCACACGTTATTGACTTTATGGGAAACAAGATAACAGCGTATAGCTTCGAGACAACATTTATGACGTGAAAATAACATTCAATTTGGTATCGTTCAAGTGATTTCAGAGGATCACATATTTTGTTACATTAACACTCCATTTTCTTACTCCTCTGTGTTATAATAGTTTTGAAAGTTATCCTCAGAGAGCCTAGGGACAGTAAGATGAGCACTTGTGGTGTATATAAATAATCTGCACGACATGGACATTAAACTATTATGCACATAAATGCAAGTATAATTTTAGTTGATGTGCGGAAATTTTAATATTTAGTTTGAAGTAACAATGGGGAAGTGCGGATGTCATACATAACTGTAGGCGAAAAAAGAGAGCGAATATCAAGTACTTAATGATACACTTGTGCACTTTTTTTTTATATTCATGTCGTAGACTAAACGGCCTTTGATATTTAGCTTCAAATAATTGATAGCATCCTTATATGCTTTAATATTTTGCAAAACGAGCCGCCATATTTTCCGAAACGGACCGCCATAAGAGCGTCCACAATGGGTTTTTACTTATTTGCCTGGTTGCACAAGATTTATATTAACTTCCCCATTGTTATAAGAAAAATTGAAAAAAACTTAGTTTGAAGAAGAGTCACAGTTCATGTAAGTTCAGCACATCAACTGGCGTACAGCCCCGTGTCGTGTGTGTGTGGCGACGTGCGGCGGCGTGCGGCGGCGTGCGCGCGGCGGCGCTCGCGTGCGGCGGCATGCGCGCGTCACACGGCGGCAGGAGACGCTGATTGTCAGTGCCACTTAGCTTTCTGCGCAAAGATGTCAGCGCGCAGGTTCTGCGCGAAGCAGATGCCTAGAATCTGTTGGGAATTGAGAAAATGATTACTTTTTATTTTTTAGAGATGACTCTGTTTACTTATCTGTTTTCACTATCACTAGGCTTATATGCCTACTATTATAGCGCACTGTTGATTTCAAGTTTTTTTTTTTATATGTACTATCAAGTGTACTTTATAAATCTGTTAAATTTCCACCGTTCAACTCAGCACCGCGAGTTGAAATTTTAAAAATGCTTTAATACTAAGTTAATTGTCACATAATTTTTCTTCGCAAAAATACCATGAAATCAAGTTTTCTACTGCCCTCTGTTTCACGAAAAAAATATGCCTAGTTGAGGCCGCTAAAAAACTAAACGCCAACAAAAATACTCACTGGTATTACACGTTTGTATTACCGCAATTATATTGGTAATTTATCTTTATTTTTTAAATCAAATCGTTCGTTATCGTTCGTGAAACAGAGTAACTCTTTTATGAAAGCACAAAAAATCAACAAATACATATCAAAAGTGCATCTACAAACAAAAACTTACTTGTGCAAAAGCGGTACAAACAGCGGACGTAGCTACTATCAACAGGTTATGGTCGAACCAATCCTCAGCGGCCTCTAAACAGCCTTTCTCATATATTATCTTTGCTTTATCGTAATTCTAGAACAAAAAGAAACGAAAAACATCAACGGAAGGCCACTACATGCTACATACTGTACATTCATTGCAACTAGACATAAGATTTGTATGTTTTGAATAAATGGTGAAAAAAGCGAAGGTCCGCCACCCCTTTTTTCGGATGGGAAACCATTTAATGACTTCCCCCGCTCTGGGCGGAGCGGGGGGGCATGTCACCCTTTTACTGACTTAAACCCACCCGTGTTCCTTCTGTTGCCCTTTACGTTCTGGGGCCGCGGTATCTCTTTCGAACTACCCGCAACCCCGGAACTAAAACCCTTGTTCCTTCTTTTGCCCTTTGTGTTCCGGGGCCACGGTATCTCTGCCCAAGGAGACCCCTTTGCTTTGCTGGCATTTCTTTGAAGTGCGCGTGAACATCAGCACGCCGCCCGGACGGTGAGCTACGGCCCCCACGCTTTCTTTTGTTTTTGAGCCAACTTTAAAAGTTCATCTTTTGCGACACCAGTGGTTGTCAATTCATAATTCAAACTGATGAAACAATCTTTAGATAACGCGGAAACGGATACCATGTATTCAATAAATCATTTTAAACCTCCATCTTAGACATCATTCGTGGATAATTGAAAACAAATCAGCTATACCATGGTGTTGGTATTGCAGTTATCTAGGAAACGAAATTAATGTTGTGTCTGGAGTTCTGAGCAATGTCCTAAATACATGGTTACAGTTTTTCGCTACGGAGTCTTTACCACCCAGTAAAAGATTGTCTTTTTTTTGGGGTGAAAAACCATCAAATAACTTCCCCCGCTCTGGGCGGGGCGGGGGAAAGTGTCAGACTTGTAGTGACTAAAACCTACCCATGTTCCTTCTATTGGCCTTTACGTTCCGGGGCCGCGATATCTCTTTCGAACAACCCGCAACCCCGGCAATATAAAATAATGTCTTGCTGCAGGGAATGTACTAGTTCAACATTACGCAGGTTAATCGTAGCAAAAATTATGATGTGCAAGACTACCCGACTTACATACAGATTGAGAAAATATAAATAATTTGTTTCAAAAGATTCTTCGTATTTCGCGATATAACAAAACGAGTGAAAAACAGGCTTTACGAATCTTTACCTATCTACTTTATTTACATTTTCCCACCATTCTAAAATACGACTCAACAAATATAGCGACAGTGAAACCAGTGACTCGTTTAGAACCTTAAGCGTTAAGGGCCCGAGCAGCAAGGCGGCCACTGGCGCGAAGTGTCTCTGCAGCCAGTCCTCGCCTGCCGCCATACAGCCGCGCTCGTGTATCACTCGCTCGCTCAGTTGCTAGTGTAAGTGGCAAGTCAGTTTATCAGCTAAACTAGTTTTTTTTTTATTTTGCTTGAGTATATTGTCAATGATTGTTTTTTTTCAAACATACCAGACAGTTGCGATGCTGGAGAGTTTGTTCGGCCAGTCCTTCTTCTCAATTAAAAAGGATGGGCCTCGCAACTACATAGTGTTTTATGGGACTGACTTATGTACTAACGTTCAAAAAATGCTGATCATCAGCATAGTTTGAATAAATGACTTTTGATTATGACCACTTCCGTTATTTTGAATTTTAAATCGAAAGAAATTGCAAGCTTTATAATATTAGTATAGATATACTAATATTATAAAGCTGTAAGTATAGATATACTAATATTATAAAGCTGAAGAGTTTGTTTGTTTGTTTTTTTGAACGCGCTAATCTCAGGAACTACTGGTTGGAATTGGAAAATTCTTTTAGTGTTGGATAGTCCATTTTTTGAGGAAGGCTATAGGCTATATAACATCACGCTACGACCAACAGGTGCTGTGCAGCGTGGGTGAAACCGCGGGGAACAGCTAGTATCAAATAAAAATAAGGATTCAAGTCAACGCAATAAACAGGTGTCCGCGATGGCGTTCAAATATGCTACAGTTGTTACGGTAAACTTTTATTAATACTAAGAGTGACAAGCAGATCCTGGTGTTAAGAATATGTATTTGTACAAAGTAATTATTTCTCATAAAAGAAATGGGAATATCATATTTAATACAAATACATTTACTGCGATAGAGTTTAAGAAATCACGCTAGGCCCACAGTTATTTCGTTAAAACTATGAAGGTTCTTCTCGTGAAGTAATTTAAACCCGCTAGAATAAGGGATCACAGAAACACACATTTGTAATCAATTTATCACAGACTACTTACAAAACCAGCAGTGAGTAGTGTACTCACATAAGTAGGTTTCCGAACATCGTATCCGCACTGCTTGTTCCTGATGATGTCTTGCGGCTTGTTGCGACAGCAGCTGAAGGGAACGCCGCACGCTTCCCGCGAGCCGACCGCGCCGCTCGAACAGTTGAAGTACGCGTTGCGGTCCCAGTCCCGGGGGCCTTCCACGCCGCAACATTGTAACTGAAAATGGAGCAATAAAGGTTATTTTCGTAAGCCATGGCCAGTGGAAAAACGAAAATGTACCTCCAAGTGGATCATAAGGAGTCATATGGATCAGTATCACAAACTATATTCAACCTTTTATCCTGCATATACAATGTGTCCCAGGGATAAGTGACCGCCCGGCGTTTTTTGAAAATTCGTACAAAATTATTAATAATTATATTTATATTTGTGACTTAGCGGCTTTAGTTTTTTATAATGTTTTTTTTTCTTTTTTTTTTTGTAAAGTCGCTTGTATTAGTATTGTCGCTAGCGAAATTATGCTTATTTTTTTATTACATCTAATAAAAAAGCATCTAAAAATGCAGTGACGGTGAACTCGACGGGCCTGTTGGTCCAGTGGTTAGTGGCCCTGACTGCTGAGCCGGAGGTCGTGGGTTCGATTCCCACCCAGGACAAACTTTGTGTGATGAGCATGTTTGTTTGTTCTGTGTCTGGGTGTGATTTATCTATAATATGTATGTATTTATAAATCATATATGTAAGTATGTATATCAGTTGTCTGGTTACCATAACACAAGCTCTGCTTAGCTTGGGATCAGATAGCCGTGTGTGAGTTGTCCCAAGATATTTATTATTATTATTAACTCGAGGGCTGCCAACGACGACGCCGAGGAGATTTATTTTATTTTATTTATTTATTTATTTAGAAAACCAACGGCGATACATTTATAATAATAATAATAGTTTAGTAAGGCTAATAATAGGTTTCCCTTTATAACTTAAACAAACAAATAAAATAATGGCTTTAAATTAGGAACAAAGGTTAATACACTATAATTATGTAGAAGTAAGATAAGAAATGAGAAGTGCTGGCCCATTTTTTTTTAAATTTTGTCGTTCCAGCGACACGATGAAGAAAATGCAGACTATTAAGATGAGATTAAAGGCTGCTGCTCTATTGTGATGATATGTGGGGATTGCGACGAACGATAACTTTACTTCGGTGATTACGTCTTCATTTTATTGGATCATGGCTAAGCGCGTGGTTAGAAATTTCTGTACAAGTTTTTTGAATCAAGTTTTTGCTTGATCCATCCCGTAATCACCTTATGTTGTACAGTAAACAGAACTGCCGCCGAGCCATATCATACGATTCTCCTCTCTTGAGAAACGCCTTGATAGTGTACGTTAAGTGCGCGCCACAGAAAAAACGGAATCCTTATTGGATTACTTTGCTGTCCTTCGTACTGTCAAAATAAAGTCTCAATGTCTACACAGTCAGAAGAAACTACCGTATATCGCAAGTTTTTACGAAACCCTCGGTGCGCGAGTCTGACTGGCTCTTGTTTAAATATTCAATTTCAAAATCTTAACTCTACTTGAGACATCCTGTACTAAGTGTTTGTACGAACTATAAACAGGTTATTTATACGGAGATTGTTTTTTTTTTATTTAAATCTCTGCACTTAACCTCTAGAACCCGAGCGGCACAAAAACGTGCCAGTAAACAAGTATTACCGTTGAGCTCCGTTGGCACAAATTTGTGCCACAGCGATAAGAGCCCGCCCGGCGGTGCTTGACGGATAGTTGACGTAGATAATGGCGGTCCTTGAGAGGTTAATAAACTCTTTAGTTCTCGGTATTTGTAATACTTGTCCAATGTTTTAATAATAAAAAAAATATTTTGTCCTGATCCCTGGAATCCCCACAAATCAGTAAATACGTATATCATTCCTATTAATACATTGTTTACCTGCTAAAACCATAAATCAAGTACCTAATTAAAAACTACAACACACACATGAGGTAAAAAACAAAGAACTACTATCATAAAAACCGCAAAAGCGGGACTTTATGGAAGCAAATTGTGAGGAAACCAATGTAGGCCAAAGATTATAAAATAAGGTGGTTTATAATAGCCAATTATTTCCTCAAAACGTTGATATCATACTCAGAAAATTGGATCATAAAATATGATTTTGTTGGAACATTTAAATTTTCCTGTTTTGGTTTGGTGTCAACGAAAAGCCTGTTGACACCATTGTTATCAATCAGCCAATGCAATTATTGTTCAAATAAATTGGGTAACACCACCAAGCTGTTCTAATCTTTGTTTCTTCCTTACTATAAAATAAATTAATTATATTAATATATTATTTAATTATATACTACTAATATTTATAAATTTATGCGTATGGATGTCTGCATGAGTGCTACACATAAACTTCTGAACAGATTTGTATGAAATTTGCCACACAGATAGTTTATAACATAGGATACTTTTAATCCTGGTAGAACGATTCAGTGGGACATATTCCGAACTTCACGCGGGCGAAGCCTTGCTAAATAGTTACTGAGAGATGGTTGAAGTATTGGCAGACCAACAACGAGATTGGTGGATGTCATTCTGACGCGGGTAAGACCTGGTTGAGAGTCGCGCAGACCAAGAAAGAGTGGCAGAGAGAGGAGGAGGCCTGTTCTTAGCAGTGGAACAGGGTTTCCGATGATTATGGTGATGATAAACAACAATTCTTCTAGATTTCGATTTACAAACTGAATAATCGCTTAAGTTAAATCATACATTCATTACAAAATTGTATGCGCCTATACCAAAGGGTCAAGAAGCATACAATTTTGCAAAAGATATACTGCCTTGTTGCTCGAGTGGTCGCAAGCGTGACTCCTAAGTATGAAGTCCTGGCATCGATTCCCGTATTGGACAAAGTGATATTGGGTTTCTCCATTTAGAATTTCTTAGTAATATTTTTTTTTTTGAAGTAATATAGTAATTGTGATTACTTACCCAGTCTTCTTGTATCCAATCAATCAAGTTCTGTTGATCTGGGTCTTCTCTGTAATGTGTGATAAATGTTTGGAAGCCAGTAGTTGCTTGTTGTTTTATCTACAAGATAAAATAACAGAATATATTAATATTGAGTTCTAATTCAATTAATTATGGTATAAAATCTCAGAGTCGCCAGACTTTACTTTCTGATCACCTTAATTTATGGTATCAAGTAGTGTTAGTATGTACATACGCCTGCACATCAAGCTACTACAATCTGTCAGATTTCTTTGATAGATTTTCGACTTTATTTCTAAAGTTTTAGGTTCAAGGTTCATTGGGAAAATTTGACAGTTTCGGGTAACTTGACCTGCAGGCGTCTGTACTGTGAACGTATGTTCCTATACCTGCTAACTTCATGTGAAGGCAAGTTTTTAGATATCAGATGACTGTTTTTTTTAAATCCTGACTACTGTTTTCAAAATATGTTGCAGCATAATCTTTCCTCTTTTTGCGGATGGGAAATCATCAAATATAATAGTTATGTGATTATTTCCCATCTCTAAAAAAAGCATTAACCCTTCCGCTGCTAATTAAGTTCGTAAATATAAAAAAACATAGTTTAAATAAATACCTAGTCATACTCATACCTAGACATCAAATTCAAGTAACATTAATTGTACGCAGCAAAAAAAAAATATAAAATTTAAATAATCAAATGTAGTATAAACTACACCTGAATCATTTAAATACAGACTTACCCAATCTTTAAAGACAAAGAAAAGGATTCCTGTCGTCATCTCCGCCAACAGTAATAAAGCAAGGAAAACAGCGTACTGAAATAAAACGAGGAAATACATTAAATAAAGCTAAAATTAGGATTAAATCAAATATAATGCCTAATTTAAATAAAATTCGGTGATTTAACTTCTGTTATCTTAATGCTTGATTTAGTTAGGTTAGTCACAGTATGAGTCAGAACTACCGTTTTTGGGCGTCAACCCGTGGTACCTACTGGATTTTTAATTAACATCCGTGAGTCCTAAACACGTATTATTTTCGGCAAATGTATTTAATTCTCTTTGGTTTAAAAACGATCTGATATTTTCAATGACCATGCGAACAATTTTAGCGTTAGGTTAGGCTATGCTATCTGGAAACCTAAACTGCAAAAATATGTTTTACTGTGGCGTTTGCTCAATGCATGCACAGACAAAACAAGAAATTTAAATATAAAATCAGCCTTACAACCAGTATATAAAGGCTAAGTTCCTATATCACACGATTACAATATCCCACGCTCATTGCATTGTCTAAAATAATTGAGTAGTATGGCAACAAATGCCTTTGTTCTACAACCTAAGTGAAGGTTCATTAAATCTTAACAAGCTTTACATGCGATAGCAGCATAATACCGATAATCAAATTCCGATTTACTTAAAAGACAGGCTTGGAGTACCTAGTAAGAAAATGGAGTTATTATGTCAACTCCGAATGAGTTTCGGCTTTTTACAGTTGAAACTCATCTAGCAGCACGGAATTGCACTTTTCCATGCTCCGTCTTTTTCTGTATCGTAAGTTAGTGTGAAATAGATCATAATTAACAAAATTGTTTTTCTGCATGTGATCGCTAAGCCTTTCAATCCAATAAAAAAAAACACAGACAGGTTAACAAACTCACCATCCGTCTAACGTGTTCGCTCTCCATTTTTTATTTACTCTATGTTTACGATACAACTACAAAAAATAATAACAATGGTAATACTCACGCATGCCAGCAGGCACGTGTTCTCACGAAGAGCACCGACGCAGCCCGTGAACCCAATTATAAACGTTATTGTGCCTGCAATCACATCATCAAACAATAAATACCATATTACTTAACAAAAAAGGCAGTAGGCGCAATGACTATGATGAAGGATTTTCACCAACCAAAAAGCACCATACATTAGTATTAAACAAAAATGACAGCCCTTATGTCGTAGCAGTAAAGGCGATTATCGTGGTGGTATTACCAGATGATTGTATAAGCAAATCATCGCAGGCATGACCTTCTAATTCGACAGTTGTCCCTTACAACATCCAAGGTGAAAAAGGAGTTTTCTTTTTTGCTTCAAAGATAACTAATAGGTAGGAAAATCATGTACTATGTTTAACACTAGCATCTGTCCGCGACTTTGTCCGTGTCGATAAAAAATAGGTTTAGTAATAGATTAACTTTCACCTTGTGAGAACTTTCAGAGATTACATCTTACATACAAACTTTTTTTTTATAATAATTGTGTAGTAGATTTATTTATTTATTTATTTATTTATTTAGGATTACCAACGAGTAACATTACAAACATCTTTTACAAAATTAAAATTGCACAATATAATATCCTGCAATGCACACTCAATTACAGGTAACCACAGCTTACACATTATTGAGTAGGTAAACATGCTATAAATACAGATTATTTAATAAAAGGAATACATGCTACAATTATACAATCATGCTATTATTAAGGATTAAGATATCAAAAGAATTTAAATACATTCAAATTAAATTGCAATTTCAATAATATTATGTCAGAATGAAAATAAAATTACAAAACACAAATTGAAATACAAAAATTAAATTATTATTAAGGGTAATAAGATATTATTTAATTAATTAATTATTCTTAGGAATTATAATTCAAATGTCCTCTAACTGAAAGTACTTATATAATTTCTTCTTAAATATGTTAAGACTATCATGATTAATATCGACTTCAGCTTTGCGCCATATGGCGTTATACAGTTTGGTTGCCCTTGTAAGGGGAGAATTATCACCCAAATTAGTTTTGTGAAAAGACTGTCTAAAGAGATTATAAGTATTTGTCCGAGGTAACCTGCTAGGAACGTTAATTGATATTTTTGACAGAAGGTCTGTATTTGTTTTGGATGTCATCAATTTGTGAAGAAAACAAAGATCCAGAACTTTTCTGCGATTATTGAGACTGTGGAGCTGAAAGTGATGAACACGGTCCTTATAAGACTTGAATTGTTGCAGTTGGGTTTTATTTTGTGAGCATAAATTATACAAAAACCTTCTTTGGACTCTCTCAATACGTTGCTTATGAACGTTATAGTGAGGTGACCATACTTGTGAACAGTATTCTAGATTACTGCGTACCAAAGTCTGGTATAGAATAATTTTTGTCTTGGAGTTGTTGAATGGCTTAGAGGTCCTTAATACAAAACCTAGCATTTTGTTTGCGTTACTTATGATTCTATCTATATGTTTATTGTATGTCAATTTGCCATCCATCAAGATTCCTAGGTCCCGGATACTATTCACTTCCTTGAGAGTGTTGTCCAAAATGGAGTATTCCGTATTATAAATGTTTTTATTTCGACAAAATTTAATATGTAAACATTTTTCTAAATTTAACTTCATTCTATTTTCTTTGCACCACTCAACCAACCTATCCAAGTCAGCCTGTAATAAATAAGAATCCTGCATAGATTTTATAGGCAAAGTCAATTTCAGGTCGTCTGCAAATAGATAGGATTCTGCGTGGTGGAAACAGTGAATTATAGTGTTAATAAAAACATTGAAAAGCAACGGTCCCAGGTGAGATCCCTGTGGCACCCCAGAAGTCACAAGGAAATCTTCCGATCGGGCCCCATTCAAAACAACGAATGACATACGATCTCTTAGGTATGACTGAAACCATTTCAATAGAAGACCATGGATTCCGAGGTTCTCTAGTCTCTGTATCAACAGTTGGTGGTCCACTTTGTCGAATGCCTTACTAAAATCAGTGTAAACTGCGTCAACTTGAATTCGTTGGTCAACATACCCTGTCACATTCTCTGAGAAAGCGACCAGATTGGAGTGAGCAGATCTACCTCGAAAGAAACCATGCTGGTTGTCTACTATGTCGTTTTTCAAGTGGTTGTATAGATAAGGATAGATTAATAACTCGAAAATTTTAGGGATGGTGGAAATAATCGATATTGGTCTATAATTTTTAATATCGTTTTTGCGACCATTTTTGTAAATAGGGACTATTTTAACCCTCTTCCACGTAGTTGGGAAACAACCGGACTCGAGGGAGCGGTTGTATATATAAGTTAAGGGCGTCGCGAATGAGTTGGCACACTTAGCAAGAAGAATTGGTGGAAGTTCATCAGGGCCTGGTCCTTTGCGAACGTCCAGACTTTTCAGTTTGCAAGCAACCATTTCCTCCGTAAGTGAAATGGAACTTAAAACATTCAGATTGCCACAGTGCAATAAAACTCCCGATGTATTGTTTTGCTGTTTAGGGGTGTTCTGATTGTACACAGATGAAAAGTTTTTTGCGTAAAGTTGACAGACACCGGCACTGTTGTCGGCTACTTCATTGTCTAAGATCATTTTTTCCGGTATTGTGCTTTTATTTTTACGCTTGTGTTTAATATATGTCCAAAAGTATTTGGAATTCGTTTTTATTCTAGCTTCTATGGTTTTAATATAGTTATTATAAGATGATTTGTTTAATAACCGGCATCTTTCCTTCAAGAACTCTAAACTAATCTTATCCATAGCATTGTTATATTTTTTTACTCGAATTCTGAGGTTATACGTTTGCCTTAGTAGTTTATTGAGGTCTTTCGTAAACCACGGGGGTTGTTTATTTTTATTTACTTTATATGAAAAAGGAACGTGGTTAGTTATAGCACCCATGACCTTTTTGTAAAACATTTCAACCATGTCGTCTATGGACCCGCAGCTTTCCAATGTTGATGTCCAGTCAATAGAGTCAAGATTTTGTGTTATGGCTTGGTAATCAGCCTTGTGGTAGTTACGGGTAGGCAACATACTGGAATTGAGGGTTCTTTCGGGGCTTATGTTTAAGTTGATCAATAGAGGAGGGTGATGTGTGTCTAACTTAGATAGTGAATCGTTGCATTCTTTCACCCTAATATCCGCTATATTAGCTAAAACTAGGTCTAAGACCCTTAATTTACTATTTTTGACATTATTGAACTGTTCTAAGCCATTCAACGCAACAAACTCCGTAAAAAGGTGGCTAGATAAACAATTTGTAGTTTCGGGGACTAGGAAGCTACAGTCATCGCTGTTTAGCCAATTGATGCCTGTCAGATTAAAGTCTCCTGCAATGAAAGTGTTACCTTCTTTACTAATGACTTTGCCTGCATTCTCAATGTAATGCTCCAGAACATTAATATTAACCGGTGATGGAATATAGACCGCACAAAAACAGAGACTGATAGTATTGTGCTTAGTTTTGACTTGAACTTTAACCCACAGATCTTCGCATAAACTATTATAAAACGACATGTCAATAGATCTGTGTTTCTTTAAAATAGCGATCAGTACCCCACCTCCAGTCCTCTTCCTACAGAGCTCGCTAATTTCACGGTCTCTTCTATATACATCGTAACGGTCATCAAATAATTCTGTACTGAATATATCATCACTAAGCCAAGTTTCCGTAAGAATTATAACATCGTAATTATTCATTAAAACATTGTGATACAAATCATGCGTTTTTGTCTTCAGACCTCTGGTATTTTGGTAATAAATTTGAAAATCTGCGAATTTTATATTGTTGGTTCATTAATCATTTAATCAAGATGGGAGATCGTGTTAAATTAATTTAACCAGAGAGTCGATGTCCTTGATAAGAAGACGTTCGGAACCTTCGCTTTTTTTCACAAAAATACGACCATTTCGCACCCATACAAATTTGTAGTTCTTCTCCTTAGCCGCTATCCTAGTAGCATGGTGCAGAGTTCTGTTATGTGGTGCTAAGTGCTCAGCAACATAGACAGGCTTTTTATCTCCCGCTACGCCCAGGTGGGCAGTGTTGAGCTTATTCGTCTGATTTGCTTTATTAAATTTAATTACGGCAGCTAGAATTTCGTCGCGTACAGCTGGTGAAGAGAGTTTAACAACTATAGATCTAGGACGCGTACCCTCAGGGTTGTGCTTAGCAATCCTAGTAGTCATAACGATATCATTTTCTTTTAAAGGGCATGATACTACTTTACATAGCTGCTTAACTGTAACATTAAGATTCTCAGACTTGTACTCGGGCACAGATAGAATTTCTATGTTACTGGATCGCGCATGTTGTTCCATTTGGTTCAATCTTGAAGTCAAATCTTTCACTAAAGGTATCATGTTGTTATGTTCTTTCACCAGCAGATCTATTTGTTTTGACTTTTCTTCAAAAACCAATTGCATGTCATCGTATTGCTTGCTAGTAAACTCCAGACAGTCTTTCATCTGGCTTATTTCCGAAGTGATGTTCTTAAGTTCGGCTCTCACGCTTTCCTGCACAATGTTTCGGATATCGGTTGTTAGAAGACTACGCAGTTCAGTGCGTATGATGTCTCGAATCATATCTGGTGTTATTGACGGATGAGATTCTTCGCTATTGGATTTCTCGGGTGATAATTCAATCGAACTGTTATTTCTTGTCCTAGCACGTTTACGCGTTGTTGCTATGTGAGTCCCAATCGTCAACTCCATGTTTCCAGTTAGGTTTTTCGACTGGCCCGCTGGTGGCGTTGTACGCTCCATATAGAAGGTCTCAACGGAACTTACAAAAAGAGTTTACGTTTGCTGAGATTCGAACTCGGGTCGCTGCACTCGTCAGTCACGGTCGAACGAAACGCGCCGTATAGATTTACTAGTTCTTGACGAAATTAAGGTATATATTCGATTGCCAATAATAAGATGTAACGGTTTGCCTGGTGAATAACGAATTGTGTTTTTTTTTGTCAATGTACCTTGCACACAATTTTATTAGTTTTTTTTTTTGTTTTAGCTTTAATTTAGTTTTAATGTTACACACAGGGGATCCAAAAACTTTAAGTTGTATTCACTGTTCAATGGTGATGATAATCAATGTCACGGGCACTGTTTTGTCTGCACTTTGTTCTAGTAGGCGAAACTATTTCACTATTGTCACTGTTTTTGTGTTTGTATTTTGAACTTATTCACTTCGTATTTTTAACGTTAGATAACACTTGTGCTTTTGGTGTCTGTTGATATTAAACTGATAACGCATAAATACAGGCAAAAGGACAGTTTTAAGATTTTAAATTAACAAAAAATCGCGGAGCGTATGTTTACTCGGTGAGCGCCATCTACCTCATTATTGTATAGATAGAGCCAAGCCTTCTGCATTATGACTTTTGTGAACAAGGCCTTTCTGTGTTTGGGACATCCATTGGTCATCTTTAATACTGCCAACTATACCCATCTGTGAGTTGACTACTGGTAATAAAACTACTTTAAACAATCAATGACTGGGTCATGTTTACAGTAACAAGTTAATGTGGCAACATTTAGTGCAGTTTCAAACCAAACTGCTCTGGCTATTTTTAGTCAGCTCGTCCAAATTATACCAAACTTATACAATGTAGATTCATTTGAAAGTTGATGGCATGAAGAGAGTAAAGTATTTAAAATTTTATAAAGAAAAAATGGAGTTAACTTCATCTATAAAATTATAGCATTTTTGAAAGTGAACCAATTTACTTTCTAAAAATGCTATACACATTTTAAACAGACTTCTAAAATGTCTTTGGATAAGATAGATATGAGTTTGTATATATAATACTCAATGCTGTGTACTCACCCACACATATTAAAATAAATGCTGGATCCAAAGCAATATTAGTGAGTCTCGATAAATTGTTGAAAGTGTCCTTTTCCGACCATGCCCACACTCCAACAGCTAATACAATCAGACCAAGGAACTGAAATGGAAGAAATATTTAAACAAAGAGAAAAATGAACAGAATTAACAGGCTAATAAGTTAACTGTACATGCTGAGTAAGGAAGGATCACATTAGGTGGCTTTTCATAAATTTTGTTACTTCTTTTTTTGCAAACGGGTAGTCATAAAATAACTTGCAGAGCGGGCAGAGTTTCAGACTTAAACCCACCCATGTTTCTTCTTTTGCCCTTTATGTTCCGAGTCCGCGGTATCTCTTTTCAACAACCCCGGCAAGTGATGGGGATAGGCCCCTTCGGAAAAGGTGTAAGTTCATGAGTATGTATTATTTAAGTGTTGGTCTAGCATGACTCTTTTTTGGTTAAAAAACTGTTATACCAGCCAACAAACTAACAAGATCATGAAAGGACAAAGAGAAGATGTTGATTATAAAAAATCACAATAGGTAGGTAACTTTGTTTAGTCAATCATTGGACTGCATTTAAGACTATTTTGTATAGTAGATAAAATGTTACCAGCCCCTTCTACTAAGCCTGTGTTAGTTTAACCTATAGTTAGTTTTTTTTTCAGTTGGGTAATCATCAAATGACTCCTTTCTGCTCTGGGCGGAGCAGAAGGGAGTGTCAAACTTGTACTGACTAAAAGCCATCCAAGTTTCTTTGTGTGCCCTTTGTATGCCATGCAGCAGTATTTTACAACCCACAGCCTAAGACGTATACTTACCATACCAATAGGTATGGTATATCAAATCAGTGATATGATTGATTAGCTGTTCCACGCGGTTTCACCCACGCTGCTCAGCACCCGTTGGTCGTAACGTGAAGTTATATAGCCTATAGCCTTCCTCAAGAAATGGACTATCCAACACTAAAAGAATTTTCCAATTCCAACCAGTAGTCCCTGAGATTAGCACATTCAAACAAACAAACAAACAAACTCTTCAGCTTTATAATATTAGTATAGATAAGAATAATGTTATTAAAAATCCCAAATTACGAAGAGTTTGTTAACCTCAGCTAATAATTTATATCCCACTTCCTTCCTCATAACCAATTAATAACAAATAGCATTGCACCTACAAATAATGTTATCCTGTCTAGATCACCCTACAATTTTTTCCTTGTTTTAGAAAATATTAAGTGACTAATACATACATGCACTGGTTATAAATATTTATAACAGGAATGAGACTTGAATAAAGAACAGACAGCTACAGAAGTAATAATTACTTTATTGCTATTTAAAAAAAAAACCATTGACCACTAAGCTGATAGTATCTAAAATAGCAATGAGTAATTCTGTTTCTAGATCTGATATTTCAGGATCATCCAAGTTATCAACTCAGCTGGTATTGTAGAAATCTATATGTCACTGTGCTGATGACCTGGTGATCCTGTAATAATGAAGCTAATTTTATAGGTACTTGCTATAGACTGATAAAGATATGAAAACTCCTTAAATTTTCCTAATGTCTTAAAAAGTACATTTCTTTGCAAATTGATAAGATAGCAGAATGTTTGTGTTCTCATAAATGAGTAAACCACCTAACCAGTTTTTGTTCAAACTTGTGTAAATTCAAGGCTACTGTAATCAAGTCTCTAAGAATATTTTTTTCAAGCATATTGGCAGGATGCAGACAGTCACAGTACAGTTATAGCAATTATAATGTATGTAGGCGCCTCTAAACGAGTCTAAGGTGACCCCAATTGCCTGGCAATATGCACAGGTGAGATGAAATCAATACCCACTCAGACATTACAAGTAATACGAGCGTAATGCATCTCATTCACTAAGTTTTGTATCTCTAAAATACCACACATTTAATGGCCGTATTAATTAAGACCTTGACAAACAAGATATGGGCGAGTGTCAATCCCCTAATTAATGTTATTGTAAAACTAGATACTAATAAAAGATCTCCACTTACCCAGAACAAAACATTCACACCAAAAATAACATATTTTAAACAACAGCTGACTTCGCTGGTGTCGCGTCGATATTTCCTTATACCAGGCATTTTAAGTATCACATATCATGTCACTGTATTACTAAAAGAAGGATTGACCACTACATTTAAGAAAATTAGAACTAAAATCTAATAAACTTAGCAACTAGGCCAAACATCGGCCAATTCAACGAGAGCGAGTGGAGTGAACGACCGTCAAACAAAAGAAAGGAAGAACTACGATGATAAATTTAAATTGAACTACAAATCCAGTGCAACCTAAGTTTAAATGTCAAAGTGATTATGCTGTTTATAAGTTAAAAAGAGACAGACGATGAAAAGGAACAAGGTAAACTGTTCTTTCGGTTTTGGCCGCATTTTATTACACATGAATAACGTTCCGATGCAAGCTGTAACAACTATTTGCGTTGACAAAAAATGTGGATAGTTTTACTGCAAAAAAACTCAAAACATTATATTATAACATTAGATATTGGTGTGTGTTATCCGTTGATCGCTCGCACTTGTAAATTTGATACCTTATCTACCTGTTCAACCAAAGAACAGACCTACAATTTTCTGCCGGGGTTGCAAGTTGTTCGAAAGAGATACTGTGGCGTCGGCACGATTAGGGCAAGGAAGGAACATGGATGGGATTTAGTCAGTACAAGTCTAAGGCGCGTCGCCCACACGACCAAGAGTCGAGGCGCAGTTGCGGCGCGGGCGCCTTAGGCGCCTCGCCCACATGACATTTGTAAAAAAAATCTCACATCAGAGTCACGCTGCAACGAGATTTTCTTTACAAATGTCGTTAGAGAGAGAGGTCAGCAAAGCAGAGGGACCTACCACAGCCACTGCCTGTCGGGTTTGCGGGTTGTTAGAAAGGTATACCTACTGCTGCCCCGAAACACATCTGACACTTCCCCCCGTTCCGCCCACAGCAGGTGAAGTTATTTGATAATTTCCCATCCAATTAGAAAATCGTATGGGCTTTTGGGTGGTAATTCAGTAGGTAGATAAATCCTTACTTAGGTATTATTATTAAAACGAAAGTGAGTTCACGCCTAAATGGTTGAACCGATTTTGATAAATTTTGGTACAGAAATAATTAGGCTATTTTATTTTAAAAAAGATTGAGATATAAGTGAGAAAGAAAATGGAAAACTTAGCATTGCTATTACAATAAAATAAGGCGCAAGGGCAAAAACTAGGTACTGGTAGCAGGTACCTGCAAATCAGGAAAGGGGAACTGTTTTACCGCGAATTTAACGCGAGCGAAGCCGCGGGCAAAAGCTAGTAGACTATATAGGTATCTAACTAAGATAATACCATTTGGACCCAGTAAATGGCAACATTTATGGTGGCGCTAGAGGCGCTGTTTTTTTGGGAATAGCATAGCCGTCAATGCTACAGATAATCGGATACTTGTGATACTACTTACAGCAAGTGGGACATTGTCTGATCAAAGGCGCCATAATACTCTCACTTGGTGGAGGAGGAATCGACAATGCCCATTTCGATTTTTGTTTTACTAGCCAACGCCGTGCCGTGTCCCACTGGTAGCAAAGGGCTCTTCTCACCCTTCCACATTTTTCTAGCCTGTGCTATCACTGGCCATGTAAGCCCCGCAAACATGATCACATCGTCACGCTACCTCATTCATCCAGTGTGAGAAAATATAATATACCTATTTTTTTTATTGAAACAATTGGTACATACTATTATAGTTATTTATTTGTATACCTATACATATTACATTTGAACTATCTAATAAAACGCTTATGAGGCTGTACATCTTAATCCATCTGTAGTGTGCTGAGCGATCCAGTCAATGTAGTTGCTGACCTTCGTGTAAACACCTGCAAAAGACATTATTATGAGAATCGAGTTAAGGAAACCATTTTGATGTTGACACCTTAATTTTTTAACTCCCCAGTCAAGCGGTATCATATTAGGTACCATTGTTATCTAGGTTTGGAGATCAGAAAGGCAGTCTCTCCATGTAAAATACTGTATTCAGCTTCCGGTTACGTTGGATGAACCCAATATAGTTGGGAAAAGGCTGAGCAGATAATGATTTAGTAACTCATCATTTAATTGTGTAGCCTTGTACTTGCACTCACTGCTGAGTGATACCTTCTACCCAGTGCACATGCGTCTTTGGTCTTGGCAACATTTTAAACTTCTATGGCCGTTAAACTAAGCTTCCCGGTCCATTCAAATAGACCAGAAGAGATGCCAGATATCGTTTTCAATGACAACTATCAGTATAATTACTGCAACATAGGTAAGGTTAAGCCAAGTCTAGCCACGGCTGCCCCTCAAAGACTAGGCCATGCAAATACGAAGCTAATTTCGTAGTTTAAATCCTCCAAACTAGGAACTGAGGTTTTCGTTTCAAAATCAAATGTTAGCAGATAGAATTGACATGATTTTGTCAAAAATATAAGGCGCCTCGCCCACACGTCCAACAGTCGAGGCGCGGGCGCTTTAGACGCGTCGTCCACAAGATCAACAGTTGAGGTGCAGTTGAGGCGCAGGCACATAAGAAGCACGCCGCAACGAGATTTTCTTTACAAATGTCGGGTGGGCGACGCGCCTAATGCGCCTGCGCCTCGACTGTTGGTCGTGTGGGCGACGCGCCTAAAACACACAAACATTTTCAGGCCAATATTTTTTGAGTTCATTTGAATGACGATATATATGTATAACCAAAATCAATCATTTATTTCAAGTAGACCAGTTACAGGCACTTTTGAACTGTCGAAACATTGACAACAATAAAAATTAAGCTACACTCCCCGTCACAAGGCATAATAACTGTGAAAGTACTGTAGTTGCCCATTCCAAAGCGTAGATCTCTATGGAGAAGAATGGGCAAGAAACTCCATGGACACTCTTTTAAATCAGAATATTGTTACAGAACCTTGGTTACATCATTCGTGTTATATGGTAAAACTATGTGAGAACGATGCAGCAAGACGTGCACATTAAAAGTGTCCATAAAAACAAAAAGAATTGCAAAAATACATTATTAATTCAAACGTCGCCTCATCACAGCATATTACATTCGCTTTACAACACCAGCTTACCTATAAAATGTTGGTAGTTTGATGCGATATGAGGTATTGTAATAGCCGCAAGAATGGCTTTTCTAGTATTTTTATAAGAACGTGTGGTTCCATCTAAAATACTATTAATTTATGCAGATATTTTTGAGATTTATCTTATATGTGGAGGTATCCAAACTGGTAGTAAGTGTTACCATGACGTAATATAATGTAAATTGTTTGGGTGGAGCACATGCGTGACGCGACACACACAACTAAACGCATGTTACTAAATAACGACGCGAGCGCAGGAAATATTTCTATGAATTGACTTTGATAGAAAACTATTCAGCTCGTACCACTTGTCTCCGCAAGTACCTACGGAGGTTCTCCCTACACTTTGTTTATAAAACCCTCATATACAATTAGGTACAGACGCCTGCACATCAAGCTATTACAATCTGTCAGATTTCTATGATAGATTTTCCACTTTATTTCTAAAGTAAAAGGTTCAAGGTTCATTGGGAAAATTTGACAGTTTCGGGTAGCTTGACCTGCAGGCGTCTGTACACAAAAACTTCTTTCTTCGTATTATAGGTACAACCGTTGCCAGTGCCTAAGACACATTCTAATATCTATCATTATTCTGCCCTTACCCCAACTTATTTGGGGTCGACGCAGCGTATCTTCCATCAAAAAACTTAGGAAAGGAGAACTACGAATTACCGTGGACAGATCTAATTAATTTAATTAAAATTAATTTAAATCAAACAAACAAAACATTTTTCTATTAGTTTCAGTTTTCAGATAAACTACAGTAAAAAAATTATACTGTGTGTACCCTGAACCAAATGTTACTCATGTGGAGCATCCATTTTGTAGACCACGTCAAATTGAAAAGAACAATCTATTCTTTCCTCGTGAAGGCTACAAAAGCAGAAAAACAAGACAATAGAAACTTACCAGGATATTTAGGATCCGCACATCCGATGCCCCAAGACACGACACCTGCATACAAAACAGAAAATGTCTCGGATAAAAGGGTCAAGGTTTGATTGGCTGCAACTTGCATGTCACGTGCATGCAATTCATTAATTACCTACGTCCTCGAAGTCGTCTTAAATACCTTCTTTTTAGAGTTCCGTGACTAAAACGGAACCCCTATAAATTCGCTATAATCGTCTGTCTGTCCGTATGACCGTATTTCACAGTCATTTAGCTCCGAGGCTTTTGGTACCACTCATTTTAAATTTGGAATTTTTGAGTGTAAGTATATAGATGCCTTTTATGAACCGCTACACAAATACGATGCCAATATTTAAAAAAATAAATAAATAGAAGAGATTACAAATAAATAAATGCACACATACAACTGAGGGTTGAAAAATGTCTTTGGATATAACTGTGTGGGGTGTCTAGGTCTACAGTCTTACAAAATGATATCAAGGTTTTTTATATACTTTTACTGAAGTAAATGGTTGATGCGATATTTGCCTGTACAATCTTATTTGGTTTGAACAAGATTTAATATTTAGTTTATGAGATACGTGTCATCAAACTGCAACCGTTACTTTGTTTTTATTAAGATACTATAAAGAACAAATTTAATTTTGCGGTTTAGGTGAAATTTCATTAAATTTGAATGAGCGTTAAAAATATTGTTATTATATTGTTTTTTAACTACGGAACTCTGTGTGTGCGAGTCTTGTTTAGTGTTTTTTTTTAATATTTGAAAGTCAGACAGATGCAGTTGCGATTGAATGTGCAACATGAGCTAGTTAATCAACAAAATGCAGTCGCTTATCAATCCAACGTATAAGTCATAGCTGTAATTAAAAAACCGGCCAAGAGCGAATCCTTCTCATTCACTCGCGCACCGAGGGTTCTGTAGACTTGCAACAAAAACAGCCATATCTATTGACTGCGTAGACTTATGCCCCGTTCCAATAAACAAAAACGACTTACGGATAGTTGTATTTTGACATAAGGACTTATGTCAAAATACAACTATCCGTAAGCAAAACGAGTCGTTTTTGTTTATTGGAACGGGGCATTAGAGGGCTAATTTTCTCAGGACACAAAGGGATCAAGATTTGAGTATACGGTTTAATTTCAACGCGATGCCTTCACGCGTTCCCGAGATCAAAGGTTTTGACAGACATACAACAAAGTGATCTAATAAAATTTTCGTTCGAGGCGTGTCAATATTGTATGAAGGATAGTAATTAAGATGGCCTCGTGAGTCATGGCCTTGCAATCGTCAAGTATAAGCATAAAAGTTGGTATCTTTTACAATCTGATTTCCTGAAGCATTGGTGACTAGCAGGGCACCTAATTCTGTGGTACCTACGTAAGACACTCATGATGCCAAAGTTATTCATTTTGAATATAATCGAACAATTATTTCTGATTGTCGATGAATTTTCAAAATGATGAATCACGAAAATATGAAATGGATTACAAAATCTTTCGAAGTGTACAAAAAAAAGGCGCGATGTCTTAATGAAATAGCGTATTTCTGGGCCAATAAAATATAAAATAATCGTGCCAGCATCACGAAGAAAAAGAAGAAGAAAGTGTACCTAAATAGTTTAGATTTTTCTAGGTTTTATCACTCATTTAATAAACAGTTAGGTACCTGCCTATTTATTTTTGCAGAAGTAACAAACTTATAAAAATCGCAATCACATCATGAATTATCAGATAACAACGTAGGTACTTAGTAGTCTGCGTTTTCTATCTAATTCAATTGTAAAATATTTCAATAAAAATAAAGCGATGTAAGCAGGTACCTAGATGTAATTAGTAGGTTAATTAAAGCTAATTACCTGCTTGGACATATCTTCCTTCAGGCTGAAATACTAATAATGGCCCTCCACTGTCGCCCTGAAAATATGCAACATTTGAATTAATACGTACCAAAACAAAAACTAGCATTTTGTTGTCAGAAAGGGTCTCTACAAATATTGGTACCGAACGATGGACATTTTATTTATTTGGGTATTTGAAAGCTATTCGCAACTTTGTGTGGGGCGAGTACCTAATTTTTAGATACACAAGTTGACTCGGCTACAGATACTTTCTGATCATGACATCTTATAGCAGTTCTTATTCCTGTGTGACAAAGAGATAGTGCTAGGCACCCTGATAGCTCTGTCGCTTACCCTCAGTGGAATAAGCTCTGCTTTAAGACGTCATGGTAGGGTAGCTGATCAAAACGCAATTGATTTGAAGGTAATTCCATTCAAGTTACCTGGCAGCCATCTTTTCCTTTTGAGAAAGCGCACATCATAGTTGGCTTGAGATGCTGGGCGAGTTGCGAATTCATGCAGTCTTCATCGGAAAGGATCCGAAGACTGGCTTTTAGTAAAACTTTTGATGATGACTTATCTACTCCGATTCGTCCCCATCCAACAATAGTTCCTATTCTATTGGTAAAATCTTCACCTAGAAATATTTAATAGATCTTTTTAAGATTAAATCTGCATAACGAAATAAACAATGCACCAAGGAGTTTTCATTAGAATAGTTTTGTTTTTTTTTTATTTTGAAACATGTTACACCACTACCTACAGTACTGTTTCTCCTCCTTTAAATCCATCCACAGGTCGTCTTGAAAAGATCGCTTTTAGCGATAAGACCGCCCATTGTGTCACCCTATTTACAAGTTGTTTAGTGTTAAGCGCCATTTAAGCGCCATTTATATGATGCAAGTTTGTTGCCTGTTGCATACAATAAAATTGAAGCAATAAATTACTTGCATGGTCTAACAGAACGTACGATTTTGATCTATTGCGCAAGTTTTGCTTGACAAAACTTTCTTAGTGTAAACAGCACATTCAAAAATTTCTTAGGCGATTCTTGCATTCAATTCGACGACACGGTTGGCTCAGTGGCTGAGCGATCGACTGCTGCGCTGCGTGTTGCGGGTTCGATTCCCACACGGAACAAATATTTGTATGACCTGCAGATAGTTGTTTCGGGTCTGGCAGTTTGTGTATGTGAGTTTAAATGTTTGTAAACGCACCCACGATACAGGAGACAAAGCGTCGGGCAAAGCTTAAAAAAAAATGGTTTACTCATCTTCATTTGCCAACATGAGTGCAGTAAGTGAAGGTGTGTTAATCGTTGCTGCTCTTCTGAGACAAGAAATATTGAGAAATCGTCGTTAAAAGAGGAGTTGGATCAGAAAATCGATAGCAAGAAGAGGAGTTCTCGGAGCGTCTAACAACCTTTGTGTAGAATTACAAATAGAAAAAGTAGTAGGGGAGACATTTGCGTAGCAGTAAGCTGTCTGCCTATTAAAAACAGACTTTCCAAATGCGAGTCGGACTCACGCACCAAGGGTCCGTACAAACTGACGACATAAACGGTCATATCTTTTCTCTACGTATACTTAGAGGGTTCATTAAATATTTGGGTTGTTATTTATTATGAGGTACGGAACCCTAAAAAGTATTTCTAAATAGTGTATCTCTCTTTTTCTCAACAGATTTTATGTAGGCCTCCTTTAAATTCCATCATCAAATAATCGCTCCGGCCTGGGCGGAGCGGAAGCCCCCGCTCCGCCCAGGCCGGAGCGGGTGTGTCAATCTTTTAAGAAAAACCTATTTGCTTTGCTGACATCTCCATGAGACGCGCGTGGAACACGAACGTGCCATCGCATCGGCATGTCGTCACCAGACGGATGGACGGTGAGCTACCCATTGCTCACCGACCTTCTGGCCCTCTACGGTGGCCAGGTGCGCGAAACTTCGATTTTATATTTCAAAATGTATCATTTCCACTGCTAATATAAGTTCAATTTCGAATGATTTCTTCACGTAATAAAAAGACCCGTTAATCATGCCCAATAATGTGCAGTTTATATGTCCGAAAACCATTTTTTTTTCAGATTTTTAGCGTCAACCTACACTGCCATCTAAATGCCGATGATCGTAATACGCATTTGGATTTTATAAGAATTAATTAAGAAACTTGCTCAATAATTAAAGAAATTCTAATGACGTTTACATATGAGATTTTTATTCTACTAGCTTAATGACTGCACACCCATATTATTTTTTAACCAAGAAATAAAATATTTATAAAAATAATGAGGAGGTCGTATGACTTAAATGTTCGACCCCTTTCGGGGCCAGTACCGAGCCAGCGGAGGTTTGAATGTCGAGCCCCTGAAGGGGTCCGTACCGAACTATACGGTTAAATGACGTTCCAACACTTGAATGAAAAATTTGACAACGCAAATACGTGCAATACTTGAAGCAACCCGGCAATGAATTGTACAAGCACATACAACTCTCTGTTTAGACAAGTCAAAACTTGAAAGCAATAATCGCCATAACATAATTGTATTGGTCTAAACTATTTCTTGTCAAGACTTGCATTCAATAATTGCGTTCAATTTTTTTACTTGTATCCTCGTGTAAACAGTTGCGTACAATTCTTGTAGGGCAATTATTGCACTTCATTTATTGCATTCAATAATTGCACTTGAATGTTCAAGAAAATTGTATCGTCTAAATGAGGCTTTATTCTTGTTACTTGTATGGTGTACATAATAAAGAATATTTCTATCTGTTTCTAGTGATGAGTGGCTAAATAAATTAAAAGAATAAAATTGAATAAGGACCAATCATTCGATAATTTGTTTTAACTTATTAGATTCCAATATACCTACCTACTGTTTTCACTGTTCCATGGTGCGAGTGACATAAGTAAAATATATCATTGCTCCTCAATCTGGACCGTTACCTCGATTTCTGATCATGACTGAAAGCCTTTTGGGCATTATCTTGAATAATATAGACCCACAGACATGTTTAGTGATGGGATGTATTACTGTGAAGCACTAAACATATACATATTTTCATCTAATGTCACCCGCACTATGCTTCAGCGAAAATATAATAAAATTACACATTTTGATAAGTGGAATATTAATGACAATCGACTGAATTTGTGGAACAATTTTTTCTAGGAGAGCTGGTCAACAGAATAGGGAGTTTAAAAAGGTTTCATTTATTTTAAATCACCTAATAATCAGCTCTAACAGTTTTAGTTAGTACGTACACTTTCCCTTCAAGTATTTGTTCATCTCTAGTATTAAGTAGTACTAAAATATTTAATTTAAACCGTTTAATTTGAACTGAAGGCGTGAAACAAATTAACAAGCTGTTCGGAAAGCATATAAAAGTAGAAACAAACCATTGTTTACTTGTTTTACCGACCACACTAAAGGTGATTAGTATTAAAACATTACAAATAGTTGGAAAGCTGCTTTGGAACAAAGAAAGTGAACAATTCTAAACATACCATGTTATTTGGAAAGAAAAGGCTTAGAAGAACGAAAAATCCTTAAATAAATCAGTTAGAATTTCTTAATTTGTTAACAAACCTGGTTTTGGCAAACATATTGGCACAATATTATCATTAAATACAACGGGCTGGTTCAACGTAGCTAATGCAATGTCATTTTCGTCTCTAACCGCAGTCGAAGTAAACATCTCATGAATTACAACATATGTAATATTTCGTTTCTCAACATTCTTCAAATCATCCAAATTGTCCAACCCTACCAAAACTTCCATTACTTGAAAAAGATCCCTGAAATACAAAATAACAAATATTAGATAGTATTATTCTCTATCTAAATTATATCTTCAGGCAATAGGCGGGCAATGCCTAATGCCTGAATTATTCAGTGAATAAAATCGCACAGTCGTACATTATTTGCCAACTCAAATTAATTAGAATAACCCTGCGTGTCCTGATGACCACACAGTAATTGAATTGATGGACACTAGTGACAGGCGCCAATCTCTTTAGCTTAGTTGAAGGCCGACTCGACACCCTCTCCCTCAGGTTTGTGTCCTAACCTATCAGTGGGCACAGTATTGGATAATTACGGGGATATACTAACCACGCTATAAAGAATACATCGCATCAAATGCTGCTTAATGCTCTGCTTTCTCCTGACTTACCATTTAAAGCAATGCCCCGCACTTAGCACATGCTTATTCGTGATTATAGCGCCTCCACAATGCATGCGATCATTCTTCAAGATGGCCACGGTCCACGGAAACGAATGAGGTTCTGCTCTTCTTCCCCCCACTATCCGCATTGATACCACTTTGTCCGAAGGCGTGCCGCATTCTGCTCCCATCATAAAAAAACATTATGCCTGGAGATTCTTATGCTACTTTTCATCATAATATTACAAATGAAGTGTTATCTTATATCGATATCGACATTTATATCATAAATATATACAATGTGCCCCAGGGATAACTGACCGCCCGGCGTTTTTTGAATATTTGTACAAAATTATTAATAATTACATTTATATTTGTGACTTTAGCGGCTTTAGTTTTTTGTAAAGCCGCGAAATTATGCTTAAATTTTTATTACATCTAATAAAAAAAAAGTATATAATGGATATTAAGACTTCTAACTATGTCATTAGCGGCTTTAGTTAGCTTTGAAGACTTTGCTCTTTTTTACTGAGTATGGGAGTCAAATTTCAACTGACTGTACTTTTGCTTTTGTTTGAAATTAGTAGCAAACATTGTTCAGAGCTATTGTAGGAAATATCATGTAGTTAATTAATAAATTAAAAAAATGTGATATTAAAGGGGCATTTTTTAGATTTATTTTGAAAAAACTGAAAAGAAGAGTTATTTTTTCTCCGAATTTTAATTTTGTTTTTTTTATTAAATAAATGTTTTACTACATTTTAGTTATGTTTAATGATTTTAATTGATAAACTATGATGTCGGCTAGTCAGTAAAAGAAAGATGAACAAACTTAGGAAATATTGTAAAAAAAACTGCAGCACGTCACGCGTCTTTACAAAAAAAAACATAAAAAAAATAAAAAAAAATATATATAAATGGAGACGAAAATAAAGGTACGAAAACTCTATTTTATAAAATTAAAATTCTGCATTAGTCCTTATCGTCCACTTTTATTGGTGTTTATTAATTCATCTCCTTTAACTCTATTTGATTATTTGGGATCTTGATATTGAAAAGGACTGCCCGTGAAATGTGAAGGTTCTTTAAATCTTCGATTAAAAAGACCCGGTAAGTTGATATGCTGTTTTTTGTTAAAACCAAAAGACCGATGGTCCCTTGTGATAAATCAATTAAGGGCAAGATATTATCAGCTTTCTGAAATTGTTTCATTTGATGCACAAGTATTATGCATGTTTCTTGTTCTGTTTAATATGGATGTTTTTTTCCTGCAGAATTTTTGACAAAACAGAAGGGCCACTATGACATCTTATAGCAATTCTTATTCCACTGAGGGAAAGAGATGGTGCTAGACACCCTGTATAGCTCTGTCTCTTTCCCTCAGTGGAATAATAATTGCTTTAAGAGGTCATAGTAGGGTAGCAGGACTTAGTCTGATGATGGATATAGAGAAAAGCAGTTAGAGGAGGTCTCAACAGTTTAAAGCAACTATATTGTGTTTGGGCTCACCTCGTGTACCCTGATGAGAGCTTTAGACCTAAACTGGAGTATAACTGTCATCGAAGTTAAAGTAAGTTAATAATTTTGAGCTACAGACGCCTGCACATCAAGCTACTACAATCTGTCAGATTTCTTTGATAGATTTTCGACTTTATTTCTAAAGTATTAGGTTCAAAGTTCATTGGGAAATTTGACAGATTCGGGTAGCTTGACCTGCAGGCGTCTGTACCAACAAACATTGCTCGAAGATCAATCAAGCCGTCAACGTTTCACGCTAAACTTCATCATTTTCTTGTTTGTTTGGTTTTCAGGTCGTGTTTTCGTTCGTTAAAATTTTTTGATAATAAGGTTGTTCTACTTCAAAAAAGTTTATTTTATTCAATTTTAATTTAGTTTTCAAAAAGTTCTTTGATAAGTTTCTTATTGACACATTTCATGACTCAGGATTTAATTATCTATAGTACGGCCAACGAGAAGCGATACCAAATGTAAACAAAACCCATGCTAAAACCCCATCTAAAATGGCCGCCCGAATGTTGGCCAACCCGTCTTAACGTTGTCATGTTTTTTGCCGGGAGAACGAGACATTACGACGAAGGCACAAGATGGAAAGAGCTAAATATTAGATTGTCAACGCCACAGTTGTTCTTTAGGTTAATGACCTTTCGTATCGCTTCTCATTGGCCGTACTATACCTTGACCAGAGACTAAGTATTTCCATTCAACTTATCAACCCCGCTAGTCTCTCGGGGACATTACCAGTTGACAGCGTGAAGGACAATATTTTGACACAATTTTTAGTTTAATGTTAAGTTTGTTTCTTAAGTTTATTTTAAATGATGCTTTTGATTCATTTTTGAAAAATAACTTATTGCAACCAAAATAGTCATCTGTAGACATCTGGAACCATTCTGTACCTAACTGAATTTAGTACCTAGGTACCTACCACCAAAACAAACGAGAATGAGAACGTTTTGGTGACTGATATTGCGTTTCTGCGGGCCACAGAAAATGCATCGAGAATTTGGCTCAGAGAAAGTCAATTAATTACAAAGTAAGCATCAGATCATTCGGACGGCTAACTGTTCCGTCACAATCGGAACGGGTACGAGTGACAAGTTTCTCGGACGTCGCTGTCACTCCTGCCAATGCCAATAGCAACGGTGCGCTTCGCGCGCACGTGCACGACGGATCCAACACGTGCAAATTTTGCATATCGATGCTCTACCTACGTATATATTAGCCTATAACGGTCAGAAATACAAACAACGTAAGAAACACCTTATAAACAAAAATGTTTCTCTATGACAAACATTTTTAAACAACAAATCAGTACTGGTAATTTCATTAAGGCTGGAATAATTACAGATTTCGTCTCGGTTTTACGTATTAGTTCCGATGATATCGATATTAACGTTCTTTCGCTCATTATGATGGAATGATTTCTTTTGTTTTTATTTTTACTCACACGTTTTGGGTAGTTTTGAGATTTCATAACGGTTTAATAGGTATCAATTCACTTACGACAGTTCAAACCGCACACCAGCACCACCTAGAACATGATCACTTTGTGATATCGCGTGTACAGTAATTATGACGATAACTTTGAATATTTATACAGACCTGACCAAGCCCGATTAACAGGTAAATAGTGCTTAGTATTGTGAACATTTCAGTATGTATGTTGGACACTGCACTCACTCATAGCCCCTTCCACCGCACTGTTTTCTGCAACCGATGCTTGCTTATTTACGCTCTACACGGATTTAAAACGCAGAAATTATCCACGCGATAATATCCTTGTAAATTTAACACGCTGAAGGTTATAAATTTTATCGTGAACATTAGAACTATAATTTCCAAATGTCATAATTAAATCAAACCGCTGCCCATTAGAAGCTTTTAGTTTGTCCCACAATCGTTTATAATAATATCCACGAAGCGTTCTATTCCTTCCTTAGTATTTCGGTAAATATGTTTCTTAGGTCGTAAACTTGTCAAATCGCATTCACGATTCAATTTGTTTCCGTAACCAATTTACCTTCTTATCGCCAAACCAATACGTTCTCCCAGAACTAACAATGAATAAAATTTTCATAATAAAACTTTATGCATTAAAATTGAATATAAACTAAATCGTGTTAAATTCTTTCGACAACAAATTAGGCAAGGATTTTTATTTCTTGGTTAAATACTACTATATTTTTCCAATTTATTGTTTAAATGTCCATATATTACAAAATGGTGACTTCTTATCTTCTATCTTATTTGCAGTAGGTTCCCGTTTTCGTCTGCTCCCTAATCCACTCAATGTACTTCGCCACGATCGTGTAGACACCTGAATTGGTAATTAAATTTAGATGAAAGGAAACAAATTAAAAAATAGATATACATATATATATACTATAGATATACTTATATGTAATGATTTTACCTGGATAGTCTGGCATGGCGCAATCTATTCCCCAAGATACGATACCTAAAAAATATAGTTTCATATTATAGCCATATGTATCGGTTTACGTAAAAATCCAAACGCGATACAATACATTCTAATCATCAAACCAAATCTGTGAAACTTACCGACTTGATACCATTTTTTATTTCCTGTCTTCTTGTGAGTTGAAAACAATGGTCCCCCGCTATCCCCCTGGAATTATGTAATGAAACACAGGTCAATGAATGTTAATCTCCAAGACTCGTTCAGTGTTGGTCTTGGTATTTTTCTCAGTATCGTAAAGCAATGGTCATGAAATGATTACCTGGCAAGCATCTTTTCCGAGGCTGTAAGCGCACATCATAGTATCAGTGCGCAGATTCTCCTTGTAAATTTTAGATTTTTTACAATTATTGCCGTCTACAATTTGTACTTTCGTTTCAAGCAAATATCTCGATGATGTCAAAGCGCCAGGTCTTGTTTTTCCCCAGCCAGCCACGGTCAAAGGCATATGTTTAAAATCCATTGCTGTGAAAAAGATGTAAAATAATTTGAAAAGTGGTTCCTTGATTTCAAGCTCTTTCCGCAAAGGAGGTTAAAAAGCATCTAATATAGGTTCTGATTTTCCTTGAAAAACTTTACTTAGCAACCCTAAAGAAGACAGAGCAAAGGATATAATTTTGATTGAATTTTAAAAGTCAATTAGTTTCCATCACATGGCAACATTGTAATCAATAGGTTCAGTTTCAGGATTCCTCAATCAGTAAATAACTGTAATAAATCTTCACCCTATTGTAAAATTCCTGCTTTGAGGACCAACTTACATGCATCTGGTAGACATACAGGCCGAATATTCGCATTGAATTGGATTTTCTTATCGAGAGTAAGAATTGCGACGTCGTTTATGTCCCGAACTGCGTTGGAGGTGAAGTGAGGGTGTTTGACGCCGTTCACGGCACGCACAGTTTTGTATGACGTTTCCAAGCGGTCGTGCATGCCAACGTAGATCGCCAGGTCACGGAAATGGACACTGAAAATACGTTAAAACAACAGTCACCGAGGGAGAAGATCAAAAATGTATTTTTAGACTCTTTCGCTGAATGTAGCTTTAAAAGTCTAACCCGAAAGTAATGCAATGTCCCGCTGTGAGTATGTGTAGGTCGGTGATAATGGCTCCCCCACAGTGCAGCCGAGGCCCCAGCATGAGGGAAACCAGCCAGGGGTACGCGTGCGGCTGGACTGTAGTGCCGCCCACGATGCGCCGGTTCGTGCCGGCAATACCGCACTCTAGAAAAACGCAAAGCATTAAGAAAAAACGTCTGAGTAATTGAAGTCAAAATGTTTAGGAACTTACCACATGATGTATTTAAGAGTACTTTGGCTGCGTGTGCCTATAAACAGAAATTAGCAGAAAATAATGAAACAATACTTGAGTTTCTTGCGCATAGCACAACTATCTTACGGTACGGTTACTTCAGGCGCTAATATAAGCGCTAGAGATTTTTCAATACCAAATAGTTTTATATAAAGTAGTTTTACGTTGTAATAATACTCAGTAAAAAATAAAACATAGATACTACTCACCCAGCTGATAACAACAGCAAGAATAGACCATCTTTGTATCATTTTATGGCCGTGCTTAATCCAAGGTAAATAGTCGTCAAGAATTCCATCATCATCGGCATCGCTGCAATGATTTCTTTGCCAATAAATAGTAATAGGAGTACATAAGAATTTAATTAAATTTCTGTTTGAATTTAGAAGTTCAATCGTGCGTAGATTACGGTTGGGACTGATTGATTTTTTCTTTTTTTCTTAATTTAAGTGAGAGCACGGCGCGGCGTTGCCGGATAAAACCACAAAATGCAGTCAACGACTTAACAATTTAAATAATTTTTATTCCGGTCTCAATTAAAAAGCAATTCATTAATTAAGTAACAATAAAGGGCAGGGCACAAAGGAAATTATTGAGATGTATTTTTATTTAAAACTTTTTGACCTTTGTTTTCTTTATTATGACCATGATTTACTAATGAAAATCCATAATGATTCGTTCGTGATTTCGTTTCAAGTGTTTTCTAGTACTTCCTACTTACCCACATTAAACTACGTGCTTGTGAAATGTTTGTTGTTTGTTAGAATGCTCTGTAAAGTCGCCAGCAGTACTCTAACAATTAGTTTAACATCCATTGCTAAGGTACTCTAGTTGAAGAACACCCTGTGGTTTTAGTTAATACAAGGCTGACCGGCCCCTTCACCTTTTCCAGGGATGAGGATTTCCACGGGCAAAAAGTTTTAAGTATAAAAAGATATTTTATAAGGAATGCGTCCTGCTTGTTAATTTTATTTTTGCTTGTTTTTTCAGTTTTTTAAGTTAACATTTTTTCACGCAGACGGATTTTTGTTCTTTTGATAATACTTTTTTAGTTTTGTGCTTTAAAACATATAATTTATAATTATGTATAGTTGTAAACATATCTTTTAATCTTTTAATTTGATAGGTACACGATAGGTAGGGTTATTAAACTAACTACCTACTTACAATTTACCGCCAAAAAATCCGCCATTTTGTTTTTTTTTAATACTAGTGGGACACAGGTGATTTGACAATCGAAATCCATCTGGTTTTTTGGCAGTACAAACATGAGATACCTACGCGCTAAGAAACATACCTCTTCCTTAGCAGTTGCGTCAAAAAGAAAGGTGTAAGGCACTCACAATATTCCTACTTGTCAATAACTTCACTTGCGGAATTGAGTGTCAAAATAATCAACATAGAACAAACGTCATCGATTTCCACAATTTTCCATCATCTTAGTGTTTTCTGTGGTTGTCGGTTATTTATTTATTTATGCACACACAAAATACATGACAGAAAATTATATTAAGACAGAAGAGCACAAAGGTACAGCTTATTTCATAAGAAATTTCTTCCAGCAGACCTGCGAGAGGAAAGTTGGATAATTGTTTAATATTTTTTATTGGTTATTTTTTGTTTTCTCAAAAAGTTTTTAACAAGTCAACCAGACTACGAGTAACTTAATCACCACCTTGTTAATTTGAGTCGTTAACTTATCCAGAGGAAAGAGAGAGAGACTAGGAAGAGAAACGTTTTTGATTATTGAATTAAGGTGAATATGCCCGAGCAGGCATAAAGGAAGGAAATTTATATTTACTTTAGTTTTTTGCAAATTGCAGGTCAGTGTCAAGCTGTCTCTTAAAATAAATTTGAGTCGGTACCGTAAAACGTGCATTAAATAATAATATGTTAGTAAAAGTACTTTCAATTAAAAAGATTTCGCAAAAAGTAAACAAGACCTTGGATTTGATCCAGCGTACTATCGATTGACAATTATCGATTCCCCACCAAACACTCTGAATTCGTAAAGAAAGTGTTAGGTTTTTTCGTTACGAAATTTCTGGATTCGGTCTCCACTCTCAAGGCCCGCAATAGATGCTATGCAATAGCTTTAAAGTATGCTATGTGTTATTCCAGACCATAATCTACCTCTGTGCCACATTTCATCAAGATCCGTTCAGCCGTTTGACGTGAAAGAGTAACAAACATCCATCCTTCTAATATTATAAATGCGAATATTTGTGAGGATGGATGGATGAATCTTTGTTAGCCGTGGGCGCCAGCTAGTACGTCCATCCATACATCCTCACAAAAATCGCATTTCTAATATTAGTAGGATAGAAGGATATACAGAATTATAAACATAAACATCATAAAGAAAACCCTCCAAGTTCATGTACTCCCAGTTAATTACTATTTCATAACAAAGTTTACGGTCACGATTCATATTTATTTTTAGATACAGCTTGGCACTGACCTGCAAATTGCAAAAAAAAAACAAAGTAAATATGAATTTCGCTACTCGGGCGCTTAAGTACTATTATTGTACTTTCAAGAAAACTATTTCATGAGATGGTTTTCTTCTTATTCTTCATGTGGACCCCGCTTCTTGGGGGGTCCGGTTCCCGCACGTAATCCTTTCATTGGACCTTTATAATGCGTATTATGATGGTGGTAACTTGGTAGAACTTCTGTTCGAGAGAAGTAGGTAACTGAATAAATAAAGAACGGACAGTCTGGAATAATTACAAAAATCCAGTCACACGGCATAATATGATAATTAACACTCTTATTGGGGGAAGTCGATAAAATTACCAAATATTAAAAGTGCATTCCCTTTGTAAACAATACACTTATTAAAATATAAAAAGCCCTTGAGCAGACTGCTTATAAATGTAGGCTCCTTATAATTTTCCGTTAGTAAAAAAACGCACGGAGTAGCAACAAGTGAATTAAAAATGACGGCCAGTGATAAGGAATTGAAAACAAATACAAAGGATTGTGCCCAAACAAAAGCTGTTCCCGATTATATAAATAAAGGAGAAAGCATTCTAGTGACAAAATATATAGGGACTGATTTCTCATTTAAACATCAAATAGTTTGGAAAAATGCAATAGGATTTCTTATACTTCATATGTTTGCATTGTGGGGGATAGCTTATATTATTACGGGAGTAAGTTCTTGGAAGACCAATTTGTGGGGTAAGTAAATCACAATACGTTCTCCTTTTTCTACCTTACTTTTTTTAATGTGTTTCATTTTTCTGTTTGCATTTTTTTTTAGTACGAATTCCTGTATTGTGTCTTTTGCTGCGTATATTTTATCTATCTATCCTTTTTTTTTGTTTAATCGTCTTTAGCTTCATTTTATTATTAAATATTTCAGCTTTGTGTGTGCTATACATCGGCTCGGAAGGTGTGACCATTGGTGCTCATAGATATTACACGCACAGATCATTCAGAGCTACCCCCTTTTTGAGAGCGATAATACTGGCTGCACAAACTGTGGCTGGACAGGTAGGTGAACTATTATTTGATCTTTTCATTCTTTTTCTTCTTTTGTATCAATTGAACTTGAACCATGAAACTAGCCACGTTAATTGAAGCGTTGTAGCATTTTTTTTTATTTTTATAGATTTTAAACGAATAATATCAACTCCATACCAGATATTAAAACTGAACTTCAAGAACGAAGACCGACTAATATAGTTTTAAACTCTTTGTAAATTTATTTTATAAAGTAAATCTGTTCTTTTTAAAATCGACCCACGAATTTTATGTCACTAGTGTACCATAAAGAACAGACATACATAATTACTACTAAACACAATACCTACCGTCTGTCGAGTAAAAAGAAACGCAATTCTATAAAAATAAGCATTGCAGTTTTATAAAACCACGCAAATGATGAACAGTTTCATAATTTGCGCAGATGTTTGTGGTTAATCTCTCACAGCTGTGTTGTTTCTTAATCTGTACTTTGATTGTTGAAAATCGTTTTTACGTAATTCTAAAAGAAAAACCAGCCGAGAGCGAGTTAGACTCGCGCAGCGAGGGTTTATTACAAACTTGCGACATAACCAGCCATAATGCTGAATGTAGTCTTAGAGTCTTTTTTCGCAGCAAAAAGGGACCACAGAGATAAATTCAACTCAATCTTCACGCGTTCCCGAGATAAAGGATCTTGACAGACAGACAGACCATAAGAGTTTTTTTCCTTTTGAGGTACGGAACCCTAAAAAACCATAAAACCTCATAATAACATTTTTGTTTAAATCGTTTAATTTTAATTTATGGAACCACTTTATCCGCTTGTCAACGAAATTCGATCAAATGTTAAATTTTACTGCACAATCTTAGAGAAAAATTGCTATTCAGCTTCGATAGTATTAGTTACTTAAAAACCTGCTTATTTAGTCTCTTACATTTACATAAAAAATGTGAATGAAACAACCCCAGTACCTAAGTGGTCGGGGTTTTTCTCGCTCCACCCCTGAAACCACCACCCTTTTTTTCACAGAATTCCATGTTCGTCTGGTGTCGTGACCACCGGCTGCATCATCGCTACTCGGACACGGACGCTGATCCCCACAACTCTAAGCGTGGCTTCTTCTTTTGCCACATGGGTTGGCTGATGAATAAGAAGCACCCTTACGTCATTGAGCTCGGCAAAAGGATTGATATGAGTGATTTGCAAGCCGACTGGATGGTCATGTTTCAGAAAAAGTATTTTTGTGGTATCCTTACTAATATTACAAAAGCCTAAAGTCAGTATGTTTGTTTGTTTGTCACGTCTTCACGGCTAAATGGCCGAACCGATTTTGATGAATATGGGTACAGAGATCGTTGGAACCCTGGAGACAGACATAGGCATATATTACTTTTATTTTTAAATGTGAGAAAAGGGGGAGAAACAGGGAAGAAAAGGGGATTTGAAGATACATTTTTTCAATCATCACTCAGGTTCAAGTTAGCGTTAGCCTAAAGTAACTATGCCACGGGGACGAAGTCGCGGGCGTAAGCTAGTATATTATAAGTGCAGAAACTGCATGCGTTAGCTTAACTTGTGCATATGTTCATGCATCTGTTCAAACTTAATTAAAGACTCAAGTCGGGTCCTGCCTTTTTTTCGTTATATACTTCTGCTTATTAATATATACAATTTCTGTGTCATTAATGCATTTGAGTCTAATAATACTTTTTAGTCTTTTTTCTTTTTTTCGGGTGGGAAATCATCCAATGACTTCCCCCGCTCTGGGTGGAGCGGGGGAGCATGTCAGACTTGTACTGACTAAAACCCACCCATGTTTCTTCTTTTGCCCTTTACGTCCGAGGCCGCGGTATCTCTTTCGAACAACCCGCAACCCCGGCAGGCGATACTTTTTAGTCTCTATGACAACCTTCCTTCATAGTTAAATACTTCATAAGTAGAGTTCTTATCTCGATCCAAAATCATCCTTACGATACACAAATTCTTATGGGGGATTGTTAAAAACTCTAAAGATTCTTTCTAATTTCAGATATTACTATGTTTTATATCTATTGCTGGCAATATTCCTCCCAGTATGGGTACCAGTTTATTACTTTGGGGAGACTTGGTGGAACTCGCTGCTAGTGACTTACTTCGCTCGGTACGTCTGTGAGCTGCACGGCACGTGGTCCGTCAACAGTATTGCACATTTGTATGGGACTAGGCCGTATGATCAGTAAGTTTCGTAGAAGATACATAGCTATTTTTTTGGGATTGGAATACGTCAAATAACTCAATACTCAATGTCTTTATTTGCTTTACCATAACGTGTACTCAGGTGGTCGTTTTATAATATTGTGATCATTATGAACTTCACTCGTTTTGGACGGAGCGGGAGAGAGTGTCAGACTTTTACAGACTAAACTTCTTTTGCCCTTTGTGTTCCGGGGCCGCAGTATCTCGCATAGATATAATAACGCCCCTTTAGTTCACCTTCAAATGTGCCAATCAATGTAATCTCACAATTCCACAACTCTTTAGGGTTTCTGATTATTTGTATTTTTTTGGACCTTGGATCTGTCAGACATTCAGTTTTATTAAATATTTCCCACAGAAACCTGCAACCTGTTGAATCCTGGTTTGTGTCTTTGTTGAGCCTGGGAGAAGGCTGGCACAACTACCACCATGCTTTCCCTTGGGATTACAAAGCAGCTGAACTGAGTATGCATTTCAATCTTTCAGCAAGTATCATTAGGTGCTTCGAAAGGATGGGATTGGCTTATGATCTAAAATCTGTATCTCCAGATATGGTAAGATAAATGTTCCCGTGGGATAAAACTTATCAAAAGATTAAACATAGGAGGTAATTATATTGTTCTCCTTCCAGGTCCGAAATAGAATAAAAAGGACAGGTGACGGTAGTCATTTCGTCCTGGGCACCGAGGAGGCGCGTGCGTCGGTAACCGCGTGGGGACCACTGCATCCGCTCAACCCTACCTACAACACCACGCTCAACGCACCTGATGCTATACTTAAACCAGAAGGACTACCACTTCATCATGAGAATGACATCCTCATTGGTGATATTAAAAAGAGAATAAACCGTTTAGGATAAGCTCTAAAAAATATATTTGTCTCTTATAAAAGGGATTTTAGGCATAATATTTATTGGAATATTTTAATAATAAATAGACATGTAGAACTGGTTAATTTCATAAGGTTTTTTTAACTCACGCAACCCACTTACTTTAATGGAATAACACTTACTTTAATCTTTAATGGAATCTGAGTCTGAGGAATTTTACATATACATTGTTCATGTTATTTATTTATTTAAATTACAAAAGTGATGCAAAAAGTTTTCTGTAATAATATAATTGTGAATGAGTCAATAACGAATAAATTAATCTAACTACACTGAGCAATGTCAAACATATAAGTAGTAGTCACAAATAATTAGCATACAAGAACAAGAGTTCAAGTTCTGTCTATTGCAACACTGAATACAATGATGATACAATACCTAAAGTTTGATATATTTTATTTAAAAGGGTTTGTATTTTGAGAGAGGTATCAATAGCGATAGTATGTCAGCAGAGTTAGTATAAAAATAACCGCAGCGAACTCTCGAAACAGCGAATTTTAGAAAGACATAACAACAGCAAAATGGAAAATATACAGGAAAAAAATAGACACCACGTACCACTGATCGCCAAAAACATAGGAACTGATTACTCATACAAGCATCAAGTCGTTTGGCCCAATGCCATTGGATTTTTGATCCTACATTTGCTTGGACTGTGGGGTTTGAAAGTCGTGCTAACCGGAGGAGTTGGATTAAAAACCATATTATGGAGTAAGTAAAAATATTGATATCTTTCACTTTTTTATCTACATTGGATTATATTTACAAATATTGTAATCTTTCAGCTATGTTTATAACTTATATTGCGGCAGAAGGCATAACCACGGGAGCCCACAGATATTACACACACAGAACATTCAAAGCTACACCACTGTGCAGAGCTATTCTACTGACTCTGCAAACGATAGCTGGACAGGTAAGTTTTACAAAAAACTTCACTTTATCTATTACAGTGTATTAAAAAAGACCAACTTAGCTTTTGGTCTCTTTAAGTGCCGTTTGTGATAATGACGATAATGATGTCATCCAGCAGATTTCAGCTACAGCGGCTGTATTCGATGCCTTGACTGTATTCGTTAATAACCAAGGGCTGTTCTGCCAGTAATTTAAAATTGTGACACCATCTAAAACATTTTCTCTTTGATGATTTGATTTGATTTGATGATCTTTGCATTCTAAAATATCTTGAAATCTTTCAGAATTGCATGTTTATCTGGTGTCGTGACCACCGACTTCACCACCGGTACTCGGACACGGACGCTGATCCTCATAACTGTAAGCGTGGCTTCTTCTTCAGCCACATTGGGTGGCTCATGCACAAGAAGCACCCCTACGTCATCGAGCTCGGCAGGAAGATTGACATGAGTGATATGCAGGCCGACTGGATGGTCATGTTCCAAAAGAAGTAAATGTTCACCTTTTTGAGAATTTTATTTATATATATCAAATCAACTAATCGATTAAGTTCCTTATAGTTCAGTTTTAATAGAAAGAACAATACGAAAACATTTTTAGCTGCTTGCAAGGCAAATTGTTTTAAGCATAACATGTCAAAAAAGTATGTCCTTTTGGTATGGTCGGATCTCATGATTTCATTTAATAGCTCTATATGATTCTTTCTTAGATTTTATTCTATTTAGGTTTTTCAATCTTGACTTTATTTATTTTTTCAGATACTACTATCCTCTATATCTTTTACTTGCAATATTCATACCTGCGGGGATACCAGTTTATTTCTTCGGAGAACATTGGTTGGACTCATTGTTATTTTGTTACTTATTCCGCTACGTTGTTTCATTGAACGGAACGTGGCTAGTGAATAGCGCAGCACATCTTTATGGCACTAGACCTTATGACCAGTAAGTAGTAATTTCTTAATGCATCAGTCGCTTTTCGCAGGCGTTCACAATATTGATAGGTACCTAAACCCGATTAATACGACTCTGACATCCATATTTGCTGCTGAGCATGACACCAGGCGGCCTAAAATGGTCGTTTAAGCAGAATCATAAGGATAATAATGAGAATTACTTTTTTTTGGGGGAAATTATCAAATAACTTGGAGTGGAGTGTCAAACTTGTACTGACTAAAACCCACCCATGTTCCTTTTATTGCCCTTTACGTTCCGGGGCCGCGGTATCTCTTCCGAACAACCCGCAACGAGGCCCTGGCAGGCCCCTCAGCTTTGCTGACATCATGTGAATTACTTTACAATTCGTAAAATGGTCACAAAAAATGACAATTCATAATATTAACTACGTATGTGGCGATTCAAAGGAAAATGATTCATAATATTATTTTGATGATTCTGCCAAACCCGACATTATAGACAACCAGGTCAGTCACAAAGCTTCGTAACTTTAGCCCGTCTGAATCGAATCAGGCTCACTGCCATTAAATCGGACTTAAATATAACTGGCGAAATATATATTGTATGTGTACCATGTGTTTCGCGAACTGTCGGCGTGACAATATGTTTTTTTTTACTTTATTTTTTCAGAAACCTTCAACCAGTGGAATCATGGTTCGTGTCTTTAATGACACTCGGTGAGGGCTGGCACAACTACCACCACGCGTTCCCCTGGGACTACAAGGCTGCAGAACTGACCGACCTCATTAACCATTCAGCAACTTTCATTCAATTCCTCGAGAAGATCGGACTAGCATATGATTTAAAAACTGCTTCACCAGAAATGGTATGTTCTCTAAGCAAATTAGGCTCACGCATCCTTGTGTTCTGTATGTTAAACAAAGCCGATAGATATATAAGAATGCCAAAAATCAGTGTTGGCGATGGCGTGTCCTGCACGGTGCTGAAATCTTAGTACCTACTTAATCTTCTGTGCTATCGATATCTTCGTTACCAGATGGTTGCCAGGTCTTTGATTTTTTTTTCTACAATTTTCAGGTAGCAAATAGGATCACGAGGACAGGTGACGGCAGTCACTACAAGCTGGGTACCGAAGAGGCGCGTGCAGCTGTAACCGCGTGGGGACCACTGCATCCGCTCAACCCTACCTACAACACCACACTCAAGGCACCTGATGCTATACTCAAACCTGAAGGACTACCGTTGTTCCATGAAAAGGATCTTCTTAACCTTAATGTATCGCAAAAGAACTCTAGGGCTGCTTGAACTGTTATGCATAGTATCGGATTTAAGATTTTGATTCTAGAACTTTTGGATATTAGTAAGGTATTGCTAAAGATGCCACCGTCAGCAGCTGCAATACCTTTATCGTGTAATAGATTTTGTGTGTTAAACTGAACCTGGATGACGAAAGCCTTAACTAAGTATAACTAATTAAAATCCTTTAGATTTAATAGCTGTGATTTTAAGACATTACTATTTTATAAGATCGCAACAGAATATTTTTCAATAAATATTATTCAAACCCAAACAGAACATACTACTTATTTAACAATAGAACCCGAATAATAATTAATTAGAAGCTAAATATAGGTCATTATCACGGTTTCCGAATTGGAGAAAATAAATCCAGAATTATTTTACATCAATTAGTTACTTCGAGGTCAATATGCTAATCTCGTTTGAGCACATGCAAACACTGCGTGAATCATCTTTAGTTGGCATCTTCTGTCTGACGCATTATCTTTTAAGGAGGTCGTAAATCTCAAAAATCTTTTACAACTCTGGGTGGCGGGTATCTCGTTCCTGTTTCCTCTTTACGGTGGGACTTAGCTATACTCGGTGGCAGATACAGCATCGCAAGAGGAGTAGGTCTTAAGCACCTCATAAAGGCATAATCAGCAAATGGCGCCATTTGAGGTGGGTTTTTCAAAACCCGAAGTAAAACATATAATTATATGCATTAGAAAGCGAATATTACTAGCTCCGGATCATAAGTTCTAGAAGTCAGAGGCCTTTGAACAGCAGTGACAGAAATGGGTAAGGGCCCGATATTGAACCTTGCGGTACCCCCGTGATTGCAATTAGGTTAGAGCTCTCGTTTACCCAGTCTGTAACGCTCAGGGTTTTTTGGTGGATGGGAAGGCAGTGTCAGACTTGTGACTAAAACCCACCCATGTTCCTGTTGCGCTTTATGTTCCGGGGCCGCGGTATCTGTTTCAAACAATCCGCTACCCCGGCAGGCAGTGGCCCTAACAGGCCCTTATGCTTTGCTGACAACTCTTTAAGGCGCGCGTGTTGTGTTACGTGTCGTCGATATGATCTGCCGTCACTGGCCGGACGGACGGACGATGTGCTAGCCATTGTTCACCGTCCACAGACGCATCTACGGTGGCCGGGAATCGTCTCATAGGGCCCGACGTCCGGAGCATTTCCCGCGGCGGATAGGTTGGTCTAAGCTTCTCTCCCTCAAACGGCTGGCTACCTCCTTCGCAAGCATGACTGCTTTTCAGGAGGCAGTGACCGCTTACCGTGCCCTCTTACCAGACGCGAGAGATCGCCGCCGGCGATCGCCTCTACGAGGGCACGGCGGTGCTTCACCCAAACTGAGCAGACCGCCACAATGTGCTCCACCGGGCGATCGTCGCAATGGTGATACCCGGGAGTTTCCTCCCGCCTGATTATGTGCAGGAACCTCCTGAAACTGCCGTGTCCAGTAAGGACCGGCGTCAGGCGGTAGATGAGGACGCCATGGCGCATGTCCAGCTACTCTTCAAAGGGAGGACTTATCGCTCTTTTGGTATGCCCTAACGCTCAAGATTTGAAAGTTTGTTCCGTGAGTCATGCGATTTAATGACTTGGATGAGTCGCAAAGATACCTATTGCATCTTTTGAAACTTTGTACCTCCAAGGTGACACCAGCGTCAGTAGCACACCGTCCTTTAGTTATTGTTGATTGTGTAGGATGATATTGAGATTACCGTTAACATAGCATGTTCGAGAAATGGCGGAATTAGCTCTGATTGTATCTATACAATCAGAGCTAATTCAGAGCATATTTAAACATAACGCAAAGGTAGATGCCCTCCTGCCGGGGTTGCGGGTTGTTCGAAAGAGATACCACGGCCCCGGAACGTAAAGGGCAACAGAAGGAACATGGGTGGGGGAAGTCATAGGATGATTTCCCACCCCAAAAAATGAAGCGTGTTATCTAACACGAACCTATTAAAGCACAGCATTCGTTTGGTATGTTCTTGCTTCAGTTCAGCTTTTTTAACGAAACCAAACGATGCAGTGATGGCTGGACTGTGTGAACATCTGGACTGTGATGGCTGGACTGTGAGAGCTGTCTGATGAAATGACGAGTTATAGAGTAGTACGGAAGAAGAAGACATGCTGCGCCGACCTCAAATAATTTGGGTTCAGGGCAGGAAAATTATGAAACACTGCCAAATCGAATGTGCTGATTGGAACAAGTGGGTACAACCTCATAATGATATGAATATGATATAGTCTACCTTCCTACTTTTAAGATCCTTAACGCGAAACCGTGTTTCCACCAGGGTTTTGTCGCTCAAATTTTCAGAAACCAGTAGTAGGTATTTATATTTTGCAACTCATGCCATGCCTCATGGGATAGAACTACCAGTACCTTGAGAAACTGTTGGCTACAAAATGAAATAAAGTAGGTAACTATCCAAATTTGAACGACTATTTATTTGACAATAGAAACACAATTGCAACTAATCAGTATATAGGTCATTATCACTGTCATAACAATTAAAAACGGTTTTATACTTTAGTTAGAGGGTCAGCCAACTATTCTCAACAATGTGTATGACCGACCTATCCCATTAAAAAACCATTCAGACACCATGGGTTTGCGTTGACGTGTACTATGTGTATGTACCAGCGTGTCTTGTTTTATGTACCTAAGTTTGTAAAACAGTTGTGTTTCACTTTTGGTGTGTAATAAAGTGTATTCTATTCTATATGATATTTACAATGTATTCATTCTTTTGCAGCTGAGCCAAACTGAAAAGACGATCTCTCGTTATTTCGGGCCATTCTCCATAAACAAATACGGTTCATCAGATGCAGAACAAAATAAAAGATACAGATTATTTAAATTTTATACATAAATCAAATTTACATTATCTATTAAAACAATGCTTACGATAAAACAAAAAGTGAATATGCACATAAAATGCACATCATTAGTGATTGACATTGATTGACGGATAGTCAAACTCTTGAAAGTCAGACAAGCAGTGCTGTGTGTCACGTTACTGAGTAACTTAGTGTTTTTTTAATGAATCTGCTTAACCGGGCAATTCCTGTGGATGCCTTGAAATTAAGGTCTCCATAAGCCAGGGCAAAAACTAACAAACCAAGCGATTACACGCTAGGGTACCTTAGCGTGTAGTCGGTGTGGGGTACGAGCCTCAGATTAGGGCGTTGCTGGGGGAGGTTGCTGTCCTCCCCCAGCAATGCCCTTATCTGAGGGACAGGCTGGATCTTATTCATATTATTTAAGGACTGGTTTGGACTTAATGGCTCAGCATTGCGAGCTGGCTCTAGCAAGGGATGAGGCAGGTACCGGGACATCGCGACGCGCCTCTTCGGCGAGGACGGAATGACGGCGCTTTGCGTCTGAATTTGCGAAGAGTGCTGGTTTCCCTACTGCTCTCCTGTAGCAGGGTTATAGCACCGTCGGGAATGACGAGGGTATGTCGAAGACGACGAATTTTACTAATTCGTGAGAGATCGTATCGCTGATGCGATAAAGGGGATGCGGTGATTTAACGCGGAGTCAAAGAAACGCTTGAAAAAGCGCTTCATGAATTCAATGGTGACATAATAAAAATAGTGGTCAAATAACAAAAATTCCCGGAGAGCCAAATATAGTTGGAGAGCTGGGGCTAAGCCAAATATTGGGGTTTACCATATAAACAAATAAAATTTTATAAATCCCCATCGATCCTATATGTGCTAGAGCCAGCCCGCTATTTGGGGTCAAAGGTCCAAATTTGAGGTTTGGATTTTTCTCGAAAACGGTCTCAAGGTTTATAAAAAAAAACCTTAAACTACAGTAGTTTAGGTCTGAAGATTCTCTACAAAAATAATTAGACACTGTTGCACTTTCGAAGCAACTTTTCGAAGTTTCGAAAAGTTTATCGTCATTAAAGTTTTGAAAATATACCCAGTACAAATAATAATCACTAGTCTAGGCGTTTAACTGTAGGGGAGTCTCGGTATAGCTAAGTTCACCTAAAAAGATACTCATATTTGTAGACAAAGAAACTTCATGTTTGTAGATAACACACAAAATACTAGTCTCAGGAATCTAGCATGGTCTTACCCCTTTCGAAAAATAAGAATTAGTATCTTCAAGCAATTTCTCCACGTATATGACTGTCACATAAGTACACATGTATTTCACTATTCACTATACCCACCTTGAACTACTATTATTACCACTTTTAACGTACAAATAAGAAGTAACCTCTAACCACCGATGTACAGCATCAATAAATGAAACCTAATTTCAACTTATTACTGCGATGTAAAAACAAAAACACATTATTGTAAATACCCCACTTTACATACAATCGTTTTATTGTTAAAAAAAGTTGTTATTAGTGGAATGGAAAGGTAAAAATTATCCCTTTTAAGAAGAGACTCATACTCTGAATGGGCCATTGATAAGCAAGAAGCGAGTGTGTAACAATGACTGCTGCAAACATGGAAAGCAAAGCCCCTTCTTCAAACACAAACGATTCAACCTTCTCAAAAAATGAAAATAATACCATAACTGTACCTAAAGTGATTGGGACAGATTATTCTTACAAGCATAAAATTGTTTGGAAGAATGCCATAGGTTTCTTAATAATGCATCTATTTGCTGCTTGGGGAGTCGGTATTATTTTATCGGGCTATCTTAAATGGCAGACTATTTTATGGAGTAAGTTGTAAAATGCATTCCTTTGCTTTGTCTGTGCAATTATCATGTTTCTAATGCAATCTATTTTATTGCAGTACTCTGCATCGCTGTCTTATCTTCAGAAGGAGTTACGATCGGAGCTCATCGTTTTTACGCCCATAAATCTTTTAAAGCAAATACGTTTCTCAAGGCTGTATTTCTACTGTTCCAAACTATCGCAGGACAGGTAATTTATATGTATATTTATCTTGTTACTTTACCTATAGGTAGCTCAGTTTCTCAATCATAATTAATTTACAGAATTCCATGTTCATCTGGTGTCGTGATCACCGGCTGCATCATCGCTACTCGGACACGGACGCTGATCCCCACAACTCTAAGCGTGGTTTCTTCTTTTGCCACATTGGGTGGCTCATGCACAAGAAGCACCCTTACGTCATTGAGCTTGGCAGAAAGATTGACATGAGTGATTTGCAGGCTGATTGGATGGTCATGACCCAAAAAAAGTAAACTTAATTTTTCCTTGAATATTTTGTCGTCTACTAGTTTCCCTTTGGTTCAGTTAATTAATGTATTTACTATTTTCTTTCAGATGCTATTATCAACTATACTTCATGCTTGCCTTTGTCCTTCCCGTGTGGGTGCCAGTGCATTTTTTCGGTGAACCCCTATTTCAAAGTATTTTAACATGTTACTTCACTCGCTACATTTTACAACTAAATGGGGCATGGCTCGTCAATAGCGCTGCTCATCTATTTGGGACACGGCCTTACGACCAGTAAGTAGACCTTCTTCGGTAGTTCAAACACTATCATCAGCCTTGAACGTTTCTGGTGATGAGACACTGGTCCTCCCTGTGAGAGATACTGGCCTACCACGCGGGACCTGTGCAGTCTGGTGGATGTCACTCACCTCCTCCATCTTTGACCTCCAACTTTGGCCGTTATAAACATTACCAAAAAACCTAACTAATGACATTGAAAACTTTACAGGAATTTGCAGCCAGTGGAATCATGGTTCGTGTCAATGATAACTTTGGGCGAAGGCTGGCACAACTATCACCATGCTTTTCCCTGGGACTACAAAGCAGCCGAGCTCACCATGCATTTCAATCAGTCTGCGAGTATCATTCGATTTTTCGAGAAAATGGGTCTGGCTTACGACTTGAAAACTGCCTCACCTGAAGTGGTAAGTTATATTCATAAACGGTTTGTAATATTTTCGTGACAGTTTTAATAGTAGCTGATTATTTAATGTTTTTTGTAATACACAGGTACAGGGACGGATAATCAGGGTAGGTGACGGCAGTCACCACAAGCTGGGCACCGAGGAGGCGCGTGCGGCGGTGACGGCGTGGGGCCCGGTACATCCGCTTAACCCAACCTACAACACTACGCTCAACGCACCTAATGCTATACTCAAACCGGAAGGGTTACCTCTGAACCACGAAAAAGATGTACTTATCTTCAACGACATGGAAAGATCTCAGGACGCGGTTAAATTGATTTATAATTTTATGCCAATTGAATTTTGTACAGTCAATTTAAAATGTTGATTTTTTTACAGTAACAGTAAGTTTTATTTAAAAAATAAGAAATATTTTTTATTTCAAATAAGGTATAAAAGTGTGCAATTTTAAGAAAGATTAATAAAACAATTAAATTGTTAAATAGATGTGTTCCCTTTTCTTTTCAAAGAGTTTTTGTCACGATATTACCTATTGGTTTTTGCCAAGAACTCTGAGAAACTGTCTTCGTAAATCAATGCTGAAAACCCTTCCTAATCATTAAATTACACCCACACACGCGCGTGCACACACCCACACACACGCAAACATACACACCCTCACTCTCTCACAAAACATCACACTCCACATACTCATACATACTAACACTATCAAACTAATAACAAGCTAACAATACCTTCCCTTAAGTATATGCCTTTAATTTAGTTTTTTTTTTTTTTTTGGTTTATAAATAGTTGGGAACCAGGACACGGACACAGGTTAATTTTTTTTTTAATAGTGGGATGTGAGGGAGGAAAAGGGAAAACTTAGCGTTGGTATTACAAATCAATAAGGCGCTAGGGGAACTGTGTTACACCGAATTTAACGCGAGCGAAGTCGCGGGCAAAAGCTAGTTTAATATAATTTTCAATGAATCAATAAGAAACCTGGCACATCCAAAAATGTGCATGCTAAATTTAGTAGGTGAAATGTGAAGTACTGTGTATATTGTATTCAACAAGCTTTTATTAGCTTCACTTGTTTAAGATTTTTAAGCACCATATTTCATGCAAATGCGCACTATGGCGGACAGGTGGGACAGACCCATACTTGGACATTGGATATGCAAGCAAGCAAGTGTGGCGTATTATTTATATTTGTTTTTCCGGTAGATTTAAGTACTAACATTAGTTTTTTTAAGTTGTATTGTACTCACCAAATGGACTTTGTCTGTACTAAAAGAATTTTATTATACTTCTTATACTTCTTTTAGCGCGATGGAGAAAAATTATGAGAGTGAATTTTTACGATGCGCGCGCACAGCGACATACATCGTGATTTCGTGAAGTTAGTACTAGGTGGCATGAAAATCGATAACTATGTTCAAGTTGTATATTCTAGTATTTTTATATTTAGAACACGTGTTTCATAATAAATAAATATTATTTTGGTGTTTTTATAAAATCAATTTCACATTCCAAGCAACCCTTGCCGAGGATTGGAAATGGATGGGTTACCACACGGGGACAGGTTAAGCAACCTTTGCTATGGTTTGGAAATGGATGGGTTACCACATGTGAAACGGGGACAGGTTAAGCAACCCTTGCCGAGGTTTGAAAATGGATGGGTAACCACAGGGGGCCAGGTTAAGCAACCTTTGCCAAGGTTTGGAAATGGATGGGTTACCACAGGGGGCCAGGTTAAGCAACTCTTGCCAAGGTTTGGAAATGGATGGGTTACCACACGGAGCCAGGTTAAGCAACCCTCACCAAGGTTTGGAAATGGATGGGCTACCACAGGGGGCCAAGTTAAGCAACCCTTGCCAAGGTTTGGAAATGAATGGGTTACCACACGGAGCCAGGTTAAGCAACCCTCACCAAGGTTTGGAAATGGATGGGCTACCACAGGGGGCCAAGTTAAGCAACCCTTGCCAAGGTTTGGAAATGAATGGGTTACCACACGGGGCCAGTAATAGAGTTTTATTCAAAGTGCCTTCGATCTTCGAATTCATAAACGATGATGAATACGAAAACGAAAACGATGTCCTTTCGGTAAGTCCACAATGAAACACAATAATGATGGTTTCAATGACATATTAGTTCCTATCACAATCTTGTTCTTTTCTTCATATTAATTTTACAAAATAATTTCGATGTTTCACATCTGCCAGGCGTCCCGTGACGGCTCACATTTTTTTGATATTTTTTTTATATTTATCGTTAATCACTACAGCCTTTTAGTATTTTGTTTTCTACACGCCAAAGAAGTAAGGATAACTTCTAACGCGTGTACATAAGTACACACACCCCTTTTTTTATTTATTTTAAATAAACGATTTATTTATTTTATGGTTTTACCACTTTCTTTCCAAAGATAAGGACTCGTCTCAGTGACAGTTAAATACAACATTTAACACTATAACCCACCTTGAAAAATCTATGATACTTGTTTTGTTGCGTTTTCAATTACTTTTATCGCACAAATTGGAAGCAACTTCTAACCACTGATAGACAATATCAATCAATGAAACCTAATTGAACATATTACTACGATGTACAAACAAAAACACAATATTGTAAATACCCCACTTTACATACAAAGGCGAGTTCAAGTTCGTTTAATTGTTGAAACGTCGTTATTAGTGGTACACATTATCCCTTTTATAAGGAGACTCATTCTCTAAATGGACCAGTTGTGAGTTGATAAGCAAGTAGCGAGTGTGTAGCAAACAACTTGAACTCGCCAACAACAATGACTGCTGCAAACACGGAAAGCAAAGCCCCTTCTTCAAACACAAACGATTCAACCGGCTTAAAAATTAAAAATAATACCACAACTAGAGAAACAGTTTCTATACCTAAAGTAATTGGGACAGATTATTCTTACAAGCATAAAATTGTTTGGAAGAATGCCATAGGCTTCTTGATAATGCATCTACTTGCTGCTTGGGGAGTCGGTCTTATTTTGTCGGGCTATCTGAAATGGCAGACTATTTTATGGAGTAAGTTGTAAAATGCATTATTTATATTCCTTTGCTTTGTCTTTGCATTTTTCATGCTTCTAATACAACCTATTTTATTTCAGTGCTCTGCATCGGTCTCTTGTGTACAGAAGGAGTTACCATCGGAGCTCATCGTTTTTACACTCATAAATCTTTTAAAGCAACTACGTTTCTCAAGGCTGTATTTCTACTTTTCCAAACCATCGCAGGACAGGTAATGAAATTAAATTCAAGAGAACCAAAAATTATTATGTCTCTTACCCGTAGCTCCGTTTCTCAATCATAATTAATTTACAGAATTCCATGTTCATCTGGTGTCGTGACCACCGGCTGCATCATCGCTACTCGGACACGGACGCTGATCCCCACAACTCTAAGCGTGGCTTCTTCTTTTGCCACATTGGGTGGCTCATGCACAAGAAGCACCCTTACGTCATTGAGCTTGGCAGAAAGATTGACATGAGTGATTTGCAGGCCGATTGGATGGTCATGTTCCAAAAGAAGTAACTTATTTTTTCTTTGAATATTTTGTCCTCTACTTGTTTCTTTTTAGTTCAGTTAAATAATATATTAACTGTTTTCTTTCAGATACTATTATCAATTATACTTCATACTTGCGTTTGTCCTACCTGTGTGGGTGCCAGTGCATTTCTTCGGTGAACCTTTATTTTATAGTATTTTAACAAGTTACTTCACTCGCTACATTATACAACTAAACGGGACTTGGCTCGTCAATAGCGCTGCTCATCTATTTGGGACACGGCCTTACGACCAGTAAGTATATAAACACTATCATCAGCCTTGAACGTTTCTAGTGCTGTGACACAGATGCTCTATGAGAGAGCCCATCGCAAGGCATCTGTGCTGCCTGGTGTATGTTACTCACCTCCACCTAAGAACTTTGGCTGATATAACTTTCCCAAAAAACATTAAAAAATTTACAGGAAATTGCAGCCAGTAGAATCATGGTTCGTGTCAATGATAAGTTTCGGCGAAGGCTGGCACAACTATCACCACGCGTTCCCTTGGGACTACAAAGCAGCCGAGCTAACCATGCATTTCAATCAGTCCGCAAGTATCATTCGATTTTTCGAGAGGATCGGTCTGGCTTATGACTTGAAAACTGCTTCACCTGAAGTGGTAAGTTACATTCATAAACGGTTTGTAATATTTTCGTGAGTGTTTTTACAGTAGCTGATTTCTTAATGATTTTTGTAATACACAGGTACAGGGACGGATAATTAGGGCAGGTGACGGCAGTCACTACAAGCTGGGCACCGAGGAGGCGCGTGCGGCGGTGACAGCGTGGGGCCCGGTACATCCGCTTAACCCAACCTACAACACCACACTCAACGCACCTGATGCTATACTCAAACCTGAAGGGTTACCTCTGAACCATGAAAAAGATGTACTTAACTTCAACGTCATGGGGAAAATATCGAGACGCGGTTAAATCGATTTTTAATTTAATGCCAATTGAATTTTGTACAGTCAATTTAAAATGTTGATTTTAGGTATTATAATTATTTATTTAAAAAAAAGAGATATCATTTATTTCAAATTAAGTATAGAAATGTGTAATTTTAAGAAAGATTAATAAAACAATTAAATCGTAAACAAGATGTTTTCTTTTTCTCTTTTTCCGAGAAACTGATTTTCAAGATGTACATATTTGTTTAGCCTGAAATCTATATATATTACTAGCTGTGCCCAGCGGTTTCACCCGCTGCTCAGTTACGGGCATGAAAAATAGATGTTAGCCGATTCTCAGACCTACCCGATATGCACACAAAATTTCGTTCAAATCGGTCCAGCCGTTTTGGAGGAGTATGGGAACGAAAATTGTGACACGAGAATTTTATATATTAGATAAAGATAATATGTGGAAAAAGTTCAAGTAGTGTCCCAGGATTCCGAAGTGGTCGACGCTTCACGTAGCCTTTTTTTTGCTTTTGGGGTGGGAAATTATCAAATAAATTCCCCCGCTCTGGGCGGAGCTTCACGTAGCCTTCAATCCAAAGAATGAGAAATGTCATTGTTGTCATTCGTTTTTAAGGTTTTATTTTCTTCTTCGGCAACTTAGCCGATGTCGACTATTCTGCCAGCGTCATGTGGTGACTACAACGTAGCTGTTTTTGGTTTCTGGGCATATTCCTATAGTGGACGAAATTTTTGACGCCTTGTATTATCTTTTCTATTTCGATAGGTCACAGACAATGAACATAGGTAAGCATTAAGGGCATGGAATAAGAATGAGAATGGAAGAAAAAAACGTGTTTCGCCAACCCCAAATATAATGGGACAGGGGCAGGAAAATGATGATGACTACAATAAAGTTTATTATTACAAATTAAAGGATTTTAAAAAGTAGATATTCTTACTAATGTATTAAAATCATCCTCTAGACATCATCATCATCATGTAGACATCCATGTACGCCGTTCTCCGAAACCACCCAACGGATTTCAATGTAATTTTGTGAATATATTGATTGGAAAGAAAAAAACAAAGATAGGATAGGACCACATAGACCGCACGGGTCGCTAGTTGATACATAAGCCGTATGCCTGGTGGAATTTCCCATAAACAAAAATGACGAAGAGTAAAAGATTTAAAGTCTCATAAAGCAGACATTGGGAAAAATGTGATACAAATATTATGATTCCGGTCATTTGCGATTTTGAAAGGAATGCTACCTGAGAAGCGGGGGTGTACAGCACTTAACAGAAACATTTGTTACCAAGTGGTAAGAAGTATGGGATTATTTGTTAACTCAAGTTTCTTCGTCTTGTCCTGTAGCTCACGAGTAAATATTTTAATGTCTTTGACTACAAAGGACTCATGTGCAAAATGAAATGCTTCTTTCTAGACCCAGAGTGCAACTACGCGTTTTGCCAGTTAGTGAATCAATTATTTTTATTATGTAGGATTTGACTTCTAACGAGGTTTGTTTCTAATGCGGTTTGCAAGCCAATTTTAAACCAATTATGTATAAATTGGTTAAAATTGATTTTGCGCTCTATTATTTATACATAAAAATGATCATAGAATGATATGAGTAATATTTAATAAGAAGTATTTTAATCTGACTCGCGAAGTTCTCGACATGTCGTGAGTACAGCAGTCAATGTCAGTAAAGCATTGAGGAGCGATATCTGGACTCAGAAAACAATAGTTCTGGTCCCATCTCCTATTTTTAGAAAGTTCCACTCTCAAGAGCTTTTTTCCCTTTAATATTTTTTATTCAATACTTATTTTTTTTATTAAAATATTTAATAATGTAAATGAGTACTAAAAGTCCTCGACAGCCGGTTGAATTTCGTGGAGAACTTCCGAAGTTTGGCTATCAAACTCGAGCGGACCGGGAAAAAAAAGTACCAAAAGTCACCTAGGTCAAAAGTACCACGTCACCCAGTCACCTAGTCGTGTTACGACTAATACCTACGACCAGTTTAAAGAAAGAACGAAAATTGCGTTAATTCATTATTATTAAAAACATTAAAAAAACAAGAACACTTAAAAATTAAACTAAATTAAATAAATAATTAAGGCCTCAGCTCAGCATAATTTCAGATGGCAACTCAAGGCTGCCACCCGACGCTGATTTGTACACTGATGTCTGAAACTAAAATCTAGGTAATGAAAACTTTAATTCGCGATGAAACAATAAATCAATTTGGAATAAATATTTAAGACAACATTTTCCTAAAACTATTACAAACTGTAAAAAAATACTCTTATTCAGGCTGTACAAAAACAACCAGATTTGGCGATATTTCGTATCCAGTCCAGGTACTTGGTGACCCGGGTGTAAACACCTGGGTATCCCGGACGACCACAACCGATTCCCCAGGACACCACTCCTGCAAAACACAGTTGTTTGTTCACACTAGATCTTTATGAAACAAATGACTAGATAAAAAATGTTTCAATGAGTTTTGTCTACTCGTCACTATTTTAGTTTTCGTATCGTCTTTACATCGATAACTTTAAATTGTTAAAACCTTGTAAATAGTCATTGTTTATACGACGTTGGACGCGTCACTGTTTCCATCACTAGAAAATAAAAAGTTGCAAAACAACTCAATTCAAAAAAACAAAAGAGTTGTTTCTTTATAAAATATAGGATTGACTGATAATCTCAGAATGTCTATATCAAAGATACGAACCTAATTGTTCATGTCGTTTGTCACTCCTCTCAGCTGAAAGAGGACCACCACTGTCACCCTGTGAAACAAAATGAATATGACGAGTACATGAATATTATTGAACTGTTCGAATTTCAACTTTCGGTACAAACTGAGCGTTGAAACATCAGCAGTATGCCTATTACCGCCTTATTACTGTTACCGCCGTACCCTAACCAAATAACCTTGAGGAGCAGTCGTTCCCTCTTTGCCGCGCAGGAGTAACAGTAGTGAATATAATGCCCATTTTTTGGAATAAAATCTATATAAAATAAAGTTTTGGGTTTTTGGAAAAAATATTTGTACCAAAATCTTCATTATAAAATTTAGTATCCATTAGTGTCAGTAGCAAACTTAAACAATGTTTACTTTACAAGGGCCTGTTATTGATAGTTATTTCTCATTTCTGGGGTTTTGTTGTATGGAGATTTACTCAATAAAAATAAATCTATAACAACGGAATGAAGATTATAAAGAAATTTAAAGTATTTTTTTAAGTTACTTAGTTCTTTTTAAATAACAAGTAGGTTCATCCAGAAAACAGATTGCGCGGTTTTTTGTAGGGGAGACGCCTTAAGTAGTTGAGTATTGACCCACCTGACAAGTATCCTTATTCCCTTTATCGGGATATCCAGCGCAAAGCATACCGTCACCAATCATATTCGGTGTGTACTTGGCCTCGCTCTTACATGCTTCGTTGCTTAAGACTGGTAGTTCCACCTCTTGGAGATAGCAAGAGTGGTTCTTACCCTCGGCTACCGTGCCCCAACCAGCAGCTATGGCTTTGACTCCAGTGTAGGAGTTATCTGAAAATAAAGTCGGTGGTTATTGAAAATCAGAGAGAGACTTTCTATTTCATCAATCAGCGCATAGTGTTCGGCTTCTGGGTAAAAGCATAATTTTGAATAAGTGTTTCACAGAATAACCCGTTATGTTACTCTATGATACCTATATATATATATCTCTCTTAAGTCGAAAAACACAGGTGATTATTGGGGCATTTCCATTAAACTTTTGAGTAATATTATCGACATTGTTGCCCCACATCTAGCTATTACTTTTAATAAATGCGTTGATTTAGGTACTTTCCCTGACCTTATGAAGAGCAGTAAAGTTATCCCTCTTTTTAAATCTGGCAATAAAAATGATATGGGTAACTTCAGGCCAATTTCTATTTTACCTGCCTTCAGCAAGATTTTTGAAAAGTTAATACTCAAGCAGTTGTTGAGACATTTTAATTTAAACAACCTTCTTCACAATGATCAATATGGCTTTACAAAAGGTCGTTCGACAACAGATGCGGGTGTTGCTTTGTTGAAGCACATATTTAATGCGTGGGAGAACGCTCAAAATGCAATCGGTATTTTCTGCGATCTCTCTAAAGCTTTTGATTGCGTTCACCATGACACGCTTTTACGGAAACTACGTCATTACGGTGTTCAAAATGAAGCCTTAAATGTAATAGGCTCATACTTACAAAACAGATTTCAATGTGTAGATGTTAATGGCGCGAAATCTTCTGGGCTACCTGTTCAGCTAGGAGTACCTCAAGGCTCGATACTGGGTCCATTTTTATTCTTGGTTTATATTAACGACCTACCATATCATTTAAAGGGTATTTGTGACGTTGTACTGTTTGCTGATGATACGTCTCTTGTTTTTAAAGTAGATAGAAATAGACAAGATTTTAACGATGTAAACAGCGCGTTATCAATGGTCACGGATTGGTTCACGTCAAATAACCTTGTTCTTAATGCCAATAAAACTAAATGTATTAAATTCGCTCTACCCAATGTTAGAAATCTTGGTCCCAACATTGTCCTTGGCAATGAGAAGCTTAAAACTGTAGACTCGGCAGTGTTCCTGGGTATAACAGTAGATTCAAAATTACAATGGGGTCCACACATATCAAGCCTAGCGGGAAGGCTAAGCTCGGCCGCATACGCCGTCAGAAAAGTAAGACAATACACTGACGTTGACACGGCACGATTGGTCTATTTTAGTTATTTCCATAGCGTCATGTCCTATGGTATTCTGCTATGGGGCAAAGCCGCTGATATCCAGAATGTATTTGTTCTGCAGAAGCGAGCGGTTCGTGCAATTTATCAACTAGGTGCCCGGGTTTCTCTGCGGGATTTTTTTAAAGAGATTGGTATTCTCACTGTGGCTTCTCAATTCATCTTGGCCAACATTTTATATGTTAGGCAAAATATCCATCTATATAGTAAAAACAGTGATATTCACAACATTAACACTAGAAATAAGCATAAACTACGTGCTCCCTTCCACCGGCTTCATAAGGTTCATAATTCATTTGTAGGGCTTGGTATAACTTTTTATAACAAGCTACCTGCTTCTTTTCTAGATTTGCCATTTAATGCATTTAAAGCTAAAGTAAAATCTAACCTTTGTTTAAAAGCATACTATTCTATTAACGACTATTTAGATGACAAGCATAGTTGGTCACTGTGTTGAACTCAAGACGATTATTATTATTATTTTTTTTCTTCTCCTTCATGTTTTTTCGCCAAATTAGCTTATTGATACGTTACATGTCTTCGTCATGTAATTTTATATTTTACTTTTTTTCTTTATATACTTACTTGTTTCATTTTGTGTGTTTTTGTTATTGGCATGTGGTTAACTAGTGACCTCGAGCATTGACTGAATATAATTATTTATATTTATCTTTTTTATGCTTAGCTTATTTCTTTTGCACTATGGTCCTAGTTTATCACCTGTGACTTCTTCACTGCACGTGTAAGCGGGCACACCCGTTAGACTGGTTAATTTATTATTTAGACTTGGGTATTATTATTATTATAATTTTTTTTTGTTTTTTTTATATATAATTGGTGTTTGCTAGCTGACAAGTGACAATGAATGAATATTTTTTTATTTTTTATATATTTTTTTGTGATAATATAAATTGTATAAAATCTGGTTCTTCTAACCTGACAGACAGATGTGTTGCTGGGGAGTTTGTTCCGCCACTTCTTCTTCCCAGCTAAAACACTAGGAAGTGGCGAAGGGCAGGGCGTTTTTGTGGGACTGTCTCTTGTAATCTGACGTTCAAAAAGTGCTGATTATCAGCCTAATTTGAATAAATGACTTTTGATTTTGATTTTTTTTTATTTTGATTATGGTCAAACTATCATGATTCATACAAACAAATATTGTTTATGGTGGCTGGTCAAATAAATTCTCAGAAATGTTTCTTTAATTGTTGAGTGGCAGTGAGTTACAGTAATAAACTTCTAAATAAAGGATCAATGACTGACTACGATCAAAATCAAATAAATAACTAATAGGAGTTCATAACCCTGTGATGAGTGAGTCAGTGATTTTTCCTGTAGCTTTAGCTTTTTTCTTGCAACTATAAAACGCATTTAGTGATAATTATTTTTGGTACCGAGAAGAGTATTTATAATTAGGTTAGCATTTGTGTCAAAATCGTACACTACTGCACATATGCCTCCTCTGATCTGATGACGTCAATGCTAGCTAACAAAGAAGACCAAAAAAAAAATGAACTTAAATTATTATAGGTATTTCTATGTACTACCGTCATTCCTCGGCAAGCAGACGGGTTTCACACTGTCCGTCACCCGCACTGGCTTATTCAGCTTGAGTACCGCGATGTCGTCTTTGAAGTTTGTGAAGGTGAAGTTATGGGCGACCAGCTGGACGACGAAACGCGTCACCGGCCGGTGCGTGGTGTTGCAGCGGTTGTGTTCGCCTAGCGTTACTTTTATCATAAACCACATGAACCTAGAAAAACATTGGAAGCTTGTAAAAAGATGGCCGCTTAATGATCAAGGATTAGGTTAGAGATTAGAATAGAATAATATTTACATATACATATTATAGGTATATTTACATATATATATACCAACATATACGTGGTATAATATTAAAGTTGTAATGTTTCGCTATATAATGTCATACAAATATAAATGCATCTTAATGTCTAATTATACGACAAGGAGTCAATATGTTACTTCTATTTCATCTTACATATTATAAATGATATATAAAAATAGTTCACACATTCCACATCGTTATACTAAACCCTTTCAATTTCTTCCCGTACCTAAAATCTGTTTTTTTCATATCTAATATAAGATACCCAAGAAACAATAAACGTGGCCGATAAACTAGTAGTTAATTATCTTGTCAAATATATTCGTTTTACGATTACAAACTAAATGACAAAGGAAAAACTACTAAAGAAGCTGCTAAAATTCGCGGTGCTTACGATTTGACACAATGTGCAGCAGTGAGAACATATCTGTCGTTGATGAGTGATCCCCCGCAGTAGAACTTGTCGTGGTAGGACAGCCGCGCCACCCAGGGGAACTCGTTGACTGCCGTTTCTACACCACCAACTATGCGGGATGCTTCATTGCGTTCACCACAACCTGCAAAAGAAGGAAAAACAGCAGTATACAAAGGAAATAATGTACAATGTAAAATCGTTCACCTAGCTACACCTCACTTTACAGGACTTGTAGGGTTACCATGACACCTTATAGCAGTACTTATTCCTGTGTGAGAAAGAGATGGTGATGGATGGTAGACACCCTGTATAGCTCTGTGTCTTTCCCTCACTGGAATAAGTTCTGTTTTAAGACGTCATGGTAGAGTAGCTGAGCCTTCTATTATAACTCATAGATGAATCGTATATTGCATACGGGCTGTATTGTATTGTTCAAGGGCTGGTTTCCGCAACTCCATGTCTAAGGCACATAAGGCAGGCATTTTGCATAGGGTAGGTGGACCATAGAGATAGACATTACATCAACTGATTATCAACATAAATAAAACTATTTGGATTATCAGTTATATCATCATCATCATCACCTCCTTAGTCTTTTCCCAAATCTGAGGGAATCGTGTTACTTAGTATAAATTTATTTGTACCTTTTCCATACCGTGACTGCCGTTATATTACTACGGTGGAACATAGGACAAAATGCCACAAGTATCTGAAGTACCCACGGGGAACTTTATACGGTGTTGCTATCGGTTTAACGGTAAAAGCTTCGTTTTTCTGAAGGCCTCGCTACATTAGCGTTACTCATAAATTTGTCTATTTTTCGTCGAATTTTCGCGCGTTTGTTGCGATGTTCAACAAGTTAAGTGTTAGGTTATTTGTTTTAGAGATAGTTAATTAATTGTGTTACTCAAGGCAAATAAACACCCCACAGTCAGAACTTTAATAATTCTTAAAACCTGTAATTTAAAATAGCAGTGCATTCCTCAGCCTCGTGATCCAAAAACTTGTTAATATTTCAAAACCCGAAACTGCAGTTGAAAGACTCAACAAAATTTTAATCATATTTTTACCTGATGATAATCACATCCACGGCTAAGTAAAAATTACCTTTAAAGACACGGGTATAAGTTTGTTTTTATTTTTATTACAAGTTCAGGGTTCAGCCTTATTCTATTTAGGGAAAGAGACAGAACTATGCAAGGTGTCTATCACCATCTCTTCTCCACACTGGCATGAGTACTGCTTTGAAATGTGATGGTAACCCTAAAGTACTTACGACAGTGACATTTTCGTCCAAATTCCTCAGCATCAGGCGTGGGTTCCGTTGTAGTTTCAGTGTCATTTTCTGCTCCCACCTTGAATAATTTAAGATCTAATTAAACTATTTTAATATTTTTTGTAATGTTTCTTAACTACTATTAATTTTATATACCGAACACTTTTTAGGGTTCCGTACCTCAAAAAGGATAAACGGAACCCTTATTGGATCACTTTGTCCTTCTGTAATTCTGTCTGTCAAAACCGCAGATCTCGGGACCGCGTGAAGGTATCAAGTTGAAATTAAAACCATATAGGTACTCACCTCTGTGGTCCATTTTTGCTGTGACAAAATCTCACAAATCTCTAAATCAACTCTCTAAGTCCACGCAGACAAAAGATATAGACGTATAAGTCGCAAGTTTGTACGGAACCTACAGTGCGCGAGTCTGACTCGCTCTTAGCCGGTTTTTTTCTTATAATAAGAGTTATGAGTGTATCACTAACGTATCATTACACGGGATTTGCAAGTAAAACATAATAATAGTCGGCGCAGACTTACCACATACGTCATGCACACACAAACTACTAACACTGATATCAATTTCCACATTTCGGAGAAATCACCTATTTGATTCACGAAATATTTCTTTTATTTATATTCCGCACAGGTATTTGTAAATACAGGCTAGACGTGCAGATCCTACAACGGGATGCAGTAGACAGGAATGAGGACGTTGCACTCCATCGAACCAGCGCCATAAACTTGAACTCGTACCATTCAGTGTGCCTATAGTATACCAAGACATCTACATACACCCTGTAGAGATTTGATCTAGGTAAACTATTCCAAAGACAGATACATTGCGCGTTCGCGTTAAAAAGCACCACCCAAACAGTCTTTGTAAAGACGCAATGGATGCAGAAACTTACATTTTCAAAGAGAGTACTATCGGTTTCTTAATCCAATATTGTTAATTATACTTCCCTACAAACATTGTACCAATAGGTACCGCTAAGTAAAAAGATGAATAAACCGTTACTTTCGCACACGCATTGTACTAAAGATGATGTCATGACGATATTACCACACCTCTCGCAAAAGGAAACAAAAAAGTATCTGAGTCAATAAAGAACCGTTGCTATGACAACAAAATAATAATTAAGTATTCAAACAACCATTTTAATAGTAATAATAAACAAATATTTGATAAAGAGGACGTAGTTTTACAACCGTAACGGTTGTCCTAATACTTGAATACTTGGAAGAAGGCAACCACTAAAAAAAACTGCATTTATTAAAAAATAAAGTTTATTGCATTTTTGTCACATTTATTGATACTATCTAACTTATAGTGAGGTTTTGAGAAGAAGTCATTACTTTATACAGTGAGACCCAGAATGATGACCCATTTCTCTTTATAAAACTTTTACGATATTATTTGTTAATTGAAAATATGTTGCAACAACATTATCACAGAACACACTTTGCCTTAGTTGTTCGTCATTTATCCTTCCGTGATATATTGTTAAAACCTATTCTAGCTCTGGAGTACCTACAATTATACAAGGTACGACAACTCGCATGGCACAGTGGCAAATCACCATTAAGGTCTGTGCTCTATCAGGGTTCTAACCTAATATCAATATAAATTTCACATGTTCCAGATGTCAATTCAAAAAGTCTTTTAGAAACACTAGTTTAGTACGTAAAATTATATCAGTATTTGCAGTAACAGCCTTCTTGGGTGTTGTCTTTGATCCAGTCTAAGTACTTTGTAACTCTTGTGTATACTCCTGGATAACCTTTTCTGGCGCATCCGTATCCCCAAGATACTATTCCTGAAAAAAAAATATTTATCGGTTAGTATTGTCTAAGAAGACATTCGACCGACTATTGTTTTAATTTATTAATTACTAGCTTTTGACCGCGGCTTCGCTGGCGTTAAATTTGGGGTAACATAGTTTTTGCCCTTGCGCCTTATTTATTGTAATAGAAATGCTATTTTTTCCCTCTTTCTCCCTCATTTCTCAATTATTTAAAAATAAAATTAGACCCGTCTCCAGGGTCTCAACTATCTCCGTACCAAAAATTTATCAAAATCGTTAAATCCATTTAAGCGTAAAGACGTAACAAACAAACAAACTCACATTCGCTTTTATAATAATTATTAAATATAAGTAAGGACTTCCTACGGTTTTGAGCAGTAGGTAATCGCTCTCCGCAGTACTAAGCAACTCACCTATGAGGTCATACATGTGCTCTTCGTTTTCTACAACCAAGGGGCCTCCACTGTCACCCTAAAAAAATACAAAACATTTATGAGGACTTAAAATAAATCGACATTTGTGTATGTCACGGAACCTACATAGCTTCCATCCATGACAACAACAATAGATATAATAGGCACAGTCACAAATGAATCCACAAAGTTTGAGACGAATCCGTTTAACGTGGTAACAACAGCACCGGATAACAATATAAGGAGGCACAAAAATGAAAAGGTCATCGAACTTCTAAAAACTGCCCTAAACACTTACAGTACAAGCATCCTTATGAGCTGTCTCAGGGAACCCTGCGCACAACATGACCTCCTTGATCTTAGAGGCATTGTATTTGGTGTTGCGACAGACCTCGTTGCTCAACACGGGCAGCTCGGCCTCCAACACCGTGCACGACCACTTGCCGGTCTCGTTCATTGCTCCCCAGCCAGCTACCACAGCTGTTTTACCCGTGTAGAGGTTATCTGAGAAAAAAAACGAGGCATAAAGCTGATAGTTAATACGAAAAAATGGCTTTTAAAAACATTAAAATACATTTTTATAGACGATCAATAATATAGAATTGCCAAATTCCTGTGCTGGAGGCGTTTTAACCACAAGAACAAACAAGTTACGCTGAATACTTAACATGTTTTACGAAAACAAAAAATCTTTGAAAAGTCAATATTAACCATTACAGTCAAAAAATTATATATGCCCTTACTCGTCATTCAATTATTACACGTTATGAGAATGGACTCCACAATAAAGCAAAATCGTAAAAAGTCTTCGAAAAAGAAGTTGTAAAAAGGAGGAAAAGCTTTTATGAAAATAAATGGGCCTTAAAAATGATACGTACAGGATTAAGCTATAAATGTACAGATTTTGTACCTTTAAATTATTTGTAATAAAACAGAGCTCGTGAAATACACCGGTTTCTTCAGATTTATTAGAATCTGACAAAGTCTTGAAGCCCGCAGCGATCTGTATCTTTATTTTTTTCTCGCGAACTGCGTCCCTTCCGATTAGCCGGTATTTACTTTATGATATTTAATACAGGTAAGAGACCTTAATGGAGGCAAGCATCAGTTCCAAAAACAGTAGCATGTTGGTAAGTAAATTGTGTTTGCTTAATACTGACGAAGCTTTTTTTTTCTTTCTTTCAACTAAATACCTTGCACTTACCATCATTCTTCGGCAGACACACGGGTCTGATGGCATGATCGTACTCCACCTTTTTGTTCAACATCAAAAGCGCGATGTCGTTGCTAAGATCACTCAGTGAGAAGCTGTTAACGATCATCTTCACCACCCAGCGCGTCTCCGCAGACTGTCTCTTGTCACATCGGTCGTGCTCACCGAACTTAACTCGGAATAAGAACCACATAAAACTGAAAGAAAACGTGCAGTTTTTGAACACGAAAAACTTACAAAGCTTGTAGAAGTTAAATCAGAAATTGAGCCAAATAAATTGAATCAGTCAATAGTTTCTCAAACCCACAAATATTCAGATAGATGATGTCTAATTGTCTGTTTTTTTTTAATTATAAAATTTTACAACAAGATGCATCCCGTTCTGTGCTTCTTCTACCAAATACGAACTAAAGGTACACATAGATTAGTCGGTCAGATAAACTGGTAGTTAAGCGTTGTCTGTGATGGACTAGCATCATCTGAGACTGGACTAACAAAATATATTGTAACCTGTTACCTGAGGTGGATAATCGTAATACTATACGTAAGAAGTCTCACAATCAGTCTTACCGAGGGGTATCGTGTAACCCCGTAACTGGGTAGAGAGTTTAGGTCAGATAGACTATTGCTCTATGTAAAATACAACTTAGCTATATCGCACACCAATGTTAGTTGGTAAAGACTTAGCAGATTGATTGATTTTTACAACTTAAAAGTCTTACCCTTTCACGCAGTGAGCAGCAGAGACAACAAATCTGTCATTGATGAGCGAACCAGCACACCCGAAGGCCTTCTCATAGATCAGGCGGCCCAGCCAGGGAAACGCGTTCACGTTAGAGTCCATACCACCCACTACCCGTGGCTCTTCATTGCGTTCTCCACAACCTTACAGAAACAAATATCTTAGATGGCAAAAAAAATGATTTTGACCATGCCATCTGGCAGCACGTGGTGATGTGATTTCGGAACACAGTTCATTACATTACAGTACATTGAACTTGTATTTAGAAGTTTTACACCTCATTTACAAGTATCAGTCTAAAGTGCTCTCTTGAGACCATAATGTACGAAACGTACACTTTGGAATATTTACTTAATACTTTTTGCTCAGCTGAGAAAATGGTACTGGAAGCTCAAAAATACCATGAAGTATTTATGTTGTTAATTTTGACATGAAAGAACAATAACTTAAGGTTTTAAGCAAACACTTTGATGATATTTGAAGGAAACAACACATTTTTTTACGGAGATATTCCCTTACTTAGGTGTGCTCATTTTAGCCAAGCGTCGTAACTCGTTCTAGATTTTCTTTTAAAATGTTCACATGAAAATTACCATTGCTTGTTAATAAATTGAGGAAAAATAATTCAATACGACAACTTACTTTAATTCTAGATTTATAACTCACTATAAAAAAGGAAGATTTTCTAAATTATTTTTTCTCGGATCTGGTTATAGTCTACCGCGATTTTTTTATAGCAAAAAAGGATAGAATGTCACTATTACCATTTAAGCCTAAAACGTTTCTTGTCCAGAGATTTTGTAGACTTTTGAGAAAATTTAATTTTTATATTATCATTAAGCAACAGTTAAGAGATGCAGGGTAGGTACTAGGTATTGTACTGAAACACCGTGAAATTAGGCTACCGTTAATTCTTATTGTTTTATGTTAAGTAGGTATATGAACGGCCTGTAGATACCTAAACAAAGGCCGTTCATGATAATGAAAGAATAACAATAACGCGGGAATGCCAATTCTTTGTACTTAATATTTACTTGAGATGTTTAAGTATAATAAAAACCTTTTGTTTTCCCTTTGTATCTGTATGTAATACTACGACTTTAATCAAATATAAGTGCTCTTAGACAATAAGGAAGGGTTTTTCTAGGATATTAGAATTAACATTCGGTAGGTAAAGTTTTTCTTGATTGAAAACCAAATTACGTTCAGAATTTAACACGGTCGCTATCCGCACAAGTTACACAAGTAAGTAAGTTTGGATGAATACTTATAAGTTTTTTCGGAACGAATAAAAAGGAAATTCTCTGATGTAACAATGAAAAACTTTTTTCAAGAGTAATGTAGTTGTTTTTTTCCATAGGAAACGAGGAACCTGAATTCTATATCTTTATTTGAAGTTTCCAAATTGCCCAATAAGTAATAGTACATTTTAATTAAAGTGAGGAAAGTTTGTCATTGCAGCCGAGGCGGATTTAACGCCAAGCCACCAGGCGAGGGTGTTATCGGGAGTCGCTGCATCTATTTAAAACTTTTTTTTAAGTATACTATTTGTTGTTAAAGACTATAACTTAAATCGGTGCCAAATTTCGTCAAAATCCATTCAGTCGTTTTGACGTGAAAAAGTAAAAAAACATCCATACATCCATGCGCACAAAAAAGGATAGTAGGATAACAAACTTACCACAGTCTTCACATGGTAAAAGGTCTCGTTTAACAATGCGGCCTGGCCCGTGAAAAGAATCTTCATTAATCGTGAGACCCTCCTGTTAACACAATAAAACAAACAGAAATTACAATACCTTTATTTTGTATTACCTTTATTTCGGCCTAGTATGTTACCAAAAACACAGAAACAGTTTCAGTTATAGGAGAAGTAAGTACAAGATAGTAAAATCAATTGATTTCTAACTGAAGTTAGTCTGTGTGAAATTGAATTAACTTCAGTTCGATACAATCGCATAAGTAACAACATCTCCTTTATCCTGAAACTCCTTTCTTGTGATATTTTTATTTTTGTTCTATCTTCTCTCTCTCTCTCTGATGGTTATATCTCGGAGTTCAGTGTGACCCTCGGCAAAAGCCTCGTCAGAACCTGAAGTTAGGGTGTTTTCAGTACCTAAGGCGTGCTATATAGGTACCTATTGCTACTTACGCTCTTGATTACAGAGGCTCTAGCACGAGTATAGGGTGAAAATATAAGCTCAATACGTCATTTTTAATATTAAAATACTCGCTACACGTATATATATAATTTTAAGAATTTTTCAATATTTACGGATGGTTCTGGTTGTGCTTTTTACAAATAATTTAACTAAAATGCTACAGGGTTATTAGTATATTTTCGATTAAAAAAAAACGACGCATTTACGTTCATACTACGCCTTCGTGCGATGCCTGTATGCAATTAGCATTCAAATAGACATAATTATTGTAAAGAGATAGTTAATTAATAAAAAAAATAACGGAATGTACAAAATCACATCGACATATTGAGTTTATTTCTAATTATTTACTGATTTAATTAACCTAATAAGCACAAACAGCTGATTCTGTCGGTAGTAAATTCTGAACCTTCCGCAATAAATTAAACATATTTAAATACGTAGATTTATTTAAAATGAATCACTTTATTACTACTTAGCATGCGTAAGCGCGCATGATAGGTACATTATGTAAATCACTGTCTGTTACCTATTTAGAAAAAAAAATGGCCCACTAGAGCGTGGGGGGTAACACCGTTTGGAATTTGTAGATTGTCAACTACTGTTATTCAACCCACCTTATTTAGACTGGACGGAGAACTGCTGGACAACGCACATAGAAAACAGAACATATAACACCACCACATTGTTTTAATTATTTTTATTAATTTTAACAAAACACACGTCTTAATTCAGTAATTTAAATATTAAACTCTCTTTAGAAAGTAGCATGTGCTTAGGGTTCAATGTTTTTGATACACTAAGTCATGTCTCCGATCTCGACGCACTTTATGGGTCCAGAGTCTTTAAAATGTTGCAACGACGCATCCGAAATTTAATTAACAATTATTTTTTAAACTTCGTGCAAATGTTTTGGACAGTTGTCCGTTACTCCCCACTAGCCATGTTGGAGTAGCGAGTCTTCCGTGAAATTGTTATAACAAATTTGACTCTCTGGTTAATATTCTAAAAATGAGATGCGTCATTTTAGCGTTCCGAGGGCCATGCGAATGAGCACTTTATTTGGCAATGACCTCCGCGGTCATTCACACCGCGGAGCGGTAGACGTTAAACTTAAGATCATTTTGAGTCTTATTAGCTACACGACAAGAGTGTAATTACCTGCATGATTTTTTAATGCAATTATGTCGCAACACAGACCAATCAATATCAGATTCCCTTTGCATCGATATTATTGCATACGATTATGTGAACCTTTATAAACGCCGAAACTTAATTACAGCGACGAAATTCTAAAACCCCCGAATAAATTACACTGTCTAATTACGTGTTTAAAACGTTAATGTTGCAAACCTGCGGTGTCGTTGACACAAGGCAATGAGGTCTTGCATCTGATAAGACTGATTATGTGCTTTTTCAGAGAAACCCGAACATGGTGTGCTTAAGACTAACACTGTCAAAAACGCAGTATTAGTATTGAATTTCACAAAACATTACCATAGTGGAGCCAACCATGACATTAGTTATCATTCTTTCAAAGTTTGGTGTACCTAACTCCTTTATATATCACACCAACTTTAATAAAAAAAAACATTAACGTTAATCCTTACTAATATAACGTAGTATTATAAAAGCGAAAGTGAGTTTGTTTGTCACTTCTTCACGCCTAAATGGCTAAACCGATTTTGATAAATAATACAGAGATAGTTGAGACTCTGAAGACGGATATAGGCTAATTTTTATTATATATTTTTTAAGTAAAAAATGAGGGAGAAAAAGGGGGGGAAAAGGGAAAACTTAGCTTTGCTGTTACAATGAATAAGGCGCAAGGGCAAAAACTACAGGTAGTAGGTACCCGCAAATCAGGAAAGGGGAACTGTGTGACCCCGTATTTAACGCGGGCCAAGCCGCGGGCCAAAAGCTAGTATTTCATAAAGTTCTACTGACTTGTCTGCTTTTCTTGGAGTAGCATTTTAGCCATCTTCATTTAGATGCAGAAAATATTTTTATATATTTTGCGAATGACCTCCTCGAGTGAAATTTTGTTGAACTACTACTTGACAGACATTTCAGCAAACATAACATCTTTAAACAAATACTCGGAGCGGCATAACCGTAATCTTAATACTGGTTTGGATACGCTAGGATAACAGTGTTCTGCTGACCTGATGCGGTTTGTTCCTGACCTAATAGACCTAGAGTGAAAGTCATTTATCTGCTGAAAATTAAAATGTTTGAACAGGCCGAATGAATTGCTGGATTACTGATTAATGTAAGCTAAATAATAAAATAAACTGATTTGTTGCCTGCTATTGTTTTTTCGTTTCCCGTAACGTTGCCCTCTACCGCTCTGAGCGGCCGCGCTGTCAGACTTGTACTGATTAAAACCCATGCATGCTTCTTCTTCGGCAGGCAGTGGCCCTGACGGACCTCTCGGATTTGCTGACATCTCTTTGAGGCACGCGATGGATCCGAACACGTCGTTGATACGGGTATGTTGTGGATCAATAAAGGCAATTGGCACCCTCGATGACTATCGGTTTTCCCTTGTGCATGACCATATAATGTGTTTCAATGCCATAAGACACTGACAATACTCTCTGACTTTCTTCTTGAGAATGTCACTCGAGCAGATATTTTGATAGATTGACCTCTATTTTGCGTGTTTATGCATGCGCAATGCATAATTTATCTTTGGTAAACATATTTACATACAGATTCGAGTTTAGAATCTGCAATCTTCATAGGAAATCGTTTATTCTCATAAAGAAGACGAAGAGGAGCTCGTGGCTAAATAATAGGTGCTGCTTTGATCAATCTTAAGGTTAAGACGGGCTTGCCTAGATTTTTGTGTTGTGTTCTTTGACAATCGTTACAGATAGTCAGGGTCCTGAAAGTCTGCCAACCAGTCTTATCAAGGAGTATCATATTACCCAGTACTAACTGGGTTGTGGTGGTCAGATAAGCAGTCGGTCCATGTAAAATATTGGTATTCAGCTGCATCCACTTAGACTGGAGTACGCTTAGTAGGAAAAACCTTTGTTTGTCCATTTTAACCACTCTTCTGGAATCTCTACTGAGGTCACCAAGCATCAGTCTGCGGACCTTCCTAGTCTCAACAATAAATACGATGCCATAGGTAAACCAAAGTTGAGTGATGTATTCGCTATTGATATTCATGCTGAGCCCGCTCCAGTACAGATCCTTAAAAAACATCTTTTAGTGCAGTGATGAACAATTTGAGAGAGATGACACCTCCCTACATGACACCTCACCGCAGTAGTAGTAACAAACATATTTAGACATACAATATTTTGCTTTATATTTGTGTGTGTTTTTAGTAAAGTAACGTCTTTTTGTAACATCTGATTAAAAACATGTATATATGACCTACTTCCTTTATTAAGGTGTTTGTAAAATGGAGTTGTTAAGCATAAAAACGTGATTGCAGTTACGATCTTTTTTTTATTTTAGGGTGCCTAAGGGGTTTCTACGACACTATGTGTCTTGCAGTGAAGGAAGGAAAATCACCATACTATGCCTAACTAATATAAAACGGGCCTAGTGCTAGCCGGACTCGCGCACGTTCCGTAACATTGTTTTTAAAGACGACAAAAAGAAAATGTTTAACCCATGTCTAGTAAAATTATTGTTTTTATTAATGTTATCAATTTTTTTTTTAATTAACGTAATTTCATAGAATTATTTCTTATAAAAAAATCATTATTGATATAAACCACAAATATTTAGTGGATGTGGTGTTGGCCTGTAAGTGATTGTTGCACTTGTAAAAGTATAAGTAATTATTAGTAATTTTTGAAGTTATACTTCTTTTGGCGCGATGGAGAAAAATGATGAGAGTGATTTGTGCGCGCACAGCGACATCGTGAAGTTAGTTATAGGTGTTCTAGTAACTATGTTCATGTTGTATATTCTAGTATTTTTATATTTAGAACACGTGTTTCATAATAAATAAATATTCTTTTGGTGTTTTTATTAAGCTATTGCATAGCTTTTAAATCAATTTCACATTCCAAGCTATCCTTGCCGAGGTTTAGAAATGGATGGGTAACCACAGGGGGCCAGGTTAAGCAACCTTTGCCAAGGTTTGGAAATGGATAGGTTAACACACGGGGACTGGTTAAGCAACCTTTACCAAGGTTTAGAAATGGATGGGTTATCACACGTGACAAGGGGACAGGTTAAGCAACTCTTGCCGAAGTTTGGAAATGGATAGGTTACCACACGGAGCCAGGTTAAGCAACCTTTGCCAAGGTTTGGAAATGGATGGGTTAACACACGGGGACAGGTTAAGCAACCCTTGCCGAGGTTTGGAAATGGATGGGTTACCACAGTGGGTCAGGTTAAGCAACCCTCACCAAGGTTTGGAAATGGATGGGTTACCACACGGAGCCAGGTAAAGCAACCTTTGCCAAGGTTTGGAAATGGATGGGTTACCACACGGGGACAGGTTAAGCAACCCTTGCCAAGGTTTGGAAATGGATGGGTTACCACACGGGGACAGGTTAAGCAACCCTTGCCGAGGTTTAGAAATGGATGGGTTAGCACAGTGGGCCAGGTTAAGCAACCCTCACCAAGGTTTGGAAATGGATGGGTTACCACACGGGGACAGGTTAAGCAACCCTTGCCGAGATTTGGAAATGGATGGGTTACCATAGTGGGCCAGGTTAAGCAACCCTCACCAAGGTTTGGAAATGGATGGGTTACCACAGGGGGCCAGGTTAAGCAATCCTTGCCAAGGTTTGGAAATGGATGGGTTACCACAGGGGGCCAGGTTAAGCAACCCTTGCTGAGGTTTGGAAATGGATGGGTTACCACACGGGGACAGGTTAAGCAACCCTTGCCGAGGTTTAGAAATGGATGGGTTAGCACAGTGGGCCAGGTTAAGCAACCCTCACCAAGGTTTGGAAATGGGTGGGTTACCACACAGAGCCTGGTTAAGCAACTCTCACCAAGGTTTGGAAATGGATGGGTTACCAAAGTTTTTTTTCTTTACACCAAAGAAGTATAACTTCTAACGCGTGTACATAAGTACACACACCCCTTTTTGTGTAAATAATTGTTGGCTAACCAAAATAAATCAATAAAATAAATAAATGTTCGTTGTTATATTAGCAACAGAAATACATTATCTGTGAAAATTTCATTTATCTTACTATCACGGTTCATGAAATATATCCTGGTAAAAGACGGACTGACAGCGGGGTCTTAGTAATTGGGTCCTTTTTTACGTTTTGGGCACGGAATACGCTTTATAGTATGAAGGTTGCTAGTCCGCACAACTTTGTTACCTGATACCTGAACCACAATCTACTTGACAGTTATTTTTTTTTAAATCGTAGCCCCTCTCTAGGAATTTCTCCTGCATCGTGGGTTCATTTACAAACATTTAAACTCACATACACAAACAGCCAGACCCGAAACAACTATCTGCAGGTCATACAAATATTTTTTCCGTGCGGGAATCGAAATCATGGCGTCAAAATTTATTAAGTTATTCCTGCAGAGATCAGAGATGAGATGTTTCAGCTTTTATAATGCGCTAGGTGTGGTGTTCAGATCTTCCTGTCCCCCTTGATTAACCAATTAGGTAGGTATGTTAACGCGATTGAGTAGATATTAGGAAGTTGAAATAAAACAGTAACTTAAACTCCACTTCTATATCTGTATTAAAATAAAATTTTGAATTATATAAAAACTAGCGACCCGCCCAGCGGTTTCACCCGCTGCTCACCTCCTAAGAGTCATAGCGTGAAGTATTATAAATACATATAAACCTTCAGGTGAGTATAGACTACAACATTTACTTGTAACAGAACAACGAGTCGCTCGATGATATGTTCTAGTGTATCATCCTTTTACGAACTAAATGTCGAGCACTCTCGCCTCTTTGTTACAAACCAAGGAGCATATTGGTGTAACATTTCGTCGAGCGTATTGGTGTAACATTTCTTCGAGCCCCGAGTGAGTGCGCGGTTGCGGGGTGACGCAGAGAGAGAGGGAAGAAAGAGGCGCGGTAAATGCACACTCACTGTGAGCATTTACCCGTAACATAACGCCGAGCATTCCCAGGAACGTTACATTACATGGAAATGCTTTGGAAACTGAGCTTTTGCCTGTATTGTACCATTCGTAAGAACGTTACATTACACAGAAATGCTCCAGAAAATGTTGTAGTTTATACTCACCTTTCCTCTAGAATCACTCTACCTATTAAAAAAAAGTTTTAAAGATACAGACAGCGACTTTGTTTTATACTATGTGTGTGAAGATTGAGTATTCTAGGACCCGTTACAATAAAGGTTGAAGTTTGTGGTTGAACCGTGTGATCGTGGACGGCCCGTGAAGACAAGTGTTGCCTAAAGCTGGAACCAACCAGATGTATTTACAAAATTCAATAAAATCGTTTGTTTTTGGTGACGAACACGTGTGAACGAACATGTGATTGGTACACACGTGGATTTATTCCTAAATTGGTACAGGATCCTTGAAACTTGCGCCTACGCATATCTTGTCCAAGTGACTTATGCTTATAAGCAACTTTGCCAATTTGGTCATAATCGTAATGATATCTTCGAGTTCCACAGAACTGTCGACTGGAATAATTAAACAAAAAAAAAATGGATTCGAGGTACTTTTATTGGCCCAAAATTCGTACAAAGTTTTATCATAAGACAGCTTATTGATAATTAAGTTTACCTGTAGATATAACTTAAAGTTAATTATATGGCAATACTTTATGACATAGTCATGACCATCAGATTCCTAGGCAAAAATAATAAAACCCTCTAACCCCCGAATACTGAAACGTCACTCAAAATTTGAGGGCTGCTTAACATTTGAGCAGCTCTTAAACTTTAGTTTTTGTATTGTCAAACGTCACTTTTGAGTATCTGTTAAATTTAGGTGGTACTTAAATTTTGAGTGACGTTTCAGTATTCGGGAGTAAATGTACTAAAATATATTTTTGTACACTTATTTCAAAAGAAGTTATCGACACAATAAGTTAAAATAAATATTTTCTTTTCGTACATTTTTTTAAATAAATACGTGTCTAAATATTTCCTCCAAATATTTGGTCATGAATTACTTACAATATAATAACTCACTAAAGTACTACATCTACGCGATATTATTACTTACTAAATTATAACGCCATCTACCGTGATACCGCTACGACAATCTACGTACTTTTATCGGATTCAACGTAGATGGCGCTAGTTAACCTATCCTAAAATCGCAGAAAATAAATGCATATTATTTTAACATCAGTGATAATGTGACACTGATGGCTATTTCACGCCTAATCGGTGCAATAGCAACCATCTTGCGTGTTCTCACGGATCCAGTTAAGGTAGTTAGTGACACGTGTGTAGACACCTGGGTAGCCTGCTCTTGCGCAACCATTGCCCCATGACACAACACCTGTAAAAAATACTTTGGCATTAGAAAGCGTGTTTGGAACTGTGTTAAAATCCATAAAACATAAGGCGAAAATATTAACAGCTTTGTTTTAATGTTATCGCTAGAAAAGAATATGTAAGTACTTCCTCTGCTTTCAGTATTTTCGCTAAAAATGAATTTTAACTAACATTTAGAGTAACAATGACTATAGATAAGTGCCCGTAGGCTTTTTAACGCTTATAAACCACCATTTCTTTGTCTACGCAGCATATGTGACGCACAAATGTTACATCAGGGCATTGTCTTTGCAACTAGGCTGACCCAACGGTACAGCACATTAGGCACACATTAGAATATATCTGTGTTCATTACCGATCAGTTCGTAGCGCTTGTCCTTCTTTCTCTCAGCTATCAGCGGACCACCGCTGTCGCCCTGAAACAAAAAGTTAATATCTTGCTCAAACGTTTTCCTTTATGTGTTTGCAAGTAAGATTTAATATATATTCAAAAAAATATTTCGTTCGTTAGAGCTAGTTAAATAACTAGCTGTCGTGTGAGTGTTTTAAGTAAATGCGAAACCACGCTACTGCGAAACTCCGATGTTTTTTTCATCGCCACAATTTTGGGTTCGATCTAACGTTACTTAGGTATATTCCTTTGTGAACAAATATGCAGTGATGCACTAAGTTTGTAAAAATCTATAGCAGCTAATGCAGATAGCTCTCATCTGACGCATTACTCGCCCTCTGTGCTTGGCCCTCACTGCTTGAGGACGGAGTACAGGAGTGCGAAAGAGACCCCACCCACAAAGGTTTATTGTTAAGGCGAATTTCAAATAACAATCTTTTTTGTTTGTTTGATGGTGATAGTAGAAACTTTCAAATGGAAAGTGACGACTTTGACAAATAGTTAGAACCATTAGCAAAACAAATTAAGGCATCCAAGAAGTTGGCAAAAAAATCTCTCAAGAATGCTTTTGCTCTCTCTTGGCTCACGTTTCTTTTTTAGAAGCTAAAAATGGTGTAGGTTGTGTCTAATGAAGCAGTATGCGCTATTAAAGTGTTCTCAATTTATTCCCAAATATTTCCAATCCAACTTAAGGTCCCAAACGGTAGAAATTTACTAAAAATCAAACGGTCAAAACGTTCAAAGGTTCACTGAAAGAGGTGCCTTAGTTCATTGAGTCCACCTACCAACACCATTCCCATCCTCAATCCAAACAACAAGAAGTCCATTATGTAGTTTCTCCAATGTATTCAGAACACCTGACGACAATTGAATCCAAACTGCCGTACCCACTACACTGTGTTTTGTAACAACCCCTATGCCAAACGTTTTAGCATAAGGGTTGTTTTAAAAGTACAGGGTATTAGTGAGTTGGCATTTATAACAGTAACCGCACCTGACAAGAGTCCTTCTGTCCAGTCTTCGGGAATCCAGCGCAAAGCATGTTATCGGTAATCATCGAAGAGGTGTACTTGGTGTTGCGGCATTCCTGGTTGCTGATGACTGGTACCTCCACCTCCTGCAGCGTGCACGAGACCTTGCCTTCTTCAGATAGGGTACCCCAGCCTGATGCGACAGCCTTTACACCCACGTACAAGTTCTCTGTTGACACGTGTTATCATTCGTAAGTCACCAATTTGTGGAGAAGTATGAGAAGAGGTGACAAAAATATGGTTTTTATTCAAGAGACGAACTTTAGTAGACTTGGTTGTAGAGCTGGTTTTTTTTTTCAAAATTATATCATTTGGGTTTTTTTTTCAATATTGATTGTAGGTACAACAAAAATAAAGGTAAAGATTTTATTGCTGAAGAGGAAGAGGATTGCAAGCGTGTCAACAACTTGAACTTTTATCTGAACACAAATGATTACGAGTGTGATTACGAGTATCTATCAGTAGGTACTAGTTAGTAAACTTACTATCATTAGTTGGCAAACAGATAGGCTTGATGGTCTCTGAGATGGGCACTCTCTCGTTCAGTCTCAGAATAGCTACGTCGTTATCAAAGTTGGTGAGTGTGAACTTGTTAGCAATAGCGCGTAACACGAAGCGGGTCTCCGGCCGCGTGGTGACGTTGCAACGGTTGTGCTCCCCAAAGGTCACCTTGATCATGAACCACATAAACCTGGAACATATAAATGACAGTAAGAAAAAGGAATACAGCCTAGAAGCGAGTAAGCAGAGTAAACGTAAAGTAATTACGTCGATTTTTGAATCGAAAATAAAATATCCTGTAGAAAATTTATTAAAATTACTAGCTTTTGCCCGCAGTTTCGCTCGTGTTAAATTCGGGGTAACAAAATTCCCCTTTCCTAATTTGCAGGTACCTGCTACCTGTAGTTTTTGCCCTTGCGTCTTATTTATTGTAAAAGCAAAGCTAAGATTTCCATTTTCTTCCCTCGTTGTCCCTCATTTCTCAATTTAAAAAAAAATAACCTATGTCCGTCTCTCCGTCCGTTTTTTATGAATCAAAATTCATAAAAAACGGTTTTGCCATTCAAGGCGTGAAGACGTAACAAACAAACAAACTCACTTTCGCTTTTATAATATTAGTAAGGATTTGCAACCAGGTACTGATTGTGTGTGTGTTGCAGCAACACACACACAATCAGTACATATCCAAAGATGTAACTTAAAATTTTGAAAATAATATATGTGAGGTTATTTATTCGGGTATGTTTTATTTAAGTTTTACGTTTACAACGCGCACTCATGCTTGGGCCTCAGGAGTGGTGGGGGGGGGGGGGGGTCATACCATAAATTTCAGAAATATTTCTATGGGTCATACAATAGAGTTGTGTGTACAATAGAATGTGAATTCGGTGCTCGATTATTTGAGAAACCACCCACCTTCATGCTTCGTCATCTACCATGTCATTTACAGGATAAAGATTAGAAAAGTACGTAAGTCACCTCATCAATTTGGATAAGTTTCGCCTTTCTTTATGAGGGATACCACACAACCAAGTAGGATTCTTACGCATGTGTTCCGCCATTTTTCCTTGTTCTGACAACTAGAGTTTGGTCACATTATAACTGTGTCTTACTACGTCGAAATTCAAAAATCGTATAATCGAATTTATCAACAAAAAAAACAGGAACAAATCTAGATAATCGCAACCGCAGCTCAGAAAAACAAACTCGTAAATTAGTTGCAAATTACGATCCTAAGCCTTAATTTAAAAACAAGGATGACTCATTTAACCCAACACTAAAAACCATGCTTATTTGCGTGAATGAGGTTTTTAGTGTTGTATGATGAGGTTGTTTCGTTTTTTTTTTCTTTTTATGCACCGTACCTTTGTTAAATAGCTATGTGTAATATTTTGAATGTTTTCATTGTTATCTTCATAGAGCACCTCGTGTAGGGTAGGTACACTTGCAAAGCTTAGCTTTTTAAGATAGTTTAGGCAAGCAGTGGCCTTAATCTGCTATTACAATAGAGTGTCAGAATGGTCGATCACTGATCGCATAATGGTTAATTTTGACAAGTTTGGTAATCTGCTACATACTAAACTTGTCAAAATCAACCATTATGCGATCAGTGATCGACCTTTCTGACACTATTATAATAGCAGACTAAGGCCCCCTGGTCCACTGCAACCCGCAGATATGCGAGGCTTACTAACAAATGAACTGCGCAGTTAACGCGGCACACCTCTCCATACACATTATGCGTAACAGAGGACGGTCAGCTTTAGTCTGACTCACTCTTGTCCATCATCGCTTTTTCTAACAACGCCTAAAAAGTGTTTCCCTAACTTTCCCAATGGATTGGAAATTCTACAATAAAACAGTTATTCTGTTACCGTGACAAATAATAAATTCATTCGGTGAGCATCTATTGTGTAATTGATCGTTTTATTTTAAACGTCAATTGTTCCTCGCGACACCAACCAACTCAAGTTTGTGTCGCCATTCAGCGAAAGTGACATTCTGTGTTTTGGCGGGCCACGGTCATGAATACTATTAATGTCCCTCATTTACGCTTTCACTTGCGTACATTAGTTGACGCTACTGTCAAACAATGCATTCATAAGCCGAGGCGTGTATAACTGGACACCTTTTGATCCCTACGATATCTTGCATTTACGACCGTCTAACTTTACCTGAGATAAAGCTATCGACCAAAACAAAAAGCGATCACAAAGTGCCCAAAATGGTCATTTGTCGGGGATAATGAACTTTAAGTTTGGAGCCTGCTCCTGGGCCGGTTTCAAGGTGAACGTACTTATCGATACTGATTGGTATTCACAATTTTGTACCGCGAATTTATTTTGAACTTGTTTGCTAATTCTTAGGTTATCGGACTCGTATACACGATGATTAACGATGTCATCTGCAGTTTGAATTGCTTGTATTAGTCATAAAACATATTGAGAGCAATCAACATTTTGGAAATACATTAGTGAATTTAAATTATTATTAGTATTAAACTGATTGAATTGCTATCCGATGACGTTTTTTAATGACGATCTTTCCTAGCATAATACATCATCGTTATATTATCATTAACCTACTTGAAAATAATGTCAATAGCCTTTTCAATAATCCTTTTGTTGATTTGTAACTAATATTCGCTTCGTTTAGCCTTAATTATAGAGAACCTTTACAAAAGATAGTAGATACTAAATACGTAAGTAAAGATTTGGAAATTTAAATACATAAAATATATGGAGGAGGTGTGTAGTAGGTTGTGTTGCGAGTCAACATCCTGTCAAGTGCTTGGTTGAACAAATACTTAACACACAAACATGTTCACGCTTCTGTGCCATCTTAAGACACATCGCACATAAAAATGATTTATTTGTATAAACAGCTAGGCTCATAGAAAAGTAGGATTATGGAAAAATACCCATTATTTCTAAAATAATGACACTAAAGATCTGTATAATAATTCCATTTAAAATTCCTTTTTAGGATACGATTTAATAACTGCAAAAATAAAAGTAGAAAAAGTTTTATTTGCATTCAAACGAATATGGTCATGATGGACAATAATTGACATGTGTAGGTAGTCTATTCGTATAAATCCAAATTCTTCGTAAAAAAACACAACCATTTTTTTGACAGTCCTCCAAATCATATCGGACGTACCCAATACCCATGCACATTATCTTTAAGACATGAAATACATCTTCTAATCAAATCTCCTCACCCTTTAACACAATGCGCTGCAGTGAGGACATATTTGTCGTTGATGAGCATGCCTCCGCAGTAGAACCGCTTGAAGTAAGACAGGCGAGCCATCCAGGGGAACTCGTTGATGCCAGCCTCATCGCCTCCCACGATACGGGATACCTCGTTCCTTTCGCCGCATTCTGGAATCATGGTTAAGGCAATATTTAGATCATCTATATGACAGCACACTCGAACCCCCAGACCGTTAGTCAAATCCTATGTAATAGTAATAGGGGTAGTGTAATAGGGGGCGAGCCTATCGTCATCAAATCGACAGAAATCTAGACTCGAGGCAGTTACTAGGTTCCTGATGAATAAACCTAGAACATTAGATAGGATTTGGATCATTTACCTTCACCGTCTGTTCCTATTTTTAAAGAACCATCTTGAGATTTTTTTGACTGAAGTTTTTGAATACTTAAACACTAGATATATCTTAGGTAACTAGATGTAAAAAAACTTTTCATATAAGAGGACACTCTCTCGTTTATGGTTATATTATAAAACTGTCGAAGTTCGCGGATTAACGCTAATTGTATTATCTTTTATACACTACGCTTATTTACAGCAGCTACCTAATTAAATGTCTAGAAACTTTTGCATACATAAAACTAAATAATAATAAAATAGTAGAAAACAGTTTTTACTAAAAGACTTTTTCCTCTATTTTTGTAATAAATAGGTACGTTTTTTTATGTTTTTTCTTGGTTTAACATTCGCAGTGTTAACTTATTATTTTAACAAAAACGTATAGCCTTATTTATTACTAGTTTTCGCCAGCGGCTTCGCCCGCGTTAAATTTGGGGTAATACAGTTCCCCTTGCGCCTTATTGATTTGTAATAGCAACGCTAAGTTTTCCCTTTTCTTCCCTCTTTCTCCCGCACATCCCACAAATAAAAATTAGCCTATGTCCGTCTCCTGGTTCCCAACTATCTCTGTACCAAAATTCATCAAAATCGGTTTTGCCATTGAAGCGTGAAGAGGTAACAAACAAACAAATAAACAAACAAACAAACTCACTTGTGCTTTTATAATATTAGTAAGGAGTTCTATTATAGTCAGTTTCATTTTAAATATTGTGTGGCCTTTTAGTACGTTATATCAACTAAAAAATCCAATAAGAAATGCCTGTTAGATATTTTTTTTTACTTTATAAGTCCAAGAGGAAAGAATGTATCAGTTATTGTTCTGAAAACAGGAGTGATCTCTTACTAAAACACTACTGACAGACATAAACAGTAACGATCGGATCAGACTTCTTGAAACCGATAACAACCAGGATTGAGAAGGATCGAGCCAGTGCATCGTACAGCAGTAGAGCAGACCAGCTACCAGGTAGTCGAGAGTATGAAGCAAGCAGATTTAGTTAAGAAGTAGATTGTAAATGTGACACCAAGTGTAAATTGGGCTCGCGCGCGGTGATTTTAGAGTTCTGTACCTAAAAAAGAAAAAATGGAACCCTAATTGGATCACTTTGTTGTCCGTCTGTCTGTTTGTCTGTTAAGAACCTTTATCTCGGGAACGCGTGAAGGTATCGAGTTGCAATTACATCAAACCATATACTCAACTCTGGGGTCCCTTTGTGTTGTTAATAAATCAACCCTCTAAGTTTACACAGTCAAAAGATATGCCTGTTTATGTCGCAAATATGTACGGAACCCTCGATTCGCGAGTCTGACTCGCTTTTGGACGGTTTTCTTAGTTTATAGTTGTTACAGCCGGAACAGAAATACATCATCTGTGAATATTCTAACGTGTTCTTGAGTGGAGACCGCGACTCGGCAAGCGTAGTGTAGGACGCCCTCCGACCATGTGGGATGACGATCTAAGAAAGACTGCAGGCAGATGCTGGATGCGGCAAGCTGAAGACAGGGCGCTATGGCGCTCATTAGGGGAGGGCTATGTCGAGCAGTGGACTAATATAGCCTGATGATGATGATGAATGATGAATATTCTAACTGTCACAGTTCATGAAATACAGCGTGGTGACAGTCGGACAAACGGACAGTCAGCGGAGTCTTAAAATCTGATACTTACTGCAAGAGCACGTGGTTTTCCGCTGGTTGGCTTCCATCAGCGGCGGCCGGTTGCCCCACATACCGCCAAAGATATTCTTCGAGGAGTACACATCCCTTGCATCTCCAACCACATCGCCCTGTAACAAACATGCACAACTTACATAGACAAACACATCTTAAATAAAGGGCCAGTACCTATTAAAGACCAGAGACAAAGGAATTTGAAATAAGTAAGTATTGTTTCATTTTATTTTATTTGGAACAACAAACAATTACATAATAAAGCATAAATATAAACAAAACTTAAAATTAGTTAGTACAAAACATAAACAAAACTTAAAGTTAGTAGTTTCCACGATATTCCCCTTCAATCGTATCTCAACATCGTACTTCCACATCATGTCTTCGATGGCAATCTAAGTTGTATCGGCCCAGCCGTGAACCACGAGGTTGGGTCTTACAGTGGCATTCATCAGTTCCTGCAGTGAACTAGCACAGGACACCATTTTTGGAACAGCAGAGTCATTAACGAATCTCTCATTTGAACTATGAGAGTCTATGTAAAGAGTTTCAGGTCACACATCAAGTTGCAAAATCATTATTACAAGAGGTGATCCATCATGATCATTTAGATAATCCATGATGAATCCGATTTCCGATAGTTTTAGATTTTTCATGTACCTATGTATGTATTTAGGTATGTGAGTGTGTGCGTGTGTGTACGTCTGTATGGATGTATGTAAGTATGTATTTAAGTTTAAGGGAATTCGACATTTTAAAATAAAAAACCATAATGGCTCAAATGATCCCAATTATAGACTACTAAACTTGCTTTTTTCCTTTTCAGTTTTTTAGACAGCCGGGTTTTTTTGTTTTGGTAACCAAATTATTTCTCATCACTGTAATATTCCCATTGCTGGACCACCACGCAGACGCAGCGCCAGTTGGCAGTTAAGTTCATTTCCAGTGTTAAAGAAAAACAAAAGGTCGTATTACTTGACACCTCTCCAACTAGCACAAAACTTTCGTTGCGTGTGTAATGCCCCTCTTGCAAAGTAATACCGCCTTCTTATGCAGATGTGATTTATCGTCAAGCAAACTTGTATTCGCCATTTTAATACCAAGGCTTTCAGAATCATGAACGAGAATTTTCATAAAGAATCTTTCGTTCATTTTTCTAACGGTTTATTTTGAACCACAAATATAGGAAATTTAAAACCAGCCCAACATGCTCTCAACCATGAGTTTTACAGTTGTAAACAAACATTTCGCAACTGGTTTTGTAAATTAGTAAGGATTTTATTTATATATTATTAGCGTCGCGTCTAGAATAGCCAAAATCTTGCTAATCGTGTAATGAATTGAAATCGAGAAAGCACGTGAATGCCAATTAATTAAATTTCACAAGGTGTTTATAGAGAACATTATTTTGACCGTTATTTGGTCGCCGTCTGATGATATCAACGGATTCATTGCGACGGAACAGGACATTTTATGAACAGGATCCAAACGAAAGTAAAAAATGCTACCAACCTCAGAGCAAGTGAAAGTCAAAGTCACAACCACTAAAATAAATAAACACTTCCACATTCTGATTCTGGTTTTAAAAAATAAACAAAAAGAAAAAATCGAAATTCGAATTCAATTTTCGATTTTGGCGCTCGGCTGGCGCATGGTATTGTGGGTGAACTTGTCGCGCGCGCTCACTACGGACACACACTGATGAGATGCGTTGCGTCCACAGCCGCGGTCAAACAACGGACGTGTTTTGGATACGTCAATTCTTACCCCACTAGTTCAATAGCATCTTTATGCTCATTTTACACGATAGGATACAAATCAGGCGCAATGTCACAACGATAATACAAAATCAACACGCTATGGAATACTTATAACAGGCGACGCGACGTGGGCAGTACTGGGCAGCCTATGGGTGGGTCTTTTTAGATTTAGAGCATAGGTCATAATTATGTAAACAATATGCGCAGGAGTTCAGTGAATATTGCCATACAAACGTATAGATCCTGGATAGCTGGGTCAGTAACCTTTTGATGGTTTCGTCACGAGAGGCCTTGATAGATCTTATTTAAAGTGCAAATTGAATTGGTCATCCCACAAAAAAACTGCTCGCGTCCATTATAGAGTTGCTTGGTGAACGACGTCTACCTATACTATAAGGTACGTGACGTTTTAGAATTTACAAAGGCCGTCAAAATTACACGCGAAAAGCTTTTCAATTACACCACATTGTGCGGTCTGCCATAGGATTCCAAGACATACCTACGGACTTTTTTATTATGGTCAAACGATACTATACTGAAAGAATAAAAGCCTCTTTTTTAACCGACTGCGCGCCGCAAAGGAGCGTAATGTGCTCGACGCGTATGTATTTTCTCCTTTTAATAACTCTTTTTGGCAAAATGATGTTTTTTTGACCACGAATAAAGAACGATCAAACAATCTGCTTATGTGTTGTTGTTTAAAAATATGCTGTTTTCGAACAGTCTTTAGGTCAAACTCAAAATGAATGCATGCTGTGCAACAGGATCAACAAGACATATTTTGTCTGCCAAAAAAAAGGAGTGTTCGACTAATGCGCATTTAAATATTCTACACTTGTTATCGACTAGATAGCTGACCATTTACTAATCCAAAGCCTAACGGTACGGTTATTTATTACTGGAGCAACTTTTTGCATGAACGAATTGGGCGAGAAAAATAATTAAATTACAGACTGGCGCCACGGCATAAAAACAAATCTGATTTGAAATTGAAATCCGGGATGCCTGAGAGCTGTAGCAGATGGGTAAATACTTTTTTGTGTAAAATTGAATATAGTTATTGAAAAATATGCTACGGCTTTTTTTGCTACCCTTTCCTCCCTAAGGTCTAACTTCTTAGTTAGTTTCCTTTGTGTTTTATATCGCTAGCAGTACTTTTTCTCTATAGTCTGGTCATCAGGATTATGACGTACCTACCTATCCATCTTTAAAAAGCCATAAAATCCGCTATCGAGAAGGTTGCAAATGACAAAGGAGATGGGAGTAATGTGTTCGTTTTGGCGGCGACCGGTTGGTGTCGCGGCGAAAGTGTCACTTTCCAACCGCGTCACAAAGGCTCGCTGCCTTTTTGCACATTCACCAGCACTGCGTACATCTAAAGAGCCTTAATTATGTCAATGAGTGCGGTTTATCTTCTAAAAGGCTGTCTATTTTAGGAAACTGACTATTTTATAAGGAGGTGCAAATAGGTAAGATTTCACTGCCTAATATATACTAATTAATAAGGTAACATTGTAGTGGACCCGCATTTAAAATATGACCCATACCAGACAACGACCAGAAATATCTACACACCAGATAATTCGAACCTCCAAGAAATCGCTGCCGAGACGCCACGATTAAGCTTAACCGAAAACCCAAATATATCTTTAATTCGTTCCTTTTCCTGTAGTTATTCTGATTTGAGTACCTACATGAAGCTCATCAAAACTTAAAACCAAATTAGCAAAGTCATATCGCTGTGAAACTGGAAATAGGTACCTACTGCAGGCGCACTTAGTGTTATTTTTAGCGTGTCGTCTGCTTCCATGTTCTGAGGTAGGTATAATCCCCAAAAAGTTGCGGTTTTCCTTAATACAACCTTTTACAACTCGATTCAATCACATAAATATCTCGACTTAGTAATAAAATTGTGAACCCTACGCTTAAGGTTGATGATAAAAATAAAGTCATAAACAAAGTTTTTTTTTTAATTTGTTTAATGTATAAGAGCACCTCTATAACAATGTAAGGGTAGTAAAAATTAAATAAAAAACACATAACAAAGTTAATATAACAAGTAATTAGATATAATTTGTATTTTTAGAACATAATAATTTATCTTTAAACATTGGCTTACAATAAGGATTTATTAAATAAATCTAAAAATAAATTAATATCGTTATTATGATAACAATTTTATCGTGATAGGGATCACAGATGTAGCCTAAAGAGCATTGATTTCTAAGCTAATGTTAAGTCTAAAACGTGCTACATCTACATCGCAATCGCGAGTTTTAACAGCTAAGTTAGGATTAAGTTAACGGGTGGTTCAGCGTAGTAAAAGAAGATAAGCGTTGCTTAAATCATGCGTATTAGTTACAAGGAAATTATTTTGTAGTTATACTATTATTCCTTTAAAACTGTTAGTTTTGATTTGTCATTAGAGGAGGACTTTTATTACTTAATCCAATAAAAAATACAATAAGCGAAATTAGGCACCACGCCAAAATCGAATGTAGCGGTAACACGTCGTCAATACACAACTAAACACATTCTTTTACGAACAAAATACATTTATATCCTTCGATTTTATCGTTTTACTGTCAACTTGTCACTTGTCACATTCCTTTACGGCACAAATCCACGACGTTTAAATGTGCATTCGAAAGTTTCGAGCAAAGGTGATGTGCACAAAAAGAAATGAAAGATTTGTTCGAAAATGATTATTAATTTCTATAGCAAATAAATAAATATTATATACAAACAAAAAACGTTATGAACACTTAGGCAGTTAAACATCTTAAATTCTAATGGTAATCTGCACCACCGGCCTGTCCGAAGTCATTTAACTAACGAAAAGTTAAACGAGGATTAAAATTAATTAAAAAATAACAGTTATAAATTAAATTGTCACGACTTTGTCACACGAGGCGATTTATAAAAATACAGCGACTGTATAATATCTACTTATTAAATATAAAAATTATGATTAATTAATAGTCTAGTAAAGACAGAATAGAAAAAACACTTAAGAGTTTTTCCAGTTAGATTTAGTTCTATCCATCAATTAATGATAAGTATGAATTTTAACAACTCTTAATAAAATATAAACAAAATAAGGAAATTTAAACCAGCTACTTTATGAATCGATTGAGCAACTGAGCACAACGATCCAGTCAAATAACATTATTTTCTTAAACTGGCTGGTAAGAAATTTGAAAACCTCTGAATTTTTATAAAGTAGTTTGTAGTTCCAATGTCTTTTATTTTATTCGGAGCGTAGTAGCATTAAACGGCTTCAAAATATATAGTACCTACATCAGCTAAATTCTATCGTATGTCCCAACTACTAAAATCTGGAATACCTAAACTACGAGTATTATTTCAGATTTGGCTCTTGACACTAAACATATGAAATGTTAGGTACTCAATACATTTGAACATATTTTTAACTTGGCACTACAATTATTACATTGCAATATATATTTACATATCTATTAAATTAGTAAAACTAATGAAACTACCTACTGACACTTAAACTGTATTGTCGATTAAAAAATCTCGTACATACCTCGTTCAGTTTTATCGATTTTATGTACTAGGAAAAAAAGCCTTACATTTTTAGTTAACGAACTTTTGTCTTGGTGACATTACTTAGTTGCCACATAGGCAAGTATCCCTTAAGTTAGCTTTAAGCCATGGAAGATATCTTGTGATTCTTGTATAGACGCCTGGGTAGCCTGGCCGTCCGCAACCCACACCCCATGAAACAATACCTGAAAAGAAATATTATTATTTTAGTATCAAGTTTTGGTAGGAACTCTGTTGGCATACTAGCGCCATCTATGTAGCTTGCGACCATTCATCACTTAACTGGTGGCGATGAAAGATGGCACTGCTACCTGAACCGTAGCGAAACAACTAAAGTGTAACGTAAAAAATGTTTCGTATTTTCTAGTGCCGTGCTTTGTTGTCACTCTTGAATTTAGCGTAGATCTTAACTGCGGCCTTTTTAGAGTTCCGTTTCAAAAGAAAAAAGCGTTCTGCGTTTTCCTTATAAGATTACTTTGTTGCTCTCTATCTCTTTGTCAAGCCTTAAACTCGGGAACAAGTGGAGTTGTTGACTTGAAATTGACGTTAAACCACATAAGTATCTTACACAAGTTTGTGGTCCCTTAGAACTGTAAAAAAATCAACGCTCTAATTCTCCGCAGTCAAAAGATATGACCATTTATGTCGCAAGTTTGTACAGAACCCTAAGCGCGCGAGTCCTGCCATTGAAAAGTAAATTAAAATTTTCTAAACTACAACTAAGTTTTATTCAGTTTGAATACTCACCAACGATCTGGAACTTATCTCCCTGTTGTAAGAGAAGGGGACCACCGCTGTCTCCTTGACAAGAATCCGTTGAGGCTCTGCCAGCACATAACTGTTGAAAACATTTAATTGATTACTTATACGATTTTTAAACGCCCTACAATTCTTTTCTCATTTTTATTTAAGACTATTCTTAGTTCCGTACTCAAAGTAATAATTTCGTACATCGAATTACATTCCTAATTTCACCTCTTCTTCTAAAGTATTTTTGATGATCTTAGTGCCTATTTTTAATAATCGATTTTTGATCTGGCTTGATTTTTATCTTTTATGACAACTCAAACTTTATAAATGAAACGGTAAAATCCTTTTAACACCATTAATTACTCACCATATTATTAGTAATTCGCGAGGACCTGTACTTCATGCCCCGGCATTGGTTCAGCGAGAGGATGGGCACTCGCACCTCCTGCACGATGGCAGGTAGTTGTCCTCCCTCGGATGTTCGGCCCCAACCCACCACGACACCCTCTTTGCCAGATGGATCTGTGCCTGGAAGACCAAATATTATGGTTAGAGAAACTGTCAGAATAAAAATCGAAAAAATCAAAAGTTATTTATTCAAATTAGGCTGATAATCAGCACTTTTTGAACGTCACATTACAAGAGACAATCCCACAAAAACGCCCTGCCCTTCGCCACTTCCTAGTGTTTTAGCTGGGAAGAAGAAGTGGCGGAAACAACAAACAAACAAAAAAATTGGAAAATGTTCACAATCTAGAACGAATACAAATTAAAAGGAAGACAAGAACGACAGTACCTAGGTGGGCATCTATTACATCATCATTCGTTCGTTTCAATTAATTTGGGGTTGGCGCAGCATATCCTCTTCCATTCTTCTATTACCTGTCATTTCAGCATTTCCTTTATAGTCATATCATCATTCATGCAACCCATTCATAATTTCTTAAGTCTTCGTGCTTTTAGCCATCCACACACACTGAAATTTCCTCACGATATTTTCCTCCATTCTTTCATATCACATCCCTGTCTATTACATTATCAGACACAATTTAATATGCTGCCCAAACAAAGAACTAAAGCTCACCGTATGAAAATAATTATAATTAATTTATTTAATTATATTGAATCCATTTTAGTACTATTGAATCTGTTGTTTAATGATATTGAATCTATTTTAATGATATTGCATCTGTTTTTATGATAAATCTGTTTCTTAATGATAGGGAATCTGTTTTAATGTGTCTGTGTACGTCTAACAATATTATATTAATTTTCTATGGGTCTATGCCACCCGAAATAAAGTTTATTCATTCATTCAAATGGCATTTCAAGTTATTCAAATATTGTAGTTTAACTTACTGGAAGGCGGTAAACATACAGGCTTGATGATTCTGGAGAAGTTGACAGGTTTGCGCAGTTTGAGAAGTGCGATGTCGTTATTATAGGAGTCAGGATCGAAACTGCGATGTCGTACGATGGAGGTGACAGCGCGCATGATGGCAGCACTCTCCGTGGTAATGGTCTGGTCGTGGTCACCAAGAATCACGCGGATTTTTGACCGCTTCAGTCTGAAACATGGTAGAAGATGGATCGTAAATAGTTACAATTTGAAACACTATGGAATAAATCCAAATAGAAGTAAGAGACAAAAAAGTTTCTATCTTCATTTAGACAGAGCAAACTTTTTTGCACTTTCAAAATTGGCGATTGATGACACGGTTGGCGCTGTGGCTGAGCAATCGACTGCTTCGCTGCGTGTCGCGGGTTCGATCCCCGAACGGAACAAATATTTTTATGGCCTACAGATAGTTGTTCCGGGTCAGGCTGTTTGTGTATATGAGTTTAAATCTTTGTAAACGCATCCACGATACAGGAGAAATTCCTAGTGTGGGGCAACTGGGTTATTTAGCACACACACACATTACTATATTTTTTCGAAAATTGACTACTTGGCAAAGTAATTCTTACATATCAGTAGTTTCCGTTAACCGCTCCGTTGCCGGAAATCCGGAGGTGGTGTAACAATCCTTTAAGATAGATACTTAGATGTAAAGTCAAATATTTAGTTATTTATAGCAGCTTCTGCTATTACATAATTGTTAATATAATGATTTTACTGTTACTGGAATTTATATAAAGTGATTAATACCCATCAACGTTTTATTAATATTTTATGAGTGCTTAAGACGGCTATTCATACCATTTAACGGCTTTCCTCTTTCGACATGTAACAAAAGACATAAAACATTCTGGATTTGTAAATGTCGTGTCTGAAAATGATTTTTCACTTTTTTACGCATGATTATGACATTTAAATGAAGTGCGTAAATCTAGTAGAAAATCATACACGACGAATTTAAATGATGAATTAATTTTGCTTTCAAAGTCTGCGCTATTTTACATACAAGCAGATACATCGTATGAAAATGTCTCGTAAATTAACGCACTTCAATTGTTATAAGAAAGATTTATGAAAATAAAATTAATTAGCTAAACATTTTTCAGGAGCAATATTGGAACCACGTTCAAACGAATTCATGTTACACATCACAGGTGCAAAGGAATGGAAGAATGAAATAATTAAATACTGTTACACGAATTAGCGAAATATTGGCCGGAAAAACATGAACAGGGTATTTGAATAGCAAATAGGTCTAATACAAATTAACGCAATGCAACATTGCGTGTAGCTGCATGAACGCACTCGCTGTTCCATGTAGGAACGTTATAACAACATTGTATAACAGTCTGTATAAGTTACATATCTCTTGTAACTAAAATAATAATGAATGTCAAAAGAGAGAGAAGAAAGAAAGAAGAGGAATATGGACCATCATTTCACGTTTACTTTGGCCTGTCTCCCACGAGAGATAATTAGGATGAAAGAAAAAGAGTATACAAGAAAAAAAAACATTTTGTACAAACTCCAAGTAATCAGACAAGGGCTACAGAAGAAGAGAAGTAACATCATAAATGTGGTATGTGGAACAAATGGTTTTCGATGAGTAGATAAAGATAAGCGCGTTTGAAATACAAATTGTTATAATTATACCCACACTACACCCCTAATGAGCAATTCGTAGCATGATCACTTAACGTACAGTCAGGCGTAATGAATATTAAATAGCTTTACATAATACGCACAATTTAACAACAAAATGGAAATAAAAAATAAATATATCACTAATGGACAGACGCGATTTTAATCCGAAAGAGATTATCAGAGCAGTCATTAGGTGTACAAAGACAGATCTACATTGCATAAATACTATAACTGATTCTATCTACTCTTCTATTAAAGTTAGTCTAAATAAAAATCTACAATCTTAAAGATCATCAGTTACTAGATACATGAACATATGTAGAACGACAAAAGAAACAAAGTTTCTCCCTTCAAAAAACTTATAACTTGAACGTTTCGATTTCTAAACAGCAATTGGCTGCAACGAAGCTAATACTTCCATTGCATATCTGAAACTTCCTGGTTAAACTGGAAGCCGACCTCAACAAGTCTGTTATAAACATAGTGCATGCCACACACTTCGTCTCGAAAGGAAATGGCACTGTCAATATAGACAATTACGAAGGGGAACTCGCAAGGTGCCTTCCGGAGAACTATAAAAGTCTTCTCGTCATGGAATATTGTTGCATTTTATGTGTAGGTTATGATGTCTGCCCAATTCAGATTCCAAGATATTAAGATATGGTTGTCTTATTTACATGAATATTACTTTTGTCCTAACATCTAATCCGTTGAAAAATGGACGTAAACCTTCAATTCAAGCAGAGCCTGCTGGGGTTGCGGGTTATTCGAAAGAGATACCGCGGCCCCGGAACATTGAGGGCAAAAGAAGGAACACGGGTGGTTTTAATCAATACAAGTTTGACACTCCCCCCGCTCCGCCCAGGCTGGAGGAAGTTATTTGAAGATTTCTCATCCGCACGGAAAAACCGATAGAGAAGATTGAATGATATAGTAAGAAAACTAAAGATAAAATGCACTTACTTCCTGACACAGTGAGCAGCTGTGAGCACATACTCCTTGGTTAGAAGCGAAGCCCCACAGTGGAACTGTCCATCGTACACGATCCTCGCCATCCAAGGGTACCGGTTGGCGCCTGCCGGCATCCCACCAACGATGCGGTTCTCCTGATTCGACCCGCCGCACTCTAGAAAGTGAATGCAGTTTGTTGAACCGACGTCATTGCTTGTACTTGCTACAGATTTCCTGTCAACTGTGTGGCTGTATCATTGTCGACTGATGGCTTGTTTTACTTTTTAAGTTCATTTAGCGACTGTTTTTCATTTGTTTTCTTGAATTCAGGGATAATATTTTGTATTTCTTATCTGATTTCATGAAGTTACAAACAGACTTATCAAAAGATTAATCAGTTATTTGATAAGCGATTTTATATCCAATGCAAAAGGGACTCTTTTTAATAACACTAACTTAATTTCTATTATACTTACAACCTTAATACTACTTAACAATGGAAATTCTACGGGGATGTTCTACAACCATTTACAAATATATAGGTATACATATATATAAATGTGGTCATAATGTACCAATCCATCGATCAGTTTCATAAATCATTAGTGTCATATTATGGTTAGTCAGTATAACTGAGTGTTAATTGAGGCAAGCGTGAAGTAAATGTTACATAATGCAATTACTTCAATTCTAACAAGCGATAGTTAACTATAATTTACGACTACAGATTGTCAACCGATTAACCATACATAACTATGTTCTGAGGAAAGTCGTTAATTCAAATTTAGGTATAGGGAACGGAAACTTTTTAATATTTGGCTACATAATTATAAAAATGTTAAAAAAAAAAAAACAAAAATAATAGTCCACACAATCTTTAAATCACCCTTCTAGATTGAGAACTGGAATGCAACACCTCAATCCACGCCACGATATCTATAACCTGCTATATTCCAATTCAAACATTCAGCAATATGTTTTCAAAAGCAATTCTGCTCCCGTCTGTACGTCGACAGGAACGGGAAATAATAGTGTATAAATAACGAGTTATAGCAGTTAATAGCGGGTTGGTCGCGATCCGGCGCTGCGCGGGCGCAGATCGAGTCCATTACACTTTCACTGTGATGAACGGCGGTTCAACGCTCAGGCCTACACCACTACTCGCACAGAACAGCTGTTTACGAGTAAACACTAACACTAAAGCCTCTTAATGAACTTTATTTATCTAACCACTTGAATCTACAGGAAGCAAAATATTTAAGCTCATAGCAATCGTTTATGTAATGTGCCTATGGCTTATGCCCATAACATTATGTAAGTTTTTATACAAATATTTGCTATCAAACCTTAACACATTGTTAAACATTAAATCATAAACCTTTCTGTACACATTTTGTTTTGTAATCAGAGTAATTTTAATAAAGAGAGAATTGTGTAATGATCGTACACCAAATTTAAATTTCCCAGGACTCTTTCTTCTTATTACACAAAAGGAATACGTTGAAAAAAAGGCATTTGCCGGTCTCGTTCAATTTATCATCGCTAGATAGTCAAAAGATAGATATGAATATTATAGAGAGATGTAGAGAGAAGGACGGGACTTAAGTACGTCTCTCGTTAGTGCAATTGTTTGCAAACATTGATTTATTTTAACATACTATCTTATCGCAACAGATTTCCTCTCCGTTGAATGGATAGATAAATGCTATATCGTTAAAATGAAGTATAGGACATCAATTTTAATGAAGCACATTTCTATCTAATTGTTAATGGTATAACACTTTTACTCTTTGAAATGTGCCTTGGCACGACTTGGCTTAATTACAGTTACATTAATGAATTAGGTATGCCTCACTCAAGAGTAAACTACAGGTAGGAGTGTCAAAGCATTGAATGTTAAAGCCCCTTTCAACAATGACAACGTATATAAAGGAATTGATCCATCAAATACTAGTAAATGTTAAAATAGAAATTAACAATACTTAAATGACCCAATGATGTAGTAGGTAACTATGGGTTAAAGGAACAGACACATACAAAAAAACAGATAAAATAAAGGTATAAGGAACCATGTTATGCATAAGTGGTTAAAGTAAACAAAAAAGTAAGAAGTTATTGTATGGCGTGCATTACAACAACATTTGATACAGTATCTAAAAATAATACAAACGTCACAGTAATTGTTATTTGGAGTTACTACGAATCTAAACTAGTAAATTACTTACAACATTAAACAAAGGGAATAGGTACACATCGGCGATCTTAACAAACGGCATCATTTAAGTAATCTGACGTTCAGCTAGCTCAACCCATTTAGATGGGTCAAGATGGGTCTGAAAGCTACAACATCAGAACGCGGTAAACATTTCATCATAAAATAACTGATAATGATGGCAGGAATATGATCGCCAACGTGCATACTACAGGGAAGATACACAGGTGCTGTCTACTTCTACAGGTGAACATAAGTAGTTACATACAATTGAAGTGCTGTGCACAGATACGACTTACCCATCTTTCTAGGGAGTGGGTTTGCCCTGCCGCACTCTAAAACGTGAACGACAACGTGGATAAAGATCATTAGAATTGCTTGTATTGTAAGGGCACAGGCTCACGACCAAACGACGGACAAACACCAGATGGTCAAAATTTTATAATTTTCGCCTTCAATAAAGCGGTGGTTTTAAAGATTTATTGGATCGTCAGCTCGGGCCCTTATAGTGGATAATAGGAATTGCAGTGCTAACTAAAAGACTACGATTGGAAAACTAGAAACTGCACCTGCTAACTAGTGTGCTGATTTATTTTAATTAATAATGCCTGATTTACATCGGGTGCACACGCATAAACAGAAGAGATTAACAGGTTTCCCTGTTACATTATATGCGATATTATTAAGTAGTGTCCTAAAATGTATAAATTAGGTTTTGGGAATTTTTTCTGAGAGTTTAAGCGCTTCTAATCCCAAAATGTATTCAATTTCTGATTACTTGATAAAGTACGATAGAATATTCGTTTATGACGTAAGTGTTAGAATATTCCGTTTGTTAGATGATGAAGATAATAATGATGATGAACTTATATAAAAAGAAACTCAAGTCTCAACAAGCACAGATGGACGAGATTTTCTAATCTAATTTATTTAATAGTGAAATGTGATAGGATTTGCATTATATTTACAGATGAGTGAATATTTCAACATACCACAGGAGCACTCCTTGATCTGGTTGTCCTCTTCATCATCTTCGACGCTCTGCTCCTCTAGGATCGGCACCTCCAGCCCGAATATGGCATCAAACAAGAACCGCTGTGTTCTGTTACCTGATGACACCTGAAAATATTGTGAGATAGGCCTTTACTTCTCTAGTTTTGAGGTAGGTACGGTTCAGAATTCAAGGAACACACTAATTCAGTTTAGACTAAAATTTGATTTATATTGCAGCTGTGTAGGTGGCTACATACTAGACATTAACATTACGAGAGTTGTTTCATCGACACATAAAAAGAATTCAGACTTTTGTCACACCCAATAACCCAGAGTTAAACAACAAATGTCATCTGTTGATGAAGATCTATGATGGGACTTGGATGAACCCGTTTAGTGTTGACGAAGATCGACGAGAGAGTATTATTCTATTGAACCAATCACGTTCTTAGCTAGCATGCCGTTACATAACACATGACTTTAAGTAGTCGTTCATCATTGCATGTTGGCTGCAGTCGGAAGTAGGTAATCGTGCTAAATTTCTTAAAGTGAACCTTTACGAAATGCTATGTTGACTTTTATGCATATTATGTAATAATAAAACTGCTATCTGATGGCTCCGTCGGAAATGCACTTACATAAGTTTTGTTTACCATTTTTATGTTGGCAGAGCGGTTTACTTTCGCGGGTATCGTGCACGCCATGGTTGCGCAATGGCGCTGTTAATTGGCGACTAATGTCAATGTTGCTTTCACAATCTCAACAGCCGTGTTCCGGTACGTTATTATCCTTTTTTATTCCATTTTAATTTCAGACGCACTTAAGCTTTCGCTGATCTCACGACTGACGATGACTGGTAATTTGAAGTACATTAGGAAATCGTTTGGTCGAATGTATTTTGAATGCCTTACTGAATGTAACATGCCTGACATTAAGAATTTCAAAAAGAAATCAAGGCCTAGGCGTTTTATTGACACCCATTAGTCTTAAGAGTTACAATCAAATCTGTCTGAGACTCTCGTAAGCACTACCGCCAAAATGGACATGAATTGGTTTTTAACATAGTTATTCCATGCTGCGAATCTCAACTACCTTTTACAGCTTCCCCCTTATTCAGAAGAATTGTGTCATTTACCAAACAGGGCTGCCTGTCAAAATAAGTACGAATAGCAGCCAACGGCACGTCGCCTGATGATACTACTTACTTTCCCTCTGGTGACCCACTCATGTAAGCTTATGACGAAACTGATGCGTCTTGTTGTTTGTCGCCAGTTAGCTAACAACATATCGTGACATAATAACCACTTATGAGGCTAAGGTTGTCTATGCGCCATGTGGACACAGTTACTTATACGGTCATCTGTGCCACTGGGTAGGAAGTTAGATAATATTTGTATTGAATATCGAGTGCTGCGATTGATTTTAAATAGAGCAAGGCCTCACAAGAATTTCAATGTGAGACAACCATATGAAGCGGGTATAGGAGGTCAGATACTTCAACGCAATTCTCCGATATAAGTTATAAATAGAATTGTTATTAAATGCAATGCTTAAAGGCTTCGATATTGAACGTTGATATACGATAACGATAACATAAGTAATACTTAGCAATTTTTATTCAGACTGAAGTATAATGAAAAACAAGTTTCAATTGACGATAGTACCTATTGTCTTAAACAACCGTAACTTAGAATATAGAACAGCAATTATTAAATAACCGAATAATGTCAAGGTACCTATTGAAAAAGAACAAAATCTAGAAATCACTACACATTCGCCTGAAACACTGTTCCGTGACCCTATTAGTGATGAATAGATGTCGTAATTGGCCGTGGCAGAGATTACTGGTCCACTTGGAGTCTGAAGTTCAATGTCGGGTAGCGAGGACCGCGGACAATGGAACTGAGACAATGACACCTTGCCTAATACTGCACGCTAAATTAAACAAGAAGCTGATAGCGGTCAACAAGAAACAGGCAGTTAGGCGATTCTCACACGACACCACTCGTCGCTGTACCAGCACTAAAATTTCATAATAATATGGCTTCCAAAATAAAAAATATAGAAAAGATATAGAAATGGTTGCATGAATCCCTACAAATTAGTTCTCATGGCACGTGTTAGGAATCAATAGTTTCATACCTGACAATGCAACGTAAAATCTTTATACAGACTACTAAACCCAACTTGCATGTGTTTACATGAGTCATAATGATGAGACACCCAGTAGACTTAAGAAGAAACATATCACAGATAAAGAGTATCGACAGGAAGGTATCGGACCGAAACTTGCTGCCGTCGTTAATCACCGTCGGCCGTATTTATAGATTTATCTAAGCTCTATGTCTCATCTATAGATTTCGACGATTAATAGTATCTTGCGCATAATGATACTATTTCCTTTCGAGCATTTTCAGTAGCCCGTCTTTCTGTAGGTACCTTTGTGTTTGTTTGGGTACGTATGCTAATTGTTTATGGAAAGCACAATTTCCATTTCCGTCATCTACGAAACTATTCTGCAGCTGCAGTAAAGAGAATTCAGTATCATGTTCATTAACTAAGTACATACCTTTATCTATAGAAATGCCTTTCCTTTTTGCATAACAATTGCCGTTCAAAGCCCTCACAGCTATTATGTTTAGAGAGGCTGCACTTAGGTAAGGTCGTTGTGCATCTTGAAGGCATGACAATTAGATTCAAAGGTCTCAACGCCATGAATAGTGATAATATCAAAGAGCTCGATAGTAATCGGTTTTCTCCAGTCCACTCTATGAACTGGGGCTTTGAAAAACAACTTTGCTGTTATTTTCACAAACCAATAGAAAAATAACAATGCAACGTAACGAAGCGCAAAACTTTTTCGAATTCAATTACTTACATGCCATTGAAAATAAAATGGTGCATAGAATGTTGTCCAAACCAAAACAAGCGATTCTTGATGCGAACTCAACGAAGTAGGTGGTTACGGCTGATTGGCGTCATTTTCACCGCATTCGCTTTTATTGTGTTATACCCGTGAATTCGTAAGGTCAGCAAGTAAACTACTTTCCAAAGTATGATTGCGAGGCGCCTTTCACGAGGTAATTGTTGTGGTGCTCTCGTTTTTGTTATCCGTAGCCGTTTATCAAATGTAAGAAAGTAAGTAGCCTCGGCGATATATTTCGAATAGGCTGGATTTATAAGCTGGCGGTAAATAATAAGGACAACAGAAATACCTTCAGCCATTGTATTGGAATTACCTAGTATCTAACTGTTACTCAGACAATGCGTGGTTTGATATTATGAAAGGTACCGATTTATGGTGATTATGGCTAAGAAGTGGTTTATGGCGGGAGTACTTACAGTACCCGATATGTTGGTAGTATTAGATAAATCGTAATCAGCAGAACTATGTACTTAAATCAAGACGAAAACGAGGAAATTATGAGAATTTTATCCTTAATACGATGCGTAATCTACAACTTTTATAAACATAGACGTAAGATTATGAAACAGCTATTATTTTTTATACTTGCATTTGAAACTTATTCTTCTGACGCTGCTGTAATAATTTATTTTGATTGACATTACATCGTGGTATGACATCCGTATTACCCACAAAAAGCAATAGATAATGATTAATGGAAAGTAAGTAGGTACCTACACAAAAACCCAAATTAATTCTGGTCCTTGGTTCTAACAGAACTTCGATGCAAAAGTAAACTTAAATTAAAAAAAGGAATACCTACAGCGTGTTTGTTGGGTTTTCTTTTTATTACCTACTTTGTTTTATCAACTACGCAACTAATGGCCTTTCATACCCAGGTTAAAGCAATTATAGAAATATTATGAATAGGTTCTATTCGGAATATTGAAATCATCCGATGTATGCTTAGTTGCGCGAAAATGAGGCGATACCTACTTACCGAAAAGGGGCTCACATGTTAGTTTCATTTCAATCACTGCACCATTGTGTTTTATACGGGTGATAATTTGATGCTACTTAATAATTCTTATTGCGCGAATATAACTTTGGTTAGACCGAGGAATTTAGGACAGATAGGTACATTTTTGAATTGTTTATCAACGAACGTTTATGTTCCTCTGCGAATACTTAATAAGTTGTAACGAGAAAAAATAAAAAAATATAAATTAAGAAGAAAAATTACCAGTCTTCTGACAAAGTGATGAATTTGGTACAGAGATACCCATAGTAGATAGTTGGGACCCAGGAGACGGACATAGACTATTTTTTTAAATTGAGAAACGAGGGGAAAAGAGGAAAGAAAAGGTTAAACTTGGCTTTGCTATTAGAATAAATAAGACGCAAGGGCACAAAAACTACAGGTAGCAGGTACCTGCAAATCAGGAAAGGGAAACTGTGTTAACCCGTATTTAACGCGAGAAGCCGCGGGTAAAACCTAGTACCTATACAAATAAAATTGATGATATGAATCTCATCATTCCTAAAATGGAAGGTTTCAGATTGCACACCATCCCATCTATTAGGAGCCGACGTTTCGTCAAAACACTGTATTACTCATACTGCTCATTCATAGTAAATCAACACAATCGATTATATGCAACGTATACAAAATCAGAAAGGTCACGTTCAATTTCGTATTGGATTTTACGTGTGCTGAAATTATTGATTACACATAAAAAAAACACGAACCCACGCTTTTTATTAAGGGGCCCCGGGGTAGAAAGAAACGACAGGACGCTGCGATACAGACCTTAAAACCTAGACTCTCTAACCTATTACCTACTGCATTTTCCAAAATTGATATCTATATTTTTATGATGTTGCTTGATGTATGACGAAATATGTTATCCTTACTTCCTTACTGATATTATAAAAAAGTGAGTAAAGTGAGTTACCTCACACCTTAATGGCTAAACCGATTTTGATAAATTGTGGTACAGAGATAGTTGGGACCCAGGAGACGGACATAGGCTACTAACTTTTTTTTTTAAAGTAGGATATGAGGGAGAAAGAGGGAAGTTAAGAGAAAACTTCGCTTTGCTATTACAAATCAATAAGGCGCATGGGCAAAAACTGCAGTTAGCAGGTACCTGCAAATCAGGAAAGGGGAAATGTGTTACCCCGAATTTACCGCGAACGAAGCCGCGGGCAAAAGCTAGTTTTCTATAATAGCTTTGAAAGCTTAAAACTATCAAAAGCCGTTTTAGATGGCAATTATTTTTAACTTAACTATAATTGGCATTGTTCTCTAGCAGATCGTTGGAAATACCTGAATTATCGAATTAAATGTTATATAATATAGACATATACATAATCAGCGAAAGTAGTGCATATCCGCATCATCAGTTCACTTAATTACCTACCTCGATAAAAAGGTTTGATCTTTTACATAATTAGCACCAGGTAGTCAGGTACCTACCTCCTACCTAATACCTATCTTAGGACATAGCTTACGGCGTTCATCAAAAGTTATAAGATTTTAATCACTACCTTTCAGACACTGAATTTGTTTTGGAATCCTTACTAAAATTATGAAAACGAAAGTGAGTTTGTTTGTTACGTCTTCACGCTTAAATGGCCAAACCGATTTTGATGAATTTTGGTACAGAGATAGTTGGGACCCTGGAGACGGACATAGGCTAAAAAAGTGAGAAAAGGGCTCCCCCTTTTTTAAGAGGGAAGAAGGGAAAGGAGAATTTTTAAGAAGGGGAATTTTTTTTACGATCATCACGCGGACGAAGTCGCGGGCGGAAGCTATTAGTACATAAGAATCTATCGGTACAGCGTATCGAGCTAATAAATAGGATAGTGACACCTGCAGATACCCCTTTAAATATAAACAACCAGTGAAGTTGAACCTGTTAAACGAAAATTTTCGCCAAAAGGAGTTCTGCATCCTTATGAAAATTGTTGTAGAAAATACAAGGAAAATTAATCAACGACGGAAATACATGCTGTTACATGCTTGCTTTTCTACCATAACTTTTTAAATCAAAAGGTACTTACTCGTAACTGTGTCAATCGGTCGGCAATGACGGCGATTATGCGGTCTCATGCTGACCATGCCAATAACACCTATTTTATAGCCTTCATGCAACCAACTATTGTGTAATTTATTATGATCAGTTTATTTTTATAAAGTTATAACTACGATTTTTACCTACCTAAAACATAGTTAGAACCCAAATCACCTAATTGAAAAAAAAATACTAGAAATTTTCATGGAAGTTTTAAAATTTTAAACCATAGATGGCATTTATTTTCTCTCATAAACTATTAAACAAAATAAAAAGTAAAACAACCTAACCTAAAACTCAAAATTTGACGAATATGGAGTTTTGAAAAGCTTTTCGTTTGTATTTGAATGTAATGGTTGTAGCTGCAGATGAACAAGTTAGGAAATACAGACTCAATATCCGGCAATGGATGTTAAATAAACCGTGAAAAAACGGTAAAAGTTGCTTCATTTTCATGATTTTTTTGAATAGGATAAGTACGAATCATTAGGAAGGCTAGAAAATAACGAATGTGCATCACATAACACATGCATAATGAATACCCCCTTGAACGACGCCAATAGCAGTATATACTGAGTGACACCTTAAATACTTAATCGATGTAAGAAACGAAGTTCCGAAATTCGTAGAATGTTAAATTGAGCGAATATTAAAAAAAAAAAATTGTGATCGAAGTACCCTGACGCAGGACTCGAGACATTGTTTCTGATCTAACAGGAACAGGCTACTTGATGTGAGCTCTTACAGATTTTAAGGAAGTTTTAAGTTCAATCCGTCTATTGTTGATTACAGCAAACAAGTAGTGCAAGAAGCACACAACGAATGAAAGTAATAGTGCATTCAAAGTCAATGCACCGAAGCACATGCAGCTGTGACCGATACCGCGTCCACGGTTTGATAATGTCGTTACTATGATAATCAGCCTCTACTCACATGGTTGTTGAGGGCAGCAGCATCCTGCGGACTGATCTCCCTGGCATCGCACGAGTTAAATACAAGGACCACGTAAGTTATAGTCACAATACTCCATTGGCACATTGTAGTGGGTATCCGGGGTCGAGCGCTCGTTATCATTGGTGCGCACCACTATTTATTTGCGCGTCATCTCCGCGCTCAGCGCGTTCACTGGCAAATTCGGCGTCAGCGATTCAATGGCATTATTTCGCAAACGGTCTGCCCATGAAAAGCCGGCCGAGTGTCGGCCGCGGCCGCGCGGAGTCCACCGAGTGCGTCGAGCAGGGGTCTTCGGCCACCACCAACCGTACTTTCTCTCCGCGCCAAAAACCTATTGCCGAGATCCACCCCCACTCGCGCCCCGCCGAGCTGCTCCGCTACCTTGCACGTGCATTTTGCAGTCTTCTTAACGGCGGTGTTGATGATACAACCAATCTTTGTGGAAGCTTTTATAACATTATCTCTTATCCATCTAGCTTAATAATGGGCACTTGAGTAATTCAACCAAACATCTAGTAAACATTTCTATACCTACCTACCACAGGGTCTAACTATCTATATATAAATGCTAATCTTGAACCTACATACTTAACATGAACTTGATTTAGGTTGGGTTTCTTTTGTCTAATTATGTAACTATGTTGTATTTTCATTGTCAAGTCGATACAAAACTCCGGACGCGCATCGTAACAATTAAATTACAGGTTAGGTTTTAAAACAAAATTGTCTCCACTGAGGCCACCTAATGGTAGAAAAACTTTACTCTTACTTTTCAACAATCATCCGCGTTGCCAACCAAACAATAAACAGCACGAGACAATTAAAATAAAAAAGTTACGTCTGTGAGAATCAGCGGCGGATAACGCTGGATTTTCCACACTGATAAAATGAAAGTGAAATCAACGGTCGCGCCGTTTCCGCAACGCGAGCGTGCCTTCCACCGACACGTAATCGTGATGTTCATACAACCACTCGAAGACTACGAGACATCGTCGTGAACTTTCAATACGTATCTATCCAGGGCACTTACATCTATATCAATACTAATATATCAAGCTGAAGAGATGGTTTGCTTGAACGCGCTAATATCAGGAACTACTGGTCAGATTTGAAAAATTCTCTGTGATAGCCTATTTATCGAGGAAGGCTATAGGTTATATATTATCACGCTAAGACGCAAAAAGAGCGGAGCACTGGGCTATCTAAACTTGTTAACATTCCGTTCTCTGATCACCCGCCAACTATAACTCTGGCGGGAATGCGGCGCCAACACTCTCATATTTTTGATATCTTCTTACCGCTGGAAATCATCGCTCCACCTCATCGCTGGGCAAAGCTCGCCCAAAGACAAGCTGTTGGAGACCGACTGGCTGAGAGCGCTGCATGCTACTGCTAGGTGAGTGAGAGGAACAGAACGTTCCTAGCGCTGGGCAACATAGACACAGCGCGCAGAGACAAAAATCACTTTTAAATATTAGTACTTATTGGTTTGTGTCGCTTACCCCCGAATACTGAAACGTCACTCAAAATTTAAATACCACTTAAAAACAGATACTCAAAAGTGACGTTTGACAATACAAAATCTAAAGTTATAGAGCTGCTCAAATGTTAAACAGACCTCAAATTTAAAGGGACTTTTTAGTATTCGGGGGTTAGTGTTGGTGAATCCCGGCTCTAGGCATTGCTTTAAGTGTCGCTTAGTGTTGGTGAAAACGAGTAGTAACCATTGGTTTAAGTGTTGTTTAGTGTTGGTGAAAACTAGCAAAAGGCATTGTTTTGTGTCGCTTAGTGTTGGTTTCAGAGTCTAGGTGTTGGTTTAAGCGTCGCATAACGTTGGTGAAAACCGGCTCAAAGCATGGGTTTAAGCGTCGCTTAGTGTCGGTGAAAACCGGGTCTAGGTATTGCTTTATGTAATGCTTAGTTATAATAATTCATTTATTTCAGGAAATTTTCCCATACAAAATTGAGCTACAAATTAAACTATAAATTAAAATGGATGTTATGGATCCGGCTTTTAGACATTAAATTATGTATCGAAAATAATATTGTTCCAGATACGTGTAGGGTTACCATGACATCGTAGAGCAGTTCTTATTCATATGTGAAAAGGTGATGTTGCTAGACACCTTGTATAGCTCTGTCTCTTCTTTTCCTCAGTGGAATAAGTTCTGACGTCATGGTAGGGTAGCTGATCCCGTCAATACCATCCATAGTGATGCGCACCTACGAGAACTTTTTCACCGACGAAATCCAAGATGGCGACGATGATGTAGATCTATCGCTTATTGAGGGCGATGAGATGAATAGGCTGAAGTCATCCGGGGTTGCGGGTAGTTCGAAAGAGATACTGCGTTACCGGAACATGAAGGGCAAAAGAATGATCATGGGTGGATTTAATTCGTGTGCGTTCGCGCAGCGGAAAGTTGTTGAATTTAAATATTTTAATTATGCAGATATTTAGTGTATGACGTCGTGTAACTGTGTATGGTAAAAAAAAAATGTGCATGCAGCCATTGTGGAGAAATTAACCAAAAACTGATTCCGCTGCGCAAACGTTCGCCCAGCGGAACTTTTTTTTGAAATATAGACTTTAGAAGAAAACTGATGTGTCTAAAAATTAGTGTGTATTTGTGTGTAATTGTGTATGCATAAATAAAATTTGTGCATGCATAAACTTCGGAGATATTCAAGTTTCCGCTGCGCGAACGTTTGGCCATTAGCTAGTTTTCATATAAAGCGCTTAGGTACATAAAGAGCTGTAGATTTTTACACATATTGTTTTGAATTTGTGTATATTTGTGTAAAAAACAGATTTAGAAAGAATCGCAGGGCTTAAATGATAAAAATATAAACGTCAAAAACGCTTATTAGGTCGTAGTTCTAAAAGTCTGCACTCTGGAGTCTAGATTTTCACGTTTATACAAACCTTGTAAGTGTCTGCAACATGTTTCCAAGTATCAATGATGTTCCGTTAGTAATTAAAGAGTTATAGGACAATTTACCACGAATAGATCACTGTTTACAAAGCTTTCAAATATCACGACATTCTAAAGGAATTACATGGTAAAATGTATGACCAATAATTAGTGAATTCATTCAACTATTCACATGCAAAATTTCATGTCATTAAATTCAGTAATTAAAGACAAACAATTAAAATACTGACGAAGCATCGAAAACCTACATAACCCGACCAAGTTCGGATGGCTACAAAAAAACTTCCGCAGCGGAAGGGGAGGGGGGCTTCCGCTGCGGAAGTTATTTGATGATTTCCATTCCTCAAAAAAGAATGCAATAAGAATCTGATTTACTACCGTCCTACTCAGATTTGTTTCTATACAAACCCCGTGATTTCTACTCACCCCATTTTACGGTACTCAATGTAGATTACGTAGTTTTGCCACACAAGTTGCCTAACGTAAAGCGAAGCTGCTCCCTACTTTGATTATGGTCGTTCTAGTTGCTCTATAGTCTGTTAAAGTATCTTTAATTATTTCTACTATTAATAACACTGCAACATTTTTCCTTTATTCTCTCATTATAATAAAAGTACTCTGTGCTTTATTCTGGCAACCCTAAAATTTACGTCAAGTCTAATGACATAAAGAATAAAGCCGTTGAAGGGAACGTCTGGGTAGGTACAAGTGTTTTTTGACTGTGTAAAACTTTAAAAAACCGGCCAAGAGCGTGTCGGGCCACGCTCAGTGTAGGGTTCCATGGTTTCCCGTCCGTCACAATAAGTGTTCCCACTTATGAGTTTATTATTTGTTTGACGTTGAACACTAGAGAATTGTATTTTATTATTATCCAAGTATGGGAATAGTGCATTAACGTAAACGTGCTGCGAATGACTTAAACTATTATATAAACTATCATAGACCCGTAATATTCCATTGGTGTAATAAATGCAAATCCAATGCCCCACAAACCCGACTTCTCTCTCCGCCATATATAATTTATAAATGACACTCAGGCTCTATTAGTTCCGGGTAAAGAATAAGAGACACTTCTCTAGGCCGAAACGATGTGTGTTGGCCTGTTGGGATAACAAATCATGAAAGGCGCGCACAGCGTCGTCTTCAACATGATTATCACTGTTCAAAATATACGAGAACATTTAATACCGGACAAATCAAAATCAAACATCGACAACTAATTAGATTATGCACTCATAAATAAAATTACGAATATATTTAAGAGCAACTTACTTTACCACGGTAGGTCATGAAAGCACGGAATATCTTAACATCGACTTTTAAAAAATGACGTTTTAGAGGAATGAAGAACAGGGTGTAAAGTTCTCCATCCTCTATGGAAAAGGGAGGATTCTCCGACCAGACGGGTGTTGTGTCTGGTGGGCCACTGCCCGACAGTTGTTAGTCGGGTGCTCGTATATTATGCTAACTTCGCGTACAACTTTGCTTGTGCGATGTAGGAATCTTGCCGTTTTTTAGTTCTTCAGTGGTTGGATAGATGGCGCTGTAGTACTTTCTGCCACTTGCATCATTGTGTCGCTACAACGTCATTACAGAACGCCATCTATCGAACTATTTATGAACTGGTTTTTACCTTAACATTTGTTGGTGTTAAAAAAATGAATTTTAGTTTTGTTCTAAATTGCCTTAGCATGTTCTTAATAGAAGTTTTATGTAGTTATAAGATACCGCCAATGCCAAGGAGAGACCAACCTTCGAAACAATTCGGTAATACTCGATCCAATGTAATAAGTACCTACAGCGCCATCTCTCGGGGAATTGGGTTACTAATTAATTTTTTTTTTCCGATTAACCGATTTCAATAAAATTTTTTTTGTTTGAAAAAAGATACGTTCAGGATAATAAAATATGTAAACGAAGTTAAAAAAAATGCTTGCATATACGATTATACTACAAACTTAGTCCAGAAATTATTTTGTAAAACTTTGTCTTTTTTGTACAAAAACTGTTGTGTCAATCAAGTTCAAAATAATTTTCATAGAAAGTCCTTATAAAGTTCTACTTTTCAGATTTTTTTCATATTTTCTAAACTTATTGTTCAAAAGTTAGAGGGGGGGGGACACATTGTTTTTTACTTTTGGAGCGATTGTTTCCGAAATTATTGACATTATCAAAAAATGATTTTAGTAAACCCCTATTCATTTTTAAATACCTTTCCAACAATATATCACACGTTAGGGTTGAAATTAAAAAAAAAATCACTTCCCACTTTACATATAGGGTGGCTACCCTAATAAAACATTTTTTTCCAATTTTTATTTTACCACTTTGTCGGCGTGATTGATATACATATTGGTACCAAATTTCAGCTTTCTAGTGCTAACGGTCACAGAGATTAAGCGAGGACGGACGGACGGACGGACGGACGGACAGACAGACAGACAGACATGGCGAAACTATAAGGGTTCCTAGTTGACTACGGAACCCTAAAAAACATCCAGTTGCACACTGTAATCTCTTTGTCAATTTGCATACTTGGATCGTTAAGTTTCTCATCTAGCTAATATTATAAAGCTGAAGAGTTTGTTTGTTTGAACGCGGAGCACCAGTATGGTTTCTGCGGGAGGCGCTCGACGCCATCATGCATCTACCCCGGTCGCTCTGAAGAGTGGAACCGGCGAGACATGTCGTGCGGTGTCGCACAGAAATCGACCTTGGGGCCGTTCCTCCTCTCCGCCTCACTCCTCGAAACTGACACGCGGGGTTGCGATAGTCGCGAAGAGGATCCGGCTACTGGGTCCTGAGGTGGCATTGCACAAATCCGAGGACATGGTCTTTTATGGCCGCAGGAATACGCCACCGTCGGGATCCCAGCTGATGGCATGAGGGGTTCGTATCGGTGTCGGGTCGACGATGAAGTTCCTGGGAATCGTCCTCGACAGCCGGTGGAATTTCGTGGAGCACTCGCGTCCGGCCCTGGTTTATTCCATAGTCCGGAGTGAGAGGGTTAGGAAGCGGTCACCTCCTTCTGCGAAGTAGTAATGCTAGCAAAGGGGGGTGACCGACCGACCGACCGGAGAACCTCGAACCAACCCGCCGCGGCTCGCATCTACGGTGGCCGCGAGACGACTCCCGGCCAACGTAGATGCGAGCCTGCGACCGCAATGCTCACCGTTCGTAAGCGCGCCTGAAAGAGATGTCAGCAAAGCAGAGGGGCCTGCCGGGTTTGGGGGTTGTTCGAAAGAGATACCGCGGCGGATAATAGAAGGAACATGGTCGGTTTTAGTCAGTACAAGTCTGACACACCCCCCGCTCCGCCCGGAGCGGCGGAAGTTATTTGATGATTTCCCACCTCAAAAACAAAAAAAAGTATTACGTGTACGAATAAAATTCCGTTTTAACAATTTTCAATGGCTTTTTTATTTTTTTTATGGAATATGACCAATTATAATGGTATATTGGGCTTCTTGGGTTAATGCGAGTAAAATGACTGCGGCCCGCTTTTAGTTTAATTTGTCACCTTGCGGCCCTTGCTTGCCAAGAGGTTGCCGACCGCTGGTTTAGAGGATAAGTTTAGGTAGGTACCTACTTATTTTATCTATCTATAGTATAGATAGATAAAATTTAATATTAGTATAGATTCTATGCTAATATTAAAAAGCTGAAGAGTTTGTTTGTTTGAACGCGCTAATCTCAGGGACTACTGGTTGGAATTGGAAAATTCTTATAGTGTTGGATAGTCCATTTCTTGAGGAAGGCTATAGGCTATATAACATCACGCTACGACCAACAGGTGCTGATCAGCGCGGGTGAAACCGTGGGGAATAGCTAGTGTGATAATAAAGACGATTTGCCTAGAATTGCGCCGCAGATCTGCGTTCCGGCAGTTTACCTACGTTAACATTTTTTGTGTCGTAGATCTACGTTCCGGCAGTGGAGAGGTTAACCGATTCATTGCCACCATCATTTTCAGGCATACTTTAGCCAGGCCCCGAACATTGGACGATGACGCGCCAGGCGCGTCATGGGCCTACATACATGATGACGCACCTAGAGCGTCATTGGCACTCTATGATGTTTTATGCGTATTTCGCCGTTATCTAGCGTCGATCTGCTAAGAGAAAAAGTTCTGTGTGTGTTTCAATACTTATTCGTTGGTTTTCAAAGGAAATATGGCCTCCCAAGGTAGGATTTATTTATTTTAGTAAAATGTTACGGGGGTCGTCAACATTTGTGTAAATTTATTTGTATTAGGTCAATTGTTTGTGATAATAAACGTATTATTACGCAAAAAACGTACATTTCAACACTCTCAAGGAATCAAAATTCTTAGGGTACTTGCCGTTGACCTATGAAATTTATATGAAAAAAAAAATATATACTATGAAATTTGGCAAGTAATATCGTCACAGAGTACTTGTTCTGGAAAATGTCTGATAATTATAGTTTAATGTAAGGAATGGGGCTCCAAATTATGAAGTCAGTTAACCTTGTCATGTGGGGTATCATATGAAAGGGTTTCATTTTCACAAGCTTAAAAATATTTTTAATTAGTTTTTATGTTGTAAAAATATAGTAAATTTCACACATAAAATACAATAATATAAGTAATTATAGGTTTTGGAAACTGAATTTCGGCAAAAGTTCGAGATTCGATTCCTGAACTGTATAATAATTATGTAGGTACCTACCTAGCCCAATTTTTTTTTAAATTGTAATAAAATAAAATAAATCAGTGAAATGTTCCCTATACCCTATACGTTCCGTGTACGGAACCCTCGGTGGGCGAGTCCGACTCGCACTTGGCCGGTTTTTTTTATGACAAACTAAGATACAACAAAATCGGATATTTTTATCTTCTAAGAATATAAGTTTATTCTATTCTATATTATATGAATATTTTCATTTTTTTTTAAATTAATATTTTTCTAGAAAGAATCATAGTTTATTTTGTACAGAATAGACACAAAACAAAAGTTATCATAAAAAGTTAAGGTTGCAGGCGAAATTCAAATTTTTCGTGTCCCTTCCACCCCGTATAAGTTTGTAAACTTACTAAAGGTTTGCTATCCCTGACTTATAAAATATGTATTCAAAATTAATGGCCAAGGGTATTGTCAACTGCAATGTTTAATTTAGGATAAGAAATGATAGTTCTCTTTATCTCAACTTTTTAAAATCTGTTTTAAGTAAATTCTATATGACGCGCCAGGTGCGTCAAGGGCCTCCCGTGATATCTCCTTATGACGCGCCTGGCGCGTCATGGGCAATGAATCGGTTAAGGTCCACATCGTTTTGATACTGTCTAGTAAGTCGAAAAATGCCAAAAACCGTTTTTATTTCAAATCACCTGTTACTAGGTTTTGAATTTGGGCAGCCGAGGTACCTACCTAGTTTGTCGCTTTCAAGAACGTCTTTCGGTAAAAGTAGATTTCGCTTCTCCGACATCTGTAGTTAGGTAACATTTTGCTGCTTTCTGTGAAATAGGACATTTCGCGACTAAACCCAGCATCCAGACAGTTCGTCCATACAAACGAAGCACAAGTACCTAGGTATGGGGACGTGTTCGTCAGGTTCATGCGGAGGATGTGTACCTACCTACGGCTCGCTCAGAAGAATAGTACTTAAGCTCGCAATCATTTCTGGTTTCAAAATTTGGTTGGTTGGAAAGTGTTACCAAAGTATAGATTGTTAAGCAGAGATCGAAATAGGTAAAGAAGTACATTGATTTTCCACGTTCAGGAACTAGGTACGTACCTATTACGATTCCTGATGATAGTGTCACTATTCGACTATTGCGAGACAATTCCATTATTATTATTTTCTTTGAAGTTAATCATAATAAAGAAAAAAAACATTCATTTAGATAGGTAAATCATTTATTTTTAAAACATCATAATGCAGTAATGTAAATAAATATGTAATTCAAATGTGCGCTAACTTATCAAACTTACCTGTGAGGAAAGGAACTTCGCAGATCGTTTAGACCCCGATGCCCCCGAAGTTCATCATGGAAATAAAATTAACAGATTAGAAATGAAAAGTAAACATGGAATGCCTACATCTATCTCAAGATGAAATAAAACTTTAAAAATAAAACAACTTAAATGATCACAAGAAACTGAAAAAAACATTGATCACAAGAAACAGAAATAAGATAGAGCTATATTGTAAGTTGAAGTCAGTTGAAAATATACTTTGCAATTCTTTTGTTCTAAGCTAAGTTGTGGGAGACTGGCAGATGTTGGAGAGCTTTGATGAGTGCGGTTGAATACAATTACAGGACACGTCAAAATTGAGCACACGTACTATTCTCAGAACTTTCTAATGTGTGGCTAACATTATAAATTTTAGTTACCTACCTTGTGTCGAATAAAAATGTGAATCGGAATTAATTGAACTTGCGACAGTTGGAATGAGCTTTAGTACTAGAGTTTATCAAACCAAAATACTTCAATGCAAGATGAGGTTCCTGACAACAGACATTAGAAATCTAAATAAGCTGGAGAAAGTAATTTTAGTGTACAATTTGTGGGCAGAAGAACACCTGTGCTCAATGCCTTGTACTTCAATCTGACCCAATTGGCAGATTCATTTGACAATGATTTGTATGCTAGCAAGTACTGCAATGTATATAATCACGAATAAAAAGATAAATACTCAAACAAATAAATGCCTGCCTATTCATAAAAAATAATACGAAAACGGGTACCTAAATAAAACTACATACCTTTCTAAATACATTACCTACTCGTGCTTAGTTTGATGTTGCTCGTAAATATCCGTATCATTGACATCTATCGCGTTCTGTCTGTACACTGGCATACAGTACGAGGTCTACGACTTCTACATGCCGTTAGATAACGGTAATACCGTTACATAGGTACATAACACCATACAAAATATTCGGAACTGAAGATGCATAACAGTTTCAATAATAACGTCTGCCCTTTCGAGAACAGCCATCAAACTATTCATTGTAAGTTCGAGGGTCGTAATAAGTAGGTACAATGTACAACAATAACAGCTATAAGACAAAATAGTTTATTCATCTACATCATTATCTATGTATTAAGTCAGCATAGCTATTTTAGTAAGGTTACTTACTTCATAGTAACTGCACAACATGTGTAGTGCTGACAATAAAAAAAGCAAAAAAAAAGAGGAATATGTACAGATCTAAAGAAACAACCCTACTATTTTTGTATTAAAGTTTATTTTACATTATATTAGCCTAAAAGTCCATAAATTCTAAGCCTAATAATCATATAACAGCTATTTGAGAACTTAATACTGAGTAAGGTCAGGAAATTAAAATAATCATGATTCTTCATTATCTATGTCAACTAAACTCTGATCTTGTTCACCTAGCGTCTATATGAGGGATTCTTACAGAATTATCCTAAATTGTACTTAATGCGTAAAAACCGTAAATAATTCTCATTTTTACATTTCTATATCCTTAAAAGTATGTCACGATAAGTACCTAGGTACTACAATAAATAGAAGACCATCTTACAATTCAGTACACATATAAAAGTATTCTAATCATATTCTTCTAAAAGATAAAGAGTCAAGAGCTCCAGCTACAATTCTATTGGTTTTCCTGACGCCTTCTCCTAGGTGGTCTCGCATGCGGACCATGAGGTGTGTATCTAGTGCTCCGGAGCGTACTGCCTACACTAGCGGTTAACACTGCTTTACTAGTGTACTTAGCACGAAACCTAGAGATTGAAAAAACCTTTAATCAGACACGGAACAGTTACAAACTATCATTTACAGGCTACCTTCATAGCATTAATCATTGGAACTAACAGTACTATTCATTACTAATATCTGTAGCTATCATTTCCTATGCTTAATTAATGCTATGTAGTGCTCAATCATAAACCTAAAGTCAATTAATTCAATAACACATCCACACAACTTCCTATAGGTGGTAATGGAAATAGTTTCTAAGAGTACTTAGTTCATCAAAACTAGTGGTGTGAGACAATAGTGAATGTGACCATGAGAAATCTATACTTACGTAGTTTAGAAACGCCCTCCTCGGCCCTGGCCCCCACCGTAGTTGCCACCACCACCGCCACCTCCGCTGCTGCTGCCATATCCGCCGCCACCGCCACCACTGCCGCCACCCTGGTTCATGTTGTAGGGTGCGGCGCGGTTATTACCACCATACTGCTGGTTCCTGGTGGGGCCACCACTGTATGCCTGCTGGCTATAATTGCCAAAATCTTGGTTACCCCAGCCCCCGCGACCATTGCCACCGCCCCCATAACCTCCGCCGCCGCCACCGCCCTGATTGCCACCCCAACCTCCGCCTTGGTTATTATCCCAAGGATTAGAATTATTCCATCCACCTTGGTTACCACCGCCATAGCCACCTGTAAATGAAAATTAAACACATACTAAATTAATTGTTCTAAGAAATAAATCATTGAATATCAAAACAGGAGATCTTAATATACATACCACCATTACCCCAGTTGTCATTTCTGCCACCTGGACCCTGTCGCCCTCCTCCCCTTTGTTCAGCACCATCTTTAGGCAGAGCTTTCTTAACATCAAGCTGTTTACCATTTATTTTGTGTGGGCCATTCACTGTAAACAAATTAATTATTCAATCAAAATCAAAATATTTTTATTTCACATAGGCCTACATGGGCACTTATAAAACGTCGAGAAAAGATGCACGGTTCGGGTTGGTCGTTTCCTATGGAGAAGAACCGGCAAGAAACTCCATGGTTACTTATTAATAAGTGAACTATAATTTATATTTATTCATGTGCACAAGTTTAGTTGAGAAAATGTATATTGACTTGCGTACCATAATCTGCCATTTAAATGATAGTCAGGTATAGCTAAAATCAATAGTTAATATCCACAATCAAGAGAAGCCAGATTCTGCCACTGACAAGTTCAGATCTGGGGCAAAATTGTGGGAATAAAAACAAAAAAAGGTAAAGTTATACTTACAGCATACTTTGTCAACAGGGTCATAGTCATCAAATTCCACGAAACCAAAGCCACGTTTCTTTCCTGTGCTCTTATCTGTGACAATGCTGACATTCTGAACATTTCCATAGCTTGAAAAGTACTCTCGGAGTTGTTCATCATCATGGTCATCTTTAATGCCACCAATGAACAGCTTCTTTACTGTGGCACCAGCTTCAGGGTTTTTAATGTCTTGCCTTGCTACGGCCCGCTTGGTTTCCACCACACTGTCGAAAAATATGTCGGACATTTAAGTTAACTACTTTAAGTAAACTACTAAGTTGATTTAGGAAAGTTCAATAAAATGTCGACCCCACAGAAAATGCCATGTGAACAAAATAGCACACGACATTCACCAAGCAGTGTCTTATGTTATTTGCAGCATAAAACGATATGAAAGAAAAGTTTCAAGCTTTCATATAGCTGGGCTGCAGAAATATAGTGAAAGAAAGATGTTAATAACTTACCGGCCATCAATGCGATGCGGCCTGTTGTTTTGCGCATCATCAACCATGTGCGCTTTAGAGTATGTGATGAATCCGAAACCACGCGACCTCTTGGTCTTGGGATCTTTCATTACGACGACATCCACTATTTCCCCCCATTTTTCAAAATGAGATTTGAGTGATTCATCAGTGGTTCTGTAGTTAAGACCACCGATGAAGATTTTTCGGTGTACCTCGGGCTCATCCTGAAAGTAGGACGCGGCGTCAACAAAATGGCGGACATCGTGAGTTAGGGGATAACTTGGAATTAATCGATATTCTAGAGGTAAACCAATAAGGACTAGAAGCAGAATTGATAACTCTTTCTAAGAACACAAAACTGCAAATTAAAGGAATAACCAAGTGATAAAACGGCATACTAGCTCAGCCTGAAGATTAACAAATCGATAAAAAATACTTACAAAACCGTCATCACCACCGTTTTGCTGCGGCCTCATGTTGCTTATTCTTCTTTACACACAATATTTATTTGAATGAATTATTTCGACAACTTTTTGAACGCGAAATACGGGCAATGCGAATTCCTACAGTCGACAATTACGAGCACAACCTTTCGCTACCGAAGCCACGCCAAAAAGAAGGATAGGGAAACAACGACAAGCACAAGACGCGACGGCGCGCGATTGCATACAACGTCACAAGAGTGTCAATGTGAATCTTGGTCTTTTGAGATTTTTTCCGTGGATAGTCAAGTATTTATATAAATACCAAACCAAAAGGTCATTGGGCATTTTGTTTGAACATTTGACCCACGGCGTACACAAACGAAATAGGGCAAGGTATATAGCTAAATGTATCTGCTACCCAGTGGTATGGGTCGCATTCTTGTGGGCCATGGGAGAATTGAGAAAAAAATATTTTAATATAAAATAATATTTTTACCTTGTTTGATCAAGATCTATTGATATTCCTCCTAAAAAGGCCGCAGGTGCATCATTACATCTTGATGCCTGGCCCACAATAAAAAGTTAACTATGCTTACAACATTCGCACAGCTTCCAACAGTATGGGAGAGTGTATACATGAGCAGTAATATTGTTACTGTTGTTTTACCATTTCTTCCAATTCGTGTGGGATCTACTAATATTTTACATATAATATTGTTTGCTACGGACATGGCACGACATTTTCTTTCGATCTCTTATTATTATTTTGTTTTCAATGGTGTCGGTATGTTTCGATGTGACATGGTCGTAGCAATAGCGACTCTCAAGTGGTACGATCCCAACGTAAATAACATTAATTCTTCAGGTGTTTACCATCGAGTCGCAATAACGTTATTCTCAGCCGGTTCAAATTATGCCTTATCGCATAATCTAATTATATCCGATTACTGATCGATTCTCAAAATCCACGATCCCATATAAAAATGTCTTCAGTTCTCAAGAACCAGGTAAGTCCCCGCTTTGAGGAGTGGTTGAAGAGGCACCATTGCGTCCTCAGCTACCGCCTGACGCACATCCTCACCGGACACGGAAGTTTCAGGAAGTACCTGCACATAATCGGGTGCGAGAAAATGCCCGGGTGTCACCATTGTGACGATTGCCCGGAGGACACAGTGAAACACACAGTGGCGTTATGCCCAGCTTCTGCAAGCTGGGCAGAGAACCCTCGTAGAGTCGATCGGCAGCGGCAATTTTTCGCATCCGGCCCTGGTTCAGTCCATGCTCCGGAGCGAGAGGAAATAGAAGCGGTCGCTCCTTCTGCGAAGCACTAATGCTAGCGAAAGAGGTGGCCGGGCGTTTGAGGAAGACAGCCACCACGGGAGATGCCCCGGGCGTCAAACCCCGAGAGACGACTCCCGGCTACTGTAGATGCGAGCTTGTGGACGGTGAGCAATGGGTAGCTCACTGTCCGTCTGTCTATTGAAGATAGGCCGTGTCAATGGCGCGTAAGTGTTCCACGCGCACTTCAAAGAGATGTAAGTTTTGTTACTAATTACAAATAAAGCAACACACAACAATGAAACAGATTAATGTCGCTATGTGCTTGAGAGTACGAATTGTACGCGTTATTGCAGCCTCCTATATCACATTTGCATCGCCAGCAAGCGTGGTTGTCGAAGTCGCCCCACGTAATTATCCAGAACACATAAATCCATCTACCGTAAAATGCCTAACATAAAGGGCAATAATTGGAAAATATGTGGATTTTAGTCAGTATAAGTCTGACACTCCCCTCCGCTCCTTAACCGGACAATTCCTGTGGATGCGAAGAGGCAAGCCTCCGAGCTTGCGTCTGAATTTACAAATGGTGCTAGTTTTTCTTCTGCTCTCCTTACCAGGGTTATAGCGTCTACAGGGTTGACAAGAGTATATCTAAGACGGTGAATTGTACTGATTCGGGCGGCCGATGCGATAAGAGAGTTGCGATGTTTTATCACATAGTCAAAGAAACGCTTGAAAAGGCGCTTCAGGAATTGAAGGACGGTGGAGATTTTTAAATCAAAGGGCTCCGTGATTTTACATAGGCATTGGTTTTGAAGGCTCAGCATCCTATGGGCTGAGCGGGTTTGGAGTGGGAAAACCATGCCATGTATGCCATGTTGGGACGTAGCGTTTTGACAGCAACCTACATCAGGGTCTTTTACGGGAGGTAGGGCAGGCCGCATATCGAGGTGACGTTTGGCTACTTGTTGCGAGGTGGAGGAGACTTTAAACTGTCGGCTAGGCATTCTGCCTTTTCAGAGTCGTTGAATGCTACTCGTTTATCAGGACGACTGAGCGGAGGCATCGAAGCCTCGACGGTGCCAAGCCTACCTACCCACCTACCTGTTTCTATCTATCTGGCAAAGTGTGTGTGCGAGAGATATTTCGTAGAGCTATACAAACATTTATTGTGCTTGTACACGTTTCAACAATGCTAAAAACCTCTGTTTTATTAACTTTTCAATGTTAAATAACTTTTTTCTCCCACGGAATATTTAAAAAAAAATTACATATTTTAGAAGGTGGGATTGAGTTCTTCAATTTAAAACTGATTTGGTTCGTGTACGCAAACTTTTATTAGGTGGGTCAGAAACGCCCCATGACCTTTACGAATAACACCTATGAAATATACTTTGTGGAAAAAAGCGTTCATAGAATTTAGTTATGCTGTGAATCGGTACCAAATCCTATTTATGCCAGCGCCAGCATGAACAATTCTTTCCAACCTATCCTACGAACCGGTCGCCTTTCATTTATACAAAGTTTTTTTTAGACCTTTTCTAAAATTGTTATGTATTGTAACGTATGCGTACTAATATTCGTTTGTTTATTTTTCATCCTGATTTTTACATTTTTATGCTTCGATCTATATATTTTTTGATCGAAGTTTTTATGCATAGAAAAACACAATATTTTCAAAGACATAAAAAAAATTGTCACGCAATTTTTGCATGAACATTAGATTTTAAATCGAAAATCTCGATGCATTGTTTCAAGCCATTCAAATAATTGAAAATCTTTTTGGCTTTTGAATGGGTGCGGTTAATACTGGTGATAAATAAAGCATAAAATACTCATTATTCAAAATGACGGCGTAACTGCACCATTGTCTGTGGTTAGTGACGTGACGTTTTACGATTTGACAATTGAGTTTGACAGTTAATTTTTTCTTATTCTTTCAGAATATTTCAATTTTGTTAGTGCATTTTGAATTTTCGGTATCGTATATCTCTGTATTTACATGTAATTTGCATTCAATTACATACCGGAGCGCATTAATAACTATATTTATTCATTTTATTGAAAAAATAACCCACAGTTTTCAATTGTGGCAGAAGCAATGAAACCTAGCGGTGGTGGTGATGACTACGTAAGTAATTTTTAAACAAGGAATTTATTTGTTTGATTTTATTTTGATATAGTTTATCGTTAGTTCATTTATATAAGGAAGCGCAGAAGGTTTTTTCCGAAAAGTTTTACAAGTTCTTTAACAATTTAAAACTTTATGACGAACATTAACATTTTCTGTACAAAGTAACCATCGTGGCAACGCATCGCCGATGTTTCTTTTTTTTTGTATAGTTTTATCAAATTTAGTATAATGGATTCTGCATAATTGTGTGAAAGTTTAACTAAAAAGTAGTTGTTCCGAGACTGTTTGTTTGTGAATGTGCATGTACACACGGCGACAGATCAACCTATACAAATCCAGTTTATGCTGCTCTCTCAACAACGGATCGTACACCATAAATTTCAAGTACAATGAGAGATCCGCATAAACTGGTTTTGTATAGGTTGATGTGTCGCTGTGTGTACACCACCACAATACAAGAGAAATACTTATGTGGGACAAAGCATTACAAAAAAAGTAGAAGGTCTATAAAATCAAAATGATATATATAATTATATAATTGTTTCTTTTCAAAATAGTACAGCAATCCTGAATGTTTTATATGTCAAGACATCAAAGATTTTACACCCTGTAAAGGGGTGCAGACTATCATTATAAACATACAATTGCAAAAAAGCATCTGTATTACCCAATAAAGTGTTATTGGGCATATATATATGTTGGGCAGTGGCCCAACATGATTCCAAACTGTCGTCAAACCAGGAGCAGTATCTGTTATGACCAACATGACAATGGAAATTAATGTGCTTGGCAATTTTTATTATAGGAAGAGCCAGAGCATTTGCGGAAGTTATTCATTGGAGGCCTTGACTTCAGAACGAATGATTCCTCACTGAAGGAGTTCTATGAACAATGGGGCGAGATTGTAGATGTAGTAGTTATGAAAGATCCTCAGACCAAACGGTCAAGAGGCTTTGGTTTTATTACTTATTCCCGGGCACACATGGTGGATGACGCACAGAAGAATAGACCACATAAAATAGATGGAAGGTAAAATTATAAGTTTGATAACATGAATGCATTTTTATTCCAATATTATGTTATAACTTTTTTTCTAAATATGTTTTCCAAAATTCATGTGTCTGAACACATTATCAATCCTTACAGAGTGGTTGAGCCAAAACGAGCTGTGCCTAGGGAAGAAATAAAGAGACCAGATGCTGCAGCTACAGTTAAGAAACTCTTTGTTGGAGGTCTGAAACAAGACATAGAGGAAGAAGATTTAAGGGAGTATTTTAGCTCATATGGGAGTATTGTCTCTGTGAGCTTAGTGACTGAAAAGGATACAGGGAAGAAGAGGGGCTTTGGATTTGTAGAGTTTGATGACTATGACCCGGTTGACAGGATATGCTGTAAGTTTAGACTTTTTTTTTTAATAATAATACCAACTTAACTATCTCAATGAATTTCACATTTCTGATCAGTTAATGTTAAATACCAGAACTTATTTTACAAGTTGTTCCTAGTGCATCCTAACCACAAAGTCAAAGGGCATCGCTTGGACGTCAAGAAAGCACTGTCTAAGTCTGAGATGGCGGCCGGTGGGCCCGGAGGTGGCGGCAGTGGCGGCGGCGGCGGTGGTGGAGGCCGGCGCGGAGGGGGGCGCGGCGGTGGTGGCGGTGGATGGGGCAACCGACAGAATCAAGACTGGGGCAATTCAGGTACTTATATTTGCAGATACGTTACATTTGAATATTAGTTCATCTAACCATTTCGTCTGAACGGTTTTGAAGTGAAGCATATTGTTTTTTTTTTTCATTCTATTTAAAAGACTTGCTTTGACATCCCATTGTACAGACGCCTGCAGGTCAAGCTACCCGAAACTGTCAATTTTCCCAATTAACCTTGGACCTTATACTTTAGAAATAAAGTCGAAAATCTATCAAAGAAATCTGACAGATTGTAGTAGCTTGATGTGCAGGCATCTGTACGTAAAGATAGACATTAATTTAATATGGATGACTGATGTGTATTACTTTGTTGTGAAAACCAGATGGCGGTGGCTACAATTCAGGGTATGGACAAGGTGGCTGGAGCAACCAAAATCCATGGGACTCCGGCAATACTGGAGGAAATTGGAGCAACCAAGGTTATGGGGACCAAGGAGGCTGGAGCCAGCCTAATAGCAATTTTGGTGGAGGATACCAGCAGGGATATGGAGGTGGTCCAATGAGGCCAAACTACAATACGTCCAGACCTCAGCCTTATAATAACTCAGGTTAGTAGCTCTTAACAAATTAATAAAAAAAAAGTTGTATTGCTTATCTTTGTCAAAGAACCTGAAAATCGTCGTTGCGAAAACATTATTTTGCCACTAAATAATACAAATTGTGCAAAATTGACGACTTTTTTGGAAATTTATAAAAAAAAGATATTAATGTATTGAGAAGCCGATGGGTTCGAAGGTGGCGGTGGCGGCGGCTACGGCACCGCGGGCGGCGGTAACGGAGGCGCCAGCGCAGGTGCCGGCTACAACATGGGTAACCAAGCTCAAGCCACCAACCAACGCCGATTCTAGGCCACAACAGTCCTCTTGTGAGTACATTTCTTTGTTCTTACTACTTCAATATTACATTTACATAACTCTTTCATTTAACTTACAATATTCCAGCTCTTATTTTTGAAATACAGAGAAACAGCTTATTGGCAGTAATGATTTAGGGCTTCCTTTAAGTCACACGTGTTTCGCATTCAGCCTACGGGTTTCTGATCGTAATAGTTTCATTGCATGAGTATTTTGTTTGTCTCACCCAAATTGCAAAACATGCGTGACTTGATAAGACCCTACAGGTGTCCCTATATTAATTGACGCAGCATCCATTAAAGTTTCATCTGACACAAATTTCATTTACTCTTTTTATAAGGATGAGATCTGTTCAGTGATTGGTCCAATCGTAACATTCGTAACGATGCGGCGATTGATTCGAGGGACACCTTTATTCGAAATTTAAACATACCAAATCCCATTGTTACACTAATTAATTTAATTTTAGAAACATTCCAACAGTGTGATAGTTTTTTCTAAATTAATAATCTCAGTGCCAATTTCTTGGATTTTACATTTTGAATGTGTATGGTGTATACTTACGAAGATATTTTTTAACATGTAGGTCTCAAGTTGCGCTTAGTTGAAGCTAGGCAGGCAGAAGGTAGAGTAGTGACGGGAGGTAGGCCAGGAGGTCAGCTAGCTAGTGAGGGACAAGCGGACTTAGTGAAGCGACTGCATTAAATAGTCATTTTACATTTTTATTTTTGCCCCTTCAATTAAGGTTTGTTCACAATAAGGTACTGTGTAGGCACTAGATTCATTTTTTCTATTATTGTTAGTCGTTTAGCACGTAATCACAGTTTTTACATTTCAATTACCACTTTTTAATTAGTTTCCGCACGGCTATGTGTTAGTCAGGTTATGCAATTTTAAATTAAAATCTGTCCACGTCCGATTGGATGATACTGTAAAAGCTGTGGCATAAGATTAATATTTGCGTTTTTAGTCATTAAGTGAGGAGATTTATATTATTTCTGTTAATAATTTAATGTTTTATTGTAGATTATAATTTTATTTTTCAATGATATCGTCCATGATTAGATAGAGATAGCTATAACATTCCAAAATGAATTACTTTATTGGATGGCAGTCTTGTGTTACAGTTTATTTATGACTGTGTCTTTGAGAGCTCCATTTGAGTTAAAAAATATATTGCAAATTAAAAAGATAAATCTTGGTGTTAGAAATAGGAAATGAACTAACTTATGAATTTGTTAAAAAGCATTTATAAAATGTTTGTCAGTTTACATTGTAGTGTGAACAATAAAATTAAATATTTGACACTCAAAAGTATAATTATAGGTATTCTATCTAATTCAGCAATATGAATTGTATAAGCATTATAAGTAATAATTATAATCATTTAAATGTCTTAAAGATATTTGTTATCTTACTAATGTTAAGTTGTTTTAATGTAGAGTTATGATTCTTTTTATTTGTGTGCATACAATTAAATAAACACTATTTTCCATGGATTGTTCTACACGTGAGCGAGCCTTCCACCGTGGAATAGGCCATGGTAAGTCGACTCTATACAAATAAAACTACTGAAACTCTAACACATTCTTTTTATTTCAACATCATCTTATCCCTTATTGTATTATAAACATGTTTATTTACACTAGGTACTAATTACATATTGGTTACAATTATTATATTCTTTCAACTAATTAGGAACATTTTCCGACTTTATTTGTTCGTAAATTTTGATAAATTTTATCCCATAATACATTCGTTACCTCAATCGGATTAAAACACGAAGCAAAAGTAACAAAAAAAAAACTACAACATAATCATTTAAATACTTTTTGGTATGTTTGAGAATGCTATCAAAAGCAATCACACTAAAATAACAAAGAAATGACCTGTATGTAGGTCGTTCACATAAATTGTTTTTTATATCTATTGGGCTGCGGCCAGATATGGCATACTGTTATACTGGTAACTGTTGTTTGTGAATTATACTTTATTTTTTCTTTCTATGTCTGTGTAGGTGACACAAATGTACTCGGCCATTCATCTCGACAAAGTATTTTCATTTAAAATTCCGCGCAGTTCTGTTTTAACAAGTAAAGTGAGCCTATGAAACAATAGAACGTTACACATCATTAGGCAAGTTCAATGCCCTCTGTAAAGTTTTTTGTGAAACCCAGACTTGGTCTGATACCGGCGAACCATATCTAAAAGCCCTTATTTTACACTACTTATTTCCGTTTTGACTAACAACACTAAAATAATTTGGACCTAAATATAAATAGCGTCGAGAGATGACATTCCAACTGCGCATATGTTTGTAGATTCAATTAGGGTATTAGTGAAAACGGGCATTAGTCTACTTACAACTAAGGATATATATATGTATTTATTTATCGTTTATGGTCGGTGGGTGCTGCACTGGCAGACACGGACACGGTGGTGAGGCGCAGTATCCAGGAGACAACACGGTCGGGAACAGGCCTGATGCAGCCGCCAAGTGTCTATGAAAAAAGAGAAATATCAATATAGGCAGCGCTAACCTCGTTCCAGGAGACACAATAGAGTATGAGAGCCTCTAAACTGCATAGCTTACACTGATTGGCTTAGTTATGAAGGTATGATGTTTTATGATTAGGTAGTCATTCCTAATAACATAATCTCAGAGTCAGGACACGACATGATACATTTTCAATTGGAAACGTCGCAAAAACACTGCCCGGCCTGGGTATCGAACCTCATGCTCAGCAGTCGAACTTGCGGCTTTATAACTTTGGCCGATATAATTATTACTGACTTGGTGGGAATGGGGGGGCAATTCAAATTGCATTATGGCGTTTTCAGAGGCAAGAAAAGTTTGGAAAAGAGTTAAATGTATTCTGCTAAGGTTTTGTTTTATCAGTGAAAATCTACAAGTTTCTATAAAGTGATGAGTAGTTCTTAAAACGTGTATGGACAAGAGGCCTGAGGAATTTCTCACGTTCCAATAACTCCCTTAAGCAAGTCTTTAATAGCGTGAGAGAGGGCACAGGTTTTACTTTTAAATCAATGCATTTAGCATCGACTTCATATATTTAAAGGAGCTGAAAGATGTGGATATCATTTCATCAAAGCGCTAACTCAGCGTATGAGTCTAAAATATATGGAATAAGATTGGGCAGCGAAAGGGTTAATTGTGTGAACCGCCAGTCCTCATCAATTATCGTTAGAATTTGGATCTCTTCAAAGTTCGAGTGAATCTGCTAGGTAATCGTGCTAGACCCTAGACCACATCATCGCTTCACATCAGGCGAGTTTCGGCCAAACTCGCGCACCGACGACGGTTCCGTACAAACTTGCGATATAAACGGCCGTATTTTTAGACTGCTTACCCCCGAATACCGAAACGTTTACCCCCGAATACTGAAACGTCATTCAAAATTTAAGTACCACTTAAATTTAACAGATACTCAGAAGTGACGTTTGACAATACAAAATTAAAGTTTAAGAGCTGCTCAAATGTTAAGCACCCCTCAAATTTTAAGTGACGTTTCAGTATTCGGGGGTTAGACCTATAGGTTAAATTTTTCACAGCACTAAGGGACCATAGACTTGAGTATATGGTTTTAATGTAACATTCACGCGTTCCCGAGATAAAGGGTATTGACAGCCAAACTGACGTAAAACGAAGTGAGTGATCCTTTTAGGTTTCTGTATCTTCCTTTAGAAGTTCTAAACCCTATATATATATATTTACAGACTGAACTGACTCGAAAAACAGTTAACAATAATGCATATCGATTCTATAATGAAACTAGCTTTATGTACAAAAAAAACTAATAGAAACGAGATTTAGCTTAACGTACTTACGTAAGTAGATATTACTCATTTAAATATGAAAACGAATTAGTTAAAAAACACCTACCTATATTGTTGATCAAGTTGGGCTTTTTCGATTCTTTTGTCTTTAGCTCTTCGATTTTGAAACCAAATCTTGACTTGTGTTTCGCTGAGCGATAGAGCTGATGCTAATTCACACCTGAAAAAGAATGTTACAAAAAAATAAAAAAAATCCTGTGCGCCGCTCTTCATCATCAACATAAATGCGTTGAGGTTGAGTTTAAATCACTAGCTAGCGATGAGCACTAGAGTGCTACCCTTCACTCGGTACCAATCTTTCCTCATCTGCATCTAACGTACCTTCTCGCCCTAGCAACGTATTCGCCCCTCGCATACTCGAGCTCCAGTCGAAGAGTTTGGTGTGCAGAGAAGGTGGTGCGCTGTCGACGTGGACGGCTCTCCTTGCGTCTTCTGCGAGCCACTGGGAAAAACAAAATGGGTTTGAACTTTTTTACAGAAACTTGCTAATAGAGTCATCGTCATTTTGATTTTTTAAATAGGTACGATTGGGTGATTGCTTTTATCGTATTGGTGATTCACAAGTTCTGAGAACCTAGCCAAATCAAGTGCTTGTGTTGCTGAATTGGCGGCAATACTTAAAAGTTGCAAACAAGTTACCCTGCCCCTGTAAGCTTAGGCACTAAGGCCCGGCGCCGATTATCGGCATCGGCAAGGAAAAGGATCCTTCGGCATCGGTATCCTACATGCAAGCGCACACTGTCGGAAATTATGATTTGGCATGCTGCAACGTCCTTAGGGATGACGAGGCGTCCTTAAGCATGCCGCACCGTCCTGTAGTTTGCCGAAGCGTCTCATATCGTATTACCTCGATTGTGTTGTGTGTGAGTCAAATGATGCCGGCGGCGTACCGAAGGATGCCGAAGCATTCTCAAGGCTGCCGATACAGCAGCCTCAAGCATAGCGAAACGGTATTTTTGTTATTACTTACATATATAATGGAAATTTCTACTTTATTGCCATTATGTTAATGTATATTGCTATTTGCCACCTAAAATCCTCAGTCGTGCCGATGCCGACAATGGGCGCCGGGCCTTACTTAAATTGCATCAATTTTCATGATCGTTCACTCATAATGGTCTTTTAAATAAAATCGGAAGGACCTACCTAGGTTATTAGTTACCTAACCACCAAGACGTATTACAAAAACTAAACTTTCCCACGTGAATACTAAGAAGACCTAAAAAACTCGTCAATAAAATAAGGATTCCTTGCAATTCCTGTGTGCCTGAGACATGAGAAAAATACGCTTGTAAGAGCTCCGATTCCGCACCATATTGTCCCGGAAGTGTCTCCGAGTGAAACCCTGCCCGCGCCACAAGGGTGAATCACGATTATTTAATCGTTCATAATTTTGCCATTCGATATTATTAACAAACATGTTATATATTGATATCCCGACCCTGATATATATTAGTGGTTCCGTATTTTTAATTAAATAAAGTGAAACCTGGTATTTTAATTACTATCTGTACTAACGATACGTTAAAAATTAACCCATTCTTAGGCATGCACGTCTTGTTGAAGGCTACACGGTTCTTTCGACGCGTGGCGGTAATCAGAACTAACTATTACGTACTAACTAGAAATGACAGTCGATCTAAAAATAACAGTCGGGACCAACAGCTTTTTTTGTGGAAACTCGGTGTGTAACGGGTGGTCAGTCATCCACAGATGATAGGCAAGCGCGACTTACCCGACCGAGCGGCTGCTATTAATCAACCACAAGTAACTCTCATCATCATTTGTGTATCAATATAGATAATCAATTGCGATGTCCTCAAAATTCTACAGCTCTAGTTTATACGAATCAGTTTAAAACCACAAAGGGTTCACCCTCGTTCAGACAGAACCCTTGTTTAAATAGAGCGAGCGACATCGATGCATAGTCGGGATTGAAGCGCTACGCTGCCGAGAGGCGACATGTGGCGGCGGATTAGTATCCGTTACAATAATGTCCGGTCAATTAGTGACTGATTCACGAGCCGATGCTCACTGCCTTCCGTATCCTGTGATTTGTTATCACATGATTTGTCTTTACAAACTTTTTTTTTGCAAAATAACAACTTATAAACAGAAAATTAAATTGACTTTTGTTTGATTTATCGTTTTTTTTTGCCACTGATTTCCGTAAGTTAATTTTTTTATTTCACCTTTTTTAAATTATGGTTTAATGGTAGGTATGTCACACAAATTCTTATCGGGTATGTTTATTTATGAGGAGTCAGTAGAGTTCGTAAAATGAAACCCACAGTTATTCGAATTACTGAAGTCTGAACGCCGAAATATTGGGATTTGTGCCAATACACACAACACTGCAGTTTACACAAAAGGTTTTCTAGGTATGACACCCAGAATATACAATAAAATACCTAAGACTGTAAGAGAAAAAGATTCCGACGAATTGATAACCTCCTCCTTTTTTTGAAGTCGGCTAAAAAAACGAGTTGAATGATTTTGTAAAGAGGACTTTTTAAGAGTATCTAGATGATGATACGAGCTAACTGGATTGGACAGGTAAAAAATATGCGACTTTGGGTAGGTAGGTATACATTTCCCATTGCTTCTAAGAGATAAGCATATCGTCCATAAAGATCCAGAAAAAATATCGTAGGTACCTATGTAAATGGTATATAATATCTATATACATGGTTTTCTTATGGATGCCGTTGATAGTCCGGTTAAGCAGTCTAACAACTCAAGTGAGTTGAACTGCGAGTGGCCCTAACAAAATAAAATGGGTGCTGTTGTCAGATCTGCACCAAATAGAAATGGGACCAAACGGGACGCAGCAGTCAGCACCCAGTCAAAAGAACTGAAGAAACAAAAAATACAAACGAGTTAATGATCAAATTATTTGTCCGCTTACCTTGTCGAATTCCAATAAGGAACGATAAGGAAATCAATTGAATTAGGTACCTGGGGCCTTAGTCTGCTATTACAATAGTGTCAGAATGGTCGATCACTGATCGCATAATGGTTGATTTTGACAAGTTTAGTATGCAGCAGATTACCAAAATTGTCAAAATTAACCATTATGCGATCAGTGATCGACCATTCTGACACTATTGTAATAGCAGACTAAGACCCCAGATAAGGTATCCTTAGTTCCAAGATCGAGAATCAAGAGATTGCATGATGCGTGAAACATCGTTACAAACAACTTATGATGATAAGATCACTGTACCTATGGGGTTACCTGCCTAGTAGATATCATGATCTGCTTGGCCTTTTCCCAACTAAGTATATTGAGGTCGGTTTTCAGTCTAACCGGATGCGGAAACTCTATACGTAACGAGTTGTTACCGATCTATGCCTATGCAAGCGCGGCTTGACCTAAAGATCGACCTAAGAGGCTGTTATTACTTAGCCACAAGCTCCTCTATATAATAGTCTATGACACCACGACACACCAGTCCTAAATATAATTAAGATGAGCAAGATGGTGATGATGTTGTATCTGATAGTGTGACCCAAATGATCTTTTTTTGGTAAAATTCTCGTTCAGTCTTTATTCTTACAACCACCTCTAATTTCGGTTAGAGAAAATACTTGCCCACATTAATATTTCGAATATAAAGGAGAAATAAAAGTTCGCATGATCCGTCTCGTTAGGCGCGGTCCGCGGATGCGTGCCAGATTGTTCCCATTCGCTTGTTTCTATTGAAGGCATCCACCATTGTTTGAATTGAATCATTATTATAGTAGATATACGTAGGTGGGTAGTTAATGACCTAATGAGGGTTATCAAATTCAGTTTACTGCGGATACGTTACGGTAGATAAGAAGGTACCTAGGTACTTTTAATGTTAGGCAACATTAATCAGTAGATAACGTACTTAGGTGTGGTAGGTAACAGTTGAATCATGTAAAAAAAGAATAATGATTCGACGGCACGGTTGGCTCAGTGGCTGAGCGATAGACTGCTGCGTCGCGTGTCGCGGGTTCGATTCCCGCACGGAACAAATATTTGTATGTTCAAATATGGTAGTTGTTTCGGGTCCGGCTATTTTTGAGTATGAGAGTTTAAATGTTTGTAAACGCGCCCAAGATACAAGAGAAAATTTCTAGTGTGGGGAAACGTTTTAAAAAACAAACGACAGCAACTCTTCTGGGAAAACAAAAAAACGGTCAAAACGATCGATTTGACGGTCAAAATTGGTAAAATAATTCCATTTCTCGCCTATTTGCGCCGCTCCGGCTCAATCCTAAAAACGAAAACAGGCTGCATCAACGTTTCAGTTGACAATAACTACAGGGGACAGTGCCGCTGCAGTTTTCATTACGAACGCGACTTCATATCTTCAAGACCAGCATTAAAAAGGATCACCAATCAATAACCTAGTTGAGTCGACTCAACTAGGTTCATTAGGTTACGCTTTCCCGCTGCAGCAGTTTACCCAAGAGCTGGTAACAACAAAAGCCAATAATCCGCATCAAAATCAAGTGCACGCAATCTATTAATAACAAGATTGGTTCAATTAGATAGCGCGAGAGAAATGGGTGTATGTCCCTGGGACTCGTCAGCTGTGGTCCCTTGCCGTGAGCACCGTATGTATGTAATTGGACCACAATGGAGGTATTATCTGACTGAGCGTTGTCACATTAAATCGTCATGCGCTTAATCGAGTCGAAAGTGAGTGTTGTTAGTGGTTTACGGGGAGCTTAGACTGATTTGTGTTAAGTTTTTTTTTATTTAGATGACTGTAAGTAACAAATAATAATAAGTAGTGATTGATTAAAGAGGTCTGTAATACCTAAGTTATTAATTAAAGAGTCAATGCAGTTGATGAAAGTGAAACAAGTTTTTACTTGACTGTTCGATTCATTGTTGTTTTAATCCCTCTCGTAATAATTATCGTCTCCAACCGTTTATAGCTACGGCTATAAGTAAAATAATCAATCTTTGCAGAAATTACAGACGTAGGTACCTAATTAGGTTATTCAAAGAGTAAAAATAATAATAGTATAATCTCTTTCAGATTTCCAGTAAAAGACAACAGACTATGATATTCATCAAACATTTATCTTAACTACAAAAATACCATTGTTGATAGCGATTAAAAAAATGATTGTGTTTAATCAACAATGCTAACAATAGGAGCTAGCCGTGTTAGGGTTGCGCCCCTTAATATTCATTAGAAGAGATCCCCTAATTACAGCTTCATTCGACCATTCACTAGAGGGCAATTTAGAGATGGAAGTGCCACACCTGACTTGTTCATGTTTTGTTTTCCAAGCCTCTCGCCAGATATTGATATTACGAAATCTACACTTCACTGCATTTCAATTGAACACAATACTCGTAGATACAGAAAACTCGTAGTGAAATCGTCTTCTTATTATTGCCAACTGGCTCTTTCCCGCTTGGTAGAACTAGTGATGTGGAAAAGAAATACTCAGTCGGTTGATTTTTAGGGTTCCGTAGTCAACTAGGAACCCTTATAGTTTCGCCATGTCTGTCTGTCCGTCCGTCCGTCCGTCCGTCCTCGCTTAATCTCTGTGACCGTTAGCACTAGAAAGCTGAAATTTGGTACCAATATGTATATCGATCACGCCGACAAAGTGGTAAAATAAAAATTTGAAAAAAATGTTTTATTAGGGTAGCCACCCTATATGTAAAGTGGGAAGTGATTTTTTTTTTAATTTCAACCCTAACGTGTGATATATTGTTGGAAAGGTATTTAAAAATGAATAGGGGTTTACTAAGATCATTTTTTGATAATGTCAATAATTTCGGAAATAATCGCTCCAAAAGTAAAAAACAATGTGTCCCCCCCCCTCTAACTTTTGAACCATAAGTTTAGAAAATATGAAAAAAATCTGAAAAGTAGAACTTTATAAGGACTTTCTATGAAAATTATTTTGAACTTGATTGACACAACAGTTTTTGTACAAAAAAGACAAAATAATTTCTGGACTAAGTTTGTAGTATAATCGTATATGCAAGCATTTTTTGTAACTTTGTTTACATATTTTATTATCCTGAACGTATCTTTTTTCAAACAAAAAAAGAATTATTGAAATCGGTTTTAAAATTACCACCGAAATTGCACGTCTTTGTATTAATTAGTAACCCAATTCCCCGAGAGATGGCGCTGTAGGTACTTATTACATTGGATCGGGTATTACCGAATTGTTCGGTTGGCCTCATAACTGGGAACACTTATTGTGACGGACGGGAAACTACGGAACCCTACACTGAGCGTGGCCCGACACGCTCTTGGCCGGTTTTTTATATTAGGTATATTGGCTGTACTTTACGTTATGGCCAACTACCTACCTAGCGAAAAAAAAAGCAAAGCGGCTAACTGTCTTACTAGGGATATTAGGGTAAATAAATGGTATTGGCGTATCTTTCAGATATTTTTTATTTGAAGAAGAATACATCAATCTTTTCAGGATTAAATAAACAGCTTGATAACTACTATCAATTATTCGGTTCCTCATAATATATACGGCTACGCGATGTAGCAGTTTCAGGGTCAACTACAACGTACAAAAAGCCACAAACGTGAGTCTTTAGATAGATCTCACTACAACACCACCATTCGGTAATCCTAGTACCTATTTCACATAACAATAAGGAACAATTATAATTTAAATTTAAAATGAGCCGTGTTTATTCAAAAATCGATTGTGGAATTCGTAACAAGCCTTTAAGCTTTACTCCACACATAATCCTTGATGAAATCGTACCTCGATCAAATTCGATGTGAAACGAGAGCGATATAAATTGCGACTAATATAAATCGAAATGCTATGTTGTCGGGGAACGCAAGCCGTGGTCCGTGCACGTGCGAACTCCCACGAGCTCATCGATGTACGCTAAACACTGCACAATGAAGATTTGAGTGACCATGGTTGATAAAAAATGGGCTCGTTTTGCTATCGATTGTGGGGGCTACAAACACTGCTACTAGGTTCGATTTGTTGGCTAAGAAACTGTTTCATAATGTTGGTTAAAGTGAGGCTGATTCCAATAATAATAATACTAGCCTATATTGACCCACAGCGGGGCAAAGGCCGCTTCTCATACAGAGACGATACTAGCATTCAGGTGTGCTAACGATGTTTTCCTTCACCGATGTCTGTGATGTCCATGTGATGATGATGTGATGTTTTTTTTTTTTTATCCATTTATTTATTATTTGTAAGCAATTTTTATTTAATGTAAGTGAACTAACAACTGATCAGTTATGTAAGTTATTTTAAGCTTTTCAATGTTCTTTTATGCACATTATGTACCTATCCTATTATGCAAATATTTTAATCATTAAGTAAGGTTTGCTGTAAGAAAACCCAATTCTGGGTTAAGCTCGCCGTTGTACATAACCTGTATATTGTAATTTGTGTGTTTATTATTGTTTTGTGTGCAATAAAGAATAAGAATAAGAATGTCCAAGATAAACATCATAATTTTCCTGCCCTTGTCTCATTCTATTTGGGGCCGGCGCAACACATTTCTTCTTCCATTCTGCCCTATGAGACTTCAGGGCATCATTTACTCCTTTCTCCTTCATATCATCCCTTACACAATCCATCCATCTTTTCTTTGGCCTTCCTCTCGCTCTCTGTTCTTCAACATTCAGATCCATCACTCTTTTAGTCACATGTGCTTCGTCCCTCCTCATTACATGTCCATACCAAGACAAAAACATACAAAAGTAATTATGAATTGAAAAAGTCACACTGGAACTTGCCCGGATTTAAACCCACAACCTAGTGCATGAGATACGAAGCCTAACCTCTGGGTCATCACGACAGGTTATAGTATTCCGATGGAAAAGTAATATTTCTGAAACAGCGTTTTTCACCTCGTTCTAAAATGGCTTATTATAATAAATTCAGTAAATCGGCAGCTGCAAGTCAAAAATGCATCATTACCTACCTAAGTTATTGTCTTATAATGTAAGTTACGTACCTTCACTTGGTGAAAATAGACTAGCAACAAAGACATTATTTCAACATTTATCTTTCGCTATAGTCACCTCACTATTCACCCCCTCCCAAGGCATCCGTTTTCTTTGTCATCGTCTTCATCATATCTTTGGTCATTCGGTTATGTACTCTAAACAGATTTTATTTATACTTAATAGTGTAGGAACGGTTCAAAAACCGATAGACAATGTATTCAATTTATGGTTGATGATAATGACACTATTAAATTCGGCGAGGCGAGCGACCCAACGCAAGACCATTCATATAAAAAAAAAAAAAATCTCTTCGTCATGTTCTTGTATTGTGTAGGAGGTTAATATCAAAATTCCCAGTCCCAGAATAATACTCATCATTGTCTACTTAGATTTTCATTAATTAAACGCTGAAACACAATGCAAACCTAAACACAAATAAACATTTGTATAATCAGTTTCATGGACTGTTATTTCGCAATAGTTATTAGAGTTGAACAATGGATTTTATAGCGTAGCGGAACAGTGCCGACAATTTTAACAAGAGAGCGAGTTCGAATGGGTGCCGGCACGCCTCTATTTGAAGCCAGTGAGACGTGGTGTGGTAATCGCATCATGGTATGCCGACAAGCGGGCCGTCACTACACCCCCCTCACCCTCCCCTTACAGACTCTTCACCAAAGGTTTTTCAGCGACGCGACAAACCATTATGATTCTATTTTCATGGCAATAAGGCTCCCCACAGAAAAAGATTTTCATACTAATAAGCTTAAATGAAAATTATAACACCCATTGTTGTGGAGGTAAATGGAGGTTTTATTGTAAATGTTTTCAGTGTTTTTATTTATGAGATTACGTATCGTAGTTCCACTATGCTTGCCAATTAGAACGAGTTATACCTAACTCATTGCAAGTCCTAGGTTAGGTATTGACAAAAAGAGCACTTCTTCAGTTTGGTTTATGACTGGGTACTTTGCGGTGGAACACCACATTTTGCCAACTCTGATTGAGGTAGGCCAGCCAATATAAAGATTTCCAGAACATGAAGTAGCTGGCTAACCCCCGAATACTGAAACGTCACTCAAAATTTAAGTCCCACTTAAATTTAACTGAGACTCAGAAGTGACGTTTGACCATACAAAATCTAAAGTTTAAGAGCTGCTCAAATGTTAGGCACCCCCACATTTTGAGTGACGTTTCAGTATTCGGGGGTAATGCTGGCACAATTTGACTTCGACGATCACTGGCACCTACCAATATGTCCTGAGTTCCTGACAACGATGACATTTAGTACCGAGACATGGACTCTCACAAAGCCCGAATACGAGTTACACAAAGGGCCATTAAGCGAGCCCTACTTAACCAAGTGCGTAACACCGAAACCTGTCGTCGGACGAAAGTCCATGACGCCGGGGATGGGGCAATATGCCTAAATTATGGATGGTCAGGAAATCTGGCTGGATTCGGACACGGCCGATGAAGTTAACTTTGACCGAATATTTGCCAAGGTTGCGCCTACGATGAGGCCGTCCAAAAGCGTCAAAGCCGCGGGAAACGGATGGATGATGGTCGTACAGAAAAAAGAGAAGAAAGGGGAGGCTCAATAGTGAGTGATTCCAGAAATAATGATGATCATTACCTAAATTAATTTAGTATAATTTGTATTTAATGTACCCGCGCAGGGTCTTTTTATTGATAAATTTTCTTGAAAATACTTTCTTAGAAATACGAATAGGTTAAAAAATATAACTTGAAAAATATTTTTATAACGACAGCTGATTACGCGATAAGAAAAAAAAACTCTTTGAGAACCTTACTGAGAACTTTGAAGAAAATATGTTTTCCATTGAATTCATAAAGAGATGTCCGGCAAAGAGTTATGTGAAAGGATTAGGGAAGGAGGTTCTACGGCGCAAAAGGCTTATCTATGGACACCCTCCATTATATTCAAATATTTTTCTAGTGATATTTTATTTTACGAGTAAGCTCTGGACGTAAAAGAGATATCTTTGATCTCAATTCTCCAGAAGAGCTTATTATATTATTTTTATTAAATCTTTAATGTTTTCGTAAATTTTAGAAAAAAAAAATGTAAGTATCTTCTTTAATAAACTTCTTTTTTTTAATTTTATTATATTATAATATATATGAACTGTTATTTTGTTAGCTTATAGTTAATTATATTGTGCTGTGGTCTCCTGTAAGTGAAGGAGTGCATCTACGTGATACTATTGTCGTCCATAATTTAAGTTAAATGATCTGTGTAGGTAGGTACATCTTATGTTGGAGATCCTTAATAAATAAATAATCAACGAATTAATTTTAAAATATATGTATATTTTTAAGAATTGGAATAACACCGATCTTTGGTCTTGTCCGTATACCCGGTCTATACTAATGAGCCTATGTCATGCCAATAAACAAAGCGAGTTATTCAACAAATTCTCCATAATTTGGTTTAAAATAGCTTGCCAAATAATTCGTAGTACGTAGGTACTACGAATTATTTGGCAAGCTATTTTAATAAATTTCTGTAGACTCCGTCGTAGACTGTGCTCTGTGCATCGATTGATTATGATCGCTAGAGAATAGTCATATTGACTGGCTGTTCGAACCTTTTTTCAGTTTATCCTTCATACTAAAAGTGGTGGTTAATTATTACTTATTTAACTATCGACACCACTATCAATAGGTAGGTACCTAAATCATATTGTGAGCAAGTGAGGTAATTTTATAACGTTTGGATACCTAAGTATTTTAGTATTTGCTTATAAGTACAATGACAATACCTTCAAAATAAAGTCAGGTTTCATTTTGGATTCAACAACAAACATTGCGTTATTAAATAAATATGGAACATAATAATAAGCATTTAACGCCAGCCCTTCGTATTGTTATTAAAACTGTATTTCACAATTATTAGGGTGATTTTCCACTATAGTGCTATGCTACGTTGCCATAAATGCTTTAACATCCACTTATCATATTCATTGGTGTATATATCTGAGCACTGTTGGAAACGGTTTCAACTAAACATGATTTTTATACGAAGGGATGATCGCGAGTGTCGTAGCTATATGCGGAACAGTGACCCTACCTACAGCTACCTAAGCACGAAGTCACTACTCACCCCGTTACATAGCTTAGCATTACTAGAAACGGTCAGATAGCTTCGTAGCTCACATCCTCGCCGCATAGCTGTATATCATCTCACATAGCACATCTCTAGTGGAAAATCACTTTTAGGATGGTGTTTCCTTCACCTCCGCCTGCGAAGCAGTTATGCTAGCGAAGTAGGTGGCGGAATACTTAAGGGAAAAAAAACCTCACGTTCTGCCGCCACGGGAAATGCACCGTCCTTCCTTCTAGTTACGACAGGCCGCATCGTTGGCGCGTTCGTGTTCCATGCACGCCTCAAAGAGATAGAGGGCCTATATCTGCCAGGGGTGCGAGTTGATATGCCTCGGCTCAGGAACACAAAAGGCAAGGGAAGTTACCTGTATGGATGGGTTTTAGTCAGTACAAGTCTGACACTCTCTTCCACTCCGTAGGTATATATATATATATATAGTCCAGTTTATAGACTGTGGCAGTCGCTCCTTCTAAAATTCTGGTAAGTATTTAGACTGAAAGTCTATTGACTTAGCCGTACTTCGTTTCTTTAAGTCTAGAGAGCATTAGTAGATATACACTACCTACTTATAATTACGATATTTTCAGTATTACTAGGCAAAAGTGTAATAATCGTTTAGTATCGGGTGATGAAATAATTATGGTCAACGCGACTGAAAAATTCTAGTAAAGTGCGCAAAAAATCTTAGTTTTTCTACTTGGCCACTTGGCCTACCGATTAATAAAGACGGGGTACCTATTTAAATCATAAATTCATTCGCAAAAAATGTTTTTTGAAAAACTCATCTCTAAAGATTCAAGTATGGCGCCAAAGTCTAAAGATGGGAAAGCCATTCATTTCGTCACAAAGGAATAGCCCAACTAGGGAGCGCAGATCGGGATCTAAAAAGACTAAGATTTAAAGAAACAAGGTTACGCTTTAGTTTGTTGCTTTGCGTACCACCGTCTCTGTGAGCTAGGTGACATTCTAATCTAATTACCTACCCTGATACTTAAAACATCCAACAGTAAGGTTTTATTTAGGTGTTGCATGTGCCTGTGTGTAGGAAAACGAACCAAATGCATTGTTTTGCATCGTTTTGATACGTTACATGCATGATTTTGTCATTTGACCAGAAGCCCATACTTTTCAGTTGTTTTAGCAGAATTATCTCTTCTATCGTTGGTCAAATCACAATAATTTTGATTTATAAAAACTTTTCTCGAGTTAAAGATAAGGATCGATCGACCTATGCGCACTCAAAACTGCAAATTTCTCCATACAAAGATTTTCTGCAGTTACGATTGTCAAGATTATCCATGGATGATGAATACATCTTTTTTAACGTAAAATTTGATGCTAGAAGCACCCCTAAGGCTGGCTGGTCGCCTTTTGTGGCAACGTTAGGGTGAGAATGTAGGTATTAGATAGAGACTAGGTAGATATTAAAATACGTAAGTATAGCTAAGTATATACTTACTTGTTGATTAAAAAAAACGGGCACTTAAGATTTTTCTCTACTTCAATAAATTTACAAGAAAGAGGTTTTATTAATTTGACATTGTATTGCCATACCTATTATTTGAAGCAGCCTGGAATGATTCCTTGCGTTATACTTAAAGTTATACCTGTGTTAAAATTATCAAAAGAAAAATAATGAATATTGTAAAATTGATTTTTGCTGATTACTAATTTTAAAACTTTATATTTTTTTAAAAATAAATAATTAAATGTAATTTTTTACACACACATAAATACCTCATTTTGATATGACTGATAAAGCGATAGGGGCTAGCAAAATAAGGTATAGCCCTTCTTGAGGAAGGTTGTTCGCAAACTTATTTGGCTCAGCGGCTAAATGTGAGTCCTTCAAAAATCCAGAGGAGAGGACTGGGCAACGCTGTCAAGAGACCGGTTCGGACAAAAGAAGACCAGGTTCAGGAAGAAAACGATGCACAGAATCACGAGATGACCGCTTTTTGGTGAGTAGAACGTAGCGGAATGGTAAGTCGTCAAGGGTGGAAGTAAAAAGAGCTTTGAAGAAGTAAGACGTTTAGAAGCTCCTTTGGGTCAATATCAGCAGTTACCGCCCGGCCTGGGGGCCTAGACAAAATCCAAGCGTTTTCCGCACGAGCGTTTTCCGTTCACGCTAAGGACTTTACGTTAGCGTGCCGAAAATGGTAGACAAGTTACAAATGGAACGCCAAACGCTCATTCCGCAGCGTTACCCGAAACACTCTATAATTAGCCTATGGAATAGTGTATAGTAAATGGCACAGTGACATTATTGCGTTTAGTGTCGCTGTCAATGTCAAACGCACAAACGCGCGATAACAAAATTATTCAAAAGTGTTGTGTGTGTTGAACTATTTGTAGTGATTGAAGAGTGTTTTTTATTACAAAGAAAGTAACTAAACATCTTTAAATAACATTTCAAGTAAAAGTAACAACTATGATCTAGTTAGTATCTTTGAAAAAAATTAATATAAAAAATTACTGTTAATAGAAAAAAAGTTTTATTGCGATGAGTATTCAATACATTATTTTTTTTAAATTTTAGATGGAATCTAGACTTCGTGCGAGTCCCGAGCAATTTAGTTTGCTAATAGAATTCATGAAAAGGCAGGCTTTTTCCGATATTTTTTCATTTATTCCAAACTATTCCCATTTTAACTAGTCTTGGACCTACTTGAGATTATGGAATGCGTAATGTAAACAAGCCCACAACGGTGCTCTTATATGATTGTGGCTCTTACATTTGTTATTCCAATAAAGATAAACTTCATTCCAAATCTTAACACTTGTTTATTAGATGTGGTATTAAATTGCTAGTATCAAACTTTATGTTTACTGGCTCTTATTCTCACTAGACCCTAATCTTATGAATTCTATTTTTAGCCATGGTGATCTTTCAAGGTCGTACCTTACCTTGAAGTAGTTATCGTGAACGGTTGTGGCAGGAGTTAGCAGTAATTTTTTAAGAGCCTTTTAATTAAACGCGAAGATCATCACAAAGAGTCCAAAAACTTTGTTTATCTAATCTAAAGCAATGAACAAATTCCAAATCCGATATGTCCACAATTTTCTCCAGTTTACGACCATTTATTCTTGTTTGACGTGTTTGCAATGATGCTTCATTATTTGCTTCCCAAAACGATCTCAAAGAATGCATTTTTACTAAAGAATTTAACTAAAACACACTCTAAAAGTTCACTGTTTACTCCTTCTAATGGTTAGCGTCAGGGTCCGATCTCCCGCTAATAAAGCGTGTCACGGAAACGTCAAAATATCACTAGCGTTTGTCAAAAGTGCCACTTGTCTACCATTTAGGAGAACATTTTTAGCGTTTGCGTTTCACGCTCACGTCAGCTTTCCTTTCCGCATAAGGAATAATGACTTTGTCTACCAATTTAGCGGCAGTCACGTGACATCTGGTTAGCAAATGTCAACTCCATACAATTTGATTTTTCTGTTGGCGTTAACGCTTACAGAAAAGGGATTTTGTCTAGGCCCCCTGGTGCCCTAAGTTACTCCGTGCACACTGCGTTGCTTTTCGGTTCACTCTAAAGTTTAGAGCGAACCGAATAACAACTGTATTTCATAGACTCTAGAGGACTGGAACAAAGTATTGTTTACAGATGAAGCTAGAATCTCTTTATGTGGAGAGGATCGGCGTCAGCGATAGCTGCGAAGACCAGAGGAACGCTATGCGAAAATGTGCTTTGAAGAATCCTACATACAAGAAGTTACGGACCATCGTTTAGATTGGCCACCTTGAACTTTTACTTTAATCCAATTCAGCATGCCTCGAAAGAGACAGATAAGATCAGTACCTACAACTTGCTCCACAAAACACCAGGGAACTAAAACAATCATTGCAGACAAATGGAAACGAATTCCACTAAACGTTATTAAAAATATCGTGGAAAACGATGGTAAGGACGCAAGTTGTGATTATGGTTTTAACTTTTATAACTTTTGACGGCACAGTTGGAGCAGTGGCTGACCGATTGACTGCTGCACTGCATGTCGCGGGTTCGATCCCCGCACGGAACAAATATTTGTGAGACCTACAGATAGTTGTTCCGGGTCTGGCTGTTTGTGTATGTGATTTTAAATGTTTGTAATCGCACCCACGATACAGGAGAAATCCCTAGTGTGGGGCAACGTTTGTTTTAGAAAACAAAAACAAACTTAATAAAAAAAAATCTTCTCTTCATCTTCTTCTTCTTGTCGTTATTGTTTGGTCGTGTTCATCGGTTTTATGGAAAATTTGTTTTAAAATGATTACCTACATGCAAAATAGTAATAATAAATTACACGATATAAGTACTACTACTAGGAGTACCTACGTCAAACATTTAAATTTAATTTAATTAGTTTTGAATGACCCTAGAACGTGAATTTTCTTACGTTCCAATTTTATTTTCGAAAGCAGTGTTTATTGCATCCATTCTGATTTTTGTTTTGCATTTAGTCGTCCGCTGATGAAGTCTATTAACATCACGCTACGACCCTTACTGAGCATAGAAAAGAGAGGGGCACAGCTAATATTAGGTTATATATTTAAATATATGCCTATGAAATACCATCCTTTTTATCTGATGTAATGTCACTCTCACAATCAACATAAATGACTTCTTTTACTGTGTAGGTTACCTTTGAACTTTTGTTTTGTTGTTGCAACGACTACCAATTATTTAAAAACTAGTTTTTGCCCGCGGCTTTGATCGCGTTAAATTCGGGGTAAGACAGTTCCCCTTTCCGATTTGCAGGTACTTATCGGCTACCTGTAGTTTTTGCCCTAGCGCCTTAATTAGTGTAATAGCAAAGCTAAGATTTCCCTTTTCTTCCCTCTTTCTCCCTCATCATAATCGGTTTGGCCATTTAGGCGTGAAGACGTAACAAAAAGCATAGTCAAACCTTCTTTCGATCAGGCCAGCTGTCATTAGGTATATAAACCTATTCAAGATTTGAGTCCTTTTTCCCCCACAAAGCTCCTGGCAGTAACCATTTACCGTAAATAACCGTTAATCTAAATACTTAGGTAGTAAAAGTTATTGTATTAAGCATTGCGCTTTCACTCCTCAGAGTATGTGAAGGCAGGAGAGGTCCCTGGTATCCATCTCCACGTCTACCCATGCGCCCTAATAAGTACCTTATATTATTTTTCATGTACTATTACCTACTCTTGCACAGCACGTAACTGAAGTACGTTGCTGTTGTGTATAATTCTTTCTTTTAAAAAGGGAATAAAATCAGTTTTTATTTCATTCCAAATAGAACAGATACTTAAGTATTTAAATAGCAATATTAACTCACAGAAAGCAGCAAGGCCAGCTCCGAAAGCTAACTGTTGGTGCGGCAGCAGCATCGGGCGAGGACACAGCGGCAGCGGCGGCGGCGGTGGCCAAAGCGGGGGCTCCCTGGCCTGCACCTCTGGAGAACCCTCACTCTCACCTATCTCCACGTCAGAAGATGAGTCGCTTTCGAACCCTGTCACGTTCTCCACCACACTGGGCCTTTTAGGCTCCTCCAGATGACCGTAAATACGGGCAAAGAATTTCCGTGGGGACGACGGCCGTGGAGTTTGAAGCGTTTGTACCGTTTTCGCGTCCGTCTGACCATTCTCCTCAACTTCCTCACTCATCGTGGTCGTGATAATTACCGTATAACACACGTGTTACCCGATTACGGGAGATATGTCGTATAGCGTCAGGTGCATACTGACATCCCCAAGGATCTCCGCCCCGCCCCCTGTTCGCTCCCTCTTCATCCCGTACGGGAATACAGGGGTAAGGGTGGGATGGCCAATGAGGACGCTTCATTTTTATTAACCCAGCCCTCTAGGCGGGATTACAAGTGAGCCAAAGTTATTCCTTGTCCGAACTTGGTACTTATTTAATAAACAAATTAGTTAAAAGTTATCGAGATGTAAGTAAGTATTTATACTGGACAGAACGCAAAGGAAACTGTTAGACGAGGCCTATGTCAAAAGGTACACCGAAGTTAATGATATATTGTAAAGTTGTGAAGCACAGAATTCGGAAAATAAAGTCTATTTAATTTTATTTGTAATCTTATTTCATAAAATTATAGGATCTGGTTATTTTAAAAGAAAGGGACTAACTTACCGACATATTATTATGTTTAAGGTAGAATTAGGTTACGTCAAATCTTTTACCACAAAATTGACTCATCGTCTTCCAAGGTACACACGACGACACATCAACCTATACAAAACCAGTTTATGCGGATCTCTCATTGTACTTGAAATCTATGGTGTACGATCCGTTGTTGAGAGAGCAACATAAACTGGTTTTGTATAGGTTGATGTGTCGTCGTGTGTACAAGCACTGCCTCCTTGGTCTAGTAGTGGCAAGCGCTACTGAAGAGCACGAAGTCCTAAGTTCGATCACGGTTCGCGCAAATTGTTATTAGATTTTTCCATCCGGTTTTTAAACATTGTCCCACATTAGGAATATCTCCTGTATCGTAGATGCGTTTACAAACATTTAAACGAACATACACAAACAGCCAGACCCGAAACAACTATTTGTAGGCCATACAGGATATACATATTTGTTCCATGCGAGAATCGAACCTGCGACACGTAACGCAGCAGTAAATCGCTCAGCCACTACGCCAACCGTTTTGTCAATTTGTAAGTAGCAGCCACGGAGTCTGGATTTGTGTCCTGTTGCTGGCAATAGGCTCGCCCCTATTTCACAAACATTACTGGTAAAATGTGGGTGTGCTTGTTAAACACACCTCTACCTAACCTTTTGGGGATTACGTGATATTTATGTTATTCCAAGGTAGTAGATAGTAGGTATGAATTAATCTGCTTTACTTATTTTTCTTTTCGGCCTCGGATTTAATGAGATCGATCTTGTTACTATTTTGTATACACGTCATGAATTCGTAAAATATCTTATTACACCTTTATTCTCCTCTAGGAAACTAGTTTTAAGTACACTGACCGTTTTTCGGTCGCGGCGGTCAGTTTTAGCGGCGATTAGCCGTCGGCCCGGAAGGTATTATCACAATATAAATATGTAGTATTATAGTGCATCAGTGTATGCGCAGGCACAGGTGTATTCTTTGTTTCCTCCCTCTCATAATCCGATATGGGACGGCTATCCGATACGACTGTAGAGAAGCCAGGCACAGGAACAACGTCGTTTCTGAGTTACGGGAGAATCATATCGCAAACTTAAACTTCCAAATACCGGGCTGTTAAAAAAAAAATCCTATGCAAAAAGCCAAAAAAAACTTTTGTGCCAGCCGTGAATGCGAACCTGTGAACTCAGCAGTCGCGCTTGCGACTGGGAGACCAACGAAGCAGTTGAATAAATGAAGTGTGTAATGCTTTCATGTATTATTGATAACGACTTTTTAGGGTTCCGTAGTCAACTAGGAACCCTTATAGTTTCGCCATGTCTGTCTGTCCGTCCGTCCGTCCGTCCGTCCGTCCGTCCTCGCTTAATCTCTGTGACCGTTAGCACTAGAAAGCTGAAATTTGGTACCAATATGTATATCAATCACGCCGACAAAGTGGTAAAATAAAAATTGTAAAAAAATGTTTTTTTAGGGTAGCCACCCTATATGTAAAGTGGGAAGTGATTTTTTTTTAAATTTCAACCCTAACGTGTGATATATTGTTGGAAAGGTATTTAAAAATGAATAGGGGTTTACTAAGATAATTTTTTGATAATGTCAATAATTTCGGAAATAATCGCTCCAGAAGTAAAAAACAATGTGTCCCCCCCCCTCTAACTTTTGAAACATAAGTTTAGAAAATATGAAAAAAATCTGAAAAGTAGAACTTTATAAGGACTTTCTATGAAAATTATTTTGAACTTGATTGACACAACAGTTTTTGTACAAAAAAGACAAAAAGTTGTACAAAATAATTTCTGGACTAAGTTTGTAGTATAATCGTATATGCAAGCATTTTTCGTAACTTTGTTTACATATTTTATTATTCTGAACGTATCTTTTTTCAAACAAAAAAAGAATTATTGAAATCGGTTCTCGTAATCCAAAATTACCACCGAAATTGTACGTCTTTGTATTAATTAGTAACCCAATTCCCCGAGAGACGGCGCTGTAGGTACTTATTACATTGGATCGGGTATTACCGAATTGTTCGGTTGGCCTCATAACTGGGAACACTTATTGTGACGGACGAGAAACTACGGAACCCTACACTGAGCGTGGCCCGACACGCTCTTGGCCGGTTTTTTATATTACTTACCCTTATGATCCATAGAACAGATACCCCACCTAGATAGTATTGCCGCAGTCAAAAACCAGATATTATTTGTAGATATGTGGGTAAATGACCCTGATGTATAAATGCGGACCAAGCAGAAGGAGTAGGTTATGTGAGAATCGAAGCAGGTGACTGTGGTTTCTGCCTACCGCCATAGGAAAAACCGTGAAGTTATTGACGTGACCTATGTAGCTATGTAGATAAATAACCGACCGCTGCGTATGTTCCAATGTCACCATTCATTTATTTGGGGTCTGCAAGTCTTTCTTCTGCGTGATTTTCTATATTTTTCTTTTAGCAATAAGCAAGTATCTGCTACAAGCCATTCAACCACTATGCTCGCAAACTTTTTAATGAGTGACGTTTTAAAAATGAAATATCTTGTCTGAGGTGGTTCGGCATTCTCAATGATTCTCGTTGAATTAAATGTATAAATATTTAGTGAACTGCAGCATAATGCAACGAAATGCTGCGGTTTTAACCATCCTGTGCATATTATTGTGCCTTGCTTTCAACTACACTTTTCCATTGCACAGGGAGGGTTCAGACTTGTTCATAGATGTTTACGGCAACCGTAAGTATTGTATATTTGCTCATGTAGTCATTTAAGTTGCATTTCTCTATATATTAGGTACATTCGATTTTAGGAGTATACAAAACAAAAAGGAATATCGGCACAAGGCCCCAGTTGCAAATTTTTGATGGTTGTGTAGCTAAGCCCTCATAACTTTTTTCTAATGCGTTTAAAAATGTATATTGCTGTAAATATTTGGCTTGGCAATTACTTGAAGATATATTGTTGTAGGTTCACAGATTTGTGCCCGAATCGATCACCGTCACAAACATAAGATGGCCAACGACGCAATTAAAACGTTGGACTCTAAACAAGACGTGTCTAGAAATGCTCAGGCGACACAATGGAACGAAAAAAATTATCTAAGTGAAGAAGACCTTCGTCAATATGAACAGCTCGTGATAATGAAAAAGTACCCCTATTTAGACCTTAAAGAGATTGAATCAAAGTATAGTCCCCCTGACAAAAATACCAGACAAAGTGGTAAGTATGATGCTGGTAGTTACTACGTCGGTGATCCTAGTTTTTGCGAACCATTTGAAGATGCGCCAAATGTTGAAATTACCAACAGAGGTCTCACTGGATTTGCAATACCAGCTAAAATAATTAAAAGTTCTAAATTGTTGGAGACCAAGTTAAAACTGAATAACATGAACGGACTTGTTGACAGCGGATCTAAGCATCACATTAAACTGGCTGGGAATCCGCCTCCTCGCGAAAGCTTCCGTAATGAGATTGTTGATTATGAAGATAAAAAAATAGAATAAACAAAAAATACAGTCTCACATGGAAGTAAAAGAACCTAATATTAGCGCAAATTGTCAAGAAAAATGTTCTCTGTTTTGTTCTTAGTCTACTTTCTCATTCGCCAGGTTTTATTTAGATTCATGCAAGACTGTTACTATCTATAAACCCTATGTAGTTTTATTTTCTCATAAGTATTGTGAGTAAGCTTTAGGTTTTAAGCATTTATTTCCCTTGGGTTAAAGCTTCTCTAACTGGCTAAACGCAGGTCTTATTGCGCTGCCAATTTGAAAAAGTGGATTGTTTGTTTGTTACAGAGGTAACAAACTCAAACTCACTTTCCCGTGAAGAGTCACGCTTTAATGGCTAAATCGATTTTGATGAATTTTGGTACAGAGATAGTTGGGAACCAGGAGACGGACATAGGCATTTTTTTTTAAGAACAGGGTTAGAGGGAGAAAGAGGGAAGAAACGGGAAAACTTAGCGTTGCTATTACAAATCAATAAGGCGCAAGGGGAACTGTGTTACCCCGAATTTAACGCGAGCGTAGCCGCGGGCAAAAGCTAATTATTTAAATGTAACAAACCATTAGCAAATCACCATAGGCCAAAAAAAAATTTTTGCTATTACTGAATGACAAATTATGGTAGTAACTTTGCATATTATTTTATGATCTCTATACTTATTATGTTTTACAAAATAAATACTTTTTACCATTTCTGAACTAATGAATATAGCAGTTGCTGTCAGTGTCAGAATTACAATGTCAAATGGATGTCGGCATTTTGACGTTTTGTTGATAACATCTTTCAAAAGTTTCAACTTTAATTTCTTGCTCAGCCCATAAATATAATAATTTCCATGTCGTCACAGAACAATCGTGCCGTTTAGTGGTATCGCCTCAGCGAATGAACGGCGATAACGTGGGCAATTGATTGTTGTCTCTTACTTTCTTACACTATCAACCAACAGGACTCTATTTTTAATTTCTAGTTTGTCGTTAAAATATAGATGGTAAGTACGTATCTGTCCTTCTGCATTAAACGTCTATTTAAATAGCTAATCCGTTTTTTTCGGTTTGTTATTGTGTCAAAATAAATGTAATTTAAAATAGTTAAGACACTGAAGCAATGTTTGTATGATCTCCAAAAAGTTTATGACAAAAACTATGTGCTGTATTCCTTTCAGAACTATGGAGTTACAGTGCAAAGTACAAAATTATGATTGGGGCAAATTGGGCCTGGAGAGTACAGTTGCAAAATTGCTGTCAAGTTCTCATCCAGACATAGCCATTGACCAATCAAAGCCATATGCAGAGCTGTGGATGGGGACCCACCCCAATGGACCTTCAATCATCATTGACAGGGATGTGCTACTGCAGGAGTATATCAAAGACAATCATGATGCCATAGGTCCTGAAGTGAAGAAGAAGTTTGGTGTGGTCGTACCTTTTTTGTTCAAGATACTATCTATAAGAAAGGCCCTATCTATACAAGCTCATCCTAAGAAGGTAATTTTTATCTATTACAAATTGAGAATGATTTAATGTGTTTCGCTGCAAAGTAATGAAGAATAGAGTAGATTGTAAAACATTTGTCTAAACAATGATAAAGCAAAATGTTATCTAAATATTCACTGCAGGTGTGACCTTCATTTTAATTCACAACAGAGGTAATACTATGTATGGAACATTGAAATGAAAAAGAAGTATCACAGCAAAATAATCTAGACTATTTCAAAGAGTTTTAATGTGCCAAAGCAAAATTAGTTTTTTAGTATTGGGCTTCTTGGTTCCTTTCTGTGGGAGGGAGTGCGCCATAATGTTACAATCACATGTTTTCAACTTTTTGGTTTCTCTGCAATTGGGTTCTTCAGACAGGTTTCCTCACACTGTTTGGGAGTCGTGATGAAGAAATAAATGACACAAACCACGTGCTTCGGTTCAGTCCCATGACATAATATGAACCTGTGGCATGTGGATCCGCCCAATTCCGTTGTACTGTTGGCATCCAGATCAGCATAACGCATTTTGTTAAGGTGACTTTAGTTTAGTTGACTGATCCTATGGCTAAGTGGAGCCAATAGGCCACTACTGCTCTAAAAATTACCAAAATTTTATTAAGCACTTTCAATAATTATTATTACAGGAACATGCAGAGGAACTCCATCAAAATTTTCCAGAAATATACAAGGATCCAAACCACAAGCCTGAACTTGCTATTGCGTTGACACCATTTGAGGCTCTCTGCGGGTTCAGGCCACTTGAGCAGATCCAGAACTTTCTTAAAAGTATACAAGTTTATCATATTAACAGTATTTGATCCCTTTATAAGCTAACAACAGCTCCTTAGATAAAATGCAATAGTTTAATTGGTAAAATTTGAGTCACGGTTGACCGGAGGTTTCTGTATTCTGCTTTTGAATATATTTTTTTTAAATGTGGCAGCTGAATGGCTCTTTGTATTAAAATTCATGCCATATTTTTTTTCTGTTTTTCAGAATTGCCAGAATTAACCGGCTTCTTGTCTAAGGAGAGTGTAGACAGTCTGTTATCACATCAAGAACAAGGTGACAACCACACAGTTCTGAAGCTAGTGTTCCAATCTCTGATGACCAGCAACAAGGCTGTGGTAGCAAGTGCTTTAAAGGGCTTGCTGGATAGACTGGAGAAAGAAGGTAATAGCTACAGATTCTTATTGTAAGAATCAGAAACACCTCTTGTAAAAATGTAATAGGTTAGTAATACCAGCTAAAAACTTCAACACATACATGTTTCTCCTTCTTTTTATTGCTAAAAAGAACAGACAGCATTGTTATATCTAGTCACATTTCAGTTAATGGAACATACTGAAGCAAATTTTGATAATTAAATGAGATGATTTGGCACAAATAAACAAACCTCTCACCCTAAAAGAACATTAAAATTTATGCTCCATTCTGTTGTGAGTAAAAATCATGTGTTAAATGGTCTGCCATTATTTATGCCAAAGTACAATAATTAAATATAAATTATATGTATATATATATACTATAGTAAAGTCATCCAATTATTCAGATGCGGCAACACAGTCAACCCTACTATACCCACTGCTACAACGGCTGCACGCAGACTTCCCCGGAGACGTGGGCTGCTTCTCGCCTTACTTCATGAACTACATGCTACTGAGACCTGGTCAAGCCATATACCTGAAGCCTAACTTGCCACATGCTTATTTGAGTGGAGGTATGTATATAGCTTATTACAGACCCACTTCAATAAAAAAAAAAGTTTGCTTCTAAAACAGACAAAGGCACTAGTATCATTCATTTCAGTTGCTTTAAAGGTTATTTATTCAATATAATGCTGCTTGCTTATCAAGAACATTTCTTTAAACAATTTTTTTCAATTAAAGGGCTTGTTTTATCATCAATAAAAGTGATCTATATGAGGGTCTATGTGCACAAAAATAGTATAGCACCATTAACTATCATATTATTATTTATCTCTTAGTAATTAAGATAACAAACACACTAATTTATTACTATGAATACCACTTCAAAGATTATTATCTAGTTACATAGTTTGCTCGTAGCTTATTACTGTTATCGTATTTGTGTAATTAATTTATGCCATGCTAATATAAGGATATATTAATCCACTTGGATTAATATTTTTTTTTATCGATGGGAAATTATCAAATCTCTAGACTTTTCAAATTGTATGAACTGAAATTTTTCTTTGTGTCTAGTTGGGATGGCAATGTATAGATGGTACTTTTTCTTTTATTTAACTACTATAATGCTTATGAGAACATTTCATTCTGCCAGTCCCGACCTTACTCATAATTGACTATCTGTTACCCAGATTGCGTAGAATGCATGGCTTGTTCTGATAACGTGGTGCGCGCGGGACTAACACCCAAGCACATCGACGTACCGACACTAGTGGACATGCTGGATTATAGCAGCTACGCACACGACCAGCTGCTGTTCAACCCTCAGCTCGAAGACGAGAACTCCTGCATCTGGAGACCACCTGTACCGGATTTTTCTGTTGTTAGGATAAAGGTATGATGAGATAATTACGAGTTAATCTAGTTGTTTAAAAGGATAATTTTATAGTTTTGTTGTCTTCTTTATATTAAGCGTGGTACCCCAGGAGTTATTCCACTAATTGCCAATCGTTACTGAGTCTGCTGGACCAAGACTCGGACGGGGTACGAATACTTCGCGATGTTGTGTGGTATGAACTTCTCCGTATAGACCGTTCGTAATGTCCTACTTTCGTACTAAAACGGCTGAATTGTTGTAGCGACTCTACAATAAATACTGCGACAGTAAGAATACTATTGCAAATAGTACTGCAGCGCCATCTATGCCAAAATTTAAGAACTAACATACAATTGTACATCGCGCCAGCAATGTTATCTTCTAGATAAAACCATATAGAAAAAGCTATTAATAACTGTCAGCTAGTAGCCCCCTAGACATGACACCCCTCTGGTCAGAAGACCCTGTTCTTCATACCCCCTAAATCGTCATTCAATTTAGAATTTTACCTCTAAAAAGTAATGTTGAAAAAAAATGCAATAAGGACCGCCCCATTCAAATCTCCTTTAACACATCTCTTTAGGTGGAAAGCGGAGACTACTACAACACACAGAACCGGCCCAGCCCAAGCCTGATCATCGTCACGTCAGGAGAAGGAGAGGCTTGTGACACGGAACCCATTCCCGCCAAGCCTGGAACTGTGATCTTCCTGAAGGCCAGCAGACAGTTGACCCTTACTCCATCTGAAGGGAACCATCTTGAAGTATACCAGGCTATTTGCAATGTATGATAGTTTGACAACAATTTAGTATATAACTTTGAAGCTAGTTTACACGTTACTTGTGTTTAGTGCAAATTAGTTTGCTTTTAATTTTTTTTTTAATAGATGTTTGTATGTTGCCAGTATAGAAGTTTGGTAGTTACAACTTCCTAAGTTTTAGAGCCATACTAGTTTCTGAACTGCCTGTTTGAAGTTGATTTTTGTGTCTTTAGATGCGAGAGCCTAACTAAACACTAGACTCGTGTAAATGTGGGCTGTGAATTATGTAGATTACATTTTTTGTACATAAGGATTTCAGTAAAGTTCCTTAGAAAGATATTTGTTATGTATTGAATAATTGATTTTTTAATAAAGCTGTTTTTGTTAAAGGATAAATTTATATATGAATATTATTGGATTTTATTACACATTATGTAGAGTAAGAGTAGCTATAATGAAAGATTTTTTGTAGGCTTTTAGTTTTTTCAATTCAATAGTGATATTTAAATCCCTGTTAATGCGCTTTATTCAGTTACTGATGAATTTCATGTGGAATAATGGTTTGACATGAGAACGTGTCTACTAAGCAAGTGCCTTTTCTATCAATAAAATAATAATTATTTTTATTTTTTTTTTAATACCCCAAAATAGCCAGGTTTTATCTTGTTAAAATCATAGCAGTGATAGCCTAATAGTATAACTGTTGGATTGCCAAGCCATAAGTCACGAGTTCAAACCCAAGGCCCAAGACATCCTGCCGGGGTTGTTCGAAAGAGTTTCCGCGGCCCTGGAATACAAAGGGCAAAAGAAGGTACCCATGTTCCTTCTGGATTTTAGTCAGTAAAAATCTTACACTCCCGCTCGCTTTGCCCAGAGCGACAGAAGTTATTTGAGGATATCACACAAGAAAAAGGCCCAACGTGTACCTACTCACGCGTACTTACTATATATATTAGTACTTACTTACTTTTTTACAGAAACCAAACGTAGTTTGATTTTCATTAATTAACTGTAGGTAAATCGTCTTAATCTTGAAATAGCCAATAACTGTTACAATTTCGACAAGAAAAAAATCTAAACAACCGATAAGAACAATTGATTTTAAATCAGGGTCTAGTCCGAATGCGTAATTGGCCCACAGTTGGCGACCCGATGAAATACTTGAAATAGTAAACTCATTTCACGGTGTCCGACCTTTTTGTCAACCGTTACCCAATGCACGATAATGCTGGCCTATTGATAAATCGTTGCAAATTATTATCTACAAGCAGCTCGCTATGGAATATCCCATTGAAAAAGTTACATTATTGAACTTCCATACAAACTTTTTTCACTATTCAACCCTTATATGAGTGAATCCTTCCATTCAGCTGGGGAGTTTGTTTCGCCACTTCTTCTTCACAGCTGAAACACTAGGAAGTGGCGAAGGGTGGGCGTTTTGGGGGACTTTCTTGTGTTTGACGTTCAAAAAGTGCTGATCATCAGTCTAGTTCGAATAAATTACTTTTGATTTGATTTGTTTCCATAAGCTTCTAAACCATTACGTTTGCATTTTCGATGATTATAGTTTCGTGATAATGAATTTAAGATGTTTGTTATGAAAATAGATAAAACTATACTTTGAAGTATTTCCCATCCATTTTTTCCATATTCAGTTTATAACTCCAACCCTGGGCATGGTCTTCCAATCACACGTCATTATCAAAATTATCAGTCTATTTATAGGGATACATTTCTAAGTGTCCTAATCCTTACTAATATTATAAAAGCGAAAGTGAGTTTGTTTGTTTGTTTATTTGTTTGTTTGTTTGTTTGTTACCTCTTCACGCTTTAATGGCTAAACCGATTTTGATGAATATTTGGTACAGACATAGTTGGGAACCAAGAGACGGACATAGGCTAATATTTTTTTGAAAAAAGTTGGATGTGAGGGAGAAAGAGGGAAGAAAAGGGAAAACTTAGCGTTGCTATTACAAATCAATAAGGCGCAAAGGGAACTGTGTTACCCCAAATTTAACGCGGGCGAAGCCGCGGGCGAAAGCTAGTTCCTAAATAAAAGTGCACTTATCAACCAATGTGACCATTTCGACAGAGGCATGTATCGACACACCGTTAGCGTGCAAGTAGCTATATTAAAACTATCGATCTAGTTCTAATCGCTTGACTGGAATGCCTTCGACGGATATACCTGTCATAAACAAGTATCGTTCTAACATTTCTGCGCTAGCTTGTAAGGGGTGTTAGACACAAGTTCGGGTCGGCAGTATTTGTTGATGAATACAGCCGACCCGAAATAAAACTAGGTACACTTATTTGGCTGTCATTTACTTCGTGCCGATTAGCAAACTCCGTTCGGCATGTAGGTATCTTCGCTGTTTGCTGTGCTGCAATTGATTTATGACGCAGTGCAAAGCCATGCGATATTTTACCGATGTCCACTTAAATTGTATTAGACAAGTCATGCCGACCCGAATATATGTATAGTGCCTGTAACTTTTACCGGGTATTTCATTATGAAGGATCTTGCAACAACGATTATATCGCCTCTTGTATGGTTAGGGAATGCGATTAACGGATAGCAGACGTATATGGCATAGCTAGTAAATCGATGATAAAGTATCTGATAAATGATTTAATTTACTGTGACGTGGAGCGGGTAATAGAAAGGAGATCGACGCCGACTGATTGAAACCTGCAGTGATGCTTGTATTATATGTCAACTTTTGTTACGACATTGGAGCGGGGAGGTGAAATGGTTGACTGAGGATCAATTTACTGGTCTTTGTTACAGAATACTTTGCTCAACAACATTATTTATTAACCACTGAATAATGGACTACCCGCTTGCCAAGTTCGGCATATCTACATAGGTACCTACTTAATTATAATCATTTAACTAATTTACTTCGGCTTTACGTCCATATTGGGGCTGTAGATACTGTTCCTAATCTGATGTCTATAGGTTAAATACTAACCTGTTACTCAACAAAAAGGACAATTCCTTTGGTGTTACAAAACTCATCGTAACTTAAGAGTTGCACATGGAATTTCTACACGCATAGGTACGGACAAATATTTAAATAGACTTAAATAGTTTACCATATTATTTTTTACTATTGGATACCTCAAAATGTTTGAAAGGGCCAGAAGCTGGAGTCGGGTTAAGAAGACGCCATCAACCACTCTTGACTTCTAGATTCGTCAGCAAACCTGATGAACTTTCTTCCAAAAGAATATTTCTGTCTCCTAGGTGTATGATAATCCGGGGTTACAGATTGTTAAAAAAGAGATACCCCGACTCTGGAAACAAAGCAGAGCGAAGAAAATTTGATAATGTCCCATCCGAAAAACAAAGGTAAAATGTTGAAAGTAAACTACGTTTGCATACGTTATTTGATGTTTGGATGTTTATTTGACACTTGCCACAAGAGCTCACAACTTTTTATTTTATCAAAGCAATATAAAAGACTGCGCCAAATATGCCCAGTTCAGCAGACTGCCGAGCAGCTAATGTCCGACACTGGTTTCAACTGGACCTGGGATGGGATGTGTGAAGCTTCTTATTATGATATGAAAATTGAAAAGATTTCTTTTATGTAACTTTTTAGACACCATGCATTTCCAAATATTTACTTGTTTCCTACAGTATTCAGTAAAAAGCGATGCCCTAAACAAGCAAACATTATAATAACCTATCTGTTTATCTTTCAATCTCATGATTATTCAACAATTTATCTCGTCTAGTTATCTTCGCGGAAAATTTGCATTCGTTTCGACCAAGTAGGCCGACCCACCATAATTAATAGGACAGTTACTCAAGATCTTTCTTCATTGTAAATTGTAATTCGCATAGATTGTCTTGGACATAACGCAACTACTTAACTGTTGCTTGAGACATCTCACTTGTTGAACTTTTAGTTAATCTGTGGTCTCTTTGTTTGCGTGTAAATTCTACGTATTTTTACTTGATGAATAGCTTGTTTCGTACGTGGTTCCTGTGGTTACTGTGGTCAAGTGGTTGATGGATAAGCGAAGGGTCAAGGTTCAATCCCTCTTCGACCGCTTTATAAAGTGTTATTTTATTTAGTAAATATGTACTAGCCTTTTCGAGTAATTTGCGTGATTAGCGACAATGGGCGCATTCCTATTTGGGTCTGAAATATAATTATTATAATTGAAATAGGGTGGTGACACCCTTAGGGTAATGACAGCTGATAACAGGCATTATGTTTTGTAATCTTGTTAGCCAATCGGCTAGGTGAGTGAAATACCTACCAATCTATTTCAAATTAAACCAGCCGGTTGAGTTAAATCAGCTATAATTGTTTTACGTGTTATTGAAGAAAATAAATGTCACAATAAGTAAGTCTAAAGTCTGTAATCCATAAAGACGTGTTTACTTACTTGTTATGATGGAGCAATCAATCTGTTTTGACTTGCGTCATGAACGCACCTTCAAGCTGCGGAATCGATGCGAGTGGTCCGGTTGACCCCCAGCTTCTACTGCTGGGTTAATTAACCCGTAGTAGAGTGCAGCGTGGTCAAGGAATCAAAAATTGTTTTGCTAGCTTAATGTTTTTTTTTTTTTATCAAACGTCAATTTGTTATTTAATGTCAACTGATTTCATACACAGTACTTATGAGCTGTTCAATTCTGTATTCAAATTGCTATAAAAATTGGGACCGTATGAAAAGTCCTCCTGCCGGAGCTGCGAGTTGTTCGAAAGAGATACCGCAGTCGCGAAACATAAAGGGCAAAAGAAGGAACATGGATGGGTTTTAGTCAGTACAAGTCACTCCCTCCTGCTCCGCCCTGAGCGGGAGAAGTTGCTGATGATTTTCCATGCCTTAAAAAATAGCAAACCCTGCAACCTTATATTCATACATAACACCTTTTCATAGATCATGGGTACTAGTCTAGATTGAACACTTATAGCATAACAGTCAGAATAACGTGAAGTAATTTGAGTATGAACATGTATAGACAAAAATCAAAGAAACTCTATAGTTTCTTTGATTTTCGTCTATACCTACATATTACAGTACAACTATCACACAGTACAACTATTTGTACTGGGTGAAAAATATTATGGCAAGGAAGGGTCGGCTGAGGTGACGAGTAATCCTTACTTAAGATTATAAAAGCGGAAGTGAGTTTGTTTGTTTGTTACCTCTTCACGCTTTAATGGCTGAACCGATTTTGATGAATTTTGGTAAAGAGATAGTTGGGAACCAGGAGACGGACATAGGCTAATTTTTATTTTGAAAAAGTGGGATATGAGGAAGAACGAGGGAAGAAAAGGGAAAACTTACCGTTGCTATTACAAATCGATCAGGCGCAAGAGCAAAAACTGCAGGTCTGCTTGGTGTGTTATACCGAATTTAACGCTAGCGAAGCCGCGGGCGAAAGCTAGTACAGAAATATGGAAGAATTAGACATACCAATCTCATAAAGGCAGGAGAATGGTGATGAGGATGTGGGTCTACCCAATTTTGCAATTACTTGGTTTTATTGTACTGGACCTGTTATTGATTGGTTTAGATCGCTTCAGAAGCAAACCTTGAAATTCTTTACTGTTCAACAACTAACATTGCTGCACCTACATATTTGAACTTGAAACATCCATTCGTCAGATAGATCAGATATCTCTATATCATGGCTAAATAATAAGCGATGAAATATCGAATCCGTCTTGTTCGCCGACTTGTTTGTACAAAGATATTTCTAAATCTATCGTGATAAGATTTATAGCCGTTGCCAAATTAGGTTTCATTCATTATTATCTATTGTATTCGTTGGTATTGATTCAATCCACTTACCATTATTTGTAGTTCACCGGGTCAGATTGATTTTGACGGTGTCATTGAGCAACTCTTACAAGAAGTTTTAGTGTATTTATTTCTCAGACAACAAATCCTACTTATATTATAAATGCGAATGTTTGTGAGGATGGATGGATGTATGTATGGATGTTTGTTACTCTTTCAAGTCAAAACGGCTGAACGAATCTTGATAAAATTTGGCACAGAGGTAGATTACAGTCTGGAATAACACATAGGATACTTTTTTGCGATAAAACGCGGCAGCCAGGTAATATTATCCTATTGGTCTGTAGATGGTAGTTTACCTACATACCGAGTTTCCTCCGTGTCTCGGAAAGTACGTTAAGCTGTTAGTCCCGGCTGTCAAGTGTACATCCTTGACAGTCGTTACAGATAGTCAATGGCCTAAAAGTCTGACAACCAGTGTTAGCAAAGGATATCGTATTACCCAGTGCAAAATGGCAGGCGTTAGACTGGAAGCCGACCCTAAATAGTTGGGAAAAAGATAGGCAGATGATGGTCGTGCAAGGGGCATGGACGTGCATACACTGTATGTTATTGAGCTGTATTAATTTAATGATGATGCATAGATTTACATAACGGTGCTACTAAGTTATGTGGGTACGTGTGTGCATTGTAGACTATGGGAGAAAACTTAAAATCCCATCACAAACTACTTTCATAAAAGTCTAAGTACCTAGCTAACTATTTCAAAAGAGAGTCACAATGTTAGCAGTTTACCACAAACGTAAACCATGGTGTTTACGTTTGTGGTAATAAAGTTAAGTTAACTTTAAATTAAGCGCGGCATGTGCGGTTATTTAGCGTTGACACTATTTACGAGACGCACGTATGAGGGCTTTGGGCGAGGCCCACGCTTGCATTTACGCACGAAATGCGAGCAGATCGATTTAGAAGGCCCGTATATTTAAATTTTGATAGTAGGGCAAAGATTTCTGAAACTACGTAGCTAATGAACGATTATAATTAGGTAGGGAACCGTGCTTCCTCTTTTTTATGGATAGAAAATCGCGTATAACTCCCCCATGTTTCTTTTTTCGCCCTTTATGTTCCGAGGCCGCAGTATCCATTCGGAAAAACCCGGCAGGCAGTGGCCCTGGCAGGCCCCTCTGCATTGCTGACATCTCTTTCAAGTGCGCGTAGAACAAGAAAGCGTCGTCGAAACGGCACCGTGCTTCCTATCATGTGCAAATTGTGACCGCCGGGGTAATTTATTGAGGGAAAAGTTCTATACTCCACACTCCCTCGGCCTGATTCTCAAAGACCGTTTGCCCTTTGAAGTCTGTCCCAGAAAACAAAAACAAAGGTTAAAAAGGGGAAAAGGTGTTAAGTAGGTACATAGATAGATTGTAATATTATCTCCCAAGAGGAAATGCTGGAGGTAAGAGTGCAGTGGTGACCATATATTCTACACCTACACTCTACTCTTCTAAACTCACTCTTCTCTTCATTGAAAAAGATGAACATTTAACAAGCAGCTAGTTATAAAGGAAAGTCTACGAGTACGTTGCACAATAATGTATAGTTTCAGCTAATCTAACGTCTCCTGTTTTTGCATAAGCTAGTTCAAAGGTTCACCAGGTAACTTACGCTGGACGTACCTTCTCGTTACTTGAGATTGTGTCCTTTTCATTAATAGTCTATAGATCTGAATAGGCCTTCTGTCTATTCTGCATTTCACCACACGCACATATCCGGCCAACCTGTCTCACATGTCGTAAGCTTTAATGGACTTTAATACCTGTACGTATAATTATCTAATTGATTATCTGTTTTCAAACCGCGGCCAATCAGTGTCTTTAAGTTTGATAATCGCAATCAGTTTATAAACATGTTTAACTGTAAAGAAATCATGTTACTTATTGTGCAATTTTGGATTGACATGTCAATGACAAGATTAACGCTTATTTAACTGGAGTACGATGGAATAAGAGCTATATGAATAAAGAAGTGTTCTAATGGCTGCATACTTTTTCATGACATTGCCATTTATTAGGCAGATGCTTAGGTAATAGCTTAGTAGGGTTGTTGTGTCTGTATACCTATGCCGAAATTAATTGAGGAAAAAGATGGTTTAATCCGCTAAGTCAAAAATGCAAAGGTTTGTCATGTAGTCTTGACGGTGGCGTGCTGGACACATTTTGGCTTGTGGCGGGCAAAAGGACGTGTATGAAATGTATGAAAATGAAAACTTTAAACCCAAATACGGGTGTTTTTATCATAAACGCTTCTCGCTGTAGTCCTTTTCTTCCACTTTTCCTGTTGAAATACCCACCTACCTATAAAACCATTACCCGTCCATTCCCAGTACCACACAGTAATGCCTGTCACCACTAGCAAGGTGTGCTGTTACTGTGGAATGCGGCCAGCCCATCAATCAATGGAGTCCGGCCTTAGGGAACAATCCACGAGTCTCGTTATCTCTCACTACGATCGCTACATTTGCGACATACATACGTGTCGGCGGGCCTTATCCGATCTCACTTTATTATTGCACACGATATTTTGCAGACAAACAATCAGGTAATGGGTTGATCTCATTTAAATTATCTGATTTGGTCATCGTTACTTAGAAGTAAGTATGTATTGGTTGGAATTGGGTGGACAGGCTGGGTAAGCTGGCTGAAATATCTTTAGAAATGGAAACTAACATAAGTTTCTTTGGCAAGTTCGCTTAGCTTCAATGACAAGATATCAGTAAAATTCATTCCTTCCGTCATATAACTTCCCATATAAGTTATATATAATATGTTGACGGGTGAAGTGTCCGACTTTTACTGACTAAAACCCACCCATGTTCCTTCTTTTGCCCTTTATGTTCCGGGGCCGCGGTTCTCTTTCGAACAACCCGACAGACAGTGGTCCTGGCAAGTTCCTCTGCTTTGCTGACATCTCTTTGAGGCGTGCGAGGATTCAGGACTAAAATTCATGTTCTAAAATTTTTAATTATGGTATTTTGAAGACTGTAAGGATGATATGATTTACCATCTACATCTATCTCAGCAGAATCACAACCTTCATACCAGTAGTAATTGTTAAACATAATATTAATTTAGACATAGGTCTTTATCAGCCTGGTGAAGCCCTGTTCTTATCACTAAAGTAATATAAATCGATGGTATCCGAAAAGGATCCGCAAATAAACTAAGTTAAAAGCTCGATGGTGATAGTGACTAAAACATATCAAAATACAAATTAGTTTACCTCGAAAACTACTTTACCTTTGGACTCCGTACATTCTCTTTGCTTTGAATTAATGATACATAAGCCACGCATATTACATCAGATGTTTTTGAGGCAGAAACTGTACTATTCCGGTTACAAGCCGCTTGAGTTGAAATGGACCTTATTAACTTACTCTCTAGTGATTAATTGCCGCTTCACAATTGTTATTATGACGATGCATTTGAATGTCGTGACGTACTTTCAGTGTCTATGGTCACAGATAATAATAACATGCAATACTCTATGGTATCCGTCAAAGGGCTGATGACTTCCTAGTTACAGAGTGGAAAGTTATGTATACCTTACTTCCCTATCCGGATTTTGTTATATGCTCCCTAATAAATAAATGTAATTTGATTATCAGATTGAATTTCTCAGTAACACGTGATTGCAAAAAGTTCAGACAGGGGACTCAAACATTAAGGGCGAAGTGGGAGTACTATTAGGGACACCTCAACTGCAGATGTGTGTTAACGCTTATATGTAATGTGTGGACTCCACACATGATTTTGTACCTGGGTTTTTCACTACTCGGATGTACAAAAAACAGGGTGACAGGCAGGGAGCAGGGAAGGTACAGGATGTAAATGAACAAGTTTTCTGATACTGTGTTGTAACACTTTGTAAACGGATTACCATTAGCATTTTCAAGAACACCAATACAATCTATCAATATTGTCTTTCACCTGACCATTGCAAATCTTGTTGTCAAAGACAAGGGCAATGAATGAAGATCATTATCACCAATTGCTTAACCCTCAAGGACTTGAAATAATTAATTAAACTAGTTCGTCTCTTGTGGACAGTTGTAAACTTGACATAGTGTTATGATGACATAGTCTGAAGCCGGTTGAGTACCGTGTCACACCACATCACCGGTTTTGATCCGTGATGCAATGTAATTGAAGGCTTTACCGATATGTATAGCATGATATTACAAATTATAATACCCAGTCGACATGTCTAATCCTATTATATCTACAGATACTGTATCATTCCACACAACACATGAATTTGGATAAAAATACTTGTTCTCTTGTTCCCGGAGGTTCTCAATTCGACTGTATTTTTTTGTATGTTTGTTTGTTTTCTCCGCCAATTTTGGGCAATTTTTCAGAATTATTTTTATACTCGAGGTGTTCCCATATCAATGTAATATATTTTTGTTTATTAACTTTCTTCTCAATTTCTGTTACGGAGAAATTGATAGCAAAAGTTCCAACTTATTCACAAATTTTATTTAAGATCTTTGACCCCTGTGGTATTGAATGCATTCATCAGCAGATTGTTTTGAGTGCGTTACATTGAGCGCTACCATAAACCGTGATGTTTCACTGTTATTTGCGCAATGTTACTTAGTTCAATGTTCAGTATGCGTGGTTTACGACTTCGCCAAGAGTCCGTTTAGATGCACATCCTGTATTATTATCATATATTAAACAGAAACTGAGTTGGTAACTGACTAACTGTTGCTGACCGACTGACTGCGACAATACTTTTCCCAAACAGCTGAAGCTAAATACTTAGTCCGCGAAGAGGTGCACCAAGAATCGATTTGAAGTAACTTCAAATATGAGCTGGGCAAATGGAGGTAGATAAAATATTAAAATAAAATGCGTTTAGACGGAGTGAAATAAATTACTCCACAAATTTCACTTTAATTAAACAAGTCAATATTTCCAAAACAAGACGTAATCAAATTGCTCGGTGCTTAGAACGGGTTTAACCAAAAGCTGGTAAACATAAAATATGTTTCCCATGTCGTATTTTATGTAATTTGCACACCGATGTTTATTAAGCAGTGGGTTTGAGAAACACTTTATTTGCATGCACGAATGTTTGACGTGCTACGGTAGATATTCGTAAGGATATAAATCTTGAATGCCTGTCATCCATTATTGAAAACCACAACGTTACCAAACCAAGTAAAACGGTATTATAGTTAGTGATAGCATGGTGCAGCTGGTTAAGGATAGGTCCTAAAATTCTCGTTTTGGGAGTGAATAGGACAAAAGTCTTGAAATCCATTAAATATCCAGAGCATCCTCCTTCGTTTAAAAGCACCTGCATTGCTTTCTTTGCTTTCCAATTCAAGCTAAATGCACGCATTCCATAGGCTTAAAGATATTCCTAACTAGAAATTGTGAACAAGCAAGCCTACTAAGGATCCTACTTGAACATCGCAATGCTTCTCTAATTCATACTCCGAATACGTTTAGGTCTACTGTATATAACTTGTAAGATATGGCTTCAAATCTTTTAGGTCAGCACTAAGGAGGCTGTATATATCGCTACTTTTCGATTGCTCAACCCATGTCTAGACTCGCTGTACTCTATACCTCGTTACTTATTGTCGCCCGCTCGCTCGTTTATGAAATGTTCAGTTATGATTTACGAAGAAGCACACTGTGAATGTAGGTATTAGACAAACGTAATACAATCTTAGAAGTGGCATTGGTAATTATTTTAAAGATCTTAGAGGTAAAATATATTAATTCTAACATTTAAAACTAGCAATGTATTTTAACGCCATTCATCAGTTTGTACTATTTATGTATCAGACCATATCGCAAAAAGTTAAAAACCAAAAGAAACTAAAAAACAAATAAATTTGCTCAAGGTTGTCTCTTTGAAGTCCAACGGTAGATTTTATCCCAAGTTGTGTTAAATCAAATTTATCAAAGAATGAATCGGCTGCGTGCACGGCCATGGCGGGACCACAATTTTGACAGATGCGATTATGAACCACTCATGCGCCGATCGTATCAAGATGCCTGTACCTAAAGGGAATATTATAATTAGAATAATACTGGTTACGCCCATGCACGAATATGATCCAATTTTATTACTGCCAGTAAATATTTTAAATCGTTCAGAATGTTTAATTAGTAAAAGTGGATTTCACCAATGAAAGTGAGATTCAATCTAAACGACGTTTAATAGCAATTAGTGACACAATTTCCATATATTGACACTGACAGTTATTGAACGTTGCATTGATGTGCTGATCGCGTTAATTTTCATTGTTTATCCCCCGTTATAAATCCGCCATGTATTGTCTGGGAACTAAGTTTAACAAATCCACAAAACACGTCCAAATCAGTAGTCGTGTTCGCCAATAATTGGGAGTAAAGAACCTGTGACATACTCAGACAGTTGCACAGTAAACATGGACATTTAATAGACATTACACATGGCCATATAGACATAAACTTGTCTCTCCAATTATCTATTATGTTTGATTGTTATCAAACTTTGCTTGGATAATTCGAAAGGCTGGGCTTGCAGCTCCGCCAATTAGATGCAGCGAACTAAAATAACTGGCTGCTTTTTTTTCTAGCTCGATATATATTTTAGAAAAGTATCTACGGTGTTTTTTAAACGTATATGAAGTTGGCGATAACCAACTCGTCACGAGGTCAAACTAGCATGGCCACCGATTTGTCCAACATAGAGCCCCTATAATTAATCACCCTTTAAACCAGAACAGCACAATAATACCCAAATACATTAATAATAACCATACGTGAGGGTCACAGAACAATCAATCAATACATTAGTTAAAGCACGCGAGAGCAATTTTTCAAAGCCTGAATAACTATGGTAGTTGATCATTAATATGGTAGAATATATTGTCTTATTAGGCAATTAGTCAGGCTAAGGCCATACGCCTGGGCATGCCGTGACCCGACCACTTACGAAATGCGCCGACCGCCTACGAGCCGCGCCCTCGGTGACAACCCAGCACACACGTGCAGTTAATGATCTATATGAACTAATTGTTAATAATAAGTAGGTGTATTAGGTGTTGTCCCAACTGTCCAACGTTCTCGTTGCCCGATGAATTTAAACATACAGAGATCTTCAGAGTGCAAATCGCGCGAGCACAAATGCAGATGCAGAACCTTGTCAGTTGGAACGTCGGGTTAGCTAGATGCAGTAGCTACCGATATACTCGTTCAAAAGTTAAACCTATCGCCTATGACTTTAACGGACAAGTCTGTCTATGATTTGAAGAATAAGTGTCCAGTGTAACCAGAGATAGGTCCCTAAGAACCATATACGTAGAGTTATATTTGTAAAACTTCCTTCTTCTTATTTTCAGAAGTGATTCTATTTCCTGAAAGCGTTCGTCGAACAACCAATTTTTTTATCTTAAATAAATTATTCGTTATAAGCCAAGGAATACTGGCACTTAAAATGAACATGAATTAATAATTGTAATTATTAGCCTCGATAAATCGGAAATGGTTTATTTTGGTCATCAGACGATATGAGGACAGCTGTTGTGTATTCTCACCTCGCATTTAAAGAAAAAGGTCATTATTACTCCATGTAATCATGCTGTAATAATGATCTGTTTACAAATAAAAGATCAATAACCAGATCCAAGTTAATAATTAAAATATGTCATAACTGTTATAATAACCTTTAATTTTTTTTTGTAAGGTCTAAAGCACAAAACCTATTTTGGAAAAGCCAATAAAAACGTGTGACAGCTATGCGGAAATTTAAAAAACGTTGGCCCTGTTATAGGATTCGAAACGTAGCACTTTGTGATACGATATTTATAAATAAATAACGGATACGTAAGAACAAAGACAAGGTTACTTACACATGATACCTTGATTCGTAATGCGTAAGAGTTCATTTCTTATCCAATGATGGACAGAGAATCAAATTGCGTAAATGTAGGTCACAATTAATTGACATAACATGATGTACGGGTTACAGATATTAATGTTCCTCATATGCTAAAGTTACACAATGAGCCTCTTCGTTGTAATGTTACAAAAATATTCGATTTAGTACGTAATGCTAAGACGAAAGTTTCACGAAGGCTTGTTACTCGTTTTGTTTTGCAATTGTTGCGGAATTTAGAATGAAAATTATAGTCCAATCAGGATTGTTTCTCAATGACATTGGTAAAATTTAATGTTTAATCGACGAATTATAGCGAAGCATAGATTCTCAATTGGAAGGCAACTGAAAGGCTGGTCGATGCCTCCCTCCCTGCCCCCGCGCGTTTATCGCGGGTGCGCTCGCGACGACCTTCGCAGTCATATGACTCCGGAGCTTCGTATTGATCTACTTTTCACGAGCTCGCATCTCGCAGGCAGTACGCAATTATATGCCCTTCAACAGGCACTCTAATCGCTGCGAGGAATCTCTACGAGACGCTCGTTGCAGATAAGAATTTACCTTACACGAAACTAGTGATTCGCTCTTTAGTCAAAGGTATTTATTTGTTACTGCAAGAGCCAGTGAGTTCTTTTATTTTGTAACGTTATGAAATGGTACGTTCAACGGTTAGGTAAAGAGACATCTTTTGCGGTCGGTCATAACTTTGGCATTCAGATGAAAGGAGTCCGGTAAGCTAAAGAGCTATAATCACTTACTTGCCGACAAGTTCTGACATTTATTAAGCTGACATTGAACACACTTTAATAACCTTTATTATACTTTTTATTCATTATAATCAGAAGCAATAAGGCGAGATATGATCATAGACTCTTTGGATAAGACTATACTATTTGGTTTTTTACGTAGAAGATATTTATCTAACTAACTTGAGTAATATGCGTGATTATTTGAAACATATTCAATTAAACCTTGATGTTTGTTTTTTATTTTATGACAAGCTTGTGGCAAAATAATAACTGCCGTTCGGGTATCTCTTAACGTTAAGCCGTGCTTTCCTAGGTTGTTCTGTGGATGGGTGACTACCCATTACATACTGATTTTCCCTCGTGTCTGGGAAAGCACGTTAAGCCGTTGGCTCGGCTGAAAAGTATGACATCCAGTCGTACCTAGGAGTATCGTAATACGTAGTTATTAACTGATTTGAGGGGGTCAGATAGGCATTGATCCATGTAATATACAGGTATTCCACTGAATCCTGTAAGTCGGGAAGCTGACCCCAACATAATTGGGAAGGCACTAGGCAGATGATGAGTTGGAACATTTTCCATTTCACTGATTTTGAAGGCCAACATTTTGTACGCCATTGTTGCAAGACCAATTGATATCCTTACTAATATTATAAAAGCGAAAGTGAGTTTGTTTGTTTGTTTGTTACCTCTTCAGGATTTAATGGCTAAAACGATTTTGATGAATTTTGGTAAAGAGATAGTTGGGAACCAGGCGACGGACATAGGCTAATATTTTTTTGAAAAAAGTGGGATGTGAGGAAGAAAGAGGGAAGAAAAGAGAAAACTTAGCGTTGCTATTACAAATCAGTAAGGCGCAAGGGGAACTGTGTTACCTCGAATTTAACGCGAGCGAAGCCGCGGGCAAAAGCTAGTTCACTATAAATCATTTGTTTAAGTAGTCTGCTAACTATGTAAATGTCATGAGGTGTGGGTGTGAATAATGTACATGAGAATGGAGATCGGAGATAGTAACACTATGACTACTTCATTACGATTGTAAGTTCTTTTTTTATTAGCACACAATGGACCACCGTTGCGCTTGCATTTATTACCTAAACTTCGCCATTCTATTTTCTGCCTAGATTTTCACTTTCTAAAATCTAGTAATAATTTTAGTAATCTATATACATATGTATAATGTATTATGTATATAGGAGGAAATCACTGACTCTCTTTTCACGAAATCTCTGAATTTTCAAGTGTTAGGAGTTTCAAATTTTGCATGGGAGCTGCTTTTGGAACGTAAGAGCTCACTAAGACAGGATTTTGCAAAATTCTACCCCTAAGGGCAAAGTTTGTAAGAGAGACTGATTCCTTGGCGGCATATACTTGGATTTTGCATAGGCTTTCTTTCACACTAATAAACTATATACTATCACGCTACCACACTAAGGAGCTGTGCAGCGGGTGAAACCACTGGACACAGCAGCAGTATTAGAAAATACTTGAGTGCATAGAAGTGAGCGCGTTATAATCCACAAATACACGTTAGGTATGAAGATTCAACTCTAACCGAATGCGGCTGAACACCAGCATTTTACATAGAGCGACATTTCATGTATTGATTTTGATATATATTTTGACTTCTTTACATTATTTTGTTCATATTTTTAAATATACCACATACACAACACTTGATGTCGTTTTTGTTTTGCTTTGTAAAGTATTGTTATTACAAGATGCTATTTCATATTCTCATATAATTTATTGTTAGCATAAAATGTATTTCTAAATAATACACATAAAAACTATGATCAAGTAATCTTTAAAACTCATAAAATACGTTCATAAAATTACTAGAACATTCAAGCCGCGGTTTCAGGCTATTTCATTAAATTAACAAACTGTCAAAAGTAGTGATAGATTGCTTTACCATAACCAACTAATCGCTTTGTGCTCATTCTAGGATTGGCATGAAAATGGTAGTTAATTCTTACAAATAGCGAATAATCTATGTTACATTAGATAAAAAAAACAAATCTGTATAAAATAAACATAAAATCACGCCTATAGTGTCAGGCAGGTTAGACAGAGGTATACCTTATAGTAGACGCTCATTGCGCCAATTTATATGTTTTAAGTCTCATGCGATGATCCCATCATCCGGGGCACACAATTAGATTCCAGCTGCTTCTGAGAAATTCCTGATAGAAAATGTCAATAACGCTTTTCACAACCTGGAAATTGAACGCACCTCTTGCTCATGTTACTGCATGTTTGAATTCTCATCATTTGGCTCGCCGGCTTCCAAAAGGTGGTAGTCATAAGACTGATCCGGGGCTACCGCACGATATCCGGCGAGGCAGTGAGCCTCCTTGCCGGATTGTCACCTTGGGATCTGGAGGCGTTGGTCCTCGCGCGCCTGTACGAGTGGCGCGCGGAGGCACTACACCGAGGGGATTCTCCGCTGCCGCGGCAAAAGGCTCGCTGGCTTTGCCTTTTTTATTGAGTTTGTAATTCTCATACGTTTTTATGAAACAAAAATATGATACCTTCTATTTTACTAAGTTCTCCTCGCATTGTCTTCATTTGTAAATTGCACCCGTGCGAAACCGGGGCCCGTCGCTAGTGGTTGATACAATTCGCAACAGATCGTGAGGTTTAAAATATTATATCATAGTTATTTGCACAATGATTTACTTTCCATTTCACGGTGGTATGATTGTTTGCACCTAAGTTAAGATATCTAATAGAAGTTATTGCTTTTGCTCTTGTTTGGTTTGTTCAGGTCAGTAAACCGAAGCTAATGCTTTACTGAATAAGTTTTCCTCTTACAGAGACTTTAGAAGAAATAGAAGAAGTTTATTATACGTAGGTAGGTACATTAGACCAGAATAAAATTCTGCTCTCTCCTTCTAGTGCCCAGACTTAAAATAGAATATATACTTTATTACACACCAACATTCACAATTGTTTTACAAAAATGCTAATAGGTAGGTACCTGCTGCGGTTACAATGGCGTTCTTATCGCCGATAGTGATAACTTTCAGACAAATTTTGTAGAGCTTTAATGTTTTAAAATATAAATCCTTAGAAAGAACGTTGAGCATAGGAGCCGAAGTCTTTTTGATCTTAATGACCTTCATATGTCCAGGAAGTAAAAATAAACTGATCATATCCCTTTGTTTGGCAACCAATTCGGTATCTCCATGCTATATCTCGTGCATTAAGGCGTGTAGGTTATATCTGATGCATCCATTAAGATTTTACACGTGTGATTGCTTTGTGACGTAGAATCGTGCTGCTTTTGATCTTTGCCTACCGTGAGCTTTGAGAAGAGTAAACAAAGTTGGCATTTTATTTCGTATATCAAATTGGCGTTTCTAGATATAACTATGCCAACGTCGTCGTTGGAGATGCATAACAAGAGAAACATGGAAATTATCTCTAATTAATTTAAAAACCATCTAAGATAGATTACTAGTCATTAAATAACTTCCCCTGGGGGAGTGTCTTATACTGACTAAAACCCACCCATGTTCCTTCTTTTGCCCTTTATGTTCCGGGGCCGCAGTATCTCTTTTGAACATACCACAACCCCGGCAGGCGAAGGCTCCTCTGCACTGCTGATATCTCTTTTTAGCGCGTGGCAGGCGTATAGGCTGGCCCTTGAGTTCAATTAAAAGTTCATGAAAGAGCAACCGCGCTTGAAACAATGTAAAAAAACAGTCCAGATTTTACCTTGCCCTCTAAAAATGAGATCATATTTGCCTTTAACAGTAATTGACCTCTTCACGGATTTCAGGAAGTGAAGTTTGAAACTGCGCAAAGAAAGAAAATATAATTCAATTTACCTAAGTTATCTGTTAAGTTGCTGTGATCTATTTTATGCCAATTTAGTTACGAAAATGTCCGATGCAAATGATGTAAACTTCGTTGCACTTCGTGGACAATATTCGCGCACAGTTTGCAATGTGCATTACTACGATTGATGAAATTCTGATGCTCGTGAAATTTCTTGAGGTCTTATGCCGAGTGTATTGCTGAAGTCTCCATGTATTGTGTATTCGTCTATTGACCTGTGACGGGCTGGAACATAGGCATAATATTTCAAAAAAGTGCCAAGCGAAATAACAAAAAAAAATGCAAATTGCGAAGACTAATGACTTTCGTTCTTCTAAATACAAATATGTAGGTAGCTGATATAGCTAGGACTATGTGTACCAATCTGGGTAGTATTCAGATACGGGTGTGATTTTATCTATAATATGTATGTATTTATAAATTATATAAGTATGTATATCAGTTGTCTGATTACCATAACACAAGCTCTGCTGAGCTTGGGATCAGATAGCCGTGTGTGAGTTGTCCCAAGATATTATATTTATTTACTGTCTAATATATGGTTAATGTAGCAAAGGAGTAGATCTTTGACAGTCGTAAAGTGTCTCGAAAATCTGACAAATAATCTTACCAAATCGTCTTACCCAGTACTAACTGGATTGTGGAGGTCAGAGAGACAGTCGCTCCATGTAAAATACTGGTATTTAGCTGTCTCAAGCTGGTGACCTCAACATAGTTGGGAAAAGGCTAGGCAGATGATGTACACACAAACCATAATATAGTATTATGGAATAAAAACCAATAGAGTATAAATCTGTATCGTACTGAACTGCAGATGTCTGTTCTGCTTTTATATCGATCGATGACTAACGAAGACTCATAATAACTAATAAGTACGTCCTATACGAATATTAAAATATTTAGTCAGGCAGGTAGTGAACTTAATCACTATAATTACAAAAATAGCTTCTTTAAATACTAACGAACTCATTAGAACTTAATTATGCAACATGGGTTATTTCATATTTATAACGCACAATTTAAATTGAAATTCATCCCACGATCTAATAAATCCTAGCCGGCCTTGACAGCAAGCTGGACAAATTGTTAATGTGATGATCACGAGTGCACTGATTATATCCTTAATAGAAGACAACTTTAATTTATGGGTGAACATTTAATGGACTTATTTAATTGCACGCTATCAAAAAAAATATTTACCTGCGTCGATGAATATTTTCGACCGAAACGATTTTGTACTATTAGCGAAGATTTAGAAAGAATGTTTTAAAAAAAATTAGTTTGCATTCATAATCGACTTAAACCAAGTACAAGTCGCACTTGCTCACTGAGGGTTCTCTACCCTGCTGGGGTTGTTCGAAAGTCATGCTGCGGAACACAAAGGACAAAATAAGATACATGGAAGGGTTTTAGCTAGTAAAAGTCTGACATTCCCTTTTGCTCCGCCCAGAGCGGGTTTTATTCGATAAATTATGTGTTAAAAAAAAAAAACATTTTAAAATGATGTTAAAAATTTAATGGAAGCTTACTTATTTTCGCACAGTGTTCGTATCGGCAAAGTGTTATCGAGCTGCCAGCATAACTTTATTATTAATTTGTGTTGAAGCGGTTTTATTTATACGCATTATTTGAAAATTTTAAGTGTCTTCCTACTTCCGTTTCAAAAGATACAGCCCTAAGACTGACGGATAAACAGACAAACATTAGAGCCTTATTAATAAAACCTCATTAGCACCTTCTTGGTTTCGGAACTATAAAAAGCACCAATGCATACGTACGTTTAACATTGCTCAATTTCCTATACATGTTTATTTATCTTAACATCAAGGCCTACCGCAAACATAGAAACAACAACCTATCAGTGCATTCAGTATCCACCGTTCTCATTCCACAAACATTTACATATATACAAAAGTAATGTACGTACTTATCCGCAAGATATATTACATACAGCATGTTAACCAAATCGTATCAGCCATTAAGACACGCCTTAAGTTGTAACTCACAGAAGTAGGTAACGAATGTCTAAACCGACAACCATATGTAAGGAATTACGAGCAAGCTAAATGTGAATACAGGTACAATTTTGAGTAATGATTTTATGTAATTGGACCTTTGTATGAAGATATAGGACAAACTTTAGGCAATTAAATTGGTAGCTTAATCTGAAAAAGAAATTCGGGATAACACTGAAAGACTTTTATCGAATTACTAGCTGTGCCCAGCGGTTTCACCCTCTGCTCACTTAGGGCAATGAAAAATAGGTGTTGGCCGATTCTTAGACCTACCCGATATGTACACAAAATTTCGTTTAAATCGGTCCAGCCGTTTCGGAGGAGTATGGAAACGAAAACTGAGACACGAGAATTTTATATATTAGACTAGCTTTCGCCCGCGGCTTCGCCCGCATTAAATTTGGGGTAACACAGTTCTCTTGCGCCTTATTGATTTGTAATAGCAACGCTAAGTTTTCCCTTTTCTTCCCTCTTTCTCCCTCACATCCCACTTTTTTCAAAAAAATATTAGCCTATGTCCGTCTCCTGGTTCCCAACTATCTTTGTACCAAAATTCATCAAAATCCGTCTAGCCATTAAAGCGTGAAGAGGTAACAAACAAACAAACAAACAAACAAACAAACAAACTCACTTTCGCTTTTATAATATTAGTAAGGATTGTAACTGGCGAAATGTGGGTGTAGGTACACCTCTGTCCAACCCTTAGGGGATTTCAGGTGTGATGTTTTGTTTTTTATTGTAGGTAGATTATCTTCTTCCGGAAAAATGAAAACTCTTGCTGAAGAACCTTAAGCCTATCTAATTCTTTAGGTAACAATACTTATATGGCTGTTACGATTTCTTTTTTCTTAAAAATACGTTGCCGCACACTAGGAATTTCTCCTGTATCGTTGACGCGTTTACAGACATTTAAACTCACATGCACAAACAGCCAGACATCGCGGGGATCGAACCCGCAACACGCAGCGCAGCAGTCGAACGCTGTGCCACTGCGCCAACCGTGTCGTCTACGAAATATGCGATCTGAGAGAAGGTCGCTCTATTTCTGACTAATGGTAAACTAAAAGCAAATTCCAAAGACGCAAATGATTAGAGGACACATTTCTACAGCAATTATAAAACCGGTGTAGAATTGCAGATTTCGTAACAACAGCTACGAAATATGTCGTACAATATCATACAGGATTGTTTCGAAGAACTAGCATTCGCGCGTAGGCCGCATTCAGAAAGCGACTAAGACATGTCTTAGAAAAACCAATCATATCTAGCCATAATTTCGCAATTGACTTAATCAGCTGTACCGATAAATTATAAGTAGACGTGATTTTATAGACACTTGCGCAATACTATAAAAACTGTATTTTCATTTACAAATATTATTGATCTTACATGAAGGCCACATACCGACCGGCTATAAACGTACGTACGACTGTATGTACATATGTACATAGTTTATATCCGAAACGGATGTAATGACGGTTAAAAACAAGACCTCTATGTAATCTACTTGAACATTTACATATGCCTCTCACGAATGTATCCCAATTACTCAGGTATTTGTGTATTCGTCTGTGGGGACATAATGTTGCCAAAGATGTTTTGACGAGGGCACAGATTATACGCTACCAAAACTGTACGTGTGTAGTATTAGTAGTTCAATCAAAGTGATGCAGACAATTGAGATACCCCGGCCATAGAACATATAGGGCACAAGAAGAAACATGGGTGGGTTTATTCAGTAAAAATCTGACACTCCCTCGAAGTTATTAGATGATTTCCTATCTGAAAAAAACCGGCCAAGAGCGAGTTAGACTCCCGCACCGAGGGTCCCGTACAACCTTGCGACAAAGACAGCCATATCTTTTGACTGCGTAGACTTTGAGGGTTGATTTTTGCACAGCGTTAAGGGACTATAAAGTTTAGTAAATGGTTTTAATTTCAACACGATGCCCCCACGTGTTGTCGAGATAAAGGGTCTTGACAGACAGATAGACAACAAAGTGATCTCATAAGGGTTCCGTTTTTCCTTTTAACTCTTTGGCTGCCCAGAACTCAGCCTATGAGTCTAAAATACATTGTATAACTAGCTTTTGCCCGCGAATTCGCTCACATTAAATTCGGTATAACACAGTACCTGCTACCTACAGTTTTTGCCCTAGCGCCTTATTGATTTGTAATAGCAACGCTAAGTTTTACCTTTTCTTCCCACGTTCTCCATCAAATCCCACTTTAAAAAAAAATGCCTATGTCCGTCTCCTGGTTCCCAACTATCTCTATACCAAAATTCATTAAAATCGGTTTAGCTATTAAAGCGTGAAGAGGTAACAAACAAACAAACTCACTTTCGCCTCTATTATATTAGTAAGGATTTGGACTGGGCAGCGAAAGGGGGTTTTGGAACTCTAAAAAGGAGAGCAGACAATGAACGTTGGTGGTTTTTAGCGAAGCGACGCGGGCGCCAGTGGCTCTTCGATCATCTTACATAACGCCCATCCGTCTCGACCAAGTATTTGCTCACAACGCGTTTCGCCACTCAGACATGCTCTTACCCAAACTGATTGCGGAAAATAATCCAATAAAATGTGCCAAACCGGAAAAAGAGATCGTCTTACAGCATGTTGGTAGGTACTTCAATGTTTCCTTTCTATTCAGCCAAAAGTATATGAGGTAAAGTATTGATAAAATAAAGCTGTCTGCTAAATGTTTGACGTTATCTAATAACGTAGGTGCAACTCACCCAGTTGCAGTTAAATTATAACCAAATTGGAAAGGATGTATAAATATTGATACCAATGTATACATTAATCGAGTTATCCTCAATTCTATTTAGACTGTGTCTCTTTACATATTAATTTTAAAAGGCGATCTACATACATAATATCGCGCTTGTAATATCCGACAGGTTGGGCAGAGGTGGAGGTGGAGTGTTAGGTAACGAACTGCACATCCGCATTTTATCAGTTACTAGCTTTTGCACGCGGCTTCGCTCGCGTTAAATTCGGTAGCGTCTTATTGATTTGTAATAGCAACGCTAAGTTTTCCCGTTTCTTCCCTCTTTCTTCCTCATATCCAACTCTTTTAAAAAAAATAGCCTATGTCCGTCTCTTGGTTCCCTACTATCTCTGTACCAAAATTCATCCAAATCGGTTCAGCCATTAAAGCGTGAAGAGGTAACAAACAAACTCACTTTCGCTTTTATAATATTATATAATATAATAATATATATGTATATATATATATATATAGTAAGGATGATAAAGTCCCATGTTTTTTTTTATTCATTAGGAGACGAGCCTCTTGCTATTAACTAGGCACATATCTGAACTGTGGCTGCTACTGAGAAGTTTCTGATGGTAAACCTAATAAAACTACCCGTCCAGGGAATCGAACCTAGGACCTCTTGATTAGTAGTCGCGCATGCGACAACTAGACCAATGAAGCAGTCCTAAACAACCTATTCAAAAAATAAACGTAGGTACTAGTCGGGTTGTGAATTGTTATAATGAAAATCTAGAAAATACAGAGTGTAAACCAACCCTTTACTTTACTTATATATATGTAAGTAACAGTAAGCATTTTTTTGGTGAGAAACAACTTTAATTTGGGTGAAAAATCACGTTTTGTGGTGAAACTCAATGTTACTCAGAACATTGTGCTTTTTGATGAATAATTCTTGGGTTAACAATAAAAAGTTAAAATAAAAAAGTTGGATCTTTTTTTTCCAACATCTCCGCTACTAGAAGGTTCCCAAACATGATCTAGAACAAAAACCCGGTCAAGTGTGACTTGGACTGATGCACCGACGGTTTCGTGCAGACTGGCCTGACCAGACTTATACGACCATATCTTTTGATTGTTTTTTTTCAAGCTCCAAGACTTTAATTTCAACTCGATAACTTTACGCGTTCTCGAGATGAAAGGCCTTGTCAGACTGGCAGACAGACGGACAACAAAGTGATGCTATGAGGGTTCCGATTTTTCCTTTTAACTGGGTTTTGAAGATACAGCTGCACCGGCTGCTACAGATTATGAAGATGTTCTCGAAAACTGCTCTAACGTTTCCAACAAGGGTTTACGGAGGCGAAACAACTACGGGACACTAAAAATGATCGCTTCGTTAAGGGTATTTTTACAGTGTCAGGATGGCTTACCGGTAAATCGAGTTCGGACGATCGTGTGAATCGATTAGCCGTGAGTTCAAATCTAACGCAAGATTGTAGACTTTTCCGGGGTTGCGGGTTGTTCGAAAGAGATACCGCGGCCCCGAAACGTAAAGGGCAATAGAAGGAACATGGGTAGGTTTTTGTCAGTACAAGTCTGACATGCCCCCCCGCTCCACCCAGAGCGGGGGAAGTCATTGGATGACTTCCCACCCGAAAAAAAAGGGTATTTTTACACCCTCTGTACTACCTCGGCCATTTATTAAGTATTGCAAAAAAACTGGATCGATCTATTATAAAATCGTAAATGAAACCTGACATGAAGTCTTAACCATATCAATGCAAATCGTTCTTAATATTTATTACCGATATAATATTCGCACTTGACACCACCGATCAAACAAGTTGACATATATAGCAACAAACTTAATTGGTTTACTAATAAACTTTAATTAAACTTATAGGCATCGTATTGACAAAATTATGCATTAACTATACAACAAGCGCGGCTTTAAAAACGATTATACAGATACAGGGTGCAGTGTACAAGAGAACAACAATTTTGTATATATAAATACTGTTTTGTTTTTTGTTAAAGCAGATTTGGTCAGTACATTTGTGGATTAAAACAGCCTCTTTATCAAAATCAAAATAGGATTATAATATGAATTACGAACATTCATAATATTAACTGTATCTGTGTCCATTTTAAGAATTATAACGTTAAGCGGTTATTAGGTCCCCAGTTCCACTTCAGTGTTTATAAGTATTTTTGGGGCCCTAATGCCGTTCAAAGAAAGGCGGTAAATATATTTAAAACTAACTGACGCCTGCGGCTTAGTCCGCATGATGATCGCAAAAAGTATCCTATATGTTATTCCAGACTATAATCTACCTCTGTGTCAATTTTCATCATGATCCGTTCAGCCGCCTTGACGTGAAAGAGTAACAAGCACCTATACATGCATCCATCCAGCCTCAGAAAAAATCCCGCGCGATGACCGTGTTTTTTTACGGACAGCCAGGTAAAATAACAAGCTTATAACTTTCTGATCTTTCATGATAAAGTTCTCAAATTTTTAACATAGATTCTTCACATAAATATACTAGATACGTGTTTCGGGTTTCGCATAAAGTAAAACTAATGTTGTATAATAATAGGAGGAAGTAGGACATTAGTAGGATAGTATTGTGATAAACAGAAAATAAAATGACAGCGTTAGTTCGAATTTTAACAAAGTGCCAAAATATCTATTATACTTCTTTTTCTGTGATTTTGGGCGCCATCGTTGTTATCATTAATAGAGCGACAGACGGCTTTATAATTGTAACACAGTCCTAGTAGAGCTTTGAACGCTTACCGTAAATTAATTATACATATTTCCCTTCATAAATGTAGATTATGTAATAAATATTTACAATCTGTTTGAAAATATAATCGTGATTAGCTTGTAAGGAGGTCTAATTATCCTCTCGTCGACTCATGTTTGTCATAAAACACATTCTGATGTACTTATTTGTCGTCAGCTCTATACTTGACGATAACTAATTGTATTTTAATTGATTACAGTTAGAATATTGTCGATAGCATCGATAATTCAGCAATCGATTTTATTCACACTTACTGTTACCATAGCGGGTTTTCTAACATAAATGATGTCTAATATCTCTTTTTAAATCTGATAAACTAATTCGCCCCACGAACATCATCATCATCTGCCTAGCCTTTTCCCAACTATGTTGGGGTCGGCTTCCAGTCTAACCGGATGCAGCTGAATATCAGTATTTTACATGGAGCGACTGCCTATCTGACCTCCACAACCCAGGTAGTACTGGGAAATACGATACCCCTTGGTAAGACTGGTTGTCCATTGGTTTTCTAACATAAATTATGTCTAATATCTCTTTTTAAATCTGATAAACTAATTCGCCCCACGAACATATGTGACAGTTTAATATCACTGCAAAGATTTGTAGCACACAAAAAATATTTATGACACGGATAAATTAGTAAGACCTCCTTATTTAACCCAAGAATTTGTACATACAAGTTAATTATGATTTCCAAATATCGTATAAGTCAGAAGGTCGGCCTAGCTGCGATTGAATTCAAAGTAATGCTACCAATATAAATTAGAACTCATGTACATGGAATTGAAGTAGGTATATATTTTTTATTACCCGTTAATAATGTATGGATCCAAAGAACGTTTAAAATAAAACGGTCCATGAAATAAAGATTTTTACTGAGGTTAAAACAATTAACTCGCTTATGCAAACTAAATGTAAATTTTCACACTGCTCACACCCAAAAAGGCTTTTTATATGTTCATAATATCATTTTATGTAATTCTTTTTATTAAATTCAATATTTACTTATGAAAATGTGATGCAACAAGCACGGCTGAGTAAGCAATAAACTAGAAAACATGTGCAGTGCATACAACCTTATTTAGTGCTTATTTCTACCTAGATATTCAGGTCACATGAATTTTTAACTGCCTATGACACCTTATAGGTTATAAAATTTAGTGAAGTTTGACATGAGCCATGTAACGACACATTTATAATGTAATAATTGGTAAAGGTGGACACTAATTGGCTCAAATAGTTTGGAAGAAGGCCAATGTCAACGACAGTTGATCACTAAACTACCACTTGCAACGAATTGAAGCCGCACCCATATAGATTTAGATATAATCAATTTTTTAACGACAGGTAATTGACAGGATGTTTAATAGGATGCTAATAAATGATAATACATTTAAATTTTGTGTTTACCTCACGTTTTTGTATCAATTATCCCGTTTTTTGTTCATTTCCAATATCGTGGAGTCATGTGGCTATAGCAATATGTAAATTAGACTAATCCTTACTTGATATTATAAAAGCGAAAGTGGGTTTCTTTGTTTGTTTGTAACGTCTTCACGCCTAAATGGCCAAACCAACTTTGATGAAAAAACTGAGAAAAGGGGAAGAAAAGGAGAGAGAAAGATATTTTTTTTCGATCATCACGAGGGTTAGGGCCTATGCATACCACGTTTTTTAAACGCGCCGTCGACGCGCGTTTGTAGCGATACAGACGCGATACGCACGCAAGTCAGACGCAGCCTGTAGACCTTTGCACACCTGTATAAATACAGACGCGCGTGTGTAGCGATACAGACGCAATGCAAACGCGCGTGTGTAGCGATACAGACGCGATGAAAACGACGAATAATCCGGCAATCGTGAATTCCACAATATTGGCCGGTTTTGAATTTCAGTTATGAAGTTTTCTGTGTCGAAAGGCTCCATTTTTTTGTTCCAAAGACGTGCGGTGCACCAAATCGCTCGATTGCTACTAGCGTAGATTCACACTTCCCTTTCCCTCGTTGCGTTTGTATCGATACAGACGCGCCGGTGCCGCGCGTTTGTATCGATACAGACGCGCCGGTGCCGCGCGTTTGTATCGATACAAACGACAACAAACTGCTCTGCAGGATAAAAACGCGCCGGCGACGCGCGTTCCCAAAAAGCGCGTCGACGGCGCGTTGAAAAACGTGGTGTGTATAGGCCCTTAAAGTTAGCGTTAGCCCAAAGTAACTATGCCACGCGGACGAAGTGGCGTGTGGAAGCTAGTGTTCTTCATAAAACAAGACGACCTAACCTAGTGTAATTGCACAGTATAAAAATAAAAGAAGTCATTACACAGCCATAAAAAGGCATTCATTAAGGTATGTAACTTAGGAGTACTTTGTAGGGTTTCGTACCTCGAATGGAAAAAACGAAAGCTTATAGGTTCAGTTTGTTGTCCGTCTGTCTGTCTGTCTGTTTGTCAAGACCGTTTATCTCGGGAACGCGTGGAGGTACCGAGTTGAAATTAAAACCTGTATACTCAAGTCTGTGATCCCTTAAAGCTGTGAAAACTCTCTAAGACCTAAGTTTACGCAGTCAAAAGATATGGCCGTTTAAATCGCTAGTTTGTACGGAACCCTCGGTGCGCGAGTCCGACCACACTTGACCGATTTTTTCAAGTTAGTAGGTATAATAGCATTCTCTTATCTTGAATATAAGTTCAGTTTGAAAGTAGAGAACATAGTATTGATATTCTGAATGGGTGTCTCAATGAAAGGTAAGTAAGCTATTTAGCATTCGGAACAAGCTGCCCAAGTCAACTAAGACTGCAGCCAACCTTGCTATGCAGACTTTAAAATATGTATATATTGCTCACACACGTGATTTTAACTGTACATTTCTTCTTAAACTTGAGCTGAAGAAATGTGCAATGATTGTGAAATTATTTTTACAAAAGTGGACCTTAGTTCCTAAGCGGGACACCTCTTACTCTCACATTTTACCTCTCGCAAACTAAAATCATATGTAGAAACTTTTCTGTATGGTATACTAGCTTTTGCTCGCGGCTTCGCTCGCGTTAAATTCGGGGAAACTCAGTTCCCCTTTCCTGATTTGCAGGTACCTGCTACCTGTAGTTTTTGCCCTTGCGCCTTATCTATTGTAATAGCAAAGCTAAGATTTCCGTTTCCACTTACTCCCTCATATCTCATTTCTTTTAGCCTATGTCTGTCTCCAGGGTCCCAGCTATCTCTGAAATAAAATTCATCAAAATCGGTTTAGCCATTTAGGCGTGAAAACGTAACAAACAAACAAACTCACTTTCGCTTTTCCAATATTAGTTAGGATTTGAAGACTTACAGGCACGTAAGTATATCATTGACTCAACTGCTCCGATTAACCCACATCAGCTCTTGAACACATCCTGGATTGACGTCCATATGTGACGGACAATGATTTAGAGCTTCCGCCAAATACAACCGAGCTGACAACACAACGTTGATTATTCATTACCGACATTAGCGGTCTTATTGAACGATTGATTAATGATAGCTGGGAGACTCGCGGGCAGTCCCGGGGCGGGATTGCGACACCAATATCACAGATCAACTCAACAGTCTAATAAGATATCGACCTCGAACTACATTGCCGATTTGAGTCGTGTGTGAGCTATTTGAATTACACATGCGAGCATTCAATGTCGGTTGTAACTTGTAGTACATAGATATGGGGGCGGACGAACACCTCAGCCTTACATTACACGCTGCGGTCGATAAGCAGTCGTGACCGGGAGCGGCTATCATCAACATTTTATTGCAAAGAGTTTATTAAACCACGATATGTCGATAGCAAATCCAATATTTCGTAATATTATCGAACTATATTGAAAAAGGTATGCAACCCTGATGAAGACAAATATTTGGAACACATGTCTCTGTTTCAATTCCATTGTCCCCACAATGCTTGTACTGCGTTATCAAGGTTGTAATGGCAGTGTCTCAGCTTGTAGTACATGACAGACTCAATGGCAACCGTCTAATCTGTCACTGTTGACGAATTGATCAAATGACTTACGACGAAGCGTGGATGTGGAATGATCAACGTGTCTCAGAACATTACGTCAATTAGTGCAAATTCGATATTGGTTTTCGTTTAGTGGTTTATCGCAACCTGCTTAGCGAATGGCAAAACAAGAACACCCATCGATCACTATACTAGTTATATATTAAAGCTGCAAGGTCGATGAAGTACTAACAATTCTCACTTATGTTACAAATGTTAATATAAATATTTATTTATTGTTACATTACTTTTGAGCGTGAACCTTAACGTCCGAACAGCTCATGAATGAGATGATTAATGGATGATGATGACTGTTCCATTGTCTGTGAAATTATTAGACGTTGACTTCTGTTTTACGAAACGAGGCATTTTGTAAGTGTAAGTAATATTTGGGCACTGCTGGTCAGGTCTATTAGTCGCAAGGGCTACGGAGGAGCATAAAGTTTCGATTAATAGGTTCAAAGTTCTTAGCATGAGCTTTTTGACAGTAGCACCGAGTCTGACAGACCAGTCGTTACCGATTGGTTCGCTAAACCTATTATATGGGACTTTAACATAACTGGCGAATCATATTATGTAGCATCACCGTCTACATAAAATGAGGAAAAGGTACTTTAATTTTATCTTACGAGATATGTCAATTAAGCTTCAAGTTTTAATTGGCCCTCTCGCTAAAATCCTTACTAATATTATAAAAACGAAAGTGAGTTTGTGTGTGAGCGAAAGTGAGTTTTTAAAAAAAGATTTAAATATTAGGGAAGAAAAGGAAAAACTTAATATTGCTATTACAATAAATAAGGCGCAAGGGCAAAAACTACAGGTAGCAGGTACCTGTAATTCAGGAAAGGGAAACTGTGTTACCCCGAATTTAACGCGAGCGTAGCCGCGGGCAAAAGCTATATAGCAAAAGTTATAATAATGATCAGCTGGATAAGTTCGATCAATGAAATCTCGCCTAGTGGCAGTTCATCCGTAGGTATTTTCAAAGTCAGCCCCAGTCACATGAAACATTACACACATACAGTAAAGTTTGAAACACTAATAAAGCAATAATGTTCATCGTTGTGTGAATAACTGAGGTTCTCATGACGCACCTATTAGTTAGAGTCACATGATGCGATGAAACAGACTCATCGTAACAGCAAGGCCTTTCCTTTGTGGATGGATACTCGCTCCTTTCCCTCGCGAGTGCTCTTCAAAATAATCATAGCTGTATGCTGTTATCGAGTTTGTAATCGTTTGATAACTGACACGCCTGTTATTGCAAAAGGTGAAGAGATACTCCAAAGATGCATCAACTACATGGTCAATATAATAATTATAAATATGATAGTAGTAGGAGCTATTGATGGACTTAAACCATTTCAAATGACAGTTGCAATTTGAGATATCTTTCATCAAAATATTTTTTGTTGCAATTTGAGATATTTTTATCAAAATATTTTTCAACCATGAAACACTATCGTTTTTGACTGCCAAATGGAATTCTGAAAAGGTCCATAACATGTTTTATACTAGTCCACATACTGAAGTTGTAGAGCCAAAGAAAGATAAAATTTGACGAATTTGAATTGACTGATTTTTTTTGAATTGACGGGCCTGTTGGTCCAGTGGTTAGTGGCCCTGACTGCTGAGCCGGAGGTCTTGGGTTCGATTCCCACCCAGGACAAACTTTGTGTGATGAGCATGATTGTTTGTTCTGTGTCTGGGTGTGATTTATCTATAATATGTGTGTATTTATAAATTATATAAGTATGTATATCAGTTGTCTGGTTACCATAACACAAGCTCTGCTTAGCTTGGGATCAGATAGCCGTGTGTGAGTTGTCCCAAGATATTTATTATTTATTTTATAATTTTCTACAATGATGTACTTAATTCACTTAATTCTTAAGCCAATCAGTTAAAGTCTAGAACTTGTTTCGATTTGATTGACAGACTACTTAATATTGGTACAGCCTGATAAAATCTATTAATTGTTATTAAAGCAATATTTCTACTCGTGGTGAAACAATGATTCGTTACATCATTTAGTGAGAGAACTCTAGATAGAGTGACTTCAAAATACAGTTATTAAAGCATTAAAAAGAAGTTAGGATGACAGCCATTAAGTACTTTGGAACGAGTAAAATAGTCTTAAAAAATTAATGATAGTATAGAATGCAGACAGAATTAAAGTAGCACGCAAAATATGCAAATAATTTCAGTAAGTGTGTAACACGGGCAGCTAGCAAAACAAGTAAAAAAGAATTTTAACAATCTTGTAATAAAGTAGATTTTATAAAATGTTTTTGAAAACGTAATATTGCATTGTTGTAACACATTTAAATTGTAGACGTAGTATTAGCTAATTCTTTACAGATGTTGCAAATATTTTAAATTAAATCTAAACCTATGTTTTCGACAAGCGTTTCACGTAACGACTAATATAATAAAAGCTGACTAAAATATAGATATACAACAATTAATTAAGATGTAGATTCATGCAAATTATGTCTCAATTAGCTGCTATAACATTAAAATGAAAACGTCTTATGCAAAGTTTGATCATCACATTAAACGCAAAAACGGATGGAAATATAGTTGACACTGCATAAAAACTCACATGATATGCCTCTTTCTAATTCTATTCGTAAATAGACAATAAATCATAAATATTTATTTTAATTTGTTTCGTTTTTTGATAAAAATACTGTAGCTAAGCGCGAATTCATACGAAAAAGCCACTCTAGGCTTAGGATATGGTTCTATGAAGCATTATATAAGACAGTTCTTCAATTATTTGCAAAAAAGGCTATCTGCTAATCACCTGACAGTCTCCACGTCACACATGATATTTAAAGTAGTCACCCACTCATCCAATTCTTCTCATTGTTACACTACAGTTGTACAACCGGTGGCAATTTTTGCAGGCCAAAGAGACGTGGGGACGTCTCTTTGGCTTTTTCTCTAATGCTGCGTAACATGAAACCAGTCATTAGCTATGTGTGACCATGTTTTATTTGTTTAAGGCTTAAGAATCCTTACTAATATTATAAAAGCGAAAGTGAGTTTGTTTGTTACGACTATTTACACGCTTAAATGGCCAAACAGATTTTGATGAAGCCTTCATCAACACCGTCTTGGATTTTAATATCTTATTTTCATTATCACCGACCCCAAAAAAATTTAAGGATTTTCTCGTCAGAAACAATTCTATAGTCCATATTCCTTTTTTACCATCTCTTTATCTACAAAAAGACAGTTTCGCATTTCTCAGGTATTAACTTAATCCTTTTCAACTGTCACTACTACTGACCAACTATTTAATATTAAGAGGACTACTTACACACTACGTACCTCATTAATTTCCAGGTATCTGAACAAAGGTTGTAATTGTCCTAGATCTACAAGGGCTAATAATGAGAGACAATGCTTGGAATATGTGCACAATGAGCACCTGAGCACGTCGATATGAGCATGTCGAATGTGAGTCGTAATTACACGAACATTGTTTAAATTGAGACCGATTTATATCAAGATGGCAACATGCATAATTTACGTTCGGGATTGAATTTCTGAACATATCAACAACCTCGTGTATTCCGAGAATTAATTTGAAAACCAACACATACAGTTCAGTTTGAACAAGAACTACAAATAGTTTTATGACTATTTTTATAGTTCTAATCATTCTGAAACCAATACAATATATATTAGCACTAAGTTGTAACTCTTTTAAGTAAAAAAAACTACAATTGGAAACATGGACTCGAATAGACTTTAGAGTTTAGATATCAGAATTTATTGTTTGCTCATTACTTGTGCCTTCAATTTAAATATTTGTTTCAAAACGATCTCTGGTGTATCTACAAGATTTGGTACATATGCCACAATGTTTGATTGGCTATTGACTTTATGAGGCTTTGTTCTAGTCTCTGAAATATGTAGGTTTCTTAAGATTTGTATTGTGTTTTAATTGCATTTTGTGTGAAAAATTAGCTCAGATATAATTGAATGTTTGTTATTAATAGGTAACGACGAATAAATCTGTTCACAGATTAATTTAAAAATTCCGCAGTTTATTTATTTTCTGTAAGCATTGCAACACTATCTACAGATTCCAATTAGTTATTCCGTTTAGTAATATTTTGATCATCCAGTCGTGCCCAATTAGTGATGTTCTGAAAAACATTCTTGCGCAACAATAGTTTTTGAAACAATGTTACGTTTAGTTTAACATCAACTTAGTAAAGAAAGTGTAAACTTGATACAATGGTAACAATTGATTTAGAAGAATAGAAGTTTTTTTAAACTCATGCATTAATAGCAAGTAGAGCAGATATAGTAAATGGTTGTGAATCTTGATTTCTCGTAAAATTGTTTTCAAAGATATTTAATCTCTAGATGTTTAGACTTGGAAAAGTGAGGTGACTCGATCCTTCATGGAATCTTACTAATATTATAAATGCGAATGTTGGTGAGGATGGATGGATATATGGATGTTTGTTACTCTTTCGCGTCAAAACGACTGAACGAATCTTGATGAAATTTGGCACAGAGATAGATTATAGGCTGAAATAACCTATAGGATATATATATTTTTTAATAATTTGAACATTTAATAAAGCGAATCTGTCGACCGCAATCTTTACGTGCGTCGTCTTACGGGGCGCGTGATCATGTGACTTGATGTAACATTTAAGTTAAACTTAATTAATACACTACTTACAAATTCATTAAAATTAGAATAAGTCGGACACAAGAGCAATAAAATGACGTCATAATTAAAAAAAAACATTGTTATATTTACATAACTTCAGAATAGAATTTTTAATATTAAAAAAGCATGACTAGTCTTGGAAATAAGTTTGTTGTTGTAAGTTTGATGCGGTATTGTTTCAATAGGTTTCGGAAAAAGAGTCTAACACAAAAAGACGATGAGGTGAATAAAAAAAGAGTGGTAGTTGTGTTTTTTTATCTATGTATGTTTAATTCAAATTTATTTCTTAAAAAAATCCTACACAACAATAAATAAAAATAACCTAAAAAAAATACAAATTAGTGTATGTTCGTGTGTTTCTTTAATCCACTATAACTAATTTCTGTTTGTGGTTTTACTGGAATCCCCGCGTGACTGGGTAATATATATATTTATATTCGTAACCATTTTTAATTTGATAGGCAGTTGTTTTTGGAAACTTGATATTTATAGGTCGACTACCAAATTAATCAGACCCCAATTTCAAGTTGGTTTTGAATTTATTTAGAATTTAATGTTTTTTAAATACGGACAACGATATCTCGTGTATATAAATATGAATTTATTCCAATGCGTCATAGACTAAGCGAGTGCAAATAATGACCCCCTGTCGACTGCAAGAAAAATATTGAAAAGGTCAATATCAATGCATAATACGTTTTATATAAATAATACGTACTTATTCATTAACGCATTGCAAAGGATAACGTGTCTACAGCATGTTACAGCATAAGACCTCAAATATCCTCATTAGAATATTAAGTAGTAAATATTACGCAATTTTACATAACATAACGCCCGCATTCGTCGAATGTATAGGCAGAGAACAATAGTACAATAGGTACACAAACAATATCGCCGGTATCGCCGATTATACTGCTTATGTAACTGGGGGAGGAATCTTGTGCAGCGGGCACTACTGCTAAATATTTGATGGACAAACTTATTTACACTTACCCCAACCTGAAGTTTAAAGAAAAGACCTTATGCTTAAAAGTAATTTAGGACCACTTTTTTTTATAGAATACAAGCTTTTAACTAGGCTTCGCTCGAGTGGTTTTCAGAATCTTTATATCTCAAGGAAACATACTTACGGGATCAAAAGTATACCTATATATTGTATATATAACCCACGTCATAACCTGGGTTAATTAATGGGATATCTATGACGTACAACTGCGTAGCTGTGTGCGAATTTCATGGTATTTCCAGCGTGATAAGGTGACAGACGGACAGAGTTACTTTCGCATATTAGTGTGCATATAACTAAATGTTAAAAGTCTAACAAAATCAAGGTTTAACTAACGACTCCTATCTTTTTACCTATGTAACAAGTTAAGAATTAAATTATTCTAATTACTTCGAAAGCTATTTTGTTAGAAATGGAGCGCAACCATAATGTAGTTTTCTTTTCTACTATTTTCTCGCTATCCACGTTTTATAATACATTTCACAATTTAATGTTTTTGAGCCCGTGTCTAAATAATAACAGCCGCTCGGGTCGACCTTTACGTTCAGCCTCGTAATACCGAGTTCCCTCCATGCCTCGGAAAGTACTTACCTTAAACTGTTAGTCCCAGCTGTCATTTTTAGGTCTCTGACAGTCGTTACAAATAGTCGGGGTCTCGAAATCTGCCAATAGGTCTTACCAAGGGGTATCGTATTCCCCAGTACTAACTGGGTTGTGGAGATCATAAAGGTAGTCGCTCCATGAAATACTCTCAACATGGAAAAATAAGTGGGAAAATTCTAAGCAGATGATGAATTGAATGCTTATATATATGCTTGCTTTATTGCCATTATTTATTCATGGAATTAATATGGAAAATGCTGTAGTTTGTGCTATTTGGTTTTTAAATATACAGGTAGTGACAACTAGACAACAATAAGAACGAGTTGGGGTTAAGGACCGCTATAGTCATAAGGCCATATCTACAGACAGGTGCAGGTGCTCTGAAATTACCGCAATCTATAGTTACTATTTGGTGTCAGACTTGTACAGACTAAAACCCAACCATGTTCCTTCTTTTGCCTTTTATGTTCCGGGGCCATAGTATCTTTTTTCGAAAAACAAAATAAAATCAGGTCTGATTTTCCTGAAAATAAGGCAGAGATCCTTATCCAATATCCAATCTCTTAGTTAGAACGTATCATTAACATCACGCCTGTAGTCCCCGTAGGGTGGGGCAGACGTGTACCTAAAATTAGACGTGTACATCCACATTTTGGCAGGCATGTTTAAGTTCAATATAATTGAGGGCTTTTTTGCAGATGGGAATCATCAAATAACTTCCCCGCTCTGGGAGGAGTGTCAGACTTGTACTGAATAAAACCCACCCATGTTCCTTCTATTGCTTTTATGTTCCGGGGCCGCGGTATCTCTTTCGATCAACCCGCAACCCCGGCAGGCGGGGGCCCTGGGAGGCCCCTCTCCTTTGCTGACATCTCTTTGAACACAAACGCGCCGTCGACACGGCCTGTCGTCAATAGACGGACGGACGGTGAGCTACCCATTGCTCACCGTCCACAGGCCCGCATCTCGCGGTGCTCGACGATGTAATTAAGGGCTAGGCTATAGCCACCAACCTGGCAGAAATTTAGTCTCCGCGGCTTTGTTTGTTCCAATTTATGATGAAAAACCCCTACAACAGTTAGAAAACCCGAGAATCAGCAAACACCTCATGTCCACCAGTCGCGTTTGGCGACAACTCGACCAACGAGGCAGTTTATAAGTACTGTAAGAGGTTTTATAACTAACCTAATGCTGGCTGATATAGCATATAGTTCAAAGACTCAGGTCGTTTTAAATTGAGAATAGCATAGGAAAAAATGGTAGCTTTGATATAAGAAGTGTGACAGTCATGTAAAATAAAAGATGATTTTAATTATAATCCTAAAAATATTATATGCGCTTTATTCCAACTAGTGCTATATAGGTAGTACTTATCATGAAGAAAATAAATATGTGGTTTAGTTATACAGTTTTTAAAAACCAATAAAACTTTCACGCAATAAATATATTTTATTAAAGATACTTAAGATATACTAATCTGATGTTTTTGATGCTTATCTTCTAGCAATACAAAAACAAGCAATAAAACAAAGTAGATCCGTTTACATTTAAACATTTCTGGTGTTAAGAAAACTACTTGTTTAGATTGTGGGTGACCAGCAGTCTTTTTGACCTTAAGCACCTTTGTATATCTAAAATTAATAATACGAGTATTTGTATTCATATAGCATCAATTAAAAAAAAACTTTGTTAAACATGCAGAGTATCTTCTAAACTTTAAGTATATTTATAACATGCCAATTTAAGTTTATTTGATAAAAAAAAAAAACAGATTACAATCATTTGAGTTTAAAAAACAAGTACATCTGAAGGGCCTGGTTACTTATCTCCTTTGCTCAGTGTACACTAACACGCTCGTTCACATCATTGAACGGTAAAGTCGTTCAATTGACCGGTTACCGTGAAGGTAAACCCATTATTTTCACTTTCTAACATCCTACATCAATATCATATTATCTCACACTTATTGTAATACAATATTATATACCCATATAAGGCCGTCAACGTATCAGCATACTACATTATACATGTATTAATGATTAGAGAGGGCGTATGCCGAAGCACGTGATTTCGTGAAAGTCACAAATTCGCATACATAACAGAGAAATCTTTTGATGCACACTATTTTGTAAATGACAGAATGTGGTTTGAACAGCTGCATTGTTTATTATTTCTACCTGACTTTATAACATTCCTATAGAATCGATATTTTTTTATTTAAAAAAAACGTTGCCCCACACTAGGAATTTCTCCTGCATCGTATGTGCGTTCACAAACATTTAAACTCACATACACAAACAGCCAGACCCATAACAACTATCTGTAGGTTATACAAATATTTGCTCCGTGCGGGCATTGTATCGGCGACACGCAGCGCAGCAGTCGATCGCTTAACCACTGAGCCAACCGTGTCGTCACATCAATCAATCGTTGGTCCAGTGGTCGAAAGCACAACTGCTGAGCATGAAGTTTTGAGTTCAATTACCTTATCGGGCAGTTTTATTGAGTTTTTCCATCAAGAATTTCTCAGTAGCATCCACGGAGACTAGATCTATGCCCGATTGAATCAAAAATCATTTATTTATTCGTAAAAATAGGTGATAATAACATCTTAATATGTATACAGCAGAAGCTACTGACTCTAGATACGTGCCCTGTTGATGGTAACAGGCGAGATAATTGCCATCAAAAACCCCTGTTACATAGGACTTAAACGTGACTGGCGAAACTTGGTACTATTAGTTACCCCTTTGGGGATCACATGCGTGATGCTGTGGTGTGCTTAGAGGTCAACAATGCGGCAAACCTTTGAGGCAAGCAGACTTTCAGAAACCATAACAACATGAAGAGTAGTAGGTTATAAGGACATGCCAAGCTTTTACGCAAAGAAGTCGAACATGAATAATATTGTCACGCTTTTTTAATATGTTATTGTCAAGATTTTTTAAAATAATCTTTATATTTTTTAACCAAATAAAAACCAGATTTAATAATAATAATCTTTTATAAACAAATCAAGTATATTGACTTGGTTCGTGAGGTTGTCGACATGTGGGACGGGGACACAGCGATCATTGTGCCAATAGTCGTTACAGCCAATGGCTTAATTGCCAAGAGCCTCGACCAACACCTGAGAAGGCTCTCGTTAGGCAGCTGGATTAAGAGCTTGATACAGATAGCGGTACTCCTAGACACGGCTCGAATTGTTAGGAGGTTCCTTTCTCTGGAGCCCTGACTGCCGGTAGCTTCGACCCTATATTATTCCCGATACCGGTGGGCTACTATTTTTATATTTTTAAATGTTTTTTTGTTTTTGATAAGAAATATGTAAAAATATAAAAAACCTGTATTACAAATAAATAAATGAGAATAATCTTAATATAAAAATAAATTATACAAACATAAATTAACATTAATGATATTGTTATAATAAAGATTCTTGTAACTTGGCGGATGAACGTTAGTGATTTCGTAAGTGACACAAATAACAGCGAACCGATTATTTTGGCGCAACTGTAAAGGACTCGACTTGAATAAAAACTGTTTGAACACAGTTGCATCTGCGGTTACGAAAACATTGGGCGTTGCATGCTCGATTCTCGCGGTGTAAATAAATCGAGTCACTGATCATTGGTGGTGTAATCGATTCCATGGTAACAAACAAATTATTCGATCCGCTCACATAACTATCGCCTCATTGTTATCCACGAATGAGATTATGGATGTGTTAAGAAACTGTGTTCATTGGCCCATGTTTTAAAGCTATATATAACAGACGGTTGTATTTCAGAATCCTTAATACACCTTGAAATTAATTCAAATAGGATATCGATTTTAAAATGATTACTAAGTTTATAGTGCTCGTAATCAAAAATGTTTGCCAATCGATCCGGTACTTTATGGCAATCATCGTTTTTTTAAATAAAATAATACTTGATACACGATGAATATTTCAGCTAATTACGTAAGTCGATGTTCTGCTCGTGATTCAGTGTGGTTGTCTTAAAGTCACGATTTTTCAATAAATCTACATTTTGTTATTAGACCTAAATTTTGGTTTGATTGAAATGTTGTGTCTTAATAATGGCGACATGTATGTGAAGATCGATTAATATAAGATGCCTAGAGTACAGTAAATACCTTTAACATGTTTTAGAACTATATAATAATATTTTAAGTACTAAATTAGTTTTACGCTTTTTGATGCCGTCAAGTGTGTAAGGAGCTCGAGGCTATATAATGGCAGCCGGTGTTTTTTTTGCGGACGGGAAATCATCAAATAACTTCTCAGACTTCTACTGACTAAAATCCTAGGTGGGTTTTAGTCAGTAGAAGTGTTCCTTCTTTTGCCCTTTATGATCCGAAGCCGCAGTATCTTTTTCAAACAACCCATAACCCCGGCAGGCGATGGCGGCTGCTTGGTCGGTCTTTAGGTTAAGCCGCGCTTGCCTAGGTTGGTCTATGAAAGACTGACCACCTGTTAAATACCTAGTTTCCTTCGTGCCTCGGAAAGCACGTTAAGCGGTCCCGGCAGTCATTTGTAGATATTTGACAGTCGTAACAGATAGTGTCCCGAAAGTCTGACACAACCAGTCTTACCGAGGGGTATTGTATTACCCAGTACTAACTAGGGTTGTGGAGGTCAGATACGTATTCGCTAGTTTTTTACGTACTGCGGTACGTGTAAAGACTACTTCTTATTTATAAACGCGAACCAATACAAGTAAACCAACTATCAAACGTGATTTTAACGAGCAAATGATCTTTCTATAAGGTCTACCTTATCTTGAGACCATCTTAGCGATGGAACTGATATATTATGACTAGCTTTTGCCCGCGGCTTCGCTCGCGTTAAATTCGGGGTAACACAGTTTCCCTTGCGCCTTATTGATTTGTAATAGCAACGCTAAGTTTTCCCTTTTCTTCCCTCTTTCTCCCTCACATCCCACTTTTTTAGAAAAAAAATATTAGCCTATGTCCGTCTCCTGGTTCCCAACTATCTCTGTACCAAAATTCATCAAAATCGGTGATGCCATTAAAGCGTGAAGAGGTAAAAAACAAACAAACTCACTTTCGCTTTTATAATATTAATATATAATATAAGTGAGGATTAGATGTAATGATGGAATTAAAATCGACAAAATCATACATCTGCCCCATAATATAACGATATAGTCACGTTATTTTTACTTCTACTATATGTTGTAGCAAAAGTGTATACAATCACGACCACAAATCCCTTTTGGGTAGGCAGATACTCGTTAAGATAACCGCAATATCACTGCGGTTTCAAAATATAGTCCGTAAGTAGGTGTGTGAGATGTGAAATATGTTCGTTCGTTCGTAAGTAGGTGTAACGTAATTTGTTGATTTAGTATACCTACTGATAATTGATATTAATCTATAAAACTGCATTTGATTGCGAAATAAGCGTTATTTATTAATTATTGTGTCTATAATATTAATGCAGAATGCCAAACTTGGACAATGACCAAAAAACGGGCAAGAGCGAGTCCGACTGCACACCAAGGGCTCCGTACAAACTTGCGACATAAATCATTAATAAAATCATTAAAGCGAAAGTGAGTTTGTTTGTTACGCCTTCACGCCTAAATGCCTAAACTGATTCTGATGAATTTTGGTACAGAGATAGTTGAGACCCTGGAGAAGGACACAGGCTAAAAGTAGAAAGAGGGAAGAAAAGGGAAAACTTCGCTTTGATATTACAATAAATACCAAAAAAAGGCGTAAGAGCAAAACCTCCAGGTAGCAAGTACCTGCAAATCAGGAAAGAAGAACTGTGTTACCCCGAATTTAACACTAACAAAGCCGCGGGCAAAAACTAGTAACTAAATATTTTGACTCCGTAGTGTTGTTTTTTTTCCAGCACAAAGAAACCTCAGCGTTGAATACATGGTTTAATTTTCAACTTTTTACCTTCTCGCGTTCCCGAGATAAAGGGTTTTGATAGAAAGACTAAGAGACGGACAACAAAATGATCCAACAAGGGTGCGAGGGAAGACATTTGATGCTTTCCACCCGAAAAAAAAAGGGTTCAATTTTTTCCTTTTGAGGTACGCAACCCTAAATAGAGACAAAGATTGGACACAGTCTCTAGGCCATTGACTCCAAAATGCATTTTGTCTAACAAAAATCAGGTTTAATTATGAATACAAAAAGAAATCATTTTGTCAATCTACGCTTGTATACCTGTTTCTAGATTATATAAATTACTGGTTTAAGTCCCGATTTCTAACATTTGATACAAATCATAGCATCGCAATGTCTTGAGAACGATCGTATCAAAATGTTTCATAAAATTCATATAAAATAGTCACACAATCTTCTTTTAATCTGATGTTAACTTGGCCTATTGTTTTGACCAAATTTTACGAGAAAAGTTTCATAGTAAAATATTATAATTTAGTTATTAGTAGTCTAACAACATATTTTTAAGATCATTTGGTTTTGATTAGAACACATTTAAAAATAAATCTCCTGTATTCAGAAAAGCCAGACCCGGAACAACTATCTGTAAGTCATACAAATATTTATTCCGTGCGGAGATCGAACCCGCGACACGTAGCGCAGCAGTCAAACACTTAGCCACTGCGCCAAGCGTGTTGTCAAACATATGCATACCTCGCGGCTAGATTAACTTCAGAAAACCTGGCAGAATTAAAGCCAAAATTCCACACAAAACGATTGGTCACTCAGATCTGACAAACAAAATACTACAATTGGTAGAATACCTTACTTGATGTTACAGCACTTAAATTATGTACTCTTATGAGATCACGCCTGTAATCCCCGAAGCTATAGGCAGAGGTGTACCTAACTTACCACCCACATTTCGCCTGTTATGTTTTTTAAGTCCCATGTAATGCGGAGCGACCCTATTGCCATCAAGACTCCATAGTTGCTACTGCATGGCTAAGTCCTGTAAATCCTGATGGAAAAAATCCAACAACACTTTGCCCCACCCAGGAATTGAACCCAGGATCTAAACCTCAGCAATCAGGCTTGCGACCACTAGCCCAATAAAGCAGTCTATGGGGATAAAATAATAAGGTAGAAATCAAAAAATGCTCACTAATAGTGACACAAATTATAACACCAAATCTACCTTATGTAAAATTAAGTAATTGATGCTTATGATTTACAGAGGGGCCTGCTAGGGCTACTGCCTGGCGGGCGGGTTGTTCGAAAGAGATACCGCGGCCCCCGAACATAAAGGGCAATAGAAGGAATATGGGTGGGTTTTAGTCAGTACAATTGAAGTTATTTGATGATTTCCCAACCGCAAAAAAAAATGCTTATGATTACAAACATTAAAAACATAAATCTTATAAGCATCCGCGCCAAATCATCCATCAACAGCCTCCCATTGACATGCATATTACGGTAACAGCAATAACCACCCACTTGAATACCATAAGCATTTATTTACCGACCACTTAAAAGCTGACTCGCTTATTAACATCACTTACGAGCAAATTACTCAATGAACTAAACGGGTTTTACCTTATGTGCATCTTCGACTTATTCACAAACACGTAGTTTTTCTAAGTTCATTTCTGAAAGTTACCATGAGTTGTTGTGATATACTTCTCCTATTTTTAGAGTTCCTTACACCAAAAGGTAAGGAACCCTTATTAGATCACTTTCTTGTTTGTGTGTCAAGACCCTTTATCTAGGGAGCGGGTGGAGGTATCAAGTTGAAATTAAAACTATAAAGTTACATTTGTGGTTCCTTTGTGCTGGAAAAAAATAACCCTTTGACAGACAAAATACGTGGTTTTATTTTTTATAAAACGTTGCCTCACACTGGGAATTTCTCCTGTATAGTGGGTGCGTTTACAAACATTTAAACTCACATACATAAACAGCCAGACCCGAAACAACTATCTACATGTCATACAAATATTTGTTCCGTCCGGGAATTGAACCCGCGACACGCAGCGCAGTAGGCGATCGCTCAGCCACTGCGCCAACCGTGCCGTCGGTTTATGACGAGAGTCTGGACAGAACCAATCGGTATGCGGAGTTTGACTCGCTTTTGGCCGGTGTTTTTTTTCAAACAAAAATCTGCCAGTTTTTCAAAACAAATACGTACATGACTTCAACAAGATAGAAGTACAATAAACCCAATTATATTTCGCAAATTCCACTACAATAATGTGTAAAACCTACGACCCTATAATATTGATATTCACTAATCCTAACGGGGTGAAAAATGAAACCTGAAAATAAACCCTATACGAATATACGAGTATGTGGCCGCAACATTAAACCTAAGACCAGTCTAAAAAACCAAGCATTAAGCTTAATCATCAAGATAGTCATATAAAAACATAAATTAACCTATTACACAGCCATCCATATTTTTTTCAAAGAACATAAACTGTGTAAATCTTAAATATTTCGCAAAACTAAATAGTAACCATGATTGATGAGTGATGAGTCAATGATACCAGTAATTATGCAGGTTCACACATAAAACGTTATGTATGTATGTGTGTACTACCTCGTGTATAACCACTTTCGTTAGATCACGTGAACTTGTTGCCTCATCTCCGACACACCCTCTAGATACCAGCAACTATAACGAACTTGATTTTTATAGACTTTTTAAACGACTTAAAAAAAGGACGAGGTGCTCAATTTGACTGTATTTTTTTTGTATGTTTGTTACGTAATTTCTCCGGCAATTGTCGGCCGATTTTTTAAATTCTTTTTATAATCGAAGGGGTCCCATAATTATGTTTTTTTTTTATTTAAGAGTTATGTTCTATAATTATCATTTTTCTTTTTATGTATTTTGTATGTACGATATGCTACCATATGCTGTTATGTTATAGCGTGTGCACACACGTACGTAGATATTAGCACAACATTAGGTAAAAGAATTTTTGAAATCGGTTCAGCAGTTTTGGAGTTTATTCGATACAAACATACAAATCTTTCCTCTTTATAACAGTAGTATAGATGTAGATAATATTAGTGTAGATTTATAAATGTAAATTAATATAAAAAGAAAATAAATAATAATGTCTTGTGCAATAAGCTTAGATCATATATCATTAATCAATATTGCCTTATTTGTCTTCAGACAATTATTTCGATATGTATTTGTGTTGCATTTTGTGTGTCAAATATTAACATAATATTTCAAGATTAAGAACTCTAAAAAATGCTGTCTTTTATTTAATAATTTATTGAGCAATTCAATTCTAAATAAATACGTGGGAAGATTACTGCTATTCTATTAATTTACATTTTCTACATTCAACTTAATTCTTACATTCCGACCTCAACACATGAAGATGAGTTTACTAGGGACTTTTTTTTTCTAAACACGGCTTTTCTATTTGATAAACCTAAACTATTAAGTACTCATTAGTCTAACCTAACAACATATGGTGACGTGTCTTTTCGAATACTCATTTACCTACACTTTCAAAGTATATTTAAGAATCTTCAGTTACAACAAACTATGTGGGTGCTAACGTGTGGGTGTTCACGAACCCGTCCACTAGTACATCAAAATAAGTAACTCTACGCAAAAAATATTTCTGCAAAACGACTTTTTTTAGGTGAAAAATCATTCATCTTTTTCCGAACTCAATGTTTGGCACTCTCATCATCATCAGGCTATATTAGTCCACTGCTGGACATAGCCCTCCCCTAATGAGCGCCATAGCGCCCTTCTTCAGCTTGCCGCATCCAGCATCTGCCTGCAGTCTTTCTTAGATCGTCGATCCCACCTGGTCGGACTCTATATTGTACTAATTGTATAGTGCGAGGAATAAGGATTTATTTCAAGTAAAGTTATAACATTAAAACCTTTTTTAAAAAAAAGTAATAAACTTGAAACTTTGACTACCAATATCTCCGTAACCAGATGGTTACCAGGTATGATCTAGAACAAAAAAAAACGCAATTACCCCAACGCAATTATTATTTCAGTTTCATTAAGGGTACTTGTACACCTTTTATGTGGTTCAAGGCAGCGCGGTACAAGAATTGATAAATAATAAATATCTTGGGACAACTCACACACGGCTATCTGATCCCAAGCTAAGCAGAGCTTGTGTTATGGTAACCAGACAACTGATATACATACTTATATAATTTATAAATACATACATATTATAGATACATCACACCCAGACACAGAACAAACAATCATGCTCATCACACAAAGTTTGTCCTGGGTGGGAATCGAACCCACGACCTCCGGCTCAGCAGTCAGGGCCACTAACCACTAGACCAACAGGCCCGTCAATTGATGGAAAGACTTGAGGGAGATCTTTGCCCAGCAGTGAGGCAGTATAGGCTAAGAAAACAAATATTACAAAGAGCATCGACATATTACGTTACGTACGCAAACGCTTATAATAGACGCTGTTTTGGCACAATAGTGTGAATTAATGTCAAACATAGTCACGTACTAAGTAAACTAAGTGTACCTAAAGAACGGTATAAATTATGATCATAATAGAATGTAAATACCTCATTCCTTTAAAAAAGAATGCAAAGTAAATAATCTGGGACCGTGTTGACGACGCCAGACAGTTCATGAACATGAAATATTAGTGTTTTCATGTGTCGTACATTGCACTGACACTGATATAAATTTTCATATATTATTTCATGAATGTACCTAAATACTTTTAAAGCTTAGACTTAGAGTACTCTTATTATTATGTTTTTGTTCAAAAGAGCTTTCATTTATTCTAATTTATTTAAAAAAAGAACTTTATAGCGAATTATGGTCTCAGTTGCAAAATAAATCGGTAACCTAAATTAAGCCATATAACAGTTCAAACTGAAGCCTAATCCACCAAGTACTTTAACAGATTCACCGTGAAGTCTCAGTCTATTTAGCGTAAAGCCTTACTATCAGTAAACTTAGTCTACCATCGTCCTTCTGGCGATCGCGAGCCGCAAGCGACTTTCATTCCGCCAGGCTTCGACGCCGCGACGGGGGCTCACGATTTCAGTGTCGAACTCGCCGCACTGTCGCACGCACGCGTCCCAAAAGACCACAGATAAAAAATATTTCTACCCTCAAAAAGTTTGAAGTTATGAACATAACTTAAACTGGACTTAGTGATCGACTTTGTGCCTAATGGTATAAGTGTTAAGTGTCGGACTTTTATTTGGACAGTGAGGGGACATGATGATAATAACGAGGTAATTTTCATTCTCATATTTACATATTTTTTCTAACAAAATGTTGATTACTTTTCTTTTATTAAATTTAAAATTGGGCAAGAAATATTTTCCTATATGCTGTCTAAGTTTAGTAAACCAAGCTTTAGTATGGGAAAATATTAAGGCCAATGTTTTCAAGGATTTAAAGAATTTTATCCTGAAAGTTTTCTCTGCACCTTATCGTTGATGTCTTTTGTACGGAAGGGTCGTAGCGGCTACGAGCCGTGCTACGAACAATGGCGTAGCGCGTTATTGTAGAGCTTTTAGCATACCATTAATGAATATGCGTAAAATAGTAAATACTTATGGATGTATATCTGATTTACAATACAACTTTTTGTGTTGATAAAGGGTGAATAAAACTGTAAGTAATGTGATAACTTTATTCATTCGTCGACTTGCGTTTAAAAGTTTGTTTAATCCGATCGCAGAGAAACTGAAATTTTGCGCCTGTACTTTGAAATTAAATATGAAAGACGCTGCAATACTACATATTTCAGTACTCAAAGAAGCCTGCAAATTAAATACACTTATGTTTTTTTTTTTCGATAATTTCGTTTTGAATTTTAAATCAGCAGATGTTGTTATTTTTTTTAAATAGGGTAATTCTAAGCCATACTGTACCACAATTACTATGCCTATTCTACAGATAATGACGCAATTAATATAGAAATACCTCAACCAATGACATGACTGCTTCGTTGGTCGAGTGTTTGCAAGCGCGGCTCCGGTCGATTCCCGGGTCACGCAAATTGGTATTGGATATTTTCATCACGAATTTCTCAGTTGTAAACTACGGAGTCTAGATTCGAGCCCAGTTGATGGAAATAAGCTCGCCCATTATAACGTGACACTTTAAAAAAAACGTAACTAGCGAAATGTTGGTCTACTATTAGTTACACCTCTGCTTAACTTTTCAAGGATATAGGCGTGATATATTTTTTCTTTTTTTAAATAGAACAATTTTGGCAAACTTGTTTGACCTCTTGACATAGATTCAAGAAAATTTTATCTTTGTATTCTAAATATATATTACTACTACGTTTGAATATATCTACATAGATATGCATATGAAACCTACGTTGGGTCGCATAAATTAGCATTATTTAATTAAGTAACTATCTTTATTACTATTGAGTTTACGGTCCTTCATATTTTTATCATATTTTTTATCTGGAGGATCGGAGAAACTGGTGACTAAATAATAGCAGCCGCTCGGGTCGAACTTTAAGTTAAGCCGCGCTTGCCTTGGTTGGTCTGTGGATTGGTGACTACCCGTTACATACCGAGTTTCCTCCGTGTCTCGGTAAGCACGTTAAGCTGTGCGTGTCCCGGCTGTCATTTGTAGATCTTTGACAGTCGTTACAGGTAGTCAGTGTTCCGAAAGTCTGACAACCAGTCTTACCAAGGCGTATCGTATTACCCAGTATTAAATGGGTTGTGGAGGTCAGAAAGGCAGTCGCTCCATGTAAAATACTGACATTCAGCTGCGTTTGGTTAGACTGGAAGCCGGCCTAGCTAGGCTAGGCAAATTATGACAATACCAAATACAATAAGATTAACAAACATAATCTTAAATATAAAATTTTCATGTCACATTTTTAGTTGCCATGTTCCTCCGAAAAGGCTTGACCGCTTTTTAAAAAGCAGGTAAAACCGCTGGGTACAGCTAGTAAAAAATAAAAGAAGATGATAAATTAAATCAAATAAATCTTTATTTTAGAACATGTGTCCATAATTATTATTAAAAAATTATATAACATAAATAAGAATAAATGTTCTTAGGATATTTGAGTCCTGTTTGTCTGCAATGACGCGAATCGCGGAATTAGACTTAGGACAACTAAAATAATTTTATAAATGCCGTACGTCCTCACGATATCGCATTTGAGAGTTCAACAGACCAAACCGCAACCTCTTTCAAACTTAAACACCTTGAAACCAGCAACTATCAATAAAAAAAACCAACGTAAGTGATAATTGCATCATGTATGGTTACTCTTGCACAGTGCAATATTTCATCATTAATTCCCGATTCAATTTCAACGAGGCTAACCTTTTTAAGGCATTATAGCTTGTCGTATCTAGCCAACAGTAGCAGTAACTGTTATAAGGAATCCAAATGGTCATATTTCATTCCAACTGTCACTTAAATCATTAAGGTACCGCATTATCACTATGATGTAATTTAATAAAAAGTTCAACCACAACTACTGTTAATTGCTATTCCATTTTTTTATCAGGGCGAATATAAACTAGGTAATACGCAAAAACCAGCCATAGTTCCTTAACTTAACATATTGCACATCTAGAACTAAACTAAGAGAACGCAAAAATGTTTTTTTTTTCTGGAAACAAAAAAAGCGTATTACTTGGTATGGAAAATTGTGAATGTGTGTGTATTAACTTGGTTTTATATCTTAAAAAGGTTGGAAAATGTGTGTAATGCTAGATAGTTGTATGAGGACAACGCATTTGAATATAAAGGATAACTAAAAATACTGACTTTGTGAGTTGTCTCAATTCAGATAATTGAAATATGAGCAGGTATAAAAAACTGTCATTTACACCAAAATCGGGATATTTAACGATTTATTTAGAGTTCCCGATATTTCGACATTGTTGCAAACACAAGCACCAATAAACTCGAATGCCAAATATTAGGATCTCAAAATAAATAGTAAACATGGTAAGCATGCAAACATATTGGCAGAAGAGCAGGAGAATTATGATCAATAATGATGGATGATTGATATTAATATCCCGTTGGTAATGTTAATGAAAGTGTTTTAACCATGTTAGTTAAAAAAATACAAAAATTCTTCTTCGAAATTATATTCTAGATTCGACTGAATCTTTTTTTGTCAAATTCTTTAGTATAATCGAAAGGTTCAAGAAAGGTTTAAATTTATCTATATTGCTTAGGTAGTTTATGAGTTATCTTCTATAATACATATTTTTGCTTCTACTATTATTGGACAATATGCTATTATCTCTTAGTAGCAATGGAAAATGAATACCTGATAAGAATTTGTGTGTTTGATACTAACACACCAAAACTAAAAAAGCCGAAATAAAAAACTTTGACGATGGCGAATCAAACAAAAGTCTATTTTCCGTCTGTCCACTATATCTGGAAGTACATCTATTTTCCGTCTGTTTAGTGTTATATTGGAAGCCTTTTATGTTGGCCAATTTAAAAAAAAACTTGGTAATCGTTTTCAAACCTTTTTTTTGGTATCTAGTATCGACAGTACCGAATATAGATATTAAACAAAATGACAACAACTAAGTCTGAACTGGGGACGAAGCAGCATAAGAAACCACAACAAGACAACCACAACATAGTGGTTTTAAATACATCTTTTAACCGAACATATTCAAATCTTCCTAGTGAACGGTGCCCACACAAACTCGACTTTACAATATACATATATCTGTTGGTATAGTTAAACAGGTGAAACCGGCACGTGCGTGAACCGGGCTCATCAATAATGAGATTAGCTTGTACCGTTACAGCCTACCTTAAAGGTACGCCATTGTGTACCGTGGACCGTGTTCCATGGGAAAATGAAAGTGCTCGAGTACTTATGAGGATAGGAAGACGGCAGTCGTTCAATGTCTTTTTAGGGAATGCTCTCAGTTGTACAGACGATGACACATCAATCTATACATTTGCAGTATAATATGGGGTCACTTTGTATATATTTCCCGTACAATAAGAAATAAACTGGTTTTGTAAAGCTGGATTGATCATCGTGTTTACTGTTTGTAAGTTACTGCTTTTATTTACCGGGTTGAAAATTGTAAAACTCAAATTCACATCACTTTTGAAAGGCAAAGCTGAAAATGAAGCTACAGTCCCAGTCACAAAACATAATAACTTGTGAAAGTACCGTAGTTATCCAAAACGTAACAAGTTTAAAAAATAGTCTGGACTATCCAAATGAGTTATTTACATTTCTTCATAAATTTGAAGATAAAGAGTGCCCAACAGAGAGTGCATTCGAAAGACTGCTATTTCAATTCTCGAAATACCTACCAGAAATCGATTCGAGAGCATAACTGTAAAAATAAACAAATCAGCAGACAGTGTTAATGTGGATGGACTTAATAGTTCTAAAAAGTTCACTTAAAATATTAAATGTCATCTTACATAAACATTAAAACTTTCAATTTAATATCTAATTGAAAAGGAAGTTTAACAATATTATTCATAAACCTACTTATACTTCTTTGAAATCGAAAGCAGAACAACACGTATTTACATGACTCAGCAGCTACAATAACAAAAAAAAAACAATTTAAACAAACCAGAGTGGCATATGAATTCACGACCATTAATAATAAAACAATATTCTTTATAATAGCAGTAATTATGCCTTCTATGGCTCAAACTCTTGCGAACATAAACATGAACTACGATTCGTTCGAATTATGGTTGGTTAAAAGTACGGTTCGTTGAAAGCGAAAGCTTAGCCAAGATTTGATAGATTACATTATACTCGTTACGTTTAGTGCTGTATGAGTAATGATGGTCGAAAGTCTTGTTCTCGTTTATTATACCGGTAGGTTGAGTTATAAAGTATTATTTAACTCGACATTTGAACTGCACTTGTTAGATTCCATCATAGTTTAACGAGAGGTCATATTTTATTATGTCAGACTTTCAATTATCTGAGATTTTTGGTAGTCTACTGAAAAGTCAAGATTTAAAATACCTTTCAATTAATTGATATACTACCTTTATTTTAATTTTAAACCTAATTAGACATAACTTGTTGTTTACTTTAACAAAGACTTATTCCGATGTATTCGACAACTTTACGTAAACAGTGGTAAATAATGCGAAGATTTATATTTTTAAGCAAGATAAATGCATAACCGTTTATGCCAAGGTCAGGGTCTTATGAAACAGAAGCGCGAGACATTAATTTTCCAAAAGACTTCGTAATGACAAATATTGTTTAAACTTCGATTTGTTTAGAAATACTTAACATTATGATGTTGAAACTTGTTTGTAGTTTTAATGAACTCGGAAAACAGCATTGGTGTGTCAGAAGGTTGTCTCTAACTGTAAAAAAACCGTTCCTATATTGGAACAGAATAACTTAACAGCAAAAATCCCGTTTAGAAAAAAATACAGATATGTAAAAGATTCAGAATAGATATATTTGAGAGACCGTGAATTGAACTACGACACGACATTGATAAACGGATGGGACGATTAGTAAAATAATTAATGTTGCTATTATTATTTAACTGGAATCTCAAACCAGTTCCCTCCAGCAGATTGAGCTGAAATTTTGAACACACCTTTGGTTCTGGTGACTATACATTTTCATGATGGTCTGGTCAAGACTTAATTTTGCAGCCATTGCAGCATCTTCGCGAAAGAATTCCTTAGCGGTAAATAGCAAGCACACAAAACTTTGTACACGTGTTAAATATTGATAGACAGACGTAATTTTCTTCCTGTAAATAAAAAGAAATATTTACAAGAAGAAAATTAGGTTTGTCTAACAATATTATTTTAACTATAATATTCAAATACTTTTAGATCTTTTTAGTATAACTTATAATTAAATATGTCTTATCTTTATATATAAAATTTACAAAAAAAAATATTAACTGTTAGAAATCACTTTTTATGTTGATTCCTTAACAAAATCCTACAAAAAGATTAATTAAAATAACTTAAAGAAACTAACTTATAATATAATAAAAAAAATGTCCTGTTTCTTGGGGTTCTTACCAATTTGTCAATTCCCTAGTAAGAAACTGGCCGCGTTGCCACGTTGTTTGAGAAAGCTTTGCCTTGGCCAAGGTAATAGACAGCCCTTGGGTCATGATAAGTGTCAACAAAACGTTTCGAAAGATCCTTAGATCGACTGTGAGCACAAAAACCCCACGGTCCAAATTCTATCGTAATAAATTATAATCCACGTTTTCTAAATATTGTTTGCCAAAGTAGGCCCGCAAAGATTAGTTTTTAATAAGGAAAAAATATATAAATATGTATGCACATAAATCTGCAAATATACGCAAGTGATGTAACAAACTGGGTTCAAGTAATATATAATTGGATGATAGGAAGAGTGACCGGTTCTCTCGCGAATTTGTTACTTTCTAATGAACTAGAATCTACAGCATCTTCTCTAATGGTTTGCAAATAAATAGATTTTAATAATGTAATACCGCGATGGATAAGTCTTCTCGCTAATTTTGTTGAGACTGATGAATAGTTGCAACCAGGTGTTTATTTTTCAACTTTTAGATTAGTAGTGTTATGTAAAACTTAAAAATAATAACTGTTCTCAGTTACAGTCAGTGTAGAATGCAGAATTAATCTTTTACTAAGAAGTTTGTCTACTTTTTGAAAAAGGGAGACCTTAAAAAAAATTAATAATAATGATATATATCAGCTTGGTATCACCAAATAGAATTCATTTTTTTATATACATATTTCTACTTACTGTAAAATAACCAGGTAATATTATTGCAGTAATTTCAAATAGTTTTACTTCACTTTATTTAGAAAGGCAAAGTAAGCAATAATAATAAACTATCATAGATTGTACCTAGAGTAAAGTCCTTTCAAATACCAGTGAAGGGTAAGAGGTCGATAACGTACGAGTAAGTCGCGCATCGCGATGACCAGCGCTTGCGCAACCCGGTAACGGTAACGCGGAGAAAAGTGCGCGATTTATATTCGACTTTTTTCACATTCATGACTAGTGACGTAATGATGTAGGCAGACTCACTCCTAACACTATGAAATTTATCAAACAAGTATCTTGTTTATTCAATTATGTAAGGCTTCAGGAAGCATTTGTTGTTTTTAGACTTGTGATCAATTGGCTTTTTAATTTTCGCAGCCTATATGTCTCGCCTTTCCGTTAATTGTTAGTGCATACAAATTGAGTACGAATGCTTTGGTTTTTATACCAAAGTACACATTTGATATTTCACTAGTTCTTGTGGGGTGAATGCTAAAAAATACGTTTTATCTTCTTGTACTCAAAGTTGTTATTAAGTTAGTTTAGTAGGTTTTAAAAACTTTTTTTTACTAGGTACTCCTCTGAGAAGAAACAGCCGAAATAAACTCAGAGATCCTAGTCTCTTTTAAGGCCCAGACAAAAATCTTGGTCAACTAACAATGAGGACTATGCAGATTAGTGTCTGAAATGGTATTTTTAAGTAGCACCACACAGATTAAGTCACCCTGTCCCAAACAGTGCACTGATTGGACAGCTCGAACATTTATCAGTTATCATGTAGTTCGACTCATAACTCAAGAAGCTCAACGGTTATCTGGAAGTTTGAGTACTATAAGCGACATCGCTTATAGTTGAGTACTATGAGCGCTTATAACTTCCAGATAATCGTCAAAACAAACAAATTAACATTCACAATAAGCAAATAATTATTTACAAAATTTCTTCAGAAGGTACCTACAGTTCTATAGTCTAGGGAAGTTGCAGAAAAAGCTTAGTACATTCCCAGTAAATGCTTCACTAAGAAAAATGTTTAAATAAGTAACCAATGCAATGTTTCTTAAGCACAATCATATGCAAATCACGTAACCATGCCCACAAACTCCAGTGGAGTATTATTCTTAAATTGTTTGTTTTCTATAAATGTTTGGCTGCAAGCACTCTTCATGTCGGTCACGCGATGCGCGGGCGCCGACGCGCGGTCACTGGGCCAGTTGTGTAACAGTGTTGAGACAAAAAACAAAAATAATGTTCCGGCTTTTTATTTTATGAGGTTCAATGGTTTTGTTGCAAAAACTGGAGGTAATGGTAAACGTTAACGAAATCTTTGATGTATTTTGATCTATTTCTTAACTTTTATAAAAAGCTTTCAGTATTAACTTCATTAGAGGTCTCTACCTTCACGCGTTCCCGAGATAAAGGGTCTTAACAGATAGACAGACGGACAACAAAGTGATCCAATAAGGGTTCCGTTTGATCTTAAAAATGATTTTAAAAAATCCCTTTTTGTAAAACGTAGTGATTTCGTGTAAACTAGTCTAGTCATTAATGTAGCTACATTTGTGCCTAGACTAGACTACAAATACATAGCACATTCATCTATGTAGACAGGTACTACGCAAATGCGAGGCGAGGCCGTCGAGTAGTCCGACTTATGGCGGACATGACAAACGGAAACGATACGATTTTACAAATGAGTACACTTAAGACGTGTCCTGTAACTAATGCTTAATTAATATAGTAATTATATTAGAGCAGTTCTTTATGAATTTCCCATTGGTTAGGCATTACATTTAACAAGGGCAGAAGGCAGGCCGAAGGCAGTGACCGAGGTTGCGGGTTATTCGAAAGAGATACCGCGGCCCCGGAACGTAAAGGGCATAAGAAGGAACATGGGAGGGTTTTAGTCAGTAAAAGTCTGACACGCCCCCTCCACCCAGAGCGGGGAAAGTTATTTGATGATTTCCCACCCCAAAAAAAAAGGGACTACGTGTTGAGTTGTAAAAGTTGTCAAATATAACTTGTCATCAGTAAATTAAATTTATTTATCTTGTCTCATGTCTTCATAATTATCTCTTGTTTTGTTATGGTCCTTTCGATATCTCACGCATGGATATAATATTTTAAGCCCAATAACCTAAAAATAACTTTGAATGTATTTCTAAAAACAATTAACTATATTTTTATCTGATCTATTAATAAACATAAAAAAACCCATTACCACTGTATAGATAGATAGATCCATTAAAATTTACTGATAAAATAAAATAAACATAAAAGTCCATAGAATAATAATAAATATAGCCGCGAGGCAGAAAGCCGATAGAAAGTTGTGGATCACTTCACAAAATAACTATGTATATCCTCAAATAATTGGCCATGTTTGTGAATACACGTAATTAAATTAATAGCCGTGGATATTACATTTATTCTACGGAAAGTTGTATCCGAAACGTTATGTAATATTCGATAGGTGATGAATAGTTTTTACCTCTCGACTCTGGATTGGCAAGACAAATGTTGCAGGAAAAGTAAGTGCTGTATTATGGAAAAGTAGTATAACTTGTACGTCCTGCGTGCTGTATAAAGCCTACCTGGTTGAGACGAACGACTATGGTCAACATGTCGGAAATCCTTACTAATATTATAAAAGCGAAAGTGAGTTTGTTTGTTTGTTTGTTACCTCTTCACGCTTTAATGGCTAAACCGATTGTGATGAATTTTGGTACATAGATGGAACCAGGAGACGGACATAGGCTAAGTTTTATTTTTTTTAAATGGGATGTTGGGGAGAAAGAGGGAAGAAAAGGGAAAACTTAGCGTTGCTATTACAAATCAATAAGGCGCAAGGGGAACTGTGTTACCCCAAATTTAAAGCGAGCGAAGCCGTGGGCAAAAGCTAGTGCTGTATAAAGCCTACCTGGTTGAGACGAACGTCTATGGTCAACATGTCGGAAATAAACAATAATTAACCTTTTCACAGCCGGGTACTCATCAGAGTTTAGCTATTTTATTATACATTTAAAATCGTTTGTTCTGACCGACTAACAACGCACATCAAAATGGATTGAACTACAATTTTAGGTATTATGATGTATTTTTTCGAATTTAAATCATCAAATAACTCCTCCCGCTCTGGGCGGAGCGAAAGGCAGTGTCAGACTTATACTGACAAAAACTCACCTATGTTCCGTTTTTTTGCTTTTTGTGTTCCGGCGTATATGTCGGCGGTATATGTTTCGAACAACCCGCAACCCTGGCAGGCCCTTCTGCTTTGCTGACATCTCTTTGAGACGCGCGTAGAACACCAACGTGCCGCACTAGAGGGATGGAAGGCGAGATACCCATTGCTCGCCGTCTACAGTCCCGCAAAGTTGGGTCGCGGCAGCCGACACCGGATCATCACCCACGGCGGCTAGGTTGGTTTGAGGTTCGCTCCCTCAAACGTCCAGTCACCTAAGAAATTACCTCACCTGGTGAAACTGGTGGCGCTTCTTTATTCATTTTCTTTGTAACATATGCTCTCAGCCTTAGTCTTGAAGGTAATCTGAGGATCATAATTAAGTGCCCTTAACATTTTCAATTTCGTTCAACCAGTTGTTTCATGTAAAAGTTATTATATGTATTATGCACCATTTTGTACATAAGTACTGTATGTAGACTCTGTTACACATAAGTTAAGCACATAAATATTAATGATACGCATATTGCAAGGCTGGGCTTCGAATTTGAAAGGATATCATAACTAGTGCACCGAAACAACGTTGACATAACATGTGGTATAATGTTTTAAAAGCATGTTCGTCTAGGCCATAATCATAAGTATACATAAAACATGAAAACTAGCTTGTCATAAATCATTTTTTCTCACGTCATTAGAAATGCGTCAATAAAATATTTTTTCTACCTTCAGACTTTGATTGCAGAATCTTAATTTATAAATATAACTAGCTGTGCCCAGCGGTTTCACCCGCTGATCATTTAGGGTTATGAAAAATAGATGTTGACCGATTCTCAGACCTACCCGATATCTACACAAAATTTCGTTTAAATCGGTCCAGCCGCTTCGAAGGAGTATGAGAACGAAAACAGTGACACGAGAAAGCGTGAAGAGGTAACAAACAAACAAACAAACTCACTTTCGCTTTTATAATATTAGTAAGGATTACTCGCCTCCTTGAATGAATTCTATTGATATCTGTGTCAGGAATGCCTTGCGTTTTGTAATTAACTTGCATTTAGTTTTGGATAATTATTTTTAACTAGTTTTTGACGACGGCTAAAGTTTATTTGCGCGTTTGTTAAACTAGATCTATTAATTATTTCTATATTGCTTCACATGTGCATAAACCGTCTTTATTTCGAAATATGAATAAAGCCTAGCATTCAAACAAGGTTCTTGTTATACCTGCAATATTACTAAAAATTTTGAAACACAATGCGTTTGCTTTTTTGGCAAACGAGCATGCATATTGGGTCACTTGCAAAATGGCTACATCACGGTCAAATTAAACACTTTCAATCATTATTAACTAATAAGAAGCTCTTAAGTGTTACAGATGATGACATGACTTATTACAGAGCAATCAAAATAATTTTAAAACTAAATAACTACTCGGAGATTTAGTTGCACATTCATTTCATCGACAGAGGGTACAGGGTAAAAAACAGTTACCCGTTTAGAAGCTATGATGCCACAGATAAAAACACACTTCAAACTTATAACACCCCTGTTTTTTATGGGTTTAAAATAATTCATACTTGCAGTCAGTCTATTTCTTTACATTTACAAACACGGACATTCACATGAATCTATTTTCTAAAACCAACCAACGCTTCCGAATTTAGTAATCGTTTATTTATTTATTATTTATTTATTTATGTACACACAAAACATTATATAAAAAAGTATATAAGGAAAAAAAGAGCACAAAGGTACTGCTTATTTCATAAAGAAATCTCTTCCAGCAGACCTGCGATAGGACAGATGGAAAAAAAATAAACACGTAGACACAGTGTGTAAAAATAACAACTAAGCACTGACTTAAATAAACAAAACGATATCAATATAGACATACTTACTAATAAAAATAAGAAATATACGTTATCAATATCGTTTATAATTTGCGGATTTATTTTTTAATACATCTACAGTGCTCACGCATAAATCTTACTTGATTACTTACTTGATTCAAAGCAAAGCTCAAACCTAAACTTTGTTACTCATAAGTAGACACATCACATTCAAATAGACATTTTAATGCACACGACGAGGTAAAATTAGAGATGTCATCATTAGTCACATCGAACCTACCTATCAAACTACCGGCATGCCGATAAATTGGGTTGTCAGTCACCTTTATAGTAAAGAGTTTTCGCTACCAACCACACTGACATTCCATTACTCTGTAACAAGTGGCAAGAGGTAATGAAGTAGACATTTTAATATATACAACCCTACAACTAGAGATGTCAAGAGTCATCATTAGTCAGATAGAAACGAACTACCGGCACGTCGATACATTGGGTGGGCAGGGTCACCTTGTCCGTGACGAGCTTTCGCTAGGCACCACGGCTGTCACTCCATTACTGTAACAAGTAACTAGAAGCAATGAAGTAGACATCTTAATGGACTTACGACTTATTAAGTGACAATAGCATGCAGCTAAGTAATTTGATCGCGAAGGAGATTTTCTAAACGCTTTCACTGTTCGTGAAGCAGAACCAGATGTGGTTCAGGGGCCCTGGAAAGGGCAATGATGAAACTTAAGTGCAATTGACATACCAGCTCCCTGTGATAATGCCCCTGAAATAGAATTTAAGAAATAAATCTGAATTGCAATTATCTATGCTTAAAACTCTATCCAAAATTTGGACTCAGGGCAAAAGGAGATAACTTACCTCAAGCACTTGCTCTATGGCCTAACAGCCGAGGAAATCTTTCATCACGTAATTGGAATTTTTCTAAGAAATATTTAACGCGATATTAACTATGTATTTCGTTGTAATAACCAATAAGGGACAAGGACGTACACTTTGTCTAAACGACTCTGTGTAAAGTAATTACCAATATGCCGTGCAATCGCTTTTTATCATTTGACTTATCGCTAAGAGAAAAACGACGTTAAATTGTCTTAGAGATACCCATCTCATATTTCAACAATAACATTCTCCAAATGACCCAAGGAAAACACAAAAAATCAATCTGAGAGATGTCTTTAAGAATAAACTAGTCATATAACTCCATCGTCACCACAGAGATGATTTTGTCATCAGTTGGTACACCACCACCTTTCACACCATGAATTAGGTATCCATGGATTTAATAAGTACTAAGTCTGGTACGTAAGTAACTAACTACTGTGTAATTATCTCAAATGAATCACACAAGGTGCGATGTGGTTTGAAATACTCGGAGACGGTTAAATTGACCCAGTTTCAGTTGACGGCGCAAGCGCTTCGCGCCTCCGGCAAAAGCGATACAACTATAAATTGTAAATCAAAACCGATTCTATTCAATAATGCGCTCGAAACTACTCTTTGTAACAAAATCGATTTTTATTTAAATTGATGCTGTGCAAGCTTTGAATAACGTAAAACAAAATCGATTTAGTATATTTAAAAAAATGCCAGAAAATTAATACGACTGCTGTGTTAAAATCTGGTGGTGTATACTATTTTAATTTTAACTGAAACATTTATACAATTCTTGTCTTGCACACTCCTCGTGAAGTATCTACGTTGCGTGTTTCGGGCAGAACATTAAAGGTTTAGCTTCAGGATCTTCAATAGTGAAACCCAAGCCTTTCTGTTCAAATTTTTTCTTTAAAAAATGTCACCTTCTACAAAGCCTTACCTCCAATGTCTCTTTTTCCAGGACGATAATAGCAGCGCTATGCTGCGCATACGCAGCGGCGCTGTCGCCCCTGGGTCCCCCACACGGCGTGGGTGACAACAGCGACTGTGCCCTCTACCTCAACGGTCCTGGCCGCTCCACAGCCTTCGACTACAGCATCAACCTGCTCAAGGGCAACTTGTAAGTACTCCGAATTACTGCAATACTTTTTAATTAATTTAACGCAAGAATAAAGTACCTGTTTTTCAATCAGTTAATGTTGTTGTTGTAATGTTAATGGCAAGTCGGTGGGTGTCGTTAAAAGCGTCGCCGTCGGGTATTAACTAATGATTATTATCCAACGACCTGTTTATAATAAGACTAAATAAAAGATGGATTCTTGGTAATTTCTTCTCATGATTACTTATCGTAAGAAAGAAAAAGAGGGGGTGGTTGATCGTTTTTGAGGTTCTGTAACAAATGGATAAACCGCGACTCTATTATTAAGACTCCACTGTCTATCCGTCTGTCACCAGGTTGTATCTCGTGAACCGTGATAGTTAGACAGTTAAAATTTTCACACAATAAGTATATCTGTTGCCACTATAACAACAAATACTAAAAAAACAATATGAAATAAATATTTATGGGGGATCTCATGTAGAGGGGCCTGCCCACCGCCTGCCGGGGTTGCGGGTTGTTCGAAAGAAATACCGCAGCCCCAAATGAATGATCATGGGTGTGTTTTAGTCAGTAAAAGTCATGACGTTTCCCCACTCCACCCAGAGCTGGGGAAGTTATTTGATGATTTCTTATCCACAAAAAGGGGGCTCCCATAAAACGAACATGTTTTTGACATTTTTATAGGTAGGTAATGGTTCTGAATCTTTCGTGCGCGAGTTCGAGTCGTACTTGGTTCTTGGAAGAGCTTACAAGATTGCTGTGGATAACAGTATATATAAGTACTAAAAAACAAAACATACACCTTTAGGCGAAGATATGTTCCAATAGTTGCATATTGCAACAACAATCATACAATCAACTGAGATCATTAATTCATAACCTACATATGTACAATAATAATTCAATTCCGTATTATACAGTGTATTTCTCAATCCATATTAACATTAACGATGATAGATAGCTCTATTGCATGCCTATTAGGCCATTTAAGTAAGCGGTTGTAAGTTATAAAATCATTTACGTATACAGACATATACGGGGACAAGTTAAATTGGTCTCAAAATTACCATTGCCACCATATATAATATATTGGCTTAAGTTAAACGACAACTTGAGCGTATTTCAATCAGACTGAAATGTACTTGTCAGTAAAATTGCGTGGCCTGCAATTTATTTCCTGTTTATGTTAAATTCTGTTAATATTAACGAAGTGTATTTCAAAACTTGTTGGACAATAATGTTCGTATATGTTGCCTTTTAAGGGTGATCAGAAATGAGTTGCCGAAAAATAACCTTTTGGAGTTTATAATGTCATTTCATTTTGTAATTATGCGATAAGGTTGTTTTATGTGGCTATTTGAAACTAAAACCTAAATATTTATTTTTTATTCTTTTTTAATATAAACGTTGCTCTACACTAGCAATTGCTCCTGTAACTGGGGTTCGTCTACAAACATTCAAACTCACGAACAACCAGACCCGGATCGATTATCTGCAGTTCATACAAATATTCGTTCCGTCCGGCAGTAGTCACCCGCTAACCACTGCCCCAACCGTGTCGTCTTCCTTATTGTTGAAACAAAAATAAATGCTTCTTAATGTTTAACTAGTTAATTTTGACCACAAACTCAAGCTAGTCATCCTAACTTGTACAATAATTTTCTAATAGTTGCGATGATATGTTAAATCGAAAACGAACGAATCGAAACGAACGTAACCAAAGAAGAAACTACGCCAAACTCAATTGATAGTGTTGTAGATAACACCAATCAGATTGATCGATTGGCCAGGCCTTTAGATATCCATCGGTCTGTATCAGATTACTTCGAGAGTGTTGAATTTCACTGTCACTCGTCCCATTGGACATGCATCGAATGTCACGCTTTCGCAACCGCTTGTACAACAGATACACAATGAGATCTATTGCATGATCTTTTGTATCATGTGCATTCAGTTTCCAATAGCAGGTAGCTCATAAAGTAACAACTGAAGGCTATGTCTCGCCTGCTATGTATGGAAAAACGGATGTTTGTGAAGAATGATCAGCATTTTTAGAAGCTCTAAAGTGACTAAATAATGGCAGTTGCTCGGGTCGATCTTTAGGTTAAGACGTGCTTGCCTACATTGGTCTAAGTATAGGTGACCACCAGTTACATACCAAGTTTCCTCCCAGCTGTCATTTTACAACCTATCAGAGACCCTAAAGTCTGTCAACCAGTCTTACAAAGAGGTATAGTTTTACCGAGTACCTACTAACTGAGTTGTGGGTGGAGGTTAGATAGGCAGGCGCTCCATGTAAAATACTGGTACTCAGCTACGTCCAGTAAGACTGGAAGCTGACCCCAATATAGTTGGGTAAAGGCTAAACAGATGATCATGACCCAGCATTATAATATTGCTGGTGCCAATTCTTAGGTTAGTTTTCAAATACTGCTGATATGTAAGTCGTTGATATTGCAGTTTTCAGCAGCGCTTTTGCATAGATGAAATTATTTTTTACTTATCAGATTAACCTGTTTAAGGAAGTTATACAAAAAAAATGGTAAAAAATAGGTAAATGTATGAATCTGAAGAATTTGGCATATAACCTATTCTTTCTTCTGTTACTACTGTTTCTCTAACTTTTGGACGAGATATATTTCCAGCCTTCCCAATAAAGCCTTTCTTTTCTCTCCTTTTCAAAGTCTTTTGCCAACCCTACATCACCGGCCGGCACAATGTCACCTGCGCGGGAGACTCTTTACTGTCGCCGTTACGTCACGCGCCGGCGCAAACTTGACACACTTCCGCGACACACTTGACACACGCTTATCTTTCTGCACGATACGTGATAAATGATCCGACAAACATTGTTCGATCAACTGAAAATTATTTGCGATGTCAATGACCTGCGCGGGAGTTAATTTGTTGGCATAACAAAATCCTTTTGTCATCCGTTTTTTAATCATTTTATCGAGATTAATGCATTTTTACTTTTGTATTAGTGTTTTTTAAGGTTTCTGCGATGAAAAAGATTCTTCTTGTTGACCCATACCTCAGTAAATTTACTTTAAATCAATGCGTAAACTAGTTGTTAGATGATACATCGATAGTTTTCAAGAGACATACCGTTGTTAAGAACCATGCCATAAAAGATATGGTTCGTAACAACAAAACATTTTTAAAAAAAAACTTAGTCCAATGACCTGAACAGGAAAAATCAAAAGTTGCTTTCTACCCTACAACGGTTGACTTCCGAACAATAAATTACACCGAGGTACTACCAGCTCTATAATTATACCAAAATGCTTTTGTTCTGCGCACACCACGCTCACTCACCGCGGTGACCTCTGATGCCGTAACACAACATTATAACATAGGTCTCAATGCTTTTGAATGCTTTCATCTCCACAAAGCGTGGCATTAGCTAACTGACGGATCACATTCACTTTCAAAATCCTTTCGCTTAATTTGTTTGTACCTTTAGTACGGTCACAGCGGTAAACTGACAATGTACCTCAATTTGAAGCGAGGTAATGTTGATACGTTCCGGAGTAAGTAAAGAATGGAGAACTTCTCAATGTAACAATGACCCTGCCTGCCTTCAAAAACCTTTTGTATCAAGATAAATAATGTTTGCACGAAACAAAATATTCAATTTGTTTTCTTATTCAACCTGCATTCATTTGCGTTGAATAACTTCATCAGTTTTTGTGGCCGAACATGGCTGTACGAAATTAAATGATTCAAGATAGCCTTCAGTTGATTGCTCATTGACAGGTTAAAGCAATTCGAGAAATGACTTGATTTAATTAAAACACATAAATGTTTTCAATCTCCACAAATGTCTCTTTTTATGACTGAATTTCGCCGCAAGTATTTAAGATAAATTCCTAACTACTTTCATAAAGACTATGGAGGTGTCTTCAATCAGGCACAAACACATTGATCACATCACAAACATTGTCGGAGAGTAGTGTGTCCGTATAACGGTGCGACCCGTTCCCGGTACCATCCGATTCTGTGCCGGTAGGTCCCCTCTCGTTTGTCCAATACTCGGTCACGCCTCTTCTTCTATTGACAATATCGAGGCAAAACGGTAAACCACTCGCGAACTCATCATAATCAGTGCTAAATGAAACGGCTATCGAAATACCGCTGATGTTTACGAGATGAAGACTTTATCGATTCTTAAAACTAAATGAGGTATCTTACTAACGGTTGGTAAGCCTTTCACTGTTTTCAAATTCCCAACACCAGCATAGAATTGCCATTTCTTTTCGAAGAAATAAAGAAACAATAAGTCAATTTCGATCATTGTGAAATCTGAACAGGAAAACATGAGGGTTTCGAATAAATTAGTTTGCCTAGACTTGATAGCACGTAGCCTGAAGCTAGATGCAAATTGAATGTTCTTCGACGGTGTGGAACCGATGAAATCGCAATTTTAAATGTAGAATAGAATTATTGGCAACGAATTTTATTAGCCTATTGAATTTTGAAAATCTAGCTAAATTATTGCTGTGATCCCGTACCATCCCAATGTTTGACAAAAGACTTAACAAGGGGAACAGATTAACAAGTACGTTGGTTGCCTAAAGTTATTGATACTACCAAAGCTCTCCTCCATCAGTCAATCATTAAAGATTTCGTTGTTACTGTACGAAATGGTTGTTAGTTTAGCCTAAACAAAGTACAATGGTCCGTTCAAACAAGAAAACATTTACAGCACGTTATTACACAAATAAATAGCCCAAGTAAAATGCCCAGTCATTCATCTATCAGGTTAAGAAAACACATTAAGCTTACACAAAAGTTAAACAACCGCTATGCAAATATGTTTTATTTTCGCATATCACGCAAAAGTAGCGTAAGAGTACACATAAGTCGGTTGCCCCCTTGGCCACGACCTACACGTTCAAACGACATGCGTGTTGCCACAGCAACTGTGGAGTAAACAAACGAAATTAATAGCCTAACGCCAGTTACGAAGCAGTGTGGTAAATTGCAATGTTTGACCAATCACAGAAGATAGAAGAGACGCGATGTGGTTTTCAACTAATGTGATCGAATGCAACCCGCAATCCTCTCTTTTCGCTCCGCTCGTCTCCACTTTGGTGGAGTCCAGACTTTAAGCATCCCCCGAGTCACTGCACAACGACGCAATGGTACTCACGCGAAAGATACAATTATAAGAGACACATTCGCGTGTCACTTGAAGCAAGTGGCACCAACTAAGGTCGTGGACAGGTCGTAAGAGTAGACAGAAGCCTGTTGCAATATATAACGCCTAGTAGCCACATAGAAAGGCTTGATGGTGAGAATCGAAGACGCTTGGCAAAGTGTATCGTGGACGTGGGAACTGGATATTTGTTAACCGCCACTGCCGTCAATATGTGTTGACGTGTCGTTATTGCTACACGTTGTAAAAAAAACTTGTAATAAAATGGATGCGAAGATTAAGATTCTATTTTTTTTTTGTTTTGTTTTATATTTCATAAAGATTCCAAATCAGGGAATACCCAGTACATCCGATAGATTAATACTCTCTGTATTGGTAGCGGTTCTGTTGGCTATTATCTTAAAAGATATGATGTGCAATTATCTTTTACACAAGGAAAAGTACAAATTAGCGTTATTAGACTCCTAATAAAATCGATATACACATAGCATATATGCTATAGCATTACTTAACCTCTACTATTATTGTCTAACTCGTATTGTTTTATCACAATTCTGTATATAATCGGCATCTAAAGATGTACATAACTTCTTTAACATAAAAATAACTTTCTGAATTTGTTACTAAGCTAAAATCTCGAGAACTGCTGATCCATTTTCGCTAATTCTTTTTTTGCTGTTAATGTCAGAAGAGGGTTCTTATGAAAAAGAAAAAAAGTTAGGTAGGGTAGAAAAATTGCATTGCAACGCATGTCAAGCACAGCTAATTTGTGATAAAGATGTGCTCTCTCTGAAAGTAAAACAAATGCCTATCTCCGAACAAACTAGAAACTTTTCCAATAATCTTCTGATTAAAAACACAATGAAAGTTATTTTCTAATAAATACAAGAACAACAATTTGTTAGATGTAACAGTTTTGGTAATATCGCATATTTATGTAAAGTTATTCCGTCATGTGACTCCGAACCGGAACAGATCTCAAATGACCATAAAAATTTAGGACTGTAATTTGTATTTATAGTCATCGAAAGAATATAATGGTTCCGTATACTAAAACGGATTTATTAGTCATATTTCGTATTCAAGGAAAACAAAAACAATATAATGTATTTATTTTTTACGCTTTGAAGTAAAAACTAAGGTTAAATACTCGTATCAATCCTTACTAAATTAATCTATAAAAGCGAAAGTGAGTTTGTTTGTTTGTTTGTTACCGATTTTGATGAATTTTGGCACAGAGATAGATGGGAACCAGGAGACGGACATAGGCTCCTTTTTTTTCAAAAAAAGAGTGGTAGGTATATGAGGGAGAAAGCTTAGCGTTGCTATTACAAATCAATAAAGCGCTACCGAATTTAACGCGAGTGAAACCGCGGGCAAAAGCTAGTAAAGTATGTATAAAAATATTTCGATTATTCTGCAACCATTTCTGTCTATCACATTTTGCAACATTTGTTTACATCGTAAGTTGTGTAAAATGAGCCAAATTGTGTTAGGTTATGCTTATTTTTATAAAGGAACTCCAAAACTTAATATTAACAAAAGCTTTTTAGGCGCTAATTAATAATAATGAAAATGTTTTAATTTACATATAATTTTTGTGAGCGCCACTTCCGTACATAATTTAAATATGCGAATCGAATTTTGTAATATGTTTGTGACTTAATGCTGTTTATGCAAGTTATAATCCGTAAACGTTAATTCTAGATACATTTATAACACCCACGTAGGCCGTTCCTATCTAATAAAAGAGATTTACAGGTTCACTCAGATGTCATTTTTTTGTAAGATGTTAAAAAAGATCTCTAAAATGCTTCATTTTGTCAACATCTCCTTTTGACACACAAATTGTTTCTACTTATTTTCAAAATTAATGGTTTTGTAAAGATAATCACACAAATTCATTCGCAAAGCGAACAATTTAAATCTGTTTGCTGATAATACTAGTCTTAATTTCCCACAAGCCTGTTCACGTAACACGCCATTTGTTCTGTATCTAGAAAGGTAATGAGTGCCGGTATCAGCCGAGCCATCTTCTACAGACGTTACCAAATTTTAGAATCACGTGAAAACACTTAAAACATGTTGGATAACCACGATTACTATCACGATGCTAGTTAAGTAACCGACGGCCTTAGACGTTTTACTTGCCATCAAATGTAGGCCACGAGGCCAATTGCGAATAAATATGTATCTTAACTCTCATATTGGGTGAATTATTGCTATTAATTATGTGGATTATGCGTTTTGGATGGGCCCTTGCACCATCTCCAATTTTATTTAAGATTACACTACGTACATATGCGCGTACTTCGGGTACCAAAGTTATGAGTCGTAACTTAAGCAATTGTTATGGTTTGACCTGTTCTCATGTGTTGAGAAATTGTCCTCATATATGAACACATACAATCCAAAAGACTTTTAAAATATGTTGATCGGTATAGTTCATTTGCCCAAAAATAGGTATACAAGACTTACTACAATCTGTTTAAAAATACTTGAAAGCAGCACATACTAGTACATTCGAAGATTACATCAACGTTCGACAATTATGACCCAGCTACTGCCGTTAAATGCCACAAATATTTACTTCACAATTAAATTATAGAAACATACTCACGAATGCACAAAGTAGTAAAGTTTATGGCGCATTGTAATTTAACGTGTTTTTGTTTGTTCCAGCGGATACGAAGGACAGGCCAATTGCATCACATACGAAGCTATCAATCAAGCTTATCTTGAAGCCAGAAACAGAATCTGTAAGTAATTTAAGCGTTGAAATCCTCAATTTCTTTAAAATGTTTCCTTTTCGACCATCTACGGAATAAATTGTTTGCTGTTGAATAACCAATGCTTAAACCGCAGCCGACCAAAAAGTTTCATTTATTTTAACCATTTTGAGCTCTCAAAATGTGTGTAATGTAAATACACGAAGTCACCAGTGACATAAAAAGTAATAAAATGTCTCGCGAGCGGAGCGTGAACACGCAAGTCACATTACGATGTCATCAAGTGCGTGAACCGGAAGACTAGCACGTTCGCGACCCGTTATGTTATCATCATCTTACACAGAACTTTCGATTTATTATAATGCAAGAACATTTTATAATAACACATAACATTACTGTTTACATCATCATGTCAAATATTAAATGCTTCATCATCCTTTGTGCGAAAGAGTTCTCAACTTTGGCAGGCAATATCTAATGTGACAGGGGCAAACGTTTAACCTTACGTTAACAATATTATTGAGCAATTGTACGTATTCGACAAAATAAAACCTGTACATCGATAAGTGCAAAACATTTCTAAAATATTGATATTCAATTGTCTCCACAGTGGTCTCACAACCGAAAGGGGACTGGAAGGCCGAACACTTCGCGAGCGTTGGCGAGCTGATTCTCGACATATCCATCAACTTGGCTCGAAGGTAAGCTAAAATTACACTGACATTAAGATTCATTTCAGTGATTATTCAAGCTCGAAACTACTTTCTACATCCGTCTCGACGACTCCTTAATGTCAACAAAGGTAAACTAGGCAGGATTTATTAAATGCATTACGACCTTTGGGATAATGCATTCAAAGTCATGGATTGAATTTAATTACGATTCACAATGAACTTTCGTTCGACATTCACCTACTGAACTCTTATCATTACGTGGGGTTACAACATGGTCTCATTATCTTAGCACGAGTTTTAATTGAAAACAAAACACATGAATTCCCAAGGCTTGTCTTCTTTCAAATACGTTCTTTTGTCTTCTCTATCATTGATTCATGGCCACCGTCCACTCACGACGCGGAAAGATACCAAAGAATCTATTGTAGCAGCTCTTAATCAACTAAAATTCATTTATCAGCTGTCATGGACCCAATGCTAGGCGACCCCGTATCGAATCGCAAGCTGCTCAAGTGACACACGATCAAGGAGCCGTAAAATGATCGTTTAATTTGAAACCTCAACCGCAACAACATGTGTACTTGCAAAACATATCGACTTTAGTTTGTCATTGAGTCATAGACATGAAATAGACGTAAGGAAGTTAAAATTTAATTGAACCAATTCCTTGAGAACCTCTATCCTAATTGAGATTAAAAATCAAACTAGCAAAAAATAAAATTAATGCCATTTAAGCACGCATGCGTCGATTCTTTTAATAATTCGGCGATCATGAATGTAGGTGCTCATTGAAATGGTGTTAAACCTAAACCTTGATCTTACGGTTGTCGCCTACGAGGTGTACTGACCTTTGCAGTGAATGTCCTGTGCAAATGTCATCTTGGCTCATTAGCGGTAACCGGAGCACTGGCTGAATCACCGTGTTGCGCGAAACGTCATCACCGGCACGGAAGAGAGCGAGAGTGGTTCACACCGGTGTAACTCCTTTGTACACTAGTCGAAGTAAGATGTCCGTTCACTTCCTCGTCTGATAGTAAAGGGCGATTATCGAATAGAGATTGGTGATTGCAATCGATCATCTTTACTCGTTTGAAAGGTGATTTGTATTGTAAAGCTCTCAATAGCTTTGGAGATTGGCTAATTTATAATAATTAGGAACTTTTGAATCGAAATACTCCAATTACAGACTACTTATCTACTGAAGAGACTATCGACGAAATTTGACTATTTTAGTTGCTTTCTTGTATGACGTGGAATGAGTTTTAATTTACCGATATTACCTTACCTCGGATTATCTAGCAATCATTATTCTATGTTACTTAGCAAGACTTTTTCTATCCCGGGCTTGATCATTTTATTCAGGGTTTACCCTTTAACAAACCGAATATTATATGTTCTCACCGCAATTGTGTTTCATATTTATATGACTCAACAGTTGAATTGAAAAATTCAACTACAAAAAGTGTTATTTATTACAAATAATTAAATTTTTTGGCATTCTGTCCATCTCAATTTTATAATTGCAATTTTATGCTTATTTCAACATTTGAACTATTGTTTTATTTGGTGTAACACCAATTCATTATGCAAATCTTCCGTATAATTTGTAGTAGGTAAGTAACGGATTTAGCATGTTTTACAAATATTAATTGTTACGACATCCGTGAAGCTTGTACGCAAATGCAAATTAGTGCAACTAATACAAGGCCGGTTAATTGAGCTTGTTTATTAAAGGATCTCTATCTCTACTAAGGTAGTTAACATTTTACCTCGCCTAAAAAATCGCCTAAAAACTGGGCGTTGATATAACCGTTTTGATTGTGATTAATGTTGTTTTCAGTCTTATTTTAACTAAAACCAAGGTTACTTGTTTTAGCGACAGGTAATACTTACTGTAACAAATCATACTTATAATATTGCATGTAAAAAGCAGCAGTGGGTGGTAACTTGTACATCTGAAATATTGTTATTTAAAAACATTGATGGAAATTCTTCGTTCGTCTAGCTAGTAGTAGAAGTAGTCGCAAAGTGTGGTGACTGCTGAGCATGATGTTTTGGGTTAATTCCTAGGCCAAGTAAAGTTTTATTGGGATGTTCCATCGGGAATATCTTAGTAGTCGCGGCGTCTGAAATTGAGCCCGATTGAACGAAATTTTCTCGTTCTCTATTATCTATTACATGGGACTTTGTCATAAACGGCGAAATGTGGGTGTACTTCTTAATAAATGGTAGGTACACTTCTTAATGCGTAATGTCACGTTATGATGTAAATATTGAAAAACGTAATTATTTCGGAAAACTAGAAAAAGTTCATTGGAGGATAACGCGAGATGAATCCCGGCTACCGTAGACGCGGGTCTGTGGACAGTGAGCAATACATAGCTCACCGGCCGTTCGTCTTGTGACAACAGGCAGTGTTGACGGCGCGATCGTGTTCCAGGTACGCTTCAAAGTGATGTCAGATAAGCACCTACCGGGGTTGCGGATTGTTTGAAAGGGATACCTCGGCCCTGTAACACAAAGGGCAAAAGAAGGAACATGGATGAGTTTTAGTTAATAAAAGTCTTTCATTCGCCGCCTAGAACGGGAGAAGTTATTTGATGATTGCCATCCGCAAAAAAAAAGGGAATGTATAATTTACTTACCATAAACCTCCTCAATACTATTTTACTTATTAAGATTTCATGTTATCATAACGTATCATCTTGAAGGTCCCTGAACAAAGAATTTAATTCCATGTCCGACTGTCTGTCTTGATTGACAGATGTAGGTCGATATTAGATACTCGTATTGTTTCAATGATTCTGTTACTTGTCAATCGGCTACCGAATGATCGATATAGATAAGTATTTAATTACCCTTTAATTTTATATAACGAGAATGTATTTTTATTTATAGATATTTGACATTCTTACCTTCTCATTGGATACTTTTAAACGAGTGTTGCCACTTTTACTTTCTAGTGTTACCATCATTCTAAAGAAATAAAAAAAGTACAGTATTTGCAGTCTGCAGCTTCATTTAACTTAACACAACATTCTCTCTGGTATGAATAGAAGAGCTTTGTTTTTTTGCAATAACAATAAGATGGTAAGTGGCAATTTTAGTTAGGTGGAGAATGCGATATAGTTATGTAACTACCATTTTGGTGTTAGAAAGGCATTATGATTGTTATCTACGGCGGCGCTACGCTATGTATTAGCGTGTGGTGTCAAATGTCATTTTTGCCCATAGAAATAATGTGTTAAATGTCTATAGAAAATTAATGTCGGACTCAACTAAAATAGGTAGTGAATAAAATGAACTATTTTCGGAATCTGCTAATTTCTACAGAATTGCTCTATATCGACAAACGTGTATTGTTTCCATTAAACTGAGGTAGGTAAATCATGTATAATTTCCCTGAAAAAGTTTAATGATTTTCACTAAAAAGTGAGAAATACCTCAGATTTTTTTTCTCTTGTTTAGTCCCAGTATGTTGTAGGTATTTGGATAACATGGTTTTTATTTTTAGGATTCCGTACCTCAAACGGAAAAAAACGAAACCCTTATTGGATCACTCTGTTTCTGACTGACTGTCACGTCTGTCGGTCTGTCTAACTGTTAATCTGTCTGTCTCTCTGTCAGTCTGTCAGTCAAGACCCTTTATCTCCGGAACGCGTGGAAGTATCGAATTGAATATAAAACCATGTACTCAATATAGTAGACCTCAACATAGGTCCTTAAAACTAACCTCCCTTAAAACCCTCTAAGTCTACGCAGTACGGAAGTCTCGGTACTCGAGTCTGACTCGCTCTTGGTCGGTTTTTTTTAATATGGCTATGCGAGTGTACGAACTCATCTTAACTTAAAAGATTAAAGGTAACTTTGGGGTCAGTGGATGAAAAATATTTTTATTACAGTATTGGTTTTATATTCACTGTTATCGAGATGTTCAAGCCTCAAAGTATGTAAATTGGACTCATAAAAATAACATTAAAGGGAAATAACGTTCACAAATTCGGTTATGTAATTGTTATTGTAAACTTAAAGCGTTATTGTGATGAAACTTTCCAACAGTACTTTATATTTTGTAAATATTAATTTCGTCCATAGCGGGTTATGTTTAAAAGAAAAATCAAAAACAACAATAGACAGCAATGGTTTTTTAGTTTAATCTAAATCGTGCATAATCGCATATCTTTCGCAATTAGAAGGTCAATATTAATCATAGTACTTACTATTGCAAACTTTTGTTTTAAATGTGCACCCTTGAAAGTTGCCATTGATTTTATTAAATAAGTTGTGAGCGTAGAGTTTGTTTTATAAGTGCAGCAAAAGAACTTGATATAGGTGGGTGCAGACAAAAGGTAAATAAGTAGATACCTAAATAACTGCCTAACGGGATTGCGGGTTGTTTGAAAGAGATACCTCGGCCCCGGATCAAAGGGCAATAGAAGGAACATGGGTGGGTTTTAGTCAGTAAAAGTCTGATACTTCGCCCCGCTCCACCCAGAGCGGGGTAGGTTATTTGATGTGTTCCCATCCGCAAAAAAGTAGGTAACTAACTGTAATATTCATCATGCAAAATAACGGGGATAGAGACCTAGGGGGAGAGGGAAAACTCCTAGAAAGTGCGCAGTAACCTATTTCGTCAATAGTACATTACATTGCGTTAGGTAAGGTCGTGGTAAATAATACCTAATACCTCAACTAACAGCCTAATTCAATTAAAATCAATTGGTAAGAAAACCTCGTGCAAAACTAACGTTTCATCTAGATTGGTTGACCTAGAGCACATTGTCTTATATTAAATTCAATTAAAAACTTGTACATGGGTGCCTTGAACTACATGTGGATTATATTTGACCTTTATTAATATATGGTGTAACACACTTGCTGGACATGTATCGTCGGACACACCCATCTTAATTTTTGTGCGCTATAACTACTTATCATTTTGCCTTCATTGTAAAAACCCTTTTTAACTTTTCAATAAAAATCTGTCAACTAATTATGGATACGTGGTTTGCACGTACGTATATATCTATTTACCTCTTTTTCCTTTAAGTATTTCTTAGACAGAAGTCATCCGGGGTTGCGGGTTGTTCGAAAGAGATACCGCGGCCCCGGAACATAAAGGGCTAAAGAAGGAACATGGGTGGGTTTTAGTCATTTAATGACTTCCAACCCGTAAAAAAAACTAATTTTATTAATAAAAAAAACATTGAGTAAAGTCCTCCAAATATCCTCGACAAATCAATACATTTAACACTTTTAAATGACCAAATTAAACACTTCATTGGAATTCAAATGATCTCATAGTTAAAAGTCAAATATCCCAATTAATCCTACAACCAACATCGTAATTGGTGTATTCAAATAAATCTTTGAACAAACTCTCGTTATGTACGTAATAAACCTTGGCATTTGAATATCCGTTACCGAAGCCATTGCAATAAATGGTTGTGAAGTGTATCAATCAATTACTTTAACATTATGTTATTTTGTTAGCAATAAATGCCTATTGCTTCCTACGGAGCGTTATGTTCGTGTCTAATCGGCATTACACATGCCACTTAATGTAGTGATTCCACTGTTCTACATAATTCTTATTTTTTTTAATAAAACAGTCTAGTAGTTTCGTGGGTGCGTTTACAAAAATTTCAACTCACATACACAAACAGCCAGACCCGAAACAATTACCTGTAGATCATACCAATATTTGTTCCGTGTCTATGTAATTTAAGGTCTCTGCACACAGCCGGCGTGGCGTGACGGGGCGCGACGGGACGGGGCGGCGACGCGGCGCTGGCGCGACGGCATCGGTCACACTGCGGGCGCGATAACGTCCCGTCCCGTCGCGCCCATTCACGCCGAACGTTTACTGTTTTATACTGCCTATGCAGCTCGCGTCCCGCCGCGCCCGTCCCCGCCGCTTCTGACTTGTATTCCCGCTCGGCGCGGCGGCGGGCGGCGTGACGCGACGGTTACCGTCGCGTCGAGCGGGACGGCTCTGTGTGGCGTCGTCCGTAATATCTAGTACATTACAACTGCTCAGCGTCGCGTCGCCGTCCCGTCCCGCCGCGTCGCGTCCGCTGTGTGCAGCGACCTTTATGTTTATCCCCGAACCCGCGACACGCAGCGCAGCAGTCGATCCCTCAGCCACTGCGCCAACCTTGCCGTCAGTCTTTTTTTACTTTGCCTGTTTTTGCAACACTGAGAATATGTTTGATTCATTAGATTTTCTCCCCTAAATAAGAGCGATTCGATGCTTCTTGTGCATTTAAACAACGGCTATTTGTTAAATTTGGTCGTAACAATTATCTTATATGGACAATCGACGTTAGAAATTAATATTTTTTATGCTTTCATCAACTATGGCTATAATGTGCAACCTAAACTTCCTAATACATAACAATAGGCAGTCAAAAGGAAATTGGCAGACAAAACACTGAATGTTATTATTGAAAATACTTCACAGACTTTATTTTCGAAACTTGTACTATTTATTACCTATATATAAATGGTAATTAAAACTGAGAGTGAATGAATAATATCATGTAGGTATTAAAAGGCTTTCGACGGGTTTACAATTTTTGTTTGCATTTTTTTTATAATATCTTTAAGGTAGTACTTCTTACAGTAATGTTCCCGATATCGGTTTGTTAGTAGACGTAGTATCACTTCCGTACCTTAAAAAGAAATACGAAACCCTTATAAAATCACTTTGTTGTTCGTCTGTCTGTCAAGACCCTTTATCTCCGATACGTTTAGGTATCGAATTAAATTAATAATCCCTTCATGCCGTAAAATCAAAACTTAGTCTACGCAGTCAAAAGATATAGGCGTTTATGTCGCAATCTTGTACGGAATCCTCTGCGCGAATCCGACTCGCACTTGGCCAGCTTTTTTGGTCAAGGACGTTACAACTATAGACGGCACGGTTGGCGCAGTGGCTGAGCGATCGACAGCTGCGCTGCGTGTAGTGGGCTCGATTCCCGCACGCAACAAATATTTGTATGACCTGCAGATAGTTGTTTCGGGTCTGGCTGTTTTTGTATGTAAGCTAAATGTTTGTAATCGCACCCACGATAAAGGAAAAATGCCTAGTGTGAGGCAACGTATTAAAAAAAAACTGGTTTCTTGTAATACTAGAAATTAAACTGTCTCGTTGTTTTCCCAGGTACGGCCTCACTTATGAAGAGATCGAGAAGGGTCTGCCACTCATCGACACCTCTCGCACGCTCATCCGAGAAGTATGTCCTCCAGTCTTCTCCCACGTGGAGTGTCGCGCCGGCAAGTACCGAAGATTCGACGGCCTCTGCAACAACTTGCAGAACCCGACCTGGGGCGCTACCATGGCTCCTTTCCAGAGGTAAATAGTCACTTTCACGCACACTCTGCTGAAGACACAGATCAAGTGAGAAGACATCAGTAACAACGATGAAACATCAATCTCTGGTGTGCTATAAAGGGGTTCCCTCTATCTGGCAGAATCTTGATGCTCCGAAATTTATTTGGCATAACACACTTAGCATAATTTTTTTTAAACGAACATTTTAAAGGCATAAAAATTATTTGGTATAATTATCATTTGGCATAATGTTTAAAACTTCGAATTAACAATGGCATACTTTTAAGATGCCAGAATTACATTTAGTATAATTACGATTCGCAGAGTTCAAATTTCGCATAATATATTATTTGGTATAATTTCACTTGGCATACTATGCAGACGGCAGTAATGGCTAGGTTAGGTTAGGTTAAAACTGTGACCTCCTACGCACGAGCCGAGCAAGCGTAGCGAGCGGTGCCGCGGCAGCGGCCGGCGAGTGCCAGAAACGACTTGCGTTAATAGAAAAAAGAGATTGTTTTAAGTAGGTTACCCGGAACTGAACCATTTAGATTAGGATACCTAATTAGTTATTGAATTCAATGACATAATCTCAAATCCAATAAAATAATAACTAAAATAAATGACATTATTTTAAAGAAATAATCAAAATAAATGACAACTTATAATGACAAAGATGACCCTAACTATAAACATTATACGATATGACAATTCTGACGTTTAATGATCACCGATATAAAATATATTATGCCAAAAGACGATTCTGACTGTGAACTTTCTGCGATAAGATGTTTCTACTTTTTAAATATTATGCATATGAAGTTTATGCCTAGAGATGATTCTGACTTACAAAATTATGAGTTTAGAATGTATGATAAATGAGTGTCTGCTAAACTATTTTCTGCGAAGTGAAGTTTATGCCATCCGTTGTTATACAAAATGAAATTATGACATAAAAAGTTCTGCTATAAAGGGTGGACCCGCTATAAAGGGTGGACCCGCTATAAAGAATATTTTATCTTTGTATCGGATTTGCTTACCTCTACCGGAAAGTAAAGACATACGAAACGTTTTGAAAACGATCGCCATTTTGTTTAGGTCCTGTGATGTTAGTATGATCCAGGTCATTGTCACTTCAAGTCGAAGTCTCCAGTCACACAGTTAAGACTGCTAGAGAGCTTAAGAAACATCATTCAAAGCATAGCATATTTTTATAAAACTCGATACGTCATATCTTAATTGATTGATAACAATACTTAAGAGTGTATCAATTGTAAAAAAGTTTGGTTCGTCTGGTGGGTATAAACCGCAGCATACTGGCCAGGGTGTGCCGGATAACAGGGTTTATTAAACTTGTATGGTCTCACACCTTTACTTATGCCATAAACGGGACCAAAAGGTTCGACAGCCTCCATAGTACCTACTACTGTATGATTCATATATTATCTGCAAATGCAATGCCATATTAGGCACCCTAAACCGGTTTCGAATGTTTAATAAAGCTCCAACTAAAACCTAAAAAATACTAATCCTCAAAACATTAAGATAAGTTAGTCATTCCTACGATAACCACCTGAGTTATTCCGTAAAATGTAAACGAAAATGACTTATTCAAACATTAAATGCTCAAGTTTCTAAAGTGACGCCTGATCACATAGACCTCTTGAATAAAACAAAATCAAGATTCAAGACATATTCACGTTTCTGGTTCGACGAGAAAGTGAAATTCACAGTGCAAAGCCCCTTCCGAGCAGGTATTTGTATAAAGTAGCCACTTACATATAGAACTCGTGTGTCATATGTTTCCTCTTTTCAGATTAATAGGGCCGCTTTTCGCTGACGGTATCAACTCGCCGCGTATTGCTCATCATGGTAAGGACCTGCCACTTTCACGTGTGGTGTCGCGCACCATGCACCCTGATGAAGGCTTCCACGACCACGCTGGTACCGTCATGGTCATCGCTTGGGGACAGTTCATGGATCACGATTATACTTTAACTGGAACTCCTCTGGGTAAGTTTGTTTTTCATATTGAGCAGCATTACTGCTAAGCTCTTATAAAAATATTTGTAAAGAAGTTCTTAGCAACAATAGATCAATGCTTCAAAAGAACGCACGATAGCTGACTCCAGTTAGTTCACATACCGTCTTGTGTTTTATTTTGTTCTCTTCCCAATAGACCCTGTGAACCGTAACGACCCTGAGGAGTGCTGCAAGCGGCCCTCCCATCTGAAGCATCCCTACTGCAATGAGATCCGCATCCCTGATGATGACTATTTCTACCGTCTGTTTGGAGTAAAGTGCATTGACTTCGTGCGAGGTTTCCCGTCGCCAAGGCCCGGCTGCCGTCTGGGTAAGATACTTTTGTAAACTATAAATAGAACTAGGTTGTACCCAGCTTCGTCCGTGTGGAAGTTACCCCACGAGATCGTACTACTGTAAGAATTTTAGGTACTCACATAGAGCCTCGTCTACGTGTGTTCTAAATGTTATGGACAGCCGTTTGTTAAGATCTGAAGAGATAATGGATACCGACGGACAGACGGAGTAACTTTCGCATTTATATGTATGGGTATGAGATAGTACAAAAAATCTTGAATCGAAAACCTTCGGGTTTTGAAAGTCTGGTAAACTTATTAGTTTGAGTCTATTCAAAATGAAAGGTCGCTGTTAAGCTTCCCAAAATTCAAATGTACAATTTGGACATTGCTGAGGTCAAATATAACTTCACACTCGATTCACACACAATTTGCATTTTCTTTTGAATTGTTCGCGTAGTTTTGTCTCGACCATCAAATGCGTTAACAGGCAAATCCAATTTGTCTAAATCATAGCCATTGTTTTCAAAATACAAATCATATTCAATTTCATACAACGTATCTTTGCTCCCATTGTGGTTGTTTTGCGAAACATTGAATGTAACTGCAGACACTTGAAACTCTCCAACATTGTTTTCCAACTCTAATTTAAGGAAACAATCTAAATAAATTTTCTCAGTTCCGGAAATAACTCGGATGATTTTTTGCTTTAATTTCACGATTACGTTTTGTGTTAAGGAAACCGCATACAAAGTGCGGTATTAAGTCCCATTATGTCCGAACCGGTGTAGCACGTAGACGGACGTAAACTGACCTCACTAGCTTTTGTTGTTCGTGAACATTTAATGTTAGATCTGATGGTAATCTTGAAATCTCGTCATCTGCCTACGTACAGGGAAAGTGTTGATCATTACGTAGTTCTTAAATTGCACAATTTAGTTTAGAACTTTTGCTGTCCGTTCGTGTTTAGCATTCAAAGATAATAGTGGGTTTTATGCCTTAAGCTTAAGTAGAGCAACACCTGATCTATCATTAGCATAGGCCCTATCAATGGATTGGTAAGCGCGAAGCAAATGTCGAAATGCTAACTTGTAAGTTTCACTATTACCACGAAACAATAAATTAATTCTAATTGCTATTCTAATATATAGAAATGGAGAATGACTAACAAACCAGTTTACGATCTAAAATCGATAGAGATCTTTGGAACTATTATCTTGCAATCTTGCCAATAGTCGGACCACATATCGTTAGCTTAGCGCTACGGGGTGCCACTTTCACGATAAACAAACAAGTGAAGCATACAACTAATACATTACGCTCATGTTCATGTTAGTATTTTACTTGACTAATTGCAATACCTCTGTCGCAAACATGTTATTAAGAAATCGATTGCAATACATTGCAAACTTAATTTTATGATAATGTTGTATGTTTAACGACTCCGTGGAATAAATGCGTTACTTGCCGCGTAATATAGGTACAAACATTATGGGGAGACTGGGCGAATCTGGCGCACTAGTTGAAGGTTGACCAGTTTGCTTGATGGATAATATCTCATTTAATTATTTGATTGTACATAATTGCATAGATAAGACACGACATGAAACATTTTACATTGTTTTAAATAATATTCGTAAGTCCATAATAATTTATGTGCGTTAATTTATGCTTTAGGATCAAGAGTTCCTTTCAATACACTAACTGGAACCATAGATGGAAACACGGTGTATGGTGTTACTGAGAAATTCGCCAGGTAAAGTATTTTTTATATCTAAGACTAAGTTATAAGTAAGACGTACGTCTTACTTATAACATTCCTAAATAAAAAATGCCATTGACAGTTGGCCGATGACCGCAATCTGTAAATATTAAACTGCTAAAGGAAATAGAAGAGGAAATTACCCAATATCAAGTCACTTTCGATTTTCAGCATTTATTTAAAATAGTCAATAAATATAAAAATGAAATCTAGAATTGCAACACTCTTTGGCACCGTGTGAAACTTTTTATTAATGTTGGCATAATTTGACAAATTGCAGGAAGCTGCGTACTGGTTTCGGTGGTCTGTTGCGTATGAACCCAGTCTTCAAAGAGTATGGTCTCAAGGACTTGCTGCCTCTGAAGCTTGATATCCCTGATGAAGGATGCACTAGGCCCAACAAGAATATGTACTGCTTTGAAGCTGGTAAGAAACATAATGTATATTACAGGTTTAACTTTTTAAACGAGAACTCGAATTTGTAGATTTTACATTTTATCACATTCATTCTTTATTTCAATTTTTGCAGTCGGCGCGGTTTATTCTTTTCCTCCATTTGCTATTGTTATTCGATACCTCTATATCTTTACTTACATCCTTCCGTCCATCTTTTCTTTGGTCTGCCTGTTTGGATGTCCACTTGACAACTCTCTAGGCACGGTTATCACGATTTTTTTTTCTCTTTTTAGGTGAAATCCGTGTAAACGAACAGCTAGTTCTCACCGTAATGCACACACTTATGGCCCGTGAACACAACAGAGTTGCCAACGGTCTGGCCGAGGTCAATCCTCATTGGGACGACGAGACTCTCTTCCAAGAAGCGAGACGCATCAACATTGCCGAGATCCAACATATTACTTACAACGAATTCTTGCCCATCTTACTTGGAAAAGACGTTATGGAAAAGTTCGGTTTAGTCCTCGAGAAAGAGGTAAGGATTTTCGAAACATAAAACAATATCAAGGATCTTTGAGAAATCCTAGTCCAACAAATTACGGCTATGAAAGGCGATTTCTAAATAAACTGAGTATGATTTCAATATAATTTTGCAAATTTCCTATCGATCGATGTTAGTCATCGATCATAGTGATGTAACAGTTTCACAGCTAGGAGCTAGGTAATTGAACTTGTGTCATCTCGCGATGCTCTACTTAGCAGTTGCAGCGACTGATCGATCGATTTGTTTCAGGGTTACTGGGACGGATACGACCCAGAAGTCAACCCTGATGTCATCGCTTCGTTCGCCTCTGCTGCTTACCGATTCGGACACTCATTGTTACCAACTGCTGTTGAAAGATGGTCTAAAGCACACAAATTCATCGGTAAGCTACAACTGTTACTAATTAAATCAACCTTATCTAATAATTTAACAATATATTCACTGTTATCAGAAACTGGAAAAAAAACTAAACTATCTTGTTATTTTCAGCATCCAAGAGACTGTCAGACCTCATCCGTAGACCATACGACTTATACAGAGCTGGTGTTCTTGATGAATATGTCATGGGTTTGATGAACCAGGTAGCCCAGGCTATGGACGACTCTATCACCCAGGAAGTTACCAACCATCTCTTCAAGAAGGTCGGCGCCCGCTTCGGAATGGACTTGGTATCCTTCAACATGCAAAGAGGTCGTGAGTTCGGTATTCCCGGATACATGGAGTTCAGAAAATTCTGCGGTCTTCCCCCTGCTGATACGTTCCAAGATCTATTCGGATCTATGCCCAACGCCACTGTACAGAAATACGAGACGATCTTCGATCACCCTGTGGATGTGGATCTTTGGTCTGGTGGTGTGTCTGAGCGTCCCTTGCCTGGTTCTATGTTGGGGCCCACTTTTGCTTGCATCATCGCTACTCAGTTCTCTTACTCAAGACGTGGTGACAGATTCTGGTAAGTTAACCTTCAAAATCAGTGGCTTTTTGATACATACCCTAGAGCTTTTGTCTACGATTGCTTACAAATTTATTTTCACTCTCAGGTTCGAACTGCCCAACCAGCCGTCATCGTTTACACCAGAACAGCTAGTTGAGGTCAAAAAGGCACGTCTAGCGCGAGTCATTTGTGATAACACAGACATCATCGACACTGTCCAACTATACCCCATGGTCTTGCCTGACCATGAACTGTAAGTATAAGTACTTTGTAATACTTACTCCATTTTTGCAAGTTAGAAGTATTCTAGGTATTTGTCAGTTTAAAAGGCTAGATTAATTCGAATAGATAGTTACAAACAGATTTGGAAAAATAATCATCAGCTATTTGCACCTGTTTACTTTTTTACAAATAATTCAGGAGTAGATTACCATTTTAGTTTTTTTTTCTTCTTTCAGAAACCCACGTGTCCCATGCAGAAGCGGTATAATTCCGTCAATGGACTTCAGCAAGTGGGCCGAGCCCGCGCCTTTCCGTGGCGCTGCGAAACAATTCGTGAGTAGTTTCACATACAACCCGTGGGGCAAGAAGTAGTCGCACCAGCACCTAGCTCATAGAGTATTCACGTAGAGTATTTTTTTAGTCAACGGTGTAACTGTACGTTGTTCAAGTTAAATGACCTTTCGAAAAGCTTAACCCTGCCCTGGCATTATAATCCAAGAAAGCCTGACCATACTGGCCGGCATAAAAAAAAATTTTTGCTTTACAAAAATTATAACAACAGCGTTCGAAATACAATTTTAGTAAGTCTAAATCCCCATTTATGGATCTAAGATCGCTCCACAAAGGTTACTTAACTTGAATTTTTAACATTGACCACATCGTAATTTTGTTTTCTATGCTGTATAATGTAGAGGTCCTTGTTAAAAATGTATCCTAGACAGTTATAGTGTATCGTAGAATTATACTCGAAGCACAACTTATAGCTTTGGTTAGATAGCTGCCAATGTATAAAATAAAACGTCTGATTAAATCGAAGCTATCTCATTTAAGTTATCGTAGTGTACTTTCAAGTCATCTCTTAATATAAACCCTAATTACATTTGGTTATTGACTTCCGAATCAAGAAATGAAGATCAACTTTTGCCAAATGTGCCAAAATAGCGTCGAAGTGCAATCAATCGATCAAGTATGTTAGTTTTAAGAAAATAAAACTATTTATAAATAGAATAGGAATTGTGTACAAAAGTATAGAAGATGGCTTAGTCGAAGCTAAAGTGCTTTTAATTGCCATATAATTAAGTATCGGTAGTTTTGATCTAAAATACCTATTCACATGTTATGTTGTAGTTAATAAAGCACCTGTAGTAGTAGAATTTATGCCCACTGGAAGTCTGGAAGCTGGTAATTTTGTCCATAAACTTTGACCCCGTTAAAGTCAATATCTGAATGCACTGATAATTAAATAACCTGCCTACCTTCTTTAGGCCAACTTGCACGATAGCATACGCCTATCAATTGTGTAAAGTTGAACCATGCTTTAAAAATGTATTTTTTTAATTTCTCGTCCTAAAATTTTCATTGTTCAGTCCAATTTTAAAGAGTAGTTAATTTAAATAGTATAATCAATCCTCCAGTATCACCCGAATATCACCGTAGTTAAGTAAACAATATAAGTAGACTTGGTTTATGCTTAATAGTTTGATTAGAGTTTAAGTTTATGTGTTCAGTTCGTTTCGAGATCTTCATAATTCATACCATTAACAGCAAACGTTCTATTGTAACATAATACCTAAGTAGGTACCTACGTCATATCGAAATGCACTGAACATAGAAACTTAAATATTGATGTTGTTATTTAGACCAACATCTTTACTATAGCGAAGATAAGTGCTATTTTGTTAAACACCTAAAACGACTTTTTAGATAACGCAGTTTGTGTTAACCGCGGTCTATTTAATTGATGAGTACACACTGCGTTTCCAAAACCACTGAATATTTTACTGAGATCAGACTCAGGTTGTCAACTTAGAATGTAAAAAAAGTTTCCAAAGACCTGTTAACGGTACTATTTTGCTGTGGATTTTTGTTTGTAAACCGATTACAAACAAAAATCCACAACATATTTCAGTTCAAAACATCTGAGTAGCATTTATCTTCATCGAACCCAGTGTTAATGTGCATACCTAATCAGTTTTGTTATTTTTTTATTTATTTTTAGTTTAAGTTTAAGTGTAATGTGTAATTATGCATGGTTAATTTGTAGTAGATTGTGTAAATACAAGTATGTTGTAATAAATGTTAGAATATAGCTCTGGTTTTATTGTTCACAACCTATATAGGTATTGAAAACACATGTATTGGTAAGTAGACATATCTATTCATTTCACTAGAGACGTAGATAGATCACATTTATCGATGTCTAAAATTAATCTCGATTTATTTCTCAGATGACCAATGCTACCACATTTGAAAATAACAGCACGACCCATGATCAAATAAATAAAGGGCCATGCAACCAAACCGCAAACTCAGACAAGGAAACACAAAATTGTGTTGTAAATACATTGCAAAGTCGAAACAACCACTGTTCTAATAATACCAATAACAATGCTACCACTACCGACTGCGAAACCATCGCCGCAACTGAGAATAATAGTACAAGCAATACAAAAGATCATCAAAATGTCGATGAAAATACTGTATTAAAATACGTGTATAAGAAAGGTGATAAGGCGGAAATACCAATAAAGGATAAAGGTCATTTCAAAAACAGCTTACGGCGAAAACGGTCAACTAACGAAATACATGACAGAAGCCCACGCCCAAGCAAATTTCAAAAACCTGTGATAGTAAATTATGAAACTGTGCATGGTTCTGGAGAAGTTTTGGCACCTCTGAAAAATACAGGAAATAACATTTTAGGAGCCAATCTAGCTGATTTTAACATTGAGACCCTTCATCTTAATACTGATGCTAAAAAAGATGTAAATATAGCTCCTAATCATAAAAAGGACTCAAATGAAGCTAAAGATCTTAGTGAATCAAGCAATGAAAAAGGAGACAGACAAAATGAAAATAACTCCAGTAGCGAAAGTGAAGAGAGTGGTGAACGTGAAGATTACAAAAATGGAAAACCTCAGCATGAAAACGCAAATAGTGAAGAACGCGGAGATTATCAAAATAAAATACTAAGCCGTGAAGATCAAGACAGTGCTGAACGCGAAAACTATAAGACATCAAAATCTGCTAATGACAGAGATGATAGTGGTGAACGTGAAGATTATCGGAACAACAAATCTGTTCGTGAAAAGGACGATAGTTTGGAACATGCCCATTATAAAAACATACACTCAAAAGAAGATAATAGTGGTGAACGTGGTGCCTATAAAAATAGTGACTCCAGCCATGGGAGGGGTGACAGTGGCGCAAGTAATGCCTATAAAAATAATAAATCAAACCGTGAACACGATGACAGTACTGAACGCGGAGATTATACAAGTAAAAGGAATGGCTCTGGAGATACTTCCAATAGTGCTGAAAGTAATGAAAATAATCCCAAACCTAACTCTAGGTATTCTTTGCAAAATAAAAATAGTAACGAAAATTCCGAATACGATGAAATTAAAAAATCTGATTCAAATAGCTCCGAAAATAACGAGAGTATAGAAACAGATGATGGGAATAAAAATACACCTCATGCAAATCAGAAAAGAAATAAATATGCAAACAATCATAGAAATAATCTCAGAAAAAATCTTGACTCATCAAACGAAAACAGTGATGAAGTAAACGACAGTACAGAAACAGGAAAAGAACTGCAAACAAAGTATAAAATTGGTCCAAAAATTAACAAAAACTCTCCAGTTCCTTTAAGGGATATTGATTTAGGCGACTTTAACTATGAGCGAGTACGCGTAAACAAAGCTGGAAAAGTAGAGCCTCAAAAAGACAATCTTGAATACGCAGATCCTAATTCTGCGGTCGAAATATTACCACTTTCTACAGCTGTACCCGTCCCCGAAATCAAAAACTATGAAACACAGAATTCGTTACCAGACGTTAACACTTTAGCAAGCCCAGAAGTGGAAGCAAATAGAAACAAACTAATCCACATTGATGACGGAGAAGTTAAACCTGTCGTTGAAATCAATCCCGAAAGTGATAACGATGACGAAAACACAAGATCGAACTTGAGTGATGAAGTTGAAAGTTTAGAATCAATATTAGGAGTAAAAAAAACAGAGAATTTTGATGAATATGATCAAAGCGACAAAATTGTCGAACAGAAAGATGTTCAAAATGGAGATGTAAAACAACAATTTGAAAGAATACCTGTAAATCATAATGAAGCAAAGAAAACTGAAAACAAGGACAGCCCTTCCACAGAAAATCCTAAAGAAGACACAGAAGTGACTCAAAGGGATGGCACACTAGATATATTTACGCCCGAAGATGGTCAATATGATGAGCATTTAAATATTAAATTCGACGATTTAGCTATTAAATTACCAGAAATAAAATTACCGGACGATATTTTAGCTTACACGAAAGACCATTCTCCGTATAGTTATGATAACGACAAAAAGCTAACAAAACCAGATGTCCCCAGTTACAAACCAAGTTATTATTATAATCAAGACGACGAGGAAAATACACGTGGACGTACAGATAAAAAGCACAATGACAATTCTGGCGAAGATGAAGACAGCCCTCCCGATACTGGATACTACGGATACTATGATGGTGACCGGGAGAAAAAACAAAACTATAAAAAGAAAAACGCTGAAACAGACGAAGCAGAGAGTGACGAAAACGAAGATTTGTACGAAAAATTCGTACGAGAAAGGTTTGGGAAACGAGGCACATTTGAAAAAAGGTCTGAAAAGTTAGAAGCGGCGGAGCCAACAAATCCTGAATTGTATAAAACAATAAAAAATATTCTGAAAAAGACTGCAGATATAGATGAACAAGCTAAAAAGAGCGGTGATCCCAATGCAGGTTACATGTGGACCCTAGAATATGGGGAGAAGGTGTAATTCAATTAATGCAACGCACGGAAGAATCTGGAGGCAAAAACGATGCAGCTAAAGGAGTGAAATACCTACTGCCGCATTGTTTCTGGGACCGATCATAATGAGAGGATTAATGTTATCTCCCTAGATAATATTTATAGGCTGATAGTGCATAAGTTAGGATAGGATTATTGTATTGTATAACTGGCTGGTGTCTACAACTCCACGTCCAAGGCGCGTATTTTGCAAAAGTTAGTAAAAATAAGTAAATAGGTACCGTACCTATTTCTTGAGATACTTAGTTAGTTCCACTCACATAAATGGCTTCCGTGCACAGTTACAAGTATTTTTTTACCGTTCTTTTTTACTTTATTACTAGATTTCTAATTATAAAGTATTTTAACTATCTATAAAAACTTAAAAAGACTCTGGATATTCTATCAAAATCTACAGAAATATCGATTCATCTTTGTTGATCTTAATCACACTGATCACGCGGATTCAATACTCGCTGGGGACAAATATGTATTATGTCCGACGGAAGTTTTTGGAATGGACAATGGTACGTGCGTTACGTTGACAACCAACGTTTGATTCAAAGAAAGACTATGATGGTAAAATGGAGACAAATTATTTTATATATGATCTCATTTGTGATGAATTTATTTTGTAAATACCAATTTCAGTAAATAAAGTATCTTTAATAAAATTCATTCCGTTTTTTAATCTTCTTTCCCTCTTACAAAGCTGATTTATCCAGTTGATCTATCCTGATTCTCGATAGAGTTTGACACGAGCGGTCTTCGACACTCCAATAGGTAGTAGCATTGTAGCAAAGAGTATATAGAGAACTAGCTGTGCCTGCGACATCGTCCGCGTTAACAGAAGACAGCTGTTGCCGAGAAAAACAACAATTACTTTCATATTACAGATGGCGGCACTTAGACGATCTGTATTGTTTCTCAAATTCTAACGCAAGCAAAGCCGCGGGCAAAAGCTAATATGTAATAAAAGTCAATTTAAAAAGTTAATTTATTCTAGCTTTAATAATTTAATAGTTAAAAAACTAAAAATACCCATATCATCTGGTTGCATTTTAAATCCGCCATCTTGGACGTCCGCCATATTGGATTGAAGACACGTGACATTTCTATCATATTCGTGACAGCAAATCCTTTCATAAAAATTTGATACCCATATCATAGGGGTGGATTTTAAACAGCCAGCCCGCCATCTTGGGGAGGCCGCCATATTGGATTTTTAATGACGTTTCTTAGCTAGTCATGTATAGTCATCAGAACTCAGAGCGTGTGCAAAATTTCATCCTAATCGAAGACCGGGAAGTGGGTCAAATTCCAAGTTTTTCTTACATACATAGTTACAAATGAAATAAAAGCGTGTTAAAATTTAAAATGACAATACTTCCATACAACCTTTCATCCCCCCTTTCACCCCCCCTTTCATCCCCCCTTTCAATTTTAACCCCTTTTCCAATAAAGAGTATGTCCTTTCTCATTCTCTAAACTATCTGTGTACCAAATTTCATTTAAATCGGTTCAGTAGTTTTAGCAGGAAAGCGAGACAGATAGACAGAGTTACTTTTGCATTTATAATATTAGTGTAAGAATCATTATAGTGTTTGATGATCGTCAGGTGATTGACTCGAATTTTCTGATATTTAAGCGTTTAGTACGCTGCTCCGAATACTTGTTAAAGTTGAGGTATAAACAAATTATTGTGTTAATTTTATTTTTAATTCAATTTAAAAATTACTAGCTTTTGCCCGCGGTTTCGCTCGCGTTAAATTCGGGATGTTCCCCTTTCCTGATTTACAGGTACCTGCTACCCGTAGTTATTGCCATTTCGCCTTATTTATTGTAATAGCAATGCTAATGTTTTCCCTTTTCATCCCTCCTACCTCAATCTTTTTTTTTAATATTGCCTATGTCCGTCGTGGTCAGTCTCCAGGGCCCTAACTATCTCTGTATAAAAATTCATCAAAATCGGTTTAGCCATTTAGGCGTGAAGACGTAACAAACAAACAAACTCACTTTCGCTTTCATAATCAAAATCAAAATATTTTATTTCACATAGGCCTACATAGGCACTTATAAAACGTCGAGAAAAGATGCACGGTTCGGGTTTCGTATGGAGAAGAACCGGCAAGAAACTCCATGGTTACTCTTTTAAAATCATTTGGTTTTACCAACGACCATATGGTCGTTGGGTTTTACAATGTTGTTGTTACAGCTTTAGCACTTAAGTATGAGAGGACAGCGTAGGCCCGACAATAAGTCATTGCTTACTTTACAAAAAGTAAAATAAAATAATACGTTAACAAAAGTTAACTAGCGTCCAAGAATCTACAAGGCCAACCATGTCCACTCATTCTCAACGAATTGGTAGAAAAGAATCTATACAAGAGTAAAAAAAAATGCAAAAACAAAATAATAACTAAGAGACGAGTCACACAGATGTTGCTATCAGTACTGTAACTATTCAGATCAGATATAATATTAGTAAGAATAGTACCTATGTTTTTACAAACATTATTTTAGCCACAGATCAAAAGCTCATGGCTCAACTAAACGTAGGAAATAGTGACATTCACACAGACAACGACAAGTGTCAAAAACATAACCTCAAGATTTCCTCTTTTCAAAAGTAGATTTTGTGAAGCAATCGTGATTTGAAAAACTCGTATTTTAATAATTAAAAGACAAATTCTAAACATCTTAAATATAGCAAACCAAACTTTTCGTCAAAATGACTAAAGAAATCCAAAGGAAGATGCAGAAAGAGCTGGAACAGCTAAGCGGTATACAAAAAGAGTACCGTAGGGCGGTCGCTCAAAAACAACAATTAGACAGTCAGTTGAATGAAAACAAAGCTGTAAAAGAAGAGCTAATACTGCTGAAAAAAGATGCAGAAGTATATAAACTGATTGGACCCGTTTTAGTGAAACAAGACCTAGACGAAGCCACTCAAAATGTTACAAAGCGAATGGAGTACATCACTAAAGAGATCAAAAGAGCAGATGACCACATATCCGCGTTAGAAAACTCTCAGGAAGCCCTACAAGAAAACCTGAATAAGCTTAAAAATAATCTTAACAAACTCAAAATCAAGGCTTGATGAAACTTGCATCTCCAGGAAACGCTTCAGTTTGCAATTACTAATTTACTTTTGCATTATGTGTATTTAATTAATTATACTTTTAATAACTATTGCAGCTTTTTTATAAATCTTTCCCAATTATCTCATGTTCTGCCAAGCCTTTTCCCAAAAATATAATGTTAATGTGCTGTAGTTATGAGTACTTTTATAAGAATTTGGCCCTTTACAATTAGTTCTTGCTCTAATGTGTAAGGATAGTTTTCATTTTTGAACTAAATAAACAAGTATCTGCATTTACACAAAGTTGAATTGGTTGCAAGAAAAATCTAGTCTGCTCTGGTACTATGCATACAATGAGTGAAAAAATACTATAATCTTTGCCTAGCCGGCCTTATTAAGTCGGTGGAAACAACCCTGTAAATCTGTTAGCAGCAAAATATTATACATGGGGACTGCCTTTCTTAGCCTACACAGGTAGTACTAGATAATATGGTATCCCTTGGTAAGATTGCTTATCAGTTTCAGGCCACTGGCTAGTTATAACAACACTTTCGAAGATCTACAATTTAAAACCAGGACCAAGAAGTTATCATGCTTGCGGAGCATATTATATGTATATTATAGATACTTGATACTTGTCCTGCAATGCAACGAAACAGACAAAACAATATGTTGGTAGGTAGATATCAATATCTACCTACCAACATATTGTTTTCTCGTCACAGGCTGGAGTCTGAAACACCACATCATATTTTGAGTGGGATTATTATTTGATCCACCCCAGCTCCACAATATATGGGATAGTATGTGTTGGTTGAGTACGTAATAGGTGGATGAAGCCGTACATAATTAAAACAGTCTTGTTTTATGTAGAATCTTTATTATGTGTATATATATCCAAAAATAATACAGATGGCACTTACTTCCTGTTGCACCCAATAAGACTACATATAAATATACTTCTTTGTCTAGAATCATTTTAATCTAAAAGTAATTGTTTTATTTAAGATTTTAAGAGCGCCATTTTCGTTTACAATTATCACATTTTAATGTATAGGACTAACTTACACTCTGATCTTAGTATCTAATGAAATATTTTAAATTTTGCATTGGAATAACATGAAAATAAATTATGAAGATGTAGTCTACCTTAAGTTTATTATAAAGCTTAAATAAACATAAACTTTAATATAGCAACACAATGAAAATAAAGCACTGGAATGCTTATTCATAACTATGAAATACCATCCTATGTTATTGGTCCCAAAGTTGAGGAACATTAGTGAAATCACTGTGTAGTCAACCGCATAGATGCTTTACCACTTTTACAAACAAAAACTTGCAGTATATTGAAAATTCACTACTATTGAAACTATTTAAATGTCACACTGATCATGCAGAAATACATCATGACAATTTATGAAGTCCAAGAGTCACTCAACCTTACATGTATTACAAACGTAAATGATTTCACACAAGGTTAAATTGAGCATATAACGCAAGAGGGTGAGCAGGTTCTTAAGGTGGTAAAGCAATAACAAGGCTGACTATACAGTATACCTAAACAATACTATCTATACCAAATCTTTAACAATAAGTATTATAACTATCAGCCCATGTAGAGAGACATTATTCATCCCAAAACTTGTCTAACTATCTAATCCTAATGACAACACACATAAATGTAAACTGTACTTTGTATATTTAATACTTTATATCAAAAATATAATAATGGCATTTATGAAAATGGAATAAAATAAATACTCTTTGTTATCAAACATACATAGAACACTGATATATCTTCAATGCTTGATTTATCCTAATATTAGGATTTTAATGAAGTGCCCTTTACTTAATTCTGCTTTGAACACATGGTACGCTACAAAATGGCATCTCCTGTTTGACGACAAAACGTCCGCTCAGTAAACTTTTCCCGCACATCCGACCAGAGCATATAAAACATTCAGCATGCCAGTGCATATTGCCCCAGGATACTCCTTGCTGCTCCGGCCCAATAACTCCACTGCAAGCGCGACAACGTTCAGCGTAGAACTGATCGTAACACTGCAAGCATATTGGTAGACCAGTCTTATCATCTGGAACGTACTTCTTGCCGCCAAGCGGGGCATCGCAGTGATAGCAACAGAAATGTTGCACGTGGAATGCCCTTCCTTCCGCAGCCGTGTAAGGACGCGTAAATATCAGTTCGTCACATCCTGCACAACGCGGGATCTCCAATACATCCGCCAAATCTCTGGCGCAGTAAATCTCGCCTTTGTAGAAGAAGTACACAAGATCTGCTAGCAGCTCATTACACTTGCTACATGTGAAGCACTGTGGATGCCAAATAGCTTCGTGGCCAGCACGCTCGGCCTTCACAGCGACTTCGCCCGCAAACATCGACTTAGTACAACGTTGGCAAGGAACACCCTCGTTATAAAGCTTCCTGTTGAATTCAACCTCAACAGGACTGAGCGACAAGTCAGCAAGCTGATCAATAATCTGATCAGGATTATCGCCATAGTTTTGTGCAAGAGCTAGGTAGTCTGCATTTTCACCAACTGGATGCATGTTGTCAAGGGGTTGGTTGTTCCAATCTGTAGCGGCAGGAGATGGCACAGAGCCCGGAGGTGGAGGAAGAGAGCCAGGAGAAGGTGGTACAGCGCCGGGATATGTGCTGTAGTTTGGCAGTGGCGGAGGTGGCAGGTCATCCTCAGAGTGACTTCTGAGGTATTCCCTCAAAGGTGCAGTCTGTTGAGGTTCCACCTGATTGATTGGCTTGGTAACAGTTGAATACTGAGGATTGATCTTTGTAGAGCAAAGAGTGCCACTATGTTCAGGTGTTACAGGTTCATGTTTCCAGCTCCATATCTCTCCATTTGGTGCGAATATGGTTCCCTTCTGTATTCTGCTATCCATCAGTTTAGCTGTACCCATAACATTGTTGTTGGTGTTAGACCACAAATCCGGCATAATTTGAGCTCCAAGGGACTTGCTGGAGAACTCATTAGTTTCGTCCTTGAACTGGGGATTATTATTATACTCCTCGCGGAAGAGTTTGATTGGTTGCAGATAAACATCATGTTCAACAGGCATGTTCAAGTCTTCCAAGTTTTTGAACAGTTTGTCGTAGACGGGACCATGTTCGACTGCGCTTTTGATCCTGTCGGACTCAATACGCATGATGTGAAGTTTATCTTTGACGATGCGGCTAAGAATTGGACTGGACTTGTAATCTGGGAGATTGGCGGCGCTGCTCACGACATTACCTTGCGTATCAAGGACCAACTTCTTATCGGAGGCATTTTTCGGGACGATATTGTACTTGACTCCTCTGGATACGTTGGATATTTTCAGCGGCAGCGCGTACGATTTGGGGGCAGAGTGTGTTTTGCTGCTTTCGACTGAGAAGACGTCTCCATTTTGAAGAGGCGCCACTCTGACAACATTTCCCATACCCACAACATGGTCTTTGATGCGCGTGATGTATTCCTGAAAAATAAATGGTTTATTTTAGCCAATTACAACCCTTGAGTTATAATTATAGTATGCTTTAATTAAATATTATTATTTGAAATCCTTTAAATAGAATATGTATGCATTATGCACATAGAATGCTATTTAAAGGGTAAGTAAAGAGCACTATCTCTGCCGTTATCACCGGCAGACTGACCTAAATTACATGACGTAAGTCTCTGTTCAACACATTCTAATATATGTTTATCCTTATATACATAGGAAACAATTAACAAGCAGTCCTATGGTTATCAATGAGAACTTTATTGTGAAATGTAGGTCGGAATTCTGAAAGTACTTGTCGAGTTTATTTACTAGGCAAGTGAAGACAAATGCAGCAGTTGTTTATAACTGCAATTTTGTAGTAGTTTAATCTTTTAACGGGCCTGTTGGTCTAGTGGTTAGTGGCCCTGACTGCTGAGCCGGAGGTCGTGGGTTCGATTCCCACCCAGGACAAACTTTGTGTGATGAGCATGATTGTTTGTTCTGTGTCTGGGTGTGATTTATCTATAATATGTATGTATTTATAAATTATATAAGTATGTATATCAGTTGTCTGGTTAGCATAACACAAACTCTGCTTAGCTCGGGATCAGATAACCGTGTGTGAGTTGTCCCAAGATATTTATTTTACAACAAAAAATTTATTAAAACCATAACACTTGCTCTAAATAAGCCTATAAAATTCCCAGATTCCCACAACTGGTACTCAAGAAGGTACTCTAAAAACAATCAATGGGCTATAATCCTCTATAATGGACCATTTTAGCTTGTTGGTGGAACTCACACACTCTTAACACCCAGAAATTCGGTGTTTACAAAATTTCTAGTCAGTACTTACAGTGTGTTCAGACTTTTCAAAGTCGCTGGCGTGTTGCCGGACGGCAGGCGCGACGTCATGCGGCGGCAGCTGCGTCCGGAGCTGAGCGCGCCGCCGACGGGCCGCGTCCGACCCGGACACCGGGGCTAGAGGGCCCAGGCATGACATGTACTCTGATACCTGGTAGAAAATTATATGCGTGATAATTATCATATTTAATTATAATAGTAGATGGATAAAAGTATTGGTATTCTTGTGATCACAAGTGTAAGTGAATCTTAGGCTCTTAGTAATGTCACAAAGGTTTTTCCCAGTGTTTTCATAAATAATAATAAATATCCTGGGCAGCAGGTTAATCTATAATGTTGTACATAATAACTGCTATATATCGTAATTATTAAATTATACAAATTTACAAAAACAGAATAGTTAATTTCGGTTTTATTTGTGTCCTATCTAATTCCTACTATCTTATCACTATCAGTTATCACTAATTTCATTTTGAAATCCTCTGTATGCTATTATTCTAAATAGATTATTGTGACTAAGTGTTAATTATGACTTACCAGCTCTGTGGAAGCATTTGGAGGCACCCAATCAAGTTTGACAGGCTTATCCGTTACTCCTCTAATTTTGATCAAGGGCACTGAAAAATTAAAATCATTTTGTTAAGTATGAACAAACTGTATATTTTTATTTCATCTAAATAAAAATAATACCAGCAGCCTACTTGTCTCCCACTCTACAATTATTCTGCAGCATCAATTGCATAAAAACTAACATTGGTGATCCAGTGCCGGGATTTCCAGGTCGTAATTTTTTAACCCAACTTGGGTTCAAATTTAATTTTTGTACCATAAGACATCACCACTATTCTCAAGAATTAAAACATAGTGATGAAACTAGCATGGCCTAGGACCAAGAATTATTAGGAACAACAATAAAACCTGGGCCCGTGAGGTACCTTATGGCCGCATCCCTCGCACAGAAAAACCCTGTGACCCTGTTGTAAGAATTTTCTAAATTCGGAATAAAGGCTGATTATGATTGTAATTGCATAAAATCAGTTTTATTTTACACATACAACTTCTCATCTTTGTACTATTCACCAAGGTGACATATCAGTTGTAAAAAACACCCTTTACGAAGTTGAAAGGCATGTTCTTCCTCTCATTGTGATCATTTTTCAATAGTGGGCCATACCTGGAAACCTTATATATCAATATAGATATCAAACCATATTGAATACAATAATTTCACAAATCTTGTTTAAATAACTCCATGACCCCTGCACTATGCAATGCTACCATCAAAACAATGTTATTAGTGCTAGCATAATACTGATTTTTGAGACTAAATTTTTGTTTTCCAGCAATCATTTTTGAAGTGTAACTCAATTTGATGTACAGAATGCTAATGGACAGCATCCTGCATTATTATTTACTAGCTTTTGCCCGCGGCTTCGCTCGCATTAAATTTGGGGGATTTGCAAGTACCTACTACCTGTAGTTTTTGCTCTTGCGCCTTATTTATTGTAATAGCAAAACTAAGTTTTCCCTTTTCTTCCCTCTTCCTCACTCATTTCTCACTTTTATTGAAAAAATATAAGCCTATATCAGAAAACAGGTCTTGGGTCCCAGCTATCTCTGTACCAAAATAGAAGAAGACGTAACAAACAAACAAACTCACTTTTGCTGTTATAATATTAGTAAAGAACTACTTAATTGGCGAAAAAACTCACTTGCAGCCTTCTTAGGTCTGGCCGTGCCCAGTAGCTCAAACTGGGCCCATCCTGATAAATCATCATCTTGAACATCATGCACATCTTTACTGCAGTGGCATGATCGGCACACCTTTCTCCAGAAGTGCAGGTCCAAGCCAGGACATGATGGTCCTGAATCAAATGGATATTATATATTGACAAAGGATGACATCTTCCTTGGGGAGAAATAAAGCATTTGCAAAGTAAGCGTAAATCAGAAAAGGTTATGATAAAAAAGGATAATGTAATATAATTTGGCAGACCGGCAGTTGGATATATTTAGTTACCAGATTACAGGATTTGTGTGGGTGCCTAAATATCGCACGGAAATGGCATTTTATGAGTATGACACACATTTCACAAACAAAATAAACTAAACTTCTTAGAACCATTTTGTTCAAAAAATACACTCATGTATACTTATTATCAATCAACACAGGAATAATAGAATTCAATTAACAGTCATTAGGGATATTTCCTCACCTAGTAATACTATGGCAAATGAATCACCAGGAAAATTATTAATAAATTCACTACAGCTTCCGGGAATCTTACTATAAATTATTACAAATAGACAGTTATTTATATCACAAAAAAACATGCAATAGGTGAATCAGGAATCAAATGATTTAATTTAACTAAATACATTATGGTAAATATTAATTCTTTAAATAAGGATTCTGAGAAGTAATAATATTCCTTCATAAATTTCCAGATGGAATATTTATTAAACCAAAAACATTTTTACTGCTATAAAATACTTACTATTGTGCCATTCGTACCTATGGGTAATGATAACGATTGCATTGTTATGAATGACGTCATTTATACAGCTTGAGTGTTCTCATGTTAGGCAAATTCTAATAGTCATTCTTTAAGAAACTAAAGTTTATTCTACTGTCCATAAAGTCAAATCTTAATCTAATCAAAGCCAACTGAATTATTTTATTGTTATTTACCGCAAGAGTTGCATGGAGCACCGGCGCCGCTATCATGGCCAAGACGAGCTTTACTTAATTTCTCTCTTTGACTTTCTAACTTTGAAAGCCATGCCGGTGCTTCCGGAGTCTCCACACACGACCCACTCATCTGAAAGGAACATATTTTATGTTATCAGCAATTATATCATTACGTACAAAAGTTAGTTCTTCGAGTAAACACAAAGTTTCAAACTTTTCAAATTACCTTTTTCTCTTGAAATTTAGACATCCCGCTGTATGAAATCTTTTTATTGTTTTACATTTAAGTACCAGCTTGTGAAATTGTGATAACTAATTAAATAAAACATAAACTCAAACTAATTTTAGTAGAGGAAACGAGATTATTATGAGTACTTGGCGAACATTGTGATAGATAAAAAATAAATATCATGACATCATGACGTACGTGACAGCATCAGGGCCAGCCTATGCACCAGGCTTTAATAAAAATATCGATATTTTTAGATGTCTCCAAACTAAAGACGATATTTTTTGATAGTGGAAGAACATTTTAGCAATTATCACGTTTATTGCTTAGTTCAACTATTTTAATTACTTACTAAGTAATTAATTTTTTTTTTGATGAAATCGGGAAGAACATTGAATAATTTGACAATTCTCATAATCACAAAGCATTTTCAATAATGACTGATATACATAGTTAGTTTAAGGATTCATGTATCCTAATTAGATAATTGGCATAATAATTAAAATTTTAATCATTAAATTAAGAATGACTAATAGCGACACTAAATATAATGCATATAAATGAACGCAACATCATCCGTCAACTCAGTTATATTTTTAATCTGTATCCCTTCCGTAATGTCCCCATCCATCTTTCAATGCGTTTCCTATTCTAATTCGATGTAAAATTTTGAAAAACTTGCTCTTTCTATAAATAGTTCGTCAGTGCTTCAATTCTTTGTTGTTCATACAGTGTCTGTGATTTAAAGGAAGTGGCAAAAACTTTTTATACGGTAATATTAACTGATTGTTTTCAACATACGTTTTGGTTTTACAATGAGTCATAGGTTTGCCTTTATTTATCAATAATATTCTCTTCCATAGATGTCATCAGGAAGGCCGATCAAATGTGTGGTCGTCGGCGACGGTACAGTCGGTAAAACTTGTATGTTAATATCTTACACCACAGACAGTTTTCCAGGAGAATATGTGCCTACAGTGTAAGTTATGTTCACAATGTACTGTGAACTGTAAATAATTCTTGAATGGTTGTAGCAAGTGTTTGTAAAGTTGGAATATTCAACATAGTGTTATGGTGAATATAATGATTGCAGATTCGACAATTATTCTGCACCAATGGTTGTGGATGGAGTAGCAGTGTCTCTAGGATTGTGGGATACTGCGGGGCAGGAGGACTATGACAGACTTAGACCATTAAGTTATCCACAAACAGATGTCTTTCTTATATGCTTCAGTGTGACAAGGTATGTACTCACTTACAAATTACTCTGCCTACATATACAATACAAACAATGTTAAATGCCTTTAATTACTGTACAAATTAACATTAATCAGGCTGTCTTAGATAGTCACAGTAGTTAGGCTTGTAAAGTTCACAACTATTATATTTATGCTTCAACATTAAACTAATTTCTCACTGATTTCATCCAGTTCTTTCTTATAATTATTATGTTACACCCACTTAATCTGGCAATCCCAGGCTATTTGTATATTTATCCTGTTAATGATTACTACTAAACATAGACTTCTTTATGCCTACTATATGGTGTAAATTATAGCTAATTATAAAATGATAATGCCAGTTTATTACTGTTACACTGCTAGGCTGAAGCATAGACATAGTTTCTTTTTGTGTCTGATAATAATTTGCACTATTCTAGTTATTTATGTCTTGATTTCGATTTTTAGCCCATCATCTTATGAAAATGTGACTTCAAAGTGGTACCCAGAGATAAAGCATCACTGTCCCGATGCACCCATTATTTTGGTTGGTGAGTAACAACAACTTAACAAGAACTACATTGTTTTATGTTAATTACTTTAACAGTAATTATTACCTTACTTGATTAATTTATTGTTGATTGTACATGTTAACCTGTCATTTATAATATCAATATTATTTACAAAAAAATGTGGAGTAATTTATACAGGTTATGTATGGCGTCATCCAAAACTATGAGAAATAGAGAAAAATACTTAGAGGAGTCTAAGCTCAATTATAATTGAAAAAAAATGCATCATTAGATTTTTGGAAAATCAATATTCTTAACTTTGGAAAGAAAGCGCACACTGTATTATAACACATATTCAATAGTGTTGCTAATAAGAATCAAATTCTGCAAAATAATGAGATCCTTTTATTATTTTAGCCATTCCTCATAGTTCCCATCCACACCCATTGATAAATTCACTCTGGATATACTGTACAGGTTACAATACAAGGTTATAGCACAAAGCAATCCTTTTTCAACGACCATATAAGACAGGTGAAATAATGATATTAATTAAAACCTCTTTGCTTGTAATTACAGGTACAAAGATTGATTTGAGGGATGACCGTGAAACCCTCAGTTTGCTATCCGAACAAGGAATGTCTCCCTTAAAGAGAGAACAAGGACAAAAGTTGGCAAATAAAATTAGAGCTGTAAAATATATGGAATGCTCTGCATTGACTCAGCGTGGACTCAAACAGGTATACTCAATTTATTCAAAGTTATTTTTTCTTAGACTGCATACAAATGACATAATTATACATAATTCTATCTTAAGAAATGACATAACACATAATTTTTAACAAAGAAGTCATTCTATTTCCATTCAGGAAAAGAAAAAAAAAAGATTGTCTCTGCTATAACTTCTTTTGGTATTTCTAAACAAGCTGTATAGAAAAGGTCCCCTACATAATATTATATAGGTACCACAAGAAAACACTTTGTTGTAACTCAAAACACTTTGTTGTGAATACCTTTATGTTGTACAAACCACACATGCTTCAGCTATCTATAAGGCCTGATTTGTACTGAGTTTTCTAACAATGTTTTCTTTCACGCTAAATAAGCCATAATATTTTGTCCTATTGAAGTAATTTGGAGCTTATTGTAGATCAAAAGCCTTAATTCTCAAAGACAATTGATTCTTTGGTTAACTTATTTATGGTGGATATTTGAATAACATTTTATTTTTATTGTTACACAGGTGTTTGATGAGGCTGTACGGGCAGTATTAAGACCTGAACCTCAGAAGAGACATCAGCGGAAGTGTTTAATTATGTAAATAAGGAAATCTCCATGACAAATTCGACAATTATACATGCAGAAAACTCTCGACAACAGTAATAATGTGTTTCTATACCAGTATGCTCTTCCAAGATAGCTCTAATTTCTTATTGAAAATGTTGAACAAAATTACAGTAATTGCATGCCAATGAGTGCCATAAAACACATTCTTCATACTGCATAGTGATACTTATATGTTAACTGTTTTTGGATCATCATCACACAACTATTTAGTTATATTTTCTGCTTATATTTAAGCATATGAAAATGCCAAAGATTTTATAAATAGATGTAAGACTCAGTATATTATTTAGTATGTTTTTTGTAAAGAAATCTTCAATGGTTAGAAACAAATTGTTACTGTTATGTAAAATGACTATAATGTTATTTTTGTATATGCAACTCGACCTCAATATTCGAAGTTTTGAAAATTATATTCTTATGCAACTTGTGAATAACGACTGACCGTAGATGCTAGTTTTTAACATACTCAATTTAAACTCGAATTAGTTGCAGATATTTAAGCATTTATTATCCAGTGAATGACGTATTTGTTAAGCCGTATTTTATTTAGATATATTATTAATATCCATGCTTATAATAATTAGTAGGTTTGCTTTATTCTTGTTGAATAAAGTTTTATTCATTGATGCTGATTTCTTATATGCTAACAATTTGTAAAGGCAATAACTTACATTTTTATAGCCATGTATTACATACGTAATATAAATCTGACAAATACTTATAATGTATCGGCAGCTGACTTGACTGTTGTAAGCTTTAGTGGTGGTGAAATTTAGTCTTATCGCCATTATTTGATTGATTCTTTTCTATTCTCGATTATTACTAATTTAATTATTTTATTTCGAATAATGTTTGTGATTAGATACAAAGTGTGTTTATAGTGATTTATTAGGGCGAAATATTTTTGTATGTGGAAATCTTAGATTTAAGGAATATAATGCATTTAAAAAATACTAATTTCGCAACGAAAGTCAAGCACAACAACTTACATAATTTCATTCGTTCTCGAACAAGGAAGTAGTGTTAGAGCTGGTGCTTGTCTACCTTCAAAGTACTCATAAATGAGGATAAAAAGTGGGATTGCAAAGGGAAGGAAAATGGCGTGCGTGTTGATAAATGCACCTTCAATTTATTATTGATATTATTTTGTAGACTGCTTTGATTTACATGTAAAGCTTCAAAAATAATTCGTGTATATACCTATTTATGTAAGAGCTAAATGAAACTTGTGTAATATGCACTTCATAAATTATTGAACTTTATGTTGGCTTTTTACTTAATTTTACCATTTTTATAGTACCTACTTATAAGTACTGAACTCTAAGCCCATATAAACGACGCGACGTACAGTTACACCAGCAACAACTGACCACGAATCTCTTAACTGTCTAACAAACACTTCTTTGTCATGGAAGACTCGGAAGCCCACTGTGACTGTGCTTGCATAGACGAGACAGTAGCTCTGCTTTTAAATTTCTCGGAGATCTCCACTTATACCTACTAAGCACTCCCAGCCGTCGTAGATGCGGGTCTGTGGACTGTGACCTCACCGTCCTTCTATTGACATGCCATGTCGACGTCGCGCTCGTGATCCACACGCGCTTTAACGAGATGTCAGGGTTTCAGAGAGGCCACTGCCTGCTGGGGTTTTTTTTTTTTTTTTTTCGGGTGGGAAATCATCCAATGACTTCCCCCGCTCTGGGTGGAGCGGGGGGGCATGTCAGACTTGTACTGACTAAAACCCACCCATGTTTCTTCTATTGCCCTTTACGTTCCGAGGCCGCGGTATCTCTTTCGAACAACCCGCAACCCCGGCAGGCAGAGGCTCTGGCAAGCCCCTCTGCTTTGCTGACTCTCTTTGAGGCGCGCGTGAAACACGAACGCGCCGTCGACACGGCCTGTCGTCAATCGACGGACGGACGGTGAACTACCCATTGCTCACCGCCCACAGGCCCGCATCTACGGTGGCCGGAAGTCGTCTCGCGGCGCCCGGCGCCATGGGCGTCTCCCGCGGCGGCTGGGTTGGGCAGATGTTCTCTCCCTCAAACGCCCGGCCACCTCCTTCGCTAACATTACTGCTTCGCAGAAGGTGGTGACCGCTTCCCATTCCCTCTCGCTCCGGACCATGGCCTGAACCAGGGCCGGACGCGAGAGATCGCCGCCGCCGATCGCCTCTACGAGGGCACGGCGGTGCTCCGCCCAAGCCGGGCAGATCGCCACTGTGTGCTCCACCGTGTCCTCCGGGCGATCGTCACAATGGTGACACCCGGGCGCTTCCTCCCGCCCGATGATGTGCAGGAACCTCCCGAAACTTCCGTGTCCGGTGAGGACCTGCGTCAGGCGGTAGGTGAGGACGCCATGACGCCTCTCCAGCCACTCCTCAAAGAGGGGACTTACCGCCACTATTGTAGCGTGCCCTGCACGGGGTTGCGACAGTCGCTCTCTCCATGCCACCATGAGATCGCACCGGAGGTCTGCCCGCCGAGCGGCAACTTGCCGCGGCAGTGGGTTTTCCCCCCGGTGTAGTGCCTCCGCGCGCCACTCAAACAGGCGCGCGAGGACTATCGCCTCCAGATCCCACGGTGGCAGTCCGGCAAGGAGGCTTGCTGCCTCGCCGGAGATCGTGCGGTAGCCCCGGACAAGCCGTATGGCCACCACCCTTTGGGGCGCGTTCAGATAGTGGGCGGCGCGCCGCCCTAAAGAACGCGCCCATACTGGGGCCCCGTAAAGGGCCATGGACCGCACGACTCCGGCATAGAGCCTACGGCAGGAGGCGTTTGGCCTCTTGAGATTGGGCAGGAGCCGCTTGAAAGCAGCCCCCGTCCGCTCGAGCTTGGGAGCCAAACGTCGGAAGTGTTCGACGAAGTTCCACCGGCTGTCGAGGACGACTCCCAGGTACTTCATCGTCGACCCGACGCCGATGCGAACCCCTCCTACCGTCAACTGGGATCCCGACGGTGGCGTGTTTCCGCGGCCATGAAAAACCATGGCCTCGGATTTGTGCAAGGCCACCTCGAGACCCAGTAGCCGGATCCTCTCCGCGACTATCGCAACCCCGCGTGTCACATTGTCGGCCGCCGCCTGGTGCGACCCCCCCTGAGCCAGGGCGAGCGTGTCGTCAGCGTGCCTGCTGAGATACCTATCTCGGGAAACAAAGTGCAAAGATTTCCCATCCTAAAAAAAAAAAAAAAAGCCATGAATCGTGTTCGTGTTCGGGTAGCTGAAGAGAGCTTTTTTTGGGGTTATTTTCGCAACGTCGTGCAAATACAGGTTGTAAACTGGAGAAAACTTCAAGAAGCCGCAAACTAACAACTCATTGAAACATTATTGCTAGTGAATTATTTGACTAGGAATTTGCCGCGATTCTTCAAATACATAAATAAACTTAACGTTTATTTTATTTCATTTAAAAAAATAAGTTAATGTTCTAAAAATACGTTACGATGTTAAATCAAAGCGACAGTGGCAGTGCATTGTGGGATTCAAATCAACTCAACTCTTAACTCACTCTTTCAATAATTGGACCAATGTTTCGAATGTTAATTCTTACTTTTATCTTTAATTATTTTTAATAATTGCTTATCTCATATTATTATTGTGTTTATTTTTTCGCAAATGGTACGAAAAGTAGAGTATTTTCCTCTGTGATAAAGCTGTCTCAGTCTTGGGTGAACTTAAATCCCTCGCTACACTCAGGACTCGTCTTAAATCCCTCGCTTCGCTCGTGATTAAAGGTTTTGACACCCTCGCTACGCTCGGGAGTAAACCTCGAGTCCTTCGTTACGCTCGAGATTTAAATCGTCACCCGCGACAGAAGACACTGCTTCATCCCCTTGGTTAATAATCTACTACTAGTTGAGCTACACGATAACTGACAAATGCTTGCACTGACTAGACAGGTCCACTCAATCTGTGTGGTGCTTTCTTAAAAAGACCATTTCAGACACTATCTGCATAGTCCTCATGTAAGTTGACCAAGTTTGTTTCGGCTGTTTCTTCTCAGAGTAGTCGGGTACGAAACACCGGCCTCATCTAGTTTTAAAAAAAGATGACGTGTAAAAGTGTTTGTGAAAACCTACTTGCAAAATAAACATCTTTTATCATTTACTATTATCTAATCCGCAATTAGAAAGTAGTAGCAAAAAATACAAGTGCCTATCGGCGTTGTTAATAAGGGTCCCTAGTAAACAAAGGGCAAAAGAAGGAACATGGATGGGTTTTAGTCAGATAAGTCTGACACTCACTCACTTCGGTAATCATACTCATGCAGCCTTCGCTGAGTTCCCACTCAATAAAAAAGCAGGCGTTCTGCAAGTTCTGCCTACCCTACCTTGAAAAGGGTTAATGTATCTTTGACGGGCCTGTTGGTCTTGTGGTTAGTGGCCCTGACTGCTGAGCCGGAGGTCGTGGGTTCGATTCCTACCCAGGACAAACTTTGTATGATGAGCATGATTGCTTGTTCTGTGTCTGGGTGTGATTTATCTATAATATGTATTTATTTATAAATTATATAAGTATGTATATCAGTTGTCTGGTTACCATAACACAAGGTCTGCTTAGCTTGGGATCAGATAGCCGTGTGTGAGTTGTGCCAAGATATTTATTATTATTATCTATGGTAAAAAAACTAAAAATATGTACTTACGTAGGTACCTACCTACATATTTATTTTTAACCAACTTCAATAAAAGGAGGAGGTTATCATTTCGACTGTTTTTAATATTTGTTAACTTTCGACTGGGTGAACCAATTCTTTTGATATTTTTTTTTTACGTGAAAGCTCATTCTTCCAGTATAGCAATTTGGTCCACCTCTGTTCTGACACTGGCTTCTATGAGTAACCCATTTATGTCTTCATTTTTTCTTCTGATGTAAATAGGTATATGGACGACTAGCTTTTGCCCGCGGCTGCGCTCTGGTTAAATTCGGGGTAACAAAGTTCCCCTTTTCTGATTTGCAAAGACACCTGCTACCAACAGTTTTTGCTTCTGCAAAACTATTGATTTGTAATAGCAAAGCTAAGTTTTCCGTTTTCTTCCCTCTTTCTCCCTCATATCCCGCTTTTTTTAGCCTATGTCCGCCTCCTGGGTCCAAACTATCTCTGTACCAAAATTCATCAAAATCGGTTTAGCCATTAAGGCGTGAAGACGTAGCAAACAAACTCACTTTTGCTTCTATAATATTAGTAAGGATATGCTAATATCTCTTAGTAGCAATGGAAAATGAATACTCGATAATAATTTGTGAGAGATAACTATCATACCACAACGGAAAAGGGTCAAATAAAAACATTTTTGCAAAAGAAACCGACTTAAAAAACCCAAAAAATAGGAAAATAATTTTATTTCTGGAAGTCGATGGTACATAAATTGAGAATCAAACAAAACTCACCTACTTCCGGAAATATATTTATCTATTTTCCGTCTTTTCGTTTGTGTAGTCCAGCTGCATCAAATCATGCTGACTCGGGAAGGTAATTATCTAGGCACTATCTTGATTTTCTACGTGCACATAAGTCATAAGTAGGTACACTACGTGTACTATACCTAGCTGTATTTACTTAGGTACCTACACAAACAAATGTACGCAGATTATGTGTAAATTATCTCTGATTATAGCAGTGATGATAATGTTGAGATAGATGTGTGCAATGACAAGAATGGTTATAATAGAGAAAGTTTGAGAGTGGCGCCAATTATAGAAAAATTGAAAGGAAATCGTTTTTTTAGGGTTCCGTAGTCAACTAGGAACCCTTATAGTTTCGCCATGTCTGTCTGTCCGTCCGTCCGTCCTCGCTTAATCTCTGTGCCCGTTAGCACTAGAAAGCTGAAATTTGGTACCAATATGTATATCAATCACGCTGACAAAGTGGTAAAATAAAAATTGGTAAAAAAAAGTTTTATTAGGGTAGCCACCCTATATGTAAAGTGGGAAGTTATTTTTTTTTAATTTAAACCCTAACGTGTGATATATTGTTGGAAAGGTATTTAAAAATGAATAGGGGTTTACTAAAATCATTTTTTGATAATGTCTATTATTTCGGAAATAATCGCTCCAAAAGTAAAAAAACAATGTGTCCCCCCCCTCTAACTTTTGAACCATAAGTTTAGAAAATATGAAAAAAATCTGAAAAGTAGAACTTTATAAGGACTTTCTACGAAAATTATTTTGAACTTGATTGACACAAGTTTTTGTACAAAAAAGACAAAAAGTAGTACAAAATAATTTCTGGACACCGTATATGCAAGCATTTTTTTTAACTTCATTTACATATTTTATCATCCTGAACGTATCTCTTTTCAAACAAAAAAAGAATTATTGAAATCGGTTCTCGCAATCCAAAAACCACCGAAAACTTCTAACTTATTGTGACGGACGGAAAACTACGGAACCCTACACTGAGCGTGGCCCGACACGCTCTTGGCCGGTTTTTTTGGTATGGACATGTTAAAAGGAGTATAAAGGAGATGAACGAAATTGTGGATGAATTGTGTAAGGAACCATAGGTATCCTTACTAATATTATAAAAGCGAAAGTGAGTTTGTTTGTTTGTTACCTCTTCACAGCAACCAGGTAGCAGGTACCTGCAAATCAGGAAAGGGGAACTGTGTTACCCCGAATTTAACGCTAGCGAAGCCGCGGGAAAAGCTAGTGAAAAATAAAGGAGTAAATGATGCGATGACGTCTGACAGGAGAGATTGGAAAACGTGTTGCGCCGACCCCTATTAGAATGGGACAAGAGCAGGAAGATGGTTGCCTGTCTATAAATTTTGCTTCAGTGAGAATGGGAAATTCCCATTTCCATTGGGACTGTGAACAGTAGCTAAATATTGAGAGTGGGAACAAACTTTTTTATGCGTGTTAGTGAATGTCCTAAATAAAATACTCACTACTATATAATTTATTTATTTCTTATAACACGTTTACATGTCACTGAAACATTGATTATAAATGAATACCTACACACGGATCAACATTAAAATTAGGATAGGTTTTACCAGAGCGCTTAGTAGTAGGTGTCATGGAATACATCAAATACATGAAATCGCCATTAAGAAATCAATTTTACTGTGACTAGACAACTATGTTTTATATCGTATAAAATATTAACATCAATTTTCTTTTAGAACTAGGATTATAAAAATTGTAAAGATGGCATTCATTATTGATCCATAGATCGTATTGAACTGAATTTTGTGCGCACATCGAAACATCTAAAAAAAGAATGCAGACAATTCTGCACAAGAATAAAGCCCAAAAGAATACAATAGTATCTAACTTCTAAATATGTAAAATAAAATTATAAATACAGAAAATATTAAATGCCACTGATAGGAAACCTATAGTAAATAATGTAAATTAGTCATGATAAACAAGGAACTTCCTCAGAATCGACAGCAATAAATTGCTACAGCTCCAATAATTTTATTATGAGATCTTTGATCAATCTCTATTAAAATATTTAAAAGTACACACTTATAACTCACTTATAAAACATCAAATTACACATAAAATACTGTTTACAAACTTTTGTGATTTTGCTTACGATTTAAATCCCCTTGGATGAAAATAATACCTATTTCTAAGAAAACTTTTTAGATAGGCAGTTTCAACCAACAGTTCCACTAGGTATTATCCAAACAGTTTCTTTGAAAATGATTTTAATCCAAATAATTTTCTTAATTATAGTTAACTGGTATCTTATGACACTAAGCTCAATAGATTGCACATGCCTCCTTATTTGGATCATCAATATACAATATAACAACCAGAAATTAGAAGCTTTTTTGACACTTGATGTTGAAAGAACATTATTTGCTATTTAAAAAATCCATTAATGGACTGGAAAACATGGATAATAATAATAATTATTGTGCATTTTATATACAGCATTTTACAATATACTTTTACCTACTAACACTAATCAGTTTGTTTTTGTGTTTTTATAATTTTTGTGATACCAATAAAACAAATGCTTAAACCTTAAACATCTATATAATGAAAAAATGTAATGTTATATATTGGGATTTATATATCTATCAAACTGGACACAAAATTATTTTGAAAAACAAATATTGATAGACAGAATCATAATATACTAAAAATACTTTAACACACAATTTGGAATTTAAAAATTTACTTGCAGCATGTGAATAGTATTTTATTTCACAACAGAAATTTTTGAGTATACATTTTCTGGAAAGCTTGCCATTTCAAGCGTCTAAAAAAATTACAAGCCTTCACCAGCTTGTAAATGATCATCTTCCTGATATCACATAGCTCTATATGGCCCTTGGGACTTCAAGTATTGGATTACTAGTGATGGCCCTGAAGATACTACTTCTGGTGGAATTGCTGTCAATGGGCAATTCTCAATACTCATTATCTGTAAGCCTACACATAGAGCCAGCTCAAATGGCAGATTACATAAGTTGATGTTATCATTTAAGTATAATGACTCTAAGTTTTCCAGTGTACCAATTTCTTCAGGTACCTGCATCAGGTTGTTTTCACCAACACTGAGGCATGTAAGATTAGTCAAATGACCAATTGAACGAGGCAGAGCTGTCAGCTGATTAGATTGTACTATCAGTTTCTGTAATTCATGCAAGAATCCGATTTCATTTGGCAAAACTTCTAACTTGTTTTCTTCGAGGTCCAAAACCCTCAGTTTCTTCAAACTTCCAATACTGGGTGGTATGCGCTTCAAAAAATTGTTGGACAATATTAGCACTTCCAAATTTTGCAGGCATTGTATGTCATCAGGTAATTTTGCCAACTGATTTGTTCCTAAGTTTAGTTCCACCATATTTACCCAATTTCCAATGTCTAGTGGCAGAGATGTTAGTAAATTTTCCTTCATATTAAGTTTTGTTACATTCTTGGCTCTGGAGAATATTCCATATGGAATTTTATCAATTTGGTTGTGTTCCAGGTTAATAGAAAAGACATTTGTAAACTGGGCTGGGCCACCTGATGGATAGCTGCCAAATGAGTTACGAGAAAGGGTGATGCTTGTCAGTTCATTCAAACTGGCTAAAAGACCATCAGGGAGCTGAGATATTGAGTTTCCTTCAACATTGAATTCATCCATGTGCTTGCAGTTACTGAGTGTGGCAGGGATAGCAGTCAGCCTGTTGTATCTGAGGCCAAGACGAGTTATAGCTTGAAGATTGCCAATAGTCTCAGGAATATCTAACAGTTCATTATGCTGCAGGTCTAGTGTTGATAAATTAACACAATTTCCAATCTCTTCAGGCAGATGCTCTAAATGATTATGAGAAACATCAAATGTTACTAAGTTCACCAGTTTGCCAATTCCAGATGATAATTCTTTAATTTTGTTCTCTCTCAAGCTCAACATTGTCAAATTGGTAAGATGTGATATTCCATTGCCAACAATTCTGATTCTATTGAATCTTAAAAATAAGGTTGTCAATGATGTCAGTTTATATACCACTTCCGGTATGTCATTGAGCTTGTTGTGCCGCAGGTCTAACACTTTTAGACTCCTCAAGTTAGCAAGGGACTGTGGTAAACTTGTTAATGAATTTTCATTCAATGCTAATGTTTGCAGATTCACCAAGCAACCAAACTCGGCAGGCAGGTATGCTAGTTTATTTCCATATAAATAAAATTCCACTAAGTGTGTTAGATCTCGGACATTCGGTGGGAGACACGTAATAGAAGATTTGCTCAAATCCAGGCGATTAAGACCTTCATCACGGCATCTTTGGAATTCTTTAATGATATCTAAGTCAGCTTGTATGGGTTTATTTTTCTTGGCAGTTGGTTTAGGCTTATTTGACTCCGGATGCTTGACTGTCACTACTTTCGGTCGTGCACCCTCAGCGTTGGTCAATGACGCCGTAGATAACTTCTTTTCTCTCATGCTTTGATATTTATCCTTCGGGCTTACAGTACCAACAGAATCTAAAGCTTCAGAATTTTCTCTCGACGAATTATCGAGATTCATACCGTTCTTTTCTTATCGCTGACAATAAGCTTCGTAAATCTGTTACCTTATTTGTATTATTTACTAAAATATACTTGACATGGTTTTGTCATCTCATCGTATTAGACAAATCAATACACTATTTCAGTGGTGTGAATTGAACAACTTCCTGCATTCATCCACGATAACACGAGGTTTTCTAAAGCTCTTTTCTTAAACAACACAACTAGATATTAAATTCTCGGCTTATTTATTTGTTCACAAAAGAACCCAGTGTGCAAAAAATAATGATTTTCACGAAAACAGACTCAAGTCAAGCGAAAATGGATAGGAATTCCGTCAGATAGAAAGAAAACTCGATGGACAATATTACCAAAGCAAAAATTTCGATTAAATAAAATCATTAGTCGAATAATAATAAGGGTTCTGCGTCGTTTGAAGACCTCGGCGCCAATGTCAGTCTGTCACATAGAGGAGATAACCCTGGAGTTAGTGTGGCTGGACCAACGGCACAGTACCTGCATTGACAGGTGCCGCAGCCATGCCACCGTGCCGTACATTTGCCATGACTTATCTTACTTATGTTAAAATGTCTATACATTTTATAAAACCAGTGTAAGATGAGTTTTCTCTGGGGTAATGGGGCTATTGGTAAAACACAAATAAAACTTAATAAACAAAAACAGAAATAAGCAGTAAAAAAGGATTGTGGGATGAAACCACGGTAAAAGTGAAACTTTTTTTTCACATTATAGACATTTAGACGTCCCTACTCCGCGGCCAACCGTCAAGCTACATGCAACACACAGACGAAAAAGTTTGAGAAGATGTAATAAAAGTTTCACTTTAAAAACTAAGGAATTTCAACCGGTGCATCGCGAAGGCTTTAAACCGTGCAGTAAATCATCGTCCACTATCAACACTTGCCATAGCACACGTGTTGTGGAAGCCATGCACACATTTTCTTAGGCCCGCCACCTATTTTCACCATATTCTGATGTAGTGCCTGTGTGTCAATATTTTTAGAGATAAGAATAATAATAAAGATTTAAAACTAGTGTTACTTTAATTAGAATTACTCGTGTAGGCTATAACTAATACTCACGCTACCTACTGTTCGACCACCCGAACTTTGATGAGCATTGTCGAGTTGCGCGGCTAGCAGCTCGACGCAATGCCTCACTCCCACGCAAAGGAGATGCAGCTTTCGGTTGCCGTCACTAGTCCGAGCTAACAAACATATCGGTCTACATTACTTTTCTACCGTCCAGTGTTGAACTTGTTATTTTTTACAAATAAACTTTAATTATTGTTAGAGCTACGTTTATTGTAAGGAGAGGAGCTTCTGAAACTACCAATACATGATGACTCTACACTCGTATATTTGAACATTATTTCGTTTTATTATCATTTTAACACATTTTTCTTAAAAAAATATATATTATGTAATAGAAACAATTTCAGCATCGCATGAATAACACTAAGGCATTTAAGTAGACCAAATTGAATAAGAATATCCGAACGGTGAACTTTTAAACCTAATAAAAACAAGTCTTATAGAAATCAGATCACTATAGACTTCGTTACACCTTCTTTTTTGATAAAATAATTTGGCGCCACGTTTGTGGCCTCATTTCACATTTGGCAAAAGGATGCATATATCTTTATGTGTGATTGTCAAATTCCTGTAGAGTGCTGTATGTGTTTTGAATTGAATTTATTCGTCGATTTCTTTCTCCATAGCTTATTACTCTATGTAGGTAATCAATAAAAATTAATCGAAAACACTATCGTCCATATTTCTGGTCTAGTGTTCTCGCGTTTGCGAGTTCTCTCACTGAATTGGCCCTTTTTTTTCATGGTTTAATCTAAATTATTTACTATTTTTAAATTAATTACTAAAAATTCGACCGCATCGCAGTGAACAGGTAAAGTGCCCAGAATGCTGGCACACGTTTTACACTTGTAAAGAAAACATGTATGATTTGGAAGAATAAAGGAGTAAATGATGCCGTGACGTCTGATAGGGGAAAATGGAAGAAGAAACTCAAAATTTACTCGACCGATAAAAAAATATATTTTGGCATTAGAAAGCTACACCTATCACCTCTTAGTAACAGGCTCACGGAAAAGAAAAAAACATTACGCTACTACCCACGGGAGCGGGGCTAGAACCAAAGACGAATGAAGCCGCGCAAAACAGCTAGTCTTATTTCGCCTGGTTAAGCAGACGACAACCTCCTTGGTTGAACTGCGAGAAAAAATAGTCTTATTTTTACTCTATGCTTGTGCTTGTTTGTCGTCGCCGTCAACTGTACTGTCAACATCTTGTATCTGTGGTGAACATTGAACATTGTAATTCAGAAAGAAAGGTTAGATTCCCAACTCACCGAGCCCCTTCACCGAGGTTTCTTTGTGTAACTATATCAGTGTACGAAATATATCAACCATGGATAAAAGCAAAGAAAAAGAGGAACAAAGTATCATGGACAAATCCATGAGATCTGTCTTCGGTAAGATGAAACCAACAACAACAACATCTTTAGATTACTATTGATCATAGGATAAACAATAGCTCTTACTTACTCTTGTCAACAGACAGCATTAATATATTAATATTTGTATTTCAGTCGGTAATATACCTTACGAAGCTACAGAAGAGAAACTAAAAGATATATTCAGTGAAGTCGGTCCAGTGCTTTCCTTCAAGTTGGTATTTGATAGGGAAACCGGCAAACCTAAAGGCTATGGATTCTGTGAATATAAAGATCAGGAGACTGCTCTCAGCGCTATGCGAAACCTTAACGGGTACGAAATCGGAGGGCGATCCCTTCGTGTCGACAATGCTTGTACTGAGAAATCTAGGATGGAAATGCAAGCATTAATGCAGGGACCTCAGGTAATAAGTCAACTTCTTTTAAAGTTTGAAATAAAAATAAATCTTATTCATCATTCCTAAACATTTTTAGTACTAAACAAGCTGCATTTATTTGAAGACATGATTTGAATAGCTTTGGGCAAACATTTCAGATAGAAAATCCCTATGGAGAGCCAGTTGAGCCAGAGAAAGCACCAGAAGCTATCAGCAAAGCTGTAGCCACTCTACCACCTGAACAAATGTTTGAACTGATGAAGCAAATGAAGCTTTGTATACAGGTAGTTTTATGTTACAGTATAATTTTAATTTTTGTACTAAATGTTGCCATGCCTTCTTGAGTCTGGTAAAAACTGCTTTAATTAGCATTAAAAAAGCAATAAGTAAGTTTTTAAAGGTAATAAGAATAAGAAACCATATTTAAACATACCAAAATTATTATATTATTGTATGATGAGAATTTTAAAGTTAAGACATCATTAACTCCAGGGGCCTGCCAGTTGCAGGTTGTTCGAAGGATATACCACTGCCCCATAATACAAAGGGCAAAAAAAGGAACATGGATGGATTTTAGTCAGTAAAAGTCTAAAACCCCCTGTTATTTGATGATAAGCCATCCAAAAGAAAAAGACTTAATTAATTGAACTCAAGTGAAATTTAAATTTCTTTAAACTAGAGTTAACCCTTGTCAAGTAGTGTTTAGGTTTTTTGAGTTAGGTTCTGTAATACCAGGCTTGGATTTACTATTGGCTGCAATATTGGCCTACCGGTTGCAAGTACAACTTCTGAGCAAGAAGTCTAGGGTTCGGTATTCTGGTTAGGCAATGGCAGTAGGCTCCGTTCCTATGTTAGGACTTAAACAGAACTTCCTGAATGAAGTGTACTATTTATACACTTCTGCTTAATCTTTTGGGGATTACAAGCATGATGTTATGTTAATATTTTACAGAACAATCCCAATGAAGCAAGGAATATGATGTTACAAAATCCTCAACTAGCATATGCATTGCTGCAAGCACAAGTTATTATGAGGATTGTGGACCCAGCTACTGCAGTTGTAAGTATTCATATTATTCTTCTAAAACTTAAAATGAAGAAAAGCTTGTCTTAAACAATATTATTAATTTATACAGAAGTATCAAGAAATTTTAATGTTTGATGTATCTCTGGACTTTTTAACCCAGTAGAATGATCATTTGGGACAAGTCCAATCAAATGAATTTTGATTGATCCCTATTTACGACACTATCAAATGATGTAAAAATACAGAATTTGTTTTTTTTTTTTCAAAACAAACAGGTTCGATTCTTGTCTATGGATTTAGTATTTTTTTTTAAATCCAATGATGCAGTTATAGTTTTTATGAAAAGTTTGACCATGAGCTCAAAATATGTTTGAACATTTTTTGCTATTCATCATAGTTTTGGATGTGACCATCCCTCCACCACTCACACTATACCCTCTAGAAAATTTTGCATTGGACAAACCATTTTTCTAGAAGTTGAAAAAAAAGCTTGCATAACAAACTGAATTTTATTTATTTATTTATGTACACACAAAACACTTTTCAAGACTTTACATTAAGACCGAATGGCCAAGGTATTGCTTATTTAAGTAATTAAATTTTTTTTCCAGCAGACCAGAGAGAGAATAGACATACATACCAATAAAACATGAAATTACTGATATAGTAAATATATACCTAAATTATAATAAGGTCTTTGACTTGCTTTTTGAAGAGAAATAATGTTTTAGACTCTCATAGTTCTACAAAAATACTGCATGAACAGAGAAGGAGTAGCAAAAGAATTCAGTTTCAGTTTTATCCTTAATTTTGCAGAGTATGTTGCATCCCAGCAACCCACTGCCACCACTGATGCAGCCAGGAGACAAGATTCCTCCTTCAAATCACTATATGCCAAACAATCCACCACGGGGTAAGTTGTATCTTCATTCTGACTTAGCATATAAATAAAAAAAACGGCCAAATGCAAGTCTGATTCGCTCACCTAGGGTTTCATACAAACTTGAGACATAAACGGCTACATTTTTTGAGTGCGTAGACATAAAGATATGATTTTTGCACAACTCCAAGGGACCACAGACTTGAGTATATGGTTTTAATTTCAACTCGATACCTTCACCCGTTCCCGAGATAGATGAGTCGTGACAGACAGACAGATGGACAGCAAAGTGATCCAATAAGAGTTCCTTTTTTTCATTTTGAGGTATGGAACCCTAAAACGATACTCTTTTTTTTGCGGATGGGAAATCATCAAATAAATTTCCCTGCTCTGGGCGGAGTGTGGGGGAGTGTCAGACTTGTACTGTCTAAAACCCACCCATGTTCTTTTTATGTTCCGGAGCCGTTGTATTTCTTTCGGACAACCTGCAACCCGGCAGGAAAAACAATACTCCACTGCCATGTTTTTGAAATAGCACTTTGTTTTGGGCATCAATCATTATTCACCATGGCCCTATGTTGTAAATATGTAACAATAAAATTTGATTTTTTATAGAACCGCCACCACAAATGCCTCCAATGCTCGCAACGCCCGTGCCACCTCCAGCTCAATACACTCGTAAGTTTTATTATTTTGATGTTTTTACCCCTATGTGGAGCTAGTGTCTAATTAACAGCCGCTCGGGTTGATCTTTACGTTAAGCCACTCTTGCTTAGGTTGGTCCGTAGCTGGGACCACCCATAACATACCGAGTTTCCACCGTGCCTCGGAAAGCACGTCAAGCCGTTGGTCCCGACTTTTATTTGTAGAGTTTTGACAGTTGTCGTTAGAAGTAGTCAGCGACCTGAAAATGTGACTATCATTCTTATCCTGTACTGACTGGGTTGTGGAGGTCAGAGAGAGTCAGCCCCTTCGTGTAGCATACTGGTTATTCAGCTGCATACGGTTAGACTGGAGCCGACCCCAAAATAGTTAAGGAAAGGCAGGCAGATGATGATATCCTAAATTTTTTACACTTTTTATGCTCTTTTTCTTAACTCTAAACCAAGTGTTCCCATGCTTGACTAATTCAAGGTTACACTAGAGTAAGGCTACAACTACTACAAGTTAGTCATTGGAATAATAAATTTTCTGTCTATTATGGCGGCATATTCATCGTTTTATACTATCTACACACCGTCAAACATCACGCAAATCCTACCATACCATACCCCCTTAATTGTGTCCGTAGCTCGTCCGGCGATGGGCGACGTGGACCTGCGCGGGCGCAGCTCGGTCCCGCCGCAGCTGCTGGACCAGGACATGCGCAGCCTGCCGCCCGTGCCGCCGCACCCCGTGCCGCCCCCGCAGCATCACGGACAGGACCCGTACGTTTACATCTGTATACTTCCTTATTCCTTCCTCCAATAATAATCACACTAAGACTAAATTTTATATGTGGTTAGTTAATGAAACTTAAAAAAAACGGTTTTATGTATTAAAAATACTTCAGAGATCTTTAAAATCTTTTTTCTATAAAGTTGAAATCAGCTTAAAGAATGCTATGATTACCAACTTTTGAAATACTGTTAATTGAAACTAAGAACATTTATTTTAAACAATCCTAAAATTTTGTCCAAAATACTCCGTTACATGATATAAAGTAATAGCAGTTCTATTTATTGCTGGTATACAGAGAGCTTTACTTGTAAAAAGTGAATAATTGCTTTAACCAAAAAAAATCGCAGATGAATATAATTATTGTAACCGCAGATTGCTGTGTCTGCAATCATTCTTGAATATCTAATACAATGACATGTACACGCAGCTTTGTACATTTTACTTGTACCTTGTTTACCAAGCTGTTGCAAATTATTAAGATATTGTACAAATTGCTGATGTGTCGCTTTTTCTGTCAAGTATTGCTCCCCCAGTGGAGAAACCAACAGAACAGACGTAAGTGACATTTTATGATGTAACTTATAGGTGCATTCTGTCTTTAGTTTTTGTTCTAGCTTGTTTGTTGTGATACACCTTCTTCTAAGTGAAATTATTTGCAGATTAGTATTGTTTATTTGAATAGTGTTAATTTTACGGCAGTTGTCACATTTTTTTTTTTAGTTTCGCTACACCTAATTTGAATTTGGAAGAATGTTCTATTGAGTCATGAACATGAATTGATCAGAATAAATTGTTGATTTGAGAGTACCTTGAGTACTTACTCCATCAACATATTTTTGCCTGATAGCCTGTAAAAAGGTTAAATGTCAATGTGGCTGTGTGTGGGTTGATGTTGGATGATGTCGATGCTGTATGTTGGGGGATGTCTGTCTTTCTAATTCTAATAAATAAAATAAGGAACGAATACATAAGTGGAAGTCAGAAAGTAGCGTTGTTGACTGAAAAGTGTCTTTATAATCTATCCATCTACATTCATATGGGCTATGAATGTAGATGGATAGAAGTTCAAACAAACGATGGATGAACTGTGTGAAGAGTGATATGGAAAGAAAGATGACCAGTGAGATGACGAGTAACAGAGTAGAATGGGAAAAGAAGACAAATTTCCCAAATTATTTGGAGTGAGTGCAGTACACTCACTCCAAATAATTTGGGAAAGGGCAGGAAAATGATGATACGCCTGTAACTTGCGAAAAGTTAGAGTAACCTGAATAACTGTTTTCTTTTATCCTATGACTGCCTCGTTGGTCGAGCGATCTCATGCGCTTGGGATAAGGTCCTGGGTCCGATTCCCGGGTCAGTCAAAGTATTGGGTTTTTTATCAGGATTTTTTTAGTAGCACTCACGACGTCTGGATTTGTGCCCGGTTGATAGCAATAAGTTCGTTAAAACTGGCAAAACATGGGTGGTCTATTAGGAACACCTCTGCCTAAACCTTCGGGGATTACAGACGTGATTTTATGTTATGTTATGCTTTAAACTCTTTCGTATGCAACAGTGGTTTCCCTCGCGACCCGCGGCTAGCGGGCATGCAGACGCAGTCGTTCAACTCGGACCCTCGAGTGCGCTCCAACGACCCGCGCACGCAACAGAAGATCCAGCAGCGTATGTATATTCATATTTGAGGGATGTGCTATTGGTGGTGGCCTATTTTTAAACGTGTTACACTATCTTATACTCTCGCAATTCACTCACTTGGAGGCCGAAAAACATTATTTGGTACTAGCTGTTCCTCGCGGTTTCACCCACGCTGCTCAGCACCTGTTGGTCGTAGCGTGATGTTATATAGCCTATAGCCTTCCTCAAGAAATGGACTATCCAACACTAAAAGAATTTTTCAATTCGAACCAGTACTTCCTGAGATTAGCGCGTTCAAACAAACAAACAAACTCTTCAGCTTTATAATATTAGTGGTATATATTGATTAATAAGTTAATCAATATATACCAAATAATGTTTAATAATTGATATATCTATACTAATATTATAAAGAGGAAAGATTTGTTTGTTTGTTTGTAATGAATAGGCTCCGAAACTACTGGACGGATTTCTAAAATTCTTTCACCTTTGGAAAGCTACATTATCCCCGAGTAACATAGGCTATATAACATCACGCTACGACCAACAGGTGCTGAGCAGCGCGGGTGAAACCGTGGGGAACAGCTAGTTAATTATATATTGATGGTCCATACCATAGAAATATTAAAGTAGGAGAAGTGCAAGATTACAACCGAATTTTTCGCTCCACGAAATGACTCCTTAAATTCGAGTGAGAGTAACTCGAAATTTGGTTTCCTAGAGCATGTCGCTTGGTACACTTTGAGCAATAATATCGTGCAGTGGCTCCTCAAACCAAACGGGCAGTACAATATACGTATAATCCATGCAAAATTAAAAAGCGATGATCGAATAAAGTATTTTAAAAGCCATAAACCTGGGACGGTCACCCATCCATTTCTAGACGTTGGCAACAGTTGCTTAAACTAGGACGGTCACCCATCCCTTTCAAAACCTTGGCAACTGTTGCTTAACCTGGGACGGTCACCCATTCTTTTCAAAACCTTGACAACAGTAGCTTAACCTAGGACGGTCATCAATCCCTTTTCAAACCTTGGCAACAGTTGCTTAACCTGGGATGGTCACCCATCCCTTTCCTAACCTTGGCAACAGTTGCTTAACCTGGGTTGGTCGCCCATCCCTTTTAAAACCTTGGCAACAGTTGCTTAACCAGGGACGGTCACCCATCCGTAACGTATCTTTTTTCAAACAAAAAAAGAATTATTGAAATCGGTTCTCGCAATTCAAATTAACCATCGAAATCGTCTTAAATGATAAATGATGTTTATTTTGCAAGTAGGTTTTCACAAACACTTTTACACGTCATCTTTTTTTAAAACTAGATGAGGCCGGTGTTTCGTACCCGACTACTCTGAGAAGAAACAGCCTAACTCAGAGGTCATAGTCTCTTTTAAAGTCCAGACAAAATAATCTTGGTCAACTTACATGAGGACTATGCAGATAGTGTCTGAAATGGTATTTTTAAGAAAGCACCACACAGATTGAGTGGACCTGTTCAGTCAGTGCAAGCATTTGTCAGTTATCGTGTAGCTCAACTCATAGCCCAAAAAGCTCAACGACACGACGAACAATACCAAAAAAAGGACATTTGTGTAGGTCGCTTATAGCACTCAAACTGCCAGACCTTCGTCAAAAAACAAAGTAAATAAAAGAAATGATCCACATGGTCCTCACATTTACAATAAACAAATAAAAAATAAATAATTAATGAGATCATAATGAAATCATAAAATGTCATAAATTAAAATAATAAGAAAATAAAATGTCACTAATCAAAATAATAATAATAAAAAGAATGTAAAAATAAAGTAAACATTAATGTCAAAGTGTATAGAATAAAGGAATAGACAATAAATAAATGAAACAAAGGCAAATTTTGACACTCACTGAGTAAACTAAATTGGAGCAGCTTAATCCCAAGCCTTTTTATCTTCAAGGTAATGGTTAATATTATAGTAAGCTTTGAGACATAGTTTACGTTTTATAAAAGATTTAAATTTATTGAGGCTTAGTGTTTGAATATCGCTTGGCAGTTTATTATAATAACGTATACATTGGCATGTGAACGTACCCCCTATTTTTTTGAGCCTCGTTGCAGGAACAACAAATTTGTGTTTGTTCCTTGTATTTATGTCGTGGATATCACTGTATTTTTTACTTGCACGTCTTTGTATTAATTAGTAACCCAATTCCCCGAGACATGGCGCTGTAGGTACTTATTACATTGGATCGGGTATTACCGAATTGTTCGGTTGGTCTCTCCTTGGCATTGGTGGTATCTTATAACTACATAAATTTCTATTAAGAACATGCTAAGGCAATTTAGAACAAAACTAAAATTCATTTTTTTAACACCATCAAAATGTTAAGGTAAAAACCAGTTCATAAATGGTTCGATAGATGGCGTTGACGTCATTTTTTTAAAAGTCTGTTAAGATTTTCCGTGCTTTCATGACCTACCGTGGTAAAGTAAATTGCACTTGAATATATTCGAAATTTTATTTATGAGTGCATAATCTAATTAGTTGTCGAGGATTGAGCGCTCCCCTTTGTGTTCGCGCTAAAAACCGTTACAAGTCGGAGCGCCTGCCGCGGTTCCTCCACTTTTAAACTCATAAGTGGGAACACTTATTGTGACGGACGGGAAACTACGGAACCCTACACTGAGCGTGACCCGACACGCTCTTGGCCGGTTTTTTTTTCTTTTACGTAACGTAGCGTTGCCATTACGGATGCTGCCTCCCTAATCAATTGTTTTTGTATGACGCAAACCAGTGATGTAAACATATTAGATAATAGACTCATACTTGTTTTAAAAGTTATCGAATAAGTTATGAAAAAAAAATGGGGGTCAAATGTATTTAACAATTTATGATTTCTGCTGCAAAGGTTATTATTGAGTTCAAAGATAAAGCATGTTTATGTAACCTTTTTTTTGTCAATGAATCGAGCTTTCAAAGCTGATAATGGTTTTCAAAATTTACCCAAAACAAGTCATGACTCATAACTAGGTCAGTCATTTCGTTAAGAAACTAATAAATATTCAGAGTTAGTTTGTTGAAATAAAAAAAATAAAAAAAAAACAAATCCAGTTCACATTTTTGTAATTTCGAAATCTAAGAAATGGATCTATATTATTTTAAGAATGGTGGTTGCTAGTCAACTCAGCTGTCGCCAATCCTTTATGAACTTACTAGCTTTTGCCCGCGGCTTCGCTCGCGTTAAATTCGGTAGCGCCTTATTGATTTGTAATAGCAACGCTAAGTTTTCCCGTTTCTTCCCTCTTTCTCCCTCACATCCCACTTTTTTCAAAAAAATATTAGCCTATGTCCTTCTCCTGGTTCCCAACTGTCTCTGTACCAAAATTCATTGAAATCGGTTTAGCCATTGAAGCGTGAAGAGGTAACAAACAAACAAACAAACTCACTTTCGCTTTTATAATATTAGTAAGGAAGTAAGGATGTTATAGGTTGTCAAGACATGGGCACTGACGACTTGGTTGGTCTAGAAACAATATGGAACAGGCTATGCTCGAAGTGTCTTTGAAGGATAAGACCATCAAAAAGTGCCTATAATATTTGTTTATTAAAAGTCTATTTGTTTTCAGAACAAATGCCGCCCGGTATGCCAAGCGCAGCGCAGGCTAGGACTATCCAGGGAATTCCTTCTGGTGCTTCGGATCAAGAGAAGGTCAGTTTAACATCTTAAATCATCCTTATTCTTTTGGTTATTAAAAACCCCGTTGTATGTTGGACTATTAATTCGAAAGTCTACATCCAGTCTTACCAAGTATACATGCATCTTGTTTAGCTAGAAGCTGACCTCAATATTTTGGGGAATGGCGTTTTTTGCTGTTCTTTCTTTTCGGATGGGAAATCATCAAATGAGTCCTCCCGCTCTGGGCGGAGAGGAAGAAATCCTTAAACTGACTTAAACCCATCCATGTTCCTTCTTTGGCCTGCTTTGCCAGTGGCCGCGGTATCTATTAAGGACCAACGGGGCCTAACGGGGCCCTCTTTGGGGTAATCACTAGGTTGATGATATTGGAAAGCAATCACCAACTCAACGTTTTTCAGTTTTAAGTTTCGTACTTAAATAAAATTCAAGCCTAGATCCGTGTGAAATCCATCTCTCCAACAGTTAAGGCGAACTTCGGATTTTCCATGATCTGAAAAGTTTCCGTCAACATTTTGTAGTCTAAGAGTTAGGCACCAAGAATCTACACCATGTTTTTGTTTTTAGTAGTATTATTCATCAGTAAAAGTTACTAAAACTGGTAATTAAGAGTTTTCTACGCCAAGGAAAAACCAGTGTCAATATTATCCTTGTGTCGAGAAGAATATAAAAACTGCACTTTTTTAAAGTTAGTACCAAATGTTTTTTCTCTGCCCCAGGCTGCTCTCATCATGCAAGTGCTGCAACTGTCCGACGAGCAAATCGCACTGCTTCCTCCGGAACAACGAGCCAGTATTTTAATGCTCAAAGAACAAATCGCCAAGAGCACTCAACAACGTTAACTTACTTTAAGATTTTCTCATTACCTAGTGTAAGATTGAATATGTGTATTGCATTTTTGAGACGATGGATGTATTATTCATATCGTTGTGTCTCCAATTTTAGATGTGGTTGATTATACAGTCATATCATTCAATTTATCTGTCCAATTTGCGGTAATGTTTGTTTTTATTTTTAAGTAATAAGTATAATCTTTCAAAGACAATTTAAATGCCACTTTTCAGTGCTTGCACACTTTATTGGTCTTACTCTCATATATATAGAGCGTTAGTGACATCTTACTTACTATAATTTTATAATATTGTCGAAATTGGATTAAATAAAATATATTTGATAAAAAAATTGTGTTTATTTTTATAGATTACCTTATCTTCAAATCCACCTTACAAGAAGCATTATTAATCTCTTATTTATAAGATAAACAATTACTTTAACAGTTAAGTGTTGTGCTAAATCACGTACTTGGGTCAATTCAATCGGCCCCTTATCGCGTACGTGATGTTTTTATCATAATATAATTAATTTTGCTGATTAAGATGATTTTTGCGGGCTGTCTGGTAAGCCATTCGGTCTCTTGCTGTTGGTCAGTGCGTTAGGTAGGCATCTTTTTCAATTATTCAATAAGACAAATACATTTCATCTATCATCCCGGCAATATCATACTAATATTAACTATTTACAAAATCTAAGTCTTCATTCTAAACTATAAAACAATTTGTCAGTGCGAAAAATTGTGTTGTTATTAAAAAAAAACTGTAAATAGCGTACCTGAGTACCGACCTAATTAATTAAGAAGTGCATGTGCAACTGCGTCAGGTAGCCGTCACGTATCCGTCTCTTTGACTATAATGGGAATCTTAAATGTCAAACACCTGTCTGACTGTTGACTCACTTCACACTTGATCGTTATTTCGTTAGACAATACATAGGAATGAGTTTCTTATTTTTGTGCGTATTTATTTACGACGCATTGAACTCTTAAATATTGGTTTAGATAAGGTACGCCAATTAATATGCTGTTTTATCAATATAAACTTATATGTTCACGAAACTTTTCCTCCATTTGTTTTACCTAATTATAATAATACTTATTTCGTGTGTTTATCTGCACACTCATTTAGTCGCGGGCTGGCTACGATTGAAAACGAACGTGTCAATTTATTTCGTACGTGATAAGCTATTATTTGCGCATATTCCGCCTACTTTGGTTAAAAATAAACATACATTACTTTCGCCGTGACTTGTGTTTTTGGCACTGTATTCAAATATTACATAGACGTGAATATATTCAGTTTTACTTTTTATAATCGGAATATTTTGTTTTAATTTCGTTTTGTTGTTGTATGTTTGTATTACACCTTTATTACTTTTCTTGTAGGACAGCAAAATGAAGTGGGAAGTTATTTTATTTTCTTGCCTGTGTTTTTTGAATTCCTACGCGGAGTGCAAGTGGAAACCTGAGCGCCGGCAACACAGTTGGCGGGAAAATGCTAATGAAATGACCACAAAATCAAGCTATGGGCAGGATCCTCCTGACCACACCAAGCTTATTCCTATGGCCAGATACGTGTTGCACAATGCAGGTAAAGAATTTTAGGATCCTTAACTTTTAATTACACCATGCAGTGAATAATTAGAAGAAACAACACCACGCCAGCATGTTCAGGATATGTAGGCAGAAAGATGGCGTGTTTTCTAAACCTTTTATCTTCATCGCCTTATCATGAACATAGAAACTACAAGTGTTAGGACACTCAAATTTTGCATAAGAGGTTGTTTTAATATGTAGGTAAGTGCCCACTAACACGGAATTTTGCAAAATTCAACCCCTAAGGGGGTAAAACAGGCTGGTAAAGTTTGTATGGGGAACGCGATTCGGTGCCGGATAACTTTTATAGGCATTCTTCCACGAAATGAATTAATTGACTATAATATCACGCTATGTCATTCTGGAGCAGCGGTTGAAATCGCTGGGCACAGCTTGTTATAATATATATCTTCTGGTTGCATCCACCATCGATCCTGGCGGCAGGAACGATGGCGATGTTGAAAGGGCTCTTATTTAGCAGTGGACGGCATCGAATAAAATATTATCTATGAGAATGACTATATATCTTTCAGTCTATATGCCGCCGATGGACCGCTAATTTAGCGAGTCGAGAAATTCTTTCGGGTAGGTACGCTGTTTTCCTTACGATATTTTCGTTCACTAAAAGCAAGTAATATTAGGGTACTCGTATCACTAAAGGAAAGCATCTTAGAACCAAAAATTCAAAAACAAGAACCAACCCACACTGGGCGATTAAAAGGCTGATTAACTATACTTGCTTATGTTGTCAGTCTTGTAACACAATATAAATCTTTGTTTTTTTCTCATTATGGTAGGCTGAAGCTATAAATAAAATTCCATCTGACACCACCCTTCACCTAATCCACGGGAAAACATCATTACCTACTGTCAAATTAGGGTGCAAGTCCGTCCGAAAATGTGCTACATGTACAATTGTTAGCTACAGGTAGGTAAAATCGTCCATGAATATAGCGGTACAATTATGTAAATCACAATTAGAAATACCTATTGAAAGTCATCATAATACAAACGAATGCTTACGTGAAGGTTGTCGCGTCTATTCCTTAGAAGTACTTATATTTTTACGTGTATCACCTCGTGTACTAGCGACAATAGACATAAGTAACCACGCTCGTCACATTTAGTTTACATTTTCTTAGAAATCTAAGAACTTATTCTACTTAAATTGAAATCACGTATGAACTGTTTGTTTTCTATCAAATAAATTGTACATTTGTCGAAAACATTCAGGGATACTGGGAACTGTATCTGACGACTCTGGTTACTTATCTTATTGTTGACTGTACCTATCTGTTTACTGCCTCGTTCGTCCTGTGCACAGCATGTCTTGTATTCAATTCTCAGTTAGGGCAGTATTATTGGGTTTTAACATCTGAAACTTCTCAGTAAATATTCTAGCTCGAATTTGTGTTCGAAAGGCAAATAGGTCGCCCCTATTACATTTTTGACTTTAACAGCATCTGCGTAATATGGGTGTGCTACCTCCACCCACCATAACCCTTCGGAGATTCGTGTTGATATGTTATGAATAAATAAAGTTTATTATTCACCAGACTGGGCGTCATTGGCCACGATATCAATCCTGCCAGCCATCGAAGGGTTCCCGTTCTCAAACGTCAAATCAATAGTAGATGGCTCGTTAGCTAACTCCACCGGTGTGCCTTATTTCTATATGTCACCGCTGGACTTCAGTGCTCGGGATTTAACGGTAAGTACAATCATCTTCTTGTATCACTTTATAAATGCAGAACCACTATCTCCCATGTCACGGTAAAATCATAGTTTGGGAGCCAGGTGACCTATCTGTTGTGTGCACTGTATTGATTTTTTTAAAATCCCCTTATCATCTTTTGCTAACATTTTTTAATATTTCTTTAAAAAAAACATTGATATAGTGGTTCGCCGGAATTGAGAGCAGGGTCCAAGATACGGTTGGTTAGGACTCCAGAGACAGAATCCTCCTCACAATGCCGGCCATCTTGAGGAGTACCTACTGCCTTCTGGTCAGCCCCTTGATCCAATCGATTAAGGAGAGCTTCGATGGCTCTTGGCCACCAGACCATTGACCGTAGCTACAATCGGCACTATAGCAGTCTTCACATCCCACATGTCGACAACCTCGTTACGCGAGTAAAACTGTATCAAAACTCGTTTATTTAGAATTTTCATCCTTACATCTGATCTTATCAACTTGAGGATATCAAAAAATATGTAATAATATAACTAGTATGCTTTATCAACAGAAAAACAGCCGCGCTACCGTTCTCGTATCCCTCGAAGAGACTAGGTATTGCGAAAACCAAAAGATCGACCCCGAAGACCCCCGATGCACCAGGTTGATGCTGTCAGGAAAGATGAAGAAGGTACGAACTCATTCAAACCTTTGTAGTCTATTCTAAACTTTGTAGTAAGTTAGAGAGACAATAATGTTGATTATCGCCAATTTTTGTCCGGAATTAAGTCTAGTTTGGTTTACTTAACAGGTATTTTATTTTACTTGCGATTTTGTATCCGTGAAAATAATAGAGGTCATTATGATGGTAACGATATAAGTGTTTTTTTTTTTTTCGGATGGGAAATCATCAAATTACTGCTCCAGCTCTGGACAAAGCGGAAGGGAGTGTCAGACTTGAACTGACTAAAACCCATCCAAGTTCCTTCTTTGCCCTTTGATTCTATAAATATATACTTACCGTATTTTTTTTGGCTGTCGGACATGTAAAGTACCGAGTGTTAAAATCCTTTTAAATGTCTTTTTCATTATATGGCAATAAAATTAGTGTTTTCTCAATCTTATGGTAAACACCAAAATGTAAGATACGCGTTTGGCAGCTGTTAGGCTCTTATTTTGTTTCCAAAAATACTCTGAGACACGGGAAGCTACACGAATTATCTGATCTAAAATTAACCTTGACTATTAGCTATACAAATCGGTCATCACCAATATAAGTCGTAACGACCGGAAAGGGATTTCTATTTCATATTTTTTGAAACTTGCTAAGCTTATAAAGGTATTTTACCTACCTACATATCAGTCAAGTTTGCAAAACATTATAACATCGATATTTCGATATCTATGCACGCTATATTAGATAAGCTTTTAAATAAAGTGCTGTTTTATCTTTTATGGAAACAACAGCGTGCTTTGCGAGTTAATTTACAATGATCTGTCTGTTTATAAAATAGTTTGTATTGTCTGTTTATTAGGTCAAGGAGCACACGCCAGAGTATGAGTTCGCAAAGGCGGCGTTGTTTGAAAGGCATCCATCGATGGCAGACTTCCCTCCGGGTATGCTTATTATGTACCTAGAATTAGGAATTAAGAAAAAAAAACTACTATTTCGGCTTTTTGGACGGGCAAAGGACAATTCTCCAACAAAGTATGGATATCTAATGGACCATTATCTAATCACTTGGTTTAGAATCAGACAAGCCTAAAAACTTTTTTTAAAGCATTTCACGATGAGAGGGTTTTTGACCAGTCTGATAGCTTTATAGTTGGTTCCTATGCACGCCACTGATATCACGCCTATATTGCGCAAAGGTAATTTGACGACAGCATTTCTCTAAGTTTTGTCTATAAATGATGAGAAATGAGTAACTTACTTTTTGAAACTTGAATAATGGATCTACTAACGAAACTAGTTTACCTACGTACTGTAAAAACACAAAGAAATACCTAATTATTTACCTTATCCCGTTTTCAGATCACAACTGGTTCGTCGCTAAGCTGAAGATCGCTCAGATAGCGATGGTCGATTGGTTCGGAGGCGCCAAGTATATCGCCGTCCGCGATTACTTAGCATACAACTACACTGGCACAGAAATGTTGCAGTATCATAATCAACGTTTGCAAAAAGCTATCTTACCATAGAGAATAGAAGAGCTTTGCACACACGCGGCGGACGACTGGCTTTTGTTTTGGTACTTCGACGGTGGAATAACGTAATAAATATTGATTGCGCTGTTGGATTATAGCAACATTTGGCTTCATAGCTAAAGTTCAAAATCCAACAGCACGATCAATTTTGTACTTTTTATTTCCACTGTCGACTAATGTATATCTCTATTCATAATAAGGATCAGCCAGAAGCAGTTTAAGGTCGTGGGTGTGTAGAGATAGTTACCTGAAAAATTGTGTTGTAGGTAATAAGTGCATGTATAGGATAAACCCTAGCTAGACTGCTTTTTATTGGTGAAGTTTTGGATAATTATCTACATTTTCGTAGTTATTCTTTTGCTGTAAGTTTGTTTTTTTATATCCTGTTAAGGCTAAAAATATTTCTCACTGGTGGATTCATTCATGTCAGTATTCATTCAGTTTTTAATGTTCAGGGGTATGTAAGTACCTATATATATAACGATTAAATAGTAATATCAAACCTGTGATACAAGCTAAGAAACGAGTACTATTTTTTATACAAATACTTGACATTATACTAAAATCTTTGTAATTTTTCGAAATAAAAAATGAAAATAGTAACAATAAATAGTTTTATTATCAGGATTATGTACATTTTTACACAAAATGCTTTAATGGAATGGTTTTTAGAGATATTCAACTCATTCCCTTTTATTTTATTATAATACACTTTACAAACTAAAGTAAATAAAATTAGAAAAAGATAGGACATTTCAATGATAATAAGGAAATCGTATATTTTCCTGTTACTTACATGTTCATTCCAATAATGGTAGTAATTAGCCATTTTTGCACATTTCCGCAATTTGGCACAGAATACGTCTATACATGTGTCGATAAGGTCAACATTAAACTCGGCTTCGAGAAATACAAATAAAACCACATAAACATCAATAAAAAATGAATCAAATATGTTAAATAATATTGTAATTTACCGTGGGACAATGCAGTTTGAATAAAAATAATTTCACTTAAAATCCCCAAATAAATTTATTTTAGTTAAAATCGCAGATATTTAATAACTAAAATAAATTTATTTGGGGATTTTTTAGATCACGACTTGTGACGCCACAGGAAAACAGTCAAAGTGATGTCTGTAGTAATATTTAAAAAAAAACATACAAATTTATATTATTGCTAATAATACAGAGCACCATGATACCTATAAAATTGAATTAACTTACGATTTATTTACCGCTAGCCTCTTAACATTAAAATCAAATATCAAATGATGCGGTAGCCCGCGAAATTCCAATTTCCTTACGTTTATTTCATGACAAAATCATTCAATGGGATTAAATTTATTTATAAGGGTTGAACTATTACGGTAACCCCCAAAGAGTTACGCAGAAGTGAACCTTATAGTACCTTTTTAGGGATGGGACAACATCAAATAACTTCCTCCGCTCTGGGCGGAGCGGGAGTGAGCGTCACTTTTACTGACTAAAACCCATCCATGTTCCTTCTTTTGCCCGTTGTGTTCCGAGGCCGCGGTATTTCTTTCAAACAACCCGCAACCTCGGTAGGCAGTGGCCCTGGCAGGCCCTTTTATTTTACATAAAGTTTGACATTGCAAATTGAGAAAAATCAAATATTGCGGGTTACCCTAGCGGAAATGGAAAGGTTAAATAAGCTTACAGGACTCTATTCACTTTGATGAGTCGCTGTATCAAGCCTGTATTCTCGAAGGGATAGGCAGAATTGCATTCTATCGTCACTGTAATCTGATTGCTTGTCTGTTTATTCAAGCGATTTATGTTCATCATCTGCTTAGCCCTTTTCCAGCTATGTAGGGGTCGCCTGTCGAGGTAACCAGATTCAGTTGAATACCAGCATTTACATATTATGGACCTACTGCGTATCTGACTTTCACAGTACCGTTAGGTCCGAGTACATTAACTATCTGTAACGAATGTCAAAGATCTATAAATGACATCCAGGATCAACGATTTGACGTGCTTTCCGAGCCACAAAGGATGGAAGGCATGAATGATCACCCATCCACGGACCAACCTTGGCAATCGCCGCTTAACATTGAACCGTGCGGCTGTCATTATTTAGCTACGACTTTAACAAAGTTATGCATATTTATTAATATCTACAGCCAACCATTTTAATTTTACAGTATATCTTCAACAATCTACCTATAATAATACACAAGTTACTAAAATAAAACAAAACAAATGCCGTAAAGGCAATTTCATATACTTGCATGACGCTGTTAAAGCAATCCACGCTGTTACAGTTCTCACCGTGTCATTTCCGTATATCTAATATTGTGCTGCATTACGTAACGCATTCCTCACCGTTATGACTTTCCAATCAATTAGAGAAGCTGAACTTTGCCGTGGCAGTGCACGCAGGAGGCGATTGGCCGCGGCGTGTTGCCGCTGCTGCTGTAAGCGTGGTGGACTAACGCGTTCACTGGTTCTTCGCTCACCTTCCTGACGTCTAGAGGAGTCGCCATAATCTGTTGGATAAAACACAAAAACATGACATTACGACTGTTTCCCTCTACGGGTATGTCCATAGGTGATTTAGTACACCTATATTAGTCTGTGGGCGGTGAGCAACGGGTACCTCACCGTCCGTCCGTCTAGTGACTATAGGATATAACAGTGATACTGTGGCCCCGGGAAAAAAGGGCAAAAGAAAGAACATGGATAGGTTTTAGTCAGTACAAGCCTGACACTAACTTCAGCGGGAGAAGTTATTTGATAATTTCCTATCCGAAAGAAAAAATAAGTACTTGTCCGATGTTATGGGAGGCAAGTTTATTGCCATCAATTAATAAGGCACACACATCCTATCTGACCGCTACGGCAAAATACCTGAAGGAATAATCCAATAACACTGCCAAAACCGGGAATCAATCCCAAGACTACATGCTCACCATTTACGCTTGCAGTTTGCACCCCACGAAGCCACAATTATTATTACTGCATAGTGCGGAGACGCACGTTGTTTCGGACGTTGCTGTCGCAGCGATTCTTATAATTATTTTGAATTTGCACATCTAGGCTAAGATGAATGTGCGGAGGTCATGTCAGGGGTCAGGTTCACATAAATATCGAGTACGGAATCCACTTACATTTTCAGCATTCGTTTCCCCGTCAGTGGCAGTAGGCAAGCTATTCAAATGGCTTATATCTTGCTTTTGGACGGAACTGCTGATGTTTTCCGACAGTTTCATATTGACTGATGACATATCCAATACGTTCGTCGAATGTGGAATCGTCGCGTTAAAGTTCAGGTTGCCGATAGGACGGTTGTACATCTTACTGTTGCCCACATATTCTGTTATTGCGATATTTTCTAGCCACTTTTCGTGGAGACTGTACAAGTTCTTATAAGTACATAACATCATGTCTCGCGCCCGGCATCGCTCGTCAAGTAATTGTTTTATTGCTTGTTGTAAATTTTCAGTCTTTTCGTTTAATAATTTCTTACATTGAGCTAGTTCTTCTACCATCAAGCTGAAACAATACAGGCCATTCGTTTAGAATTTATTTATGAATCAACAACATGTTTTCTTTACCTTAATGCGTCATCAAAGCACAGTGGTGTAAACAATTTTATGTAAAATATCAATTAATTTAATTTTATTTAACATATTTAATGCACAGATTTACCTGCTTGCCAAGAATTTACTCCTCCATACTTCACATTGACCTGCTAGCCATTCAGTTTGCTCCTAATAAATAAAATAAGAATATATACAAACTTTCAAGCCAAATAATTACAATCAATTCTCTTTTTGCAACTTCTATATAAGAAGGCTCATTGAAATTTAGCGATAATTTAATTAGGCGTAGCATTTGCTCGAGGTCTAGCCCATGAAAATGCCAGGAATTATACACTGGGAAAATACTATAACTACATGAATATAAAATAAGCCTATATAGGTAATAATTTATCTGTCTTTGGCACACAAATAAATTATTACCTATTTATAAGGCTTATTTTTATTCCTGGTGGCTGTGAATTATTTGGGCCGACAAATTTCCGCCACTGGATTTAATTACAAACTAGTACACTTTCATATATTTTAATGCATGATTCAGCTTCATTGCATTCTTGCATTCCGCTGTTTGTATATGTGAATTTAAATGTTTGTAAACGCACCAACGATACCGGAGAAATTTCTAGAGTGCGGCAATGTTTAAAAACAAATGTATATAAGTTTTATTGAAGGAGAATATTGTAATATTGATTGACAAGCCTCACTTCATAAAAAATCTTGCAACCCCTTTACCTAAATTGGATTTACCTGTTATCCCATGAAAGGTAACAGACAGTTGCCTTTACATTTTTAATATTAGTACAGATATTACCTGATGAGTAGACAAATGTTGTGCGGAACTAAGCAAAGCATTGGCCAAATGTTTTTTATCTTCATTCAGAGATTGAACTTGGGTCTCAAGGTCTTCACCCATAGATGCCACCAGCATTGTTTTCAGTTCTTTGTTGACCTGTAGATAACATAAAATTTTAAGTCTTACTATGATGCAATGCAGCTTCAGAGATAGTGATTCTGGTGTGTTCGCACTGGTGAAAAATTAACATGTTAAAATCTCTCTTTCTCTTTATTAAATCTTTTATATCATCAGAGAACATGTTTTTACTGTGTCATTATTTTTTTGTATTTTTTTTAACAGCCTACATTGTGTCTCATTGCTGGGCAAAGGCCCCCTTTCTTTTTCCACACCTTGCTTTTCATCTTTCATAAGCCCTGCAAACATGATCAGATCGCCACACCTCCTTTGCCGCAGTCAACACAATGGTGCCATCTCTCCTCAGGCTCCAGTGTGTGACGATCTTTGTCAATCCCTCCTGGTATATCCATGCAACTTAATTGCCCCCTCACATTTCAGCCTGGTAGTTTTTTCTCCAACATCACAAACTTGAGTTATGGAATTGAGTGGAGAGAGTTCTGTTTGTTTAACACCTATTATACTGTGCTACATTCTTACCCACCGTAAAATAGATTTCCCTTTGCGGCATTGAACATTGGAATTTATATCTTGTTACCGTTACCATGGGGTCTCATTGCGAAGAAAGAAAAAGTAGTTCAAAAAAACATCAATAGATGGCGTTATGTGTATCGATTTGTTTTTGAAGTTTGTGTAACTGTTTAAATTTGAACATGGAAGAAGTATGTTCTTGTTTTTAAAAATCCCCATAACACAAAAAACAGGAATAATGGGCTCCTAGTTCCAAATTCCATGATTTTTTTAAATAATATTATGGTGTTGGCTCTGGTGAGAACAATTTGTGCTACGTTGTGGTTAGGTAACTCATTTACTGTTATTTCTATGAACAGATGGCGTTGTTTTCATTTTCTGAGTTTTACTACACAGCTCAATATTACCATTTACCATACCTATTTTGATAGAATGAAATATTATGAAATACAAACTATCTATACCTACTTATAATAAATCTGTAGAGAGGTCAATTTTGTACATGAAATATATTTCCAAAATAACTATCAGAGGGTGATTAGTGATCGATACTGATGCCAAAAATGCAATCAGTAATATTTTTGTCTGTTTGTCTGTATGTTCGTTATAGAAACAAAAACGGATTTTAACGAAACTTGGTAAAATTATTCTTTATACTCCTGGGCAGGTTATAGTATACTTTTCATCACGCTACGATCAATAGGAGCAGAGCAGTGAAGGGAAATGTTGGGAAAACTGGAGAAGTTACTCCATTTTTTAAGCTTCTGTCGCGTGTGAAGCCTTAATGGTTAAAGCTACACAGAAATCATGTATGACGGAAATATTCTCCTTAAAATTATATAAAAAATAATCATACAGCATATGTCTATCTTTAATGGTTAACTCACAATAACACGTGTAACTCCCGATAGCTAAGCAGTTCGGAGCTTTCTGATTATATTTGTCTACTCTTACGTTTAATAACACTCTCACTCATCTCTTATTAAAAATAGTTAACATTATTACCTATACAATCAAAAAATAATCATATATATCGGTAATTATAAAGCTGAATAGTTTGTTTGCTTGAACGCGCTAATCTCAGGAACTACTAGTTGGAATTGGAAAATTCTTTTAGTGTTGGATAGTCCATTTCTTGAGGAAAGCTATATAACATCACGCTATGACCAACCGGTGCTGAGCAGCGCGGGTGAAACCGTGGGGAACAGCTAGTCATATATATCGGTAAAGAAACACCAAAGTTATACATGAAATACGCTAATAAGCCATTGCGCATGAATACTGGATCATGCCATAAGGATTATTTTTGTGTGCGCTCGACGCGGCTACCGTAATATTTGGCTGTTGATGCGAATAGACGTTCAGAGTGTTCGGCCTTATTGACAGACAATGCTTATCACCGCGACTTTTAGTCTTTAAATAATTTATTTTTAGATTTCTTTTGTTGTTATTTAATAAAATAGGTACTTATTAGTTATTTTGGTAGTGTTTAAATAGGTAATCGTTCAAATTACGAATTAATAATAGTTTACATTTAATATCTTTTTAGGTAAAGTAGGTAGGTACGCATAGATTTTTAGATAGGTAGGTACCGAGTTTTGGTTAATTTAAGTTAAGTTTTTTTATATCAAGTAGGTAAAAGCGTAGGTAGGTACTTTTATTAATTATATTAAAGGTATTATTAATTAAGCATAGTAGTGATAGGTTTTTATCACAGTTTTAATTTTTAAGTGATGTAGGTATAGGTAGATAGTATTGGAGAGGCGTTTTAGCTTTATTTTCATTTCTTTTTTTGTACAACACGCAAGGTCATCCGCACTCTATCGTCTAGCGCCCAAGATTCGAGCCGGTAAGTATACTTACCTACTTTTGTAGGTACCAACACAACATACAAATATTACTACCTACTTAGTTAAGTAACAACTTGTATTTAAAATAAAATAAAAATATTCTACACACTCCTGAGTCTGTTAAAAAATAACTCCCTGCTTAAAATCATCTAATTTGCAGCAAATATCATTTCAAGAGCTACCTACCTATTTCGATATTATAATCATCAGCCTAGCCTTTTCCCAACTATGTTGGGGTCAGCTTCCAGTCTAACCGGATGCAGCTGAATATCAGTAGGTACCTATTTTATATGGAGCGCCGTGCGACTGCCTATCTAACCTCCACAATTTGAGGAGGAGCACAACCCATTTAGTACCTACTGGGTACCTAATACCATACCCCTTGGTAAGACTGGTTGTCAGACTTTCGGGACACTGACTACCTGTAACGACTGTCAAAGATCTACAAATGACAGCCGGAACCAACGGCTTAACGTGCTTTCCGAGGCACGGAGAAAACTCGGTATGTAACGGGTGGTCACCCATCCACAGACCAACCTAGGCAAGCGCAGCTTAACCTAAAGAACAACCCGAGCGGTTGCTATTTTTTAGCCACGAGCTCCTCTATTCGCTATTTCGATATTATAAATAACTTTGATTGACTTAGATACTTGATAATTATCAAAATTTGCGTTGACTTTTACGCTGAACCTAACAAATACCTCAGTCTACCGAAAAACATGTAGCTATACCCGACGCCTCAGATAATATAATACTAGGCATGAAAGAACGTGAATTTATTAATGGCGATTGCCGAGTGACTGACGACGTAAGCTTCAAGGTCAAAGGGCTATATACCTACCTTAGTTTACAGTACAAAAGTATAGTTTGGTTTTATCGCCATCTATTGGTTCTCTGTAAAATAAACTGAACTTGAGCTATCGCTGCAAGCACCATCTAGCGCCGTTGTGAGTAAAAAAAATAGCCCGGATAGCCCGGAGAAATGAGCAAGTTATGGCGGTCGCGTTTCTTTGTATGAGATGGAGTATCTGTACGTTAGCACAGATAATATAATACTAACGTACAGATACTCCATCTCATACAAAGAAACGCGACCGCCATAACTTGCTCATTTCTCCGGGCTATCCGGGCTATTTTTTTTTTACTCACAACGGCGCTAGATGGTGCTTGCAGCGATAGCTCAAGTTCAGTTTATTTTACAGAGAACCAATAGATGGCGATAAAACCAAACTATACTTTTGTACTGTAAACTAAGGTAGGTATATAGCACTTTGACCTTGAAGCTTACGTCGTCAGTCACTCGGCAATCGCCATTAATAAATTCACGTTCTTTCATGCCTAGTATTATATTATCTGAGGCGTGGGGTATAGCTACATGTTTTTCGGTAGACTGAGGTATTTGTTAGGTTCAGCGTAAAAGTCAACGCAAATTTTGATAATTAGGTATCAAGTATCTAAGTCAATCAAAGTTATTTATAATATCGAAATAGCGAATAGAGGAGCTCGTGGCTAAAAAATAACAACCGCTCGGGTTGTTCTTTAGGTTAAGCTGCGCTTGCCTAGGTTGGTCTGTGGATGGGTGACCACCCGTTACATACCGAGTTTTCTCCGTGCCTCGGAAAGCACGTTAAGCCGTTGGTTCCGGCTGTCATTTGTAGATCTTTGACAGTCGTTACAAGTAGTCAGTGTCCCGAAAGTCTGACAACCAGTCTTACCAAGGGGTATGGTATTAGGTACCCAGTAGGTAGGTACTAACTGGGTTGTGCTCCTCCTCAAATTGTGGAGGTTAGATAGGCAGTCGCACGGCGCTCCATGTAAAATAGGTAGGTACTGATGTTCAGCTGCATCCGGTTAGATTGGAAGCTGACCCCAACATAGTTGGGAAAAGGCTAGGCTGATGATTATAATATCGAAATAGGTAGGTAGCTCTTTAAATGATATTTGCTGCAAATTAGATGATTTTAAGCAGGGAGTTATTTTTTAACAGACTCAGGAGTGTGTAGAATATTTTTATTTTATTTTAAATACAAGTTGTTACTTAACTAAGTAGGTAGTAATATTTGTATGTTGTGTTGGTACCTACAAAAGTAGGTAAGTATACTTACCGGCTCGAATCTTGGTCGCTAGACGATAGAGTACGGATGACCTTGCGTGTTGTACAAAAAAAGAAATGAAAATAAAGCTAAAACGCCTCTCCAATACTATCTACCTATACCTACATCACTTAAAAATTAAAACTGTGATAAAAACCTATCACTACTATGCTTAATTAATAATACCTTTAATATAATTAATAAAAGTACGTACCTACGCTTTTACCTACTTGATATAAAAAAAACTTAACTTAAATTAATCAAAACTCGGTACCTACCTATCTAAAAATCTATGCGTACCTACCTACTTTACCTAAAAATATATTAAATGTAAACTATTAATAATTCGTAATTTGAACGATTACCTATTTAAACACTACCAAAATAACTAATAAGTACCTATTTTATTAAATAACAACAAAAGAAATCTAAAAATAATCTATTTAAAGACTAAAAGTCGCGGTGATAAGCATTGTCTGTCAATAAGGCCGAACACTCTGAACGTCTATTCGCATCAACAGCCAAATATTACGGTAACCACGTCGAGCGCACACAAAAATAATCCTTATGGCATGATCCAGTATTCATGCGCGATGGCTTATTAGCGTATTTCATGTATAACTTTGGTGTTTCTTTACCGATATATATGACTAGCTGTTCCCCACGGTTTCACCCGCGCTGCTCAGCACCTGTTGGTCATAGCGTCATAGCGTGATGTTATATAGCCTTCCTCAAGAAATGGACTATCCAACACTAAAAGAATTTTCCAATTCCAACCAGTAGTTCCTGAGATTAGCGCGTTCAAACAAACAAACTCTTCAGCTTTATAATTACCGATATATATGATTATTTTTTTATTGTATAGGTAATAATGTTAACTAATTTTAATAAGAGATGAGTGAGAGTGTTATTAAACGTAAGAGTAGACAAATATAATCAGAAAGCTCCGAACTGCTTAGCTATCGGGAGTTACACGTGTTATTGTGAGTTAACCATTAAAGATAGACATATGCTGTCGTATGATTATTTTTTATATAATTTTAAGGAGAATATTTCCGTCATACATGATTTCTATGTAGCTTTAACCATTAAGGCTACACACGCGACAGAAGCTTAAAAAATGGAGTAACTTCTCCCGTTTTCCCAACATTTCCCTTCACTGCTCTGCTCCTATTGATCGTAGCGTGATGAAAAGTATACTATAACCTGCCCAGGAGTATCCTTACTAATATTATAAAAGCGAAAGTGAGTTTGTTTGTTTATTTGTTTGTTTGTTTGTTACCTCTTCACGCTTTAATGGCTAAACCGATTTTGATGAATTTTGGTACAGAGTTAGTTGGGAACCAGGAGACGGACATAGGCTAATATCTTTTTGAAAAAAGTGGGATGTGAGGGAGAAAGAGGGAAGAAAAGGGAAAACTTAGCGTTGCTATTACAAATCAATAAGGCGCAAGGGGAACTGTGTTTAACCCGAATTTAACGCGAGCGAAGCCGCGGGCAAAAGCTAGTAAAGAACAATTTGACCAAGTTTCGTTAAAATCCGTTTTTGTTTTTATAACGATCATACAGACAAACAGACAAAAATATTACTGATTGCATTTTTGGCATCAGTATCGATCACTAATCACCCTCTGATAGTTATTTTGGAGATATATTTCATGTACAAAATTGACCTCTCTACAGATTTATTATAAGTAGGTATAGATAGTTTGTATTTCATAATATTTCATTCTATCAAAATAGGTATGGTAAATGGTAATATTGAGCTGTGTAGTAAAACTCAGAAAATGAAAACAACGCCATCTATTCATAGAAATAACAGTAAATGAGTTACCTAACCACAACGTAGTACAAATTGTTCTCACCAGAGCCAACACCATAATATTATTTAGAAAAATCATGGAATTTGGAACTAGGAGCCCATTATTCCTGTTTTTTGTGTTATGGGGATTTTTAAAAACAAAAACATACTTCTTCCATGGTCAAATTTAAACAGTTACACAAACTTCAAAAACAAATCGATACACATAACGCCATCTATTGATATTTTTTTGAACTACTTTTTCTTTCTTCGCAATGAGACCCCATGACGTTAGTATTATATTATCTGTGCCGTTACTTATGTATGAATATACATTGGGTCAAGATACAATGCTCTGCCTTGCTGGCCGCAGTGAGTACTAGCCTTAAGGATGATAATAAGTTTAAAGCAGTTTTATCTTTGGGGCTTGTGTCAAGTTTTATTATGATTCAGATAACTTAATAAGAAGCCTGTATGACTGTTATTTTTATTTACAAACAATATATGAACATATACATATAATTATGCTTTTAACTAATGTCCTGACTGACAATGAAACAAGATTTTAAATATGTAAGTGTTTTAAATGTATAATGTAAAAATGATTTAAAAAAACTGGTTCAGGAACCACAATGATTTTACAAAGAAAACCACCCAATAGTATATATGTATTTTTTTTATATGTTAAATAAATAAATAAACAAAGTATGACAGTAGAAAGTACATAATAAAAAATCATAACATACCTGAACTTGTTGCTTTAACTGTTCTTTCAGAGATTCATTTTCATGTGTCAGGCTATCAATCTTCTTCTTCATCTCAACAGCCTCAGGACTCGGTTTATCAGCATCTGGACCAGACTTTTCACTAGTGGAGTTCAATTTAGGACGAGGTTTAAATTCATTTAGGTTTGTACTCATCTGAGACATTTGAGTTATCAAGGTGTTAATATCCATGTTGTTTTTCGACTTTTTCAGGTCTTTTGTAATAGGCATAGGTTTCATTGGCTTTACGGCTGCTGGATATGGTTCATAAGGCACAAACTTTGGTGTCTTGCTGTGTAAAGACTGGCCCCTGTCCGATTTAAACACTTTAGTAGCGTAAACTTGCACTAAACGAGGTGGTAACAAACTGTCCTTTCTACCTGGGCTAGTGGTAAGTTTAGGATCCACATTTTGAACCTTTTCTGATGCCTTTTCATCTGATTCCATTCCATCGCCCGCTGTCCTGGTTTTACTCATTATTTCTACAATCAAATAGTTAATTACACTATTTAAATAATCAGATAAAGATTATAGATACACTTATCAGTAAGATACTTCAATCAAAGTACACGATTGCATTAAGAATATTATATAGGTTGACTAAGGATGTGCATACTTGGGTTATAAGTATATTGTTTATCCATATCTACAAGATAGAAAATCAGGAAAATTGAATAATATAATCAGAAATATAGAATCTACCAAGTTTCTAGTATATAATGGTATTGTATTCCTTTTGTTGATTGCTTTACTTTCAAGTTACGGTTCGTAAAGTTTTGGTTTGGTTCGTTTTCATAAACGTCATCTGGGTCCATAAATAAATGTCAGTGTCAACACGAATTTACACGAACGTCATAGAAAGCAGATAAAAAATCACTACCTATTCGATTAACACTCAGTTTACTAATATTGTGTGATTTTTAGGCGATTCCAATACCTACTATCAGACTATAATAATTAATGAAAATTGATTAATGACTTCAATTTTATATTAGCTAAAATATCTGCATAAAGGTTTTGTATATATCTCAACATAAACAAACGGAACCACGAATTACAAACTTAACAAGAGCAAGATTTAGCTAGGCGCTCAGCCGTTTCACTCGCTTTTAGGCTCCTCTCTCCATCGCAACGTGATGTTATGTAGCATTATGTTACTTCCTGATAATTTAGTTTTCTATTAGAGAAAAAGTTTTGAAGTCGGTCCCGTAGTTTTGAACCCTATTCGGTACAAACAAAAATCTTTTCTTTCGTATAATATACATAATAAACAGTGTAGATAAGGCTTGGCTAAAGCTGCATCCCCTTCACGCTCGTCACGCCTATATTCCCAGTCTATCTAATGCTACACTCACATTTTGCCACTTTATTTGATATAGGTACCTTCTTTAAGACAAGTTTACTCTATGTTAACGCATGACGGTACACTACCACAATACAGTAACACTACAATGGATTATATTGGCTCCCTCAGCAACGACGCAGCAGACGAACTGCGGAGCTCGCAGGCGGGCGTCCATCACTAGGGTACTAGGACTAGGGCCAATAGGACCCGTCCCCTTAAGTCAGATACGCAGCTGGCTAAGGGAACACGCCCTCACACAAGCCTTACACTAGTGAATCTCGGCACCAGGCAGCAGACAGTCCAAGGTCGCTTTGGACTGCAAACTATCCAGACGCCTTTTGCAGCGGGACAGGAAATATCAGCGCCTGGTTACGGAGACCATCACTGGACACTGCGCACTAAACAATCAATTGTAGATAAGTACACAACATGCATCACAGATAGCCCCCTGAAGAAATAGTCACATGCCTTCCTTGATTGTACAGGGATCACTGAAATCCGGAAAACGACACTGGGTTCGTCAGGTTCAGTTGCGAACGCCCTCAGAAGTCCGTATCAGGAGTAGTGGCCACCGAGGTATACGACGTACGCACATAAATGGTCCAACTGGAAAGACTTAGTGCGAAAACCGGACTCCCAAGAAGTGGGGTCCACATAAAAGGAAGTAGTCACTGACCGACAAGATACTAGCTATATTTAGATTCCAGTTTGACGATTGAAACGAGCTGAATGAAAATCTGTAATATGCCATTGAATGTGTAAAGGCACACAACGATCTCATAATCGCGCCATTAGACCTCTAGGCAGGTGTAGGAAAAAGTCAAAAGTATGACAACAATTTATTAAAACCATTCATTTATTGCAATAAATTAAAGTACCTACAATGGCATGAACCATTTATTAAGGCTTCAGTGTAGCATCTAGTTCCCCACTAGATTGTAGCTCCTTGATGATGTCTAATCCTCCGACCAGTTCCCCTTTAACATATAGCTGAGGGTAGGTAGGCCAGTCTGAGTATTCCTTAAGGCCTTGGCGTACTTCTTCATCAGTCAGTATGTCAAACGTATCATAGGGCACCCTAGAAAACAATAACAAGTTACCATTGTTTGTATTTTATGGAGCAATTCATTAAACAATTGTGCCCACTGTTATTCAAAATATAATTAGAACACTTGAGTACTCATAGAGCATGCCATTGTATTGCTATATAAACATTTGTTTAATTTTTCATAAGCTAGTCACTAGATAGCCAATCTATCTATTTCAATTATATAATAGTTAATGTCTATTTTCTGCTTGTATCCTAGACTCAACTGTTCAAAACGATTTTGATGAAATTTGACAGTGGTCTTAAATAAGCCAGGGAAGAAAAGAAAAAGCGGTATTGCAATGCATGCCAGGCAAAGCTAGCAGTTCAATCAAAAGATATATGGTTTCGACCGCTACTGGCTGCTATGGTGGTTGCATGTTCGCAAGCACAACTGTTATGCATGAGTGTGTTCTGGTTTTGCTTCCTGCTTTGGGAAGTGTTATTAGGTTCTACAATCCGGAATATCTCAGTAGCAGTCATAGAATCTTTTAAGGGACTTAAACATAACTGGCAAAATTATTATTAGGTAGATACACCTTTGCCTACCCCTTTGAGAATGACATTTATTAGTGTGATAGTATGTTATACTGTTACAGTATTGTGTCACTTTAATTTTACCTTTAAATTATGTGTAATTTTGTGGTTTAAATAGTCATAGTTGGTACTTTCGTAGACAGAGATAAAGGAAAACCACTATCTATTTACTATGCTCGTCAACTTTGTATGTGTTTGGTTTGCAAATTGGTTTGTCTAAGGGACCCCCCACACTAGCGTCTTTCGAGCGTCGTCGTCGTGCCAGCGTCCGCGCAACGTCCACCCGACGCTGTATTTACATTGTATCGAGCCGCGACGTCGACGTCAGGTGGACGTTGCGCGGACGCTGGCACGACGACGACGCTCGAAAGACGCTAGTGTCATTCTATTCTTATATACGTCATGGCAGTTGAGGAATATGGAAATTGCAAATTGCTCACCCTACAAAGTTTTTACCTCAAGCAATAAAAACAGATTGGGACAGTTCTTGGGTCATGGAAAAACCTCAATGGGTATCGCGGGGAGTCAGACAATGCAGTAAAAATAAAAGAGTTCTTCTGTGGCGTTACCGACTTGAACGTAATGAAAAAAATAAAAAAGCCTTTCAGAAATACTCAGCAATATACAAAAAAATTATTAAATTAACACAACGTGCTCAGAACATTTATAAAATCAAATCCTCGTTTAACAAGTCGAAAGCGACGTGGGAAATCATTAATCGAACAAAACAGAATGTGCCTAATAACTCAGTTGGAAGTATTAAAATAGGAAGTAAAAAAATAACACACCCACAAGATATAGCAGAAGCCTTCAATAACTTTTTTGTAGACAAGATAAAACCAATCAATAATAGAGGTATACAAGTGACATCAAAAATCTCAAAGTCAAGTAACTCGATGTTTATGGCACCAAGCAATGCAAATGAGATAAAAGCTATTATTAAGTCTTTAAAAAATACCAGCAGTGTTGGCAATGATGGCATCACAGGCGTGCACACGGTCTAATGACCGGGTAGGCAGCGTATTTTTTTCCGCGAAAATTAAGAAAGATTCCGCAATTGCACGTGTTAGTTAGTCTTTTTTGCCGCGGAATAAAAATTATGTAAATCTGTAGGTATACCCCGAATGACTCCACACTGTTGTATTATTCGAATTAAATAACAGGCACGGAAAACAATATAATTTATTTGTGTGTATGCAACCACACAGCCAGGAGTATGTTTCATAATTTTTCTTATTAAATTTACGACTTACATTACCTTTTTGCTGGGTTAATGCTGGTAATTCAAGCACACATCTACCTTTCGACACTATTTGAAGCTTTTCATTAAACGACAATTGAGAAAACCTACCATTTATTACTTTTAACAAACACACATTATAGAATTTAGAACAAATCGAACTGAATTTGCGATTCGTTAATTAATTATTCACAAAAAACAAATATTAACTGCAAACTTCACATAAACATTTCAAAATTTTGATAATAAAATGTTGACAAATAAAATTGCATCACTTTCAACCGGAATTGTACATAGCTAATGACTTCTTCAACTTGTCGTATAATCTCTGTTGAGCGCCAATCAGTAAAAAGCTGAGCTGTACCGACCAATGCAACGAGCTGTTCATGTCGCAACGAATTGCGACATGAATCGCGGCCCCCGATTGGCTTCTCATGCCGCAGGAGATACGTCGCTGTGTGAGCCATACACGACGTGTCTGTACACGAGGTTTTACACACACACGCATACTTCATGCCTACATTTATCAATGAACTAAAGGCACTATTGAAGTTTGCCTATAATTCGCTCGTGACGATCTGTTGAACGCGAAACGCCTGCCATAGTGTTAATTTAGGGCGTTGTGGAACGTTGCTATTATTTTTACGTTAGGAATTTATAAAAAAAGTTTAAATTAATTAGATATTTGTTTATTCTTTGATTTTTTTTCTTTCTTTGTTTACCTATGGAGTCTAGGGTAGGCAGTGTCTTTTTGCCTATAAGGAGTGCACGCCCCTGGATGGCATATCCACCAAAGTAGTTAAATTTGTCGCGGACTGTATTGGTGGACATTTGAGTTATATTCTAAATCTTTGTATAACACACGGTACATATCCAGCTGCCCTTAAAACAGCTGTGGTTAAACCATTATTTAAAAAAAACGACAAAGAATGCATGGAATCTTATAGACCTATTGCACTTGTACCGATAATATCGAAGGTATTTGAAAAGTTCATATATACACAAATTTCAAATTACCTAGATAAACAAAATATTTTGACTGAGGAACAAAAAGGCTTCCGGAAAAATAAAACTATTAATATGGCCATCTATGACTTCCTCAACAATGTAACTACGAATGTTGATAATCGAATCCCTGTGTGCTCTATCTATTGTGATATGACTCAAGCATTCGACTATGTGGACCATAAAATATTGCTTGAAAAACTGGACACCTACGGCATAAGAGGTAACGTCCTAAATTTAATAGAGTCTTATTTGCAGAATAGGAAACAGTACGTTGAAGTATCGACAATAGATCCTAAAACGAAATGTCAACTACTGTACCAGTCTGATTATAAGACAATAACATATGGAGTGCCCCAGGGCAGCGTATTAGGGCCCCCTTTGTTTATAATTTACATAAATGATATGCCAAAAGTAACAAGTTACCCTATGTCACTATTTGCCGATGACAGTACAGTGACCATAAGTAACACCAAGGATCAAAGTCATGAAGATGAAATTACTAAGACTGTATCCTCCATTGTAAAATGGTTAGATAATAATAATCTAAAAATAAATATTGAAAAGACAAAATTAATGATGTTTAGTCAACGTTCAAATGTAAACATGAGTATATCCTACGACAGTAAAAAAATAAAACAAGTAAATACATCTAAATTCTTAGGGTTAACAATTGATCAAAAATTAGATTGGAAAACACACACGGAGGAGCTAGCTAAACGAATTAGTAAGTCTGGTTATGTGCTGTATAAGCTTACCTCAGTGATAAGTATAGATGCTTTAGTCACAGCATATCATGGCCTGGTGGGTTCAGTGTTGAGATATGGTGTTATATTTTGGGGGAATTCAACCAATAAGGAAGTCATTTTTAAAGCACAAAAAAGGTGCATCAGGACAATGTTTAGGCTGCAGATCACAGATACTTGTAAACCGTTCTTTATTAAATATAAAATATTGACACTTCCATGCCTATATATTTTTGAAGTTGCTGCTTTTGTTAAGACCAATCCAACATTATTTACCAAGATGTTAGATATTAATAACCGAAGTCGACGGGATAATACTAGCTTATGCGTAAGAAGGTCTCATACAGCATTAATGCATAAAAGTGTGTTTTGCATGGCACCAGTCATATTTAACCACATACCGCAGTCAATCAGAGAATTAAATCTGAACCTTTTTAAGAAACACCTAAAATACTTACTGGTGAATAAAGCGTATTACAGTATTTCTGAATTTCTGACAGACAAAAATCTATTAAATTAAATTAACTAAATTATATTTTAGAATTCCTGACCTTGACAAAAAAACTGTATTTTTGACATAATATGTATTTTTTTAGTTGTTATTTTTGAGACTGTGTTTGTGACATTATTTAATTTCTGTATTTTTTTTTTTATTGTTGTTTTCTATTTATTTTTTTGACATATACAATATTTTTCAATGTTTATTTTTTATTAGTTTTTATCATAATTGACTATAATTATAATATTTTTTAACACATATATTTGTACGCTCTCGGGCATAACATAGCGCACTTTAGTACCTACCATTTTTAACATCTATATTACGATTGAACCTATGTTAAACAAATGAATAAATGATTTGATTTGATTTGATGATGATGGATGTTGCATTTTTACAACAATTGTCTGAAATCACCTAAAATACCTCATCTCTGAAGACAGATCAATGTCATTGTAATTCTCAAGTCAGGTAAAATCAACCCTTTAGACATTTACTTTCGTAATATTAGTATGGATAATATAGTTACCCAGTTCCATTGAGAATTTGAATTATTGTTTTGCTGAAACCACATCTAGGCTGCTCTCGGTTGCCTTTCATGAACAGCATAACATCATGCCTATTAATCAATGCTTTCAGTCTATCTTCTAATTTAATAGGAGCTGTTTCCCGTGCTGCAGTCTTATTTGTACTATGGGTCTTAACTTTGGAAGATATTTGTGCTGCATCAGCACCATCTACTCTGTCTAGCTGTGTACCATTCTTGAATAAAATGACTGTTGGCACAGAGTCAACCTGGAAATTAAACAAAGTTATTTATTCAGTAATTAATTTCCATTTGAATGTGTTTTATGGATTCAGCTACATCATTGTTAATTGTTTCTCAGACACATTCATGTTTTTTTTTTTTAAGAAGGTCTTATATTATTTGCACAACTGTTTCCTTTTTAAATAATTAACATCATTATCCTTACTAGTATGTTCATTGACAATTGACAATAAACCCTAAACTGTTGAAAATTCTTTATTCAAATTTTTGCAGTTATTCGACATAGGTCAGGTGAGTTTGCTAAAAACAATGCAGTTTTATGCACTATGGTCTAACCAGAAGGACCCTCAGAGAATTTCACTGTTCATATAAAGAAGAAAGCATTAAAAGTCACAATGAGTTGTTCAATAAAATAATCAAATATATGTTTTAGATTCTGCTACTAAATTGTATTCTCAGAAACATTCATATTTGTTCTAAAGGAAGTGCTTATATTATTTACTCAACTGTTTCTTTTATTATTAGTATATAACATTATCATACTTTAAATACAATGAACATGTAAATAAGGAAGATCTTTTTTTACCTTAAACTGCAATGAGATTTCGGATAATTTCTCAGCATCACATAAAGCTATTTTGCTGCCACTGGATTGTATTTCGGGTAGCTTTAAGAGTTCCTGGAGCACCTCTGTGACCTGCTTACATTGTTCTGCCCATTCAGCAGAAAAGTGAACTACAGTTAGCACAGGTGTCCTGAAAATTCAAGTACATAATACCATTATAATTGTAGGATTTGGAACACAAAACTTCTAGATAACAGTTCAGTAGGGTATACTGATTGCTGTTATCACAATTTTTATCTTTTCCATATCACTGTTTTGTTTAGATGGATAATTTGGTTTTATCAGAATAAACAAAGCATGTCACATCAAAGCCATGAGGTAGGCGTCGAAAAATTAATAGCATTTAGTTATCTTTGGTGACCTTAGAAAAAGGTGAAACAGATTCGATATTAACTGTTAAAAACAATTATTAGATCATTTTGCTTTGTAACATTAGATAACAAACATTGTAGCGTCTATAAAATGGGGATCAAAATGGACTTTAAATTCATCAAGTTTTAATTGAATAATTGAGAAAATTTGAATAAATAAATAGTTAAATTTTACACAAGATAGAGACTGAAATTAAAAATAGATAAATCACATTCAAAGTTTCAGTTGAAAGGACTCACAATACAATTTTCCGATAATGTTAATTGAAATTAATTTTCTTACCTAATAAAATTTTGAAAATTCTCGATTGTATCCAAATTGGTGACAGACATGACGAGGTTGGATTGGGGTTAAGTTTAACCAATATTATTTTAAAACTTTTTACTATTTAATCAAGCGGCACTTTCTTGAAACGTGACACGAATGATAGTTCGTGCTATTTACACAAATTCCAAAATAATCTAGCAGCCCGCTGTCTCCGGTCTCAAATCGCCGAATCGCAAATAAATTCTCAATTTATTGAAAAATAATGTTTGGTAGTGTTGTTACCAGAATCAACTAAAATGATTAGGTGAGTTATATCTAGTCTGTGGGCGAGTTGTTGCATTGATTATTGTTGAATTGATAAATCATCATTTATGTTGAACAGATTTTTATCATGGTTTTCTAGTACAAAACCATGCAAAAAAAAAATACTAGCCAAATACTTAACCTTCCATAGAATTAATTTATTCTAACGTCGTTAGACAATTCAAACGTCGTTCTTGACAAACTGCTGTTGTCTCTTTTTTCTTAGTCAGCTACTGTTTTGTTAAAACGAAACAAAACTGTTTCCACATGTGTGTGTGTGTGTGTCATTATCTGCCTTGCCATTTCCCAACTATGTTGGGGTCGGCTTCCAGTCTAACCGGATGCTTATCAGTATTTTACATGGAGCGACTGCATATCTGACCTCCACAACCCAGTTAGTACTGGGTAATGCGATACCCCTTGGTAAGACTGGTTGTCTGACTTTCGGAACACTTGACTGCCTGTAACGACTGTCAAAGATCTACAAATGACAGCCGGGACCAACAGCTTAACATGCTTAAGAAACTCGGTATGTAAGGGGTGGTCACCCATCCACAGACCAACCTAGGCAAGCGCGGCTTAACCGCTTAAGATCATCCCGAGCGGCTGCTATTATTTAAGCCGCGTATCGACTTCGCGCTCCAAGAGGACTAACATTGGCGCCCGTTCCGGCCGCGCGAACGCGCGCCAATGTGTTTGTTGGAACGCTCAAACATGGAGCGGCCCGTTCCATCTGGAGTCGGTTTTTTACCGCGCATCAAAGGATGCTCAGCTGTGGCGCGCGCGCCAGTTGAGACGGACATGATATATTATAGGTAAGTGTTCGTTGCGTTCCGAGCGATGGATAATCAGAGTTGTCGTAAATTAATTAAACTTTATGGTACAAAAGAACTGCTGTGGAATAGCAAAAGTTCTTTATATCATAATAAATCGCTCAGAGAAGACGCTTGGAGAGATATAAGTTGTGAAATGGGAGATACTGTACCAGATTTGAAAAAAAAAAACCGGTGCTCTTGTCATCTTATACATAGACGAGAAAAATAAATTACTAAAAACCCAGCTGTTGCTCAACATGCTGTTGAACGACCGAACACTGGAACAGCTGCCACGCGCGCTTAGTTGATATCATTTAAATATGTGGAGCGCGTTCCGCGGAACGCAATCTCGGCGCGGGTGTTCATGCCGCGCGCGGCAGGAGCGCATAATGGATACGCGGCGCCACCAGTAAAAAAATAAATTATGTACTCTGTAGTTACACTGCACATCCCTAATTTCACGGTGACAGTTTGACAATATTAATGTCAGAATTAGGACTGTCACCTGTCACCTGTCTTCTTCGCTGTGAGGCAAATATTTGAGGTTACCTCTTACGAATTATGCTGAGAAGTCTTACATTTAATCAAATTCGTCATTATTCTCGTTAAACTAGGTCTGAAATATTAACTTCATTAACAATGGCTACCGTATCAAGTGCCCCTGCGCCAGGAATGCATCAGATCGATTTATCTAAGCTCAATTTGCAGCAGTTGGCCCAACTCAAACAGCAATTGGATCAAGTAAGTTTAAAAATATACAATGATAAATAGAATGACTTTGGAATATGACTTAGTTTGTTTTTCCTACATTTATTTAGGCAGTACTTAACAATTTTTTGTCAAATATGGTTAGGTTAAGCATGATTTGTTTCAAAGAGATAAGTATATTCATTTGACCCTATGTGTTTTTGTAGGAAATGACTGTATTTCAAGACTCTATACAGACATTGAAGATAGCTCAAGGAAAGTTTATGGAATCAGGAGAATGTGTTGAGAAGATGACTCCTGATTGTAAAGGCAAAAGTATATTGGTACCGCTTACTGGATCCATGTACATTCCTGGTGAAATATCAGACACAGAGCATGTGCTTATTGATATAGGAACTGGATATTATGCTCAGAAAGTAAGTTGTGTGTGTTATTGTGTTTTGAAGATGATATTATTAGTGATATAATTTTCCTCTATCCAGATTTGTTTTTCCATCAAAGCCGTTTCTGCTTGACTCTGATATCTTTGTCTTGAATAGAAACTAACCACTTTGAGTTGTTGAAGTCTCTTTGCCTTTGAAGTTGTCTAGAATGTTCATTTGAGCTTTGTTTTAAGTAACCTAATTATAATTTCAGGATATACCTGGTGCTAAGGACTACTTCCAGAGAAAAGTACAGTTTGTAACAGAACAAATGGATAAAATTAAAATGCTAGGCATTGAAAAATCAAAGGTTCACAAAGCTATCTGTATGATGATCGAAATGAAGCTGCAAGCCCAGATGCAAGCAGCAAAGCCGTCTACTTCATAAAATATTTTATTACTTTATAAGTAACAATAATTGCTTTACTACATTTATTTTTATAGTCTTGTGACACAAGGCTTTACTGAAGTATGCATTAGAAACGGTATTTCAACTACTCAGTAGGGTGATTGCGCCGGTTAGCGACCAGTTAGCTGGGTTGCCCACTTAAGATGAAGAAAAAAAAATGTTGTTTACACGCAAAATAGTATATGTTAATGTGAATTTGTCCCAAATATAATGTAGTTTGGATACAAAACATAAAATAAAATACATTCATACAAAAATATTTATAAAATGCTGAAAAAGTGAAAATATAGCGAAAACGTCGGTTTACGACCATTTTTATCAGTTTATGACCACCAGTGAGCTGGTTTGCGACCGCCCTATTATAAATAAAAATATGCCAATAAAACAATTATAATAGCTATAAAAATACTTTATCTTTTTGCCTTTTCATTAAAATAAAAATGGTAATCATTTGGTATAATGTTTTCTTATAATTAAAAAATAACAATCTTACATTTTGTAGAGACTTAGTCACTAGTTGTAATAGAAACCAAGCGCATATGGCTTCTTCAGTTACTCTCGCTCTGGCTTTAATAATTTCTTCGGCAGCACGGCATGATATATCGGGATGGCGTTTTAGGAAATTTGAGTACCAAAACTACCAGGTTTGCCCCGGACGATCATCCTTAAAAGGATTCTTTTTTCCGTTATCTTTAACTATTTTCTGCACTGTGTCTAACAGCTCCTGTTTTTTGACCGGTAATCCACATTTTGCTATGTCCAAAAGCCGCTCTTTAATTTGTTTCTCACCTTCTATTCCCAATACATCTGATCTGGTCTCCTTGTCTCGATTGTATCACACCTCTTCCCACTAAGGCGATCTTGTATCGTGGTCCTTGGGCTCTGATACAGTCTACATGTTTCTCTTATTCCCTTCCCTTGTTTTCGGATATCATCGAGAGCTTTTTTCAGTGCTTCTTCTGTGTATTGGACAGTCTTTTTCTTTTTTTTTGTTGACTCCAAATTATTTTGGGAACTCCATCTAAAAAAATAAAAATAAATGTTTGCTTTAATGACTAAATTTTGTTTTAAACTGAAAAATAGTAATATTTAGTTTTCGGCGGACCTGTAACAAATAATTATGAAACGGACATTTCAATAACTAACGAAATTAAAAAAAAAATCAGACGTGGTAGCAAACTCAGTGAACTTTCACACTTATTTCTGTAAGCGGCCGTTATTTCTCTCATACTAAATTATGTTGGCCGGAAACCGATGTCTTTATTTCGCCTACTTTGGTTTACGACCAGCTGTAGCGCCAAATTTTGTAGGCAAATTAAACAAACTTCTTACAAAGAAACTGGTGGTCGCTTACCAAAGAACTACAAGAAAAACCTTTTACAATACTACATTCAAAATTGTAACAGTCCTTTTTGAAGCATTGGGATCATATTAATCAAAACAAAATAATGCTAATCGCATCGGTTTGCGACCATGTGGTCGCTATCTAACGTTTTTCATAAATAACCATTTCGGTTACCGACCACTTGATTTTATCTTAATAATAAGTTTTAATAAAGCAAAATACAACTAAATGAGAACCCATACTTATCGGTTGTACAATTTAACATGTAACTATTGTGTAAAACATGAAATAAGTATCAAAACTTACCTTTGAGCGCCGCGCGCCGTGTTATTTTTTTTACAAACTCGCGGTACTTCCACTCACCACGAATCAAGACGCGCACTGAGCAATATTTTTTCGGCTCTGGGTTAACCCATTTGTTTCAAATTTTGCAAATTCTTATTTCATAAACATTTATAAAGCACGTTAGATTTATTTTTTATGTATGTTACCTCAACAAATACTATTTTCTTGATTTAAAGAAACTTAGTCCGTCAAATGGTCGCCTACTGAAGGTGGTCGCGAAACCGGCGAAACGACCCTACTATACAGGGTTGTCCTAATCACTATTTTTACAAGAAACATCTTATAGTCATTCAATAATTGAAAGTTTCTGGAAACTTGAAAGAATTTCTAGTAGTTGTACTGTTTCTCCTAAATATTCTTTGTCTGTAAACTAACCAGGTTCTAATGTCTTTATTTCTAATAACTTTATTGTTGCAATAATGATGATACATTTCTATTTCTGAATAATAATTGAAATTTATATAAAAGTGTATAACATTGTTTAGTTAAATGATCACAACTGTTAATCTCTCTCTATTTCGCATGATCTAGTTTGATAATAAATTAATATCAGAATTCTCTTCATATTTTACTTTGTTCAATATTAATTTAATTATTGCCTATCCCATAACATTGGTTCTGTGTTTATTTAAAAAAGTTCAAAAGAATGACCATATAGAAAGCCATAATTGACTCAGAATAGGCTTAAACAGGGCAGAAATAAATATATCAAAAATAGCGTCTTTTTCGCAATTTTTTATATATTTATTTCTGCCCTGTCATTGGTTATCTTATCCTGACTGACTAGCTCCAGCCTTCTACTGCATCAATAAGATTAGTGTGGTCACTTATTAAAAATAGGTAGTGATCAGAAATTAGGAGGTAGCATTTTGTTTTTCATGTAGTCTGGTAAAAGGGCTTTGGTTAGAGTTAGGTTTGAACTACTCTTAAACTATCTCTAATAAATAGACTTAGGGCTGTTTTTTCAATGGTCAGATAACTTTTATCTTAAGAATAAAAATAGCCGTCTGACAGGTAATATCTATAGAAAATATGTTAAACCGCTATTTTTATTCCTCAGATAAAAGTTATCTGACCATTAAAAAAACAGCCCTTAGTGCTTTGTTATACGAGTGTCTCAATTTTGTTTTAATAGTAATTTAGGGAGGGCAGTATAGCTTTATATAAAATTGTTATTTTGGGTTGTAGGAGTAAAAGCAGAAAACATGTGACACCAAATGATTTATTTTTTTAATAGGCCAAAATGATAGAGCTGATGATATCTACAATAATAATGACTTACAATAAACTATCTTATAATGTATCTACAGTATGTCTTATAGTCACAAAACAATATTAACTAAATAAGGCAACGACTATTCCTTAAGTTTGTAAACAATTTCTATTATTAAGTGTCGTAAAATGGTTTTTTATTCAAATTTCTCTTATCATGAACACGTGAAAAGGTGTTTGGATACAAGATAAACTTTTTAAATATTATTTTTGTAGAAATTTACATTGATACCAGTTTTAATTACAATTTATTTAAATTTTATATCAACAATAGGTATCTATTGATTATCCGCGTAAGTATTGCACAAACAATAGCTTGCAGATTAGAAAAACTGCTAAATTTTACAGTAACTTTAACATATTTTCTCGAATACGTGTTTTGCAACTGAGCATCTGCATTTCTTTAAATTTCTGTAATCCATTTCAATATCTATTCTTTATTCTGTATGCATCAGAGTAAAAATTTAGTTTAATTATCTATTAAAATAATTAAGATATAAGTAAGTATTTATTTACAATTTATTACATTACCATTTCTTATAGCAACTATAATATAACAAACTTAAATTGGATTAGGATTAGCCGTGGATAGCATTCTTATACGTCATCGCCTTGGGCGAACACTGGAGTGTCAACACCGTAACCCTTATTATATTAAACGTTCCATACACAGTATTATATAAGTAAGCTTACACGAACAGATCACTCGCCTGCTCGGCGAGGTCCTTATCTCAAATGGTGTAATATTCTGGTGCGAAGTCGTTAGCGAGATTGCTGAGGAAGTGGAAGTCCGAGGAGGAGTTAGAGTTGTCTCCGGCAGGCGCGGCGTGCGTGGCCTCGTAGAACTGCTGGAAGGAGCCGTAGCCATCGGCGCATTCGGCGCCGCTGTAGGCCTCGCTCGCCGCGCCCGCCGTGCTGGCCTGCGCGCCTGCTGCCGCGTACCCGGCTGCCTGCTGCGAGTAAGCATTGCCATCGTAGTAGTTCTTGGAATAGTCTGTCCCATGTGCGGTTTTTTGTCCATCAGCAGCATAATAGTTGTGTCCGTGATCGTGTTGCGCACCTTCGTGGTAGTGGTACCCATAATGGCTGTTTGCATACCCCATATGCTCCGCACTGTAACCCTGCGATTGGTCATATCCTGGATGCCCGTAGGCTACTTGATCTTTTCCATACGCGGGATATCCATAGTTTTGATACATTTCATGAGGGTAAGCTTGCCTTGACGCTACTCCGTTTGTCGCTCTTGTGGAGGGCGATCCTTCCTGTCGTGTGTGCTGCTGATTGCGCACATATCCGTGTTGTTCAGCAGACTGAATTGCGGTACCGTATCCTTCATAGTTTCTGTTGCCCTGGGGGTATTGCGCAAGCTTTCCGATGAATTGCTTAGAGTCCATGCGGAAGTCTGGATGTGGTACAAACTGTCCAGGCGGTGCGTTACCTCTAATGACGTAAGGAGGCATTGCATTGGGCACAGCTTGAGGGTGCGGCGGTCCTGGCGGGGCGTTAGGAGGCGATGGTCTAGGATAATGGCCCAGTGGACTCGGATGCATACTCGATGGAGTGCCCGGCGTCGAAGACGGCGTCAAGTTGACTGATGAGAATTTTCCACTATCCGAAAGACCAACTACAGGACCAAGACCGTCTTTAGAGGAAGATGGCGATACTTTACATGTAGCATCCAATGACGGTGATCTCTTCCTCGATTCCTGTTTAATCCTCTTGGTCAAGTTCCTAGGAGCGACGGTCATTGCTGTGAGGGGAGGGTGTCCATCTCGTGAGTCGTCTTCGGCAAGTTTGTCCAGGGAGGACGAGGAAGCTACGCTGGAAGCTCCATCACTCGCAAAGCTGTTGTTGTTGGTGGCACTCGGAGTATTATTATTCCGCGTGCGTGACGCAAGCTCTGGAAGATCCTCAACTGGCGAACAAAGTGCGCCGGGCGGTAGTTCGCAACCCTGGCAACTCTTCTTTCCGGATAGCGGTCCGTCATCGTCCAAAAATTTGTCAAGCCCTGTCTTAGAGCTCTTGCCACCTTCCGATGTGGTGGAGTCCTTATCGTCACCATCTTCAGTCTTACTGAGTGTTTGTCTCTTGTGCTTCATACGCCTGTTTTGGAACCAGACTTTTACCTGCAACAAGAGTAAAGATTTTGACTAATTTACGGATAGTTTTAGGTAGGAACTAGGAAAGGGGAATCGGATAGGTTGTAAACAAAATTTATGAAAGCAAAAAGCCAACTTCACGCGGTGTTCCCAGGCGGTCACCCATCCAAGTACTGACCGCGCCCGATGTTGCTTAACTTCGGTGATCGGACGAGAACCGGTGTATTCAACGTAGTATGGACGTTGGCAACAGTATGATTAAAATTACCGAATAGTATTAAGACATGGCGTCAATAATATGATCCATCGGCATTTGGCGGTGAATATTTTTCGTGCACTTTATATTAGAATTGGATATATAATGATTTCATGAAATAGGGATGGTTTCTTTATGGCACGTGTACGATCTATGGTAGAATTTGAGTATTTTGTTAAAAGGCTGCGGAATGTGTGATGATAATCTTTTTGTGTATTTACATACGTACCTGTCTCTCAGTAAGGTCTAATGAAGCTGCGATCTCAATTCTTCTCGGTCGGCACAGGTACTTGTTGAAGTGAAACTCTTTCTCCAATTCCAACAGTTGTGTGTTCGTGTAAGCAGTGCGAAGCCGTCGGGGCAGACCATTCTCTGTAATGAAAATAAAACAGAACTTAATAATTGCTTAAAAGTGTGCTTTAAATCCATTCCCATAATGGTTTACTTTAGCTTTAACTTTATTCTATAAAATACGAACGGCCGATTTCAAATTAATGTTATAGAATGCTATTCCTGGAAGCTTTCAATAACACAAGAGGCGGGCCGGGCTCGCGGGTACGCTTTCCTTTAATGTAATAACTTGATCGCATGTCAGAACACCGCCCTTGACGCCATTGTGTCGAAACGGTGTTCTTTTTATTTTACCACAAAATACGAATTGGAATTCGAAATTCAAATTACAAAAGGGCGGCGAATAATGGGGCGATCGCGTTCGCGTGATGGCTCGGCCGCGGGGCTCGCGATGTCATCTGTGCACTAGTTGTGGTTCTTATGTCGGGAGCGATAAGGGTTATTATGTGCTGTCGGTTTTGCTGATAAGGTGGGGTTGGTTCGTGTTTGATTGACGTGTTCGTCAGGTCTCGCCATTGCTATTGGACAAGGGCAGCTGTCAATCAAATAGTAACGCAGCCCCTGGTTCTGCTTGGTTGCACTCAAGTAAATGTTGCTTTTAATTTGTACAAATAAAAGCACGCCCTTATTTACTTCTGTATGTAGGTAAGTACATAAGCAATTCTTACCTACTATTCCTTACTAGTGAAAATCCAATATGTGTAGGGTGGAGTTAGTAGTTTCTCTAAACTCAGTGCAAGTGTAATTAATTCACCTAACGTGCATAAGTTCGTGTACTTGGTCAACATCTCTAAATTATCGGTTTACTGAACCCGAAACTCGATAGCCCTTGGTCATCCAACAAAATTATCATGTCTTAGTATAGAGGGGTACGAAAGTGTTTACCTGTGAACATCAGAACTCAAAAACAATATTAAGATAAAAGTAGGGAGGGATCTTAATATTATTTTTGAGCTGAACTATAAATAGATAAATTATAATCTATTTTGCGACTTTTGAATTAGAATTTCACTTTGGTTGAATCAAGTTTAGTGGTCAATAAAATGTTTGGCTCACTTTTTTGAAAACACAGAACTCCATCTCCTAACATCGTTCTTAAATAGGTACTCCTTTCGCCGCATTACCTACCTACTATCAGATAAAGTATTCTTATTGACATATTTTAAGCATCAAAATTAAATAATTTCCGACACTCAGTGACCAACTTGTGTGCACGCATATACCAGGATGAATGTGCGAAAGATGCAAGTTAGTAAGTTTTTGCTCCACGGCATAATAAGCACGATTATGCCGGCTCGAGAGTTCGTATAATGTTCGCATTATCTCCGTGTACACTTCCGAACCACTGAACAACCATTTTTGATGTGGTTGTGGTCTTCCCCTTATATCTACGTGCTTATTTAGGGACGTTTCATGAATATTTGGTAGAATTCAATCGTTGGTGTTAAATAGATGATTGATTCTGGAGATCAAATAGTGTCACGTATCTTACGGTGCGTTTAGACGTTTCTCTTGTCCTTATTAAAAATTTGGAACTTGATCCTTTCTGCTAAGCAGTACCTAAGTATATTGCTGATAACGTACAGGATAGATGGTGGATCTCAAAATAAGATAATCCTATCCTTCATTTATAGCGTTATAATATTCCAAATTAATAAATATCCAAGCATGAACATCAATAACAGGTAGCTCAATCAATCACGTTGAACTATTCCGATTTTATTTTCGCATACTCCCACGATCCCGCGCGGGGCAATCTAAAAGGTCGGGTGGTATTAAATTATGAAGGAATGTAAATATTTCTTTATTGCGCACCCCTGTCTTGTCTACAGCGTGTAGGTAACAAATGATTGCGAAGTAGGTTGTTTAACCCTCCGGCCGCGGACAGGGTATGTTGGTCCCAAGATTTACTGCGGATTAGGGGTCACTACATCGGTCAAGTCAAGAGTCCGGTTGTCCGCACTTAATTTGATAATATCACTGTACCTACCCCGTGTTGGAATTGAATTATTAGGTACTTTGTAAGTGGGCATGTTCTCTCTACGTGGTATGTCTCTGCATATGATAGCGCAACAAACCGATCTAAAGGTACCTAACTACTTGATCAATTGCCTAAATGTTTTTTTTGCTCTACCTATCTTCTTTACATAGTGGAGAATGAAGTGGCTTCTGCTGTCTGTTCGCTTAGATCTTTAAATTTACTCAACGGATTTTAATGCAGTATTCAGCAATACTTACATCAAGTCATTCAAAAGGAGGGTTTATATGTATAATATGCCAGTTTACGTGTTTGAAACTGCGGGGTGTAGCTAGTGATCTAGTACTGATATAAAAGGGAAATAAACTGACTCACTCATCACGAAATCTCAGTAACCAGAAGTGTTGGGAGGATCACCTACAATAAAATGATTTTTGGGGCATACATGCTCACTCAGAGAGAATTTTGAAATATTTAACCCCTAAGGGGAAAGAAACAGGGTGGCAAAGTTGTGTGAACGCCATTCTTTCGCTGGTTTGACTTTGAAATTTTGTATAAGCATTCTTTCACTTAATTAACAGACTATAATCTAAATTCACGCTACGACACGAAGGAGCTGTGCGGCGAAACCGCTAGGCATAGCTAGTATATCGATAAAACAATTGCCATAAACAGGTAGCCAGCCGTAAACCCGCGCATTTGATCCCCGACGTGTAAATGTAATGTAACAAGCAGTTGTAAACAATTTGTGGAGTTGCCGAGAGCACTCCCTCGGGGAACTTTAAATAATTAATCAAGAGCCGGTAAAGGATTAATGCGGTGGCCAGTTGGTGGTTGGATGCCATTAGAGATCGTTCGATGCCCCTACGAGGGCCGAGAGACTAAATGCTGCGGTCACATTATTTGTGTCAGAGGCGCGAGGAATCGAGGGTTAGAACTGCTTAATTGGTTTTCTTAACACATGGATGTGACATGAAATTGCTGCAAAATATTTTGATAAGCTAGATGTTTTGGTGGGCTAGATCGCCCATGATTTGCTTAGTGGTGTTGAGTTCAGTAATAACTAAGATTACAGTAAAGACTATCTGGCGTCTAGAATACTAGTTTTCATGAATAAAGAGCAGCATTGCAGAGATAAGTAAATACAACACCTGTACCAGTGGTCTCTGGTCTAAAAAGAGACCTAACTCTGAAGAATCAGTGAAAAGGGATCTAAAAATCTATTCACACACATCTAGTAGCAGTAAAGTAAATACGAGGTTGACAATACAGTTACTGCAGTCGCAAGTCACGTGCCAGTTGCCACACACTGACGGTGATGATAAAGTACCAAACATTTATTTTGAATGTTGCCGCTGCAACGGAAAACTTCCACGAGGGGCTCTCAAGAGTTATTACGTTATGAGGTGTGAACGGTATAAATGTAAAAATTCAATATTTCATAAGAAAAAAAAAGCAAAATTTCTTGCCAGTAACAATGTCGTTTAACACCTTATATGGGGAAAAAGCGATCTGGTGTGATATTTTGTTTACTTGCAAGATTTAACATACTGTATTGACACATAAGGGCCTATGCACACCACGTTTTCTAAACGCGCCGTCGACGCGCGTTTTGGGAACGCGCGTCGCCGGCGCGTTTTTATCCTGCAGAGCAGTTTGTTGTCGTTTGTATCGATACAAACGCGCGGCACCGGCGCGTGTGTATCGATACAAACGCAACGAGGGAAAGGGAAGTGTGAATCTACGCTAGTAGCAATCGAGCGATTTGGTGCACCGCACGTCTTTGGAACAAAAAAATGGAGCCTTTCGACACAGAAAACTTCATAACTGAAATTCAAAACCGGCCAATATTGTGGAATTCACGATTGCCGGATTATTCGTCGTTTGCATCGCGTCTGTATCGCTACACACGCGCGTTTGCATCGCGTCTGTATCGCTACACACGCGCGTCTGTATCGCTACACACGCGCGTCTGTATTTATACAGGTGTGCAAAGGTCTACAGGCTGCGTCTGACTTGCGTGCGTATCGCGTCTGCATCGCTACAAACGCGCGTCGACGGCGCGTTTAAAAAACGTGGTGTGCATAGGCCCTAAAGCTCTCAAGTTTTACTGCGATGATTGACAGTCGATTAAATATTAGAATTACGAAAGAAACAAGCACGATCAATGTCGACGATACTTAGCTTGTATCGAAAACTAATGAAATCTCGGAATGAGCCTCCAAGTTTGTCTTCTGTCAAAATAAACGAAAAACAATCGAGTCTGTTATCAATTTGTACTTGAGTGTGTCAGTGTCGCAACAATCGATCATGTTGTGGCGGATTTGTATTTTTCCGATTAGCCGGCTGTATCGGGGCCCTGTTTGACATTGTCGCATCAATTATAAGCGTGGATTACGCTGAGACAGATCTAAGACGGTTCAATTTCGTTTCGGTACGGGGAAGACGCGGGGCTCTGTGAAGGGTGATATCAGGAAGTGACTCGAGATTGCCTTATCAGGGCTTGATGAAGGCCTGATGTTCCCCATTATGCACGCTTCGGAAAGATCCGCTCATGTTTCGAGGTTCTGGAGTTTGCGATAAGTTTTTTCATAGCTGTTGCCATGTTCGGAAGTTCCACCTACAATTAGTAGGTGTTCAAATTTGGAGTTATTGTATGCTAAAATCATAGAGCTTTGAACTAAGAACGTAATCAATAAGCATTTGATTTTGTCACAAAACTAATTTTATAATGTTTACGCCGTAGCCGCATTGCGTAGCATAGTGCTACGCCGTACCTATTTGGATAATTAAAGTGGTATTCACAAGCAGGTAGGTACTTCCACCCTTTTATTAAAGTTTGCATTCACATTAAGTTTGTTAGAAACGTAACGAGTGTCGGATTGTGCTGGGTCCCAAATCCATTTGGGTGATACAGAAGGTTATTAAAAGTTGTCGCAGAGACAGGCGGCGCGAGTTTGGAGCACTTTGACAGCTCGTCCCGGGGGAATGCGGTTCGATTCCGACGACTAGGAAATTTCATTAATCCCGTTATTAAGAAGTTCAATTTTCCTAATCGTTTGTTTTAAGTTTTGAGACTGTTTCGCGTACCTACCTAGGTATAAAAGTGTAAGTACCTTTGTTTCAGTAAAGTGCTAGAGTATTTTAAATTGGATTAATCAAATATAATACCTTCCAATGACCTATGTATTGTATGATTTATCTGCAACATTTGGCACGGTTGATAAATGCTGTCCCCTTAAAGACCAAACACAAACATCCTGCGACATTTTTCCGTGACTTACTGCGACATTTACTATCTTTATTAGCAGGTCGATAATAAACTCTACAGAATATGCAAAGCGTTTTAAGACTGGCGGTATTTAATTGCCCTTGAAAGGGGCGACAAAAAATAAACGATGGTGGGGTATAAATAACGGTGCACTTTTCATAATCGCAATTGTCGCCGGGAGAATATTTAGTGCGCCGTAAAACCGGCCGATTGCGATCCTTGGGGACGCCTGGGGTAGGTTAATAGTTGAGGGGAAGACATACTTCTAACGAGATGCAAGTGCAGGACCTTATCGACTCCTTAAAAAGACAGGTGGGTGGAAAGACATTCCCACGTAAGACGGGGTGGCGAAGTGTTTCCGGACGGTATTTGTTTTTGCAAATGAAGTTCAAATGAACACAATGTTGACATTGAATCATATGAAAGCTGTTCAGTAAACAACTTGGTAATACTTAATCTAATCAATAAAAGATGTCCGAAGGTATAGACCTAAAAAAACGTAAAGCTTGGTACTTGGTCCTTTGAGTAAATATTCGTTTACGTCCTCACTTAATTCTTATTTTCCATAAACAGTTTAGAAACAAAGACAACGGTTTATAGGAAGTTAAAACCCACAAAGAAGCGGGGAAGGCAGGCGGCGGGGAATAAATTTTATTTATCAAATAAAAAGGATGGTCTGCTCGTTTTTCACCGCGCTACAGACATTATCGCTTCTTTTAATTATTATCCCGCCGATATTTATGCGAAGTACACTATGCCTCCTCTTGTACTTGTGCCCGATGCGTAAAGCAAAAAATTAGGGTTCCGTACTACCGTTATAAATCCCACCCTTAAATGGTGCGACTATTAAAAGTAGATTTTCGGCGGCAGCCCTCCATACGATTTTGGAAAATAATTTAAACGTAGCTTTGGTAGGTACTTGTTATGATTGATATTTTACCATACGCGCTGCAGATAAAGTGTATAATTTTGCATTAATTTGCATAACTTATAATTAAAATGGAATTCGATGGATAAAATAAGAGGTTGAGGACTACAAAATAAATGTGGTTTTTGTTCAATCCTTTTATCAGAATCGATTGAAAACTTGATTGTGAATAATTTAGGTCAGTGCCTACTTTGTTTTTATATGCTGTTAGTTAACTAATAAATGTTACGTCATTCCAACTATTAAGTGCCTTTTTGCATGTCTGTATGTACATATAATTATAAAAAAAATAAACGAACGTTTTAATTCTGATAGGGCGGCGCCCTAGCCACGCGGCCTTAAGGAAATGAAGGAAAAAAGCGGCGGAAGCTGCGGCCCCCTCCCCCCGCGCTTCCTTCGTTCCCCGCAGACACCTTGTGGCTTTTTAAATGGAAATTTATTGTTAAACACTTCGTCAGACGAAGAGCCGAACGCTTAACAATATGCCCAGTCGGCCTCGCTTCGTTCACAGCCCTTTGTTTGATTATGCTGACCTCACAGCAAAGTTAGCTTTTCATTCGCTGCGATAGAACTATGTGGCTTATTTTGAAGTCATGTTTACAAGGAAACCTTGAAATATTCTGTAAAGTTATGACTTGATTAATTTTAAAACTGTATAAGGTACCTCATTACGAGGTTATCGCAGCTGGGTAAGAGAACTCGTTCTAAAGTCGCAACTCTTGGCGAGTTCATAAAATTCACTCCAACCGAAAAGCTGGTCGCGTTCCCCACAATTGAAAAGCGCGGGGGAGCTCCGGCGAGCAGATAGGGCACTTACTGTAAAAGTTAAAGCTAATTGCCCTTAAGACATATTTTTAATTTCATTGCCCATTCCTTCTTTCGTAGTGTTTGTCGGAGTTCACTAACTCTTGGTCCCGACGAGATTGCAAGGGTAGCTGTAATTGCCATTTTTACGAGATAAGGTCACAACTTTGAATGTCGAACATATTTTATGTTGCATTCGTGGCGGTTTTTTGTGATAAACGAAATATTTATTTCACATTCAAGAATTTTAAAGCGAATTTTGAAGAGCATTAAGAAATAAATTCCAGATAGATTGCTTCAATAAAGACGTTAACGGTTTTGCAGTAGATGTGATGTGATAAGATTAGTTTTTAAAAGAAAAATATTTTTGGTCCTTTGATCTGATACCTACATTTTGGTATTAGGCTGACAAATAGGTATAGGACTTTTTGTCATTACATCGATTAACACATAAATGTGACTCGACCATTCTTTATCCACCAAAATAAACCTGCAAGAAGTCCAAAGAACAAGAACAGATTAATGAACTACCAAAAGACAACCAACTTTTTACGCTTCATTTTCTGATCATGCGAGTTTGATATAAAACTAGTTTCACACATACGGCTCTACTGTCACTTAATGTTCTACTGTTTCGGACGTACATTAACTACAGTATGACTATTTTAAGTATGCAGTTTAAGGTGGAGCTACTTATTAAAAACAAATGCATCGAAACGTCAATCTTTATATTCATTTTATTTACATTGTCAAAAAGGCTTATTATGTTAAAAAGGTGTGGTTCTGTGTTTTCCTGCTTGTGCAGATTATTTCTAATTATTGTTTCGGGATTTCATTCATGTGTTGGACTTTTCATCTAGTGTTACATGGTTTCTGGTCCTGATTATGTAACCATAGTGGGAACTAAGGTCCTAATATTAAAGTGACCTTGTTTTGTCACTCTAATTGATAATTCTGACAACAATATAAAGCCTAACCTTTGAAACAGACTAAAATTTTTGGTAGCGGCCTACTCATAGTATTTTTTTTACTTTGCGTCTGGTCTTCAATTCCCAGAGGACCAGTCGTCGGGAGCACGTGGCACAATACCACAAAGCGGTGGCCAGTAGCCGCTCTCCTTTGTACCCGTCTTACCATTCATTCAATCTGTCATTTCATTTTCATAAATGAATCATTCTTCATTTGAATTCGGAGGTTTTTTCTTGGCTGCTGACCTGCCCACCGCGGGGGTCGCCGGAGTGACTGATGATATTTTAATGGTTTATTTTTCTTTAACATTGTTATCACTAACTATTGTAGTTGGTAGCTAGCGGCGTGTGTGGATCTACAAAGAGATTTCTATTCTTGAATTTCAATTTTATACTGCTTTTTTGGCTGGGGATGTTTTTTGTTAGGAACGAAGCGGTTTCTAAGTATTGTCATTGGTATAAATTTAATTTAATTTATGTTTCTCATACATATAAGTTCGATATACATATATGTTCGATGATGCACGCATCTGGCAATTCTCCTGAACGCGTCTTTTCAATATATGTATAAAAAATTGACCGATTTAAACAGGGCATATATTTATACCAATGGCATCACCAAATAAAATAATAAACATCAATTATTCATGAAAGTAAACATGCTAATGAATTTCATAATGCATATTGTGTCCAAATTACCACAATTTACAGTAACAAGTAAGACATAAACTTTGATTATCTAGGTTAATAGCTAGATGGGATAATCCCTCAGAGAACGGATTATTTCGCCTTAAAGACTTAACATTTCAATAAACAAAACAATAACTTGGACCTGTAGCGTGACACAGAAGCAACAGAAGTCAGCTGTCAATAGATGTCGCTGACAGCGCTGATGAATGAGCGCGATCGTAACGTGCGTCTGCGCACTGCGCAGTCGCGCCGGTCATCATTAGCTGTGCTTGTACATTGTTGGTGAGGGGCAGAAGGTTCACAGAGTTCAGCAACAATAAGTAACTGCGATCTGATTGATTTATTTACTTTTTGCCAATTTGTACGGCTATATATAGCTAGCTTATAGCATCGTGGTTACACAGACATTATGCAAGATAAACCATGGGTGGGTTCCTGAATGAGACTAGAATCACCCTAAATATAATATTATAGCAATGGTGCAGTTGACATCGTTTTTCGGTCTGAGACATTTGTTAAGACGTGTCGACAGCGCGTTAGTGTTCCGCGAGCGCCTGAAAGAGATGTCAGCAAGGCCAAGGGGCCTGCCAGGGCCACCACGTGCCAGGATTGCGGGTTGTTCGAAAGAGACCCCAGTGTGCCCCAGAACTTATAGGGCAATAGAAGGGACATGGGTGGGTTTTAGTCAGTACAAGTCTAACACTCCACCCTCGCTCCACCCAGAGCAGGGGAAGTTATTTTTAGATTTCCTATCCGCAAAAAAGGACATTTGTGTAATCAATGTAATGTTTTTTTTTACCGAACGGACTGACGAAGTGACAGACGTGAGTAGCGTTCGAATAAGTCTTTGGGCTTCTGTGTTCTATCTGCTCTTTGATCATCGGAGGCAGAGATTAAAAGAAACAATCCGACCGCTGTCCGAGACAACGGAACGGAAGTCTATACAAGCGTCGGCATTCAACGTTTTATCTATTTTTTCCTCCTTATTGTCTTTGTAATTGTTGAAAAATATTTTTAGTAGGTATGGCAAATTGGTGGGCTGTGATTGTTCGCTTTGCTTCATAGTTCTGGAATCCCGTTTAGCTGTTTTCCGCCACAGTGACCACATCCAATGGGTGCCGGTTGTCGAGAGCTTTGGTGTGCTGCTGTACCATGTACTTTCAAGTGGCCAGCATTTTTGGCTGAGAAACTCCAAGCACAGAGCATTGGAATGACAAATGAAGCTATAGAAAAGAACAAATGTTAGTATTGATGAAGTCATTGTAGAAATACCAAACGCTTGCAACTAGACTTTCTGTTATTTATGTGCAGCTTATACTCAAAGTTGACAATTGCAAATCAGAAGTTTTAACCGGTCCCCAATCATATTGAAATCGACATAACCGTTCATTAACTGCTCTGCATCTAAACAGTGCCGCGGTTGAATGTGGTAGGTAGACTAATGACAGGCCCTGATTAATTGATTTTTATTATTTCACACTTTGTAACCGAAATATTCATCTTTGCCGTCTTCATTCATGCGCCGCTCCAACTGCCAACTATCAGTTTTCGAAGAGACGTGAACAAAAATAACGCGAAATGAAATCTTTTATAATTTTAAACGCTTTGACATTTGTCTACACACAAGAGACTATATCCGATCTTTTGTTTTTTTCTAGACGGTAGTTATTTTTGCGCCTGTCATGAGAGTTGTCGATAGACGCGTTCGTGAGGACTTTCCGGACACAAAATTGTACTGGCGCGGGCGTAGCGTCACCTACAACATCATTGAGATGAAGTTGTTCGTGTAAAATGTATGCAACTTCAGAAATGTATACATATATGAAAATGATTTTAGATTTTGATTTTAGAGTTTTGCTTTTATTTTGCAAATTTTGGGATGGGTCTACGGGGCTACAAAAAATCTACGCCGCCGTAGTACCTACTGACGTACCTAGGCGTTTGCATGTAATTGTTGATTTTAATGTCAACATCTACATTTCTGTAATGTGTCATATCTTTAGTAAACTCGGTTGGATCACTACATTAATAAGCTCGATTGCTTATCTACTCACATTACTTCAATAACGCATTTTCTCAATTGACACCTACGATTTACGCAGAAACAGAAATTATTTCATCGCCGCTGGGTTAATTTTTACATCCAATTTCATAAATGTGTCCATGTTGCCAACACATGTACTTACAGACTGATATCGCTGTGACATATTGTTTTTATTTGTTTGGATGTTAAGGGCTAAAAACACACACTGTACGGCTTGTCTGCCAACGCAGGCGCAGCGGCGGACGGCGCGACGATTGATGCGCGGGCGACGCGTCCTGCTGTCACAAACACACACAACACGCTATTCCGACATTCTAAAAACTAACATTTTATTCAATTCGATGGAAATACGTCAGATACGTCAGCGTTGCTACGACGTTTCATGTCAAAAATAACATGCGTTGTAGCAGTTTTTTGATCGTTTGACAGTTTGGGCGGAATGTCTGTTCCCAACTGAACATCGATGTACTGAAATATTCACTGAAAATCCAAAAAAAATAGTCTATTTGATGGTAAACTATTGCTACGTTTTTGTCAAAAATGTTCCGCGTTGTAATAGTTTTATTGGACGTTTAATTTAGATGAGATGAGTTTTTACGGAAACGTAGGTGCTATGTAGTGCCTACCTGAAAGTAAGTAATGTGAACTGCTCAAGATTAACTTAAGGCGTTCTTAAATAGGTTACGTGTAATATGAATGAATAGAAAAGCTAAATAACGATTTGTAGATTTGTAATAGTTACTATTGATACGCCGATATTGCCAATCAAACATGACGTAAATGTGTGACATAACAGCATTCGATATTCAACGCGTCTTCAAATACAAAGACACGTAGGCTCGCTATGGCTATAGGTATATCTTTTACAGCCCCAATGTGCTAAGAAAAGTTTTTATTGCAGCAAATAATAGGATTCATATTCACAGTTCGGTCGTATTCGTAAAGTTTGGCGTGGACGCGCCTGTGCACAGTGTGCGACATAGCCGGAAACTTTCTAACATTCGTTTATAATGCGACTAACTCACACGGTCGCGGCGTGGATGGCCAGCATGTTTTGTTCCTTACGTAGGAAGATGGGTATATCCTTTGTAGATAACATTTCTCACTTCGGAGTATCCATTACAATGTACCTAAGTTGGAAAGATAAAGAAAAAATGTTGATAAAGTGCGTTACAAGTTGGTTAACCGATAAATTACCAAGTACAAAGGCACAATAAACACCTGAGAGCTGAGTCTTTTCGAGTATTTGAAGTGACTAGTCCTGTACATTCTTTGCTACAATTTGCTTTGACGTAGGACCTTTTAGATTCCCACTTAATTAAATGTATAGCTTAACAAAGCATTATAAGTACCTCTACTATTTTACAAACTTATCACGTTATCAAAGTACAAAATCTGTAGTTTATAATGGCAAAAGTTAGGCAACTATTAAGTGGTGGCAGAACATTTAAGTGGCCATCAAACCGTGCTTAGATGGCAATAAGTTAGTATCAAACTTGTTTCGGGACAGGCTTCATTAAGGGGACAACGGGGCAATGCATGGCGTGACGTACGATGGTCAACTGGGCCCAACTCGGCCCGTTAGATGCAAGTGTCGCACATTGAGTGGACGCGGGCTAACTGGACCAACTTTCCTCTTGAATATTCCTCTCGCGCCGCCTCCACTTGTTTATGGAGGCAGTTTCAGCCCCGTTTTTGTGGTTTCACAAGTTAGTGGGAATGGCCAATGGAGTGTCGTCCCGCAAGATTTAGATAACAAATTATGGGTGAAGTGTAACAGGCTGTATCTAAACAAGGAGTTTTGTTTTTCACAATATTCGTTCAAAGAAAACGAAGCTACAAATCAACAAGATGTTGTAACATGTGATGTGATGATAACGGATACCTCTCAACCCAAAGTAAAATATTAGAGAAAACCAATTATCCCGAATTCAAAAATGTTTATTTGTGACACGTTGGTAAAAGTAAGTACATGGTAGGTAATATAAATACAATAATGTGTCACTATTTGCTGACATTTTATAGTGCAGTTTGTGTTCGTTTTCCATACGGACTTTTTTGCGGATGGGAAATCATCAAATAACTTGCCCCGCACTGCGCGGAGCGGGGGGAGTGTCAACTTGTACTGACTAAAACCCACCCATGTTCCCTCTATTGCCTTTTATGTTCCGAGGCCGCGGTATCTCTACCGAACAACCCACTACCCCGGCTCCTTGTGGGCCTCAAAGAGCAATGCAGAGGGGCCACCGCCTGCTAGGGTTATTTGAAGAATCCCACCGCAAAAAAATGGTGTTATCAATAAAACAATGTCTCACTTTGTGCTGACATTTTATAGTGCAGGTTATTTACTTTTTTGGTTTTAGCAGTATTAAAACTACAGTTATTTACCTAATATTAAATATTCAATAAAATATACAAAAAAAACAAACTTTAAATAAGTAATAAAAAGTTTGTAAAAAAATAAAATAACATTATTGTGTTAAATGACTAAGAACAATCTTCATCATTTATTCAATAATCGACGTCAATTCAACGGATTAACACATTATTGCCACACTTAACTAAGATTACGACGTGAGCATTGTGTTTGTAAAGACAATATTTGTTAAGCAAACATTGGGGGTCGAAGGGCGCTAGTTGTCCATAACATCGAGCGATGGGGGAGGTAAGTGCAAGTCACTCATATCAATATCAGGCCGCCCGGGGCACTGGGGGCATCGCCTCGTTTTGTTTCACCACTTTTTGCGTAACTTGTGGAGTTATGGCTCCGTTTTAAACTTCCTAACAAGAGTTATCGTTACAAACTGATGTGCTCTTCTGGGATAAGGGTTATAGTTTATTTTTGGTTTTGTTAACGCTTAACTGGTGATACATTTAAACCGGCATACACGACTTTTGTAGGCACCAGAAATGAAGTATGGGCTACTTCATAATTGAAATATGTCTTCGATTACAAAACCTTGGAACTAGAATTATTTTTAATTAGTAAAAAAGCTTTCAAAAAACTAGCCACGATACTTTCAAAGAAATAGGTACCTATCTACTATGATTACAAAAGAAAAAGATGTTTCACATCAACTTTCACCTCGATATTAGTGGAGTAATGACGTCGGATGGCATACAAACGGTACCCACCGCGGCCGGTGCAGCTCTCGACGTTTTTTCCTCTATTTGTCGTAATGGCGGGTAGGTAAGGGGGGTGAGGTGTGGGGGGGCCTTCCTGCACTACTTCTACTCGTGTAAAGTTCCCGCTTTGACGGTAGGCATCCGATTGCGGTGACGGAGCACCGTTACATTTGCATTGCATCATTGCTGGTATGGTTGGCAAAAGTCACTGTGTGCGAGAGGAACAGTAGTGTTTTCATGTCTATAGTTTTGTTTAAGAATGTACACTTTTTCCTACTTTATTTGTCGTTGTGTATTTTCGTTTGTAACTAAAAAAAAAACTCAATTTAAAAATAATGAATCTATTGATGTAGCTTTTGAATGCTGAAATGTCAATTATTTATTGAAAAAGAAAACTAATATTTTAACTTTTCGAATTTATCAGTGTCTCTCTATAGTATAACTATTCTACATTCACTATTTAACTCAGACCGTCTGCTACCGAATGTTTTTGACCACAGTCGGTTTTGTTTTGACGACATAATTATGACTTTCAAAGCGAATGTTACTGAACTTATAAAATGGGTACAGCATTCATTTTAAAACTTATAAAAAATAATACTTTTAAGTTCAATTTTGCATGCTGTCTTTACTCAGCTCGCAGTGATTTGGCGCTTTTGACCCCAACCTACTCTAATGCTTCTGTCTGTTTGCAAAATAAAAATCAAGCGTGGTCTTATTTCTCTGTATTGAATTATTATAGCGTCATGCTTACGAAATATCTATTTAGCTGAAGTTTTATTGAATACTTAAAACCTTCAGAACGTAAATGAATTTAAAATAACCGTTTATTTAATCAAATAAAAACAAGGTTACATTCAGTAATGGGTACAATTTATAACAAAAAATGTATACATTTACTGCAGTTGTAAAATAAATAACAAAAACAAGAAATAGATTCAAAAATAAATCACCGGATTAACGTCTTCCATATTATTTTCTTTTTATGACTTATGTCTGCGAGTGCCAGCTTTTAATTTCGCCCAGTGAACGACTTCGATTTTCCTGCAGTTTAAAAAAGTAACTTATCAGTTAAAAGGAGCGGGACAGCTTTATTACGTTTCTCAAGCCAAAAAGAGACGGAAGAGTGCACAAGAGGGAACGAAAAATAAAACAGGGGAAGAAAGTTAAGCGTCCGTGACTTTTCAAGATTTTTTCGGCGTTTATTTTTTAAACTTTACGCCCGGCGCAGTTCTGTAGCGAGTATATAAAAGCGAGCGTTTTCCGATTTGTCTTTTGTTTTCCTCTTTTATTTATTTCGTTCTATTTCTTTTTATAGACGCTACCGGAACTCGACGAATAGGTTTCCTTTTTGTTGGTTTGCTTCGTACATTTAATTTCAGAGAAGAGATCGGTGAAACTATCTTAAATATCCTACTTATATTATAAATGCGAATGTTTGAGAGGATGGATGGATGTATGGATGTTTTTACTGATGAAATTTGGCATAGAGGTAGATTATATTCTGGAATAACACAAAGGATACATTTTTCAATCATCCCGCTGGCGAAGCGTGAAATAATTAGGTTATTCAATATGGCTCTCAGTCACCTTTTACCAGAGACTAGGCATGGGCCCAATGCCTTAATTTCTCACGCTCGCTACAAAAATAGTCCGACAGCAAATGAAATCTATATTAGAAACAGTAATAGGTTCATAAGCAATAATGAAAGTAAACTTCCGAACCCCCTAATTACTGTGGAAAGACCGAAGGTAAATAGTACGAAGGCACTGTTCGATCATCCATCACTGATAGAGAGCCGCTCTTTGTGGCCACCGACCAATTACTGGCATGAAAATTAAATTCACGAAATCTAATTAAGAACAAATTGTTTTATTTATTATGATGCGTCGGGGTCATTTGTTCTTGTCGCTGTGTGCGCTGCGCGGCGCCCGGGGCGGGTCCCCGGCTGTCCGAAGCGCCCATCAAACGTAGCCCGAGTTTTTTGGACGATCGAGTGATGCGCCGGAGACCGGAGACAGTCAACGCTATTGGGTGATGTAATGAAATGGCCTGGGACCTTGAACTCGCTGAAGTAAGACAGCCGTGCGTTTAATACTTAAGTAAGTCCATATATAGTACACTGAGATTCAGAAAAAGTTGGGCTTTGCAGAGCGTTTTTTTTTGTTATGTCACTACACTGTATCTGTGAAACAATCTCTTTTGTACAGACTGAACACAGTATGTAGTACGGCACATAGAGTATTTTGTAGAGGCACACATCGTCTTCTTTGTCACACCGCTATAACTGTGTGACAATCTTTTACGCTCTTAAGCAAGTACAGAACTGCGAGAGGTTTTATAACACTAACCAAAACCGAATACAGGATGGTTTTTTAGGACGTTCAAATAATAGAGAATAAAAAGAAGGTAATATGATGGCTTAGGAAGTGTGTGACATGTATTGCTGAAATTATGAACTAAAATATAGTCCACCGCCTGCCGGGATTGCAGGTTGTTCAAGCTCCGGAACCTAAAGGGCAATAGAAGGAACATGGGAGGGTTTTAGTCAGTACAAGTTTGTAACTCTCCCGCTCCACCCAGAGCGGGGTAAGTTATTTGATAATATCCCATCCGCAAAAAAAAATATAGTCTCAAAGTATTTTATTTTCTTTTAATTACCACCAATCCCTGCAGTACAACAAACAAAAGTTAATAATTACCTATATGTATAAACAGATCTAAGTAAAAGTTCACGTTGTCTATGAGTCACTCATGCCTGTGACAGGTTCTTTCTAAAGCTAGATCTACTTGAATTTCAATTTCATTATCATAATTCTACACTTCCTCATGGGTCAGTATGACGTATGTAGTGGAGGTTCGCCCAATAATGCCCACATTTGTTATGTTCGCAAAATGGCCGTATTACTGCCCGCCGACAGCCGACACAAAGACTGACAACGTTTTATTGTGAGATTGCCTACAAATGGATCGTATATCGATTCTTTATTTGGTCCCATTTGGCTACTTCGTGTTTTCGTAACGTGAAAATATTGATAGCTGTGTTGATGTTTTTGTAAGGACAGGTTTTCAAGTTTTTTTATTTGATTGAAACAGCTACCATTAGTTTAAAAAAAAATCTCCATTAAATTTTAAACTGAAGTTCATTTCAAATATTGTTTGTTGATTGAACGCGACATAAAGTAAAAGGCCTTGGTGAAGTTATTAAAAATAAATTGGTAGTTCAAATATTGATAACATTTATTAAATGTAGTGTTTCACCTTCATTTACGAACAAAAGTGTTATTGATCCATCTAATTTTAAAACGTCTGTAGCAACCTAATGTAAAATACCAAGTTAGATTAACCGATGTGTTAAAATTGTACTAAAAACCATTTCACTTCGAAATCCGCAAACGGTGTTACACATCCACATGAGTTAGTACAACAAGCGCGGTATCGCTCAGGTGATACATCATCCGCTCGGAAGTCGGGGTCAGCACCGGCCCAGACCCCGAGATATCGCTGACCCACTGATCACCCTGTATCAACAAGGTCGTGGACCTAAAGGCCTCCAGATAACGAACAAATTACCACAGAGTATCATAAAAATGTTACTAGCAAAAACCCCCCGTCCCACTACACTGACCTAATTCAGCATGAAATTATACTAAGATTGAAACAGTGGCCCCCGGCCGATGTCGTATTCACGTTCTGCTCTGGACAGTTCATTTTTAATAATAAATGAGACGAAATCAAGACATGACGAATAAATGAATCCAGAACTTGACGAATAAATGAATATGGAATATGATAAATGGAAGGCTCGGATCCCTCGCGAAGATTTTTTCTTTGGCTCCGGCCGAACGGAAGACGCTGGCTTTTTCCTTTTGTAGCGGGACAAGTTAAGCGTTTTTTGGACGGCCGAGGCTGGCGGTGTGATATTTATCATTTGATATAAAAGTCGGATCCCCAATTGTGTTCTTACTTTGATTTCGGCCACTAGATTTGGAATTAAATAGTGAGTTGGCTCGATTAATCGTGTGTGGTTTCTCACGCATCATTAGAGCTATGAATGTAATATTTTAGTTTTGAAGTTGTGTCGAAAGCGGTAACATCGGCAGCAGACGCGTGATCCGAACGACCTCGTTGCTCGGCGACGGGAGACGTGTCGATTTAATCCGGCGCGCGTAATCCGCGACTGCACTAGTCACTGCCACGTGGTTCTATGATAAAGTACCCGAGCAGATTATGCAAATTCTTCAAATTCAATCTCTGTCCCTCTCTAACTCGCATTATATGTGTATAGCTCTCCCTTTCTCGCGACGTTACGTTCACCCCACTGACGCGCGCGATGTCTGATGGATGATGCGTTATTCCAATAACAATTTGGATATCGTATGTTGAATATTTGAAAGTCAGAAATGTGTTTAGTTTGAATGGATACTGCTGTTCCGATGCGCTTTTATATGATATCATATATCACGTTATTGAAGTTTAGCACTTTGCCAATTCATGTGCATATGTAAGCTCAAGATGACAGTTTAAGAAGAAGTAAAGTGTAAAATTACTTGATACATGTGTACCATTATTCAACTTCAACAAATGCAATTTCCTGAGAACAGTGGCTGTGGTGTATAGTAATCAAGCATGGGCGATCGGTAAGTAGATGAGGTGAGCATGTTAGTTCCCAGTAATCGTGTGAGTCCGTGCGAACGGGCGTTTTAGACCTGTCACACATTCACTGCTAAATGAACTGTCGATGCTATCGGTTTTTATTATCACGATCTAAAACTCACTTGTTTCTTTCAATCTTTTAACGTGATTACTTTGTTAAATAGATTGCACTTCTTGATTGATTTTTTTTACTTTACACAGAGCGAATTGAGCTGGGTTTGTTTGGACTTTTAGAATGATGTGAAGAACATTTATGTGAGTATTAAATACTTAGTCAAAATCAATACCGATCGCCTAACTCGAGACTAACTATAAAACCTCACACTTGATTACCTGATTAAATTGCCCGAAATCATACTTGGGCAAAATAACCTCCTGTTCAGTTAAGTTGAAAGACGAAACCCGAGTCAGACCCACCCTTATCTAACTAAAACCAACGCTCAACCCGAACATGTAAAATTCAGCACATGTGCTAAACACTGGGTTGACTGTCCATCGAGATTTGACACAGGGTCAGTGAGTCAGCATTACAACCGAGTTTGGCCCGCGAGTTCTAACACATGCACGGAACATGACTAGCAGAAAACTCTGACGGACATTTTTAATTGCTTGTAGCATAGACAATTCAATACTACTGGTTACGACTCAATTTGACGTATGTTGAGTAATTCTCTTACGTCTAAAACCACAAACCTTATGTTTTTTCGTACTAAAAATTGTATTGAGTTATCGCTTTACGTAATTCTGGCCTTTATTTTCATTGCTAGGCTCAGCAATTTCAAAATGTAAATGTTTATAAACCAGAATAATCATCCAAAGCCTCTGTTATTAAAGATAAACCTCAGCTATAAAAGAAAAACTCCTACATTTTCCGAAAAAGCATTAGGCAGTTAAATAAAATCATCGTAATTAGGAATGTAACCGCTTTCCGTAATATTTCTCCAACGAAACCTACCTTTGTTTTGCGAAAGCGTCATGACTCGTGACCCTCGCAGCGGACCGCAAGAGTGGCCGTCAGAAAAAAAATAGTGCACGTCGGAATAATAACTAAAAAAAAACAAACCTTGGTGGTTTGTCTGTGTGTGTTACAGGAGTGTGGGTAGGCAGCCTGCTAAACGCAATATAAAGTGTGGTTGTCGTGCCATGTGTAGGTATAGGTAGATATTCCCTCTCCCCGCGCGGTCATTAGTACCGCGGGCCCCCGCGCCCGCCAGGAGAAAGTATGATTTTACTCCTATAAAGCCGTATTTCTACTCCATACAGGAATTCGAATACGCGTGGAGAAGTTCCCGGGTTCCGGGAAGGACATGTGGCGGTTGCTTGTACATAATATCCAAGTTTAAACAATCTCAATATGGCGGGTGTGCGTTAATTTTCTCGTTGTTTGATGTTAACTTACAGGCGGTGGATTTGAACAATGTTTTAAAACAATTTGCGTTGGGAAAATGTTCCTACTCATTTGTTAACAGCGTAGCAAGACCAATTTTCACATGATTTTTGCGACTCTACGTCTACTTAGCAGGCAGAACGTGACCCCTAAAAATATGTTCTTTTAACAGTCTTATATTACGGAAACTTCCTATACTGCCGACAGCAAATAATTAAAAATGAAAGGTAACATTTATTTAATTATGAGCCAGTAATTCATAGAGCGTCCTTCCCTTCGTAATTAGAAGCTATGTATGTTACAGTAATATGAAATATATGTATTTATTTAAGTGGAAAACTCACATTTGGTGGTGTGGGTTGTCCCAGCTGTGCAATTAGTGGGACCACGTGTCCCGGGGGGAACAACCGCGTCTACGGAAAAAAGGTACGCTATCGCTGACCAAATTATTGTGAGGTACTATTGTAGATTATGGGTTTCCACAACTGTAGCATGTACACGATAATTATCTGTAATAGTACATTCAATTCAACTTGTAGATATGTTAGATTATAGTTTTGTTTAGGTACTTGAGTATTGTTATTTTATAAAATGTGGAACAGTAGATATTCTGTGAAATTCCAGCCGAGGTTATTACGTAATAATTTTGTGTTTCTTCGACTAATAAAATCAAATAAAATCCGGATTCGAAAATTGTTATGGAAAATATTACATTTAAAAAAAAAGCACGCACAACAATAATTATAAATTACTGCCGCTATAGAGCACGTTACACTAAACAAAATTTTGTTCATCATATGTATTACAGATACCAAATAAATTCATTGTATTGTTTCTTTTTGTATTTGCATGATAACGCCAGGACCACGCTATCACAGAAGGCGAGAGGAGCGCGGGAGTCACCGAGACGCGAGGGTCGTTGCCATATCGATTCTCGATTTACACCCGCTGCACCCGAACTGGGTCAAGTGCTGAGGATCACGATGATCTGATCCTGCACGCAGCCAGATACACACAAGGTTTTCATTTTTTATTTGTATTGAAAGCTGATAGATAGTTTTGTTCTGTTTGGGTAAAAACAATTGAAGGAGACATGTTGGATCTTTACGGGATTAAGTTTTTCAGAACCGATTATGAACTTTAAGATATAGGGCAAGAACTTTACATCATCATAATAAAAATGCGAAGACATCACATGAAAATTGTATCAAGAACCACATATAGCGACCCATAATTTAACGATAAATCCAGTTTCTTTATCCTTCGTTGTAACAAAACTCAAATGATTATAGACAATACGCATTAGGTGTTCAAAGTTGATTTCTCAAATTGAGTGATTAGAGGTTAGATTCTGTTTGAGTTACACTTCGCGTGTGTCGACGTAAATAGAAAAGTTATCGATACTGAAATGAGGAGTTTTCCAGTTTTCATTAGGGTGCGATCGGGGCAGTTAGAGCCCTTTTATTATCTGCTCGCCTCTAAATTGCCGAGAAGAAATTCCTCCCCAAAAAAAGGGGAACCGGGGACAAAACCTTGTCCTCAACTTAGCTACCAATGACGCTCCGTTATTTAAAAATCGAACACGATAAGAGCCGAAATGTTTTTATTTTTTTAAATGGAAAGAATTTATGTTCGCCTTAAAAGTAAATATTGCAATCGATGGCAGTTTACAATGGCGAAGCTTCGATAAGGAGTTTTTATTAGATTTAGGGACAGTTAGGTTTCGGACTGTGCGTGCCTAATGTAGCATTCGATTTTCGGTAATGGTCAGCTGATAAGCAAATGATGTCATTATTGAGTCCGCCTTAGTTTGTATCGTTCGCGTTCCGTTTCACTTTCGCGAAATGAGAGCCGTCTCGAGACCAATAAAAATATCTCGTTATTGGTTGACGAAAATAAAATTTTAGTGTTTTTTGGGTAGTTAAGTGTGATTTTAATTAAATTTCAATGTTGTATCGACAGAGATAATCAGATGGCTGTCGTCGAGCTATACATTAGAGCGGCCGGGGGTGAATCCGACCCAGTGTGATACACCCCCGGCGCGCTGATAAAGAATTGAGGGTATTAAACGATTACAAATGCTTCGCGGTTCAATAAACAACCCACAGGAGGAAACCAGCGTCTTGGACGAATTACTTAGCGTCTAAGGTTTTTCTCGACTTATTTAAAATCAGTAAGTATTTTTACTGTGTCTAGTGTCAATGTTTTATATTTTTAATTCGTAATTATATATTAGTTAACCATGAGATATAGTCGTTTACGGCACCAGCAGACAATGGGTGTAGATAATTTTAATGCGTAATGCTGCTATGTCGGCCTCAGGTGATAACATAATGCCATGAACAAAAACCATTTATTAATAAAACATTCAATTATTAGGTACTATAACTAACAATACCCTTGACGAAAGGTCTTAATGAAATTCAATTAACTGTCAGGTTAATTGTTACCCATTAAAACATTCGCTTATTTTGCATATGGCTACTCCATGCAACATTTCAAAAATAATTTGTGATGGGCCACATCATCACAAGTTCACAACAAAACCCAAAGGAAATCTTCCTAAGAAAGCTACACGTTTACAACCGCATTCAAACCTAAGAAGTGAGGCGACAAAACTGTTCAGATAAGAGACACCTTCATCCACTCTTATTTATGTAGCCCAGCTTCCGATTGAGAGCTCGACGAAAGAGGCCGGGCATTTGCACGGGAACACTTATCTACCCTCCGACCCTACATTTATTTCCGTTGAACTTCCCACAGGCTGATTGTGCATACCTTTACCTAAAAACCAGGCACTTTCAAAAAATATCGAATACTATTTTTCGCAGTTATTTTACCTATAGCTATTATGTTGGCTAACCTGGAGTTTGAATAATTCCCATTTCTATTAATACAAACATGAGATTAGGCAACTTAATAGCACTCAAGGTAAATTAACTGTGAAAGGAATATAGGTAGTGTTCGAAATACGAAATTCGAAATAAGTACGTTTCAAATTTCAAACTTAAATCTCTTTGGTAAATAAAATGGATGAATTAAAGAGGATAGAGAACAATAAAATCGAAACAGGGAAATATTTTAGGAGGTATTTTTGAGCGGGAGTTTCGTAAAGTTAAATGAGTTTGTTGGCACCGGGTAATCGCGTCTTTGTTGCGTTACTGGATCTGATAAAAATTTGTCGATACGCTCCGCTTGATTTTAATATTTATTTATTTTAGAAATGTAATTTTAGATACTTGGGCAAGATAGTGAGTACGAACATTATGTATTTCCTTTTGAAACTGATCAAAACAACAAAGCTCTACCGAATCCACTGCTTCTGAAAGTTTGGTTGCAATGAAAGCTTTTGTTTAAAATTCACAATAAATGATCCACGTATGAAAAATTTAATGCAAAGAAAAGTAATATATCCCAAGAATCTAATAATCTTAAGTGTATTGTATGTTGAACATAACATTTGAAACCCCTAGCTTTTTTCACGACGATTTTTACACTTCCGTGTTTCCATAGATAAGCAAATACGGGGACGCGTGTGATGGATATTAAGGGCACACCTTACATCATTTGCGTTATTACCCACCGCTCGTCCCCCGTGCGGGCATGAGGGGAGAGGGGCCACAAGACGCGCTCCTTATATCTAGATGTACGCCCCCCTTAATATGCTAAAATCAAATTAGTTCCAAAGCGGAGTGATTCCCTCGCAATCGATCGACACTCTCAATATTACGAGCTGAGGGTGGTGAGACGCGCTTTATTTGAATAGCATGCGTGTTCCGCTTAATTAAACTTTGCATTTTTAAGTAAACCAGTGTGATGTTTAAGTGTCATAGTGTAATATCACCGGGAGAAGTTAGAGTTGGTTCGAAGCGTCAATTTCCTGCGGGATTCTTGTGCGCGATTATCTTGGCGGAGATCGGTGTCAGCGGTAAGTCGCGGGTTTCATTAGCAGGGTCTTAGCAAATTAACACCCTCGTGACGAGACGAACGAGGCCTGCGTACCCGACGTCGCTCGGCCACTTACCGGCTACCCTCACGTTAACGTTATAGTTAATGGTTATTTTGGAACTATAGGTATCTTCATGGTGACATTTGTCTTAGGTTCGTCTTTAATTGTGTTTTGGGTGATAGTTTTTGTGGGTTCATTATAAGCCCGGCATAATATGGCATGGGTTTATAGCGGCATAATATTTTGATTGAGGTAATTCCAAAGAAAATATGATAGCCACCGGGAAGGCTTTCTTACACGGATGTTGCTCCTCGTCCTGTAGAAATAGATTTATTTTTTAACTAGCTTTTGCCCGCGGCATCGCCCGCGTTAAATTCGGAATAAGACAGTTCCCCTTTCCTGATTTGCAGGTACCTGCCACCTGTAGTTTTTGTCCTAGCGCCTTATTTATTGTAATAGTAATGCTAAGTTTTCCCTTTCTTTACCTCTTTCTCCCTTATATTTCACTTTTGAAAAAGGTCTCCAGGGTCCCAACTATCTCTGTACCAAAATTCATCAAAATCGGTTTAGCCATTTAGGCGTGAAGACGTAACAAACAAACTAACTAACTCACTTTCGCTTATATAATATTAGTAAGATTAAGGATTATGGGACAACGTATAGACTGACTTTGGAGTCAGTAGTGTTTGAACTTGCCAGTATGTCTGAAACAAAAAGCTGGCCAAATGACGTCACGACCCAACTGGACAAGGCACTAATATTTCACAGAATCCAAGAACACACTGCACGTCGTAGGTACACTCACAAACAAAATTCTAACAGCATCAAACACAGCTACAGTCGCCCCAAGAGATGTAGTTGTTTATGCAGCAACGCTCCTGCGGCTAAACGTAGCTCTGACGGTGAGTAATGACGGATGCACTAATAGTTGTGTCGCAGTCGCCAGCGCCATATATCATGCCAGGGTAATGGGGGGAAAACGTCCTATCACCCTCGGACGTGATAAGGTCAAGAATCGTTTGTCCTGACAGATATTTTAGCGGATTTTCCGAATTTTCGCTTTATTGACTGTGATGTATGTGGGTGAAAAAGTGTGAGTGTTTTTGTTGGTTAAGGGCACGTGTAACTAGGATAAATTTAATGTATTATCATGTTAGAGCAAATAGTGGCTAATATAAGTTAATAGTAACCCATATTAACATATAAAAAGTGACTCTCACATAACGCTTCCTGACAAAAATCTAAATCATAAAAATAGTTCTCATTCAAAAATAATATCACGTCCATCTTCACTTCATTTACACAGAGCGTAGTAGCGAACAAAATTGATGCAATAAAGTATTAAACACGAACAGCATTAAAATAACGACACGCATCATATAAATGTCATTCGTGTCTAAACAAGTCAGCGGTCACATTAGCATTAGCATAAATAAAACACTTTTGTGTGCGTTCATACTTCATGAATTCACCATAGAAGAGAGCTTTTTGAATATGAATGATAAGGATTTACAACGATGTCATGTCGGGATGTGCGTAAAGTGTCGTAGTGTGAGCGTGCACAGGGATCTCCCTCGGCTACGGCGTAGCGGCGCTACGAGCTTCGTCTCAAGATTAATACATCGTAGAGGCCGTGTTAGTGGTGCAACAATTTGTCTCTATAAATGTTGACTCAGCGAGCGGTTGGCTTGCGGTCTCGTCCCGCGATTAGCCCCGCTAAATTTATTGTTTAATTTCAAAGGCGTTATTAATAACTCGCGAGGTGATTAAACGGATTTCGCGGCTTAGCTTTAAGATGTTCGCCTTTGATTTATATGTTAGAGCTTAATATGCGGTGTCGAGGCTTTGTTGAGATATGTGTCGGCGTGAATGTTTTATATCGCAACTTGACGGCTAACTAATAATGTCTAGCTGTACAGTTGTGAAATTTAAGTTTATACCTACTTCGTGTACGTGTATTTCTTATTATAATAAATCTCAAAGTCAGTCACAGTTACTTTGAATGTGACGAATTGATATCGTGATTGTACTTAGTTTAGTCTGTCAAGCTCACAGCTTTCATTTATCATACGATATGGCGGACTTGATTCCAATTCAAGTTTAACCAACTAAGCTACAGAAGTGTACAGTTACTGTTTTATCAATAAGCACTTATGCTTTGGAGTACAGAAACTTAGTTAATTACCCGCGACCAAGCAAACTCGTGTCCGGAAACCGGACAACACGATACGTCGGGTGTCGCACCCTCGTCTCAGACATGCTCCTGTTTGTCGACAGTCGGAGCGCTACCAACAAAACAACATCACATGACTCACACGCCAATTTCAACCCTAGAACCCACCACGAAGAGTTTAGGTTCTGATGACTGAATAAACAGAGTTACGACGTTTTAAATTAGCACACGAAGCAAAGATGATCTAGCAACGTTATCCAAATATGTGCTCCAAGTTTTAGTGCATATTGTCGAGAATGTTTTGTAGCCGGCAACAATAGTTGCCGACCGCGATACCACGGTTTATGCGTGTAAGATGATGCTTGTTTGGAACTCTCGCTGATATGATAAATCAGTTTAGAGCCACCAAACAGCTCACTCGAGACTCATAGAGGGGTGCGAAATGCCAAACAATCTTGTGTTAAATGAACAAATTGATTATGCAGAATTGTTTACAATGTGGTGTGAACACCGGGTTGTTGGAAACCTTTATGTTTTAATCAACTTGTAGTACATTTTTCATTTCGACGTCGATCAATATCTACGATATGTGCGGTCGTACACACGGGCCAACGTTAAAATGTACAGTCGTATTAATTATTCGGCGCCCTGAACTCGATTCTTTGTATCGAAACGATTCAATAGAAAAGATGTTCACAGAAGCATAAAATCCTCACTGAAAGCGAGTGTGAGAACAAATGAAGATCAAACAACATACGCTACCCACCTAGTCCAAAAAGAAAAAATTCATCGGGGTGTCCATTCAGTCAAGTCTTACTATCAGAAAAATGCTGAGCAATATCTCCGTCTTGCATCCACGACCGCCCACGCAGATCTTCTGTCTCTCTCACCAATCACCTAATAGGATTACAGTGGACCGTGGCAGGTAAGTGTTTCTAATTGCTGTAAAAATCGGCGCCGACAATGCGCCACAAAGAGGCGCCCAGTGTGCGCCCGGCCTTAGCGAGAGTGATTTATTGATTGGCGCGTTCTTTATGTCGGCTTAGGATTATGTTTTGTTTGTTTGTTTGTTAGTTACTCAGTGGCTCCCGTTTCGTTTGTAGTCGGGTTTTTATTTGATATGTTGTGGATTGCTGGTGGTGTTAATTGTACTGAAATGAAATATTGTTAAGTTTATTTTTTCGCGAGCTTATAAGGGATCATGTTTTCCATCATGGCTTCTCAAAATGGGGATTAAATAAGCATAATCCTCTTCTATGAGACTTTAGGAAGTATCTTTTAACAATAGATCAAATGGAAAACCTGAAAAAAATACCACGTAAATCTATGAATCACTTAACCCTATAAAACACACACTTGAGGCCAAACATCGATTTAAACAGTCAAATAAATCCTAAAACATATCGCATTAACGTTTTAACCGTTGGGTGTCGGGTGTATTATTTGGAGTTGGCTATAAAGGCACAAAGGGGCAGTTGTCGCCGCATTGATTTATGTCGTAGCGATGATAGCCGGTGCCCCGGTGGCAGCGAAAGTGTTAAGGCCCGCGTAAATCATAGCCGGGAATGTATTGACAGCCAATGAATACGGTTGTTATGGCCGAAAATTATTATATTTTTGTTTTAGTTTCACGGTGTTTATGATTTATTAATAGTAGATTAGTGTCTTGAAGGGTTATTTAAACAGTAAAAAACTTTTTCCAAGAATACGAATAAATATGGTAAGAAGAACTTTGAACTACTAATTTTAAATACCTCTGGGCAAATACTTCGAAACTATGTGAGTATGTATGGATGTTTGTTACTCTGATTATATGGCACATAGATTATTTTTAACCTAGATTAACATATAGGATACTTTTGATCCCGGTATTATGTTGTTTTGGTACAAATTTCGCCATCCACGCCGGCGAAGCCACGGGCATAAGCTAGTTTTAATTATATAATATGTAGGCAAGCACTGAAGCACTAGGTGACTTAAGCCTACAACAAATTTTAGGGAGGCACACACACTAAATTAAATAAACTTAATATCAGCGAATTTTATATTACATGAAAAAAAATATTATCTTGCTAATGTAAATTTTTGTTTGCCGCTTTAAAACTACATTTAATATTATTTACTCATCCTTGACTGATTATTCTAGTTACTATTCCAAACAGCTTGTCAAACACTTAGTAACTTATTTAAAGGACCTAATCATAAATTTACACATAGAAACAAGCTTCAAATGACTGATGTTTAAGCAGCAACAGTCATTTGGCTCTCAAGTAGAACCTTAACCTAATAATATTAAGTGGAACTCAATAAAACATAATAGGCGAGAGGTACCTTAAGTGGTGACCAAGAACGGCCCGCCTTTCGGATATCATTCTAACCTAAAATTTACGATCATTTTTCACATAAATCAAAGAAGGCCGACCTAAAGATTTATTGCTATATTTGCGAGATGTGGTCAACTGTGCTAGATAAAAGACTACCTGAGTTTTGGCGTTTGTTCCGACCGTGGCTAATTTTCACAATTTACGACTTATTTTTGCATTGAAATCGAAAGTGGTGCCATTTTTGCGCACCTTGTACGTTTGAGGGTTGAGGACCTGTTGTAATGGAATGTGGTCAAACACAATGTACTTTCGATTATTTGTATGGCGTTTTTTTAGATTGAAATTGCACTTCAATATAACCGAAATATGGTAACACCTCTGCCAAACTTATCGGGGATAACAAGCGTATTGTTATGTTCGAATAATATAATAATAAATATCTTTATTTTCCTAAAAATACGGATTGTCTTGTATCTTGACAATTTTCGCATATACAGTTTATATACTATGAAATATTTAGGGTAGGTAAATTAGGGTATCCTGTATATTAAGAGACAGTGTTTCGCAATGAGGTTCCAATACATTTATGTATGAGTGGACTGTGTCAATTTACTACCAGTGACCAGAAAGGAAAAAGTTATAAGTTGCTTAGTTTTAAAATTATGTATGAGAATGTGAGAGAGCGGGATGAGAGTGAGTGAATGTGAGTTGTGTAAGTGAGTGAGGGAGTTGGAAATGTGCGAGTGTGTATATGCGAAGTGTGTGTGTCTTGTGTGTGTGCGAAGAAAGAAAAATTTGTGCAAGTATGAAGATGAGTATGTGTTGATGTGGATGTATCTAATGTTATTTAGATGTTATGGATGCTCATAACTTCATTGGACATTTTTATAAAAATATCCACAATCTTTTAAGACGTTACTATTAAATATTTTCAATAATTGTTCGACAAATTTTGTCGTTTGTCTACTAGCACATAACGACCATACTTTAAACAGATTGCACTCAAAAAATATTGCCTTGTTTGAATTTCCTGCATATCTAATTTAAAAAATAAAAACCGTGCGTAACAAAAAATGTTAGTTAGCGGTAAGCAGGGGGAATGACAAAGTTCCCATGCCATCATCATTACCTGTAATAGGCTCGTATTACAGTGAATATTTCAGCTGCTTATTTACAGAACGCGATACGCTGCACGCGATTTCGTTACCCATGAAGTCTGCGTATTGTTTTTGCTGTATTTTAGAACTTCGGTAAAGTCCTAGGTTTAATAAAAAAGTTTGGATCTGATTTCAATTTTTTTCGGAAGAATATATCATAATAAAACGAAGTAACTTATGGAAAAGTTTTACTGAAACACGAAGAAGAAGGCTGAAATATTTGTGTAGTCCCAATACGCTCGGAAGTTAGTAAATGTGTTTAATATTAGTAACCGTTTTATTAATCCATCTAAAACACTTCGTAGTTCTAATTATATCTGAATGACTTCAACTATTTAACCTATATTTAAATGAAAAAATATAACTGTCACCGTAGGTAATCAACACTTACGATGTATCACAAAATTTCGCGTTTTAATATGTCATGCTTAACATTTCGCAATGCCTTCAAAACCCTTGGTTACATTTAATAAAACCTTTTGTTACTCAAAAGTCATTACAGTGAACAAGGAACGTGAAATCGCGAGTGCCTCTCACGTCACTCACGATCGTCTGAACAAATTGAGACAGTGCGGGAATAACGCGGCATTGTATTAAAGAATCGAATGATCGATCGTGTCAGGGCGTTCATTTTAATTTCGATCTCCTCCGAGATCGGCCCGGGGCGTGGTTGTGCGAACAATTTGTTTCATGTCCCTAATACGTATATCTATCTCCTCTTCGATTCTATTGAGAATTGTCTTCTATCCGACGTGTTCGTGGTCGCTGGCTCTCGGTTCCGTTATTTTTTTTCTGTAAGACAACGTTGTCGAACAATAGTAATGTTTAAGTTTCTAGCAAAATCTTTTGCGTTTATAAATCCTTGAAATATTCGCCGCAAGTAAGTGGGTTTCCAAAAATAATTGCGGATTTTTCAGTGATGTTTTTTGTTGTTGATGTCGTTTTACATAACTGTTCTTTTGTGACTAAAAATATTCTGTAGAGGAGTAAAGAAAAAATCAAGAAATGGTATTGAAAACCGGATATACGGCATTTGAAAATAGATGTGGAGTCGGGATGAGTCAAAGTTGGTGAAGGCAATATCTAAGTTTAGGCGCAGGGCGCACAGGCGCGCTCGGTGGCGGCGCGGTACGGCGCGGCGGTGCATCGCGCGGGCGTGCATCGCTCGATAGCGCTGACAGTGACGGATTACCCCGGTAGCGCCGGTTCACGGCCGGCTCTGCAGCCCTTGTGTACTAGGGTTGGCAACAGATCTCGTGCGACGAAAGATGTTCCATTTTGGTCGACATATTTATTTGGAAGGTAGTATTAGTAGTATCTTTTAGTAATATAAACGAGTTAGCGGTCCCAGGTAAGTAAATTAACTTGACAAAAAAACATGATTGTGTTTGGTTTACTAAAGTAATATGAGAGATAAGTAAGATAAGATAAGAAGTAAGCATATTTACAGAAGTTGCGTATGTACTTAGAGATGTTACAAAAATGCACTTTTAAGAAGATGACACATTTTCTTTTCCTGCCTGTGCAAGGGAGAATTCGAAGCTGGGGTGAGCAAAAGCAGGTACATATTTTTTTTCTCAATATTTTGTCCTGGATAGGCCAACGATTATGTCGTTGGTTCTATCTTAGTTTCCACAAAAGATTATATGGATAAGTGGAGATAGAATTAACTAATCGTTTAGTCTTAACAAATCTTTACAGAAAACTTATTTAATATCGTCACAAAATATTTGTACATTGTCTGAAGTTTAGAGATGGAAACGATATGTTGTTAAATCTAAATGTTCAAAGATTTGGACAACCCTACATGTTTGTGCAAACTTATATTTGGAGTGGTATCATCAGGGTGCCTATAAGCAAGTTTGTGTATAATAATATCTGCAATAATATAGCAGCGTACTGTTGTACTTTGTCATTCCTATGATATTTCAGTTGTTTTTGTTGGTTTCGAATTATTTTACGAGAATGTAAAACTGGGATAAAACATATCCCATTCCTATGTTGTGCCAAGTAAAAAATAGCCACTCGGCTTGATCTTTAGGTTATGTATGTATGTGGCCTGTATGTGAGTGAGCTGTGTATGGGTGACCCCTTGTTAGATACCGAGTTACCTCCGTGCCTCAGAAAGCATGCTAAGTTTTCCGTCCCGGCTATCATTTCTAGATCTTTGACAGTCGTTACAGATAGTCAGTATCCCGAATGTTTAAAGAACAGTCCAACTAAGAAGTATCTTTCTCCGTACTAACTAGGTTGTGCATGCCAGATAGACAGTCGCTCTTTGTTAAATACAACTGCATTTAACAGTATGGAAATAATATAAATTCAACTGTATCCGGTTAGAATGGAAACCGACCCCAATTTAGTTCAAAAAAAGGAGATTAGTTATTGTGCCAAATGATATCGAAATCCATACAGACATGCGTGAAACAGAAAAGAGCAGACAGAGATTTTACACATTTATTCTATACTAGCTGGCGCCCGTGGCTTCGGCCACGCGATACCGAAAAAAAGTATCCCATGTGTTATTCCAGACTATAATCTACCTCTGTGTCAAATTTTATCAAAATCCGTTCAGTCGTTTTGACGTGAAAGAGTAACAAAGATCCATTTTTTTGTTTTTTTTTTAGTTGTCTCTGATGTCTTAATTATAATTGAATTTAGATAGATGCAAATATTTGTACACCAGATATGGTAGAATGAGTCTGTAATAACTGTAACATCTTTTGTTAGTACTATATCCTGACAAATAAACTTTTCTTTCTTTCACAAATCCATCCATCCCCACAAAATTTCGCATTTATAATACTTATCAATAGTAGGACGTATGGGCCATAGCTGCTGCTGACCTTATCTTCATTTCCTTTGTAAAACGTTTTTGGTGTGTGTAGGTCGTCTATTAGCACTTGATTCCGATCTATTGGCAGAGGAAGGCAAAACTTTAAATATTGTAGCTTTGGTCAGGTGCCAGAAGAATATATACACCTACATTTTTGTATCAATGATCATTTGGCTCAGACATCGTAATGTGTAGGGCAAGATACTAGTTGAGCCATGTGGCTTCGTCATATATCGTGTTAAGTTTTAAAAGATAAAGGCTTTTTTGCGGATGGTTATCATCAAATAACTTAGGTGCGGGGGGAGTGTCAGACTTTTATAGACTAAAACCCACCCATGTCCTTTCTTTGCCCTTTATGTTCTGGGGCCGCCGTATCTTTCAAATAACCCGCAACCCCGACAGGAAGGATTAGGTTGCATTTTGAAGTAACGTCTAAAGATCTAACGACCTGCCATTGATTGGTGATTTAATAGGCGTTATTCTATATGAGTCACAGTTAAAAAGTACATACTGGACGTTTGTAGGAGGTCATAGCTCAATAATAACAGACACTCGGAGAAATCTTTAGATTTAACCGCGCTTGCCAGGATTGTTTATTTGTGTATTGGTTCACGTCAAATAATCTTGTTCTTAATGCCAATAAAACTAAATGTATTAAATTCGCTCTACCCAATGTTAGAAATCTTGGTCCCAACATTGTCCTTGGCAATGAGAAGCTTAAAACTGTAGACTCGGCAGTGTTCCTGGGTATAACAGTAGATTCAAAATTACAATGGGGTCCACACATATCAAGCCTAGCGGGAAGGCTAAGTTCGGCCGCATACGCCGTCAGAAAAGTTAGACAATACACTGACGTTGACACGGCACGATTGGTCTATTTTAGTTATTTCCATAGCGTCATGTCCTATGGTATTCTGCTATGGGGCAAAGCCGCTGATATCCAGAATGTATTTGTTCTGCAGAAGCGAGCGGTTCGTGCAATTTATCAACTAGGTGCCCGGGTTTCTCTGAGGGATTTTTTTAAAGAGATTGGTATTCTCACTGTGGCTTCTCAATTCATCTTGGCCAACATTTTATATGTTAGGCAAAATATCCATCTATATAGTAAAAACAGTGATATTCACAACATTAACACTAGAAATAAGCATAAACTACGTGCTCCCTTCCACCGGCTTCATAAGGTTCATAATTCATTTGTAGGGCTTGGTATAACTTTTTATAACAAGCTACCTACTTCTTTTCTAGATTTGCCATTTAATGCATTTAAAGCTAAAGTAAAATCTAACCTTTGTTTAAAAGCATACTATTCTATTAACGACTATTTAGATGACAAGCATAGTTGGTCACTGTGTTGAACTCAAGACGATTATTATTTTTTTCTTCTCCTTCATGTTTTTTTCGCCAAATTAGATTATTGATACGTTACATGTCTTCGTCATGTAATTTTATATTTTACTTTTTTTCTTTATATACTTACTTGTTTCATTTTGTGTGTTTTTGTTATTGGCATGTGGTTAACTAGTGACCTCGAGCATTGACTGAATATAATTATTTATATTTATCTTTTTTATGCTTAGCTTATTTCTTTTGCACTATGGTCCTAGTTTATCACCTGTGACTTCTTCACTGCACGTGTAAGCGGGCACACCCGTTAGACTGGTTAATTTATTATTTAGACTTGGGTTTTCGTACATTTATTTATTTTTACATACACATAATTACATTTTTAAATATTTCTAAAAATCATAAAAAAAAACATTTAAAAATATAAAAATAGTAGCCCACCGGTATCGGGAACAGGGTCCAAGCTACCGGCGGTCAGGGCTCCAGAGAAAGGAACCTCCTAACAATACGAGCCGTGTCCAGGAGTACCGCTTTCTGTATCAAGCCCTTGATCCAGCTGCCTAACGAGAGCCTCCTCAGGTATTGGTCGAGGCTCTTGGCAATTAAGCCATTGGCAGATACGACTATCGGCACAATGATCGCTGAGTCCACATCCCACATGTCGACAACCTCGCGAGCCAAGACTTGGGTTTTATTATTATTATTATTTTTTGTTTTTTATATATAATTGGTGTTTGCTAGCTGACAAGTGACAATGAATGAATATTTTTTTATTTTTTTATATTTTTTTTTGTGATAATATAAATTGTATAAAATCTGGTTCTTCTAACCTGACAGACAGATGTGTTGCTGGGGAGTTTGTTCCGCCACTTCTTCTTCCCAGCTAAAACACTAGGAAGTGGCGAAGGGCAGGGCGTTTTTGTGGGACTGTCTCTTGTAATCTGACGTTCAAAAAGTGCTGATTATCAGCCTAATTTGAATAAATGACTTTTGATTTTGATTTTGATTTTGTTCTGTGGATGGGTAACGTTGACGTTACATATTGAATTTCCTCCGTGCCGGAAAATATGTTCGGAAATTACGTTAAATTGTTGTCACCCGGCTTTATTCGTAGATCTTTGACAGTCGTTATAGATGGTCAGTATCCCGAAAGCCTGACAACCAGTCTAGGACCAGGAGGTATCGTATAACCCAGTACTAACTGGGTTGTGGAGGTCTGTGAGGCAGTCGCTTAATGTAAAATACTAGTATTCATCTGCATCCGGTTAGACTTGCAGCCGATCCAAATATAATTAGGAAAAAGCTCAGCGCAATGACGCTTAGCTTTACATATCTTTTCCCAATTATCTTAAATCAGCAAAGAAATCGAAAGGAACCGCGCTGATTTCTTAACATTTCTTCCGAATAAATTTTTGAAGAACCGCTTAGCAAAGAAGTAGCGTCCATGAAATGATGTAAACGCGTGCGTTTTGTCGGCGAGACCCCCGTCGAGCCCCGCGGGAGACCGCTCCTGTGCACCACGCGTTAATCGCCTCTAATATGAAAATATTATCTATTACACGTTGTAAAACTGCTCAACTTTTATATGAATAGTCTACAAAAAACTGGGAAGGTCGCAAATGTGAACGACCGAGACGAAAGTGTAGAATCATCGCGTCTGATTGGTCTTGTGATTTATAGAAAGGTGAACGGGTAATCAGTTCATATTGCAACGGTTCCTAGAATTGGAAGTGTCGGTAACATATACCGCTACACCGGTAGGCTGAGAGCTGTAATCCTCTTTTTGTCCTGACAGACGTCATCTCGAAGATTGTGTGTAAGTGGCTGTTTTTTGTTTCGAGGATTTACAATTTCGTGATTCGTAACCGGATTTTGAGTGATCAAGGTAAGTTTTTGTATGACGTGATACATCTCTTAAATGCGTTTGATATTGAGAATTAAAGAGCTGTATTCAGATTTGATTTTGGCCAGTATAGCTGGCACATATCCATCTGAAGCTGCATAGTAAAAAAGTTTTTTTTTTTTAAATCACTATTTCGTAATTCTTCGCTAATTGTATCAATATTTTCCCAAGATAAAGGTCGGTTCAGATATGTCGCAATTTGTATCGCATCCTCATGATGTATCGCTCGCCAGGTGAGGGTCGGTTCACACGACGGATGTTGATGGATCATCCACCGCTCATTGTTCTCCCTAACACGCGTTTTGTCCCAGAGACAAATTTGGGGTCACTCTGTCTTTTATCTATCGTTTAATTGTACAAAAAATGAATGTCTTTATCAGATTTAAGAGGAAAAAAAATGTGATGTATTATCTCTCTGGTACTAAATAAACTCTTTTGATACGTCTGTTGGATAATAATCTCGTTCGTCCAAGTTAATTGGAATATATATATATATATACATTTAACATTCATGAGTGGTTTCATGTCAAAAGAATAGAATACTTATTTGTTTCTCCAGAATGTAGATATTCTTACTAATATTATAAAAGCGAAAGTGAGTTTGTTTGTCTGTTACGTCTTTACGCCTTAAATGGGCAAACCGATTTCGATGAATTTTGATACAGGGATAGTTTCGACCCTGGAGACGAACATAGGCTACAAAAAGTGGGGTAAGGGGGAGAAAGAGGGAAGAAAGGGGGAGAGAAAGATGTTTGTCGATCATAACGCGGGTTAAAGTTAGCCTAAAGTAACTAAGCTACGTGGACGAATTCGCGGCTGGAAGCTAGTTTTGCAATAAGATTAAAGGATTCTTGTTCATTCAACCATTTTTGCATGTGAACATGAACGCAACGTAATACAACTCCAGCTACATAATTATTTCGTCTATATGCGCTTTTTAACACAGGTGTAATGTGACCAATAAAGTCAGTGAATCTCAGGGACAGGGTTCCACTCAGAGCTCCGTTCTTTGGATATATTTACCTACAAGCTTGTCAGCATGTAAAAATTATGTTCTAAAATGTTCTCACTTATAATTTGTGGTTATAGTGCATGTCGGGTATTCCGTTCCGTTACACGGCATGTTGGAGCGGGTCGGTGGCTCGGATAATACGTCTGCCGACGCGTAGCGATACCACTCCCACACCACGACCAACTACAGTTACAGACACAAAACGTCGGCGTCGTCGCGCTACACAATTCAATATATTTCGGAGTAATTTGATGTTCATTAAAGAGACTCTGGGACCGTGAACCAGAATACAATGGTTGAATAGCCATTTGTTGTTGCCGTTGAAAGGCACAATAATAATTCCGAAGTTGTTATTCACGCGGCAGTTAGGCGCACTTACGAAACCAAAATGTCCGCGTTTGATGGAGCAGCCATTTTCTTCTTGGTGGCCTCACCGCGATGGTGGGGCTTGATAAATGTTTTTGACCGCTATTCGCAGTTTCGAAAGCTTAATTCTGATTACCTACTTTTATTTCTAACGAAATCGTCACGTACCTTGTTGACTACTCTTTCTTGTAGTTTTTTTCTCCTTCATCCAAGGGTACTCGGGTACGTTGAGGCCGCCACCAGGTGAGGGCAGGTCAGGAGCGTAGCCCGGTGGAGTGTGTTGTGGACTGAGCTCTCCGCCTCCTAGTTGAGGTAAGGCGGTCATGAACTCTGCCATAGAAGGTTGGCTGTTGATGAAGCCGGTCTCCGTGCAGGTCTCTAGCATGGGATGCGGCGCACCGGCAGTGGTTACGGCAGCCAGCCAGAACCCGTTGCCGCCGTGCTCCATTCGCGGGTGCTCCTGCCCCGGCGCCGGCCCCATCGGCGGCGTGTTCCGCGTCTTCACGGCGAAGTCCTCCTCCATATCATCGCGCACCCCCATGCCAACTCTCGTGTGTTGCTTCCCTCTGATGGCGGGGAACTCTTCGCATTTTATCTTGCGCACCAGCGGGTTAGTGTCGAGCGGCAAGGCAGCGGTGTTGCATATCTCTTGCATCGCTGTGTGTGTGCCGCGCTGCCCAACGCCTGATCATTCACGTGACGTGTTCGCCTTACGTTTGCCCGCATGCGTCATTTTTGGTCACTCATCGGGTTTATTTAAAACGGAGGTTCTTGTTTATGATTGCTGCACTGGATGTTGACAGTAGCAGCATATTATCTGGAACAGATTATTCGTTATTTAATCTGGGGAAAAAGAGTTAATATACAACGGGTTTAGTGACAAATCAAGTTTGACTCAAAAAAATGCCAAGTTGTATTTGGAATGCAAAGGGAACATGTTGAACTATAACACATAATTTTTCTAAAATTACGAATGTTCATACACTTGGTTGCAATAAAATAGAGCAGTAGACTAATGAAGGAGAAAAAGTTAATCTACTGAAAAGTTCGCAAAACTTGACGTACCAGTCAGGGCTGATTTATTTTAATCAAGGGAACTAAGTACACAATAAGCCGGGCGATGCCTCATCGTCCTCAATTTGACGCAAATAGAGAGGCGCCAAATTAAATGTAACGGGAGGAGGCTGTCTCGCGGTTATTTCGCAATTATCCGCGGACATTCGACATTACGCGGCGTTGTCAAATCATTTGTACGTTGAAGCCGTGATGAACCCGCGAATAATGAGCGAACCAAATTGTTTATTATAATTTAGAGGCCTCATGAATTGTTGCACGTGACCGACGACAATGAAGCTATTACATTTTTATGAACACCACTGAAAATTATGAAAATATAATGCCCAGATGTAGATAGAATAAAAATTATGTAATCGTATATGGTTTATATAGTATAATTCGTAGTAGTGTCATTGATAATGTTATATATATGTCGTTACAGCACTATTACGTAACTTCAATGGAGTCAGTATCAAACGTGATATGTACGGTAAATAATGTGGGATTCCATAAAGTACTGCTAGTTTCCTCGTCATTACAAAGAAATACATATAAGATGATAAAAAGATCCTCTTTAGTTCCTGTTAAATACTCTTGACGTCTTGACGTTCAAAAGATTGGCAAGTGCTATCTATACATACGTGCAGCTACGTAACGCTGAAGGGAGGTCGAGGTTGCGGACGTGTGGCGTCACTTTTATAGCGCACATGTTGTGGGCTACCACCAACCAGCCCCAACCGAACGAGATGTAAACTCGAAAATGTTCGCAACGCCGATCGCGCTGTTGGCTCAACGTCAATTAAAATTCAAACCGCGTTCGGAATACGATTTTTTCCACTGGAATTTGCGGTGCGGCCCGGAGAAATGGCGGGAACGCGCCTTTTTGTTTTATTTTATTTTTTTGAAAATGGAACGGCTGGCGGTTAAACCTATTTTAATGCGTATGGGTTGCTGTGTGTTTTGAATTAAAAATGTTGTGTCTGTTCTCTTTGCGCGCGGATGGACAATGAAATGTAATTTCCTTTTCGAGAATGCTGTTTTAATTTGTACGTGTGTTGTACGTGTGTAGGAAATTGTACATGCTGGTGACTGTGGTACCCATTTTGTTTTTTTTCTGATTCTTCAGTTTACTTCCAAGGCCACTGAGGACCTCATATAGTCATAGTTCATAGGATCCTTGTTTTTTCAAGTGTTTTATTTATATTTTTTCCAAAAAGAACCCAACAAAAGTAAATCTATTTCTCCCTTACAAAACTCAATTTACAATTCCCGCAACTAACTCTTTCACTAAACCAGGGCTTTTAAGAAAGCAAAGGAAATTTTAAAAGTCCCCTTTCCCCTTGTTTCCCAGCAGGGTTCCGCAGGTTTTACGCCGCGTTTCACTTTACCGGCGCCCTCAAGGGGCCCCCTTAAAAAAGCATAAAACGTGAACAGAGCCTACTTATGAATTTGTTTATGGCCCCATTTTTAGAAGATGTCGTCTTCAAAATCTGGCAGCTTACGAAATAACAATATTCCTAATTTAATGCCTCTAAATCTTTATTGATACGAGCAGTTTATGTTAGTCATAAAAATAGGTGAAATTATAAACCTAGGAAGGTTATTTCTTAGGGTACATTTTTTACTTTCCCACAACATTCAACCGGCGGTGACTTAATTATTTGTCTATTCATTTGATTATTTCCACCAGTTCGCCAAAAGTGTTCATGATAACTGTCCGTATATATACGATGTGTCGATCATGGACTAACGATATTCTAGATACTTATGTAACCAATGTTTTAATATACTATTACGCTACACTCCTGGGTCTAATTCACTTCCCCGCTTTTTGGCAGCCATTTTGAGATATTCTCTATGCGTGTACAATAAATAATCATATCTCTCAAAGTGTTGGTCTTACTGAGACGACAATAGGTTTATTCAGAGGGCAACAATATTGTCTACAGTTTAAATTAAGAAATAATGAGCTTACATTTTCGTAACTTTAGAAATCAAAATTAAAGTCCAAAAAAATGCAAATCAACGCAAGTTTACTAAACTTTTTTGTGAAAAAAAGGTAGTTTTTTGAGTACCTACTAGAATGTTTGTTATGTAAGTACATAGAATACCGCTAGTCAGTGACCAGACATATTGTATATATTTAAAAAATCTCAGATATAAAAAGTTATTTAACACTCTTGTTTCTCGTTATTTCTTTTATTAAAAAAAAGTAAGAATGTATACAGTCTTGCTATTCAACTACGACCACAAACCGTAATTTTCGAAACTACAATTAATTTCTCTATACAATGTAGGTTACAATAAAAAGTCATGTAATAAAGCAAGGGATAAGCAGCTATTATCGTCAATTTAGTTATTTATACATGGTGTAGAGTAAATAAGCCGACATCTGCGTGTCGGCGTCCAAACTAGTGGTTAGGGTCCAATTTGCTGGCCGTAACGATTTCCTCTTCGGGGAATCGAATGGCGTGCGTCCGGATGCCGCCCACCTACATACATACATACGTAGAAACGTGTATACTGCTGTATAGCACAGTAAAACAGGCCTTAGTTGTGGTTCAATGTACGAAATGCTCGAAGAAAGCTCCAATTATTGTTGATTTAGCATGTCATGTTTGAGGTTGTGCAAGACGGTATGTAATTCTGGTTCGTGTTCGTGCACAATGAAGTAAATTACTTTACGTTTTCTGTAAGAAAATATCGTTTACCTTTTAATGAGAATATCATAGCCTAGACAAAGAGACATTTCAGTGCGAAAAAGTAGAAAAGAAATATAACTGATAAAAACCACAGGAAAAGCTTATTTATGCCAATCCTATTAAAATTCATTTTAGGAATAAGTTTTAATAGGATTGAAAACTAAAATATTAAAAAAAACGTATGCACAAAAACGGCGAAAGATAGTGAAAATCTCAATAAATTGTTTAATTTCAGTTTTATTTAATTTGTCATCACCAGATTACTTTGACAATGTATGTATTCTATTAGTGTCTGCCCGAGGCTTTCGTCGATGGCTTGGTAACTTGTACTACCGGGGAAGAAGTCTCCTAGGTCAGATTATTAACTATTTGTGTTCTTATTTTATAAAAATCCGTTAAGTAGATTTTGTGTGAAAGACTTACAAACATCTACATCCAGAGCTCACAAAGTTCACATTCAGAATATTATTGTAGGAAGAAGATATTTTTATCTGCTGCCACATCACTACATCTTTTTTTAAACACGAACGTTCTCTCAACATCTTAACAATTTCCAGTATACCCATCGACAACAGCACAAGTACATCTCAGCCCGTTATTGCTCATTATTAGCCAGTTCTCACGCGACACGCACGTACAATCAGCAACAACAATTGACCGCCTGCTTGCTTATTTGTCAATCTGTATTATTGGTGTATGTTTGTATGTCTGTACCTAGTAGTTTACTAGGAATGCAGCTGGCCTCGGTTAAGTGATTAGGGCTTGAGACAATTGATGTCAATAACTTGGTAGGTTGAAGAGGAAATGTTCTGTTCTTACTGTGGGATTTTAATAAGCAATTGATTGTAAGTAGTATAAAGTTAACATCTACTGTGATTATGTAATTAAAAAACTTGTGAATGATGATAGTATTTGCCTGATTTATTTACTTTTATTCTGACACAAAGGAAATCAAAACCAGTTTTTTTATAGCAACCCATTTAGTGTATTTTAAAGGCCTCAAATTAACTCTTTAATGTAACTTAGTGAGTATAGTTCCTCCATGGTAAAAACATGTGAATACCAAACCAATTCCTAAGAGACCAATTCCTAACCCAAAGAAATTCCTAAGAGAAATGAGATATAGTGGAGTAAGCACTTTCAATGAGATTTAATATGACCAAAAATCCAAAGAGTACTTGAGAAATGAGTTTGTTTTGAAGACATGTGATAATAATTCCTAAGTAGCAAGAATATAAAACATAAAAAAATAACACGATGCAAAATAAAACAGTGCTCGCTAATAAGCTAAAAACATGTAATTTGCAAACGGAAGCTTTGTAATTACTGCGTCATTTAGACAAGCTATTATGTGTAGACGCAGAATTTTGTGAGGCGTAGCGTTAACTATGATACTGGGAACAATGTGGGCAATGATTTGTTGAAGACATGATATAAAGTGAGAACAAGCAAACACATACTTATTTCATGTGATTCATTCCCAAACTTACTTTTGTTTGGGAATGTACTTACGAGGAAAATTGATTCCTGAGACGACAATATTATTGTTTAAGGAAAAGTTCAAAAAATAACTTTATTTTGCAGTTAAAAAAAATGGGCTGTTTGCGGCAGAATGATGTCACGTTGATAAAAGAGAAAGGTCCTATGTATTAGGTTCTGAAGAAAAGTTTGACACACAAACATTGACTGAAAAATCAGGGAGAAATAAAGTTTAAAGGACCACAATCTTGTAAAAATTAAGAAGAGAACAAGAAATGAAAACTGAAATTGTCTTTAATTAAATCTTTACTGTTATTTATTGATTAACCAAACAAGTATTTTTTTTAAATACCTTTCCTTACTCGAGAAATGTTTTCTATATCGCAGATGCGTTAACAAACATTTAAACTCATACACAAACAGCTTAACCCGGAACAACTATCATGGTTATACAAAAATTTGTTCCGTGCGGGGATCGAACCCGCGACACATAGCGCAGCAGTGCCGTCAAGTGAGCTCTTACACAAACTAGTTAGTCGCACACTTCTATTTATACCATAAAAATCCCGTCATATCATTGACGTTCTATTCCAAGAAAAACATAGCAATTTAACATACGACACCGAGTGAAACTACTACTCGTAAGAAAACTAAAAGGTAGTACAGCACCATTAGAAATTTCCCTATTTCATGTGATATTAACTTTCTATTTTCTTCCAATCTGACCATGGTTAATAGGCAAAGGAATAATTATTTTTTTGTTGGCTTGCTTATTATACTAGTTATGTTATGTATGTACTTGAGAGCGTAAGTAGTGGTACAAAAAGCGGTTGACATGAAAACCGACTTGAAGGCTGCCATTTCTTAGTAAATATTATCGTTTCTCTAGGCTGGGTCACAAATAATTATGTGATGTCACTTATATTAGAACTAAGAGTGTTTGGTAGATATGATTGTGTGTGATAAATGCAGTGTTTGATTTTTCGCAACAAAATGTTTACTATGTATTTTTTAAAATCTTTATTTAAAGAGTTTTTTGACTAATGCAAATATGTCCTGTCTCATCCTGTCTGTATAAAAATATTGATTTATAATTAACTTAACATACAAATAAACATAAGATACATCATTAATTCAATCTATGCTCTGGGCCTATTCTTCAAAGAGAAAATACCCATATTTATTGTGGGAATTATTATTTGTATTTCTTTAGGGACGGTTTATACAAAAACTATGTACAAAAAGACCAGACCACAAGAAGGGATGAAAAAAGATAGGTATCCCCTAACGATGACTGTTATTATTATCAACAGAGTTACCATTATATGTAACTGTTTGTTTGTTACGTCTGCACGCCTAAATGCCCAAACCGATTTTCATAAATTTTGGTACAGAAATAGTTGGGATTCTTTGGACTTTTTTAAGTGAGATAAATGGGAGAAAAGGGAAAGAAGAGGAGAAAGATATTTTTTTTCGATTATCACGCTGGTTAATGTTAGCGTTAGCCCAAAGTAACTATGCCACACGGACAAAGGCGCGGGCGGAAGTTAGTTAATAATATAATATCATCTTAAATAATAACACAGAAACTCATTTTAGTTTACTTAAGAATCTACTTGTAACAGTTCAATAATACACACATCTTGTACAAACTAGATTCAAGTTCTTGGTGGACAGGTTATCATATCAGAATAATCACCCAGAATGCACCTGCGTTCATTATTAAGTGGAAAGTTTATAAAGAATTTCGACGTTAAGATTACATCATATCGTTTTAGATACATATTCCAACTATATAATATATCTTCAATAAGAACAGTATGAATCCTTTTTTTTTTTTTGGGGGTGGGAAATCATCCAATGACTTCCCCCGCTCTGGGCGGAGCGTGGGGGCATGTCAGACTTGTACTGACTAAAACCCACCCATGTTCCTTCTATTGCCCTTTACGTTCCGGGGCCGCGGTATCTCTTTCGAAAAACCCGCAACACAGTATGAATCCTTCAGATTTACATTACATTAAAATCTGATTCCTAATTAATTGTGATTTTATCATTGTGAAACTGACACTCACACCTTTTTGCTTTTATTACAGTACAACATGGCATTTTTATAAGCTCATTAGTTTGGAATGATCTGAGTTTAGAATAATAAGGTTGTAATGCAATGAACATTTGTAATTCAGAATTAATTAAAGAATTAAACCTGGAATATATTATAAAACCCCAAGCTTTCGGTAAAGTAACACAATTGGTTGGTTGCAATTGAAGTTGAATGGAGAAATCCAAGTCTAACTTTTCTAAATTACTCAATAGCAATTATCGTTTCAAAATAATTTTGCAGTATATTGAATCTTTTATAACCAATTCGTGTAGAGATCTACTTCAAATGATAACAAATCACTTCAATGACACTTCACTGGAATGTGTGTAAAAGGTATATTATAGGACAGCCCATTAAATTGAGATTAATTTATTTAAATATAGAAGAGCAGATCAATAGACCAGAAAAAGAAACTTAAAACAAAGAAGGATTCTCTTCTAAAACCCATGATCCCGATATTAGGTAATAAATAAAGTTTAACAAGGCCAATATGAGGGTGTATTGTGACAAAGTGTGTGGAGTTGGTGTGGCGGAAGGTATGCATCATAATTCTGCTCGTAAACGTCGCGGGAACATCAGCGGGATGGCGGGACCGCGGGACCGGGACAGGCTGTGATTCGTGATGGATCGCGGGAAGGGAAACCGTGATACATTGGAAAACTGCTGCGGGAAAATTATATGAGGTCGTGATTAATGCACAGGAAACGTATGTGATGTGGGTGAATGTAATATGTCTGTTTGTTCTTTTTGGCATGATTACCGAAAGGACCAAGATTATTTGGAACTCTGCGTAACTACGCATAGAGTTAGATTGATTCGTAAATCAGCATGCATTTGGGAAAAATATAAACTTTTTAACGACATGAATGAATTGATTTTTCAAAGTATGAAAGAAATTTTTATTAAGCTGTTTAATAGCGTATAACACTCGATGTATTAACAGTAAGTTTTTAATCCGTGGCTGGTTAAATAATATATTTGCTGTTTCCCCGGTTACACTGGAAGCTGACCCCAACATGGCTGGGAAAAGACTAGGCAGATGATGATAAGCATTAATCATATTGATGAGAACACAACATCCCAACATCCATAATAGGCGTAATAATATACGCGTACTCTTAGGTGCATCTGATGGTACACCCACATTTGGCCATTTATGTTGAAGTACTATTGTCCCAATCGGGCACAAACCCAGACTAGTCACTAAGAATTCTTAATAGAAAACCCAATAACACTTTACCAGTTCCGGGAATCAAACTCAGGACCTCATACTCAGCAGTCGTACGACCACTAGACCAATGGGGCATTGAAGGGGTTTAATGAGAAGACGAAACGATTACTATTTAGAAAATGCAAAGTTATTTTGTACTAGCTGGCGCCCGCAGCTTCGCCCGCGTGATGGTCGAAAAAAAGTATCCTATGTGTTATTCCAGACTGTTATCTACGTCTATGCCAAATTACATCAAGATTCGTTCAGTCGTTTTGACGTAAAAGAATAACAAACACCCATCGAATCAATCGAATGTTTGTGAGGATGGATGGATGTATGGACATCCATCCATCCTCACAAAGAATTCACATTTATAATATTAAATAGGATAATTATAGTAGGATGAATTTTCTAACCTCTTTTAGATAGGTCTATCTTCATTCAGATAAGGAAAAAAAGTAAATGATATGTATTTCTGGCGCCAGTTTAATGTATTTTTAGAGATGACTATGTATAAGAATACTTGGTAATGTAAAGGTCGATGTCCTTTTAATTACTCTGTATATAAGACATTGAAAATGTAGGTACACCATGACATTATGTTTGAGACTGTATCATATACCGACTTAGTTACGTCTGTAGCGTAATGATTATGTTTTACAATCACAGTAGTTATATGAGTTTTTAGAACGGTTTGATAAGAAATTAGGTTTTCGGTTTGGTAAGAAATGTTTCACGAATGAATATTTGTTGTAAATGTTTCAATATATTAAAAAAAAAAAAACAAGTCATGATGATCTAAATCGTCTTCAAATGACGAGGAAATGGAATTTATCAAAAAAAATATTACAAAAAATATCGGTCTTTTTCTTTAGAATTGTGTCAGAATACAATCGTATGCATTTTCAACATCCGTGAAGAATAAATTGAGACTATCAAAAGGTACCTACGTACTTAATGTTATCCTCTACTTTTTCAATACTTTTAGTAACATGTGTTTTTTGTAATTACGTTTACAAACACAAAATACAAATAAATGCTAACTTCCCTTCTACATTAGATTACACAAAACTTTTGTATTACTCTCCTAATTATTGTAAGAGTCGTCGGAAGAGTTCCATCGTGATTGAACCGGTGATGGATCACGGAAGGGGTGTGAGCATCAACCCTCGGTTATTACTTAACATCGGTATACACTTACAAGTACTGTCTTACTCTTTATACTGTTGTGGGAATATTCGGTAGAATATACAGTGTGTGGTATTTCTTTTTCAGGAACTGAGGGAATGGTTTTTGTAAAACAAAAGGAAATTGTTGTTGAAGTTCAAAGTAGTGCTTAATTAATACGTATCTTCTGTTTTTGATTACGTGTAAAGTCAGCCCAAAATGGATTTTCTATTTAACCGACTTTAAAAAAGGAGGAGGTTCTATGTTCTACCGTATTGTTACAGACGATGAAAAAAAAATTATGATAGACGCTCTATAATTCAGTTTTTTCTTCTATGTCTATATCAATGATCTGCTAATCTTTTAGAAACAATGGAAAATGAATACTCGATAAAAAATTGTGCGATATCGTACCTAACTAATAATACCATAACTAAAAATGTTTTTTTTCGGAAATCAGTTAAATTTTCTTTACTAAAGTGTATTCAAACAACTAAATAGAAAATTTAAACTTTATTTATGAGAATAGGGTTTAAAACTAGCCAGTTTATGCCATCATGATAGTTGCATGACGTCTTTAAATACTTAACACAATATGTTGATGTTTGCCAAATTACTTATTAGATCATTTAGGTAGGTATAGTACGGCCAACGAGAAGCGATACGAAAGGTCATTAACCTAAAGAACAACTGTGGCGTTGACAATCTAATATTTAGCTCTTTCCATCTTGTGCCTTTGTCGTAATGTCTCATTCTCCCGGCAAAAACATGACAACGTTAAGACGGGTTCGCCAACATTCGGGCGGCCATTTTAGATGGGGTTTTAGCATGGGTTTTGTTTACATTTCGTATCGCTTCTCGTTGGCCGTGCTATAAATAATATGTGCTAGGTAGTAGCTACATGTAAAATAATACTGGTATTCATTTGCATCTGGTAGGACTGGAAGCTGACCCCAATGAAGTTGGTAAAAGGATAGGCAGATCATGAATTTCTGTCAAGTCTGAATAGTTTTTTTTAACGATTAGTCTTCTAGAACTACTTATACTTTTATACAGTGTATCATCTAATCTAAGTATAAAATTCTCGTGTCACAGTGTTAGTTACCGTACTCCACCGAAACGGCTGGACCGATTCGAACGAAATTTTGTGTGCATATCGGATAGGTCTGAGAATCGGCTATTTTTCATACCCTTTTCTAGAAAAGGAGCTGACCAGATGGTGAAACAGCACAGAGCTATGTATAGCAGTAGATATGTACATATGTAATAGATACATATTTTATCATTTCTAACCATGGCCTCACTTGCTTGGACCTGGATATTAAAATATTAGCGCTGTGACATGGCTGCCCTGTTGCAGCACCATGCTGAGATAGAGGTCTTTTGGCCTCTTACAAAAGTTATTTAATTAATTGTCTTTTTTACATTTTTTTATTGTTCTTATTTTATATTATTGTGTTTTATTCTCTTGCCATGTGCGAGTCTAATAAACAGTTTTTGTTTCTTTTCTTTTTATTAACTTCTCTCTATATCCAACACCAAACAATACCAACTCCCCACAATATTCTTTAGCAACACAACACATGGTACACTTGTTTATGTTGCAATATACATTCGGAGCACGCACTAACAGTCGGAAGGCTTGTTATGTACATTATATTAAGTGTTTTATTGAGGTTCTGTTGTGAATATTACTACGATTATACCATTTGTTGGAATTCTCGGTTTGAGACAGATAAAACTCAATTCTATAATATATAAGATAAAAGTCAATTCTCCTATTTTATCCTTCTATAATACTTACTACTATTATAAAAGTAGCGTAATAGTAGTAAGCGAAAGTGAGTTTGTTTGTTACGTCTTCACGCCTAAATGGCAAAACCGATTTTTATGAATTTTGGTACAGAGATAGTTGAGACCCTGGAGACGGACATAGGCTAATTTCAAGGTACGAAGCTAAAAATTGGCATTCAGACCAATTATCACTAAGAGGGATGAAATTTGATATGGGACTTTTTGCAGTTTCAAGGTAGGAAGCTAAAAATCAGTACCTACACACACTCTTTGTTACCAACGAAAAATAACTGTAAATCAGGAGACGAGAACTGTGTTACCCCGAATTTAACGCGAGCGAAGCCGCGGGCAAAAGCTAGTAATATTATGAATGCGAATGTTTCTGAGGATGTATGGATGTTTGTTACTCTTTCAAGCGAAAACTACTGAATGGATTTTAAAGAAACTTTATAATAATATAGCTTAGCTTATACATCAGAATAGCACATAGGCTACAATTCATAAAGATATATCTATCACCACTCGTAACCGCGGGGCGCAGCTAGTAGGTATTTAAAAACTTTCAAATGTAAAATCTTGTTTCTGTCAATCTTAGATGCATGTCAGTTAAGATATGAGTAGGTACTTACCCACCTTCATAATATTCGCCGCACAATGTCGTATTTGTTCTTTTTAGATCATTGCGTTTTCTCGACATCCGTGTGTCACTAGCAGGATTCAGCAAAATACCAGCGTCAGGTATTTTACCTGGCATTATGCTGAGCTGAACTCTTATTTGACAATCTTGAGACACACACCGCCGAGGAGAGGACAACCGTTATAAATGTATGTGATGTGTCTAAATGTGTATGGGTCGATATAACTTCTATCAATTTATTTTTTGTATGTCTTTTTTTCTCCGTTTGATATTTTTTGTTGCATAAAATAAATAATTTATCTGTCTATCTGTACAAAGTTGTAGATAACTAATGAAAGTACTGAATATTACTCTAACGAAAAGATAGACTGTATTGAAGGACAAACTTAACTTTGCCGTTGGTAAACCGTTGTACCCGTACATACAAACAGGGGACAACGTTTGTCTACAAACCTCATTTGTAGGGTTCCATACCTCAAAAAGAAAACAACGGAAACCTTATTGGACTACTTTATTGTCCGGCTGTCTGTCAAGACAATCTCGGGAATGCGGAAAGGTACTTATCCGGTTGACGGGTTGTAATTAAAACCATATTCGAATGCGGCTCATTTGTGCTGTGAAAAAAATCAAACCTAAGTGTACTTATTCAAAGTATATGGCTGTTCATGTCGCAAATTTGTGCGGAACCCTCGGAGCACGAGTCTGACTTGTTTTTGTGTTGCATCTACAAATTTACAGTTTTCGCATTTTACAAGCGCTCTATGATTTTGTTTCTGGCCAAATTTCAGGATTGTAGGTCAACGGCATAAGTGACCATATCTTTTGATTGTTTAGACTTAGAAGGTTGATTCTTTCACAACTCTAAGTACCCACAAACCTGCCGGGGTTGTGGGCTGTTCGAAAGAGATATCGCGGCCCCGGAACATGAAGGGCAATAGAAGGAACAGGGGTGGATTTTAATCTGTACAAGTCTGACATACCCCCCGCTCCGCCCAGAGCGGGGGAAGTTATTTGGTGATTTCCCACTCGCAAAAAAAGGACCCACAAACCTCAGTATTTGGCATTAATTTAAACACGATTCCTTGACAAATTCTTGAGGTAAGCGGTTTTGATAGACGGACAACAAAGTGATACTATTAGGGTTTTGTATTTTTTCCTTGAGGTACGGAACATAAAAAACCTTAAAAAATAAATAGTTATAAATAGGTAGCACCTTCGTCATAAAAAGGTTTGAGGTTATTTAGCTTAAACATAAAGATCAACTTCATACATATACACATACATAACAAAGTTAAAATAGAAGACACGGGACTTGATTGATTTTAACATACACACACGCTAATAAATTAAGGTGCAAAGAGTTACACGAAAAAATTCTTTCAATCAAGCGTTTACTACGGTTAGTACTAAAGGAAAAGTATACCACATTCCTTTTATCTAGAAACAGACAGAATTAAATGATAAAAACTTACACTTTTATCTTTCACTTTTTTATCTGGTCAATTTAATATTGAGCCTTTTTAGTTCTTACTTTAAACAAAAACAAACAAAAACACACAGAGCAAGAGAACCAAGGAAACGTCACAAACTAAACAAATGCACACAACTCCTGACTAATCCCGTGCTTCTATGCAGCTCACAAAACACATATATACTTCATAAAACTCGGAATACATTCACACGTCGGCAAGGCGTACCGAGTAGCGACGGCGGGTGGGCGTGTCTGAACTACGACCGCCCAGAGGACCGCCTACTAGCATCGCCTAGATACAAAGCCTTGGAATATTCAGCTGAATTATACCTAGGATAAGTGGGAATTAGTTTTGAAAAGATAATGGTATAATACTGGTTTTAAAAGTTTGCGAAAATAAAGAAACACTTTTCGTAGATTTGTTCAGTAACTATAGATATTTTTTTGGATGTAACAGAACCTATAATATCTAAATGTGTATTCACTAAAGGAACAAGATAAATAATTCTTTAGAAGCAAAAGAACGACGCCTCAGAGTATCTAAACGTTTCAATTTAAACCTTTTTACAACAATATTGAAACCCTGTCAGACTTCATTCTGATTGTGCTATCTTTATCCTAAGCAAGACTTAAAATATTATTTTACACACTGCGTCTACTTTTCTTGTTAATCTTTCTCTTCACAAGTGTGCTGGAAGAGATATCTTAATAAAATAATTGATATTTTGTGCTCTGTATGTTTTTTTTCGTTATGTTTCATGTGTACATAAATAAATAACGTTTGTATGTAAGTATGGATACATAGTATTCTGGAATGTTGAAACAAAAGCATGTACGCAGAACTTTAATAGTTATCTAGAATTCTACATGAATCTGCTACGCTAGCAGCAGGTATGGTACGCGCGGGACCACAAGCAGTTTGTTTATTAAATGAATATTTTACTTTCCAACCTTTTATGTAACTTCTTAGGTTATCCACAACAGCTTGGCCTTACCGACCTTACCAAAAGAAAACTGCGTTTTTAACAAATAAACTGTTGTTGCATACTCAACTAATGTCAAGAGTAAAACGTAACGAGTAAAACTAAAGCTGAGAAGAATAAGAGTGCCTTGTCCTACATTGGTTTATTATCAATGCTACCAACACCTTAAGGTCAAGTACAAATTAAAATTAAAGAAATAGTTCTAGGCTGAATTATATACTAGTGCAGCAAGTATTATCTTAATAAATAATAATAATGTAGCAGTTTGTCTACGTACACTGCAGCGTAGGCCTTTGCTACGAAAAGGCGTAGAGGTCCTTTGCTACGAAATATTGGTGATGATCTATTGAATTGATTATTTTTCTTTTGTTTTGATAAAGTTTACTATATATTTAGTTATCAATATTCCTTGTTCGTAAGAAAAACCCGTTTATTCTTTAACCTAAACATCAGCTTGATGTAGAAAAACTTTTGATAAAGATTTAACAATCTGAACAAATAGATAATTCTGTTTTGAAGAATCAAAATGAGCATACCTAAACTTGTAAAGCTATACTTAAAAAAAAACAATCATAAATTAATTAATCGAGTAGATACCGGTAGAAATCTATATATATCTAAACTAATATTATAATCTAAACTAATATTATAAATGCGAAAGTAACTCTGTCTGTCTGTCTCTTCTTCACGCCTAAACCACTGAACCGATTGTAATGAAATTTGGCACAGATATAGTCTGGGACCCGAGAAAGGACAAAGGATAGTTTTCATCCCGGAAATCCCCCGGGAACGGGAACTATTAATCCACGCGTACGAAGTCGCAGGCAAAAGCTAGTATACATATATATATCAGGTAGATAGTATATTATTACTACAAATAAACAAAATTATTGTGGAATCATTTCACCAAAACAAAATAAAATAAATACTACTAAATAGGGTAAATTTAAGTTAAAGTAGGTATAACTGAAAAAGTATACAATGATAATACCTGTCGAGTAGGTACAATTATGATAACCTGACAGTTGATACCTAAGCCACCATTCAATAAATAATTTATAAGTGCATGTTAAATTGATTAAGTCAGATTAAAATACCTTCGGAATTAACTGTCAACTGTACTATGTATAGATAGTTTGATATATGATACTTGGCTCAGTTTACATACTTGGGTAGGTATTTAAAATTCTAGGTTATTTTCAGCATTTACCTTTCTTTCGGAAGGTATTTTCATATTATTTCTTTACCAATTACTACATAAATAATATTTAAATATACTTACACCTCAACACGACGTAAGACCACTAGGTACAGTCAACACAAAAATCTCAGTCATTATCCAACAAACACAAAACACAGCACTACACTTCAACTTGTGTATTATTACATGTATTCACACACAGTTCTCGTCGTCCATAAAACACTAGGCACGAACAGTCAGCAAAAAAAGTGATTCAGTAGAAAATTGTTATCAGCGTTACTATCGGAATGTCAGTGTGGCGTGGTGACTGTCAACTGTCTACTAAACGAATCGTCACTGCTTGCTTGCCGCCATGCCCACTTCCATACAATATTCATTTACCATACAACTTATTATACAACATCACACAAACCAAATTCTACCTCAGCCAGTCGGCAGAGAGCTTTAAGTTCCAATCCGCTCGTTTGTTTGTTACGTCAATATGCATTAGCAGCGCTTCTATAAAATATATTTGCTGCACTGCTCGCACTATAGGACGAAGTAATGTTTCGTCTCTTTCATTCCATGTTTGGAATGTTAGTTTTAAAATAGATGATTGTTTTTAATTTCAGGAATATATATATGGGATATTTCAGATGAAGCATTTAATTGTGTAGCTTTTGTAGTACTTCGATCCTGGGTATTGCAAGTAGGAATACGATATTTTGAAGAAATAAAAGTTGTTGTAGAGCGCATCGCCTACCGGCCGAATAGCGCCATCTCATTTACTCTCATATTTCTTGTTTGTTTCACGTCCCGCGATTGGGCCAATAGCATTTACGGAGCAACCCACCTTACGGCATATAAACTACCGCGGAATATTGTACTCTATCGCTTGTGAATAAAGTTTAACTTTTTACCATTTAATTCCGAGTTACCGGCGTTTGTCACGCAAGAGTTCTAATTTTAAATCAAGTGTAGGCGGAGCTCTCGTGTCGGAGCTTTTATATTGAAAAACAAAATGTCTTTAACGAAAACCTGTTTTGAGAAACTTAAGCCTTTTATGTACGGAAGTTTTAAGTTTAGCGTTGGCAGAGAGATAGAACCTTTTGGTCCGGACCTGTGCGGAGCTAGTCCCGCTGAAATAAAGTAAAAAACTTTAGTAACCGGCTTGTCGGTATTTTCCTTTTGTTTGATTTTTGTTTTGTGAACGGGACATTGCATGAGAAATGCAATGCAACAATATGGCGTCGTATTCATTTTTACTGTACGTATGCAATTTTCATAGATTATTGAGCTTTGTGAAAGATGAATACAGATAACGATACGTATTATTCTGTATTCCGTTTGCGATTTGTTTGAATATTGATTTTTTTCTACGCTCTATATTTTTCTTATCTTCATTCTCAGTGGCTGATATCTGGTGGGTGCAAGTAGTGGGTAGGTACAAGAGGTTCGTCTGGCGTCTGTTCGGCGGGTGAACTCATTACGGTTGTCGGTCAAGGCCTCGAGGTCGCTGCGGTGGGTGGCCGCCTTAATTACACCCTACGATTTAGGACTTCTTTCTCGTGCATTGTTGCTCGTGGCTACTCGTACATTCTTGTGGCTACAGACGTGTGACTATCAAGATGGGCTTGCTTTTTGAGTTACACAACTTTATGTGTGCGCAATGTTCATGAGGGAATTTAATTTTTGGTGTAAGAATATACCTTGACTTTGACTTCGTTTCTTTCCTAGTCAATGTTAAGGTTGAATTTGAAGAGTAATTCAAAACTATTTACTCATACTTCTAGAAAATTAAATACGGATCCTGTAAACCTGGCTAAATATCTAAAACAAGAATGTATAGTCTACAAAGTTAAGTAACTACCTTAAAAGGAAAAATCGGAACCCTTATGTCTCTGTCTGTCTCGGGAACGCTTGGAGGTATCGAATTGAAATTAAAACCATATACTCAAATCTGTATTTCCTTTGTGCTGTGAAAAATTAACATCTAAGTCTACACAGTTAAAAGATATGGGCTGTTTATATCATAAGTTTGTACGGATCCCTCGTTGCTCGAGTCTGATTCTCTCTTGACCGGCTTTTTAATATAAAATTACTTACACATTTTTCTATATTAACCCTACCACAGCGCCATATTTTATATGGTCGCTTACCATATAAACTTAATGTGCGTACACCCAGCAGAGCCTTCAGGCACTGGCTTTGTGTATCGTTGAATATTCACGAGAAGACTTAAAAGGAATAATTAAATGACGTTAAAAACTTATTTAAATATTCCACGGAGCTACGAACCGCGGTCATCAGCTATTCAAAACCTGTTTTACTCATTAGTTGAGTACGTATATTTGCTATTATTATATCTAGTTACTGTGAAGGAGTATTTTTATGGTTTGCCTATGGCTACTACTTGCTAGAAGTTAACAAAAGAGGTTATTGAAAACGTTAATATGCATTTAAAGAAAAAATAAATGTTTTACTTAACTTGTACGAACTCTATCACAATCAAGTAGCAGTTTTTGAATTGAAATTCAATCGACAGTTCTTTACTTACAGAGCGCTTTCAGACTAGCGTATTTTGTGTTTGCACTTGCGTACGCGCGTTCACGCACGCCAGTCTACGCGCTTCAAAAAATGAAAAGCGCGTACGGCGTAATGTTCACGACGTCAGCGCGCGTAGGCGTTTCTTACGGCTTATACTCATAAGACGTTCAAAACAAGAAAACGCTCCTACGAGTCACGCGTGAAACAAAAACGAGGTTATATTAAGTTGATCTGAAACCATTTTTTTTTTTTTAATTGAGAATGAACTCACTCTTGACCTCGATCTCGCCTGATGGTAAGCGACAGATGAGGTCTACGATGGAGCGAGCGAGCCCAGAAGATGCCTATTGACTCTTGTTTTGAAGGCAGACGGGATTACGGGCATAGATTAAAAATACAACACCCAACCTACACATTACTGTGAAGAAAAAAAGGCAAGAGAGTTCTATTTTCTTCATTTATTCAACTTTTTCCAATATTGCTATATTTATTTGTTGATTCTTTGTGTTACATAAATATACCATACGTGAGTTATGTTTTTTTTATTATTGCTGTAATATTGAATCCACAAGTACTGTTCACTCCAGTAAAAAGCCTATTTAATACTCTTTAACCAACCAACTTCAGAGATTCTTCAGATCAGACCTTAGCACTTGGTTTGCTGTAATGTCCTAAATGACCTTAAAAATCGCGATAACCAAAATGTGACACGACGTATATACCTCGATTTGAAAGAAGAAGTCAGTAGTATTCCTCAGAATGGCCATTATGCTATCAATGATAGATTTATGGCCAAGAAACCGCACCATAGAGTACACACTGTACTAAGTAACCAACCCAAGAATACACGTACTTAAGTGAAAAAACGCATCAATAACGTTGAACGTTTATAGTAATTGTAAGTTAGTGTTAGATCGTGATCGGTGAGTGTCAATGATTGATGTTAGCATCGCGATACACGCTTAATTAGAGTATATCAAACGCTAATATGCTGTAATTATAAACTTAATGGCGGATTGTGGGAAACTACATATAGTGAGCACTGATTTGGTGAGAAAAGAAAAATAGTACATTTTGATTCAAGTTAAAGTAAAAAAGTATATTGATATTATAAAGGCCGGCTATGCGCGAGTCAGACTCGCATGTCGAGGGTTCCGTACAAACTTGCGACATAAACAGTCATATCTTTTGACTGCGTAGACTTAGAAGGTTTTACACTGCACAAAAGGTCCACAGAGTTGAGTTTATGGTTTTAATTTCAACTCCATACCTTGGAGGTATGGAGTTGAAATTCTTGAGACAAGCAAATCCAAAATGAAACAAATTTCCGGGATACGTGAATTTGTTTCATTTATTTGACGTTCTTAGAAACAGGTTTTTAAACTGATTTGGTTACTGACATTATTTATAAAATTTCAAACGGGATATTTACCATGTTTGGCACTCGGCACAGTTGTAGACGCCATGATCACGTGCTGAAATATCGGAAACTCCAAATAATTCTCAGGATTTTTTTTACAATATTATTATGATCATAGTTTAATCTATACTCCGGGATTTTTTTCAGTTCCCATAAACACGATAAACAATTTCACACTCCTAGACAACGGTTTAACCACTGATGCAAAAACAAAAATAGAAGGCTTCCAACCCGTCAAGTGATAAGGTATAATTTAGCCTCATATTACGTGACATGTGCACGGGACTTCACGGGAGGGTTGGCTGTCATTAGTGTCAGATGCTCACGGTCGGGGCGACCGTATGTCAAGCGTTGACGAGGCTGCAGTCAACGGGTTACGTCTTGCTTGCACTGAGTCAAGGTGAACGATTTCGTTGACACTATTTTTGAGATAACTCTTGCTCTAGATGTTAAAGATGAGTTAAGTTAATAACATGCAATTTTGAGTTGCATAGAAACAATGAATAACGGCTCAAGTTGAAGCAATGCTGCTTTAATGCAGTGTCAGTTGTATGCTTGTGTTAACCTTTGTACTCTCCTAGCTGAAATCCGGGTATTGCCCAGGGAATCCTACTTTAGGGGTTATAAAGTAAAGTCTCTTTGGGCCAAATTTCATCCAGATCCGTTCTGCCGTTCTGGCGTTATTGAGTAACAAACATCTATCCAAACTGTTGTATTTATAATAGTAGCAAAATTGAGTGGATACAATATGAATAACGTTTGGAAAAAGGAACGAAAAGTTTAATATTTCATCATGATGATCTGAAACCAAGAAGTTTCTTAGGCCAAATCTTCAAAACCAATAATTGCTTTTTAAAAATAATTCTAAAACTAATCGAACTAAGCAAATAACGGTACATTTATTAAACTCCCAGATCCGCTGTTTCTCCGTCTAATTAGTCGGGGTTTCCTGTACATTTGCCGCCACCTGTCGTGGCGTGCCACTGACGTACCTAGCGTCTAGCGCCTACCTCTCGAATTAATTACCGCGATCGATTAATACCCGCCAAGCCAAAACTTAATTATGCTGAGAAATTATTTCGCACCTTTTTGTGGTGCGTAGCGGTTATTTTGGGATTTAGAACAATAATAATATTTTCATTTGGATAAAATGAAACTCCAATGTATGCAAATGTAATAATAAACTCTATTGTTAGCGAAGGTTATGTATTTATTATACCGAATAGGCTTACGTTTGGCCCTAACTCGCCTGACGTGAAGCAAGGTCGCTGTTCCTGTTCAAATGTATACTGACAATGGGTAGTCTCCTTTTGAGATATTGCTATTTCATTGTCATTATCCTTTTTAGCAGGTGGATGGGTATTTGTAGAACAGGATACAGGTGTATGTCTGACATCTACGTAATAACACCTACGTTCTTTGATGGCTTTAAATGAATACTAAAAGTTCCTTTTTTCCATCAGTGTCCTTAACTAATTGTCATCAAACCTGTCCAATATTTAACACCAGTTCTACAAGATCCACACGTCCTTCCCAACATATTTCTTCGTTATTGTCAGATTTGAAATGGTTACAATGTATCAACAGTCTCCCGGGGCAGTTCAGTGCACCTCGGCCACCGCTTTTTGTGGCGTCGAGCTCACCCGCTTATTTGCCATCATTAATCATTATTTCGGCCCAGCGATGGACCGCCGTATGCTTCACAATTTGAGAAAATAACCCTTTTTTGTGTTTTAAGTAAGTTGATTTGCAATAACACCGGGTCCTCAGAGTGTGGCGATCGTATGCCGTGCACATTATTTAAATTACGTACCAAGAAGGTTGGTTGTATCATGTGTTATAGTTATACGTACTTTATCTTAAAATTTTCGAAATTATTGGTGATGTTCTTCGGAAAGGTCAGGTACATAGTACTTGCAACTGCCGTGCGTGTTTCACATCACAAGATGTATTCGCGTGGACAAAGCAAGAGGACTATGTTGGAGTATATGAAAAAGACATGATTTTTATGTGTATTTTGTGAAATCAGTGCGAATTTTAAGTGAGAATTCAACGTCAGTTTCCAACATTTGATGTATCAAGTCCTGTTTTTACTTCCGTCGTGTTGATTGAATTACGTTGCCTCGAGTCGAACGCTAATGACTTGCATCCGTTTCGTTGGCTCAAGGATGACATTAGTGAAACTCTCATCCGTCCGTTTTTGCATTGTTTTGTGAGAAGCAGGTAACTATAATGGTTTAGCTGTTGTTTCATATTTAGGAGTACCTAATTGTGGATGATAGGCAGTTTATAGGTGCGTATTTTGTTTTGGGTACCACAGACTAATGTTCAGTCGAATTGTATTGAGGTAGATTTTAGCATACCAACATTCAATTTAGACAGTAAGTTGGGTATTCTAGTATTTCTAGAGGGAGAAATGCTAATTACTGATCAAATATGACTTAATTAACTGTCTTGGAAATCGTTCAGTAGTGATAAAAAGAGAGTCGCCTCGACTACGCCCAAAACTGTAAAGAATCTGGTATGTTAGAGCCAAAAATCCAATACATGTGGCAACCTTGCTTTGGGCTCGCGTGGTGGATATCAGACAGCTTATTTCCCTCTCATTTCATTCGATTCATTTATCCTCTTCCCCAGAAAAGGCCTCTCTACTCCTTTTTATTAAATATACGCAATACAAAAAAATAAGAAATTAGTACATGTTTGTTTTGTTTTTAAAGTATAGTCTTAAAAAAAACACATTTTTGTGATCTTATGTAAGAACTATCAAGACTTTCTTCCCACCATATTGTAAGAAAAAAAAAACGGAAATAGTCGACCTCTCCCCTTAATCATCTTACGAAATAAATGTATGGCTCCTATAGTCTTGTTAGAGTATTTTTTAAATTCTACACAAACGCTCTACCTGCTTTCATTGACGTAATATTTCCATTGTGCATACTACGATGTGCACGCGCAGATACGCTCACATTAGTTATTGTTCGCCAGATGATATCAGGGGGCTGCAACGTTCTTGCAACGATTGTGTTCGGATACGCAAATTGATGTGTATGCATAATTTTAATTAAAATTGCAAGTTTCTTTAAATACCACAGTTTAATTAAAGATTTTTTGTTGCGATGGCGCCAAGTAAAAGCCATATAATTTCAAGAATACTTTCCCTCATTAAGAATACATACATTGCTTTGTTTAAAGATTTTTTGTGTGTACCTAATTATAAGTTGATCTCTATGAAAGATGTCTGGTAGAATAATGTGAATAGTGAAGGGAAATACATTGGAGAATTATAAACACAATAAATAGTTTGCTAGTTTATGGGTATTTCGTACATAAGCTTCTTGTCCTGAACCAAAATGACTTTGACAACACTTTGAAGCCGTACTTGATGATATTGATTTGTCCGTGATGGTTTTACTGATGGCAGTGATGGTGATAAATTGTAAAAGAAAATTGGTTAATATGAAATTTTAGAGTTGCCAACTAAACAGTGAATAAGGTAAGATATTTTATTTGCATAAACATGTTTGTGCAAGCAAGATGTCATATAAGATTACATTATTCTATCATGTGCGATGACGTGCAAATATTGTTACAGAACTCGATTGTCAGTATGCCAAGCATCAGTAAAAAATAGTAATTAATTTAAAAAAAAATGAATGAATGTTTATTCTAAGTCACACTATTATGAAAATTTGTAAATAAATAAAAAACATTATAATAAACTTTGTTGATTTAAATAGATTTCACAATAGATTTAAATTTAACATAACTCAATTCTTTCCAACCCTTCGTTTGTTTTAAATGACTGGTGCCATACATAAAACACTCTTGCGCACTCTTAGTTATTTATTTTGGAAACCTAGAAGTTAATCCTTACTATGATTATAAAAGCAAAAGTGAGTTTGTCTGTTTGTTACGTCTTCACGCCTAAATGGCAAAACCGATTTTGATGAATTTTGGTACAGAGATAGTTGTAACCCTGGACACGGACATAAGCAAATTAAAAAAAAAAGTGTGATAAGGGGGGGATAGAGGGAAGAAAAGGGGAGAAAAAGATATTTTTTTCGATCATCTCGCCAGTTATAGTTAGCGGTAGCCCAAAGTAACTATGCCACGCCGACGAAGTCGCGGGCAGAAGCTAGTGCTTTATAAAATCAATTAAGATCAGAAAAGAAAACATTGCATTTCATTATTTATCGTAACAGTAGTGCACGCTTTGCATTACGAACATTTCTTCGAAATCGTAAAAGCAATCATACTATTTAGACATATTGCTTTCAGTATTTGATGAAAACATGCCACAGAATAAAAATAATTACCATGCAAATACAATTTAAATTACTTACGTATGACTCATTCGAGCCATGAAATTAAAATGCAGTAGAACACGATATTCCACGTTCCTCTTTTGAAATAGTAACAGTAGTAGCAGTAGTTCTGATCACGAGGTCTTGAATTCGATGCCCAGGTCGGCCAAAGGATTTTCCCATCAGAAATTTATTATTCGATGTATTCGGTATTCTTCAATGCCCCTCTCACCGCACTGACTTCATTCACCGATCAGTCGTCCAGTCTATTTCTTTATGGAATGCGCTTCCCCAGGAAATCAGGATGGCAACTAACTGTTTATCTATTAAACTTAAAGTTCGTGAGTTTCTTCGCGAAAGTCGGCAGTATCGTCACATCTCTAATGTTTTTCCCATTGTTTGTCTTTTTTAGTCAGTGTATCTGTGTATTTGCTATTATTACATTTTCTACCAGTCAACCTTTGGGTGCTTCAGAGACAAACGGTGTTAGATGTAAACAAAGAAAAACAAAAAAATATTAATTTATACTACATGGATATATAAAATTTTTATATATCCATGTGAAAATGCCTGTGGCACTAAGTCCGCCTCTGTACTTTGTGTACTTGAAGTGTTAAATAAATAAATTTCGTAGCATCCACGGAGGCTAGATTTGTACCCCTTTAGGCTTGCCGGGGAATGACATGGGACTTAAACAGAACTGTCGAAGTGTGGATATACTATTAGATACTTCTTTGGGTCTAGCTAATTATGTAGACACTATATACAAGGTTATGAGTTTGTAGCCCAGTATCTTTACATTATGTATAAAGGACTTGCAGGAAATATATCAAGTACGAAAAATTGCCTATTAATACCAGTATAAACTTAGTATCCTACCAATATAATAAAAGCGAAAGTTTGGGAGGATGTATGTTTCTTGTTCTTTCACGCAAAAACTACTGAATGGATTAGATATATTGAATAGAAAAGATGTATTGTTTATTCTATCACCACGCGATTGAAACCACGGGGAGCAGCTAGCACTTTCATAAAGATGCAGACGCCGCAGGTGCGACGTGTATGGAAACGAATACCGTCTTTACAGCCCGTGCATTTGAACATCACTTCGCCTGGCGATGGCGCAATAAACTCCAGGTATTGCATGTACTACGAAGATGAAGTGTCTTCAGGGAATTTAATCTGGATGCTTGTTGGAGAATTTTAGGGAAGTATTTGTCTGAGAATCTCAGTCCTATTGTTTCTGCAATTCTTGAAGAAGTTAGGCACTAGACTTTTCTTTATCTTTGATAAAGAACTTTATATTATTATTCACTAGCTGGCGCCCGCGGCTTTGCTCGCGTGATAACGAAATAAATATACATAATACCTTTGTGCCAAATTTCATCAAGATCCGTTCAGCCATTTTAATGTGAAAGAGTAACAAACATCCATACATCATCACAAACATTCGTATTTATGATATTAGTAAGATTATTGTCTCGCTGGACATGTGGTCACAAGTGCGACTGCTAAGCACGAGGTTCTGGATTCGATTCCCGGGTCAAGCAAAGTGTTCCAATCAGAAATTACTGAGTAATATGGATGTGTGCCCAGTTGCAGTTCAATAGGTTAGCTCCCTTTTACATGGGACTTAAAACAACAGACATACGAGTGTAGTATAGGTATATCTCTGCCCAACCATTCGGACATTACAGAAGTGATATTATGCTATGCAGCATGCTGTGACAGTAGCATCCTGCAGGCTGTCGTAGCAGATACTTCCTCCATCATAATAAGGCAATTTGTGAGAAGACTGATACCCTAGTGGCCAGTTGTCGGTATGTTTAGCTGTTTGATTATTTTCTAGTAGAAAACGTTGCCCCACATTAAGAATTTGTCTTGTACCGTAAGTGCGTTTACAAACATTTAAACTCACATACACAAACAGCCGGACCCGAAAAAACTATCTGTAGGTCATACAAAAATTTGTTCCGTGCGGAGATCGAACCCGCTACACGTACTGCAGTAGTCGATTGCTCAGCCACTCCGCCAACCGTGTCGCCAAGTCGTGTTTGGTCATCCGCATCTTCTCATTCATTTGTCTTTAGACTAGTTACCAACAATAGTGTGTGAAGCATATCTGTTACTAACAATCTGATGAATCAAGTTGTCCGAAATATAATGATTTTGTTTTTTATTTATTATAGTTCAAGGACGAGGTCTCACGTCACTGTCAGTAGCTTTGCGTCATCTGCAAAAGAAAAGAGACAGCAATAAAGATGATAATTTTTATTCTTTAACCTCGAAAACTGTTAAATGTAAATCTCTACCCAGTGTTAGTAATAGATTTGTAATAACAGTGGTAGTGTCTATATTTACCGTGTAAGAGACAGACTTAAATTTTGCACCCAGTTTGTCCGACAGCTGAGCAAAAGTCACCCCAAATTCTCCTAGTCCTCTTTATGTTTCGTCTCTCCCAGCCAACCAGGCAAGAATGAGTTACCTTTTTTATTTCGCAATAATGCTTTTCCACCATCTCTACCTAAATTGAACAATTCTTCCAAGTGTACAACACACCTTTAATATTTGTTCACGTATAGTTGCAGATAGCATGCATATTTTTACCTGTTTATATTAATACCCGTGATTTCTTGATTATCTTAACAAGATAAAGATACTCACTAAAATCCTTCCACTATACCTCTGTTGAACAAATCTCGAAGACGTATACTTATAGGCGTAGTTGCAGGGTGCTGCTAAAGTCGCGCGAGACGCGGTCCCTGCGGAAACAAAATGCGCTGCTTTGCCACCGCGCTAACGCTGAACGTACCTACCGTCCGGAGTCCTACTGCTAGACAATATCCTTACTAATATCATAAAAGCGAAAGTGAGTTTGTTTGTTTGTGTCGTCTTCACGCCTTAATGGCTAAACCGATTTTGGGTACAGAGATAGTTGGGATCCTAGAGAATATGAGAGAAAAAGCGGGGAAGAAAAGGGAAAACTTAGCATTACTATTACAATAAATAAGGCACAAGGGCAAAAAGTACAGGTAGCAGGTACCTTTAAATCAGGAAAGGGAAACTGTGTTACCCCGATTTTAACGCGAGCGAAGCCGTGGGCAAAATCTAGTACTCCATATATATACTTCCATTTCTTTCTATTACACTTTCTGGGCCTTACCGGCAAGAATAAGTTCGTTATCAATGCTTATTTCGCAAGATTAAGATGTTTACTCAAATCATACCCTTTACCTCTGTCGTACAAATCTCGAAGGTGTACAACACACGTATAGTTGCAGGGTGCTGCAAGAGTCGCGCGCGGGTTGGGGGGCGCGCGGTAACAGATGCGCTGCATTGCCGCCGCGCCAACTCCTGACGGCGGGTGGGGTCGTACTTGGGATATGAGAATACTTATGTTTTATTTTATTCCGAGTTCAACTTGTAGCTAATAAGACTATAGTCTTTCGTGAATGGGCACTAGACATGAGTTGAAAATGATGACTATGATAATTGATAGACTATGAATTATCGCAGTTGTTTGTCGGTCAGGCAAAAGTGTGGTATTGAATAAAACATTTTTCTTCATTTTCTTTAAGTTTTTCGAGCGTTTGGGTGGATAGGGCGAACAATTACTCTAGCACAATAAGATTTTCTCTTTGCAATCTCAATTGTAAAGAGATTTTTTTTTATAGATGGAGTCGAAGGCGGAAAAAACAAATTCAATTTCAACAAACATTTGGTAGGACCGTATTTTATGAACATCAAACAACATATATTTATATTGAGAACAAAAAACAAAATTTAATAACAACAACTTGCACTCCAAATCCGTCCCTGCCACAAAACGCTCCCTCGCGTCGATGACAAAATACAAATTTTATTTTATTAAATTCAAAAAAAGCCTCCAATGATTGATAGGAGCTCGCCCTCTCCCGTTGCATAACTCTTGCTACTCAATAAAATGGATCATTGATTTCCCTGGAATACTCTCTTCTGTGACGTGTGTATATTTCTGTTGATATGGCAGTTCCGTATTGCGCAGTGTCGCGGAACTTAGAAGGGTTGTGGTGTTCTTGTTTGATCATTATCTAGCTGTAGTTGGCTGTGCGATTGTTAAAATATATTGTTTCGTTTGTACATTTTGACACATATTTTTTAAAATGTTACCTTAAAAAAAACATACGAAAAATACCTTCGGTCAGGGCCCCAAAGAAAAGTATCTTCTAACAATACAATCCGCGTATAAAAGTATCGCTTTCTTTATCAAGTCCTTGATCAAGATGATTAGCGAGAGCCTCCTTAGGTATTGGTCAAGTATCTTGACAGTTCACCCATTGGCAGATACGACTATCGGCACAATGATCGCTGAGTCCACATCCCACATGTCGACAACCTGACAAGCAAACCGAGCCAAGTCAAAAAAATATATTGATATTATAATTGACCGGAATTGGTATTTAGGTCGTTCGTGTGATTTTTCACCTTTCTACGTGTGGAAGGCTGTCTTCGGTCATCTCCTTGGATGCCTCCAAGGAGATGACCGAAGACGGCTCCTAGGCTTCTCTCGGCAATGGTATATATTTAGGGTACCAAAGAAAAAACCGGCCAAGAGCGTGTCGGGCCACGCTCAGTGTAGGGTTCCGTAGTTTCCCGTCCGTCACAATAAGTGTTCCCAGTTATGAGGCCAACCGAACAATTCGGTAATACCCGATCCAATGTAATAAGTACCTACAGCGCCGTCTCTCGGGGAATTAGGTTACTAATTAATACAAAGACGTACTATTTCGGTGGTAATTTTGAATTGCGAGAACCGATTTCAATAATTCTTTTTTTGTTTGAAAAAAGATATGTTCAGAATAATAAAATATGTAAACAAAGTACAAAAAAATGCTTGCATATACGATTATACTACAAACTTAGTCCAGAAATTATTTTGTACAACTTTTTGTCTTTTTTGTACAAAAACTGTTGTGTCAATCAAGTTCAAAATAATTTTCATAGAAAGTCCTTATAAAGTTCTACTTTTCAGATTTTTTTCATATTTTCTAAACTTATGGTTCAAAAGTTAGAGGGGGGGGGGACACATTGTTTTTTACTTTTGGAGCGATTATTTCCGAAATTATTGACATTATCAAAAAATGATCTTAGTAAACCCCTATTCATTTTTAAATACCTTTCCAACAATATATCACACATTAGGGTAGAAATTAAAAAAAAAACACTTCCCGCTTTACATATAGGGTGGCTACCCTAATAAAACATTTTTTTCCAATTTTTATTTTACCACTTTGTCGGCGTGATTGATATACATATTGGTACCAAATTTCAGCTTTCTAGTGCTAACGGTCACAGAGATTAAGCGAGGACGGACGGACGGACGGACGGACGGACGGACGGACAGACAGACATGGCGAAACTATAAGGGTTCCTAGTTGACTACGGAACCCTAAAAAGGTAGATTTTCAACCATACATCTATTTTAATACATTCCTTTTTACAATGCACCTAAAACAAAGCCAAAGCTTGCAGTAATATATTGCGAGTATGTCAGCGATTTTCGATTTTATTATCTGGTGCAGCATTTCGGACTAACGTGAAGAGTTAAATTCTTTATTTTAAACTCTTCCCAGTTTTCTTTTTACGGCGAAGAGTGACGAGATCAGTACATTAAAAACTATCTTAAGTTTCGATACTAAAGCTATTTTCCACATGATTAATGATAAACATATTCCCAAGCGAATAGCCAACTTATTTTATACGGCATACACTGAAGCTGCAGTAATTATTTACTTATTTACCGATTTGCGTACCCACTAATTTATGATACGGGCATAAATATCTCGGTAACCGGTATAAGGCTATAAGGGCGAGTACGCACTTGCGATCAGACTTTAATACGGTGCGCGGAGATATATCAGCGACAAGTGGTCGCGAGCTGTTTACAAGAACGCGACATAATGGCCTCCGTGTAAAATATCGGAGTGTTCCGTAAGGGACTCTTGTGTCGTGCCTTCGTCTTTTATAGGAGAAAGTATTTCTGTAGAACGTTATGAGTTTATAAGATAGGTACGTTAAGTTTAAGGTAATTGGAGTAAGAGTTGATAATAACAGTGGTTTCAAGAAAACATTATTGTAAGAATAAAGCCATTTGTATTGGGAAGAAATGTTTGGATTTAGATGCCCAATATGAAACGTCCCTTGCTTCTACTCTAGGATCTGTTTCATATTTTACTTCTTCATTATTGGTTCTCTAGATCAATGTACTGCAAATTTACCGCTTCATTTCAGGCAAGTTGTGATCAAACGCAAGCGTTTTTAGTATATAAAAATCTTTCAAATCAATTTCTTACTTAAAAATCGAAATAAATTCCATCTTCTCAGGTTCCAAGGAGAACACAACTCGCAGTCCGGGTCGGCGCCATCCTCCGGGGCAGCGGCCGCTTACAGGGCCCCAGGGTTGCTACACACAGTTAATTTAAAATTCCCACTCGGATAAATAAGGAGGGTAACGTTTGCGTTTTATAGCCAACAATGTGCGAATGCAATGTTTGTGACGCTCCTTTGCGGTTTTAGACGTATTTTAATATCGTTAATTAGGTGTTACGAGCTCCAAGTGCTCGTTTAAAACGTTTTGTATTTTGGATAATGTGAACATGAATTTTTGGTGTAAGCGGAAGATCTAATAGGAGTAAATCTGTTTAGAATTTTATTTTTTTTGCTGCAAATGTTTGTTTATCTGAAAAAAAATAAAAAAAATTGCATGAACATTTTAAATACTTGATAAAGGTACGCTTTCTAATATATTTTATTATTTATTTTACAAAAAAACAAATGTCTAAATCGCGTACCCCAGGACACCATTGGAACTTTCATGTTATCACTATAACTGGATACGCATAATCATCTATTTAGCCCTTTCGAAACTATATTGGGATCGGCTTCCAGTTTAATCGGATGCAGCTGAATACCAGTATATTACATGGAGCGACTGCCTATCTGACCTTCATACTGGGTTGTGGAGGTGCGATACCCCTTGGTAAGACTGGCTGTCAGACTTTCATGACATAGACTATCTGCCACGACTGTGAAAGATCTACAAATGACATCCGGGGCTAACAGCTTAACGTGTTTTCCGAGGCATGGACGAATCTTAAACCCACAGGCCAACCTAGGCATCTGATTAACTTAAAGATCAACCCGAGTGGCTGTTATTATTTAGACTCCAGCTCCACAAACGCATTCTTGAATAGTGCACTTAATTGGAATCGATTTTGCATCCACCTTAACTTAAATAAAAAACTGGGCAAGTGTGAGCCGGACTCGTATACCGAGGGTTCCGTACAAACTGGCGACATTATCGGCCATTTCTTTTGATTGCGTAGGCTTAGAAATATGATTTTTCCACAAATCCAAGACTACAAACTTCAGTAGATAGGTTTTAATTTCAACTCGAAACCTTCACGCATTCCCGAGATAAAAGATATTGACAGACAGACGGACAACAAAGTGATCCAATAAGGGTTCCGTTTTTTTCTGTTTGATGTACGGAACCCTAAAAACATCATAAAAACCTACTGAAAAGAAAGCTTTCATTGATTCTAATTCGGCGAACAGCGATGTATCTAATTTGCTTAGTACAGAAAACAAAAATCCAAGACACGGCGGCAAACAAAGGCGGCGTCACGAAATGGAGCGAAACTTTCTTACTAATTAATTTAATCCCTTCGAGCCCTACCCCATTACCCTAATTGAACTGCGGTGTACATGTCAATTCTTTGCTCTTGTTCTACTTTACTCAATTTCTAATTACAACCTTAAAACATGAGAAATAGAGACTCTTTTAGTTTGTGAATGTGGCTGTAAAGTTTGCACGATGTTAATGATATGAGGGGCATACTTTGTAACGTTTTGCATAAGTGTCCAATTCCTATAAACTTCCTAAAATATTGTCTTTGAAAATATACTTCTAAGGTCTTCTTTTTCAGTTTCCATTAGAAGAAATCGATCACAAATTGAGTAATTGACGTCAGAAAATAAAGAAATTGTGGTAGAAAATTATACCCAATCTTCTGACTGAGTAAAAGCAAATAAGAAGCTAAGTAGAACAGTGGCATAATTATGATAACTTATTTTCAGGCCTACTCAAAGTTTTTTATGACTAAATAATTTCTTGTGTTTGTTTCACTGTTCCAATAAGAAAAACCCACTCATATTTACTTCAAAGGAAGTTAAAGTGGCAAGTGTGCCAGTATGTAATTATATGTCGATATACAAAATTACCCACACTTATTTATTTAACGAAAAGAAAAATACATTTCATAATCTTTTATTATAGGATCATGATTTGAAATTATATTATTCAAAATGAAAACTAACTAACAAGGTTGTGGAGGTCAGATTAGCAGTCGCTCTATGTAAAATATTCATATTCAGCTATTTCCGAGGGTCTAGTATAAGTTCGCGAAGTAAACGTAACGTAAATACGTCAATAATCCTTCTTATTATTATAAAAGCAAAAGTGAGTTTTGTTTGTTACGTCTTCACGCCTGGCTAGACCGATTTGATGAATTTTGGTACAAATACACATACAGATTACATAGGATAATTTAAAAAAAATGAGTAAAGGGGAGAAATAGGGAAGAAAAGAGGAGAGAAAGTTTTTATTTTCGATCATCACGCTGTTTAAAGTTAGAGTTAGCACGAAGTAACTATGCCACGCGGACAAAGTTGCGCAACGAAAATACTGAATAAACAATAAAAATACTAGTTTCACCTTAGATTTTCAAGGACGTCTATTTCGTCGTCGTCCACTTCACCACCGGTTAAGAAAAAAAAAACATAATTTAAAGGTAATAAACATAATTTAGTTTAAGGTTTTAATTTCACTCTTAGTCGATTTCTCTAAGTGTTCCTGAGATAAACTGTCTTGACAGACAGACGGACAACAAAGTGATCCTATACAGGTTCAGTTTAAAAAAAAGCACGTACCTTTGGTTAGACTGGAAGTTAATCCCAACATATTTGGGAAAAAGTTAGGCATATGGTGATAATTGTAAATTGCCGATGAAATGAGCTTCCTCGAGGAGGCACAAAGGAAAAAGAAGAAAACGAGTTTTCATAAATTTAGTTTCTGATCTCTCTTCAGGACTCTAAAATAAGCTCGAATAGGGTGGCGTTATTATAATTTTACGGAGTATTTAGACAGTGAATTAAGCGATCAGCGATCGTCAATAGCGGACCCCCTGCAAACATGCGTTTTGTTCACTACGCCAATATAAAGGTAAATGACCGTAGGTCCAATTCACTTCATCATATTTGAGTCGTAGACTGGGCTAGGATACTTAATGTAAATGCATTTGACGACACGGTTGGCGCAGTGGCTGAGCGATCGAATGCTGCGCTGCGTGTCACGGGTTTGATCCTCGGTCGAAACAAATTGTATGACCTATAGATAGTTGTACCGGATCTGGCTGTTTGTGTATGTGAGTTTTTTGTTAAAGCCTCACAAATTCTTAGTGTGAGGCATTTTTTTCTAAAATAAAAAATGTAGTGAATACAAGAAGCGAAATAAAACATACAACTAAGTTTAAAGAGTAGAATTTTGACATAATTTTCCAAAATAATGGGATATACGTACCAATAAATATCTCGTTAACACCTGTACAGAAGCAAGTTTTTAAGATGGCTTAGATGAGACAGCAGATTCTTAAATTATAACCAAACGGAGTTTAGCCAGTGGTGTATTCTACTTTAATCCGACTGGAACACCTACAGTATCTTCCTCTTTTTGAAATGGGTATTCCAAATACTCCAATTGACTACTGCCCCTTAACTGTTTAGTGGCTGTATTGACAAACACGTCTGCTGACACGCACATCCTTTTCATAGCCACCGCCACTGGTTCACACAAAAGACCTTCTAAATTCGGTCGCTTAAACTTTAGACTATTCACTAAAGATATTGTGTAAACGCTTTATAGTGAATAACGTTATTATGTTAACAATTTTAAAAGCATTTTAAGTTTATATAGCTGACCTAATTTTAAAGTTCTTCGTATCTACCTAAGGTACGAAGAACTTTAAAATTAGGTCAGCTAAGGGAAGCTAGGGAAGCGTTATAGGAGACTAGCTGGCACCTGCGGCTTCACCCGCATGATATCAAAAAAAGTATCCTATGTGTTATTCCAGACCATAATCTACCTCTGTTCAGCCGTTTTGACGTGAAAGAGTAACACACATCCATACATCCATCCATCCTCACAAACACTCGCATTTATAATATTATAAGTTTATAAGAAGTAAGATAGTTAAGTTGTTTTTGTTTTTTTTTTTTATTGCGTTTGAAATAGTTTGTAATGTGACATTTGTCCTCATTGGTCAGACCTCCGTTAAAGGATGACCAAGCTAGTTAGAAAAAGAATTACATCTGTTTTAGATGAACTAGAAACCCTTCCATGGTTTGTCTGCACCTTTTTGTTTTAGGAAAATGTTTCAGGTGAATCGATTAAAAACCAGTTCTTGTGAAGTCATAATAGATTTTTTAAATACGTTCGTACGTTCCTAGATTATATCTATACATATAAATATTCTACAACCAACTCCAGGTTTAACCCGCTACAAAAGGTTTTTACGCTCCCCACCTAAATCCTTACATAGTTTAATATGAAGTCATTTCCGTTCTCTGTTTGCGTAGATCTTTTAAACTAGTCAACAGATTTTAATGCAGTTTACACCAATAGATAGAGTGATTCAAAAGAAAGGTTAATATGTATGATATCAAAGTCTACGTGGACCAGACTGCTCGGTGCAACTAGTATATGATAAAGTGTGATCCAAGTTCACACTAAGAAAAAGATTAGCAATATGTGTAGATACTATGGGTCTTCAACTAATGTTTTTAAAGTCGGAATTCTACAAACGCTTCCAGGATACGTAAAAATAAAACTTTAAATCCTCCTAAAACGGTAGAATGGGTAAGTATATAATATCTACAATATGTTCCACCAGTCATTTTTTAAAGTCTTGATTACTCCGTATCGAATGTGGGTATATTAGATTCAAACCTTGAATTAATTCGTATGATATTGATTTTTTTGTTCTCAAAAATAAATTTAATTGCTTTTATCACCAAACTAGCGTTCAAAGGACCAATCAAATAATTATATTAAAATACCGTCAGTTATAAGTTTGAACCATAACAAAACTTCCGTGAAATAGGGTACAACTAATTCGGGTCCGGTCAGTGCAAGCTTGCCATGTGTCCCGGGTTCGATTCCCGGGGGTGTTCGTCTGTAATGTCACGCCTATTATTCGCCGATATATCTTCCGTTCCCGTCAATATTTTCATTTTCGTGGATTTCTGTCCATTTGGGAGTTCATTACGTCCCTCTGTGTGCGATTGTGTTTCATCTTCATGTGTCATTTGAAGCGTAGCCGCTTGTTCTATAAGTTTTTTTTGTAGTGTATTTAGAACTTTCTAACTCGTCGGTTCAGGTAAGGAAAAATGTTGAGTTTATTTATCAGAAATTTCTCAATATTCATGGAGTTTCCGATAATTCGGCGATGTTGCAAACCCCATGATCACGGATGAACTGAAATATCGGAAACTCGAAATAAATAACAAACATGGTAAATATTCTGTTTTAAGTGTAAATAATTACGGTACAACTCTACCAAGTTCGGGGTGAACAGGCTAGGTTCGTGAAATAGACACACTTTTAAAGGCGCGTGTGCGTTCAGTCGGATCAAGTAAGCTCTCTTTTTTACGAAATCGTCAACAACGTAGCAAAGTATCAAGAATATTTCATGACTAAAACAATCTGTTACTATCTCAATTTACGCCAACCAATTTCAAGACTAACATGATTGAAAATATAGGTTATAGTTCCGTCATCGTCGATATTTGTAACAAGGCTGGCCCATGCATCACCAGCTTGGAGGGTACCCGACAATCTTATAAAGTACCCGGACCATCACACGTCAAGGCCCGCGCCGACCGGCCATCCTTTATTCAAATAAACCCTATTTTTATGGAAAACCTGCCCTTTCCACATCAATATCAATTTCCCAGCGATTGTTGCAGAAATAAAGGGATGACCCTTTGGGGACGCTGGTTATCTGCCCAACTATATTAGAGGAGCTTTTAAAAGGCAGTATTTTTCTCTACCGTATTATTTTATGAAGGTTTTTCTTTAATAAAACGCGTAGGTGACCGTAACCTCTAAACGGTTTGGTATAAAACAAAAACGTTGTTGTCCTATCACTAATCGATTTATGCAGAGTGGGTTTTTACACAGCGTATCATTTTTTATACAAATGTACAATCATAAAATGGAGTTTGCCGAAATATACATTATTTGAACAGATTAACGTGGCAATAGTTATTTAATATCCATGTTGGTCTTATAAATTTAACTGATACTCAGGGCTGGAATTTAAGACTTGGATTATTCTATTAATCCACAGTCTTAAATTCCCGCACCATGCTGAGATGGGGCCTTTTGGCCTCGTACTCATGACCATAAATTGGTCATGTTAATCTTTTTTTTTTTATATATAGTTTTATAGTTTAATTTTCTTTATATTTTTTCTGTTTTATTGTATTTTCCTGTATGAGACTAATAACAAGATTTTCCTCTTCTTTTTCTTAAATACATGGAATGGTATCGTGGTGAAAACACGACATCATTTTCACCTTTTAACATTTATTACGTCCTCATCCACCAGTTATTTACTTACTTCTGATACGTGTTACACATGATTGATGTGCTTTTATTTTAATACACGTTAACCAATAAATACCACATAACAGCGAACGACGCGACCATTTACCAAATGATAGGTGAACAGGCCTGAGAACGTGCAGCAGTTGTTCTTCACTGTGATTACAGACGATTACCCCGTCACCAAACTCGTATTCGGTCCCCACTTAATATAATAAGCATCGCTGAATCGAAATCGATGCTATTACATGTCTGGTCCCATTTATAATCAGTACATTGCGTCCCGAAGCGATCGTGCCGCCTTAGGGCCGCTGTAATCGGTCAATTATCTATAATTTTCTACCATCAGTCTTTACCCGAAGCGGGCTAGATTCCTGCCAGCCCTAGTGTAATGGTGCGTCCGGTTATCGATCTAATTGGGAAATTATGTATAGCCCCTGAGGAGACCAGGAGGAAACGCTTGGAGGTTATAAATAGAAAAAGACCAATCGGAGTTCTGGCTTTAATAAACAAAGGACTAATTTATGGACCTTTTAGGAATTATATGTAATATGTGTAGGATTTTCTCAAATTGAATATTCCTTTGGATTTTTGTCATAGTCATAATAATTTGTTTTTTTTTTGTCAAAAGCTTCAAAACTGCATTTCCTTGGGAGTCATTTAGCTGTGTCACACAGTTACTTCAGCACTGAAAAAATTAAACAAAATTCTACACGTTGCAGTCTTAAAAAGCGTATTTTATGTATGCTCGTGGTAACATTTAAAACAACAAAAACAGGTTATAGTTGAAACCGAGCCGCGGTGAACATTCGATCCGCCCCCAGCGGCTGCATGCGGCTGACTCGATTTTTTTGTCCTTTTTTAGACCAACCTTAATAAACTTTTTCCTATTGGCCGCAAGGAAATTATACATTTTTTGTCCGAGACGAAATAAAATTTATAGCAGGTGGAATGCTAGAGATTATTTGTGTTATCGATTGGAATCGGTTATCGATCGCTGCGATTGGTCGACACGAGTCCAATGGGCTTGGAGATCGATACGTGCAAGATAATTGATGTAATTATTCGAGTTGAATTGTAATCCTTATTCGGTTGTGGGTAGTTTCGTGTAGAACTAGTTTATCACGATAAACAGTGGTTTTTGTTGGTAGGGATATATTTTAGGTAGTGTTGCCAAACGCGATCTCGCGTGACGGTGAGGCGTGGCGTGCGATTACAATTAAAACATTGTTCGGTGCTTGGTCGTTCCAACCTAAAGAATGAACGTATCCGAACTTCGATCAAAAATCTTTGTTCATTACCAGAACTTGCGTTTGTTATATTAAATGGGTGAGGTTGGGGATTTTCTTTTAAAATCATTAAAAGTTGTTACAGTTTGTTTCATTTTACTGCTACGGAACATGATTGTTATCAATGTTGTTTGATCTAGAGATAACATGGTCACGTGCTGGGGGATTTTATCGCTCATTTTACGTTTTAGAATATATTGGCCTTTTGAGAAATAAATAAAATATCTTGGGACAACTCACACACGGCTATCTGATCCCAAGCTAAGCAGAGCTTGTGTTATGGTAACCAGACAACTGATATACATACTTATATAATTTATAAATACATACATATTATAGATAAATCACACCCAGACACAGAACAAACAATCATGCTCATCACACAAAGTTTGTCCTGGGTGGGAATCGAACCCACGACCTCCGGCTAAGGAGTCAGGGCCACTAACCACTAGACCATCAGGCCCGTCGAAAATGTCGAAATATGTACAAATAATCAGCTTCCTAGTGCACCCGTAACTTATATAATTATTCTTCTATCTACACATACTACTAAGTCGATCTTCGAACACAGATACAGGACATCAAAGTCGCCGGTTTGTTAATTTCGTTAGAAACATATTAATGACGTCATTAGTATACGTCACCACAAATGGGATTCGTGACAAAATATTGACGCGACACGGTACAGACGAGCTTGTAATAAAAACATGAATTAAATGATACTGTAACAAAAAGTTGGACTGTCAAGCAACGCATTTGTCTAGAGACCGACACTAATTTCATTAATACTCTATGTGGAACTTTAGGGTTCTGTAGTACTATAAAAATTCCACTAAGAGTACGTCCTTGATATTTCTTATTAGAAACACCAGTCGGCAACACACTACATTAATGTACTGTGAACTTTACGTTTACGGAAAAGAATGTTACCCTTCAAAAAATGTGTACAATTCTGTAAAATAATTTAAAAAATATATCTTGGATTTTCCAAGATATTATATTTTGTAATAAGTACGCACTTTTCCTAGGAAATCTACACAATTTCTAAATTGTAATCTTACTAATATTATAAATGCGAATGTTTGTTACTCTTTCAAGTCAAAACGGCTGAACGGATCTAGATGAAATTTGGCACAGAGGTAGATTATGGTCTGGAATAACACATAATATTTTTTTTTTCGATATCGCGGGCGCCAGCTAGTTAGTAATATATTACATTCTTGATGAACAAAAACAACAACAACTTAAGATGCGAACTATGTCTTGCTGCCTAGGGTTACTTTCAACCCTGCGAACATAAATAGCGAAAAATCTAACATAGAATTAAGTTTGACTATTTGTGCGGAACCAACCACCCATTTTTTTTGCTAACACGGATGTATAGTCATGCGTGTATAAATTCGTTACGATTTCTTGTCGGCCATTTATTTCGGAACGCGTTAAATAATAAAATTTATAAAACATGTTACATGACAAATCCAAACGATAAAACGTTTCGTTGCTGTTTTTTCTGGGTTTTAAAAATTAGTACTTACATGTTAAATCTTTATTACGAGTAAAGGTAATTCTTCCAGGACATTCTTGTGAGAAACATTGATCATTGGGAGTTAGGTATAATAGCTTTGTGATATGAAGCATAAAACACTTTTGACTATATTTTATATTATTACTAGCTTTTGCTCGCGGCTTCGCTCGCGTTAAATTCGGTAGCACCTTATTGATTTGTAATAGCAACACTAAGTTTTCCCGTTTCTTCCCTCTTTCACCGTCATATTCAACTTTAAAAAAAATAGCCTATATCCGTCTCATGGTTCCTAACTATCTCTGTACCAAAATTCATCAAAATCGGTTTAGCCATTAAAGCGTGAAGAGGTAACAAACAAACTCACTTTCGCTTTTATAATATTAGTAAGTATAAGGATTTTACAAATACATGTCACATTATTGCAAACCTATTCTGTTCTTTTTTTAAACAATCTGAAGATTGGAACGTCATTGCAAACCAGCCTGCACTCAGCTTTGGTTAATGCTATAAAACCATTACAGTATATAGGTAATGTATTTCTTTAAACGTCTAGATTTGTTTTCTAGAATGCTATATCTTACATTTCAGGACATACGAGAGATAACACACGATTTTCGGTAAGTATAACATAATGAAGTAGATTGACAGCATTCGTTCAATATGGATTTACTGATTTTGTTGATGTTTGTAGTAATTTAAGTTAGGCTGTATGGAAATAAATTTATCATTTTCTTAATACATACATTATAGACCTAATCCTCGATTTAGTATATTATATGTGAAGGTAATCGAAAAATCGCAATAAACACAACATTTAGTCAATTTCATACTAATAATCTAACTTTTTTTTGCAATTTCAGGGTGATGAAACCATCATAAACAAACTTCGTCTCCAGTTTTTTTTTGTTATTTCTATTAGATCTCATTTAATCAAAAGAAAGTAATGTTTATAAGTAGAAAAATTGCTCTAAATAAGCCTTAACGTACTTTTTATTTCAGTCTGTGCCATCTTTTAGGTCTCTAAAATATCTGGGACCTTCCTTACCTTTTTGTCACGAAAATATTGAAGTTTGAAATACCAACTTTACTTTATCGTAGCGTGTCGATAGCAATCTACATTGATACAGTCCAAAATTTGGCCACAAGTTTGACACTTACAGTAGCGACACTTTTAGCAACTCCTGTAGTGTACAATCAAGAGGACAGGCAGGACGTGATGATAAGTGTGTGAAGAAAGGTATACCTCCATGTTTACTACCTACGGCAAAGCGACATAAACAGCCACACCTTTTGATTGCGTAGATTCAGAGGGCTAAATAACTCGGTAACAGGTGGTCACCCATCCATAGACCAACCTAGGCAAGCGCGGCTTAACCTAAAGATCGACCCGAGTGGCTTCTATTATTTAGCCACGAGCTCCTCGTGCACGACGTGTAGGGTCTGTAAACACCTTGTATAAATGCCATATAACTAATCAAAAGGTTTCTCGAACATAAGTTACAAGCAGCAAATTAGGGTGTATGAAGTTTTTGCTGCTCCTTTTCAAAACTATGAAAAAATCGACAGGTGAAATACAAGTATAGCAAATTACGTTATGATAAAGTATTCTACTATATTTTAGTTGCAATAGATTATCATTATAATTAGGTCAGGTGTAAATATGGTTAATGCAGGTATCATTTATTATCTTGAAGTTTATATGAGACACACCCCTATAGTGAAAATATAGAAGGTTGCGAAATTAATACTTAACCTTTTTTTGATCTTGCTATTAAAGGTTGATGTTACCTCGAGTTTTATATTTTAGATTCTATGGGAAACAAGATTGTTGTAAAAATTTGGTCCTCAGCTGCGCGTTATGAAACGAGCTACACGCAAATGTAACCATTGACCTGACAGATTCACTCAAACTTTCGTAGTTTTTTTTCTTCAAAAAACCGTCTCAGACTAATCTGCAACTTTTTAAATCGTCAGAAATAAATGTTAATTACATATTTAAACAAAATAATGAAAGCAGAACAAACTATAGTTAGAAATTGGTCCTTTTGGGCTCCGGCTGTTATTTAATGACAAGGGTAAACATTTACAAGTGCAAAAATTAATTAAAGAAAATAAAATACCTTTTTTTTAAATAGTTTCTTGGCACAACATGATTCTTTAACGTGCAAGTCTTGATGTCTTGACATTGGTTTTACATCTAGACTTGCTCAGTCTAAGCCCACACTGGCTACAATCGTAAAGGGTGATACGATGAGGTATGCCTCTCATCAATACGCGTCGCGCGTTCGAGCATTAACCCGCACCTAATGAGGTCGGACAGCGTTTAATAGAATTAAATGCCGTCCGCGAAGGGTTAGTATGCGACGGTGAAACCATTTGTTACTATAGTGCCCCGCGGTGACGTTTGAGCTTGTGGTGACGCTATTTCCTGCAGTGTGTGAAGCGTTAAATTTGACGTGTCATATGAAATTTTGGTCATCTATTTTATTTTCTACTCGTGGCTCGTGGTTAAAAAACAGCAGCCGCTCGGGTCAGTCTTTAGGTAAAGCCGCACTTGCTTAGCTGTGGTCTGCGCATGGGTGACCAGGACCACCCTTTACATACCGAGTTTCCTCCGTGCCTCGGAAAGATTGTTAAGCTGTAAGCTGTTGGTCCCTGCTGTCACTTGTATATCTATGACAGTCGTTACAGGTAGTTAGTGTCTCGAAATTCTAACAGCCATTCTTACCAAGCTGTATCTTACAATCTAGTAGTAACTGGGTTGTGGAGGTCAGATAGGCAGTCACGCCATGTAAAATACTGGTGTTTATCTGCATCGGTTAGACTGGAACCCGACCCCAACATAGTTGGAAAAAGGCTAGGCAGATGATGAATTTTGTTTTGTACTCATCTGCTTACGATCTGATATGAGGCGTAAAAGTTATGAAGATTACCAGATGGGATTATACCTAATAGGTACCCAGTAAACTTATTCTAACTAGTAAATGTTGCTGCTTATTAAGTTACCATAGATTGACATCGAAGGTATATAGAAACTGCTTTCTGCTTCCTGTAAGATTAGGAAGGATAATTGATAAAGTTATGACTTGGCCAATAACCTATAAATAAAAAGCTTTCTTTCAAAATCTAGATATACCATTTTCTATAAAGATCTGTGTTCAAATGTTCGTGTTCCGTAGTACTGCTATCTTATATCCTACTAAACAATTTGTTCACAATTTGTCTACTCAACCACCTTGAAAACCCCAACGCTTCATGCGTTTGTTGCAATAACACTAAAGATTTCCCAGCTCACCTCTGGACTGTATTATTCGTGACTAGTGGAGTGGTCAGGCGGGCGGGAGGGGGGGGGGAGAGGTCAGACGAGGCGCAAGACTTTTTGACCACCAAATAAAAATGACCAGAAGATCCACCATAAAACATTGACCTGAGTATTCACTGCTGTAGTACAAACGTCAGGTTCTAAAACTTTAGCCTCTACAGTTTAAATCCTTTAGAAAAAATGGATTCTTTCGCCACCAATATATCCGTGGTCCTTAGTGTCTATGAAGCAGGTCTTCTGTAGCAAATCTATGCAGTGTATTAGAGGCCTAGGGGGGCAGGGGGGAGAGGATGCATCTCTACGCGGGCGGTGCCGGGCAGTTCTCACGCCTCTGAGGTCACGCCTTACTTTGACCATCGCCGCGCAACATTATAAACCCAACGTGTACTTGCTTATGAGAATAATGGACCTTTAACGGTATTGAGGTTCTATGCAATATTTCATTCGACGCCCTTCTGACTGTTTCACCGCGCATTTCATGGGAAATACTTTCTAAAATAGTTTTGAAGATGTCTTTATTATGTAACGATGTGAATATGTTGGGTATGGTAAGTGTTTGTGGGTGGTATGCAAAATACAGCTCAGGTGAAGGTATTCGGTTTTGTCGGGTACAAAACAGACATAAATATAGGGATGCACTGCTGGTACTGCGGCTTGCAGAACCTGAGAGGCAATTCTGCTTAACTATCTATATTACTAATATTATTAAAGCGAAAGTGAGTTTGTTTGTATGTTTTTTACGTCTTCACGCCTAAATGGCTAGACCGATTTTGATGAATTTTATAGGATATTTTTTTTTAAAGTGAGAAATGAGGGAGAAAGAGGGAAGAAAGGGGAAAGTTAGCTTTGCTATTACAATAAATAAGGCGCAAGGAAAAAAACACAGGTAGCAAATACCTGCATATCAGCAAAGGGGAACTGTGCTACCCCAAATTTAACGCGAGCGAAGCCGCGGGTAAAAGCTACTCTTACATAAAAGCATAAAGCAAGCAGGTTGGTCCGTGTAATTGTACGTGTAATTTGATTATCAAATGCTCCGTTGTAATTACTGTTGCTTGACCACTCAAAACATTGCTAAGTTGCAGCAATGCAAACCCAGACGTTGGTCATACCTTACAACCCGCCTCCACATACCAAAACCAAGATGTCCACATAGTATACAAAACAAGTAGGCTCCATTGTAATCCCCGCACGTAGCAGCAGCATATGAAATCAACACAGCGTCACAAAGCCGAGTTATCCTACTTGAGCGCCACCATTGTGGAGCGCCAGATAAACGATACACAACGCGCTTAATATTGTAATCTATGAATATTTTCTATTGCGCGGTAAATATGTGGAAAGTGTGATACGGACTGTTGTGGAAAGACTCTTTGTTCTGTCTGTTGGTGGTGTTTTCTAGATATAGTGAGAGAATTTTGTGATGGTTGGTTTTGAAGGATTTGGAAAAGGGCAACTGTTTTTTTTCGTAGATTCTAAGGCAAAATAAGGGTTGTTCATGGATTCTTAAAACTGCTTAGATATAAACTTAAGCAGGAGGAGAAGGACGTCGTGGCTAAATCGTCGTCACTAGACGGAGTGACGGTGAGCTACCCATTGCTCATCATCCACAGATCCGCATCTACGGTGACCGGGAATCATCTCTCGCAAATAACGCGAATATATCCTTGAAGTTGTAATTCCATCCAGACTTGGCTACAGCAAAACGTCAAAAACACAAAAATGTGTGTTGGCAGGAATTTCGGCATTTATTTGCAAATACTTGGTGTCATGTGTCTACCCGCCCCTTTCCCCACACATGTTATTGAGTGAGAACTATACATTAGCACAATTTTGTCGGTACAGATATCTTATTCACAGCCGGGCCGCCCACGCCGCCTGCCACCAGGATCACGGCGCGCGGCGCCCGCTGGCGTGACGCAGCAAAACCCGGGAAATAACACCTTCCCGGCCCCAATTCACACCAAAGCCTCGTTGAAACGATTCAAATCAGAGATTTCAGGACGATACCCGATTGTATTATTCCGGTTTCGTAACCAAAAATCCAATTGTAGTCGGATCCCTTTCGGGAAAATTTTCGGAGTCCCGCTGAGATTGCCTGAATCGAACCGGCCTTCGTGGGAATGAATAACCGCGAATAATACGTTGTCATCCGCCATTATTATCTCACAATGATACAGTGCTTTTACGATAAAAATCTCGAATAACAATCGAGCAACTAGGCTCTGTTATCCGCGTAATGTTATTTTAAATAAAAGAAGATATCATAATAATTTATTTAATAGTAGCCCATTAAAACAATTATTTCAATGTCTTTATTATAATAAGCACCTAGGTTTTCATGTTGTGATGTCAGCCGTACAACATTAGCCAAAATGGCCGGATTTAAATAACTTCATACACGGTAGCGATGTGAGTGAGATAATAACTGAAATATGTTATCTGCAATTATGTTATAAGTACATAATAACTATCATCGTGCTTTACTTTGGTGTAGGTCTTCGTGTGACGTTAGTTTTACAGCAGAAGACAATGCAGTACCCTTAGATACCGGTTCGTATTCTGATAAAACAGTAAAGGCATTAAAAGGATGCACGAGAGATTGTGCTTATAAATCGTAGCTAGTTAGTAAGTTTATTCATCAAAAGAAACAAAACAGAATCAACATTGTCGATGAGCCATAAACTCAGTTTATATCTAAGCGGTTGTATCTTGTGACTTGCGAGTGCGAACATTAAGTGCAAAATTAAAATCATAAAACTTAAGTTTAAGCTACTTTGCTTGTCGATTACTTCTCTAGAAACTTTACTTAGCTGGCCAAAGTCTTGCGTATATTTTCTAGAAGCCTCGCTACACAAGTCACAAGTTCATACAAAAAATAAGGCAACATGGCTGTCAAAAGCTTACACCAATGTCCGAGATGTTACATAAATATGGCATTTAAAAATAGGACCACTTTGAGATACATGTCTGCTAGGCCGTCGTGTGTCTGCCCGCCCTAAGGCACGATGCTCATGATAAATTACTCGCACTGGGCATAGGTAGGAATAGGCCTTTGCATTATAAGGGTTCTGTAATAACTAGGTATAGCGCAAGGCTGTTATTGATTGACAAATATTGTCAAAGTTGACCTTCAAGCAACAACCATGACATGTACTAGTGAAAATTATCTTGTTTAAATTTTGGAATACTTTGTGGTTCACAACTCACGGTTTGATTGGGTGAATTATTTTGCCCGACAAATATTCCATTCCAAAGATTTGACACAAAGACAAGTTAACAAATAAATCGTCTTTGTTTTAATCATAATTTAAAAAAAAAACAATCCCAGCAACAAAACTTGGCGATATAGATAATAGTAAAATTGTGATTGGTATGTCTCCATGTTGTACGTTGCACGGTGTACCCATGATAAATGACTGCACAGTGTACGCTCCGTCGGTGTACCGGCGAGACAGGCGCTATAGTGCGACTAGTGAGTGTTGGCGTAAATTATTTTATTTTTGCTTTTCTTTTTTTAAAACGTAGCCTCAAACTAGGAAGTTTTCCTGTATCGCGAGTTGGTTTAAAAACATTTAAACTCGCATACACACAAGTACCCGTAGGTCATACAAATATTTGTAACTCGCGACACACAGCGCAGCAGTCAATCACTCAACTCCGAAAACCGTGTCTGTTTAAGGTTCTGATTGTTTGTAATGAAAAGTTATTTTTTGTTTTATTACATTTTGAGTATACTTTGAGTTATTTATCGCGCATTTAGTCCAAGAGTTTAGCAGAGTTGTACCTAACAGTACCATCCGCATTTCTCCAGGTATGTTTTTAAGTCCCGTGTAATAGGGGGCTATAGGGGCCTATTGCTATCAACCGAGCATAAATAAAAAAGACTTTTTGAAGGAAATTAATATTTAACGACTGATTTCTATTTTTGCTTTTGCTTGTCCCTCGCAATTAGAATAAATAAGAAACATTCGTGCTACGGCGTAGTTCAGCGTGTAGCGTGTGTTACGTTGCGTAGCATTTTCATTATATATATATATATATTTTTTTTTAAACAGTTTTTACACGTAGCCGTTGTACGCTACGTGGCATAGTTACTAAACGTGTCACTTAACGCTACTCGTATTTTAACCGTTTTGAGAGTTGCTAGCTTAACAAAACGGAAATGTAACAATAAATAACAAATAAAGAGGCTTTTTTTTATTGCGGTTGGGAATTCATCAAATAACTTCGGGTGGAGCGTGGGGGGGGGGGGAGTGTCAGACTTGTACTAATTAAAAGCCACCCATGTTTCTTCTACTTACATTTGAAATATTTGTTATAATCATTTTATTTATTGTAATGCATCTCTCACATTGCATTAAAATCCCTTGAAAGTCTACTTGAGTTTGTCTAAATCAAATCTGTATAACTTTCATCACACATAAAGTCATTCAAATAAGATATAGAACATTTAGATCTTTCATGGGCTAATTATACCAAAACGACTGAACTAACCAGAAAGCATGACCCCGCCCCGTATAACATGAGACCTTAAACATAACTGGTGAAAAGTGGGAGTACTATTGGGTACACCTCAGCCTAACCTATCGCCTTTCTCGACGTTTTAGAAGTGGCCGTGGTTCGGATTGGTCGTTTCCTATGGAGAAGAACCGGCAAGAAACTCCATCTGAAGGGTTAGCATGACATCTTATAGCAGTTCTTATTCCTGTGTGAGAAAGAGATGGTGTTAGACACCCTGTATAGCTCTGTCTCTTTCCCTCAGTGGAATAAGTTCTATTTTAAGACTTCATGGTAGGCTAGCTGTACTTTTAAAAATCATTGGTTTTACAATGTTGCTGTTACAATGTTAGTGACAATAAGTCATTGCTTACTTTACTAAACGTAAAATACGGCTTTCAAACACCAACTGCCTGACGTAGCTTGCTCAAAATTTCACAGTTGCCCACTAATAGATTACAGTTGACGGCAGCACTGTTGCATTTGAATTAACTGCGCGGGAAATTCAAAAAGTCACTGACTTATCAATCCGCACTCGTAATATAAGATGTTAACAAAAGTTAACAACCGTGTTAAAATCCACAAGACCAACAATGTCCACTTATTCACAAAGAATTTGTAAAAAAGAATCTATACAAGAAATAGAAAAAAATAACTATATGAAGCAAGTGACAAAGATAAATATCGTTGTTAAGTAATAAAAGTTTAACCACTTAAACCTCCACTCAGCCAATGCACCGCTCCCGCACTATACACCAGCAAAGACACAAAACAATGTCAATCGAGCTTGACAGTGAGCAGTGAGATGATGACGTCACTAAACGTCACTCCCCCTCCCCCGCCGCACAGCCGAGACAAAGATAACGAGCATCCACGAGTACCCACGAACACCAGATTTGTGTACGAAAATTTATGAATACCTTCCACAATATGATATTGCGCGGAGGCATGATGAGATGACGCGATGACGTGGTGGAATATTGAATGTCTTGTGAAAATTGTTTTAATGTTCTTATCATCCTGTTTCTATAATCATAAATTATGGATGTTAAATAGATGCTCGTAGTATGTATCGGGAATTTAGGAAGACATCTTAGTAATACCTACCACTGGGGGTAAATTTTATCTATGAAAAGTGGGGTTCCGGTTCTTTTTCTATTCAATAGTGTTTTTTTCAACCAATCGCAATAGCTAACAATAGGTTGGAAAATTGATTAACCAATGAGGCTCTTAGAAATAATAAAGTTTATAATATTGAGCAAATTTAGCCACAATGGCTCAATGTTTATTATGGAACTGCATGATGCCCACTGCTGAGACAAAGTCTTGCACTCCGTGCGCAGGAGTGTGTAGAAACTGTGACACTGGGCCAGTGCGGGTTGATGGAAGTGTCCTGTCTTCAATTGGTTGAATAAGAGAGAAATATAGCTGTTCCAGTAGCTAGTAGATTCTACTCATCAACCCCCATTATCTTGCACAGAACAGTAAAAATATTTATTGCTACAAGAGTAGCATACCTATCAGTATGACTAAAATATTCCGCCTTCGCACCACAGATATAAAATACACAATATCTCCGGGCACTTCCTACGATTGGTCGAGAGTCGAGGTGCAGAACGGATGTGACGTCAGGGCTGCTATCTCCGCAGCTGATTGCTCATAAACCCGTCGTCGTCGACTGATAACACGGTGTCGAACTTTGAGAATAGACCCTCGAGATATGAGCATGGAGGTCGTAGGTATGGAGGAATACCTTGTTACGATGTTGTTAGCGTTCAAGATTACTCGGTTTGTAGATTAGGTTATGTGGAAATTGAGGAAAATTGGCTAGCCTTGAACCATTTCACTGTTAAAATAAGGCTTTAAGGTGACGAACATGAATGACCCACAGCTTTTTTTTTGAAAAAATAAATGACTAAATGATGAAATTACTATATGCCAATTGGCATAAATCCACATTTTCAATTAGTTAACTAGCTTCGATAGGCCGCCATTCTTTTATCAATAGCTGATAAAACTAACACATTTTGTTGTCTTTTAGTCAGCACGCAAATATAAAACAAAAGTGATCGTGAAATGTCGTCATTTACACTTCCAGGTTAAAATGGCATGTCATACCAAAAATTAAGAAAAACAAATAGACAATAAGGTGCAATAACCGTGTCTATAACAAGTTCTCCTGAAAGAACCAGCATGGCCATTCTTCGTCCACAATGGTTGCGTGCCTCCCCACTCTCATTGTTTTAATTTCACTGCCATCACTAATTGCCAGGGAAGGGACGGCATTTTAAATATCCCCGCAAACGTTTTTAACAACCACCTCATTGCATTTTAAAAGAAAGGATTATAATTTCTTTTACTCAGGCCTCGAATCGGGGATCTTTTATTAATTCAACCGAGTTGTTTAAAGATTTTTTTTGTTTGGTTTTATAAATTCACTTTTGCTCGTAAGTTTTGGTCTTGCCTCGAAATTATGTTTTTAAGTTTTTTTGAGGTTTTTTTTCGTAAAGTTCTTGAGGGATGCGAACTAAGTAATCTTGATATTTTTAACACTACATTTTATTTGATGGAAAGTATAGTTTCAGATTCGAAATTCTTCTTTATAGTGTGGTAAAAGCCTATCCCGCTGTCCAGTTTGTCGTTCATGGGCCTCTCTGAAAGAAAAGAAAAATGTCTTGGTTTCTTCATCAAATTTTCCTTCACCGAAGCGAGTGATTATCATGTGATACGCACATTAATCCGAAATCCGTACCTTGGGTTCAAACTCGTTACCTATAACATGAAAGTCCGACTGAACGATACCACTAGTCTACCATGAAAGGTTATGTGAGTTCAGTAGTTCTCTGATCTTTCCCAAGATCATTGCTGCTGCAGGCAAGCACCCTTCCCAGACCTGATGTTTCTCTTAATTCCTAGCTATGATTTAAATTTTTTATCGTAAATTCAAAATCTTAACAAACATTCCCTAACGAAGAAATAAATGCAGTTTCCCACCAAATTAATCATTGTATCGCGGTGAATGCGTGACACTTGACGTATCCTCATCGCGCCTGTAATTCATGCCCAAAATGACAGATGGCGCTACCGACGATGATTCACATAGTACCGTACTAGTTGTAGGGTTAACCATGGGCAATTGCGCTTTGGTGTTGGTGAGCGTTTCAGTAAAGTTTATTACGGTTATATAGACATAGGCAATCGTTTTGATTGTCACTGGAAATATACCCTAAATACTAGAAATATGTTTTTTTGTAATGGAATGGAGCATTACATTTCAACACGTATCTACAAAAAGGCAATATTCTCTCCCAAAACGAAAGCAAAACACCATGTATACACAAACACGAATCACGAAACATGATATTCTCTTAAATATCACACGACTCGTAGAAAATACAATACACAACGCGCAGGCAAGGCAGGCGAAACGAAGGTGCGCAGGTTTTTGCGTCCAAATGGCGAAATAATGACAGCGTACGTACCGCGCCGGGTTTTACCACGTCCTCCCCGCATGCTAATACTGCACGATGAATATTTATAAACGTGATCCGAGACTATAGAAAAAAAAATCGATAGGATCAAGACTTTTTTTATTTAATGTAAGTACTGAAATTAAGAATAACACATTTGTTTTATTTTCAACTATGTTGTCTTAAATTGTTATGATAATTGGCGATGAAGTTAATGAATAAGTTTTGATACACTTATTCACACAAAAATTCGAGGGTGGGCAGAGGAAATGTTACTGCTGCTCATTAGTTACCACTAACAAATAAAATGCTTATTGGTCATGTTCAGAATGCCGCCGAAGAATTCAAATAACCTAAAAAATACTTATTAGAACTCATTACTTACATAATTGTTGGTAAGTTAATAATAAATTAAATTATAGTTCACTACTTCTATTAAAACACATACAAACTTAACATTTTGTTAGTTAAAAAGCGATGTGTATCACCGATTGTGTATCCATTAGAAAAGGGGAGAGTGGGCTTTCCTAGGATTTAAATTTAAATTGCAACGGTCTCTATCTAACGAGTGTCACTCATGTCGGAGCTTGATAGATCGACGATTGTATCGAGAATCGAGAGAACATAATCCTTCATAAATAGATACGTGCAGGTCGGTTTTACTTAGGTTTGCAGTTTGGCTTTTAGAAGGGTTTTTTTTTTAATAATATCAAATGTATTTATTCATCATAAGTCTTGTGTTATGTGTAATTTAAATCCACATTCATTATGTAAGTAAATCAGTTTTAAACTATGGCCTGCATTTTTTTAAACTGCGCTAAGCAATTGTACGATGGCATAAATAAACCTATGAAATGAGCATCAACCAACAGTTAGGGCTTTTACGGCGTAAATATATAAGCATTTTTATAAAATTGTCACGTTCAAAACTAACCTTGAACAAAGGAAAAACTTTGTCGTTCAAACACAAAATAAAAACACAGTTATAAATGTACATAATTTGAACGGCAGGCCGCGAGATATCTAACAGAAGGAAAATATTAAAGGGAACTTTACCTACATTTTTAAAAGAAGTTTTCTTTATCCGACGAATAAATCGAAGGTGGGAGGGAGAAGTTACCCGGCGGAAGTAGAAATCTGTTGTTTTATTCATGAAAAAATAAAGAAGGGAAAAATGTGGAATGCCAAGCGGTTTGTTTGAAAAACTAAGTTCAAGTTTGCTGGAAAACATGAAACCTAAAACTTTAGTGCTTAAAATTGAAAGCGGATGAACAATGAGGCTAGCTTTGAACGATGACATGAAAAGTGTGAAGGAAAGAACAGATGCTGAACAGAAACATTTGAGTCATGGATTTTCTAAACTTATATATTTTATCAGTACAGTAATGAAACTAATAGAACACCATTTCACAAAAGTAGTTTTGTTATAGAGTAGTAATATAAAATATATAATGTTGTTGAGTAATAGTATTTATAAGAACGAGTACTTCGAAACACTATAACGAGTATTAGTATCGAGTAAGTCAGTATACGAGACTCGACTTTAATGCATTCGTTTCCGCACAATATCTGTGGCCAAGTTGCGTCATCATAGCAAGTTTCAATTTTATCAACAAAAGTCTCCAAAACATTGAGTCGTGTTCAAAACAAGTGAAGTTGTTGACAAATCCTCACGCACGGTATCCATTAAATAATGCAAATTTGTTGTAATCCCCACTCCGCGAACCGCCGGCTGGAGTGAAATATTTAATTTTCATAAAGTATACATTAGAGGAACAAGTCGGGGGACTCACTGCCTTGTTAACTGAACCGCAGAAACTCTTATAATATACCTATTTCGAAGACGCTGGGTATTAATTAAAAAGCTGACTGTTATGGTGCTTTAAATGTGATTTAGATTAAGTTTGTAATGGACCTGAAATCCACTGGAATAATGTAAATGCGAAACGGAAAATTATGCACATTTGTTTTCTTTCAGATTTTTCGAGACATTTTTCTTTGTCACGTCAGGCATCAGTGTGACAATTTTCCCGTTGTTCCTCGTTTTGAAGAGCTGAGTGAGGTATGAATGTTGAGTTCAACTTAGTTTGTAAATCGAACTAATAACTTGACTGTTTGAATGAAACATCATAAACTCGAGACGTGTCCCAAATAGAAAGACTTGAAGAAAAACTGACCCTAATAAACCCGATACTATGTCCAACTATTATAGCCACACAATCGTTGTCAGTTCGACGCGAGCCGACAGCAAATTTGCATATCACCAATATTATATCGTCACGCGAAAAACGTATCCCTTACGCCTGTGTACACATGAATGACGCGTGATGCTGTCGACCTTCCCTGACGTCATCCATCATTCGACGTGGCGCCTGCACCTAGACTCGTGACAGCGCGGGTGGAACTCAAAAACACAACTTATTACCAACTGTGTAGTAGGATAAATAAGGTTCGAATTACAGTGTTGAAGTACAGTGAAAGGTGGCACTCCACCTCCCCGCGAGCGAGGGAGGATCCCTGTCAAACGCTGGCGAAGAGTTTGACAGACGCGGGGCGCGGAGTATTTGACATGAAGGGGCTTGTTTGATACGGGGGCGAGCTGACAGCGGGGAGGGGGGCAAATTCTGCCCGGTCATGAATAGGCAATGGGCTCGCTTTATTTATAAAGATTGTTAGCCCGAACACGGGCCCAGTGAACTTCTGTTGAAAATAAACACGTCGTTCCTATTGACGTATGTAGATAGTCTTGTTGGAATACCGTCCAATTTCCGATTAGCTTCGAATATGGAAAATGACGGGAGGTCTGATTGGAATTCAAATCTGGTTTGAATGTGGGATTCCCGAATTGGGATCATTAAGAATAAATATGACAGCTTTATTAATATTCTCTAATAGGATTTTAGAACTTGTCGGTATGCATTTATTCTGTTTACTTTTCATCCTCGTTATATTAGGGATATTTATCTAGATAGAACGTAGAAGCTATTAGAAATAAACAAAGCATTAAAACGCAACTGTAAAGGTTACATCCGTGTTGATATTTCCTTTCTAAAGTAAAAGAGCACATAAGAGTTTATCAACGACAATTTAATTCAAGCAACCGCAACGCTACCCTCTAGCATCTTGTTAGGGGAATAAAATCCATAAAAGACACGGCAGTGCAGAGGCAGCGTTGGGTACAAAATTTGATTATTCCGCGAGGTTGGCCTATCGCCAGCGTTTGACTATTTATCAAGAGCTTTCCGCACTCGACGGTTTACAAGGATACTAATCATCGATACGGGATTTGCATAGAGTGGTGTGACTGTATCTGAGTAAAAAGATGTGTGACAAAAACATTTTTCGAAGCGAATTCTGGTATAGAAGCTGTACCTTCAAAAGTTTTCTTATTGACAATTGCCATCATATCAGAATCCTGTTCTTTTGAGCTAATATTTTATGGGCGAGGCGTTTGTTTATATGTCTATGTTTGTTTCCTACTCCGGCGGCTGAATTATTTTTAATTAAATTGCTACGTAAGCTTATATCCTCGATTTCTATATACGCAAGTGTAACCGCGGGAAACAGCTAGTTTATAATGTTGTCGAGGTATTTTTTTGTCCTGAGTTTCTACTAAAAATACCCATATCGATAGGAAGGAGGCAATTGGAAGCGAATGGGTCGATTCCAATTACCTCCTTTCTATCGATAGAGGGCGCAAGTGTGCAATGTGTAGAGATTTTAATTTAGGATTTGCATGTATGACAAGACTTATAAGATCAACCCTATGTTACAGCTGCAGGGAGTTGTTCAGCGGCTTGTTCGAAAGAGATACCGCGGCCTTGTTCGAAAGGGCAATAGAAAGAAAATGGGCGGGTTTTAGTCAGTACAAGTCCGACACCCCCCTCCCCCGGGGAAGTTATTTGATGATTTCCCAGAAAAAAAGCATCTATTTTATATGTCTCTGAACTAAACCAAAAATTAACCACTAGTAAGTCTAAGTCCGGTGTAGAAATCATTCCTGGTTTGGTCAATTGCGATGCTATTATCCTGCTAGCTATTTAAAGTTTCCACAAAGTAAAATGTTTTCTCTTAGGATAATATAAAACACAGATGAAAAACATAATATATGTATTTATATATATTGGTAACATACAATACTTGAGTGTACCCGAAGGATGTCACTAGTACAAAATATTTACGAGATGGTGGTATTATCCGCTCCATATGGCATTAAAGTTGAGTTGTGAATTTTATCGAGTTGTTTTCTTTGACATTACATTTACTCGATATTTGTATTATTTTGAAATCCCGACTCATTATTTAATGCATCATTTTGGATGTTTTATTCATAGCTTTTACATTTTCATTAATTTTACTTAGATTACTAGTTGCCTTTTTCTCAAAGTCATCTACAATCTCACTTAACTTTTACTTTCCTATAGGGTAAAACCAGGAGAGATGGACCAGCGGGTTAGACGGACCATCATAATTTCTACCAAACTATTATATTTATTTAGGCTGACAACACTTACGAGCTCTTGTCAACCTGTTTGCTCCGCGTAGGAAGCGAGACTATTTGATTTTCGTTTGTAAAATTTGTAAAAAACATATTAAAAGGTTTCGGAAGTGTGTTTTTTTTTGTATGGGTGTTTAATAAACGAAGGTATGTCTAAGATATTGTATTTTTAGAATAAGAATTGACATTTCTGTGTCAGTATGTTCATAAAATGATAAAATAACCTCAAATTTTTCGTTTGTTTATTTTGCTTTTAATATGAGAAAGTGGTCCATCTCTCCACTCAATTTAGGAGAGATGGACCATCTTATGTACGGGTGAGATGGACCAATAGTGAACCGTTTTTTTTTTGCAAATTTAAAGTGATTTTTAATTATTTTGGATACTTGTTTTTTAATCCACACATTTTAATGTGTTAATCTCTTCTTTTGTAGATAAATCTGCTGTGCACTATATGTGAACGCTGGTCCCATGAAGGCTGCACCAATTATCCAAATATGTGCGACCGATGCGAAAATACGGTGACAAATTGAAGACATTCCTTCATTTTGCTGTAGTTTTTTAAGACCCTATGTTTATGTTACTTATTGATTTCGTTTTGAATGTTTATTGTTTTGTTTGGAAGTGTTAATGATATATTTTTGTTAGGACCATCTCTCCTTACTGGGTGGTCCGACTCACCCATATAGTATGGGAGAGATGGACCGAGGGTACTTTTTAAAAAATGTCAATTATTTCCATAAAGATGCTATGATCGTGCCATATTAAAATTAAAAAATGTTGACTATTAATAGTTAGTAAGTTTATCACTAAATTGTATTTTTTTTATTAGGCAATAAAAAAGAAATTTAAGTTACAAAAAATGTGGTCCATCTCTCCTGGTTTTACCCTATCAAAATGCAACATTGATAGGTAAATATGCAAAAATATAATTGATAAAAATTAATAGGTAATATAAATTATATTACCATTATATTCTCATGCATGAGGTTGCTAGTTCAAATCCGGGCAAATACCCATGTGACTTTTTTAATTCATATGTATTTTCTAAAAAATATTAGGATATAGGACAACGGTGAAGGAAAACATCGTGAGGAATCCTGGAATTAAAAAACTAAAATAAGTCTGAAATCACCAACCCGTCTTGAGCAAGCATGGTGATCAATGCTGGTGTCTTCTCTAAGCGGCCTTTGTCTAGCAGTGGGGCAGTTAGGTATAGGCTGGTATTATATTGGGTTTACTATTTATTTAGTTTTTTTTTTTTAAAGTAGTACACAGATATTTCTCCTGTATCGTGGGTGCGTTCACAAACATTTAAACTCACATGCACAAACAACCAGACCCGGAACAACTATCTGTATGCCATACAAATATGGTCCGTGCGGCACGCAGCGCAGGAGTCGATCGCTCAGCCAATGCGCCAACCGTGTCATCAATTTATATCCTTATTTAATGCTAGCTGCCGATGGCTCCCGCGGCTTCGCCCGCGTGATATCGAAAAAAAAAATCCAATTTGTTATTCCTGACTATAATCTCACTCTGTGTTAAATTTTAATTTCGTCAAGATCCGTTCAGCCGTTTTGACGTGAAAGAGTAATATGTCCGTGTATAATATTAGTAGGATAGAGGAAGTAGGATTTCTGGCACGTAGCTTATTATTATGAGTGTAATTTTTTAATTTACCTCATTATAATTAAGTAAGCAGCTATCATTAAGTATTCATAATGACATATATGCAAGTGCGTACGAACTAAACGATTGGTAATTATTTCAAATTTATTAATTGCTTAAATCGTAACTAAAATAATTGATATTCGAACGAAATGCTGATGTATATTAGTCATAGGGGATATTTTTGATGTAATGGGCCATCAATTAGACAAATTATAGTCACATTAGGGACACTTACTTAAAATATCCCTAATTAAATATATTACTCATTGATCTACTACTTGACAAACAGTATTAACTTTCTATGAAATGCTTAACCTAGTATCAATTTAATAATTAATATAGGTAATTATCTACAGCTGCGGTTATGTACACGGAATAACTTATGATAAATTAAACAATTCTGTAATTACCTGCGCATGAGGTAGATAAGGTATTGCCCCAATCTATAAGATTTAGAAACATTGACTTATCAATAAACCTATTAAAATATTTGAGAAAGTTTAATTATTTTCATTGACATAATTTTCATTGTAGTTTTTTTTCTGAATAAGATATTCCTAATTGTACATTTTCATTCCTAAGCTACATCTTTTTGTTAAAAATAAATAGAAACAACCAAAAACCACCGCATTATTAAAAATAATAATAATAGATAAATATAACAGAGCATTAAAATGAACCCCTTGAGCGTTTGAGAATCGCGCTAGGGTTGCTTCCGTCGTCCCATGATTTATGGTTCGCGAGATTTCGCCGCGGGCTCGCGTTTCCTTTTGTCGCTCGATTCGGCTTCGTGGCAACCCTCGCTATAATAGACAGCCGATGATTCGATTCTGTAATGAATTCATGCTGCGTTCTCAGGGTTTTATATAGTTGTTTTAGCTTAATTAATATGCTTAATAGGGTTTTATGTTTCAATTACGTGTTTTGTTGGTTGATGAGTTATTATGTTAGCTTGTTGCGATGTTCTGTGGTTGTAGTGTAGTAAAAAAAGGTACCGACTGAGAATTATTGCGAGTTTGTACTATGATTTGTATGTTGTGTGACACTATTAAAGTAAACTTTAAGGTGTAGTATTCGTAGAATTAAGCCAAGTTTTGTAATAGAACCATTTCTGAAGTCGGAGAAAAACTAGCTCCTTACATTAATTATGTTCACGTACTAATAACTCGAAAAAATGTAGGGATAATACGGCCATTTTGTCCCAATTTCAAACCTTGGCCCAAAGTAAAAGTCGTTCATGTTCATGACTAGGTTGCATGACTTCTATTTGACAAGTCATAGGATATTTGAAAATATCAATTTGGTCTTAAAAGCCTTTTATATTGATTTTTGTGGATGTTAAAACATCAAATAACTTCCCTTTCTCTGGGCGGAGAGGGGGGGGGGGAATGTCAGACTTTTCATGTTCCGGGGCCGCGGTATCTCTTTCGAACAACCCGCAAACGTATCAAATCAAACATAGCAAATCGCTTTTTCCCAAAAATCCCTCAAAATCTGTGTTTATGAAACTTACGCATAAGTACATAACTGGCCAACATCCCAAAGGATCTTAGCTCATAATACTTACACGCTCACATCATGTACCGTCATCCCTCATATCATCAAAGGAGGGTGACTTTAATAAAACAAAAGATACAGCATGTCGACGGAGCGCGCCCGATCTGCCGTCTGTCAAATAATGACGCTCATTTGTCAAACGCAATCGGGATACTGCGATGTTCTTTATTATAGGAGTTGACTGTGGGTATACTGTGGAAGTTGTGCAATCAAATACACTGTGGTTTTTGATGTGTGAGGGATATTGTTTATGAGTTTTGTTTGTGGTGCTGTGATAGTATTACATAACCTTACTTATGATGTAACTAAAGAAATGTGTTTAACTAAAGAAACTGAATTTAATCAAACATTCTAACCCGCTTTTAAGAGCTGTCAGTATTATAATTGCTATTGGAATATTGATTCTTGAATGCCAGTCTAATGTTATAGCGTTTTGATTGCTTTTTTTAAAGTCTTTTAACTGAGATGGTAACTAACATTATTATTAAAACTTGAAATGGGATATTTACCATGTTTTAAACAAATAACAAACATGGTAAACATTCCTGTTTTGTTTTAATGTTATTTTTTGTATGTATTGTTTTTTTCAATAAAGATAATGATGATGCGGCATAGGGTGGAGCACTTGCCTGAAATAAATTGATACACTCGAACTTTAAAGAGGTCCAGGTAATCATGGTCTGGGAACGGAGAAGCCGACAGTGAATTCCATAGACTGGCTGCAGAATTTCTAGAAGTAAGGCTCGAAATAGAAACGTAGCGTACCTATTTAAGTGGCTCCCTACAAAAACTTTGAAAATATACGTTCTTCAGATGGTACCTAGTACCTTAAAAAGGCAACAAAAATTCGTAAAAAAATATAAACAATAAAATAAATATAAACTCTTTTTTAGGGACCTCCTTAAATTTTGTTGTATTATGCTAACATCCTACTTACTTATCTGCGTTTATTAGAAATATCAAATAAACTATCTTATACAAATACACACCTACATAAACTAACACCCACACATAGGAATATAAAGTAAGGGATTCCCTTATAAAGACAAGGAATAAGCAACGGATAGGAGGTTCGCCGTCGATCCTATCATTTCTTTTATATTTTTTCATCAAAATCACACGTGACGCCTGAATGACATTTTCATATGACGAAAAAAAATGTTTATTAAGACGCGGCCCACGCAATATTACAATATTGTACTAGTGAAATATGGAAAGTGATTTTTTACGAGAATATAACAAGGTGTGTATGTGAGATTAAAAGCGAAGGGTTGGTCTTATTAATCTTTATGTGAGCTTGTAAGTTGGCTGCTTTTATTAAAACTAGGTTTAAGGCGAAGTCATTTTTCATGTTTTATTTTGGGTTCCCCAAAAGGAAAAAAACGGAACCCTTATTGGATCATTTTGTTGTCCATTTGTCTGTCAAGACTCTTTATCTCGGGAACGCGAGGTATCGAGTTGAAATTACCGCATACTCAATAAACCATAAGTTTACTTAAGTCTGTGGTCCCATTGTGCTGTGCAAAAATCAACAAATATATATCTTATACCGATATAAGAAGATTCGAACAGAAAGATACTAAGATCCCATATTATCTTCGCATCTCTATAATTGGTACAACGAGAGACATCTTCTGCCAGAAGTGAAAGAAACAAATTAATATTGGTGATTGCAATGATGGTACGACCATTTACAAGTAAAAAACAATTATGTCGTCGCTTTGTTTTTTGGTAAATCTTTTGAGTTCCAAAATAAAGATTTAATTTATCATCTCTTAATAAGAACATTACATAAAACAAACATTAATTTTAAGAATAAAATTAAGTCTGTTCGCTTAGATCTTTTAAACTATTAGTACAACAGATTTCAGTGCAGTTTTTCAGCAATAGACAGAAGATTGAAGAGGAAGATTTATGTTTTATATCTAAGCCTGTCTGACTGTTTATGGGGAACCACGGGGGCAGCTGGTAAATTATAATTTAGAACTTTGTGAAAATCGTACCAAAAATAACCGAAACTTAACGATCGTTATGCGGTTAAGCAGCCTTGATACAGCTGTTATGTAGACGGTTGCATCTTTTGAATAGGACCTAAAATAAAGATTTTATTTGACCTACTTCAAACTAAAATTGTCCATCAAAATCAGGTGTCACAACGTTTCAGAAATTTAACAATATATAGGCATTTTTAGATAAACATAAGCCAAATTACCAATGATTAACGAAGATTTCCAAAATGTATAAATGCAGGTTCAAGTCAAAACTTTTGGAAAACTTAAGGTTCATTGTGACCTACTCGTAGCTAAACCACTGTATCAATATCAACGCTTCAAGATTCAGCAATTTGTGCGTATGTTACCTGTAAATTAGCGGTAAATAACCAATATTCTTGGACAATGGATACCTATTGATACGAGAGAGTCACATTATCCATTAGTCAATAGGTATTAAAAAATTATAATTTTAAAATTACCCTTTCACCTTTGAAATGATTTACTAAATATCTAGGCCGACCGGTACAATACCGTCTAATTAATAATAATGACCTACTCTAAACTAGAGCAGTGCATCAAAATCAATCAACGCTTCAGAAGTTTGTGCATATCTTAACCGAAAATTACCGATGATTAACGAAGATTACCGAGCGGTATCGATGCAGAGCTGCACCGCCGCGGTGTCGACGCGGCGCGGTACGGTGCGAGCGTGGCAGATGTGTCGCCGGTTGTGATTGTCTTGCTGCGATGATTGATGATCTTTCGCGGCGGCTGCAGTGTAGGGCTGCGCGGCATTAAGTTTTTGGGAATATTTTTTATTTTCAGGCAATTGTCTTAGATTTTAAATGTAAACTCAAACTGCTATTTCTTATGTTTTCATGCAAATTGTAGACACTTTTAAATAGTTCAGGATGTTAGTAGTTCTTTTGTTAAATTAAAAAGAAACATTAACATCAAATTAAATATTTTCCTATTCTTCATAACAACTTTATATTGTTCAATAAACTAGTTTTTTCCTTAAAAAGTTTATTTACGGCATCTGTAGAAACCGAATAAATTGTAGAATTGTAGCCCGGTTCTCTTCTTTCACATTTCTTTACCGTTTGTGTGAAAGGGACGCGACGTCAATTCGTACAATCATTTTAATGTAGGTACTTACTGATGTTTTTTTTGCTACAAATGATCAAAACAAAAATAAAAAATATACCCTAACCAGGTAGCAAAACAACAAAAATATCATGTTCACTACGAACCTTTATCTCCTAAAAGGCAAACAACAAATAAATTAAGAGAAAAAATATCTCAAAATCCCGTCAACAAAGTGATTAGTAGCACATCTATTGTAATTAACTTAAGATAACTGTTCAAATACTTCTGAATTTACGCAGTACGCTTGTAAACATGGTTTGTCATTGAAGGGATAATCCCCTTTGTTGTTTTGATTGACAGCTCATCCTCTGTCTCTTTTTAATCTTTTGTTGAAATTGGACTCCGCCTACAATTTGTAGTGTACAAATAGGGATACTGTAAGTACCTACTCAAATTATATGGATATGTATATAGATATAGGGCTTCTATTTCCAAGCTGAGATTACTTGCAATAACCAACTAACTTTGTTTATAGGGATGGATAAAAAAATATTTATTTTCAGATAGATGTTTTTGTACTGTATTTAAATGGAACACTTACTGTTTTGACATACTTAGTTAATATTATGATGTACAGATAAAATAAAGTGATGGAATTACTACAAGGTTAGCGCGCGGCAACCCTAGTTGTCTATTCAACTCACGTTTATTCAATATAAGCAAACTCAGGCATAGGCCACAGTAAAAGTACTTTGGCAAAATATTCCACATTCGTCAAATGTTTGCTGGGTAGTATTCCAATGTATTTACCTAAATAAAATGTATGTCTTTAGTTTAAATTTATGGTATTGGTAACTAGATAATATGTACCATTTAGGGTTGTTGATTGCACATAATTAAGTTATTAAAATCTACTGCTACTTTATCGGCCATTAAAAATATCTTGATATTTAAGAAAAACTTTGAAAGAGTATTGATAGATATTAATTAAACATGTACACACAGATCTTTGACATTCTAAATTTGTAATTTTTATTTAATTTTTGACTTTATTTGACGTATAAATTATTTTGTTTCTTAAAAATAGAACTAACTAATAAGACAGAAAAATAAGTATTTTTTTACAAACGGCCCAATCTATTAAATCACTCAAAGCAAAGAAACGAATTGGTTAAAAAGAGAAACATGCCATTTGTTTTTTTTTTTAATCAATTCGTTTCTTGAGCCTGTGTTAAATCCGGGATTGCGGGTTGTTCGAAAAATATAGTGCGATAAAAAGCCTATTTTAAATACACAGGCTAATCATTATAACAATGATTTGGAAACTACGTCCTACTACTAAAGGTAACTATTATAAGGATATGCATCCTGAACTAAACTTACTGTGACGGTTTTGCAAATAATTATCCACCGTAGTGGCAAAAGACACCGCTCCAATGCGGTAAATTAATGTTATCAAACAGCAACAGCGGGTATTCAGAGGTATTCTCCTTCTTATCTGTCTTTTTACACAGTTTGCTACTGACTACGCCATCTGTGTAATTTCAGAAAGGTTAACTCGGATGCTGGGGTCACTTAGCTGAAACATGCTCAACGCTTCGCGGTTGCTTTTCCATTGATTTAAAATAAATTATCAAAATTGTACTATCTGATTTATATTAAGCCTATAAAAATATCTATTGTTAGACTGTAGGTTTTATAGGCAAATGAATAGTAACAAAAACTGTACCATAGTCGAACTTTGAGAGTGATAGGCGAAAGATACACCAGTTCATCGCTCTTAAACAGAGTCCAAACGTTGTGTTCCTAAAGCATGGCTGATCGTTCGCTCAGAAGGCTTGTCTGAAGTTACAACGCACGTAACTAGATGGCGCTATTTCTATTTTTTTTATTTAAGTATGTAATCAAAATGATTTCAGTATGTCTTATTTCAGTATACTGCTTATAATATTCTTCGTCGGCAAACTGACCAGCTACTATTTAAAATTAACAGACACGACTACACAGTGTAATTAGGATGGGTTATCCCTTCAGAAGTTATAGGCGTTATGTTGGCTTTAACCAATATGAGATTGAAACAAGATCTGATAACAGTTAATTAGTCTTAATGACAGGGCTGTTGTTATTGTTTGATTTGCTTACAAGAGCAAAGACGGTATTGTTTTGACTAGGTAGGCAAACTTAACAAGTACCTAGTTTTTTTAAAAAAAATAAATAAATCCCAGAATTATCTATATATATAAAAGGAAGTCGTGTTAGTTACTCCACTTATAACTCAAGAACGGCTGAACCGATTTAGCTGAAATTTGATGGGGAGGTAGCTTAGAACCAGGAGACGGACATAGGATACTTTTCATCCCGGTTAGGGTAGGTAGGGTAGGTAGGGTAGGTAGAAAGATACAAAATTGCATTGCAACGCATGCCGGGGCACAGCTAGTAATGTAATAAAATGATCACCGACTGAACTGCCGATTTCTTACAATAAAGTTACATAATCGAAGCCCAAAGCTTTAAATATTCTGACTTGGTACAGACTCTGCTTACCCCAAAGCATTACAATATATAAGTATACCTACATATTTTAAACCGGCAAGGAGGGACTACATTATAAAGAGATAATATTTAGAAAATAATAATCTTTAAAAATAGACATTGAAATATAACATTTCAATAAAAAATATCTTATTTCATTATTTTTCTACAAGGAAAATCGATTCGTTACTAAACTCTTGCTTAAAACACTTATTAGTAAAATATCAATTAGACGAAGCTAGTTAAGAAGCACCGCATAAACTTATGGCATTTAATTGTTCATTAGATTAGTGATTACATCTTGTATAAGAATTTGTGATGCAGCTAAATTATTTTAGTTTAATGCTAACATTGACGGAATGGCTAAACTGTTGTTTTGAAAATATGATGGTATTTTACAATGACGATACCGAAAAGGATGCATTTGAGGATATTAAACTTTTTAAGATGTTAGTATGTAGTTCTTTTTTGTCAGAGTGGTTGTTCGAAAGAGATACCGCGTCTCTGGAACATAAGAAGGCAAAAGAAGGAACATGGGGGGTTTTTGTCAGTAAGTCTGACTGAGAGGGGGAAGTTATATGATGATTTCCCATCCGCAAAAAAATGTATCGCGGAAATCAATTTATAATTATCGAAACTGGTCAGATGCATTTGTATTAACAAAAGGAAAGTTATGGTTGGTGCGGATAAAGAGAAAAGGAACGAAGCGTTTTTCTTCATCTACATCTTCTTCTCATCTCCTACAAGATATGAGATTTGGTTAAACGAATGTACAAATGGTTAGTTAGTTGTCGCGTTTTTATAATACTCAATTACTGTTTTAAAAAAATATATATAAATGAGCTATCAGTCATTTTGTTTTTCAAAGAATTGTTGGGTAAACTACTGAAAAAAAAGTCTACAAAGAAAATATATAAATTTTTATAAACACTCGAACGTAAACATTAAACTTTTTTTCAAAAACTTTCGTCGATAACGAATCTTTGACATTACAACTTGCTAATCGTACAACAGAGCTTTTGACTAATTTGCTAATTACCCCTTACTTTGGGGTTGTTGTGGACATATAAAATCAGGCACAATCGTGACAGACATTATAATTAACTGAGCTTTCATTGCGAACGTTACTCCAGTTTTAATTTGGAATACTGCAAAATGCCAGAATCTACTACTTCCAGTCAGTCTTCGACACCAACTCCTTTTAATGTTGGCAATGGTGTGGTTACGTCCAGTGAAGGTCATTGGAACCAAGTTGATAGCACTAATACTTTGCAGAACACTACGGTAATTTGATTTCCATAATTCATCATCGTTTGGTCTTTCGGCTTCTAGTCTAGCTGAATACCAGTATTTTCATGATTGTTCCTATCCAAGTTTAGCATAAGACGTTAATTTTTATGATAACACATTGATCGTCTTAACTTTGGACCGATGCGTCCTATTTATTTTCTGTCTATATTAAAGTTTCATTTCTATATATTCAGCATCATCATCAACATATTCCTAGCCCAATTGAACCATATTATTTATTTATATTCAGCGGTAACTAATAAAAATTTTCTATTGTTTACAGCCTCCAGAGTGGAACAAATTGCCACCACACAGCGTTGTGTCCGTACCAGTGTCTGCCAACAATGTGTCCAGTGAGTACCATGTCACTAGCAGCGTAAACAACGTCAACGTCATCAGCAACCAGGTCGTGTACCCTCCGAACTACATGAACATACCTTATCCGAGAAACAGCGTTCCTAATGGGTATGCCTCATTAAATCCCACAAGAGGAATTAACCCACAAATTGTCAACGGGCAAAATCTACTACGCACACAAAACGGCCAAATTATCGGAGGCCCAGGCTGGCCTAATCAATCAGCTCTTGGAAGATTCATCTCGCAGTCGCCTGGCTGGACCAGCAACAAAACAACTGGAGGAGTCAAGAAACAAAAGCGTATCAGAACTGCGTTCACAAGCCAACAGATGATGGAGTTAGAACAAGAGTACGCAAGGACACGCTACTTGGATCGCGCTCGAAGGATTGAACTCGCAGATCTGTTACGTCTGAACGAACGCACCATTAAGATATGGTTTCAGAATCGCCGCATGAAGGAGAAGAAAGACAGAGCAGAAAGTATGGAGGATTCAGAAGAAGCCTGTACGTCTGAATCGTCGCCTGAAATGGGTAACATTCAGATACCGATGCTCATTCATGAGCAGTATTCGGGCATAAAGAATGAAATCTACAATCAGGGTAATATTTATGTGGAACAGTACCCAGTTGTGTCGACCCCTGTCTCGATGCCAGTAACGAGTTTACCAATCTCAATGCCAGCTCAGACATCGGTACAGAGCATGTATCAGACTTTCATGTCAGAGGAGCAATGCCAGGCTCAGTACCAGCAAGTGCATTTGCAGATGCAGCCCTACCAGTCTCCGTACACTGAAGTCCAGGAGTTTTCTCCTGAGGTTGAACCAAAAGAGGAACCTGCCACACCAAGCGCGCCAAGTGAAATCATTGAGAAGTCTTGGGACTTGTCCTGGATCAGGTCTGTGGATTATGAGGAGGATTATTAAAGTTCTAGCTCTAATATATAGTTCAAGTTGTTAGGTCAAAATTGTAAATATTTTTATTAAATAAATTGGTGCCCAGAAATCTTACTTTTATTATGCAATCTCCTACGTCTTTTAATATAACCTCTATGATTGCTATTGACCATTTACATCTTGATCTGTAATGGATTGTAAACAACTTTCAGTGGAGTGCTTGCAAATATTAGCGAATTAATGTATCGCTTCAAAAGTGATTTAAAATGTGTCCTGTTAAGATGTTTTAAAATAAAGTCATGATTTGTGTCCAAAGCATTTCCGTTTTATTTTAAATATCCCGTAATATTACGGTATAACTTAGAGCCTCGCTAAAGTAACATTGCATCAACGATCGGTAACCATGACTTACCTACTCTAAAATGTATATGATTGACAATCCTTACTAATATTATAAAAGCGAAAGTGAGTTTGTTTGTTACCTCTTCACGCTTTAATGGCTAAACCGACTTTGATGAATTTTGGTATAGAGGTAGTTGGGAACTAGGAGACGGACATAGGCTATTTTTTTTTAAAGTGAGAAATGAGGGAGAATGAGGGAAGAAAAGGGAAACCTTAGCTTTGCTATGACAATAAATAAAGAGCAAGGGCTAAAACTACAGGTAGCAGGTACCTGCAAATCAGGAACTGTATTACCCCGAATTGAACGCGAGTGAAGCCGCGGGCAAAAGCTACTAGATAATAAATGTACTTAGCATGAGCTTCTGGATTCGACTTCCAAGTCAGGCAAATTGTTTTTCAATCAGGAATTTCTCAGCAGCACCAACGCCGCAATAGTCACGCCTCCTTTAACATTAGACTTAAACTAACTGCTGAATTGTGGGAGTACTATTGAATACATCTCTGCCTAACCCTTTGAAGAATCGGGCTTGTGGGCGATGAGCAAATGGTAGCTTACCGTCCGTCCATCTATTGACAACACGACGTGTCGACGGCGCGTTAATGTTCCTCGCGCACCTATAAGAGATTTCAGGAAAGCAGAGCGGCCTGCCAGGGCCACCGCCTGCCGAGGTTGCGGCTTGGTCGAAAGAGCAGTAGAGGGAACATGGGTGGGTTTTAGTCAGTACAAGTGTGACTGGCGGGGTAAGTTTTTTGATGATTTCCCATCCACAAAAAACCCTTCGGAGGATACAGGCGTTGGTTATAATGTGGTAAAGCGGCGTGATGTTAAAATATTATAAAGAATGAATTTCCTGTAAATCCCTCAAATTCATTCAAAAAGGTTAGGTTTTATGATAAATGATAACTGATAATTAGGTAGGTACATAGGTTCACTTATAATGAGATACAAATTCTTACAAATCTTAATAAATACGTTTTACCTCCGATGCGTGTTTGTGATTAGCGTTATGACTACATTTCAGATACATGATTTCTTAGATATAATAATTTAAATTGCAGTGGTAAATGTATTTTTACACAGGTCTCCTAAATTCTCAAATTTTTTTGTCTACTAAATTTTATCACAAATGACTAACTACAACCGTATTCTTCTATCTTTGTGAAAAGTATAATGAAATCACGAAATCTTAACACTTAAAAGTTTTACTTGTTCTCAAACAATATTTTTGACAGTGTATATGTTGCAGTCAAAACTCTTAACTAGTCAAAAGTACTATTGACTAGCAAAATCAGTCAAAAGCACTTTTAACTGAACAGGTTGGCCAAAAGTGGTTTTGACTAAAAATTATTGGTTTTTAGTACTTTTGACTGCAAATTTGCGGTTAAAAGTACTATTGACTGACGATCTTCGTTAAACGTAGATTTAACTGCAATAAAGCATCAGTCAAAAGCACTATTAACTAACACTAGGTTAGGTTAGGTTAAAACTGTGACCTCGTACGCCAGAAACGACCTGCATTTATAGAAAAAAGAGATTGTTTTTAGTTGGTTACCCGGAACTGGACTATTTAGATTAGGCGGCATTACAATCTTTTTAAGAGTTTTGACTGATACAACCAATCAAAACCACTTTTGACGGAATCACTTAGTCAAAAGTACTATTGACTAAAGCATACGGTCAAAAGTACTTTTGACTGATTTTGCTAGTCAATAGTACTTTTGACTGGTTAAGAGTTTTGACTGCAACATATATAATGCTTGTTTGAGTGTCATAAATGAATTTTACAAAACATACAGTGTTCATATAGCTGATTTAAAATATGTGTGTTAGTTTTATCTAAAATGCCTACTTCGAGATTGTAACTACAAGGAAAAGTAAGGATTTTATGTTTCTGAAAGAAAGGAATGCAACTATCTGTAACCTTGGGATTACAGATGGATACACCGTTTTCGGGCTTTAAAAATAGACTCGCTTTCGGAACAATTACCCTACAATACTACACCAAACCAAGGTCACACACAAATACAAATACTACACCAATCCTAGACCTTAAGCTCAGCAGTCACTGACCAACAACTAGACCAACGAGCGAGTTTATTAATTCAATAAGTTGTATTTCACAAAGACGTTATACAAACACTAGATGGCGACCGCGGCTTAGCCCGCGTGATATCGAAAACAACAAATCCTATGTGTCATCCCAAACTATAATCTACCAAACTTCTTTATTAGCCGTTTTGACGTGAAAGAGTTTTAAACATCCATATATCCATTAGCCCTCACAAACTTTCGCATTTATAATATTATTTATATAGTAGGATAAACCATTTTTAAAGGACCTTGTCAATAAAGATACATGCACATGACACATTACAATATATCAAGTAATGTATTGACACTACTGATAACAGCGCATTTAAATAATTACGAACCAAATATCAACACAACTATCTAATTAAATAGAGTACAAGTTTTAAGCCACAAAAGACATTAAGTAATTCAACAATTAATAAGTCACATTATGATAATACTCGTTCATGTTCTAACTATAATTAGTTAATAGTATATGATTAGGTCATATTGTCATTAAATAATGATTTTCCAATCATAACTATATATAAGACATAATCAATTTAGAGTTCTTAGTCGCTTTGTATTGGTTGTGTCTGCACTGATTGATAATGAAATATCTGTGGTTGAATCAAAACGGTATAAAAGATAGTTTAGGTATGGAAAGTGGTGGTGATGGTGATTATTTCGGGAGGGAATACCATATTAAAGTGGTAAGTGCTATACATACTTTGTTCTACATCACGCCTATACTGCCCGAAGGGTTCAGCATATATGTACCTAATAGTACACCCATATTTCGAAAGTAATATTTAAGTCCGATGTAATAAGAGCGAGCCTATTGCCATCAACCGGGTCCAAATCCAGACTCTGTAGCTGCTACTGAGAAATTCCTGACATTGTTTTTATTCAATGATTCTAAGAAGTTGTAGTTAGTAATTTAATATGTACTATAATTGGTTATTCAGTGTTAATAAAAAAGAATATCCAACAGTGTAAATTTAAATAGGAAGAAGGCATAAAACGTGTAAAAATGCCTTGGAGATACTCAGTAAATTAAATATGCATCAAAAACAATTGAAAAATATTGTGAAACATATCATATATACTTATCACGTGTTGTTTAATTTTCAGATGGATTATAATCAGCAACATGACAGCCCGAAAAAGGTCAAAAGATTCCGAAGTGCTTTCACAACGGATCAGGTGAACTATCTGGAGAAACAGTTCAAGAAGTTTCCTTACATAGGAAACGCTCATCGCAAGGAAGTAGCTTCTGCTCTGAACATCCCTGAAAGAGCTGTCAAGATCTGGTTTCAGAATCGTCGGATGAAGGAAAAGAAAGAAAGTGCTACAAAAGAACATGAAGACGAACAAAACATTAGAAAGTCTCTGGAATTCACTAAAGATCAATTAAATAATGTTGTGCCATCAACTAATGAACTACCGCGTTCATTACCGTTACTAACTGATATGAATCAAGAAAACTGTTACAAAAATGTGGTGACAAATCATTCTACACATTATGAAACAAGGCAAAAAGTTAAAAGTGTTGAAATTAAAGATTCGGCGGCTAAAATACCTACACCTGTTACTCAAAATGTAGTGACTACAGGCAAAGTGATTCATCCACCATCTGTGTTTTTGAAATCCAGTCATTCATCTACGGAATTCAAAACATCTGCTGAATTTTCTATTGATTTGTGTAAGAAATATAAAACTGACTCTTTTTCAAAACCACTTTGTGTAGAACAACAGACGTTTAAAAAGGAAGTTGAAGATATAAAGAAGATGGAAGAGCCAAAGTTTGTGGGATTCACAGAACAGATGATACCAGAAGATTTATCAAGTAGAAAAGTGAATATTCCTGCAATGGTTCCGCAAGAAACCCTAGCAGTAAACGCTTCCAGTAATCCAGGATTTGTATCTCTGGTGCCAACAGTTTCACCATTTTATACTCAGCCTTATATATCAGCGAGTGGAGTTATTTGGAAGCCAGTGAGTGTCATGCCTGTTGTATCAGCTAGTACCTCATCTGTTTCAGCTCCAACCAACCCATTGTTGAATATGTCTCCCGTTCAAGATAACTTTACCAAAAGACTGTGTAATTGTGATTGTCATGTTCGGCAAGTATTACCTCAAGTTCCGTATAGTTTTCCGCAGCAATCTCAAAGTCCTCAATATATTATAACTACTATGCCTTTCCAAAATTCCAGTACAAAATTTTAAAGTATGTTTGTGATTTTAAAGGTATCGTTTTTTTTTTACTCATGGTTTATCATGTAATTGTATACATGCATTTGTATATTTGTAGAATGTTTTCATTCTAGTCTTTATTAGATTAAGTTATATGTATATGCTTGTGGCTTTTTCTTTTAGAAATTGTCCGTTGTTTGTGTAAATATTAATATATTATTTGTAATTTTAATTGTAAAATTAAATTTGTAAGCGTGTTATGCAATTAAAGAAAAACAAATAGTTTTATTGAAATTTAATTCGAATTTTTTACACTGAGTTGTAGTACACTTTTAAAGTGAATAGCACTATTTACTTAATTTTAATACAATTAATTTACAGCTAGCCAAAATTGTTAGAAATAAAGATATTTTTAATAAAGTTTCAAGATAAAACATAGAAAAATAATAAGACGTAGAAAAGAAAGTAAATGCTTATATCAAGTCCCTATTCTTAAAATCCCTATTCTTATTAATATGCAAATCCACACCCAACACCACTCAAAAGTTTAAACTTTAAATGATAAAAATAACAAAGTATTTTAGAATAAGTTACAATAAAGATTTGATAATGTTAATAACTTAAAAGCTCTAACGAAAAATAAATAATATATTAATTAATTTATTTAATATTAAAGGTTTATCTAAGCAAGTCATCTTACTTAAAAATAGCTTAAATCTAGGAAGTCATATCTAGGAAGTACATCCAATACAAATAGTATTTTACAAAAAAAAAAACTAGAAATACATAATTGTCAAATTCAATAATAATCTGATTAACAATAAATTATACGTATGTATAATAAAAATAAGATTTATTTACCTACCTTGATTATAAAAAAATAGAGCATAACTTAAAAATATATCCGTATTTACATGAATTCCCCTTAAACAATCAAAACCAACGAAGTCACAATTTGGGCATAAAAACATTGAACACAGGCAAAGGCAAACACAGTTTTGAGATGGTCATAAAACAAAGTAATATAATGATTACGAAACTTTGAAATTTGCAAATTAATAGACAGATGGATTTAACAAAAAAATTAATTGTTTTCATTAAAAAAATAGTGTTTTATAAAAAAAAACACTGTAATAAATGATTAAATTAATAATTTAGTGAATAACTTTTATCTTACATAGAAGCCATTTAAAACATGACTTTAAGAAAGATTCATGTATATATACATACAAATTAAGAATATTTACTGGACGTTAGCTTATTCAGGAGATTTTTATTTAATAAAGAGTTTAGCAAAGGTTCTAAGATAAAAATATACTGATCAAAATATTCATCGGTTTTGATGGTTTAGCGGGCATAAATGAGAAAATAATATTATTTGCCTATACCTCTAAAAATCCTATAAATTAGAATAATACGGATATTGATTCGCTGCCCAACAGTTATTTATTTCACTGCTGTATTGATTGTACCCATTGCCTTCACTATTCGAATAGTTAACATCATACGGATAGTACTGAGTTGGATATACAGTGTTTTCATTATAAAAATATGTAGTAAAACCAGGTGGAGTCATACCTCCATAGCCGGTTTGAACTGGACTAGTATTATAATAAGTGGGTAGATGGTAAGTTTGATCAGGAAAGTTAATAAGTTGGTTTAACTGTTCAGTGTTTTTTTGATCAACAATCACTTGCAATGGGGGTGACGCAGGCACTGAAGGGGATTCAATACTAACAGATTCGTTCGAAGAATCGCAGCTGGATTCCGATGATTCTCTCTTCTCCTTCATTCTTCTGTTTTGGAACCAGATTTTGATACATTTGTCGCCTATTTTCAAATTGTTGGAGAGCTCAGCACGTTTCTCTGAGTCAATGTACTTGTGGCGGGAGTACGTCCTTTCTAAAATTCGTAGTTGGTCTGTCGAAAAGGCAGTCCGCACCCGTTTTTGTTTCTTTTTGATTGTTCTGGTTATATCTGAAAATGCAGAATTCAAACTGTAAACACACTGGATGTTATGTTTTACCTTGTTATCACAAAAGTTAATTTAGTCTGCCCAATATTTAGCGACGATTTTGACGATTTTAGTATCTCTTGTGCCTGTATTAGGAACGGTAAGACACAATATATGTCTCATCGTTTGTCGGCAACACCACATTTACACGGAAAGATACTAAGACCCCTAAGACTACCCACTGACCATTTATCACACTGCGTTAATATAGCAAGAAAAATCTAGTACGCAAAATGTAAACAGTGGGCTCAGGCTAGTAACAATTATATTGCAACTTTTGTTTGGGTAGTGGCTGTTAGAAAAAAAAACAAAGTTAACAAAAATAAAAATCAGGGTATACGTAAATAATAAAAAATCTACAAACCTCTTTTCTTCTCTTGATAATTTTCTGGCCACACCGTTGAAAACGGCCGATTTTCCCAACAGGTGACCTGAAAAACAAAAAGCATTTAACTGGTAGCAAATATTAGGATGGGCCTGATTATCTAAGAACGTCTGAATTAGTCAATTAAATATATTTGCTCCTGCCCTATTCCATTACTTGGGTTCTTCTATATTCCTCTATTACTCATCTATTAATTGTCTTGTCATTTCTCCCACCCGTCCCTTGCTAGAGCCAGCCATAATATCACTCAGATCCAGCCTGTCCCTCTGATGTCCTTCCTCAGCGACGCCCTATGCCGATGCTCGTACCCCACAGGGGGTAACCTTAGCGTGTAGTCGCTTAGTTTGTATCCTTTTTGCCCTGGCAATTTTTAAGGCATTCATAGGATTCGCCTGGTTAAGCAGACAACAACCTCCTAGGTTGAATTGCGAGATGACATTCAGAAAAAAAATTGTCATTTCATCGCACACCTACTTTCTTACCATACTTTACACAGTCCATTCGATACCAACCTACTCTTATACCAATCCGAATTTATATTCCGAACTTTTCTCACGACATTTCTTTTTTTAATTTTGAACCTGATCCTGGCCCCAATTTCCAGTTGACGATTTAAAATCATGACTACAAAGTAACCAATCTACATTTCTATTTAAATTGGTCCAACGACGAAGTAACCACATTCTGTTTAGTATTCAAATATCAAGTAAAGACAAGTAAAGATTTTACGTTGAAAAAACACCACTACGGAATAAAATCGAAAAGCTTACCTCATTCTTAATCTTCAAAGGAGCCAATGAAGTAAACAAAATGTTTTCAATCATGGTGAAAAAGTATTAAATCAAACAATAATTATTTGTAAAGAAATCACTGGTTCACACAGCAAGCGATCACTTCTTTCTGCAACAGGTCTTTAGTAATTTGACGGTGGCATATTTTTTTACGAAACACCATTGTTTTTCTTGTACCGTCATATTTATTGTGAATAAAATGTTATCGACATATTTTAGTACGAAAATCTCATGCAATCAAACACTAATATCCGCTCAACTGAGATTTTGGCGCGAATTCTGACAGCTGTCAGGTTTTTTAAAGGAATACCACTAAGCACTATCGGTGTCAAGTTATTTTCTTTATCATTTTTAAATTTTCTGCTTGCTCCTAAGTCTTTTTTTTACCTAATATCAGACCAATCTGGTTCAAAATTAATTTGAAATCCATTGTTTTTCTTTCAGTTTAGTGTTTTTTTCTTAGGTTTGACTAGAGCACAAGAAATTAAATTCAGAAATGACTTTCTCAACGTTTATATTCAATTATTACCTTAACTAATTACATAAATATCTAAAGTTTTAAAATAAATTACACTTAATTAAATCTAGACACAAGTTACAATGACAACATAGATTGTAAATCAAAAAGTCTTTGTAAAGATTCATTGGGTTCTGACGGTCTCCAACTCATAGAATTCTCTTCTTCATAACTATCACTTATACTGGCTGGAGAAATAGGTTCATATATAGGTTTACTATCATTTTCTACAATGTCTTTAACTGGGACATATACACTGCTTTTTGTTAAGAAATCATCTATGACATTGGCTAAGTCTCCCATTACACCGTCATCAAGGGTAACGAAACCATTTTCATCAGTCTTTTTACTAATTTCATATTCTACTGAATCAAGACGAGTTACATCTGGGGAGCTCCTTGCTTCTTCTGAATGTTCTGCATTTAAACAATCTTCTTGTTCTTCAAAATCCTGGTCTTGCATCTTCTTGATTTTCAACCTTCGATTTTGGAACCATATTTTTACAGTTTTGTCATTGATTTGTAAGTCATTCACGATTTGTTGCCTTTCTTCGCGACTGACGTATTGTTTTGTTTTGAAGATTTCTTCTAAAGCTTCTACTTGTTCAGTGGTGAAGATGGTGCGCTTGCGTTTACGTTTGACTACAGCTTTGAAGTTTCCTTTGGATGCTGGTAGGACTGAAATAATTAAAATAAGCATATTAAAAAAATGAAATTAGAATAACAAAACGTAATTCCAATAATATGGAAGGATAAACTGGTAACGATGTCCAAAGGAGAAATATGAATACTTACTTGTAATCTGGGCACGATGTCTTTTAGCCATATAATGATTGTTATGGTGTGGTCTTGGCTCCAGCTGAAACATTGGATGTGACACTGGCTCTGGTGTAAGTGGAGGGTACTGAAATGGTGAAATAGAAAACATTTAAATAGATGTAACGAATTGGTAACCTTTTAGATCTTGCGATTTTTAATACTGTTACGTATTTATAGATGACCTATACTTTGATTCTTACCTGAATAGAGTTGTATTGAGGAGCAGGATTTTCATAAAAATAACTGTTGTCATAAACTACTTGTGTGTGACTTGGATCGTAAATGCTGCCGCCCAGAGAAAATATTGGATAATCTTCTTGTTTCTCATAATTTTCTGGCAAATAAACAACATCATGTATCTAAAAACAAGAAAGAAGCAGAATAAATAAATAGACGTTATAAACAAAAGGAGACTTGTGGTTTCTTTTTGCAGTAAGGGATGATATTTACTTGATAGTTTGAAGGATTTTCGTTAAAATATACATTTGGATCTGTACAATGTTCTGGATAAGCTTTCACAGTCATGTCACAGTAATATTCGCTAGTATTCTGGTACGAAACCATGATTACTCTAATAAGTACTGGGATAAAATGATGTCTATTAGCAATATCCTTTTCCTTTTTATACGTGTCATATCCTTGACTAATTAGTAATTAGCTGCCCCTCTCCAGGTGAGGTAACTTCCCATTGGTTATCTTTAATCCTTTCATTAGTACTTAATTAGGGTTCAAAAATTAAAAACATGTTTGTTTTTAAATTTTTTGGTTGTATTGCATTTTTGAAAATAATATGTTACATCGATGGGCCGGGGATTCCTTATTCAAAACAAATATTTAAAAAGCATTTGTCACCGTGACCGTTGTCATTAGACAGTTGATATTTTTACAGATGATGTATATCTATAACAATAAATACTATAAATACTTAAACACCAACAACTTACATGATTTTTTGCCGTTTTTATAGATAACTAGCTTCCGCCCGCGACTTCGTCCGCGTGGGCTAACGCTAACTTTAACCCGTGTGCCGATCGAAGAAAAAATATCTTTCTCTCCACTTTTCTTCCCTCTTTCTCCCCCTTTTCTTACTTTTTATATGCCTATGACCGTCTCCAGGGTCCCAACTATCTCTGTAAAAAAAACCTCAAAATCGGTTTGGCCATTTAGGCGTGAACACGTAACAAACAAACTCACTTTCGCTAATCTGTTCCCAAATGCTATCTAAGTTTCAGTTTCAGGCTTCTGCTAGTCTCGCTCTTGCTCCTATTACTCCCTTGCATCCATATCCATATAAAGTCGTTTATTCCCCAGCTTTGTAAATGATTAAATGATTTAAATGATGCAATTTTATTGACTCATATTCCAAATTCCATAGAATAACTTTTATGATGTTTAATTAATTAATACATTATTGTATCTCTGCTTGTTTTGTTTGAACAAATTTTACTTGAAATTGTGTTAGGTTTATAACATTCCACCATGTTATTGCATACTTTAAACTTATTTATCTTAGTTAATTATGTATCATTCTTCACAGCTACACAATATTATGTTCATGCGGTGCTAAAAAATTGCTGATTGGCCAATAAAGGAGAATAATCAAATAAAAAATAAAACCCTTCGTGCGCAAATCCAATACGCACTTGGCCGGTTTTTATCGCTATTTTTACTATGTCTTATAGTTTAATGACACCCATATATTAAAAAAAAAACGTTGCCCCACACTAGGATATCTCCTGTATCGCGGGTGCGTTTACAAACATTTAAAAAACTCGAAACAACTATCTGCAGGTCATACAAATATTTGTTCCGTGCGGAAATCGAACCCGCGACACGTAGCGCAGCAGTCGATCGCTCAGCCACTGCGCCAACCGGGTCTTAGTTACTTAGCATGCTTAAATCTAACAGGTATTATTAGGAGAATTTTATAACGATAATAATTAAACAGCCAGGTTTATAAAAACAAATTTATTTAGTAAACTTTTTTTTTAAATCCCATTACGTCATCGATTTCACAAAAAAGGGAGGAAGGATATCGACGCGCAAACAGTTAAATACGTATCTAGTACAGACGCCTGCAGGTCAAGCCACCGAAACTGTCAATTTTTCCCAATAAACCTTGAACCTAAGACTTTAGAAATAAAGTCGAAAATCCATCAAAGAAATCTGACAGATTGTAGTAGCTTGATGTGCAGGCGTCTGTACATCATTTCGAACACCTTTTTTTAGGGTTTCGTACCTAAAAAAGAAAAACAGAACCCTTATTGGATCACTTTGTTGTCCGTCTGTCTTTCTGTCTGTTTGTCAAGAACTCGGGAACGCGTAAACAAGTTAAAATTAAAACCGTAAACTCAAATTGGTGGTCCCTTTGTACTGTGAAAAAATCAACCCTATAAGTCTACGCCGTCAAAAGATAGGGCCGTTTTTTAAAATTACGTACGAATACTTTATTGCGGGGGCAGAATGATTTACTGAATTCGTGGTAGGTAACCGTTAGCGTCGGTGTCATTTCCACCTTATATTTACTTAAATCATATGTGATTATAGATACATTATTACAGAAATATAATTAATAAACTTCAAATAAAAATACGAACTTAAAAATTAAGTAGCAAAACCTAATGAGATGTTTAATATCATTAACTATTTACAAAAAAAAATATTAGCACACTTTATACACGCAAGGCAAATCAACGAATTGATAATTAAAAACAAAAGAAAAGTAAAAGATACGAGACAAAGTTATTGTTATAAAGATATATATGACGACGAATACTTGCTTGTAGCCGAAGAGGAATGTTGACTAGCAGGATCTGAAGGAGCCAAATATGAAAAGTAAGGATCTTGAGGCAACCCTAAATTAGAAGTCCTTGCGTGAAGACTGCTATCATCATACGTAGGCATCGTTGTAGATGGCATAGATGTGACAAATCCATAGCTGTCGGTTGTAGTCGGAGGCATTACTACACCACTCGGCAATGGATTGTAATAAGTCGACCCAGTACTAAACCTCACTAAATCGTCGTTTAACTTCAAGTTAGCTCCGTTGGGCACGTAGCTATCAGATGCTAACGAAGGCAGAGTGTTAGAATTTGGTGGCAGTGACTCATCGTTGCTGTATCGATAAACCTCAGACATCGGTGAGTAAGCGGGCCTGCTTGAACCCGCCGTGTAGTACGATGAATAAGACAAATTCGGCGTATACGATGGTAACTCTATTGTGCTCTGTGGTCCTTTTATCACAGTTTTCAATGGATTGATTGAGGAGTATTCCGGAGGTCTTGATATATTGTCGTTTGGTTGGAGATAGATTTTATGATGAGCTGCATGGCTGTCGGAAAGGAGGCGCCGGTGTCGATCGTGTCCACCACAGCTTCGTCCGTGACTCATCTTGTGGTCTTGACTTGGTGACATCTCTTTAGAGCTAGATGGACTGCTATCGTCTACAGATGAGGACGGTTTGTTGTGTTTATTGTCCTTCTTATACTTCATCCTTCTGTTCTGGAACCATATTTTGATTTGTCGCTCCGAAAGTTGTAAGTAGTTAGCAAGTTCGATACGTCTCGGGCGGCAAAGGTATCGATTCTGGTGGAACTCATTTTCCAACTCTACAAGCTGTGAGCTGGTGTATGCTGTCCGAGCTCGCTTCGTGAATCCCTTTTGGTAGTTTGAGTCGGTAGACATTTCTGAAAAAAAAAACATTATGAACTATGTGTAAAGTTACTTTAAAGACAAATTGCGTTATAAACCCGTGTTTCAAAGTAACGCCTATTACTGAAATAGTACCTAGTCTAGCCTAAGGAGGTACGGACTTGACATGCGTAGAATCAATGACCATATCGTGGATAGTGCCACTCTATGGCTATAAAAAAGAGAGGGAGAAACTTCAAATCCGCTACCGGAATGACTAATGTCTGGAAAGATATGCAAAAGCTGGCCAACCTTTTGCATGTTTTTACTGACGATACTGGTCATCAGCAAAATAAATGGCGCCAAAGGATAAAAAAGACAAGGGCAAAGCAGAGAATGTGAGCACTTTAGAGATAATAACATATTACATCGAGGAAACGGCACACAAGGTTATTTAGGGTTTGAATATTCCATAGTTCTTATATCATTGAACATTGTGAACAAGAAAATATGAATTAAGTTTAATAAGTATTAAGTGTGACTTACCCGTAGCTGAAATAGAAGAAGAAGCTCGAATCGGTGTGCTTGATGCTGACTTGTTACTCCATGAAGGATTCTGGAATATAAATAAACACTAAAATAACACGTCTAACTTGACCAATGCGCGCTACTACAATAAGGTGAGTTCGACCTAATTCTTAATTGCCATTATCTACCAGAAAATTAAAATGCAATTAGGAATCCGGTTATTCTGCGGTAAATCACGATCGTCACCGTCTCGTTTTGACGCATGCCAAAAATAAATGTTTACTTCTTTCAACTATTCCAATAAAGCATATTTTTCTATGACATTTACCTGACTGGGAAAACTTGAATCGTGCAAGTCGTTGATTTCACCTGCAGGATCTTTTGCGACATCGCTGACTAGACCACTTCGTTCATGATATCGAACAAGTTCATTAGCGGCATAGCTTCTTGTGTAAATAACTTGATTTCCAATATGCGATGCGGTGGCACTAAAGATGTTGTCACCTTTGTCAATGCAATCTTCGGTAATCACCTCTTCCGTTCCAGAACCGTAATTATTGGAGTTATTACTGATGTTTTCGTAATTCGGCATCTGATACTCATATCTTGGATCTAAGTCATCTTGAGTATTAGCTGCATTGTAGGATTGATGCAAGCCAAGGATGTCTTGAATGCTGAATCCGGTTGAGTCTCTAGAGTTGTAATCTTGCACAAAAGAGTTTGGTATTGAGGATAAAACTTCTGGTTTGCAATCGGAGAATACGTTATCATTAACGTTATAATTTACACCCTCAGATAATATATCTTCAACACCGTGCGAGGTAACTGCACTTGTTTTGCAATCATTTCTCTGATTTAGATCAATGGGGTCATACTTCGGTATTCCCGGATTTGAGTATTCGGATGAGGTTGTATCTCTCGAGTCTTCTTGATCAGAGTGTAGACTCGGTGGTGACGGGGTGGGCGTAGACATGTTATGTTTTCTTTCACTGATAGCGTTATCACAATTACATACTTTATAACAATAATGATTGGTGTTAACTCCAGCACATAAAATTGTTCAATCACTAAGCACCTAGGCGACCGTACAGAATGAGGCTTGTTTACAAAATGCTTTTTCGTCACCTGCCCATCGTTAATTTGGTAATGACTTTGTGTGTTTGTGTGTATAATTTTAAAAGGCTAGTGCATCTGTGTGCAACAGATAAGAGGAACATACCGGGTTTCCGATAATGTGCATACAATAGATAAAAGTTTGAAATCTGTTTCGGTAGCCAGCATGCCTGTCACAACTATTTATTTGAAATAGTTCTGTGAGTTGTTGTTTATACTGGACATAAACATAGGTATGTCGTATCGTCTTTCTCTTAAAATACTACGTTTGGCTTCGGACATTATCAATAGCAAGCTAGAGCCTGGTTCGTTTTTGGTTAATAACCCGAATAACCTGGAGTTAACCAATATCGTAGTTTTAGCTCGTTGCTTTAGAAGATACATTCGTAAGCAATTTTACTATCGCAAATGATCTTAATTTGACAACTAAGCTGATAGTAGGTGTGGTTTTGCCCAATGTTCTTAATTTTGTCATCGGTCTATTAGGCTATCCACCGATAGATATTGAAACCACAAATTTACGTAGGCTATTTAGGTCCCTACCTACTTGTGCCGACTGATACTAAACCCATTAAGATAGAAGCGAATTCACCTCACAAAGAGTTTCTAAAATAAAAAGTAAAATCAAAAGGTACAATATTAAAAACAAGTGTGCATATACCAATGGTATTGATTTCGCTAATCCAATAAGTGGTTTGGAAATTAAAATGGATTATAATGGTCATACCAATTATGGTAACGTGCTAAGCAATATAGTTTTAAATGTTTCTCGCTGAGACAATCAGAAACCTATTGAGTATCTATAGTACTTAGCGTGTTGGCACGTGCTGATGTTTCACTTACTCCAAGTTGCAAAATGGGTAAAACATAATTATAGTTTTTTGAGTTTTGAATGAAAATCAGAAACTAGATTCCTAGTCTTTTTTACAGCACAGCAAAGTATTTGGACTTGTGATTTTTCTGGGACCTTATTTTATTTATTTAAAAGAATACAAACTAACTGTGTAACCAAAATACTTATAATCTTAACACTAATATTAAAAACAAACTTACGAACAATAACTTAAAAATATTTATATAATAATGATAACTTAATATTTATATATATTTTCAAATTTCATAAGGTTTATCATGGAAGATATCCAGATCTATGTGCTGAGTGAGCAAAGAGTTGAGCAGAGTGACAGCTCGAGCTGTGAACTTAATATTTAATATTACACTAGAACATTATATTTAGTATCGGCATAGTTAGTCAAGACTAAGAATTAAGTGATTACCAAAACGAACATAAAATAAAATTTAAAAATATTACAATATAATCGAAAATAAAGTATCCCATGTGTTATTCCAGACTATAATCTGCCTGTGTGCCAAATTCATCAAGATCCGTTCAGCCGTTTTGGCGTGAAATAGTAACAAACATCCATACATGCTCACAAACATTCGCATTTATAATTTTAGTAGGATTTAACATTAGCTAAATGTGGATGTGATATAGGTATAGGTACATTGAGGATTACAGGTGTGATATTAAGTTGAAATTATAATTACATTTTTTTGTCCTTTTACTATGAGCAGATTACAAGAAATACTATAAATAAAAAATCCTAAAAAAAATTGAGAACCAAAATCCGGCACAGCCAGAAATCCTAGTTTATGACCTTCACAACAATACAAATGTAGTCGCTATAGTATTCGATTGTAGAGAATCAGCTGCTCCGGTATCGAACGCTGACCCTGGCCATTGTGTCGCGTGATGGATGAGCTTCATCCGTGAGGGATCGAAGCTCTCGCGGCTTACGTTTGTTCCGATCCTGAGTAGACAGATTATGACCTCATAAATTCGTATTATGTGTCGATCGGACTTGGGAATATTGGATTTGGAAGTGTAGGGAATTTGATAGAATTGTTATAGTTTATTTATTAGATGAATTGAAACTATGGAGCCAACGTATCATGATTTAAAAGATATTTATGAGAAACTGTAATAGTTATTCGGGCTTAATTTTATAAATCCTGCCAGATTTTTAAAGTTTAGGTGGACAGGTAGAAAAAATGACACTGAAATAAAAGATCATCAAAAATAACATGTTCTATTAGCCAATTCGAAATGATATCCAGGTGCAACAAGTCATTTTATGGGAACGTTTCGGTTCAAAACGTGTCCAAAATTCGCTTGTATCGCATAGAAACCGTTAACTTCAATAAAATTTACTGCTCCTGGACAAAGCGGACTGGTTCAGAGGAAGACCCCAAGCTCATAACGTCAAAGCGATGATATATTACAATTTGCTCAAAGGGGACCCTTTTTTGTTCTCGCCGTAATGGTTTTACTTTAATCGACACCGGTGAAGGACGGAGATAGAGTATTCTGGAAGTGCGACAGAGATGTGAGATAAGCGTATCTGTTCCCGCCAAAGAGGAAACTGATTCAAGCTGAGCTGGTGTTTGGATCACTATCAACAGTTTGCTTTAGGCTTCTGGTAGTGATGTTTGTCGCTATATCATTAAAAAATATTTGAGTGATGAATCCAGTTTGTGTTGAATCTTCATCAGGTAGTGACTGTATATATGATTTTGTTCGGAAATAAAATTTCGTCGCCGCCTATCTACGTCTGTGAGACATTGAAACCCCCTAAGGATCTCGTTAATCAGGTGAGTGTGTAGTTTAATTTGTATTTACTATTTCAAAAATGCTGCCATCTTTAACATTGAACCGGTAAACCAACTAAAGGTTCTATTTTCATTGGTTTGAGGCTTTAGGGGAGTGCTTTAGTCGCCGCATTGTTTGTGAAGATGGCGTTAATTGTAACATTAATTGTAACGTTTTAAAGCGTTTCATACTGTATTCGAGCCGTTTATTATAAATCAGAATTTCTAAAACATTATAGAACCATTTATTTTGGTAAAAAAATAATGAACGTTTAGTAATGGCGCCATCTTCCGTAGATTCAAGTTACTACGTTGTGCTTCTGTTTCGTAAGCCAGGCCTGGCGATCCACATTTTAGTACTGTAGTTTTTCAATATGTTTAATGACGGTACTCTGTTTTATTTTAAGTTTTCATTGTGAGTAAAACACTTTATTTTGTTAGGTTGCGTATTGTATGAGTGGTTTTTATCTGTAACCAACATGCATTTTTTAAAGTTCACACACAAAATTATCAGATATGTATAAAATTGTTAGTCAAATAGACTTTATTTGACTAACTAATTTAATGGTAATTAAAACTATTTGTCAGAGTTTAATTTCAATTAAAAAAAATCTTCTATCAACGTCATCAGCTATTGTCTAAATACTTTAGTTTGTTTTAGTAAAGTTTTCTTCATTTTCCACATCACATTAACCCAACAGTACTGTATCTGGATGTATGATTACTATTATGTGTTTAATTTTATTTGTAAAATGAATGAGATAGGATTAGGCTTAGGGTCTTTGTAGGAAAGGTACAGGTAAAATGTAATTTTTCATCACTCTTGGTCAAAAGCCTTTCTGAATTTGCCTTTCTCCACCCTATGACACATCTTTCATACGTCATTGTTTACTAACCAAACTAAAACTTGGAACCTATAAAATGTTAAGGAGTAATACCTATCCAATCTTCTGTCTGCAGCTTTATATACTAGAAGAGACTTGCATTCCTCGTTCCATCTCACTGAGTACGGAAGTAAGCGTTCCTTAAGTATGCACTTACTTAAAATCATGTTATCATATAATAGGACTAAGTGCTTCGCCTGTGGACGATACGAATCGTTGCGCAGCTCTTTGCGTTAACTTTGTACTTCGTTTGAGATGCAAAGGTTTTTGCTGACTTGGTGCTGAGATTGTGGAAAAATATGGTGTTGTTTGTTTACCATTAACTGGATAACTGGTATGTTAGTTTATCACCAGCATAATATCTAGGATGAGGATTTTAACTTTTTCCAGCTGGTGATTTGTCACTTTGAGAAAAGGAGCGATGATTTTGCATTTTAAGGGGGCGCTATTGGTTAACGGTACGGTTTTTTGCAGACATTTAAAAACAACAGACAGACGGCCAACAAAGTGATCCAATAAGGGTTCCCTTTCTTCCTGTTGAGGTATGGAACTTTATAAATTGTTTAAAAGAATTGTTTTACTATCAGCTGATAATATGTGCTGAGATCGCTCAAAACAAAAACCAGAATGTACCTTTTATAAAATGTGAAAATGTTATCATATTTTGTTTCTAAAATTAGTGAAAATAAACAACTTATTGATATTGTTTTACTATCACTTTTCATAATTCAGTATTGAGTTAATTTCTTATGACCACTAATTAGATGTACACCGACAACGTTATACACGAATTAGGCAGCTACATACCAACACAGACTTATAGTTAACCATAGACTGGCTCAGCGACTAGCCAAATCGACGGGCAGTACTAACTAACTATAACTTGACTGGGTATGTTCGCTAAAATGGCTTCCGTCTGGGCGCCTTTGCACGCCGTCTTCAGTCTTAATGAAAATCAAATTACCTTCAGTAGAACTTGCCACTTCTACTAGTACCTTTCTGTGAATAATAAGATAGTACCTAAATTAAAAGAAAGAACGAAAATAGTTTATAATACGCCAAAAGCCGAGTGTTTGAAAGAAAAATATATTCATTTAATAGACACAAAAGTATTTATTTTATATCCGATTCCATTTCAAGTAACTTAATATTTTTGGTATTCAAACTAAATTAAAAAGAGTTATATTCGTTTTACTATTTTTAAATTTTAATATTTTCACAATTCTCGCGTTAACGTATATCGATGACAAATTCGCTTGACTTTTTTTTTCTACGTACCGTCCACAGAGTACTTTTATTATATAGGTACCGTTCTAAAAGTATACTCCTAACTGCACCGTAAGATTTGCGAGTTGGCACAGTAATTGTACAAGTTGGTCCATTCTTGCCATTCATAAATCGCGAAAGAAATTTTCAAGTGCTCGGTAAAACCGCTGGCGTCTGAATTAATTTTGTTCTAGCGAATTTACAATGTTCAAGTTGTGTTGGCTTTCTAAAAGAAGTTGCACTGGTCCTTCAAAAAATGTGTTATTTATGGGAAGTATGTCTGGCTGGACTATGGCTGAGGAATTGCATAGACAATTGAACAGGAGCTGGCAGAATAGAGAGAGAGTTAATCATTCCGCGAAAACGATCTCTAACGTGTGTGACGTTAGAGATCGTTTTCGCGCGGCAAAATGTCATTAAAACCTTTCTTAAAAATCCAAGAACAGCTAAGTTAGTTCAAATTGGACAATCAAATTAGATTTAATAAATTCTATCTCTGATTGCACACCTTTTAGGTATTGAAATAATAAATTCAAATATATACATTCACCAACCAGCCCACCGTGGGCCTGTGTGGTGGGTTATGGCCTTCCTGTCTGATGCAGTGGGAGCCTTTGTTCGAAACTGATAACAATATAGGCTGACGTTGTAGGTATTGAAATACATATCTCAATAAAAGTGGATATTCGTAACTGTAGCATGACGCCTGTTATCCCCTAAGGGCTAGGTAGAGGCATACTTGTTAGTAAACTCACATATCGCCAGTTATGTTTAAGTTACATGTAATAGTCGGTATGGTTGGTGCAGTAGATAAGCGATCGACTGCTGCGCTTCGTGTTACGGGTTTGATCCTTGCATGGAACAATTATTTGTTTAGCCTAGATATAGTTGTTCTGGGTCTGGTTTTTTGTGTATGTGAGTTTATATGTTTGTAAACGTATCGTTCGTTAACAAAAAATAGGAAGGGGGACAATTGTCACCAACCGAGTACAAATCCAGACCCCGAAAAACCCAATAACACTTTGGCCGACCCGGGAATCGAACCTAGGACACGCTCAGCAGTCGCACATGCGACTACTAGATCAACGAGGTCTTTCACCGACCTTCGACCCTTTTCATACAACTAACAAAATGGTTAAAACTATCCTGTATAGCAGTGTGTTAGCAAACTACACACACATATTCACATCCACGCAGACATAGGCTTTATATTAAAAAGGTTCGCGCCTCTCGTACGGACAGATGCTGCGAATGTGCCTGTTAACGCCCTGTTCTGAACTCATGCCAGCGGCTGATACGAAATGGGCTGTAGCCACTTTTGTTGTTATAATTCTTGAAATTACGACAGAATATTGGGAAACTGCTAGTTTTCTGTATAAAATAACTCAAAGAAATTGATTTATTTATCAAATTGACGACGACACGGTTGGTGCAGTGGCTGTGCGATCGACTGCTGCGATGCGTGTCGTGGTTTCGATTCCCGGTCGGAACTGATATTTGTATGGCCTACAGATAGTTGTTCCCGATTTGATGACATCGTACAGTGGCTTTTGGTTTTGACATTTCTTTCTGAATATTATTAACTAGCTGTTCCCCACGGTTTCACCCGCGCTGCTCAGCACCTGTTGGTCGTAGCGTGATGTTATATAGCCTATAGCCTTCCTCAAGAAATGGACTATCCAACACTAAAAGAATTTTCCAATTCCAACCAGTAGTCCCTGAGATTAGCGCGTTCAAACAAACAAACAAACAAACTCTTCAGCTTTATAATATTAGTATAGATTATAATATTAGTATAGATAGGATCAGATTAGTACTTAGTTCAATATTAAACTGGTAAAATAACCAGTATCGATTCTTAATAAAATGTTGCCATATTAGCTTGCGGTTCCTATTCAACATACCCGGTTTTCGTTACACAAATTACAAAACATGGTTTCCATAACACAAGATGCGTATACTAAATACCCTAACCATATTTTCGGGTCATTGTTCCCATTGACGGTGACAATTATCTGAGGGTTTCATCCCTAGCCAATGTACGATCTATCTCACCAGCAGACATGGACCTTCCCTGCCTCCCCATAACAATAAACGTGCTTACAAAATTAGGGTCACCAACCAGTTTTGTGGCTCAAGTTATAATGGATGCTGCTGTTAGGACAACATTCAACCTTTATCCCTTTTTTAGTGTTTGTACTCAACGATCTGAAACTATACTTCTGTAAAAAATGTAAGTTATGCTTGTTTTTAGTAGAACTGTAATTATGGACATGTTTCCTGACTAAATGTTTGTGCTGTAAAATGAACTGTGAAATGAAATGTCGAGAAAGTATTTATTAGTATATTTTTTTACACATTGAAAGCATGCATCAGGAAAAGTTGATCTTAATTTATTCCTTGTCTTCAAGAAGGTCGTCAATTGAAGAAATGCTTTTTACGTAGTAATCGTGTTTGAAGATGAGCACAACATACTTCGCGTCCTAACGAAAGCGAGCTGTACAGCAAAAATATCTCACTAATTTGTTCGAAAATCGAAAAGCGCCCTCTTTCGGTGCGACGCTGAGTTCAAATTCACCGAACAAATGATCGCGACATGTGATAGTCGCTTTGGTTAGTATGCAGCCTAAGTTTTTGGAAAGCACAGATATTATTACTCAAAGGCGTCTGTAGCTCTTTCGACATACAATTTTTACTTCCAACTTTTCTTGGCCAATCCTATTCATCCACGGCAGGAGATATTCACGAGCATATCTCACAAGGGAAGCCGTCGCATGGATGGAAAACGATGAAGATGGATGAATCTGAAGCTTTAAAGTCTTTCAAAAGAATTTCAAGACCTTAATGACAGTTTTGATATATGATGGATGGACGCCAATATTACCTAGTAAACATAACTTAGAAGCTTACAAATTAATAGCATTAACATCAATTGCACCAATTTAATTGAATTATGTTAGTTCGTTGCCGTTAATAGTTGAAATTGGACATTTCCTATTTACGTCACGTATAGCCCTATCGCAGTATCGGCGTTATGTTTATTAGTCGTGCTAAATCACGACTAATTGTCGCAACTGCTGGCGACTATCCCGCTGGAAATTGGAAACTGCCTAATATTGGCTCTTTATAATATTCTGTAATAACATTTTGGCTATCTGATTGTGCACTGTAATAACCCTGTCAGCTTGGATATTAGCATCCGCTGATTTGTCGTTTAATTCTAACCATGCATCAGTTAGTTTTAATTTAGAATTAATGTCGCATGGCATTACTGATCATGATTTCGATTACGGATTAACATAATCATACCAATTAATAGGTTAGGTCTCTATGTAGATTTTACGACTACGAGGAAATGATATCGCAACACTAAAAGCGACAAGACGTATTCCAATTAGTTTTAAGTATAATGTCTTCGAATAGAGAAAACCATTTGCAGTTCTTAATAGATGCAGATAGAAATTAATCCTGAAAAGCAAATCTGCACAACTTCCTTGACGATATTTAGATAAACACCACTACCTTATCGCAAAGGAGTTAGGTTCAAAATCCTTTGCTTGCTATATTTTTAAGAGTATTAGTACAATATGGTAGCTATTTCTTTGAACCCGGTATTAGTAGCGATGAATTCCCGCTTAATAACCCTCTTAAGAGATAAATATTCGGATATTTCCGAGTGTTTCCGACACAGCGTAAGAATTACACTGAATTATGTCGGTCTATAAGAAGGATATACGAAAACATTTTTATGCTAATTATCAAAAAAAAATATGATTTAGACTATAAATGCACATGTTTTCATTCATTACTAAAAACAGGCAAAGGCATAAATAGACTCAGCCGTTTGGTGTCGAAAATAAATCAAATACTAATTTTAAAATATGGCCTTTTGCGCGCAACACAGAACACAGTTCAGTCAATATATTTTTCCATTCCATTTCCGAACAGGATTAATGTTAAGGCTTTTTTTAAACAAAAATTGCATAGAATTTCCATAAATTTCAATACTGTAGACACCTTTTCGAGTTTACAAATGTAAAATTGCTTATATTCGCGGCGAGACCTCCCTCGGGAGTAAGTCGGTGTTACCAGTTTAATATTGGCATTATTTTTTATTAACCCCAGTTTATTCAGGACCGTCCGATATCAGTATTAAAGCACATATAACTCTTCCCGTTTGCAATGTTAAATGTAATTGATTTTCGGTGTTATGTTAAAAGTTGGTGGGTAAATGTTTGGTCATAATATCATTTATGTGATTATTTCTCGTGGCTTGTTGACCTTATTAATTTGCTTAATGAAGTCATTATTGTTGAAAATTCAGTATTTTACTTTAAAATATTACGAAAAGGCGTAGGTAAATCTAAAGTTATGTAAATTATCTTGGTAGATGGGTACGCCACAAAACCTGACGAGGCTTCATTTTCACGGCATCAAAAATGCTAATTCTTCTACATCAAATTCTACGTTCATCCTCGTTTTTGTGGAATATTTCATTAAAACACGAAATGACAGGCGAATAAAAGGTTTTCTCTTTTTTTCAGCGCGCCGAGCCCTGGTATACATGTGACGCCCGAAGCGAAAATGGCACGGTCTAAAATGGCGGGTGAAAGATCAATATGACCTACCGAAAGGTGAGCCTGTCTCCGTCGCACTCACTACCTTTATACGTCTGTCTCTGTCAGCCGGAGTGGCGTATCACAGTTTCGATATGTCGTATGACGGTACAGATTTTAGTTGCGAATTTTCAGCAGGCTCCTTGACGTGTGGACGTTTTAGAGTTCTAGACGAGCGCGTTATGTTTGTAAAGCGATTAGCGATCTGCGGTGAATGTCATTACGTCGGGCTAGAGATAATGCTTGATTATGAAAATTCGAGCGTTTAAAATTATTTAACGGAGTGTAAACATTTAATTGGCAATTTTGTTAATTGAACTTCTGCTTCGTTCTCCCCGGAATTAAAATAACAAAGTAGACGATTTAACCAAAGCTATCAAAAATTAAAGGTAAACTCGTTCCTGTTTATCCTTTTAATACAGCAGCGACGTGGAAAAACATTCTTTATTAAAGGTTCTTAAAACTTATTTAGACTTGGCCTGCGCAAAAATTGTGTTTGTAAAAACTCCAGGAAATATTAGCGTTGATTTATAGCTGCGCCGAAACTTTGTAGGTGGCCTGTCTGCGACGTTTTGTAAGCATGGTTTGACATGAGATTAAGGGCATAAATGGTCGGCAGTAAAGAATAAACTAAGCACACGTTCTTTATGTTTTCAGATTTAAAACAAGCTACGGAAAAGGTGCGAGACAGGGTGACAACATAAGTGCTAGTAATGCTCATGGCGTCGTAAGCTTTGATATAACTAAATTTTTAGTCGCGCATCGCAGGAAATAGGGGAGCGTGCGTTCTTGAGGTTGTTTATCGCAAATTGTTTAATCTAATCCCGGGCGGTACGTCAAGGAAATACGAAACATACAGTTACTGTTCACATGGCAAAAGAAAGCTGAAAAAACGGTTCGCTGTTTGTGCAGACGCACGATGAAAAGTAACATTTTATTACAAAATGGAGCCTTTGTCCCTTACGAGACGAAAATGTAAGATGTTTTGGCAGCTACATGTTGTGAAATAGTTTAATAAAAGAATTTCATTTGATTCGGCTTGTTTGTTGTGTAAAAATGAGTTTAATGCTTTGTGCAATAATAACATTCAGGATTTCATTTAGGAGTTGGTTTCTGTTAGTGAAAACGGGTACACATACGGGTACATATATAAATATCCCGAATTTTCATAGAGATGAGAAAAGCCTGAACAAATAATATTGTGACACTGTCCTTGTCAGTAACAAGTGTTTTTACGATCGCCAGCGTTTTTTCCAGTTTATTGTTATTTTAACGCATTTACTTTAATGACGTGTGTATCTCTTGACAATTTATACAGCTCTAGTCCAGGATCGTGAATCGAATCCGATTTTATATGTTCATTAAAGCTTTACATTAGGGTCGTTCGCGGGTCGCTAGTAATCGAAGAGTTAGTGCGGGCACGAAGCTGCCCGATTTATTGCCCGCTCTCATCGATTCTGATGGCTACAGCCCCGTAACGAAAACGAAAAAAACCTTCAATAGATACAGATTCTTATGTACAGAACAGAAAGTAGTCGGTAGGTATCTTTTCTCTTCCCTACCGTAATGTCTCCCGGTATTTCCCAATCGCTACAAAGCTATTCAGAATAAATTACCAATTCAATAGATATTGCGACCGTTGTAAATTAAATTCAAATGAAAATTCTGCCGTTTCTTTTCCAGACACATTACGGAGCTAGAATATTTTCCTGTTCCATTATCCCTTACTGGCTGAACACTTAACAAAAGCTCTTCGAATCCCACCGCAGAAGTAAAAACAAGGAATCTGCACTCGTCAGTTATCAAACATATATTTAAGTTTATCAACAAGGGAATTTCTTCCATAAATGCTCAAATTTAGAGTTTACTTTACAATATTGAGCCGGTAATGGTTACGTCGCCTGACATGCGACACGGATCTTCCCTTGAGGAGGTAAAAAACTGAATAATTCGCGTACATATCTCGTGACATGGTACGCGTCTTGGGAGTGGCAACAATTTCCTATTTGGACGATCCGACAGACATCGCTATAAAATATGCTATTTGCAAGAAGGAATACGTTGACATGTCGTAGAAACACGAGGTTATACCGCCAATGATAACTGACTAAGATATATCGCGTATATATTTGCTATTTGAATACTCAAATAACATTATGCTTGAAAGAAAATCGTTCAAAAATGTTGCCCCAACTTATCGAGATATCGTAAATACTTTATCGAAAACGCGATTTTACAAAGGGAAAGATATTTTGTTTGCATTAGAATGTATTGCATATTTGATAGAAGCCGGATTACTTACTTGAGATGATTTTACGAAGACGCTCGTTTCAAAGATTTGTGTTTTATATAACTTTGGAATATTTACCGTCGCGAATTTTGTGAAAAAGCGAGCAGTAAGTCGGTTTTAGGGACCAGATGCGGGAAACGTTTTTAAAACGGAGCGGATTTTTGTATATTTATTATTGATCATTATTCGGTCTACTGCTTTTGACGTGTCATAAATAGTGTAGATACAGGGTTATCTTGAAAATATTATGTAACAATATTAAAGGGTGAGATTGAAGCGATGATTCCTGAGAAAGTTTGTGAGGGTCGAGCGGACTTAGATAAAAAGGGTGCGAGCAGAGTGGGGCAATAATGCGGGGCTATGGAGCTGCGGCCTTCGACGCTCACGATCTCACTGTCTTTTAACTGAGTGCGTATTTAGATACGATATGAATACTGCGTGGTGCGAACAACGGTTTATATTTCGCTTGATGTCTTGTCATTTTGTTCTTCTAAAGTTACGGCTTTTGTTTCTTTTCTAGAGCAGTTGGTGTAAGCTTTTCAGGTTTTTTTTTTCATAGTAGGAAATTTTCATGCAACGATGCAACAAGTCAAAAACATCAAAGAAAACTTATTTCTTTTTTCATATGCCCTTGAATTTTAGTGATTGGAATGAATAATTATAAAGTTTTGTTAATCTAATTAATTAAGTCGTAATCACAACTAAGAATAAGACGTTGATAAAAATATCTCTCGCCTAAAAATAAAATTGGACTATCCTTAAACTATCCATATAAAAATCTCAACTCAAATATCAACACAAAACACGTTGAATTATTTACAGTATCACAATATGATAAGTTTGATACTTCAGTTTCTGAGAATATGAAAGTACACGAATCCCGTTACCGACGTTATTTACATGAGTGTCCCGATAAATGTAAGGAGGGTAGCCAGCTATTTACCCACGCTAGCCTACAGCCCATGATACGCGTAATCTTTCGGAAAAGGGTTCCGTACCCGACACGGCTAAAGTGACAGCTACCAACGTATTCCGATTCTACACGCTGTATAATTGATACTGTCTTTTTTGCAAATTGTAGGAGTAAAAGAGACGGACAATCGATTCGAATTTTGTTTGTAGTGTGAATTGGTACGAATGTATGAATGTGTTCGATTGCTAATTCTATAGTTTGAATTCTGAGCAGTGTCCGCTGTATTGATTTTCAATATCTTAGCGGTAATTCAGTGTAATAAAATTCATGTAGTAAGTGATTATGAATTCCGCGAATATTTATGTCTCTTGGGAGTAGTCGTACATCACGAAGTGTGTTTAATTACTTTAGCCTCCATACTATACCTAATGGTTATACTTTTTAGAATAGAAATAAGTATATTATTATGATGTTTAAGTGAGTTTGTTTGTCACGCTGTAACATTTGAATGGATTTGGATAAAATTACAGAGGTATATTATAGACTACTACCTTTTGCCCGCGGCTTCGCTCGCGTTAAATTCGGGGTAGGTAACACAGTTCCCCTTGCGCCTTATTGATTTGTAATAGCAACGCTAAGTTTTCCCTTTTCTTCCCTCTTTCTCCCTCACATCCCACTTTTTTAAAATAAAAATTAGCCTATGTCCGTCTCCTGGTTCCCAACTATCTCTGTACCAAAATTCCAATTCAGTTTCATCAAAATCGGTTTAGCCATTAAAGCGTGAAGAGGTAACAAACAAACTCATTTTCGCTTTTATAATATTAATAGTAAGGAGGAGCATGAGTTAGGAGAAAAAATATACGTTTATACTTAACAGTAAAAACGTATATTTGCAACGACGAGAAAACCTTAACAGGTTTTCTCGTCGTTGACTTATATCCCGATAGTTGTTGTAGGAAGGTAGTTTGTTCACAACAAACCACTGTTAGGTTCATTAGTTTAAGTTCTGTTTGTTTAGTTATTAGAACCGTACTTGATACCACGAGTTTTAGTGACGACTGAATTTATGTTTAAATAAAATTAATAAAATGCCTTTAGCGAAATTAGTTACGTATAAAAACATACTTATACAGTATGAGCATGAGGCTAGTATGTTGGTAGGACGCGCAAGAAAAACTGAGGGAAAAAGCAAGTAATAAATACTTCTGAGTTTCTTATACGTTATTAAATCAAACATGTAGCTGAAATCTTGTCAAATAAAATTGTTATTTCCAAAATAACACAAACAAATCCGACAATTTTCACATTTCACGCTCAAAATGCAGCAGCTAGCATGACATGCGACAACAATCCTGAAAAGCAAACAGAGATCAAACCATTGTTTGTCAACACATCAATTAATTATAATAATATTTGGCTAAAGCCATGCGTCGAATATTATCAGACACCTCTGTTTGTTACCCTTATGGCTACAAATGGCCGATGTATAATTATTATCGCGCTGATTTATAGCCAAGGTACCGTTAGCAGAATATAAACGGTAACATTATGGCCGCCTCCCGAATGAAGCCTTGATTATGAGCGTCGTAATTGTGTTTTGGTGGTTACTTAGTTATGTGTGTGGTTAAAGTATGTGTGAATTGTGTGAGGTTGTAAATAAAACGAAATTGTTTAAGCATATTATTGTATTAAAATGAAGTTTTTAGAGGAGCTTTTTTTTTCTTTTTTGTGAATGTGAAATCATCAAATGACTTAAATAAATAAAATAAATAAATAAAATGTTTATTTCAATAACTTAAAAATATTTTACATGTGTTTTTGGGAATTTCCATTTAAGTGAAAATACACTTGTGTTAGGAAGTTCCGCTCTTCCACTAGTTACGCTTAGAGTTATTGAAGACATACCATTTTATAAAAATATTAAGATGAAGGAGTTATATAAAAAAAAAAAAAAATATTAAAAACTAAAAGAAAATAAGCTAAAAACAAAGTATAAATTATTTTTTTTTTTTTAAATTTTAAAAATGCGCTGTCGTTTAGATGTGTGAATGTAAGTGTTAGTGTGTGTGTTTAATGATAGGGTAAAGTGTACATATAACGTTTGATGTAGATAATATTTTTTAGAAAAGTGAGGGTGAAGTGATCTAAGAATATATTAAGCCTAGTTGTTGTTATAAGCTTATCGCTTGGACCATATTTTCAATGTAAACGTACGATTTGGTTTTTAGCCATTTAGTTAGAGCAATTTTGCAGTCTCGGTGTGATAGTGAGTAAATATTCAGTTCTTTATTTAGAAGGTTATATAAGTGACAGGATTGCCTAGCGTATTGTCTCTTAGCAAAAGTTGACTTAACTGGAACATTGGGTATCATGTATTTTCTTCTCCCTTGGCGAGTCGTGGGATCGAAAGAAAGCGATTTATGTTTCTTTAGTATAATATGGAGAACGTAAAGTTTCCGAACCGTCAGAACATCACAATTTTGGTAAAGGCTTTCAGTTGGGAACCTAAAGGGCTTAAAAATCATAACTTTTAAAAGTGATCTCTGCGCTCTCTCTAGTTCCAAGTATTTCGTTTTTGTTGCCCCTCCCCAAACTGGTAAACAATATGCAAGTACCGACTGTGCAAGTGATGTGTATATTTGTAATAGAAGGTTTTTAGTAGTTACGTGACGCAGTGTTTTAAATGTCCAAATAAGTTTTCGTATTCTTTTCATGATAAGTTCAGTGTGTAAGTGCCAAGATAAACGCTGGTCGATCATTATTCCTAAATATTTAGTATGTGGAACTTTTCCAATTTCTATGCAAGAGCAAATACAGTTAGAGTTTGAAGGGGTCTGGCATTTGTGGATTTTAATTTTGAAATCATCTGAAGGTTGGGAAAGGTTATATTTAGAGAAGCAAATGAATGTGGTTTTGGAAACATTTAAGGTCATCAAATTATGGTCGAGCCATGAAGCAATTCTAGAGAGCCCACCTTCGGCAGATATTTTGACCTTGTTCCATGTTGTGTCGCTAAAAACTATGGCAGTATCATCCGCATATGAGTAGATGTGACCTCCTTCAATGTTCATATTACAGAGGCTATTTACATAAACTAAGAACAAGGAGGGGCCAAGGACGGTACCTTGACCAACACCGTAGGTGGTAGTTACTTCTAAACTGACAGTGTCGGCAATCTTAACTTTTTGTTTCCTACCGCACAGATACTCCTTGAACAAAGCAAGAGGCTGACCTCTTATACCAATTCTTTCAAGCATGTCGAGAAGAGTGGATACAGAAACGGTATCGAACGCTTTTTGGAGGTCAAGGAAGACAGCAAGACACTTGTCTCCACTGTCTACTTTTTTTGTTACAGTGGAGACAAGAGCCAAGGCGGCGTCCTCCGTTGACACACCTCGACGGAAACCAAATTGATTGGGAGACAGCAGATTGTTTTTATTCAAATAATTTATTAATCGTGAGTTTATTAGCCTTTCTAAGATTTTTGAGATAGACGGTAATACCGATATAGGCCTGTAGTTCGATGGGTTTGTTTTGTCTCCACCCTTGTGCACTGGTGTTATTAAAGCTAGTTTCAGAGCAGCTGGAAACGTTGCACAATCAAAGCATAAATTGGCCAAGTGAGAAATACATGGGACAATGAGTTCATGAGCGGCTTTTAGGAATCTAACCGAGATACCGTCCCACCCTGGGGCACTTTCAGACTTTAAAGTCATTAATATGTTGAAAACCTCTCTTTGGTCAGTTGGTAAAATTACGAAAGAAGATGAGGGATGGTTATCAATTACATCAGGTTGAATACCGTATGTTCTAGTGGTTTTCGAGATGATTTCACTGGCGAGGACATTGCCTATGTTAGAAAAATATTCATTTACTGCATTCGCAGACTCCTGAGCAGTCGGTTTTAAATGTAGTAACTCTGTATTCGGTGTTTTGTTAGGTTTACGCTGCGTTATAGTGTTGATTGTGTCCCAAAGCTTTTTGGGGTTTTTGTGTGCTTTGGTTAGCTGCTCTCTGTCGTAGGTTCGCTTTTGTTTTTTGATGATACAGTTACAATAATTACGGTATCTTCTATACGTAACCCTTAATACATCGTTATACTGATCCACCTTGAGTCTTTTTTGCATATCATTCCTGTTTCGAATGCATCTGAGTAAACCAATGGTCATCCATGGTTTAAGTAGTCTATGCTTCACAGGAATTATTTCAGTCAGTGTACTGGAGGTAAGGCTGGCTTGTAAAATACTTATTAGTCGATCAGTAAGTATATTCGGGTTTTCTAGGTGTAAAAGATTTTGAAAGTTACTTTGTTTTAAAAAATCTAGGGCTTTTTCTATATTTACTGTAGTTTTGGTGACAGTGTTATTTTGTGTATGTACCTGATCGGATAGTTTTAGGAAAATTGTGTAGTGATCCGTTATAGTGGTACTAATAATAGCTATAGATGCATTTTTTTGTGCTTTTAACTTTAGAATGAAGTGATCAAGACAGTTTTTACCTCTGGTAGGGAGTGTGTGTCCCGGTAGTAAACCGTGCATGGCTAACATGTTTAAGTAATTTAACCTTTTTGTACGGTCAACAGCTTGTTCATCTTGACTGTATATTAAATTAATGTTGATGTCGCCAGTGATTATAATGTTTTTGTTGGGTGCAATAGTAGTGATGTGTTGATTGAGTGAGTTAATAAAGTCATCGGAGTTTGACGTAGAGGGTGATCGGTAAATTGCTAGAATTATTATATCCGGGTAGATGCTGATTTGTAGGCAGGATGCTTGTGAAAGTATCACTTCATTTACTATAGCGTTGTGTGTATTTTTGATGTACGTGACCACTCCATCTGCTCTGTTCAAGTGGTTAGTCGTTTGGTAGGATGAGTAATTATGTATTTCTGGTATTCGCTTGTTAGGATTTAATCGGCATTCGCTTAACGTTATTATGTCAACTGTAATGTCCAGGTTTACCAGGTTAAGTTGAAGGTCATTAAAGTTGGAATATACACTTCTGATATTTTGAGACACAATTGTGATATCCGTTGGTTTTACTTTGATTAATTTGGGAAGTTCTTGAGGGGTACATTCATAAGCTTGGGCAATCTCTGTATTATCAATTCTATCTAAGGCTTGGAGGGTGTTATCCATATTTAAACTTATTGTAAGGACAGCCGTGCATATCAATATTGCAACTGGGTGTGTGAATGTTATGAAAGGTACGTGTGTATGTAATGTTAATAAATGGCATTTGGGTCTTAAATAAGATAAAACTTATATTATATTTAAAAAATGGCTTTTTGTATGTGAGTGTTGGATGTGTGAATGAGCGCTTTAGTCTTACATTATTGTACATGATTTTAAAAAGTAGATTAATAGTTTTATTACAGCAACGTAGGTTTTTTAATAACAAATATACATAAACAGTGTGACGTAACCAAAACAGTGAGATGATTGCATCTAGTCACTTTTGCTGCATTAGGTTGTGAACCTGCGACTCCGATTTTATGTTTATAGTTTGCGAGTTCTCGTCTTTTTTCACGTAGACTTTGCCATAAGCAGTCCAGCAAAACTTGTAGTCTCTAGATTTAGTCAGATCTCTGGCTAGAAAGTATAATCTTGAACCCAATGTGGTCAGTTGTTCGGAGACAAAAATAGGGGTATTTTCTTCAGATTTAAAACCTAAATTTCTAGCGCAAATTTTGTCTTTATTTTTTCTATTAAATTCTTTCGCTTTCTGAAGGAATTCAGTTTTGAGAAGTGTTGAACTCATTTCAACTATAATTGTACTGTTTATAGTGTTCGACCGCTTATTCTGTACACGATAAATATCTGTAATATCTTTTGTTACTATATTACAGTTGATGGAATTCGACAGGCATGTTATCATTTTTATTAAGTCGTCTTTTCTTTCTCTTGCCACTTTAGGCACGTTTTTTATTTCCAGGTTGGCCTTGCGGCTTTCTCGCTGAAGGTCCTCAATTTTATTCTCCAGGATCACGATGTATTCATTTCCCTTTTTAGCCTGAGTTTCTAGCAGTTCGATCTTCCTTGTGAGATCAACGTTTTGTTCTGAAAGAGCGGCCAATGCAGATTCAATGTTAACATTGGTGTTTTTAATTTCCATCAATGTGGGGTAGATTTTTTTAAATTCCTCGAGCTGATTCGCTATCATAGAAGAGATCATGGTTTTCATTTCTTCTTTGAAGGCATTGAATTCATCACTGTCAAATTCGAGCCCTCTGGGCCTCTTAGAACGTTTGAATACGAAGTTGGGAGGAGTACGCTGTTCTGTTTGTTCGGTAATATTGGATTCCGAAAGCGATTTTTCACTCAATTCCTGCATCGTGAGTACTAGGAGGTTATATGCACGTAAGAGGTTTCTATTCTAACACCGATCAAAGTTTTATTATGTTCGTGATGCGGTTGGTCAGCCAAATACAGCGACGAGTGGAGCACCTTAGTTATCTGTGACCTTAGTACTATAAAAAATAATCCTTAGGTAGTTCTCCTCCAACAATGTATGTAAAGTAGATTATACTAAATGCGCACAAAATACCGAGTATTGTCAGGTTGAGTCCAACAGATGATCGCGGATACCAGGAGTTAATAACTCAATGCGGATGTTCTGTAACTGCGTGGCTCGCACACGTACGCCGTAGTTGCACACATAGAATATGTCCGTATACTGTGTCACAAGGTGGGCGGGGCTAGTTCACTTATGACGGGTTAGTTATCTCTCTGTCTTGCAAGCGCCCTTTCTCTCTTACAGGAGTACACATGCGCTTGCGCCTAATCCTCTCGCGGCGTTATTAAAGAGTTTCCGTACCTTAGTAGCGCCCAGCGGGATGAAGTACCAGGCTGTTATAAGTTCAGAAGAGATGGCTGATTTACTCCGACGGCTGCGTTACTCCAACGGCGATGGCTCGATCCAACCTCCTCAGTACTGATGCAGTCCTATTTTTTTGTATGATTTAACTGATTTATACTTTAATTTAAAAACTTTGAGACAATTAAATACGGGTATTCAGCACGTCTACACCGAGCGGCGGTCCGAAGGGAAGGGAAACTTGTACTGACTAAACCCCTCCCATATTATTTCTTTTGCCCTTTATGTTCCGGGGCCGCAGTATCTCTTTCGAACAACCCGCAACCCCAGCAGGCGGTCGCCCTGGCAGGCCCCTCTGCTTTACTGACATTTCTTTGAAGCGCGTGATAGTTTATGCCTATGTATAGATATAGATTTATAAAATATAATAGTAATAATGTGTTAAATAATAATTACAATAGATAACGTTTTAAAATAAAACCAACGTTCAAGCTGTAACAAACAAGTATGACTCATAGTTGTTTGTTACCGCCTATAAAAAGCCACTGCACTGGCCGATCTGGGCATTCTTGGTTCAGACGTCGGACAGTGCGGAGCTCTCTCTCTCTCTATTTTTATATATATAAAAACTGTGTACAAGTGTGGATATTGTGAGCTAGAAGATAAGTATTTACTTTATTAAAATTAATTGTTATTGTTATGTTATTATGATTGTAAAATGTTAATAAAGAATTTATTATGTAAAACGTTTTTATTTATTGATATATTTATTATTTGTCACAAATGTTACCATGAAATAATATACGATAATTATTTCATAAACAATATTACTCGATAAATGTTCCCGAATAAGGTAACTGTTTTAAAACTCGGCTCTAATAATATAATATTGACAAATTGCTAAATTATTAACTTTCTAATGTCTTATCTTGTGAATATACATATATATATATTTTACACACACAGATATATATATCTATTTATATGTATATATATATATAAATAGATAATCTATTAAAACCTCATATACAATGTATATGAATTGAAATATATTATATATATATATAAATATGTATACACACGTTTAGAAATATAACAATTAGACAATCAAATCTATTATCAGAAGTGGGATACTATGATCCTTTTTTTAATATTTTTATATTTATTTTTTATTTTTAAATTTCCAGATGGATTTACCTGTCTTACAAGAACTTTTGAAGGCTATCAAAGACGCAGTTTCCAGTTCCCGCCAGAACGACAGTGAGGTCGCACTGCCAGTATTTGATCCAGCTAAAAGTGACCTCGGTGCTGAATCATGGTGCAACAATATTGCAACGCTCGCCAAGGAGTTTGGCTGGAGTAACGTCGCAACCGTCGCCAAAGCGGGTAAGGCCCTTAAGGGCTCTGCTTTACTATGGTTCGAAACGTGGGACCCTGCTGAAGGTCGTTCATGGGACAATTTACGTTTAGAACTGATAGCTTTATACCCTGAGAAAAAAAATCTATCAGAAAAGCTTCAAAAGGCCGTACTATACACGTCAGAAACTGCAGATTCCTATTGCGAATACGCAAGGGAAAAAATTAGGTTATTAAAAAATACAAAAATTACATTTTCGGAACTACAATTGATTGAATTAGTTTGTGGTAGTATATGTGATGTAAATGTAAAAATGGCTTCGTTTAACAGCAATGTTAAAACTACCTCGGAATTAATTGGCCTATTTACTTCTTACGCGAAAACAAAAAAAAGGCCAATAGACAGTAAGGACCCATCAAATCCCCCTAAGCGTTTTAAAAATGATTCTAGACCCAATGATATAAGATGTTTTAACTGTGGAAAAACTGGTCACACCAAAAACCAATGTTATAGCAAAAACAGTACCCAAAATAATGAACCTAATTCAGAACAAGACTCAAATAATACAAAAAGAAAATTTTGTACTTATTGCAAAAAACCCGGGCATTTAGATTCTTATTGTAGATATAAACCCAAAACGGACCCTTCTAAAACTGATAATCAGGTTAATTTTTTAGACAAAGCGAATTAGTTTTAACACCAGTACACATAAATAATGTCTTAATTAAGGCGCTTATCGATACAGGATCAAACTGTAGTATAATCAAACAATCTATAGCAGAACGTCTTGGCGTCCACCTTAACCCATGTTACTTATCTCTTTGCGGAATAGGAAAAGGTGCCTTAAAAGTATTTGCCGAAATTACAGCTCCTGTTAAATTTGATGAATTGTGTATTGAACTAGGTATTTTCGTCATCACGGATACTGATTTTGAATACGATCTGTTGATTGGGAGAAATGCTATCCAACATCCCGACATTGCAATTGTGACAGACTATTTAGGTTCTCGATTAGTTCGAAAAACTGTTACAAAATCTAGTTATAACGTTAATTTGATACATAATGACCTTAACTATATAATGGAACTCTCAAATACGATAAACCATCTAGATCATAATCTGCAGGATGAGATAAAAGCTATTTTTGAAAAATATCCTTCTGTTTTGAACAATATTGGTCATGTTAATACCGGCGAACTTGAAATAAAATTAAAAAGAGATGAGGTAGTCTATTACAGGCCATATCGATTAGCCCCGATAGAAAGAGAGAAGGTTAAAGAAATAGTGGAAGATTTATTGAATAAGAAAATAATTAAAGAAAGTAACTCGTCTTTTGCTAGTCCCATGATTTTAGTCAAAAAGAAAGATGGAAGCGATAGAATGTGCATTGATTATAGAGCATTAAATAAATTAATAGAAAAAGATCGATATCCTCTCCCTCTCATTGAAGACCAAATAGATAAATTAGGAAACTCAACATATTATATATCTATAGATATGAAAAATGGCTTTTATCAAATCCCCATTTCCAGCAATTCCACTAAATACACAGCCTTCGTGACACCAGATGGACATTACGAATTTTTAAAAATGCCTTTTGGAATTTGTAATGGCCCGTCGGTGTTCCAAAGAGCTATCACTAAGGCAGTAGGGCATTTACCATTTATATCCGTTTATATTGATGACATTTTGATCTCATTTAATACAATTAAAGAGGGTATATCCTATTTGGAGCAAACAATTTTGGCACTTAGTTCTTGTGGCTTCACAATAAATCTTAAGAAATGCAAATTCTTCGTAGATAGCATTGAATATTTAGGAAGACTAATATCCCGTGAAGGTGTTAGGCCAGGTGAATCAAAAATCATTGCTTTAGCAAATTCACCGATACCCTCTAATGTTAAACAAGTTCGACAATTTATGGGTCTATGTAGTTATTTTAGAAAATTTATTCCCGATTTTGCCTCAAAAACAGCTTGTATAACAAAACTAACTAGAAAAAATGAAAAATGGGAATGGGGCATTGAACAAGATAGAGCACGAATGTATGTTGTTGATCATCTTACCTCCAAACCTCTTTTGACAATATTTGATCCTCGGCGCCCAACAGAGTTACACACTGATGCTAGCGCTATAGGTTACGGTGCAATATTATTACAAAAGGTAGATAACATGAATAAGGTGGTTGCTTATTATAGTAAACGGACAAGTCCAGCAGAATCAAAGTATTGCTCTTATGACTTAGAAACACTTGCCATTTTTAATGCATTAAAACACTTTCGAGTATATCTTCTTGGAATTAAATTTACAATCATTACTGATTGCAATGCAATAAAATCAACCATGACGAAGAGAGATTTGTCACCTAGGGTAGCACGGTGGTGGACCTTTATGCAGGATTTCGAGTTTGATATCCAGTATAAAAAGGGTAAATTTATCAGTCATGTTGATTTTCTAAGTCGCAATCCTGTTTCTGCTCCTTCAGAACGGCAGAATTATCCTAAAGTTAATTTTATTGAAGCCGATAATCTAAGTCCCGAGTCTTGGTTAAAAATCGCGCAAACAAATGATTCCGAAACCCAGACCCTAATGTCGCAATTGCAAGCCGGTAACTTAGACACTAACCAATATGTAATTAAAAATAATTTATTGCATTATAAAACTAGTCCTGATGCTGAGCCAAGGTTATTTGTGCCAAAAGGATGTAGAATAAAAATCTTAAAACTATTTCATGATGAAAACTGTCATGTGGGGTTCGATAAGGTTTTACATAAAATTCGACAATATTTTTGGTTCCCAGGGGTAACAGTTTTTATCAGAAAATATATAAACCATTGTCTTATTTGTGTGAAGAAAAAGGGATCCTCTGGTCCTAAACAAGGGTTATTACATCCGATCGATAAAGTTGCTGTACCATTCCATACTGTACATTTAGATTGCACAGGGCCTTTTCCAACAACCACGGAAGGCTTTAGGCATATTCTATTATTAGTTGATGGTTTCACTAAATTTTGTCTATTAAAACCCCTTAAAACACTGAGTGCGGGAGAGTTAATACCAATTATCCAAGAAACTGTTACACTATTTGGTACACCATCATTGGTAATAACTGATCGTGGTACGAATTTTAGCTCCAATCAAATCAAAGCCCTTTTTAGAGAACTCAATATCGAACACCACATGATAGCTACTGGTACGCCCAGAGGCAACGGCCAGGTTGAGCGTTACGTGGCTACCGTAGTCAATATGTTGAATACTATGTGCGATGAGGCGTCAGAGTGGCCGAACGTATTGCTAAAAGTACAGCAGTCAATTAACACGACAGTACAAAAGTCGACTGGTTTTACTCCCTTACGTTTACTAATCGGTGTAGAAGCAAATATACCTATAGTACAATCTCACCTAACCGAAGTTATTAATGATGAGGACTTGCACCCCAATATTAACGTCCAAGCTGACCGTGCAATAGCCAAACAGAGGCTACAAAAAATTGCAGAAAAATTTAAGCAACGATTTGATCATGTTAGGCGGAATAATAAACAATACAATATAGGGGATTTGGTCTATGTTTGTCAAGATCATAGACGTAATGATAAATTAAAATCGAGATTTAAGGGTCCTTACGAAATTCAGTCTATTCTTCCAAATGATCGCTATACTCTGAAAGGCGACGGTAATGTTAGAAATATTACTGTCGCTAAGGAAAAAATACGGTTTTGGCCAGGAGAATGGGTTAATGAAAACAATGCTGTCGAACATGCCATTTAGAACGATATATAATATATCATTTGTGTTTTTTTTTTATTAAGATTATAATTATTTGTGATTTTTTTTTAAGATTATAATTATTTGGTTATTGTTTGTGTTATTGTATTGTTATGTATGAACCGTACAATATTTTGATTTAAATTAAGACCTTTATAAAATATAAGTTACTAAATACAATATTATTGAAAACATATATATGATACAAAATAATAGTAAAAAAAAAAAAAAAAAAATGGAAAATTGTTACCGCTGGTCGGTCATTTGCTTGGTGCAAGTCTATCCCACCAGCAGCGGGTGGAGGGGACTTGACACGTCTAGGCACTTGGCAAAACAAACAAAAAACAAAAAAATGAGTACCGCTGGTCGGCCTACTATTTGGTGTCAATTATCTCACAAGCAGCGGGTGAATGTGATTGACATGACTATGTAGTTGGCATTACTCAATAACCGCTGGTCGGCCTACTATTTGGTGTCGATTATCTCACCAGCAGCGGGTGAATGTGATCGACATGTCTATGTAGTTGGCTATAATACTCTGTTACCTATTTGGAGACAAATTTATGACATACGAATAAAAACGGTCTTATGATTTGTTTTAAATACTTTCTTTTTGTGTTATGTATATGTTGACTAATGAATCTAATATACCTAATTGTTTGTTATGAATAATATAGTAATACTTCGAGGACGAAGTACTGTCAGTATGGCCGTGATAGTTTATGCCTATGTATAGATATAGATTTATAAAATATAATAGTAATAATGTGTTAAATAATAATTACAATAGATAACGTTTTAAAATAAAACCAACGTTCAAGCTGTAACAAACAAGTATGACTCATAGTTGTTTGTTACCGCCTATAAAAAGCCACTGCACTGGCCGATCTGGGTCTTCGTAAAATCACGGGAGCCCCTTTTTACGTCCGTAACGATAGTCTTCACTTAGACTTAAGAATCCCCACCGTCGTTCAATTCATGAAGCGCCTTACCAAGCGCTTCTTTGACTCCGCGTTAAAACATCGCAACCCCCTTATCGCATCGGCCGCTCGATACGATCCCTCGCGAATAAGTAAAATTCGTCGTCCCCGTCATACCCTCGTCACTCCGGACGATGCTATAACCCTGCTCCAGGAGAGCAGCAGGGAGACTAGCACTCTTCGAAAATTCAGACGCAAAGCGCCGTCATTCCGTCCTCGCCGACGAGGCCCGTCGCGACATCCCGGTAACTGCCCCACCCGTCCCTTGCAAGAGCCAGCCCGCGTTGCTGAGCCAGTAAGTCAAAATAGTCCATAAATAATATCACTCAGATCCAGCCTGTCCCTTGCTGTCCCTCAGCGACGCCCTAAGCCGAGGCTCGTACCCCACAGGGGGTGCCCTTAGCGTGTAGTCGCTTAGTTTGTAAGTTTTTACCCTGGCTGGAGGTCTTAATTTTTAAGGCACCCACAGGATTCGCCCGGTTAAGCAGACGACAACCTCCTTGGTTGAACTGCGAGATGCCATACATAAAAAAAAAAAAAAAACCGATCTGGGCATTCTTGGTTCAGACGTCGGACAGTGCGGAGCTCTCTCTCTCTCTATTTTTATATATATAAAAACTGTGTACAAGTGTGGATATTGTGAGCTAGAAGATAAGTATTTACTTTATTAAAATTAATTGTTATTGTTATGTTATTATGATTGTAAAATGTTAATAAAGAATTTATTATGTAAAACGTTTTTATTTATTGATATATTTATTATTTGTCACAAATGTTACCATGAAATAATATACGATAATTATTTCATAAACAATATTACTCGATAAATGTTCCCGAATAAGGTAACTGTTTTAAAACTCGGCTCTAATAATATAATATTGACAAATTGCTAAATTATTAACTTTCTAATGTCTTATCTTGTGAATATACATATATATATATTTTACACACACAGATATATATATATCTATTTATATGTATATATATATATATAAATAGATAATCTATTAAAACCTCATATACAATGTATATGAATTGAAATATATTATATATATATATAAATATGTATACACACGTTTAGAAATATAACAATTAGACAATCAAATCTATTACGCGCGTGTCACGGCCTGTCGTCACTGGACTGACGGTGAGCTACACATTAATTTGTTTCTTAGGGTTATAAGGTGAAACAGAAAACAGGCGTATAAACCGCCTAAAACTAATCAATAAAAAATTACTAATAAAAAGTAGGTAACCAATCAATAGCAAACAATTCATTAAAAACTTTCTGTAACCTCAAATTTTTATAGATCAACCTTCCACTGTTTTAAAAATTCTAAAATAATTTCAATTCAGTTTTTCAGAAAAGTTACGGCTACAAAAACCTATAAAAAACACCAATAACAAAATTTTATTACCATCCGAAACTTTTGCTATATTATTCTGCTGACCGTCCTTGATGTTTGGCACTGCACTATTTCTGCATCAATTTAATGACGTCGTAAATTCTCAATTACATTCAGGCTGTATGCTTGTGCCTCGGCCAGATATAAACACTAACATAGCGACATTAAACTAATTAGCAGAATAGTTATTAGCTTTTCTGTTCATTTTATTTTTAGGGTTCTGTACCTCAAAACAAAAAAGCGGAACCCTTATTGGATCACTTTCTTGCCCGTCTGTCTGTCTATCAAGACCCTTTATCTCGGGAACCCGTGGAGGTATCAAGTTGAAATTAAAACCATATACTCAAATCTGTCTATCTGTTTGTGATGTGAAAAATAAACCCTCTAAATCTATGCAGTCAACAGATATGACTGTTTACGTAGCAAGTTTGTACGCAACCCTCAATGCGCGAGACTAACTCGCTCTTGGCCGGTTTTTCCTTCGTCCGTTTAATTTGTACAGTGTAAACTTTACGGTTCTTTTGCTGGGTTAAATATGGTTTGTTTTTTTTTCAGTTAGTTCTTGAGATTGGAAGACTCATATAATGCAGGTCGTGTGCCGCGTTCGGAGAAAATTAATGTCGTTGCATTAGTATTCGAGACTTCATTTGGACGTCTTTCTTCTGTGGACTGATTCTCAGTCAGTACTAAGGTAATTATTTTTGTTTTTTTAACGCAAATACTTTACTTTTTAAAATATTTTGAATTAATATGATTTGACTTTGGCTTTTTAAGAAAATATTACTGGAGATTCAAAGGATTTTTTCGTCAAAACCCGAATATTATTGTACTAGATATTATTCGTCTATATCCACCAAATTGTCATCTACTAAGAGTCAGGGGTCGACATCATTTCACAGGCATACCTGTCTACATAAAAACTTGAACCATAAACTTACCCTTAAACTCCCCAAATTGAATTGCACGGAACTCTTCCGTAGTTTCAATAAATTCCTTGACGGTAGCTTGATGCAGGCTTATTTGGCAAAGAGTTTCCATATCCCAGCATTCGCAGAGAGCTTGCAGCTGCGTTCTGATTGCTTCGAAACTTTGTGCTCCCAACTGATTGCGGAATGAGAGATACGTGTGTCGAATGTCTGACTGGCTTTTGATATGAGATTTTTATATAAAATTTGCGGGAGTGAGAGAGTTTTACGGAGTTTTTGTGGTTATTTGGTAGGTTTGGGTTTTGGTGGTAGGTCATTAAAAGAAGGAGGCACACAACGAGATTTTGACAGTTCATTATTATATTGTTGATTAGTATTTTCAGGTGCCATTTTCATTTTCATAAGTCATGGATTTTAGGAGGCAAATATTTTTGGTATTATTTATAGTGATTTAAAATTGCAATTGTATTGACCTGACAGAAATGAATTTAATTTTATATCTAACAGCTTCGTTGAAAGTATCTGATAATAATAAATATTACTAACGCGGTCAATGCACTTAATTTTTGCAAAAAACCTGAACCGGTAAAAAAACTTGGGAGTTTGCTCCTTTCTACCTCAATACAATAAATCAATCCTAGAGCAATATTATACAAAAACATTAAAGTCTTTTAAAACAATTTGTACGGTATGTGCAATATAAAAGCGAAATGAATAAAAGTTGTACAATATGCGCAGTTTGCGAGCTACACTAAAGTTAGGAACGTGTTCCTAATATCTTTGCTATCGGTGAGATTTGCCCGTGAAATATGTGGAACATTCTGGACTAGTATTTGTGCTTTTAGTTCATGTGTTTTAAACAGATTTTGGATTGTTTTTTCTCTGTTTAATACAACCATTTTATTTATTTTGGATTTCGAGTGTTGTTTAGTTTATATGCTGTTGCATTAAAATGTGTATTTATAAAAAATATAGTGTTGAAAGATATGAATTATAGTTGTATGAGTATACTACAGATTGAACGTTTGATGTCGAGGCTAATGCCTTTTTAATTTTAGTTTTTGAGCATATAGTTGCTCTAGAGCATTGAGTTCAATGAGAATAGCTCTCTATCTAAATTGATAACAATAATATTACGATTGACGACACGGTCGGCGCAGTGTAGCTGAGCGATCGACTATTGCGCTGCGTGTCGCAGATTCAATCCCCGCACGAAACAAATATTTGTATGGCCTACAGATAGTTGTTCCGGGTCTGGCTGTTTGTGTATGTGAGTTTAAATGTTTGTAAAAGCACCCACGATACAGTTAAAATTCCTAGTGTGGGACAACGTTGTATTTAAAAGAAATGAAAAGATACAACAAAGTATAAAATTCCAAATCCACCAACAAAACGATGAATTTCAGCTAGTGCAACACAATGTACAGACGGACCATAAAACCACCCATTTCGTCTTCCAAAAGACAAAAGCAAATACTCCTAGAATTCAAAACCTTACGAATATCTCCGATACCAAGTTTCGTACGAAAACGGTTAAAAGAAAAACTACACGACGCTCGTATTACTTTGTAAGTTGGTACTTACGCTCTTGGCGACAGTTAACAAGTTATTATGAGACGAGACCGCAGTCGCTGCCGCTAACCTCGTTACTGTTATAACAGAAACTTCTTCTGTTTCCAAAGATTCCATATAATCTTGTATGATGTGGTGGATATGTATGGAGTTGGATTTTGTGTCTCTGTGTGTCGTTATTCGTGGGGTATATTGGAACAAAAAGGATGAGATGAAATAGTTTTCTTTTTTTTTAATTTGGTGCAAGATTTTTTATTGGGAAGGTGTTCTGAAAACAACAGAACCATAATATTATTGGCATCTGCTTACATTATTATGAACCAAACTTGGAAGTTTTTTTTTTTAAGAGAGCAAACATTAGCTAATTAGTATTTTTTTTTTGTAAATATTTTCATAACATAACATCACTCCTGTAATCTCCAAAGGGGTATGTACAGACGCCTGCACATCAAGCTACTACAATCTGTCAGATTTCTTTGATAGATTCTCGACTTTATTTCTAAAGTGTTAAAGGTTGGTTTAAGGTTCATTGGGAAAAATTGACAGTTTCGGGTAGCTTGACCTGCAGGCGTCTGTACATTAGTAAGTTGCTCCATGCAAAAAACTGGTACTTGGATGTATCTGGTCCTATCGGACTTTAAACAACGGTGTGCAGTGAAAGGCAGATAGATTCTGCCACTTATGTATAAATCATTGAAACGATCACGTGGAACTATCACTGAAAACGATAAAGACGCAAAAGCATTGACGAAGTATCCTTTCATCTTGCACCACAAACTCAAAACTGAATCGATCACTAAGCGCTGAACATCTGTCTCTCAGACTCAAGCCTTATATACGATCTGTCAGAAGCAACTGCATATACGGATGTTATGTAAAATTAAAGCATTTAAGTGGCGGGTGCCGTTCCAACTTCCATTGACGTTATGACCTCATTTGAGCACAAGCCTATTCTGTGACCGAAATATTTTGGCAGTGCGGATTCAGTTACGAACACATGATGTGGCGATTGATTTTTCTCTCTTACAATTGAACAGTGCCTGTAATGGGTGCTTTCATTATAAAAAAATATGAATCCCGTAAAAATTCTTAAAATGGAAACTGTTAATATTATGAATAGGGTAGTTTCCAAGGTCAAAGTAATCACATTCTATTTAGTCCGTCTTTTAGATTATTCAAAAATGAGGAATGCGTATTTTTTTATTTATAAATTAAACCCAAAATGACAAAGATATATCCCATTAAAGTTAAGTATGACGTCACTCGTTGCGAACCAATGCAGCAATGCGTGACGTCGTGTCCCTTATTTTTGAATAATCTAAAAGACGAACGGTAGTTCAAATTATTATCCTATTATTTTAAAGCGGTCATTTTAGTACTGTACCCACAAAAAACATCAACTTTTTTTTGTGGGTACAGCTCAGGAGATTCGATTTGGAACTTTATTCTGTCGATTTCTTCCAAAATCGACAGAATAAAGTCCCAAAATGAATTCTAAAAATTGTGGATCCATTTTTAACTCACAAGTCATAGACATTTTCTTCAGACTTTGATTTACATATTTCTAAACCTTGAGTAGTTTTAATTTCTTTTGGATTAAAAACTTTTAGAAGATCATCGTTAGGCCTGTGATCTTTTTTCTTCTCATATACGAACTTAACTACGACGTTTATTTAAAACAAAAAAGTAAGACAGCCATTTTATTCGATCATTTTATTATTAAGACAGAAAGGGAGCGATGTATAATTGAGGGTTAATACGTGTCAAACGCTTACCACTCGATCATTCGGCGATTAAAACGTTCCGAATGGTTGTTCAATTCATTGCGTAATGAAAACCGACGTACAAACTCGATAGCAGAACGAAACTACGTCTGATATGAATTTTCGTAAATGTGATTGTTGAAATGTTCTTTTACTGAGTGCTGATTTCAGTTCTCATCAAGTTTTATATCCATTGCTCATATGGAAAGATAGTTTGGATAAATATTGAAGTGGTTTCGTGACTTTAGGTTCTTTAAATGTTTTCTCGTATCTACATAACTCTGCGATATCTATCAATCAATCTATACTAATATTATAAAGCTGAAGAGTTGGTTTGTTTGTTTGAACGCGCTAATCTCAGGAACTACTGGTTGTAATTGGAAAATTCTTTTAGTGTTGGATAGTCCATTTCTTGGGGAAGGCTATAGGCTATATAAGATCACGCTACGAGCAACAGGTGCTGAGCAGCGCGGGTGAAACCGTGGGGAGCAGCTAGTATATAATAAGTCGGCTTATAACTTAGGTCAGAGTTAGCCGTTATCACTAGCGTCGTTTACAGCCAGTCTGGTATCATGGGTTGCGGGTTGTTCGAAAGAGATACCGCAGCCCCGGAACACAGAGGCAAAAGAAGATTTTTAATCAGTAGTAGTCTGACATTTTTAGAGCGGGGAAAGCTATTTGATGATTTCTAATCCACAAAAACAGCATGTTTGATATTATATTTCTGTACCTTTGTTTGCTACAATATTAATTTGACAGATAAATTGAGCATCCACCAAGTAAAATGCTAATAAAATAGTTAGCTTTATTTGTGAATTAATAATCAAACAACTGCCGGCATAACACGCCACATCAGAAAGTGTCTTTATTTGAATTTATCTTAACAGGATCTTCTGCACATTATGGAATAAGTCCGCCTACCAAGCTACCAGCCATTTGGCCAGGCACCAAGCGAGTGCCTTCGGGTCCAATTATCATGTTGATAATAAAACCAACGGCTGTTTTTTGTACATTGAGCAGTAGTATCGAGCTTCTTTGCCAAAGTTAGGGTGCAATGTTTGTGTAATTAGACGGTTTGGGGACACTCAGACGTAGGTTTTTCTTTTGTTAAAGAAATTTTTTGGACGGTCACGAATGTATTTCTGTTTTCCTTGTCGGAAAATTCTATTGTAGTTTTTAGAGTCCGGAATCTTAAAATGAACAAAACGGAACTCTTATAGGATCACTTTGTTGTCCGTCTGTCTTTTTGTCTGTCAAGACCCTTGTATTGTATTGTATAACGGGCTGATGTCCGGAACTCCACGTCTGAGGCGCGTATTTTGCGTATAAGTGTCAAGAACTCAAGACCCTTTATCTCGAGAATGTAGAGGTATCATGTTGAAATTATCCATATATCATTAAACCATACACTCTGATATACCATATATCAGAGTGTATGGTTGGAGCTGTGAAAAAAAAATATTGAAATCTCTAAGTCTACGCAGTCAAAAGATATGACCGGAACATTTACGGTATATGGACCCTCGGACAAGCACATAGCCGGTTTGTTTTTATATGGGGATATTCTTATTTCCTTACTAGAATATTATAAAAGCGAAAGTTTGTTTATTACATCTTTACGCTTAAGTGAAAGAGGAGAATAGGGGAGATATTTCTTTTTCGTTCATCACGCAGATTAAATTTTAATTCAATTTTAACAAGGTCTTCATATGGATTGTATGTATATGTATTCATGTGGACAAGGAAAATATTTTTTACATCATCATGCAACTAAAATACCTAAAGTCGTGCACACACAATCTCTAAAGGCATTTCAAGAAAAATTGCTGAAGTTTTTTTTTCTCTGCCATAGTTTTATGTATCTTTTATGTGTAGTATCGATATTTTAGTATTGTTGTAAGTGGTATAACATGGATTGTGAAGGGCAGCTGCCCACGCTACGTTTTACGGTCGGCAAATAGCAGGAGGAGTGTAAGTCGTTGCTTTATAAGCTAATAACATAAAATTTATTGCCACCCTGTTTACACGGTGATTTTATTGTTTTTCTGTCCTTTTTATACAGTAATCTAACTTTTTTGGTAGATTTATAAAACCAAAAATATATTAATGTTTTTTTTTTCTGAATTGAAAACCTCTTCTCAAAAACTTTTTTTTAAGTACATGTTGGCAAATAAGTTAAGTTCTTGCTCGTACTGTCTGCTATTCCTTTTCTGGTCTGGTATTATAAAGGATTATGGACGAAGTGATTATTTGATCTTTCCAAAATTTTTGGTCCTTCGTTCTTTGGGATCTAAACAAAAATAATCACGATCCAATAAAACAGGAATCTGTAGGTAATACACACTATAATGTCACTCCTCACAACCATATTCATAAATCTCCCTACTACACGAACATGGCAGACGAGGCAGGTTACAATTCCCAATACATTGTAACCGTGCACAACCATAATTTCTATTCAACATCGGATTAAAGCGCATTCGTGCCAAGCAATACATTAAATTGGCTGAGGCCCAAGCGCATCGCATTTGTGCGCAATTAATGAGCCTTTACATAACGCGCCTAGTATTTGAAATGATGCTTATTTAGATTTTGGCCATTGTCCTTTTTTTGTTTTCGACGTTTTATTGTTCCAATAGATGTTTGAATTTATTTTGATTGTTTAAATAGATGGTGTTACATATAATACTAGTTTGGTTTTGCAATAATATCGACATAATTACTAATGCATGTGATTTTGGAAATGGACTGTAATGGTGCTCTTTTTGATATACAAATAAAATAATTTGGCTATAAATATATTTAACATTGTTTCAGTGTCTAAAATATAAAACAATTAAACTAATAGCCATGCTGATTCTTATCGCAGTTATAAAGAATGAAGTATATTTTTTAAAATTTAATTTGAATTTCAATGTTGTTGTAATGTCTACTAACATTTCGCAAAAATATGAAACTCAACCGTGTAACCGTCCAAACACTTCTAAAAACAAATGAATCTATAAGACACCAACATAAAACAAACAACCAAGTGGTATGTATTGGCATCCGCCCAGTGCACACCCTGCAAGCCTGAGAGGTGTTGTGGGATATCTTAGAATTCCGCACGACCTACCCGTCTGGACAATGCACGGATTTACTTACTATACAATGCATTTTAGGGTTGAATGTCCTTCGTACTTGTGTGATAGCGATAGATTTATCATCGGCCTTTGTTCGGCACACGATCAATGCACGCTTTAAATATGAATAGAAAGCACTTTAGTCGGTAATGTAGACATAGTTGTTAAGACACTTTCCAAACAATAATTTTGTGGAACCAATTTTCATGTTGTTTGCGCGATATTGGAAACTTATTAATTCCAAACGTTAACAAGGTTCAAGAGCGAAAGTTTCGAAGATTGTTTTCTAGTTAACTTCCATTATCGCGTAGTTCTCTTGGAAGTTGTCGGTGTTCTACAAAATAGCTTTGTAATTAAAGTGACGAAACAGCGAGTTCGTCTCCATCCATTTGGGTGAAGTCTAGGAATAGGTTGACAAATTGATAGCGGGGCAGAAACAACGCGAGAACCATTATTTCTAGTTCACGTGCGGTTTTTGCGAACAAAACTACGACACATACATTTTTTAAGGTCGATACATTACTGTACATTATAGTAATCTATGTAAGAATAGTGTACATGTTAGTGTACCTACTGAAACGCTTTGTTAAGAATTCAAATATGTTATTTAGATGATTGAATTCATCAAGTATTTTAATAGGCAGCAGTTATGGTCCAGTTATAGAACCCTGTAGCACTCCTTTAACGACAACATTAATTTTTGTATTATGTCGTGAGAAAAATATTTGAACTATGAAATGCTTTTGTTTATAAAAAGAGATCCAGTTTTTGTTACGTTACAAAATGAAAATCTACGCTATCGGAATGAAATAAAAGCAATGAAAAACTACAACTGTAAACGATATTTTAGTACCTGAAACGGAAACGGGAGTCTGGCGGGGAAAATGTTTTGTGAATGCTTGGCGTGGCATCATGATGTATTTTTCATTGTGTGAACGTACGTTTACTATTTCACCAGCTTTTATGATAAAAATTCAATTCAGAAATCTTAAAAATCGTGTTATAACATACATTGTGATATTTATTTAAAACTAGCTTCCGCTCGCGACTTCGTCCGCCTGGCTTACTTTGGGTTAACGCTAACTAAAAAATATATCAATACATTAATTATTCCATTATTCATTCTAACAATAATTCCATTTTCTTCCCTCTTTCTCCCCCTTTTCTCACTTTTTTTAGCCTATGTCCGTCTCCACTAAAATTCATCAAAATATGTTTACCTATTTAGGCGTGAAGATGTAACAAACAAACAAACTCACTATCGCTTTTATAATATTAGTAAAAATAGTAGGAATTTTTCTAGAATATTATTAGCTTAATTTAATTAAGTTTACTATAACTAGCGCTAGGTTAATTATAGGTATCTGTTGCCCGCAGCTTCGCATAGACGTTGAAATGTATCCCAAGGGAACACAGTAGCGGGATTTAAAGTAGCCTATGTGTTATCCAATATAAAATCTGTGTGAGAAATTTCATTAAAACCCCTTCAGTAGTTTTTGCGTAAAAATAACAGACATACAACCTCACAAACTTTTTTATTTATAACATAAGTAGGATTTAAATAAATTCGATACTAATCCTACTAATATTATAAATGCGAATGTTTGTGAGGATGGATGGACGGATGTATGGAAGTATGGATGTTTGTTACTCTTTCACGTCAAAACGGCTGAACGGATCTTGATGAAATTTGGCACACTCGTAGATTAGAGTTTGGATATTAACGCATAGGATATATTTTTTTTATATCACGCGAGTGAAGCCGCGGGCGCCAACTAGTATTATATAAATACTAGCTGTGCCTGGCGGTTACACCCGCTGCTCAGGCCACCCTTATCACTTAGGGGTATGAAAAATAAATGTTGGCCGATTCTCAGACCTACGCCATATGTACTCATAATTTCGTACAAATCAGTAAAGCCGTTTTGGAGGAATTTGGTAACAAACACTGTAATATGAGAATTTTAAAAACTATTATCTTACACTAGTATTTCCAAAAAATACAAATACATTCAATGCTTGGTGTAATTAACTATCTGTCTTGGAATTTTGTATTTGCGTGCCAATTCTTTTCATGTTTTTTTTCAGCAACGTGTATAGTATATGGTACCATTGGCTACATTGACAGGGCTGATTTTTGGCTTATAAGGCATTAAAGTTGCAAAGTCACGATTTTGTACCATACCCCTTAGTTCGACGTTGTCTTGGTTATTTAGTCGTTCATGACTTATGGTTTTTTCGTTTATCTATAGCAACATTAGAACGGGTACATGTACCTACTACATCTTTGTTTATGTCTACGAACACCCTGCAATGTTCAGACATGCCATTACGAAGAATCTCAGCATGAAAGCCATTTTAGCAAATGACGTCTCCGTATCTTTCCTGCATTTTCTTTCCATTTATACATTTGCGTATGAAATACTGTAAGCATTCCTGTCTGGTACAAAATACTTGAATAAATTCCGCCAGCAAAACATCTTGCTTCGCAGATAATGTAATGAGAGAGAATTCAATTACCGTATCTCTTTGTTTTTTCCCTCGCCAAAGCAAGGGCTTGGTAAAGTGCACATTCGTTGTTCAGTGTAGTCAGTGTACATTGGCGATTTGTACCGCGGAGCGTGGTTCCGACACAACAGCGTTACCCGCGTCCCCCGCGCGTCTCGCCCCCTTCGCCGCGCGAAAGAGCTGGAGAGGTCTATTCAAATATCCCCTGGCTGTTCGCACCCCTCCTCACCCGCCAGCGCCTCGCAGTCTCGTTCATATTTCGTGTTCCTATTTTGCGCAGCATCCCCGGGTACCCAAATGCAGTCCGCAGACTCCAAAATGGCTGAAACCCACAGTTGTACTTTCGAAATTCTACCTTATTTTATAAGTCGTAGAGCTTATTTTCCGCCGACTAAAATCGATTCGTTTACGACTTAAGGCACACAAGCGTGCTCGCCTCCCGAAGCCCGGAATAGGGGTAGAGATTCAGTACAAGTAGCGTGTAGGGGCGCGGCTCGCCGCAAAGTTAGACGCAACTGAGCTCCTGCCGATAACGACACTTCATGTTACATTCAGTTCTGAATTTAAAATTAAATATTTTTGAAAATCTAGGCGTCTGAAAATATTGGAAAATCTGAGGTACGTATTTGTGAATATTTTTTCTGTGTTCTGAATGTGTATTGCTTGAGGGTTGAAGTTTTCGTATAATTCGATTGCGTCAAACGCTCCCTTAATGCGATTTGGTGCCCTCACCTTTTCCCCCGCTTGAGTCGTGACGCGGACAAGTGTTGTCGACTTGTTGTTTCTATTTTGTTTTGACTTGGATTGTAACTGGCATTTATCTGCACCTTTTTTGTTCCTCAAACTTTCTGGCCCTTTTCTTCAGTGCGGTTTTGTGACTTTTCTGTTCGTATTTCAGAACTCCGGTTGGGTGGCGCTTACCGAGCTGTCTTCTGTATCAGGTAACGTATAAATTATTTAGTTTTTATGTCTTGTTTTTCATTACGTTTTTATATAAAACCATAGTATTATAATTTGAACTGTTTTTTTTTTAAATTTATTATTTCATTTTCTATTCAACCGTATTTATGACTTTTATTACGTTTTTGTTTACATACATTTTTCTCTTTTGTGTTTGAATATTTGGAGCTGTAATTTTTCCGTACTGCAATTTCAGCCGACCGCCACTAAGCTACACTTGAGGTTAGGGATTAAAACTTTTTACCACAAAGTAAAAGTAATTATCGAGCTTAAATCGAATCAAACACTTGTTACCTGACCAAACGTTTTATAGTAGCAAAAAAATCTGTTAGCAATTTTGGACCAATAATAAAGTCACAAAATATTCTGGTTTTTTATAATTTTTCAACTCATTGTTTTGGCAATCAAGTAAAATTTATTCAGAACCATTTGTATATACATATTCTGTCTGAGGCTAAAACTATTGACCTGACAGTCAATAGTTTTAGCCTCAGACAGAATATGCAGCATATTTTGTTAGGTTATTGCTTTGGTCTCAAAGATTTGCCATTGATTTAACTAATAAGATATTGCCGAAAACATAAATGAACAAATAGTCAACAAAAAAAAAAATTGAAACAAGTAAAAGAAAAATATTTCACGAACCATTACGATCCAACATGATGAAGTATTTACTAAAGTCTAGACGTCTGTCTATTCACAAGCCAATTTCTAAGCAAAGTCATTTATTATTATATGAAAAGGAAATCTCGGATATTTTCGAAACGTCCCGGTCCGTTATTATCCGATCCGTAATTACCGACATTATACCCCCGTATCAAAGGACCAAAATATAAGGAAAGCGTAAATAGGTATTTCTCCGTTTTCATATCATAGCGACTGTAGCAAACGGCCCCGAGAGGGCCATATTTATGAAGGCGGAGCAGAATGTAATAACAAAAGCAAATAAGGATTTTGCTTCTACGCACTTCTGTAAACCGAGTATTATACTTGCGACTTTAGGTGAGAATTCTTTTCCCTGTGGAGTATTTAATTAGGTTTCTCTTTTTATTAATAATCTCTATGCAAATTTTGGGGAAGGACGTGGAATATTTAAGTTAAGAGGGACAGATCTGATCGTTTTGGTATCGAAAGTCACGTCTGCTTGTCTATTGGTAGAATTTTGATCGTTAATGGTTGTAGCTGTCGAAAGTTTTTCTTCATCGCTCACCGATGACTCGCGTTTTCTTCGAACTTTTCATGTCGAATTTCTTCCGCGCCTGATATTGATTCAGTTGGTGATTATTATGGATGATTATCGACTTCTGATTTTTTATTGGGGACTTATAGACCTACATTTACAAAATTTCATGCAATAATCCTAATCTACAGAAATCTAATTTAATGGCATCCATATGAAAAGCAAGTATAAACACACATACTAATAAAATACTAACAAATACATAAATATAAAATTATATAAATAAAATACAGTGCTAGAATAGAAAATTAAGAGAGAAATTTAAGCTAATAAATAAAATATGAAAAAACAGAATTTAGGCATCACTATAATGTTAACCGATCTCAATTTTTGTACAGAACATACAATAATAAGTTCATGATAAAAAAAAAACAAAATTAATAGGCCGTATCTTATACCTTTTACCCAAACTTTAACTTGAAACATTTTTCACACGGTAAAGGAAAGCGGATAATGTACGGGCACATAAAGAATAGTTTTCAACAGTACAAAAAGGTTGTTAGGGCGCGATTTTGCGACTATCCATTATAGTGCCCCGTCGGGAAGTGGCCGAGATTAATACACACTTTCAAGATTGCACACAATCGGGCCGAGACTCGAAAGACCGTATAACGATGCTATTGAGCGTGGTTGAAAAAGCGTATTAATATGGAGTTAGGATCATCGGAAGTAATAGACGTTGCGTTCGTATATGCGGTTGATTTGGAAAATTTCTTATTTAAGAACTTATAGAGGATCTATTCAATACTTTAGTTTTTGTAGCTTCTAAAGATATTTCAGTAACGACATTCTTTGCTTCTAAAGAAAAGAACCAGCAGGACAATAATGACTCCGAGACACACCCTCACCTTAATATAAAAGCTTGAATTGAGGCTTGAACTTAATAGACACGTTTAAAACATAACACAAAAAAGAATACTCTTCAAATAACTAAGCTGATATTCGATACAGCAAGATTTATATGTTAAGGGTAGATCGATAAAACTCAAATGTTGAAAAAAAGAAAAGCTGCGCTGTAGAAAATTGATTGAAGCAACCAAAGAAATTACATAGGTCTATTAAATGATAAATGATGTTTATTTTGTAAGTTGGTTTTCACAAACACTTTTTCATGTTTTTTTTTAAACTAGATGAGGACGGTCATATTTCTAATTAATTAAACGTCATAAAGCTATGCGCATTTGTGTACACTCTTTACTTAACTTAAAAACAGTACATGTCATGTTAAGGAACACACACAAACATTACACTTGCCAAAAAAAATTACAACCACCAACAACGAATTATTTCGTTTCTTTATTGCCAGAATACCGCCGTGTCCCATCTCCCATTCTACCGGTAATGTAGCAACCCTGTACTTAATCCTCCGGTGGCCGGCAATATGGCCGAAACAATTTGCTATACGCACCGCGTTTATAAGACTCGGTGGATTCCTTTTGTTTACCGAGAGAAGAATGGGGGGAATTTACAATACTAACAAGGCTTTATGTCTCTCTTGGTAGGATTTTGTGGCCATATCGCAGAATAGTTTAGAGTGGTTTACTCTCCAATGATTTGGCGGAGGTGTTATAGTACCTAAAATAAATAATAATAATAATATCAGCATATATCTCTCCGACTTCTAGGCAAAGTCATGGGCCTTGATCACCACGCCTGCTGAAGGCGGTTTAGTGATTTCAGACTTATATCAATTAGAAGTCCATGTTTCCTCATAATGTTCCTTCACTGATGACTGTTCCTAACTTATTTTCGTGTGAAGCCTGTTTGCCCCACAACTTACATAGTGTGTTTAATTAGAGATTTTTAAAAGACCAGTCTGTTTATATCTTTTTCGAACTTTTAAGCCTTTCAATTTAGGATTCAAGTGGGCCTTTGTCGACCTAAATAAAAAAAGGAATGAAATAGTTTGAATGTTTACCTCGATGAAAAGTTTTGGTCTTTTGAGGCAAAACAAATTGTCGTTGTTTTATTACATGACAACAACTTTGTAGACCGCCGATTTAATCCCCTGTCGTAGTAAAATTTGAAAACTGTAGTATTCATTTTAATCGGCAGAATAAAAGCAAGCATTTTATTTTCGTTTCAATTTACTACATGTTCAAGATATATAAAGCCACGAAGTTTTGTATAGAGTGGGTAGTTTTATCTACAATCTTGTCCAAGGTTTTACTACCCTAGATCTGATTTCCTTTAGGAAATTTATAGTATCGTTTATACGAGCTCATTTTCCGGCCAGAAGATCAGCTGCGCTCTTAAAGTAGTTCACATGGTGCTATCTTTATTATTATACTAAAATTTTATCACTTCACTGCCTTACGTAGAACGCAAGACGTATAAAATTACAGCTATAACTAAGAAAATGAAAATGAATATCTAATGAGAATGCTCAACAAGTCTTAGAACGGGAGCTTTTATTACTGGGCAAGCGTTTTATCTTGTTCTTATCCCATCTTAACAGTACCAGACTTGTATTTTAATCTAAGAACTAAATGAGCTTGCCTGTAGGTAATATAGCAAAATTTAAATATTAATTTTGTAATTTGTTCGGCTGACAACCATTAAAGTAGCGTTAAGTGCCTCATGATGTCTCCAGACGTTGTGGAGGCAAGTTTTTATGACTTCTTTTGTTTGACCTTTCGACTTTGAATAAATAAAATAGTTTTCAAAGACTAATTGATAAGCAAAGTTGGTGGGCATTTGACTTTCAACTTATCGATCATTCATAACAACCACACGCGATTCTCATTTGAGGTCAGATTAAGGTGTTTTTTTTTCATCGTTTATACTTTATTCCGATTTATTTTTTTACTATTAGGTACACCTCTTTCATACCTTATGGGAATTAGAGACATGATGTAATATTATGTATATTCCATCTTCATTTGGATGTATAATTATTCAAAAAACAAAGATGTGTCAACAGCCACTTGGTGAATCTTAAAGATGTTATTAGCAAATGGCATGTAAACGTAAATTAGAGCAGTCTTCGCGTGTAGTTGGCATGCCTCGCTAACGAGTGCCAATAAATGCCTGATAATGGATTTGGTCAGCTTGTTTTTGACATGTCTTAAATTGGTTACCGAAGCACAGTTGGGTTACCTACTGTTTTTAATCTTTTTGACAATTGTATATTGATTTTTAGATACCGTTTTTAAAATCAATTCCATTTTTTTTTTAAATAAATTCACTATGTTTTTTGGAATGGCACCAATTTTCATAAAATAGCTACAAATCTCAACCAAAGTAGACACCTTAATAATTTAGAATTATGCGCAAGCAAGGATCCTTCTCATTTTTCTGATTGCTCGTTAATTTACCAGATAGAATTCCTACTCGGATTTGTGTCTATGTACAATCGTGCACGGAATTTGTCCTCGCCCGCGGCCCGGCGCAATCTAATACGTATGCTAATTTATGATAGGTCTCTGGAATTATAGATGTCGCCCCGGGCGCGAAATTACGATCCCCTTTCCCCCTTGCTCCCGCCATTCGGTGGCGGCCATCTTGGCAGTTGATTCGACGCGCGGGCACAATTAAAATGCAGTTAAGTACATATACTAGTGTGCTAATGTCCTTTTTTGGTGGTTTGTAGAATTGTGCCTGCAGCATCCAGTTATAAGGCTTAACTTTCGTCTGCATATACCGCCGTTCTTATTTTAGGAGTTCTTAATTAAGATGACTTTGTTTGAATAATGCATGTATGCAGTGTATGTTTTTTTCCGTAAAAGAGTTTACTAGAAACTGTGTCTGATGTAAATTCACCCAATATATGTATATAAAAAATTACTTTGATCACCAAAATGTAAAAATGAAGTCGCAACAACTGGATATCATTCACAATGTTCAACTGATGTATTTCCATTAAAAATAATTCATTTGCAACCGATGTTTTAGTAATGTGCGACCCGAATTTCATAAAATAAGGTTCGAGAGGCCGTAAAGCTTCAAATGGATCCTTTACTGAATTTAATACTAATTTGCAAGGATACGCAGCTTAGTTTACCCTTTACATTACCGAATCGGCAGGAAAAGGGCTGCGTAAATTCTGATATTACTCAACCGGCTTAGCCCAAGGCCGGCTTTTAGCTTTAACAAAAAATAAATTCTTTCGGGCAGATTATCATGTAAATTAACTAACAGTCCCTAAATTAACATTGCCAAAATGAGTCGTACCTTTTACTTAGCTATTTTCACTTTATTTTAATCTGGAAATTTAGTCTCGACGTTATATTATTCAGGTTTTTCTGGTTGCGATGTTGTGGTCGGATTAAGACCTTGGGGAGCCATAGAAAGGGCTTGACTTGTGAATTTTTCATTTTGGTGGTAGGCTCGGTTCTGGTAGCGGCTTAGATAAAAATGTTTGAAACATGAGACGAAAGCTCTGGTGTGGCTGTGAGAGTCAGAATTTCTTGTTTTTGGTATTCAGTCATCCAAAGTTATTTTTGCTAGTTTTCCTTGAGACTGTATAGGGAATCGGGGACTTTAAGAGGTCACACAACCTAGTACCTACCAGGAGATCAACAATATCAAAGTTGTTACTGATTATGCGCCTACATCTAGGTATTTTATTCTTTCCTGATTTATAGATCATGTTCCTCAAGTAGCTTTTGCTATTATCTATAATAGTCCTACTCATTAATCCAAGCGAACCTCAGTCCCCATCTAAACGTAGCTCTAAACGTTTATCGTAATACATATTTTCTCCTTCTCTTCAGCACCTTTATTTTGTCAATCGCTTTAAGAGATGATCGATGAACTTCACACGTCTACGTTTAAGAAAATAAGTAATCCCACGATCAAACTTCTACGACGTTTACACATTTGCACGATCTTTCAGCTCTGTCATCGTATGGATTCCTGGTCATCTATCACGTTGGGTGTCAACAGAAAGCTGTACAGTTTCCTCAAATAAAGCTGTGTAAAGAAAAAACACGGAAAAAGAAAATAATGTTCAAAAGCAGTTAATTATTTTTCTTGTACCTAGCTGTACTATTTCAACTTTACATGGTCGCCATCTCGCAATAATTTAACCGGCGGCGCTCTGAAACTTGCATAAATATGAATAATGAGTTTCTCAGTTCGACTACTAATGTAAAGTAATATCTTTCTCGCTACTTATTTTGATATCGTAGTATCTTTTTAAAATGTGCAGTTGAATATCTGTGAAATGAATGAATTCTCTTTATGAAAGGAATTTTAAAATGTAGTTCTATTCTTTGTTTCAGATATTATTTACTGAAACAATAGGTGACATCTTTATTGTTTGGTCGTTTCCTCGTTTTTAAAGTCGTCGTACTATATTTATCTCGAACAACAGTTTAACGCAAGATCATAAATAACTTTTCCCAGACATTTACATTTGACGTAAATTTTTATTTGAATTTTGTAAATGTTTACATTTGTATTAAAACATTTACAACGTTGCATCTCAATCTCAACCAACAAAACAAATACAAACTAAATAAACCACCAGTGCAAACAAACAACAGAATCCTAATAAAACAAAGACCAAGTTTCTACGAATAGTGTTATATATTTTTAATGTATTCCAATTCGCGCAACACACCACGGTCCGTGCGTTATGCAAATGCAATTTGGAGTAACAGCACTAGCGTGCTTAGAATAAAGCTAGGGTTGTTCCTGCGTCCGCTGTTTTATGAAGGGGGTGTAAACTAGCTGTGCTAGGGGGTGTGTGTGTGTCTGAATTTTCTTTTACTGGGAGTTTTATTTGAATAGAAGTTTTGTGGCAAGTATATACATGATGCTGCTACGTTGACATAATACCACCTAATTTCTCAGGAGTTTTCGGTCTTCTGGTCCTTTCATATCGTGTATCATTCCGAAGCGAAATGAAAGGTCCCGAGTGCCAATATCAAATACACTTTGATTTCGAGTGTCAGATGCCTAATGAAAGACAAAAAGCGATGAATCTGATGTCTGCTTTAGTGATACAAATGCGGGTGCGACTAACCAAGGTTTCCGTAAAAACTTGCAATATAAACGGCCATATTTTTTGAATGCATAGACTTCGAATGTTGATATTCAAACCACATACTCAAGTCAGTCTTGAGTATGTGGTTTTAATTTTCACACGATATCTTCGCGCGTTCCTCAGATAAATGGTCTTGACAAATAGACAGACGGAATATAATATAAGAGCTCCGTATTTTTTCTTTTGAGGCACGGAATCCTAAAAATCTGCATGCGGCTAATTGATTAGGTGATCATGATCAATACTTTTGCCACAGAAGGCAATTATAGCAGAATTGTTTTTTTTTTTTTTATATAACCGATCTGTATTTACCTTAAATAAAGCCAATTTAAACAACGTTCCAGCTTTAATTCTGTGATCTACAGACGAACGCTTAATTCAGCATCCGTAGCCATGAACTTAATCAACTTGTATGACGTCACAAAACGTCTTGGTAAAGTTATTTCGTTTACGTGTTTAATTTGTATTGTGTCATCAGTTTTATTTACTTGTAGAGTAAACGTGCTTAGAATAAAGCTAGGTTCGTTATGATCTACGACTTTAGTAGTTGCAGTCTAGATTGTGAGCTAGTGGTTCTTATTTATTGCCTCTTTAACTTGGTAGTCATTTGTTTTAATGAAATTGCACTAGTTTAGGTATTGTCTGTCCATCTGGAACGATGTTAAGCTTTGCAACTTGATTGATCTTAACTCTTTGAGAAATTTATATTAAATTATATAATATACTAAATATATAATAAACCTATATGAAAAAGTCAAAGAATGGGATTATCGGCAGGATATTGATGAGAATGAGACTACTTATTTTTGATTTATTTATTTAAAGCCTTTATTTAAAAATCGTAAAATGATTTTATATAATCTATGACTACAAGTTTATGTCTAGTTATTTCACACCGGTAACTGAAAATAGCCAAAGAAGCATAGGCCTTTTTTTCGGATGGGAAATTATCAAATAACTTCCCACGCTCTAAGCGGAACGACGGGTGAGAAATCATCCAATGACTTCCCCCACTCTGGGTGGAGCGAGGGGGCAATGTCAGACTTGTACTGACTAAAACCCAATCATGTTCCTTCTATTGCTCTTTACGTTCCGGGGCCGCGGTATCTCTTTCAAACAACCCGCAACCCCGGCAGGACAACACGCAACCCCGGCAGGATAGGCTCACTTTGTTGTCCATCTTTATGTCTGTCTGTATGTGTAACTCGGGAACTCGTGAAGGATTCGAATTGAAATTACTATAAACTCAAGTCTGTGGTTCCTTACAGCTGTGAAAAATTCAGCCCTCTAAGATGGCTGCTTATGTCGGACGAAACCCTCAATGCGCGAGTCCAACTCGCATTTGGTTGGTTTTTTTTTTGTGACTATTAAGATTCTACTACCAAGCAAAATTTTATTAAATAGGGTCTATTTCAAACATAAATATAATTTGTAATAAGAAGAATACATTTATTTAACACGAGCTATAAACAATAACTACTGTTATTAAAACTTTCATTTTTATACAACAAAATTATGTACGTAAATTAGTTTTAAGCACACACATAAAATGCTGAAAACATGTCTGAAATAGGGAGTAACGCCACAAAATAAACGAAACACACCTACATTTCTCAGACAATTATCCGTTACTTTCGCAGGCTTAGTCTGACTGAAATATACAGGTAGCTGTAATACCTACCTTACCTACCTTAGGCCTGTACACACAGCCAAGTTTCCGACAGCGCAAATGTCTCCAGATTAACTGGGTTAGTTCCGCTATGCAGATAAAGCGACTGCAGTTTGCAAACTAAATTAAGTTCCTACAATTGTAGATATGTAGTGAGATTGTTCTCGAAGTTAGGCTTGAGTTATGTCGTCGCTTTGTACGGCTTTAAGTGCAAATAATAGTGTTTATTCAAGTAAATGCAATGGTTAATGTGAGCTGCTATTGTTTGGGGTTTTCGTTGCGTTGCCACGTTGTTTAATGGGTATAATTGTCGGATGTTGTACTAATAAACTTTGTTAGTCGAGCTTTTGTATTACAAACTATGGGCAACAATTAGATTGAAATATCTTTAGAAGATCTTTTCTGTCTTCTGTTTACATGCATGTAGGTTTTTTCACTCAAGCGCTGGTTTTACCTGATTAATTTCGTTGCGGGAACCAGGAGGGTTAAAATATGTCTACGGAGCTCATCGTGGTTCATTCTGGTATTTGCCACTGCTATTAATGATTTTATTAGTTGCAGCGGTTGGTAATAGTGCAGCATATTTGCAACTCAAAATTACTAGGGGTAAGACAATTCTTACCCCTAGTAATTTTGAGTACTCAATTCAGCTTGATTGAGTAGATATCAATATATTTACTCAATCAAGCTTAATTGAGTTGATTGTATTGTAAGCCGAACGAATCGTCAATACTGGCAAGTTATACAGCAAAACAGCGACCAGATAGACATACCAGCTATCGAAACGACGTACCAACATGCACTTAATATCCACCAACACATTGCACTGGCGTTACTAATTCCCCTGCCATACTAGCGTGTTGCATCCCTCTCCCCTTCGATCGTTTGTGGTCGCTGTCTGCACGGGAAGCACCCTATAACACAAGCTCCCGTGCCATTTGCGAACTATTAGTACACATTACGTTTCCTACTATCATCCCAACTTCCATCTGCTGGAAAGCAATTAAAATAACCTTTTCCAGGAAAACGTATTTAAGAGATAATAAAAGTTAAAAACAATGTAATTGCTTCCAATTAGTTTTGCAATCAAAAAACGTTAAAGTACGGGCTTGAAAGCCATGTTATCCGGCAAAAAGTCCTTCGCTCCGGTGGACTTTTATTTTATGTCAGGCCACCTTTAATTTCCTTGGCATCGTCCCCCTTTGTTTGTGCTTAAAGAAAAACAATTTGAAAGTTTTACTAGTAGCTGTCGCTTTTTTCGAATTGAATTTTGCTCTTCGCTTCTTCCGTAAAAACGGGCTTGCGATGTTTAAAATGTTCCGTGTAACTTTGCTGTAATTCCGGCCGGTGCTTATCGGAAGAATAAATTAGAAGTTCTTGAACATTTCCGTTGGCAGTTTACATCTTCTGCTTTTTCAAAAATTAGGTGCGAAAATACTTGCGATGTTAAATGGAATTCGCAGTTCGTTTATGCTAGAATAACGTTTCAGCGAAAACTCCGGCCATTGCGGTAGCATTTTTAATTCCTTTTTTACGTGCGAGGAAATTCATATATTATGCAAGGCACTCAATTTAAATTTCAACATTAACAGCCAGCATATATTTATGCTGCCGCTGTAAATGAACACCATTTTACTGCTCGCTGTATTTTACACCGGGCATTTTCGCAGCAAGGCCCGGAAACGAAGGCGGCGGTCAATTTGGCGGAGCTCGGGATCACCGGGGGCCTCCGGCTTAGAGTCACCGCAACGGGGGCTCGAATGCTGGAGATTCCCGGTGCAGCCAGTGGCCCGTCCGCTGACGCCCTAGCTGAAAAGCTCAGAGCGTCCATAAATGCGGACGAGGCCCGAGTGTCCAGGCCTGTCAAATGCGCAAGCCTGCGCATATCGGGCCTGGACGATTCCGTGGTAGAGGAGGAGGTGGTGGCCGCCGTCGTCAGGACTGGTGGGTGCCCTGCTGACCAAGTGAAGGCAGTGGGCACCGTGCGTCCTGACTTCGAGGGTATGCGAACCGTGACGGTAAGCTGCCCCGTGGCGGCGGCCAAAGCGATCGTGGAGGGCCGAAGGCTCCTGGTGGGCTGGGTATCTGCGCAGGTCAAACTGCTGGAGCCTAGACCTCTGAGGTGCTTCCGCTGTCACGTGGGTCACCACGTGGCAGTCAAGTGCTCGGAGGTGGACCGCAGCCGACTGTGCTTCCGCTGCGGTCAGCCCGGTCACAAGGCCGCGACTTGCGACGCCGCTCCGCACTGCGACGCATGTGCGACGGCGGCCAAGCCGGCCGATCACCGGGCGGGTGGCAAAGCCTGCGCACCACCCGCCAAAACCAGGGGCAAGGGAAAGTCCTCCGCGACCACTACCACCAACGCCGCCGCCACAGCCGTCGCCGCTGCTGCCGCCGCTATCACTGCCGCCGCTGACGCCACAGCGGCGGCAGCCGGGCCATCAGAGGGGGCCCAGGAGGGGGCTGTAATGGAGTGCCAATAACGGCCCCATTACGCCTCCTCCAGGCGAATATCAACCACTGCGCCTGCGCTCAGGATCTCCTGCTCCAGAGCATGGCGCAGTGGTCGATTCATATCGCCGTGGTCGCTGAGCCGTACTTTGTCCTCCCCAGGGACGACTGGGTTGAGGACCTGAGCGGCTCAGTGACCATAATTTCGTCGGCCGCCGCCGGTACCCCGTCCTTCGAGGGTGTCAGGAAGGGTCAGGGGTGCGTCGCGGCACGGTTCGGGGATATAGTCGTAGCGGGCGTCTACTTCTCCCCGAGCCGAACTCTCGCCGAGTTCCACAACTCCCTGAGGGAGTTGACCGTCGTCGTCGGTAACCCCTCCCTCCCCGTGCTAGTGCTCGGGGACTTCAACGCCAAGAACTTGGCTTGGGGTTCTCGCTGCACGGATGTGCGGGGAAGGATGGTGGAGGACTGGGCACTGGAGACAGGCCTGGTCGTCCTAAATCGGGGTTCTGTCCCCACGTGTGTGCGGATGCGGGGCGAGTCTGTGGTGGACATTTCGTTCGCTAGCCCCGCTCTGTCGCCGCGTGTCGTCGACTGGCGCGTCATGGAGGAGGTGGAGACCTACTCCGATCACCGGTATATCCGGCTCGACGTCTCCGCCCAGACCTCCAGCGCGCCGGTCCTACAGGCCCCGAGTGGTCCGCGTTGGGCGCTGAAACAGCTGGACCGGGAGCTCCTCCTGGAAGCCTCGATCGTGCAGGCCTGGGTGTCATCACCGGACAGGCCTGCCGACACTAACCACGAGGCGGACTGGTTCCAGGAGGCCATGTCTGAGATCAGTGACGTGGCAATGCCCCGAGTCCGGCCTGGAAGCGCCCGGCGTCAGGTGTACTGGTGGTCGCGCGAGCTGACGGCACTGCGAGAGGCATGCGTCGCTGCGCGACACCGGTACGCCAGGCACCGCAGGCTCCGCATCAGAACACCAGATGCGGCAGCCATCGAGGCGGAGCTGTATGAGGGGTACAGAGCGGCGAAGACCGCCCTCCTAGAAGGTGTCTTGCGGGCCAAGGATCTGGCCCGCGAGGAGATGCTGGAGTCTCTGGACGGGGATCCGTGGGGGCGCCCATACAAGATGGTGCGGGATAAACTCCGCACCAGGGCCCCCCCGCTGACGCAGAGTCTCCGGCCCCAACTAGTCGAGGATGTGGTGAGCGCTCTGTTCCCTTCGCGAGGGGAGCATGCTCCTCCGCCCATGGCTCCGCCGCTTGCGGTGCCACAAGCGGACCACGAGGACAACGACGACGACGACGTTCCGGAGGTGACTGGGGTGGATCTGAGAGCGGCGGTGGGCAGGCTGAAAGCCAAAAACACCGCCCCGGGACCCGATGGCTTGCATGGCAAAGCCTGGGTCCTGGCCCTGGAGGCTCTCGGGCCCCGACTACTAGGGCTCCTAAGCGCATGCTTGGAGAGAGGCCAGTTCCCACTTCGTTGGAAGACGGGGAAGCTGGTCCTCATTCAGAAGCCGGGGCGCCCTGCGGACTCTCCGTCCGCATTCCGGCCCATTGTGCTGCTCGACGAGGTGGGCAAGCTCTTTGAAAGAGTAATTGCAAACCGCCTCGTCGGGCACCTTGTGGGGACGGGGCCGGATCTTGCGGATCACCAGTATGGTTTCCGCAAGGGGCGCTCGACGGTGGACGCCATCATGCGCGTGAGAGCCCTTACGACGGGGGCTGCAGTGTCCAGGGGTGGGGTTGTCGTGGCGGTGTCTCTCGACATCGCTAACGCGTTTAACACCATGCCCTGGGGCTGCATCAGGGAGGCACTCCAATACCACCGGATGCCGACCTATCTTCGTCGTGTGGTCGGGGCATATCTGACGGACAGGGCCGTCATATACCCCGGTCGCTCTGGAGAGTGGAACCGGCGAGAGATGTCGTGCGGTGTCCCACAGGGATCGGTCTTGGGGCCGCTCCTGTGGGACATCGGCTACGACTGGGTGCTGCGCGCCGACCTCCCCAGCGGCGTCAGTGTAGTTTGTTACGCTGACGACACGCTCGTCCTGGCTCAGGGGGGGTCGCACCAGGCGGCGGCCGACAATGTGACACGCGGGGTTGCGATAGTCGCGGAGAGGATCCGGCTACTGGGTCTCGAGGTGGCCTTGCACAAATCCGAGGCCATGGTTTTTCATGGCCGCGGAAACACGCCACCGTCGGGATCCCAGTTGACGGTAGGAGGGGTTCGCATCGGCGTCGGGTCGACGATGAAGTACCTGGGAATCGTCCTCGACAGCCGGTGGAACTTCGTCGAACACTTCCGACGTTTGGCTCCCAAGCTCGAGCGGACGGGGGCTGCTTTCAAGCGGCTCCTGCCCAATCTCAAGGGGCCAAACGCCTCCTGCCGTAGGCTCTATGCCGGAGTCGTGCGGTCCATGGCCCTTTACGGGGCCCCAGTATGGGCTCGTTCTTTAGGGCGGCGCGCCGCCCACTATCTGAACGCGCCCCAAAGGGTGGTGGCCATACGGCTTGTCCGGGGCTACCGCACGATCTCCGGCGAGGCAGCAAGCCTCCTTGCCGGACTGCCACCGTGGGATCTGGAGGCGATAGTCCTCGCGCGCCTGTTTGAGTGGCGCGCGGAGGCACTACACCGGGGGGAAAACCCACTGCCGCGGCAAGTTGCCGCTCGGCGGGCAGACCTCCGGTGCGATCTCATGGTGGCATGGAGAGAGCGACTGTCGCAACCCCGTGCTGGGCACGCTACAATAGTGGCGGTAAGTCCCCTCTTTGAGGAGTGGCTGGAGAGGCGTCATGGCGTCCTCACCTACCGCCTGACGCAGGTCCTCACCGGACACGGAAGTTTCGGGAGGTTCCTGCACATCATCGGGCGGGAGGAAGCGCCCGGGTGTCACCATTGTGACGATCGCCCGGAGGACACGGTGGAGCACACAGTGGCGATCTGCCCGGCTTGGGCGGAGCACCGCCGTGCCCTCGTAGAGGCGATCGGCGGCGGCGATCTCTCGCGTCCGGCCCTGGTTCAGGCCATGGTCCGGAGCGAGAGGGAATGGGAAGCGGTCACCACCTTCTGCGAAGCAGTAATGTTAGCGAAGGAGGTGGCCGGGCGTTTGAGGGAGAGAACATCTGCCCAACCCAGCCGCCGCGGGAGACGCCCATGGCGCCGGGCGCCGCGAGACGACTTCCGGCCACCGTAGATGCGGGCCTGTGGGCGGTGAGCAATGGGTAGTTCACCGTCCGTCCGTCGATTGACGACAGGCCGTGTCGACGGCGCGTTCGTGTTTCACGCGCGCCTCAAAGAGTGTCAGCAAAGCAGAGGGGCTTGCCAGAGCCTCTGCCTGCCGGGGTTGCGGGTTGTTCGAAAGAGATACCGCGGCCTCGGAACGTAAAGGGCAATAGAAGAAACATGGGTGGGTTTTAGTCAGTACAAGTCTGACATGCCCCCCCGCTCCACCCAGAGCGGGGGAAGTCATTGGATGATTTCCCACCCGAAAAAAAAAAAAAAAAAAAAAAAAAAAAGGCCCGGAAACGCAGTAAAATATTCATCTGGCGCGCGCGACTTGGCTTCGTACTCCCATCCCATATGATAGGCATATCGATCGCGGGTATATGGAAATATGTTTGCAAATATAAATCTGTAGCGGTCGGCTGGCTCCGAGCCAAGCCCAGCCCTCGGGTCTTTGATTTAAGTGATGGTTAATCAGGGCACAGTTGCGCTATGTTGATAATTTTGGCAGCCTATGTGTGAACATGAAATTATTCGATTTTCATTTTATGTGCATATCGGGAGTTTAGTTAGTTCAAATTATTTGCATAGTTACGCAACCCTACCGCGCGGTGCTAATATTGTACTTAATTGGAACAATCATTTGTTTTTTTCGAATTGTTCACACTCAGTCATGTTTTGGTTCGGTATTAGGGTACTACATTAGTGTCCACCCACGTCCTTTTAACATGATTATTTCAGCAAACAAGTCAGACGACCACACCATTCGGTCTAGACTCCCCCCCATCCCGTCTACAGTCTGACGAGTAACTACGTCAGCACTAAACTTTATGTACCCCACTAACTAAGAGACATAGCTACTCCATTTTATTGTTACTCTCACATCTCTACACACCTCATACCTCTCTCATTTCAAATGTGCACTATAAACTTTAACGTTGACATTACTCGACAAATTTTAAAAGTTAATGTCAAAAGGGCGTATGTCCGAAGTTAACTTGTTAGACGGAATTAAGAGCAAAGTTTTTGTTTAATGGGATCAAGTTTAATGTAGGAGTTAGTGATGCTGGGTCCATGCACTGACGTAATGGATTGTTCGCTTTAACTTAGTCATTTAATGTTTTACTGTTGAATATAAATATTTTAGTTAAAAATCCTCACAATTGATGTTAGGTTTTTGTTTAAGGGACGTTCTACGTGTGCTCTAATATGTACAAGGTTTATAAGATTCTCAACTTAAAAAGGCGACTTCTGAATCCACGTTACATGAATTTAACTACTTTATACTAGAAAACAACAAACGGAAAAGGAAATGCGAGTCTTTTAGACACGCGTTATTAACATTTGAAAGGCAAAGTCTAGACGAATACAATTATTAATGTTTTTAAGTCGAGTGAGTGCACGTTCATTTTACAATCAGTAGTTTTTAAAATGTGAATGTAATTTCAACGAATGTTCTTTGTCCGGTAACAGTAATATCCTGAACAAAATTTGCCCATTCACTTTTATGTCTGTATCTCTCTCTGTTAAAAATTTACACGTACGCATTTTCCGCATAGGGGAAAACGAACTTTGCACTTCACATTGGCCGTGTTAAACGCGTTAATGAACCGTTTTTAACATTTGTTTGTTTGTGAAGAGTAATTGAACGTATGTGCTATCTGTTTCTAAATTCTACTGTATTTTTCCTCAAAATAGACTCATTTAGATATATTGTTAGATTTTGTTTTTCTTTAGAAGTCAGAACGAATAATAGAATGGTTTTTTTTTTAAATCAAATGGAACTTTTTTAGATCAAATTTAAGTAAGTCTTACTGTCAAATTAACCAAACTGACTTGGGTATCATCAATCGAAGAGACTTTTATCCAACACTCAGTTTAAACCAATAAATTCTCTTTAAATGAGATCTCATGGTCTATCTAAAAAGGATGGTTGGTTTCCTAATAAATTTACGAGTTGCCAGCATAAATAAAGGCCAAAGTCCACATTTTTCATTGGAGGCTTTTAGAGAGCTAAATTGATCACCCTTTTATGTTATCTCCTAGCTTCATAAATAACATTTATGCCGTACCAGTTATATACATTCGGATGCTGTAAATACATAACGATGCCCAACAAAATATCCGAACACAAATATGAAATTATGTGCTCAAACATATGGAGACATATTGCTTTCAAATAAAACACGTTGAAAGGGTGAAGTAAAAGTTCGGCTGTTTTAGTCAGCATATTGAAATGTAACATTTGGGATTGAATGTTTCAGGCGGTGCTCGGGGGAAAACAAGCTGATATGAGAAAAGCTTGGAACAAACATTGGCAGGTACGTCGTACATGCTAACTTATATTTTCAACGCGTGAAACATATTTGGATGATTACTGAGTTGGCTGCTCCTTGTTTTGCAGTTTGAGAAGTTTATTTCGAAGATCGTTCTGATTTTGAAAGGGTTTCATGAGAAGGAACAGAAAAATAAATAGAGATGTTCATTTGTTTCCAAATCAATATTCTGGATGTATGGTTGTGATTTCTTATTGAAGCTGAACGCTAATTTCTTTTGAATTCTATAATACCTACTAAAGTAACAAAGTAATTTATATGACATTTGCCCATTTCATTATTCATTAATAGGAGTGCGAATTTGTCGACTGAAAAAAAGTATCCGTTTTCTTTCTCAGAAAATATATAGGTATCCGAACCAGCTACCCCTCGGTCTCAATAGATAAAGGACGATCGTCTTCAATACGCTCCGATATGAATCTAAAGCGAAATCTTTCAGCTGAATATTTCCGTGAAATCGGCCCGAGATAGGGATTCCATTACCAAACGAATTTGTGTCGATGAGACGAGAATTAAGAAGACTGATCGCTCCAATTTGTTGGGATTTTTCCTCTAAGAAATTCGCATAACCTTAATAAAGTCCCTGCTATTGTTTAGCTTATTTCTTAGAGTTTTACTTACTCATAAGATCGTTAGAGATCTGTAAAAATATTTTCAGTCCTTGTTATTAAATATTGTGTTTTTTTTTTTAATAGTGAAGCTTTCATAAAATCAAGTCATAAAACTGATTCCTGCATTAATAAACAAAAAGAATAAATATTTTATTAGCAAACTTTATTAAACAAATCAAAATTAACTGCCATTAAATTCTGTTGAAGGCAAATTTCTCGAGGTTGTATCTAAAATCCAATTAATTAAGAACCGTTCTGGGTCGGGGAGGCCTCTAGGCAGTTATCGCTCATATCGACGATAGTTTACTTACATTATCGACACGGTACAGCTCTAAAGTTGCTCTTGTGGAGGACTGTTTGCTCAGCGGCAAGATTAATGATGGCGGGACGACATTGCGCAGACCGGGGGGAAATAGGGGGAGTCGGGAGCCTTACCCCCTCCCCCCAATGGGGGATCCAGTCCCCCAAACGTTGTAATACGTTAGTTCTATTTGGGCTAATTGCTTGTAGATATTTACGTGAACCACCTATACTCTTAGTTGGAGATTTATAAATGAGGTTCGATTAAGCTTAGTCGACGCGCCTCGTTAGACCCGATAGTTAATATAGTTCAAGTGACGTGTTTTCCTTTAGTTTTGCGCGGTTGACTTGTGTAATGATGCAATTATGAGGCTTTTGTGAATGGCTTTGCGAATAGTTGGAGTATTTGTCAATGTGACGAATAATCACAATTGAGAGTTGAACCATTTTAAAATTGATTTACATTAGGTAGCCGTATTTATTATAGAAACATCTAAACAATAACTTTAACTATCGTTTTTTAAATCAGTTTAGAAAAAATGATCTTACTAAAGAATTTCGAAAAATGCTGAAGAGTTTCCTGCATCCAAGCCTCACATCTCATCGAGGTACAATCAAGAACATCAATAGCCATGTACGTACGTGTCGCACGTCCATCCGTATTAGCGCAATCTAAGACTCAAACGTTTACGTCAATCTGAGGAAATTGATGAGTCAGCCGATCGGCTGAGCCCGTACAAAGGCCTCGCGGGAAACAAAAGCCGTTCGCCTTTCAGCGTTCTTCCCTCGCGCAATTAAGTGAACCTTTTTGTTAGACCCGCTTTCCTCAACTACATTATCGACTGTACAATGGTCACAGTGATTTGCGGAAATACGAGGAGATTATTTTTTTGTGGCGTATCCCGCGAGGTTTCGATGCTGATTCCTCTGATTTGTGATCCCTCGTCATGCTATCAGATTAGGGTGAAAGTGTTGTATTGTTGAACGTAAATTGAATTCTGGTAGGCGCTGAGTTTTTTGTAGGGTAACTGTTCTTTTTTCGCGTGGAATTGGCAACTTTTTGGGCTTTTTATTTAATCAAATGTTTCGGTGGGGTTTCCAAAATATCGTATAGATTTTTGTATTTTTTCTTTTGTAAATAAAGACTGTAATCAATCGTGGCTTACGGCAATTTTCCTTCAGGCATTTTCTTACAAGCCTTTGTGTACGTAAATTCACCTAAATCATATTTTGAACCTAAACAACCTCACTTAACACAAGCCGATCAATCGCTCACACTCGTAAACACGAACCCTAATGAAAATTTCTCATCGTAAGCAACCGTTTTACTCTGCATTTTCCCAAGTAATAAATGATAGGTAACGTGTGTTGAGTATAACGAGATTTCCATATTAAACGGATGCTGGCGGCTGTCATGTTAATTATATACGTTTAGCCTATATCATATAGGTTGTGTTCAAAGCAACGTATGGGGGTCGCGTCATATTAAAATTTTGATGCCTTATTGCCCGCCCGTGCGGGAGAGTGGTATTGTTGCTACGTTTTAGCGTGTTTTAATTAAGTCGTTTTTTAGGAAAAGGGTTTTTCTTAATTCTTGTGAAGTATTTATTATGAGCTATGAGAATACCTTAAAGAGGATAATTTAGGTATTATTTTCTAGTAGGGAATGATTATTAATTAAGTTTTATTATAAAATTAATTTAACTTTATTTCAGAATACAGTATGTACATAGTTTACGGCTATGTTATATTTTATCTAGAATTCAGATTTTACGATATACCTGTCAGTTTCGGGGTGGATCAAATAATATTCCCACCAGTACACAAAATACGCGCCTTGACGTGGACACCAGCCCGTTATACAATACAATATATCAGTTACTGATTTTTTCTTTTGTTAACCTAACATCATGAATTTTAAAAGCCATATTTAACTTTATTATTAACCCTGTACCCAAAAACTTACGAAACCCAAATTTCTATTCATAGCAACTTTGGTAAATCGCCGAAGACAAGAATAATATAAAACAACAAAAATAATGTTTGAAAGTTTCAGATCGCCCGGAGACAGCTGCTGCCGAAAACTTGACCGAACACCGACTCCTACCACTGAAACTCGAAACTCGTAGAACTCGATCGTTTTATGGCACATTCGTGATCTACCCTGTAGATCCGGGCTTTTGTAGTTTTGGTTCACATCAGAAGCTCGTCTCTACAGGTATCTCACGGCTGGAAGACCACGCTACGGAACGCTGACGAGTTTAAAATCTGAAGACCGGTGGTAGGGGCGTCTGAAGATGGGATGAAAGCTGGAAGAACCAAGATTATGCTAACTAGTTCATTTCCTGTGTCTTGGGTCATCTTGTTTTTATTTTGTGTATTTTGAGATTTTTGTGAGATGAGAAAAGATGGTAATGGAACCAGAAACAGTTTTTTTTTGGAAAGCTCGCATCAATATATTTCTACTAAAATACTGCCTTCTGTTTTCAAATAAAATTAAAGCAGTTGTCATGGCCGTTTTCTCATCTATCACAGAGAAATTTTAATAGGTTTGTGCTGTTCTTTTGTTTATTTTCAAAGACTTCTTCTTTTTTATATCAATCAGTTCATATTTGTAGGTTACAGAGTACGTCATTAGGAGATCTTTGCTAAATAATAACTGCCGCTGACTCGCGTTTGCCTAGGTTAGTAATGACCTTGGCAAACTGGTGCAAAGCTGGTGTATTATATACCGAATTCATCGGTGCTTCAGAAATCTCTTTAAGTTGTTAGTGTCGAAAAGTAAATAGTGCATAGTCAGTGTCCTGAAAGTCTGACAACCAGTCTTCCTAAGGATTATCTGGGTTGTTGAGGTCAGATCGGCAGTTGTTCCATGTAAAATACTGGTGTTCAGCTGCATCCGAATAGACTGGGAGCCGACCCTAGTATAGTTAGGAAAAGGCTTACCAGATGACAATGAGGGTAGGTCAGTATGCTTATCTAAGCGAATTGAACCGTTATTTGTCTAGCACTAGATAAAATCAATTAGAAAAACTGTCTCAAATTCAGCCCATAAGTTTTAAGATTTCTGCCAAGCTCCTCGTACTTTATTTCACATAAATTCAGTAACATGTTATTTTATTCTCCAATCCACTCTATCATAACCCGGTTATAACCAGAAGAGATATAACAATCTCTGGTTATAACCTATAAAGAGACAATGTATCTATGCAGTATGTCAGTGGTTTATTGCCTCGTATTGCGCTATTGCGGTACCAAAGTATAGGCTTTAGAACAATTTATGACGCGTAGAAATGCACTTGATTGCTTTTAGTGCCACTCTGTTATTGCTTCATGTCGATTCACGGGCTATATTTCACGGAAATATTTCAGTGGATTGGTTTAAAAATGTTTTTGTAGCGGATAGTGCGGGATTTAGTTTCGATTTTCCGAAAGTCCATTTGTGGAATTGGGAATATTAGGAACTTTATTTTGAAATGAATTTATTCTTAGACTTGTTATAGCTTTTTATTTCTGTCGTCTTGAACACTATGGTACTGTCTTTTTCTTCTTTAAAACAGTCTTTAGTAGCTTAAACAAATATTTGTGATTTGATATTAATAAATACCAAAAGGTAATTAGGAGTTTCCTTATATGAAGTGCGGTTGATAGAAATTAATTTGAATCTACTACAATTTGTCTAGTCACACATTTACCAAATGTTAAATAATAATTACCTGATAAATTCAAATTAATTAATAAGGTACTTAAGATTATTAAAATTAAAAACTCAACAACATTTTAGACTAGTCAAAGTTTTCGATAATGCAACACATAATTATGAGCAGTTAGTAAATGAAATAGTTTACAAAACTACATCCAAACCCACTGTTTGTCAAACATATTAAGGTCAGGTATCTAAGTGAACAAATAAATTAGTCAAACTTCAATAGGTATCTCGGATTTATGGTGGTTTGTTCTTCAAATTTATCAGACAGTTGAGTTGCTGGACAGATTATTACGCCACTTTTTCCCAGCTAAAACATTAGGAAGAACGATAATTATCAGCTTAGTTTGAATAAATGACTTTTGATTTTATGTATAGCGTATGTAATTTTGTGTGTCTTTCCTAAAACTTAATGTTTCAGATTTATCATTAACGATTCCGCAATTCAATTCACGAGAGCGGCCTTTTGTGGAGTATAGTAGTGCACATATACGAGATACCTACATTCACCAGTGTACTGCGATAAGATGCTCGCCTTGGAGATTAAAAAACAAAAGAATTTCAAAATTAATTAAATTGAAATAATGACTGCTTTATTTACCTCTAGTTATTTATCATCCTGTCCTTATCAAATCCAACAATAACGTCAAATATAGGTAAACAGTGTGGAATGAACACCGATTCACAAACGATTACCAAATATTCAGTAGGTACATAATTTTGATCCACAGAATGTTTTCACAAGTTATTTAAAAAAACGGTCAACTTTCAGGTTTTTTAATGGCCTATATTTTTTTTAATCTAGCAACCGTTTTTGCTTCGGGGTGTTCCCTTCCACTCTGCATTGTTTAACTATTCTCTTTTATTAATACCGTTTCTAATATGAAGTGTCGTAATGTGCCAGAGGTAAAGCGCCTGGCTGTTCATGCATGAGGTTGTGGAGGGTTAAAATCCGGACAAGTACCAATGTGACTTTTTCAATTCAAATGTACTTTCTAAAGTTTTTCTAAGACATCAATGAAGGAAAACATCTTGGGGAAACCAGGATTTGTAATTAATATAAGTCTGAAATCGCCAACCCGGTGATCAATGCTCGTACCTTCGCTGTTGAAGAAGAGACCTGGGCCCAGCTGTGTGACAGTATAGGCTGGTTGATTATTATCTAATATTTTATTGGGATCAGATGAAAGAGTTTTTTTTACTGCATCAAGTCAGGCTATTGTCAACAGGTGGATAACCTAAGCTGGAAAGCCTTTTTCAAATTTTGTAGATGAATCAAAATAAATTAAGGTATTTGAATAAAGACACATTAGCAGTATCATCATTTACTCACGCCTCAGTTTCGTAGGTAGTGTTAGTAAAGTACTGTGGGAAACTGGAGGAAATACGTAGGTATATTAAAATAACATAAAATACTAATCTAAAAATGTTAGTTCATAATTTCAGCAATACATGACACGATTCCTTTATGTTTTCTTTTATTCTCTATTTAAAAATCTAAAGCCTCATTTAGACGATACCATTTTCTTGAACATTCAAGTGCCATTATTGAATGCAATAAATGAAGTGCAATAATTGCCCCACAAGAATTGTACGCAACTGTTTACACGAGGATACAAGTAAAAAAATTGAACGCAATTATTGAATGCAAGTCTTGACAAGAAATAGTTGCATATGTCTTTTGTTTACACCAATACAATTATGTTATGGAGATTATTGCTTTCAAGTTTTGACTTGTCTAAACAGAGAGTTGTATGTGCGTGTTCAATTCATTGGCGGGTTGCTTCAAGTATTGCACGTATTTGCGTTGTCAAATTTTTCATTCAAGTGTTGAAAGGTTTTGCAAAGAGTTTTTTATTAAAAAATATGATAAAAAAAATATGTCATTTTCTATTTATAATTCAAAGATTGTTAGACGCTCCGAGAACTCCTCTTCTTGCCATCCATTTTTTGATCCAACACCTCTTTTAACGACGATTTCTCAATATTACTTGTCTCAGAAGAGCAGCAACAGCAAGTTGGCAAATGAAGAGAAAACCTTTTTTTTTTAAACTTTGCCCCACGGTTTGTCTCCTGTATCGTGGGTGCGTTGTGCGTTTACAAACATTTAAACTCACATACACAAACGGCCAGACCCGAACCAACTGTCTGCAGGTCATACAAATATTTGTTCCGTGCGGGAATCGAACCCGCGACACGCAGCGCAGCAGTCGATCGCTCAGCCACTGAGCCAACCGTGTCGTCGAATTGAATGCAAGAATCGCCTAAGAAATTTTTGTATCTGCCGTTTACACTAAGAAAGTTTTGTCAAGCAAAACTTGCGCAATAGATCAAAATCGTACGTTCTGTTTAGACCATGCAAGTAATTTATTGCTTCAATTTTATTGTATGCAACAGGCAACAAACTTGCATCGTGTAAATGGCGCTTAAGTATTGGAATGTCTTTGCAAACCAGCCTGCACTATAAAAGGTTTGATAAATGTTATCAGACCTCTTTACATTAGCTACCGAGTATACATAAGTGGAATAATAAAGCTTAGACAAAATTAGATAGGATTTTTGTTCAATGGTGTTGTTCTTAAATAGGATTATTGTAAATATTATTTCGAAATCACCAGAAAACTTAGAATTGTATCGGGTTAATATAATTCATTTGTCTGTTCCTAATGCTTGGTTCTAGACGCTCTAACCTTAGCTAAACAATTTTGTAAAGTATACCTAAACCTAATTTAGTACTTTTTCAACATCTGAATGAAAGCCTAGATTAAAATTGGCGCTGACCCAATCGCTGAAAAATCCAATAAGGCTCAATCATAATTTTGTCAATTATTAAGGGTGTTCGTACAAAATGGTTAAAATATCTTTAAGAAGTCTGTAGTCTGTACCTTCAAAAGTACAAGTTATTTTTACTTTTTTGTGTTTTCATTTTAAATCGGATTTTACACTTCGTTGTTGTAGGCATCATACACAAATCCTTGTTATGAATTAAGTTAACATAGTAAAAAGAAGTTACTAAGAGGCCCTGCCATAAATATAGGCTAAAAATACCTATTATAGGAGCTAACTCATAAATTACTCGAGTAAAGTTAATAAAATTTATATGAAACCACCACGCGGGCTTCTACTATTGGAAAGAATCACGTAAAATAAATGCTTGAATATAAAAACTCCTTTGTATTTGTTGGTTAAAAACAAGGTTTTACGTCGAAATCTTAGGTTCTTAAAGACTGAGCTCGAACAGTTAGTGTTTTTGTGATTACAAATATATTGTTGGATAATTTAATTATCATATAGAAATATTTGTCGTGTGACCTGTTCATTAGAGACTGATTATCAAAATGATAGACAAGGCGATAACTGATTAATCTTGAAATTAATTCTAGGTGACAAACTAAATTAAAAGCATAGGTTATGAATTTACAAAATCCTAAATAAAATATGTATCACGTTTACCATTAATGTTTTTACTATATTTACATTATTATTTTGTAGGTAACCTTTCTAGATTCAAACTTCGATAAAACGGGGGAAATCTCCACTGAGACTTACTATATCTTTAACTTTATACTACGCAAGTACGCACATATAGGTATTATATTCATAAATTCTTTGTTTCAATATAACGCACGCTACTCGACGGCAGATGGCAGTAACTATGTTTAACTAGCACATAATTATCGCGTAGGCATTGGCTACGACGTAGCGGCCGGCTTACTATTTACTTTTAATTTGTTAACAATAGGTGGCGTGGCGTAGCTGAATTATGCTGGCTATATCTTGGTAGTTGTCTTTGACTGACTGCTTTTTAGTTTGAAAATGGAAGCAGTGTTTAAGCAAAACTAGCTTCTTTTTTTTAGGGTGGGAAGTCTTCAAATAACTTCCTCCGCTCTGGGCGGAGTGGGGGGAAGTGTCAGACTTGTACTGACTAAAACCCACCCATGTTCCTTCTATTGCCCTTTACGTTTCGGGGCGGTGGTATCTCTTTCGAACAACCCGCTGCAAAACTGGCTTGAATTATCTTGTACAAAAACGATTTTAAAATACTGAAGTTTGGAAATTCCCAGTATCTTACCTGCCTATCTTGCAAAATATATACTAAAGTATGAACATTTCCAAAACACTTTTAACATAACTGTGCAACATATATCACAATTAGGATCCTCCTTATTCAAGAGATATTATATTTCATAAATATATATATTATGAATAAAACCATATAACGACCACATCAATATTCAAACTTTGACTTCGAATATTGATGTGGTTAATATTAAATTGAACTTTGATTGGCTATTTGTCATTGATAAAATTTCGTCATTTAATTATTTATCCATTTGAACTTGACCTTGACTTAGAACATATCAAATACGTATTCTGCTATTAGGCAGTAGGTCATACATTAATTACATATCGCCCATGCCTGTATGTCGAGGACATAACTTGATAATCAGACCACCTTTGTTAAATCCAATTATTACGATATAAAATAAACATTGAACTACAAAATAAATGCCATCAGACATTGAACATTAATAGTTATGAAAATAAGAGCTATTTTAATAAATACTTCTTTTTACCTACTTGCAGATGGAACAACGACATCTATGCCCTACGTGGCGAACTTGTTGCTGGAAGACAAACATAAACCAGCCAATTTGGCAGTTACTACAAGCTCCTGAAATTGAAGCAAAAACAAATTCAAGATGGGCTTTTTGACAAAGCATTATAATTAATTATAACATTCTATATTTTATATTCTAAAGGTCTTGTGTTAAATACGTAGCGACACATGTTCAACGAAAGTATTGGTGATCGCAATTTATTGTAATTCATAAATAAGAGGAAACATTTGATAAACCCCAGAAATATCTTTGTTATCTTAGATCATTCATACTTATCAGACAATTCATGTCAAGAGGATTATTTTCTTTAGGAGTCTTCTAGAGGAAATAATCCTCTTGACATGAATAAACGTTAGTGTAGTTAGGTATATGATTTTTTCAACATTTATAACTTATCATGTAACAGGTTAAAGTATAAAACATTATTTTTTGCAAATTAAAAACCGACTTCTAAAAAACACTAAAAAGTACAATATAAATTTACTTCTGGAAGTCGGTGACTTTTATTTGTTTCATCGATTTTTTCTCGACTCTTTTTGAAAAAATAAAGTTTTTTTAATTATTTAACCTTTGAGGGTATCCCACACTTATGATCGAGTATTCTTATTGAAATAATTTATAAACAACAATATGTTGTTTTTCGATTATAAAAAGAAATGACGGAGAAATCGCGTAACAAACATGAATTTAGAACCACCTTCTTTTTTGAATTACATTAAAGATAAAGGACATTTATTAACATTAGTATTGTGCTCACTAAGTAATCTATATATCAAAGTTGTTCCTAATACTATACCTGATTCACTTTAGACGATCGTACACAGAAAATCATGTGATGTTCTGATAAGACTATTGCCCATTGTCCATAGAACGTTGTCAATACAACGGGCACTATCGCCCATCGCTAATATAAAACGACCATAATCGATGATCTTCCCCACCTCCTGGAGTCATACAGAATCTGGAAGCCAGAAGAAATCGTAGAGGAAATAGAGGGATCAGGGTACAATGGTTCAGTTAGTCTTTCAATCGCATTCGGACTCATGAAATAAATTACCTTACAACATAGACCGCCCATTTTGAACAGCCTTATCGAACATTGATTAATAGCGTTTGACAGGGTTATTTTTTAATAGTTGCCTAAAACTGTCCCCGATCTGTAGTCGTGCTTCTGTAAGAAATGTAATGATTGAATGTGACATCTTTTTCGTATTAAAGTTCCATTAAGAAAGTCTGGGCTAACTTAGTCTTTAAATAAAAGTGTTGAGCGTGGATGATGGGGTTGTTGCAGTGGGTAAGCGTTTGACTGCTGCGCTACGTGGCGCGGGTTCGATCCCCGTAGAAATTTTTGAATGACGTACAGATAGTTGTTCCGAGTCTGTTTGTGTATGTGACTTTATATGTTAAATGGAGGGGAAATTCCCAGTGTGAAGCCAACTTTTGTTTTGGTTTTAGTCCGTCAAATTCCAATAAAAGGTCTGTCTCCTCTTTAAGCAGGAAATAAGTGAAAGTTACGGGCATTTTCTAGTCCAGATCATTTTCATTTAGGAACACTAAATAAATTGAATAACCACACGATTGGACAGTCTCTACTACCGATGTGTTTTCAAAACTATTAAATCCCATTACTATAAGAAGTTGTTTCATTTCGAATTTTCGAGCTACTTACGTTCGGGCCCGCAGTTTCACTGAACGTCTCAGTAGTCACCCTGGATACAAGAAGTGCAAGATCATGTTTTTTTTTGCGGATGGTAAATCATCGAATAACTTCCCCCGCTCTGGGCGGAGCGGGAGGGAGTGTCAGTGACTAAAACCCACCTATGTATTTTCTTTTGCCCTTTATGCTCTAGGGATGAAGTACCTCTTTCGAACAACCCGCAAGTGACGATACTCAGGTGGGACTTTTCAGTGGCCTGTTTCAGTCACTAATAATATCCATAGTTCATCTTCCAATAAAACAAGACTGTTTTTTTTTTCTAAACCCAGTAGCACCAAACAGTCTTTAATCCACGGCAACAAAACAAACATCTCTATAGATAGTCGGAAGTGTCCACTGCCACCGTTTCCACGGTAGCCAGTCATCAGCCCGGCAGATAACACGTTATTGATGGGCACACCTTCTGTAACCCACGTGGACACAAGATGGGTATCAAGCCTAATTCGTCTTATCTCACGTGTTTGATTAGTACACGTTGAGGAAAAGGTTTGGATATTTATCTCATTTTTGATGATACGATGAAGAGTTGTCGATCCATTAGTTTTATATGAGAGTCGATCTCCTTGTAAAATGACTCTTTTGGAGAATTTACCACCATACTACAACTGCCTAACAAGCGGTGCAGAACTTTAATCATGTTCCAGTTGATAAACAAATCGATGGCACGGCTGGCGCACCGGCTGTGCGATTGACTGTTGCGCTGCGTGTCGCGGGTTCGATCCCCGCACGGAATATTTATTTGTATGGTCTACAGATAGATGTTCTGGGTCTGGCTGTTTGTGTATGTGAGTTTAAATGTTTGTAAACGCACCCACGTTACTGGACTAAATCCTAGTGTGGGGCAACGTTTAAAAAAAGAAAAAAATGAAATGGAGATGTTGGCAATAAAGCTATGATGTGTTGAGTGAGCTGTTTCAGAGACTCTTGTGGTGGTTGATATACCTACCAATTCGCTTATTAACTGTGTTATTGAACTTGAAACTTCTTCTTTGTTTAATTATTAGGCAACACCATTTTTAAATCGAATTAAAAATAGGATGAAGTGGAAAACTAGGAAGACAGAATCGATATTCCTTCCATTAATTTTATTTCCTCCACATCAATACAATTTTATCTTCTTAACTAGTTTAGCACCCCTCTTCAAAACAATCGCTCTTCCGTCAGCTCGGATCTTCAATCCACTTTGGAATCAATGTTTCACTTAAAACTTTCCAAGAAATGTACCTTCCGGAGTGAAGACACAATATCAAAACTAGGGTTGGCGTTACTGGGGAAGCTGCATCAATTTGATTGCGTTGTTTGAGAGATACGTCGAGATATCGATTTACTTTTGCCAAGTTTGAAATTAGAGTTATCAATTTGTTTTCTTAACCATGAGACCCTTGGTTAATACAACTATGATTATTAGAGGAAGAAATGTTTTATCACCAAGTTGATATTTGTACTTTGGATCATTCCATTGCTGTTACTGTTCCGAATCTATAAGTGTCAGTTATTTCAGTGCTGAGCTAGAGTGCCATCAACTTACCTATGTAGGCAAGAAAATATAGAACTAAAATGAATGTAAGTACCAGGTTTAACATATTGGTACACACTACGTCTACATATCTGGTACAACTTTCCTCTCGCTGGTGTGCTGGAAGAAATTTCAAATGAAGTAACACATACAAACTACTTGAAAAGTTTTAATTACATTAAGACGGCTTATGTTTAACTTACCACCATTTATAGTAACAAATAGCAGACAAAAAAAGTAAATAATCACCAAAATGAAATCCGCATTTTAATGTAAAATTACTACCAAAGTTTTAACACTTTGCTATCCTATTTAAGCAAAATGACTCCAAATAAATCGTGGTTAACCCAAAAATAGTAAATGATCCCCAAATTAAACCAGCATTTTAAAGTAAAATTATAACCAAAGTTTTTGTTTCTGGGTGGTTTAAAAAAAAACCAAGAGAGAGAGCGAGAGCTCCCCTCCGCTACGCTCCCGCCTTAACCTTCCAACCTAACCTAACCGAGTCGGGGTACTCTGAGTCGTGGTGTTAACCTTAATGAGGTTAAAATTCAAGTATATTTACGAAAGTTTATAAAGTGACTTATTCGTAATAAAATAGTGTGAATTAATTAGGTACCTATTACTCCGCCATTGCAAAGTCGGCCATATCCCATTCAACGACAGTGCTAAATGACGTTCAGTCAGCAAGATTTGGTGATCATTCACTACATTTGGTGGTCGAATACAATTGAAAGTGCAATCGTGACTAAAATAGCTGGTACTATTGTAATTTTAGACATTATTTTTCTGGTGTTAAGTAGATATTTTTGGTTACATAACTAAGTGTATCAAAGCATTTTATGGTGGTCATTATATTTAACCCCCATTAAGACAGAAGAGCACAAAAATACTGCATCTTTGTGCTCTTCTGTCTTTTGTATGTGCAAAAATAAATAAATAAATTGGTGGTAAAACGTTGCTGTTTTGAAAATTTCACGTTTCAAATAAATTCCTACATGTGTACCTACTTCAGAAATTAATCTTAAAAGTTTTCGAAATTGCATAATCAACTCCCGTTAAAACAACGACCACCACACAACAAACATGACACGAAAAAAAAAACATAAATACACACTGCATCCCAAAATTGCAGCCTTCTTCGACCACAGATAATACAGAACAACGCACTCGATCACTTTTATCGTTTAAAACAAGTTGGACCTTACTCTGCGATAAGTTGCCGGGTGAAAATTTGCAACACTTATACTTCTGATTGATGTTATTCATTTATCACTCCCCTCGTTGCTTCGGTACGTATAAAACTTTTAAAATGGGTCACAAGGTTTCGCCTGATTGCCTCACTGTTAGAGTAATTAAAATTTCGAGATCGATGTGCAATTTCTTTGGGTTCGTTTGCTGGAGTTGGGGGTTTAAATTGGATTGTGCTTTGTTTCATTTGTCAGCAGGATTTCTTTTAGAAAATTTTATTGTTGCAACATTTCTACCATAAAACTATACAAAATTTGAATTGGGAAACAGATTCTGATAAACTGAAATGTGCCGTATGTTCATATTTTAATGTTAATTTCGTTTTTTTTTATTTGAAATATATCATATAGGTATCTCATTAGCTATTAGAGAGGCCTAAGTCCACCACTGGAATGGTAAAGAATGGAATGGCTGAAGATGATCACATTAAGTAACAGATAAAGCAGTCACTGTTTCTTATATGCACCTTACTAAACGCAAAACAAGACCAAAATATCATAAAACCTGTTTCTCCACCAAGAACACTGACAGACCTACCTAAAGGTACCTATATCCTATACTTAGGTACTGAATCCCACGTCAAAACATTGACGGGAGATCAGGTCTCGACGTCACACCGACTGTCTGGAGATGTTATCAGCTGATGATGAGGAGGCAAGCGCCCCCGCGTTAAAACCCTACTAAGAAACCGTCAACACAGTGACGTCTAATATTATTCGTAATACATTGCGTGTTTATAGTGCACTCAAATTTACAATATTAAACAAAACAGTTAATGGATGGTGTATGAAGAATTTGTGTCGCTTAAATAGCGAAGTGATTGCGTTTCGAGTTTTCGTGGCAGTGAGTGAGATTGAAATGATTAGTCAATCAAGGTGCTATCCAGGTCGTGTGATGGGATAGTCGGTGTTTTGTTGTGTATGCGTGCTGATTGAAGTGAATGGTTGGAGAAATTATTGTGAGCTTATAGTAGGTACCTAAGCATGTGTAGATTTTATATGGAAAATGTTTGTTCAAACTACAGATAAGTGTATTTTTTTATGGACGCAAAGTGAAGAAATTTCAGTCTCAAATGAAAAAACATCATTCAAAAATTAAGTGTAATCAGTACCTAGATTTTTTCAGCACAAGGATATCTCTCTTTAAGTCTGATATGAAACTCTGATCTAGCTTCGGTCTATCACCTAGGTATTCTAGGTCTAAATGTATTTTTTCAAATTTAACGTCAACTACAAAGTTACCTCATTCAACCTTAACTTTTTGCCATCAACCATTGTCTACCAAAACTCCTTGAACACGTACAATTTTTCCGTCAATTACGTAGCCTAAACAAAAATGGCTAGGAAACTCACAAAACTGAGGTGGAACTATAGAAGAGTATTCAACTGTGCCCTAGTAGCTGCCACCGATATCATTAATTTTGATTTTTTCCCGCTTAAATGTGTCTTTACAAACCAGTGTCAGTTGACGTACCAACCTAGGGTGTATGGTGCGCAGAAAAGCTTGCGATGGCTGTAACTTAATGCCTCTTTGTGATTAATAAATATAAATAACTAGCTTTTGCCCGCGGCTTCGCTCGCGTTAAATACGGGGTAACACAGTTCCCCTTTCCTGATTTACAGGTACCTGCTACCTGTGATTTTTGACTTTGCGCCTTATTTATTGTAATAACAAAGCTAAGTTTTCCCTTTTCCTGCACATCATCGGGCGGGAGGAAGCGCCCGGGTGTCTCCATTGTGACGATCGCCCGGAGGACACGGTGGAGCACACAGTGGCGATCTGCCCAGCGTGGGCGGAGCACCGCCGTGCCCTCGTAGAGGCGATCGGCGGTGGCGATCTCTCGCGTCCGGCCCTGGTTCAGGCCATGGTCCGGAGCGAGAGGGAATGGGAAGCGGTCACCACCTTCTGCGAAGCAGTAATGCTAGCAAAGGAGGTGGCCGGGCGTTTGAGGGAGAGAACATCTGCCCAACCCAGCCGCCGCGGGAGACGCCCATGGCGCCGGGCGCCGCGAGTCGACTCCCGGCCACCGTAGATGCGGGCCTGTGAGCGGTGAGCAATGGGTAGTTCACCGTCCGTCCGTCGATTGACGACAGGCCGTGTCGACGGCGCGTTCGTGTTTCACGCGCACCTCAAAGAGAGTCAGCAAAGCGGAGGGGCTTGCCAGAGCCTCCGCCTGCCGGGGTTGCGGGTTGTTCGAAAGAGATACCGCGGCCTCGGAACGTAAAGGGCAACAGAAGGAACATGGGTGGGTTTCAGTCAGTACAAGTCTGACATGCCCCCCCCCCCGCTCCGCCCAGAGCGGGGGAAGTCATTGGATGATTTCCCACCCGAAAAAAAAAAAAAAGTTTTCCCTTTTCTTCCCTCTTACTCTTCATATCTCAATCTTTTAAAAACAAATAGCTTATGTCTGTCTCCTGGGTCCCAACTATGTCTGTACCAAAATTCATCAAAATCGGTTTAACCATTTAGGCGTGAAGACGTAAGAAACAAACAATCTCAATTTCGTTTTTATAATATTAGTAAAGATAGATAAGTAAAATAAACCAATTGGAAATGGTTAAAGTAAAATATTTTCCTTATAATTAGCATCTACATCTGAGTAGACATAAAGCCGACTGCAATATACTTGTATTTGAGAATAGACTACGTGAATAGAGGCATTATTGGTTTGGACTTTATAATGAAACTATTGGACTGTATTAAAATAGGAGTAATCCTTATCCTTACTAATATTATAAAAGCGAAAGTGAGTTTGTTTGTTTGTTACCTCTTCACGCTTTAATGGGAAAGCCGATTTTGATGAATTTTGGTACCGAGATAGTTGGGAATCAGGAGACGGGCATAGGCTAATATTTTTTTGAAAAAAGTGGGATTTTAGGGAGAAAGAGGGAAAACTTAGCGTTGCTATTACAAATGAACAAGGCGCAAGGTGAACTGTGTTACCCCTAATTTAACGCGAGCGAAGCCGCGGGCAAAAGCTTGTATCATAATACGGCGGGCCTGTTGGTCCAGTGGTTAGTGGCTCTGACTGCTGAGCCGGAGGTCGTGGGTTCGATTCCCACCCAGGACAAACTTTGTGTGATGAGCATTATTGTTTGTTCTGTGTCTGGGTGTGATTTATCTGTAATATGTATGTATTTATAAATTATATAAGTATGTATATCAGTTGTCTGGTTAGTGGTGGTGTTCGCAGACATTTTTAAACTCACATACACAACAGCCAGAACTGGAACAACTATCTGTAGGTCAAACAAATATGTTTCCCGTGCGGGATGGTACCCGCAACAAGCAGCTCAACAGTCAATCACTCAGCCACTGCGCTAACCGTGTCGTCATTTTGCGACTTTGCACCGTAAGTAATATTTACAGTGATAAGTCTAATACATATCAACTTATTATCTATGTTCACATTACAGGAAATCTAAGATCTGATGATCTCATCAATTTTACGTTTAATAGAACATTGTTATTTACCTACCTTTTAATTTACCACGGTGCATAAATATTGATGACAAGTAAATTGCTTACTTGGTTATAATAGTGATATTATGTTGTTCTCGGAATGAGGTAAATATTATGGTATTGAGAAGTTAGATTGTACCTTTTCTATATTATAAGTAGGCGACTACTTACTTGGACGTCATTTGTTAATGTCGTTCTCCTGGAGGATTTTTGAGAACACGTTTACCTTAGGAAGGGATTTCAGAAGAATTAATATTGAATGTACAGCGTTCGGGCAGCTTAATAAAGTCTTCTCATCACATTGATCACTGACATCCTATCTGTTCATTCTTCTTCATAGTGTGAAGTTAGAAGATCTGTCCATTAATAAAATAAATATAAATATCTTGGGACAGCTCACACACGGCTATCTGATCCCAAGCTAAGCAGAGCTTGTGTTATGGTAACCAGACAACTGATATACATACATATATAATTTATAAATACATACATATTATAGATAAATCACACCCAGACACAGAACAAACAATCATGCTCATCACACAAAGTTTTTCCTGGGTGGGAATCGAACCGACGACCTCCGGCTCAGCAGTCAGGGCCACTAACCACTAGATCAACAGGCCCGTAAAAGTCAAAAATGGCTGAAGAATGAATGACAAGGCGTAAAAAAGGCGTAAACATACACAGCTATGACTACACTACAATAATCTTACTCGATTCGGTACAAAAAGTTCAAGAACTTTTAAAGAAAATTCTAAACAATAACCAAAAACAACCCCAATTTTTATTTGCTGACAGTACAAGTAACGTACAATAATTACCGACTCCAGTTCCGTGCAATGTCGCGAGCGGCTGTATCGAAAAACTTTTAATTTAGCCAAGTCCCCATTGTAAGCCTTTTAAAAAGCTCCAAGTATTGTATGCATTTAACAAGGCAACTGTGACAGTTATTAATGGTTTTTCTACTATTTTTCTTGGCTGGTGCAAAAGGATCGGCTTATACCTACCTAGAACGGTACGGTCTTTGTGTGAACTTGATTTGAAGACTGGATTTTTGTTCAGGTTTCAGCTGTTGTTTGTGGCGTTGACGCGATTGGTATGTCCTTTGAACGTTTGTTGACAGGTGACGCACATAGATGAAAAATATCCTTACTTAATATTATAAAAGCGAAAGTGAGTTTGTTTGTTTGATTGTTACCTCTTCACGTTTTAATGGCTACACTGATTTTGATGAATTTTGGTACAGAGATAGTTGGGAATATTTTTTCTCAAAAAGTGGGATGTGAGGGAGAAAGAGGGAAGAAAAGGGAAAACTGAGCGTTGCTATTACAAATCAATAAGGCGCAAGGGAAACTGTGTTACCCCGAATTTAACGCGAGCGAAGCCGCGGGCAAAAAGCTAGTCATTTATAAAATCGAAAGTGAGTTTGTTTGTTTGTTTGTCACGTGTTCACGCCTAAATGGCTAAACCGATTTTGATGAATTTTGGTACAGAAATAGTTGGGACCCTGCAGACGGAAATAGGCTAACTTTAAAAAAAGAAGTGTGAAATGAGGAAGAAAAGCATTTAGCTAAGCAACTTAGCATTGCTATATATAATAAGGCGCAAGGGAAAAAACTACAAGTAGCAGTTACCTGCAAATCAGGAAAAGAAAACTGTGTTACCCTGAATTTAACGCGAGCGAAGCCGCTGCCAAAAGGTAGTATTGTAATATGTACGGTTACGTGATTACGATTTTTATTGTATTTACAACTTTAGTAGACCGCAGCATTTACTTCGCTCTACAACCGCTATTAGCATTAGTCTACAATCCTAAAGTAACAAACCTTAGTTCTCCTAAGACATATCATACAGGCAACTCGTATGAAAATAATCCAGCAGTTTGTTAGTAGTCATATTGTCACGGGTTATTCAAAATAACTTGAAATCCTAAAGCAATTTTTACAAAAAAAAGTATTTTTTTTAAATATTACAAACAGTTTTTCCAAAATCAGCGGCATCTTTGAACATTTTACCCAATTATACGTATTTCAATCGGCATTGTCTACGGGTACGAGAGCGAGATATTTTTCGGAATCCGCATTGCACAGCATCATTTGTCATTCTGAGGTAGTACGAGAGACGCTTTTTGCGGATGTGTAGTCGGTACTGATGCAACCAAATATTAAGAGGGTTTTGTTGAACAGCCAGCTTATAGGGCCTTTTAAAAGTCTAGAAAAAGTGATAGTTTATAAAAGACAACGATCATAAAACATAACAAAAAGGTTTGACAGATTGACCGACATGAAACTCCTGTTGAAAGCCGTCATTACTAGTCTTGACGCAATGGTGGTGGTTGAGATTTAAAAACTCTATGGTCTAGTTTCAAACACAAAAAAATAATCAAATGTAAGTAAATAAAAAAAACATTCAGTGATATTCGAAATCTGCACTGCACAGTCCACAGCATCATTAGTCATTCTGAGGTAGTGGCGAGAGACGTTTTTTGCGGATGTATAGCAAGGACTGATGCAACGAAACAAAGTGCTTTGCCGAAGAAATGTTTTTGTACGATAGTTTGATTTAAAAGTGGATCCTGCCAAAGAAGTATTTAGATCCTTCAAAGAGCTGAGTCAAAATGACATATTTCTATACGATAACTATAATGGGAAAGTCAAAACAGAATAGGATTGACGTAAACTATCGAAATAGAACATTTTTATTCAGAAAACTTTGTTATTGCGATTTAGGCGCAATACACGTCTTCTGGATCTGATTTTTCAATACACTTTGAACCAATTAAATAACCGAACAAAAAGTCAATAATCACTACGATTGATTCGCACTTCTAAAAGGGGTTTAACGCCGCTAAACAGCCTGATATTTAAGAAAATAAATTTAAATATTTTTGAATTTAGAAACTCAAATAGGTACTGCCAATTTGTTTTATAGGCAAATGATTTTATAAATAATCATGTTTGTTTATCAACACAATTCGTTCAAACGTATTATTGTTTTTTTTTTAATTAAAACATGCGCCTCATAGCTCTAAAAAATAATCGGTGACTATAGGGATTTGAACAGTGTTTATTGTTATTTGTGGTAAAATCAGAAAGCAGTGTAGTAGGTACTTTTGCAATAAAACAACCTCTTTGGGCTTAGTTCGTTAGCTTAAGTTGATAGCTTACAAGCAGCTTATATATGAATGGCTTTACGTTAAAATTCAAGACGATATTGAAATAGTATTTTTACAAGGTATTTATGTCCCGTGACTGGATCTGTAGCTTTGTAGTTTTGTTTTTGACATTCAAATGTAGCCAAAACAGTAAAAGGAATTTCTCGAAATGCTTTTTACAATCAGCTTGGGACCTCTAAACACTACTAGTCTCTAAGTAATAGTGTCTCAATACAAAGCACCCGTATAGCTTTTAACCATCCCGCTGCCAATCTTATCAAAGTCCCAAGTGGCGAGTTGTCTCGAAACTCACCATTGTATAGCAAACGCGAATCGCTACTGTTCGGACTCCGAACGTTCACGAACCCCCTGAGACCGATCTATCAAACGTCTGCAGATATTAAGTTTTCTAACATTCCCCTCAGATACGAAAGCGATTGTTTCGTCATACGATTCTTCGATGTCAAAATATTTACGTCGAATCAGTACGATTTTCCGGGCGATCGATCATTAGAAAGTAAGATGTGAGCGTGAAATTTTAGTTTATTTAAGTTTAATGTAACAGTCAGCGCTTGATCGATTGGGATTACAAGCAGATTCGTTTTTGTTATTTGTTTGCTTGTTATGAATATTTATACTGTCATTCTGTGATATTGCATTGTTGGTTCCATTACATTATTCGGTTTACTTTATAAAAACTAGCTTTCTCTAGCTGTAGGCCTGAGATTATTTATTGCTGTTAATTTTTAACATGAGTAGTTGCGCATGGGCAGTGTGGTTTGTTTTATGGTGCATCCAGAGTGAGTCCATGGTGAGATATATGGTCATACTTCTGATAACCAAAAACTAAAACTATCGAATCCCTAAGTTTCGCAAGCGCTGAAGCTTGTTACACAACACAACACACACAACAGCTACGAACTTGTATATTTTAATAAATACTCGTTAATCTTAGGGAATATAGTATCACTGGTGTATTGACTATAAGTAACTTGGTGCCACAACTGAGAAGTAAAGGTTTTATCTCTTTGTTATATGCTTCTCTGGTTTATGCTAGTCTCAACAACGGCTGTCAGCGAGTTAATCAACCAATTTACCAGGACCTAACACTTTAGTCTTTCACGGTAGCGGTATTGTTATGTTGTCAAACTTAGACATGTATGTAAATACTTGAGCGCCCGTCTGTCCCGCTTGGGCAGAGCACCGCTGTATCCTCGTAGAGGCGTTCGGCGGCGGTGGCCCTAGTTCAGTCTATGGTCCGAGGCGAGAGGTAGTGGGAAGCATCTCCTTCTACGAAGCATGCTAGCAAAGGACGTGCCCGGACGTTTGATGGAGAGAACCTCAAACCAACCAATCTGCCAGGAGAGACGCTCTGGGTGTCGGGCGCCGCAAAACGAATTCCGGCTACCGTAGACGCGGATCTGTGGACGATGAGCACTGGGTAGCTCACCGTCCGTCCGTCAAGTGACGACAGGCTGTCGATGGCGCGTTTTTGTGCGACGCGCGCCTCAAAGAGATATCAACAAAGCAGGAGGCCTACCAGTGCCACTGCCTGTGGTCGTTGCAGGTTATTCGAAAGATTTACTCTTCCACGGAACACAAAGGTCAAAAGAAGGAACATGTATTTCGTCAGTAAAAGTTCGACACTCCGTTCCGCTCCGCTCAGAGCGGGCGTAGTTACTTGATGATTTCTCATCCGAGAAAAAAGACATGTAAATATCTATCCGGCATAATCTTTAGAGAGCTATCTTTTAAATGTATGTTCGTGGTCTTAACCTTATACTGAAAGAATTGTAAATGAGAAGAAAAGGCGTTTTACAAGAAAAAGCTTGCTACCAATTAAAGCTGAGTGCTTATGATAAAAACCTAACCAATCCTCCTACTTATATGCGAAACGAGATCCACATAGGACCCTCACATAACATCAAAATGCAGTAACAAAAGCACCCCTATCCACGGAGGGACAATTCCGAGAGTGCACCCAAAGGGGGGAGATAGCAATACTTATACAGGGTTAACGTGTGTCGGATAAATTTATGCATTGAAATGCAAATTGCTTTTGCTTTTAGATAAAGTTGAAGAGGGTTAAAAGATTCGGCTTCGGATCTTGTTGAGTTGAGATGAAATGTTTAATTTTAGGAGATGTGTGTAGTGGGCCGACTGTATTGTTCTGTTGGTATTACTGATTGATGTATCGTTGTACGGTGAGGTTGATGGCATGAATAATTTTGAGAATGAAATGTTTTTGTTGTTTAATTTCAGATGGCTTTACAAGCGATCCAAAGAGGTTATATTTCTATACAAATCTAGACACTTTTTCTAGAATAAGAACTTTCTTGGTCATCATTAAATGAACATTCTGTGGACGAACTTCTAGAAGAAATATTATGGTAAAAACAACAGGAAGAAAACAATAAATTATGATTCTGTCTCAGTACATACAATAAGTAATAGATACGTATACCTACTATTGATTAGCGACCACCCAGTCTCTGCCAAGTTTCCCAGGAAATCGTGTCCAATATCCAATCTAAGGGCGCAAGAGGAAAAAAATTGAACCGCGACGCCAGCGCTGCTGCACTGTCGCGACTGTTCGCTGATTAATGAAACATCTGCTCACTCAGCTGGAAATCATCGTAACAACCAAACAAAAATCAGAGGAAAGTAGTATTTATTACACGGTAACTAAGGTAGTAATCAGAGTGAAGGCAGTCGATCAGTTATGATGTTTGATTCAGTCTTGTCAGGAATACCAAACGTTCCCCCTCGACGCTGTAACATTTGACGTTTTTGTGAAGCATACATACACATAAAATGGCAAAATATGAACTTTGGCTGTGGTAGAAAATGCCATATAAATCTTAGGAATACACGCTCCAGTGAAAATATTGGGACAAGAATTGAAGAGCTTTTGGGTGAGATAGGTGTTTTGTATCTTTTGTTGAAAGTAGTTTTAGTACGGATTTGGATCTGCATCTCTTCATAGTTCAATTGAATTGGTTTTCTAGGCAATCGTGCTTCAGTCTAGGCCCCATCATCGCAAGCCTATTTAGAAAACAGAAATAGAATTAGAGTAATTGCTGATCATTACATTATAATTTACTGCTTTGACAGATTTGACATAATACGACAGAGTCTTCGTTCGTTAAAAAAGTAGTTCAAACTACAGAACACAAATCTTTCTAGACGGCGAGCTTCCATCCATGAATCCCTTTGATGGGTGACGTCACCTAGGGGGGCGTGGGAGGTAGCAGGGAGGCGAGAGTGGTGTCGGCTGTCAAACGTCTGACATACGATGACGTACCCGCGTCAGAAACTTGTGCGTGGCTTTGAGGAGCTCGCTTCGAAGTAGACGCACACACAATGTATGTAGGTGTGTATTGACATTGTTAATATTAAATTATAGAGACGTGACTAAGATAATTCATAAATAAATAATTGTCTGTGTGAAATTCATAAGTCAGGAGAAAAGATTATCTCAAAGTGTATAAGAGACTAGCGATCTTAGAATCCACATAAGAAGTAGAAACACAGGCAAAAAAAATAAAAGTATATACATTCGTACATGTGTACCCCATAAATTTCATCGAAGCCAGCCCTCGGCATGGGAGGGGCGAGACTTTGCAAAAAACGTCGGCACTCGGCCCAACAAAGATAGGAAACGCAACCCGCCATTACAGAAAATTGGCTATACGATCCCCTCACAACATGTGATTGGGAACAGGACTGCGAAATTTTAAATTGTATTTTTTGCTCTCAACTTTAATGATACAGTCCCATTTATATCTCCCTAAAACGAATATAAATATTTTTGAAATCCCATCAGTATTAAACTGTGTTTGTATCAAAACTGAATATTATAAATGACCTTGTTGAAATCTTAATAAGATCCAGTTCGAATAAACTCTCTTTATTCCAACATTGTATCTAAAAGGCAAAACAAGAAACAAATAATACGATCAAAGTCAGCCAAATAGGTTTTTCTCCAGCTGGGAATTTAAAAGGCAAAACGACCTATCTGCATTGAAGTGTACAGAAGAATTTAAACTGGTGGTTGCACTTTATAAAGTTCTAAATCGCCTGAAAGCAAAGTTAGGAAGTCCAAAGTTTGATTAAGGGCCTGTCGTATTGTTCATTAAACTTGGATTAAGTTTGCGCTGGATAGAATGAGCTGGCAGGCAGTTAGCGTCACGAGAAAAAACACAACGGGAGTGAGCAAGTTTGTTGAAGAAAGTTTTCGCCGATAAGGATGTCTTCAATGGGGGACATTTATCTCTCGTAAGCAAATAATTTTAATTTTAAACTTTGAAAGTCGATCAAGAAGTTATTCAAAACATGGATTCTGTTTTAACAGAGCCTACTTCTGTAATATTATTATTTACTATATGAGTTAAAAATAGTAGTTACAGTTGAACAGAGAACCACTAAAAAAAAGCATTTGACAGCGATAAAAACAATTTATTGCTTGTCAAGATCAGTGATAGCACAGGCTGACAGACATATCGACACATTGCACAGTGATTAGACATAATCTGGAGTAGCCGAGTAGATACAGATAGCTTCAAATTAACGCTTGACGTTTTCCTTGTGTTAAGTATTGCAGGAACCGGTTGGCCTCTTGCAATTGCTTTGTAATTATCATTGTCATCAACAACTTGTTTATGTCCAGGTAACAACAGATCATCGGGGATTACCCGAGGATAATTGTAATTAACGGTCATAGAGAGACAATAAATAAATAATTGTGGTTGGGCTTCTTGTTAACAGTCCAACAATTTTTTTTTTTATAGTAAGACCTTCGCGCACAAAGTCCATCGACAAGCAAATTTTGCCATAATAATTGTCAGTTTACATAAATATATTGTTACTAGCCTATGCCCGCGTGGTTTTCAGTTACTGTCCTATTGGGATGAAAAATGTCCCATTTGTTGTATGTGTAATTTTGCTAGCAAAGAATCATCTGCTTAGCCTTTTCCCAACTTTGTTGGGGTCGGTTTAAAGTCCAATAAATCAAGTACCATCTAATTTAAAAAAAGGATGCTGCTGAATACTAGTATTTTACATGGACCTACTGACGATATTCTTTGTAAGAATGGTTGTCAAGATGTCCAACTCGTAACTATTGTCAAAGATCTACAAATGAACAATACGGGTAAAAAGTCCATCGTCAAGTAAGACTATAATGACTGAATAATTCTCTTTACAAAGAATCAAGCACTAGGGCAGCGAAACCCGGTTGCAAACCCTGACCTGTTAAAAATGTGTATGAAATACCGGGTTTTACTAGGTAGTGGATAGAAACCGCGTTTTGTTGCCGTAGTGTTTACCTTGATCATCAGAATCTTTCTAAGATTCTGTAGAATGTTAGAAGGCTGTCTATTTTCAATTTTCAAATTTTTCAAGAAGACCGAAATTGGATAGTAGGTACTCAACAATCAGTAGATATTTTTAGACGTGAGAATTAAAACGGTTTAGTTTGATTATTAGAACATTGTGTTCACTACTTAGCTAACTTAGCAATCATTATAAAAAAAGCCATCATGAGACCGATTAGAGAGTTCATCCAAAATAAAAGAATGACCAGAACTCATGAAGTATAAAAATAATCGATATGAAAAAGAATGCAACAGAACGTAGATCCTGTTTTCATAAAAGTACAAAATAACATCAAAGAACTTACTCCATCTGAATCCAAACTCCCGCAAGAGACACACGGAGCAGTCTAACCTTTATACCAGCAACACAAAACAGAATCAGTGTCAAAAAAGGGCCGAACCAGACCAGATACACGTCTATTTATTGATCTAACATCCATTGATCGGGTGTTACCACCTTTTGTGGCCGGCTCAGGAGCTGGCATGACTCAGCAGAAACTCACCGTGGACCATTGTGATCATCTAATTCAATAAAATCACCATTTTTGTTTATTTGCTGTCCAAGTCGGCTTCCCTTGTCGGGTCTTAGTGTAGTATTAGCGGCTTAGACGGTATCATAGTACCGTGACTAGTGATTGCTTTGTTTTTTGTTGAAGAGTAAGGACTGATCGGATTTGTCGTGTGATTTGTGTGATAGATATCTCTATGGTAAGAGTCATGTTTGTGCTTTTGTTTATTGTCTTTTGTTTCACCTTGTCATAATCTCTTCTTTTTTTTGTTATATTCTTTACTTCAAGTTTCAGGTTAGGATTGTATTTTGGTCCTAATATCCTCTTCAAGATCATGCAATAAGCGTTTTGCCCTGCATAACGTATTCTATTTTATTATATCTATATTCGATATTTGTTCAAACATTCTATTTATCATCTAAGTGACTATCGCGCTTATTTTACAATGTAAACTTTTTCTAAATTATAATAAAAATAATACGTAATCAATACATAAAGCACCTACATATCCTGTCCTTTATACCTAAGAAAATAAAACTAACAAATATAACTGTAACTAGCAAATTAAAAAGCAAGTTGCGAAATATCTAGAGTACGCATTTATTATCACAAAACATTATGTTAACGTAATTAATTAGTGATAAGTAAAACTGTAAAACATAACTAAACACTCCAAATCATTAATATTGCGTTGACCATGAGTGACAGATACTAAAATGCAAATAACCGTATGATGGTCGTACACGGTTTGTATCAAAACTATTAATTTCCACCTAATTATATCTCACTTGTCGTCCATTAAAATAATGAACAGTATAATAATGAAAAATAAAGGAAATTGCATATTAAATATTTAAAACCCGCCGCCGTGTCGCTACGAACAGAGACCATGTTCGTTCTGTATTATTATTAAACAGCTTCTTAATCTCTTCTATAGTAAAGCCCGCTGTAAACTTTGTTCTCATTTGCTCTAATCTAAAATTTTACCGGACAGAAAGAGACAGCACGATGAGTTTGCCTACTGCGTCGATGAACGATTTATGCGTCTATTTCTTTCGCACGCATTCGTATGTTTACAAGCGGGAGGGGGAAAAGCGTGGTTGCAGCTTATTGCTTTCAAGTATCGCTGCAAACTAAAAGAGGGTCTACCGTTCAGAGTTAAGGTTGCAAGTTCTTTGTTTGTTTATAAGCAAGTAGCAAGAAGAACAGCTCCGCCTTAAAAATGGAAGGTGGTATGTAAAAATTGATGAACATGTATAGGAGTCCTTAAAGTGACAGAGTGTGCTGGCGTGTTGGGCAGTGTATATTGTCTCAAAATGTTGCAGGACAGCGCGCCTCCAGCACCATTGTTTATTATCAAAAAGTGATAAATCAAATGACTTTGCAATAATGCTGTTCTAAAACTTTTGCGATCAAAACTGTGAAATGAACTGGCTGGTTTGTGTATAGTGTTTAGTGGACAAATGCTGTAGATAGTGAAGATAACAGTGTTAATAAATGTGATGGTTAGAAAAACTGAACGTTGATTGTAAGGTTTGTGGACGTTTTAAACGAGACTATTTTAGATCCTCAAGGTGAACAAATTTTATACCTACCTACTAATAACCAATTTTGTAAAATTCTGTGTAGAGTGTTTAACTATTCCAAACTGTTAATCAGTGATAGAAGAACTAGTTTCATACCTTTTGTGGATATAGTCGGACAGATTTAAGGAGAATCAGTATTTGATGCACTCAAGCCCTACTTTTTGACAAGCAGTTTTTTATTATACTAATTGGAGCTAAGAACTATACTGAACGTTTGATTTTGCAAAATAATTCCAGAAACAAGTACACATCCCTTTACTACACATGTTATGACTAAAACCCTTAAAACAAAGGAGAAACTTTGAAAAAATGCCGTTTAATTGAATGGCGGCCATATTAGCAGGCGTGTGTTGTGCGAGGTGATGCGCGGAGAGGACCACGCCCACCATGAGCTCATTCCTCACCAACGGTGGCTACCAACCGCAACCAGACCCCAAGTTCCCGCCTTCCGAGGAATACAGCCAGGCAGACTACATACCACCAGGGGAGTACTATCAACACCAACATTTGCAGTACGGATACCAGCACCAATATGCTCCAGTTCAAATTGGGACAGGGTACGGGTATGGAGGGTATTATCATCCTTTGCCACAGCATCCACCTGTCGCCCCACCACCAAGGCCTCCTGAGCCTTCACATCCATCAGACGCTGACCACGGGTACCCTTCCCACAATCCTGAAACTGCCCCAGGTTTGGCAGAACTTGGTTTAAGGCTAGAGAGGCATATTGAAGAGGCAGCACCAGCAGGAAGGAAGCTTCATGCGTTAGGACGAGAAGGATCCCCTGGATCAGAGCTAGATGACGAAAGACTCCTTCTAGATTCACCACCTGTAGAAGATGATGATTCCTCAATATGTTCAGACAATACTGACAGGGTAATTTATCCATGGATGAAGAAGATACATGTAGCTGGCGCCTGTAAGTATGACTTGTATTTATTATATTTACTGCTAGAGATGATCTATAGACTATTTACATGTGTCTACATCCAAATGCATTTATGATTTTCTTGGTATACATGCGGTACCAAGGACCAGTTCAAAGTGAATCAATCAATTAGACCATCTATGCCTATGAATAAAATTTTAAGACTAAGAATACTGCATTCGTTATTTAATTTAGTCTCTATATTGATCTGAAAATAGGGACAAACTCAAAACGCTTATTTCAATTAGACCCGTGACAGTCAATTCAGCATAGTCAAAAATTATTCCAACCACAGCCATAATATTATGAGTACTACGAATGGGCAAGAAACTCTATGAAAACTCTTTATAAATCAAGTTGGATATTTAATAATCCTGAGTACAATATTGTTGCGAGAACATGGTAGAAAGAAAATATTAAAACTAATAGAAAATAAGAAATCAGAGACAAAAAACAACGACTATTAAGTTGATTTTACAGGACGTAAATGTAGAGATAATTACGATTTCAAGATTTATAAACAACTAGCTTTTGCCCGCGACTTCGCACGCGTGGATTAATAGTTCCCGTTCCCGGGGGATTTCCGGGATGAAAACTATCCTTTGTCCTTTCTCGGGTCCCATACTATATCTGTACCAAATTTCATTAAAATTGGTACAGTGGTTTAGGCGTGAAGAAGAGACAGACAGAGTTACTTTCGCATTTATAATATTAGTTAAGATTTAGATTTTAGCAGTGCAGCCAAATCTAAGAAAAACCCGTTCCTAAGTACAGACTAATTTAAATTCAAATTAGCAGCGTCGTTCTCTTGGCGGTCGGAAGATTGTAATAGGTGAATGTAAAAAACATTACTTGCGTAATTAGATAAACATACAGCTAATTTGAAAATTTATTAAAAAAAACTCACCTGTGCGTTATATTTAATGAACTTCAAAAAAGGATGTTCTCAATGCAACCTTTTTTCAGATTTTAATCAAACAGTAGTTCAATTAATCATTTGCATCTGCCTAGCCTTTTCCCAACTATGTTGAGGTCGGCTTCCAGTCTAACCGGATGCAGCTGAATACCAGTATTTAACATGGAGCGTCTGCCTATCTGAACTCCATAAGCCAGTTAGTACTGGGTAATACGATATCCCTTTCTAGGACTGTTTGTCAGACTTTCGGAATACTGACTATCTCTAACGGTTGTCAAAAATCGAGCAGTTTAATTAATATACATGATAATCCTTACTACTATTTTAAAAGCGAAAGTGAGTTTGTTTGTTTGTTACGTCTTCACGCCTATATGGCTAAACCGATTTTAATGAATTTTGGCATAGACATAATTGGGACCCTGGAGACGGATATAGGCATTTTTTTTAATAATTGAGAATTGAGGGCGTAAGAGGGAAGAAAAGAGAAAACTTGGCTTTGCTATTACAATAAATAAGGCGCAAGGGCAAAGACTACAGGTAGCAGGTACCTGCAAAGAAGAAAGGGGAACTGTGTTATCGCGAATTTAACGCGAGCGAAGCCGCGGGCAAAAGCTATTTATTGTTAAAGTTAATATTCTTTAGTTTGACTTTCTTTCTTTGGGTAATCCTATAGTACGGCCAACGAGAAGCGATACCAAATGTAAACAAAACCCATGCTAAAACCCCATCTAAAATGGCCGCCCAAATCTTGGCGAACCCGTCTTAACGTTGTCATGTTTTTGCCGGGAGAACGAGACATTACGACAAAGGCACAAGATGGAAAGAGCTAAATATTAGTTTGTCAACGCCACAGTTGTTCTTTAGGTTAATGACCTTTCGTATCGCTGCTAGTTGGCCTTACTGTACCCGGGTAATAGAAGTCAGATAGACACTCGCTGCATGTTAAATATTGATCTACAGGAGGATCTTCTTAGACTGGAATCTAACGCCAATATACTATCGAAAAGGCTGGATAGAGGATAATACCTTAAAAATAAGTTGAAATTCAAACTTTAGTTCAAATTGTTGACTTTGTAGCTGAACAGGATTTGCCTTTTTCTAGGTATCGAGTGCCAAATTTCAACATGTGGTTTGAAACATGATTCAATGTCTCATGCAACACCAAGCGTATAAATTTCAACAAAAACAAATAATATCTCTAATATAATAAGTCCTCAGAGCCGTTTTGGGTTATAAATATGTGTAAGCAATGTGGGATAAAGCATTTACAGACAGACGGACAACAAAGGGACCCAATAAGGGTTCCGTTTTTTCCTTTTGAGGTACAGAACCCAAAAATATTGATGAAAATAGAATAGTTTGGGGATATGGTATGACTGTAACGTGTGCAAAATATTAGCTAAGGTAGTTTACCCTCCGGGTCCACCGCCTGCCGGGGTTGCAGGTTGTTCGAAAGATATACTGCGGCCCCGGAACATAAAGGGCAATATAAGGAACATGGGTGGGTTTTAGCCAGCACAAGACTGACACTCCCCCCTACTCCGCCCAGAGCGGGGGAAGTTATCTGATGATTTCCCACCTGCAAATAAAAAACTGTGACCAACGCCTTTTTCTCAGTTTTAAGTCTTATTGAAGCGCAATCAGAAACAGCAAGCTTTGCTGTGATCAATGTAATATTAAAAGATTTTGCATGAATCTTCAGGGCATATACAAATCTTTAAATGTTTATATTTAACTATAAACTATGTATGTGCGTTGTTACTCTTTTTTATTGGCAAATCTGAATTTATTCTGCGTCAATATGCCGTTATGGTAAGGCCTTATATAATAACGGTTTAAAAAAACTCACGTATTCGATTCTGGCAATCTTTTAGATTTTTAGAATTCAAAATATTTTTTAAAGAAAAAAATAATAACTAAACAAGAAAGTAACAAGCGAGCCTAAAATAAAAAAAATGCATTTATAAACCGATTCAAATATTGAAGAATAAGAAAAAACCACAAGGCACCGAAATCACAAGTTAAAACCGCCTAATGACTTACAAATGAATATAAAATATACATTTCACCAAGATTAATACCCACACATTAATTCTACCATTGTGTACAATCAATGCGAAAACTTTTAAACATATTATACGTTCGCGGTGCGTACAAGAAAGAATTAACAAATCACCTCCAATTTATAACTCTCAAATCTTTCCTTCAACCACTCGTCTTCGAGTGTGTCCTTTCTGTTTTGACATTTTACTAATGTCATGTCATTAAATGCGTCCTGTAAGACGCCAGGACTATTGTCGTTCTATAAAGGAACAAACACTCATGTTAATGAGTGTCATTTATTTTTATTGCTTTTAAATAGCTGTTTGTGGTTGTACATTTGGCATAGAGATTATCGATATAGTTTTTTGCTAGCGTGTTGTCTCCCTTTTGTTGTCTTTGGTTTTGTTGTTATTTTGGTTCAGGTGATTTTAAATTTATACGATGCTAATCTTTACTATTTGTCACTTAGGTAGACTCGTCCAAATAGTTTATTATTTAATACCGTAGCAATACGTATAAAACCGGATCAAATGAGTTTGAAAAGTTGAGCTTATTCTTAATTCTAAAGTCTTAGTGACTTTTTTTTTGGTTACAATGGTTATTACGGTGGAAATTAATGCATTTCCTCATCATCCAAATTTCTTTCACTCACTTGAAGTACAGCTCTGGAGTTAGACGAAATACTAAATTGATAAAATCAGTCTTAGCAGTCCAGAGGGGCCTGCCAACGCCACTGCCTGTTGGTATTGCAGGCTGTTGGAAAAAGATACCGGGGCCCCGAAATACAAAGGGCAAAAGAAATAAACATGGATTAGTTTTAGTCAGTAAAAGTCTGACGCTCCCTCCCGCTATGCGCAAAGCGGAAGAAGCTATTTGATGATTTCTGAAAAAAAGCAGTAAAGATTTGATAAGGTAATACAGATTCTTCTCTCTCTGTATCTCTCTACCTGTATTACCTTATCAAATCTTCTTCTAGAGTTAAACTCTTACAGTTTAACTCTAGAAGAATCTGTATTGCCTTATTGCAATTTAATTTTGTCTTTAATTTTAATGATTTAATTTTTAATGTATTTTTTAATTTGATTTTAAATTTAATTTTGATAATTTCACTTTTATTTTTCATGATTTTATATATTATTAACATAGGTTTGTAAGTGCTACTAACAAAAATATGAATCTTTGTGTTCGATTTAAATAAATAAATAAAATAAATTATCAAATCTTTACTGCTTTTTTTCAGAAATCATCAAATAACTTCTTCTAAATTTACAAGAACTATGCCACATTACAAACATTCTTATGACTTTCTACACATTTATATGTGAAAAGTTGGGGTATTTAAGTACCTCGATATGTAGGTTTAGTCCGTTCAGATGTCTGAATTTTGAATTTCTTTTTTATACGTCAATCACGGGTATCTTCCATTGATCAGTGGGATTGTTTAAAACCAACTTTTTAAAACGATCGAAGTTTCTTTTATTTCTGACCAAATAAATTGATGTGTAGTTTTTTTTTTGCAATTCATTTCCGTATTCATTATAATTTCTGTATTTTTCAAAAGATTGAGTATAATCGTAGAGTTATTCTTTTGTACACCAAATCTTCGAATATAATGAAATAATTAGGTACCGTATACGTACCATAAGTCTGGTCTTTTGGCTAGACTTTATTGACTAGACAAATTATCCTAATCACTATGTTCTTTTTGTATATTATAAATCAGGCAAATAAAAATTAACGCTTATTATTCGGTGTCATAGTTCTATCAAACATATAAAACGCATGAACTTATAATGTTGCTATCATACTTACTCTAAGAAAGAAAGAAGAAAAAACACAAAACAAGCAAAAAATAAATAATAATACGGAACAACAGCAATTATTATTCGATAAGCTAGGGTTAGAAGAAGGATTTTCAAATATTACATCAAATTTTGTGAGATATTCTTGGATTGAAGTAACATCGGTTTAGAAAGAGTCGATCATAAATGAGGTTCATTTCATCTTAGTTGGCCTTTTTTGTGAGGAGCGGGAGGGGGAGGAGTGTCAGACTTTTACTAACTAAAACCCACCTATATTCTTTCTTTTAACCTTTTGATGTTCCGAGGCCGCGGTATCTGTTTCTGTTCGACTCGCAACTTCGGCAGGATTCTAGTTGGCCTGCCGTCAAAAAAACTAAAATAAACATGTGCTAACTATGGAAATAAAATACAGTGTGGAAACAAAATAAAATGCAATATCAGTAAGTTTCAGCACACTAACAATTTAGCAGTTTCAGTCTGATCGATTTCTAATAACAGCTTTGCAAACCGTTATAATTTTCTTTTTATTCGGTATCTAATGTACAGACGCCTACAGGTCAAGCTACCCGAAACTGTCATTTTTTCCCAATGAACCTTGAACCTATTTTTTTTAGAAATAAAGTCGAAAATCTATCAAAGAAATCTGACAGATTGTGGTAGCTTGATGTGAAGGCGTCTGTTGGTACAGACGCCTTCAAATGATATTTTCGAAAATGATATTTTTTTCTTGCATACTGGTGTATGCAAGAAAAAAATATCATTTTATTTTAGTTAAACCGGTAAAATGATATCATCTTCCACAATTCTCGTACACACCTTACGGACATCAATGTTAGAGCGAACCTCAGAACATTCATCATTGATCATTCTCATTGCATTGTTTAGTTACTTGTTAACGCTTGCACAGCGTACAATCAAGCATTATTAAATTATTTCCTTATACAAGTATACATTATTGGCCACATAATCATGTGTCATTATAACACTAGCGACCTTTAGTTATTGTCTCATGAACCTGCTGTCGACACTTTTTTCATTGCTTGACTCTAAATTATGCATATTGTATTCACTTGTAGCAAAAAAAATTGATGTATGTTGACATTTTGTCTACCTATGTCTATGACCATTTACGGGTTCTGTCTATAGTTTTCATTTCTTTGGACGAAATCTCTTTGAAATGTACAGTTCGGAGTCCGGTCAGATCTATTTGACAGTACTATTTGACGTACAGTAGTATTTGACGGCATGGTTGGCGCAGTGGCTGAGGGATCGACTGCTGCCCTGCGTGCTGCGGGTTCGATTCCCGCACGGAACAAATATTTGTATGACCTGCAGATAGTTGTATCGGGTCTGGCTGTTTGTGTATGTGAGTTTATATGTTTGTAAACGCACCCACGATACAGGAGAAATTCCTAGTGTGGGGCAACGTTATTTTTAAAGAAAATTGAAAAAGTACTGATATTTTTATGCTCAATCATTAAAAACGCCATTGAATTCATTTTATCATCATAAATTAATAAAAAAAAACCGGCCAAGAGTGAGTCAGACTCGCGCACCTAGGGTTTCGTTCAAGCTTGCGACATAAACAGCCATATCTTTGTCTGCATATACGTACAGGGTTGATTTTTGCACAGCACCAAGAAGCCATAGAATTGCGTATATGGTTTACTTTCAACTCGATACCTACACGCGTTAATGAGATGAAGGGTCTTGACAGACTGTTATCTGTCCGTCTGTCCATCTGTCTATTCCCTCTCTATCCTTATTCTGTTTTTTTTTGACGTTTGGAACCTAAAAGAAAGAAATCACGCCAAGCCGTCGGTCCCGGCCTGGGCCGGTCCGGTACTAAATACTGGTATTCAGATGAATCCAGTAAGACAAGTAGTGACCCCAACAAAGTTTGAAAAAGGCTGATGATTTTGACTACCTATATATCAAAAAATATCTATGAAAGTAAAACCATCCACCAAAAAAATGGCAGTCGTCTGCCAAAGAATTCCTAAATAATTAAAAAAGGTCAATTTCAATTCACCATTTTCTAAAGAGATATCTGTAGATACTATTAGCAAATGCACAACCAAGTTCCCTCCAGCATGATGCAGCAAGTTTTTGAACCCTGTCCCTTACAGAGTTGCGTCGAGAAAAGACAGGGTGCGTGATGATGTGAATTTTATATTTTTCGTCGCCAGCCTTTTAGAGGCTATTTCAATAACAGCTGGATCAAAAGCAATTCTTAATCGCATGATTGTCGAAATTAAAATGAGAAGAGGCTACGGAATCATGCGTTCAAATAAATTCATCGAGCTCCGTTATTAGAATTTTTAACAGCCATTTTTAGTAGCAAAACCAAATCTAATGTTGTTGTTGTTACTGATTTAAATAGGTAAAATAATTTCGTTTCCAGACAACATTCGATTGAGAATAATTCTTGATGGTGACTGGCGAACAACAGATTAACGACTCCAAAAATAAAACAAACTCATCAAACCGTCAAGTAACACCAAAAGTAAAATCCGCCGCGATTAAAATGACAAACATCAAAGGAATCCTCATCCATTGTAACATCATTAATGAACCGGTCTCCTTGATTGATCGCCAAAGGAATTGCTAGTATCACATTCGCGCGTTTTATACCGAATTTAAAAAGAGAATCTTTGGCTTATCGACACCTGTCATTGGACTAACATTTTTCATGGTACACAATAGTGGGACAAAGAGGCTTTAGATCCATCGTAAGTTGGACGTAATGAGGCGGGACCACCTCGAGAGGCCGATAGCGCATGCGTCGTAAGATCGACTCGAGATTAACAGAGACCACACGTTGGTCGCAGGTAGCTCGTAATTCAATTGAGATTGTCATCGTCTCGATGATGTGATAGTGGCTAACGAAGCGAAGATCGAGCACCAGTAGCGAGTAGCGGTTCTGCGATGATGATTAAAATAATGAGTTGTTGTTTCTCTCTGGCAGGTGATACAAGCTTTTAAAAGAATATTAAAATGATATGCTGTAAAGTTTTATTATGTTGTTACATCGATCAATATCTTGGGATGCGTTGTCATCTCTAATATTGAATTATTTTGTGATTGAATATCTGATTTTTAATTACTCGCTTTATAAGTTAATCTGATATTGGAACATCCGGAGATTATTTATTTAAAATCGTTGCCGTTCAAACATTCTATCCTATACAATAAAAGAAAGAAACAATATTTTTGTAATCACGTTCTCGAAAATAGCTTTTCTGATTGCGATGAAAGTCGCAGCACAGTGGTTTGCAGAGGCGAAAAATCGATCAAGCTAGATCTCATATCTGAAAAAAATCGCACTATCTTTTTTTCACCTGGGCAAAGAACGGTCGTCCAGGTATAAATTGTGTTATTGTTTTTTTTTCTGGAAATAGTCTGTGTACAAACTTCCAATGACTATTTAAAGAGCGGTGATGAATTAGTTCATATTTAAATTGTTACTACAAAACAAAAAATACCCACTCTAATAGTTTTCACGGCTAATCAGTCAACAAAGTCTGTTTGTCGCTACGGATGTTTGAATAATTTGTCGGTAATTAATTATAGCTAGGTGGACAAACGGTAACTATGGTAACTTATTTGTATTAGCTACTGGTCTATAATAGTTAGGACTTGTTTGTTTGGCATAAACAGAGTGAATTTATGCATCGTGATTCTGTTCTTCATCATCCACACCCTGATTTCACCCAATGCCCAATGGGTACCTATTTAAAAAAAAAATATTCATACGTCTACAAAATCGTTTCTGTATCCTTTTTTTAATTTTATTAAATTACATTACAATGTTCACTACAAACTTTATACACTAAAAACCTTTTATAAAATTACGAACTTTTAAATTATTTCATCACATTTATATAAATACATTCATGTTCTGCTAGTGTAATTGGAGAGTCAAAAACTAAATCTGCCACAGGAATGTATTTTAAAAAGTCATTAATTGGCTGAATTGTTCTAGGAGTAGAGTGTTGTTGGTTTGAGGAGCGCGTCATGAAGGCGGCAGAGGAGCCTATGTCGTCGTCTTGCAACGCCACGCATGTGTTGCTGATTGGATATACGCCTCTATTATCTTGTGTCAATTATACAAGATAATACCGTGTACCAGTCTAATCTAGGTTCCTACTTCAGTTAAGGTTTGATTAAGCTGTACAATAGATAATCATGTACTGAAAGTATCTGCCACGGCGTATGTTGCCGGTCCGCACTTCATTGACAAAACTCTCTCAGATTTTTAATCATCTTCTTTTTAGCGTGCCTTTTGCTAATCGTAATTAGCCGCGTACCCACCTAGCGCACAGGCTCGCGCGGCAGCCTCGCGAGCCAAATGCCTCGGCTGGTGTGGACGTGCCTCGGCCTGCCTCGGGCGCGCGTTTGCTCGACCGAGCACGGCTCGGCCCCGAGCCATGTGTTGTCGGTAAACTTGACGCGCTCAAAGGTGCCTCAGCGAGCGCTGTGTGTTAGGTGGGGACGGTTATGTTTTGGCTCGCGCGCGAAGCTACTTCAAGTTTTGTCTCTTGCCGTGTTTGTCTTGTGTAATTTTGATATCATGGGCAGTCAGGAGAAGTCAATCCAGAAGCGTCTAGGTTTTTTCTTGATACATGACTGTTTTCGTTTCTTTAAACAATAAGCAGCTAGGAAAATAGCTGCAGCTGAAAATGCACGACTGTCCATGACGAATACTCTCGGACTTATGATGGCTCAGCCTGCCTCGCGAGGCGGCCTCGTGTAAATTGAACAAAACTACTGAGGCTGCCGCGCGAGCCATCGCTCGCGATCCGGACACCGAGGCTGCCGCGCGAGCCTGTGCGCTAGGTGGGTACGCGGCTATTGTGTCAGGCCAGAACTTAACTACAAGTTTAGCGTTTTCAGTTGGGTCTATTATTTCCTGTAATAAACAAACAACAAGACACGATTTATCATTTATTGGAACAGCACCACATTTATATTCCAAGACAGACTCACCCGGGGTTGCGGGTTGTACGCGAAAGAGCAACAGAAGGCACATGGATGGGTTTTTATCAGTCTGACACACTCTCCCGCTCCACCCAGAGCAGAAGAAGTTATTTTTAATTATTTTCCTTTAAGTCCTCTCCTCGAATGAACTTGCACCCGTGCAGATTTTTCTTGCTACGGCCAGCCTGGGTCTGGAGTCAATTTAAAAACTTCCTTCAGATATTTCAAAGTATTACTTACATTTCCTTAAGAAAATCTAGTCTAATCTATCTTTTTAGAATGCAATTTCCTTCAACAGATTCTGGTGTTATTTACAATTTCTTGCTAGATATGTTTTGTTTTTAACAAAATGCTGAGACTGAGAAGGTTCTCACGGCAAAACAAAGTGTTCGCACTTACTAAATCACAACAAAAAAATGTGAGTTTCAAAGATTGTTTTATTAAGCTAAACGGTATTATTTTTGGTATTAAATAATAAAAAAAAACAGTTGATAAAAAAGCTGACCGTAAATTAGCCAGCTTCACAGATAGATGATGATACCTACGCTTTCGCTTTCACTAATATTGAATCAGCGAAAGAAAAATCCGACACAAAAAGTATAATTACAGAACATACCGTATTTGTCCGACCGCAAAAACACGCCTCCTATTTCCCTTATTTTCCTTACATCGGGAGCCAAACATACCTAAAACTAGGCGCCTATATCTCCATATTTATTTGGTGCGATCCCTAAACCCTGCTCAATGTGGAGTTGTCAGTGGTCAGCGGGAATCTCGGCTCAACCCGGCGACCGCACATACCAGAACCGCGGAGATTCAAAGAAATACCACTACGAACCCTACAGAAATGTTTCTGTCCCTTTCTCGCTAAGGCTCTGTGTATAGATTAGTGATTTGTGATCTCGTTTCAGATTATCTTTTTGTTTTATCGATATTAATAAAGGAAGTTCGGTTGGTTGTGTGTGCGTTATGTTATAACTATTGGGTCATCTCGACGAATGGAGTCGATATTTATTTCATTACGTCAATAGATAGATGTATTGTTTCTAAGTTATGTAGACATCAATAATAAAAAAAACATAACCAATCGTAAATAAGATATTTCAGCTACAAAAAATAAAATCATAACTAGTTACATCCTTCATGTTACCAACATTCGTGTTTTTATGAATCAGTGAGAAAATGTTCATAGAAATAATTATAGTTCTGTGAACCTAGATTACTTTTTGTTATTCAACAGTTTAGATGCTATTCTTAACACTGTATAAGTAAGAAAATGCGCCATTTTCATAAGTAAACACGCTCACAAGCATCAAGAAAAACATAAAATTATAATTTTTAACATTATTAGATTCTGCCAAGTCATTGAACTCTGAAAAGTATAAAGAGCTAATGAATTCCAGAATTTTCCATTCTTACAAAATAAAAAGACGTTAGATTGACAAAGCTCCTTTGACATCAAATATAAAGGCAATTTCCTCGAAAGGAAATTACAAAATTACTAGTACTTGGTTCACAAAGGAACTATTCTGTCATGACTATTAAGCTATATTGAACATTCAAGTGAAGTATAATTCTAGGTTTTTGAAGTAGGGTCTTCGACCTTGATAGGTATTAAATCTTTTACTAGTGAAAAACTTATATTAATCTATAACCAAGAAGGATTAATGCCTATATTTAAAAACATAGCATGGCTCTATAGAATTTGTTGATTAAACCTGAATTATATGAGACTTGATTTAAAGAGGGTGGTGTTGAAGAGGGCGAGTATGACGCCAGTTACCTTATACCTGTATTTGTCAAAGGTTCTGAAAAGTTATTGATATGCGAATTTGTGGAATATAATTCTAGAAACGTTTTTGTGTTTATAAACGTGATAGACTACAAATGATTTGGGTGTTGTACTATGAAAAGATTTAAATTATTAAACTAATAGTAAAGTAAAACTGACTAATTATGCAATGATTTTATTAGAACACATTTGAACGTTTGATAGATTTTCGGAAGCGACATCGATTTAACGATGTGGACTCTAAAAACTCGGTATCAATCATGGTTAAATTAAGCTTTAGCTACCAATCTTACTAACTATAGTAAGTAAATAAAAAAAAAAACGACTGTAATAGACAAGCAATTTGGCTTACTAATCTAAAAGTAAAAGTGTCTTACAACAAAATGATCAATCAAAATTGACAACAAACGAAATTGAAATCACTTAACAACCTTTACATATACGTACGAATGTAAATAACTTCCTAATATGTGCGTACATATTACATGCAAAATTGTTACAAGCCAAACAAGGTGTACGAAATCGTATCAATGTCTACGGTGTCTGTACAACTAATTTACTAGGCGCAATTAATCAAAACAAAAAGGAAGCTCAGGCGCATGCATGTGTAATTATTATGCACATTAATTAACACAACGGGCCGGTACATAAATTATTGTACGTTGAACACGCAACGCTACTGATGTAGATAGAGGTACTGCCTTATAAATATTTTATGTTGGACATACCTATAGAGTTATTAGAGGTGCGGCGTTTGAAAACACAAAATCTTGTGAGCTGCAAACTACATATTTTCAGATCAACATAGAAACTAGAATAAGGAGAGGATCAAAATTCTGTAGGTTATATCTGTAGTTTATGCAATCTTTAGGTACTTTTCCGAACAGAAAAGGTTAGAAAAAATATTGCCAAGACAGACACAAACTCTAACTTTTTTCAAATAACCAAGGTTTTGCTTAGAAATTTAAAACATTTTTTTTTCTTTTACAGCAAACGGCCAATTTCAACCTGGAATGGAACCGAAACGCCAACGCACAGCCTACACAAGACACCAAATACTAGAACTTGAGAAAGAATTCCATTACAACAGATACCTAACGCGAAGAAGAAGAATAGAGATAGCGCACACTCTAGTCTTATCCGAAAGGCAAATCAAAATCTGGTTCCAGAACAGACGGATGAAGTGGAAGAAGGACAATAAGCTGCCCAACACCAAAAACGTGAGAAGAAAAACAAATCCGGCCGGCGTCACCACAACCACGACTAAGGGTACACCAAAGAGTAGATCGAATAAGAATACAAATAACAATGATAAGAAGAAATCAAACAACAATGGTCGACCAGACAGCATAGAAAATGTTACTGATAACATAATGAATGATTTGCATTGTGTTGGGGCACAGCAGAATTTGTCGCACGATCCAGCGATCAGTCCGATGTCTCACCCAGGAAGTCAAATGAATGCAGGGCATCCCATGACTCCACATCACCTTCACATGATGAGCATGCATGGAGGCATGGACCCTGCATTGCTCGCTAACCTTGCAGCCCACGGCTCCCCCATCGGCACTGCAGGCTGCGGCACTGGCATTCCGTCAAACCAACCAGTCATCAAATCAGACTACGGTCTAACCGCCTTATAATCTTTAGATGTGTAAAGAAGAAAACTCTATTTTTCATTATCGAACTGTAATTCTTACCATTCCTTTGTGTCTAAGGTATAATAAAGTGATTAAATTAATTTAAGGTTTATTTTTAAGTTGTGTAAGTATTTTAGAGTAACCAGTCATAATCGGATGTTTGAATAGTTAGGTGGAAAACTTTACAATGTCAAAAGTGTGATTATTATTATTTTAGGGTAGGTAAACATCTTCTGAGTGTTGAATTTGTACATTTTATTTTAAGTCATTGTCAGTAGTAACATCTGTATTTATTAAATTAATGACTAACTTTTTATACGTTGCAATGATAATAATATTGTCATCGATATGCGCTAAACTGTCTATTTACTTTTAGTTACCATTTTAACTTTTGTATGTCCTTATTGTCATGCCATCTACCAATCTGTTTTCACTCAGTGTATTCAGGTATTTGTATTACACATTTTAAAAATCTAGCTTTAGTACAACATTTTAGGAACCTATCATTAATTTTGATGAACAAAAAGATTAAACGTTTCCGTTTCATGAAAGCTTAGATGTTTTAATGCTTTGGTGATTAGCTTGCTTTGATGTAAAGTATATACATATTGTGTTAAATTATTTTAATATACTGTTCCTAAATAAAGTTACAGGTGGGTAGATGTACTGTGTATGTAAAAAAATAATCATAATGATAAAAATGTCGTTCATAATGTTCATGACTTATGTGATGTAGACAATGACTTAGGCTTAGGTACAAAATGTGGATTTAATTTTTAACGAGAAATTGTTTTGTAACTGAAATAGAAAAATGTGAATACAAAACCAATAAATATAGTAATGAAAATAACTCTACTGATTTTTATTTAAACTTCACGTACACAAGGCATAAGGTTTTACATCTAAACTAATTCTATCTAAGAATCAGGATCACATAAAACTAGGAAAGGTTTGTAACACACACCTGAATAAAAAAAATAGAAGTTAGAACTGGACGGTACTACCGTCCAGTTCTAACTTCTATTTTTTTGCATGAAAGATATAAAAGTCTAATAATAAGTAAATGCAAATTTAATTTCAACCATCATGAACCTTGCCCCAAGCGAAATCGTTAAGCAATCACCCAATTTACATCCAAACCAAAATCGCATCCGAGCATATCGGCATGCATCACACGTCACTCCTACGCACCGATCGCTTGTCTGGCATCGATATCATAACCTTGTGACATTCGTATCGAACGAAATGAAAGCAAAAATCGTAATGTATTCGTTGAATGTAAGGTCATTAATCAAAGTCGCCGGCTCATTGTGTGGCCGGCACGCAACATCTCCTGCGTGGCTGACGACTACAGTTTTATCAACTCTGATATAACTTGTACTTGTATTCACAGTTTTGATATCGGCTGTTGGATTTTTCACACTTGGTTGTTATTCATTGTCGTTGTTTTCAGTTTTGTAGAGTAGGTAGGAACTTTTAGAACAACTTACAATTTTTCAGTTTCGTTTTATTGTATGTTGAAGCAGCTTGGCGCTTTTGTAATGTTTCGTAACAATATTCTTTAATGCCGCTGTTATAAATTATTATGCTTTGGCTTCCCTTCTGTTTTGATTAAAAATCCAAATGAATTTAATTCACTTCATTGATATTGGTCCTAAAATAGTCCGAAAATAAGTTTTAACGACGAAATTCAGTTCCAAATGGATTTTCCTATCATTTACATAAATAAATTCGTGGGCACCAATTACAGATATTAAAAGCCATTAACCAAATTGCCGATCAACAAAAAATAGATCGCGTGCCTCATTTGTACAGTAAGTGACCGCTAATCTTACACGAAATTACGAAGCAAATGGTGGCTTATAGAAATGGACATTGAAACTGATTTGAATTTAGTTGTGAAATAAAAATAGGAATCAAAAGTATGAAGGTTTTGGCAAAACTCCAACAGAATTTTTGGCACAGTACATTACGAAAAGGTTTTTGCTTTTTGTCCTAGACGCAGATGATGTGCAAAAAATATTGCAAAAACTCCCAAATTAGCCGAAACATTTTCTTATTCATTCGCTATAGACTGGCAAGATTTCTTTACAATAACCCTTTTTTTGCATGGCGCGTTAAAGAGTTATATTTTTGCAGATCTTCTTGGTGTAGACAAAAGCTGTTATTGTTGTTGAGATTTGTATGCAAATAACAAGATTATGCTACCGTCGCCGTTTGAAGGATTTATTGTGCTTTGCCGCTTGTAAAATGTTTGGTGTTTTTCATGTCTCTTGGGGCCCTTTTGTCACAACAGACGGTAGCTGTTTTACTGTTATTTAGTCTCTTACATCTTAAAGAAGATGACAAACCTCTATGCTAAGTCAATCAGTTCGTTTTGAATCGGTTATTAGTTCGAGAAATATATATATTTGCAAGGAGTCTAACAAATGATTACAATCATTACCGATTGATATTGTTCACTAATATGATAAATATTTTTTTTTCCTTTTAATGTTTCGTTACATTTCTGCCAGTAGCGATTTTATAAGACTGACCCCCGAATACTGAAACGTCACTCAAAATGTGAGGGCTGCTTAACATTTGAGCAGCTCTTAAACTTTAGATTTTGTATGGTCAAACGTCACTTCTGAGTCTCTGTTTAACTTAAGTGGGACTTAAATTTTGAGTGACGTTTCAGTATTCAGGGGTGAAACTCTATGCTTACTATGTAGCGACTACTAAAGTTTCTGAAGTTACATAGGCTAAATATATTTTAAAGCAAAATCTTTCCGGGCAACTAGTTCCTGAAATTACAGACTGTTGTCCACTGGGATCGACGAATTATTAACAAAACATTCTAACATTTGGGAAACAAAGGGCGGTAAAGTAAAAGGTCTTAGATAGTGGAGGCTTCGGCAGGTGAGTCCCACGGGACTGGTTGAGGAAGTGGAGTAAAAGTGCCGCCGAGACCGTGACTTGCTCAAACGACAAGGTAAGAAATCAGGTGGGATACTGTTGGTCAGTGAGTGAAACTTTAGAATTCGTGCAGAAATGCAATACCAAAACTCGTAAATAATGTAGTCTTAATTAATTGCGATGGATTGTCGATTAGATAGAGCATCAAGTTCATAGGTCTGGAAACTAAACACAAGTTGTTGAATTATTTTAAAATACTTAACTGCAGTTTTAGTGCTATTTCAATTTGTGTACATTATATACTATCTCGATATATAATATTATATGGTATCACTTGGATGATTTTATCGATAATTGGCGGGAAGAGCAACATCGCTAAAAATGAAAGAAATGGGAGATGGAATTGATTTGCTGGTTGGCTAATAAAAAAACAATAAAATATAAAGTATAAGTCATCATAAGCCTACAACAGTCTACTTCTAGATATAGGCTTCTTCAATCACACGCCACTTAACTCGATTCTCGTTTCTCGATTCTGATCCAGTTGTCTATCGACCCTCTACCTAGGACGTATCATCTTACTCTTGCCAATTTGCGGTCTCCACTGAAAAACACATAAATCCCAACGGTCATCGGTTCTACAGATAATATGCAATTGCAAAGCCGTTGCCGTTTGACCATAGCAAATTCTAAATATGGAAGCATTTCGTAAAAAGTACTCTTTAGTCCCCAGGGACAGTTAACATAAAGTGCGGCTACCTTTCTGGGGATGACTTCAGCTTTTCTCCGGCGAATGACTTGACAAACTACAAAAACATCGGTAAGTATTCAGGTAAGCCTGTAAGTATGACTGTCTACAAACGAGGTGAAGAATGGCAAAGAAATAAAGATTTCTTATTCATCTGTAGGTATTTTAGAAATCTTTTTTTTTATTGGACAGCTCTATTTGATACAGTAAAGCTGAAAAATTAAACATAACTAAGTGAAACTCTCTGTGGATATTCAGATGTGTTCGTGTAGCTGAAGTCACTTAGAACTTAATCTTAGAATAATCATACAGAATCAGTTGAATGACCCTTTTAATTTACGATGTGTAGTAATTCAGAAATATCAATTTAAAATGTATTTTAATTACAAAGATAATGTTTAACACACTACTAAAGTAAAGTAAGCTTAAAACAAACTTACATAATTAGCAATACATGTCATACAGAACAATGGACGTCTTAAATTTAAGCTAAACTTGGTAGACGTATACGCTTCAGCAACAGTCAGCAACTTTGGCGGCGCGAAGTGAACTCAAAGGGCTGTACGCCGCGACAAATTTCAATACATCGTCTTGTTGCGTAGGGGCGCCACCCGTCTGAATACAGCGGACGGTTTTCGTGTGGTACAAGCTTATAAAACAAATATGATATCCATAATATTTGTTGTCCAAAATAACATATTGCAGTGAGCTTGAGACGGGATCGGACAACATTAAATTAACAATATTAAAGGAACAATGAACCTTCAAAACTTCCCTGTGGTACTCCAAGCTTATTTTCAGGATTGCTATAGCCATAGTTTGCAAAAATCAAAACTTTTATTATTTATTAATAATTTTTTACCACCAACATGGTTTTGTTTACAAAAGTTGAAGAGTAGATACTTCACGAAGTTTCCTTCGTATATAGCTTTTGCATATAATCCTATTAAAAAGCTTGAGTAAAAACTGAAACCCTTCAAACTTATATTTCACGCAATTTCTTATGGATTGTGTCTGTACATCATAGTATAGGGTGGCTCAAGTCGTCGGCTGTATGTAATCCATACTCGAGTCGATTTGAGAGCTGCAGAAATGTACGTGAGAAGCCGACATATGCGGAGGGGCTTTCAAGATATTGGATTTCTGTGTTTGTGGAGTATGATATAAAATATATTCAACTTCGTTTCGATTAATTCAATAACTTTAATTGTCGTTTCGTGAAGTTTTGAAGTATGTTTTATTTTGTTAGAAGTATTTTGGGTTAGCTAGTAGTAGTACTTAATTGTTTTTAGGATACCAGATCAATAAATGTAGAAGAGACCTATATAGTAGAAATATATCTTTGCCTCACTATTGCAAACAAAAATGTGCCAGATAAGACATGACATGTTTGTAATATTAATATAAAGTAAATCGATCCTACAGAGTCACCTGTGACTACACACACGTGAGGTCGTATTCTTGCAAATAACCTTAACAAGGTTATTCACAAACCTCACGATGTAATATGTATGTATGTAATACCTATATGAAAGAAACATTCAGTATTAGTAGTTTAGTATTAGTAATACATTTAAATAACTTCTACTCATAGGTAATGCAAGATGTTTTAGAAATCCACTTGCTACAAAATGATATTTGTTTTTGTGAATAAATTTTAACGAACACTTTCTACGTCACAAATGTTGCTTTTTTAAACTACATGTGCTTTAGGTTTCTGAACTGACTCGAAGAAAGTGCTGGCTTATTGAATTAAATTGCTTTGATGAAAAGAAATAATAATGAATAATTTATTACAACATGAAAAGTTAAAATTTTCTATATTATATGAATTATAAATAAAGATAAATAATATTTACTATTTGATTTATAGCACAAAGCATGACTATTTTTCAACAAAGGTCTAAAACGAGCAAAATTTAAATTATTAAAAATTTTAACGAACACTTTTTACGTCACAATTTTTTCTTTTTTTAAACTTCGTGTGCTTCGTGTTTCTGAACTGACTTGTTTGATAATAAATACACAAGCTCAGAAGTATTTTTTGAAGTCTAGATATTGGCGCCACCGAAAACTGTGGGTCGTAAACATTTTTGTAACGAATGGGTAACTTTTTGAATTACATATAACTTAGCAATTTGCAAAACCATCAAATTCATTTTAAGTGTTTTGATGTAACTTACATCAAAAGCACTTAATTAACACTTAGTTGAAAATCACCGAAGCCTACACTTTATTTTGCTTCCAAGATTCAAGACGCTCTATATACCACATAGATACACTATAAAGACATACAATATATCACAGTTTTATGTATAGCACATATCTCGGTAGTCAGTCGGCCAAGCTTTTGTGCCCTTCTGTGGGGCGACGTACGATACGTGTGTGTAAGTGTGAGTTGTGTTTGTGTGCGTTGATTTCCCGACACGACTCGACGCCGCGCCGCCGCGCGCTCGGTATGGTTCTGAGGTACGGTTGAAAGTAAGTGCTGGGGTTTATTGAATTAAATTGCTTTTGAGGAAGAGAAAAAATAATGAATTTATTACAAATATTTTTGCCCAAAATCACACATTTATTATGAATTATAAATATTATGACTATTTTTCAACAAAGGTCTAAAACGAGCAAAATTAGTAGCGTAGTAAAATATTTCATTTTACTGTTATTCACTACTGGCAAAGAGCAGTATAACCGCGTGTGCGATAAAAGCACTTTACGTTTATAAAAAAAAACTGGTAGCAGATTTTTTAAGTTTTATGTAAGTGCTTTAAATAAATAAAAATAAAACTTATTTCAACGTATCAACGCAGTAAAAGTATAAAAAAAACCACTTTGCCAGTACTTTCCTCCACCCATACTCAGCTGTCAGCCGTTCGTTCCGAGGGCACTCACACACACGCAATCTAATACAGTTGGCACTTACACACATATACACATACTAGGGGTGCGCCCCGAGGCACGGTGGGGACTGTATTAAGTTCCTTTCTTTTCACTAAAATAATTTTAGGGGATGGTTTTAGTTCAATATTTTTTTACGAAGGGTCGTTGAATGCTCCTACAATTTGAGAAATGGCCGCTTCTGAGGGTGAATTTACTAGTGGTTGAGATGTTTGCAACTGTGATAGATCTTTTACGCATATTTGAGCTCTATGTGCGTGTCTCTTTTACTCTGTACATTTGAAATCGTTCAACTGTGTGTAGATCTGAAGACGTTTGTTGAATACAAATGAACGCTTTGCTTATTTTTATTTTATTAGGCAATGCCTGTTTTGTTTATATTTTGTTGTGATTGCTCTAAAGTTTTAATATAATTTTATATTAAATAAAATCCTACTAAATCCTACTAATACTATAAATGCGAAAGTTTGTGAGTATGGATGTATGTTTGCTCCTCTTTCACGATGACGAAAAACTACTTTCACGAATAATATATAAAATAAATCGAGGTACATTATAGTCTGGATAACACATACATTTTTTTTTTCGATATCACGCGGGCGAAACCGCGGGCACCAGCATATGCAAGCGTTTGATATCGATGGACAGACGATAATAACATATTTCAAAAGAAAAAATTATCAAACCTAAATTATAGACACCTTGTACAAAAACCAAACATCCTGGCAACTTTCCAGACAAAACAGAAAAATATAAAAAAAAAACATTCAAAATTCGAACAGCTGAACGAAACCTAATAATATTTTGAAGATAAAAAGGTAAAACCCGATGGTATCGCCAGCGATCTTTTGCTGAAATATTTTTAATCAAATCTACCTAAAGGTGGGTCCTTTGGCTGCTTACCTGCTAGTCTGGCATCCAACCGACCTGTCAATCTTTCAAACGTTAGATTAAAAACATCATCTTTACTTTTTTTAGCATTAAGAGGATCAAGGAATTATGTTGAAAAAAATCTCTGGCTGTATGATTATGAGGCGTTAGATAAAGTTTTGACGAAGGTCGGTGAGAATCTCTGGTTATGTATTTTGTTTATTGTTGTATATAACGGGCAGGTACCAGTTTTTCTTTGCTTTTGATATTAAGTCATGTGTATATTGTTGGTTCGCCTTCGAAGATTTATTTTTGAAGATTTATAACTGTGGTAGACCTCTCACTGGATTGTGAGTGTTTCACAATACCGACAGAATGCTATGTGATTTATAATAATTATGTTTTGGTGGTTTTTGTTCAATATGTCTACTTAAAAGCGTACTCTTCACACTGAACAACTCAAGTATTCAATTCTGTAACTAGATTCTTTCGATTATTAACGAGATTTTGCCTTTTGCCAAAGATTTTTCATAACTTAGGTAAATGTGGCGCTGACAATCTGGTCCAACTATAAGCCATTTTTTTCGGATGGGATCATCAAATTGTGAGAAGTGTCAGACTTTTACTGACTAAAACCCACCCATATTCCTTCTTTTACCCTTTATGTTCCGGGGCCGCGGTATCTCTTTCGAACAACCCACAACTCCGGGACTATAAGTCGCTGATATTCTACATGCACCAGAACAAACAATCTGAATGATACTAATTAAATCCAAAACGACTACATAACCTTGTAAATACTTTAATTAACAAGCCGTATCTTTCGCTTAAATCTCACTTAGGCTGCAGAAATACTACAAGGCACTACAAACTTTACTACCTTTGACATACGATCCAGTCTTCTATCTATCTACTATTATACTACGCTTTCTATAGGTTACTAAGGCAGGTGTGCAATAAGTGCTGAGTCAGCGCAGTGGCACCGGTAGTCCGTGGTAGCGGGTTCGAATCCTGGTCGATCACAATTTACATGTCAGTCGCACCGCTTGATATCCGATTGTTAGTTTGAACTATGCTAGTCATTCTGATATCGGTATCGGAATACGATTATGGTGATGCGGATTTTAGTGGTATTATAAGGTGGCAGGATGGTTGATAAGGATGTTTGGAGGTTGGTAAGGTAAATAGGTATAGATTTTGTGGTTGTTTTTTTGGTCGTGTCGTTTCTATTAACAGCTACCCTATGACGTCTTAAAGGAGAACTAATTCCACTGAGGGAAAGAGACAAAGCTATACAGGGTGTCTAGCACCATCTTTTTCCCTCAGTGGAATAAGTTCTGCTTTAAGACGTCATGGTAGACCTACAGGACAGCCATGACAACGCCATCTTGAAATATTTTTCTAGCTGGTAGGTTTAGTGATGGTTAAGGAATGTTATAAAATCAATACAAATCAGTTTTTGAAATTTTTCAGCACGGGTAAGCGGGCACACTCGTTAGACTGGAGGATTTGTTTATGCTTGGGTATATTTTTATTTAGATACATAATTGGTGTTTGCTGACATGTAACAATGAATAAATTATTTCTTTTAAATGTATCTTGTGATAAACGGAACCTAACCTGATAGACAGATGTGTTGCTGGGGAGTTGGGTCCGCCACTTCTTTTTCCCAGCTAAAACACTAGGAAGTGGCGGGCAGGGCATTTTTGTGGGACTGTCTCTTGTAATGTGACATTCAAAAAGTGCTGATTATCAGCCTAATTTAATTTGAATAAATGACTTTTGATTTTGAACTTTCCTAGAAGAGAATAATACTGTGTGGATATACTGACTGAAATGTCTTGCTTGTTATCCCCGAAGAGTTAGGCAAAAGCGTACCTGTATACCTATGTATATTTTGACACATTATATATTACCCAACTAAAAATCCAAGCACAGTCTGAAAACCAACATCAAAAAACGAAAGGATACTAGAAAGGCTTTTCGTTACTCATAGGGAACAAATATGTGGAATAAAATGTTATTATAATATAGCATGTGAATGTATCGTATAGTCTATGTTTATTACTTGTCTAGACAAATAACATTGTTCATTTTCTCAGCCAAGAAAAGATAATGAATCCGTTCAATGAGGTGTAAAATACAGTCTCTTTATTGATGTGGTGTCTTTGTTTGGAAGAAAATGCTACTAGTATCTACGATACTTTATTCTATAAATAATATTGAATTTGTATTGATATTTAAAAGAAAACCCCTTTTCCCGATGGATATAAGTATCTGTAGAAGATAAAACCTACTTACCACAAACATTTTACACTGTATCTAGGCACGTACTGGGGTATGTTTTATCCTACTAATATTATAAATGCAAATAGTTGTGAGGATGGATGGATGTATAGATGTATGGATATTTGTTACTCTTTTACATTACAACGGCTGAACAGGATATTGATGCAATTTAGCACAGAGGTAGATTTTAGTTTGGAATAACCCAGGATACCTACAAATATTTTTCGATATCACCCGGGCTGAGCCTGAGCGCCAGCTGTCCTACTTCCTACTAATATCCTACAATAATAATATTGCATGGATGGATGTATAGATATTTGTTAAAACGCTTAACGGATCTTGATGAACTTTAGCACAGGGGTAAATTATAGGCTTTTTTTTTCTGGTGGGAAATCATCCAATGACTTCCCCCGCTCTGGGCGGAGCGGGGGGGCATGTCAGACTTGTACTGACTAAAACCCACCCATGTTCCTTCTGTTGCCCTTTACGTTCCGAGGCCGCGGTATCTCTTTCGAACAACCCGCAGTAAATTATAGCCTGGAATAACACATAAGTAGGATACTTTTTCTTCGATCATCACGCGGGAGAAACCGCGGGCGCTAGCTAGTTTCAAATAAAAATATAACAAGTTAAACATAAACAACGAAACATTGAGAAGACTCACAATATTCAGCTTGAACGTAATCCGACGGCTTCCGTTATGAAGACGGACATGTCAATTTGAGCCAATAACCAACTCAATGGACACCACCCAGTTACAATATACACGATATGTGAGCTGTAATGTTGTGTGCATATAAACAATAAAAGGTAAAGACAGGTTGAATTTACAAAATGTAGGTATGCTAAAAGAAAACAACAAAAATCTTCTAAACTTTTCCAACCTTTCTTCTAAAATTATCCTTCTTTTTCTATCACTTTTCTTAGGCGTGTCATCTAGTTTCAAATAACTTAATACATATTTTTCGCACCATTATAAACCTGGAAATATAAATGATACTAGCTGGCGCCCACGGCTTCGCTCGCGTAATAAAGAAAAAAAGGTTTCCTATGTATTATTTCAGACTATAATCTACTTCTGTGCCAAATTTCATCAAGATCCGTTTTTTCGTGAAAGAGGATTAAACATACATCCATACTCACAAACTTTCGCATTTATAATATTGAGTGGGATTCATATTTAGATCCTTTGCGATGGATTTCCAACATAATGCCGATGAATGTTCAAGTTTTTGTTACCTGCATCACATGTGTTAACGAAATAACAGCTGGCTCCGTCTTTTCAATAATTTAAATTCTTATAAAAATGGCGGTTCTGAAGCAAAAATAGTTTCTCTTACAGGATTTATCTTTAAATATATAAAATTCTCGTGTCACAGTTTTAGTTGCCAGTCTCCTCCGAAATAGCTTGACCTTGACTTAATGTATATTTGATAGGTTTGAGAATTGGTAGTAATCTATTTATCATACCTAAGCAGCGGGTGAAACCGCTAGGCACAGATTGTGTAAATTAATATTTTATTGATTCATACAAAATGAATTAAACACAAATAACGTTTATGGCGTGTAAGATATGAAGGAGTAAGAAGTAAATGATGCCGTGACGTCTGATAGGGGAGAATGGAAGAAGAAAACGTGTTGCACCGACCCCAAATAGAATAGGACAAGGGCAGAAATGATGAACAAGGCGTTTACATATTACCTACAATATACAAACATGGCAAAGAAATCACTTAGCATTTATTTGTCCCATATTTTCGTCCTACAGAGCATCTAACAATAAGGTATCGAAGTACTTGTGCCACATCAAAATGTATTCCTTCCATACAAGCTACAACAAACTACATCGTTTATTAAAATGGCCCCCAAAAACTAACACAGACGTTGAACCACCATAACTGCACTCTATTCAATTTACGCAAACACTTTCTTTTTGAAAGTCATGCCAACATATTTGTCTTCATTCAACTGACGGCTCAATGCTGGACGCTATGACCAGAAATCTGACAGAATTGACACATGGCCAGAGAGACAATGGTGTGAATTAAAAATGATAAAAACTTTGGCGACTGTCAGTTTTTATTGAGACAAATGGCTTGGTGAAAAGTATCTTATCATGCTAATCTGATGGAGTTTGAAAGAGTAACAAACAAACGTTGCCATGGTTATTTCATTGTACGATATATAATTGGCTCTATTCATAATAGCCATTAGGTATTATAGTTAGGATTGGAAAAACTAAGTGAAAAGGCAAAAAAAGAATTGATATGACATTGATTGGCTAGTAGTTTATTTTCGCCTTTTTAATGAAGAATTACCAGAGGAAACTAATGTCTGATGACCTCCTAGTTTGCGTGATTATTGTGTTACAAAAATTCTCAGTAATCAGTCGTGATTTAGATTGTGCTCCGTAATAATTGACAAAGGTTCGCCAGTATTACATGGAATGCAAAGATCGCGATAACGCTGCGCTCGTCAGCGGACGTGACGTAGATGGTATTAAATGCAACACTGCATGTCGGTTGACTGTTAGGGCCATACTTATTATGTTGGTAACTATACAATTGAGTTTTGGCTAAAATATTTAGGGAAGGCACAAATTAACGATGGTTGATCTACGTGAAAGATGATAGGACTACAAAAGTAGTAACTGTTGAATTGACAAGTAAAAGAAAAGTATGGAAAAAGAAGGAATTGGCAACGTCGCATCATCGCTCCATATCAGGCGAGTAGCAGCCAAACGTATGCCTGCTTTAATAAAAAAAATAACTGCCCCGAACTCATTGCACCAAACCAAAGACAAGTAAGTAGATGGTGGCGCATGCTGAGGAAGCAACTATAATAGACTATACCACGATATGAACTTGTCTTGTCTAGCCACCTCAAGCAACATAGCCCTATCGCAGTTGACTGCTGGACATAGGTCTCCGCCAAGCTGCACCGGTTAACTCTTCTCTACGTCTTCCGTTTCTAGGCTTTAACAGTATCTTCGTAGACTGCGTTTCTACCAGGGGAACATGTAGCGAAGATGTCTGATGGATACGCATCGTAAAGACACGTGACCAAGAGAAAACACAATCGAATTTTTCAAATTCAAAAATACGCGAATTAAATTAATAAACCAAAAAAACAACAAAACCCAATCAATAACACCCAATCAGAATGTGCATAAAAAGCTCGCATCTGTCTCATTCCCCATTGTGTAGACCGTTGTAAGCACGTGCTCCGTACATGCAACGTCATCGGGCAGTCATTATCGGGGTCAACGGCCCGCTGATTACCTCGCCCTGTCGTTCATCATTAGCCTAGGTTAGGATGTTTGTAAACATAGCCTCCATTCATTGGTCATATCCCGTGTAATTGGGTCACTTGAAAAATTGTAAGTGTTGATGGGTCAATTTTAGTATGTGGAGTTTTTTTTTACTTATCGTGAATCATACAAGCTGTGCTCCTGGTTGCTCTCCAAATATTTAAAAGTATTTAATAAAATTAAACCCAAGAACATATAACTTATTTGTGTATATGTACCTATTATGTATTTATTACATCTACGTACGTTATTTTGAAACTATAAATAGATCTAAATTTATAGTAAAAATATGTACAAGTATCGAAATCGGTAAATAATTACAGGACGTTAAAATATTTATTCACTTTACCGTCAATTTACTGTTAATATGAGAAGTACTTAGAAGGCTGTCAGTATTGCCACGTTAGATGGTAATGCGTGGATTGAAATAAAGTTATGTAAAATGAAAAAGTTGTTCTAATGTTTTACAACATATGAACACACTGTTCGTCACTGTCCCTGCTTTTAATACTAGGTGTTATGATGAATGGCATCAGATAAATTATACTTCGTCAATAGACATTTAAAGTGTATTCAAACGATTTGTGAACCCATAACCCTTGAGAAAATTCATACTTTGTTTTGTTTTAGCGTAGTGAAGTCTGTGCATAACTTTAAAACCTTTATATACATAACAATTATAAAATAAGTTAACTCCTTATAGGAAATAAACAGTATTTTATTATTTGATGAAAATTATACAGTATTTTTATAAAATTTATGTACGTTTCTCCAAGAGTTACCCAGTAGGACTACTTACTAAAATTAAATTAACACAAAAACATCGATAAATTTTTGCTAAAGATCAATAACATTTTAATCTGACCTGTAACCCCTAATATATCTCACTAAAATAAACATTAAATATAGTTTAGTCTAGCCAGAAGCGCATTACGTACAGTTATAGAAAAAACTACATAATCAATCACTCGGAACATCATGTGTCCAAAAGAAAATATTTATTACCTGTCATTACTGTAGTTCAACTAATCAATTAATAGTTTATATGTGATATTTTTGAAAAAACGGTTAATATTACATGAGTAGGTTTGAAAATGAGGATGGTTGTATGTTTGTATGCGTGTGCGCAAGATTGACGTGTAATAAATCAAGCTACGCATTCGTGCGCACGATTCTGCAGCACTGAATATATCAAATCAGCTTGGTGCCTCACGATTGCTAGCTTTTGTTTTGTTTCTGAAGAGTGATTTCATTTCTGCTAACCTAGTTTCCAATTGTGTGATAAACTGAACGGTTAAGCTGAGAAGTACTTAATTATAAGGTTCAAAACGTTTGATCTTATATTTTAATGAGTTGTCTGGAAGGTGTGAAATATTTGTGCTTCGGTTAGTTCAAGTTGAACCTACAAGTAGCTAACTTGTAAGTTCAATTCAGGCACACACATCGAAAATGTATGGGCTACGAAATGAGGCAGTGCTAAGTGAAGTTCCAATCATATATCTACATATTTGTATGGTGCAGTAAACTCTTTTGAGGATGTACTTATCAGAGTAGTCTACGTGTTCCACTGTAATCGTGAATTTCCTACTCTTTTTGAAATGGTATTAGTAGTTGCAATTCTGAGTGTTAATATCGTGTTTCATGGCAACATGTCACTTTATTGATCCAACTATGCCTTGCAATCACAATCACTGCATAGTTGCAAGGTTATCGGTTTATATTGGATACACTTCGAGGAGTGTGCCCTTTAATTGCACAATGTATTTCTTCATGACGCTGTTGCTAGTGATCCCCAAACTAAAAAGCTAGTCTGTATTTTGGGGCTTTTTGCGAATTGTAAATCATCAAATCATTGCGAGGGACAGTGTCAGACTTTTACTGCCTAATCCCATCCATGTTTCTTCTCTTACCGTTTTTGTTCCGGGGCCGCGGTATCTCTTTTGAACAACCCGCAACCCTGGCAGAATATTTTGGGGTTGGGTTTTACAGCTCACTCGGTTTGTCGCCAATGCGATTATATTCCAAGACGTTTGGGCATTTGTTACATCAATAACATACCTCCCCAGCCAACATTATGCATGCTCTATTGATTTGTTTCCAACACAAGAAATTTTCCTGCGATCCTTCTTAGCAATGTATATCATAATTTACATTCTGGTTGCGCATGAGTGGTCGGTCGCTTTGATCTCCGTTACAATCGGACGTAATTGATGATTGCGCGCCAACTCCATATACGGAGGACATAGAGTAGTGTAACTTAGGAGTCAACAGAGAAGTTCCCACTTCTCTCCATGGGACGGTTTAAAATGCGTATTTTTCTTTAAACACTCTTTGCGGTATTGCCGAAGAGAAGAGATTCCGCGGCCCCGAAACACGAAAGTCAAAAGAAGGAACATGGATGGGTTTTATTTAGTACAAGTCCGACACTCCCTTCTGTTCCAACCAGAGCAGGACTCAATAAAATTTGATGATTTTCCACCCAAAACAAGAAATGTTAGATGAGCTGAAGCCTTTTAACGACACTCACAAATATTGATGTTATTTTTGTGGTGATTTTTAACCGTTGCAGAAATAATGTTGATCTAGGATCAAAAATTCACCACTAGGTACAGTTTAAGCGAATAAACCTGCTTTTTACTACTTGTAGCAAATGCTTTTGTTCTAAATAGTCGTTTTTGTATATAGACACTGGAAGTACACGTGAACTCTGTTTTTTTGGGTGATTTCAGTTTTATGCACATATGGGTAGCCGACCAATAGAAAATTCATCCCCAATGAATTAGGATAATAGGCAAGAGAACGGCAATGACGATCAGCGCTCCAATTCCTAGTTACTCCGTGTTTATAGCGAGACCAATCAAACGCGCGCGCCGCTGTCACGCCGAGCCGTGCGCGAGCGCATGCCTGCACTACGCGCTACGAAATACGCACGTAGGTGAGGAAAACTTTTTATTCTACTGGTGTATGTGAACGTAGAATATTACGCATACCAACCTTTTGATTTTTTTGAAACTTTAATTGAAAGAGTTCAGAAAAAGATATTTAGGTTCAAAACTTCGGTGTTTCAATATTCCATGTCAATGATGACGCGCTATAATTGAAAGCATTTTAAATGTGCTGTTCGGGTTGTTTTACTAAGCTGTCTTTAGTTAACTACATTTTTTTTACAATATGTTAGTGACCAATTCACAAAAACCTTTTTAAAAATAGGTAAGATTTTATTGTTTTTTTTCTTAATTTTAAAATCTCTACTTTAATAATCTCTAAGATTTAGATTCTTAAAATTTTTTCACGAAATTGTCTAGTTGTTAAATTATAAATTCTGTACTGTAGTTTATATTGCAGTTGTCTAAATATTACTTAAAATCTGTGCACAACATCTTTATCATATGAGTGATAATAGTGTCTATGGTTTTCGCAATCTGCCATTTTCGATCTTAACATTGAAAATGGCGGATTACAGGAATCATCAAAATTACACTGGGTTCACCACAATCTCTTGCAGACGCCCTCAGAAACTTGAGAAGACTGATCTGATTCTGGAAGAAGGTGGCTGGAGTAGCGGCCACCATTTTGTATGGCATACGCAAAATGGTCCAATTGGAAGGACTTAGTGCGAAAACCGGACCCCACCAACGAGTGGATCTACATGAAGAAGAATAATGGCGGATTACGAAAACAGTACATCCATAAAAACGCCCTCAACACATAATATACTTTTAATACCATATACTTATAACATGAGTAGAATCAATATGTAAAACGTAATTACAGTGCAGAGCTTATTATATGCAAGGTATATTAATTTCCAATCCTCTTTAGATGACCGTCGCGACGATTACCGCATGGAAAATTGCCCCTAATGAAGTCATTACATCCCCGATGCCATCAACCTAATGGATAAAAGCTCTTAAAACTTAATCGATCTTCATGTTTTTGAGCCGTGTTGCAATTTAAAATTATGGACTTTACGTCTAAGTTTAAGCGAAAATGTAAGCGGTATATTATTAGCGGAGCTTATGGAAATTATTTTGAAGTAAAGTTTTTAGGTAGTTGCGTAATTGGTGTTTTGTATTTATGTGGCTTGTGAAAGTGAAAAATGGCGAGAAAAATGATTTAAAAAGAAGAAAAGATGACGTTTTAAACACACTTGTAGATACAGGTTATGCTTTAAAATGCGGGTTTAATTTAAAAATACAAATTATAAATGGGAGGTATTTGTGTGAACTGTCTACAAAGTAAATAATTTCTGCAAGGTAACTTTTGGGTGAAGGAACGGAAAGATACAAATAGCATTTAAGTTGCTAAAAATAATGAATAAGGCATCTGAATGACAGATGTGCTGCTTTGTACCGCCACTTCTTCTTCCCAGCGAAAATACTAGGATCTGGCGAAGGGCAGGCGTTTTGGGGGACTGTCTCTTGTAATTTTGACGTTATGAAGTGCTGATTATCACCCTTATTTCAATACTGGACTTTTGATTTTACTTACACTCTGAAATTTGACAGGAACAAAATATTTGACAACTCTCTGCGACGATCTCAACTTTCAGATGAATTGCTCAGCCTTTTTTAAAATAACTTTAATTAAAATCAAAACCTTAGCTCACACAACTATCAATTCAATTCAGTTCACTCTTCCATGGCCGACATCTTACATATCATAGCTAGAACAACAATATCTTATACGAACTCGTTACACCGTAAATGTATCTCAATCAATTTCAGAACTTTGACAGACAATCGAAATAGATTCGTAATTGTTTCAAAACGAAAACGTTACACTGTTGTATTGTTTAGTGAAACTCCGGTCTGTCGCGTTGGAGCCAAAAGTCGGCCACCAAAAATGTAATAGCTGTCAGTGCGCATGATTAATGCAATTAATCCCACAATGGCCACATCGCAGTACACTGGCTGCCTTTGAATGTGGCGTTTCAATTTTAAAAGCTTTTGTTTTTATTCGGAGTTGTAGGAATGTATTAGAACAGGAAATGGTAATACAAAGGAATATTAAATATTTAATTAGACTACAATATCTTAAGTGTCAGTGAAACAATGAAGAAATTCGAAACTACTTTCAGGAGAATCGTAACTAACAATTGGTGATGCTTGATGCCTTAAAACAGGGCTTCACGAACTTATTTTTGAAGAGTTTTGCCTCTGGAAACATGCTAGTTTTACGAATATTAACATGCACTTTTTAGCTTGTAGCAAGTTATTAGAAAAAAAAAAAAACAAAATCAAATGATATATTTGAGAAAATAATAACAGACTTACGAACAAAAAGGAATATAATACGAATAAAAAGGATATGCTTGTTTTTCTGAGCATAACATTTAAAAACGGTGCCCAAAGTTTTCTTGAAATTATTAATATGTCTTACATAGGTCAACATTCACACTTCTTGTAATTTTAAAACTCATCCGATTTCTGCCAAATCGTCTTTCGGCGTGTTTAACGCCACCAATAGTTTATTCGTAATGTTTGTTTTCCTCCTGCCCTAGCCCAATTTATTGAGGGTCGTTTTTTTTTCTAGCAATCCCTTTGGTCTTCTAAAAGAACCAAATTATTATATTTCCCAGTCTATCAAAAGCTACATCGCTACGCTGCATCCCAGACTTCGGCCGCCACAACAAACGCATAGTTCGGCGCCCCGTCTGATACATTTCATAAATAACGTGTACAATTTTTGTACATAGATTTATTACGTTCGGCGAGCGAAAATGGTTAGAGATTGTTTTTCAATTTAACCGGAGGTATCCTGCTGTTTGACATGCCGCGCGGCAGGCCTTCCGCGGCCCGGGCCCACGGTTTGATGTATCGTGTGGATTTGTTTCCGTTTTCATTTGTATATAGGTATTAATAAAGTTTGGGACGGTCTCGTTTTTTTAGAGGCGGGTTTTGAGTTTTTGGAGGTAAGGTCTTGCTCTCTAAAATCTTAGCTATTTATAAACCTTTAGGTATACGAAGATCAAAGATTTTTGTCTTTTAGTTACCTTTATGACGGCTGAGTATTTATATATGGCCCGGAATGTAAAGGGCAATAGAAGGAACATGGGTGGGTTTTAGTCAGTACAAGTCTGACATGCCCCCCCGCTCCGCCCAGAGCGGGGGAAGTCATTGGATGTTTTCCCACCCGAAAAAAAAAACAAAAAGTATTTATATATTCAGCTGTCATAAAGGTAACTAAAAGACAAAAAAAACTTTTTATTTTTTTTAATAATTTTACTTGGAATTTGCACCCCAAAACATGCGTGGAAAATGTTTAAAGAGCCAATAAAATTAAAACGGGCGCCGGCTAAACTACTCTATGCGTTGTGTGAGCACGAAACAAACACAAGCCACAAAAAGTATACAATTGATTTGTTTTACGAAATGTCAAAAGTCTATTTATAGTTGCGGACCACACAAGACACAGCTTACACATCTCAATGTGTAATAATTATCTGAAATCGTTCGTGGACGCCCACCGTCAGCGACGCCCAATATATTGACTTACGGATTCCACGAAGTCTATTTTGAAACTTGCGCGCCTATTTATACTTTGTCAAGATTTCCGTTTCATATGAGCTTCGAGATTTTCCTTGCCACTTTCTACGCGGAAAGTTTAGCATAACATGCAGCTAAAGTCATCGCAAGTTAAAACTCCCGAAAAATAGGACGTTGGTTCTTTTGTACTTTGTTTTAAAATACTTAAATATTTACCAAAAGACGTTTATTTATTTTATATTATGGTACATGCCTAATGCCATGATCTTAGAAAAAGTAAATGTAAGATTGAAATTCAGACTAATAATGGAATTGTTGGGATTTTGAAAAGCTATCGTACTTTTGTGTTGAATGTTTTCTGCCACTTTCTGCAAAAGAAAGTTCTTTTAGTTCAGATAATTAAGTTATGTTTAGATCTCGATTGCGATAATCATAAGTAGGTTGTATATGTAACGAACTGAAATAAAAAGCACTAGAAAATCCAACCAAAGTCTACGTATTCCATAAAAGTAACTAAACGTATTATGAAAGTGATTTCTTTTGCCTACTTATACATTCATTTATAAAACTCCAAATCGACTACATATCTAATAATGTATACATTATTAGCAGATTGATAGTTTGTATTTTGACTACTTTTAATCAACAAGACACACTATACAAGTGAAATATTTTGATGCTGACTATATAATACATCATTTTGAAAATCTTCTTCATTCTATTTAAGGTTTCGGGAGAGATTTCATGTTGTTTTGATTGATTTATAAATAGAAAAATCAATTTGAATAAGTATTTCATTCAAATTCATTTGGAAATGATATCTGACCTCTAGCATAGCGCTTAGACCTAACACATTCATAGAAATTCCTTTCTTTCTTGTACACCATAAAGGCGTACAAAACCAACCAATAGCGTGCGAGAAGTTAAAATCAATAGCCATCCCTTAATGAAATGTCAACGACCACAGGCCGCCTCAGAGCGCTTATATTAAAAGCCCTTTTATCAACAATCTTTAATCCAATTAAAGTCTACCTCTCAGCAGGTAGACCAACGATGAATAAAACAAAAGTTGCGGTCACTCACAGACCAGAATCACTTGACCTCAAACGGACACCAGATTACACCTGGCACATAATGTTTTTGGAACTTCAAGAGGGGCGGGGAGGGTCATTTGCCCTGGTCACTCGACTGGACTTTAGGGATTTCGCTCCGAGGGTCATGGAAAAACAACAGTAACTGTTAAGCTGGGGCTTTATGCTTAATGGACTATGTGGAATAGTCTCTGGGTACTTTCACAATTAATTAGCACCTCCAAAGGGTAACTTACTTGAATGTGGTTAAAAGTTGAAATAGATTGAAAGCGAAGTTGGCGATTTTGTTTTGTTTTTGGGTTAACGTTGGAAAGTTTCTGAATAGTTTTAAAATTAGGTAAGTGGTCAGTGGTCGCAATATAAATTAGGCTACCCTTTTGCTTTTTGATGGAAATAGTAGTTGTAGAAACTTTGAATCTTTTCAGGATTTTCGGTGGAATGTGATTCTTCTTCTTTTCTTTATCAAAACGTTGCCCCACACTGGGAATTTCTTCTGTATTGTGAGTGCGTTTACAAACATTTAACCTCACAAACATAAACAGCCAGACCCGGAACAACTATCTGTAGGTCATACAAATATTTTATCCGTGCAGGGATCGAAATCGAATCCCACTTTTTCTCACTATTTTATGACGAAAACTGTTGTGATATAAACTTTTTAGCAAGCGAATATACCTTCATACATATATTTACAAAACGAATTGCTAAGGCAAAGCTTCCAGTTTCTTGCAACAAACATTCAAACCTCTGAAACCCCTGAAAAGTAAACAAAAAAGCACTCGCTAGCTTTTTGCGTCAGCGACAAATTTACACTTCAACAATTTTCCCATTCCATACGAGTGATTTTAAAAACTCCCTCTTTTGCGCCCCTCACATTCATCGTTCATTCCTCTCCCTCTCCCCTTTTACCCCATGGTCCTTGTTCCTCCCTTGGTCCTGTGTCCCCGCATCCCTATGGGCAACACGTCCCTTTACAGTGCTGATTGGCAGTGCTCTAGTGGATTACAGAGGGTACTGTGATGACCACTCGCCGTTTGGGAATTGGGGAATTAACACCAATGTAGGGACTAGACTTTGTTTACGTGGTGTGAGTAAAATACAGCTTGGAGTAGCTTTCTTTTCTTGTTCCAAATGTACTGAAACTGTCTTCTTACTTGCGTACATATATAGGTACTACCCATGAATTATTATTAGATTTAAAGATTTGATACCTATTTACTAAATACATTTTTCAGTAAAGAAGAGAAGTAACCAGGTTTGTCAGATTTCGTTGAATTTTCTTAAGATACAATGTACAGTTTGTTTCTATCATTTAAATTAATGTAACTTTATTCGAAAACAATCATGGATATTTAAGAAAATTTCAACTATTACCGATGAGGCTGGATCCTTATCTGGTTTGCTGACTGTAAAGGCGTTTGTTTTTGGTTGTCGTTCGGCATGGACATTCAATTATGAATATTTACAGATTAGACCACCAATTTCTATAATATCTATGCTTAGTGTAAATATGGAATTACGTATGATAAACGTGTTAGGGTTATCCTTATTCAATTCCAATGTTTAGTCGCTTGGGCCCAATAATTATCGTTAAAAATTCCTGCCAAAAACGACAATTGTTGAAAACCTGATGCCATCATCGATCTTAGATTTTTTGGTAAATAACAAACGCTGTCATCGGCGCCCCTCAATCCCACGTCAAGAAAATAACGAAATCGTTTTTGAAAATAAATCGATTTATTTTATTCGATACGGACGCCACTCGTTTCGTTTTCATCTCGAGTCGAGTTCGGATGCTGAAGAGATGTTTTATGGCGCATGAAATTGTTGTATTGTATAAATTCTTGCACATTTCGACGGGTTTTTCCATTTTCACCGCTAAGTTCAATACAATTCGGTTTAGAAGATTTGTTAATGATCATGTTGACTTATTCTCACGATTTTGGTATAATGTTAAAAATTATAACGTTTACAATTTGACAGGTAAACAAATTGTTTCCAAAAGAAATAGACACACAATATTTTAACGATATGATGGGACATTGTTAAAAATCTGTAGGCACTGTGTTTTTGAAAATGTTTCAGAAACATTGGCACAGGCAAGTCATTAATTTAAAAAAAAACTGCATACAAGTGCTCAATGTGCTGTTTCTCTTTCAGCCATATTTAGCCATATTTCTCTTCGGAAACATGTTCTATGTGATCTGTACATCAACACAAGTCTTCGTAAATCCTGAAAAATAAAATTGAAAACCATAAAAATAAACTTTCCACCAGATATTTAAAGCTACGGATGTTTGAAAATGATTTTACATCCCCGATCGCGAGTAGCGGCGGTTTGCTCATGATTAATAGACGACAATGTCACATGGCAGTGACGTCACGGATCATTCTCGGCACGCTTTGCTTATTATTTCAAGAAAGCAAGGAAACCACTCTACATTCTTGCCTGAAGGAATGTGCTTGAAAAACTTTTTGGAGTTACAGTTAATGGTATTATAAGACAAATGTAAAGAGATGAGAGGGAGCACAAATTCTGAAGTTGCTAAGCTGTTTGAGAGTGGTTTGGATTCTTACAGGCGTCTCTCATAAATTGGTAGTTTGCCAAGCCATCCTGAACCTTGTTGACATATCAATCACAGTTATAGGAAAGATTCAAGATAACAATTAAGTCAAATCTTATTTCTCTTTCTGAAATCTAGTCGAGTTGATGTTAGCAATACCAGAGCATTCCTATGAAGAAATTTACCGAAATTATATTTCGTAAATAACAACATAGCAGATTCAGTCTTAAAGATTGTACTGTTGAATCTACATTTGTATTGCCTGCATCAGTGAGCGGTGTTCTCGTAGCTAAATTTTAAGCCAAAACACATTTCCGTATTTTTTTTAAAATAGATTGTTAATTTCGTGTCCTGCGTGTCTTGTTGTTTGTTCATTGTTGGAACTGATGGACGCTACTGAGCTTCATTCTAGACAGAATAATTTGCTAAGAACAAATTCATATTTTAGCTATTATAATCCCAAGTCAACTTCAATGATGCAAATCTTCTCTTCTTTTTGCGGATGGGAAATCATTTAATAACTTCCCACGTTCTGGGCGGAGCGGGAGGGGGAAATGTCAGACTTGTACTGTCTAAAACCCTGATGTAATAGCGGTTCCGTTTTTCTTTTTAAGGTACGGAACCCTAAAAATTATAGTATTTCCCATGGTGTGGTTTAAATTAATTTTATTTAAAAAAAATGCTACGGGAAATAGCACCGCTAGTATTGAACTAAAGGTTTTGTTGTTCATAAGTAATAACTTCAATTGCAACAAATCCGTCAATAGTTCTAAGTATTAAAAGTGAACTGATGTCAAGGTTGCAGTGCATCGGTGGTTCCCCAGCAATGTCATTTAAAATGCGATTTGCGGTTTCAAACTAGGTAAATAACTGACTCCATTATTATTTCCAAGCTAATCATATAAATTGAAGGCCATTTAAATTAGTTTCACTTGACGTGTAGAGAATGTTAATTTAAGCTAACACAATTGCAGAAGGTACCTGCCAGGGCCACCACCTGCCGGGGTTGTAGGTTCTTCGAGAGAGATACCATGGCCCTGGAACATAAAGGGCAAAAGATAGAACATGGGTGGGTTTTAGATAGTAAAAGTCTGACACTCCCCTCCGCTCCACCTAGAGCGGGGGGAGTTATTTGATGATTTCCCATTCGCAAACAAAACAAGGTCTTACTCATACCAAAATACACGCACATTTTTCAAATCACGTAAGTATTCAAAGCTGCAAAGCTATGCTAAGATGCACAATTGCACATTAACGACTGTGAATGTACGATCCCTATTTGGTAGTACTGATTATACCTCAAAAACACTACAACGGCCTTCCATACACAAATCTATTAATGTTCGTCTACGCTTCTATGGCAAGTTAATTAACATTCAGTAGCAAAACAACGAATGCCCGTGAACCAATCAACCTTCTTTTTAAAAGTTTTTTTTCTGTCGCAACACACCGGACGCCCATTCAGAATTAACCCGTTGACCTACATCCTTCAATCACTGGCAATTTTTATTTTGTATCATGCTGCTTGAAAAATAGACGTGCGAATGAAAAACTTTGGAGTTTTCGGAGACAAAAGACGAGCGTGGGCGATTTGAATGTTAAGAAGATCATTAGCAAGGCATTGTCCCCCGGTATGTTGGCTGTCGGCGATTCTCAAACTCTCATTGTATGCCATGAATGTCGCCGTTTGTACTTTTGGGTTAATTTTACTATTATCTGTGAGGTTATTGAATTCAATTAAAAGAAATCATATTTTATGTGTGATGGTTTTGATGGAAAATGTTTGTCTTGTGTTGGTGTTATAGTGAGGGTTTGGTAAAAAAAAACGCGTGTGAGTATTGTTAGGATTTTTTTATCGTACCTATACAAGTGTCAGATCTGTTTATACCTATGTACTACATATCTATTCAAATACTTACTTTTAAGTGGGTGGGGTAACTTCGAAATGAAACTTTCATTATTAATCTAACTGAACCACTGAAAAATTATCAAAAAAATATGCACGCACCAAACCTGCTAGCTTTCTTTATAAGGTATCGATATCTAAATGAAGAAAATGATGAAATTTCATATGATGAGATCAGAAATGCCGAGGTACTGTAGCAGAAATTGAGAGTAAAGTCCGCGATATTCATCTTCGAGCAGTGAACTTCAGTACGGTGGCAAATGTAGATAGCTCACTGTGGAGGCAAAAGGCTGAAGTGTCTGTGAAGCAGAGAGGAGACTGCTTAGCATATAATATAAGGACGGGAAGATACATAAATTTATTCTAAACTAACGTAATTGAAAAACTAAATTTCAAAAGAAGTAGAAGAAGACAAGGATAGAGGAGCAGTAGTCTTTATTTATACAACCCCAAAACAGTTTGAGTACCACTGCCCATTCGATACATTACAGTGTCGATACAGGAAAACAGTAACTGACCTACAAAAGGGCAGTGACTTGCAAAAACCTTCAATTGTCAAAGACCACCTTTACGACACCATAAATTATTTGCCACAGACAAAAATTGTAACAGTTACAAACGGTAGTTTGCGAAAATTGCAAGAAAAGGGTTGTTATTGTTGCAAATTGGGACAATAAACATTTTTGTTTGAGAAACAATAAATCATTTTGGGCTACTGTTCTTTGTGATATGCAAAGTTTTGTATATAATGATGTTGAGACGTCCAAGAACGATTACAATGGTTGTTTTTTTGAAAGGTTAAATGGTTAGAGGAAAAATGTTTTATGGTGTGCAGATGCAATTTAATGATAATTTAAAACAATTAATAGGCAAACTCCAAAAGGAGGAAATAAATAGTTGAAGTCAGAAATGATATAACTCTATTCTGATGGCAAGAAGTCATCGCTTATGGAACTTGAAAATAGCTCCTAATGTTGAACCAAGCACTTCATTTACCAGGTTCCTCATGATTTGGTGATACAAGAAATGAGAAAGAGCTGTTGTGCTTGTCTTCGCGGTCATTTAGAACACGGTACTGGCTTGTTTTAGTCTGTTTTTTCTGTTCCATGGTTTTAGGTCTCAGAAATATAATAGGTACCATCTATCCAACATTTTTCCAACTAGACAGGGTTGAAGTTTCCGTTTGCATAGCCGATGGAGTAAGGTTTTGACCGAATGGTGGAGCATGATTAGGCCTACTATACTATATCGTCAAAATGTTGGGAAATAGATGAATGAGGGACCCACAGACCAGTGGGTGATTCCGGGCTTATATGATGAGTGTTGATTGCCTATCTGACCTCTGCAAAGCAGTTAGTACTAAATAATACGATACTCCATGGTAAGACTGGTTGTCAGACCGCCGAGACACTGTTTTATTTTTTATTTGTACATGACAACTGGCACATAATGGCAAAACATGTAGGTAACAACTTTGCATATTTAAGCATCCCTAGACATCCTCACGTTTTACAAAATACATATATCTGTATCTTTATCACTCACAGTGCAACTCAATAAGGTTGCTCAATCGGACTATCATCGGGCCACTGGCTGCCTGTAGCAACTGGAATTAAATGTTTAACGTGCTTTCTAAAGCATGCAGGAAGCTCGGTATGCATTACATACTGCCATAGTCTTCCATCTACCGACCAACCTAGACTACCGAGACTTAACCTAAAGATCGACCCGAGCGGCTGCTACTATTGGTCATAAGCTCCTCAGTACTAGATACAACAACATCAAAATATTCCTGCTAGCTGTAATTCCCGTAACAACACAACTATCAACAATGTTATGCTTACATGCACAATCCAAAAATTAATTCATTATTTTTCCCAAACTTTCGAGAACAACAAAGGCATATCTAATTCGTTGATACAAAGACTGGAACCCCATATGGCGCTGATCAACGCTAACTACTGTTCGATACTGGCTCCCTAGATGACTCAGCAACTACTAACAATGTTCAGTGTACAGACAGACATACCGATCGGTTGTAAGTTGATAGAGATTACTATTATATTGGTAGCAACTGCCGATTTGGTTTGTGGGAGTTTGTGCTTGTAATTGGAGTTGATTGAATTTGACTATTTTGGAGTAAATATATATTGAGAACTACAAAAGCAGTGCTAGACAAGTCGTGGCCATGCGAAGTCATGCCATGCCAGATTAGTCCATATTATTTACTCAGTAAAGATCATAATATTATCACAACTCTTGTTTCTCTGGCGCCACAAAAATACTTTGTTAAGGTACACAAATTTAAACTCATAGTACACTTTAATCAGCTTTGCTGAAAAACAAGACCCGTTTTAGTATTCATCCAAAGGTATTAAGGTTGAAAATACAATGTACTTTGTAGAAATATATACTTTAAAGAAGTTCAGTTCGTCAGCAGATTGTCTGATATCAACAGTTGACAATGTGTTTAGTGATGGTCCTATGGACCGATGGCCGTGATAAGGTTTGCAGGAATCCTCTGGTTGCAAAAAACACAGGAAGGCTTCACGATATATTTTCAACATCATGATCATCATGTAAGTCGTGGTATGATCATCATCATCATATGTTTTTTCAACCTATCGACTGTTGGACCTTCTTTCCACACCAGCCTGCGGTACCTATTGAGCTGCTTGCAAGCAGCGACTGGATATGATAAAATCTATTATATTCTAGAACAAGAACAATCTAAAAATATGCTGTACAAGCGCGACAGTTCGAGCATCATTACAACAATCCTATTTTCAATCTTATTGCATAAATTGAATTCACTCGTATGATCTAGATGAGCACTCATTAGTAGGCCTGTTTCCCACACTACTGAACTATGTTTCTTCATCCGTGATACAGCGTTATAAATTGTTGTCATTTCTAAACCTGCGATAACATACAAATCTAGCTTACCTGTCAGTGGTAACTGTTGGCTGAGCGTGTACCTACAGATTGACTGACATTCGATTAAGTATCTTTATTTGCATAGCAAGATTTGAAAGAAACGGATCTTAATATTTTTTTAAAACTATTTAGCTTTTATTTTATTTTGGATTAGCGTTGTAACCATATTTCGAAAATAGAATGTCTGATAACATGCCTTAACAGGGGCTGAATCTGATTCTGACTTAGCTGTAACTAGGCTGTGAAGGTCAAGAAAGTTGTTCCATGTGAAGCAATATTTTTCATTCATTCAGATGCATTCAGTTAAATACTGCAAGTCAACCCCTAAAAATGGTTGGAAAAAGTTAGGTAAGCCAAAAGGCAATTATAATCTTATCGTTTCAGATACAGACCAGTGAATCTTACGATGATTTTAAATTGCTTTTTTTTCCTTTTAGTAAATGTACACATATATACTTTCGTAGACACCCATCGTACAAACCATCTACAGATCTATAGACAAGCAAAGAACATTATTGCCAAAATCTACTCAAAAATATCTAAATTTAATTTTGGAAAGAACACTGCAAATAACAGAAAAGCAATTTTCCGCAGTACCGCAAGCCGTACATTGCAGTGCAGTAGGTACGGTTGTACGTCTGTACGGCTAGTCAGCGTTCAACGTGAGCTAAAACTAGTGATTAATGGTGAAGCCCGCCGCGGGCGCCGCTGGCCGACGACTGTAGCTGCGGGCGGGCTAGACCAGGTGGCGGGAAAAAATCGTGAGGTTTCTGCCTACAAGGATCTTTTTGTTTGATGAATGTTCCTGTTACTTTCGTGAACCAAAAAATTATAGTAATTCAAGAGTTACAAAAGTTCTCACTGTAGCAAACTCAAAACATTTATTTTAATTAAACCATTACAGGCACTTTTGAATGTCAAAGAATACTGCTACAGTCCACCGCTATATGTGTACTGATTAAAACCTACCCATGTTCCTTCTATTGCCCTTTATGTTCCGGGGCCGCAATTTCTCTTTCGAATAACCCCGGGTTTCCTTTCCTTTTTCGGTATGATTTTTTTGTAAGTTTAGTAGTAATAAGCGCTCCTGCTGGAAATGAGTTTTTTGATTCAATTACCAGGTCAAAGAAGGTGTCATATTTTTAAGAATTATTTAATGGCAGTCCGGATACAGGACCTGTGTGCAATAGACTCACCCCAATTTCAAGGGATTTAAATACAAATAACAGGTTTATAATTAAAAACAATAAAAAACAAAATCAACTATTTCAAGTAGGCCAGTTACTGGCACTTTTAAACTGTCGAAACATTGACAATAATAAAATGAAGTTACAGTCAAAGTCACAAAGCATAATAACTGTGAAATGTGTACTGTAGTTGCTCATTCCAAAGCGTAGATCTCTATGGAGAGGAATGGGCAAGAAACCCCATTGACACTCTTCTAGATAAGAATATTATTAAAAACCCTGTATATGGTAAAATATATGAGAATAATGTAGCAAGACGTGCACGTTAAAACATAGTAAAAACAAAAATAAATTCAAAAATAAAATAAATAATGTGTTTTTGGAGTTTTATGAAACTAATAAGACTATTGAGTTCAAATCTTAGTGTGTGCTTAATATAAATACCCACGTTTTGCCGATTATATTTCAACAAGGCTCAAATCTAGACTCCATTGCTGCTACTGATAAATTTCTACTGAAAACTCAATAACTCTTTGCCATTCTTGCGAATCGAACCTCTAGAACGCAATGCTTAGCAGTCGATCAACGAAGCTCATCATCTGCCTAGCCTTTTCCCAACTATGTTGGGGTCGGCTTCCAGTCTAACCGGATGCAGCTGAATATCAGTATTTTACATGGAGCGACTGCCTATCTGACCTCCACAACTCAGTTAGTACTGGGTAATACGATACCCCTTGGTAAGACTGGTTGTCAGACTTTCGGGACACTGACTACCTGTGACGACTGTCAAAGATCTACAAATGACAGCCGGGACACAACTGCTTAACGTGCTTTCTGAGGCACGGAGGAAACTCGGTATGTAACGGGTGGTCACCCATCCACAGACCAACCTAGGCAAGCGCGGCTTAACCTAAAGATCGACCCGAGCGGCTGCTATTTTTTAGCTACGAGCTCAGTCGATCAACGAAACTGTTATGGCTAAAAGGTACATATACAATATTCTCGAACTGTCCTCTCTGTATATTTCGTGATTATTCTTTGTTCGTGGTAAATCGTTTCTCCAGGACTTGATTAAAAGTTCGCTGTGCTATGTTGCAATGGGATTTCGATATGGAAACTGCAATATTATAAGTCTCTGGACGCGAAAAATAATTTATTTTATGCAAACATACTTTAGTTTACTTACAATATGAACGCGAATCGGACGATGAAGATTACGTGATGAAATTATAAGACTAGTTTTTTTTTTTATTCTAGTTATGTTGATATATTATTATTGGCTTTTAAATAATCTTGTTTTGCAGTTGTATCATTGTACTTAGGCTACATTATTTTTATAGTAGTAGCACAGGGAGTAAAGGGTTTGACTAGAACTGGAAAAGAGCTGGCTAGTAAAAAAAAAAGAAAAAATGTAGAATAAGATGGCTATGATTTACAGTTGCCGCGTAATTTAAGAGTGTCCCTAAACTGTCCCAGATTTAAACATGATACAATGAGCTTTCACGTTTAGAACTACATGTCATGAAACTGTCACTTGCGGCCTTTTTTTATTGGAAGCTCACAACAATAAAACAACAAGGAAGATATCCCGCCAGTGAAAGTTACAAAATAATATATGTAATAAAACTATTAAAAAAAGTTAAAGTCAGTTTAAATTTTTTATATCTTAATTATCTTTTATCTTAATTATAATTTAAATATCTTAATTATATTTTTATAACATAAAAAAGTGTTATTCCAGACTACCTTTAGGTATTAGTCTAAAATAATCCATAGGATACTTTTTTTCGGTTATCACATGGGCGAAGCCACGAGCGCCGGCTAGTATGTAATAAAGTAATTAATTTTATCAACAATCAATTTCTAAAATAGCACCCTTCTGTAACAATCAGCAAAATTCGCGGCAATATAGGAGCAGGCACACAAAACAGCTAATCGAAAGCGTGCGACTGAGCGTGCAAGCGTAACGTCGAATATCAGAAACACCAGTCACTTTTCCCAGGGATTCGCTCCAGTAATAATAATGAGAAGGTGCCTACTAAGCCGGCGAATAGCGAAAATATCAAAAGGAAAAAAACATTCAGGAAATCTCTACCGACCACTATAAACAGAACTTGACAGGAAAACCGCATCGCCGCATTTCCATCCATTTTCCTTTAGAAATAGGCGGGCGGGGGAGGTCTAAGTAATTTGGAATGTTGTACGTATGAAGCTCAGAACTCTGTTTTTGCAGAAAACATTTTCTTCGTTACTTTGCTGAAGTTTTTTTTTCATTGTCCTTTTTTTGTGACTGTTGTATGTGTAGGCATTGTTATTTCATTAGCTTTGTACCGACTATTTTCATATCAGGACAGTAGAAAATAAATAGGTAGGTACTTACCTAATCTTATTTTTGCTTTTCAGTAACGGTAACAGGATGGAAACATTTACATCCTACTTACCCTACTAATATTATAAATGCAAATTTTCGTGAGGATGTATGGATGTTTGTTACTCTTTTACGTCAAAACGGCTGAACGGATCTTGATGAAATTTGGCACAGAGGTAGATTATAGTCGGGAATCCTTACTAATATTATAAAAGCGAAAGTGAGTTTGTTTGTTACCTCTTCACGCTTTAATGGCTAAACCGATTTTGATGAATTTTGGTACAGACATAGTTTGGAACCAGGAGACGGACACAGGCTATTTTTTTGAAAAAAGTGGGATGTGAGGAAGAAAAGGGAAAACTTAGCGTTGCTATTACAAATAAATAAGGCGCAAGGGGAACTGAGTAACCCCAAATTTAACGCGGGCGAAGCCGCGGGCGAAAGCTAGTAATATATAAAATACTTTTTTTCGATATTACGCGGGCGAAGCCAAGGGCGCCAGCTAGTCACTCATAAACTTATACGTATGAAATCAATTATTATAGACATCACGACACACACACAGTTACCTACAGTCTACGCAAAGATATAGAGGGTTTAATATCAGTGATGGAGATAGCCAACAAAATTTTGAAGAAAAAAAAACTGTACTAACCGTGTCGTAGTTCTTATAATGTCTTTAAGTAATAAACAGGCACATAAGAAGGCGTAAATGATTACTTTCAACTCCTACCTATTATTATTCAAAGTATATTTAATTGTACAAAGATCATTAACTACATAATATTCTAATAACGAACTATTGCCGACAAAAAATATTTATCCTTAAAATTCGTTACGGCTTTAGTTAGTACTATTTAAAAATCGCATAAGGCAACGTTTTTTTTTTAAATTAATAACATAAAGGACTCCTTTCAAAGAAAAGGTCGGAACGTTTCAAACGTAAACGGCATGAATAATAGTTTTAAATGTATTTGAATAAGCAGTTCATTAATTATGTCGGAGGGTATAATAGTAATTTTTGACGTGGCCCTTCCTGCTGGCAGTGCTTTCGCTCAGTTACACAATTTTTCCATGGTGGGTTTGGATTAGGAAGCGGTCGATTTGCGATAAAGGTATTTTGGAATAAGATGTCTGTGGAAAAGGATATAGAGTAGTAAGTTGTGAAGCACCGTAAGTAAATGCAGCATGATAAAATGCGTTGACTGAAGTCATGGCATATGGAGACTTTATCTGTCAATTGTCACTTGAATGCTGGCCAATTCGATAAATACATTGGCAGGCAGAGTTTGCCTGCCTCTCAATTTTTTTTTTATCTATAATTATGGCTATCAAAAAAGTTCAAACAAAAAACTTATTCGATTTAATAGCTTTATCGTCATCAGGAGAGAGTGAGGGAGTCACTTTCTCATTGTCAACGCATAGTGTGGTTACAATGAGAAAATGACTCATGTGTTAGGATATCATAAAGTCGTGTGTTTTCATGCATTATTTTCATGAGTTGCTAAGGCTAAATGATCAGCCAATAATGTTTATGTGGCTGCAATACGAGACTCACAATTTTAGAAGGAATGGGCCATTATTTACCACGGGGTCGCAGTGTGGATTTGTGAATATTAATATTTTTTTCGTTCTAGGGCATTACCCCATAGTGATTTTTTAAAGCCAATCAAATTTATTAGTAAGTCTGTATCATAATCTCTACAGCATAATTTTATAATGTATTTCTTTGAATAATACTACAACACTTTTACAAAAAGCTCAAAGATTAATGTTATCGTCAAAGTTGACAGTTCAAAAGTCGCACACGAAAAAGTCTACCTTCCCAAACCATAGCAGGGGTCTTAAACATTTTTTCTAATCCATCAAATGTCGTTAGTTTTGGCACAGATGCAGGACCAAGATACATGTCAAGTAGTACTTAAGTTTAGCGAACAACATAGGGTCTTTGTGTGATTAATAGTGCTCATTACGGAGAAAGGTGAGCCCCTGTGTGTCAGATTTTCATGTTCGCACACGTGGCAGCCCTGTCCGGCGCGGGATTAGTGACGTAAGTAATCCACTTTGTACTTATGGAGTTTGGGTTACTTGTGATGGTAGTGAAATTAGACTGTTTGTTTTAGTAGCAATTTTTGTACTTACTCTTCTATAATTCTTTCTTAATCATCGACAATCAACGTAGGGTTTTCTATTAAAATCAATAGATCTTATATCTAGGGCTTGATATGTTGCGTGTTGTTCGAAAGAGATACCGCGGCCCCGGAACATACAACATGGGTGGGTTTTAGTCAGTAAAAGTCTGACACTTAAGTTATTTGATGATTTTCTATCTGTACTGATTTGTACGACACTGTGTTGAATTTTATGTGATGTCAATGTACGATGCCACCCAAACTCGTGGGATATTATCATAATATCTTCAGCATAGACATACGTGGTAGGATGTTGCGGAACCAAAATTGAATACAAGAAAACAACAGAAAATTACACGCCCGTCTTCTATTTTTACGCATAGGTAGGGTAAAACAAAGAAAAAAGTTGTTATAAATTGCTAGCCAAGGCAAGCATAATCAACTTAATTACCTCACAAGCCAACACGATCACTCTAAAACAAAGAAACACCATACACGTACTCACATGACCACACTCACTACAGTTCCTGAAAGCTGAAAGGTCTCGGGTCGGGCCAATTATGAAAATAGCGCACCTGCGCTTGTCAAACGTGGCCGCGCTTGTCTGCCGTCCCGCGATAGTCATTAATCTCTTCTTTCCTTATACATTCCTGGTACCTCGGCGTTGCCGGCTCTTCGCTCTATGAAATTGTGAGACACAAATAGAAGGTTTTATACAGATGTTTTAAAGGATATTTTTTTGTATTAATATTATATATAAAAAAAGTATTTTTGAATACATTACTATGATTATTGATTAGTTTTGTGAGGCGCTGAGGAGCTCGTAGCTAAGTAATAGCATCCGCTCGGGTCGATTTTTAGGTTAAGCCGCGCTTATCTAGGTTGGTCTGTAGATGGGTCCCACAGACCCCACAGACATGGTCGTTACAGGTAGTCGGTATTCCGAAACTCTGACAACCAGTCTTACCAAGGGGTATCGTATTACTCAGTACTGACGGGGTTGTGGAGGTCAGATAGGCAGTCGCTTTATGTAAAATACTGGTATACAGCTATCCAATTAAACTGTAAGTGGATCCCAACATAATTGGGATTTTCGTATATGGGAGTTTCATATATATTGAAACTGGTGACAGCTTCAAACAGTTCGAAAATGCGAGTTTTTAATGAATCAAAAGTATTGTCAGAATTTAACGCCGCTATTCCCTGTTTCAGTAGCTACCTCCTTGCGGGTTGTTCGAAAGAGATACCGCGGCCCCGGAATGTAAATGGCAATAGAAGGAACATGAGTGGGTTTTAGTCAGTACAAGTCTGACATGCCCCCCCCCCGCACCGCCCAGAGCGGGGGAAGTCATTGGATGGATGATTTCCCACCCGAAAAAAAAAATGTAGCTGCCTCCATTTTTTTAAAATAATATTTTCTGTATTTTATTAATATGTAAGTACTTTGATAGGAAGATATTAACTTACGAGAAGCATCATGGTAGATTGATATCTAATATTATTAGATATTAATCTGCTATGGTGCAATGCGTTAGATATAGAGTAGATACCTTACTTTCTAACTAAGACAGTTTTTTTATCAGTGTAGTGTTATGATATTTTTTATCAGAACCTAGACAGGTCTAGCCAGGTTATGCTATGAAGGAAAGAAAGGAAAAAAACTCTCCTTCTTAGGATTGCATTTAAAGTATTTTGTTTTTTAGTGATTTTAATGTTCTGTGACAATTAAATATGTGAGATGGCCTAAAAATGCTCGGACATTTAGGTCATCTTTCTCACACAAGAGAACTCCTAAACCAATTTTTTAAATTAAATCTCAAACAACTAAACAACTAAATCATATACAAAAATAAATTAAAACAACTAACTCTTATCATCATATTATTATTAAACGGAATTAAAATTAAATTTTCCAGCAAATTTTGTAAACCAAAAAACTATAAGTTTTAATGGTCAACTTTTATCATCACAGACATTTTTGACTACCACAGAATGGATGGCTAGTGACATACTAGATCATGGATTTTACTAGGGCTTTATGGTCGTTGTACTAGCTACATGGTACAGTCAACAGCACATTAGTACTAACACCCGAACGTGAACGTTGTAACGTGCCAAAATAGGTGTGCTGTCAAAGTCAAATCGTTACAATGGATGGATTCCTGACTGTACTCGTAAGTGTAGACTGATTGTTTATTTGTCTCGATTAAAAAATTATATTCTTTGATAAGAGAAGCCAGACAACAAGAAATTATTGGATTTGCATTAACATCGAATTTATTAAAAAAAAAAAACAAATTCGTACAACTCCACCCTTTGTAACGATGACAACGCCATCTATTATCGAATAGCAATCTTAAAAAGCTTCTTTGTACTGTTTTATCCAAAACTAGCGACATCTCATGGAGAATAGAATAACTAAAGCCTGCAGCGCAGGTATTGATTTTAAGAACTTTGCATACATTAGTGCGTTATTCCACCCCGCTGTGGGTTAATTTATAGCTGCACTGTATAATTTAGTTTTTTTTTTGTGTAGAAATTTATCGATTGCTCGTTGTGTTGCGTTTTGGTTAGGTACCATAGTATATTGTGATATCTAAACGCAAGGAAGCTTTCGTGGAGCTTGTGGACTTTGAATAAAGGAAAATGCATGAAAACCAACATTCATTTAAATGATGGTCGAGTAACATATATTTTTTTGTGTGTAATAGGTAGTGATATTTTATCTAGAGATATTTTGTAGTGTAATTTTATACTTTTCGAATTTCGTAGTTTCAACAAAGTGATCAGTAGTTGACAAGTTTACTTTTCTGCAGGTAGACATTACTTCAGAATGGGCAGCATCCTGTTTATCAACAGCATACTGCAATCACCAATCTTCTAGCCGAGTGAAGTGTTTATTGCTTTAGCAATGATATCTTCAGGAGCCTCGTCATAGGAGTTTGTTTTCAGATTTTTTTTATTTATGGTCTGCTATTTGAATATTTCTCTGTTCTTAATTTGAATTACTTGATGAACTAGACACACAGCTGCTGTCGTTTTTTTTTAAATACCTATTTCCGAAGAATAAGTACCAATCTATAAAAAAATAATAAGGTCAAATAAATACAATAAAAGGTTGTCAATCATTTATTTAAACACAGACATAGAAACAAAACAGATAAACGAAATCATTCCTATTTAGAAATTTTGAAACGATAAAACAAAGCACAATAGACCTGTTTAGGATAAAATAATGGTTACTGTAACATTTTCAGTGACCTACCATACAAAGATGAAAATGTTTTGTAAATACAGTTAAAATTATGAATTAACAACAAATATCTACGCACAAGGTAGCTAAAAGCATTCAAATATTGTTTATGGGTGAAAATAAGTTTAATTTATATAATAACATTGTGAAAGTTCCTAACGTACGTGATAGTAAATAAAAAGTCATTTATTTCAGAAAACAAGATCACATAAATAAAAGTTTGTAAATTAGTCAGCAAAGAACACAATAAAATAACGATCATAATAACATTATAATAATCACTGCAATATTATTTTATTCGTTTTTTCTAACAGGATCATGTATTCACTAGTTGTAAGCTAAGCGGTTAACTATTTTTACATTGTGCAGTAAAAAACTAAATTCAAACCTAGTTATTTCCATCTCTACATTACACACATTTTTTATGACTATTTAGCGAGGTTCCGAGTACGTATAAACCGAAGTGTTAAATGGCAATTAACATCAATAAAATTGTATGGAAAGGTACACCTAACTAGCTGTTAACAACAAAAATAACTATCTTCCCGGTTTGAGGAATAATTTTGTTAGATTAATTTAGGTGCCTGTGTTACTAAAAATACACTGACATTGATTTGGATATTTATTGTACAGAATAATCGAACCCAATTCCGTAGTAAGTACATAAGCGTTTGCTGGGGAGTTTGTTCCGCCACTTCTTCTTCCCAGCTAAAACACTAGGAAGTGGCGAAGGGCAGGGCGTTTTTGTAGGACTGTCTCTTGTAATCTGACGTTCAAAAAGTGCTGATTATCAGCCTAATTTGAATATATGACTTTTGATTTTGATTTTTGATTTTAAGCTTTACTATTGTAATTTGTGCGCATTTATTTTCATTTTGTGTGCAATAAATCATAGGAATAATTAACTTAGTTATTGTAAAGTCACACCTTTATAATTCAATGATTCAGCCAAGCCATGATTTTACAGAACACTTAGCATAAATCATGGTTTAATAATCATGATTCGAATTTCGAATAAGTACTAGAACATTAAATTACAATAGTTTAAAATAAAAGGCACACAATTAAAAAAAATAGAAAAAACAATGATTATTCATAATATACATGAGAAGTAGTATCAAATGCAGATAATTCAGTTCCAATCAATATTTGATTACACATGACTAAGCAAGTACAACGAACTTGCTGTGAATATCGATGCACTTGCATTATGTGATGGAGAAACTGATTACTTGCAGATAACAATGATGAAATCTGTGAAGCACATACATAATTGAAACGAGAAATATATAAAAATCTTAGAAATAAGAAGTAGAGTAATTTAAAATAACATTAATTTAAAAAGATTCCCTAATAGTATTTTTGCCATATAATTTTCCCAGCCTGTTGAATATTTAAATAGGAATTAAAAGGTTCTTAGTATTTTCCATTTTAAAACCTGAGCAAGTTAGAAAATATTCATAGGTACTAGGCTAAAGCGGTAATGGTACCTATTTATTAAATAACATAGTTCTTATCCAAAACCTGAGAGTAGTCCATATTAACAAATACGTATTTATTAAATTATAACGGGCGTTAAAATCAAACGAAGCCAAAAGGCACTAGTTTTCTCCGTTATTGCAATATCTTTTTGTTTAACCTAACCTTCAAACCAATCAGGGTTCCGTACCTCAAAAGGGAAAAACGGAACCCTTATTTATTTAAACTTCATGTACACAATAGTGGTACATAGGCGGACTTAATGCCACTAGGCATTCTCTACCAGTCAACCTTTGGGTAAAATACCTTATAGGATCACTTTGTTGCTCATAATATGTCTGTATGTCAAGACCTCTTCTCTCGGGACCGCGTAAAGGTATCAAGTTGAAACTAAAACCATATACTAAGGCTGTGGCCTTTCGGAAAAAAACAACCCTCTAAGTCTACGCATTCAAAAGATATGACCGTTTATGTCGCAAGTTTGTACGGAACTCTAGATACGCGAGTTCGACTCGCACTTATCCGGTTTTTTAATGTTATAATACCCCACGAATCTCATACTATTTAATGCATTCATAAGCACAATATATTAAATGCGTTATATTAAGTAGGTACTACTATAAAACGGTTTATTTTTCCATAGAATTACTTAATTTGATGTACACACGACGGCACATCAATCTACACAATCTATTTTAACCTGATCTCTTTACTACGGTGTACGATCCGTAGTAGAGACATCAGTAAGGCTACCATGACATCTTATAGCAGTACTTATTCCTGTGTGAGAAAGAGATGGTGCTAGACACCCTGTATAGCTTTGTCTCTTTCCCTCAATAGAATAAGTTCTGTTTTAAGACGTCATGGTAGCGTAGCAGGTTACAGTTTAGAATAGGTTGACTTGTCGTCATGTGTACGAAAAGCTCGGTCGGACAGCTCCGTGAAAGGTCTGTTTTCACCTTAAGTGTAATAGCGTGTATTACAATGAAGTCAGTATCTATGTATAGTCATTGCGTAACTGTATTCATTTATATGCTATCCTTGTTCTTAATCATCGTATTAGGAAAATGACAAACATGCTGTGCATGAATATTAAAAATCATTATTACTTTGATTGATATATTGTATGTTCACGAGTTTGTTCTTGTCTACAATTTTTAGTTAAAGGCTGCAAAATATTATTATGATAAATATTTTTTTCTGCAGACAGAATTTTTCGTTTATCATTGCAAATATACAGGGTTACAGGGATAGTCGTACTGAATATTAAAGGAGGTTATTATTCAGGTCATTTCTGATGATTTTGATTCTGAAATAAAATGTCGGAAACTTAACCGTTATGGCGATATTCAATTTTAAAGATTATTTTTAAAAATACCTTTATTTTTTGGCTTTTAGTCGTTTTTTTTGGGATTAGAGCTCTTAGAGTCGGTTTTTTTTATGTATCTACTTAGAAGACATGTCCATTAATAAAAATGATCAACAGAAACTGAACCTACTACTAATAGCTTAAAAAACTGCTCGACAACGGTTAGCATTATGAATTTTCTAATAGAGTGTTCTTAACTTTAACAGGCTTTTAATAAAAAAAAATGTATGGAACTTATTCTGCAAATAATTTTATAAAGTTCTACGTCTCTTTAGCTATTCAAAAAGGTATAACACTTGCTATTAAATAGGCAAAATATTGCCCAAATAACAGTCCAGTTAGGAGAGGGTACATTTTTAGTTTGAGGTAAAAGTAGCTAAAATACGTAAAACAAAGACAAAAATTTTAGCAATATTTTTATAATTCATGTTCTACATGGCCGCTGCTATTTCTTATGCTACAGGCAATACATGCTAAGGTATCCTACTCTCCGAGTACCTGATATTGGCATATTTGACAGAGTTTATCGAAGACTACGAGAAACTGGTTCTGTGCTAGTACGTCGGACTGACATGGGACGACCTCGTGTTCTTGATGACGACGACGAAGATAATGAAATACGACGTCTCTTTGAAGCCGACCCAACCACGACGGCTTGGAATTTCCCAGTGGAAAGTCTGGTTTGTAATGCACAGTTCTAGGCAATACCCTTACCATTACACGCCAGTGCAAGTAATTGAAGAAGGGGATCCATTGAGACGACTAGACTTCTGCAGATTTATGCTCAATGCCGATAATGAAGAAAATTATGTGGACAGATGAGTCGAAATTTGACAAAGACGGCATCACAAACTATCATAACACCCATTATTGGGTTCCCAAAGCGCAAGTTAACCCCAAGAAAAAAAGACCAAAAGGGTCACAAAGGAGATTCAGTCTTAATGTGTGGATGGGTATAATATCAAATAACTTGATAGGGCCATACTTCCTGCCCGATAACTTGAATGGCGAGATATATGAAAACTTTTTGAGGGAGGAGTTACCCTCTTTAATGCAAGACTAGAAGAATATGCCAATATCAGCTATTCGGAGAGTAGGACACATTAGCATGTATTGCCTGTAGCATAAGAAATAGCAGCGGCCATGTAGAACATGAATTATAAAAATATTGCTAAATTTTTTGTCTTTTTTACGTATTTTAGCTACTTTTACCTCAAACTAAAAATGTACCCTCTCCTAACTGGACTGTTATTTGGGCAATATTTTGCCTATTTAATAGCAAGTGTTATACCTTTTTGAATAGCTAAAGAGACGTAGAACTTTATAAAATTATTTGCAGAATAAGTTCCATACATTTTTTTTTATTAAAAGCCTGTTAAAGTTAAGAACACTCTATTAGAAAATTCATAATGCTAACCGTTGTCGAGCAGTTTTTTAAGCTATTAGTAGTAGGTTCAGTTTCTGTTGATCATTTTTATTAATTGACATGTCCTCTAACTAGATACATAAAAAAAACCGACTTTAGGAGCTCTAATCCCAAAGAAAACGACTAAAAGCCAAAAAATAAAGGATTTTTAAAAATAATCTTTAAAATTTAATATCTCCATAACGGTTAAGTTTCGGACATTTTATTTCAGAATGAAATACATCGGAAATAATCTGAATAATAACATCCTTTAATATTCAGTACAACTTTCCCTGTAACCCTGTATATGTGTAATTATTTAGAATCATCTGTATTTAAGTAACTACTTAATTGTAATGAAAATAAACTGTTTTGTTTTATATTATAATTATGTGGGCTGTTTTTTCAATAGCCAGATAACTTCTATTTGAAGAATAAAAATGGCGGTTTGACAGCTCATCTATAGAAAATAATATGTCAAACTGCTATTTTTATTCCTCAGATAAAAGTTATCTGACCATTGAAAAAACAGCCCTGTTAAACTATTTATTTTAGCTTAGAGCTAGACACATCTTACTATATAAAATTATAAACGCGAAAGTTTGTATGGATGTACGTTACTCTTTCACGCAAAAACTACTGAATGTATTTTAATAAAACTTTACAATAAAACAATATTCATGAAGATTATATTGTATATTCTATCACCACACGACTGAATCCAGCTAGTATTTAATATAGGCGTAACCACAAACTATTGTTTATTTTATTCAAGAAAAATTTCATATCTAGAAAACAAGATTCCCTCCTAAGCTCATTTCCATATTCCTTACAAAGGAACTCTCATTTCGTATGAGTGTCGGGAATACAATTTTTCCCAAAACGTGTTCTGAATTTCATTTTTCTAGAAGTTTCGTTATTACATACAAAACGTGCTTAGTTTTTTTATGTATACAAATGGTATTTATATGAATATTTTTCACTCTTGTCTTATTGAGGATTTTCTAGCTGGAAATTGGCTATGGTACTACTGTCGACCGCACGTTGGTGTATTTCCGTCAGTATAAGTTGACCTAGCCTAGAATAAAGTTACAATAGAATAAGGGGCCAGCTTAAACTGATTGTGTTACTACTGGCATCTTACGTAGGTACTTTCTTTGACAAATATTGGAGTTTTTGTGTGAGTATAATTCCCTGATATTGTTATACGTATTTATTTACTACTAGCTGCGCCCCGCGGTTTCACTCGTGTGGTGATAGAATATACAATATATTTTATGAATTGTAGCCTATGTGTTATTCTGTTATGTAAGCTATATTACTGTAAAGTTTCATTAAAATCCATTCGGTAGTTTTTGAGTGAAAGAGTAACAAACATCCATACAAACTTTCGTATTTAGAATACTAGTAAAATTTTAACTAACTATGTTCATCATAGTAATTAAAAACGACTAATTAAACTAAACGAATAACAAACTATTGTAAAAAGAGCATGACTTAGTACTATATTATTTGAAACCTATGTTTTACTTTAATGCATTTTGCTAGGTGTATTTGTGAAGTGAAGATAGTATTTTTCAGTTCTAGCTTTCAAAATTTAAGCCACGCCTACCTACTTGTTTAAAAGAACAATGTCATAACGAAGCTTAATCAGAACCCAGTTACCTGACTGTTTATAAAAATAACAGGCCGAGCAAAAAGCTGACAAAAACATGACAAAACACAAAGAAATATACATAATATTCAGACGCAGCAAGAGTAATGTTCAGATGTAGCAACAGTGCCCGGGCAGACACGGATTTACCTTAAATAGAGCTAAATTACTAACACAATGAATCATTGATAACATTTCTACTTACACATCAATGTTCTAATTGATTGAAGTTACGGCAAATTTAAGTACCTGCAATCCATTTCAAGCTATGTTACCGCGAATAACACAGACAAAAATCAAGAAAAGTTGACTGGCAGAGAATGACTTATGGCAGTCCGCCTATCTACACATACACACTATTGTAAATGAAGTTTAAATAAATAAATAAAAGAGCAGTTTTTCCATACTGATGTCATCATAGTCTTGAAACGTTGCAGTGCATGCACCACACAAACCTCTCTAGAACCGAATTTGTCGCCTCACTTCAAACAAATTCGGATCTACAGGGTAGATGTAGGGCACTAATATTGATGCCGATGGGCACCAAAGAAGTCTTCTTGAAAGTTTTCATTCTTCGAGAATATTCTGGAAACAGAAGAATTTGTTTGCACATATTTTTACAGTTTAAGGATTACCGCACGAGGTGTTTTTTGGAGTGAGCAGTTTATATAATTTAATACTAGCTGCACCCCGCTTCTCAGGTCTCCTTATTAATTAGGGGTATGAAAATGCTTATATGCATAAAATTTCATACTAATCGGTCCAGCCGCTTCGAAGGTGTTTGGTAAATAACAACGCGACACGAGAATTTTATATTTTAGATATAATTTTAGCTAAAATCTACTTTATAATAATATTATAAATGCGAATGTTTGTTACTCTTTTACGTCAAAACGGCTGATCGGATCTTGAAGAAATTTACCGCACAGTTAGATTATAATTAAATAACACATAGGATACTTTTTATCGATCATCACGCGAGCAAAACCACGAGCGCCAGCTAGTGTTTGCATAATACTTAGGCGCTTCTAGAAATGAAATTACTTCAAGAGGAGACATTACTTAACAAATTAACTTGCAATCATCATTAATGCTCGTGAAATGATATAAACTTATGTTCCTTGTACATTTATAAATAAAAAAAACGATGGTTAGCTCGTGCTTGTATTTCCTATACAGAATTAGTTAAGTTTTATAGTGCAAATCCACGAACGAACTCTGAGAAAATGGCTAGGTAATGATATATTTTACTGCTATGCCATTGCAATCTTCCACCCAATATTATTTACTTGAATAATTATTTCTCTTGCAAGTTAAGCAGCTTATTCAAATTAAAATAACTAATTATGCTGATGGATACTCATTTGACTAAATAACAGGTAATATTCTAGTACCCAATGATCACGTGTTTGTGTACTTTTACTGTGGATTTTGCAAGAGTTTACATTAAGAGATAGTCATCTTGTAATATGGGAAAGATAAATCTGCGACGATTTCTGCTGGCTACATTAGTATTGAAAATATTTAAAAAGAATGATGTATGAGTGTTGAAACTAAAAGGGAATTAATCCAAGAATGAACTACAGCTAATAGGATATGATTGAAATTGACCAAAATGTGGTCGACGGTAAATATGTTCTTACCGTCTTCGAATTTCAAATAGTGACAAAATAATATTCCATTGCCATAATTTGCCGATCGCCGTATTTTTAGTTATGTACATTTCTTCGAGCGCTACCTAAGAATAGATATGAGAATACTTTCAGGGTTCCGTACCTCAGAAGCAAAAAAGGGAACCCTTATTGGATCTTTTGTTGTTGTACGTCTGTCTGTCTGTTAAGACCCTTTGTCTCGGGGATGCGTGAAGGTATTGAGTTCATATTAAAACCATGTAAGTACTAAACTCACACAGTCCTTTTGAGCTGTGACTGTTTATGTCGCAAATCTATACGGAACTCTCGGTGCGTGAGTCTGAATCGGTCTTGTTGGAAATTTTCTTTTTACTTAACATGGGATATAAATTTAGTAGGTGTAAAATTAAGAGCATTAATTAAAACTTCTCTGATTTCAAAAACATTGATGTTGTCAGAACGCTCGCAGTCCGCGCCGTGCCCTCCGTCTTCATTTGCACCTGAAATATAAACAAAATAACGTTTAAATACTTGGAAACATACATCACAATTTCAAATTGCCTTTAAAACGAACAAATCATTAAAAAAAATACGCAACATTTTAAACTTAACGTCAAAACACACATCCATCAAAATAAATAGTGTTGTCAAACCACGATAGATTTTATCGATTACAATATCATCGTATGGTGGCGTTGTCACCTACACAATTGGATTCCATAATAAGCGTGTAACAGAAGCCGAGTGTCGTAATCGATCATCGTAATTGCGCTGTTAATCTATAGACAAGAGTAAGGTAAACGTCACAGACAGGCAAGGACATTAGTGTTTGAACAGCCTTATACTGTCTGAGGATGAATAATAGCTTAGTGTTCGTGGCTGAAAGTCAAGAGAGGGAAAGTTGTGACAAAAACTTCTGTTACGTAGTTATTTTACACATCAACGGAAGGAACTTGTTAACAGGGACTCATTTTAGATGGTGCATGTTAATCAATACAAATACGACTCGCTTGTTTTTACACACGTAATATCGTTTCGCGAATATTGCATCACGTTGACTCACAAAAACTTGGAGCAAACTTTAGTGAATCACTAAGATAATATTAACCGGTTTATGGAATACTTAAACTGGTGGTCCAGATGTAACGGTAACTTTTAATATTCAAATTAGAATCGTCCTCCAAAGATTATTTTTTATATAGAGGGGTTTACCTACGAGTTTTATGCAATATTTTATTGCTCGATTAATATCCGCTCGTAATCACTACCCGGGACGTCGATAATGTCGACATCGTTTCTATATTTAATCACTGTTCATCGAACTTTAAGTAATCAGCGCGTCACTACGTCTGCGGCCCGCGAATTCGTTGGTTGATTCGCCAACCTTGGTGTAACGAGGTCGCCATCCGCCCGGCGGCGGCGCGGCGGTGGCAAGTGGGTCAGGGGACGCGCATGCGCTCCGGACGCGAGCAATGAGCGCCGCCCCCGCCCTCGAATGAATGGCCCGGACCCCCCACTTTAGAGCATCCAGCCAATATAACCTGACCTCCCCTTCCTAGGATCCTATTTACGATGACAGCATGATTTGGGGTGGCTGAAAGGCTGGAAGAGCTCTGGCTAGCCTGGTTTTTACTCCCAGCAGCTGTTGTACAAATCTGTTGAGCGCTCAGCCCACTAGTTGCTAAGCGAATCTTGGGATGTTTGATTTTGTCTATTGTATGTGTAGGCATTTCATTATGGCTACTACACAGTACGCCTACTGATAAACATGAAAGGCTAAGATTGATGCTTTATCCGGTGTGAATTATTCAATGTAAGGATATTCAATAGTATGATTGCCTATCTGATAAAATGATCCAAGCTTGAATACATAATCAGTCTACATTATGTACTCATTCTATTGCTCATCGTACATTAAGTGCGATACATAATTTATCGCTTGTCTTGTCTCGCATTTGCACCCAAGAACCAACCCGAACAGATCCTTCCTAACTATTGTAAATGTCTGTAATTTCATTTCACTCTACATTTTCATTCCCAATAATCAGAATTTCTTTCGAACAAACACAATCTTGTTTCCTTTCATAGCTCTCAACATAAGAATAATTTATGGCCGCAGAAAACTTTTCTCAGTTCTTTTATGTACGTTATTTCCATTTTTATTCTAGAATGGTATTACATAAAGCTACTAAATTTTTATGAAAGAAACCTCTACGCTGACATATTTTTATTCGTGTTGTTGGGACATTTTTAAAGAGCAAAGAAAATACAAAGTTAGAAAAGTAATTTTCTGTCTTTACATACATACATTATCATTACATTACTGGGACTAGGAAATTAAAAAAAAATATTGGCTCTTTCGGCTATATTTTAGTATTTTGGTTTTTAGCGAACTGAGAAATGGTTATATCGTTATTGATTGTAAAAAAAAACTAACAACACACCAATTGTGTATGTTGTGTATAGGGTGGCTTTATAGCTTGCCTGTATTTATTGATAGATATGAGACACCTCGTGTCCAGCAATACATTATTTTGATAAAAACATTCTGTTGGAATTGGAAGAAATGAGAAACAGAATTCCAAATAAAATGTTTTGGAGAACAATTGAAAAGGACGTCTGTGAAATAAATGAAAAAAGGCCAAGATTTATACAACGGATTCAACTACATTTTGTAGTCGTTAACATAAATTTATACATAAATTTCTTGCGCTCTAAATGCGAAGCTGTATAATACATTTCAACCCTAGAAGCCTGCACTGGTGACCTAGTTCTGTCAAATAAATCTAACTTAGCGAACGCTTAACTCTATAGTTGAATTTATGAACCGAAATGTTGAATTAATTAAACGAGAAAATGGAAAACTCACCGTTGAAATCCGAAAGCAGACAAGAACTGAATTGATGGTAGAATATTTTCGAGAGAATATTTCAAAAGTGATGTTGGAGAAAAACACAACAGAACACGATGTGTGCACAACGAGAGACGATCTCGGTATGATGAGTTCCTGTACAACGAAGCGCTTGAAACTATTGGTGATGAAAACTATTAGTACGCCACTAATTGTACGGCAGCCTACATATGCGGCGGTAATTGGCCCATTTACACATTTCGTTAGTCCGGCGTGCATAATTGTTGCCTGTTTACATGGGAGATGATACGAATGTACCAACCACGAATGGTAAAAAAATTTCAAGGCACTCCAAACGGTATGAATACAAGGTGGTAATAGGCAAATTAGAAATTGTTCTTATTTGTCAATTAACACTTCTGATAGCTAACGTTCTGTGTTTATACATTGTGAAAGACTTGTGGAGTCATCCAATCAGTTCGTTTAATTGAATTTCTATAATTTCCTCTAAAGATATAAGTCGAGCGCTTTCTTAAAACTACGTGGTAATTGTTACTGTTCAAGGAATATTTCGAAAACAAGACTTACCGCATACCGAAAAACACTAAGGTTAATTTATTCATTACAACACGATTGAGTAATTATGTAAATATTGCTTACCTAAAAGATTTTACTTAAATAATCGAAATAACCATGAACTGCGGTCAAACGTTAACAGTTACAAATATAAATTTAATAATACATTCATGCATGTGGGTGATCGGTTTATCATTTGCATATCTACCGTTGAATATGTTAAAGACAAGACAATAAGGAGGTAGTAACTGAGTTAGATAATAATGTATTAACAATAGTGTTTGAATAGTTAAGGCTTGGTGACAGACAAAAGCGTCTGGTAGCATTCAAATTTCAAATCATAGATGCAGAAAGATAAATCAATGTACTTGATAGACAAACATAAGCATTGTGATCGAGGATTTGCTTGCAGATTCAATTGAAATGGAAGACGCATACTTAGATGGTGACAATCATATCAATTGATGTAAGTCAAAGACCCTGATGGAACTAATCGTCTCCATAATATTATCTGTGAAACCTATTTTACAACTATCGATTTATAAGTCTCTTTAGAAGAGACAATAGAAACTGTGTCAGAAACTGAATATTCCAAAGTTGTAGAACATTTTTCAATATCACGTCCAAAAATACCAGAGGCAATGACTAATGCAGCGTAGTTATAGTGCTAATAAATACCGACCCAGAAAGTTTGTTCGAACAAACAATTAACGGGAACGCTTTGTTACATCTTTTAGAGCCGAACACATTGGATCTATTGTTTGAGCATCTTCACCTTTTATAGGCTCTATGAGTTTTTTTGAAACATCTTTATTTGTCCTAAGTACCTGAGATGGAACATCAAAAACGGATGCCGATTTTATTGGTGCCAATATATTGGTACCTTCATTTTAGTTTTGCGTACCTAGTTGATAAAAAATATGTAGCTGTAGAAAAATTTTAGAGACTACTTATATCAAGAAAAACAAACAACAATCATACTTCCAAATATCTGAAGAAATTTTAAGAACTAAAATGAATGATTCAATGAATGTAACATATTCCCAAGAAGTGGGAATGATATGAGATTGGCACTACACCTATGAACATAGTCGTATGAGGCAATAACAATATACCAGACTTATGGAAATGAAATTCATACAACAATACACTAAATCACAAAAATATCATCACAGTTTCCACCACATCTAATAACGGAAGCAGACAATTGCCCATAAAATGTATAGCTAGTTAAACATGTCCTTTGGCTCGCGGCCAGAATGTCTGCGAACTTAAACATTGCCCGAAACAATTTTATCAAAACTCATCCACAAAGTGTAATTAAAGGAGATACTATATTTTGTACTTACACTTTCAAGAAGCGATTTTTCTCCCAGCTCTTCTTGCACGACGCCATCTGAAACGATTTCCACATAAAACATTAATATTTATCACAAATATTATGTCAGAAGATGAAAGCACTGCAGCGTAATTCAATGTAGCAGGAATTACAAAAAGCTTCCTCTGATGGAAACCGACCTTGTTCATCCTGCTTGATACGCGCCAAACTGGCGTTGACTTGACAGTCCCGCCAAATATGGCTGCCGCTCGTGTGGGAAGCGGAAATACACGAATTACTACGAGCCAGAAAGGATAGAACAATCTGTGCGCGCGTGCAAAAAAGAGACGGACGACAGGTCCTGGCTGTTCGAACTTTTAGAAAGAGATAACGATATGCGATTTGACAGGAGTGCGAAAGGATAAGAATCTCATCTAAACGGTTTTTAGGGTGGAGCTGTCTGGACTTTTGGGTCGGCGGGACGCGCAGATGGCAACAAAAAGGGACCAGTCGGGACTAAAATTTGGGCATAAATCGAACGACATTTTTGCCACATTGCTCCGAGGCCTTCCATCGTCTCGGGAATGAACAGAAACGTTTAGTCCTTACGTTATTATTCTTACAATTTTTGTTAAAATAATGTAATTTTAAACCCAATTATTTAACTGGAGTAATTAAAAATCTCATTAGTCTTTTTACTCAGTTAAATTTTTACAATTTGTTATTTTTATTACTTAACCGGAATTCTTTTCTAGTATGATTATTTTAACATGTGGATATGTTTGTTCTAACAAAACACGTTTCGCATAACAGAATTAGCTGTATTCAAGTCACGGGGTCACTGACTCGGGATTTATTGTTGGTTTCCTGCCGTTTTATTAAACTTCATATTTTTCCTAAACACGAGTTCGCCGACCAAATGTGTCTTCCGCTTTCTATTTGTTCATACTATCATTGTTGTTCTATTTTAGAGGTAAAGTACTATGAGCAGTTTTAAGTACGACATGCACGATCAGTTACATCATTTTTAGTTGGAGCTGTCTCGTTAATATAAACTTTAATTCCGAGATGTAAAGTCTATAGTTTCTTGAACATTGACATGAAAAAATACGCGCACGGACAAATGTTATTGAGATTGCATCAGGAGTATCGCCTTAGCTGGATCGAAGTATTTTATTTTTAACCGTGATGTATGACCGTATACTTCGCTCACGTCTTTGCCTTATTGATCAACAGACCCTTTAGGGGCACCTGTGAGTAATTTGTTTGGTCTAGTTGACAGGATACTTGATGAACAAACTTCTTTTGCTACGTAAAAAGATCTTTATATAGCCTGAATTTGGCAGAAATATGATAATCCAATATAAGATATCCAAGGCAATAGAGAAGCAAATAATTATAAGTAGAATAGTTAACATCAAAGACTTACTCAACATAGCAATGACAAAAAACTAAGTAGTCATTGCAATTCATAGAAATGAATACATGGAATAATTAATAAAAATAAAAAATAATAAAAACGACAAGTATGTTGCTTAACCTCCTGAATGTGGTCGGTTATGGTTTATTGAAACATAATTCATCTAATATCAACCTCAAGGTATGTTTTGGTTCTACATATTAAGGTATCATATCCATTGAAGCATTCCAGCATTCTATTACTGTTATAGATAAAATATTTCAATCAAGTTGAAGTATTTTGATTAGTAGCTCTAAATCTGTCTCTTGGCAAAGACTTTTATAGTAGGTACTGCTTGAATATTAACATTAAATATATCTTGAAGTTAAATGTTTACGGCACTTTCGCGTGCCAAGAGTTGTCTATAATGTGTGAGAACCATGACAGGTTTCAGATTTGAGTCATGCTAATATTTAGACTAGCGTAAGGATTGAAATGATTATAGAAAAAGCATAAACTGTATTAAACGACGTACTTAATTTTAAGTTCAGAAGGATAAATATCAGGATGAGTAAAATGGTATCTTTAATACTAGTGGCTGTACTAATGAGCACACTTATCTGAATGGGACTATAGTAGTAAGCGATGCCCACATTCCTGTCATTATGACGACTTTAGACTTTTTACAAGCAAGAGGGTCTAATTGTGCAAATGCAGACATAATGTCAATCAACAACCTGGCCTCAATTAATGGCATACAACTATAGCACCTTCACAAATTGCTGTGTATCGTTAAAAAGACAAAAACCAGTAATTACTATATTTGATACCTGTAATATGTTCTAGTACAATAATAATTCGAATCGCACTTCATAAACTGGTTTCATTTTGCCGTTTACCTACACTATAAGCCATCGCTGTACGTTTTTGCAATCGAACAAGTTTGTAACACGAGCTTAGCTATCGATAATCGATCCATATGTATTAGGCTTTATCAATATACTGTATAATTGATCGATAATCGTTTGAGTATTAATTAAATACCAGGTTTAAATAAGTCATCGGCAGTGCAGTGATCTTGTTTATGACTGACAAGTGTTTCTTCGCCGTCAGAAGTATTTCTTTGAGCAAAAGGAAACATCTGCTGCATGTAATCATTTCCTTGTGCTAGATAACGCGTGAGCTAGACACGATGTTATCCTACCTACAAGACCGAATCCCTGACGCCTCCTATTGGCTGCTACAGTTTGCATCAGCCCGCCGGATTGGGCGACGCACCTGCGCAATGGTGCTGTCAAGAGCGTCTGCCCTGTGTGAAGTTGTACTACGCTCATCTATATTTCAAGTAGCTACATCAAGTATGGATACTTGAAATTCAGAGTCTCGCATGAATATTGTAGCTTTAATACTGTAGAATTTTATACTAACTTCAAAAATGGTAGTATCCAGTTTATGCTTTGCTATTTTTTTATATTTGGTGCCAGGAAAATAATGTGAGCATGTTTCTTGTAAAATTTCGTCGAATAAAACTACATGGGTTCTAAAAAGATAAGATTAACGATTATTATGTTAACCTGGTTTACGTTAAACTTAATATCGTAGATAAGAGATTAAGGCAACGGAAGCTGCCGCACACTGTGTTTGCATTCACATTATAATATCGTATCAACTGAGATTAAGGCTGTATAGTATGTCACCTGTAGCCGGTAGGTAGCTGATAAATCTTTATTTGATTAAGATAAGGATGCAGAGTGAAATACTATTTTAGATAGGTACATTTTAAACGCAAAGATACGAGACCACAAAGATTTTCAACTCGTAAATGAACGCAAACAACAGAAACCGTCACGGAAAATTTTTTGGACCATTAATTTTGACTCCATTTTGTAATTAAGTTCGGATGTTACGGATCGCACCTTGAGATAAACAAAGAAATTTCAAGGGACTCGAAAAATACATTATCTTTATTTTCCTGTTACGGGTAAATAAGGCTTAAGATGCCTGCTTATTTTATGTCGTTTGTGGCAAATAACACGATGTTAGGCCGACGCAATGATAGTAAAAATATCCCATCTTCTAAACGATTTCTGAATACCATTGGACCTGCAATTATTTCTGATATTAATAACTGCTCCAAAAACAGGAAAGATACCGCACTTATAGAGACCAGAAATATGGTGAGTAGATTCCAGAGTCATTATTGGTCGTCGGTAATTACGTCGATATCGATCGTTCGTATCTACTAATGCCATGCATTTATTTCTACCATCAGTTTGTTTTCTCGATAAAAACATATTTTGACATCGATGACTTCCGAACAACGAGGCGTGCCGATTTTATCGATCGGCATCGTCGAAGCACCTCGCATTGCCCGCAAGCTTCAAATTTTGCGCGAATGTAGACGAGATTTCGAGATGAAATAGGAATTCACTGGTATACGTTATGGAAATGGTCTTGGCTCGTATTGAAATATTTTATTAGGATGAAACGAAATGCGGAGTTCTTAGTCAAAATTTTATTTTCAATACACTACGATTGAGTTCAACATGCAATGTTTTTTACACACATCCTTTTTCTCATTTTTTGTCTGGTGTTGCCACAGAAACCAATAAACTACTATTCAATTCCCTATGTCGGGTAGTTTTAGGTAGGTACACCAGGGAGGCGCATGTTTTTAAGGCCTTGATATTTAATGAAAATTAAAGTAGAGTTCATCAACAGAATATCATAAGTAAACATGATTACTTATTAAATAATTTGCTTATACCATTTATTTGATTTTTAAATTGAAAATATGAATTTATTATGTTTAATATTAGGCTGTTTAGCAGCTTCATACATCATCATCAACAAGAGAAGGCAAAAGCGTGGGGATAAAAAATAAAACAAAGTTAAATGTATGTGTCAGTTAGCGGAATTTTGAAACGTTCTAATTATGATGATCACTTTGTAATCAACATTCGATTTCAGAATCTAACGATGACTACGTAGATAAAGCAATGATCTAAATCTAAATTTACTCCGATTTTATTATGAATTTTGAGTAAAACTAAAAATGCATGGACTCGTACACTTTAATGATATTAAAGGAAGTCATTTAAAATTCATCACGCAATTCCAGTACCTTCCCATTTTAAAGCTACGCAGCTCCAAGACTAAATAAAAGTTGCATGGAGCCGACGATAAACCGACGATTTTTATAATAAAATATTTAGGGACTGTAAAACCCAGGCATGATAAGTCAAACAGAAAATATCCTCGTAGACACGCAATCCTTGAGAACATTATTATTTATTTACAGGGCTGTTTATGAACTCGGGAACTTTTAATGACAATGAAAATAACTTACGTTGGTAATAAAAATACATTAATTCTTATCCAAGTTTGTCACGCAACTTTTCCTGCGACGATCGCTGAGTTTCTTTCGGAAGTGCTTGAAAACTTTGCAGGTGCAAGTTTTAACGCAGATGTTTTGAAAAAATATGATATACGAGTGTAAGTACCCGTATAGGTATATACTGGTTGGTTTTTGTTTAAAGTACGCTGTTGTACTCCATAAAGGTACGGTACGGTATATGTTTTTGAAGTCAGTGTCGGTAAATATGCTTAGAGATAATCGGTTTCGATGTCTTTTTAAGTACGGTCCTTCGAACATTACGACTTGATAGAGGATATTGAATTTGAAACTGACGTAACGTTTATATTGCTGCTATTATTTTTATGTAAATACAGACACGAGTTACAGACAAAATGTAAGTACTCGTTGGCTTCCATGACACCTAGTCATAAAGCTAAACGATTCAAGGCACGTAGGTCTGAGTTTGAACGATTGAATTTTTATTTGCGTGTTTGTCTATTGAGAACATAGATTCAGTAGAAACTTAGTTTATCTTTTTTCCATTCATTGTTCTTTTTGACGACACGGTTGGCACAGTGGCTAAGCGTTTGACTGCTGCGCTACGTGTCGCGGGTTCAATCCCCGTACGAACAAATATCCGATGACCTACAGATAGTTGTTCCGGGTCTGGCTGTTTGTGTATGTGAGTTTAAATGTTTGTAAACGCACCCAGGTTACAGGGGAAATTCCTAGTGTGGGGCAACGTTTTTATGTTCTTAAGACTTCTACTTCATATCACAAGCTTGAAAAAGGCCGTGTCAGTTAACCCTCGCGCTGCAATGGATCATTTTAATAATAGAACAAACAAGATCGTTATTAATAAAATTGCGGAAAAAAAACAAATCTTAATAAAAAACGGAACGGAAACGTTTTATTATTTGTTAAACGTCGCATTCGTATACAAAACCCATTACTAATAATAAAAACGTACCCAACTTTATGAAAATATACTCAGATTACATGCAAGCAACACGAAGCTAATTTTTATTTGTTATTTTCTACGGCGGCAAAAATGCGGTGTTTTTAATAATTGCATAATAATTCACGGGCGGGGAAAAACGTAGCATGATTTAAATTTAGTGGTATTTTTACAGTTTCAGAGTGTGATGTTACTTGTTCACAAAATAGAGAAGGAAATAACCAAGTGTTTGTGGTGGCGATTACCCGGGTATAATGGCGCAAGGAAGGTGGAACATTTGTGGTTGTTTTGGCAAGTAGTTAAGCAGTCTGAGTGATTAAAACCTGAGGAGCTGTTTAAGCCTCGGAAGCCTTTGTCCGTTTACCGACTTGTTATCTAGTTACACATAGAACTGTCTACCTACGAGGGTGATTTAGTTTATGTGTTGAAGCTAATGGAAGGTGCTTCACGATTTAGTTGTTTCATTTCCACAAGAATTTGTTCGGTAGTTTTTTACTCTGTGTGTTATATACCTAATTGCCGTATATTTACTTTTTTATAGTTAATATAAGATAAGAAAATAATGACGTGGTTTTTTTCTTTGCTTATCCAAATATCTAGTTCAATTACAAAAAATACAGTGAACTTTTCAAACGACAGTGCCATTTCACAAAACAAGAAACCAACCAATAAAACGTACTTATCAAATGCCACGACAATGGGCGTTGAAGAGAAAGGTCAAACCTTTTTTGATTTCACGCATTAACATGCATAAAATGAGAAATCAGAATATTATCAGTGTACCACCAATTCCGCACATGCGTACAACTCGCGCCGATATCGACGAGGGACGAGCGTCAGGCGACGCGCGCAGGCTCCCTGCCCCGATAACGTAAATAATACAATAAAAATAATACAATCCCACTCGATTTGAATGTCTTCTGTTCTCCGTAGCTACAGAGTCAGCTTGATGGACTGTTATAGCAGCCCTCGATACGAGATTTTGTTGCGACTATAAGGCGTTTTTACGACGACAATATAATTGATGGACTGACCTCGTCGCGACGAAAACGGGTGTTTGTTTCAATATTGACAAGGGAAAATTTAATGGATTGGTAATTGTGTAAATTAAGTGGTGATTTGATGACTGGCACGTCTAAAGAAAAATGGACTCTAAAAAAAAATTAACAAGAACTCCATTTTTTATTATTTATTATTGATAAAATAGAGTTCAATTTCCCTCCATAAAAATAAGCTACAAAAACAAAATCTTAGTTAATTATTTGCGTACCTACTCCATAAGATTCAAAAGACGTAGAACAAGACCAGACCGGACTATGGGTGGTTATGCGAAAATACGAATGTAAATGAAATATAAACGCAAGCTATAGTTTTTTCTCGGAACCGTTAACCCTTAAGAAATGCAATTTGTTCCACGCACTTCGAAACAGATGCGTTTCGAATCATTTCACCGTCCGGCTGCAGTGGACGAGTTAAATGTCAAAGTAACAACTCATTCCTTGCTTTATGTTTCGGCCTTTTCCAATCAATATTAAAATACGACATTAGCATAATATAATAACGGTAATAATTAAACATAAAAATATTATCGACAAATTAAATAAAACAAAATAACGATAAATTCGCGGCCATTTTAAAACAACTTCAAAATTATAACTCTAAATCACGCAAAGAAAATTAGATCAAACAGCCGTGAAATTGATAATAATTACAACAAATAAATAATTCTAAATTCAAACGGCGATATCGCGAGGTTGGTGTAGAAAAATTCAAAATTTTGCTTACCGGTAGGGAGGCGCATGGGGCAGCTGCGCGGTGCGAAGTGCGAGCGGCGACACAAGCCTACTACGTCACCCCTCCCCCCGCAGCCCCGCCCTACTCCTTACTCCTCACAGATTTGTCTACACAACCCCTCGCTACCGGAGTTAACAGGCTCTAGATCTAATAATACCTATTAATTACCCTTTATTAAGCTTGCTTGTGTCTACTTTCCGGCCATTAGCAACAATATGAGCAAAAATAAATAAATGACTGTACCTTAGGACCAATTTCACTAGATCCATGTGTACATTAACAAAAAAATAATTTAAAAAATATGGATGAAAATGATCTGCCATGTTATTTAAAATGAAGCCACTCAAAATGGGCCTCAGAAAAATCTTTTATCTTAACGTTTTTACAGCACTAGGTTAGAAAAAAAACGTTAGGTGAGTCGGTAAAATTACGAAACATGACTATGTACTACAAAGATGTACAAACAAAAGTAAAATGCGTGCTTACCTATCGACAGTGAAACCGTTAACGTGGGACGCGTGTCGTGACGTAACCGAGCCTGCCGGTTCCGGAGGACGGGTTCACATGGCCTAACCTTTAACGAACGATTATTATTATTTAAAAAGAGAACATACTACATGTCTGTCAGTTCGAGACTTTAAAAGCTTGTTTGTGACAAAAGGAGGTTATTTTTTCTTTATTTGTTTAGAGACTTTTGACAAAAGGAGTTGAAATTGAATTTTTCTATCGTAACAGAAATATTCTAAACACACTTTTTGGCTTTTAATGATATCTGGAAAGTTTCGTTCTTTATTAATAGTTTTATTAAAATTATGCAACATATTATTATTATTATCGATGCTACACTGTTTTGACTAACACAGGTTTTAAGCATTTTGTATTACTAACGAAATTATGGACGACTAGCTGCGCCCCGCGGTTTCGCCCGCGTGATGATAAAAAAGTATTCTATTTCTTATTCCAGACTATTACATCAAGATCCGTTGAGTAGTATTTTCGTGAAAGAGGATCAATCAAACATACATCTATACTTACAAACTTTTGCATTTATAATATTAGTAGGAAATAGTAGGATGTCTGAAATAAATGTTTTGAATAAAAAAAATAGGAATTCTTGAATAGTGTAGTGTAGGTAGTGTGTAGTAACATACAATATTTAAAATTCATAGGTTATGAAATCGACAATGTGATGACAAATTGATTCAATAGACTATTACGTATTCTGATGTAGGTAATACTATGTGTGGCGCCTATAAAACCCGTCTCAGCTTTTTGCTCCCTTCCGATAAGGTAAGAAAGTGTGCTTTTTAACAGCCGACATCCTTTTTGTTTAAGGCAGAGTGAATCACATTATTTGAGCTTTGAATTAAAAAGATCCTGCAACTAGTGTAATGTTTGTGTTCATTCAAAGTGCAAAACAGCCCCAAAAGGCAATTATTAAAAAAAAAAAAAACAAATGACAATGTTAATTCTCCAGAGACGGCTCCAGTCGGTGCCTTTACCTAACAATAGCGCCATTCCATGACATCTCAATGTCATTTAATAAAATATATTTCAAGTGAAATGCATTCTATGCAAATCCTTTGTCTTTTTGAATATAAAATCTAATTACCGTTTTTGTCGGCACAGTGCGTGCGACAAAACTGTCGCAGTACAAGAATTTACATTCTAAACGGCGCTTATCCATCGTGACACGTCCGTCCGGTGTCTATGTCCAACTAACAAGACGCCATATGGCGTTCACGGGCGAATGACTCAATACATTTTTGTATGTAACTCTTTGTAACCGTTGGTGCGTGCGATTTTATGCGTTTATACCATTGCGATTAGGTAATGTATTATAAATTTATTACTTATGGTACAGCTTGCCCTTAATTCTTGGATATGGGTTGCGGGTTTCGACATGACGGCTGGTTTGAATTTTAAATTTTGATTCGAGTGGCGATTATTTTTTAATTTGATGTATGGGAGGTCGGTTGTCAATTTATTAGACTTTTAGTATTAGGTACTTATGTTACTTTTAGTATTATTATGCCTGTATTACTATTGTATCCTAGCTATCCTATTAATTGATTTTGAAGATTTTAATATGGAAATTCTCTAAGAAATTCGCTATACGAATAAGAAAGTCAGGCGCATATGAGACTTAGCCCTAAAGGCCAATAACAGTTCGCCTGCCGGGGTTGCGGGTTGTTCGAAAGAGATAGGTACCGCGCCCCGAAACGTAAAGGGCGATAGAAGGAACATGGGTGGGTGGTTTTAGTCAGTACAAGTCTGACACTCCTCCCCGCTCCACCTAGGGCGGGGGAAGTTATTTGATAATTTCCCACCCGAAAAAAGAAAAAAAAGGCCAATAACAGCACCCATTAATTGATGATGTGATTCATTAAACTCAGGATTCCTTTAATGTATCAGGCACATTTTTTGAAGCGCTAATTGTGTGATTTATTTGCTTTGACGTCACGAAAAATTTAACCTACCGTACCTTCGTCATTCCGTGAACATTGACACATTGTCGTGAGAGCCTGTATTGTGATAATAAAACTAACTGTTTAACAAGGTACTGTGGTAGGTATGCGTATTACATTTTTATTGTTGCTAGTTAAAAAGTAAATTGAAATAAAATCAAAAGTTGGTACCATCTTTTTTTTTGTAATGTATAGTGCAGAAACTGCACTTAAATATTAAAACACCACTTTTCTAAAAAAAGACGAAAATAGGAAGTTGAAATTACCTCAAATAATTTTGATTAAATGTCTATGATTTAGCAGTTGAAGTGTAAAGTAAAATGTAAAGGTTGCGTAAAAAGTTAAAACAACTCAAAAATATTATGTTACAAACATTGCAGTACCCCATGTCACTCAACCCGAAGGATTATTTCGCTCGGACGCTCGCAGCCAATCCGACGTCACCCCTCCCCTTATTGGTGAATTTAAAAAAGGAATTTCAATTTAATTCGCTCCCCTCAAATATAGCTGACAGGCGGTGCTTTGCCGAGTGTTGTAGTCAAACAGATTATTGAGTGTTCTGTTTTTAAAAGTTTTTGTTGTTTAATTTATGAAAATACACACAATATTTTTTTTTGTTTTAGTGACATCTAATTATATTCTGTAGACTTTCTGAATAGCCAGTAAAATTCATTTTCATTTTCAACTAGAACTAGGTTTATACCTAATGAAAAAACCTAAATTCTTTGCGATAGACATAGAATACCTAATAAATCAAATCAAATCATTTATTTTGACTAGACCATTACAGGCACTTTTGAATGTCAAGAAACAAAATGAATCTACAGTCCCGGTCACAAAGCATAATATCTTGTGAATGTTATTCCAAAGTGTTGATCTCTATGGAGAAGAATGGGCAAGAAACTCCATGGACACTTTTTTAAATTATAATATTTTTACAAAATCGTATTTAAAATTAGTCTATTGCAAAATATATGTCTCACAATAACTTTTTATAATATTCCAATAATCATATGAATTAATCACATTTAAAGAGTCATTGTAGACTTAAAAAATCTGTAAAAGCTTCACGTGATAAATAGAATACGTCAGTTAACACATACCGAGTATACAGACTCCTTGGTGATAATACTACAGTACGGCCAACGAGAAGCGATACGAAAGGTCATTAACCTAAAGAACAACTGTGGCGTTGACAATCGAATATTTAGCTCTTTCCATCTTGTGCCTTTGTCGTAATGTCTCGTTCTCCCGGCAAAAACATGACAACGTTAAGACGGGTTCGCCAACATTCGGGCGGCCATTTTAGATGGGGTTTTAGCATGGGTTTTGTTTACATTTGGTATCGCTTCTCGTTGGCCGTAGTTATACATCCAAATTACGTAATATCTTCACATCAATACGTCATCTTAATAGGTAGGCCTAATACCTACCTATATTTTTATAGGCGCATGAGTCATCATCATGTCATAACTGTTGCTACTTGCTTCCATCTCAGGAGCAAACGAGATCACGCCCGGTAGAACATCTGTTTGTTAAATGTATTCATAGTTTACGTGTTTAAGCAGCTGATAGAAACCTAGCTATTAAGTATAATAAGTTTCTTCAAAATTTGAGGGACCATTAAAGTTGGTGAATTTTCCCTCCTATAAGGCATCTGTTTTTGTACCAAGTTTTGGAATTGTTTATAGTAAAATTATTTAATTCTACTATTTTAAATGCGAATATTTGTGAAGATGGATGGATGTATGAACATTTGTTACTTTTTCACGTCAAAACGACTGGACAGATCTTGATGAAATTTGGCGCTGAGGTAGATTATAGCTTGGAATAGCACAAAGAATATTATGATTTAATACTTTGCTTTTTTATGCTAAATTATGGTTGGATAAATTTTAATATTATATACATCGAAATTTGACTTTCCGGAGGCAAGCGTGTTAGAGGGAAGTAGATATTATTTTATCACAAAGGCCGAAGAATATAAAATTGTATTGTACTAAATTATTTGTTCATGCCTTTCCCGCATCCAACCTAATTTCCATTTTAATAAAAAGAACAAATATTGTTTCCTACTAAATAAAATATTAACGAAGCGCAACCTAGCTTGTAGCTAACAGGATTTGTTAAAAATGCCCCTACCATTGTTTCGCAAAGAATGTAACTCGCCCAGAAAGTGGGAGACAAAAATAATAATTATATGTTCTAAAATTTTATAAGTTTGTTTAAATAATTTGTTTAGCATATTTAAAACAAAAGTAAAATCCTTACTAATATTATAAAAGCGAAAGTGAGTTTGTTTGTTTGTTACCTCTTCACGCTTTAATGGCTAAACCGATTGTGAAGAATTTTGGTACATAGATAGTTGGGAACCAGGAGACGGATATATGCAAATTTATTAAAAAAAATTGGAGAAAGAGGGAATAAAAGGGAAAACTTAGCGTTGCTATTACAAATCAATAAGGCGCAAGGGGAACTGTGTTACCCCAAATTTAACGCGGGCGAAAGCTAGTTTAAATAATAGAATTCAGTATTTATAAGGCGTAATTACGTACGTCAATAATCTTAGAATAGTTCGAGAATAGAATTTTGAATGTTGAAATGTTTTCTATGCTGTACAAGCATAGATGAAAACCTTATTGCTTCAATTCTTTGAAAGAAGCAAAGGAATACCACAGATTAGAAGAAAGTAATCTTCAGAGAAAAATATATTTGCTGTTTCTTTGTTATTTTTGTCAACGTTTCTTTTGATAAGATTTTTAAATAACTAACAAAATTATTAAGTATTTTAATAGCTTAGATTTGTTTGACGCAGAAGTTGCTAACTCCATTTTATACTTAGTCATAATTACTCTTGTAGTCATAAAAACAGCTAATAAGTAAGTTTAACCCAATCATAATAAAACAAACAAAGCTATTTAATAATTATGAAGCATTTCTCGTGTAGGAATCTAAGAATGTTACATAATTTTATTAAGGAATCTCAATGACTTAATAATTTCTATAAGTAGCTTAACTAGAATTATGACCGTGAGACCGTTTGGCATATTTACACGAACTTTGTTGACCACAGATGGTGGTAAGACTAGCTAGCCTATCGTGGTACAGGGTTGCGATAGAATAAAAGACCAACTTATACTGGTTTTGATATGATTAACGTACGGCGTATCGTTGACAAAGATAATCATTCAAAGCCACAACCGAAGTATAAGCATAATCAATGCCTTTAATGTTACTATCGTTGGGCAGCTTGGTAGTAGAACTTATACCAGTGTGAGAGAGATGGTACTAGACATCCTGTATAGCTCTGTCTCTTTCCTTCACTGGAATCAGAACTGCACTAAGACGTCACAACCCATTTGCAACCCAGGAAATGTCCCTTTAATCCTAAAATCCGTGGTGAGTTCATAAATTGTCAAGTGCGGATCGTGAACTATGTTCTACCTTGAACAAAACATACAGAAATGCACGTTTAGCAATATGTTATAGATCAAAATAATGAGTTTCTTATTTGTAGTTATTTACTGATTTCCTATCCGCAAAAAAGGCTACGTGTTTGAGTAGCTCTACGACATACACTTCGTCATTACAAAATATTAAATACTGTAAAAAATCACAATCAAATTTTATAATGCCACCTGCCTTCTTAAACAGAAGGAACCAAACGTATTATTTCTAGAAACAAAGGGTGTCGTAGCGACTTGTGTTCGAGAACCCCTAGTAAGTCCGACCGTTACCCAAATGCGCAAGTCCGAGATCGGCGCAGGCGCAAAGGTGCCTTTGTGGCGGCCATCTTTTATTGCCCCTTTTTCGGGACGAACAAAAATATCCATTCATAGAAGTCAGGTATAAAAATGTTTTTGTTTGACTTTTAGAATGCAACCGTTCGGTTCGTCGCTATACGGGATTAGGAGGGTTTTGAACATGATCTAGTTTGGTTGACAAAGATTGTTTTGAAAATAGAACTTTTTGAAATTGGATTATGTACTATTGGTTGGGCTTGGGAGCCTATTAGAGTTTTTTTTTTAAGTTTAGAACATTCCGCAAGCTACAAAGAGTCTTGGTTAAAGCTAGTATGAGGCGCATGCGTATTACGTACCTATCACGCCTCATATTTGAGACAAAGGAAGATGATCAAGCATGGTCGTCATAATGCATAATAATGGGCTCCATTATCATTATAGGTACATGCCTACTATAATTGAGAACGCTTTTAGGATTCATGACGATGAGACAAAAAATGGGACGACAGGTCTGTAAAAAGATGATAGATCACTGAATTGATAGACTTTGTATATTATTGCCGTGCGATATAAATTTTTGATTCATCATCGCCGCAGCTATCAAAGGGTTAAAGAGAAACATCGATAAAAACACCGTCTTCCCTTTTTCGAGTAGTTAGTGCGTACATAGCGTACTGCCTGCCTGGAGCCTTTGAATTTTCTTTATATGCCGTGGCCGCAATAATCACGAGGAAAAACACCGTGGGGTAAACCGTTATGACCGATAACCGGAATTCTAAAACATGTGACATCTGGCATCTCTGTGAGAGGGGTATAGTCTTACAGTGATGTCCCACCTGTGAGGACGCCAGATTATGCTGTTAGACTTTAGTGGTCTATATGAAACGTTTTGTTACCTAGTATATATATTTTTGACTTTTTTTTACGAATGAGTAGGTACACGTATCGAATAACTTCCCCCGCTTTGGGCGGTAGCGGGGGGAGTGTCAAACTGACTAAAATTCACCCTTGTCCTTCTTTTGCTCTTTATGTTCCGGGGCCACAGTATCTCTTTCGAACAACCCGCAACCGCGGCAGAATATAATTATTTTAGGCCAATATTCTAAATATAACATCTGAAATGTTGTGCTAAATACATAAATACAAATGTAATATTTATATTGATTACCTATTTATATTGTAAACAATACACCATAAATGGCAAAAAACCTTAAAAAGTAGGTAGTAACCGCTTCTCAGACCTACCAAATATGCATATAAAATTTCATAATTTCATCAATATTGGTCAAGCTGTTTCAGAGGAGTATGGCAGTAAAAACTATGATTCGTGAATTTTAAATATAGGACGGAAGATTTTCGTCCTACTTAGGGACTTACACACATTATGTATTAGTAATAGTAGGCAAGTTAAATAAGTAAGTTTATATAAGAAATAAAAGTTACTCAACTTCATAAAAAAAAACTATTCACTGAGCTAACAATCCAGATTAGGCTTTTCCCGACACTGTTTTTGTCGCTCCTGGCATTTTATTTTATTGTTATAGAATTATATACATACCTAATAATAATTGATATTAAGTAATAAATAATATATTGCTGAACCAGTTTTTAAGGCAGTTGAGTTTAGGTAATAATCATCAGAATTTGAAAAAAAAATTTGAAATAAAATGCAACATTTTGTTTTTGTGTTGCCATTAAAGAACTAAGTTAAAGGTAAAAAAGATCCAGGTTGAAATCAATTTAAAACAAATATAGGTACGTACTAGGTGAACCTCTTTCCTTCTTTCAAATTTAGCTTGAATCAAAGTAGGAGTTATGAATGAAAACTACTTTTTCAGGAAATTACCTTAGTATCATTAGATATTTAACTAAACTATAGATGTGATAAAATATCTCATTAAAAATAACATATCAGTTTGTACGAATTGGTGTATGTGGCGGCGATGAACGCAGAGACATGGCATACAAACAAAACTAATATTCAAATTACTTACCAGATCGCAGAACCTGGTACAGCAACTGATGTCGGCCAAAATAGCCTAGGAAATGTCTCTAAAAACTATTTTCAAAACTCTCGACCGTTCGCTAAAATAAAAGCTTTTTGAATGAAAGCTCCCTCCGAGCTTGACAGCGAGACGGTACTGTTTTACCGACTTCAAGTTTATCAAACAGCGCCATCTAGTAGCGAGTAGTCTAACTCGGCCACCTAGCAATTAAGTAGGCCTATTAGACGGAAACATCAATAATCTTATAAGATTTTATGAATGAGTTTGAAAACTGAAATACCACGTTTATATACACTTGCGTTTACACATTTACACATTTTTCAAATCATGAGTTTACAACAAAGGGAATTAAATAGTGCGCTTACCTTTATCCGCAGTGCAGAATGCGTGTCTAAAGGGCACCTCCCGAAATACCGAATAATACTTATTGCCTTCATTTGTCAATACGAAACAAACTATGGGCAACTAGAATATCAAAAAGAAAACTTAAAATTCTCACTGAGAAACTTGTAATGATTTTTTTAACAGAAGCTCACAGATGCGGATTCTAATCAGAATTTTCCTAGCAATGAATGCACGAGGCGACATCTACGGAAAAATTCAAAACTACTCCCGTGATGTCACACTGCGATTCGTTTTAGTTTTAGTTTTCCACGCAAGATGGCGTTACTGTGTAGAGCTTAAGACAGCTAGTTGCTTTGGTATTTCCAAAGACTTTGAGGAGATGTCGCATTTTTAAGTTTGTCTTAAATTAATAAGCTGTTATTAATTATTTTTTGTAGGAAGAGATATTTTACCCAAATAATAATATCGTTCTGTTTCTTTTTTAAAAACCTTGCCCCACACTAGGAATTTCACCTGTATCGTGGACTTCTGTGCGGAGATCCAACACAAACAAAAGTTTCAATGGCTGATATCGAAATTGTGATGTTATTAAATTTCAATCACTATAATGACTTTATTTAATTATATTTTAATAGAGTTTTAAAAGAAATAAAATTACTAATAAGTAATACTAGATCAATTACATTTGCACGTAAATTTTCACAACAAAAAAAATTTTTCCCCATTTAAGCGTAGAAATGCCTAATGTTGAAGGCTCCGTTCTCCCCTTACATTATAAATATACGATAGGTAAATAACAAAATAATTAAAAATGTGTTTGTGTGTGTGAAGGTGTGTCTGTGTTAGTGTTTGAATCTGATATTATACTAAAAATGTTTAGCTTGATGTATCACCAGTTGCACGAATGTTAAGTACTTATTTAACCATGAGCATCTTTGCTGCCTTATCCAGACAAAAGGTCTTTCAATATCACATTAGGAAGGAGAAAAACCCAACCCATTTAAGGCTTGTTGTTTTAACACACCTACATATTTTTTACTTACCATCACAACTATTATCTCTTGTGTCCTATAAAGGTGATTCTATCATTAACCATAATGTACCAAGTTCAATAAAAAACACTTTTGTGTTACCTCTGTGCTGAGTCCAACAGTATGAGGCGATGATTGATGAGCAGTTCGCCCGATTGTATTCTTCTCCAATAATATTTTCTCAGTCTATTTGGAATGAATTTGTTCGTATAGAACGTTTTACTTCGACAGTTTTGGAAATTGATATTCTAGGAAGCTGTTTAGGGTTTATTTTAAATATGTAATGGACAGTTTTGTTTATCTTACTTACCAGTGATGTATTGTAGGCACTTGTTTTGATTTTTCTTATCTCATGCTTAGTTTTTTATAACTTCTTGAATTTGTCGCTGATGATTCAAATATCGAATCACTGATCTATTCCCGTATTTACAAATATTACGGTTCGGGAAGACGTATGTTTATACCGCTTGTTTATCTTTTTTTAGCATAACAAAATTGAAATCGAATTGAAGCATAATTATGTGAATACGAGGGCAGGATGCAGGGCTCCTTGTTGTCATTATTGAATCAATCAGTCAGTGCCCAATCAATTGACCGACAACACAACTTTACTAGAATACCCTGTCTTCCGTCTTTCCCTTCAAATCTAGTCTAGAAAATGAGTCGTGCAGTGGAGACTACATACAGGCGCTAGCACTACCGCTGAGTATGTCGAAATCTTGTGTGTTGATTCTGAGGTTGAGCTTTTTTTTTTATGAATGGCATCTCGTAGTTCAACCAAGGAGGTTGTCGTCTGCTTAACCGGGCGAATCCTGTGGGTGCCTTAAAAATTAAGACCTCCGGCCAGGGTAAAAATTTACAAACTAAGCGACTACACGCTAAGGGCACCCCCTGTGGGGTACGAGCCTCGGCTTAGGGCGTCGCTGAGGGACAGCAAGGGACAGGCTGGATCTGAGTGATATTATTTATGGACTATTTTAACTTACTGGCTCAGCAGCGCGGGCTGGCTCTTGCAAGGGACGGGTGGGGCAGTTACCGGGACGTCGCGACGGGCCTCGTCGGCGAGGACGGAATGACGGTGCTTTGCGTCTGAATTTTCGAAGAGTGCTAGTCTCCCTGCTGCTCTCTTGGAGCAGGGTTATAGCATCGTCAGGAGTGACGAGGGTAGGACGGGGACGACGAATTTTACTTATTTGAGGTTGAGCAAAGTGTTATTGGATTTTATATCAGCCCAGAGTCTGGATCTATGCAGAGTTAATGACAATAAGGTCGCTTTTATATATGACTTAAACATAACTTGCTAAACGAGGGTATCTAGGTGACCGTGTCCCGTACCGCTAACCAGGATTCCCACTCTCTTGACAAAGAGAAATGGAAAGAGATATAAAATATTGCAGAACTCTGTGTGTGTATAGCTCTACCTGAACCTTGGAGATATAGCCGTAATGTGTATGTTACTGAATCAGCTACCCTACTACGACGTCTTAAAGCAGTTCTTATTCCACTGAGGGAGAGAGACAAAGCTATACAGGGTGTCTAGCACCATCTCTTTCCCTCAGTGGAATAAGAACTGCTATAAGATGTCATGGTAGCCCTTCAGATCCTACAGCTTCTTATGCTATAAAATAAGTAGCAAAAATGTGAGAGCAACATTCGCTTTTTGTTGGTGAACCGCTTATAGAGTACATGTGCAATGTCATCAGACTGGGCTTCTCCTTTTAGTCCATAAACACAGTGACCCATATTTGATTCATACTCAATTCGTATACAAAAGTTCAATCAAGTAGTTAGTGATGTTTCAATAGCCACTGGGTTGCGTTCAAAGTGGACTCTTATTGTTCTGTGTTTCCTCTTGATTCTTGCAACTGTATCTGGAGTAAACTGCTCTCTTCAAGGCCTTGTTTATAAATATACTATAACCTGCCCTACTGGTGTGGTTCCAGTTGATTTTAGTTTTTAGGTTACAGAGCTTTTTAGGGCAGTATGTCCAGAAGTGCCACACAAGCAGAACCAAGTAGTTACTGTTTTTATATTAGTTAGTAGCGACACAGATTTTGATACCATTATTTGTTCAGCAGTCTCCTCCAATATAATAAGTTATCTTACACATGAAATTATTTATTTACTAGCTTTTGCCCGCGGCGCTTTTGCTCGCGTTAAATTCGGTGTAATACAGTTCCCCTTTCCTGATTTGCAGGCACCTGCTACTTGTAGTTTTTGCCCTAGCGCCTTATTTATTGTAATAGCAAAAGCTAACTTTTCTCTTTTTTCCCTCTTTCTCCCTCATTTCTCACTTTTTTAAAAATAGTTAGCCTATGTCCGACTCTAGGGTCGCAAATACCTCTAGGGTAACAAACAAACAAACACTTTCGCTTTTATAATATTAGTAAAGATGTTTTGTTATTTACTGCATCCACTACGTCACTTGTGGCGCTTAAAAATCCTTTATCATTTTTGCTTATAAACTTCAATTGGTTTCTCTACCTATATCAGATTATCAAGAAATCATCAAAGAATTCAAGCTAACGGTTAAAACAATCTCAAATCAGCATCCTTCAATATTCATTCAAGAAATCCTTTCAATTACTCATAAGTAAGGTGAAATCTTATCATTTCTGTCAAAACAGTGTCGCGGGTACATCGCGGTATGAAATATGATTCGCAACTTCGACACACCTAATGTGAGGTGTATCACGGTCTGTCCACTTGGGGGACAGCAGAACATTAATAATATTACTCATTGTAATACGACACGACTGATACCCATCTCCGGAGAAACCTTAATGCTTGTATCTTTAAAATTCTTTGGAAATTTCTTGGATGTTTTGAGTTTGTGGAAGATGAACTGGTTTTAAAAGTGGTTTTTCTAATTAATGTTATGGATAAATTCATAAAATTTATTAAAAACATCAACTTCTAAATCAGAAGTCTGACAAGAAGTCTTACCAATAGCCCGGATCTATTTAAGTCAAGAGGCAACATTTTTTTTTAAACCCAGTTTTTGATGGGAAGGTCAGATAGGCAGACAGTTCATGCAAAACACTGTTATCAAATGCATTCAAATAGTCAGTGAGGCAGATGACGAAATGTGATGAACTATGCATACAAATATGAATATGAACCACTTATTACTTATAGGCAAGGAAAGCAACGTAAAAAAAACTTGGCCCTAATGATCTGGAGCTGCAAGGACACACCAATGTGTTCAATGCATGAAAATATCAATGTGTTCATCCATACATTAATTCTAAGGTTCTTAGGCACGTTTGCTAATAACCGAATGATTACAAAACTTTGTGACAAAAAATGGAACCTCTTAATTAAAATGTAGTCATGAGTTAACATTTTGAAATAAGGCCCACATGTACCTCTTATCACTTGATGAGTTAAAACTTAGTTTTATATTTGTTGATCGTCTTGAGAGACTTTCAAATGTTTAAATAACTATGCTTAGTCTTAAAGGCTTAGTGATATTTTATGCGAGATTAGAAAACATCCTAACAACCTAACTATATATTTAACACATATACCTTTAGGCCAACAAAACATCGTCAGAACAATCACCACTCCCACCACAACCAATTTGATCGTTTAAACCTTTCAGCACCAGTTACCATATCAAAACATTGTATAGAGCGAAATATTCCGACAGCATGATTTATAGGACCAGCCTCCGACCTACAAACTAAGGCAACCTTCACATTTTCCGACACTCTTTTGTTGGAACGTGGTGGCTGCTAGCGCCCTCGCAGGTTTCGGCTGTCATGTCATTGCTGCGATGTTCATTTATCATCGCTCAAGTCAATACTGCCATCAACTGTTCGGCGTCTCTCTGGCGCTTGTAACGAATAGTTCGATACTTTCTACTGTAACGATAATATTGTGTTTTAAATGTTTGGAAGTATTTGTCATCATTTGTTTTAAATAGTAGGTGTTTGTTGAAAGGCTTTTGGGTTCGTTTTGATTTGATTGTTTGTTTTTTTTTTGTTCAGATTTCTCTTGCTTTCGTTTGCAGATGGTTTGTCTGTGTTTTATTTGTTCAATAAACATATCAACAAATCTGAGTTATTTACTAGTACCTACAACTTTTTTTTCGATTTATTGTTGCAATTTCTTTGACCGTAATAAAACGCATTTGTATCATCATAATTTATTTTATCATCTTCACCAATTTTTCAAATTTAATACACTTTATTAATACAATACAATAATTTAAATGATCAGTAGCATACTTTACTAGAGTCCTCATTTAAACTGGAATGAACGATAAACGTTATTTTATTAGTTAATAAAGAAATAACATAACTAAATTAGGTGGAAATATTTTACAAAATGATAGAAGACGGAAAAAAGTCAGGCCACATCCTATTGCACAGAATTTTTACAAAAGAAATAATGAGAAAAGTTATTTACTTAAAGATTTGAACATTTTTAGTTTACACTATGTTATACTAATATTTACAAACAATAAATAAAGCAACAAATGTACCAATCGAAGAAAATAAGCATTACAAACATACTCCTTGAAATAAAATCAAATATACGAACTCAAATCGCGCTGTTTTCACTTAAGAATTAAAATTTAACAAAATATCACAGTTGACCACGATGTTTTCTAATAAAAATGTGACAACAAAACTTTAAGCGACGATTTATAAATCATAAGGTCAAATTATCGAACATCATTGGGCAATTCATCATTCGACGATCCGACAAGGTTAGGTAATGCTGCAATACGTTAGTTGTATGACATCGAGATCGAGAGGTGTAACCTTGTAAGGGCGTCTGAATCAAAAATTTAAAAACTAAAATGTTTTTGATAATAATAGAAATGTGTTAACAAGCAATTGATAATTTCACAAAACATCAATGAAAATGAAAACAATTCCAAAACAACTGAAGACAACCAAGAAAAAGATATTTTAATCACTAGCATTATTTTAAGTACATTTTACATATACGACATTAAAGACTTTAAAGTACGCAATAGAGCCACATGAAATTTTTTAAATGGTATCTTTTGTGGAAACTTTTAAAAAATCACTAATAATTATTACTTAATAACTTTAACTATATTATGTATTTATAATGTGATAAATACTTTGTTATTTACAAACTAAGGACAGGAACATAAAACAGTTCGGGGGACATACTGATATATATTAATTTTTTAACCGTACCTACTACGTGACAAGTTATTTACATTAATAGGAAGGAATTACCTATTCACAATCTATAACTGAGCTTATTTCGTTAAGTTTCACAGCGCTTTTACAAGCCCTCTCTAATATCAGTTGCTACATTATGAAATGACCTAAATATAATATTTTCTGATACATTTTGTCTTTAACAATAATGTTGTTCGTACACCGTTACTCTATCCCTGTACAATTCCGAATTTGTTTTATCTTTGTGATGACTATAATATGCTGGGGATAACGTCTATCTTAATTCTATCAAGTGTCTACTATGAAAACTCGTTACAAGAATTTTCGAGCAGCGTTTAACAGTTCATTGAGTTGTTTTTCAACATCATCAACCGTCGCACTGTTGAAAAATTCAATGAAATGTAAACGATACCAGAATTTCCCTGTCACGTTGTTTAATTTTAAACACTTTCTAGTCACCACAATGTACATAATATCGGTATTCAGTTGTTTATATCTTACAGTTTTACGAATAATGCAAATCGATACAGCTTATGACTAGGTAAAATTCAATTCTACTTTAAATTTTAACACCGTTGTAGTTAATGTTTACATTTAACACTCTGTGACAAGAAATTTTGATGATTTCACTTCTTGCTTTAGTACAAGTATGGGAAACTGGAATAAACATTAGAACGTTATGTTTCAAATTCATATTTCTCACATTGACCACTCTTAGCTCGTCACTCCTGTTCGGTTTCACGGTATCTTGCAGCACAAACACTGTCTTCGTCACAAGTAACGTCACAATAACAATAACAAAATTAGACTACACAAGATAAATTTTTCGAACAGCGAATAACTGACCCAGTCTGGTTGCTGTAACATCAGTGTGCAACACGATGTTACACGCAACCCCTCGCTGCGGACGACTGTCTACATTAATAAATCAGTTATCCGCTGTTCGAAAAATTCCACTGATCCTATGCGGAGAGATGCGCGAACTGGCTGGGGTGAAGGTCGAACTGGTAGGGGTGGCCGTACGGATTCATATGGTACGGCACGATGTTCATGGACGCCATCTTGTGCTCCTTCTTCCACTTCATGCGGCGGTTCTGGAACCAGATCTTGATCTGGCGCTCGGTGAGGCAGAGCGCGTGCGCGATCTCGATCCGTCTCCTCCGCGTCAGGTACCGGTTGAAGTGGAATTCCTTTTCCAGCTCGAGCGTCTGGTACCGAGTGTACGACGTCCTCTGACGCTTCGTTTCTCCGTTGGCGTTCACTGTACCTGGAACAGTTAAATGAATCGATTAGTGTGATTTAAACGACACTCGATTTAGTCCACATTAGTCCATTAGTATTTAGTATAAGTTCGTTAAGTATTATTCTGGTCACAAAACGCGAGGCACGTTAATATTTAGAACTGAATGTTCGTTTGAGCGCCAATGAATAGTTGGCTCGATCGACTTCGTGCCTTGCCACGCTTGCTCGATTGTGATGTACAGCTCGCGGCAACATGCTCCGCTAAGAACAAGATTTCTATTCAGAAATATAAACACTATTGTGCAATTAATTTTAAATTATTCCCCCGACTGTCACATTTTTCTTAATTTATATCTTGTTTCGCGACGCACTACGACACCTTCTCTAATGATTGTTTTGGCACATGCTTGTTCCTGTTTGCGTGTACAAACCGCAGCCAAGATAAACTTTTAGTTGAGTTCAGCGTATGCGCAAGATGGTTCCGATGATACTGCACATGTTGAGAGCGATCAAAATGATTCTTTTTTGTTATTGCTGATATATCGGGCATGACTGAGGAGTGTTTATTTAGAAAGCATCTAGAGTATGAAGTGCAGTTAGTAAACGAATATCAAAGGGGGAGTAGCGAGTGAGAGGTATGGCGGCGGCGCGCGAGTCATGGGTTGCATGCCGCACCTGTCACAGCATGTCGGCGGACGGCCCACCACTTGGTCCGGCTTGGACGGCCGCCAGAGTTCCTGTGACAGATACGCGGCCCGTCTCGGGTGTGTCTACCAAATTAAACTGCGCCATTTATTATATTTCTTTAAGGAGATTGGTCCACTAATGAGTGAGCCACATCATTATTATTAACCTATTGAATCACTGCCTGATTGTATCGTTGCCTTGTCCCAGTGAATTACAATTCAAAATAAATCGGAGCAGATGTTGTAAGTAATTATCAAACAATTGCTCTGCTGCACAATAAATTCAGTAATAGATTCAGTAAGGCGTTTAGCCCTTTCCCTTATTCTTCGAGTTGTCAGACCCGTGTCAATAAAGATGTTTAAACGAATATAAATATTCGATTTGGTACGAGTTTAAAAGCGTACGACTGAAGCTGCAGCAAAAACCGAGCCGATTGAAATGTTAGTGACAGGCCGATGCAGAAACAACAGACGTACAGCATTATTTTAACATAAATAATCCTTGTACGAAACGAATGGATACAATACGGGAGCATTTGAATTTCAATATGAATACACGAATACATTGATGTTGATTAAACGGTCACATCAAGTTTATAATTTAAATGTGTTTAAGTTCAAGTGATAAGCTATGTGTATGGAAATATTGACAGGTCCTTCATAAGAAATGCAATCACAGTTTTTGATGTTAACATCACTCCTATAATTTCAGAAAGGTTAAACAGAGGCGTATCTAAGAGTACACCCACATTTCGCCAATTACCTTTTAGCCCTAGGTAATAGGGGGTGAGCTTATTGCTATAAACTGGGCACAAATGTAGACTACGTGTTTGTTAATTAGTGATGTAAAATGAAATAACTTTGAAGAACTCCTGAAATTATAACGATTCCAATGGTGTTCGACGAGCATTGCGTTATCTCTTCAGTGAATCAATTAATATTAGTTTGTCTTAAATTTTAAATCATCGCATTCAATTACTTCACGAGCAGCGAAATATGATATTTTGATACATGGGCTCTGGGAATAATCACTATTCATTAGGTGGTTAAAACTGGTAACACGAAATCTATCTTATTGATTTCTAAAGAAGATTCTTTAATACGATTGAAATTGTGTATTTCTTTTTCTCACAAAAACTTGGGATTGATTAAATCATTTTAAATGTACCAGCTTTTTAATTGCATTAAAGACTGGCAATATTCATTGCAAGAGCCGTGTTCTAGAATACATTTAGAAATAACGTACGAACACCTAATATCACAAATAGGTACAGCAACGCTTTCATCTCCAACAATCATTTGCGCCGTCCCAATATTGTGCAAGACAAAAACTTATCTCCAAGTGATCTAATACTTGCAGTAAGATATACGAAAACGGTAGTCGTCTTTATGTCTAAACTGGATAATTCTAGGTCACAGACCATTGATATTCCGTCTGCCATAGTCTAGACATATTGCATGGTCGAATTTTAAATGAATGACATCGCATTACCAATGGATGAGACTTGAAAATTTGAAATCTAAAATAGGTAACGTCTGGAGACAGTATTTGATAAAACGTGATATTCAGATGTAAACGATGTTTAATTTGGGAATGCATAGGACGGTTCCATTTGCTTTGCTAATCAAAACGGGGCTATCTTTGATATGTTTTGCAATTAATTTATTATTATAAATTTTTATTATAGCTTATTTATTATCATGAATACACCTATCTGCTACTGTGTCAACTTCTAACTTATTTAACGACTGATAATAATGAATTGCTAATTCTTTTGACTTGACCTCTTGCACATTATTAATAGATTTAGTTTCTTTATTAGGTTCTTTTTTTGTATTGGTCACTATACAATAAATCCTCTTTCTTTTCTTTATTAGTCGCTGGTATTATTTTAGATTAATAATTTTGATTAACAAAGTTTTCAAATTCAGGTGACATCATCCTCATTTCTGCATTTTTCATCTCTCCAGTATCTTTCATCTCTAAGATTCCTCTTCTATGCATTAGAAGAATATTCCCATCTTATATGATTTATTATTCAACATCAAAAATAATCTGGACATGAAAAATAATCAGCATTAACAACTAAAACATTTATTGTATCAAACGCTAGGATTCTTCAATCAGCACTGTACTCTACTCTGTGTGCCCGACATAAAAACGTTGCGAGATCTAAGATCAAAGCAATGACTAATGATATCTAGATGAGAACAGAGTGTGCAATAAAAATGTCACAAATATATTTTTATCTGTGGTCTACATAGGCCGTATAATTGTCGATTGTATCGTTTGTGTATTCACACTGTTTTTCTGTAATTAATTGGCGCACAGCTTTGTAGTCGCTAATTGTGTCTGATGCCTGATGCTGCAAATAGATAACTTCATATTTTGAAATCTGTAAAATTGTATTATTCATATTTTTCGTTGAAATCTTATCTTTTGGTTATCTGACCGCAATATTATAAAATTAAACATTTCTTTAAATATTTGTTTAACATTTAGTGATTTTTGTTTTGTTTGATTCGTTTAAAATATCGTGTTCATCCGTAACATATAAATAAAGCTCAATATTTATTTCAGCATCGTCATTGCTAAGTATTTCCTCCAAATCACCTAAATGCTAGCACAAAATTTTCATACAGATAACTATTCCAATAAACTTTTCTTCGCTTTATTAATCAGCTTGTATACAGGCGTTATTTATGTGCTACAATGTTTATGCTGCTTCAACCATTGTAAATATATGTACCTAATTAGTCTTTTTTCGTAATTTGTTACTCAATTTTATATACCTGTGTGTTGTTTCAGTTATATTTAACGTGTAGGTATAGTCTGATGGAAGTACTCGCTGTAGGTATCTGTCTGGCTTACAATGTAGGGATATATTTGGAGTTCAAACGAAGCAATTCGTCTTCCTGCATTACTTGTTTACTATCTATAGAACAACTAGATTCAAAATAGGTATCCCCTGTGTTAAAACAGACATGTTCCTTCTCCTTAAAAATTATGACCGTAAGTACTTTTTTAACTTTTTTTTAAACAATTTTACCGTATGAACCGCTGTGAGTACACGCTTTAAATGTTGGTAAAGCTTCAATCAATTGAGTTGATATTTACTTGTAATATTATTTGGCCATCTATCGCTTGAATGTAAAAGGTTCATGCTTACGAACCATACAAATCGTCACTTTAACAACAGTTTTTTTTCGTTAAGTTGCGTGCCTACTTATGAAACGTCGAATGCTAGGTGCACTGTTCCAAATGGCCCTTATTTGTGGAAAAGAATCGGCAAGAAACTCTTTGGGTCTATGGCTACATGATGAGTCTTTTTGTGGATGAGAAACCATCAAGTAAGTTCCCCCGCTCTGGGCGGAGAGGGAGGAAGTGTGAGGCTTGTACGGGTTTAAGCCTCACACTCCGTTCTTTCTTTTGCCCTTTGTTTCGGGGCCGTGGTATCTCTTTCGAACAACCCGCAACCCCGGGAATGAGAGGTCTTATGTTTACTTTCAGCTGCCTTCGTGTGGAAAGCTTTTATGAAATGCAATGTAAGTCTAGACCAATTCGCAATATATTGATGTCATCGAAGTAAAATTCAAAATAATTCAGTTTTGTAACATCAGCTGCAGCGGAAGCAAAGTTCATTGAGCATAAGATATTATACGAAAAAACGTCAGATATCTATATCGAGATAGACAATTAAATCAGTTGCCATGGCGTGTGAGCTGAATGAATAACATCTGCGCATAACAAGCAGTCGGTGCATCGTCAAGCAGGTCATCCGACTTCACGCACACAACTAGACCGATCAATCATGAATAGCGGGTGAATTTTGAATTTGGTTTCTACCTAGACTAGTGTTTCCATACAGTTTGATTTTCTGGTAGGTATATTCTTTTTGAGCTTTTGAACTACGACATCATATTGGATGTTCAACTATCTTTCGCCCGGGACTTCGTCCGCGCGGCATAGTTACTTTGGGCTAACGCTAACTTTAACCTGCGTGATGATCGAAAAAAAATATCTTTCTCTTCCCTCTTTCTCCTACTTTTCTCACTTAAAAATATAGCCTATGTCCGTCTCCAGGGTCCCAACTATTTCTTTACCTAAATTCATCAAAGTCGGTTTAGCCTTTCTTTTGCTTTTAAAATATTAGAGAGGATTAATTTGGTTTCCACTATGATGTGTCAGAAGTGAATTATGCTTTAATGCTGGACTGCCTCATCACGAGGGGGCTGTTGGTTTGATTCTTGGGTTTTTCCATCAGAAATTTCTCTGTAGCAGCCTCGGAGTTTGGATTTGTACCCAGTTGGTGATAATAGACTATAAACAATAGACATGGGACTTAAACATACCTAACTAGCGAAATGTGGGTGTACTATTACTACCAAGTACATTTCTAGTTAACCTTTTTGAGATTACAGGCGTGATGTTATCTCATCATTGACAACTACTGAAATTATTTGAGTAGGTTTTTCCCATTTTAAGGATAGGCAATCTTTCACAGAAATAAAAACACTGAAGTGACCTTGACCAGATTCAAACAGCAGTTTATATATGGAATATTACTTGAAGTGGAAAATCCAGAAAATTCCAAACTGCGTTTTACTTGATTTTGCTTTATGGGTTTTTTTTTAAACATATTACATCAACGTCCTAACAGAATTATAAAACGTTAGCCAAAAGCTACAAAGTAAGCTTACTTATAAAAATGACATTTTGACATTGACAGAGAATTTTTATTTATGTACGACACTATAAAAATGATTATCCGTTTATTTTAATATTTTTCAAAGCATGACATTTTAGTGGTACTATTACCATAAGACTGGAACCGGAGCAAATTCACCTGCGTCGTGAAACAAAGCGCTGCGTCGCACGCGCATATTTGACGTATGACTGACGTGCGCAAGGTGGCCTCAGGCGTATTTTCATACAGCCTTCCGGTTCCTTACTACTAACAAACTTACATTTGCTACTACATAAAATCTTTTTTCTTTACCACCGTATGGATTCAACCTTTTTCGAGCCGCTTAATTCATATGGCATAAGCTGCTGCAAATATATCTTATATTATTTTGATGAATTAGTCACGTTATCATGTCATTCATTTCAGATTTATCATTCAGTGTTGACTTACATACATGAAACGAGTTTCGGCAATGAATTATGGTTGGTTTAAGTTTAGCATGTTAAGATTTGATTTGAATAAATCCACCTAAAGATTTCTTTGAAACAGGTTGCTCAAAAAACAAATGTAAAGACCTACAAACAGTTGCATTTTAAACAGAAAATGTCCTTAACCAGTTCAGTGCTTATTTACCATCACCCAGAGCTTACGTTTTGCTGGTAAGTAATTATTATATGTCGCCTACCTATCGAGGCTTTGCTTTTTAAAGCTACCCGCGCATCGTGTAAAGGATTTATTTGAAGATACGACTTTTTTGGCCGCGCTATCTGAGGCGAGGTATCGCTGCAATGTGTCAGTCCGTCCTGCGGTGCCACTTTACGAAACTTTTGATTTACTTTACTAACATGTTTCGGGTTTTTGTTCCTTAATGGCGTCCTTTGGGCGTTAGATTTTGGCAGGATAGTTTTAGTTTCAGTGATTGATATAAAAGCATGATATTCAATTTGCTCTCAAATATGAAGGCTAAAATAAATACTAACGGTACAATGTTTTTAATTTATGTTAGAGTAATTTGTCAATCTAATTTTAGCGTTTTAATAAAGTAAAGCAACATATCTATATGCTAAAGCTATTATTTACTGTACATTTATGAAGACGCCAACGGCTGAGAGTCATGGTAGCGTTTCTAACGTAATGAGTTATAGCGGTGATGTCCACACGCACGCATGTTTCAAATTATGTCATCAGCCAACCCACCGGATCGTGTTATGTTACCCAAATGTCAGTGGCTCTTAGTCGGCGCTAGTTACTATTTGGCTAGTTGCCTTGCGATTATTAACTTTAACATACAGAAGAAATTAGTTAATTCACTAAAAGATAATAATAGTCAAGATTTATAGGAGAGAAATGTGGAATTACAAACAGAGTCGAACCAGTTGCGCGGCGCAGGCGCTGCTACGTAATCGTCGATCCATAAAAGAGAATCCGAAGATTGTCCGATTGGATCCCGAGCGGGCACGAAGCTGAAGCTTCGCATTAAGAGTGGATTTCTCACGTTCGTGGTGAGCACTAATCACGACGTAGAAATATTAAGGACACTAATATCTTGTACACATTTACATAACACGCAATAAATCTCTATGTGCAGGCGCAGCGGCGCGTTGCAGACGGCGCCGTTGATAAATTCTTATTGGAGCTTTTTCGATGGACTATTTCGATGCGGTGGCTATTATGTTTGTTCTCTTTGTAGTGCTGTTAATGCTACAGTAGATAACTTTCCTGTAGTTTTTTATTAGATAAACCATCCTGTTTATTGCTTATTAAGTAGGTGGTATGTCGATCATAAATAATCCCGATACTTTGACAAAATAGCTATGCAAATTAACACAAACTAATCACATTTTATACGCATAATTCAACCGCTACCTATTACTGATAAACTGTCATTCAAATCAATTTACTTGAACAGAACGATCATGCAAAACAGACGCCCTGGTCTATTTATCACTGAAGTAAATACCTTTATGTACAAACCTAGTACATTATTATGTGACTTAAGTTCAGATCGCTTATCTAGAAGACTAATTGACTATCTATCTACGTTTACTTAGCTTAACGGACCAAACCGGTAACCACGCCATGTTATTTATAGGAAGTTAAGTATAAAACCTTGGAATGGCAAACGGTATGTACGATTTTATTTGTGATTTATAACCAAACGTCCTTTGGTACATTTGTCATAATTATAATCGTAAATAAATAAATGTTTATTTTTTCCCACTAGCTTGCGCATTGTGACACTGTGCATCTTTTTGTATTTCTGATGTATTGCATTTTTTTGGACGCTGCATATATACGTGAAGGTAAAACATTTGATGATGTAATATTATCTGTTTTTAATAAATAATTATGACTCTTATGCTACAAAACCTTTAGAGCTCATTTTCACTATTCAATTTGTTACAGTTATTGGCTCATTTACAAACAAGTATTGGATGCTATCCGATGAGTGCATGATAATATCAGTATAATTTCTCGACACTAACCGACAAACAATTCGAGGTAGTGCTAAGCGAACACGAATATTTATTTATTCGCGTGCAATTATCAACACACAGATATATAAACTACACGAATCGCTAGAAGGCTAGATAAAATCCGAAAACAAGTAGGTAACGTCAAACATACAAGAAAATCCAAATAAAATAAATGTCGAATATCAAGTTCGAGCCGATCGCTTCCTTAATCGTTGGCAGCACAATTACTGGAGACGCCGTGGGACCGATAATAATTTTAAAAATATCGCCCAGTAAATGATGCCATAAATTAAATTTAATAATACGTACGCCCAACACAACGGCATCATGTGCGGAAAGCTAATTGAATATTAATTTAATAATAAATCTGGTCAGACGAGTCTTCGCCTATACCTCTCTTATTTATAACTTAACTCTGACTACGGCAACACAAATTTTAATAGATTTAAATGCTCAACGATTTATTGTTGTCACAGATATTAAAAAGGTTTAATTGTAAAAAGTTTTTTGTTTGAATTAGTCAAAGCCTAATGTTTGGAGCCACACCTTCGCGGCGACCATTACAAACACCTTCCGTTTCAGTTAATTTATTACTTTTATCTCGAGCACAGTCGCGGTCGATGCACACAAACACACGACATCTCCGACAATAAGACAAATCGTCCGATTACAAGACACTACCTGCCCGCGGTGGGTCCGACCATGCAAATTTTTAAAAGCTCTTTTATTCTTTTGAACCAATTATCATCATACGCTACGCTAAAGAAAGTAAAAGTATTAGCACAGCACACAGTCATCAATAGCCGCATTAGCACATTAATTACTGTGACATTTTCGAAAGAAAGTCTTTCAAACTTTTTTTGAATGCACAATGGTACGAAACGCAGAAAAAAATGTTACGATTTTGAATGCAAGTTGACCTTGCTAAATGTACGCCACCTCGCCGTTTTGCAACATTTGGTAATTTTCGCAGACACGTGATTTATGGCATTTCAAAGACATGCTTTGTAGTAGAACCGAGTTGTTTTAAATAAGACCACTTGCGGTGTCCTTATAGCAAAACTTTAAAAGAATCATATGGTCATTAAACAACTAAGGAAAACATAATGAATGTATTAAGTACCCGGTCGTTTGCATTGTATCTACAAACAAAGATGACGTAGACTATAGAGTATAAAGACCTCGACGTTTGCGCGGATGGAAATGTGCGCTACACTGAGCCAGGAATAGATCATGATATCATAATATCTAGTAAGCAATTTGGCTATGATCCTATCAATAGCGTAGGTTTTGATGTCGAGATACAAGGCACAATGATACAAATGCAACTACAAATATAACCAACAGCTTCTTAAGTAATAAAACAAGTGTGAAAATGCACAGTACGTCGGCTATTAGAGAAAGGCGCAACGTTTATCAATTTCAAACATTAATCCAAGACTAGATAAAGGCCACCACACGGCTAGCGCGGTATTGTCGAAAGAAATCTCCATACAAAACATTACTCGGCTGTGTTGAGCGATTTATGCGACGGCCTGAGGCCTGCGTACCACTGTGCACTCCTTATTGTATATTATTGTAGTGACACCGACTAATTTGTTGGCCGACTGATGAGCCAACTGCGGGGAAAGAGATTGTTTATGTTTTACTATATTAACTCTAAACGTAGAGCAGATTATCCCACAGTAAAATATAAACTCAAACTCGAGCAATATATTATGTATGTAGGTAAGGTTGAATTAAGATATCCGCTAGTAAACTAGAATGTTTATTCCGAAAGTAACTTTAATTTGTTACAACAGTGCAATTACAGTATGGCGATCGATATTAAACGTCTTCACAGAAAATTATTTATTAATAACATGGTTTAATAGAGTAATAACTGTGGATCTTATCCAGTTTATATGGGATTTTGATCTTAGTGAGTGGATTTATTTAATCCGCGTTTCTGCGTAGAACCGGCGCAGACGCTGTCGCGGAGTGACAGGCCGGTGTGCGCACGCGCGCTTCTCTTCACATCGCCGGACAGTAGGCATGAGAAGATATGTTAAACTTAACTTTATATTAAATTGGACATCGTCATTCTGAATTTAAATACATGTGGACCAACATATTTTGATGTTTGTAAATATTTCGAGTCGACATTTGGATTATTTTTAGCTGATGCTTCAGATAAACTGTATTTTTTTTTTTGCAAAAAAGGATTTACAAAAGTGAGAATAGCTTTTAAATATCATGTCTGTTTTATATCATAAATGTGACTACACCTATTAAATCAAAAACCTACACACCAATAAAATAAAATCCCAATCAAAACCTTTATCTTCAGCATAAATATCCAAACGGAACACGAAATAGCTTTTAATTATTTTAATTGCAAATATAGCCGCCTGATAATTTAGTAAAATACACGTAAACGTACGTCGTGACATGAAACGAGTGGCTCGGCACGGCTCACGACATTTCAAAACAAACCAATCCTTCTTCGCAGTACAACGTCAGTAACTCGACGTGTGTTTTTGACGCCATCTTGATACTGTTTGTACATATTTTGACTGGCTAAATCGATGAATTAACCACTGTGCATTATAAAGCAAAACAAAAAATATTAACAACGCACGTTTGTTTATGAGAAGAATTTTATATAGTGGAATAGTTAGTCGAAACTGTAGTCAGTATTTAAAAATAACATATTTTTTATAATTTGGTTTTATGAATCTTGTTTTAGGTAATTTCCATATTTAAAAACTGTAGGTTCAACTAGTACAAATAAGGAAACCGTCAATTATTATTATTTTGCTAAAACTTATTTTTAAAAGTTAACTTATTATGAGTGATAAATTTTATTCAAATAAATTCACACTTGTTTTTTTTTATATTTACCGGTAAAACAGCTGACAGGAGGGTGGTCAACTCTATTACTTATGCTATAAAAAGTATAATTATGAATTGAATGAACATTAGCACTGACGCCTAGACTCCCCTGGGCCGAGGGCCAGCCATAATTAATCATATACCTAATGACGTGTTTAGACCTCGACGTGAGGTTATGAAAGCGTATCTTTTGTGACGATTATTTAATTTTTATTTATGTTTATTGACACGTTTGTATTTATGAGATAAGCTGGTTCTTGGGTGGCCAGAAAATTTTAAAAAATCATGCAAATAAGTCAAGCAAATTTTTGTTGTCGTAAAATAAATGTCCAAAAATATCGATACTAATTAATATCATAATAATTCATACTCAAATCTATTATAAAGCTACCGGCTCATTTAAATTCAAAGATTCGGCAATCATAAATTTTCAATTATTTAAGTGTTTCAAGAGCAGTCATGCTTGAGGAAAATAACTCTTAACAGTGTTAAGTACTGGCAAGTGATGAACCAGAAACTGGTTTAAAGTGCGCTACTGCAATTTTCACGGCAATATTCGTAATTAAAGAGTAAAAACCGCTCGGAGGCAGCAGTACCTCTGAAGGAAGCGTATAAATGAGCGATTGAAAAAGCTGATGATTGCTTGCGATGATGGAATTTTTATATATTTCTCTCTTTCTTTAACTCATCAGTAATTAACTGCTGGACTTTTGGTATCGCACGCCACTCAACTCAAGTTTTGTTAAGATCGTCGCTCCACCGAGTCTGAGGCCTCCTTGGCACTGTGGCACTTGCCAATTCGCAATCTCCACTCAAGAACACGTCTACCTTAGTTCTACGGCTAAAATGACCGGCCTTATGCCACTTCAGATTATTTAATTAAGCTATGTCCATAAGTTCTTCTTAGTCGGTTCCCTCGTTAAGCATGAAATCCTTAAGAGAAACTCCACACTCTTGTTCTTTAGCATTTTGATCAGAATACTCTTGATGGAAATCTAAGTCATCATGCCATCTACATGGAAACACGGATAAAAGGTATTGCTCTACAGTAGGACACAGCAGGGTCCAAATAATAATAAATATATGTTGTAGGTACTAGTTGTAAACTAACCTGTACTAGTTTAGGTAAACGAATATTGAACAGGAACCCACTGTGATTGCATTTTACACGAATGCAATGTTGCACGTGCAACCACGCCCAGCCACGCTGATAATAATTAACCAATTACAGAATGACAACCCATCGCCGCCATTTTAATTGGCTCGCGATTCCTATGCATTGGTTCATAAATCTGTTGGTTATGGCCACCGAGTTGTACCACTGTGCAACGTCGTATCTTATAATTGGAGTTCTTACAGGTAGCTAAAGTTGCTTTGTTTTTGTTTTGCAATTTTATTGGTTATTCTTTTGGGTATATACTCGTATATGTTAGGTATTCTCTTAAAACCCGATTGTCAGGTTTTTTATTGTAAGATATGGTTTGCGAAGACGCATAATTCTGATTTTCGGCAAATGATGAGCGTATAATTAAATTAATTATACATGTTACATATGAATAAGGAGTGGTAATTATGAGAAATATACATGAAAATAAATATTTCATAGACCCAGACCTTCTTAGTATCAATAAATGATTTATTTAATAACTACGAATAATATTTTCACTACTTTTGAGAAGCTCTACAAAAAAAAAGAAAACTGTCAATCCAATTAATCAATACATTAATCTGCTATTGGCGTTTTAATTGCACGCTGTTTATTGCGCTTTAAAAGCTGGGGAAACAAAAACGCAACACAATATTTTTTCCATATAACCATTAATATCTGTCGGTTTTGTTTCCTCGGCGGACGCAACTCGCCCCACTGTGCGGTGGGGCAGTTGTACACTGACTAACAATTGCTACGTCGTTTCTTTTTGTGTATCAACTGTCTAATAAATTTTAGACTACTCTTAGTTTTGAAATCATTGATTGCAATTTAAAAAATCGGCCATGAGCGGTGTCAGACTCGCAAACCGAGGGTTCCGTACAAACTTGTGGCATAAACGGCCATATCTTTTGACAGCGTAGACTTAGAGGGTTGTTTTTTTCACAGCACAAAGAGACCACAGAGTTCAGTATATGGTTTTAATTTCAAATAAAAAATTTAGTTACGGAACCCTAAAAGCTACTACTGTAGCTTATGTCTGCCTTGTACTCAATTAATATAATAGCAGTTTGACAAAACTGCTATTATAGCGAGTTTTTCAATGGCTTTGATTACAGTCTAACTAGAGCACTCTGAAGCCTTCAATGAGAAATTGTTAGCGAGGTTCATTTACCTCCGACTTTTATTCCAATAATTATTTGAGTAAATACAAGCATGATGCGTATCTGCCTGTTTTCCGCTCTAATAAGTAAACACAAAATCTTTTACATCGCCCCTATACTCATATCTACATCAAAGGCGACCTAGTGTTATTATAACTCCGATTGTTACTTTAGCTTTCACACCACCTACACCAGATTTTAGTCTATATTCCCACCCTTCCTTTCCAATAGAAACAATTTCACTTATTACGTCACAGAACATGTCCTTTGCGTCCATTGATCAGCGTTGTTCAAGAATTAATGAAGTGAGCACGTCGACCCCTGTCAGTTTCTGTCGAGCCTCTGAACTCTGGGACATGTCAGGACCCTCTGTCGGAATGTCGATACACTACGTGTTACAACTATTTGGTGAATAAATACTATTTTTCGTCGCCTTTTTTCTAAAGTGCTATCTTAAAAATAACCAAATCTGAAGTCTTCCTGTGGTTGGTAACTGACCAACATAATTGGAAGAAGGATTAGGCGTATGATGAACCGTGTCGACACCGCGTTAGTGTTCCACGCGAGCCTCAAAGAGATATAAAGCAGAGGGACCTGTTAAGGCCACCACCTGCCGGGGTTGAGGGTTGTTCTATAGAGATACCGTGGCCCCGGAACATAAACAAGAAAGAAAATGGGTGGGAGTCAGTCAGTACAGGTCTGACATTCCTTTATTTCTCATCCATTTAGGCGTACTATGACGAATAATATTTAGTACAATCTCTCCCTGTCTGTACCTAAAATCGTGTTCAGTCTTTCCTAAAATACAACATTATCTATGAAATAAAACTGCTGAAAACGAACTTCGATAAAAATCCACTATTTTCTAAAAGCTTGATGATTTCCTATCTGCTAATACTGTGGTCGGAAATGTGTATAATAAAGTTTAAGAGAATCGAGCCTGTTACATTTGATCTTTATGAGTAGCGCATGATAAAACACAGCTGATACAATGTTTTCATTTACTTTCAGATCGGCGTGGGAGAACGAAAATTGTTATGTGCTAATCTCAAGCTGATATCCATCGAATAAAACCTTTATAGTTCTGTATCATTAGATTGTAGAGTTTCAACAACTCAGGTAGGAAGGAGAGAGAAAAGTCAGCGTCCCCAAGGAATTGAAACCTGTGTTCAAACCTTGATACTGCAGAATCGTGGATGAAGAAACAGCAGTACTCTGCAATCAGCCAACAAGAATGTATTCCAATGAAGCAAGTCGAGAAGAAAAAGCGAAAAGTGATATGACAGAATAAATCATGTGAACAACAGTACTGTAAATAAATGCAAGTATGAATATCATGAAGTACACATTTACAAATCCTGCAAATATACATTGAAATCAGTTTCTCAACGAAGTTAATAACAGATACTTGTTAGAAAATGCAGCTCTATAACGTCGGTACTTACGCAGTTAATTGCAAATCATCGACCGATCGCCTTATTAACACAAACACGAGATCTTTCATACATTGGATATTGTTAGAATTCTCACGTATTTTTAACTGAAAACACGAACGTGTATGTTTTACGATATTTGAATGTCAACACGTTTCAATGCTTGAAGTGCTTTTTAATTTGCTCTAGTGTTTAAGAAATAAATTAATTTATAATTAATTGCAGCATACGGAATATCTTCACCTGACCGATGAAAGGTGTGATTTAATTTCATATGATAGTAATTTTTCACTGTATACTGTATTTAAATGTGTGGGCTACCTAGCTGTATAATATTTTAGAAAAGGGACCACACTTTTACAAGAAACAAATGAAATGGACAATCCGTCTTAGTCTATTCTTTTCCAAGACGTTTTTTAATTCAAAATCTTTTGATAATCTCAATACAGCTTAGCTCTGAGCAGCCTGCCTAATCTAAGGTCGGTTCTAAGCTATAAAATGTTTCAGTACTACGTAAAACCAAACAATAATTTTATGGTAACAAATTGAAAAAAAAAATACTTAGTACATTTGTCGTGGGAAACAGCCAATTAATCTGGCACTGCATTCAGGAGATTTTCTTTAAGAACGTAATTGTTTAAATGATAATTTAGTAGTCAATTTATTCCGTGAATATTTCTTTACAGGCACAAAATAAAAGTGACATAAGCTTATTCCAAACAAAACAATTGCAACAGGCTAGTGTTAAACGATTCCTGTACCACATAGAGTAAAAATAAACTATCAGGTAGTGGTCTTATCATAACGACTGGTCTGCAATTACTGACTACAAGTCGTAACACTTATCTTGCAATCGTCAGTTACATCATAAGCTACATTACTTTTGTAACCTTTCGATATCAATTCTGCAATGCAGTATATTTACCGAAAAGTTGCCTTTTTATTTCAAAGGTAAAGTTTGTATTTGTTTGCTAGCGTATTTTCTTTACGACCGCTTCTATCAATAACAGTATTATTTGAATTATATGTCAAATTATATGCCACCCGTGGGCTATTAAATTACAAACTATCTCAAAATAAGAGAATCAACTATAGATTTAAACACGCAACTAAATTTGAATACAACAATAAAAACCAAACTGTTAAGAATTGATTTATAGTAATTTACGAGTAATTATGAACACTTAAGGAAAACGTGATTAACGTTTTTTCCTCATTAGTGTTTTCTAACAAAACGATACGATAAGCATTATAATCCTTAACAATGAAGTACAAGAGAACAGTGTTAACACAATTTAAAGTATTGAAAATTGACCAATAAACGCAAAAACTACTAAACTTTACACAGTTGAGGAAATCTATTTAAAGTACAAAGATCGTTGAACACTGCGATGGCTGGACTAACCGACTCGTTATTTTTTAATCCTTAGGTACCTTACCGAGACCCAAGGGTTTCCAATACAGGTAAATTGAAGATGGTGGCTGCAGGAATTTTAAATAGCAAAGTGTGAAGTTGTATAGACAAGGATGGCTATTGTAAATTATATGGAAATGTGGTTGCTTATAGTCTCTCATATTAAAAGGCAATTCGTAAACAATTTACCGATCTTCTTTAGCTTTAGTTTGCAAATATACACTGGTTGTTAGTACCGCGTAGTTAGATAAAACGTCTAAAGCGTGCAAAATAAGTTGCTCAAGGCGTTTAGCAGAATCGAAGGCAACCTTTTTAAAATCAACTTGTATATACTAGCAAATTGTTGGTACATTTTTTTTTCTCCGACAGGCAAATCAATTGGTATATCTAATTCTACGTTATGAAATAGTTTTCAATCGATCGGAACACGAAACCGTTACGTCATAGACGAAAAGACATGAAAAATGTTAATCAATTGACACAATAGCCAAAACAGTCAAATTGAAAAGTTTCCCACTAAACTATTCGGCAACTTATTAGAATTTTAATAATAATTTCAGTAGACAAGAGTTCGCTAAACTTAATAATGATTTTTCTAGGGCAATATTGGAAAACTCTAGTGCAACTTCTTCAGTCGAAATGAGACTTTATCTTGATGGTGTAAAGTATTAGATTGCAACGTTTAGTTATTGAGATAGATCATTTATGTATCGATAGATTCCGGATGTTCGAGTCCGCGGTATTAAAGGCGTCTTCAGACTATTTAAATTCCGTTACGGTTCGTTGCGTCTCTGGTTTATACGGTGCCGTTAATTTTAGTGGAAATTGAACTAGGGGACAGTATTGATCACGAGTTAAGAACTTTGTTGTACTTTATCTACTACGTTGTTTAACTAAGTGACCAAGGCAGCCGCTTTTATTTTTTTTGGTAAAGCTTTCCTGCACCTAATCTATCAACTAAATTTGTTTTTCTGTCTCAAAGTTTCTTGAAGAACTAGATTTTGCAGTTGCCAAATTATTTTTTAGTTTTTTGCTTCTATAATATTATAAATGTTCATTTTGTCCTGTAAGTGAAGGATATTATTTTACGTTACATGATCTGTCTATATATTTTATTGGAGATAAAAAAAATTAATTAATGCGCGGTAGGCGCAGTGGTTAAGCGATCGATGGTGCGCTGCGTGTCACGGTTTCGATTCCCGCACGGAACAAATATTTATATGACCTGCAGATAGTTGTTACGGGTCTAGCTGTTTGTATAAGTGAGTTTAAATGTTTGTAAACGCACCCACGAAACAGGAGAAATTCCTAGTATGGCGCAACGTTTAAAAAAACCGAATTCCGAATAAAACGGTCATTTTAATATAGGTGTCGTAAACCTATAAGCAACTTTTCTTCATCAAACATTGCCTTACCAACTAAGTACGTGCAAAATACTCTACGAACACATCATGAATCATTCGCGAAGTCTATAATGAGGTCTACAGGCGTAAGAGGGCGTATTCCAAAGATCATGACCCTATGAGAGTACTGGACCTACACTACTGTAACCTGACCGGTTCTATGATTCCTGTTGTATAACTACATTTACTACTATACGTTTAAGCCTTTGCGCCAGAGATAAACTTGGTAGCTAAGCTGTGAAGCTGAGCTATGAAACTAAAACGCTCTCACGCATTTACCAGGCGGGGTCTTCAGCCCAATTCCAAGGTCAGGCAGTATTATTAGGTGTTTAATTGATCCGTCATCATCAAAAGAACAACATACGATTCGAGTAGGTCTGAGAATCGGCCAACATCTATTTTTCAGACCCCTAAATGAGCAGCGGGTGAAAAACAGTCCTTGCTACATTATCCTACTAATATTATAAATGCGAATGCTTTTGAGGATGTATGGGTGTTTGTTAATCTTTCTCGTCAAAACGATTGAACGAATCTTGATGAAACTTGGCGCAGACGTAGATTATGGTCCGGAATAACACATAGAATACTTTTTTTTCGATATCAGGCGGCAGCTAGTCACAGCTAAAAACTTCTCCGGTGGAATACCAACCTAAGAAAGGCAAAGACGAGCGCTTAAGGAATATCGATGGACCTACAAAGATGCTTAGAACAATGGTTGACCGGCCAACAACTGCATTGATTTATATTTACTTGGTCTTGTATTATACAAGCTGGGTATTTGAACCTGAACGGTCACGAGTTCATGAACGAGGTTCTGTGGCCGATTCTGAATTTAAAAACGATAATAGTCATGATCGAGGTAAGAGGAACTTATAAAGTAAAGCTGGTGACAATTTGCATTTGTCAAAAAAAATATATTTTTGTTTTGTTTCCAAATAATCTTCATTTTGACAGTTATTGGAAGTGCGATACAGCTTTTCACTCAGTGAGTTCTGAATTACATCTATTTATGTAGGACTTACGCTGAGACAGACGAGCTCGCGGCTAAATAATAGCAGCCGCTCGGGTCGATCTTTATGTTAAGTCGCGCTTTCTTAGGTTGGTCTGTGGATGAGTGACCACCCGTTACATACTGAGTTTCCTCCGTGCATCGGAAAGCATGTTAAGCTGTTGGTCCCGGCTGTCAATTGTAGATCTTTGACAGTCGTTACAGGTAGTCAGTGTCTCTAAAAGTCTGACAACCAGTCTTATCAAGAAACATTGTATTACCTAGTACTAACTGGGTTGTGCAGGTCAGATAGGCCATCGTTCCATGTAAAATACTGATATTCAGCTGCATCCGGTAAGACTGGAAGCCGACCCCAACATAGTTAGGAAAAGGCTAGGTAGATGATGATGGTATGTAGGACACACGCTCAAAATTGAATTAAGTTAAAAAAACATCCTGTATTTACTGTCTTATTGGACTAATGGTAACAAGGCTACTTCAACCGACCTGATTTCTAATCTCTTAGTACTGACTTCATGCTTCAGATCGTGCAAACGTATAATTGAGGTTTCTGCTGTAAAACTCATTTCTGTATTGGATCTCTATTCTATACAAAGTGATAAGGTTGTCCTATTACATTGGGATCTAGTACCGCCATCGGCTAACTGTAGATGTTAGATGATGATATCTCTACTACCAGCAAGCTCTGATAGTTCAGAGGTCATTGGTTATATAAATTTTATGGTAATTTTGAATATTAAAGAGATCTACTGATTGTACGAAAGACTATTTGAAGCAATCTTTCTGGCCGTCGATGATAAGTAAATGATTGGACCTAATACATGATTCACTATAAAGCTTACGAAAGATTTGAATGGCTGAAATAAATGACATAATGATACATATAAAAATGCTCAATAATATGTCAAAACACTTTGTATTCGTTTACTCAATAAAAAATGAATCTTTGTTTACAAACTGACACTGCAATGCAGAGAGAAAATTTATTTTTATTCACCAAATACGGTTCAATGATAAAATTGAACCGCAGTGTTCGGAGTTCGTAATAATTATTTTTAGCAACACAGGAATAAAGTATCTTGTGTGTGGAACAGACCACTTCAAACTTTCAGTTCGCGCTGAACTATCGATGACAGACATATTAATTGGAAAAACCTAGTTTCCAGTTAACGTGGAAAAAACAAGTTCTTTAAAATACGCTGGACCGTCATCTCCAATTAGTTGTATGTAGGAGTCTAGATATTAATAAATTTAATTGCGTCACAAATGAATAGCAGACGTTCTGTGAGCGCCCGCTGACAGATGTTTTGACAGCTCCAATATTATTAATTGTGACATTACGTTGTCGTTAGGGCATCGCCCAGAACGTTCTTCCGCTTCCACGTCATTAATAAAATGAGCAATAGTCGAAATATTTATCAATGGCATAATCGATACAGAAACAATTATAACCACATCCATCAAAATTCTAAACTCAGCTTTACATCAGAAGCGTTCGAATTCTTTTACCAATCAAATGAATAAGCAACCCTATTATCATATTCGAAAGAGTTCAAACTGTATCGACGCTGGAGTAGTATTGCGAGAAATTGCTATTGAATCTTATTTGCTTCTCGTCAATGTTCATTTTCGTGTAGCATAATGTAACAAATGAAGTACAGTGGTATCGGGTAACATTAAAATTCTTATCTCTGGTCTGTCACACAGCGAGAACGTCAAAGTTCGAAGTGAGGAACGCATTATAATTAATAGTCGATGATACGCGAGGATCGTAAACAAAAGCGGTGATAAATGGATTAAAGTCTGATACTAGATAATAAGAACTGTGGGTTGTAAATCGTGGTTTCGTAAGCGGTGGTCACTTTTTAAATTTTCATAGCGGTTGTCTGTCATACGACTGTGTATCACACTCTACTTCATTTCTGGATGATAGATGTGTTCACGCTTAAGACATTTGTCGATGGTTTAAATCATCGCTGAATGCAAGATGGACTTAATGAAGTTTGAAAGTCAGAATTAATTCTGCTTAACTTAATTTGCTATTTCGTATTGGTTTCTAATGATAAAACTCACATGGCGATAAATTGACAATGAAAAACTTAAATGAAAAAGAAAGAAAGCGATATTTGTGCAGATTATACACACAATTTTGAGTGTCAGAATGTTAGAATCCCAAAGAAAACAAAGCAAAGCATAAAAATATTAATGACATAACAGCTAAAACATGAAAGATTTTATCATCAATATTCGGTACATTTTGTCTCAGCCTTACGATTCGGTGTAAAAGCATTCAGTCTTATATCATACCGTTTTGATTTCAATGACATATTAACTGTCAAATATACGTTGATACATTGAAGGCGTCACGCGTTTTGTTAAAGCCTATCATTAGAAGTCGATTTACCTTTTTGCTGTTATTGATTACGTTTGACAATAATCGGTGTATCGTTTGATTGTGGGAATTAGGACAAGAATTAATATTCTACGTTTATCGAGTGTTACTTTCACTAGTGATGTAATGCTTTTGTCTGGAAGATGATAGGGTATAGATTACTTGAGGAAGCGATCAATAGCCTTGTGTGAGTTGCGATTACAGAAATTAGGCTTAACCTATAAAAGTGCTTTTTGAACTCCTGTTTTGCATGATTGAATTTTATACACCAGAACTTTCATTGAATTACGATTATCGATCCTTATTTAGTCGAAAAGTATAATAGACGTAAGATAGCCTACACTATTGATATTTGTATCAATAGTTTGGGCTTTCAAGCTGATTGCAGCTGGTCATGATCATAAAATACAGTCAACAAGAAAATCTTAACTACCATTAACACCCTTGTTAATGACGCAGTAAAAGTTCATTTCCCCGAAAACCAAAGCAGTTTTAAACGCGGTATTTTCTACTATAGCTCTCAACACTTTAGCCGAAACATTATACCTAAGATCATAACTCGACTCGAAACGACCACAACACGTGTGGTTCCGAAATCAAATTAAAATCATGTTTGATAAGATCGAGTGGCGGTTATGGAAATTTATGACTATATTACCTGCGCGAGCGCATCGCGACCGACAAAAACCGGGGTCGGTCCGCGCAATTATTTATGTGGTCCGCGAATGATTATAGTTTACGAGCGTTTGATAGGTCAGCCTCTGGCGTACACAGTGGGCCGTGATTCGGGACACTTTGGATAAAATTAATTTTGTTTTTTGATTCCGTTAAAAATCTTGGTCATGGTAAATTGGAGACTCTGGAGAAACTACTTGTCGTCCTCGTTATAGAAAATTATTAGAATTTATTTTTTAAGATGAGCCATAAAATCTTTTGGTTTTTCTATTCAGTTTTAATTGATTACCACGTGTAAGTGGTGGTCATCAACATACGTGATTAAAAGATTTTTGTATGCTAAATTTTATTGAACTCGCTAAATATCAATGCTCTGTACCACAGGTAAATTTTGACATAGATAAATTATTTTTATTACGTGATTCAGGAAATAAAACTTTCCAAATAGATGTAAAAAATGTTGTATCAGAATGAAACTGAGACAAAAATGTGTTGGCCGCAAAAGATACAGAAATAAATCAGACAGATGACAATTTAAAGTGGTTAACCCACTAACTGTGACCATTTTAGATACTTTGATCAGATCTTGTCGAAACCCAACTTGTATTAGCAGCGACAAAGTCATTTAAACTTTATATTCTGAGCAATAAAGATGAATTTTATTAATTTTATAATGTTTTAGTGGGTGTTTGTTCAACAGTTTTTAGTCAGCGTAAAGATTTATGTTTTTATTTAAGAATTAATGGTATAGTGTGAGTAATCGCCGTTATTTTAATTTTATGCATTAATGATATCTGATTATGAATAAAAAAAGTTTGTTTCGCATATATTATATGAGCACCATAAATTCTCATAATCATTTTAATGTTCTCACTTCCAGAGTAATTTTCGTTATTTACTAATCATAAATCTGATATGATCTGAAGACGTAGGTATCTATGGAGACAAGTATGTAATTATAAGCTTTATTACTTTCGTTAAAAATTTATTACCATTCAGAATTTATTATATCGCGGGTATTACAGGCTTATTACAGTTTGATTTCAATAGTTATTTAATGGAGCAAATACTAACTAGTCACTAAGTTTCAGTACAATCGATTTACATTTGGAAAGCAACAAATGTTTTTATTCATCTTCAGTTTCCCCCAAAATTTAAAATGCACCTGGCGCCACATCTCGCTCTTCGCCTCATTCCACATACTTTACGATCTGTTAAAAGACCGAATTCGCTGTCCAAATTAACACGAAATAAAAACGAAATCGAACCAACAAAAAATAAGCGAAGGTACAAGATAAAAGTTTAAAAAAGGCCCACGTCAAAACATTTGATTGTATTAATATTTATAGGCTTCGTACCGCCGCAGGAAAGACGGCTCGAGACGGAAGAAAAAAAAATGTTTATCAGCCCGTTTAGCTTTTAAGGAAACCGCGAATCTTTTGTAAAAAGTTATTTATGATCTTGAAAACAATTGCAGTGTTACCATTATATCACATTTGACAGCAATAACTGTATTATTTTTTTTGTCCCAAAAATGAAGACGTTTCGTTCACTGTGGACGTATAACAATAGTATATTATCGTGCGTGAAGTGGTGTGATTCACTTTATATTGACTTTACTGTTTTTATGACGAGGCTTGAGGATTTTTTTAAAATTTAATAAAGTTCGTTATATTTTTTTTACACCACGAAAACTGCCAACGATTTCAATTGAATTGTAGGCAGAATTCGATACAGTTTTGTTTGTTAAAAAATGTATATAATTCGCAGTTTCAGACTATCTAGTCTTATTGAATAATTACTTTGGAACATCAAACATTTACATTATCCGATCATGCTTATAATATTCGACTCAGCGTTATGACTGATCATTTATGTTTTTTTATATAATAATGGAATCCTAGTACTTCATATAGATATTTAAATTAGGTACAATAGGATAGTTTCCAGTCTCAAAGTAATTACATTCTATTTAGTCCTTCTTTTAGATTATTCAAAAATAAGGGACGCGTATTTTTTTATTTATAAACTAGCGGCCCGGTACGTGCTTCGCTACGTATTTACAAAAAAATGTGATGCAGCGCTATCTGCCGCACTGATTTGTGAATCTAAACCATTCCCAGATCCCCTTGAACACACACAAAAAATTTCATCAAAATCGGGCCAGTCGTTTGAGAGAAGTTCAGTGACATACACACTCACAGAAGAATTATATATATATATAAAGATTAGACCAAACATTACAAAGATATAGTCCATTAAAGCCAGTATGACGTCACTCGTTGCGAAAAAAATGCAGTAACGCGTGACGTAATCTAAATGACGGACTAATTTTTTTTTTTTTGGAAACTGGCCTTTCCTGTACAAGTGAGACTTTATGTACACGTTTATATTTAAATACCCAGGTACTATATTTTGTATTTACTTATTATTAGATTGAAGGTGAACAATTAATTACTTATTAAATGATACCGGTACTAATCTCACAGTTAAGAGTTGTCTTGCTTGATAAATGGCTTAGGATTCCTATGCTAATTCCAATATTGCACATGCACAAAAGCATTAATGTTTGATTTTACATCGTAGTTATTATCTTAGAACAAGTATGTTAATTTTTTCACTTGTGAAAATTGGTAAAGCTACCAAATAAAGCTTTCGTAAGTTCAACACACTGGACATTCACCTTCATAGACTCACAAATCTTTTATTCAGACATGAACTTCCCTCATAACGACGAAAGCATAACAATATGACATAAAAGTGAATTTATTTTTTAAAGTAGCTTCTTATATCCAACAGCTTAGGTAACAAAATCCATTGTACCTAACCTAACATTATTATTGTTCAGCCCTACATAATATGTATAGCTGCGAAGTGCGTATGCTAATTCAACCCCAGCACATTTGCAGACGACTGTACGTCTCTTATGGGAAGCTTAATCAGTGTCTTGCGCCGACATGGGTTATTGAATCGAAATTAAAACACTGGCTCCATGGTTTTAATAGTCGTGTTATGTATTTTAATTAAAATGAAATAGGCTCTGTGTATGCGGTAGTCGTTCCATCAAAGTGAATTTATAGAGATGAAATTAGGTTGAGCTAAAGATTGCGCTAATGGAAGTTGTGAAAATATTGATAAAAAAAACTGTGATGAGAATGTTATGTGATAGATTGTTACAGTAAATACTAGAAAGATGTTCGAAGTCGCATCACAAAATTCATCACCACATTAACAAAAAATTTGGCTGTTTATGTCAGATGTTTGTTCAAAGGCCCCGGTGCGAGAGTCAGACTCACTCTTGGACGGTTTTTTTTAGTGTTATTTTTTTTACAAGTGTTTCGATGAATATTGTAGGTTATGAATCGATTATTAAGCTATATTCTTTTTATATAATAAGCACGAACGCATAAACACGACGATGATAACTAATTTCCTCAGTATCCTACGCGTTTCTTCAATCATCAACCGTTCTCATCGTAACTGTTTTCCGAACAAAAAAGTAATTTTCGAAAAGGCCACACAAAACGAAGTTTAAACGATGAATAAACGCTTCAGTAATGTAAAAACAAGGAAAGCGCATCGAAATGCACAATACCATGTATATTTATTAGTAATTAAACGCAGTAATGACGTAATAACAGTAATTGTGGCTGTGGGGAGGTGATTACTGCAAAAAGACCGATGTATGGAAATGAAATAATTGTAAACGTCATTAAATGTTTGGTTTTTTGTTCATTTATAATTATAAGTCTGCACAGAAGCGTTACCTATCGGGAAAATAGGACATTACTACAATCTGAACTAATTGTATTATTTTTTAGATTGATTCTTTCTGTCGTATATTAATACGCGAATCATAAAAATTATGAATTTAAATTAAGAACAATTAGAGCTATCGTTTTTTGCACAGACTTTGATCGCTCTGTAATTTTGAAATAATGTGTAATTTATAATCTGACTAAGTTGATGTAACAGTGTGATTCTTTGCCGATTACAATTTAAAAATTTTGCCTCAGGCTGCTATATTGTATGTAGATAATTGACGAATTAACCTAACTATCGGTTTGAGAATTTGCAATGTCTGATAGCATTATGAAAACCGAAGCAAGAGATAATTTACACCTGGGGTTGCGGGTTGTTCGAAAGACATACCGCGGCCCTGGAACATAAAGGGCAAAAGAAGGAACAGGGGTGGATTTAAGTCAGTACAAGTATGACACTCCTGACAATTTGATAATTTCCCATCCGCAATAAAAGGAGATAATTCACATAAATCAGAAGTAAAATAAAATCAGAGGTACGTCTTCGGTTCGAAACTCTATGTTTGACGTGACACCGCTAGGCTAATTCTGCTAAAGGAGAGGAAACCAAGCTAACATCTCTATGAGATATATTCTCAAAAAAAGAATTAAAAAAACCACAAAACAGTGAAAAATATTCATAAATGTTACCTACATTTATGAATAAGTGTAAGAGTAAGTTTATGAATAAGTGTAACTGTAAGAGGTTTAATACCTTATCCAATGCTGGCTTGTTGGCCATTACGTTCCAATACTCAGGTCGTTTTAAATAAAGAACTAAAAAAGGAATAGGAGTACGAGATGTATCTTTAAAAATATAATCTTAAAGTATTATAATTATGCGATTTTATTTCAGTAATCTAGCGTATATCCTATAGAATCTGCCTAATAATTGCCATAAAGTTTTCTTATTGTAGTTAAACCCGTGATTGAACCCGACTGTGTTTTCATGTCTTAGTGAGGTCATTTATCTAAATTACATAAATTGCCAAGTTTGACACTTTACTGTCACTAACCAGATGATTACCTGTTAATAACGAGGATATTCGTAATTTAGACAGACGGGCAATCATAATTACATATATGTATTTGTGTCTGTCAAGACCCTTTAGCTCTGGACCGCATGAAGGTGTCGAGTTGAAATTAAACCCATATACTCTGTGATCCCTTTGTGCTGTGAGAAAAGCAACCTTCCAAGTCTACGCAGTCAAAGTTTGTACAGAACCCTCAGTGTGCGAGTCTGACTAGCTCTTGGCCGGTTTTTAGTGACTTTTTACTTTTATTTAGGATATATCATTTTATTGGAAAATTAATAGGCTGTTTTTATCTTTATCATTTCATCAGCATCAGAAGCATTCATCAATGCAACAATAATTATAATTTTAACTTGTAATATGACTTTTTAGATTATCTACATTGAATCTATCTTCTTTAAAACATCTTTACTTAATTTTTCAGACACCTAAGATAATACATCTTATGTATAATGATAATATTCATATAAAAACTGCAACACACGAACAACAATTTAATAGTGTGCAGTTACTTGGGTACAATGAATAATGTGTTGCAATTAAAAATTATAATGAGAAAATTTGCATCGATGATTGTCAACGTGCTCCTCGGATAAAATCTATGATGGATTATTATGATATTATTGTTCATACTGTATGTTGTCATAAAATAGGACCTACACACTATACATTAGTGTCCTACTATCCTACTAATATTTTAATATTATAAATGCGAATTTGTGAGAATGGATGTTTGGATGTTTGTTGCTACATATTTCACGTCAAAACGGCTGAACGTATTTTGATGAAATTTGGCACAGTATTAGATTATAGTCTGGAATAACATATAGGACAATTTTTTTTATTATCATGATTTGGGCGAAGCCGCGGACGCCAGCTAGTATTCGATAGATCGGTATCTACCTTTTATTGATGATGAGTTTTTTGATGTAATTGCTATGTACTAGCGAGAAATAAGTACTAGAAAAGGATGTGTGATTTTAAAACATGAAACTAGACAGTAAATAGAGCATAAAAAAATATGAAATTTAAAAAAGAAACTGGTACATACGTACCGAAGTAAAAAACAAGTAAGGTTTTACAGATACTCGTAAATGATCCATTAATAAATATTAAGTATATACCACCCAACTTGAATTAACAGAAATGATCATTATAAAAACTTAAGAATTGTAGAAAATAAAATAAAAAGTGTAACTGTCTTCTTCTCTTCGTGTTCACTTTTGTCATAAAAACATGATAGCAATATAAATTAACGCTGATATTAACACATAAAAACATAGAAACGATTGATTACAGCTCAGTACACACCTGCGGTATGTCTGACATTCGTTCAACGTACACTATAACTTATACCTCAAACTAATATTACGCGAATCCCTATTTTAAAAACAAGACATAAATTACTCGCAAATGAAAAAATAAAAGAAGAACATGCTACAAGTTATTTAAAGCTAAACCAGATGAAAAATAGTTTTTTCTTCCCCTATATTTTATAGTGGCTAAAAGTTGCCATCAATAATTGAAGTTGTGTCTCTGGGGAGAAGGGCTTACCAGTATTCCTGACGTGTGGGTACAAGTTGGCGGGTCAGTTAATATCGACAGTGTGTACGTGGCTTTATTTTGTAAGTTACTTTGGAAACAAAAATCTATATTGGGTAATTAATCCATAAGAATTTTATAAGTATCTAGTGCTGAAAATATGCAAGTTTCAGTAAATGCAAGTCGGGGTTTTCAGTGTTTTCATATCGTACAACCAGAAATTCATTCTTTACATCATACAAAAGCAATTACATGAGTCATTTGGCGATTAAATTTTAACATAATTAATTTCTAGAAAAGTATAGGCTCCAAATAACAAAACATTTTTGTAAGCAAAAACCTGCTATTCAAACCTTGAAGGTGTATGTGAAAAGCCTTATCCCGAACCAACCAATACAAAAGTGCTATTTAATAAAACACGACGCACACTGCATACAAAACTTGCGCACGCGGCAATGAGCAACTTGCAACGGCGGTATACATACCCTATGTACGCTTGTATAGCACCGCTTTAGCGAGAATTCTGCCATATCATCGCACCGCCATTGCAGGCCCCGACCAACCCGCGACTGCTAATCCTATCCCGAAATATTTATTCCTTTTTCAACCATTCAAGTTTTAGAAGTTTTATTTTTGTGTTGTACCCTTTATGCATATTTAACGTAGGTCGGGAGATGGCGGCGATGTTATCAAGTGATCTGGTTTTGAACTAAGTAGTATATAGTATATAAGTGTTTGGTAAGTTATAGTATGTAGTCAGGAATTCTTTAGACCGGTTCTGTGTTTGTGTATTGGTCGTAGGTAGGTTTTTGTAGGATTAGACTAGGCATTAGAGTTACGGTAAATTGCAAGCTATCAGATTTAGCATTTTAGTAAATGTTTGATGCTGAACGAGAACTACATTATTAGGCTTTCGTACATAAGTAAAGCATGTAGCTAATACATATTATACTTGAGTGGTCTAACCGTTGGTTGCATGTTGCTAGTTGATTACCTAGATGTAATAGTACTTTAATCACACTATTGCTCAAAGACATTTAAATATCATAACCCTATAAATAACATAGGTACATTTACACCTACTTAACAAAGCAATACAATTAGCAATTTATTACGAATCATAGCAGGTGGCTAAACGAAAACACTTATTGCAGAAAAACAAAACAGATCATTGACTCAAAGCATGACACGATTGGCACATTTGAGTTTCAAAAAATTACGAGTACCTCTTCAATACACGCTAAAGCTTGCACACACTATAATCTATAGATATCGAACAGCTAATTACAAAAGCACAAAAAAGGCTTTATAAGCACGAACAGCTTTAAGTGGCGACTTCACTGGCATACCTTTAGCATAATATTATTTGAGTCATAATTTACCGCGGTCTCTGAGACCGAACGTGAACGCTTGATTTATTTATGAGCCCATACTGAGTCCGCCACTAATCTTTAGTGGAATTTAATTTGTTATTTATTTACTAATCGCCGCTTGTAACTGTAGAACAGGTAGGGTTATGCATGTCATTAAGGTGCGTTCGTTTAAGGGAAAGCTATTTTTGGGATTTGTCGGTTCTGAAAGAAAGTTAGGGAATGGAAATAATAAGGGGAAACTATACAAGTTTTTTTACACCTTCAAGTATGATGTTTTAAATGTTATAGAAACTTTGTTGTAAATGCAGCCATGAATAAAAGTTACATTGGAGATTTTTATTGTTTTACTAAGTGTATATAATTGAAAATTCTATAATCAAATTTAGAGTTAAAAGTAATTTATAACATAAAGTGAACAACATAAGGTGTATTATAGCTTACGTCATAGTCATAACCAGTTCTACGGAAAAACTTATCCATTTTCTTTATTTCATTTGTAGTTTCTTGGTTTGCCGCAGTCTAAGGAAGCAATACGGTTAATAATTCTTATTTATGAGTATTATGACACAAGTTATCCTGTCATATTTAAATAACATTTAACTTGTTTACCTTATTTTATTTATTATAGCTAGAACTATAAACCAATGTTTTCTTGTACATATTGACAATTTATATTTATACAATAATAAATATTAATTTAATTCAACTAAACGGATATAATCAAGCATCTTTTAGAATCAAGTTGTAAATAATTATATATTTGTAATGAATAAAATTTTAATAATTGCTCTAGATTAAATAAACCCGTTTTGTTGTTTAGTTTTTGTTAACGATCAAATTTATTCGCGTGTGGCCTGCCTTATCGCTTTAAGGAATTTTAGGTTAAAATTAGGTTGTTAGTTCGTCTATATTTGGTTGTTACAATTGTTTAAAATTATAGTCTAAAACTTAAGGCACAACATAGTAAAAACCGTAAGCTCTCTGTCGGGGTTGTGGGTTGTTCGAAAGAGATACTGCGGCCCGGAACATAAGACAAAAAAAAGACAATGGGTGGGTTTTAGGCAGTAAAAATCTGACACTCCTCCCTGGTCTGCCAAGGGGGAAGTTATTTGATGATGTCCCGTTTTTTTTTTAAGAAAGACTGTAGGTAAGCTCTTCTTAGACTAAATATTTACATCTGGCTTTGGAAAATATGCACATGTCCTTAAATAAAGGAATTTCCGCAACAAACAATTTAAGTTTCTATGAAATATCTATGAACATTTTTTACATTTCCAAGGAAAATATAAATTCACAAATCTATGTGCATTATTTACTATTTAAATATGCACACGTATCAAAATGGGAAAAAATTAGGACGCGACAAAAAAAATCGTCCATATCGCTGTCAATAGGAAATCGTTGAATGGTATTGCTGGATCTTTAGCTAAAGATAAGTATATACTATATGCTTATTATACCTACTCAAAATTAATAATTTATTGTTGTAATACTGAACACTATTGCAAATTCAAGCTATTGTTTACTCAAAAGACTAAAACAGTCAGTCACTATTAAACAAGCTTAAATAAATTACACAAACCCTACATTGACAAGATTAGGTATAAACTACCTTCTAACAAGACCTAGGTTCCCTAATGTATTTTCAATGTCCGTTTCAAGATAATTGAAAACCTTTGCTATTATGACTCAATAATTTATATCAGATCACGTTAGTATAATGCGATATTTAACTGCTTATGCCTAACAGTGCCTACACCGTAATAATTATATGAAATTACGGGTAATTTTATAGCTTTTAAATTGATTTTACGGGTCCAAACAAAAAGATCGCCGTAATTTCTTAAAAATAATTGATTTAAAAATTGGGCTGGTTTATGTTTTAACTTTCGACCACAGATTGTTTCATATTATCTTTCTTTAAATTCCGTGAATGGATTAATTTGCAGCAAAATTCTTTTTAATCCATCTTGTCTTTAACCCAGTGAGCTTTCACGATGACCCCCGTTGATACAGCACTTAAGGGTCAACTTTCCAATGAGTGTTCCCAATGGCTGTGTCTTTTATTTTGCTTATAAGATTCTGAACCTTCTTCATCTGGTTATTGGGTTATTTGTTTATCTCCCTACAAGCTTTACTTCTGAATATGAATGTACTTTACTAGGATATGAACAACAGAATCTGTGTAACATAAGCGCACGTCATCATCATCCGCGTAACCTTTCTCTAACTACATTTAGGTGTTGTGGTTGGTTTCCAGTACATCAGGTTGCAGTTGAAAACTAACATTTTACATGAAGCGACTGCATATCTGCTCTCCACAAAATAGTAGCTTTTTAATACAATAGGTACTCTTTGGTAATAATGGCGGGGTTAAACCCTCGTGGACACGAGCACAGTATTTGAAAAATATCTTTGTTTGCTTCGCTAGTTTTCATCAGCATTAAAAAGGGCACTTTCATAATATTCAAGCGCAATTTTTCCAACAACTTAATTTCCACGTGTTAATACTACAGTTGGGGTATGTAACTAGTGCTAAGTAACGGTGTATTGAATTCTTATAAGCCGTCAGACGGCACGCACGGGGGGCGGTGGCTTCCACCTCTCCTTGAGTTATGACCACCAAACATGTAACACGACCTAGCCGACTGCCAACTCTATTTGCATACTTCGGCTAGTTGCAGTCGCGCGACCGAGGTTTGGTGCGACTAAAATCTATCCGAAATCATTTCGAGTATTTTGAAGACTGTGGAGGGCCTAAAAAGTGATATTTTATCAGTGATTACTTTAGAGAAGATGACGATATTGTATTGGAGTTTTCGAAAAACAAAAAATGAAAATTGCGGTTAGCACAGCGCAGTTTATATATACCTCCTGGTTTCTCATAATCATCATTTATCATCTACAGCCTGATTTCAGCCACTGCTAGCAGTGTATACCTTGAAGTATACCTAGGTATAGGCCTCTCTTTGCTTGTTGAAGCTCCACGATTTTTCCTTGCTCCATCAAGAGTATACTAGTGAATAATTGCACTAACATTATATAGGCGAAAGTGTGCATGTTAGTCACATTTTTACGCTCAAATGTCTAGACATATTAGGATGGAATATGGTGTGATGATAGCATAAACCCTGCCTTTAGCCTAACATATAGTTTATATGTTAGGCTAAAGGCAGGGTTTATGGTACAAAAAACCTGGCCAGCCTAACATATAGTTTATATGTTAGGCTGGCCAGGTTTTTTGTACCAGTCAGTGGAAACGCGGGCGCAGGTAATCTATGATAACTTCAATGTCAAAACTAGAAATAGGATTAACAAAATCAAAGAGGATGTTTGACGGTAGTGGATTATTATCTACTACATCTTCTTTGATTTTATAAAGACGTATGCGACTTATTTTGGAAGTTTTCGGCCTCACAAAAATGATGAACTTGCATGGTGGAAATAATATGTAAGATTAAAGAGTGTCCATGGAGTTTTTTCCCCAGTCTTTTCCATAGAGGTCTACCCTATGAAATGGACAACCACAGTATTTTCAAAAAATGTTTTGCCTTGTACTAGGATTGTGGTCTTATAGTTTTTTTCACATTCAGGAGTGCCCGTAACGGTCTTAATAAAACAAATAATTTCAAATAATCTTATTATTGCAGCCAAATTGTTCTATAGTTACTAATTCTTTTAAAAAACATACTTGTTCCAACATAGCAATTGTGACTATTAGGGATACAAGATGGTCTCCTAAATGAAACAAAAAGAAACAAACATGTCCCGATATGCATATGTGCATAATACGCATCATTTGTAACAAAATATTGCTCTCTAATAGAGCCATAAGAACTGAATTATCTCAATATGATCTGTTGCAGCATTGTTTAAAGAGGTACTAAATCAATTGATCCACCATTCATGTGTCAACGAGTACATTCGGGTTATAAAGAATTTGATTCAAAACTTATGTGATGAAGTTGTATGTCTATATCTATATGTGTACTATGTTGGAGCAAAAACTATTGGCACAGTCTTTAAATGGACTGATTAATTCAAGAGTTTCGTATAAAATTCTTCTCTATGCAATATTTAACTTTGCTACGTGAGGTTATATTCAATGCAACCACAGTCGCTACAATGTCTTACAGATCTTCAACAGTAGCCCGTTTGCAATAGGCCTATAAGTTGAAATGTACATTTTAATAAGGCTTTGTCAAACCTACAGACTTGTTGTGTATAATAACAGGGTTTGGCCGTATGCTTGTAAGAGAACTATTTATTTTCTTAAACAGGTCTTTGGCAATTTATAATAGTGTCTTGTACACACTAGGTGTCTGCAATTTTGCGATCATCCCCGATGACAGCGTTATGATTTATACTGAGTCATTCATTTCTCAAATTATTTGCTTTGGATATTTTTCTTGTGCTGAAATGATGTGTCGTGCACTTTGCCAATGTTTTTTGTTTGTTATTGAGTCGTCAACCTTTATTTTTTAATACTGAGTCGAGTACTGGGTATAGTTTTCGCTATTCTGTTGTTAGATGATGGAAGAGGGACGATCGGAATGGTGTTCCTTAAAGCCTAATTTGCAGATAAACTCGCATCTCTGAATTTGGGTTATGTGTATATTTGACAAATGTGATGACAATCGAAGATCAAACCAGTTTTTAAATATAATTCAGTAAACTTTTATACATTTCGTAAGTCATTTTGTATCCGATAGCACTGTTGGTAAAAACATACGCTAAGATTGGGATATTTAACTTAGAGAATATCATTAAAATAAATTGTGAAAAGTACTGCCAGTATCATGAGGATGGCTAGTGCATGCGTAAAAATAGCAAAAACAAACCAATTAAGAGAGCACCGTAAGCCTTGGCAAGGTCGAAACGTATTTGTGCCACTTATACATTACGAATTTTGTATAATTTCGCCGAAACGTGTGGACGCTGACATCTGCTCTTGTCTTTATATCGGAAGCGGGACATCTACGTGACAGGCGCGGTGCCATCCTGCGTCTTGTTACGTACTATTATCTCCCAGATATATCACTTTTTGATTTCGAATTTTGTGTTTTTTACATTCTTACTAGACACTGTCCACACGAAGCAATTAAGAGCTGACTGAATCACTCGTTCCAATTTTAAACGGAACATTTTCTAACAATTACAAAATTGTTACACAAAGCCAGGATTTGAAATAATGTTCCGTGAAGAAAAAGAACAAATACATGACTGGATGCTCCCGAATTCTAATTTAAGGCAGATTAACCCTTGAATAACCCAATTCACGCTTAAAGGTTAGGATCCGTCAAATGAAACGTCACGGTGACTACACACTTTCCCCATCATTAGGATACGAGAAGAAAAAAGGCTTCGGATGTTCAGTTGTAAGCGCCCGCCAACAAAGCCATTATGCCTTATTATGGAGACCATCCATCAGGCAGCCATATCGATCCAACATTAATGCATGCTAATGCTTTATAAATAGATATATAATTTGTTTTGTCTCCACCTCGGCATCCAATTGATGGATTGTTTGATTTCTATTACATCAAACTGTTGGTTTTTGATAGAGGCGTGGCCGTTGCTGCCGTTATTAGTTTAGCCGACGAAGCTAAATCATTTATGATTTCACGCTAGCGGTAAAAAAGTGTGAATCGAGCCGTTCATAATTTTGATTATTCTCGCGGTGGAAATTCATTAATAAGACAAAATATTGTACTGTTATCATCTAAAAATCTATGTTAAATCTTTAAAAAAAGTTTCACACTTACTTTGTCCAAGATGTACTCGTTTCATCCATGGATATATCTGCGGAGGATTTGCTGAAGAGTTTGAAGCTGAAGATTTAGAATTCTTCGTGTTTGAGCTAGAATTATTAGCCTCATTGCTCTCGTTGCTCGATGTGCTGGAAGCAGGGCTTGATATATTCTGATTCACATTAGCCTTGTGCTCCACAGGAGAAGCGATGGGTGTAGTTAGGCCTAGTTTAGTGCTTGTACTAGAGTTTTGCCCCCCGACGCCTCCGAAACCAGGCGACGTTCGACCTGGTCCAGAGGAGGTGGAAAGATCTTGAGGGGACGCTACTCCGGTTGTAGAAGTCGAATCAGCGAATTTACAACTAGCTCCAGCGGCCTGGCTAGGCGGTGTAGACATCAGGTTGGGCGACAATGCTCCTGGACTCGGATTTGAGTGCTGATGCATGTGACTCGCTGTACTACCCAATCTTTGAGGATGTAGCTGTGTGTAGTCTATCATCGTCTGCGGTTGCATGTGCGCTCCGGTAGCGGGCGTGCCATATGGGTGTTGTGGGTAGTGATGTCCAACTTGCGGCGGCGAATAGCAAGTATTCGGATAAGCTGATGCTGCCGCATTTGGATTATAGTAATCAGCTCCTGGTGTTGGCAGACCGGGATGACCAGCTTGCTCGACGGGCGTACCAGTACGCCCGGGCGCTTGGTTCCCATAGCAGGAAGCCAGCGAGTTGACGAACTGGTAGGAGCTCATCCCTGCGTTATAATTTAATTCGTTCATCGATAACAGCGTGTGTTTCTCCTTCTTCTCAAGTTCACTCGGCACTTGTCATCGTTTGGACGAGCACTGAATAGTCTAGTTGGACATGTTAAGTGCTACTGATGTTCGCGGTCCGTTTCAATTGTCCCCGTAGAGTGGAGCTTGATTGATGGACCTGTGATAAAATGAGACACATTAGTCGGTCAAGTGCGTCGTCTCGTTATACGTGATAAATGTTGTAATACAGATCGTATCTTGAGTGTTTGATTTAAATATGTATTGTGTTTTGTTCGATATGAATTATAGTTCCAATATAAATGTTTTATACTATGACCTAAAGATAATATTTAGTTGTATAAGACATCTATATAGATCATGTCTTAGGTAGATAAATATATTGATGTTTATTTAAGCTATCCACATAATACCTATATGTTTTACATTCATTGAGCTTACACATCTGAATGTCAAAAATTCTTAAAATAAAATAAACTACTGAACAAGTATAAAAACTTTGAAGATCTGTATAATGAGTAATTATAGTTTGGAGAGTGAAATGGGTTAATATTTTTTTCAGAACCCTTAAAAAAACCATTCCTTTTTATGTTCCTTTTTCAAGTATTCGCCAGGGTGGCCTCTAATCATTTTCGATAACAGTTCGCAACGTGGTTAATTTTACGGTCACTTTCGTTTTTACAGTACCTACTCAGATGTTGCATAAATCACTAAACACGTGTACCACTTGCGTCACGCTGGGGGTCTATTCTAAAACAATAAATTAATATAGGGATGTGACTTCCTAAAGCGCAGTACACATGTCAAGTCAAGTGCGGAAAAAACTTTGCCTCAGCCACGTGGTAGGGCTATAAAAGTGTCCGCAGAGGTTTATGGGTGTACGCGGTAGGCCGAATGCGACTTCTCCGGATTTATGTACTCCGCTCAGTGCATACATCTTTATGAGCAAATTAGCAGTCATTGTGCACCCGATTTATTTGTCGCATTTGCTCGCTGAATGATAAATGTGTGAATTTTGGTCAGAGATCGCCGTAATCATATATTTTATGTTTATAAATAACGATTTTAGCGTAATACGGCCTTGTGTTGAAAATATTTGTATTATGTTGGATATTATCAATGTAGAGACTCGTTTTTCAATGTTTTATTAATTCTTTTTTAAATGATATGATTTAAAAATATTTTTGCTGCTATTTCACTATGATTATTTTGCAGAAAAGGATGTTCTACGTAGTCTATTTTAATTATAAGAATCATTTTGAATAACATTAAATATATCAAGTTTTCCGCCACTTCATAATTTATGCGAAATGGCTAATCTTTATAATTAAATAATAAAACCAAGTAGTTTACAAAATTTATCACACATTTAGTAGATTATTATCATAATTAATGTTATTTATTTATTACCCTAAAAATACCTACAAAAAAGAAAACAAAACTATCGCAGAACATTGAAGTAGAAAATCTCTTTGGTTAGAGCAGAATTAAGGAAAATCCTTCAATGCTTTCAAGTATTTATTAACAAATGAGTACAAATATTTATCATTAAAACTAAGCATAAAAAATAATCTTAAGACCATAATTAATTGGTATCTGATCTTTGTTAAGAGCTTATTGCTTGTGTTGCTACAGGCAAAGCCTCGTTAATAATACAAAAGATATTGCCAAAAACAGGAATCATCCAAAAACACCAGAAGAGATTCACAGAATTAATGTTGAAGAATATGGGAAGAAGATTTATAACAAAGTACTGAGATAGGAAGATATGATATGAAGGAGAGTAATAATGCAGTGATGTTTGACAAGGGAGAATGGAAGAAGAAAAGGTGTTGCGCCGACTCCAAATAGTGCGGGATAAGAGCAGGAAGATACATAAGGAACTACACACAACAACTCCTGCAATATTTTTACTTAAACATAATCTTGCAAAGATCTTTATACTAAAGAATATAAAAATTATGCATGCTAATTTACTTTTTTTTCTACTCTTAGCAATATAATATTAGCAACTTACATACTTTGTACTCCTTTATCGGCTCTAACCAAAACATCGTCTACCAAATTTTTATCTTCTGCGGATAATGTAGCATTTAACAAATAAACATTTTCCTTAATTATGTTTCAGTACTAAATCTCATTGTTTTCTATCCTACACAGTGTGACATACAGTCACATGTGTTCAGTTTATTTCAGTTTAGAATTTTTGTCACTCCCGTCCGGTCCACATTAAATGGGCCGAACGATTTCATTGCTTTTGTTTTTTTTTTCTTTTTTACTTTTTTTTCTTATAGCACACAGTTGTTTATTCCCAGACATCCTTTGATGAACATGCCTCGGATGTCTGCTTTAATTTTAATTCGGCACTTTGATAGCTTTTATTGTGTCGTTTGGTATTAACGGTAACTTGCTAGCTCTGTTTTATGTGGTGGTTATTTGATAGGTTTGAAGATTTGTTAGTTTTCTAGTTTTGCGTTTTGTGTGTAATCATGAGTTTGAGAACAGATTAAAAATTTATTTGTTCCTACTTGTATGTCCTCCCTTGAATAAATCATGAATTTGTATTGAATTTAATCAAAATAGATAAAATATCCCTGTGAGATTTTTTTTATTTTGTGCTCACTTGATGTGTCCACAAAATAACGAATCGTTGTAATAAAATCCAAAACAGTTGAACAGATCATACAAAGTTACTTAAATATAAATCGAGCTATAAAGTTATTTTAATACCCACTAATGCCAAAAAGCTCTCGGGATATAATAACTTTTAATGTTCCGTGTCAAGTGGACAGTTCGAATCCACTGCGCCCTGGGAGATTTACTGCGACACGCTTTGATTTCTCCACTCGCGCCTTTTCAATTTTAACTGTATCAATTGACGATAATTTTCTATACCTACAGGAAAAAAATATAGCGACCAATAAAGATAATTTTATATACTCACTCCAATTCAAAGTTTAGAGTGACCAACAGCGGCTACAGCCAACTTTACGATCATTCACAACCAATCGTTGACAAAATCACAAAACATCCCACAAGTTTATTCGCAGACACTTTTCACAAAAAAAAAATATATTTTATTAAAAAAAAATTGAATCATAGAACAACAAAATCTACTAAAATCAAATACGACCGTTACAGTCTATTCAAGAATCGAACTTCGAACTTCAAAATTCGGAAAACTTCGGTGCGTGTCGTCGCGGCGAAAAACGACTCGTGTTTTCCCGGCGTTCGAGCGTCGAGTGCAGCGCGCGTCTGACGACGAGGTGAGCGGCTGAGTTGACGCGGCGTCAAACTAGCGGCGGGCGGGGCGAGCGGGGCGGGGCGCACCTGAGCCCGCCACGTGCGAGTCCGCTCCGCTCTCGCTCTGTTCAGCTCGCTTCCGCTCCCGCGCCCGCTGCTTCGATTAGCGTAATTAGGGTACACCGTCGCAACACCACGTATCCGATTTCAATGGACCGATTGATGATTATGGATGGTAAATGGTGAACGATTATCGGTAGCCGTGAACTGCAATCTTTTTACCATTTTTGTTCGCTTTTCTACGGTGGAAAATTTGTTGAATGGTTTATAGTTTCAAGGGTTGGAATCTCTGCCATTTTTTTGGGGTAGTAGGCGTTTCATAGCACGGTCTTGTATCACTATTGAGATAAGTATTTAGTTTTATTTCCCGAGCAGAAATGATAGAGATGACAGAACCTTTTGAAAATAAAAAGATTTACACATCTTTGTACATCTTTGCTTGAAAATAAGATATTTTTTGTTTTCTAGTCATCTTAAAGTAAAATAATTTATTTTTCTATAATCTCTAACAGTCTTATTTTTTTGCTTCTGTAACATAATTATAATGATCACAATACTACACACTCATACATACGAAAAGCGGTAACATAACTCGTCAAGCAAAGTGCTTAGTCCTAGTCTAGATGAGCGGACAAGGGCCATGCATCACTCCTGACGCACGACGTCTTGGTGAGGAGTAAAAATTACCACACACCGCATAAATGTATCACTAGCCTATATTTTCATAATCACATGCAGATGTATGGCTTTAGCCTAGCAGGTTTGCTATGGGAATTTTAAACAGGAATAAGTAGTTAATAAATCTAAAGAGTGAGGTTTGGTAATTTCTGTTCTATGCGAATTTATTAATTTTCTAGCAATCTTTCAGGTTTCATTAGATTTTTTTAACCTTTTTAGATTATAAAACTTTGTGGTTAGTTTGTAATTTATTTTTAGAGTTTATTTGAAAAATTATCCAGGATTATAAAATAAAAAATATTTCAATTTCGGAAAAATGTCACCCCGACAGTACAGACAGGAACATAGAATAAGTACGAGCAAGTACCCTTTTGTGGTTTGATTAAAGCCTATGAATTATTCTGTTTTGTTCGTTGATTGAAGGCAAAGCACTGAATCTTATTTTCTGAATCCCGTCTCTTGGTCCACTGATAATGCAAATCAAACTTTGTATGAATATTTTGATGATTTTTTTGTGCAATTAATATCAACAGTGTTGTGGTTTACACACACTTAAATTAACCAGCTTAGTCACATTATTTATCAAAAAATACTTCAAACAATGCACCTCAAAACAAAAGCGCCAACAGCGCCAACCATTGCCAACTGACTACAGCAAAAATCTCACCATCAATTCAAATGCTATTCTTCAAATTCAGTGTATCGCAAACAGTTTCTAAAGTCGCCACGATCCGCTAACGACTCACATTCGTCTTGTACACTGGCTTAATTATAATTAACTGCTAATTATGACGATAGTACGCCACTTGCTGACGACCCCACTGACTAATAGCATGATGTTACAACTCGATTTATTGTTTTTTCACACGATTCTCAACCAAATATTCGTCGTAAGTAAGTATATGTTTTGGTGGATAATGCAAATGGGGTTCATGGTTTAATGCAAGGCTTTTAAATTTTAACTAAGGCTTTCGTCACGGTTGCTTATTATGTTGAACTGTGGGTAATTTACTAGAAAGCTGTGTTAGACGTTATTGTTTTTACTAATGAGGAAAAGTCATTTGGAAGTAAAGAATTAGCTATGGAAGTCGTTGATGAAAAATTCTTAGTTGTAGTAAAAGCAGTGATGGATGATTGTTTAAATATTTACGATACGACAAAACTTGGGATGACAGAGCTTCAGAGCTAGCTAGAGAACTAGAAGACAAACTAAAACTAGACTTTTAACAAGGTTTATGCACCGTGGATGTTGATGGTGCATGGTATGAATTTGTGATAAGAGTATAATGCATGAAAACTGATTAGTGTCGATTTCTTGTGTTCAGGACATTGGAAAGTGAAATCTTGTTTAATTTAATAACTTTGATGCATTCATAACAATATTATTTAAGGTTTATCTGGCAGCATTTAGAGCTAGTACCGAAATAAATCAATTAAACGATCCATGCTTAATTTTTTTAATTTGCAATAATTATGATTTTTGTAGAAACTCCTGTTTATGCTTTGGTAATGGATTGAAGCTCGTTATACACTGAAATTCGGTACAATAGTGGTTCATTGGATTGCCACAATATTATCAGTGGTAGATGTTTATACAACGTTTATCCAAATTGTGTAGTATCAATCTCCACTTAACCTGATTTGTTTGCTCGAAGACGTATCATTAAATAATTATGTAGGTACTATCTTCAATTTTTGAAATTTTAAATATCTCGTAGGTATATCATAGATTAGATGTTAATAAATCCAAGAGCTAGCCATTGTATTGCTTTCATATTAATGGAGAGCTTTGAAATAAAGTTCGTTCATGACCTTCGTTTAGAACTTTATGACTAGGTTATGTAACAGGAGACACAGTTTTTGAGCTTGAAGTTAAAAATATTGTAAAAGAGCAGCTGGCTTTACCCAAACCGTCATCACCTACGAACGACAATAGCATTGTGTCCATACTTGCTACCATTTAAATTATCATAAAATCTTCGACCAGCAACATTAACATAAAGTTATGTATCACCAACTCCTACTGGTTCAGGTATTTCCATACTACTTTGTTAATCACACAAAAAATTAGAAGGTCTGTCGGATGTTCCAAAAGACAACTACCCTGCGTCCCGTGGGCCACAAAATTTATTACAACTTAATAATCGGCTAGTCACGCGACAAATGCACATGTGTGCCAACAACCTCGAAATAATTTACGACTTAAGGGTTACTCTATACCTGTCTCTGTTCTTTGTGCAACGAAAGACAAGGATGCCCATTAGTATGTTTATTTAAAAATCGTTTATTGGTATTTAATAGGGAACTGGTTTTGGATATTAAATAATTTATTTTCTTGGTGTAGGAATGTGGAGAATTTGAAGAGTTATATCAGATTGGTGATCTGACAGGACTCTTATGTCTTACTGGATTTTTGGAAATAGGATTGGAATTTCCGAAGATGGAGGTATGATAATATTATCCTCTTTTCAAAATGTAGGTGTATCTATATCAAATCCTGGAAAACATTAATGAAAATTAAAAATGTTTGTGAACCTGCTTTGCTGTGTGTGTATGAATCAGCCACTTGACATATTCTACATCTACTAGCTTAGTATTTTTTAACGATAATGAAGGTATCAGTTAAAACGATTACATTATTTTTAGTCCGAGGTAGGTAGTACACAGAAAAATATTTAGCTTTATCCAACTACGCATTTTATAAAGGTCAGCAGAACATTTGTCTCACTTAAATGTATCATTACATCTCGTATCTACTTTTCTAGACCTTTTCCACTAATTACTTTTTAGTATTTACATTGACAAAAAACACTTTAATAGAAAGTAAATAACTATCAGTAATCATTATCTGTATGTCCAATCAAATAATGTTTATAAGTGGCATATATTTTTGTATCATCGTAAAATTGTCTTTTGCCATATTTTTTTCTCAGTACTAAGTAGTTTTTACCCAACCCTATCATATGTAGGTATAATTAAAAACAAAACTAATGTCTATTCCTCGATTCTTTGAAGTTCATTGTCTATAATAGTAGACGTAATAGCAGCAATTGTACAACCCTCGAGTGTAACTAGATCGTCACGCGTTTCTTTAACTAAACGACCAACTTAACCGTGATACCCACATAATAACACATAATTACTTAATGCAACACTTAATTTGCAAATGAATAAAAAATTTGCATGTAATCATAATGGCAAATGTGTTGCTGTTTCTGTCGCACAGTGTCGTTTAATACGGGCGAGAGTGAGACGTTCATTGAGTGAGAGTTTGTCCGTTGTGGAAGCGTGCGTAGTGCAGCGGTCGTGGGCGCGGCTTCTTGCGTGTTCCGTCGGCTCCCGATTGGCCGCGACACTTGCTGAAGTGGGGTGTAAATGAAGAAACTTCAAACAGTTTTATAGTTGAAAACTTTATGAAATTATACTAAAATTTCCTACTTTCTAACGTTTTTTGGCGACGTGATTGGAATGTGGAAGTTATTAGATAATGGTTCGTGGTTTTCGAGTGTTAGGTGAGTGACAAAATTGTTTGTTAATCTTACTTCTTTCAGATTGTTGTTAGAGCCCATCCAACCGAGACCAAAAAAAAAAAATAAACAAACTTTTGGTAAATACCTCTAAAGTGGTCGAGATTTTGGTTTATTAACAAGCTACTGACACAATGATTGGTTTCATTTTTAAAAGAATTACCTCTCAATAATTGGGTTACAATATATTTGAAACGATTTTTTTTACTTCGTTAATTAAAATTTTAATTTAAAAAAGGTTATAATAGAAATGTTAATATAAAAATCGCAAGTACTTTTTGCATCCTTGCTTTATATATAGATTTACACACAGATTTGGATCAAAGAAGTACCTACTTAATTTGCAAATAGATAAGTAATAAAATAAATTAAAAACTGTAAATGCCCAAATTACATAGTAGCTTTGGCATAATTCATCTAGTCTCCATTAATATTTATATTTTATTTATTTATTATTTTATTTTATTAATCTTCAAACCATACCTTTTTTGCGTAGTATTTTATCCTTCGTTTATTCCATTTTGAATAGAAACTCTAATAGTAAAAATTTCTGTTATTATGACGGAGAATTTGGGGGAACTCATGGGTAAATAATAACAGCCGCTATGGTCGATCTTTTGAGCCGCGGTTGCTTAGATTTGTGAGTGACCACAGGCTCAAAGTTTGCTCATTGCTTCGGAATGCACTTTAGGCATATCCCAGCACCTAATTAAGTATATATCTTTAGACAGTCGTAACACGTCTGACAACCAGTCTTACCAAGATAATAAAATACTGGTATTCATCTACTTCATATTAGCTTGGAAGTCAACCACCAACCATGTTGGATAGTTGGGAAAAAACTAGGCAAATTATGATGATCTCAAATAAGTGAAAACGTATAAGATTCTCACAATATGAGGTTTAGATTATTTTACCAAGGCGAAGAATAATTAATGTGTAAGGATGTAAAGCTCCGGAGTTGCGGGTTGTTCGACAGAGATACCGCGGCCCTGGAACATAAAAAACAAAAAAATTGGGGGGAGGGTGTCAGTCAGTAAAAGTCTAACACTCCCTCTCACTCGAAGCTATTTTTGATGATTTCCTATCCACAAAAATCCTTACTAATATTATAAAAGCGAAAGTGAGTTTGTTTGTTTGTTTGTTTATTTGTTTGTTTGTTTGTTACCTCTTCACGCTTTAATGGCTAAACCGATTTTGATGAATTTTGGTACAGAGATAGTTGGAAACCAGGAGACGGACATAGGCTAATATTTTTTTGAAAAAAGTGGGATGTGAGGGAGAAAGAGGGAAGAAAAGGGAAAACTTAGCGTTGCTATTACAAATCAATAAGGCGCAAGGGGAACTGTGTTACCCCAAATTTAACGCGGGCGAAAGCTAGTAGGTTATAAAGCTAAAAATTCCTTTTCTTTCTAATACACTCCAAAGTGATATTCCTATTAACAATGTGTATGCAAATGGAGATCCTATAAGACAGGCTTTTAAGTTGATTATTCAAATTAACGTGTAAAATCAACAAGTAAGTAGGTACCTAATTCAGGGGCTTTCTTACCCAGGCCAATTAGTTAGGTATGTTTATGTCAACAAACAGACATGACAATGAATATGTGTAGATATCTGATGATCCAGTATTAGAATTAAAAAGTAAAATTGGTTAGTCTCACACCTGTTAGGTATATGGTTAATGCTGTTTATTGTGAAAAAGTCGAAGTGTGTGCATAGTGTTTGTAACGAAAATAGTGTAATCTCATTTATTGGTTTATTTGTGCAAAATCAAATTGAAAGTTGTCGATCTATACGAATAAAAAAAAAACAATTTAAGCAGGTGGCGTTCTGTAGATTCTGCTATGGAAAAAAGTGCGAGTTTAGTATATATACAAAACGGGAAGTAGTTTTTTTTACTTATTAAAAAAATACTTCCCGCTTTGTCTTCCATCTAGTTCGGTCACAAGGAACTGTAGGTATGCGCCATAAGCGTGTTAAGACAAGACAAGGCTGTATGTTTTGATTCAGCTAGGTTTTCAACAAAAGTGTACCTGGAACTGACTTATACGACACTAGATAAATCATACTAAGAAGTATGTACAAATTTGAAGAAAACTAGGCAAGTTTATCTCAATTGTTCCCTGTCCGTGGGTAACCAGAATGTACGGGTTGTTCGAAAGAAACAACGTGACGATGGATCATAAAGGGCAAGAGAAGAATATGGGTGGATTTAGGTACTCAGTAAAATTCTGACATTCCCCCCGCTTTCACCAAGGTGGGGAAAGTTATTTCATGATTTCACATTCGCAAAAAAATGGGCAAACCAGAATGCCATCTTTTCGGAGTTCTGTGTATGTTACCAGTTATATTATCTTATTTTTTAAAATTTTAAATAAACACGAATCCAAATAGAATCTACGCGTAGTGGAATCTTTGCTATATTCTAAAGCTAAATGGAAATATTTAAAAAGTTCACAGTATTCTGATTTATTCTCTTCCAATTTAAAGTCTTAGATAAATTGCAAGCAGATTTATGCTTAAAAGTTATCCCTCGCCTTTTACAATAATTTGGTACAACTAGAAACGATTTGGGTTTCAACCTTCTCGTGGTTCAGTTCTTAATGTCGTAGGTACTAAAGTGTACAATATTTTTTGTCTCATATGAGTATAAAATTGAGTTTGCCAACGTGCAATGGAGTGGAGTTTCAAACTAAACGACCACAGACTGCAAACTAAAACACAAATTACAGAAGTTGCTTAAAAAGCTTGGAAGGCGTGACCCCTCTAGTAGGGCCTTTGCCTAGCATTGCGATGACACATGGGTTAACAGAGTTAAAACATCTCTCAGAAACTTTTCCCAGTTCCTCGTGCTTCTTCTTCACGTGCTTATTGACTCGTATGTTGTCCAACCAACGTTTAAGTAGAAGGAAGGAGGAAGTAAAGGGACATTGGTCCCAAATGGCCCTGTGCAATAAAGAGTATCGGAATACACGATAATTAATTGTCTATTTTATTTTGTAAGTAGCAAATGCCATATGCCAATGTAATACGGACTAGCTATACAACTACACGACTACACTACAGTTACAGCAACTAGTAATACGCGACTAACTTTGAGCCATCTTCGGTTTTTCCTGTTTTGTCGTTTGCAGATTAGTTGTCAGTTAGTTATTGGTTACCTTACCTAGTACCACTAAAACCCTACATCCACGATTTCAACGAAAAGTTGTCCAGTCTCTTTTTATCTGGAACATTATTATTTTTACTGACCATTGCAAATGTATGCACAAAAAAAATCATAAGGTGCGTCCAATATTTGTTTATTCACATTAGTTTATACCTCAAAGCAAAAACGTCCCTGAAAGTCAAACGAGAGAAGAACAACATTCCGCCGATAGAGGCGCCACAATCGATGCTTCAGCCGCAAACAATTACGTCGTCAGACAATATAGATGGCGTTGACGGAGGTTTAATTGTCAAAACTTTTGAACATGAATGAATGTTAGTTAAGTGATTCTTTTTAAAGTTTTTTTTCTATATATATTTGATTCGTATTTTAAAATTTACATTTTCTATCAAAATAACAGTTAGCAGTAGGTATTTGTAAATTTTCAGTGTTCTAAATCTGTTTGTGCAGAACTAGGTACCTATAGTATTCTAATCATTTGAATAAATTAAAGTTTAACTAACTACAGAACCCATGCTTTCAGTTGACTTTGAGTTACTACGACTATTATACCGAAATTTATATTATGATGCATATCTAAGATTTGTTGACATTGAAGTTGTACTAATATCAATATTATCAATAAAGCGAAATATTTCAAAAGCATCCTTTAAATGCCACTGACCAATTAATTACGATGTGATTAGTCATAATCATATAACTATAAATAAAAAGTATCATAAAACACATCTTAATTAAATTATTTTAATGATTCAAAACGAGGTATAAATTTGTAACGTTATAATGAAGATATAGTAGTTTCCAGTTTTATTATGTTTATATCAATTTATTTCAATTAATGTTGCCATGTTGTTGACAAGGAAAGTGTTGATAGTTATCAGTTGCTACCCACTTGAACTGGTATAAAATATATTGACTGCTTCCTCATTTCTTCTGTGGAAAGCAATATAGTGTCAAGTCATTTGTATAGCTACATGTTTTTCTCAAGTTGTAGTCGTGAAGCTATCTATAAGTAGACAGGTAACATAGTATCATGACTATAGTCCCCGAAAGTGTACCTAAAAATACATGCTAATATGTCGCCAGTAAAGTTTAAAGTCCCATGTCATAGGGGGCGACCCTATTGCCTTCAAACGGGCGCAAGTCGGCACGAATGACTTGTGCCCGGTTGGTAGAGTTTGGACTAGAGTAAAATTTCAGGCAAAAAACCTAATAAGACTTTGCCCGACCCACGTATTTGAGCCCAGTACCGAATGATTAGAAGACACGCTTGTGAGTAGACAAGTAGTAGACATGACCCTCATGTCTACTACTTGTCTACTTGTTGGGTTTGGTTGGCTTGGTAGGTATTTTAACATTTTCTACTGCATAATCATCAACCTTTAATGACCCCACTGCTGGTACAGGCTATGTTTTTTTTTTATTTTGGGGGTGGGCCTTAGTCTAACAATCAAGCATATTTTGGAGATTTCATAATGTATGACATACATGCTGGTTCCAAAATCTGCACACTGTAAAGAAGGTTGTCTGGGGGCGGATCCAGAAATTTCATTAGCTCTAGGCCACCACTGCTCTTTTCCTTAACAAAAAGCTTTTCCATTTTTCTCAACCAAAGCGGAGAAGCAAGGTGCATCAAGCTGTTAAGTTCTCCACGGTCAGTGTCATCCACACGTTCATCTTCTAAGACCTCACGCTCTGTGTAGAATATAATAATACGAAGATCAGTAGTGGAAGCAAATTGACACGGTATTAGCCACGAGTTCCTCCTCAGTTTTACAATGAGATAAATCCAGTCTTAGCAAAAGATTAGCTCATATCACAGGATTAACTTACTAGCATTGAACATGCCCCTTACGCCAGTATTATGTTAGTGTGCTGCTATGTGATTATGATAGTTATATCATACGTGCAAGTAGACAATTTAATAGTATATGTAAGCGGCATGATTTGGATCCCTTTACGACTAGTGTGACGTCAGCCAGAAGGCTCTTAAGTCTCAGATTTTTTAAGTAACCTTCAAGTTGTTTATGTTTTGTTTATTTTTGGATTATGTTCAATATTCTTCTGTAGTGTGTACATCATTTTGCATTTTACTGCAAGCTAAACAGTTTCAGTCAACTATTCGTATAGCCTTTATATTTGATTTTGTTAATTTAACTTTTGATTATGTTAGGTTAATGTGTAAAGTGCGGTTTGTGCTCACATTTCATTTAAGTTTTAGTCTGATACTATACGTGAGGACTTGTAATTGGCTTACTGTTGTCTATGGTTCCTTACTTTTTTATATTAAGTTTCTTTTTAGCTGTAAGTTCTCCATGCTGTAATAAATAAATAAATAAATTATCACTTATTACAAATTCAAAAGTTTGTATGTATTCAGGGATGTCTGTAACTCTCTCATGCTTATATTCTAGACTAACGAATGATCGGACAAGCTGCGGTGGTGGTGGTGTTGCCATTTATCTACGTGAAAACATACCTTTTTCAGTTATTGATATGTCGTCACAGCCACCGCCGTCGAATGCTGGCGAGCATCTCTTTTTAGAAATTAATATTAATCATTCCAAGGTTTTGCTTGGTGTATATTATTGTCCCTCTTTACGCATCGACTACTTTTCCTCTTTTGAAAGTCTCCTAGTAAACCTGACACCTTCTTACAGACATATTATCATTATGGGGGACTTCAATACTTGTCTTCTTAAAAAAGACTCACGGTCATCCACACTCCAATCCATCTCCCAATCCAGCAATTTATCTCTGCTTCCATTAAGTGCTACTCATCATTTTCCTAACTGTCTACCTTCGCTCCTTGACCTCATCTTCGTTTCTTCCACACAACATGTAGCTAAGTATGGGCAGTGTTCAGCTGATGCGTTTTCCTACCACGATTTAATTTTTCTCTCGTACAAAATCCGCCCTCCTAAAACTAAGCCTAAAACACTCCTGCAGCGCAGTTTTGGTGGTATGCACCTTGAAAGCCTTCGTGAGGATGCCGTCAACATTGATTGGTCTGATCTTGTTAATGCGGAGTCGATTGATGTCAAAGTCGATCTTCTCAATTCTAACCTTATCAAGCTCTACGACGTTCATGCGCCTGCTCGGTTAGTAAAGATTAAACATCTACCTGCACCATGGCTAACCGACGACTTAAAAGCCATTTTGCATAAGAAGGCGGCCGCAAAATCTAGGTTTAAGTGCAGACCAAACTCAATAAATCATGATAAGTACGTTACTATCCGTAATCGCAGTAACTTGGTTTGTAGGGATGCCCAACGCCATCATGTTCATAAGTCCGTCGAAAATGGTGACCCAGCAAAAGTCTGGAAATTTCTCAGATCCATGGGAGTTGGGAAGTCGCGTCAAGAGTCTATTCCTAAAGATGTAGACCTTGAGTCACTTAACAAATATTTTTCCACCTCTTGTAATTTTAATGGGGCTATTAAAGCCCAAACCCTGAATAATCTTTCATCTCTTCCCACTCCCGATTATTCTCCGTTCGTCTTTAATCAATTTGCTGCTTGTGATGTTAAGAAGAGTATACTATCAATCACGTCAAATGCTGTTGGTAGTGACTGTGTTAGTCGTAAGATGATACTTCCTATCCTGGACGAAATCCTTCCTGTCATTTGTCATATTTTTAATTACTCCGTATCCTGTGGTGTGTTTCCCTCTTGTTGGAAGGAAGCCCAGATTACCCCACTTCCAAAAAAATGTAACCCGGTTTCCTTTTCTGAATTCCGCCCGATCTCCATATTACCCTTCCTATCTAAAGTCCTAGAACGCCTTATCCATAATCAGCTCAGTACATTCCTTTATAAAAACACGCTCCTTAATTGTTACCAATCTGGGTTTCGTCCAGGTCATAGCACTACCACAGCTCTTATTAGTATTACGGACGATATTAGATTCGGTATGGAAAATGGGAATCTGACTGTTCTTTCCTTATTAGACTTCAGTAATGCTTTTAACACGGTAGATTTTGATGTTTTGCTCGGTATACTCTGTTCTCTTAACATATCTCCAACGGCTATTGATTGGTTTCGTAGTTACCTCTGTGACCGCCGACAGCGTGTTCGCATTGAAGATTCGTCATCTTCTTGGTGCAATACCTCTGCCGGTGTTCCACAGGGGGGAGTTCTTTCTCCTCTTCTTTTCGCAATTTTTATTAATTCAATTTCTAATGAACTTCTTTCAGCCTACCACCTTTATGCTGATGATTTACAGATTTACTCACAGGCTCCCGCAGATGAACTGTCTGAAGCGGTGAATTTGGTGAATAGGGATTTGGAGCGTATTTCGGGATGGAGTCAAGCTCATGGTCTAAAGGTTAACCCTGCGAAGACTCAGGTCATTGTTGTCGGCAGCCCTAGGCTGCGTTCTAAAATTGATTGGGCGAAACTGCCTCAGATTGTCTTTGATGGTGCTATAATTCCTTACAGCAACTCAGTTAAAGACCTGGGTATTTTTATTGACAAAGACTTATCCTGGGGTCCTCAGTTGCAAGAAGTGAGCCGAAAACTGTTTGCATCGGCAGGGTCTTTACGCAGACTTCGTAATTTCCTCCCAACTGCCACTAAAACTGCGCTCGCCCAATCCCTTCTTCTCCCAATCCTCGATTATGCTGATACCTGTTATCCAGATCTCACTGTAGTGCAGCTGGAAAAGCTTGAGCGACTCCAAAATTTTTGTATTAGATTCATATTTGGTTTGCGTAAATATGATCATGTTTCAGAGTTTCGCGTTAAGCTCAAGTGGTTGCCTATCCGTCTTCGCCGGAATGCTCACATTTTATCATTACTTTACAGTATTCTTTTTAATCCATCAACACCTTTATATCTCAAAGAACGTTTCAAGTTCATTCATGACACACATAGTAGACACTTGAGATCATCGGAGAATTTGAGACTTTTGATGCCTGAACATTCCACAAAATTTTATGACCAGTCATTCACGGTTCAGGCTGTCCGTTTGTGGAACGAATTGCCGCTGTCAGTAAGACAAGCTCAGTCACTCGTTACTTTTAAAACCCTAGTTGCAAATCATTATCTTTCCCTTTAATATTTTTTTTTTCTATATGTATTTATTTATGTATTTATATATTTTGAATAAGTAACTTTATTTTAATTATTTGTGTAGTATTAGCAGTAGGTACACCATTGACTACCCCCGTTGTATTTTTATATTCGTAAAGTCCATCCAAAGGTTGTCTGGAAGATATCGCTATTAGCGATAAGACCGCCATTGTAACCATAGATTTAGCACTTTTTTATAAAACAGTTTGTTTTTTCAATTTTTGGTGTGCAATAAAGTATATTCTATTCTATTCTATTCTATTCTAACACATAGGTTAGTTTTGGTCCCAATAAAATCCGGTGTTTCCGTGGGATGATCAAATAACTCTATATGGTTTTTGACCGCGAGCAAAACCACGGACCTCAGCTAGTGTTTACATAAAAGCCGTAGAAAGTAAACTATATGTAGTTGACACATCACAAAAGAAAATATAATACCAACCTATTAACCATATGCTAAACTAAGGCTATCAATACATTATGCAAAGTTGAGAGTTCAAAAACAATAGCGTTCACTCACGTTCGGCTCAGTCCAATAAATGTGTTCTGCTACCCGAGTGGTAGCACCGAAAGAAGTCGGTGCTTCGAGACGACTGGGTAACCTATGGACTTGGGACATTTTGAGCTCTCGAAATCGTTTCAGATAACTGGCGGGCACTATGCGATGAATATTTTTCTATTCAGGTATAATATTTTTTAGTCAGCGTTGAATACTCCAATACTACTGGCTCAAATTGAGTTTTTTTTAAGGGTTGCTTACTTGCTTTTGTCCATTGCAATTTGATTGTTTTTTTTTATAACTTGGCAATATAGCTATTGCTTTTTATGCGATTACGTGGACTGCTACATTGTCCCCATATCAAGCCATAGTTTACTTGGAGACTTGCTTTACTGTGTATTACATAGAATATTGTACACAATGTAGGTAAGTGAAAACTAGTTCGTTGATTGCTTGATTAGTTTCGGTTAAATTAAACATCTACCTACGTAATGGTAGACCGAAACACAATGTTTGGAAAACCAGTATACCAGTGTGAAGTATTAATTCAAGGTCAAAATGTAACCACTCATGTGCATCATTTGTATAAGTTATCTTGTCCAGTTTGCACTTATACAGATAGCACTTTACATGAAGAAGTCCTCAGTCACCACTTCAGCACACTGTTGCATACTTACACCAAATCGACGAACTCCAAACTCTCCGCAGTCGCCGTCTCGGCGAAAGTAAGAGAGTGACGTGGAACACCATTAGTCAAAATGTCGCCCCTTGTCAAACGTTCGAACTCGCTGCCAACGCCGACCTTACTAATACCGCCGCTAAACACCCAGTGACAGCGTGTGGTGTTATTAAGTGCTCATGTTTAATGACATTCTTTCTATATACCCCATACTGAACCTTGGAAGGAGTAGCCTGGTATGCTTGGTTCGAAATAAAGCATATTTTCCATAGTTCACTGTCTCTATCTTCACCCAAATCTACCAGCAACATCGTGGCGTTCTTGAAAAGGAAAGACAAGTGTATCTTTTTGGGTCCCACTATAAATCTGGCAGTTTTAATTTTGCCGAAAGTAAAAACATAAGCCAGAGTTAAACACCCAGTGACAGCGACTGATGTTATTAACTGTTCATATTTAATGACATTCCTATATAAATACCAAGTACTGAAACCCTGAATCAAATACCTGCAAGACTTTATTCTATGTCTACTATATATGCTATTTAATTTTTTTTATTCCATACTTGACCACAGTTTATAAGCTACTGTGAGACAGACATTCCTTATAATTGAAATAAGAACCACTCAAAGCATTGTTAGATATTTTGACACAAGAAGTTGTTAACTCTGAGCAATTGATTTATTGTAATTTTGCAAAGCGCCAACCACCATTAAAAGCGATATAACCTACTGAAAAAGAGTAGAGGCAGTTTTGATATGGAGAGCCACTGAAACCAGATCTACTCAAAATACTCAACAGATCATTCAAAATAATATTTGATATGCATATGGTGGTTTTAACAAATCTGGATTTTATAATTTGTGAGTTCTGGATATTGTTATTTACGTATAGTACTCTTGACCATTTTCGGCCATTGCGCCCAATCTCAGTGGAGTTTAGTCATCGGCGTATTACAGTGCACAAGTGCGTGCGCAGGCACAGAAGCATTCTCTGTTCCCTCTCTTTCACAGTCCGATGGGATGGCAATCCGAGACGACCGGACAGAGATATGGACCAACGGCTTCACGTGCTTTCCTAGGCACGATCTTACCACCAAACTTCGGGCTACTGTGAAATTCCTTGTGGAAAAACCCAATATTACTTTTAACCGACCCAGGCATCGAACCCCGTGCACAGCAGTCGTGCTTGCATCACCCCAACGGAGCATTTAGCATTTAGTTCAACGTGGCAGATACCAACGTTTAATAACCAGTGCCATCAGTGAGAACGCAACTATATATTTCTTGAAGTCCCTGACTCCTGTGCTAGGTGGAAGACCTATGTTATAGGAGCCAGATGAAATAAAGGCGGTTAAAAGTAGCCTGTTATTTGTTTTCAAGTGTTGGTGTGGATATGTATGTGGAGTGTGAGTTTGTGTATGTGTTTTTGAGGGAGAGTGTATGTTTGTGTGTGTGAGTAGGTGCACGCGCGTGAGTGGGTGTAATTTAATGATCAGGAAGGGTTTTCAGTATTGATTTACAAAATGGAAATAATAATATCCTCTGGTTCTTTCACAAGTTATTTTTCCTTGTGACTGGGACTGTAGCTTCATCCTTTTGTTTTTGTCATTCAAAGGTGCCTGTAACGGTGGAATTTAAATAAATCCTTTGATTTTGATTCTATTTCAGATTCCGAATTATCAGGTGTTCTTTATTTTTCCATCAGATAATTTATTTTTCATCCCACCATCTCGGAAAGAGTATTTTTAATCTTCAATATCTGAGTGGAAAAGCCGTTTTTATTCTCTAGAGGATAAAGTAAATTGAATTTAGAACATCGTGTGCACTAAGTTTGTGAATTAAAAAAACATTAAACCGATTTACTGCTACCTCTATGGTGCCGAATATATCATACAACTTTTTCTTAATTTATTAAAAACTCAGACTCGGAACCTTCTTGGTGTTTTTTCAATTTGCTTTGTACGCGGTTCTTTACGCGGCATTTTTTCACGTCATTTTAAACCGTAGATTAAAAACAAGAAACTTGAAAACAAGTAAAAATTATTATTTTGTTATAATTTAAAGATTATTCTGTAATACTTACCTGTCATAATGTAGTAATTAATACCTTCTGATTGTCTTGTGATTCTAATCGTTTTTTTTGCATTTAGTCATTTCCTCGCTGAGGTGGAATGAAAAGTTACGTGTTGCACTCGAGCGCAAAGATTTTTCACTTCGTGCTCTTTTGATTCCCTCGCTAACGTTCAGGATTCTAATTTTGAATCACTCGCTGCGCTCGTGATTTAATTTTAGAATTTTTCGCTTGCTCGGTCATCAAAATTGAACACGCGGTTAAAAAGCAACTTTGCACTCTTGTATAACAAATAACTATTAACCACTCCTTCAGAATTTCACGGCGCGGTAAACTCAGCATTGACATTTGAAGTGGTTGACGGATTGAAACGAACGGTTGATAGGCACTTTTGCTCTGTTGTTGTTCTTTTGTTTTGGTCACGTGTTGTTTAACTGTAGCCCTATCTAACTTCTTCTTTAGTCTAGCTTACTTCAAAATTTAACAATCAAATATATCTGTACGTAACGAGATCCTTACTAAAGCAAAATACCTAGTCTAAAAACTGATGTAATATTTTAGAAACAGCAAGACGTTATATTCCCCACAAGAGCTAACTATGAGGGAATTACTACCGATTTGACTCAATTCTTATTTAGTACTACAACACTGATTTTATACATCCTACCAGTGTGTATTGTAAATGCGAATGCTTGTGTGGATGTCTGGATGTATGGATGTTTGTTACTCTTACACGTCAAAACGGTTGAACGGATCTTGATGAAATTGGCACAAATGTAGATTATAGTCTGGAATAACACATAGGATACTTTTTTTTGATCAACACGCGGGTGAAGCCGCGTTCGTAGTCAGAAATAAAACAAACGGTATTATATTTATCTGTATAATATATGTTTTAATTGATTTTGATATCATTCGCGCCCCCATTACCTGCAACAAAGAATTAATAATGATTTAATATTGATTTAAACAATAATGACCGTTTTAGTATAGTCACACATTACATTATTATAAAAATATAATTATGTTTAATTAACTCTAAAACAGCACTTTACTACTTAACTGCAATAAGAGAAGTAAAACAATGGTAGAATAAAAAGCGGAATACGGTACCTCACAGTTATATTTTCTCACATGTAAATTAGTACAACAATAAAATATGAACCATGATATGCTAAATTATTCTTTGATAAACATCAGTAAGTGTTTTCGTATTTTTTTGTGGTACTCTATATACTACATCTTTAGGAATATATACTATATCCAACTAATGTTATAAATAGGAAAGGCCATGAAAATGTTTGTATGGATATTTGTTGCTTAATCAAAACTTATGTATTATATAATGTGATAAAGAGAATGTGTTTTTTTACGATTTAGCTCAATAACTACTTAACAGATTTTGAAAATTCTTTCACCATTGGAAAGCTACATTATAACTGAGTAACATAGTTTATAAAACAACACGTTACTACGATAAAATAAACAAAGATTTGGGTGAAAACGCTCAGGAAACAATCCGTTGGAAGGTAACATTGATTGATTTGACATAAGGCGCCTGTGTCTGTAACACAGTTTATACTAGCACGGACACAGACGTTCACTCTGTCTCAAATAATTTATGTATAGAGCTGTACGTCATAAACGTTTACTATGTTTAATTGAGATGGAAAAGTAAAATGTATTTGGCTTTTTGATCATAATAAAAATTTATTTATTTATTATTATTTATTTATATTTATAAGGGCGACTCTTTACCGGTCAACACAACAAACCTCTTTTAAATGTTGCCCCATTGACATAGTGCTGATCGCATCCAGCAAAATTAGTTAGTTTAGTTTTATCAAAAATGTTGCCCCACACTAGGAATTTCTCCTGTGACCCATGAAGACCAACAGACCCGAAACAACTACCTGTAGGTCATACAAATATTTGTTCCCGCGAATTCCCGCGATTTTTACCAGGTTGATGTTTTATGCGTCATTTTTAACTGAATTGTGCGATGGCAAGACATTTAAGTAGTTTTTCGGTAAAATTATCATCTTCATGAAACTTTTCTCAAACCCCGTAAAGTACATGTTTCATCATCATCATCATCATCAGGCTATATTAGTCCACTGCTGGACATAGCCCTCCCCTAATGAGCGATAGTGCTCTGTCTTCAGCTTGCCGCATCCAGCATCTGCCTGCAGTCTTTCTTTTATGTATATATATATATATATATGTTTCAGATATCTATTAATAAACCTGTCCATAAAATAGATAACATCGCCAACAAAAACTATTCAGAATAAAAATAACCGACCAAGTGTTCACTTTAATGAGATTTCTTGGGTAAATAAAAATGGCTGGAAACTTTGAGAATTTCCGTTAAGAGTTTTGTTTGTTTTCCCGTCAATCCTCCGTGGCATGGCGGGTTTGTTCAAGAATTCGGCGAGTGGACTTTTACTTAATTAATTTTAGCTTTTAACTTTGTCATTTATCAGTTAGCTTGATATATTTCTCTATCTAGAAATCTGTTTGTGAATTCCTCTCAAGTTTATTTTAAGTTGTCTCAATTTATTTAGTTAGTAATGTAAAAAACTAGGCTCAATATTGATTGCTTAAAAATTAAGATATATTCAAATGTTTTTTTAATATTACACGCTGATAAATCTATGACAATACTAATTAAGTTGTTTGTATTAATTTCAAAGGAGCAAAGGACGACAATCAAGGCGCTGGGAAGACGAGTTAAAGAGAATTGGTGGACCAAAATGGATGACAATTGCGAGGGATAGGGATATGTGGAAATCTTTAGAGGAGGCCTGTGTCGAAAGACAAACTGGGGACGAACGTACCATCGGAAATATTAGTTTTAAGAATTAACTGTAAGAACTCAGAAATAAAGGCTTATTTTATTTTATTTATTTTATTAATTTCAAATATATTTTACTATTTTTCGTAATCCGACGTGGGTTTAATTTGAGTTTTAATATCCGGAGCAAGAATGTGAAACTCAAATTATTTAGGAAATTTAAATTACGTGTATATACGTAATTTAAATTACCTAAATAATTTGTTGAGGTATACAGCTCTGGGGGACAGTATCCCGTTCCAATATCGAAGTCATAAAAAGTTTCAAATCAAAACCCTGAGGACGATAACTGGCGCCTCCTGGTTTGACCATTCGAAAGGTTTTGCCAATGTCTAGATGGAAGTCAATATCGCAGATACAAATGAAAGATGCTCCAAGATATACTTAAATTGCAACAGTGAAGTGATCACGGGCACCGAGCACGCCAATAACGAAACCAACCAATCCACTGATAAATGTCCCTGTGGCAATAGATCACAGTTTTATAAGCGACAAATTAAAACTTATAATTGTAAAGTTGAATAAGAGTTACGTATTCTATTCCCCTTTTAAAAGATCTCTGTGCGGTAAAAACATGGAAGAAACTCGGTGGACTCTTTTCAATATCAAAACTTTTATATAATTTCGTTTTTTTTTATCAAGGTAGATCAGATACTATCACATTCTAAACCACAATTATGTATCCGTGTCGACGGCGCGTTAGTGTTCCACGCGCGCCTCAAAGTGATGTCAGCAAAGCAGAGAGGCCTGCCACGGCCATCGCCTGCCGGGGTTGTGGGTTGTTCGAAAGAGATACCTCGGCCCCGGAACTTAAAGGGCAATGGAAGGAACATGGGTGGGTTTTAGTCAGTACCTACACTCCCGCTCCGCCCAGCGGGGTAAGTTATTTAATGTCTTCCCATCGGCAAAAAAAGCACATTCATGGATTTGGTAAACTTAAAAACGATTTGACTTTAAAACTGAACCTGAAAACCGATAACATCAAAACTAACCCTTTAAAACGATCCCTGGTAACCCCAATCTGTCTGAAAACTAGCAACAAACACTGAACAGTGTTATTACCGCCGGCAGCGGAGAAATAATTAGAGAAAGAGCCGGCTTCGAAGTGCGGTGCGTCGCTCAAACAATGCTAACTTACATTTAGCTGTCAGTCAAAAACAATTTGGAATTTGTGCGCGCGGAGGGTCCGGGCGGCGCGCTGGGAAAATTGTATAAGTATAGAGTGGTTAATACAACTTGTCTTGGAAAGAACTTACCAAAAAAGAAAACAACGTGAGAGTAATAGGGAAACGATAAAGGCAGCTAAGGCACTTAAAATAAATGATATCTGTATTTGTAGGAACTTCTACTTTTGCTCAAAACCTTATTAAAATACTTAGTGGACAATTTTTGTAGGTCTCTTCAATAGCATAGTTCGTGTTATGGTTTACGTTCTTTGCTATTTACTGATTTATTATAATTTACGTTTACGTTCATTCATATGATTTAAGCTTTAGCACTGGCATATTATATAAAAAAAAACACTAGAGCATTAGCCAACATAAACGTTTAAACCTACTTTCGATTTCACAACTCTATAGATTTCCAAATAGTTGACGTTACAGCAACGGCTGGGTTGCTACCATCCATCATTTCCTCCATCCACTCGCCGGGTTAAGCACATAAGTGACATTGACGCCGAACCAACCAGGCGCACTTGAGCTCTCATCCTGAAACAAATTAAACGTTCATTCTTCTAGAGTAGAGATCAAATAAAATTGGACGGTCAATGGACATTTTTGGCGGGCACGTCATGCCAAGTTACGGTCAGGTAAATGACGTTACGATTTTGATTTGAACGGAGACTGACAATTGTAGTTTTGACGGGTATAAAATTAGGTGAAGGAAAAGTTTGATACAGAAAAGGAATTTCGGACGACCTAAATATGGAATCCAAGGAAAAAATATCCATGAAAAACACAAACTCCGTCTACGAAAGGGTGTGGGGTAGGAAATTATAGTACCTAACAGACATGTGTATTTTGTTTAAGCATTATTTTCTTCAAGAACTGAATGTGGTTCTCATTTCGCCTGAATTTTTGTTGTTGTTTTTTTTTAATGAAATTTTAATATTTAACCGTGTCGTATAGTGTATTGAATATCTAGAAAAACTGAGATAAGATGCATAATAATATTACTGTATTCAATTCGGTCTTTTGTGATAATAACGTACATTAGTGAGCACTAAGTGAGAAATAACAAGGCCTTCTCTACATCCATTCACATAATTACACTCATTACTTCCCAACACATGAGTTTTACCGCCATTATTATGTACAATGCATAACAGAATGTCAAAGAGGTCGTCACTGTATTTTCTTGGACATTACTGTTAATAAGTAGATGTCTCCTATTAAAAACTTTTTATAAATTCAACCTTCTTGGTTCAAGCCCCTCTATTTAATTATAAAGCCAGAAGAAAAAAGAGAAAGAAAATGTTGATTCGATATTCAAAATCAAATTTAAATAATGAGCCACTCAACAAGAGTCTATCGTTGTTTTGTTTAAAATAAAATGTGGAGTTCATAAATTGAGTCATTATAAATTTCGCAAAAAGGCGTTAAATTGCTGAATTATAATAATGGCTATTATACGGTGGCGGGGCAAACGATCACCGTTTCATACTTGTCCATGTAAGACTTGATTACTACTAAATAAGTCTATAAAAATCGTGTTGAAAATAAATATACACCATACATAACGCTCCTAACAAATTTTTTTTTTTTACTGTACTAAATTATTTTTTTAAGAATCCATCATACAGGTTACAATCAATGTTTGGTTTTTAATTTTAGCCAGTTTTAGACAGATCCTTGAAATCTAAATTCGATAGAACTGAATATTAAAATTTAAATCAGCAAAGTAACATAAAACCTTATTTGGTTGAGTAAAATTTATAAACCTAGGAAATCTTGTACTTTTATCTAAGAGACTGATACCTCTACAAGGATCTATCGTAAGGATGCTCAACCGCAATCAGATTACAGAATTTCGAAAACAGATCAAAATTAGAAGAAAAAAATGCTTGGTTTTATGAGTATCAAGCTAAAAGTTACTTTATGGTATGTATATTTACAGTCGCAGCATTGCCATGCTAAACACAAAACCTTTTTTATGTATAAAATACTGGTATTTGGCTTAGTTCATTAGATGCGTATTTAGGTATATCTGACACGGAATCAAAATGTTTGCCCAAGTTCAGTACAAGTTGAGCCATCTCCATCCAGCGCGTTACGCATGGCGTAATAATTCAGAGAGCCTAGACAAAATTACATTCTACCAACGATAAAGGAGATCACCCAAATTAGGCTAGTTTTTTTTTGCTGACCAACTTAAATAAACATATTATTTGGATAGAGTATAATATAATAAATATCTTTATTTATTACTACGCTTATGTCGTAAGTCAATTCGTCGAGAAATAATTCAACCACAAAATATGTAAGATTTAATATATTTGTGTAATAGTAAAGAATGTTTTAAAAAACCCAAAAATGATGTAATTGGGGTAATCTTTAATGGATACAATAAAAATTGTATTGATTGACATAAGCTACCGAAAAACGTTTGTCGATCTGCTTGAAAGACAATGTAGAAACGATACGATTTGAAAGAGGTTCCCAGTTGCCTACATCCTTGAAGCTAGTGTAGTTACACTTTACTGCAATCTCGAGATGAATTATGTATCTTTTCACGATCTTATAATAATATTAAACTGAGTATCCATAGAGTTTCTTGCCCATTCTTCTCCATAGAGATCTGCGTTTTGGAATGGCCAACTACGGTACTTTCACAAGTTGTTATATGTCTTGTGACTGGGACTATAGCTTCATATTTTTGTTTTTGACATCAAAAGTGCCTGTAAAGGTCTAATTAAAATAAATGTTTTGAGTTTTGTACCACCAACGATGTATCTAAACTTGTAATAACGATGCAAAAATTTTAATCGCGGTCGATGCTGGTTCCATTGATCCGCGATCTGCTCTCGAACGATGCCAGCGGAGCGTTGTTGATAAATGATCCGAACGGCTGGGACAATGCGCCGTGTAGATTCTTTTGTTGATCCCACACTTTTTGTGTCCACTGATGTTACTGTGATGTGACCAAACGTGATGTTTACGTGTTATGCTATATCGATTTGTGTACTGTTTGATGTTATAGTTTTGAAAATTGCAGCTTTGCCGAAATGGATTTAAATCTTGGAAAATCCTAAAATAAAACATTGTGATTTAACTCTTTCGTCAGTAACGACAATTTTATCAGTTTAAGTTTTACTCATAGCATTAGTTGCTATGACAACAAGACCGAGATTTAAACAATTTGAATGAACAGGTTTATGCCTGTTGCTGTTGTAAAGACGAAAGTTCTAAACGACTTATGTCTATGTTGTTTCCCTATTTATTTATTAGAACTCTATGAAAAAGTAAAAAAAAACATTGTTCAAGACAGACTTAATGCCTTGGGCATTTTCTACCAAGCAGGGACAAAAGCATAGTAGGTGCAATATGACAAAGAAATTCAGAAAAAAAAAATAATAAACACATATTTTAAATGCAAAGAAATCAAAAAATTAAAAAAAATAACACATATATACATACATGGCCAATATCAAAAGTAAAGAGAGATGAAACTACAAAATATGAGGAAAAACTGACAAGAAATTAATTTGGAGACGAGTCTGCCAACTTCTTAAGTACGTGTTCGCGAGCTTTTACCTTAATATTAACCTACTGGTTTTTCTATTTTGTTTTTTTTTCTAGTTTATTGAGACTTGTTTCCGTATATGACATCTGATTGTTTTTTGTAGAGTCACAGGCACCAATGCAATTTTATGAATTAACGTTATACGTTTTCACGAACTTAGTATTTTAGAAGCCAAATTATTTCGAAATAGGTCTTATTCCTGCTAAGTGTATACATTTTATGGTCGTGACTGTACACTTTAACTAAGACACTGTTTGTGAAGTGTTGCACCTTTAAAGTGGTAAAGATATTTACTATTATAATAAGCATAATTAGTTCAGGGGGCCTAAAATGGCCCTTTAAGCAAAATTATAATAATACGTTAAGTCTTAAAATGGTCACAGACATAGTTAATATAGTGAATTGTCACTTTATGTTCATTTTACGAATGGTAAGTAATCCATATTGTTATCTTATAATGATTCTACTAAGGCAGCCAGTTTAGACACACAGACTAACATATAATGTATTAAGCAATTATGCACCAGAAGCAGTAGGAATTTATGAGATTGAGGTGTAAATATCATAACTACTACTGTCATCATCATCATTTTCCTGGCCTTGTCCTATTTTATTTGGGGACACTATAACACGTTTTCTTCTTCCATTCAGGAGAATGGAAGAAGAAAACGTGTATAGAGGACTATCAGACGTCACGGCATCATTTACTCCTTTCTCTTTCACATAATTCCTTACACAATAATATATCCTATTTTTCTTTGGCCTTCCTCTCGCTCTCCTTTCATCAGCCAGCTTCGTTCTTCCTCATTTATATATCCATACCAAGACAAACGGCTCCCTTTATTTTTTTTCTGTAACAGGCTCAACTTTTAAACTTCCTCTAATATACTTATTCCTTACCTTATCCATTCTTGTCACTCCACACATCCATCTCAACTACTACTATCGTACCTTTCAAAACTTGAATATCAAAATAGATGTTATTGCATAACAATGCTCCCAGCAATAAAAGTGTTTCAAAACTAATAAAATGTTATTGACAGCAAACATGGAGAAACATCAAACAAAATTCCTATCACAGTGATTTGTCATGAACAATAAATCCAGCTCCCTCCTTAATACTAATTGGTCGTAATGTTTAATTATAAATTGTTATTTATGGATGTTGATAACTCCTCACTTTGATCGTTCGAAAGTGATCAAAGTACTTACCTATATGTATAAGTGAGTGTCGATAAGACTTGTGTTGAGAGGGAAATAAATTGAGAATTATTTTATAAATTAGAAGTAGCTCCTTTAAAAAAACTTATCTACAGCAAAGCTGGTTTTATCCCCTAGCTTTTTCGTTAAGATGTGTGCAATAACGACGATAATATTTAAAGACAAGGTTGGCGCAGTGACTGAGCTATCGACTGCTGCGTTTCGCGGGTTCGATCCCTGCACGGAACAAAGATTTGAATTGTCTACAGATAGTTGTTCTGGGTCTGGCTGTTGTGTATGTGAGTTTAAATGTTTGTAAACGCACCCACGATACAGGAGAAATTCCTAGTGTGGAGCAACGTTTAAAAAAAATAAGAACAATAATTATCATCAGTAAAAATATTTAAATTCTTAAAAAAAAATGTGATACGAGTAAGTATTTTTAATTTTAGAATCGAATTATTTTCGTTATGTTTACACTGCGCGTTCGTGCTTTGGGCCTTTGGCTTTACTTAAGGTTCAGTCAACTGTTACAAGCGGTCATCATACGGTCTGATCATGAAAGTAGCTATGTGTAAATAAATCGATATTAAATAACATAAAACATAGAATAGTAAAATTAACAATTTTAAAAATCCCAAGTCGCCAAACAGTAAGTCAACTTTGAATATACATACTTATATTGCAGTTACAATATGTATATATACATAGTATACGTATGTATACCCACGCACATCCTTGTTTGGCTCATCTGAACACATTCCACCTTTAGCTACTTTGTATGAGACAGATGTTATGATTGATTTTGACAGCCTCATAATGTGGCCGCACCGCACCCGATTTCGGCCTCATTCGGTTTTTTTTTTGGTCTCTATATATGACTCACTATTTTCTAAACCTTACTTAGTCGATTCGTACTAAAGGTAAATACTATAGTGGCATTCAAATATCCATTAGGAGTTTTCTTTTGATCCGCCTTCAATGAGAGCTGGCTCGTTCAGCGTTAGGATTAATTAGACCCGTCATTCAACCAACGTATTGAATGCATGGACGGACCAACTTAGATTTGCTGTTGGCGAACTGAATTTTGAAGTCTGAAGATCATTAGGACCCTAATATTAATGGCCATTTCGAACTACGATCAGTTTCAGGAACTGCATTCACATTTTGGTTTTGATCGCTAAGGTGTGTTTGTAACTAAACCAAAATGTTCTTGTTTTCATTTGATCGGTAACAATGAGTTTTTTTATCAATCTAATGTGGTATAAAACTGGAGCGTTAATAACCACGAGAACTGATTGAACTTTTCATATTATTTATTTCTGCTCATCGAATTTTTGCCCCTTTGATATCACACTAGACTTCAAACGAGTCATTACACAACTTAATAAATGTTGAGATTTTAGGTATTTTATTTTTGAAGAAAGTCCATAGATTATTTATGAATGTATAAATTGTAAAGTCTATAATGTTAACTCACATTTATTTTATTAGTGTGTATGTTAATTCTATACGGCTCTAACGTAAACGTTATTATATACGTTTAAGTTAGAGCCACACACTGTGTCTACGTCTCTTGTCAATCTCTCTCTCCAATCCCAGCTCTGCTGAAGGGATTTCTAAATTAAGTAACTGGTTCTATTGTGTTCTTTTGTCTGTAAGTATTTCTCAATAATATGTGTTTGGTGTGTACATACATACATAAATACATAATTATAAATTAAAAGGCAAATCTCATCAAACACCTAATCTAAACTTTTGTGTTAAGTTTAATTATTTATGAATTCTAAATGAAACACATATAAATAGATATTTGTTTACTAATACTACTTACTAAAATTATTAAGCTTGGTGAATAAACAGGGCGTTAAAACACAGTAACAACAGGGAATCAAAATAATGTCTCACTAAACATTTTATGAAGAAAATCAGTGAACTATATTGACATTGGATTTGATCAAAACAAAATTTCTGAATTAGTTTACTTTTGTTCAGAGGTGAAATGAGAGACTTACCTGGGAATTAGGTTAACTCATAGCCACAACCATATTTGTAGCCATTTATGAAAAACTTTAGATAATATGTTTCATTACCTTATTTTGTAGAGCTTTTCAATTACTTTTACATTATTAAAACTGTATTTTTAAAGGAAAAACCAAAGAAATACGAACTAAACACAGGCAGCCATCTTTGCTGAATGTTTGCCGCGCATGCGTAGTCACAATTTACCCTTGTTTAGAGGGATGATTGTTTGTGCGTCTCTTTCTCGCAAAGGGGGTCAGATATGGATTGTTGTCTCTCTCGTTTAGACTCTATTGTTATTCTCTATTCAAAAGGCAGGACGGTCGACTTTCTAATGCTGGGGTGATGAATGCAGTGAAGTTAGCTTCGAATGAATGTTGTCAAAGGAGAATCTTTTTGAATGTCTACAGTTTTTCTAGTTTGCTTTCAAGGTTTCTTCTTTGGTTTTATTTTTTTCCAAACCTAGAAAGATAGGTTAGAAAAAAAAGATGATTATATTACAAGATACTTTATAACGACTGTAAACCAAGATTATAAAGAGAGTTGTTAACTTTACAAAGCGCAGCTGCTACAAGACCATACATACTCAAACAGAAAGACCACAGACATCTGGGTGTTAACCGCTTTATAATTTGTATCGAACTGAAAAAATCTGAAGTTTCTTAAGATTTAAATGCACAAGGAAACGTTTTAATAGTAAGGTTTAAGTTAGGTATAAAACCTTCTCAGTAGTATTATCTTAGTACCGCTTATAATGTGTATTTTAAGTATTTGGTAACAAACCTTTCACTGTTAAACAAAAACGCTAGTATCGCATGGCGCAAAAGTCAATCAATGGACAGACCATTGATTGACTTTTGGGGCCTCTAAGGTACAAATTTCTTTTAAACAATCACAAAATAAAAAAAATTATTAAAAAAAACCCTCAAAAAAACCTCTGCAAAAGTAAGCAAATACATGTTACTTTACATTTTAAAAAGTATTTTAACACAAGCGTCATTGCTTCGGAATACAGCTTTGTTTATCGTTTTCTGCTAGCCTCACCTGATTGTCCTAGATAAATAGATAGACACAAATGTTACATAGATTCACTTTCCCTTTTCTAGTCAAATGCTTCTTCTTTGGTCGGGAGAAAAAAAAATGACAAAACTAAATAAAATACTTAACTCAATGAGATCAACAACAAAGGATCATTCTTAATTTAAATTGATCAACACAGGTAGCCGAACATAACAGGATGACTCAGCAAAAATGTTATCAAGTCTCCTACAAATCCAATATCCAGTCAAAACATATCCAATTTTTTTAAAATATTTGCTATAAAAACTGATTACTGGATGCGGTTACACATAAAAACCTGCAATCTAGGTGTAGGAATGCATCTTAAGCATTACCCTCATAGTAGACGCCAATTTTGACTCAACCTCTGAGGCAATCGAGCTGCCTTAAGATTCTGACTGACAAACGAAAACATTTCATCTCAGTCCGACTATAGCAGTCCATTACTGTGCTGGGCGAATAATTCACCGCTATCCGAAAAAAAACCTTATCTTCCGCATCAAGTCCTTAAGACGTACAGATTCTCTTTGGTCCTTAGGTAAATTGATTTGTTTGCTTATCTAGCAAGCTCTATCAACTGCAATGGATAATTTCACTTCGGTCTCTTTAAAGTTATGATTAACAATATAAATAACTAAAAGCAACCGCAGAAGTTCAGCCTTATACCAATCAACACAGGTAGCTGAACATAACAGGATTACTCAGCGAAAAGTCTCCCAAATCCGACAGTCCGTCACAACATGTCAAACTTGCTGACAACATTTGCACATTCACAACTGATCCCTGGAGACCTGTGTTTACACTTTCGGACCCTTTAAACTATGTGAAAGGGTTGCATTGTTAACGATTATCCCATTGTTGTTAAACGTTAATTTTAAACGGATCTGCTTCTGCTGCCGGCCCTGGTTTGATGTTTAGCGCGAAAGTTTAAGCTTCTTGTTTATAAAAAATGTGAAAATAGTCGTTTTTATCATTCAAATCTTTGTTCGATTGTGTAGAAGGTCGTGGGGAAAGTTTAACTAAATACGGTTGACAAAAGATATCTAGCTCGACAGATATACCTAATTGGTTTTATCTTTAAAAGTGATGGATTGATGGACTGTTTTCAACTCAAAATTAATTTATTTAATGAACTATTTGTTTCATCAACTTTATCAAATAAATTTAATTATGTTTGTAAACATTCATGGATATTTAATAAAAAATTTAACAGTATCGATGAGCTTGATAACTCAACTCATTTGTTAACTGAATGACTAGAAGAACAAGGGTTGACTAAAGAATCGATGTATGGACTGTTTGAAAGCTAATGTAGCTAGAAAAAAGCCACTAAAATTTACACTAATATGAAAGTACGGAAGAAGATGCTATGTAGTGCCGACATTAAATAAAATTCATACAAATAAGAGCAAAAGAATTATAACTAGATTGATGGTAGAAATCTAGATATGTGGAGTACGGATCTTTATTGCTTCAAGTAGAAATAGTCTACCAGTTAATGAAGTGAAGTTTGCCAGAGGGGGCGTCTGGTCCTGCCGGGGTTGCGGGTTGTTCGAAAGAGATACCGCGGCCCCGGAACGTAAAGGGCAATAGAAGGAACATGGGTGGGTTTAAGTCAGTACAAGTCTGACATGGAAAGTCATTGGATGATTTCCCACCCGGAAAAAAAAGGGTCTGGTATTTTGCTACTTTTAGACAAAAGTAGTTGTAATTAATCCTAATATTATAATCCTACTTTGTAATATTATAATCGTCACTAATCCTTACTAATATTATAAAAATGAAAGTGAGTGCGAAAATAAATCAAAATCAAACTTCATCAAAATCTTTGATGAAATTTGGTACATAGATAGTTGGGACCCTGGAGACGGACCTACGCTACTTTAATAAAAAAAAAGTGAGATAAGGAGGAAGAGAAGGGGAGAGAAAGATATTTTTATCGATCATCACGCTGGTTAAAGCTAGCGTTAGCTCACAGTATGTATGCCACGAGGACGAAGTCGCGGGCGGAAGCTAGTTATATTATAAATGCGAATGTTTGTGAGGATGGATGTATGGATATTTGTTACACTTTCTCGTCAAAACGGCTAAACGGATCTAGTTGGAATTTGGTTTAATACAAAGTATTGGATTAAAATAATTAAAACTAAACATTGAATAATCAGGAATCACAACTCCTCTTTATTGATAGCGCCTTTACAAGTTGACTAGAGAAGTACAAACATATTCTTATCCATAAATAATCAATCTTACGACTATTAATATAATCAGCTCTCATTATAATATGTCTACTCTAAATAGGAACATTTTTACTATACTATTTGTTATTTACAAGAAAACTAAAAATCTATTACTAAAATATTACATGATCGAAAATAAATCAGCCATTGAACGATTCAGTTTCGAAAATTTTCCTTGCTTTTTAACAATCACAACTGCAAAGTAATGAACAGCTGTTTAAAGAGCCAACCATTCTGACATAAAAGAGGTAAAAAAAACAAAAACTTATGAATATTCAAGAATTTGCAACCAACAATCGTTAAGAATCATATCAATATCGACAACAGGATGCCATCAGTCTAATTGCAAGTAGCCGTTAGATGCAAAAACCTTTGAATAATTTATATAATGATGATACTTTTCAAGTTTTAAATATCAATGCAAATGAAGACATCAGAAAATCATGAATAATGGAAATTTGTATCATTATAGATCGGTCACATTTTGATACCTTCATATGGAGGCATCATATAATTATGTGGCATACTGGCAGCTATATGGGGTGGCATAGTACCTGCTACGTGAGAAGGAATATTCGTCTGTGCAGCATTCATATGATAGCTGGGATATTCACCTGGACCTGGCATTCGCTGCCTTGTATCCATATATTCAGGCAAACCACTTATCTTAGTTGTACTTAAGTCATCAACACCATAAGGATCAGGTGACGTCGTCAACTTCCCATCTTTCTTAGCTTTCATTCTCCTATTCTGGAACCAGATTTTGATCTGCCTTTCCGTCAGCCCCAGAGCGTGAGAGACTTCTATTCTTCTTCTTCTGGATAGGTACTTGTTGAAATGGAACTCCTTTTCCAATTCAAGGGTTTGGAATCGGGTGTATGTTTGTCGGGTCCGTTTCGAGCCTTCCTTTTTATCATCACCTGTAATTGAAGCAAATTATAATTAGAATCAATTTATTTATTCAAAGTGCTTATAAAGATAAATAATCATAAAAAAATCATTGTAACATTTATTTAGATTAGATAAATAAATCGACATTGATAGAATAAAAGTTGATCAATATTTGAACTTACCGCCACCAACGCTCTTCATCCACGGATAAAACGCTTGCACATCTTGCGCAGCGGCCATTTTGTTATCTGCGTAATCCGCATTGTCCCCGCCTGCTTCGACCCTCGTCACGTCCTGACAGGGTTCCGCAGAGTCCTGTGATGACTGTGCGCCTTCCGCCGCTCCACCCACTGCATCTTTCTTGATTGACGTTTGACCCTCAACGCTTTCGAATCCACCATGAAATTGCGACAAATTGCATTCCTTCTCTGCACTCTCATTGTTTTTTTCCCACTCGTTCACCTCTTCTGAGTTAAACATCATCCGCTGTAGCATTTCTTGCGTATATGATTTGTCACATTTCACGAAATAAGGTGATGGGTTTTTACCTTTGGGTTTTGTTAGTAAAGCTCTCAAGTTTGGTGAGTCTTCAGCTTCAGGTGTGGGGGATTTAAAATTACTTGATGCGCTCTGAGGTGATCCGTAATTAGTATCAGGAATACTACACTCACCGGGTGAATTGATTAATCTAACATCTTCTGGTTTCTCTGCATTATTTTGATTCATTCTTTGTTGATACCCGTAGTTTTCCTGCTGCTGTTGTGCGTAGTAGCTCATCTCTCTCCATCGGTTGATCATTTCCATATTAGCATGATTCCCATTAATGTAATTACCATGATAACCTTGCCAAGTGGGTTCCGATTTCACAACACCTTCACTTTGATTCTGTTCGTACATTTTTCCGTAACCAGCACTTAACACATTAGGATATTCACAGTTTTGAGGATAATAATTATTCTGATAGTTATAATAATCGGACGGCATTGTTGGGTATTGTTTATATCCGTTATGTTTAGGTTGTCTCGCACTTTGAGCGTTCACATCTGCATGATTGTTCCACATTTCACTAGCACGATTAGTAGTAGCTGCTAAAGACATAATGTTATTCAAGTATTCGTCACTGACACTGATTTGTTAGCACTGATTTCATGTAATTAACGCTGAACTGGACTGCGTAGGAGACGGCGACCCGTCTCCGGAGTTGTCTGCGAAACGAATGGTGTAAGTGCATACAGGCGGCACGACCCTAACAAATGTAATACTTTTATATGACCTAAAAAAAGTTTGGGGTACTTTCAACAATAGCGTCACCATTGTCCCTCTGCGAAGTTGTAAACCCGGGTGCGCTGTCTCGTTCTTTTGTTAGTTCATCTATTGAATAGGAAAGAGAGGGGTATACATGGTCCGATTGGCGGAACATTTTGCAAATACCCCGTAAATGTTTACAAAGCCAATATTCCCAATACTTGGTATGTGTGTGTGCGCGTAGACACGGGTAGATCATTGATTGCGCTTTGAATGTGTGAGTGAGAGAGGGAGTATGGATTGATTTCTATTATTGGTTTAGTGTAAAGCCGCGTATGTGTGTCACTGTGCTGCATTGGCGATTGCATATTATACAGGGTGGTTTAATTTACTTGAATATATTATTTTGGAGCGACTATGGGTTTATAAGTCTTTAAACTGACATGGTTACTAACATTATTACTGAAACTTGAAATGAGATATTTACCATGTTTAAGTTTCCGATGTTCCAAACATGGTAAATATCGCGTTTCAAGTTTCATTAATAATGACTATGGGTTTAAATTAAATATTACCCTACATAAAAAAGCTTTCATAAGTAGTACTAAGACGGCATATCAACCTATACAAAACCATTTTAACCTGATCTCTTTACTACAGTGAGCGATCCGTAGTAGAGCGATCAGGTTATAATAATGTAGAATAAGTTGCCCGCCGTCGTGTGTACAATAGAGAAAATATCAGAAAAAAAACACTATTTAAAACCACTTTTTAATATGGAAGGTCCTAAAATGAAGATTTTTAGGCAAGTTATTGGAGAACAACTGGCGATAGAATTATTTGGTAATCCAGTTTTAACATCAGACACAGATACGATAGTTTCAAGAGCAAACTACAATTAACTTGCAAGTCAGTAACTAATCATTTATGTACAGTAGCTTCGTGATTATTGCGGTTGCAACATCGCCGAAATATCGGATACTCGAAATTGATAACAGAAATAGTAAATACCCCGTTTCAAATGTTAGTAACCATGTGAGTTTAAAGACTTATGCATCTGACAGATTCAAAGACTACGAGAAACTTCCAACGTCCTCATTTAAAACTAACTCAATATTAGCCGCAGCCTGTATAAAACGCAGGCCTGGTTTAGAACATAACTCATCTCGACGTGTAACAGTTCAATTGGGGGTCGCGACAATAGCGCAGCATGCGACTGTGCGCGTGCGACGTTTGCGACGCGACTCTGCGATTTTAATGTCGTTGATGTTTCGAATAATTAATTTATTTGGAACTGTATATTATTTGGGATTGTTTAATTAGAGAAAGGCCTGGCTAGAAAGAATTAGAAAATTAATTTAATATATTAGAAGAACAGAAATACGTGAACAAATAACAAATTGATTTTGCAATTAAATGCTAAAGATTTAAATTCAAAATCTTTAATAGGTTGTTCTGTTTTATGCTTGCTATTTCTCCTATCCTTCGAATGCATTGCATACATCCATAAAGTAGTTTGTCTCTCCTTCTTTTTGCGTAAATGAAATATAAAATAATTTCTTTCTATCTATACTGTAAATGTAAAATATGTTTGCACAAACATGATTTGAATTTTAATAAACTACCCTATTGAAACATTAATAAATGCAATGTGTTTGTAATCACTATGAAAACCTTATTTGTATAATTATAGGACATACAATTCATTGACGATTCAATTAAACTTTTATTATCATACTAGCTTTTCGCGGCTTCGCTCGCGTTAAATTCGGTAGCGCCTTATTGATTTGTAATAGCAACCCTAAGTTTCCCCGTTTCTTCCCTCTTTCTCCCTCATATCCCACTCTTTTTTTATTCCGTTATATATTATAGCCTATGTCCGTCTCCTGGTTCCCAACTATCTCTGTACCAAAATTCATTAAAATCGGTTTAGCCACTAAAGCGTGAAGAGGTAACAAACAAACTCACTTTCGCTTTTATAATATTAAGTAAGGAAGTGAGGATAATTATTTTATAGTAATTCCAAAACCAAGAATCTAAATTAAAATATTTCTAGATGCCATACAAATCTACGACCTAGTTTTATAGTTTCAAGGGAGGTAAATACATAACTCGTAATACCTACAAATACTAAAACTGTAAGTCATGCTACTTCAGCGTTTTCAAACGCCCAATAGTAAGCATTGGTACACACAATCGGCAGTGAGGGCGACATATGCATTCTTTGTCACAGTACACACCTCCTGTCCGGAGCGATTCACATCTGTTACATGCGTACACCCACCAACTGAGTGTATTGTGTTCTCCGCCTTGCATTTGAATCGGGATATCGATCGATTTCGATGCAGTTCTAGGAAATTAGTTTGGTTGGATATTGAATGTTATTTTCAGAGGTACTTAAAAACTGAGAGTTACTTAATGAAATTATCAATTTATTGAAAAAACTGAAGCTTCTAAAAAATCTTAGCTAGTGCCTATTAGAAAATACGAAAAGAAAAAAAAACTGGAATTTAAAATATTTCGAAATCTGTAGAATAAGTGTAAATATTTTCTCTCATTGCTAACATTAGTAACATACGAGTAACTTGGGCGCCAGACGGAGTAATCGATCATAAATCAAAAATATATTAAGTTCAACCCATTACACTATAATGTGGTCGAACATTTAAAACGGGGCAAATAGCTCTATTGGTTTTTAAAACCAAACAAATAAATATTTAATCGTCAGATTAACCATACAGCCAATCTTACTTTGTGTCGACTATGCTTTCAAATAAAAACTTTTATTTCAATTTCACACTGAATTCCGAAATCAATTTCTATCGAACCCCAACTTTCAGACCCCTGTGTCAAAACGTTATAACTAAGAAATATTGAAGAATTCGAGTTTGAATGTTGTCACTGAGAAAATAGAGCTGACTTTTAGTTACGTTGGAAATAAAAACAGTGAACACCATTCATTGCTCTGTCAGTTCAAAAAGATTTCAAAAATGAAATTTGTTAGCTCTTATACATAAGGTTATAAAACACATTTTGGTTGCGCAAATTCGGTTAGCCTTCTCGTCATACTGTGGCGCTGACAATGTGCAACCATTAATCTTACGAAATCAATCGATGGCTTATTCAGAATATTGTATTTGGTTTTGCCGCGGGGCTTTTTGGTTGATATTTACTTTAGATCTTTTTCTCTAATTTATGGTTTGCGCGAAAAAATTTGACATCTGTCGCTTTACTGATATTTGTACAGCATCGATAAAATACAAAAGGACATTCAGACGGACACCTATAGGTAAGATAATACTGAACAGGCCAATACCAAGTATTCTTAACAAGAGGTTTGTGCTGGTACCACAAGTAAATGTAATAAAATAATAAATATCAAAAAACATTATTTGGCAGAATTTGTAAAATTTAACATCGAAGGCTCCGTTTAAAAAAATATATAGCATTTACACCAAGAGTATATTTTTGACTATTTCAGTCGATAGTATTGAAAACAAAAAAGAGTAAATGATGAAATAAGCCATTTTGCTATTGTTATAGACTTATCTTTTCCTAATCAACTACTAAAGAAGACCGACTTCCACTCCCATCCACCGACAGAACTAGAACAAAAGGCAAAGAACTAACTTTGCCTTTGAATCTCACGCACCTTCCGAAGTAGTCTACATCCCAAGCATTGTTTTTTGTCGGCACGTCGAAACAGGAGGCGTAGGCGGCTCCTTGAATACAAACATGTTCGTTTTATTGGGCCTTAAAACAATAAAATACTTTCTAGTAGGATTTCGTTGTTTGATAAAGCCGCCTGTCATAAAACTGGGATCTTACCTGCTTTCATGTTTTGCGATTTTTTTTCCGGTTCCCAAAGTCAGATGTGAAGGGTTTGTTTTGCTGAAAATTAGCGTTTGAGATTGTTTCGCCAAGTTTGTAAATTTTTGTAGTATTATGTATTTGACACAATATTTTCTGTCACATGGTACCTACTATGTTTTTGTCTCTGCATCACCCTAAGGTTGAATGGTAGAAAATCCAAAAGTCATTCAGTACGCCTTTGTACAATGTTTTTTTTCATGTGCATAAAGTGTTGATATATAAATATAAACAAATAAATATTTAAAATTTGTAATCAGTCGGGTAGGAGGGGTTTGTGATGGTTTTAAAGACTAATATAGAGAAATGCAGTCCTGTATGTGGACAGGTAGTCAGACTTCGGTCACTTCCTAAGTTATTGTAATTTTCATTCTTTCAAACCACGACATTTTTAGTTCTAAATCAAAAACTATCCTGCCAGTCTCATTACAGTGTAAACTTGTAAACAAAGATGGATTTAGTCGCGCTTCAAGCTAACAATTGGACAATTATCAGGTCATTGTCTAACACCATTATTTTGTCAACTCGCCGACTGAACGGTTAAAATGGTCAATTTAAAGATTTATGACCAACGTACGTAGAACGGGACTCATTGGCGTACCGTTTCGGAAGTTCTCTTGTTCTTAAGAATCTAATACAGACAAAATGTGGAAGAGTAACCCGTTTTACGCTGGTTTCGATTTCAATACTGGAGAGGAAACAGTTATTTTTAGATACTTGATTCCCAGGCCTTCTTGTAAATTCCAAGTAAATCCTTGTCATACAAATATGTACTGACAGACCAATAAATTGCATTAGGGTAAGTATAAAGTTATACGTAAACCAAAGTTATTTATTGCTTGCTACATAATTTAAAGAGTTATCTATCTTACTTTGTTGGCAAAAATCATACTCTGTCACATTTTTATGCGTTGAAAACACATGAGTTGATTTTTCAAGTAGTGTTTTATATTCCAACGATCCTTTGAATATCTGTCTGACCTAGTAAATGACAACAGACTTAATTTGCCGAAAGTCGAAACCCATTTTTACGACACCCTTCTTTTTCGCGAAACTTTGCGACGTCATTGTTTTGCGTACCCTTGACCAATTTAACAACAAACATTTTAAAAATACGACAATACCCGTGTATAAACACAATTATGATTTCTTAAGCAAGTGAAAAAAATATTTGAAAAAGCTTCGGCGTTTGTCAAAGTGGGTAAAAGAAAAGGTTTTTTTTTAACAACAAAAAGAGAAAATGAGATGTTTCTTTATCTTTTTGTCGTATTGTGTTGTTTTAAGGGGCATTTGTCATGGAGTTACACGCACGATTGCTAAGTCCGTCATCTAATGTGCGTATTAAAATAGTTGTGTTTGAAGCGAAACGATGTGTTAGAACCAGGTATGCGATGATCGCTTTGTTGTTTTATTTTTGAGCTTTTTTAACCTTACGATGATTAATGTATTAGGAAAATATTTTGTCGCAGTTTTGTCCGCATAGGGTTCAATAAAAAAATTACAGGACTGCAAGTACTTACTTTTGAAAAAAAATTGTTGTGCCTAGCCAACCAGGCCATACTGTAAATTTTTTCTAGTAATCCGTTCGCTTGCTTAAATGTGAAGAGTCAGACAGACTTCCTAGTTAGTTTGTTTGGCCTAAGGTCCAGTTGTGATGATAAAGCACAGTCTTTGAGAACAAGGACAAGACCTGACGTTTTTCTTTTGTTTTTTTTTTTCAGTTTTCAACTTAGCCATAGACGAAGACCTTGAAATATTTACGGCCAACATTATTATAACTATGAAATATTTTTGAGAACATATTGGCGTATTCCAGATCAATATTGTTCCCTCAATAATTCCCTTAATATCAGTGCAAACATAAAATCGTGGTTATCAGGCCATAGGATTCTCATCGGCTGTTATAGCATGGGTGACGTCACGTCGCCCTAATGCTTCATGCTTGTCGATTTCAGCAAACAAACACCGGTCGGTCAACTGTATGGCATAATCTCTTGCTGCGGCATAATACCCTGATACTATCTTTAAGGAGAGACGCACAGAGGGTTGGCATAGTCTTACACTAGCTTTGCTTTCGGTTTTGGTTGTTTGTGAAACTGAAATTTTTACCAAATCAGATTCGATCTCAATGGAAATATTAACAAAAAAATACGTTTTAAAAATTTAAGATTTACAACGTCACAGAACACCAAATATTTACAGGGGTAATTTAGTTTTGCAAATTAAAAATAAATTAAACGAAGCGAAGCATAATACATCTTTCTCACCTTCATCAAAGAAATGTTTCACATTTAATATAAACCGCTACAATTTGCATCTTAATGATTCTACTCGCACTACCTACATTGATGAAGATACCTGTGACAAGGCAAACGTTCAAATAATTAATTTTCAATTCACATCTGCTCAAAGTTTGCAGTAAGGAATAATGCTGAATTATTTCAGTAATTCAAGTACGTAATTTGAATTAACTAATTCCAATGGCCTGCAAACGTTTTCTACTGTGGTAATTTTAACATTACCAGTGTAATTTATGTAGCTTTACACGTCATAGATTAACTATTGTTTATCACGCTAAAAGCTTTAGTACCTACGTAATTATTTAACGTATATTTTAGTAAAGAAACAATATGCAAAACAAAAAAAACGAACAAGTGTGAACAAAGCTATTGCGTAAGAGTTTAATACGTTAGTCAGAGCTTAACCTTCATAAAAAAGTCTCACTGTTCTGAAGCAAGCTTTGGTTTTATAAAACAAGTTTTTTTTTCTACATTTCGCACTATAAGTCGCCCCTAAGTCGTCCCTCGCTGCACAATCATTAATCAGAGCTTCGATCCTGGACTCCTTACAATGGGGAATGTTCAGAATGCCCGTACGATCCATTAGAATAACAATAATTACTCTTCTACCGGCATGGGTACGTCATAGCTGGACGAAAACGAATCAAAAGTGTAAAGTGACCGGTTATTTGATATCTTCGCGTGTTTTGTACTGTGTGACTCACGGTGTGGACAGATCGGACGAGGAATTATATTCAGCTAAATTCACATCATTAATATGAATTTCTTTTAAAGGGTGCAACCAATCAGTCATTAGATATAGAAGACGACCATGAATTACTTTTTACAGATCCTGAAGTCGTCTTCGTCATACTCATAATAATATATACTAAATTAATAACTAATATTTGGATTGATGTGTCGGTCGCTCAAGGTTGTAGGTTATGTGCACGATTTGCACATGATGACTGAATCAAATCTGAACAAACATCAATTTGTTTGTTGAAATCTAGATTACTTCTGTTATAGATTCGTCGACGGAATAGTTTATTTAAATCCATGCAACATTTTAGAGGCTTTAGCATTCGTCACAGCATTGTGATGACTCAAGCTAAGTCGCTACCTAGATATTTCGAAACGACAATAATTTCGAAATTTATTTAAAAACACATTCAAATTACGTGTAAAACTAGTGATAAAACAATCCAGGAGTTGTAAATCACAATCGCAGAAGCAACCCAGACGGGGTGTGCGTGATTCTAAACAAAACATGGTGGCTCGGCTGCTCCAAGAAAAACACCCGACGACTGATTTACGAGACAATATCATTCGAGAAATGTGGCCAGAAATAAAATTAAACGTGAAAATGCCAGATTAACATAGATTTGCATAAGAAAACACGTTAGTGGAACTTTGGAAAATAGTTTTGTGTAAATAAATTACAAGCTGCTCTGAAACGTGAAATATTTATTTTTTAAATTAGCGTTGAAGACTGTAATGACCTCGCGATCCTTCAATGCAACAGTTTGTAAGGAGGTCTTGGTTAAGATGAGCACGGCCGTTTACAAAACATAATCAGAACTTGGTTACAAAAAAAAAGGATTACAAACTTCGTAAAATATTCAAATATATTCAAAATCTGAACAAAAGACTGTAACTAACTTAAATTACTATAAGTTTGATCTAAGAAGCGTTTGTTATACAGAAGACCTTGCAAATTAAGTACCAAGTTCAATTTCATCAGCTGTTCGTAGTCTCTAAATCTTGGAAGAAGCTAAGAAACTTTAGCAGCCTAAACTGTCAGTTTTTCCATAAGTGTCGACAATAAATCGATATCGTACTAAACACATGAAACAGTGACGAAGACTGATCGAGATTCGAGAGTGGCCGATTGAATCATTCTGTTTTTTTTCTCGACGCCTTACTATTCAGTTGCTTTTTCGTAAGTCCAGAACAAGGATTTAGTGGAGTACCCATTTTTTTAACTTGCAATTTTGACTTTGACTTGCAATTAGTCAATTTGTAGTCTTGCAGGAGAGTTTTATAATGTTATTTTTATATCCGAAAGTCCGTGACAGTTGTCTATAACTCCCTAAAACTACAGTTTTTTTTTATTAGTCTAGTTTTTTAATTATCTGTGATTCTTGGTTCCAAGGACATAATTATCGTCGTTTTAAGTCAATACCGGGAGTTGAAATCAAATGTAATGGAATCTCTCAATATTTTCTGAAGCTGTAACTAGATTTAACTGGATGGTGATTTAATTAGTTAAAAAGTCAATTTTGATATAATCAGTGGTTTTATATACAAAGTAGCGCCAATCATGACACTACTAAAGCTTGACTAAGTTGTCATTATGAAATGTTTAGCAACCAACTTCTATTGCAGTCAAATTTAGATTCTATATTTGTTTGTTTATGCATTTGACTCCTGATAGGAATAATGGTATGCGGTTAGTTAGTCCCTCCCCAAAGACATAATCATACATTGTTATCTCCACACCTTTTCTGTCCGCAATAGTTCCAAGGGGCTGCAGAAACCTCGACGGCCTATGAAAATGATATCACTGCCGACATAGGAATACACTTAATGTTTTTTCCCTCCGATATCTTCACTTTTCGTACATACCAGTCAATCGATCATGTTTATACGGAGACAGTCGACGATAATTAACGACTGTGTAGTGATGCGTGACTTGGCTGCTTTTCGCGGTAGTGAAAGAAAATTCAAATTGCGAGGTGTTTCTGGAATGATGGTTTATATTTTTCTTTTGTAAATCCTGTGAATACTGAGGAACCTCCTGGATTTTCTTTTTCTCATAAACTGATGGTTTGGTCTATAAGTCAATATTAGTCCAAGGCCAAATAGCATGCTGAGGGAATTAACTTTTAATTAATCATCTTTTTGGGAAAACCTCTTAGTATTTATGCAAGAGAAGAAGTGAAATAATATTTAAAGTTACCATTGGAAATAAATAATAAAATAACACAAGCTCTGCTTAGCTTGGGATCAGATAGCCGTGTGTGAGTTGTCCCAAGATATTTATTTATTTGAAGTTACCATTGGAAATAGTAGGTTTATATAAGTTAAAGTACTAAAATAAAACAAAACTGTTAGATAACTCATCTTGCTATCGTAAACTAGCAGACTGAAACGGAAGGTGGAGCATAGGGTGTTGAGACGCAGCTGAGTGGCATGTCCAGCAGTAACTTTCATATTCAAATTTGTTTGATTAGAAGTCTTTTATTAGAATTTGATTTTTTTTTGTTTGATTAGAAGTTTGATGAAATAGTCGTATGAAAGTAAAAAAAGTAGAAATAAAGCAACGTCAGACAGGTGCAGTAACACTGAATTAGACGAAGCACTTGCCGATAGTAAAAATCCTATCAAGGATAAAACCTTATTGGCTATAGTTAATTCTAATGACAATTCAATCAATAATGATTGCGAATAAACATACGATACAGACGCACATGTACTTGAATGTGTAAAAGTATGTAAAGCTAATAGAGATGGAGATACTGTAGAAATAGATTCTATTGCATTTTTTCTACAAAAACCTTAGATAGATAGCTTTTGGACTAATAGGTACACCCGTTGAAAGGTGTGCTGATATCTTCTTTTACTAAGTATGTCTACAAATAATTCCTGCTATGAAGGCTTTTTATGGTGTAAAGTAAGTATGCTATAAGTTTGTTTTGTTTTAACGCCTCCGAAGAATGTGGATAGAGTAAGTACTAGATGGATTCAATGAGACACTGAACTGTTTATTTCAACTCTGTCACTTTTATTTAAAACTAACTTCTGCCACAGTTCCCCTTTTCCGATATACAGGTAACGGCTACCCGTAGTTTTTGCCCTTTCGCCTTATTTATTGTAATACCAATGCTAAGTTTTTCCTTTTCTTCCCCCTTTCTCCCTCATATCTTAAGTTTTAAAATAAAAATAGCCTATATCCGTCTCCAGGGTCCCAAATATCTCTTTATCAAAATCGGATTATCGATTTAGGCGTGAAGACGTAACAAACAAACAAACTCGCTTTCGCTTTTATAATATTAGTAAGGATTACTTTGTGTGAATGAAGTAGCATTCATATTTTAACTAAAACGTCATTCGTGGTCTACACCCGCTACGGGATAAAAGCCTATTCTCTATGTATTCTTGATTAACGCGGGTCTTAATAAGGTTAATTTGTTCTTTCGTAACATTTTTCATAAAATACTTAAGTTCAAAATAACTCTCACCAACATTTTTACCGTAATTTTAACCTTGTTTTACAAAATACGCTTCTAAAACATCTTGTTGTGTATCAGCCATCAATAATCGCGATGTTTCGCGGGCCGGGCCGAGACGTGCGCCCACATTCACGCTGCAGCGTTGACTAACGACCTGCCAATCAGGCCCTAACTTAATTGGAAATCCGTGTTTGTGGAGCCACTCCCCGTCAGCCTTTGTTGCTAAAAATTAAACGTTCTATGGTTATTTGAATAATAGTAATTTATTTAGTATTGAGATCAGTATTGGAGTTAGAATTACTATCAGTATTATTAGTAGTGTTCGCTGTACGCTGTAGACTGTCGATTGCAAAATCTTAATTAGTATTTCAAATTGCTGTTCAGCTTTCTAATCCACTTTATGTTGCTAGAAGGCTTTTAATTATCATTTTTCATTATTTTCACTTAATCAGTTCTTATCATTTGACTCTATCAATTGCTTGCACAATGATTTCTGCCAATCTGGGTCTAACACAAGTTTCAAACGTTAAGGAATAATACTTTTTGATAACAGCGACATGATATTTATTCGCGACTTTCGTTAAGTTATGTCAATTAAATTCAAATAAATTACTCAAAGAACGACTGGCAGTTTGTTAGTAACAAGCCAGATAAGTATATCCTTTTACGATTTTATTTGCCTTAAGGATGAGTGACGCTAAGTGGACCTCAAGTGGGCAAAAGCGGCAGTGCTTTTACACATGTGCTAAATTGATAACGTCTTCCTAACTACATGTTGAGTTTGAACTGCCTCTAAAAGTCCGTAACCCATTGGCCTACCGCGTTAACCTTACAGGTTTCGCAACAAGATATTATATCTTCCATTCATTCCTCAAACAATGAGTATTCCATCACGAAGCAACACACACCTACTTTGTAACATCAATGTCTTAGATGGCAGCTACCACACACGATCGTCCCATCTCTCTTACACATGAACAGTCAGCCATACATAAATGAGATGGATATAGTTGGTCGCCAAGTGCATGCGACAAGTGTGTATGCTAATTCCGACCACGACACGTATTGTAGCTGTCAAACTCGCTGGCGAACTGTTAATGTTCCTTTCGTGCTGTCTTAGTATAGACACGACAATTTACTGGGGATTGTACTACAGTTTTGAATTACTGTTGTTAGTCTATTCATAGATGTTATGTAAGTTACAGGGGCGAAGGTCTAATAGAAGCCCATAAGCCAGGCTTGCCCTAAATTATAACACCAATCAGACCAATAATTATATTATAACCTACTACCTAACTGTACCCAAACTAACATAAACATTCACGAACAAAAATATTTTAAATACACGCAAATTAATTTGCCGCTCGCTTACATTACCAGATCCATAAAATACTACGACTCACTAAAGTCAATCATTCATCAAATTCGAACAAAATTCAATCGTGTCTGATTCGGAGCTATTCGTGACATGTCAACACTACCGAAAGCGCGCGTAATGATCTCTCGCTCTAGCGCGTCTCTTTCGCACTCGTTGGCTTTCAATGGGGCTTTTCATTTGTATAGAAGTTAAATACAATTCATTGATAAATTTTAGGTACTTGTACGGCGATTTATATGGGCTAGTAAAGCCTGGCTTGTCCATTAAGTTCGCGCATATGAACCATCCGATGACCGACCTGAATATAGTTGCAAGAACAAGTGCAACAAATTGCGAATGACAATTTGTTATTATTTTGTTTCTTTTGTATAGTTTGTTTAGTTTGGGAGTTTTGATTTAGTTATGTTATTTAAATTACTGAGTAATGTGGTTAATGTTTTTGGTGCGATGTGACAACCTACGATTTTGTTAAGTGATTAACTGATTTAGTGATTTTAATTTTAAAATGTGAATTCGGAAATTGGCGCCTGAAAGGTATGCTACATTGAGATAACTTATAATTCACCGTATATTCAATGAATCCACAAGAAATGATTTCTTGTACAGACCCAGTAGGTAGGTATGTTTATTCTATTGTTCTCAACGAGCGTGACAAACTTTTTTTGGTATAAAAAACGCATCAAAATCCGCTTCAGAGTAATGCCTAATGGTTATTTCGTATGTCATTTTGCATGATTTATACTTTCAGACTTTGTGAATGTAAAAGCTGAAAAGCAAAATAAAGAATTAGTTGTTCATTAATTTTTTAGTGAGATTTAAACGTTGAATATATATTCATAAGCTTGAAAAACAACAAATCGATAATTTGTAATATGCCATCTAGTGGCCATCGATTGAATTATTTTACGAATTATTAAACCTACGTTAAGAGATAGAACTTTGATGTCGCGTGGAGTCTCGGTACCAATAGATGGCGCGTGGAACGTTTAATCCCATACGTGAAAGGTAAATAAATAGGTAATAGATTTTTTAAAACTATAATTTACAATAATTGTGTTACTAGCAGTATTGAGCAGTAATGTAACTATACCAATGACTCCTAACAGCCACATAAACACTAAGAGGGGGGGGGGGGGGGGGCATATCAAAAGTCGATGGCTTGCCCTCCATCCAGGCCCCTCGCCCGCCACTGGTAAGTTAGACTAGGTTAATGGATCAGGGCCTTACGGAAAAGGAACGCATGCAAGATTAAAGATAAAACTTAAGGTACTTGCAAACAAAAATATGAGTACCATTTTGTAGATACCAAACTTATTAAGTTAGTAACTACATGCGAATAACGTACAAAGGATATTTTCTATGAGCTAGGTATCCTATGTAAGTAATATTATAAAAGCGAAAATGAGTTTGTTTGTAACGTCTCCACGCCTTAATGGCTAAACTGGAGACTAACATAGGCTAACTTTAATAAAAAGTGAGAAAGAGGGAAGAAAAGGGAAAACTTAGCATTGCTTTTACAATGAATAAGGCGCAAGGGCAAAAACTACAGGTAGCAGGTACCTGCAAATCAGGAAAGGAGAACTGTGTTACTCCGAATATAACGCGAGCGAAGCCGCGGGCAAAAGCTAAAATTTAATATGTGTGGTGCAGATTAAACTATCATGAATCAATTGAAGAACCCGAAGTCGTAAACAAAAATAAAGTAGTCGTTATCGCTTCCGTTGTCAGTGAGATATAAGGTGTCACAAATACTTTTTTTAATAGGGTGTCTTATCCACACTCTTCCAACACCCGATAGACTTGCCTTCCTTGTTTGGGGATATTAAAAAATTGCTCCGGCTAGCGTGGCTAATCGTCGACAGCCGGCGTTTGGCCGCTTGAACCTTTAACTTAATAGACGTATGGTTTATTTGAAGTTTAGAACATTAAAACACTTGAAAATATGAGCTGTTTTGTAAATAATAAGGAATCATTATTGTCCATTTTATTGTTGTAATAATTAGTTTTTTTTTCCACTCCGATGTCTTTTAGTTTGTCTACATTGAAAATTAGCAGCTTTCATTTACTTGTAGTACACATTCTAAATTGTATAACTATCACAGATAATAATGACTGTGAATACGATTTATTAGATATCGTATAAAAAAATAACCAGAAGTTCTATAAGCGCCATCTATTCTAGCTTATTGTAAGCGGCATGCACCGAGCGCCATCTATCAAAGGTATGGTGAACGAAAACCATCCCTTCGTAGCTAAGGGTTGCGAAGTTGCGAATGAAAATCTGCGAAACGGCGCCACTTGCGAATATTATTGAAGTGGGAAATGGCGCTAATTTTATAAACAGATTTTCTCTTTGTTTGAATAAAAATTTCATTATTTAAGTGTTTCAGACTACATGAAAGTTTGCCATGCATTAGTTTGTATAAAAACTTATCTAAAAGTGAGTTTGGTATTTTATTATTTAGTTGCAGTTCATTATGATAATTAAGTTTATCAAGATTTGCAAATAAGAAACTTAAAAATGTAATAATCCCATACAGTATTACCAAACGTATTTATATAATTCCAAGTAATAGGAGCGTGTTAATCTACTTAGATTACATTAAAACAAATACTTATTAGCAATAACTTCTTACGATATCAAATAAGACGCCATTAAATCCTAAAACACTCCATTGATAGGTTTAACAAGAATTGCAAAATCAAAGAGAATACTACAACAACTATAATCTTTCGTAAGCCAGACAACCTTGCACAAAATATTTTCATGACTCCGCGCGTTTCGAGACTTGAATTTAAATCTTGTGATGTAAGAAAGTTTTTGTTGAAGCCAAATGGCGAGCCGAGTAAAGTTTTAGAGTTTTAATACGTTGTAATGTCGGAGATTTGTGGCGGTAACGACGTGTCATTAGCTGAAGACATGACCGTCCCGCTACAACAGAACCTCGCCAAAACCCACAAAGTTATAATTGACTAATTTAAAAATCGAGAGTTGCATTGTTTGATTCTAAGAAAAGATCTATTTTCTCTCTATTTATTTTTGCTATGTTACTACTCACATAGAACCTTCCAATTTCTTCTAACATTGCGTAATTTTTGGTCCAGAAAGCGTCCGAGAAAAAGACTTGAAATTATAACAGCTCCCACAGTTTCTGTAAGAACTTTTTGCTGGAAACTTTTTTACTACATCGTGCCTTTAAGTTATCCTTTGTGTCTGGAACTAAGTTAAAATCTGTCTTTAAGGCGCGATCATATTTAAAAAGACGGTGAAGTTTCTTATATGATTGTACGGAAAATTGAGAAGTTGCAAAAACATTGTCATCTGGTACTAAATTATATAAAGATTAGTAGCTATTTCTGTGTGGACTTTATCTTACTTATAACTTAAGAAACTGATCTCTTAATCTTCTTCATATTTTGATTTAGGGTGACCTTATAAAAGACGGCCTTAGTAAATAACTAAAAATACAAAGTCTGACAGTTAACAACAAAGAGGTCGAGAATATTTTGAAACATTTGCGAAATATTTTAGTGAAATCTTGACGTTTTATCTGTCAGTTAATGGTTATCTAACCCGAGTTACTTATTACTTATAACACCTGCATCTATACACCAACAATTACACCAACCACCGCATCAAAAGGCACTCGTAATCCGAATCCAGAATACGTAATCAACAAGCCCCCCACAAGAGGTGCGAGAGAAATTAAAACCTCGAGAGAGCGGGCCGGTACACCACAAATCGCTTAGTGCCTCCGCCCGTCCTAATGGCACGCCAATTAAAAGTTTGCGCGGCTGTTCCACCGAGGATTGTTACGCGGGTTGAGCTGTAAAACTGAACAGCTGAACATCCCAGCATAATGTAGTTTATTCGAGTGCGCCCGTAGTTTTGGTATTAGCATTTTGATGTCGCGTCTAGCTGATCGGGTGACGACTGGGATTTGTTTATCGATGTTTTATTGATGGTGGAGTTGGCTGGTGATTATCAGCAGTGGAAGATGAAGTTTGAATAGGATTAGAGGTTGTTTCAAACTGTTATTCGAAAAGAGCGTGTGTAAAGAGAAGTGTGTCAAAAGTTATATACCAGCTGCTTTGCGGTATACCAAATAAAATCAATCGATCCGTTTACGAAGCACAAGATATACATAAGTCCTGCAGATATGAGTCCTTGAGCCGCGCAAGTGAAAAACTTGAGGTATAAACATGTAGCAGAATATGGGTTTGGTTGAATTACCTGCGCCCCCAAAGAAGAAATGCTTTGATTGATGTTATGGGCATAATGTTGATTTCCATCATCATCTGCCTAGCCTTTTCCCAACTATGTTGGGGTCAGCTTTCAGTCTAACCGGATGCAGCTGAATATCAGTATTTCACATGGAGCGACTGCCTATCTGACCTCCACAACCCTGTTAATACTGGGTAATACTATACCCCTTGGTAAGACTGGTTGTCAGACTTTCGGAACACTGACTACCTGTAACGACTGTCAAAGATCTACAAATGACAGCCGGGACCAACGGCTTAACGTGATTTCCGAGGCACGGAGGAAACTCGGTTTATAATGTTGCTTTCCATTGGTAGAATAATTGTTGGAATCGAATCAGTACTTCCGAAGATGCATATTCATGCAAAACTTACAAACAAATTGTAGCTTTTAAAAATATAAGCATAAATTTACGTCTTCTTTAAACTTTCCTGCATAGTTTACAGGACTAAAAGGGAAATTAACCAACATCCCTAGTTCCACAATTCTTGATAAAGTCTTCAGTAATTCAAAACAAGTGTCGTTTGGCAGGCAACTTAGCACTCTGTTAAGGCACCTGACACAAATATAAAGTTTTAATAACAAGCCATTATACAAGGAACAGCGGTTGGGACGTGTTCTCGTTGTGTCTAATTAGACATTGTAGAGTCCGTTTAGATCTTGTTTTGCGGTGAAAAGCTAGGATTATTGTTTTTTTTTTCTATTTGACAAGGCTATTTAAAGAGGCGGTTTGGAATTGGCAAAGAGTAAGTCAAGTTGCAACTTCATCTTGAAACTATTTGACCGTTTTAATGGTACATGTACACTGTTCTTAACTGTGTTAAGTATTACAAACAAAGGAGGAGCTCGTGGATAAATTGTGGTAGCCACTCGGGTCTATCTTAAGGTGAAGCCGCGCTTGCCTAAGTTGGTGTGTGGATGGGTAGCACCCGAGCACCCGTTACATACCGAGATTCCTTCATGCCCTGAAAAACACGTAAAGATGTTGATCCCGATTGTCATTTGTCAGATCTTTGACAGCCGTTAGAGATAGTCAGTGTTCTGAAAGTCTGACAAGCAGTCTTACCAAGGCATATCGAATTGCCCCGTAGTGTGGAGGTCAGCTAGGCAGTCGCTCCATGTAAAATACTGGTATTCAGCTGCATGCGGTTCAACTGGAAGCCGACCCTAACATAGTTGGGAAAAGGCTTGGCAGATGTTGAGGTATTACGTACAAACTGAAACTACAAAAGTGTGGAGCTTTTCTGATGCTTGGCAGCACTTGAATGAAATAAAGCAGATGATCAAGCGAATGTAGCTTTCTATTGGAGAGACAGCAGATGCACATATTTGGTGCACTTGAACACGGGCTATTCAATTCGTTTCTGTCTTCAGTAGTAAACGACAAAAAAGCACCTAAAACAAACTCATTATTCCTATTAGTGCTGCTTTATCTCTGCTGACACTAGCTTTTGCCCGCAACTTCGCTCGCGTTAAATTCGGGGTAATACTGTTCCCCTTTCCTGATTTGCAGGTACCTGCTACCTGTAGTTTTTACCCTTGTGCCTTATTTATTGTCATAGGAAAGCTAAGTTTTCCCTTTCTCACTTTTTTTTTAAAGTTTTGTACGTCTCCAACGTTCCAACTATCTCTGTACCAAAATACATCAAAATCGGTTTTGCCATTTAGGCGTGAAGACGTAACAAACAAACTCACTTTCGCTTTTATAATACTAATAGTAAGGATATATGCTGTTGAGCACTTATAAATTTCTTCTTATACAACACGACAACATTTACAACAATAATGTTTTTCATTAAATAAGGAAAAACCTCACACCATTTCAGTCATTAATCTCTATCCAACTGATTATCAGTGGCTCTGATTAAATCCTTATGCACGACGAAATAATTTAATAAACACCCCTTGTTTTAACCTCTTACATGCTACCCTCACAACCCTTTACTAAGTTTTCCTCGAAGGCTAAGTGGATTTTCGGGTCGCCCCGCATTTGGATAACGGCTCTGCACTTCCAAATCGTTAGCAATGTTTGATTACAATATTGCAGTTCAACTGAAAATTATACTTGGAATGTCCTTCTTGTCCTAATGATTTATTTGTCTGTTTGTTTTTAGGGGTCCGTACGTCAAAAGGAAAAAACGGAACCTCTATTGGAACACTTTGTTGTTCGTCTGTCTGTCTGTCTGTCTGTCAAGACAAGAAAGTTGAAATTAAAACTAAATACTCAACTCCATGGCCCATTTGTGCTGTGAACCCTCTAAGTCTACATAGTCAAAAGATATTAGTCGCAAGTTTGTACGGAACCCTCGGTACAAGAGTCTGACTCGCTCTTTTTTTTGGTTTTACGTTGGTCTATGAATGTGTGACCACAGACATTACATACCAAGTTTCTATCGTAAAAAGAAGTACGTTAAATTATTGGTCCTAACTTTGTAGGTCTTTGATAGTCGTTTAGTCAGTGACCCAAAAATCTGACAAACAGTCTTACCAAGAAGTCTTGGTTCAGAGGGGCCTGCCAGAGCCTCCGCCTGCCGGGGTTGCGAGTTGTTCGAAAGAGATACCGTGGCCCCGGAACGTAAAGGACATAAGAAGGAACATGGGTGGGTCTTAGTCAGTAAAAGTCTGACACGCTCCGCCCAGAGCGGGGGAAGTTATGTATTTGATGATTACCCACCCCAAAAAAAGGAGTCTTGCTAATTGGGTTGTTTAAGTTAGATAGTTACTCCATTTAAAATACTGGTATTTAACTGCACTTGTAAAACTGGAAGACGACCCTAACATGATTGGAATGGAACTAATTCCTAAGAGACAAGAATCACGTACCAGCATCTTGATATACCCAGTTTCCACCCGTGTCGACAGGGCATTAGTGTTCCACGCTCGCCTCAAAGAGATGTCAGCAAAGCAGGGGGGCCTGTCAGGGACGCCGCCTGCTGGGTTGTTCGAAACCACATGCCCCACGGCCCCGGAACATAAAGGGCAAAAGAAAGAAAATGGGTGGGTTTTAATCAGTACAAGTCTGCACACTTACACTACGCCGCGCTCCGCCCAGAGCGGGGGAAGTTATTTGATGATTTCCCATATGCAAAAGAAGTATCCACCTACAAACGTAGCTATATGTAAGTCTAGTAGTGGTAGCTTCACAAAGTACATTAATACAAGTTTTGCTCTGTGCATCGCTAAGTGGAATTTCGGGTCAGTCCGCCTTTTGCTAACGTCCGAGCGCTGTCGACTCTTTAGTGACGTCACATGCTATGCTGGATAGGGTTGAGAATTCGGGGAATATTTTATAATGAAAAGGTAAAAATAGTATATAAACCGTTTGAGATACGGTTTGTTTTACTAATTCCAAAATGAAACTGAACTGAACCTGCAATGATTCAATATTGTGTAACATCGATGGACATCGACTGACATTTCTGCTGGGATTGAAACACGAACAGCTATTGTTAACGGCACGGTTAGCGCAGTTACTAAGCGATTGGCTGCTGCATACAAATATTTGTATGACCTACAGGTAGCGTTTGCAGATCTGCCTGTTTGTGTGTCAGTCCTTTTTATTGTACACGCACCCATCACACAGGAGAAATTCCTAGTGAGTATCCATGTTTAAAACTAAAAAAAATATGCTGACTTACTTTATAATTTTTAGGCAATATCTAAAATTCTGCAACATGTTTATTTGTATAAGTCATACCAATACCCATGGTATATGTGGAAACAGATAGTAAATGTACGAGTTTATTGTACAATAGGATCTTTTGATGAAGTTACGCATCTTCCTACCGCATGCACATTTCCCTATTATCGATCATCATTTCTCACTGCCACACGTATTCTTAATAGTTTCTATTCTGTCATTGTTGTCTTAATTTAAAATTTAATCACAATCCTAGACTGGCTCTTGAGGGGTCTTCTAAGCCCCCTCTACATGTCCTCAATTAACATAAAATGTGCAAGATTAACGCGTCAGAAATTTGCATTTAGCATCAAGATGTTTCAATGAGTAATGGTGTATTGTTTCGTTTTTGTCGTGCAGTTCTTTGATTATGTTTATTTTATTAATGACGATAGTGGGATTTGTTAGGAGCTCATGGCTAAATAATAACTGCTACTCTGATCGATTTTGAGGTTAAACCATACGTGTCTAGGTTGGTTTGTAGATGGATGACCGCCAGTTACATTCTCAGTTTGCTCCTTGCATCGGAAAACACGTTAAGCCGCTTATCCCAGCTGACATTTGAAGATCTTTGACAGTCTTTACAGATAGTCAGCTGTTTGAAAGTTTGATCTGACAACTGCGTATCTGATTTCCACAATACATAAGTAATACTGTTTACCTATGTAAAATACTGTTTAGCTGAATCTGGTAAGACTGGAAGCCGACCACAACATAGTTGGGAAAAAGCTAGGCAGATGATGATAGCGTATTTCGAATCGATACTTGAATCTCGAGACTCGATCGATCAATAATTGAACGATTAGGTTAGTTGTTTCCGAAAATACCCTTTTTTTCAGGGGGGAAATCATCCAATGACTTCCCCCGCTCTGGGCGGAGCGGGGGTGCATGTCAGACTTGTACTGACTAAAACCCACCCATGTTCCTTCTATTGCCCTTTACGTTCCGAGGCCGCGGTATCTCTTTCGAACAACCCGCAACTGCCGAAAATACCCTTTAGTTTTCGTTGGATCTCAAAGTGTAGTTTTGTAGGTAAGACTGTAATTCGATGATGGATCATTTAAATCAGCAGTAGAACCCCCTCAGGTCATTTTATCCCCAAGAATAACTGACCCTGACCTGCCTGGTGAGTCCAACTCCAGGCATTGCTGCAACAGCAGATTAGTATTCATTAGCATTCTAACAATCATTAAAAGACTTTTTACGTCTAGGTTAGCTTTATTACATCGATTGTTGCTGTCTAGCTACAGTTTACACGTTATTTTTGTTGTGGATGGGAAATCATCAAATATTTTCCCCTGCTCTGGGCGAAGAGGAGCAGCTGTCAGACTTGTACTGACTAAAACCCACCCATGTTCCTTCTATTGCCCTTTATGTACCGATCGCGGTATCTCTTTCGAAATATTCTTGCATAATTGTGTGCCTCGTTATACTGGCACGAAAGTAAATTGATGAATCATCAGTAACGTTACACGTGTACACTTATTTAAAAGCCAATTAGATCTGTGTTACAATGTTGCACGAAATAGTCTACCTACATTTGTGTTACAAGAGTGCAATGACAAATCAATGATCTCACGTATCGTTAAGCAACAGTTATAAAACGTTAATGAAAAAATAAATCTAATTTAAATTATTTTCTCAAATTATTTTGTTATCCCTTTTTTTTCCTAGCTGTGCCCAGTGGTTGCAGCCTCTGCTCCTTCTAAATATCGTGGTGTGGGATGTTTAATTATTGCTTATTTTACTTCCTGATAATTTAGCTTTCCATAAATGAAAAATGGTTAAAATCGGTCCAGTGATTTTGGAGCTTATTCTGTATAAATAAAGAAACTAAAAAATCTCTCTTCATAATATTATTTGTCAAGATACTATCTTTACTTTGATAGCCATGTGATAGTGTGCATATTCAATCGAATCAAAGGCTGTTGTGAACCTTTGCCAGTGCAATAGAATCATATTTAAACAATTTAAAATCTTGATTGCAACGAAAGACAATTACTCCTTCATTCTAATTTCGCGACAGCCCTGTTTGTGACCCGTTTGTCTTACTGACTAATTATTACATGTGACGAGTGAACGTCTCACTGCCAGCACCCGACATCATTTCAGGTCACACTTCTAACTCTTGTGCTATATTTTTGATTTTTGTATCGTAAATTATACTGTCACAAAAATAATAGGTAGATTTTCAAAGTTCAGTATAATATTGTGGCGATTGGTCGTGTCCCTTCGACCGATGCTGCAAATAAAAGTAGTGCAGTTATGGGACAGATGAGAAAAATATGAATATGCCAAAATTTAATCAATGTTGATCACAGACAACAGAGGAGGTGGAGCACCCACTCTGTTGCAAGAATGTTCTCCCAAATTTTCAAGAGCAAGAAAATGGATTTGTTAGAATAAAAAAAACACACACATTTTTGGAAAACAAAACTGAATACTACATAAAAAAAATATTCATTGATTGATTTTTTTAAACTCGCCAAGTTTACGACTGCTCAGCTTCACTTTTAGTCAATAAAAATAACAAAACATCCTTGTGATCCCAGAATGGCTAACCATTCTCGGATCACAGTGCGTGATGTTTTGTCATATTGATGTTTTTAGGTATAGGCGTACTTACCAGTATACACTCATTGTACCAGTAATGTTTAAGTACGCTGCTATTAGAAAAAGCCAATACCACTTTGCCCAACCAGGAAATCGAACTTTAGGTCCTGCCTCAGTGGTCACGCTTGCAACTACTAAACCAACGAGGCAGTCAACAATATGAGTTGAAGCCTTATAAATAGATAGATACATAACGTATCCATTAATGACCCTGGAAGTCATCATCTATTGTCACTCAGGAAATGCTTTTACCAATAAAATAGTATTTCATAATTTGTGGTACATTAAGCATTATTGTACGTTATTAAACTAGATATCAATTACAAGGCTCACTAACAGGAAATGTATTAAATTAATGAATAGCTGAATCGATTTCTAAACCGCACCGCTACTGGCCATCAGCGACCGACAATGTTACAGTAATGCAGAAAACTTGTGTGGTCTAAGTTGTGAGAAGTTAGCGGGCAAACGTTACGTTAGCTTTGCAAGACGCAAACGTATGTTAATTCGACCGTACATTTATATTTTTTTTATTAATATCAACAGTAGTTTCACCGACACTTTCTTATTTTAGTTAACAATTACCCACTTTTAAAAATCGTATTATTCGTTATTTGGTTTCGTTTAAGAAAAAAACATTGTGTGTTGGTTCTTGATTCTAAGATATGCTCGTTTTTTCATTTTTTATGTTATTTTATTGTTCGGCCAGAAGTGACGATATTAATTACGGTTCGATCCCACATTACACCTAACACACTTTGTAACTCAGTACCTACTGTTACCACAGATAGCATCATTTGCTTGTAGAAATCCATCCACAATTTAAAAGAAAACTGTTAATTACGTATTATTATAAATGTTGAGTGCAATTGGTAAATAATTATAAACCTTAAAATATTGATGCTGAAACCGCTACTAACCCTCTTTCGCCTTTAACTCACACCGACCCGCTCCACTGAAAGCGCGCACCGCAAAACGGTCCGTTTCCACACCTCATTGCAGCCCGACGCGGCGTTTACAAATAGCCCTGTGATTATAAGACATTATTGTAATGGAACCGCGCAATTAGAACAATCGACTGCACTGGCTCGCACAAAAACTTATGCTATTGTAAAAGTTGGGAGACAAATTGATGGAATCGGAGCCGGCTTTTTGTTTGATTGATCCGTAATCGTAAAACAATGGCGGAAAATCTAGGTTTTTATTTTCATGGTCCGTTGGTTATATGAATTCATTGAAGTAAATGCTGGTTTACTTCGACCACAATAAAATTGTAAGGAATTAACTTGTTCACAATTATTCATAGCAAAATATTTATATACTGGGATTTCAATGATTTATGCTAATTCTGAAAAACAAAAAAACCGTAGAAACGAATCCTACGTAATAATTTATGTGCTGCACACTGACATCAATGTTAAAATATAGATAATGGCTTGAAAATTTAGTCATTGGGTGACCAATTGACCATCAGTAAGATATGGCATACATCATAAGGCTTCAGCGACAAATTAAGTTATTACATGTAAAACCTAACAGCTTCGATTATTATTCGATGAGCTAAAAAGGACAAAATATGCAAAAACCCCTATCGAAAGTCACAAAACAAGTTCGGTACAATTTCGCAATCAAGTTCACCCCATCAAGTCATCATCGAAAGTCGTAACTAATAACACAAAATTGGTTCTTTTACATAAATTATTATAATGAAAATGCCCATCACATAGTACACTTATGTAGGTTGGTATACAACCTCAAATTACGGTAAAAGTTGACGCTAATGACTTTTAGGTAACGACCATTGGCTCTTACTAATGATCTGTCGGCCAGCCCACTTTTTTACCGGCGATCCGTTTTGGTAATTTACGTTTTTACATGACTACCGCTTGATGCGTAAAAACTATTAGGTGTGGGTGGACGTTGAAAAAATAGGAAAATTTATGCCCTTTCCCAGGGCCGGACGCTTTGACTTTGCTGTGAAGGTTTTTCTAAATAGCCAGAGAGTTCAGTTAATTTTACGCTCCATTCTTCTTAATTACCTCTTTTTGCGTCTATTTTTGGATACATTTCGTCATTAACTATTATAGTTTAATATTTTTGACTGATTTTAAACGAGCAAAAGTGTTTAAGTTGCCAATCACAATTTAAACAAGATCACGAAACATCAAGGTTCAATACAAATATGTCACATTTGAGCTACCCGAATGATATTCCTTGACAGACCGAACAAAACGCATACGCAGCAATGTCAGCAAGATGTCAAAATCGTCATTGTCCATAAACAAAATTATTTATGTCAAAATTGGCAATGATGTATTTGACATTTTCGTTTCTATTTATGTAAACACATTACCCTTTCCCATATCAAATTAAGCACCTATGGCTACCTAAAAGCGTTGCCAGCAATTGTTCCACAGTCATTCCAATTGGACACGCATGCGCAACGATTAGTTACCGTCGTACGCTCACTACTGCCTTTCTAATACCTTCAGTTGAAATATTATATTGTAATGCATGTCTGCCTTTCTGTTTTGGATAAATGGGCTAAGTATGATGGCTTTTAGAAGCTGGTTTCGATATGGTATTACTAGGATGCGCAGTGACAGCTGCAACTTTTTTATATGTCCTCGTGAAAACGAAAGTGAAATTTACTTTTAGAACATTTTGTATATTATATTTGGAATCTAAATGCATTTTTTTTATGAAAAATATTCACGATGAAACATTTCGTTCACTCATCGCGTTTACTTAGCAATGTTTTTTACACAGCTTGCTAAGAACCTGCGTATGACGTGTTTAAAACAAACTCAAATCAAAAGCTTAAAAAACGAGATTAATTTTTCCATTTTTTATTTCTCTTGGCTTGTTAAGTTTAATTATAATTATGAAAATATTTAACAACATATTCTTTAGATTTTCTAGTGAAATCTAGCGGAGCTTACGTTTACGGAGGGGATCGATGTCGATCAAAACTATCAATCTTTCGTTCACAAAAGCAATATTCGCAGGTGGCAATATACGCAACATAATGTTATGTAACGGGATATTACAGCGGTGATTTCGTTTCCTCGTAATTTGTTTCTTGTGAGGCACAAACTTTAGTGGAGTTTAAAACCTAACGCTGAACGCCCATTTACTCTTTAAGCCAACTCTCTCTGACGTTGAAGTGCTCATATTTACATCACAGACTCAAATGTGTCTAGATGCGGCATGGATTACTTGAAATAAAGTAGGTGTTAGCTTCAAGAAATACTACAAAAGTCAAAGTCAATTCAAAAGGGTTGAAGCCAAATACTCGATTCAGTTGCATTACATATATTACACCCATATGATTCGATAAAAAGCCTCAAGTAGATATAGTATTGAAATTCTCGTGTCATGTCCAGTATATTCCGTTCAATCAGCATCCTCCTAACTTCCTGATCGATTTTTTTCCTACAAAATAAAATCGTGTGAAAATTAAGCCTGGTTCTGCGACACAATAGAAAAAAAAAATGCCATACTCGTAGAAGAGAAATTTATAGAATCAAAATATTTAGCCTTTTCCAGCAGTGGGCTAAGAGAGGTTATCAAAACAACATTGTGATGTCACATAGATGAAGCTTTAAGTACTTCAAGAGTATCGATTTCAGGACTTAACAACAGAAAAAGCATGTTTTAGGAACAACCTTAATTTCTCAAAACCTAAAACATCAGAATCCCAAAAATCCCGTTCTGCACCTTCATGCTCCTACATGGGTACGCTCCGGTACCCTCCAGCCGAACGGCGATACATCAACGCGTACCCACGCTCCTGATGAGAAGATGATGACCGTAATTTGCGACGCACCAAGACGTCTATGTCTCGTGTTTTTTCACTGAGCTCAGGTATCACCCGAGTACGAAATTACAAGTAATTTATCGTTCGTACACGAGGATAACACCGCTGGAGACTGTAAATATTTTCTTTTAAAAAGTACTCTTGTAGATTGTCGAAATGTTTTAGGGTATTTTGGAAAAAATGATCAATGATGCTGTGGAGTTCATAAATCTTGTTGCAAATATTGGTGAAGCCACTACCAGTCGATTTCATTAAAGCCGTAGAGTATTTTTTGTTCAAGTAGAAATAAAAGGATGAAGTTATAATGTCTAGCACAATCCTGAAACTATTCAATGCATTTTGTTCTTGCTTCTTTGAAGTTGGACAAGAAGTTATACCGGAAGATAAGCTTGTAGGTATAACACTTCAAACTCATAACTTCTGGTCCTTTTGAGTGGTCAAAGACTCGGTCGAAAAGTTAATTATTATTACTTAAGGATTTAAGGATTAGATGAAATAATACTTTCTATACTATTATAGAAAGTAGTATTTCGCGAGAGTGAGTTTGTTTGTTACGTCTTCACGCCTAAATGGCCAAACCGATTTTAATAAATTGTGGTACAGAGATAGTTAGGACCCTGGAGACGAATATAAGCTTTTTTTTAAAAAAAAGAGTGAAAAATGAGGGAGAAAGAGAGAAGAAAAGGGAAAGCTTAGCATACAATAAATAAGGCGCTAAAGCAAAAGCTACAGGTAACAGTTACCTGCAAATCAGGAAAGTGGAGCTGTGTTACCCCGAATTTAACACCAGCGAAGCCGTGGGCAAAAACTTGTCGTATATAATTATAAAATTCTCATGTCACATATTCAGTATGTCTGAGAATCGGCTACTATCCATTTTTCATACCCGTAAGTGATAAGGGGGACCTGAGCAGCGGGTGCAATCGCTGGACACAGCTAGTAATTATGTATATTTCAGTTATTACAACTAAAGGTAAACAACTACCATAGACCTAAATATAATAAACTACCCAAGATACAGATTATAGTACTAAACTCCGTATTTGTTGTAGGTATAAACACTTTGATAAATTACAAACGACCCTACGTTGATTATGAAAAATAGATAATCTACGCAATCATTTTAGTTCAGTAATGTACTGGAATTATAATTTGATAGAGTACTGGATACAAATGACATAGATATGGATTTTGTACGTTTAAATGGTGGTTATTTTAGTTTTATAGAGTGATATGGTAAGCTGACATTATTAATTGAATTGAATATACGAAACATGTCATTTAATTAAATAAGTAATGACAATTGTACAATTTAAGTACTGTAGAGGTCTGATAGATAACATTGATCCAACTTGTCAAGGTACAGGCTGGTTTGCAAAGACATTCTAGGTACTCAAGTTTTTAAATAAAGATTTAGAAAAAGTCTTAGTCTTGTTTTTATTGCAAGACATGTATTGAAATAAATGCTTTTGATTTGATTTGACTGCTGATACTATGAACTAAAATGTAGTCTTAAAGTATTTTATGTTATTTTAATATACGACTTTCCTATCAGCTTCTACAGTACCTAGACACGCAACATGATATCAAATTACTTGGTTGTTTAAAGATAAAGTGTAAAAGGATTTTCGTGTCATAGAAGTAATTCGAAATGTCTCACACTAAAACGCATTTCCTTTGAAAATTTAGTCTTTGAATTCTGAAACTGTTAGAGGAAGAGATTCATTTCTCTTTCTCTATTTTGTCTAATTTATGATAACAGACATAATATCTATGATAATACAGGTTGATGTTTTTATAATAGCCGCTGTTATATTATTTAAAACTTACTACCTCGTGTCCAGCGCAGCTTTACCGACTGTTTATTTTACCTTTATTCCGATTCCGACACGCCGATTTCGTGGTTTTATAGTATACTACATTTACCATAATGACCATTGCAAGGTAAAAATATTGACACTGTTAAAAGCAACTGTAAGGTTTACAGCATAGGGTTTCTTTTTGTTTAGTGGCAGCACATTAACGATATTTTAATTGAGTCGATCCTGACGTAGAGTAATGATTGGATGTAACATCGATTTATTTCGACTTCTCGTTTCTGATTGGCGGTCGCGATAAGTTTATATCTATCGTGTAATGTTTTTATAATCGTCGTACTCAGATTTACTTGGTATATAGTAAATTATAGTTGGATGAACTAGCGTTTTCTGGGGATTGAGTTTTTGCTTGAAATGCCGATTATTGTAATGATAGCTAATGCACCTACATGACAGATTTAAAGTGATTGTTAATGAGAATTGAGACAAAAACAAATAATAAAAAAATAACGAGGCGAGTCAGGCGTAATAACAATGTTAGAGCTACTGAAATATCTAATGGGTTTAAATTTATGTCATTTATAGAAACGTATATGTATGTAACATTGTAAAATACTAAGTTAACAGGTCAATACAATTTTATGTTTATTAACCATATAAATTTCATGCTTATTAATGTATTAGCGTATTATTAATCTTTATTTTTTGGACAGTCATTTTCAAAATCCGATTTTTTCATGAAAGCAGTGAAAATATTGCTTTGTTTATCGATTCTCGCAGATACTACAGGTAATACAGTTGCTTACAGTTGCTTTATATCAAATAAACAGCTATGACACCGACTAACTTAAAGATTTCCCAGCCCGTTTACGTAGTTTGGTGGTATTTAGTGATCATTTCATTCATCAATCAAATGGGACACACGTCAAACTAACACAAACTGAGGGGTCTAAAACCAAAGATTTTTCCTACAATATCCATTAGCTTACACTCGTGACGACTACCTCGCATTGAGACCCTTAATCCCTGGAGATTCAACCAGATTCGACCCTAATGAGCCTCTCGCTGACAAATGGGTGTTTGGTAACGCCCTCTATCGGTGATAAGCGAACTATCTTAACTATTTTTTATAGACTTTGCACTTGCAGCCGGATTTTTAAGGTGTAGAAGTACTGTGTGCGGTGTTCCACAGTTTTCAATTTTGAAAGAAAACTTAAAGCCTTTACTTATACTTCATCTATTAAGTAAAAATAGGTAGGATGGTGATTTTTAATTGAAAGGTTTGACGTAAGAATTAGTTTTTTAGGTAAAAACAGGTGTTTATCTTGTAAAACGCTTGTTACTTTTGCTATAATGTAGCATTGGCAATGAGTAAAGCTAGGGAACATCAAATTAACTGAATAATGAAAACTTTCTTACCACACACGGCATTTTCTTAATAAAATCTAGGAACTTTGTAGTACATGAATATTATTATGTATTATCGTCCAAGCATTAAATCCCGGTTATATCCTATGCTTTTGCATTGGAGCCCTGAGTATGCTTTCCTATATTTACGCCTTAACCTCACACGGTCCATGGAGTCTCTTGCGAATTCTTCCCCATAGAGGTCTACACAATAAGATGGGCAACTACAGTACTTTCACAAGTTATTATAACTTGTAACAGGGACTGTAGCAGTATCTTTTTTGGTTGTTAAAAGACATTGAAATGTGCCTGTAATGGTCTTATTGAAATAAATGCTCTGAGTTGAGTTGAGTTGGTCTTCGGTATCCTTAACTGAGAGACCATTGTCGCACATATCATCCTTTACGACTTCAAGTCAGCCTTTTTTGGGCCTCCCTCTTCGTTCTTACATCTCGGATTTTTTAAAGTATAAATAATATGTATTACTGCTATAAAATACCAAACTCAGCAATATGTACTATTTAATCAACAATCACTATCTTAATTCAATATTTTTCGTAATCCAACAGCCACCAACATCTAAGTTAAATTACCGACATCCGTCTACACGTGAGACCCGCGAAAATCTTAATTAACAGATAGGCGCAAGTCATTTATCATGTCGCTATGTGATAAGGTAGGGGGCGCCACCTTCCAGGTAAAGATATCGTAAGCGATGACGGGACTTGATTGATGGAAAATTCGATTTGTTAGTAATTATGTTGCTACTGGTGGTGATTGGTGTTTGTTTTAGGGAGTGAGAGGAGGGACTTGTTTACTCCTCAATTTAATAACGCACAGGTTTTATTTTCAAAATTGGAATCTTGTCTTTTTGTATTATTTTTAAACAAAAACTAGGGGATAGTCTCTGTCATAAGCGCATCGCAGAAGATTAAGAGTAGCTTATATATATTTTTAATCCTAGTTAGCCGGCAATAGACAGTTCGATAAAAAGCAAAAAAAGGAAAACCTAGTTGCACTGAAATAAAACTATAATTAGACTATAGCAAACATAACAACGTGCAATTAAAGATGACTACGGTGCATTCAAAATGTAGGTTAATTATAAAACGTCCACGAGACTGGAGTATTTATAATTATTAGAACCTATTTCAATCTGTCATCTATCTCAAACTAGCTGTTCCCCACGGTTTCACCCACGCTGCTCAGCACCTGTTGGTCGTAGCGTGATGTTATATAGCCTATAGCCTTCCTCAAGAAGTGGACTATCCAACACTAAAAGAATTTTCCAATTCCAACCAGTAGTCCCTGAGATTAGCGCGTTCAAACAAACAAACAAACAAACAAACTCTTCAGCTTTATAATATTACTAGCTTTCGCCCGCGGCGTCGCCCGCGTTAAATTTGGGGTATTACAGTTCCCCTTGCGCCTTATTGATTTGTAATAGCAACGCTAAGTTTTCCCTTTTCTTCCCTCTTTCTTCCGCACATCCCACTTTTAAATAAAAAATAGCCTATGTCCGTCTCCTGGTTCCCAACTATCTCTGTACCAAAATTCATCAAAATCGGTTTAGCCATTAAAGCGTGAAGAGGTAACAAATAAACAAACAAACTCACTTTCGCTTTTATAATATTAGTAAGGATAGTATAGATTAGTATAGATAGGCTACCTAAAACAAAACAGAGCGAACGGTTGATAGCTCGAAATGACACAGCTGTTCGAGTATTAATGAACAACGACTATAATGTTAAGACTAACTATTATTCCGACTAGAACCAAGTAGTATTTCTCTTGTTTTACCACTTCGGCTGAGAGCTGGTTGTACCGTTTTATTTGCGTCTAGCTAGTCGGTAATGGATACTTCGATATGTATGACTTAGTGTTAGTTTCGTGGCGATGCTTGTAAACTTATCTTAGTCCGCTTAGTAGCTGTAGAAAAAGAAAATTGAAAAGAAGGAACTAAAATAAGAGCGTCGGAGAAAAGGAGTCTTGCTTTAAAAAGAATGAAAGGAAAATCATCTATGCGTACAAAATTGACAAATAAAGACACAACTAATTTGTGTGTGTTGTTTTATTGAGAATTGCTAGGTGTGTAAACCTTATTTTAGTTCCAACCAGAAAGATTATTTTTGAAGTTTTACTTGGAGATACAAGTCTACAACCAAATTATTATTATATAGTTAGTATCTTGATCAAACGCTCCTTCCTACATTTGCCTAAGAAATATCGACTGCAGACAGAAAATCGCTTCAAAATAGCACTCAACAAGCGACATAGTACTAACAAAATATATTCGTGATGCAATGAAATATTACAAGCAAAACATTACGCGTCAAAATTAGGCGAGATACATTAGGGTGCTCTATAATTAAACATCAATAGCGTTACAAAAAGTAAATAAACAGGGTATGTGCGGGGGTAGTGCGGGGTGCAGGAAGAGAGGGCGGGAGGTCTCGACTATGACTAATGTCTCGCGATCCGTCAGTGTCACTCGCGGGCTGAAGGGGGCGCCACTCTCGACAGGGCCGGAGTATGCTATCCTTTCCGAACAATATTTACCCTACGATTTCTGATATACATCTGTATGTTAATATGGATTTCTCGTGCTTGCAAAGGGTCGAAAGTTTGGTTTTGATCGATATCTCAAAAAAAACGACACGAATAGACTCTAGTTATACAAACATTCGCGCTATAAATTATTCTTTGTCTAGAACAATTACTTCTACTTCTTCTTCTTTCTTTTTCTGCTGTACGACATTATTATCCTAAACTTTTATCAGAAAGCAATGAATAGGTTACATTGCATAAATTATTCTTCGTTTCCTCCATAGGTAGACATTGCATTCTAATTTCCAGTACACACTGTTAATAATAAAAAAAATCCTCAACTAATCTCCCATAAAGTTTATCTTTAAAAAACTAATAACGCAAATCCATCCGACTCTGTACAGTTTCTGGGTCTTTTGAAATTGGTTTCCGCGCAGGGCAGCAGAGTAGATACTCCGCGACACATCGCCCCATCTCTGGGGCATACCGCGGGCACAATTAGATAAAATAAAAAAAAGAAACGAGTAATCCTGGGCCCAACTAGATTGCTTTCGGGACTGTAGGGTTGGTGGATCAAAAAAAGCGGAGATAAAAATCAAATTCAAGGAAATTAGAAGATCTTTTAGTCTACTGTACCTACTAACGTCATCTACCAGAATTTGGCAACTTCTTACTACAAGTTTTATAGTAGTTAGATGACCAGAATAGTTTTAGGAACTATAGTAGAAATAAAGAAATTAAAAATCTTTTTCTTTGCCAACCTCAGCCATTTTTTATCACGTGAAGAATCACTTATGTAATAGCAACATGTAACAAATTAATAAAAAAATAACCGTTGGATCCGTTGCTAATATATTACCGACTTGTACGGAACAATTCTTTCCACATTTCACATAAAACCTACGTGGAATTTAATAACAGAAGGCGGACATACAACAAGCGAACGCCAATTATTCATACTGATTTTTTTCCCTTTTAATTTCATCAAATTTATTTCACTCGTACAAATGGACGATCATTAATATAACATTTACGGGATCCGATTATTTTACACTGACTGCCTACCCCGATACAAATGAGCCTCAGTAATGTACTTATGTACCTATGTATATACTTTTTTACATGATTGCCTGTATGTACTACATTAAGGTTTTCCGAGGAAATTGATGCCTTTCATTTCCTTCTCGTAGCGTATACAACTGAAAGTAATAAAAAAAAAATAAGTTTTTAAATACGGAACCGCCAGTGTTTTGATTGATATGGTGAAGAAGGCACCTTATGTATACTTTAACACTAGATGGACTGATATAGAAAATGGTATCATCTAACATCCGCATTAAGATTTATTACAAAAAATATAGCGTATTCATATTATATTAGATCTGAATCAGGTTGTTAGTCAGTGATTCGATCACGATCGAACTAATCGTGAGCCACGACAAAGAAGTTCAAACCTTAAGATGATACAAATATGATTATAATTATTTATCTAGGTGTCGCGACAGAACACAACAGAAATGATAAAGGGCATTAAGACTGTAGGGATCGAGTTATCTAAAATAAATAAATTTTATTATGTTTATTATTTAATAAGACCTTTTCTGCAGTTGCATGAGACAAAATTCCAGTCATAGACTGTTAGTTTTGCAAAAGAATAAATAAATATTTTTCTATCAATTTAGTTCTCAGCTCACACTGGGCACGCGTATTTGATTATGGCCCATACTTTAGCAGAGAGATAAGACCTATATCGGTGCAGTGCTGTATGAAAGTTTCAGGCCGGTTATGTAATGTTGCCATATTTAGAACGTATCACTTATTGTTTTGTATTTTTTTAATGGCATCTCGCAGTTCAACCTATAAGGTTGTCGTCTGTTACCGGACAAATCCTGGAGTTTTATTTTAAAAATGTTGTCCCATACTAGGAATTTCTCCTGTATCATTGGTGCGTTTACAAACATTTAAACTCACATTCACAAACAGCCAGACCCGAAACTACTATTTGTAGGCCGAACTAATATTTGTTATGTGCGGGATCGAACCTGCATTAAGCAGTGCAGCAGTCGATCACTCGGCCACTGCGCCAAACTTGTCATCAAAGATGAGATGTAGATGCCTGAGTGTAAGGCCTGCAGCCAAAAACATAAAAATTAAGTTACGACTTGCTGGGGTATAGGTATCTGCCTCGGCTTAGGGCGTACTTATAACTTAGCATCGACCCCCGATCTTATACCTAGATAATATCAAGCCACAAGGTCCTACAAGACACACGGTGACAAGACAAGGCCATGCCAGTACATTGGTATATCTACTAAGACACGTTTGCCTTACTAACCTAGTTCTCTTCAATACTGCACAAGATAGCTGAAAGCATAAGACACACGATCCAAGATTGACGTGCTTTTGCAGGTACAGATCAAGGATTTTATTTCAGAAAATGATATATTATATATATTTTTGTTTGGGAAGGGAGATTATCAAATAACTCCCCCCCGCTCCACCCACAGCGGGGGAAGTTGTTCATTCTATTGCCCTTTACGTTCCGGCGTATTGCTTTCGAACAACCTGCAACCCCGGTAGGAGAAAATGTGAAATTGTTAAAAGTTTGGTAATGATGATACGGTTTATTTGAATTCATGTATTAATTAATTATTATTTTTGCTTTTACTGAACGCTCTTAATGAACTCGTATTTTAACATCGTTCTCACATAATTATATGTACAATCTCATCATGAATGATGTACCTAACCATGTTTTTTTTTAAATAATAGATTTAAAAGAGTGTCCATCACAGTTTTTTGCCTATTCGTCTCCATAGACTTCTTCACAAGATATAACTACTTTTTGTTTTATGACATTCAAAAATGCCTGTAATGCTCTGATCGAAATAAATACTTTGAGTTTAAGTTTAAATAAACCTGTAATAGCGATCATCGCGAAATTTTAACTTTTAAATTGTTTACAAAAACTAGTCTAACTGTTTAGTAGTCATCGATTACAGAAGCTCCCTATAAAAGCACCTATTCATTAAAATTATGTGTATTGAATAAACATGCGCACAATAAGATAAATAATTAAATTAATTAGTAACGTAGCACAAATACGGCAAGTTTTAATTCAATACCCATTGAAAGGAAAGTTTGCTGATCAAAAATCAACCAACGAACATTCTTTATAAGTTTCATTTTTCATTGTGGAAATGTTTTCGGAAGCTTACAAAATGAGATTTCGTTGGCGCGGACCCGAATGAACTCTATATTTTTGCGCGTAAATATCAATTTTGCGTAGCTTTACATCAACAGAAGATTTTGGAATCTGATCGGTTCGTGTTGTTGGAAAACTAACATTAAAGTTGGGATTACAAGGTTTATTTTCCTCGACGCTGAGAGTTGGTTTTCCCGCCCCGTACCTCAATGCAGTCCCTTAGACAAATGACGCAGCATTTGTCCAAATGATGGCGCGGGCGGCGGAGAGAATGAATTTAAATTATCATTCAGTGGTACCAACACACAGTGCAAGAGTCCAAATTCGGTTGTGTGTGGGTGCACCACCACATTCCGCTTAGAAACCGAAAATGTATATGCAAATCTGATAAGAATCTATCTATTTCCGACATGGCGTTTGTTTACTGATTGCGATTGGTCCATAGTGTTTTTCTTTGCTTTTAACATCTGCTAGTTCTGGTTCTGATTGCAAGAACATAAATACGCTTTTATAAAGTTACTATAGTAATAGTAGCTCAAGTAAAAATAGTACAATTACATTCAAATAATAATTGATTTACTTAGTTCGAAACCCATAAAAAATTACAATAGATATTAATATATTTGTTTTACGATTTCCTTGAAATCTGTATAGATATCGAAGTAGCTGTCTATAAAATAATACAATACATACCTCTTTGAAAAATCCTCATCTATCAAATACTACGTTCAGCCATTGTCGCATTATATCTGAAAATAAAACTATTTCTGCGAGAATCCCACTACGTAACACCTATATAAACAAACCCTAGACCCGTCCAAAGTCATATTCCAATACCTATTTATTCAGCCATAAATCATAGAGTAACATCAAACCGACAGTGAAGCGTCGCGTCTCTATTCCGTGTTCTAAACGGTTGTTTGAATTCTTTCTTTGAATTCTTTTTACGCGCTCTTTTTTGGCGGCAAAGGAAATTGAGTAATGGCGGCGTCACAGATGGCATCATGGTAGATTGATAACGGGGAATGAAGAGCACCGTTCTATTGTGGCTTTGTATATGTCTACAGGTTGGTAGATATAGTTTCAAACTTATTTCCTTACCATATGTTGGATTTGTATTGAGAATTTGTGTGGAAGCGTGACTGATTGATTTGTTTTAATTTATTAAGTTTTTACGTCTGTTTAAATTAGGTTTTGATTTCGGAATATGTAGGAATTAGATTATGAATATTATTCCAATGACTTTTAAGTATTCAACATGAATTCTAAATACTTAAATAACCTACAACTGTTACAAACACAGAACTGTGATAAAATAAATTATAGTTCGTACACCCCACACCTCAGGTCACTTACGTTGGGTCACCGTCCATAAATATTATTAACAAGTATGTAAGAATCTTATATTTAAGTACAGAGATATTTTTATCTCCACAAGCTAAGCCGTCGATGTGCCTAGCCCTGATAAATGGGCAGAGAGACAGCAGAACACGTTTCCCAACTCTATAGCTGTAACAGAAAACAATCCCGCGTGTGGTGCCCAAAGAAAAAAAACAATAGGGTCGTGATGAAGACGTAGCCATTGTGAACAACGAGCGAGCAATATTTCACGGCTTTGTATGCCTTCAGAGCCCGATTAATTCTAGATATCTCCATTCGCCTATACGTAATAGTGTGATGAAACCTCTTTGATTCGGTGGATGTTAACAACGATAGCGTAGGTTGAAACAAGCATAAAATATCACTACAAACTTTTTGTAATCAATTCTATTTGAAATTTGTACAACTAAACGCACATTGCATCCAATTAAAACACTAGTTTATCAAACGGAAAATCAACATGAATAATCTATTTATATACTTTAAAGAACAAACGAATTGCGTTTCCATTCAGTAAGATTTCCATACTCACCTACTTTAGAAAGCAGGCGACATTATGCAAATAAAGTAAATTGAATTACCGGAGTTAAATGTCGTATAAGATAAAAACGACGACGCAATCTACAACCCAATGAGGAGACGTTGTATTAACATATTCAAACCCCTATTGAATATTTATATTATGTAGGATACTCCTCGACAACTGGTGTCGGCTCTTTACTCAGCCTTGTACCCTAATGGATGCCACTATCTTTCCCCTGTATACGTCAAAACAAAAACAAAAAATTGGATTAGCGGCCTACCTTTGTGGCTCTCTCCGTATCTAATTACAATAAGAAAAACAACTGGCCATCTACAGAAAAGAAGAAAACGAGTGATAAAAATGTACTCCATTTTCGAAACTCTACAGCGAGACACTCCGAGTTGTATTTACATAAAGTAATAAATAGACGCCTATGTACTACGAACTTAGTAACAGCCTTTGCTTTTATTTTTACTAAGATAAAAGATCGGGCGACCTTCAAGTTAAGGAGGGTGTAGATAAAATGAAATGTATTTTTTTTAGATATCAACCATCTAGGATTGGATAAGAATTTTCGAGAACGATTGAATTGAATTTGAGTGGCCTATGTCCTGCAGTGGGCTGCAATTAACTGCCTACAAACTAACCTCCAAGTTTCTAAAAAATCTTAACAATTAACTTCTAATGAATATTTCACCATCCAAAAATCCTAATGTATTTATTTTTAATGTGTGATTTTAATTAAATGTTTTCACTTTGGACTGTGCCAGAAATATATATTTATTTTAAAAAGTATACTTTATCTAGAATTGTCATCTTTTTCTGCAAATTGCTGCATACATTTTCATTCCATAAAATTCTTATAATTAACACTCTAGTCCCGCCTCCCTGATTGGCTACATCAAGCTATCCGTTATGGTCATTCAATTAAATTTCATGCCGGCCGCGTAAGGCAACTTATTAAAAAGCCATCAAATCATTTACCGCCTAAAGGTTTCTTGGCTTTTAAGGTCTGTGGTATGTTCCACTTGGACCCATTAATAACATTCTCATCGGAATAATTATTACGTTATAATACTAATAGGGATGACGGTAACTTATTGGATTTTCTTGTAATTAAAAGTCTGTACTGTGTGAGATTTATTATTTTAACGGATTATTTTATTGGAGTTTTTAAATACCAATAAATTTTATTAGGAGCGTAGGAAGTAATAGTTTCCGTTATCATAGTAAGTAGGTTAGGATGAGGCTACAATGTTTATCCCATTCAATATTTAGAGTTCCTCATTTTACTTCAGCAGTAAATTTATGTCAGCTAATTTAAACTTCAACGCATGGTATAAGCCAAAAAATAAATAAACGCCATTCCTGGATGACAAAGTATGTAGCAATTTTGCATATTTTATAAAGTTTTTATAGACACAATTTTTCAAAATAAATATATTTTATCTTTATCCATGTTACCCTTATAAAAAAAATTAGGAATTGCGTATCTTTTTTCCGCATAAGAAATCATCAAATTACTTTCCGCGCTCTTAGGAGTAATGTCAGGATTTTAAAGATTAAAACCATGTTGCCTTTGCCCTTTGTGTTCCGGGGCCGCGATGTTTTTTTTTAACTACCCTCAACCCCAGCAGGCAATTTCCTGGTAGGCCCCTGAGCAGCGTATGTATCCTTAATATCAACTAAAAAACTACGGGACCAAGATTAAGTTTTATTTTTAAAATATTAAGATAAAGACATCATGTAGAAAATCATCTATGCGGGCGAAGTCAAGTAAGTACGAATAACTTCAATTATTGTGAAACTCAAGGACGAGCCACTAGCACGAATTCGTAGTGTAAACGTAAACAAAATTCAATTTTTAATAGTAAATATAATTGTCTACTTGCAATACTTACAATCAGTGTAGATATTAATAAATTCTTAAAGTCATGAAAATATTGTATGTAAAGCGGATATTTTTGATATTAGACTTTTAAGATTATTAGATAATTAAGGTTAGCCTGGAAGCCGACCCCAACATAGTTGGGAAAAGGCTAAGCAGATGATGATGATGGGTATTTTTAATATTACAATTGACGTATCCTGTGTGTTTTATAAGCAGATGAGCGTATTGGTTACAAATATTAGACTGGCTACAAATGTTCACTTGTTTTAATAAAAAATAAGCAGTTCTATAAAAAAAAAACACTCACCTTTAATAATGCGGTACTAGGCGGAGCACACCAACTGTCCGGAGCCGAAGACTCGCACGCATCTCGCGTTACCCGAGGCAAGAGGCGAATTTTGCAATCAGCACGCTCGTGTAACCTTTTATTTTAAAACAAAATAATAATAAATATGTAAGAAATAATAATTATTAAGTTTTTGGTACACTTACTTTTTATGCATATACTAGCTGTGCCTAGTGGTTTCCCCCGCTGCTCACTTCACTTAGGGGTATGACAAATAGATTTTGATCGATTCTCAGACTTACTGAATAAAAAAATTATAAAAATCGGTCCAGCCATTTCGTAGGAGTATGGGAACGAACATTGTGACACGAGAATATTATAATAGACATATTAAATGTGAATGGCATCTCGCAATGCAACTAAGAAGGTTGCCGGGCAATTCCTGTCGATGCCTTGAAATTAAGGTCTCCAACCAGGGCCAGGACGAATACTTTTTACTTATAAGGGGCCGGTGCTATACCTAGGTTTTTATCGACCTGATTTGACACCGACAGGGCAGCAGAGAAGCATGTTCATCTCACTGTCTGACTGTAGTGACCGATATGGCCAAGTTTGTTACACGTCCAATTGCACTTGGTCGTTATTTCGAGCACCTCAATTTCAGATACTTTTTTTTCGGATGTGAAATCATCGAATAACTTCGGGGGTGTGTCAAAGTTTAACTAAGTAAACCCATACATATTCTTTCTTTTGCCCTGTGTGTTCATTTTCGAATAACCTGCAACCCGAGCAGGAATTTTGAGGTACTTGTGACCAAGTATAGTGTAATTGTGTCCCAATGATATAGTTGCTGCATGATCGAATATTGGTCCTAAAAATAAATAAGAAATAGTGTTAGAAGTAGAATAAAAATTGTACATACCCATAAAGAAAATGCTGAAGGTAGCAACAACAGAAGACCGTCCACTGCAATAAGTTAATTTACTGCAACACGTCTCACATGAAGCGTGCGTCGAAATTTGGGGGACCTGCGGATAAAATATTGCTTTGACAAAAAATATATGTTTTTACTTCCACCTTTATGTCAATAAGATTGGTTGTATACGGCCCTGATACTATTATAGTTTTGTTTATAACTTATTTTTCATACATTAATGAAAGGAGTGAAATTGTGAAGCTTTCAAGTTTTCGTTTAATTAAAGTGCTGGTTAGTTTAAGCCTGCATCATCTTATTTGTGGGCAAAAGCGATTATGACTTCCAGTTTCAGTAAAATTATACTGACATGTTTACCTTAACTAAGGATCACTCAGAAAAGTTTATTTAAGTTAAATACATGTATTGAAACGTATTTAGGCGGTTTTCAATATTTGCAAAACAATTTGAAGCTCCCAATTCATCCCCAAATCCCAGATTCACTTGACAACAGACGTAGCCAGTGCAGTGGTAGGCTCATGAATAAATAAAGTGGTGTTTATGTAACGTTTGGCTGGGATTAAAATTCAAATATTCTGACAAGTCAATCTACGGCGCTCCCGGGCGGTCCCGAGAGCGGACAGCGGAGCGTCATGCACATTGCATAGTATATGCTTATTGTGAAGATACTTTTTTTTTGTTTGACTTAACTTTAAGCAACAAATTTACATTCGAATCGATCTACCAATTAACCGTATAATCGATTGACTGAAAACATAATACTATTATTATTTTCCCGTTTAGTTTTAAGTGATTGGGCCTTTAAAAATAACAGGATGTAATATTTGGATTCTGGCAATTGTCTCTTCAAAAGTGTGAACGGCATATCTAAAAGTCCCTTATGTCTGAGTCTGTGGGTACCAATCCGGGCAAGTACTACCAATGTGAGTTTTTCAATTCATACGTCAGAACTTTCTAAGTTTATCTTGGATATCACTGACATCAGTGAAGGAAAATTTACAGGAGAAAATAATAGTGGGGCAAGGTTTTATTAAAAAACATATAATATACCACGGAAACCCGAACCTTGACTGTACGTCTGGGTAAATGTAAATCTGAAATTGCCAACACGACATGAGCAAGCAGTGTTATCTTCTTTTCTCATAGAGAAGTATGAAAAAAGGCCTTTCTCTCAACAATTGTATAGTATAGGCTGGTTTGGAAACGTCTCCTACAATACAACAATAATAAATGGTAGATTATTTGTGTTCATGTAATTAATGAGTTACCTCATATTATACTTAAATAGATGACCTGTAACATTCTTATTAGGGTAGGGTTCAGTCACAAAGCTAACGGGATGATAGTACCGTTGAGAGAAGTGTAAAAAAAAATATTTTAAAATATTTCAAATCAAATCAAATCATTTATTTCAATTAGACCATTACAGGCACTTTTGAATGTCAAGAAACAAAATGAATCTACAGTCCCGGTCACAAGGCATAATAACTTGTGAAAGTACTGTAGTTGCCCATTCCAAAGCGTTGATCTCTATGGAGAAGAATGGGCAAGAAACTCCATGGACACTCTTTTAATTATAATATTTTTACAAAATCGTATTTACATCATTCGTGTTGAGATTATACAAAATGTGAGAACGATGTAGAAAGATGTGCACAGTAAGAGCGTCCAGGGTAAATAAAGAGCAAAATTCAATTTAAAATGCATTTCATTTCATTCCTTTGCAATCAGCATAAAATCTTGTAAGAACAAGTTGTATGACAATACCTGGAGAGCCCATTTTTTTCAGATTTTTCTAATATATTTGTGGTTTAAATGATGAAATTAGTCAGATTCATGCTAGCAAATGTATCTAACTCCTATCCAAAAATCTCGTCCTGTCAATGTAAAAACCAAATTAATTTCAAAATATTAATAATACCTAATATTTACAGTGCAAATTACAATTGACTTAAACCACGACCACCGCTACACCGTTAAGTAACAAGTAAAAAAATACATAAGTGTCTTCATTCCTTGCATATTCTACAGCCATTAAACACATTCAGTGCATTTGCATACGTTTCTACACGGAGTACCTATAACTGCTGGATTAATACTCTGTAATCTGAATCTTAACATTAAGCTACTAAACGATATAAATGAATGGCGAAATTAATTAAACATGTGTTATTTCAAGAACAATAATATTCATGATGAATCATTAAAATGTTAGAACGTTCATATTTAAAACTAGCTGGCGCACCGGCTTGGCCCGTGTGAAAGCGAAAAATGGAATAACACATAGGATACTTTTATCCTATGTGTTATTCCAGACCATAATCTACCTCTGTGACAAATTTCATCAAGATTTGTTCAACTGTTTTGAGGTGAAAGAGTCTGAGGACTCTTTCACGTTAAACATTCGCATATATAATATTAGTAGGAAGTAGGATTAATGGGTTAATCGTATTAAAACTGTGTAACAGTTGCTATTATATCAGTCGAAGTAAGTTTTTTGTTAGTAAAATCTTTAACTTTGCTTACCCAACCCGTTGTGATACAGTTATGGTAATAAAAATATACAACAAAAGAAAAGTAATTAAAAAACCGACTACTTTATTAACAAAAATTAAAACGTCAAAATCAAACACAAAAGACGCCATATTTGGTCGACGGGCACGTAGTGGAACACGCACCGCTAACAGAAAATAAGGGACACACAGAAAGACAGGAAGGGCCTGTGCGAGCGAGAGGGATATAAAACAAGCCCTCGAACGAAAGGGAAGGCGATAGTGACGCGATGATTGAACGCGCCACAAGAAAAATGATCACCCGTCAAGCGGCGACTGAGAGAAACTACCCCTAGCGGGCGAGACAAGGAAAGACATACTTTCCGATAAAGCGTGCGAGTGAAACGACAAGTACCAAAATAGGGGTGACGTACAGTGATGGATTATGCTTTTCTCTCTAAAGAAGGGAGGGGCTCACAGGTCGTTATGGAAAAAGCTGAGGGAAGTGGGGACCGACATGTGTCGGAGACGTATACCGAACCGATGGTGGCCTTAATTGATTTCTGGATTAATCTAACATTTTTGTTATTAATTAGGCTATATGAATACCTAATTATTATGTGTACCGATAAATAATGAACATCATTTGTTTTGCGAAAAATAATTATCGTAGATTTTGTTTATGAAATTAGCTATTTTTATACTCTATACAGTCAAAAGTGACTTTATGACCGAAATGTCTTCAAAATCACGTAACCTTAAGACATGATCACCCCCTACCCTGCATACACCCAATTTCAATTTCGTCAATTTTGAAAGTCACGCAAGCGGAGCCGCAGGCAAACCTTTCAGAATAAAGCTTGCCATTCAACATTATAAGTAATTTATTAGTTTTGCTGTACTATAACATAGCTATGTTAGGAATGTGGTTACTAACTACGTGTTAGTGCCAAACAATTCGCTGACCACCCCACACATTAAAATTTTTACGAGGGGCATCTAAAATGCCACTCACAGAAATGCCTTTGTCCACTTTGAAGGGCGTGTATTGTTTTATGCCTTTGTTGTGTTAAAATTTAAATCCTTAATTATTCATAGGATTGTTTGGGCGACAATATTTTCACAATAGGCCCTGGTTTTGCAGGGGAGGTAATCGGTTTGATTAATAAATTGTCAAGTTGAATCCAGCGTTAGAATATAAATTGTTACCACAGATATTTCATCCTATTATTATAGCGAGATCCCGCTCATTGTTTTACGAAACGTCATATCTCATGCTGTCACCTGATTGTTTTGGTTCAGGTTTCAATGGGAGGTGTCTTCTAGTTTATGCCAGGAATTGAATTAATTTCGGGGTCCGCGTATTCGGATTTATCATACAGGGAGTTTTGTAACTGTCCAAAGTGAATCGTTGTTGAAATCCGTTCATCATCACGATAATACTTTTCAAATTAGTGTTAAAATATACCGACAAATTTTTATTCAGTTCAAAATACTCTATGGTCAGTTGGGTAGCCAAAAATACACAGCTATTTAAAGTTTATACATAATTCGACCTTCAAAGACCATTTAATTTTAAAAGAAGGTCGAATACAAATCCAAAAAAAAATGTCGGAATTTTTACAGGCTGTTAAACAATGTTAAATTCTGCCACCGTTCTGTTGAAACAAATTAATTTAGACAAGAGGAAGATGTAAAAACTTCCAAACAGCAATTACGTTTTATTGTAAGTCATTATATTAATCATCGGCAAAATTAATTTTTCATTTGGACAAATCGCCGAGTGGTTTGTTCAAACTTATTTTGTTTGTGATTGATAACTTGAGTTTTTGATAAGAAGATTGTTATATTAAAATGAAGGATTCGTTTGTAGCTTAAATGTTTTGATGAAATAAAATGGAATCTTATCGCAGGCCTGAAAAATTGTTTAGTGTAATCTTAAAAAAAAAACAAGACTACAGCACTGGAATCCAAAAAGAAATAACTGATATGTTTTTTAAAACACGAAATGAAACTAAAGACGCTTACAAACACTTGCAGCAACAAAATAATTTCATGATGTCCCCAAAAAATGTTATTAAACAAGAGAATACCCATGAAAAAGGAACACATGCTTAAAATGATAAAATAGTTGAAATACCTGCTCAATATGGGCATCACCACGAAACCCATTAGAGTCCAAAACGTTACATATTCATACCGTACAACTGTCAAAAGCGTAAAAATCAGTGAACGCATTGTATAATTGATTTACCGCTTATTGTCCACCAGTCAGCCAGTCTCATTAACGATTCAACAGAGCAAATTGTGCTACCTAATTACAGCTGAATGGCTAAAGACAAAACACTATTTATGTTCACTAATTTATCACACAATGAGCCAATGTTTCGGCCGACCGACGAACATAGAACGCACGAGGACCTTAAAATTGAGTTTAGAAAAACTATTAGCATTTAACAAATGAAAGAACGTCGAAAATATGACATTGCCAGTGCATGGTGTTCAGTAAAACAAAAGAAACTATTTAAAAAGTATAAAGAAACAATTGCCTTTTATGTGTGTGCTAATGAGAGCGATTTGAAGCACGCGTGTGCTTGTATGGCACGGTCTGGGGTTCGACGCCGTTTCAATTAAAGGCAGTTGAAATTAAACACTGCTTCCTGATTAGTTGTGTCTTGATGTTTGAGTAATTGAGGTGCAGGTCACGAATGTTTAGTTGACTCGTACATTATTATAAAAGTATATACGTCAAATTCAGCTTATATTTACATTAATTTTACAGTAGCTAAGCACATAAAAAACTTCTGAATATTTTCGTACTTTGTCATGAAGTTTGTGTAATTTTGAGACTCCTTATAAAGTATTATTTCTGTCCTTGATACGCATAAGCAACCAATATATCACATCTTTCCAATACGACAGCAGTTAATCATGTGAAACTTTGTTGACACCACGAATCCATTATACATGAGTGTGCGATTATTTTGATGGATTCCATGAGAATACAAGCATCAGCACTCCCCTAAAATCTCGAAATCGAACAAAGGGAACACGTGAGACTCCCTTCGCATCCGAGGCTAATGCTCACCCCGCGGAGGAAGGAGATGTAGAGAAAAATGCGTATTTATAGCAAATACTCGTACTCAAACAGTCCTACATTGTGTACGAGTCAAATAAATGAGTCTCATTTTTCGTGCTGTCAAAAAAATCTGAATGGAAAAGAAAACGCGGCAGCGAAAAAACGGCAGGCTGCGGGCTTTTTATTTAGTTTTTAATGTAATACTGATTTGGGATGTTTCAGATTAATTGCGCCTTACCTGAGGCGCGGCAAGGGTGATACCACTGAAAGAGTTCCACGACGCTGATCGATCGCCGAGCGCAGATTGAAAGGAGAGACGTGAAAGGTAATTATTCATTTGGCGACTAGAATAGAACACTTTTGTACCTTTATCTTGGGGTTTTTTCGATACTTTTGCACGAAATTTGCAAGTAAATGGATGGAATGACACGGTGATTTGTTTTGTCCGACGCCTTAGACTTCCCACGAATTCGATTCTCGCTCCTTGCGTGTACGTATGTTATAGAAATGGTAATGCGACTTCAGTGAACCTGCGAAACACGTGATATTATTATATAAGTGCCTAAATTGCCTGTACTTTGGCTCTAGGCACTACAGTACAAATAGATATCAGACATGCAACCCGAATATTTCGATCTACATTTTGGTACATTCTGGTTATACATAGTTATAAGATTTTGGGGCACGTTCGCAAAAAAGATACACAACATTGTGAAGGTTTGTGATATTCAAAACAGTATAGCAAAAACTGAACAATGCAAAAATCATACAGCGAGTCACTTTCGAAAGTGAAACAAAAAATTTGCATGCCGAAAGCCGACAATGGATTCCCGCAGAACCCGGAAGATTGCACAATACGGAACAATGAAGTAGAAGCACATGTTATCCTGACCTGATTTCACGAAATCCTATTAAGGGACTACTGGAGACGCCAGGAGCTTTTGTCTCCAAAACCTTTTATGATTTATGTGACGTTTCTTTGATGTTTATGGCACATGCCTCATTTAAATACGTCGTTTTGTGCTTTGCACATTTTAACGCTCGCCCATAGTGATTTTTTTCCAATGGAACTGCGCAATACAGCCACGAGTCCTTAGCATTTGAATGAACATTTGGTTACCAGATTAGTTTTCTATGAGGCGAGACTATACGTGTGTAAACAACGAGTCACATTGACTCATTAACTTATATTCCTAATGTGTTATTCTTGGACAAAACAACGGTCACTTTACATCTCAATAAGCGAGGATACTGCTCATTTGTGTGGTAAAATGTTGTTCGTCCCTGTGGCATTATGGCGGACTTTCTCCGTCGTTACGTAACCGAAAGCCAATGATTACGGGCCTATCCGCAGCAAAAAAGATAAAGTTTAAAATATCAAAATGAAGTCTTCAAGTTGTTCGACGTTGTTATAAAATTACAGGCAGCTAGGCGGCGAAAACTGGCAAATTATAGTCTGGGACCGCAGACATTGGCCGCGGTCATGGGTGCGCGATAGAGATCGCGGTGATTGCGTGCTCGACTATTGTGAGCCGACCATTATGGTGACTTAACTAAACGCTGCGATGGAATATAAGTATTCGTCGCTATATTGGCTTGTTTACTCTTCCTATCAGGAAAACCCTGGCTTATATAATTTAAACTCAGAAAACATGCATGCATGTTACAGAAATTGTAAACTTCCGAAACGATAAAGTTTCTAAAAAATATGGTCCTATGATGAATTTAGATTGGTGCCTATCTACCTTATATTTCTGAATTCCATACTTCAGAACTTCACAATATTAACTTGTAACACTGGCAACATTGACAAAATCCTTCATCACAACAAAATTATTCACAGCACCCGCAAAATTACAGAGCCATTTGAAATAATCTTGATTGACTCGGCCCATACTTTTAGCACACTTTAAACGAGCAGCACCAACCCACCAACCTGTTAAATAAAATGAACGGCCATGATGATTTTTTCAAAAGTTCGATGCCTTAAAATCATCAGGTTGAGTGATCCGAAACGTTTCAATACCCAAGTAACGAGTTGCCCATTAATACGGGGATGTATCGCGAGATAACTTTATTCTGGTAGCCGGCTGCTTTGTATGCGGCCGTCCAAGCGTCCGTCATTACCAAAATACCAAGATAAAACTCACCTAAATCGCACAATTCCAATCCTTAAGTCTTTAACATTAGAGTTTGACTGAAGTGAGTGATTACGTTTGCAAGCGCAGCCCTCTCGCTTTTATCTTATTGGTCAACCATTACTCCTAAATTTAAACTCTTCATTATAATGCCGCAGTGAGAAAAGTCGCGATAACAGACGAACACGTGAATAAAATATAGGTAATGAATTCTGATAAAGAAAGGCTCTTGAATAGATTGTGTGGCGTGTTAAGTTGTTTACGGAAAATGCGATCTAGATAATGGATAGGTAGGTAATATAGCTACTTTTTTGCTTGAGAATATATTCTACCGACATATAGTAAGTAAGTAAACAATATATGGTGTCTACATATATGTCTGTCATCCTCTGCCTAGTCGAAAAGACCAACAATGTTGGGGTCGGCTTCTAGTCTTACCAAATTGACTGCGTATCTGACTTCCACAACACATTTAACAACTTAGCAATACGATACTCCTTGGTAAAACTGGTTGTCAAACTTTCGAGCCACATGTAACGACTGTCACAAATCTACAAATGGCAGCCGGGACCAACAGTTTAACGTACGTTCCGAGGTATGGAGCAAACTCGGTATATAATGGGCGGTCACTCATCCACAAACCTACCCAGGCAAACGCAGCTAAACTTAAAAACTTAAGATCAGCCCGAGCGGATGTTATTATTTGGTAAGGAGTTTCTCCGAGTGTGTAGTTGAAGAAATCTGTTTTTTTTTTATTTAGAGTGAGGTTAGTCTTTGAAGTTTTACTTTCACTAAAAGAAGGCTAAAAATCTGAGTAGGCAAATTACTTACTTATGACCAATCATTTTTATTTCGGAAACAGTCTATAGACTTCTTAATGTTTTAAAAATCTTGTTTACAGCCCTTTCGATGATGATCAACATCTTAATATTCGCAACTAAACACCATAACACACAATTTCATCAAAACACACGCCCAAACATTTCGAAACTTCATACCTCACCATAATAACGAAGAGGCACACTCAACAACAGTAATTTGCTAGAAGAGCCAAAGGCCGGCCAGTTCTTGATTAGGGCACGACTTGGATGATGCTGTTTACCCCTTTCTTATGCGAAGAACGTTTAAGTTGTATAGCTATGGTTGACGTGACCTGTACTGCGCGGTGGTTGGTCCTTAATAGCGGGTACTTATCTGTCAGTACATCCTGGAGTTTCGAAGAGGCGGAAGTATGGCATTGTTAGTTTTATTTTAGCTTTTTACGTAGTTCTTTCGTATAATGTGAGCCCTAACGGTTTTATTATTAGGTTAAAATAATTGAATTCGAAATACTGAGATGAAATGATTACAATTCAGTTTTTGGTATGCCGCAATAAACGAGGCCAAGTTCTATATACACATAGCTTCGATAAAAAAATAAGAAAATCTTGATAAGGTATAATTACCGTATTGCAAAATGTCTACCAAATTCTATTACACATCTTGGTTGCATGTTCCTAATACAGATTTAAATCTCATCTGCCAGACCCAAAATTTTAATAATATTAATGTAAATAAATCAATTAAAAATATTCAATTAAAACATCAAAACAATCGATACACGCCCAAACCAAAATCGATTACCAACAATCGATATTCGCGTCCCGAGAGGAGGTCGGGGGAAAGGGAACGGTTGTCTCTGCACCAGGCGTTGACTAATCGCGGCGCGTCCGCGTGGAATAAGACTGATTGCACCGGGGCTTGCCTATGCCTGCCTGCTATGTGGTTCGCCAGCCCTCTACCTACACAAACCGACATTATTTAAGAAATCAGCTCGCTCGAGCGGCAACAAAGGGAGTTTTTACCGCCCACGCTACGTGTTTTTGAAAGACTTATTACGTAAACTAAGTAGTGTGATTATAGAGTTGTTTGAAGTTGGCTTGGAGTATATTGCAAAGTTTATACTTTCAAGAATATCTGAAGTGAGACTTAAATTATTGTTTTTATTAAAAAAAAATGCCTTTAAATAAAAGCTGAATGTGGAATAATTGTTAGCAAATTTCTTTCAAAGCTATACTCTAATATTCCAGACCACTGAATGTTCTTTTGGTGTACCCCGTGTTTTTTAACTGTAGAAATCAGGAAAAAATCGCTATATCATTGACATATACATTTTTTAAGAACCAACTTGGCACTCCAACAGTTATTAAATTAAAAAGAACATACACCCTACATATCCTCATTCTCCCCTTCAACAGACTGAAATTGAAACACATTAAAATATCAGTTCTCGTTTTCCAAATAGCAAGAAACAGTTGGATAATTATTCAAGCAAGGTAAGCTTAAGTTAGTTAGACCGCAACAGAATAAAAAGCATATCGACGGTTAAAAGGAAATAGGGGATAAGCGACAAAAAGTGAAATGTTCAGGAGAGCCGTTCGAAGTTTTAAATTTTAGAAAAACCGACGTATTTTTGTCATTTATTAAGATATCGTGAAAACTAAAACAGTTATAAAATCAGAAAAAAATGGAGCAGTTACAGGTATTTTTAGGTTTAATCATTTGACGCTATTTAACGTGGTTTTTGTCGCTTATGACAATAGCTTTTAATTTTCCAATGAGGAAATATGGCATAAGATACAAATGACAAAATAAAATAATAGAGGATAAGAAGCCTAAGAGACATACTGATTTCTCACATCGCAAGGTAAAAGGGTATAAGAGACTAGACAGTTAAATAAGAGTTATAGGAAAAGAAGGATAAGGTACTTTTCACAGTGGTTGTATAAAAGATAATAGAGCATAAGAAACAGTCGGCTTTCAAAACAATAACAGGATATAAGACATAAGTGATACACAATGTCGCTTGAAAGCAAAGGAAAAGAAGGATAATCAACATTTGGCATTGCATGAGTCTATGGAAATATAGGTGAAAAGACACCCCAAAAATAATGAAGTAGCGCAACCAACACGATCCTTCATCAGAATAAGAGCTAAAACGGGTATTACACTACACTGTAATAATTGGGCCCCTAACTCGTAAAATAGAGTGAAGTACCTTATGAGTATTTAAGGGCGTCGATTTTTATAGAAAAAGACTAAGGTCAGTACTCAAAAAGAATAAAGTCCTTAGTCTTAGGGGTCTGTTTTAGTATACCCTACCCGTTCAAGTAATTCAAATTTTCACTTAATGGTTGATTTAAAAGATGATAGTTCGTCATTATACTGATTTTCATGTCACCTACCTACCTATTTATTAACAAGCGGATAGAAGGATGTTTTTAAATAAAAAAAGACATTTTTGTTAATATTTTTTAATCAAGAAAAATCAAAGCTACTTAAAAAAAGTGGGTAGGTATCAACCTGCTAATCATTTTTAGAAACAATAATACTGCAGCTAGTAAGTAGATGCATCATGCGACGGCCGACAACATGACAGGCGGGGTTGCGATAGTCGCGGAGAGGATCCGGCTACTGGGTCTCGAGGTGGCCTTGCACAAATCCGAGGCCTATGGGCCCGAGTGGTATTTCATGGCCGCGGAAACACGCCACCATCGGGATCCCAGTTGGACGGTAGGAGAAGTTCGCATCGTCCTCGACAGCCGGTGGAACTTCGTGGAACACTTCCGACGTTTGGCTCCCAAACTCGAGCGGACGGGGGCTGCTTTCAAGCGGCTCCTGCCCAATCTGAGGGGGCCAAACGCCTTCTGCCGTAGGCTCTATGCCGGAGTCGTGCGGTCCATGGCCCTTTACGGGGCCCCGGTATGGGCGCGTTCTTTAGGGCGGCAGGCCGCCCACTATCTGAACGCGCCCCAAAAGGTGGTGGCCATACGGCTGATCCGGGGCTACCGCCTGATCTCCGGCGAGGCAGCGAGCCTTCTTGCCGGATTACTACCGTGGGATCTGGAGGTGATAGTGCTCGCGCGCCTGTTTGAGTGGCGCGCGAAGGCACTACACCGCACCGGGGGGAAAACCCGTTGCCGCGGTAGATTGCCGCTCAGCGGACAGACCTCCGGTGCGATTTTATGGTGGCATGGAGAGAGCGACTGTTGCAACCCCGAGCAGGGCACGCTACAATAGTGGCGGTAAGTCCCCTCTTTGAGAAGTGGCTGGAGAGGCGTCATGGCGTCCTGACCTACCGCCTGACGCAGGTCCTCACCGGACACGGAAGTTTCGGGAGGTTCCAGCACATCAATTAATTGTGAAATGTGTTAAATGAATTTAAAAGAGTGTCCATGGAGTTTCTTGCCCATTCTTCTCCATAGAGATCAACGCTTTGGAATGGGCAACTGCAGTACTTTCACAAGTTATTATGCCTTGTGACCGGGACTGTAGATTCATTTTGTTTCTTGACATTCAAAAGTGCCTGTAATGGTCTAATTGAAATAAATGATTTGATTTGATTTGATTTGATTTGATCATCAGGCGGGAGGAAGCGCCCGGGTCACCATTGTGACGATCGCCCGGAGGACACGGTGGAGCACACAGTGGCGATCTGCCCAGCTTGGGCGGAGCACCGCCGTGCCCTCGTGGAGGCGATCGGCGGCGGCGATCTCTCGCGTCCGGCCCTAGTTCAGGTCCGGAGCGAGAGGGAATGGGAAGCGGTCACCTCCTTCTGCGAAGCAGTAATGCTAGCAAAGGAGGGGGCCGGGCGTTTGAGGGAGAGAACATCAGGCCAACCCAGCCGCCGCGGGAGACGCCTAGGGCGCCGGGTGCCGCGAGACGACTCCCGGCCACCGTAGATGCGGGCCTGTGGACGGTGAGCAATGGGTAGCTCACCGTCTGTCCGTCTATTGACGACAGGCTGTGTCGACGGCGCGTTCGTGTTTCACGCGCGCCTCAAAGAGAGTCAGCAAAGCAGAGGGGCTTGCCAGGGCCTCCGCCTGCCGGGGTTGCGGGTTGTTCGAAAGAGATACCGAGGCCTCGGAACGTAAAGGGCAATAGAAGGAACATGGGTGAGTTTTAGTCAGTACAAGTCTGACATGCCCCCCCGCTCCGCCTAGAGCGGGGGAAGTTATTGGATGATTTCCCTCCCGAAAAAAAAAGCTAGTAAGTAGATAACTTAAGAATCAATTACGAAAACTTGGTATGTATCCGTAATAGGTAGGTACATGTATTAAACATTAAAAAAAAGTAACGAACATTATAGTTCTCTCGCCGCCGGCACAGCACGCGGCAGTGTTTTTCAGACAAGCGACGAGCTTAAAACCTACTTTTGTGATATCAAATGGCATAAGCACCGACTCGTAATTAAATTTATATTGGGTATTGCAGTATATGTGACGTATGAGAACGACTGTAAAACGTGGAAGTAGGTTATAATCGACACCATGATATCAAATTTAATTTAAATAATAAGGTATTAGCGACACAACTGTATTTATTTTGTAAACGGAAGAAAGGTATAACCAACAGTGTGATATTAAAATAAATTTAGGTAATAGGGCATAACCTACATAGCTGTCATAAAGTACTGAATGGTAATAGGGTATAACCGACAGAGTAATATGAAAATGAATTTTGTATATAGGGTACAAGCGCCACAGCTATGTTAAATTATGAAATGGAAGTAGGCTATAAACAACGTTTGTACTTTTTGAGGGAAAAGCTTAAAAGGCATAAACAACCGAAAGCTCGACACCCTTATGAAGTAAAAAAGCATTACCGACAACAAACCGAAAATAAGTCATTTTTGTAGGGGTACAAGTACCTTTGTAGCAAAAATGATCTGAATTTTCGTCGGTTACGAAAAATAATACTAGTAAAATGATTTTTTTTGCTAGGGCATAAACGCCAAAAAAGTCATCGTAGAGCCATGGGAGTAAGCGCATTTGAAAGAGCGGAAAATTTTACGTATGATGGCATATATAACTCATTTTTGACCAAAATGTCGCTTATGCCCTACTTCCTTTTTACCGTCTAATTGATCGCGTAATTAAGTGTTTTCAATTTATATCCATCGCGAATCAGTAGTAAAGTAATGGTGTTGTAAATGATTGGTGTTATCAATCTATAATTTCCACTCAATAAATGTACCTAACACGCCCTCTTTCCTCAATCACGTACGATCCATCGTACGTGGTGTTTCTGTCTCTTATTATTTTTATATGTAAGAAAAGGATGTAAAATTTGTGACGAAGAAGGCAATCAAGATATCCTCACTACTTACTAATATTATAAAAGCGAAAGTGAGTTTGTTTGTTAGCTCTTCACGCTTTAATGGCTAAACCGATTTTGATGATGATTTTGGTACAGAGATAGTTGAGGAACCAGGAGACGGACATTAAATAATTTTTTATTTAAAAAAAGTGGGATGTGAGGGAGAAAAAGGGAAGAAAACGAAAAAATTGACGTTGCTATTACAAATCAATAAGGCGCAAGGACAAAAACTGCAGGTAGCACGTACTGTGTTATACCGAATTCAACGCGAGCGAAGCCGCGGGCAAAAGCTAGTTACGTTATAATTGTACGATTTAGACTGGTCTCGTGAATCTACGTAAGTATGATTTAAACTGCAATAGTAACCAGTGCTGAAACGATGATTTAATAATAAACTGGTAGGTTATGTATTATTTTGTTATTAAAAACGGTAGGTTTTGGCAATATGATCTTCAACTCGTGAGTTTCAAAATTTCATTTACACGGTATCCTTCTCTGACCCACTCCTTGGCAGAGATTCCACAATATTGGTGTTAAGTATTCAAATATAAAGCCAGAATCTAATGAGTGTTTGAATAGTTGGATTTATTAATCACTACATAGGTACCTACTTAGGAACCTAAGTCATACAGGTGCTAATAAGTTACAATATTTATTTCCCAACAGTATATTTTCCAGTGTACGGTATTTCACAAACTTGTAGTCATAGGAGACAATAAATCCTTACTAATATTATAAAAGCGAAAGTGAGTTTGTTTGTTATGTCTTCACGCATAAATGGCCAAATCGGTTTTGATAAATTTTGGTACAGAAATAGTTGAGACCCTATAAACGGAGATAGGCTATTTTTTTATCATCATGCGGGTTAGAGTTAGCGTTAACCTAAAGTAACTATGCCATGCGGACGAAGTCGCGGGCGGAAGTTAGTTACGAAATAATAGTTTACGACAGAATTTAGAGACAGATCTTCCTCAGAAACAATTATTATTTCAGAAAAAAATAATCCTTCCCACCACTTTCTAATCCAAAAGGTCTATTCTGAAACCACAAAATCTCTTAATCCGATCCCACATAATAATTCCTCGATGTTTACAATTCGTCCAACATTAATGGGCTATTAAAGTTCCTCTGAGATCTTTTAATAGAACTCAATTGGCGATTTATCAAACTTTTGCTAGAACAAATAAAACAATTACGTATTACACATAGTGAAGGCAATCGTCGTGTCTGGGAGGTAGACTGATGGTGAATGCGATCGATGGTGACAAATGGGTGTCGACACACGAGAATACGGCCGCGCGCACGTTTCAGACAAAAATGTCGTGATAGATAAAAATAGTGGCGCTAATGGGATTTGGGGCGACGATTGATTGGTTAATCGATGGCTGCTTTAGTGAAGTGAAAACTTTACCAGAATATTTTGTTTAGTATTTAATTGGATAAGTATTGTAGGAAAGGTATTGCATTGTGATATTAGGAAACACTTTCCAAAAATTACAAAATTTCTTTCTCACTTTCCCTCAAAATCTTCGATGTCTACAAACTTTTCAGTTACAGTGACTTTCAGTCATAACTAGATTTAGTATGAATTTAAAAATCCCTCAAGAGCTGTCAGTGTCAATTTTCGATAACACTGTCAGCATAGAGATTTCATTCGCGTTCAGACTCTTTGGTACAATTCACCCCCAATCTTCCAAATTTAAAACTCAACTGTCACTGCAGTCGTCCGTTTACATAAGGCCTGTTGTACACGCGATCGGTATGCGGCATGCAGTAGTAACGAAACGCGATCCGATGCCATGCCGTGCCGTAGTACATGAGTCAAACGCCCGCATGCCGTAGGGCCCCCACCCTATTATTGGACGGAATTATTCAAGTCATGACGCTGTGTGACGCCCGATTTTAATCTAACTTCCTGCCTATGATTTGGACATTGTACTTTTGTTTTGCTTAGAAGATTTATATGACTACTGTTTGAATGTATTTTTAATGGGGGCAGTTGAGTTGTTTAATGTTAATTCTCAATTTGTAATTGGATATTTTTAATGTCATTAAATAAAACTGGAAAATATGGGCTTCAGCTTATCTCAAACATTCTATTGCATTAAGTTTTTACATAATAATGGTTCTCATGATATGAAATTATCCATGTTCGCGGGAGATATTAAGTATAGTACGGCCAACGAGAAGCGATACGAAATGTCATTAACCTAAAGAACAACTGTGGCGTTGACAATCTAATATTTAGCTCTTTCCATCTTGTGCCTTTGTCGTAATGTCTCGTTTTCCCGGCAAAAACATGACAACGTTAAGACGGGTTCGCCAACATTCGGGCGGCCATTTTAGATGGGGTTTTAGCATGGGTTTTGTTTACATTTGGTATCGCTTCTCGTTGGCCGTGCTATACATAGATGGACCCTCACTTAACCCCCCCCCCCCACCGCCCCACTACTCTTCTCACAGTCGGATATGATGACAATTTAACACGACCGGAGAGAGATCAGAAGTAGAAACAAGGGCTTAACGTACTTTTTGAGGCACAGGGGTATCATACCGCCAACTTCCAAACTACGGGCTGCTAACGAGAAACCCCTAATCGAAAAACCCAACAACACTTTAGCCGACCCGGGAATAGAATCCAAGATCAGCAGTAACCGCTGCTACGAATATTTCTGCATTCAATTCAATCAATAGACGTAGAATTCAAAGATACTTTTATATCTATGAAAAAATCCTGTAAAATAATAAAGTCGAACAACTTATAATATCCTTTACAGCAAGCCACAACACTAAAGAATCACCGCGAGCTTAGACGAGAACAAAGGCGCCGCACTCGATGCTCTTTTTTATCGATACTAAATATCGAGATGTTATTCGAATCAGTCCCAGATTGATGGCCGCTCGGATATATCGCATACCTATCAGTTTTATGTTCAGGCACTTACAGTTAATGCCTTCAGAAATGCACAGCATTAGTTAGCATGTCGATTTAGTCATTGCTCGTTCGCTTAGTGATGAGCAAATTGTTATTCGATTAGGCTGTTAAATGATCATTTAAATTGACGCAAATCGATTATTTAATCGTTACTTATTAACCTTGTTAGGAGTGAATCGTAGCGAGTCAAAGAAACTGATTGAATATTGCGATCCTTTTCTTGAATTATTAATTTGAACTGATTTATAAATACCAACGTTTGAAAATGCCTTAATAAAAATAATTGCTAGTTGTCTTTTGTAACTTGATTTATCTGCTAGACCACGATAAAGAATATTGTTTCCTTTAACAATCTAAATTCGTTGTGATCTATAATATGTTGATGCATCACTCTCATCATACTAGGTTTTTCAGTCATAACGGCTTGAAAATCATACATACATACAACCCTAAAGATCTCTTCAATATCACAAAGTATCAGTAACTACGATAATAGTTTATGGTCCAAAGAACCCTACATGCAACTGCATAATTAAAGTACGAAACACACCCAATTTCTACGTCATATCAACGTTAGTACAGTCAAAAGCACTTATATGTGTAGGATCTTCGAAAATCGCTTTTCGATTTTTTCCTGTATCGTGGGTGCCTTAAAAAACATTTATGAGTATACACAAACAGCCAGACCCGAAACAACTACCTGAGGGTCATACAAAAATTTGTTCCGTGCGGCAATCGAACCCGCGACACACAGCGCTGCAGTCGATCGCTCAGTCTCTGCGCCAACCGTGTCGGCTAAATAATAAATTACTCATAATATTTTTGTAAATGGATATTTGTAGCAATTTAGAAACGAATTTTTGGGAAAGTAACTTGTAACTTTGTTCCTGATTGTTTGATTTGTCTCTGAGACAAATTAAAATTATTCGATGTGTTATTGGATATTTTTATGGGTTCCAAAATACTGTTCGATGCAACATCAATACAGTATGAGAAAAATCATTTTTTCTCTACATTGCACCGAACACAAATGTATTAAGAAGCTGTTTTTTTTTCCACTTTCTGAGCTGCTCTCATAGTGAAAGTGGATAGCTAGATTAGGTTCTGTAACCCTCGTTTAATAAAAACAACCCCGTTAATAAGTGCTCCTGACTGTACAAAACACACTAGCGGGAATCAGCCCCAAAAAACCAAAGAATTCGATACACAAGTGTCGGCGGAACATTTATAGATACTGATTAATGATATGGAAGTGAAGAGGGGACGTTTCACTATGATCGATGATCCACAAACTTATTAGATAATGGTGTTTCAATAGAATTAGGAGCTTTGTTCTTCGTGCCCTTGGCTCGGGTCAAGCGCGAGATACATCTTGCGCCTGTCTCGAGGTAACGGTTTCTGAAATCGACGGTGTATTTATAAAATGACGGAATATATCGTACGGTGTTAAGTTGAGCGTGGCTACAAAAATAGATGGGTAAGTTGGTGTGGTATTTTACGTACGGTGGGCAAAGTTTAAGCTTTGATGTCCTTTTTAGGGTTGCGTACCTTAAAAGAAAAAATTAAACACTTATTGGATTATTTTGTTGTCCGTCTGTCTGTTTATCAAGGAGCCTTTACCTCATGAACGCTTAGAGGTATCGAGTTAAAATGAAATCCATATATTCATCTCTGTGGTCCCTTTGTCCTATGAAAATATCAACCCTCTAAGTCGACGCAGTCAAAAGCTATGGTTGTTTAAATGTTTATGTCGCAAGTTTGTACCCGAGCATTGCTCTTGGCCGGTTTCGAGATTTACTTTGACATTACTGACAGCCTTAAACCTGCTATAATCATCATTATTATTTAGCAACAAGATTCTAGCTATTTATTCTTTAAAAAAAAACCTGTTTTTTACATCTTTATTAAACCTCTACAGTACAAACTTTAACTCTTTACCAAGAGTTAAAGTATGTACTGTAACAATAAATTTATATTATATTATATTAATAACATTGATCAAACCTTCAACAATGCAGGCTGGTTTGCAAAGACGTTTAAATACTCAGGTTTTTAAATAGAGAATTAATAAAAAAAGAAATGTGTAGTTTTGGAATTATGTGACATGTATTGGTAAGATAAAAACCAAAAAAATAATAAGTATTTTATGTTTCTTTTAATTACGTATATCTACCAACTACCTAGGTACAGTACCCAGTAAACCAAAAATGTTTTCTTCAAACTCATTTTCTCAAACAATTTAAACTCAAACTTCCGTCTTCTCAAACTACAAAGTTGTACAATAAAACAAAATAGTATGTTAACAAATAGTTAATTCGTACAGTATTAATAACAGCGAAACATCTGTTATTGCAGGCGGCGATAATGAGTTGGAGAAGGCACGTGATACACTCGTGTAGATATGCGATACCGAAATATTTTCTACTCTACAACGTTTTGTAGTAGACGGCTATGAAATGGCTTGTTTCTTTGAATTTAGAATAAAGAAAAGCAAAAAGTTCGAAGCGTTCGAATTTTAAATTGAACTTATTGAAATTCAGAAACACAGAAAGTTCAAACGAACATTCGCTTTTTAACCTTTTCATAAGATCTCACAACTGCCTGGAATTTTAGAAAAAAAAAAACAAAACTATGGACATTATCATTATCAACAGTAGCACAGTCTAGCCTTCTTTAATTGCACAAAACTCTTGCCATTCAGCTCGATGCTCTCGGTTACTCTCACCCAGTTCCTACCCGCCAGCCATCTAAGATCTTCCAAACATAATCATATTGTTTCATAATAAATTGGAAGGCTAATGTTAGAAACACCTGCCGTGGTTGCGGGTTGCTCGAAAGAGATACCGTGGTGGCACATACAGGGCAAAAGAAGAAACATGGGTGGGTTTTAGTCTGTTAAAACCTGACACTCCGACGATATCATCCACAAAAAAAGTGTAAGAAACAATTCACATTAAGAGAAGATTATGCTGAGACTACTGAACAGCGTTTTATATCTATAGCTACGCTTTTGATACGCTAGTAGCACTATTAACAGATGTGACTAATATGAAAGAGATATTGTTGTTACCGGAAGGAAAATTATAATAGTGATAAACAGTGTATTCATTGAGTGAAAGAAATCTTCATAAAAGAGGTATCAATAAAATTTTACGCAGTAGCTTTTGCCATCCGTTTGATAGTTGGCAAAAATTGCCTTTACTGTGGTTGAGTACCTTTAAAGATTTTGCTTTGCTTTCTTTTACCATTGCGATAAACTGAACTGAAATATGCTAAGATTTTTTCATATTAAAATACTAAAACATGTTGCAGTTTATTGTATACATTTACATGTAAGAATTCAGAAGAAAGTACCTATTTGAAAAAAAATCTCCACCACCAAAAATAAATTCTATAAAAGGCTAACCTATCCATTACCACCAACAATAAGGCCTGTTTTTTTTCACAAAACGCTTTACACCCCTTTTTCAGCACAGCAGTCGAGCAAAGGCTGCTTTCCGCTTTACTTGCAACAATTAATTGCAATATCACTTAAGGTAGGTAACCAAAGGGTGCCAACACAAAAAAAATCCACGATTATTTATTACGACAAAACTGTGCAAAATTGTAACAGGTACTTTCTTTTCACGTTTTAGCAAAAGAAAGTGTTTACTGATTTACAACCGCATTAAGGGCAATGCGGCTGCAAACATTCAACAAATACTGCAAAGCATTTGTTTGAAAAATAATTGAAAGTAAAGGTGTAGTAAATTCGCAGGAATGCGAGCGAAAGTGATCTTGTTTCTTGGAGAAGAATAGGGTAGCACTAGACAAAAGTGTTTTGTGACAATGACCACCTGCTGATTGCGACAATTTGCATATTATTCGCACTGGCATGAAAGAAATGCCTTTTCGTTTTCACTTGACCGGCTCAGTTTGTTTCTATGCTTTGGGTAAATCAGTTCTGAAGTTTTGTTGATAGTGGCATATTGTACAAATTGAAATAAGACATTTCTAGGTGTGTAAGTAGGTGTGTATGTGTTTTTTTTTCTAATATATAGGTATTACCTATATTTAAAGTATATTTCTAAGGGTACGAGTAAGTACCTACAGTGTTAATAAAACGAAGTGAGTAACAATACATAATACCTATTACATTGGCCACACACAGACGCTAGTTACACACAGTGCAAAAAGTTTTAAACATTCCAAAATTAAAAGTGTTCCAAAATTAAAACAAAAAAACAACGGCCGGCGGAAAAGTCAAACATTAAAATATACCGCAAGACATGCAGGTTCGTAACATTATTGATGTCAACATGGGATGCCTACTTACATTATGTTTTTCTGAGAGAAGCTTCGGCAGGTAGGCTCACATAAGCGGTTTTATTTATAAGGTGGTGTTGGTAATGTGGAATGCTGTGGTCGCCGACGGTTGGACGACGCGGGAGGGGGGCCGTCTATAGGGTGTTCTGTATGACATAGGGGACATTTATGTGACTGGACATGAGTGTTGCTGGTTATACCTCGTTGTCTATACCTAGGTATTAGTTAAACAAACGATAGATGTGTTTGTATTTTACTTTAGTTAAAGTTTGATATAGAATACATGTATCTTTATTTGTAGCGTTTTTCATCCGGTCATTTGTAAAACACGTTTGCCGAAAGTTTATTGACATTCGAACGTGATACGAATAAAGTTTCCTTATAAAATCTGACTCATTTAAACTGATTAATACATAGTAAATGGCCTCAACGATGTAGAGCAATAAACTGTAAAAACGCGAGATGAAATCGACATAAGGACACCCCGTACAGCGGAGAGTATGATATCAAGGTTAGGCTTAGCGGAACACTCCACATGTGGTCAACCTTAATAAAGTGTGATAGCCATACACAAGGTCCCCGCGTGCGACAGAGACAGATATAGGAGCTTAGCGGCCATGTTGTATTATGGATGCCTATCATATTTTGGACCCGCTCCGGACCGGATTATTCTTTTTTCTTTTGCGCCTCCATCTCGAAACCGGTCTCCGAGCGACGACCACCATTTATTGTAGATTAAAGAGGCTTGTTGTCTTAATTTTAAGCCACGCTTTAATTTATGGTCACGTATTAATGTACAGTCTCCGCCATTTTTTCCGAAGATAGATACGTCATTGATTTCTTTATTTATACTGTCGAGTTTATTAATTCCGTCGCACTAGTGCCGACTAATATTTTCGTGCTTGACTTAATGATTTGGCAATTAAATTAAATTGTTCCCGTTGTGGTAGCTAAATTAAAATTTACAGCGATGAGAGATTTTAAGCGGTGCGCCATCGCCCCCGCTGTCAACTGAATATATATTTGTCATGTCGGCGTTAAGGGAATTTGCTGTACTGTGTTTACGTTTATCGATAATTAAATGTTTTAATAAACACCGCGTTACACAGTCCATAGTTTATTAGCACATATGTAAGTGAAAACTGCGGTTCAATGTCGAGGTCATTCAACTGTGCGTCATAGGCGGTACAAATTAATCATAAATCCTCTGTACAAAACAAAAGCGAAATGAGCAAGTGCAAACTCCCATGTCCGAGTGAAAAAAATGACAGTACGCTCGGGCAAACCGAAAGGACGCCAGCGCAAAAAGCGCCACCGGTGAAAAAATATGATTTATGGCGTGAAAAATGTGGAAACACACGCAAAAAGGGAGAACGGTGAAAGCGTGGCGTTTCCACTAGACAAATTTATTAATCCTATCGGCCGGCCGCTTTTATTTGTGTGTTGTATCGGCTTTTTATTTCCGTACCTTTTAGTGTTGCTAACAGTTTCTGTTACATCATCGAACTCGGAAGTTTGGAATTCTCGGAAATTTGGAGTGTTTTAATTTTAAGTACTTTTCTCCATCTACATGTTTAATAACCTGTAATCTAAACCACCTTCTGATTAACAAGTCAGTAAGTAAAACAGCTATATTAGCAAGCAATCAAACATTATCTCACAAATTGCTGCACGAAACACCAAATCAAAGCAAATCACATATCATTGCCCCAACGTCTGTATTCAGACATCTCGTTATTCCAGAAGGTATCATTTCGATGATAAACCCTACTTCAAGTCAGACGATCGCTATCCAAGCACCACGTATTAACACATGCACATTATTTGCCCACGTATCTTGCATTCGATCTGCAGTAGTATAAAATCAACATCGCCCCAGCCGGTGGCGTTCCATGCTCTGTAATTACGCTACCATTCAATAACAAACTGGTATCTTAATAGAGTGCTAAGAATGTTGCTGATGTCTGATATAATGCTGCAGTGTTGGGAAGGAGGTTTGTGAATTGTGATGTATGGGAGAATTTCTAGCGGACAGACTATTACATTCAGCGGGACTTACATAATACGAAACTTCGTGATAGTGTTTCAGATTTCATTAAGATGTTCTCATTCGAAACAGCATAAGTTCATCGACCTGCTTGTTAGTTTCTCTTATATAATTGACTGCTTCTTAAGGATAAGGTCAAAACAATTTGTACGACTCACCAGACATATTCACATTTCAAAACAAATAAATATTAGTTCTACATTTTAAACCCAGCCCCCAGAAAACGAACAATCACTAACAAAATCCACACGTAATTAAATTCTTCGCTTCATAACCCGTATGTAAGGCGTAGTTCACACAAACATAATATATCCGCGGATTGTATATGTCCGCTGACAGATACGGGGACGCGCGGCGGATCTTAGGCGGAAATTAAAACTAATAATTCAAAAAGTTTCCGCGCGACCGAGCCGCCGAGCCAGATTTATGTTTCAACCAGTCTTGTGAATGCTTCCTACGTTGTTCTAGCTGCTCTATGGACTGGCTGGAAGGGATAGGATAACCTTTTTGTGGTATTAAAGGGTCTGGAGCTAATTTTGTTTCCTGCCAGCCAGTTTGGATTTTCGGAATTCAAAATTTGCTCTAATATAAATAAAGGTAAAGTTTCTATAGTTTGAAGTAAGACATAGGCATAGATAAGAATTAATTATGTAGAAGTTAGGTTTATTAGTGTTTATTAGTAAAACTTAGTGTCAGCCAAACTTTTATACCTTAAAATTCAATTTAAAAGTATTCTCTATACAATAAATTTAGAAGAAAAAGTACATCATATCTTATTTATAAAATTCTCGCGTCATAGTGTTAGTTGCCATATTTCTCCAAGTTTTATGAAATTTTATATATTTCTGCGAATCGGTCGTAATCTATTCTCCATACCCCTTAGTGATAAGGGTGGCCCTCTCCAGAAAAAGAGCTGAGCAGCGGGTGAAACAACTGGGCACAGCTAGTATTTAAATATAATCGTTTATACGGCTTACTACGATCTCAAACCCGGGTTACCTTTACTTTATAAGCTAAGGCTGCTGTTGAAAACGACAATATTGCAAATATATTGCAAACTTGTTCAAGTGATTACAATGTTTCGAGATCGTAAAGTGCCAGTCGATTTATTTATATGGTATTACAACTATGGGGACAGCGAGTTTAAATCGAGATATTTGTTTTACGAACGATTCATTTCAGCTGTTAGGCCATATAAAAGAGACTTATTTTTAAAATAAAAATACTACAATATTAACAAGAAAACCGGGCAAGTACGAGTCGGACTTTCCGATCAAGGATTTCTGAAACAAACACAAATGACCATATCTTTTGACTGCGTAGACTCAGAGATATGATTTTTCCAAAATTCTTAGGAACTACGTACAGACTTGAGTATATCATTTAAATATGCACTGGATACCTTCACGTGTTCTCGAGTTAAAGGGTCTTGACAGACAAATAGTCAACAAAGCGAGCCAATGAGGGTTCAATTTTTTTGTTATTTTAAGATACGTAACTCTAAAAGAAAGCTTAGAAATCTATTTTTAAAATAGATTATCAAAATTACAATGAAAATCGACCGTTCTAAAAATTGAGTATTCATGTAAATATATACAGCTCGCTGTCTCTAACTTTTCCTTCCTCTTTAGAAACCTGGAGTACACACTTATCCAGAAAAAAGTTTTCAAATTCACATCCGAAAATATATTATTTCTCTTAAACCAAAACCTTTTTCAATTTTAATTCTTCGCTCCCCAGTTTCCTATTACACAGTTACCTACGATAACTTCGTTTTTGTTTCTCTGCCGAAACGAACAACTTGTTGGTCACTACTTGCTGTTCCCTAGCTAACTGTTTTAGATTGCTTTTGCTGAAATTGACTGTTTATAAACAATGAATCAGCTTTTGTAAACGATATTTCTTTGTTGTTTCTGTTTGAATTGGTTTTGCATTGTATTTCATCATTGAAATTTATATTCTTTGATATATTGTGTTGTGTTTATGATGGAGACCTTATTGAAGTTCTGATTTTTCTACACTTTTTTATGTTTCGAAAGTTGATCTCAAATTGATGAAGGAAACATTGTGACAAAATGTATGTTTTAGAATGAAAAAATCGAAAATTGTGACATTAAGATTAAACGTGTGGAAATCCTCGGTGGATGTCCTCTGCTATGGCGGAGGGGTCTGTCAGACTTCTAGTGACTGGCGTTCCTTCTCGTCACTTCTGGCTGGTGTGCGGGGACACAATCGCATTCTTCACAATCACCCCAGCAGTAATTAACAACCTGGGCCAACGTGGTTTATTACTCTGACTCATTCGTCTTCACAACTGTGGGAAAAGGGAACGATCAAATCTGATCTATGCCACAATATTCTTTTCCCAAAATAGATTTTGTAAAACAGTATTCAAAACGAGTACCACACCTTATTTGGTCCGAAATCCAAATATTCCCTCGATTCCAGACAGAGCATTACAATCTAACACTAAAATAAAACTCCTCAAACGCGGACACAGACTAACAGTAGTCGGACACGATCGCATTGACATTAGGTACATAACGATTGCAATACGTCCACCGTCGGCGGTGCATCAATCCAATGCACAGTGGCCCTGAGGAAATGCATCAATGAACTACTGTAGCATAGCTACGTAATCTGATACCCATGTGTTTCATGATTTTTCCTTGTTTTCGTCATACATTGCTCTTTTTATTCTGAATTGGAAGTTGTGCAAGCGAAGAAATTCAGCAATGGATAGCGAATTGTCGATGTCGTCGCAGACAGGGACTTGAGAAGGATATTTGTTTTCTAAGGTCAACGAAAGAAGTGTAGTTTTCTGTCCTTCTTTGACCATTTGTACCTGACGGCGATTCCTGACTGCGAAAAATCTCACTTTCGGAAGTTGTATTTATTCAATGTCTGAGATTTCACGACTTACCAGTATTATTGATAAAAACCTTTTGCTAACCCTAACTTAATAAGCTTAGAAAGAGTCGAACCTTTGTCTAAAAAACGTTACTTTAACAAATAAATTCGATATACTAAATTTCTATCCCAGTCTTGATTGCAAAGCCCATGGTTATTTTTCTTACTTACCAATACCTGCCTATAGGTGAACAAATATACCGATTAACTATATACAAAATTACTTGTTTAGCACAACAATTTACTTGTAATGTACCTCAAGAATTACCTCGGGGTCAATACGACCGAACCGCAGCCGACGGGTTAGACCGCAAAGTGTCCTGGAATTCTTAAACTGTGTGGTATTTATATACTAACTTTGCATTATATTCCATGTATTTTATTCCATTATATGAGTGTGGAAAAGGTACCTAATGTACATTGATATGTTTAAGTACTACGTATATTTAGAGGTACTTACTATGTAACAAAATGTTTGGAAACTGCGTACAATTTTGGTAAAAGCATAATAAGTGGTGCTATTAATATTTTTTGGCTGTCATATATGTGGAGGGGTAAAATAAATGAATGCTTGAATATTTAAATAACATTTACGTAATATTTAAAAGAATTTTACTTATATTAAATTGTTTATTTTGACTTGACATTGTGTTTCCCTAAAAAAAGTTGATTCTTCAATTTTAAAAAAAGAAGCGAGGCATTCTCCCTCTGCGCTGGATCAATTTGTTTTTTTTTCGAGTTTTCTCATCCGCCTGTCTGCTTTGCCAAGCAACGCATTAGCAATATCAGTATGCTTATCCCGCCAAAGTGGATGAAAGACGCCGCCTTTCATGTAGACATCACTTACTAAAATGTCTGTAAGTATTTATTATCTGAAGTTTTATCTGGAAAAGATCTTCTTTGTGGGTTAAAAAAGTCATTTATTCGTGTATAATCTAATATTTAGTCTGGCTAAGAAACTACACTAAACATTGCCTTACGTTATCTCTTCCTTTCATAAAAATCAGCAACAAGGTAGAATTTAGAAATAACAGGGTAGAATAATATTTTTTTCCCCTAAAAGCTTGGATTGTCTTAGTAGCAGCCACAGAGTCTAGATATTTTGAAATCAAATCAAATTATTATTAATTTATTGTGAATCATAGGAAAGTGTACATTTACATTACATAGACATACATTTTTCCCCGGTTGATAGGAAAAAGGTCTGACAAATAATAAAGTTCAAACTAAAGATAAAAAAAACTGTTGACAACAATAATTATACCAATTTCTTATTGACAAATAAAAAAAAAACCAGCCAAGACTCGCGCACCGAAAGTTCCGTACAAATTTGCAATATAAATGGCCATATCTTTTGATTGCGTAGTCTTGAAGAACTGATTTTTTCACAGCTATAAGAACCCATAAACTTTAGTATATAGTTTTAATTTTAACTCCATACCTCCACGCGTTCTTGAGATCAAGATTCTTGACAGACAGACAGACAGACGGACAACAAAGTTATCCTACAAGGATTGCGTTTATTCCTTTTGAGGTACGGAACCATATAAATATAATATTCAATGTGTATGCGTATTTTATTGTTAATCATTTATACATCTTTCGTAAGTACATAATTAGATAGAACTAGATACAAAAAGTGCTCTACCAACATTAAACCCCTTTATTTAAATCCAGTATTCCCTATCAATACCAATACTTCAATACCTATACAGTAAGTAGATGTAGAGTCTGGTAGAGCGTAGGTAGAGAAGCTGTTTATTATTTAGAATGTGTAGCGGTGGGGGACGCGACTTGATGCTCGCTTCAAGTGGAAATCTTTTGGGATTACGACGCCGTCAACCGGACGAGGTTGTGGATGTACTGGGATCTTTATAGACGTTGTTATTTCATGATTTTATTGTGTTATTTGAGGTTAATATACGTTTTGACGACACGGTTAGCGCAGTGGATGAGCGATCGACGGCTGCGCTGTCTTGCGGGTTTGATCCCTGCTTGGAACAAATATTTGTATGGCTTACAGATAGTTGTTCTGGGAATGGGTAATTGTGTACGTGAATTTAAATGTTTGTAAACGCACCCACGATAAAAGAAAAAATCTAGTGTGAAGCAACGCCTTAAAAATAAGTGAAAGGTTTGAAGTTACTTAGCAGTAACTTTCAGATATAAAATCGTTGTTTTACCTTGCGGTACGTTTCTATTTATAAACCATTTAATGACTAGCCCATTACTATCTGATGGCTGGACAAAGATATATACCTAAGTGTGGTTTGAATTTATGACTATCTACGTTTGCTCAAGGATATTCCTATATTTACTTAGTACCTACCTACCAATACACACAATTTAAATTTCCATTGTTTTTTTTTATTGTAAAATACTTTATGATCCTGATAATATTACCAGACAACAGCCTTTTGAACGATTTTATGAGTATTTTTAAATAAAAGATTATTCTCAAAAATAAATCTCTTTTTTTTATTTATAACCAACTTACGCTAACACCACACATAAACGTTATCGGTTGTGGATACATAAGACATGAAAATCAAGAAAATTAAATACAGTCACAATTAGAATTAGCAATAAATTAATTTATAATATTAAAATATATAGTTAAAAAATAAAATTAGAAAAAAAAATGTAATTAGAATCATGATTCCCTGATGATTTATGAACATATTTAATAATCAGAACTACAGGGATTTTCTCGTAAAAAAACCTTATTGCACAGACAAAAATTCATATATAAAATAAAAAATTCATACACAAAATAAAAATCTCAGCCGCTCAGTGCACCTCCATCCGAATGATCTGAAGCGTAGCGCTATGATGTACGAGAAGACGACGCCTGGCGAAACCTAAACCGAAGTAAAGCCTCCATCACGTCAAATGAATACTAAATCACGGGCGGCCATTTGAATTTCAATATCTATCCGCTCGGTGTGCCCGATGCCCTAATGTTTGTGGGTTTTTGATTTCCAGATGTTTTCTATGTACATTATTGAAGTAAATAATATCATATGTAGTTTTCCGAAGATCTATTATTATCTCGTTTAAGTAAAAAAATCTTAATAGTTTTAGTAGGTTTTTTGTCTATTTATATGTTTTAAGAATATGTATAATTACAACTGAGTTTCTTATTTTTTTTTTGGAGGTTAGGAGGTTATTGTTTTAGTAGTTTTGGATAACGTCCATAGTGTATTAGTTAATTTAACAAATAATTGTGGATTTTCGATAAGGATCTATTTATGTGTACATTATTGAAGACATAACATAAGTGGTATTTTTTGTTTGTCGAAATAGATTATGTAAAAAAGTAACATATCGTAATTACGACAATTTGGGGCAAGGTCAATACATATTTGGAAATAGGGGAAATGGTTTATTTCCTGTGTTGGTTTGAAATGGTTTCTGAGTCATGTTTTCTGTTAAAAATAAGAGATATCAGTACTTGATTTGAATCGATTTTTAATTTTAAGACAAGCTTTTTGATTTATCTATAATGCGTTTTTTTTAAATGTTATGAAATAAAAAAATAACGGGAGCGAGAAAGCATGTATTTGTTATAGTTCCTATGTATACAAAAATCTATATACGTACCAACATTCATTTCACAAAAGCTGTTTACATATAACAACAAAAAAAGACAAATGTTTCACTTTCTTACATCGTCGCCGTCACATGGCAGTTTTCCCAGGAAAAACAAAAAAACTTCCACCACTAAAGCACTTAATGAAACAAAAGGATCCGAACTACACACAAATTGCCAGATACATATTCCGAGCACATTTATCAGTAGAAAAAGAACCGGAGCTGAATCGGCAAATATTTTTTCTAGACGATTAGCGGAAATTCTCTCGAAATACCTACACTGAAACAAACTTACATTTACACTTCCATAAACGCATTTTCCAACACTCCCAACTTTCCCACCTACATTTTAAGGATGTTTTTCAGGGCGCCGACAACTTTATTAAGTGAAAATAAAGCGTGGTTTTTAGTCGTAGGTTCAGCGTGGGAACGAGCGCGTCGCATTGACCCCTCGATGCTTAGACAAATGATTTCCAAGCAAGTATTTTCTTCAAATGTTTTTGCGTTTCAATGTTATTCGGGATTTCGTGAAGACCGCGGGCGATTCCTTTTAAATCTTTTTAATTCATCTTTGAAGCTGGTTTTGGTCTGGGAAAAAAATATAAATATACGCTTTTAATCCGCGAGTTAGAAGAACATAGACGAACCTTAGGGTTTTAGGCTTATTTAATAAATTACGCGGCAAAATGAGTCTGCCTTATATCGTGTGCTTCCAAAACTGTATTTTTATTTTCCCAACAGCAACGAAATACTTTCATACATTACATACAAATAGTTTTATGCTAGCCAACATCACTAAAACAAAATAGTTTTTCATCCGATCGAACATAAAAAAACACCAACATTTTTTCATCAACCCAATCTAAATATTGAAAATATGTACATTATTTATTTAGCATGCCAATACCCTTTATATAAACCAACACTTTACTGTAAGGGTAGGGGGATCTTCGGACGCATCCTAACAATTTTTCTCATAAACCGAACATGACAGATTCGTCAGAGATTGATCGAGCGAGCGCAGTTCATCTGATGGGGTGCCGAATTATAATGCGAGGGGTATCTTCGAACCCCAAGACGTTTGTGCTCATCGATAGGTTTTAGAATAACATCTGTGATTTCTATTATTTGTAGTTACGGAGACGTGCCTGTGGGTGTTATTTAGGGATCTGAAAACAGCTTCCGTATTAAAATATCGTAGGTAAAAACTACTGAAAACACTTTTTCCCAAACAAACGTAGACCTAGTGTCTACGAGATACTAGGTACTGTCTGTGAAATGAATCTAAACCAAGTGACGACACGGTTGGCAGTGGCTGAGGGATCGACTGCTGCGGTGTGTGTCGCGCGTTCGATCCCCGCACGTAACAATTATTTAAATGGGCCATATATAGCTGTTCCAGGTCTGCCTGTTTGTGTATATGACTTTAAATGTTTGTTAACAATACAGAAAAAAATTATAGTGAGCGTGAGAGAGATTTAAAAAAAAAAACAAGCTAAGTATGGTTTACTTTAATTGGTATTCCCGACAGACGTAAGCGAGTGAACATGCAGTAGACCAAGTATTTTCTTACTTATAATTTGAGTATGGATAATTTTGAGCTTTACGTGATACGGAGGAGAAAAATGTGTTGTGGAAAGTTTTAAGTATCGATGTGGATGGGCGAAGGAGTGAAGGGTGGTGAAACAAGAAAAGGTTTTTGGTGAGATGACGAGAAATAGAGAAAAAGTATGGAAGAAGAAGGCATGCTAAGCCAACCCCAAATAGACTAGAATAAGGTTTTTTTTAGGAGAATAATGATGATGGTCTAATTTTTTTTATCTAATTGTTGAATTTATTTATCTCTATTTAAGATTATAAATTCATTCTGCGCCTCACCGGGACCGGTTTTGTCAAATTCAAACATCTAAGGAATTGGCTCTGTTTTTTTTTCTAATTAAAGCGGCATTAAAAGAGTTTATACAAACAAATTGCATTTTAAGCTTCTAATTTTTTTTCCCGGGCGTCTAGATGAAAATCTTACTTCGACGGAGGGCGCACTACCCTTGAAAAAATATAAAAAGTATTATTAAAGAAGGAGACAGTTCGGGCCGCATTTGTAACTGTCGCGGGCCCTATGATGAAAAATTAGTTCAGTCCTCGTGACAAAGGCGAGCTAAACCCACTATACATGGTTATCTCACTCTAACTTACGAGGTGTATGAGGGAGAAAAGGGACAGATAGATGCTGCGTTTCCAATAGCAAATGACACAGATAGCTTAGGGATGACCGTAGGAGCGAACAGCAAGTTTTTGACAGGGCCCATTTATTGTGTATTGAATATCAATATAATTTCCGTGAGAGTCGATTTTTGTCCCATAGTGTGTGTGTCCCTCGAGTGTCGAGTTTGGGCACACAGATTACGACCAATAGCAAATATTGTGCGTGATTGATGTAGGCGAGACGCCTCCGTAGATCTGCCATTTCTTTGCTTTGTTCTTTTGTTTTTCTTGTAGGTACGCAGATTCCAATGAGTTTGATGGATTGTTGTAGAATGAAGGTGACAAAGTATTAGGCGAGCTCGACAAAATTAATATTTTGTATTTTTGTGTATTTTATTTTTATTGAAATAGTCGGTCGGTTACGTAGCAATAACACTGTGGTGTTTAATTGAAATAAGAACAATAATTTGCATCGAAAAATCTAGAAGTTATGTGTGAGTTATGAACCTGTGCCCAGCAGTGGGCTGAAGCAAGATCAGTGAATGACTGTTATGAAAAACTACTTACAAAAAACTTCTAAACTTCGTTCTGATGAAATCACTGTATTTGTATCAAATGCTATTTAAGAGTCCTCAGTACTAAGTTCCATAAATAGTTTAGGTACAGCTTTTCTAAAGGCTCCAAAGAAGCCTTATCTCATTGCAAACATTCTCTTTACTTCTTGTCCAGCTAAACCAGCATCGGGTTTTTCGCACTTCGGCGTTGTCGTAAGACACGCAATATTGGCCTTGTTTTTGTTCTTATTTTAAGTGTTAAGTTTTTTTTATAAATATCGTGTGCACCAGTGGCATATTCCAAATAAACATATTTTCATTATTTATTTTTTAAACCACAAAAAACACAAACCTTGACCATCATTGGAATATTTTGTAGTAGCACGCATTAATGGCGCGAACATTCCGTCCAAGTGAGTCTACGTATGCTCCAAAAGAAAGATTAATTTACTAAAAGGAAATCTAACTAAACTTCAAATTAGTTTTTTATAATTTTACTATGTATGTAAGTCATTATATCTTAACTAACCCCGCGGTTTCACCCGCTGCTCGGTTAGGGGCATGAAAAATAGATGTTAGCCGATTCTCAGATCTACCCGATAAGCACACAAAATTTCGTTCAAATCGGTCCAGCCGTTTTGGAGCAGTATGGGAACGAACATTGTGACACGAGAATTTTATATATTAGCTTAAAAGACTTACTAAAAACCTTGACCCTCACTGGAATGTCTTGCACTCGCACGCAAATGGACAGGATTATCCGATAATGGCGCGACCATTCCATCCAAGTGCGGCACAGCTACGCCACCGTACATAATCGATTGTCTTGCTGCCGTAATACAGCCGCTTATGCTGAGTGGATTTATTGAGATTAAGGATTTCATTTGAAAATTGCATCTTATTAAGGTCGTTTTTAAATACATTTTGGGATGGGGTTGAGAGCGAAAAACTGATTACCGTGGTTACGTACTAGTGGTGGCTTTTTCTTACATAAAACTGTCATATTGTAGGTAATAACTATATCTGAATCTTAGATCTATAGTCTTATTACTCAAATTACCCTGAGGAGTGAGCTAGTGTGATCAAGCGCCGCCTCTTCGATGTCGAACGCGCACAATATAGATGGACAACCGTAAATGATGACGTAATTTTTTTTGCTCTCATTGAAGTAATTACTACGTTGCTTTTACAAAAAAAAAACCGGTCAAGAGCAAGTCGTACTTGCCCACACAGGGTTCCGTAGCACCGAACAATATAATAAATATCATCAGATAAATTTATAAAGGGCCACCCCTATTTTTTTCTTAACTTCATAAGATGTTCATAGTTGTGTAGCGGTTCATTAAGGCACCTGCTTTCCAAATTTCAACTCTTTGGTGCCAAAGGTTTCGGAAGAACATGGCTGTGACATACGGACGGACGGACAGCTTAAGGCAAATCTATAAGTTTTTGCTATTGGAAATAAAGCCCCTGGTTTCTGTTAGACCTCTGAGACCTCTTCTCTTAAATTCCAATTTCTTCTGTCCAGAGTCAATATGGACGAGTGTTCCACACGGAGATACAGATACTATATATACTTTAGCTAGTCGTTTTTTATTCAAAGGTATACATATATAAAACATTTCAACACTGTGCAATGTTGCTTAAGGAATATTATAATATTAGTATTCACAGGAACAAGTATTTGAGAGTACCTCAATCAATCGTAAATCTAACTCAAGTAAGTTTGTGGCCACATCTCTCCGCTACGTGGCGCTGGTGGCCAATAGACACCTGTCACCTTGTAAAGTGTTGTAGATTATATCGTCAGTCGGCGTATAAAGTCATTAGCACCTATACTTACTTTGACACAAATATTATGTATTACTTACCGGTTTTAGATTTTATTAAGATGATGAATACACTTACTCTAAATGACTTTACAAATAAACATATAAATGAAAAGTAAATAGATAAGTGTATTCTTCACATATAAGCTACTATCTACTGCCCGCGGCTTCGCTCGCGTTAAATTCGGTAACGCCTTATTGATTTGTAATAGCAACTCTAAGTTTTCCCGTTTCGTCCCTCTTTCTCCCTAATATCCCACTCTTTCTTTAAAAAAAAAATAGCCTAGGTCCGTCTCCTGGTTCCCAACTATCAAAAAAATTCATCAAAATCGGTTTGGCCATTTAGGCGTGAAGACGAAACAAACAAATAAACTCACGCTTTTATAATATTGGTAAGGTTTCTAAAATTTTTCAAATTTGAAATATTCTACCAACACTACATAAGCATATAACCAAGAGCTACCAAAGTCATCAAAGTAAAATCACAGTACATAGCGAGTACACAATCGGTTGACCGTCGCGCGGAGCCGGCCACAGGCAAATGACAAGGAATTAGTTGGTAATGGCGAGACCATTGTACCTAACTGCCTGGTGGCTCACCTAGACATACATAATTGATTATCCCACTGAACCCTTCTGTGGAAGTTTGGATTTAGCATTTTAGTATGTTTTTGAGGAATGGTTTGAATATTTTGCTAATGGAACGCTAAATTCTTCAAAATACTTTTTTAGAATCTAGCAAGCCCACTATTGTGAAGAGCTCTCCTGTTTCTATAAACAAAATATCCTGACTTTGAAAAATTCAGAGAAATGCAACAAAATCCAAGCCAAGACCGTGATTTTGAGACAATTAACAAATTACTAAAACTTACATACGAAATAATATAAAAAAACAGTGTATAGTTTTTTTTCTACGGCTCAATGACACAGTCATCCAATGTCATACATAGACTTTGCCAACTAATTACATACCTGCAATATGTGTAGACTTGCATCTCCAACGATGTTTTACATAATTACCTCGTGTTCTCAGTAAAATGAAACTCACTGCAAACACTCCTCCCTTGGGATCCTAAGAAAATCGCGTTGGTATTTAATGGAACCACGTGTTGTAGTCCAAGGTAAACAGACCTTTGGAGTAAATTTTCTACTTATATCTAGAGATAGTAAGATCTTGCTCAGGTGCAAATTGATCACGAAAGGCCTTCTTTAATGCAAGATACTAACTAATTGAAAGATTGTGTTTGCTCAAATGACTGTTGAATTTTAGGTACCTGCGTTTTGCATACAATATTTTTTTTTATTAAACCAAGCTTCTTCAAACAAAATAATCAAAGCAACACAAAAAGAAATCACCCCCAAAAATTATCTTTATTAAAACATCTGATCAGAAAAAAAATTAAACAAAGCTCCCATGACACACATTGTGAGAATCCAGGTAATTAAATCAGGAATAAAAATTCAAGGTTGGAATATGGCTGAATAATCTTATTTATCTGTGTCAAACGACGGCTTTTTTACTAAGACGGATCTGTCACAGATTATCTCAAGCTATTATTCATTCCTTTTGCTTTGGGACCAATCTGACAGCTGTCTTAACCCTTTTTAACCAATGAGAATGTCATAGGCGCACGATTTACATTGAGTCTTCGTTTTTTCGTCCCAGCTTAGTATATTAAGTGCTTTTTTATTGCGTTTTAATATCCTTGTTGTTTTTTGTTTCTGTTTAGAAGGAAGGGATTTAATTATTTTGTTAGGTGGCTTAAATTCTTGGGGACAAGTGTGAGTCAGGCTGTTTCCTTGAAAGTAAATAGGAAAAACTATAGAATTTTAACCAGAGTTTCAACGTTACGGAAAAACATTGTTTTTAAATAAGACATACACATTTACTAATATTTTCATGAATCTATGAATGATACCGATTGTGCTTGTTGCAAACCATTTAACGAAATTGCTGTGGATTAAATATTTTTTTCGATTCAATATTCGACTCTCGTGCTAGGGCCTCTGAGCGTGTATACTTTATCTTAATTTGTACTTTCTGTATGTTTTTTATAAGGTCTAATCTACTGTGATCATAAATACAGAAGCAGATACATTTTCATAATAAAAACTTAACTCACTACCGAATTTGACAAAAACACGTGTACAGTCATTAAACTGTATGAACCAAACATTAACTAAATAACAGCAAACATAAAACGCGACATCCATTACCTAATAAAAAAACCAAGCAATAATATTATTTATTACCACAATAAACACATTTTAATTAACGTTATCTATTCACAATCGCGTAATTAATAGCAGCAATAAAATTAACCCGCCATGTTTCAAATAAAACGGTCGAAACAAAACTTCCTAACAAAATAAACGATACTCATAATACATCATTTGTGTAGCTATCAATAAAGCGGCCGAATCTTAACATCTCACTAACATCTCAATTTCTTGTATTGGAAACAACAATAATATTTCCTGAAACAGGATATTTATTTAAAACAAGGCGTTGATAAAGTAATTTTCTTTTAACCTTAACCATGTCTTTATGGAGTGGTCATTACTTAGCAATGGTACACAGCCCGCTCTGAGCAATGGCTACCTATTAATCAAAATGCCATATTTTTGTCTCGCTCCTTTTGTACTTCCGTTCCTCTCTCACTAGTCACGGATATCTCGTTTTTATTTGTTGCCAAGTATCTTTCTAAAACGTTAAATTCTTCAAACGAAAACAATCTGTAATTGTTTTGTCGTTAGCTCTTATTTCAAGTGTGTTATTTTGCTACTTATTACCTTTTTCTTTGGGTGGTCATACTCAGGTTCTGCAGTCTTACTCTCCTGAGACGAAATTCGGTCTTTTTTTCGTCTCTCCATCACGGATCCTTTTTTCACTTTTTCAGAATGGACGTAGGAAAGCGTTCTTGCCTTCATCCATTTCTTACGCATTATCTCGTAATCATTAGTTTCACCATTTCCTTGATAGTAAAAGGTTTTTAGACAACTCAATTAAGTAGATTGATTACTTTTACACTTGCGTTTCACGAACGTGAGTAATATAATGTTGAGATACCTTGTTCTAGTTTGTCGCACAAGTTGCTTAAAAACTGGATTCTTGATATTGGTATCCACTTGCTTTGGTAAATTCAAATAGACAGTATTCTACTACTGCAGTTTTTGACACTATGTCTCTGCTTGTAAGTAGGTCATGTATCCCTTCCAATGTATAACGAATTAATGCAATAACATAATTATGGAGCCTCCTAATATTATTGGCTGTTGTTTGACAATTGACTGGAAACGATTTCAAAATCTATTACATAAAAAATAAAGTTTGCATTACTTTAATCACTATTTTAAAGTTTTAGATATTGACGCATCTACGATGGGTTAAGGATTATTATAATAAGTGGTACAAATACGCCATATTTCATACTAGGTTTTGCCCGCGGCTTCGCTCGCGTTAAATTCGGGGAAACACAGTTCCGCTTTCCTTATTTGCAGGTACCTACTCCCTGTAGTGTTTGCCCTTGCGCCCTTTTTTATGATAATAGCAAAGCTATTCGATTTTATACTGTCCATTTTATTCCCTCTGTCTCCCTCATTTCTCACTTAAAAAATTAGACTACGTCCGGCTCCAGGGTCCCAACTATCTCTGTACCAAAAATCATCAAAAATCGGTTTAGCCTTTTAGGTACACGTGAAGAAGTAACAAACAAACAAACAAACTCATTTTCGCTTTTATAATATGAGTAAGGATGTTAAATATCTACAAGAAAACGACTACGAATAAGTAATAATTTATGTATACCGATTCTTATATTCATATTAATTCTCAAGACCACATTACCCAAACTCACTACTAACAGTCATTCTGGTTATTATATAACACAGTAAACAAACTAATCACTTATCAACACTACGCCTGCAGCTCCTTCACTTCCATGTGTTACATGTCACCGATCCCTCCCTCCTTGCTGAAGTGCACACGTCAGCACCCATCGACCATGACACATAATATGTACCTGTTTCTTCTTAACTTTAAGATCGCGGGAACTTGGTATTTCAGTCTGTCGCATGAAGTTGGCATTTTGGTGCGTAATTACGTCTGGCAGATGTTTTATGGTAGATGAAATGTGATTGGTTTGTGATAAGTGCGATAAATTTAATATTTTAATTATTTTATAAATTTTAAATGAAATTTAATTGCGTCTTGTTCAACATTATTATGCTGCAATGTTCTTTCTCTGGATCACCCTTAGATAGACTGAAATGGATATTGCCGAAGGCATTTTTTTTTTGGGATATGAAATGTTCAAATAATTTTCCCCGCTGTGGGCGGAGCGGGGGGGAGTGTCAGACTTGTACTGGCTAAAACCCACCCATGTTCCTTCTACTGCCATTAACGTTCAAGGGCCGGGGGGCCGCAACCCCGGCAGGCGGAAGCCCTGGCAAGCGTCTCTGCTTTGCTGATATCTCTTTGACGGCGGCTCGATTTGAATGATTTTTTTTATGCGTCTAGGTGGCGCCCTAGATGGTTTAGATTCACAAATCAGCCCAAAAAAAGCAGAGTAACGTCTGTCGGTTCCGCTAATTTATATATTGTGACAAAATCTCTTATTTCGCAAACCATGAGCAAACATAACACCTAGTAGGCGGTAAGTGTCACTTTCATTCAACTTATGTGATTTTTAACCCAGCACTCACTGCTAAAACCTTTGTGGTGCGCCTACGCATTAACGGATTTCATCGTAGTTTTTTATCTGGGTCCGATGTATTGATTAAACACAGCCTAGGGCAGCACATACATATATACAGCTTAGCCTCTTCTATTGTAAACCTACACAGTTTCTGTGGGTTGATAACCCTGTACACCTGTTTGACAAATATAACAAATCACAAGCTATAAATCCTGCTAGCGTTTTAAAGTGACTTCTATTCCTCTTAGTTGTGCAAAAAGCTCTCTACTCCATTGTCGTCATTAACAGGTTCCACTAAGGAATTCAGTTTCTATGTTTTTAATCTAGTCTATGCCAGCTTCGTTTTATATCATTCTTTACCGGGCTATTATGTCATCTTAGTTACCAGTGGCCCTTTCTAAAAATCATTTTTTAAATCTCCAAACATATTTACAACTTACCTTACTTTAACTTACCTTAGTTTCATAAGAAATCATTGCCTCATCTGCCTGTCTATTCCCAACCGAATACCAATATTTTACATGGAGCGATTGTGGTGCGCTCCGACCTCCACAACACATTTCGTATTGGGTTCCTTTAGTAAGACTGGTGGTTAAACTTTCGGCTTAAGGATCGATAATCGATAGCCGGGATCAACAGGCATGGAAAAAGTTCGGTGTGTAATGGGTATGGCGCGGCTCAACCTGAACATCGACCCGAGCGCCTATTATTACTTAGTCTGTTATCATCAACCTTAGTGGTTAATATTGATCAAAAGTTTTACTCCCACTTTTGACAAGATTCAAAATATGACACAATCCGAAAAAAATCTTCGTCAATCACCGATATTTCCCACAGTGTCACGTCATTCATCACCGAACCCAGTGGCGTGCTACTTAGATGATGATCAGTGTTTTATCGCGATCGTACCCAGTGTTGGTACACGCTGGTGAACATTTGCATATAATGGTACGATGCGATGCCATTCGTCAAATTGTGTGACTGACACCTTCTTTGTATGGGGTGTTCGAATTTTGAAGAATACATATCAAAAAGTTTTTATCTACCTTCTGACTGTGATTGAAAAAGTAACCTGCGTCAACACGTAGGTTATGCTATTTATTCGAAGTTCTGGTACCATTTTCAACGTTGATTTGAAAACTATTGTCATACAAGACAATACTTACGTTTTACGCACCTATTGCTTGAGATTCATTAATATCAAACTGTTTATCAAGGGCTTTTAGGTTGCTAACATTTACACTAATTTCTTTAGTAACATACAGAGTTTGAAAAAAGTTGTCTTACGAAATAAAAAAATAACTTTAAGACTTCGTTCCTGTTTTCGTGGCAGCTATATATCCCATGAGACATCCAATAAAAATAAAACCAAAATAATTATGTCAAGCAACTTTTTACTCAACAAAGAAATTACCCTGTATAACATCGTTATTATCCATCGGAACATAAATAATTAAATGAGCCGTAATAACTCTTTAATTCATTGTTGCGAATAATTCACATAATCAATCCTTCTTTTCAGATCCCGAAGCAGACACAAACATCACAGCGTCTCCTGCAAGAAAAGAAAAATAATAATATCAATCTTCAATGCCTTAAAGAAACACCATGTAAATGAAAACAAGGGAAGGGTAAATAAAACCTATAGGCAGAACGCATTAAGGTATTCGGGCAAGACGCCATTGTTGTCATATCGTGGATAAACTATGACATTAATCAATGGAGGACAACAATAGTACCGCTCACCTCAAACTGAACTCATCTTACCAACGTACCTTGGACCCTGCTCCGTTCTACGAAGTACTATATTTGAGAACTGTCGTAGGTCAAGGAAGCCTGGTTGGAAATATCAAGTGAATACATCTACATAATGTGGGCAACAACACCACACTAGATAACGGTTATTCTGACGACAATTCGATTCTACCCAGGTGGTTATTGGTATCTCAAGACATATGTGTTTATGTACCAGATGTTGGGTATTATGTAAATAAAAAGTTTAATTTTTAATAAATATTTATTATTTTAAGACAAAATTGCTGCCGTTGTCCTTCATTTATGTAAAAGACTACCACAAGTGCGACAAAACATACTGTCAAAGCCAGAGCAAATTTTTTTGTTGTTCCATAAAACAACAAATCTTGAAGAAAAATTGATAAACTATTGAAGAAGTTTCTTTAGTAGTCCCTTACAATTATGTAGAAATCATTTTACTGCACTTTTTTTTGCGGATGGAAAATCATCAACTATCTTCCCTGGCTCTGAGGGAACGTCAGATATTTACAAAAAAAAATCTCGTTCATAACATCGAACATATAGGGATGTTGAACATTTAGGCATGTATCTCTTTCAAACAACCTACAACCCCGGATTTTACTGCTCATAAGAGCAGTATATAATAACTTAACTTACTTAGTATATAATAAATTGATTAATAAATACATTTTAATCAAGTTACACAAAGCTGCGGTCCAAACTCATATATATTTGTATATTTCTCATCAATACGAAAACCAGGAACTGCAAACCGCAGTCCCGAACTGAAACCAAAATTAATTTGTGATATGCAAAATCAAATCCCTAACGACACTCGCATTCATTCCACGCCATTTCACTCGGCTCATTAATCAAGAGGGTTCCTTCAGCGGGGACAGATAATTTCATTAGTAGATATGTGGTATGTATTACTATAGGTACGAGTATTACTAAATTTACAGAAAGTTAGCGTTCATCATATATCTGGCCCCTTTGTGTAAGTCTGCCACTTCTTCCCTTGTACATTGCCAAGAAGTTTACTCTTGATTCTCGAAAGTGTTGAGTGATAATGTTCTTGAGGAAGTGGCAAAATATAGGCTCTTTACTATGTCAGGAAATACAGACAGGATGTGTTTCAATGAGTACCTATGGATTGTGCGCATGTGACATGCGACTTAAACATAACTATCGAAATGTGGGTGAACTTTTAGGTACACCTCTGTCTTACCCTTTTAAAATAACAGGCATGATGTTATTGTTATGTTTTCCAAAGTAAGTAATTAAAGGTTTTGCATATAAATATGTGCTGGACCTTGTCTATGAATAACATTTCTACAAGACAAGCTTAAAACTGTTAAAAATCAAGAAACATGTATGTGAAAGGTCCTAGATTTCTCATTTCAATTTTGTGTGCAATTAATCTTTTAAAATAAATAAGTACATTTATTTTGCAAAAAAAAAATGTAAATACTAGGTCTTGCACTGACGTCCACGATATTGTTTTCAATAACTGGGTTGTTGATGCCAGGTAATAGGCAGACAGTTGCTTGTTGTTCGAAAGAAATACCGAGGCCCTGGAACATACAGAGCAATAAAACAAGGTAGGCAGACTGCCTAAGAACTATTATTTTACTGCATCCGATTAGATTGGAAGTCGACTCCGACGTAGTCTCGAAATATCTAGGCAGATGATGACCTACAAATTTAAATTCCTTACTAGTCTGGATGTACGACGTAAATTACCAATAATTTATTAACAATTTCCTACTGCGAACACCTGATTTAAAATTGAACTTGTTTGCTAAAAGAGTTCATTCACCGGTGTACATGCAAGATTGAGTCATTACCTCTCACCGCCAATCAACGCTTTTGCCCTTGGGCTACTGATTCTTTTTATAATTTTATTAAGTCCAAAACATTCTACGTTCATAAAGTTAGTCTTTTAATGTCGTTCAACTTTAGAATACCAATCTCATTTTTATTTCAATTCTTTGGTTGGTAAAATTTTAGTTGTATTCTGGTTATGACTAAAACTAAACATAGGATCAAAAAAGGGTATACTGTTTCGAGACTCCTTGGTAAAACTAAGATGAAAACTCCGACATCCCTGTGCTGAGAAAAGCTAGGAAACATGTGACACACGAAATACTCGCTATTGTGTCGTGGAACGATGAGATTGGATCCCGATAGAGGCCTTTGTGAGGCTGCACCAGAAATCTGCTAATATTTTTGTATGTATATAAACATAAGAACGATACAGATTGGTTATTACTCATTTCACCAGAGAACGAAGAAACTTTTAAGAATTGGAAAATTAAATAAATTAGAATGAAATCATTTTCGGAATTGAAATTCATGACCTAAAAGTGAATTGAATATAAACAAAACAAAGTTCATTTAATATTATGACGACTCATACCAAAATCCAAGCAGGAAGTCTTAAACTCAATTATATTATTTAAATTCTCATTTCATTTCTTTTTTCTCTCGGGCCAAAGTTCCAAAATGTGGGCAAGGAAATAAACAAAAAGTGGGGCAACAAAAATATGAAGGAACCCCGCGGAGCTTATCCGTAGACACGCAATGATATTAGAGAAATCGGAACACCGCATTATTGTATACGATGACAGCGGTAAGCGGTGGAGCTGAACGAAGCGGAGCGAGAAATGCTGTTCTAAGCGGTAAAAGGTACCAAGTAACTAAGGAAACGTCGAGTTTGTCGACAGTAAAAGTAAATATAATACTTTCAAACAATGTTTTCATCTTGATGAACCCTTTTTTGGTTTTAAATGTCCCTATTATGATGACTGGAAAAAATACGGTACCCAACTGCACAAAATCATCAAATTAGTCGTCAACTCTTTTCAGAAAATAAGTAACATAAAGGTTTTAATATATGAAACTATACTATTATAAAAGTCTGTATCACCTGACTGTTAAGACTTTTTATCCAACCAAAGTAATCAATTACTCTTATCACAATATTTTCCACCATTAACAGCTTGTAAAATGATTAAGAAGGTGACATCCATAGGTGAATATGCATTTGTGACTTTGTAATAAAACTTTACGAACCCTACGAACATAATCTCACTCATTAATCTCTTCAGCACCTACCTAAATAATGACGTAAGTATCAACGTAATGTGTTACGTTGCGTTGATTGAATTTATCACGAGACGTTTCATCAAAATGTGGTGTTAGTGTCACCGAGGCGAGACTGGTTTTGAGGTCACCAACTTGTACATGTGGACTGACTTTCTGTGGCATTACCTGTACAGACGCCAGCATGTCAAGCTACCCGAAACTGTCAATTTTTCCCAATGAACCTTGAACCTAATACTTTAGAAATAAAGTCGAAAATCTATCAAAGAAATCTGACAGATTGTAGTAGCTTGATATGCAGGCGTCTGTACATAGAAATGTATTTAGCTGTGGGTAGGTATATCTATGACTAATAGTTGTCCCAACAGGTTTTGTTTTGTTCTACAAGTTCTTTATATAGGTTCAATAGCCACTAATTACGGACTTAGCCACTGCATCGTCAATTTCTTTTTCTTCTCTCGACTAATATCAAATTTCGTAATGAAGGATGTTGTATATATTCCAGAGGGGATTATATCCTTTATTATCTAAAATAAATAAATTACTAAACGTTTATGTGTCTCTAAATTTAATTTATGTAATCACGCTTTCTAGTCCTTGCATGTTATCCGATTCTAAATGAAATCCTTCAGAAAACCACCCCAGATTCCTGCACACGTAAAACTAGATTATATCTTGGCTATGATTACACGCTTACCAGCTGGTATCTGCGGATTATCTTTATTGAATGCCACACGCTGCTCACAGCACGCCGCCCAACATAACTTACTGCAGACTACGGACCGTGCAATAAGGGTTTTATCTCGTTATTTTTGTCTAACTAGCATTTTTGTTGGTAAGTTTTTGAGAGGTAAGAAAATTGCCAATAACTTAGGTGTTTTTGAAGGAGAAATAAAGGAGGTCTGGAATTGATTGAGTATACAAACATAAATTCTGTGATAAAATAGTATTGAAACTTGAGCGCTACATGAGGATCAAACATGACTGACGGCACGGTTGTTGTAGTGGCCGAGCGATCTACTACTACTTCGCTGCGTGTTGCGGGTTCAATCCCTGCACGGAACAAATATTAGTATGACCCACAGTAGTTGTTTCGGGCCTGGCTGTTTGTGTATGTAAGTTTAAATGTTTGTAAACGCACCCTCGATACAGCAGAAATTCCTAATGAGTACCAAGGTTTCTTTTTAAAAAAACCATTCCAAGTCTTCTTCTGCTAAGCGTGTCGATATCAAACAAACTTGAAAACGCCTAAAAATTGCTCCTCTGATGTGCAAACAACAGGACAGGCAGAGCACGATGTCAAGTGTACTATCGTTAATCCAAAGCCAATTGTAATGAACGATGATGAACTAAATCCAATTGGCCGTTACAACATTCTAAAGTCTCAATTGGTAAACTACCAGCTACCAGATCTTGTCCAATAAAACATAATGCATAACCGCGATTATTTAGTCGTTACTCTATCAGGTACTTAGTATCTCTATTATTAAGTAATCTGACGTGCTATCACTGAATGAAATTGCCAGTTTATTTGTGGTAGTGTAGGTTGCTCTAGATGAATCGAGGAACGCAGTGAGAAGATCGGAGGCGGATATTAATTTTACTGGATTTTACTTCGAAAGACTGGAAGAAAACTGAGGCGCATTGTCCTACCCGGAAATCGAAATACTCGTATAATCCTCTTCCACTATTCTAAGAGTAGTGCAATAAGTATATAAAGAGGGCAAGATAAATTAATAGGGTAGTTTCTTGGGTCAAAGTAATTACATTCTATAAGTCTGTCTTTTAGATAATTCAAAAATAAGGGACACATATTTTTTATATATCCTATTAAAGTTACGTGTGACGTCACGTCGTTTATACGTGTCCCTTATTTAAGAATAATCTTAAAGACGGCCTCATATTTTTATTTTTAGAAACTAGCCTTTATTACTACCTACCTTTGCTTTAAATAAAAGTCATAACAGTAGGTTAGTATAAATATTATCATTGGTGCCATTTCGGTGTTTGTTCACAATCAATTTTCAGTTGAACGTTACTGTCATAGATGAGGAGATCATATTAAGGATAGAAACAATGAAATAACATGAGAAATATTTGACTTGATTTCCTCATAAAAAGTAGATTCGTTCAAAAATGACAGTAGCCTAAATACAACATGAATTAGAAAGTGCAATATTTTGCTCAACATAAAAATGGCATTAGATCGTGACTGTACACTTGGCATCACGAGTTGCCTATGCAAATGATGTGAACCAACCTTGAGCCGACAAAGGCGCCTTAACAGACATCGAGCATTGTTTTCCAACAAGCACAATAACACGACACACTTCACTCGAGCACGAACAAAGTATAAAACCAGATAAACACAGAGACACACTGTGTCGTGTCATAAGGTGCTATGAGTGAGATCATCAATCATTTAATGAGTACCGTTGAATAACATCACATTACATTTAAAGATTATTTGTATTTGTAATACGGCAACAAATGACATATGGTAAGATTATACAGTTTGTTTAATCCGTGTGTATATTTTTTCGTATTAGCACGAAAACTTGTTTTGGATTAACCTATTTTTGAATACTTATATGAAATTCTTTATCATTAAGTATAGGTTTCCATTCTTGATTCAATCTGTCAATGCCTTTACTTATATGTAAGTTTATCGAGTGATGGATGCGTCAGTTGACTACTTGGTTACGTAAACTTGCATAATCGAACGATAAGTTTATCAATACGCGTGTTGTTTTTTCATATCTTACCTGCCATTCGTGAATTTAAATCCGCTGAAAATCAATTTTTAAATGTTTATAGTTTATAGAGTACCTACGTAGCTATGGAAACTTTAGTAAGCATTTCGCTTGAGGTGATATATCACCTCACATCTTAGTCACGTGAATACTTTCAGTATTTTTTTATTTATATATTTTGGTGTTTCATCATTCGACTTCGCAAATATAATGATGGTGGTTAAACGAGGTATTTTCTATATAATTGAAAAATATTTTAATGCATAGAATTTTAGAAAATCTGAACATTTTATTAAAGGAAAGAAAGCACCGAAAATATTTCAACGGCCGTCGGCGATGCTCTATTTCGGGACTATCCGTCGGCCGTAACACTACCTGAACCAAAAAGTTTCAACTTTTTCGTCCCTCCAGATATAACCTCTCGCTTATTTATACCGAGAAGTCGTTTAGCAGTATAAAATATCAAACAGGTGATAAAACACGAAAACTTGGCACACTGACAGACAAATTGACATGCCCATCGGAAGTGACATTAACAATCCTATATAAATACCAACAAATTGGAGCCAGATAAAAATAATCTAATTACCAATCAATAAAATAAGGTCAAAGCTTTCATTAGGGGTCTAATTATTTTTTAAAGTGTTCGTACTAAATGTTGTGAGCACACAATTTGTGTTAATTCATTAATAATTAATGAAATGAGTAACGGTGAAATTAATTGCATGATGTCGATCTAGGGGTTAAAAATGTATAATAAGCTTTAATGGAATTAATTATTACCTTATACGTGCTTCGTGTCCGTCATTTCTAATTAACAGGTAAGTAGCAGTTGTCTACACCACGTCGAGCACACAATTAATGTAAGTGTGTCTACTTGAAAATCTTTTTTTCTGATTATCGAAGAAAAGTTTTTTTGCCTTCCTATCAAGTTAAAATATCAACATAAGACAATATAGCTAGATAGCTATATTGTCTTATGTTGATATTTTAACTAAAACTTTAGATAAAGTTTTTAAATGTGTAAAATAAAATATAGTAAGTATAACAAAATAACTAATTTGGCAATAGGAACAAAACTACAATTTGTGTTATTTTTTTTGGTCTATGAAAATCTTGTGTTATATGAGGCGACTAAAATTAAAAGCTCACAAGCTCAAATGCTCCAAGATTGGAATGACATTAAAGAAAATTATGAAATTATGGAGGACGTTAGCTCATCAATAGAAGCACCTGTTAAATGAAGGGAGTGAAATAATTAAAGGTTTGCAAATTACGTTGTTACTTGGGAATATTTCATTATTCATTCCACCACTTACCTTCGACAGCATGGCAACACTCACTATGAAAATTTTATTCAAGTAATTATTGGGGCTTTTTTTTTATTGAAACTTGAAGATACAAGGTAGAGTAAGTATAATCGAGATAGATAGATAAATCATTTACCTATTTATTGCAACAAAAGACATAATACAGAAAATAACACAAAAAATATTTAAGTACTGAGAAAAAAAGTATGCTAGACTCCACACAGGCAAATACTACAAAGTACAAGCAAAAACCTGGGTATCTCATGTCAAATACACATGTTCATGTCCATACGTGACTGATCTATGAAGACAGGTCATCTACCTACATTAATTAAGATCACTGAACGCAACATTGACAGCCAAACTGCCAAAGAATTCTTCACTGGATTCTCACGTTGAACTATTTATTGGTTGATATAATTAAGTAATTATTCTACAATGTAAGAGGCTGAGAATAGCCGAGCTGTCTGCCAGCAGTCATAATGATCGTTTGTGAGAGCTAGGTGATGAGATTAATGAGTTGCGTGTGAAGAAGGTAAATGATATGCGTGTCGCTTTAGAAAGATCATCTCTTTAGAGATCTGTAGACTTTGAACAGAACTGTGACCACTTTTTGATACAGATAAAGATTGAAAAGCTTGTCTTTGCAGATTCTAAGTTAATGATGAAAAAACAAGTGTAAAAACATTGAAAAGTTTGACAGAAGTAACCGGCATAGTCAATTTAGGTATATTTCTTACTGTATTATATATCTTATCATTAGAGTAATTGGAAGGCAAGTAATTTCTGTCAAAATTTGTGTTGTTGTTTCAAATACAGTGTACATTTGTTTTAAACATGACTTGAGCACACACATTAGTGACCTTACTGATACCTACAGAACCACTATGTCAATGCAGAAACGGTTAAAATATCTTCTTCTGATATATTCAGCAGATTGCATTATAATAACAAAGCTGTTGATGAGACTATAATAATACTACTTACTTCATATATTGCCAACATCAAGGGAAGAGATATTTAAAGATGCAATCAGGTAGGCAGATATACTGACCATCAGATGTCATACAGGAAACAGTAGCTGAGGAGTCACTCATGTCGATTGCTTTATTTTGTGTAATATTGTTTTGTATGTCTTTCTATTTAGATACAAACTTTAGCTCTTTTTGTCGCATTTGGCCTTACGTCTTGTATATTGCTTCAATACTTACTTATTATTTTAATTCTGTTTTCCAATTGTTGTGGTTGAGTTTAGTATTTCATAGTTTTTGATTTTCTTCTACCTACATCCCACGTCTAAATTCGTACTATTTTTGTATTATCCTTTAGAGCTAGTATAGTATACCTATTCCATTTGTGCTCGAGTTAAAAAATTCAAGAGATCGCAACACAATATAGTTAGATATACCTACCTATAGACCTACGTATAGTTGAGATACGTGCTTCCCTTAAGTGACGTAACTGCTCCCCCGCGTCTGTTGTGCTTAAAGCTGGACTGAGTAAAAGTGCTAATTAAAAAGGACAGAAATATATAACTTACCATATATGGGAATAGGACGGTAGCATCTCTATCGGTGTCATCTTCCAATGCAACGCCTGACGGGTATCTAGCGGTAACAAGTTTCTCCGCTAACTTGGTTGAAAAAATCTGTATTTATTTGGTGATAGTGTTTTATAAGTATTGTGTGTCAGTTACAGATAGTTGTAATTTTTGGTTAGAAGCAACCTAACAAGGACCTACTAATGGAAAATTAAAAAAGTAGGAATTCAATACATTACTATAGGTACATTAATTATTGAATCAGTCAAGTCCTATCAGATCAAGTTTAACAAAAAATAAACAAAAAATGTTTCCCATTGCAAAAGTAAACTTCATGATTATTGCATAATGAACTCCCCTAAGGCATTTTTTCATCAATAACTATTCTAATTTTTTGCACTATATTCGTAGTATATTTAGGCACTATTATTTATCTTTATTTAAATTACGCATAGGGTATCTAATTACATACCTTTTTGAAAGCTTTTCTAGTTTACAAAAGTGTTAATTTTGATTTACCATGCAAATCATAGTGTTAAATATTTTCCTAACGCCGCAGCAACCTGTTGGGTGGACTGTACACTATAACAAATGAGTTGGGCTGCGTCCGAGTGGCTGACGCGTGGGAGTGGCGGCGTGGGGCGGGGCAACCGGGGACACCGCCCCAAACAAAATGGCGGCCGCGCGGGCGCCAATTTTGAATTTCAATTTGGATTTATAAAACGACTAAAAGAGTTATGTAATGAAAATTAAGGAAATATATATTTACTGGAAAATAATCAATTTTGCAACTATAGGTATTCATTCAGTTTTAAATAAATGTGTCATTTAAAGCATTTAAAATAAATGAAAACTAGAAATATACGTTGACTACCAACTAAGTAGATACTTATTTAAGAAAAATATGACAACTGCATTGCAGTTTTAATTAAAGGTAGGTATTTATACAAATTTGAAAATGATTTGAGATAAATGCCAAAATATTTGACTTGTAAAAATCTTATTAAAAGAAAGAAAAGTCTTAGCACAAAGTATAACACTTAAATATTCAAATACCTAACTTATGATATTAGTCACTTTGGTGCCACACAATAACTCCCACCATGAATTACAAACAATGACGAATCAATTAATAACATAATGTCAGATAAGTTATCAAACGTGTCAAAAAGCCAATAAAATCAATTACAGAGTTGACTTGTATCTTAACACGAAACCATAAATTAAACTTATTCTTACAAAGGATCGCCGACAACACGAGTATCTATAAACAAATCGTTATTGCGATTTAAGGACCCATTTAAAAGCTATAAATTTCACAACACATTACAACACCAACCCTATACCAAAAGCGATAGAGTCTAAAATCATTTGTTTGCCACCAACACCTTAGCTCTCATAAACTATTTTCAGTGACAGCTAAATGAAGAGGCGACTTTTCTATCTCACTCAAACATGCGTCAAATCTTACAAGCGTGAAAGGGACAGGGAATATTTACGAGGTGTTTATATCGATACAGCGGCGTTGATTTAACCATTGCTTTGGTTTATTGCAGTCAATAAAATTGAACGTTATGAGGCAAGGTCGTAAGTGAAAAATCGTCAATGATTTATGTCTTCATCTTGGGACAGCAACTTTAAGTTTGATGTCGCTGGACTTTTTTTAGTCTTAGAACTAATAAATGTTTGTGTACAAATGTTTGACAGGATGCATTACTGTTTGTCAACAAGTCATTTGTATTGGTCCAGCATACAGCAAGACTAGCTAGATATATCCATAAGCATACCTACAAGATGGGAGAAAAGTGGAAACCAAAGACTAGACGTCGTTCGGAAACATGAAGGACGTCTAAATAATGTTAATTGAATCTCACTGTCAAATAAGTACTTACTTATAACAAACCATTACTCTGACAAGAATGGCCCAAAAAATAAAATGAGCCATCAAATCTAAGTTTCGGCAAATCAACTTCAAATACAAGAAAGATCTTGGATGCTGGTTAAAATCAGAACCCATGCCAGTAAGAAAACCAATAAGATTGAGTAAGTTTAATTAGAATAAACCAGAAAATTGCTGGAGTAATTGGACACCGGTCTATCACCCAGCATAGAAACGGACTTCACACACACAATTTATAACCACTGACAACTTTTACCGGATACCTACTGATTAAAAATACTCAATAATTCTAACAGGAATACAATACAAATATATAATTCTACAAAGACACTAACACTGATTAATCAAACAACAACTGTGACAACAGAACAATTTTTATTAAAAAAACATACCAAGAGACAGAATCAGAGTGATTGCTCCAATTGCTTGGTATACGTAGATGATTGTGTTATCTGAGCATGACCGTGAACCCGATCTGTGGCAAGTGCAATTGCACATTGACGAAGCTCATAAATAACACTTATCAGCGCTCCCTGAGAGGAGACACCCACCATTTTACTATGACCCCTATCACAAAACAAATTGAATCGAAATCTTCACTATGAAAGATCTAGCTTTGTTGGTAGTGGAATTGAAAGAAATTGGATTGTTTACATCCGTTGGTGACTGATAAAAATAGTAAATACATTGGTGCCAATATCAATGTTTTGTAAGTAAATATAATCTTGCCAAATGCTACCGTTCTCGCTACAATATAATTAAAGGTATATAAAAATATATTAATAGAAAAACGAAATTGAAAAAATACTTTAGAAATAATTATACATAACAAACACGGACCAAAATAATTGGATCTATGCATACGTCGTTTGGCAGAAAGAACCTTGTGAGTCCAAGGCCAATAAATCAGATCAATCTGGCTTTTAACGGGAAAAATCAAAAAATAAACGACACTGGACTAATTACAAAAAAATAGTTTTAATAACTTCCGGCGATATTAGAAATGACCCAGACAAACACATGTCATTTAAAACCCTGCGAAACCATAATTGCCTCAATTTCAAACTTGTCAAAATCGCATTAGTAGAGATCGCAGATCGCACACGAGAATAATGTTTCGCCTTTAGCGTTCATTGGACGTAGGGATTATTAAAAACGCATTAGAGAAGCCACACCTAGTCGTATAAATAGCTTTCGTGAAACAGAAAAAAAAAACGTAATTTCAAGATTTGTGAGGGGGGAGGCACCAATCAGCCGTAACTGACACGGAAGGTACGAGGTACGGTCGTATCACGCAAAATCATTATTTTGTCGTTAAGCTGACGTATTATAATGACGGTATCTAGAACCACGATCTGGAAGAAAGCCTTTATTTTATAGCCCAAGTTGAGATATGTGCAGCATTAGGCGCAGCTGTGTGAAACCTTGACCTTTTCGTACTTTAGCAAAATTGTGTGTGAATCTTAAACTTGAGAAGAATCTAAAAGCTTATCTATGTTCCTATATTCAATGTTTCTGTATGTTCTCACAATTCCACTATGTGTTCAACAAAATATATGGTAAAAGTTTTCCTGTATGTGTTTCATGTTTTGTTTATAATCTATCAAACATTAAAATTAAAGAACCAGTCGCAAATTAGATATTTTCTTAAGATTAGGATTATAAGTATTTAAAATTTCAGCAATATCTTTCGAAATTCGTACCTACTTCAAGCCTGTAAGACTGCCAAATTTACTATAAATGTGTCTTATTGTAATAAAGAGGTAGTTAATAATAAAAATCTCAAAATACAATCATTATGCTTTATTAATTTCATGTATTTATATATTTATGACAATATCGTCTCGCCTAACCTTATTATGTTACTAATTATAGTTATATTTCATAAATTTTGAATCGATAGGACATAAATGGTAAATAAAATCGTTGAAATTAGGTTCCAATGTCTCTCTACAGACCTAATTTTTGAGTTTTGAGGACAGTTCTCAACAGACTTAAGAATCAGAACTTAATTTTATAAGTAAAACTAATTTTAAAATTTTACATTCCAAACTCATAGTTTCCATCTGGCAAGGGATTTTTAAAATTTTGTGGAACATTGCACTGAAAATATATTACCATCTAAGAGGATTATAACTGACAGTGTCGTTAGTACACCATTCTTATTGTAGTACACTTTTTAAAAGTAACAACAAATTAAAATACTGCTTAACTCTAGCAATAAAATTACAACACAAACATGTGAATTGAGCAATTAAAAATAATTCAACAAAATGCATCCCAGCCAGACAGCTATCGAATATTCCACCCAATTGCAATAGAAGAAAACGTAAGCGAACCTAATTAGCAAATCAATAAATAAATATTGAATATTATCGACAATATACAATTATTACAATTTACATTTCACTTAACGAACACAGCACAAAATTAAAAAAAAAGAAAAAAAATATTTATAGAACCGACTCACTGAGTTCTTATTAAAAACATTCACTAATTACAATCTATGTGAAAAATAATTTACAAATAGTACTTTTTTATACATTATTACGAAAAAACGTATAACTTGAATCCTGACAAGATCAACCTTTCTATCACTCGCCAATTTTTATAATAATATTCGTAAAACTAACGTGTTACGAGTATATATATTAGATATTTTTTTACGTATATCGGGTTTCTTAATCAATGATTTTATAAAAATACCTTTTCAAAATGATGTATTACGGTTATACCTGAAACGTCAAGCGCCTCCGTATCTACGTATATTCGTTCGTATAAACACCAGTTTATTTCCTAACTTTGGTATACTGTGAACATGTAACCTCATACCTACATTCCACAAGAGATTTATAAATCAAAGTATCAAGTTCTGCACCTACGATATTGAAGGTAACTTTTGTTTCATTATAAATAAAGTGATTTTCTCATTCATTTCATTTCCTTTCACTGTGTCTAAGATGTCCTCACACGACACAACTTTCCACAATAGAAGTTCAAAGAATATCTCTTTTATGTTCTCATTAAGTATCTTCTAAATTATAAGCTTCAATCTCGTAACATTTTACAATAATAATAGATTTCCTATGACGTTTATTATCAGTATTAATTACGTATATGTGTCATCAAAAATCGTATACATTGCACTTGTAAACTGGCCTTCCCGCACTACGGTTACGCGTATAGAAAAAAAGAGACGATCCACAAATCAAAAACACTCATACCGCAAAAAAACTCAAAACACGAATAATATCGTTGTTTCCCAAATTAATCTCAATAATTAATTATTCACACTAAAACAATTGTACATCATATAATCTAAAAATTATTATGTATGTATGTACAGAATAGTATTTAGATAGCTTAATTAAGAAATAAAACATCAAATATATTAAATAATAACAATATGGATACTAATTGCCTTCTTATCAATGGTTAATTATAAGAGGTCCTTATGGTTTTGTGATTCAAAATTATTAGAGAATTTTGTTATTCTTTACACAACCTCTGACATAGTGCCTGATACAGAATTAAACAATTATGGACGTCACATTTTTCGTATTTGTTTTTGGAATTTCAAAATACTATTGGTGCCAACTTATAGTAGCTATGAAATAAATATTATGAGACATGTAGTATCAAGCACTTTGTCAATAGCTTATATAAACGTAATGACCGATTGCAAATCAGTAGTTAATACCGAGAAAATGACAATTAATCAACTATATAATCACATAAATGATGCAGTTTACTAATCATATACACTGCGTTTTTGGTAATTATTGGTATTGAGATTGTTTCTATAAATTAATTTATACTTAACAACTGTAAAAATCTCTTCATCACACTATCATTACTCGAAATCACTAGGTTACGTATTAGTTATAATGTAATATTATCATGAAAAGTCCAACATACAATTTATACAAATTAAACTGTTCTAGTAACTTCGGTCTCGGGGCGTATTGTTTCAGATTTGTGTTCGAAGTAGTCGAACATAATCGTATACACAAAATAAAACGCGGAGAACGGAGTTTGTGATTCGGGCGAGGAAATCTGAAACAAGTCACCCCTAGCCTGGACCGCGTGAACTAAGCTAGAGGCCTTTACTGTGGCGAGGTGGGCGGACTCATATTGTCCGGCTCGTCCCCGGAGCCGGGCTCGCCTTTGGTCTTGTTCTCCTTCTTCCACTTCATGCGGCGGTTTTGGAACCAGATCTTGATCTGGCGCTCGGTGAGGCAGAGCGCGTGCGCGATCTCGATCCGTCTCCTCCGCGTCAGGTACCGGTTGAAGTGGAACTCTTTCTCCAGCTCGAGCGTCTGGTACCGGGTGTAGGTTTGCCGACCCCGCTTCCTTTCTGAAATTAGATAACGGTACACGTTAATATGAAACCAAAAAAAATACAAGAGATTAATTTTAAAACACGGGGCAACCCTGACAGACGGCAGACGTTAAAAACTGCATAGGCATTTCTGATAAATGTTGGGTTATTTGTAAACGGCGAACACTCCCGTGCCGAGTTAATTGAAAATTGTTTTGAGCTTATCAATTTGTTAATTGTTTTTGCTTGTTGGGCATCTCTCGACTGTCGGGAGTTCTGGAGTCTTATAGAAATCAGTGCGCTGGGAAATGGTAATCTAATTTAAGAAACATTAATTCGCAATCGGGCAAGTCAAGAATTTCTGTAATCGGCGATATTACGCATTGATTCGTATTCACAACAGTCATTAGACATTTTTCATCATAAAATTATCAGTTAAGTTATCTTTTAAAAACATGCTGGTTTCAATGCAAACTAATCAATTTGTCAGTATTTTCAATTAATAACAAATTTTAATCAGTACATATCGTAATCGCAACATAGGCCGCAAATTTTAATCTATGAAATGAATCTATGTACAGTGAACGCGCATTTAAACCCAGGATATATTTTAAGCAAAACAAATTCAGCATCAATCAAAGTAGTCCTTCTCACTACCGACAATGTTCGTACGGCAGTCTTAATTCTATAATTACATACGACTATTAGTGAGACGTAAGTAGACGCCTGTAATAAATTTACAGATATTTAATAATTCTGATATATTACCAGGTTTGTGTATGTGTGCGTGATATTAAGTGTGTATTACGTAAAACAAGATGACGGTGTGTTTGTGAGAAAATACTTGGTCCGAAGTTCCGAACCGCTACCGAAGCCAATTAAAATAATTTAAGACGCCGAAGGGCTTTTTCATTTTGTAATCATTATTCTTCGAGGAAGATGCGAAGCCTATTATACACGGTTTAGATGATGCACTGAACTGTAATTTATTTGAAGAGAAAAAAGACAAATCTTTGGATACAACTGCACGTAACCAATGTGATTATGATATTATATAAAGCGAAGAGACATAAGATTTAATAGTTGATAAACTTGATTACAATAAGCACAATCATAGTTACCGGTCTGCCATTAAAGCCACATTAACCTTAGTTGAACCTATTTTTTGCAAACTCTGACCTCTATAGATACAAAAGTTGGTAAAATTTAACTTAAACAAAATGTTATTAACCTAAAACCCGCACAATATATTCCCAAAGCACAAAATACATTCAGAATTGAAATAGAAACAGATGGAGTTGAAACAAAGCAAAAGTTAGCTGATTATTTTCAGTTCAACGGTAACACGCGAAACGGCTTGCCATACAAGATAAACACGCTAACTTCGAAGAAATACGCAGACACGAATCGCGGATTACATTGCGAATAACACTACCGCAGGTTTCTTAGAACGACAATATTCATAACGATGGAAAAAAGAAAGGAGCCGATGACGAACACGACAGTTTGTTACGAGTTGACAAACGAGGTACTGAGGACTATAACGTCATCAATATAGATAACCTCTGACCGGCTAACATAAATCTTAAGATTTCTAGAGGAATTTAACAGAGTGATGTAAAAGAGTCAGGCAGTGTTAGGGTTGGTGCAACGGATTCAAAATTATCGCCCACTTGTTGCTCGGGAAATTGATAACAACCTCATCGTCCTGGCCGGATTTTGGGACGGATTCAAGTACAGCCGTGTTGCCGTTACATGATCTATGAGATTTAAAGACAATAACATTGAAGCTTACAGAAGACGTTACTTCTGAAAGTTTCTTTCTCTGACTGATTCTTTGCTTTTTGGATACATCAAAACATACAGCTCAAACCTGTTCCAGGATTTTCAGTAGACCTTCGTCTAAAATTAAACAAATGTCCTAAAACATTGTGTTGCTAGTCAACAACAGTTAAATCTCACAGCCAAACTTTACTAACAGAGCTAAAAAAAATAGTCTTTCATACAGTAATTTATTCATCATAACATTAAGACAACAACCTAACTCACAATCAACACCGGTCTTTAGTTTTCCCCACGTCCCTAGACCTTACATTTCATCAAGACAACACACGATCTCATCGGTCATGTCACGCCGAAAATTCCGAAACAATGTCGTATAGCGATATAGCTCATGAAATCCCCTTCCTAGCGGGCTTTATATATTACAGCAGCGGTTTCATCGCACACTCAGATGCATAAAACATGATCCCCCCGTCAGATTTAAACCGTCCGTAATAAGAGCATTAAAGAGGGCACGAGGCAAGCGAGATGCAGCAGCTAGACGATGGTAAAACTTAATTTCGTAGAAAATATTTGGGACCGACTAACTTTACATCAAAATTTATTTGGTACGATTCTGACAAGTGAAAAGGGGGACATGGGGACCAGAATAGAAGACAAGGCAATAAAACAAAGTAAATATTGCAAATTACTAAATGCAGTGCGAAAGAAGGTCATAGAAATAATAAATTAAGTCATTTTGTTCCAGGTGGTTCATGTGTGCATAAATTGATGGAGAAAAAAGTCATCCTCTTGACGATGAAGCAGACAAGATGCTTGAATACAAGAACCTAACTACTTCTTTTACCAGTTATATCAAAGTCACAGTCATTACAGCTGCTTTTGCTTTAGCAAACAAACGAGCGTTTAAACCGCGGCGTCCAACCCGTTCGTCTACCAATCCCAAACGAAATCGCAGCTTTAGGAGCGCCGGGCGCAGCGCTGCATGTGTCGTCGGGCGACTATAAATCATCTTGGCCAGGGGAAGGGGCTTACTTTCACGACGATGTGGACAAACACCCGGGCATTGTTGAAAATTGGCTACGATGGACCGGGGAAAGTGATTGGTAATGATGTAAGAGATTCTGAATAGATATACGATTTTGAAATCTGTAATCGTATTTCCGTAATCACTGCTATACGTATCTATGAGAACCTACACTGTTAGATGTTACTGATGAAACGCATGCTCTTAGGGACACCTATGTTCAAAGATACATCTACTATGAATGCTGTTTAATAGATCATATAATTTTTGATACGCTAGGCTGTTATGAAACAATTACACGAACGCGTGTTTCGTAAAACAAGAGCATCCCTCGATCGATTTTCCCAAAGAAGTACAATTTGTAAATATCAAGTCGGTTTTAGAGGAAGAAATCAAAAATCGATGGAATTATTGTTGCGTTGTTGATGTATCGACTCGAAGAGATTATCGTTAGTAATACTAAGTTCACGAAACCGTTTTCCAGGGCGATTGCAACAGAATCCGTACGTTGCTAATCCCCTGAGAAGTAAAGGTTGGTTCACATTTATCTGGATAAAGTGCGTGCTAAAATATTGAAAGGCGTGCGCTATCTCCCATCGCATTTGTACTGATTACAGCGTTGCGTGTACAAAGGTAAAGGGTCGAAAAACGCGGTCAGCTGCCGTAAACCGGTTGTAACCAGCCTAAACTGAATTGAGATGTATATTTTTTTGTATATAAAATTCATGATAAATGGCACTTTTATTATAATATGGAACCGTTATAATGTTATATCTGCATCTACTGAATTTAAAAGGTCAGTTTTATTTACAGTGTATAGAATATTTTTTGATTGTTTTTTTTTGTATTTGCACCGTAATTACTAGAATGGTTTTACGAAGGAACATATGCATTAGGATTAACATTTCAATCAACTGAAAATATTGCAGCAAATAATATATGAGCTTTATGGTAAACTTTAGCAACTGCAGCCATTACGTACAATAGATTCTGCGGTAAAGGCAGGTGTTTCAACAACTATGGGGACCGCATTTAACTCGTGGTTATTTGATACAGGGAAGAAAGTAAAGGAAAATAATGCCAAATTTCTGATTCATGATCGTAACTGCCAAGAAATTTTGGAGGATAAAACCTCAAAAATCTTTGATCAAGACTTTGTTAGAACAAACGATGTCGTCTCCAGGAAATGATAGAGCACGTAAACGATTTCCGATAGCGAATGGTCGAATAATAGGAACCAGAATGAAAAGTATACAGCAGAAAATATAAAATCTTGAAATTTTGATAAACCAAGTCAAACTCTTTGGATGTCAGTCGTGTTATGAAATAGTCCCAAACATTTTACACAACCGCGAGTAAAAAAATAATAACAGGCAAAGCGTGCGAGCCTAAATACCAAATTCATCAAGGGATGACAAGTGAAAAGAGCTTTTAATTTAATTCGTTGCGGTATCGCCACAGGAACACGAAAAAAATACAGCAACAGCTTGAAGCGATATCGACAATCCATAATTCATGTCCTACAATTTCATACATTTCGAGTCCACGCCAACGCTATATTTGGGCGACGAAAACCAATCGAATCCTGACTTTATACTCAACGTGACTGAACTCAAAATGCTTTATGAACGTTTGTTTGTTATGACCTATAGCTATATTGAAATCACTCAGTGTATTGCAACATCGTACATGATATCAAACGGGTATTCAGATTAATGCAATTTCTCTTAAACGCTTACACGTCGTAAATAAAATTGCTGGTTTCCAACGACTATAGCGAAGGTCGATCCATGTTTATAGTATTTAATTGATATAGCAATCGTATAAAAATAAATAAATGTCGTAGTGACGATTGTTTGGCTTTAAAGATGCCGATGAAGAATTAAGGACTAGTCAGAGAAAATAAATCTTCCAGCCTTTAGAGGAAGCCTGAAGACTATACTTGAGTACAGTATCAATCAAATATGTGCAGTTACCTACCACTTAGTAAAATACAATTCTGTTGATACATTGTAAAGCACTTAAGGTCCAGTTCCTACCCTGCAATCTGATAAGGTCAAGCGAGCAAGATCTCTCAGTAAAGATTGGAGTAAAGTTGAGTGACCCTAAAAATTTTACGTGCGACCTTACAATTGTTAGTTCTTTGTATAATGGTGTATTATACGTATGTGGCCATTTATCATTGAGATGCAGATGTAGGTTATGATACCAATGACTTTGCAGTTGAAAAAAATGTCTTATCTTTGTAATTTACTCCAATTGGACAATGAAAGGAACTGAAGGAATGTTCTTCACCTACCTAGGATTAAGAATGCATCGAATGGAACGTGTAGCTTCCTAGCAATTTTGACATAGTCTTTATTTATTACCCACTGCTGCATTAATGTTTCCTATAGCAACCCATAAAAACGATCGACCACTAAACAGGTGGTAAATATCGTAAATAATATCGCTTAGCATTAAAACGGCAATGGCATTGTAAAAGCGACATTGGTGTACTAATGACAAGAGCACAATTTGTTGTACTCACATTGATAAAATCCACGGCCAAAATGCGATGAATGACAAAACACGCGACATAATAATTACGAGTACCTCATGCATGATTTATGTGTCGTGTGCGTTCATATTTAACCCTACATGCGAGTAGGTATTACTAAAATGTATAAATATATTAACTTTTTTGAGGATGTCTGCATGTGCGTTTCTCCAGCTTTCCTGTCCTTATAGTTCTCTTTAATCATTAGATCTCTACTATAAAATATTATATGCAGGTTTGGCTAAGTCAGAAGTAATAGAGATCTTTAATAGAGACGCTTTTTTATTTAAGTAGACTCCGAAATACTACTTTGGAATTTCACGACACAATCTTCTGTAAGCAATCTTTCCATTTTACCAATAGAAATATCATAAAACTAAGATTCGAGTGACGCATGACAAAAAAAGCAACATGGCTGCCTTAGTTTTGATAAATCATTAATCATTGCCGAGGTTTGGGCGGCCGCTAGATTATGTACTGAAGATTGCTAGTGACTTATGTATGCTGCCCTAATGACTTTTGTTTGGAACCATTTGTGTAGTACATATCTGATATAGGCGAACCATGTTTGGTGCAATGTTATTTTCGTGATTTGAGAATCTAGACATACCAACTTAAGTTTTATGGAATTTGAATAAAAAATAACACGGAGTATAAGATGAGCAAATCCACGATCTAATCTTTCTGAAAATACTAAAAGGTTTTAATGTTCAAATTAATAATAAACAACCCTATTCGAATGTAAATCTACATACAGAGGAAAGGCTTCATCACAAATCCGAGCGGATCTCAAAAAGAATTTATAACGTGAACACACAGCCATCAGTCAGTGTTGTGTTGACGCTGATACCCGTCGTGTTTCGCATCCGAAATGGAATGTTATTCACCGAAAATTTAGCTTTGGTGTATGCTAAAAATTACGCGCTCCCCGCCCGGGATTGAACGAAATACCGCCCGCAAAAAAGGTGTCAAATGAAATATTCAAATATATTTTAATATAATTCATGCGGCGGGCGTTTCATTTCTCTCCCTCGTAATGGAATGCTAAATTTTCGGGCGAACAAAAAATATATATTAATGCGCGTACCTAATAGCTTATACAAACTCGTTTGTTGGGTATTGTTGCGCACAATGGGTGCCATAACTCCGCGTCGCAGCCACGGCCGGTGACGTCTTTGTTAGGCTCGCACAGCTTTGTTCTGTGCCCGGCTCCGCCTGTCGACGCGACATCCTACCCGACCTCTGTACCAGTAGGTACACCTACGGATCGTGTTCATACACCTTATCATACACACGCCATACAATCAAACCATATCAGGACAGCTCACGATAAAGGATCAAAATACTAATCATTTCATTACTAAATGAAACCCATCAATTAGTTATCAGGACTATGTTTTAAAAACATGAAAAAATGAAATGTAATGACCTGAAGCTTTTATTAAAATGACTGCCCCCCTTACACGTAGGGGGCTAATTACCAGTTTTGTTCGGGCCATTACTATAATTTGCAGCAGGAAAAGCACGAATGAATATTTGAGAAGGCGATAGAAAGTGAGTAATTGCGTTGGATCACGAAGTGAAAAGTTATGAAAGGTGCGGGGTGGTGATTTTTCAACGCCCGCCCTGTGAAAGCAAAAATCTTAATGAAAAAGAAAATATTCAATCATTTTACTCTAGCGCCGATATTAAAGATTCTAGATATAAGTACGCTGAAGGGCGTCTAGGTATGATTGTATGTAACAAGAGCGTAACAAAAACAGTAGTGCTCTGAGGGTGCCTAAAAATTCATCTCAACATAATGCCGAGCGCGAAACGCATTAGGGCTCCAAGATGAGCTTCGCCGCGGGACAGCGTGCCCCAGGGGGCTTCCCCTGCCCCCGTAAGCTGGGTGGGGGGCGATCTCCGCTCCAGAGAATATTTGACACGGGTCTGGCAGATAGACAGGCCGGTCATGTGTGATCCCCGGGCAGGAAACGGGGGGGCTTTTTTCCGCTCCTCCATCGACGTGGCTACTCCCTACCTACCGGCACAAGTACAAAGATACGGTTTATGATTTATGTGGCACCGTCGACTCGCACATGTGCACGCATCATGTGACGCCGCTTTTTGTACACAACTAATGATACGAACAGACTTAATACCGCATTAATGAGTATCGAGCGATGATAGAATTTAATTTCGATATCTAACATGCCACTTATTAGTACAGTAATTTGCTGTGTCGGTAATTATGACCGGAAAGAGTAATACGTCAAACTTTTTCAAGTTTTAATAGCTGGTACATAAATATTTATTGAATTAGTGGCCATCATTGTATAATTTTATGGATCCATTTCAATTTAGAACGGTTGGAGTTCGAAAATGGAATTTTAATACCACATAATAAGTTCGGCTTCATCGGCTTAGCGGTGGTCAAAGTTTGATTGGCGTTCTATCCCGACGTTTAATTAATGTGGGCCAAGCTATCCTAACCTCGAGTGAGACAAGGACGGGGAGACCGGGCCAAACAGAGAACGACGATTTCTGACAATGTTGCCAGTTAATTGGACAGAACTTACTTCTCAAGTAAAAGGACGTAGTTCGGGGAAATTATTGGTCTGAACTTAGTAACTTGAAAGAGGGTACTTACAAGAAAGGCACCTTGTTATTTAGTGAACTTAAGTTGAAAACTGAAGGAATGTATTGTGGAAACTTGATTAATTACTGATTTATGACTTGACATTTCACACCTGATTAGATAGAATATAACTATTCAAATTAGTGATATTTAGTTGTTTTCACTTGAATTTCGGAATGACAAGCAAAATCTCAGAGTCATAATTACTACAAACGTTGAATTAAGTTATTAAACGATAAGGAAGATAGCTGTAAAATAATTAAGATTTATCTGCTTACAACACAAATGCAAATGATGGGAATTTTTATACAATACTGTGAGTTTATTCACTATTGAACAGTTTTTAAAAAGATTTATGTAATTATGCATTAATTATGAATTATGTAATGCTTGGCTCCGCCTGCGTTTAGTCACTGTAATTTAAAGATAAAATCATTCACCAAGCCCATTCATTAAAGCTTGGAAGCGAGTCATAATTATGTTCGCTTTGTGGCAAGAAAGTATCTCTACATTCATCTTCAATGTAAAATTTGTAAACTACACTATCTAGGAAGATGCTATTTCTTGTATTACTAAGAGAAACTTCTTGTTAGAATGTAGATTTTTATTCGAGTTTTCTTGAAGGTATTATGCAAAACCTAAAGCTGACACGATATTGAAAAAAGAAAAAACAATATGAAAACTTTCAAATAGTCACCAGATACTTTTCTCGTACACTTTTGATCCACAACAAAATGAACAATAAGTATAATTACTTAAAAATCTAGCACAAAGTTTTACCACCGATTAACGGTATCAAAAATAACTGGCAACTCCATGACCCACACATCGACAGCACGTCATACAGCATTCAACACGTCAATGTGTGAGTCCCTTAGTATTCGTGAGAAGGTAATCGTGAATGTTCGTGTGTCTTCGTGAACACTCGGGTGCCTATGTGTGCGTTAGACATATATTAATGGGATTGGTGTATTTCGATGTGGGTGTATGTAATTATAGGACCGTAATGGTTTTTTAATAAGCTCCCAACATTTTGTTTTTTTGTGTTTTTTGTAGTAATCATATTCATATTTCCACTATGTAGATTATATATGGCTATATATCTATGAATCAACGTAGTTGTGAATGGATTAACTAAAAGTTGTTTATAAACGTTAGTTCTTTGCATGTCATTTATTTTATGTACCAATATGTGACATATAGGAATGAAAGGATAATAAACTAAATTTTATTGTTTTTGTTAATAGAAATAAGTCTTTTGAAACAATATGTATATTGTAACTTAAAAAAATAAAGGCAGCCTATAATAATAGAAGTATTATGCCAAAGATTTTAATAAAAAAATGTTTTTAATAAAACATTTATCTTAAGAGAAAAAGACTGGCAAATCTTTAAAGTTTGATACAACGCCATCTTACAAGTAACTTAAGAACTAGCAAGCACACACTTTTAAGTTAAGAGAATGATAAGCTAAGTTACTTATATATTATGTAGGTAAGATATTTTCCTAACAGGAACAAGTTGATATGTTGTATTTTAGTTTTACTGAATGTTATTAAGTTAAATGTTAAGAACATTTTAAAGTTGCTCTACTTGTACTTTCGACTGTACCCGAGATTAATACACCAACTTATGTTTTTTTTTTCTACTTTTCCAGTCATATTTTTCTTGTTGTATATAGTTTTTAAGTACCTACTTCTCAAAATAAGGAAATAAAATCAAGGTTCAGAAGTGAAACTTTCGCTGACTGAAGTAACGAAATTCTACATTCTCTTTTCATTGTTATCATCCACACTTATTTTGAAAACCAACACAAGTCCTAAGCCGAAATCGAAAAAAAATATATTTCAAAAAACAGTATTAAACGCCATTCGTCAACGTCGCACTACCGGCTCGAACCGGAAAGTCACCGCCGAACAGAATTAGAAATATATTTTTATCCCTCTACCCCACTCTACCCTACTGTGTAAAAAAATCTTTATGCAAATAATAGCACGTGTAAATACAAGGGGAAGTTGGGGAAATGCGGGCGATCTCCTGTGTTAAATAAATAATAACATTTTGCGGAAATTTCTAACTTCATCATTTTTGAAGAGTAGGAAAGGTAATGATACGAAAGCTGTACGACAAATTAATGGGTAATTTAAATTGTGTTTATTGCCTTTTGCAAAAAAGCAATCCACACTCGAACATTTGATAATGTTTCACCAATTTTATCGATTTGAATTGAATGATGCAAGAAATGTGAAATATAATTTCCTGTAGGGAATGTGTTAGATTAGCTTAATAAGGGTATTTGGTAAGACTATAATTTAAAAAGTTAATAAATTGCTTCGAAATTTTGGAAGTTGAATCCTTTATTATCGGAAAAATATTATGAACAATTGAGACTTCTAACTTCAAACGACAAGTAAAAGCGATCGCAAACAGTGAAGAAGTTTCAGAAAGCATAAAAATCAAAAGAAAAGTAGAAAGCTTTATACAAAAAGAAAGTGAACTCCAATCTAGTGAGGCATTTATCGTCATTGTTACTGCTCGACAATCGACAATCGATCAAGTCAAACGTACCGACAATGGGACTTATCGCGCACTTTACTTTGAAAATCACTAGGTTTTGTCACAGATGGCGACAAAATTACGAGGAAATGCTAAGTTCTGAAGTGAGAAAATGATTTGCGTATGAGAAGAAAAGGTACAAGTGACAGGCACAGCTAAATTATGAAGAATATGTGGAGGTTTCATGTTTCTAAGTTTGTTCGAAACTACTTGAAGTACTTTATACTAATTACTTTATACTAATTTATCGTAAAAAGCTCGTTGTTTACTTGTATCAGGTATTTTTGGAAGATTAAAAACCAGTTGAAACTCATGCATTCTGTCAAAACCTTTGGTTTTTTCACAGCTAAAAACAAGCCCTTCCCTTGTCTGTCAATTCCTATTTCCCTTTTTATTTACAATCTACCAACAACCAAATTCCTGCTAGATGTTTGCAAGAAAAAACAAACATACAACCGTAACACATTTGTAATTGTATTATACATTTCTATGTTTAATACGAAACGATTCGAGCTTTCAGTGGCAAGCGGGGAAAATCAGAAGCAGGCACGAGAACAAATACTTGTATTCAATCATCTGGCTTTCACAAAGGCCTCGGGGCTGATAACTGAACAATGAAATGTAACAAGTCGTCTATCCGGCATTGTATGCGAAGGGGGGAGAAGCGGCGGGTAGGGGGGGTTTCCATTATATTTCCATTTCCACCTCGATTCCTCGCGACTTATCGCGGCCTACCTCTCGGACTAGGTAAGTCTATCTTTCTATGCCGTTAGTCAGTGTAGCTATACGTCAAATCGTGGCGAAATAAAGGTGTTTTTGTGTGAATTCTGGAGAAAATAAGTCCAGTGGCGTTGATAAAGGGATTTCGGGGAATGAACCGCTCACTGCTTAGGAAATTAGAAGCTTTGTTGAATCGCTACTGCTTTTTAAGATAATATTCTAGCAATGTGACGCTCAGAAATATTTACGAACAGAGAAGTGAGGAGACGATTGGCTTAACTATACCACAGTCGTTGGTTACTGGCTGTACACTAAGTGAAATTAGGGACATTACTAGTATGTACTAATAAAACTTTTAATCTCGTTTCATTTATTTGCTTAATTTGACCTGCTAGACTGTATATCCTGTTCCTCTTCGTTATCCCAAATGTGTCACTTCAAAAAAAAACTACAGCTCCTAATTAATATTATTCCCGTGATTCTATTAATTATCTTGCAATAACTGACCACCTTTTGACGTCATCCAAAATTCCCCATTTTATATCTTCATCAGCTTCCTCTTGATGTGAAATGAAAAATGTTTGCAGATTTATCATTTGTCTTTTAAAACTAATGAGTCGCATCATTCTATCAGTAAAGCTTGTGATATGTTTTAACACGAAATCTCATTAGGCTACATCAGCTGTATAATCAGATTTTAATGTTTGTTTCTGTCATTCTGCACTAATGTCATCCTGTGGATTTTCTTTCAAAACTTTTGATGCTACTATCGATTATTTTAATTTAATCGATCTAATCATCATGTTCCTGTCTATTCTTTCATGTAGCACATTAAGTATAGACATACCAACAGATTCTATTAGTACATAATCATTGCGTACACGTTGCTACAGTTGGTCAATGATTAATGATTCCGAAGCTTCAAACGGAACGGCGTTCTATTTTCAAACAAACGCATGCGGTGCTCCTATTGGTTGGTTTTTTATTTCAAAATGGCAGCCGATATTTGAAGATAATTAATGAAGGAACGTTCTCAAGTAGATAACATAAGAGCTTTAACGAGATTTCTGGTTAAGTGCGACTATTTGCTACCGTGTGCTTTAAGCACCGAGTATATTTCATATGCTAAATAGGCACGTCTGGTGTTTAAGAGATAATATCTGAGATTTGTTTTTTTTTACTTCACTGGTTTGGTAGGGTCTAATCTTTTGCTTCACGTCTGCATTTGTGTAATTAATATTTTTGACCACTAAAAACATGAAAGTAGATTTTTCTAGATGTCTATCAGGTATCATTGATATATGAACACCTAACCCATTAATAAAAAAACCGATGCCAGCCCTATCGTCATTGCACCACATTACTCACACCAATATATCATTGGAACCAACAAATAAAAGACTAGAATCCTAACTAGGAAGAATAAAATAAATAAAATTAGACGAGAAATCGCCTGACAAACACCACTAAGCAATTAAAAGCCAAGATTCCAAGAATCTGTTGACCAACTGGAAATGAAAGTACGTATTATCACCCTATCATCATACAAGAGGCGTACCTACTTGCATCATCTTCTTGCATCCCACTTTGTAACCATCTATCTCTGCCTCATCAAATAACATCGAAGTTGGGAATTAATTAACTACGACGGCCAACTCAGACCGTCTGGCAAACAGAAACTAAGTCAAAATTGGCACGTCTTATCTGGTATCTAGCTGCCAGATATTGGTTATGACATGGGTTCGAAACACTTAGTATTAACTGGTTTAGGCATAAGATTGGTAGTCGAAAAGACGAGCACCTAAGTCAACTCTGCATGCTCGAATCGGGTCTCATAAAAAGCGAAAGAAATACAATTGATTTCATCAATCAACCAATTTGTAATCAATTGTCGAAGCGGTTAAAACAAAAGGACAAAGCGTAAAAAATACTTGCATGTCAAATGCATTGCATTGTAACTGCTTATAAAGCAGTCACGTTCTAATCTTTCGATCAACAACAATGTTTAATCGATTCAAGTCTTTTGTCGATTAGCATCAACCGATTATTCTGTTGTTTAAACTTGTAATCGACTATCTATCTCCTCATCTCTAGTTAGTTCGTAGTTGGACGTGAATTAGTCCACATCCTACGCTACGTAGGGACAGTAAAAGTTGGCGAACACACAGATACCATCAGATTTGATTAATGATTACTTGATTTATACGAATTAAAATGCTTTGTGAGTTGTGTTGTTAATTGCTGTGATGTTAAATTAAGCTTCGGTTTTGGCATGTGCAACAATTTCAATTCATTTCTCTATAAGACTGACTGATGAGTCCTATTCCTAGGTTTATTTGCCGTTAAATGTAGGTGTGATTCAAGGATTAATCGCATTAGCACAATGAATTTCTGTAACATAATTTATATTTAGTCCAGTATTAATACAGATTTGCTTTTTGATGCCTATCTTGTTGAGAAACTAAATCAAATGTATCGTACATTTGATTAAGAAAATTAAAATTTCCTTGAAAATTAGGAAGATTTCGCCTATTAACTAAATTAAAATTAGGACGACGAACTTTAAAACAAACAGTCACATAAAACAAAATTCAAATCTTTTATGATTCTTGGACACGGAGGCATCCATAGGGAAAATAGATTATAAGAGGTATAAAAGAGTCTTTGTGTATAGAATGTCGTAGTTGTTGACGCTACCAAGCCTTCACGTCATTGGAATTTCCGCAATCTGCGACTGCATTTAATGAATAAAGAACGTATCTAGTCATACGACGATACTGTGTGGTTAGCCAATAGGTTGAAAATAGACACCAGGAAGCTTACCAATAGGTACGGAGAGGAGGGACGCCCGAACACGAACTAATGCTTGAAAACTTAGTTATGATTCTGAGTATTGTTACCTTAGCAGCAGCGTCACTTCAATATTCACAAAAACCTCTATAAACTAAAATATCACTGGAAGGTAAAATTATTTAAACTGACTCAAAACTTTCGCAAATAATTATAACTTGGACCCGGACAGTAGCCAAACTATCCCGCGCAAATATGCACGCAAAACTAAACCCGAAACTCTAAACAGCATCTCTATTGCGAATGATATCGCCAATTACAATAGGGACCCTAAATCAGGCGGTTCCACCGTAAATTAGATTTCAGACAAATTCAAAAACAGTAGGAGACGGTAGCACAACTTGAGGGTCTTTGTTCGGGATCGGCGTCAGCTAAACAGAAGGTGAGCGCTTTTGTGTCGGCAGTTGTAAATTTTATGAAAAGTGAAATTCCTTTTGAATGCCTCTTCGACTCATAAATAATCCCCGAACAGTAGGCTGGGTATTGTTTCTGGCACTTATTGTTTCTCATCAATGCGCACGTGGAGCGAAAGTGTTTTTGCAAATTGTCGAATCTATTTTCGCTACCTGAGTTCACGTATAATGTATATTGTGCAAATTCTACGTTGACATTGGAATTTGCTCTCGCTTTCGGCGCAATATAAATCAATAAACTGTTCTGAGTATATTTCTGGGTATTCACATAATAGACACATACCGTTTAGTATGTGACTTTTAAACCAAATTGAAAGAAGAAGGTGGACTGGTATGTCAAGAACTAAACTTTGTTATTCAAAATGTAAAAACAACCTAGTTTTTGGGTGTTTAGAGGGTTTCATCTAAGATAGTCTGTCATAGCCATAGCAGCTGTATTATAAGTACAAAAAAAGAAATAACACTTACCAAATTGACTTCGCATCCAGGGGTATAGTGGGCTGGGCAGCGAGGCGTTGGTGTTTGGTGGGGGCTGTTGTGGGGGAGGTTGTTGCGCGTGCATGGACTGCTGGTGCATGGGTGGCATCTGCGTCTGGTGCTGCATGTCATCCACGGGGTACATGAGGTGCTGCTGGTGTGGCACGCCGTGCTGCACCATGTGCTGCTGCGGGTGCATGTGGTGCGGCATCTGCTGCGCCTGCTCCAGCGGCGGGCTTCCCGGTACGCCCCCTGCTGTCGCCGCCGCCGCTTGTAGTTTACACGACGTGTACACCGCTGGCGCTGGTGGTTGATGACCATTGGGCCCATACCCGTCCGCCGCCTTTGGACCCATATGCCCCATCTGAGACGGACTGTCCGGCCGGTAGCCATTTTGCTCCATTTGTTGGTAATACCCCAGCCTGTCGTAAGGCGGAAACCTAGGGTAGGGCATGCCGGGCGCCGGCTGCGCGGGGTAGTGGTGCTGTGCCGGCCTGAGCTGCTGGTCGCAACCCTCCATCTCGTGGCCTTGCTGCGGCACCGCACCGTAGTGCGCGTGCGCCTGCTGGTGCTCATGGCCGCCACCGTTTCTCATGTCAGGCATGTAAGCGTTGGAGAAGTAGGTCATGCTATCGCAGTTGTTGGCGCTCATCGCGGGCCCGCAGCCCGCGCGGCTCGCGTCCGTATCTTCCGTTGCAGATTCTCGGCCCCTCGGGCCGACACTACCTATCACAGTTTAGTCACTACACAAACACTTCGGATTCCATTCACTACACGACAGCTATCGGTCTCACTGATGGGCTGCTCGGTGTTGACGGACGGTGTCTCCTCATCTGATTCTTCCTCGAATCTGAAAAGAAAGGTTGATGCGTTTAATAAATCTATAATTAAATTGCCAATGGTCAGGTGTAAGAAAGCGGCGATCAGTCGATCGTGTTTGTGTTGGCGAGCTCACAGTGAGCTGCGCCGGAGTCATGGCGCGCTGTCGCCGACCTGACTGACTGACTGACACGTGTCCTAAAGCTGGGACACACACGAAGTTATAAAACCTCATGTTCCGAGTAAAACGCCTATTAGCGACAACCTGTCTGCGATACGGGCCCCCGTTCGTCGGAGATAACTAAGCGGCACATTCTTAAAACGCGGTTCATATTTGAGATCTGTCTTTGTCTGGCTGAAGGAAGTGGATCCTGAGAAGTGAGACAACAGATGGAATAGTGTCACGTCTCGAGATCGACATGTGGCTGACCCGCCGTCATACCCTCGACATTTCCCAGCAGTTGATGGAGCATGAGTGACAACCGCGCCGCTGCCCGACGATATAACTTTACACGGACGTTAATTTGTGTGCCGAGGGACAAGTGTCACAGCAACCACCGCGTTATCGCTGAATCTCGCTCTACTGGTTTAACGTAGAGAATTTATTGCGTACTTAATACGACAGCTACTAGAATTTACCAAGTAGCCAACATGACGGAACAAAAAATTCAATTAAGCAAATAAAAAAACAAGAATAATTTTAGAATTAAGACGACTACAACCGTGCGCTTGCGTCATATTTTGCTCAATTTATGGTAAGCTAATGTAAGAGGTAGCTACTGCTTACAACTTTGAATTCTGAATAGTTAACAACGTTACAAAGTCACGTCGGAACATTTTCGATATGCTTTGTTAACATCATATACTGAGTAAAAAATCCATGCAGTAGAAGTGCCGCCCCTAAGGGCCGGCGCAAGTTATTTAAAACCAAAAGCTCAAGCCTCATTAGCGACATTTAATGATGGCGGCGACTCCGAGACAATATGCTACTCACAGATGCTACTGTTTTATTGTGTAACAAACATTGGCATGGGAACATGTAATATTATTATCTGTTGCTAAATTTATCAGCTGAACCATCCAGACATATCAAAATAATATTTCATTTCCATAACGAGTTCCATCAGTAAAAAATATCAACCATTTTATTCCAGATTCAGGTTCAATCTCTCTGTTGATGACACATGCAATCGTGAAAATCCTAAGGACAATACATAACAGCGTTAATTAATTTTGAAGCGAGCGTGAACTGAGCTTTGGTACAACAATTGAAAGGCATGCCTACTCGGAAAATTTGCATGTACAGGGCTGGACAATTTAAATTTACGATTTCGCCGCCCCCAGCGGCGCGACCCTCGCTTTTTTTTTAATTTTCAATTTTCATTTGCATTCCAACAACTAACTCTCGCCCCATAGATGTAAATACATGGAGACGAGAACTGATTTATGAGGTTTTATTCGCTAAGGTCTTATTTCGCAGAGTGCCCCAAGATAGCCGGTTATTATCTCGCCTGTTGTAGAGAACCAATAATTATGCTAGTTGAGAACGAACAATTACGTCCACATAAACTATGTTAAGCTCTAGATACGGTAATTCTACTTTAATTGCTTTGCTTAATTTAGACTTTAAGAGCATTTTTGAAGGCTTAGTTTGTGCAGCTAGCGCATAAGAATGCTGAACAGCAAAAAAAAAGAAAATTAAGTGTGCATGTAAAGGTAATTACTTCAGAATTTTAACATAATTCGGCGAAAAAGCTTTTAAAATTACACGTGTAAATAATTATAACAGTATCTCATAGTCGTGTTGACCTGTAGTGCACGTACGGCTAATGTTCTAGCCGACAATTACGATCGAGATAAAATCTTCAACCCTGAACGTACAAGGAATATATCTTTAAACTGACCGCCGTCGAAATTAAGTCTCACGTGCTTTTGATAATTTGATAACGGACGTCTACGGTTTGATTTATTTCTCAAATAACTGGTTTGTGAGTCAGCCGAGGTTCGTTCTCATGCCCCTCGCTTCTAAGTAAAGCTGGATATGTAATTAGGTGTGTGTCAAAATGTTTATGAGTTGTTTCTAGGTAAATTCTTGGACAATTCTATTAAAGATAGTCGTTGGACAGAAGAGGTATAGTCTTAACTTCGGACCGGTTTACTTTTGTTTCAGAGAATTTCGATAAAACAGAAATCGTGAGAAGACAGGCGATCTCTACAAATGTCTTTAGACCAACTACTCGTAGTTTTGTGGCAACTATTAGTTTGTGTTAGATGTCAAAGGTGCAGAGAAGCAGACAAACGTTGGGAATGTCAGTCACATTTTATATTGCTATATAAGATTTTTCAAAACAGAATAATAATATACATAAAATATACATAGCTTTGACATTCATCATGAAGAAATTCTGTGTTTTATAACACCATCCGAGATATTGGCTACAGACAACAGTGATAAAAACGTAAAAAATGATTTAAAGTATCTTTCAGCGATATATAAACGTCGTTTTATAAAAATAATGTTTCTAGATTTATGTTTGTATTGAATTAATATCCGAAACACGCACAGAACTATATTTTTTTAACAATTTCATTGAAGAACTAACGTGTAAATCACTCGGAAATGTTTTAATTATACGCTAAAACTGCGAAATATTCGATGGGCCATCTCGTGTCTTGTTTTATAACAGTCATACAATAAATCATACAAAAATACATCGTCTAATAGACTAGAGACCAAATTAAAAAGAAAATTAATAACATTTCGCGACCACAAGTCGGCAGCTGTTAATCAAGACACGATCAAAGGATGCGTATTTTGGGAAAATTCCCAACGCGTGTATTTATCATTTCTACTATTTGTCAATTAGAGAGCTATTGTGGGAACAACGTACTTTGATTTATACACCCTGTATCGGTTTAATGCGACAGTACGCAAGAAAAGTTGCTCCACCTTGTTTTATTGCACTGTTTTCAGTTCCGGAAAATCGCTCCCATCTATCTCAATAAAATCTCATTGTTGACGTAGATTTACATAGAATCGCTCACGCGAAAATTTTTTTTAAACTATTTTATGGTACTTTTAATTTAAAATATAACAGCGTTAGATGACAGGACTGATGACATTAATCGTCGTTCGTTAAGTAATTAAAGTGATTTAAACAAAAATGTTGTCATCGTTTACGATAACACACACAAATAATACAGTGGAATCGTTAAGGTGTGTGATAAATATCGTAAAAAAAACGTTAAAACAAACACGATGTATTGTCGTTGTAAATGCTGAAGCTATATTTTTTCTAGATTTACAACGTGTTTTTTAATTGTGTGAAATTTTTCATAGCTCGATCTGTTTTTCAGGAAAATAATACGAAGTAGAGCACATTCCATGGCGAGAACAGTATGAGGACTCTACGTCGTCAGGAGGGAATTTTTCATAACCCGTTTCTTTGAATATGGATGTCAGTTTAATTTCTGCCACAAAAGCTTCTCTTTTTAAGGTCAAGCAACCGCTTTGAAGTTATTTTTGACTCTCAAAGACAGAATCTGCAATTGCTTATTATGAATACCTATTAATTAATGCTGAGATTGTATAAGTAAAAGAACATTAAAGATTGCAGATAAATTAAATGTGTTGATTAATCTTTGTTCGTTTTGCTTACGCCTCTGATGGCTTTGCATCGCCAGACGATACCAAATCGAGATATTGGTACCGTTTGAGAGTACTGTTTTCAATGTTTTAATCGTATCAATAGTTTGGTAACTATCGCAAGTCTTATTGTCTTTAAAATAAGAGTGATGTTAGTCAACGAATATTTAACTATTCAATCTTCTAAATAACTTCGATTAGGGATATGAGATCACAATAAGTCTCAAGTTTTTCAAATAGCCTACGAATTGTTTTTGATACCCTTTTTTTCTTAATTGTTTTAATGTAAAACAAAGCGGTTTCTCATAATCGTTTTCTAAACCTTTGTTTGTAAAACTATCTTTGTTTAAAATATATAATATACTAGCTGGCGCCCACGGCTTCGCCCGCGATATATCGAAAAAGATTATCCTATGTTGTTTTATTTTAGACTATAATCTACCTCTGTGCCAAATTTCATAAAGATCCGTTCTGCCGTTTTGACGTGAATGAGTAAAAAAGATCTATATATCCATACATCCACCCTCACAAACACTTGCATTTATAATATTAGTAGGAACACCATTAAGTAAACACAATGTACTTACGTGTGTGACATAGAAATTTCTAGTCTATGTTTATAATATGTAAGGATTAATTTCTTTTGTTAAGTTTTTATATAGCTGTAAGTCTTTCAATGTGAAACAAATAAATAAATATAGTATTGTCCTCCTTTCATTATCAAATAACATGAAATTGCAATAAATCTATAAATTCTGTATTAATACACTGTTTATATCATCAGATCAGTCATTGTCAGGTTTGCAGACCGAAATATTCTACTGTTACATACGGTGGTAATGGACATTATGTTCTGTAGTCATTGAAATAAGGTTCAATTCGGGTGTGTATCACTACGACGAAAATCTTCAATTTACGGCATCTACAGTCTTAGGAATTGACCCCAGACCAATCAACAAAATCTTTTTTAAACACAGGTAGTGCAATTAATAAGATCATGCCCTAAGCCGAGGCTTGTACCCATCAGGGGTGCCATTAGCGTGTAGTCACATAGTTTTTAAGATTTTTTACCCTGGCTCAAGGCCTTACTCTCGAGAAATCCACAGGTTTTGTCCGGTTAAGAAGATAAAACCTCATAGGTTGAACAGCGAGATGCCATTTAAATAATAAAAAAAATAACACGTCACATGCATATTAGTTGCTCCACCACTTTCTAAGGAGCACTGTGCTCGCACCATTTATAAAACATGGTTGACCATTAATCTGCCGGTGGCTCCCTCTGATGTTCTTGTTATTGTGTTGTGTTCAATTAATCCTTTAATTAGATGGATACCTTGTTTTGCAATCAAAATTGTAAAGGAAATTGGACAAGTTGTTGTTGCTTTTTAGTTTCGTTCACTTTGTTTTGTAGCAGCCTAATTGTTTTGCAATTAATGAAATCGAACTCTAGATATTTTGAATTTAGTCGCTATTCAAACTAGTAGAGAATAATCTTCGTTTTCTGGATACTAACTTAAGAATTTGTTTTTCTTTTTATTTTGTTTCTGAAATTCGTAGCTTTAGATTCGCCTAAATATTTTTTCAGTAGATACACAAAAGTGAAAAAATCCCCGACATTTCATAACATTCCACCTGAAAAATCATCAACTCGCTCCATTATTAACCCTTAAACGCGTCATATTCCCCGACGTGACATTACGAGTCCTCTCTGTATTGAAAAACGGGCGCATTTTTCCACGAAAACTCCTACCAACTCCCCTCTGACGTAAATCCGGGCCACTAAGCGTACCCTGAGTGAATAGCTATGTTCCTGCTAATTATGCCAACCAACTTCTAAATTTAATCAGACAACTTGTGTAATTTTCGCGGTGGGTCCATAATTTTTCATGACGCCGCCGGGATGGGAGGTTCTGTGATTACCGCGTTAGTATGTCACTGTTTGCGGTGACAAGTGGAGGGTTAAACAGCAGGAAAAGTGAAAAGCGACTTAATTACACCTTATTATGTATGAAACTGACGGGCCTGTTGGTCTAGTGGTTAGTGGCCCTGACTGCTGAGCCGGAGGTCGTGGGTTCGATTCCCACCCAGGACAAACTTTGTGTGATGAGCATGATTGTTTGTTCTGTGTCTGGGTGTGATTTATCTATGATATGTATGTATTTATATAAATTATATAAGTATGTATATCAGTTGTCTGGTTTCCATAACACAAGCTCTGCTTAGCTTGGGATCAGATAGTGTTAGTGTGTGAGTTGTCCCAAGATATTTTTTTATTTTTTTTATTTTTAAACTTTAATAGAGTCAAATTCTAGAATAGAACTTTGTTCTTCCAAAATTGAACAATGGGGCTGACAGGTCCTACGCGAAAAACAATGAGTGAATTTGCATTTTGCTACTTTCCCTCTGAATGAGACTGAGAACTGAGACTACATTTTTAGAGGTCAAACTGAGGATACAAATAAAATTAAGAAATCTGGGAGTTTAGTAAGGGCTCAACGTTTAATCAAATAATGAGTTAATTAATCGTCTCAGTTGATAATGTGTTCATAATCACAACGTTTCTACGGTAGTTCAATTAGAATCGCTTTGCTTACTTGAACGGAGCATTTATGCAATTATCTGGCTGTATAATCTGTGCTGTGTTAGTAGATCGCTATCTGTGGCTACTGTTTCGCACTAGTAGTATCATGTCATTTAATTTATGTCACGTCGTGCCGTGGCCGCGCATAAAAGCTGTGTTTCGTGTCAGCATCAGTGCAACGCAGTTTTTGCGTGGAGTTGATAAATGGCTAGGTAGTTTAGGGGCACGGAAAATGAGTTTTGATTCGTATTTTTGTTTTTTTTTAAAGAAAATATTCTAGGTATCAAGAACGTAGCTATCATAAACAACTGTATAATTTCAATATTCTCCATCTATCTAGTTTTGGGTACCATAGCGTCAAATAACTTTGCCTTCTTAATTTCAAAAAAAATTATAGACCTGTTTGCAATAAAAAAATTGCTAAATTCAGACGTGTTTCATTTCAAGCATTAAAAAATATAACGAAGGGTTGATTCAAGATCAAAAGGAAACAATTCGTTTTTTTTTTTTAACGTAATGTAATTTTTTTTTTTTATAACTATGTTCAACAACGGAAGTTTTGACTTGCGGTGTATTAAAATAATTACATAAATAACGAAACGCCACCTAACCTTTGTATTGTCAGTACAATACATTATAAATTGTATGTAGAGATATGAATCTAATATATTACTATATAAATGTCAAATGTAATTCATAAATAAATACGACGACGTTTTATATGCAAACGTTAACAAATCGGTGAGGTGATAAATCGATGGATTATTTTAGATGGTTTAGCAATTTTTAGGATATTATAAAATTAAAACATCCTGTTTATCTTGAATGAAATTGTGTATATATGATATTTTAAGTTTAATATGCGTTAAGAACCTCACAATAATAACACTTGAATTTGATATTACATTTGAAACTGCTAAGATATTAACTGCAATCTTTTAAATCGAAATGATGTAAGTAGGTGTTCTTGAAAAAGAGTGTTTTTGTATGTTTATAAAGCCTTCTTACTTACTCTCTCCTAATTTAGAAACACTAATAGCTTACTAACAGAATTACTAAGGTATTTTTACCAGCATTCCTGAGAGATATTTCTCGACGGCATGCTAGTCACTAACCACACGATAACAAAAGAACTAAGGTATTTGACATTCAATCAAATGGTAGTTAAACAGCTGTTCTCTCGTTGAATATTATGTGTATAGCATCTTACCTAGAAATCTGGTAGTCGGCCAGGGAAACCGCCTGCCGGGATTGCGGGTTGTTCGAAAGGGATACCGCGGCCCGGGAACATAAAGGGCAATAGAAGGAAAATGGGTGGGTTTTACTCAGTACAAGCTAACACTCCCCCCGCGAAGTTATTTGATGATCGCAAAAAAAAACAAACCCAGAAGTCTAGGATTGATCGGCCAAGTTTAGGTTTCTACGGTAGCCTAACTATTTACGACCCACCCCACATTTAATTACAACTACCTATATACCTACAAACCGATGCAAATAGTCCCCACATCAATGATTACGGGGTACAGTCAGCTGGAATCTGGTAATCAAAGTGTACGCTATCAATTACCGCCATCGCAATCAAAATGTCTGGAATTCCGCTGGGTTCGGGTTCAGCGTCAAACGTCTGGTTGTTGAGTGCTCGTGTCGATTTAGTGGAGATTATATCGACTGTCGATAACATTTCTGGGAAGTATCGATATCGATACGTAGTTCCTGATGGAACTACGTATCGATATCGATACTTCCCAGAAATGTAATAATAGAGAATACTTACCAGATATCGATTGAGAATACTTACCATAGATTTATGAAGTTTAGTATTTAAACTGCTACATTCTGGTTGCAATCTCCTTGTAATATGTGTAACTTTTGAGTAGTTTTTTTAAAGTATATTATGTAGCTACCTAAGTATTTAAGCTCCTTGGCAAAAGTTATTTAAAATCGTATTTTAACTGTACCACGTACTTAGAAGTATTAATGCTGTGGAGTTTATTTTTCAGAAGTTCATTTTCCTTCAGTTGAATGCAGTGGAAAATAACAGGCAAACTTCAATTTCCACTTTTATTTAAGTCAAGTTCATTTATTAGGTGTTTTTGTACGTAACTATAAATAACTTGACATAAGCTTAAGTAAAAAATCATTGAATGTCTAGCAGCAATTTCTACTTAATTACTGCTAAATATTTATTAAGTTCATAATATATTCTTACATAGGTATTTCAATGAAAATGTTTAATTGAATTACTAATTACATTCATTTACACATAATTTAATTTGCACTATAATTACTCTTCAAAAAAAATATTACCATGGCACAAGTCATTGGTAAATACGGGACAGAGTTGAATCCCGCAATGTTTCATTGTAGTTCCGAATTCGGCCGCTTGTGGCGCTGCGGTCGCCGAGTTATACCCGTTTAATTAACATTGCTATCATACCGGCTAATTGTTATATCGCGCAAAGCTGATTTATGGCGAGATACAAACGCCGACACCTTTGTAATTGCCACACGTGATTCAAACATTGCATGCATACGTAGGAACAATAGGAGCGGGGGTGAGGTGTTATGACAATAAGTAGGCGGTACTGATTTTCAATTATCTCAATCATTGTAATTATAGCTTGCAACTTGTTACATTAGTATAATAAGCGGTTTTCTATACCTTTTTGTCAGTAAATAAAAACAGAATATTTTTTCATTCATTCATTCTTTTGAATAAACTTAAAACAACACCATCTATTCTCTGTATCGAATTATACATTTTTAACTCAACGCCATCTATATTTTTTGTATTGAACTAACAGCTATAGTAGTAAACTACTTTCAAGTTCAAAATGCACAGTCAACGAGAGTATCTTGTTGGAAGATTTTTGAAGAGATCTTTTCTATGAAAAACTAAAATTAAGTTTGAATTGAGCAATAGCAATGGCTAAAATGGGAAAGCGACTGTCTATAGACTCTATTAAAATTCCTATCACGGTCGTTTTCCCGCTACATTGAATAATTCGAGACGCATTCGGAATAATCAGCGTTTCCCTTTCTCTAAGTTTACCAAATGGAGGAAACTGTGTTAAAAGGTTAAACACGTGAAGTCATTGAATACAGTAAAAAAAAACATGCTTTTTGGTGATATTTGTCTGCTTTAAGGTTTTTTTTGTGGCTTTCATTTATTATTTTGACTTGAACAATATATTGTTTTCATTCATCAATAAGCAGTAAATTTATATTCCAAATAACATTTAAATATATTTTTAAGTTTACACAGAAACTGACGTCCCAAAAAATGTATATGGATTCCAAAAAACATTTATCATAACCATGTCATCGAAACAGTAAATCGCGGCTTTACATTAAATGTAACAGAAATGTAAACGGAAACGTGGCATGGCGGGCGGGTTAATTTACGCGCAGCGGCTGCCCTGGGCGGGCGGTATCTGAGAGTTTCCGCCCTGGCGCCGGTAGCGATGAAAATCATTCATCAAGCTTCGGTCGCAGCACGCTCCTCTCAATAACGTTCCTTTGTGAGATCTATGGGGTAATACCGCTTTCGAATTGAGGTTTCATTCCTTGTTAGTTTGAAAAATAAATGAGTGTGAGTAAAAAGTAACGTTTAAGATTAAATCATTATATTGTCGGGTTTTTTTTTTGCATGATCGATTTTATCAAAGGCATAAGTTACCCTTATTTTTGTATATAAAATAAGAAATTGTAATACAAGTTCATGATGTCTAACGCAGATTCTTGGGTTTCCTCAGATGTTCAAATAATTAGTATAAAATGTTGTATTTAGGTTACTGAGATTTGTGCAGTTTATTTTAATGTTATTACAATAACTAAATACCTACTATTTAAACATCCACTTTTTAGGAGGTATTGATCGGCATTTATATATAAAGTAATGCCTTCCTGAGTATCATTTAATTTATTTGAAAGTGCTACTGTGGCACGCCTTTAATAATATGCAAACTTATTTTTATACTAAACACACGTCATATTGTTGGCAATAATCTTATGTAGTCATAAATCTTTTCATACATAAATTAAGTCTATATTTTGCTAAATACCTTCACGCACTATTAATTTAGACGCTGTCAACATTGACAAGGGTTAAGCTTTACGATTATGGAATTTAAATTCACCCATGCCAACCTGAATGTCCTTCCACCATTATAGAAATACTTTTCGAGTTTTACGGGTAGGCACCCATATCATTTTAATTTCATTTTTCCGAATAAATAGTTTCAAATAAGTTTCCACATTCGTCATATTTTATCCAAGAAAAAGCACATTTAACATCAAATTGTATTTTTCGTCAAACAAATAAACTTTTCACAAGTAAACTTATGTGATTTCATGTCACTGAACTTCAATATAATAAACACCATACGCATTTTGACAACAACACCATCTGTGAAAGTTGGCCCGAACTAAATAAAGAGATAGTTAACTAAAGTTTTAAAAACTCGCACGCGGCTGACCTCTACCGGGGAGTAGTCGCATCACGTGGAGTCCTTGACTTCAAGATTAAACGAATTGAGTTCGATGACAGATGGCATTATTGGATAGTTTGACGAAAACATTTTTAATTATGTTTTTATTTATGAATTATTTTGTAAAACCAAGTCTTATATTAATTCAATTTACTTTTTATCTCAAAACTAGGTACTTCAAAGAAAAGTAACGCGACTTATTAGATATTTTAACGCACTAGGAGTATCAAGTTAATTCTAATAAGACATTTCTTCGGCCAACAAGAGAAACAGAATGATTAATCGGTAGTCCAATACAAATACATTTGTCTAAATAGGTATGTAATATTATTATCCAATAAGACTATTTACTTTACTTTATAAAAGAAACACCTGTGACCACTGGCATGACCTTCTGTTATTGTTAATTTGTAACAACTGTTTGAGCATTTGTGCACAGTCCCATAATAACTTGTAAATAATTATTTAAATGGTAGTGAGTTTAATAAAAAGATACTTCATATAAGATTTAACCTCAAAAACCAGAGAAAAGTGAGCTACTGCTTTTAATTAATTACTATCAGTTAAAAGAATATAACTCACCTAAATAAAAAGATTTTAGTAGAGATTGGTTTTAGACGTTTTAAATTCTGATACATTTGTCTCTATATAGAATTGTAGAGTTGCCTAACCGAAATTGGTACCTGATCTCTTTCTTTAGGCATTCAACTCTATTCCTAATTAAAAAATAAAAACAAAGATTCCATTCCATCTAAATTCAAATTTTGAATTCAGAGACCCGATTCCAAAAAGGACGGCGGCGATAGGGATGGGATGAGCAACGCCGCGTCTGTCGAGATTTTTTGTGCGATTTTTTCGACGTTATTATTATGAGAAAAAATGCGGAGTCAGTAAAGCGGAACGTGGGGTGGGGGCATGACGAGGGTTCCCCGGTTTGATTGAAGCGAGGAGGTGGGGGGCGGGGCGGTGACGTCATGCTCTCATAATAGGCCGTGGCGTGCAGTGATGGCCGCCGTTTATCAAGAACGAGTGTTAGTTCCCTGCACTTGGACTATTTCATTGTGACTGTTACTACGACGCGATAATTATGAGAATGATATACCTATCTAGTGATGAATATTGTGTTTTGAATTATATTACAATTAAGACACAATTAGAGTGATTATGAAAATATAAAATAAATATGTATATTTAATTAATCGCCTGAATTGCGAATATGTTTAATGTTTACCCGGGAAGTTATTTGTCTTCTTTCAGCTGCAGCACTGTATTGCTCAGCATTTCGCTATAAATAAGTAGACAGAAAGCAGAATGCATCGTTTCGTATAAATAATACTGTTTACAAACTGTTGTTTCCTTAAATAGAACAAATTACAAACATTATTAATTTGTTGCAGGTGGGAGCCGGTTTTATATCAAACATGACCTGAAACTCTTGAGTGGCTTGATCGAGTGTGATTTCAGACGGTGTAGGTATTAAATTACAGACATAATTAAGTTAGGTAAAAAATGGATGGCGTTTCAAAAATCAGGCATTAAGCGTGCGTGAGGATGGGCGGAGCAGTGTTCGCGTGACGGTGTGCAGTTAGCGCGGGAACACCTCGCGCGTGGCACATCACTAGCAACGCCTATTGCCCGCCGGTTGTTGGCGGTTGGCCGCGGTTACGTTTCAAAACTTTACCAACGTAAAGTTTGTAACGTCTGTTTACTTGCATTAGAGAAGTTGAACTGCTTGTAGGAACAACCAATAGCAGGAATTGAATGCAAGATTAAATAATTATCAATGACTACCAATTTTGAAAAGGTACGTAAATACATAGTTATAATAAGTCTTGTCAAGTAAAATGAATAGGTACATCCAAATCAACCAAACAACCCACGGAGTTTCCACCAAATTAAATGATATTTGAATTTAAACATAAACAAAGGTAATACTAAGGTAGCAATCAGGCAATAATCATGGGTAGTTTTTGTTTTATTTTGCAAACAACCTCGTGCATAATAACCGTCAATCAAAAACCGAAATTAAAAACAAATGAATGACCTCTTTTTTCTTTTATCTATAAACGAATAAAGATAGTACGCTCTTCATTGATCAAATGCAACTAAAAGTAGCGATGGGAGATTCACAAATCATAGACGCATTATCCGCTGAAATTACTACCAAATTACCGTAGAAAATGATTAGGTATGGCAACACGTCGATGCTATTCAAATTCACCTAATCGATTGTGAACAGACTTGGTTTATATTGAACTGAGTAAATAAAATTATACAAGTATCAGACTGACTTTGTTACTGTTTATTCAGTGGTTAAATGACTTTGACGGGAAGAAAGATGTTACTTATTCAATTATTAGTAGGTTTGTATTACATTCACGTTTATAAAGCATATTTTCAAAATATATATACAACCTCCTTTTTGCAATAAAAATCAATTCTGTTTTTATTCAAACTAACCCATTTATTGTTGTTAGTTAAACACATAGTACTTTAATCTAGTTAAATTACTTGAATATTTTAAACATTTTAATTTATGATATCTTTTGATTACACCGTTTCTTTAACCGACACGGCATGTGTTAACTTAACGGTCATTGCAAAATATTATTTATTACACATGACAATAAAATTACTGTGACATACTAAAACCGATATGAAAATAAAACACGTCACAAAAAATCGTACACTTCTATGTTTTAATTAACGTACAAACCCGATTCTTAATTTAATGTTCGGTTATAAATCATCACATCACTGGTTGGATAAAATTCCAAGGATCCACGCCGAATGCCGCAATCGGAGATCGGGCCGATTAAAAAAAAAGTAAAGGCCGAAATTATAGAGACGAGAGCATTGATCGTAGCCGCCGGGGATCGTGCCTAGCTTGAGTAACTTTGATGTATGTGTTGATATGTACTCTGTTCTACGCTATGTATTTAGAACCTTCTGACAATCACGAGTACCTATGTGGCTATTAACTAAGGTAGGTTATGTACCTACTTACCTATGTATTTTCAACCTCATGTTTTTTGTGGCCAGAGTTTGGTTTTTGTTTTTATGTAATTAAACATAATTATGTTTCCAGGTAGTAGCATTATGTTTTACTTATATAAGCAAATATTTGCATTCTTGGTTCATATTTTTTCTTAACTATTTTTGTATTTTGTTTAGGCACGTTTTAATTGGACACGACAATAAATTAATATGGATGTGATTTCTATTCATATTCATTCATATTGCTCACGATATTATCCTCACTACTCGACGCAGCATTAGAGATTATATCAATAAAGATATTACATTACTAGGCACCTAATCAATTCAAATCAAAATATTTTTTTTTCAATTAAACCATTACCTACATGCACTTTTGAATGTCAAAAAAAAACAAAATGATAGAGCTACAGTCCCGGTCACAAGACATAATAACTTGTGAAAGTACTGTAGTTCTCTGAAAATATTAGACCTCTGAAAATTTTAGATTTTATTGTTGGTTGGCCCTCCAACTGCCACTACTGTTTATGGAAAATTGAAAATAATGTCATAAGTAACTATATAGATTCGATGAAAAACGGAACTAGAGCGTCAGGTATAACAAAACTGTTATGATAGCTGTACGGGAGGTTTTTCCAAAATACATTCGGTAAGTAGCCACAATAATCACAATTGAACTTAACTCACGAAGGTGTCGACATGTGAGAGATATGGACTCAGCGATCATTGTACTGATAGTTGTATTTGCCAAAGGCTTAATGGCCAATAGGTATTGACCCGGACTCTTTGATCCAGCTGCCTATCGAGAGCCTACTGAGGTAAGTAGGAGAGCCTACTTAGGTAAGTAGGCTCTCGTTAGGCAGCTGGATCAAAGGCTTGATACAGAAAGCGGTACTCTTGGACACGGCTCGTATTGCTAGGAGGTTTTATCTTTGGAGTCCTGAGCACCGGTAGCTGTTACTAGTACCGGTGCGTAACGATTTTTTTGTAATTTTAAATATTTTATTTAGTTTTGAAAAGAGAAATTTGTGAAAATATACGACATTACAATAGAAATTACCAATGATCAATTTATTTGTCTATAGCTAAACACGGTACAAAACCCGAGTGGTTTCACTAACCACCGTTAATTGATAAAATGTTCTAGCTACGAATTTCACATGCAAAATATATTAGGCTCATAAACTGTGCTAATCTAGACAACTCTGTGTATTGAGTAACTTGCAATAAAACTAGTCAAGAGTGATACGGACCCGTTTTAAAGCGTTAATTTGAATTTATTTATAGTTTTACGTGAAGTAGAAAGTCAACTTATACTTTAGAATAGTTCTAGGGTTATAATAAACAGGATTTATTTTTAACCAGCTTTCGCCCGCGGCTTCGCTCGCGTTAAATTCGGTATAACAAACCAAGCATACCTGCAGTTTTTGCTATTGCGCCTGATTGATTTGTAATAGCAACGCTAAGTTTTCCCTTTTCTTCCCTCGTTCTCCCTCATATCCCATTTTTTTTAAATAAAAATAACCTATGTTCGTCTCCTAGTTCCCAACTATCTCTATACCAAAATTCATCAAAATCGGTTTAGCCGTTAAAGCGTGAAGAGATAACAAACAAACAAACTCACTTTCGCTTTTATAATATCAGTAAGGATATGTTTGAATGTGACAGGAACGATTCGCTTGCCGAATTCGAATTTTTGATCGAATGAAGTCAATTTTAAAGCTCTATAAAGTGTCTTTTAAATATTCCACGGGATCCATGTTACAAACTAACTCCTCTCCAAATTTCATTCAAATCCATTCAGTGGTTTTTTGAGTGAAAGAGAAACAAACATTCCAGCCTAATAAACTTTTCGCATTAATAATATTCACAAAACATATTGTGATAATATTTATAAGGTTATGTAGGAAAGGTAACTATTTAGACTTTTAGAGGATACCTACTACACACCTAACAAAATAAAGGTAGCCACTCTCTTTAAAATAAAAAATTCTCTGAACTTATTTAAATAAATCTTGACAGATTTATCACTTATTAATAGATGAGCTTAAATTAAAAGAATAGCAGCCTATAGTTACTTAAAAACAGAAAATAGATATAGTACAAACTGTTATTGTAAGCTAAAGCTATCTTCAGGATTAACCAGGGTCAGTGAGAAATCTTTTATTAAGCTGAGCATCAATAAATTTGTAAGGAAGCAAAGCGCCCATAGGTGGCAGACAGGTCCCCTCTACAACACATGTTTAAAATTTATTAGGTGTCAGCGCGATTACCTCACAATGTTTTCTTTCGCCATTTGAAGACCGAGATGGATTGAAAATGCACATGTTTTAAAAATAGAACCTTGTTCGAGCTGATGCATTCCTAGTTTAAAATAAATAACGGACTTTTGACAAGCATAGCTACACAAGATAATTTTATTTATTTAAGAGACTAATACCTACCACTCTAAAATAAACTTAACTATCCTGAAATTTAGGTTGTAATTTAAATAACAATATAATAAAAGTAACAAATAGTAACAGTCATGACAGTTCGATCCTACTATTTTAATATTGAAATCTCACTATTTTGTATGGATGTTTGTTACTCTTTCATGAAAAAAGTACTGAATGGATTTTAATGAAACTTTACAATAATATAGCTTACATATCAGAATAACACATATGCTACAATTCCTAAAAAGATATTTACTAATATTATAAAATCGAAAGTGAGTTTGTTTACCTAAATGGCTAAACCGATTTTAATGAATTTTAGTAGGTACAGAGATAGTTGGGACCCTGGAGACGGACATAATCTAATTTTTTTACCTGGATATCAGCAAAGGGGAACTGTGTTACCCCGAATTTACCGCGAGCGCAGCCGCGGGCAAAAGCTAGTATTCTACATTCTATCACAGCGCGAGTGAAACCGCAGGCCCAGCTGTTACAAAATAATAATAAAATAGTTTATAACATATAATTAATCTAAGTTGACCCTGTTTATAAGTTTACTTAATTTTGTTTTACCTTACGGTATTCTAAAACAGATTATTACACATTTGGATCGGACGTAGCTATAAAACGTGTTCGTAAATCAATTAATAGCTGTGTCAAATGCTAATTAAACTTGTTTCTCATTACCAAATCAAGATCTCTACAGTCTGATATTATATTTAAACTTTCCTTTAAAACACTTGAGAAAGTTTTGAAGAATATTAATAGACAGAGATGCTGTAAGTAAATAATTCGCAAACCTTTGTGAAAGAATAAAAAATGGCGAATATCCAGACGTACGATGAAAAAAATGTTTATATTATCTCATCTTTCATGTAAGAGAAATTCCATAAACACTGAAACTACGTCCGCAAATTCATCAATCGTCAATCAATCAATCAATTTTGTATCTAGAATACAAAAATACAAGCTGATTGATATCTGTGGGAGTGAATTTTATTCAAATGAACCACTGTCTGTCTCGTTCGGCTGTCGGAATCGGTATCAAACAATCATTGTACGGCGGTACCGCTTTCCGAATCGTTTGGCTTTCAAGGCCGGATCATTCAAAAGTGACCACATTTAACTAGCGACCACTTTTGTGGTTGTAAAGTGGGCAATTGGTGCAGAATTTTAGATGAGTTTATATGAACAAGTTCTTTGTTTCTTGTTGTTTTAGGTTTGTAGGTAACTACTACTTTATTGGTTATAATATTCTCTTTTTATGTCTCTTTATTAATAACTAGCTGTCTTGCGCTGTTTCGCCCGCGTCTTTAATTGCTGCCTCAAACCCGTAGGTAGAAGCGTGATATTGTACAGCCTTTGTTATTTCCTGATAATGTAGCTTCCTATTAGAGAAAATCAGTCCAGTAGTTTTGGAGCCTATTCGATACAAACAAACTAACTAATCAATCTTTCCTCTTTATAATATTACTAGCTTTTGCCCGCGGCTTTGCTTGCGTTAAATTCGGGGAAACACAGTTCCCCTTTCCTGATTTGCAGGTACCTGCTACCTGTAGTTTTTGCCCTTGCACCTTATTTATTGTAGGTAATAGCAAAGCTAAGTTTTCCCTTTTCTTCCCTCTTTCTCCCTCATTTACCATTTTTTTTTTTAAAAACAGAGTTAGCCTATGTCCGTCTCCAGGGTTCCAACTGTCTCTGTACCAAAATTCATCAAAATCGGTTTAGCCATTAAGGCGTGAAGACGTAACAAACAAACAAACAATATTAGTAAGGATAATAGTATCTCAGTCTATGGCATTTATTTTCTAATTAAGGTTAGGACCTGTTACAAATGTGTACTATTAGAATTTACTCGTGAAATAAGTTTCAGCACGCCGTCAAGGCCGCAATCAAAAGCTTGTATTTAACTACATAATGTATTATACAATATAACATAACAAAACTATACAGGAAGTATCATAAATCGTGTAATGCACGCAAGGAATTTCATTCAAAAATATCTGGTGAAATCTACCAACGAATCAGCATTAAAACAATTGTCACCTACACGCATAAACAATTACTACATTAAAACAAATATTTTAAAACAATTGTTTTTCATAGATACGCGATAGTTTCAAACAAAGTGTTCACTGGGACTGTTAACAATACACCTAGTATAATTATTATTCGAAAAGTAATAAATCAGCCCTGTTTTAAGGACCTGAAAGTGGGTTTTATCTATGTGATAACAGCTAAACCTAATTATTGAGTTCAATGTTTTAAAGTTAGTAGTCATGGTTGCGCGAATTTAGTATTGCGAACTTTGATGAAGCAAATTATCGACCTTAGTAACGCATATTAATGAGATACTTCAATTATAGGCATACGCGCCTAGGCCGCATCATCGCTTCCAATAATATGGTAGTTTCCAAGATTAAAGTAATTATATTCTATTTAGTCCGTCTTTTAGATTATTTAAAAATAAGGGGCACGCAAAGATGTAGCCCATTAAAGTTACGTGTGACGTCACTTGTTGCAAAAATATGTAGCAACGCGTGACATTTTTAATGAGGTATATCTTTGTAATTTTTATTGATTTACAAATAAAAAAAAATACGTGTCCCTTGTATTTGAATAATCTAAAAGACACACAATTATTTTTTTGGAAACTTGCCTATTAGGAGACTTACTGCCTAATGTAGCTTACGTATTTAGAAAGACAAAAGAGAATCGTATACTTAATTTAACAACGCGAATGAAGGAGGAAATCTTCTTAAGGACAATTTTGAGTATGAATGTGAATGGGTAACAATAGAAGCAGACAAAATAAATGAGGAATGGACTGTGAAGGACGACATGGCCAGAAAGGAGGTGGCTGACGGCATCGAGTAATACTGAAGTATGGAAGAAGAAGATCGCCGATCCCAAATAATTTTGGATAAGGGCAGCAAACTGATCATGAGGTATACCATAGAATTTAATATTCTACAACTACGTATTACAAAAATTGTTGATAGATGGAGAGGGAGAGGAAGGCCAAAGAAAAGATGGATTCCTTCACAATTACATCAACATGAAAGAGAACGGAAAAATTGATGCCGTTATGTTTAATAGGGGACAATAGAAGAAGGAAACGTGTTGTGCCAAACCCAAATAGAATAAGACAAGGACAGGAAAATGTTGATGACATATTACAAAAGCTATAACGTAAAGCTAGCCTTTTCCCAAATCTTATGTAGTCGACTTTGAGTCTAACCAGGTACAATTGAATGTTAGTACTTCACTTGAAGTGATTGCCTATTTGAGCTCCACAAAGAATGTCCATTTCGCAATTACAACAATGCAAAGCAACAAAGCCTACAGCAGTAGTATGCAGTGGTGTGCACTTTGGATTGCCAAGTGTCGTATTCGAGCCCAAGACGGACACTCTGATTTTTCGGATGTGCGTAAAAATATTTCTCAAGCATGCTGTTTTAATTACGATGTAAGTAAGTAAATTAACATGCCTGAAAGTTAATTTTTAATGGCATGTCAATCCAAATAAGAGTTCCAAAACTCTAACATAAGGATAGCCACTAACCAAACAACTACCTATCCAGACAAGAGCAAGACAGACTCGTGCACCGAGGGTTCCGTACAAACTTGCGGCATAAACAGCCATATCTTCTGACTGCGTAAATTTAGAAGGTTGATTTTTTCATAACAGAAAGGGATCACAGACTTGTGTATATGATTTGAATTTCAACTCGATACTTTCATGTCTTCCCGAGATAAAAGGGCTTGACAGACAGACAGAAAGACGCACAACAAAGTGATCCAATAAGGATTCCGTTTTTTCCTTTTGAAGTACGGAACCCTAAAAAGAAAGCAATAATATTCGAGCGACACATAAGTATCGCTCGAATATTAATTTGATAAAAAACCGACACACGATTCTAAATTACACACTTATGAAACTAAAAGCCAAACAAAACATTAAAGTGCATTGCTGTTATGTTCAACAAAGAAAAGCAACTTTTTCCAAATTCTGTTTATATTTCCGTAGTATAAAGTTCAAAATAACATAGCTATAGCAACTTCAATACATCTGTATACCTATAGAAGCATATAAACAGGTCTGCAATAGTGTCCGGTCACCCTCAAAACGGTCTTGTCTAACCCAACTCAAACGCTTGAGACACAGACGCTGTATCTAATTAGCTGATGCTTACATAAGTATAATTAGTTTTGTTAGACATCTCTGTAGCCCAGTGAAACTGCACTTTGATATAATTTTGTATAGAAAGGTATCGAAAGATAGATTTTTAAAGATTTTAAACTGCCGTTATCATCACCTGCTGAGCCTTTTCACAATTTTGTTTGGGCCGCCGGTCGATACAGCTAAATACCAGCATTTTACATAGAGGGATTATCTATATGACCTCCAAACAAACTAAAACTCAAAGCCTTCATTTCAAATAGACCCTTACAGGCACTTTTGAGTGTCATAACAAAAAGATGCTACTACAGTCCCAGTCACAAGACATAATAACTTGTGAAAGTACTGTAGTTGCCCAGATAGTACTGGGTAATACGATACTCATTGGTGGTTGTCTGACTACCAAATCCAGTATGAAATGGATAGTCCACGGATCATCTTATGCACGCGTTATTTTGTCACGAGCTTGCCAGAATCAATAAAAAATATATTATGTATAAAGATATTCTTCAAAACAATTAATAGGTTTGTTAGGGAATATTTCCCTTACATTAACTAGGTTGCAAAAATTTTGATGATTTGAATAAAAAAAATTGTATATGAACTCCGTGTCTTTTTTTGTTATTTTATTAAAATAACTTAGCTTTTATTTGTGAACAACTTTAATACCGATAAATAATCAACGACAAGAAAAAGTATTGAACGAAACTTACTTTCTTTATCCCTATAATTATTTGAATGAAGTTTCTATCACTGTAAATATCAAAATAAAATGTAGCATCACATAAAAGGACATGCTTGCAACGAAAAAGTTCAGCTCCATGACAATTTTTAAAAAGAAAATGTGAAATGAAACTTTAAGCTGGGCTGTTTTAAAATAAGAACTGTTACTTTTAGAAAGAAGTTTTATATTTCTGGTTTTGAAAAATATTAAAAGAGGAACAACATTTCAAAAGAAACTGTAACTCCAGTATTTTTTGAAGTTTTGTAAAAATATTGAGAGTTTTCATGCGCATGCATGTGACTATGAATTTGACAGGATATTTCTTAAGCGAAATGTTTAAATATCTGTAAAGTTGAACTTTACAGATATTTTTGTAGTCGTTTTTTTTCGATCATTTAAAATAACTAACTAAGGCCTATCAATAAATATTTTCAACAAATAAGCTTAACCGTCTTACCACGAACATTAAAAAAGTGGTATGCTATTTTTATTGATTATACTTCATATATAGATTTATGTTTGTACAATCTCCTTTTTAATTAAATTACCTCAACAACTGCCCTTATATTGATACAAATTGGTTCCTCATATCAAAACAGATACTTTTTATTTGTATAATGTGACGTCGAAACGAATCCACTTTAAAATAATTATTTTTAATATTAAAGACTCAGTGAAATAATAAAGATTACGTTATATTCATTATATTACTATTTCTGTAAATATGAGTAGCCAAGCATTCAAGAATTTAAAAACTGTAATCTAAATAATTTACATAACAAAAAAGATTTATCTTTTACAAATTTGGAGTTTATTTTATTTGTCTTGCGCAATGTAACGTATTTCTTAGGTAATTTAAAATACAGCTCATTTTTGGTTAATTCTTAATGGACACTGATAAATAACATTATCACACTATTAACGCAAATAACAAGCATGTTTTTGATTAATTAATCGATTTGACTTAAATATGGTAATCATATATTAAATTGTCCAAAACGTAAAACTCATTACTACCGGAATTTTGTTATTAAAACAATTACTTATCAGGATAAACAAAACCAAAAATAAGTGACTGCTTCATGTTGTATAAAGATAACAAAAAAATGATTATTCTTAAACTTTTGACATGCAAGTTCCAAAAAAAAAAAAAAACTGACTACAAAATTGCAAATATGTACTACTAGGTATATTGTATGATTAATCATCAATCTTGTAAGCTATCAAAAACGTTCGGCGGACAAAAAGTTGGTAATCTAACGAGCTCGATCGGCGCGGGCGCATCCCAAGATTAATATTCAAATCGTTCAGCCGATAATTTTACAAATTCGCCTCAACGATCGGGTGTGGGCCTATAATACACATTAATATCGCCGACTTTACATGTCAAACTGCCAATTCACTTGTTTTTATCTTTATTTTGTACTAATTTGTAAGCAGAAAGTCGATTTTAAAGAAATTTTTCAACGTCGGAGTTTTGTCGTCTCGTTTGTTTGCGTCGGCTTTAATTAGATGTGTCTTCTTGTAATTATGGAAGTGTTGAGAAATTATGAATTGTATCTATTAATTTTAAAATTTTAGTTAGTGAAGTTTAAGTTAGTTCAGTCATTGATAGGGTCACACCTTTTTTTTAAACGTCTCTCGTTATTTCCATTAGCAATCATTCTGGTAATCATGGCTGGTAACACATTTTTATCTGTTAAAACTTTAATAAATAAAAAAGGCTGTGAGCTGTGTGAACTAGTTCCAATAACCGATACAAAACCTGTTTTCCAACAATAATGTTAATCTCCATTTCTAATTTAATTTAAAAAGAGTCGTAAGTAATTGTCTAAACTAAAGGTCGTCTATAAAACCTATGTCAAAATATTACTCATGTGACCACACATCCGACAGGACATTTATATATTTTTGACATTTACATGACCGTCGAAAGTTAATTAAAATATTTAATGAGAAGCTCGCTCTGTTAGTGGGAGCCGATGACATAAACGAATGATATTAAATTAACGACACACAAAGGTGGGCGTAATCAGTTTTGTTCCGATGTTTGGTGATGGCGAATTTAAAAAAAAAGCCATGTCTATTTAAGGAGATTTATAAGATGATTTAAAAGTGTATAATATTGTCGTTGACTACTGTGACAAACTATGTAGGTATCTAAAACTACCTAATGGGTTTTGTTCGTACACGATAACAACATGTAAGTGACTTACAAATCGTTACCTCGCAAAAGGGCACAACAATTTTAAACCAAAAAAAAAATACAGCTCGATCTCTAAAAGTCCACTCATAGAAAGTCGTGAGTGCACAGTCACGGCGTATTATCGCACCGACTAAATCTACGGGTCTACTGAACATTACAATCTTACATGCTGCTCGCTTTATTAAGGCACTTGAAAAAAGCAGTTCATCAGATGGTCAGAAGATAGCGGTGAAAGGGACCCGTTAGAATAATAGCCACTAGGAAATCTCCACCTAGTTTCATTGCTGTGACCATGTATCTGGATCAATTTATGGTACCAGTTTTGACGGCTCAAATTTTTGCCATTGACCTTTCAGTTGATTTATAACATTGCACCGTTTACACGTTTAATTGGCTAAATGATTAAGTATTTAAATACATTTGTTAATAAATGTAGCAATTGATTTGCGTAACGAATGTTTGGAGTGTCGGAGCTAAATATTGATTTAGTGAAGCCGGTTAGAATAGCAACGTTATAAAATAGAGACCCAGAAGCGTTCATAGAATATATTAAAACATGTGGAAAACATTTATTTCTATTCGTTTAATGAGACAATTAAAACAGGCAATAGACGCGAATTTAGGCATGATGTCACGATACACGATTAAAGATGGCTGAATTGAATTTATTTATGATTTTACTTGCGAAATAATACAGTTAGATAACAGTAACTATTTATTATAATAATAGAGAGTCACACACATTTATAAAACATATTAGGTTAAAATTTCGTTTTAGACCTAAGCTGAGGTTTAGTCAGGAACTGAAAATGACAGTTAAACAATTGACACAATGATGCGATAAATTTATAAATAATTCATTAAAGACTAATAACCTACGCTAATCATCTTAATCAAAATATTTTTATTAGGTGCAATATGGTCAGGACATAAATTAAAATGAACGACCAAACGTTTACATCAATTTGACGTTTATGGCAGAATAACACTAAATTATAAAATGTCAATTGATGCAAATCATTTAATTATAAACTTTTTTTTTAACAGAATAAACAAATGCTTGATATAACAATTAAATAGCTATACGTGAACTGAATATGTAAAGATGTTTAAAATACATAGATAATAGAAAATAACACTGATTAATGGCCGTTCTTAGGGCGGTGCCAAACTTCATCCCCATTTGCGTCTACATCTCTATTTCGCCGTTCGTCGACTCATTTAAAAGGATAACACTACGATTTTGATTAATGATCACCAAACCTTTTTGGTACCTGCTTGTCGGCGACTCATATAAAAAAGTGACCAGGGTTTACCATTATTATATAAAAGAAAACAATAAAATTTATGCTTATTTGCGTTAATGTCTCTATTAATCTTAGTGACATGTGCACCTTATTCTTTTTTTTAATAATATTCATTTTGGATTTACCGCCACAGCTGTTTTGTTTCATTTGCATTTTTATATTTCCGTTTGATATACAGTTTTCATATTTTATTTTATAAATCATAACTTTTCTTTTTTTGACTTTTGATTATAGTTTATTTAATTAAATAGTGTTCCCGAAAATTCGCTAATATTTTTAGTTTACGAGTGCAAAATACATATCTGTCAGTGAACCTTTCTTTATAATGAACGAATACAGAATTCATGTTTATGGTTACTATGAAGACCTCTTTTTGTTTTTATTTTGTTACATAAGTAGGTAGGTATCGTGAACAAAAACCCGTAAATTCTTATTAGTGAATTCTTGCACAGATGTAATAGGTAGTATACCAGAAAATATCGGGTCGAAAAACAACACATTTGAATCCCGTTGCACTCAGTTATTTACACATACAATTTATTGAAATACTAAACAGTTATCAAAACTCACCGATAATGTTTGCGCGGCAAAAACGTTTCCAAAGGGAGTTTCCAAACAATCCATAAATTAGTCACTCAATCCGGTTGCTAACTCCTAGTCATGAGCACTGATTATAAAAATATTTTTATCATACACTACAAACGTACCAAAATAAATGCGAAAATAATGGAAAATAATAATATCACCTCTTTTTTATCATATTTGTTTAGTTTTATTGTCTTTTAGGCACTTTAGGTATAGTTTATTTTTTATTTACATCTTCCAGTCATGGAATGTATTTTCGTTCCGTCTAGTCTGAATTGCAAAACGTCCAATGACTTTTTATTCATTCCGTTACCCCTCGAGCAGATTTCCAACGAGCCGTATCTAATTGTGACCATCATAAACGCTCCTTGAGACCGGGCATGTCACAAATCAATCGTCAAATTGGGCTGACTCCAATACCGGGGAAACACTGAAGTTCAAGTTCGCGCAAAATTTAAGTTCAAGTTCGCGCAAAATTTAAGTTCAACGTTAAACACTGTCACATGTAGACGCGGCGTCACAACACTAATGTCTTTATCGTACATAAATAAAACTGTCAAGTATTTCACGAAAATTACATCGGTCGGCGTATAATGAACGTCTGAACCCGCATTGAGCTAGCTGTCAAATCTACGAGCCGTCATAGTCCGCTGCCATGAGTGGGCCCGCACACAGGCGCGCGTGCACGTGTGTCGATGGTCACCAACACACTGACAGCCTCCAGCGGAGCGCGAACGTACGGGCACGCGCACACACGTAGCTCGTGATTCATACATGGAGCCGCGTCTGTGTTGTGGCGGGTGGGAGTGCGAACATGCAGCGTGCTTTTAACGCGGCCAGACGAAATGATGCCTAACTGCAGAACGGAGTTAGGACTGTATCGGTTTTATAAAATGGCTGGTTATGCGCGTCTATGTGGCCGATCACATGTGAGATTAGCCGAATGCGTGCGAATGCATGTAGCGCAGCGGCTCGTATGGGCGGGAAACGCTACGAAGAGATGCGCCGCTGTCGCTATGATTTGAATCGAGCAAATCATTTCTGTTTGACACTTTTAATTGTGTTCCATGTTGCGCACATCGCGCTTTTTATATACAGAGCTTTTCTTTTAAGTAGGTATAGAGTTTTTGACAATAACCCAAACGTATAAAAATAAAGTGTCTACGAATTAAGAATTACACGGCCACCCTAATTTGCACATCAGCAAACAGTTGTTGTTTTTATTATGCAACAGTTCTGTACTTGTTTTGTATGCAAACCTTTGCTGTTGAATTTGATGTTTAATACCAGTTTCCTTGTTCGTTTTATAACCGGCGATATACAAACGGTTTTTGAATGTTCGCATCTAGGTACCTACCTACTTGAAATGCTGTTAAAAATTCCGTTTTATCTTTATTCACATTTGTGAATGATCCGATTTAACAATAACAGGTCCTTAAACGTGTTTCAATCATAAGAGAATATACATACCAACATCAATTGAATTGATTTCATTTATTGTAAAGTCACCTCAGACCAAGCGAGACAGAAAACTTTGATTTTCAGCTGTCGTACCACTACACGCTCAAACACTCAGTTCACGTCTTCGCGCAAAATTGAATTACGACTTTATGTTAATTCATGTTGAACTGATAATCGCCTGGCGAACACGTGACAAAACAAACAATCACTTCACACACACACGCGCACATAATTCGCAATTTGAATTTCGTACATATTTCCTTAGGTTCCATGCGGCCAGGAATTCTTTCTTACCTGCAACAAAAAAGAAAACGGTCAGTTAAAAATGGAACGTTATACGTTTATCTTGTTCTGTTTTTGAATAATTTGACTTAATGAAGGTGATTTAAACTGATATTGAGCTTCGTAGAAAATTTTACTGTTATTCAACTCTAGCATTTTATAAGCAAAACTGTGACTCTGCCAAACAAAGTATAAAAAACATTTTGTGTAAAATGTGTTTAAATATACAGGCAAATTAAAATACTTCTATTACATTTTTTTTCGATCGATAAATCATAAAATCAGTCCAAAAATACACGCTCAAAATGATCTCTGCAAAACATGATTAGTGTGATCAATGCAAATAACTATAGTTTAATAACCAATTTGTTATGTTCACCAAAGCCACCAATTATGTAGATATCTACAGTTTATAACGCCATTAAATAAAACAGATTACATTTGCATTTTAAAAAGCTCATAATTTTAATATTACACACTTAAAAATGCAAATAATTTTCACTTCAAAACCAACATTGCTTTCCACACTATAATTAAATGGGATAAACTGTAATCATATTTAAAGATAATTATTAATAAATTAATTAATTATAATTTATTATTAACCCATTAAACGTACAATCCACTTACTATTAAGTAAGATACAACTGTTTATTCGAATATAGAACAATGTCTTTATTCATAGTGCATTCTTATCAGGAATCAAGGAAAAATATTTTCAAAAAGTCGTTGGCTTTTGTTATCGTTGACCTATGGCAATGTTTTATCATTGCGGCTGCGATATGACCACAGGGTCAGGAGTAGAGTAGGCAGATAAGTAGGTCAGTGCAACAGAGCTAAGTATAAAGATTTGGTATTGTGGTCAAGTTCAGTTTTATCTGTCTTCATAATATATATTAAAAAAAATGAGTAGTAGCAGTTGTAGTTTTTATGTTGCTTAAATTATATTGATGTTAAATATTTTTGCAAATTATATTCTTAATGATATCTCGGTGACCTATTTGATTTGGCGATAAAAAACGTCTTTATCTAATTACAAGCAAATTACAATGGTTAATATACATTTGATATATTCATTTATTAAATATACCGACGGCTTCGTACCTTATATTTATTTTATAAATTTTACCCGTGATATTTTTTTGTTGAAGTAACTTAAGTTTTAGTAAAACATAAGTTTAATTAATCCCTGATACAATTTCTTGTAAAGCTTGTCTGATGATTAGCACTCACAAAGTCTAGCATTATTGCTACAAACAAACACAACACGTTATTTATTTCACTTACTTTTTATATCATAAAGCAAAAAAATAATTAATTACTTTGAATCTAAATTACGAACCTTTAACACTAACTGAGATATTATTTGCAATAAATTATTGAAAAAAAAAATACATGCACTCATATTTATCGGTCTTAAGTTAATTAAAACGATAAAAGAATAGAATAAATTAGTTGTATGCAATTCGTAAACAAAAGTTGAAGCGAATAGATTAATGAAAAATAAATATTTTATTGCATTTCCTTTGCGTATGAGTGAGTTTAAAAATAAACACTTTGATAAAGTCTGTAAACACTGAGGTGAACGGTTTCTTTGGAATTTATGTGAGACGAAATTGTTTACCTAATGAAATTACGTAGAACGTATTTTACGCAGCTTTTTTCAAACGACTGGCGTTTTAGATAACGCGGCCTTCCTTAGAAAACTTTGCATTTTCCCAAGCGCCCGAACACCGAATACCGCGCTGTTGTACTAGGACATCAGGAGTCAATTAAAGCTTTGTCCGTAGGCCCTAGGTACGAGCGCGGGGTGTAAAAATAAAGTAAGTACGTCGATTTTAAAATTAAAAATACTCGTTTCAATTATATTATTTAAAGAAAATAATTATATCTAAGGATGATACGGATTGTACTTGTTGCAAAATTGAACTAAAATGGCTACTAGATATAGGATTGAGAGTTGTATTTTGATTTTTAAATACCGTCATATTTACGTCACTCGTCCTCTCTGGTACCAACCTATGCAAAGAACAGTATTTTTTTTTTAATAACCGTGTCCTTAACAATTATGATGATTGTACCTTACCGAAACTTATTAAGAACTAGAACTGGTCGAATTATACAACTTCATTAATTTGCTTTCACCACGCCTCTATTGTAACACAAATCGTGGAAACTGACATCAAGAGCCAACAAAACACAAGCAATTCACTTTAATGAAGACGTTAAAATTTTCACGAGCCCTACATGATGTATCTACCGTGAAATTTTAGAAAAATAACACCCGACAACTTTTGGAACGCCCTCAGAGAATTATTACATTAATATATTTACCAAACACGCTCCTATTATTACGTTTTCATGTACTCGTTTGCGCATAAATTAAAAAAGTTGTCACTTTTTCTTTTGTCCCAACCCTTATTTGGTATTCATATTTGATACTTTGAAAATACAAAGGGACCACGCATTTTGAAACGAAAACACACGAGAAAAACCTGTTTTACCAACAGACTATGCTAAAGATACAAATTGTGAAAGAGGCAATCGTTCATACGATGTTTCTTTATCTACAGAAACGTCACCGGCCCACTGTGGACTCTCACGCTGAAGCAATAAGCGTCCTATTCTAATAAAGTCCCAGCGATCACTTCAATTATGGTCATATTGAATGAAATATGAGTTAAGTGAGGGATATCAAAGGGCGACGCGAGGCTGTTTATGAAATGTGAACTTTGAAATATGTACTGCAATAATGCACCCTTTTTTAATTTGTACCAAACTATGAACCGTAGCGACATGGGGTCTCAAAAGTATGTTGGGCCGGTTTTTTTGTCCATCGATCGATATTTCGCTCACAACTATGTACCTATTATTGGATAATTTGTGACTATTTCGTTCGGAATTTTCGTGTTTCTTATTGCTTCCGCAACGAATTTCGTGCGACCCAAAAGTCGAAATGATTGAACCTATCAGGCATTCGCCGGCAGCGGCCGACTCCAATTTAGTTTTTCGGATTAGATACGGCGAACATAATAACATAATTGCTCTAATAACAGACCATACGGCGGTGCTCGCCGTGCCTTACAATTCACTTTCCAAATTGGTTTATTTTTTTTACCTCTGCTCTGTCTAAAACTATTATGATTTATTATCAAATTTTCGTGCAGGCAAATTACGGGCTCGTTTTTCGTGAATGACTCTGTCTCTTTCTAGTACTGCGGTTCTTGAAGTACCAGACAGGGACACCACCAAAGCTATTGTGTTTCCTTGAAAGCCTTGCGGCGTTATATGCTTGAGACCTGTGGATGGAATGATTTACGAAGCCATTTCTAATTTACCCTGTACAATAATTAGTTGGATTAACATGTTCAGCTGATATTTTTCAACGTCACCGAGCTTATTAAAACTCCAAAATATTAATTAAAAATTCTTGCTATTCCGGAAGCTAACTCCATTTCAAAAAAGGTTTCGTCTTCATTAACAGTTCGTGGGTATAACGTTCCTGATTACTATTATTAGGATTAGACAATTTATTTGTATGGAACATGTGCAACTAAACACGAAATATGAACGATGAATTATTTCGAAATGAAATTCAACATTTTGTGCAAATGTTTAGTAGAAACTAAGCTAACAGGAGTACCTACAGCCGTCTGAAATGGTGCAACCGACAAATGTTCATGACATAGCGGTTGCATTAAACATGAGACCTGCCACCGAGCTATATTTACATATAAAAAACTTACTTTCCACATTTCTACAGTGAATGCTATAAATATAAAACATTCAATAACCGGTCTTGAGACCGTTAAGTCATTTGAAACAATTATGAGTACCAATGTCACGTAAAATTGATCACTTCTTTTATTGTACACAAAAAGTTTTTAAAATGAACTTACTACAAATCAATTGCTTTGAATGTTTTAGGGTTGGTCCCAGGATTATCATGAAAAAACAAACCCTTTGTTTTTATAAATTACTTAATATTTTTACTTATACATACAAAATATTATTTAAGTACTTGATGGTGTTTGATAAAAAGTGAGTTGTATTAAAATATGAATTGCTTAAGCCTCAGGAGGATCCTATCAAATTACGTAAAGAAGCACAAGTTTAATACTCATTTAATAAGAATAAAATATTGGTATAGCCAACTACATTTATTTTTGTATTTACACGACGAGTATTTACGCCTTTCAGGGCTGGCACACGACAAAAGTTGATGTTTTTCTTCAATGGCATGTATTTTTTAGCTATTGCAAAAATTCACTGTTTTCAATGGTTTAAGTAAATGGTATTTTTGTTGGAGTATTTACTTATGTTTTTTATTCTTAAATATTAATTTCAAATTCTTACTATTCTGGAAGCTGAATGACTGCTATTTAAGTACCTACTTTTTTATTCTGCTTTTTTAGCATCTGAACATTTGCCTAAGTTTTCCCATAAATTACAAGAAAAGCTCAAATCACTGAACATTGAGCTTTCAGTAATCATTTAGGCCCTCGCAACGTCTCAACTATAAACGCTATGTACTATTTATGTGCGAAATAGTTGTGTATATAAATAAAACTTATCCCACAACTCGGTGTGTTCATGAATATTCGGTTGGGGGCGCCACCTCTGCGAGATATCGCGCGTGGTGAAGCGGAAGAGACCTCCGACAAAGGACTGTGACAATGAGCCCGGCTCGCTTAGGGCTGATGGCACATCATAATGCCAATATTTGCATTCTTCTTTTGTTCTATTCAATACCCAGCAAAAATATGTGACACGGGCTTAGTCGTGTCTTTTTATTAATATGACAAACGTGAATAGAAATTATTATGTTGTGTATACGAGTGATATTAAAAATGCATGACTAAAAAACGTGTAGCCAAAATTTCAATGCATAATTTTGTGATATTTAATTCGGAATCAAAACGTTATGCATAAGTGTGTTGGTAAATAAAAGGACGGTTGTGTCGTACAACCCTGCGCTGGTTGGCGCGGGCGTCCAACACCGGCGGCCCGGACACGTTTCAGGATCATGAATTATGGCGCAAGCCGATGTGACTTTTCAATTTGAAATCATCAACCTGGAATTAATTTCATTTTTGAACCCCATTATTTCTGTTATCTACGCGCGAATCGCACAATATGCGAGTTTCGCATTATTGCCGTTTCGACAAAAATATTTCGTGGCAACGCGGTCCACTGATATTGGTAATTTAATTTTGTACAAACCCTTTTGTTTTAATGTGGCCGGATTATTGTGAAACTGCAGTGTGCAAACCGCAGACGATCGGTTAGCAAAGTTTGTGTTCAATAAATGAAGAGTAATTTAATTTTATTTGAATATTTCAACGATAGAGTTCTACATGTTGCACATGACACACACAATGACGTCGTTTCAGAATTTCAGGAATAGTTGTACCACACCGACATTCACAGACATAAATAAACTGGTTTGTTATAGGTAGACAAACTAATGGTGATATGAATAAATTACGTAGAAAACAAAACTAAATCTATCATTAAGCCAAAAAATAGTGTTCCGGACCCTCTCAGAATTCATTTGTAAAACACAAATCTGTCACTGGAGGCGGTGGTAGTCGAGATTCTGTAGGCGCGACTCTTCATAGGCGACACCAGTCACTTCCCAGCGGCCCGTTGACGAAAAACGAACCGAAATAGATATAACACCAATAAATTAGAAAATAAAGCTTCAGTTTTATTTCTGTGAAGCGACGACTTTTTATTGTGATTATCGGGGGTGTTCAAAAAAATTCTTCTCACATCTCAGCCTGAAGGTCGACGACCCGAAATTTTTCCTACGGTTCATTGGATGTTTAATTTAAATTATTGAAGTGAGTCAACGTTACGAATTAGATTTTTTGTCCAACACTCTAATATTGCCGAGTTTTTGTCGCGTATTTTTACTAACGCACGTAGATAAGCACCCACACAATAAATTCGTTCTAATGAATGGCTGTAGTGTAAAGTAAGTTAGTGTTCATTGTCAGCTAAATTATTACAAACATTTACAGTTGGTTAATTTTGTTTGAAACGCGTGATCATAATATTAATCTGATCCACAAAATTGAACAAACATACACAGTATTGGTAAACAAGTTCTCAATGTCGAATCGGTCTACGTTTGCCAGATTCAAAATGTAAACAGGAATGGCTGCAATACGTACAATTTTAAAATAAATGGCTAAGACAACAAGCATTACGAAGATACATCCGAAGCGTTACTCCAAAAACTCGCTCAAATCCCAAAAGAGGGACCTTATAACAAAGCTAATATTAGACAATCATTTCCTGTCAAAAGGGAGGCGTGCGCCCTCCCCCGACAGATCGGGGGACAGAGGGGGAGGGAAAATACCTCCTCGTCTCACCAGATTTCGCAGTCGCCGTGTTCCAGTGTGAATCTGAATTCTTATTTTTTGCTGTTACAGTGATGAATGGATTTTTAATATCCACTCGCAGCTGTCCCAAACTTAGTGGTTTCTTTGATGAAAAATGTTAGTAAACAGAACTTTTTGTTATCTATCACTGTTTTACATCGAGTGCTGTACTTACACGTTGTATCGGATGTTTAAAAAACATTGGAAAAATAAATGTCGCCGTCATGTCGAAAGTATAGTATGGACAGGCAACAAGACATCAGCATCCAGACGTCTCAATACTCGACGAGGCTTACGGTCGGCAAAAAACTTGGCGGTGGCTCTCACGGCACGACTCTATTACGAGTCGGCCGCGAATAAATAAAACATGACGGGCCCTTCTCACGTACACACATATGTACATATTGTTTATGTATGTGTTGCGGATGTTAACTGATCTTGATTCGGCGTATGTGATTTGAGACGCTTTCACCGCGAGCTTTGGAAATCTTCGGATAACTGGCGCAATTATTTTCTATATAGAGACCGTTACAACTGCTGCACTTGTTAAGTCGCATGATCCAATCATCTTAACGACTGGCTGTGAGATGTGACCTTAAATGTGCTACTTCGCAACTAGACCAATTTGCTGAAGAAGTAACATCTTCAGCAAATTGGTCAGCAAATGCATGAAAGGCGCCAGAATATAAACAGGGTACGTCTACAAATCTAAATTTTAATCACGTTTAATTGGAACAATTGAAGTCATCATTTTGTAAGATGAATATAAAATATTGTTACACAAAAAGTCGTTAACGCAGTGCCAGCTAAAACTAATAAAACTAAATAACAATCGCTGCAATGCAGACAGAGTTTTAACTTTACGACTGTTTAATAGTGTGACATTTATTGTGAGCCACAGCAGTCAAGCTCCCACGAATTGACAATAAAGCTTTACAAAAGATCAGGAGAAATAAAATAGTCTAAATAAAAAAGTGTAAAATATTGGAGAAGCAAGAGCTGGTACCGTGGAACAAAAAACTCTAAATAATCGATCGATTGATGAATTATAATAACAGGTTTTGAAATATCAAAGTCCTGTGGTGGTCCATGCAACACCGTGTGTGGCATAAACGCATAGGTCGGCTAATAGCTAGACCACTCTTGCGCAGTCGACAATAAAAACATGCACGCGTATGGACGCTACATTAACGCGCTCGCCATAGTTGGCACCATACAAACTCCGCCCGCTGGCAACCAGAGCGCATCACAAAATATCAATAGTGATGGATAGCATACGTCATTTTCTGTCGATAAAACACTACAACTTAATCAACAGCGTTTCAACAACTTTTAAAACCGCATTGTTGTCAATAAAATCGACATTCTTGCAATTAGTAGACAACTTTTTTCTTGTTGCAAACTAATTGTAAAATGAAAAATCAATCATCGTCACGACAAGTGCTGAAATGATTAATAACTCAATTCGTTAAATGTACTGTGACACGCTACAAGCCGACACAAATCAAAAGTTCCACGCTAGTAAACCAAGGTGTTTCTCGTGCAATGACAGTGGGGAGTGATTCGAAAAGAAACCAAGAACACTACTGTTGGTCGAAGAATCAGATTAATTGTCCTCGCGGCTTAAGAATGTAAGCGACGATTAATGGTGGTTGATGAAGTGAAAGAATGCTATTAAACAGAAGTATGCATTGATAATTCGATGCAGGTGCAAATTAACGATAAATTAAGTTAGTAACATAGTTATGTGTTCAAGTTACGGTTACGTATGACAGATATATGACGGCTTTCTATCGCCAGTAGTTGGTACTGACGGGAGTGGATCGACAAAAGTATGACACGTCACTATGCACCTCGGTTACGATACGCTACATTTTAGTCATCATAGCGGAGTTCTCCTTCTATTATTGTTTTTCGAATTTCGGCTTCAAGACAGATGGTAACAGCGGCGGGGAATTTGTATTACAATGGCCGCCACAATCCCACCAATGATCGCTGGCACGGAGCTAACGCGGCTGTTCCTTTGCTTCAGTCTACTTGGCACTCAATAACTTTCGTTGGGTACCAGCGTCGCGAGTGGCAGGATAATTTGTGAGTTTGCCACTACTATGTTGATAATTGATTAGATCTTGTTGCTAAAATATTTTATGTTAGATGACTCAAGAGACTATGTTTCCTTCAAAGCTGCTGAAAAGCCAATGGCTGTTACCAAGTGACAAATGAGAATATTGTCAAGCATGTTAACAAGATATTTACAAAAGTAAATTTTCACTTCAATTCAGTCATTTCAGTGTTCCACGATGTCATTAATCTTTCTTAAAACGAAACACCTGAAAACCCTACAGAAGAAGTGCACCCAAACAAGAAGTTTCAAAACAGTAGTCGAAGCGATCCATTAAGCGTACAACGAAGGATCTGTTATGACAGCAGCATCCAAGTGGTGGCACAATGTGTCGAAATTGGATGTGGCGCTCTACGACGAATATTTATTTATTTATAACATTGAGGGGCTGTAAATTAGCAGTGAATTTACGGCCAGGCGGAGGAGTGATCGCGCGCAGTTATTTTCGGCGCATGCGCGTGATTTAAACAGTTCCCGGTGTTCTGCCGTTAGAAATTGAAACCGAATGAAGAATCATTATGAGGGAAGTGAAACTCTACGCTTTAGTGTCATTCGTTAAGCCAATTAGAATATGATAATCATATCGGCTCAACATTGGTGGTCGCCGAATTTGAATTTGAAAACATTTATCACAGTTTTGTAGTCCCCATTTGTCATCTGCTACAGTAATTGATTTCAAGACGCAAAATGCTCTGGATGTAATTTATGTTGTTTCCGAGCTTTCTAGAATTTATTAAAATAATGGACTATATTTCATTATTTCATTAGCCTAGTCTATTAACCCAACCGCAGGAAGTTACATATCAGCTGGACTTCGAGTGATTATTTATTCTGCGACTACCTGTCGAGCTGGCTGATCAAGATTTACCCAAAATAGAAGATCGGCAGACACTTAGTCATCGCTTGGATTCCGGTGTTTATATTCTTCAACAAACTTGTTACGCCTTCTATGGATACTGGTTTCCCTTGAATATGTTTATGAATTCTCACATTCACTGTTATGAAAATCTATTCTAAGTGTATTACAACAAAGAATTGATACTTTATTTTAGTCTACACTATTCTGAACCTCCCAGTTATAGACTCTACAGTGCCATTTATAAAGACCTTAAACAAAATACTGGCTAGCCAATCAATGGATAAAGTAATTACAGTGAAGCTGCACTAATCGGTTTAACGTTTATACCAAACTGTAAACCAGATAACAGATCACAAAATGACTTCATTGTATCTAAGTCACGAAAACAACATATCTGAGTCCACTTAATATCATCCGACGAACGTGACCCCAATCCTTCCGAATTTGGACCTTTCGCAACGTTAGTAACTGCCGCTACGAAATATAATCTTAATGATCGGTTAAGTATATATAAAACGTTTAGCATCGTAATATAGAACTGAGAAGCTTTGTATATCGTCGTAAATATGGTCGATAATCCTATTTTAGTTTTCGTTATCATCGATCGCATGCTCTCAATTTTTAAGTTCAGCTTTGGCGAACGTAATCTCTTCCTCCTCATTTTTATATTGCTTATAAATTTTTAAACAGACACGGTCACCAACATTATTCCTAACATTTAGGACGGGATATTGAAGATGTTTACAATTTATTTTCAGTTTTCGATGTTTATCCATGTTTATATCGTGTGCAACTGTGCCGAAATATCGGAAACTCAAAATAAATTGTAAACTAGGTAAATATCCCATCTTAAATCTTTGCTTTCCATTATCTTTATCTTCATGTTTGCTGTTGATAATAAAAAACCCTTCTATATTAATTTCAGGTGTATCTAATCTAATGATGTCTAGCTTGGGCTTCACCTGTACAGGTGTTTCCATGATTAACTAAGTATATCAATGTGAATAATGCGTCGTAATTTTCCTGTAACTGACTTTCTTGCATGTTCGTACTGAATATTAAAAACGGTGTAAAGTTGCTTTTTTAGTAACACATTGTTTCTAATACGTTCAGGTTCAAGCCCATAATTTTGTTGTGTTGGCGAATTAACAATGACAGTAACTCAAGATGTATCTGTAATAAACTGTGACAATTAGTTGAATAGGGCTGACCCATAAAGTAGACCTTAAAAATTGTCGTACAACTCACCAACACTTGCATTTATATGTTAAATTAGCTACAAGAAGTTGTAAAACGTTTCTCTAACCTTTGCAAACAGTCCCATTACTCCTTCTTTACGATAACGATCGTATAGAATGGTATAATCGTAAATGTACATCATTGGCCGGGCAAAAACTGGATATATGAGGGACGGGCAATGTAAATAGAACTATTAAAGAATATCGCTTGACGGTGGCAACCATGTTGTCAATGACAGTTTAATGTTTCCTAAAACCATTCCAAACAATAAGCACTTCATTTAAACTTATGCGGTACTCGTTATAAATGACAAATGATTAAAAAACTCTTGGTAATTGATGGGTAAACGTACGAATTAATAGTAATAGCAATCGATAATGATATATAGCCCGCGAACAAATGTTTGACGGGTAGATTAGCCTCTGAACGCGGTTTTGTACTGCCATATGATAATGTAGCACCTGCTTATTGGGAACTGGCTTTTGTTGCGGTTTTTCTCGCGTTCGTTTACTGGATCAATAAAAAAGGATTATTCCTACATTTTGCTCTTTCAAAACGTTCTGCACTTTTTCAGGAGTATTTTATGAGTTCGATTTTATTTATTAAGAATCGTTTTGATAAATCTTTGCTTCATCATTTGGATATTAATTAATCCAGAAAACTAACTTAATAACATGAAAGCTGGCTTTTTTTTTAGCAAAACATTTCTTAATATCCTACATTGATAAGTACATGCACAATTTTGTCGTCGAAACGACAAATAAATTGCAAAAGGTTGTTTGTTTTCTATATTTTTACATTTGCTTAGATTCTAATCGGGACACCTTGCTTAAAGGTCAATACGTTTCTTTGTTTCACTGAACCTTCAACTTTATAAATGTCGAGGAGATTCTCTATGCACAAGAATAGTGCATCTTAGTGACATTTACATTGAAATCAAATCGGTAGTGCATCATAAGTGGAAATATAATATAGAATCATTATTTAAAGATAAGAATGATTGAATATTTGTATTTCTTGTTATTGATGAACGTCTAGATGTGAATCAGAGTCAAAGCAAAAATAGGTATAACTTGTGACTTGGATAAAAAAGTTTTAGATGATGAAAATGCTTTTGGGAAATTCAGTCTTTCCGACTTTCATTATCAAAAATGTGTGTTTAACAGAAATTCGATTCACCAAAAAGTCATTGTACTTGTAAACACAAAAGAATATTCTAGCAAATTCTAGAGCGAGGCGCGAACACGCCGGGCCGGTGACATGCTATCGGCCACGTTCGTACGACATAAATCACCGACGCCGCTTGTTTTACCAATAAAATTGATTCTTTCGCGAATCGCGAGCCGAATGAACGTAAACTTTTCGAATTTTATATTTTTGAATTTAGATACGTATTTTCTTTTTCTTTTCTTTATTTTTTTCCGCGATGACTTTGATAGATAGTGGACGTAATTTGCGTTTATTTTTTAGGTTTTTTTGATTTGATCGGGAAATTAATTTTATTTACGATAGCCCAGAGAAAACAATGATTAGTCTGAGCGTTCTACGGATTCCTAATTCAATTTAAGTTTAACGCTAGCTTGGCTTAAGTTTCTTTAGACGCGAAGAACGATGAGCACAATTTTGGCAACGGTTACATTCAATATTAAAAGTTAATTAATCAAGTACAAAGTGGGCGAGATTAAATTCGATTCTGTTATACGGTTGAACGACATTGTGACAAAAAGTAGCTATATTTCATCAACGGATCATCAAATATATCTCGTATAAAAACGATGACTTAAAAAACTTGTTTTTGAAATTGCGAATTATACCCGAACCGATAAATCAATGGTACAGATTCGATATCAATGGTGTTGCCCCATAAAACGGGCGCCATTTATCAGTTGTACATAAAAGTGCACGCGTGCCCACCATTGATCAACGAAAAACGTATCATTGACAATATATCCCTTATTTTCAATAATGATATATTACTATCCGATATAAATAATGCATTGATGCTAATAAACGACTGAATATCGGTTAATAGAATATTAAAGCGCCATAGATCAAATCACGTCTTTGTCTGCATTATATCTGCATACATAATGACTGTGGTTATCGGTTTTACGCTCGTTTTAAGGTTTGATGACAGTTTTTTTTATGTTTTTGAAAGGGTTGTGCATTTGACCTATTCAAAAAAAAAACAAAATTTTGCGAGCAATAATCAAAAGATAAATCACAAGAGTTCAATGAAAAAACAAGATTAATTTATGTCTCTGATTTTATGAAACAGAAAAGAAAAGGTCGTTCATCTCCTAAACATTACTTAAACATCAAGACGTAATGCAGCCGCCACACAAACTTTTACATTCCTAACCCTCCAAGTGCGACAGGGCCCGTTTGCCCTAACGATACAAGAGTCAAGACACAGTTAGCGCAGAATGTTTTCTACATAGTCCAGTGGTATGGGCTTTATTATTTATTATACGGAAAACAGAACAAACTAACCAAAAGTGTCCACGGTACGGAAGCAGCGGGACGCAACAAAACAGAATGGAATAAAGAAAATAGAATGACGCGTGTTGGAACAGAGCAGCCGTGGAGTAGCTTTAGTGGGAATATGTTTACTTTGTTTTGTTACATTTTTCTGTGAAGTAGTGTTTTTTTGATTACGCGGAGAGTGTTAAAACTTTTGTTTATTAAAGATGAATTAATTGGGGTAATTAAAATCCTGAATAATTACACAACATTGGTGGATAAAGACACGAAACTTATTTCTAATTTAACGTGTCTACAGGTCCATAGTTTCTGTATAAAGTGTGAGCGAGACAGTAATATCTGAAAAGGAAAGCGTGACAGGAAAACGAGGCAAAAAGAGTGGCATGTACTCGCCTCAGCAGCGCTGTGTGAAACCTCTGGGGACTTGGCAGAACTCACGTCGTACGTAGCAAATACGTAGACAATTATCACGGTAAATCAAGTTTTCCTCGTATGCATTTACACTCAGATTAGATAAGACCTTTGTCTCAAAACATTCGTAAAATATAACCAGCAGTTAAAGTATTTCGTGTCGGCGGATAAATAGTTTTAATAAGTAATTTTATTTGATACAAATAGTCTGAAACACAAACTCTATAAATATTGTAAAATATATTGCTGTGAAACCTATTCGTTTTTATTCAATGTTATTTTAATGCCTGTCAAGAGTCGCCGTTGGTGTAAATTGATACCTTTCTGGTAAATGTTTTGATTCATGATACTATTTTTAGATAAAATAGCGATGTTTAATGTGGTGTTAAAATAAAAGAAAATGTTAACCCTTAAATGCTGAGGCAAGTCCACTCGACCGGCGATCATAACGCCAAAGTTTCTCGCTCGCAGCACATATGCGGCCTTTTCTTTTATTTTTCCTCCATTTTCCATTTCCACTAAAACGAAAGCGACTTTCCACGGTGACTTTTTTCCACTGAAAAGCTGCGAGGAATTGTGGCAAAATAATAATAAAAAAAAACAATGAACGAAGAGAAATGGAAATAAAAATTTGCTTTGTCATAAATCATGAAATGCTTCCGGTTGGTTGCTTTATTACAAAGAAAGTTTGTATCAATGTTACGAAGCTTTTATTGTCCACGAGGAAATGAAGAGGCCGCTAATTGTATAGGTGCCTATTACGCTGTTTGTTTACAACATTTTTACGTCAATTTCTCACCCTGAGCATAGTTGAGCTTGTTTTGTAAACGCCGTCAATTATACGATAGAAAATGAGTACGTGGTAAATATTCAAGAGAAAGAAAATAGGCTTGTACAAATCTGCCACTATAGGGTATTGTGAGTAAAAGGAAGAGCTTAAAGCATCGCTCGACACAAATCCCAAGCGAAAAGATTCCATTAAGAAAATCAAAAAAGGTCTGTTCAGTTCACAGCCTGCGACTATTTTCATTTAGCAAAAACAACCCATAAATTGTCATCTTAACGAGATTTCTGTTTTTGCAGTATTCGCACCCTCGAGTGTTCGGATAGCAGCAGTTCGGTGACGTCCTTGTTTCGTATTGCACGGATTGTTACGTCAGCGGCTTTTGCCAAACGACGCTGGCCGGAGCATAACGATCGCTTCATCATAATTCTCGAATACTCGAACAATTAATCATCGTTCATTAGTTGATTTCATACATTGTTAATACAGTATTTATCATCGATGTGTGAAAATGTATACAAAAGTTTCAACTGAGATTTATTAAAACTTCTGCACTCAATTATTTTCTTCGTCTATCTGAGTTGTAGATACAGTACGAGTATGTGCTTTGGCACGCCAAACGGAGCATGCGTGTCAAGACATCAGACGCTGCGCGCGAGTGCGTGCAACCGCTACGGGTTATTTATTGCCTTACTGATGAATTAGTTTTGTTTATATAGCACCTTTTCATTTGAGGGTTGACTTATAAAACGCCAATGAATATCTTATTGACTTTTTATTGTTTTAATTTACATTTTATTACACAGCCATTTGGATTCGTATCGGTGAAACAATTTAATTATTTGTGCAAACCAGAATTGTAAAACTTGATTGACTTATTTAAAGAGCCTATAAAAGTCTAACTTACTAATTATACTTTTAACATGGGCAATTATTTTAAGTATTTATTATTTTCTACATAATTATATAAAGAAATAACATTTTTATTAAGCAAATACATACTAATAAATAACTGTATTGACTACAAAACAAAACTTGACTACATCTGTACTAAACATTCGCAAACTCAAAGTGGAATAAACTCGAGAATATCATAATTAAAGTGCCGTTTCAGAGTTCGGGTCCTGTCACGTGATACCGTTGCCCAAATTATCCGGGCCTCGTGTCATCTTGTCCCAATCCAATATGGCGCCGTAAATCCTCGCAGGGGGAGACGGGGCGGTGGAGGGGGTACGTCACTCAAACTTTCTCTGTACTCCGTCTTACGCTCTCTCGTCTCGGTCTAGGGGTGGGTACGGACAGACCCTCACACGTACTACATTTTTTATTTCACGCGGTCACGTCGCGATGACGGGTTGAATTGTATTTTTTTACCTTACAAATGTTGTTGAGGTTTCGAATCATTCTTTTGGTATAGGTTTGTAATGGTAGGAAAATGTTTTATCATGATTTACTACGTAGCCGTTCAATGAGCTTTTATTTAGTTTACGTATAAGCAGTTTTATTGAGTGTGTTGAGTTTATAGTGGAGTATTTTATCGTAGAATGTCGGTGCTGACGCTACAGGCCCCAGTGCGGTGGTGCGCTTCGAAGAATTCTCAGATAGAGTTTGAGCATCGGGATGAGTAATCTCTTTTGTTTTTCTAAGAACATCGCAGTCGCGCGATTATCGGCATGTTTTCCACACTCAAGCTTTTAAATAAAATTGGTTTTTATTAAACATCTGCTCGCGAACTCGGTATATTTGTAATTGAGAACATATTGTATCGATAAAAAGCTTTTTGTTATTTCACTGCTTTTATACACTTCAAAGTAATTTTTCAAATTCTAAACTGTTAATATTTGCATTATTACCAATATTAATTGTTTGTAGTTAGATACAAATATTCAAAGAAATTAGAATAACGAATAAATTGTACATTTAGTTTCCTGGCAACATTATGCATCTATCAGTATTCGTTTTGCAAACACCTACATATTTGAATATCAAATGAAATATATGAGTTACATGAAATTTATGATGGCGGCATTCTGCCTAGCTTGTCACTACAACTAGTATAAATTAACAGGCTGAATAAATATCTACCTTGGCCATTTACTTCAATACCTGTATTCAAAGAGGAAACTATTTTACTATGAATGCCTTTTCTATTTACACTGCTTGTTTATAGTCAGTTTTTTTAATCAGGAAATATTTCTTAGTATATTGTTCCATGGTGGTTCAGTATAGGAAAAACGTTGCATGTTGGTTAAAGTCGACAGAGAAAAGGTTATGTTTTACTCATTAAAGCAACTGTAATATAATAAATGGTTTGATTACATTGAACATAGCAGTGTTTTATGTAGAGTTCGATAGAAATCTTACTGAATAAAGTTGTTACTTATGAATGATATAGTATAGAGCTTTCATGAAATGTGAAAGGTTTTTTTTTGAATTTCAACTTTGTTAGAGTAGGCTTCGAGTCTAATAAGATGGCACCTGAATATAATTATTTGACATGCAGCGAACCCAGCCAGTATTAGGTCAAACTATTTCCCTTGTTAAGATTAAAGTTTAATTCACGTACTTAAATTAAAAACAGAATATAATAATTCTCTATTCTGTCTTCAATGTCAAAGTCACCTGAATTTTATATCTTACTCATATCTTATTCATTAATTGTATTTTTGGCAAGTTGAGACTGATTTACGAATTTTTTATTTAAATACGAACATTAAAAAAATAAGGGAATTGTCTATTTAATATTATCAGAGCATTTATTTCATTAGACCGTTATAGGCACTTTTGAATATCAAAAGCGAAAAGGTGAATCCACAGGCACAATGCATAATAACTTGTGTAGTACTAGACTGAGTAGTAAGTACTGAAGTTGCCCACTCTAAAGCGTAGATCTCTATGGAGAAGAATGACCAACAAACTCTATGGACACTATTCTAATCAAGTTACATATGTGGTTGCCTGCTTTCCTATGAAACAATAGGATTACTCACTAATCAAGTTATGCATAAGCACCACAGAAGCTTTTCAATAACCCACCTAATCCAATAATATTGATCAAATAGATGCCCCGTAGTAATCCCACTAATACTCGCGTGACCAACCCCTATGTGTAAGGCACAAATGAAGCTGCTAGGCATTGCTTTTCAATATACTGACCATCCATCAAGCCGTCTTAACGCCACGGGGGGCGACTATATTAGAAAACCTTCGTCAGTTGATGTCTACACCTTTCTGTTACAAAATATACGTGAACAGATGCTACGGAAGCATTGGACAAACGGCCATTGTCGTTAGTGACCGGTCAACGACCGAATTACACATCGGAATCGCCCATTTTCCTTTTCCGTGATGAATGTGACTTGAAAAAAAAACACCTTTTTCAGCTATTAAGCACTAATTAAGTTATTAAAATGTAAATTTAGACTCGGAGATGTTGAAAAAATATTTTATATTGCGGAACGGTATTAATATTGCTGTGCGTAAAATGAATTATAGTCATTGCAGTTTACACCCGTTGGATACAAATTTGCAAAAACTGGCGACATTGACCGGTCAGTGCGGACAAGGCAGCGATAGCAAACTAAATGAACGCGTGCCATTGATGGGACGTGACACAACATTTTGGGCATGCCACCGATCAAAACGGTTTGCACTTTAGTTAGAAAAAAAAGTATATCTATATATAATATTATAAGTAATAGTATAATATAAGTTATATGTCATGTAATGTGCAACAACAGAAAGCACTCTGTTGATAAACCCAATTTAAATATTATTTAATGAAAGCCTTAAAAATATGACTAGGTGTACAAAAAGTCGTAGCCGACTATACGGATTTAATCAGTTGTTTATTTGTTTTCTATGGCAAAATCAGAAAAAATTAAGAACTCGTTTTGATAAATGAGAAAAAAAAATTACATTGCGTGTTGAACCTAATCTTAGTGCAATAAGAGCCAGTTTTCAAGGTGCGAAATGTGTTTTTTTTTGGTATTAAATACCTAGAGAGAAAAGTTAGTTTAAGTATTTTCCCAATTTTTGTCTCAGTTACACTGCTACAACATGAAACTGATTATAACTTCGCATCACACAGTAACAATGATAATTGAATTGTTTAATTAACCCACTGAGTTGGTAAAAACATTTTTATGGCAACCATAAAAGTTGAGTGTGGCTATTCTCGATACTAACTAGCTCTTTGCCCACAACGCAAAGGTTTTGCCTTATTTACTGCTTACTCAGGTACTACGTTTTATAGCGTGATGATATTTTATGATCCTTGTTGGTTATAAATATGGGTCTAATTGGTAAGTATTATTGAATTATTATGCATTAGGGAATGTTGCTTTGTCTTTTGCGTTTCTCTAAGTGGTCATTGAGTAGGGTTTTAGTTTGTTGTTTTTATTTGTTTTCTTTACCAACTTTAATTTGAAATGTAAAGGGATTTTTTCAAATTTGCTAAAATAACGTTCCAAAGTTTTTATTGGAAATACTATTCAGAATTTTTATGAATCCATTCTTTTCTTTTTCATATTTCAAATGCAAAATAATCTTAATTACACTGTTTATTAAAATAGACTTTAATAATTACGTTATCAAAGATCATCTTTACAACGCCATTAATAATTTTGAAGTAACGAATTATTTTCGTGAACAAAACGCAAACCGAATAAAGGCGGGCTTGTAATTATACTAAATAATTTTATTCATTTTAAGCATTGTTTTGTATGTGCGGAAAAAATGTGTAAGAATTAGAATGCGTGAAACAAAGATTCTGTATTTCGGCAAAGTTATTTCTGTATTTAGCGTAAAAGAAAATGAGCTTTATTGGAATGTCGTAAGGGCTACGTAAAGTGTTTGGGTAAAATTGTGGATCCGTATTCTGTAGCCTGCTGCGTTTACGAGTATAACGGTATGGGATCGCGGTCGAACTGAGTTTTGGACGAAGAATTAATTATGCAAACAAAAGCTTGGGTTATTGTTTCTTCTCACAAAGCTGGACATGTTTGGACGTTTTGCGTAATTTGCGGACAAAACAGCTATGTCATGTGCTTGATTTTTTAAAAGCGATCATGGGTCTTTATTTTTGGAACAAAAGATCTAAATTGACGTTGCATGTGTCTTAATTCTTGGAACGAAATTGTTCAGAGTTGTGATATTTAGCGCAAGAAAATTAATATCGTCAAGTGCTACGTTAAAAGTTCGAGGTAAAGCCGTATTGGAGCCGTTCCAGCTTCGTAATAGGAAAAGTCCCTGGTAACGCCGATTGACAGGATCCGAATGAAAATTCGATTAGTTTTACACTGTTTTATACAGAATACTGTTTGCGCAAGAAGTAATTAGAGTCTCGGTAGAAACAAAACACGATCGTGGAATTTAAAAATAAAGAATTCACGGGTAATTTTAATGGTAATCCGCCTAATAATATTTTTTTAATTAGCATAGACTTATACGAGCGAATTTCTACAAATTGTAGTGCGGTCATCTGTGCGTGCAGTCCAGTTTACTGTTGCCAGCGGCTTTTGTTGCTTAAATAATTTATGTGGGCAGTAAAAATATGATTAGCGCGACTGAACACGTCTTGTATTGAGACGTCGCTCAGCGGGACTTTTATAGCCTCATTTGGACTATTTGAGGGCGCTTCCTTGAACCATGACCGACCAAGTAACGCAAGACCTCTCCAAACCCCCCAACTCAGTAAAATCTCAAAACATGTAAGGGGCCAACTTAAAGTGGCTGTTAACTTTTTTAACTTGGTACCACTAAAAGACCGTGCCTACTTTGTTCCGTGCCGTTGTGTTCAAAATTTAAAGCCAGAAATGACTCTGACGTCGTAAACTTTATAGCTGTTCTGATGAGCCGTGTGAATGTTTAATGGTCGCTTACGAGAATTTTACAAGTCGCCTCTAAATTAATTATATCTATTCAAATAAATGAAATCGCAAATTCTAGGTTAATTAGCTATATTGTCAATGTATACCTAAAAGCTTACGAAGAAAATAAGAGATGGCGGTGTTATAGAAAAAAAGACCTAATATCTCAAATGTCAAAATGTGACATTGAGTGATTTGTAGCTAAGCTCCGCCTGTCCCGTGTTTCAAACATCACCGCTCGGGGCAGACAGCTGAGCTCTAAGCTTTGCAGGGACGCAACAGAGTTGCATACCGCCGTCCCCCTCGCTCTCATTGTATTTGCGTATTTCTATTTCATACGGTGGATAAGACTCTATCCTATTCTATAAACGGCACTACCTATCGCTATACTTACCTGAGTGCTTTTGTAAAAGTTCAACGCTTCTATGCAGTTTATATGGAAAAAGATTTTGTGAGAAGCGTTTGTAGAGGGATTTCGCGATCACGTATTATGAAATTTTTCTATTTATTTTCTGCTCTGACACCTCAAGGTGAGTTCTGATTGTCGTGTTTATAGAATAAGTTTTTGATATTTCCGTTTGTTATTGACAGAACAGTATACATAAAAACGTTGACTTTGCAGTCATGCATTTGTATTGTTATGAACATTCTTGAGAAACGCAAGACTGTTGTCATTGATATTGGGTATTTTATATTACATTAATACTGACCACTGTATCTCTTCCTTTATTCCGATCTTAATCATTTAATTCTGGTGAAAGACTGCATACATACCTGAAAATTAAAATTATAATATTAGCAAAATTAAGGTCCCAACTCTTTCAAATATTGAGTAAAATGATACGCTGCTTGTCCATTAGTAATAAACAATAATATCAATCGTTCGATATAGTAGTAGGTACATTTTTTTTTGTTATTTTTTTAACGGGAGTTATAAAATCAAAATCTATTAATATTTTGAAAAAAAGGAACACAAGTCTTTTTGCCAAACTGCATGTAACACACATAAAATATTAATGTCAAACACACATAAGGCATGTTGACCACAGAAACGCGACCTAATACCATAGATAAGATATCAAGTAACGCATTTAACGCAATGCATTTTAATTGGTTATTAGGCATCTGTTTTTAATGAATGGTGGTCTATGATCCGAGTCAATTTTGGTACGTAATAAATAGAACGGTGTCAGTGTCAAAATGTTCTCACACGATATTAATTTATGGCAGAGTGGAAGGGGGCTATGTGCAGTAATAAAATAACTTATCTTGTTACTTTAACTTTTAGATGTTTGTAATGGGTTGTTAAGACGATATTACTATAGATTTAAAAAAGGCAATTGAGACATTTTTTTTTAACTGAGTTATAGATGTCAAATAGATGATTATATATTCCCTAATAAACTTCATCAAATTTTTAAGTTATTGTGCGTAATTTGCTTTTTAATATTGGTGTATAAAATTTTAAAATATAAGTGTTTTGGTGGTACTCTGTTAATTTATATTCTTTTAAAATAAATAGGCAATCGCTCTATGTAAAGTATTGGTATTCGTCTGAATTTGGTAAGACTTGAAGCCGACCCCAACATAGTTGGAAATACGCTAGCAGAAGAATTCACAATGATTTTACCCTACAGGCAAATACCATAGCATAGCATAAGCATACTCAGCCACAATATTCCAAGTAGCAGAGAAGATGTGGAGCCGTACAAATGTGCTTACATTTCAATACTCAAGCTTTGTCATCTAATTCGGGGATCGAATAGTATATTTAATAACATTTAGGTCAGAAAGACTTTATCAATCAAACCATTATCAGTTTATTGGGTACAGTCTGAACCAGCCACTTCTTTAAGGTCATCGGTTCATTAAGGAAGGAATTATATTTCTGTTCAAAACTTTCCAAACTGAACTCAACCCAGACAGATGCTCGGTCACCCAATCTGTCTAAGGGTCCAAGATATAAATAGCGTAGCTTTAAGTGGCAAAGCGCGCCGACTGGGCCCTTCCGCCGATAAGATCACATTAGGGCGTAAAGTAACCGACTGCTACTGGTTTTTGTCATATCAATGTACTTAGATAATAAGTATTTGACTTAAAATGCTTTTGTTTAAGTGGCTTGAAAATAAGCTTTTACATATTAGGCTTCGCTGAAGATGCTTCCAGCAGGTCGATGACACGTTTGTTTATCGATCTATCACTCAACGTAAAACTAAATAAAAATAGCAACCATTTTTCAAATTTTATCCACGGTCACCATGTCTTCTAGAATTCGAACATTTCCAGATAGCGATAAACCAACCACTAACATCAATATAGTGTCGTTATTTCAATTAATGACTTCTGATTCGTCCCATAGCAAGAAGCATGGGGACCAATTTAAAAGAATTGCCTTTTAAGTCATTCGGTCAGAAGTCAAGCCGTTCAGTTTTATAGTGACTAATGACTGAATTAATAGTGATCGTGGATTCAAAATAATAATTTGCGAATACCAAGTCCTTTATTTATCACTTCATGACGTGATTGATGACGAAGGAATTTTTAAAGATGCGAAAGAACAAGCTTACGAAACGTTTCCAGTAAGTAATGATGAGTTAGTTAAAGCCTACAATTTTGTTTTAAAACAATAAATTAGAGCTGAATCCAAAAGAGGTAATCACGAGCAGAAAGGTCAGGAAGTATCCACACCTCTTTTTTGGGAACGTTTCTTGCGTGCGCGATTGAGTGAAGGACGAAACCTGGCCGGTTCACGGCGAAATAAAGAATGATTACATCGCGGAGGCGATAACTCCACTATCACATCCTGGAATCAAACACGCTTCGTACGAAACAAACGCGAACGCTTCAACGATTTACTCAGGCGATTTTTTACGTCAATTAGCTTTGAATCCGGAATAAGTAGCGGAATCCCTGGACGTGTTTTAAAACATTCTATTTTTATGTTCCTTGACTCACAAGTTTCAACTGACAAAGGAATACTTGTTCACACTTTGAAGGATAAATTTATGTATTCGCAGAATCTTAGTGAGGTTCTCCTGGAAGGACAAGATCAGAATTGTATATTACCTTTGAAACTTTGTTGCGGGACCTGTTTATTGGTAGCAATGAATGATCATTAATATTTAATAAACACCTCAGTTTTATGGCCTCTGCAGTTATATTGAAATGACGGGTCCTACTATCATAATTTTATAACACACTTGAGTATAGACTCATGTGTGTCATAAAATTATGATAGTAGGTTATCTGCGATATACAGTGATGATCCCTTTTTTTTCGGGATGGGAAATCATCAAATAACTTCCCCCGCTCTGAGAGGAGTGTCAAAATTGTACTGACTAAAACCCACTCATGTTCCTTCTATTGCCCTTTATGTTCCAGGGCCACGGTATCTCTTTCGAACAACCTGCAACACCTATAGGCGGTGGCCCTGGCAGGCCTTTCTGCTTTGCTGACATCTCTTAGAGGCGCGTGAAACACTAACGCGCCGTCGACACGGCAGTGATGATCCCTTGATTGACTTTTGGAAGAATAGTGCTTCCCATCCTATTGACATTGTGCAGTTAGATGAAGCTATACAAAATTGTAATAACCTTTCCGGTAGCTCCATAGCTCTATTCTAGTGTACAGCATTGTAAGCCGAGCCCCTAGCGGGCACCTATCGAGTGACGTCACCGGAAGTGGCGTGGGCGGGAAATGAGATGCGAGTGTGCACGACGCCTTATGTACGCACGTCTGCATTAACTTTTATATGTGTTTTGTTATTTACTGCTGCGTTCTGACTGCATATGTGACTGGCCATTTTCGAACTTAAAAGATAATCTGTAGGAATAAACAAGAACTTTTTAAATAGCAACAAAACAATGTTTTTCTTTTTGAATTTTAAACTCCATTTCGCCAAAGCTCTAAAGGAGGCTAGTTATGAATTCGATTGTAGTGGAATGACGACTCCTTACGTCAAACAAGTTTGGTCAAGTGTTTAAATAGTAATTTTCTCCAACTGGCTACTGTCTTAAAAAAACAGTGAAGTACAATTATGAATTCAGCTCATGAAGTTTAAAAGAAAGTTTATGGGCATTTTATAAGATCGCTTGAAGGCTGTAACCTTTACAAAGACAGCCTTACATCGCTTTAAGCGGCGTCTAAAGTAATGTAAAATACAGCTTGAAGCGCTTTTTAGATAAGTGTGTAACATAACGACAAAGGTGTTATAATAAGTCATTGTTGCCGTAATAGGTGATAATAACTTTAACAGTATTTTAAGCATAGTCAACTTAGCACCTGTATCTAAGACAAAAGCTTACCAGCTATTAATTACAAATGAACATGAAATTGTTCACCAAAGCAATGTTGGTAGCAAAGTAACTTTTTCTTCGTGCAATATAATTGCTAATTTCGTGTGAATTTAATAGCTGTTCGGAACATAGATCGTTCTGACCGTTAAGCTTGGCACCGCCCACATCCTACTCATATTTTTCATTGGGATACAATATGGCAAAACAGGTGGTCATTGGTCCGTGTTTTGTTGCAGTTTTTCTTTTGCTCCTTTTAGAAAGTTCGTGGGAATAATAAATGCTTTAATATTATATACCTATGTGCATTTGATTTTAGTAATTTGTTTGATAGATTGTTAAGTGGTAGTAAAAGAACTAGTAGGTTATCGTTGCTTAAAACAGGACAGGGTTTTTTACCTGAACATATTTATTATGATTTCGCTACCTTTAGTTTTGTGTAATGCTGCTATATAAATGAGTTCCTTCTTTTCTTCTTCTTTTACCATGGTAGCCGTGAAATGTATCAAAACAAAACAAGACATATTTATTCCCCAATTTCCACTTAAACCTAATCATATCGTTTACCCGAATATTCAGCCCGTGTATCCCACCCCACCTGTCTTATTAGATGAAAACAATAAAGGAAATTGCATTAGGTCCCCTACTGATTAGAGAAGCAATTTATTTTAATGTAGTTTCGTCGATCAAACACGCAATCATGTGTGTAAATTGAGTACATAAACAAATTTGTTTTTGGGAAGTCCAAGGGATATTAAACTGTTCCCGATATAGATAAGGATAACCGTGGTTGATTAGAGTGGAATCTATTGAAAATCTAAAACAAAGTACTGTAAGAGGTTTTATACCTTAACTAATGCTGGCTGGTTGGCCATGACGTTCCAATACGCAGGTCGTTTTAAATAAAGAATTGAGAAAAGTGAAGACTAAAAATGGCGTAGGAAGTGTGTGATGTATCTTTCAAATATGATCTTAAAGTATTATATGTGCTTTTATTGTAGTAATAGAGTGCATATCGTAAAGTACAAATAGCAGTTTAAAAAAGCTTTACTTTAATGTACCGCCCATATTTCACATTCTCACCCATAAACAAATAAATCAGCTAAAACAAAATCGAATCCAACTTCGTTAACCCAAGTATTAGGACCTCTATTCTAATATCGTATTCTCGTCACATTTCTGGATCGGTGCCTCTTATTCCGTAGGCGTTAAATCCACTAATACATTTTGGGCTCACTGTCGGCATCGGCCAAAAATCAGGGCGAACCATGCTGCCCTGCATAGCAAACAGGCCGAAGTAACCCACAATGTTCCTTACTCAGACTATCTACACACTCTTACATTACCATTGACTGTGTGGTTGAGAGAAATCGATGGCAATCTCTTTGTGACTATTCAATGGAGTGTGAATGATCAGTTTGTGCGATGAAATCGTTATGATTATCGTAAAGCTTTGTACCCGTGTTCTTTACCGACTATCCGCACGCTGAAACGTTTTCATTGACTGTCTAGGAGAATCGATAGCTATCTTCTTTTGCCTATTCAATGTTATCTGAATTATCAGTTTTCTCGTTTGGATCGTTGTGTGACTTTGGATCTGTTTTACTAACTTCGGAAGGAGTTCCTAAATTACATACAATTTGGGGTCGCAGTAAGTGTCTATGTGTATGTAGATTTCCGGACGGCTCTAGTTCGCTTGATGTCTCCTGGGATCGTGTTAATCCAGAATAAAGGTCGGGTTCGTTCTTTCTGTTACTTATAGCTGATTTGATGTGTTCTTAATCAGCGTTGTGAATTACATTGTTATGTTAATCGTGTATTACTTTGTTACGTTTATGACCACCTACTAAGAGAATTTATATTCAATACCATGTGTTGTATATCAACCGTTACTCTGTAATAGTTGATTATGACAAGTCTTTTTTGTTCTAAATTCCGTTTCTTATGTTACATTTATGTATACTGAGTTAGTGGCCCTGTTTACATTTATAATACTTAATTCTCCTCTACAGCTGACGTGAAAATATTTGTTATAAGCTGTGAATAAAAGTATGCTTCAATAAAATTAGTCAAAATACCACTTTCAGAACACAAAAGCATAATACCTGAATTTATAGCGACAATAAACGGTTAAACATTTATGAAAATGTTCATAAATGTCTTGATAGTTACTAACATACATACATTTGAATCCTAAATAACATACATAAAATAGTTGGCGTGTCCTACTACAAGAATTTCTGTTTGCAGTCACGCGATAGATTCCAAGTTGTCTACATAGAAATAACATCATTACTAGACAAACTAACCGTTTACACAAACTTTATAAGCTCATTATTTTATGTCTTGTGTGCTATAAAGGCGTTGTTAATTACTTTTTAGTTTGGTTTGGCTTCGAATTTTGAGGCAGGAAATATTTTACTCGTTCATGTTTTACAATACCAGCCATATTTTTTACTTTAAGTTTCAAGTAAAATAATTTACTAAGAACTTCTGTTTGAATTGTAGACTCACCTAAGAAGCACTCAACATGAAAAACTTCCAACTTCTGAAGTCATTCGTCATTTATCATCATTGGCTTAAATAATTTCAAAATCTTTCACTTAACCTCCGCAACGCAATAACATAAACCAACCCCGAACTGATTGATAATGTCCCAGAAACTGTTCCAAGTCCTTGAAACAAGCTGTACTACTGCCGGGATTCCCTCGGCAGTCAGCTGGGCTATTAAATCCTACTTTACGACGCACTTACCGCGCTCAACCAGCGACCGTTTATGCACTCGTAATACTAACCTTAATTGGCATATTGAGATTATAGCCTTGTAATTGGTTGTTTTATGCGTGTATTGTAGATAACAGTCGTTCTCAACGGCCTATTGATTTGCAAGAACGCTTTTGTTTTTGTTTACAAACGTAAATGGCTCATTACGCGAACAAATGAAGCCGTTAAAACAGTTGTACATGCATTCGAAATAAGAATGTGTATAGTTTTTTTTTTATTAAGCAATATGAAAAAGTTTGTATTGAATGCTGAAAGCTCGAAGTACATTTTGTTCACACATGAACATAAACCGGGGAACGCGAAGGAATGTAATAAATGCTACCAAAGCTTACAAATTGCAGCTGTTTTAAACTACCACGAATTAAAAAACTAACCGTGACTACCTATTATTGGTTTTTTCAGAGCCAGTTGAAAAAATGATAGCGATTTTCAATTGCAATTCAGTCGCCATTTTCACATATCCAGACACAGTCGTACAATATCTGTTTCGTGTTTTTACATCGTACACAGGCCGGCCGCGTAAATTCAAAATGCCTGATTCTGGCGTACACCAGTATTTTAATTACTCAGTTCGAGAATGATTTATGTCACAAAACAGACGCGAATGGCACTAGACTTTGTTGTGGTGATGATTTTATTTTTGAGAGTGCGAAATATATAATTTTATACAGCCACTAGCCAGTAGCAAAGGAAATAAATCTTAGTGTTATTAAGTTCTCAATATTTCCATAAACGATTTTAGATAAGCGGACATTTAAAGTATCTATTTCAATTACTTGAATTATAGAGTTACTTATAACCAGTAACTAGAGCAATCAACTACCATGTTATCATACGAAACACAGATTTACGAAATTTCGTAAAAACGTACGAAATCCGTGTCCATTTCGAAAGTGTTTCGAAATATGGAAGTCGTTATATTTATGAAGTTTAGACACGGTCGGAAAGGAAATTGGACTAGAAAATAAAAATAAAACTGTTTGTAACGGGGTCACGGCCCGCGGGTTCTCATGGCATCAGCATCAGTTGCTTAACGTGTGTTTGATAAGCTACATATGTAGGTACGTACCTAAATACATATGTTTAATTCCGGAACATTCTACATCTACAATTTACATAAAAGACATAATGTAGAAAAAGCCTACTCCACTTCAAGAGGCCTAGAACTGTGCCTTGTGGCATTCTAAATAGAATAAATCGGTTTTATACTAAAACATCATTACTCAGATAAAATTTATGCTCGAAAAACCTTCTAGAATTAATTTAACGAGTTCAAAAACTAGGTGTACAATGTATCGCGTGATAACAATATGGATACTATGCCTTGTATTTCAGCGATGGCTGTCAAATGCCTGTGTCAGGTCTCGGCGTAATTTAAAGGTAAGTAGTACAACAAAGGCATATTGTAAACTGATAAATAACAAAGCTTCAATGACGCTCGCTTTCACCGACCACCCTCATAACAATGGCTCTTAAATGCCAACACGTTACATTTTGCTCTATCCACGAAAAATCGTGTACAAAAACAGCGATGCCTTGCGCAAACGCATTCACGTGAACCATTGTTATAAACATTTTTGGGCGCTTTCGTAATATCGCAGTGTACCGTTAGAGACACGCGTCCAAAAGATAAAAACTAGTCTAGTTTCTTTTCTTTTGTAATGTACCGAACAAAAGGGCAAATATGATTTAGTGGTAGTTCCATTCTTTAAGAATTTGATAAAAAAACTGCTTTTTTGTTTTTTTTTTAAGAGGATTTGTTTTAAGCTGTTGCATTTGCGCCTTTGTGACAAATTGTTGTTTTAAAAAAATACTTTTCTTGTCCACAGCACAGCTAGACTTTTATTGAGATGTGAACGATAAAAAATAGAGACATTCATTAAATTACATGCCAACCATAAATTATCTTAGTACCAACTGCCATTCTTTCATTAACATGCAATATGTTCCAAGTTAAATGAGAATATTTATACTCTTTATCTCAAAATTGTGTTGAGTTAAAATTTATTGTTTATTTTGTAGCAAAGATAGAAGCAGTAATTTTTTACTCTTTTCTCTGACGGACAAAATTCCCAGGGGCATAGAGCAACGCTAATACAACATTAAGCTGCAAATTAGGTAATCTGTATGTGTGAATTTAAATTTGTATGAGTTTTCCCTTGTCCAAAAACACGAAGCCATTTGACATTCAAGCTTTATTGTTAAAAAGTGGTACAAGAGTTATTATCGCCAGTAAATTACTAAAACACATTCCATAAAGTTGTCATAGCAATACCTCTTGGTAAACTCAACCTTAATGCGTATTATGAAGCCTTAAACAATTTATGAACTCACAACACATTAGGTAAAACACAAAACGCGCCGGTGGCTGTGTGCAAACGATTAATCAAACTTTCGACGCGACTCCGCTGCATCTCAATTGTTCGCTGCTAAGTTTCGTGGCTATATTCAAAACAATTGCGACCGTTCGATTTACGATCGGCATTTGTTCGTGCTAAATTTAAATTGTTAGGCTTGGGACAAACAATTTGCGGATTGCGAGCAACGGAGTGGTGTCGCTCGGCACTCGCCTCTGCCACCTAGCGTGATTTAGGAGTTTGCAGCGCGCTTAAATCATAGCGGTGTCGTCTTCGAGACCGGAATACGTATGCTTTTTGCATTTACAAAGCTTGAATGTAGCCACCGTTGCACCGGCCATCAGTTGCCACATCGCTACAGAAATATGGTTTGTTTTGGTTCTGTTTAGACGTTCCGTATCCGAAGGTAGATATAATTCATACTCACACATTCGTAAGTTGTTGGTCAATGATTTGTTTATTAATATGTGTTTTAAGCTGTAATTATGCACGTAAGTATGCATTACTTGAATTTATGTACCACAACTTGATTTATAAGACTTAAGCCGTGTAATAAAGCCGAATTTAATATTTATGATCTGACTTGAAAGTGTAACAGTGATCGTATCGCGATAGTGGCGATGACTCTTAATGAGATGTAGACGGGCAGCAGACATATCATTACCGTCAGTTACTTACCTAGAATTACTCACGGTAGGTAATCTAAAGCGGTATGAACAGTAGCGATCTCGACTCGGCGACTTAAACTACAATCACATTGAATTCATACAAAAACTGACCCTGTATTTTATTCGTATGTAAACTATAGACGCTACGGTGCCGCTATATTACATTATTTTGTACTTTAACAATAAAAAATACTAATATTTCTCTCTACAGAAGATATACAATTTTGTACTAGTAAGAAAAGAAAGAAACTATCACTGTGACACTCGTTTGTCTATGTAGTGGTCCAGGTAGGAGGAGGATTTGTCGAACTTATTCAGTTTCGTGCGTGAGGTCGCGCGAGTTTATAGCGCGAGCGTGGTCGCGTGGTCGCGGCGCGGAGTCGCGCGGGGCGGCATGGCGGCGGGCGACTGGCGACTGTGGGCGGGCGGCGCGTCGGCCGCGCGCGGCGCACTGCCGCCGCCGCCGCGACGCCGCCCCACACCACCCCGCACCCCTCAGCCCCGCTGATTAAAAATTCTTACCAAACTTTCTTCTCGGGATAGCCCCCAACTTCCTATAAATGGTTTCTTTGTAAGCCACTTTCTTCCACCTTGACGGGATCCCCATTTAAAGTTGGGAAGTTGGCGCGTCAAGGAATGCCGTTTCAAACGGTAGCTTTTGAAAGTCTGGTCTAAAATTAATATTTAATTTCTTGCTACCGTACGGTACATACGGTAGCTAAACACTATGTGTGTAATAGAAATGCTACAATTTCGGTAATTACAGCAGTTAAATTAAATTACAGTGGTGTAAGAACACGAATACTTTCTATAGAAAGTTTCATTAGTACAGAAGTAGCAACCTATAATATGCATATGTTAGTAAACTACGTGTTTTATGTATTTGCGTACATAAATGCCGGGTATGAAGTATTTGTCGAGCGCCATTAACTTTATTACAATTTTGTAAAACATTTACGAGGCTCGCGGCGAAGGTGGTCGAAGGTTTTGTTGGCACGTAACGTTTACGTTTAGTTTACAACAGAAAACTATAGAAACGCTGTAAACGCGCATTACACCCGATTGCCCCCGCAACTTAAGTGCTGGCCGGATTAGAAATGTGCTGTATCTATAGTCGGGTGCACAGTAATAACTCATGGAAAATATATAGGTACCCAGCGGATAATCCGTACAAAGTTGTTGCTGACATATTTTGTTGTCAATGATAGAAAACTAACACAATGCTGAAACATGAAAAAAGTGATATTGAAAGTTCTTTTAAAACCTCTAAAAGACCCGAAAAGACCTTATCGCGGTCTACGGCGTAGCGCATTGTACTACGCCGTAGCAAACGATAAAACTTAAAATACCTCCTTATTATTCCATTTATTTATTTTTACACATATTTTTCTTATAAAAATATATAAAACAAATAATACAAAAAAATAGTAGCCCACCGCTATCGGGAACAGGGTCCAAGCTACCGGCGGTCCGGGCTCCAGAGAAAGAAACCGAGCTGTGTCCAAAAATACGGCTTTTTGTATCAAACGCTTGACCAAGCTGCCTAACGAGAGTCTCTTTATAATTCGTCCGTATTACTAGTGATTCCTAATTTAAAAGCTGGTTAAGGAAAGTTTGAATGGAGGTCTATTTTACTTGAGGAACCTATTTTTTCCTTTTTTTGTTGTATGGTCTAATGGATATGTCAACTGGTGACAAAATGCCGACCAACTTCCAACCGATGCCGACCAACCGATCAAATGAAAGTTCTTAATAAGCTTAAAAACAACTATGTTTTTAGTGGCTATAATTCAGAAATCATTACCCACCTACCCAACAAAGTCTATCTTTTGCGGAGCAGTCAGCTAAAAGAGATGTTTTAAATTGTCTTTAAAATATCATGATTAAATAAATCGAACATCAATCAATGCTTTCCTATAGATATGGCCATGGCCCGCCACCTACGGCGAGCTCACAAAAGACCCCTCTAATCGCCCCCCGGTTCTCCCCCTCACTTCACCCCCCGGAAAAGCGTGACGACCCACAAATATAATTTTAGGTAAAACTTTCCCCCGATGGTTACGCCGAGCTTGGGTGCATTAAATAGGTGACGTACTTTTATAGGGATGTGATGAATTAAAATTTTAAGATATTTAGGGTTGCTAATGCTTCGGAAAATATATTTTTGATTAATGACTTGAGTAAGTGGTTGTAATTTTGGTGGAAGTGAAATATATTTGGTATAATTTTAAAAAATATTCGGCACATAAAATTGAAGGTTTTGATGAAAATTGGACTTAATGGAATATATATACAGTTAGTGCAATTCTTTTACAACGCTGGAAATTATTGCCTAAGAACCTAGTTTGAAAAATATAGTACGGATATCGGCAAACCTTGAATCAAATGGAAAATGAAAGTTAAATGTCGTGCAATCAATAGTTGACAACTAACTGAAATCAACACAATCTAAAAACGGCCGACAGAAAACTGCAAATCAGGAACTACGACAGCATAGAGAAATGTATGACGATCCCTGTCGACGCCTAACGAACATGGCACGACGATTGTTTCAGCAATCAATCAAACCCATAAATAACCAATATCTTGGCTGTATTTACTGGTCTGTGACGTCACTCGTTCGTCCGCATCTCGTTTGACAAGCGTCCGTCATCGAACCGCAGTTCACAATGGTGTTCTCGTAACACAAAAAACTGTATCTCAAAAACACCGAAAGTTTAGTTTTACTGGATGACTTTTTGTCTGCATCATTGAGCGGAGTTAGCTAACCTGAATTTTGGGCCAAACATTTTTGAACTTTATGTCATCGATACGCTAACAAGAATAAAATTGTTTTACGAGTTCTCTTGAAACATTAATTTAACGAGTTACCACTTTTTTGACCAGCGGGGATGGAATTTTAGCCGCGACTGAAATTGTAACGCCGCTTTCGTTCTGAAACTATGAAAAGAAATGTCGTGTAGACGTAAAAATGTTGGGCCAAATTAAAGATCACACTTGTAATTAATTGTTGCTGTTTTAGTGTATGGGATTTACCCCAAAACATTCACATTTCCCGACTTAGAATGACTTAGCATTTAATTTTCATTTAAAGTATACACCAAATCCTCTTTTAGGAATCTCGATATGTGTTCGAAGTTATGTTTATACTTTACAAAATGCAAAGAAGTTTGCAGAAGCTCTACAAAACAATACCGGGAATTTCCGCGAGACCTTGTGAAATCAAATCATTTATTCATTTTTTTAACATATTTTAGCAAAAGATGAACTCCTTTGAAGATCAGTCACTGAAATCATTTTAATAAGTTAATATTCTATACATTATTGAGCAAATTGGAGCTGATCATGTTTAGTTTATATCAGAAGGTCGTAAACAATATTCCTAAAAGCTTAAAAACCTCAAAACGGAATTGAAAACACATGAAACATTGGCAATACGAGTATGATAGTCATAGACTGTCGGGGCAAGCATGGCGGACGGTGCGCTCACAAAATCGCGACACACTTTTTAATTTATTTCGTCCACAAAAAGCTTTTTGCTGTTTTATTTTCATTTCAACGGAGACTTGCGCTGTAGCGGGATCTCTATTTTTATTTATTCCACTCTCGGATTTTTTTCTCTTTTTCAATTTCGCCCCGATCGACGCGGGACCAAGCGGAACGCAGACGGATCTCATTTTAAATTGAATTCGTCTCCTCTTTGCATTTTTCTTTGGCGTTCCTATGTAACAATTCTAATTGGTGTTGTTTGCATGATAGCATTGTTCGTTTTGATTAGAAAACGCTCGTTAAACTGGAAAAAATACGGACGTTGGAACTGATCGATATCATCGCGTGATAACGTCGCCTTTGAGTAGCTAAAAAGCTTTTTGCAAATTAGAATTTTTCTTTCCCTTAAGGGGCCGAGTAGGTACGGTTGGTTACCCATAATGCGAGGCAATGGATTGAGATTCTATTGCTCTGATTTTGTGCAGTTGAAAATTTAATGCAATCTTCGCCACTCACAGAGCAAATCACAAAACGAACAGAAAATTACCTCACATTTTAATGTTGTACTACAGTTTTTGGAGATCTTGAATGATTATTATCTACAGAATCTCGAATTTAAGTAACAATATGAGTAATTGAAGCTTGACTTAAGTAAGACCAGTTATCGGCTCCATATTTCATTTCACCTAAAAAACTTCAAATTTCACTCGTCTCAGCGACGAGCAGAAGGCGATATCGCACCTACATGAATATTAATGTGAGTATTGTTTATATCTCCAATTCCAAGTCATTATACCGAGTGATATAGTTATCCATGTGTGCTATAATGTGTAATTTAACACCACACAGTAATTCAAGAGAAATTAATAATTAAATTAAATCGACTTAATAACCGCTCTATGGGCCGTTAATAGTGCAGAAATAACAAATTATTTGCACAAGTCTATATTTACAGTACTGTTACACGATCAAATAATACTACGGGTTTTCTTCCGCATAGATTTACTGTTTTAGATATGCAGTACAAAAAACATTGACATGTGGCCCATATTCCGATATTGCTTTAATTAAAATGCTACTGTATCATTAAATCAAGAGTCGGACACCATATAACCATACAGCTAATGACTAAAATTGTGTGAATGAAAGTCTTGCGCGTATAACACTAACATTCTCACAAATGTAAACCTCACAAAATAAGGTTTCAATTTATAGTTTACGTCGCCAACCCAGTTACAGTCTAAATGAAGCTTTACTTCTCATGTATTCAGCCAGACGATTCAAATACAGAACACGACATTCGAACACGTGTTTTTAAATTAAACAATCGAATTCGATTTCCAAAACGTATTTTTTATCACAGCGTAGTGTTGCGAAAACCGTCATTGATAGTGACTGCGTACCGATATCGAGCTAATGAATATGTATGCAAGCAGGTGCACAGCCAGCCAGCCGACATGATTAAATAGGTGCCGCCAACGATTTTTATACCGAACATCGATACTTTATCGGAGAACGTGCTCGATTCTTTATCGATAATGAATACTTGAATCGATACAAGGTGGTCTTACACTTTTATAATGAAATAAAAGTGCATGTTATTAGTGTTTACCTCGTTCATTTAAGTTCCATGATCATTTATGTAGGCGTTAGCTTCTGGACGTTAACGTCGGAGTTTAATTATTATTATGCGCAAATATTGTGTCCAAAACAACTTATTTAGTGATCGTGATAAATTACTTAATAGCGGTCTTACTATGAATTTAACCTTGCGGGGTTCTTATAAATACTCGTATTAAGCTTAATAAATTCATCGTGGAGTTAATCCTCGTTTTTAAATGTATTCGAGCTAATTACATCATTATTTACATTTAATAACTCCAGTCGTTTTAACTGAATTATTAAGAAATAGTTGGTAGTATAAACTTGGCATCAGAACCTATAGGGACAGATATTTATATAATGAAGAAAACTAATAAAATAGTGATCAATTAATTAATACTAAATTTAAAAAATAAATAAAAAAATACTCGTGGAGCATTCCGGCAAAACACTAGTGATGTTACCCAACCACAGTGTAACGATATCGATAACAGGGCGGCAGCATTAACACCAGTTCATCAATACTGCGGCTACAAGTAAATTTCAGACTGTATGTATTACAACCGGTATGACGGGATAAATTAATATGTATCAAAGGTTTTATGGAGACTAATTACTTCGCTGCATCAACAACACCAAAGTTTAAGATAAGTAAAGACGAATTGGTATTTGCTGCCAGTGATAATGTCGGCTTTAGTTACAATAAATTTGAGAAACAAGATTCAATGTTATTTTTTAATGGTATTATTAGACTAAAACTTCAATCATGGGCGAATCTAAGTACTTACTCTAGCCGAGCTTCTTCCTATATGTTATTTTGAAAAGTAAAAAGCCTTTGTCGTATTTTTCATTTAGCTTAATTAAACCCTAATTTATTCAATAGTTTATAGTTCGTATGACTCTTGCAAGAGGTTGCCAATACATTATTTAGAGTAACCAATTACGTGCCCGAACGTACAGATAATTAAGTAATCAAAACGTTCTCATTTAGAAACATATTTACTAAATCATTAACCAATTTGTTGCGATAGAAACTATACAAACAACTTCAGGACGTATAAATAACAAACCTAATAAGAAAGCCTTGAGTAGATAATAATATGTATAGATTTGTGGGATAATAAAAAAACGAGTTTGTTTCATTATAATTTTTAGTATTGCAATTAATTAAGTAGTTCCCACGCTTGATACAAAGCTATTAATGATATTTACAAAAATATTTTACATGTATTTTAAAAAATATGGTGACATGAACTGTTGGTGGCTGCCTTGTCATTGCACGTGTGAATCAAACATAAAAACACAATTCAGAGATTTTAATTGTATTGTATTCTTGTCGAAAATACTAAGTTATTTTATCTATTATCAGCCAAGAACAAATACACTAAGTCTACAAATAGCTACACATATTTTGTCCTGTAAGTCCCTGAAAGGTTCTGAAAAGGCTAGATCTCATTATCATAGTCAACATATATCTATGCTACTTAAAAATAAACATGTAGGATCGATAACAGTCCGCTCTGCTTTATTGCCAAAACTCGAAACCAGCTTCTTAAAATAACTAGAACATAGCAACAAGTCTAGTCGTTGGCGCCAGTGCGTTCCGAATCCCGCGCGTTTAATAAATTTGCATTAATTATTTTAACTCGATGCGTATCGCGCGCGAATGTTCGCATTGATTGTGTGCACGATAATCACGAAAAATTAATTATTGTTGCTTTAAAACGTCTATTTTGTAACCTGTTATTACGTTAATATTGCTAATTTAAATTGGCAGTATCGATTAACGGAACGCTATGTTGACGTTTAAATGACAGTTGTACGGTTTTTTTTTTTAAATGACATTGATGTACTGCCCGATTATTTCAATTAAATTAGCCTGTGACATGAATCTGTGTAATCTTTCTTAACATAATGACTGCGTTTGTCTGTTGAAAGGCATAGATCTCGTTTGAAGATATATGGCTAGACAGTTTCAAATTCGAACAACCGCGATACATTTCTAAAAAAACACAGTCTTTTGTTTAATCTTTTTGGAATTGAAAAAGTTATGCGCTAGGTGACATGTTATGTGGCTTATTTCAGATTTTTCGTTTGAGATTGCTTAAATAGACTGGGATTTATGGACGGACGGAGTGCTATTTCCGTCGGACGAGTTCAAGTTGGTGATTTATTTGAATTTGAAACATGGTCCAGGACACAGAAGTCGAAGGAAATTTAATTGGATTATTAACTCATTGTTGGGTGTGATTCAGCTTTGTAGAAATGGAAATAGATTTAATAAATCATAATTAACTCTGTTTTCAGTTGTGAGAAAATTTGGAAAGATGAATTACCTGCTTACTTTCTTGAGTGAATTATCGTCTTGGGGAAATTTTATCAGCTGATCCGCTACTATAGAATTTTCTTACTTTGTTAACCGATTGGTAAGAGCCAAATTCTTTACCACATGATTAATATTTTTATATAACTAGGTTGACTTGAGCTGCATATGCAAAAGATTGATTGCTTTATCAAAGGTCATGTTAAATTCACTAGCAGAACTCCACAGTTGTTATGGTTACTAACGTTGAATTATAACAGAATTCTTAAAAACACATGCAGAAGAATCGGAGCATCTAAAATCATCCAATTATTTTAAATGTTCAAAAGAAATAACAATTTATTTATATAAAGCAACACCAAACAAGATTTATTATCACAAAATAGATCTTAAGCATCTCACCTTGCGCATTAAAGTACTTAAAGTAGATACCTACCTACAAACAAAAGTAGTCTTAGAGAAAGGCCCAGACATGACCAACGTAAATCTTTTTGTTCGCTTTGGTCCGGAAAAGTGCAAGGGAGCGAAAACTAACAGGAAAGAGGAGTGGGCACGCTTTTATTGTAACACTTTGTGGTAACTAATTGTTTTTACTTTGTATAGCTGCTTTAAGTGTTTTTATTATTAATTTAGCGGCGAAATTTTACTTAAAGGAAATTTGAGACACAGACACCATCATCACCCCGGAACATGAGGGGCAAAAGGAAGAAACATGGGTGGGTTTTAGTCAGTAAGAGTCGAACACCCCCCCGCTCGGCCCAGAGCATTTACAAAGCAAAGACATTTGATGATATGATTTTCCACCCGCAAAAAAAGACACCATTATCATCAGCAACAGTTACTCTTAGATATATAAAACATCTATTTCAGAGAGAGAGAGAGTGAGGTAGATTTTTAGATTTATTTGAGGAGCTCGTGTCTAAAAAATAAGAGCCACTTGGATCAATCTTCAGCCACGCTGGGTAACCCATAACGTACGGATTTTCTTCCGCGCCTCGGAAAGCACCTAAAATCGTTGGTCTCGGCTTGCGATATGTAGATCTTAGACAGTTATTATAAGCATTCAGTGACCTGAAAGTCTGACAACCAATCTCAAGAAGGGGTATCGTATTACTCAGTACTAACTGGGTTGTGGAGGTCAAATAGGCAAGGCAATAACTGCATGTAAAGTACTGGTATTGAACCGGGTCCGGTTAGACTGGAAGCCGACTTCAACAAAGTTAAGAAAAGGCTAGGCAGATGATGAAAAGATTTATGAAAGGAAGATTTTGGTCGACGTCACCATTGGGTGTAAGATTTATTTTTATTTAAAAAGCCGATTTTAGTCATGGTCATTAGCTCATCATTATCTTCAAGCATATAGCAGTAAACTGCTTTCAGCTTCTATAATTTGAACTCGGATATTGGGCTGGCAAACACTTCTGATGTCATAGGATAAATTTTTGCTTAAAATCCGTCTTGTGTTAAAACTGTCATTAATTTACCGCGTCAACGTGTCATATAATATACGTTTTCATAAAATTTATAGGGTGAGCAGTTTGCGAAATACTATTTCAGATGATGTTTTGACTAATCGCAGCCCAAAGTAATTTATATCAGGCATATTTTCTATACCTACATGCCTAGTTTCCTTAGAGAATCTTCATTTCTACATTCAACACATCATTTTTCATCGCAACTTAAATTATAGAGACAATGCTTAGGGATCGTTTAAAACAAAATAAATTTTGGTCCCGCATAAAGCTTTCGACACTCGACATCCACAGAATCCGACTCTAACTGACGTAAATCACGGAGTTTAGAAAAAAAAGCGGCGAAATAAAGCGCTCACGTGAAAGTTCAAAAATATCAGACGTGAATATAATTATGAGAGCGAACACCCGCTGGTTTCCGGACTTGTGGACCCCCTACTATTTATGTGTAACTGTCTTTATACTTGGTTAAGGCATAGGTATAGAATATGTTTTCTCAAAGATGATTCTAATTGAAACCTGATTGATTTTTCAGTATTTGAGGGTTACCTAGTTCGATACTTTGTTCTTTAAAAGGGATAGAGCCGTTCTGTTGCTAATAGTTGCTTGAAATATTATCTCTCAAATGACTATCTATTCTAAAACTCTTTACTGTTTATCTCTACGACTTATAAATTCTCATGAAATTATTAAAAAGTGGGAATATATTCTTTATAATTTTAACATTTATGGCACTCTCCGACATTGTTAAAAAACTCATCAGTTTCTCGCTCTCAATTTCAATAGGGAGGGCAACTCGACATCCCATGGTTAGACATTAGAGAGGGATTCTTTGCGTAGTTATAAATAAAAGATAACTCTAAAGTCCTACCTGCCGAGCGACTTCTGTCTGTGAATTGCAAATACCAACTGTCTAAAGTAAGCGATAAAGTTCTGACTTTAGAATAACATCACGTTTAGGCGTCAAAACTTTGTTACTATTCTCTTTATATTTTTTTCTCACTTTTAACATATTTTTAGGAACGTATATTTTTTTGTTGTGCGAACGAATTCAAACAATAGTGCTTGTAACGAAACGATCGTTATCGGCGGTTGTATAGCAATTAAAATGGTAATTAAAATAAGTAGGAAGCGTACCCAAAACCGGGTGTAAAGTGTAGGCGCGGGCATCGCCGCAACAACCATAAAATTCTTTATGTCGACACAGAGCAGGTTAGCGAACAGAGACTGCAGGGGAATTGGGTGTGCTGACTTTCTTGAAGACGAAACGAAAAGCTGAACATTTTCTTCTTACCTAACCTATTACGTGTATTTATTTTAAGATAGGTTAAATAATAATGTTAAGTATTCAGGTACTTTTTTTTCTAAATCTTTATTAAAGGGGATTCGGTCAACACTACTTACGTACTTACTAAGCCCTGAATTATAATTATATGTTTTACAGACTATAGTCCTTAAGTTATCTTAAAACCTATGTACTTATTTTCTGTGCTGCTCTTTTATAAACCACGCGTATATACTGAGCTAAGTACCTACGCAGTATTTTACTGTTACGTAGCTTCTGTATTCAATCTACTCTGTGTACAGATTCGTGAAGCTGTTTTTATGTTAGCGGTATCAACAATCCATTTGTGTGATCGAGTTTTTATAATTGAATTGCTAAAAGACGTAGGAGCGGTGATAGCCCCAATTGACTTAGTATGTCATTCACTTTTATAAGTCAGAGCCTAAAAGCCTCGTCAGTTCTCAAATAAAAATATTAAAACGAGTTTGTTCTGTTATGAAAAGTGCTCATTTATTACGGTGATTTAGACTACTGCATTACACTAAGCAAAGAAGATTTTAAGTGCTATTATTTTTTTTTAATATCCACGATGGAGGACTAATTTAAAACTTAATAAGCGATACTTAAACATTATTAAGTAGCGATTGAATTTAAACTTTCCTCACTGAACCGAACTTTGAAATCCACATGTTATGTAATTGTAATATAGTAATTAAAAAAGGGTTTAGCAGAAGTACACCTATTGAAATGTTTGTGTACACATTTCTTTAGTATGAGGTCCATGTTTAGGTCCCGTGTCCCTGACACAAAACAAGACTCCGTGGCGACTAAGAATTTCCTAATAAAAACAATTAAGTATGCTCTATCTCTTTTTATCTATCTAACACTTTACTTGACTTGGGAATCCCACCCAGGTCTTCATGCCCAGCAGACCGACGTCAACAGCAATGTGATTTTAGTAACAAAATGACTGCTAGTGTTTCATAATCGTTAAAATCAACATTTTGTACTATTTCTGACACATAGCTATGTTATGATAGCACTTTATCCCCTAACTCCACAAGCTAGAATAGAGTTTAGTTTCCAAGCGACGTCATTGCTGGTAGTATATGTACTGGGGGTCTAAAATAACCACTATAACCATACTAGAATACCTATATATATCTATAATCATAATAGAATAATTATATAAATTACGTTAAAATAAGTCAAATGTAAATGACATTTCATAACATAAGATGTCATCTTTTTTTTAAAATTGTTATTTTTTTTTATTTTATTATTTTAATCTGATTCTGCTATAGTCGTTATTTTAAGCGACATTCTTAGTTTGTTAGTTTTTAAACCATAGCTGAAAACCTCCAAATATTTCGACCAAATGCGCACATTTGTTATCACGACCATTCAGCGATGACGCTATCGGTTTTAACCATCGGAAGCGAGCCTATATCAATGTATCGGACACAATACCAATCAAAAACACAGTTCAGAATGCGCCAAAGTCTATTACGAAGGTACTGCACAATTTTTGATGGATCGAGAATGATAAATGGGAATCCAAGACTGACTTGACAAAAACGTGAAACATTCACTAAGGTCTTTCGTTCACTAAAGGTCATTTTAACCACTTTCCATCCAACCTTGCTAAACTAAAATAAAAATAAAACCATCCTTTTCTACTCCAACAGAAAGACAAAACGTACAAACTTAAATAAACAGACCATTATAAAAGTTTTAAAACGCTGTATCTGGACTATTTAAAACCATTTGCTAGGAGCTTCGCAAGTTTTTCTCTAAGCAAAAAAACCTACAGACTTGGAGGACGAAGGCAATAGACTTTAGGTTCCTTGAGACTAAAGTTAAATATCCATTTAAATCTTCGACGCTGGAGGTCTCGGGGGTATACAGCGCTGCAGCAGCGAAAAGCGCTTTTACATTGACTGCACCGGAAAATTGCTAGATTCTGTTATACTAGGATTTTTTGTGGGTTTGCTTTTTTATTCGTTTTGTATTAAATATTTTTAGTATGAGCATGTGAAATAATTCAGAAACTGAATACAGACGACTTAGACTTAGAGTGTCTTCGTACAGAAACGTTGTTAATTTATTAAGCAGTTTGATCACTCTTGATCAAGGCAATTTCCACCAATTCTTATGATTCTTGTCTTCAGTACCTCAAATATTCATCTAATTAGAGGCATGATCTATTAATTTCATTTTGAACTCTAACAAACAGAAGTTTCAACTAAGTTGCTGTATAAAGCAGAAATGATTGATTTTCTATTTCAGTAAAAAAAAAGTAAGAACATAGCTCAATTTTATTCACCACACAACACAGAATACCAACATTACCAAGTTCAAGCCATCATTTATGTTCGCGCCCGCTACTCATCCATTCACAGCTCAAAGAAAGCGCATCAAGCGACATCGAGCGATACTTACCTACCTAGCAGTACATAGCTCCGTCGACGACGGCACTAAATCAATACGAGCCATCACGCCCCCCTGCCACCCTACCCCACCCCCGGCAACGCTTCAAGCCGCTGCTTTCCCGCCGAAAGCAGCCACCACCCTTGAAAACCTCGTGAGCTGAGCTCCTACTTCTGTTCGGCTTTTGTGGAGGTGTACTTCGAACGAGACCTCTTGGGATTTGTCGTGAACGCTCCAATTGACAGTTCGCAATTTGAAATTACCTTTTTTAAGGTCGACGTGGCTTAAAATTAGTGCGATGAACTTAATCTAGAGTAAGTGAGTAACCTTGGCCTTTTTCAGAAATGTCAAATTTCCTATTCTATTACGTTTAAAAAGGAAAGAAAATGTTGTAAGAGAAAACGCAAAATTCTGATGCATTGTATTAATTTAAACCTGTATGTTATCCTGCTAATCAAACAGTTTTAACTTGTGAATTGAATATTTCAATCAAAAACACTTCACAATTTTAAATAAATTCATTGTTTTCAAGCGTTAAAATCAGTTAGTCGCACTATAATTATCCGTAATGTTCCTACTAAGCGACTGTATAAATCAAACATGCGACGCTATTGTTCGATTCGTGTTAGATTGATAAGGTTATTCCCAAGTGTGAACGAGACAGATATTCATTGAACGCTTTCTATTCATAAGTGATTGTATACGCGAAATTTTACGAACTTTTAATAGGCATTTGGGTTAAGTAATTTGCAACTTTAAAAAGTGTTCTCAAACTTAGTTATCACATTAAAAATAAAGACCTTTTAAAATAAAATGTTCTATGACCCATATAAAATTTAATTAATTTGTTGCAAAATTTTGAATATACTGTAAGCTCAGTGGGAGCCCATCAAAAAGTTTTTGCGCGCTTTTACAGTTCAGTTAGAAAACGATTTTCATTCTATTTACATAACGTTTTAACCCTCTCAAGTTATTCTTGTTTTGAAATGTTCAATCCATTAACTCCGGCCCTTACCACTTTTATAATTTATTGGCTTGATATTGAAAATTGAAAAATACACTGCAGTGAAAATATACCTAAACTTAACTGCTATGAGTAATCGTTTTCGTGAAGTTGTCTGAAATTAACTTGCTGAATTTACCTGAAACAAAAACAAAAAGTTTTATTAACTAAACGCTTTTCGTGAACATACCAATGTTTATCATTAATACGAAACAAAGCCAAATTACCGCACATTCGTGACTATCAGAGATCATTGACATTGTAAACTATTCCTAAAATTTCAACGGCCCTGTTCGGAATCGCGCGACTGGCAATAATGAAATAAGCGCAGGACAAATATAATAAATCTCGCAGAGACGCGAGGGCGGCGCGGCGACTTCCTCTTTCGATATTTGAATTTAATTTAGCGTTTTGCATTGTTTCTTTTGTCAAATCGAACGGATTTTTAAATGGAACATATTTTTTTTATAAATCGAACTGAATTCAAAATTCATAAATCGTATCGGGAATTTGTTGAATAGTTGAACTAACTTTTGTTTTGGCAACTTCGCTATATTACTAAAAGCTTGTACAGCCATTTTCATGTACTCTAGGGAAGGGAAATTAAATGTGATAGGTAGGCTTTAAAACCACAAACACTATCATTACACCTTCATTTGAATATCAACCTTTTTGCTTTGGATCTGCATGCTCAGATGATGAAGCACTTAAATATCCCACAACATGGGTAAAATTGACCATAATTCTTACATTGTCGGCCATCACACATCACGGCTTGACGTTGATGAAATGCCAATAAATGGTTGCACAAAGTTTTTTGCATCTTAATTTCAGTAATCGCTTTTTAATTTATTGCAAAATGGTAGTTATAAATAGACCTACATTTATGTACATCTCCTTTAAAATAAATATTTAGTTCAACCTCAAATATCGATGTGATGAATTTAAACGTGTTACACTTGTTTGTTTACAAAGCAATAGAGCAACTCTACAACAGTGATTCTTTGTAATGAATGAAAAATAAATAAAAAAACCGGACAAGCGCGAGTCAGACTTGCGCATTTAGGGTTCCGTAAAAACTTGCGACATAAACGGCCATGTCTTTTGACTGCGTAGACTGAGGGGGTCGCTTTTTTCAAAGCTCTAAGGGACTATAGACTTAGGTATACGGTTTTAATTAAACTCGATACCTCGACGCGTTCCCGAGATGACAGACAGACAAAGGTAAACAAAGTGATCCTTTAGGGTTCCGTTTTTTTCTTCTGAGGTACGGAACCCTAAACCCGATTTTATTAAGTTAATGTGGATTTACTCTTTATTTTAAATTTGTTGTTTTGTGCTACTAGTGTGAATGAGATTTCAGATATATTATTCACTAGCTATTGCCCGCGTTAAATTCGGGGTAGCACAGTTCCCCTTGCGCCTTCTTGATTTGTAATAGCAACGCTAAGTTTTCCCTTTTCTTCCCTCTTTTTCCCTCACATCCCACTTTTTCCAAAAAAATATTATGCCTATGCCTATGTCCGTCTCCTGGTTCCCAACTATCTCTGTACCAAAATTCATCAAAATTGGTTTAGCCATTAATACGTGAAGAGGTAACAAACAAACAAACAAACTCACTTTTGCTTTTATAATATTAGTAAGGATTATAATAGCAGTGGCACTCAGCAGGAGTATTGTCTGGTTTTCGATAAAATAATTTGTACTATAATTATTCTTTTCTATAATGAAAACTTGCATTTTTTCTAAAACTTCAATCTGAAATTGATTTTATGTAATTTGACGATTATGACAACTGAAGCGTTGAAACGCCTGCTGGGGTTTCGGGTTGTTCAAAAGAGAAACCTACCGCGGCCTCGGAGCATAAAGGGCAATAGAAGGAACATGGGTGGGTTTAAGTCAGTACAAGTCTGACGTTCCCTCCCACTCCGAAGAAGTTAATTGATGATTTCCCATCCGCAAAAAAATCGTTATTTTCTAATGAAATTATGGCAAATACAAATATGGATACAATTATTACATTTTAAATTATAGTGAACCCCCAACAGGATCAATGCTAAATTCTTTTCCCCACACTAGCCCTGGCCTTATTAGGGCGAAATTCTATGTAGATAAATAAATAAATATTAGTGTATTATTTGACGTAGCAAGCGACGGTGGCGGGCTTCGGAAGGCGATCGTGTTTCGCGTGTTTACATCCCGGATTATCAGGCCGGTTTAACTCACGGTCTTAATATAAGGCTTGAGGCACAATTGTGCTACGAGCTGCGGAGTCTGCTACGAAAGTTTTTACTTGGATATTTTTTCTGGCATTGGGCTTCATTATTCTGCCGGATTAAAAACTTATTGATTAAGGAACCATTCTTGTAAAAAAGAACACCTAGTTTAAATGAAGACCTAATTGAGAAACTTCAAAGAGATTTGCTTTATCGTAGGAAGTTTTAACGTTCCAGAAATGTCACATGGAATTATTTGCTTGGTGTCATTTGCTGATCTTTGGCAAAATATAAGTCACAAGTGTCTAGTTCGAATTCAAGGCATGATCTTCAGATTTTTTGAATACGTGTTCTCTTGTGCGTATTGTATAATGATCACAAGCTTCGTTCGTTGACGACATCTTTAGCTAAGTCAGAGGCCCGTGGGACACCAGGACTCTGACATCAGGTTACGCCGTACAATTAATATTAACTAAATAATGTAATCGTAAAGCAACTGATTGTTGTGCTCTACCTGGCGTCAAAAGTGTAGGACCACCAAATTATTACTACAAAAATAAGCACTTATTCAACCACCAAACTGATGTTTTCTTGGACACAAGAAGTATAACGTTCCACGACGTTCTAAAGTCTCTGTCAAAAACTTTATCACACAAGTCGACCTATGTGTCCACAACTTTACTCCATCCGCGATGATAATCAGATTCTGGCCACGGTATCTATATACATATCTCAACATATACATAGGAGCAAAGTTTTAAAAGTCTCGCCTCATGCCTAGATAGCAGGATTCGTGACTTACACTAGCCCCGCCATGTTATAATTACGTAAGATTACACGCTGGATTAGTTTCGCCCTCGTAATGATAGGTGAACGGAGATTTAAATCCGCTGAGAAAAATATTACCTACAATACACGTGTGTCTGTGAGATTCATAGAACGTGGACCGTTTGTTTGGCAATGACGGTGGTCTTGAGATTTAGACCTGTTACTTTATTACAGTGATTGAAATTCTTTCTGTCTTTAAGAAAACGTGCTTGGATTTAAAACCCGCTGATCTCTTATACCTACCACGATTTACACTATTTAAAAAACCAAGCGTCGCTCTTTTGGAGATGCGACATTCTGACCGGATTTACATTGTATTACAAAACATTTTAAGTCTATGCAAAGTCAGCGAATACAACTTATCCAATTAAACAGCTTTCCAAAGACGGAATAAACACAATTATCTCTTGCAAAACTAAAATATTTAATTAGCAGACGTTCGAGAGACAGACGGTTCGCAATACCTACCCACGATCTAAATACATACAAATACTATTGCGCTATTATTAAACTCGCTCCCAAAAGCGTCTCGATCCAAAATGGCATACAAAGTTCACACGAGTGACGTCGGGTGACGCAGGAATGGGACACCACACTCCACAGTGATGGGGTGACACACACTGTTATTATTAGTTTTTTGTGTCCGCTCCGCCCCGCTCGCCCCTCCCGGTGCGTTTCAGCCGCCATTCCCCACATTAGGAAAACTTTTTTGTCTATTTTTTTTACTTATACTTCGCGCTTAGTACGCTATTGGATGTTGCTGAGTTTGTGAGAAAAAGAGTTTGCATCTCAGCTTTGTACAGTATAGCTAAAATCAAGATTAAATGCATGTAAATTAATTGGTTAGAATTGGCACTGACTTTCAATTAATACTGTTTGGTGCGGCCAATTTGTCTAAAGGATAATAATAATAAATTAGATTAACAGATATACGAGAATTATAAATTGTTACCTTTGAATCCATTAATCATCAATCATACAAAATTGTTTCACGATATATCCGTCAACACCATTCATAAAACTCACATTATACTTAATTAATAATACGTCAAATTAATTCATCTTCGTTTATCACTTAGCAGATCGTAAACATAATAAGGCTTGTAAACTTCAGATAGATGTGAAAAGGATTCGCAGGTTATCGGCCCTAAGCGATACGTTACATAATTTATTGTTTATTTACAACCACGTTTACGATCACTCCACTAGCACAATTTAAATACCGCAATATATCGATCAGCTGGTAATGACACGCGTGTCCACTGAATTTTAATCGTTGGCTTTATCATTTTATTAAAACGAAATTGCAGTTTGTCGTCTCGACGTCGACACACGAGGGCGAGCAAGTTCACCGGACGGCCGAAAAACGGTCACTAAATTCAATTGCGACTTTAAAATCGCAAGGTACCGCGGACCTTGAAATCTTTTTGTTTATAAACAAAAGGGTGTTATGCAAGAAGTCGTAAATGGATCGGTGTGGAACGTTTTATGGTCGCATTATATGGACGGGGCGAGATAAAGCGTTTGTTTTGGGTCGTAAATAAGACTGCAACAGGTACGATGCCAACGGGACTCCACAATCACGTGTACGCTTTCACTTTTGCTTATTATCTTTGTGAATTGATCTTTTTATTGGTAGCACTTTTTGTAAAACCCACATCCTCTTTTATACGAAAATTGAACTTTATTCAAAAATACCCGTACTAGGCCGCGGCATGCCACACGCAAATTCCTGACGGCCATTTAATTAATAAAGGTTGTAATTAATGGTAGCCACTTATCCTGATTACTTTTTTAAGGCTTTTACTTGAATATGAAAAGGCTATCTTCATGTATCACTCTTGTTTAATGTCAAAACAATGCCTTAAAACAATTTTGTATACGTTGTAATGAATCAGGTTGTACAAAAACTTATGACGTTAGCGAAGTCTCAAAATAGACGCAGACTAGACTGAGGTTAGTTCTCAAGAGTTAATTGAATTGCAATGAAATATTATGTTAAGCCGTTATTTATTTACTAAAAACATTTGTCATGATATAATTCTGGATTTAATTGTGGCTTACTGAAATCGGTTATGAAAAATAAAACTGTACAGATTTTTCTTCATTAAAAGAATCGGACGATTCCTAATAATCGTATTTAACCCGTCAAAAACCGATCAAAATAACCACAAAAAGTTCTAAACAAAACTAACGGCTTCTCGTCCACCTACGTAATAGTAATTGAAGAGTTCGTATGAATAATATTTGGGCGTCACTTCGACGGACGAATCGATACGTAATTATAGAGTGAAAATGTACCCCTCATAAATATTATATCCGAGGTAGTGGGGCGAGGCCGGAATCGCCCGTGGCCTCTTTTGTGTGGACTGGAGTGTAGTGTGCCATGTTAGATGACGTCATAGTAGTCGAAAAATGCGCAGTGGGAGCGTTGTAACTAGATGGGGTATTGTGTTAAGTACTTTTAGCTTGCTTAAGAAAAACAAATCATATAGTAAAAGTAGTAAAAGCTAAAATCATTCTATCAAAAATGATCTACCTCTGTGCATTTATGTGAAATTGAAAAGTTTGTAAAAATACCTTACAGACAGACAAACAGATGGACAGACCCCAAATCTCGCTATAGACATCGCTTGCAGACACCACAGGGGAAGCTACTTTTTTTTAGCCGATATCACTATGTCGGTAAATTTCTTCTTCTTATCCATCACTGACTTTGTCTTTAGAAGGAATAAAAACAATGTCAATGACATCCCAACCCAGGGTTGCGCGAATGCGGGTTGTTCGAAAGAGAAACCCTGGAACATTAAGAGCAAAAGAAAGAACATGGGTGGGTTTTAGTCAGTAAAGTCTGACACTCCCACGCGTACCGCCTAGAGCGAGGTATTTAAAGATTTCCCTAAATCTAAAGGGTGAAACCTCTATAACATTACAAAACCACCCAAAATTATTCACCCACCACGCATTATAATTTACGCAAAATATTTTATGAATCCGTCTATTTCCTTACCTTCCCCATTCCGTAAATGTTTCTATGAAATAGTTTCGAAACTTTTATCTAATTCCCTTCCACGCAGTCGCATGTCAAGCAGCAGTTAAACCGTAGTTTAGATTAAACCAGTGCCAACTCTACGAATCATATAAAAATTGGCCGTGAAATTTCACCTTCGTTACGGGAATAACGTTCTAAAACCGTTGTTTTTTTCTGTTAATTTCAACGAACGTTTTTGATTAAAAACGTCGTGATTGTGTGTAAGAATTAATGGTATGTTGGACGCAGTGTTCATTGATGGAATATTAAGCACTTTGTGTATGATTGTATTGACATTACTACGTGAGTTTATAGCTTATAGGTCCGTGAATCAATATCGATTTGTAACCATTTGATGTAACTATAGTATACAATTTATTTTTTATATGCCCGTTATTGGTAACTGGCAAAACTTTTCATTAAAAACTTGAAAAGTCAAGATTACAAGATAATATTAAATTAGCTAGAGACTTGATAAGTATGGATCCATACTGATATTATAAAAGCGAAAGTGAGTTTGTTTGTTACGTCTTCACGCCTAAATGGCAAAATCGATGTTGATGAATTTTGGTACAGAAATAGTTGGGACCCTGGAGACGGACATGGACTAATTTAAAAAAAGGGAGATTAGGGGGAGAAAGAGGGAAGAAAAGGGCAGAGAAAGATATATTTTTTTTATCATCACACAGGTTACAGCTAGCGTTAACCCAAAGTAACTATGCCACGCGGACGAAGTTGAGGGCGGAAACTAGTTAATGATAACCTGGTCTTCAATTTTAATGTAGGAATGTAAAATAAATGTTGGGCAATAAGACAACCTGTATTTATTCTGCCGATCCACTTTTTATTGCAATTCTACAAATACCCTTTGTATCCACTTACAACCACTTTTTGTATGACTTCGGTCAGGATATTGAACACCGTATTCGTAATAATCGATTAGACAAAAAAACGTTTCCATAATTCAGCGCGCAACACAAAGTAATAAGCACAATTATTGGCAATTTTCATATCGTACATCAGTACCTACAAAAGACGACGAAACCAATTATCATGTTATCTTACCCGCATATCAACACAAAGGGTCAAACCAGTTAAGGCACAATATTGTCCAATGTAAGAAATGAAAAAACAAAAGCACTCCCACTTTAATCTATGAGGGTATTTAATAAACATCTGCTTTTTGGAATCCATGTCGCATCTGTTGCTCTGGCGTCGAGCCTTTTTCAAAATTTCAAATGCGCGCGAGCCGCTTCCAGACACCGGCAGATGTTCCAATTCCCAGAGTCACAACGCAAACAATTTTGAACTATAATTACTAATAAATAAAACATGCAATCAAACGTACACGCATAATAAAAAAGTTTCCGGGCCTTTTTTGAATTCGTCCTCAAGAAGTTAGATTATGATGTTCGAATTTTAAATTTGGCGGCAATTTAGGGGTCTGTGGTAGTGATCGTCATAGATAACAGTAAACGGGGTCATTACTACGACCCTACCCCAATTTGGAGGTTTTGGGTAAATGCGGTATATTTGTCAAATGTCTCATTTTGAACGTTCATTTCACGAATTTTATTGCTTCAATTACTTAATAACTTCATTTTAAAAAACAAAACAGTTGGTTTATGATCTACTTAGTATAATGAGACAGGGAAAGAATTATTTTGACTCCGCCCTTACTACAACAATATAGTACAATTTAGAAATAGAGCAGGAAAACCCCAAGAGATTAGTAAGCCCATAAATTCAGAATTGACCACTTATGCACGGAAAATCCCAAAAAAAGTCAAATACGAAAATGAATTTTAACTGAATTGCAATAAAGATAAGATTTGTTTGCATAGTAGGTATTGTATTATGATGGTGGGTGCATGTATTGACTACTCATCGAATAGGCTAAGGGAAGTAAAGAAATTGCACATATACTTAGTAACAATTTTTTTAAAATGTTATTTTAAGTTTGTACTGCTCGTATCTTAGTAAAATTTGTCTGAGAAATAAAAAAAAGGAATGACTGTCATTTACCTAATTGTATTGAAACATTAAAGTTAGTATGGAATGTTCAGAGAAATCCTTAACCTGTTGGCACATATAGGAATATAATTTAAAATAATATTAGACATATGCAAACGTTTGCATGTGTGTGTGGTGTGTTTGAATCTTTTTCGTGCTCAAACAACTTAACGAATTTGGATGAAATTTGGTATGTAGATAGCTAATACCTTGAATTATCACAAAGGCTACCCCGAACTACGTGTGAAACGAAATAAACAGAGCTATTATAACGAATTTTTTTAGGACAGATCATTGTAGCTTTGCTTTATAGAGACTTATCTGCATCATCAGAAGTCTCTTGCTTGTCTCTTGCTTCTTATATTGTGTATAGTTGTTCATCATACAGTTTACATTTGAAAGGGAACGGTGCGCCATTCACTTTCAAGTTTGTGCTCATGTAATTTCAATACTAAACACATAAAGCACTATTTACACGTTACCATAAACAAAACTACACATTTTAAATCAATAGACAACTCAATAGGCGTGTCTGTCTACGGAAGACTTATTTCTTTGACCCTCAAATTCAGTAATTTAACTTTTCCCCTCCGGATAGCATTTCATTTACCTCTTCAACCGATACGCTGCGTGGGACGAACTAATCTGGCACAAGATTGACTATGGAGATGTCGTCGTGAGTATTATTGGACTTTGTCTGTCTGTTTGTATGTTACAATGTAAATAAAGAAAGAAAAATGTTCATTATACTAGCGCTGGATAAAACAATAAAACAAAAAAGGAAGAAAACAAAACACAGTCTTCATCATCGTTTTATTCGCATCATCTCAAGACTACTCTTTGATTTTAGTTGTTTACTATAAATTAATTTAGTTGAAGATTGTTATGGTTTACCACATTGACTTCAAATACACACAGGACCAAACAGAATCTCACCGTTAGTTTTGAATTTAAATTAATTTATCATTTCTACATCTATCTTGAATCTTGTATGCTCAACTTAAAAGCAAATTAAAGCAAATTTTAATTGTTCATCCCAACTTATTTCAGATACTATTTCTGGTGTGGTACAGCTCAATAGCGCGGATAAGGTAAGCAGGAAATAATACAGACCTAGAAAAACAGCAAGTTTGATGAAATGAAGTCACAAAATACAAGAAACTTCATCAACAACACACAGGATCATAACCCGCTAACAAGATGATTGCTCCCATATTTTTTCACGTACGTCATCTCCACTCCAGTCGCAGTGCCGATAATTCCCTCCATTGATTCGTAACGCCTCCGCGCCACGCTACAATGGTCGCGAGTGAGCACCGACATTTGCCATTCTATAGTCTATGCTTCCCGCTATGTCCCTGTTATTTATGTCGCTACTGTCTATGGGTGCAAAAAAAAAGTTTAGTATTGCCGTTGATTGCGTTCGGTATGTAAACGTATTTGAGCGGGAAGATTGTTTTAAATCTGGAATGTTTGGTATTAAAGTAGGGTGTTGGATACAATGCGAGAGGATGTGCGAAACGAATAAAGAAAAATTGGAATAGACAATACTAAAAACCTCGTGTGGAATCCAACTTGTTTTATGTAGAGAAGCTCAATCCAATTTATAAAAATCAAAGGGGAAAGCCAGTTCCGTACTGGCTTGTAATAAAAAAAAGAACAAGAAGGTAGTCTGAATGACATTCATCACTAACTAGTCTTTATTTGTGGCTTCGCCCGCATGACTGTTGGAAATTAGATACCCAAGAGGACATACTACCGCTATAAAAAGTATGTTATGTCCTACCTCATGGTCATGGCCTATCCGCTTATCTGAGTGTATTTTCTGTAATTTATTAAAATCAGTTCAATGACCTAGAGTTATTTACGCTTACTATTTAGTAAGAAGTCCGATGTTAGATAATAACAAATGATTTCCATAAACGATATCTAAAAACATAGCCATCTTGATGTGTTTACGTGTATATTCTAAACAGAACAAAATTCATGAAATTCTCTAATCAAGTTTTATCATGGTTTTAGGTAGGGTGACCGCTGTACATGGTCGTTAGTTCACAGTGGACTTAAGTGCGTGGCTGTCGAAAATAAACAATTATTTCCCGTATAGGGAGCGAGCCTGCGAACTAGGAGTCGTGGGGTGCCAACGCTCCCGGCGAAGAAAGGAGACACTCCAAATCGCTAACAAGCGCATTTTAGTTTAAAATTCATTAGCTTGAAAATAGTAGTTTCGATGATGTTTTTCTTTATTGCTTTTCAAGACACAAATAAGAAAACTTAGTGTAAATATCATAGCACTAGTTTTGATTGAAAATGCTTAACTACATAACCTGTATCTTTTTTTTGTCCAAGTCAATGTTAAATGGAATGCAGTCAATAGAACTAGATAATCAATCAATCTTAGAACTAATAATAAGTACATTCGCCTGTGCAAATATAATTTAAATTGCGTTCCAACTTAATGATACAGAAATTTCCAATAAATACCTCCTTGCAACCATTTAATAGATTAATTGCAGTTTTTAACTTTGATCATGCTATACCGTTTATAATAACTGGTTGTTAAAGAGATTACGAGCAGGTAAGTAATTTTCCGGCGCTTTGTTCAAGCCGTGATAGGTCTTACGATAAGCGAGTGAACATTAAATTGCTCCAACAATTACGAGATGTTTCACTTACATCCTTATGCTTGTTAGCCGCAGCCATCAGCAGCAGGCACCGCCAAACGAATCTGATCACTGACCCATGAAGCAAACAGAAAGGAAATTTTCTTCCACCAAGGAAAATACGACAATATAAATAACTCCATCGGACCCCTACCTACTCGTACTACTACATCACCCTATGACAAAAGAGTTATCGGTGCGTTGAAAACAAAAATGGCGAGTTGATTTATCGCGAACGGTCGCGTATTAGCCGTGTGTGATTCGGGGATTTGGCCTGTGGAAAAAGGCAAGGCTAGGTGAGCTGGGTCACGTCTAGACGAACGACAGTAGAAGGGCAGCGTGTTGTTTACTCCGAGGATTCCCGAACGCGCCCTAATGAGTATGGACGTTGATTTAGGGCTCCGCTCTAGAAGTCGATGCCAAAGCTTTTAGTAGTTACGTCATAATTTGGTAGGTTTTCCCAGCTACGAAAGTTGTTCGGCATTTTCTTTGTTATAAATGTAACTAAGCGAAATGTTATCAAAGTCGCGAGAGGATAAGTACGAGAAATTAAAATAACTTTTTCTCTTGTTTCGTAATGGAAATTAATGGATGGACACACTGAATTAGGGATGCTGTCACGTGAAAATGATTCGCTCGTATTTCATGAGGTTTAACAGCAGAAACTGAAAACGAAATCTGGATTGGGTGAGCCTTAAAAATACAGAAAACGTTTATAGCGTCCGACATAAATCCAGTTCGACGAAAGCGAAGATTAGAAAGCTAGCTAGTGAAGCCAAAACTCGATATTGGGTGAATAATCGTCGCCACTACCGGCGCGGTAGCCGGCCGGATGTGCCAGATTTATACCCTGGCGTACCCGGGTGTACCGGCCTGTGACCGGCGCGTGTACCAATTTATACCCGGCTAGGTACGCTGGTCGTATCCGTGCTGTCGTCGAGTCTGTGCTCTTCATAAAGCACCCGATATGTCCGCTCGCCTTGAGGGCTGCGATTTATGGCGTGGAAACGTCATCGGACCCCGTGTTTGGATATAAATCATATGTGTTTGCTTAGTGCATGAGACATCTAAATTTCTCGGCTGCGGTTGTGTTCCGGAGGGTGTAAGATTTTAAAATAATTTTCTATTAATTAGTACTTCTGTTGAGAAGTTAAGATTGTTCTAAAGTTATTAGCGTAAGACTTGTAAGTTTCTTATTTTAAATTTCTGAACATTATCGCTAGTTAAAGGATAGAGTTGGTTTCGAAAACCAGACAGCAGTATTGAAATAGAAATCACACTATCAATAGTACTTCTGCGTAATGTCTGTAAATAAGAATAATTCAATCAAAGAATCTATTTCTTTTTCATCATTTGTGTCTCAACACAGGCCATACTCTCTTTGAGAAAAAGTGGGCAAAATATAGTCCCTTGCAAGAGTTGATGTAAGTCACATAATTTTAATTCAAGGACATAACTATCCTTTGATGTTGTCCTTAACCATTTGACAAGAGTCAACAGGATAGCAGAAGTCAACGCCAATAACAGAATAAGTTCTGCTAGAACTGCAATACCTACTCAAGTTATTTTGGTTGACTTTAATGGTGAATATTAACAGTCTCGAGTAAGTAAAAACATATACAACTTGCAAAAGTTACACAAGAAAGTCAATTGCACAAAAGATCAAAAGACCTCAACAACACTCAAGAACAGGTAAGTCAAAATAATTGCAGAAAACAAAATGTAGACAAAAGAAGTCTTGAATTGGGTCAAACATTAGATTTATAACTTATATTGTCAACTTTACTTATGCAATAGAGAACAATAAACAGAAGCAGGTACTTTTGTGCGAATCATAATTTGCATGGAGATTTGCACTTTCACTTTTCATTGTTGAGAGCAAGGAGGCTTCTGAAAAAGTTTTTGCTTCATAAAACTTGTAGTGTCTCCATTCAAAGGTAGGACAATGCTTGTGTGTAAACAAAACTCTTTGAAATAAATAGTTTTGTAGTCTGTAATATAACGTTAAAGTAATTTTAAGATTTCACTTTACTATAGTTTGGTTTATTAGATCAAACAAATCTGTTAATAAGTTGTTTAGACATTTTGTTCTCTTAAACAAGCGCGTTTAATATCAAGACTACGATATTTGAAATAAACAAAGTTGAAAGTTCAAAACTCACAAATGTTGATCAAAATCTAGTGTATTTGAAATTCATTTTATAATAGGACAAGTTTTTACTCAATGCACTTTAAATTATGAATCAACTATTTACAAGCAAGCAAGCTCTAGTTAAACCATTCATCCATCTTGCTAACTTGTTCACACGTGGTAACGAAAGCTCCAAAAAGTTCACAAAGTTCCCACGACCCGACGCAGCGCCATCTATTCGTTCAACCCTGTAACATTTAGGAGCGACAAAACCACCCTCTAGTTTCAAACACGAACAATTTCAACCCTTGGAGCTACCAAACAACGGTTGAATCTGGAACCATTTACCCCGCGACTGTAGCGCCATCTCTGGGATGGCGCATGAACTTGCGTGAAAGCTCGTAGTTCCGAGCTTTGCCGCAGTGGCGCCACCATCGCTGAAGCTTTTGAATGAAACCACCTGTGTAAACGAAACTGTGTCTTTAAGCGCGCAGTTAAGGTTGACTTTGCTTTGCGGAAACAATTGTATCGTCGAGTAGAGTATGCAAATTAACGCACCATTACATGGTAATTTATTTGAAACGAATGACCACTTTGCGGAGTAGTGCATCCAACGTCGAACACTGAACGTTTATATGGGGACCCTGACCTTATATTGCGTCAATTTATAGCTTTAGAGCCGTTATACGCTGTTTTACGTAACAGCTGTTGTGTCTCGCGTGATGCCTTAGCATAGTGACCCTGTTTTGCATAGGACTTTCACCTGTTTCTTCAGCTGTTGGAAAGTTAACTAAGTATTAATGAGTTTGTTGACCGAATGTGAAGCGCCACTTATGAAAGGGCAATTTCCCAATGTTATCTCATAAACATGATAGCTACTTTATTAGGCTCTTAAATATCATGAACTTTGGCGAAAGTTGGTAAACACAATATAAGGTAAAAACTATATCTTTTTTTGCCGTTAAATTTGGTACCATCGTAAATTGAAAGTAATGCTAAACTTAATACCTAGTGGTACCAAAATGTTAATGTCTATTGCATTTAAAAACTATTAAATCTGATCAGTCACAATAGGTGACTTAAAACATTTTGAAGTTACTAAAATTTTCCTTAAACGCGCTTAATTCTAATACTGCAAAAACAAACCATTCATCAATAACAACTATACTAACTACAATCACAAAATCCCAGAACCCACAATCAAGCGACCAGAACAAAACCCTTTCATCTCCATATCGCACAGCACACCTCACTCAAGATTGGATCCAAGCGAATTGAGATCTTCCCTGCTATCAGACAGGCTGCAAATAAAGACAGCACTGTATCGCATTTATGAGATGAAACAATGTTCGTAAGTGCTGTGATTTATGAGGACACTGCCACCATGGACACGCCCAAAGTCCGTGTCTGAATAAAAAAGAGGATTTTATCTGTTTTTATTAATGCATGGTTGTTGCTGGCTGGATTGGAGTTTGAACGCCAATAAGTTGTATGGAGGTTGCAATAATGTTGTTTAGCTAAATTAGAGGTTCTATCTTGCACTGGCATTCAGTTTTTATCTTTAGAAGTTATAACCTCTTTCTTGTATTTATGATTTGAGAAAACACTTTGCTTGGATTGTCTAACTTTCATTAAGGTTAAATGACTTAGGTACTAAATGGCTGGTGGTAAAAGTCAAAAGTTATGGGCGGTAGAAGACCACCATGACTGAAATTTTAAAACAAGCTTCACGCCGAATATAATTGTGTAAAAATGTACCTAATAGGTATAAATTTAATTGAATCATTTATTTGAAGAAGCATTTGTTTTGTTGTGTACTTTCCTGGTGCATGGCAGGGCAATGCAATGAGTCAACTTAAATATTTTACATTAATCAATAAGAATATCTTAAGGGTTCTGATAGACTTGAGCATTCACTTGTAAAAAAACAGCGAGCATTCGCCTCGCATCGAGCATAAAATTTGTCGAACTGAACAACAAATAGAGTCAAGATACAATAATAAAAATAAACGAGGGCGTTTTAGCGATCTTCATAGCGAACGCTCTAGTTGGTACTCGTTAAAAAATATTCGTCACTAAAATTTCAGACTTAACTCGGTAAAAGCTTGGATCGGCAAAAAGCTCGCTCGCTCGAAAGAATGCTCGCTAAAACTCTCTCGTTTATTTTGCTGTGATGTAACATTGGCGAGAATGTTTATAACACACAAATGTATGCTCAAGTCTATCAGCACCTTTAAGCAAACCTGAGATAACACTTAAACCTATAAATTATAATGTACAAATAATAAAGTCGTACAATAGCAACGCTTGTTCACAATGCATACAATGTACAAGCAAATAAATAATCAAAAAAACTGATTAAAAATTAATGGCAACAATTTGTCAGATGAATATTAAAACTTCACATCATTGGACACGACGCTAATTGAAAAGATAAAGATCGAATAAATTATCCAATTACACAATCGAAAAGTCGTAATGACTATAAGAGTTGACTGCTCATTACTATTAAAAAATATATATCGTAAGTCATAACTCGTGCGGAACGAGAAAATGTTCCGATTAAACGAACATTCGATACATTATTCGGTCGGAGTGTGAAACCAGAAAGGACAGTTGGAAACTAAATAAACACTGCTGAACCAGAATGAACTTTTTACCATCGATGTCAATTGTTAACTACGTGTTCCCTTGTCGGTACTTAAATTGGACGTCTCGGCCGATACGGCACGCGGCCTGTCAGAACTCCTTGTTAATGATCACACGAAATCATTAAACAAGATAATAAACTTAAACACTACACGAAAAGACGACGAAACACAGCAATCTTTGCATTTAATTACCAGGTACAAGAAAATTATAAATAACTTTACATTCCCGACCCAAAAATTAAAAGAAAATTTGAACATACCGACACACGCAAAAAAGTTCAAACGAGAAACTCTTTCAAGTATCTTATTAATAATACATTCGAGAGGTGTTAATAAATCACGTGTTAATTAGCTACTATTACACAGTTGAAAGCTATAATTGAACAATGTATCTGTTACTCGACTTTTTAGATAGATCTGTAACAGCATCAGACGGCCGTGAACAAAGAGCTAAGACTTCGCCAAAGAAAAGGAACAATAGTGGTGTGAATGTTACACTCGGATATTACAATAATGGTATCGATTATAATTTGCGTGCGATGCGGTCTGAGATACGAGCGGGAGGCGACACGTAAGCGACAGGCGTTCGCAATCGGCGTCGCGATCGACTCTTGCGCACCACACCGCACAATGCTATCGTGGCGCTACGATCGCGGACATGCCCTCTCGCGCCATTACGATTGGTGCTTTCAACGTATACGCACCTATTTTATGGTAGAATGATTAGCTTTATGAAAGGGTTGCGTTCAAAATCGACAGGTTTAATAAAAAAAAAGCCAAAATAATCTCCTAATAACTCAGATTTATACTAGATTTTTCATGTTGTTAGAAACACCATATCGATGCTTCCGACAACAAAGGTCGTAAACACCAAAATAGCACTTTTGGTAATCAACGAAAAACAAAAAATAATTTCGTTTTTGGCTTATATCTTTTTAACTTTAAAAGTTGTAAAATTGTGTTCTATACAAGAAATACGTAAAATACGATGGTGTTTCATAATATATTATTGCTATTTATGTCAAAGCCTTATTTTAAAAGTTAGCTTGGACATACACCCCAGAAAATTCAAGAAGTTGGTATTTACGACCACTAATAAATCAATGGAGAACGATTTGTCTAACGGAAGTTAGAAGTATGCACCAGTTTTTAAATACAATAGTTCTGGGTTTGGTTTCAAAAACCATATACTGAAATAAAAATGAGTGTAAACACCACGATCTGATGCGATGGTATGTAACAAACATGGAAATATCTGAAGCAAATCAATGAATTTAAGACTGTAAGTTGAGTTTTCATTACTTGTAATAAAAACAATAAAATAAAACACAAATTGACATAATTAAAATTAGGTTTTTTGTGCATTGACCGTCATCGTTTAATCAAAATAATGGTTAAGCAAGGCACTTATACCGCCCGGGTGTCACCATTGTGCCTCACGCCCGGAGGACACGGTGGAGCACACAGTGGTGATCTGCCCAGCGTGGGCGGAGCGGCGGAGGCGATCGGCGGCGGCGATCTCTCGCGTCCGGCCCTGGTTCAGTACATGGTCCGGAGCGAGAGGGAATGGGAAGCGGTCACCACCGCGTGCGAAGCAGTAATGCTAGTAAAGGAGGTGGCCGGGCGTTTGAGGGAGAGAACATCTGCCCAACCCAGCCGCCGCGGGAGACGCCCATGGCGCCGGGCGCCGCGAGACGACTTCCGGCCACCATAGATGCGGGCCTGTGGACGGTGAGCGATGGGTAGTTCACCGTCCGTCCGTCGATTGACGACAGGCCGTGTCGACGGCGCGTTCGTGTGTCACGCGCGCCTCAAAGAGAGTCAGCAAAGCAGAGGGGCTTGCCAGAGCCTCCGCCTGCCGGGGTTGTGGGTTGTTCGAAAGAGATACCGCGGCCCCGGAACGTAAAGGGCAATAGAAGGAACATGGGTGGGTTCTAGTCAGTCCAAGTCTGACATGCCCCCCCGCTCCGCCTAGAGCGGGGGAAGTCATTGGATGATTTCCCACCAATGACTTCCCCCGCTCACAAAAAGGCATTAATACAAATTCAAAGTAAAAAATTGTCTAAACCAATCACTTAAATTTCCATTAGAGGATCTTGTACATCAATCATAAAAATACACTTAACTAAGTATATTATAGGCATCGTCCCGTATAATTAAACGTTTGTTACAAGATGCCTATAGTGTTCTACCTCCAACGGCGTACCTAACCAGCCAGACATAATTCAAAATGTTAATTAATCATTTTGTTTCATTGATTTCAAGAAGATTTTATAATCACGACATTTTTTTAAAAACGTATTGATAATGAATTACAAAAAAAATATAAGTAAACATTCTACCAAGCTTACTGCTCTAATAATTTTAATAAACAATGCCCATTTTCACCAACGCCCTTAAAAATTTAGGTAGTTCATCTTTCTAGATCTTGTTTGTTCGGAAAGCTTCTGTACTATGGTCTACCTAACTTTTAGTGTCGTTGGTGAAAATGGGAAAGTGTTATCGACAAGATAATAAAAAAGTAGATGCAAAACATAATACGACGACGAGTTATAGAAAATCAGGTTTTCTTTCTGATTAATAATCTTCTGTCATTGAATTGGAATTCTCCAAGACCAAGTGACATTACGACAATTGTTTCTCAGCAGAGCTTACGTTTTAAAAATGATTGTGGGGTGTAATTACAATTATACATGTATTCATGTTTTTACGACCGACAGCTGTTTGTACGTTGTATTATACGACCTGCACGGTTATTCGGTTCTAAGCAATATGAGTTATACATACCCTCTTTTCTAAAAAATCTTGATTATACTAGTAAAAATTTTGGGTGTAAAAGTATTTTTTTTAGGCGAATATTTTTTTCACATTTTTAGATCGACGCAGCGCCAAAAATTAAGTAGGGCTGCGTTCTTAACTCATTTTCGCCAAAATGGCGTTTACGACATTTGTTGCCGGAAGCATCGATATTTTTGTTCACTTTTCCATTTCACTTCAGTACAAATGTTTTTATTTCTCGAATAATATAGAAGGAAGAGGACGTTGGGAAATACTTGAATACAGCACTTGGATATGATACAAAATAGAGTAAAAAATGGCTGTGCCAATTGCAGCAGAGTTATTATTATGTTATTGGCTATACAAAAATTGTGGACGTAACTCAGAAGATATCAACATGAACATCAATAAAAACCCTGTACTGACAATTTTTTATGACCTCTGCATTGAAAGGAAAAACTACATAGAACTCAATAAAAGTGAAAAGAAATAAACAACTCGTAATCTTGATTATGCCGAAATGCTGATGTCCCATTAAACGACTATAAATCCAAGTTTTGCTTACACGTCCGCTCTTAATTGAATAGTAATAAAATAGTTACGATTTCGGCATAAAAAATAGAAATGAAATAAAATATTTTATTGAAGCTAAACTAAGACCGCACAGTGAAATTCATGCAAAACAAATTCAATTCAATTCCAATCAAATTCCTTTGCATCGGCACCGGTAAGCGACTTAGTAGAATATTCCCATGCCTCATTTCTATTTAACATACGTAATTCAAAAGCCATAAAACGAAGTTTGCAAAATGACCAAAGTTGTAGGCGGAAGCGGGAACCTAAATTGATCCGTCAATGCTTTTTATTTTATTCCTGTTAAGTTGTATTAAAGTTTTTGCTTGCATTTTCTTATTCACATGCGCATTATGTAACAGCAAAGAGTTCACTCAACTGAAACATGATATTATTTTATTTGTCTGATGGATTCATTAATTGGTACTGGGTTTTATTTTATACAATATAACATGATTGCGATCGTAGCAAATAGTTTGTTTTGATGTACTTTATCATACGGATACTTCGGAGAGAGTTCTAAAATGACTTTTATTTCCTAGTCCATCGCTTCTAAGCAAAGTTTGACTCAAGATTCCCGATTTCAAATTGTATTAATTTTAATAGGTATTCAAGATTCGCGTTTGCAAGATAACCACTCATTGTTTATCATCGTTATCAAACACGATCCTCTCTCGTTACAATATTACTCTCGAAATATACCTAATATGATACATTTAAAATAATTATATTATCTATGTTATATTTAAAAATAAATATGATGCAAAATCACTCGCGCCGTTATTATCTTTCAACCCCAGTACACCGACAGGCGAAACTGTCGCCAGTCTCGACCGAAGAAGGCAGGGGCGAGTAATAAACACGGCCGCGTCAATAAAAGTCAGCGTCCCACCATACACATGTCCACTGCCTGCTAGCAGGTGTACTGCCTAGGATATGGCAGTAGGGTTAGCAAGTAATGGTGAAGTAATATAATAAATTATATTCTTTACTGACAGGAAAATTGAGCACCTAATTTGTAAAACCATTAAAATTGTTGACATATTTTTGTTACAGGTGAGACTTCCCGTGTTTCGAGAAATTTGAAAGAGCAAGTCGTAAATACACATTATATAAAAACCAATTCAACGCATAACTTATGCAAACTTGTATTTTATTTATGACACAATGTATGTTGTTGGAGGTAGTGAAAACAAACAAAATGATTTTCAATCGCTGAAATTCTATGAATTACATCGCCTGAACTTCTTATTTTCTTGTTACACTTGTAAAAATATTAGGTGTCAATAATGTGATAAGTGAAGATTATTTATTTCCGGAACTTTTACTTTTATGAGTGTTATTCTAGACTCAAGAAATACAGAAAGCTCGAAAGGCATAATACGAAATGTTGATATTCTAATAACCTACTTACTCAAAGATTTTATTTGCGCTACCGCACTTATGCCTTCATCGAGATATACATTTTACGAGTTCACCAGTAGCAAAATGGTTTACAGTAAAAAAGTTCTTTAGTACAGTGATAACCCTAGTTGGTCGTAAACACGTACTATGCAAATACGCGGCTCGTAGACGGATGCTGTCAACATTTTCATAGCAGAATATTGAAACCCAGCTTTAAGAACATTTAGCGTTTTATGTAAGCCATTTTAATTTTAAGCAGCTCTTTGAAATAATTTAGCTGCAAATGACTCAACGTGTTGTCGTAATAAAGCATAAAATTTATAGTTCCTTAGTAACGGATGATTAAGACTTGACCCAACAAGATGGGTGTGTCGCCGTAATCATAACAATATTACGGCGATTTAATTTGCATGCTTGGCCACACATGGTCGGCAAAATATCCAAACATATATAACGCGTTATCTAGAGCCGTCAATCGCAGCAAGAACAACGCGTTGCCTTTACAATAATTGAACAAACTAACGCCAGTCAAACGCATCCGGTCTTACAAATCGTGTTTAAACTTGAGACAACTGGCTGGTGTAGCAAACGTCAATCTAACACGAAAGCTCGCAACGAGGTGTTTAATGATGCAATAATTTGCATAGGGGCCCGTTGCTGAGAAACGCGACCTATTCTCACGTCTGTCTTCGACTATAAAGTTTCCTTTTACAGTAGCAACTCTTGTTATGTGAACTTTTGTGCTAAATATCGCGAGTCGGCGCGATCTGGTTGTGCTCGCTCGTCATTCACGCGCCACCTAAACATTCCCGCAGCCGCCATGCCGCCATGCCGTCAGTCAACTTACCATTTAATGACGTCTTATTGTTTATGGACTGTTAAGCAGCAGAAATGGTTACCTGAAAAAGGAAGAAATCGCTTTATTATACAACGAATGACAGTCGTAAACGTCATGCGAGTGTAAACGAAAACATTAAAAAACACACAAATTGAGAAATGAAGAGAATCAATTAAGTATCGGTGGTCGGGTTCGTAAAATCGGATGCCTTATTCAGTAGGTCGGGGTCCGGGCGTCCCGCGCACGGGCCAGCCTGCTAAACCCCCGGCGCACAATCTGACATTTATGAGTGCCATAAAAACGCTCAAGTAGTGACTTTTACTACTTGTTTAGTGAACATAAATGTCTTTGCCTTACCCGCGCTCAACGTCGTCCGTATTTAAAAGCGCACAGTTTCGTGCACAGTTTTGCTCCTTTTTCCTCTTTTTATTTACTGTTACTGTACTGTTATGCAACTGTATAATGCTTTGGTTACTTTTCAGCGACAATTTATTGGTGTCGTCTTTTGTCTTTATTTTAGTGCCACGAGAACATGGTTTGTTTTTGTTTTATTTGCGTATTTTAAATTCCTCGTCATGACAAATTGTAGAAAAAAATTCGCTTGTCCTCAGCTCTATCGTAAAATATAATGTTTCTTACAAAGTTACTGAAAAGTTATCAATCAAGTTAATCATTGTGAGTACGTGTGTTGGGTATGTTGATTGATATCTTGAGTTGTTTACAGGGCTCGTAAAACTAATTAGAGGCTTGCATTTGTTATGCAGGTGGCGTGGGGACCTCGAGCGCACTGACAGTTGAAAAAATATGTCACCGGCATCAAACTGATTTATGCTTAGATAGCTATTTATACTTGTAATTATATGTATTTAAGTAAAGACGTGATGAACTAATCTGTCAGTTGACACCAATAAATCATCCAAAATAGAAAGGCCGCGGCGCCGGCGCCGTTTGTGTTATGTCCTTAAGGAAAATCAAAGAACCCGACATACCGTTATCCCGCCCTAATTCTTTCAAGCCAAAACATGACATCCGCATCAAAACTTTTCTTTCTGAGACCTCTTGCGGTCCTGACTGTTCATAGGTATTCCGCAGCCGTCCGCAGACGTTTGGCAGTATCGACGGTTTAGCATAGCCCACCCACAAGCCTTGCCTACATACCTTCGGGTTTATGGTCGCCGGTCTACGAATAATAATGTTGCACCTAGACACAAGGCCGGCTAAACAATAGTGTCTTGATTACTTTTTGCCCTTAAGTGTTTTGAATAATTTAAAAATGTTGACAATGTATCGTTCTATTTTTTGATATGACGCAATGTTATTAGAAACTTAGAAGTAAATAGAAATGTCATTGACTGGAAACCCTGGATAGTAAGAGTCCTACCCAGAAAGAAACAACGCGATACCTGATTTTTTTCAGTAAACTTGCAGTAAGTTTCTTCTCCTGATAGTTACGGGGTGAAGTTCTTCAGCATGATATTGTTGATATTTTTAGTAGAAATTGCCGACTTCTCGTTTCAATATTATGTTAATAAGGTGCCTTTGAAACTGAATAGGTAACACGTAAGTTTGAAGTCTTGGGTTACGAATTACGATTAAAGTGTGCCAAGACCTATTTCTTAAAATCTTGCCTAATCAATATCAATGTCAAGAAGTCGCGTTACTGCTTGTTATTCCCGCCACTGTTTATATCGCACCAAAAGAAAGTCCCTCTGCATGCCACTGTAATATATTCGTCCGTCAAACCATACCTTGTTTTCGCTTCAAATTAGACAATTAGGAGTCGAGTTGTGACGCTAAATCTATTCAATTAAAGCTGAGTACGCACCGGTCACCTACCGCGGCGATTTTTAATCGTATGTATGCAACGTGCGATTCGCGACTACATTTCGCATATCAATGCGGTGGACAAATTGATGAAAAAACGTTGGGCAGCGCGTGTCGAACACGAGTTATGTGTGCCCTCTGTGCGATTTTGAAATAATTGTCGTGTTACGTGTGTTTGGTAGACGTCATTTTATGTTTTGATGACCGCATTTGGATGATTTGATGGTAACATCGCCAAAAATGTGGCGAAAACACTTGAAGTACAAGTGATAGTATTATTTCAGGCTCTATGAAAGGTTAACAGAGACTAAAAGACAAAACGTCCACTTTTTATTAGACACTGCAATTAGCCGATGAATTGGCCTTTGGCAATAAAACAATTAACAGATTATCAACACAACAATAATACATGCCAATACTATTTTTCAGGCGTCTGTCCTGCTCAACCAAGCTTGCGAATTTTGATTTGGCTACATAATTTTATCCTTAACATACCAAACCAGTGATTCATTATAAAGTTTAGTAGTACGAAATCGGAAAGCGAATTTACATTTCCTTGTAGGATAAGTATTCTAGTGGGATGGCCCAGCCATGTAGTATCTAAACTTGTAGTAATGGCCTACGTGCCTCGAGACACGTGCACCCACCGGTCGACAGGAATAAATAGTCGCGAAAACATTGCGAAATTGAACTCGCGAAATTTTTGTTCGCGAATATTTTGAGTTGTATGAGGACGTGGTGTAAAGCTGTTAGGAATTTGATTTAATACCAGCATGTTTAAGCTGTTCATATCTATAAATACCTGCACTTTAAGTATTGTGATTTTCAGAGAACTATATAATAGTTTTGCGAATAGAATGCACTCACATTGCTCAGGTGGTGAGCTAAATCCTGAAATTTCAGCGAACTTTGTAGAGATTCTTTATAATCGGCTATAGACCGGTAGGAAATGAACCAGGTATACTTTCCAATTCAATTAAGCTATTCGTTTCTATATTCAAATGTATTGGCAAGACAAAGTCCTTGCCAAGGATGTACGATCAAAGCCTGAAATGTCACCGGAAAGAGGAAGAGCTTTATAACCAACCCTGGGTCCTAGACTGACTTATACATGAATAGAGACGATTCGGTTGATTTATTCGATTCTTGCCAAAGATCGAACTGTATGTTATGTGTATGTAACTAAACAGGAAACTCGTCAGGAAGTGTGAGAGAATGGTCGTGTTGTTCTAGAGGTTAAGACCTCGCCTTTCATGCAAACGGTTGTGGGTTAAAATCCGGGCAAGTACCCATGCGACTTTTCCAATTCATGTATACTTTCTAAGTGTATGTCGGACTTTACAGACATAAGTGAAGGAAAACTTTGTAAGGAAACTTGGACTTCATGAATATAAGTCTGAAATCGCCAACCTATCTTGAGCAAGCGTGGTGTTCAATGTTCGTGCCTTTTCTGTTTGAGAATAGGATTTGAATTTGTCATAATAACAAAACAGGAAACGACGTAGAAAAGCAATCAATCCAATAGCTTTATTAGTCTCATCTGAATCATTAACGCAGTCTGATCCTCAGCCAATAATTTCCTATTAGCACTAATACATTCCTAGTCTTATTACATACGGTAATAGAAGGTGTCTCGTTTATGAGGCGTGCGGCCCAATGACGGGCAGCGTCGGGGAAACGTCAGCCTGCCGAGCGTGACCCCACGATTGACGGCCAGCAAAACCACCTCATAGTGACAATATTAACATAACTACCCACGGTAATTTATAGGACATGCTCCGATACCTTTATCGCGCAATTAAGGGTTGAACTCATAGAAGGTCACGTTATAGATGCTATTACAGATGTAAGAAGTGCAATTATTTATGTCATTACTAAGTTGTTAAGTGGAAAATTATGGATTAGTACCCAAGTAATTGCCTGGATACCAGCTGTTTTTAAACTTAATAAGAATGGAGTTTTGGTAAAGTGTTCTAGTTTTTAGTTCATCCAAAAAACTAAATGTAAATTCACACTTTCGATGAAATGATTAACTGGTTGCTATTAAGAAATAAAACTTGTTTGTAAAAAGAAAACTGCAGTTCATTCGTTAGGCAAATTACAGGTACGAAATACGGTGTGCAATGTATCTACAATGTAAACTGTAATTTGTCAGATAGTGTTATCAGTATCAAGCAGGCGCTTGGCCAGTTAGCTGTCAGCCACTATTTATCTTTCAACCAGTCGAAGGTACGTGTGCGTCTAGACGCAGGCTAATTGTATGGTGATAGATTAGCCACCACATTTACACGCTGTTAACCGCAATAAGATTTACATAGGTATTTTTTAAAGAAGCTTTGAATGCAGACTACAACCGGTACATTTACCCCACATGTAGGTAATTGACTGTTAACTGTCAATGCGTCTAGCATCAAGTTAAGTTAGTGGGAATGAGAATAAAGTAGCTTTTTAAAACAAAAAATAGTCTGATGTTTAGTACATTATATTTCTTTCGCCGTTTTTAGTTGGCACAAAAACAGTTAAGTTCGTTCTTAGGAAAGTTAGCATCAAGAAATAGTAAAGTATGAATTATGCACAGTATTGTTACACCTTACGGTAATAATAAACTATTTTGTAGTTTATCGCTGCTTTCGTGAAACAAGTGGTGAACTTGGAAACTTTTGTTCAAAACTTATGAAAGCCTATATATCATTGATCTTGGTAAAGTTAGTTCAGCTAAAACTGGCTCAGCAGTCATCGCTGTTCACTGACGATATCCGTGCACGCAGCAAAGCCATTTGTTTGCCGAATAAACAAAATATAAATCAATCCGTCAGACTTCAGTGTTCACCCCCCGACCACGGTCGATCGGCCACGACGGCTCCCGACCGACCCCGACCAATCCCGACCGAATGCGACTCTGATTTAAATGTTAATCGGCGAGTGTCGAAATTATTAATTACTGTGTACATCGCGGGTACGTTACGCATGCAGATTGCTATGCTAACGAATGATTAACTATGCATGTGCACGCGCAGATTTAGATTTTATGCCGTGTTCGGATTGATGGGCAGTGTGCTGCTGAAATTGATTGCTTTTCATGTAATTTGGAAATGTTTATGCCTGACACGATCTTTTTTGCTCTGGGTGCCTAGTTGATGGGTTTGTTTACATTTTGTGGATCGTGGAACAAACATGGTATTTATCCCGCGAAATTCAAGTTTTCTTCAGACATAAATTGCTATAACCAGCCTCCAAGGCTGAGAATTTTTTGAAAACAACAATAATTATAAATATTATAAATAACAATTTGCACGACCGATAATCGAAAATGGCACTGCCTTGTTCATTTCATTTATGCATAAAAATGTCCTTGTGTAATTATTGTCTTAAAACTTTAACGATGTGAGAATATTCTCACATTTTATTATCATTATTAACGAATTAAAAATGTGTATCATGTATATAAAAAAGTAATTATCAACCTCATTTTTTCCTTTTACGTATACATTCCCTATATTAGATCGTTAACGCGTCAAAAAAGGCCTACAGCTATAATTGAATGTTAGACACACCATTCCTCTTTATACATTTTACGCTCGATCCGGAATAATAAATTGGTAATTATTTTCACGGTATTATTGAATAATGGGTGTACTCAGCCGCTTATTAATTAATTTCAGAATTCGATATGCTTCTGTATTAATATAGGTTTCAATTATTTTATACCTTCTGTTTTGGCCATAGCAACAATTATATGGAACTAGCTTTCGACCGCGACTTCGTCCGCGTGGCATAGTTACTTTGGGCTAACGCTAACTTTAACCACCGTGATGATAAAAAATACATCTTTCTCTCCCCTTTTATTCCCCCTTTTCTGACTTTTTTAGCCTATGTCCGTCTGTCGTCCGTCCGGACCCTGGAGACGGACATAGGCTGTACCAAAATTCATCAAATCGGTTTGGCCATTGAGGCGTGAAGACGTAACAAACAAACAAACTCACTTTCGCTTTTATAATATTAGTAAGGATTTGACTTGTATCGATAATAATAGCTATTAAACCTATACAAGGGGGACTAAAGGATGATGCGAGAGGGTAGTCTGCAAAATTTAAATTTATTTTGCTGGTCAAGAAACTAAGCAAGAATTTATTTATTGAATTTTAATAATTATAAATCATTATTTAGCCTTAATTAGGTCAAATTTGACATTAAAATCATTATTACAATCCTCTCTGGTCATTAAATCCTATTGAATATTTTTTTCATGAAAGAGTGGACGATTTTAACTTTTATTTCAGTACAGCTATATTTTGTTACGGTTGCAAATCATATGTTCTGTCAACACAAGTACAACCTGAAAATTACCTGAAAAATGAAGAAATTTGAATTTCGTGAGATAGTCTGACGCTGTCGTCACCTTAGGACTGTAGTGTCCGACCAAAGGTTCAGTGTCGGTTTCGGTTTCGGCCAGTTTCGCCAAAAAAAAACTAGTTTTGGCTCTAGTTTCGGTTTCGGCCTAAAATGGCCGAAACTACGGCCGAAACCGAATGTGCATTCGGGAGTTTTCGCTCTGTGATCGGTCATGTTCGGCGCGTTGAATGAATGAATGAATCCCATCAGATCCAATGTTGTGATTTGCTTGTTTGTTTTGTTTTGTTGTGTTGGCGAGTTTTCATTATAACATAAGAGTGGGTAGTAAACATCAAAAAAATATTCTATACGATTAATAAATGTGATCCTTGTAAGGAAGTTTCGGTTTCAGTTTCGGTTTCGGCCGAAACAGAGGCCGTTGCTAAAATTCGTTTTTTGATTCGGTCGTAAAACTAGGTTCGGTCGGACACACCTGGAATTATACCACGTAAAATCCTCAATAAAGATCTTATTTAGTAAATAAGTAGGTACTGGCAAACATTTATATAATCTACGCACATACAAATCAATTTAGATTATTACAATAAATTGAGAAACTCGTAAATCTACTCCTATCTTTAATAATTCACAAATCCAATCAATTCTCTCATACAAAACTTGAATGTATCCGTGACATGTCTTGTCACTGTCATTCAACTTTGCTACTGATACAACTCGTTGCACTACTTTAATTAAGATAAACAATATTAATCATTGTAGCACATATTATTTGCCACATTAAATTAAAAACATTTCTCGTCATTACTAGCGTCCAGTACTTGATTAATCTTGCCTCTGATATCAAACGAGGCATTGGATTTGATTGTCTTCAGACAGACATTACGTTTGAGTTTAATCTAATCTACGATTTAATTGGCATTTATCGTGGTCCATTGGAATAGTTTGTTGGCATTTTAATGAACATTATAATAATTATGTAGTTGTAGATTGCTGTTTGGCGGACAGGAGCTGTTTTGGTAAATCAAAATCATGTTTTGATTGCTTTGGCTAGAATTTTGCGATTGTTATCATAGACTTGTTTCTTCCAAGGCTTGTTTAATATGACATGGGACTTAAGTGTAACAGGGGAATGTGGGTGTTCTATTATTAGGTAGGTACACCTCTGCCTAGGTATGTAAGTGATGTTTTTAAAATTTACGGTCAAATGAAAATATGGCAATTCCCAATATTTGTAATTTTTTTTTACCAGATCAGTTTTTTGTTTTTAAAGTAAATCATTACATCTGGGAAACATTGTATATTTGCTTAACACACAGGGAAAATCTAGAATTAAGTTAGCAGTCTTAGAGATACGGGGGAAACCGACCGTGATACCAGTATTTACTTTTTTATATAATATAGTATGTTTAGTTTACGAACAGCCCTTGGTTAATTTACTAACAGTCACATGATCAAAACTGTTAAGGATGTGTAACGGAACAACGGGTGTTTAACTGGGTTGAGTAATAGATCAAATATTTGACAAAATACAGGAAAATGCATTATACTTCAAGTGGTTCTAGGGACCACACAGTGGTCCAAGGGACCACATGGGAGGTTTTGTGTTAATTATGTTACAGCTTGTTTAGTTAGTATCACTAACATTCCGCATAGATTTATAGAGTTTATAAAACCACAATAGTATGTTAAACAAACGTCACCACACATCAAAACTAGATGCGCACAATACATAAAGTTTCTGCGCCATTTCACGTCCGTTTGGGCGGGCGATGCGTTTTCATGATTTGTGACGCCTACCGCTGAAAGCTCAAACTATCCAATAAAATATACTGATTTATTGGGAAATTTTCACTACGTATAAGCCAAATAAGTCCATGTTTCATAAATGTCACATCATTATTCGTAATGTAGCGGAAACTGATAGTTTTAAAGGTGAATTAACAGTTTTTGGAATGGATGAGTTTTCGTAAAGTTCGACTGGTTCTGTTGTAAGTATCAGATATTTTATCGATGGCATGGAAATTTATAAAACTGAATGTTGAATTAAATCACACTAATATTGTCAAGCTTGCATGTGTTTGTGCCTGTTTATTAATCTGTTTTTAAACTGCTTAATGGATTCAGTGTGTTCAGTTCTTGCTGGAGCAGTTCACAGCTGTCCATAACATTTTCAAGGTACAGTTTCAATGCAAACTTGACTCAACAGAAAAAGCTATCTACGTGTCCAAATGATCGTAAATAGAAAAAAAAGCCTTTATCGAATACTAATAAGTTTTATTGTTTTTCTTCGACTATGATTACTATGCCAAAATACTTTTAAAAAAGATGACACGTGCTCCAAAAATTATATATTACAAACACGCACATGTATGCAACGTTATGATTTGTTTAAATAAATAATAGAATTATAGTTGAATAATTTATGACCCGTAATATCAGGTCGATAGTCTATTAATTAAACTATAATAAAGTATAACTGTTTATGACATTTAAGTAATTAAAATTCGATGTCGATGATTGAAATGTTTGTAATAAAATTGTTTTATTAGTGAACTTTATATAACAATATACATTTTGTTTTAACGCAAAATGTCCACTTCTGTTTCTGAGTTATAGCCTAGGTCTTGTATTTCTTTATTTCGCGTATAAGCAGTACAACATAGCAGTTTAACAAACACTGAACTCAGTCGCTGCAAATTGTCGCGTAACAAAACAAAGGCTGCGTAGCGGATGCGCTACGTCTAAAGCTCCTCCAAAAATGTCACCGTTAGTGTTGTGAAAACTTCAAAAGCAAACCTGGGAAACACCATATCGATACTTCCCGGAAGCATAACGGTGTCACATTAGCTACAGCCCTACATTAACATTCACTCAACACTTGATCCAGGAGTTATCACGTATCGAAAAGAATAGAGCCATAATATTTTATGATCCCTTGTGCGCCATACCGGGCGGCGTCGATGTTCGAATTTTAAACGAAAACCGCGCGCGCGCATGTATCGATTATATCGATGAGTCTATAAAATAATTAGTCGATTTTTTTTATGGGCTATTAATATTGAAATAATAATTGTTATTGGAGTAGTAGTATGACCCAGCGTGTAGATAACAATTGTTTTTCGCACAAAGCTTAAGAATTTTAAATTTATTTTTATCGAATCCATGGACTACCCTTTTACCCTACACTATCTGATGAACATTCCAAAATTTTAAAATATTTTTCAAAATTATTTACAGTAAAATGCAAAAGAGATTGTCGTGGAAGCTGTCTCTTTAAATAGCTAAACTTTTAACAGAGTTCTAACTTTAAAAAGCACTTAATCGTGCCTGATATTTGTCTTAACAGCGTGCAGGTATCATGAAACTGATATCGAGATAGATAGGGCAATAATTCTTTCGACACAGCTCACGGTGCCAGCGTGTTCGCGTGTTCAACCAAACGATCATTTGCGGAGTACAGGCAGAATAAAAAGTTGGACCGTGGGTACCTGAAATTAGTGTTTTTAAGAAAACTTTTCTTTTGCTCTCTCAACTGGAATCGTTTGGGGAAGTGGCAGTGGCTAGTTTGTTGACAAAAGCAGCTTGCCTAGAGATCGTAAAAGTGACAGCTTAAATTTTGACGTTAACCATGGATAATAATAAAGCTTTAAATGCAGTAAACACTGATGTTTCCAAAGCAGATGATGGCTCTATATTTTTCCGTAATTCCCCAAACAAGGATATTTACCGGTCTATTACACAGAAACTAACATTAGTCCACCTTACTCCAAACGACTATAAAACTTGGACTTATATGAATAAACACGTAATAAATGTCTGTGCTACCATTACGCTGGATTAGAATGTCGCCATGGGACAGGCCGGCAGCTTGCATATGTTCAAGTGATTTTTCACGGCTACGGAACCCGTGTTCAAAGGGCACGCAGTACGGTGTCGCAATCACGATCCTCGATCACGACTGGTCCTTCTACTATTCATTTGTATTACCTCCGCAACCGAAAACAGACGCTATCTCTTATAAACTAAGGTCTAGACGAAGCGCAAAAGGATATTGGTTGGTTACGATTAAGAAATTTGCGATTAGACCATACGAAAATAGGCTCTATTTAAATACTGTTAAAGGTCAAAATGATTGCGAAATTATGTTTGCTAAGTGGTAAAATGTCTCTAGACCGTGTCGCTACTAGCCTTAAATGCATTAAGTTTGTTTTAGAGATAATAATCGTTGCGAATGCAAGTGCTTTGTTGTTTCAAAGATAGAGTTGTTGTTGTTGATTTATTTTTGGTCAACCATTGTTGCACTTAATAAGGGTTGCAAATATTCAATTATTATATTGTGCTAGTAACGTTGTACACGTCTGTACCAATGTACCTGGCATAGTGACTGCTTAATTATAATATTAGTCATTCAGTATTTAATTTCTGCTAGTTTTTAAAATAAATTGAATTATCTGTTCGATTAATGAAAACATGTCTTTATCAACCGAGTAGTACAAGGTACCTATTATTTGTTTTTTAAGCAACTTTGTGTGTTGGTAAATCTTGCGATTGAGTTTTAATCCATGTCTAGGTGTTATCAAGACTTGACTTATGTAAAAGTTCAAATATTGAAGTCAATAACTTCAGCCTGATAAAGAAAACTGAAATCAATAAAGCGTGTTTTATATTGACGGGCCTGTTGGTCCAGTGGTTAGTGACCCTGACTGCTGAGCCGGAGGTCGTGGGTTCGATTCCCACCCAGGACAAACTTTGTGTGATGAGCATGATTGTTTGTTCTGTGTCTGGGTGTGATTTATCTATAATATGTATGTATTTATAAATTATATAAGTATGTATATCAGTTGTCTGGTTACCATAACACAAGCTCTGCTTAGCTTGGGATCAGATAGCCGTGTGTGAATTGTCCCGAGATATTTATTTATTTATATATGAAACTTTGAGGTTTCTAGAACAAAATAATTAAAAGATGTTGAAAACTATTGCTTCTAGTTAGCGTACACGATAAAAAAAAACATGAAATAGCTTAAAAAATATCAACAATTTCCACGAAAACAACATGCTACGTCAAATAATTTCCACGTTTATTTCCCTTCCCTATTTTTTGAGGAAAAAATATCAAAACATTCACCTAACCTGGTTTTATTAAAATAATTTCGGAAGAGTGCGTGAGGTGGGTTCCGATACTGCCTTGGAGCACGCAACCTTACCCACAAACTTATCTTTACCGTTGACAAAATCAAAGGTAACTTATTTTGGTGCTACTCAATTTGGGCATAATCAACCTTCACCTTATTTTTTTCTTTTTGAATTGAAGAATTAAGTTTGTGAGTTGCCAGTATTACGGAGACCTAATCAGTGAGACCTGTCCTTTTAACTTATAGCTCTGTAAGTATATTCATAAACATTGATAGATAAGAATTACGTTTAGGCAACGCAAAGAAACTAATTACGTTTGTATTATCTGATGGCTCCCACATCGTTGGTCGTCGATAGTTTTTAATTTCGTTTATGAGTTGTGTCGAAATGTAATCATTTGTTACTGATTTTTTTTACTACGGATTATTTATGGTTACTTTTAGGTATGGTTAAAATATACTTTTAGGAAATATAACTGCGTCAAGTTTGCCCACTTGCCTTCCTTAAAAAATCTAGATATTATCTTGTTCAGAGAACATTATTACATTTCTATTGCTTATTGTAACTAAATCATCGATTTTTTAATCCTATCTATGCTGATAGTACCTATCTATGTGGAGGGTAATCTTCGAAACTACTGATCCGATTCCTATCATTATCAATTGTCACAGGCTACATTTAAATCGAGCCTATCAGTACTACCCAAACATAATGGGAACGAAGCCGCGAGCAATAGCTAGTTACTTATTTATTTTTTATGTTTTCGTAAGATTTTTGAAAATGCCCGAGTTTAATGTCTACCTTGTAGTCCGTTAGAAAGTCATTCCTCCATTTCATAGACACAAGAAGTAAGTACCTATAATCTTTATTCTACAATAATTTGCAACTTTCAACAAAGTTTCAAACAAAAGAGCAATGTTTCTAAAAATAAATGAAGAAACTATAAGTATCACAAAAGTACTAAAAAACAATATTTTGTTTAAAAAAATACATCAAAACAGTTACCTAAACACAATAAAACAATATGACACTCGCATCCCCCATCTTGCGAGCATTTCTCGGGCGGGGGTGGGACGCAGACAAATGACTAGCACCCCTGCTGCCCGAATGAGTAATGGCCACCAATCGAGCCGCGCCCGACAGCGGCCATTTTTAATTTTTAGGGGTACCTCGCACTCACCCTTGCCAGTATTATTATTAAGTGTGCGCAGTAGTGATAACATGACGAATGGGGATGCTAGGTATTTTTTTAATGGGCGCTAGTTGGTAGGTAGATATTAGATCTTTGTTTTTCTTTTAGTCGTGATATTAAAACTAAAGGTCCCTACTGCCTCCCCAAATTGAAGAGTTGTTTGTTTTCTGTATCAGTAAATATAGATACAATATGTAGTAAATTAGTTAACTATGTGTAGCGCTCTTTTATCAGTTCTTCTTAAACAATTAGTTAGGCAGCAGGTGCAATTCTATGATTAATTGTGTTACGGTCGCCGATACAATATTTTTTTAGGCCAGACGGTGTATCGGCCCACTTGGGTTTTTAGAGACAGACTCTCCAATGTTTTTTTAGCTCCTGAACTGTTAAACTCCTCATAAAATAAAGTATCCGAAGTAATAACAAAGTCAACTGAAATAATAATCATAAACAAATTTTAAATCTCATTGAAATACTTCTTGGCACACGATCGCCGACTTATTGTGTTACAACACTAAAATTAAGAAGTTGATCCTACGACTACACTTCAATAAATCCTTATAAGTTTATTAGTTCAGATTAAAGCTCCGCAGTACGTAAATATTTGAAGAGTAGCCCATTAAAATCAAGTTTTAATACGTCGTAAAAACTAATGCGCTCATAATCGTCGATTAAAACAAATTGAACCATAAACGAACATCAATGTTGACATAAATCACGCCCTCTAACGCCACACTGTTGAACTACGGGACATTTGTCGCTTCACTATCGTCTCAATCTCGCTCGGATGATGAACGAGCACTTTTATTGCGGTTACACGCTTGTTTATTTACTGCTTTGTAATAGAATGTCAATAAACAACGTTGATAACTGAACTCGGCAATAAAATAATAATAAAACACGACAGTTATTGTGGCGGGAAGTGGCGCTCTCCCGCGTTTGGCCGCGAAAACGCACTAACTCGAAACAGCGACATCTGCCGTCGAATAGATGAACTAATTGCTCAAATTAATACTCCAAATTCTAACGACCGGTTTACATGAGACAAGAAAAAAAGCGTCTAAATATTTAATCAAAAAGGCTATTTCATAAACAAGCTAGGTGTACGAGACGACAATAAAAGTTGAATTCAGCGTATGAATGCCAGAAAAAAATAATTATTGTCTAGTTAACAAGCGAAGATCATTTATCACACGCTACGGCACATCAATAATTCATTACTAATAACACAGAGGCACTGACGTAATTAGTTCAATTACTCGCCCACCCAGTAATTCCGCCCCACCGTGTGGTAATTGAATTATTTATCTTTAGCTAAATTAGGAAAGGAAGATAAGTGCAATCTTCACCTTTAGCTAAGGTGTTCACGTTAGACCACATGTAATTAAGTGTGCGTTAAACGGAACCGAGACAATAGATGCGTGACCTAGCCCTGAGATTAATTCGCCTGATAACAAATTTAATTTAATACTCTGAGAGAAGAGTATTTTGTGTGGAACGGAAAATATTCTAATAAGATTTTGGTATAATAGAATTATGATAATTCGATGTCGATTATTTTAATTTAGATGTAGATTTAATGGATTTTATAAAGAATGTCATACTAAATTCAATTCTATTAATAATACGTATAAATATTGGAATAGACTAGTTATTAACCAATTCCTTATTAGGAAAACTGAAGATAAGTGGTTTACATTCTAACTTAAATGTGATCTCCTCGCCATTAAATTAGGCAATATCCGTCGACGTTACAAACACGCAGTTGGTAAATTTCTTATGCCTAGCAATCTAGGGATACATTACTATACAAGGACAATTACAAAGACATTAGTTAGTGGAACATTCTCCGGGTTCATTATAAAGCATCGGGTCCCTACGACCCTTGGATTGGTCTTTGGGTCCTGTTGAGGAATGTTGGCTATTAGAGGGGACTAAAAATTAATGTTTCCAATTTGTATACTATGCAGCCCTGTATTCCAGTTTCGTTTTGTAGGTGAATACCAACCTTTTTACTGTGGGTATACTTTACCAGCACATCGTTAATTGCTTTAAATATTTAAGGTCAATTTAGTGGCTTGTCATGTTTAGTTAGCAATTTATCACAGATTAAAAAGCAATTTCGTAGTTTCGTTTTGAATTCGTCTACTAAACCGGCGAGCCTAGGCGATATTCCTGTATTCAGAAAATCGTAGTTAGAAAACATCCTATAAGAAAACCGCTCCATTTCAGATACCGTATCCATAATGACACAGCGGCACAGCTTTTATCTATGCAAGTTATTGTACATTATGTGGGAACAATTACACATCCATTAATCAAGGGAGTCCTCCGACAGTTTATTGCGCCTCCGGCCCTCAGCCCTCCAGCGGTTACAACCCTTCCAACTTGAATTACGCCCTTTTCCAACAGCCACCCAACTTTGTACCAAGTTTACACTTGATTAGCCACGGTGACTTCGGAAAACTTCGGCTCTGTGTATCCGCTGTTCTTTTGACAATGTATGATAATTTATGGCTTGAAATCTGGATTTGGTTATTAAGTAGCTTACGGCGTTTTAAAGTGTTACCCATGAAATCTTATTATGGAATACCGTAGGCTTGAAATTATTATCTATGTGTTGTTTTTTGTTTAACACCTGCCGAATTTATTTGGAGTTTGGATGTTTATTCGTAGGCCTTGAAAGGCAGCTGAATTTGATAGATGCGAAGGGTGTGAAAACAAAACATTTTTTAATAACTTTTGACGCCTGGTAAACCAAACATAAACACTTCTACTACAAACCATCGGTATGCGGAAAACGGCGCAAGATTCTCACATGGTGTTTTCATTTCACACAATGCCTAATAAAATGTCGTTCCTAGATGTCAAATATTTGCTTATTATTTAAAGAATAGATGTAAATGCTATATACTATTTTTCTCATATTAATCGAGTATTTTGCTTAAGTAAATGTATAAAGTGGGCATAACAATGGCTTCATACGAATTGGAAACAAGTAGACTGAACATTTATAATTCTTATCGATCAGTCTGATTAAATTTATTCAGTATAAATTCAAAAAATTAAATAAACTATTCAAATAAAAAAGTAACTACAGTATTTAAAACAAAGCTTAGTTTAAAATGTACTTATTTTAATGAAAAAATAACGAATAATTTAAAAATAGAACAATCTCAATAAATGGGACTGTTCTTGTACTTTTGGTTCAAAAACCGTCCCGTGTAACTATTTTAACCCTAAAAACGTATCATTTTATTTGTATTTATTTCACACTGCAATGTTAGCAGCACATAAGGCAATAACTGCGTTTTAAAGAGGCAGTACGACGTAAGCGCAGCGCCGGTGCGGACATTAATAATTTTGGCGCGAACAAATGACGCGGCTGATTAATGATTTACGTACCCAATTCCGTGTTGTCCACGGGGGTATATGGCTGAGGGTATACAATGTATGTACCTATGTTGTTTGGTACATGTTAGGGATCCAGTTACCTATGCAACTGTTACATTTCTAAGAGTTAATTGGATGTTTACTAATAAAGGATAGTGCTATTCTATGATACCACTATAGGTTTTATTAAGGTAAAAAAATTGTGCATTGTGCACGTGTTAAAAATATTAGAGACATGTCATACTCATATTAATTAACAGATTTCCTAGCAAACATAAGATTAACCTTATAGACCATAATCGAAGTTTTTGAATCATTAAATCGAATGTGTAAAAAATTGACATCATGTAAACCAAACTTTACCAAAAGCTCAGTGTTGCTCAAATAGCTCAAATTCAGTAACTCTTTCTTTTTCATTACCCAGTCTTTCAGTCACACAGTACCTTATAATTCCATGGTGTTGCCAAAGTAACCAAACGTAACTATTGTATAAGAACGCAAAAGAAAACGAATGCAAAATTAATACTGTGTTGCTATATTTTGTAACTGCCATATGCGACATAGGGCACAACTGTGGCAGGTCAGGTGTCCCCTAAAGGTCCACTCCAGAGGGGCTCTCTGCCAGCTAGACGCTTTCACATGATTTATGGGGCCCTTATTGATACCCATTTTAATTTGGTCCCATTTGAGCATGTAGGTATGAAGCGAGAGACCATACTTACTGCATATTAGTATAGAAAATATCGATTGGTATGCCAACGTGGTATTTCTAATTGGCGAGGTGAATGCAGTGAAGCAGTTCGAGACTGTTACTGCCTTGCCTTTTGATGAAGGAAATAATAAACAGCAGAGTAATGAAAAACTAAACTAAAACCACATTCATTAGACTTTAATTGTAACTAAAGCGAATACCCATCGGATGAAAATGATTTAAATGCGATTCACAAAAAAACAATTGAACATATGAATCAGATTACCCTTTTCTTTATGTAGAGCAGCCCATATTACCCCATTTGTATGAATCTAGATTCATTATATAGGCCCATACATATATTTATATCAACTTTTCAAACGTCCGTTCTTTAGAAGATTTACTTGTGGGATAAAATTGGCTCCCATTTAGCATCGGCACCGATATCACAATACCGACTGCCAGCCGATTTAAATTTATTTCGGACGTCGGTAACTTCCAATTTAAACCTCTTAATCCTCTATGATGTATGTCGGTATTCGGCAGGATTAAAAGTTCCACGGAAAATAACCGGGAAAACCTTTTCCGGGGTCGGATTGACCCGGCCAGGAGCGGGATTAGGCGACCGGGATTGGATATACATAAATCTCGGACAAGGCTTTAGGGGCGACGCAATTAAGCCTCCGCGCTGATATGTCATTTTGTGACGAGTATTACCCAGATTTGGATAATACTAATCGCGTTCAATTCCGTTTTATAGCGGTGAAAATATAATAATTCGAATATTAAAATTCAGCAGCCGACATGTACAACGCACAATGGTCGCTCTGTCGGGCATTGCGTCATAAATAATTCAATTTCATAGTAATAAAATACGCGTGACCAGCGCAACGGCGTGAAAACTTTTCAGCAATTACGGGTTGAATATAACAAAAAGCGTCGGTCGATCCGACACGGCGGGGTCGCTCAGGCCCGTCCGACGCACTCGTAATTCATGCATCAGCTTGCGGGATAGGGTTGGCCACGACTCCACGAGTGCAGCGCCGATGACTTATAGTTTGTATTAATACGCTTCGAACACAGAAATCCAATCTGACTCGGATTAATTAATTTATGCGGGAAAATGTATTAGATTATTCAATAATAGAATTGGACTTGAAACGTTTAATATGTGGATTGGGAACTTGTAATGAATTGAAAAGATAATTTGAATAACGATATTGATCTGTTTATTGGATGATACACATATATAAAGCTACACTGATGATTAATATAATTATATTGTTATAAAATAAAGTAGGTAACCAAATCAAAATTTTTAAAGATGTAGAGTTATTACTCAGTCGAACGATGTAGGCACCTTGAAACTAAAAAGGTATGCCTAATAAGTTAAAATAGCAATTTTTTACAACAAGTGAAAAGCTATGTAAGCTGTTGAAAAATTGCGTAGAGTACTTTCATTAATCTTAATAAATTAATGAATTTGCTATGCTAGGTAAGGCTTTCACAAAAACAAACTTGCCGCAAATGTAAGTATATTTTATAGGTGTTATTCTAAGAATATAAAACCCATAGAATAGAATGCTCGTCGACTTACCTCAGACACATAAATTCTACAGACTTACTAAGAAGTAATTGATTTATAGCAGTTTAATTATCGTAATTAGATACGCCTCCTAATCAACACGCAGATAAGCGCTGTGGGTTGTGTTAACCTTGCATAATATGCAGAGCTATGTGATAATAAACGCAAAACTACGCATGCCTACTAAATCCAATTAATTAATTAATTTAGATTAACTTCCGAACATTCCTAACGTGTCTTAAATAAACCAAGAAACAAAAAAAACCTATTCCATATTTAGCTACCCGGATGTGACGAAGTAAGCAGCCATTAAAATTAGGGTTGGGCCACGAAGCCCGTGACTAGGGCAGGGCCGGGGCCGGCGCGCCCTGGGGCTCGGTTCATCGAAAAAAAAAACGAAACAAAAAACACACATACAATGAATAACTGCCGGGCATCGATACAGATGAGATGAAAGATTTCTCAATGTCCGCCCGTTGTTCTTGTTACTTGTAACTCAATATTGAACTCAGCCCGTTTTGTTTTATTGCTTCATAATGTTTGTACGAATATAATGAACATACAATTATAATAATAAATTTGTTAAAGCGTAAGCCGAAAGCTCTGCTCCTTCGCGTAAAAGAATTAAGAAATTCGGGAAAGAATCTCCAACGATTTCATCATTACGCCATACACAAAAAAGCGTAGTTACTCCAAAAATATCTACCTAATAACGGACACGAAATTAAAAAGCAATTTGGTAACCGTTACTAATTTAGGCGGCGCGGCATGGAGCTCTCAATTTGGGAGGGGCTCAGGGCCGCGGGGAGGTGGGAGCCCTAATCTAAAAGCTGTCAGTTAACGCGCCAGGCAGCTGTGGCCGGCGCGCCTGTGTGCACCCTTCCTTATATTCCATACATGCTTTGCCATCCAGGTAGCATGCGATGTAGGTATTCTCCCTGCCGTCCGCTGCTAGATATCAAACAGCAAATCTATGAAGCCACCTTGAAATGTTATTGTATATTAACTATTCCATGAAATTTTAATTGACAGAGTCGTATATAACTTACCTATTAAATTAAACCCTGCGCTCAAAGGCGTGAAATCCTATTAATTAACTAACGCACCGTGTCACTTTGATTTACGTTTCGGGTTATGTATTATAGGTACCTAAGAAAACCGAGTTTCCCTGGACAGTCGATGTCCCAACCTCATTAGTTGATATATTCGACTTGGAAAGCAAAATTTATAATAGAAAAAACCTATAAGTCACTGCCCACATTCGGGACAGATTAAAATCTTTTTACACACCGGCTAATTCTTGCGCCTGTCGTCCCACGCGTCTCTAAACTCGACCACCGAAATATGAACACCTTGGTGTGCTGTCTTTTTTAAATATAACGTTGTATGTGGAAGTTTCGTAATTAGCATAAGTTTGTTAGTATGGAGTCGGTTTTTCCATTTGTGGTGGACAGTAATTCGACATGTCTATTTTATGATATGTATTTTTGTGTGTCCGGCATCGTGTTTTCCATAATTAAATATTCTTTATTACTAGACACTCTCATAAACTTGACTGGCACGCCTCTGTCGGTGTCTGATGTCTAATCAGATACTTACTTTAACCGACCTTTAAAAGCGTAAAATTAAATAAAATGAGACAATTTAGTGTAACTTACATTATTATTTAACCATGGTTATCTAAATATTGAAGGTATTTGTGCCTCAATCTTTTATCACATCCACTTAATATTGATGAATAATGTAAAATATTTGATTCTGATATCATCAATACTTATGTAAATTAAGTTTTATTTATCTAATTTATCAGACAATTTATGAATCATTGATTAAAACTTATTTTGTTCTATAACAGATTGTTCTTAATAAAAAATATGATTTTTGTCTGTAGTCTTTGATAGTGCGAAGTTAATAATATGCAATGTGACAGTCTAGATAACAAACAAGTTTTCTTAAAAGACAATATAAAGCTAACTATTTTATAATAAAATACAAATGCTATCTCGTAAAAGAATCTATAAGCAAACAGCTTATTTTATCCACAAAGGCATTTACTTCAACCATTCATGTTTTCACGGGAAGTGGTCGTAGTTGCCTAATTAGGGCTTAAAATAATAGATAATTAAAAAGTTACCCAGTATATTTCTTATCTATAAAATATACAACAGGTGTGTGGTAACAAAGGGAAACAACGAAGATACTCTACTAAATTAATTTAAGCTATACCCACAGATGCGTGTACGCAAGTAAAAAAACGGCGACTGTTTAAAATATAGCCGAGAATTCTTTCAATAGTTTAGTTAGTTAGTCTTTAATAAAATAGAATTTTAAAAGGCTGTTGATTATTGCAAGAGTGGAATAATTTTCAGCTGCTTTCCGCAAATTAATTGTATAACTTTAGCTCATTACAAATGTATCATTTCCTTAGAGTTGACAAGAACGTTAGCATGGCCCAAAAATGTTTTAGAAATCAATAAATTGCGAATAATCTAGCAAACCGTTTACTGACTAAGCAATAATTTAATATTAAACCTTACTTGCGACGTGCAAATCAGATGCTTAATGGAATTTTAAGTGAACATCAAACAGGTAATACCTATAGGTGCAGCAAAATCCATTAAAATTCGACCCTTAGAAAGTGATGGCCCTTTCGAGTGTTCACCTTACGGTATCAGTTTCCTATAACCAGCTTAGCCTGAGGCTATGGCCTGGCCATATGAAGGAGGGCTGGGCCGTATTGTTTATTATCCATTTCCTTTACTCCTGAAGGGATAATAACGTTCGACTCTCGGTTACTGGTCTTGATGTTTGTAAATGCTACAGCAATAAAAACTGTTATCAATTTTGTTTTAAAGCTTTTGTGGATTGTTTTTAAATACAAATGATTCTTAGATATTATGATTTTTAAGAAAAATAATGTCTTTAAAATGGTTAACTTGTATCTAATCTTGTTTAGATTTCTACTGGAGTACGTAAAATTAGATTTTTATCAAGTTTTGTCTACCATAAGGAAATAAATTATCTTATCGGCTCAATCTTAACTAATATCTAAAGAATCTATTGATTCTAATATATTGATAAATTCATAATTTATTCAGCATGATTCAACAAAGTTATTAAACGTTAAGTTTATTACCCATGACCATGAGTCAAAACTTTAAATAAAGCAGAAATGGTTGTTATGATAATTATCATAAGTTTATTATTATTTAATATTTGTAAATATATCTGCCGCGCTTGCCTAGGTTGGTCTGTGGATGGGTGACCACCCGTTACTTAACGAGATTCCTCCGTGCCTAAAGCACGTTAAGCCGTTGGACCCGGCTGTAATTTGTAGATATTTGACAGTCGTTACAGGTAGTCAGTGTTCCGAAAGTCTGACAACCAGTCTTACCAAGGAGTATCGCATTACCCAGTACTAATTGGGTTGTGGAGGTCAGATCGACAGTCGCTCCATGTACAATACTAGTAGGTATTCAGCTGCATCCGGTAAGACTGGAAGCCGACACCAACGTAGTTAGGAAAAGGCTAGGCAGATGATGATATCGGATTTATAATAAACATACCTACATTGAATGCTGTAAAAACATTATATTTTTTACGAGCTTTCCGTTTTCCTTCATGTGAGCTTTGCAACTTGTCCATTTGTGGAAACTCGATGAGCATTGGATTAACAAGTCAAATTGCAAGGTTACTAGTAATTTATTACTTATTGGTGCCAACATTCATATACTGGTGCGTTCAGCTTAGGCATATTTTTTCTACCTTTTTTTTTGAAGTGTAATCATAGAACTGTTTCAGAATTCTAGGCACCCACCCAGGCTGTTGTCACTTTTGAATTACAATTAGAAATCATACATCAAAGTCTGACAGAATCGTCCACAAATCCGTGCGGACGTGAGACTAACTTTTTAAACTTCCTCAAATAAGTTTTTGCGTATTGAGGTCACATTCAGTTCTTTAATATCGTTAATATATTTTTTAAAGTTATTGTAGTTAAATAAAGTTGAATTATGATCCTAAAACGGTGTTACAAAACAGTTATGAAAGATTACAATATAAAGCTCACGAGTACGTTGTGACAGTTCGCTAGCCGATCGCCCACGTTCACAAACCGTCTCGTTCCTCTCAATTGACTCTCACAATTTGCGCGGGAAGATAACCGATGCAATTCTTGTTCCTAGATAATACCTAGGTATATAATGGCGGATTCTTCAAACCTTTTTATTGATTAAAACAAAGTTTAGCACTTCAGATAAATCTTACATCGAATTAAAATTAAATTTAAAAAACAATTATGTTAATACCACACGAACACAAATCTTTATAAAACTAACTGTGCATATACATGAATGTGACACTTTAGTTTATAAAATTCGAATTAGAATCAAGCATAAGCGTTGGTTTGAAGATACGACCAAAACATCTAACGCAAATACCGGTTTAGCGACCGCCGAGCCCAAAGAAATCATCGGGGACACTTTATAAATTCTGAATAAGCCGATTATGCAAAGCGCTATGCGAACATTGATAAAACAAGGAACAAATAATAAGGGCTTGTGATCGAACCCCGAAGCGATTTGGGTAACTTCCTGTTTGGGGAAATACTGGAAATGAGGTTTGCACGTGAAGAACGTGTCACCAAAATGTGTACATTAGTCAACGTCTGAATATAGATATTTTGATGGAATGGATCACTACTGATTTGAATAGCTTGGTTCTGGTTGTGTTTATGATTAATTAAATTTCTTAACGTTACGTTGAAAAAGTTTTTTAAGCAACGACAATTTTTATTCTAATGTTCCCCAAGAATTCTTTATTGTTTCATTTCATCCCAAAAAATCAACAAAGACAAGTGACATCCCAAAGGCACTTGTACAAAAGGGCATTTAAAAAGAGAAATTTCATTTACTCACGGGGTGCCCAGTTTTTACGGTGTTGCTCAGAATCCTTTGCCCTGGCGACATTTCAATAGAGACTAAAAAATAAACAATAGAAATAAAAACTTGCAAGGCTAAAGAGGAAGGCCGGACGACGCTAAATGAAAGAAGTTTGTAAAAAAGTTTGACACATTTTTAGAAACATCAGGCACGAAATGCTCGGTCGCGAGGACCGATCGTAAATTTTCTGTAGCGTCAGAATGAAAAAGGGGACATCATTGTTGAAAATTTTCGAACGCATTCTGTGATTTCGTATGTAATCGAGTCGCTTTGCATGACAATAATAAACGCGTTGCTTGTTTGTGTTCACGTTTTCACGTCATTTATTTAGTCTACATGATAACGTATTCCATTAATTTCAACTACTTTTGTAATGTTCGTTTAATCAATAAAACATTTCATTCGCGAATTCTTCAATTACTAGGCCAACTTTCTATTGACTAGTGCAACTACATGACGCCAGTAAATATTTTGGCTCCCATCTACAGCAAAAACCCTCGATCAATGTGATCTATTCAATTCCACCCTAAACATTTGGTGCGATACATTTTTGTTGGATCCCGAGATTTCCCCGCGATTTCTTTCGGCAATCAGATGTTGGATATTGCAAGCGGCTCTGCTTTCCCCCGATATATTTCCTGTGCGGATAAGAGGAGTGAGCTTCTTTCTACAGAAGCACGATAAGAATTTCATTTCCTCGAGGCTGTGAGAGCTTCGCTATCTAAGGAAGTCGCTGACAAAAATACCTAAGTGATAAAAGGAGAATTCAGTACAGGTGTTGGCAATATCGTGGGCGCCTTTTATTTTGCTGTTGGGGGTATAGCCAAGCACATAAGTGTTCATACGTAGAGTACTCTCGTACAAGCTTACAGCGGAAGCGCCAAGCGTGACTTCACCACACAAACAGAATTCACTAAAATGATAATGAAAAATGTTCGATAAAAACAAAAGCGCGCATTTTCGGGGAATAACAAAACGATTCGAATGAAGGTTTGATTTTATGAATTCCCAAAGCTAGGTCTGAACTTTTGTTTCGGTCCTTTGATAAAAAGAATAATTCGACCCTCCGATGTGGGTAAGCCATTTTGAACCTTGACATGTTGGGATAAAGGTGGTTATCGATAGATGGGGTGATATCAATATGGTTTGATTTTGCCTTTAGGTCTGAGGATCGCGATGACATCTTTTATCGCGATGCATTCCGCTCGACGGTCTTTAAAGAGTTTGTATTAAGCCGCTATGTTTGTATTTCTAACATGTTTAATAATTTTGTTTCTACTAACATTACTTATTTATAGTTAAATAGCATAAAAGAATACATTTTGAACTAATAAACAAGAGTAATAAGAGCTACAAATATGTATGATATAGACAGACATACATAGTACATTATATCCAATAAGAAAAGTTAAAAAAGTTGTTGTTTAAAATAAGTGAGAACTTAAAAAGTGTTTTAAACTTAAACAAAATGTTAAAAATAAACTTTTAAAGTAAAGTTTGCAAACTAAGTATAATTAAAGTAAAAAGAAAATAAATCAAAATATTACAAAACTCGATTGATACTTACAATCAACATAAATCCTTATAAAATCTCGATCAGATCACTTATTTGGAATTGCGATGACACTTGCACACCAATAAACAATCTTCAATAACACTATCAAAAACACTAAGACGAATTAAATTCATCAAAGTTTCTTGTTGGACCACAATATAAATAAATAAAAACAACAATTAATTCTTGCTATTATCTTGAACTTGGACCGATTAAGTTCGTATAAAATTATTAGGCACGTATCCGACCGCGTACACTACTACGATACGTATTGCCTATACAAATCCTTATTTACAACTGACACTGTTGTCCATACTATAACAGAGTCGTGTTCTGTGCTCACATAGAACGGAGAAGGCATCTGCCCGACTTCACACGAAACCTATGCTCGATAAAACACCGCATCAACCGATCCAGAATATTTTTACACAACTTCACGACCTCAGCATACAAGCTCGACTGTAAAAAAAAGTCACGAGGTAGGGGAAAAATTTCGTAAGCCATTATCCGACTCTATACAAAAGTTTTGACACGAACACTTTGCGCTTGGGCACAGTCTATTTTAGTGAGGTGCGAGACGGGTATATTTTGAGGGCGACTAATCGCGGCGCGTGCGACTGAGATAGATAGATGAATGTGTGTCGCATTTGAATAAAGTTTAGGGGGACCAAAGAATCGTGAGCCGCGGGACGCCGAGTAGGTGGTGATAAAGCATTCGTAGCGAGCTCGTTCCCAAATCGAATACGATGAGTAATAATATTTAAAAAGCAAGATTTGTTACCTGTCGACCGCCGGGAGATAATGCCCGGTGTTTTTTGGGAGAAAAATACAATTAACTAGCCAGAGAACATAAATCATTTTGTTGTACTGATCCATGCGCAGGCTCAGGTTGTACAATTATGCCTTTAAAGAAAAAAAAGAAAGGTGATGCCAATAGAAAACTATATGGCGGGGTTTTTAAGTCGGGCGGGTGAATAGAACAGATAATTAGAGCATCAACCGCAGCCAGGTCTGAAAAGAAAACGCAATTTGGCGCGGGAAAAAAACTTTTGAGTACGTTCCGATGTTCACCCCGGAGCTACAATATTTGGATTAGCCACATCCGAAAATTATATTTTTTTGCCTTCTGCCTTTGTAAATTTGATATGATCTTACCCAATAATCGATAAATCGATGAGGATCATGATCGCTCCGTTTAAAAATATAATCACAAAACCGTGGCCGTATCAAATCAATTCATTGTTTTAAACAACAATTTAATGAATCTCTCACCAAAATTACTGGCATCGTGCGTAAATTTAAAAGCTTTTAAGTTTTGCTGCAATAAAAGGTGAACACTCAATCATGGTAAATTTTAAAATTGCGACCTGCCTCAAGCATCAATTACGACGTGGGACTTGGGCACCTCGAATATCGCGAGTGCACCAATCGCTCGCGTTCGAAAATTGCTCGACAAGACCTCTTGGAAATTGTCGGGCAAGCGCTTTCAGAATTGCGGAGCCGACCGACAAATCGGGACCCGAACAACGCAAATTATGGACGCGACTGTGAATCGAGCCGATTCGAAAATTGCTCCGCAAGTTTGCGATCGGGAGGTCGTGCGCGCCCTAATGAAGACGTTAAGCTAAATCGTGGCCGCTCTTATAGAATGTTATTGTGTTTATATTGATTTTTATGACAACATCATTTTATGAAAGGTGGCGCTTAGCTTGTCAGTTTCGTGATGCCAGAACAAATTGTATCCAAGCGCCAATTTTATTCAAACCTTGTCGTCAAAGTTGACGCCGGAAAACATAAGCCACGGACTAATAAAATATGGAGTGAAATAAATTTTAACACATACAAAAAGCAGTGTCACAATAATCAACACAGGCAATTTAATTTAAGCGACATAAACACGAGGCTATCTGGCACTGGCATCGATATTAAGGGTGTGCTAAATGACAAACTGCGGCCGAGAGAGAAATGCTTTAAAACGGTGTAATTTTTACTGTTTATCTCGGGATCTGGAAGGAGATTTCACATTAAAAATACCTCCGATGAGTGTTTAACATACTCAGAGTGGATGCGAGCGAATTAAGCTCATCTACATACTAAAGTAAAAGACGCATAAGTCGGCGATTCGCTTCGCGGTTGCGCGTAGCGCATTGATTAAAGGCTTTCGCTATACACGCTCTGAATGTTTGCTGGATCTTTTTTAAATTAATGCTTGCACCGTTTTGTATATTAATTTTGATACCTTATATTATAATTTGGTGAAATGTTCCAAAATGAAATATTAGCTCGCGAAATTAAATCTAACAACATGTTTGTACGCTACCGGATACAACTGAAACATGTAATTTGTGGTCATCCAAACAAAACTACTGTTTCTGATTACTATTTGTTCCGCATTTATTTTGGTAATGAAAAATTAAAGATATCATCTTACTACGAATTACTTTCATGCTGACTTCATTAAAAAAGTAATTTAATAAAGTTGATTGAACCAAGATTTAACGTTGGTAACATATTATTAAGTCATAAAAACAGAACTTTGATTTACACCCGAGAATTAATTAATGCCTGTGTGCGATTGCGACATCTTTATCGTGCCCATGAGAACAGCAACGTTTACATTAAAATATTATGAGTACTACCAAAATCGAGTCAGCATTTCCTTCAGTAAAAGTATCTCCATTACACAGATTCCTGCAATTGAGATACAAAAAAAGTATAACCAGCATAAGTAGCAGCGTAAGTAGTAGTATAAGTATAGCTTTTGCCCGCGGCTTCGCTCGCGTTAAATTCGGGGTAACACAGTACACCTTGCTTATTGATTTGTAATAGCAACGCTAAGTTTTTCCTTTTCTTCCCTCTTTCTCCCTCACATCCAACTTTTTTTTTTAAATTTGCCTATGTCCGTCTCCTGGTTCTTTTCAATTTATATAAATCGGTTGAGTCATTAAAGCGTGAAGAGGTAACAAACAAACTCACTTTCGCTTTTATAATATTAGTAAGGATTTACAAGGCTGGCAAATAAAAATCAAACATCGCACAATATCTCTCAGTGAGTTGTATACTTAAGTATACATAATTATGGTTTATAAGGCACAGCGGTATAATCGATTGAACACACCTCTTGATGAAGATATTACGGCGGGCCCGGTTTAGCTTTATTTCTGGACCGGTATGCATAACCTACACGTTTAGATGCCTACCTGTAGGTACAGCGGTCAGCGAGGCACCGCCGGTATTGTTAGGTCACCGGTAAGAGCTCTTATATTTAAACGCAATTGGTATGAGTATGTTTATTTAGTCGTTCCTTTGAGGTTTATAATTAGTTATTTGCAATGTCCATTATGTGAGAGCTGAATTTAAGTAGAGAGCATCTGTTATGTTTTGGTAATGGATTAATGGCGAAGCACTTCTAAATAGCTTTATTTTATGAATTTAAAACATGTTACCCTATAAATTTACTTAATAAATAACAATTTAGTTGACCATTACACTTTAATCAAACACAAAAATCAAATCGTTGCTAAGCTAAGCGAAGGAAGCTTTTCATGTGAGCTTTATCATTTTGTCAAAAAGCAGCACAAAAAAATGTACACGCGACTTTTCTCAAAGAAAATATATGGCGAGCGATACTTCATAATAACTACAATATTTCTCGGGACTCCCATTAATCCCACCACCTAATATTTCAGAAGCCAATAAGCCACCCAACCCTCGAACGCCGCTGTAATCTAAACGACCTTTTTTAAAACTAATAAAAGAGCTCGTTCAAAATAGCCACCGAAAATTTTCGAGAGCTTCGAATACTGGTGTTATCGTCGGTAAACAAGAGCCATGCACGAACTGGCTAATGATAGACATCAATCAAGTTCGTCAGTGTAAATACTTTAGAAGGCGAATGCGTTTATTTTGAGGCGTTTCGTTCGCGTTATGTTATGATTTATCAATGTCTTCTACAATAAACTATTGTGAAGACCTGATTGGTATATTTTTAGAAGAGATTCCTTGAATAATTTCTTTTGTTAGGTCTACTCCTGAAAACAGTCAGCACGCTACTAAGTACAAGCATTTTTCAGAAATTTCTTTGATGTTTGAATGAACAGTGTAACACACTTAGCTTAACAATGAAATTCCCATAACTTGACTAAATTATTTTATTAATGGTTTCCTTAAGTGTCTGTAAATTTCATGGATTTACCAACAAGATTCCCTAAAGATATCTTTAAACGAACTGGTACAACATGCTACTGTAAGTACATACAATATTTGCGTTCTTTCTCCATCCACATTTCCGTTCGATTAAAAACACAATCATTCAGTACATTCATTGAGATATAACTTTTATAATAACACGGAGAACTGGCCCTGCGGTGTTGCAATGGCTTTATAATTCTGCACTGATTACAAAGGGGAGCCGGCGGCCGCAATTTCGTCTTGTACCGATCGTGCTGTACATAAATTATCAGTTATTGATGAAGACATTAAGCTTACGTACCCTGTACAACAATTATTGAATATCGGAATTTTGGTTGCAGGCGCAGGGTTGAGTAGAAATTCGTTACGGTATAATGGGACGTTGATAAAGGATACGGAAATTAATATCTGCATCAGAAAGAAAAAAAATAAAGAAAAAAAATGCAAAATCTTAAGTTTTTTATTTTTTATATTAAAACTGCTTCTCAAATGTTTTAAAAGAACTTAAGCTAGCATATTTTAGATTCGAATCTGTGGTTTTAGTATAGAAACCCGTGGAACGTAATATAAGATTATAACAAGATTAGTAGGTACCTATATGCTTTCCGGATGTTGGTAAAATATTTACTGCTCACATATCATGTCAAGAAATCTAACATTTAGAACAGGTATTACCCAAGTTTTTATAAGTTAAAGTTGTATATAACCATAAATAAAAAACGAACTTTACAAATAATTATGTCACTTTTGGCTTGGCTTCCAAGATTTCAAAGGCTTAAATAGTTGTAGTTTAATCAACCAACGTCTAGTTAATACAACCATGTTAATGAAATGAAATTACATTTATTCTTCTGAGCTTTACAACTCGTTTAAAGATTCAGGAAAATCAATAAACTTCAAAATCTTCGTGTAAACCGAGTAGCAACATTTTGTATTATCCGTACCCGGGAATGAAGTGTTTACTTTGACGAAGTCCGTTCAGACCTGTACAGTCTTAAGCCAAAAAAAACGACGTCAAATAAAACAGCAAATAGTCCAATTCTGTTTTGTTTTTGCATCTAGTGGCCATAAACATCGCACTTTAGATGGTCTTATAGAATTAACTGTATTTTGATGAAACATACATATTGGAAAAAAAATGTGATTCCATTTATGTACTGAAAAAGAGATATGCAAGTTTAAATAACCCATTCTTTTTCTTGAATCATGATTTTTTTGAGTTACCGCCTTTTTAGTCTTACGGGGGCAGCGTACGTGCCCCTAATGCACTATAAGGACAATCGGCATTTTCATTTCCGATTTATTCCGAGTCGAACCGATGTTTTGCTGTTGGCTTTATTAATAAACGATTGTTTTCGCGACAGCTTTTGCACTTCGCTGAATCAGTAATGAGAACAGGATTTTAAACCTCAATTTCTTACAACTTCATGATGACGACAACCAGTTCCACCTAATTTCGATGTTAATTACACGAAGAACGAGCAAATAAGATTAATTATACACCGTTTTGGCGCGATTATAATTAGTGAGACACTTCATGAAATTGGCTGAACTCTTCACGTGTCGTCCTACATTACTTTTTGTCAGTACTGTACGCAATTAGGTCCTTATTCTGTAACGTTTTATTCTTTAAAATATTATCGATACGATTGTAGTGAGAGACAGTGGAATGATTTATGGTACTCGCGCCTCGGCTTTAAATAATACATCGCCGTAAGCTTTCAACATCTTAGAATGAAAGTCACGACTGTAATTTTAAAATGTCGATATGGATGTTTGATGATTTTATTATTTGTACACTATATTTCACGATCTTTCGTAACCGCAGTTGAATATTCTCAAGGTTATTCGTTCTGGGTCTGCATTCTGAATACAAAATTATCTCAAATCGAATTTATGTGTTTTAAATTGTCTGTTTGTTGAAGAGGGTATGTAATGTATTTAGTTTATTAAAAAGCAATTCAAATGTATAAAGTTACATGAATGATGAAATAAGGATTCAAAAGGTTTATTTTTACATGGATTACAAACTATTATTTAATAAAATTATGTAGAGTATGGGAGCTGTTTACAATTTAAAATATACGGACATGTGTTATACAGATACAATAATTATATTAAGTATCATATTAAAATTATGTTCCGCTAGCTCCTAACTTGTTTGACGTATGAAATTTAGTTACTAAATGAATTTTCCAACGAAATAAATCAATATTATAAATCATCAATAACATCATCCAACAAAAAGGCAATAAACAATCTAAGGAGCGAACAGTAATTGCATAAAGCCGTCAATAATATGGATAATCGTAAAACTGCATTGATTTTCAATGAGCTTCAACAAAGTATAAGGTATTAAGTTCGCAATTCATACTTCAAATTACGTAGACCTGCGACTAACTCATCGCGACTATTGGGATTGCGAATCGCCATTTGAGGGAAAATAATAAAACAACAAATGTGGTAGAATACCTACACAATAAAACTGTTATCTGATATTTCTAAATACTATGTATGGTTGCAATTAAATAATGAGATTTTTGTATAAATCTACCCAGTCTTCAGTAGTCTTTTTTTGCACTTTTGAAACAATGTAAGAACCTGATATATTGTTAGCTAAAATTTTATAAATTAAAAAATCTCACAAAGGCAAGGATTACGACTAATTTATTGAAAGCATGCTAATTATATTAAAATAGAGAACACCTGCACGGATGCTGTTTTCCATCTCATTATTTTATTAAATAGCTGTCATTTTACATTCCCCCGTTTGGGTCAATAAATTATTTGCCGTCTATCTATTTATAGCTTTCCGTATTTATACTGTTTATTGTGCACAAAATGGCTTTGAAATCATTAACTTTCTTTTACGTCGTCATTATTACAATCGAAGCAAATCCATATCAACAAATCAAATAAATAAAAATAATGGAAACAAAACAATTAATAGAAACTGAACTGTGTCGTAGAAATATAAATCTTTGCAAGCAATTGCCACTTCTGTAAGGCTTCAGTACTTTCCCTATCTACACATAATGTCACTGAGTTTAGTCGCGTCGCAAAATCGCCAGTCTGCACCCACAGTAAGATTGTTTACGAGCATCATTGTTTGCTCTGCTCTCCGTACTATTGTGGCTGAGTCCGCTATTATTTTATTGACTTCCTACCAACTGGTCGGTTTATTGTGCAGGTTAGTATACGTTGAATTGTTTGTTATTAAGCACCGAATCGGTTTGTTAATCGTCGCGGTTATTGGACGGTATTACGTTGTTGTATCGAGGGGGATCATGTTGTTGTGTGTCAGTTTTAAAAGCGGATTTGATTGTTTTATATTGTTGAGATGGATGATTGGATTTACTTTTACTTTGCTGATTTAGACAGTTTTATTTTTAAAACTCAATGTTTGCAAATGGACTTGTAATTGTTTTCTAGCGTTTCCAAAATGGATAGGCTATTTTGGTGTCAATAGAACGAGTCTGCCAATTTTACTTTAAGAAGACCCGTTGATACCTTTTGCTGTCTTTCAATACCAAGCACCCAATTCGCAAAACTTCACCTCCCTCAGAAAATTTAAGTTTTAAAACCAGTAGTAACCTGTTTGTGCTATGATTTACTTAGCTTTCCTTCAATTTGTCAACAACATAATGCCATATTTTTCAATAAACCAGGCGTATATTCTAAGCCTGATTTATAGTCACAACTAACTTAGATTCTAGTTTACCTGCAAGTACTGGGTCTCAACCATGTAATGAAAGATGTCTCACAGTGTTAGTTATTAATAGACTGTCACAGCAATTAATCGTATGCAATTTACTTGAAAATGAATAGCTCCTCGTGCAATATTAATTACCAGGTTCGTGCAAATCTTTGTGAGTCTACTTGTATTAACACTTTTCGTACAAAAACAGGAAGTTTAAAAGTAGAAAATAATGGTTAAACCGTGTTTTTCCTTGAGCCTACTGTTCGTAATTTAAATGTTTTATTACCGGAGTTTATTCATTTAAACAGGTTTGTTACGAAAATATTGTTCTTGCGTGGAGTCTGTGAAGAAAAATGGGTCGTTGTGTGTGTCCCACTTTTGTCCATAACTATTGAACTTGTATTTTATCTTTGACGATCATTATCTGACATGAAAACGCTAGCCTTTTTTTGTGTTATTCAGCGGTTTTAAGAAAATTGCTTGGCTAGTATTTATGGTAACAAGCTAGTTTCAGAACGAAACAACGCCATTCAAATCATCTTTATTCATTGGATTAAGAAAAATGCATTTAACACAAAATATAGGTGACAGGTCAGATAAATAACATAAAACTGTTTGACTCCGCTTTTAAATAAGGCATAGACAACACATAACTTTTAACCACAAACTACTTAGAATTCTATCGTCATTATTCGGACAATGACCACGGAAGATGTTTTTTTTTTATATAAACGGTATACCTTTTTATCGCGAATCGGCATTTTCAACGACATCTCAAAAACCGGTTTTGTATCAAAACTTCTCGATTCTAAATGAATGAAGAATGTTTTGGTGACCATCGGGAATTTTCTATTCGATTTATAAATTTTATCGATACGAATGGCGAACGTAAATCATTCGATGTTATCAATTTTATACATAATAGAAAAGTAAATAGATAAAGGGTTTCCAATCAAGTCGTTTCCGGTTATGTTAATTCGTTTTATTTTAATCTCACGTAGCTAATAACCACAACATAGTTTCAATGTGTTTAATACATTACTAAAAAGTATGTCACTGATATTGATCTTAAAGGTTCAAAGATTGTTTGGTTTGATTATTTTATTTTCTCTTATTAAACATTTTGTTAATAATTTTCCATGTTTATATCGCAATGCTAACCCGCTTAATTATTATTTTTTTCTTTGGTAATTTTCAAGTCCTTACTTAAAACTATACGAATTGGCCCATAAAAATATAATTTAATAATTAATAAAAAATATAATTTAATATTTTCAAAATAAAAAATGATTGATTATTATGTAATTCTCTTTGGTTTATTTTATTTTCATTATTAAAAAAATATTTATTATACGCACACTTATTTAACACGATATACCTATCTACCATGATAGCTATAAAAAACAAAATCAAATACCTTGACTATAAACGATACGCATAATGACATACAAGATTTTAATCTAAACAAGATTTACTCCCACGATTTCCAATTTCGGATGTGATATCATTCTTACTTCCTGAGCTTTCAGCGATATCTTAATATACTTATTATGCTGCTGATTTAATTAAAAACTTGACATTTGCCTCTTAATGCTAAATTCAAACTAATCAAAATGAAATGTTTATTGAAGAAATTGAAAGAGGACATTATTTTTAAATTGAAATGTTGATGCGCGGTAAAATGACTGGTTTATATTTTGTTATGGATTGCCAGTAGTACTTTATATCTTGTACACATTTTTTCACATTGTTGATGTGAAAAATTTAATTTAATTAACCATTAAACTGGAGCATTTAACTAGTTTTACATACTTAAATAAAAGAAAATGTACTACACCACTACCCTCTGTGCTGCCTCCGACAACGCGGTAGAAATAGCAAAGTTTTGGGTCAATAAAATATAAGAACAGTAAAATATAGAATCAGACTACAAATTCGTGATAAAAACTAACTAACTAAATTCAAACACACGAACTCATTTTCGTATTTTGAAATCATCATCATCTTCCTGCCTTGTCCCATTCTATTTGGGGTCAACACGTTTTCCAGTCACGGCAATCATTTACTCCTTTCTCCTTCATAATTATCATTCCATACACAATCCATACATCTTGAATTGGGTTTCCTCCCCGTCTCAATCCACAATCATATTTATAACTCTTTTAGTTAGCTTTCGTTAGTTTATCTACAAATTTAATAACTTTGCGGAATTCGAAACTGAATGTCTATAAATCCACAGCAGGCCGTTATAATATTTACTTAACATTAAACAGTGAAACTGCATGTTCCCTCTGCATGTGGCTTTAACAGGCATAATGGTACAAGTTGCTAGTTGCCCTACAATAATCCATAATGGATAAAAACGTGACCAGAACGCATGTAGCTGAACAGCCGAGAGAACTTTACGTACCAAGTTAAGTCGGTTTAAGTGCCGCCAACTAGGGCTTTCCAACGAAATTGCGTAAAATACATGAAGATTTATCCGGTTCGTAATTAAATAGAACCTAGAGGCTTCTAAAGACTTGCCATAGTGTCATTCTATATTAGTATACATAGAAGAAAGCCGCTTTGAATGCTACCGTCAGTTGTCTGGGCCGGTTTTAAAATATAGTAAGTACGATATTCACTTGTTTTTCTGACCCAAGAATCTATAAGGATCCGGATTCCGTCAGCCTACTCTACAACACTCAGCACCGGGTTTCTACAATAAATTTGCCACAAATCGACTGTTAATCTTAGTTTACCGTATCAACAAGACAAACGAGACCTTCCTTTATTTATATGCCCATCGATCAAAGCCAAAATAAAGACGGCAACCGTCGGTACTCCATCGAAACGCATGGTCCTGATCGTATGCGAAAATTCCCCGCATTGAGTATTCTCTGTATGCGTGCGATGTCAAGTGGAGGTGTGCTAGTGAATAACAAACGGGCAGTTGGCAGTGAGCCTGTGATGAGATGGGCCCTACCACGGACGCAAGCGAGATTAGCCAAGTTGCTAAGTGAGATTGTGGAAACTGATCATGCTTAAGTTGGTAGCGTCAACAGAGCACGTTTTTGGTGTTTTTATTTTTATTCGAATTTAAGTTTCCTTACTTTCGTTGAGAGTGTTATTTTTGGTTGCTTGGACGATCTTATAATCTATTCAGAAGTACTTTACTTTAAAAATCATGGTTTTTCAGTCGTCTATCGGTAATTAACTAATTAACTGTTCTGAAGTCCATCTCTTAAAGTCAGATTTTTTTCAACTGCAAGTAAAAGTTAATTAAGCCGTCCTATCAATCATATAATCGTACACTAAGTTACGAATATTCAAGTTTAAACTTCTGCGGGGCATTAATCAGTGATCAATAAATAAACAAATCGAGATATATAAATGAAGTACCAAGAACCAGTAGTACTGGCGTCATGTAGTCGCAATCTTGGAAACAAGAGCATAAGAGACAGTGATGTTGGCAATGAACGGACGTTGGACACTTGGAGAGCCGTGTCCGGTACCGACCCTGGGAACAAGCGCGATGATATTAAATTTATTTATTGTTACACTAGCTTTTGCTCACGGCTTCGCTCGCGTTAAACTCGGTATAACACAGTACCTGCTTCCTGCAGTTTTTACCTTAGCGCCTTATTGATTTGTAATAGCAACGCTAAGTTTTCCCATTTCTTCCCGCTTTCTCCATCATATCCCAATTTAAAAATAAATTGCCTATGTCTTCTGGCCCCCAATTATCTCTGTACCAAAATTCATCAAAATCGGTTTAGCCATCAAAGCATGAAGAGGTAACAAACAAACTCACTTTCGCTTTTATAATATTAGTAAGGATGTCACCGGTACCAACCCTGATGGGTGGACAGAGTTTACTAAAAACATGAGATATTTTTTGGCTTCTTAGTTGCGACTGAGTAACGAGGTTTACGTACCTCAATTTAATTAACGAAATTTTCTTGTATTATTGTAGTAAAGAGGTTAATAAATGAACAAATAATACAGTCAAATTGGAAACCTCCTCTATTTTTTTAGTCTGTTAAAAAAGTTACGAGAATGGCCAAGTTTCACCGAACTAATAGAACGTCATTTTAAAAATAACATCTTTCTTATAGAGATGAGTTAGTGGGTGTGCAGGTCATTGAAGTAACAATAAATCGCTCAAAACGATGACCTTAAGCCACATACACTTTCCAATCTATCGTCACGATATCGTGACGGCGTCGAAATCTTCAGATCAATTGTTACGTGTATGTCTGCAACGCCAATAATATTGCAGCCAATTTGAATGCAATAGATCGTTTGAAGATTTTTTCGTTACAAAATATTTGGCAGCCACTAGAACTTCGCAATTGGCCATAATATCGTTGTGGAACACTATCAAATACTGTTCCAGTTTCCTTAATGCTTCCAACTAAAAGAAATACATCTAAACGTATGAAGATGTACTCGTAATATTCTAATTCAGCCGTTTTCCCAGGTTACGAAATGATTTCTAAAATAGAATTGCATGATCCGATATCGCCACTCTCCTGTTTAGAATTCCTTGGACTCTGAGTAAAAAACCCAAATTATATAATGCGTTTACGGCCAGTTGTTCTAATATCTGTTTATACAATCTACCTGCGACTCGTCTAATTGATGGGACCGTGGTGTATACAGAATGCGATTATTGTGATTCATCGTGTCACCGGTAGCTACATGATGAAATTTACTAATCTCTGCCTTATATAAAATGCAGCGCCTGTTTGTCTGCGTGTTTGCACAATCATTTCTTTAATCGATGTCGTGAAGGGAACAGGATTTATGATTTCTTTATTGTTGTTGGAACAATAACTTTATGAAGAAACCTGTGATGGGTTGGAATGGAATTATTTATTGTGAATACTTTATTACTTTGAGGAATAAGTTAGGAGCACATGTTTTATGTGACGGATACCGTAAATTAATACTTTAAAGATATTTGAGTAGACAATAATTTTCCCAGTCTTTTCCAATAATGTGTTACCTATAATTTTAACGAACGAAGACGAACCAAAACCTTATTGTCCAACAACTACTAATAGCGCCCATCTTCTCACAATAACAGACTTTCCAGAACAGCAATAAGCAGTATTCCCACATTAAGCTCTTAAACACCACAAACACAGCCATCAAGCTCCAACCGTACAAATTACTTAATTAAACGCGTCAATGCGTCCTCAAACCAATAATAAAGCTTAAAACTGCCCGTTATTTTTCATCCGAGACAGGTAATTTTAATGCATATTTAATGGGCAATTCTTGGCTTCAAATTCAGTAAGATAAGGTACGGCTATAATGCATGCAGTTGCCCCCTTGTGTTATTTATTGTGTGATTTTTGGCAACAAAGCTTTAGCCTGGTACTTGGCTCAGCTAGATGTGCTTGCAATCTTCATAATGCATGCACTTTTGTATGATACCGCTGGAGGCGGTTTGACGTGGCCAGTGACGTAATCCCGAGAGTGCTTCACCCAGTGCATTTGGAACTGTTATCTCAAGTTATATAGCTGTTCGAGAGTAGTCAGGTACATAATTGTATTTGATCTTAGAATATATCGAGTGTATGACTAGGTTTCGATCCTGTTTTCTACGATTAGTAACTAGGACGACTTATCAATGGGAAATGTGTATTGATAAGTTTGCTATCAAACTAATGCTTGCGGAATCCGATGGGTGTCTGTGGTGTTCTTTGTCCTACATTTATGTGCTACAAAATGTTTATGTAACAAGCCGTGGATCCAATAGCAAAAGTCTTTCAAAAAACTTGTCCGAAGGCTTAAGTTAGTTGTTAGAACCTCTTGTGCATTAAACATGCGTCCACCACCACCAGAATTTAGCTTATGCATTGTATGTCAGTAAGCAAAGGTGTTTAAAAGTAGATTGTATGAACGGTGACTGATGTTTCTTAACTTTTTACGACTAACGGTTTTTCATGGAAACTGGGGAAAGGCGCAACTTACGAAAGTTCTTGGAAATAAAGCGGCTCTTGTGCGTAGAAAGTTATATTATGACGGCCATATTAAAGCCAACGGTTTAACTGATACTCACGTAATGCTGTTTGACTCGTAAAAAGTAGTAGCAACACATACCTGTGAACAATAAAAAAGAAATTAATTATGAGTTGGTTTATGTAGCTGATTGGGAGATAAGAAAGGTAGGGGAAAATAATGATTTGGGAAAATTGATGTCAACGTTAGGTTAACGACTTCCTAGTTTACTGTAGTACTGCGACGGTCTCAGAAAGTAGCCAGACATAAGGTCTCGTTTTATTCCTTTATACAGAGGGTCCTAAATGTCTTAGACATACCGAAATCCTTACTAATATTATAAAAGCGAAAGTGAGCTTAATGGCTAAACCGATTTTGATGAATTTTGGTACAGATATAGTTGGAACCCTGGAGACGGACATAGGCATGCTATTTTTTAAGATGTGAGAGTGGAGAAAGAAGGAAGAAAAGGGAAACCTAGCTTTGCTATTACAATAGATAAGGCGCAAGGGCAAAAACTACAGGTAGCAGGTACGTGCAAATCAAGAAAGGGGAACTGTGTTATCCCGAATTTAACGCGAGTGAAGCCGCGGGCAAATCTAGTGATATCATAAAACAAAATGGAAGAGTTAAATCAATATTGGATTGTTATAAGCTACCGAAATACCGTTGTTAATCGTGCTGCTTTCAAAGCGTTTCAACTATAATAGGTCCTCATGACTTAATCTGAATTACATGAGTATCGATTTGATGACACAAGCAGCTTACATATCCAATCCAAAACATTTGTCGAACTTCTATGATATTACGAACATCGCGATTCAATAGTCAGCATTGTTCGACAATGGAAACCAGCATCCCTCCAATTCCACATCCAGTTCATGCTGCAAGAGCTTAATGAACTAATTACCATTTTTGCAGAGCAACATGCAACTACTGCCGGCTTCGTACCGTGTACTTCATTATGACAAGCCTCTAATTTGGCCGAATGACATGTCGGCCGTTCGCGTCATGAATAATTCCGTACAGCCGTGTCCGGGCCGTGTCCGGGCCTTGTCCGCTCAGTAAAGACGCTTAATTGAGAGAACAACGTGTTTGTCGAATAAAAGCGTGTGAACTTTTTTCTGAATCTTAATAACCTCGTTTCGTAAACGGACAGTTTCGGATTTATGACGGAGTTTTTGCTGGAGTGACCACTTAGTTCTGACGAGCCTGAGCCTCAGTGTTGTGATGGAAATAAATGTATTAAGCGAAATATTAAAAAGTTCATGCAACAGACGAGCTGGATCTCATAAATGATTAAATGCGCTGTAAAAAATCACACCTCGAAATTAAACATACCAACCTGCATCAGACAATAAATTATAACCAGCGACTGTTTACTTTTCATATTTATTCTGTGACAACATATTCGGGGAAAATCGCGCCATAAATAAATCTCAATAATAAAGAGGTGACGTTTAATGTAAGATTTATATATGTATTATGATTTATAGTATATAGAGCCGAAAATACCGATCGGACTAAGCAGTAAGCACCGCCTACGCACGGGGTCAAGCATAAATCATATTGCGACATCTCAAAAATGCCAACTTCAAAAACATGTTCGCCCCGTGGCCAGTACCGCACGCACCGATGGTAAGACAAGAAAAACAAACGTAAAAAATAAATTATTTTTGTATACCTCCTTTCTTTCCCGTTGTTGGACGCCGAACAACTCATAAATCACAGAAAGATAAGCATAAAAAGATTGTATGAGGTGGGTACACGGTAGAACTTTTCGTATTTTGTTATCTCGCGTCAAGCGGGGCCTACAAAAAATGTACGCCTACTCCTTTCCACGAAACCACTTAGGTAATAGACCAAAAACCAAGACCTTATATAACTGACCAAACAGATTAGTCACACCGACAGATTAAAATAAACTCACATAGCCATACAAAATTTCTCGGTAAGTGTTAAGTATCACGCAATTTTTGTTACAATTTAGTTTTTTCTTATCTGAAATTCCATCACAATAATTCTTATTCTATTTTTTTAGCTTTAGAGACGCAAGCGGTAGCTAGCTACCTACTAGACGAATAATAATTGTCGCTACGAAAAGGAATGACTGCACATATTTCACTTAATTCACAGTGATATTTCAAAAATTACGTTTTAACATAAAACCAGTTATGTAGAAAAGGCGTCTGTAAAAAACAATCCGAGTGTTTCATGCGACGTAAACTTGACAAACAACGTACAAAATTTACTCGTAATAAAAGTAAGTATAAAGCATGTATGTTAGGAAAAAATCCTAAATCTTCCACGGTCACCTGGGCGCTTAACAAATAGTGTTGCGCGGCGACCGCACGAGGGGGGCCGTTTTGTCAGGGCTGGTATACACGAGCGCCTACTGAGCAATTAGATTTGTTAGCTTGTACCTACCCGAAGAGTTTCATCACGCCCCCGCTCAACAACAGATGCTTGGACTAATAACCTCTCGAAGTTTCCCCCTCGCCCTCCCCCGCCCCGCGCCCCTGGGACTCCCGCGCTACCCCAGCCTCCCCAAGCAACCCAACTAAGATAGATTGCGCCACCATTCTTGCAATTTTCCTGTCGTATCTTGCCTCGTAAATTCCTAGTGATATATAGGTTCGGATCTCTCGCGATGCGACCAGGAGCATACTCGAAATATGATAAGAGTTATTTATTATTGTTCTTATTGGTTTTCTAAGGGGTGGCAAGTAATAGTATTTCGTTATGGCTTTGTGTTGTATTTTGATTGGACAGCTTTCTCGATACCAACTTATCGGGATGAGCCTATTCGATATGTCTCGATATTATAGTAGGCTCAGGACAGTCAGGACCTAGTCTAAGAATCTAAATACAATTCCATCAAATTAACTACCTACTACAATTGATAACCCATTGTGATAAGAATTATCAAAGGTATGAGGTAATTTTAATTTCTTAAAAAAAATTAACTCAAGCAACCTATGGTGTTTTAAAAAAAAAACAGTATAATCAGAAGACTGTACAAAACAGCAGAATGTCATTGTTGAATAAAATAAAGCAACACAGTTTTTATCAGATCCCAAAATTAAGATAGACTTTATTAAAGCCTATAGAGATCACAAGACATAAATCACAGTAAGTACTGTAAGAAACTATGCAGACTAACTTGAAACAGTTTAAAGCTCTGCTAATCCCGAAGTATCCTTCAGTAGGGACGAAGAAGATGTGAGAGAATTGAAGCCACGTAGTGGAACTAGATCAAAAGCTAACCTAGTTTGGCGTGTGAATGAAGTGAACCAATTTATCAACAAAATCACGATCTATTTGCCAAACAAATTAAAATAACAGAATAGGAGTGAAACAAAACAAGAGCGAAACCAAATTACTGAGCAAAAACCAGCGAATACCACGACTGTACGTAAATGAAACAACAGAATCTTCATTAATTTGGTGCCAAATTAAAAACATCCCATTCCCTTCTATGCGGCGGCCATTTCCATATTCTAATAGCAATAAATTGTCATTGCCATCAGATGCTTGATTCATAGCTGAAATTTTAGTGCAGTTTTATGATTTCGTACATAATGATGAGGGGGTAAATTTTAACGAAGTTTTAGATCGACTTGGCAAGTATGATATGCAATATAGTTCAGGTATTACACAGGGAAAGCATAAGATAAGGTGAAGATCGAAAAGTTACGAACTTTATGTTTATAATTGTATACAATAAAACAGCAGAAACATGTGTCATAGAAAAAGAATTTGCAAATTACAATATTTAAAACTATTACCAAGAATCGTCTTGGCTTAGCAGCAAAGACGTTTGATATACTAGAAACTTCCAAATTGGCAATTGAATATATCCTGTCATTTAAGGTCCTCAAAAACTATAATAGAACATTGTGTAACAATAAAGAGAGAGTATCATGCGCTTCTTCAATGATTGTAGTACTTTCATCTAATTCAAATACCTTAGCACCTAGTAGTGTTAAGATTCATAGGCATAGAGAAGGCTCTTGCTGCCTACTGTCATCTACAAAAATATTTGTATCTGCTACCATGCTTTAATTGTACCATTTATGTTTAAGATGATGCATTCGCACTTGTCGTTTAGTATTTGTCGAAGGCATAAACAATTGGAAGGAAACAGTACCCTCGCAGACGACGGAAGTAAGCCGAGTGTCGGTACCGGAAATGTTATTGCCGGAACGACTACTACATCCGGTCGTGTAGACTTCAAGTCTACGCCGGTGACGATAACTGTCTTTGCCATTTTTGAGAGTACCTTCGTGGACTATGAATTGGGATAATGCAACAGTTATATGGAAGGAAGTGTCTGTATGTTTGTTGTTGGTGGAGGTAATCTTGAAAGACTTCCAAACAAAATAAAAAATCACAAGTACTTTCTTTCCTTATCATCTTCTTTTTGAATGAAGACTTGTGTTTCGTCCAACAAGTACGTGACGACTTTGACAACTCTGTCGTTTGTCTCATTCATGTCCTAGAGCAGAGATGGCGAACCAATGGCACGCGTGCCAATGACGGCACGCGACATAACGAATTGGGCACGCAAACAATTTTAATCATATTTTTATCTTCCTATATTTTTTTAACTCTCCGGAGCGATTCATTATTTTCAGAGATGAATAAAATTAATTCGCTTACAAACCGTTTGGCGATGACTCTACTAGTCAGTAAAAAAAGTTTCGAATTGATAGTAATTATTTTCCTAATACAATCACTTAGTCAAAATTATTTGATGGCACGTCTGTGGCGTCATTCAACATTTATTTAGGAAAAATGGCACGTTGGTTCATCGAGGTTCGCCACCCCTGTCCTAGAGGGTGCAGTTTGTTGCACATGGTAGGCAAGTGAGAAAGTGAATAGAATATTTGTTTTTGGTAAAACATGGTACTTACATAAGATCTTATAACTAGAGTTGTGAACTCGCATGTTTTAGCATTTAAAGGCATAATATTAGAACATCTTAATTGGTAACATTTTAATATGAAGTATATATTAACTCTTTACAATAATTGGTGCGTATGAGTAATAAAAAACAACTTAAAATGGGTGTGGATATATCCTGTGTTCAGTGTCCATACTCGCATTGCATTCCACATGGGGTGATTATACCCAATCGAGAATCTGCTCTTAAAGATTATTTATGTGATTAAAAAGCAATTTACCTTAATACCAAGACCCAAAAAAAAATACATTGTTTTATTAATACCTAAGAATAAAGCTGTAAGGTTTTAGCTTTTCAATTCACTACTTAACTACAGGAATTAAGTTATGCTCCAAGAGAACAAGAGTTATAAATGCTTGCTGGCAAACTGGCAACACTACCTAGATATTTGTAGTTGAGTCAGGTTGTGGAAAATATCAAGTTTACTTTTACTTGGGGTTTTCCGGTGAAAGTGCTTTATTTATATTATTGCCGTTGGAAAATTGAATCTTAATGTCGTCGATCTGTAGACAAAGATGCTAAAATAATTGATAGCGAAAACCTTACAATCGTTGGGAGAGAACTGGGCAACTAATACGAAGATACAGTCTCTTCGTATTAGTTGCCCAGTTCTCTAAATATAGCCAAATGAAAGTAATTAGTCAGCAACCCATGACGAAACCCACAAAATATAACTAACAAAACCTTCAAATTACTACCATCGCCAAGACATTACGCTATCAATCCCTCATAATTCAACCTTTTTAACGTAATAAACGTCTAAATAGATATTTATCTATACACAGTACTATTCCCGTCCATTCTTCACATTCAAGGGATCCACGCACGAAAACCCATAACCTCAAGAATGCAAAGGACGCGAACGATTTTTAATACACTCGGCACCCCATAATGGCTGTTTTCGCACCCCCAGTCTGCGGTGACATTTCAAACCCACCGTTCTATGAAAAAACAAAGCTTGAAACATTATGCAAATGGCATTATGTCGGTATTTTTGTACGTTTCGCCAACTTTATGAGCCGAATAGAAAGGGTTGAAGGGTTAAGACAATTCAGGATCGAGAATAAAAGTTTTTGATGCCACATTGTCATTATTTTTTTCAATATGTACTGAACCCTCTGTGCTGTAACCCTTTGCTGTTAGCGTTAGATAAAACACTATTCAATTATTAATTCTTTTGTTGGAATCAGTGGCGTTATGTAGTGGTACGTCCATATGTCCATTTGTACTGCAACCCTGTTCTCACAAACCAGTAATGGATTAGTATTAAATAAAACAATTTCCATTACATAGTTGATGTATGAGATGTTTTAAGCATTTGATTCATCACTATTGAACTAGGTTTTTTTGTAAACAAAAACAAATGGCCTATCCCGTTGCTTAACAGTCATCCAATTAATAAAATTCATAAAGAAATAAATCCAATTGCTGTCTAACGACCATCTCCGAACATCGCCCACATTTCACACGTTCTACTGTTTACATCATCCACTCCACATTTAAATTAAACTGTGTGACTGGTGTCTGAGTTAGTTAGATCACTCAATTCTCATATGAATTCATGCCAATGACGCAAGTGGCTACTTACTCCGGGTTATCGTTGAGAGCAAGATCTTCATCACAGATTTGCCAACTAGACTTGATATGTGGGTTCCTCAATTTGTACGCATTGACGTTGAAAATGACGGCACTCGTCGCCTGTCGATCAATTTACCTAGATTCAGGTCACTCAACTAAGATGTACTAGATGTGACAGTGTTCTTCTATCATATATTTTATACTGTCACAGATGCTGGGTCATTGTATGTTTTCTATGATTGAGAAATATATTTCTGTTCAAATTAATTCAGACCTTTATCATTTTGTTTTAAATTATTAACCAACTATTTAGCCCATTTTACCTGCTATTACTCACTTTAAACATAAAAGCTCACATAAAATAATAGTTCAAAAAACAAACGTTCCCATACTACAGAAACCCAATTAAGAATCAGTCGCCTTCAATTAAAAATACACCTTAACCATCACAAAAAGAGAACTCAAAGTCGCATGTAAAACAACGAAGCAATAAAACCTTTCAAAAATGATGAACTCCTCTGAGTAGTTCATGAATGGTCACGCACGGGACTCGAACACCCACTGCTGTCAACTTCTAATATCGTGCTTGCAACATCTACCCACAAGCTGTCAGTACTTATTATGATACCTACATGTCAGATTGTCAGCCCGTCGAACAGGCTCGTGTCGTGTTCCATTTAAAACTACACAATGGCATGATGTACTAACTCCGGTGCTGTTGTATTGTGAGCTTAGTACATGAGAATCGAAATGTCATACAACGGTTGAAACTTAGGCGGAAATATTGTGTGGAATTGAAAAGGATATTTGTTTGAAGTAAACTAAGAGCGTTTCGAACGAGTTATGAGTTACGGATAAAACAATTTCGTTGTAAAATATGGTGTTCGAAAAGTAGATTTAAAAATAATGAAGTTCCCATTTTGTTTCTTTCCTTCTTTTTTTTAAAAAAGGCAAGTAAATTGCAGCCAGCAATAAAAATAGTCCTTTATTTTTTTATGGCAACCCCATTTTCATACGTACCGATAGTGTTCTTTATTTAAAAGAGTAAATCTCTAGTAAAATAGGGCAAAAGGGCTAACGACCTAATCAAAATAGCAAATACTGACCCTGCGCTCAAGGAATGCGGAAGACTTACTTAAGAACTATGCAACGCCGTCAACCTAGACAAAGGAAAGTTAAAAACATAAAAAAAACATAAAGTCGAATTGAGAACCTCGTCCTTTTTTTTAAGTTGTTTAAAAAGTCGATAAAGAAACGTTCTTGTGTTTTACGTCAGGTATGAATGAAAATGTATGCATGTTTGGCAGATAGCATTCATCATTCTCTATCCTAATTTATTTGGGATCATATGGAAGGGAGAAGGGAAACAAGTATAGAAGAAGACATGCAGCAATGCTCTCTCCATACTTCTCTACTAGTTGTCTCCTCATCAGACACCTCCTTTCTTGCCATGTCATCCTTCACACGGTCTATACATCATGAAGGATTTAGCAAGTTAAATTAATAGCTTAAAAACCGAGACTTTTCAAAAATTCAATGACAAATGTGACAGAAGAGCCGAGAACACGAATGACTGTAAAATTTATTAAATATCAAATCGTTTTACGTATAGTTTTTTTTAATAAAGCTTCATGCATAATATAAATGTATATTTAAACAGTTCAGTGTTCAAACATTACTAGTATGAAATTACAAATCATTAATATAAAACCGAAACATAACGATACCTAAATGGGTCTTAATGTCTATGAGTCAATCTAACTTCTGCATTAGGTACTTTTTTTTTATCTTTTTCTTTTTTTTTCTCAGTTTCATATTTTTTGTGTTAATTCCTGTATTGTGTCTTTTGTTTCATCAAATAAATCATTTATCTATCTAAGTTTCGCCACCCACAACTAACAGCCAACATTTCCTCAAGCAAGAACAATATAAGAAACTAACGCGCATTATGTACGACAATATTTATACCCGAACGCCACCATTACAAAAAAGTTTTATACCTAACACAAAAATAGTAAATTACGCATACTTTCGACCATTCATGTAACATAAATAGCGTTAGTAAATACGAAACGTAGTCATGTGAATATATAGCAGCGTACAATTTATATCCGTCATCACAGCGGTCGGCTGAATCCTAAAATCAAAATTATCATGCAATTTTAGCTAAACCAAAACGCATTTAGTTGACAGAATGAGATATTTCCGCGACATAAATATGTTTTGCATGCTTTTGTAATGACAATATGTTTGATATTCACCTCGCCATAGGTCGGATGCGAAAAAGAAATGAGTATTTGTTCCAAATAGTTTGAATGCAATGTACCAGTTTTGTTTTTAAATTTGAATGGAATTTTAAGTGGTTTTACTAGGATTTATAGTTTATAGAATTTTATTTTATTTAGACGAACAAAATACACCTCTTTATAGCTTATAAAACTTATTTTTATAATTAAGTTACCTATGTCTTTCCTTTTGTGTACAGTTTTCCAAACTTTATTTCAATAGGCAAATTTTCTTGAGTCTTTGTTCGTAATTTATGGGCAAAACTATCTCTAATCAAGTATATATTGTACCCCGACATCCAATACGTCATTTGCATAACCCAAGCACATGTGGTCTTATACAAAGGGTCGAATGGTCCCTGTATTTAATTTTCATAAAACGAGAACGGTTTTAATACGTCTGCGGTCGAATAATAACCTAACCCTTTCTATTTCAAAATTGGCTTCGGTTGTTCAACCGTTTAATTTATTATTAGTTGGAACTACACCTATGTACGACGATGGGGAGTAATGAACAGTCTTATTGTGGAAAATCTAGGGTTACTTACACCCCTCAACTCCTCTTTACAGCCATAATGTAAAATGAAAAAGCGTAGGTACTGAAACACACTGTAGTCTCGATCACAGTCCAAAGAGTTTTCATCCAAAATTCTTAACCATTGGTTCGCATTATACCTACTTTTTTTAGCTTTATCAGTCCCAGTTCTGGGCAAAGACATCACTCACTCCTTTTTGTTATGCTCTCAGTGTTTCAAGTCATCTTCAAGACCATCTTCAGACTCACTGTGTCAAGATTCTAGCCCATCTGTCATGACTCATCCTGACAATGTGACCAGTCTCATTTCAACGTACCTATATCTCAAAAATACATATGCCTGCTCGACAACTTCAATAAATGCTGTCAAAATTTCAAAATAAAAAGCCTGACTGTTGGTTTATCAGAAAATCCGATTGTTTTTTTTACAAAACTATTATTATATTCTTATTATCATTTTCAAATGTGTTTTTACTGCCAGTAATGCTTTTTCAACATTTGAGATATTTCTATCACCCTTTAAATTTCGATCTTCTTTTGTTTTCTTTCTCTAGGCTAAGCAATAAACAAATAAAGCTTTTATCTTGAAATCCATAGCTAGATAATCAGCGCGGGGCATCCGCGCGGCCGGGCGCGATGATTTATGCAATAGTAACATTATGATACATTTGCATTTTGTTCACAAAGCCAGCAATGTATGCAGTAACGCTACACAATAGCTACGGGTTAATGTAGACTTCGGTTAGTCAGGAATGGTTACGAGGAATGATTAGGTGCTATTGTTTATGTGATGCAAATGTGCGGCCATTATAAATAATATTGTATTTCTTATTTAGATTGAAACACATAAAGTTTTGCTTCTAAATGTTCTATGAAGTTATGCTTGAATGAGCGAAATTAAAAAAAAAATATTGCACACTGCTTTTTTTGTTGTGCATTATTTTTTTGAAATATCAGAAATAACACAAGAATTATTTTAATGAAATCAATCAAGAAATTTCGTAGATTCAACGTCAACGCGATGAAGGAGAAAATGAACTTTTCAAGTCGTTCAATACAGGTATAAGTAAGTGTCCATATCTCAAGCCCCGAAACCTTTAGTCCCAATAATAATGTAACTAAAACACGTGCCTTTACAAAAGGTCGCGTACATTCTCTTAATACTGACATTTATGTCACGAATATTAAGTTTGACAACCTCAACAGGTCTATTTTAAACATTCCACGTTCCATTCATTAAGGAACTACACACCTTATCATGATTGAAATAAAAATAGGAATACCTCATAATTGGGTTGTTGTATGGATCAAAAATATCCTCACTTATAATTTCTTCGTCCGTTACACTCCTGCATTTTACGATCGTAAACTTTCAGCGGACATAAAGCGGAGTAAATTCATTCATTTGTCAACTATCTTATCTCGACGTCGCAAAGTCTACAATTCTTTGCGGGGACGATAAACACTTATTGCAAAATTTACAACGAGTGAACGTAATTGCCAAGTGTTTAATGCGTTCGTTTTGGACCTTGTGGTTTGAGGATTAAGGTGTATTTTATTGGGATTGAATTGTTGATAAAATTGCGTAGTTTCTGGTGCATCTTTATCTGCGTTAGCCAGTGGTCCGCCAATGCCGTTAAATTTATTAACTGCGATGCGCATTCAGTGTCGCGAGCTAAAAGGTGACTTTAATTAATATTAATTATAGCCACACCTCTAATTAATGTAATTCTTGAGATAACCGCTGTGTCGCCTTTTGAATGTGTCAAGCTCGGTGGCTTTCGTTGTGCAGTTGTCGACAGGTCAAAAATCGTCAATTACTTTTACACATAATTAATGCTATATATGCTGGAGATCGGAGATTTCTAAAAAAACAATGGAAAAATTGAATCAAAATGACGGCCCATAAAAATATATTGCTCTCATCGATATATTTACAGAAAAACAAAAAAAAAAAACAAAAACCTAGTCCACAAAACAAACAACGGGTTTCAACGAAAATTAATCTGTGAACCCTTTTTCAGTAAACAACTATCCAACACAGTATTCATCAACTGAAAACAAGGCAGCATCACCGCGCTGGCAAGGAATTAATCAAAGTTTAAAACAATTCCATGTAGCGGGCGGGGCGGGGCGAGACAAGACGGGCTGCGCGAGTGCGAACACACCGCAACGCACGAACATGAGAACATGTTTAGTGCGCCCAACATGTTGTGTGTTTGTGCGGTACAAACGCGTTGGAATATAAGGATGCTATGAGATTGAAGGCAATTGAACGCATTTGGTAAGTAAATTGAATAGGTAAATTAATCATTTAACTCGAAAAGATGGTATTGTGTAACGTTATAATGACTTGTAATTTATTATTACAGAAGGTATTTTGTGTCTATAGCTAAAAAACTGTTATTAGTAAATTGACCAAAAATTTAGTGACGCAGACAAGATTGTAATTTTTACTCTATAATTATAAAATAGTTCTACTTAGACGCAAGACAAGTTCCTGAAGTCGTGCACAACAGCACAACACACCGCTTTGAACATGTTCTGTGCACCCAACTTGCTGTGTCTGACATGTTGGTTGCGCGCAAGCCACGATCGAACAAGGCACGCTTCATAATTAAATCGTTCTTGTAATTTTCTATTGTTGTGCGCGAATTTTGAAATTAATATTTTGACTACGTTTGATTAAGTTCAAAATTAATAAAGTTTAAATAGGCAAGATAAATTATATAGAACTGTTTAAATCGTCATGTCAATTTAGATGAAAATAAATTTTCTTGAATAAAATTTTCTGAATTTCTTAGTGCACGTTTCGATAACGGAGTTCAAGGTCAAAAAGCCATAACAATAATTGACACTAAAACTCTTGAACGTGGTTTCAATATCAAGGTTAGACTTATTTGGTAAAGTCCGCCTGTACCTACATAAAAGTTAAAGTCTTTGACGATAAAGTCATTGTAAGTCGGAACAAGGATAAACAAGAGACGGTCTACGCAAACATTGCACGAACATGTCTGGAGTCCGTGCGACATACACGTTCAAACATGGCGTAATTAAATCAATTACTGGTACGATTAACTCATTTCTGAGGTTCTGAGAATACAAACAAAGTTCGTAACCCAGAATCGACAGGCGCAGTCGACACTCAGTTTAAGTAGGTACCACAAAAAGTTTAAGTTTCCAAGATACAAAATCCTTCTAGAAAAGGACTTATAACAGTTGGTTTCCTTCCATTAGGCGGACTTCCGATTTTCATTTAATTTCCTCGGTTTTCTTTGAAAGACCTAATCATGCATTTAGAAAATTTTAAATCGATGGTTGCAAATTTAAATGTAAAAGCAATACTCAAAGACTGAGTTCTTCGTTAGAGTTAAAAGAGATAGAGAGAGCGAAGCAGAGGAGCCTGTCAGAACCACCGCCTGCCGGGGTTGCGGGTTGTTCGAAAAAGATATCGCGGCTCCGGAACATAGACGGCAAAAGAAGGAACATGGGTAGGTTTTAGTCAGTTTAAGTTTGTTCGCTCTGCCAAAAAAAATATTTCTCACTTGTTAAAAAAAGTAACGTGTTCCTATAAGTAGTTTGCAAACTTCTTTCATTTAATTGCAAACGGCACAACGCATAAACGAGTATTGAAAAAAAATCACCAGAAAAGTTTTATTTATAGAAAACCAAAAAGAAAAGCTTTCCTTACAAACAGCTAAGCTTCCCAACTTATACTTAACCCTTAACAATTCGACCGTTTAATCTTAAACACAGTACTTCAAAACCAGCCTTGCTTATGCAAATCAAAATATAGGCGCGTAGGTTGAAACAATGTTCGTAGCTACAACTTTATCAAGCACCTATGCGACTGCCAGTGATATAGTCTTTAGGCCGCTGTTCTTAGTGCCTTTATGAATGGCCGAGTTGGCTTCAAGGTGTTATGAATAATCGCTCGCTGGGACTGCATTTTGATAGAGATTTTCAGTTCTCCCTTTTGATAAAGAGACTGTTTTAGACTAAGATTCGGTTTATGAATAAAAATTTTGGGGTTGAAAATTTGATAAACTGTACTTGATAAATAGATTCTATATACATATTATTAATTTTAGTCCTTTCGAGCTCTCCTAGATTGAAAAAAGAGAAAACGAATTTTGCCAGATTTAAAAACTATCTCGATGTATTTTTCGCCCCGTAAAGCTCTTTATTGCAACTTTCATGAAAATCGTTAGAGCCATTTTCGACATCGTAATTACAAAAAGATACTCATATAGAAATATTGTAAATAAATACCTTTAGAATTAAGACTTAAGCATTTGAAAATGGAATGCTGCATTTGTTTTCAAGAAACTATTTGTTTTAGTTTATGAATCAACAGCTTTACGTTAAAATTATATGATGAAAGTGTGAGTAGTATACATTGCGTTAACTACTTAATTGCAGGGTGAACGTAATTTATAGTTAGCACGTTCTAGCATCGTTCTATATTATTTGACACCTCGGCTTCGGCTTAGCAATCTGTAATGTAAACGTAACCATGCAATTTTCTTGTCAACAATAGGTAGGTACCCAGGTTGCACAATGATAAAATAAACAGGTGTTACAGAAAGCAAAAATAAAACGGGTATTGTTTTAAACATAACATTAAATTAACATTAACATTAAATTAAATGTAATGTACAGACGCCTGCACATCAAGCTACTACAATCTGTCAGATTTCTTTGATAGTTTTTCGACTTTATTCCTAAAGTATTAGGTTCAAGGTTCATTGGAAAAAATTTACAGTTTCGGGTAGCTTGACCTGCTGGCATCTGTACATCCACATATTGCCTGTTATGTTTAAGTCTAGAGCGATTGACTGCTGCGGTACTTGTCGAGGGTTCGATTTCCACACGGAACAAATATTTGTATGATCTGCATGTAGTTGTTCCGGCACTGGCTGTTTGTGTTTGTGAGCTGAAATGTAAACCCACAATTACAGAGGTGTTTTTTATTATCGTAACCCCACACTAGGATTTCTCGTGTATCGTGGGTGCGTTGACAAATATTTAAACTCACATACACAAACAGCCAGACCCGGAACAACTATCTTTAGGAATTTATTTGTAGAAATTCTTAGTGTGGGGCAACGTTTTTTTTAAAAAGAAAGAAAGAAATCAACTGGATAATAGTCTTAGTTTTCTCTGATTTCCAACTGTGAAAATGCCTAGAGAAAACCTGAGTCTTGTAATTGACAACATATAAAGCTCAAGGACAGAATAGGCTTAATAGGTAAGCCTGCCTACAGTGTGACAAAAACCAAATTGGTAGTAGGTACTTATAACAAATTTGAACAAAAACAATACATACTTCATGTTCGCACCAATTATAGTAGTCAAATACTAAGCAAATAAATCGAAGCTTGTTAGTTGATTCATAAGAATACAAGATCAATGCCCGGTCACCTCCCAGCAAAGTCAGTTGATTCAAACAAAGTTATTGACTCACTTAATGCGTTTAAAATCAAACAAAATGTAAACAGAGTATGACAGTATATTCATTATTTAGATACAGTTGAATAAGCGATTTGGTGTAAAGGCAAAACTATTTGTTTTTCCATTACACTGTCAATATTATTTTATTTTTAGCCTTTTAAGCTCTGAGATAAGAGCTGAGCACTGTGAGCGTGATGTATTCACTACTCAGCTTAGATACAACATTGTTTATAAACATACGCAAGTAGCTGCTTGTTTACCAATTAGCTTGTTCGACTGTACTTGTTATGTTCGCTTACATGTGGTTTTAAAAGCTTTTTTTGGTTCATGCAAGTTTTCTCTCAAGGGATGACCAAAATGTCCAGTATAATGAACAATTTTAATTTGTTGGAGATTTTGTTTTGCTGTAGGGTGTTAAAATGAGATTATTTGTGTGCGTATTTAGAAAAACCCAAATGACATTCACGTGAAAGTTGAAAAGTTCTCAACCTACCTAGGTCAGCAAAATGACATATTTATGTAGTGCTATGTCATATCATTTTAGTATTTGCGGATGGGAAATCATCCAATAACTTCCCCCGCTCTGGGTGGAGCGGAAGGGATATTTTTACTGACTAAAACCATCCCTGTTCCTTCTTTTGCCCTTGGTGTTCCGGAGCCGTGGTATCTCTTTCGAACAACCTGCAACCCCGGCAGGCAGTGGGGGCAGGCAGGGTTTTTCTGATAACTCTGTGAGGCCGTTGATATGACCTGCCATCACTAGACGGATGGTGAACTAACCATTGCTCACCTTCCACAGTTCCGCGTCTACGGTAGTCGAGAGTCGCCTCACGGATCGCAACGCCCGGAACGTTTCTGTTGGGTTGGTTTGAGTTTAATTACATACTTCTAAAAGTCATATTTGTACCTAAATACCTATAACAATTAGGTCAAAGTTATATTTGTACCTAAATACCTATAACAATTAGGTCAAAGTTATATTTGTACCTAAATACCTATAACAGTTAGGTGACCCAATGTGTTATAAATTAGTAACAATGTCATACTGGCAGTCACTTTTGTAATCGTCAAATCGCCTGACAGAGACTGGAACAGGACAACTGGACAGAGAGAATGGAAGAAGAAAACGTGTTGCGCCGACCCCAAATAGAATAGGACGAGGGCAAGAATTATGATGAGTTTTTTAAAATCGACGTTTAACATTACGTTTACATAGCGCGCTCATGATAGGGCCTCTATTCCAAGATTATATTTTGTAAAAAACAATTGAATGTGAACTGATACATTACAGGCGTAAGCTTCCGGATCGCCTTTAGGCTTCACTAATAAATACGTAACTAGAGGGACTAGACAAATGACAATCAATTTTGAAACGTTTCTATTTTCAATACTGACATCAACAGCTTTTCATACGTATTATTATAAAACGTTTTTATTAACCCAACCTAACTAATTAACTATGTAAACAAATCGTAGAAGTTAAATTTGACCCATTTCCTGGCATCTAAGTAATTGAGCTGAAATTTTCAAATTCACGTCTTTCTAATCTCCTAATAACTCAAAAAGTACGCATTAGATATCAATGCGTACACAAAAAAATGAAAATACTGACACAAAATAAAACACATGCAAATTATAACAACATACATTTATGTCAACCAAATTGATCTTGATTGATTATGAAATAAATTTACCAGCATAATACTAATGCCTAACTTAAGCGTGTTGTTCAGATTTTTGTATACCGCTATAATGTTTTATTTACTTTTCTGACTTAATCATCGGTAATAGATTACCATTTTGTATATGCTTCAGATATCACCTAAATATTCTATACTAGCTTTTGCCCGCGGCCTCGCTCGCGTTAAATTCGAGGTAACACAGTTTCCCTTTCCTGATTTACATGTACCTGGTACCTGTAGTTTTTGCCTTAGCCCTTATTTATTGTAATAGCAATGCTAAGTTTTCCCTTTTCTTGCCTCTTTCTCCGTCATAATCCATTTTTAATAGCCTATGTCCGTCTCCAGGGTCCCAACTAATTCTGTGACAAAATTCATCAAAATCGGTTTAGCCGTTTAGGCGTGAAGACGTAACAAACAAACTCACTTTCTCTTTTATATAATTAGTAAGGATTACTATACTTCACTATCACACCCTTTTCCAACAAACAAGCCATTACAAGACTCGCTGAAAATGTGTTTTAACCATCACAAAACATTGCCAGAACATAAATGCGTACAGTTGCTCGCACATAAATATAACGCACTCGCTCCGTTCAAATTTCGCCACCGTCTGCTTTATATTGATATATTGTATTGTTTATGGCCCGACCGAATCAAAATGTGATATATTGAACAACACGCGGTGTACGCGAGTAACTTTCGTATTTGGTAGGGTTATGGATGTGTGGGGGCTAGATATGGTAGTACGTTGTGTGAAAAGGCTTGTTTGGATTGATTGTTAGTTTAAATTGGGAAACGATCAGGCATACAGCCTTACCATTGTATTGTTATTTTTTGTTGTTTCGATTTGATTTGAGTGTGATACAAATAAAAAAAAAGATTCCGATGAATTGAGAACCTCCTCCTTCTTTTGAAGTCGGTCAACAGCAACGGTCGATGAAACAAAAGAATGGAGGAAGATTATTGTAAAACTTAAAAATGTACCAGAACCCAGATACACCTATACCAGGAAACTTTGCAAGGATAAAGAAAAAATGCTGTAATAGAAATAACATGGGTAGATTTTAGTCAGTAGGTACAAGTCTGACATTCCTCTCCGCAGGGGAAGTTATTTGATGATTTCCCATACGCAAAAAAAGGCCTGCGCGATGTATTATAGCCCACTACTTCTTACAGAACGGAAGCCTTTGTACCAGGACTTGGGGGGGTCAAATAAGGTCGCTTCAGCAGAATCATAATTGGACAATTCACAATATTAACTGCGTATGTGACTATTTTAAGAATATTTTACCCTGGAAACTGTACGAGCTGGTTATGCCATAGACCGTATGTTCAATCAGTTGGCAGAATCAGTAAATAGTGAAATTGACTGATTTCCCCACCAACCAACTTCCTTACACAACACTACCATATCCAGGGAGGACTGTATCTTTGTCAGTAAGGTTACACATAGATGTATGTCTGAGCCAAGGGAATAGTTGGGATGAGGGGGATAAGTTATTGCTTTCTACAACTACGTATCTGCACCATGTGTTATGGTAGACACTGTTTTAACTTACGCACTGAATAATGGTACTACCACCGCCTAGGAGACTGCTATCAATCATGGTGGGAGTCATACACCTGGTTGTGAAAACAATAGTTTTCGGAACAAACAAAACATAAAACAATATTAGGCAGATGAGGCTGTACACATAAGTACATACTCCTTTGTTTGTTTTTGCTGTCTGTTTTTTTCTATGAAGTAATACAACTCTCACGTGAACTGCAAGTCTTTTTCTTGCATTGCCATCTAACGTGGCAATGGTGACCTATGAGCACTTTTCCTATTGACAGCGAAGTGGACGAATTTTTTGACGCCCCGTTCTTCGCTTCCTAATTCTTTATTTGTAGTTAGTAAATAACGCACACATAATGTTATAAACAATATTAAACTTAAATAATATATGCCCAAAAATTCATCCAGAAGGATCCGCCGATTCAGGTGAATCTTTGTGATCTGTTTATAGGAATAGATCACAAAGTTGATTAAATACAAGAGCAAAGTGGAGACAAAGTGTATAATTGAATTTTAAATTGAAAAGCCTCACTTTGGATGATAATTTCCACTTGTCACACTACCAACTTCAAGAGCAAACTTAAAACCAATGAAAGAAATTTTATAAAAACGAACAGAACTTCGTCAAACCCCGCCATACAGAATAAATACCTTGTTAACAGTACAACAACGCTTTTAAATACCCCGAAAAAAATTAGACACATTCAGAACTTTTCTATCTTAATAAATAAATTTACGACTCATCATAAATAATGTTAATTAATTAAGTACATTTTTCTGTACAACGCACTCACCAGGGCCGAACTTGGGGCAAAGTTTTAATGTGCGAGTTCGTACACTTCGTACGTACCAGTAGGTACTCGAGGGCCCGGCCGCCTTTCTAAAGTTCATCGCAAACGAGCCATTGACACGAATGTGGGAACTGAATTGTTTGTTAGAGTAAAGTTGGGGCTAAGATGTTTAGGTGGCTCGAGTTGGGTAAAAGATGTGCTAATTGTCGGGTTTTGGCTGACAGAGTCGTTTTTGTGGTTTGTGAGTTAAATTTTGCGGGACAGTTGTTGGTTGTTGGGAAGTTGAGGTTTATTACTACTTAGGTTTCAGTTAAAACGTTTAGGAATGATTATTAATCTTGTGACTATAACGTCTTCATCACAGGGCAGGCAGGTGAATTCGTTAGTTCAGTATTTTGTTATTGTTAAAGTAGTTCATAAATAAAGTTGCAGCTTTTTTTCGATGATTGTTCTTACCAATTGTAAAGATATTTATATTTTCCTAACAAACACCTATTTGTATAAGTTTATACAATTCTGTGTTAAATGTCACGTAACAATAATACAAAACAACAGCGTCCATCATGCGTACAACAAAAAGCCCAGAATTTTCACAAAAACGCTCGAATAAACAAATACGCCGAAACAATAGAACGAAAAAGTTAATACAGTACATGTTAGAACGCGCCATACATCAGTAGGGCGTTGATACACTGGCGAATAAACGTCTGCGCCACGGGAGCCGCCGCGACAAAAATAATTTCAAATATCCCAAGCATTTTCCGATCCATTTGAGCCACGTTCAGGCGATCAATTGCTCAAATGAGGTCTAAAACAAGACTTCGTGACGTCATGTTGGTAATAACAGCGATGTTCTCAATAATAAATGGTGGTATGCAATCACAATTAATATAATTGAGACCTTTCGCAGCTAAAAATGTATCACGGAATTTTGAATGCAGGCCAGTTAGGATCTAATAGTATATTGATTTGTGCATATGTTAGGGAACGCAAGGGAATGCAAAAGTCTATCATAGTCGAATTAGTTTCCAATTTGGCCAGTCTATCTTTTTATTTTCAAGCATAAATAATTTTAAATAATTATCTTTATCTTGGGACAACTCACACACGGCTATCTGATCCCAAGCTAAGCAGAGCTTGTGTTATGGTAACCAGACAACTGATATAATACTTATATAATTTATAAATACATACATATTATAGATAAATCACACCCAGACACAGAACAAACAATCATGCTCATCACACAAAGTTTGTCCTGGGTGGGAATCGAACCCACGACCTCCGGCTCAGCAGTCAGGGCCACTAACCACTAAACCAACAGGCCCGTCAATAGTTCCAATATTGGTTTGTATTGTTAATACAATAATGTACAATATAAAAGAATATTGCAAAACACAGTTTTCTTCAGGAAAATGTAAACTTACAATAGACAAGTTTTGTTCATTTCTCATATTCGTCTCGAAATGTAATTTAATCCTTCATTTTAAAATCGACGTTTCACACTTAAGAGTGGAAGCCTCGTCCCCATTCCAACTCCATATTTCTTAAGGGGTCAGATAGGGGACCAGAACCTAAATGACTCTCGATACGCCCCTGTCTCGAACACTCAGAACAGGGAGGGACCGATAGTGTCAAAAAAAGATAAAAATATTATAAACTGCGCTTTTTCTCAAATTCTCCCCCCATTACTTATTTTTATTTATCTATGGGTGAAGATGGCGTTCTAAGTGTTATATTTAAGTCGTTATTTAAATGAACTTATATGTATGTGTGTTTTTGTATATCTAAATGACGTTAAGGAAGTCAATGCCCATTATAAAGACATACATAATTTGTATGAATCTCCTAGAATTTCCAAGTACTGCAACGTAGGTACAGATGCTGAGATATCAGAATGTTTTATTCAGAAATCTGTGCTTAAAATCATTGAGGAACATTAACTCATGCACGTTTTCAAAATTCAAAGACTATAATTTTAAACCAAGCTCTTAAATAAGCTCTGTTATGAAAAGCCGAGCATGATAAAAATACTTAAACATGAATTACAGTCAGCAAAGTAAGTAAATAAAGCCAAATAAAATTCAGATAACAATAAAATCACAAAACAGATTATACAAATATAGGTGAGAAGACATTTAAGTACATTAAAATCACATTAGTAGGAGATCTTGGTGGGGGCCCGCGAAATTATCCCGCACAGTGGGAAAAAATAAATTAATAAAAAATACTTTAAACATTTCATATCTCATTTGGGTGATGACAGAAAAAAAGTAAATTGTATGGAAGTGGAGATAAAGTCGTTCAATTTTTTTCTTTTTAATGTTCACTGCACATTGTAACTCTATGGGCAGTGATTTATTTTAAGTGTAGGAGAGTGCATTAGTGGCTTAAAGAACTCAGTTTCTACAGTCATGACATCTTGGCCTTAGACTGTCAGGCCACACTACACATAATTATTTAGGGTAATTAATAGTAAGGTTTAACCCGGCTCATCAGGTCGCTGCCATCGACCGCACAGTCGCAGACAGGCCCGCAATTTGCCCCACCAAGGCACGTTTAATATTAGAAGTCCTGATTTATGCCCTGCCCCCATAATGAAGTGTCTCCACACTACAAACGTGTGTGCATCGCACTAATTCACTACTACGGATTAATAGTAGGAAGCACTCGCGATCCAGCGCAACGTAGCTTCTGCTATTTCTTTAATTTAGGACCTGGGAGACTCAGCACACAGCACTAAATGAGCTCTTGTTTACGCTTTTGATCGTTTTACAAAACTGCTTTATACTCTTAAGTGGGGTGTACATCTTAAGTGAAATGTTTTATCTTCAAAGACATAATAATTCTTAATTTATTGCCAAACAACGCTGTTCACACATCCACAGTAAGTTAAGATGTGAACGGCGCGTTAATCTCGGCGCAAAGACGAAATACAAGTGGACTTGTAAATCCAATTAGTTTAAGAAGTCATTAAATCAATTTGTTTAGCAGACAGTAACATATAGCTATCCTCATCTCTTTGTTTTCGATGGCTGCAATCCAAGCTATTTGTTATTTTGGTGAGCTTGCGAAATCGTGGTGACTAAAAAGGCTTGCAGTTTTAAGTCTGCTTTTAAGATGGTGCGAGGATTTTATTTCGGTAGAAATATAGCTCTAATTCAACCAGGGCTTATCGAATATATTATGTAGATAAAAATATCACATGTTGTCAAATTACTTTGCCCTAGGCTTACATAAATAGATTTAACATTAGGCACATTTTGGAAGGACGATCATACTGTTTTTAGTACGGAGTCACGAGAAATCCTGAATCTCCTCAATTGATATTTACACAACACAGGCATAATAAGTTTATAATGCACCTAGTTTTTATTAATATGTGGAAAAGTTACATTTTCCGATCGCAAACTTAAAAGCTTATGCCAATTCACTTGTATGCAGCATTTAACAGGAATCAAGAACGCCGAAAGTACCTGAGTACACTAATTACCAACCTCTAAGTGGCAAACATGTTAATCCATCTAGAAATATATTTCTCATTCCCGGCAGATCCGATACAAAGGCCGGTGGCCGTTGGAGAAGCAATAAATTAGAAGGAAAGCTGCGCGCCAGGATTTCCCTTGGGTTTATTCTCACTCAAGAGCGCTACACCTAATCCAGAAAGCCTTATTATGCTACCCTTAATACTGCGCTCAAGACTACTTGAAAATTTTCTCGGGAAGTAAACGGTTTAGTTAAGGGATTTTTCTTTTTTTTTTCTTTTTGGCCATGTCGCAAACTTTTATGTTTTTTTACAGGCCGTAAAATTTTCCCCACCGAGGATTAAGTTCGTCATGCCAACTGCATCTTGATGAATTGATAGCTCTAGCTAACTCGTTATTTTAAACGGTGTTCGTATTAGGACACCAATTAAAACTTGCAACACTGCATGATATGCCTCTGAATACAATTATCCCTATTATGATGGCCTAAGGTTTTTATCTCCAATCTTAATCGCGAATAACTAGTTGGCGAGCCAAGTCTTAATTGAAACTCGCGACACATTACGTGTGCTGGATTGATTAGCTGCCTTCTTGATTTTATTGCAGTTATAACGATAGCATATCTTATCGATACGAATTTGTTCAGAATTCTTGTTGCGCTGTGACACCGAGCCGATCAGGAACTTTTTGCTCAGGTTTTAGTTTTGCTTTGTTGTTGAACGAGTCGCGAGTGATAAGCTGAGCATTAAAAAGAATTGCACGAAGGTTTACTTTCCTATTCCAAAGCATTTCTACAAATATTTATTATTCCATTTGAGTAAGTAAATAAATAACAGGTTCCTCGTTTCCTTGTAATAATATGTCATTGGTAATAGATGATGTGCCCGCACTATCTACATACGCTGACGTTTGTCCGTTATTACCAGTTCCTCGAAGTACTTGGCTACCAATTTCTCCAATTTAAATTGTCTATGAGCGCCGCCCGACTGAAGTCAGCCGGCACATTCCGCGGTTATCGACGACGCGGGCGCATTTGAGTGAAAGAGTCAGATATATCGTCAAAAATCACGCGGGACAAGGACGGAAGCGCACGCAACGGGCGTTCGTTTTTTAAATAATTGAGTCAGGAATGACGATAGGCACCCGACAATTCAAAGCATTTTATCGAGCTGGCAACCCTAGCGCGTACAGTGGGCATTTAATTTGTTTCCTCGTGAGTCATGTTTGTATTATAATTCGAATAACTGTTATGGGAATTTTATCTGTGTTTATTAATTGTCCAGTTTGTAATCACCTTTTACTTTATTGATATAATCATCATTAAAAAAAGGTTTGTGTTTTACAATTGACGATAAAAAGTCGTTTTTGAAAAGAGGTAGGCAACACTGAAATAATAATTAATAGCATATTTATACAATACGATATATCAAACATCTTATTACCTGTTAGGTACTTCAAAGTCAAACTGCATAAGATTACATCAGCAAGCCTTCTGTAATTTCGATGTAATAGATTAGATTCATTAGAGATTAATTTATTGCGTGTTAGTATGCTAATGAATTGTACTTTGTCATCTACATGTTAAATACAAATTGTTCAATAAGTTGCATCAAAGCAGAACAGAGTAAAATTAAACTCAATAATCAGCTGCCGATTTATCAATTGGCATTTTCAACACAGTAGCGGCAACAAGTAAAGCTTATAAATTGTCTCGAAAACTAGGAGTCTACCTTAATTCAAATATAGTTTGAGAGCTCGTTAATCATGTTAAAAACAATCAGCAAAGGCTTCCGACTCAAAACGATATAAATCAGTGAATTCTATTTTCAATTAGCACGAGCCACGGCAGTCGTTCCTAATTCGAACGCAACCTATAATTACGCGGCGGCCGCTGATTGGTCAGGGGCCGTTGTGCAGTCGCAAGCGCAAGTCTATGTCCTTTATTTGCCGCTATCTAAGCTCTAGCTAGTCTATCTTTAAAGTGAGGCCAGCGAATGTGGCGACATCTTTTATCGCGGGTCGCGCTTCTGTTTTTGTTTTGTTTGTTTGTTTTCAAACTGCGGAGCCATATTGCGCCCGTAAATTATTACTGCGAGAGATTTGTTTCCATAGTTCTGCGGCTGCAATACATCAGTGTTTGCCGGATGTTAGTTTATGTTGACGCTCGTTTTGTGTTTCGCGATTTCGTGCTTGTCAAGCCATTGCTTGACAAAATTTTATATCTTATTTGTGCAGTTCCATCTATCTGGTGCATACGAATTGTGTTATTTGTTACTGTTGGTAAAGGGCGTTGTTCGCAGTTTATTTTGAAACCAAACTTTATTTCAACTTATATACTGACTTTACACGTTCAAGACTGAACTGAAACTATTTTCCCGATAATACTTAACTACGTAAGAAAATATTAAGAAATCTGTATTACAAACTTTTTCAAAAAGTCTTGAATCAACAAACTTGCCAAAATCCTGATACCAACCACTTTATCCGAAACTAAATTATTCCAATTGAATAAAACTTATTGATAACTCTTTTATTCCCCTGAGATCGTAGCATCTTTTACTATACGTACAAACATTCACTAGAGCTTCTAAGCGGTTTCACTGCCACGCTACATAGAGCTGTTAATACCATTTTCAAAATAAAATGAAAAATATCTGACAGTTAACACATGTCCTGAGATGTGCTTATTTATTACACACTTTGTTGTCGCTTCCTGTTATTCAATTAATTTATTAGGTTAGCACACAAATTAACGATCCCAGGAAGAACTTAACGCGTTCAGATTAATGGTGTGCACCGGTGTAGGCACGATAATTACCCTTGTACTGACCCAAGAAATTCCACTTAACTTATATATAATTTGATCCTTTCGGCCTTTTTGCTTGCATATTCAGCCGAATCTAAAACAAATACATTGAAAAACAAGAAGGTGTATTTGCATGAATCTTTAAAGTTCGTTTACATTATCTTCCATTTTAGAAATTTCAGAAGAAAACTGTTTGCATTAAGAACTTAGTGATTTATAAAGTACAAATTGTGTTTAGGGGTATTTGACAGCTCTAAATGCATTCGTCGGTCCCGGCACGACTGCGTAATGTTTTACGGTATGGGGCGAGACAATAATGGCTTGCTCATAACATTACTCGTCCTCGGCCCCCGTACCACGGTACTGTGTAGTCGCCACAGATTTTAGATGCCCAACTACGCTCCAGTGGATTTGGCGCGACGTCCCCAAACGCAACGGGATCTTAGTACGGAGCTTTCAAGAGCAGTGTTTCGCTGGGAACGTGCTATTTATTTAGTTTGAGAGTGTACTAAAATTACTCTGAATTAATTTCTGGCGTGTGAGAATACATTCACTCACGTACAACTGTAGTTGATCAACGGTGTTGTCAAATTTATTCTTCTTGGGGCGTTTTCTTAAATAATATATAAACAAACAGTATTTAAATAAGAATCATAACGTAATTACTTATTCGTAGCACGTCGGGCTTATTCGTACGTTTATTTGTTTAAACCTACACGAAGTTTGAGATCGTACCGATGAGAATATCATTCATTCTGTGGGCCGGCTCAAATTTACATAGAATGAGATGCGCTTGGGCCTAATTAGACTGCGCCCGCGATGCATAAATCATCGCTGACTTGACGTCAGTCACTATGAGGCCACAGGAGAGGACGAACGTCTCGTCGCCACCTTCTTATTTATTAAGAAATATTCTGGTCTTCATATTACGCCCCTTTCAACTGGCGAGGCGTGGAATGAATATTTATCTACGTGCAGTGATCAAAGTCAAAATTTACTAGAGCTTTCCTTTGAGGAGCTTCTTAACTTTAAATCATTTCTGTGCCGGACGCTAAGTTAGAACAAAACAAGTCAGGCATAAGGTATTTTTCCAGATTTTTTATAAGTATTAATAAAGATAAAATCCTTTTTTAACATAATAAAGATGAAACTCCATTTTACTACAATCAAACATTTTATTTCGTCGTCATTCTAAAAATAAGAGCAATTGCCATACGTCAAACAAGCGCTAGTGCTGGGAACGAGATACGGCGATAATAGGGATGCGCTAGTCGATTAATTTGACTCCAACAGTATTAAGTTGTCATTAGCATCAAGATTATGGTGACGGCTCCCAGCCTAACCGAATGTAAAAAGACTGCAGACTTTCTGTGACTGGCTTGCAATGAAAAATAAACTGTATAACACAAATTGGCAGAAGGTATATAATTCATTTAAAACTATACTGGGAACTTAAATGTACACAGTAAATAAACTCTCAACTGTGTCGCTGAAGCTAAGGACATCTTCGATCGAAGCGATTGACGAGTGAACGGAGACATGCGCAAGCGCCTTGACCACGCAACTCTCACAAAATAACATTAAATAGAGAATATAAAGGAAATCCGCGTTCGTCTTAGATATTTTAATAATACGTATAATTCTAAGAAAATATGAACTAAGTTTTTTAATAAAGAATTTAATTAATAGTGATCGTAAAATTGATTGTGACTTTTATTTTACTTCCAAAGATTAAAGTTTAATTTCTCAGAAAACCTCTAGGCTACTGTGTATTGTTTATCTCTACTAAAGAATCAAACGTGTGCTTTTATGTGACTCTCACCGCATAACATAGAGTTAATAATTAAACTGTTATCTACCTTCATTTTACAATGTGCGTGAGCCTTAACTTCAAATTGTACATACATAAAATACCTAATTACACAAATTTATAATACGTCTACCTACTTGTTCTTCGAATTAATCATAAAACATTTTAATTGGGAACTAACTATGTTAATAATAGGTAAGTTTACCTGAAAAAATGTTAGCCAAATTCTTACGATACATTTTCGTTTTTAACATTTTTTTACCGTTCATAATTACATACGTACATAGTCACATATTATATGAAATTTAATTACACTGTATGTCAAAATTATTCACGGAGCTACGCTTTGATAATAAAACTTGTGTAGTGGTACATTAGTGGTTCATAGGTAATACGATAGTATCTATGGAGAGACTTTGTAACTGTATTCTATGTAAGGCTGATTTCAGATGTCGACACTAAATGCAGTTGAGAAAACGAAAGTAAAATCCAGGCGACATTTTATGTGCAGAGGGGCTTGCGTCCGCCTGCTGGGGTCGCGGGTTGTTCGAAAGAGATACCGCGGCCCCGAAACATAAAGGGCAATAGAAGGAACATGGGTATGTTTTAGTTAGTACAAGTCCGACTCTCCCCCCATTTTTTTTCAGAGCGGGGAAAGTTATTTGAAGATTACGCATCGCACGAGAAGTATCGTTAAACTTAAATGGTTTTGACCATCAGTTTTGATTTGTTTTAAGATGAGCTTTACCTCTGTATCATAATCTTCCTAGTCTTTTCCTACTACGCTAGGGTCGGCAGAATACAAATAACTGTTTATCTGACCTTCATATACCAAGAACTATTTTAAACGATATCCTCCTCTAAGACTGGTTGTTACACTTTCCGGTTACAAGCTACTTATAACGACTGTCAAAGATACCTATGTCATTGCATTTTTTTTAAACGTTGCCCCGCACTAGGAATTACTCCTGTATCGTGGGTGCATTTACACTCGCACAACATTTAAACTCACATACACAAACAGCTAGACCCGGAACAACTATCTGTAGGCCATACAAATATTTTTTCCGTGTGGGGATCGAACCCCCGCGACACGCGGCGTAGCAGTAAATCGCTCAGCCACTGCGCCAACAGTGTCGTCACATAATATTTATATATAATGTTGTCAGTAAAATTAATCTAACCTTTTTCTGACTAGGATATTCTCCTCCAACAAATCCGTACCACAGTCTGCGCACCCACTTATATTATAACGAGTTTAATTGTTGATTTTACTTTTCCATCGCCATGTTGGCTTTGGATTGTTCTTTAATTTGTGCTCGGCGTCCTTTTATCCATCAATCAAGTGTGTAAGCCCGATCAGGTTCATTGCGAGACTGCTACCGTGATTGTAGGTCCCACAGAGATAGTCTTGCTTCATAGGATTCTTCCATTGCGGTTAATTCTAAGACTTGATCGTTTAGTTGCTTGTAATAAAGTTTATTGTGACCATTGGAACCGGTTTCGTGCATGCGATTCGATTTTGTGCAGGATTGGTATGATTGTGAACCTCTGAACTTTATCTTGTGGATTTAATACCAACATTTAGAATTTTTAAGATGTTTAAATTTGACTCTTCCTATACTGCCGTGCAGACCCTAAAACGCAGTAACAGGCTTTTTGTCATTTTTTTGTTGAATATTGAACCTTAATGCACACGTTATAAGGAACATGAAGATCTAATCAGATTTTTCTTAGGATGCTTTAAACGGTTTAAAAATCAAATTTGTGATAGCAGTAACTTAATTTTGCATGTCTAAATATATTACAATACCAACTAAAATACAGTAATAGCTGTTACGTCTACCACGATCAGTCAGTTTGCCAAGTTAAACGCAGTAAATATCTAAATTACCACAAAAAAACTGTATTCTACACCCCCAAAAATATTGAGGGGTATAAATTAAAACGCAGTAAGTAGTTTTTGTACCAACAGTGTTAATACTGCATGCTTGATCAATAGTTTATTTCATATGGACTAACTATTTAAACTGCAGTATGTTCATTATTTACTGCGGTATAGTCGGTACTTTTCAAAAGATGAAAATAAGTTATATGCTAATTAAAACGCAGTATGACACTCTGTTACTGCATTATAATTGGTAACTTGAACGATTTTACTAATTTCGCTGCAGTAAAGGTCATATTTTACTGCGTTCTAGTCAGAATTTGTCGCTATCTCTCTCGCTCAATATGTCGTGTTTGTGTGTCAATTACTGCCGAGGGAGGAACACGTCTGCGCCGCATCAGTGTAGGCAGCGAAGGCTTGTTGAGGCTCTCCCTCAGTCTGGTCTAACGGATTTAGCTACGACTGCAATAGCTTCTGACCATTTATTCAATGATCTTGTGATATCAGAAAGATTTATTATGTTCTGAGGTTTTGCCAAAATCAACAGATATTTTTCAGAACGTGAAACTATTAGCTAAAACACCAGTTTTTCGGGATTCTGACGACTCTGTAGCAGATAAAAAATATACTCCTGTGCCTTCATTAGAAAGTAGTTTATCAGATCATACGCAAGCAGTCGGAAAACGAATACTAATAAACGAATATTAAAAAAAGAAAAACCAGAAACATACAAAATATAGTAAAAAGTAAAAAAAAGAACCTAGACAAATATTTTATAAGACCACCGTGTCACAATCTCTGCAAAAAACTGTGTTTTTTTAGTTTAAATGAGGATAAACGGCAATCTTGGATAGATTGCTGATTACTGGTCTATGGACTGGTAATCCAGAGGACCTTTTCTTAAAGGGTTTAGTTCATACCAATGCCAAGACTAATATTAAGAACAAAAAGAAACGCTACGTTACTCTCACAGATTGAAGCGATCATCAAAGATAGAAAATCGAAGCATCAAATAACTTCCGCGGGGGAAGTTATTTGATGATATCATCTCTGGGCGGAGCGGGGGAGAGTGTCAGACTTGTACTGACTAAAACCCACCCATGTTCCTTCTATTGCCCTCTACGTTCCGGGGCCGCGGCATTTCTTTCGAACAACCCGCAACCATGGCAGGCGGGGACTCTGGCAAGCCCCTCTGCTTTGCTGACATCACTTTGAGGCGCTCGTGAAACACAAACGCGCCGTCGACATGGCCTGTCGTCAATAGACGGACGGACGGTGAGCTATCCATTGCTCACCGTCCACAGGCCCGCATCTACGGTGGCCGGGAGTCGTCTCGCGGCGGCGCCCGGCTCCCGGGGCGTCTCCCACGGCGGCTGGGTTGGCTTCATGTTCTCTCCCTCAAACGCCCGGCCACCTCCTTTGCTAGCATTACTGCTTCGCAGAAGGAGGTGACCACTTCCCATTCCCTCTCGCTCCGGACCATGGCCTGAACCAGGGCCGGACGCGAGAGATTGCCGCCGCCGCGCCGATCGCCTCTACGAGGGCACGTAGGTGCTCCGCCCCGCGCTGGGCAGACCGCCACTGTGTGCTACACCGTGTCCTTCGGGCGAAACTTCCGTGTCCGGTGAGGACCTGCGTCAGGCGGTAGGTGAGGACGCCATGACGCCTCTCCAGCCACTCCTCAAAGAGGGGACTTATCGCCACTATTGTGGCGTGCCCTGCACGGGGTTGCGACAGTCGCTCTCTCCATGCCACCATGAGATCGCACCGGAGGTCTGTCCGCTGAGCGGCAATTTACCGCGGCAGCGGAGTTTCCCCCCGGTGTAGTGCCTCCGCGCGCCACTCAAGCAGGTACTATCGCCTCCATCTGGAGGCGATAGTACCTGCCGATAGTACTTGCCGGATTGCCTCCGTGGGATCTCCCACGGAGGCAATCCGGCAAGGAAAACTGGTGCCTGATAACTTATTTAATCGGAGTTATTAAAAGTGAGTTACATAGCTGCTTCAAAATTATATTGAAGTATTCCACCACAACTTGGAACAATCTTTAAACAAAATCAAAGACAAATCAAAATCTTTCAATTAAATGGCACATTTATATAAAACTAATAAATGTGTAAACATTTAAAGGAAAGATCTCATGTGTCTTGCGAAACCGAAAAGGTTTATACCATTTATTTTTATCGAAATGTCTTTATAACCGCCTGTGTTCAAAGCACCTTTAATTTAATTTACAATTACCTTATAATATTATAAAATAAACGGCAAATTCTATACATAATGTAGGTACTTTTTTCTGTAAATTCCTACCTAAACATACCCGTAAATTGGAAGCAATTGTTATATACTACATTTGCAATTAGTTCAAGATACAAATTAAAATGCAGTAAAGAAAGTCTTATGCTGCAAGTTAGTCTGTAAAGTAGCAAAAAACTCAAATATTTTGTAGTATCAAGTATTTTTACCGCATTTTAATCTGCATATGTGTAACTTTTTGCGTGCAGTAAAAGCTACGATTTTAGAAAAACCGATTTTAATTAAAATCTAATTAACAAAACTAATATTTGTTTTTGTAAATACCATCATTGTTGTCACTTAGTCCTCATAACAACAAAAATATGCACCATACTCATAAATAATCTAAAAAAAAACAGTGTTAAAAAGTTTTTCGCGGTTTTCTCGAAACCGCTTTTTTCCTCATACTGCACTTTAGGGCCTGTACGGCAGTATAGTAGTTTAAATTAAATTGAATATTTCTAATAATAGTATAAAATAATTATAAGAAATATACTGGAAACACGCTGTAGTAAAATGTACATTTTTAACCTACATTTTTAATATGCTGATGACTTTATGTAATTGTCAATGTCAATTTGATTGATATACATGTTTGTTATTACAATTTGAACGTGTTTGGTTTTATACTAGACATTTTTTGTACGCATAGAAATCTATAAACCTTTTTTAATGATTGGGAGACTAAAATTACGTGACCTAGCTTACCATGCATTGCCTTCTAAACTAAAAATAAATGCAAATTTCAGCTCAAAAAATCGGAAAGTAGGTCAACTTTAACTTCCATACTTTTTTTACATAGCCATTAATAGATGAAGCTAATAAAAACAAAAACTGTTTATTTTGTTAGTCCAACAATATTCACTGCATTATTTACTTTGCCGAACAAACGAATGTTTCATTCAAATATGGAATGTGAATTTCCGTCAAAATGTCTCGTACAGAAATAAGAAAAGATTGTGTTGTGCCAGATTTTTTTTCAAGATTCCTAATCAAACCTTTTCTTAAAAATACTGATCTAATAATGACTGTACACAAAGATCTAGCGGCGACAAAACTTCATCCCAAGAAGTGAGCCAGTAGCTCCCGGACAGAAACCGGTAAGGACTTCCAATCACGATGATGACGTGCCAGCACAAAGAACCATGAAGGTATAATACTGATAGTCGACGGCAGATAACTACTTACTATTAGTTAAAATTCCTATCCGTAGAGATTGTTGATAAGCCACAATGTATCGAGGTACAATGCTTTTGGCTTTAAGGGTCCGTTTAATGGTTGTCAGTAAAACGGTTTTATATTTTGTTAAAACATCACGCTTTCGGAGGTTGGTGGCTTGGTGGGTGACAGTAGGTGAAGGTCAGCTAGTAAGTTATGATGATCTATTAGTGATATCTCACGGCTGATTCGTTAGAACTACAGTCTTCCTTTGTTGGACCCCCCCCCCCCCCTCACCTTACCCCTCGGTAAAATTAGACAGAGAAGGCAAGACACGTTGAAAAGAAGCAGGATAAGGGAAAAAATGCATTTTTTTTACTGTGATACTGTTACTTTCAACCCCGAATCAGACAGTAGTCAACTTGATATATTCCCAGTTTTACTAACATTAAGGGATACCTAACGTATAGCATAACGCCTGTTATTCCCGAGGGGTAAGCAGGGATGTCCATAATAGTTCACCCAAATTTTGCCAGTTATGTTTAAGACAATAAGGTCGAACTTATTGCTGTCAAACTGGCCCGTGACTGAGAAATTCTTGCTGTTAAAACCCAATAACATTTTGTCTGACCTCATTAAATCGGAAGAAAAGGAAATAGGATGGAAATCAAACCTATGAAATCAGCAGTTATGCTTGTAGCACTAGAGCAACGAGGCTATCCTAGGTAAGAGGTGAAGTCTACATTAATTGCTAAATATGATAGCACTGTTAGAATTGCAACTCTCTTGGTTAAACCGAGAGTTCAAAATCCAATAGTCCGCCTTTATGTATAAACGGGTAAAAACCTCTTTTTTAGTCTCACTCATTTACTGAAAACTAATCTAGTCTTAACACTTAGTTATACCTACCCTAGTACAAATTATATATTAAGAACTCAAACACAAAATATATTAAATTTCAAAAACAAAAGGAAGAAGCTACAGTCCCAGTCACAAGTGAAAAAATTTGGAATGCCAAATATGTAAGATAGATACTGATATATAGGTATTCTTGTTTATTGCAAAAGGATAATTGTGAATAATTAAAATAAATGAGGTTTCATATAAAATAAATAAGAAAGATATAACATGACCAGAATATAGGAAACTCAAAGTAACTAGTGAACATGATAAATATCCCGTTTCAAAAAATATAAATAATGTTAGTGATCATGTTGTAAGTTTAAAAAAAATATATAAAGGAAGATATAACTATGATGTGCTTATATTCAAATACTCTGGAGATGCTAATATTATTTTTTATCTGAAAAATTACACGATTTGTCGTTCCTATCGTAACGGCAATGTTTAGTCTACTTAACGTTTGTATTAATAGCTATTCATCTTCAAAAATACATTTCAAATATATATACTTATCTTGTGGATATAATTCATAAGCAACTATTTATTATACCTTTGCTTTTAAAACAGCTGTTTGGTAGCAATCATTTGTTTCGAGCTTTACAATTCTTGTCACCTTGTCCTTTGGTCAGATGTAAGATATTGTCAATGGCATTTGAATGAGACCTACTTTTAATATCATAACATTACGTTTCTCGGTTAGATAAATAGTAGTTTAGTGTAACTTCTAATATATATAATGTTGGACTTGTACTGACATATATTGTTAATGCACTTACAACCTTTTTAAAAAGTGGAGCAATATGCTACTGGTGTTATATCTTGCAAGGGCAATATTTGAAATGCTTGTTGTAAACAAGCTTTTTCTATATTGAAATATTTCATCCTCTATTTAACTCCCACCGTGGCTCCCTATTAAAAGGTGCATACAATTTGAGGAAGGTTTGTGCTTTCAGGCTTCACGTAGAGAAGCAAAAGGGCCTGCCAGGACCACCACCTGCCGGGGCTGCGGATTGTTCGAAAGAGATACCGCGGCCCCGGAACGTAAAGGGCAAATGTTCCTTACATGGGTAGGTTTTACTCAGAACAAGTCTGACACTTCCCCCGCTTCGCCCAGAGCGGGGGTATTTGAAGACTTCCCATCAGCAAAATAAAAGTTTTATATAATGTTTTAAAGTGGCATTAAGTCCGCTTCTGTACATTGTGTGCTTAAGTGTTCAATAAACAAATAGAATAAAATAGTAATCCAAAAACGAAAGGTCAAAGTACCTAGATACCTAAGTATGGTATACATGGCGTCAATACAGTGTAATTCTGTTCAACAATCTTTATTAGTCCTTGAGACAGCCTGCATATGCGGGCACACTAACTTGACTTACGTAACTTATGTTATACTTGACTTATGTATGTTTGTACTGCGAGCAACCTTGGAAAAAGACAAAACGATATGTAGTGTAGAATTAAGAAGAACACTTTAAAAAATATCGTAGTATTGTGGTATTTGGGATGTTAATGATGACATTGCTATTTTTTGACTTTTTAATTAAATGTGTTTAAAGGGTTCTGTACCGGTTGCGGGTTGTTCGAAAGAGATATCGCGGCCCCGGAACGTAAAGGGCAATAGAAGGAACATGGGTGGGTTTTAGTCAGTACAAGTCTGACACGCCCCCCGCTCCGGCCACAGCGGGGGAAGTTATTTGATGATTTCCCACCCGAAAAAAAAGCCATAAGAAAGATAAATATTTAAAACTACGTTGTTCTGTTGTCGTTAGTTATTTACTTTTTATTATTTTATAATATGGAAAATATAATCGTGAGATTATAAAAATGGAAAGCACTCGGTTCTGGCTGTTATTTGTAGATCTTTGACAGTCGTTACAGATAGTCAGTATCCCGAAACTCTTATACCAGTCTTACCACGTCTACTAACTGGTCAGATAGGCAGGCGCTCCATGTTAAGTACTAGCTGCTCCTGGTTGAGCTGGTTGCTAAGCCTAATAAATACAGTTGAGTAACGGCTTAGCAGATATAATTTAGCTAGGTATTCATACAAATATGACTTGGTTACGTTAGTAAGTTTGCATAAATTCTTTTAAAATTACGAATGTAGACTCTTAATTTAGCATGAAATTGTTTTGTTTGTAAAAAGAGAACAATACTCTTCTCATTGTAATAATAATATTTTTAGGTACATTCTTACCTACTAACACTAACAGACTGTGTGAAGTGTTTATTAAATTAAATGATAAAATTAAAATACAGTTACTTATGAATATTAATATTTAATGTAATAAAAACTAAAATAATTCCATTACGTTTTGTGTGTTGATGACGTGTGTAGGAACAATTATTTATTAACATTTTCACTCTAGTTTATTTCTATCTACCCAAATCATAAACTTTATGATTAAAACATAAACTTACTTTTTATTATAATATTTATGATTTTAAATTAATCTTTACAAATCAAGAAAATATTTAAAACTTATATAAAATTAATATAAATAATATGAAAGTGACTACGCCTTTACTGCTGAATGGTTTTTGATGAAATTTGTCGTACAAATAGTGAGCTATTGGTCCATGGATATGGTACAAAAGATAATTTGTATACCCTTTTTGTATATTTATATATATTCATATTTCAATCTTAGGCCACTTTGCAAGCTGCAAACAAAAACTTACTGTACATAGTGGTTTGGTTACACATTTTGATCAAACTATTTTAACTGAACTATAGCAGAGAAAGTTGAAATAACCCGAATATTTCGCGTACACCCTGTCGTGCTAACACGTTCAAAGGCGGCAAATTAGTAACAATTTACGGATAATAAACTAAAGTAAGGGGTATTAATAACCGTCTTTGAAACGTCTAATGATATAGGGTAGGAGGGTTACTTTGTTTATTAAAAGGAGCTTATAATTAATTGCAATAATTACCAGGGTCATAATGACCCGTTAACACGATTAGATTATTTTGACGTTATTATTGTGATAATTTTGCAAGATTGTTTGTTGGAAGATTTATGTCTTTGTTATGTTGTCACCTTGAATTTGAACGTTTAAATGATTAATGCATGCCTGAAAAAAAAACATTATAATATCAAAATGAATAAGCCACTGGCGTTTCCCAAAGAACTGTTGTAAAATGTATGTCAGAAAGATCGACTGTTATAAGTCATACTCTAAATATTTTACTTACGTCATTGTCTTAGCATTTAAACGTACAATAAGCATTTTTATTACAACAAAAAACAACTATTTAACAACATGACACGCGCTGTTTCCATTTCGTTTTTACTTTCATCTAAAAACTCTGAGTATTTTATATATCAAATGAAATTTCACATAATTTACTGCCAGGTACGTTAAATACATTATACAAACAATAACTGTATACCACTATCTATTCTATAATCGGAACGTTTAGTCGCCGTTCGCATTTTATATCTGCACCTTGCTCAAATAAAAACTCGAAACAATTATACTTATGCGACAAAACGGCGTAACAACCAAATGGATGCCAATAAATTTTAAACATTAATTCATCATTCACAAAGATTAAATTGGATCGTGATATGAGTGATATCGATTAAAAGACGGCTTGTGGAATTCTTCGGCGGGTTTCTTTGCGCTGATGCATTTTCATGGAATTGCTAGCGTTTTTCCGACACCTTACAACTGCATGACTCGAATTCTAGAAAGCTATATCGGACTGAACGGTTTTAATGACAGATCTTATTACTATTAAATGTTAGATAAAAAATTGATATGATATAATTGCGGTATGCTGTGCTTAATGCAACAAGTAAAGGTATAAAAGACAAGTTCCTGGCCTTTAAAAATTCTATAAGAAATAAGAAGAGTATCGATGTACTGAATTCTTGGGCGCATCTTTTTCTTAGAGGAATATCTTACTTAAAGCTGAGAGAACATGCGTCTATCATTAATTACTGATCATTAGCTATTAATAGTCATTATTATTAAGTAATCGTAGCTTGAAAGCTAATGGAAAATGTATGGTCTCGAGAAATTATTACCTCTACGAATAATTTACATAACAAGAATGACCAAAACTAAAGATCTCCATTAGCATTGTATCGTTAATCAAGTTTTTTCTCTTTGATAAATTGTCGACATAATATTTTAGACTTGATAGATGGCGCTGCTGTAGACATTAGTAAAATTGATGAGTGACAATTTAATAAGAAAATTAAGTAGTTTAAGTCATGTGATGGTATTATTTATAATTTTGTTTAATAGAGTAATAAAGCTCGAAGGTATTTTTCAACTATAGGCTATGCTGCAACAGGTACTATGTCTTGACACTTACCTACTTAAGGAATAAAATCTCTTTGATTGGGATATTCATTGTCCTATTTGAAAGATCAGGGTGGGTAGAATATTAGTGGTATTTGCTAGCCTTTCAATTGGTCCAACGTTGGGTTCTCATTCTCCGTCCAACCCTCTCTGTTCTGTGCGATATCTGGCCGTCTTTGCCCCGCATTTAAGATCAGGTCGTCACACCATCTTTGCGGTCTACATCAGCAACGATTTTCGCTATCAGGCGTTCAGTGAGTGATGTTCTTAGCCACCTCTTGGAAGGCATGCGTGCTATATACGGTGAATGTTATTTTATAGATGGACTTAAGGCGATAGACTTTCTTTCTGCTGTTCGGAAACGGTTGTGATTGATGTGGTGCTCTTGAAACTTGCTAGAATCTCTTTCTTTTAGGAACAAAACCACGAAACATGCACAAGAATGACAGCCTTTCACTCGCAGCACATCTTGAAAATTTTATTGCTTAAAATGAAAAATAGCGCTAAAATAGTAAAAGCCAACCGCAAATGGAATAAAGTAGGGGCATAAATAAGAGGAGGTTTTGCGGCAAGCAGCTAACGAGACGAAGCAAGTTCCAAGCCGAGAATTCTAAGAGTTGAGAATTCTTCAAGTTGCCCGGGGCTCGAAGTTTGCAGGTGCGGTTACATCCAGCGACTTCCCGGGGAGCGGGCGTTTTCAATTTAAACAATTATTGGCTTCGGCTGTATACTTAGCTGTACCTTATAATGAAGGTGTAAATTAAAGGCCTTTTTATTATCCTCTGGTGGAACGAAAAAAAAATACATGAACAATTTTTTTTTGTTTATAAAAACCTCTTTATCGACATGATAATGTGATCAGAGAAGGCACAAAAAAACGGTATAACCTACCAATAAATTCAAAAGAAATAAGTCTTGTAAATGTAAACGGTATTAAACAACGAAATCAATTATTTATTTCAGTCTTGTACATTGTTCTAGTTTATAGCAAAGGTGTAAATTAAATGGCAGTTTTTATACACTTTAAATTAATAGCAAACAATTTTGTATTGAGATGGTGTACTTTTTACATGACATAATTATTTGAAATATATACCTTTATACTTATATATTTTTTTTAGAAGAAATAATAATTCATGACCAAACAATGAAACTAAGTTACAAATTATGTTGATTTTGCTAGTAGGTTTTTACACTTTAACACGTCTGCTTTTTAAGTTGATAAGGTTGGTGTTTCGTACCCGAAAACTCTGAAGAAACAGCCAAAACAAACTCCGAAGTATCTATTAATGTGCAGACAAAATCTTGGTCAACTTACATGACGATTATGCAGACTACTGTCTAGGATGGTCTTTTTTAACAATGAACCACACGCGTCAGTGGCAGGTCCACTCAAACCTGTGTAGTCAGTCAGTTCAAGCATATGTCATGTTCCTCGACTCATAACTAATATAATATATAATATAATATTCTTTATTTATATAAAAACAGATTGTGGTACAGGTTTCACAAAGTGGGTTGTTATAACAACCCACTTTGTGAAACCTGTACCACAATCTGTTGCACGTCACCCACCTGATTGTCAGAAATCTATAGATTTCTGACAATCAGGTGGGTGACGTGCTGTATAACTAAGGAACTTAACCACACGATTCACAATACCAAAAAAGAAAATCTTTAAACCAAAAAAATACCATTGTCATCACATTTACAATCGTCATTAATATTATAAAAACGAAAGTGAGTTTGTCTGTTACGTTTTCACGTCTAAATGGCCAAACTGATTTTGATGAATTTTGGTACAGAGATAGTTGGGACCCTAGAGGCGGACATAGGCTAAAAAAACCGGCCAAGAGCGTGTCGGGACACGCTCAGTGTAGGGTTCCGTAGTTTCCCGTCCGTCACAATAAGTGTTCCCAGTTATGAGACCAACCGAACAATTCGGTAATACCCGATCCAATGTAATAAGTACCTACAGCGCCATCTCTCGAGGAATTGGGTTACTAATTAATACAAAGACGTGCAATTTTGGTGGTAATTTTGGATTGCGAGAACCGATTTCAATAATTCTTTTTTTGTTTGAAAAAAGATACGTTCAGGATAATAAAATATGTAAACAAAGTTACAAAAAAAGCTTGCATATACGATTATACTACAAACTTAGTCCAGAAATTATTTTGTACAACTTTTTGTCTTTTTTGTACAAAAACTGTTGTGTCAATCAAGTTCAAAATAATTTTCATAGAAAGTCCTTATAAAGTTCTACTTTTCAGATTTTTTTCATATTTTTTAGACTTATGGTTCAAAAGTTAGAGGGGGGGGGACACATTGTTTTTTACTTTTAGAGCGATTATTTCCGAAATTATTGACATTATCAAAAAATGATCTTAGTAAACCCCTATTCATTTTTAAATACCTTTCCAACAATATATCACACGTAAGGGTTGAAATTAAAAAAAAAATCACTTCCCACTTTACATATAGGGTGGCTACCCTAACAAAACATTTTTTTCAAATTTTTATTTTACCACTTTGTCGGCGTGATTGATATACATATTGGTACCAAATTTCAGCTTTCTAGCGCTAACGGTCACAGAGATTAAGCGAGGACGGACGGACGGACGGACGGACGGACGGACGGACGGACAGACAGACATGGCGAAACTATAAGGGTTCCTAGTTGACTACGGAACCCTAAAAATGAGAAAAAGGGGAGAACGGGGAGAAAGGGGGCGAGAAAGAAATATTTTTTTTCGGTCGTTACGCGGGTTGAAGTTAGCTTTAGCCCAAAGTAACTGCCACGCCGACGAAGTCGCGGCGGGAAGCTAGTAAACAAATAGAAATTAATAATACATAATTTATAAAATTCAATTTAATTCAATACAATTTTAACCCATATCTTCCCAATGCCCCATTTAAGGTGCGCTTATATTTTATGTCATAAGAACTACATTTTAACAAGTGAGGGTAGATGTTATAATTTTATCTTAAACTAGACGTTTTTGCAATTAATCTAAACGTAGTTGACTGTGATTTTGTTCATTCGTTACATTTTAATAAATTTTCGAGTTTAGTGAATTTCAACCAACATGATTTCCCGGAAAAGGTAAGTAATAACTTTTATATTATTTTTTAAAAATTATCGTAGACTAGTGTTTTTAGTAGATTATTTGTTACATTATTGGGTAGTATTATGAAAATGGTGATATTCTATTATCATATATGCCTTTTACACGGTTATATTGAACGCCCCATTTGAGGTGCGTTGGGAACAGGAGGCACCATGGTAGTTTGTTGCAAAAAAATGGTTTGATTAGTAGTTTTTTTATGTATTTAGAGTATTTTTTGCTTTTCTTTGATACAGGTTGAATGTTCATGAAGATAACTTCATGAACATTCAACCTGTATCAAAGAAAATATATATATCAAATTATAAAATTATAGTTTTCCAAAGCTGATATAAATCAGCTTTGGAAAACTATAATTTTATAATTTCTGCTGACATTTTTATCACGCCATCTGAAAATGACGATTTTGAGTGATGAAGATAGTGGAAGCAAGGATGCAGTGGAGATTAGTAATCTTGCGCGTCGTCAATTGTTGGCCGAAGCTGAAGTTCAACGTACGGTTCCATCATCGGAAAGTATTCTCGAAAACGTGGACGGTATTGATCAGGAAGAAGTGGAGGAGCAGCCAACCACGTCACAAGCCGTTGAACCACCAGCAAAAACAGCTAAAATTTTGGTTACGAGGAAGTGGAGGCACACAGATGTATCACCAAAACCTGAAAAGGAAACCACTGCACCCGAGTTCGTTTTAGATAAAGATAATCCATTAGAGTTTTTGATATATTTTAACATTGTTTTCAATCTTTCCACACTTCAAAATAAGTTTTTTTTTTATTTATAGGTTTTTCAATTCTTTGTTTATTGATATTATATAATTTGTATATTTTTTGTATATTTTCTGTTCAATTTATAAATAAAAGAGATTTTACATAACATCGCGTGCATTATTACCCTATACATAATCCGTAAGCATATTTTCCCAACGCCCCATTTAAGGTGCGGTCCTGAATTTCAGCTTCTATAAAACTTGTAAAAATTAAATGCATATTTTTGCGTTATATAAAAGTTGCTTTTTAGATATACATAACGGAAACAACATATTTTTCAAAATTTTGTACCTTGGGAAGATATGGGTTAAGCTTTATTAACAACGTCATGGGGTCCATAATTTGGTGTCATTAGACATCTGTTTACTAAGAGAAACGTCACAAAGAATGATGTTTACATAATACAGAACGTGAAAATGCCTTTAAGAGAGTACCTACAGGGATAGGTATCTTCTTTAGCAGTCGATGTGATTTGCATAGCTGTCACCCAGAGATAGGTGCTGATAACTGCAGATTTATCGGCCTCTAAGATTAGATCCATAAATAATTCATGAAAGAAGTACACTACCACTAAGCTTGGTAAATATAAAAATACTAGCTGGCGTCCGCGACTTCGTCCGCGAGATATGGAAAATAAGTATCCGATGTGTTATTCCAGACTATAATCTACCTCTGTGTTAAATTTCATCAAGATCCGTTCAGCCGTTTTGACGTGAAAGAGTAAGAAACATCCATCATCACAAACATTCACATTTATAATATTAGTAGGTTAGTAGGATTCAAGTTGTGAGAAACTAGGATTCACTTGGCATGTATGTGGCCAATCCCAAAATACATCCTATTTTAATTTTCTTTTTGAAACTGGAGATTAGCCCGAAATCCAAACTTTTTGGATCTTATTATTTTTTATATGCACTAGCCCCTAATAACCAGTATCTAAAAGTTATTGTTTTAATGCGATTGTATGTAATTCTAAAGGTTTAAAAAAAAAAACTGAGCAAAACGGTGTCATAATTATAAGACCAATAAGGCTTTCAATATTTCTCATAATACTAGGTATGACAATTCCATTCAACTCAAAACGAAGACTGCTAAAAAGCGCAGTTGTTATAAAAAAAAATGGCAGTAAGGCTTATTCCGTTTCTCATAAAATATATCTCACGGTGTTAAAACGAAAAATAAAAGTGTGCCTATGGCATCCTTCAAGAGTGTTCACGTACGGTGTCGTTTAGAGGTTACTAGGCTTGCCCAAGACCGGTTTATCACATGGCATGGACCACGTGCGGCCTCCAGAATACACATATACATTAATATATAGGTTTATATGAATGTAAACTACAGCTATATATGTGTATACGTAGAGGTGAGGACACAACGCATTGTCAGTAAGTTTATGGTGAATGTTATTTTATGAGTTTTTAAATGCTTCGTTTATGTTCGGGATTCTGTTGTTGGAAGTTTGGCTCGTGTTTGGTTTGAAGTATCTACTCAGTACAGCTTTAGGTCTATCTAGAATCATCTAGAATAGTCTAGATGATGGCACGTACCTAATATTTATAAACCATTGAGTTACACTAGCAACATTTTGAAAACTGAAATTAGATATTTGTTGTTCCTTATAATATTACTAGCTGTGCCCAGCGGTTTCACCCGCTGCTCACTTGGGGTATGAAAAATAGATTTTGGCTGATTCTCAGACCTACCCGAAATGTACACAAAATTTCGTTTAAATCAGTCCAGCCGTTTCGGAGGAGTATGGGAACAAAAATTGTGACACGAGAATTTTACATATTAGAATTCTGTTTTTTTTTTACAAATGATAAACCCACACAAGTTTAGATCAGTCATTTAACACGAGCACTTAAATTGAAAGTCTTCAATGATCGATCTGGCTAGCAACAGAAGAATAACAAAGAAATTAGAAGATATTTTGTAATAACCAAAAGTAACATTGAAATGTAAAATGTATGGATATTGCTATTCCCAAGCTACGTAAACTTGAAGAACAGGATACGGTTGCATCTGATATCGATAAGGATGTGAAATTGATTTACATGGCGCATAAATCATACGTACATAGGTATCATAGTTGCAACCGTCTGATATAAATGAAGTAAGTATTAATTTAATAATATTTTTTGTGGCATGAATAGTTTTTGCAAACGTAAAAAGAATTCTGTTATTTCAAAGTCCGACGTATGATCATTCAACAAGGTTTAAAAAAACCCAGATTCTCTTTTTGGTGGATATTCCAAATGTGTCTATATGCCCTTCAAAATCTGGCAGTTGGTTAATTTTTAATTATCAATCTTAACACCGTTTGATACGACTGGTAATCAAATGATTAAAATATTAACTTTTACACCAGATTTTGTTTATCGTATTACCCAATATTAAGTGGTTTGTGGAAGACAGACATGTAAATTCAGCTACACCTGGACTAAACTACTAAAACTTAGACGTGACGTGACAGATCCTTACTTCCTTACTAATATTATGAAAGCGAATGTGAGTTTGTTTGTTTGCTACGTCTTAACGTCTAAATAACTAAAGCGATTTTGATGAATTTTAGTACAGAGATAGTTGAAACCCTGGAGACGGATGTAGGTTTTTTAAGGTATTTTTTTAAGTGGGAAAAGAGGAAGAATAGGGAAAACTTAGCTTTGCTATTACAACAAATAAGGCGCAAAGGCAAAAACTACAGGTAGCAGGTAGGTACCTGCAAATTTAGGAAAAGGGAACTGTGTTACCCCGAATATAACGCGAGCGAAGCCGCGCGCAAAAGCTAGTTTTTTTATAAATTGACTATCTTGCATGCTGTGTATGCACTTACATCATGTTTTCACAAATTAAAATATCTTGAATCTTGAAGCCGCGTCGACACCAACATAATTGTGAAAATGTTAGGCAAATAATGACGAGCTGTTGTTCATGTCTGTCAAATCTAAGTGCACCTTCGAAGAAAATAGCAATGTTGTTTAGTTTCACGTAAAATTACTTGCATTTCACTCTTTACAATATCTTCATCATCAGTCGCTAGTCAATTTCACCTGGTTCCTCCCTACGTTTCGTGATATGCGTGAGAGAATTAATAGTATTTCTGCTATATTTCGACAACCAACCGATTTGGCGTGTTAGCCAAGCATTTGCTATTGCGCTTGAGATCTGATTAACTGTCTCTATTTGCCTGATAATTTATTAGCTATGAAACATTAAATTAGTCAACAATTTGTCGCTACATATTACATTTTGTTCATTCTTGTATCGTTTGTAGTTATTAACTCGTCTGCAATTTTGTCTATATACAGTGATATATTAAAAAAAAAAACCTCTTACAAGTCGAACTTGTGCACTGAAGGTTTCCGTACAAATTTGCGATATAATCGGCTATATCTTTTCATTGCTTTGACTTAAACAGTTGATTTTTACACAGTTTTGAGGGACTACAGACTTGAGTATATGGTTTTTATTACAACTTGATACCTTTACGCTTTTCTGAGATAAAGAGACAGACAGACAAAAGATAGGCATGGTTCTGCTTTTTTTCCTTTCGAGGTACGGAAATTTGACAGATATTGTACACCTTATATATTTTGTATCTATTACTGGTATAAAAGCCTCTTGTTCTATTTAGTCATTGTAATTTTCTACAGCTTTCTTGTCTTTATTTTAAGGATGGATTTAATGATGGATCTATATAAAAAACGCTTCGTATGCATAACAAGATCTTTACTCTTGTTTGAAATTCGACTCTATCTTATATTACATTACTAGCTGTTCTCCGCGGTTACACTCACGCTGCTCAGCACCTGTTGGTCGTAGCGTGATGTTATATAGCCTATAGCCTTCCTCAAGAAATGGACTATCCAACACTAAAAGAATTATCCAATTCCAACCAGTAGTCCCTGAGATTAGCGCGTTCAAACAAACAAACAAACAAACTCTTCAGCTTTATAATATTAGTATAGATTAGTATAGATAAACTATTATGCACCCAGTTCATCATCTCTATTTGCAAAGTTTGTAAAAACATTGTGTGTTCTCTTCTAATGAAATAAGTAAACTAAAATTATATTAACAGGAGCATCTACCAATTTGAACTTTAAATTATTTAGACAACCACACAAATCTGTGGGTTTCAATTTAAATTGATCATTATTCATCTAGGCAGCAACAGTAGGCACCAAACAATATAGAATATTTACTGCCAGAAGCCGTTGACTGTTAGCAGTTCATTCAATTAACACAGCCTATCAATTTGACGGGCCTGTTGGTCCAGTGGTTAGTGGCCCTGACTGCTGAGCCGGAGGTCGTGGGTTCGATTCCCACCCAGGACAAACTTTGTGTGATGAGCATGATTGTTTGTTCTGTGTCTGGGTGTGATTTATCTATAATATGTATGTATTATAAATTATATAAGTATGTATATCAGTGGTCTGGTTACCATAACACAAGCTCTGCTTAGCTTGGGATCAGATAGCCGTGTGTGAGTTGTCCCAAGCTATTTATTATTTATTAATTAAAATCTATTGAGTTTGATCGCACCTGCCTTTTGTAAGCCTGTTTTATACAGGCTTGATTAGTGTTAAAGAAATCTATTAGTTAGTCAGTTGACCGCAGGTCAAACGGGTCTACAGAGGTTCATTAAAACTTAGTTTAGAAGGCGTGTTGTTCCTTGGTAAGTTTGTATAAGTAAACTAATTGGATAAGCACTGACACTAACTTTTAGTGTTAAACATGCTTTCGTAAACTGAAATATTACCATATTACCATCTTCTTCTGCGAATATGGACGAGACAAAAGGAGCATATAAGCATCGTCTTAAATTCTCCTTTTGCCTCATTCACATTTATACATATTCAAATAGACACTTCCACGTCAAAAGATGGATACGTTTTAGTTTCATTGCTAATGACACTGCAATGGCATTCTCTAGCTTTATCAATGGTTGCTTTGTTCCATGATTTCTTATAGGCCAGGCACACTGCTTGTGTGATTCTTCTCTAGTCTGTGTCGTGTCTCGACCAGATCTTGGTCACGATCTTCTGAATGTCTTCCATCCATCTTCACCAAGGTGTTGGTATAAACTTCTTCTGTCGACTTTCATAGTCATTCAGTGGGCGATCTACTTCAATTACATACACTTCTTTAATGTATTCCTTGCTAGGAAAAATAAATATTAAAAATATACTCTATTGTTCTATGCGAGATGTGTGAAATCGTTCTTTTCAATTTAGGCGGTTTTGTGCTACCTGTAATGATTTCAATCTTGATTTTTACCTATAAGAATGGTTCTACGGAACCTAAGTAAGTACGCTTACCCAGATCTTCAAGATTGCTCAATTTTTATTTCTCAGTGTAGTTCGAACACTGTTTTGCATAGAACAGAGATAAATTCTGTTGGGTGCCTGAATATTCGGCTTTCGGTACTTCATAAGTCTTTAAAAGCTGGCTATTTCCTTACATTTCTAAACCTGAGAATATTGAAATTGTTTTCTAAGTATCTAGATTTTTAAAATGTTACAAAAATATTTCCATTTAGGACAGACTGGATCAGACTTTCACAGCAGAATTTCTTAGCCAGATGCCACCGTTTATAGTTTGCACTAATAAACACACTACTAACAGTACAACACTGTTTATTAAATCCAAAACAACTCAACAGTCTGTATTGTCCTGGTCAAATAAACGAGCTCAAATGAAGCGGGCGGCGCAAGTATATTTTGATCAAACTCCAGAGCAGAAGTTCAAAAACAAGTGGCGGGGGGTGAGGCACGCACGCGGGGGGTTACCACCCCCGGCTCAAAGTTATCGCATTATTCAAGCGAACGCGACTCTTGAGTAATTTTGAAATATTACAATTTTCGAAGCACGCTGCCTCCCTACTCTTCGACGGACTTGCAACTTCGTTTATACTTAGATAGTTGACTTTTGCGGTTCTGGAGCTCTGTTTTTGATGGTGGAGAAAAAACTGTGTGTTGGGAGTTGTGGTGAGTCAAGTTTTTCTTTGATATTCTTTGTATATTTCACTGTTTTCAAGTTTCAAAGCTTTTTGCTTACGAAAGTGGCAATTGGTGTTTTGTATTTTGCCACGAGTTTCAACTGGAATTATAACCTTTTCTTTAGTTTATCTATATTTTATCCAACACATTTTAGAAATAGTGGTACCTAGGCGGACTTAATGCCATGCCAACCTTTAGGTTAAATGTGACAACATTGGGATAGAGTCAAAAATATATTAAAATTCAACGCTGAAACTATTGTATCCGGTAAACTCTATTGTTAAGATTTCACCGTTATGTTTTAATGAAAACAAACCTAACAATAATATAATTAGAGAAACAAAAACAAACTTAGAAGATGCGGATGCATGTGTTATCGACTGCTTATTTATCTCTTGTGTAACGAAATTGCATAATGTTAAATTGAAACGAAATAATAACAAAACTAATTGTTCTTACATGAACTACGTCATGTACTTTTGTTTTGTTTTGTGATGTTTTTACACAACTTTTAGGTAGCGGTTTATAGAAGACAACTAATCTTCGAATTTAGATGTGTTGTGCCAACAGTTTTGGAGTAAACTGGCTGTGGCATACAAACAAACAGACGGACTGGGCGAGTCTGTTAAAGCCATTTGGCTACGGAAACTTAAAAACAGTAAATAACTGAACAGTAGCAAAACGGGACAACAGAACAAAGACATCATTTGTTTCATAGAATAACTGTAGTCAAAACAAGAACATGTGTTATATTAAAACATAAATTTGAAGAGGAGAGAATTCCCGAAAATCGCAATTTCGTACGCAAAAAAAAAAAACAAAACGGGCCTATTCTATTGTGATGTTAAATAGAGAAAAGATGCAAATTTGCACCGTTATGTTTACAAAATTCTTTTTTTTTTTGTTACCGTTAACTGCAAAAAACAAAGAAAGGATCCGTTTGACAATGAGACACTGCAATAAAAGTTGCGCAAACTATTAAACGCATAGACAAAAGTGAGAATTCACCTGCAAATAAGCAGGTAACTGATTATTATGGTAATTTGTGTAACAATATACTTGTGCTTAACTGTGTTTTGGAGAATTGTGGCCAAAAACACGTAACACCTTGACGTAATTTATTGTTCTATTTTACAGCGTTTATAACAAAAAGTTTGTTTCCGTGTTCTCTATCGACTAGAACTATCTTTGACACTACAATTTACGACTTTTTTCGGAAATGTAATAAAGAAATGATTGTCGCCCTTTTGTTATATGGCACTGCATTATCATATCAATGTATGTATTTATGTTATAAAAATATAGTAGAGAATGTAATTTTTAGAGATCCTCAAGAGGATAAACTCTCTTGAGGTACAAAATCCTAATACTGATGTCGATAGGATCACTTTGTTGTCTGCCCGTCTATATGTATGTCAAGAACCTTTATCTCGGGAAAACATAGAGGTATCAAGTTGGAATTAAAACATATATACTCAAGTCTGTGGTCCCCTCAAAAAAACCAAACCTCTAAATTTACGCAGTCAAAAGATAGGGCCGTTCATGTCGCAAGTTTGTACGGAACCCTCGGTGTGAGAGTCCAACTCGCACTTTGCCGGTTTTTTTTCTTTCACGTGTTTTTTTACTTCTTCCACAAGCAGTTTAGTAAGTCAGCTAGTGTTAAAATCGTAAATAATATTTTCATTACCTAATAAAACTTTTATATCTTTTCCAATAAAATATAGCTACCTAATACCAATATCGTTACCATACAAAAGTTTAATTATTCAATTAGTACTATTTGTACGCGAAACGAGTTATTGACCAGATGTGGTGAAGTTTATGACGGCTAATAGGGTTTATGGCTTTTTTATTGACATTAATGTTCTCTTGACTTCGCCGTTTACGACCTCCTCATTCATTATCGAACCGATGAGGTCGGAACATCACTGTAAATCATAGATGAAATTATGGATAAGCAAACATTGGACAATTTTCGACCACTCTCCTTATGAATGAATTTATTATCATTGAATAATTAGTTCACAACTTTTCCATTTCAAAACTTGGCACAGACACGATTTTTATATTTCACAACAATTAATCAAATTACCAGTATTTATAAAGAACATGCGAATCTTTAGTGCAGTGCCATTAATTATATTCGCGTTTACTAAAGCGTAATTAATCGACATCAAGTTTTTATCTGTGCGCGTCAGGTAGTATAAATATATTGATAACGCACGGTTACTTTTACACCCAATTCGAATATGACGGGTTGGATGCAACCGGCGACTCAGCCTGCTCAGACTTAGACAATAATGTCGTCAAAGCAGACAATACGAACCACGCGGCCGCACACCGCACGATTTATTGCCATTTCGATAATTATGCGGATTCAAAGCTGAAGTGCGGTGCTTTACGTTCAGGTTTACGGTACTTTACGGCGTGCGACTATTACACGACTTTGTATTTTGTTACGCTGGGGTTAAGATCTATTCGGGCCGCTCTCCCCGACCGGGAGCGAAACAATCGGCTATTTGCTTATTCCGTTGCGGCAGTGGGACTCGCTCGCCACGTTTGAAGTGACTGCAATTTGTCTCCAGCGACGTATTTCAAGTAGATATGATCGTGTGTACGACCGATGCTTGCATAAATTTCTCACTAACAGATGTTGTTTTTTGCTTGTTGCGCGCGGGAGGTAACCAACTCACCTGTTACTGGGTACTGTTTGACGCTTCGCAAATGATTTTTTGCTGAAATTAAAAGTTCGATAGCGTCTGATCGGTGGTACGTGCTGTGAATCGATCCAGCATACGCACAACTCAAGTCAACGTCATCTCCAACATGTGCTTCATGTGGAAAATAAATCTAGCTGGCAGCATTATAAACATTTGACTTCTCCGGAAAATCAAAGTGAACTGGAAAAATCTCACCATCAGGTTCGTGAATTCCAAACCAAAATAGTTGTTAAGCCGGGACTTGTCCCATGCGAGACGTTAACGATAAAACGGGAGTGACCTCAGGAATTAAAATAGTCCGACAAAAAGATAGCAATATTTTTGTCATTACAAGTCTTATTGTCTCTAAATGGCGTCGGTGCGCGGGCCTACTTGTATAAATAAATACGCGATAAATAAACATGAAGTTTAATCAAATTCGATAAAGGCAGATGCGCGGCGCGCTTCTTTTATGGCAATAACGGGTGCGCGGCGACCGGTAGCGTTGCACGTTGGCACTTGCGTCGTGCGTAACAAAAACAAAAGTATTGCTGGAATCACTCATTAACTTATTAAGATGATAATTTATGACCGCGAGTAAGACAATTTCATGCTGTACTAACACACTTAAAAGTGCCCCTCATTTTTTTGTTTGAGAAGGTCCCATCAAAGGTTTGCATGAAACAAAAAAGGCGCGGAAACTTCTCGGCTTGTTTAGTTGTATTCAATTTGTCCAGGAGCATCGAATGCTCAACGAAGCATCACAGGTTTTGTTCAATCCATTAACATAATAATTGCGGGAAGTAGAAGTGGAATAAATCCATCAATCAAAGAGTCAATTTATTGGACTTTATAATCCGAACAATGATTTTATGGAAATTTTATTGAAATTTACATTTCCAAGTATTTTTCAAGTCTAGTTTATGATGTCAACAGTTGATTATTGAATCAACTTTCCATCATCATAACGGATAAATCAGAATTGAGTAGAAGATCCCACTCAAGTTATAAATGCGAAAGTTTGTTAGGATGGATGGATGGATGTTTGTTACTCTTTCACGCAAAAACTACTACACGGATCGGGAGGAAATTTCGCACAAGGATAGTTTATAACTGGATTATTACATGGGTTTTTTCTCCGGTCTACGTGGGTGACACCGCGGAGCGCAGTTAGTAGTTTATACATTGATCAAACATTTACTTTCTGTGCACAAAGATTTCTGAAATTCAATGTGTGTTTGACAAAGTTTTCCTGTACCTTACCCACTAATCTACTCCATAGATATGTAAGTTTTTGATTTTGACTTCACCTAGACAAGAGATTGACCTGACTTTTAATACAATATTTAGTTAGCTGAAGATTTAATTGAAGACTGTATCTTTTGTCATGAATATAATTGCAATTCTACGTCATTTTATTACTCTCGACACCTTAGGAGTTATGAATGTTATAGTTTGATTTGGCATTTGTTGTTTGTTGAAAATGAATTCAATGCAATTTAAAAGGGGCACTTTTAGGTAACGGTGAGCTATTTTATGAGTGATATTTTGTTGATGATAATATTTAAACGAAAACTCTAAAAGAACAACTCAAGAATATATTTTATAAATACATATTAAATCTTCATGACATCTTGGTGAATCTCGACCTACTCTCTCAAATAAAATGGTGGCTGTGCTCTAGCAAGAAGAACATGACACACAACATAACACTGAGGGTGAAAAGTATTTTGACCTGAGATACCAATTATTTACCAAAGAGAACCTAAAATAAGAATTCTAACGTATAAATAAAATAAAAAAATGCGTCATAAAATACGTGTTTGCAACGCCAACGCTGTTAGTCGCCAATGTCCCCAAGAAACTGGCCGCATTGCCACGTTGTATGGCAACGTTTAGCCTCTGGCCAAAGTAAAAGCCAGCCCTTGGATCACGGGAAGTGTCAACTTAATATTTATTATTGTAGAGTTCGAATACAGTTATTAGTTACCAATTGTTTTACAATATAACTTAAATATTGCAGTTTATCTGTCCAGGTTCAGCTCGCTAAATTTATTTTACAAAATGATTCAGAATTTTTGTATTTCTTTTTTTTATTTGATTTACAAATAAATTACTTGATCATTGGTAATTATAACTTTGGAATAAAACATGTGTAATAGAGAGAAAGAGAGAGAAAAGATGGAGGAATTTCAGGCTTAAATAACAGGAATAAAAAATAGTAGTATGATGGAGTGAAATGACGATATTGGAATAAAAAAGTGGTTCCACCAATCACAAGTAACATAGCACAAGGGAAGAAAGATAATCATCAGCCAAGGATTTTTCCTTTTTTGGGTCGATTTCCAGTTCAGGTGCAGCAGAATATGAGTACGTACTTAACCGACTTAAAAAAAAAATTGGTTCTCAATTTGAGTGTACCTACTTTTTATTTTGCACATTTGTTACACAATTTCTCCGTCAATTGTTTGCCAATTTAAAAAATATTTTTAGAATCAAAAGGGTATACCTACTCCCGATGAGGTCCCGTATCTATTTCATTTATATTGCTTTGGTAGTTTATGAGTTATTATCTATAATGCATATTTTTTTTCTAACTTTATTAGCAATGGAAAATTAATTTTGATAAGAATTTGTGTGAGATACCATAACTAAAAAGACTGATTTAAAAAAAAAGAACAACCGTGTGTATACTTCCAGAAGTCGGTGGCAAAAAAGATAAAAGTCATCGACTTTCGGAAGTAGGTAAGCGTAATTGCCACTTTTTAGTGTAACACTGGAAATTGACTATTTTTGTTTACATAGAGCGAATACCATCACAACTCGGTTAATACTGGGTAATACGATACCCTGGAGAAGAAAAGAACAATGATAGTGGTGGACTTAATAGGTATTATGTTGTAAGTTGGAAGATATTCAAGCTGTATAGTGAGCAATTACCATATTCAGCACAACTGGCTAGATGATATCCAAGGAATTGAGTCACAGCAGCATACAAGGAAAGCTAAATATTACAAAAAGCAACCAGCAGCATCACTGAATAATAAGTAGAGATTGAGATCTAACAGGGTGATGTGAAATAAGACAAATATGGCGGCGCGCATGCGTGGAATCACAAACAGCGCCCGCGCAAGCACTCCTTGAACTACTTCTTTTTTATTTTTCTGGACTTTAAGGAAGTTCGTTCTTTGATCAAGGACTGATAATGTTTTTAAATTGAGTTTGTAATACAAGTTTTTGCTCTATTTTTAGTAAAAATACAAGTGTTGGAAATACAAGTCTTGCTGGTTCCATTTTTGAATTTTGACTTATAAAACAGTTTGTTCTTCAACTGTTTTCAGTTGCTTTGGTATTTTAGTTTTTGTTTTGGCCTTACTTTGTATTTAATGAGAATCAGTTCTTGGTTCGTGTGTAACTTCAAGTATTTTATTTACTTTATTCTATGTAAATGATGTAAACGCGTTACTAAAAATGTAAACAAGTCCTTGTGCCAAAAGCCCACTTAGCTAATAGAATGTTACCTTAGTAGATACAAGGGTTTATTTATTATCTTTTTAGTAAGTAATAATCTATTGTATAAATTTTATTTTGATAAAAAATCATGTTGTAACAAATATCAAAATTAGAATTTTGAAATTTGATGAAGCTGGGTATCTCTGTTTATATTTTTAAATTCTTATTTTTAATATAAAATATTTTTTTTAATTAGCCCATAGTGTCTATGGAGTTTCTTGTCCATTATTCTCCAAGAGATCTTAGGCTTTGGATTGAGCATATTTATTTCATTCACAGTTATTATGCCTGTTGCTCGACTGTAGGTTTTGACTACTTAAAAGTTCCTTTTAATCTACATATTATAAAGTAGGTAGGTATGTAGTATACTTTATTATATGTAGGACCATGACAACGATCACCATTATTTTCATTGTTCCATAAAGATCTACTTAACTTTATGGTATGATATCACACAATTATATTAATCTTTACTTGTTGAGTAACAAAACTGCTTACAGCAACCAATTACATTATTATTTAAGGAATTATATAATATTGTGTAGGGATCTTATTATTTGAAAAGTAGATGCTTGAATCAGCTTCTATTTGATTGGTTCTTTTTAAGACTTAAGAATTTCATGAAAAAATATTTTTTATTGAAAAAAGTTTATTTTCAATTAAATGGAGTTGTACTAATTTTATGACTCGGCAGAAAAAAAAATAGTGTTGTCATTATTTGTTTATAATTATAAAAATACATAACATGTCTCGCTACTTATATTTTATTAACACTTATGTACATTATTTATTTCACAACTTAATTGGTAGTTATGTGTTTAAGCCGTTTCGAGTTAAAACTCTTGGGGTTTAATTTTTGGCCAAAGAATCAGAATCATCAGGGGCCTTAGTCTGCTATTAAAATAGTGTCAGAATGGTCGATCACTGATCGCATAATGGTTAATTTTGACAAGTTTGGTAATCTGCTACATACTAAACTTGTCAAAATCAACCATTATGCGATCAGTGATCGACCATTCTGACGCTATTGTAATAGCAGACTAAGGCCCCAGGTTTGCCAACAGAATGACCACATAAATAACATTTCTCTGCATCACCCTAAGGTAGACTGGTAGAAAATGTCTAAGGCATTAAGTCCGCCTTTGTACAGATTTTACTTATGTATAAAGTTTTAATAAATAAATAAATTTCTTATAAAATTGGGTTGATAGCGTTAATTAAATTACTTAAAACATTAAATGCGTTACACTTGCAATTGCATAAATCAGTAACAAACTTCAATAAGAATAATTATCAAAATCTTATCACTGAATCACATCCTCCAATTCAATATAAATTTTACATATCAATCAGAGTATAATTTTGTTCTATTACACTTTAGTTCAATTTAATTTAGTAGACCCTACAATTACACACGTTAAATATAGGTTCGTTTCTAAATTAATTAAATCTAGTGTTGTACAAGGAAACTGTTATGTTTACTTTATCTTGGTTCAAACTGTATTTCTTAAGTGGTAAGTTTTTCCATCATATTCGGCTTCCAACACACAATTTTCGACCCTAATTTTATGCCATGAAGGCTGAAGTTTGGTTATAAAAATGCGTGAGCGGAGTAACTCTGTTGTGGTTAACTGGACCATATTAATGTTTTATTTTACTGTTAGTTTGGATTCTTATAGTTCTTGATTAAGATTGTTTTGTGGATTGAATAACTTTTAAAAATAATAGACAAACAATCTAAGACCACTCATAAAAAATGTCAACAATAATCTTAGTGTGAGTTTTGTACCCTGTTTGTAACTTAGTTGTTGTCTCTAAACTAATTTAAAAGTGTATTTTGGAGCGCTATATTTTATATTTACAATTCTATGGGTGTAACAAATTGAAAGACCATTTTGTTTATCTTTTTGTTATGTGATCTCTTTTTTTCAATACTTACTGTTTCTATGTTCAATAGCAATAAAATCTGTCGAATAAGAAACGAAAAATCTGGTCTACAACTCGTTTAGGCTATTGTTATCAACCACTATCAATTCAATGATTACTCTAAATTGTTTCTAAACAGCCGTCTAACACGTTGTAGACCCTTCGAGAAACTTAGTTTGACGATCGGAACATTGCCGGACCCTTGCCGCGAACCTGTAAAGTTGGGAGCCATAAATTGGCAATAAACTTACCTTAAGCCGGGCGGGCGCTCGCCGTCGGCAAACGCGCTCGCGCCATCCCGCTCGCTAAAAACTTCTTCACAAAACTCACAGTTCTACCGAATAAAAAGAGTTCCGAGAGTTTCACTCCGTCAAGTCACGTGTCAGCGTTTTAGATGCGGCATGAGCGCAATACGTAATGTGTCGGGCGCACGTGGGTAAGTAGCCGACAGCCGACAGCCGTCAGGTGCGGAGGCAAGCACGTCGTGTTGTTTATGGCGCGGTTTGTTACGCAACGCGTAGTCGCCGAGGCGCGCGTCAGTAGAATGTGGCGACCGATGCTTTACGAGCGACGGCGCACCCCCCGCCAGGCGACGCCGAACGCCGCGGCGCCGCACTAAATCTGCGACCAACAGAAAAGGACACCACCACCCTCCGTTAATCCAGCACCATTGATGTCCGAGAGACAACGTTAATCGGAGCGATTAATTGAACGGTCCGGTCTCGACTCGCGATAGAATTGTATCGGCGGTTGGCCGTAGCACGGCCGATCCGAGCAAGTGCGGCGTCGTAAAGTTTCTTCGTGTATCGTTCGATGCACCAGACGTTGATGCCAGTTCGAACGGTCGGAAAGATGCTCTACTTCGTTTTTTTAGTCATCAGATCATCAGTAAAGTTAATTGGGCAACGATGATGATTTTTACTGGCTGAGTATAGTTGAAAAGTAAAGTCACTTTAACAAAATCATATTGGTATGACACTGCACGGTTAGGTTAATTAAAAGAAACCTGTGTAGTATTCTGGGACTCGTAATACATACCTACAATTCATAAATTAAATCCGTTACAAGAAAATACTTTTACTTTTTATATGTTTTACTTTAGGTCAGCAGGATGAATGCGTACGCGCAGGCCAATGGCTTGTAAAACCGTGTACTGTTTACTCGTGCGTGACGCTAAGACGTTACGCAATACGATTTTTATCGCGAAATACTTGTACAATTCCACTGTTCATGTCATGTTTCGACAAATAACGGACATATCAGCAGTAAACTGCTACTATGCTTAGTCGAATAAATCCATTTGGTTTGTAGCCTGGATGTTTGAATGGTACCAACGGAAATTACATATCTTAGAACAGGCCATCATAAATGTATAGCCAGCTATTTATGCAAGCATATCAGCGATAATAGGCGAATTGTATCGAAATACGAGAATACAAATACACGAAACCAACATACTATAGCTACATACGAGTAAAACACATCACCCCTCCTTTTTAACTTTGCCGCAGTCGGTTAAAAAAGGCACAGCAAAACATTTTTCCCCAAAGGGTCACTTAACTCAAACTTTGTCCAATGAATCTCCAATGGTTTGAAAACGATGACTTCTCGTAAATAGTAGTCAAAATTATTCAACTAACCTGCTGTCACAGTCAGGCATTGAGTCCCACTTTTTTGCTTCGGAGATGTCCAACGTGGTTCATGGATTAGGTTTATCTACTATCGTAAGCAAAGACTATAACTATAATTGCAATGTTTGTTTTTATTTTGCCTAATAACATTTTTTCAACTGTCGTTTTTCTCCAAAATCATAAATAGTGTGTTACACAATAAGAGTGCAGTTTACCTACTCCTAACATTTGCATTCCTTTGCATAACGAATAATTCTAACAGATTTAGCACACCGCTGTAGGTACGACCTAGTGACGATCAATCTAATGTTCAAATTTTGACTTGACCAATATTTTTATTTGGACCATTATAATAAACTATGACCTCTCATTTGGTTACGGTTGCTTTGTGCTAAAGTAGGTACAAAATATTGATAACATCAAGTTTAAAGTTAAGAAGTTTTGGTTGTTCCTAGCCTAATCTGTCCCACTCATGGATAAAAGCATCCCACTTCTTCCACTTCTCGCCAATCCGCCGGTCCTCCAAACAATTCTGACGGAACTGGGAACTTTATTACTACTTAGTAATAACCATCATCAGATGCGCAGGTGTTTGGTTGAGTGGTGCAGTGACTCCAATTACTGCATACATTACGTGGAGTTGGCTCCTCTTTGTGTCATACTCTACACATACAGTGGTACCTATATGTAAAAATGAAGCATATGCCGCCGAATTTCGTGTATTAGGCATACCATATGCACGAACTTCGGTGGAATATGCTTAACGAATTTGTCTCGCGATGTCTTTCTTGGCCATAGCCAAGAGACAAGTCCGTTAAAAATTTGAAACCCTCCCGGGTCTTCTGAATACAGATTTTTTCGCAACTTTTTGTTGAATGTCTTTGTTATAAAATTAGTGGTTTTTAACTTAAATAAGCTGCAGAATTGCAGATACTATCTTTTTTTGTTTTTTCCGCCTGTCGCTGGTTTATTGCTTCTATCATTTTTACCCCGTTCAAACACTTCAGCCCCGTTCGAAATATTCATGAAACTAAAGCCAGCTATCCAACTCAGTCAATATGAGCTGGATAAAGACCTCTCACAAGTTGCACTACCAAACTTGGACCTTTCCTCTGTGGTACCCGACTGACCCTCCCAAGTACCTACCCTCCCTTTTTAAAATCTTTTATATCTCTAAGTGTTTGTTTAAATATGTTCATGTAGGTAAGGGCTGTTCACACTAAGTACCTAATCTTCTCGAAGACCCGTCCACTCCAACGGCTATCGGTCGTTCGGCTGACATGGTACGCCTACTACAGCTTGCTTATTCTGTAAGCTAAGTACTTAAACATCAAATCAATGGGTATATATAGTTCTAATAATCAACAGGTCTTTACGCAGGTACCTGTAAGGTTTTACTTAGATACTTTAATGAAAACTAGGATTTAGAAATAATGTAGACAGAAGTCATAAAGCAATCACATGAAGGATCTCGTTTTAACAATCAATAAGGTAGTGTTTGTAAGTACCTACGTAGACTATGTTTAGAAGTTAGCTTTAATAAAGTATAAGTTAGAAAGTTCTTCGGATCAGTTTACCTTATTTGACATCACAAGAACCATTAAGTTATTACAATTGCTGACTGCTTTTATGGCGGAATTCACTTTTACTCTATACGTGTAATTACTAGATTGCAAAAAATCGTCATTCTACTGTGCTTACCCCAAGATTATTTGGGGTCGGCACAGCATGTCTTCTTTTACTACTACCTACTCCTTATTTAGTCGTCATTCATGGAGCACCTCCTTTCTTGCCATATCAACCTTCAAATAGTCCATTCATGGACAACCTATACCTATTCACATTTATATTCAAAACTTTCTTGACGATATTTTCTTCATTTCTCCGCATCACATGCCCATATTGAGCCAACCGATTACCACACATCTTTTTAGTCACTGTGGCTACTTTTAAACTTTCTTTCATGTGATCGTTTCTTACTTTATCCTTTAGCATAACACCACACATCCCATCAACATCAATCAGCAATCTCATCTACTAAATTGCAAAACCTTGACAAGAAATATTTTAATAGAGTTTTTCTATGTTCTATTGGATTGGGTTTAATTTACTTAAGCTTCGTTAGAACAAATAAAAGCTAGCTACATACAACGGCAATCAATAATAGGTATTGGTAGTAATGGCTAATGTCGGTTATTAGAAACTGTTTGATAAAATATTTTATCTGTTCTCTGATTAAAAAAAAAGAAGAAAGCATAATTTGTAAATCTGTATAACGATTGTGATGATTTTCACTGTACCTAATAAACGAGCTGTAGGTTTCGGCAGCGAAGCTTGAATAATATATCATATGTATTTAAAACATAACCTATGACTATTTACAACATTAGTAATGGGATATTTAGCATGTTTACATTGATTTACATCAATTAAACTAACTAAGCATACAAACTAAATATAGGCACAAACTAATAATTAAAATATGTACATAAAAGGAGCAGACAAGTAAAAAGGAAGGTTTTTGTTTACTATTAATTTTGAATTTAAATTAATAGTAAACATGTTAGTGACGATGTCAATTTAAAAATATCTTAAGGTTTTCAATTCACTCACTCGTGCCCCCACACAACAGTAACGTCATACAAATGAAGATATTTGAAATATACTCTCTCAGAAGCACCTATTCAAAAGCACAAAATATCTAAAAGATTTTTTACAGATTTTACTCTCCGAACACAAAGGCAACCATTCGGCTACAAAGTATTGAACAATATAAGTGAACTACAAAGGAATCGCGGTCTAACCAATCAGAAGCGTCGGTTGGTGCGCCATCTTGTTTCCCCCACCAGTCGTGCCGAATCGAGATGAGAGGTAGCGCCAGTCGCATCTGTCAATGTCAAGATGCTAGACCTACCGTGATATGTAGGTACAAATTAATAATGTGTGACTGTTTATGTAAATTACGTTTTGATTGGCTGTTTGTGTTACCTAATAGGTAAGATAAAAAATTCTGAATTAAGAATTCCAATATTTTTATACCTGTACCTACTAAGATTTTTACGCACTTGCAATTTTTATTTTTAATTACGCCTAAATAAGGAAGTGCCACAAAACTACTACTATGTCTACTTTTTTTGGATGGGAAATTATCAAATAACTTTCCCTGCTCTGGGCAGAGCGGATGGGAATGTCTGAATTTTACTGACTAAAACCCATCCATGTTCCTATTTTTACCCGTTGTGTTCCGGGGCCACGGTATCTTTTTTGGAGCAACTATGGCCTTGAATTTATCCAAAGCTAGTTCAGCCTAGATGTTCGGTCTATGATACCATTGGTATTAATTTGTAGTAAACTGAAACCACCTAATAAATAGTACAACACTGTGATCCTGGCTCAATACTGTTCATTTGGTTCATTTCTCGCAATAGGTATTTACTTATAAAAATGCAAAACGAGTTGAAACTTACTTTGACAATGACAATAGAGGTTCAAAAGCAGCCCTTGTTAACAAAAAACCTCCCATCTGCGCGGGCACAGCACATTCACCCTTGCGTAGTGCAAAGAACCCCAATCCCGCACAACGCAACGCAATTCCTCTAAGGGCCGTCGCGCGCAGGCGCACAAAAGACTAGGTAGTAAAAAGAGCTAGAATAAAAGAAAAATTAGAGTTCTTTTTATTTTAAAATCGATTCAAATCTTGGTGTTTCATTGATGTAATTTATGCATAAAAATATTACGACTTAGGTATCCTTAATTGATTGACCTCAATTCTCCTATCTTCCATGCTACAAAAATAGATAGCATATAATAGTACAATTAAAATCAGTTACCTACCTACTTGTAGTCTCCGTATTACCTACTTTAAGGTGCTATAACGATGCTATAAGGTTTTATATGACCTTGAGTTTCCAGTTACTGACGTGGCCTCTACATTTTAAGTATACAATCACATAATTTTGCACATCCAATTTATATTTACTATCTAAATGGAACAATGCACGAAAGCTTGATGTCATCAACCTTCAATGTTTATCTAGTTCGCTGTGTCAATTAGAAATATTAGAATTCGAGGTCACTCTACTAAACGTATAAGCCATATAACTAATGAAGCTAATTATGTGTTTTCACCGTCAACTTATTCAGTTTTTGACAAAATCATCAAAAATAGTGACTTTTAAATAAACAATAAAAAAATCAAAGTAGAGCCACTTTCGTAGCGTAACAACAGCACATTTCGTTCGCCACATTCCTCAGCACGTTTAAAGCATGCCCTAAACAGCTGATTTCCCCGCTATACTCTCATCTCCTTTATCGCACACTAAAACACGTAATAAAACAGAGAAAACTATACTTTATGCGCTCCCGCCGGTACAGCGCGGACGGCGTGCGTAACCTACATGCGGCCATTTCGAGATTTACGATCTGGGAATTGTGTGTTAGAGTGAGATAAAAACATAAACTCTCGGCCGACGGCGAACTCGAACGTAGCCGGCTCGTTCATGCTCCGAGAACAAGATTCGGACAGTATATGGTAAATCCTGGGATGCTTTATCACAATTTAGTACGATAATTTATAAATAGATAAATATAACACTTGGTATACTTTGCCTTCTTTTCCTCTATCATAGTCCAAAACCAAACTTCAATACAACACTCTTCAAATCAACTCAATTTATCTCAAAATCACCTGTATACTATCACCTCAAATCGCATACTAGCTCATTTTGTTACGTCTGTGTGTGTAAATTAAACTATCCGCATGGGACCGATGAATGTTATAGCTTTCCCTTTTGTTTGTCTGAGTTATGGGTGTGTTAGAGCGAGAGGTCGTAAATCGCGGTGTGCCGTCCGGAGTGACATGTTTATGGGCGGGGTGCGATGCCGCGTGCGATGCAAGGAGTGGGAGCCGCGGCAGTCGAGAGCATGGCGTCGACGTAGTACAAACCATTTTTAATAAAATACTTTAATTTAATATTTTAAATCCCCTTTTTTTATTTGTGAAATGAATGATGCTATGCGGTTGCAGGTGCACAGAATTAAAAAAAATAAAACAAAAGAAATGAAATTAATATGTTTTTTAAAAACCTAATAAATTAAAACACGAAATAATAAAAAAAAATGGCAAAAGTATCTTCTTATTAAGAACACAATGGCAATGCAATAACTTCGTTTAACAACTATAAAAAAATTAAAAAAAGTTTCATGGATTTTTCTGTCTGTTCAATTTGTAGGTACCTAAAATATAAAAAAAAAGTTTTTAACAGATTTTTTTTTACACTATACACACTAAAATCAAACGCCATAAATACTCACAAAGCCATCTTTTGTTTCCAATTTTGCAAGAAAATCAGAACAACCATACTAAAATCTAATTAAATCCAACGAATTAATTGGACAACATCTAAACAAGGATAGCGAAAGTGGTAAAAAACCATAAATCTGATAGAACGGATCATTCTACAGGTGGCTAGGTGTATCCAGCCCTTAATGAGAGCAGCCCTACGCTCAATAAATTAGAACTGTGTACCTACCCACCATAGATTCCTTTCTTTGTTGAATAAGCTTGCGATATAAATGGATTCAAATTTTCGATGTTGTCAATCTAGAGCTTGTCTGGTTTAGCCCCGGACGTTAGAATCTCTAGAAAGTATTGAATGGAATAAAAAGTAGATGGCCAGTGGTTTGTTTAGATATTTTCGTTACTTCCTTACTATATAGTATAATACTACCTTTTGCCCGCGGCTTCGCTCGCGTTAAATTCGGGGTAACACAGTTTTTCTTGCGCCTTATTAATTTGTAATACAGAGATAGTTGGGAACCCGGAGACGGACATAGGCTAATAATATTTTTTTGAAAAAAGTGCGATGTGAGGGAGAAAGAGAGAAGAAAAGGGAAAACTTAGCGTTGCTATTACAAATCATTAAGGCGCAAGGGGAACTGTGTTACCCTGAATTTAACGCGAGCGAAGCCGCGGGCAAAAGCTAGTTTTATCTAGTAGTTAGTAGTTTTGTCTGCAGCCATATTTTTTGGTTTATGTAAAAAACCTTGCCCCACACTTGGAATTTCTCCTGTATCGTGGGTGCGTTTACAAACATTTAAACTCACACAAACAGCCAGACCCGAACAGCTACCTGTAGGTCATACAAATACTTGTTCCGTGCGGGATCGAACCCGCGACACGCAGCGCAGCAGCCGATCGCTCAGCCACTGCGCAAACCATGTCGTCAAAATAATTCAAATTGAATAGTACTTAGGCTAATTGAATGTACTATGTATTTTGGCTATTCCACTTACTACTTATAAGGCCATAGAATTATTACCCTATACTTATAAGTATAAACGTAAAGAGTGTGCCCTCTTCTCTTCCACCAGCGCAGTCAGTAGTTTTTTTTTCGGACTGGGCGTCATTAAAAAGTATCAGACTTTTACTGACTAAAACCTATCCACGTTCCTTGCTTTATCGTTTGTGTTCCGGGTCCAAGGTATCTCTTTTAAGCAACCCGCAACCCCATCTGGTAGTGGCCCTGGCAGGTCCCTCTAAATACCTAGGTATGGTTGAGTTTTAAGGTAGAAGATAGTTAATTTCTAAGTACTATTATTTTGATTGGAATGGTGTGGAATGGCTTCTCTTGCTCTGGGTTCTGGGGAGAGTGTCAAACTTTTACTGACTAAAACCCACCCATATTCCTACTTTTGCTTTTTATGTTCCAGGATCGCGGTATCTCATTCGTACAAACCGCAATCCTAGAACAACCCGCAACCACGGATAAACTGTAACTTCCTATTTCTATCACGTTCTCTCGAGTTCTTTAAGAATTATTAAAGAAAAGGCTTTTGTTAACGAATACCAGTTTCACTTTACGAACCATTGTTTAAATGCAATAAAATCTGAAAACCATAAATACTAACCATCGTTACCTTTAAAAAGTTTAATAAAAAACTGTTTATCACTATCCTTTATAGACTCATGTTCTAATGGTTTTAATGACAACTCTAATTATAATGTTCCTATTACTGTTAGGGGACAAAAAAGAAATGACTACCAATCATTTAAATACGAACCAAATCAATAAAGATAAATCACAAAAAACGGAAGCCCGTTTTAAATTCAATCACTACACTACCAGTTATCGAAATCGATATTTAAACTCTGCGTAACATAACTAAAAAAATTACATTACCATAAATACAAACAAAGGTAGGAAAACCATAAAAATACTTGCATACGTGACAAGGGGAATGAAGTTAATATTCAGATTAATATAGAAGAGACACCGCGCGCTACAGTAATTGGTGATTCCTCTGCAAGTCACGGTGCGCTAGCGCAGTTTCACTGGGACCACAGAAAAGATAGGTGCAGAAGACCCATCGTCACCTATACCTAAACATATTATGGAATAACCCCACGCATATTTTTTTTTTAATGTATTTTTTGAATTTGATTTTAAATTTAATTTTGATAATTTTACTTTTAATTTTCATGATTTTATATATTATTAACATAGGTTTGTAAGTGCTACTAACAAAAATATGAATCTTTGTGTTCGATTTAAATAAATAAATAAAAAAAAAAATATAGACCAGACGGCAGAAATGATAAATACAAACATACTAGAAGCAAACCCTGGTGGTTTGAAAGAGATATCGCAGACTCAAAACAAGAAAGGCAAAACAAGGAACATGTATGACTTGTACTAGTACAAATCTGATACTTCCTTCCGCTCCGCCCAGAGCAAAAGTGGAATAGAGTAGAAGAAAAAAAAGAGTCCTGGCTAGAGGCTTAACTCTGAACTCAACCACAGGATAATCTGCATAAGCAATAAGCAGACACCATCTTGCTAGGTTGAAAAAAGTTGAAGGCTGGAAACAACACAGTCTACTAGACCTTGGTGGAATCCTAAAGTAGCTGTGCTGTAACCTCTATGCTGCCACCAACTGTACTTCGCGTAGTTTTGGAACAGCAAAATATGAAATGTGTGTTTAAGAACCACTCTACCGCACTAAGATTTCATTAATTATGGCAATGTTTGTGATTACACTATAAAAAATACCGTTGTTGTGTCAAAAATAAGAAAACTATTGTAGTCACCCTTATATTGTGTGCACGGGATTCTGTGATTTGTCCGCACTGGTCCTTTTCTATTTATCTATATCATATAAAATTGAAAGCCAAGCCAAAGTTCGCCATAGGTGCGTATGAGTAGATCGAGTACAGCGCGACTCGTGTAACTGGGTTATATTTATTTTTCATGTCTATTTTTAGAAGTTGACCATTTGGATTCCGGTGTCAACGTGACCGTTTTAAATTCGTGCCGAAAATTTTAAACTGGTCGAAAAATAATTGATGTACTTATAAAAAATAAATCTTTAAGGCAGAAAATCTGTTCTAAATGCTGATTGTGAACGCCTCGTAACGTTTTTTTTTTTATCATGGAGTTACTCAAAACGCAGAATTAAAAAATATTCCGATTTTAATATGCGGGGTTTAATATAATTTAAATCTAAAAAAAAAATAACTGGCATAGCTGGGGTAAAAGATTATGGAGAAATAATTTGATGAAAACAGCTACCCTATACGACCACGGTAAAAACGATCACGCAACATAACGGAAAAGAACCATGGCAGAATGCATGAAGCCCACAAATTTAAATCACATAATCTATATTAGAATATGTAAATATATCATCATTTCAATATATATAAATCATGGATTTATTGAATTAGGACATCCGTAATTATTATACCCTACTTCTAACATGAAGTGAACTTGCGCAACTAAATTCAAATGAGGCGGATAACATTTGAATTGAGACGAATTCATTATTTGATGGCTTCATAAAATAAAGAATAATTTAATACCGTAACCAAATGTTAACCAACCATATCAAAGTTATAGATAGTTATTGCTTAATAATATTCTATGTAAACGAGGTAAAAGGGGTAAGTTTAGTATTGTACCAGGCAGCACATTGCCTACCCTCTTGGGAAAAAGGCGTGAGTTTATACATATATGTATGTAAACTTATAAAGAACAAGATTGCCTTCTTCTAACTGTGATTGACTGCACTAAAAATATACAAGAGAAAAACAAATGTTATTAGAGAAGACTCAGAAAACGATGAATGCTATGGTAGCCATAGGACCTACCTGTTAGCGTTTAGAAAATGAATAAAGATACTATTAAACACTTTTCAAAGCAGCCAAATGATAATGGAACCTAAATATGAGTACTTGTATAGACACTATACAAGTCGTTGAACACGAAATAGTAGCACGTCAAGCCATCTATCATACCAGTAGGTAATGGAGGTACGGCTAAGTAGTAAGTGCTTTCAGAGTTTTCTTAGACAAAATTACGGAAAAATCTTTTCTCCTCACTAACAATAGGTCTCGTATTAAATTGCAAACATAAATATTATTAATAACAGTGTCCCATACTGAAGTTTCATTCGGTCACAAAAGAAAAACTCCGCTCCATGTAACCTATGCATTGCCATCTATCTTTTTCCACAAAAGCCGGACATTATTGTTCGGTCCAAACACTCCTAAATCTTCGGAAAAGTAATATATTTTCGTTTTGCCCAGTGCGGTGTGGGGTACATACACAGACGCCCAGTCACTACGCTCCGCTACTTTTCTGTATCTACTAATGTTTTATACATTGCCAGTTTTGCTTCAAGCTTTTATGCTTTAGCTACTGTATGGGGGGCAGTGGAAAATCGTCGTAATTTTTCATTGCTTAGATCGTATTTTCTAAAACCTATGTTGTTTCGTTTACGACTGTTTCGCGCAAACATTCCAATTGTTTGAATCGTGTGTATTCGTACTGTTTAGTCCTTTATCTAAAAACTTTGCAATGGAATTCAACTCTTCTTGCTAGTGTTGTAAGGTTTGATTTTATTAATATGTCCTATCGCTTGTAGACTTTGTGGATTTGTAAGCTAGTCTAACAATATTGGTGTGTGCAGTAGACGAACTTGCAAATGTGGATGACTGTGAGGGATATTAAGATTGGTGACTCATATAGTTGACAATACTTCATTGTTTCGATATAGTGATCAAGCGTAAATACTTTTGTGTTATGTTGTCTTCACTTAAAACGGAAAATTGCTTGAACACAATCCATGAAAAGTAGGTAAGAACATTAACTACACTTATTTTTCCATGTTTATAAGGGACCGCTTCCTTTTGAACATTTTCTGAAGATAGAAGATAATTATTTTTCTTCAAAAACTCCTCATCTTACGACCTTTGGTCCCTAAGTCTTCGCCTTAATCCAAACACAGATCAAAAGCTCTCACGAGAAACAAAACCGCATTTAACTAATAGGTACGCCTACTACCAAAGTAGACAAAACTTAATATTTTATTAAAAATCCTACTCAAGTTACTAACAGACTCACCTCTTTAAAATGGTTCATTCTCGGTATTACGTAATGGACGCGCGTAATTTGAGAATAAGCCTTGGCGAGGCAGCGTCAAAATATGTAAAGATTTTTATCTTTCACGTAAAATGGCTTGGGAAAAAACATAAAGAAGGTGGTGTCACCTGATCCAGACAGGCGGGATTTATCGCGCTCAGTGTGGCCGCGGGCTAAGGTCGAGCTCGAGTTATGACGCTCGGTAATAATTTACCTACGTACGTTGGCCATGGAGTAGAGCGGAGCGGGATAGTCTGGATTGAAGAAGCGGTGGAGTAGAGGGCGATTTTGGTAGCTGGAGCGTTTTATTTTTGCTCTCGCTAAAAGTTAGTCCTAGACTCAAATTGAGTAGAAATTTAATGTATTGTTTTTTAACGTTACATCACACTTAAAACTTTTATAAATTAGGTTAATAAGGATTTAGAAAATGATTTTTATATTGTTTGTACCGATGAGGGTGGCATAATCAATATGTGATTAAACGCTCTATAAAATAAATAAAGAGAAAAATTCACACTTAATATTTCATCTGCATCGTGAGTGCATTTACATACTAACATACACAAAACCTGACAAGACCTGAAACAACTGTCTGTAGGCCATACAAATGTTAGTTTTTTGAGGGAATGGAACACGCAGCATCAGCCAGCCACTAAGCCACTGCATCAACCGTGCCGACCTATATATATTATGTTACCAAAACACTTAGTCAATCCTGTTCAAAGTCATTGTCTCAATACAAAACGCATGGGAAACTATTGCCACTCGTATAGGCTATCTGGTTTGCAGTAAATAGACAGATTATAAATAATATATAAACTTTTTAAAGCGATTCCGGCCCTTCGATAAAATAGGTTTCTAGAAGTGTTAGTGACACCAAATGCCAATCCAAACCTTTTTAATTTAAACATATGTAACATTAATCTTTTTCTGCTTTTTCAGATCTCAGGACCTATCCTACAACATTTGCCGCAGCATGGTATCCCCAGCTACATATGACAAGAAATAAAAGTAGTTTCTGGGATAATGATCGTACATGGATGAGTCAGTTTTTTTCATTTCTCGGATTTTTCATTTCATGTTTTATTAAAATTGTTATTCATCACTTTGTGGTTCTCCGCGGATTTTATTTTAGTTGCATATTTGATAATTTGTACTAATTGCAGTAAAATGTTTTTAATTTTAGACGATTATGTTACAATGCAAAATAATCGTTTCAAAATATAACGTTCGCTTTTCATGACATCATTTCAGAAGGGACGTAAGTATCCATGACGTAAAGAATCAACAAAAAAACCTGTTTATACGAATTTGCCCCAGTTTATTTTCAGGAAAACACCCTCTAACGTTTTAATATCAATTCCCTGAACCACTAATCTAAAGCTGCCAAGAATCAAATTAAAATGAGAGCCACCACTAAAATCTTCTCATTACAACCAAAAGACATTAGTAAAGGGCGGGAAAAGAAATGCCTAGGCCTACAAATGTACCTCGTAACATGAACAGTTCGTAAACAACGGAATAACGTATGGGTTATTCGGCGACCGAAAATGGGCATTAAACTGTGGGTCGTAAAAGTGACTTTTGAATGGGGTGGAGGTGTAGTTAGGTCGTTAGGTGTTGTGTTGGTGGTAGCTCAAGTAAAGTGGAAAGCGTCCCCGAGAAAATTGGCACAAGTGGTTTTAGCTGGGGCGGGCGGCGCGCCGCGGTGGGACGCGGGGCGCGAGCTCAGATCAGACTATGTGGAGATGGGACACTGCCAGGCTGTGATTTATGAAAGCCTCTGCGATGCTTATAAGTAGTATGTGAACATTCATATTTCTTTTTACTCGGCAAATATTTTTTACATTTCTTCTGTGCTTGTTATATTATCAGCCATCTATAACTAAACTGGTTATATTCATTTTTAAAAAGTTTTAATCTACAATCTAGATACTCTGAAGCATTAATAGATTCTTATATTATGTTCAAGACGCAGTACAACCAAATCCCTCTGTACAGTTCCTTGCTGGTAAACATTGAAGAAGTCATAGTCAACCAAATGGACCCTGTATGGATGGATGGATTTCTGTGGAAATCCCAAAAGATGAAAAATTACTTATTATGTAACAAATATTAATACTGGAGACCTGATACAGTTAGAAGGCGTCACGACAAACCCCGCAGAAGATGGCGGAGCTAGCAGGATAATACAACAAATAGTGGTCCGCATTGCTAAAACTAGAAGTCATGGGGTGAGACATTTGCCCAACAGTGCTATGACACATGCTAGCAGTAACAGTAGTTATAAAAATAATTAAGAGGGGTATAAGAAAACTGTACTTCGTTAATGTATCAATCAAGAGTGTAGGTAGATACAAGAGACGCATGCCTCCATAAAACCCGTCAAACATTCCAATCTGTCAACCTCTCTGATCTTTGACCACAGTATAGGGGTGGCCGTCGAATGTTCACCGAGAGATAGGAGTCGCGACAAGATGTATTACTGCTTACGAAAAATTTTCAACAGTCGCCTCTATCCGATTGGCCCCGAACGGAAAATAAGAGGGGACATCGAGAAATAAATGAACGCTGTAAATATCTCTATGACAATAATACAGGTCAGCAATAGATATCTTTGGAGATAGTAACGCATTATTAATGTAACAAAAACACAGGAAAAAAAAGACGATTGATTGTAAGGAGATAAAATAATGTTGGATATCGACGAAGTTTATATGGAGTTTTCATGGTTATAGTGAGATGATAGTGTCTAACGATCTAGTTTGTTCAACTTTTTCATTATCGTCTATGAACAAATCATATTTGATGACGGGGATAAAATTTTAGTCACACTTGATGGTATAAAATGGGGGTAAAGACGAGTTTTCATGGAGCGTACCCATAGTAATATAAGCCATTATAGGTGAATAGTGTTAGTCTGTATGACCTTTTCCAGGTCACATCTTGTGAATCTGCGAGAACAACACTAGGTATCTAGATACCTAGTGTTACATACATACATTAGGTGAAGAATGTTTGACCGAATATTTGAAATGTAAAGCCATCAAAACAACAACTGTTCTGATGGTAATAATAGCAATGAAATTCATAAAAATTGTTATCAAAATAAAAAAAAACAATCAAAATTTTATTTGGAATAGTCCTTCATTTCACCGAAATAGACTAACCTACACCTCGATCTAGAAATTAGACCAAATAAATCCATAAAACAGATAACAGAAACCAATTCAATTAAAAATCCAAATCACACATTCCGAGAAAAACCGTGGTGGATTTTTCTTTCAAAATTTATGTCCCCGCGTTGCCTCTAGAGGGCGCTGGGAGGGACGAAGAGGGGGGTGCAAGGCGTGGGGGGTGCGACTTCATTTCGCCCGCGTCGTTTATCTTGAGAAACATAATTCAGGGGCGAAGTCTCTGTCAACTTATTCCTATTCTTTCGCCTAAGCGTAAAATGGGTATGTTATACTTTTTTATACTTTACGTAGATAGTTTGTGTAACTTAAATAAGGTCGGCTTTAAGTTGATCTGTGCTGTTATTTACGATGTTGAGCGTGAGGTGAGTAAAAGGAGGGTAGTTTTAATTTTAATGTTAAAAACCTACTTGAATGTTGCGTTCTTTGAAGAAAAAGGAAAAATAAATTCTCTTGGTAAGCTTTGTGATAAGCTCAACCTCTCGTTTTTATTTATTGACTTTTAATTTAAAATAAGCCACTCCCTATTTCTTTTAAAACCCCATAGAACAGACGTAACTCATATCTAACCATATGTAGCACCCAAAAATACAAAACAAACCATATTTTGCTCAACAAAAACTTAGACTGAAACATATTTCAGTCAGTAACCGAATGTAATGGCGATATGATATTGGGTAGGACGTTATCGGTCGTCTGCCAGTCTGCGGCTCGTAAATAAAATGAATTCATTACTCCCCCATTGAGTGTGTGTTAGAAAATATTTAGTGGCCAAGAAGATAGGGAAGAGCTATTAACTTGCAATTAAATGATGGGACCTCTTTTGTGAGCTAAAAGTTTTCTCTTTTTGTATTTGGAAGAGCTAAGATAGCTAGACATAAATAAATAAACGTGTTTTTTGTTTGGCATTTTTTTATGTTTTTACTAGCTTTGGCCCCCGGCTGTGTTACCCCGAATTTAATGCGAGCAACGCATTACATTCGGTGTAACACAGTGCCCCTTTCCTGATTTGCAGGTATCTGTTACCTGTAGTTTTGCCCTTGCGCCTGATTTATTGTTACAGCAAAGCTAAGTTTTACCTCTACTTCCCTCTTTCTCCCTCATTTCTCACTTTGAAAAAAAAATAGCCTATGTCCGTTTCCAGGGTCCCAGCTATCTTTGTATCAAAATTTATCAAAATCGGTTTAGCCATTTAGGCGTGAATAGGTAACAAACAAACTCACTTTCACTTTTATAATATTAGTAAGGATTAGTTTATTTCATTTGTATATGTGTATTAAGCTTATACATTTTAATAATAATTTTTGTACCCTATCGCAATATTGTCGTATATAACCCAAAGGTTGATTGGTACTATTGTACAAGAAGATTAAATAAATTACTATTTGGTATTTAAACTATTTGGTACTGAAAATAAAATTTTGAACATGAAAGAACATCAACCATAAAAACAAAAATAAACTGTTCTATGCAAGAGCTTATGCAATCTTAATATTTTCAAATCCATCCAAAAAATCTAGTAGGGAACAAAAGGTTGCAGGCAGTTTTAAGTTGCCTAAAATGGCTGCCCTACAACAATAAAAATTTAAAAAAACTATGTATGCGATAACTGCTCGTGTTTTTTTTTATTATATATCCTGTAGGCACTGATTCCATGGTTATCGTTTGTTTCACGACGTAACATATAAACATCATGTTATAATGCGACTTTTTCTAAACTGTTGTGCTCGATGACTTCAGTTTTAAACTATTGGTCAACAATCGGTGTTGAGTTCATTAAGCTCTTTTTCAGATATAAGTTTTAGTTACTGAAGTGGAACAGTGATGAAAATGCGTTAAAATCAACACAAAGTTTATTCAATTTCCCAAAGATTTTTCTCGAATATTCCCGGTAAGATCTAGCTAGTATATAAAACGCTAGCTGTCCTGCGCGGATTAACCGTGTCTTTAGATGCTGCCCCGCTCGCGTGGGTAGTAAGGTGATGTTACGTAGCCCATGTTACTTCCTGATAATGTAGCTTCCTATTAGTGAAAAAATGGTTAAAATCGGTCCAGTAGTTTTGGATCCTATTCGATACAAACAAACAAATATTTCCGCTTTATAAAATTGGTCTACTATATAGATGGCACAAGAAGTACAAATAACAAAGGGCAACTCCACATAAAACAATCACCCCTACCTATAAAGACCTGGACTTTTAATCAGGGTTCCTTATTGAAATCTCGTCATCCATGAGATTACGAAACATGACCAAATGGACTAGGCACGTGCCCTTTGCAAGTATCGGAATAAAGTAGGACACGTCATAGCTGTAAACGTCGAAGCAAAAAAAATGAAGATCAACGTTTCGAAGCAAAAAAAACAACTGAAGTTCATGTGTTTGGCATGTGTATGGATATCTTATACACGTGTTCAAAACACGTGGTTCCAACAGCTGGGTTCTTCATCAAGTTGTTGAAGTTCGAAATTCAATTAGAGGGATCGATCTTGTGCTGAAAATACGATATCGATAAATATTATGGACCGATGAGGTCAATTCAAAGATGGCTTTCATAAAACTACTTTAGATTTTCCTAACAATATGAAAACTACTATACCTACATGTGTATTTTGCACAGTCTATGAAGTCGATATATGTGTTGTTCTATATAAAATAAAGAATGCTTTTTTGTGCTTGTTTTGTGCAACGTTTTTATAGCAACAAATATTGGGTACGTCACGCGCCTCCCATCCTTAACCTATCCGTTAATACGTACAACCAATACGTCATTTGACGCAATAACGGTCAAACAATAAATATCGTTTTGCGCAGACAACACGCGCAAAGTAATATATGAAGTTAAGAATAAATAGGCAATTTAGTTCGGCGCTCACGTCCGCCCGAATATTGCCGAATATTGCCGACGACGGGCGGCGAATTTCCATATCGTATCGCGATTCGTGGGGTGCGTTTATGGGGTAAAAATTAAGTCGGCGAACGGTTACGTGTTGATTTTCAATTGGATAGTTCGAACGGTCGTATTGGACATTGTTTTAAGGCATTTATTCAATTGTTTTTAGATTGGCTCTCGTTTACTCGCAGTTACGGCGGCGAAACATGCTGAAACAATGGACTAAGTTAAGCGGGATTGCTCTGTGAACTTTAAGTTTGTTATTTCATGTTTTCCTGAGCGCCAAAATCGATTAATTTTTTTGTGATGTTAATGACAAGATTTGATCTAACGTTTGTACGATCTAACGATGGCTAATTCAATGATTTAATAGGTACTCAAACCATGTACTTACGAACAAATTTGTAGAATAACTCAAATGTCTTAATTCTAAATCCATCCAGTACACCAACCCCCAACTGCGTAAAACAAAAGAAAAATCACAATTTAAGTAATTTCCCAAATTCAAAATATCTTCTAACACTAATAAATCTGTCGAAGTACATTCGTATGGAAAAAAGATCCGCGATGTCGTTATAAATTCCGCGGTAAGACCCGATAGAAATGAGAGAATTCCCATTAAATCTCTCTAACAGGCCGATAGATGGCGCTCCAGCTAAGCAGTGGAAAAGCGTTGGGAAAACACATTTTAATATGGGGTGTACCTTAGTCGGTCTTTGGTGCAGTGTAACGACACGTTTTGATACGTTGAAATGTTAATTTTTAATGTAAATTAATGATCTTTGGATATAGGTCTTGTTTTATCCAGATGGTGAATGATCGATTGTGTCGATGTATTTAGATAAGCATGCAACAAACTGGTCAACTCTTTGTTTTTTAGTTCGTCAGTGGGTGACGATGCTCCGAGTTGATTGATAAATGATCATCCATCAAAGTGACCGTAATAGACTTATTGTGACCGACTCGCCGATCCACGATTTTCAAACACCTATATTACAGCTTGTAGCCACTCGGTTGATGAATGAAGTGCCTCAAACTTCATGAACTAGATTCCAAACATCAAAACTTTTCATGCATACAAAACTAGTTCCAGCAAATCTAGTAAGAGTCTGAATCTAGCAATTCTCTAAGCACCAAGACTACGCCGAAGGTATTACTACGGGGGGTGCGAGAACGAAACGAAATGTGGCTTTAAAAATTTGGAACACAATCCGGCTATTTGTCTTTCCAACGTTTCTTATAAATCAAGGAATAAAGCAGCCAACAATGCTTTATGGGCGAAAAAAAGAACCTACATAAGACGGGAAATAGCATACAGGGCTTCGTACATACATTATGAATGTTAGTGTTGCGTAAGAGAAAGCTTCAAGTTTCGTAATGTACCTTCAGGTTAGGTGCGTTGTTGCGCGCTTATGGACTCCTAGTAAGTACCAGGAGTATGTTGTGTGTGTGTTTCAGCAATATTAGATGAACTTCTTGTAAGTACAAGAAGAACATCTAATAATGTTGAAGGTAATGTTTTAGAAATGAGGACGAAGGATTGATATAGATAGGGGATGAGAAAATGTTTCTACGATAGAGAAAACTTGTCAAGATGATCGATGAATGTTTTTCTTTCAAACAACTTATATTAATTTGGTATTATGTTGAGGAAAGATGTTCATTTGTACCATTAAGAACTTAGAACTGTCAATCTCTGCGCCATTAGATTTGTTTTGGCAGCGAGTAAAATATATATCCAACAAACATGTTAAGGGTGGAATATATACGTTGTTTACTTGAATAAATAACGAAACTTTTACATTCAAGATTGATGTGTTTTTGATATCGATTGTTAAGTGCAGCTGCATAAACTATCGTTATGTTTACAGATACTTCGAAACCTAATGTACACGACCGAATTCATTTCATGGATATAATATTAAATTTAAAAGCGCATTCATACTCTTTCGTCGATGACAACGTAATGGCTTTTTTTTGCAGTGTAAATTAATATATAATTTATGACAAAAACGCATATTCGGCGGCCATTTTAATATCCAAAGTCGTTATTTAAACCGCGTCACATCCGTCCGCACTACGCGACGGTTTCGCAGAATTATTACCGTGTAACGCACTATATCACGTTAAATTTACGACAACCTGAATATGATAGATTTTCAATCCGGCCTCCATAATATACGACGAAAAACGTTCCGATGTCAAAATAGAGAAATAAATAAACTCGTGACAACCAATTAATAACTCGTAAAGTGTCAGTGTTGAGGACAATAAAAAAACTTTGGCGGGGATAAAAAGGGGCAGAAAAAGGCGATCACAATGGCGGAATGAGGCGAGGAACGCCTGTAAAAAAGCGCCGATATCGTCCATAAATTTGGACGGATTCAAAACAAATCGCCCTTATTCATTACACGTATGACTTATGGCCGCGAGAGGCACAAATTTATAATGCACTTATATAGAGAACACAAAGAGATGGAATCGAGTCTCCTCAATGGATGTTAAGGATTTATAAAAACAACTTGTGTCGAACAAAGGAGTTGGCGCGCTTCATTAGTCACGTTTCGGCTCCAACGAGGACCGACGACACAAAAAATTAACGTTGTGTTAATCGACAGTTTGGATATACTTTTTAAGTGTAATAGAGCGTGAATAAAAAGCCATAAACATAACGTATTAGACAGCCGTTAAACAATGATATTTCATTATCTTGTACACAAGCTATTTAGAAGGGTTCAGCTGCTTTAAATTATACCTTTCTCCCGTTATTGTATTGCAAACTTTTTTCTGTGCTACCACAATCGTAACTCTTTAAGTATCTAGTATAGTATCTTAAAACCGTTATGGTGGATAACGGCTAAATTAAAAATGCATTATAAGAACACTGACCTCCATTAACAACTTCAGTAGACATATTCACTGGGCTTTACTAAAACAGAAACATTAAAACGTAAATGGAGCAGCCATAACTCATCGATGCACCAATCATAAAGTATCTTAACACAAACATCAAAAGCAAAAGCATCGAACACTTAAATAAACCACTTACAAAAAGGCGGCCCCAAAACATGCAAATCGAATCAAGCAACTCAAGCATTTTATTATCAGATACCACATTACGATACCTTCATCAGTATAGAACGGTATGGAGCGAGCGAAGAAATAAATGGCATTTAAAAGTGTTATCCAAGATGTACAAAAAGTTGGGAAAAGGGGAAAAAAAGTCGTACGAAATGATAAATTTCCCTTTGGAAGTGAAAAAGTGAGGTTTTATTTATGACACGCCAGTGTATTGTGGCCTCGACAAAGGTCGTTATCAGATCTTGTTGGGCCATGCATTTAAAATGCACGTTTGGTTGCGCTTTGACGGACGATGCTCCTTTGCGATCATAAATTAAGTGAAGAGGTGACTGGAGCGCACTTTTCGGAGATTTTTGATTGTTTTATCGCTTAGAAGTGACGTAGTTTGTCCAAAAATCTAGTTCTCGCTCGATTTATGTGGACACTATCAATCTTGCCCACTTTCATTTTGGTGTTACTGACATGGTCGCTAATGGTTTTTAGGTACCTACCAACTTTGACCTTTATTCTAGATATTTTATAGTATGTCAAATCATATCAAATTGACGATTATTAACACAAAGCTAAAAGAAGAAGCACCCAATAATTACACAGCCACAAGAACAACGTGATTGATTTAAAAGCCGTTAAGACCTTATAAAGTTACCGCACCGCAGCGTTACCTAGGCAACTTTAAATTAGGCAAGAAGAATTATTCTCCAATCTCTTCCAGACCGGCCACAAATCACTGTTCCTTGGAAGTAATTGAAAATACATTACGCAACCAAATTAAAGTGGAAAGTGGTACAAGTTGGGAGGCAGGTGGTGCGACATCCCCACCCGCGGAATGTTTTGGCATAAAATATAGCTTCAATTATTTACGTGAAAGATTTATAGCACTTAGAAAAGTGCGCCGAGAAAAAACCGGGAGCGACCGACGTGTGCACGAAAAGTGTTTTTCTTTGGAAACTTATAATGGGTATGAGTGTGGGGAAAGTTTTTTGAATCTCTTTCCTATGGTAATTTGTTTTGGGTGCGCTTATAAAGATATTAGTGTTTGTTGTACTTTATTCGACATAATAAGGTAGGTATACAAAAATGTATTAGGTATTATATTGCTTGAAGGAGCTAATCATACTGTTTCATGTTTCACCGTTATACAAGTACTAAAATACGTTGTGTGACTTAAATCTGAAACATTAATGTTAATAGCGCGTTTGTTCATCGTGCTGTAACGTTTTGTTGAAAACAAAATCCACTGACAAAATGTGTACGCCTAAATATTGAACGTACAGTCAGCACTGCACTCTCGCGTCCGGCCCTGGTTCATGCCATGGTCCGGAGTGAGAGAGGATGGGAAACGGTCACTTCTTTCTGCGAAACGGTTACGCTAGAAAAGGAGGAAAACTTCAAACCAACCCAGCCGCCGCGGGAGACGCATCGTGCTTCCGGCGCTGCGAGATAACTCCCGGCCACCGTAGATGCCAGCCTGTGGGTGGTCAGCATTGGGTAGCTACCGACCGCCCGTTCAGCGATGACTGTCAACGGCGCGTTAGTGTTCCACGTGAACCTCAAAGAGTTGTCAGCAATGTAGAGGGGCCAAGAGCAAAAGAAGGAACATGGGTGGGATTTAGTCAGTAAAAGTCTGACACTCCCCTTGATTACACTATATTGATTGATGATTTCCCATTCGTAAAAAAAAGGTAATGTGCTGGCTTAGTATGGTAGCGAGTTTTGATAGAACCCGAGGCCAGTTTATAGCGGACTTGTTGCAGTATGACATTGTTCACTGTCGATAGCAGGTACATAACCAAGGGTGTTAGAATAATGTGTATAGATTTACGTTCCATGTATTTTTTTCTCTTTATCAATATTGGGGTTGTATCCGTTCCACTTCTGAGAATCTACTTCTTCACCTAGAAAATCTTTACAAAACTAAAATCCCATAAAGCTTAAAACAAAACAACAAGATTTACTGAATATTTAAGTATGAAACAAACGACAAACAACGTTAATAAGTATAACATAGTCACATAAAGCTCACGCATGTTTATTTTTCATTTACGAGCGAGTACTGCAAACAGCTACGGAGTTATTACGTGTCGTGATGCTCGCGATACAAGAACAAAGTCTATTGCTTCCGTAGGGAAGGTTGGATAGAAATGGAGAAGACGGGAAGATTCTGAGTGGTAGATAAGAAGTGTGGTTGATTGAAAAGGGGGCGAAAAATGACGGGCTCATTTTTTTGTTGTGTTGATTGGCAATAGAAGATACCCATGGTTACAAATTAAATGGTTTTCATTAAAAGATTTCTATTGAAACATACAAAGAATTATTTTGAACATCTACACGCTAAGAAAAAGAATAGATTCCTTGACACAACTTCCGATTTTGGAAGAGATGAGTGCCCGAAATAGAAGCTTCTATGTCAAGAGCACTTCAAACCGCGCATACCTACCTCCTTTTAAAAAGCACTTTATAAATTCCTGATAGATAAGGTTCATAAACAATGTAACTACGAACGATATCTTATTTAATCATTGTACTTCGTTTATCCTACTCACAAAGTTTCATAATACTGCCGTGCAGACCCTAAAACGCAGTAACAGGCTTTTTGTCATTTTTTTGTTGAATATTGAACCTTAATGCACACGTTATAAGGAACATGAAGATCTAATCAGATTTTTGTTAGGATGCTTTAAACGGTTTAAAAATCAAATTTGTGATAGCAGTAACTTAATTTTGCATGTCTAAATATATTACAATACCAACTAAAATACAGTAATAGCTGTTACGTCTACCACGATCAGTCACTTTACCAAGTTAAACGCAGTAAATATCTAAATTACCACAAAAAAACTGTATTCTACACTCAAAAAAATATTGAGGGGTATAAATTAAAACGCAGTAAGTAGTTTTTGTACCAACAGTGTTAATACTGCATGCTTGATCAATAGTTTATTTCATATGGACTAACTATATAAACTGCAGTATGTTCATTATTTACTGCGGTATAGTCGGTATTTTTCAAAAGATGAAAATAAGTTATATGCTAATTAAAACGCAGTATGACACTCTGTTACTGCATTATAATTGGTAACTTGAACGATTTTACTAATTTCGCTGCAGTAAAGGTCATATTTTACTGCGTTCTAGTCAGAATTTGTAGCTATCTCTCTCGCTCAATATATCGTGTTTGTGTGTCAATTACTGCCGAGGGAGGAAGACGTCTGCGCCGCGTCAGTGTAGACAGCGAAGGCTTGTTGAGGCTCTCCCTCAGTCTGGTCTAACGGATTTAGCTACGACTGCAATAGCTTCTGAACATTCATTCAATGATCTTGTGATATCAGAAGATTTATTATGTTCTGAGGTTTTGCCAAAATCAACAGATATTTTTCAGAACGTGACACTATTAGCTAAAACATCAGTTTTTCGAGATTCTGACGACTCTGTAGCAGATAAAAAATATACTCCTGTGCCTTCATTAGAAAGTAGTTTATCAGATCATACGCAAGCAGTCGGAAAACGAATACTAATAAACGAATATTAAAAAAAAAAACCAGAAACATACAAAATATAGTAAAAAGTTAAAAAAAGAACCTAGACAAATATTTTATAACTTCCGCGGGGGAAGTTATTTGATGATTTGATCTCTGGGTGGAGCGGGGGAGAGTGTCAGACTTGTACTGACTAAAACCCACCCATGTTCCTTCTATTGCCCTCTACTTTCCGGGGCCGCGGTATTTCTTTCGAACAACCCGCAACCACGGCAGGCGGGGACTCTGGCAAGCCCCTCTGCTTTGCTGACATCACTTTGAGGCGCTCGTAAAACACGAACGCGCCGTCGACATGGCTTGTCGTCAATAGACGGACGGACGGTGAGCTACCCATTGCTCACCGTCCACAGGCCCGCATCTACGGTGGCCGGGAGTCGTCTCGCGGCGCCCGACTCCCGGGGCGTCTCCCACGGCGGCTGGGTTGGCTTCATGTTCTTTCTCTCAAACGCCCGGCCACCTCCTTTGCTAGCATTACTGCTTCGCAGAAGGAGGTGACCACTTCCCATTCCCTCTCGCTCCGGACCATGGCCTGAACCAGGGCCGGACGCGAGAGATTGCCGCCGCCGCGCCGATCGCCTCTACGAGGGCACGGCGGTGCTCCACCCCGCGCTGCGCAGACCGCCACTGTGTGCTACACCATGTCCTCCGGGCGATCGTCACAATGGTGACACCCGGGTGTTTCTTCCCACCCGATTATGTGCAGAAACCTCCCGAAACTTCCGTGTCCGGTGAGAACCTGCGTCAGGCGGTAGGTGAGGACGCCATGACGCCTCTCCAGCCACTCCTCAAAGAGGGGACTAACCGCCACTATTGTGGAGTGCCCTGGTTTGCGACAGTCGCTCTCTCCATGCCACCATGAGATCGCACCGGAGGTCTGTCCGCTGAGCGGCAATTTACCGCGGCAGTGGAGTTTTCCCCCGGTGTAGTGCCTCCGCGCGCCACTCAAGCAGGCACTATCGCCTCCAGATCCCACGGAGGCAATCCGGCAAGGAAAACTGCTGCCTGATAACTTATTTGATCGGAGTTATTAAAAGTGAGTTACATAGCTGCTTCAAAATTATATTGAAGTATTCCACCACAACTTGGAACAATCTTTAAACAAAATCAAAGATCAAGATGAAAGAAAATCACAAATCAAAATCTTTCAATTAAATGGCACATTTATATAAAACTAATAAATGTGTCATTTAAAGGAAAGATCTCATGTGTCTTGCGAAACCGAAAAGGTTTATACCATTTATTTTTATCGAAATGTGTTCAAAGCACCTTTAATTTAATTTACAATTACCTTATAATATTATAAAATAAACGGCAAATTCTATACATAATGTAGGTACTTTTTTCTTTAAATTTAGGTAGGAATTAACAAACATACCCGTAAATTGGAAGCAATTGTTATATACTACATGTGCAATTAGTTCAAGATACAAATTAAAATACAGTAAAGAAAGTCTTATGCTGCAAGTTAGTCTGCAAAGTAGCAAAAAAATCAAATTTTTTGTAGTAACAAGTATTTTTACCGCATTTTAATCTGCATATGTGTAACTTTTTGCTTGCAGTAAAAGCTAAGATTTTAGAAAAACCGATTTTAATTAAAATCTAATTAACAAAACTAATATTTGTTTTTGTAAATACCATCTTTGTTGTCACTTAGTCCTCGTAACAACAAAAATATGCACCATACTCATAAATAATCTAAAAAAAAACAGTGTTAAAAAGTTTTTCGCGGTTTTCTCGAAACCGCTTTTTTCCTCATACTGCACTTTAGGGCCTGCACGGCAGAATAACACTTTTTTTTAATTCCAATAGTCAAAATGTCTCTGAAAACAAAAATCAATCCAAAGAAACAGATGTACACAATATTACAATAACTGCTATGGATAAATTGGACCCAAATAAAGAACAAATAAACGTTACATCATCCTTATTAACCTAATTTAAAAAGTAAAACCAAGTAATCCAATCTCCAACAAGGTTCTAATATAAAACAACGTTTTAAAGATCCATAATCGGGCCGCCCGTACCTACGTCTGCGTGATAATCTTCAGTAAAAATTTAATTGAACGTCGGAAGTGTGTGCAGATGGGTCGCATTGTACCCAGCCTTCTGTTACCTCCGTTTTGTATCGTCGACCTCGGAAATATCATCCCCACAAGGCCTTTACTTACCTTTTTTAACGGTTTGTTACAGGAACAATTTCTTAGCAAGATATTGTTTCGACGGCTTTTAAAGCTAGAGTTGCCATTGTTCGTTTAATCAAACACCTTTGATGGTGAGTTTGCTTTAAAGAAATGGGCAATATTGGTCTGTTAAGCGCTTTGAGTTTGTTTTTAAAGAGAAAAACAACGTGGAAAATGTTCTGTAACAAAATGCGCGAAAGAAACGTACTAAACTTTTTATAGATATAGGTCTTGTTGTACGTTCTCGTAAAGTTGAGCATAATCGTAAATTATTTATGACAAGTATTAAAAGTTACAATCCTTAAATATGTACAAAAATTCTACAGAGATAAGGTGTGTTTACGGAAGACTTAAAAATGTTAGACGTTGATGAAGATACTTAAAATTAGGAAACAACCCAAGATTTCAAAGATCTAAATTATGCATCTGATATTAAACTATTGTTATTATGGACGTGACAATAGAAAAGTTCTAGTGAATTAAATTTAAGACTAAGTCCCCGGCAGAAAGACCGCATTACTAATACATAGCTAAATGTACGTGTTAATGGGAATGACCTAGCTGCTAACAAAGTTACTGATGGAGCAACCCCTGCTACTAATACTTAAGACCAGGCTACTCACAAAAAACACTTGAAGATAGATAGATAGATAAATCGTTTATTTGATGCAACAACAAAAGACACAAGAAAGAAGAAGAATCAATTGTCTTGATTTACTGACGATCATCAGTAAGGGAACATTTGAAATTAAATCAAATCTAGAAATCAATCCCGAAACAAACGCCACAAATTATCCAGTAACACCACCAATCTTTAACAATTACGATAAGAATCAAAACGCATATTACGTTACCGCGTTTAAATTACAAGCTAAAAGTGTGGAACAACAAAAAACTGTGTTCCCGTGAGCTTTAATATAATTTGTTAATGATAAATAAACTCATAAATAGCGGTTGTGCTCGCGAATCTGTTTACAACAGATCCACATTTAAGATATCGCGCTTGCTTTGTTGCTAATCTGCTAACAAGTTTGAAACGAAAAATTTAAATCCAGCGTTTTGGGGGTTATGAAGAAAAACGGCAGCGGTAACAGCAGCAGTTGGTAAAGAGATTTTTAGTTCAGTGAGAAATATTTGTTCTTAGTTTTAGTTAGAGGATTATAAAATAATTGTTTTGGAATTATTTATTGCTAGGTTTTACCCCCGAATTTTCTTGCATGAAAATCACATTCTATGGCACTCGATACTCGATATATAACTTTCCTTGAGTGAAATATGTATATTTACGAGTAGTTTCAACTCTGCAACTAACTTATAAACTATACGTCTTTATCTGTACGTTTTTGTAAAGTAAAATTGTTGGTACAAAAAATAATTCAGTTAATAAAGTTTGCTTGATATTACATACAAGTTTGCGTCCGTTATGCTATAAGATCTTACGACGTAGATGACTTTTCAACATACATAATTTTATTTATAAAAGTACGTTTCAGTAGAACAAGCAAAGTTATTCCAATCAGTCAAGACTGATCGCATAAAATTTACTGACATACATGTTTGCTGTGAACGTTTAATGTCAAGTTTGACGTTAAAACTATAACTTTACCCATCTTAAATTATGGCAAGTCAGTCCCTTAGTAGCTTGTTGAAGACAGTTAACATTTTCAATACCTAGCCAATGTCAAATGTGACAGTTTCAGCTCATTATTTAAATTCACTAATTTGTTTGTAAGTATCACTTGCTTCAGAGAAGAAAATCATTGTGAAGAAAATAACATGTCTGGGAGATATTTCTCCCCAACATGTTATGTTGCACCTCAAAGAGAGGTCAGCAAAGCAGAGGGCGCTGCCAGGGCCACCGCCTGCCGGGGTTGCGGGTTATTCGAAAGAGATAAAGTGGCTCTGGAACATAAAGGGCAATAGAAGGAACATGGGTGGGTTTTAGTCAGTACAAGTTTAACACTCCCCCGCTCCGCCCAGAGCGGGGGAAGTTATTTGATGATAAGACAGAAAAGTGGACGAACGAAATGATGGAATGGTGCCCTAGATATATAACAAGAGGAGCAAAGGCAGCATCGAAGATGGAAAAATAACATAAAGGAGGTAGTCGGACCATGCTGGATGAGGAAAGCGAGAGATAGATCGTTGTCAAGAACACTTGGGGAGGCCTATGTCAAAGAGTAAGACAGTCATGAAACCGGTGTCTAATAATTACGTTGCTTTAAAAAAGAAAGAAAAACAATTTTGTTTAATACTAGTAGTACACAAGATAAAGGCTTTTATTGTATTATAACTAAGCTAGCAAACCAAATAGACTACTACTTACCTCTCAACGCTTTGAGGCTTTTTCTTTAACTCGAGGAATTTCGAAACTCATCCACATTTCAAATTAGGGATTCCTCCAAGACGAATTGCGGAAGCTTACCAGCCTAGCGCCCTTAAGGAATTATGCTAAGGCACGTACTCGAATGTTTTCACGTATACCCCCTCTCGTCTCGTCCCAACCCCAAAATATAATATATCCAGCAAACTTTACATATATTTGTACCGTAAATCCTCTTAATATATTGCTCTATTTTTGTTGGTACACTTAAATTTAAGGGGACGCAGCTATTTAATGAATGTTAATGTCAAGTTGCATTCACAATTGTAACGCTCGTGTTTTGTTTCGGACTGTTTTACGTGTTGGAAATAGGCTAGCTGGAGATTTATCTGGTTTTCAGAAAGGTGTGTTTGTACACGTAAATGGATCGTTTATACTTATTTAACGAGTCACAAAATACAAGATTAAAAACAGTACCAAAAATTGTATTATTATTATATTGCGTTATATATTTTACACAAAATAATTAAAAACAAACACCATTAATAACCGCAATATACGTCGACTTTTTCAGTACCACAGCCAAAGTCTGTTCTGTATAAAAATTTCAAGAAAAATTGAGATAAACCGCTCCGGGCCAAGACGGATCGCAGACAATTCGTAATGTGAAAATGGCCAGGCTTCGCCGTATTTGACATCACGGATAAATTGATATTTATAAGTCGAAGGGCCAAGGATACGTTTAAAGGGATTCCCTTTATTGCCGTATCGCGTAAGGGAGGATCCTGTCTTGCCTCAGGTTATTTTGAAATATACCAAGTTAACTTGAAAATGTCGAAGGTATATTTATTGGTCGGGAGCAGGAATTATCGCAGCGGGCGGATGTGGGGGGAGCCATTATTATCCTTTTATTGGTATAATATTTAATTTTGGGCCTTTAGCTAGCCCATAGTGATACTAGGCACATATAAATCGGAAAATTATTTAGTTAAGGATTAGGTTGAAGATAATGAAGGCATTCTGAAGCTCTAGGCTGAGTTTCTTTTGGGTTTTATATATCAAATGAAATGAAATGAACATAGAAACACATTTCTGAAAAGTGAATTAATGTTCTGATATCTTTGTTTATAAATGTGCCTCGAAAAGCACGTTAAGCCGTTGTTCCTAGGCCGTGTCGACGGCGCGTTCGTGTTTCACGCGCGCCTCAAAGAGAGTCAGCAAAGCAGAGGGGCTTGCCAGAGCCTCCGCCTGCCGGGGTTGCGGGTTGTTCGAAAGAGATACCGCGGCCTCGGAACGTAAAGGGCAACAGAAGGAACATGGGTGGGTTTTAGTCAGTACAAGTCTGTCATGCCCCCCCGCTCCGCCCAGAGCGGGGGAAGTCATTGGATGATTTCCCACCCGAAAAAAAAAGCCGTTGTTCCTGTGCCTAATCTCTCTCCGGTCGTATAGATGCCGTCCGATTGGCGTCCCATTGTACCATGAGAGTGAGGGAACAGAGAGTGCACCTGTGCCTGCGCACACACTTATTTATGATATCTCCCGCGCCGATGGCTAATTCGCTATGACAGAAAACGGTCAGGACTATAATAAATATTATGAATACATTGGTACCCATTATATATGTTTACATAGAAGTATTTCTTTTAATTTAATTAAATATAGTGTAATTTCGAATTATACATACCTACATATTAGCATTCGGAAAACTAACTCCTGCAGTAGTATTATTACGTAGACTGAACTTGTTTGTTGTAGAAGTGTAAATAAAACTATTTTGTATTCTCAGATTATGATATGTACTTTTAAGAAGCTATCCAGTTACTTGGTTATGGGATTCAGAAAGACAGTCGCTCCAAAATCTGTTTAGACTAGAAGCAGTCTTCAACATAGTTGTGAAAAGGCACAGCAGAATAATGATTTACGTATGCCATTTTTTTTCTTAAAGACCTAATGTCCGTAGGCACAGTATACAAGAGTGTTTGTATCTCTGAATTAGTTCATTTATTTATGCGACCACCCTGTCCCAGGATAAGATCGGGGTAGTGTTCTGTGTGTAAATCAGGCTATGTTGACGCATGCGCGCGAACTCTAGTCCACGACATAAATTATTGGAGACTTCATTTGTTTTATTGTGTGCCGGACTTTTTAGGTAATTAATTTGATTTAATTAAGGATGTATTGTGAATGTAGTGTGTAAGTTTGAGTATAGTTCATTGCATTTAATTTCATAGTGAAGTCAAATGTTGCAAGCAGTTATTAAAATTAAAAGATTGAGTACTTTTTGTTGTTTCTAATATCGCAATCGATTCCGCATATTATGTTTTCTTTTAATATGTTAATGTCGATTCTGTAGTCACAAATTTATTCATTCCTGTCGAACCACCCTTTCTAATTTTGAAATTGATAAAAATGACACAACTTAACTATATTACCTACTTATACAATTTGACAGCATTGATCAAAGTTTAGTTAGTAGGTACTACTATTCTGAAATTGACATTTTTCACCAAAAACAATGGTTTTCAAGCTAAATTGGACTATCTTTAATCGCGACAAAATGGTGTGGAATAAAAATATGCCTTTTAATCTGGTTCATCACTCCTCAATGAATCTTTGGCTACCAAACATAGAAACTTTTTTTTTGTGATATAACTTATCAAAGTATCTACTCACCGAAGACAAACCACAATAATTATTTCAAGCTTTTTTCTACACGCATTCCTCTACCCAAAGACAAATAAAACATCCCGTAGAAAAACGCCTCACTGACTACTAATTTACCCATGTTTTTTTCTAATTACACACACTAAATTGTACTAGTTTTCGCAAAATTCCGGTGCTGGGTGGCACGTACAATAAATTATTGTGATCGGCTGCAAGTTTCAGAGGGTCAGAGGTGCTCAGGGCGGAGCGCGGGGCGGCCGGCAATTATCGGGGACGAATGTGTAGAGAGACTGGAAGAGACATACCAGTAAAGATGCCGTTCTAAAATGCGCTTTATGAGAAGAATATTAATGAATATATTAAAGACTAGCTTTTGCCCGCGGCTTCGCTCTCGTAAAATTCGGTAGCCGCTTATTGATTTGTAATAGCAACGCTAACTTTTCCCGTTACTTTCCTCTTTCTCCCTCACATCCCACTTTTTTCAAAAATCATCAAAATCTCTGTACCAAAATTTATCAAAATCGGTTTAGCCATTAAAGCGTGAAGAGGTAACAAAAAAACAAACAAACAAACTCACTTTCAATTTTATAATATTTGTAAGGATGATTAAATTGTGGTTCGATATGATTCGAATGATTGGAAGAAACATTGAGTTAGATATATAATCACACTATTACACACACTCACGCACAAAAACTCATGCACTCACCCACACTCACAATCACACTCGCATATATCACACATAAGTGCGCTCCTTTTTTTTCTTATACTTTGTTTTGTTTTCAATTGCATACACTGCTTAGTGTGAAGTGGGAGATGTTTGTTTGCATCAACAAACCTTTCACGAAACCATCAACCATTTATATTTAATACTTTGTAAAATAAGTAACTCTTCGCAAAAAATATTGCTGGGAAACGGCCTGTTTTTTTGGGGTACTTACACACTAAAAATGTTAAGTATTTTCTGTTACTGTCTTTTTTACTGTATCAAGTGTGTAAATAAATCGTAAAAAAATAGAGATTGTGCTGGAAAGTAAAGAAATTACTTTTTTACATTAATTGAGTCGAGCTTCAAGTTAACTGACAAATGCTTGCACTGACTGGACAGGTCCACTCAATCTGTGTGGTGCTTTCTTAAAAAGATCATTTTAGACACTAATCTGCATAGTCCTCGTGTAAATTGACCAACATTTTTTGTCTGGACTTTAAATGAGACTATGACCTCTGAGTTTGTTTCGGCTGTTTCTTCTCAGAGTAGTCGGATACGAAACAACGGCCTCACCTAGTTTTTCAAAACAGACGTGTAAAAGTTTTTGTTAAAATCTACTTGCAAAATAAACATCATTTTATCATTAAAATCTTGACTTAAAAAAACATGTGAAAGAGTTGGAAATCTCAAATACTTCCGTAACTAGAAACTTCCCAGGTGTGGTCTATGACAAAATAATGATCGCAATGACTAACGATACAAGAAAGCAAAAAGGACTCTAACACACCCTTTATAAACCATCATTAGTCTCTTTGCCCATCCAGTGCTCTTCTATCTTCGTTCCAGTAGCGTCACCCGCACACAGTAGATAAAGTAAAGGCCCGGGGCAACGTCACCCCGCTTGATTTATGCACCAACCCTTATCCAAGATTACGATGACCGCGATCCACTTGTTCAGCTTTAGACTCGCAACATCAGTGTTTGTAATTAAATGGAGTGCGTGTGTCATGGGAACAATGCAAGAGTTATTTCTTTGGATTTAGAGAGGATTTAAGTTTAGCGGAGATAGTTGAAGGTTGAAAACGTACTGGTTATAGTCAAAAACCAGGACCTAGTTTTTAAAGATTAGCGTCGACAATGGAAAAAGGGAAGAGGCATTTGTCAGTCTTGCCGGGTTTGCGGGTTGTTGAAAAGAAATAGCCCTGGAATATAAAGGGCAAAAGAAGGAACATAGAAAGAATGAATGAAAAAAAGTTTATTTAGCATAAATAAACTTTTTTTTAAAAAGGGCTATTTCTAGTGCACACAACATTAAATAAAAAAATAAAACTATGAAATAAAATTAAAAAAAGTAATAACTTAAATCTCAACACAAAAACGAGATATATAATAAAAATTATTGTGTATCTCACGGCTGCGCCAAATAAGCCCAGTTGAACAAACTGCGAGGCAAATAGTGTCCGACACTGGATCTGTGATGGGGTGAAGTCTGACACTCCTTCCCGCTCCGCCCAGAGCGGGGGAAGTTATGTGATGATTTTCCATCCGTAAAAAAGGTAAATACCAGATGCCAGTGAACTGTGGTTCAATCAAAGCTACCGTTGATCAGAGTGATGTTAAATCATACAATCTAATAATTAATAATTGGCTTGATCAGGCTTACTAACAAGTTCTTCATTTTCTTAACTCCTGACCAAACTGTATTTTTGATGAGAAAGTTTCAAAGTAATGACAGTTAATATCGCAACTAAAAAACTAGTGCACTACCATGTTCTCAGAATTCCTTACTTAAACTTCCGTGGCAAAACTAAACAGACTTAGTAATGTTGTTTTGTTATTAAAATGAATACGTATGAACAATCTAATTCTAATTATTGAAAACAATAACAGCCCCTGCAACCTGAACCACATAAATATCCGTACACAATACATCGTGTGTCATCAATACAAATTAAAAATGAGCCAGCGGCAAACTTTTCCCGACTTTCAATTCAAAACAAGAGTTATGTATTTGTATTTGATTATAGAGATCCGTAGGTATAAATTTACGAGTGTTGAGTGTTCAAAGGGTGTGTATTTATTAAAATGCTAATTTGGGCTCTCCTTCGCGGCTTTAGATGCTTCGCTATCGCTCCTGTGCACGCTTTGTGTGCCACCTCCAGATTTATGCCATACGGTACAGAGATACCACTGGTTCTCGATCCGTTTTCCCAACGAGTTTTATGAAAAAAGATTGCATGATCTACTTTTACCTTTTTTGCTACCTAATTATTAGAGATATAATTTCTGAATCTAATGCAATATTTTTTTTTAGATCATGCACTCCTAAACTATTTTTTAGGGTTTTGTACCTTAAAAGGAAAAAAAAGGAAACTCTTATAGGATCACTATGTTGTCCATCTATCTGTCAAAACCATTTATCTCGGGAACGCATGGTATCGCATGGATCCATTCATGATATCGAGTTGAAATTTAAAGTTATAATTATATACCATATTCTAAAGTTTGTGGTCTCAGAGTACTGTGAAAATATTTGTGTGAAAGAAGGCCTTTTTCATGAAGTTGATGGAATTATATTTTTATGGGACAGTTCGTTCACAGTTCTGTACTGTCATTGTTTATCAATGCCTAGAACTGGTATAATTGAAATAAATGATTTATGGTTGACTCTTAAAACATCCAAAGATATTTTCCAAGATTTTAAAAGCCAAAAGACCAAATAACATAAATAAATATTCTCTCACAAACAACTTAGATTTTTTTAGTAAGGCTTTTATGTTCTAAAATTTAGAACATAAAATTTATTTAATTAATGATTTAGAATCTAAATCATTAACTTATATCGAACTTACATTCGACAACTCGTTGTAGCCACACATGATACATAGCTCCCGAGTTAGGGCAGGCGTACACTCGGCCATCGGTAACGCAAAATTCAATCATGGCAGATTAGAGTCCCCTTAATATTTTAATGCCTGACCACCGTCCGCTAACGGGGAATCGATCCGCGCACCCTCCGAAACAAAATATATATTTTATAACAATATATCTCATCTAGCCTAATTGGGGTCGCTTAATATGGCTTACCGACGTAAGTACATAATTTATTTCCTTCTCGGTTAAGAGTTATGTGCTGTAGGTGTATTATAAATGTACTTTATATAAAGGTGTGATTGTAATTTGAACTCCTGGATACTTGTTTGTGTATGTGAGAATTTAATTGTGTAGGTGGCTGTGAAAGTTGGGGGCTAATTTTTTAATGTCATAAGATTATTATTTTTAACGTATCGTATTTCATACTTTTTTTTTTGTTTCAAGACTCATTTTGTATTTTTAAAAATATATCCCACTGAAGGTATCACTGGGTCATATTTATAACCAATAAATTCAAAGATGGGCAACAGCATTTTTTGAGACATGACGGTGTTAGATGTTAAATTCGATTGTGAAATTTAAATAAATTTCTGTTTCCATAACTGATTGGAAATCAATGTCCTAGCTTACTTAATAATACATGAAAGAACTGATGCATTAAACAAACAAAATCTAAACAGGTAATTGACAAAGTAATTAAATCACCCACATTTAAATCAGTTTACACATAATCTATGCAGTTTTCAGGTAAAAGCAATCAAATACAAATACAAGACCGAATCGACCGCACACAATCGAAGCAAGCGATCTCTACGCCTTTACACTGACATTAACAATACAATTAAAAAGTCCATCAATACTACCCGACAACCAAACACGGTAATACGACCAAAAATCAACTTTCGCTTAGTTGAAATAAGAGTTAAAAAAGATGCAGTTATAAAATTGCAGCTCAAATGTCCCCGAGGCGACGCACGCGAACAACCAGCATCTCAATAAGTGAAAAAAACGAAAACCAAAGTTAAACTTCGTTTAACATGCAAATTTGAGAGTCGCCACGACAGAATGAGCGTCGATACTTAATTACTTCTTTAATCGTTCAATCTGGATTGTGGGTGTATGTCGGGGATGGCATACGCATTGTAAGGAAATATTTTGGTTAAATTTGTGGCTAGTCGATGGAATTGTGATTCTACCGCCTGCCGGGGTTGCGGGTTGTTCGAAAGAGATACCGCGGCCCCAGAACATAAAGGGCAAAAAAGGATCATAGATCGGTTTTAGTCAAATTCTGACACACCCTTACGCTCAGCCCAAGGCCGGAGAAGTTACCTGATGATTTCACATCGGAAAAATAAACAGACCAGGCTAAATACAAACTTATGATTTAAATGATTTATTAAATAAAAAATACCAATGAGAAACAAATTAAAAAGAAAATTCTAATGATTTCATTATACAAGACAGAGCTCTTGGACAACCTTACCTTGATATAGGTACTTAGGAGTTTCATTAATTCAGACAGAGTGATGGTTGAAGTTTGTGTTGGATAATAAAATAACTGTCAGTGTCCTCCAGCATTACTGATTACTCTTAATTTTTCTCTTGCTTTGAATTTGTTTAATATCCTATAGCTTGGCGTCCCTGACACGAATTGGATCCAAGCAGCATCCCCTGTTCGCTGTCACGTGTCCAGGACACCAGTAGTCGGCTTTAAGTGATACCTACCTCTTTTTATTATACTAGTACTTATGTTTAGCTTTTTTTGTCGTGGCTTTTAATATGTTCAATGAGTTTAAATTTTGTACAAGGTGTAAAATGAACTTTTACCGCAAAGCTAAAAAATATTGCTGGGGACTTTCTTTTTGGGGTGGGAAATCACACTTTATGGTAAAACCAAATGTTACGTTCTTAAAACTCTGTGCTGATAGATACATGAATAGTACGGGTGTCAAAGAGGTATGTGAAGTTCAGTTAGAAACATTAGAAACTTGTATATATTTATAAAAAAAAAGTAGGAACTTTGACCCTCAATATCTCTCTCTGTTCTTACTAGAAGGTTCCCAAGCATGATCTAGAAAATAAAAGATCGCAATGACAAAGAAAACAAGAGCCTTTCTTTTTTTTTATTTAGTAGTTAAAATGGGCGATTTGAGGAAAAAATAAATAAAAAAACTCAGAATTAAGTATTACATTCAAGTATCAATCTTCATCTCAATCTCTCTCTCTCTCGCCGAGAGCATTTCTTGTTTCCGGCAATAAGAACGATTGATATTATTCCTAGAAAAATATTTTTATTCTATCTTTTTTGTGTTTTTATCTAAATTGAATATAAAACTATGGATATCTTTTCTTAATCTTCAAAATATTTGTTTGTAGTACAACCATCGCCCCAAAATTGTACACAGAAATATCTCCACCACATCCAACGTTTAAAAATAGTACCTAATACAGATAAAATCCAGTCTCCTACTTCAGTTCCATGTTTTTCCGAACCGCGAAATTGCGTGAGAGTGCGTTTATCAGATTTGTACAAACATGTTGCAAGACTACCGTGTAACAAATAAACACACACTTTATCCAGGCCGTTTGATTTAGTAGGTAGGTATCTGAAGTGCGTGTATGTGGGATGAGTAAGCTTTTTGTGGACTGAGAGAATTGGATATATGGAATCGGGGAATGAGTTATGGGGTTTAATAAAGGCTCTGTGTAGATGCGTTTGTATGCGGATGGGAAATCATCAAATAACTTCCGGAAAAACGGAGCGGGGGGGAATTGACAGACTTTTACTGACTAAAACCCGCCCATGTTTCTTCTTTTGCTCTTTATGTTCCGGGAACGCGGTGGTATCTCTTTCGAATAACCCGCAACCCCGGTAGGCGGTGGCCCTAGCAGGCCCCTCTGATTTGCTGACATCTCTTTGATCCGCGCGTGAAACACAAACGCCCCGTTGAGACGGTCTGTTGTCACTGGACGGGCGGACGGTGAGCTACTACATTGCTCACCGTCCAAAGACCCGCCCGATCTACGGTGGCCGGGAATCGTCTCGCGGCGTCTGACGCCCGGAGCGTCTCTTTAAATAGAAATGAAATGAAATTATTTTCAACAATTATAGGCAAAGTACTGAAGTAATAAACACGGCTTTTGAGCATGAAGTACTGCGTTCGATGCCCAGTTCAGGCATGTCATTAGATCCGCGGCTTAGGCCGTGTTATGATCGAACAAAAAGGTTCCTATGTGTTATTTCAGACTATAATCTACCTCTGTGCCGAATTTCATCAAGATCCGTTTCGCCGTTTTGAGCAGACCACCAGAAGACCAGAAGTAACAAACATCCATACATCCATCCTCACAAATTTTCGTATTTATAATATTATATGGTAGGATTATAATTAAAAAAATATGCGAAATATAAAAAGGTTACTTCACAGGTTTTTCCTAGGTCAGATTTTCTGCTGCCCCAAACGAGTAAAAACACATTAACTTGGACCTAAGCATTAACTCATGTTCAGGTAACTTTTGCCAAATTTACCGTACGACAAAATTTATCTAAGAACACATCCGAACTATGACAAAAGTAGTTTGCACATAAACAATAACACATGATTAATGTAGCAGGATCGATTTATTGTTTGTATTTGTAGTTTTATTGCAAGTCGCCCGTGCCTGCCCGGCGTTGAGATTTACTTCCAACGCATAGAGTATGGAATTTTCGTAACGGTAGCATATAGCGGCGGCAGTACCACCATAAATGAAATATAGAAACTTCAACGTAATATTGAAATTAAAATTTATAAAAAAAATACTTGAGAGGTGTCAAGGGTCATATGGATGGAACGAAGTTATTATTTATTATGTACAAAAAACCTGTATACACTCAACGAAAATAATTATCGCGACACCACACTGTTCAATGCAAAATAGAAAGCCGAAACGACAATAACTGACTTGCGAGAGAGAGAGAGAGAGACACGCGCATGCCGCACGGCTCTGTAGTAAAAAGTGTCGTTACAACTTTTGGTCTTAATTTTTTCCGTCTAGCCCCCTTTCGCAACGCGCGATAAGGTTCGTTCCAAAACTATTCTAAAATACACACACGCGTATAAGGGTACAGACTATTAGTATGCTGTTAACCATATTTACTTATATTCCGAGCGACAAGATAAAAGCGCTGCTTAGTTTGTGGCTCACCGAAAATGTTGATTCTGTTTTGTTTCTTTTGATTAATAAACGTATTAGGTACTTACTTATTATTTCATAGTTTGTTTGACATATTTTTTTTTAATTTATTTAAAGGGTTTTGTCACTTAGCGACCACATCACCCAGTGCAGGAAAAGCTATTTATGTTAACTTACGATGTACTTATTACTAACTCATACAATTATTTTGCTTTCTCGGACATTGGAAAGGCTAGAATGGAATAACAGATTGACATAAATGTATATTGCTATAATTTGAATGTGTTTTGTTTTTTTTTTAACTTTTTATACAGATACGCAAGGAGATCTTTTACCTACTATTTTGCGTGTGATCATAGCGTGACAGCAAACAAATTGGAAGATTAGAATGACGTCACTAAACTTGGCACGCATTGTCATGAAAACTATGCATGTATGGAAAATTTCAGCACAATCGGAGGACGGGCAGTGGGTCAAATTTTACTTTTAAGATTTGGTTACATAGTTTTTTACAGATCAGGCTCTTACCTGTTAAAAGCAATTTAAAATAGAATTTGTTTAAGTACAAGGGCGGAATGATAATTATTCCTGAAACTTAGAAAATATCCGGGGTTGTGCGTTGTTGGAAAGAGATACCGCGGCCCCGGAACACAAAGGGCAAAAGTAGGAAATGTATGGGTTTTAGTCAGTAAAAGTCTGATTTTCCCTTCCGCTCCAACCGGAGTGGGAGAAATTATTTGATGACTTTCAATCCGACAAGCTTCGAAAGTATGTTGTGTGCTTTCTTTTGTAACGAACCGTCATTTAAAGTCATCGCTAGCAATTCGTCATTTGTGTGAGCAGTGCACATAAACGAGTCACTTTTAGGTTGGTGAGGAGTGTGTTGAGAATACCACCTCTACCCGCAGCCTGGTACGAGTACCCGTGATCTATGTTCCATTGCAAATTGTATGAAATTTTCTGGTGAAAATACCGTTTGTAATTTTGGTATATAAGTCTAACTATTTATATACTATATATTGTTGATTGCATCATTGGTTTCTTCTAGGTACGGAGTTATTTTTTCTTCCAGAAAACCTTAATTTTAACAATCACATATTACTCGGTTCCCTTCAATATAAGTTAGTAAAACAACGTTATTTCTCAGGTCTGTCAAAAAGTTTTATAAAAACAAGACCAGCGTAAACATAACATTTCAACATTGGAGTTCAGATTTATTCATGTACCCTGATTTACGCAGAAAATTTTCAGCCAATAATCCGGACCACAAATAAACTTTCGCAAAACAAACAGCCTGTACCTCTGTAACTGAACATCCCAACAATTATTTCGTCTACCGAAAGAGTCTTGCTAACTCGTGTACCTCTACGGTGCCGAACTGAAAATAATCAAAACTTTGCTCATAAAAATCCAAAACAAAAATGCATTATTCATACTCGCCACTCCGCGTAACACATGACCAGCATACAAAGAACCCCACATTCTCCCTTCAAAACAACATCACAAACGAAAACTCCAACTTTGAGGGAAAGTCGCGGTTCAAGCTAATCTGGCCGAGGATACCACTCGAGCGGACATCCCGAGCAAAGTATGAAACTGTCTGAAAATACATAAATATTGTATTTAGGGGACTTGTATTAGACGCGAAGTATTATGGCAGATTTGATTTGTTACAACTATAATATTCACTGATATGAAATACTGCTAAACAAAACAAACTTTATTTCACGAAGAAGCTTCAGAATTTTCCTTTTAAAGATTTGGAATAATAAGCTAAAGCAATGAAAAAATAACTCTTGTGCCCTAGATCAAAGCCTGCCAAAGATAAAATACAATTTATCTTTTAAAAATGAACGCTTCATAAACATTTTTAAATCCAAGATTTTTTTATTTGTAGGTAAACAAATTTATTTTTGGTCAGAAAATAATTCATATTATTCCTTATTTAAATATCAGCACCCTTTTGGCTTATTGTCAGGTTAAGGCCAAAAGGCCAAAGGGTCAAATCCAAGGAACGAGCCTCTCCATTTGACGGACAACTTATTAAATAGTTTTATTAGATAATTTTTGTCCGTAACGAAATCAAAATACTTTATTTTACTTTGGCCTACATGCGCACTTATAAAAGGTTCACGATTCGGGTTGGTCTTTCCAATGGAGAAGAACCGGCAAAAAACTTTAAAATATTATGGTTTTACAATGTTGTTTTTACAGTTCGTAATTAAGAATGAGACGACATCGTAGGCCCAACAATAAGTCATTGTTTACTTTACAAAACATAAAATAAGATAAGAAATTAACATAAGTTAACAAGCGTTTAAGAATCTACAAGGCCCACAATGTCCATTCAGCTACAATTAATCGATAAAATACTATATCACAAAAAAAAGAAACTACCTATATGAATCAAATGACACAGGTTTGGCCATCAGTACTAGCTAATTAGAACAAAAGTTATATAAATATGTAGTTTAACAACTATCGAACTTCTTTAGACTGACACAGGTTTGGCCATCAGTACTAGCTAATTAGAACAAAAGTTATATAAATATGTAGTTTAACAACTATCGAACTTCTTTAGACTGTCATTCATAGCTTCGTTCACTTATTAAAATTCCTGTCATTTACCGGAAACAATATATTTACTGACTAGATTCACATATTATCACTCCTTGTGATATTCGGAGAGTTAGACGGAGGTGTCCCTAACCATACACATTTCGTCAGTTACGTTTGAGCCCCATCCATCTAGCGGAGAGCAGACACAAATCATGATTCCTTGACTGCAAAGAGGCAGTCTAAGAGTTGGTTCGGTTTCTGTATAATACTTAATAACACGATTATTTTCCTTTGGTCTTATGATTTTTCACTTTTTTATTCGGATGGGAAATTATTTGATGATTTCTTATCCTTGCTCTGGGCGGAGCGAAAGGGAATGTGTCAGACGGGCGCCGCGAGACGACTCCCGGCCACCGTAGATGCGGGCTTTTGGACGGTGAGCAATGGGTAGCTCACCGTCCGTCAGTCTGTTGACAACAGGCCGTGTCGACGGCGCGTTAGTGTTTCACGCGCGCCTCAAAGAGATGTCAGCAAAGCAGAGGGGCTTGCCAGGGCCTCCGCCTGTCGGGTTTGCAGGTTGTTCGAAAGAGATACCGCGGCCCCGGAACGCATAAGGTAATAAAAGAAACATGGGTGGGTTTTGGTCAGTAAAAGTCTGACACTCACCCCCGCTCCGCCCAGAGCGGGAGAAGTTATTTAATGAAATCCCACTGCAAAAAACGACGTTTAGTGACTAAAACCTTAATATGTTTCTTCTTTTGCCCTTTGTGTTTTGAGTCTGCGGTATCTCTTTCGAACGACCCTTTTATTAACCAAATCAGTAGCTATTCCAATTTGTAAGTGCTGTGTTGTTTTGACAAGAGTCAACAGCCAAACTCCTGCAAACTGAACAGCAGTCAAGCCATTAGTAAAACAAAATAATATCTACTGTAATCAAGCAGTCATGATCTCTTAGTATTCATGTGGTTAGATGTAGATATCAAGTGCAGTACCGGAGGTAGGTATATGCAACTCAAATTGCATGGGTTAATAGTAATTTAATGCAGGAATTTCCTTTATGTGATGACCGCTATCCTAAAGCTTTGCCAACTGATTAAATGAGAGATGCTTGATGTATGTATTAAATTGTTTTCTCAAAGGAGATTAATTGTTTTGTTCTAGTATTAACAGACGATAATAATAGAACAAACAATCAATCTCCTCTTTTGCACGTACGTGCAACAAAATGGCAATACATTATTCTTAAATTGGCCGTTTCTACTTTTACAGTGATGAAACAACACGATCACAACTCAACCTAAGTTTTTTTTTGACATAACTTTGCTTTGCCCCACACTAGGAATTTCTCTTGTATCGTGGGTGCGTTTACAAACATTCAAACTCACATACACAAACAGCCAGACCCAAAACAATTACATTAACAAAAGCGTTAATTTTGATTTTGCGTGGCTTTTTCGTTCGTTTTTTTTTTAATAAAATAACTTGTCTTCTTGACATTACATTTCTGAAATAAATAAATCTGTACATACCAATAAAAATAAGATTGAATGTTTATTATTTATAACAAATGATTCGTTTGTAAAGTGCAAATCCGATATTCTAGTCGTCCGCTATCGTCTGCATTGCCGTTCTTGGCTTGGATTTATTCGAACTCTATCAAAGAAAAAGTTGTAGCTCCCTGGCAACCCGCTAGGCGCCGTGACAACCCCCTCTGTGAGTTAGGGAGCTTACATATTGGAGGGACAGCTACAATGATTTAAGTAGTGCGAATATGTTCCCAATATAATGGTGCTAGTAGACAAATTAGGAATAATCTTGGCAAAACAATATCGGGTGTTAGTACGCAGTGCATGCTCGATTTTTTTCAAACAGCCAAATAAAGTAACCAGGATTTTTAAATCTGACTTTTAGGCTTCCGTAGCCAAAATTGTAGTTAGTGTAAAAAAGCTTGAACAAAAATTGGTTTGAACCAGATTTGAAATCCACTTTTTAGGTATGGGACGTATTTAGCAAACTACATTACATTAAACATTAAAAAAAATACAGTGAAAGGTCTGGAAGTTGCAGTGACTTTGATTTTCACATAGGTACCTACTGTGAAAAACAAAAATAGTCAATCAAATATGCAATCAAAGTTGCAGTAACTTTGATTTTCATATCATCATCAGGCTATATTAGTCCACTGCTGGACATAGCCCTCCCCTAATGAGCGCCATAGCGCCCTGTCTTCAGCTAGCCGCATCCAGCATCTGCCTGCAGTCTTTCTTAGATCGTATAGGTACTGTGAAAAACAAAAATATTGTTTATTGCTTGGTACTACAAAACTCTGTAAGCTAAATTCATATTTATGTTTTTCATACATCTTGACATCCAGACTTTTCACTGTTTTTTTTTTCTATATATATGCAAACGTACTGTTTAAACAGGATGACAATAATAATACTTATGTCATATTATCACTTGGTCATGGGCCTTTCTAATATTTCTACTGTGAGTCGTAAACTATCTAAGTACGGCGCGGCGGGGCTCTTCATTGTTGATTGTAACATTATGATGTCATCATAATTTCGTGACTATATCCAAACCGTTTAGGATATAAACAGGGAAAAGTGAACTGACAACACACATACATAAAGTCACGTAATGATTTTTAGTAAATCTTGAACTTGGGTTTTTTCTCGTGATGTACGTTATTTCTTTTATCAGTCATAGACATATCACTTACCTGGAGCTAATCCGAGACAAGTCTAAATAGGAAAACTTATCAGGAGGCAAAAAAACGTATAACTCTCTGTATGTGAATATCAAATTTATATGAGATCATAAATATGTTGTACCTATGTATATTGTTTTATGTTAAATAGTTGCGTATGATCACCGAGCATTCCAAAATAAGGATAACTAAAATATCACGAGTTTTGAGTTGTTTCTGCTTAGATCTAGGTGTGTGATATTTTTTTTTGTAAAAAAAACCGACTTCCAAAAAAAGCTAAAAACTGTAAAATAACTTTATAATAATGTAATGTATGTATGTTATTAATATATGTACCTATGTGTGTATGTTATAAATATTAATGTTATTGACCATTTCAGTATAAAGACTTATAGGTAATATCAGACAGTTTTAGTTTAAAATTCTTACAATTGGAATCAGATAGGCAAAGTTGTTTCTAACAATAAATGTAGGGATAGTGTAAAGCCCCCTTCACACGTAGACTTGGTCGTATTCTGGCATGCAGGCAGCTGTTTAATACACTGTCAATTGCAACGTAGCTATTTGTCGATTTAAGTGCCTCGCCAGTATATCTGCCTTGAAATATACACTGTTGCAGCGCTCAAACCACTTTCAGGATATTTGATATTGATATATAAATATTTCAACAATTTATATTTTAAAATAAATAATTATGGTTTTCAAGATTCTTGAATCTTCTTGGGTATTAATATAATTTGTCATGTGGCAATCTGTAAGAAAATTTGTTACTAAAACAATTGACATCTGACATCTGTTTAGAGATTTTTCTATATTTAAAAAAAAAAAACTTTACCACCCCACACTAGGAATTTCTCCTGTATCCTGGGTGCGTTCACAAACACTTGAATTCACATACACAAACAGCCAGTCCCGATTATTTATTTATAATAATTACTCATTTAATTTTATTCAAAAGTTTTATACAATTCATTTATTTTTTGTGAAGGAATCTACGTTCGCCTTTTTTGTGTAATAATTTAAAACTGTATTGTCTAGTTATAAGTTAACTGTATTTAAATCGTTTGCATGCCTACGTGGTAAAATATGGCTGTACCTGTAAATTTTTTTATCCTTGCCATCATTTATTTACCCATATTTAAAAACAAATACAATCATCGTTATCTTTAAGAGCGAAGGAATCAATATTTGTTTTGATATACCTTTTAACTTTTCATATTTTACATATTTGTAGTCACAGTCATCTTCATAATCTCACCCGGCTTTAGGTAAAACCAGCTTAACCCAAATCTCGACTTTAATTTTGTTATTAAAATTGATATAAAATGATAGGTAAAGAACTATTTAGGTGGTTCAACAGACAAACAAAACAGTATTTTTTTTTAATGGTTGGCACATAATGTTGTTAGTATGTAGTTTTTATGCCACCCGAATAGACTGACTGAACTGTCTTTAGATGAACAACACTACCACACATAATTTCTTCATTTAAAAAAAAACCGTGTATTTTACCGTGTTATGGAAAAGTAGTACACTGATCGCCCTTTACTTATTGTGTAAAAAAACGTATTTTTATTAGGACATGCTTACTGCTTACTTACTTTAAAGAAAGACACACACAATCCTTTCAAGAAAGATGTATGTAGCAGTTATTTCAATGAATAATGAATGTTTACCTAATCGTCAGTTTTTAATCGGACCGTGGATTCGGTAAACATGTTTACGTTCTATATTCTAGCTATATTTTTATTTTCCCGTCGAGGTATTCCCGCTGCTATGTAGCTTAGCCAGCATGATGATGTGTAAGATTACTGGATGTGCTACTTTTTGGAGAACTATCAACACAAGCCTTTTTAAATAAGATGTACAAATTATGTCGGAGTTTTTAGACTAATTTAGCTGAATGTGGAAAATGATTGTGCTGTAACAATATTAAGTTGCAGTTAGTTTTTACCAACCTAATTTATTTTGTTCAACATTATAAAACAAAAAATATTCTTTAACATTCAAAGAATAATGATTATCTGTCAGACTGTTATAGGAACAACAGAACTATCAAAAGCATGTCATCTGTTTCTTAAAAATGTTATGTCTACCAGTTAGCATTCTTCTTATTTTTTTCTTCTTAAAAAAAATGTTGCCTCACACTTGGAATATTTCCTGTATCGTGGTTGCGTTTACAAACATTTAAACTCACATACACAAACAGTCAGACCCGAAACAGCTATCTGCAGGTCATACAAATATTTGTTCCGTGCAGGAATCGCACCAGCGACCCGCTCAGCCACTGCGCCAACCGTGCCGTCATTGTCTAACTAGTGGTAGTATTTTGGATGTGTGATTACGTTTTTTTTTAGTTTTCTCCAATAACTCAAACTCAAAGCATTTATTCCAATTAGACCATTTCAGGCACTTTTAAATGTCAAGAAACAAAATTAAGCTACTACTAGCTACAGTCCCGATCACAAGGCATATTAATTTGTGAAAGTACTGTAGCTGCCCATTCCAAAGCGTTGATCTGTATGGAGAAGAATGGGCAAGAAACTCTATGGACACTCTTTTCAAACAACCACGCACTGGTACATTATCCAACTCCACCCTTACCACATCCAGTAGATTTGTTCGGCGCACGAGTGGCGACCGGTCGACGTATTTCAGCCGTTTCTCTCCTGAAATATATTCGTTTTTGGTCGCTCTTTTCACGAGCTAGCTGAATGTACCCTGGTCTATTCATCCTGCGGCCCCGGCGACGGATTTTTATGGGGGTTTAACGCGAATTATATTTGCTTCAACTGTGTTTCAAATAAATAGCCGTGAATCTATAGCTTGATAAGTGTGGGTCTTCCTTTGTTTTTTGTATAATTATTTGTTTGAAATGGTTATGCATACATAATTTATTTGGTTATTTATATTTTGTATTCAAAATAAACTTAGAGCTGAGCTTCGTGGAGACGCCATAAATGCATTGTTAATATAGATTCAAATTATTATTATTTCCTTTATCTTCTTCACATATTAAAATTACATTTTTAAATATTTCTTAGAAAATAATTTAAAAAAAAAAACATTTAGAAAAAGGTTTCCGCCGGTAACGGGAGCAGGGTCCAAGCTACCGGTGGTTAGGGCTCCAGAGACAGAATTATTAATTATTATAATTAGTATGAGGAAAAAATATATATAAAAATGAAAATTATTTTGTCTTTTCACACCCCTCTCCATTGACTCAAAATACATACTTAGCTTAGAAACAATAAAGAAACTCTTACTATAAAACTTAAAAAAAAAACATTTAGTGCAATACAAAAGAACTTCTTCCTAAGACCAAAAGTAGACAATACTTGAATGTGCAAAACATTATGTTTGTATCCTAGCCATTGCAAACCAAACATCTGCCTAAGCACATCATTAAACAATTACCCGCAATACTTGGTCCTTCCGACCGCAGTATTTCGGTAACTTGGCAAATAAGTCTAGCTCTTGGTTGCGAGACGAGGTGGTTTCTTTACTGCACTTTAATGTCTTGGTCTGACCACCTAACCTGCGGTCTCAAGATCATTGCTATTGCTGGGAATCGTCTTAGTTTCGTGTTTGGTGGTGCAGTTTGCCATACAGTGGATTTGGTAACTAGTAACTTGGTGGTTTTTGTATTATAACTTACTAGCTTATGCCCGCGGCTTCGCTTGCGTTAAATTCGGGGTAACACAGTTCCCCTTACCTGATTTGCAGATGTACATGCCTGTAGTTTATGCTCTTGCGCCTAATAATATTGTAAAAGCAAAGCTAAGTTTTCCCTTTTCTTCCCTCTTTCTCACTCATTTTTTTTAAATTAGACTTTCTCCGTCCTCTGGGTCCCAACTATCTCTGCACCTAAAGTCATCAAAATTGGTTTAGCCATTAAGGCGTGAAGACGTAACAAACAAACAAACTCACTTTCGCCTTTATAATTTTAATAAGGATAACAGACGGATATGTTTTTTGATGGTTAACAAGATGGAAAAAGAAAACGAGAGCTTCTAATTCTGGTCAATTTCTAATATTTTCAACATTTTGGTCGGCTAGCGTTAGGTCACCTAACCGCATGCCTAAATAATTCTGTAGATGGGTGACCACCCGTTACATACAGAGATTCCTCCGTGCCTCGGAAAGCACTTTAAGCTGTTGGTACCGGCTATCGTTTGTAGAACTTGTCTGACAACCAGTCTTACCATGGTTACCTATAGTATTACCCAGTGGCTTAGATGATGAGAACAGATTGCCGCACTATTACTTCTAAAAATCTTTTAACGCTTAACATATAAACCTACACACCATATAAACCAATCTTTGTCATCACCGAACGATTGACGGAAACCGATAAATTATTTAAATACTTTACGGACTAGCTACACTTACTGCTAAAATTCTATTTTTGTACGAGTTCGAGACGTATACGCATCTATACAAATGATAGATTGTCCTGAATAAGTGTCGTTTAGACCCTTAACCGCTCAAAACATTTACTTAGTGATTAAAATGTGTGGTGCCAACGGACCTTAAATATAAACGTGATGATGACCATTTTGAGATACCCAGATTTTTTTGCGATCTGACCTCCGTGACTTTAAGAAAAACCAGCAGTTGTTTTGATGCTATCAATATAAAGACGCCGCTGGTATTCCCTGAACCAGCATCCATCCAGTTCCCAAGTACCAATGATGCTTTGCATGTAGTCTTTACCGCCAATATGAGATTCTTAATCACAATCACACACATATTTTTCATTTTTATCAGTATTAAACAAAAACCTTCTAGTTACCTACAGAAAAACCCTCGTAAGTAATCCTAAAATTTATAAGCATTTGGGAGAATAAATTACAACGCTAGGATTTTCTCGTATCGCTAAAATGTAATTGCCAATATTTAACAGAAGCTCCACGCAATATTTCTAAAGTAAAACCCGTATGTAGCTCAGAATTGCCTTCGACAGACATGGCTAGCACATTATTGGGACCCCTTTAGCGGGCATTAAGTATTCAGTCCCTATTTTTGTTTCGTCATTTATTACGAATAGCTGGAGAGCTTTATTAAGATTCTTAGTAGCAGCGTAATAATTTATTGTGCATTGCGTCCAGGCCAAGTCGACGACGATTATTTTTATGGTAAATTGTTGCTAATGGCCTAGTTTTTTTTACCTGGTGGTAAAGAATGGAAAAGTTTGACATTGGATGACACAGCAATTACGTTTTGTAGCTGAACTTATATTGACTTGAATAAGTTATTTTGTTTTATAGTAGAGATTTTAGAAGAGTTAGTGGCTCAAATTCAATAATACCAGCCCATTGGGTTGATCTTCAGGTTTATATACCAAGTTTCTTCCGTGCTCCGAAAAGTACTTTAAGCCGTTAGTCCCGGCTGTCATTTGAAGATCTTTGCAACCGTTATAGGGAGTCAGTGGCCCCAAAATGTTTACAACTAGTTTTATTTGTTATATATATAGGTACTAGCTTTTGCCCGCAGCTTCACTCACGTTAAATTCGGGGTAACACAACTGTGTTACCCCGAATCTTCGAGTACCTTTATTAAATAAATTATTTTACGTTTTCGTCAAAAAGGTTCATTAGGAAAACCACCATACATGACAGTCATGCATTAGTAGATGTTCTGCCTCCTTTATTTAATATGAAAAGACATTAAATAGACAACGAAGTAAATAAATAAAATAAAAACTTCATTCAACACCCGTTCCCGGCGGCAGAATTTCTTTTGAGAAACACTTTCAAATGCACAACGCTACGGTTGCTAATTTATGAGCCATAGAAAGTAAGTCCATTCTATGGTAAATGGATGACTTCTTACGCCATTAACTTGCATATAAACAACTAAGTTATTGACGAATAGTAATTCGATGATGTAGACCATCAATCGTATGCCAGGTGTTTTGAAGAAATCATCATTACTCTTGTTTAAAGACACAACGGCCAAAGTAAGAACTTGTGGAATTTCTAGGTCAGAGTTCGATATTGAGTTCATATAACTTTTCTTTTAGGATATTAAATTTAGTAGGATATTTAGTGTTGTGAATGACCGCGGGACGCCCCCAACTAGGAGGAATGCCCGGGATTGCGGGTTAGAGACCGCGGCCCTGGAACATAAAGGGCAAAAGAAGGAACATGGGTGGGTCTTAGTAAGTACAAGTCTGATACTCCCCCACTCCGCCCAGAGCGCCGGAAGTTATTTGATGATTTTCCATTCGCCAAAAAAAAACTAGGAGAATATTTAGTGTAAGGATGTCTGGATGTTTGTTACTCTTTCACGCCAAAACGGTTACACGGATTTGAATGAAATTTGTCACAGAGATAATTATAGTCTAGAATAGCACAAAGGTTAGGATGTCCGTATTCAAATTTTATGTATTTTTATAAATTTATTATTATTTTTTATTTTTATAAATCTTTCGTTGTTTTCAATTGAAAATCAGTGTTCAAGTAAGCTAGAAACCTTTAGCCTTTCAACCTTATTAAAGGTTAACATCTTGCTTGGGTACTGTTTCAGTGTATCTTAGTGAAAGTAAACACCGTTTCATAACACGAGGAATATAACGCAACACTGGCCATCTCTCTAGCTATTAAACTTAAATCCCCAAACAATAAGCAGAAATTAAATTTTCCATTAAACTGTAAAACGAATCAGCTGTTCCAAAAAAGTTAATCACCGAAATGGGCCACCGGTGATTCACTAAAAAATTAACTCCGCATTTGCTTCTAAATAAATTTTAAATTTCACCCCAAAATTTATGACGTCAGCCCGGGTACGCGTTTGTAAAATTGTAATTGTATCTCTTATTTGGGACAAAGAGAACAAAAGGTTTGTAACTATGATTAAATGCTTGGAGGAATGTGTCAGTTTTGATTTCAGCTTTGTTTTTATTTAATTGTAAATAAAGCGGGTTTTAACAAGGATTTATTTTCAAGCTTCTAGTACCTTTTGTTCTGATTCATTTAAAAGTTCTCATTTTAAAACTTCATAGTGATTAAATAAACTAAACTAGTCTTCACATAGCCAAAACTGCATCAAAAATAGAAGAACACGGACAAAACCATTGAACAATGTGTTGCATTAGTCCTGGATTTAAATATCTCAAAGTTTTGGGGAAATGCCTGTGCCTAGTAGTGGAATGATTCAGCTTAATTAAATATCAGACTAAATTATTTTAGGTAGGGTAAAACCAGGAGAGATGGACCACATTTTTTGTAACTTAAATTTCTTTTTTATTGCCCAATAAAAAAATAACAATTTAGTGATAAACTTACTAACTATTAATAGTCAACATTTTTTAATTTTAATATGGCACGATCATAGCATCTTTATGGAAATAACTGACATTTTTAAAAAAGTACCCTCGGTCCATCTCTCCCATACTATATGGGTGAGTCGGACCACCCAGTAAGGAGAGATGGTCCTAACAAAAATAAATCATGAACACTTCCAAACAAAACAATAAACATTCAAAACGAAATCAATAAGTAACATAAACATAGGCTCTTAATAAACTAGTGAAAATCAAGGAATGTCTTCAATTTGTCACCGTATTTCCGCATCGGTCGCACATATTTGGATAATTGGTGCAGCCTTCATGGGACCAGCGTTCACATATAGTGCACAGCAGCCATTCATCTTGACTCAGGGTTTCCTCATAGTTTTCACCACAGCCTGCACATTCGTTGTCATCCCACTCAGTCAATTCAGGACTATCACGCAGAGATATAATCTCTTGCTCACTATCTTCATCAGAACTGTCTTCAATTTTTTGTTTTTTCTGTCTTTTATTTTCTTTCTTTGCAGAAATTTGTCTTTTAGTTCCTTTCTTTTTCTGTGTTACTTTTAAAATCTGTTTAGTTTCAATAGAGTTTTCTTTTTTCATTTTTCTTGATAGATTTTCTTTTAAATGCTGAATATTTTCAGTAGAGTTTAAAATTTCTGCTATTTTTCTTGACCTATGACGGACGTTTGCAGTTTTTTCCATGATAGGTATTGGAGAAACCACATCCAAAATCTTTCCAGGTGTTGCCTTTGGAGAAACAGCTGCACTAGTTGTTGGTTTTTGAACGGTTGTTGGCTGTGAAAGGACTGGTTCTGTAGAAGGTTGATCGTGTTGAATTATAGCAGCAGTTTGTAGGTCAGCGTTATTGTTAGTTGGAGATGGAGTTAAGAAAGCGTAGTCTGGTATGGCGTTTGCATTAAACGGTATGATCCCAGTTGCTGAGAAACCTGATGTTGCATTGCTCACTGAAGCTGATTTATTCCAAGCTGAAGCCAAAATTTTTCCAAACTGCAAGCGTGATAGTTTTCTTGATGGGTTAGCAGTAATGAATTTATTGCATTCGTCATAATAAAAGCATTTCAGGGACTTAAAAAACGATCTATCAAGCGGCTGAAGGAAATGGGTTGTGTGACTGGGTAAGCAAATCAAAATGATTTCATTTTCTTCAGCAAACTCCAACATTTCCACATTGCTGCAGTGTGAAGAATGTCCATCAAGGATCAACACGCACTTACCTTGGGGTTTCCTTGGCAAAAAATGATGCTTCAGCCAGTCAAAAAATATTTCTGAATTCACATATGCTGATTTTTGTGACATTGTTACCACAGAGCCGGGTGGCATGCCATCCTCAAATTCAGGTTTTTTATTTTTGCCCTTGAAAATACAATAGGGTGGAAGAAAAACACCTTCTCCACTGCAGCAAGCGATGACAGAAATGGTTTCACCTTTTTCCCCAGCAGTTATGTTAGGAATATTTTTTGATCCCTTCACAGCAACTACTTTTCCTGGCTTATTATTTAGTTGCAAGCCTGTCTCGTCCATATTGAAAATAGAACCAGGTTTGTCAAAAAGTTGGTTTTTTTTCAAAACTTCTTCTAAAAGATTGAAATACTTTTGAACATATTCTTTGTCCATCCCCTTAGCCCTCGCCACAGAGACGCCTTCTGACTGCCGGATGGACAGTTCTTTATTTCGTCTTAAAAAACTTTGTAACCATCCATTTCCCGCCATTTTTTTTTCGGGATTGAAATTATGTTTGATATTAAGTTTTTCCGCCAAATTGTATGCCATTTTACGCACCGCTTCTCTCGATGGCGTAAACCCACTTTTCTGTAATTTTTTAATGTGTACGACGATCTTCTTTTCATTTTCAGGCAGCAGTACACCACTTGGACCAAGAACATCGCTTTTAGTCAAGTTATTTTTTGTGATTCTTCGTTTAAATGTAGTTTTAGGTATCCCAAATCTTTTTGCTGCTTCATTGATACCCATTCCATTGGAAACAGCTGGAAAAGCATCATTTAATGCTCTTTCCGTCCATTCTCCTCTGCATACTCCATTTTTTCTCTTATATGTTAAAGGCATATTATCTACAAAAGAAGAGATTAACACATTAAAATGTGTGGATTAAAAAACAAGTATCCAAAATAATTAAAAATCACTTTAAATTTGCAAAAAAAAAACGGTTCACTATTGGTCCATCTCACCCGTACATAACATGGTCCATCTCTCCTAAATTGAGTGGAGAGATGGACCACTTTCTCATATTAAAAGCAAAATAAACAAACGAAAAATTTGAGGTTATTTTATCATTTTATGAACATACTGACACAGAAATGTCAATTCTTATTCTAAAAATACAATATCTTATACATACCTTCGTTTATTAAACACCCACACAAAAAAAACACACTTCCGAAACCTTTTAATACGTTTTTTTACAAATTTTACAAACGAAAATCAAATAGTCTCGCTTCCTACGCGGAGCAAACAGGTTGACAAGAGCTCGTAAGTGTTGTCAGCCTAAATAAATATAATAGTTTGGTAGAAATTATGATGGTCCGTCTAACCCGCTGGTCCATCTCTCCTGGTTTTACCCTAATTCAATTTAAGAGAAGCCATTTTGGAATATTATGATTTAGTTTTTCGAAAACGGCTATGAATAAGATGGTGAAGAGTAAAAGTAATAATTAAATTGAGGTTTGTTCAGAGTAGAACTGTAATGGCATCGCATCAGCTGCCTAGGCTTTTGCCAACTATCTTGAGGTCGGCCTCCAGTCTTACCGGATGCAGCTGAATACCAGAATTTTACATGGAGCGACTTTTTTTTAGTAGGTACTTTGTAATACAACCCTTGGTGTCTCGAAAGTATGATAACCAGTTTTTGTCAAACTTTCGACACACTGACTGTCAAAGATCTACAAATGTCGGCCAAGATCAACAATTTAACGTGCTTTTGTTCTTTCAGAAAATGTTCATGAGTCAAAATCAAAATGGCTGCTTTATGAAGTGGAACACTGAGTTTTTTTGGTAGGCCGGATTGTTTAATGTATTCAAAAACAAAAATGCTTATGTTTTGTTACTCATTTTATTAAATAGACTAAAAAACAATGATAAATGAATAGCCGCTAATGAATGAATATTTTGGAAAATCAACCGACCAATACAATACAACAGTCTAATACCTAACAGGTTTCAAACGAAACAAAATGAGGTCAACACACATGCATACACAAAATACACATGAATATTTATTTCCTTAATGCTATATACTAAACGGCTACCTCATTAACACTTACTGGAATAAAATAAATATGAATTCACTTAATTAAAGCTCGTTCATTAACTTATGCAGACACAATAAATAACTTTTAGAGCATAATTTTATAGAACATCATCTCTGAAGCGGGACATGCAAATTGAGAACGTGAAAAATAAAAGATGATAACGTTTTTATAAAGTTCCGACGGACGAGGGACGGCCGTGGTGCGTTTGTGACTTTTATACGGGACGATTTTGGAGTTGACACTGTTATACGTTGTTGTTTAAAAAGTGTCATTAGCTTTTCAAAAGACAGTGTCGGCTGCAACACAATATGGAGAAGGTGTTTACTCTTTTTTTTCGGATGGGAAATCATCAAATAACTTCCCCCGCTCTGGGCGGAGCGGGGGATAGTATCAGACTTGTACTGACTAAAACCCACCCGTCTACTACCCTTTATGTTCTGGGGCCGCGGTCGGTATCTCTTTTTAAAAACCCGCAACCCTGGCAGGCGGTGGCCCTGGCAGTCCCCTCTGCTTTGAAAACATCTCTTTGAAGCGAACGTCTGACAAACAGTCTTACCATACCAAGGGAAAGACTTTCGAGGAAAGACTATCTGGTTATCTGTATTATATACGATTCAATATTTTACAACCTATATCGTGACTTATAAATGTAATTAAAAATATGAACATCACCGTCCAGCGAAGAAGCAGCGATGAAAAGGGTGGCAGAGACTATGATAAATAATGCGTTAAATGTGGACAACGTCACTTGAGGGCTGGGCGCCACTGGAATACAAAGTTGAGGTGCTGGACATTTTTCATGACTTGATAATGTGTTGATTATGATGAAGGTTGTTTTTTAAAAATAAAAATAAACATGTAAAAAGGTAAGGTTGTGTAACTCACTGTCGCCTTACATTCACGATTAAAAAGACCATTTCTCTATTCAAAAACAGTGTAAAAGACTTGTTTGTGTATTTATTTATGGATATACATATTAAAGCATTATGTATACGAATATTTGTATAAGCTTATAAAAGGTTGAAGCACACACTCATATTTTTCTCGTATTCTCTCACACACTATCGTCTACATTTCGTTCTCATATCTCCTTCCACAGGCTTGCTGGCAGCCATTTCTTAAGAAATAAGCAGTGCCTATGTATTCAAATTTTATATGTATTTTTCATGTCTTGGCTACTGTGTGTACATAAATGATTAAATAAATAAAAAAGGAGAAATAAAATTTTATTGAAGAACAAATAACACTTATAAGCCTATGATATAGAGGGATATCTCAATAAGCTTCTTGATGACTGACATCATATTCCAGATACTTAAGATTTAAGGAAGTCAACGAAATCGTTAAGATTTGGTCAACTTTGAGATCAAAAAAGGTCTGACAAAATTCAATCATGTCACCAATCACAAACCTATCTAAAATAGATAGGTCTTAAGTAGCACGGTAACAAGAAAAAACCTAAAAGCTATTGTAAAACCGTTGACTTTTAGTACTCTAACAAATCTTTCACCCAAATAGCTACTAAGACCCGTGAAAATAGCTATAACTAATTCGTTAATTACCCTCGATTTCCACACACTGCGCTAAATTACGCTTTGATACTAACGTGAAAAATGGCCGAAGATTTCGCTGCTGAAAAAAAAATCAACGTCCCCTGTAAGCCGGCAAGACGCATAGCCCTGGACGTGTCTACCAAGGTAATTAGTGGAGATACTAATTTACATTTGTATTCAAAATTCGAGCGCTCTCTCGCGCCATTCCTCGTCTGTTTATTCTCATCTCTTTTTTTTTGTAAAACGTACCGCATTGCTGTGTTTTCGCGTAAAAAATTACGCGGCTCTCCCTAACAAATGTTTCGGGGACATTGTCTAGCAAACAGTGGCCGGTAAACAACTTAAAATGTAATAAATAGATCTTTGTGTGACTGTTGTGTGTTTGTTATCATATAAATAAGACAAAGAGAAAACATTTGTTTTTGTTTTAAAATTACTTTTTTGCTCTGACTCTCAGTATTGGGTATTTTGCTACATAAAAAAAGTTAAGGTATATTGAAACAAAAAATCAACAATTTTTTTTTTTATAACTTACCGCATACATGTTTCTTTTTGAGCACCAAAGAGTTTTGAGTGGTCGATCGCCATGAACTTTGCAATAAAAGTAGCATTACCTACATGCTACCTGTGCGTTGCATCTCGACAAATCTACTATTCTTTACACTTTTCAAAATTAAAAGTCATTTATGCAAACTAGGCTGATGATCAGCACTCTTTGAACGTCTCCCAAGACAGTCCCACAAAACGCCCACTTTTCGTCACTTATTAGTGGTTTATGTGGGAAGAAGTGGCAGAACAAACTTCCGAGCACTATTATATCCTTACTAATATTATAAAAGCGAAAGTGAGTTTGTTTGTCTTCACGATAAACCGATTTTAATGAATTTTGGTACAAAGATAGTTGGGACCCTGGAAACGGACATAGGCTATTTTTTTTTAAGTGAATTATGAAGGAGAAAGAGGGAAGAAAAGGGAAGCTTTGTTATTACAATAAATAAGTCGCAAGAGCAAAACCTACAAGTATAGCAGGAAAGGGGAACTGTGTTACCCCGAATTTAACGCGAGCGAAGCCGCGGGTAACAGCCCTGATGCAGTAGCATTGTCATCGTCAAACACTTCAAATAAACAAGTATAAGTTTATCTAAATATCTGCATGATGAGACAGCGTTAACATAACAGAGAAAACTCATGTCAAGCCTGTCGGTTTAACCCGTCCGCTGCAACTGGGCGAACCGTTGAGGTGAATTTAAATATACCGGTCACATTAACAATTCTGCACATTTACTTATTTTTAGTCTTCATACGGTGTGTGTGAGTAGGCAGCCGGGTCCTAGTGTTTATTCCTACGTCATTTGGAATGATAAACACGGACTGTACTCGAGGATAGTTAAATTTCACTGTTATTTATGTTTGTTTACCAACATGTTTGGCTTGTCAAATATTCGCGAGGAATATTTAAGTGTTGAAAGTTTCATGTAGAGATTTTCTTGTGTGAAATTAATTTATATAGCGTTGCTGTTAACTTCTGCATATTTCATTTCTTAGTAACCTGCAATTGAAACTTTAGAATGTTTTGCTAACTATTTTACTTTGTATGAAACAATCCTTGAAACTTTTATTTCTAATTTTTAAAATCGTTTCCAAAATCTAAAGTCATTTTTTAAATAAGGCTGATAATCAGTACTTTTTTAACGTCATTTCACAATGAAAAGGAAAAGGAAGAAGTGGCGGAACAAACTACCTAGGAATACAACTGTCTGGTAGGTTGGATGAACTAGACTTTTTACAGTCATATCCAAGGTACACATTCCAATCATGAAAGATTACTATACTATATATAATTGCCACATATCGCAGTAATTGTAGAAACAGTAACGGGTGACGACAACAACAATCAAGAAAAATATGATATCATATTTGTTGGGTTTTCTGTAACGGTTAATTTCGTTAGTCCTAACGCTAATGCATTTTCTATACTTCACAATCTTTTGTAAAATTGGTAATAATTTCGTGAAAAATTATCCCTTAATCTTTGCGCTTTTTAAATTAATTACCCATCAATATACTCAACCACGAACAACACATTAAACAACAAAATGGATAACCACAACACAGTACCATTAACCAACAGATTTTAATCATAAACTAAAACAGTACAAAACAATATTAGCGTTGCACACAGTCGTTAATGAAAACATGTTGTTTTTGAAGCAGCTTAATAAGCGAGACATGAATAACGATCGTACTCATGCGCATTATAACACAATAATAAATGTTCGAAAATAATACGGAACGCACCATTAATGGGAGCACGCAAAATCCATTTGGCATTTTCATTTCAATTTTATTTAATTAAGGCTTATGCGGCGGGCCCGACCGTAATGCCATATTTGGGTATTGTTATTGAGTAGTTTTGGGATTTTCAAATTTCAATTATACACTATATTTTGAGTTATTGGGTGTAGTGTGGATTTGTGGGGTTGACTACCTATGGGAAAGACTTACTTGTTGACATATAGATATTTGCTTAACACATGTAAGTATCTATATGAAACGCACATACACAGTACAATAGCAAATATATAAAGCAATTTACACTATACTCACAATACATTATAATAAAAACGAAAAATAATGATACCTACACCAATAAGTAAACTTGTACACACACACGCTTAAAACATAAATAACAGTCATTCATAAAATATACATATTACCTATGCTGTGATAATCAAGTAATCTAGTAGGCGCTTCAAATATTTAATAACTTTCAAATGTGAAATCTTTCTTTCTGTTAATTTTAAATGCATGTCTGCTTTCATAATTTTCGCCTCACAATATCGTATTTTTTCTTTTTTTTTAGATTATTGAGCTTTCTCGACATCCGTGTGTCACTAGTGGGATTCAGCAGAATTCCAGCGTCAGGTATTCTATCTTGCATTATGCTGAGCCGGGCTCTTATTTGGTGCAATTTTGACGTGTGTCACCGCCCAGCAGTGGGTGACCGACATAAATGTATGATGATGTGTCTAATTGTCTATGGGTCTTGTGGGTAAGTACCCACAATATATATGAGTTTGACAAGTTTCAAACTCTAGCTACTTACAAATACATCTATTACTTAAGGTTTTCGGGTTATGTATTGGTTATTGAGGTTACCCCCATTTTCAGGGCATTGAAATATCGATATTTATATTTTACATGGAGAGACTGCCTATCTGACCTCCACAACCCAATACTAGTACTTACAAAGTATTGTATATAATGATACCTCTTGGTAAGACTGGTAGTCAGACTTTCGGGATACAGACTATATGTAACGAATGTCCAAGATCAACAAATGACAGCCGGGAACAACAGGTTAACTTACTTTCCGTAGCACGGAGTCAACTCAGTATGTAACGGGTGGTCACCCATCCACAGAACAACCTAGGCAAGAGCGGTTTAACCTTGCAGATCGACACGAGCCGGCAATCCAAGAAGACCAGCTTTTTATTTCGCAGAATTACTAAGTAGCTCTTACGTAGATAAGTAGGGAAAGCTCTAACATTCCTTGTATGCGTCAGAATAATTAGTGAAGCGCTTAGCAACAAGCAAGAACACTGCGTTAGCATAAGTGAATGTTGTGTAAATACGACCTAGTGATGTTAACAAGATGTGCATCTTGGGGCACACGTTACCTAGATAAAATGAAGGAATTTTACGGTGAGGGAATTCTTTACTTCTTAGTAACTTTTGTTCGTGAAGGGAGACTTTAAAATTAGCTGAAATGGCATTTAATTTTAATGTTACATTCATTTTGCGTTCTGTCAGTCGACAATAAAAAATACTGACTATGAAAGAAGAATGAAGGAAAACATATTCATTTGGCACTTGCCACAAGAGCACACATAAAAACAATTTTAATATTGTGTGTATCACAGCTGCGCCAAAGAGGCCCAAACTTTGCTTTGCATTCTGAATAATTTTCATCGATGACGATGGAAAGTATTAATTTTAAAATAAATGTTTTATTAACTGTCTCGCCGGCCAAGTATTCGCAAGCTAAACAAGAAATCCTGAGTTCGATTTCTAGGTCGAACAAACTGTAACTTTGTTTCTATCAAGAATCTCTTAGTAGCCACCACGGAGTTTGCCAGTCACCTTCTTTCTTGTCATACCATCCTACACACAGTCCATCATCGTTTCGTTGTACTTCCTCTACACTTATACCCATCCACAATCATACTCACATAGAATAATAACAGTACTGATGGCAACGTTTGTATTACTTGTTTAATATAACTAGTCTTTTTTATAATATTTTTCCTATTCTTTGTATTGATAGTTTTTTAACCGATTGTTTGTAAATGAGTGGACACTGTGGGTCTTGTAGATTCTTAAATGCTTTTTATCATACGTTTACGTTCTGTTAAGTAAACAGTTACTTATTGTCGGGCCTACGCTGTCCTCTCATACTTAAGAACTGACGCTGTAACATCAACAATAGGAAACTCAATATTTTAAAGAGTACCCATAGAATTTCTTGCCGTTTCTTCTCGATAAACGACAAACCCAAACCGTGCACCTTCTCTACGTTTTATAAGTGCCCATGTAGATCTATGTGAAACAAAATATTTTGAAATTTGACTCAAAATTTCCCCTAACATTTTCCTCAACTTACCAATAATCAACAATACAAGTGAATGAAGAAATATATTAAGTATACAATTGCAACATTAGTATTGACTTATAGACCACTACATTCCTTCCTGCAAATGTCATAAAAGGTGACTAAGACATTCTAGAAAGGATAATGCCTTATTAAGGACATTAACTGTTTATACCTGACAGTAGGTATTAATGGCCGATACCACGCTGCTATAAATTATCGTCTTTTGCTGTGTAATGGATATGGCTATATTTTGAAAATGATTATTCTTGTGTTCCTTTGTGTTATTTTGTGATAATAAGAAATGGAGATATAATTTTCATTGTCATACTTTTTTTGCGGAGCGGATATCATCAATTTAACAACTTTCCCCGCTCTGGACAGAGCGGAGTGTCAGACTTATACTGACTAAAACCCACCCATGTTCCTTCTTTTGCCTTTTATGTTCTGGGGCCTACTAGAGATACCGCGATCTCTTTCGAACGACCCGCAACCCCGGCAGGTGATGGCCCTGGCAGGCCTCTCTGCTTTGCTGATATCTCTTAGAGCCGTCGACATGGCCTGTCGCCACTAGACGGACCGACAGTGAGCTGCCCATTGACAACCGTCCACAGACCCGTGTCGACGTGGCCAGGAGTCGTCAAGCGGCGCCCGAAGCCCGGAGTGTCTCCCGTGGGTTGGTTTGAGGTTCTCTCCCTCAAACGTCTGGCCACCTCCTACGCAAGCATGACTGCTTTACAGAAGGAGGTGACCGCTTCCCATTCCCCTCTCGCTCAGGCCCATGGACTGGACCAGGGCCACACGTGAGTGAGGGGGACAGTGCTGGACCTAATAGTACACCTGTATGTCGCTAGTAACTTAGTAAAAAGCAACAAAATCAAGAAAAAAACAATCGCTAGTACTACTCAAGTTTTTTATTTTGTTGGTTTTAATAGAATACTCACCAATTTTAATGAAATACACTTAGATAAAATGTCATATTGGCTTAATCTTAAAATATCGTGACGTTGGTTTAAAATAGATGCGTTGTTCTAAAATATGTTGATAACACATTTCAGTTCTAGCGTAGTATTTACTTTTATAAGATTATGCCAAAATGATTTTTTTCTCAGTGTACCTATTTTATTAATTGTATAACCGGATATGGGATTAACAGCACACGGTCATCTAAAATGCGCAGTTTATTTTAAGCGTGACACTGTACAATGGCCTGACGTCACCGAAGGCGCTTGAGTAAAATCCTGTTAATTAGCAGTCGCCGAGCAAACCGCCAGAGACGTGACCGATCGGCTATCAATATCAATCGAAAATTTAAATCTAACACACTATACCTACCGCAGACTAGGGAAGTATTGGCGCTTGATATCCATCTCTGATTGATAGATTAGCTGTAACTATAGAGAGGTTATGAGTCAATAAATAGTTATTTGTCAAATTATGCGTAATAGTCGACAAGGTTTGCATTTTGTGCGGTGATTTGTGGTGTGAATTAAGCGATCGGTTGTTGTTTTGATAATAAATTGCTGGCTGTTTTGTCTTACATCACTTTTGAAGCCCACGCTGACGGTTGATTGAATTGTCAGCCTTTTGATGTTATTTATTGGCCAAACGATTAAAGTTGTATCAGTGTGAAGCGCTCAAGGAAAAACTATTTTTCCGATACAAATGCTTCATCAATAACTTCACAGGGGACTGTTCTAAAATTTTGTAGGAAGACTGTTTTTGCCTCACTTCCGATGACGCTTTATATCTCCTACAGGAGAGCAGTAAGGAAACTAGCACCGTTACGAAATTTAGACGCAAACCGCCGTCATTCCGTCCATCTTCTTTTGGTTCTTGCTCCACCTGTCCCTTGCTAGAGCCAGCCCGCTTTGCTGTGCCAGTAGTTCAAAATCAGTCGCTAATAAATGACATAATTCAGATCTCAGCCTGTCTCTTTGCTGGTTAAGCAGACGACAATCTCATACGTTGAACTGGGAAATACTTTTAAAAAAAAACTGTTATTGCCTTTCTTAACTCTCCTAAAGCATTTCATATAACAAAAATGTATTGCACATTTCAAAACTTTCATCTACAATTACTACTTCACTAGAACCCTCAAATGAGTACTCCTTCCATTCTCACTCATGTCCATACACAAGTTTATCGCACTATTATTAAGGAATTCCACCTAGCACATGATGAGGACATGACACATCGACAAATTGATATTCAGTGGCGAGTGTCCATACAAAAAACGTGTTGTTATTCAATCCATGGACGGTTAGAAGGAGAATGATTGACAACACATTAGGAAGACTTGAGCTTTGTATTTGCTAAGCAGATCAGTTCTTGTCATGTAGATTTGTTCGTTTTAGGAATAATTATTATGGGAAACTGGATGTTGATGGATGGGCAACTGTGTTTTGGGATCGATTACACATGTTCGGTAATGTTTAGGATGCTGTTTACAAATGAATAGAATGTAAACGATAATGGACTTGCACTTTCATTGATTATTGGAACAATCGTTTTCCGCAACGAGCAATGAGAAAAGTCCTCTTTAGAATAATTAGGGATGTTTAGAATTGGCTGATTGCATTTTAGAAAGTACGAGTTGACATTTTCACTTCCAGTTCATCAGTCTGTCTATATACACTGTGATGACATAAAGAACAATCCTTCCTATCCCTTTTTAATTTATGGATTGTCGAACATCAGTATGTATATGTGACACTGGACTGTAAATGCTTTGAAGCCCCACAAACAATGGGACACTTGAAATTGTGTTCTGCCTGTCCTGTAGTTTGATAAACGACAAATTTGACAGCACTCCTGTGCTATCAAATTTGTCCCCAAATGTTGGTCACAAATTCGTCTGTCATCGACGATTAGTACCTACGTCGAAGAAGTATATACTGACAGAGTCCAAGATTCTATTTCAGGTCATTGGTTATGTGGGCCACTTTTCGGTAGAAGTCATTGTCCAGTCACCAAATTGCTTACTGCAATAAAAAAATGTGAAGGATCCCAAGGAGGTCCCAAGGTCAAGTAACTTAAAAACTGTTTTGTATGTGCATGCTGTTAAGCGGTTTTCGTTTACGTGTTGACCAGAACTTTAAATGTTGCCGACACGACGTGATTTGGCAACGCTTAACGATTAAGTTTTAATGTGGCTGCGGTGTCAGATGGAATTTGTTGGTTTTAAAAATAGCTCTTGGTTGTTGGTTTTTCTCTATTTTCAAGCAGCAGTGCCAGAGATATTTATACTCTAGATAGAAGGCGGAAGGTTTTCTTTGATAAACTTCAATCGTAAGGAGGAATATATAGAGGAGGCCTAAGTCCAGCAGTGGCCTGTGGCATCGTCATTAACGTCATCGTCATCGTCATCGAAACCATCAAATAACTTACCCCGCTCTGGGCGGAGCGAGGAAGAGTCTCAGACTTTTACTGACTAAAAAATACCCGTATGATTTCTTTTGCCCTCTATGTTTCGGGGCCGAGCCATTTCTTTCGAACAACCTGCCTCCCTGGCAGGCGGTTGCCCTGGAAGGCTAGCATTTTCCTACCTTTAGGATCGGCTTCCAGTGGCTTTCCACCGGATGCAGCTGATGTCCAGTATTTTACATGGATCGATTGTCTATCAGACTTCATCAACCCTAAAAGTGGTAAGTAATAAGTACGATACCCCCTGGTAACAACACTGAATGATAAACTATAAGCCTTACGATGTGTCTTTAAGTCTTATTTTTGCAAATCTGTTTAGCGAAAATTCGACAGGCCTGTCAAAATTGGTAAATGTTTTTTTATTGAAACTAGAACTTTAATTTAATTTTTCCACTTAGGTGTTCTTTAAAATGCGCAAGTGCAAATAAAAAAGTCTTCAGAAATTAGCACAATAAGATCATTTATTATTGTTTCCATTTCAAAAACCGCACTGTATATAATATTACCTTTAATTTTTAACATCCATCGTTAATACTTAAAACGTTTATTGTACCTTTGAAATATAATGGAAAATTATGAAGAATTTCTTTTGCGTCACCTCAAGTTAGCGGGTGGTAATACCGATACAATATCTGTGAATAATCAGGTCTTACATCTTAACAACTTTAACTATACACCCAATTAATTCCAATTTCAAAATTTTCATCTTTATGGTGTCAGAAATAGGGTGTGAATTATGTAGAGGAACGGTTTTGGAAGTGTAAAACTATATTGGTATGTTATTGTACTGAAATGAACAGTAATTTATCGTCGTCTTTGCAAGGTAATTGCGTAAATCATGCATTTATGACAGGCGGCCACAACCGGCTTTGTCTACCCTCATGCCCGTAGGACCAAGCAGTTTTATTGTCACTAACGTAAACAAGCGTTAGGTGCATTGTCTGAAATGTAAAAAGTGTACCTTTTAGATGTCCGTGTAAAGAATTCACCTGGGTATTGTTTCTTTCTAAATTCGCGGTAGGTTCGTTTTTTTAAGGTTGAGTGCCGCTAAAATTGCATCTGCATGTTATTGTTGACTAGCTGGCGCCCGCTGCTTAGCCCGAGTGATGATCTTAAAAATATCCTATGTGTTATTCCAAACTATAATCTACTTCTGTGCCAAATTTCATCAAGATTCGTTCAACCGTTTTGACGTAAAAGAGTATCAAACATACATCTATACTCACAAACTTTCGCATTTACAATATTAGTGGAATTATGTCCAAGCATTTTGATGTATTTAAAATGAGGACTTCCTTACATTTGTAATTGTTGTTTACACAAAGATGGAGAAGTTTCAAGGATGCCTTGCCTTTCTTTCTTCTATTGCTTAGCTTTAAGCTGTCAGAAACTAGAATATAACTATTTAAATCGACACCTTCCATTGGTTATTTATACTATTTTAATTCTTATACAGCCTGAAAAATATAAAACAAAACACAATCTAACCTAACCTCATTTATCAGTTTAAACGCCAGAGCCATAGATCTAGTTCAACTTGTAACAATCTATTAACAAATAAACTATAAAATCATATCGAAGCTAAAGACTTAATTAGCGGTCGCGGCGGGGCACTGCGCACGCGCGCCTATCTTATCTTGACTGCGCACGATTCGAACGACAACGAACCCTGTTTATGAAAATACAGGGGTATAGCAGTACACCCGTATAGCAGTATGGCGCCTAGGCCATAGTCTAGGGCCATTTATATTGTAATGCCTAATGCTGTAGTGGAAGTGAATTGTTTGTTTGCGTTTGTATGACAGAATGGTTTTGTGGAATCTATGTAGGTAGGGTTATGTTGACTAGTGTTGGTGATTTAGTTTGAATATTTAGCATACTTGTGTAAAACAACATGTTCTAAGAATGGGTATGGGGACTTTAGTATGTTTTGAATCATTTTGTACAGGTTTACATAGCTATTTGTTTACTATTTTATCCTTAACCTTAACCTTCTATAATATTATGTAGACTGTAGGCAACATATCTACCTTTCAAATGTCTCAAAATTTTAAATAATTGATTTCATGCCATAAACGTGTACTGTAACTCGTGATCTACATTCCGAACTAACGAACTAGTACCAAATATTGCGAATCTCGACCTCAGTGTTGCCGAAAAGCAACCCTTCTTTTGTTTTAAACTATTATTAAAACTCAGAAACACGTGTCCTTTATATTTGTTGTAATCATCCCAACCCAGTTTATGAGTGATAGAAGAAACTTAGTATAATCTTTCAAAGCTGTGGCCTAAACAGAAGCCTATACAACATTGTCCCGCTGCATATGGAAGGATAAATCTGATTCCAAATCGTTTCACTTTGTAGAAGCAAGCCGCTTCCCTCATAACTTATCGACTACTTACAGAGGCAAAATACAGAAGCAATTTATCACGCAATAATTTAATTGATATTTCGTGCAAAAAGCTTGTAAAAAAGAGGTTACATAGCCTGAAGTAAAACTTTGCACTTTCGCATCAATATTTAAAAAAATACATATTAATAATCATCTCTTCCATATTGTCTTTATTTCCTCGTGATCGAGCCCCGACTGCGCAGGAGTTGCCGTGCCTGATATTGTAGACAGAAGGATTTATGTCCCTACTACACGTACTTGAATATTATTATAATAATATTTTTAATATACATTGTAACACACGTGTTTAAAACAGACTGTTGAATTAACTTAGGAGTGGAGATTTGTCATTATTATTTATGCACATCATTTTATTGTGCATTATCTTGTTTTATTAGTAACTAGATTAATTTGATTATTATTAATCCATCACTGGTAAACACCTAACTTAATTTTATATACGACATGATACAATTTAAAGGAATAATTTATATATTTTTAAATATTTCTTAAAAATAAAAAAAAAAACATTTAAAATTTTAAAAGTAGTAGCCCACCGGTATCGGGAACAGGGTCCAAGCTACCGGCGGTCAGGGCTCCAGAGAAAGGAACCTCCTAACAATACGAGCCGTGTCCAGAAGTACCGCTTTCTGTATCAAGCTCTCGCTTCCTGTATCCAGCTGCATAACGAGAGCCTCCTCAGGTATTGGTCGAGGCTTTTTGCAATTAAGACATTGGCAGATACTTTTATTCTTATTTACCTACTCAAAATACAGCTTAGCAAATTCGTAAAACTTCAACTCACAACCCAAAAAACTACCCTGCAGTTAACAAAATACCTACAAAAATCTTAAATACTAAACGGAACCCACGCACAAGACTTAGGTTACCAGATACCACCTAGATAACAGCCTACATAGCTCTCTAGGTATCTCGGATCGCGGGTGGCGGCTTGCCTCCAGCTAATTAAGATAACTCAATATGTCCACCGACCGCGAAATATGGCGGCGCGCACGCAGATAGGCTGTGTGTGCAGATTTTGCGCGGCAAATTTTTGTATGACATGCATTGGATGTATGAGGAATAAGAATAATGTGCTGAAGGATAATATCGTAATCTTCATTCGGTACGGGTTAAGAAGTTTGTGGAGATTCGCTTCGGAACTTGGCTTATGCTCTACTGTCCTTGCTGTTGTTTATCTGTGCAGTTTTGTTTAGAAACAATATGCAGACAAACCCAATTATTTATATTGGCAGAGGTTTTGCCAAGTCGACCGCGCCTTTGTGATCCACGCGCGCCTCAAGGAAATGTCTGCAAAGTAGAGGGGCCTACCAAGGTCTATCTGGGTTGCAGGTTGTTCGAAAGAGATACCGCGGCCCCGGAACATAAAGGGCAAAAGATGGAATATGGATGAGTTTTAGTCAGTAAAAATCAGATAAACTTCTAAATTGCGGAGAAACCATCTCAGATTAAATAATAAGATTTATTTTCAAAATCAGAGATTGATGTGTCGCTTCATTGTATTTTTGAGGTTCCGCACCTCAAAATGAAAAAAATATGGATCCCTTATAGGATTACTTTGTGGTCCATCTGTCTGTCTGTCAAGACCCTTAATCTCAAGAATGCGTAGAGGTTTTGAGTTAAAATTAAAACCATGTAGTCAAATCTCTAGGAGATATGAAAAAATCAATCCTTTAAATCTACGCAGTCTAAAGAAATGACCGTTTATGTCGTAAGTGTTACGGAACTCTCGGTGCGTGAGTCCGACTTGCACTTGGCTGGTTTTTTTTTCAGAAACATTTTTGTCAAAACCACCACAAGCTTAGACAATAAGCAACTTTGACACCACCTTAATAGTGATCAAAATCTAACCCACACACGGCTTTCTTATACAATACACCACAACATACTTGCCTATAATAAATATCTCCCTAAAGACTAGAATCAAGTCAAGCTAGGGTCATGTAACCTAAACAAAAGCAGCGAGAAAATGCCTAATTAAACCAGTACCAAAATCGGATATCAGGCTTCTACGAGGCGACCCAGCTAATAAAGTGAAGAGTCTCACGTTGCTAATTAGCCCGTTCATTATAAGCCTTTCACGGGAGCCTTAATTTCTGCATAAAACACTATCCGAAGCCGCCCTTAACTTTGAAGGGATTCGGTTACTTGTATCCGTTTGCTTTGTTTATTTAGTTTTTGGCGTTAAAAGATGGTGTTGGGGAAATTTTGGGTGAAAAAAATTTCTTTCACATTTTTTCATGTCATCTTTTACCTTAACTTTTTAATACACACACGAAATGAACTCAATTACTTCTTTTTTATTTTTATTGTTATTTCATTTTCCGATTTAACGTGTACCGATTTAATATAATTCTGTGAAAAACGCTTTTGTATCATACTGACAGCATAACACTGAATCCTAAGTCACAGGATATCTTAGTTTAAGAGTCAGGGTACTACGACCTTTAATTTACTGAAAGTAACGTGACCTAGTACCAGCATTGTAATAGGATTTTTGTACGAATAACGATTAAAAACCGGCAAAGAGCGAGTCGGACTTGCGCACCGACGCGACGGTTCCGTACAAACTTGTAATATAAACGTCTTTTTATATTTAAACTGCGTAGACTTAGAGGGTTGATTTTTTCATAGCACGTAGTGACCACAGAATTGAGTGTATAGTTTTAATTTCAACTCGATACCTTCACGCTTTCTCCAGATAAATGGTCTTGACAGACAAACAGACAGACAACAAAGTTGAGTACCGTTTTTTTTCTTTTGAGGTACGGTACTAAGAAAAGAATGGCATGGCATTAAAACTAGCTATTCTAAACACAAAAATGACATTAATTGACGTGTTCTGAAAAAAAAAACCGAGAGGGACGCGTTTTTTTGTATAAAGCCGATTATAATTTGCGATTAATTTTCAATAGGCATTGTTCAAGAAGTGACTAGATTCCTAAATCAAGCCAGGAAGTGTGTATTTAGGCTTTAACATTACAAGTATCTACTTAAGTATTCATTGCACAAATTTTGCAGTTGCTCAAAACTATCCATCAAACTTCGTGTCTGCAATGTCCAATAAATTATCGCTCATATCCTACATCAATATGATTTACGTTTATATGCTTCATATAAATCTATTATTAAACAAATTTCAAGCTTAATTTAGTGTATAGAAAGACGATTCTAAGATTACTGACGAAAGTTCTAATAAGGCACAGATTGGCTCTGAAAGAGGTGTAAACACAAACTGTAGTTCGGCAAGTACGAGTAATACTGTAAGAGCCTGAGGACGGTAAGCAATGGGTAGCTCACCGTCCGTCCGTCAGGCCGTGTCGACGGCGCGTTAGTGTTCCACTCGCGCGTCAAAGAGATGTCAGCAAAGCAGAGAGGCCTGCTAGAACCTCCGCCTGCCGAGGTTGCAGGTTGTTCGAAAGACATAAACGGCAATAGAAGGAAGTTATTTACGGAGGAAGAGGAAGTTATTTACATCAGCAAAAAAAAGGCACAGATTGGCTCTGAAAGAGGCGTAAACACAAACTGTAGTTCGTGTAAGTACGAGTAATACTCTAAGAGGACGCACAGTACGGTTGAGCAAATAGCTAAATAATAGCAGTCCCTCAGCAGGTGGACTGGAGTCATTACTCTTGCGGTAATCCGCCGAATACACCCTGATTTATAGGGTACCGCAGACGGACCACCAAATTTAGGTGTTTTATAAAAAATGGAGCTTAGTTTCTTGAGTTATAAATAATGTTAGAAATCCCTAACGGGAATGGGGCTCCGTAAGTGTGCGACGCAATATGTTTCTTTCAAAATAGTTTCGTTTATTTATGTGTGACTAAAATTATACATGGCTTTATATGAGTTGCATTATCTTCTTGTATTTTTAGAATATTAGTGTTTCTTGCTTCGTATTTGGGACTAAGCACCTGAATTTAACTCTAAAGTATATCAACCCCTGCCGGGGTTGCGGGTTGTTCCTATTGAGGTTGCAGGTTGTTTAAAGGAGATACCGTGGCTCCGAAACATATAGGGCAAAATAATGAACATGGGCGGGTGTTAGAGCGGGGAAGGTTATTTGGTGATATTTCACCCGTAAAAAGAAAGGTATATAGACTCACTAGCTAGTTTAAAAAAACTTTAATTGAATGTTTTGAGTGCCGACCACGATACAAATACTAATACTGTGATATTAGGGCTATAAATAGAGTATTTTTGGCTCAATTTTCACAAATTTTGTAGTAACATAATCACTTTAAGAGATAAATAACAACAAGTTAAGAGCATTTACAATTATAACCACAAACCGGCCATAATAAGACAAGTTAATGATGATGTCTACACACTTATGTTAATGCATCTTATAAACCATGTACCTATTCCGTTGCAAAACATGTAAACAATAATCTAACGTCTTGTTTATATCCAATTTACATGAACTTAAATCAAATACTCTCCACAAGAATAAACTGAGTTTTCTCAAAATAATCCCCAGAAACTTTAAATATGTGCACAACATTTTTAATACATGGAGGTGTATGTAGTAAATAAATAAAGGCTAAAATTCCGTAGCAAAAGAATCGAACCCCATATCCCGGCGGCCTCGGCAAGCTTGCTTCCTGTTTGGCACGACACCATGGCTACTTTTCTCAATGTGAACAGTACTTTATTTTCACCGTTCGTCTGTGTGTATGTATTATGCATTAGGTTTTTCCAAGCAATCATTCAATTTTATTATTTTGGATCTTGTTGGTGGATTTTTTAAATGTAGGGCTGAGAGAAAAACTGTTCAAAGTTGATTTTCAGGCATCATCTATCTTACTTATTCAGTCAATAGCGTTTATAGAAAACAATGTTTTCAATTTCGAACAATAGAAGGAGGTTATTTACATTTTAAATCAATTTTAACAATGGATAAACAGAATGCAAATGAAACCTTAAGGTTAAAACAAGGCCGATGAAATACATAATAACGTTTGAAGAAGATAGAGGAGTAAAAAGAGATAAGTTATCAACAAATAGAGTAGGAGTCTACTAGAGTCAGATATTGTCCAAATCTCAGTGCGAAATCTAAGTCAGTAATCCTATTGTAAACCCTGACGGAATTTCAACTACAAAACATAATTACAGATATTTTTCTCCAGGGTTGCTAGTTGTTTCGGGGTTGCGGTGTTTGAAAGAGATACCACGGCCCAAGAACATGAAGGGCAAAAGAAGAAATATGGGTGGGTTTAAGTCTGTAAAAGTCTCCCTTGCTCCGACCAGAGCGGAGAAAGTTATTTGATGATTACCCAAACGCAAAACAAGACATTGTTCTCTTCAATAAAAACTCGAACAAAAAATAAATCTTCTTAGATTTCTTAACAAAATCAACGCACAAAAATCACTTCCAGAACCTTCGATCCTAACACTACCTCTTAACAGGATGGGCACCAGGCAGAGACGAAACAGTTATGAATTTATGAGCGTAGTGTACCTCATGTTTTATCAAGTGACATAAATTATCTCCATGGGCTAATAACCAGATGGTACGCGTTCGGTTAGTGACCAGTCAGGAATTTAAACTGACATTATTCATATTCAGCTTCACCGATTTTGAGGAGTATAATATGGCAATGACAAGAATTTACGATAGAAGGATCATCTGCCTTTTCCTAAGCAATGTTGGGGTCGGCTTCCAGTCTAACCCTATGCAGCTTAATACCACTAAATCACATGTAGCAACTGCTATCTAACCTCTAAAACCCAGTTTGTATTGGCAGAAGCAAAACTAACAACATGCCCCTTAATTTTGAAAATAAAGGTAAATAGAATAGTTTCTACTGAACGAGTTCTTTTTTTTAATTTGGCCTTTTCAAGTGTGAATAAAAAGCTCTTTGAACTTGCACTCTTGAAGTCTACTTGTTTAATTGTGTAAGTTGGTGAAATGTGTGTGAGTGTGTATTTTATGTGTAAAAGAAAAGATATGTATATCTTTCAGCAAAATAAAGTAATTTTCATTTATATTTTCAGCAGTGATCCTTATTTAATTTGGCCTAAAGCCGAAAAGGATCTCAGCTTGTCGATTTAGAGTCTCAAAGGAGGTAATTATTTGTTACATAAAAATAAAAGCAGTTTGTACAGTAACAGAATTTTATTTAATGCAGATCCATCTCGCACTATAGCCGATATTGTACAAAAAATTATAATATCGTTCCATTCATAATAATAGGTAATGATAGGTAATATAATATTACACAACTTTTCACACAAGTACAATCATGAAACACAAACATATAAATCATTCTCTACACTAGAATCCCTCAAGTTTTAAGTATTTCTCTTCATTTATTTCTATATTATAATTATTTTACATTACAATAAAATTGGGCCTACCTATTTACGTATGACAAATGTTTCGTAAAAGGACAAAATTTACGTATTACATTCATGAGCACGTTTCGAATTAAAATAAATTAACGATTTCGTTCAACTGTAAACTTATCATTTTCAAAACGCCGCAAAATATCTGTGAAATATTAAAACAAGTGTACAAATTTCGAATTCCATGGATAGTATACAAGAAGTTTGTCATCTTTCGTTAAGAAGCTTTATAAATAAGTATTTAATATTTACAATATGTAACAAAAGTTCATCATTAAAACTTGCATCGAGATACTTTCAGGTGAGTTGTGCAAATACTATAACATTACGATCGTTGTTAAAATTAACACAATATAATCGTTATTACGTTAAAAAGGAACTATAAAGAGGTAATTAGATGAATCGATGATTTAAAAAAAAATGAATTTGGCACTTTGAAAGGTGTTAATTAAAAATAAATGTGCCGAAAGAATCTCGATCAAATTCTACACGATCATTCGAACCATCACTAAGTTATACAGAAGAAAAAATTACGTATATGTTTATAGGAATCCAAAAATATTACCACTACTGTATCTTAAAATAAATTACATTATCTATGACTTAAATTTAATTAGCTATTCGTATACTGGGCACAACTAGTTTTGATTCATGTCATTTTTAAGTGACTATAGGTAATCTATTTTTCTAAGAATAAGTTAAGCTATCGACTAATAAATGGAATATTTTTTTTTCATACTAAAGCTTTTGTATTTACGTATATAGGATTTCTGGCGAGACGCAATGGACTTAAATGTTTAAATACATAATACATTAATAGAAAAAACTGGTAGGCACGAAACATCGTCTTCAATTTTAAATCGATTTAGTCAAATATCTCACAAATATACATAAAAATTATGGTAAGTATACATTTGCCTTATGCGTCGCGCCAGTATAATATATTGTAAGTAAAAGTCTGTAAATGTATCACTATTATGCGTTTCAAAGACGTATACAGACGTTGTACATCAGATTTCGGTTACAAGTACATAATTACTAAGTCTTAATATTTACATTACAATAATTTGTTTCGACACATGCACTGCGACGCAGGATCATGAGCATTAATGACAACGAATCTGATACTAATCAAATTCGATTTTCGTATAACATTATTTCTGGTCAAAACATTGAGTATTACAAACTCCACATCACAATCTATGATACCTACCAACTAGAGAAATATGAAAAAGATGATATTCCCGTAGTCGCAGTGGACGTATTCACACTCCTAGTGCATTTTCAGTTTCAGCTCGCTACGAAACAATTTGAAAGGAAATGAACTCATCTTGATACGAACTATTGGCAAGCGCTCCATCAGAAATAAACTCATACTGTATGTACTCCTTATCGTAAAAACGGCATCGCAATAATATAAACAAAAATAGTAACTATAAAGAGCTGTAAAACCCACCTCGGTTCGACACCGCGTTTTGGCAGATAAAGTGCGATTTCAAGTGAGCGATAGTGGGGCACGATTCGCACGATAAATAAAAACACAATTCCATTTGAAGCTCGGAGTTGCGGCGCGGCGGCCGTGTCCCGTGTACCTCAGCAGGCGTTCAAGATTTATACACGGAGATGCGGAACAATATATCACGGAACAGTACGCGGGAACTCGACCTATTCCTAGCGTGGAACAGCCACCGTCCCGATGGAACATGATAGCAGATCACCCCGACAGATAGCGACAGCCTCACAACTAACGCCATGTCGCCTGGACAATAACTGTACGCTTTCTAATGGTTCTATCCAGGATATACGACGAGCTCTCGGCTCACTCGCAAGTTACGCAACATATCGATGCGAATCGATTAATATTAATCGATGTGACTATTTAATATCATCGCCTTATTAACATAATGTATTCGTATGTAAGTCAAGCTAAGCGATAAATAAGCGAAGACCGAATTGCGTATTTTTCATCCGAGCTTCATATAATTTATAGTCGACGATGATATCGCGACTGGTTCTTTTATTTGTGAAATAGTGATACGCGGAGTGTGCTCGGTAAGCGTTACTAACGGGAAATTTTGACAATAAATCTCTGGCAGTCGATTGCCTAAGCGTTCGTGTGGGCTGGCGTAAAAATTTATTCGACAGTCGATTTTGATATCTTGATCTCGCGACGTCAAACCGCGTCGGGGCGTGCGGAGCAGAGCGACAATATGACAATCGAAACATACATCACAAGCTGCGGTTACATGGAGCGCGCTAACTTACATACTAACATTGGCCCTAAGACCTACCAAAGCATCGACAACAATTACACGCGACGACCACCTGAAACAAAAGAAAAAGCGAAATTAATTAAAACGCCAATCATAAAAAAATTAAAAATGCAAATAGCTTATTCGTTTTCGAGATAAATAAATTTAAGCGGGGTTAGCTAAACAATGTATGAAAAATTCGTTATCGTTGCTGTTGGTTTAGGATAATTGGAAGCATAATTTCAGCATATTGCTGAAGAGATAAATGTGACGATTTTCAGCAGTATTTTCTATTTATACGCGCTTGGCACTAGTCGGTAACAATTTAAAATCTAAAGCGCACGACGATATTTCATCAGATCGGAATACGTTCTCATAAACAAGGGCGGACTTAAAATGCAAATAATTTCGCGCGAGCCCCATGGGCATGTTAAAACAAACTCAGCATTCTAACAGCTTTTCATTATTTATCGCTTACGCTCACGGAACGGCGAATTTTTTTTTCAGTTAAAGTTAATTTCTAGCGTAATGCGTATTTGATAAAAGGCTGTATCTCTGGCAGGCAGGCTCCGTCGAGCCGGCTCTGAAATTAAGATGTAACATGATGCGAGAACGAGCAAGAGCAGCTAGATTTATTGCTATACCACTTTGCATATGCTGATTTACAAAGACGGTGAATGTGTATAGAGCGGTTGCGTGTGTGACAGTTATAGTTTAAGTGTGTTATTTAAATAAGTGTCGACATAATTTTATGGAAGTCACTTTGTTTGAGTTGTTGCTATTTATATTTATGTGGTGCGATGTTAAGATCAATAAATGAGAGCAGTATAGGTGCAAAGTATTAAAAAAACATTGAGCAGAACTAAATTAGACACATTATAAGTCAAATAGGTAGGTAGGTATAGGTTTTAAATATTTCGGCAGGTACGGATATAGGGCAAAAATTAAATTCAAATAAAGCTGAAATAAGTTGTAAAAAACCATAAAGCAAATTAATCTTATGATTAGGTTACATCTGTCTAAAAAACGAAATCATAAAAGTATACAGGTAGGTACCTAATTTTTTTTTTTGTTAGAAATGTCGGTAAACGCGCCTGATACGAAACTTTAATTATTTAAACCAATTTTAAATAGACATCATATCATTCGAGGATCCATTTGTGTTTTCAATTTTTTTTTCTGGAAATTGGTAAAAATATCGAATGTGCTTTTCAGCTCTATAAAGTTCCAGTGCTGCTGATGTGGCCCATTCGCGAGGCAGCGCGCGGGAGGACTGTCTGGCGATCCACAGTCAGCAGAAAGAAACACATAACAGAAATGTTCGAGCTCGCCTCACCACTCAGTTGTACAATATTTTATTTTATTATTTTTCCAGGGGATTTAATTACTTCATTTTTATACAACATGTAGCATAAAAAATTAAAATGACAATTTTAACTAGTCGTTGGCAGTGAGTTTTCTTGTACATGTATTTTTTATTTTATTTATGCGGTGACAAACGAGACTGTACAATTTATATGAAGTAGGTTTTTCAACAGATGTAGGTCGAACATTTTTGATGAAACATCCATATAATCAGTACATAGTGATGTAATTTATTGCTATAAACAAGAATACACCTACGTTTTTCCGGGGAATTCTCACAAAAAGTCAAAGTAATACAAAAAGGTTCACCTACCATCCCGGTCAAGGAAAGTAATAAAGAAGAGGGACGCGAACCGAATAATTGATACGATTATGTGTTACTACTGCAGAGGAGATAAGGGTGGCACCAGACTGAGCACAAAAGAACGAACATAATATGAAAGAAAAATAGAAAAACCTACAAAGAAATAAAACCGAGCTGACTCGACGCTAAACCACATTCACGTTCAGAATAAATACTAATTCCAAATGATGGCACATGTTTTTATTGCAAATCGTTACGTAACACATCCAGACATAACCTAAGTTGGCACAAAACTAAAACGAATGTTCGAGATGCCGCCACGGACGACGACCCCAAATGCGACTAACACGATTTCTATTCTATTTCCAGATGTTGACCAGTATGCACGCAGCATCAAGAACAATGGAAGAAGGGCGCCGGGCGCTCCGTCAAGTGCGAGAGCCCATAAATCCAATAGGACGCGCAATTTGTTGAATTACAGCATGCGCCAGCCAGCCACCGGGCCGACGCGAAATTAGCTCCCACAGAGATAAATTGACGGCGGCCCGCTAAATAAATTATTTGGGAAAACCGAGAAAAAACGGGCGTCTTCCCTTGATAAGGGTTGCGAGTATTCTACCGTGGAAATAATGAATATCGACCGCTGAAGTATGTACTCATGGAAGACAACAACCATCAATATAAGTCTCCATGTTTCTTTACTTGAACACCAACAATTTTGGATCCAACTTCTATTTATCATGATGAAGAAATATTTATTATGAAACTTCCATTATACAGACCCCCAAAAAGAAACCTACATTCGCACATAACGATTATTCGGTAGCTCTATTAACTAACCATAAAACATCAATCAAACTTAATTAACAGCAATTTGAATAGAAGCACTTTATAAAGTCAACACCTTAAAAACAAACGAACGCTCAGACTCGTATCTGGTTTGGTAATTAACCAAGCAATTATCACCTAGAAGCCGTTATTAACTCGACCTAGGTATTTCTCACGACAATAAAAAAAGTAATTAAACCTCAATAACCGACACGAAATGAAACTTCACACGTGGAGACCGCGTTTACATTGGTTTAAACGACATTTTAGGTTAGAACAGTTCTGTCGTGAGCATTTTTGACGAATTCTTACTAATGTAGTGGTGATTATGTAGCTTAGGATGCAGATGTTTTCTTTTTCAAGTTTCAAACTGTCAGTATTGTAATCCAAATAAGCTACCGTGGTATTTGTTAAGACTGGAAAATCGAACACGAATTATAATATCAGCGTTCTGCTGATGAGATTGGAGACATGGTGTGAATACCTTGAAAATTTTCTTTTAGCTAAGAAAAATAATTTTTTTACGCAAACATCCCTCAAAAGGGTTGCATCACCCTTTCTTTCAACGGGATTAATCTTAGTTGTATATTCAAGATTTAGGCGGCAATAAGAAAGACGCATAGGTGGGCTTACGAAGGGGCGAGACTGGCAAATTGTCTCAGATTCCACCCCAGCCTGTAAGGATTTTATTACATTCGTTAACGCATATAAGATTAATGTGGAAATACTTTACATTTGTATGTAAATTCTATAAGGATTACAGAGGGTTTCAACAAAGGGTTTAAAAATGATAACCGCAGGGTTATTCACAAGAGTAAGTACAAGAAAGTTATTACTAAAATGCAGAATGATTTTGGCACAGCAATTTTTGTTTAACCATGGATTTTAAACAATCTAGATAGACATGCCAAGTGTTTAAAATAAATTAGGGCAGTTGTTCAAGAAACTTACGAAAATAAAATGACTTGGGTCCCATTTTAAAAATCACCACCAATTATTTTCGAATACAAAATTTGGAATAGGGGTTCGTTTTTTAAAGGAGTTCACCCCTCTTGTCCCACCCCGCGTACCTGCGCGGAGTGGCCATCAATTTATCTACATGCAGGTGCGGGTGCGGGCCCTCGTGACGTGACGTGTTCCGTCCATGTACGCCGTTACTGTATCGTCTATTGTTAGAAATATTTTGTCCAAAATCTTAGAGCTTGGTAAGGATACCAAAAAATGCAGATGAAAATATGTAGTGTCAATTAGATGGTAAGAGAATTCTTTTGTTTCTGAATCCAAGTATTCAATTTCAAAATATTTTTTAAAAAAAAAAAACTCGTATGTAAATTACATTAGAATCTAACACAATTTGCCACGCAAGCAATATTAATATTAAAAGGGGTACTGTGATTTTTTCCCGCAGCGATCCGCCCCCCGCCCGGGACATTTATCAGGATTTTGGACGGCACAAGCTAAAATTTTGGACGCTTTAAGCTGGGCGTAAATTTCACAAAACATGACACGACCGCGTGAAAAAAAAGCGACCGAAAAGATACTCGAAGCGTTGCTTGTGTATCCAGTTTTAATGGAAATTATAATTTTCTGATTCTATAAGTATTCATTGCAGTTAAAAAACAGCGGCAAATGTGGCAACATCCGTGTAATTTGATTCACACATTCTTTATTTTAAATCTTTTAACGGTTCGATAAAAAATCAATGTTTATTCAAATAGAATACGGTCAGCAACTCGTTACCCGCTACAAGGCTTCGATATTTAAAATTCATTATTCAAATTTCAACGGTATTCTAACCTGTAGGGCCTTCACATAAATTTTCATCTCTCATGACACGACCAATTATACGGAAGTTTTTAAAAGACGACCGTTACTAGGCGCATGCGCAATCGTTTGTCGTCGCTGTGAACTTTCACACTACACGATATTTATATTAATTTTATTTTTGGGCACAGCTAATGCGGTCGACGTGCTCAGACTAATCTTTCTTTTTCTTGCTATTTATTTCTGTAACAGTTTGTTATGTGCCACCATTAGGTCGGGCATTTGAGGGTTGCAAGCGATAGCTATTTTGAGTTCTCACTTTAGCTACGCCTTTATTGACATTTGTGTTTGTAAGTAAATTTGGTTTTGTTTACATAATGCAAAGTAAAATTCCTTTGAAACGAATCATCACTCTTGTGTGTGTTTTGTATTTTCGTGTTCCAAATAAAAAAACAATGCGTCTTTAGCTTTATGTGTCCACACGCCTCAGCAGACAGCGTCGTATTATATTTACAAAACATTTGCAAACCATTTTATTGCTCCAAAATAAATACTTCATGCAAATATATGCAAAAGGCAACCTACGCACGAAGTAAATTAAAGAGGATACCAAAAAATTGGAGAAAAAAATAAGTTGGCAAATATTGTAACGAGAAAAAACTATTTAATCCGTAAAGTTTTGTAGGTTGGTAGTAGGGAATAAATCAAGCGGTCGTCGCTGGCGTCGATGCCAAGGAAATAAGATGATATCGAGTTGGCAACATCGTGGAGACGGTGCACAGCACTGGTGTACGATGAGCTGCCATTGTTATGGAGAGAGTGTGAGACGCAAAGCGTGAGTACGAAGCGAGAATCTTCGCCTTTGGAGGTGAAGAAAATCATTATTCATAATAAGTTATGAGTAAGGGTTACCATCAAATCGATATTGATGGTTTGGTTATGTTGGTGGCTGATATGAAGTTTGTGCTCTCATTGTCTTTACGAATTAACACAATTCTAATATATTTAATTTCTTCAGAAATTCCTCAGAATAAGTTCTTTTGTTTGACTACATTATTTTGTATGTTGACGACATGCCAACTCTCTAGTGCCAGCAAATCTCAAAAAAGGTAAATAATGTAGGAAACATTTATTTTGTTTTCTCATTTGAAACGTTCTTGAAATATAGAACGAACTTGAAGTTTACTGCCAAAATTTTAATACGCCATTTCATAGAAAATATCTATGTTTGCCTCCACTGCCACCTTCAAGAAAATTATTTAAGTGCGAACTCATGGTATTGAAACCCCATATTTCAGTTCTGAGCGCTTAGTGGTCGACGACACACACTATAAATCTCTGTATGATTTGTAATAAAACCTCGCCACTTTACCGAACGTCTTTGTAGAGTATCTGACGTTTATTAAGTACCTATGTGGATGTTATTCTCGTCTTTTTGATGCAATAAATACAGCAATTTCTCTCTCTTATATTCGTAAGGTGAGCAAAGGGTAATCGGGCGTCAGTCATAGTGCCAAATCGTGATACATCATGTCGATTAAATTAATGTTCACGTGTTCGAAATAGTGAGAATATTTTATACTATTTCCTTTTAGACAGTGATTGTTATGGTTTACAATAAAACTAATTTATATAAAGTTAACACGTTAACTAAACTCTGTCATCAGGAAACGTGCTTAAAAGACTAGCAGCAATACAATTAACTAGGTAAACCCAGGTGTAAAAATAAAATATTTTTTACAGGCCAAATTTCCAATGTCAATTTTCATAGGTTGTTCTAAATATATCTTTATTGCCAATACGGTCTGTATTCTTGGATACATAATTGGAAAAGTTGTATTGACTTTGTTTTCTTTCCATATCCACCAAAATATGTTTCATAGACATCTTCAATTTGTAAGCATATCCGTCTCCGTGATTTATTTAAGTAGTTTTCCTAAAGATTTACGGGCACAACTTAGAACTATATACATATACTGCGTTACTTCAAGTCGACTATATTTTGAAAATACTGTCAAAACTGAATGGACAGCCACTCTTAATCAGACATTAATTTGTCGACCCGTGTGATCCATCGCTATAAGTGCGTATACACTATACATGTATGTTTACCATAAAGTTGATTTGTGGCGCCCTCTCGCGGAGCATCGGCAAATTACAATCCTTCTTCCACAACAAACGGCCAGTGGATGAAAACAATTTTCCCTCGAAAAGATTACATCCCGTCCGTCCTTTATTACATCTAATCACGAGATCTAACAATAAACTATTTTTCACAATATTATTTAGTGAGGCCGTCCCTTCACACTTTCGTTTTTTCTCCCCTTTTTCACGGAAAAATAAGAGTCGTGACCATTCATCAACGGTGACGGTGCTCGTTACCAAAATCACGTTCATCATAGATCTCTTGTCTAAGGTTTTAGTTCTCTTTACCACATTTGTGATCGTAACCACCATTTTATCACATTCAATTTAGAACTCATTTTGTCGGAAAATAGGTTTCATTTTTGTTTGTCTTCGATCAGGTATTACACCGATATTTCCGAAGACGCTACAGAGAAGAGTCGCGAGCCACACACGACGAATTACGAGCGAACCCGGAACGCGAGCTGAGTTATGTGACCGCGATATATAATATTTATGAATTATGTTTTATAGTTGGTAAAACCTAGTTAGTTTTGGAGGTGGAACTACTTAAATGTAGACACTATCGGGTGATGTATAGCTTATAGATTCTTTTATCGAATGATTTTAGAACTCAGTTCCGATAACTTTGCTACATTAAGCCAAAAAATAAAGTAATGGTTTACCCAAATATCTTCCAGTTTGATGACTAATTTAATTGCAAAAACTACATCCTATATAGAAATTATAGTACCTACTACCGGTGACAAATACTAGTCTAGTAGCAACAATTGTATATTCGATTATTTGGATACGAAGAACCTGATTAAAATTAATCATCAAATCATCCGCACCGTCCCCAAAACATTCATTAACAAATCTCCGAGCTTGTTATTGGCGAGTTTTACATAAATATATCATTCGTTAACTAAACTAACGCAATATTTTACTTTTAAACACAACGTGACTGAAAGACTAACATATTTCTATTCTTTGATGCTATTTCAGTATTTCTTTGACGTAAGTTGTTCTTTACCTTCGTGGTCGAGGGTTCTCAGTCTTCTTATGTTGTTGTTTCATTCTACCATACAACCCACACTTTTTAATTTATTACCTGTATTTCTGGGTAAATATTACATATAACTGTCTCCCTTTTCATTACGTACACCGTCTATACATCATCGAAGACTTATCGAGTTCCTGTGAGTAAGTGCATATAAATTTCAATGTTTTTCGACAGTTTAAGTGGGTTAATTTTAATATTTTTCATCTACGTTTCTAGAGTTACCGTTTTTGGAGCTTATTCTGGTATTGTTAATCTTTACTTCATTATTTTAATTTGATTGAATACATTGAATGGCATGATAATATTGTTTCTTTGTATGTGCATATTTTTTGCGGGCGGGACGGAGGTGTTGCATCCTGCATCGAAACAGCTATCCTTTTTTCGCGGAATTAAAACTAAATTTATATTTTACATAACATTTACATCATGGATTTCCGCAAACTTACGCCTGATTCTATAGCTTAAAAACGAATTATTGACCCGTTTAAATTGAAGTAATTAGAGCATAACGTCTGCAACATACTCCAATAATCATTAAATAAAAATATGGTCTGAAGATCCTTTTAGGAATCTCGCAGTATTTGTTAAAGCAGCTAAAATTATCATAGAGTCAACAAGAACCTCCGAAACCAAGACCACAAAGAAAGATTTAACTACAATCCACATAATTCAGCAGCAGACATTCTTCATTACGCTTAATAGCTACCTCCATCCCAAAGTAAAGTTTAATTCGAAGGCGGTATCAAACCGTCAGCTATGCAGCTAAGATGGCGTCGCGACACGATTTGTCAAAAGGAAAACAAACAGACCAGAAATAGTTTGAGTTGACAAGTTTATAGCTGCCTCGTCCCGCCCGAGACTATGTTACGAAATTATACTAACACTGAAGGAATTTTATTCAACACCCGACACCCGGGCTTTCCGCTCGCTTCCTTGCTGATTTACATTGTATTTGTATCGCTGTGTTTGCGTTTTGTTGATGTTGATAGCTCAATGACGCACTTAGTTTGTTTTTACTACTGGGTTACGGTGTATGGTATTCCTTTAATATTGTACAGGTTTTGAGGTGAGTGTTGATTGTTACACGCAAGTTTTTGAGAGGAGTTTTTTTAGTCTGTGCAATCAGTTATTGAAAGGTATAAAGTCGAATTTAAACTGTTTTCTTGCATAACAAATCTATTTTCGTTTAAGTCGTAAAAATATCCTATACTACCAGTATAACAATAACACAAGATAAAGAACGGCTTTTGATTTACAAATTAAGAATTAATAAAGTCAAATTTGCCTGTGAGTGTATGAATCACGGTGACTCTGCCAAATGCAAAATAAACCCAAAAAATACGTTATCTCACAATCCCAAATTACTTGCTTCTCTAAGATGGATCAAGGTAATAAATATTAAAAAGTCGACATAAACAAGTCCAAACACGTAACTAGTTTCTGCGGATATTTGTCTAAGCAAAAACCGTTGGATACGTAGGGAAGCGCTAAGGCTTGGTAGTGACCGACGATTTTTTTTAATATGCGACTTTTTATTATAATCTATGTGCATTTAAATCGATAAGTGATTTATTTGATGTCAAACTTATATAAAAGAAGTAAAATAGTTGCTCATGGATATTCATTTGCAGAGTGGCCTGCCAGAGCCACCGCCTGGCGGGATTGCGGATTGTTCAAAAGGGCCCGGAACATAAAGGGCAAAGGAAGGAACATGCGTGGGTTTTATTCAGTACAAGTCTGACACTAACCCCCACCAAGTTATTTGATGATTTCCGATCCGCAAAAAGTAATAATTGCATTTAAATTCAGATTCATTTAAAGTAAAATGTACGTGATCATCTGCAGAGTCGTTTCGCAAATACTTAGTTTCAGGTCGGCTTCCAGTCTAACCGGATGTAGCTGAATATCAGTATACATTTATGGGGCGACTTATGGAGCTTCTCACTCCGTAGACAAAGCCGTAGGCAGATAATGAAATGTTTTTGTCGAAATACCTCTCTTTGATGTTGACTGTACCCGTGGTGATTGTCAAAGATCTACGAAATAAAAAAATATACTCAAATTTAAATTGATTTTTAAGATATTAAATAAAAGCTTTTGTTTTGGTGGACTAACCCAAAACTGATATTAAAGTTGGTTGGCATAGTCAAACGTCTTTATCTAAGTAGAATCGACACTTGTTATTACGAATAATTAAATCTTATTATTTTATTTGTGCAATTAAAAAACATTGTCAAAAGACAAAAGGAGCAGTTGAATTGCAAGATACGTGGTAGGTTACTAGTAAAAGAATAAACTGTACCTTCCTTATAACCGTCTTGACACAATATTATAATCATACTTTTTTAGAGCGAGCTATTATGTTGAAACTTTTTACGAAAAAAAAAAATATTACCTAACCAATTTGATAATGAAATGTTTATCAATGATAAATTAGGTTTTACTGAGTACGACTCAGTCTAACCTAATGTATTTCCTAGGTGTAGCAAAATACATTAGTTGACATAGCCCTGTTACTCAATTTTAATTTATACTCAATTTTGCAATCGTCACACGATAATATACTGTTCGTTAATGCAACCATCCCTTAACTTATCTACAACAGAATTATCAAATCATGAGCATCTTTTTCTCCCTAATCTGCGACCCAGAACTAATTCTTTAATCCTTACAATCTTAGCGACAAACGCAGGTGTAGTCGCGAGTGTGCAGCCTGCCTACGGAGGGTCGTTGAAGTTACTCGGGTAACAGCGCAACAAGAATAATACAAAATGTTTTTCATTTTCTTTATGTCACCCCCGACAGTCGTAAAGGCATTAAGCGTGACCAAACTTTTGTTTGATACGGACAATATAAGTATGAGCGCAATGCTGTATCTGCCTTATACTAACGTTCAAAATTTTCTTGAAGTTCATATTTTAAAGTCTTCATATCTTGAGATTAGATACTTGACCTAAGATGAATAGAATAATGTGGAATAGGAAAATAATATTTAACGTACTATTCATTGTAAAATATAATCCTTATCCTTACTATAATATTATAAAAGCGAAAGTGAGTTTGTTTGTTTGTTTGTTACCTCTTCACGCTTTAATAGCTAAACCGATTTTGATGAATTTTGGTACAGAGATAGTTGGGAACCAGGAGACGGACATAGGCTAATATTTTTTTTGAAAAAAGTGGGATGTGAGGAAGAAAGAGGGAAGAAAAGGGTAAACTTAGCGTTGCTATTACAAATTAATAAGGCGCAAGGGGAACTGTGTTACCTCGAATACAACGCGAGCGAAGCCGCGGGCAAAAGCTAGTTGATAATAAAGCAAGAAAACTACGATACCCGTAAATGCTTACCCAGGGTATTTCTGTTTGTGTACTACGTGATTTTAAGTGTTTATAAACACATAAAATCACACTCCCGATATTAGGAAGAAATTCCTAGCGTAGGGCAAAGTTTTTAAAAAAGTGAAGCTTGCTCTTCCTATAATTTCTATCAGTCGTTTATAAAATATGCGCTGTTTTAAACATTAAATGCGTGTCTCTTTGACTTTAAAATCCTATGCATAATTTACAAATATACTTGTTTTTGGATCACTGATGAAAAATATAGTATAGGAGTACCTATCCACTAAAAGCTGCAATCCAATGGTGATGACATATTTGGGACACATGGCCGACATATTTAAAGATGTTCTGTTGTTAATTAAAATAATAAATCATACTTAATGGAAGATCTTTCACAATATATTAGGCCTGCTTTAAAAATATATTACTAAGATTCTTGCAGTCCTTTCAAAGGTTGTCTGGAAAATATCGCTACGACGAGAAATTCGATATTGTATCCAATCAGCAATTATTTGTTTCAATTTTGGTGTTTATAATATTATAAAAGCGGAAGTGAGTTTGTTTGTTTGTAACGTCTTCACGCCTAAATGGCTTAACTGATTTTGACGAATTTTGGTACAGAGATAGTTGGGACCCTGGAGACGGACATAGTTAATTACATAAACATTTTTTTTTTATTAGATATGAGGGAGAAAGAGGGAAGAAAAGGGAAAAAGTTAGCATAGCTATTACAATAATTATGGCGCTAGGGCAAACACTACAGGTAGCAACAACCTGCAAATCAGGAAAGGGGAACTGTGTTACCCTGAATTTAACGCGGGCGAAGCCGCGGGCAAAAGATAGTAATGTATATTTTATTCTATACATAGTGAGAATAATTCATTAATTACTACTTGCTTAAAATATTTAAGAGATTTTATAAAACATAAGTCAGTTTCTAAGTAACGTGATACAAGATGGACGATCTGAGACGCCGAACCCCTCAGATAGTCCTAAAAATCACTATTCGTGACAAAACTGGTAACATCCCCATACATATGTTCAGAAAGTTCCCGCGATCGAGGAAAGTGGGGAAAAGCGTAGATTGCCCCTAACGCACCATCGGTTTATACAAGAACGATTTTATTGTATTAGGATAGAAGTAACAAGATATAAAGGCGATATTCTTCGCTTCATCACGTTTTCTTTTCGCTTTTACGGTTTATGAATGAGTTTTTTATAGAAGGTTCTTGTTTGGAAGTAGTGATTGGTGGTTTCATGAATAGAAAAGATTTTTGAGGCGTAAGTCACTTGTTTTTCCGGGTTTTGGAGCAGACAAATATTCAAGACTGGCAAAACAACGAGGATAGGTAAAATGTAGCACCTAGAGCTATGGATTGGTTAGTAGGGAGTTCAATTTAAATTTAAAAAAATATATATTTTTAAAAACGGGCCTTTTTAAATGGTATCTCACAGATCCACCTATGAGGCTGTTGTCTGTTTATTCGGACAAAGCATGTAGATGCCTCGAGAACAAGTCCTCCAGCCATAGTGGTCTTTAATTGGGAACCTTAATATCTCTCTGTTTAAGTTTTCTTTCAAATTGACATAATCTACATTACACTGCATTTATCCCTTGCAACTCAATTTTCAAATTAACTCAAACCAACAGGGGTGTCATTACATTTCCAAATTGCTCAATTTTAAATTCAGACACGAATCGTTTGTGTCGCCCGTACTAAGTAAAGTCGCGATGGAGCGGGAAGGCGGAGAGTTCCCGGCTTTACCCTAGTAATTACTTTATTAGGTGATACCGGAAGATGGTCGCCCACAGAATATGCCAGTGTGACAACCCTACTGAAAAACGGCCCACTTCTCTAAACGGTAAGTATCAATGAGGTTTGTAAAATATTTAAGGAAAGGTTTTCCGGATTATGTTTGCTGAAAAAACAGCGTTCGAATTTACTGGAGAATAAAATAAAGTATTTGAACAGTAGAGAATATAAGTAAAGAGGCTATATAACAAAAACAAATAATGACTATGGGTCAGATAAGAGTATTAATACAAAAAGCCGACCTACCTACCTAAATCACGTGCGGCCGCTCAAACAAGACACAGGAGCACTTTAACGACAAATTAACAGCTTCAATTACTTACAACTACCGGTGCGCTATCGCAACGGCAATGAACTAGCGACTGCCACCCGGACCTACCTGTGGCTCGCTCCTAATAGCCCGGTAATAATATTTTATGGCCATTACCTTTGTAAACACGGATAAAACGTTCTTACGCGACCTCACCGCGTAAAAAACGGGCGACAATTGCGTTAGCGGGATTCCTTTTTTTCCTAAAAAAAAAGACAAAAGAGCGTGAACAAAACGGTCTGTTTTTGAATTTAGTATTCCTTTTTTAAAATTCGTCTCTCAGCTTTCATATTTTTTTTCTTCTGAAAAGATGACAATCGACTTTTAAATTTAAGAAAAGAACACAAAAGTTAAGCGAAAAAACGTAACTTTTGTTTGATGAGTGTATTTGTTTCAATAGAGAAAGCTTGATGCAACGACAGCAAAGTATCGTTCTAGGAAGTCGCCGACGGGATGGGGATGTGCCAAAAAGAGATAAAGTAGTTTTATTGATCTATACGGACGTTCGGGCGGCGCGAGTGTGAGTTGAATGAAACGAAGATAACTTGCCGCCCCAACTTGTTTTGTCCTTTTTTCCCCCGTAGATTTTTGGTGGCGGCATCCCTCTCGGGCCACGTGACCTAAGCAGGGTGTAACTCACCCTACAGCGGCCATAACTTACTCATAGCGATAGGCGGTACGGTCGCGAAAAACATGTCTACATTATTCTTATTTTTAATTTCTTTTTCGTTACATATTTCAGGCTTATTTTTTATTTGAAGCTTGAGACTTTTTCAGCGTGAAATATTTAATTTTATCACTGAATTGGGATTTAAGATTTATTGTCAGAATGTTCGTAATTCTTACAGAAAATAAAACTTTGAACTACTTTTTTCAAATATCTGTTCTGCACAGAAAGGTTAAGATTGAGCGTAATTAGAGCAAACGACCCAAAAGAGTATTTTTTATCAAATAAAAACAGAACATTAATATCATAACCATACCGGGAAATAACTTTTTATTTGGTGCTGTTCGGCCCAAATGTGCATCTCATAAATTACGCCTCTCCTTCAGTATTTCTTTCTCTGTCTTGATTTATTTTTTGTCTTTCTCTCTCCCTCCGTTTATTAACTGGCTAGCTCAATTCACTTGGGCCTTGTATCTATTTTATTGTTAATCAAAAAGTGTATTAGGAATCTGTTGCCAATGTGTTTTGTGGCCAGCCGTACCTACCGTTTGTTTTGACGAAAAATAAAAATATCCTCTCATTCTTATTATGTGAGAAGTATTATACTACGAACAAATAAATCCGGCAAATTGGCCAAAATATACAGAACCCAATTTTAAAATACATGTTGCTTCAATGGTGCCGCTTGCGATCAATAAAAGTGTGTGTTTACAATATTAATATAAAGTGGAAATAACATCCAAGAGCTAAACAATCACGGGCCGAGGTGTTAACTGATCGTAAACGTCAAGTTAACGATGACGATGATCGTAAACGTGTCGTAAAACAAATAATTAGCCGCTGTTAACTTCGACGCTACTGGCTGACGAGATAAAAACACTTGAGTGGGGAAAAAACGACTCGTATTGATATCGTTTTTTTTTTTGTCATTTATGGGTGGTATTTATTTGAATATTTATGTGGTATTCTTACATTTTTTACCGATTTGTATGCCAATATTATGTTAAAGAGTACGGATATGCAGTTATTTATTTTCTAGGCAGGTGTACAATGGTTCCCAAATTACATAAGCACGAATAAAAAAATAAAAATCTACTTGTTTTGTGTTTCAATTAGTTGGTATAATTATAGATTTATGGAATGGTATCGTGGAACAGAGATCAGATCCAGAAAAGTAATTATTTAGGTACTCGGGTATTCCAATATAGCGCCATCTATTACCGAATAGCGGAATTATTAAAGTGTAATCGATAGAAAGTTTCCCGATTTAGCATCAGCATGTTGGATTCAGTTCACGAGTTATATTTGACTTAAAAAAATCGATTGGTTTTGGGAACTGTTTGATGTCTACACTACTACCACCCGTTCTCAGATATGAAGTTTTCGTAAAACCCAATCCTAACGTAAAAAAAAATATCTATGAACCATACATTTCATGAAAAAAATATAATTTGAGAACCGAGAAACAACATTGTTATCAAAGAGACCGATGAACGTAAAGATCTCTTCAAAGTGTTCAGAAACAAAAGTTTTAAACACGTAGCTGATTGATGAGAAATAATTAATCCGAGTTATGCAAAGAGACCAACCAATAAATTTTCTAGTAAAGCTATAAAAGCATTAGTTAATATGTACATTAGCACATCGACGCGGTAGACAACCTGACGCCCATTTGAATGAAACTTTATAGCCTCATAAACCACCACTTGCGGTAATAAAGTGATTTATCCCATAAAATAACAGCTGATCGCCGTGATTACGCACAATACGAGCGAACTCATAATTTTACAGCCAATTTACAAACAATAAAAGTCGTTCTCTTGTCTTACACGCCCATTCGCCCTCCGATATCTCCATATTCGACGGCCGAACGTCGTAACTCGTAACTTTTATAACCCAATAAAACCATAACCTCGGTCCTCCAAGTTAGCGACTTATAACTCAGTTGCCGATTGTAGATGGCGCTCATCGCTCAACGACCGTACCGCCATCTGTGAGTGAGTTCGTGAAGCTTTTTATGAGCCATTTGAGGTCGTCACGTCGTAAAGTTGATGTTTTATGGGTTCGATTGATGCCGCTAGTGTAGCACTGCAGACGAATTACATTGCCGTGTGGATTTCAGGTGTATTAAATCATGTTTTATTTTGCTTTGGATTTAAAGTTTAAACTAATGAATTTTAATAACGGTGCACCATGAATATAAGTTCTATATTCATTTATTGCTTGAACTTTTGTTAATTGATTCTTCAATTAACAAAAGTTTATGACTTTCTTGTATTTATGTTTATTAACAGGTATGGTGAATAATTATTAGTTACTCCAAGCGAGTTTGCTACGAGTCCACGAGAGGTACCTAGTAAATTGTTGAAAAAAAAGTAATAGCTAGGCCACGTGGTGTGCATACATAATATCTAGACAGGTAGTATACAATAAACGTCCCAAGAAAGAATTTTCTTAGTGCAGGTTTCAAGAAACCCCAACAACTTGAAAGAGAATTCAGAAGTGTATTGTCGTGTTATATGAAGTGCCTGGCAATATACGAACTGTAAATTGCATCATAAACATCCGCTCGTGTCCCGCCAGCGGATTTTCCCTCGCTCCAACCGTTTAGTACACTGAACGTCCGCCACCGAGTGGTGGCGTGCGCTTATTGTGTTGCGCGCCATCTAGCTGTCAATGGTTGAACTTCTAAGACCATGCGTAAGGTAACTAATATGCGTAACTTTGAAATAATATTTCAGCCAGAATACAGTTATTAAAATTATACGACGCGGCTTAAGACTTATTGCTCGTCAATACAGTTCCATTTTACAAAAAATGTACGCGGTTTTAAAACTTGAAAATGAAGTTGAAAGTTTTATGAACTCACTAGATGGCGCTGCCATAACGTCTGTTAGTGGAGTTGACTCTTTTGATGGAGGATCGTGTTATTAACACTCGTAAAATACGTTTCAGTTTATTAGGAATTTCGTGGCACATAAAAATAGTAATGCACAGAGTTACAATTAATATTTTAATCACGCTTTTCCAACTAAGCCAAACTGGGTTGTTTTGGAAGCTGTGCCAAGATTAATCTTGGCATAGCTTGAAACAGTAGGTATATGAATAAAATATTTGGGTTATACGTTGCAATATTGGGAAAGTTAGTTAGGTTTTAGATACTTATATTTTTTTGTAACAGGCTACAACAATATAAGGTTGAGAAAAAAAAATCGAATTGGTATTATATGAAGTAAGATAAATTTTACATTGGCTATGAATGTCTCATTGGATGTATCTGATAGATTGGGTAGTTTCCAAGGTCGTCCAAAATTAGAAATTAAAAATAGATATAAAGAAAAGAACACTGCCAAGATTGGAAGTGTTTTTTTTTTTCAAAACATAATATTATAATGACAAAGTAATCAAAAACTTGCAAATCCAGTTAATTTCCTACCAGTTTAGACCTAGTTTATTCAAATACAGCTCCAACGGCAGATCTCAAGACCGTATTAAGCCCAGATAATGCACAAAACAGTTATTTAGCGAAACTTTCCAAAACCCCATAATTACATTCAGTAACAACTAATCCGTACCAAAAGTTACCCTGAAACAACATAAATTCGATTTAAAAACTTACTCGATATCTAGGGTAATTATAAAAGAGGGGGTGAGTGACAAATCCCCGAATAAAACAACAAGGAAATAATTCCGAGCATAAATCGTCCTCTCAGTGTGAATAGAATAGCAATTATTTGGTTGAGTTGGTACTCCTGGGCTCTACTAGGGGTCCTGGCAAGTCACTTGGTTATCACTCGAAAGGGGTCCAAACTAGAATTTGTATGTGACCAGTATAGGAACCGAATTACATCTTGGCAGAATCAGTTAAGGTTTTTCATTTAGGAATTTCATTTATTAGATTTTTCAAGTTAGAATTTAATATGATTGCGGATTTCAGCAACATAGACAGAATTTCTTATGAGATTAAAATTTCAGGTAAAATAAGTTTTGTTATTTAAATCTGGGTTGCCAAAGGAACAATATGTTCCTTAAATATTTCAGAATCAAATAATCCTTCAATGCATGTTTTTTGTACCTTTCGTTATTTTTGTCTCATCTAAAAGAGTGATAACAGAATGAGAATCAAATTGGACCAATGACTTTCTAACCATTAGTAAGATTCACACTCGAATCCGACCACTATTAAGAGAACTACCGCACATTTCCTGAACACTAATGTTATTGGCACTCCAGGAGTGTTCCAACGATATGTCAGGGCTCTCCCAGGGTTGGTCAACCTTACCGGTAATGACAGGGTTGGCGCTCGCAAAAACAATGTTACCCCAAAGAGATCCAAAACAAGGATACTTATCATTTTTAACTCTCATAAATTAGATATGGGTCGATTTTCCCTTCGAATTCTGTTGAATTATTTGTGTGGGTTTTCTTTTTCAGATAACAGTGGACTGAAATTGAAAATTTCCGGAAAAAGTAGCTGTTTTAATATAAGTCCAGTTGTATGTATTGTATTGAAGATTAAACAAAAAATTACGAAAGGAATCAATCCGAAAAAAACCATACGACAGCATAAATCGGTCCAACGATTACGCTTCAATCGGTCTAGATTACCAGGATGGTATCAATTACTGAGAAGACAGTCCCCTTTGACAACTTCATTCCATCAAATTCGACATGCTTCAGTTACTTACAATCCAACCAACTTACTTGCGGGCGGTAAAACAGAAAACTAAAATTAATGTACCGAATTTGATATTTCGATGCATTTTTCCTTGACAAGCAGCGCCACCTTGAACTGTAAACTTAAAGTGGTCATATTGTAAAAGGTTTTACTTAATAAAAAGCAAAAGCCAATCACTTTTGAAAGACAATATGGCAAATACAAGAAAAAAAGAAAACACAAGGAAATAAGCGTTAAGTAATTATGAGTTTGGATATTTTGATTAATATCCCTATTCGGAGGTGTTTTTATCATGAACCCTGAGTCGCAATGAAAATTCCAAGCCTAGTTTAAACTCACTTCATCCCTATCTTAACAGATCCCAAGAATTTCAAGTTCCCGGCAGCCCTAAGCTAGGGTTACAGTAAGTATGCAATCCCGTTACTCCTTTCATTAACATTGTCACGTCTTACGTGGGGCCAGCAAGCTTAAAATACCGTAGTTTTCCCGATTGCTGTGAAGAATTTAAATAATTATGTAAATAAATATTAAAATTATCAATTCTGAATATGAAGTAGCTTTTAATATATTGGATTATCGAAATATAAATAGGAAGCCATAATAATGTATTATGTTTGTTGACAGTTAACACACATTCGACATTCCGATGCGGCTGTTGTTTTGAAGTTTTTCGTATTTTTTTTAACTAAAACAAAAAAGGAGGTTCTTCTTCAACAATGTATTTTTTTTGTGAAAATGATGTTCGTAATTTTTAAACTGAACGCGACCATTCCTCGTAATAATCTACATTCTAATTAAGATAACTGCAATCGCATCAACAAAAGATTATTACCTAATCTTACAGTAGGTACAATAACACTATTAAATAATGGAAAACCGGTGCAAACGCCCCCGACTTTAATCAGCCCCTTAAACAATACCACGAGGAACGAATCTCGAACGCAATAAAGAAACTCGGATAAAAATAAATTAGCGTATCTCTGGAAAAGACTGATGGGGGTCGGCGAGGCACGACTAAGGAAAAAGTTGAGGGGTTCAACCCTTCCTTCCCTGTTTATTTACTCCCAACGCCCTCTGTCGCTACATTTTGATAGAGTTTTTATTTTTACCTTATAAATCTAGATCGTGTTTTGTTTTGTGTCGTCAGCCACTAGTCTATCTGCAAGGTGGAAGCGGAGTTGAACAATTTTGTAGTTTCCTTATGTTTTTTCTGTAGGTACTATGTTTTGTCTAAGGAGATACGTGATAGTGCTTTTTATTATAATAAAAACGCAATAGCTTGGATATTGTTCCCGATACCAGTAGGCTACAATTTTTTTTGTATATTTGAATGTTTTTTTTTTTTAAATAGAGATAAAAGTAAAATATTAAACAGTATGTACCTATGTAAATGAATAAACTAATTATTACTACTAATATAATGATTAGGTACTATGTTTGTATTCCTTTCCTTTACAATGTGCGCTGTATTTATAAGTATCGAAAAAAAGTGAAAACTTTAATGTACCTATACTTAAATAGGTATGTATCCAAAATACCTAGGTACGCTAAAGAAACTGGCATAAATATCCAATTAAGACTTTAATCTAAATGTCGAAAGATATACGTCCTTAATTGATGTGTGAATTATTTAAATTGGCAGACATTGTTTTACTCATATTTTATGGCCGTTCTCTCTCAATGTTTATATTTGGATCTAGATTCTGGATCTACAGGTGTGAAATGTGACTAATATATTGTTAAACAGAATTGGAGATAAGTGGTTTTGGACATGCAACATGTAAGGATCAAAATGACGTAAGTGAAGGTTTTTACTATTCTGAATGCCACTATTAATTTAAGCGCTCAAAGTTTTATAATTAAGGTCAATGGTAGCAGTAAATGAAGCTATAAATTAAATCGTGATTTAATTTTGTTTATGCTTAGAAATAAACAAGTAGGTATAAAGATTAAAATTGAGTTGTTTTTAATTTGATCATTTTGAAATAAGCTGCATGACAGGATTCGTGATCGAGTTTTTGAAGGATTTATATATCTACAAATTAATCTGAAACATTACCAGTTCATATAACTAACTAGTTAGTAGATTCCATTGCAATTGTAAGTGCGAACTTAGAAATAACGAGAATTAAAACTCTTAGCCGGTTTATTAATTTGTGATCATAGTAGGCGTAGGCATAACAAAAAAGAAAACACAAATTGTCGTATTAACAGAAATAATTTAAATAAGTATTTCGTGTTCCTCTCAGCTCATGAGTAATTGAGGTTGAGTACTAATATCATGAGTACCTATGCATAAAAATAACTAGTTCACCATCCTTCAGAGTACGCCATATTGAGTGACCAAAAAGTCGTTACTTATCTGAGACCATGCCGCTATTGTCATCCAAACGAATCATGAATGCCAAATTTTAGCTAAGAACCGGAAATTAGATTAAATATAACTTCTTAGATTTTGTTACGTAGTTAGTTAGTGTTTGGTGTAGCTGACAAAAGAGTCCTCATAGGAAGAAAAATGGATATTATTTCTAATTGGTGAAGTATATGTATAATGTGAAATGCAATCCTTTTTTGTCTGATTTTAACAATTTGGGCAGGACTATCCCAGTCATACCTAAATTACTCTTTGGTCCATAGCCCAGATTCATCAGTCATCATCATCAACTTAGCCTTTTTCTAACTATGTTGGGGTCGGCTTCCAGTCTTACCGGATACAGCTGAAAACCAGTATTTTACTTGGAACGTCTGCCTATCTGACCCATGTATAACCCAGCAAAAACTGTGTAATACGATACTCCTATATAGGTAAGACTTGTTGTTAGATTTTCGATCCATCAAATACCTGTAAGCACTGTCAAAGACCTACAACAACAGCCGGGGACAACGGTTTAACATGTTTTACGAGGCACGGAGTAATCTTTGATATTATGTAAGAGGTAGTCAGCCAACCACAAACAAACCTAACACGACCTAAACAGCATCCTTACTAATATTATAAAAGCGAAAGTGAGTTTGTTTGTTTGTTACCTCTTCACGCTTTAATGGCTAAACCGTTTGTGATGAATTTTGGTACATAGATAGTTGGGAACCAGGAGACGGACATAGGCTAATTTTTATTTAAAAAAGTGGGATGTGAGGGAGAAGAAAATGGAAAACTTAGCGTTGCTATTACAAATCAATAAGGCGCAAGGGGAACTGTGTTACCCCAAAGTCGTGGGCGAAAGCTAGTTTATTATTTAACCAAGAACTCTTCTAGCTCCACTAGTATCACAGCCAAATCCAACAAAGACCCACAACTCATATCCAAAAAGACCAATCGTATTAGCAATTTAACTGCATAGTAGCTGCAATGCAAATGCCAGGAAGCTAGAGGTTACAGCTAATTTTATTCACCACCCTTAGCGTTCTAATTCATCCCCTATTTACATGCTGAGAATGCAGGTTCAGGTGTAAACGTGAGCGGGTCTATGAATATGTGCGATTTGTCTGTGAAATACAAATCAATTTATTTATTAACTAGCTTTTGCCCACGGCTTTGCTGGCGTTGAAGTCGGGGTAACACAGTTCCCTTTCCTGATTTGCAGGAACCTGCAACCTGTAGTTTTTGCTCTTGAGCCTTATTGATTGTAATATCAATGCTAAGTTTTCCCTCATTTCTCTCTTTAAAAAAATATATAAATGTCCTATGTCCGTCTCCAGGGTCTCAACTATCTCTGTAGCAAAATTCATTAAAATCGGTTTAGCTGTACTCCGCCGAAACAACTTGACCGATTTTTATGAAATTTTTATTTTTGGTAGGGCTGAGAAAGAAAGTGATAGGTAAGGGTGGGCACAACTATTTAAATATGTATAAGTAAATAAATATTAATAAAAGTTGATTTGTGTACACTTCATAAACTCAGGAACTACTGAATAGAATTGAAAATGTATTTTAGTTTGGTAACATAACGCTACGATACTGGATCTTAAAAGAGACTAGGACCTCTGAGTTTGTTTTGAGTGTTTCCTCTCAGAGTTTTCGGCTTCATCTAGTTCAAAAATAAAAATAAACGACGTCTAAAAGTTTTTGTAAAAACTTACTTGCAAAATAAACATCAGTTATCATTATATAAAGGACCTAAGGCGCGGGTTAAATCGCTAAGCACTATAGGCTTTTTTTTAAATCCTGGTTCTATTATTTTACGGTTTCCTGAGGATATCGTCCTCTACCATATTAAAAAAATATAAAAAAAGAAGAAAAATACATTGTGTATAAAATGATTGTTCTAAGATCGACAAGGAAATAAATTACACACAGGCGCATTACCTAGTTCAAATCTAGAACTTATGGAATGAAATCCAGACCTACCAACTTTGTCTAAGAAGTTTCGCCAATGAATTTAAAATATTCTCTATACGTGCGAACGGTATAAATAAGTGCGATTGGTATAAATCAGTGGGAGCGCATGCGCAGAACGCACTAGCCACTCAATTAAGTGCCGGGATTTCAATTAAAACGCCTAACTGAATTTACGACTTTTCTAATTTATTGTAGGTACACTTTTGTTAGGATGAACTTTACCCAGTTATTGAGTAGTAGATACGGGTAATTTATTTTTATTAAAAAAAATATTTGACAAAAGGCCAAATAATTGTCTGCAGTCAATACAATACAATCAATCAAGTCTTTGTTTTATAAACAAATTTTAAATAAACAAGCTTAACTTCTATTTTTATCAATAAAGTAATTAATAACTCAATATAACTTTGCCAGATGTGAAAGTAAATTACAAGGTGCAGGCTCAATTAGTTTATCTATATTCTCCTTAGAGCTTTCAATACATCATTAAACTAAATATAATATTGAAATAAAGGTATTAGGTACATACAAACTGGTACATAACGGCTACTTGTATATTGCACTGCTGACCAATCATAATCATTATGTGTTAAAGCAATTAGGTAAGTAGCTGGCACTTACATGTTCCGCACAAACCGGCCGGTAGGTACGCAAAACGCTGGGCATGTCTTGTGCACGTCTTGTGCACTTTGCATAAACACCGCCACGCCCATCAAATGTCACTTGTACCCAGTAAATAAGGTTTTCAGCGAGCTTTAATAAATGGTAATTTTTAAAATATAGCCCCCGACGTCCTTCATATTATCTGTTCTCGGAGTGTATGAATATTAAATTTATTTGCCGGCACGCAATATCGTGAGAAAGGGTAGGTATATAATTATGCTCAAGTATCGAAATTAATTATATACCCAGTTTTAATATCTACATATAGCCAACTGAACGCAGTGATGAACAACCAATTACACGATCTACTAAAATAACTATTTAAAAAAAAAACTAATTAAGATAAAAATACTTAGGTATAATTACTAGGCATTCCTTCGGCACGCGTATAATGAACTGAGTTATATTTTACAGAAGCCAAAGATTAAAAGGGGAATCACAACAAATACTGTCTTCAGAATTATCTACAAAGACTTATGCGTTAGAAATAAAACGAGTTCCAAACGAATAGCTACCAATAAACGATCCAATAAAAATACCATAACAACACATAATTCAGTCATCAAACTAAATTACGTCCAAATAATTTGGCCGTAGAAGCTCACAATCAGAGCTGGTTACAACTAGTTTTATGGGGAGTCGGGGTACCGTCGTAAACTAATAAAATAAAAGTTGGAAGCGCGAACAAACCAATAGATAATGAACTTTTATTGGTCAGTTTTACAGCTCTCCCCGAGTGATTGTAAAGTGAATAATTGTACGCTACGTCGTTAGCTGGAGTAACAGAGTTGCAGTTACTTACTTACATGCAGCCGCCCCTCCAAAGTATGGGCAGGCCGTTCTATTGTTTGTTGTTAACAAAACTCTGATTGGCAAGTGCGAAAATGAGTGGGAGCAATAATTCATTCAAGGTGTTTACGTTAAGTAAACAGTAGGTTAATTGGAGTTTACCGTTTAAAACCTGTGCAGCACGCGATGAAAACTGCACCTCTATTTCGTTTTTTTTTTCTATTAGTTCGATTGTTTTTGTTTTCAACACGTTACTAATCAACAATGGCATGATAAACGACTATAAAAACGTGGGACCACCAATCATAATTCATGTAAAACACTTGTAACTATCGATTGCACCAATTATTGTAAAGTGACTATTAACCAGGCCTTGGGTACAGATAGCGGCATATTTATTGCGTCTAGTGTGTTCCTAGCTTTATAGCTATATCCGTAGCAATTAATAACTGTTGTGGTAAGCGAACATTTCGTATGTGTCGTAAATTTTGAATTGGTCTCGTTATTTTATAGGGGTTAAACTCGATTAACGGGGGGTAGGTTTATTGTATGTAGCGGAGATTATCGCTGTTACATACAGGCATACATGTTATTGTCCGGACAAACGGCTGCTTGTGTCTTAGTAGGCTTAGCGTTGAGACATGGCATGGAGTATCCTCGAAATACTAGTTCTATGTTACTTAGTTTATTAAGGGAATTACGTGCAGAAGGTATTGTTCTAGGCATACAAACTTTTCGGAGACACTATCTAATAAACTACCAATTGCATTTTTCGAGGCTACACTACCGTGGCGCAAAAAAAAATCTTCTGAAACGTCTCTATACCAAGATAAACAAGAATCCTATATTCTAGTTCAGGTCATGGTCTACTGACGCGTCGGAATTTCAATGAAATCCGTTCAGCCGTTAAAGAGGAAAAACGTTAAAGACAGACAGCTAGTTTCATGATGCACACCAATGAGCGGTAAGACTCTATTATATATCACTATTCTATGCTCTTAAATCAACTGTCCAGCCATTTACTAACTATGTTGAGGTTGTCTTCCAGTCTAACTGAATCCATCTGCATTCCAGTATTCTACACAGAACGATTGCCTTTCTGAACTCCAATATCAAGTTATTTTATGCTCTATATCGCTCTGACAATGGATTCAAAGTCCAAACATATCCATATTAGACTCGCTACTGATTGACTACATAAAGCATCGCTTAGAAGGGTCAATTTTATTTAAATTCTATTGAAATTGACCTATAAGGTGGCGTGAAATGTAGACAATATCTACTTACTTACTTCACTTACTGCAACTTAAGGGACACGATCAGCCTACTATGCAATGAATATCGTGTGAAATATTTCTTAAAGATTAGTTTTAGTTCAGCTAAAAGTGCCTATAACGATTGAATATCCACTGTAACATAGAATGCTCGTAGAAAGTACACTGTACTTCTTGAATTTTTTCTAGTGTGGATTTAAAAGTATGTTTTTGTCGTAAAGAAAGAAAGAAAGAAAGGGAGACCTTACAACAGATGGGAGTACGAAATCAAACGCACAGCAGATCAAAACTGAATGCCGACAACGCAAATTAGAGGAAACTTTGGAGGAGGCCTTTTACCTGCAGAGGGGTTCCTACAGAACAATTCCACTACAATATTAACATATCAAAAAATGTCTTAAAAACTGTAACTATTAATTATGTATTAAACAAAAACTAATTAACTTTGTGAACTAGCATTTTCTGTAAGAAATAAAAAGCTTTTTTTAACTTTTGTTTGTCGTAATACGTCATCATCATTCTCCTGTCTTGCTACCCTACCATGACGTCTTAAATCAGAACTTATTCCATAGAGGGAAAGAGACAGAACTATACAGGGTGTTTAGCACCATCTCTTTCTCACACAGGAATAAGAACTGCCATAAGATGTCATGGTAAACCTAATGATCCCAATTTATTTTGGAGTCGGCCCAGCATGTTGTGTTCATCTAAACTTCGCTATTACTCTTCATAAACATTATTATTTTATTTCAAAAACCCAGCTTTAATAAGAAAAATGATGTATCCACCTACACTATGTAAACTGAACTTAACAAAAACAAACATGATACCTAAATAAATACGAGGTAAGTTCAGGCATGTTCCCAGAGAAACAGTGAGGTTAGTCGCACAGTTAAAGGAGTCGTGTAGAGGACAGGCCAGGTCGGGTGAACGATACTATCGAATCACGAACCCTACCTGGGATAGGGTTGAGCGGGACTCGGGTCGACCGCGAGTGTCCCGGACGGTTTTTTGGGGTTATTTTTTGTTTGTGTCTTGAACTGCGTGAAGTTTTGAGAAGACTGCGTGCTTACTATCTATCGGGAGTCCTGTTTGTGATAGAAATATATGTTTTATTATCGGATTCTAAGATTTTCAGGATTTCAGCGAGTTTTTTATGTGTCACCATGGTGAAGCTTTCCTAAATGTCGCATGTTTTACAAACATTTTGAAAACCTAATAATTTGTTATTTGATACAGAAAGCGGAACTTCTGGAAATGGCTCTAATTATACAATTAGGAGGTTCTTTTCTCTGGAGCCCTGACTGCCGGTAGTTTGGACCCTGTTCCCGATACCGGACTAATATTTTAAAATGTTTTTTGATCAATGTATTTTTGTCTAAGAACTATGTACAAAAAGGAATAAATGGAATAAAAATTGTTATTATATAATGTAGCATCAAGTAGCATGACAGGCATTAATAAATCACGATTGCTTTCGAACCGTTTCGTTATTCTACAATGATTTTATTTTTTGTTTATTCATTTCAATACAAATAATTTTACGTTTTGAAATATTTTAGAAAATAATAAATTTATAATATAAAAATGACTTTTATTATTGTAGTAATCTCTGATGTAAAGTTACTTTGGCTAAGCTTTCAGGAAAGTTCCAAAGAACACAATATTAGTACCCAATTATAATGATGTGTTTATCAAATAATCTGCTGTTGTTGATAAAATAAAATAAAAATAGCCATTATTTACTCTGTCGTTCTCATTACATTTCCTTGATAATATAACCTCCATATAATTAGTATCGCAACATAAGCCTCCTAAATTTCCCTCCACGTATTCCTATCCCAAGCAGTTCCTCCCATTTTTCCTCTAGATGTTGATGAAGACACAAGCAAATGGTTCCTAAACCATAATTGATCGATCCTCACTTGAATAAAGCTTCAAAACTCTTCTAAAGTCGACAACCCTAAGTCCTAGATGCATGTTGCTACACATATGTCTGTATGTATAGTAGATGCGACATTTAAGGAAATCAAAGGACCAATACTTACTTTGTTTTACTTTAAGTCCTTTAGAACAACGGTACTGCTATTTTTCTACACGAACTCACCATGTAGATTCTTAGTAATTTTATACCTTGGCCTCTGAATCATTTGATTGTATTATTACTCAAAATTGTAATAAAGAGATTGTATACTTAAGGAATTTTGAAAAACATAGGCAAGAATTTGAGTATTTAGATTGTTTATTTAAAAATAATTAAAAATACAAATTACACCTAAAATCTAAGCTAAAAGCTATTCATCGTATACATGTGTATGAAAAACTACATAACTATTTAACTTAACATAATTAAATTAAACGTTAACTTATAGTGACTAAAATTCTTTTATATTCGCACTTAATCAAATCACTATACAAACAAAAGAACACCTACAAATAAAATAAATTGAAACTTTCAAGTCTATAATCTCCCACAAAAAGTTCATTCTTAAGAAACCTGCCTGACATGAAGCAGACGAATGCAGGAGCTACTAGTAACACATAAGAGATCACATCAGCTGCCCACTTATGTACCTACCAAGTTACCAACGGATACATAAATGTACAGTGAGCAAAAGGGTTTTGTGTACAAGTAAAATTGTTCGTATTTCTATCACTTTACCACACCTGTAGGTTAGGGAGAATTTCGAACCTACATTTACAAGTCCTGATTTTTTTATTATTATTAGATATATTATGAATAAATAAATTCATTAGTGACCGTACAAATGTCACATAGACTAAAAAAGTGACATAGGAGGTGGATACTCAACGGACATCGTTTAAAAGTAAGAAGTTGCAAGTTAATTGCCCATTCACAGATGAATTTGTTTGTCAGTACCTACGGGTAGTCGGGTACCCATGAATTTATTTATGGAAACAACGGCTCTTTAGCCTTCGCATGACAAACGAGTCTACCCATAAAAATTGCAATATTTTAATAAGGTATCTTCAGTGAATAATAATTAATTATCATAAATATAAAAACGTCAGTAAGTACTGATTAATTAATTTGTATAAATTATTCGGGTAGTTTTCGTTGTTTACTTGGTATGTTTTTTAATTATTTATCATAAAAGTTTTTATTATAGGTTGTCAATTATATGTGCTTTACCCACGTATATAAATAGGGTAGGTACTTACATATTTGCTGATGTATTTATTGAAGTACCTTACAGTTCTTTATATACACATTTTAAACTTACTATCCATATTTTTATGTAAAATTTAGATGTATGTGCATGTTTTTTCAAACATCAATATAAAAGCGATTGTTGCTATTTCCTATCTCTAAACGGTTGACAAGCTTCACAACACATAAATTAAACCAACAATATTTAACAAGTACGTGTGAATGCAGGTATCCCACAAGTTGTCAACAGAAAATATTACGAAAAAAATGCCTTACTCTATAATTCAAATGCCGACCACATAATAAAACAACAAGTTAGTTGATTTATCATCCAATAAAAACATCTTGTCGAGTTATTGACTGATTAAATTGACTTACGGCCTGCAAATGGCTGAAAAACTTGCATATTATACATAAGTAAGCCTTTAAAAAATATACATGACTTCGTTAAGGACACGGGAGGCATGCCCATGTGCTGAAATGAGCGAATTATCGACAAATACATACTCTTTTTATCGATACATCTGCCATTTATGATGTTTATAATTTACGAAGGCATGTTTTAATTAAGTGAGAAACATTGCATTGAAGTAGTCATTATTCTTAATTGAAAACGCACACAGCTATCGAGCTTAGCGAAGGAACTCCTATTTCGCTCCGGGCTATACAAAGACTCGGAAAAAATACATTCCACCTGACTTAAAAGTGAAAACGTTCAGACAATGTTAAAAATACAGCTCAACGTGTCCATAAATATTCATAAACCTGTATTATACTAACTCGCACATTACTGGCTCTTATAAAACATAAATAAGTTATTATATTATCAAATTATTGTTCCACAAAATAAAGTTCCGACCGGTATGCCCCAGTAAAATTGAGATGTTCAAAATTCGGGCCGCGATACGTCCATGTCCAATAATTTTTCGTATCGGCTAAATAATTATCTGTTATCGTCGATTTGGCAGGCCAGGTCGAGGACCGCAAACATGGCCGACCGAGCAACGGCAGCAACATAATATATCAGGGAAAAAACAATTTACTTTGTAGATAGATTTTTTGAATCATGATTTAAAACACGTTTCCATTATTCAATACAAACAAGAATAATGTTTGAAACCTATAAAGATTAATTCCTGGAGTTTTTGCGTCAAATACTTCCACACAACTCCACCTCTTTATATAATACAAACACGCAACGACAAAGTTGTTAGTTTGTAAAATGCCTTATAATCTTTCACCATATCGCAGGGAGCTTAAACCGCAGGTTAGTACCTACGTGATCTAGTTTTTTCCCACTTGGAGTCTTAAGAAATGAGATTTAAATCCTGATTTAACGAGTTGACACGTACATATAATGCTATTCAGCATTTTTCAACATGAATAGCACATCCAAATAGGTAGAAAGATATTCGTGAGTTTTTCTTTTGCGGGCTGTACGTGGAGCGAGCTTCGGAATTCAGTTTTTAGCGTCCGCTTGGCTCTTCAGTCGCCATATTCGGCGTCCGAGATGAAACGGACTATAGTCAATTTAATTAATAGTTCCCACCGCTCACTATCCGCCGTAAAGCTGATGAAGTCATTATGCATGCTTACGAAATATTAAGACCTCGACAAGTCAAGATAGTCTTTATTAATTTTTTTGACACCTAATTATTGTATATTGCGGCAGTCGTTATTTTAGTGTTAATTATGACAGGAAGTGGCCGTTAACAATCGGTCAACATGTAGGATGCCATTAAATTCATTACCAGGGGAGCAGTGAATTATCTTTAATTGTTTCGATCGGTCGCAGGTACACTTAAAGCGGGTGTTATTACGACATTCTACATGGTCGGCGTGGAGACAGTCGGGAACATCAAAAGGTGCAACGGACTTAGTAAATTAAAACATTGCAAAACAGCTATACCGTAGAAGTCGCGCTTGGGCGACTTCAAAAATGGCATCGCGCGTCGACTGGTGACGACGAGTAAGTTTTTCGCGACCGTCTCCACTCGATAAATAATGGCGGTGACTTTGACAAAAACTCACCTAGTCCTGTTCGGTGGCCGGCGGCGCGCGCTCCCCGCGCTTGCCCCGCAGCTGCCCCGCTCGTCCCGCTCACCCCGCGCCCTCGCCCCGCACTCGCCCTGAAGCTTTTTCTGCCCATTCCACGGCGCCGGCGCAATCGCGAACCGCTCACTTCCATCATTACAGACGTTACCCTAACTATTTACACCGCTACTGGCTAAATAATAACTACTTATATTTATGGCAATTTGTTTAACTTCACCGACTATTAAAACTGCAGGAACACGATCACGTTTACACTATACTTATGCGAGAGTATTGAAGGATTAGATGGCGCGGAAGGTTATTCTGTTCACACTGTCCGTATATCGATAGCGGATAATTAATTTAACTTACGACTCTTTATTTACTTAGCTTTAAGGGTACGAGACCGGGTCTCTTTGGTAGGCATATTAAATTTGTACAATGTAATATAGTTCGTGTCGCCGACGCTGCCGAGCAGGGAGCGCTACGATCGCACATAAAGTAAAACGCACTACGATACACCTACACTATGTTACACGGAAGAGATTTCTACAAATTGCACTGGTTTCCAAACGCGAACATCTTCGACGATTACGCGGATTAAAATATAAATGTATATAAAAATCAATAAATCAACAAAAACAAAACCCGAAACACAAAAATAATACGACCCGTTTCTAGTCTAGCATTCAACAGTTTATTGTTCCATCATTCGTTTTGAGAAAACATTGTGTCTAGTTAAAAATTAATTTAAAAATAATCACAACAACCGAACAACACTTAAATAACGAGAAAATAATTACAAACAATTTACAAAAAAAAAACCACAAAGCTATGGAGTGTTCGGCGGACTGCGATAGTATCACTGGACAAGGCTTTGCGCGCGCGCATGCTTAGTGTTCGGGATGGCCTTGCGCAGCGGCCGCGGCCGCCGCCGCTGCCGCCGCCGCTTTCTGTGCTTGCGCCTGCTTCTCCTGCTCATTCAACTCCTTTATAGCCTGAATCTCTTTCTTTAACTTCATCCTTCGATTCTGGAACCATATTTTGATTTGTCTCTCCGTCAAACAGAGAGCGTGCGCCATTTCTATGCGTCTCCTCCGTGTGAGGTAGTGATTCGTGTGGAACTCTTTCTCTAACTCTAGTGTTTGATATCTAGTGTACGTTTGTCTTCCTCGTCTTCTCAAGCCGTTTGCTCCTGCAACAATAAAGAAAAAGTTTCATTAATGACCAATAATATTTTAAATCAAGGACCATAAACGTAATGGACCTTTGGAAAAAAACGTTTGTGCATTGAACCGGCGGATCTGCTTTCAGCGACGCGTTTGAATGTTGAATGGGATTGGTTGTCTCACGCAGCTTAGTTCAAATGACGTTACAATTGGCGGTAACGACAGCTTCATTTCGTTTAAACGTCGATATTGATATATGCGCAAGGGCAGCCTTTGAGAGCCACCGACCGGGAATTAAGACTGGTTGCAAACTTGATTAAGAAACATAAACACGTGTGGGCGAAGATGCAAAATTGTTGAGTTTCAGATGCAATATAAATGCAGATGCAGGTACATAAATAAGAACAAGAAATTCGAGAAACATACTAAGCGAAATTTCCGTTTTCTATCTTTGATTCAGTAGGATGTATAGATTGAAAATACAACGTGATAAATCAATATTGAACTTTAATCGCGACGAATCGGAATGTCTTACAACTGCGGACCGAAAACTCGATTCGCGACAGAATAACTGAATAAGGGGCCAAAAACCGTGCCTTGAGAAAATTCGACTGATTTCAGGGCTGCTCTACATTTTTTAAAATATTCTGATTGATTGAGGATATTTTGTGGCTTTATCTTCTTAACTTAACTTCGTAAGGGTTATAACGGGGTCCGGGGTTGCAGGTTGTTCGAAAGAGATACCGCGACCCCGGAACACAAAGGGCAATAAAGTCTGACAAATCCTTTTCTGGTCCGCCCAGAGTAAGAAAAGTGATTTGATGATTTTATTACGGACCTGCCACCTTAATATACCCATAAGAATGATGAAATTTCTATGATAATCAAAAATAAAGTCGTCATTTTCATTCGGTATTAACACCTACACAGAAACATTTTTCAAGATTAACCTGTCCAGTTCACCAGATATTTTCATTACAATTCAATATTGAGTAATGACATTCCACAAAATCCTACTTTAACACCAGCAGGATCTAGAAATATTAATAACATCGCGATTTATTACAAATATATATTAATATTAAAATGGCAGCCCTGTTGAAGCGGTTATTCGAAGGCTTTCATTGCATGCCGGGACTTGCGTGCTCCCCAACATTATGTATAGGACCGAACGCACGCTGCGATTGCCTTATTTCTTTCTTTTTCGGTGTCCAACTTTCTCAGTAGGTATATAATATATCAGATTAAGACCAATCAGAATGTATCTGAATTTAATTTGGTACTCTTGTACTGAACTCGACCTAGTTGATGTTATCATTTTTGAGAAATGAGCATTCAAGTGATAAGTGAAAAGATCGAAATTTAGATTCGATCGAATGTCTTCTGATTTTTGTTAAAATTGGCTTAAACAGTCGGTGATTTTCATTTGATGAATGTGGAGTTTTCCTTTGACAATTTAGAGACAAGAAAGCTGCAGGCAACGAATTTGTGCAGCTTGATTCCGCGGTTTTAGACGGCCGACATTGTTTTAGGACACAAAAATCTATTGATATTTATATTGTGTACGTTGGATTGTGTTTGGAATCATATGAAGGAGCATGGAGTAAATGATTCTGTGACGTCTGAGAGCGGAGAATGGAAGGATAGATGGGACAAGAGCAGGAAAATTAATGATGATTAATATGGTGTGCATATTAAAGAATACTCTATATATCGATAGGTAGATAGAATATTGTACATGATGCAATTTACAAGAATACCAGTATATAACTTATAAAAAGGGAGAAACAATGGGCAGTCTTACCGCTAAAAGAGATCTTTTCAAGACAACCTTTGGATATAAAGGAAATATACCTATCCATCTATAACTAGATGTAACATTACGCTGCTAAGTAATTGCACTCTCCATACTTTCTTACTTAATGACCGCCGACCTATCAGACACTATTTGAATACAGGCGAACACACATGAATCATAACTAAATACATGTCATAATCAAACTACATAACCGATAAAACCACTTGAACAAGCACATTGCCCGGTGACTGTTACATTCAAAATAAAACCAAGATTCATCTGTACTTCTCACAGCATAAAAGGGTACGCGAACCAATTTAATGGCTTAATTATCTCAAGTAGTGAGATCGGAGGCTGCGTAAGGACCAAGCGGCTCTTTTCATACATCCTTATCTATCCTCTTAAATGTACGGAGTATGGTTTAATCGGAATCGTGAGAAAGCGAGGAAAACATGCCTATTGTTGATGTAAGCGCAAGTAAATGTTGATGGCACTGTTGATGCTTAGCTGCTTGGATATTGGGGGCTGATAATGTCAATTGATTTTTAAGTCACGATGTGAAAGGAGTATTTGGAATTGTAATTGTATCTTAATGGTAAATGATTATAATAAAATACAGAAGTATCGAATGATATTAGAATGTTAGTGTGCTGAAGGTATAAGCTATTAAAGGTTACGGCAAACTTCGACCTTATTATTTAAAAATTAAAGCAGATATCGTGTCTGTTTTCAAGAACTATGACTTGACTGTGTGAAGGAAAGAGGAATAAAAGAATAAAAAAAAGAAGAGATGCTTCACCAACACCACTGTTACCTATCCCACCCATCCCTTGCTAGAGCCAGCCCGCGCCGCTGAGCCAGTGAGTTCAAATCAGTCTCCAATTAATATCACTCAGATCCAACCAGTCCCTTTACTGTCCTCCCTCAGAGACACCCTAAACCGAGGCTCGTACCCCACAGGTGCCCTTTTGTATTTTTTTTGCCCTGGCTGGAGGTCTTGATTTTTAAGGCATCCACAGAAATCGCCCTGTTAAGCAGACGAAAACCTCCTAGGTTGAACTGCGAGATGCAATTAAAGAAGAAAATCGGTGACACCAAATAGTTTGTGATAACGGCAGGAGAATGATGATGTTGTCAGTTCTTATGTATCAAGACTTCTAGAACAATCTTAACCTTTAGGTTAAAAAAATAATGCACATCCAACTGCACTTGTTTCTAAACTAAAGAAAATTATGGCACAAGTAAGTGTCTAAGACCAAAACCTTTCCTTCCTCCAATTCCCCCCCTTACCGAGTTAAGTGCAACCTTTTTAATAATTAACAAAAATTCTTGTGGCTGCTGTATAGTGGTTAATTGAGTGACGCTAATTACCTAACCCGTAAAAGCCTTCTGGGGGTACCACGTGAATTGTGAGGCCATTCCTTATGTACGAGTTATTTACAGGATTAACTGTAAATCGTTGTTTATTTCCTACGACTGCTGGTAATTAATTGAATGAGAAACATATTTTTTTTCAGGGTTTTTTATTAACGGTTTGGAAAAAGTATTATGGCATTAGATTTTATTAGACGTAATCAAAAGGTTTAATTAATTAAAATAAATTCTGACCGGTATACCTAAGCAAAATGCGAGTTACATCCCTACATTCTAAATCGTCAATTTTAGTAAAGATCAATAGCTACTATGCATTTCAAGATGACAAGCAAAAATAGACTTAATGGAGACTTAAAATTGAGCTGGTAACATCTAGGAATTCATCTGAGAGTTTCCTATGTAAAGTCTAAGGTGAACTAAGTTAAATGCAAAATTCCTTGAACACAATGGGCCAGCTATCTGTAGAATGAAAGATATAAGAAGAGATTCTGTGTAGTGTTTGCTAAGCAGACAATCGCAACATCTTTTCTGTGGCTACCTAACCACTAGATACATGATTGCTTAGAACGATACTGCTTTAAGGTTTATTTTGCTTTATCTTTATTTATTTATTCTAGAATGTTCCTTTAGCATACAGGTATTAGGGTATTTAGGTATACAGAAGCAGAAGTGACCATAATTTCTTCAAAAATATTATCTTTAAATGCGAATTGTCATAACTTTGTATTGATAGCCTTCATAGACAGACAAATAGTGCAGTCTTTTTTTGCCAGAATGATGCAGAATAAAAATAAATAAACTGCTTTGTTTTAACATATTGTTACAGACAACATTATTCTCTGTAGCTTCTATAAATTTATACAGGGTCTTTTAAATCAAGAAATTCTAAGAGCAATATTTTGAATAAATATAAATATTTTGAAGTAGATAAATACTCGTAAATAAATAACACTGTACAAACATTCACTGTTTTGATTAAACCAAAAAATATTCAACATGACGAATGCACCAGAGCACTGATAAGCAAATGCATTAAGAGTATTAAGACTCATTACTCGAAGCAGATCAGGCTTGTATGTAAATTCGGAGCTTTCTCTCTGAATATATGTATTTGTTTATATTGTATGTACAAACGTCAATGTTTCGAATGAAGGTCAATTTGGAAGCCACGATACACGGTTGATATAAGGCTTAAGATTATTTTCAGACAGTATCTGGCAATATAGAAGTCAGGATGTATAAAAGAGTTTTCATTTAAAATAAATATTATTTTTTCGCAGGAAACCCAATTCATTCGTCCGAAAACGGACTTTTCTCTCCTAAACAATCCAATGAGAGAAGCCCTACACAAAAAGTATGTAATTTACGGCCATAAATACGTCACCTAAGTAAATAAACAAGACATAATCTGCGGAAATCTATGTTGTTTTACTTCTCCCCTCGGAAAAAAAAAACACAAAAACATCACAGTCATCGCACGTGTGCCAACTAATTAGGGCTACCATAATTCCAGTGTCAATTTTCGCCTTGTAAATTCTCCTCAAAATCCGGAGTACGCCGTAAAAGCAATAAACATGACACAAATGGCTTCATTAAAGCAAAAGGCGGAGTTTGTGGCCTAGCAAAAAATGAGTGTAGTGTCACACACAAGCCTTAATAGGTATATAATGACGGGACGTTTCCGTTATGCACAAATCTGAAAAATATCATCTGTGCAAACGCATTACGTTTTCCGGAACGCGGGGCGGGACACTAGCCGACCCCAATGGCTTCAGCTTATGCTCACGAGGTAAATAAAAAATGGACCTACCAGAATTTTACTCATTATGGAGCATATTTAAGCACCGTTACCCGAAACTGCCAATTAAAGCTCGGTAACCATAAAAAAGAGTGATGAAATTTGAGGTTTCAAGCAAAATAACCAACATTGAAGGCACAAAATGAATGTACAAACGACAATAATAAAGCTATAACTGTGTGATCTCAATCCGATCTTGATTGCATCCGAGAGTGGCCCGGGGCGGTCGATTCAAAAACAGGTTAAACGAATTTGTGTTTGGAAAGGCGCACCGCATTAAAAACGCAACATTTTTCGTTGAAAAACAACCAGAGAAAATTACAATATAATCTGACTCCCAAAAATTCAAGTTCAAAAGCAAAAAGACAATAAACGCTTTCAAGGAAATCGACTCGTAACCGTTCCCAAGATTCCCTCCTTACAAGTGTCGGGCACAACCCGTTCTGCAACACGTGTCGCAAACAAAAGAAACTTGTCCAAGTTGCCCCCTTCTCCCCATCGGGCGACAAAAGGATTGCGCAAGTTATATTAGTCGTAAAGAATTTCGGACTAAGATCTATAAGGTTGTAAACCGCTCGTAACTCACAATGGTTCCACAGTTGCGGAGGACATTCGCAACAACTGTTGTTTGCTTCGATGTTTTAATTGTTCCTAATTCGTAAAACTTTTCAGCGTGATTTACTAGTTGTTGTTGTAGCAGATTGGTCGCTTTTGAGTATTTTTTCCGATACCGGCGAACATGTGGCGCGCGGTTGACAACGCGGGAAGCGGTTATTTACACTTGTGGGATCGTAAACGGTTTTTAATGACAAAAACAATAGCTTTTAACTTTTTTTTTAGTTTCGAACGTAACTGTAAAGGGTGTTTTATAGTTTCAGCCAAGACGGATGGGTTCATGATGGAACGGGACCATTGTTTAGCATATTTCAATGGAAGGGCGACATTAAAACGGATCACGTCGGCGGGTATGCCCACGCGCACAATTTTCTTCGATAAAATTATGTAAAGTAGATATTTGCGCTCGAAGTCTAATGAGTCAAATTAAGATAACATGGTATGTTCGACTACGCATAACATGTTCTACTAGTCAATAAATGTGTCTAGGACTTGTCGAGACGAGGCCGGGTTGCCTGAGACACTCTGGCCCTATTACATAAACAGAACCTATATAATTTTTACTTTATTACAGTCTGTCTAAGTCGCATAATTGCTGCTTTATTATGTTTTAATAATAGACATGCGATGTACTCAAAGTTTAAGACCGCAATAAAGCTCTGAAAATCGATGGGTGGGACATGTGTAAATATGTAGCTATATTTTTGATGAAGGCTTTGCATATAAGTGCTATTTGCATATAGGTAGGCAATATACAGCCATTATCTTTACACATTCCACTTAAAAAGCTTTAAAATAAAAATCAGCTTATCACTATAATTTTTCAATAATTTTATAATATGCATCCGTGCTCCAAATATATAGCTATCTACATATTTTCTGTTATAACTTACACGTATTTCAGAATACCAAGACGCCATAATGGATGCACAACCCAAAAACGTGTTCAATGCTCTTTTTTAATACATTATCATTACCCGAGATCGGGGCGATTTTAAATAATCGCGACCGTTTATTTTAGTGAATTTCCTTATTACATATTCCCAGCCAACGGGCTCAACGAAACATAATCACTCAAATTGGTGACTTGAAACGCAAATTACAAAATTGATACGAGAAAAATGTTTTGGCAATGGTGGGGAGATTGTGGAGATTCGTAACTGTATATGTGTGGGCATGTGTGCGCATTTGCGTATGTAGATTGTAGAGGACGTACCGTGGATCCCACCTGGGTGGTCTCAGAACCAAATGACCGATTACCAAGTATATAAACACCGCGCTATAACACATTGGCTGCCGTACTTCTTTATATCTATAGCCAAGTGAATTATTGGTTAAAATAAAAGCTCACATGAATTACTGTATCAATACGCGGTGTAATTAAAGCACTGCTGTAGGGTCCGCAACGCAATTTAATGTGGAATGGTTATTTAGTTAGAGTGTTTTATAACATTGATTTGTTGCTTTAATAGTGTGCATTATTAAGTTACTAAGATCTTAAGTAGATATTGTGGCTCAGAAGAAATAAAAATCGATTACGATTTGTTAAGCGAAACCTCTTTAGAAATAAATAAAATAGTAATGTTTCTTTGAATTTTAAAAATAAAAGTTTTTGTTACATTTATGTAACGAAAACACATTTTTTAAAATTGTGTGTCTGTAATTAAAAAATACTATATGTAATTAAATGTAATTTTGATACCTACAAAATTTGTACGCCGCTATTGGCAAACATGGACGCTTAAAACATCTTTTAATTCAATACCGTGCATGTCTGATTAGTCAGTTTATGTAAACTGACTATCTTTTTTTCTGTCTAGTTATTCCGGCTAATCTCCGAAATGGCTGTACCAATTGTGTTGGGACTTTTACGGGTAGATAGCGCATGTTATAAGGCGTAACATTCATCTTAGAAATAAGTTTAGGGTTCCGTGTATTTCATTACAAATTTCGATTGAAATAGACAAGAAACATTTTTATAATAATTTTACGGGAACGCAAGTCGCGGGCAATAAGCTGGTTGTAAATATAAAAGCTCTAATTCACATTGGCTCGATTCCTAGACAGGGACGACTAAAGAATTAATTCGCTGAATTATTGCCTTAAATTCCCCCGTAAAAGCGGAATAATAAACAGATCCTAACGATGCCAACATCACTGGGTAATTTTAATGTAGTTTCCAAGATGCCGCTGCTTTCCCGCCATCTGCGGTGCCGACTTCCAATCAGCTCACTAGATGTGTATCGACTTGAGAGCTTGCTTGTTATCTCAAAAACACAATATGAATAATACATTAGTGGACGGCGTAAGAGTACGCGCACTCTTAAATTGGCAAAGCTTAATTGACTCAAAGGTTGAAAATGAAACGAACTGAGCCCCTACCGGCAGTACGGCAACTTTTTGTGTAATCAGTACTCGGCGGACCGCATAACGGAATCAATTTAAATCGGTTATGTGAGATTGCATATAAGGGTTGGTAAGGTCATCAAAACCAATTAGTTCATAAAATTTTAATTATTAATCATTGTGGCGAAACTACGGATTGAGATTGGAATTTGCTGTTGCACTGAAGATGTTTTTTTAAAGATGACGGAGCTTTTTGCTTATTGTCCTTATATGTACATATTATATATTTATATATACACGTTTATTCTTTATTAAAGTAGCATAAAACACCTTAAGACTATATTTTTAGTTCATCATTTTACCAATACATGTCACATAATTGCAAAGCTTTTCTATTCTTTTTTTTCTATTCTATATTTAAACAACCTGAGTATTCGAACGTCAATTTAAACCAGCCTGCACTCGGGTTTGCTTAATGGTATACGACCTTCACAGTCTGTACTGTAAATTAAGTTTAAAAATAAGATGTGGAACATTTGAAATTTTCCGACTTTTCGATGGTTAAATACACAGACTATGTATCTTATAAAACATAGCATTTTTCTTCAGTCGATCCTCTACTATATTCTTTCATACTTCATGTATTTTCCTATTTAAATAATGACTATAATTCCATAGAGGAACCATTCCACCACGTTAGGCTTGCAGGTCAATAACCGCTACGTTCCAGCAGTATCTTGCGTATTAACATAACGTTGACAGGCCCTACGCCAGACCGCTTTGGTTAAAAGCTTGACCATTTCCTGTTTGTATGATAACGCAACTTCATTAAATATGACCATTTTATTTAACATAATTATGAAAAGTGGTGTTTCATGGGAATTCTGCGGCCAGAAGGATCAAGATTTTTTCCCAGTACTTGCTTTATGTATAAGCATATATCCGTTATTATATATTAATCTTACAGAAACGCAAAATAATCGTAATAGCGGTATCAAATAAAGTCTTTTTTATCGATAGTTAAATTAATTGGTTACGTTCTTTACATTCTAGATTTAAATTTTAGTTATTAGTTTATATGTTTTGTATGATTGGAAAATAAAAAAAATATATGTGTGCAAATAAGAACAATTTTTTTTTTCGGAGTATCTATGTTGTTGGGGTATAATGCTCAAAAGTCAAGATATTATTTGCTTAGTGATTCCCTTGATAGATTTATTGCTAGCATGTAGGTACTCATATATTTACAATACCAAATATAAATATACGAATGTTTACGTATATATAGGTAGTATATAAGTAACAGAAATGAACTCCTAAACAATTTCGATGTGCTTAGTGAGTATGACATACAAACTACACAAAGGTCAATAAATAGCGTAACTCATGCATATGTATAAGTGTCCAATGGCACCAAGAATTTTCTCAGTAGGTACATTTACAGATTCATTATATATTATGTGCCAATGAGCTACTTTTATTATGTACAAAGTAAATAGCAATCTAAATTCAAAGACAATGCAGGTAAGAACTATATGAACACTAGCAAATCACAGCATCCAAATCAGGAATTAAATAACAAAATGTAATGCAGGTAGATAAAGACCACACACAATCATAAAATCGATTTTTCATCACATTAAACACAACAAACAAATTACCTTTTAACAAGGTACACAGCCTTAAAACCAAAACAACATAATGCAATTAAACTCATAATAATTACAGTACCTAGGTACTAGTAACAGGTTATCTACAATTCCTATTTGCCCTAACTCAGCTATGTTTAATTAGAGGCTGATATCATTTAGTTTTCAATGCGCCGAGCAAATTCTATGTGATTAAACAACTGTGCAGAAAGGGGCGGGTTACAGTACGCCTTAATCAGTTACGGATTCTTGTGCTCTTTTAGACCAAGTTTCAGGACAAGAAATTGGGTGAGAAAAGTTGGAAAAGTTTGAAGCGGTGTCTATGACAATGGTTATACAATTTTGTACTTGAAGTAAAAAATATTATGAAACTAGACATCTAAATGTGTCGCCTACTTGAAAAAGCTGACGAGTTTCCGAGAGTTAAAAATCAAACAGTGCAATATATATTAAAGCGTCACTCAGTGTTCGTGAATACAGGCCTTACAATTATGCAAAGTGATACTTTTTTATATAAGGCACACTTAAATATTCAGGGCTGCGCATTATCGGTTTATACGAACTTCATATACATGGTGTGGATGTAAGTATTAAAGGAGCAGAGGCAAGCCGGTACTCGTATGTATTTAATATCGGAGATAGCTATTAAAGTAATTGCGAAGCAGTACATGGCACTCAAGACATGACGCTCTCAAGGCGTTTACGGAGAAAATTAACAATTTACAAACCAAAATGGCGTCGCCAACCTGATTTTTTTCCGCGCCCCTAGTTGATAATTTCGAAATGCCCCTGCAAACGTAAATTATCATCGATGGTGTTCAAGATCGAAATCACGATATTCGTGTTGAAATCACGGAACCCGTTTAAAATCGAGCCTTGTACCTAATTATACCTACTGCCCTTTAATTTTGTTCTCGGAAGAGGTACACACGAAAAAGTTTCATACAGTTTTCTGCTTTGGGAACATTAAAATTCAATTCAGAAACTCTAAAATCCCATGTAAAGCTACCCATGAACAATGTTTGACCCGTTTCCATATCACTTTCCTATATATCGTGCCGATATTGGGCCATACATCAGGGTTGAATGCAATAAAAATTGGACGTCCCAAGAGGATTAGGCCAAACCCTGACATATGTGACATGTGAAAGCCTCAGACTATTTCTTTCTTAGGGGAGGCCGGCGTTCCTTTTTTAAAAATCAATTTTAGAGAGCACTTAAAACACTGATGTGCTTCAAAGACATTTATTTGACGTTTTGAATGGGCGGACGACGTGGCGCACATTAAGATGATGAATACATCAGCTGTTACTCAAAATAAATGACTCAATAAATCAATAATAGACTGTTATTAAATACGAGGTCATACAGCGTATAATTTTCACAATACGTGAACATCAATAATGTCTCTATCTATATTATTTAACAAGGGGGCTTGTAGCAAGCCACTCGAACAAGCCAAAGCTACACCAAGCCATTGACGCAAATAATTTTAACACAAAGCGAACCTCTGAAACCAACGCTAACAAGATGCAGCTGTTGCGATCTCTCAAACGGAGACCATTTTGAAAAACTCGTTAGAGTTTTCGAAAATAGAATATAAAATGGGTCACTCCTTCCCCGATAAATCAGTCGTGATGAATGTATCCAAGTTAGGAGCGGAGCGCGCCGCGTGACGGGGCAGTGCCTCATTGGGTGGCGCGGTCGCCATATTGCTCCGAGCTTGTAGCTGTCAAAGTTTGATATATTGCAGCTGGCTTTCTCTAGTGTGCGCCTTGTCTTATGATCACATTGATCACAGATTAAATGAAGAATTGTTTTCTTATGAAGAATTGCAAACTAATACTTCCAGTGATTTCACAGCTTTGAAGCATATCTCTTTGTGTTTGAAATAAAAAATGTTGAAAAAAATCCAATCTTTTGATTTCACGGGACGTTTTGAGAAATTGGCGTTTTGTTCCCGAGGTGTAAAATTATAGCGAGCACCGACTACTGAGAGATAAAACATTTGATTTATATTTTGACATTTTAAGCCAAAACATTCGTGTTTTTGTTGTAAACTTAATTTATAGCTACAATAAAAACGACAGATATTAATATCAAAGTATCAAGATTGCGTGGAGGTGTATTTATACGATGTTCATCGAATTTCCACATAAGAACCATGTAAATAACACCTACCCTACCCACATCCTTTTAAGAAGAAAAACTTCGTTAATTGAAGTTGAGCTCAACATTATTTACTTAAGAAACCGCATTTATAGTCATTCGCCATAATAAGAAAATTCCTTGCCTGCAAAAAAGTGTCGCGTTTGGCGGTTTGCCGCAAAACTTTATAGATGTACGAACAACTTTGCTGGTAGACCACAAGATACGCACATCATTAGATTAGCAAAGAGTTATAGCAGATAACGGCCATACTAATTTAAGCCTTAAGCTAAAGAAATAAGACTGATAAAACTTTCTAAGATGGTACCTACTATTAAAGTGTCTGATGAAATGAACCGACAATTTTCCATTTAGCGCGCATAAAAGCGAATCATACTGATAGTAATCTTGCAGATTTCATTTTATTATAGTGATTCAATTGTAGGGACAGACAAGCAGTCAGTGTATATAAAGAAAGAGCCGATAGATGGCGTTGTTTATTCCTTCGACCTACGCTAAAATTGTGAAGCGTGTGAAGTTTGAACCTAATAATATTATTGTTAGTGTTCTGAATAAAAAGACAACGTTTTGAAAAATTAATTAGCTATTTATGTAGTTTCTTATTTCATCTGGAAAACTTGACTAATAATGTTAATCTAAGATCGAGTAAGACAAACATCTAAAAGGTAATGAATTTTATTTGCAAGTATTGAATAACATTCGGTATAGAATCTCTAGTTTAATCAATAAAACCTTTCACATCACTCTTATGTTCAATACAAAATCGAATCTAGACCGTCTACTCCAGATTTATCTGCACACAGTACGCTATTCAATGAACGCAATAAACTAGCACTTGAAATAAAATCGTGGAGTCGTTGTGAGGTTTATTAAATTGATAGGCCCGTACCGCGATCCATTACGAGATATAAAACAACTGTTGACACAGCCCATCATTGTAGCCGCTTATAAAACTAGTCATTACACTGTAATGTCCTACGTTTCTGTTATGATTCTTTGTGAATTGCAAAGTAATGTGCTTCTGCAAATTGGTGTAATTTTTCTGCACTTATGTGTAATGGACGTACTGATGTTTTGAGACGGTTGCTTGAGATGGATTTATTATTAAATTGTGAGTAATAAAAATATGTGCTTTTTTGAGAAAATCTTTTTATGCTGTACGAAAACAGAATTTCTTTATTTGGCTAATCGTCTATGTTTAGAATACAAATTATTTTCCAAATTCAAATTCTTCATTAACTTCGTTATATCATTCGAAATTTGAATACGACTTCGAAACAACAAAACGGAATAACGACTAACAAACAAACATAAATTTATTCAAAATATACGTATCTTATTCCGAATTCACATTCGAAACGAAACTTTAAATCCGCGAGTTCGCCGAAATCCTGTTGCGAAAATTTTAAACGGCTGAAAGACAACACAAAGTCACCTGAAAAGGAGTTGGTATTCAGGAGCTTCGGTAACCCAAGTTGGGCGTATCCGCGTAACTTAGGTTAGACTTAAGTAAAGAAACCACAGCGCCGGGTTGTCTGAAGACCGACTTAAATCTCAGACGATGTTAGGACTTGGATACAATATATGAAAGGATTGAGACTTTTGAACTGGATTTTTTGTGTTTGAATCGAATAAATTGAAATTAAATCTGATCTGACCTTTTTTAAGTTTGGGGACAGCTTCTATTGGAGGGGGATTATTTAAGTTTATTATGATTAAGATTATTTAATGATTTCATAATTTCGAAAATTAACTATTTACTGCCCAGTAGATATTATCTATCTAAGTACCATAGGAAAGCTTATATAATGAAATGAATAAAACCATCACAAATGAAGACAAAGCCAGCCTTTTATCTTACTTTAACTTAACAAAGTTCTGCTTCAGTGTGTATTGTACTTAAATGCAAATTTCGCCGCTGAGCCGAGGATGCAGCGAGATTTTACCGGCATTTGAAATAAATATACCAGATTTGCAGTCTCGAGTTTTACGCTGAGACGTTACTGTTTCATTCACAACTTAATTCTTAGGAAACAAAGACTACATCCCAGATTTATACGACCAAATGCTCTTCTAGGAACACGGAGTTTCGACTTACTCGAATCGCAAGGGATGAATTTAAAACGGGAATTACTTATACGAAATTTGTCTTGACAATACACTGAAGAGATACGTCATAGAAAGAAGATGGTATCGTCAAAAAAAACCTCGATAAAAACTGGTCTTTAATGAAAAATATAACCTCCTTAAACAATTCAGAGTAGTCTGTAAATAACAGGGTCGACGTTGTTTAGTCAGCGCGTCACGATACACCACCAATAAAATGTTCCCTCCCGAAACCTGTGTCAATAAAGATAAAGGAAAACTAATATCAAAACAAGAATAGGTACGTGATAAGAAAACATTTATTCCCTATGTTTAATGCATGATTTGTCATAATTCCCCGGCCTCCCCGCCCTGCACGTTGTTTTGTATCTCGTGAGGAAATGGGCGGCTATGATTTATTGTTTGTCTTATTTATCTCGGACGGAGAGGAAAAATATTTGAGGGGTAAACATTGGAAGTATTGCCAGGTTTATTAACAAACGTGCCGACGAGATTGCGGTGGCGTAATTGCAATTTATACGAGTTGTATGCTCTCTCTGTGATAACCTACAGTTAGTTTTACCATATGCGATTGGATGTAAATTACGTATTGTTCATATTCATTCCGCGTTAAAATAAAACTGATTGGTATCCAATCTAGAATGTTTACACAAGTTTTTATTTGTTTTATCAAACTCTGCCTCTACCTCTAGCTTGTATTTCATAACATTTTTTATTAGAATTTATTGCACGAAAACTCAAAACAAAACGCAGGTGAATTTCCATATTGCAATTTTAATTCATCCCTGTTACATAGAGGCAATAAAGCCGCGAATCAAAAGTTGGCAGTAAATCACAATACGGCGTCCGCTGCCCCGTGTTTGCTCTCGCCCACATAATCCGTTCATACGGCGGTAAATCCATCCAGCAGTGTCGCGTACAACACTAAATCATCATAAGAGAATCCAGCTCTATACGCGTGTACTACACAAACTACACATATTGCTGATTCGGTTTGGCAACATCGCTTATACAGAGAAATTTACTATACACCACTATGAGCGGGCGATTTATTCCCACATCCCTCACAAAACAAAGGCTTCGAATAATTTTATATCTGTAATAGCAAAACTTTCAGGAACTAATAACGTTGTAGGTAACTACATTCGGATTCATTATCCAATCGTCGAATATCGAATGGAGCCGCTGAAAAAACTCACCGATTTATTCGATTCTTTTTTATTCGATTTACGCTCGGTGCGCCAGTTACTGAAAAAGTTTGCATCGTAATGCAATCGTGTGGCATTAGTTTTGCCGTTTATCAGCGCGTTCTCGCTGCTGCAAAGCTTTGAGGGATTAATCTAGCGGCGTGGTGCGGAATAAAACTGTTACTTTAAACTCGTGAAAAACTTCGCATTGTATCGTACTGGAGCACTGTCATCATGTTCTCTTACTGAATTTAGATAAGCACTAAATTCCTAATCCATAATGCATTATTAGGCTGCTACTTTGTCTGGCATAAGCCCAAGTTTAGTGAAGTTGCACATGCAAGCTTTTCCGAGTACTGTACCGTTGTAGACTACGACTATTAAGCAATTATACGTTCGTTAAAAAAGGGGTCATAAAACAATAAAAGGAATGGCTAAACAACGAGTGCACACGCAATATTTGTTTGTGAAACATCGCAATTTTTAGTTGAGTGCTGTGCGTGAACCGTGGCCTGCAATTTGGCGTTTTCGCTCGATTTATGCGAATATCAGCGCCCCGCGGATAGCGGACAAACAAGCGGAATTTGTTGTTGAAACAGAGCTATTTTTTTGGTTGAATTTTTATTTACATTAGTAAAGAGCAGGATGTTTTACACGGCGTGCGATTTAAAAAAATATAAAAAGGAATGAATGTGGAGCAGGTTACAGTTTGCTGAAAACATTTTTCGTGGATGAAAACTTTTCACATATAAATCTTTCATTTTGCTCCTTTTCCTTCTCTACGGTGTAACTTTATACCTCACTGTAAACTTGCCTCATAGCTAACCCTCGAAACTCTCCACCAACCATAGTTTCAACCAGCCAATCACTACATAAACCATTGTCATTACAATACTCCGTCTGTTAACATATGTGGTCGCGAACAATACTCCGCAGATCAGTTACGTTTGTTAAGTCCTGTCTGTCTGTCCGTACGTCAGAGGTTTATTGGACAAGCGATTGAAGCGATAGTCCGCCCGCCAACGACGACCAACGAATTGGGTGTGCACTGGTAGGGTTATGTTTCGTTTTCTAGGATTCAGATTTATTTTTGTCGTGAGTTTTGTTTTGTGGTGACCGAATGTTTTGTTGAACGTGCAACTTGCAATTTTGTACGAAGACATAGAATTAAATATCGTACCGTTATACCCTAAAAAAAATTCATAACATTGTTAGATGTCATGATCGGATTTCTAATAAAATTCCTCAAAGACGAAAATTGTACTTGGATCAGATCAAAATATAGTACCAACGTAAGCCTCAACAATCGATCTGTCGAACGGGGTGGCGTCCGATACCATTAGACATGGGCCAACGTAAAGTTGTAAGCATCCAAAAATGTACGTTCCTCTCTATAAATTCGCCTATCATAATCTTAAGTTGATTTGGCAAATTGCCCTAATTTGGCAAATAATACCAGCGCGGTTTGAGATCGTTTTTCTGAACATATTTACGGCAGCATGCCGTGGTTTATCTTGCAGGACAGCTTAAAGAACCTCACAATAGGGGGCGTACTACCTACTGGTCGCCTCATCTGTCTGCCCGGGAATTTTGATGTGGAGAATTATATTTTTAGATTTAAAATGTGGAGAGAAAATGTTGTGAAGTGTTTTGTGTAGCAGTATTTTATTTTTTAGACTTTAGGACATGACTACTCATTATTTATTAAAGTTCTGCCGATTTTTACAAATGGCTGCATTTTTCAGGAGTTTTTAATTGCTACAAAGCGTTTTTAGTTCTTTGCTTAAATGCATTGCAAGCTTAAATCAAAATCCTATTTAAGTACTCCCCGTAGCTCCAAAGAAAATAAAACCAAATCACACTTGTAATAACATTCATAATTAAACGTAAAAATAAAATAGCTTCCCGTTTAATTTTAAATACTAATACAGTATAGAATTTATTGAGTTTATCTGCAGTCCCCGCGGCCAACGGTCGGCCTGTAAACAATACTGATATGAAATATTAGTTTCAACCGAGCCATACATCTAGTCCGCTTGTTATTAACCTTCCTAACTTTAATATTTATATGTATGTGTATCTATGTACGGAAACCAAGTTTTGTATTGCGAAAATTGAATATTAAATTGGGTTTGTTTCCTGTACAGTAAAATGTGGTTTATGTAAAATTAGTTACATAAAAAGAGATGAGTACGTTAAATAATGTATGAAAGTTGATTATGTTTGATTTGTTACACCTAACAAAAATAAATTAGCCAATAAATAGTTGCTAAAATGATTCTCCTTCTTAACTTTTTCCGCTCTTAACGGAGCGTCAGACTTGTACTGACTAAAACTAATCCATGTTCTTTCTTTTGCCCTTTTTGTTCCGGGGCCGCGGTATACCTATCCAACATCCCGCAACCCTGGTAAGCAGTGGCCCTAGCGTGCTACTCTGTTGCTAACCGAGCATGGCAAACAAATGTCTAGACACTAGGTATGAAAATCGTAGCTGAAAATACGAACAACAACCAGCCTGCAGTGCCACAATTAGTCAAACATGACTAACCATCTTCCCATCTTTCAACGCCTAAACTTAAACCACAAAGTTTCAGTTTACACATCCGGTTTAGACAACCGACTAGCGAGTACGTCTCCTGTGTCTCTGTATTCATTCCCGTCTGGCTAGGTCCGTATAGTTCGCTTAGTTCTTAGGACAGCAACAATGCGCTCGCCACGAGGAGTCCGCTGATATATACGATGACACAGTATATGTAAGAACTTGACATGGACATGGAGAAGGAAAATATAAGACAGATATTTAAAATGTCTTAAAAATAGAATTGATAGACTTGTACATGGAAAAGAAAAATCATTGAATAGGGATTATTGCAAATAAATGAGAAAACCGTGGGAGCAACAACAAAGACGAAATCATGAAAGGAGACGGAAAATTCAACGTGAAACTAGAAAACTAGTGAAAATTAGATGACTTACATCTTATTCTCAAGGTAACTAAAACAAACATCATGAACTTCTCACAATGAACTCGCTCAGATTGCTCGACTACCCGTAGGTCCAGAATTTAGCCGCTGTTAATTTGTCACAGTGAATTAGCCACGGACGGGGGTAAATGATAGCGTTAGCATGTTGCACCCTGCACCGCCAATATGCTCGTAAACGTCGCACCACGACAATTTAATACCTAACTATGTATCTAGATGTCTATCTCGTTGGATATACGATGATTATTCCGGACCACTATAAAATATTCTTAGTCACGTAATTACGATTTTGAGCGTATAAATTGTGAGTCAGTTTGCAAGCACATTGGTTCAGTTGGCTGATGAACATGGAGTGATTTTGGATGTTAACGGTATCTAGTTTTAGTTGCCAGTCTTACCTATACCTGTAATAGTGAAGTACAAACTTTTTATATAGACTCAAAACGAAAAACTCCTTGTAATGACTTACTTTAAATCGAAAAGGCTCATAGTGTTTGAAACTCCTAAAAATTACACATTTTAAACAACAAATGCACAAACTAAAGAACCTTTATTTGCAAAACATGAATGAACCGAACCAAGTTAATTAGTCACTACTTCAAACAATTAACAGACTGCAATGAAACTCGATGACACCGTTATACTATTTAGTCGCACCAATTTAAGGACCCAAAACAAACTTAAAAAATGAACTTTAGAAAGCCAGGACGATCATAAAAGTCCAACCGATGCATTATTACGGGAATACAGTAAAAAAACTGAACAATACATTTTGACTTTACAGTTACCTTTGTACTGTAGATAAAGGGAGAAAGTTGCACAACGGTCAGCTTTCTAAAATTCGATATTGTTTGTCTATTGTTCAGTATAAAACTGTTTCTGGTTGAAAGAAAGTTTGCTGTTTGAGAAACTGCTTCGGAGTTCGAGTGGAAGTCCAGACTTTGTTCCAAAATATGGACCTATGTTCACTAGGAATGAGTTTAACTCAGTTATTGATGGCGTTCGCATCTCTTTTGATAAAATGAATGTTGCTGACGATGACCACAATGTGATAGAACTTAAACAACATCAAAAAGATTTTTGAATTTGCTAAAGATCTCACAAATCCGTTTACAACTAACAATGACTAGTTCAAATCTTCAGTAACCAAAATAAGAGAATCAATGAATCCGATAAACTGTTATAAATACCGTGCTCGTTGTATACTAAAGTTTATACTTTTAAGTAGTTATAAGTGCGGGTTCAGTGTCGTGCCGGGGCGCGGTTACAGTCGCTTGTTAGCGAACAATGCTATATGCACGTTTGTGCATATCTAGATATGTATTGAGACCTGTACGGATGAAGAAAAAGCTTCCAGTTGCAGACATTTGCATTGCATTGGTTGCGATGGAAAGAATTGTAGGGAAAATGTCGAGCTAGATAGTTGCTTTAAGTTTCTTACGTGACTTGTTAGTTATTGCGAGAACTAGGTGGTGTTCGGGAAAAATGTGTACGACGTATATCAATTGCAACTTTTTTTATTTCTATCAACCAAGTATGAAATGGTATTCTTTTTTCTTTTAGCCGATATGCTACTTTTTACAATCTTACTCCATAAAAGATTACTGTCATGGTCCGAATAAACAACACTTGTTGTGTTTGTCAAGTGGGCAGTAAATAACACCAAACAATATATAAAGAAGCCGCGCAGTGTGACTAATGTAGAAGTAAATACGTGTTAATAGACCATAAACAATAATATTCGACTAATGTAGACGTTTACGGCTGTCTACCAACACGACAATAACACATCAACTGTATCAAGCCTCATTGAACTAAACACGCTCCATGAATCGACGATTCAGATTAAGAAATCAATTGAATCGAATCGCATCGAATAAAAAAATTGTATAGATTCACAATTTTAAAACTTCACCGTTCGAGAGAATGTGATTTTTATTCATCGATGGTAATTTTATAGTCATTTTTAAACACATAAAATGTATGTTCTTCAGATTTGTACATTTGCATGTGGTGAAGTTATAAACACATGGAGTTTATAAGTGTCCACCCGAAGCTCGAGTGTAGTGCCGTATACAGAATTTCCACCTAATAAAAGGCCATGTTACGTGTAGGGAACGTAAGACACGCAATTACGCAGTACCCAGTTTAATAAGGTCTTCTTCTCCCTTCGTGCAGCTGACGATAGGAACAAAGACAGGGGAAATATGTGAAAGGCGGCGTATCACGCTTGATTGGTGGAGGTACACGACGAAGTTTCACGTTGAACGTTAATTAGTGCGTTCCTCACGTTCTCAAGCGTGTATGGATGTATGTTCGCGAGATTATGTCTCGGTAGGATTAAAAAAGATGCGGCAAAACATATTAAATCCTACTCCAAATCACAAACTGTTGAGTATTTTATGGTCTTTAGAAGATAAAGTTGTTATAAATTCATGCAATCTCGTACTGAATGCGTCGTTAATACAAGAAGCCATTTGATGTACAGATTAATGCGCGGAACAATTTATAGACAATTACGGTAACCAACGCCGCCCCGGGATCAATTAACACAAAGGTGCAATTGCAAATTAGACTAACTGGACACCTATCTAGACACCTACCGGTATTAGATATTCATGATTGCGCTCCAACTACCGCAGCGATTTATAGCGTAGATCTGCAGATAGTGATTTTCATCGATATAGTAATCTATTTTAATTAATAATTAATACTAACAAATGATTTGTGTAAATTAATTAACAAACAATTCCATTTTATCTATGAGTAATAGAACACACCTTAGGGCATAAAATTTCTGCTACACGACAATTTTGATTAGTCGAACACGCCCAGAACAAATGCTTGAGACAGAGATTTTTACAGATTGGAACAATTTCTTAGTATAAGGTAAGGTAGGGTAAGCGAAGGTTGGCCTAAAACACGTGTTGTAATTGGTTAATATATTTAGAGGCGAGCCCGAAGAAGTGGGCAATCTATCTAAGTCCATCCCAGGACGCTCGAGGCTCGTAAATCCGCCAGTCAGAGTCACCACTGCGCTCCCAAGGGCTTCCAAACAGTTTTATATGGTCAGCTTAGTGTTATTGAATGTTTTTTATTGCAAATGTTTAGATGCAATCTTTTTATCAGATAGTATAAGCAACAGCGTCCACCTGTACTAACAATGATAGCATCATACTATGAAAAGCTGGTTTCTATAAGGGTTGTTGAGGTCAAAACCAGTCGCTTCACGGAAAACCAGAAGCTTGCTTTAAAATGGAGGGAGGGACTGGTCTTGTATTTGCTAATGACCTCACGACCAGTTCTTTTGAGCAAGACGGACAGGCTGACGATGTTAATTTGTCCAGAGAAAATGTTTCTGAAAAAGTTACAACATATTTCGAACTTCGCAATTTCAGTCGGTATAATTAGTAGGAGTCTTAAAAATTTTGGAGTCGTCCAAATTACAGAACCATTTAACACCAAAAGCCTTCTGACAATGGGACTTTATGGGATGCATCTGATCTTGTAAAGATAACCCGTTAATAGGTGTAATAGGCAAATTGGCAACCACAACATGTCATTATTGTTGCATTGGATGCAAATTTCGATCCATCCACTTGCAATAATGTTATGACTATTACTGGAAATTTGACATTAGCAATTTGACATTCAAAGAAAATAATTTCAAAGTAACAACTGAAGCTAATTCCATCATCAAAGTAATAGAAGGTCACAATGGTGACAATTTCAAGATGCCAGAAATTATTGCAGCTAAATATTGCCTTCGTTACTGGCACGTCATTAAGGCCATCATTCCTAGCGAGCCCTCGTCCAAGCTTTATGGGGCTCATGGCTATCTATCCCATTGTTAAGTCGACCAACAGGTGATTTTAATTGAGTTCCCTATAATAAGAGTACGACTACTGACTTTCAATGAACGATGAATTAAGTAGTTAATATTTTTTATGATTCTGGTTAAGTGTGTCTCATCCTTACTATATATATATATATAATATTATAAAAGCGAAAGTGAGTTTGTTTGTTTGTTTGTTTGTTTGTTTGTTTGTTACCTCTTCACGCTTTAATGGCTGAACCGATTTTGATGAATTTTGGTACAGAGATAGTAGGGAACCAGGAGACGGACATAGGCTAATATTTTTTTGAAAAAAGTGGGATGTGAGGGAGAAAGAGGGAAGAGAAGGGAAAACTTAGCGTTGCTATTACAAATCAATAAGGCGCAAGGAGAACTGTGTTACCCCGAATTTAACGCGAGCGAAGCCGCGGGCGAAAGCTAGTTTATTATAATTCAAGTATTTTCCATCAAGATAATATTGAAGAACTTAATAAGTTACAGTGTTCATTTTACTACAGTTGTATCAAAAGTCAATGGCGGTTTTAATTAACGGTTTTTCCACGGTATCTAATCCAATAATTTAAAATGCGATTGATCCACCAGCGCCTAATTCAAGTTTTTCTCCACTAAATTTCGTGCAAAACATTAAAATTCAAGTGGAGAATTAATAAAGAGATAAATAAATTTAAGAGCAGCGGGAATGTGGGTCTGCCGTTACGGGCCCGGTTCGCTTTATGTGCATATCGAAGATGGATGGCGCAGTGTGCGCTGCGGCAAGGCGCGGGCGGAGGGAGGCGCGCGGGTCGGGGGACGCACCGCCCCCACCGCGCGCAGTAATGGCCGCGACCACTCCAGCCCCGTCAGACGACAAAAATGCCATAATAATGGCCCCTGAATAGTTTTTGCTGCACCGCTCTAAATACCCACTGAGCCCCTAGTACGTGACGACACGCCGGTCATCTCTCTTTTATTGAGAAATTCGTCAGTTTTATACCCGTATGGAAAAAAGTACATGTCGAAGGGCCGGAATCCGGTTGTGTCATTTCAAACACTTGATAAGTATCGTTCGGGAACTTTTTACGTGCAGAATTTCAGCGGAGCTTCTCTCGTTTAGTATTCGACGAATGCGAGGTTTTTACCCGCTTTAAGGATGGCACGGTCACCTTCAGGACGCTTTAATTGTGAACCAATAAGAAACGTATTTCTTCTATAGACTCGAGATGCTCCACTCCACTGACAATGCCTTATTAATGGCTATTCGCATTGGAAATATAAAAAAATGCTATCCGAAGTTCTAAAGCGGCTGGACTCTTGACTGAATAAAGCGCTTCGCTAATTTCTATATACAGTATTGATGTGGTGATTCTGGATATATAAATACCGACGAGTGTAAATTAAATATACGCCAAGGTTGGAACATTAATAAAACAATCGAATTCAATATTTAAGAAAAAGAAACGAATGCAGCTTTGGCGGAAGATAATATTTATGGAGCTGCAGGAATTCAGAGCAGGCTGCTCGAATGCAATAGTTACGTGTTTATAAACTAATAAAGCATTGCTGGACAAAATCGATACCGAGCAAAACGTCTCACAGTCATCAAACAGCTAATTAAAAACAACGATCTGCTAATAATTGACGGTGTTATTATCGAGGCGGCATTATTGACCGTCACAAAAGGTGGACCAATTAAGAGTTTCCCCGAATGTCCGAGCGAAAAGTTCAGAATGATAGCACCGTCAATTATGGCTGGCCGCCTCGCAGCCCGCGCAGCCAATTACCAACCAGCCCACCGATTGATAAAAAAGAGTTTCGAAAAATTCGCCCAAACAAATTTGGGTTATCTGTGAAGGGGAACCGCAGGCACTACGTGAGGTTACTTTCCCAAAGACCAATTTCGACCACCAAAACTTAACTGTCGATAATGTTAATAATTATAAACAAGAGAAAATTGTAAGTTGATAAGTCTCTCGGAAGCGCTGACGAATTTGGAGACATAAAAAACTGTAACGACGAGGCAGAAATTCAACTTTTCACGAATACGATTTTATTTACGAGCCGAGGACGGGAAGAACCTCGAAAAAACTAGTTCGCGCTTCATGTATGAACCATGACGCGGTCGCAAGAACAATCACCGAGAATAATTCATATTCCAAGCGCGCTGCAAACATCCAGAGCCGATTTACGGGCCGCCTCTGCGCTTCTGTCGCGACCGGTATCTTAGTTACTTTCGAAAATAATTGGATTTCGATTGTGCGGGAAAAAGGCATTCGCGGGGTGCCCGTCATTACTGGTTACCTTTTACAGACTGTATAAATCGTAATTGGGGATGTGTAGCGAGCGCTATCGCGGCATCGGTCGTGTCTAACGCTTGGGTACGCGGGCTTAAGGAGCCCCTTGCCTATTTAGTTCCCATATCGGCGACTATTGGAAGGGGCGCCGGGCTAGGCGACACCTGTATGCGTTATTTTGTCGCATAAATTGTCGTCAATTCAGTCGCGAGGCGGTCGCGTCCCCTGGTTTATTGAACTCCGTATCCAGATAAGGCGCGGCTTCCACGTACTAGCGGTGAAAATATCCCATAATCTCGTAATTTTTCCCGCTCGTTTGCATTTCCTGCAGGAGTTCGTGAGCAAGTCATGCGCTTCTCATAATTAATTCAATTCAAATCACATCGCCCACGAGTCTTCCAATTTATCTGGTGCACCTTATACGGAGCACGATTGTACTCACTGAGATTTCTCACACTATAGCTATACACTGTATTCCATATTACCTTTGCCCCCTATTTAAGTATAAGTAATACAAACGGTAGTGCATATCGTACGAATCGTATGTAACTAGATAGTGGCAGTGTATTAGCACACAATAAACTTATCTTAGAAGAATCTGCTGTGTTTGTAGCCGCTCTCCTAAAACGTCTATTTTCCGCACAGGCAATGGAAATGTCGTCGGGCCTGGATAAACGGGTGTGCGGCCGCAGGAGAGCGGCGGGGCGGCGGGGGGCGGGAGCGTGTTCTAATGAGGCGCGCCCAGTGTGCGCGGGCGCTGCACTCACGCACGCACGCCAGCGATTTATGTACTTAGGTATGAATTTAAATGAATACCTACGCCCATTTCAATTATGCAATATAGTAGCTAAGTATGAATTACTGTAAAAAAATCAAGTATGTTTTTTAACTCCGCCGCAAGCAAAATCACATTTAAATAAACATGGTCGGCCGAAATAAATCAAGATTAGTGAGGATTTCCAAACAGCAGTGATACATGACCGCCAGAAATAGTTTCTTAATGACATCTCTGCCATTTATACTTAAGTGATTTCAGTACATACCTAGTTAGTAACGGGTGTTGGTTGGGGTTTGTGAGTAATTTAAGTATTCACATAAACATTAATTCACTTTTTTCTCGATCCCAAAACCCGAAGAGGTGCTTTAGCTTAATAAATATTAGCAAATAGGCACTTCGTATGTACTACCGTAACGCACTGGCTTTTAAACGAATTGCTTCGCATAACAATAAAAACGCCTATAGGCCCTTTCACACATTCTAATGTGCCCAATGCTCCTTCATTTGTCGGGGGCCAGCACGCAGAGGAAATATTTTCCCAAATCCATACAGCCTTAAGGATCTCATAAAGCAGTCGTTTTCCCCACGCGAAAGTATGGAAGTGAGATTTATGTGGGGGACTTCGGTCTCGAGCCCGGGGCTTTGCGATGATGAATTGACACTTTTTCAGTGGTGCCTACAAATTTCAACTCCAACAATATACGCACCCGGAATGAACAATGAGAGGTAAGAGTTGCCGCCGTTATGGCTTGGGAAACTTTTAATGTCTCCAATGAGGTAAAGCTTCCATAAATATAACCATTCGTGAGATTAGTAGCTCTTACTGGAAGTTGAGTAACGCAACCAACTGTGAGTGCTGTTAATTAAGTAGAAAAAAGATTTCTTATAATTTTCAGACGCTCATTAGGCCAGCATATTTGAAATGATGTCGTGCCAGAAGGGACTGTCTATTTATATTTTAATTTCCCCCTCATTATACAGTTTGAAGAACCATGCTCACATGTACCTGGGGCCGGCAAAAAGTATAAACACATTATAAACATGAACGGCCCACCGCCATGGCTTCGCGTCACGGAATCTTCGCTCGCATTTTTGCATAACAAACCCAGCTATGATTTGTTAACTGCGTTTTACCACATCGCTTTAACTTCAAAACACTTTGTTAAAAAAGTAATTATTTACTCGGCAAAGATTTCAACTTTCTTTATAGTGCAAGAATTTGATTTTACTTCAGCAAATGAAAAGTCAACGTAACATTGTGGTCACGTGAATGAAATAAAAACTAGCAAATGCAAAACAGTATACAGTGATGACTTCATTCAACCAACGAAGCTTTAGGCAGTCGTCTAAATTATAATAATAAGCGGGCGTGAGTTCAGTCGATGGCTCGTCTTAATAAAGCCATTATAAATATCTGATTCCTCGGTGTACGTCCAGTCGTTCGACGCCAAATGCCAAAGGGTTACCGGTCGTATATTTTACGATACAAGGATAATTTAAATGAGACGTTCATATCGTCTTACTTATCGACACCCATACGTATTTTGACATGTAATATTATCCTACCTGTAGAGTCCAAGTGAAAGATAATATATTATTGTCTATTCAAATATATATAATTATATCGATTTTAAACTGGACTTAGTTTCGGGCATGAAACCGTCGTGATACATTCATAGAACGAGCGTGCAGTCGTGTGCTATGCCTATTATGGTTACGAAGTAAGTACTTTGGTTAAAGTATTTCGGAAAAGATTATCCAAATTTTTGCCACCCTTTCCATTCCGTTTCAATTAGGCCATTTTGACCTTAACTACTAGTAAGCCTGTATGCGATAATATGCATGATAGATCGAATCTATAAGACAGTAACTACATGACGTGATTTGAATATTTTTGAATTAATGTTTGTATATTTTGAGGTCGCCAACTTTCCAATAAAAAATAAACGGGAGGTATGTATATTCGATGCGGTAACCGGTGATTTAAGTGGCCGGCTAGCTAACAATAGTGGTCTTGGTCGTATGAATAAAACGTATACAAATTTAATCAAAGAGAAATCTATTAGTAAAATGAGAAGTACGGAAGGGAGCGCACCTATACATATTCAACGAGGCACTGCATCACGAACGGGCCAATTTATGCGGCAACTCCTGAGAGTATCTTACTTTTACCTCGGCCATATGTAAAACTGGAGTGTTTCTTTTCGCGATCAGATCGTCACCTGGTGGACTCAGGAATGTTTATTATTTCTTTACAACACCTTTATTTTATTTTAGCTTTAAGCTTATATCTATTTTTACACGTGACAGTAAAAAAGACAGAAGTTGAAAATGCACCTAGCGTGTCACATTGTTATCAATTTCATTATAAACGCGCTATAATAATAGTAAACGTTGAATTAAATCCAGGTGAACGTTTACATTAAGCTTTATATATATGTAAAAAGTACTGGCTGACTACAGACTGCCTAGTTGGGTCTCTGCACAAGTTTCCTTTAAAGTATTAATCAAGAGCCATGTTGCGTTTTACCTTTTCTTTTTTATTTTGCAAGTGCATCTGCCCTCTGTATATAGCAATATGTTTTATAACCTTTACAATAATATATTTACTAGCAGTTCCTATGAATGCTATCACCAACTTCGTTCCATACATCACTCGTAGTAATTATGAACATTCTTGGCTTTTACTAATGCGTTTGACGTAATATACGTTGGAATATTTACAATGTTTTTATATAATTATTTTTTCATTTAGATTTATTTTAATTAGGGGGCAAATTACCATTTTATTTTATGTAATTCATATGTTACACAGTTGTATAAATATAAACAGATCGATACTGCAAAAATAAAAAGTGTACCACAAGGGTGCGACCTAGGCCTCAAGCTATCAAAATATGCATGTAAGACTCCACCGTTATATTTCATTACGTCAGTGTAGTAAGGCACATACCAGATGGTATCGTTTAGAGAACGACTTTATCTAGTCACGTTGTTATGTACAGTTAGTTCTGGAAACACGAGTCGGCTGGGGGTTCCAATTTTGCTGTTATTTTGCTCCCATACGCTTACTGGTTCGTTCAATATTAAGCCTGGCCCTTTGCGACTTTGTTGATACATGTTTGTTTTAATTTATCATTTCTTAACAATAAATAAAGTTCAACATTAATTTTTTTAATGTGAGTTAGTAGTATAAGTAACAGTTTTAATAACTTGCGCGTAGCCAATGCCAATAAATATTTATGAAAATCGTGCTTTTTGAACAGGGCAGAGTGGAAAAATATATAGTTGCGTGTAGCGCCAGACAGGCGCTAAAGTAGAGGGATCGATGTCCCAATTGGGATCCAACTTGGAAGGGGTGACGACGGAAAAACTGTCTCAGCTTTAGAATTCATTCCATACATCTTGTTTTAAAGACTGTTACAAAATAGTAATGGAACTTTCCAGATTTATTGGCAATATAAATAGGCCGAAATTGTTCGTGACGATATTTGAAATCTTGATTGCGGAAACATTAATTATGTTCGCAAACACAAATGTTGTGAAGGAAAGATAAAATCATAAGTTTATTATGTTTACACATGTTTTATATTTTCTCGTGATGGGAAAGACACGTGTTGGTGTCATTTCCCCATTCTTATAAAACAGAAGAACAACGTTTTGAGACGACCTAGAAAACAGTTCAAAGATTTTATTGAAATATTTACAAAAATAAATGTCAAAATTACCTAATCATTCGCTAGAATAAAGTTATTCTGCTATTATCTATCTAGTATATAACAGAAATAGCATCTCGATAAATGTTGGCAATATAATAGTGGCCTTAGACGTATTTGAATATCTTGGCGCGCATCGGTCGCCGGCCATTGTTGTCGCTACCCAGTATGGACTTAATTAAGCAAGGGTAGAATAGGTGGAAAGATCTACGGGAATTTAGAGGATGGTCACTGGTGGTAAAGCCAACCAAATAAGTACTTATAATGGCCTGGTTATTGAAGTTCCCGAGGTGTTGATTGCCAACTTGGAAGATAAAGTATCTTGTTCGAATAATGATAAAGAAATAGTAAGATAAAAGTGCAGAAATAACAACGATGCTGTAGCTTCTGAGTAGGATTTTTTATAAAAAACATCTACGTCAGATATAATAGACAATTCGACTAAAATATTGTGTTCTTTACTGTGGCTATTCTGAGTACCTAAGTATACATATCTGTCTATCCACATTGATCCTTACGTATGCATTCAAAGCAATAATATTAATGTTTGCCGTCTCAACGTTTATTCGCTTTCAAATTCGGCTGCTGGGAAATCAAGATGGTAAACTTGCAGTACTTGTAGTGGTCGCCGTTCATACCTTGGGGGAATAACAAACAATATTTCGAACGTTAGTTTGAGATGCTGTGTGGTCGAGCGCACTTACTCTTTGTTAATTAGAATCAGTAAATATAAAGGCATGTCTTTATATACAATACATAAAAACGAATTTAGGATATCTTAAATATGGTTTTGAATTTTGTTCTTAAGATTGTTGTATCTGAATGAGTTCTTAATGTTGTCAATAAAAAATAAAACAAGTTCAAAAACAAAAAAAAAGGTTTGTTATGTATTCATATTCAATTCAAACAAATCGATAATTCCAGTTTCACTTTACCTTTCAAAGTAAATAAATAATTAAGCAGAACAAATGAAGCAGAAAGGAAGCCGCGGTACCCTTAATGCTATCAATTAAGTAGGTACACATATAATTGTGTTAGCGAGTCAATGGCAGGCGTAACTCGTAATTAAAATAGTTTATTCTAATCCAGTATTCAACTAAGGCGAGTTTTTCCACGACTGTACAGCGAATATAGTGCGGGTTTTGTTAGAAGCGATGAGCGGTTGAAAACTGGCAGCAGACGTGAAAACAAATCAAGTAGTATTTGAGAAGGATTTGAATCAATCTTAATTTGAATACGAGCAACAGATCAAAAGAAAAATGATAACAATGGAATTACCATTAATAGAGAAACTAAAACAGATGTAAATTTACATTTTAGTCGAATAGAAATGGAAAGCCAAGCTGAAGTTAATAAAATTATGTGACTTTCTATAATTCGTTAAACAAATAGCTTAGTTTTTTACTCATGCAAGCCATACAAGCATGAAACAGTGTGCGTGTACACGCAGGATCACTTTTCCCGCTTCGCTCATGAGCTCGGCCCAATCAGGGAGAGGCCGCGGAGTTTACTGCAGGGATATAAATTAAATGCTTACGTTTCGCTTGCCCCGCTTCGCTAGTTTAATTAAGCGTCTCCTCCTTTGTGTCTGCATGTGCGTACACATTCAACATGTTCGCTGTTGTTCTTAGAGACCACTGGAGACGCATTGTCCCATTCTATCGACCTATAGCTACGAGTCGGTTTGAATTTAAATTCCAACCGTTGCTTTTGGTAGGGAGAGATAGCGTTCCTTAAAGGGTTCGCTTGATGAATCTTTTTGTTTTGTTTGGCTTTGGTTATAAGGGACTGTTGGCAGGTTTGAAATTCTAGTGAGACTAGCAAAACTGTATTTTTACGTCAAAGTAATACATTTCTCAAAAGCAAAAGTTACGTATGAAGCACACAGAAGCTTGTATACTTTAAGTAATTACCCCACGAATATTTATAAAGACTTTATGTCATTTATGTACGCATGTAAGTTACGTCATATAACCCCTATACATAATGAACCCTTATGTATAAGCTGTCCACGTAATTGCGTAACGTAAATTGCCTAACACAGAATGTGTCAAAAAAGCAACGTTAATTTGTACTGACAAACTGTGCACAACACGACCGTGAGATTAAATTTTCAAACATGACGCCCTCAATTAATTTTTCCGGAGGAAAAATTTTCATCATGTCTGACGAAGTAACCTGTTGTTTAATCTGGGAGAACATCGGATATGGGTAAAATGTTTTGAACATATACCTGTATGAAAGCTCTGTAGGACTCCATTTTTTCCCCGCAACACAACTCCCAATCACATTCTCAAACAAAACTCAAAACACGCACGTCCTACGACGAAGTTATTCGAATACTACAAAAACTTTAAGCCGTTCATAGCTCCGTTCTTTAGCAGGTACAAAAGCTTTTTTACCTTAACAATGGCGACTTTCTCTCGAACAATAACTCAAAAAACTATACTTTTTGTTCACCGATGCAACAAAACCAACTTTCTCTTTGCATTTGTGCAACAAACAGTTACTATTCAAATAGAAAAAGGAACAAGATTCACTTAAAAAAATGTTTTTACAGTCAGTATTAGTCGCGTCTTCGATCGAGCTATCCGATCCACGGCACAATCGTGATGATACTGAAAAACGGTATTCTTTTATCCAGAAATCTTTTAACGAGGTTAGTTTAGGCAAACTTTTGTGATGTGATTTTTTGTTCCGTTTTATTCGGGTCCATATGAGTACGTTATATTGTCGTTTCAAAGCTGTGAGTCCCAAACCAAAGGGTTGAACTGTTCACGCCAGTTTTGGATGCGCAGGAGTGAGCGTGATGCAACGATTTCGTTAATGGCCGCTTGGTTAGAACGGAGAACACGTTTGGAGAATAATTTGAATACCAAAATGCAGATGGCTTCTTTTAACCAAGGGACTCCGGACCCGCCGAACTACAAGTTAATTAAGGTTTGCCCATCAATTAAATATTGGTTTTGATTGTTTTCATTTTGCAGATTAAGTTGTGCTCTTGATTTATACATTAATTGTGTTTCTTAATTAAGAGATTCACTGCGGGTCCATGAACTGGTTGAGTCAGGCTATTTTGCAATGCTAAAAGCTTCTCTGATAAAATATACGAAGATATACCGTACATATGTAAATAAGTTGACAGATTCGAATTTCTAATTTAGAGGGTATCGAATCGACAAACGTGAGCGTCGCGAATCGAATCGAAGGTCATCTCTTATAAATTTTGGTCAATAAGTTATAAACCGCGCCAATAAATCGTCGCAGTCAAATCCCGCACGTTCGTATCTGGGACGATGCATTTGTTCAACGAACGGATTCACTGAGCGAAACACCAAAATTTATTGGGTTAGTAGTTGCCGTAGGTCGATAAAACTACAAACCGACAACAGAACGGCGTATCTCAATAAATCGGAAAGAAAAAAATACGACCTACGAGAGAAAGAAACAGAGTAAAGTTTTGCGTGATGCCTCTCGAAGGTTGTATGACTGAAAAGAGCAATGCGCAGTGCAATTTTGTGATATCTTTTTCACTCTTTCAATGGCGGAGCTGGTAGGCGACATACGGACGTTATAGTGTTGAATTAGCATATTTATTGCTAGTTACACGACGAAATAAATTTATCTTAGGCCATTGGGCCTGGGCCATATTTGCTTTTTTTCTTTGCTTCACATATTCTAGCTTCCGCTCGGATATGCTGGGTGTGGCTAAGGGTACATTGTGAAGTTTTATTATGTCTGCGATGTTTAATATCTTAACCGAATAACAAAATCTTTACTGCCAGGATATTCGTCATAACAAACATTTGCAAAGAGGTGTAGAGTCCCTAAGGTGTAGAGCTTTGGCTCCCTTACTTTGTATCGCCCTTGGCGGTGTTGGGATCGAATATAATAGGGGACGAGTTTATTACCATTTATCACAATTTCTTATCGCATGCTCCATCTGTGGATTTCTGTTTAAAATTCTGTCAAAGTTGGGATTTTATTCCAAGTATGAGACCAAATAGTCAACCCACAAGGTAGTATTTCGGTTTCATATTAATGTGTTTTTCATAATTAATGTGTGTTATTCCGGGGTTACGGGTTGTTCGAAAGAGATACCGCGACCCCGGAACGTAAAGGGCAATATAAGGAACATGGGTGGATTTTAGTCAGTACAAGTCTGACACTCCCCCCGCTCCGCCCAGAGCGGGGGAAGTTATTTGGTGACTTCCCATCCCAAAAAAAAAGTAAACGAGCTGAATAGTAACCTCATATGCTTTTATATTTGTTGGATGAAGTTGTTTTATTATTACACCTATTACAAAAATATTTGAGAACTAATCCTATATTTAATATTCGTAAATCAAGAGTCACCATCAAATAATTATTTTAAGAATGTCATAATTTTTATAAACTAGCCCGCAGCTTTGCCCGTTTGATGTTGAAAAAAAGGTATCCTATGTGTCATTCCAGACCATAATCTACCTATGCAAAATTTCATCAAGATCCGTTCAGCCGTTTTGACGTGAAAGAGTAAGAGACATCCATACATTCTCACAAACATTCGCATTTATAACATTAGTAAGATTCCTATATAAAAATCACCATCAAAGAATTATTCTAAGAATGTCATAATTATTAGAAATTATTATTTTGACTTTTTATTTATACATGAAGCTGGCCAAAAGTATCTTTAAAATATTGAAAACCAGTTTTGCATCTTATATTGCCATGGAATATAAAAAAAATACATCTAACTTTTATTTGATTTTTCCTAATTTGTTAATGTCGTGTGTTATGAAATAGAGCTGGTTATATTTTATTTTTATCATGAAGATTCTTTTCAGAAAGCAGGAAAATTTCACATTGATTAATTACTACCCAACGTGTTTATGTTTCCTCACTATACCTATTCCTATGAGTACCAGTGGTGGATTTTCCTCGTTGCCTTCGTTTTGGAACCTTACCTGCAACAATAAAAATTGAACATTAAAAATTTATATTTTAATTCATGTAGGCGAACTGGACAATTCATCATTATAAGTAGGTAGCGCGGGCCCTACCTGCTCTCGGCACATAGCCGGCACATACGCACACTCCGTAAACGCCCTGACAAAACCGGTCTGATACGCCGCCGGCATACAAATGTACTCTCGTTCCGACACATTCTCCGTCTTTCATCGGCGCCAAAACATCACATAAATCTAACTCGCTCGCTCACTCGAACCAACTTCACGGCAATGCGCGCGCCGACCAATCAGCGCCCGACAAACCATCGCCATATTGAATCCACCGATCGCAATGCCCTCTGCCTCAACTAATGCAAAACGTACCTTGTGTTTTCCTCGCTGTTTTTGTGTGTTTTTCTTGGTTTTAAATGTATTTCTTGGTTTATTTCTCATATAATCAGTGACTTATTGCGTGTTATGGTTTTGTTTGCTACCGTTTATTCATTTCAATGATGATTTTGTGTGAAAACAACGTACTAATGTCAAAAGGACGCCACGACGTATTCCTAAAGCTAAGTTCAGTTCATGCGAGGGTTTGTTTTTCTATATTTTTCGATTTATCCATATCAAAATAGACAAATTATAGTAGTTAGTTGTTAGTTTCATAGAAATTATTTGAAAATATGATAAATACGTTATCCAATTAGAAACTAGTGAGGAAATGCCGACTTAACCTAACTTTTCATTTGAATCAATACAAACAAATGCAACAATGAACTAAGAATGTGTTCTCTAAAATGCAAATCAGCTTAACAATTTATCCGAATATATTTATTGCCAATATATAGAATATAACAGGAACTTTGAATCCCAAATGGTTTGTTTTGTTTACCCAAACTTTTTACAAACAAAATACTTGCCTATTAATACAAACAAATACATGTTTTGGTTCTAAACTAAACTGAAACACTGTTTACTAATAGTTTTAATGTTTTAAGGGACTTAATCTTTTTGAAGAGTGAAGTATTTGGATACAGTTTATGTTTGCTTTCCTAACCTCAAAGTTTATTTTGTGCCAATGGATAACTTGCAAATTAAACAGAAATTTTCAACCAAAATTGGTTGAGCTGATTCCAAATCTGTTTATCTATATGTTTTGTTATTATACAGCCACATTTTAATTCGTTTTTTATTTAAAAATACATAATTTACAACACCGACGGACGAAACGAACGCCAGGCCGACGGCGCATGCGTTAACTTTTGTAGGCTTCTTTATATAAACTAGGGCAAGTAGGAATATTTACTGCAATAAAAATAGATTTAAGTATATTAGTTTGTATGCTTCCGGGTTAGTATTAAAACATCGAATTGTAATGACACCTACTTACTTTTTACAAATAAAATTGATTTGAAAATAAACATGTTTATTGAACAGATTTGAAGAAATATTTTAGAAAGTTGTAGTAGAAGGAGCTTTTCAGCGTTGATTAATTTTAATGTGAAACTCACTCGCAAGATTCAGTAGGTATTTATTTAGTTTGAGCATAGAATTTCTAAAATTTTGCTGAAGTAATCAATACCGACTGGCTCATTTTAAAAAAAAGAGTTACGGGGTTATTCTGTACTCTATAACTTTAACCAATAAATTTCTACAAATGCTGAAGTTTTATAGCATAAATAAAAGCACCTGCTACCAATGCATGCAAGATGAAAATGAGCACTGAATTCAAAACACCTAACAATAAAAAACAGAAGCAATGCATTAAGTTCATTTCACTAAAGTTTCAGTATATTTCTTTGGCTCACTGAAGACAAAGAAGTTCTAGATAAACTGAAAGTTGCAGTGCGATATTGTGAAAGTTGAGCGTACTCTGAATCCTAAATAGGTTAGTGATGGATAGCCTAACATAGAAAAAGTTGAAACAAGAGTGACTTCTTCTTTTGTTAATTCCTTTTTGTAATAGATCTTATTGGTTTTAGCTTTAGATGTGAAATTATAACGGGGCAGGATAGTAATATAATGTTCAAATGAATAAATATAAAACAAATGGTAGGCAAGTATAAGCTATTATCACGGCTTTTAAAAGGCAAATCTTTAGTCCCATGAAGCACTATTTCAACGCCGTTTTCAGAGATGCAGTGCCTTTTCAGATTATGGACCGCGCGAATAATAAGAGGGCCATAAAAATGAAATGTCGCTCGCAATACATTAAATATATACGACTATTTACCTAGCTACAGTGCAACGCTTGCATTACATAGATAAAATACGGTGCCAAGTCTTCCCCGGGCAAAAGAAGCGAAACGAAAGGAGAGATTTACTGTGGAAATTTTGGAAGTCAGCCGGGACTGTTATGTGGTGGCTTTCATTAATCACTCGATGGAAAAATACCCTCCACTTCCGACTAACTTCCGCACTGGACGTCACTTATTTAGATACGGTCCAGAACTTTCTCTACGGTTTCATTACAAAAGTTCCAAAGTCCTTTTTTAAGGATGCTTGATTAGTATTGTAAAAAAGTAACGGGTGCACAAGTGATCCAAATTAGCTTTACGCATGTTCCTTCTAATTTAAACAAACGACCAGAACTAAGCCTACTTAAACAAATTTACAACGATCGTTTCTTCTGAAGGTGACCCAAATTACCATGAAAAAAGTTTAACAGCCCTTTATTTCAGAACAAACAGAGGCTGTTGGTGGGAATCCCATGTAATCCGGCCCACTTATCACGCGTGCAAAATGCAAATTCAACCAGGCCCCAGCGTACGCAGAATTAACGAAACCGGACCGGGATACGTACGTCACCCAAATTGTCAAAGTTTGCAAGTAACATTAACGGGGGATAAACAAGGTAATATGAGAGACTCCGGCAAAATCCAGAGACGATCATTAAACCATATTTATTTTTAGCACTTTAAAATTTTAGACAAATAAATAATCCGAAAACGGTCGTCTTTTGAGTCAGAGTCCTCTTAAAATTCAAATGAAGAACGACCAAGGCACGAATTTATGAATCCAAATTGAAACAATAAACAATGCTGTCTAATTAAATGCAGCAGAGGCGTTCTATAATTCATTCTAAATCGAAAAAATGAACAAAGGAGTAGCGTGTGTAAATGCTATAGCACTTGTGCGCTTTTCAATACCTCTTCACATTATTGATTAATTTCTAAGAAAAACTTGGCACGCCTGTACGACAAAACGTTTGTGTGGGGTATTACCGTATTACTGGACAATTATGTGAATAACCCTTAGTATCAAGCCACGACATTTGTCACGAACACATCGCTCGTTTAGTGCATTGTTTCAAACAAAATTGTATGCAAATCACACACAAATATTTTAATTAATTCAAACGACGATTAATTACATTAATTTAAGTGACTTTTGTTTATTCACAACCTGGTCGTATGGCATTTGAGTTTTTCAACGTTATGGAGATTTTCGTTTATTTGATATACGGTTATGTAAATCGTAGGGTTATCAGAGGTTCAATTATAACATAATTATGTTCCAACCTTTGATATTTTGGCCGTAACATTAATATCTGGGGCCCCGCACTCGGCTAATCTTCGGCCATTTTAGCCGAGCTATGGTCTGCCGAATCCCGAAGCTTAGCGCCCTGTTTGTTGGCTCTAATACGCTTTTAACACCTGCGTTTTCGGAGTTATGTAATGTTTGTATGAGATAATGTAGCTTTTGTATGGAGTGGTGAGTGAAATGTGGCCAGTAGGTCGGCGATAGTGGGCGTACCAACCGACAGTCCGTGCTGACTGACTGATGCGTATTGACGCATCGAAAAATCCTACTAACACTCCCCGTAATATATTTTAATACATATAAAACCGATTTTATGAATACTTTTAGCTATTTGTTTGGGAAACACTTCTTTTAGAGTTTTCAATAGATGCTTTAGTTAACAACTTTATCTATTCTTGATTAATATTGGTTTCTTGATTCCTCAATATTTTAGTTTTTAGTTCTAGAAACGATTTTATCATCAAACTTCCCTATCTTTGTCGTTACAGATAAGTAACCTAATTAAACATTTCAGTATATATTTTAAGCGAATTAATGACACACAATAATTAATTGTCAATTCATAATCAAGACTAGTCTGTTTTAATTATAACAATATGTATTTTAATTCTGACGCAGAACGAACACAAATCATAGATATTGTATACCTACCCTCGTATACTCACAGCTGTTTATAAATAGGAATGGCACATGTTCCCGATCTGTCCCATGTTCCAGTTGAGTAATTAATGACTAATTAGACAATTGCATATCTGTTTCTGCTTTTAATTATAGATTGGTACATCTATCTACATATCTAGCTGCCTACGTACTGCAGATATCAGTAATCTTATACGGCAAATGTCTTGATAAGATCTGGTCTAATTTATTGACTAAGAAATTATTTAGTAGCATATCAACTAGATACATATTTATGACTAAGATTAATTCTTGTGCTAGAGATATTTGATTAACTTTGTGACAAAATTTTAAGTGACGTCTGTAAGTATAATTTTATACTTACAGACGTGTTACACAGTTTCCTTTCAAATGTAATAGTACCCGAAGTATATATTTGAATTATAATTTGCAACTCTATTTATAAAAAAATACAAATAATTCTGGTATTTGTCCCCAACAGATAAAAACCTAAGGCTGGAAATTTAAGTCTGTTTTAAAAAAAAATAAGCCTTTATTGTTTTATATTGGTTTTTGAAAAACAGTTCAACTGTAAAAAATATATACCTAATTGATTGAACGGAAATCGTCGTAGAAAACAGTAGGTAGAGAGAAATTAGAAAATACCTGTCCATAAACACTGGTACTATCTTAAACAAAACACGATCAAGATTGACTGAAAACGATTAATAGCTCTGAACAGACCATTAGGTACCTACGCAAAAATCTAATCCTAGTTTATATTGTGGGTACAAGCACCGACAAAGTGTTTAGCATTAACTGTTACTAATATCTTCTACTCAATCAATGTCTATGAAGAAAACTACATTTTCCAGACTTTTTATATCTTCTAAAGTACTGAATTTTGAACTTTTAGAAACTTAAGCTAAGTCTCTTTTTCCTTGTTGAAAATTTACATTACTTTCTTTCAATGTTACTAAGTTACCCACAGATCTTACGGTAACTTTTGAGTGTCATTTGATAGTTGTGGTGTTGTTTTTATTTTCTTTTTTAAGTCAAAAACAAGTTTCTTGTGATTTATTGGGTTGTCGGGAATTTCCATTTTATATGAATGGTATGTAGAGTAAGTTTGAAGTAATAAATCTTAAGAAATTAGCTAATATTTCAGCCAGTATTTTCGAAGTCTTCCAAGGCATGTGGGTTATTTATAATGGGTGGGTGCACGTGACCTTTTATGTATGCCAGCTATTTTTAATCGATGTAATTAGAACCATAATTCAAAATGTATTTTAGTTGGTCGGGGACGAAGCCATTATCAGATAATAACGAATCGTTTACTAAGGGCCTACGCACACAAAGCGAAATGAGAGAGATACGAACGCTACTTATGCAAAAGCACGCCACAACACAAATCTATTTAAGCTCGCACGATGTATACGTATTTACAATATTTCTATTACGATAAATTGTTCAGCTAAATTTTGTGGCTTTAGCCCAGGTGAAGGCATATCTGCATATTTATGAAACCACGGAAGCCTCCTTAAGGGGAGCATCTCGTTTTAAAAATGGCGGAAAATGTTCCGTTTTTTTACCCCCGCAAGTTTTTAACAAGATCCACCTTATTTATGCTGTACTAGGGCGGGTATCTGAAGAGATTTATTGTGGGGAAGCGTGACGGATCGAACAACTTCCAACGAATACGTTTTGGCTGAATTTAAATTGGCTCCTTTACGTATTTGTGTAGTTTTTCGATAAGGCCGCGCCTAACTCGTTACGTCTACATGAAAATGCGATAAAACTTCACACAAAAAGAAAACTGTCGCTGAAAAAGTCCGTCGCACTGCCTTGCTTATGAATTATTAAATAGTGCCTAAGTAACTAAGTTCAAGACATAAATGCATAAGCGATTTAATTTTGTTGCGTTAAATGTAGTTGCAAGATCAGTTTGTATTGAGTAAATTCTCTTTTGTCTCTTATTCAGCTTTCGTGGCATCTTCTTTAGCGTTTTCTTGGCTGTTGGCCAAGATTCGCTTTGGTCAAGGGAACTCATGTGCTCATTAACAAGCCACCAACTAGTTCCTTTCATCTGTGATATTAGGAGCCTGCGGTATTACACTGAAGGTCTATTTTTGAACTGCGGCGATATCAATTTATGTAGACGACATAATGGCTTCTTCGCTTTTAACAAGCGTATTATAAAATATGGCGGTTATTTTCTATAGTAATATTAAGCTGGTTGTAATAACATTTTCATAAAAAAGCCACTTCTAACTTAATAAATGAACATCAAACACCGTATCAAAGAAATCATATTCTTCAAATCACATAAGCGCAAGTAAATAAGCATCTACATAATTCTCCTATACACCAGGTTCATTACTTAATTAAAAATTACCTTATCAAAGTAATGAAATCTACCTATCTTAACTGTATCAGAGGTATTCCATGGCAATTACCCACGGGTTATTATTACCTATTTTTGACTTCAAAAATTGGTAGCATAACATTCATCAGAATAGTTACCATATAGCAGAATAGACCTCCTCAGGAATTAATGTTGTTAATTTAATCAAAATTATGTATTTATTTTCTGAATTAAGTTGTTAGTTAAATTCTAGAGACTTGCATAGCTACTGATATTTTATTTATCACTTGAATCACTTGGGTGTTTTATAACTTTATAACTGCAATGATAGTATCTCGTTTGATGTATTGTTTAGGTTTTCATTTTGTGGTGAGGTCACATTGACATTACAAGAAGGTTCTATTCATAAATTCAATACCATTCTATACAATAAAATGACAGCTCTAGACTTGGTTAAAAAAAATGATTAGCTTATAAAAGAGCGAAGTACTCTACTACAGGCATCTTTTGCTTCAAAAACTACCTAGTTAAGCAGTACAAAATTGAATATAGAAATTTGTATTTAAGTGCGACAGCCCCGAACAATGCCATAGCAAGTTAATTAAGGTGTATAACTACTTCAGAAAAATATTAATAAACAACGCTTATCATAGAAACCTCAACAATATCTCTAACTCAAGTCTAGGGCATCGCCCTAGCTCACTTCCTTACATAACACCAATTTCTAAAATTAATTCAACCCATAAACATGAGCTCTTATATCACGACAATTAATTTAACAATTAAACGTCAGTCAATTTAAGATTACGTCCGACGCTGCTTTCGATCTGTCACAATTTCTAAAGACTCGTTATAAATAAAAGACCAGACTTATCTGGCCTTAGAAACACCCACACTTCCCTGTACTACCCAAGATATGTGTAAGAGCAAGAGGGGAAAGGAAGCTCATTATGCATTGGTCGCTGTATCTCAGTGCAAATCAGTCAGAGGTGGTAGGTCAGTTTGATAGGAGAATGCGTTGACAACGCAATGTTGTTGTATGAATTGTTCTTAATTGCTGCTGTATCCGACTGGAAACGATTGTGCAAACTGTTCCTGAATGCGTCCACTGTTTGCTTTTAAGATAACTAAGTGGGGTAAGCTTTAAACTTTTGAATGATAACTTTTGGAACCTTGGATTAAAGACTTAAAACATTGATGTTTGATTGCTTCTGTCAGTGGTAAATTGTTTTGTAAAATTTTTGTATTGCTTTTTAGAAATATAATAACTATGAATATTATATTATTTAAACATAAGCATAGTTACTAATAGACACCTACTTTAACTAATAAATATTAAACTTAAAGATTTTAACAAGAGACTTCTATAAACAGTTGTTTCATCATTAAAAAAAACCTTAACCATATTTCTCCAGATTCTAATCTCACGAAAAACTTTCAACTACATTTAATTAAATAAAAAAGATTACTCGATATAAAATCGATTAATGGATAACACATCGATTGTATTCTCATCGCTCATTAGAACGACTAATTTATAACGTAATCATTCTTGTAGACGCATACATAATTAAACTAACGATTTATTACTTAATAAACATGAGATTGTAATCATATATCTGTGAAATATTACCTATATCGGCTCTGAATACAATACTGTACTCAGTTTAGTACTATTGAAGATTCAATTTTCATTTTCACTAGTATAAATTTATTAGAGACGTGGCCATTCTTGAGTGCAATCGATCAGTATAGATCATTATGAATAATCTTGGGAAAATCTATGCCTGAGTGTTGATCAAAGTTCGACACAATTTAAAATAATTGAAAATGATTAAATTACTAGATATTGCCCGCGGCTTCGCCCGCGTAAATAGCAAAATTTATGCCCTAAGAACATTTTGCCGGGTTTAAAAGTAGCCTATGTGTTAGTCCAGGTTATCCACTATCTGTGTAAGATTCTTCATCAAAACCCGTTCAAGAGTTTTTGGGTTAAAGACATCATAGATCATCGCAAACTAACGCATTAAAATCTATCAAAGTAAGAAGTCGTATATTTTTCACATAAAAAAATTCGGTGCCTACAAAAAGATGAAGAGAAAATATAAGCATTTTGCATGCCACTTCATTACTCGTCGCGACGACCCGGTACTTGCCCACCCGCCCCTTGCTAGAGCCAGTCCGCGATACTGAGCCGGTAAGATCAAGCCAGTCCCCAAATAATATCACTCAGATCTAGCATGTCCCTTTGCTGCCCTCCCCCAGCGATGCCCTAAGCTTAGTCTCGTACATCACAGTGGATGCCCTTAGAGTGTAGTCGCTTACTTTTTAACTTTTTTTGCCTGGCTGGAGGCCTTAATATCAAGGCATCTACAGGAGGTTGAACTGCGAGATGCCATTTGCAAAAAAAAACTTCATTACTAATTGATTGAAAATGTTTTTGTGTACGAATTTGTCTCTGGTATTCCTCAAGATGTTTTCCTTCACAGCACAATAAACTTTAATAAGAACAAAAAGTGAACACATACTCGACTGAAACTTAACAAAAAGTACACACGTATATTATCGATTTCCAATGAAAGAAAATTGCCATTGCAATCAACTGTAGTTAAGTTTGTAACGAACGCATCGAAAAAAACAAGGATTAATTAAAGAATAACAACAAAAGACTTAAACAATTGCTTTGAGAACAAAGAAATGCTCATTAAAAGCACGGTAGCGGCTAACTAATTGCGAACAACTAACTGAAAACTTAACTTTTAACTTGATAATGAACTGACTAGAATATATGGATATGCCCAAAGAATTAAATAAAGTTTATAAGGTAAAGTCAACATTTAGAAATGTAATTGGTATTTCATAGCGGCAATTATGCGTTTGATGGCAATGGCAATTTGAAGTCATGCTTTTTGGATGTTCTATTTCTGTTTGAAGACACGATCGCAGTAACTGAACGACTGGCAGCTGCGCTGCGTCTAGCGGGTTCGATCCCCGCATGGAACAAATATTTGTATGACCTATAAGTACCTAGTTGTTCCGGATCTGGCTGTTTGTGAGCTAAAATATTTGTAAACACACCCACCCACGATACAAGAGAAATTTATAGTTTGGGACAGTCTTTTTTTAAATATTAACCAACTACACTCTTAATATATGTTAATTTATGATTAACATTCTTACCCCCGAATACTGAAACGTCACTCAAAATGTGAGGGCTGCTTAACATTTGAGCAGCTCTTAAACTTTAGATTTTGTATGGTCAAACGTCACTTCTGAGTCTCTGTTTAACTTAAGTGGGACTTAAATTTTGAGTGACGTTTCAGTATTCGGGGGTTAGTAATTTCGTTACTAGCAAAAGTATTCTAGTCACTCTAGATCTTATTCTCTCCCATAACCAGAAAAGAACTCAAAAAACTCAAAGAAATGAAGACAAAACCTCACCAACTTAATGAGGCCCCCATAAATAGGTTCATGTATTATTTATTACGAACCAAATGCATTTTTGGACTCTCGCCGCGATGCTATTTACTGGGCTTAAAGTTAAGCTGTTACGCTTTAAGAAAACTAATGATGCTAGCACCAGATAGTTGCATTTAAAATCAGGGGAATATATTCTAGAAACTGCTTGAGACGTTGGCTTTTTAGCTTGATATAACTTTTTTGTTTAGTATAAAATATAACATTTCATTCATGATGTTACATTTTTTTTAATAATCATCAGTGTTGCTGAGGAGGAAATTGGTATGTACCTACTTGCCAGCTTTGTTTTCTGTAGGACTGACTGCACGTTTTTTTTTTACGATTATTTCGCGGACATTTTTATGGGTTTCACGTTTACTTAGTTTTACAAATTAAATTGTCATACTTTATTGTAATGTGTAACTGTTAAATGTCAAAGTAGTAGCAAAAAAAGCCTTAAGATGGGCTGCTATTATTTAGCAACGAGGTTCTATATTTATTTTTCTTAAGCTAAGTGTAAAACTATGGCCTTAAATACACTTTTTAAAAAGATAAACGACTAAACTAGCATTAGCTGTATCACAATCGTCAGCAGTCAGTACATATGATGTAGTACTGGTAGGTAGGTATCTAAATTGGTACTGGTTTCACTGTCGAATATACAAACAGGTTTATCAGCTTCTAAACTAGATTTTCTACTAGTCTTAAATTACGTTCTTAAATTGGGTAAGGCTTTTACAACTGTTCGTAGTTTAAAAACATATACAACATCACGCCTGTAATTCCCGAAGAGGTAGACAGAAATGTACCTAGTACAACACCCCCATTTCGAAAGTCTCATGTACCATCAGCCGTGCTTAAATCCAGTCTCTGTGGGTCTGAGAAATTCATCATAGAAAAACGCCAGTAACACTTTGTTCGACCTGGAATTCAAACGCAGGACATCATGTTTGGCAGCCGCGCTTGCAAACACTAGCCCAAGGTAGTCTAGCAGTTTCAGGCCAGTATAATTGTTAAGTCAAATACATCTAGAATTTTCCTTTTGCCCCTTTCCTTTATTCTGTATTACTGATTATCCACCTATTAGAAAGAATCCGTTCAGTATTATTCGTATTTTCCTTATTTAACAATCATCTTACACAACAATTCCCATCGTTATTTCCAACAACATCAGTTCTACTTAAAACCTCTTTACGTCCTCACTGGAGTACATTAACAAACACATCATTATTCAGTACCGCAGTTTTATCTGTCCCAACGTCAACAAAAACAAATCCCCGTTCAGCGTACAGAATGCAACACATGTCACATGTTGTCGATATGCAAAGCGATTATGTATGAATTATGTAAAGTGTCCCAGGATCCAGCTGCCACTGGTACTGGCACAATGAACACTGAACGATGTACCACAATGTAATGTACCGCCCTTTTGTGCACATCGCCTTAACATCCGATTAAGACTAAAATGGTATCTCATTTTAATACACCAGATATTCTAGACTATGGTTCACAATACTAATATTCAAATATAGAACCAACAAATGAGATGTACAGCACGATGTTTTCATAAAACCAATTAATATGAACATACCGAACCCCCAGCGTTTAGAAATTTCATCTGGAATTTGAATTTTAATAATACATAACAATGACCGTGTATTCATACGTCACATCAATGCTTGTTTCCACGGGCTGTATGTTCGCAATTTACGTCTCTCCCGGGAGACGAAGAGTAATGGCAGTGTAGGGAGAAAAAGTAAAAAAATCGCTACGACTCGGTCGACAAGTTCAGCCAATTATAACTGACAAGCGGCGCAGGCGCGGCCGCTCGCTCAATTTCAAGCCTTCAAGCCACATACTTTAGTATTTCCCTACGATACATGTTTTAGTTGTTATTATTGTTGCTGAAACAAGGAGGATACAACAAATCAAATACCATTTTAACGAACGTTGCATCAAAATCGTGGAATTAATATTACAAATTCAATTCCAATGAATTAATGCTACATTGCTGACTGATTTCAAGCGTCCTGTTTACAGTTTAACAGCCATTAATTTGTTAAAAACAAAACAAAATTCTTCGTTCCATTTTTAAATTCTATTATCTGCCTTCTACCTTCATTACAGGTACGTTCGAAAAGTTAAAAAGTGACACGGAATGAATCATGGCGTGCGATCCCTAAGAAATATTACACCCAAGCTGGCACCATAAAGCAAACGGCGTGGCAGAGGCGATACAACGATAGCGACACTGCGAGAACCGACAGACACCACAGAACTCGCCTTTCTGGCCACTACAGGGTGTTGCCTCGCGCTTAACACCACTATTTAATTATGTACTTACGGCCCCCTCAAACAACTCCAAACAATTACACCAAATACTACAAATAAGTTCAAACTTATACTCTAATTAAAGTAGACAATGGCACGTAAAATATTTAATAGACAAAAATAACTGCTTTGGCAACTATGCAAGTTGCGGCTACCAGTTTTCACATAATCAATTCAAAAAGTCTCGTTTTATGTACGAATGAACGTCTAAATTACAACGGCGCGAAACTTTTTGTGATTATATTTCCACAACTATAAAATAAAAAATATAACTGTGCCTAGTTATCGCGGGGTAATTACAGCGGCGTTTATTTTCGTGAATATAATCTTTACCGCGTCACGGAAAATGATAATAAAGTTCTAATTAGAACGATAAGAGCTTAATTGGGCCTCAAAAAAGGCCCACAAAAAGAGCCACCTGTGTGTGACTCCCACATATTTTACTCACCAACACAGGGACGTAATGAAGCAATTATATATCGATATTTTTATGCATAAAATACTTGGCGGATATCTGGTCGGGCCGCGTTGGAACGTTCAGAAATAAAACAAAGCGAGAGGTTATTGTTGGCGCGGGTAGGTGTGTGCCCGTCTCGGTTATCGAGCTTTTAACCCGACGCGCGACACGTCGCGACATCGACACGATTTATCGCCTCACTAGCCCACCACTCATTCGTATTTCCCCGACAGAATAAATTTCGAATAAACAACCGAAATGATTGAACACGAAGCGCCTCGACTTTTGTCTGCTGGCCGTTGTTTGGGGCGGTCACCGTGACTTATGCGAACCAGAGCAAGTGCACTGCCGAATCAGCGAATCTAGATCTCGCAAGCCATTCCAGGTTTTATTGACATTTGAAGTATGGTTTTGTCTTGTAAGATTTATAGACGCTAACGCCCGCTTTCCTGGGTGACCAAAAGTGCCTTGAAATGCCATGTTGGCTGGCACATTAGTTTTGGGAAAATGTTGAATTAGTTTTCCCATTTCCCATTCCCATTTCCAAAAGTCACTTTATGTTTTAATTACAGGCTATTTCAAGTAATTTTCACTTTTCAGTCCAAATCTGTCACTGTTACTTGGCTTGACGTGGGCATGATAAAGAATCCGATATGGTTTATCTCTCGCTGGATGAAGACATTCACTGAAAGGTTTACGCGTGTGCACTAGCGTATGCACTAACTTATCTCGAGAAAGGTCTGTCACCTAGTTTTCTAAATACCTATTAATAACAGTTTATGTAGAGTTGGTAATTATAATGTTTTTGTGGCAATTAAAATCGAATCGATTGACACGTCTTCCTAAAATTTGGTCCGTAGCTCGTAAATAAACAAACTATAATAAGATATATAGTGTGTTTATTTATTGATCAAGTTATACATATTTCCTTGTAATAATAGTACATAAATTACCTCTGTCTTTCTTTTATACAGGTTGAATCAGTAGTATCTACAATTAAGTTAGTCATCGCGTCTTGAATTTTAAAAACCGTCATCACATACCTATACAATAAACTCCCACTTCCATGACAAACTACAATCCATCACTACAAACAAACGAATGTCCCACAAAAATCTTAACCCTAAACTGCCGAGCCTAAACCTAATTCTTTAAAATAAACAAAAGTGCATCAGTGTGTGTTGGCCGAGTTTGTTCAACTCGGGCTAGTGCGGGGTTAACTCGTTGCCACCGATTTATGTGGAGAAGTTTCAGCTCACGACTCCTTCGCGACACTTGCTTCCTTTCCGAGCTCAATTGTTTCTTTCCAAAGAATTTTCTTTCTTTTTAATTATGCTTCAGTTGGTATACCTGGTGGAAAGTTTATTTGGTTGGTAGGGTGGAAATTTATTTGATGGGGTGTGGTGTGAATCTTATTTTTGGGATATGGAGCGTTGTTCTTTTATGATGGTTTCTTTTTTAGTGCAAGTTTGATATATTAGAGGAGAGGGTATCGTTACTTACTAGACGTAGCATTCAGCAATTTGTTAGCAAAATATTCATCAACTTTTATATTCAGAAATATATTTTGTTTTTATCATTGAAAGATGGCAAAATAAATATGCTGAAAAAATTGTGGGTAAATAAAACATCAAACAAAATATAAATTAACTGACATGCTAACTTTGTTTAGGATAATGAATGTTTCTAAAAACGCGTTTATTCAGTTGAAAGGAATGCCACAAAAGGCTAAATGAAAAATCAACAGTAAGTTTTCACTCCATCACGCCCACGCGAAAATGGCGAAATATTTATGTGTACTTACACTACATAAATATGGCTTTTTACTTCTTTAACGACTCTAAATAACACACGCTAAATGTTGACGAAATATAAACTAAGCTTCTTTTATACGGTGTAAAAATCTGTATTACTGCTTGAAAACTGTAAACTTCAAAACATTACACGCCGAAATGGTTATTTTTAAAAGTGTTATTGTTATAAAACAACCATTTTATGACTTAATTAAACGTTATATTTATATCGCTTCTGGAAACGTTAACGGTCTAAATCTATATTTCTTAGAAACAACGGCCATGTTCACGGAATTTTCACAGTTTACTTATGTTCGAATTGAACTTTTATCGTAACAAGTCAGTAAATAACATTTTAATTTACACATTTACGTGGAGATTATTTCGAAAATTGCTGGTGTGTAATAACTTGATGGGGATTTATCTAGCATCATGGCCACATCACTAGATTAACCAGACTTTGAAAAACATGTTCCAAATTAACAAAAACAAAACATGGGAAGATACCAAATTCTTGTACGAAAAAATAAATGTTGACGGGGGTCTAAAATACCGCACGACACAACTTAGTTGATCTTTTATTTATGTCCGGTGCAGCACAGCGTTAAGTTACTTTATACGTGTCTAGTGTCGAATGCAAGTGTCTGACATTTGTGTCAGCGAGCTGACAATTAGCCGCGCGACATCTGACGAGGCTAGGCTCGGTCGTGAGCCACGACACCACTCTCATATTTATGTACTAGCACCATCTGTTAAGTAATAGAATTCTTTATTGTGGGCCTATTTTACATAGCTATGGGGCCGACATGGTAAGCCCCATGCATGCCCAATAAATTGTCCGACGAACAGGTATCGCAAATCTTTCTGCAATAGATTACATTTAATCGACATATAGGGTCATTATGATTCAGGAACAACTGCTTTAAGCACCCATAAAGCCATAAAAGCTACGAGAAAAACAGCCAAAAAGTTTCCAAATGCTATCAAAATTCGTAGGTATACCACACTTCCATTCATTCTGTCCGCTGATAAGATGGGCCGAATAGTGGCTGGACATTTATCTTTAAGATTAATGAGCCAATTTTCTTAGTTGGCTATAAAAAGAATCGGTAGGCCGACCTCGAAAGCCATCACGACCACTTACGGGTTAACTTTGGGTAACGTGAACTATGCATTCCTTTGCAAATACAGAAAAAAACTTAACTGTAGAGGTAGCTATACCTACTAGGGCTATATCAAAGTAATAAATAACATCGAACTGACGGTGAATAATGTTTTAAAACTGTAAATCATAGAGTTTGAACACCAATTCGTGACGCTTCTACCAGATGAAATATTGTACCTCTTATGGTATAAACACGGAAAATAGACAAACTTCGTTTTCAACCATAAATAAACTTATCTTATTAACTGTCGTGATGAGTAATCACGTCCTTTTAAATATGCAAATTAACGGCTGTTTTTAACGTAGCAAAAATTAAAACGCACAAAAATTTATGAAAATGCTTTTGTACTTAAGGGACTCGGATGCCGATAAATAAAAATGAAAATTTTGAATTCAAAATAACAATTATAAGGACAAAATTCTTCCCCTATCCCTTGGGTGGGATATAAGGAAACAAATTGGATTAAAGTGTCAAAGGTGAAATAAAAAATGCGCATATACTTTATCTTCCGCGATGTCTGTGCAACGTCAGCGGTCTCAAGTGTACCCACACATTATTGGATTTGCGAAAATCGCTTTTTTTTTAATGAAAATATTTAACAATACGGTTGAAAATGCTGTATAAAACATTTTTAACATCTGTAAATGTCACACCACCGGCCGTAATCGTATTTGCATTTAAAACGTTAAGTAAACATAGAGTATTTTGTGAATGGACGAGCTTGCGTTTATGAGTCGTTTTATGACCTGTTAAGCGTAAGGATCTCTCGTAAAATGAATTGTTTGATGGCCACTCTCTGGCCATTTTTATCTTTTTAGTTGCTGTTTTTTCTTTAAATTAAACCTCCAAGAAATTGTGCAAATCCCTTGATGAATTTTTCTTTTTACGCCATTATTCGGGACAATCCTGTTGTCTTTATTTATTTTCCTTTGGCGAAAAAGGTTTTTTCAAGAGCTATGTAGTGTCAATAAATCTCAATAATAAGACCACAATGATTACTTTTTATTTTAAACAGAATATTCCGTAATAGAACATCAGTTTAAAATCATTGACAAGCCCCACTGTATACTCACAAAGTACGTACACACTGGCCGCTTTGTTTTCGCCCACATAAATCCAGCGTGTACCGCGCGCTAACTTATTTTTGTTCGTAGGTACGCGCGATAGATGGATCCAATTCCAAATTATGTCTATCTTGGGAATTAACGGTGGGACGGGGATTCCAGTTTATCCAAAAAAAGTGCGGGGAGGGGGCGTGAAGTGGGGGGTTGGAAGGGGAACGGATGGAAGTTATTTTGGAATTATGATTCCGGATGCGTCCTGCGAGCGCCGCGTGTTTCACGCCTCGTTTCGTGTAATATCTGCCGGGTGCAACCGCTTACGTTGCATTTGGACGCAATAACGTATTTGTGGATAAAGTTTAGTCTATGACTCAATGATGACAAAATAAAATCTTCTCGCAGAACACAACATGATGTCCAAGAATTCAGTATAAACATTCCGTATGCAGGTTTTAATTGACATTTTTACGCATTACAGGTGTGAAGTAAATGCTGTTCTGATCATACCTTGACATACAATGACCCACTTAATCAATGCAACATGCTATCTACTTCATAAAAAAATATAATTATTTAAATTACAAGTCTCGTATTAACCCTCACAACGCACACCCATTTTTAAAATGTACACCACAAATTCCGGACCTAATCCAATTCGCGTTTGGGCCGAAATTAAAACGTCTGGCCAAAAATGCGGGACGTGTGTTTTAATGGGGTGTCACCAGGGTTCTTAAGTATTCCACCGGCCCACCCTATAATACCCAGTCTCCTTAGTCTGGCACGTCCTCCCCTTGATATATTAGTCCCAGTTCGTCGTACATAATTTTGTAGAGGGTGGTACACCTCCTCCACTCCCCCCGAGCGAGTGAACCGACCGATCCTCACAATACCAAGGTTTTGTTTATTGGCGTATAATAAGTGTAAAAACTTAATGATGTCAGTCAACTCAAGCGAGTGTTTTGAATTGGCACGTTCAGCCCAGAATGATTTTCTTAAACACCCGGTCCGAATGGCCCGCAGTTGTGATTGTAGGGTTAGTGCATATTATCCTTTATTGCATTAACTGGCTATAAAGGCGTATACCTTTTTATCGGATTGCCTATAATAAGCTTAAGTGTCTATAAAGATATTGGAATGTCCAATATTATTAACGATCATGATTTATGGCAAGCTTTTTTAATATCGGAAATTCATAAATTCTTTTTAAAAATCTGTTTTATAAGGTGAATATGGGTTGAATGTGGACAGTGGTTGACGTTGCACAGCTGAACTCACAAGGTGTACAACGCTGTACGGTAGTTCAGCGGTAATTTAGTGCGTTGCTAGTGTTGTACCAACAACACGCGCCATTTGCATTATTCATTTTTATGTTTGTACTTTTATCAAACTCTTACATTATATCATAATAAAATAAATATTATTTATTACTATAAAAAAATCAATATTCCTAAGCCTGTTCTGTTTACTTGGCTTCTATAAAGAACATTCCATTGAGAGCCGGTTTATTTATCTGCACTCAACAACTTCTAACGGATAGATATATTTTGTCGATAGAATCTTTCGAGTCAGCTGTCATTTCCTCTCTGTAAACATTTTCAAATATGGAAGATTTTCGAGATAATTGAAGTTTAAAACAAATGAACGTTGCGTTTCGGTGTCATAGCGTTTGCATAACATTAAATGGTCGAGAAAATGTTTTAAGTCCAATCTAAATGCCTGAGAGCAAAAAACGGTTACATACTACCCTAAATAAATAGTCATGGTAGATGGTATCTTCACCGTTCTAATACACTACAAATATGTAGTAGCTATGTCACCAACGCACGGCATTGCACAGTGTGGTAAAACTTAATTACACCGACACAGGAGTGTCGTCAATCTACTGCGGTCACGTGTTCTTCAATATTGAGTTAGGTGCACAGTGTTCCAACATCCAATAACGCTGGAAAAAATTAGGGGCGTTGGAAAATATTGGCTGACAAATGAAAATTGATGTTCTATTGAACATTTTATGAGGCAATAGTACGTCCTACCTAATTTACGGAAGTGAAAAATAAAACAGAATGATAAATGTACTTAGGTATTGTTTTCATTCGTGCATAATTCAGAAAATACATTCACGCGAAAACAACGCAAAATTGAATACAACCGCAATATAAAAAAACTTTGAAACAATTATGAAGTTTCAGTAATTTTGTTGTGTTAGTAAACTTGTTCGAAGTAACTTTCTCGGCACACAATGGGCGCCACATATTAGACGCAGTATTATATTAGTCCATTAGTTAAATTAAGTAAGATTTCTCACCCTATCTTGGCAAGTTATTTATCATGCGTGTATCTACATTAGTGACTCGCGTTGCAATACATTGTGGTTAAGGCATTTAATTTTGTACTGTAGATAAATCTTAATTTTGCTAATGTGCGTGGCGTAAAGAGTAATTGAGATGCGTTTAATCGAATTAGAAATGCGTGTCATGATTTGTGATTCACCCTATGAAATCATGAGAAGTTGCATGTTATTCTATGCACTGACAGACAAATATTCAGTTGTGTCTGAGAGTATGAAAAATAACTTAGTTACTTGTGCTACAAAGTAGGTATGTAGGTTTTATTTGTGGAGCTACACATTGAGGGAATATCTTACCTAAACCACCTATCGGATCAGCATCACTTGTTCATTATTTTAGTCTAAAATTAAAACGTCAATTTTACCATACCAAAAAAAAATGTCCCACTGTCCAGCTTCCTTACTATAGTAAAGTCCTATCTTAGTCCAAATCTCTCAAATGCTAATACTGTAGATACAGTTAAATGCTAAGTTTGTAGTTGTACTATTGAGTCATTAGAAAACAATATAGCCTAAGCACTATAGATCACAGCCCACGCGCCTTCACCAAGGGCCCTAGTTAGTTTATTGCGACCCTACACAATACAAAATAATATAGATAATAGTTTGTGATACTACGAAGAGGTAGATTGGAACACAAGATGGCGGTGTATCATCTAAGAATGAAGATGACATCTTTGATTTTATGGTATTGGTTTTATCAACTGAAGAAAAGTCATCTGAGCTACAAAATACTTTTTTTTGTGGGTGCTGTCGCGAAAATAGTGTGGATTTATTTATTTTTAATCTATTGTTAAATAAAATTTACTGTCACTGTCCGTTGTCCAATCTATTGTCCATAAACAATTTAATTTTTCATTCAATTCCTTTACATAATAATATTCTTATTTGTAACATTCTCAATTATTTTTGATAGCACATGAATCATCTTATAAGAGCTTTTGAATGATGTCTAGACATGAATTTTTGGCAGTAAAAACACTGTTGCTGTGACAAGGCGAATAAATCAACCTTAAACGTTGAGGACGTTTAAGGTTGATTTAAGGTCTCGGCATTGATAAAATAAAGATTATAATTTACGTAGTTTAATTATATGTTTTGATGAGATGTTTAAAATGGTAAATCTTGTAATTACAACCTTTATTCTCAAAGTTAACACATACGTATAGGTACACTTATTATTTGTCAAAATATCAAAAACCTTTTGTAGCTTCTGCAATATCACCTAGAAAACAAGTATCAATATAGGAATTAACGCATAAAGATCAGTCTAATGGTCCTTAGAAAACGTAAACATCTTCAGCTTGTTTACATTTTGTCTAACTTGTTTACATTACATTGCAGCTTAACATGGATATACTTCTATTAAAGACGGCAATGTGGGCAGAACAATGAAGTAACAACCAAAATAATGGATGAAATGACATTTGCTGCGCGCAGAAAAATGAGATCAAAACACATACAGCCAGAGCTGAAAATTGAAGAGCAAGCCACAACTCGGGCAAAGAACTAAATGTTGGATGGCATGATGAAATGTGACAGTTCATTATGCGGAAGATAACGGACGCCACAGCATACAGTGAACAGTAAGTACTTGTGTTATACGCAACTACACTTTAGGCGGCAGGAGTGAGGAACGTGTTTTCTTGGAGCATGCGTGCATAAACCATCCAGGTATCCGATTAAATTATTTAACGTCTTTATTCCCCTGTGGTGCACGCAGGTTGCATGCACGGCACGCGGATGTTAAGATACATGGGCTTAGCGTGTATGCTACCTAATCTATATAAAGTCCTACTTGAGTAGGTGCATATTCTGTAAAATGGTAAATCGATTTTTGATGTAGAAATGCATTTGGTTCCAATTTTGAGCCTTTATATCTGTAGAATAAGATATGGTTTTAGATGGATGAATAACTACACAATTTTTCCTTATCGGTTTCTTTACCAACATTTACTCGTACGCGCAATAACTCCTACGGTCTTTTGAATTCATCGTAATCGGGGAAAAATGGCGCACAGCCAGCTGTCAGTGGATTTAATGTCGTCTACGAAACAGGATTTGAACTAAACTGCTGTAGGCATGTTTTTAAGTATGTCCTTATATCTAGAAAGAATACCTACGGGTCTGTGATGAACTAAACTATATGTTTAAATAATATTTTACATACTAAGAGACACAAAAAAGTTTTCAAAAACAGATCTACGCCAATTAGTTCGTAACAGATAGTTCTACAAGGAGGTCCTCAGAGAGGGACTTCCGTAAACGATTTGTTGACCTTGTCGATTGGGGTCTAGCACTCGGAACAAAACCGGAATATTAGGAAGGTCACATCCAACCATTTAAATGCCGCAGCCAAGGGCCATTTAAACGCCTCTTAGAGTGATTAATTCAATCATTATTTTAGACTCAGTTATAAAGTCAGTTATTAAAGGACTCAAGTGATAAACTATCTAAAATTAACTAAAATCGGATAAATTCGTTACACTGATTAAAATTTATATTGAAATCTCAGAAGATTTAGAATGGTTCAAAGGCAATAAAGCATCGCCGAGCATTACATTTAAGGCTTTAACTGTAGTATATTATTTAATATTAAAGATCTTAAGGTAAACGGGCGAAGTGCCTGCAGTTCCGCGATAAGGCAACCCCTCCTCCCGCCTCATCCCCCGCTTTTTGGGGGGTGGCAGACTTAAGAGGCGGCCATACTTCAAATTGCGTTTAACTTAGATAGCTAGTTTGATACATTGCCCCCATTATTGCATATCAAAGGGCTCTGATAAAATTGTGGCGATGATAAAGTCAGAGCTTTTTTATTGGGGTTCCTGATCTACATACTTTAGATAAAGTACCGTGGAAAGCCGCTGTCGATTCCATTTTAGATTCATACCTGAAACAAAAGGAAAGATTTGTTAGAGATGTGAAGTGTTATCAAAAACTTCTGTTGAATTCTTATCTACTATCGGTAGTAATGATACGCAAGTTATAACTTTTAATAAAAATAATAAACAAAATAAAAATCTGTCACTAATTTAAAATGTATGATTGGAAAATTGCAACAATGCAGAAACGATAACTCATACGAAGTGCCAATCACACAGAAAATCATGCATCCACCACCTCATAAAACAGCAAAAAAGTACACATTTCACCCGAAAATTTGATTACGATAAATAATGTACTGTACGGGAATTCGTAAATGAAGTATCACATGGTATCCACACACGCATAAAGCACGCACAGAACGAATTGCAAACTCAGCTCTACATCACTAGCACGTAGACGCAAACATAGCGGCGGGGATATAACATCGATACGATATCGATAGAAACGTATCGATAGCGGCAATAGATACTATTGTCACAGTTCAATTTAACAACGTACGCTCTCAGATTCCCTCGGATATCGCAAAGTCAGTTCAACTGAAGTTTTCGTGATTCGAATTTGTCTTTTACAAACTTATTTATGTCGAGATAGTGCATGAACTTTATTGTATGAAAATAACTTTTGCAAGAACGTGACGTCTTTTATATATTTCTACTTTAAATTATAGAATCGTAAGTAGAATATAAGCTTTCAGCATTCAGCTCCTTGCTAACACGTTCTAGTCCTTCCCAGCCCGTTCAGAGATCCAATGGATAGATTATCGCCAGCTAATAATTCTCTCACGATTCAAAACTCACAATAGCCCGAAGCGAAACTGTATCGCTACAGATAGATTAAACATCGGAGCCCAAATGAACGCACGATAATTTATCGGAGCAACCCCCGTGTGTATTAGCTGTATCCGACTAATGCCGGCTTTCGATATTCGGCGCTCGGTCGCGATTCGATATTTACGATCGAACGAGTCGCATTAGACTGTCCGCCCGTAGGTAAATTAGCACAGATGCTCGCCACTGTTACAGTGATTCATTCCAAATTGGCTTTTCAGCGGGGAAAAAACGGACCGAGCCAGCCACTGCGGTAGACGCTATCTAGGGACTGCAGCTAAATAGCTTTTAAAAGAGTTTGCATTTTCCTTTCGAGTAACGAATGGACGCGAACATCTGTCGTTCAACTCTTCTTTCAGGAAAATTGCTTGTCTGTTTTACAAGCTCATCCTGAATTTATGAATTGATTTTTATGGTAATTTTCGCAGTGAAGCTTCATTCTATGGACATTTTGAACAGATATCATGACTTGCAAATCTACAAGATTTTCCCACATAAAATGAAGCGCCTTACGTAACAAAAACGCACTAAATAAAGGCGATTTGCAATTAAACGCGGTGTAATGTGAAGGTTGGCCAAGATCGCTGGTAGCGGCAACGCCTCGCGATTCGTATCGGCCCGGAAAGGGCCGCCTTAACGCGTGCTAGACCACCAGATAAAGTATTACAGCGAAATTGTATGAGTTATATTGTGCGAAGTGCTTGTTTAAAATCGTACTGGTAATTTTATACGCTGAACGGTGCTAATGAAGGATGTTATTTGGTTGCAGATTGCAGTGAAAAGGGGAGTGGCCGACGTCAGGCCATGTTGTGAGTTGAAATAATGGCGGTGTACGAATTAACGCGTCGTGTGAAAATGGAAAAGTTTTTTTTAAATGCAAGGTATAGTATGTCAAAGGGGTGCAATTATTGGTAGGCACCTACTAGTTAAAGGTCTCCTTTTTGAGACGAGTTGTGGGTGTAAGTGATAGCGGTAAGCTTTTTGACAATAATTAATATTAAAAAGCAAGGAATACATTCCTGCATTATTTGATAACACCACAACCAACATTAAACATCAATCAACAACCGAAATGCACTCATAGCTTATTTTTAATGAACTGCAAACGATAGTCAGTGAAATACGCAAATGTTACATTCCCCAATAATGAACCGGCAATATTACCTTTAATATAAATAATCCGTGCCAAAGGGTGGCTTCGATGCGATGCTACTGCAAATCAACCCCCACTACACCCCCCCCCCCTCCACCGCGGGCTGTCGACGATAAATAAAATTCACGTTTTAACAATAAAATGCATTTTCCGCAAATGCTCCCGGTGAATTATTGTCCGAGCTTTACGAGCTTAAAATTATATGGGCACGTGAAATTTTCGATCTCGATAATGCATGGCCAGTATACCGCCAACACTATTTTCGGTCGATACAATGAACGCGATTTTAAAATTACCGACCACTTACATCGATCAGTTTAATTTATTAAAATGCATTTGTGGTGCATTGCAATTTTGCTTAGTGGTTCTTACGATAACTTAGATTCGGGGTAATGTAAGTAGATAGTTGTTAGATGTTACGTGTGTTCCATTATAGGGGTTGCATTTTTTATGCATTTTTCCATTTACAGACAAACCACAGCTCCCCAAACATGCCTTACCCTAACATAACACGTCACGTAGCAGCCATAAAAATACTTATAAAACATTTCCCGATGGAAAAAAAATACAATGTTTTATTCGCAACAAAAATACATCACACGACCGCTTGATGGAGAACCAATAGCGAGTGTCCCTCCGGCACAGATGGCGACACGGACGCGGAGATAGCAGAAAAATATGAATTGTAGCTTTCGATATTTGTCACTTGAATTACAACTCCCAACGGACATCCAGAATGGCGCGAGTGTGCGACTGTGGGACTACTCGCACCTCGTTTGCTGAATGATCTATTTTTTTCCAGTGGATTTCGGCCAGTGACTCGGGTAAAGCGCCGGTTCAATCACTCGTTGAGTAATGCGATCCACGTGCTAGCGGTACTAACGGTCGATGATACGCTTCTACTATTTACAAATGCGATACGTTTTTAGTAGTCAAATAAACTTTCTGTAATATCGAAAATAATACTATGTAAATCTTACTGCATCAGTGACCAAACACGTTGTTCTTCAATATTTACATTGATTTAATTTGATGTCATGTTATATAAGACCCTAATAGATTTTATTCAATGCTCATAAAACAAGATTTGACTGACCACCATCTTTGGTGGCTAGCGTATTAATACGACAAAATCTTGAAAAATGATCCCCAACGAAATCTTTTGATGCTATTACAAGTTGCCACCGTGCGGGAGCAATAAGTAAACAAAACTCGTAATAACGGCCAGTCACGCCAAGGAAACCAATTTGGGAGGTATTTGTAAATGTCAAATATGTTTGTGCGCACCTATTTATTGCGAGCATCCCTCACGTACGAGTAAATAACGGAGACACTGCGATAAAGTGAAAAGAGATACCCAAAAAGTACGACGAGCTACGCCTTAACTGCTTAACTAAGGTTAGCCAATATGACCTTTAAGTACCATGTTCGAAAGTTGAAATTTGATCGAAGAATTACTGCCCTAAGCCAGTTGGTGTTAAGGCTCCTGCGTATACAAGTGGAAAACTCAGTGCGCCACGTGCGAATGATTCATGTTCGTCCCTTAATTAAAGAAGATTTTAATTGTATCGGATGTCTGTGAAAGCGAAAATAATGCACTCCTAAATTGGGGTTGGAATTCGGAAATTTATTTTTGTTAGCTCGCCGAAGTATTGCTTTGCGTGTTTTACTTTGATACCGATTTTTGGACGTTGGAGTTTTACCAGCGTTTGCCTGGTAAACTTTTTCGACCAAATGAATGGGACACGGGAAAAAATATACGCTAGATAGGCAGTTTGAAATAGGGTCACAGTTCTACAAATAGCCGCTTTTGATCAATCGTATTTTACCAGATATATTAAACTGGTCTGTGTGTTACCTAACTGCAGGCAATCAACAATTTCGTCTTACAAAATTCGAAACACCCTTAAATTCAGTAAATTCATTTTGCGTATATAAAGTCAAGCTGCCGCCGACTTAAAATATCTTTCTTAATTACAAAAGCCTTTGTTGAACGTATCTGATCTATGTAAGCAGTCGGGGCGAATGTTTTAAATAGCAACCCAACAAATAGGTTCCGGTTGAGCGAAATAAGCAAAACTCCTTAATGAAAGAATATCTGAAGGGTTGCCACTGTTTGGAAAATAAAGGAACGAAAAGCTATTTTCAACTAATTGTGACAGATGGCTACTAGAGAGTGAGTTGGGGAAAGGCATACCTACACAGTAGGAATAAATGTAAAACTTAAAACCTTTTTGTAACTGAAAGAAAATTAAAAAAAAAAGTTTTACGAAACCAATCCAACAACCAAAGTGAGTGTAACAGGTTATCTCAATAATAACTTGAACACAAACAAGCACTATTACACAGAAAACAGTCGATGTTCCCAACCATAAAACGATGACGGAAGCAGTGTAACGGCCCTGTAAGCTTGCCGCGTACTTCATTTGGTGAACAATGGAAAGGCCCCGTCCCACGAGCCCGCAGCGACACTGGATAAATTGAGTGGGGCCTTAACTCGCGCCCGCCCGCGGAAAATTGGGGAAAATCGATTTAAATATCTTAAATGTGATGGCTTATCTCGATCGCAAGAGTTAACCCGTGCTCACTGCAGCACTCCTATTGACATTTGTGTAAAAATTTAAACCTTTTAGAACTTGGGAGGTGCTTTTCTTTTTTTGTTAAACAAAAATGTTACCTATCCAATTTTATATATTGAAATGTTCAACACTTAAAATCCACTATCAGAACACATATTTTAATGAAAAATAAACCTTTTGTACTGATACATTTGATTAATTAAGTGCGAAATCGGAGCAAGATACGCTTTTAAAGTAACTTCGAATAATCAAGAAATGCCAATTAAGAAGTGTGGGCCCTTTGAAAGGCAAAATCTAGATAGCTGGCCGGTTGGTCCAACAGAGCCGAGGCCTGATGTATCTCAGCTTGCACGCGAAGTTAAGTAATTCTTAGTAGCCAAATGTGGGATAATATAAACGGAAAATATATACTGGTAAGGCAAATACTTGTTACACTTTAAAAACACTCAATCAAACATAAATCGTAGTGCCCATTTTGTAAGGCCCTAAGACCTCAAAGCAAAGTAAGCCTCCCGCTTAACTCAATCTAATAGAATCACCTCGGATTGCTTTCCGATATTTACTGTTTGATTTTTCCCCTCGTGTCGAGATTTGGGACGTTTACCCAAAAGAGGCGTGTACTGCGATGGTAATGGCCGGTAGGGTCGTTGGATACATAACCTTTATAATTAACAATACGCCCTACACTCTATGAGGTGAGAGTTGATTATTTTACGAGTTCCGCGTTTTCCTTCCCTCTCATTCTCTTCGCTGTATTTTCGTTAGCACTTGAGTGGATTAATTACTTTTATTGTAGCTTGGAAGCCGACTCTCCGTATTTTATTAATACTTAAAAGAATTGCGAAAGGAAAGAAAGCAATATTAACTTTACAAAACAATAATAGCTAGACATAAGTTTTATTATTAAATTACACGAGATTGCCCAAGGAAATACAAGTGAAAAAATAAATCAAATTATAATTCAACTGCGTAGCAAGTTTATTGAATTGATCATGCGCAAATATTTATCGATGGGGACGTAACAAGATAGGGTCAGAATTTATTGAAAACCAAGAGCAGTAGCATACATAGGTAGGCAAGTTACATAAATTGACATCGGCGGCAATCAGACAAATTGGCTCCATCCAAACCCCTCGCTAACCGAATTAATCTGATACGTAGGTTTTCTTAGACAAAACCACTTAGACGGAGAAATATAGAGGGCAGCAAGAGGGAACACGAATAGACGCTGATGCGAATTGTATTATTTATTGTACATTCGCGAGACCAAGCAAAAAAATAGTACCTAATGAATTCATGCCAAATATACGTTTGGAAGGAATGGGGGAAAAATATATTGACATTCTTTGACCATTTTCGCAACGACGCGACAACGGTATCGTGACATCTTTTTGTGTTCATTATTTCACTTAAAAATTCACTTCAGTAAACTTTTTGTTGAATAAAATACATCTGTATCGCCCCTTAACATGTGTCTTCAGTACGTGAATAAATATTCAACAAATCCACCTTTAAATAAACAGTATGGGGGAAATAACGTTTTGCCTCATTCTGAGTAAACGATGCTTAAGATATTTATTAGGGGATGAATTGAGTTTTTAGATATTGCAACGAATTTCTATCTCACTTCTGTGCTATATAAATAAAGCCACGATTTGTCCGTTCATTCATAAGATTGTTGTGTCAGCATTTTTTTCTGTAATATTTATTAACTTTTCTATCTAGCAAATAGACAAGCCACTTTTAATATGGGCGGGAGAACATGATTCCGTGACTTGAAGCTGAATGTTGCCAGTTGCACTGAATGCAGAAATTAGTTTTAATAAAGAAACACCAGCAGTGATAAAAGCGCTTAGAACCGTTTGTTTATTTCAGATGTAAATGGGGTAGAACTTAAAAATGTTCGGGACTGTTATCCCTATCTCCCCTTGTACGCAACATTAATAACATCTGCTCAAGACGTTTAAATCCCACTTCTGGTGGAAAAACTGATTATCTAATTAGAAGAAAGCCTTTGCAAGAGTCTCCTAACTGAGGGCTAATCACAAATTAATGAGAGCTTGTACCAGGGTGTCGCGGGGCGATGATAATTCCCCGCCCCGCTGCGTTAAGATCCTCATCAATTATGGCGAAGCCACCCCCGTGGCTTGAAGGTTGCACCCCTTCGTGATCTAGTCACTACGGGTATCGCGCTAGGTTTCACACTAAGGGAAAATGTATGGTGTTTAGATGTAAAACAACTGTGGGTACTTAAACTGATGCCTCGTCTTTACCATTTACTACAACGTTGTGGCAAAATTGTATGGGTTTTAGTAGTGGTTATGTAATGTAGTGCAATTTTTTGAATTAATTGGAATGAATATTCCAAACTCATTAAAAATAATAATGAGTTTATTTATATCGATATATTTAAGTGCTCATTTATTTATGTAAAACTAGTGAAGCCATGCAATATAAAAGCTAAGAAATACATTATCGTACAGTTTAATTTATTAGTATAATTTCATCGAACTAAAAGCCAACCCTTGCAATAAGTAATGGCCCTTAGACAGTTGTTGTACCGACACCAAATGCTTCCGTTCCGAAACCACAGTTGATTTGTTGTTCCGTCCGACCAAGAGTTACAAGCTACTAGCAACCAATGTTTGAAACACTCTAACCACCATATGCTACGGGTTCACACCCGAACTTGGTATATTTAGAATAATTTATCCCACAGACACTTAACATTGACACAAAAATATATTTACGACCAAATATATACACACTCGATGTTTCAACTTAGGCATATTACCTTATCACATGCAACGTTATATCAATATAATTAATAGTGTCCCATATCAACACAGATATCGCCAAAACAACAGGTTTTATTTAGCAGAATACAGTTTCAATGGGATCACCCTAAACGGAGCTCTTGTTGTTATGCCATGAATATAAATCGTGATAAATTCCTCGCGAGACGCAGGGAGAGCGGGGAGGGGCGGCACAGCCTCAAGGGCTTTTTTCTTAAAAATAACTTTTGTCAGAGTAATTCGGAGGAGTCCCGGGATTTATGGAAAGGTGGTGTCACCCCGGTAATTAGTTTTTAACTAGTTGTGATAAGGGTCCGCCGTGCTTTATGCGCCCTCTGTAATAAGTTTAAACTAATGCTTGGATTTCTAGGATGAATTAAATTCGTAACAGCTGCGGTCAAAAAACAAACAATATCACATAAAAATGTTAAAACTCAAAAAAATTCGTTCGAAACAAAAGCATTCCAAGCAATTGTTCTGACATGTCACAATATTTTTATTGTTAGCATATTTCGCGCGTTTGCGGCCCGTCATACCGCTCGAATATGGGTATGATTTACGAACTAAAACAAGAAGAAAAAAAAGAAAGTTCTTCCACGAAACTTCTTTTATTCTCCGGAGAAAGTTGCGTAAAAAACTGGAGGCGCTTAGAAAAAAGCAATTTTCTAGCTCAGGTGTGTGAGATGTTCTTTATCTAACTTTGCATCCGAACCGCTTTGTTTATGACGGCATATTTTTTCGAAGTTTTAAACATTTTATTACGTTGTACCGTGAACTCATACTCTGTACCTTTTAAAAGGCCGCCAAAACGGTAGAACAATTGTTGTTTTGTTACCTATCTTTCTTAAAAAACTGGACCCGCTACCTGTAGCGGTGAGTACAAAAAGCGTTGGTTAACATAACCGTCACGTGAAACTTTAAATACAAAAGCAAGTTTGTTACAGATTGTACAAAAGTTTGAATAATAAGCCAAAGAAAGCCACATCGCCTTTTTAATGGACACGGAAAATATAATTTGAAATACTCTTTATAGCGCTCATAATGTAGCCAAGTGGGCCAAAAAATGGTTGTCACCGTCTGGCGTAGTACATTAGCATGAAGAGTGTGAGGCAAGGAGGCTTTATCAGGAGGGCCTTTCCTGAGGGAGGGCCAAATAATGCGATATTGCTCGTTTGTGCGAGGCCCTATTTATCTATTAAAAAACGTGAGATTTACGGGCCAGTATAGGAAACTTTGGGAAGTTTTTATGTTTTTCCGCCGCTTTCGGAGCTAATATAAGAGATTGATGCGTGTTATTTTAGCTTTGTTTGGGTGTATATTAGCTGGTTTATTTTGATGTTTAGTGATCTTTTTATTGCATTATTTTGGTGATAAAAATCTTAATGTTCACTGTTTATTTTGTATTTGTTTAGTATCATATTGGGTATATTATTATCTCACAAACTGAGATACTGTTTCGACGCCAAGGTTTTGCTCTATGCCCTACAATCCTACATTTACAACAAATTATTGCTGATAATATAAGTTCCCCATCGAATAATTATTACTTTACGAAGATTCATTTGCAGTATCATTTCATTCGGTCACGACAGGACTTAGAGAGTCTTTCGGGCTGAATGAATAATAATTAAAATATCCAATAAATCCAGCTACCGCATTGGACTAACGAGGTATTTGCACATATCTCGAGATAGCTAAGTTTAAGTGGCGTGTTCTTTTAGGCCGGGTGCACACGGCAAGTCGTGACTCTCGTGACTGAGCTCCGATCTGACATCACGAGAGCTTGTGTAACACGTCTTTATGAAAGGCGAAATGGAGCGGTTTTTAATAGGGCGATATTTTATGTATTAGGCAAATAAAACTACTTTTACAAGATCAAAATATATAACCACATATCAATTGTGTAAATAGGTATTTGTTATCCAAAAAAAGTCTCAAAGTAAATAATAAATAGGAAATCTTGCAATCCAATATAATATATCAATGTCTATGTTAAAAAGATATCGAGAATATCGTCCGTGAGTGACTCGCGAACAAAATTGTAACTAGTTTTTTTTTTTTTTAAATTGCCATAGAAAAACAATTCATGTGCCAGTAAGTGTAACCATAAAACAAACTCGACAAAACGACCTACCCAACAAACTAATACATTATCTAAGTATTGCAAACGTTAGATAGAGGCGGTTGTTACAATTTATCTAATATATTATCTGGTATCTATTTAATTTATTACTTCACCATGCTTCATGAAGAGGAACCGTTGAGTTATCACTAGTACGCATACTTACATATAGCTACATAGAACAACGGCCTATTTCATAGACACAGAAATCCTTATCCTTACTTCCTTACTTAATATTATAAAAGCGAAAGTGAGTTTGTTTGTTTGTTTGTTTGTGTGTTACCTCTTCACGCTTTAATGGCTGAACCGATTTGGATAAATTTTGGTACAGAGATAGTTGGGAACCAGGAGACGGACATAGGTTAAATTTTTTTTGAAAAAAGTGGGATGTGAGGGAGAAAGAGGGAAGAGAACGGAAAACTTAGCGTTGCTATTACAAATCAATAAGGCGCAAGGGGAACTGTGTTACCCCAAATTTAACGCGGGCGAAGCCGTGGGCGAAAGCTAGTGGCTTGATAAATGTGAATGAAAAAATACAGTGGAATGTAAAAGTCTTGTATTAGTAATTTATTTACAAAGCATCCTGTAGGTTCAAAAGTTGCAATGTATTTTTCTAGTGCACAAAAGATGTATATACAGTAGGTTTTTTTTACCAAAAGACGGCGCAAAAATACTATTTATTTAAATAATAAAACTAGTTGAACAAGCAGTAAAAGTAAATAAGTGGCGCCTAGAAGTAAATCATGCAGTAGTTGAACAATCAAACTTTTGCTAAAAAATATGTTCTGTAACATACTTATTTCCTTAACCGACATTATATAGCGTAAAACTAACCTAAAAAAAACCAGCCAAGCGTGAGTCGGACTCGCGGACCAAGGGTTTCGTACAAGTTTGAAACATAAACGGCCCTATCTTTTGAATGCGTAGACTTGGAGGGTTTTTTTCACAGCTCCGAGGGAACACAGACTTCAGGACTTGGTGCTAATTTTAATACCTTCCCGATAAAGGATCTTGACAGCCAGACAGGTGGACAACAAAGTGATCCTAAATATAAGAATTCTGACTTTTCATCTTGATATGGAACCTTAATTAAACGAAAAGTTTTCTGTAGAGTCCCAAACAGACTAGAGCGTCCCAATTACTAAGTATTCAAAATTTTGGTTTATCTTGGCTTTGTGACATTTTGTTTTGCACACTCACCTTTAACAGACTGTAATTAACCAAAGCTTCCCTAATAGAGTCCCAAACAGACCAACGCATACCAATACTAAATAGGTACATATATGATGTATGTTTATTATCAACAGCGAATATTGGCTGGAAACACAGTGCTAAATTCGCGGCCCGACATCCGATAGTGTGGTATTATCTGCTATTATTTGTCACTGGGTGAACAATGCGAGCTCCGAACATACCTATCGGCTATCTTATAGCAATTTGTCAACAATTATAATAATGGTGTGTGAAAAAGTTCATTAAGAGCCGAAATTGTGGGGTCGAATGTTGAGTTGGTGGAATAAAATCATGGATTCGATTGGCTGTCTGTAATAAACCAGAAAAATTGTCGTGTACATTAATTTAAAAAAAAAAAACGATTTTAAATAGATTTCTGGACAACAGATTTTGGTCACTTAAGAAGGTCTCTCTCAGACACAAAAAAACACAAAAACTTCAAATAAGTACTTCGTCGCATTTTCATTGTGGCAACTTCACTTCATTTCATATAACCACTAGGTAGGTTTTCAAAATTTTTTTATATCAAAAGGTTCTTCATAACAAAAACCTAATGCACAAGCATTTCATATTCAACCAACCAAACTCCAACATACCTCCACCCACCCACTACCAAAAATGTAAAACTCGTTCAAAACCAAAAACGCTTTATAAACGCAGCATAGTTTATATCAACTGACAGATGTTACACTTACCAAGAGCTACTGTGCCCCGACGGAACCCAATAAATAATAACAACGTGAGTTAGGACCACCTAGCGAGGAAACAGACCTTGTTTACGGCACTACCCTACCAGTATCGTGGCCACCTACGCTATATATTTTGCTTAGCAAATTACTCGCTTCGCTCAGGGTGTCTAATAACCCTTTAATGAAGGAAGAGCTCTGATGTTTAATGCTGTTTCTGCTTTATTAGGGAGATTTTTGCTGGAAATTGCTGGTTTGTAAGTTGAGGAGTTGTGTGAAGTAATTTTAGGGTTAACTTTTGTTTTTGCATGGTTAGTGTGTGTGTTTTATGACTTTGTTAAGTTTTACTTTTTATTATTTTTTATTAACACTTTATGCACACAAAATGAACAGAGGTGGACTTAATTCCTATGGCATTCTCAACTTTTAGACCTGTAACCCATAGGTACCTGATTAAATATGTATTATGTCTATGGTTCACCAGTAAACCAACAATTTTCCCAAAGCTTTGCTACAGATCTCTAAGAAATCAGCTTAGATCTAAGTACAAGAACTTATGTGTTGTCCGGAAATTGGATACAGGAACTGATTGGGCATATACACTACAGCGTGACTAAAATGTATTAAATACAAAATTCCGTACGTGATAGAATGTTCTTTTTTACACCAAAACAGCTCAAAGTTTTATTATTCATACCATATATAGGTACAAATATTACACATCCTGCATTACTTACTATTTTATTTTATGACAGCGGAGTACAGTAGTGTATATTACCTGTAACAAAAAATGTAACTCTTTATAAAACAGCACTACAGAAATAATCAAATAAAACGCGAAAACATAAATCGCTATTTCATCATACGCCACACAAACGCATATAATAACACACTTTGCCACCGATTACTTGATATGAATTAAACGAATCTTCGTCTTACAAACCTAATAGAAAACGCCCCTTTAATAATATAATAGTAGATAATTATCACATTTAAATAATGTAACGCAAATTAATTCAAGCAAGAGCACGCGACTCGGCCACTCCATTCACAAAACTCAAGAACTGTCCGTAATAGCTCATTTGAATACAATCTAGATAGTTATCGGCGTATAGACAACACTAGAACATTGTTATTATGTAGTTCACTGAGTCTCAACAACCATAGACACGAACACTCAATTATATAATTGCATTAGGACACTTAATTCTCAGCCATAGACATCTAATGGTTATGACAGTTTGAATGTGTGCTACGTCATTAGCGGCATTCTGTCGTGGACTTACGAAATGGGGTCAAGGAGAGCTAAAAACGGATTCATTCTACTTAAAATATAAGCAGTTAACGACAATGGCTCTTAAAAAAGGAATACTATTGATTGTCTTTTAAAGGATTTTTTTTAAACGGTATTTTAACCGTGAATAACAATAACATAATACATTTATATTGTAGTAGGTATGTGAGCGTCACGCACACATAAAGTTCGAACTTTGGCACACTACCATAAATCAAGGGGCGTTATACGCCATGTTTCACGAGCCCCATCCTTCTCTTTCGCTCTACAACCATTCTTTATATCGCTATCCCGTTCTGGTATCAAGCAGGAGCTTTGAGGGGTCCCGGGGAGGGGGCAGATGTCTAGTCGTGACGTATTACTCGGCTGGCGGTCGGTCGGGTCAGTCGTTACTTAGTAATATTGAACTTTACGCATTACAATAAAAATGTAACGGAATTCATATTTTAATGATTATTTAGTGCACACTCCTAGAGAGCGGAAACATCGACTAATGAAGTACCTGATAGGAATATCGATATCGACATGAGCGCTAATTACTTACAAACCACGCCACATTATAATGTATGCCGAGTAGGTTCCAATGCAAATCGCAAGTTCGATTCTGGAATAGACAATGCGACCAGAAGTTTATAGGACCACCCACACATCTGCAATGCATGTATTGATATGTAGCACGATTCCAATTTATAGGAAAAATATGAAAATAGAAATTTCTTCGTTAGAATTGCATTGTAGACGTTGGAACTTGGAATAATGTTGTTTTAGTTCTCTGGGAATATTTTGTATTGTCAAAGCTATTGTTTTGTTACCTAAGAACTCCAACATAGGTAACAAAACAATAGCTTTTGGGAATCTAGTAGCATTAGGTAGATTTAGTGCCAATAAGATTTATTATGCCTATACATCTCACCTATCATACATCACAGTAGATCACTGCAATAGATTTGTGTTGTCCAAGCTAATACGTGATCAGAATGCTAGGGATGCGCTCAAACAACCATTTCACATAGTTATATATCTACACTGTGTAGGTATACATTATGTCAGAACTTCATAGGGAGATTAAATACGTGGTCACTTAAAAAGTTATAGCATGTTCCAAGCTAGAGTAATCATTAAGTAAAATACAAATAAACTGAGGATCAAAAATTAAATCAAGGTTTAGGTAATTTTTCCAAGTGAGAACATGTGATTTCCATATTCTCACTGTATCTCGGGATGACACCTCTCCCGCCGACGTGTGTACTTCGCCTTTATTGCTATGTTCTTATTTGTATCGACTAATTCGTCGGCCGTTAAAAGTATCGCAGCCTTGTTGGACATCTCATTGGTCGGCAATAAATATGGCGTTATCTCTCGATATCGACCGCGGGCCGCACTTCGCTCCACGCGACCTACCCCTCCCCCCGCTCTAATGAATTACACAATGAACTCTCATCTAAATACAGAAAAAAGCTTTTAAAGGCACATATCAAAAATGCCCACAAAAGCCTACTAAGACAGGACTCACAGATTTATAGCACTCCCTTTGTTAAATCACGTAATCTCCACGTGGAGCCGCGATATAAATGGAGGTAAATGAAAATAAATGTAGTTCCTCATTCTGCTGCTTGCCTATTTACATTGTGCCCAAACATAAATCTGGCTCTGTTTAATGGTAATCTATTTTAAAAATTACCTGTTAAATCACATCAGGACAGATAACACATTGTTTGGGGTATGTGGTTTAGAAAAAAAATGTTTGTCGGCCGACACGGCTGAGATTTGTTACCTTCAGGGTGGCATTTACATCATCGGTCCTCTCATATATTATGTGGTACACGGCTCGGAATACATTAAACAGGTACCAAATATTGATCCCGAAAAATATTTTAAACAATCTCTTAAACAAAATGTTTTTATTTAGTTTGTTTTATGTGCATTTGTGACAAATTCCACCGTCTTAAATCATAATGATATTGCTAGTGCGTGGGCGAGTATCGAATTTAAATGAATGATTATTTATCGGCCATGTTTCGGACATCGATACGTGGCGTCCGCACGGATCGTGTCGGGTCGGGCCATAGGGCCATTTTCGGCAGTTTCCGGGTATCTATTCTGTAGCTACGTTTATCCAACTAATTTATATGCATGACGAGCTTTACAGCTAACTACGTTACAACAAAATGCGTAGATTTAAAGATAAATATACTATCCATAACATTTAAATATTACTAAGCCTTCACCCGTGCTCACGAAAGTATTGAATTAATGAAATTCCTGAGAGCAGCAGTCAACGCTACAGATTGCGAGACTAGTTTATAAAACAACAGAAACGATCTGGCAAAATAATAAAAATAATAATTAGTGATGCGACTTCCCGCGGTCTCGGCGACCCACGTCGTAAGTTTCGCCTACATACGCGAGAGGTGTCATGCTAACGCAACAAGAAATAAGAGGTGAATAAAAATAACTGGCGCAGAGCGATATTTCACCGACAGATCTGACCGAAAGATGCTGATGTAGAGAACTTGTGACAGCAAAACGCTGGAATCTTTGCTATAGGTACTTGCAAAGTGCAGTTGTTTTGTTTTTAAACGAAACTCAACAAGACCGATTTTTACTTCTATCTAGTAACACATCTTCGATAGCCGTGAATCTAAAATATATCCAATAATACCATTATATTAGGCACTTGAAACTTCTAGATCCTTATTACTTAGGCTCTACAAGATAGTTGTATATTATTAGCGATATTGTGTATATCGTAAAGCTTACCATAGTTCGGCCATTTATTCGGTTTATCGATACGTGACGTAGCAATTAGCACATCACTAGACAAAGCGCTCTCGGGTGCGAGCCTACAAATCATACAGATACCATCTTCTACAAATTTGAATCGGATCTTATTTATGATTTGCCTTTTTCACGGCTACGTTTTGGGGAAAACTCGAATATAAATCACTGATAAATGGTTATTGGGTTTCGTACCTAATTCGAACTTTGTTACCGCCTACCGTACTCCAATACACAAACAAATTATAATTACCTGTTGTTGTGGTATCTTATCAGAAAAAAAACCAATAGGTAGAAAGAAAAATCTGAAATTCCAAATTTTCCCACGGTATCGTTTTCATTATTCTCAACAACATAATAATCATAACAAAAGCATGTACAAACACCGTACTTGGTTAAACAGCAATCGCATAAACAAACCCCAACAATAAAGCCAAATAAACGCTCGAGCACGCCATCCAATCGCACCTTGAATCGCACATAAAAGCCCATGAACACCGGTAGAATTGAATACAACGCTGCTCAACAGGAGCATCCAAATATTGCATTCCCAACCGTACTCGGTCGGGTAATATCGAGCACGAGAGTAGACTTCGTTAGTGCCCATAAAATCGTTTACGAGCTGCCGAAGAACCCTCTTCAATAAACGTGCCATAAAAGTTCGGTTATTCGACGCTAGATGGCGACACTAGTGGCCGCTTGAAACAGTTGCAACGATTTTACTGCCATCTATGGAGCTTTTTAAGCGTTTAAGGTCGGCGTGCGAAAGAGACAAGCCATGTCATCTCTTTTCCACGGGATTATGTTGAAGTTCGCCGGTTACGGAACAGGTCAAGCGTGAAGCGGTTTTTATACTAAGTTTTATATACGGCACGGAGGTGTACGGTTGGTTGGCGCGGATGCTTCTTTTTATAGGAATGAAAATAAATAAAAATAGCACGTTTAGAACGGTGGCGATTAATTAAATTGACTACATTTTTCCGCGACACTGAATGTTTTCTTCAACAACGAAATCATGAGAGAAAACAACTGGAAGCTATAAAAATAGTAGCTGAACAGGTGCCTTAAGATAATGGTAAAATTATTATTCAAACACGTAGGTACCTACGTAATTAATTAGTTATAAGTGTCACTTGAAGTCGCGATGACGTCACTGTAGGTAAGCAACACGCGGTAAAGCCTCGAAGGTTTGAATTTCGAAGAGCGCGCGAACGCACTTCGTGTGATGAACGGTTTCACGCGCATTACGCCCGCCGGCCAGTAATAGGGTTGCCGACGTTCATAAAAACTGTCGTATTAACCTTTTTAGACGATGTTCGCGAAAAATTCAGTACATTTCCGCAAATAAAAACGTTCGGCATAGGTTTTATGAGTTATTTGTTTGGAAGTTTAAATTCCTGTACACATGGACTTGAGAAATTCAATGTTTGCCAAAATGACATTTTCAACTAAATGATAATCATTTCCGTAATACGTGTAGTATTAAATTTTCCTTATGGCAACCCTATCATTCACGTAGGTGGTCTCATTAGATGACGCCCTTATTGTGTTTTTTCTTTAAATAAATTATAAGTCATGTGCAACGAAGCACGTCAGGGAATTCACGGCTTAGCCTGCTAAACGTTCCTAAACTATGGACTAGAACGAGGAGAAAATGGCGCTAAATCATACCCATACTATACATAAGTACAATGTTAAGTGAAAGATAATTTCAGTCTATCTAGTCCCTACGTGGCATTTCTCTAGTTATAGCTGATATTAGCTGGAAAATTGTAGTCAGTTATTCTATTACAATTTTATTAGGAAACGAGGTAAATGCACCATGGCCCTAAGTGGTCTTACCTTGGCCTTAAGTGTAATATAAAATTATAGGGTGAAAATAATTTTTCTTTTTGTTGTTGTTACCTAGTCTTGTTTTACACTTCCTGATGACAATAAAACATTTTATAGTTATGGTTTTTTAGTTTTTTCTTTGTAATGTAAACAGTTTAAAAAAATATATTTTTTATTTAATTTTTATTTGGTTAAATATAAAACTAAAATTCATTAACTATGTATGTTAAAGAATTTTACTTTTATCTTTACAGTACTACTTCTTACAATTTCTTTTTTGTCGTTTGAATTTTTCATCTACTTGTTATGCTATAAGTTCATATAAAGGCGTATGATTCAACTACATAAATCAACAGTGGGATTCTAAAATCTTTAATTTGTAGACAAAGAACAAAATCAACACAAACATTTTTGTTCTCAAAATAAATCTCAATAAAATTGATCGCATCTTAAATAACATCATCTTTGGACCGCGAACGGGAAACGGTAGAGTCGGCAACATAAGTCAGGACATCCAATCATAAATAAATAATTTAAAAAATTAATTAAGCTATGCGAAATTAATTTATCAGAAAATTAAGATTGATTGAAAGTTTTTTAATGACTCTATTATTTTGGGAAAAACCTAAAACTTTAGATTTAAAGTTTATTGAATTGCATTGGTGTGTATTCAACAGTTAGGTAAACAAATGCATGAAAATAAAACAACAATTAATAATTGACATTCATCATTTATTTATCATTTAAAGTGTTTATGAACAGTTTATTGCTACTATCATATGCGTTTATGGCAACAATAATAGCCACTTATTTCATTAACTTACACTATAAATTACCTACATATTTCTATAAAACGTCAACAATAGATTAATAGCAAAATATTAATAACAATAATAATAGATCACTACATATAAAATCATATAAGGCAATATCGATTAACACTAGTCAACAATAATTCTCATATTAATAAAAGATTCTATGATAATGGCGTTTTTAATATTCTAAAAGAGCAATTTATCATTATGTTTGTTGAGCAATAGTATTGACACGTCTGCCAATTTGTTCGTAAATTATTATTCTATGACCATAATTCTTTATGCGGACGGTACAGTCTAAAACTGGTTTCTTGGGTATGTTTTATGTTATACCTACTAACACTAAACGTTCTGTCTTGTCGTACGAATATTTTGATTATGTGAACTATGTCTAATGTAAAACTGGCATTATGGATATGGAATGGTGAAGTAATACAACCTCCTCAAAAAAAAATTTTTTGTTAATGAATGAATTTCTTTATTCAGGACCAAAATTATCCATAGAGTGTAAGTAACATAGTAAAACATAGGTTATAATGCTTTTATTACAACCTAGTGTTAGTAAATCATTTTCTACACAAAGTTCTTGAAAATTAAGGAGCTGGAAGTCCAGCTACAGTTCTTAGGATGCTATTTACACTGTCTCGCACTCTCCTTAGCAACGAGGCTGTTAATACCCTTTACCAATAATATATAAGAAAACTGATTAAAAGACACTTTCCTTGCATAAATGTAACGTAGGTATGGTCAATATTGTCATTTTTAACTTAGTCGATTTAACTCAGTCTACCTTACTTTTTTTTTAATGTGTTCCATTTTTTTTCTGTGTGATGTTTTTTTATATTAATTCTTGCATTGTGTCTTTTGTTGCATCAAATAAATGATTTATCTATCTATCTATCTATTTCTAAGCTTTCCCTTTTCTTATACAATTTCCTTAAAAGATTTAAATTATTAAGTTTGATACGGACAAAGCTGTGAGCTTTAACTAGCGTAATAAATCTTAAGCGTCCGCTGAAGAATTTACGAACTGACAAGATGTTCATATTTTAAAGAAACTCCCCCAGGCCTTGTTCGACAAATTATTAATTTTACAATTATAATGAGGGTCCCAGGGGGTACCGAGTCCGATTTTATATCAACCTAAAATTTGGAGAAAAACTAAGTTATGTGTGATAAGCGTTTAATTACTAGGTAATCTTATAAAGAAATCAAGAATTACTTAGTACTAGGAACGAACGAGGATGTTTTGTCCCTTCATTTACTATTTTTTCACTGACTAAGTAACAACCCTAGAAATAGCCTACAAATCTTCAACAAAACAAAGTTAGGTATAAGAGAGTAAGGGCCTATATTTTAATTATATACCTAAGAGCTTAAGACGTGTCTAAAATTAATTTATAACTTTAGTAAATACACTAGAATAACGTGGCTTGCTCAAATGCGTATGCGACCTTTATAAAATAAATTACAAGTAAATTATGGCAATTCGATCGCTCAACGAACCATATGCAGCGGTTATAAATAACTTAATGAGTTCAATTAGACGCCATCTTTAAAATGCAGTTTGGCGTTTGATCTCGTGCAGTACGCTTTCAAGTTTAACTTTGTTGGACTTTTATTAAATAAAATTAAACATTTAATAAGTAAGTGATTGCATGTCGGATTCAGATGTACTTTATTTAATTAAGATCTTTATAAGTACTTCATACTTTGCTTAATTTTTTGATTTATTTCGATTAGCTTTTAACCAATTTAAAAAGCGGTAGGTTCTGAATGTTATTGTTTTGTTGTGCCTTAAATTTTGTATAATTACTTATTAAAATCATACAAAACGCCTTTGACGGTTCGAAATCCTTTTACTTAATGACCACATAATTATACAACATTTTCTGTTTCGTAAAATTACTGCTTTGTACACGTCGGTGCATTTTTACACACCACTACAGGATAAAGTATTTAATCCGTTTAAAGATAAAAAGAAAATTAAAAGGCTCACGTTAAAAATTCCGTACAACAAAGGTTCATATCGGCGGTATCTACACGCGAACAGACAGACAGACGGAGGGACAATGAAATTTTGCACAATTATCAAGATTACGATCGGGAACAGATATGAAACATGCCCTAACTACGTAGTCAGTTACGTACTTATATGATGATTTACAAGAGCATCGTTTTCATTGAGTGGTTATATTTTCCCGCTTCGTCTCCTTTGGTTTAAGTAGGCAGAACACATCAACGCATTATTAAAGTATTTTCATAATTAATGTGGGTTTGAAGATGATTAATGCTAAGAGTTATGGTAACATTAGCAATGACAATTAACGAATTAAGTCTGTTTAGATAGTGATTAATGATTGTGGTAAAAAATGGTAGTCAAGCAATATTTCTGCACGCAAGTGTTTACTTACAGCACAAAGCGATTACCCACTTGAGTTGCATAAGGAGGTTATGGTTTTATTTTTTTAATTATCCTATTTCCACAGTTAGATACCTAGCTGGATTGTTAGTAATTTTACTACATCGATCCTCAGTCAATTCCGCTGTCACAAATGTTCAATGTAATTCCGAATACCATTGAGTTAACATGATTGGGGTGTAGGTTGAGGGCCCAAATGAAGCAATGGTTAACCTCCTTTAATGCTTGTACTTACGGCATTTATGCAATGCAAATCATTGTACATCTACCTACTATCATTGTGGTAGTATCTTGAAAGGGTAAGCAGGCTTGTTGTGCAAATATCGCCTGTGGCGGTTTTAGCCATCCATTTTACCTAATAAGAGGCTCGCGTATTGTCAATTACTTGGTCAGCCACTGAAGATTACTTTGCTCGGGCAACGAATTCAAGACCTCATACTTTGTAAATCAGACCACTTTAGAAGTATGAGTGCTCATTTAATACTTACTTAATGAAACGTTAGTTTAATAAAACGCGCTCTATAATTTACTGTATTGGAACATTTTCTTACACACATTAAAAGGAAATGGGTGTGAGCTTGCATAATGGGCTTTATCGCCACATATGGGCTGTGATTAGCCCACCTTACCTTGTAGTTTAATAGGTTCTGGTGCAAAGTAATAATTTTACCTAGATTCTGATTTTATTGTGGCAAATAAAATTGCCGATACATTAAATTACGCTGCAACATTTAGGTCAGTATATACTTCACTTTTTTAACCACAACAACCGGTTATTACTTGTAATACCCGATTAAATAGTGATAATCTACTCATAATAACCCCAATTTATTTAATATTAAACTCTATTGTTTAAAAGATACAGCGTATTTCAAAGTTGTTGAGAATTTTCATAAAAACGCCTTGAGTATCGTGGCGGTGGTCCGATGGGACGCGCGATGCCTACCTCACAGGGCGTCCGCTGGCTTGTAACTCATATTACATTGTTATTTATTGAAAATTAATTGTGTGAAAACACCACGCAAACTATCTCTCTATCGAACCTACCACGTGGAGAATAATAGCCTCGCAGCTTGCATGCAATGAAAACAATTCAACTTTACAACACTAATCGAACGCATCATCGCTTATTGGTTTTCTCATGTTAAAAACGTTTAGGAACAACGTTACCTCAAGGTATTCTACCACACATTCATCTTCCCGGTAATAACAACCGCCAATTTTATTCTTCCATCCATATAGCGAAATATCGGGGAGATGAGAATCTGATATCCGATTATTCCGCAAATTCCCCGGTTAAGAAAGGCCTTAACACGTCAAATCCCTAAATACCAAACTAAACCGATTCCCTAACACCTTAAAGTCCATACTTCAATAAATAACGTTCTGATTTATGAAAATTTATCATACACTTGAGGCTTAATTTTGAAATGATCTCCTCGCGATGCTAAAGGATATGATCCGCGCTTTAATGACAACGGAAATGAGACCTTGTGTTTCATAGAATACATTAAAAACTAGTTTGTGCGATGTTGCGAAGAAGACATTTTTCAATACATAGTTGGAAGTGTGTCTGCGTATTGTTTTGATAAGCTGCAGAACGGGTTTGCGAGATTTATTGCTGGTATGATTTAATGCGAATAAACTACTCGCCTTGCGCTCGTTGTATTGATGAATGCTCTATTTTTAGTGCAGTCACCTATATTCTAAGAGATGCTTAAAATACCGATCACGTTTTGATAAAGAAAATAAACAAAGAATTGGCGTGGGTAAATTAATCCGCATTACACCGTACTTCATGCGGATTTTCATTTAAATTAACAGGTGATCCGCGGTTCCCCTCGCTAGACTAATTTGAATAAAATTAGGTTTCGTGCACTTATTTAGCGCCGCCTTAAGAATGGAAGAGGATAATCGCTGTGTTACATCCGCTGGGGCATGACTCAGTAATTATTGTAAGTCCTCAATTAAATTATAATAGCGGGCTGTGTTGGGCATACGTTATTTGTAGATTGGCAGCCCTGTCGCTCGGGGGCCAATGGGAACGTTGTAATGCGGCGCCTGCGCATGATCGCCCGCTGAGCTTTACAGTTCAAACAACATAAGAAATATTGTACGAGGAAATAATTTGCTTATTTTTGCTTATCAGACCATCTCAACAACGTTAGTAAGAAGGCATTTAAAAATTACGTGATCAGAGAGCATATCGACTGGCGTAAATAGGTGCTAACACACCTAAATGGTTATTTTATCGGCTGGCCTAGATAGCTTTTGGTTATGGCAGTCATGAAAGAAATATTCAATTTGGGAATTGCATATCCAAAATGTGATTCACCAAACTCGATTACCAAAAACGACGTAAACAATTTGGGTTACCTTAGCACCGGATCAAATCTATTACCGTATGTAAGTATTGACGAATCAAGGACCGAATGTCGGAATTGGAAGCAAATTGTTCGGTCTACATTGGCCTGTAATAAATCATGTTCTGTTAGTGGATATTTGCGTGTCGCAACTGTTAAATTTATTGCGATGACAAGGTCGGACTTAGGAACGGTAGGTAGGCAGTACAAGAAGTGCCCAAGGCCTTCCGCTAAGTTTTAAGGCTCGTTCAATGTTACGTTTAAAAGTAATTTGTGTAGCCATATTTATTTGGCCAGCTGTGTAATATTGCCGCCTCGTGATTAAAAAACTACCATTGACCGCCATAGATTTGTTTTATGTTGGGATATGTCTAAGTACTAACCTGTCATACTACTACTAATAAGTATTTATGTAGAAATGTCCAAAGTTTTTTTTTAATATTTCTGAAACACAAATTGAAACTAAGTAAAAGATTGCTCAACTAACTCAGAGCAACAGTTTACTTTTACTATCTAAGCAATGTCAATAGATTCACAATACTTCAACGCCTGACATAATTACCTTAAGAAAAGTCTCGTTAATCTTTCCACATGGACCATCAGCTCAATTACCAACCAGCTTGGTTTCTACTCGTCATGAATTTAAAACTACACCTGTACCTGGTCTACAGGCTAGTAAAAATGTCCCAGTAAAGATACCAGTATATGTAAGCTACAATTATTGTGGTGGACTGTAAATCAACCAAGGGAAATGCCATAGCAATTACTGATCGATCGACAGTTAGATTCTCGTGTTTGTGAATGGAAAAATAGAATTTCTTTAGCATTTCTGTGGTGAATGTATTTTGAAAAAAAAAACACTAAAACTAATTTAAACTAATTATTTGTTCAGCTTCCAGTTTGACCAGATTCAGGTGAATATGTACCAATATTTTAAAGGAGCGACCACTTAGCTGACTTCCACAAACTAGTTAGTGCTTGGTAGAGGGATACCCCTTTTTTTGGGGTGCGAAATCATCAAATAACTTCCTCCGCTGTGGGCAGAGCGGGGAGGAGTGTCCGACTTTTACTGACTAAAACCCACTGATGTTTCTTCTATTGCCTTTGCGTTCCGGGGCCGCGGTATCTCTTTCGAACAACCCACAAAAGCGATACCCCTTGCTAAGACTTGTAGACTTGTTATCAAACTTTCGAATTACTGACCCACTGTCAAAGATCTACAAATGACAGCTGGCACCAGCGGCTTAGCGGGCTTTCCAAGACACGAAGTCTTAAAAATTGTTTCTAAAAGATGTTTTTTCCTCGTAAATTTCCGAACGAACATACTTTGTCTGCCACCATTTTCTACAAAATAAACCTCGATACTTGAAGATAAAATATAATAACTCACGATAATAACCCTTTAACCGACGCTATATTAGCCGTTTTGGGCACCTCGCTCGGTGGTATAGTCCCGATACACGCTACGTGAGTGATAACTCTATCTATTTGATACATTACCATCAAAATAATAATGGAAGTCCATTTGGAAGACAGAAATAGGTTTCGCGATTTGAGATCAAAGAGCAATGGCGGGAAATGGTCAAGGTATCAAGTTTGTAAAGTGCATCTAAGGCATTATTTTGTATGTTATTCCTAAAGATTAGGAAATGTTAGAATTGCTAAATGCAACTTTGTATTTTGTTTTTTTTTTCAAAACATTCTATTTCCAAGGCATATTTTACTCTACTAATGCATTAGAAAGCTTTAAGTTATCGTCTTTAGACAAAAATATTCAAGCTTTAAAAATCCTAATTGATTAAACTACACTGTATTACACCGGTGACGCATGACAGGTTGGACGGCACTGCTATTACACACGCACCCCTGAATAAAGACATAAACATCGACCCTCACTATCTACGCCAACGTAAAATTTGGTAAAATATTCATCCTCTTCTATGACCCAGGCTGAATGACTTTACTTCCTTTGCCTGGGTGACGACGACAAACTAGGAGCCGCCATGATGGTTTTATTTAACATTTCACTACAAAGTTATGACGAGGAAAGCTATGCGCATTTGCCTTTTTTTTATTAAATGTTATTATTTAATACAAAACACACATTCTTTGTGAGTAAATCCAACATGTGCCGTTCTATTAAGTACCCACTAAATTATCTGACAATTTACATAAAACAATGAAATACGTAATTGAAGTCTTCTGCAGAAAAAGTTTTAAGAACCTGAAATGTCTTCGTAATTACAATAATTTTCTGTCTACAGGTGCAAATTTCGCAATCGGAATCTTTAGACAACTCTTAAAAGAAACATTAAATTTAAAAAAGGAACCAGGTGAATATTCAATTATTATTTCCATACAAAAACTAAAGTCGGCAATAGAAAAAAAAAGTAATTTGAATTCTACTAATCAAGATTCGAATCACGTTCTATTTGTTGTAAGAACTGAAATAACAAATCATCGAGAATAAAAAAAAGTTTTATATTTAGAGAGCTACTGATTTAGCAGTATTTTTTGTGAAGCATCTACAATCAACATTATGGACTAATTGGTTGTTCGCAATCAAGTCTCGTTTAATTGATTTTAATTCAAGACTTGCTTGTATTGCATAAATGTCAATCTTGCTTTATTAATTGTTAGCAGACTCGAGACTTATGATCATAAAATGGTTTTTATTAACATAGTTACATCAGAACACAGGTTGATGTATTTTTAAATAAGATTAATTGTAAAAAAAGCACAAAAAAGTAACCAAGATTATTTTCTACAGCTTTCTAGTACTTAATTCAGTAAGAGGTTTTTAATCTTTTGCTAAATCTAAATAAAACACAAAAGCAGTTAAAATTTTATTGAAGAATATGTAGACATAGTAACATAAACACAGTCTTAGTTATAATGTAAGCAATACATTAAAATGTTATTGCTAAATCTAAAAATATATCTTTTAACTAGCACATTACACAGATTTTTTTGCCTTTTATTACACTAGGAACATTGGATCGCTTACAACTTAATTTTCATTTAGGAAATATAACATTTATAATTACTTTGAGTTACGGCTTGAAACAAGTTTTATTGTTAGAATTATTGTTCTACATTTTTTTATCTGAAATTATTCAATATACTAAGGTAGCATTTACAACATATTGTGACTCATTTACGATCAATTTAATCTTATGTCAGGTATTGCTTAGTATATGTAAGAAATGAGGAAGCTTTGTAGCCTTTTGTTACAAAATATGGGATGTATTTTTCACAATGTTTGTATTTTAACATCAAACAATAAGCGAGGCAGTGTCTCGCGAGCTGTGGGAAACTAAACAACTGGCGTGAAACATGTCTCATATTATCTTCCTCCGTCTAGACACATTTGATATTGAGTATTAGTGTCGCCCTCTACAGGAAACATTACAATAACCTGCTCCATTCGAACAATTGATTTTTTTAATACCAAAGAGTTGTGTAAGAACAATTATTGCATACAATAACTGTAATTACAATTAGTGTCAAAGGTTGAAGTGCAAATTGAATAAGACGATTATTTTTATAAGTACCTACCTACCCTGACTAATAGTCAGGTTAGCAAATAATTATACCTATTATCAAATACAAAGAAAACTGGTAATTAAATTAGTTAAAAACTAAAATACTTAGGTTGAAACAATGCAAGAAATCCATTTTATATTAGTACACAAGGCAACACATAAGTCAATACATTTCCAGTATAACGTAGTCTTACTTACTATAGATTTTCCGTACAATGAAAGATCCTCATAAACTGGTTTTGTATATCTTGATTGGTTGCCGTGCGTACCTAAATGTACAACTTATAAATGATAATCAGAAGTTTAAATTTAAATTTCAAATGCGTTTATATCGCTTAAATTGTCATAATCAATCATGCGGCAGTCGACACTAGGGTGACAATAAACAATAGTTTTAACATAGTGGCCGAATGCACCCGGACGCTATGCTTTGAGCAGTAGGAGAGTTGTAAACAGAATGTAGCCAGGCCGCCATTACTCATGAGCTGTAGGGTTACCACGCGATACGGGAAAAAACTAGGCGAGGAAAATCGTTGTGATTTTCTCATTCATTAGTTTAACTTTAAACATAAATTTAAAAGAAGTTAGGTAATTCCTAAGGAAGAATGAAATCATTAAAAAGAGCAATTTATTTTTTTGTACAAATCAGGGAAATAAAACATAACTTTACTTAGAAATCGTTTTTTGATATTCAACCTAAAATAAAAACCAAAACAATGTAAAGCAACTTTGACATCCCTATATTACGGGATCCGAGCTACGAATGCTGTAGCAGAATCAGTAGGATCCGATCTTAAAATTATAAGTAACAATGCAGTCTGCTATAAAAGTTTAAATTTAATGTTGGCCTCTAATTTTAAACTTAGGTTCTTGACGTCAGTAAAAGAAACAAGTACCATCGGCTACTAGAGCAGTGTAGTTAATTAAGACCATGTTATTTTGTTTAATTGTAATTTAAGTTCCACGCATTAAGATGGCAATCTCGGAGCTATAACTTAAAAGTATTACGACACACAATTCTTTTATTGTGTAGCCATAGAGAGAGCAACACAAATTGTATTAAAAGTGGGAAATTTTCCTACATAATATTATCTGAGCACATCTTAGTAGTATGCTAGTTTACCCAATCGCATCAAAATCGTGACAAAACAGTATAATTTTCAATCAAACAAACCACCTAATTGAAACTGTTGTCACACGATGAAATACAACACAATTACTAGAAATACGAAACCACTTTTTCTTCACAACACATTGCTCTAATTACATGTTCTACTCTAGTTTTTTTTTTCTTTTACAATGTTTATAAACAGCCAGTATGAAGGAGTTTTATGATAAAATAGTGCGCAATAATTCGTCATATCCCGTAGTCTACCGCTCACGTGGGTAATTTTTATTGGGGCCTTGAACTTGTACACAATTTGGACGGTCGATATTACAGACACGGCCCGCTTTGCCACCGCGAGATGAGTCGTTCTAGTTACATTTATATGGAGTGATATCATTCTTATAGTAGCACTATTAAATGGTATAGTCGGATGGATTGAGAGAAGATTTTGTTCGGTTTGACATGGCACTGGAATTTTGTGAAGCTTTTTTTGTTATAGTCTATATTATTTGCGCTGTAGATATGATAATATAATAAAATGCAATTTTTTCATGAGATAAAATTTTCTGTTTTTGCTGACCGTTATATTATTAAGCACTTGTCGCCTTCAAATATGTCGTAGAATCCTAAAATCGTTGACTGCACATAAATTATTAATTCAACAGGCAGATATTTTTATCAGTGACAATAACCGCTTAATTACTGTGTAATAGAGCGGAAAGGCGGAGTTTTGAATGATTGCTTGAGAAAAACTGCATTGCTACCTTTTGGACCAAGCCGTCACTTAAGTATTTTTTCTTTTGTTTTTAAGGAGAGAAGGTATGCTTCTTATTTCTTTCGTAAAGGGAATGATTGGATTTTCGTGTAACAATGTAATGACGGATAATCAGTTGTTGTGCAAGCAGTACGGTATCGGGGCCCTCGGGACCTAACGGGCTCAGTCTTCAAGCTTTCTCACAGCTCAGCTATACCCGACTGACATAGTATTATTTATTGACTCGCATTATCAGATCAACAATACACTGCTACCTTCATCTGCTCAATTTACATATGTAATTACAAATATTATTACACCAATACACTTAAGAACTTGATTATAAAACTATCAAATTAAAAGTAGTGCTTCCGTGCGAACGGAATGAGCGTAATAAAATTTGGTAACTAGTCTTAAAAATGATAATACTAAAGATAATATCTATGACATAATTAACGGTTTTTCTACATAGTAACAAGGGGCTATAAAGTCCGTGCGTGCCACCATACAAGTTTCAACAATAGTAAAAACTTATTACGTCCTTAACCAGGAATTTAATAGCTCACAGACGTAGAACAGAAAGGTATGGATTTTTTAACCTTCAAAAAACTACTGCCGAGTCAGACACATAAATCAATGTTTTTGCGAACCAACATTGCTTGCGGTTTGAAATGTAATATCAAAAATTTATTAAAGTATGTGTGTACCTCACGATTTTATCTCTTACGTTTTGCGGAAAACTCCTTGAGTCTATCAACTCTTGGTAACTCGAAAAAATATTCTAGTACGTAACAGGTTGTTAACGCACAACCTTCTTCAAAGTCAATTTAACGCTATGCATTTATCCGATCAATCAAAAACTTAATCAGCTATCAAGATCTATTTTCCTACCATTCATCTACATAAAGGGTGATGTCAATCGCCAGAAATACTCAAAATAATTTTCGATTGAGCATACGGTAAAACCTGCCTCTGCCTTCACAATGGCAAATTACTGATCTTTGACATCGGCAGGAACAATGGGAGACGCAACCGATTTATGACGTGGCGGGACTGTCGCAGATTCAATAATCTTGCGCGCACGCACTGCGGCCCACGATCATGTGACGTACCAAGTAATGTACGGGTAATTTATTATAATTTGCATGCGGGTTAAATACAGGTTGGTCGGTTAAAATTACTAGCAGTTTAAGGTTAGCTAGGGTTTTGAAGATCAAGGTCGAGAAATTGCTTTGATTACCTACACGAGATGGAAAAGACCTCGATTTGATACGGTGATTAAAGAATTAAGTGAGCTAAGCTGGTTTATGAAGAATATTTTGTTCTATATTCTCGCTAAATTTGTGAATCAAAATGACTTATTTCCCGGATAATGATAATTTAAACTTCAGCACCGCGTCTGCTCGTGGTTTTCGTGCAAAAAAAAGAACGTACGCATCATAAATCGCTGCTATATAAAAGTGACGCAACACAAACACTAATTAAGTAATACGATTCCTGTAATTGCATTTCATAGATGTAGGTAACTCGGTAACCGTGTAGTTCTGAGATTTTTCCCGACATCTAATTAGAGATTTAATTATCTCTGATGGTATCTAGACAAGTATACAAACAGGATGTCTAACAATATTTGTCATTTAAGTGGATGCTCTATTATTTTACTTTTATGATGTTAAGATATAAAAATTAAGTAATAGGAGGTCCACTGAGCGCCTTAATGTTTTCCGGTTTGGTCGTGAGAGTCGTTACAATGTCGCCGCCATCCAAGTTCTAACAGTTTGTTTCTTTATTACTGTACACACAACCATTTAAACACCCTGTAATTAATCTGATTTATGTTTAAATTAAAAATCTAAGAGCTTCATTATATCTTTTTTTTAGTTTTCGCAAACAAACTTGATCTTGTACCTTATTAAATAATTAAAGTAACTTGTTTATTTTTTTTGCGGCATGTTGAGCGCGTTCTTTATTTATTTTGTTTGCTAAAATATTGCTATGTGATTCAATAAATTACATAGGTTTCCTATTAAACAAATTATTGAATGCAATTCTTTAATTCTATTTTAGAAAATAAAATGTTTACATTTTTATTACAGTAAAAGTGTGTACAAACTATTAAAGTGTGGCGACATAACGAAATAACAGGGGTCAGTGGAGGAAGCTCGGCGGAAACGTAACAAAATACAGAGAGGATGGCGAGAGATTTACACACCCTGTATCTAGTGGTTCACAAGTGTGCTGTTTTATGAGACGCCTAATAGATGTTTCTTTGGACAAGTTGGCAAAACGATGAGGGAAAATTATATCAGAGGATTTATCTGAGTAAGTTGATGAACATAATTTAAGCATTCAAACTGTGATTGGAAGAAGTGAAAATGACTTAGGGATAAGTTAATAGAGAGTTCATTTTCCTCGAGCCATGAGAAAACTTGTTTGGGTGACGAAAATTGTTTGAGATAGTTTTGGAAAACAAACAGAAAACGGCGTTTACGTTAGAATTTATTCTTGATTCTCCTTTTGACTCGTAAAAAGGAACCACAAGGTACCTACTAAGACCTTTTGTCGTATAAAATATAACGGTTCCACGTTCTTCGAACCGTACCTTAACAAATAATAGTTTTAAGGGATCCCATTCATTAACAACAATCACCTGTGACCATAAAAATTATGCAACGTTTTTTGAACCATAAAAGTCATAAAACAGTTGTAATTCAACGGTTAACGAAACAATAGTTCTTTACCTGCCTATTTATACCGCTCTAGAGTTGAAATAATGTTTATGGTTTAAACATCTCCATTGCACAAGGCCAAAAAAACAAGAAAAAATGTACCTTACAGGAGCAGATGTTTTACGAAAAATAATCACTTATCTCAATGTAAATTGTCCAATAACTTAACTTAATTTTCCCCTACACTTAATTGCGAGCGATATTATCCTGTTTACGTCTTAACGATAAATTTTTCCACCCCAAATTTTCTCACCTAGCGATTTTAGTATAGAGGATTGCTTGAAGCCCTAATCCGACCAGCTGTAGTGACGTAATCAAACAGCTGATGCTATAAAATACTTACGTTGTAAACAGAACCGCAATAAAAAGGGACCGCGAGGCGGAGGCACGCACAGAGCGACTAACGCAAACTGAACCTATCGTACGTTTATATTTCGAATGTAATGTCACGTTTGCGACAAGAAAAAAAAAGAACTAGGTCTGTTCTTTTTTTAAAAAGGTTGTAAGTGAAACAGTTTGAATAGCAAAGAGTGCCAACACTGCTAGTATTGGTAACTACAAGAAGCAAATACTCAGTTACTGCCAGAAACAAAATGTAACACAGCAATTCGCGTGTGAATAATTCATCATAAAATGATTTATGACACGATATAAATCTTTTATGGCAGAACAAAATACGGAATAACTTACAAAGTAGGTTCTATTTATAGAATCGGCTCTGTTACTGACCGTGGATACCCTACATAATTTTTCAGACTAAGTAATGTCTTCGAATTTCCGTTTTTTTCCTTTTTTATGAACGCACCGTAATTCTAAATTGAAATTTCAAATAAAAAAAAAACTAACTATTTGACGAAATTAAAAAAAAACGTTTCGAACGCGATATCGCTTCGCCTCGGTGGCCGGTGGAGCTAAAGCTAACCCATAAAATGCTCTTGGTTACTGCGTTCGGCTCACAATGTGACGTTTTATACAGACTCGGGCAGGTGTGAACATTATCTTAATTCAAGTGCTACCGAACCGATCGAGGTGTGCTCCGAACTTAACGTACCAAATTGAAAGGAAGATTTTTTAAAAGGAACCGATATTTTGCGAGATTTTTAAGGAAATTTTTGCGTCGGAACAAGTAAATTTACATACAGTGTAATTTGTAACATACGTTTTTGTTGTTGGTATGTATTACGAAAAATCTGTAACCGTTTACATTAAAGATATTATATGTGTGTTGATGCTTATGTTTATTCGGTTTTAATTAGATAGAATATCAAAACAGCGTAGGTACATTAATAAAATAAGAGTTTTTTTTTATATAATTTAAGGTGGAAAGGTCACTTAGGTACCTTAAATTATTTCAATTCGTAACAAAAAAAAATGTTTTCAATATAAAAATTACGGTATCTAACATGAGCCTATTAAATTGCATAATTTACTTTGTGGCCTTAAAGAACTTACCTAAACCTGTGAAGTTGACAGATATACCCCTTAATAGCCTGAGTATTAAGAATATATTGCTAATTTATTTAAATTAGCGAAATCAATTCCACTTAATTGAAATAGTAGTGTTTGTTTTGCTAAAAGCCTATTTAATTTCTTGTTTTAGAAAACGCGAACCTACTCTTATTAAATTATTTATAATTAGAAAAAGTTGTTTGGTCAATATTTTACGTTATTTTTAGTTGTCTTTAATGTAGCCACTTATAGGCAGATCAATATTAATTTATTTTTCTGATTATTACAACGTTAACAATATCCTTTTAAATCGGCAAATCTTTGCCAAAACTAAAAAAATCGTACTAATTAATACCGAATCATTAACGATTAGCATAATGAGATCATAAAGGAAACAAACCGTGAAGATACTTATCTTTTAAATATAAAACTTATTGGTTGGATTTTATAAATCAACGATAAGATCAACAGTTGAACAAGATGTAGGTAATCCCTGATTTAAATCCTACTACAAGTAGAGCTACTTTCAGAGCGTTACAAAACTATCCCAATATGATTTTTAACCTTAAAAACTCTATTCTAACCACTTTTGGCAATATAATATCTAGTGTTGAATGGGCTGCTATGTTATAAGTATTATTGTAAATAATAGAATAATATGAAACTTTAACATTCAATTTTGATTGGCGGGAATTGTTTTTTTTTTTCTAAAATAATCATTTTTTTAACATAATAAACTACACAACACCAAATAAAAAGGACTAATGAACACTGACTTAACTGAAACAAAACAAACAGCCAGTCCTTTCATTCTTCCAATCCCCCAAACAGGACTTACCCACCTAACACCTAATTGTCCGAGCATAGAAGCAAAGTTAGAGTGAAAATTAGTGAGTTGTCTGGGAGTTAGTTTCAGTTTCAGCAGGGTCACCGGGCCAGGCGGAAGGGCGAGGTCACCGCCCCCTGTGCCCTGGATACTGAACACTAAAAGATTTTAGAATTGTGTTTTTGAGAACTATTTAAAATCTGGTGGCGGAAAACTTTGTATTTATTGTGTTTTTTGGAATATGGTGTGGAGTTAATTAAAGAGATTTTGCAAGCTAAATAAAACAAGTATAGCTTTTTAAAATGGATTTGGAATTCGAACCATTATAGATCAGTTACAGGATTAATAATTTAATAAAAACGACGAATGTCCGATGTTGTGTATTGGAATTTTAGTATTCACCATTTTTAGCTCAGAGGTTTTTTTTAAAATACAGGTTCTCATGTGAAATATTTTACTTATGACTTTTGTAAGTAACATGATTCTTAATTAATAAGGAATTTAGGTCTACTTTGTAATATTACACCTAAGAAATAGCTAACTGTATACTATGCTTGCAAGAAATTCACTACATTTATGGACATCAGTCACGCCTTAAGTATTGAACAAACACCTTAACATATAATTCCAATAAATTGGCAAAAAAATTACAACAAAATTGAATTAAACGGCTAGTTTTATGGAGTGCTGTTTTAATTAATGTTAAAGGCCTTATCAGAAATGCAGGCAAGATGTCAATAAAATAATAATTGAAAATACTATCGTGACTAACATAACACGTCATAGGGAAGAAAATTGCCTTCATCAAATTTTAAATTATTCATAAAACAATTACCGCTTACTTAATTGAAAATTAATTTCTACTTTTATTATAAGAGCACAGCGAGGGTAACACCACAGTTTTGCATTTATGCAAGTGCAGGTTTTTGTTTAGGCCACTTATTCAAGGAGCGCTAAGACCGTGTTTGGCTTTACTTGTTTGTGAGTACATATTTTCGCGGCGGCTCCGTGCGCTCGCATTCATAATATCGGTGTTTGACCTCTTAAAATTACTTACTGACACATTTTAGGCACCATAAATACAACAATGCTCACACAATCGACGATAAATTATTCACCACGCCACGTCTTCTTATAAACTAAACAATAAGGTCGCAGATTATTTTAGTAATTTTAAACGCATTAAAAAAGTCCGTTTAGCAAACAGTGCGCGATTTCATTTTCCGTTGTAAACATGACGGCGAGCCGTATAATGTTTATGTATCTCGAGTGCAGAAGGAAATTCTCATCTAAATTCTGCGCGAGCGCCGATGATTCCAACATTCGTGCGTTGACAGTGAAATACATCTCGCGTCTGATGCGTGTGAAAAAGTAAAAGCAAAGTTATACTGTAAAAGAACACTAGGCTTGAAAATATCACTGAGGGTTAACTGAGAACAATCACTGGCCCACATAGTCTGTATCGGAAGTGGATGGTTGGTTCACGGGCAGATGTACATGCTCGTCGAACGATGACAGCTACCAATGCGCGATGCGTAAATTACCGATACGTGTGTCGCCTCGCATGCTGAATACACTTTGATGTAACTCCGCAAACAAATTGAGCTGTGGTAGGTCACGGTGCTTTACAATTCAGATTGCATATCGGTCACTACAACTCCTCACAGCCACTGTAACGTCTGTCGCACTTGAAAAACAACGCTGCACTAAAAGTTATAATCAAAAGGATACCGCCATAGATACAGAAAGGTGGATATCTTAATTTCCTAGTCCTTCGAGTTAATAAATTATAATTTACGATTGTGTTTTTGGCCGGTGACCACGGTAAAAAAGCGGTCTTCCATAATAGAAACGTCGTTTTTTTTCACCCGCATGTAACGTTTAACCGAAGTTAAGCATTCGTTCGATCGGTATCGGACCTTGGCCTGGCCATTTTGGTATGAGGAAGAGCTGTGATAAACATCGTTATCTCTTTCTTCAAATTATATTTTATATTAAATAATATTTTACGACGATGAAGATAACGTATGTTTTAAAACAATGACATTCGAAAGTGTGTGAATGCAAGCGTTCACTCGTTAAATTTTAGAGAAATTACAAAATTTAAATATTCTAAACTTATGATTTAATGAGATGCATTATTTTTTCTTGTTCCTTAGCAACTCTGCCAAGATTTCTACAAGATATACAACAGCTAGATATTTTGCTAATTATGGTTTAAACTCTGCAATGCTCCGTAGAAAACAATAAAATTGGAGTAACAGACCGAGACAGATATATTTCACTGCGTGTGTCCTTACACTGGAAGGGTTTATTAGTTAAGTATGTGGTGGGGCCCATACATCATGGGGAACGGCGCCGGCGCAAGCTTTCCGTTCGATTCCCGCCGTGAATATTTCAATTTGATATCATAACGACTCCAATGCTATTCTTTTTTAATGTTAACAACTTGAAAATCGTTCTTGATTCATCAATAATTAAATTGTCGTTAAACATTTTGCTATAGTGTTAAAATATCAAAAGGTTACCGACTTTCACCAGTTTTAGGTGATAAAACACCAACAACAGTCACTTCTATAAAGTTTTATAGTTGAATAATTATTGAGATTCCTACTGAAATGGTGTGATAAACTTTATTGGTCGTTAGAATGAGAGCCGAAACAAATCCGTGAGTGGCGAGACGAATCGCGTAGATTTGTTACGGACAGTAATATAACTTGTGATTGACCAACTATAATTAAAAAGTAGCGAGAGTGCAATAAAACTGAGGTGAGCGCACCTATTCATGTCCCACTTAATGTAACATTTATACTTTACTGTTCTTAAACTAAGCAATCACCAGAATAACGTGTTTTCAAATCAAACGATACAGATTGATATTGTAGTCGTTTAGATGTCTACTGCTACCGATGTGTAACTTTGAAGTCGTTTACCCGATTGATATGAAATAGTGATTGCCTATTCTTATTAAGTTTAATAAATAGTCTATTACTGTCAATCATATGCAGTTAGTATAAATTACACTTACAAATAAGCGCTTGAGAGCCCGAATGGCTGTTTTATGTGAGAATCATAATGGAAGCACGATTAACCGACTTAGTTTAAAAAGAAGACACATTGTTCTGTAAAACGCTAGTTTTGGCACGAAGCCCTCTATGTCAGGGAAATAAGTTCAAAATATCAAACACGATCCTTGATAGGCTATAACGAACTTTATCCCGAAGACTTAAGGTTTATGAAAAGCTTCAGGTCGAAAACCAACGAGAGCCCTTGCTTATGAAAAATGTACTTTTAGAATAAGGTAATAAAAATTAAATTTGAATGTTTATTGAGATTTTTAGTATCGAATGAAAGGCGAATGCAGCTCAGTTATTTATACCGAGTATATGTTACCGTGCACTGTTTATGTGAAATTAAATATGGTTTAATAGTTTACTAAGAACGGGTTAGCGTTGCAAAAATTAAACGATGCAGTTTCGCTTAGCCGGATGTGGTGTGCTTGTATAATCAATATTGATACTTGGGTACTTCGAAGCAAATTAAATATAAAATTATGTGACTTTTTACGTTTGAAACGAATTTAACCCCACTTACCATAAACATAATGTAAATGTGGTGATACAGACTTAGAACGCTGAGTCATATTTTCAAAAATCGATTGCATTACTCATATCATTCAGATTTACAACGAAATCGATTTATTTCTGCATGTGTCTTAATATTCAAATACCGCGTGGTAGGGCACCTCAGTGTTGTATATCGTGCAACAATTAATTGCCGACCAGACATCAACTCCTTTCGGACTGCCATCCATGCGAAGCGGAGCGATAATACTCATGAATAACCACCAGATACCACAGCTTTTTTACTGCTAAACGACGCAAATCGCTCAACAGATAGTGTAATTAATTGCGCTATTTAATTCAATCACAAGTTAGTAAACGTTTTCGCTAGAGAGAAATGATTAACACTTCTAATAGTGCAGAAAGTCCATTTAAAGATTAAAATCGTAAACGGTAGTCAGGAATATGCAAAAGAAATACTGGAAGTTTTTATTTCTAATATTCTAAGCTTATATCCAGGTTCGCGATAATGGATTAAAATAGAATCGACTGTTCGCGGTAGCTTTTGAATTATTTACGCGTTAACTTGGTATCTAAATTATTGCTCCATTATAAATACGGCTATTTTTAAATAGGTAATTATATTGTTATGGTAATTTATAAAGACGTTTTTATGCTAGCGTAGATAATATTGGAAATTAACTTAGAATACGGAGTATTGAAGACATAAAAACAGTATCTTTGTAAGATTTGCTGTTTCGTCTTCCAAAGTTTTAATGTAGCTTTATTAAGCAACGCATCCGACTGCTTGTGGAAGACAGGGATAATGTAACGTTCCCAGCAAGCGATCGACCGCCCGATCAACGTGTAATAATACATTTTTACATACAACGAGCAAAGAAAATAAATTACACACGTACGTTCAAAACTCATGTTGGCATTATATGACAATTTGACGTCGGGAAAAAAGTTCTGACCGTCCTAACAAGCCTGTGTACCAAAACAAAAGAATAACCAAAATTGTATTATGCAGTAATTCATAACATTTTTCGAGAATGTTTCATTACTTCCTACTAAAAGATTATCTACTTCGATAACACTTTAAAATACGATTACAGCATACAATTACAGAGAATTTTGAACTGATTAAAATATGAACACATCGTTCTCATATTTTAAACACTTTACAAAGACTTTTACGACTTTATATACGGCAGTAAAACTAAGATTTAATATAAACCTAAAGTTTTCAGTAGACAAAGAGGTGTTGTGTAGGAATAAATGTCTAACTATGGGGGCAATTGTAAAGATTGCGGTACAAAACGGCAACTATAGGATGCAGCCCCGTGATTTTCAATGTAATGCATAATAACCTACGTCAGGTCACGCCGTTTATGAACACTAGCGAACTGGGGATACTTTATAAACTACCTCTAACCACTTTTTGGTACTGTGTTAAACAAGTTTGGTCGACATTATGTAGGACCACGTATTCGGCATTGGAAACACTGGGCACTACTTATTTTTTTGATTGCCTCCGCTTGTAGGCCGGTGGTTTTTTACCACATCAATTACGTGAGGTACAGAAATAAGTATTATCATAATTTGGTAGCGTTTCCTGTAGCTTAAGAATAGCAATAAAATTAGGTAACAGAGTTGATTTGGTAAACTTTTTGTCAAGAGACGATAATGAGTGCTCCTACCCTAATTTAAAACTGGAACACATCGTTCAAAATTTTACAATATTCTGTTAGAAATAGATGTGAGTTTTTTAAACACTAATGCACATTGAGACACTGTTCTAGACGATGAAACATGTTTAATTTTAGTTTCATGATTGACTAATTGTCTAATTTTGTCTTGCAGAGCTTCCAAGAAGATGTCCGTGTGTTCGTTCCGACGATTCCACAAAAAGAAACTCCACACCACGAGGCAGTTGGGATTCATATTTATCACTTCACAGCTGCGCACCTATGATCGATCTTATCCAAGATGGCGGCCGGCGCGCCGCGCGAACAGGCGGGAAACAAGCGCATGCACACCTCCTCCGCCATAACGGACCCGTCAATCTTCCGACACATTTGAAATTAGAACACTTTATTCTTCTTTATAATGATTCGAACGCAAATACGTGCTGACTCGCGGACGGTTTGCGTTGCACTAAATTAACAAAAAACTGTTTTAACGTATTCAAAACTCGAAACCCATAAAACATATCTCCCCCATTATTAGTTTATGGCTTGCGACTGTTACGGGCCTATTATGCTGTTATTTTTCTGTGTATTGGTGTTTGTTTTGACTGTATAGCGGTCTGGGTTACCGATGTGGGGTACCATTACAGAATGTTTCTATTGAGTAGGTGCCTGTTATCCATTTTTAAGTGACTCTATTATCATTCTTGTTCTAAACTTTTTGTGTTCCGTTGTATTTGTTTAAAAGCATTGTACGAAAATGTTACTTGATTGTATGATAAACTTGTTTCCATAATTTACAAGGATGTTAGTAGGTTCAGTTAAAATAATGGCGAACGATCTCGGGATTGCAATGTTTTCTTTCCTTTCAAAAATCTTAATTTCAAATAATAACAATAGTTTCACTACGGATAGCAAACATTACTTCAGTATTAGGTACCGCATAAGTATACATACATCGTCTTAATCACCGCGTATTTTAATCATCATTTTATTGGAATTCTAATAACTAGTAAACCAACACAAAAATAAATACATCATTGAAAATAACAATGTAATATTTTCTTTTGCACGGTTTTAAATAAAATCGTCGCGGTACAATATTCATCGAGCGAAGTAGAGCCACTTTCGTAGCGTATCACCGATCGGATGCACACTCACGAGTTCCCATCACTACGAATACGATACAAACTCACATAAAGTATGATGTAGTTATGTACTACTTTGTGCATCGAATTCCAATTAATTTTGTCGACTTTTCTAAGAATATTTAAATATTCACTATAGTTTGAATAATTACTCATGTTATTGACATTTATTGTTTTGCTTTTGCAACTATCGTGTGTTCAATTTTTTTATCACGGAGCATAATGAGGACACGATTTTATTTTATTTTTTACAATTAGATTCATTTTTCTCCGTTGACTGAAGTTGAATAAAAAAAAACTTAGCCACCTTTCCGGGAGATATCGAACAGTTTAAATTAATATACAAACAAGTTTAAATTTGAAATGAAGCGTGTAACTACAAAATACTTTGCAAGTACGTAACTTGTGATTACAATACCTCATTTCCCTTTAATAAAGGTGCATTTAAAATCATTCGGTGCCCACGGCAATATTCAGTCGCCAATTTGGGAACTTGTTTAGAAATTATAGGTTCAACTCTTGGGATGAGGTTAGGTTGATTTAAAAACTTCACTGTACTGAAAAATAAGCAGCTAAATAAGGGGTTGGGTGTGTTAAAATTTAGCATTCTGTACAGATTTTTGGATTTCGGTTTTAGAACTTGGAGTAAAACCGCTTCTTCGTCCTCCTTCACTCTTGGAAAAATGCTTCAATTTAATTTGTTTTCAATTGCCAAAAATATGTAGCAAAAACTTATTTATTGCATTAACTTAAAAAAAAACTTAATTGCATATTAAGATTTTTTTAAAGTTAATTCAGTTTCTAATTTAAATAGCAAAAGAAACTACTGTATGATTATTGAGTAGACCAATATTAAATATAATTATTTAATGTGACTATTAGTACAGATTAACTATTGGTTAAACCATTTTTTTAGGTTTGTCATGTCATGTATTAAGTTTAAACGGTATTACCTTTAATGTAATGATATTAAACAACTGGTATATAAAAACATGCATTAACTGGGGCAATACAACTTATCATGGAAACTATTACTTTGTAGGTCCGTAATTGCTTGCTTATAATTTTATTTGCTTATTGCCAGTGAATGCACAGTCAGTTATTTGATATCAGTCAAATAACTGCTTGTTATGTCTTAGCAGTACTTTGCACTGTATACTTAATAACTTAGTTACCTGCAGTTAGTACTTAACGCAGGTTACACTTGAGCAATTTGTGATTTAAACGGAATGTCAATATTCTGACGAATAAAATGTCATTTTAAAAAATAATAAGATTAAAATTGATTATCCACATTAGTATCATCGTTCATAAAGTGTCTAGGATATATAAAATAATAAATTAAGTAGAATATAATTTAGATTATAAATGTTGAGTAATGTTAAAAACATTAAGTATAAAATATAGCAATGTAATTCCACCATAATTGTTTTTGATTATTGGTAACACTGTGTACTGATCTGACAACACTCTCTCTTACCAAAAACTGATTGATGTGTGGTTCGTTTGTTCTCTATTAAAATACATTTCGCAAGTTAAAACTATATTATTTATTTTATTTCGACAGGTTATGGGCCCAGCACGCTTCCACTGCGCAACTCTGCTTTGCAAAATGTTGGAATGTAAAATTTACTAGTGTTATGCTTAAAGAAGGTTTTGATAGATCCAATTGTGACTCTTGTTTATACACAAAGTGTACTGATAGTGACCAGGTCTATTTACTATTGTATGTCGATGATGTCCTGATCTTTGGAACAAATGATGCTCTAGTTAAACAATTAAAAACTGTACTAAGTCAGGAATTTAAAATGAACACAAGTAATTTAAATTTAATTCTTTTTTTACAGGAAAGCTTTTGTTAGCAACGCTTAGACACGTGACATTTTTTCACGAAGCCAACACAGGTCGGCAGATCGTGTTCGGCGGACAGCGGACAGGCCGGACAAGCCCGAACTTTTCATACAACCCACGTCCAACAAGCGTCCTTGTATTGTTTCGCGGGCCGTGTTGCGTGAACACCGAGTGAAATATGGTCGACAGTTCGACTACTTATTTTTGTTTTATTTTTTTAGCCCGTGTTACTTAATTTTATCAAGTCGCATGAGTTATGAGAGGCGGGACCACACGCGTTGCGTTAATTACGCGTTAGTAATGTACAGGTGACTCGCTCCACGCTGCGGCCATGATTGATTCGAAGACAAAAATCGAATACGATCCCTGGATTTAACCAGTAATTAAACGCAGCATTCCAAATTGAATTTAAAGTTGGAACGTCTCTATTTTAAATTATACCTCCAATTAGTGGTTACAAAAAAGATTCTAATAAGTCGTAACAGGAATTTTATTCAGTGTTAGTTATTTGGTGGTAATAAATATATAAGCGCGTGGATTCTTCGCGGCGTCTTTAACACATCAGTAAAGTTTTCGTCAGTGGGCTATCTATCAGTCGCTTGAAATTATTTAGTCTTGGGCTTTCATCTTAAGAATTGGAGGCATAATCGAGTGGTCATTTGTCGAGTGGTCAGTGGCACTCCTCAAGTTAATAATAATGCGCCCAAACTAGATCGGGCCGTTGACCCGGGCGCTCGGCGCGGGCGCGCCGTGCACTCCCGCCATAATTTGGAGCGCTAAAATGCTACTGAAGACGTTTTACCGAGACCGTGCGCTTCATCAGTAGGACTTTTATCGACAACATAAAATATGATCTTGACGAAAAATATGGAGATGATAAAAATAGATTTTTGAGTAATTAAAATCTATAGGTAGATAGATTTATTATTTTATGTAGGCAATTAATACATATTGCTATGTTTTGATAGGTGTGATGAATTCTGTTAATTTATGATCATGCTGAAATAATTATTAAGCATTAAAAATATATTTTGATCATTTATAACTTTATTGATACCTAAAGATTAGAAAAGGATATTGAATCGGTAGTTAGTTATAGTGTGCTAGAACTAGAACAAGAAAGAGCCTTGTACTTGATTGTAGTAATTTACAGGTTACACGCCTAATGTGAACAACCTTTTAGTATCCATTTATGATCCATAATACTATTTTAATAGATTCTTATTTTTTTTGTATGTAAATTAAGTCGTTTCATATTTCCAATCTCTAGGAGATTTGATGAAAATTTACTGATTTTGAGGGATAATATTTTGCTTATATTATTTAAAATTATACTGAGTGCAGGATTATTTCATTCAGCAAGCAATGAATTAAGAATAAAGGAATTACAATAATGACGTACGAATTACTCATACTTGAGATTTTCGTTTTATAAAAGCTTTGAAATATTTTTATGGCTTTTACTACATTAATAGCTCTATAATGCATGTTACTACAATTTACATCATAAAAACGCCATAAAATGACACATTAAACTACAATATCTTTCAAATAATTGAAATATAAGGTAGTAAATAAAATAAAATCAGCCATAAAACTCGGTTCAAATGAACTCTGCCGCAACATTTATTTATTTTTTATTGTCACAAATTAGTATTTTAATGAAGATTCCAAGAGTTGATGGCAACAATAAAGTTATGAATGGCACTCAAATCTGTCTTGACTAATAAGGTGCTAACGAGGGTCGTTCGTTTTATGTGCGTTTTATTGACACTTGAGTCGAGCAGTCGAGTTGTCGGCTCTACCTGCCACCGCTCTTCTTATTGGTTTCCTACGAGACTTGAATGGGAATTTCCGATTGCGGGCCGCACTCCAATCGGATAGCGGCATTTTAGGGCTTTTACTAAGAGACTATCAGTATGGATGTTTCAAATTTTTATTACATATTATTGAGCAATTAAAAAGTTGTTGTAGTGCTGTTTGAGGTTTAAAGTTTTTGTAAATTAACGACTGTATCAGATAGAGTTTTGCTATTGTTTAAAGCTTTAAATAATAATTGAGAGATAGGTAACTAACCTGCTATGGCCATCCAAGGGTAGAAGGTGTGATTGGTGGGCTGGTGTTGTACGGGCTGTGCTGCTGCTGTGGCGGCACCTGGCAGCGCGCACTGCTGGCCCCAGGGGAGCGCTCGTCCTGGACTTGAGGATTCGCTGTACCGTGCCTCGGGGGTGCAAGCTGCCGGCCTCACTAGGGCACCTAGTCCAGAACCCCAAGCCTCTTTGCCTCCATAGCCATTCTGCTGTTCTCCTCCAGGTTTAGAACAGTCTGCCTTCGCATACTGCTGTTCTCCCGCGTACAGTTTACAAGCGGCTGCCACTGATGCATCGTACGGCGAGTCTTGGGGTCTCGGCTGGTGCAGGGCATGCGGCTGAGCATATGTCAGGCCCAGTGGGAAGCCGCGGTACTGGTCACCGCCGCCACCACCCTGGTGCACCCCGTGCGCCCCGTAAAAACCACCCTGCTCGAAGTAGGAGTTCATTCTGATCAGTCACCGACACTAACGTCACTCAGTTAGGGAACACTTATGTCATCGCGGCCCCACGCGCCGTGATAACGCGACCTCCGCCAATGTCACTCCAAATACGGACAATGTAATTTAATTTTATTAATTTTATTGCCTCTTAAACGTCACTCGAGCGTCATAATGGGCTTCGTTGGCGATAAAGGCCAGTTGACGTGTGTTTACTTTTTACGATTATTTTACGACTTGGGAGCGCGTGCCGCGGGTTTTACGACTTTTTAAGCGGTTGTATGCGGCGCCGGCTCGTCTCACAGTGCTCGCACAAGTGGCGGGTGTTGTGATTTTTTTTCTTAAAATTTTCAGTTCGCGATGTGTGAGACGCAGACGCGTGTGTCGCGAGCGAAGTTTGTTGGTCGCGTGTGGCGGGAGCGCGCGACTATGTGCCGTGTGCGACCGGCGCGGCTCGGCTCACGCAATCTACTGAGAGCGAGCCACGCGCGCCGCCCCGCGCGCTGCCTGCGATCGCAACACCGACGATTGTTCCGTCCCCTTTTCGCTAATGACTATAAATATTATCAGTTACGCTCTCTTTTCCCTTTCTTATCACTCCTTCTGAAGCACGTGGTTCATACCTATTGTGATTATTAGGACTAGCCTAAATTTTCAGGCGATTTTACCAACAACATCAGAACACGTGAGTATCGTCTACGACTAAACTTCGTAAGTAAACAAATGCTAACCAGCAATCATCAACTGAAAATCATAAATCATAAAGTGTCATCCTTTGACAGTAGTGCAACTGTACAACTTTACTTGTCGGCCCACGCAATACAATAAATAAAAAAAAACATCGACAAAACCCCAATAATGACTATAACTGAAAAGTTAAGCCGCAAAAGTCGTAAACTCATAAACGTACAATTAGTGAAACGGGCGAGTAAAGAAAAGATTTTACAACCACTCCTCGACCGTGCCACAATGAGCGCGCAGTATCGTAACAAGGTGCTGAATAGAGTGAGAAGTCGTAAAGATGATTATTATTTCTTCTACTACCTGTTTTTACGAGTGACGTTGCTGTTACGCTCGCGCGTACGCGAGTTGCATAGGGGGGAAAGTGACGGGAGGTTAGGAGCGGAACGCTTATCGCGGCGTCGGAGCTGCAAATAGTATGTCTGTCTCTGTCTGGCGCAGTGTGGCGCGTGCAGTGGAAGGCGCACTATCGAAGGGTAAACAATAGCGCATTATCGCAAGCACTCAGTTCGCGCGTCCAAATGAAGTCATCAAACGAATGAATGGCTGTGGTAGTGCGGCCTACCCAGAGACACGCTCGCATTTTTATTGCACTCACCTCTTTAAACAAATATTTATCGATAAAAAGGACGGGAACGGGCTCTGTGTGGCGATTTTTTGTGACTGCATGTAATTGGTCAATTTAGGACCCAAGATACCGACACGTCCTAGACGACGTATTATTAAATAGAACTAGATTACAGGTAACATTAAGTTTTTGCATTGAGATGAACCAATGAAGAGATAAAAATATAATAATGATCAATTCTAGGAAATCTCGAGTCTTTTCATCTGGAGCAATTCTCCACGCAATATCTAGATATCTTCAAAGCTATGTTGAAGAAATCCCATTGGCAATGAACTGGAGTAGCATTTTATTAGCAGCATCATTCAAGGTAAAGGGAGCCACGGATATCCCACGAGTAAAATAAGTAGTCGTTAGATATGAAATTAATATAAACATAATAAATAAATACCAAAACAAATTACTACATAAACCAACCTGGACTCCTAAGTTACCTGTTTTTAACACGGAGTTACTGCAATAAACAAACTTCTATCAAACACGTCAAAAAGTCAAAAATCCCCATCTACAGATAGATTAAAATGACTAATTAGGTAACGGTAAAAAACACACACACACGAAGACTCAAAAGCTACCAGTAATGATACAAAGCTCCCGTACCAAAAAAAGGGTCTGTCCTGTATTCGGAAGAACAAATGGCCCTTAACAAGTCCTCCCAATTCGGAATACTTAAAAGCCTATTGCTCTCTTGAGAAGCCATTGCATGATAATTGGTGAACCCGTGACGAATCGTTTTTGTGGGTTCAAATTGAGAAAAATTACTAAAGACTGAGTCAAATGCACTTCAAAGAAGGTAACTAAAGCTGAAATTACATTACATTGACACTATTGACTTTTCGTTTGTTTCGTTTCACGGCACCTAAGTACAAAGAGACATGGAAATGAATGTTCATGTGCTCGATTTCTAGTTGCTATCCAGTGGCGAGCATTTGATCATACCAGTCTACTTTGGTGAAAAAGCCGATGCCCTGACTAACTCAGCTGCCTCCCACGCGAGAAGACGTCGTGAACAAATCTACACACTACTTATTGAGAGTACCCGCCTGTTGAGCACCCATTGTTTACTTAGCCAGTCTCATGGCATTTACATTTAGATTTAAAAAATACCGATGTAAATACTCTCTTAAAGACGAACCTCGGAAAACTCACCTACCTAGTCACAGCTGTCTTTTGTAGATGTTTGACAGTCCTTACTTACTACCGAAAGTCTAATAACCAGTTTTACCAACAAATTACGTATTACACAGTACTAACTGGGTTGCGGAGGTCAGATATACAGTCGCTTCATGTAAAGTAATAAGTAGTATTTAGCTGCATCTGGTTGGACTGGACGCCAATCCCATTGCTAACTGCATTGAGATTAGCGTCCAGGGAAAGGCTTGGCAGATGACGACTGGGCCAACATAGAGACAACTAGTAGACCTTAGTTTTAAAGACATAATTCAAGAGTCAAAACTTCCAGAAGTAGAAAACCAATAGATAATCTAATGTGTGTGGTTTAGTTCGATACGAAGAAAAGTATTGAAGCTTCAAGGAAAGGTAACAATATAATCTTTGCATTCGTTTTCGTCGAGTTAAGGATTCATGTTAGATAAATGAGCTTAAAGCAAAACTCTAACTCTTCGTTCCAACTGCTTATTTGAAACGGTACCTACCAATGTTCTTAACACCCTTGGGCCGTGTTGACGGCGTTTGTGTTCCACAGACATGTTAAAGAGATGTCAGCAAAGTAGAATTCCCCATCACGGCCACTGGCTGCTGGGATTTCGGGTTGTTCCAAAGTTCACGAAGGGCAAAATACAGGATGAGTTTCAGTCTGTAAACTTTATTCCGCTCTGCCCAGTGCGGTAGAAGTCATTTCAGATTGCCCAAACGAAAAGGATTATATAAAAAGGTGAATGTGTATTATAACGTGAACCCATAGGATCATTTGACTTGAATGGCATAGCTAGGATTAGCTTTGAAGTCTCATACCAAACCATAGCCCACCTACTAACTGCTCTTTGTGCAATTCTGGACTCCACTTCAAGGGACCTGTCTGAAGTCACTACTAGCACCGCTGAGTTCTGGTCAAAACTAATTTAGTTACATACTCGTAAATGGGAATCATTCATAAGAAGAAGACTTAGCTTTCGAAAAAAATTAATCAACAATAAACAGAGTTATGTTTTTAATAAACATCGTCGTATCATTATTACTACCTACCTAACCTCGTGTCTTGACGAGTAATTGGATCCGATGAAAATGACACCATAGTCATACAGCTTAACCGTTCAGCCTTTTTTTGCGCCCGTTCTGGATGGAGCGGGGCGTGTGTCAGACATTTTCTGACCCATCTATGTTCCTTCTTGTGTCCTTTATGTTTCGGAACCGTGGTTCCTCTTTTGAACAACCCGCAACTCCGGCAGGACACCGCTTAGCTTCATTGCACATTATGTGGTGGAATGTGACAGCTTGAAGTTTGAATGTTACCTATACGAGTAAACCTACCAAAGTTACATAAGGAACCACTTGAGAGTTTTGTATAGGTCAGAAAGAGTGGCTTTGAATACTTAGTTCTGTTTAGAAAGCGCATTTACTCATTTAGTGGCAAAGCACCGCTATCCTCCACATACTATTATCACATTGATAGGACTGTCAGTTTCCTAAAGAGCCACTCTTTTTTTTCCATATGAACACTTTAAAGGTAGGAATCGTATTTAAACCAACAGGCACAGAATGAAATTTAAAACTCGTAACTTAAAATACAAAGTTTTGAGCTTACAATAGATCATCAGTCATCAGTCTTTCTATCGATGAGGTCTTCTCAAAAATGGTCGCATCCTATTGGTTAAATATTTCGCAGTTTACAATATATTTATCAATTTAGATTAATGTTAAATCAAGACATGGGAACTTCAACGGTCACCTCCTTCTGTGAAGCAGTCATGCTAGTGAAGGAGGAGGCCTGGCGTTTGAGGGAGAACCAAACCAACCCAGCCGCCGCGGGAGACGCCCCGGGTCGGGCGCCGTAGACGACTCCCGGCCACCGTAGATGCGGGCCTGTGGACGGTGAGCAATGGGTAGCTCACCGTCCGTCCGTCTATTGACGACAGGCCGTATCGACGGCGCGTTAGTGTTTCACGCGCGCCTCAAAGAAATGTCAGCAAAGCAGAGGGGCTTGCCAGAGCCTCCGCCTGCCGGGGTTGCGGGTTGTTCGAAAGAGATACCGCGGCCCCGGGACGTAAAGGGCAAAATAAGGATCATGGGTGGGTTTTAGTCACTACAAGTCTAACACTCTCCCCCCGCTCCGCCCAGAGCGGGGAGAAGTTATTTGATGATTTCCCACCCCCAAAAAAAAATGGGAACTTCGGGCTCATTTAGTAAATTTCGTACTTAGTGTTTGCCTTACGAAAACCAGAAACACTTCTAACAGATTAGGTACACTTTGAATTTTAATCAGGGTTTCGAAACAGATACACATACAGAACACAGAACAATGTAGATAAGCCCCTACTTTTAAGCACCTACACAAATAAGCTACATAAAGAACAAAACTAAAGCTTAAGTTAAAAATTGCAAATCAATAAAACCTCGTAAATCCGTAGCTCGTAGTCGCGTAGACTGCTACGAACACTTCGACCACCGTAGCAGCTGGCACCTCTTGTGAGTTACGTAACAGCATATATCGCAAAAGTTTGTGATGATGGTATGATGATTGAAGGATGATGATGGGAGGAAGATCAATCAATCAGGATGAATTGGAGGAAGTTTTAAAGGTAAAAATGATTCAAAAACACACTCATATTCTATTTACTTACTATTAACGAGAATCGTCTTTCGTAGCGGTCTACGATGTAGATAATGTTTGTGTTCAGGTTAATAATTAGGAACTGATCTGTAGGTAGCGTGTTTTCATAATAATGAGCGTAACTAAAACTGTATGTATGTGACTCAATTATAGCAAATTCAATCATACTTTTCTTAACAAGAATGCCTGGAAAGTGCTACGAATGGCACTGAGCTAACTTGCATTTTTTTATATCATTATCTTCCGAGCCTTTTCCAGTGTAACTGCATGCAGCTCATTACTAGTATTCTACGCAGCGAGCGACTGCCTATCTGACTTCTACAACTCAATTAGTACTGGGTAATACGATACCCCTTGATAAGACTGGTTGTCAATTTTCGAGCCACTAACCTGTACGACACGACAATCAAAGACCTACAAATATCAGCCAAGGCCAACAGTAGCTTAAAGTGCTTTGCGAGGCAAAGAGGAAACAGTAATGGGTCACCCATCCAAGGATCAACCCAGGCAAGTACGGTTTACCCTGAACGCACACCGAGTGGATGTTATTGTTTAGCCACAAGCTTCTCTTCAATATTTTTGAATAGGTACCTACAGTTGTTTTGAGATTGGATATCGTATTGAGCCTGGTTCCCGTGGATTAGAAAATTAAAAGGAATAATACTACCCGGGCCGGGCAACAATCCCAGAGCGTCCAACGTCCAACGTTGGACGCTCTGGGATTGTTGTTCTCATTCAGACCACACAGGACCAAAGAGGACATTGCGACTGTAAAAGAATTTATGGTTTCTAATAATTCGCGGTCTTTATTTTAAGTTTGAGACTTACATAGGCTTAAAAAGTGAGAAATGAGGGAGAGAGAGAGAAGAAAAAAAAAAGGGGAAACTTAGCTGTGCTATTACAATAAAAAGGCGCTACGGCAAAAATTACAAGTACCAGGTACCTGCAAATCAGGAAAGGGAACCGTGTTACCCCGAATTAAACGCATGCGAAGCCGCGGGCAACAGCTAGTAAAGTTATAAAAACCAATATTTTTATTCACGCAGTAAAAGTTGTAGCATCCAATAAGATTATCCATAGACTTACCCAATGAGACTACAAATATTTCCAATAAGCGATCAATCTCATAAACTGGTTTGAATTTATTACCTTTCAGGAGCTTTAGTAGTATTTAATACACTGTAATTACCTCTCTACGGCCAAATGGGCGGAACAAAACCCCATGAAGCTTCAACAATGTACAGACAACAAAAGAGTTTGGTATGCAAGGAAAAAAACGAACATTCAAATGTTCACCAAACAGAAAATATTCATCGTATTATAACTGATTGTACTTAACTCTTTTTAAATCTAGGTAATACACGTAAGACTAGTCACAGTATTCACGTCATGGGGTACAGTTGATTTGTAAGTAATTATAATATAGTATTAATTTCTCAAAGTAGATGTTAAGGACAATTTTTCATCAGGTTTTTTATTAATCAGACCAGATGGCCCTGATGATCTATGCTAAGGTGTGCTGATAAATATATAAATATAGGTCATAATTAAAGGTCACTCTTATTTGAGTCTGAATAAAAGAAAATTCATAATTATCTAAATTCAAGTAACAACTAAAGGGGAGAGAGAGAGAGAGTTTTAAAAGCGTCTATTGTAGGTAGGTATATAAGGCGTCAAAAACTCAAAAAAAAAAAACTTAGAAACTCTAAAAGCAGTTTATTGACATAATTTATTATATTTGCGATTTCTGATCCTTGAAATGTCTTACGATGTTTTTATTCTACATTATACTCGCAAGTCGCAGTCTGCATACCAAACTCTTTTGTTGACTCTACGTTTGTAGTTGAAGGCTGTTTCATCGCTAACAATATTGAATATTGCAAAGTACCTATGTGATAATCTTGTGTTCTTGTAACTTATGCACTCTTAAGTTACCTACCTATAACTTGGCTATCGTATTGTTTATTTCTATTAGGTAAGTGTTTGCTTGAGGCGGTTTTTGTAGCAGAGAGCTGAAGGATAGTTATTTAGAGTTCTGTGTTTTTGATTGAAATGAAAATTGGTAGGTGTATGTATCATTATTGCTCTATTTAGTAGTCTCATAGAAATAAATAAAAAAGATCATTTCTGATATCTATGCGTAGTCTTGCTAATAAGGTAACATGTAGATATGTATTCAGGATTTTAAGGCAAATCTTAAACCGTCTCAAAAAATCGCAATCACGATCATGCGTAGATATCTAAAGGTACTACGATAATAACAGCCTTTGGAGCTCTGATCGGTGATCTATATACATACTTATATAAAAAGGAAAATCACTGACTCACTCATCACGAAATCTTAGAAACTACAAGTGTTGGAGTCTGAATTATTGCATGGGGTACCTACCTATCCTTTTAGGGCGTAGGGGCTCTCTACGAACGGGATTTTGCAAGATTGTATGGGAGAACTTGAACTTGCATTGAAATTTGCATAGGTATGCTTTCACGTAATTAATAGACTATGTAATAGCATACTACGACACTGAGAAGCTGAACAGCGGGTGAAGCCGCTGGGCACAGCAAGTCCACCTATATATACGCAAGCTCCTGCCACATCATACTTTATTGTTGTAAGTTTTTAGAAAAGCTGAAGTTAAAGGTAAGTAGGTACCCTTTGCCGTAATTTTCTAAGTTCAAAAAGAAAGATGAAACAAGCAGTTACCTATCTACTTATTTCGGAAGAAAACTCTCCTATTAGCTCAACTATCTCCTTAAAATAGATGACATGTCACCACCAACCACTTCATTACCCACTCGATAATCCTCAACGTCGAACTTATCCTCCTAAACCTACAAAAACTCCACAATTCGAAAAAGCCAGGAAGCTGTCTAAAAATAATAAAAAGAACCATTTGGGGAACCCACTACAGACTACAGTAGTTCACGTTATCACAACAAACGCAAAAAAAAACACATCTCATTCACATTCAGCGACAGATGTGATGATATTCGCATGGCGGGCGGCGCGGGCGCAGAGAACGCGTGCCCGCGCGCATCTCGTAAACACGATTTTTACAACCACTCGAATGCTCGTAAACGTCACGTGAATTGCGCCGTTTGTAGAACTCCCAGTAAACACCGCTCAGATTATTTCGTATACGCCTCCGGGGCTAAACCTCGATATAAATTGGTAACTTTATTGACGCAGCCAGTGAACGCACGTGGATTGTTATTATGCCGTTCTTTAGACGTTTATTGAACCATTATTGACTTGTTTAAAGTATCACCCGTTTAATAGAGATAAAGGAGTCGTTGATAGTTTATGTCTTCATCGTGTGAGGATATAACGACGGTCGTCGATTTGCTCGCTTCCTCAGCGTCTCGATGTCTGGTTTGACTCGATTGCGGGCGTTTTATGACTGTAATTTTCCTTTTTATTGACTCGCAAGTTATTGATGATCATAGTATTGATAACAATCGATTTTGTATAATGGACTTATAATATATAGTTACTATTATTTGTTTATGAGCAATATATTTACGGTCCAATAATTAAATACCGGTAGCAAGGTGTGGACGCTTAAAATAGCTGTTTTAGATAGAAACAACATTATTAAAAAATAATTTTAGCTTGATGTTATGTTTGTTAATGTTATGTTCGTTCGAGGTCAGATTTGAATAAGAAATCAATTAGAATCAATAATACATTGCCGATGGTCAAGATTGAGTGGACCCGACATGGAGATAAAGTATGGAGCAAGTCCTCGCGATGGTCACGCCATCTATCAAAAAAATAATGAAAAGCTCAGTCTGCTTAAATTCATAGCTGTTTAGCGAAGTTTAAAAGATACATAATGGAAACCATATTTCCTGTTGTTTTATAATTTAATTAATATTTATTCAATAAATCAGTTTTAATAAATAGAGCTTAACACTTTAGTTAAAAAAGTGCCATCTGTTGTCAACGTTGTGCGACTTCTACGAAAGCTCACGGTGCTTTGGAGCATGAGACAATCGTGAAAGGTCACCCCACTAAAAAATATAACAATAACTTTTTAATGAAACATTAGTGAAATCATAATCAAACTATAAAACAATAAATTTACAAAGATAGAAGCTGCAAAACACATTATAAATACTTCTCATCAAAATCTTATCAAACAAAATGAGTCAATATAAACAAACACGCGTCTAGAAGCTATTTATAACGTAATGATTTAGTTTTATGTTCCACTATAATGTTACATAATACTCATCTCCGTATGAAAAAGCGACATAACTGCCAATAGAAAAGCGATAACATGAACATAAAAGCGAATTTTATTACTTTATTCATCATTCAGCTATATAAATTCATCAAGACACTTGTTAATCGTAAAATAAATCTTATTACACAGTAAAATGATGTTTAAATTGACGACAAGCGTTTTATTTTCGTCATAACAATAAAATTTATTTTTACGAGCGCTGGGCTAGTGCGGTTGTGTTTAGCGCCATCTAGTAGTAAGTCGTGGGACTGCGTCGTCACGGCACTTAGCTGACGTCACTTCATGGTGAGAGCTTTTACGATGCGTACAACTCTTCAATGAATGGAGGTGTCGTAAATGTGGATTTGGCGGTTTGTATAAGTACGATCTTGTAGTCACTTCTATACTACACTACGTGGGTGGGGTAACCCTACTAAAATGCGGTGGATTCAATGGTAATGTTGGGTGGATATTCTCAGCTGATTAAATTATCTACCGACCTTTCCTACTGATGGTAACGTTGAATTTAGTGGCTGTCTGCTTATCTCGAATGACTCATAGGCAGATTAAAAAACAGCATAACAGCAACATTCAAATATGCTTATCATTTTTATGATAGCTGGTAGAGTTCAAACAAATTGACTTTTAAGTAGATTTTGTGGAGACCTTGAAACAATGTAAGAGCCATCAATTTATTAATGGAAATAAAAAAATAACCTAAACAAAATTAAACGGTTTTTAAAAATCTTAGAGCTATTACCTAAGTACTTAACAGTTATGTTAAATAACAAACAAAACGCTCTAGTATAGGTACACATTAATCTATTATTAGTACTTAAATGCTTATTTGTAAATAAAGAATCAAACAATGTAAAAAAAATATTACCACAGCTTTAGAACACTTTAAGCAAAATATAAAAATACAATATAAGCGTAGAACAACATTAAAAATCGGCCTACATTTTGCTACGCTCCCTAGAACACTAGTTCTTACACCCGATGCCACCCGAATGAAATCCAATGCACACACACACAAATGTCCCCACGCACTTTCACAGCCACATTAAAACTAAACTAACTTTGCATAATTGTCTCATTCACGCACGTGCAATTGTAACGGCGCTACGATGATACTATCTCTCTCGCACACGATCGTCAAAATGGCCTCCAAACGAGATATTTTGAAGGAACGCCGCCAACTTTTGTTGCTGTAATGGGCGGAGCGTGCATGCACAGGGGCGCATTCGGTTGACTCATCTTGTCAAAGTGATGACAATTTTTTAGATCTAATATTAGTTGTGCCAATGCCAATGCAATTGTTCAATTTTCTTTCAGTTAAGAGCAAATTAAAGAAAAGTTGAAATGATGTTTTGTTTTCTTTGTTCTAATACTTATTAATATTCTTACAACAATCCGAAAAGTCCAGAGACAAGACCAGAGAGAAAAAAAAACTAGAATATAGTTTTTTTTTTGTTATTTTAGTAGTTATTACAATTATGGCGTTTATTCATTTGATCATATATTCCTACATATTTCTTATAAAAAAAAAAACCAGTGAATGAAATCTCCTAACAATATAACCGTGTCCAACAGTACAGCTGTATGTACCAAGTCCTTGATACAGCCGCTTAGTGAGAGCCTCCTAGAACTGTGTCGAGTTGACGATGTCGCATCCTCTCTGTATATCGTTTTCAACAGGCCAGCAACAGCAACAGGGTTTCGGACCGCATTTTCAGCTATTTGCTCTGTGGTGCCCTCTAACAATAACTTGCAGCTGCAGGAGCTGAGAAACGTGAGGTCCATGTCACTCAGAGGACCCCAAAGTGCACGGACAAGCTTACAACCACATCATCATGATCCTTAAAAGACCCTCACAGACACCTTTAGTTTTAAACGGTCTCCTTCGATGCGATGCTCTTCGTCGGATGCCAGCACAAGAATTCATGACAGTATACTGAAGGCACCTGTACATCTGACACTCTGCGGGATTGCAGCGAAGAGATGGTCCAGAGATAACCTCTCGCTACCACTGGGGTAGACCAACCTCCTCCTTATCCATACCAGACGCACTGCATGGGCATTGGAGGGCGCTTAAGATTCAAGCTTAAGTCAACATTGATCGATGGTCACTGATACACGTTGTCAAATAAGGCAGAATAGAAAGAAGGACGCGCGGGTACACGTGATAAAACCGGTCGGAGTCAAACAAAAACATAATTGAAATTCGTAAGTATGTACTTCAAATTATTAGTTTTTATTTTTGTATTGTTAAATGTTTTTGTTTTAATTAGTTTTTAATGAGAAAAGTTTAAAAATATAAAAAAATATAAATGTAAAAGTGAATAAAAGAAAAAATAATTGAGGGTTCGATCCTGAACAAATATTGGTATGAACTATAGGTACCTACTTAGTTGTTTCGGTTCTGGCTGTTTGTATACCTATGCGAAATTAAAAAGCAAAAAACTGGCTCTCTACTAAACAACCCAGATAAACTGTTAGCCAGGTTACAAACACTGAATTAACAAGATGTATAGAATTAGGTATCAGTGTTAAAGTATTTCGAAAACCTTTTTATCCGTCATTTGGTAAATCGGTAAAGGTGAAGTTTTTACCAGATTTGTAAAAACTTCAGATGTGGAAAAACTTCAAATATGGTAAAAACTTCAATTATGGTAAAAACTTCAGATGCTATTATATTTCAATTGATAATATAAAAAAATACCGGACTGAATTAAAAACCTAAAAAATAATAATTAAAAAATATTAACTTATTACTTACACGAGTATCACAAAAAACGCAGAAGTGGACTGTGGGTCACGTGACCTACATAACGTACATAAAAAATAAATCTCCCCAAGGTCACTCCAATTCGTCCCTGGATACAGGAATTTGGTTATGGCGACTGATGCGCTGTACGACGAACGACCAATGTGATTTTATCTACTTTGAAATGTGTTATTTCGCAGTTAAACCGTTAGAAAACTAGTGTATGGTGTTAAAATATAGTGCTACAGTAACTGTGTTTAATTGTTAAGTGGTTATTACAACAAATAATCAATTAAATCGTTAAAATATCGAATGTGTTTGTATCGTCCGCCATTACGATCGTTGGCGACGCGTCACCGTTCGTAGAGATCGATAGCCCTATATCTGTCTCTGTCATTCTTACGGTAATAAAATGTAAGTGCGAAGGGAGACGAGTTTTGTGACTGTTCTACAATAATTTAAAATTAATTTTTAATCGGTTGTAAAGGAGTAATTGGACACAATTTTGATGAAAAGTATGAAATATTCTTTTAATGTTTGGTAAAAGTAATAAAATTGTAACAACCTTTTTCACACCTAGGTAGGCACTTCAATGCTGCTTTCATTTAGGTTTTATGACGTTGTTAATATTTTTTGTTGATCTTTGGACAACGAATATTTATTGTGCTTTTTAATGTTGGTATTTAACATGAAAAATATTTAATTTCCTAGATACTTACCTACTCAGATAGAGCGAAGTGATTTGGCCGTAAATAAATAAATGCGAACCTAAGTCTAAATCTAATCCTACCAGAGATAAGTTAGTAATTCTTGCCACCTTTAATTATAAAAAAAAACCTACAGACCTGACCAATGTATTTACTTTCCCACTTAGGTATTACAATAATAGCTTTACAATGGGAAACTATAGACTGATGCTCATGATTTGGTAAACTTAATTTCCTGCTACGAGGTAAGTAGGTAACTAGTTACAAAACAAAGACACAGGAAGTTACCCTTTCCTGTATGTTTTAGAATGATTTAAAAGTAGGTATTACAGCTACATATCTCTTCTTGTTTAACCAAACCAATCAAAATATCATCAGAATAAGTACAAGATATTTTGGTTACCTACATAGACACCGAAATCTCTCTACAACCGGCTCCACCTTGACTATTGAATAAACTAAACCAGCTGGCCACCAAATAACAGTAAATACCTACATATCAACCTACACATACTGATCACCTATATATCAACACCGGATGCTTATTTAGCCAATCAAGGGCAATCTTGGCCCCAATCCAAATCCATAACAGAACTTGCCGACCAAAAATATCGGCCATAAATTAATTTTCTGCAAAGAAAACACATTTCCCAATTACTTTGCCCATCAAAATGATTTCTTAGTTAAAAGAGGACAAACCAAACATATTCGGGGTATACTGCAACCAAATTAAAAATTGATTGGGCAATTTAAATTCGTAATCACGCCTGTGCCCCGTCGGAAAGCTAATTTTGCCGTATCACGTAACCATTTTAAAAAGAGCTCTTTTATAGAACAAATTGCGGTAGATTTGTTGAAAACGTGTGTGTCTATTTAATTTTTCCTAGTTGTCTTAAAGATGTAGACTTGATATATTTGTCCGTTTCTATTTATACAGTGCGACCAACACGGGCGTTGTATTAAGTGGCTACAGATTAAAAACTTGCCCACGCGTTTGTAATAGAATTATTTTAATGGGTTTTATATCGAGTGGCATGTGAGTTATATTGGTGATCTTATTACCTACAGATCTACGTTTCTATAAACGATAACATATTGTTTAATGTAACGATGAGAATGTGTTATTTTATAGGTTTCATCTATTTTATTTCGTTTTTTACAGTCATGAAACAGTTTCAATTTTCCTCGAATCGGCCGTGTTCAGATGCATGGCAGTTTTCATATTTTATTATTCACTATGATCCCACATGAATAATAGAATAGGTAATATTTAGTATCTTTTAGTATCTTTATCTTCATTTTGATAAAAATATAGCATAAAGAATACATGCAACAAACAACTTACCTATAAGTAAGTACCTAACAGATCAAAATGGAAGCTACCAGAGAAGATACGTTCGTTCTAGCCTGATTCTACTTCACATATTGTGTTTGCAATAAATGAAATACGTACCAATTTGATACCTAGGTCAGGTGCAAATGTAGATACATCCTATGAAATTACAGCTAATGGTTAAAATAGCCTTTAGAGTCTACCTTGGCATTTAAAAGTCTAGCAATACAGGGCCGTATAGGTAATACCATCGTCAATTTATAACGGTCTATTTGCATCTTACAATAGAAGCTAACAGCTCGTCGATTTAAAACAAAAAAACATGGTATTCAACAGAATACAATAGTAGACAAGAGCCTACTGCTTTTTTCAGCCTTAGATTTACCTACGTAGGTAAGTACTTACTTCTATCGCTGAAGTCCTAATCAATTTTAGAAGCCTCGCATAAGTTTTCCTTGTCTGATTAGCCCTGAAATAGCAAAAACGACTTAACCAAATAGATCTCACATTCCGAAATCAATCAGCATACAATGTAATGGTATCCCAAAAAAGCTCTGCTCTATTCGGGTGTCATCGTATCGGCTCGCACTGTTCGTTCGTCGTCGCCAGCGCAACCCCGGACATAAAACGTAAATAAAAATATAAATATTTCGACGGATATCGGCAGCACGTGCGCCGACGCCGCTGTAGTTTAACATTCAACTCCTGCGCATTGTTTGTTTTCACACTCGATAGCTTGCACGATCGCGTGAACGTTTTATTGAGTGATGCCTATGATGGAATGTCGTTTGTGATGTAACCGATTCTCAAGGCTGTTTGTAAAACAACACGTTATTAACTTAAGTGAGGACGCATGCAATGAATAGTTTTCCACCGTTTATTCGTGCAAATTGGCTGGTTCCCGGAGATAGAGTGCGTGCTGGTGTTGGCCAATTAAAACACATTCATCGATCAGCTGATGTGATTGTTTGCAAATACGTGAGTAACATTGCTGCATAGTAATTGTGACAAAAGTTCAATGTCACTTTCTCGATGCTGGGAATTTATGAGTCAGGACTGAGGCCGTAGACTCCTACCGCCTCAGTTAAGTTCTTTGTGTTGGAGAAAGCACTCTCTCAATATAGTTGTCAAAGGCAACTGACTAAATTATTAATTTATTCAGTCCTTAGATTTTTGTTATAGATAGCCACTGGAAATTAACAGTTTAAGTAATAAACATTCTCGTATTTGTGCTACTTATAGCAGGGCCTTGTCACTTCTTCTAAAATATGGCAGTTGCATGTTATCAATCCTGTTCTCCCTATGCAAATTTCTAAGAGTCAATCAATCAGGAATGGCAAAGCATTGGAATGACAACGAAAAAGTTCTCAAACAAATCCATATCAGATATCATAGGCACAGGCATTCCGATACCAATTCAGGCAAAGAATTATACTATGAAACCAAAAAAGCAGTCGTTTTTCCATGCTCACACCATTTAGGTACACAGAAACTTGTACCATCCCACTCTTATTTGAATGTGTTTTACATACACTAGGGCGATATCGCGAACACCAATGGAACAGGAATAAAATAGATAGGTGTCTTCAGTGCCCGTACAATGGGACACACAGCCTCTTAGATAATTTCCTACAAGACCACCATAGTTCAAAGCCTTAGTATTCTATAGGTTACGTGCCTTTGTGCACCATGAAAATTAATATCGGTTTCCTTATTCTAATTTCCGAGATTTATTCGAATCGCGCCTACAATTTATTCGGCTTGAATGAATAAGTAGATTTATTCGAATTGATAATGTTAGACCATTGTTTGTGGGCTTATTTTCTCGACATTCAATTGTTCGGTTTTTGGTTATTTATTGTATTGTTATCGTAGAGAAATTAATTTTGGTTTGTGTGTAGAATTGTTAATGTGTGTCGATAATAAATTCATGTGGCTGGGCGGGGTTCCATAGAATTGCTGCAACTTATAAATTCTTGCATATAAAAATAAATATGATTTGACTGCTGCAGTTACTGGTACTTTATGGTAGCATTCTTTAGAAAAACAACAATCTACTGCAGATCATCTTAGCTAGGTAGGTACCCTACTGACTAATTATCTAGTTGTTAAGAATGACGCAAATGATTTTGAAGAAGTTTGATTTTGTAGAATTTTTTTAGATAGAATTCAACTTAAAATGATTTTTGAAATATGTCAAATGTACCTAAACACTTCGTTGCTTATTAGGTCCTAGTTCTTATTAAAAAAAATTAATTTTGCCTGTGTTGCACCAAATTTACTGAATGAGCACCAAAATATGTTAATTAAAATATGTCATAACGAGCATCAGGAAAAAGACAGCACTACAATAAAAAAGTGTTATATCTTTATCCATTTTCTATTAATGCAAGTCGTTACTGGGGTTATTTTCTATTTTCTATTAATTCATTTTCATTCATTCATTTTCTATTAATGCAAGTCGTTACTGCGTAGGGGGTCGCAGTTATAACCTAACCTAACCTACGCATTTTTTTAGCATTCAGGAAAGAATATTTGGTGCACGATCAGTATTTTTGGTGAACACAAATTTTTTTCCCAAAAAAATTGTGTTCCTTCATATCATAAGATTTTTATTTGCACGGAACCCTAATCTAATTTCTGCAAGTAAAAGCCGAAAATCGATCCAGCCATTTTGGAGATATCTAAGTCGGAACAAATTGACAAAGTTTTTTGAAATGGCTTTTGGTTACTTAAACCGAAGTATCGTACTTATACCAACTTACGTATGCGCTTAATAAAACCTTGTTTTGAAATTAGAAACAGACATTAGAATTTATTTTAGTATGCTTACTTTGACCAGCAGTTAGTGTTTATCAAAATAAAAAAAATATTATAAAAGAAATCTAGATTTTGAAGCTACTTGTTTATTATAAACAGTCTTCATTAACATATATTCCAAAAATTAACTATTATTTGTAACAAAACAACCAGTGACTAGAAAGTAGAAAGAAGGTGGTAGGAACAGGAACAAAAAAGACGGTCGGGACTCGACAGTCGGCGCCGGTCGCGTCGCCTGAAAATATCCGCAAGCCACCCTTCATAAGATTGTTTTACATGGCGGTGAAAATAATTTTATATTTATTTGGATTTTTTCAAAGAAAGGAAGGAAAAGTATTTTTTTGACTCGCATAGGACAAAAAACTAAAACAAAATATTAAAAAGAAATTAAGCAAACAAATATACTATAAATGACAAAAAATGAGACATAGGCACACGAAATAAATTTGCCTTTCACGAGGTCCAAAAGGTTCTTATGCAAGCGTGGAGCCGTAACATATAATGAAATAAAAAATCACAGCGCTGATATTATTTTTAAAAGTCCAACCTAGCATTATTAAAAGTAATGGAACTCTTGGTATCAAGACTTAATTTACTCACGAAAGAAACCAGGCTTAACTCCAAAAAAACGTTGTAAAAATTTACTTATTTAAGTATAGGTAATAATATTTTCACCGGTATGGAAGGAATGTGTAAATAAATTGATTAGTTGCCTATTCTTAAGTCACTTCAACAATTTTGTTCTGGAGAAATAAAAGATTACCTACCTACATACTTCTAAATTTGTGTAAAAAAAATTAGGTCAACCGTCCTAAATTATAAATTTAAAATGTAAGAAAACCATTATTTTGGCGTTTTTTTTACGTCCATAGTGAAAATCTTAATTAGAAAAAAAATATGTAAGGAGAGGACACTGGGTAAAACTGAAAAAAACTAACTTAACGGAATATGAAAACCTTCAAAATCTAAAAACCGTACCGATTAGATCAACTAATCTAAACAACACAAACATTAATCTGCCAATCAAAAATCCACCAGATAAGAATTGTAAGCCACAACCAATATTTCAACACCATATTTTTAATTTCTAAGCTCCGCTCCGTATGGCTTACACACAATGCGCGCGTTCCCAATCGCTCGCGACAAAAAAGTCGGCCATTTTGTCTACGTGTGAGCCGACCCGGCCCCACCCGCTGCCGTGGAGGGGGCGCTATACAAAGACTTCCTATAACTTGATACACGTGACGTACGAAAATGGCCCGTATTGGTACACAGTAAGGGTTATATTAGGTGTCTGTTTGTACAAGATAGGGTAGTATACGGGCTGTTTATGTAGCCAAAACTGCCGCTTCATACAGCGACGGCGTCACAGCCATCACTTTCATTATTATTGGGCGATTCACGGCGTTTACCCGGCACTCGCCGAGAATCTCTGTTCCGTTGTTCAATTAAAATCTAGGCGATTGTTATTTCGATTGTTTCCGTTTTTGATGTAGGTATTGTGCTTTATTTTTTACTTGCTTTTGCATGTTACGCGTGGGAATTTGTCAGTTTTGTTTTAGGTATTTTTTATTTCAAATGGCACTGAAAATATTTAAATGTTTTGGTATCTATCATAAATGTAGTATTCCTGTAACTTCAATCTGCAATTCAAATCCTAGTTTAAAGATTTTACATTTGAAATAAAATTTTGTACTTTTGTACCAATTTTTTATCAACAAAATTGATGCGGCCTTATATTTTACACACGTTGTCCCCCATTGCCACCGCATTACGATCGAAACTTACACAGCGGCCCGTTCCGCAGATCCATTTTGGTTTTTGGCGAAAGCCAAACATTTGGTCCATTTACACTCTTAATAGCCCATCCTTATTAAATTTATACTGGATACTGTTAAAATTTCAGTTGTTTAATTACACGGAATTTTGGCCCAGGGAAACCGTAATGGGCGCAGTGTGCGGACGCAGCGAAATTAGGTGGTTAGACCAACAGGGTATATCATTCTGTGTTTAGGACGAGTTATATTGTCGGTATCCGTTTCGCAACCCAGATAGACACCCACATATTTGTACAGAATGTACTTACTTATTAACAGTATGCGACAGTCAGCTGATATTCTTGCAACATCTGTTTAGTTTACTCCGAATGAATTCGGCAGTATCTAAATACTAGACATAACTGTTATAACTCAATTCTTGTCTCTCAAACGGCTGATAACCCTTGTTGAGACATTCAGCGTTTTATGTTATGAGTGCGTCGTAAAATAAAAGTGCATCAACGGGCCTCCCGTTTGCATTGTCCGCGATTAAAAACCGTCCGACTAAAGAACTGTGTAGTTTCACTCGGCCACCGCATTCAAACTCGACTCTTTAATATAGCCGCTTTACCAGGGTTCCTTTACGATTATTTAGTCGTAAAAATCAAAGTTATAGGCTATTTACACCCGTAACTGTATGTTAATCTTTGTTTTACGAGTGTGCGGTGGCTTATTATTTAATCGTTAATCACTTAACACTTGAGGTTCGTGTATGGCCGGTTTTATACCCCGTAATCTTGATTCTTGAAGAGATTACTCTACATTGTGTACCTACTGGATTTATTCGGTGTCGGCTATTTTTAAACGCCTAGAGGAATTTATCGCGGGCCTAAGTAGCGAGTTCGCTATGATTCATACTACGTAGGTTAGTACGTTTTATATTACGATACTCGTGAATTAAAATTAAGCATGCAAATGTTATATCGGTTATGATAATTCTAACCGTCTGCCCATTGTTTCACAAATAGAGACACTTTCTTGATTGACAGCTTGAATTTATGATTGTTCTAGAACAGGATTCGGAATGTCATGCAAATTTTTTGTCTCGGGTATTTTCGGCTAAACACTTAGCAATTTTTGATTTAGAGAGGAGGAAATGTCAATTAATTCTCGTGACAAGCTTACGCTAGGTTATAAATAGTATAGTTTTGGCACATTAGAATATATAATGTGCGTAGTTTCACGTAGCAAACCCACGTGGAACACGTAGAAACTTTTTGGTTTAGGATTCAAAACTTGCGTTTACTATTCAGAAACTAGAAACAAAAGAACCCTGGGTGGAGCTTATTTCTACACAAAGCTTAGGTATAAAGTGGTATGAAATTCATTTCATATTTTGGTCAATATTGTGTAAAAGACCGTAGCAGTTATCTATTGATGTTTAACTTAATTAACTAAGTACTTCATATACCTACTTACCTACCTAAATATTATTTTCTTTTTTTGGAAGTCTAAAACAAATATTCGTATACGGAACTTTTTTACAAGTTTTCAAGTTTATTTTTTATTTACCTACCTATGTTTTGTATCAGTTTATGTAAGTAGGTACATTGTATATACCAATATGGAGATAATGATTTGAACTTTACGCTAGAGGCAAAATTAAACAGGTTTATCACTAAAGCGCTGAAACTATGGGCGATTTTATTAAGTGACAAAGGTGGCAGAAATCAACCGACATTGTTCCCATAATTTGCGCAGTGGAATCTCATTGAAACAGAGACATTAAACACCGGTGTCAAGACCTCAGACAATATTCTACACATCGTTCAGTGTCTTATAAATCTACTTATGTACTGACACTAAGAACAGCCTCAAACACAGTCCTTCCCAATGTAATCTAAACCTTATTTTCTCTGTGAAGGGTTTTATTTCCTGGAGTGTCAATTTCAACATATTTGAATCTGTTCGAACAGTGTTTTAAATGTCGTTGAATTAACTGCGCGGACGCATTTGATTGCATCGCAATTTGCGTTGTTATTTCTCGAGGAGAGTGACTTATTGATAGTACGTTTATATTTTTTGATTGGGAATGTGTTTAATATTTTACTGTATTTTTGTAATGCTGTACCTATATCTTGAATTATTTTGCTAATTGACAGGCGGAGAAAAATATTTAGACACGCATTTTTTTTCTTTTAAAGCAATAAGTTGCTACCAACCTAACTAATAAGCACCTGCCTCATTCTTATATTATCACCTGTAATACTTTTTCAAGCCTTTGTTGCTCTTTTAGGGTTCCTTACTCATATTACAAGGAAAAAACGGAACCCTTATAGCTTCACTTCGTTGTGCGCCAATCTTTTTATCTGTCAAAATTGTTTTTTTCTTCTAAGTCTACGCAGTCAAAAGATATGGCCGTTTATGTAGTAAGTTTGTAAACAATCATCGGTGCGCGAGTCCAACTCACACTTGGCCGAATTATTTAAACATAGCGTGGACAGGCACCTAACCAATTCTATTAAAAAAAAAAACCTTTTGAAATAGACTTATCAGCAATTTTATTAAGTCCTTACAGCAAATTAAATGAACGATAATTAGTTCGATTATAAGTATATAAATAAGAAATAAATGTAGGTACTCAGCATAAACTGGATAGTGGTTAATTTTGCCATAAACGGAATATGATTTATATAAACGGTTTTGTTAATCAATATAATCTATAAAGATTATAATTATAATAATTTGAATGCGGTCAATTTACTACATTAATGTTTATTTACGTTGTATGTTGTTCTAGGTGCAGTATGAATATTACCTAGTATTTATTTTACATAATAAAAATTGTAGGTACTTTATTAATCCAGGATCGTTTTAGCTATTTTACTCTATTCATTTTTTTCATAATATGATATAGGAGAAAATTTGTATGTTTGTGTGTGTGTCTGTTACCTACTTTTGCATACTCAAACGGCTTAACGGATTTGGTGGAAATTTAGTTTGTAGACAGCTTATACGCTGCATTAATGAACAAATAGGCTTTTTATCCCGGTTTACCTTACACTTATAGGTATACTGTAGGAATATATTTTATAGTTGTATACTAAGTATATTCTTGAAACTTAACAGTCAGTTAAGTTGCAGAGGAGGCGTAGTTCTTCTCTCAGCTTAAACACTAGGAATAGGGAATATGCAAGCTATGAATAATTAAGTAAGTAGTACTTTTCTCGTTTTGTTTTGTTATTACTGATTTTCGTTCGTTAGAGTAAAGAAAAAAATTGATAAATCCATAAATGTCCTATTACTGAAAGTATGCATTGAGGAGGAACTGTGTACTATTTGATGATAAAGCTTAAAAAAAAAACAATTTCAAATGTGGAATCACAGTTTAAAATCTCAACATAACCAATAAGTTATTTATCGCTGAAAATATTCCTGAAACATCTAGGAAGTGCACCACTATCAAACCTCCATAACTCCAAGCTGTTCTAAACAAAACATCAACTCCTAAACTATAGTTCCTACATAGATGCGAGGTACTGGTACAAGAGAAAAGCTCCAGTTTCCGTGTCGCAATACCCCTGGGCCTTGTAGCTTTATCGTACCTTGTCTTGAAGGAACATCCTTTTACAGCGCCCATAAGTTGCCGGCACAACCTAACAACCCAGCCTACTGCTAACCACAGTACCACCATATTGTAGATGGAGCAGGATAAAGGAATGTTCGCATTCTGATTTATACACTGCTAATTGTCTGGTTTTGTGTTTCAGGACGGTATTTGGTGCAGAATGTTATGTATTTTGTAGGTAATTTTGTCTTTCGACGGTATATCCGCCTTGTTATTTATAGGCTGATAAATTGGAACTTAAACTGACTTGTTTATCGCTTGTTGACTATTTGAAGGTTTGTGTTGACAGTTCTAAGAGAATAATTTAGTTTTGTTTATCAAAAAACAAAAGAATAACGACAAGACTAACTACTGAATAATTTTAAAAGACGTGGCACCATATCTGAGTAGGTACTTAATTTGAAAAACGAACGCCCTCCACTTTGAGATTCCCATATAAAAAAAAAAAACAAGAGACAACATACGAAAAATTCGAATGACGAATCAAAACAAAGTCCAAGCGGTTATTTAAGTAACAGAATAAATCGGCTCGCATTTCGGTCACGTCCGAAGCAAGTCGTGACAGAATATACATCACGGTGAGATAAAGGCCCTTAGTATCGTTGCCTGTGCCCACTCACGGCTTTGCTTTGAAAAAAAAACGGAGAATAAGCTCTTTAGCACTTAGCGTGATTCAGTACTGTGTTTTCTTGTTCCCTAGGTCTTGGATTTTCTATTGTTGTTGAGAAATAGAGACACTGGCTTTAAGACCAGTGTATCAAACATAAAATTCCTACATAGGCCTTTACTCAAAGTTATGCCATGCCCATGACATGTTTTTTCTCTTCAGTTTTTTTTTGTTCAGACGAAAGCAGAAAATCTTTTATAAAATACATAACCAGTTTAAGAAAGTCCGCAAAATAAAATTTGGAAAATACAGTAAGTTGATTTGTGGAATACCGATCTCAGAATCTGTTTTTGTAAAAGATTAAAATGAAAACTACTCATTACCACTCTGTGAACGAACACTATGTGCATTGGTAATTGTTAATACCATAAAATAATACGTTGTAACCATGCAAAGCGGTCAAAAGGAGTAATGAGGTTTAATACAATGTTTTGACTGATGTACCTGCTTCATTGATTGCTAGTTACATTCAGAAAAAAAAGAAGCCAACATGAAAAAGTTTCAACACAAATTACATGGTAAATACACGTATCTTGTGAAGTTGTGACAGCATATATTTATTACCTATGTACCTTTACCTTTTTGTAAGTATTTACATATCAGTTTAAAAACACCTCACGGAATGTATGTTTATTCTTTGGAAATCCTATAAATCTTTGGTCAATCAATATTCATGAGTAATTCTAATGTAAAACGTGTGACTTCTGTATTAAAATACCTTTGAAATGGGTACAATCCGTTGGAAAATTTAATGACAGTTATCGTTTCTAAACTGACATAGTATTTTTATGGTAAGACCCTTGACTTTTTAATTTAAAAAATACAAACATTTGAAATTGTATATAGAACAATAAACCTTATTAAATAACTTTTAAACGATCTTTTTCACCTTGACCTATTATATATTGGCAAAACGAAAATGGCGGATTGGATATAGACATGTTTTTTGCATTAAGCAACTGCAAAAAATATATTATTAAACCTTTTAACTCAAAAAAGACAAGGCAAAAAGACGTTGGACACCACGATTATTTTTCATCTTTCAAGCAAATGTAAATTAGGTCCAAAATCAGATACCGTACACCACCAAGTTGCATGGCAGAAACATACACCTCACACAAACTGCACAGTCAATTATCGCACCCAATAACGCTAACTATTCTTACACCACCATCAGTCATCCACGCACACGATCAGATATTCGCCCCACAGAATAAACAAGACTAGGCAAAAAGGGGCTCTGCAAACAAGAATAAGTTGGCAATAATTTATTCAAGTGTGAGTTATGTAGTATTAAGTTTATGTGGGCGGAGGGGAGCGGGGTGCGGGGCGCTATCTGCTGGCAGACACGAGGACCTGACTTATGGAGGGACTGACTAAAGACCTCTACTAAGGGTTGCCTGACGATTTATATTGGATGTTATTTAGGAGCAGGCTGTGATATGATTGGAAGTTGAAAGAATCCGGTTTTGCGGTAATGGTGAGGATGACATGTGAAGGTGATTTCGATGCTGAGTTTGAATTGTAGGTATCTTGGACCTTATTTTTTATGATGGGAAAGCTTCATATAACTTCCCCCGTTTTAGACGGAGTGGGGGAGAGTGTCAGACTTTTACTGACTAAAATCCATCTACGTCCTTTCTTTTGCCCTTTGTGTTCCGCGGTATCTCTTTTGAATAATCCGCAGCCCCAGCAAGCAGTGGCCCTGGCAGGCGTGCAAGGAACACGAACGCCGTCGACACGGCTTGTCGTCACTAGAATGGACGGTGCTCGCCGTTCACAGAACCACGTCCACGGTGATGATTTTTAGGATCTTCATTAATATAATAAATTGTGACCTTAAAAGTTCTACGATCCGGTAATCAAAACGACATCCTGATGAGGCAGAATATGTTACTGCAATAATTTAACCTAGTCTGTTTCCAACTGTGTAAGGATTAGATTTACTTAATGCAGCTGATTACCACCGCCTTATTGAAGTGAAAAGTTCAGATCCTCACTCAGGTCATAAAAATGCCTGTGTACCTATTTCTACTATAAAACAAAGGAACGAAAATTTTTCGTGTTACCATGGTAACACAGTTGCTAAACGCGGCTGATTCTCAAACTTTCATTGGAATGCAGATGTTCACTTCTTTGATTTAGCTTTTCCACTTCGCTTGTTGGATAATTCATGCCCAATGAATAAATGAATATGCTGTGAGGTACAAAAACGGTTGGAAAAACTGTGTGAATTTGTAGTTGTGACTGTTACTTTTTACACTGTGGCAGGAAAAATAATTTCTTCTTCTGATTGAATTATTACTGAAAGATGGAAGAAATATAGAGTAGATGGTAATCGTTTAGCAGTATCGTGGTACGCACACCATATGTATATTTAGGGATGCAAAGAGTTCTAAGACTCTAAGATTTAGTTCCAGTATAATTGTGATTTTTCAAGTTTATTATATTGTATAACGGACTGGTATCCGTAACTCCACGTTTAAGGTGCGTATTTTGCGTCCGGAAAAAAAATAATACGATGAATACTGACATTTTAGAAAAACAAATATAGTATCTTAACAAGCAATCCATTCTTAATACTTTAATGCAAAGGAAACCTATAGTCATTAAAAAGTACAAAGCAATTTTCACAAATACTTTCAAGTAATATTCACTTTCAAATGAGTTTTCTTTTCTTTCAGGTCGCTTCCTGAACCTCTAAGAGTTAAGATTCACGATCTACAGCCTTCTAAAAGTCAAAATAAAGCTCGCTCTAAAAGCCAGCAAGATAAAATATAAAACACAAGCATGGACCTTTGGAAACCGCTGGTACCACCCAGCATAGCACCCCGAGTCCACCAAATACCACGATGCACAACTAGTAAAGAAAGCCAGACTTATTGCACGACAGGACGGAGATATAATGTTTTATGTTTATATTTAAAGGCAGTAAGTGCTTTAAGTAACGAGTGTGGACTTTGTATTTTTAGAAGACCATATTTTGTATTACTTGTTGAACGACGACCCACGTTATTTGAAGAAGAAAAAGGAGTAGGTTATGGAGAATGCAAATTACAAAGTTATATATTAATATGCATCCTGGACTCTTTTTCGGATTAGTGTAGGTACCTAATGATGTGTCTTTTTTATATGCTTTGGGGAAAAAAAAACAAAAAAAATCAAATGTAGGTACCTACTCAAATACAAAACTTTTAAAACCTAGAACCCATCTAGATAGACCTTGATACTCAGTCGTTTTCCCTGAAAAGCCATTTTCCAAAAAAAGTAAAACCTTTGCGAAAGCAAGACTAGTTGCTAGTACTACAATATTTATGTATCAGTTTAGCCGTATTAAATACATTAAACGTTCATTTAGTAATAGGCGTTCGATATAAGTGGGCAGTATTTTTGTTCGAGAGCCGATTCAATTTTGTTGTGCAATGTTATTGAGCACTTTTAGCTTCGGGCTTTAGCTTCAATTACGGAGCTCTTTTTGAACTTTTTATGAGCTTCTTAAAAATAATTTTGTATGTTCTTTTTTTGATTGTGTAAGACGAATCGGGTGTGGTTTTCGCATGGTTTTTTTTAAACTTGATTCTGTGCCACAAACTGTTCTTTAGGGTTCTGTACCTCGAAAAGAAAAAAACGAAACCCTTGTAGGCATCACTCTGTTGTCTGTCTGACTGTCAAGGCCCTTTATCTCGGAAACGCGTCCAGGTATCAAGTGAAAATTAAAATCATATACTCAAATCTGTTGTCAATTAGAACTTCGAAAAAATCAACTCTCTGTGCAGTACGGAACCCTCAGTGCACGAGTCCGACTAACGTTTGGTCGATTTTTTTAAATTTTTCCAATAATATTTAAATACCTACATGAAAAAAAATGTCTCCTGTCCTTTATTTTTATTTTCAAAAAATAAAAACTCTTGACCCAAAATTTTGTTTTATTGTTCTCTAAATTGTTCATAAGGCCCGTTTACATTCAGGCTTTCCTCTTTGCCCAAGTTTCCCTCATGTCGCCCAAACCGCAGCAGATGGTAAAGGATTATTTAATAGTGTTCGAAGGTGGCAGGCTTACTTACAACCTGTCATAATTTATAGAGCCCCATTAGGATCTTGATATGGACTTGGTTATATTTATGATGGAGCTTGCATATGGTGCTGAGAAAATATCGTCGCTTGTGTGTGTTGCATGGTTTTTGTTTGTTCGGTAGATTTTTTGTAGGTTTAGTGTATCTATGTAAGGAAGTAGCAAAAAGGTACTTATGTATTTAAAATTCATGTTAATTAACTGCAGTTACATATTTCATATTGTGGATACATGTCTAAGAACAACTTTAAGATAAATAAATATAATATAATACATAAATATTTGTGTATAAGTTACGTTTTGTGATCTATTTATTCGCTAAGTTTTTAAATTTTATTGTCTTTGTTTTTTTTCGTATTTTTTTTAGAAATAAATATGAAAAAAGTGTACATACACACATACACACATATTATATAGTTTTTTTATATTATATTTTGGACTCATCTAATATTGTTACTTTATCAAAATTATGAATAGTTGGTTGTACCTACACACAGATAACAATTTCTGTAAGATATAGTTAGACCTGCTTTTCCAGGCGATTAAAACAGGCGTCTTCTCAATTAAAACCACGCCTTAACTAATGCAATAAATTAAATTCTGAATAGAATTTGAATAACGGACATGTTTGTATAAATTATATACCAAAGAGTATTAGCAGCGATACATAATATACATAAATAGAAATAAATCATTGCTTGAAAAGTCTGTAAAAATGTGGAAAATAAATTTAAGATTTTTGTATAGATAAAATGCTAATATTCTAGTTAGCAACGTCCATCGACTTAGTAATGTATAATTAATTAGAATTTCGATTGTCAATATACAGAAAATAACTTGTTTTCTGGACAGTCACCTAAACTGATACAGACATAAATATTGCATCTGTGAATATTTCAATAGATTATCCAAAATCTTTGGTCAAATACAAAAAAAAAAAACGTTTTTAAAAGCTATATTTTAACTATTTTATTTGTTTATGGTAAGTGTTTTAGTTGTTTAAGGTTGGTAGATTGTTGATAATATTTAGGTAGTTACGAAACACATCAATTCGTGAAGTAGTTAAGACGTTGTTAAATGTCACTCACTTTCTTGAAAGAAATCCCCTTGTGCGAGAAGACCAACTATTGCACACTAGTTGTTTTTTTCTTTCCTGAATGGTATCTCGCCGTTCTACCTAGGAGGTTGTCGTCTGCTTAACCGGGCGAAACCTGTAGATACCTTAAAAATATAGACCTCTAGCCAGAGCAAAATCCTTACAAACTAAGTGACTACACTCTAAGGGCATCCCCTGTGGGGTACCCCGGAGGGCGTCGCTGAGGGAGTACAGCAAAGGGACATGCTGGATCTGAGTGATATTATTTATGTACTGATTTAGACTTACTGGCTCAGCAGCGCAGGCTGGTTCTAGCAAGGGACGGGTGGGAGACTAGTTGTATATAGATTTGTTCTTTTATTTTAATAATATAAGAGCACGACTATAATCACCGAGTGGTTAATTAGGGTTGTTCCTAAACTCACATACTCCTACTCCTACATTTGGGAAAATGATGATGATGATGATGGGGGCAACCCTGTTGACATTTAGTGTTTAATATGGAAATAAGTAATAATAAATTGGTCTTTATTATCTAGGCATGTAGGTAAAATTTATTGAAACTGATACCGTTCCTTATATGGTAAATCACTGTGACAATAAGGTACGAATTGTTCTCACGACTAGACCTGACCATTTGAACCGCACGCGCACTTAGAACCTAATAAATAACGTTACAGTTACTGAATGGAACCCACCTTAGGAAATATAGTTAGCTAGGCTTCTTTTTAGGGTTCCGTAGTCAACTAGGAACCCTTATAGTTTCGCCATGTCTGTCTGTCCGTCCGTCCGTCCGTCCGTCCGTCCGTCCGTCCGTCCTCGCTTAATCTCTGTGACCGTTAGCACTAGAAAGCTGAAATTTGGTACCAATATGTATATCAATCACGCCGACAAAGTGGTAAAATAAAAATTGGAAAAAAATGTTTTATTAGGGTAGCCACCCTATATGTAAAGTGGGGAGTGATTTTTTTTTAAATTTTAACCCTAACGTGTGATATATTGTTGGAAAGGTATTTAAAAATGAATAGGGGTTTACTAAAATCATTTTTTTATATTGTCAATATTTTCGGAAATAATCGCTCCAAAAGTAAAAAACAATGTGTCCCCCCCCCTCTAACTTTTGAACCATAAGTTTAGAAAATATGAAAAAAATCTGAAAAGTAGAACTTTATAAGGACTTTCTATGAAAATTATTTAGAACTTGATTGACACAACAGTTTTTGTACAAAAAAGACAAAAAGTTTTACAAAATAATTTCTGGACTAAGTTTGTAGTATAATCGTATATGCAAGCATTTTTTTTAACTTCGTTTACATATTTTATTATTCTGAACGTATCTTTTTTCAAACAAAAAAAAGAATTATTGAAATCGGTTCTCGCAATCCAAAATTATTAAAAAAAGTATTAATTAGGAAATACAATTCTCTAGTGTTCAACGTCAAACAAATAATAAACTCATAAGTGGGAACACTTATTGTGACGGACGGGAAACTACGGAACCCTACACTGAGCGTGGCCCGACACGCTCTTGGCCGGTTTTTTTAATAAATAAATATGTTGTATCGCTCTGGGGGAGACTCACTAATGTCAGACTTTTCCTGACTAAAACCCACCCACGTACCTTGTTTTACCCTTTATGTTCCTAGGCCGCAGTAGGTATGTCTTTGAACAACCAGCAACCCAGTTATCTCAGTTTTACAAAGAGTAAAGTTAACGACACTAACTTTTTTAATACTAATACAAAACCTTACGACTGTGAACACCATGCGGAAGATAAATTAAAAAAAAAACTCAATTACGTAAATACATTGAATTAACTGGTTTCTCTTACCTTAAGCGTTCAGCTTATCAGGGCACTCATAAACACCAATTAACTTAATCCGACTTAAACGTAATCTTAACTATAAACTCTCACTAATCTTGTTTAACTGAAATTCGATTATCTCTCATAGATATCTGAAGGCAAGCGTGCACAAGAAGGATTTTTTCAAGACTAAATGGCTTACAACAAACTGGCCCTAACACAATAGCCTCAAACGTATATTTAACTTCGATAAAACAAAACAAAGACTTAACTAACAAAACGGTTTAGCCTTTTGTAGAGAATGCGTTCGCGGAACCCTGTTGTTACGTAAAAATAAAAAATAAAACAACGTTTTTGTTAAAAAACGTAACCCTTACAAAGAACCATTTTTTGGGCCTCAAATGGGTTAACTGTGTGACGCAACCTTGAAAGGAAGTAATAAAAATTTATATTCAGAAAAAAACACTGAGAGCACCTTTCTCTAATGTATTGCGAATAATATCGTAAGAATCCCGCAATGTTTGGCCTTGTCCGTACCGATTTTATTGCACCGTAAACCACTAAAAAGTACCTTGTTAGAGTAACATTGACAATGTACGAAGGTGTTCCGGGCCATTAGGCTTGTTACAAAACAAAGGTACCTAGATAATTACACCTTCGGAGATTTTTTAGAAGAAAGTCTTTCTCCTATTGTTGTCTTTGCGCAAATTGTGCAAAAATTATTAATTGTTATGAATGTTTTGTCACGCACAATTTAGCAGGTGATGGGGACAATAACGACATTTCTTTATTCAACAAAGAAATTTTGATTTTTGTTTGCAATGTTGTCAGTTAGTTTCTTACCTTCGCTGTATAAAGTGCGCGAGTATAAATTAAAAAAAAAAAAAGTGAAATTCTGAGCAGTGATTTAGACTAATTTTTTTTCGCAAAATTCCTAGGTGAGTTTATTAAACTATCAATTTAAAAATTAATATTCAATCGACGCGTTATTTAAGCGGATGTAGGTATTAGGCAGTCTTGGCTACTATACCTGCCAGTACATAAATCACTGAGCAATATATAGATAGCGGGTACATTTGCATATCTAGGAGCGGGCACGTAGTGGTCGAAGCCACAAAGCCGCCTAATGGAGCGACAATCGGCGCCACATTTCATAATTATCGCCTATTTTGACCGGACAATATCGGAAGCTTACAGGCCGCTCGCACTACGGCAGGCAGATTAGATACTGTTACTGTCCGTTACTGTTAGAATGACGCTCGTATTTATTTAGATTTTGATTGTTATACTGTTATTTACTGGTAACGTTGGTTTTCTATAATTTTCTTTACAAAGGAAACATTTCTAAAGTAAGAAAAAGCGATACGTTTAAAGTATAGATTTCTTTCGACTAGTTTTTCATCACTTTTTATTTTTACCGTTATTTATTTAGTATTTCGTTCATTCTATTTTACCCTTATATTTAATATTTTTACATTAAAAAAAAAACATTTAAAAAATAAAAAAGTAGTAGCACACTGGTATGGGGAACAGGGCTACAGTGCAGTCAGGGCTCGAGTGAGAGGAACCTCCTACGATATGAGCCGTGTCCAGGAGTACCTTTCTAAAGTAATCCTATCAAAAGTTTTTATTATAAGCTGCCTAACGAGAACCACCTCAGCTGTTGGTCGAGGCTCTTCCTTAATAATTTAAAAAGAAAAATGGCGGTACAATTTGCATGTATCCCTGAACTCGCTCTTATGCGAAAATACTGCTACTTTCTGGTAGAAGCATTCGGATACCACAACATAGATAAGAAAAACTTAGGCAGTGGATGATCACCTATACTCTCTTTTTATAGATAACTAGCTGTGCCCAGCGGTTTCACCCGTTGCTCACTCAGGGGCATGAAAAATTGATGTAAGCCGATTCTTAGACCTATTCGATATGTACACAAAATTTCGTTTAAATCGGTCCAGCCGTTTCGCGCGGAGTATGGGAACGAAAATAGTGACACGAGCATTTTATATATTAGATTAGATAAATTAGTTTATCCACATTAGGTACTCATCGCATTTTTTTTCACATCGGAATAAACCAAAAAGCTTCAAACGCTGTACCATCAACTGGAACATCGCCGACCATCATTATCGCGCGTTTGTTCGACGGATCAGGATCACAATGCCGCTGCCAAATGCGACCGGACTTATGATAGGACACTTTTAATGCACCATTCACTGACGCTAATAGACCCTAATGGGTTACGTTGCTGAAATATGGATTGGACGATAGGCTTCCGGGTTATAGCTGTGCTGGTATTGGTTTGATCTTCTTTTGTCATAGAATTCATAGTAGATCGAGAAACAATTCAACATCAGCCTCGACATTCTTTTGTTTCAATATGGGTTTAAAAGGTGCTTTTGAAAAATGTTTTTACAGTCCTCTGGCCCGATTTATCTAGGACTACGTGACCATGAGTCCTGTACATCAAACTAAGTAATTCCACGCAAATAATATTGCTGGAAAACTATATTTTTGGGTTGCAAAACCACCTTTCACATGACATTGTGCTGAAGAATGCATTGAATAGCACTGTGCTGAAGAATGCATTGAATAGTACAGCGGTCGGAGAGGTATTTTAAGTAAAGTTATGACATTAAAACGAAGATTTAAAAAAAAAACTTGTGAAAACTATTGGAACTTGGACATAATATCTCCATAACTAAAGAAAACAAATATAAATTAAAAAAAAACACATTAGACGAAAAGAAGACGTCCCTTTCGGCTTCATTAAGGGTGCTTACAAACGCTTTATAAAGTGTCTACAGTAAAAAAAAACTTTTATATGGCTTGTCGCCTTGCCTTCCGAAACATGTAAAACCAAAATGCTTAATATTTTTAAAACAAGCTATTATGCTAAGTAGTCATTTAAATATACTAAAACATGTTACATCAATTTAATCTCCTTAATTAAATTCCAATTTCGACCACTAAACCATTTAGAAGACACAGCACATACCTACCTTTCTACATAGATATTCAAATATACGCTTCGGCATTTCGGGTCGCCTCATTACACTTAATTGTAGGGTCATTCGCGGACGGCCATTAGACCCTGATGGGTGGTCCCAGGCCAAAATAGCTGCACTAATGTCCGGACAAAAAGTTAGGTACGTACCGGTTAGGAAGTATTTAGGGAGTAAAAAATTAAAACACCCTCTTACTAGGTCGAATAGGCGAAGTGGGGTTTAATAACAATTAGGGTTCGTGTGTTAGGTGCAAAATTATTTCTAGTCATTTTAGTGTTTGTAATGGACTGTTTTTGTAGTGTAAACTGGCTGATTAAAAACTTAGTCTAAATGACGTCAAAAGTCAAAAATGACATATGACATAAGCTAACGAAAAGTTTGTCGCTCCTATCGTAAGTCGAAAGGAAAATTGCGAAACGCTTGTCTGCTCCCTCAGGATCATGCCTTAACAAAGCAATTTAAACTTAAATTTCTTTTTTATAAAACCACCCATATATTACCAGTATTACCCAGTCCACACTTCAAAACAATGGTTCATAAACATTTCAACTTATACCTACACTTTAAAAGGAAAACAATTTCTCGCTTACTTTGCGTTCAAGCGACTAGGGAAATATGTGCAGGCATAATAGATAAGCCTTTGCAGTAAGTCGCCTTAACAGCTTTTGTTTCCGAGAAAATATACATTTTTCATAAACGCCCGAGGGCGATGTGATGGAAAATTGCCTGTAATACATAAGATATAACGGTCATAATTGTTTGAATTATAATATTACAGCCTGGACTTGTTTGTAACAAAAATTGATCCCTTTCAAAGTAATTTATAACAATTTGTGAGATATATGTGTTGTTATGGATTCCCGTTTGACCTTTTTAGTTGTAAAGATGAGCCTTGGAGGTGTGCAGGAGTCTGGTTTAAGCACAAAGTAAATGTAAGGTCCATTCGATATCAGCTTGCCGAGGTTGCGGGTTGTTCTTAAGAGATACCGCAGCCCCGGAAAATAAAGGGCAAAAGAGGAACATGGGTGGGTTTACGTCAGTAAAAGTCTGACACTCTTCCCTGCTCCGCCCAGAGAGGAAGCTATTTGATGATGAAAAAAAAATCCCAATTCAATATCGAATTATTGTGGCGTCAATGGATGATGCATTTTCAATAATGCAAATTATCATTAATTGTTGTGACATTTTCTTCAATATTCAATTTTACAATTTCAATTTTAAGATTTATGCTCTGGGCCGTCAAAGCCCTGGCATTAACCTGACGTAAATTGCAAAGGAGACTTCGTGTGTTTTTATTTAAAACAAGGACTTCATAAATCAGGCGACTAAATTAGTGCTCGGCCATTTACCCACATCGCGTGCTTACTACTCTAAGGGTTTAGCAAAGTGCACTTAATAAGGTCAGACAACCAGTTCTGTTTATCAAAAAAGTTCTTATGTAAAAAAAATACTTATATTATAATTAGGTAAGTGTCTCCTTAAAGAGATATTAAGAGACAGAGGTTTTATTGCAGTCTACTCAATGAAGTAACATGTATGTGTCATCTGTCAATGTTTCCTCTCTGGTCTTTATGATTAATTAAGAATTATAGGATGTATTTTGTTTTAAAATGTATAGGACAAAACATTTTCTCTCACAAAAATCAATCCATATCTCCTCTACATTTACCTATCGAGGTCACCAATCTAGGCATTAATAAAATCAAAAGTCATTTATACTAACTACACTGATGATCAGCATTTTTTGAACGGACAATTACATAAGACAGTTTCCTAAAACGCCCACCCATCGACACTTCCTAGAGTTTTATCTGGAAAAAGAATTGCCAAAACACACTCCACCAACACAACTGTCTGTTAGGTTTAACGAACCAGATTTTATACAATAACTAGCTTTTGCCTGCGGCTTCGCTCGCGTTAAATTCGGTAGCGCCTTATTGATTTGTAATAGCAACCCTAAGTTTTCTCGTTTCTTCCCTCATAACCCACTCCTTTTAAAAAAAAATAGCCTATGTCCGTCTCCTGGTTCCCAACTATCTCTGTACCAAAATTCATCAAAATCGGTTTAGCCATTAAAGCGTGAAGAGGTAACAAACAAACAAACTCACTTTCGCTTTTATAATATTAGTAAGGATATTGCCCTTAGGTGTCCAGTAATGTCATACCACATCACGTCCTTCCCAATCAGTCAAGGTGCATTCGAGAGACAGTGACCACTTGACCAGCCCACGACCACTTTAGACCAGACTTTAACAAGCTTGAATTTATTCGTGAACATTTACTACCAAGAACACGGAATATGGTAAATTGCTACAATCTCAAGTAGCATGAGTGTGGGGGACAATACATATTAATTCCGTGCTAAGAGTTACTTAGTAATTAATATTGATAATTCTGTAGAAGCTCGAGCAGTTAATCAGGCATACACAGATAGCGTTTGGTAAATAATATCGTTTGCGTGTTCTCGAATCGTATCACAGCGATACATCGGCGAACACACTGTAAGCTATTGTTTTGTTACTAAAACCAATCGGGAGTTTATTTACAAACGTCCGAACGCAACCGAGGCGAAATTAAAACCTGCCACGGTATCACAATTGGCAATAACCAATCTCTTATCCGTACATATCTCTATAGACCTTTTAACATAAACGAAGCGCGGCCGCGGGCGGCGAACTAATCTCCATAACTTTAATCCTTTAACCCTCGCAGTACCAGGAATCCAATCAAACAGTACAAGCACCCCCGCCCCCTCCGCGCACCCTGCAGCAGCACCCCTCCGCCTGCGTCCCCCACCGCACCCCTCCCACGTCTCGCCTACGCAGCCTGTCCCGAGTAATTATCAAAGCTTTAATGACGTCATAAATCGAGTGTATAATCTAATCTGGAAAAGCCCCGGGCTCCAGCGCGCGGCTTAATGGTGTGAAAGCTACCTTATCTCCCGCCATGTGTGAATAGAGCTTTATACGCGGCCGCCTGAAAGCTCGCGCCGGGAAACTTTGGAAAAATATGTCGTAGAACATTCGAGATAAGAATGTGGGACGTGGAACGCTTTCAAGTTTAATAGAAAATCGAACATTATCGTAAAGGAGATGTCTTTGCTAACAAATTCTTTGGAAGTGTATCTTGTACAGTATGTACGAGTAGTAGTTAAGTACGGGCGGTAAGAGGATTATAATGCCACGCACACACTACTGAACGACATGACTACACTATTAATTTACTGCTGGCTGTTTGTAGCTTTAAAATCTTAGAACGATTAAGTTGTTAACATCTTGGCACAACGATATGGCGAATCACTGAAGAAAAGATCTGTTAGAAATGTCAAAAATATAGGTGATGGCGGTCTCAAGTTTATTGAAAACAATAAAACACTCATCAGTCATCATAAAACAACTAATTGCATTAATCTATTCATAAATTCATCACGACTTAGAAATAAGTTTCGTTCAACTTTCCAACTTTCGTGATTGACTTTTTCAAGAAAGCAAACTTTTTGTAAAGCTTATGATTTTGAAAGTCCCGAATTAACCGTTCACCGACTGAATAGTTTAACACTTCCTAACGATATTCCGTTGGTGTTGCATCGCGATTTCATAGTCAAAGGTCAATCTCTCTGTATCAAATCGTTGATTGCACATAATACTTAGTCGGGGCCAGACTGTGAGTGCCGCCGGTGTTCCGACACCATTATTAAATTACACGCCAAATTCAATCTAACGCCTTTGTGAGATGAATTATAAAACTGCGTACAGTTTTATAGCCTTCAATTCGATACAGAGCCACAGACTACCCATTAATGCTTAACAAAACTCAACCTACTGCGAGATTCTCAATTTAAATGTCAAGTTTTTTTTTCTCTCAGCTTCCATAGAATGGGAATCTGTGGTACGATTTGTTTAATACCGTTTATGTGACGATTCCATTTTAACCAGCCATCGATTGTGAAGAATCGATTTGTTGTTTCTCACGTTTTTGTTTCGTTAACCTTTCGTGTAATTGATTTATTATCTGTAATAGTTTTTATATCTAATTTTTTAAATCGATTTCTATGGCAAACCACGGAATTTTTGAGATATATTTTGGGTCTTTAAAATAAATCTAGAAAAATCTTTCTTTTAAAACGTTGTGCGCGTTTTATTGTACAGCTACAGAAGCAAAATTTGGAATTGCTACTTGAAAAGAAATCGGTATACAAAAAATTATAAGCTGCGAAATAACTATAAAAGTTAATGAGAACCGTTGGTATAATTTTATTTGTTCGACGGCTTTTCCACTATCAACCGCATACGCCTTAATAATCTATGCTCATAAGCACACCATACAGCCATTATCCTAAAATTCGTCTCTCGCAGAGATCCCCCGCCTCGCTGCTTAATGAACGAATAAATAAATTGAGCCCTTCTTGTAAACAGCTAACGTGATACTCTTAAGGGCCCCACTGTACGGGGTAAGTGGATTTCTGTGTTGTACCGAATCTGTATGTACTATGTGTGTACATAATGTGGGGTCTGCGAAATTGCTTGCTGCAAAATTTCGAGTTTTATTCCGATATACATTGCGCTATAACTTCAGTAGAGATCGGTTCTTCAACGTGTCTTCTATTTACAAAAGTTCAATGGATTACAAAATAAATGCCGCTTGGTTCTTAAGCCGTTGCTGTATGGTAGTCCGGCTATAAATCTATTCACGTTTGGGCATAGTGCGTGCACTATTGGAGGGAAACCAACGAATAAGTCACCCAAAGGAATTAACTGCGGGGAAAATGAGCCCGCTCGTGCGTTAAGCGGTTGTTAAATTTAGTCAAATTATTTATTAAACAATCATAAATATATGTGATGTTGTGTTGATAAGGGTTTTTAATCGGTTTATGTTTTAGAATAATGTTTAATGGGTGCGGAAGGTAAATTGTTAAATATTGTTGGGGATGTTGAAAAATGTGTAGCATTTGTGAATAAACTATGAAATGCATGTAGGTACGCAATAAAACGCATTTTGGGGGAAACAGTTTTTAATTGTGTTACATAACAAGTCGTAACGCAAACAATGTTGAATACTGTATTAAAAAGTTATTTCTACGTGCTTTTTAAATAACTTTAACTAGCTACAAAGAATTAAAAAAAAAACCACAATTTATCATACAAAAAACCATTAAATTAATTACCACCACACATCGACAACGTGACTTAAACAGCATTTCGCCTCCGAAAACGCTTATCCGTTCGAACGTTTTGCTGTCCATACATTAAAGTGAGTTATGATTTTGTGCGTCGTATTTAATATCGTAGGCCACAAATAACTGCGATAACGCACACTGTTGACTTACCTTAAAACGTTGAGAAATAAAGTGTTGTTCAAGGCTGTTTCGTGGTTATATTCGTCGTTCTTTGCTGCCGGTGTTTTGTGTTCAATGTTTTGACATTGAATCTGCTCATCTTCCACGAACAGGGTTACTATTTTACCGATTAGAAGTCCTATCTATAAGACATTAATGTGTTAAACAGTCGGCCATTTTGGTTTTCTATTCGTCCTTGTTTTGGTGGTAATTTAACTGCATTATTTTAAAAATTCCGAGAACAAAATGGTAATGCTTATGCGCATCGCCATTCTGATATTTGGGGTTCCTTTTATTTTAGTACCTACGATGACAATGTAATTTATTTTTGCAGTTGATTGATTTAAAATCAAAATGTACCATGAATCATGGATTTCCTTATGAATGTCCAATATTGTCCAAGCAAAAACGATTAGTTAGTTAGTTATGTACAGCTCTAGAAATATAGGTAAGCGTTACTCTGAAGTAACCCTCCAGATAAATAAATTGTACCTACACAGAAGACATAAGTAGTCCTTTCGTAAACTATCGGTCAGTAAATAAACAAGAGTAGTCGAGCGCACCGAAACACGATAATGCAATAGTAGGGGTCACTGTCTTAATGGAACCCAAAGCTTAGATTACGTAAGCCAAGCAATATAAACAAGGCTTGGTTACCGAGATAACGTGAGCCACGGTATTTAGTCATCTATATAAAGAAAGAACACCATTAATTTCGGTGGGGCATTATTTACTGAGCTAAGTAGGCACGGAACGGGTTCCCTGTAACACGATAAATCCAGTCGAAAGCTCCGAATAAATCTCATTTGTACGCGATAAGAATCAATGTCTCACGCGACGTATTTATTTATTTAAACCTTAGAATATAATACGGAACCCGGAAGAGTGGGTGTCGACGAACTCGATATTTTCGATGCTTTCTCTTTTCAAAAATAAATCGACGCGCCCCCAGCTTTTCCGATTATGAAAAGAATCCGATTCTCGACTCTCGAATTTCGTATCATCGAGTGAAAACAGACAGAGGTAAGAGCGCGTATTTATTGGACGTGAAAATTATCGCTTCAGTTTTACATACGCGTAAATCTGATTTATCGTGAGTTATCTTAACTACGGTCGACGTGACTAACGGCGAGCTCACATATAAAACGCGAATGTCCTCCCTCAGAGGTTCAAGACGAAAATATAGTAGCCATGAAATCATGTTCGAGTAATCTGCGCAATCGAAACGGTATAAAACGGTTTGTCACCGAGATATTTATCGGGGAATTTACGAAAATGTAAAAAATTTTGTAATGGTTAATAATACGAGAAATACAGTTTTTATTTAATTCATAACATGATAAAGAAATTACGGAGTGGACGCCTGAAGACAGCCATCAAAGCAACGCCAAGAAACTCTAGCCTGATGACTTGGAGTAATTCCTGACTAATTTGCTGAAGAAGGCAAAAGACAAAGAAAGCTGAAAAGATGTGGAAAAACCTTTGTCTAGCAGTGGGATAGAAAAAAATTGCTTTGACGTTGATTTCCTACAAAACTTTACCTAATAATCGTGTGCGGTTCACCCTATAATTTGGAAAATGTACGCGAAAATCATTACAGGTTCATAAGCTTAGTATAACATGACACCACATACTGAAGCAATTAATGTCAGTATCAACACACGTGTCTGCTTTATGTTTTGCCCGGGTCCAGGTGTTGCTAAAGTACTAATTATAACTCTAACAGCGATGACAGTAACCTAGCAACGCATATCTTAGCAGTATCTACATGTAGACCGACCTATTTTAGGTTTAAGCGTGTTGAAATATAGGTTGAAAATTGTCTATCAAGACGGGTGTCAATGACTGTCATAGGGGTTTTAATCGCTTTGCTTGGCCGACGAATTGTTGATAGTGACGGCACGGTTGGCGCAGTAGCTGTGCAATCAACGGCTGAGCTGCGTGTCGCGGGTTACGATCCTGCACGGATCAAATATTTGTATATATATATCCTACAGATGTTGTTTCGGGTTTGGCTGTATGTGTATGTTAAATTAAATGTTTGTAAACACATAGGTAAAAATCCTTGTTGGGGCAACGTTTTATATAAAGAAATAAAAATAGTCTTACTCCACGACTCCAATCTAGGACAGGTAGAGTTGGTAACTGAATAAATAATAGGTGGTAAATGGACTTCTCAATAACTGAAGTAATTGTTAGTGTACCTGTTATATGGAGTGGTTTAAACGACCCTTTGAGTTTTAAATTCCCATGTATATTGACAGTAACACTTTGCTAGTTACTAGGATGGTAGTAATAGACAAAATTCTATCATTACATTTGATTAAATGAAAAGTAGAAATGATTTTCTTCACCGGGAACTACGCCAGTAAATACAAATACTAAATGTTACTCATAATTTTCTTTCAGTAAAACCTCTTCAATATTTCTAAAATGACTTACGAACAAAATAATTGACTGGATCAAAATACCTCTGAGTGAGAGGCCATAACGCAGACTAATATGGGCTATGAAGACAGTTTATGTGTTTGTTTCTTTGCTCTTCTATCCAATCCAAGGAAGTAGTTACTTTAACTGACTTTTGTTTGTTATATATTTTATGCGAGAAGTTAGTTTAAGTTAGTGACAAATGTTGGTGAAAAAGAACAGCGGATGGACTGAAATAAACTTTCTTTTGAGCAGTATAGTTTAACACCGGCGGCGATTGGGCTAGTTGAATTCAGAAAGAGACTAATGGAAATATATTTCTCAAGCAGTTAATTAGATTGAAATTATAGACATCTATTGGCATAACCAACTTTTTTTTTTGGAGAAATTGTTTTAGAAATAAAATACATGTGTGGTTTCATCAGCTGCAAAGCCTTTTCCGAACTATCTTAGGGTCGGCATCCAGTTTAACTGAATTCAGCTGAATTACATGAAGCGACTGTCTATCTGGCCTACACAGCACTTGTTCTGGGTTATACGAAACCCCTTGATAAGACTTAGAACAGAATGGAATAATTTATTTGTGTAAAAACATGGTACACAGGGACTTATAATTATAGTTAGTTGTGAACTTAATATAATGGCATACAAATATCAGAGCACTTTCATATGAAAAATTTATACGAAATCTTACCAATTATATGAGTAATAAAAAAAACACAGAACACATTGAAAAAAAATAAACTTAGTAACTTGTTGTCAGACTTTCAGACCACTGCTGATAAACTGTCCACAAACAAATCTTAAGAGACATCTTTTTGAAAATATATTGGTGCCATCTCTAAAATGTTAAAGAGCAATATTTTTATTCTAAATCTATTCACCACAATACAAATGATTTTAATGTAAGTTAATAACCACAAGTAAACATATATTTTAATCACCAATCAAATCAATTTAATATAAAATCAGTAGCCACAAAATCGTTTATGTCCCACTGCACATAACAGACTCCACAAACGGCGATGAACCCGTGGAAACCGGAACTACTACAAGCTACAAGGGTTCCGTAGTATAGAAGTGCACAAAAGTTTTCAACTAACTAGCGACCTCTGCGCACGGTTTTTATGGCTTGAAAAAGTAATGAGATTTCTAATATTTATAGTTATTTGAGTTTCATAAATGATCTAAAAATAAATCGGCCAAAATAAATTCGTAAAATTATAGTTAACATTTAATTAGCACTTGTTAAAATCGCATCAAAATACTTTGTAAAGTTTGGGAAAAAAACAAAAATAGACAACACAATATCACCAAATAATAGTAGCAGTTTGACGAAGTAAAGTAATAATGGAGACCTTTTAATTCTACGTATGTTTTAAATATGATAACTAATTCTACTTAATGTCAAGCAAACAACGCATGCAACAAAAATAATTGTAGGTATGAAACGTCAAATGCATGCAAGAAAGAGACAAAAATATACAACGTTAGTATAACTGAGAAGTGACGAAATAAATTATGTGACATGACATTTCGAGTGAGAGCGAGACAAACATACCAGAAGTATGTGAAAAAACAAACATGGCCGACGTTATCTTTAACACATTAACTGCCAGAGTAATAATGACAAAAATCACAAAAAAAAATTATTGTGCCAATTAATGTTATGGGTCTAGATATACATAGTATTAAATTTTGGGGTCAATCGGAGGCAGGGTTCCGCAGAAAATTGAAAAAAACTTCACGAGGTCACCGGTACCCTACATGGCGCACAGAAGTAATTATGTTGATTTTTGTTACCAAGGCGCCGTGCGGTCACCCTCTCCGGGCACCCGCGCGCCTCAGTCGCTTACACGCGCTATCACGGTACTTTTGTATTAAAAGGTAAAAAAGTTTAATTTTACTACTCGTTTTATTATTCTTCCCATACCATTTATAAATACGATTGGATTTAAAAAAAAAATGTTGTGTTCTGGGATTTTTAACGTTATTGAAGGTTTATCTTCAATAATTCAAAATATTTTTACGTTACATAGAAACCATGCGGAAGTATTACTCCTGAGCGCCATTCCGGTCACTTACTAATAGGAATTCTGTAGAAAACGCGTCCTACGGCGCGTAAATAAACTCTGAAAACAGGTTTACCGTGAGGTCACCGGTGCCCTACGTGGCCCCGTAATACAAGACCGCCTCCGGTCACCGGTGCCCTACATGGCAGTCAATGTGTTAATTTACTCCTTGATTTTTGACTACTATTACCAGGAATGGTAATGTCTTGTTGATTAAATTATAACGTGTTAGAGAATACACACTATCCATTAGGTATTGAAAAATGTGCGGTAGGTACAACAGAAATATCGACCAATCACGAAGCAGCACTCAGTGACGTCATCCTACAAACTCGTGCCCTCACGTTTAAGTGGTTTATTTTTACCTCGACTTTTGATTTATACTCAACGTACACGATTTAAGAGAATACAAATAATAATATTTTCGAAAGTAAAAATGTATGAAATATCAAAAAATAACCTATGCTTTAACATGGAAATTTTTATAAATTAATCGGCAACTTAATTATTATAACGTGCTTTAGGGAAACTTGTTTTGAAATGAATTGTGGGACATATTTTTTCATTAACTGACAAGTTCCAATAAATTGCCATTGCAGTTTTGCTATTTGCAACATGCAATACGAACCATGGTTTGTCCTGAAATATACATAATATTTCTGTAATATAACCTCACATAAATCGTGTTTATAGATTTGCGCTATTTTCTTTGGAATCGATATTCTTTGATTAACTTTTTGCATAACATCTGCAATATGTCGAGGTACCATATACCTATTGCAGAAGTTAAACAAAAATGAATTTAAACAATGAACTCACCTGAACCATATTCAAGAGTTGTCACTGTCATAACTGCTAACAGATGAATTGGTAAAATCGACTAAAGTCTAAAATCCCTATTTTTCTGGATAAAATCAACAAAGAATTAATTTTCCCAGTACATTTTATCGTTTTCAAACCATTTATTGGTTACCTTGTATAGGAAGTCTTCCAAATATAAAACAAAATGATATAAAAGTTTTATTTAATTAAATTTATATATTTATTATTTACAAAAAAAAACAGATACTTAATAATAAAAAGAGAGTTTCAAAATGGGTGAAGAATATGAAATGAATAAATGGGTACGACAAAAAAATAGATTGAAAACATAAAAGTTAAAAACAATAATTTGCAGCCAGTCTTTAAAAATAAAACATAGATCTATTTGCACATTCCAAAAATCCACTCAAAATTCTAATTTCGAATATCCGTATTACGTAAGGCGTGTGTGGTTGAGTGTACTCCGTTTCATAACCGAAATGCCGTTCAACGACCCCAGCCCGGGGAGTGTGTCGGTTGGTCGAGGCCACTGAGAGCGTTTATCATAGCGATATAGTTCATAAAACTTATTATTTGTTGCTGACATTGCTACGAGCCGAAGATATCATCAAAATAAGATTTCTTTTTGTTCACAGTTTTTGTATTTTTATTAGGGGTTGTTTATTTGAGAAGAGATTATGTTTCGAAGCTGATTTGACTTAAAACTACCGTTTTCTTGGCAAAAAAGAACTACAAACAGCTGAAAATTATTCTACTAAATAGTGAGTAGGTACCTAAGTATACCTACATTTATATCTTAATGACTTCACTGACCAACAATTTTATTTTTGATCAACAAAATAAACTTAAGCAATGTAGGCATCTGAATTTTGCATAATTTATTGTAAGTAACCCAGTTTCAACTTCACCCATTTTTCAGCAAGACATTAGCATAATTATTAATGTAAATTAATTCAACTAAAAACTATCAAAAACACCACCACATTCCTTAAACAATTCGTTTCGTGCAAATTTTCATTCATGCAATCAATAAGACCATCAGAACGCAAATAAACATTCGTTCAACTGCTTAGTGAACGAATTTTCCTCCGATTTCAATCAGTGGAAATGTTTGCTTTGGTAAACAGTTTTGACTCACTGAGGCAATTCACGGCTCCACTAGACTCGCACTTACACGCAAGTTCAATGTGTTGTTTTGCTGAACCAATTTTAAACGCTATCGGATTAGAAATAAAGATAATTGTTGCTTGATGATAATGAAGCATAGCTGTTACCGTGCATGGGGTTCCATACATCGCGTGTCACAATTTAAACGAAGACATTCTATATTCTTTATTTGACTGTAAATTTTTTTAATGTCGCCAGTGTTGTATACTTGGCCTTTTGCCATTATGGCGGTGCGTGAGGTGAGATGCACGCGGGGAGGGATGGGCGTTACGAATGGAAATCAATACTAACTGCACACTACTCCACTGCTGCATTGCTCCAATATAAATCAGCCCCTCTGCCTGGCACCCCGTTGCTTGCCAAACTTGCGTCTATTCAAATTCAAGTTTTATTTCTTGGGGCAAAGACTCAATCTTGAATGGGAGTTTTCCAAGACGGTCGCGAATCTATTAGAAATTATGTAGCTATAAGTATTTTTGGACAGTTTTGTGTGGATATTTATTGGGATTTTGGTTTATCACACCTACCCGTACGACGGTAGAGAGGTGTACTGAAATTCATGGTTATTTATATAAAAGTTGTAAGGAGTTTTAGGGTTCAGTACCTCAAAAGAAAAACGGAACCCTTATTGGATCACTTGGTTGTCAGTCTGTCCGTCTGCCTGTCAATGCCCTTTATATCGGGAACGCGTGAGGTTTCGAGTTAAAATTAAAACCATATCCTAGTTAAGTCTGTGGTCCCTTTGGGCTTTGAAAAAAACAATCTTCAAAGACTACAAAGTCAAAAGATATAGCCGTTTATGTCGAAAGTTTGTACGGAGCTCTTGCTGCGTGAGTCTTACTCGCACTTGGCCGGTTTTTTATCAGTTGTTGGTACACACGCCGACACATCAATCTACACAAAACCAGCGTATACGGATCCTTCATCTACGGATACATATACCGCATATTTCCCGTACGGCGAGAGATCCGCATAAACTGGTTTTGTATAAGTTGATGTGTCGTCGCGTGTACAATCGAGAGAGATAAGTAACCACAACATCTGCTAATGCAGGTTTTCCAGCTGCAACATGTTATTGATAACCACTCGCTTCCAAGGAGTTATTTATTGCATTTTCGTTGTCTGTGTTTCATTCGTCGTAAATATCAACGTAACAGTCTTAAAAATGGTGTGGTCTGTCTTGTTGAAGGCGTGTGCTTATTTTTTGTAATGTATAAATATGTAATTGAACGTGTGGTTTCTGACTCCTATAAGGTACTGTGCTTCTCACTTTTTGGGGATGCAGCTGTAAAACACACGGCACACACAAGCGGTTTGACATATTTTTTTTTTTAGATAAGCTATCAAACCTTCATTTTTATTCCTCTGATAAAAGTTATCGGACTTTTGAAAAATCAGCCCACAGAAGAATAAAATATGTCAGAACTCCCAGAAATCACCCTAAGCAATGACAAATACATTTAGGGATAATAGTCCTTGTTCTAAATAAATTTCCGATAAACCATCATTTTCCTAATAAGGAAAATAACTAGTAAATCAACATTAGGTATTATTTTTATTTATTTTATTTGTTAGATTAGTACAATTCAATATTGTTAGTAAAAACATACATCACTTACAAACTAATGTTGGAACATAAATATGTATTTTGGTCAATTCATATCATGTCAAAGTTTATAATAATAATAAACCTAATTATGGCATCTGTTTGTAAGGGTGTGTGGAAATAAATCAGTGCTTAACCAACCTGGGTGTCTTTCACTCCAGAAATATTCGTAAGAGTGTAGTATTTCTATTGCAAAAAATAATTTCTCTAAGCAAAACTAAGACAAAAAAAAAACGGCCAAGAGCGAGTCAGACTCGCGTAACAAGAGTTCCGTACAAGCTTGCCACACATAAACACACGATGACACGGTTGGCGCAGTGGCTAAGCGTTTGACTGCTACGCTACGTGTCGCGGGTTCGATCCCCGCACGGAACAAATATCCGATGGCCTACAGATAGTTGTTCCGGGTCTGGCTGTTTGTGTATGTCAGTTTAAATGTTTGTAAACGCACCCACGATGCAGGAGAAATTCCTAGTGTGGAGCAACCCATTTAGAATAATAGATAATAATAATAAAAAACAGCTATATCTTTTGACTGCGTAGATTTAGAGTGTTGATTTTTTCACAGCACAAAGGGACTCTATGGATTTGACAATATATGATTTTAATTCCATCGATATATTCACGCCTTCCCGAGATAAAGGGTTTTGACAGATTGACTGACTGACAGACAGGTGGAGATACAGACAGACGGACAACAAACTGATCCTTTTCTTTTGAGGTACGGAATCCTAACAAGTACAAGCTCACTCAAAAACCATAAATATGAATACTTTCTTCATTTCCACACGAATGCTTTCACCGACGATTGACCGCAGTAAACAGATACAACAATATACTTTCCGATGTACCTAAGTATCTAACCCCGGGTAGGGTTACCCGGCCTAGTATACACAGTCGGACAGATAAGGAACAAGCCCCGCTCACGGCGAGTCTTAACTCTTCTCTCCTTTATTTATTACGCGCTACGTGCCCGAAGCGAGCGATCCTTATACCAACACATTTTTACTATCTGCCAACTAATTGCCAAGCCATTTTCAATCTTAATCCTTCGTCATAGCAACAGGGGTTAAGTTTTTAGAGCGTAAAGTTAAACTGGCTAAGTAGTTCTAATTGATAACGCGCACTGTATCTGGTATTGTCATGATTTAAAAGCGTCTTTGGAATTCGATTCGCGATTTATTTGCGGACCGTGGTGTACGGTCTGTACTAAGCTTTATTTACTACGCTTAATGCAATGATGACGTATGTGTACTGGGAGTATTTGATTTGTTGGGCTTTTGCCGCCTATATTAATCATTTGGCGATTGATTAAGTGCCTGTTATATACGATATTGTAAATAAATTGTTGTATACAACATGAAATACATTTGTAAGTAATATAATTTCTAATCTAAAACAATGAACACTGATTTATCGTTATTATTATCGGTTCGTAAATAACTGCGGAGTATACAAGTAGATACATACGAGCTCTTGTATTCTCATCTTATTTATAGCTAAACAGAATGCACCTTATGCAAAACATAATGGGTTCTAGTACGTTCTGTACCTTATCTTCACAAATAATAAAGAATTTGTGGCATTTACAAACTTGGAAGAAGAAGCATAAACTTAAAAAATACGATACTTAATTAGCTTATTATCGTGTTTTAATTAGTTTTGCTTCAACTTTTTTCTATAGTAGTAGAAATGGCTCCCAATAAATAATATAAATCCTAGAATCCAAAATATCGCTGTCCTAAAATCATGCGCATCCTACTTTTCTCCTTTCCGACTACGGGGTCCACATCAACTCACAAATATAAAGACAGGCAGCGCCCAAGAGATAATTTATTTAAGCTTCGAACAGCCGCCATATTTAAAATTCATACCATGCAAATTAGTCAAGTCCGATGCTAAAGCAATTACCCAAGCTTTGGTTCGTAAATCGAAAAATGTTTTATGTGCCAGCAACAAGTTAAGAAATAAATAAAACTGGAATCGCCGGTTTTAGCTTACCTGGCGCTTGTGTCTTTTTCTCTCCATACGCTTTTTGTTCGAGTGCGAGAGAGATGGAAGATAAGACGAATTACCCGTTCGGAAACCAGTTTATCATCGGGATCCAAAATTGTCGTTTTTTGCGAACGTGGTAGGCGTCGATGGCTGCGTTTATTGTGTTCTTCGAATTTTGAGGACCCGGAATTTATGCGGTTCGGTTTCATACCTACTTATGAGAATTACCTGCCTGATATTAGTATTATTAACGGAGAATTTTATTCTGTAAAATAACGGACTTATTTTCGACAAGGTACATATTATTTTGGTTGTATGTAGGTACTAATTTTCCGCTGATTGTAAAAACAAACCTAATTTCAATTTGAGATTCTTTCTTCAAAACGCATTATCATCCTTCCATTATTTGAACAAAACAAACAATGTTTGGACTGTTAAAAAAAAGACTGAGTATGTTCCTTTTCGGAGTTCTTACTAATCTGATACGAAATTCGAGCCTTGTATTTTTGCGGTTGGGAAATCATCAAATAACTTCCTAGCCAGAGCGGTATCGACTAAAACCCACTCATGTTTCTTCTATTGCCCTTTATGTTCCGGGGTCGCGGTATCTCTTTCGAACAACCCGCAACCCCGGCAGGCGGAGGCTCTGGCAAGCCCCTTTGCTTTGCTGACATCTCTTTGAGGCGCGCGTGAAACACGAACGCGCCGTCGACACGGCCTGTCGTCAATCGACGGACGGACGGTGAGCTACCCATTGCTCACCGTCCACAGGCCCGCATCTACGGTGGCCGGGAGTCGTCTCGCGGTGCCCGGCGCCCGGGGCGTCTCCCGCAGACATATAGCCTTAGCTAGTGTTAAAAAAAGTTTCACGTGTAAAAGTATCGTAACAACCTATACACAAAAACAATAAACATCATTTCATTCCAATTCACGCTACCTAAATTCTTTTATCTCCAGAAACATTTTCTTAAAACTGCAGCACCCGTCTCAAAACCCTACCTCCAAACTATGCTTAAGTTTAAAAGCGACGAAGATTAAACAGTTGGTTGGTAAAGTTTTAAAATAATGGAGTTAGCGTGGTTGTTGGAGCGTAGCGTGCCATCAGGCGGCTACTTGGTGCTATAAAGCAGGCACGAGTGCGATTTACAATCGTTCAAAAGTTAGCCCGCGCGCGCTCCGGACAAATTAGAGCTTTTTAATAAACGCCTACGGTGCTACGCTTTTGAATTAAAAAGCTGGAGAATTGGCTTGTTTTTTGGAGTTTTTAAAATGTGTTTTTAGTAGAGTTAATTATGCGGATGGGTAAATAACTTCCCCCGCTCTGGGCGGAGTGGGGGGAGTGTCAGACTTGTACTGATTAAAACCCACCCAAGCTACTTCTATTGCCCCTTATTTTCCGGGGTCGCGGTATCTCTTTGGAAGAACCCACAACCTCAGCAGGCGTAGGCCCGGGTAGGCCCCTCTGCTTTGCTGATATCTCTTTGAGGCGCGCGTGGAACACTAACGCGCCGTGGACAGGGCCTGTCGTCAATAGACGGACGGACGGTGAGCTACCCATTGCTCACCGTCTGTTGACATCCAAAATGGGTCGTTAATTAATAACAGTTGTGTGTTAACACAGGCAGTGCATTATGTATGCATATAAATATTGAGGTCACGAAGTTTCTTGCTCGTTCTTTTTTATAGAGGTCTACTTATTGGAGCTGCGGGCATCTAATCTCACTTTTCGGCTAACTATTGACAGTTCTATTAACTGTCTTGACTATTCAGAAGTGTCCGATTATGTTGCAATTTATAAATCCATTAATTGTGTTTGAGTATCTTACGGAAGCTCAGTTTGGTTCACCTGGGACTGTGTTGCAACCTTGTCAACTTTTCATCTTTCTTATTCAATAGTTCAACAATTTATTTCCGTCAAAAACACTTAATTTTTTCACATACATTTAATTTTCTTATACAATCTCACCACACAAACCCGCAGGCTATATACAGTTTTACAATACAATGAAAATTAATGGTAATACGTAGTTCCAATACCTTGAACTTTAGCTCAGATTACCGATGTACAGACAAGTGGGTGCACCATTAATGTATGTCCAATCAGCGGTAACAAGATAAGTAGCCATTATTCTGAACAGGCTTTCTCTTATTATACACCTACTGGCTTTAAGTTCCCATGAAAGGGTTAAACTTTAGAGTATGGTTAAGTTAACTTGATAAGATGTAAGTATTAAAGATAAAAATTAGTCACTTTCGGGAGGACTGTGCTGTGATGACTTTGGGATATATTATGTAGCGTGTGTATTCGTAATAAAAGAAACAAAACTCTTAAAGACTATATTATAGATAATTATTTTACAATTACTTATCACATCATTGCAAATCTATTCTCTTCTATATATTTTTCTGTTCTCTATTTAAACACCCTGAGTATTCGAACGTCATTCGAAACCAGCCAGGTTTAATTAAAACATAAAACCTTCACAGTACCTAGTAGTAGAAAGAATATAGTAATTGACAAGCAAGATTTTTTGGTCCTAATTCTTTTTTCTTCGCCTAGGCTAATTTTCCAAGTTATTAAGGTGTGCAAAAAAAACATTTATATCAAGGGTTAATTTCTGCTGTAAGTAGTTGAAAATGCACATTTCGCTGATAACATTAAAATAATATACTGGATGAGAAACAATTAGCTTTACTTAAAGTATATAAAATACCTACTTTAACAAAGTCTATAGGCCGATACAATATCCCAAAAAAACAACAAATTCTACGCCATTAATTACTTGTTTACGCTGAAGTCCAATAAATTCTATGTTTTTGCAACAATTTACAGGTCTTCATGTTGAGCTGCCAGCTGCTGGCCAATTAGCCAATTAATATGGCGAACGTGACTTCCGATGACAGTTCATAAAAGCAATCGAAATATCCAGACGTATTGCGGAATTTATTGACTCGTTGATATTGAACTTTGCAGACAAGGATAACTCCTACAGGTACTGCTAAGTAGCGTTTTTTGCTACATTGTTTTACCAGGAGCTTCAACAATTCACGGTCCATAACTCTATACAAATTAAAATGAAATGAAAGAAAAAACGAATGCCAAAGTCACTCTTTTGTTTGCTACCTTTTTACAACCAAACGGCTAACCGGATCTTAATGAAATTTGGCTAGGATTTCAACCTGGTAAAGGATCACGCTAGTAACTTAGAGGTGAGCAATATTGCATTACGTTTACATATTTCAACTAGTTGGCAGCTGAAAACAATATTTTGACATGCATTAGAATAGAACAGCTAAAAGTAAAGCACATTAAATTGTTTATACGAAGTGTCTTGGAGGCATGAAGTAACGAATGCAAACAAAAAATGAAATTAAGATCCTGACTAAAAACTTATTTGACGGAAATCGCGAACGTAAAGTCTATACAAAAAAAACTTGCAAACCTAACATGCATATCGACAATGTGCGTTAAGATAGTGTTAGAGTGGAATTCATGTTTTTGTACTACTTTTTTGAACTCAAATATTTGTAGCATGCAATTGCTTACATTTTAGGCCAATAGAAGCGGGAACAAAAAAACAAACTGGCCAAATGCGAGTCGGACTCGCGGACCTGTACAAACTTGCGACACAAACGGCCATATTTTTTGACTGCGAACTAAGACTACTTTTTTTTTAAACGTTACCACTCACTAGGATTTAGTCTTCTTTTTTCTACTAGAATTTTCTCCTGTATCGTGGGTGCGTTTACTATCTGCAGGTCATACAAATATTTGTTCCGTGCGGAAATCGAATCCACGACATTCAAGTTCAGTCAATCGCACAGTCATTGCGCCAATCGTGCCGAACGTATTAAAATATATTATGGTTTTGAACTGGAAACCTCCCTGCGTTCCCGAGATAAAGGGTCTCTACAGACAGACAGACGGACAACGAAGTGATCCTATAAGGTCTGCTTTTTTTTTCATTACGAAAAAAAAGAGGTACGGAACCTTAAAAAACCTATTATGGAACATACCTTAAGAAACGTTCTATCAATAACTTCAGCAGATGTCCTTACCCGCCTTACCTGTAAGTAAAATAAAAACAAGGTAAGCAAATGAACGACTAACAGCGAACATTAATTTATTTAATTTTCTAACAATCCTTGTCACAATGTACCGCAGCAAACCATTTGACCTAAAAACCGAAGCTTTAATTCTTGAACGTCAACCGATAAAGTTTAGACGCCGAATCGGGAAATCTATTGATTGCAACCTTAATACATCAACTTAAGGTATAGGTATTTCAGAAAATTATTGATCACTTCAAATAGCTCGTGACTGAGTAATTACAGCCACGTGGCTACGATTACCGAGGTCGGTATTTGGATGGGTGACCGTGAGTGACATTTCAAGCTGCGCCTTGCCTCGGAAGTGTTTTTAACAGTTATCACGACTTTTTAAATTACGACAGTTTTACTTAGGGATGTTGTATGGGGATTGAGGGTTGTTCGAAAGAGAAACAGCGGCCCCGGAACATAAGATAAAATAAGGTAAGTAAAAATCTGACATTCCCCCCCCACTCCGCCCAGGGAAGTTATTTGATGATTTCCTAGCCGCAAAAAAAAAGGGGTATCATACTACTGTTACTGGTTTGTGGAGGTAAGATTGGTAGTTGCTCGATGTAAAATACTGGTATTTAGCTGCATTCGGTTGGACCTGAAGCTGACCCTACAAGAAACAGCTGCTATAATTTGGAAAGTACTAGGCGAATGATGATGAGTGACGATATAAACAGATAGGAAACATGAAATTGGTACTAATACCTAGAATGTTCTAGTATATTTCGTAAACAAAAACACATCGGCATTTCTACTTTCGACTCACATAGACAAACTGTCAAACGTGGCATTTTATAATAGCTAAAACAATGGACAATAAGTAATTATGGGTTTGGTAATAAAATATAGTGACAATAATGAATTTATGTACAAATCATCGGGATGCCAACAAGTCGGGAGCCCATGTAGGGTTGAGCTTAAGTAATTATGAGCAGTACTTTGTCTTTTTATCCAAGGTGACTAAATACTATAGGAAAACTGATGCTTTTTACGTTTGTACGTAATGGCCGATAGTACGTAACGGATTGCGTTTCAGTTTTTACAAAAAATCCTTGAACCAGTTTTTTGGCACGTTGTGTATTTTATTAAAGACTCCTAGCAGTTTTTAGAATCGTTCCATATTCTTTAAATGTAGAACATAATATTATTACGGTGAGAATTTCTCCAAAATACGCCTTGGCCGGTGGACTTGTAATAATTTGCATCTATTTCACAAAGCTGGCTTTAACTTATGATAAACATTACTCTGACGAAGCTAGGAGACACTGGTGCACTTTATTTTTCAATTAAGATAAGTAAATAAAAGCTGTTAGCCCAATCTTTAAAGACAGTAACTATTTTCTTTGGTATAAACTCCAGGACCTTTTAAGTGATCTGATTAGCACCCTACGCTTTACAGGGCAGGGCTAAATAATTGAAGCATTAATACAAGTAGATCAGTTTATTGGAAAGACAAAGACACTTTAGAACTTAACTGATAGTAGATTTATCTATTTTTGTGGTAGTTTTAACTGATAACCTGATTAGTGATAACTTGGTTTGTAGTTTCATTTTGAAAAGAGAAAGACAATTTCAATTATTTGTAATGATGGATGTTTTTCTTACAAATACTTTTTTTGAACGGATAATATAAAGGTCCTGATAGGTAATGGGACCTGTTCGGTGTACCTTATACTAAAAATGATGATGTTTGATTGATGTTTATACTTTTGATTTCAGCCAGCGCAAAACCTCTACGTCCTCAGTCCATAAGGTTTGGTTAACCAGTGAATCAATGGGCGCAGACACGCTATCGGCATTTCTCGAATGTTTCCACTTCTTTTGAAACGGCCGCTTCAAGTTTCAACTTTATCTTACTTAACGGGGAACTGGTCCCGCTTTTTACAAACTTTTTCAAGTACGGAGCCAAGAAATCAGCGTGACTGATTGGCTATTTCGATATTGTTTAACTAGAACGGAGTACCTATATTGATTGGACGTTGTTAATTAGTTGGTCATACGTTGTTATCCATTAATCAGAACAATCGATTAACAATCGGTAATCGCTTTGACATGCACTAAATGGAATATTACTAAAATTGTTTTGCATTTTTCTCACAGAACATTTTATAAAGCTCTACAAGTGAATAGCGTCTTAGTTTTCGTATTAATATCAGTTTAAACAAGAATGTGCATCTTGTTTGCTGGCTTCCGCGGCTTCACCCGCGTGTTATCGAAAGAAAACAGACTACCTCTGTGTCAAATTTCATCAAGATCCGTTCAGCCGTTTTGACGTGAAAGAGTAGCAAACATTTATACATCCATCCAGCCACACAAACATTCGCATTTATAATATTAGTAATTTCACTTTGAATGTCACACTTTCTTTTCATAAATATTTTTCATTTTATTCATTTCATTTTATATTGTATACTAATTGAGCCCAGCTATTTTACTCGCTACTCAGGTCTTCTTCTGAAGAAGGCCACCCTTATCAAATAGAGTTATGAAAAATGGATTACAACCGATTCTCAGTACTACCTATATAAAATTTCATAAAAAGCGGTAAAGCCGTTTCGGAGGAATATGGCAGCAAATAATCATTTATATAAGACTAGCTTTCGCCCGCGTCATATTTGGGGAAACATAGTTCCTCTTGCGCCTTATTGATTTGTAATAGCAACGCTAAGTTTTCCCTTTTCTTCCCTCTTTCTCCCTCACATCCCACTTTTTTTAAATAAAAATTAGCCTATGTGCGTCTCCTGGTTTCCAACTACCTCTGTACCAAAATTCATCAAAATCGGTTTAGCCATTAAAGTGTGAAGAGGTAACAAACATGCAAACAAACAAACAAACTCACTTTCGCTTTTATAATATTAGTAAGGAAGTAAGGATTTTCATAGTGTGTCATGTTACCACATTTCCTCTCATCACACACCAAAATAACATTCACAAACAATAAATTACGTTGAAACACCGATTAAAAAACCACCATCTTTACGTGGGTGTCAACAATCGCCCATTAAGATTTATCGTATCAGATCAGATTGCATTGGAAGCTAACTGTACTGCCCGATACAATCTAAGTCCTATCAATACGGCTTTCGTGAGTATATCAAACAGTAGGACAATACCGCCCACTTCTGAGCTATTGTTCCTTAAACGTTCTGCTCATCGCCCGTTCCATAGCTTCGTCCGAAGATTTATTATTTCGAAAGCTTCCACCGATAATTTTCGAACCCGATAAGGCTGCGACTGTTTAAGTAGGCCTTTGCTGGGTCACAGTTCTCGTGAAAATACAGCCTCTTCAATTAAATGTTAACTATGTTTTGATTGAGCGTGGAGGATTACGATTTCTCGGTTGTTATCAGGGATTTGGGTTTATCGGTATGACGTGAAATTACGATAGATTGCGGATGGGAAATTATCAAATAACTTGGGGAGTTTTAGACTTGTACTGACTAAAACCCATCCATGTTCCTTGTATTGCCTTTTTATGTTCCGGGGCCGCGGTATCTCTTTCGGACAACCCGCTACCCCGGCAGGCTATGGCCCTGGCAAGCCCCTCTACTTTGCTGGCATTTCTTTGAGGCGCTCGTGGAACACTAACGCGCCGTCGACACGGCCTGTCATCAATAGACGGGCGGACGGTGAGTTACCAATTGCTCACCGTCCGCATCTACGGAAGCCGGGAGTCGTTTCGTGGCACCCGACGCTCGAGACGTGTCCCGCAGGCGGATAGCGGCTCAAGGAAGGTTTCTACGACAATCATTGTCGTGAAATGGTAGAAGTATTGGATGACCAATAACAGGGTAATCTTCAGAAGATCCCATGTAAAGCTTGGTGAAGCAGAGGTAGACTACAGAAACGGTGGAAAGATGAATTGATTAGACAGATCTTAAAAACAAAATAGGGGAATAGAGTTTTAGCGACGGGTATGGAGAACGCTCGAGAGGGCTGGAAAAGGCTGGAGAAGGCCTTTTTCAACCAGCAAACGTTAAGTACTTACGTTTGCTAGCCGACAAAATATAAGAAGCCTTAAAACTACTGGCTGACTGTCTGATTTAAAGGATAATTATGAATAATGTTTTAAATGAGCGTAGACGATTCCAATTTCTCGGTTTTTATCAGAAATTTAAATACCTTTTACCGTGTGAGAGTCTAGTTGGTTCAAATCATTGGTCCCGTACATGTGATTATAACTAAAAGCCATGAAACGATTAGGGTACAGTAGTAATGGGTTGAATTCGTTACGAAATGTTTGGGTGAATTTTGAGTTAACTGTATGATTCAGTCAGGTAGAAAAGATGGATGGATTGTGTAAGGAGTGATATGAATGAAGGAGAAAGGAGTAAATGATGCCATGACGTCTGATAGGGGAGAATGGAAGAAGAAAATGCGTTGCGCCGACCCCAAATAGAATGGGACAAGGGCAGGAAAATGATGATATGATTCAGTTAAGAGACGAAGCCCTGGTGGTTAATAGTGTCATGCTCACTTAAATGTCTCGCTGATGGTGGCGGGTGTGTCGGGTCATTTAGCTCCCTTCAAAATGGTCGAGCTGAATGGGGCTGATCCATACGTCATGTTCGTGAACGGGCGCTGTCAGTTGGGACTGGTCATTTTTTAACTACCACGGTCATTTTTAATTTATTTAGATTTGAATTGAATTTTGATTTTTATTTACTCTGGACGCTCTTATTGTGCACGTCTTTCTACATCGTTCTCACATATTTGTATAATCTCAACACGAATGATGTAAATATTATTTTGTAAAAATATTAGAATTTAAAAGAGTGTCCATGGAGTTTCTTGCCCATTCTTCTCCATAGAGATCAACGCTTTGGAATGGGCAACTGCAGTACTTTAACAAGTTATTATGCCTTGTGACCGGGACTGTAGATTCATTTTGTTTCTTGACATTCAAAAGTGCCTGTAATGGTCTAATTGAAATAAATGATTTGATTTGATTTGATTTGATTAGTATACGGTTTTAATTTTGACTCGATACAACTACGTGTTCCCGAGAAAAGAGTATTGACAGACAGAACCAATAAAGGTTCGGATTTTTATCTTTTTGAGGTATGGATCCCTAAAAAGCACACCAAACAACTGTATTATTTTTAATTAGTTGTGAGAACAAGCTTCAATAATAAAGCAATTAAAACTCAATCCCTGAGTAAGTAAACAAACTCCGACATACATATACATATTTAATGTACCTGAATACTAACATACATATATTATACAGTGACTACGCATGCTAAATTAAGCAAATTAATACAATCGGTAGATACCTTGTTACATGACATAGTGACAATTAGCACTGCATGCAATTAAGGTGCTTTTAGTATTCAATTAACTGATTAATTAAACATATGCCTGAGGTTACTGTCGTGGGTGGTGTGTCTTGTTTAAATTTTAATTGTTTTCAGCTTACAGTTAAAAACGAGAGAGACACAAAACAGGAAAATATATATTTTTATAGGTATATATATATTTAAATAAATAACAAAATATTAAATAAAAGCTTTATATTTCCAGTTTAGTGAGTTGATGCTTTCCAAAACAAAGGGCTGACTTTTAGCCTGGCTAGAATCTAAGCGTTGCCATACAAATCACACAATGTGGAGCCATCAGTATCTTGGACACATTACCAGTTGACGGGGCTAATTTATTTTATGTACCTATCCCCCGAATACTGAAACGTCACTCAAAATTTAAGTACCCTTAAATTTAACAGATACTCAAAAGTGAGTTTTGACAATACAAAATCTAAAGTTTAAGAACTGCTCAAATGTTAAGCAGCCCTCAAGTTTTGTGTGACGTTTCAGTATTCGGGGGTTAGTCTAATTTTCTAATAGATATTATGACTTACCTTTTTTGTATTTTGTAAGTTGAATAAATAATTTTTCAATCTTTGACAGCTTTGAGGGGTTTTTGATAATATTTAAGTTTATTGTTAGTTACTTAGGTACTATTGGTCTTATTTGTGAAATATATGAATAAGCTTCGACTAATTCTAACAAACAAGAACCTTAAATCAGTAAAACAAAAATAATCCACCATTAACGTATCATAAAACGGTTAAACCTCGTTCAAAATAATCATCCGTCATAAAATCAGGGTTTTATAACCCCATTAACTAATAGATGGATAATTTAACACTCGTCAATGGTACGATCGGTCGACATCAGTATTCTTAATTAATTCGTTTTCACTTTTATTCACATATCAATGAATTGATAAAAGTGAAATGATTATTGAAAATGAAATTCAATGCTTAAAAACTTTTGTATGCAAGGACAGGTGTTGATACGATGTAGGTATATATTTTTGATAAAACAGCCTTCTAAAATGGGACAATTGATTCAGATGACTCACTGATTGATAGAGCTAAGTGAGTCTAGAATAATTACACCTTAGTTATTTTTTGGTAGAAAGTTGCTTAATAGGACAAAAATTATGACAAATTGAGTCAGCCCAAAACTTAGCGATGAGTTTCACTCTTTCAGTAGCGTCCATCAGTTCCTGTGATGTGCAAGTAACAGGACAAACAGGGCACGATGAAAAGTGTCAAAAAGAAATAGAAAAAGGAAGTCTTATGAAGATGCATTAAATGTATCTATTCTTTAAATTTTTCCTTTTTCGTGGTACTTTTTCTTCCAGGTCCGATCCAGAAAGATATTGAAAGATATTGCCGAATACATTATAAACGCATGCCACGTCTCGCCATCATTAGTAGTTCTAGAAAACAAGAGAGTCTTTCTCACAATAATATTCTACGCCTCATGAAGAATAGTTCGAGATCTATCTACTATCCACCTCTCACTGTTAACGTCATATTTTTTGAGACCGCGACGAAGCCAGTTTAATTATCTGTGGTAACTAGGTGCTACAGAACATCCACATAGGTACCTATAGTACGGCCAACGAGAAGCGATACGAAAGGTCATTAACCTAAAGAACAACTGTGGCGTTGACAATCTAATATTTAGCTCTTTCCATCTTGTGCCTTTGTCGTAATGTCTCGTTTTCCTGGCAAAAACATGACAACGTTAAGACGGGTTCGCCAACATTCGGGCGGCCATTTTAGATGGGGTTTTGTTTACATTTGGTATCGCTTCTCGTTGGCCGTACCTACTATACTTATATGTTAGTATTCAATTGAAAGACAAATAGAGCAAGGATTAAAAAAAAATAGGGATGATCTAACTGGCCAAAGGAGCCCAGCTCCTTATAAAAAACACTATCATCCTCGCTATTATTATTATAGTCACTAAAAGCAATTTGTTATCGATTAAAATATCCCGATAGAGCGTAAGTAATCGCTACTTCATCGCCATCAGCGCTATTAAATTACAATTTCCTTCGGATGACACTTGCAATTTGTATTCGAAGATAAACATCTGCTTCTATTGAAATAACCGCGGAAATTACCACTACTACTTATCGACGCATTTCACTTTAGAATTAATAAATCGACGCATTTCACTTTAGAATTAATAAATATAATTGTATGTACAGAAAACACGCTTAAGTACCTAAAGGTAGATATTATAGATTTTTATTCTGTTGGTAACTTTATTTGATAGTCAATTTCAATATGTATGATATAAATGTTTTCTACTTCTTCTTCAACCTTTTTCTACTATTGTGGTGTCTTCTTCAATTTTCTCCATTCCTCTCTGCGTTGCGCTCTTTGAATCCGACTTTCTTCACGTTATCTTTTCAATATTTGTGGTCGTCTTGCTTAAATGACGTCCTCGGCATAAATGTATGTTGTTCTAATTTGATTGTGCCAGACATTTTAAAACAAAATTGTGCCTTTTATGGTACCTATTTTGTTGCCGTTGATCATAGCGCACTTCTCAGTTCCTCATTGAGATAACGTCAATAGGAAACCGGTATGTGGGTTAATTTAATTTTAGTAAATTTTTACCAATATAGTTATAGGTCTTAATATTATAGAGCTTTTAGTTTTAGGTCTATTCTGCAAGCTTTGAACTTGTAGATTAGTTATTATAACACATTAATGCATGATGTGCTTACCTATAAGAAATTGGTACACTAGTCAATAAGTTTATTCGATGTTCTTCTTAACATGTACTGTGTATTCAATTGTTGGTGAGCCAAATAAATAAAATAAAATAAAAAATTTAACCTGCAAGGTTTCTACGTAGTTACTTAATTACAAGTAAAGCTAAGAAAAGCGTTAAAATTATGATAAATTTACTGCTTATAACGGTTATCGTAATCAGCTTGTCTTTACACCAAAAAAATCTAAAACATGTGCCATGTGGTTACTCCACACGCACCGAGCTCGCATGGACGATTTGGACGATATCTATGCCCCAGTAATGGGGAACGTAAAACAGGTTTATAATAAAGGTGATTAATCTATTACCTAGTGATATTTATAAAATGTTTTGTGCTGCGTTGTGCTTATCGATAACCTACATTTACTTACTAAACGTCCACTACGATACTAGGTACATATAAGTACATTAAGCGTATTTAGAACATATAGAAGGGCATACTTTAGGCATAAACGATGGCAGTTTAGAAAAACTTTACGAATTCCATCTTAAGAATTTCCGGAAAAATATTTTGATATTTTTAGGCAATCACAGCTAAGGTAGGGATCTAAACGACACGATGAGGCTTATACGAAAATTATTCATGGGTGTCTGCAGCCGCGAAAGCCTCTCGCCATGACGCCGGATAAACTCTGGGATGAATACATTTAAATAGTAAACGCGACACTACGTTGGATTTACAACAGTATAATGCAGCGGGGTACATAAGTCCCATTACTCATGGATATAACTCGTGTTGTTATAAATATACACTGACATGCTTTAGAGTCCCGTCGGTCGTTACTCTGGGAGCACAAAAGGGTTTGTTAGTAGAACCTATGAAGTATTGCTTTCATGTTTGCCCACGCGCGCGCGAATAGAAGCCAGCTATTGTGTTACCCAGTCCCGGCTAATCTTAGATGTGGCTGTAATACCTATCTTGACTGCTATGGGTAGACAAACAAAGTGGGTGTGCACTCTGCGTTGTAGAGGTGTGGCTATTTGTTTTTGTGAGAGAAAATAGAACGTTGTTGTCTTGTTGTCACTAGAATTATTGGTACAAGCTTTTCGAATGTATTATAGCCATAAAAACAACCTACAATATCGCCCAACTTATTTGTATTATAACCAGCTAGATTCATTATCATTACAAAATTAATGGCCTGTTCGTGGGTCCCTTAATTTCGCCTTTCCTTTTTAATATGCGCGACCTACACCAATGCTCTAAATTATTCAAACCCGAATGCCAAATTGTCACAGATGCATTAGTTACTATACTACCTACTTACCATGCTCCTTCATTTGGCAACAAACATGAGATTGACGCCATTAAGAATATGAATCATTGCTTTTGGCAGCCAAACCTCATTATACGAACCGCTTCGTATATTTAACACAGCCTGACATTTTAACGCTTTTTACAATATATTGGAGTGCAGTAAGATCGAAAGTTGTGACATCGAAATGTATTGACCCCGTTGGCTTACATAATGTTAAAGTTTCTGATTAAATCAACAGTCAGGTTATGCCTGATAAGGCTGCAACATTGAATTGTATGATAATGTGAGAAGACTCTCTCTGTACACTATTATGCAGACTTTTTATACCTTCATGTTTTCAGAATCCATGGGTTGGGTCCCGTCTGCCTTTAAATTATTTGACCTAACTGATTTATCAAGTCGATCTTCGATAAAAAAGAGAGATTCTTATTTTGTAAGTGATGACCAAATAAAACGTTGCTCTGAAAATTACTCGTCTCTTTTGTACACAAAAATCCGTCCTGTGAACTGCTCTGCTTGAAAATACATCGAGGAAAATGACACACAGCTTAACTTTATACACCTAAAAATAGAAAAAGCAAGTTCGGATAATAAACGCGTTGTCGTCACCGAAATCAAAGGCATTATGACCATGAAACGCAAACTGAACATTTCAGAACCATAATAATGAAAGCAAATCACTCTAACGACATACTTGTGAGCGAAATGACTGAAAACTACGTTTATATAGTCGTCCTTCAGTAGAAACATTAATGAGGGTAGGTTGTGGTTTAAGGGGGTGACAGACGAACAATTTTTAGTAAGTCCTTTTCAACTTGCGATTTTTTTTGATTGTATGTTTTAATTCTTTGATAAACAATTTGTCACTCATGTTGTAATTTGTTCGTTCTAGAAAGCAAGATTTTTTAGAACAAGAATGCCTACTTATAATATAAATACAAAAGTTGAATGGTAAAATGTGGTAGTCCACATTTGCTTTCTCTAATACGCCAAAACTACTGGCCGTTTGGATGCCGATTGGCATATAGAGATAGTATAACTGGGATTACCACTATAGAATTCTTTTATCTAGGTTAGTACGCGGGCAAAGCCGTGAGCATAAGCCGTATTATAAGTATATGTGTTTTAGTATGACATCAACAAAACCCAGACAAGGAAAGTCGGTCATAAAGCTTACGTATCTAAAATCTGTAAACTTGAAATGGCGAGTGTCATCGCTCCATTGAAGAGTCAAAGGAACAGAAATGAGATCATTCTGTAATTAACGCCAGAAAGGCCCTTTGATCCGGACACCTTAAATGTTCGTGAATGTATGACGCTCATGCGTTCATGCCCTCTTGAAACTATGGCGTGAGGTGTGGACGAAAGCGGGCTGAGAACAGTAACCAGTATAATCCGGCCTTTAGAGGAGGCGTTGCTTGTCAAAATACTCGTTCAAGTGGTATCTGATTCTGTGCATTTAAAGCTAGTTCCTTATTTCATAAATATCAACGTCCATTGGTCATTGTATAATTGTATCTAAATACGGTTTATGATCTGTGAAATTGGGATCCTGTAAAATTTGTTTGAGGTACGGTAGCTTGCGTTTTATAATTTTTAATTGAAAATGATAGTCAAAATAATTATAGATCTGTATCAAATTTAAATTAAAAGAATTAATTATATAAAATCTTAGAAAGCTGCAATGGCTTATGAATATTTTGATGTTCCAAGGCACTTCATTTTCTCTCCCCCTTAAGTATTTTTCGTATGAGTAACGGCTGTGTATCCAACCCATAAACTTGGTAACAGGTAAGAAATAGGAAATCTATCCACTCTTTTAAATGTGGCATTTAACTAGTGCTAAAAAAAGCGACCACGACCATGACTTTTGGCCGCGTAGTGTACGACGCCCTAAAAAGTAAAGTAACTGATATAAACGTAGAAATGTAAGTAAAAAGGCCTGTTAGACCTACCTCAAAATGTAAAGTAGAAATGTACTGACTAAAACCCACCCATGTTTCTTCTTCTGCCCTTTATGTTCCGGGGCCGAGGTACCTCTTTCGAACAACCCGCAACCCTGACAGGAGAATTTGTTGTATTCACGCATTAAATTCTCTATTTTCTTCATCAATATTCCCGCTAACCCTTTCACATTGGACCACAGACAACCTCGCAAATGAAACTTGTGGAATTTATATGAGCTCTGTACGAGCACGTGTTTCGCGTTTATTTTGACGTTTCCTCGCGAGCAACGTTCCAATTACAATTAGTCCACACACCAATGAAAGGTAAATGAAGGCAAATAACTAAGACTGTTATTTGCCTTTACCGTGCCTCTGATTTTCATATTTCTTTTAAGAACAAAGTTTATAGTTAAACAGTTTTATGTGCAAGGTTTAGTAGTGTAGTGTTATTTTATTCTTTTGGATAGGTTCTAAATTAGCCTAAACCAAGGATTAATTATCGATGAATGATTAAGAATTATAACAATTGTATGTATTAACACAAGGTTAGAAGGTAGATCTTTCTATCCTCTAAACTTGTGCTGAAGAGGTTTTCGCATTGCCAAGTTTCAGAAAAGATCAATCTTTTCTGATACTTGGCAATGCTAAAACCTCTTTTGAAAAGCCAGCAAAAGATTTACTGAAAAAAGTTTTTAATTTACATTCCTGTTGAGGAGCAACAGAAATGCATTGTGAATGGGTAGTCTGGAGGTCGATAATCTCAGTGAGTCAAGCATCTTGTGAGCTTGCCAGTTCCAGACTGTACGTACTGCTTGTAAGCATTATATAGAACGAAACAGCTGGGTGATATACTTAGTTATGACAGTAGGTTAAATAACCTTTTACGTAATTAGTAAGACCTTCCAATAATTCGAGATATGTGAATAATTTTTTTTAACTGACTTCTAAAAATGGTAGTATTTTTTGCCTGTTTGCACGCTATTTCTGTCAATTGTGGGCCGATTTTGAATAGTGACTTTGGTTTGATTAAAATAAATTATTGCCACCGACTTCCGGAAGAAAATTTAATTTAGTCTATTTTATTCCACACCATTTGAGCCGCGATTAAAGATAGTCCGATTTAGCTTGACAACAACTTTTGTCAAAAACGACAATTTTAGAATAGCAAGATTGCTATTTTCTCTAAATTGAGCAACTTAACTATCATTATTGCCGTCAAACTTTAATATAATATGTGTAAGTTGTGTCACTAAAATCAATTTTACAAGAGGAGACGTCGTCGACAGGAATAAACAATTTTTTTGTGATTTTTGGAGTAGTTTTAGTTTAGTTTGTGTCTCAACCTTACTTACTTGACAAAATTCCTAAATCCATAGCTGTTATTTCAAGATATCATCACTTTATAATGTACCTTATAATACCCTAAAGCATACACACATGATCACCAAAATAGACCCTAATAACTCATACGTACCTGTAAGTCAGGTCTAAGCCTGCGTTTACACAGTCGGAATGGTTAAAATGGATATCACGTACGGGTACATGACCCATGTGGTCAACTGATGTGGAAAATGACCATTTTAACTACCACCGGCCTATGTGTACTGCCTTTATCTGTCATGATCTAACCTTGAAGATGGTAGCACACTGCGAACGTGAGAAAATTCTTAGATTTTTTCAGATTGTGTGTAGTTATAATTTTGACTTTATGTTTTGGGGGTTGGGAGTCATTTTTGATTGAAGTTAGAAACGTGAGTTATTGTGATAAAATTTTCTAGTGTAAACACGGTAGAAATAAAGTTATTATAAGTTAGATTGTGTAAAATCTTGCGTAGTTATTTAAATGTGTAACATGTAACGTTTTTGTTTTTGCATTACTTTGTGGAGACGCATGTTGTATCACCTTTTTCTTGTGAGCCCACGGTGGATTAAATACAAAAAAAATGTGGGCATATATTTGAAGATGAGGTAACCAGTGTAGTTATGATAGTTTTTCTTTGTAAGGCACTGTTTTTTTTCATCATTGTGACGATCGCAAGCGTCGGGCCCTGAGCAGTCATCGGTCCGGAGCGAGAGGGATTGGGAAGCGGTTACTTCTTTCTGTGAAGCAGTCATGCTAGCAAGGAAGATGGCCGGGTGTTTGAGGGAGAGAACCTTAAACTATTACAGCTACTATTACCTAGAAGTATCTTATAGTATATTTTACACCTATCATCAAAGAACGATGCCACTAATCTACAATATTCATTATATTCCCGTGACATCGATTCTGACACTAGTTCGCCAAACGTCTGTTTAGAAATTCATTGCAACCAAATGGATGTTCCGAGAATATAATATCATTAGAAATAAACGCACGAAATTTAAAAACATAAATTAAAGGACAGTGCCCAATAATTTCTAATTTGCGCATAGGCCAACAGTGATCGGCCGTAATAAAACGGTTTATTACAACAAATAGACTAGTTATGAATCATTCTGAGTTATTGAGGACAAACGCCTTTCTAGCCGTATCAATGTACTTATTATTGGTCTGATACTAGTTTTTTTTACTTTAGAAATTGATTGGTGAGCATTCATTTAGTCGCGGTTGAGAATTATTGTGTCATTTAGTGTGTTTTCTTGTAAAAACTAGTTTATTTTTTGTTCATTTCTAAACTACTTAATTGTTTATTAAAACCGGTCAAGAGGGAGTCAGACTCGCGCACCAAGGGTTCCGAACAAACTTGCGACATAAATTATGGCTATATCTTTTGACTGCGTATTTAGAAAGTTGATTTTTTTTCACAGCATAAAGGGACCACAGACTTGATATATATTTCAACAGTTTTAAGTTGTCAAAAGTTTCAGTTTTAATTTCAACTCGATACCTGCACGCGAAAGACAGACAGCCAGACCGATAGACGAAGTGTTTCTATAAGGGTTCCGTATTTTCCTTTTAAGATACGGAACCCAAAAAAGTGAGCCAACTGTACGAATTTCTTTGAAATATTATCAATAAATCTAATTTCTATATTAACGTAAAAGAGTTGTTTGTATTGCAAGACTAAGATCCCAACAAATTTCTCACTCACAGTTTTCCCTTCGTTACAAATAGAACTACAAACATACTCCTAAACAGTTATAACCGGCAATTATAAAAAAGGGCAATACCAAATTAAGAGCTGTCCAATTTAAAACAGTCTAAACTATACATAAACATGCTTCATAATATAATTTAATGCACTCGTTGGACTGACGCGACAACCCATAATTTTCAATTTGTGTCCACGGCCCCCTTAAATATGTGCGATGTGCATCCGAATCAGTTTATAGCTAGCTATGACTTTAACTAGATGTTACATCACTTCATGTCATGCATTTGCGTAGATGAGGCTCTTTCTATGTAAATAATATCTTTGGTCATATTCATAAGTTTGGACTTATCATGCTTTATGATTAAGTACTTTGCCAAAACACTATCCTGTTTCCTACTTATCCTACTAATATTATAAATGCGAATGTTTGTGAGGATGGATGGATGGATATATGGATGTTTGTTACTCTTTCACGTCAAAACGGCTGAACGGATCTTGATGAAATTTGGCACAGAGGTAGGTTATAGACTGGAATAACACATAGAATACTCTTTCTTTTTTTTCGATTTCACGGGCGAAGCCGCGCACGCAAGCTAGTTAGATATATTTTGAGAAAACTGTCAACAGTATGTAAGCTTTATACAAGACGGTGAACAATAAAAAATGAATAGATTTCAAAGAGATGGGTTCAACAGAGCAAGAAGCAGAGGTAGGTACCCAAATTATTGGACCATGAAGTTAATGTTCAAAATAATGGTTTACGGGTGAACACAAGTAGTTATTAACTGTCATGTAGTAATGTGAACATTATGGGATGGTTTAAGTTCGTAATTGTAAGTTACTTAATATAATAACCGTTAAAAATCGGGCAAAAGTGACTCAGAGTTGCGCGCTACGGGTTTCGTACAAGCTTGCGACTTAAACAGCCATAGCTTTTGACTGGGTAGACTTAGAGGGTTGATTTTTTTACACCACATAGGGACCACAGATTTGAGTACAATTTTTAATTTCATTTCACTTAATAACTCCCCGCATTCCCGAGATAAAGGGTATTGACAGACAGACAGACAAACGGACAATAAAGTAATTCTTTAAGGGTTCAGTTTTTTTATTTGAGGTACGGAACCCTACGGAAAAAGTTGATAATATGCATATTGGAGAAAGCAGTAATACCAGGTTTTATGCATTGTACCTGTGCTTTACGAATTTGTTGTTAAATAACATAGGCATTCCTATTTCTTAGCTTATCGTAACAGGTAATCAGTGGCCTGGAAGTCTGGCAACTGGTCTTACCAAGAGGTATCGTATTACCCAGTACTAACTGGGCTGTGGAGGTCAGATTGGTAGTCGTTCCGTGTAAAATACTGGTAATCAGCTGCATCTGGTTAGACTGGAGGCTGACACCAGCATAGTTGGCAAGAGGCCTATTTCTTATATCTTTTGTTGATAGTTTAGTGTTAGGTTTGATGTTGATTTACTCTTTAACAATATTTTCACACGTCTCTTGGCATTAATTTACTTTAAAGTCAGCTTCGATCTTCCATTTAACATTTCAGCAAAATTCACGACAACAATCTCGGAAGAAAACCTTTAGATTGATAAAACCTTAAAGATATAGCATTTTTATCTGTCTACCGATTCACGATTTCCCACTTAATCAAAATATGGTTTCCAAAAATAGAAAAAGAAATCGTTTTTTTTTCTAGAAAAAGATTTTTTAAATATTCTCCGCAACTGCAGAAACCCAATTAAAAGTAATATCTGTAAAAAAAGAGAAATTCCAGTGAGTTGAAATCTATTAATTTCGTATAAAAAACGCTATTTTTATTTTCTAATGGCTGCCACTAGAAACATATACGGGGTAGTAAAAATAAACGCATGCGCTAGGTAATACCTAGTTCACACTATCGTATGACTAACGGTTACGGTAACTGTTATTTCCCCGCTGTATACAAATATAATGGTCACGAACGCCAAACCGAAAGATTTTGACTTGTTTTCTATTATTTTTTATCTCCCAAGCGACTTAGAATTTTTTATTTGATCGGTTCGAAGGAGATAACTGTGGTTATTTATGTATCGTGAGTATTACCCAGGTGTACTCCATGGAATAGTTTTAATTCGATAGTAATTATTGGGTGTGAAGTTCACTATTAATGTTGGTTGCACAACCAAACATTTAGTAGAAAAATGAATGGGCACACACCTTTTAGACGAGTAGTTCTTAGCTAACGAGAAATGAAAAAAAATCAAGTAATGTTTAGTGTATTTCTCTTGGTACATTATCATCAAACTTGATAACAAGCCCTTTTCTCAGTACACACATAAAGATAAACACCAGTTTTGCTACCTACATACAGCTTAAATCAGATACAGAAAACTAATCAACCTTTGCCCAACGGCGCGGGCGCCGCACAGTCGCGCGACTACCATCATTGTGCCCACAGCCTTACAACTTGTTAAATTATAACTTACTATTGATACTATCAATTTCAATTTATATACCAACTGTGTTTTATTAATCTAACCGTCACTAATCAATTGATTGATTTCACAGCTGATTCGAAAGCGTTGTTACTCCGTAATAAAGATTTTATATGTATTTTAGATTTCTCCGTTTTTTTTTTCAATTGGTTTTAGATAACGGGATTATGCTATGGGCTTTTAATGATCGCTAATGCGTTTTCTAAGTTTTATAGCTTTAATAGCGCGAAAATTAACGCTAAAATGTAATAAATAACGATTTTTTTATTTATTTCTTATGCAAATCTTTTGTTACGAAAATAGATTTGATGTGTGGTCGGGATTTTTGGTAATTGTTATTTTACTATCTTTTGTCTATCCAATTAGCTAATGGTAAAATTATAGCTTTGTAACATAAAAAGAACTGGCTAAAAAGTGCGATTTTATCGACTTGTATCATAAGAGAAAAAATCTTACGTTATCTTCGAGTCTCTTTTCTCTTGTGCCATTTCAGTGTCACAGAATAATATTTACCAGAGGATAAAAAGAGAAATTTATTTTCACATTGGTAGTATGCACTACCCCCTTAACCGATTACAGAGTGAAATATAGAAATAGAGCCCGCACATCCCGGTGATAGGTAGGTATTTATGTCACAATACATATGATATCAAATTGCTTCCAGAAAATTCCGTTTCCCCTTCACATGAATTTCGCTAAAATATACCTAACATCCAATTTGCTAATTCCACTTTTGGCAACAACCTCCGTCGCAAGAACATACGTAGGTAATCCTAGTATCAACCTAGGTAATTAACAAAACTTTTCTTATTACGTACTTAAGCTATATCTACTTAAGTTTAAGACTCTTAAGTTTAATTAAAGTTCTCCCTGTAGCGCAACGCAATTACTCGGCCCGTGTAAATGCAAATAAGTTTGTAACACCCTGATGTTTATACTGGCCACTGCGACCAATGAACGTTTTCCAGCTGCAGACACAGTGTCGAAATCCTTTGACTTCAAAGTGGGTGTTAACGCACACGTTGACACGGTGTCATTTTGCGGGGTTCTGTGTTGAAAAGGTACCGATTTTGGGCTGCCCGCAAACTTGTTGTAACTTATTGCGGATGTCCCGTAAGTTTAACCGCAACACTGAAGCTTCGTAAGTTCCCCCGCGCCTGTTTAGAGCTTTGGTTGCAAAGTTTTCAGACTTGACAAGTAACTAAGGTTTCATATCTAAATCATGGAGGTTGTTTTGTCGCAGTGTATGCGTATACACGCTTGTAAAGTTAATTAGGAACTTCCAAACGTTACCACAATTTGAAACGTCTCTTAAACACAACTTGGCTACAGAGAACGTTCATTGAATTACTTTACTTCGTAGAAAAGCTCAAGCTTTAACACTTCTATTAATTGATTATAGCGAAATAAATATGTATGAAATATTTTTGAAGAAAAACTTCAAGTTATGATCCTGGCTGTTCTTCGCACCTTATCATTTATAATAACGTTTGTGGGATGTGACGCGAATAGTGCTGTAAAAAAATATTGCAATTTTTCAAAATGTCATTCCGATTAATTATTATTAATGAGCCATTCGAAGGACTTTAGGGTAGGGCGCAGTAATAAATATCTTTGTAAAAAGTTAGTAGAAGATATTATACACCTGCAATAAAATATTTGTCACCCAAAGTGTAGATACGCAATTATTAATGAGATTATTCTGTATCAAACATACCTTTAATGTTGAAGCACATAGCAGGCATTTTTTTACATTCAAACCGTGCAATAATAAAAATTCTTAGAATGTTTTGCTGCACTGCAATGTTTGTAAAGTTCTTTAAGATGACAACCGTGGAGGGACCTACATACTAAGACAAAATTACTTCAAATACAAAGATATACGTTCATAAAATATGTTCTGTGAGCTTTAGTTTTCAACATTTTCTTTACTGATGATAGTTGTGGAACATAACATAGGTAATACTTTTGAAACATAGAACTATGTAGTAGTAGTAGTAAAGAAGGCGAGGGTGTGGTGGAGCAACTGTCGTGCTACGATTTATATTTTCCTCTAGATCGAAGACATTAACGTATTACTTATAACTTGAAAGAAAAAGGTAAAATGGGACCTAGGTAAATGGTTTCCTTTATGTTATGTAAAAAATAAGGAAAAAATAGTCTTTATTAGCATAATAAAAAACAACAATTAAACAAAACTAATAATTGCCAGCTTGCCTGGCTTGTTCGATAGCTTACGTCCTCGCTCATTACTCGCTTAGCTTGCTATGACAGCTCATCTTTAACATAAATGACTTATAGCTTTTCTGATGATTCTAGAGTCCTTGTCGCACTTCTGACGATTATACCTACATACCAGTTTTTCTTTGTATCACCCATGCACAATTTATAGTTCTCCGTATAAAGCGAATTGATATTTACGCCGTTGTTCATAGTCTCATGTATTTTTCAACCTATAAATTATTGAGTGGTTAAAAATACATTGCAAAACTTGAACTGAACTTTAATGAGCTGGCTTAGCTTTTTATTTGGATCTTTGGCTACTTACTTGAATTAAAAAGCAAAAATAATTTAATTCTTCACACCATTTTAAAGTTAGACGGAAAGTTTTAAGAAAAAAAGTGCTAAAAAGACGGAAAATAAATTTACTTTCGAGAGTCTATGACTTTATAGCTACCCTTTCGATATTTTTTTTAAATCGGCCCTCATTCGACGTAATCTGAAATCGTGTAACAAACATCAAAAAAAAAAACAAAAAGTAAAAATACAGCCGAGTTTTCACGACGTTTAATTTTGATTCGTAAAAAAGTACTTAACTCCAATATGTTACTAAAACAACTCACACATTGCACTGTGTAATTTATTTATGTGATTGTATGAATTTACAGTAATTGCCGAACAATAAACAATATTAAAGTCAATATTATATACACTATTTACAAACAGGTGTACCTACAGAACCCTTGCAGACACAATATATTTCTGGACGATACTTCAAAGAGACAAAGAGTGCAGTATGATTAATCAAGGCAGTTCATCGGCCCCAAGGCGCGACTGATCAAAAACTCGTACTTTAACCGGCGACTGAGCAATATAACATTGGACTGTGGAGATATCGCATCGGAGCCCCGTTTGAGCTCGTTACACACCACTAGGTTAGCTCACGATTTATTTACAATTGTAGGCGAGTAGAGTTACGGCTTGAGGATTTAGTTTGAGACAATTATCTAGCTGTCGATGCTAGAGTGAACTACGATTGTTGTGGGATTGGGTAATACTCGATTGTAGATCATGTTAGTTTTCCGAGTTTGTTAGTTACAAAGTGACTTTTGTGCCAGAAGCAAATTTCACAATGGGAATGTTTTGGTTGAATAGCAACGATCAATTGGAAATATCTGTCATGTTGATCTTTGAGTTCAATAAAAAAATCCATTTTAAAACTAGGATAACAAAGCGTTACACTTCTAGCCATACCCATTTTAAACGTCAACGTCCACAACCAATAAATATATTATCTGCAGGTAGACAGACGCATTGCTGTCCATCCCAACTCGCCCGATCAAACGGAGCACAACCGCATCCCGATTCCCGTCCAATATTTCAATTCGCGCATCACGCATTAATGCCTTCAGAAAAAAATATAGAATGCAACAACTCGTAAACACTTTGGAACGCGTTGCGTGCGGAACACATCAACTTCTGTGACGTCAATTAGCAGGCGGGCTGTAAACAAATGTAGAAGAGATTTATTCCCAGGATTTATTTAGCGGCTAAACTGATGGTATATACGTCACTAGTTTTTGTTGTTAGTTGTGATGGGCAAGCGTGATTCGTTTGTTTCAGTAATAGGATGCGGAAAACATAGAGTTATGTGGTTAGCAGTCAACCACAAAGCAGTGGTGATAATTTCGTATAATCTAGCTTTGTATTTATCGAAATACTGTACTATGCTAGGCCAGTTCCAGTACTAAGTGTCCCCACTGACGACACCCCGTCAGCTGGAGAATATACTGCGATAGATTTAATTTTGGGTATAATTTTAGGAATGCTTTTTGCCTGACGCCCTTAGTTTTGACTACCATTTTTTTTTGGTTCGGGAAATCATCAAATAACTTCTCCCGCTCTGTGCGTAGCGGGGGGGGGGGGGCGTGTCAGACTTTTACTGACTAAAACCCACTTATGTTCCTTCTGTTGCCCTTGACGTTCCGAGGCCGCGGTATCACTTTCGAACAACCCGCAAGTTTTGACTCCCATCAAATGACGGTTCACGTATTTTGGTCCTTACACATAATAATGATCTTTCAAAAAAGCAGAAGTAATGAACGTATGAATAAGTTATGTAGAATGTCTTTTATTTTTTGCTGATGGGTTTTTCAATGCATATAGAATGGTTTGGTATTTCATTTATAACCACGATGTATGTAGGTAAGTGTCTTTGAAATTTTGAACCTATTTTCTTAATTATTTTTTTTGCATAAGCGTCGCTGACATTTAGAGAAAAAAAATGAATTGTACATGTTAAAAACCGATTCGGGAATTTACTTTATAAGTATATGCTCGATGTAAATAGAATTAATTGTTCATGTTGAGAATACAGGTTATTAAATTTGTGTATCGTGTTTGCGTTTACAAACATTTAAACTCACATACACAAACAGCCAGACCTGAAACACCTATCTGCAGGTCATGCAAATATTTGTTGCGTACGGGAATCGAACCCGCAACACATAGCGCAGCAGTCGATCTCGCAGCCACTGCGCTAACCGTGCCGCCAGTTTTTGGGTTAAGTACTAAATTATGAATGTTACCTAAATATTTGTAAAACCCTGTTCAGAGGTAAGCTCTGTGTCCTAATTATAAGTATGCTATTAATTATAAGTTAGCCATTGCATAACCTGGTAGATCGATACACTATATATAATAGATTTTCCATACACTTTCGAGATCCGAAAACAGATCCCAACAGTGAACGATTTCATACTGTACTTGAGAAATACGAGCAACAGCTGATTATAGCAGAGGTCATAGAGATCAACTGTCTGCTGAACCAATTATAGCTTCAACCTTCGTAAACATAGCAGTTACACCTCCAAAACAGAGTTCAATAGGCGTTACTTACTTAACAACGCAACACCAGAGGAATAAACCTACATATGCCTATTTATATTGCTGACAGATAGAACGTCTCTTATGAGACTGGTATGAGTCCCAACACACGAGTTAGTAGTTGGCACATGTCTTCGATATCTTCTAGTTTTTCGTTTTGAGAGCGTTGGTGTGTAAAATTAAAAGGGAGTCGTTTGTCTTGATATGCACATGTTATGAAGAACGAAGCACATATTACTAAAATAGTAATGGATCTAAATGTTGATGGATAGAGAGGGAGAAAAGGGCCAAAGAAAAGAACGATAGATTGTGTAAAGAATGATATGGTGGAGAAAGGAGTAAATGATGCAATGGCGTCTGACAGGGGCGAATGGAAGAAGAAAAAAGACAAACAGAATAGGACAAGGGTAGGAAAATGATTAAATTATGGTATGTAAAGTCTAGGTACCTTTCAGAAGAATTCGAGATAAAACTGCCTCAGAACAAACAATGAGAAAGACATTGTTTGTAGCGACATAAACAGTCGCCTCCGCTTTATTTATAATAATTTGATTATTCGAAGAATACCGAGTTCAGAGGGCAGTAAATCGTCAATTCTCATACAGTGAACATATTGAGGCCGGCCAGTTTCATTCCGCAAATTGAATGCGCGAACGTGGCCGATTTACGACTGTGCCGCCATCTACCGGCCGGCGTATTTTTAATTATTTGATCAGGCAACACTGATAAATCAACTGCTGTAATTGGCCGGCCAGTGTTGCCCTTTAATTAGTTTATTTCATTTCGCACACGCCCTATAGTAATTAGTTCATGAATTTTAATTCAAATGCGATCTTGTAGGCGTGAAATAATTGAAGGGTAGTTTGGTAATTTCTATAGTTGAATATTTTATGTTGTGTGAAACTGAAATGGTTTACATAATATAGGTATTTATGTAAAGTTTTAAATGGCTATAAGTAAAGTATTGTTTATCGTTTAAGATAAAACATGTTAAAAACGAGTAAACATGGAATTAATCCATGTTGGTGCGAGTATGTGCAAACAATAAATCTAAATGATAAAATCGGCCAATTCTTTTTTCCTGCCACAGTGGCGTAACCTTCAGCGGGATTTATATTGTACTTGAACACATTTATATGAGAAGGTGGTAAAAATATTATGTTTTCTTTAGCCTTACAAGAAAAATTGTTTTTTTTTTCGAAAGAACATGTTTGTTTTGCAGCTGTTATTTTTTATTTTCGAGAATTATGGGGAAAGTCGGAGTTACTCTATGTCTCAAGGATATGATCTATCGATCTTTAAAACTTCATCTAGATCCGTCCAGACTTTGTGGCAAATTGACAGAGTTCTTTGAACATTTAAAATTCAATTTAGTAACTATGGAAGTATGACTAACCACACTTATTCAGTTCTAACCTCGATGCAATTCGTTTTTCAACTTCTTTGTGTGAAACAAAGCGGCTCGTTATCGCAATTAGTTCGAAACATAATTATAATCGAATTATATAATCACTCAGTACTCCAATCGATTATTCGCATTTTCACACGAACGTCGGCACCTACATAATTACCAACTGCATACGAATTAGATAGAGTACCTATTGAAATGTTCTCAAGCATGTAAACGTTGGGACGTAAGCAGTTATTACATTTCCGTGGCTTGTTATTAGCGTGATAACGTAGGTAACTGCGTATCGATGTTGCCAGTACTTCGTTTTGCATTATACGATTAATTACAGTAATTTATTTTGTTCTCTTTGGCAATAACAGCTGAAATTCTTCGTACATTTTTTCTGATTTTGTTGATTGAGTTAGATCCTACGTACCTATTTTATTTTGTCTGTATAATTAATGAATTAGTGAATAATAGATGAGTAATAATTTATGTTAATTTAAACCTACCCAACTTGAAGTGTGTCAATAAAATATGCGATTTATTGCTATAAATCTTTTAATAAACAATTTTCCTTAGGAAGTCGTATTAATGTTTTTCTCGGAAAATACATAGGTACCTATATCAATGAGGTTAATAGGACCTCAACCATAGTTGGCTGTCAGTGAATGTGGGTGCAATTGATTAATAGCGTCAACAAATGAGTTGTGGACCGATTTACTATTCAATCGACGACTAGAAACAGGAAAATTATAGACTTCATTGCTCTGCAACCATGGCAACACCCTAAAAAGTTCCCACTGTTGGGACACAAGGCTTCTCTCTGAAACGATTGGGAGTATTTCACAACACGAACCCAGTGCGGGTTAGTAATCACGGCGTAGCTAGCAAATCCCCGCATTTATCACTGCTAGGCAGACCCCGGCACAGACTGGCGCAGTAACCAATGGTTTCTTGGTCGTATATCAAAAGTCGTGGCTTATAGATAGCTGGGGATCTATGACAGCGATAGGGCCGCGATAGGAGGCGAGGATCGGGCTCACGTTGACGTTTTTACGGCGAGAGCTATCGCGGGCCGTAAATAGCCGGGCGGGGGATACGCGCGTTCCATTCGACAGCGTTCCGCGTTCAAACTCATCAGCGTTCCATGCATTTTCATGAACGTTATTGATGTAAAACTAAATTGGCTTTTTTTGTATATTGCCAGTGTTGATTCTGAAACAATCTGACCTCTTTTATTTATGAAAATTACCAGTAAAATCAGGCCTGTATACGGTTTAAAAACAAACCTGTGCTACCTACATAATATTATTATGGATAAGTAGAGACACGTATCAATTTAAATATAATCGCCATTAGCCATTCCTTGAATTGATTACCCACTTAGCGTCCTATTGTGTGACTCTTATGAGTCACAGTAATTGTTGTATCGTTTTCCTGGCCTAAGACACCACTTTCTATGAATCAGTCGTGTTCAGATTATACTAATTTTAATCAGTTTCTTTATTCATGTGTATTTATATTCCTGGATCGAGGCTGATAGATCTGTCTATCGTTTGTTAGGGGAATTGGGCCTTAGGTTCTACAAACCCAATTGTGGAATTCCTGTTGAAGTTAGCGATCAGAAATTAAAAAAAATTGTACCTTTTAGTATAATATAGACTGGTTCGAAACGGTTTGCAGAGTTAGCAAACTAAATCTAAACTATAGGTTAACTATATAGACCTAGCAGTGACGACAGGCCGTTTCGACGGCGTGTTAGTGTTCTACCCGCGCCTCATAGAGATGAAAGCTAAGCAGAGGGGCCTACCAGGGCCACCGCCTGCCGAGGTTGCGAGTTGTTCGAAAGAGGTACCGCGGCCCCAAAACATAAAGGGCAATGGAAGTAGCTTGGGTGGGTTTTAGTCAGTACAAGTCTGACACACCCGCCGCTTCGCTCAGAGCGGGGCAAGTTATTTGATGATTTCCCATCCGCAAAAAAAGTAATAATTCGACACGGAAACCACAGCGGCCTTGCCACAGAGTCATCCAATTTTAATAAATAAATAAGTACACGCTTAACATAACCTTTTATAACCCTAAGTCAACCATCATTATGGTCATTTTATAATAATAATATCTAGTTATCCTACAAGTGGTGTGTTATTAATTTACGCAGACTTATAATTATGGTATAGAACTGGTCAACAGCTCAATTAATGATCTTGATTGCGCATGCGATTAATTTATGCTTCCTTTTTTGAGTTCAGTTAAGAATATTTGATTAGGATAATTGTTTACTACTTTTATTCAATTTTGCAAGCTGTAATTTAGTTAAAAATTATTGCCAAGAAAATCTTGTACTCATCGTTTGAGGTTTAACGACATAGCTGTGCTTTTAAGTTTCATAGCGTGATGTAGTAAAACCTTATGACACTCACAAATAAACTGGATGATTAAAAGTAGGGAAAACTTATTTACTAAAGGACGATGTACCTGGATGATGTAGGCATAAGTGAAATCCTCTAATAAATTAATCTTTTAGAAAGTGAAGGGTGTTTCAGCAACTCTTAATCATTACACATGTCCACAAACAAGGAAATGTAAAAAAATATATAATGGAAATGGAATGTAAATAACCTTGAGTTCAAACTCAAAACATTTATTTCAATTAGACCGTTAAAAGCACTTTTGAATGTCAAAAACAAAAACATGATGCTACAATCCCAGTCAGGCATAATAACTTGTCAAAGTCCCGTAGCCCATTCAAAAGCGTTGATCTCTATGGAGAAGAATAAGCAAAGACACTCTTTTATTTGAATGTCAGGCAAAACTAGACATAACTTGTGTTTGTACTGTAGTTGCCCATTCCAAAGCGTAGATCTTTAAGGTGCTCCCTCACTGGGAGCATTCGCGTGTAATGTAACGTTACAGATTTGAGCATTACATCAGTGAAGGAGGAGAACCGAGCATTACAATGCGCACCTTGTAATGATACAATGTGTAATATCTTGATACAACTTGTAACATCAATGAATTTAACTTTAATTTATCTTGATATGAAATGCTCAAAGTCGAATCAATATGTTACATTACACGCAAATGCTTGTGTTAGTCAGGGAGGTATTATTGTAATGTAATGCTCAAAGTCGAATCTATATGTCACAATACACGTGAATACTCTCGGTGAGGGAGCACCTTTATGGAAAAGAATAAGCAAGAAACTCCATGGATACTCTTTTTTTAATCATAATTATTTTACAAAATATGACGACGACTACCAAATATTTATTGCAATTAAAAACTGTGATTAAATCATACAAAGTAGGTAGATACATAAGTGAGAACTAAAGTGAACACTTGAAGATATTTATTATTCGAACGGCCTTCCTTCAGCTCTTTTTACATGCACAGTATAATTTGTTTCTTTTTTAGACAAGGAAGATAACATAGCTTGGCTACAAATACTTTTAAACAAATTGTAAGTAATTTGAATAATTAAGAAATCACAAATGACTAGTACCTAGTTTTATTTTCAGATGGGAAATCATCAAATAACTTTTCCCGATCTTAGTGGAGTAGAAGAAATTGTCAGACTTGTACAGACGACTGCAGGTCAAGCTACCCGAAACTGTCAATTTTTCCCAATGAACCTTGAACCTAATACTTTAGAAATAAAGTCGAAAATCTATCAAAGAAATCTGACAAATTGTGGTAGCTTGATGTGTAGGCGTCTGTACTTACCACTTGTTACTTTTTCTGCCCTTTGTGTTTCGAGCCCGCGGTATCTCTTTCGAACTATCCGCTTTGCTGACATCTCTTTCTGAATCCGCCGTCGACACGGCCTACCGTCATTAGACGGACGGAAGGTGAACTGCCCATTGTTCACCGTCCACAGACCCGCGTCTACGGTGGCCGGGAGTAGTCTCATGGAACCCGACGCCCGAAGCATTTCCAGAGCGGACACGCACCCTGCTTGAAAATACTTCCCGGCTAATATTATCATAGGTCTTCCATAATCTTTGGCCATCTTCACCGCTCAACAACTTTTGATACAATACTGCATAATATATGGTTTATCATAATATAGGACATGGGATAACTTGAACGTTCCCGTGGGATATCTTCTGACCTCCATGAGGGTAAAGCCGAGTTCCTTTAAAATACTAGACTGTTCACAAATGACTACACAAACTTTATTTAGGTGTACTAAAAAATATATTTTATTCAGTCGACTGTGTGTGGTGCAATAGATTCGCTATTCATTTAGAATAAAATTAGTGTTGTGTGGTCTTATGTGACTTACATTTGAATTAGAAAATTATTTGAAAAAACTATTGCACTATGCAGACATATTTTACATCGAAACGTTAGTTTGTATGTATGTCTGTAGACTTTTTTAAATATACATATATATATATATATATATTTAATGCATTTGAAACGTTTTATATTGATCTTTTTTTATATAGATTTTCTTGTTTTTATATTTAATTCATTTTTTTGGAGGACGATAAATTTATTACGGATTTTCACTATTTTGCCAACCAACAAATATATGTTAAAAAAAATGTATTATTTTATAATACTGTCATACCAAACATTAAAATAACTATAAGACTGCGCATATACATACATAAAACAGTTTTATTTGTACCATCTTTCTCTTCCCCCGCCGCGTGCCCATGACACTGTGTAGGGTAACAACAAAGTGTCAAATGGCCCGGAAATATCGTAACCTCTCCCAGCCAGACATTTCGTTCCTTTTCGCTGGTCACACTCATTATCTGCCATTCCAAATGCTTCTTTGTTGGTTTAAGTTGCTTTATTTACTCCCCGTAAGCGTACGATCGTCTCTCCTACACTAATACAACCATTTAAAGATTAGCCAATGACGGAAACCTGTTCTTTTTCCCGCTGTTTATCTAAATACATAAATAACACGCCATTTTTGCCGCTGTTTTACATAATAGCTAATAAATAAACCAAAATGTATTGCTTTTAAATAATAATATTTACATAAACATTTGAGATGCCTATTTTTTATTGAATTCCTACTGAGTTTAGTTGGATTTGATTGCGTCATGATGCGGGTAGGTGCGTAAATAAAATGACAAACTAAACGTCAAATTCAAGATTAGAATCGTAAATTCATTATCTTTATTATGTACGGACAGTATTAGTTACATCGTGGGTGTTTTATTAATTTTCATAGACAAAACTTTGGCGATGAGAAGAATAAAATTATCGTGACGGTTCTTGATTATTGAAATGGTAATGTTATGTGTCGTAACGAACATTAGTATGTCATCGAAAGTTGGGAATAAAATAAATAATATATGACAGTCTCATAAATAATTCCCTTCGTTTCCGACGGTGCGCATCGTATCCGGTAGGGTGGAACCCCACCCGACCCGCCGCCATTTTACATTTGAATTTGAAATGTCATTATTGTTATAGAAAGATGATAAACAATGATCCGTAATGTCTGCTTGGAGTACCGAAAAATTGATGTTTATCGAAACTATGAGTTTGTTTACACATACTATTGCTTAATAAGTGTTATTTTGGTGGGAAACATGTGAGTTGTTGGTTATTTTATTTGTTTAGCTATTGTTTAGAATTTGGCTATCAGTTGTAGCAAAGTATTTATGCATTATGAAAATGAGATTACTTTTCAAATCAAATATTACAGTAGCACTTGGATTTTTTATTCTTAGTTATTATACTTTTGTGTACTAGATTGGTAGGCAACTAGGCACCTACCTACAGAAACAAACATACCTAATCTATGGGAATTTATATTTATTTTTGTTTTTGTACACACACTTCAACAACCTCTGCAGGAGAAAGGAAACCTAATTACTTTTAAAAAAAATCTATAGCCCTTATCATATTGTAACTAATCTTACTCTTGTCAAAGACAACAAGCGTGGGTATAAAGCTCCAACATAATTGAAATTATGGACAACCTACTGACCGACAAAACAAGACCTCTTCTCCCCCTCTGCCCGACTATTTTTATTTCAGTAAAAGGGGTGAATTGGCTATGATTCAGGGGTCAAGATGAAGTGGTCGTAAAGTGTACTTATAAGTGAAGAACAGCAGTGTTGATTAAATTAAACAGTAGGATTTATGTGGTCACCAATTTAGCAATGATGTGAAATGGCGACCGTATAGGGGCGTTGTGTACACTTTAACTGGTATATGAGTGTTAATGCTCGTGTTTCTAACAGTTTTAACAGCCATTTTTCTAAAGAGGGTAGATTTTTAATTAGATAAACAATAAATATTAATCTTGTTAATGTATAATGGCGTGTGTGAGAAAAACTGATTATGAGAAACTGATTGTTTGTGTCGTATAATTATATTAAATAATGATTCAAATGATAATAATAGGAAGACCTAATTTACATAATAAGCCACTTAATTTGCGGTCTTATCAATACCTACATAAATATAATTTGTTTAAAAGCTGGCTTAGCGACATATATTTATAAGGTAGGTTAAATATAGAGGATAACATTTTACATCATTATAAAAGTACGGGGTTACCTCTTCGCCACCGCTTACCCCGACCTCGAAACAAAGGACAAAAGAAGGAGCATGTATGGGAAATCATTAAATAACTTCTCTTCTTCTTTTACCGACTCAAGGTAAAAGTTGACACTCGAGAAGTTATTTAATGATTTCCAATCCCCAAAAAGTACAGGGTTTTACGGAACAGAAACACATCTTAAATATATATTTTCAAACTTACATTAATAACCTAAATAAACTTTAATTACGTTCATAAATCACATCCACGTCATTCAAGTGCACACTAGGGGACTAAATGCAAGTGAATTCATATCATATTCATTTCTATTTCATACTAAAACACTTAAAACAGCATGAAAGTGATTACATAACCACTGAAATTAATTTTACGAGGATATTACAGTTTCGTACTTGTGCCACCATCTTGTAGCATTTATAGGAACTACGTCGACACGAAGGCTTCTACGCTATGAAAGTGATTGGAAACACGAACCTTTGATTCCTGTGCGCTGAAAGCGGTGTTGAGTTTTGGAGTTAAAAGCTTTTGTACATTTGGTTAAATTACTGTTGAAAGAAGTTTTGTTATGTTATTTTGTTTTCTATATGGTTTTTATTTAAGTTATTAATATTTCTGTATTGCTTTAAACTAGAGAATTTATAAAGCTAGGAACTCAACTGTTTGATAGGCAAGGACAATAGGATTTTTTAAAAACTTATGACAGATGATAAAGAAAAGTTATAACGTTTCATTTCAGAATATTTGATGTCGGCTCAGTTGTAAAAGAAGAAGAAAAATATCGTTTTATTTAAGCAACAGAATTGCAGGTAAATTGTGAATTACTAGGGCTACATACATACATCATAACATTTAAATAATCACCTTAATTAGAATAGTAGGTAAGTGTTTGTATTTTTTTTTATTAAAAAGTGTATGTTGACTGGATGTAGCTTTACGAAAGGGTTGAGCCTATACCGATTGTTCTTTCTGATTATGTGCATAGAAAATAACTTACAGAAACACTTTCGTTCAAACTTATACTTACCAACTTTCTCTACCAAACATAACATTAGTTCGCTACCTATAAACCCCAAAGGGGTTAGGCAGAGGTGTCCTTAAGAGAACATCTATATTTTGTCAGTTTTCTAGTCATCTACCAAGCAAAACTCCGGGCTAAAATCCAAACTCCGTGGCTGCGAGAAATTCCAAATGAAATAACGCGAAAACCAATTTTTAGGAGACAGTACCACATCCTACTCAGTCGTTGCGCTGACGACCAATAGGCCAACGAAACAGACCAACCTGCATCTCCCCCTCCCCCTCCTCTGCTCCCTGCCTACGTTTGCGTTCATGACTTCATATAACCCGGATTTATTCAAGTCGCGATTTGATAGACTTCTTTTGGATTGGGTTTGGTCATTCCATCATCGACGCCATCTCAGTTTTCTTTGACAAGATTGAGATCAAGAGTAGGGGTTGTGGGTTGTCCCGGGGTTGCGGGTTATTCGAAAGAGATACCGAGGCCCCGGAACGTAAAGGGCAATAGAAGGAACATGGGTGGGTTTTACTCAGTACAAGTCTGACACTCCGCTCAAGCGGGGGAAGTTATTTGATGATTTCCCACCCCAACAAAAAAAAAGAGTAGGTATCTAATGAAATATATACCATACAATCAGTATAAATTAAATGCAACAAAGGGTAATACCCAAAATCTATTCATTACTTTACGAATGCATAAATACCAACCCGGGATACTTGCTAATTTATAGAGATGTCCCCAGTATAAACCGCAAATGAGAATCGTATATCCCACATCCACTATCCTAGTATCCCTAAGTGAGTGGTACGTTCGATAAGACTCACCCTTGGGTTAGACCGTGGACAGGAGTCCCGATAAGTTTCGATTTAATACGTTAAAAGGTGCCCTTAATGGGGTCATTCCCATTCGTTATGGGGTACCGTCGGACCGTATTTCGAGAAGTAAACGTATTAGATTCAGAAAATGATTTTAATAAAACATTGAGTTGTAGGAGACGTGAAGTTGTAAGAGCGACTGCTGTATAATGTTTAACTGTTGTAATTCGAACTTAAAAATGTACTTTAATCAGTTTTAACCTTACCTACCCCTTTGCCTTTAAATTTAGAATAGAATATACTTTATTGAACGCCAAAATTAAAACAACACTGTTTTACAAAACATGCCAAATGGTTCTATGTTTACAATGGCGGTCTATGGTTACAATGGCGGTCTTTTCGCTAACAGCGATATCTAAAAAAATTAAAATAAATTGCTAAAAATTCAGCAGTTTTAATTTTAAGCCTGAAATAAATTTGGGAGTAATGATAAATTTGTTTACTAGCCTGACAATTAGGTAGTCCTACCAAAGAGTATAGTATTACCCAGTTATTAACTGGGTTGTAGAGGTTACATGGGCAGTCCTTTTCTAAAAAGTTCTGCAGATTCAGCTGAATCTGGCAAAACTGAAAGCCGACCCCAACACAGCTGGAAAAAAGCTAGGCAGATGATAAAATTTTCTTTGAAAGTATACAGAACATATCAAAAATCAACTGACCGTAGTTTTTTTCTCAAACCAACAAGATTAAGTTATATAAATATCCAGTAGGTATTTGAATAAAAAATGATCCAATGATAACAATAAATTCACGAGGTATTTCGAGTTCACGCAAACAAACATAAATGTCACATCACACATGATTTAATTGTTCTTTTAATACGTTGACCATTTTAAATTTGTTATTTTTATTTAAATTGGCTGTCGGGAATATCTTTTTAATTTATTTTTAATGTATGACATTATTCATAATTTTATGTTTTTATATTGCTATTATTTTATTGGATTTATCTTTGTTTATTTCATTACTAGTCTGTCTAGTGATAAATACTTAGATATACAACAATGTTGTGATCACAAATCTTTTCCCGTTCCTTATTTACTTTCTTTTGTAGACTAGGTAACCTTTAGATAGGGTAGTACTTTGGCATCTTTCTTTAAATTGTTTTGAAACAAGCCAACTAGCTGCTTAAGAGTTTGTGCACTGCTTATCATTTAAGCAATTATTTCATACAAACGAAAATCTGAGAACATCTCAATAAACATGGCCAACAACACGAGTTTTTTTTTAATTTTCAGTTCTTTTTAGTTTTCAGTAACTGCTTTATAGGGTTAGCCATAAGATTCTTTGTTATTTCCCCATCAGTCTTTGACCTTTTTGTTGAAATCAGAAAGAAAGACGTTGCTCACTCCTAATACTCGAAATTCCGAATTCGAAATTGCTCAAAATTCTTTATTATTTGTATGGTGTACCATACAAATTACAGTATGGAACTTTTAACTAGGACTAGTGAACACTGCTTAGCATCATTTATACTGTTTACATTTTTTTACAATCATGGGGGAAATTAAAAGGGAATCATTTCAACCAGATCAACCAGGTGTTCATTTGGAGGGTTAAACACAAACGATATTTTGCCTTTTTATCTCTTTTTCTCATTTCTTGCTAAGAAATCAGCACGCTGTGAACGAAAGTGACCTAATCCAAAATTAGTTATTTTGGGAAAATTATGAAAGTAGTCACGATGTGAAAGAGGGAGGATGTCTTTGCCCTGATGTGGGACAATGCAGGCTAATATTTTTTTAATGTATATTATAATAAGAAATAGATATATATGTTAAATTGAATAAATGGAATATAATAAAAAAGTCAGCTTATTTGCTATAGCTAACTTGCTTTCTTAATTATTCAAAAATCTCAAAAGACAAACTTCAAAGCAGTGATACAAATGTTTTTCTGAACGTTAATTTCTGTAACCACATACCTAAATGAGGCTACCGTAAAATCTTAAAAAAAAAATCTTATACACAAAAGAACAGCACTTCGAATTCTTCCTTCGCTATTTAAATTCTCAAAATAATTATTTTAATTTTCGTCATAAATAATAAATTAAAAATACCCATAAAATTTACATAAAATCGTATAAACATACGGTATGCGAAAGTAACGGACTCATTAAGAAATTCATATACAACTTAATTTCCTATTCTTTACCTTAGCCGCTATGTTCTACACTTCATCATAATTAAAATGGTTTTAATGAGAACAATATAACGCTTATAATACAAACATTCTTTGAAGTTTGTATTATACAGAGTAAGTTGTTTTTACAGAAATGCTTTACATATTTTTTTTCAAAAATTCCACTTGTAAGTGTATGTCTATAAAAAAAAAAATGTGCCGTTTAATTTTATACGTTTTATTTTTTGTCTAAGAGCGGTAAAATTAAAGGGAGTTTTATGCCGTTAGTGAAATATCTAACAAGAGCAATTAAATATGGTGCCTAGTTAAGTAGGTCTTTAATATTGTAGCTTTCATTTTTTTGTTATTAGTTTTTTGTTAAATATACCCCACGCTAAGAACTTCTCCTGTATTGTGGGTGCGTTAACAAACATTTAAACTCACATACACAAACAGCCAGACCCAGAACAACTTCTTGTAGGTCATACAAATATTTATTTCGTGCGGGGATCAAACCCGCGACACGCAGCGCAGCAGTCAATCGTTAAGCTGCTGCGCTAACCGTGCCGTTATAATTGTCATCGTCATTCAACAACTAATTACATTAAGTACTAATGCAATTTTTAGTTTTAGTAACAAAAGACAGAAAGAAAGTCCTATAGCCTGGTCAGTTAAAATCCGCATAATTTTCAAGAAATCTAAGCCTCAGAAAAAATGAATAGGCAGATGGGAGAAACATCAAAGGAAATGTGAGGAAACAACGCAGGCAGTGAGAAGGTTAAGCATTCTTAATTCTAAAGAAGAACGGCAAAACGCTATGATAAAAATTATATGAAAAATAAAACAACCGTCACTTTTTTCATTCTCAAGACACAGTACCTACTTACCAATTTTTCATATCAACTATACCGTTGACGTTTCTTTCAGTTACAGTTTTCTGGAACAACAAAATCATCAAGTCTCTGCTTCACCCACATTCTGGTCATCACTATAACATCAAGCAATCTCGACTTAATAGAGGTGTACTGCACCTAATCTTAACGACTAGACTTGTCAACTTTACGGCCAAACGGTTGGTTAATGACTTATAAACCGAACGTAGACGCTCCTCTAGTGTGGCTGTTAACGTTTTTAAAATGGCCACCAAACGACACTACATGTTCTTTGTTTGATTGTAAATTCTGTGTGGGAAAATTGAGAAATGTGGAATTGTTAAACGGTTTTTTTTTTAAATTTGATAACTTGTTTCTTTATTTAATTGGTTTGACAAAATTTTTGAGAGGCAAACCTTCTTCTTGTACCATTGGATTCTTTGATTAAAAAAAAAATCTAGTGACACTAAAATAAAAAGTTTAGGTTTCAAACGGACCATCCTTACTTCCTGACTAATATTATAAAAGCGAAAGTGACTTTGTCAATTTGTTTGTTACGTCTTCACGCCTTATTGGCTAAACCGATTTTGATAAATTTTGGTACAGAGATAGTTGGAGCCCTGGAGACGGACATAAGTTAACTTTATTTAAAACTAGCTGTTCCTACTACTGCTGTACTAGCGGTTTCACCCACGCTGCTCAGCACCTGTTGGTCGTAGCGTGATGTTATATAGCCTTCCTCAAGAAATGGACTATCCAACACTAAAAGAATTTTTCAATTCGAACCAGTACTTCCTGAGATTAGCGCGTTCAAACAAACAAACAAAAAAACAAACTCTTCAGCTTTATAATATTAGTATAGATAAAAGCGAGAAATGAAAGAAGGAAGAAAAGGGAAAACTTTGCTATTACAATATATAAGGCGCAAGGGAAAAAACTACAGGTAGCAGGTACCTGTAAATCAGGAAAGGGGAACTGTGTTACCCCGAATTTAACGCGAGCAAAGCCGCGGTACCTAACCTAGTACTTTATAAAATAGTTATTGAATTTATATAGTCTGTCCAGTTAACTACCACTTACTTTACTCTGTGTCGTCTGTGTACCATTTAATGCCCGTTTATGACTTTATTAAATGGTCAGCAAATAATAAATCGACAATTTAGGTACCTACTCAAGCAACATATTTAATACTATCAAATAAAAATATAGTGAAAGTTGGTGAACAACTTTTAAATTTCAAGATAAAGTTCAGAATTACAATAAACGTAGATTTTAATGAAATATTGACATTATAAATATCTTTTAAAACGACTGTTAGAAACTTTCCAGACGTTAAATTATATTATCTAAATTATTATTTCTTTATTGTAATGATTCAAAAGCTTAGGTATTTTTAAACGAAAATAGCTCGGACACGATTTTGTGCTCATAAAATGATTTAAGAAAAAATACATTGGAAATTTTATTTCGTTACATTTATTTATTTTGTAACTTTTTATACTTTTGTTTTGTTTCACTTTCTTTTAAATATTGCTTTGTATAAAATTAGTAGAAAGCAAAAATATTATTAAAAGCTTTTTGAACGAGTGTTTGCCAACGATTACAATGAAATTGCATGTAGTTTTCCAAGTTGTAGGCTCTTGAAATAATGTAGGTAGATACTGATATTTTTTGATTATAAATAAATAAAAAAAAAAAAACGATGTATCACAGTATGGGTAGGTACACTGACTTACCTAAGTTTTTTAGATTGTTTCATATTTTCACTACTACACTTCTAATGATAATTATGAAAAGCTATTCCATTGTTTCTGTAATTTCATATAATCAATAAAATATTATTGAATTTTTCCAATTAGGTAATGTTTAACAGCTATCCTATTTTTCTATCACGTAATGTTATAAAACACATGTAAAATAAGTATATTATACGTATTTATATATTTTAATAAATAATTTTACTTTAAATGGTTTGTGTTATATTTGCAGTAGGTACATCATTGACTACCCCCCGTTATATTTTTATGTTTGGGCAGTCCATCCAAAGGCAGCCTGAAAGATATCGCTATCAGCAATTTAATTTTCATATAATTAGCAATTTCTGTAAAACAATTATGTTTATTTTTCTTACAATAAAGTATATTCTATTTTACTTACATAAAAATGCATCAAAATAATCTGTTTCATTCACCAACAAAGCAAGTACTAACGTAAAAATAATTTCAATAAAGCACGAATTAATTTGGTAACGTGTGAACCGACCGCTCGCGTCGTTTACATTTGCTACAGCGTATTTTAATTAGCTATACACGAAAATGCTTTGAAACAGAGACGGGCTGTGTGTGGGATCCCGTTTAGAACAAAATTATAATAGCAATATGACACTCCTGCGTTCGCCATGTTAGTTTACACACGATGTTTGTTTTGATAATAATGCGCCTCTCTAATTAGAAATTAAAAGTTAAAAAGCTTGTTCGTGTATTGTCTGGAGCGAAAAGTTGTTAATGTTGAACATTCTACTCTGTTTTAAAGCTAGAACAAAATTGTTAGCCTACATAATAAAATGTCTGGCAGTTTTTGATACAAAACTTTCAGAAAAAAAAATTGCTTCGTGACCGAAACTCGGTGTAATAAGTGGTCATTAAAGATTTCGTTCCAGAACACTTGACAACCCTAATTAGGACTAAAATCTAATAAAAGATAACTTGAAAGTCATAGCGAAAGCCGCATTCATAAGGAAAACTTCGCCCATTAAAATTCCTCTAACGAGTGAGAACCATCCAGTTTAATAAATACAGGCCCCTTCTAATTTTCCTCGGAGAGATTTAAGCGGCATAAATTTTGCACACTGAAAAGAAACTCAGTGAAAGAAGAGCTTGTACATTTTTACGATGGTGAATCTCATTCGCCCCTACAACGGCGAGTTGTCTCTCCTTTAAATTAAATTTTCACTCCTAATTTGAAAGTATAATGTCATTTCACTAGAATTCCGTTATTAAAACTTTTAAATCATTCGGAAGTTTCCTTTTGTTAGCGCCTGAGGGTGGGTACTCGTGATTTTTTAATCAAAATGGGATCATTTCTAGTGATTTTTTACGAGTGCGCCATACCGTCGGCATCAAATTGTCATTAGCCACTTGCGTATCCATATTGCTTTTCTTTTAGAAGTGGCGCGATTTTATGGAATATTTAATTCCGACCCTTCGTCTTGCAAGTTTTATGTGCGTACATGACTGAAACGGATTCCGGACGTGACGTGTACGGTGAATCAAGTTAACTTTCATTGCTTCTGCAACTTTAATGTTGCTATGTGCTAAACCAAGTTGCATCCACAGTGTGATTTAAAGTATAAAAACATTTTAGAACATGATTTCACTTTCATCATTTCTCTTCTCTTCTCATATTGAATAAAAATATGAATACGTAAAATATATAAGATAAACAAAAATAAATAGACAAGAGGCAGAGAAAAAGAACAGTACAGTCAATTCAAACATCTGTATAAAAATTAAAAAAAAACTGTTCAGAGACATTCTCATCCTTATTCTTAACTCAATAGGCATCACAGTACCCCACTTGTGCCCAACATCTGTTTTTAAAAACAATAAAGGGTTGACAGTTGACAGTTGGTTGTAAATTCTGTCTCGTCGAATCGTCAGAATGGTCAATAAAATTGTCTGGAGTCCTTGACATAGAGACACAGTGCAGACGAGGTTTTATAGTCCATAAACATTTTACTAGCACGACCTTGGGTAGGGTCTGCAATGAGGTCGTTGCACCCAGCTTTACTGCTATTTTGGTCCCCGGTATTTGGTTATGATTAGATGGGGACGAATTGTTGGTTCTGCCGGTAACAACGTGTTAGTCATATCTATTATTGTTACGTTTATTAGACATACGTTCATTTGTACACTGTTTGAGTTTAATTACGTCATGCTTGGTGGCGTTTGATGTGGTTTAAAAACTTAAAAGCAGCGTTGAATTTTAAACTTGTGCGTCTTTCAGACAAATTGCGTTTGCACACCAAAATATAGGATCTTGAGTGTAAGAAAAATTGGAATAAATATATTTCATGTAACACCTATGTGGGCAAACTGTAAACGAATTTATTGCCAACGTCCCGCTTGGAGTCGGCTATTTGAAACAGTTATTTTTCATTGTAAGATAGTAACAATTTTTTTACTTCTTTAATGGCAATCCGTTACTTTTTTACTTGAAATACCAATATATTACCTGCTAGGTGTTTATAAAAAGTGTAAAGAAGATGCTTTGTTTGCAATCCTAAAGAGTACATTCCTAGAAATTTTAAAAGCGTTTGCGTCAATATAACGGGCGACGCGAAACAAAAGTCCTTTGTATTTACAATGGAAGGGTTGTTTTTCTTTCGAAAGCAATAAAAGGGTTTGAGGAGTGACTTTGTTACCCTTTCTTTGTTTATTGTTCTTTTTACGACAATATATTGCACAAAGTGCCGTTTTACGCAATATTGTTTGAATTTCCTTGGTTCCTTTGTCCGGCGTTGACCACGGGGTCTTTAGAAAGAGTTTTTAAAAAACGAACGTTTGTTGTGAGACTAGGAACCTCTTTTAGAGAATATTGAGATTGTTATGAGTGGAATATCGAACGCTATATACGTCTGACGTGACTTCGTGTTTTAAAATTGTGAACTGTGTTTTAGTTGGGTAATTCGAAATATGAACATTATTTTAGTCTGTCTGAAGTTTTTTTTCTTTTTTTAAATGGTTTTTGTCCAACGAGCATTAGTCAGACCCAAACCTATCTAAAGTTAAATATGTTATTTGCAAGTGTTTGTGGAACTCTTTTAACGTTGATTACATAGACTATGCTACTGTCACAGGATACAGTCACAGGTGATGAGGTGCGTTTTTTTTTGTATTTTTAAACTAAAAATATCTTCTGAAAATCGTGAACCACTTAAGTACTCAACCAAGTCATTTGATCACAATTTTTCTTAAACAATTTCAAACAAAAATATCCATAACCATAAAGCACACGGAACAATATCATCACATCTAAATTTAAAAATCCAATCTCAGCGTGGAATCAGACTCGAGTCCCGACATTCCTTCTTTTTATCCTCCCGAGTTTCTTATCCTACACGACATAAATCGCATCGACCCGTATAACTCTCTGCGACCATTAAAAAGATAAACAACTTAATATAGGTATTATAATAAACAAGACGAAGCCGCTCCGACTTAGTTAGATCCCCGTACACACCGTTCATAATTTTATTTATTCACGAAATCGTAAATATCTGTAGGAATAATTCCGAAGGCTCTTTGCGGGGATTAAGGGAGCGATGCGGCCCTGAGAAAATTATATTCGGCCATAACAGTTATCATGCATCACCTGGAGGAAGCTTAATGTGCCTTTTCGCAATCTCGAGGGCGGCGCGGGAGACGCCGAGCGCAAATTACTTTTTCAAAGTATTTACATGTAAATAGAGCTGTGTTTCGAAGTTTGTGGTGGTGTATGGGCTGTGGCGCTTCCCAGTCTGTGCTGTTAGTTTACTTAAGTATGTTGAGAATTAATGTGTGATTGCAGATAAGTTTGCTTTTAAACAGCCTCAATGCGCTGATGCGTGGTACTGACTATTGAGTTGCGTAGAAGAAAGATCGATTCGCATTTGTTTTATTTTCGTTCCGTCGTCGTGGAAATGTCATAAAGCCACGATCCTTCTCAATCTCTACACTGTAATTCAAATAAAACCGTCGTTAAACATTAAAATATTCATACCAACATTCATATCCGTATAAATCTGGCCCTTCCACTCAACATACAGGGTAATCCGAAATTTGCAATTCACCGAAAACTCTTTAAGGTGATATCGTTTAAAAAGCACGCCCTATACATAAAGCCTGTATAATTATCATCCATTCTACTTATAAACTTTCATAACGGCCTATACGTCGACTTAACCTCTACTTTCGGGGTTCTGGGGGGTAGGGGGACACCCCGGGGTAAAACCCTCCCTCGCCTTATAATGGGCGTCTAAGAAAAACGGGTGCACGGTTCAGAATAGAAAATGCTCGTTTGGAAATAGCTTCGGTGGAAAGCTAGCGATTTATTTGTGTTACGGGATACGCTCGGAAAATATCCGAGAGCGGATTTTTAATGGCGCCATTGTTTCTATTTTAAACGTGGCGTGCGAATGGAATACTTAAGTTTGAGACGCCTCTTTGTTACGTTTGTGTATAGGAGCCTGCAGTTTTTGAATATTGTCATGAAGTTGTCTGAAAACCTGTTCCGAATCACGTGTGGTTTAAATTTGAAACTCATTTTGAAGTATGATATTGTATCAGCAACCTTTAAAGCGAACTATTTGTTCTCATTGTACCAAAAAGTAAGTTTGGATAGTGTATTATTTGGCAAAGGTTTAAAAGTGGTATTAAAATTCTAAAACCTTAATATACTTCTATAGTTGACCTTTCAACGTACTGGTATATTGTCTAAGTTTCATATTCTTACAAAAATATCATGGTACAAAAACTTATAACTACGTCTTATGCTCATAAATGTCATTAATATGAAAGCTAAGCGTGGGGCTCAATGGTGCCTATCTCGCGATTCCACGCGCGCTGCCTTTTTACACCACATTATAAGCCCCAATATTAGCTCAGTATTTCACTTATAATTCGCTTTCTGACGGAGAGGGCGCGCGTGTGCTGTGACGCAGGTGCGCTGCAAATGTGACTGTGTGCACTAAGCTTTACTTTCGCTGATTCAATACCGAAAATATTTATTGACGTGGAAAATAAAATTCTCGTGAGTTCGATGTTCGATGAAATAATGATATGTTCGCTGTTGAACCCAATCAACCTATTGTAGTCAAGACTATCGTTAGTCACCCTAATGTCTTTATAAATTGAGCGATTAATTATATTTAATTATCTACCTTTTTTAAATATAACACGACGCCGTCAAGAATTATTGTTTTAAAAACAACTAAAAGTAATATATTTCCAAAAGATACGTAATCAGTGAGACGTCATTTTTTATCTCCGGAAGAGATAAAAATGTCTAAAAATAATGAACTAATAACATACCCGAAGCTTTCGGGCTAAAGCAAAATATATTAGTAGGCAAGTAACACATCGTTCCGGCGGTATAATGAACATGGCTCCCTCTAGCGGGGGCCATTCATCAACCCCCTTGCACCCGCACCCCCCGGGCTCCTCTGAACTGAGATCCCCTCAAAAAAGCCCCCTCTCTCCCCCCGCCCGCTTAGAATGTTTCCAATTCATCACGAGACCCCGCCCTTGACAACTCTATATGAGAATGCCGCGGTCCGAAAGACCCGAACCGCCGCCCCTTGTAGCCCGCTAACAAACCCGACCAGGTACTTTTAGACCGTACTGGTCTCAAAGTCCCTGACCGTGTATAGAGAAGATTGTTTGAAAAACTGCTCACGGACTTTAGGATTGTCGAGTGTATTTTCTTGTAATTTCAACTCGCTTGTATGGCGGCCATTACAAATAAATTTCTTCATACCTTTATTTTTTAACACAGATTCGATGTTGTTTCGTCGCGTTTTGTTGTTAGATATTGTATAATAGCTATACACGTCGTGAATTTTAATTAACAGAGTAGTTACATTTGCGTTTCTATTGAATTTCGATGTTCGTGACTGTTTTTTTCTAAGTATACTACTTCAGAAATGGGTTTTTTAAGACGTCGCCCTACATTTTCTACGTATTTTCTGTAGTTTCATTAATATAGACCTATAGATGTTGTTCTCAATAGATATTTGGATTGAGTTATTTTTATTATTTTTCAGAGTGTTACTGATTTTCTAATTTCTACAAAAGAAGAAATTCAAGGAAATATACAGAAGTTGAAGATAATGGGAATTGTGAATAGGATGAAAAATGCATTTAAAACGAATTGGTACAGGATTCGTTGACTGGATACAGTGACATTGAACTGGTAAATGGTTTTATACTTTGTAGTAACTAGATGACATATATTTCAATTAAAAAAGTGACCTATCTACAATGTTGTAAACACAAGGCGCTAACTTTATTTTCTAAGATATTTTTCTTATTTTTAATATTGACCGATATTTTTTTACTAATATTAGCTCTATAAATTAGACCAAAATTAATTTGTCACTTAGGTATTAAACGTAACTAAAAATAAACTGTTTTTTATGTATGAGTAGTATGTATAAAACTGTTAAAGTGTCGCTTATTTCATTTTTTGTTTGTTTTATGTACCTACATTCTGCATAATGAACCTACTGCCCGTTCAAATGTTTTAAATGTTTAGCGTGTTTCTATGAGCATTTATCTTAAATACGCTACGCTATTTTTGTATTTTATGCAGTTTTTATTTGAAAATTTAAAAAAAAATAGTTTTTTTGACTCATTTTTAAGCAATGATTATGTTCTTTTATTAGATTTCATTTTTATATACTTTTACAAGTCTCCAACAAGCCTACAACACCACCAATATACTATATATAATATGAACCAATATATATGCCAGGTCAGGCAGAGCGCTCGACAGTAGCAGTTTAATTGCTTGGCACATTAAACGCGTATAAATTAGTATTCATTGCCGGCCATTGAGCTCAACTATGTAGTATATATAAGTATTTGTATAAGTACTATATATTGTTTAGATAATTATAGGTCGGAATATTCATGAGAACGATTTGGTGACGTTTTTGTTTTCAATAAATATGTTCAACCTTTGTAAGTATACTAGATATTATATATATTACAGTAAAACTGAATTTAAGAGCTAAAGAGTCAATATTTAGGAATAAAATAAAGTGCTAATTATTTTTTGTTGTAGATGGCTTACAAATAAAAGTGGTATTTTTTAAATAGGTACGTATTTCTACAGCATGTGGTGTAAAACAATAGTTAAGAAACATTACGTTATTAACTATGAACTAACGTTAATATATTTGTAGCAGTTGTAAAATCAATTAATGAATCTGACAAAAACTGAAGTGACAACATATAAAGATATTAATAGGTGATATTTTATATCCAATATGTTCGTGAAATTAAATTCAGTAAAATAGTAACACTCAACACAGACTTATTCAATTAACCTGATTAAATGTAGTCAGAATTCAAAATTTTAGAACAACGACCTAAATGATTGACAATTAACTTCATTTTTAGAAAAAAAACTAGCGTTTGATATTTTTAGAAAGACTTTTAGCTGGATAGATCAAGTTTTCAGTGGCTACAATTTTAAGCATATGACATTTTTAACTTGCTTTTGTTTTTTGATTTCCAACAACTATTCGACATCGTTACCACGCGCAGAATGATACATTTTATGGGCCCTTAGATCTTTCAACAATATCTACCAATACAATATTACACCGCTTGCTTAAAAAAATACGGGAATGTAAAAAAACCACTTTGTAAACTTAGAGACTTTCAGGAAAAGAAAACAAAAGAAAATCTGTAATGTTATGCGGTGCAATTCAGTGAGAGCCGACGGGAAGCGATCGAATGCCCCTACTTGGTCACAACAAAACTTTGTCACTTGTGAATTTTCTGGAGAATTCGTACAATTGAACATTATAATGAGTGTGAAAAATGTATAATAGTTTTTTTTGTGGAATGATACAACATTTTTAGAACATTAGTTTTATTTAAGACATGGCTTTGGTGGGAACAAAAAATGTTTATTGCAAGTTATAGTTTGATTTTTAAACCAAACGCCAAGATGAGTTATAGTTTACATAGATTCAAACACATGACAATATGAGAATTACTATATAGCGAATAATATTAATATTCAAACTAGTATTTCCTGATTATAATTATTAATATTCGTGTTTGTTAGGAATTAAAAAACACACCAATACAAAGGTACTCGACATTGATTATTTATTTATTTAATAATTTATGTACAAACAGAAAAAACATAATGTAAGTATAGGGTCAGATAACAAAACATAGGGTACAAAGTTACAGCTTATTTCAAAAGAAATATCTACCAGCAGGCCTGCGAGAGGAAATATGAAGAAAAAAAACGTAGACAGTAGTGTGTGAAGAGAAAAAAATAGCATCTACATTAATATGATGTCTTAACCTAAATATCAGTACCTACACAAATAATAAAAAATTAGCATCAATGAGCCCTGACCGCGGCGTAGCTGGGACCCAATACGATAGGCTGCTATTATTTGTATAATGCTATTAAATGTTTTTGTATTAAGATATTAATATAATAAAAGTAATTAATATGTATTGAAATAATAAACGAAAAAAAAATAACAACCAATAACTACTAACAATAAGTATTAACAAACAAAAGAATCCGTCTAACAAAACCATCCTGAACAGCACGCTTTAAATGTCAAAGAAAGTAGCAGTTCATTCCCAACAACCAACGTTATAGTTCATAAAACGTAATCTTTAACTCCAATCTTAAATTAACACGCACTAAACAAGCCATCAAATCAAACATTGAGACGATTCTATTCTATAAACGAATGAAATATACTCTATTATTAGTATATACGCATTTCGGTAACTATTTACATAATAAAAAAAACGTGAAGTGTAGATGTAACAACATTTTTATATCACTACAAACAGGTTTGGAGTCTATTTCGAATGGCGTACGCCTACTTAGGCCAGAAATAAAACGGGCCATTACAAATCGTTTCCAAAACACTTTCTGTAATGAGTACGATCGTAAGTTCAACCAGTAAATTACACAAATGCTATCTCCGATTGTTTGGTCCAAAGGGTGAGAGGTCGCGGGGGGAAAGCTTGAGGTCCTCCTGTAAGTTTAACTCTTGGAAAAATAACTTTTTGGGGCAAAATGTTTGTTTCAATAAATACTATAGCTAACTTAGAAGTATTAATAAAAAAAAAAATCCAACCCAACCTTAAAAACGAAAATTAGCGCCATCTAGTGGCAAAGTTCAAGAACATCTCCAGTAGGTAATAGAATGCATGTGTGACACAGTTATCTTCAAGGAACTGTAGGCCTACTATGACATCTAAAAGCAGAACTTATTCTACTGAGTGAAAGAGATGGTGCTACACACCCTGTATAGCTCTGTCCCTTTCCCTCAGCGGAATAACTTCTGCTGTAACACGTCATGGTAGGATAGCTGATTTACGAATTTCTTACTCCTTTGCTTGTTTCGCCAGTAAAAGTTACTTAATAAATTGCCAATGACTGAAAATCTATGCAAACATTGTCATTAAGACATCATCAATCGTCGCTTTATGCTTAGCCCTTACACCAAGATGCAAGAACAGCACCAGTGCGGGACTAGTTTATTCGCAATAAAGAAAGTGGAATCCCGGGTTGCTCTCCAATTACCGGGATATACGCGGCAATCCCGGTGACGTGTGGCCTAGTCCCGGGTACGGCCCGGCAATTATACATATTGCCAACATTGCCGACCCCGTTCCAATATATCGCAAACGTGGCACGACTCGAAAAACTATGGATTTGTTTTTATTAGTAGATAGTGGTTTTATTAAGGTGATGCCAGTTGAAATATTTGGATCTATATTTTGAGACTTTTTGCTGAAATGTCAAAGAACTAAAGCTTATCGGATTTACTTAAGGTACATTTTTCAATAGCCAATCAGCCAAGAAATATTATGCAATTTATATTGATTTTATAAAGAAAAGTTGTACAAGGTTATAATACAAGAATAAGCCTGAGTTATACCTATTCAATGATACATTTAAATATGATTTAATTCTATGAAAAACGATGCCTGTCATAACTATAGATAAGTTACTAATCTAATCTTGATTTAAAGTCAGTTTTCCTAATCAAGAATATTTAAAATTCATTGCTATTATAAATTCACTTTAATCGCCATTTTAATCTTTAAACAATTTATTTACATTATTTAGATGCATAACTTGACTTTAGTCGTTTAATCTTTATTTATACAGTTCTTATAAAAGAGAACATATTTTCAGTTGACCTTTTTCTTTTTCAGATTTACGCAGAACAATTCAGCGTATTATTAGATTATACGGAAACCGAATGAAAATCAATCTATTCTCGCCCACAAATGTCTTCAGGGCAATACCGATAGTCGTTTATTTCCCGGATCGTCTTTCCGTACGCACGGGCTCTTAACCCCCCGACGGCGATGTGGGCCTGCCAGGGCCCCGACTGTACCCGCGGGACGCATACACTAGTTTTTCCAAGCATATCTTATTGCTCTTTTGTTGATACCCAGGGCCGTTAGTTTCATCGCCCGGGGTTCACGGGCCGACTACCGGCTTCGCGGGATTTTGTCATTCAGATGTTTAGACAATGTGGAATTATATTATTAATGAATTTTATTTTTTGAATAGAACTTAAAATTTCCTTCAAATTTGGTGGTGGAAATAGAAGTTTAATATGAAAGTAAAATCTTCAAACAGCACAATGAATGAATTAACGCATTTTCATAAATTAACAATAACTTTCGTGGAGCTCCGGATAAGCATTAAAACAATTCTGCGCCATTCCAGCTGAGAGCAAGATTTGGAAAGGATTAAAACATGCAAATCAAACAAGTAGGTACCTATTCCGACATTGGGGATGGCCCCTACGAACTGCGACCCTTCCCGTCTTATTTATTCATCCGAGTTGGAAAAAAAATGTTGTTTTGTTTACTCCCCATTGCGCGGGGGAGGTCAGAAATACTCTCCAAAAGCAAGTCTGCCGATTTATTATGTAACACAAGGAGATATTTTTGCTTGTTTTGTTACTATAAATCTAACGACGAAATAAAATGGAGTGAAACTTCGTTCTTGCGTTCCATATTTTGTGAGACGCAAATGTTATGTGAGGAAAAATTTAACCCTATTGTGCTGAGTGTGCTGACGACACATAATGTTAGAACCGTTTTGATAACCCGTGTTTGTTTACTATAGTGGTTTAAAATATTTAAAACTACTTTAACGTAACGAGGTAACAATTGTATTAAAGTGCCAACTCGTACAATTTTATCGAGAGTCATGATGAAATTAATTGTGTTAATTAGGTACTAGTCCATATACAGGCATAACACGTACTGTTAGCGGTGAAACTATGAATAAAAATAAATATTAAATAGTCGTGTTGTTTATTTTACTACGTGGACATTTAATGGGTTGAGTTCCCGTCGGTAAACATGGATTTAACTCACAACGTTATCTCTACTTTTATACTAAGAATGAAAACGCTGAAAGAATAATATTTTAGTCGGAACAGATATTTATCGAGTAAATACTCTCTCGGAACTCTTTCAGTTACCCTAAAGGAAACGAAAAGTCGATTTATGATTAGTATCGATATAATTTTAGAAGTTGCTTTTGGGAGCTGTTAGATGTTAATGGATTGGGTCAAAAGTAATAGAGATGTCGAATACCGTATTTTATGGATTGATTTTAAAAGGATAAATACAAACAAAGGATTCTTTTCAATCTCATTGAGTTCTCGAGGTAAATCCTCAAGTATTCAGCGTTACCGAACAAAGCTAGGCGCGACGAGATAAAACGGCATCCTCAGCTTATCCAAACTCCGGCTTGCGTCTCCAATGATATCTCCCGTTGCACCGGTTCCCAACATACGCCAGAATAAAAACACCCAGCTTACGTAACAAAACAGAGGTACAAAATCTGAAACAACATCTATTGTTACTATTCTAATATAAAATTAAATTCTGAGCCGTTCATTCCTCGTAAGGAACGTTCCTTATTTAATTTTCTTTGAAAGAACATTTTTGAGCGTCGCTGACTTCTTTTATTCCACCCCAACGCTACCCTTTTTAAGGGGATTTCTTTATGTTGTGAGAGCTCATTCATAGCGTCCATCAAGACGATTCCAAGCATCGTTACGGTCTCGGCAAATGTACCGAAATCATCGCTTCACTGCCGACGTCGCGTCGGTCGGTGCGGCGTACGGACATATTGTACCTACCTACCTAACCTAGCAGATATTGTAATCTGTAGATAGTAGGGTATATTTGATTCAATTTGGACTTTCAGTTCCGGAATGAAATCACTGAGTAACTTGTTCGGGATGTTTGTACGGCGCCGGGTTGATTTTGTGCGAATTCTTTTTGTTAGTTCCAAAGGAAATATGTTTGAGTTTTTCTATTTCTAGTTTGTTGGTGAACTTTATTTGTGTCATCGCAGTAGTTCTAAGTTGATAATATAGTGTACCGCAGAACCGAAACTTCTTTTATTCCTTACACGACATCAAATAACTTAGTTTTATTTCTACAACAAAGAGCATTGTTACTAACACTTAAATATAATATCAAAGTTATGCAAAAGACATTGCTACCTAAGAACGCAAAGCTAACATTATAAAAGTGCAAAAGTATGCATCAGAAAGCTTTTTAATAATTTAAATTCGAATATTCCAAGTCGCAAAGTAGAAATGTTCCGACAGAGCTTGTGGACATTTTGCGGGTAGAAATTTTGTTTTAATAAAGGCCCTATTGCGACCACCGCAGCCGTCGCAACGTTGATATTACAGACGACGAACACCCACTAATGTCCTCTTTTCATATTACGCTGAAGCATTATTATGTGCTTAGGGTTGACAATCTCTGGCTTATGCCGTGTCTGAGATCAAAGTAAGGAATTATGGTTGAGTAGAATACTTGCGCTTGTTTAAACATTTAGGATTTTCGTATTTTTCTTCCATCTTATTTGAGCTACAGCGATTTTATTTTATTTAAATTTTGAGAGACTGTTGGAGACTTTCAGCCAGTTGCAGGACCTCTTAATTAAGACCTTTCAAAACCATAACGGTAAGAACATTAACTGCGACCACACATACCGAAACATTGAGTCAACCCTCGTTAATGAGCCGTACAAACAAAATAATATAGTGCAGGTCGCAGGTCCCAATGACCACCGCGTGTTGTGCCCGTAGAGAATGGCAATTAAGATTGGCGACTCCCTACGCAGTTAATCCAAAAATACGTGCGTTGGGTGTTTATTGACTGCCGTCGGCATTTACAGGTTGGTTTGTTTTGAAGAGAAAAATGAGGGTTCATACTGTTTAGACAGTGAAAATGGCAACGCAAGATAGCCCCTACGCATTAAACACACATTATTATTATTTATTGCGCTTTGACCCTATTTCATATGCATAGGAAGTATCTACAATCTTAAAACAGTATTACTTACTTTTAAGTGCCTCATTCCTAAAGTTTAACAGCAATTACAAATCCTGATCACCCTGAAAGATCTTAATCCTAACGCTACTTGCTTTATCAACTCCAAATTGCTTAAGATCCTTAAATGCGAAAAAAACTTCAAGAAGTAATTACCTATTTAAAAAGTTAACAAGTAGAACTGAGTTGAAATCGTGAGTACGTAATAAGGGGCATAGAGTAGAGGCTCCAGTCCGGCACGTCGGCTTTATGGACCGTTAGTGCTACTGAAATCAATAAAAGTACCGGAATGTACCGCACATGCGCGTTCGAGACACCCACTGCTACTGACTCAGCTACATTCATTTTATAGCCACTTGTATTTGTGTCTATGGCCATTTTGTACTCTTTACTGTTGACGGAGTAAAAAAAGAAGGGAAAAATTAATTGGCGCGGGTCGTAAATACCGTCAGCGGTGCCGTGGGGTTGATTTTTGTTGGATAATTGAATGTTTTAATAACTTTTATATGCATGTTTTTTATTAAGTCCATGTACAGAGTTTAACAAAAATGACTGCAATACCTCATAGATGGTGATTCAGACAATCAAATTGGACAACTTATCCTAAAGAACCAGGGTCAAAAAATATATTTATGGTCTTCTGAGGATCACATTTTTTTCCCCATATTCCTGGGGAAGGTTTTCCATTATGGTGACCTGAATCACGACCCATATATGAGTATGACTATACTGAGTACCAAAAATAGGCAAAACAAGAGCTGATTACGTCAAAGAACACCATAGGATCCTCGATAAACCATCGTGAAAGGTTAATGGCTTACGGCAGTTAGTCCATGTTAGTTTTGGGGACGGCGTTATGGGACTATAGATTACCATAACCCTCTCCGTTGTAAACACATCGAACACTTCATTCTAAACTTGACTCCATTGTAGGGTTAGAGTAAACGAAGGGATTATAATGTAAAAAGAATGTCTGAAATTACGATAAATAAGAAAACGCCATCTCGGTGAATTTATTTTCTTAAGGAGACACGTGTACGGTACGTACTGTGAATGTCACTTCGTTATTATTAATAACTGTCCATAAGAGGCTGTACCTATAATGTATTCCTAATAAATTTTAAATGCCGCAACACACATCAAGGGAATTTGATTTTTATTTTTCAGGCAACACGGTCCAATCGATAGGCAAAGGCAAGTTAGTATTGGAAAATTATTTGGAGAATCTTTTTATTTATTGCACGGATAGAACGACCGGTAAGCAAGAATAGATGGGGCTTCAAGCTGTGACTAATGGATGCTGCTTTCATACAATCTTGTATAAGTTAACATTAGTTTAAATTTATAACACAATGAAGATATCTCAGCTCCGCCCACCGAAACCTATTAATTGGGTGTTTTATCTTATAAAAACTTCAGTGTTCGAAATATACTGATCAAATAATTTATTATAAAACATTTCGATGAACTTTACATGTTAATAAAGATATTTTTTTCTTCTATTTTTATACCGGAGCCGTAATAATTATAAATTAGTCGAACGCTTTTAAAATGGAGTTTAATAACACAACCAATTTGTGATCATAAAATCCTTTCACTAAAACTTATCAGCGGCCGTAACGAGAAGTATAAATCACAACTGTGAGAAAATTTACGAACTGAACGATTTACAACACATTTTACGAGACTTTTATGAACTGTCCGACCATCAAATACGTTTTATTATTAAATCACTATTCGTTAACAATTTCCCGAGCATCAGCCATCAATGACAAAGCTGATATGGCTTTTAACGGCACGACAATTAATTAAAAAGGCATAAACGCCACTTTTATACACAGAGAGCCTATAAAGACTAACTTTTATGCGTCGTAAATGCGATTGTCTGACCCTGACGACTTCGATACCACGGCTTTTGAGGGGTTCTCCGATGTGTTGGAAGGATCTCAGGAATGTTAACACCGGCAATGTTATTTGAGACGAAAATGATTTTTAGAACCAACTATTAAACGATTTATGATTCTAAGTGAGGATGTGAGTTTAATGACATTTAAAGTGGCTGTCTGCGATTTAAAAAAATGCCATATGTATAAAAAGCTATTTAGTTTTCGCTAAAAATATCCAATCAAAAATACTTTAATTACTTCGCGTGACCCAAATAAATACATTTCAGACTCCATTAATAAGAAATACAAGGCAATAAAAAAAGAATTCCTTACGTATTCAAAAGCGACACAAGCCTCCAAGTTTCTAAGGATTCGTGTCTATGAAAGAAGGACACGTCGGCCAGACCATAACATTAAATCACAAAGATACTAGAAAGAGCACAAACATCACATAAAAGCCATTCCGATCAAAAGCTGAATGTCCCAGGAGGCGAATAAAGGAGATTTATCGGTCTCCCCAAAAGGAAACTCGGAATGAAAATTGTGAGATTTTTTAAATAAACCGTTAGAGAAAAAGTTCCGGGCCATTTGAGGCGGTTTATTGTGCCACTATCGGCGCCATTGTTGACTGCAACGTAGCGACTGGTACCTTGATGTAGATGAGATAGAAGCGGCTCGGGAGATGGTGTTATGTAATCAATCATAGTTATTGTCTAACATTTAACTTAAGGAATATTCCTGCAATCAGAATAGTAATAAAACAAATCACAATCTCTTGCTCTTGAAATAAAAAAAAAGTTAAGATATTTTACAGATTGTGGTTAGAATTTAACCCTTCTTTTAAAAATACAGGATTTGCAAAGCATAATCGGCCTATAAAGTTCACACCGATGAAATACAGGCCAGGTCTCCTCAATGAGAAAGAATGGTTTGCAACCCACCACGAATTTTTGTTCTAAGACATGCCAGTTTTCTTACGATTTTTTTCTTAACAGTTTTAAGATGAATAATTGTGAAATAAATTACAAAAATTAATGTGCCAACTAGGTATAGGAGATTAGACCTGGACCTGACCCACCACGCTACCCCAATGCGGATTGGCAGATTTCGCATATCCGCGAGTTTTTGCTCTAGACATGACAATTTGTTCACGACGGACGTTTTCAAGGGCAGCGTTGAAATGAACTACAAATCCTCTGAGCCATCACTTCTTTACTGTACCCCTAGTGTTTTTTTTACAACCTGCAGAATACTGTACAATGTTGTGCATGTTTTAATTTGTGAATACTCCATGCTGTCAATTAATCTAATTTATACGTACTGTCGTAAAAAGGCTTAATTACTTAATAACGTGACTGTGCTATGTAATTTGACGTTTTATGATGATTCATGATCTTGATAATCGTGCAACACGCTTTCAACGTAGGAATAAACAAAACAATGTTTCAGAAAATATTTTTTTTTACATATTTTAAAGCATCAACATTCAATCTACATAAAAATAAAAGTGCGTATTTACATAAAGTCTAGGTTAAAAATTAACATTGACGGAGGATGGAAGCCATTTTGATGAAACCGGGATATCCTAGAACCAACAACTCGAAGACATGTGTATTGTGTCATATACGAATCTTCACTTGGTCTGAATGGTGGATTACTGGTTAATCTCTCAAACAAGAAAGAGGTTTGTGTCCTATTACTTAAAACATTGGAGATCAATCAGTCTTTAGTAAAAAAAACTGAAATAACTAGTCTATCAACTTTGAGACTCCACCATATTGGATTTAGAATGGCATCTGTTAGTAAACCATGCATTGTCATTTAAACAGGAAGCGTATGCAAAATTTCAGATTAATCGGTTGGAGGTAACTGTTTCAAAATTCACTGGCTAGATTTTACCTAAGCAAAAACTCATAAAAATGCCCCTATTTTTTTTACGACTAACGACAACTTTATATGACTTCGATTTATGTATGTATGTTAGGTATAAAATTATTTTTTCTTTTGTTTTAAATAAATATTTTCCAGCATCCTTTTTTTCTGTTATTTCATGTACTGTGTTTTGTCTCTGCATCACCCAAAGGTTTACTGGTAGAAAATCCCTAAGAAAAATAAACTAAGTCCGCCTCTGTATAGATAATGCTTTTAGATAAGGTTAAGCTCATCTAGTATTGACATTTCCAAACATCTTTGTATTTGACTCAAGTCAAGATTTGCCTCCAAGTTATGACCCTAAAATGGAGTGTTTGTAACCATTAATTTTTATATCCAACCGCATCCTTTGATCTCTTACACGATAGCTAAATTGGTTTTTAAGAAAATTATAAAACAGATAAAAATAGGAAATTAAAAACTTAACACTTCTTATTTAAGAAACACTTTCTATGTAAATGTGTGTTGTTACATTTTTACTGTTTCCTAGGGATGAAATATTTGATAGTACTGACTGATAATATTTTAATGTCGGTCTGTAGTGCTTTAATTAAGTGATGAATATGAATAGTGAATTATACTGTTATGTGTTATTCACCTTTGTCTGTTATATAGACTTAATGGGGGCTCTTTACCGTCGTTATGTTGTTTGTTAGTAGTTATATTAAATTAACGAGTTTAGTTGTTGTATTTTAATTAATTCTTGTACATACAGTAGTTATGTCTCTATAAAATACCTTTAAAGAGCCGCTTTTTTGCAAAAAAAAAGATACAGTTTTGAAAGTCGAATCTAAATAGGTTTAATAATTTTGAAGATCATTCCTAACATTCGGATCCACAAATAAATAATCCGTTTTCTTTTAAAAACAATGACAATACTTAAAATTGGCACAGAAAGGTCATATTTTTACTGAGTCCGTAATAACATCAGCATTATTTTTAATTAATGTTGCTTAAAACCACAGTATTGCTGCAAATGAAATATTGTTCGTGAATAAAGACTTTATGTGCAATTACTTTTGTTGTTTTTCAATTGCAAGCTGGCAATTTCGAAAGATAAGAGGGATTTAAATATAAGTGGACAGCAGCAACGGTATTTTGCAAAAAGTCACTGTCAACTCACCAACTCACTTTTAAATTCCTAATGAAAAAATACTTTTCGACTACGTTTACTTTACTATACAAGTGAGTGTGATGTTAGTTTTCATAGAATATTTTGTTATAATTATATAAGACTATTCTATTACGTGTGTAAAATGTGTGTAGGACTTCACAAAATTCTCTGAAAAGCTGAGAGGTGTAGTAGCAACCAAGGTAGGTATATAATACAAACTATTCCAAAATCGAACCATTATCATTTAGGGATTAAGAAAGCTAGATGAAAAACACTAACCTTGGTGATGCTAGATTGAGATCATTTTTACTAAACAATAAAAACAACTGAACTTCAGTTGATTTTTTGCACAAGAGCTACTTTAATACTTGCCGCCATAAAAACTACCTTAATGCTACCCAAACATTATTTTTCGTTACAACAGATTTATTTTCGGAGGGTAGTCGTATTTATTTGTGGAAGCAGTCAGTCAGGGGTACCGGGTGCGGGTGCTCTGGGGGGAAATGGCAAACAGAGGAAACGGATCTGGCGAACTTTCCCGCGCAACCGGCAAAAGGGAGAACGGGGCATCCTGTTCTGACGGGGATGTGTATTTTGGGGTATAGGGGGGCATTTTTTTGTTAATTGCTAGTGTTGTTATGTTGTGGTAATCGTTTTATTGTAGTGACTAGTATTAGCTTATTTTTTATTTATTAGCAAGTTCGTAAGCAGTATAAAAACTTTATTAGTGGGAGTTGTATTTACTCATACTGTAACTACTAACGCTGTAACAAGAATATTGTGGAACCAAATTATTTTAAAAGAGTAACCATGAAGTTTCTTAATAGTTCTTCTCCATAGAAAACGATGAATCGAACTGTGCAAAATTTCTCGACGGTCATTAAGTGCCCATGTAGGCCTATGTGAAAGAAAAATCTTTTGATTTTGGAGGAAAATCTAAGAGTTTGGAAGGAAATAGTTTGCTACGAAAACACTTCTTTCAGTATTTTTATTTTTTAGTATCTCGTTTTGCAGGTATGCTAGAAGAGATTTATTTAGAAACAAGCATCACCTACTGTTCTGTAAGGTTGTCATGACGTCTTAAAACAGTACTTATTCCTAAGTCAGAAGGAGATGGCGCTAGATTACCTGTATAGCTCTGTCTTTTCCTTCACTGGAATATAGTCCTTCTGGTCGTTTTCAGTCACGGAGTACTACTGAAGTACTGCTTTGATGGTACTGTCCCTTTTTTCTGTATTTTGTGAGAACATAAATTTTACAATGAAAATATTTCAAATCAAATCATTTATTTCAATTAGACCATTACAGGCACTTTTGAATGTCAAGAAACAAAATGAATCTACAGTCCCGGTCACAAGGCATGATAACTTGTGAAAGTACCTACTGTAGTTGCCCATTTCAAAGCATTGATCTCTATGGAGAAGAATGAGCAAGAAACTCCATAGACACTCTTTTAATATAGATATTTCTACTACGGTACCAGGTTAACAAAATGATAGTTGTACTCAATTTTATTAAGGAACCCATGTAAAGCCCAACCAGGCCTATGGGTATTACCACCGTTGTGGCAATCGACCTCACACCTCTGGTATTGATTGGTTCCTAGAGATATAATCTAGAAGCTTAGGCTGCCTACGTTGTTTCTTTAAGTCGTATCTTTTTAGGGTTCCGCACCTCAAAAGGAAAACCTGAACCCTTATTGGATCACTTTATTGTACGTCTGTGTGTGTGTTTGTGTATCTGTCTGGCTTAATCTTCCTAGTTGACATTCATTCAACAAAAACAAAATGTTTTCCTATCTACACTGTCTTTCGTAGTCACAGACCCACAACTAACGCTAAGCCCAACTACGAGAAAAACAATGTCCACCCTGCCTCCTGACATATTTATATGCATTAATACCGCTTTATGACCGCGAGATAAGCATAAATCTTGGTAGGACGAGACCTACCCACTTTATTGTTATAAGAACGGTTTATTTATGATGGACTCTGACTTAGCATAAAAAGATAAACATTATGCTGTCTTGGCATTTTTTCTTGGTCGACATTGTAATAAAGTGCATGGATGGATGTCTTTTTTTTTGGGTGGAACATCATCAAATAACTTCCCCTGGTCTGGGCGGAGCAAGGGGAAGTGTCAGACTTTTACTGACTAAAACCCACCCATGTTCCTTCTATTGTTCTTTTCGAACAATCCGCAACCCTGGCAGGCGGAGGCTCTGGCAAACCCCTCTGCTTTGCTGACATCTCTTTGAGGCGCGCGTGAAACACAAACGCGCCGTCGACACGGCCTGTCGTCAATAAACGGACGGACGGTGAGCTACCCATTGCTCACCGTCCACAGGCCCATGTATGGATGTCAAAGTTTGTATTCTAAAAATATTGGTTCATTCAAAGTACCATTGTATAATCTTTTTCATACATAGCATCATTGACGACATGGTTGGCGCCGTGGCTGAGCGATCGACTGCTACGCTGCGTGTCGCGGGTTCGATCCCCGCACGGAGCACATATTTGTAGGGCCTATAGGTAGTTGTTCCAGGTCTAGCTGTTTGTGTATGTGAGTTTAAATGTTTGTAAACGCACCCATGATACAGAAGTAATTCCTAGTGTGGGGCTAACTTAAAAAACAGTGCAAGGCTTTTTTTTTTCTTTTTTGCCGATCTCAGGCAGTTTACAGTGATAACCATAATTTATTAACATCTTCAGCTTTTGGAAAGGCATACATTTGTAATGTAAGGACTAAACTACAACATCAAGCCCTACTTGCAAGGCTAAAAAAAAAATATATAGCTTTGACGCTTTATTGGTTCAAGAGAAGATACATATAGCTATTGTGACTGAAACATGGTTAGACTCCGAGTCTGACGTGCACATCAGTGGTTACAGTGTATATAGGCGAGACAGAGACGACTCATACGGGGGGGTAGCCGTTTTTGTGCATAAATCACTACAATCCCATGCGTGCACTATTAACTTAAATAATCCAGGAATTGAAGCTGTCCATGTTAGGATTTATAATTGTAGCAATTTAGAGAACATCATAGCTATCTACTGCCCACCCTCAATACGTACTCAACAAACTAACTGGGACGATGTATTTTCTATAGCATCAAGGAAGACCCTAATAGCGGGTGATTTTAATGGTCATCATTGTAACTGGTCGTCCAAAACTGATCAAAGGGGGAATCAGTTGTTGGAGACATCATTGGATTGTGGTTTCATGTGTACAAATAACGGAGATGCTACCAGGGTTAAACTGGTTGGTGGCATCATACAAGCAACTTCTCCCGATGTAACCTTTGTTTCTACAGATTTAGGTATCAAAATCAAATGGCAAGTTTTTAACGAGAATCTTGGTAGTGACCACCTCGTTATCAAGATGTCTTTAAACTTTGAACAAATTTTCCCTCTTATAGAAAATCGTAATTTTAAAAGAGCCGACTGGAAAGCTTATTGTGAGTGTCTCGAGGCCAATTTTCGTAACTGTCTTTCTTTTAATGGTACTGTCCAAGAGATGTATGATTATTTAGAAACACATATCAATATTTCTGCTAATAAACACATCCCCAAATTTAAATTGTGCAATAACCCGTCAAAAAACTTCAAACCAAAAAAATATTGGAAACCAGAATTATCGGAAGCTGTCGCTTTAAGAAGACTGGCACTTAAAAATTTTAGACAAAATCCGACTCCCGATAACCTTACAATATTAGAAAATAAAATTGAACAAGCTCGTTCACTAATTACTCAACACCGCTCTCGAGATTATAAGGATTTTTGTTCAAGTATTAATGAATGTACGTCAGCATCAAACATGTGGAGTAAAATGAAGTGGCAAAAAAATTATCGTAAACCTACATTTTTTGTGCCGACATGTAAAAGTAAAGACTTGTTGTACAGTCTGACACCAGATATTGCTTTGAATAGGCCACACTCAATTGTTTCTATTAATCAATCACTGGAAGTACCTTTTAAAATGTGCGAGTTAAGTAAATGTTTGAAGAAGAAGGATACTGCTCCCGGAACTGATAGGATAACATATTCTATGATATACTATTTACCAAATAGCACCAAAATATTCCTACTGCATTTATTTAATACGATCCTTGCAACTGGTTCAATACCAGATCAGTGGAGAACTTTTCAGATTATCCCAATACCAAAAGCAACAAACGTTAGTAATAGCCCAAAACTAAGACCTATCTCTTTGATGTCATGTCTGTGCAAGACCTTTCATAACTTGTTGTTGAAAAGAATGGAATGGTACGTGGAAAAGAATTTAATTTTGTCCCGTAACACAACAGGATTCCGCAGAGGTCAATCATGTTTGGATAACTTAACCCGATTCATAACACACATTCAAATAGGGTTTGCGAAAAAGTTATCGACTGTTGCTTGTTTTTTAGACGTGGAAAATGCCTATAACAATGTACTGACAGAAAAAGTTATAAAAAAGTTGGATGAATTAAAATTCGGCTATCGCATCTGTAATTACATTTCGTCATTTTTAAGTGCGCGATGCTTAACGATTAAGGACAGATTTACCAATAACACAGTTTGTTCTAGGTGGACGGGCGTGGGTCTAGCTCAGGGGGACCCAATCTCTCCGTTATATTTAATATATATTTAATTTAGCAACTTATGATATATGTTCAGGCAATGAGGATCCACAAGTAATGATATCCCAATATGCGGATGACTTTGTATTTTATATAAGTCATAAGCATCTTGATTATTGTAAAAACAAGCTGCAAATATTATTAGACTTGGTAATGGACAAACTAAACTGTATTGGACTGGATATATCGCCAATTAAGACTAAAGTGTGTATATTTAACAGGAGACGCAGAGAACAAACTATAGATTTGACGATAAATAGTAGCATTATTCAGACTGTAGATAACATTAAATATTTAGGTATGTGGGCCGATAAAGCCTTACTTTGGAGTAAACACATTAATGAAATAGCTCAGAAAACTTCAAGAAATTTAAATTTACTAAAAATGCTATCGGGTCCCTCGTGGGGTGTGCACCCTAAACATTTGCGTAGTCTGTATGTATCCTTGTTACGAAGTAGGCTCGATTATGGTTCTTTTTTATACGACCACAGTGCAAAATCCCACTTGTACAAGTTAGACAAAATTCAAAATCAGGCACTTAGAATTATGGGTGGTTATATCAGGAGTACTCCCATACATGTTATGGAGGCTGAGTTAGCACTACCCCCTTTGTATAATAGAAGACTATATCTCGCGTATAAATATTCGGTTAAATGTATGTCTTGGACTAATAATGAAACAATAGAGATAATTAAGGAGTTAACCACTTTAGAAAATTGTCGGTATTGGCGAAACAAAAGGAAACCGTCACTCTGTGCTGTCTACCATGATTGCAAACTATATGATATTGATTCGGCCTATCCACTAAACATGTTTTCATTTGATATTTGGACGGCATATATAGATGAAAATGAAATGATACACAGTAGCCTTGATTGTGTTAATCAAAGCAAGAGGAATTTTGAAAATTCAGTTATTCACTCAGAGGTTGTTAAAGAATTATATGAAAAATATGAGGGATGGCACAAAGTTTTCACCGATGGGTCCAAAACCGCTAATGGTCAGGGAGCCGCATATTACGATGTAAGTCATAAGACATCATCTATGTTTAAGGTCAATAATTGTAATGCATCAATTATGACGTTGGAGCTCATTGCAGTTTTAGAAGCAATCAATAGTAGCAGTAATTTAGTTTGTAATAAAATTGTAATTTTTACTGATAGCAAAAGTGCTTTACAGCATATAGCTCGTTGCGCCTCTGGTTACAGAGGTGCATCGCTAGCTTATGCAATATTAAAGCAAATGTATAATTTAAAAAACTGTGGCCGTGATCTAAGACTGCAATGGGTTCCTTCTCATATCGGGTTAAAAGGAAACGAGGAGGCTGACAGATGGGCAAAATTATCAATTACCGATGGTGGTGAATACAATTTAAAATTATTTTATACAGAATACCTACCTAAAGTTAAAAATAAATGTTATGACATATTTAAAGAGTATTTCAATGAGAGAAGTAAAGAGAAGGGAATTTGGTTCAAAACAATACAATGTCAGCCTCCTCGAACTCCATGGTTCATGAATTGTAAAATTTGTAGGAATATTATAGTCATAGGAAATAGGTTACGGTCAGGACATTATCCCTCTAACAAATTTGGTTATTTAATGAAAAAACTAAATTCCCCCAATTGCGAAATATGTGGAGTGCTTGATGATGTACAACACTTACTGTTAGATTGTAAGAAATATGCGAGTAACAGGGAATTACTGATGCGTGAATTTAAATTAAATTTAATGGAAGTTGGCATATTTACATCTGTACTAGCAAATCCCACGTCACCTACTGCTGTTACGTTATTTAGGATGTTCACGCGTCAGTAAGGTCTTGTTATTCGTTGATATGATACTGTATATTTTTGTGTTATTTATTTAGATAAATATGACTCAACGGGGCTGACATGTTCTTAAAGAACAAAAGCCCCTTAAAAATAAAAAGATAATAAAAAAAAAAAAAAAAAAAATCAAAGTAAAATATATAAATATTGTTCGATTTTAATCACCTACCAAAATTTTTAATAAATACTTAAGGAATTCGCGTAGCCAATATTGTCGTTTAAAAATAATAGACGTTTAATAAAAGTAGAAAGAGAACCAGGGCAAACCAAGGATGAACATAAAAATTTACAATTCCATGCATGCATCTCACATGTCTTTTCCTGACTCGCTTGTAGAGAAAAGCATTTTATTATGAGAAGTTGGAAAAATGCAATAATCAACACTTTTCCACATTATTTATAAAAATGTTCGCATGAAAGTAATATAGAGTCTGCTTGAGAGAGCAGTTTTATTATTTACAGTCATACAAGACCTATATGAAGCCTACATAAATTATACAGAAGTGACATCAAAGGATGCTCCCAGATTTTTTAGTGCGAAAAATTCTTTCGAACTCCGAAAGCTCGACCCTAAATATTTTTTCATCCCTCAACCGCGGGCGTAAGTACAGAAACCAGTGAAATTAATATAACAAGCCCTAAAACCTATAAAACACATGCTTGCCGGGATGTTTTAAACATTTATTGAAGATATAAGGAAAGCAATTTTGATGGTGGAATGGTACAACTGTAACGTTTTGGTACATTACTTTTAAGATGCGGGTGGATAGATGCTCTATGTAGCGGATTTTTATTTTGTTGACCTTATATTTAGATAAAATGCTTGAAATTTCTGGTGAGTTTTTTATTGTTGATGTAGTGTTCAGTAGTAAGCTTGGGAAACTTGTAGTGATCGATTATTGAGTAGAGTTAAAAGTAACACGGTTATTTGATGAAGTAATTACTTGTTCTAATTTTGATAATTTAAATTAGTTTTCTTTGCTATGTATTTATTTGCGAAACTAACAAAGTAGGCATTGTTGCCTAGATAAACACTAATTATTCATTTCAAAGATGTCGCAAAATTTGACAATTTTTTGGTGCTTTGAGCCAAATTTTGTAGACTGTGAAAAAATCTCAGTTTTGAGTCCTTATTTCGTTAAGCATAACCACGGTTTAACCCAATTAAGATTGTGCATACATTGAAATAGAGCATATTTCCAAGCATACCAACCTCTTCTAGAAACACGCTCTCCCAAAGGGAGGCCGAAGTAAAATATGAATTCAGCGCGTCTCGGCTGTTTCGTACACACGCGACTTGTTTATCCTTTTAAGGGAGACTTCTCATTTCACACAACTGCTATGATTGCTATATAATCGCCACCATACCGTGACCTACCCCACCTCCTTCAAACCCAAGAAAAAGTGCGATGAGAAAGAAAATAAAGGGTCTTGATACAATGGTTGCAGCGTTAGGCATTTTCATAATGGCGTCGCACGAATGAAAGCAGATTTTCGGCAACTGATTATGAGTGCTAATATGTTTTGTTATGTTTACCAGTTTGTTTATAGGTTGTTTGTGTAGTTTCCATTGTTTGGTTATGCCTTTATTGGGTGTATTGATATGGTATGAATAGGAGATCTATGCAACCGACTTAACTAGGTATAAGTAAGTAGTTGAACAGTGATAGTACTTTCAGAAGATAATAAATGTTTTTATTTAAACTTAAGGAATTTCTTTTACTCTAGCTTTTGTTGCATGAAATGCAATTAGCAGTACATATTTAAAAAAATAAATACCATTAAAACAAATTCAACAAAATTACTCTCCGCATAAAATTTAGAATGAATTCAACTTGTCAATAATACTCATGAAAGCTTACTGTCAAACACAAATATCACATTCCTAGCCCAAAATAAACTACCTACTTTAAGACCACTTCTCCTAGACAACATACACACTGAACTATAGTACAAGCAATATTGTCAAAGTAAATAAAGCAGCGATCGAGTATTACTTATAGTTCAATTAACTGTTGCATTTTCAACTCTCAATGTTTATCCAAGAGTTGTAAATCCAACAGAGCGCCTTTAGTTGGTCATTCATTTAAGTGTCGAAGTGTCACGTAGTGCTATTTAGAATGGGTGTTACAAAATGAAAAATAAAAACCAAAAGCTAGTGTTTCTTTATTTCAAGGCATTTCAATCATACGCAATTCATTAATTTCATCATCTGCATATTCTTTTACCAAGAATATTGAGGTCGGCTTCCAGTCTAACCGGATGTAGCAGAATACCAGAAGAACATATTTTCTTCAACAACAGTAATTCATTCAAATTAAAATACACAAACTCATTTTCAAAAATAAATCCCACATTCCTAGACCCCAAAAATAAAGACAATAACACACTAAATCTCGATGCAAGCGACACTGTCAGAGTAAATTAAAAAGCACGTCATAACAAGCAGTGGTCGAGACCTACTTTATGTGTGTGTTTGCATGTTCTGGCAACGTATCAAAGTATTTTTGGCTCGCGAAACACTTCATGAAGGCAGTTGCTATTGCCATCTGATATATATTACGATTATGAACATTTTCGCCAAAGTGTATCCTTATTTCGTAATGTAATGTTAACTGTAATCTAGTTAATGGAATTATTTTAACCTTAACTATGATTAATAATACCTAACTTCGAAGTTAAGTCCATATTATATAATTTTGCCGTCGTACTTTTTTTATCTAGCTTTATTATTTTCCTTAGTCTATCATAACCTAACTTACTTACCTTAACTTCACTAAATAATATTCACAGTCACGACAACAACTACAAAACAAAAACTAGGAGTACCAGATTTCAAATGTTCCATTTTATTGTAAGGACCTAATTTCTCGATCGTGATACTACCGTAAAGGATCCCAAAAAGGACCAAATTGTGTTGTTGTGTCAATGAGCATTGAGACTAAAATTGTAGTTTCTAAGTAAAGTGAATTCGATGAAAACCTTTTACATTAAATTGATTGTGTTTTTCTTTTGTTACAGATTTCTTCAATGAAAAAATAAAGAAGAAAGATTAGCAGCATCTACTTTTGATTCTACTCAACCAAATGGAAGCAGTTGTAACCCAAAAGTACATCTTTATTACCAAACCAGACCAATGCGTGTTCAATGTCCAAATAAACAAAAAACCAGAAGAAATAACACCAACAAAATTGAAAACAAGCCATTGTTATGTTATACGGAGGTTCTACGAGAAAAAGGCAATCTACATGGAGGGTTCGTACCGGACGGCTCGAGATGAGGAAATAAGAATTCATCCTTTCTCGCCCCGGGTGGAAAGGGGGCCGGGGGGAGTGGCAAGACGGACGACGCCATTCCAAAAACCCATTATACGAGCACCAGAGCTGTTTTCTATCTCAGAAAGGAACCCGTGCCACCCGCCCCGCGCCTCCCCTACACCCCTTCGCCCCATCTTCAGGGATCCTCAACTTTGTTTATGAAAATTACCCATTAAAGTGGCTATGAAAGTAACGCTTTTGCCACTCCCGAAATTAATAAGGAAATTGATATAGATTATTTTTAGGTCGCATTTGGTGCTCGTATTCAAGACGATCGATACTCATTGTTTTGCGTGAGAATATTTCAATTTGGAATTGCTTGTTCGGTTCTTTGTTTTAAAATTGAGAATGCGACACATTCGTGCTTGACTTAGTTCCAAACTTTTCAAAATGTTGTTGTTACTCTTGTTAGTTTTTGAAGAACTGGTTAATATTATTGACTCTTTGTTCTTGCAGCAAGATAAATATACTGCCTAGTACAATAAACAAGTAATGCACCAACTGCAGCGTTCTAGATAAAGAAATTGCAAAATGGTCCTTACTTGAAAGAAAGTGATGGTACTGTAGAAAGTATTTTCTTACTTCTTTGACAACTATCATGTCTTGGCACTCAATTGTTAGATTTACTTTTGTTTTTATGACCAGTTAATATAATACTTGACATAAGTATGCATTAAATGAAAATAATAGTCTTAATTAGAACCGTGTAAAAATATCGCATAAATTTAAGGAAAGTCAAGAAAAGTTCCCCACCGTCTTCAGATTAAAAATAAAGATCACCAAAACGATTTATGATTCTCACTCTCACCCTAGATTTATAACGCCATTAGAAATTAAATTAAAAAACAAAATTATTACACTTGAACCAAAATTTAAATACACATTACTGTTCTCCCCTCTTTATTGAGAAGTCTACCGCTTTCTTCAGGCTTTTGTACCACCCATCTTTGTTGCGCTTATGAAAGAATTGGGTGTGAGAAAGAGATGAAAAATAAGCCCGCTTGCGACTCGTAGCTCGATATAAAGAAAGATTATCCGAAGCCCCTAAGGAAGTTTGAAATTGCTATTGTAGCGAAAAGGATTATATGTTAGTGCTACGCCGTAGACCCGCTACGGCGCTGCGGGGGCCGGATTCAGGAGATTGTATGCCGAAGTTTTATGTATGTGTATTGGTTTCATTTATATTACGTGATGCTATGGTGTGTAGGTTAGAATACTGAAGGTTTAAGTTAGCGTTGATGATTGTAGATGGCTAAAAAAAATTAAACTGTTTTGCTACGACGGACCCCTTTTTAGAAAAAAACTAAACAAAAATCGGAACCAGTGCTTAATTAATGCCTTGATATACCACTTACAGCGTAAGTCAATGAGGCAGTATTTAATCAATTTATAACTATGTTTATACATACTCAAAAAATAACCATTGTAACAGGACGCATCACACCACAATACCCATATAATTAAAATAATCCATTTGCAATTTTAAACATAAAATAAACAATGTGATATCTACAAAGCTGGCAGCAGCGTCGAAGCGGATTAATCCGGTTTAAATCCGGGTAAATACGCCCGGATCCGGTTACCGGGCGTGGCGCCGGCGATACGCAGCGACCGAGCCGGGCGGTGTTAATCCCTATTTTAAATTCTGATAAAAGCCGCACCTGTTATTCGTAGGCACTTTAATAGTAGGTATTGTTGGGTTTAGAGAATTTGTGGGTATAGTCTAGTAGAGAATTTTGGGTACCTAATGCTGAATAATTATGTAAATATGGGAAAAGAAAATCCTCTTTGTGGACTGATAACCGCTTCGGTACTGAGAGCACTACAAACCAGGGTAGATGTTGATAGAAGTATTGTCACAGTTAACGCTGGTCCTAATTACCTATTAGAGCCAGTGAATAAGTGAAGTTGGCTTAAATATTTATCATGCAGATTTTTGTCCCTAAAAGACTCCACGATTAGTCTTGTTTCGAATTGTCGCAAACATTTAAAAAAAAATGGTACAAATTACGTAAATTTTTTAACATCCTGAAAGCCATTCAAAGTAATCACCAAAATATTTCGAAGGAAACAGCCGAGAGGACCATTAGCAAATGCCTCCGCATCGCAAAGACACAAACAGTTTCCGAGCCCTCTGAATTATTCCTCTAACTTTCCTTACTCCGCACTAGCTTACTTAGCTAAGCACTTACTTACTTAAGCAACCAATACATAAGTTATGTTGGTCCTAAGTCCTTTGGTCCTTGCTGCCATTATCAGTGTTGATATAACATTATAAATTCAGATATCTCGAGCCATCACCATTACGAATTCGAAACGGGAGGGTCGCACGTACGCATAATCCGACGAGCATAACGGGATCGAAAATGATACATAAATTGTTCAGACGGACTATACAGACGATTAAACCCATTAACATGGTGCCGGGTCACGGGGACCCGAGAGGACCGTCCAATCAACCAACCCTTTCACGCTACCGCCAATGTAGCTTGGTCCTGCTTGTTTGTTTTTCTGAGCTACTGAAAAGGTTTGGTACTTTGGATCCGTGAGTGATTTTGGTGTTAATTTTCGAAGTGAACGTTGCTTCTGATTGTTTTTAGTTTAGATTGTATCAGTATAGTGTTTATTTACCCTTGTTATTTATTTATTTTTGTTTGCCCTAATTACTAGAAATTGTATGCTGGTTGCATATTTTTTGAGTAACTTTGCACCACCTATTTTTACCATATCTCAACGGTTTATGCACCTATATTTTGGTTCTTATGCAGCAGCATTTTAATCAATTCCTCTGGGGTCTGAGCCTTATTTCACTAACTGACATATACCTCACCTAATACAGAATAGAAAGTCCATGCTCGTAGCAGCGATCGTTAAAAAGCTCGCGGCTCCCAATAAAGCGGTCGTCGTGTATCAGGATTCATGATAGGGCGCTCCCATACGCCCCCACTCACAGATATACGGTAACGAGCGTACCACAATACCATACGCAATAAATACGCCGCGTACTAACATACGCCGCGTACGCGCTGCACACTTACATACGCGCCGGGCCGCGTACAACCGGCATTTCTATTGTTTATGCCATATTAAATTGTTGAAATGTTGCCCAGTTATTGCCGAAAACGTATTTCGCTACGTATTGCAAGTTGTGGGCGTGAGTTGTTGAGCTGTTTCGTTGTTATTGTTGTTAGTTTTGGGTTATGATTTGATGCCAATTGCTTTGTATTGGCTATTGGGATTCTGAGAAATGGAACCGCTAAAAATTGGGTTGAACAGTTTCGGAGTAGCATACCATAATCTACTACCTGCTGTTGTTTCTCATTAGACATACAGTTGTAGATAACTGGGAAAATAAATTAATTCTCAGTTAATAAATAAGAAAAGATCTGACTATGAATTTTCTGTACTTACCTATTCGTCAAATATTATGAACGAGTCAAGTATGAGAAACTCCCGAGTTCATCGTGTCTGTGTCATAGGTTTTTACTAATCAAAAATATAAATGCACGAAAATCAGAATTTTACACAATTTTTAATTACCATAACGCTATCGTTACCTCATCAATAAATTGAATTAGTTTACGATAACCAACTTCCAATTTAGATTTCCCCAATAAAAAGAACGATTGCCTTTAATTAATACAATTTCTTCTATTTTCAGATCTACGTGTGAGTGACCAGCAGATGAATTTCAACCAAAAAAATGCATGAAACCTGATTAAATAAACTAAAAGCTTTCAGTTCATTAGCAGATTATTTCGCGTCGCGTGACATTTGTCCGTAAATCGTAGCATGCGTGATACACTTTTAAAATTATATTCATTAAAATACTTTCAAGATTTATGACTTAATTTATTTTTCCTACGTCTGGCTATATATTTTGTATTTAATGGGGTTATTGGTTGATATGGAACTCCATATGTATTTATGTGCTAAATGTTATGTAACGAGCAATTAATTTAATTAATTACCTATGTTATGTTTTTATTATGTTGTATTTTGTAACTAGCACATAATTGGGACCGATGTAATAAATGGATCGAGGTCGTTAGAATAGAATATACTTTATTGCACACCAAAAGGTAAAACATAACTGTTTTACAGAAATTGCTGATTCTGTGGTTACAGTGGCGGTCCATACGAACTGACTCGAACTGTACGAAAATAAATATACTATCTTCCGCCCGTGACTTGCTCCACGTGTCAAAGTAACTTTGGGATAACGCTAACTTTAACCCGCGTGATGGTTGAAAAAAAAATATCTTTCTCTCCCATTTTGTTCCCTCTTTCTCTCTCTTTTCAGTCTCCAGGGTCTCAACTATCTCTGTACCAGAATTCATCAAAATCGGTTTCGCCATTTAGGCGTGAAGACGTAACAAACAAACAAACTCAGTTTCACTTTTATAATATTAGTAAGATAATGATTTGCAATTAAGGTTAAAATATCTAGATGTATTTAGCCAGCTACAGGAAAATACGGATAACAACATTCTAAAAACTGTGTTACTAGAAATAAATATAAAAACAGTTGAAAGATAAGATGTGTTGTTGTATCGTGCAAAGAAACAGTGAATAACTGTCTCTTTGCACGATAGAATACAAGAATTTAAAATATCTCTTTTCGTTATTACCAATAAAACCGACAATTCTCTTGCAAAATTCAAAATATTCATGCACAATTTCTTAAGAAAATCCTTCAGGAATGTTCAAAACAAACATGGCAAGGTTTTACAACGCGATATCTTAGAGGAAGTAAACAAGACGGGAAGGCTTCGGATTATGGATAAAGCTATATCGATAACCGCGATCGGATGCAGAAGACACCTTATTTCAATAACAACGTCTATTCACAAAGGGACCTTATGCATATATTTATTTTAGCACACACCTTTACTACGGAAACTGGTGATTTGAAGGAAGTTCTGGTATGTCTATAGTTGTGACAAAGTTTAGGTTTGAATATGTTGTTTTTTTTTTATTAAATAATTCGGTATAAATGTCAGTTATTATTCTTGTTGGTCTTTCGTCAACGACTCTATTCTATTTCCTAAGTACTAGCTGTGAACCGCAGTTTACAAAAAGTGTTAATCAAGGTATAAGCTATCTAGATAACAAATCTCATTCAATTCAATCCCGGCGATTAAGCGAGAAGGAGTATCAAATACACACAAATACAAACTTGCGCCTTCATAGTATTAATCTGATGTTTTACTAAATACAACAACTGAGTTGATGAAGCTAAAAAAATAACTACAGCTCCTCAGACGTCCCCCTCCGGCTCACAATGTTGAGCCTGCAGAAGAACTCCCAGCGCACTACCAACTATCACGTCCTACCTAAAAGGCTCTTGCACTGCAGGTACAACTTGCTCCGGTGGTGATATACCCATGAAGCAAAGTGCAAATGTGAATTCACTTCCCAAGCGATGACCCACCTCTTGTCTGGTAGTTCGTTTAACTCCTCCTGCAATATAAGGGACCTGACCGAAGCCACTATCAATGCCGTCGATGTAACCGAGTGCTTGTTGAAAAAAAAAATATTTTTAAAACGTTGTCCCGCACTAGGAATTTCTCCTGTATCGTTTAAACTCACACAAACATCCCAACTCGGAACAACTACCTGTCAGTCACACAAATTTAATCAAATCGTTTCGTGCGGGGTTCGAACGCGCGACAAGCGGCGCCGGCGCATTAACCAATCGCTTAACTACTGCGCCAACCGTTCAGTCAATAACAATAAGAATCATCAACATGAAGTCTTGTAGCAAGTCACCATTATGTTCTTCTAAATGTATGAAATAAATAAAATTTACCACACACTTAACTAATAACATATCATTAGAATAAGTAGTTAACAAGATGATGCCAGTTGCTAACTGCCTTGATTAACACATTAGAGTCTAAGAAAATAGGACCTATGTATATGAACACGCTTTCACACTTCAAAAATCCTATAAAACCTTGACTTGAAACATGTCATTACCTGTCGCATTCACCCCTTAGGAAAGTTCTAAATTTTCATGAAACAAACATAAAAATATAACATAATTCAACACGTCTATAAAAGTCAAACGAATGCCTACTCAGAATAATTTTACAGTGTTCAAGTAAAAACATTTACATGTATAATGTTTGTCGTGTATGAGATTTATAGGAACAAGTTCACAGGTGACACGGATTAGCTGATGTGAACGGAGAGATTGTGTGTTCGGAAAGATATAAAAATACTGTTTGGAGAAAAATACATGAAGGTCATAGATTCAGTTATTTAAGATGGAAAGTATACATTATTATGCTTTGAGTTGATTTTGGGATTATGGTATTGAATTATTATTGAAAGGTTCGAAGTTCAAATCTTGACCCATTTAACTGTAAACTAAGTTTACAATAATAGTGATTTTGTAGAACTAAAAGTATACCAGTCTTTTAAATGTACCAGGCTTTTACTATTACAGCAGCAAATAAATATTATAAATATCAATGTAATGTCTTTTTATTTTGCGAATACTGCTAGTAAACTCAAAAAATCTTTAAAATCATTCAGTGTAGCTTACATTAGTTACAAAACTACTAATATAAACAAAAGAAAAAGAGTGGGAAATTCAAAGAACGATCGCTCAGCAAAGAGGTTCCTATTAATCTAAACAGCATGTTTCTGTGGGCATTTTTATTATTCCCATGTCCCGTTTATCGATCTTCCGCTGATGCACGTAACGCCATCTATCAGGTGGTTACATAAACTAGGGGAGGTTTTATGCACTCTTGGCACGCCACACTCTTTGTTTGGGTTTCATACTGAAGGTTATTATTAAAGTTGTTTTAATTACTCTGTTCTAACACTCCTTTACGTCTAGTAATGTTTTGGTTCTTTGGTCAAATTATTTATGAACTTGTAGTATTTGTTGGTAAATTAAATAGGTTTATAAGCAGCAGTTTTTAGGAAATAAGCGAATTGAGAAGTCTTAATACTGGTTGTGTGGATTAATTGCAAAAAGTTCACATTACTTTACATAATAATCCCCCCATAAAAATTTTGCAAGTTTGTTTTCAAACTTTTTGTTAAGTCGTCTTCCTCGCATCGCATCGTGTTTCTCATTCCCTCGAAACGAATCGAAGAGTCAATAAACGAATACGTTCGGTCTATCTAAGCTGACTACGACCCCTCAAACAGTTGCCAGTGACCATCAGCTGATATATTGAGTATTGTCTTCTTATTTAACACAGATTGATTTTTTGTGTAGATTTTTTAACATTTGATAGACATTCCAGTAAACAATAAAGCTGTATTAGTTCGCATTTTAATGTGTCATCTCGACATCTTTTTTTACAAAAAGATCTGCGAATATAGGTCTTAATCTATTTCCATTGCGACCTACTACCAACTTATCCTTCCACAATCCACCTACATTGTACCTACATAGTTAAAACATAACAACAACAAAACAAACAGTACGGTCGCAAGCGGCGACCATGCGTGAAACTGCCCGCGCTCCGTTGAACACGGACATCTCTATACACTGCTATACACACCTAGTTTATGTAGGGATGTTAGTGTAGGACCTGTAAGTACATACTTGAGTAGTTTGGATACTGAAAATGTCTATAGGAGTACAGAAAAAAGGAAAAGAAACAAAACAAAGAGTTTCCGTTTGTCTTTTGTGTCTTAGATAACGAATAGAGGTTGGTATACCAATATACGGTTTCTCAGTAGTTTGTAGACAGAAAATGTGTCTGCAATAGATTATAAAACGCTGCTTGGTCACAATCATGTCATATGAGGTTACTGGAAAAAACTGCGTTTTCCCTTTCAATCGCGTGGTAAGAAAAACTAAGACTAGTTTATTTAATTTATCAGAAAATAAAAAAGAACTTAAAAAAATCGTAAGTCAATTTGAAATCTTTTTATGATATTATGTATTTTGAATTTCTCAACCAAATGTCCACTTCTTAAATTAATTTCTAATTAAATGAAACGTGTATTTCTAGACGCCACGCTGTGTTGAGTGTGTTCCACAATCTCACAGTCAGAAAATCTGATTTCATCAAAGTATGTGGTTAATCATGTTAATTGTAAGGGAAATTCCTTTTTACAGTCGAGAGAAGTTGATTTAACGTGAGTTCAAAAGTTATGACTACAAAAATGTTGTAGCTACATAAACAAGAGTCAAGTGTTTAACAGAGCATAATGGAAAAGAAAGCATAGTTTCAATATATTTATCTTTTTTTTTTCTTTACTAATATAGATATCTCCACAGGTTTGGAACCCGTCGTCGCTTATGGTCCCAAAATAAAGTGACACATTTTAATGTATTTTGTTTTAGCACTGATACAATACAGTTCACACAAAATGTATAAATTTTATTTTTTAGTGTACTTTTTAATCGTTTGTTTTTCTTCTAATAAAAATTGTGTGTAAATGGGGTGAATTAAATTATAATAATATATTTCGCCATACAGCAATTAGTAATAATGGTTTGACGCTATCTGTTCTTGTAAGGGGGAATCCCTGGTGTTCTAAAATACAGGCCACCGCTTAGTTTAGGTCCCAGTCTCCCACAAATGAACATTAATGCTCACTGTAAATATTGTCATCTTTTAAATTTTAGCCTATAAGTGTTGTTTGTGGAGGAAAAATAAAGATTTTTTTGTATTTTGGTCCCAAAGGACCATGGCACGTCGACAGTAAGTAATGCATGTTAAGATCAAAGTTTAAAATCCTCTCAACTTTTAAAATTCTGTTTTACGTCTACCCATCAAACACCGTGACCACCCCTTCACTGGACCGTATAACAAATAAACTGGCTACAGTGCAAAAGTTATTACTTCATACCGAAGGGATATCCACTGGGGAAATCCAACAGCTTCAAACATTTGCATGACTGACCCTATGCCCGTTAATACCACCATTCAAATAATATTTGCATCTAATTGTAAGCCATTGTTGTATCATGGGAATGGACGTATATGGTGAATGGTCTGCTATGTATGTACACAATGGCCAATACATAGAACAGATGAATATTACAGCGTGGGTCGTAATTGGTTTATAGTTCGAGTTATTGAAATGTCATGTCCAGTTTGGTTACGCCGTCCAGTATAAATTGCGTTTGAAATTATAATATTTAAGTTGATTTGAAATTGTGGCAACATAAGCTTGTTTTGTACAATATTGATAGAGCAGTTTATACACGAAATGACGCAGTGAGTAAATTGAATAAGGAAACGTGAACAAGGCTGATGTAATTAAGCAGTAGAAAGGGCCGCAGCTGTTCTTAACTCAAGATTAATATACTTAGATGTTGCTAATCTTACATTCAAAGTGAGCTATATGTCAAGACGATATCAGAAAAATATTGGTCCCTAATGTTTCCATTAGGACCAACCGATCACTTTGCACATTACAAGTCAGTATCAAAAGACCAGAATCGCCAATTGAAAATCTTAAAAGCCCATTAGCAACCATTAACCCAAACAGAACGCATCGAAGACTAATCACGAACATTCCCAATAACGTTACAAAATCGAAAACGAAATTAAAAACACATAGTGTTCGGGAGGGGTGAAGGGGGATGAAAACGCGTAAGTTCCGTTTTCCGCGGCATTGGGTACAATTTGAAATATTTTACTGCTGTTGTAACGACTCGATGGTACTGTGAGGGCCACTTATATATCTCTTTTATCTTTTGTTGGCTCGCCCCTCGCCCTCGGAGGATAAGTTTCCAAAAAGGGGATGTTTTTTAAACGGGGTGTAATACAGTGGACTGTGGACAGTTTCGGGATTCGATTGTAGTTGTAAGATGATGGGAATGATGATTGTGGGAACTTCTGTGGCAATCTGTGTTTGTTTTCCGTATTCAAGAAGTTTTTGTTGAATAATTTTTTGTGGGAAATGAAAAATATTATCTTCAAATCAATATTATTGTTCACCATAACCACTTAGAACTAAAATATAGCTAAAAAAACATTTAATAATACCGTCGATTATAATTTACCCCACTACGTCGTACAAAACAAGACATTCTAACAAGAATCCAATAACTTTAAGAACACACCCATACATTCTAACTATTTTAACACCGAAGCAGTCACCATATACCAAGATGTCCGCCGTACATAACAACCGAACAGCGACATAAAGCTAATCCTACAACTGCATAAATCTTAGTGGTAAGATGGCTAAATCAACTTGGTATCTCGACTCGGATCTCTGTAGGATGCTGGTTTATTATGCCGTCTTGCCCGTACCTACAACTGTTTTGATTCGCCTTCTCTCTTTTGTTTTAGCTGTGGACTATTTTAAGGGAGTATCATTGTGTGTTGATGAGTTTGTGGGCTTCTAGAATCTGGTTACAATAGTTTTTTATTTTCTAAACGTCTTGATAACCAATAAAGTAACATATTGCTTCTGTCTGGGGTACCCACAACTTAGGTATTTTAAGCTACGTAATGGATTTTTATGCAGATTTCACCATTATTTGGAGCGTGTTTTTCGAAAGGTTTTTGTGCATTTTATAAATAGAGTTATAAAGACGAAGATAATTTTATTTTGCAAACATGTGTAAGAGTAAATGATGACAAAAAACATATTGACAGGTTCAGCCATATTTTATTACGTAGGCATGTAAAAGATTATAGTAGTACTCAACTTATGTCTTCTTTTTTCTCCCACACAAACCTTGCCACCTTGTTTCATCCCCTAAGGGTTTTTTGGCGTGGGAAATCATCAAATAACTTCCCCCGGTCTGGGCGGAGCGGGGGGGAGTGTCAGACTTGTACTGACTAAAACCCACCCATGTTCCTTCTATATAACCTTTACGTTCCGGGGCCGGTGTATTTTTCTATCGACAGGTTCAGTGAGAACTTAAATCTAGCACGAACATTTTAGGTTTATCATCTCGCTATTATTTCCGTAAAAAGCAGAAACGAGCAGCAGAAAGAGAGTGTCTTATGAACGACTGTTTCGTAGAGGTTATGTCTTTAACCTTTCTTTATCATAAATAATCTGATTATGTCTACTGTTGAGTAAACGGTAGGCTGATAATACCTTAAATCATTACCTTATTAGCGAAATAGTTAGATAAAGTCACTGTTACAAAGCCATACCTTAATATCATCGTGACATTCAAATGTTAATTCGTGTATTTATTTTCTACACATCTTAAAACCTTCAAATGTGTACTTAAAGCAATAGTATTAAAATAGACACCTTTCACCCGTATTATCTCCATCGTCCATCATACCCGGTGCTCAACTATTAAACGTGCATTTGTTCACATTATTAACATGTCGTAATGTTACTTTATTGCACACAACTGGTTTCCACAGTGTGTTCCTTATTTTACTGCTAATATATTCATTATAACGTATGTCTTTCCCATCGTATTAAAAAGCATTATATAAATAACTAAACAAAACGGGGTCTAGTCCTCTTCGAATAACTTACGTAGGGTCGAACAATAATTCAGACAAAAAAGAAAATATGACTACACGTTTTTTTTTATTTTCGGTAACGTCTTGATTAAGTATGGACCACCTGCCTGGACCTTCCTTTGGGACTCAATAAATAAGTCCAGGAATATATTAATGGCGGCATAAAGATTATGTTGAAATTCAAGTGTGCCCTCTATGGCCGTTTATTTGTAATAAATCGGACGGATTGCTTCAAAAGCTTTGTTTCTACCGAATAGTATGTTTAAAAATGACTTTTTTTTTGTTGGAAATATACCTTTTTTGTGAAATAAAGATATTGTAAAGTTGTCAAGCAAGTTATTCCAATATTTTGCCGATTGAGTCATCGTTGGAATTTTTGTGACGAAGTTAGTATGTTTATCTTCATGTGAATAAAAGATGATTTAAAATAGTCATTAATGAAGAAAATGGGCTCGCTGAGCTTAAAAAGGTTTGCGTGAAAATAAAATATTATATTTGAAGATGATGAGACTCTTGGATTTATGTATTCATTTCAATGTTTCATCATGCTATTGTTTTCAAGGCAATTTTAAAATCTTATCACGGTCACAAATAATATTTTCAGTCATTATATTTTCGTTGCCATTTCGTCCATTATACTTACGTACATTTTATTTAAGGTGTGTTTATACTATTGAGTTCAAAGAGCTCATAAAATAACATGTATTTTTAAACGTTTTTTGTTTACCTTCTGCTTTAAAGTAAACCATTTCTCCGCAACAAAAAAAGATTCGAAATTCCATTCCACTTTGTCGGCCGTAACAAAAGGAATGCGAATCCATAATGAACGTACAGAATTGCATTTCACACACAAAAAAAGATAGCTATTTTCGCTACATTGTGGTCCACATTTATATCACATTGAAAACTCAATACACTTCAGGTAAATAGCGGTAGGGTCTTCCCTTCGCATTTAAATCATCCTAGACACATTTCTGCTTTATATCTAATCGCAAATTTATTGTTCTGGGGCACGGAGTGCTACGAATTAACAATGAACAAACTATTATTACATATCGAGATATATTCGCGTGGTAAATCATGGCGGCCATTGTGTGAGGGAACATGAGCACTTTTATGGGTACCGTGAGTGGTAATGAAGCGGTTTCCACTACCACATAATGGTTTGAATGTCGCGTAAATTGATTTTTATATTTTGTTTGACGTTAATGATTGACATGAGAGTTCGTTCCGCGATGAGAATCATTCTTCTTGAAGCTTTTACGACGTGAATGACGTGTTCAACGATAAATTTACGGTGTTGTGGGATATTTGGGCAATTTTATGAGTCATTTGGTGGATACTAAATGTCCATATGTTGTATAATGGATTTAAGTCGCTGGAGGTGAACTGCTACTGTATTTAGAAATCATCTTGGATTTGTTTTTGGGATTTTATTGAATTGAAAATTGATTTATAGACAATTTGTGGTCCATCTTTACTAATAGTCGTTATTAAGACTGATTATTCAAAATAAAACAGCTGCCAAACCTACATTTATTTTTATTTCACTTAAGCCTACAGGAGGTCTGCGTCATGCTGTGATATTTACTCCAATTCCCAATAATTTGTCTTTAATTAATTCAAGTACGGGAAATTGTCTCTTATAAAATACTCTATGGCAAAATACCATGCGTTGTTTAAACTAAAAGCATCGGTTTTATTTACAGAATTGATTGATTACACTTGATCTGTTATTTTGTTGTTTTTTTTAACATAATTATTTATTGATACTGTCAAACGTATGAAACATAGTTAGCTATAAAATTTAGCAATAAACGTTAGCTATAAAATCTCGCCTAGCTCAAACAAATCAAATTTTGTAAGAATGTACATAATTATGTGAGCACAAATAAATTTTAGTTATAAATAATATGACAGCAAACCTGAACTTGTAAATTGTTTTTACGAAAGCCACCATTAAGTAAAAGAAAGGCATTATTCTTTGTCTTTATTTAATTGTAATTTACAATCAAATAAAGATAAAGAAGAATGCCTTTCTTTCTTACAATTCGAAAAACATTGAATTAACTAGAAAAGGTTTCCGTCGGAACCATGAATAGCTCCAACGGATATTATTTTTTCAACAACAGATAAAGCAAAATATATCATATTTTTCAAGGCTTTCATGCAACAGAAACAGAGCCGTAAGAATGCCCAATGATCTTTTTTGTATTCCCTACATTTTAAATTAAGAAACATGCAACATTGTAGCCTTTCCGTTCCGTGCGAGCGTAGCGTCCTCCACGAAGGCTTCGCGGGCAAAACATCAGTCTTACGGCGGGCGGCGCCCAAACCTATCCGAGCACTGCCATTGGCCCGCCATTCCCCGCCCAGAAACACCTACAATTATATTTATAATGCACACGCTGAAATAATTTACATTTCAGCTGAATTTGCTACCATTGGGGGTAATTGAAAATTTGTAGTATTGACCCTACATGGCCTACGATGGGATTGGAAAGTTTAAGTGATTAGTTTTGCGAGTTCCCCCATTATTTTCGGGGACTTTTTTCGTTTCTGTATGCGACTTTAATAGGGTATTTTATTTTATCGAAATTAAGGTTTATGGAAGGTGAAACAGATTTCGAAGAGCTTGAATTTGTTCGTGAATTGGAATGGTTTGGTCTGTCTTCCAATACGATTGGTTGCAGTGAGTAAACTTTCTCTAATAAGAATTATAACTAGAATTAAAACTTAAATAATCTGAAATCTTCGTTTTTAGGGTTCCGTACTACAAAAATAATAGAAAAGCAACCCCCTGTAGGATCACTCTGTTGTCAGACTGTCTGTCTGTCTACCAAGACCCTTTATTTCGGGAAAAGGTAGAAGTCTGGAGTTGAAATTAAAAACCATATACTCAAGTCTGTGGTCACTTGAAGGTGTAAAAACACTTGCACTCTAAGTCTACACATTCAAAAGATATGACTGTTTAAATGGAACCAACGCTGCCGTGCAGGCCCTAAAGTGCAGTATGAGGAAAAAAGCGGTTTCGAGAAAACCGCGAAAATCTTTTTAACACTGTTTTTTTTTAGATTATTTATGAGTATAGTGCATATTTTTGTTGTTACGAGGACTAAGTGACAACAAAGATGGTATTTACAAAAACAAATATTAGTTTTGTTAATTAGATTTTAATTAAAATCGGTTTTTCTAAAATCTTAGCTTTTACTGCACGCAAAAAGTTACACATATGCAGATTAAAATGCGGTAAAAATACTTGATACTACAAAAAATTTGAGTTTTTTGCTACTTTGCAGACTAACTTGCAGCATAAGACTTTCTTTACTGTATTTTAATTTGTATCTTGAACTAATTGCACATGTAGTATATAACAATTGCTTCCAATTTACGGGTATGTTTAGGTAGGAATTTACAGAAAAAAGTACCTACATTATGTATAGAATTTGCCGTTTATTTTATAATATTATAAGGTAATTGTAAATTAAATTAAAGGTGCACACATTTCAATAAAAATAAATGGTATAAACCTTTTCGGTTTCGCAAGACACATGAGATCTTTCCTTTAAATGACACATTTATTAGTTTTATATAAATGTGCCATTTAATTGAAAGATTTTGATTTGTGATTTTCTTTCATCTTGATCTTTGATTAAAGATTGTTCCAAGTTGTGGTGGAATACTTCAATATAATTTTGAAGCAGCTATGTAACTCACTTTTAATAACTCCGATCAAATAAGTTATCAGGCAGCAGTTTTCCTTGCCGGATTGCCTCCGTGGGATCTGGAGGCGATAGTGCCTGCTTGAGTGGCGCGCGGAGGCACTACACCGGGGGGAAACTCCACTGCCGCGGTAAATTGCCGCTCAGCGGACAGACCTCAGGTGCGATCTCATGGTGGCATGGAGAGAGCGACTGTCGCAACCCAGGGCACTCCACAATAGTGGCGGTTAGTCCCCTCTTTGAGGACTGGCTGGAGAGGCGTCATGGCGCCCTCACCTACCGCCTGACGCAGGTTCTCACCGGACACGGAAGTTTCGGGAGGTTCCTGCACATAATCGGGTGGGAAGACATGTCGACGGCGCGTTCGTGTTTTACGAGCGCCTCAAAGTGATGTCAGCAAAGCAGAGAGGCTTGCCAAGTCCCCGCCTGCCGTGGTTGCAGGTTGTTCGAAAGAAATACCGCGGCCCCGGAAAGTAGAGGGCAATAGAAGGAACATGGGTGGGTTTTAGTCAGTACAAGTCTGACACTCTCCCCCGCTCCACCCAGAGATCAAATCATCAAATAACTTCCCCGCGGCAGTTATTTGATGCTTCGATTTTCTATCTTTGATGATCGCTTCAATCTGTGAGAGTAACGTAGCGTTTCTTTTTGGTCTTAATATTAGTCTTGGTATTGTATGATGTATGAACTAAACCCTTTAAGAAAAAGTCCTCTGGATTACCAGTCCATAGACCAGTAATCAGCAATCTATCCAAGATTGCCGTTTATCCTCATTTGAACTAAAAAAACACAGTTTTTTGCAGAGATTGTGACACGGTGGTCTTATAAAATATTTGTCTAGGTTCTTTTTTTAACTTTTTACTATATTTTGTATGTTTCTGTTTTTTTTTTTAATATTCGTTTATTAGTATTCGTTTTCCGACTGCTTGCGTATGATCTGATAAACTACTTTCTAATGAAGGAGGAGTATATTTTTTATCTGCTACAGAGTCGTCAAAATCTCGAAAAACTGGTGTTTTAGCTAATAGTGTCACGTTCTGAAAAATATCTGTTGATTTTGGCAAAACCTCAGAACATAATAAATCTTCTGATATCACAAGATCATTGAATGAATGTTCAGAAGCTATTGCAGTCGTAGCTAAATCCGTTAGACCAGACTGAGGGAGAGCCTCAACAAGCCTTCGCTGTCTACACTGACGCGGCGCAGACGTCTTCCGCCCTCGGCAGTAATTGACACACAAACACGATATATTGAGCGAGAGAGATAGCTACAAATTCTGACTAGAACGCAGTAAAATATGACCTTTACTGCAGCGAAATTAGTAAAATCGTTCAAGTTACCAATTATAATGCAGTAACAGAGTGTCATACTGCGTTTTAATTAGCATATAACTTATTTTCATCTTTTGAAAAATACCGACTATACTGCAGTAAATAATGAACATACTGCAGTTTATATAGTTAGTCCATATGAAATAAACTATTGATCAAGCATGCAGTATTAACACTGTTGGTACAAAAACTACTTACTGCGTTTTAATTTATACCCCACAATATTTTTTTGGGTGTAGAATACAGTTTTTTTGTGGTAATTTAGATATTTACTGCGTTTAACTTGGCAAAGTGACTGATCGTGGTAGACGTAACAGCTATTACTGTATTTTAGTTGGTATTGTAATATATTTAGACATGCAAAATTAAGTTACTGCTATCACAAATTTGATTTTTAAACCGTTTAAAGCATCCTAACAAAAATCTGATTAGATCTACATGTTCCTTATAACGTATGCATTAAGGTTCAATATTCAACAAAAAAATGACAAAAAGCATGTTACTGCGTTTTAGGGTCTGTACGGCTAATTCATCCTCACAAACATATATTAGTAGGATCACTACCATGGTGGTAAAATGCCAAGGCAAGGAAATATTGTGTTGGTGATAAATGATGTTTATTTTGCAAGTAGGTTTTCACAAACACTTTTACACGTAATTTTTTTTTAAAACTAGATGAGGCCGGTGTTTCGTACCCGACTACACTGAGAAGAAACAGCCGAAACAAACTCAGAGGTCATAGTCTCTTTTAAAGTCCAGACAAAATAATCTTGGTCAACTTACATGAGGACGATGCAGATAGTGTCTGAAATGGTCTTTTTAAGAAAGCACCACACAGATTGAGTGGACCTGTCCAGTCAGTGCATAATCTTTCACTGAAGAATCCTTATAAGTCGAACCCATAATCAGCGCTGGGCTCTGGACCAAGATATGATGACACAAAATTAAAATAAATACAATACGTTTAAATAATGTAACCCAATGACAACATATTTAAATGTGATAATTAAACGATAAGAATAAATTGATGGTCATTTATGAAGCTCTGTTTTATTTGTAATTATGTAGCTTGATATTAATCTATCCATATTAATATGATATTATATTTTTTAAATTATGACTTCCTGGTGATTTTAGAAACAGTGTTAATTTAAAGTGGTTCAGGTGATTATTTTCTTAATTAAATATTAAGGTTTATGAGTTTTTAGCTTTTTCCCGCGGCTTCGTTAAATTTGGGGTAACAACACAGTTCTTCTTTCCTGATTTGCAGGTGCCGGCTACTTATAGTTTTTGCCCTTGTGCCTTATTTATTGTAATAGTAAAACTAGGTTTTCCTTTTTATTCCCTCTTTCTCCCAATTTCAAACTTGAAAAAAAATAGCCTTTTTCCGTCTGCAGGGTCCCAACAATCATTCACTGAAATTCCAAAATGTACCAAAATTCATCAAAATCGGTTAGGTCATTTAGGCGTGAAGACGTAACAAACAAACTAACATTCGCTTTTATATTATTGGTAAGGATTTCTTCAATTCAACAAAATATTCAAAATTCTTTATGAGGGCCAGTTTCTAAAAAGTTGGTTGAAAAATATTTATAGATTATGATAATTTTCATTTTCAGTAGCTATGTAGTTATTTACTTATACTTTGTACCTGAATGTAAAACAGGTAAACATATTATATAACAAGCACAGGTGAACTAGTTAATTAAAAGCTGATCCCGAAAATTCACCTCTTTTCTATCAAGTTCAATAAACAATTTCAATCTTTCTACCACTTTCTTTCTCCATCGTGTGGTTAGTGACTAACCTAGTGTCAGCGTTTCTGTTTCTGTGCCACCCAATTGGTTTTGACTTGGCTAACCAACCGTCGAGAAATATCTCCCAGGCTTGCTGGTTTTCTCACGATGTTTTCCTCACTAAAGCCTAAAATAATAACTAACTTATTATTTTAACATTTTAATTTTAATCATATTGAGTTGATTGAATGTGTATGTGGTATCCTACTAATAATATAAATGTAAATGTTTGTGAGGATGTATGGATGTTTGTTACTCTTTCGCGTCAAAACAGCTGAACGGATCTTGATGAAATTTGACACAGAGGTAGATTACGGTCTGAAATAACTCATAGGATACTTTTTCTTTCTAGTATTGTTTAGCTAGTAATATTTTATCAGTTTAAAGTTTTTATAGGTCTATGCCACTCGAAATAAAGTTTATTCATTCGTAATAATACAACACGCACATGAATTCGAAAAATCAGAGGTTCGAACTCGGGAACTATAGCTCGGCAGTCCGACGATCACACCACTAGGCTATAACAGCTACTCATTTATCTGGATGACATAATTAAATTCGATAAAACCAAACAAATACAATGCATAAATGACAGCACAGTTAGCGCAGTCGATTGCTTAGCCACAATCGACTGCGTCGCGGGTTCGAACCCCGCACGGAACAAATATTTGTTTGATCTATAGGTAGTTGTTCTGGGTCTGGCTGTCTGTAAACGCACCCACGATACCGGAGAAATTCCTAGTATGAGTTACGCTTTAAAAAAAAAAACAAATAACCCCTTAATTACACAGTTACAACACAAAATGATACGCAAAAGTAACTCCTGATACTAGTCCCATTAATTGGCAAGCTTCGCCAGCATATTAGATACAAAAGCAATAATAAAGAGAAACAAAAAGAAAACACGTACATTTTCAGTAGGCGAGGCTTAATTAAGAAAAGATAATCCAATAACTTCGAAGGCAGTACTAGGTATAAGACCGGTTGAAATGCCAGAGACTCGATAAAAACAACATTCAATACTAATAAACCACTTGAGGTTTAATTGGCCCCACGATATAGATTTTAATTGGTCGTAAATCGAGGACCGCCCCTTAATAGCCACTGTTTATACGTGCGGCGCACAAATCTTTGGGTTAAAGCTGTGTGTACACTTATGGTGTGTTGGAAGTGTTTCAGCTTGCCAATACTTATGTGTTTCAGGTTGAATTGTGTCTTCCTAAGCCAGCAGTGACTATATTAAAAGGTCCTAAATTAGTCTGCTATGCATTAGAATTTAAAGTCTATTAAAGTGTACTTTATGGCTTAATTTAGTGTAAGTACTATTATATAAGTTCTGATTAAGTTTGTGGTCTAATTGATGTACCTAAGCTTTTTATTTATAAGTTTGATTAAATTGCTTGGTAAATATTGTTGCTTGTATCTTCTAATTTACTGAAACTTCGAGGTGGATGTAAATGTTAATGTTATTGATCTGACGTCATCATTGAACTAAGTTAGTACCTAATATTATTTATTCTGTGACTGAACACTAACTAAAAAAAATTATGATCTTAAAACAAATAATGGTAGGTATAATCTAGGATTAAGGAGATGCTTGGTATATTTAGAATAACCCAAAGATCGCAATCTCTGGGTCTTTTTCGGGTCGGAAATCATAGAATTTATAATAAATTCCCGTATAAATTATATCTAATTTATAAATATAAAATTATAATAATATTTCCCCCTCTGGGCGGAGTGGAAGGGAGTGTCAGACTTTCGCAGTATCTCTTTCGAACAACCTGCAACACCGGTAGGCAGTGGCCCTCGCAGGCCCATCTGAATAAAACTAATCTGAAAAAAATTACTTAAGTATGGAATATCAAAAATTCATACACTAAAAGGATGACAGTTTGCACGATAGTTTGTCATCTTTGTTTACCGAACAAACGTGGTTCCGTCCGTTCCGGGTCAAATTCCTTTATCTCGGAGACGCGTGGGTTAAAATTAAAACCGTATGATCAAATCTGTGGTCCCTTAGTGCAATGCAAAAATCAATTCTAAGTTTAATCTCTAAGGGTGGATTTCACCGATTTTGTAACATGATCTCGATTAAGGTCGTTTTCGTGATCTAAAGATCAAACACTTTTTACGTTTCCATGGCAAAAGATCATTAAAATCAAACACTTTTTACGTTTCCATGGCAAAGAACTCAAAGATCGCAATTTTTTCACAAAAACGTAGTGCGTTTAGCTTTTGCAACAGCGGAAAGCCCTACCTGCCCTACCTACTGCGAATATTATTCTCGAAATCGCCAGAATATCAAAATGCAATTAATTGTCAAACCTGTATTTATAGTTGTGTCATTGTGTTACTTGCTTTTTTCTATTCCTATAAATAACTAAAGTAATGGTGTTAAATGAAAAAGGGAATCGGCATCCGCAAATGGCAACAATTAGACACTTTAAAGTTAGTGAATCAGTATTTTAAAGATGTTGAATATTGCGGATTTGAAGAAGATTTCACATGAATCATCGTAATATAATCAAACGATGTGATGCGCCTTATACTTTATATTAATTTGGATGTGGATTAAAAATAAAGTGCTTATTTAAATAAATAGCGTATATTCTTCAGACTACCTATTTAGTTTTCAGTCACCTAGTAGTACAACGAAGAAGCCTAGAAGTTTGTTTTAAAGTTAATGGATGGAGCTGTTTGTAGACCTGTGAATGCACATTTCGTATGAAAAAGGATAAACACGTTCCCATTTCGGAATAAAAATAACTTTATTTAAGAAAATCTTTAACTACACATGAGATAAGTACACATAACATATTGTTTTGAGGAAGTCAGCTTGGTGAACCAATTTTGTGAGTTCACACTCGTATTTGCCAGTTAAATTAGATATTCATCACATCATCATCATATCAGCCTTAGGACCTCTACTGCTGGCACTATTTTATCGTTGATAGACTCCAGTACAGGCAGAAGTGTTGGTTTTGTGAAATCCAAATCATGTTATAAATTCCCGAGCATCAAGGTTGATAAAATATTCCATTCTCTCGTTTATCGATCTTGAGCGACAAACATCCCAAAGCTCACGTGAAGACTTTTTATTTTACACAGCCAATAAAATCCATATTTTCAATAAAATATTCTTACAATAATATACAACAATTATGACAATGACAATAGGCAATTGCGAGATAAAGACAGGCTACAAAATTGTAGCTATCTCGTTCCCTCGCTGTGAACAAATCACGTGATCAGATTTATTAACTAAAGTTAGGATTGATCGCCCCGATTTGTGTCGATCAAGTCGAAAACCAAACTATGAGCTGTCAGTGTATTGACAGTGCCATCACTTTTGTAAAATATTTATTATTAAAAATATTGATATTGTTGGTATTTGGCTACGTAAAGTGGAAAAACTGTTCACGTGAACGTTGCGATGAGGATGTTGGTCGTCCAAGATTGACACGCGAGAGAAAAGAACAGTTTGTCATCCTTGACGACCAGGTATTTATTACACGATTTCATCTCACAAAACCAAGAGGTGAACCTGTATTCTGCAGACGGTAAAATAGATTCGTACAGACATGTAAGTACCAAATAATGATTCATTGTATTCAGCTGTGGACCTGGCGTAAGCTATTAGGTACTGTTTGTTATTTAGAAACCACAGGGTGGCCTTTATTAGTTGAAATGTGCTCCACGTTTCTATGCAATTAGGTGATATTAGTGATGTCTGCCGATTTGCATGGATTCCGCTGCATATAGAATTATATGTAAAGAGTCAGAGCTGTAAGGCTTCATTCCAGCCATTGGTATTTTGCCTGGATGAGGAACTAAACAGTTAATAACAATAAATCAGTAACGGTCCATTATTTACTAACAACAAAAACATTTTAGTATTTCAAATTAATATAAATATATATTTTCAGAACAGCAGGAATAGTAGCATCAAACTACAGACTGGCTTCGATTGGCATTCAAGGAAACTAACAAAATGTAGGTGTACTGATAAATAAGTTCACTTTAGCCTAACTCATAGTCATTGGGAACAACCGGTGTGATATAATTATACCTACATAAATCATTTGTTATTAAAGATTCTCTTTGTAAAAGTGGTTTTTATTCCTATCTGATTGTGTTTTCCTTGTCCAATGAAATGTGCATTCACAGATTAAAAACAACTTCTTCTATTAAATATATAACAAACTTCTTGGAGGGTTCCAAAAAGTTTGTTACCGTGACGAAAATTATTAAAATTATGACATAGAGTTAAAAGCCCCAAAACGACGATAAAGTGAATCACGTCTTTATATGGAACTAGCTTTTGCCCGCGGCTTCGCCCGCTGTAAATTTGGTAGCGCCTTATTGTTTTGTAATAGCAACGCTAAGTTTTCCTGTTTCTTCCCTCTTTCTCCCTCATCACGCACTCTTTTTTTTTAAAAAATAGCCTATGTCCGTCTCCTAGTTCCTAACTATATCTGTATCAAAATTCATCAAAATCGGTGTAACCATTAAAGCGTGAAGAGGTAACAAACAAACAAAAAAACTCACTTTCGCTTTTATAATATTAGTAAGGATGTTATTAGTAGCAGCGTATAGTAGGTAGGTATTTTAATGTAATTATACGATTTCGATGAGGCTCGGGTCCTTGAGACACTAAATGGAATAAATCAATTTAAAAAGTCCGTCATTTATACTTTTTTGCGTATACGGTCGGAAGTTAGTTCAACAATGTATCAATAGATGGCGGGGAACTCTCTACAATATTCTGAAGAAAATACACTTTGTTTTAAGCTTTTTATTTAAACATTTGCATTAAAAATATAACAATTATTAATAAAACAAGAGCCATTACATCGTTTGATTAGATTACTTTCATGTTCTACATTTTTCGTAGTTCTATCACTGCTCAGGATAGAGCAACCACATATGACCCGTCTCCAAGTTTGCGGTCTTCTGTAGTTCGAATCATTCGCTAGAAACTGTCTCAAATAGCCTTTTTGATATTGCAGGCGCTCTGTTTTGCGCGCGTTTTCTTTCTATCCGGCCCAGCATTACACGTTTTTTCAGACACGCACACATAATAATATGTCTGAAAAATCAGAAAATACGCTCCTGTCGATTGAGGAAAGCAGTTTGGTGATGTTGTTCTCGTGGACGAGTTGGACGAGATGCTCCCATTACGGTCATATCTCGGTCCATGGATTACGTATCAGCTTTCACAAACACCACATCTCAAAAACATCCATTTTTCTGCTTTCACGACTTTTGTTGCACCACATTACAGAGCCAAAAAAGAAATATTGAGAACACCAGTACACGGACCAATAATCCGTCGCGTCTTCCAAATTTTTCCCAGGTTGGACATTGCACTTTTAGCCATACCAGTACGACAGCGAATTGCCTCAAGGCTGCACTCACAAATAAACAGAGTTGCACGAGCTCACAACCGATGAACTCATAACCGACCAGAAGATTTGAGCTTGGAAGAAGTACGTTGTTTATGCGAAATTTTCTTCAGACGTACAGCACCCGCTTTTTGTTCAATCACTTCAAAATTTGGTTCTCCTAAGGTACGCTACGCACAGCGTCCCATATCCACCGGTCAACGACATACCTTTTGCGTAAAGAAATAGGAAAAGCTTGCAGCACATCGCGAAACGAAATAAAAAATTGACACAATGATATAAACAATTTTGACACAGTATAAGTCTGGACAGTAAGAAAACTAGGCCTAGTTGTAGAAATAAATACCTACGCTCCACTGCAGCTTTAGCGTTGTCACTCTAAATGTTTTTGAAACTGAACTACTTTTAATATCATATCGGATTCTGTGTTCTGTAGTGATAAAAAAATCGAGTTGTTATTTGAACTCGATTTTTTTATCACGTTAAAAACGTAGTTAAAAAATAAAATTTAAGTAAGCAATCTCATGGCTTCGGTTAATACTAGTAAAAAAAGATCGTTTATAACACGGATCAGTTTAATATTAATACAAAACAACTTGTGAGCTTTATCACTATAGCGTAACCTTTTACATTTTTGGCGTGAGCCGCGGATAGATGAAAACGTGTCCTTCGGTATTTGCCGGAAGGGCGTGCAGTGGACGCCGCAAGCGACGCGCGGCATATGTGATGCTAATATTTGTGTAATTGGCAAGTGTATAAGTCCAATACTACGTAATTTTTATTTTTTAAGATATTTTAATACAGAAGCTGTTGGTGACCTTTTTAATAAATAAATAAATAAATAAATATTTATCTTGTTCATGTTATTTTCATATGGTTATTGTTTATTTAAGAGCGTGTAAGTATTAGAAGGGCGTGCATCAGGCATAAGAGAATTCTAATATAGAGCCAAGGTAATCCTTTTCTAATTTAAATCGCATAGTACTGGGTTTTAACCCGAAAATGATAGCAATTAAAAAACCACTACATTAAAAAAAGAAATATCTTTATATTACACAGTAACAAATTTTTTACTAAAAATATTTTCGTCTGCTACGACATGTTCGGAATACTTTATTATTAAATGTTATACTTTAATGAATTCTCATTCTTATGAATATCTTCTTCAAATAAACTATTAGGATACAAGGAAAGGGTACTATAAAACCGATATTGTCTTATTTATGCATTATGATTATGGAGTAAATGCAACCACTCGTCTTGACGCGGCACTCACGACTGACAGCACAGCGATGTCCGCTTAGAGGTCTCGTATTCGCGTGTTAGTGTGAGTGTGCCGTTTCGAACGTTTGTACGTAGTTTCCGTACTGTCCATATTTTTACTGTGATTTTGATAACTTGCAACGTTTTGAAATGCTGACATGTTTCGTTTTATAGACGCAGTAAGTCGCTTTGGTATGTTGCAAATTCTAAACGTTTTTCGTTTTTGTGACAACTATTACGCTGTTTGTCCTCGGAAACTTCATTCTAGAGAACGAAATTCGAAATTCGAAAGGTGAAATCAGTTTTCAGATGTTTTATTTCAACCCGTCCCACCATGCTATCATTGGTTCTGGTGAAACCAATCAAGCACTTCGATGTGATTGTGAAGACCCTCAAGGTGGTACCGAGCTCTCAATGGTGCTGGTGGAGCCTATAAAGCGCAAGAAGGTGTGTTATATTATGTGATCTCGATCTCAATAAATTGGTGAAATCGGCCCTTAGTTTGCGTAAACTTAGAGATTAAACTTAGAATTGATTTTGTTAAAAGATACGGCAATTTATGTCACAAGATACGATGTACGAAACCCTCGATGCGAGAGTCCGACTCGCACTTTGCTGGTTTTAGATACGTATGAGACTTTTTCTAGAGGCTAATTAGATATTGTACGGGTATTTTGAACAAAAAACCGCCTATGTCTGACAGGACCATACGAAAAGCAAACAAATAAGTGTACAACATCTCTTACACAAAGATTTTTCCACATTCACCAGATATATGGTGGACGCAGAAGCTGATATCTTGCGCATTCGTCTTCCATTGCTTTAATGGACTTATCAGGTAAGTATTTCATCGGATAATGATGTTATATTCGTCCCACAATGTTTATTTATATACCTCATTTGCGACTTCTGTTCTGTATGAGGACCTTAACCTGATTCATACTATATACTTCGAGAAACGTATAGTAACTAATGACTTTATTTATAATAAAGGAAGTGACGAATAAATTTCGCATAAGTGGGGATTTTCAAACCGACAGTACAAGTTTGTTTTATTTTTTGTAATCGACAGTCTTTAATGAAGGCTCCAATACCTAAGTTAATGAAGTCATCTACAAAAATCTTAATAACACTCTTACTACTTAGTAACAAATCCTATCTGCCTCACGTACTAGCTTGTCAAGTTGTAAGCATTCTTTTTTTTTAGCGGATGAGAAATTATCAAATAACTTCTCCCGCTTTGGGTGGAGCGGGAGGGACTGACTAAAACCAACCCATGTTCCGTCTATTGCCCTTTACGTTCCGGGGTCGCGGTATCTCTTTCGAACAAGCCGCAACCAAGGAAAGACCCGCAACCCCAGTAGGACCCGCAACTCCGGAAAGACCGCAAACCCAGCAGGACCCGCAACCCCGGCAGGGTAGTAAGCATTCTTGTGTAAAAATGGATAATGTTCGGGATTACGATTTTTGTATGACTTTATTCCCAATGTCGTTAAGCACCTCGCTGTTCATGCATGAGGTTGTAGGTTCAAATACGGGCTAGTAACAATGTGACCTTTTTAATTCATCTGTACTTTTTAAAGTTCAGTAAGAAAAACCTGGACGTTTTTTTTGCGGATGTTTAATCATCAAATAACTTTGGGGTATTCGGGTAGTCTCAAACTTGTACTGACTAAAACCCACATAATTATGTTCCTTCTATTGCCCTTTATGTTTAGGGGCCGCTGTATCTCTTTCGAACAACTCGAAACCCTGGCAGGCGGTGGCTCTGGCAGCCCCCTCTGGTGTGCTGACATCTCTTTGAGGCGCACGTGAAACACTAACGCGTCGTCGACACGGCAACCTGGACTTCTTATTAATATAAATCTGTAATTGCCAACCCGTCTTGAGCAGATGGTGTGACCTGGTGATTAATGCTCGTGCCTTCCCTGTATGAAAAGAGGCCTGTGTCCAGTAATAGGATAATTAAAGCCTGGTAAAATTATTTATTCCCAATGTCCACTCTATATCTTTGGTATTAAAGCAAATAACGATTTTTTGACTTTTTTATTTATTTATTCAAACTTCATGTACAATAGTGGTGTTTAGGCGGGATTAATGCCATAAGGCAGTGGCTACCAGTCAACCACAAAAGAAATGTACGTATGTTATTATTATTTGTTGTATATTATCCCATGGGACATAGAACGTGGGACAGGGGCAGAAAGATGATGATGAAAATAATCTAGTTAACCGCTCCTTAACGCGATTTTCAACAAATACAATATGGATAACTCCTTAATAATCACCACTTATAGAAAAAAAAATGTAGTTGAAGTTAGATGGATGGCTACTTACAAGACTGCGGTCGACATTAGAATTTGTGGAGAAGGTCTACTCCATAGTTTCCATAAGTAACATTTAAACTTTTAACTATAAGTAACATTTAAAGAACACAACTTCTTTTATAATGATAGACAGTTGCTCCATGTAATACTGGTATTTACTGTAGGATTTGGAAGTAAACCTGAACATTGTTTAGCACTACAAGCTCCTGCTACTCCTGGTCAACAAACATGTATAAGTAATAGTTTAGTATTTACTTCGGTTTGTAATCTTTAGAAATGAATGAATTCAAACCGTACCTCAACATTTTTGGGAAAAAGCTGGGCAGATGATGTTGAACTTCCATTATAAGTTTCCCTTGTATCGTACCAAAAAATATAACTTCCTCAATATTTTGACACGGAACAGAACATTACCCTGATTTAATGTGCTGATATGCAACAAAACACCTACAGATTGTATCTCCCTGTTCGTCCGAAAACAAAACAAGTGGATATATTCACGACTCGCCCATAAAGGGGTAGCTAGGAACGATTTAATCAACCGATAAAAATTGTCGAGAGACTTCGCTAGATGGCGGGGCAAGATAGAAGCTGGCTCCTATTTGAGGATGTATAAGTCTTTGTAGGTACGTTTGTTTTTTTATATATATGTAGATACGATATTATACGCATTGTAGGCAATAACGGCGTTATCTCCATATAAATGGCTCATCTACATAATTATCTAACGGTTGGTAGAAGATGTAACCGGAAAAAGATCAAAAATGTTGTTTGGTGATGTTTTTAAAATCAATCTTAGGGTATCGAAACAGTATGTGGAAAGGTGTTACAAGAAATAATCCTAAATACTAATATCATAAAAGCGAAAGCGCCACACCTAAGTGGCTAAACCAATTTTGATGAATTTTGATACAGAGATAGTTGGGACCCTGGAGGCGGACATTGAGAAAGAAGTTTTTTCTTCTTTTGATGCATATTTTAATGCAGTCAAAAGATATAGCCATCCATTTCGCAAGCTTGCTTTGCTTGCATGTTATATTGTAAAAATACCCTGACAATTGGTAAGGCATACTTAGAAAATTATGCTTTTAATAAATATTTAAACTACAAGTAGAAAGTACAAAAAAGATATGTACCTACATAGACGTTTTCTCTTTTTGCAGATGGGAAATCACCAAATAACTAGCTGCTAAGGAGCGGGAGTGTCAGCCTTGTACTGACTAAAACCCACCCATGTAACCCATGTTCATTATTTTGCCCTTTATGTTCCAGGACCTCAGTATCTCTTTCGAACAACCTGCAACCCCGGAGACGTTTACCCACAAATAACCTCTTTGTTGAAAGTTTTTATTCACATGTCTTCATTACATTGAAGCTGTTTCTTGGCAGATTATCGGAAGAAATAAAATACATATAGATAATTGTATCACCTGCTGATCTACACAGACATTACTCTTCCCATTAAGATAACCTGCCCCATAGGTTCAGCACCTGCTAACAACAAAAACTAAGGCAAAAACGTAAGGCGTAGACAACTGTCGATAAGAGCTGAAAAAAAACTTGATTAATACTATAATTATTCTTCTTATCTCGTCTATTTTGTTCTATAGGGTACTTAGGAGATTTTATGCGAAAAGGGCCTGTTTTGCCTCTTTTTTGATAATTTTCAAATAGAAAAAGAGTCAGACAGTCCTACCAAATGAGTTTGCCGGGATAGTATGCATATGAAACCTAAAAATAAATAGCGTGAGATGGGTATAGGTACTACAGGTGTTAATCAACCCTTCACGAAACTGTCAACTTTGCTTTGTGTGCATCAAAGTAACTATACCCAAAAAAAAACATTTGGCAACGACATCTTATAGAGGTGCAACATCACGTTTTTCGTTAGAACTCAATATTACACAAAACATACGATACAATGCAACATTTGGTTGCATCATGTGAAAAAGTTGGAACTTTGACCACCCATTAACTAGAAGGTTCACAGGTTTGATCTGGATTAAAATAAAATATCGCAATGATGAACAGATCAAGTACCTTTTGGGTTCGTTAACTCGTTACACTCTTAGTGTACCTACACGTCTACATAATGCTTAGGGTACAACTAGTGTGATGTTATATTCCTCATCAGCATTATTCACCATCCCGTATCCCTATTTATTTAGGGTCGGAGCAAAGTTAAAGTCAAAGGTTTTATTTGTTAAAGATAGGTAAGGAAGATGGAGGTAGGTGTAAAAGGTGTAAATATAAAGTAGCCGAGTGAGTGAGGAAAGTTATTTGAAGATTTCATCATCATTTTCCTGCCCTTGTTCCATTCTATTTGGGGTCGGCGCAACACGTTTTCTTCTTCCATTCACTTCCATCAGACGTCACGGCATCATTAACTCCTTTCTCTTTCATAATATCATTCCTTACACAAACCATCTTTTCTTTAGCCTTCCTCTCGCTCTTCGTCCATCAATATTCAGATCCATCACTCCTTTAGTCACATATAAGGAAAAATGTAGATATAAAGTTAACTAGATTCTAATGCCTTCAGCGATGGAGGTAACTAAGTTTAATGACAATTTCCTCCATCTTGTTAATAGAACACATGGGCCAATTACTTTTTATTAGACCCTTTAATGGCTTCATTAAAATAATTCTATTTAGTTTTCACTTCAAACTGCCATTTAGAACTCAAAAACCGGGTAAGTGTGACTCGGACCCACACACCGAGGGTTGCGAGATAAAAATAATAAAAAAAAGACTTTATTTGACCTCACGTACAAAAAAAGTTTTTTTCTTAGATTACTATGTTATTATTACATAAATCTACTTAAATAATAAATCTTTATACTTATAACTACTACTATTTAACTTTTCTTAGATTCTTTATATTTCTTTCTTGACGGCCATATCTTTTGACTGCGTAGACTTAGAGAAATGATTTTTCTACAACTTCAAGGAACCATAGACTTCAGTATATGGTTTTAATTTCAACTCTATACCTTCACGCGTTCCTGAGATAAATGGTCTTGACAGATAGACGAACAACAAGGTGATCCAATAAGGGTTCCGTTTTTTCCTTTTGAGATACGGAACCCTAAAAACAGAAGCTTAGTGATAACTTGAATGGATATTGCCTAGAGGTATTTTTAAATATCTTTTGATTGGCTGTTTAGATAAAAATAAATACAAAACCACACTTAAGGAAATAAATAGGTGTTGAAATAAATTGTCGTTTACCTTTATGTCTAGTTGTCAGCATTCGTATCTTGAAAGTGGGTCTCCATATCTGAAACAATAAATAAAAAACAATTTAAACGTGTTGTTATATTTTACAACTAAATTACCTACGTAATTTAAAAAAAAAACATGCAGTTTTTTAAACAAACAATTATTTATTTTACAAAAAAATATAAGTATTTTAAGAACAATATAAGTACGAAAATGTTTGGACTTTTTTGTTTTATTACATGCCGGCTTCTTTGAAAGGTGTAAGCTGTAAATACCATTGCGTTGGTCATAAAACCCTTCCGTTTCAAATAACCAGATAAGTACCGTTTTAATTTGTCAGAAAAATATGTCTGACAATTTTTATTTAGTTCAGTTTTGTCTTTGAAAATGAGTGTCGTTATTTGAAGTTTTCGAATGTTTGTGAATGTTGTTTTGTGAATCGTGTGTGTAATTAATTTAAGAAATAATTATTAAGTGTGATTTACGGACAATCTTCTACTATTATTTTATACCAAGTGGAAAGCTGGTGTGGTTTATGCAACAGTGCAGTTTAAACAAGAAAAACCAAGGCTATAACCTTAAATATTATCTCATCTGCCTAGATCTTAACCAACTATGTTGAGGTCGGCTTGCAGTCTTACCGGAAGCAGCTGAATACCAGCATTTTACATGGAACGACTGTCTGTCTGCCCTCCACTTAAATACAAAGACAAATTGAAAATAATGTTCTTAATTCTTACAGGTAAGAAAATTGATTTATTTTAGCCATGATCTATAATATAACTGAAATTAAAATAAAACATCATAAATCTAAAAATATAAAACAGCACCATCTATTGGCCATAGTAAAATTTACATTGACCAGATGCAAACTACTTGCTTAAAAATTTAAATGCCTGCCATCTATGGACATGCGCTCGCATTATTTGCACTCGCAGCTACCACAGTGCACTCGCTGCGCTGTTAGTATCACGAGAATACGCAAGATGCTGATAGTGTTGCAGTGATGAGTACAGAGAAGCGAGTTTGCGTTATCTACGATGCAGTATTTAATTTTTCTAGTTTCAAGCTTCATAGTGGATGTTTGTAACACGGCGGCCGAGTACTTGCCAGTCTTTTCAAATATTATAGTTAGAATTGTAAGGTTGAACTTTACCATGAAAGCTATTCTATTGAGTCATTCAAAATCAGTAAGTATCATTAAAATTTAAATAATTTAAAAGTATATAAAAAAAAACTTCAACGTTATGTAGATTACTTGAAAGATGAGGTAAAGATAACGATCAATCTTCCTAAAAGATCGGCAATTAAAAACAAATAAAACTTGTACTGTCACACCAGTCGTCAACAAAAAAGTCTACCAATAGATAACAAAATTGATGCTTTGTTTACATTGATGCAATAAAATAGTTACGACGTGTTGAATAATCGTTTCCAGTTTGAGTGACCATAAATTTGTGTATTTTTAAAGTCACGCAGTTTGGAGTCAATAAAAATTTAACGACTACGAGGGTGCACGAAACAAATTGTTACGCATTGTACAGTAGTTTGTGGCTATTTTTTGCCTTATTTGTGCGCATAGTTAATTACTGTAGCTAATAAACAAGCCAATTGGCGGTCAGAAACTTGTTCCTTGACTCAATAAAATGTTTTGGCTGTTTATTCAGCTTTTACTTAATCTTTCGAGGATCTTGCCAAGTCATGTTTGTTCTTGGAGCATTTTACTTCCTAATACCTTATTTTTCACGTATTGTAATCTTGTGACCTCATTTGACTGGTTACATAAACAACCCATTACACATTTTACTACCCTCGAGTGAGTTATGGTACTTACGCAATTCGGCACGCGCCCATAAATAGACAAACGCCAAGAAGTTATTCCTAACGTTCCTAAAAGTAATCTATCTCGAGGCCTCACCGCAATATCGGTTTCTGAACGATTAACAGAGGGCGTGCGTGCCCTTCGCTTTTACGACATACTTTTACGACGTCGTAAACTCGGCCGTATAATGCCTATAATCTTTTTCCGCGTGGCTCCGCCCTGTGCTGATAGATGGCGCTAAACACAAAACTCCAAATCACTGTCACCGAACCAAATGTTAAAGTTTTATTGTGTGTTTCGCTAATGTGGTGTGAAATTAATAGGTAATAATGCTTTTATGGGTGCTTGTGAGCTTTATAGGGGCATAAAGTCCTGGCAGGTGAATGTAGTACCCAAAGTATTTGTTTTAAGTTGACCGCAGGTGTGTTGTGCTATCGTTTGATGGCATTTATAACTTTGTGGCATTATAAAAACGAACAAGACTTGTGTTTAGATAATAGTATATACTTTTATGGCACCTTGAGCACGTTTTTATGGCCACTTTTTGCACAAGAAGTGTTGTATATTTCGTATTCTGCAAAGAAACTGTTCGAAAGGAATCTACTTACCTAGATGTTTTGTTATTTTCCTTTGTAGTGCTCAACTTTCCCTGCGCAGTCTTTTACAATTTAGGATATTGTTACATGAACTGTAAAGTTTCATGCAATAGAAAATTAAGGGATAAATTTTCCTTACGCCCATGTTCGCAGTAAATAGGCCGAGAAAGTCCCTAGGCAAATGTAGCAATTCGCAGTTTCAGCACTAGTTGTATAATTATAACAATTTCACAAATAGTTGAAAAGGACAATATCCCAAGGCAACTGCGTACTAACTGAAATAAACATAAACTCTAAGGACTGTTTTGAGCATCTAGACGTGGCGTACGGTAGGTAGGTAGGTAGGTATGGCAATACTATATCTGCGTACTTATATATACTCTAGTAGGTAAGTAGGTAGGCAGAAATTATCTAAAGGATTTTTACAACGTGTACCTACCAGAAAGGCGTTTTAGTAGAGCAGGGTGGCGTTTTCGGGGACTGTCTTGTATAAGCATTGACGTTCGAAAAGTGCTAATCATCCGTCTAGTTTGAAAAAATGATTTTTGATATTGATTTTTAGGGTTCCGTAACTCAAAAGGAATAAACGGAACCCCTATTAGATCACTTCGTTACCCGTCTGTCTGTCTGTCAAGACCTTTTGTTACGGGAACGCATGAAGGTATCGAGTTCAAAATTATAACCGAATACTCAATGCTCCCTTTGTGCTGTGAAAAAAAAAAGTGAACTCTCTCAGTCTACGCAGTCAAAAGATATGGCTGTTTATGTCGCAAGTTTGTACGGAACACTCGGTGCGCGAGTCTGCCTCGCTCTTGGCCGGTGTTTTGATTTTTTTTCAAAATTATTTCAGGTTCTAATTCAGACCACCAACATGAACATCGAACCACCATCAAAATCTCGAAAAAGAAATCTTCTAAGTATTCTATACATTTGAGTCAAGGGAGTTTCATTTTGGTGATGATTTAAAAAGGAGAAAGTAGGTACCTAATAGTCAGTTTGTTGGTCTTACTATATCAAACATTGAAATTAAATGATCACACCTACCTACTGGTACAAATCGCATCAATCAATCAATCTCACACCGTTAAGCCGTTTGAGTGTGAAAGAGTAGGTAACAAACATAGGTACACAGACATGTACAAAATTTCACCTTTTTTTTGCGGATGGGAAATCATAAAATAACTTCTCCCGATCTGAGTGGAGCCTGGAGGAGTGTCAGATTTGTACTGACTAAAACCCACCCAAGTTCCTTCTATTGCCCTTTACGTTCCGGGGCCGCGGTATCGCTTTCGCACAACCCGCAACCCAAAAAACTTTCACTTTTATATTATTAACTAGCTGGCGCCCGCGGCTTCGCCAAAGTGATATAAAAAAAACCCTATATGTTATTCCAGACTATAATCTACCTCTGTGCCAAATTTCATTAAAATCCGTTTAACCGTTTTGACGTGAAAGAGTAACAAACATCCACACATCTATCCTCACAAACATTCCCATTTATAATATTAGTAAGATTATCAGATAACTAATCTTTCTCCAATAAAAAAGCACCTTTTGGTACCGCCAATCGATAAACAAGTTCGAAAATTGGTAGATACTTCAGTATTTCAGACTGAAAATCTAGATATCCCAGGACCGTTATCTTTACCGAGGAACTGAGAAATACGTTCCGGTCATCCCATATTTTCTTTTAACTGGGTCTTAAGAGCTTTTTGACGTTTTTGTTCTGTAACTGCTAGAAAAGTTGCGTAAAGTGCCTCATATCAATAAATAGAGCCGCTTCTTGTGGCCTTCTTTAAAGGTTTCGATTCTATTTGAAAGAATTTGTGATCATAACCTACCCTTTTTTCAGATGGGACATCATCAAATAACTTCCCTCGCTCTTGGCGGAGCTGGCGGGAGTGTCAGTCTTGTACTGACTAAAACCCACCCATGTTCCTTCTACTGCCCTTTATGTCCCGGGGCCGCGGTATCTCTATCGAACAACCCACAACCCTTGCAAACGGTGGCAATGGCAGGCGCGTCTGCTTTGCTAACATATCTTTAACACAAACGCAGCGTCGATGCAGCATAGGTAACCTACTCTGGATTGACTGTACAAGATTCTGTACAATTTCATAGATAAAAACACCCTTTCTCGTGTTCTTCTCAGCAAACTTTTCACCAGCGATAAAATGGGAATTAAAAAGTAATAACTAATCCACCATTGTTGGAAATCGATCATTTCTTTTTAAATGTTGCCCCATACTACAAACATTTAATCTCACATAGGTATACAAACAGCCAGGTCTGGAACAACTATCTGTAGGTAATACAAATATTTGTTCCGTGCGGGTTTTAACCCGCAACACGCAGCGCAGCAGTCGATCGCTCAGCTAGATATTGGATTTAGAATGACTTAATTTAGTTACCAATCGTTCGTTATTATGTGGTTGACTTACTTGGTGTCCAGAGTTTCTACGGCCGGCCATGGCCTGGTTAACATGCTGTTGAGAAATATCTCACAGGCACGCTGGTTTCCTCACGATGTTTACCTCACTGAAACAAGTGATAATTACACAATACGCACTTGTATCCGATAAAGGAGCTGCGTGCCTTGGGTGCGAAGTTGAGTACTATGACTAGGTAGTTCGACGGTCATACGACTAGGCTATCACTGTTTCATCTTGTTAGTTGACAATCGTCTCGATTTAACATGCAATATCAGCAATCAAAATCAGCAAGTAGGTAAAATCTAAGATTTGAACACAGTTACCCACTCAGGCGTCCAGCCCGCACAACTAATATCCAGTCAAGCGTCCATGGCTAATAAGGTATCCAAAACCAAGGGAGCGTTGTACGTCCTGGATACTTCATTAGCCATAGCGACTACTTTTATAAAAATCGACATCTATGAAAAATCTACGGTACTGCTTGAGAGTTTTGTTAGTTGAATCGATAGCTAAAGAAATACTCAAACCAAAAAACAGATGGCAGTATAATATAGCCTTGACGAATGGTTAAAAAATATTATTCTTCAGTCGCAGTGTGTTGTTCTGTGGTGTAAGGTCAACAAGTGTTTTTAGATTATGTCGTAAGTACTTGAGTTTTATTTATTTTTTCTTAGATTATACATCAAAATAAACTAGATGATTTGTGCTTTATAATTACGTATACATAGCACAGTTTTAATTGTAAAATTGAGTCATATTTTGAATTCAAAGTATAGCTGTTTCGAAAAAAATTGTCGTTCTTCAGTACTCGATCAAATTTTAGTTCTATTTACGTTGTGTTTCAGTAAAATAATATTTAAAGAACGAGTAATAGTTCGTAATAAACATAATAATGCACTTTAAAAACGTAAATATACTGTATTCGTGGAAGATTCTTTAAAAATATCATTGTGTTCCTCAGGTTTTTTGATGTGGATAGTTCAGTATCCACGGACGTAACTACAATGGTTCAAAATAAGGGTCGGTACAAACGACAAAATATGTTTGCAATATTTTTGCTGTTTTGGATGTAATGTTTTATTCGCTTGCTTGGTGGTGTTTCATCATGCTTTTATCTCACACTTTTTGTTCTTGTGATTTAGTAATGTTGTGTTTTTTTATGATTGTCGGATTTTGCTCTATTTTTTAATTTCGCTTTACTAACATGAAGAATATGTTCTAAGATTTCTACTCACTTTATTTTCCTAGTGTGTTTTGACAATTTACTTAATTCTCATATTTAATAAAAATCACTAACTAGGTATCGGTTTACGAATTTGCGCTTATTTCCTTAGTTGTTTTTGAAAATATTGATGTCGTAATCGTAATATACCATGCGCATTACAGGCTTATTGGAAAAACACTAACAACCTTTTCTGAGATATTATTTGCGTTTTATTTAAAACCCCAACTAAAAAGCATTACTACCTTTTTTTAAGTTGCGTAAAAGTGTGTGGGAGGCCTTAGGCGGCCATATTGCTTATATTTTGCGTTCGCGAGCGAGTCGAAATCACTCCGACACATCACGTTAAAATTATAGACAGAGGTGTTTTGTTTTGATTAATTTAAGTACTTAGCGTTAACAAAACATAAACATCCATGCACCAAATGAAAGGACATTGCGTCTAGTTTGTTGTGAGATTGTTTTATTGGTAAAATATACAATATTATTGCGTTGTGGTACGAATTAATAAAATTTATATGTTTATTTTTCTCCAAATTCAAGGTTCACACCCGTTTTTAATATCTTAAATTAGATTTTTACATAATTAAATATACATAGGTTAAATGTGTGTTCTTCTATAAATTTTTCGTTGTTTTTTTCTTTACCCTAGCTATTGTAGTTATGTAGTTATGTAGGTTTTTGTCACAGCATGCGAGCGCGGTAGCGCTTGATTTAGGGCCGCGAGTATCTGGACGTTCAAGGGTATATTGGTTGCGCGGCTTGGACGTACAACGCTCCTTTGATTTTGGATACCTTATTAGCCATGGACGCTTGAGTGGTTACAGGTGAATTTTAATCATACACAGTCACATTTAAAATTAAAACTTTCCTCACGACATATACCTACTTTAGTACTTATATTACATTACATTTCTACAAGTCGTCATGATCATCATCAGACATCTTGTTACATCGCTTATCCAAATAGAATACACTGTCTACAACATAACAAATGTTGAATGATCAACTTTCTACTGAAAAATGTAGAGCAAACTTTTTTTAAATGATTAATAAATTGGAATAAGTAATGCTACTAAGGAGGCTAAATTCGTACCAGTTCTAGGCCGAATATAATTTTGATCGCCAGCGAGACGCTAAAAAGAAGAAAAAACCACCCAATCAGGTTCAAAAGAAGCATCCAACTTCGGATCAATGTCTCGTAGTGTGAACGCAACTTTATGCAGATCCTCTCGATGACTCCTCAGCACAAGTGCTATTACAATACATTCTCTCCAAACTCACGCCTATCATTCTGACATACAACTTACCGTCTAGACTAAAACTATTTCTCTATTACCCTCAATTACCTTTACTATCCGACCTCTCTGTCTAACACAAAGAAAATGAAAGGGATAAAACTAGTAGGGTGGTACACAGAATCCCTCCGATTTTCCATGCAATTGAATAAAAGACGTTACGGTGTGTCGACGTCATGGTAGGATTTTTATCGATATATCGAATCGGATGTAATCCGAGTTCGATGCCTGACTCGATTCATTCGAAAAGTTAGAAGTTTAAAATTCATAACATATCTTACTGAAAGTTTGTGTGCACTTTACACGAGTTAGTTTTTCGATGTAAACATATGTTTTCACGAGTTTATTTCGATACAAAGTGGGTGTTCTGACGTCGGTGTTCAGGGTCTTTTAAAACGGGGGTGATGTAGTCTGTATTCCCGGATTTCCTCTTTAGTGGTCATTTACCTACGTTACAGTATGCGACTGCGCTATAACAGAAACTGATACTGTTTAGCTTAAGCTTATATACTATTTTCTTTTCAGTAGATACTCAGCTGCAGATGTCTTAGGTCTTCTTTATATTTCCTGGAAGAAAAGTAGAACGGTATTCTAAGACTAAGAGTATTTCCATTCGCTCTGTAGATATTTTTCTTTTAAGGTCTTTAAACATGATCGGCGATCTAAATTTTCGCAACTATTCATTTCAGCATATCTATGCTGAATGAATACAAACTGAGGCTTACTAAGCTATTTTTAGCAACATTCAGGCATATAATTTAAAAAATATTCTACAATCAAATTAATGGTTTAAGAAAACATGATGTTGATTAAGTATGTACGTAGGTATATAACACCTACTATTCTCTACTCTATTTTCTTTTTTGTTAATACCAGCAGTTTACAGTCTCACCGGTCACATCGAAAATTCGAGAGTCATTTCTACAAATGCACGCTGGAGACCGCTTTATGCACTGGCTTACTTACTGGAAATATGTCCTGGACTTGGTCCAAAACATTGCATAGCAACACTGTTTAACTCCACAATAACCAGAAACTTATACTGAAAACTTTTGGGGCAGATTTTGTGTGTAAAAGGAATTCTTTGAGATTAAGGAAAATGTTTATGAAAATACTTCAATGTACTGAAACAGACATAAGGTGCTATATATTTGTAAAAGTAACAAACCTAAGGATTTTGTAACTATACCATTCAAAGACATATTTCTCCAACAACGCACACACTCAACCCAAAACGAACACAAATAGGACAAAACACACACACAACAATTCCGTCGAGTTGTTAAATTTCAAACTGTATCCATGTTTTCGCACACACATATCGTAAAATTTTATTAAAATTAAAACAAAAAGCAGTTGATAGCGAGTGTGTTAACGAAAGCTCCCGGGAGGTAGACGTGGCGAAATTTTCAGTAATGGCCGCCCAAACGCCCTCTGCCGTCGTTCACCGGCGGTATTTGCATTATCGCGGTATTAATACCCCGGTATATGTAACACCATGGAGTTTTTGTTGCGGTTATTGATATGGGATTATATTTTTGGGATTAAGGTAAGCTATTATCGCAAGGAAAGTGTCGTCGGGGTTAATATCAATTTCCGTAGATCATGATTGACAACACAACTTATTTGAATGAATTTTGTTAGAATCATCCATGAGGATATTATAAAGGGATATTCACTTTTGACACAAAAATGGTTGAGAATTAAACTGATGTTAACCAAAACTCTTAAAAAAAATTACATTTAGAAATCTTCAGACTTGAGTTCACTGTGTAAAAGAATTGGAACAATTTCCAAGTAATTTACGAATAGTCTTTTCACAGTTATTCTATACCTCTGTACTCACATCAAATTGATATTTCTTCTCATAGCTTTAAGGTTGCTTTACATGTAAAACAAACGTTTAGCGACGGTAAAGAATGAAATTATGAACAAAAGACAATTCAAATCGATGCCATATTTCATCATGTCTAACTGGCCAGTTAGGTCTGCAACCGATTCGACAAAGATTTCACATGGGTTTACTTGTATCTTAATAGTAGTAATCTTTTACTTCCGCGGATTCCAACGAGAATTACCATTTAGATTTATTACTTAGTTAATGCCAGCGTATGAGGATAATAGAAGATACCCATATTATTGCAAATTATGGGAGATTTTCTAAGCAATATTTAGTGTTCAAGTCAATTAAACTTGATGGAATTTGTAGTCAAATAAACGACTGAACATAAGCAAGCGGAAGGTAAGATATTTACTAAATTAAATAAGGTTTAGTCTTCTTTAACAAAAATGGCGTCTCGAATGCCCGAGGGAACATTGTTGCTGCTGTTATACCGGTGGAACAATGCATGCTTATTTTAAAAGATACAAATTAAACATTTAAGAGTAGGCAATCCTGAGAATAGTTCAAAACCTATTACATCACTAGATTTCCCGTTGCTGCCCACGTAAAGATCTAAAATGATCTTAGGAGTATTTAATATTACAATAGAAAGTATTTTTACCTTTGCCTAACGGATTTAGATGACATTTGACTCGTGAGTACCTTTGTGCCTTCTTTCATCGAAGTTCGTTTAACTGTTAAGCTATAAAAGGAAACATAGAAGACAAAATTACTTTCGCGTTTATAATGACTTCCTTTATAGAATAACTAGCTTTCGCCCGCGGCTTCGCTCGGGTTAAATTCGATATTACACACCAAGCAGACCTGCAGTTTTTGCTCTTGCGCCTGATTAATTTGTAATAGCAACGCTAAGTTTTTCATTTTCCTTCCTCTTTCTCCCTCACATCCCACTTTTTCCAAAAAAAAATATTAGCCTATGTCCGTCTCCTGGTTTCCAACTATCTCTGTACCAAAATTCATCAAAATCGGTTAAGCCATTAAAGCGTGAAGAGGTAACAAACAAACTCACTTTCGCTTTTATAATATTAGTAAGGATTAAAATCCGACCACACAAGACACGGCTGTATTACAATGATAAAATATTATATTTTCTATCGGGTCAATGCTAAAAATTATACCCTAGCCTCTCTTTATTCAACATAAGATGGAACGGAAAACGAAATATCGTTCGTAACAATATCTTACGGCTTCATACTGTATTCCGGAGCTTATCCATTCAGCCCATTTAAGTCGATCAGCCCAACAATGGATTCGGCCAGACAAAGAGAGCTAGCCTCGGAATTTTCAAGCGATTTAATTCAGCGGAAAAACCCTTACTGATATTTTTTTCCAATTAGAGAGATCCTTTGTAAGAAAGAATCGAATTAAGCGCTGATAGCCGCTTTTATGTAGGAGCCTACATATTTCTAATGTGTTTAAGTAAAAAGAGTAATAAGTTTGAGTTTTTATTGCTGACTAAAGGTTATGTTAATATAGTGTAATGTAATTATTAACAAAATTCTAATGACTTTACAGTTCAAAGACAATAAATTAATTAGAATTTTGTTAATAATTAGTTTTTGTCTGAGAACTTAAGCAAAACTATCACATATGTTTGAGTTAAACTATTAAATAGTCGTTTACGTTAATACGCAACATTTTCACAAAAGTCATTCATTTAAGAGTTTCTTCAATAAACGTCTAGGTGTAATGGCAGTTGATTATAAATACAGTTTTGTATATTCTATCAATAGCTAATCTTATTAGGTATTCATGTATACCTAACAACAGAGAGGAGGTATCTCAAACAATTAATTTCCCTAAATTTCATTAGCAACTCTTCCAATTTGCATTTAAAATGTGCGATCACGTACCTAGGTGCCTACACAAATACCTTCCACAGCAGACTAAAGAACCGTCCGAAAACGCCATTATTTTAATACCCTTATCAAAAAACAAGGCACATTACAAAATGGCCGCCATTTTCATGAGTTTGCGCGGGAAAACGCTCGTGAGCCAGCCTGGAAAATTATAACAAAAGGCATCTACCGCTATCTTTCTAATTATAGTAAATCACCTTGCTACGGGCGAGATAAGACTGTACACATTCTATTTACAAATGTCGTATGAGTTCGGGGAAAGTCGTAACTTAATACATTTCGGTTTTGCGCGAGACGTTTCCGAGATGAATAGAATAAGGACGGCGTAAGCGACGGGAAATTTGAAGGGAGTTGAGACATTTGTTCAAAGAAGGATTGGTTGTATTTAGGAGAGTGAAATGGCGTTTGTTTGCCGTATGTAGGATTGTTATACGACGTTTCGTAGTTGAGTGGTGAACTCGTTCGATGAACGGACCCTCGTCTAGTACAATCGTATCGAGAAGTATCCCATATTGTATTCCGCAGCGATAACTTTCGAGTTGGAAAAATCGGAAAACAAAATAAAACAGGTGACTTAAATGTAGTTGAGTTATTTTCCTGCAAGTTTGTGTTTGTTTGAAAGTAAAATCGTTTTTGTTAAGAAATAAGGACATAACGATGCTCTTTCAAACTTCCTTGAGCTTTTTTCTTAAGTTTAAGGAAACGTTTTAACGTAATCCGACTAAATAAGCTTGCTAAAAAGGTTCTATTAATTGACGAAACTTAGGTATAGCTTATATCTATTTTTCACACCTTGTAGCCAAGTGTGAGTCGGACTCGCGCGCCAACAGCTCCGTTCAAACTTGCGACATATACGGCCATATAAAAAATAAAAAAATCGACGCTCAAAAGGGTTGATTTTTTTCACAGCACCACGGGACACAGGCTTGAGTATATGTTAATTTCAACTTGATACTTCTACGCATTCTCGTGACAAAGGGTCCTGTCCTGACAGACAGACAGATGGAAACCAAGGTGTAAGGGTATAAGGCTATAAGGATTACGTTTTTTTTCTTTTATGTTACGAAACCTGTAAAAACCACTTATTAAAGTACAATTTTTGCAAGCATTTTTAAGCGTTTTTCTAATGCCGAATAATTAGGCAGTTTGTTTACTTTCTTTTATTTAATTTTATGTCGTGCAAAACAAAAAATGTTTTTCTCAAAGAAGGTGGAACATGAAAAGATAACCAGGAAAAGAAAATGGAAGCCGTAATGTTTTTCCTATGAACTGTCCCATTGTTCTGTACACACAGATGTAATGCAATGCACCGCACCCCCACAATTACATCCCCACCTGTGTATACGCTTGCACCCTACACACACATACAACATCAGACCAGATTAACATGATCCGCCCCGGCCCCCGCTAATGTACTAAAAGCGGACCACAGAGGAGAATGAAAGCATTCTGTCAGAGGTCTGATAGAAGTGGGATAGACAGGAGGTGGTTCCTAAAAGGTGGCTTTACTTATTCAAGTTACTTGCCTGTAATGCATCCTTATAAGTAATGGGATAGTGACTTTCTCTGTTACTTGTAAGAGATTTCTCACTAACTATTGATATTGGAAAGTTTAAACAAAGACAAAAGGTTGGTCAGTTTTAATTTGAACCAAAACTCAGAACTGGTTTAGTGCTCCAGTTTGATGTAAAGTTGAACAATTGTAAAGGAAAAAAACAGTTATTACATTAGAATAGATTTATTACTAAGTTGTAGCTGGAGTAACAAAAAAAATATATATTATGTACCGTTAGGTACCTATATATTTTTTGTAATCTTTTTTCATACTCTATTCTGGTACCAGCTTTTACGAGGGTTTGGTATATATTAAAATACTTAAATTGTAGTCTATGTTTATAATGTAAGGATATCACAAGGCTATTCGATATTTAGAAATATCTTTTAAAAGTGAAATTCAAGATGATATCATCGTAGCTGGCATGCAATGATCGCGCTAGTAGAGCACAACTAACTAAGTGTACTTTAATCGGGAATTCCACAATTCAGATATTGAATGTAGACCGAGACTTAGTCACAGCCCTTTATTTTGTAATCCATCGCAATGTACGCAGACTTGACACCCAATTTGAACTGAGTCATGCGAAATGATTGTAGTGCAATAAAATAGAGAAATAATGATCGGGACAATATCGGTAACTTGACGACTTGTTACAATTCAAATAAGGTATGCGACGGTCATACTTCTTGGTACAAATTGCTGGTCAATTTGACAGCTTAGACAGAATTAAACAACAGGACAAATGGCTGGCTGTAATTCATGTCGAATTAGTTTATGGCTAAAAGTAATATTCATGTCATAATTCGAATCCAAGTAGATTTAAAATCAATTTGAATTCAGAACTTACATCATAATTGTAACTAGCCAGTTTTAAAGTAGGTGAGTAACTTAAAGATACAAAATAATAATAATAAAAGAAGCCATTGACACTCTTAGAAGAAGAATGACCAAATAAATTTTATGTTATTCCTTATTTGAATTTTTGACGTCTAGTAGCTCGCCCGTATACTGGAATGCTCCAAACGCTGTCGGAGCCACACAAAGCGAGTGGCACAACAAAAACGAGCTGGTTAGTCGTGTTGGATAGTTAAGTGTACGAATAACGTCCTATATTGCGCCCGCGGCTCCGTACCGCCATCCACCACGTAATACGATCCAATTAAATAGCTACGAATTTATGTGTGTACACTACGCGCCCTTAGGTGTCCTTAATTTCGTTTGTTTTAATAAACAACAGAGCAATGCGAGTTAGGAACGTTTTGTAATCGATACAATGCTGTTTCAAATGGATACAGATTGGGTTGGCGTTGTTCAACGTCGAATTTATAAAATGCTTGCTGGAATTTTTGCATTTTAGGTGACAACGATTTAAAAGCCTATTGAACTCGGTTTCTAAATTGACTACAGCATCAATTGTTATCGATAGATTTCCATTATTATTTTAGTACAGCGAACTGATATAAAAAAAACCTACGCACATAACCTTTCATATTTCGTCTTTATTTCAATGAAGTTAACTCTAGCCGACAGTGCATAAAATTGCTAGGACTCTTCAAATTATTACAACCATCTCAATAGGAAAAGGACAATTCGACCGTTTCTTTCAATATTCCTGTATTTTCCCTCGGAAAACGTAATCGACCGAGGACAGTAATATTACATTTTGTTATATAATAACGATTTTCCTTGCCAATGGCAATTCGTCGTTATTGGACGTAAAGTAAGAACGAACGGTAGCTTCAGTCGAAACGAACATAGGTAATAATAATATAGTTATTGTTATACCTTCCCTTAACCTAAGCCTCGTATCAGGAGCACCGATTTCGTGCAGTCACATCAACTGTTTCGAGTTTTACGACTTCCATTGCGTGCGTACAACGGGCAGACGCGATTAAACTGCGTACTATGAGTTCAATAGATGACAATTGCAGCTATGCGGTGAATGGGCCGCCCATTCGGAGAACGAGAGGTAGGATTGTACACTCCGACCTGGCTTCTATCTGCAAAATCAATGTGGCCATTAGCAAGTTTTCGCGCAGTCGCAAAACGTTCACGGAACGCTACCGGTCAGAAGTTACAGCCACTCGGATCGACTTTCTATGCAGATGCTTCTGTTTTTAAACGACGAATAGACTTTCTTTAATAAAAATAAATCTTTATACTTTTGTTTTAATATTGATTTGTTTGAATTTAGAAGATGTTTTATGTTGTTTGTTAATTTTATCGGTCTAAATGTGTCACCTACTTGTACAACATTTTGCATAAGATGATGATACCAATAATAATAACGTACCTGTTACACATGAGACGACGTGTTCGAAGATAAAAATGCTAATACTTGTACCTACAACAGAGTATAGGAATCTCTGTTTTTTGTTTCCAAAAATATGAGGAAACTTTGTTTCCATTTCTCTGAGCACTTGAATGTATTGTGTAGTTATTTTTACTGCGTTCTGCTATTGCGTTTTTATTTATGTTCTTATTTCAAATTTCAAAAAAGGAAACAAAATTATTAATAATACCCTGTACTGCACCCATTGTATTCCAATACTTTACTGTTGTAAATCAAGTCATATTAGTACTTCTGAATAAATCAATTTTCGAATGAAGTAAGGTATTCGATTTTAAATAGCGTTTTTTATCGCAGATTACGGCTTTGTTTTAGTCCATAAGACAGTTTGAAGAAAGCGGGTGATCAATTTTATTTATATTTTTGATGTCATTCGGATAATCTAGGTCACAATATCTGTTTGACATCATTAAATCTGCATCTTATCAATTTTTTTTATTTACGCTTTTTTTTAGGGTGATAAATCATCAAATAACTTCTTTTTATGTTGGAGTGTCAGACTTGTACTGACTAAAAGCCACCCATCTTCTTCCTACTGCCGTTTATGTTCTGGGGTCGCGGTCTCTTTCGAACAACCCGCAACCCCTACAGACGGTGGCCCTGGCAAACCCTCTGTTTTGCTGACATCTCTAACGCGAACGCGCCGTCGACGCAACATTACTTACTCTGGATTGACTGTACAAGCTTCTGTATTTCATAGAATTTAAATCTTTTATATGTGATGCAACCTTTAGTACTTCAGCTTTCGAGTAACCGATGTTTTGACCAGTCTATGGTCAATTTGAGCAGTGACCAGATTAAAGAACGTCCATGGCAAAATAAACAACATGAAATTTCATTATTCATTTTTGCAGTTACAGTAGTGCTCTAATTTGGAAATTTCGAAACGTCATGATTGATTAATCATTATTATTACATACTAGCTTTGATAAGAACTGAAAAGGTTAAAATAAAAAATGTAATTTGATTCTCTCAAGAATCGTATTCATTTTAAACCTGGAGCATCAATACTTAAGTAAAAGCCTATTTGTATTAGTTTCAATTTTTTAACCTTCATCTATTTAGTTTCATATAGGGACTTTTTTCCGTTGGAATTTTAACAGTGCTAAATAATCTTACAGAACTATAAGATATTTAAAAATTTGCTAGTTGGTTGTCAAACAAGTTTTAATTTAATGCAATTTATGGCTAGAGCTTACAGTTAGTAAGCTCTAGCCATAAATTTTACCAATTTTAAATTGACTTGAATGACGTGTAAAAGGGTCTTCGACCATACAATGTAAAAATTGCATATTAAAGATAATGGGCTCTCCCTTTTCGTTTTCTTATAATTTCTCAAAATATTTACAAATGGCTTATTTACTGACTCTTTCTTGATTAGACAAATTTTCAATAGTTTTTCATGGAATGTGGAAAAAGGATTCCTTACTTATTTATCTATCAAAAAAGTCATCAAAGGTTTCTCTACAAAGGTGTTGGTGACCTTTTTCTAACTTTAACTTAAACAGGAATTACTTCTTCAAGTTTGCAGTAGGAACTCTTTAAAATAATATTTTTAGTGACATTTTTATTGAATTATTTATTGTTTTTATATTTTTCCAATTAACTATTTCTTTTTTTTATAGGGTTTTTAAATTTATTAATGTAGGACTAATTTAAACACAATGCATATTGTTAAATGAATGAATAAATATATAAGTAATAAAAAATATAACTTTCTGATTCTTACTTTCACAACGTTTTAAAGAACATAGTAGGTTTTTTATAGATAGTACCTGTACATTTGTAAGGGAGTTTCCCCGTAATTCAGGCGGGGGATGTGAACGATAAACGATGCCTCAATCGATACTGCACGACGCTCTTTGGAGCTTTCCTTTGGTGTGTTCACACTACTTTTGAGTTGATGCTTAATTTTTCATGTCGATGTTAAAGTTTCGTGGTTATGTGCAAAACAGAGTGCATGATATAATAGAATGGATTTGTTTTTACAAAAAAGTATGTGAAATGTCTAAGTAATTTTAGTTGTAGATTATAGAAATGCTGAAAACAAAACTCTGATTTAGGGCATAAAACCGGAGAAGCTGTAGATGATTACCATGATATACACCTTTCCTGTAACGAAAAATCGTAACCAAGTATCTTACCTTATTCTTGATTGGAGAAAATATTGTCATCCATTGATGGAAAAATAAATAGTTTATCATCAAGTTGTCATCCATTGATGACAATATCTGTAGAAACATAATGATAGAAACGCTCCTCTTCGAAAACACTATCACAACATTACATTCACATTAACCACGTACATTGATTGACATTGCGTTTTTCATTGTCTTTTTTCTTAAACGTAGCAAATTCACAAACACACAAAAGGTTCTTTTTGAAATAAGAACATAACTAAGTAGGTCCAAATCCAAGGAACATCCTCGCTACTCTGAGACCAAAAGCCAGACGTCCCAGTAAACCAGATTTGTCATTAAAATTATCTCTGGTTTTTTGCTCAAGTGACTTGCATTTGTCTTCAGTAAACGACCACCGAATGGTAGCAAAAAATATCCTAAACTTAGTAACACTAAGTACAATGTTGAAAGTTGGATGATTTTTCATGGGTTTAAGTATGAGAAACTCGACTGAAAAATATCCAGATGTCTTCAAAGCCGATTAGTTTAGCGACATTTTTGCCTTGGTTTAGAAAAGGACCACATCGTTCGCTTACAAAATGGGTTAGTTTTTTTTTTGATGCTGGGCTGGGTGGCAGTGGCTACCTGTTTTGAGAGATATTTAATTCATCGTTGTGGTCGATTATTCAGCTGTTAAAAGAGATTGATCGGGGTCTTATTTTTGCGTAACCTACATAAAATTATGTAAAACTAGCTTTTGCCTGCGGCTTCGCTAGCGTTTAAGTTCCCAGTTCCCCTTTCGTGATTTGCAGGTACCTGCTACTTGTAGTTTTTGCCTTAGCACCTTATTTATTTTAATAGCAAAGCTGAGTTTTCCTTTTTTTCCCTCTTTCTCCCTCATTTCTAACTTGTTTTAAAAAAATTGCCTATGTCCGTTTCCAGGGTCCCAAATATCTCTGTACCAAAATTCATCAAAATCGGTTAAGCCATGTAGGCGTGAAGTCGTAAAAAAACAAACTCACTTTCACTTTTATAATATTAGTAAGGATAACGAGCTGTGCCCAGCGGTTTCACCTGCTGATCTGCTCCTCAGTGTCGTAGCGTAATGTTATGGACGGATTGACTTCGAAATTTTGGATAAAAGAAATATGTCCTCTATTTATTTTATCCAAAATTTGAAAGTTCGTCCATATTCATGACCATGTTCGTCCATGTTCGTCCCGCATAAAAGATCATGAACATAGCAAAACTTAGCATGACTGTTTTTTTTTATTTACTTACTTACATTTATACAAAATGTGACAAATAAGAATTTAAACTAATAAAGCTAACTAACGGTAAGTCAGTGCTTGTTAATTCCCTGGCCAAAGTTACTACTTGACTTAAGTGACTATCGAAATGTCCACCATTCGGGTAGAGATTTTTGACAGAGACTATGAGCACAGAAATAAAGAACTTAGGTACTTAATTTATATCCAATAGGTAGTATCTATGTTCCTCTATGTTTTAACGTTAAAATGGCAGCAAAAATAGAAATTTTATTCCACAAAAATGTTCTTTCAAACGTAGTTTACAAACATGAGAAGACAGCATTCAGCACGATCGATGTTTTCAAGTTCAGCAATGAGACAAAGCTTCTCTGTAGAACATTTTATACTTAAGATATTACGTAGGTGTAGGTTAAGTCAAAGGTATTAATTGCTAAGAAACTTGGGTATGTAATGGTATATTATTTATACGTCAAGTAAGAAATGTGTGTCAAAAAATATAAAACCATGACTTACGAGTTTAAGCAATAAAATCTATACAATTGTTTTTACTTAATTGATTAACGTTTTCACAAACGAATATTTTGGAAGCCATAATATTCCGAAAAAGGTGTTATTTAGCCAGAAAATTGCTTTTAAATTTTACTAAGTTTTTATTTATTTTTTTGCATGTGACTGTACAGTGGTAATAATATTAACAATATCAATTCAAGAGACCTTTCTAGCAGTCATCTGTGAAATCATTGTGTCGCTTTCAATAATAAACCTAAGTATATACAAAGAAATTAAGACAAGAAACGGAGGAAATTTTCTCATTAACAAAATTGCCCGGGGTTAACGTTATTAACGGGAAATAAAAATAATGGCCAGCGTTCCGGGCAGAATGTGGATTATCTAATAAGGAACGTTAAAGATAATGTCGAGAATTTGTGCAACACAATATAAGGAAGGAAAAAAGGAAATGTGTTGAGTTCGTGTCTTATTGTGCATAATAAGTAATTCACTGTTCTGTATTGGTCTTATATTAGGATCTCCCTTTCTTCTGCTAATATTCTCTTTACTTCAATTCCTGAGAGGAAATCTTTAGTTTGTTGTAAGTAGCGAATGTTTTGGGGAGTGACAGGAAATCTAAATAAGAACAGAACAGATGCAATTGCAACCTTATTACTTCTTGTTGGTAGGTCTGAATTTTATTCTTCTTTTCTTTATCGTGCGATTAACCTGGTAGCAGAATTTTATGCCACCTATGCACCTCTGATTTAACTAAACGCGAAGGAATGTCTCTCAAAAATTTTGGTATACTTTCTATTTGCAGATGGGAAATTATCAAATAACTTCCCCCGCTCCGCCCAGAGCGGAGAGGAGTGTCAGATTTGTACTGACTAAAAACCACTCATGTTCCTTCTTTATGTTCTAAGGCCGCGGTATCTCTTTCGAATAAATAACCTGCAACCCTCGGATCTTGGTATCCTCACGATGTTTTTGTTCGCCAAAGTAAGTGATTATTATACAATACGCACATGAATTCGTAAAATCAGAGGTAAGTGGCCAGGGTTCGAACTCGAGACTATGTCTTGGCAGTGCGACAGTCACGCAACTGCACTATTATTGCTGCTTTGATTAATAAACGCAAATAATTGTCAGTAGATGACTGATAAAGGATGTCGAGTCAATTTTATAGTAGCAATTATTGCTTTTTAATTTTCATACACGAACATTCTTTTCTCTTTCTATTACTGAATGCAATTGGGTCACTTATATTTTCATCTCCAAGTTTTCTGAATTTTGTCTCCAAAACCAATGCAGTAATTGTATAGATTGTAGGTTATATAGTACCTACATTAATAAGCAAACTTTTCTTTTAGAACACACACAAGTTTGCCAGTCTACGTATTTAATGTAACTGTTAGATCTATTTAAAATATTGGAAAAAATACAGATTTATGAATTAAGGATTTTATTAATATAAAAATGTCACACTTAATATGAAAAGCATGATTGTTGTTTTACAAAAAACTTACCTTTTATTTCCTTTTATTTTTTTTACATTTCCCATCGAAAACAAAAGCTTTCTATTCGTGGTGTCAGTAGATAGATCTAAACAAAACTAAAGTATTCAAAAACACTTTATTGGTAGCTAGCTAGATAGGTACCCATAGTGAAACGAAACAATTTTCTCAATAGAATAAAACCAGAAAAGAGAATAAAATAAAAGGATGGAGTTTTCTATAGTATCCGGAATAGTTTGCAAGCGGATAGCAGTCGCCATGTTCAATTCAAAAAGGTCTCTACTACGTATCGTATATAGTTTTTCTTTTCGGTTTTTCGCTCTGGGCGGAGCGGGGGAAGTCCTTTGATGATCAGACTTGTACTGACTAAAACCCACCCATATTCCTTCTATTGCTCTTTACTATCCGCGGTATCTCTTTCGAACAACCCGCAACCCCGGGAGGCGGAGGCTCTGGCAAGCCCCTTTGCTTTGTTGACATCTCTTTGAGGCGCGCGTGAAACACGAACGCGCCGTCGACACGGCCTGTCGTCAATCGACGGACGCACATAGGCCCGCATCTACGGTGGCCGGGAGTCGTCTCGCTGCACCCGGGGCCCGGGGCGTCTCCCGCGGCGGCTGGGTTGGTTTGAGGTTCTCTCCCTCAAACGCCCGGCCTCCTCCTTCACTAGCATTACTGCTTATCGTATGTAGTTGAAAGAAACATTTCGCAATTAAAGCTTCATTTTATTTTACGATGCGTCATAAATATTAATTTTATTATACGAAATATTATACAGCTTTTAAAATTATTACTAATCGATTGTCGAAAGCACTAATTAATGTTTATGAAAAAGCTGTATCCGATTGCAATAAATATAATCGTCTTGGCATTTTTTTTAGCTTGGTATTTTTATTGTTTTGGTCAAAATCAAGACAATTTATTCTGTGATGGCTATTTATAGACAGTGGTAGTCTAGTGGTGTCACCTTCGGACTGCTAATTAAAAGACTCATTTCAATGACAAAAATAGAAGGAAATAAAAGTTATTCTAGTTGCTTATTTGTTAATACAGTTTTATAGAGAAAAATGTCCAGAACTTAGCAGCACTGGCTATAGCAATAGGAATTTAAAGGTAAAACGTGTGATACGTAGTGAGTGACTCTGATGCAGGGTGGAAGCGTTAGACCATGAAATTGGCCCAGTCTATGCCCTCAGAGCAACGCATCGGCGTTTAATCGTCAACCAGTGGATAGGATTCGTGCCATTACCATATATAACCGAATTTAATACGTACGGTATGTCTCTATAAAGTTTAAATTAAAATATCAAAACAAATTGGTTTTGTGTCATTTATATAATATCCAACTTCTAGTTTTAAGTTTGATGGCATTTACATATTCATTCTAAAAAGTAGTAATTGAATTTCATATCATTCATAGGTTATTGATATTGTAAAACACTAACATTTACATCACGAACAAATGAATCAATATTGTATTCATAAACATAGAACTTAGAATTACTTTAAAATGAACTAAGACGTTTATTATTACCGGTTCCCCTTGTTATACTTTACCTACCTTCGAATAAGCTAACTCCCTACAATGTATTACAATGTAACTACTTCACTCAACAATTCTCTTGGCCATCGAAAGATCTACTGCGAATAAGGAATCTAAATTGCCATTAAAGTTATTCTTATTGCAACTGAATTTGTTTTGGTAGTAACTTGCTATTTTAGCGAGCTTTAATAGCCATAAGAATTTGCTACGATCGTTCTAACAGATATTAGGCGCCATAAAGGTAATGTCAAAGATAGCACTCGAAAAAAAACTATCAACAAAAACTATGAAGGCAAAGTATCAGATGAAAGGTCGGTGTAAAAAATTGTTTAGTACGTTAAGTCCACAATCGCCTGCAGTTCGTTACGCTATACAGTACTTTTTGTATTAAAATGAGAGTAGCGTGCTAAGCGATTTTTGGTTCAGTGGGTATCGGTCCCACCTATTGTTAATTCCGTAGGGCTGAAATTTATTTGACAGCCCCAGTGTCTGTGGAGAATGGAAAATGGCGGAATGGCAGAATACATTATGGACATAACTCATGGTTTGTTTTTGGCGGGGATCCGACAAACGTTATTGGTATTTAGGGCCATTTAACTATTAGGGGTAATGTTTTTTTCTTCCTTATTGATAATATATGAGACAGAATGTTGTAGCCGACTGTGGGCTTATTAGTTACGGTGGGAAATTAATATGCGACAAGCGATAAGACATCGAAGATATAACAGAAATAAAGCTTTATATTCCATAAGTAGGTTGAAAAAAATAACGATTGCTTTTAGAGCTGAAATAGGTGCATGCTATTATACACGTTAAAGACATTAGCACTGATTTCTATTTCTATTGTGACCTATTGCTAAGGCATGTTTGCGGTTTCGTCTAAGATTTATCTATCAATCTATGAAATGCCACCACATCTTAGAATTCTCATGATGTAACAGTTTGGTTTTGATCCATACCGCAGCTATTCGCAAGAATTGACAAAGGAATTTAGAAAATAAGAAAACTTTCCAACAGACAATCTTTTAGATTCTGTGGATATAAGGAATTGTTCAAAACTAAAATCTCTTCTCTCTTCTTAGGGAATCTGTTTTAATGTGTCTGTGTACGTCTAACAATATTATATTAATTTTCTATGGGTCTATGCCACCCGAAATAAAGTTATTCATTCATTCATTCTTCATAAGCGGAATTTATGAAGACTAAGAAAAGTTGATGATGACCGAAATTCATATTTTCATGGTTCCGTATCCTTGTAGGATAAATAATAATAATAATAAATTTCTTTATTTCACCAAAAGCCATAAAATAATAAAATCAATAAAATTACATTGAACAACAATAAGGCTAATTAAAATGGCACAAAAATATAAATACCCTGACTCCTAAACTAGGTGTGCCTACACCTAGTTTAGGAGTCAGGGTATTTATATTTTGTGACTTATATATAGGAGTCAGTGATTCTCCGAAACAAACAAGCAAGCCATATTTATAGAAAAACGGGACGTCATACAGAATCACCATCAGGATCACTTTGTTGTCCGTCGGTCTATCTGTCTGTCTGTCAAGACCCTTTTTCTCAACAAATCAAAACCATCATTAATCTAAATTAAAAAGCAAGCCTGCTGGTAGAAATTTCTTTAAAAATAAGCTGTGCCTTTGTACTCTATGTTTTTTATGATGTTTCCCTGTGTTTTCTCCTGTGTGTACATAAATGATTAAATAAATTATTTAAAACCATATTCTCAAATCTGTGGTCCCTTGGAGCAGCGAAAAAATCAATCCTCTAAGTTTACGCAGTGAAAAAACATGGCCGTTTATGGTGCAAGTTTGCACGGAAACCTCGGTGCGCGAGTCCGACTCGCAATTGGCCAATTATAAATATATCAAATTCAAATAAATTCAGTAATAAGATATGTATAAACCCACGGAAACACTTACCTATTGATCTCAACATAGATCCTTGTGGAAGCCCAACAAAGCACTCATAAGAAATTATCAAAATACTGCAATCCTGTTTAATATGTAGTTACGGTTCGCAAAATAATGCTTTTAGATAAATAAATAAATCCTTACTAATATTATAAAAGCGAAAGTGAGTTTGTTTGTTTGTTACCTCTTCACGCTTTGATGGTTAAACCGATTTTGATGAATTTTGGTACAGATATAGTTGGGAACCAGGAGACGGAAATAGGCTATTTTTTTAAAAAAAAGACTGGGATATGAGGAAGAAACAGGGAAGAAACGGGAAAACTTAGCGTTGCTATTACAAATCAATAAGGCGCAACCGAATTTAACGCGAGCGAAGCCGCGGGCAAAAGCTAGTTTCATATAAAGAAGAAAATCGCTTTAATTTGTACTCTTACGAACGTTGCACACATTGTCAAAAGCTTACTTTAAGTCAAAAAGTGTTGGAAAATGTTTAATAATGTCTCATAGACTCGTTAAACTTGTTCCAAAGAATTAATTTGTACGGTATTTCGATTTCATACTGTATCTGCCTATCTCTAAAACTATCTACCGGTTTGCAAAGAATTGCAACCAAAAGGTTGAGTAAAATACTTGAATTAGTAATGATATTTAATTTTTGTAAAACCTGACTCTCAATCCTCCTGGCTTTCCATCCAGTTCCTAAGACAACCAGTTAACTTACAATTTTCAGGAAGTGCCTTATAGGCTACAAGCTTTTGCCCGCAGCTTAACTCGCGTTTAATTTAGGGTGACACAGTTCCTCTTTCCTGATTTGCAGTTACCTGCCACCTGTAGTTTTTGCCCTAGCGCCTTATTGATTGTAATAGCAAAGCTAAATTTTCCCCTTTCCTCCTTCTTTATTCCCACATTAACAAAAAAATAGCCTATGTTCATCTCCAGGGTCCTATACCACACATCTATATACCAAAACTCATCATAATCGGTTAATTATTATTATTATAATAAGGCGTGAAGACGTAACAAACAAACTGACATTCGCTTTTAGAATATTAGTAAGGATTTTGATATTTGTTTTTTTATTTTATATTTTGCAATCTCTAATGCTAATTTTAGTTCTATATAATATATATAAAATTATAATATTTATCATATATATATATATTTATAATATATAAGTCTTTAATAAAGACATTCAGTAGGTAGGTACTATGCATAACAGACTATGTAATTCTGAAGAGAAATGTTTCAAGATCTTACTGACCTTTTAAACTAACTGCACTCCGTACTATTCTACTATTCAAACTGTATCTACTAGGTATGTAGAAGCTTGTTCAGCTCTATCTGATATGTTACCTAAGTATTTGTATTGATTTGTTAGCTCTATTATTTGAGCTCTACCTAAAGTTTTTGAACCGATTGCGTGTGTTTGATTTTGTGTAGGTACTTGCGAAACTAAAGTATTATCTATATTATTTTCTTTCTTCAGAGGTTGTTCAAAAGACAAATATCGAATCTGTTACTGCTTGTAATGATTTTAAATTCGCATGAATTCGTTTTAAATGTTCCACTTTATTTGAAAACACAAAACAGTTATACAAGAATCCAGTTGCAATGTTTATATGAAGTTGTATTCAGGCTTATCAAGAAATATTGGATTATCAAGGCCTTCCATTGTCAGTCACGGATCTAGAGGCATGTTATTTCTGCTTTTATGAATATTTATTTTCTTATATTCCTAAGCCTACATTACAGTCTAGTATTGTAGGGCTACAGCATTGCACTTTATATTAAACCAACCTAAAGCAATATAAGACTTGATTAGTTAGTTGATCTTTCTGTAATCTTATTAATGAAAAAATTACATTAATGTTGAAAGGAATTATAGGTATTAAAAAAAATAAAAACAGTATTTTGCATTTTATAATATTTATATTATTTATAAATATCGGTCATAGAATTACATGTCTACTTTAAAATGTTTTTACGTATTTCGTGTTTGTAATTTAATTTCATAATTCATAAGTATCAAAAGCCTAGAAGAAGGGTTTTCTAAACAACGAAAAATCAAAAAGCCATACTTTTATTAACTCTTTATTCTCTTGAATTTTTGAAATTAATATTACAATATTGAATGCGGGCTTCATATACAATCACCCAACTATTTGCTTATATAACACGACACAGTCACGTTGAATCGTACCAACAGCTCACACTTGACCACGTTAATTTAGACCACCAGTGTACTCAATGACAGTTCAAGTTATATCAGACATGAAACAGTTTTCACACAATCCAATTTAATCAGACCTTTTCGTTACAGTCGCTTACGAATCACAACCATGTCGAAAAGACCAAAGTATCTTGAACTCCGCACACAATAGTGCTTTAAAGGTACCCGGTGTCCCATAACATGGTCAAATTGCACAGGCATACGACACATCTCAATACATAAATACATAACATAAAACAAAAAAATATAAACAAAAAATAATGCGCCACATAAAACCTTTCACGACTATTTACAGTTACTTAACTTTAAGACGATTTAATAACTATATTCAAAAATATAGATATAGGTACATAGATACATAGCTACATTTATATTAAAGATAAAAATTGATCGTTTCTTTAGAATAAAAACTAATAAACGGAAGTCTTGTTATCATAAAGTTAAAAAAGAACATATAAAATGGAAAATACTATAACGTGGACATAGCAACAAATATTAAAACTAACAAAACATACGACAAAACGAAGTAAAGATGATAAATTTGGAATAGAACTGGAGAAAGACGTGATAACCTAATGTGAAAAGTTATTTTAATTAATATTAATATTGATATATAATGTTCGGTTAGGTATATTGATACCTACAGTCTACAAAACACTAGCAATATGGCAAGACAGCAATATGGATGGAGGACATATATAATCTATTTAGCAAATTGCTCATTGTTTCACTGTGAATTACAGTTCTTTACGACGCAGAAACAATAAAGTGTACCTGACATAAATCATCGGACGTACATACCTACACACGAATATCGTTACTATGTTACAAGTTTTACCTATTGTTATACACGAAACTTAATAGATAGTTAAGAGGAAGATGCTTGACACTTTGAAATCTGTCGTTTATTTGCACAGTCCCAAACAATAATCGCAAACCGATAAAACAACTATCTTAGTTCACAAATGCAGTAATAACAATTTAACTCGTATACACACATCGTGCAGTTATGAAAGTTCAACCTCGTTTCTGTTTGCGGTGTGTACGTCCCTTTACAAAGCTTTTCAATTCACCTTCCAAATGACCATCTACGAACAATACTAAATAATTTTAAGCGTTTTTTTTTTAAATTCAATTACTAACCATCGGATTCACGCTTAACTTTTATTATTACAAGTGTCTACGATATTTTTAATAACTATGCGTTTTATAATTTATAAAGCCTACTTAACTCGAAGTTACTTAAGTACATTTTGTTCGATTTTTCATTCTCGATTTTTTTTTAATATATATTTAAAAATAAGATGGGATAAAGTTATATTACTAACGACAACCTTATTATGTACGTAATCTTAAGGGGACTACGGATTTAATGAAATAATGTTGGTTGAAGTTATTGCACTCGTACTAGGGTAAATTTAATGGAAATCAATGTTGAAAGTCTCATACTCTAACTACGTATCCATTGCTTTACGTGCACGATATTCAAAAAGTTTCCGCTGTTACAAACAATCAATGTATAGAAGTCGTCGATTGGACCAAAGAGAGATACAGTATTCGGATGGCTGTTTTGATAATTTACTATACCTTTTAACAGCGTTATAGGTATTGCAGAATATTTCCGAGTTTGTTATTTTATAATCACAACTTTTTCCTTTTATTTTAGCGTTACAAAGCAAGTAGAATATAATGTACGTTTTAATATATTTTTTTATCACCAAAACTTTAATGTTTCAACTGTCCATGTTGCAAATTAATTGAATAAACTCGTTTTTGTCTCAATGACATTGTTTTTAAATTGTGACCCAAAATTTTATTTATATTAATTGATGAAACGTGAAAAGACTAAATGAGTTTTTTATGTTTTTATATCTACCGACGACTTAAATCTTTCCTAATGATATCACGACATAAAAACTTCATGTTGCTTTTACACAGAGCCTACAGATATACATAATTTTCCAAATAACACACGTGGACAGATATTAAGAGGGTGATCTTTATAAAAATTAAGCGAAGACTCCAATTTTAATACAGTTATCTATTAATTTATCTTTTTAATTCTACCCTGACATTAATTTACGTATAATGGTGACTATCAAGACTAAGTTTTTAAAATTCTAATTTTTTGCTCAGTTATTACGTATAGAGTTGAAGAACAACGAAGAATTCAAAAAACTGGTTTTTGGACGCGGAACAAATATTTCAATGTTCGTGTTAATAAATTATTTTTATTATGTATTTTGGCACAACGTGGAATTGAAAGCGAATATGGTGTGTGGAATAATTTGAAACCGGCCATGTTTAACAAGCTCGCGTTTTCGCGAAAAACCGTGCTTATATTTGAGTTTCATCCGTGCTCCATTTAGTAATACCGTTTGTAGGCATTTTATGTGTAAAATTACTGAGCTGGAAAATTCAAATGTGCATAAGGCTACATAAAATTGCAGGAAACATAATTTCGCCACCGTTTCTTACTCGAAATACGGTGTCTTTTAACTTTCGTTGAAAAAAGGAACTTAATGACATCGACTTTTCGCCTGATAAAGTGCGACCACTGTTTATTCCGCCGTACATTGGTTTATGTTGTAGGTACCTAGTCTTAGCAATACTTCATACAAAGTCGAACCTATTTACCTATGTATAATACACTTAAACTACTCAACTTTTAATATTACGTGTAAAATTTATATTTAGTCACATTATTGTAATTTATTATATGTATCATCGTTACGTATATAATTTTGAACATCAGATGACTCGGGATGTATGGACAACACGCCGTATGCAGTACCGATCCATAATCTTGTTCGTTTTGTTCGTTTGCTATTTATTTCATGGACATTGGTATTTTCAACTAGAATTATCAAAAAATACCGTCTACATTTAAATATTCATTATTATTGAAGACGAAAAATATAAAACAAAACTCTCGTCAAGACGAAGACCTATTTGCAATTGTACTTCCATACGTATTTTTGTTATAAATATACATTTTAAGTTCTTATGGAATTAGCTATGCAGGTATTTTAATATTTGTCGATAATATTATTCTATCGAAATCAATGAATCAAACCAAACAACAATTTGTGGACTTAAACTACCGAAGTGAATCACAATCTGGTCAAAAAGAAAAATAAAGAAGTAACTCTTTCCAAATCAACTGATAAAATACAACAAATTTTACAATCATAAAAAAAATGTGACCATCAAAACATAACCAGTCCGCTAACAGCGGACAAATAATAAAATATACATCAAAATGTACATAATATAATATCTATTAATAAAAAATATAACATAATGGATTAAGAGTAAGTGGTAGCAATAAATACTATGAGATTCACAGATTTAAAATCTTAACTAACAATACCGAAGTTCACTCGGGCTCCTATTTAAACCTTACAGCGATTCTAACACGTTTTTGTATATTTTAGTAAAATATTATTGCAATACAAGGTGTGGGTTATGGCAACAAAATAAATGCTTAAAGCACATCACCAGCCTGTCCACCCAGCGAACGACACCGAGGCAAGTCCTTCGCACTAAAGGAACATAATTACATAAACCGGGAGCCGCTCTCCACAACGAGGGCGACTCCGACGCGAAAACATAAAACTAGTGGATACGAATCGACTAACGCCCGCAGGTCCGTATGGACGTAACACTTCCTCTCACACTATATGATACAGAATCAGTCAAGATTTCCTATACGGCGTCGCCGACACCTTACGTAGGGACCTTGTTCACTTTGAGTAGGTCGTTGGAGCCCTTGTCGATGGGCATCTTCATCGGGTCGTGGTGGTGGGTGACGTGGTGCCCGTGGTGCTGGCTCTCCAGCTTGGCTTGCTTCTCCTGCTGCTGCTGCTTCATTCTCTCCTGCTCCTCTCTGTCTCTGCGGGCCTGCTCGTTGATCTCCTTTACGGCTCGCAGCTCTTTCTTTAACTTCATGCGTCGATTCTGGAACCATATTTTGATCTGTCTCTCTGTGAGGCAGAGTGCGTGTGCAATCTCTATCCTGCGTCGGCGTGTCAGATAGTGGTTGAAATGAAATTCCTTTTCTAGTTCTAGTGTTTGGAACCTCGTGTATGTCTGTCGGCCCCGCCTTCGTGGACATCCGTTGGGTCCTGGAAACAAAGAAAAAAATATTATTAGACATTCAGTTTTATTCACAAATTAATAATATACTACGGTATAAAAACAGCGTTAATCTGAAATAAATTATTTGTAACGGTTAAATTGGAGTTTTTAAAATCGATTTATAGCATCATATATCACGTTCCAACAGCTTCGATTCGCAAAAGGCTTCGAGAGAAACCATTAAATTTCACTTTTATACCATTTTAGATTTTAATGGCTCATTAATATTTTATAGCGCACTAAAGTTAATTTTAGAGTTATCCGCTACTGAGACCAGCCTCGATGGAAATTAATCACAGAGCGCCCAAGGAGCGCAGCCCTCACGGGTATCGGTGGAGACTGGTTCTGCTTTCGTCCCGTAAGGTTGTGCTTACAATAAAAATAAGTAAAAACAATATCGCCAAGAAGCAAAAAAGTAACGGAAAGGGTTGAAGCAAACGGTCCGCGAACAATAGTGTCCTTTCTAAAAAGAAATCGCTACAAAAAAGTCAGGGATGCGTAAAGAAGGGTTGCGCAACTTTCTAATGCTTTGTAAGGTGTCCCTTTATTTTGTTCCCGTAGAAGTCGTTTTCTTAGAAATCGTGAAAGTTTACCCTTTAGCGTCGTAAAAATATCGTAAGTCGTACGTAACAGTTTTGAGACTTTAACGGTTCATTTAACTTTAATTATAATACCAAAGAATTCACGAACGGCGAATTCTCATCCAGCATATGCGTCGTAAAGTCGGGTATACATAGACAGGTAAATACCGAGTTCCACAAAGCGATCGGGTCCCAAGACTGGTTTTCGAGTCAGACAATAAATAAGGTAAGATAAATAGCCTTCCCACCGTGTATAAAATTGATAGCGGACCAACAGTGTCTCGGAATTCTCGGTCGTGTAGGCTGGCCTTAGTTACCTGATCGCTTTAAAAGAATACAGATACGATGCAGCTAATGGGTTATTTTAATTGGTGTACAGACACTTTAAATTGTTGCGCGTTGAATTAAGTAAGGCAATCCGAAATGTAACTTAATTAAGTACTTATTCGTGAATTATCATTCCTAGACGTTGTATCAATGTGCTATCATTATTGTACTATATTAATAATTAAACGGGGCCATTTGTTTATTTCTCTCGTACATTTCCATTTTCAAGTTACTTTACTTACAAGTAATTTACTTAAAAATGCATACTTATGATTAAGTTTTGTTGTCGTTCTATAATTCAAATGACGATGAAATCACTATATTCTTAATCAAACACAAATGAGTTGTTTAATTAAAATGTAAATTTCATATTGAATTGATTCGTAGTAAGCTTGAATGAAAGTAATCGCCTTTTAAATATTTAAAACCTTACGAGGGCACCGAAGTAACCCAATATTTTATGTAACAATGTGAATTTATGTTCAATGATAAAGATAAAAATTATAATTCTGCTTTTACACTTTGCTCATTACAAAGTAAAAAATATGCAGCAACTAAATAAATCAAGTGACTCGCCCGAAAGTCTGATACCTCGTTTACATGAGCAATAAATTACCGAAACTGCATTTTTACTGCCGCAATAACATTTATGTTTCGTGCTTATTTCAACAAAAACTTAAAAACTGTTTAAAATGTCATAAACAGACAATGGAATAATTATACAAGTGTGGTTAGGCGAAGAAAGATAGATTATGCTCGTGAGATAGAGGGAGACAGCAATAGACATTCTAATTTTAAAAAGCAAAGATGGAACCCAAAACACAATACACGTATCCCAATAATGCGATTACAGTGAAAGGTCGTAAGTGATGTCCGATGACGCGTCAAAAGACCCTTCTGCTTTATGGGGTAAAGTCCAAAATCAGATATCAGGAGGGTGAGTGTGACCGTTTTTTGTCGGGGTCGGTGATATGTTAGGCAGGTTCACCCTTCGTACGGTCGCCATGACAACGGACGTTAGGGCACCTCCCGTCAGCTGGCTACCATTATTCTCTACAGTATTGTTGTCGTGAAGAGGTTTGACTATCTCGTCGTATTGTACCTGTAAGAGCTCATCTTTTTAATGGGAACTTGGGAACCACCGAATGTTCCCATGATACGAGATAACAATCAAATCGAATACTACACAGGATATAATACATCAACCTCATTTGCATTGTTTTTCGGTAATTGGCGTCTGATCTGATAACTCTATTTTAGAATAAAAAGGATATTTTTTAATGTTTTGTTTGTGCCTCTCGATAATAAATTGTTTGTACCTAATCTTGAGATTAGAAAAAGAGGATCGTGAGTTAAAAAGACACTGACTTGGACACGATATATCTCTGAGCGAGGTATAGCATTAATTAGAGGCGTACATTGTGGGCCGGCACCGGCGCGGACAATAAACATACTGCGACATGACCCGGCTCTTACCCTGCCTTTTTTCTTCGAAATAAATCTCACGGAATGCAGCTTATTTATTATTTTATTTAACTTGCCCGCCTTTGTACGAACCCGTTCCGTGTATTTGATTAATGCCCACCCGTCGGATCGGGATATTAAAGGTCTGATTGTGAATTATAACAGAATTTTTGTCCAGTAAGAGGGTTATTTATGGAACGAGTAAGCCTTGGTCAGTGTCTCAGATTTGTGGAAGTCATGCAGTTAACTGAAGCGGAGAAAATATGGTCTGTGAGACACTTTATGTTGCTGAGGCGCTTGATACGTTAATGCGAGACGAAATTATGTTTATAGCGCGTTTGAGTGATGCAAGTATGTGTAAATAATTTGGAGATAAAACTGGATCATATAATTAAAAGCTTGGCCATAAAGCCGACTGTAAAAGAAAACGATAGCATTATTAAGTATAGCTTATATCAATTAAACGGACATTAAAAGCTTTAAGGGCTGTAGCGGCGTGTCGGCGACACCGCACTTTATTGGCTCGTAATTCGCGAATCGTCGTAAACTCTCGTGTGCGTTCGGGACGCCATCTTAAAATAGTTCGTGTTCGAAATTCAAATGTAGACTCTCTCCTATTGTTACCGGATCGATGTTTGACGTTTTGTAGTGTTGTGATGTGCAGTTTCCTGCGCTTTAAGCGCTTAAGTTCTAGATGCGGAGCGCTGTTTTGAATACAATGCGAAATCTTCTTTGATCTAATTGTAGCTGAGGAAGTCTTTCGCGCTTATTTCATCATGACTAATAAGTAGATAAGTATAATTAAAGCCCTATCATCATAAAGATTCTCATAACAACACAGAAGTATCATTAAAATATGTTTACCTATAGCTTAACGACCAAATTAAAACGTTTCCATATCGCATGATAAAATTTTAAATAACAACGCGTGACAATCGATTTTCTTGCATCTGTTGCTATTATCGATACCGTATCTGAGTAACGATATTATCGATGCTTTTCTTACAATGAATGTAAATCGATCCTATGACGAAATGATTAGACGGCACGCACTATTGTAGTTGAAATACAAAATCTTTGTGACGCTTAAAAAACTCGTTTTGTTTCGGTATTATTAATATGGAGGTCTATTGTGAGAGGTCGTAGAGTTCCGTTAGTATGCAGGCAATTAATTTAACGTGCTACGTTTTAAATTAGAATAGGCGCGTTTAATTTGTGTTAACAGGCTCCTATTGACACTATTTTCGCTTAATTAAGTAAGTACGTAATTTATAGGCTTTGATTTAAATAATGAAATGTTTACTGATGTTTTGTGTAATAAAACTTACAACAACAAAGCTCCAAGTGATTTATAACTTTAAGTAACGTGAATGCTGAGTGCAAGTACATATCACACTTGGTCGTGTCGGAAAGAACTATTTTCGCTTATTGTGAGTGACTGTTAAATCATCACAATGTTGTTCTGTGTCTCGCATAGGACATTGCCTTTATCGTAGGGCTGACCAACTCCGTATAAAGTATCCGAAAAACGTCGCTAAATATCGTGATCAGAATTTTAATGCGTCCCACATTAGTTGATACTTGGTTTTCTAACTGATTATATGTTACTAATGCTATGTTATGCGTGGTTTGTATCACAGTCGTGGACTGGTTATTATGACCAGTATCTGTAAACGAGATGAGATACTGTGCTCTTTGCCCTGGCACCTGAGTTTTCAAGTATTTTTTTCCATAGTCAATGTTGAACAAACAAAAAAAATATTACGGTAAAATAATTTTATGTAAATGTATTTAGAGGTAGGTATACTTTATACTCGAGTAGTGTCTACGCAAGTTAAGTAGCGTACCATTAAAGTAGGGAAAACAAAGGAGGGGGAAGTCGCAAACATATTTTCCCTATCTCCGACTCCACGAAACTTTGTCTTTGACAAAATATCATAAGTTTTTGGTGGATAAGATAAAGCCCAAAATTGCGGAAACTGTTGTATTACAAAATTTTGGGGAGAACTTTGAAAGAACATTTTAGATATTTGAACTGTATGTAACATACCTAATTATACTTATTAAAGAATTGCACTGTAAAAGGTTTTTTTAATTATAACTGCTCCACAGTCTTCTGTTGCCAAGTGAAATCTTTTATAATAATAATCGCGGTAATTTAATTTATTCCACCGGAAGGAAACCCAAAAATCCAAACGTTATTATCGCAGGAAGTAGTCATAATTGTATTCGATATTTCACTCGTAATTAATCGATAGCTTTTTGTCAAGCGACATCCCTACGCCAGTTGCGCGCACGCACAGTGATGTGTTCAAGCGAAACGATCTTTGATCCAGGGGCGGCGCGCCTTCGTGACGTCACTATTATTCATCCCGACTAACTGTCTGTTAACCAAGTATTAAAAAACATGCATTATGTAGGTGTGTTATGTGTAGGGGAGATCTGATCATATGATAACAACACAATACGTGGAATTGGACAATTTGGAGCTTTAAACTAATATTTGATACGGTTTTGGTCATTCGATAAATGGTCACTAAGTATCGAATTATCGGTCGTTAGAGTTTAATTTAGATAGCGTTTCTCTATTATTAAGTTCTTTACTAAAGAAGGCATAGATTGGGTACCGGACAACAAGAACACCTCCTTCCCTTGGAAGGAGTTGACGTGATGAGTAGAAGCTTTGGACGCCATTGAAGATTGGGTTTGAATAGAAAAACAGAAAGACGAAAAGTAAGCATTTGAAAAAGAGTCCTCCAACAAAACCAACTTCCGCTTACTGCGACAGTAACTAACATCTTCAATCGATCTTTATCGATTAAGATCAATAGAAACCGACTGATTGTTGATTACAATGGCGATCACTTAATAAGTAAACAGAAGGCAATCATTGTTCATTTCATTGGGCACCCAATCGCCATGACATGACTGTGATTGAATAATTATAGCACAACGCATTAATTGCCCTTTTTGTTTGAATATTATTCTTGCAACACCAATTGATAGGAAAAATATAGCAAAAAATCTCAATGATCTCTATTTTAGACTTTATACCTACTAGAAGGCTGTTAAGTTTGAGCATAAAAAAAAAAAACAAAAAAATGTTTTGCCAAACGGATGCGTGTAAGGATACGCTTTAATTATCAATTACTAATTAAATTCAAATGAGAAACAAATTATGATTCTTAGAACATCAATTAACATCGTAATTAAACCTGTCGTCAAGTTTGACGTGGAACCAATGAGTGGAACTTGTTTCAGTGTGTTGAGCGCACCTGCTTGCAACAAACTGACAGTGTAGAGTAAACATCACGATAGATGGACTACAGTTTGACAACCACACACAGTCAAACGACTACTTTGACCACAACATAACATGTTGGAGTAAAAGTGGTAAGTTGAAAGCATGGAGGTTTTTCTTTTGTAACGCAACCTCTTTTCTAAGGTTCCGGAAAATTATCGTTACCATTGTTTTTGGCAGCTTTTAAGCATTCATCAGACTTTTGATTAATTCAAATCTTACATCGACTAAACTTTCGTTTCTATTTTATTGTATTTCAAAGATTTTTGTTGACCTTTTATGCAAGTCATATAGACTGCGCGTAAGAAAAAATATCGAAAACCTTGTTTTACCCATTGAAGACAAAATATCGTTAAATTGATTTATATAAGTAGTTAATAACTATGACGAAATAGGTAAGCGATCAATACTTTGAAACCACCTTGTAGGTTTGCATATAAGCAAATTAAATAAATACAAATACACCAAGTACTGTGTAGATATGGGTAATATTGTTATTTTGCAACCGATCAGGTTCCTGTCGAGCAGGTAGGCACGTATTTGCATAATTATAAAGGTTGAATTACTTAGATAATGTATTCATTTGCAACAATATAAGGAGCTAAGGATAACATCACGAACAAATATAGTACGCGGTATAACGCGTTCCTTATGTTCTATCTACTCTTTGAAGTCGTGAAATATAAGCGTTTCTGGCTAGTATTGTGAAAGGTTGTGCATAGAAGTGTCCTATTTATTTAGCTTAGGATGAAAGGAGAATGTTGTTGAATTAGTTAGAATATTGTTTAAAGTACGTGGTTACGCGATTTACGTTGCTTTATGTTTTTCGGGTTCCGTACCTCAAAAGGAAACGCAGTAACTTTATTGAATCACTTTGTTGTCCGTCTGTGTGTCAAGACCCTTTATCTCGGGAACGCCTAGAGGCATCGGGTTAAAATTCAAACCATATACTCAAATTTCTAGTTATTTTGTGCCGTTAACCCTCCAAGATTACACAGTAACAAAATATGGCTGTTTATGTCGCAAGTTTGTACGAATCCCTAGTTGCATGAAACTGAATCCGCTGTTATCCAGTTTTTTTTTAATAAGTGACTATCTTGTGAAATTAGGTCAATTTTGTGACTTGCAACATTTTTTTTTAATGATTGCTTGTTAGTCATGTAGTGTGAGGCAGGATAGAATATTCGTGTTATCACCTTAGATAAGAATTTACAGACATCGAAGGTTTATTTAATAATTATTTGCATTAATTAAAATATATAGTAATAAAAATTGTAAGACTAAGATGTGTGAAGCTGATGCCATTGTTTAAAAGGAAAATTAGGGATTCATATTATATTTAAAATTCTCGTATCACAGTTTTAGTTTCCGTACTCCTCCAAAACGGCTTGACTTATTTTTATGAAATTTTGTATGTAAGAATATTCGGTTGTCTTAATAGTTGTTAGTTGTCATTCCCCTAAGTTATAAAGGTAACCCTGTCCAGAATAGGAGCGGGTGAATCCGATAGGGACAGTTCGTTCTTTATAGATATTAAATGTATTTCACTCCAAAAGAAGTAAAAAAAAACAAAAGAAGCTGTAACGCACACAGCATTGAATGAAATCCACCGAGTGCCTGAAACCTTATCGCAGTAAAACGACTTACTCATACATAGTTTAAAATTAAAATAGAAATAACGTCATGTGTTTGTTGTTCGTTTTATTTACGACCGGACTTTGACGACTGTTTTACTGAAAATTGCTTCATTTATTCAGATGACTACCCTAGTTACGTGCGAACTACGCAGGTGCCTGAATTTTTGAAAGGCGTGAAGAACACAGCAGTAGATTCTTGGGGTAGAGTAAACTTATTCAATCAATCAATCATTTATTTGAATTTGAATTTTAGTTTTTGTATTGATTTTTCTAGCAAATGGTAGAGCTGTACAGGCTCAGTTACATACAGGTAAGGTAACATTACATTATATGAGTTTCATCGACACGAAAGAAAAATCTTTTTTTATGGCATCTAAGGTCCACAGACATACAATGTATTCTCAATATACAATCAAAATTCAATTAATGTAATATAAATAGGAAATAGCTGAAGTAGTATAGTGAAATACTAGATAATCTGTAATAAAAAAAAATTGTTAAATTATTACTGATTGATAGGAGCGGATGAAACCGCTGGGCACAGTTCGTTTTTTTTTAGATATAAAATGTATTTCACTCCAAAAGACATAAACAAAAAATCGAATTATGAAAATCGGTCCAATTGGTCGTTGAACATAGAAGGAAATTTAAAAGATATTTTCCTAAAGGTTTTAATTATGACTTTAATAAGAGCTCTTGCTCGCCTTTTTTCTTTTACAACTGTGTATTTATAAGGCTGGAAAAACAAAGAGATCGTAATTAGTCCTGCTTGAACTGCGTAGTATGGGATTGACACACAGTTTGCTATAAAGTACTGACCACTGCGGGTTACAATACTATTAGTAGATCAATACCGTTAGAAGCAACGTTTAGCCTGGAGTAATTTCGTTCCTCTTTTAAATATCAGTCAAGCATAAGAAAATTAAATATTTTACGAGTTTACCGTATACAATAATACGCGCACAGAAGCCAAATGAATTCATTGCATACGTAATGTATGTTTCTTAATTACATTTATCTAACAATCTTAATATAAAACAAACATTACATTTTGAAATTAGTATTTTATTACGTGCGTACTCGTCATTAAAGAATTATAAAAATGCGTTATTGGGTTTATAATAAAGTTGTATGCACTTTGTATGCGTCTATGCGTATGTTGTTGAATAATGTATTTCTTCTAAGAATGACGCTGTAGGTCGCGTTTAGTTATTCTAGAAGGCACAGGAAAGTGTCTGCGAATGTCTTTGTCTGTGTGTCTATTAGGGATTGACTAGAAAATAGCTGCTTTGCCTGGCGTGAAAACTGTCGAATAATTTATAGACGGATTGCTTATAATGCGTCGTGCATCGCTTTCGGTGCCATCAGTCTGACATTTATCATAAGTTGTCATACTGTTTGGATTGAAATGAGGCAATAGCATCGCGTTTTGAGTACCTTAAAAGACGTTGACGTCTTTACATATACTTAATTGTCATAGTTACTATAGACGTTGTCTGCGAAGCTTTAAGTTGAAGTTGATAACATCTTCTTTTCACTACATAGTAAACGATGATCTCAAAAATATTTACAACATATGGGACCTATCGTAATCCCGATTCGCACATGACCGGTTCCTTATGTATTGAGTTGTCCCTTGAGCGCCATCACAAAATATAAGCAAGGGTTGGCAACGGTATGAGCGTAATTTTATACATAGCTTAGTAAGGAACACTTTTTGGCTTCTGCCTTAAGGAATAACCAACTTTATAACGTTTGAACAGAGTCCAAAATAGATTGTAGTTTGAAAAAGGTAAGAGGCATTGTATTCTATCTTCTTACGGATTAAATTTTACGATTACGGCAAGGCTTTTGATTGAAAAAAGTTTTGGGGTCTCAAACATTTTGAGGAAACTAGTTTTTACCACACACGAGTTTAAGTTAAGGAATATACGACTCCTAACTTCATATACCGAATAAGAACAAGATTAAGTTTTATCTAAGTAAATATGATCGTTTGAAATCAGTCACTAGATCTCGCTCTGGTGTATTGTCCCAAAACAAAAAACTCTAGATTTAGATCAGTCCCCGCTATTTCCTTTAAAAACTGACCGCGTAAGGAACTCAGCACTCAACATAATCCTTTTTCGTCTCAAAACAGTCCAAACACAGTCAGTACATTCACACTATCATATTGTGTGCACCAGTTAAGTGCAGCTGCGTCTTGCAATGCACAAATGAACTAAGGGCCCTCTCCCACCGCAACTTTTTGTAGCGATGCAAACTCAAAATGGCCGCGATACAGTATACAGTCGCGAAGTATACTCCACACAAGTGACTACTATCGCGATGCTGGTGCTATCTTTGTTCAACAAATTATCCGTCTAGCTTTTTCTCAATCATGTTGGATTTGGCTTCGGATCTAACCGTTCTAATCTAATAAGGTGCACACTTACCAGTATTTTACATGATTTATTTATTTATCTAGTACTGAGTAATGCAATAACTCTTGGTAAGACTGATTGTCAGACTATCAGGCCACTGACCACCTGTAACGACTGACAAAGATATGACTACAAATGATAGGTGGTGGTGATATTCATCGCATTTGCATCGACACAGTAGCGATACTGTAGTACTTACGCTGACGCGCCTTGGAAATGCGACCAATTTACGAGATGACTACAAAAAGTCTCCGTGAGTGAGGGCTCTAACCGCCACAGACAACCTGATTTAAGACAGGTCGATGCCCCTTGCTCCCTCCACTTAAGACCTTCAGGCCTGTCCACGGTTGTTTGTCAAATATGCTTGAAGTAATGGTTCTGTTAGTGATTTGTAGATTATGTTCTGCAGTTATCTAATTGAAGGCAATAGACGTGGATCGATTTATTAAAATTGGTCGTTGAGTTTGCAATGGTAGAATATTCAAATTGTGTGAATGTGTTTTATCGATTTGGTAATCACATTTGGCTTGTGTTGAAGGTTTTCCTGATAGTGGAAATGAAAGCAAGTTTCCTCGTTTACATATCGGTGAAGATTTTGAAGATCAGAATCGAGATCGTTTAGTTTTTTTAAAACGGCTTTCGTCAGATTTTGATAGCATTGTCAGGGCTCACTCGTATAGAACGACCTAGCTTTCTGTTTGATACAGGAATAGAAACTTATAAAGAAAAAAGTTTTCATGTTCTATTCGAACTTTTCTACCACGTTTTTCTTACTTAGATCAAAATGGAAGTAGAAAGATACCCTATATATAATTCCCAGTACTATCCGTGTGCCTACAGAATTCTGAGAGATCAATTGAATAGTTCTTACGTAATTGAATAAGAAGCTTGCCGTTTTCCTTTACCTACAGTGTTACATAACTCATGACGATATGTATTAGGTATCTATCTGCAATGCCTTTCAACATACGCCTTGGAAGGCAAGACGTGTAGGCAGATGCCACATGCATGATCAATTATATAAAGGCTTTTCCATGGAGGTAGGTTTATCTTAGTGATTTTCCGAAATTTACCCTATTTCATACACGTAATGTATTAAAATACTGTGACAGCTAAGGTATAGTTACTGCACTGCATCTTGAAACCGCAGACGGAATTTTGACAAGAACGGAATCATTTTTAGAGTTACCGATACGTGTTCAGACGATGACGATGACGAGTAATAGGAAGAAACGGACATGCTTCGCCTACCGTAAATAAAGTGAGTTAAGGGCATAAGAAAGATGATGGAAAGTGATGATGGTTTTACTGCAATTTGGCAGCTTTACCGCTTCGTATTGCCGTTTAGACCTTTTTTCTCTTTTGACCGACTACTGGGCAAAAACATCTATCCCTGCGCGTCGTTTTTTTTTTCTGGATATCTGCCGGATGCCAAACATAGGTACTGTTGGCCAAAACTAGAGATCCGAAAAAATGAGGCGTGTTACGAAGAAGATGGCTGGACAAACTTAATAAATTCTGTTGCGGAATGAATAAAAAATATATTACTAGCTTTTTCCCGCGGCTTCGCTCGCCTTAAATTCGGTATAACACAGTACCTGCTACCTGCAGTTTAAAGCTAAGCTTTCCCTTTTCTTCCCTCTTTCTCCCTTATATCTCAATCTTTTTTAAAAAAAATACCCTATGTCCGTTTCCTGGTTCCCAACTATCTCTGTACCAAAATTTATTAAAATCGGTTTAGCCATTAAAGCGTGAAGAGGTAACAAACAAACAAACAAACAAACTCACTTTCGCATTTATAATATTAGTAAGGAAGTAAGGATTTATTTTATTCATAACTTTTTATGAATTATCCAAGAACATAAGCACTCAAAGATTTGCGTTCGCTTGTATTTCAAATCCTAGGCAAGCAAGATATTCAGTTCACTGCATCATAAATATTATATTCTTGATCGTTCCTTTGCCTTGCGGATATAACGTGACGTAAGTAGGTATAAACTTTATATTAATAACTATATAAACTGTGTATATACAGTTAATTAGAAGCTGATTAGCATAATTAGCAAGTGATAATTACCTGCAGTTATGGTATACAATGATTGCGGTCTCTTTTTGAACAATTTCACTGCTTGAACATTAGCATAGTATTATCGTTATTTTGTATGTATTTAGGTAATAAAGTTTCGTATAAACGTTTTTTTTTATTTTATTTTAAGAACGTGCTCTTTTATAATATTTTTATCGTTGTGTACTTCTAGGTTTATGGTCCTGAAAATTATATTAGAAACAGTTAATTATTATCTTAGCTTTTTTGCGAATCTTAAATGTTTATGTAGTCTGTAACAATTAAAGCTGTTTAGCAATAAAATAAAAACATATTATTGCCATTAAAATGGGATGCAATGAAAGCACCTCAAAAGTTGGGCAACGTGTTAAGACGATAAGTGAAGAAATATTTGAAAGCGTTGTGGCAAGCGACATGCCGTCCAACGCACTCTATTTCTAATGCTATAATTTACCCAACGTATAAATAATTACACAGACCTAAATAACAATATTTCATAGTTATAAATACGGGCATAGCAATTACGGTAAATCGTAAATATCTAGTAATAACATTTTCCCGTCTTCTTTTATCGATAAAAATTAATTTAAATTTTCTAGCAGTTTCCCTCATTACGACTTGTAAGGTATTATACAGGTCGTTGGAAATATTGACGGCACGGTTGGCGCAGGGTCAGAACGATCGACTTCTGCGCTGCGTGTCACGGTTTCGATCCCCGCATGAAACAAATATTTGTATGGCCACGGATAGTTGTTCCGGGTCTGGCTGTTTGTGTATGTGACTTTAAATGTTTGTAAACGCAGACACAATACAGAACAAACTCTTAGTGTAAGACAGGGCTTTTTTATAAAAAAAAAACATTTATACAAAAAAAGGTTCAATTACAAATTCTTATTATTGCCAGATAGCATAGCAACTAAGTAATCAAAAGTCAGTAAAACATCACGTAAAAATAAACATTAAAAACTCAACAACTTTAATCGTCAATGACTCAATTATATGTAATAATGAACAGAAGATACAGAGGAGTTCTGCAGATTGCTAGTACATAATAGTTATAAAACGCTATTTTATACTCCGTCCGTACTTTGTGAACGTTATGACAGACATTATTGAAATGATGACTTTATTGGAGATAAATAGGTCAAGCGGTATCGCAATCGACATATAATGTTCGATTTAATTAGCCTGAATGTTTCCATTATCAAGCCACCTATACATAATTGTACCTACAGTAATATGTTAGCGAGGTATTAAAGGAAATGTTGATTCTATCAGCTGTTTGTATTCAGCGTGGGTTGTGGGGGACGACGATGAAGGTCTAATAGATACTGCTATGTGAACTGTATCTAAGTTAGTTGGTTGTGTAGCTGTGACACGCATGTGGTCTCTGGTTAGAGACTGGTGCATAGATCACTGTTTCTGAGGAAAAAACTGTTATCTATTGATTTTTGATCACAAAACAAGTTGTAGATATTAATTATTATCCAGAGAGATTTACTCACTGACTCATCGAGCGGACATTAGGAATGTTTTCATACAAATATTTTGATCCCAAACATTTCCGATTTTGACACACGAATGCTACCTGAAAAGCGAGTCTAGAATCACACGACTCTAGACTCAACGATTTGTTATCAAATAGTAACAAGTATTGGATTATGATTTTCTTCGTCTTGTCTTGTCTATCACTTCTATTGTATAAATGTCTTTGTTACTATCCTTTAAATTTAAATCAAAATCAAGGCAGATTCCGCCAGTATACAAAAAATGTAGCAATCTAAAACTAGCGGTTTTTCGTAGGTCAAAAGACACCTGCTACGCCGATTTGCTACGGAAGTCGTAGACGACGCTACGCTTATATTACTACGCCATATCTATCATAAATCACTCACTATACTTTAGCTAATGATAACTATACGAACTAAAACAGTAATTTATGTTACGAGATACCGTATTTAGTAACGATTACATAAAGTTTTATCTCCTATTAGATTATATTTCTATCATAAAAACCAGTTTGTAGTAGCTACTCGCTACGTTATATATTTGATCGAGTTCTCGACATTTATGTATTCAATCATTTATATTTAAGAGAGAAAACGCACTAGGTGGAAAGGCCGCAGGCCGAACGCGCAACTAAACCAGATGGTCTCAGCATTGGTTGCTCCTACCTGTCTATTTCTTATAGTACTAGCCGCTGCAGTGTAACTGTTAAGTGCGTCAAAACATATTGAAAAGTTGTATACAAGTATGTCGCGGACATCTGCTTAACAAAAAGGACAACAGAGATATACCTATGTTTGTAGGTATCTACATATTTATAGCTTATACCGATTCTAGTTTTCTTATATCTAAACTAACTGTCTTTAATTCAAGGATTAAAGGGTAAACAGTAACAGCTGCTTACATCTCGATTTATCGTCACAGTTCAACAAAAATAAAAATATGTGATTCTCAAACACAATATATTGTAATACGGTGATAGCTTATAGGGATTAAAATGGAGAACACGCTGTATATAAATAGAATTGAAACTCTGCTTATTTATTCGACGACAGATTATAATGCTGGCCAGAAAGAAAAAGTTATTCAAAACTGGACCACAGATAAAAATATAAGTCCTTGAAAAGAACGAATTTCAAAAATAGAAACTGCATCATCACGTTCATCACTGACCTACTCTGATTGAAACTACTCAAATGAAAGACTAGACTTGGTCTTAGATAAAATCTTCATAAAATGCAATATACAGCCAACAAAATAGTTTAGTACGCAGGCAAGAAACATACATTTCTACACTATGCAAGTGAAATTAACGCAGCGTGACGTACGAAATATGTTATTACGTTTTAAAACAACAAAACTGGACCATTAATAATCAGTGCATACAATATTTGCAAAAAAACAATGTTTGGTTGCTTGCCTTTTCTGTAGACTCTACACAATATGTGTCAGCGAGTTACAGTTTAACAAGTTTCCTATTTAAGAGCGAGGGGAGCGCAAGCGCAGAGTTTTGACAGAAAGTTATCTCGGAGTCATAGATCATTGTCATGAAGTGTTCTCGGTAGCCTTCCAAACTGGTTTGGTATGTAAAGAAGTCACTCGTTACGTTTGCGGAATGGCCAATGAAGAACACTTCTGGGGATCACTCGTGCGCACGATTATGTATATTTTTTTGAGATTTTTCTGACTCACGATTTTTAATGTTCGTAGTTTTTTTGGGAACTAGTTATGCAGCTGTTTACGTCAAACGAGCGTTTTGATTGCGTCCGGTAATTTTATGACGAAAATCATGTGATTTTTTCATTCTAATTTCATTTTTACAGCAGGAAAATGTGTTTTTAATTTAGATTTTATTCTTAAGATAAAAAGAAACACTCATAAAATATATTTGATTTTATTTATTGAGTTTAAAGTGCCAAAAATCAAGCAAAATTTTAGATTTGATAGGTATTTTTAATTATAATTTATTAAAAAAAACTTTATCTATACAAATAAATTGTTACTGAAATTATCTATACAAAACGGCTGTGTAAAAATAAGCGGTTTGTTATCTCTAATTATAATAATCCTATATCTATTCAGGATCCACATTCCTTGTCAACTTGAATAAACGTAAGGAATATGTGTACAGAAATATAAACCTTATATATTGAAAATCATAATAAAAATAAACGTTCGGCGTAGCTAAAGATCAAATTAAGACAAAATTTGTTGACGCACTCAACCCTTGAGAGCTCCCACACCAGATCCTTTCAATTGCTCTCAAGCGCAAGTTTAAATAACTCAAGCAACTCACTAATTGCTGCAACGATGCGAGAGCGAAGTTCTAGACAAAAAACTACCGCGGCGTTGTGCATGTGCTCGTGCAAGTTATAATTGCATTGCTTCCAAACGCCAAATCCCACAGAACGTAATTATACAAAGTCTGCACAGTCCAACTACCCACCTGACAAAAGTCAAAACTCTAACAGACACACAAACAATTCCAACCCCTAGCTCTAAACACATAAGGATCATTTCACCTCTGTAAAAAGTAATAGGGGAATTTTCAGCAAGGATTTCCCCCTTTTAAGCTACGTCTGAAATATACGTTAGCGACACAAATAAAATAGGTGCAGTCTACCGCCCACCGCAATGTAGGGATTAATTCGCTTTGCCTCTGATGTTTTAATTAAGAACTTTTTGCATTCTTCCACTTCTTACTCAGGGAACCGTGTCTCTGTTTCTATACCTACGTACAAACGGTTCATATGTTCAAACAAATTGTTTTATTTAATCCTAAGCCCCGAATGTTTGAAATACAAGTCCCGGAAACAATTGACTTACACTGCTTTAATTTTTTCGTCGTCATTATTTATATTAGGAGCCCACGTGTTAATACTATAACAGGATGTTTGAAACACCAAATTGCTTCGCTAAGTACATACTTCATTTCCTATTAGATATTATTTGTGAGTATTCGTGTTTGTAGATAAGCCGTTGCTCGTAAGCACACTCGTGGCTCAGAAAGCGTTATTTTGATAATATATTAATGTGAAGTGGTCGTATATTCTCATCGCAAGAGGAGAGGGCCGTTTTATTTTTGAAAATGACTCCATCAGTCACAGATAACGTTCCAGGGGCGTCACAAAAAAACTGTAATGCTACGTATTATGTGTCACGTACAGTTCTGAAGTAACTAAATATTGTTCGGTTCACTTCGCCGGATATTTCTGTGACATTATTGTTATTTAAATGAGCGAGAGTTGTAATTGATTTATGTACAAGCAGCACTAGAAAACTATATTCTTAATCATATAAAAATACTATCATAGAAATTGCACAAAATAAAACAATCAACACCTCTCGTTAGACTCCACTTTTTTTCTCCACTTCAATAGAACAAGATTGTATATTTGACATCAAATTATCATTGGATTCATAAAATACTATATATTTTAGGTACTTCGGCCAAAAAAAAAAGATTAACAACTTCATAATTAATTGATTTAAAACCAGTCCATAGTTGCTGAAATCAGACTAATAAATTACATGGCAACGTAAAAAGAAAATGAGAATTAATAATATAAGAATAACGTGAATAGAACTCTTATACAGGAGCAATAAGGAAAAACAAAAACAAGGACCGCTCACAATAAACAAATGTGTTATAACCAATTACAGTTTATACAACAGTGGTTTATTGTAATTAAAAATATTATCGTCGCATATATTATGAAATATTAGCACTTAAATGCCATTGTACGTTGTAAAAATCCAAAAGAAGTCATGAATCACAGTGACGCTCGACGTAGGTAGCCGTTTGTTCGCAGCGACATTTTTCCGAGCAAACATCGTTTTTACGTCTCACATTATTAAGCACAGAATACCACGGCAAAGAGCCGTCCGAGCGCACATTATTGTATTAGGTATATCGGTCGCACAATAAAAGAGCTTTTAAAAACATCGTGTGGTATCTTTGCGGCCATACAGACGCTCGTGTTACGCGTTGTTTTGAAAGCGCATAGACCGATTACGATTACGTTTCCAACGAAGTGTCGACTTCGGGTTACGTTTTATACCGTCATTTGAATCTCTCGCTCGGATGTTTGGTCCGAAACGCTCGTTCATTAGCATTTTATGACTGATACGACCGATAAAAGTGTAATAAGACGCATTCAGCGGGTCATATGATGTGATAGACGCCCCGGCCCGGCACGCTGGCACACTCGAGAGGAAGTTGGCACTACATTATTGGACCATAGTCATTCACTTCGACGCATTCTGATTCACTGAATGGGAGCTATTGTACATTTCACATGTTCAGATGCAGATTTTTGTTTGTTTTGTGCACTTGAAAGCTAATATCCGAGTCTTGTACTGTATTCTTAACCGCCATGAGTCATACATTTGCTGTATAATATTTGCAACACGTTTTCTACCTGAAGGGCTCACAGATATGGTTCAAATTCCAAATGCTTATAGCAAAGAAAGAAGCCAACATTAAAACAAAATTACTGAGCTTATAAAATAATTCAGCGAAGTAAATAAACATGAAATTTAAATTGTAATAAAATCGTTCACCACTTCACAGGGCGCATGTTGCATCGTAATTGCTTCATCGTCGCGTTTGTGAAACATACATAAATGAACCATTCATATTCTCTGAATATCATCTGATATCCGTTCATTCATTTGGGAAGCATGAGGAGGTGAGTACGTGTATGTTGGTAGAGTCCTTTAATACCGGGAGCCTCTTTGAAGTTTTCCCAATGCTAATGTCAATGTCTATTCCAAAAATGTTCTCGCCGAAGTTGAAGCAAATGGTCTGGTAGTCGACACTTGGAGCCGATTAACAGATAAGCTTATAGGTTGAATTATCAGAGTCAAGACAGTTTTGGACAGGTGATAGTTTTCCGTGCGACATCTGCCAGGCGGGCCGATTGTCCACGCTTCGATCCATCCTGAATGGCATCACACCCTCAGCTCGACGTTAAGTCAAACAGACCAGGGGCGCGGAAGATCGTAAAGTTTTTTAGAACGTCTCTCGACAAAACGAGAATCGTAAAAGTAATTGGGGCCCATTCATATTAATAGACATTTACGAGGTCTAAACCATAAAACAGAGATTGTCATCACGACTTACGCAATATCAGTGCGAATAGACGATCATGTCGTATTAATTCGTTTTGTTTGCTGAATAGTTTTTATTGGCATTAAATCATATACACCGGATATGTTTTTATGAATATTTAGTGGAGTTCGTTGAAATTGGCACGATTTCTAAGAGACGTGTCTTCGAATGTCACAGAAGGGCGTCAATTATGATATTAATCGCATTTATTTTATATCGACACATCTGTCGTGGTGCGTCGTATCGGGAGCGTCATATACTTTACTGTTATGACGTAGTATATATCTATGCCGCGTTTCCCCGATCACAGATAAATAGAAAGGACATTAGGTTCGCAGCTGTCGCTCGCCCACCTCCTTGGGGACTGTCGCAATTTTCCTACCCTTAGTTTAATTCGAATCCCGAAAGGTTTTCCTCCCAATATTTATTATTATATCTTTATTAACGCTCGCGTTTCGTTTCGTCTCGTTTATTGCGAATAAGATTTGTGTTCCGGACTCGTTTGGAGAGCGTCAGAGTGATAGTTTTTATGTGTTGTTTTATGTTCGAAAGCTAATAAAATATGCACCTGTCTAATAAATATCTGTGTGAACGTGTTGCGATAACAGGGCTACACTCTCGCAGTTATAAATTATGTCAGTGGGTGGATAACTTGGATTTTTAAGTCCGAATATCCAAATGAATCAGTGTCAGTTTTTAAATATTCATATTTTTTAAGTTTAGATGTTACGAAATGAACTTGTGAGCAATGTCAAACTCAATGTGAGAAAATATAAATAAATGCATAGAATTCGTAGATGTTTGTTATCCAATAGCAGCGTTATAGTTTGTTTACACAACGTTGCTAAGGCGGTTTCTTTGTGCGTTATCATTTAATAATAACAACTGCTTTGTTATGAATAATTATAACGCATTTAGGAAGCATTAGTTAACACTTACAAATTTTATAAATCCATTGCTTAGTATTCCCCAAATATGTTTGGCATCGATATAACTCTTCAATAATAAAATAAGGAATCCTTACTAATATTATAAAAGCGAAAGTGAGTTTGTTTGTTTGTTTGTTTGTTACCTCTTCACGCTTTAATGGCTGAACCGATTTGGATGAATTTTGGTACAGAGATAGTTGGGAACCAGGAGACGGACATAGGCTAATATTTTTTTGAAAAAAGTGGGATGTGAGGGAGAAAGAGGGAAGAGAAGGGAAAACTTAGCGTTGCTATTACAAATCAATAAGGCGCAAGGGGAACTGTGTTACCCCAAATTTAACGCGGGCGAAGCCGCGAGCGAAAGCTAGTATATAATAAAAAAATAATAACTATAGTCTATGGAATTATATTTCGAGAATTCAGAATCATACATTCGGCTGGAATTGCGATACATGTCTGTATCTAATGGTAATCTAATTACGCCGCGAACCTGAGTGCCTTCTAATATTTTATTCGAACCCTCTCCCGCTTGTTTATATCAGCAATATTTTAAGTCGAAACGCAATATCGTAACGTAATTTAAAACGAATTAGTTTACCCCTGCGAAGCTTCCAAATTTGAATACCGCATGGGATGCTCGCGCCCCATCACATAGGTACGATACCTTTAAAAAACAAAGGGCGCAATGCTGTTATATTTTATAATTTCAACTCCACCCACCCCCGTCAGAGAAGAGAAAATGTTTTTTAGAATAGACCCCCTAATGTACCAAATGTCTAGGCGGAGAGCTTTCGCACAAAAATGACTGCTTTTATCTGCGGAGAAATTGTTGTTTCGTCTGATAGTGTTGCGGAATACGACTATTTAATAGCTCTACTCTTTGGAAGAGGAGAGTGTTATTCTCACTGCTAAGTTTTCAAGTAGCTGATCAGAAATGAGCTCGTCTGTACTATCAACTAAACACTTTGACTCGTAAGTAGTCGTAAGTTTGGGGTAAGTATGTAACATTTCAGAGCCTATTTCACGGTACGTAGGTAGGGCCTGAGTTCGAATGTGAAACGCTTCCAATTACAAAACTAAATCCAAAAACAAATTGCTTGCCGACCACAGTATCCCCCAGTGGTTCACCCCACGGTCAGTCTGGCCAAAAATGGCGGCTGCTACTAATAACTCCCGTTCGGACAGGGCGGAGCAAAGGGGTGTTATGGGGTTGCAAACATGCAAATTTAATTTGCTCGTATGCACCCAGGCGGTCGCCGCCGACTGAGCTCGTTAGCTCGTCTATTGTGCACTTATTAATTCAACTGTATAATTTATGGCGATACAATTTTCAACGTCGGAATAGTCTGCGTTGGGTGCATAAATTGTTTTAATTGAAAGTTAATGCGGGCGGAGATATAGTTGGAGATATAATCCTGAATGCTGGATATCTACTGTTTTTAATTTTATTTAGGATAACGTTCAATGTATTTCAATTAGTAGGTATGCAAGAAAAATACACCCACATAATGTTTAAATTATTTTCCATGTATATTCGTTCTCCCATAGTACGTGGTACCATCGTTCATGGTACGAAATGTTTCGAAATATTTAAAGAGATCAAACAGTAAATAAAAAATGTTAAACTAAACTAACTTCCTATGATCGCTGAAATCTAGAAAAACAAAGAATAGAGATCTCTCATAAAAAAAAACTAGAGTAGCAATTTGTAACTTTATCTAAAGAAGATAGAGTCGAAAATCTTCACACAAGTATATATCGTTAACGTGCTTTGAATGAATAATACCATTTTGTTTAGAACGAGTTTGAGTTTAAATGAATTTACAAACCAACTGAATCAAACAATTGGTATTGCATAAATGAGCAATGAAATGGCCATGGTTTCACTATGAAATTTCATTGCAATTTCTTCAGCATCTAAGCTGTTGAAAGGCTCATAGGAGGCCAGCGTGTTATTTTCATAGGTACTTCGTAATTGTCAGTTTAAAGCGTTTTAATTACGGAGTCGCTATTTCAAGGGTGTAATGCGCCCTTAAGCGACAACGACGGAGCCTCCCTTATGTGCTTGTAAACTATGATAGGGCCACGTTCCACGCGTGTTGGCGCTTAAAAGGGCCAGTTTCGTGTTTGTATTACTGTGTTAAATAGTCACAGTGTTTACCCAGTTAATTATAAGAGCCTATAATTTAACTGTTTATTAGTCGGTACGTACTGAGGCCATCGTGTAAAATAATTCTGTCTGTCATACATTTTTAATAGACGCCGGATATGTGACGACAGGGAAGTGAAAAATATAGCTCTCCGAGTGAATAAATAAAGTAGCTCATGGTCCAGTTTTTTACTCAGCTTCTATACGTTTCGATGGAAAGTGTAGATAATACAGAAGGAACTCCAACGTTGATATTAATCACCCCATAAGATACCTCATTCCCGTCACGCTACTTATCTCGTTCATTCAAGTATCTCGTTATAAATCTTAAGTATTTAATGAACCAGAAAATATCTAAGCGCAATTAAGGGGCTTTAATAACTCAAGAACGCGCTTAATATTTCCCCCCAGCCTCCCCCCTCTTCCACCCTGGTTATAAGACGAGTGATTAAATCGCGCCTCTCACGCGTTCCAGCGACGCCAGCCGCCATTTGCAATGCCGCAATTATAATTAAAAATTAATCCAGATTCATGAAGTTTCATTAAAATTTTTCTTTGTAATTTTTTGGGTTCTAAATCAAGGCATTAATATGAATGAAAATGTGTTTTAGGGTCTGTTTGGTTACGTAAAGTCTTGAAAGTACACAACCCACTCTTGAAAGACTGCGCTCGTTTCCTTTGGCTTATCTTTTCTATTTATTTGATGCCCGAAATATGCAAAAATGATAGAGAAATTCAAATTTCAGGAGTTGTTTAAGGCGCACCTTTACTTACATTACGGGGTCGTGATATAAGGCCTTTAACGCAGAGTTTGAAGCACACATACGCGCTCGGGTAAGCTGTTATGTTCATAAAGCTACACGTGGGATTGCCCAACATACAGTTATGTTAATGTCGGACCTCCCTCACCGGGCCAAAAAAGATAGGATTGCAAATTTGCGGCGGACAATTTATGATGGCCGTATACACCCCTCGGGGCGTGGGGGTAAAATAGACCTATTGGCATTTGGGTGAGCTAGGCGCGCTCGTTGTCGGCCAAAATGACCCTAAACATTTTATTTGGTAGCATCGCTATTCACGTAACGTGTCGGAATGGCTCCGACTAATCTTGAGCCACCATTTAGGGGTTCTTTCGCGCGTTTTTCGAATAAATATGTCTGGAGATTACACGCGTTCGCATGGGGCTTTAACGAGAGTGTGTAACATAAAATTATACGTTTTATTTTTGGTAGAAGCACCTTGCGTACACAACGCACATTTTGGTAACAACAGTCAGGAATAACAAGCAAATTTAGCCAAAAATATGGAAATGATAACGTGTTATGTAGCTAGCTATTTCCAAGTGTTATTATTAGTACGCCATTCGGATAGCTATGAGCCCCCATCTGAATATTATCAGTATCTTCACAGCTAGGGTGGGCACTTAATCCATAGATTTACATGCGTTTGCACCCTAAGGCAACATCACATTACAAAGCCGCAGGGTGCAAGAAATTATGCGTTCAGAGTTCGCTCGAATCCCAATTTATTGGCAATCGATTAGCACCAGCCAGAGGGCTTTGTTTAATTAGAGTGCTACCGTGATTGGATTAACAGGCTCAATGGCATGCCCATTGCCCATATTACTTCCTTAAGTAATGAACCAAAAAGGTAAATGTACACAAACATTTCAGGCGGCGAGAGATTCAACCAACGCGTACGTAATGCGGTCTTTTTATCCCCAAGTGCACTTTATCTCATGTGTTGTATCCGTAGATTTATATCACTCAGACAAATATATATTTGGAGAAGAATAGGAACATATTGTGCTCACCACGTACAACAAAATAAGTAGTTATCTGTATTCCCACGTCGATATCTTCCCGAATGTAAATATGACACCCCATAAACTGAATGTTTTATCGGCTGCCACTACCATTCCAATTTATTCTGGTCATTTTTGTCTACTTCGAGGGTGACCAATTTTTAGGGGAGAATTTATGAGTTTTATTATGACTTTTTTGGACTAATACCACCTTGGAACTAGTCATATCCAGCTTTCGATCAAACAAATCATTTTAAATGAAACCTGATTCATTCATTGTGTACTGGAAGCAATTGAATAACTCAAATGAGTTTACTTTACGGATCACTTCCCATAGTTAATCAGTTAACAAATGTCTTACAACGTGACGAAGTCATTCAAAACTCTGGCAAAAAATCTTTTGTAAAAGGATTTGTAAAACAAAATTACTTAGGTAGGTATCATTGTCCGAGGTTAAACAAGTTACCTTCGTGTGAAACAAAAACAATTATTACGCTTACCGCCTGTTTAAATGTTAAGTACTCATACGTAAATGTTTAACATTAAGTGTCAAACGACACGTAAAACCCATAAATTTGTATCACATTTACAATTTATCAAGTAGATACAGATCGGTATCGTTCAGTAGTCGCCTTCCCGCATTGTAATCCGTTGTTTAGGAAAGTATGCGGAGCGAACTAACAAAATATTCTGATCTCGTAGCAAAGTAACGCCCTCAGCCGCCGGCCCCCGCTATTTATACCTCTGTTATTGGCACTTCTTCAATGTCAGACGCACCCTGCGCCTGTCCCCTGATCCCCTAAACCCTACGGATGCCCCTTCTTATCCCTCCAACATACATTACACAACACCACTCGAATGCTAACGACTGTATAAAATTATATCAATTGCATGGATTTTATTGTCAAATTACAATTTCAGATTCGGCACCTCGTATATTATCTGCAGCGAAAGGGTTAGTATTCTAGGCCCCCTCGACTACTTCCCCCAACTACAAAGTAGCAACATCTACCGACTCATTGAAATCTTGTCGTCCATAACGCAGATACATATCGTAATGTAAACATGGAATTTATCGCCAACTCAGTATCCGGTCGGTGAATACTGAGAAACATGCTAAATAACCGGTATTATTAAAAAATATAGTTATATCGCCTTAATTACGGTAAAGGGCTGGCCACTCATACTCGTAGGCATGCTTCATTGATGTATAAAATCGTTTACATTATCGATTATCAAACAGAGCGTATTTTAAGATTACAGATGTGAGCATCACTATTTATATCGGACGATTGAGCTGCAACACGGGTATAATGTTTGACTGCTCCTGATGGGAAGACGTTCTGTGTTTATGTATGTACACTTGTACAGCCTCACTCAAACGTTTCATAGATTTTTCTTTACCTCTCTGCGTATACAATAACAACTTTCAACTCCACTTAAGTAAATAGTAAGTTTTTCCAATACACAAGCTTCAATTGGCTAGAATTAACTTTCTCTCTACACTGCAAGAATGACTTCTATCCCTACATTCAATAGAGCTGACGAAATTCTTTCTTTACTAGAAAAAACAACATAAACTTGATCACTTAAAGTACCAAAGTTAAGTCTACCGGAAACTTATGTTAACTGCCAACGTAAACTTATGTAATACAACTTATATAATGGATCCTATAGTTGGAAAAAGTAAGGATTTATCGCATATCGCGTTTCATCCAGACCAGACTTTTTATTACAAACAAATTTCCTTTACATTAATAATAAAAATTACGAATAAGTAACAAATCGTGGGTGGTAAGCGCTTGTAATTAACAATAAATTCTTGATTACAGTTTTCCAAGCCTCATTTACATAAACCGTAGGCAATACGAGCGAGGCCTAGATTAAATCCATAATTCATGGTCGCAACATGAAAGCAACTTGAGAATGACATTGCAGATGCCATATACCTAGATAAAGTCATTAAATTGTTTTAATTATGAATTCAAGTGGAACGCGCTAAAGAACTGGACACAGTCGGCTGACCTCAAAAGGCAGGCGCGTCAAAAATATTCGTATCGTACAATTAAGCTTCTCTACAATAAAATCACGTTTAAATTACTTATTAGTGGCGATTACATTACTTTAAACGTCGCCGTAATTGGCCGCAGCGGGCTTGCTTATACCAGATAGGACGAAGCAAAGTGATTTTTCTTGTAAATAAACAAAAATGTCGTAGGTATTCCTTTTGTATGTTTCTGAACGAGAATGTAAATTTTTGGGTCACGAAATGTGGATAATTATGACGTCATTTGTTATGTGTAACGAGCAAGTGGACTGTTAGACGGTGTGAAAACGTCATAAAAGTTGTTGTATATAGTTTCATAATACTTTAACATGCATATCGTAGCATCTGTTTGATTTAACAAAACTTTTGACATAAATCTGAACGAAATGTTCGCATTAATTTTTATTAGGCTCTCTAGGAGGACGGAACAAGAAACAAAAAAAAAGTAGTTTATTTATAGTCTGTACGGCGATGTAAAAATAATGTGTGACGGCCATATTGTATTTTATAAAAGAATGAATGTCTATTGACTACCGAGCTTTATGCTAGAGATTTACTGAACTTTTATGTGATTACAATAACATACAGTTTCATAAAAATTATGTTATTGTACCTACCTATAAGTTTATGTTTTTAAATAGCAATGATCTGAAATAGTAGTAATACTTCCATCATTTAGCTATTCAAAGTATTTGACTATGCCTCCAAAAACGACCAAAAGTTAAAAGATCCATCCATTCCCTACTGTGGTATGCAATGGATCTTTTAAGTTTGGTCGTTTTTGTCCACCATCGTATCGTAAAGATACAAAACAAACTAACCCGATACGATCCGAACAATGCCGAACCCGTATCGAGCTCGGAAGGTGTCGCCCTATTCCGCAAAAGGCCTTACAAAGGTGAAACGTACCCCCACTCTCCCCCACCATATATCAAGATCACTATCTGAGATTTACGAAGCTCGCTGTGACCGCGATTGTATCTCTCAGATTAATGTGCAAGAGTGTCGTACAACCCTAACGGCCTGTAGACAGGGTTACCATTTTGAAAATTGAAAATTCTTGACAAAAAGCCTGATATCTGGGTATCTTAATACCCAGATAGTCACTGGGTTTTGGAGGTCAGATCGGAAGACAGTCCATGATAAATACTCATATTCATGCATTCGGTTAGACTGGAAAGCGACTTAAAACAGTTGCGAAAAGGGTAGGCAGAAGACGATTTATCATTTCAAATTATTGAAAAGCCCTTTTTTGGAAAAGTTTAGTTTATATGTTTATATAAGTTCAAAAAATGGTACCAAGGGCTGCAAAATTCGGACGGATGGTAACCCTACCTATAGTTAACATTACCTACCTTTACTTTCCACACCTTGTTCACTGATTTAATACAACTTGTTGTAACTACAATTTTTGATGTTTACTGATAACACGGCGTGGTTAACTGCCCATTAACAGTTATCTACCAACTATCTGTTAGTATAGAAATTATTTAATTAACTAGGTATTAGTTATGTATTTAATTGTTCAGATTGGAAATAGCTTTTTAAATAGACAAGTTTACGTATGGTTTTTACAGATGATAAACTAAATATAATACGTGTTGTGTTTGAGCTTTGTTTACACATAAACATAACACATTTTCCTTATTCAGTATTCAATGAGGAATTAAATATTCGTTAACATTGTACGCCTAAAATTATTGGACAGAAAATGTACACCTATAAACCTTCACGACCACATAATACTTAGAGGAATGTTCGGGAGCTTAGAACATAATCATAGTTTACATCTATTTTCCATAACCGTTCGAGCTTAGTGGCATGAAATGTCAGTAAATCACCTCCGGGCATGTCGCCCGGCTTCCTCGTACGTGTGTAATGCGCAACTCTGGTCAGCGAGCCAATTTGTTTTTATTGAGACTACCCTCGAGTTATGCAAACTGGTCGGAAACGCTGAGCCCGCTGTAAACAAACTTAAACGCGACTAATATATGCTGACCTCTGTAGAACCATGACGCGATACCAAATGGGAGGGATCACGCGGGTCAGCGCGGTCCTGCGCTGGTGGCCAGGTCCACCTTTAATCTCGAAGCGAATGTTTTCACAAGCGTCTGCGTTTGGCCTCCGAGGCCGCGGTCAGACGTGTGTAAACAATACTCTACGTTAATAGAGATATAAATTGTACGCATTCCATTTAATCCCTTTGAGAGCAATCGACGCCTATAGCGTTACGAAACGACTCGTTATCGGGCGGAACAGACGCGCTGCTACGATGTTTCGTCGCCCATGTGGACTTGCCGACTTTAGGCCACGCTTATGTGTAACAACCGTCAGATCAAACTCTCCGGGGTACTCCGGGTGATCCTAAACCAACATCTCGTTCATAGTATCAAGCATAAAGCGCGCGATTTATTTGTAGCGCCATACACTGTAAGTAATGATAGCGTCAATTTTGCAATAACCAATAAACTGTCTACAACGTAACATTAGCATTAGTTGGTACCTAAATTTCAAGTCATAGCAGACGAATAAAATAAATTCGTTGTAGCGAACTGGCAGACGACATCGTATCTATATTAGCATAACGTAGTTGGCATAAACGGAGCAAACTAAAGCTTTCAGAAAGTTCGACGGACTGTTGAACAATGCCTCCGTTCACATTCTTGTAGCTATTGAGTCACGTCTGTGAGCGCTATGTACTAATAACAAGCTGTATAACGTACATAGCCTTATGTATAACTGCGCAGAACATTGTTGTTCACGCGATGATTTCGAATGAAAATTAGCTGTTTTATGCATATAAATAAAATATGGAATACGTTATCTGATCTCAAGCCATATAAATCAGACATACAGAATACATGTATCATTAATTCAACAGAGTAATGTTTTATACATTTATATTATTTATTTATTTTGGTTTCCAGGTAAACGTGTTGACTGTTTAATATTTATGAACAAGGCACATCACCTGCCTAGCATATTCCCAACTATGTTGATTTTCAGTCTAACCAGACGCATATAATATGCTGGCTATACCAGTATTTTACATGGAGCGACTACCTATTTGATTTCCACGACCCAGTTGATTGATTTGACGGCACGGTTGGCGCAGCGGCTGAGCTATCGACTGCTGCACTGCGTGTTGCGGGTTCGATCCTGGCACGGAACAAATATTTGTATGACCTACAGGTAGTTGTTACGGATCTGGTTGTTTGTGTATGTGAATATAATTGTTTCTAAGCGCACCCATGGTACAGGACAAACTCCTTGTATGGGGCAACGTTTTTTTAATTAATAAAAAAGTTAGCATTGGATAACGTCGCCCTTTGGTAAGACTGACTGTCAGACTAAAGGGCCATTGATTGCCTGTAATGACTGTCAAAGATCTACAAAATATGACAGCTGGGACGAACGGCTCAACGTGCTTCCCAAGGCATGGAGAAAAATCGTTATGTAAAGGGGTCACCCGTCCACAGACCAACCAAGGCAAGTACGGCTTAAAGATTGACACTAGCGAATGTTACTGTTAAACCCCGAGCTCCCCTTTTATATTTATTAGCAATATTATCTATTTATAATAAACAACATAAACATTTTTTTAAATCTTGTTCAGTTACCAAACCAATTCGGAAATCCTTGTGCAATTCTGAGAAATTAAAAGATTCCATTTATTCAAAAATATTAAGCGATTCCAAACACGTAGGTATATTAAGTACTAATAATATATTTCGATTCGATACGTCTCCACGAAAACTTGGCAAAGTTCAAGACAGAGAAACGCCTGCATTCATTATTCATTTGTTTCAGTAAATACATTTTAATTGAAGCTATTTCCAATTAATATATCGCAAGAAAATCTTGGTTGAATGGACAAAATGGATACATTTACATGACAATACGTGTGTTTGTATGGACGGGAGTTATAGTATATTCATAGCATAATTCTGTATTATGTGAGTGTGCCAGCATTCATGATATGAACAGTAAGACGGATAGGTTTACTCGCGAAGTGTAGTTGGCTACACTTTTACATATGAAATGAAGGACAATCTCACACTTTGATTAACGGTTTTCTACTATAGCAAACATGTTTTTCCATCTTTAGTTAGATGCTTTGTGAGAATTGTTAAATTATATCTACCATTTTGGAGTGCACATTTTGTGCACATACGACACTATAATCCTTTTTCTCGAAACTCGAAAAATGTGTAGTTTTTTTTTTATATCCAACCAGTTTCTCTAAGGGAAAGCCATGTGCCAATATAGAAGGTTACATACCTACTTAACAAAATTGTGAAATTGTTCAGTAGGTACATGCGACTGTACCTACTTCACATTTATTCATTCATCTTTGAATGCATTGCTTGCACCAAGTTTGCAAGCAAAATTTAAAATAAAACCCGTTGATTGATAGGCTGGAATACCTACGTAATAAAAGATTACCTTTATGCCAACAGGATGCAAATTAAAATTGCAAAACGACAAGTTTTAAGTAAACACATTATCGTATAAAAATAAACTGAAGGTTTGAACTTTCGTGTAAAACCTTATCAGTTAAGCTTATCTATTGAATGTTGAATACTAACCGTTTATAAGGAAGCCGACAAAACGTACATACAACTAATAGGAGGAAGAAGGCGAGGTCAGCAAAATGCCTTTGTATGGGTTTAATTCGCATTCTAAGAATATTATTTAATTCTTAGAATTAACAAGGTGTGTATAAAAACGTAGGTACAAAGTTGATCCTTCAAAACGTGTGCTGAAAATGCACCGTATTTATAAAATCGTAATCAGAAGCTAAAACTTAAGACAGAGACATATTCTTTCGTGATTTCCTGTTCCAAAAATCTTCCAAGAAACTCGTAGCATCCAAAAAGTGTTGACATCGTACGTGGTCCGTTTGCAGTATTTATAAAATCATTAGCTCGCTCCATTTCCTCGAACCCATTGAAATATGAGGCTACAGTACATTCAGCAGTGTTTATATAATTTATAGAACCAGTTTCATTCATAAAGTGTAATAAAAAAATGAATCTACGCTTTGTTTGTTTTCATAGTCAGATCAGACTATCAATTTTGTAGGATAACGGTACCTAGTCGGCAGACGGCACGCGCGCAATTAATATATCAAAACCTTCCACCAAGCGGACTAAGTGGTGATTGAAATCGTACCAAAATCCATCGAGTAATTTTCGAGATTATCCTGAACATACACACTGACAGACAGACGGTTCGAGAACTGTTTTTTACGGTTGGTGTTGAAGTGTAAGATGTTTTTACTGCTTTTTTATAGCATAAGACTGTATAAAGACCACGATATAAATTAAACTTCTCGTTGGTAAAAGATCGGATATTCAGACGTACATAGTAAAATGTATATTCATGAATTAATGATTAATACAGGAAGGTAGTTCTAATATTACACATTTTTCAATATCAACAAAGTATAAATAAAACCTCTCACTTTGGGTGTTAATTAAAAAATATCCAAACTTACTTTGTAGACTGTCAGAAGATTTATAACATATAACCTGTTCACGGCCTTGTTTGGTCGTGTATACCATAATTTTAATATTAGAACATGAATATTCATATCTACACGTTTCTAAGTTTAAATTTAATTCAGTATCAATTTATTTATCTCAATGTACCTACTGGTGAGGACAGCGAGTATTAGAGGTATTAAATATTAGTATTGTAGTTATTTAGAACTACCTACCTACTCGTTTTAAATCTAAAGGACATTGCGCTAGACTATCTTGGAATATGCGATTTTAGATCAATTTTGGCATGTGTAAATTATTTATGGGTACTATAAATATGAAGGCTCAGGCTATAAATATACGAAGTCTAGACATTCAAAATGTTTTAAATTTGTCTACTTCTGCCTCCATGCTTCAGACTCGATTTAGAAACCAAAACATTAATATTAATAGGTAAATAGAAATACTAATGACCAAGTTATTAAGCTCATAAATTTATAGAATTAAAGCTATAGCTGTATTAAATTTGGTTAATCCGAATGAGCAAAACATGTATCGTAAATCAAGATGTATGACAGTTTGCATTTGAGTTCTAAAGGTCGTAGAACTCTGAGTTTTCTATACCAAAAATAGCATGTTACGCAATGCGTACCAGCATCAACAAATACAACCTTGGGTTGTAAAGTATGCGCAAGCGCTCAATTGTCTTGTTCGACTAATGAATAGGCATTTGATACTGTGTGAGACTGACTAAGCGAAGCACCACGAGAACCATGTTCAGGATGCAAATATGACATTGACATTATTTATTGGACGAACTTGAAAATTAAAATACCAATACAAACTTGTCTCAAAGATCTTAAGTCTGATAAAAATATTAAAAGACTATGATATTTTTTTGTGTTTCATAATTTATGGTGGCAAGCCATCTAGTTAATTTTATTTTTTTCTCTCGCTCTGAAATTGTTTCAATGATATTTAATTTTAATTGAAACGTTTTCTGATACGGATTACTTGAATTACAACTATGATATTATAAACATTTCGTTGCAGCGACAAGATTGTATCCAGTTACTTTTAGTTGTTAATTAAAAACAATAAGGTCCAAAGAGTGGTTAAACGACGAATAAAATAAACAAGAAAACATTACGTCTCTTACATTGCTTAATAATTTCCTGACACCTTCTATCTATTTAGTAAAAATAAGACATCTTAACGTTAAAAACATGCCTTAAAATATCAACACAGAGTTAACAGAATAACACTTCGGTATCTACAATATCATGCATGTGTAGAGCTAACTTATTTGGCGACGCGACGGTTGGGTCGTGCTCGTGCATCTACGCATTCTCAATGCGCAACACGAAAACGCGACTTGGTGGTCAAATAGACCATTATGGAAATTAATTTCCGTCTAAAATACTTTGGCGCCTACAACCCATAAACGTCCGCTGCTCATATTAAAATACTCATCTATAACTATCGCATCGAATTACTTCAGACGAAGTTATTATACTGTTAAGTGCTGAGACGTTTAGAAACGTTAAAATACAACTACGCTAGTCGATTGTAAATCAAATATTAGAAAAACTAAAACAATAAATCCTCGATTGGTTTTACCAAACGAGTTTACGTGAAGAAGATATTAAATGGCGTGAATAAATCAATCGTTGTTTCCCCAACTCTTTGCTTTTTAATGACTTATAAAAGTGTGTCTGTCCGTCGCTGAGGCGATACCCAGATGTGGGCCCAGCTGTTTCTATGACAGTCACGTTCACGAATCTGACAATGTGTTTGTACTACACTACGCCACGGGCTTGGCTCGTTAAATTTTTATTGCCACAAGGTCGCCACTTTATGGTCAATTCTCAACAGTTATTGTTCGCGGACAAACTTTTTTTTACAACACTAGCGTCAATCACTTTATAACGGTGAAGTTACGATTGACAGTGATTAAGCCTTAATTGTTATGACGCTATAAAACTCCTTTTTATATACTCTGTAAGTGTTATGATTATCCATTTTTCACGTTGATACACTGTTTGTATTTTTATACTACCTACTGATGATAAAATTGTGTCGAGAGCGCACTTTCTCAATCGCATGAACGTATGTAAAATTAACTGGTAAAGTGATAGATTTATGTTCGAAGATGAACATAATGTTGATGACTCTTTCAAGCACGCGAGATAAACGTGTGCAAACGTCACGGTTATGTTTATTGTGGCGAGTTTGGGTTCGGCCCTTATTCTGCACTGTGAACACCCCGTATGATAACAAATTATGTTTTGACTACGATTTTGGCGATATCGACTTTCGCACAACAGCCGCAAAGCGTCCGTAATAAAGCAATTTGCGGGCGTGCCAACAAAACAATGGACCCCTTTCTAAGCTTGTTTTAAAAGCTTTCGACGCCGTGATTTAAAACCCTTTGACTTATACCTTATTTGTAAACATCTTGTAAGCACAAAGGATCGCTGTTTACAACAAAAACGAGAATTTGCACAACCCTATTGCCGTGAACCCTTTGTTTAGATTTTTCAATAAATTTGCAAAAAATGGTGAAAGTAGCTTGTCTGTTGGTCCTGATTTTTATGGTTCCGTGACTCGCATTGTACCTGCCCATACAAATAAAATTAAAACCGTGCAATGCATCAGTGCAACACTGATACAAGATAATATAATATTTTATAAACAAGAATAAAGTTTACTCTGTAGGCAAAAATGGTAAATCGTTCACAAAACACGCTCCGTTACAAGATTGCGTTTGAAGGACCGGGATGTTGCCATCAACTAAAAATTTATTGTTATAGTTATTAAAGATGGGGGATTTAAATGCTACTCGGGTGCTCCCGTCTTGCTTATTTATATTTCTTTTGGGAGGAAAATACGCCCGCGTTATAAATATGAAAGGAAAACGGCTAAGGGAAATAATTGTGCGGCTTATCTCTACGGAACAGAGTTGCCCCGAGTTGAAGGTTCCTGACCGTTTTTGTACCTTAATGGTCGGTTGCATAATATTGACCCACTATTAAAGCTTTTGTTCTTGGAGAAAGTTTGTGTTTATTGAGAACCTTTTAAACCCTTTTTCGACACTTTTTTGGCGAAAGAACAATAGATTTGCAATTGTTAGAGTTGTCAATAGTAAAAAATACAATAATAGAGACATTTTTTTCTCAAAGCGAGTCGAAACAAAACGAGATACATGATGCAAAATACAGGTAGCATTTACGGGTTAGTTGATGCACCTTTGTAGTTAACGTTGACTGGTAAGTAATTTTGCAGTGCCAAATATGCAGACAAATAAGACATTAAAAATAATAAAGTGTTCTTCCAATTTTAAAACCGTAAATAAAAATATGTGACAAAAACATTCTGTCAATTATAAAAGGTCTGATTGCAATAATTCCACAAAGCCATGTCAAATGAATAATTGCAACATAATTTTACGAGAGCCTTGAAATGATTTTTAATATGAATCATCACACACATTCGACAAAAATGCTATGATCATGAAATTGGGATTTTCTCATTTGAAACTGAAATAATACGTGTAAAAGATGAAGATCCCAATGTTGTGACTATAATCAATAGTGTTTTGACTATCACGCGACCCAGTTTCGAACAATAAACATTCACCATTAAATAAATCTAAAACTATAATTCCCACTAAGTCATTAATCAGCTCAACTATACCAAAGAGACATTGTTTTACTCAAAACGATATAGTAGAACATTTTCACGATTTAGTTCAAAACATTCTGCACTAAATTGTGTCACCAACACGAGTGGTTTTAAAAGTTTTTCCATTAAGGGTCATAATTATTTCACATTTTAGGTCCAAAGAATTTGAAACGGCGATAATAGTCATTAAAAGCGTTGTTTAGTCGAATGTGTGTTAAGATTCCTACACCTAAACTAAATAAAGGTACTTAAAACTAAAAGAAAATAAATTTGAAACGATAAATACCATTGAACTCACCGCAGACGACCCGATCGAAGGGGCTCATCCAATCTGGAAATGGAAAATCTATTATCAATCGTATTGAAAGTTCTTTGTTTCGGCCAAGTCGCATGCATAACGAGTTAAGCCTATATTGCACAAAAAAAACATAAAACATGTCCCTTAAACATTATACAGTACGGCTCTTGAATTTCAATGAAATCAAGATTACAAGTTTCACAATACATTTTTGCAACAAAAATTTAAAGCACATTTATTTACAAATTTTGTAAAACAAAAGACTATGCTAGTAAAAAATGGCGTCTACGGGATGCTGAAGTAAAACATAGGTAATTTGATAAAACACCTACTTTTAACGTTTTCCTGCAAATATTAAGAAAGAACACACAGAAAAATGGAAATGCATATAAAATTTACAGTTTTCATTGTTGTAGATTTTTGTGTGAAGCAAAATTGAGCTCTTTAGGATAGTTTTCTTTTAAATGATTTCTATAGATCATCCTGTAAACTGAATACAAGATAATTTGTAGGAACAATAAAACTAGAACAATCTTGAAACCTTACACTGTACCTAAATGATAAAAAACAGGTTTAATTGCACAGTTCAATGGATAAAGTGGTCGTAAATGTTTTATAGTGAACCACATAGAAGATTTTCACAGCGACATTGCTCATTTGGAGCGACTATCAACGGCTAGAACAATTGACTGTTAATTACATTTTATCGCGAATCTAAATTACGAGTAAAACATTTTTAATTACGCTTTATCAATTAAAGCTATTATTTAGTTTTAATTGAGCACTACGCTCAACAATGTTGATTCAAATAAATGCCGTTTCGTAAAGAGCCAGATAATTGCAAATACGTGCCTATTACTTAAAGTGGTTGGTACTCTAATGTCAAAATCTAATTCAGTGATTCATTGCTGCTGATTTCTTGAAACATTATCAATATTCTTTAGTAAGGTTCCGTATGATGTATATAAAAAGGCATACTAAGAAAGTTGATAACCCTAAAAAATAGACCGTAGGTACTTATATAGGATGTTTGTTTAATTTGGTCTAATAATATCGTTATTATACAAATTATTCATTAGAAGTACATATGCCAACTGAAACATCGAAAGCAACATTCGAATTCCAAAAATCTAAAGCTTAGTGGCAATGCATTCAACTAACTTTGGCGCTTATGGCCAAAAACTGTCATGGTTAGGTACACATTATAACCCGGAATATAGACAAGATCAACATTTAATTTTATAAAATCATTTATAACATCATTGACATTAGTCATCAAAGACATTCTTTCGAATAATAAAGATACTTATTTTGACTTGCCTCGTGAGGTTGTCTACATGTGGGATATGACCTCAACAATCATTGTGCCGATAATCGTATTTGTCAATAGCTTGACTGCCAAGATACTCGATTAGTACCTAAGGAGGCTTTCGTTGGGCAGCTGGATCAAGGACTGGATACAGAAAGCGGTATTGTTGAATGTTGCTCGTATAGGAGGTTCCTTTCTCTGGTGCTCTGACCGCCGGTAGCTTGGACCCTGTTCCCGATACCGGTGGGCTACTATTGTTTGTTTTTTTTTTCAGTAATTAAGAAATATGTAAAAATATAAAAAGAAATGTGTGTTTTTGTGTAAAAAATAATAAGCGGAAGATACTTATTATGTTAGAAGTGTTTTAATATTACACTTTTTATTCATTATTATATAGAGTGTAATCAAAATTCCATTCAGTTTTTCTAGCATTTCATCAAAATACACAAGTTACAGCTGACTAAGAAGCTATAAAACTGCTGTAGACAAAAAAAAAATATTATTTTTAAATTGTCTTAGCCATCAACATCACAAATATAATGACTCACAAATAAATTTACGTCCAATTAAACACGCATATAGTAGAGCTACTCCGGTTTTAGCAACGTTTAATTTTAACGAGTTTTACCTATCGGAAACATTTAAATTGTCTCGATTGAGTGCAGCCGTTAATTACACCGCGAATGCATAAAGAATTCGATTATACGAATCGAACGCTGTATATCGATACTCGAAAATTCACAACTCATTCCGAGATAACAACAGGCTTTCGGTCTCCAATCGAGAATTTAAAAATCGACAGTCGAAACTTTCGAAAAGCGGTGTAACCCTAAAATGGAAAAGGTTAAGAGTTCTGTATCAGTCCCATATTTCATTGGGGGGAGATAATGATGTTATTTTTCAACTTGAACGTTTTTTATTGTTTTTTTTTTTTGTAAAACGCTGCAACAAAGTATATCTAAGGTCGTAAATATGCGCAAAAGAATCAAGACTCTTTGAAAGATTCAAATCAAAGTAAATTAAGTATTTTGTCTAGTAAACAAATGTAGCGACTGAAATAATAATTAGTGTGAACAATACGGCATTTACAATTTAATTAATAACGTGCTACAAATAGCAATCAATAGTATAAAGGGCTTTTGATGGTATGTGGGTTCCGATTGCTCACGGCGCGCTCCGATTGGCTATAAATGCCGGCCATATTTGTTCGGCGCATGCGCTCTGCGCGCCGCACACATGTGACTGGTGCTCTTCTTTTCCGCGGTATACAATGTTTACTGTCAAGTGTGAGTTGCGTTCTAAGTTTAAAATGTCTCGTACATTTTGAAGATTATTATTTCATTTTTATTTTGATTACGAAAATACATGAAGTTTAGAACAAATGTTATTTTATTATAATTATTTTATTTACACTATTGTTTTAATTTATATTTAAAAAAAGTTACAGAAAGAAGTGATTAATTCTAGCCGCACATGTTTAGTTTCCCATTCAACACTAGAATGTTAAAAAACATTGAATCGCACTAAAGTTCATTCAAACTAGCACTCGCGTAGTTTTTGAACGTAATACGCTCTTATACTGTCAAATTGTTGTAGAATGTTGCGCGTTACGACGTATAACTGTCGGCTACTGACAAGTCCGCCATTTTAATTTCGATGTGCGCGCACGCAAGCACCTGCCACGTTATTTTTGTCTTCTCGAGACGAATTTTCACCTACATCAGCCCGGACATTTTTATATGCCAACATTGCCGACAAATCACGAAAATAGTCCATTGCTAAACAAAAACAAGATGATTATAGGCCATTTTATATAATTTTAGTGATCTATGAGGCTGTTATGACGTTTCACTGGCTTTGATAACTTTTTTTTCGCATGACAACTGTATGCGTCAGCCAGTGCCAAGAACGTCAATTCAATGCTGGATACAAAAAAGTTTGATTCACACATATCTTATTATCTGTGTCGCGGTCTGAGTTATTTATATGTGCGAATTTTTTGGCATGATTATGATTCAGTTTATCAAATTAAATCATGAGGCAATGTTTTTTGAGCTCTATAATTTAATTACCCATGTATATTTTAAGAAGCTTTGTAATACTTTTTATTCCGTACCGACTCTACACTAAAACTAGAAATACTTATTTCACTACCTATAATGTTTTCACAATTTTAAGAATTTATTCTTAAGATAGTACTGATTGTTATCATAATTTAACTAAAATGCTATAGGATTATTGTATTATCGATTCAAATCAATGTGTTGACGTTAGATACATGTAAACCGCGTAAGGGGATAAGGCCTTAAGGGGGTAAGGTTCTTACTTTTTCGCAAGTTTCTCCAGATGGTTTGTACTTTAATTAAAATTTCATTGAACAACTCATAATAGCGATTTTTCACATACCATCAGTAATTCCATCCAGTTTTGTTTTTTGTTGTTCTAAACTAAAATACTTAGTTCTTATTTCCATGCCTAAAGAACTCTAAAAAATACCTACCTATCTACTTGCCTGATTAGGCATGTAAATAAATACAAAGGCACATAAAAACATGTATGTAACGACCCTAATTGATTTAAATAGAGACCTTATTGTGTTATATGAAGGCCGTAATTCGATACTATAGATATAGCCAGCAATAAATAAATATTTATTGACTTGTCAATATTATATAATTTGGCCAATACTTATATCAACAAATGGAAACGGTAGGTTGGAAATCAAATAATAGATTAGAATGATCATGTAAATTTAAATAATAATAAATTTTCAAAACCCTACAAAGTTATCTTTCAATGTGACATTAATTAAGAACGTTATTGTAAACTATTTATTTAATTAATAGTTTATTTTTTGATTTTAGCTGTTTGACAGCCTTCGTGTTTTTTTTATTTTGTAATGATAAAGCAATATAAAATAATTTATTGGTCCTTAATTCGGCAATTAGTATGATTTTAATTTTGTATAATGCGCCATTTATACTGGACTATTTCAAATTGATTTATTTGTTCATTTCCAGTTTCCTTGTAGGTCGTATCTCTACCTACTTACTAAGAAATGTTTAAAATGAATAGGTATTATATTTTGAATTCAAAAGTTAAAATCAACCAAATAAAGTGCAAAAGACTTTTTCGTGTGCATCATTTACATTCGATTGTAATTATTTGCTGAATAGGCAGAATATTCCACATTCTTAAATCATGTTTTCTTGTAATTAAGTGGATTTTTTTAGGTTTAATTAGGCATTGTTCCGTATAATACTGCAAAATAGCGCTACCTACAAACAAATTAAATAATTTAATTTATTAATAAAATTTTAATAGCTAATTATTTTAAAACATCATTGAACAGTTGCTTATAAAATATAAGTATTAAGTACCAACTTATCCGTTACCTACTTTTTAATTTTTTAAATTTATTTTCTATGGCTCTATTATTTCATTATTTTTTTGTTACTGATTGTGTCCTACATATTAGGCACCTAAATTATAAATTTAAACACTATAATAATTCCTATGTCTTAAGACCAATAATTTATCGAAACAGCAGGTAACAATTTCATTTATAGTTATGTTTCTTTTTTAAAGTAGGTATGTATTTATACTATTGACTATTTTATAAACATACTTTTATAATATTTTTAGACTTGGCTACACTAACAACATTTAAAAAAATGACAAATCTCAATCATATAGGTTAGATAAGCATCATCTCCAGTAGGTACCAACCACCAATCTAAAAAATCGATTAAACCATTTCAATCATTCAATCCATTTGAATGCGATATTTAACCCTGTAATAACCGCGGAAGATTGATTGCTAGATAATAAAACTGATAATAAAAATAATCGAGCTATTGTATGCAAAACGTACAGGCACTTTAAGTCTGTAATCGTTCGCCTTTTTTGAGTACTAAGTAGACCTCACAAGAGTTAATGCTTTTATACTCTAAATTTGTAGGTAGGTACTGAACATTCTGACCTAGTACTCTAATTTTCCTGGTGAGTTTTAGCATTTTTTTGTCGAGTACGGAATTTGAAAATGGATATCGCTACTTATCCGTCAAATATTTTAATGCATTTGCTTTTAGAATATACATACCTGTTAAATGTCCGTTTCCCTATTAGTTTTCTACTTTTGAGAGTAGGTAGTTTATTTAATTTATTGTTATTGATAAAATGCTCAGCCAATTTTAATTGGTTAATTTTTAGCTAAAGCGATTATCGCTAAAACAGAATGAGGTAACTCTGAATAAGAAGTAATTTGAAGTATTTTATTAAATGTTTTAAGTACTAACCGTTTTAAAGCAATTGATAATAAATTAAACATTTTATAATGATTGCGAATTTTAGTAAAATAATTAATTTATGATGTATACTTAATCATTACCATTATTTTAATTACCAAAACAGTAATAAAAACGCTATTAAAAATAATTTACATTTATAAATAAGTTTTAGGTATTAACTGAAGTTCTATGTAAAGTTTGCAAGCTGAAGTCCCGCCCATAGCCGACGGCGGGAATGGGCGGTCCGAACGACGGCGACCGACGGCCGAACGGAGCCGAGAAAGAACCAACCGAACCGAAGCGCCCGCGCATATTTACGACCTTTACTTATTGTTTTATAGTCTGTTTATATCAAAAACACCTTTATACTTTCTTTAATTACCTTATTTATATTCAACAAAACAAAGTAGGTACATGTGATCTGAATTTACCGTATGCTATTCAATATACAAAACAGCTGCTTAAGTTTCGCCCAAATTATTTTGTACCCATAAAGGATATATATTGCGATTCATTGACAATAAAAATAATACTTAATGGTCAATTTTATAGCGTTAATATTGCGATGTTTGAATTATTTTACTGTTATATAAGTGCTAAAATGCTATTAGAATGGGTATAATTTACAAAAATAGGTAAAGAATTCTTCTAATTGGAATAAAAAGTAAATGACTGCTAATTCTTTTTTTATATTATAATGCCGTGTTTGTTTATATACTTATATAGTCTTATTAATATAAATAAATAGTAATTACAATTAGGAAACTGCAAGTAAAGTAAAGTTTTTAAAACAAATATTTAAATTCAAGAACTACTTAATACTGTACAAGCGATACGAAAAAATGACTAAATGATTTAAACAAAGACTGCATAAAATCAACAATAAATTAACAACTCTAGTCTAGAAACAACACCTACATATGTACTAAACGAAAACATTTAAGCCATCTAATTACTAAGTAGGTACAGCGGTCTGATAAGACTTCCTATAAACAATGAAACTTATCTTTGGCTTTATAAGCAACACACAAACTAATTCGTAACAATTGTTTCAGGAACGCCAACATCGCAAACTGTCATGCAGTGAAGGAGTAAAACATTTACCAGTGATGGACATCCAGGGGTACCGCGGTATGTCTGGCAGGGGCTGGGCAGAGCCTGGCTGCGAGCAGGCCGCTCCCATGGCGTCCACGGTGGCGGCAGACGCTGCTGAGGCCGCAGAAGCCGCTGCTTGATGATAGAACTGTGCAGCGGCCGCCATGCTGGCCGAAGCCGCCGACACCGCCGCTCCGCCGTTATGCTGGCCCAGTGCGTAGTTCACCATCGGGTCTCCTCCCACAGCCGTCGGGTACCGACAACTCTTGTCATCCGCCGCGGACAAACCGCCACCAGCAGAGAACGGCACAGATCCCCCGAACTGCTGGTGATGCGACACGTAAGGATACATCCTCGCCGGCGCACCCGGCGATGCCGAGGACGAGGACGAGGACCGCTGCGGGCTGCCGGCGCCCGGCGAGCCTGCCCCCAGCGCTGCCGCTCCCAGCCCGCCAGACAGCGAACTTGATAGCGACGTCGACAGAGACGACGACAGCGAAGATGACAGCGACGCCTCTATAGGCGACGCCCCAGCACCCGCGAACAAATTCTGGTGGTGGAACTGCTGGTGGTACTTCGGGAGCATGCTATCGATGATGAACTTGGAACTCATCGCTCGGCGGCGACGCGGCGCGCGACGATCGCCTCGCGGGAGATGCGTTTATCGCCGGCGATTCGGATCGATTCTCGCGCGTGCACCTCTACTATGGCCGCGGATCGTTTATGACCCGCGTATGAGGCTCTACGACTCCGAATTCCCCGTCGTGGCGAGCGTTACCGCTGCCGCGCGCCGCGCTCGAGACAGCGAAACACGCCACGTGCGTGCGAGCGAGACGCAACGATGATCGAGGGCGACCCGCCAGAACCCTCTCCGTCTCATTAATTCCTACCTGCGTGGCTTATATTAGAAAGAGATAAAAGCTATTCGCTAACGACCATTCCAACGGCCATTGTTCGTAATGGCGCCGGGCGCCCCGCACCTCCGCACAGACCTCGTCTACACCAATAGTGATCCGGTGCAGAACATTCACCGCCAATCACAAACCATTCCGGCACTTCTAGCTGTCAAATTGAATGGCTTTAAACAGAATTGCAACATTACTTTTAATATTAAATGTATTATTTTTGTAATTAAAAAAAAATTAACTGTTACTAAATAAAATTTTATAGTGTAGAAATATTTCGCAAACCTGTACAATTTCGTATGTTTTTAATACATTTTTTTTCTTAAATATGTAATTTTAACTTCCTGAATGACTTAAAAATTGACAAAATCGAGTGCAATAGAGACAGTCCGATACAGAAATATTTTTTATTGGAAACATGAAAAAGTTCTACTACTGTTTGAGTTTATTACAGAATTTAAAAATAATTGTAAATCGTTCTACAGACTTAAATTGCTTTATTTGTTATAGTTGGTTATGAAAAATGCTCTTAATTTTACAGCTGTAATTAGGTTAAATTAAATATTTTTAGGACTAGGTCAAATTATTTATACCTTATATTGCTTTTTTTGTTTAAATGAGTTTTTTTTTTATTTCGCACAAGTAGTACAGTAAAGTAGTAAAGTACTACCAATTTAAAAAAAAATGATTTTATAAAACGAAAATATTGAATTCAAAACATGAATTGCTCTAAATTGCGTTACGCCGGCCACGTGGACGGACGAGTACTATCCATCTCGTTTCTTTGAATGTTCCTTTCTCTGTCGCACGTTTCATTCATACGTATTGGTCGTAACTACACCGAGCACATGTGCAATAACAAACTTTACGACTATTAAAATAAAACCGTTTATTGCCTGAGAAGTTTATTTATTTGTTACAGTTTTGATTGTTAAACGTGTTTAGTGCATGGTTTTTATAGGCTTAAGTTGCCTTTTCAGCTTTATCAGGTCGGTGGTACGACTGTGAGGCAGTAGAACATTGCATAAGTATAGGTTTTATGTTGTTATTGTGATGTTTTCGCCGTAAACGTATGGAATGCATGATATGGCCAGTTAAAGCCGTTTATTTCGCGATATGAGCAATTTTTTTATTGATTTTTAATGAGGTTAATGACAGTTTAATGTATCGCTCCGTTGGAGGAAACTCTTTGGACCGTTACATTTCGCATTTTGCGTAGATAAATTGTTTTGATTTGTAAATATCGCTTTTGTATTGCGATAAAATTTTAAGTAGAAAATGATCAACTTGGTAAATTACCATCTTGTATGCAATATTTTTTTATGACTGCGGATATCATATTTTGAAAATAGAAGAGTGTACATAAAGCATATAAATATCGCCAAAAAATACAATAAATAAAATTGATAGACGACCTCAATCTCTTTGATGAGTGAATAAAAATAAAGCCACTACTGTTAGATTGATTATTGTTTCTTTACACATATTTATTGAAATTTTTAAACAAAGAAGTTTAGTTACAAAACATAAAATCTATAGGTATTTACACTCTAATAGTTACTCAGAAAATATTAATAGAAAATATAAGTTGCAGTTTCGCCATTTTCGTGTGTAGAGCAAAATTAGTTGGTTTTGTTGAAAAAAAAAATATCACTCTTTACATCACCTTTTTATGAAAGGTGAAGTTATTTTTACAAGACTCAACACACATTCCACTGGGTTGTGTCAATAATGCTATTTTCATTAGTTTGGTGGAGTGACATAAGGATCTGTCAATAGGTACCCACTAACTGTAACTGGTAGAATGACAGTGCGACCAGAATCTACCACAATGTCAAATAAAGGCCAAAAGTAGGAACATGGGTACCCACCCATGTTCTTACTTTTGGCCTTTATTTAGTCAGTACCAGTCTGACCCCCCGCTCCGCCTAGAGCGGAAGAATTTATTTGATAATTTCCCATCCACAAAAAAAGACCTGCTCCTCTATATCCTATTCTTATGTCGGGATCACAACCCCTAAGGGCCGACTTTAGGTACCATTAAACCAAGTACAAGAGCTGTCAACGTACTGATAATGGCGGCTGTTAAACACCGTTTAAATGTGCTAATCATATATAATTTCAGTGGTGACATACTCTTCGACATGCGTATTAAAGATCTGTATAATTAAATCACTTTTTTTTACTGATCGAAAATCATAAAATATCTTCCCCCGGTCAAGGCGAAGTGGGGACGAATGTCAGACTTGTACTGATTTAAACCCACCCATTTTCCTTCTTTTGGCCTTTATGTTCCAGGGCCGCAGTATAGGTAAGTATCTTTTGAACAATTCTCCTTTCCCCTTTCAAAATTGATTAAAAAAATGTATTATAATCAAGTCATTTTTTCTCTGATTCCAACGTCAATCGTCATTTTCAAGTATTGCTAATAATGTCCAATACGAAAAACATTTGTGTCAACAATAGTCAGTCCTCGGGACTTATTAGAATGGGCACTTACCCAGTTGCTTAACAATCGTGCAATAACAGTTGACGATCGGTAAATTGAACAGAACTAATTAGCACTTCGTAATATAACTCCAGTTAGATTGTTATTACAAGGAATAATTACACAGGTCTGAGTTGATATTGTTCCCTATTGGATTATTTAGACAACCAATTAGAAAAACTACCAATATCTACTGAAAAAGCTGACTGATATGAGAAAATAATGTGTCCTTTTCATATATTTAAGTTGATGATGTAGGAAGAATGAGGTAAATTAATAGATTTTGTTAATATGATATAAACAGAAATCCATTTTTAAGTCGGCGGTTTATTTGTGCTATATTTATCACTTCCATAAAAAAATGATTTCTAATTTATATAAACACCAAACAATGTTACAAAAATTAGAACTCTTCGAAATTCGAAGAAACAACTTAGTTGCTTTCAAATCAGTATCTACTAACAAATACAAAAAGTATTTTAACTAGTTCAAGACTTTGCACTTAAATGGAACATGTACCAAAAAAGACAAGTTCCCTAAAAAGAGCACGAGCGTTGGTGCAATCACCCTTATTTTATAGATGTATCGGTGTACGGGAACCTCTATATTGCAAGCCGCAAAGTCGCCGGTGGGCGGAGCGAAGTCCATCGTAAAAGTGTTCCGAAGTCTTTGGAAAATTTACAACTATCGCTTGTGAGATTTAACGACCAGTTTATAGATCCAACGCTTTTAAATTCGATATAAACTTGCTTTGTCTCAATGAAACAGCCATCAATGTGACAAATGTACCACTTATTCTCTATAGTAGTGTAATTGTGGGCCATGTTTTATGTTAAACGGCTATCAGTTTTTTTACGGCGCTCCAGTTCAGTAATTCTTGCTGGATCATTTTCAGCATTTTTTGCTGTCTTTAAGCCAATTTTCACTGTTTTTCGTATATCACTCGAGTCGGAATGTGGTAGAAAGATGCAAGTTTCGACCAAATAAAATTTTCCACAGACAATTTTTGTTCATAGAGACGTCATGTACTCGTAAATTTGAACGCATTTATACTTTTTTCTTCGAAGATCACTGTTTCGCTTTGAGCAACATAAATACCCTTAACTGCATATTGCTGTGATGGACGAAGACCCCACCATAGTAGAACAGCATGCAAAGAACAGTCGGGTAACGCAGCACTTTTACACTGGACTGACACAACGGAAGGATCTCTGTATCAAGCCAATAGTTTTTAGACATTTAGTAGTAGGTAAGTCAACTGGTCTTGAAGCTCTGTCAATGTTGTACTCACCCCGGAAGCAGTCATCGTCACCTGAAACAGAAAAATAAGTTTCATTAGAATCGTCATTAATTGGAAATCGTTGTGAAGTTGTGAGATTTTTTCTCTCGTTCCAATTATTTTTAAATTGGACTATGGCAGGATATACCGGTTATTCTATGCATTTTTTGAAATGGGTGATACTAGAACTTATTTGCAATAAAAAGCATTGACGCCAATTACTTGGGTTTAAACTAGCATATTTTTGGATATATCGAATTTAACAAGGGTTCTTGTAAATTTAAATCTTCTCCACCATAAACTTTTGAAATTCGATTTACTTAGAACAAGCCAGTATCAAATAATGTATCGAATTGCCAATCACTCTGTCTTGTTTACAAATAAGTCCATTAAGCATACAGAAGATCACAGAAGCAATTTAACTGGAAATTCACAACTGACGTTGAGTTGACAGCATCATTATATTTGATGGGGCATAATATGTTAACGTTAATGCCAAATTTCTTTAGATCTAGAGCAATTGGTGAAAAAAGGTCGTTTAGTTTAATCTTGAGGGAAACTTTTTACACTACACAGAAAACTGGTGAGTAGAATCTAGCTAATAGAAGATTAATTTACCCATTATTATTTTAATAAATAAATAAAACCGGTGAAAAAGATACAAAAGTCTAACATAATAGAGAAAGCGGGTAACATCTGTGTGATCATATCACTTTAATATTGTGAGAATTTATCTATCGCCTTAACAAGTGTGGTATATTGAGAACCTTCCATTCAAGATCCCTAATTCAATTGTCACGGGAGACTTGAGAAGAGATAAACTCACGAACACGTCTATTGTAAGTATGCAATTGATACAGCAGACGTTAATGACACAAAACGTTTTTTTTTTTTTTAAACTCGTGGTTAGTGTTTTTTTTTATTAAGATATGGCTGCATATTTACGTGCAAAACCAATGAAGAGTTCACGTTAGACTAAAGAATTGGTGTGAAAGGTACCTATGCTCAGTCTTGGCATGGTGCAGGCTAACAGTAACAGTGAATTCGAATCTGCACTAATTTAAGACACGCCAATATATTTTATATGAGTGTCCATAATTTTCTAATACGACTAAGTAGGGCCTTAAAATTCTTTACCGGATCAAGAAGGAATACCCCAATTTCTTAGCTGGAAAACTAATAAGTACAAATCCCCATAAAAAGATAACGTACCCCGCGTACTAAAGGTTCTTAAGTAGCAATATTTATTTAGCTATTCGGCTCGTATCGTATACAAAAAGGGGGGTAAGTAGGAAATTTTAATTTCACGTCTGGAGTTGGGCGGGGAGCGGAAATTTGTGTGGCATAATAAGTGAGATTGTTGCGAAATTTGCTACAAGAAAAAGAACGAGGGCTCCCATCGCAGCGCCGCGGCGTTGATTTAGTATGGATGTGCCGCGAGATGCTGTGGATTTTTTTTACTAAGTTATTAATCGTCAGCTAAACATTGAGGTTTAGGTAAGCTTCAAATTGTTTTCTGCCTAAATATATCCAACTGAGACTCTACTAGTGGCCAGCAAAAATTAATTGTTTTTCTTGATGACCAAAGGTGTCAATTATAATTAGACAATTATTTACATTCAAGAAAACAATATTAATGTTTGACGAAGAACAGTTTCAAGTTAATTAAGAAAACAATAATTAAAATGATTGATAGCTTTTACAACGCATTAAGTGAATAAGTTACTGTATTTTCTTGAAATCCAACACAATATCAGGAAATATCACAATATCAAGAACAATAACGTGCAAGGCGGTACTGTCTGATTTTATTAACCACTTATGGGACAAAAGACAATAAAAAGTTTATTCGTTACCTCACTTTACTTCTATGATGTTTTTGCTACTTGACTGCAATTACAAGTTACATAGAAGAAAATATATTATTTATGAGTCGCTTGCTTTGATTACTGTCTATGGGAAAAGTAGCAATTACTAGATAGTCATTACAGAAAATGTGTGGAGTACCTATTGTTAATTATCTGCGTTTCCTATTTTCAGTTTAATTATAGCAACACGTCTGTGATCCAGAGGTGTATCTGGTACCTACACCTATATGTCCTTAGTTTCATTTTAAGTCCTATGTGAGAAGGGGCAAGCCTATAATTTTACCTACATTTAAAATTCTCGTGTCACAGTTTTTTTTTTGCCATACTCCTCTGAGTCCGATTTTAATGAAGTTTGAAACAGCTAGTCCGATTTTTAAGAAGTTTTGTATGTACGAGTATGTTGGGCTAGTCTGAAAACCGGTCGAAATTTTTCTTTAAATAAAATTTGAGCAGTGGGTGAAATCATAAATAAATTAAGATGTTGGTAATGCTTAAATAATTGTGAGATTTGAAAAAAACATTCAGTTCAAAAACAGACTGTTGTGAAGTCCCATTATCAAAGTCTATTCATCCAATATTTTGCAGAACTGAGGTCAAGGTGATGTAGAAAGCATTAAAAACGTTTAGTAGCAAAATTGCTTTATGAAATCAGAAAAACTAAGAGACAGAGAGGCCTAACTATAGCAGACACTCGGTTTGATCTTTAGGTTAAGCTGTATTTATCTATACGGCCAACGAGAAGCGATACCAAATGTAAACAAAACCCATGCTAAAACCCCATCTAAAATGGCTGCCCGAATGTTGGCGAACCCGTCTTAACGTTGTCATGTTTTTGCCGGGAGAACGAGACATTACGACAAAGGCACAAGATGGAAAGAGCTAAATATCAGATTGTCAACGCCACAGTTGTTCTTTAGGTTAATGACCTTTTGTATCGCTTCTCGTTGGCCGTACTAAGGTAGGTCCGTGGATGGCTTGGACCCTAAAAATACAAAATTTCCTTCATGCCTAGAATAACACACGTTAAGCTAACACGGTAAGTGACTCTCATTGGCAGATCTTTGACAGTCGTTAACCAGTTTTAGCAATCTTTTGAATGCGTTGACTTAGCGGGTTGAATGTTTCACATCTAAGGGACACAGCCTTGAGCATATGGCTTTAATTGCAACTTGATACCTTTACGTGTTTGCGAGAAAAAGGGTCTTAACAGACAGACGGACAAGAAGGTGATACTATAAGGGTTCTGTTTTTCCTTTTGAGGTGCTGAACCCTGCAAAACGTGATTAAATATTTGGTTTCTTCTTTTTTTATGTAAGAGATGTTTTAAGAATGAAGACCAATAAAAAATGTTACTGGAAGTTGGGTCATGTCATGGCGTCAAAGAAGTATAGGTTTGCTTTTTTCAAAAAGGAAAAAAAGTATATTTGTAGTTTGATAGTCGTATTTAAAATTATTTTTACGTATCTATTCTTACGCTTTTATAGAACATTATTGCAAAGCTCAGCTGACACGATTCTGACATAGAATATTAGATGTTATTTTAAAGACTTGCTCAATTCTAGCTGAAACAGTGGAACTAGTCTAAATATAAAGATTATGAGGAGTAAAAAGAACTATGATTTTCTTAATTAAATACTATAAACACTTTAGTTATGTTTCTGTTGCAGGAAGATCTCAGCCGTTGTTTCATGTTAGTTAAGATCCGCACAACGCGTTTTTTTCCCCTCCAGTTATCCCTGACAGTCATTACTCTATCATTTACCTATTTTTATTTCATACCACACCACGTTTTACGTATTCGTATTCGAAAGCTCTAAAAACTAAAAAGCCTTTTAAAAACGACGAAAAAATAAGACCATATCCATATAAAGCGAGCGACATTCGGTGGGCGCACGTGTAAGTGGCAGCTTCAATATTTATGTGCAATTTTTCCAGCGGAGCCCCCCCGCCCCGCGGCTGCCTCACCCCCCCGCGCCGTGATAAAGGATGCAACGCGCGCCCCGCATCCCCACTGAAGCACCCTGAATTGCGTAACAATGAACACCGTTTATAATAATTTTATTAATAGGAATTATTTTGTACAAGACTTGAATACGAAAACACGCTGTATTTGAATCAGAAAAGGTTTGAAACGGTGAAATAAACGCGAATTTGAAAGGTACATTCTCAAGGTTTTTCTTTAAAAGAATAAGGTATCGATGCGAAGGAGCTTAGAGATCTTCTACTGAAATGTTCGTAAGATAATTTCTAAGTAAAACCGGCTCATTCTAATTAAGTTTACCTAGGGGAGTTCGCAAAGGGCTTTGAACCCAAGCTCCCGCCTACCAATAAATAGTGTAGACCCTATTCGTTTTTGTTTTAGCAATTATTTGGGAGTAAATGGATACCTTCACCAATAATGCTACCGTCTGTTACGAAAGACTTGGGAGGAGTAACAATGGGATATTTTAATGGTAACCTGTCGAATGATTTGAATCCAATTAGTAGCAAGGAGTGTTAAACCTACATACAGCTTTGCTTAAGAATTTTCCTGTCAGTGTCTGTAATGTACTTGGTACTGTTGCAGTCCAAATGTCCTGTTAACTTATTGGGAACGAATTGCCATCAATTTTGAGAAAAGCCCCGATGTTAGTGTCAAAAACTTTGAGGAGCCACCGATCTCTATTCGTCATTACTTTTTGGTACAAGTAAGGGTTAATTTTGACAAAAGCACGTGACTGAATAATCACAGCCACTGGAGATGATCGCCAGGTTAACCCATCTTTGCCTTTAAATTAGTCCGTAGATAGGTCACCAACAATTAAAAACCGCGTTTCATGCGTGATTTTAAAGCACGTTAACCCATTGGTCCTAGTTGTCATTTGTAGATATTTGACAGTCGTTACAGGCAGACACCCAATAAATCTGACAACTTGGCTTACCAGGAGGTATTGTATTAGCCAGTTCTTACTAGGTTGTGAAGGCAATCGTTCCAACTAAAATACTGATATTCAGCCTCATCTGGTTAGACTGGAACCAGACCACAAAATATTTAGGAAAAAGCTAGGCAGATAAAGGCAATTATCAACATTTTCGATAAAGAATATTGTCCAGGATCAACTAACCGATACTGGGTACATGTGGTTCATTAAGTAAGGCCCAGAGAGAAGGTCTGTTGGAACTGTTGGGGACTTTATAGTCTGACTACCTGTGCCCAGCGGTTTCCCCCGCTGCTCACTTCTCTAAAGGTTTAAAAGATAGATAGTAGCCTATTCTCAAACTTACTGAATATGCATAAAAAATTTCATAAGAATCAGTCGAGCTGTTTCGGAGGAGTATGGGAACGAACATTGTGACATGAGAATATATTAGATTATACTCATAAGCAGATAACTTCGTTGCACGACTTATTTAAATAAAGATCAGATTTCAAACACATAAGCTAATGTATAATTATCTGTTTAATGGAAGACCCTGTTATCTACGAACTTCGAAATTTTCCCACGACCAAAGATTACGATCAGTATCGTTTTCAACAACAACATATCGTTATAAAACAATATTATATCATAACTGGTCATTCGTGGATACTACGGTGACTGTACAGTAATATTATTCAAATAAAAACAATTTCAATTTGTTCCCAAATTGAAACAGAGAGCTGGCGGGGCGTTATTACATTTGGGCGGAGGTTAGCTGCGGTAGAGCGTGTAAAGTGCCTATAGAGCCTCCCGCCTCGCCCTCTCATAGCCTATAACACCAGCATCGGGGCTTTCCTCAAAAAGCCTCAAAGAACGCCTCAAATTTAGCGACTTTTCGCTCTCAATACTTTTACGAGACATTTGCAGGCTTACGTTGAGTATGTTCGTCATTTTTCCCTTTGTGTTCGAGAGGTGAGAAATATAGTTTTTGATAGACGCGCGTTCCGAACGTTCGGTAGTGTCATTTGGGGGTGTAAAAGGGAAGGCGATGATAGAGGTATTTCTTATTTAGCGAAATATGCTATAAGATGTTCGTATGTGCGCTTATAAAAGTCTCGTACCGATCCATGGACGTCTCGAGTACCGCGTCCATTCTATGGTTCAATAAGTATTATATTTTATTGGACATTCTTTTTATAATTAAATTAAAAAGGTTTCTTTTTTACTTTTTTCTCTGAATTAATGCAAACATATTATTCAAGTAGCAGCTGGTTGCCGGCCCACGCAGGTTGTTCGGTAAATTGAAGTCGATGGTTAACCGTAGCCTTGTGAGACGATACTCGAGCAACCTGTCAGTATCGTAACACAATTTTAGTGTGATCTTTGACCCACCACTTAAATGTTACACTTGCTTTTGAGGAATTCCGACGCATTAAGATTCTATTGACTTTACTACTAACTGAATTGCCCGAATACTAATATTCGGCCATTTTAACTCAGATTAAATATTCTTAATAGAAATGCAATAAGAAGGAATGTCATTCCAAATCAGGCTTATGGTCTAGCTACCTAATTTGTTTGAAAAGTAATCGTTATAACAGGAAGTTTTTTTGAGGAAACGGTAGGCACAGTGGCTGAGCGATCGGCTGCTGCGCTGCGTGTCGCGGGTTTGATCCTCGCATGCAACAAATATTTGTATGGCCTACAGGTGGTTGTTCTGGGTCTGGCTGTTTGGTGAGTTTAAAAGTTTGTAAACGCACTCACGGTTAAGGAGAAATACCTAGTGTGGGACAAAGGTATTTTAATTAAAATATAAAGAAAAACCGCTAACACACTGTTACGTATCCAAATTATAAGAAAATACTTTACATTTGGGTCTGTAATATTACTAATTGTAGTAGTGCCTGAAAATTATTCCAAAACTCCAAAACTGGATCCTTATCGGAAATTATTTATGTTGTAAAGTACTACAGCTAAGTACTTGTTATAAATCGTGGAACCTTGAAATGACTAGTAACAAACACTATGGCAATATTAAGTCCCCACCTGAGTAATTTGTAATTGGCAATTGTTTTCGTCGTTTCGTAGCACGTAGCTTTTAGGTCGTAGACCCTCTACGAAATCTAATGGCGTAGCTAACAATGGCATTAACTTTTGTTTGCTTTATTGTTTCCTATAAGGTAGTTACTAGCTTCTGTAATTTTGTGTAACTATAAGACAACTATAAGACATCGATCTAGTTCGCATGTTGATGTAAGATTCATCATCATTTTCCTGCCCTCGTCCCATTCTATTTGGGGTCAGCGCTATACTATTGTCTTTTGTAATTTATAATTGTAATTATGGGTGTACTACCTGAAATAAATTAATTTTATTTATTTATACATTTCGTTCTTCTTCCATTTTATTGATGTAAGAAATCATCAACCGGTGGGAGGGGGGGGGGGAATGTCAGACTTGTACTGAAGACTTGTAAGAAAGAACATGGGTGGGTTTTACCCACCCATGTTCTTTCTTTTACTTCTCGCAGAATACCGCAGCCCCGGAACATAGTGTGGTTTTCTTGTTAAAAAACAAAACTTGTGATTTTCAATCCAATCAACAATCACCAATAATTCCTTTTGGATCAAAACGATAAATTGGTTCTGTAACCAATTCGATTATCAGTTCTCTGTCTAAGATAGTAAAGTCGACATTTGTGATAGACGTTTGTAATTTTCCGATAAACCTCCACTAAAACATTTCAGCTTATTCAATGAAACTCTTAAATGTTTCTCTTTAGCTAAGTAGCCACTGTAATCTACTACATGTTCGAATTTTGAATCTGTTTACCCTCTTGGCGTACGGAGCGTGATTGTCTAAAAATATGCTTAGATATAATAGCATTTAAAGTAGGTATAACGACGCAGCGATAACTTTTCAAATAGCGATAACGTTAACGTTTAAATAATGATTAATATTGTTAATTCCAAAACAACTAATTATACCTACTTCCCGTATTAATAAACCTATCTTTAATCGTTTAAAATCCCACTACGAATTTGCATTAATTAAAATGTGATTAAGATTTTCTGTTAATTACATATATATGCACCTCACGATTACGAATAACGTTCTTAAAACTCAATAACATATTTAATTTAATCCTTATTTTAATAATCGTAAAGTTTTGCAAACCGTTGCCGAATTTCGCAAGGATAGTGCCATCTGTGATTTGGCATTACAACTATTTTGGCAAGGTCAACGCTTTGAACTCTGAACTAAACGGTGACTGTATTATTATTTTATACGACTACTATTATTCAATCTGTACAACGTTAAAAGTTGATTTTAAGTGTTTTAAAACACGTTTGTTGTGAATAGAGTAGTACTATTTTTAGTGCATAGAAAGTGACGCCATCTGTGAGAGGGCGAAAGAACTGTTTGTATAGAAGGGTTAAGATTGCAGCGGAGGGTGCATGCTGCGCCCTCTGAGCAAAAACGGCTGCGTGTGCAAACTCTTTAGTTCTGGTCGGTCTTATGTGTAAACATCAAATTTGGTCCTTTGGTACGTAAAATTTTGCTACTAAAAAAATCCAGGATTTCCATTTCAGTTTATGCACAATATATAGGTACATTCAAATTAAAGTTTTAACGAAATTTTAATTAAAGTTTTCGTACACATTTGTTTATCACTTGTAAAGGTCACAGTATTATAAATAGAACTCCAATCTAAATTAGACTCTAATACCGTAATATTTTGCGTACACAATCATCATCTCATTGACATTGACTTGAATCATTCACCCAACAGTAGGAACACTACGTCACAGTGACGTGCAAGGCCAAAAAACGCCAACATTCCTACCGTTTTGAGTCAATCGCTTAATCAGAATCTAATACACGTTTACATAACCGAACAAGTTTACGCAAAACTCGTGGAGATCCTTATCAGTCGGGAAACATCGAGCCAACGGCCCGTAGCCCGTAACTAGGTAGGTAGATATGTAGGGTTGTCGTTGATAACAGGGTGTGTTGACAACTTGAGTGGTGCATGTCATTAGTTCAAAAATGTAGATATGTAGGGTATGTATGTCTTTCAGTGAACCATTCTAGTGGATGGATGAGAGATTTTTCAAGTCTTATGCTTGATAATGAAGTAAGAGGATATTTTTTGGGATTTTGAGATAACACAGCTTTAGCATATACATGATGCTCCTTAAATCGTTCATAGATAAATTAACGAAGTTTCAATCTCATGCCAACGCTTCCGGACGACGTCAAAGTTCGCTGAAATCTGTGCAAATACGTATAAAGGCAACCCTGCAAACGGTATACGAAGCTCATCTACGTAAACGCCAGCCACGTATCGTATATTGTCTAAATAATGAATCCATTCTCACGTTCTTCTCTGATTTACGGCCGCACACAAAACCGCTATAAGACTACATAATGACACCTACCGCAGCCACTTATTTTTGGACCTTATACAATTTTTTTCACACGCGACTATTTAGAATTTTTATCACGTAAATTTTCCGCTTGAAAGGGAAATCCCTATTGTCATTCCGTACGCATGGCTCGTTTCCTCACGAACACGTGTTTGAATATATTTATATATTGCTTGTATATAGGGAAAGTATTTATTTCTGTCACGCAATTTCTTGAATTTTGAATTTTCACAGTTCGGTGTTCTTTGTTCTTGTGGGAATGATACGAGTCGATACTGAGCCGATTAAAATAGAATTTATTGAACGATGGCACGTTAAAAGGAGTTTCGAAACATTGAATTACTTTTAATGTAACAGCGAGTAGGCAGGAACGAGGAGGCGTGTATAAAGTGATTGTATTATGGTAGCTGTAGTTTACTTTGTGTTCAAAATGGCCGATATCGTTTAGTTAATGGATGGTATTGGAATTTACTAAAATAGGATTCTAGTTCCTTGTTTACTGGGCTTGGGTATTCTGATTTGGAAGCATAAATAATGGTTTGATAGCTTTGTTCGATTGGTTTGCGACCTTTCTCATGGGACCTATAGAACCTTTTCGACAAACTGCACCTTGCGTATCTTCTCTTTATCGTTTACACCCGTGATATACAGCAGTAAAGTACAGCTTTATTTACTACTACTATTTTATTTATTTATTAGAACTCCAGGAGCAAAGGCTGTTATTCAAGGCCAGCATCCGCTTCTAAATACAGTTTAGTAGAAGAAAATGCAGTCAGTCCAGCATTCTTGAATACTAAACTTAAAGTCTCGAGGCTTAGGAAATAATCCAGATTATATTATACGTAGGTACTAAATTGATCTAAGATTTAAATAGATAGGTGCATGTGACTATGAAGGTATTTCTAGTTCTATATCTATCTAGCACTTGATCTAGTCTTCAAATAATAATTAAAGAATCAAGTAATAACGGGTGAAATAAAAAAAACATCTGAAAACACTTTCCTACACTTGTGTGTAAAACACCTACTTACATTGTATCAGAGGGCCGCCATATTGATTCCAATTGACAACAATTAAAAATATACATTACAACTTCGATGGACAATACGATTAATGAATCATTGGAATATCGATAATCGATTGAAAAACTGCAAATTGAATGTTTTCCGATCGATAACAATATTGCGGCTGAATTATGAATATACCGAGTTTGTGTTGTGTACATTGGTATTGGTTTCGATACGTTATCGTTGTAAAGAAGATCATTTACGGACTTTATTGTAGTGTTATCGATAGTAGAGTGGTGTCGTGTTTATCGTCTCTTAGGACCAAAAAAGATAAAAGAGCGTCAAGGATTCACCGACATATTTCTTTAGAAAAAAAGTCGGTAATATGAGAAGTAGTATTTTCAGTTATCATTCAATTTTTTGCAGAGTCCTTTCAGTACACATATTGATAGTAAATGATAGCAACGGCTCCTATTACGTGACAATCACCTTGAATTTGAAAACAGACATTGAAACTAAAAGTGCTACTCCCATTTATGTTTAAAAAGTTGCCTTTAGAAGTGCTCGTAAAGTAGTAAACATAACTTTAAAATGCCTAGTATAATTAAATTTCTGTGTAAAACGAGATAGGTGGGTGTAAACGAAATAAATAATTCAGTATGACATCCCACATAGGGACAACAGAGTTGCAACCGCTTTACTGGCCTCGTAAACGGTATACTTTACAAGGACTTAAGGGCACCTACATTTACATAATACTCTCATATAATTAGGTACTAGCAACCACATGTGTTACAAAAACATTTTAGCAAATTCTACTTTTACCAGTAACGTTTAAGATCAAAGTTGCAAAGTCAAAAAATAATGGATAAGTTATTTCTTAATTTTGTAAATTTATCGCATGCGCTATCAACTGTCTCCAAGCAGCACATATCATATACAACAGTACGACCCAAATTTGTGAAGACAAAACCATCGAAGCGTAACATTAATGAAAATTATCCCAGAAAATATGGCAACAATTCATTTCCGAATCATGGCGGAACAATGTCGACCGAATAAACTTAGGCGTTATTGTTCGCGACGGTTTTCCGTCATCGCTACTATAACAATTAGGATATTTATATGCAGTTCAGACAAATAATCAAGATAAAAAATGTTTATGTGTCGTAAATCTAGATAAAATATAACGGCAAGAGTTGTTTGAGTTCGTTCGATGTTGGTGATAGAGTCGGGCTGCGTCGCCGGGTCAAAGGCGACTGCCATACGTAATGCAACCGTATGTTCGTCACCCCTGCCTGCAGACGGGGGTTGCACGGGGTGGCGCATTATTGCGAACACGGTCTGTCCCCAAAGATGGTGCTACTGTTATTTTGCACTAGTCTAGCAAGTTCGTCTTTTGATACACAGATGGTGCTTGTATAAAATTTAGTCCTAAACCTTTGAATCTAGATTTTTCTAAGCAAAAATCTTGGGTCTAATTCAGTCATTAATTGTTCATTCACCGCGTATCGTGGCATTGCTATTAGAAGTAAATATCGTATGAATAATAAAATAAGGGTTATTTATAATTTAATTACTAGCTTAATTTATGTAAATCGTTTATTGGTAATTATGTAGTTATGTGAATAGACTTATCTTTATTTGTTTATAATTAAGGCTACTGGTATTAAATGTGCATTTATGAACTTTAAATTGTTTCATTAGCTATTTATTTTCATATAAGTTTCAACAGAAAATCAGTAGTTACTAACCTGCCATATCTGTCTACCCTACCTTACTTGTCAATTATTTTTTTAAATTGCAAATTTACGTATAATAGTAATGTTTTTAACAGATGGATGATAAGGTTTTTTTTCCGCAATTTATCCAAATATTATCAACATCTGCCTAGCCTTTTCGCAACTATGTTGCAGTCGGCTTCCAGTCTAACCTAATCTGGACTGTCATTCTAACTTCCATAACCCAGTTACTTATGGGAATTACAGTACGCGTTGGTAAGACTGTTTCTCAGACTTTAGGCCCAATGACCATCTTTAACGATCTTCAAATGAGAGCCGAGACCAACGGCTTAACGTGTTTCCCGAAGCACGGAGAAAACTCGGTATGTAATGGGTGGTTATCCATCCGTGGTCAATCCACATAGATTGACCAAAGTGGCTAAATTATAATAGCTTAAATAAATAAGGAAAGTCCATAAGCTAAGTAGAATATTTGTCCAACAACATCCGACAGAGTTCAAAATATTCACGCCTAAAGAAATTCTATTTTTGACAACAACCCATCTTCATAGCTAGTCCCGAAATAAATTACTCAACCTTGAGAATTCTCAACCGCTCAAACGCAACAGGTAAAATGCACCGTAATATCTGAACTTAAATCACGGTTCGACATACAATAGTCGGAATGAAGGATTCCGTTGTTTTATATTTATTGGCGGGTTAGGTGTTATAACTGTCCCTGTTGCAAAGAAAGGGTTACGTTGACTTACAATGGTCCTATTGTCGTTGGCCGCTTTACAAGCAAGCTTTATTGATGGTCCAGTGGTTAATTGCTGGCTAAAACAAACATATAGTGCGATTGAGCGGCTTTGAGACTTGTTATCAGAAAAAAACTTTGAAGGTAAAAAAATGTTGTAGAAAATTGCTTTAACAATGAGACATTTGGGCAATTAATGTTATCTTAATTTCAAAGAATTTAATCATGGATTGTGATAAAAAGAAAGTAGGATTTGTTATTTCAATGGGCGCTTTATCTGCTAATTTGAGCCTTAGAATTAAATCTCAGGGTCGATAAACTTTCTAAAGAATAATTTTTCAGGTAATAAAGTTGTTTCCTTAATAACAATAAATAATTTTAAATGAAAGGAAATATAGAAAGGAAACATCATACTTAATTATGGAGCTTTCATCGGCCTTAACTGGGGCCTGATGGTAAATAAATATCGAATTAACTAAACTATAAATATACTTATATTAAGATAGTGAAAAGATACCTTTGACATTTTATCAGCTTTTTGTTTTAGTACGTAAATAAATGTCAACAATATATAAAATAGTTGTCGTTGTTATTAGAAAATACGGCGTCATCTATATCGCGTTGTATATAAATTTTAATCCGCGATTTCTCATTATTATTCCTGATAGGTATTTTATGTGTTATAAAACTAATATATTTCTTCAAAGTGCGCCGATGCAATAGGTTAATATCGATATTTTATGTTGCAAATAACTTAACGCTTTATTATGTCAATAGGTAATAAAATCTTAGAGCAAAGCTATGGATACATTTCAATAATAGGAAATCACCAGTTCCAGTATCTCAGTTCAAATTAGTTTTGATATTGTTACGTATTACAATTTATAAGTAATTAATTATATTCATTGTCTACAATTAAGAAATTAAAAAATACTTAATAATAATTGTTTTTTTTTGAGTTTCTTTGTGTTTTATTAAATAAAACTATAGATAATTTATATTAGAATAAAAAACACTATTCATGAAATGATCAATAGATTTACCGCCATGAAATGGTTCATATCGAGCATTCAGCTTGTAACGCAAACATTTGATTCAAGTATCAAAATTAGACAACGTAGTATTTCACAAATGCATCAGTTTAGTTGCACAATGCAGGAAAATTGCACAACGTAGAACCATAAAACCATCACGCTATTACCCAACCCTTTGAGGTGTAATAAATATTTCTGTCAATGCCTTTCTATGTTCAAGAAAATCCATGTTATTCACAACCCTATTCACTTCTAATAAGGTTCAGTTTAGATGATGTTAGCACGTTTTCAGGTTAGAGTATTGTAAAAACATAACTGTTAAGGTAATTACTTGACAAAGGTGTGGTAAAAGTAATAATCACTGGCATTAGAGGGTTGGGAAAGGTAAATCTCTGCAGTGTAAGTTTGGTCGCAAAACATTTTGCTCGTAGAATTTGTAAAAATAAAAGTGGAATCGTGTTTTAATCAAATATTTGTGCAAGTATGTGTAAACATAGTGTTAATTGTGGTAAATGTGTAATGCACAAGTTATTTCAGTGCCGTGTGTAAATAAATAGGTACATAGTAAATTGGTATTTTAATGGTTACAGGTAGGCAAAGATATTAGTGGAATGGTTTATTTATTAGTGTTGATGATGACCAGAACGCTGCAATATTTATAATTTTATAAGCACCTACTAAAAACATGGCTGAATGACTTTAGTAGGTATCATAAATAAAGGTCTACTCAACAGAAATCTCAAAAATACATAAAACAGCATTAAAAAAGTTGAGTAAAAATGATTATTTTCTTTGACTTCGATCGTTTTTTTTTGTTAAATTCCCATATTTCATGTATTCCTCACATCAGGATCAGAAAATAATATAGGTGTTAATCTGATAATACGTCGTTTATGACACCATCACGGTGTCAGTATGTTTGACACCCGGTTGGGGCCGCGGCTCAGCGATCGGCTGCTGTGAGATCGGTTCCCGCACGGAACAAATATTTGTATGGACGGAGGTAGTAACTCCGGGTGGATGTGAGTTCCGATGTTTGTAAATACACCCACGATACCGGAGAAATTCTAATGTGCGGCAGCGTTTTATAAAAACAAAAAAAAAGCACCTCCCATCACCGCAGCCATTCGTAAAGACGTTAGAGAGTAATAGTAATCAATTTAATAGGCATCGGAACAACCGATACATCTCAGATCGAACCACTTCCCTCACCTTAGTCCATATCAATTTTGTATGGCGCTTAGATACCAATAAAAGCATTTTCTGAGGTTGCAACGCACTAAACTGTCCCATAAAACGCTTTATTGCCCATACATACACACATTAAACAGATATGTATTATAATAAATCATTATTAATGTACACTTTAAACAAACGCGGCAAGGGTTTTGCTGAGTAAATAATTTTATGACATTTTACAACCTTGAAATTGTCTCACGGAACTTTTATAGCGACTGTAAATCAAAACATGGCAAGTGATTTAGGTTTCCTTTATTGTTTAAATCATCTTACATTGTTGCTTATCAAATCAGAACAATAAATCGTCCTGTAACGAACGAGTGATTTGTAAATCAACATGGCGTCTATTGCTAAGCAGATATAAATGTAAAAGAGCGCTAACTCCCGTAATTACGTCATTTTATAAAACATTTCTAAAAATAACGCGAGTGTACGGGAAACGATTACAAATAGGATCAAGATCATCGATTCTTTTGAGTGTTTTTCACGTTATAGAGTGTACGTACTATCTTTTATAGGGTTTAAATGAATTCAACAAAACATTAATTATTGATTGGAGTATTAATTTTCTACTTAAATACTGATCGGGCTGTGTGGTGCGTGCTGACAGGTCGCTTCTAAATTATTGGCAACAGCGCTCTGAATGACGTAATTGGTGCGAAAAATAACTTAAAAGTGATTTAATTTTAGACGTGCAATGACCTATAAGTTTTTTTCACAATCCTCCCAAGCAAAACATTGCATTAAGACTTTGAAATATGGCTGACTGACAAGAAAAAGCTTCGAAAATTATTATAAAAACGACCTTAAGTTACAAAAAAACGACAGTAATTGTTTATGATAATAAATGCTATTTTCACGTCATTTATTTTAATTATCATGCCATTAATTACAAGCGGGAAACATGATTTAATATTAGACGCATGTAAATAATTAGCCTGATAGCTAATGGTAGGTCTCACCAATCAGAACAAACGAAATTGATACAGGAAGATATATATAACGGGTTGATTGATTTGTGGCCTTAATAAATGATGCTCTAGCGCCATTCTCGGCTATCAGAGAGTCAAAGGTTGCTACATCTACTTGGCATCCAACTTTTACTTAATAAATAGGTAGGTACGTAGCTAAATTTTCTCGTTACTAGTTTTCCCATTCTCTCGACAGAGGGTAGGTGATGGTGGAAACCAATTTAAACTTGGCGACCGACTGGTTAAAAAGCAAAAGTTCCTTTTGAACTTTACCCGTCGTGCCGCCGGCGAGCCCTTTATTTTTACTTATTTTACAACTCCGGCCCTTTACGACCGTCCGCCATCATGCGAAACGCGCTGTACAGTTGGCAATCATATTTGGTTAGGTAAGACAATTTTTTGTTGGATCCACCATTATGTAAAGTGAAATTTGATGAGCAGAAATGCCTGTTAGACTTTTTTGCTGCGATCATAGGTTTTAATTGGTCAATTTTATGCATTAAACATAGGTAGGTACTTAAAAACTCGTAAAAGCAGCCCCTTAACAGTAATTAAATAATGTTTCGTATGTTGTAATGAGTTTTTAACAAGAAAAAACTTTCCAGGCGGAATTGCTCCCAAGCCTGAAGCGGCAATGAAAAAATATTATTGCTCTATAACTACATTAAAAAGCGTGTATGCTGACATTCATTAAGTATGCATAATTATTAATTACTCGAAGTGTGAGGTTAGGGAACTCATAAACAAAAGTTTAATATGTAACAGTAATTATACCACACTTGCGTACAAACGTACGTTTTGCAAACTTCTGATAGTTGACTATGTTTATAGGCTAACTGTATTTAATTGAGAGTTTTCACTGTCCTTCTCACTATGTTTTATAAATAATATAGAACTGTAAAACTCTACTATTGAATACTGCCTTTTAGTCTAGCGGTCACAACTGCTACTTCTGAGCAATGGGATCGGTATTCGATTCCAAGGTTTGGTAGTCTCTTTGTTTTCTTCGTGTGGTTAGGTTTCAAACCTAGAGTAGGAGTTTTCTTTTAGTTTTGGGTTTGGTTTTGTTATTGGATTATTCCATAAGATATTTCTTAAAAGCTGCCGAAAATCGTCCCTAATTTTTGGGACTAAAGCATAACTGAAATAGTTTTAAGCATAATATACCAATGATAATATTATAGTTTAACATCCTTATATTAAATTTTATTGTATAGTGTGATCTAAATAAAATGTTGTGCTTACCTTTAATTTAGATGCATGCAATGCAATTGTAATTGTAGATGATACGTATCTACTATGAATACTTTTATGTATTTTTAATTGGTTTGCCTAAATAAATAAATAAATGTGGCTGTACATTGGTGATTCCAACAAAAAAATGGATTCTCAAAATGTATGCAAAACGAAATTAGAACGCATTATAAAATACTATGTGGTTTAGGTAGTTATAGGAGGATCACATTAGCTATTCCTAGTAATTACATTCACATAGGGTTCCTTGATTATGTAGGTATGCTACATCTCCCGTTATACGAAACGTGTTTGCGTAGATTTCATATTCACAGGAAATAATCTTTTACTTTCTGAACTAAATATAGATGTGTGTAGGTAATGAAGAGACTAAATTTACGAAAGAGTTCGTTCAGGAAATCTTGAGTTACATTTACTCCTTCTACTGCCAACAGCTTTGTAGAGAGTTAACAGTTTTCACTTACTAAAGAACACAATACCTTTGTTTGATAGACGTCTTAAGTCATGAAGACGTCGTCAGTGGTAAAACTTGCTTTATTGCAAGTGAACTTGATTTACCTTCGTTTGAACGCTGTAAGAGTATATGAAAATAAAATCATAACAAAAGGTTCTTCTTCTCCGTCCATTCAAGAACAGCTTTCCTCAAGACAAGAAGACCACAATTCTCACAAAAGTCGGCTGAATAAAAAATTTAAATTCCTCTTAAGTATTGTCCTATCAAGTTCAGGATAAGAAATACATAGAATACTCGTAGCAATGTGATTAAAGAAAATTAGGAAAGTTTATAATTAGGACACACCATTGTAAAAGCCATGGGCTACCGAATAACGTTAATAAGCAAGTTTAGACGCGGGCCTCGCTTCTCAACAGCAATTATTACTTTACGGACCCCAAATTAATGAAAGCAACAACTTTTAACACTGATGCTCGAGTTACAATGGGTTCTGTACTGTTAAGGTATTTAGTAGTTATTTTTGGAGCGTGTGAAACCGTGTACAGATACTGAAAATAGATCATTATTCGTATCACCAGTTAATTGATGAATTATCACCAGAATCGGTTGCTTAAATGTCCTTTTTCAAATCTTGTCCTACGTCTCAAAGAGCTTTCAAAAGGGAAATTGTAACAACTTTTATATGCGAATGAAATTTTGCAAAACACACATAATCTGTAACAACCGCAGGGAGATAGATAGATAGAATATTCTTTACATATACACCATACAAATTAGGTACAATAATAACAGTATACAACTACAACAGTACACAAATACTTAGTTTTTTTTTGGTGTGGAAAATCATCATATAACTTGAGTGGGGGGAGTGTCAGACTTGTATTGACTAAAACCCACCTATATTCCTTCTATTGCCCTTTACGTTCGGGAGCACCGTATCTCTTTCGAACAACCCGCAACTCCGGCAGGTGGAGGCCCAGGCCCCTCTGTGTTGCTGACATCTCTTTGAGGCGCGCCACTAACGCGCCGTCGACAAGGCACTAACGCGCCGTCGACAAGGCCTGTCGTCAATAGACGGATGGACGCTGAGCTACCCATTGCTCACCGTCCACAGGCCCGCATAGGATGACACAATACGAATAGGGTGGCACAATGGGTGGTTTTATAGCTAAAAGCAATCTTGGATTTAAAGAAGCTCGGAAGCTCTGTTCCCTGATCATAATAGTTTGCATGTCTCTAATGTTCGATTGAATCAGCTCCTTCTCGACAAGCTTGCACCTCCCTAGGCCGCATCATCGCTTCGTCAGGCAAATTGCGACCAGACGTAAGCCAACTGAGTATCCTGTCGGGGTTGCGAGTCGTTCGAAACAGATACCGCGGCCCCGGAACATAAAGGGCAATAGAAGGAACATGGGTAGGTTTTAGTCAGTACAAGTCCGACACTCTCCCCCGCCCAAAGCGGGGGAAGTTATTTGATTATTTCCCGTATGCAAAAAAAGTCTATTAAGTATGTAAAAAAACTTATTTTTGTTGATAACTAAACAGCTGACCAGTTCTTATAGCAAAAAAATATGTTTGATGGCACGGTTGGCGCAGTGCCTAAGCGATCGGCTGCTGCGCTGCGTGTCGCAGGCTCGATTCCCGCACGGAACAAATATTTGTATGACCTACAGGTAGTTGTTCCGGGTCTGGCTGTTTGTGTATGTCAGTTTAAATGTTTGTAAACGCATCCACGATACAAGATAAAATCCTAGTGTGAAACACGCAAGCAAGTGGAAAACGCCAAAAGCACCTGAATACCAAGCTGTAAGTATATATTATTTGTAATAGAATCGGAGAGACTCCTGAAACTTAATATTACTATCCGTAACACGTGCGGATTACTTTCTTTGTTATTAGGGAAGTCGGTGAACTTGTATAGGTTCGTGTTTCAATATCATGTAAATGTTGTTTCGACTTGGAAACTTGCTCTTCTAGTTAAAGGTTTAAATTATGCTTATCAGACTAGGTACTGCCTACTCTGTAAGACTTTCTAGAATAATTTTACAAACTCACCAATGTCCACAGAGTTTTCAACTTTATTAATAATCATGAAATGACCGCCATTGCAATTTTGTCATTTGTAGGTCATTGACAATCGTTACAGATAGGTAAGCTGTTGGAAGTTGGATAACCAGTCTTATCAAGGAATATTGTATTACTCATTAGTTAACTTGGATGTGGAGGTCAGATAGGCAGTCGATTAATGTAAAAAACTGGAATTAGTTGAATCCGTTAAGAATGGAAGCCGATCCCAACATGGTAGGGAGGGCTAGGCAGATGATGTTGTAAGTACTGGCACAGCAAATAGTCAAAACAGTTCTTTTTTGTCTGAAATTTTAATCCAAATTGTGCCTCCTCCGACTATGAAATACCTAAATGCGTTACTATAGATACCTATACACATTTTCTTTCTCAAATAAACACAGACAGAAACTTTAAACATAATACATAAAAATATAAGTTATCGATACTTCCAACATTAATAATATAATCCGCTTTAAGTTTGCCCCTACGAACCCTCCCTCCCTATCACCCTATAGTCCGTAGGTACAAAGATACAACTTCTAGACACGATAAGCTCCCAACTTTCAATTACACAGAACGTAATTAAGTGCCACGTTAGACGACTGGCTTCGACACTATTAAATTGCTAAAGTTTGGACGTTTACGGGATCGAAGACATTTTTGTAAGTCGGATCCAACACGAATAAGGATCGTGGAATGTCCGCTTTAGATTGGAATGTTAATTATAAAGTGGGAATATTGTTTTGTTACTTTTTCTAGACTTTTTTGGATCTTTTCCCAGTTTTTTGGTAGGCATTCTATTCTATCGTGAAGATGTTTTTTTTTCTAATTTTTGGCATCTCGCAGTTCAATCTTGCTGTGGATGCCTTGAGAGAAAGACCTCCAGTCAGGGCAAAAAAGACTTAAAACTAAGCTACTACCCGTTAAGGGTACCCTGTGGGGTACGAGCCTCAGCTTAGAACGTCGCTGAGGGAGGACAGCAAAGGAATATACTGGATCTGATGCCATTTCTTAAGGACTGGTTTTGAATTAGATGCTCAGCAGCGCGAGCTGGCTCTACTAAGAGACGGGTGGGGATGTGGAAATGAATCCCAATCCAAATATTTTAAAATACTCCCATGCACGCAAATATATTGTATTCTGATTTGAGAAAATTGAATTACTTGCAAATTAAGATTTATTAATATTCATCATTAATAAATTCTAACGGGCCATTCTATGTATAATTAGTCTAAATATTAGGGAACATTATTTTTGGCACATCAAAACTTTATAGGCGAATAAATTGTATCAAAGTCAATAAACTCATTCATTACCAGTATTCATTATAATTAATCGAACAGGTTTCTGTTGTAGATGAAAAGTAATCGAATAACGTGTTAAGATATCCAACTTGCATGTGAAATGCTATTAAATTAAGACACTGTGAGTTTAGTTACTACATAAATCGAATATTTATATATATAATCGATATTCGTTCTTAGGTAATCAACGCTACGATTATGTAAAATAGGAGACGCTACTGGCTGATGCATCTCAAAACCAATGTTATTAAAAAGTACCAACATAATATTCTCTCCACAAATATTTTGTAGAATTTAGAAATATATTATGAAAAAAAAAAAAACTATCACCAATAGGTATTTAAATATGGAAACCTTATTTTTTTGCGGATGAAAAATTATCAAATATCTTGCCCCGCTCTGAAGATTTTACTGACTGAAACCCACCCATGTTCACTTTTTCTTTTGCCCTTTACGTGCCGGGGCCGCGGTATCTCTTTCGAAGAAATCGCAACCCCGGTAGGCGGTGGTCCCGCATGCCCCTCTGCTTTGCTAAAATCTCTTTGAAGCGCGCGTGGAACACGAACGCGCCGTCGACATGGCACATCGTCACTAGACGGACAGACGGTGAGCTACCCAAATTGGGAAACCAACGCATGCTTAAAAAATATCATTTAAGTACATATTATCATTCGTTTCATAATTTTATATCAATCTGCAAAAGGAATAAAGTGCAAAGATAAGTAAATAAAAACGTACGTTGATAACAGCCAATGGCATCCGTAGAAACCAGAATGCAATAAAAATATGATTAAGCAATATTTTCATGAAATTTATTGCTTAATTACGTGCGTAATTCACATAAAAAGCGGTGTCTATATGCCAAAAAACGTGCGTACGAGCACAAGGTTTAATTAAAGGTAGGTTATCAATGCCTATGACTTTATGAATCGTGAAAATGTGGGGTTTATTCGGGTAGCCCTCGCGTCTACCTTATATGATTATTCCAGTAGACATGTTGACGACCTCTGTCGGCCATGTTGGGCACTAAATAGATTCCTTTATAGTCAATAGCCGATCAATTTTCCCGACTATTAATAGACTTATTAATTACGATACATCTAGTTTTCGTTGGTGAAAACTATTTATTATGTTCGAAGGGCAATTTTTATGGCGAATTCCTACTCTAATTTTTTGCTAGGCCGTGTGCTAGATACTAAAATTAACGAACATAAAAAACTAATTACAATAATGCTATTATAGAGTTTTTATAAAAAGTCACGCAACATAAATGGATTCTCAACATTTTAATAGAACCATTTACCTACTTGAAAACTATCCGTTATGAGTTGTTTTTCACACCAAACCATGTCGTTTCTATCAATTGATTTCTATTACGGACGATCGTCGATTTGTTGAGCCCATTCCTTTATAAGTAACGATCGGTTCTGATCGATACGTGTTATGGAACGTCGTTTGAACCGCTTGATTGTTGAGGCGAAGCCATTTTCTTTACAATTGAGAAATTATTCATGATGTAAGTAGCTCTAAGCTCAGATTACACCAAGTGTCTATTATGGTTATGTTTTTTGAATAGGACAGGAAATAATGTGTTTAAAGAATGAGGTTATTAATTAAATTTCAATTACGATTATCGCGCAACTCATCATATCTCTAAACTTATACATACAGCGAGTATTAATATGTATTATCATTGCATCTTTACTTTAACACTTTTAAAATTTATTAATCACTATCCTTATAGCTATGTGTAACGAACATAATATTTTAGAACTCGTATTATAGAATACTTAGTTTTTATCTCAAAATCGCTACTCATACTCGGAAAAAAAAGAGAAAAAAGTTTTGATAAATGTACATACAAAAAAATATAGATACTTTAGCTAGACGGTACTTTTTGTTTTAATTAAGTTAACCATTTTTTTCGCACCTTCTTCGTAATTTCAATACAGCGAATGTAACAACTAAATCACGATATAACACACTTACTAACAAGTTCAGTGAACGCCTACGTTATTATCAAAACAGTTTAATTATAGCTTCACACAATAGTAAGGAGCGAACACACATAAGGCGACTCACCCCTAATTTAACTTCGACTAAGTTTGGAACTGTTGGCGCCATGTTGTTCTGACAGCATTTAAAATATGCTCACGACAACTAGTAGGGATGGGGTCATTGTAAAAATATTAGGTAAATAGAATCGATTTGGAAAATACTTTACCTAAGTACTATTCATTCGTAGACTTCGGTAGTTGAGTTAAATATCGGGGTATCTGAATTATACGGTTTTGCATTTTACTTTTTTTTAAGAGTAGTTTAAATAAAAAAATGGTGATACCATTAGGTATACAATATTTACATTATATAGGTACCTACTTACTAAATATTGTATTTGATAGCAATACCTATGAAAAAAATATTTAATGTAGGATTCACAGATTTAATTATAAAAATAAAGTGTTTTTGAAAAAAGAAAGTCTAATAACAAAAGACTGAGATTAACTGACTGTTTTTTCAATAATATACATCATTTATTATCATTTTCCTGTCCTTGTCCCATTCTATTTGGTTTTTATAATAAAAATATATAGGTACAACAACGTTTTGTGTGCATGCAGAGTTTACCTATAAGTGATTGTTACACTTTGTCCTGTTATTTTGCTTGTTAAGTTTGTTTATACAGTGTATGCAATTGTTGGTGAACCAAATAAATAAATATAGAGTTGTTTGATTATATTCCTTTCAAAAATGACCAAATTGAACCTTATCTTCACGCATGATATGAGTTTTCTTATATATAAAAATTCTTAACCTTTATACTATTTATTTTTTTCTATGTTAATTAATCGATAGAATTTGCTTATCTTCTCGTATCACAAAAATTAAGTTGTATAAAAACTTGGTTATAATTATATTCGGATGCCTTTATTGAGATGACTGTCATATCAATAAATATGACGATTTCCATTCGAATTTGATATTTGATACTGTAAGCATGCCATTTATTGCTAATTCATAGTATTAGTTTGATTTTAATTATTTTTACGATACATGTTTTTTACTAATTTATTCAGGTTGCTTTTTAGTTTAGTGTGTTTTAAAATAATCTTGATAACCAGTAATAATTTTCTGCAGTTTAAAATTGTTCACGCTGAAATATATTCTACTTAGGTACCTACAGTAATGGATATACCGAACCCATTAAGAGGGTAAATTATTCGAATCCCGACAAAGTAGTAATAAGATCGAAAAATTCGACTAGTACACGGTCATTCGATTAAAGCCATCTCTACATAAAAATATTAGTTACAAGTTACTACATATAAGTCTTAACATACTGACACATGAATGGCAAGGTAATGGTAAAGGTACAAATATTAATATTGGTCAAAACGACCTTATCAAATACACATTATAATGGCTAGAATACCACGATTATTAACTTGCTTTTAATTCACAAAGTTATACACACAATACGCGCGCACTTAGGTACAAGCAACATTGAAGACCAGCTATAAGTTTTTTCTAAATTATTGATAGACTTTTCATAGAATTTTTTTATGATCTAAGAAAGTTCTATCAATAATTTCGAAAAAAAATGCCAATGTAAATGTACGCTTACGCAACAAATAGTGGTTATTTAAATAAGGTTGAGATTTAAATTAATATACCAGAGAATACATTACTTATAAATAGTCGTATGCTGGGTACAAGCCTACAGCTGTACGATAAATAAAATGCACAGAACACATAATTTACGTCATTTGAATTCTTTTTAGGGTTCCGTAGTCAACTAGGAACCCTTATAGTTTCGCCATGTCTGTCTGTCCGTCCGTCCGTCCGTCCGTCCTCGCTTAATCTCTGTGGCCGTTAGCACTAGAAAGCTGAAATTTGGTACCAATATGTATATCAATCACGCTGACAAAGTGGTAAAATAAAAATTGGAAAAAAATGTTTTATTAGGGTAGCCACCCTATATGTAAAGTGGGAAGTGTTTTTTTTTTTATTTCAACCCTAACGTGTGATATATTGTTGGAAAGGTATTTAAAAATGAATAGGGGTTTACCAAAATCGTTTTTTGATAATGTCAATAATTTCGGAAATAATCGCTCCAAAAGTAAAAAACAATGTGTCCCCCCCCCCTCTAACTTTTGAACCATAAGTTTAGAAAATATGAAAAAAATCTGAAAAGTAGAACTTTATAAGGACTATCTATGAAAATTATTTTGAACTTGATTGACACAACGGTTTTTGTACAAAAAAGACAAAAAATGTTACAAAATAATTTCTGGACTAAGTTTGTAGTATAATCGGACAAGCAAGCAGGATAATAATAAAATACAATTCTCTAGTGTTCAACGTCAAACAAATAATAAACTCATAAGTGGGAACACTTATTGTGACGGACGGGAAACTACGGAACCCTACACTGAGCGTGGCCCGACACGCTCTTGGCCGGTTTTTTTTAATAAATGAATATTTATTTAATTGAATTCCTTTGCGTTTCTTATTTATGAATAATGGAGTCAAGAAGTATAAAAATAAGACCATGTCTAATTAGAACCTGTCGTCTCCAATTTCACACCAGCTGCTCTGGTCTGGTCACGGAGGATTTTTTTTCTTTTTAAAGCGTTGCCCCCACATTAGAAATTTCTCCTGTATCGTGGGTGCGTACGAACATTTAAACTCACAAACACAAACAGCCAGACCCGAAACAACTATTTTAAGCCATACAAATATTTTTTCCGTACGGGGATCGAACCGGTAACACGCAGCGCAGCAGTCAATCGCTCAGTCACTGCGCCAGCCATGCCGTCAAATTTTGATTCGTTGTATCATTGTTAGCAGATCTCATTACCAGTAACATCAGTATTCGAAAAATAGGTAAATACCTACATGGCGAAGAGACATCGTGAGATAAACTTTTACCATGGATTTGCTTCACTATTCTACACCGCCATTAAAAAGCAACTAAAAGCAGCATTTAAAAGTAACTAATGTTATTTTCACACCGAAAATTATAAATTGAATTTTTAGTTTAAGTTTGTGCCAGGATATGCCAGGATATGCTGTGGTATCTCTTTTGAACAACCCTTACGGGTTGTTCAAAAGAGATACCGCAGCCCCGGAAAAGGGCAAAAGAAGGGTGTGAACATGCGTGGGCTTAAGTCAGGAAAAGTCTGACACTCCCCCCGCTCAGAGCGGGGGAATTTATTTGATGATTTCATGTCAGCAAAAAAAACATGACACACCAAAATACTTTATACACATAACTTAAGTAATTACTGTTTTTTTTTTTCGAAAAATAAATATTTGACTAAACTCTCATGCACAATTTCACAATGGACAGTACGAAATATATAGAGTTTGATTTTCAGACAGTTTGACAGAAAGTTTTCACAAATAAAGCATAACATTAAAATTACAGATTTGAAACTATGATGTCCCATTCAAATAATAAATATTTACTTCAACTATTACCAGAAATTTCACAGTTAACGGTTGTGTATGAAAATTAATTACTCGAAGTAATTACTATTATGAGCAGCATTAAAATTAAATGTTACGAGGTTGCGGGCCCGTGTGTTTGTAACTCAGTCGTCGGTTTAGCACGGGTTATTTAAAGTTACGGTTTACTGATTCTAACAATAGGTTTGATAGTTAGAGTATGACTGAGACACACCTAAGACTCATTAGTTACATTATTGTTTATTAGCATTAAAAAAATGTGTCATGGACATTCCACGCTGTGAGCTCTGGGTGTGAATTCGAAAATACAAAAAAACTAATACCAGTAAAGTTTTTACTAAGACTTGGCTAATATTCAATGTTAAAAATATTTAAAAAAATATTTTTAAAAATAATCATCATTATCATCATTTTCCTGCCCTTGTCCCATTCTATTTGGGGGTCGGCGCAATACGTTATCTTCTTTCAAAATAATTTTATACAAGCACATTTGAAAATTATTAAAGTGGTGGCTTAAAACTGCTGAATTTTCAACTTACAGGTCTGAGCTGACCGTTCAAAATGCAAGAACATTGTTGGAATTTCAATATCGACCTTTATGCGGTAATAGTCAGTTTCCACAATCTTTTCAGGAATAAAACAATAGGTGACAGTAAGTCTTTAGTACTTACACAGACTTACACAGACTTACACTTATACGATACCCAAGGACATCCAACTACATATTTAGTAGTTACAGAAACCTTTCTCTAAAATTACTCCGTATAGTGCTAGAAACGATTTTCTAATTCTATTGTCTCCAAAACACTTTGGTACAAATCCACTTGAAAAGAGAAATACTTGTTCAAAAACATGACATACTTTAATGTTACCATATACATACTAAAGATTAAATATTGGTACAATTTATACAGAATATGGAAATCTTGGAGGGTAATACTGATGCAAATGCTTCTGTTCTTAGAGTTTATCAGTCTTTTTATTACTTTAGTAAGTAAGAATGAATGAATAACTAAGAATTTGGAGGAAAATCAAATAAATATCTGTAAAAGACTGCATTAAAGCTATCCATACACCTATGAATTTATTATTATGCTTTCGTGGCTTTCTGACACAAAAATTGCTTAATGTAACAATATTTTTCCTATGTTACTAACTTAGGTCGTCAGATTTCTATGCGATATTGTAAGCAATAAATTGAAAGGTGAATGGCACGCTAAAAATGCCTTAACGTTCCTTTTGATAAGTCGAATGGTTCCGTGAATTTTCCTCGGTCAGTAAAATTTTAGCTAGCGCAAAAGGTTTGTTAGAAGTTGAACATGTGTAGGTATAAACCAAAAACCCACTTACTTCGTAATGACCTCTCCTTTTAATAGTTTCCTTAATGGAATTCGTGAACCTTTTTCCTTGGAAGTATTTTCGCTGTGTAGCCATGATTTTTCTCAGATACTATGTGACTTGAAACTTTTTAGGTATTTTCTAAGAATGAGACATGGTAGGCCAGACGGGTTTTACTACGTAAACTATTTAAATGAACTTAAAATTTTATTTTCAACACGTACACAGTACACTGGTTCTTTAAGGACTGGTAACGAATATTCTCTAATAAAAAATATGTTATTGTCTTCAAAGATTTGTATGTCGCCAGTTAAATTTACGACGCAATAAGGAAGTGTCGATTCTAGTCATATCTTGACGAAAGGGTTGAATGGCATATTGTGTGTTTTTGTTGCTTTTTTACTTTTGTCTACAATTTTAACGTTTGTGTCCGTGTCTCATTGTTATGTGACTATTGTTTCTGTTTTAGAAATTTTATTATTTGTTTTTATAATTCTGAAGTGCTTTTTGTGTCCTGTGATTTGAAAGAAGAAAGGATTTTTCGAATGACTCGTTTTTATACGTGTTTTATTTTTAGTAGGGTTTATCTGTTTTAAATAGTTTGGTCTACAGTATGGATATGGGTTGACTTGCAACAAACTATGCACGCATAAGGTTTTACATAAAGTTAGTTCCGTCATGATTTGACGTTTTCTTCTTTCAATATACTGTGATCATTCGGGAAAATACTTATTTTAAACTCAATAAGACAGAAACATCAGAGGGCTATTATTTTTCAATAGACTGAAGACCAATCTTAAGACATAAGCGGGCTAACTGCCCGCAGACCCTATAACATAGCATAACAGCACGCCTGATGTCGGAGAGGTAAGTACCTCGTAGTAGGTGAATTGTGGGTGGACACCCACAATTCACCTCCCACGTAACAGAGGGCAAGGCTATGGCCATTGACCGGGCACCCATCCAAACTAAAAAAAATACTTATGGAAATACCTAATACTTTGACCGACCCGGGAAACGAACCCAGGATCAGCATGGTTAGCAGTCGCGCTTCGAACATTAAACCAACGGGGCAGTCACACGCAATAACATTTTCAGGTAAATTTAATGGGGTTTGTAGATAACGGTTCTATTTTTACAAAGCCATACAGTCAAAAAATTCCAGCCCTTTTTATACTCAGGCACTCGTTGCTTTTAAAACCTTAGTTGCAAATTATTATGTTTCCCTGTAATGTTATTGAATTTTACCAATCAATGTTTAAACGGAGCGGAGAGGAGTGTCAGACTTGTACTGACTAAAACCCACATATGTTTCTTCTCCTGCCCTATGTGTTCTGAGCCGCTGTATCAGTTTTGAACAACCCGCAAGCACGGTAGGCGGTAGCCCTGGCAGGTCCCTCTGTTTTGATGACATATGTCTGAGGTGCGCGTAAAACACGAACGCTTGTTGAACGCGCGTCATCACTAGACAGGCGGACTGTGAGCTACCCATTGCTCACCGTCCACAGACGGTGAACGGGAGTCGTTTCGCGGTGCCTGATGGAATGGCTATCTTTTCATCTGCGGACTTGATTGCTGGTTCTTCATCAAACAGCTTTTTAGACCAAGTTTCAGTTAGGACACATTCAAATTTAGTTCTATCAATGTTTGAATGTCATTAACAATTCCACCTCAATCATAAAGAATCGCAACATTTCTTTGCACTAACAACAAACAAGTACCTTCTCTCCAATCAGACACATCATCTAACTATACCTACCTATAACTATGCACTTAGCGAGTACCGCCACAGACAGGCCCACGTTCATTGGCAAGGCACATCAGTGCATCCGCATTGCACGATCAGATTCACCCAACGCTGATATACCACATTCAGTCCAAGCATCAGACCATACATCACTCTATTAAGGGTGATTGTGCACGCCGCTTGCATTGATTAAGAAGGCCGTCTGGCTTACATTGTTGTATGATAAATTGAACTAAGTTCAGCGAGGATCTGCCGTCTAGATTGGTTTTGATATGCATTTGTGGGTGTTTGTTTGTGTGTTAAGATTCACAAAGGTTTTATATGTGAAAATATCTGGCAGTCAGTTTATCGTTCTTAATCGATATTGGTAAACTAACATTTAATTTTCTTTGTGAACGACAAACCCATAATGTACAACACTTTTAAGTAAAAACTATCAGCACAATGAATCGTATTTATGAACGAATACTCCTTCGTTGCATCAATCATATGTATTGCTTTAAGTGGGTACTCAAAACAGCTTATAATAAAACTGTATAATGTTTTTGACGGGCCTGTTGGTCTAGTGGTTAGTGGCCCTGACTGCTGAGCCGGAGGTCGTGGGTTCGATTCCCACCCAGGACAAACTTTGTGTGATGAGCATGATTGTTTGTTCTGTGTCTGGGTGTGATTTATCTATAATATGTATGTATTTATAAATTATATAAGTATGTATATCAGTTGTCTGGTTACCATAACACAAGCTCTGCTTAGCTTGGGATCAGATAGCCGTGTGTGAGCTGTCCCAAGATATTTATAGATATTTAGATATTTATAATGTTATTATAGTATCTTACTTTTGCAATTAACGTAAAACGTTAATATTATAATTTGAGTCATGCTTATCCAAAATGGACGGTTGCATTGTAATTGATAACTTTCTGACAGATGGTGATGGTGATACCTATAATCGTGCGATTACTGGACCCCACATTATCCTTGTATTAAAAATCCCATGTTCAAATAAACAATGAAAATCAAGCTAGATATAAAACCAACAGTTTTCCTTACAAAAAAATAACAGAAATAGAACAGCCTGCCCATTAGATCGAATAGTATACGATCCCAATGGTCCCAAACCGAAGGCCATAAAAACTATTGGTTTGTTATATACCAAAGTAAATTCGTTATTTACTTTGTGAAACAATAACAAGGTAATAACTCTATGTCAAACTATTATATTTGTTTCTTAAATATAAAGTGGTACATTAATAAATCTATCAGTGCTCTACAAAGATACATCAAGTGGAAACTTGATGGCTTGAAAACACCTGTGGCATTACATATAAAGGTACATTAGTTTATGCGATTATATTCAGTACTATAATTGTGTTATGTAGGGACTTAATCTGATGGTAGAGACTGCTTCGTTTTGAAATTTCTCGGACATTCCGAAACCTATCGCAGGGCTATCGGCTTATTGGACGATTCGCACGAATTTAACTCGCACAAAACGTGCGAATCGACTCCTTTAAAACATATTATTTTTTCTGTGGTCGATTCGCACGAATTTCATTTATTGGCGTGCGAATGGACACCCTCACAAATATGTAGTAGGCTATTCGCACACATTTCATTTTAAGGTTTAAAAAAATTAAAGTACAGTCGTATTCAGCCATCACTGAAATAAAAACAAAAAATAATCGAAGTTTAAGTAAGATCTGTATGGAATAAGTGATAATAATAATTACTTAAAACATGGCATATCTACATTTTTACTAATACAAAACAATATAAACATGATCGCAAAATTTGCATATTTTTTTTTTGTTTTTCGGGTGGGTAATCATCCAATGACTTCCCCCGCTCTGGGCGCAGCGGGGGGGCATGTCAGACTTGTACTGACTAAAACCCACAGATGTTCCTTCTATTGCCCTTTACGTTCCAAGGCCGCGGTATCTCTTTCGAACAACTCGCAACCCCGGCAGGCGGAAGCTCTGGCAAGCCCCTCTGCTTTGCTGACTCTCTTTGAGGCGCGCGTGAAACACGAACGCGCCGTTGACACGGCCTGTCGTCAATCGACGGACGGACAGTGAACTACCCATTGCTCACCGCCCACAGGCCCGCATCTACGGTGGCCGGGAGTCGTCTCGCGGCGCCCGGCGCCATGGGCGTCTCCCGCGGCGGCTGGGTTGGGCAGATGTTCTCTCCCTCAAACGCCCGGCCACCTCCTTTGCTAGCATTACTGCTTCGCAGAAGGTGGTGACCGCTTCCCATTCCCTCTCGCTCCGGACCATGGCCTGAATCAGGGCCGGACGCGAGAGATCGCCGCCGCCGATCGCCTCTACGACGGCACGGCGGTGCTCCGCCCACGCTGGGCGGATCGCCACTGTGTGCTCCACCGTGTAAAATTCGCCTATTACGTTAACTTTTTAGTGGAGTAGTAGTTTGTTAGTGACACTTATTTATTATTGTGATCGATATTTGCTCATTTATCCTCAAACCACGAGCTTAGAAGATGTTTAGTACTTAGTTTTAATTTTAATACAGATATTGTTGATAGATAGAATTAATAGATAGAAAATAAAATCACAATCTATAGATTGTGATTTTATTTTCTATCTATTACGAGTAAAACATATTTGACCTTACTACTTCTGTGCTCAAGTGTACTTTATCTTAACTGCATTTCATAAAAAAACAATATGTGTGCGAATAGCCTACTACATATTTGTGAGGGTGTCCATTCGCACGCCAATAAATGAAATTCGTGCGAATCGACCACAGAAAAAATAATATGTTTTAAAGGAGTCGATTCGCACGTTTTGTGCGAGTTAAATTCGTGCGAATCGTCCAATAAGCCGGCTATCGAACTTAATTTGTTGTGAAGGGTTAGAAATGCAGTCGCTCTATGTAAAAAAGTGATATTCCATATGTCTTCATCATTTGTTCAATGGTTCACTGATCTATTTGACTTGATATACTGCGTCAAAGATCCCATGAAACCTTTGGAAATACGGAAACAACACAAAACCGGGTCGAAACTGACAGTGTCTTGTCAGATATGGAAAAAATATTGAATTTGAATATTTTATAGAACAATGACACACTTATTTTTAAATTCCCACAAGGAAGGTAGTACAATAAATCCGGATGGTTTTAAACTTTGATTTGGAACCGTGTGACGAATTCGGATACTGAATTTCATGCACCATTAAATTGCTTATATCTGTGTTAACGTTATCACAACCACTTTAAAATTATTTGTTGTTATTTTTATACTGATAATATTTACTTGGCAATGAATGCAAATTATTTGCATATCAATTAAGACCAACTTCCTTTTAGAGTTTCGTAATCAGCCGATAAGTTTTTTCTTGCTTCGGTCAATTAACTGTTATACCCAGAGTATATTTTAAAGTCTTTAAATAATATAAGGGTGGTCCTTAGAATCATTGTGGAACTTACAATTTCATATAAGTTTATTATTTCGTGGCACTGGAAAAACGAATTTGTTCTTTGTAAAATGGATTGGACTGTTCCTAAATTAAGAGTAATTTTATAGTAGAGGTAGTTATATAGCTTTTGCGTTCCGGGGCCTCGGTATCTCTTTCGAAAAACCCGTGACCCCCGGAAATTAAAAGTCCTTGCTCTTAATTTAGAAGCAGATCAAACACAGTGTCAGTAAGTTAAAATGTCATCGCTATGTAGTAAAAGATCGAAGAAGAAACGGTAAAGGACCCCAGAGGGTTTTTTAGCAAGCACTAGGATTTGGAAGTAGTATTCAATTATCAAGATTTTTGGTGAATACGCTCATTAAAAACCCACCGCAAGAAGGCAACAAGAATACAACAAATGTCATTCAAATTCTTGCTCAGAAGCATAATTCGCATGGCTACCCTACATTGTCCTTTTTGCAGTATATTCACGTTCCGTCGTACTGCACTTTACTGCAACATATTGGTATTTGTCCCGCACTCGGTGCGTTGGCGCCTTTGGGAAGCATCTATTTTGACGTAATCGCCTCTACGCGATATATTTTATTAATGCGCTGGGATCAAGTTCTCACAGAGCGTTCTCAAACTTTATTGGAGCACGTCCATGTATTCTTAAATATGATTTGCTTGATTGTATTGATGTTTCAATATATGGAAGCAATTGGTGTGAGTTTGTTACGTTACATTTTTGGCCCTTGAGGAATAACTCTATTGTCTTCATGTTCCTTATAAAGAAAGTTGTTGGTACCTTAATCGCCCATACAAATCGTAATCTGCCACTGCAAAAAGTTTGTTATTCGAAATCATATTAAATCCTCTTCTTCAATTGTTTTTGGCCTTTAAATTTAAGTTCAAATGTTTTCGAAGATTTAATATTGAAACAACAGTACGAAGAAAATTCTTTTCATAAAAATGTTCCCAAAATATAATTTTCGTGAGTCAGAATCTATTTTTCAATCTAGCGTAAGCACTAGTTATAATAAAGAATATGAGCAATTGAATGCCAAAATTCATTGATTAGAAACAAGTCTAGACAAAACAGTAGACGAAAATGAAGTGCCTAGATCAGAAATTATTAGTTGGCAGAGATTCGATGGCTATTAACGAAAGATTATATTTTATTTATGGCTTATTATTTATTGCAATAGCATCAACAACTTGCTTTTGTGAGAGCAGATTGATTCTGCAATCACCAGTTACATTTATCATTATTTCTATCCAGTCTATCTACTAGCTGGTTTGGTGGGTTGTCATTTGCAAGATTAAGACTGGATATTACGAAACATTATTAGGAATTATTTTAAGATTATCAATTAAAATCATATCATGGGAGGAGGCCTTTGCCCTGCAGTGGGACACAAGAGGCTTATAATAATAAATAATTAAAATCATGGTTCTCATACGTAATTATTGACGATTTATAGGAGCCTTCACTTCGCTATAATTAGGTTTTACAATTTTATAAAGCACTAGCTTTTGCCCGCGGCTTCGCTCGCGTTGAATTCGGGGTAACACAGCTCCCCTTTCCTGATTTACAGGTAACTGCTACCTGTAGTTTTTGCCCTTGCGCCTTATTTATTGTAATAGCAATGCTAAGTTTTCCCTTTTCTGCCCCCTTTCTCCCTCATATCGTTTTTTTTTAATAAAATTAGTCAACTATCTCAGTACCAAAATTCATCAAAATTGGCTGAGCCATGTAGGCGTGAAGACGTAACAAACCAACAAACATACTCACTTTTGCTTTCATAATATTAATAATTCGCTTTTATATTATTTAATTTCGCAACTACGGAGTCATAATTTGTGGTTGGTTGATGGTAAACGATCGCACACATTTTATTTTTTTTAAAAACTTTGCCCCACACTCGGAATTTCTCCTGTATCTTGGGTGCGTTTACAAACATTTAAACTCACATACACAAACAGCCAGACCCGAAACAACTATCTGCAGGTCATCCAAATATTTGTTCGTTCCGTGCGGGAATCGAATCCGCGACACGCAGCGCAGCAGTCGATCGCTCAGCCACTGCGCCAACCGTGCCGTCAAGTGAGTGAATGTGTGTGAGCGAGTTGCTAGTTACGCTGCTGGTTAGCCATTTGTGCTTTATAGGTGTGATGCTATGTACGTGTTTTGTAATTAAAATCATAATTGCGATACGAAATTACCAACACTACTCCATCACTACTAGAAATAAACAATTTTTTATTTATTTATAGCTACTTGATAGAAGCGTCTTCTCAAACAAAGGAAAGTTTTTGTTTAAAAAGTACAAAGTTCTGTTTGTTGTCTCAATTTCAGGTTTCCTTATTGCTTCCACAATACTTATAAACGAATTAACCTTGTTGGTGTCCTGTTGCTTGTACATCATAGGAGCTAATGAGCGCTAGTAAAAGTGCCAAACTCGTCGCCAATTTTTGGGCTGCCTCAATTTAGATTGTCATCGACATGCTAAGGAGAAGAAGAACTCTATTTGTGTACACGTGTGAGCTAAATCTGCTGCTTTTGCTTGTTTCTACATCCCAGATGTACTCTTTTATACCCAAACATCCCGCTGCCGTGTCAAGAGGTAACATAAAATGGGTACAAACGGATAGAAACGAAAAGGGTCACTTTATTTTGCTTGCTATTGATGACTCCTGACCTCATTTTTAAGTAAACATTAAGGCGGATCTTTTTCTTTTTTTTTATGAGTCGATTAAACTCAAATTGTTTTAGACGATCACGTAGCTAACTACTCAGCTCAAATAAAAGCTTCGTTTAAATCCTGAAAGGTGTAAGTGGTTGTGCAGTATGGGAAAAACAGAAGGGGAGGTGGGGCATTTCCTGCAAAGTGACCGGGATGGATCCAAGTTACCCCACTACGGTTTTCGCATATGATTATGGAAAATAGTTAACTTGTGTTTTAAATTATCTGAGAGTGCGAAGGGTCTCCTGGAATCAAAACTACCTCCAGTCTGTCTATCACTACCTATTACAATGTAATTCACATCCATATTAAAAATCAATACCCATATCATATCCCATAGTCCATGAACAAATTGAATTCTTAAACAAATACAAACAAAATTTCTAGGAACAATTAATATTCAAGTATTCAGCGAGCTTCCAGACAAACTTACACACTTTTGTACATACAAAACGCGGGCTTATCCGTCGGACGGAAGCCCCCTCCCCGCACCCCTCGGGATCCGACTCTCATTGTAATGCGAATGTGTCCGCTGTCTGCCTCCAAATTACCCCTACGGTCAAGCGAGAGTCGACCGATGACCAGACATTAGAACCCTCCCTTTTAAAACAAAATCGTCCCCACACTTGTAGTTTTATACCACAATGCATACAATACTCGCCCGTAATTATGACGTATAAGGAACAAAATTGTTTGGGACGCCATCAATGGACAGTCACAAGCATATTTCATAGCAGATATAGTGTTATGAGAGTTGCTAATGTGGTAGTACGTAGCGTAAGAATGGCGTAGCAATTGTGTGGACAATAATTAAGGGTAATGCGTAGCGTCAAGCATCGTAATGATACGGGTGTAATGTCTTGCGATTTTGTTAACGACTGTCCTTTGATGATGTCGTCCTCTGCTATGTATATCTATGGAAATAATTTCGAATATTCCATAGAATCGTGTTAACTTATTTATTCACTATATATTTGAATGACGCTTTAATATGCTGAATAAAATCGCAATTAAAAAGATTGAATACGGAAAGACACTAATTTATTGAAGATAAACAAACTCATTCAATGGCTTTTGAATAGCTATTTTTAACTAATTATAATTTAAAATTACGGTTTAAGGCGTGTTTTATGTACAGCCATGTGCCATTACCGTTGAATATTTACATGTCATTAGAGAATTTGGTTAAAATTATGATGAAATACGTCTGAAGTCAGTTTTTGGTCAATCCATGTAAATATTTTAGAGAAGTGACGACCACCACACAATATTTCAGCTAGAGTCTTAAGCAGATATTCATATATAATATAATCTGCAATGAATAGGGGTTCCTCTGTGAATTCTTTATTATAATAAGCGCTTCAAAACCGGTCAGTTCTTTAATCCTTTGAATATAATTTGCGGAAACCTGAAATATTTTCTTTTGTGTCCTTCTGGACATTTTATCTCGTCTATTAGAGTGTGAATTAGATACGGCTTAGTGTGTACTGGTTAGTACAGCTTCTATAAAATATAATATTATGAATGTAGGCATTCCTAGCCGTGATGTCCCCTGTTGACTATTGACCTCTGCTTCTCAGAATAGTGTGGAATTTAATTGCGGTTTGTAAATACGTGTTTCAATGTAGAAAATGGGGTGGTTATGGAGTTGAATAAAAGTAGTTTACGAGAATTTATTGTGGCCACAGAAATGGGATAAGAAGTATTAATATTTATGAAATTGTTAGTAGACACCCAATGAAAGAATTTTCTGGTGATTAATAAAAATTCTTTTGTGTGTTTGCGTGACATGAATACCTATTTGTACGTGTAACCAAATATTTATATTGTCATAGTGATGAATAAACAGGACCGCACGAAGCAACTTTTAAAAGTGATTTTACGTTTTTCGAACATCGTATTTTAGAAGCTACACTAATAAAGTGAAAAACGTTATTTCTCGAGAAAGCCGCTTTTGAATTTTGCTAAGTGTATTAAACCTATTTGAGTTCGTGAGTAAATATTTTAGGTAAGTTTTCCACCATTTCAGAATTTTTCTTCTAACAATTTAGGTCCTCAAAATCCTTTGAGGCGGTCCTTTGAAATAAGTTTCCCAATATACCCAGACCAGATCAAAGTACGGTACCTAGGTACTACAACAAAGATAAAACAAAAACGAGGTGTTTAGTCCAGACGCTTTCCCTTGGGCACGCCGGGTATACTCTGAGCTTCTTCGCAATTTCACAAAATGCGATACACACCTATATAATATACTCACTACAACTCCATATTACTGGCTAGTTTAAAATGAGCCACCATTCCTTGAAGTCACAGAGGATTGTACTATCGGCCAAGGATCAGTTTTAAATGGTCAAGTTAGGTTAGACGGAAATAACTAGACAGACAGAAACTAAATTAGAATATTCTCCAGAGCTTTAAGCTTCCGCTAATTTAATATGTCTTAGAGTTATAAGTATATGTTTCGTTTTTCAACTGTTGTATCTTAAGTTGTAGGTTTCTATATTTTTTTTCATATTCACCTTTTATTTTTCTTAGAGCACGAATTACCTGTTGTGTATAGTTCAATTTCGTTTATATTTCATGCCAAGTTTGATCCTTCCATTTGCTTATGCAATAATGCAATATCAGTGCCGTGGAAAGAACATAATTTTAAAAGTACTCACAAATCTTCAAACTGTCTACCAACCCATTTTAGACTTTACTGTTTATATTAAATACCTACGTATAGATAATTAAAATGCATATAACTATAAAGCCCAACATATTGCTCATTGGTACACAAAAAACAACTTTACGGAATGACGTGACCACTTTAACATATTAAAATCTTTATACAGATATGCATGACGTATCTAGATAATAGATTATAATAGGCCTTCTTAAATCAACGGATTAGATAAGAAATTCTACTTAAAATTGTCTTGTAAACCCATCTATTTTATAAATCGTGACCTCTCATAGCCGCTCTATGCAGCACTAAAACATCAAAAATACATGAAATTCCATGAATTCATAGAGGCCAAGATAAAATGGTTATTAGCATTCATTCTACAGACAAACTGCGGGCGGTATTATGTAAGCAGGCCATATCGATTTATTTTATCCGAAACTGCCGCAATTATGACATTAATTCAGTTCATAAGAGCCATCAATGTTCATATAGAATGTTAGAATCGAATAACTTTATCCTAGTGCCGCGTGATCGAAAGCGTTTTCGAACGATATATTTTTTTGGTCTTGTTTATATTGGGAACGGGTAAGGTTTGGGACGATTGCCGAATAAGGCAGTCGTGCACAGTCGGCCGAACATGGATAAATGGTACGGAACACAGGGATCGAGCGCACAGATCGCTTACCAAGAAGCATATAGGCATGTACCGATGTACCCAAGCCCTAGACCGCAATCGAACCAGTTATGTAGATGCATAAGCTACATTTTCAACATTTAAACCTTTGAACATTCTATATTGGATGGGCAATTATTTTTGTGGTTTAATTTGCAGTCAGCTCGAAGATTATCATAGTAATTTTTTACATTATGCATTTACTCGTACCTTTGCGCAGGTAATACTATACGATACTCCTTAGGGATGTGTTTATTTTTATTTCCATTTAAAGGCAATATTAAAAGGAATTGAATGTCTGAGTTCCGCGGAACATTCTAAACGTATATTGGTGAACTTAACGGCGTGTCACGTGGTTGAATGAACGATTGTCAGCTGCTACTAAAGTTGCTAAATGCTTTTAAAATGTTCATATATTTATTTGATATTTTATACTTGTGTGCGGTGCATACTTTCATCATGACATGTATAGGAATGCCAACATTGTTTCTGAGAATATTGAAATGAGGTTAAAAAGTTGTGAAACATAATTTACGTAATAAAACTAAAAAAAGACATCTAAGTGTAGACTTTCAAGGTCCTAATTATCCGGGTGAGCGTCCGCATTCATAATTTAGTGTCTACATTTTCTCTAAGTCCTGTTGCCCCTAGGCGTAAGACGAAACTCATTTAAAAGGGTGATTAGCTCAGAATTTAACGGAAAAGGGCTGAATTTGTGGCGGACAGGGGCTCATTAACTGACAATCTCTTTAAATCACTTGTAGATCCTCCCAGTGGACCTCGGCTGGCTTATTACCGAGGGTGGCTCAGGAATGGCAGGAGGTATTAAGAAATTTTAGCTTTCGGGTTATATATAGGTGCTTACTGTACTTAATGTGCAGGTGTATTATCCTACTTTTGCGGTGGATAATTTTCTAGACGTACTTTATTACATTCGTTATGTTCTTTTGTTGCCGGTCATAGAGCTTTTACGTTTTACCAAATTGTTAGCTACAAGACTTGAAGTAAATACCATTATAGTAAATGAGCTCTCTACGTCAGGCAATCAGAAAATAAATAACTAGCCAATAGGAGCATGGCAATAACCTATAATTATGATCTTACCATAAAGAACCAACCACACATTTACAGTCTACGTTTAACGTAGAGGCAACAACAAAACATCACCTAGCACTTCCATTAAACTCAATTTAGGAACATAAACTTTACATTGTCCAATAGATATTCGTTTCTCATCAACTTTAATCACTCATAAATGCACAACAAAGCGCGTTTATAATAGCAATACAGAATCGTAAGTACTATGCGAACAAGCTTAATGATACCACGAACAATATACTCTTTCGCCCTGCTATATTATTTTACGGCCGCGAATTTTATCTCGTTGCTTCACTGCTGAAAATAAACGCAAAATATTTACATGCTATTTGCATTCGCTTAAACGGTTTCGTGTTCAATTTTCGACTTTATTTTTTAGTACATAATGATTATGAGTTAGTGTGTCGTGTTTGTTTTCGTACACATGCTGTAAAGTATTACTGGCAAACATAGGGTTCCGTACTGTGTAATGTTGTGTGTGAGCGGGTTTTATGTGCGCAGCGAACGCTGGTTGCCGCGTTTTGAGCGGGCGACGTGTTTTCTTGGTTCTTTTTCTTAGTCTAACCGATTATTGCCTTTTCTTAACAAAAGCCTTTGGTATACAGTGAACTCGTAACCTATGTAACAGTAGGTTTTTTCTGTTTGTTTTATGCGTTGTTGTATTAATATTCTCTGCAAAGATTTCTTTAGAATTCACTTCGGACAAAAAGTGTTTTTCACATAGGTACACGGAGGACAATGTCTGTTTATGCTGACTTACATTTCAGGATGAAATACCAGTCCCAGCTTATTTATTTGACTTTATTTGACTACATTGAGAAGACGTTACAGAAGATGTCTAAGAGGATTGATGAAAAACGTGGTTTGTCTTTAGTCACTGTTGCTGTTTTTCGTTTTTTTTTTGCGGCTGGTAAATCATCAAATATCTTCCACCGCTCTGGGCCGAGCGAGGGGGGAGAGTCAGACTTGTACTGACTAAAACCCACCCATGTTTCTTCTATTCCTGGGGCCGAGATATCTCTTCGAACAACCCGCAACCCCGGCAGGATTGTTGAGTTTACTGTTGCTTTTAGCAGATTTCGTCAACGTAGAGTCGTTTAAAACACATCACGTTATGAAGCACTAAACATAGGGTGACAATTGACAACCTACCCAATTTAAAACCGCTGTACCTACCCTATCTACAAGGACACCATTGACTTTCCCCTTACACAAGAAGACTATCCACTTCATCCACTACGCACGTGAATACTAAGTATCTAATTTTGATTTTTCAACAAAGCCAACGAGGATCCGAGTTTCGCTGATCGATCCGGCCCCCTTGGTTCCGGTCGAAGCTAAACTCGCCGAGCGTTTTTAAAATCCCCGACTCAAAACCGACCAGCGTATCCTAGGCCCCGAGACCCCGGCGGCCAACATAAAAACGTAACCAAAGACTACGCCGGATAAGTGTCAAACGGGATCGTATTAAACTGGATACGTTATCTGCAGCAGGTAGCAGAAAGCTAATTGTGTATTCTTTCCTCGCTTCCAGCGTCCTTAATCTGGCCTGTTTGCCGTTTGCCCCCACCCCTTTTCAACCCCCCCGGCGCCGCGCCCCAACTAAGCGGAAAGTTTTAAAACACAGTATTTATGCAGATTTTACGTACTTGTTTTTATTGTGCGAATTAGGTGGATTGCATGATAACGATGTCATCAAAATAGGGATCTTTAATTAAAACTAAAATGAATGGCGTACATGCAACTATTTATTTCATGAAAATTTAAGTTAGCTTACAGAACCATCGATTCGTTCGACAACGTGGAACTAAATTAAGTTTTATATTATTAGCATCGTGTTGGTCTAACACCGTTCCAAGTTTGAATAAAGCAATTGAAAGGTTAAAAAGCACAACTACACGACGCTTAAATTTTCCAGCTTGTTTAAACAAGCTGTAATCGACACTCTCAGTTTACCTTTGAAAGTTTATTAGTCAACACCACGCCAGCGCTTGAAAAAAGCAAATACGACTAATAACGTCAATGGCAACGTTGCCGTGTAAATACTGTTTACCATTCCGTTTAACTTAACTAAGTGTCGATTTAAGGGGGATTACACTCCATTCTTGCGCGCGTGAGATAACCGTAATTCGATGGCGTACATTAACAAGTAAATTGAAGCCCTGTAGGTATACATATACATATATAATCCACCTCTGTAGGTATGTTATAACGCTGCAAACCCGAACATAATGCGGTAGGACCCAATAACGGAGGCAGCGGTAGTGAGAAGGAAATTGCTCGGGAAAAATTTGCATTTTTATTGAAATTTCCACTCTTGGTCGCGGATGAAACTATGTCTCTAAATACGTACCTTAAGCTTTGTATAAGCGTGTTTGTTCTACGTCTGTGTGACTTCCCGTACGTATCGCGCTCCGGCGTGTGAGTGCGGGGGACGTAGGGACGCTCCACAGACGCATCGCTACCGGTAATTGTCGATACTGTTCTTAATTAATCCTTATCAAACCCACTATGACAATTACCGAATAATTGGAAAGCTATAAATTGATAGTTTATGTTACTTTTATGGACGCTACCGATATCTAAATACCATGAATCTTCAATTATATACGGATAGAATTTTCTTTTTTAATAATTGTGAATGTATCTGAGACATTAGCATTCGGATTTTATTATTGCTTTATTACGATATCGATATAAGCGCGTCCCTACAGCGGACGGCAGACAATTGCTATACAAGTTCGTACCTATAGGTACATAGTTGACTTTAGGGAAGGGATCATAATAGGAAATTTTCTCTGGCGAATATGCGCACAGTATCCGATACCCTTTTCACTTGTATTGTTTTTATTTTCCAACCCTAATGAAAGAACTTGCCTCGTCTGTATTGCAATTTCAATATATTGGCTTAGCAGCGTTCGATTCGCCACGTATTCCCGAGCTGTTTTTTCTTTTCCGATATAGTTTTGACATAAAAACAGAATGTTAGGGAATAGATACAGACGACTCTAATGTATGTAGGTTAGACGTGCCTTCTTGTTATGACGCCTAGCAAAAAATACCCGCTTTATATTTATAGAAGGCCCAATTTCATGATTATGTCAAATAAAATGTAACAAATTGGCAAAACGTTTTGGCACGCTTTTAAAAATGAAAGTTCCAGATATGAATGTCCTTATTTTTCCGATTCATATCAAGGTAAACCCGATGTGGGTAGCGAAAACGACAGTTGTTTTAAAACAGCAATTTGTGCGTTTTTCTAAAACATTTTCCCTCAGTTAAAACCATTTCCAATATGTTTTCAGCGCTGTGATTACTTTTCAACTTCGGTTTTTATTGTTATTAGGTAGAAAGCTCTGCGTTCATACTCGTCGTGACACAAATACCTATGACAGCCGAAAGCCGAAACCGATACAAGATTTATGTCCTGACAAACAAGGGCATGAAAAATAAACTTTTTGTTCATCAGCTGTAAATGTCTCCTCAAATTGACCATAAATTTCTGCTCTATTAAAATTTATTGCCCTCAAAACGTTTATTGTAACATTACGTAACTTGGTAACCCTTCCATAGTCATAAAACAATGCAGGCAACACGGGCCATGCGAAAAAAATGATTCCAGGTTATATAACACCTGGCATTTAAGGCCATATTTGCATGACAGTCTCGATTCGATTTTATGACACGGGGGGCAGTGTTTTACGATCTCTTATCGAATCAAAAATTTTCTCCAGGACAAACAAACGTGTAACTTCTATAAATACCTAATTTGAATTACAACCGACAGCACGATAGGACCACTCCGCACAATTCCGTTTGTTTTTGTTAACCAAAATGCCTTATTGTTTTATTAATGTCATAAAATTATCGTTAATTATATAATTACGTGTGAACTTTGTAGATATTTACATTGGTAATAATGTTCGCTTATCTTTATTCTTGACGGTCGTAAAATTTTCATGTTTCATACCTATAAAGTTTGTGTGAAGAAGACTGTAATCAAAGGATAATTAAGTAAACATTGTAGTACAGACTGTCACAGTGATATTTACTATAACTTCGGCCGCCCTCTGTTTCTCGAAATCATAGGCAATGCAATCACTTGATGTGAAATCCTTTGACAGTCGACACGTATCTTTCTTTTTATTCAAGATAAAGCAAACACCGCTCCGAGCAGATAAAGAGGAGAAATCGACCGCAACTATATAAAGGTTTGCGGCGATAAAAATACCGTGTTTATTTGCACGTCCTACATCAGCTCCCTTAACCTGGAAAACTGACTTAAACGCGCGTAGAGGGATATACAAAAATAAATCTCACATGGAAAGATATACGACCGATTTTCCAACGTAACACCTCATTCGATAATGATATTTTAAAACTTTCAGCGAATCGAACTTACATTCCCCAGTACCAGTAAATTCGGATCCCAATCTCGAACAATTTTTTCCTAAAATCGTGATTTTAAAACGCTGCCAATTACATTCTTTAAAATCGAGTACCCGGGGTGAGTTTAATGCATTTTATTATTTTAAACCCAGGTGGTACATGTTACGTCAATTAAAAGTTAAAAGGATTAAGCGCTTAATACCGTTCAATATAAATATTTTCTTTTGTTTACAGTTTCAGATAAGGATGTTTATTATTTAATCGTTCTTCACTTTCAATTTTCTAATGCAGACGTATTTTCGTAGCATGTACGAGTTTGAGAACAAGTAAACAGTACTAAATTTACAATACTTGCGTCTACGATGTGGATTTTCCGAAACTGATAGGTATAATATGTGAGAGTCATATAGCATTTGAGTTGTTCGATATTGATATTCGCCTATTTCACCCTTCATAAAAATGTGCATCGTAGTATCGTAAAGTGATCCACTTTACTATCGCGAATGCGTTTTGTAGATAAAGGGCACTGCACAGACGGTGTTCGTTCGTTTCGTGCGCAGACTGTTCGTGCGGGACAGAGATGAACCTATGTATTTCGTAAATCCGATATTGCCACACTGTCGCGTATTTTAAACGCGCTACGACAACAGTCACGACGCTTGAAATTTTCTATTAATTGGCGTTTTTAGTGCTTTTTGTCGATGCCATTCTATGGGTTAACGTGATTTGGTATCTGTATTGTCATGTAAGTACAAGTTTATTTGACAGTGTTATGACACATTTATATTTGTGAACGACGAAAATCTACTTCAAAGTAACGATTTGTTTTCGTAGAACTAATCCTACACAGATGTTAGTGGCGGCATCCAGCGGTTTGTTGCGTCTGCGCCGTTACATATCTAGATATATTAAATACTACTTCATTCTCGTCGTCCGCTACTTTCCGGTGTTTGAGTCGATTATTCTCTACTATAGTCTCATTTATTTTTATTCGGCAAATAAAAGCAATTCAAACGTCGATAAAGGCCCGTTGAATTGGATGCGAAATGTATGCTAATGCCACCGCCGAGTTGGTTTAATTGACGAAACTTCCTCCCGCGGCATCGCTCGATCATATAGATAGACGTTAACGCGGCTGGTTATCAGCGGTACTCATACGAAATTCCAATAAAGAAGAACACCATGAAAAATTCAATAGGTCGATAGCCGAAGAACGAAAGTGAAAAAAAAAACGAAAACAATAACGTACATTTAATCAGTATTCAGAGCGCGCTTGTGTCCACAGCTGGGATATTTGGCAAGGGGACAAATCCTGCGGTCGGCCGAGACGATATTTGGGCTCAGCGCTGCATCGTCACCCCCGTTGCTGTTGACGCTCACGAATTTACAACGCGATTAACGACGAACATTATGCAAGGCATCGGCGTCAGTGATCGCTCGACCAAAATAACCAACACGAGTATTTTGAGTGTACACTGATTTATTGAGCTCTGGGATGCCACTGTTTCGCTACGATCGCTTACCCAGTTTTGAAACAATAACGGCTAACAAATGGCCAAATTAATAAAAAGTATTGCACATATAACAGTAACGTCTATATAAATAACAGTTTCGTTTGTTATGCACTTAAAATTCGCTCGATCAATTGTCGGGGATCGCAACTAATCATGACAATAAAGAGCCTTGTCCGCCGCCTCTATTGTCGTAAATAAACTCATTACTCGTAGCGGGCCTCGACTCGGTCAAATACCTGTGTTTTAAATCAAATGCAATGTATTCGGGGGCGATTTGTTCGCCCGAAATGGTTCCTTTGTTGAGGCTAATAAATAATTTAGTGGTCGGGCGGACGATCCATGAATTCATGCTCTGTTGAACTCCTGTAAATTTTCATTTGCAGTAGCAACACGATTGTGCATCTGATATCATTTATGAAGCGATATTTAAGTGGGTAGTGACATCAAAATCACGATTAACGTTCCGTATAAACACATGACCATTGTTGAAATAAACATAAAATCTTATCTTGTTTAAAAGTTCATCAATACATGCATATACGTTTGTTTTGTTTGTAGAGGAGTTGCTCGCACACAATAAAAGGGTAAACCGCAAATGAAATAATCCAGCAAGATTATTATCAGCTCGATGTATTATTTATGTACCTTTACGTTGGTAGTTTAAAAAAACAAAGAGTGTATTACATTTAAAATTCAATGTAAAGGCACATTCAATTACGGACAAAGAGTGTGTTTTAACATATATTTTCGTGAAAGAGCAAACGTCTCCTCCCGCCTCCCACGATTTGCATCCACGTGATGCTATCTGCATTGTCGTACAAACTGCTTTTAATCAGAACACACACCTATAGTTGTAAACACAAAAACTAAATATCTATCTACTATACAATTGTTGTAAGCCCAACCGATAACGATCGGATTAGCTTTATGTATAAAACATTACACTATGTGCATTATCTATTTATTATGTAATATTTATCGGCAACTTATCTTTTCTATTAGTTGGGTGATAATTTTCTTCTTGTCAAATAACTTATCGATAAGCTCGAGTAACGCGCTGTCACTATTCTGTTTTCAAAATAAATTATCCAATAGAAAATAAACCTTATCTACTAGTTTTTTTTTACATCTGTGGTATAATTTACGCAAGCACTAATAGAGTGCGACAAAAAGTCGCGGTAATATTTTTTGTAAGCGAAATTCTAGGTTAAACGTTACAACGTGTAGATGTTGACTAGATAGTGTAGCAACCTACATGTAGAGTTCGGCGACCCCGCAAGGCCGGAATCCGTCATTCGTGGGTCAAGGTCACGTCGCTTCATGTCACACGTCACACGAATATCTGCATCTGTGATCGTCTACATTGATACTCGGATCCAGTGATGCATTACACTGCGAATGAGGACTTTACTCCACTGTATTAAGACTTATGTAGTCCAGTGCATCGACCCCGCCACACTGTATGGCTTCAAGATGTTACTTTCGTTGGTATTTTAGATGTTGATAAACTAAGGTGCGGTTATGTAGTTGTTTGTTTGTTATATTTCTTTATAAAATTACGTAATGTTTTTGTTTAGTCGATTCTTGAGCTTGACCGTGGAAGCCAGTAAATGTAGGTTTTGGCTCTACGGAAATGTTAGATAAGCATCAAAACACGCAGTTGTTAAAAATGGGTTTATTTTAAACTCCAGTTATCACATATTATTACGTAGACTCATGAAAAGTAGGTTATCGCATTTTTTCACGCTTGAAAACATTTCAGACATGACAACACTCTGATTTTTTGTGTTTACAGATAAAAATTGTATAACTTTTGTTCGTATAACAAACAAGTTCGCATTGGCTTAGCAACCAGTAGCCGCCGAGTCATCTAATCAATACAGAATACCTACGTCCACGGTACACATGGCGGGTGTTGATTCACCCACTTGACTCCCCATAACGGCATCCCATACAAGTTGTCGACGAGCTCGATCTCGCAGATGGCTCAGATCCCCCTTAATGTGGGGACATCGCTTCTTTGTGTAACCTACCGTTATATTATACCGAAAAGAGTGAATATACTTACTTATTTAACCTGGCGATCCGGGAGCGGAGATAACCTTTTTTTGCTGACCAGTTTTTTTTTTATCAAGGAGGTCTCTATCTCAATGTTGTGTCTATGTTTTACCAAGTAGTTTTTTGCGTGCGGTACCTTCATATAGAGGCACGAAAAGGATTCTGCCAACTTATCCTCGTATGTGAACGCTAAAGTTTTTTAAAAAGCTGTTATCTAAATTGATGAAGTAATTACCGATGTTCCAAGTAATGCACTCGAAATTGATAACACTAATTGAAATGGCAAAACACTATTTTAATTGCATAAGTAAGAATTTTAAATAAGTTCGATATGTCTGTACGCTCAGAAGCAATCATGCGATAAAATTCTAAAGTAACCTACTAGTAAAAAAGGGTAGGTAAGTTCGTAGAAGGCAGCACAAACAACGCAGTCATACATAAATCGATTAAAACTTTTGACAGCCTGTGAGGCAGAACCTGATTATAATCATAAATTGGCGATTTTAAATAAAAATTATACGTACACCGGACCAATCCATGAACTAATCACATAAATATGGGGGAACAACAGATGGTGTGCCCCACGTCGCAGCCCCACCTACATTTTTATTGGAAATTTCATATTTTACAACAATAAATTTTAGAAAAGAGAATAAAAAGCGAGAAACAACCGTCGGCATCACAAAGAGGTGATATAGTTGTTAAGTCCAAGTGGTCAGGTGGTCCTTAATTATTTAAGATAAAAATATGATAGTACTTCATTAAGTTTGTTCGGGTGATTTTCTTTATAATAAATAATATTCACTGACGCTTTATAATGAGTGCTACGAAGACTTATGGTAGCTACGTCAGCGTGCTACTATAGATTAATTCGTAGAGATAGTTTAAATTATATAATTGTTTTATTTGTTTTGTTGTAATGGTGGATATTTAAGTAAATTAGCTGTTTTAATTCTAAACTGTTTGGCCAAGTTGTTAATGAAGCGCACCTTTGTTCTATTTTGACCTTGTTTCGGGTCTACGAAAATTGGGGCTACGGCGTAGCACAAGTACCTAATCGTAGCACAATTAATCTGTATTGTTTTTTTTGTCCTTCTAGTATGATTGCGAATAATTTAATAACTTTTCAAGCAAACGATTCGAAATAATAAATTCACAAGTTTCTTATAGGAGAAATTTAATATTGCAAATATTTAATTACTCCTACATTGTGTCTATCATACATTAAACATTATTGTTCTGTAAGTTTATTGTTGTTATACTTACTCAATTCATAATTAGTTTTATTTTAACCTACACACTTTAAGAACCAACTCCAATATAATACGTTGGTAGTATATAGTACCTACAAGTATAATTTAAACACCGTTGTGCAAGCAGTTTGCAAGAGTACCTACATAAATTCCTTTCACTGGAAACCCTTTCTATGTTAGATGAAGTCGGGCTACAATGTTGTTCATTCATTACCTATGCTTAGGTACACCGTTACATTTTAAGCTCTTTACGTACCTGGGTGAGCGTACCTGCATCTGGTAAACAGGCCATAAAAAGGCAAGAAGTACTGCTTACGCATACGACCTTTTTTAAATAGAAAAAAAATTAGGATATGCATACAGCATCGTTCGTTTATTCTCTACGGCAGTTGTTACTCGACTGCTTTTGAATGAAAGTTTATTAAGAATTCCTTTTATATTCACTTTAGCTACTTACTTACACTAACAGCTGTTAAATTGTTAAATTTTACGTTAAAAGCCTATTCCAATACCTCGTGGTAAATTCTACATTACTTTAGAAACATCTCCTAATTTAACACTAGTCGAGTCGGGACGACAAAAATCAGCAGCCAATTAAAATCTCTCAAGCTATCAGTGTCGAGTCACTTGAATTTTAAATGTTCCCCCTTGCCCGATTAGGGTGCATCCTAAAAGCTTCTAAAGCGATAATTCACAACGCAAGAATGCGAGCCGACAAGGATAGGCGCGTGTACCAAGCTACAAAGTTAGTAGTGCGGGTCGCGTGACGTGTGTGTCCGCCGCATAGTGTTTAGTATTCAGTGTGCGAATAGTCCAGAGATATTGGTTAGTGTGTAGTAATGGTGGAGTGTCATGGCGCGGTTGACGTCACTCAGCCAATGAGCGTGCAGCGCGACGCGACGGCAGCGCCACAAGATGGCCGCCGTCGGCCGGCCGCCGCCGCTTTTGTTGTGTTTAGGCCTAACCATGACCAGAAAAATTCAAAAGAATACTAAAGTGGTAGACAAAGACGTGTCCAAATGATCTAATAAAATAATTTAAATAGTCTAGCTTCTATTCTATTCGTGAAACCAGTCATATTTGTACAAGAAATAGTGTAAATTCTGTGATGTTTTGTTACTCAGGGGTAAGTGTTTATTTATTTTTTCGATTTTTCTTTGTGTTTTTGCAATCATTTTTTTTTTCGTTTGTTTGACGAGTTACTTACTTTTTAATTACATTGAATACTCACTTCCCATTAGTTAGTTTCTTCATATTATGAACGTGAATCCTTTTTAAAACCAGATGTTGTCTTATTAGATATTTTTTTGCGGTAACTTATTGTTTAGTAACCTAACATTTTCCAAATATTTGTTAGTTTTGTATTGCTCCAGTTTTATTTAATACATTCTTAACCTTGTCCAGTAACTGTCATTTTCGTTTATTTTTTAATTTTCATACCTCGTGTCATGATTTTTATTTTTAATTATTTTCTATTTCTAAAATTAGAGAGCATGCTAATCAATAAGTAAGTAGACATTTAAACATTATCACCAGCTGTTATTCTAATCGTTTATTTATATCATACGGACGCCATTTATTTCAATCGCAGACTACATTCGATCATAATTATATCGTTAAAGACGCATAAATACATCGTCGATGAACATTCATATGCAATCGCTATTGCAAAATTATTGACCAGAAAACATGACAATTAAATCTTATGAATTTATAGCGTTCAGTGCCGAGTGGCTCAACAACGTGGGGATCAAAGACATACCTTTTTAATGCTGTTATTATTCATACAAACTTGATTAGGAGTTGCTGTGTTTATTCATCACATATGGCGTGAAAAAGCACATTGTTTTTATGGTATTTGAGTTGAATAAACGAAGGATACACGGATACAATTAGAAATATCTCAAAAACTTGATGTAATGAAGTATGAGTAACCGTACATAAGCCTCCGGTGACCTAGTAATCGTTATGTATTGGCAATTAACGTTTATAAATCGTAATAATCGTTTTTGTTTATAAATGGTTAATTGCAAACCCGTAATGCAATAATTAATGATAAAGTCTTTTCTGGGGCACTGGAATTGTAATAAGCCTTAGATAAAGTTGTAGGAACAGCTGATTTGTAATTAACTTCAATAACCAGGCGCCTTTACCGGATTATTTACCAAAGGTATAGGTAAATTAGTGCAGATTTATATTGGCAATTATTTTTGTGACGATAATAGTTGATTAAATTCTTGTTCATACCATTATTTCCGAGTATTACGACATAGGTTTTCAAATGCAATATAACAAGAACAAACACCAATCATTTTAAAACAAAAGCAGTTCGTTTGTGGTACATGTCCTGCACTACCGTGCATCCAAAAACAATAATACAGCCATTATTATTATTACAAAACATGGTATGCGCAAATAAATCTTCATTTTTTGTTGCAGGGGTCGTCTGGTGTCTGGTCCCACCCCATTTTTTTCCATTTTCGACCCCACCCCCTGGACGCTGGGGTTGAGGCCGTTTATTCATTCATTTGACCATCGACCGCGGAAGAGCACACTTTCAACTGGAAAAAATGGTAAAATTGAACCTCTTATGTTTCATGACGATGTTGGGATGATCGTTTAGAGGTAAGTTATCGGGTTCCTCGGAGAAGAGATTTGCTGAGGCTGTAAAGGTAGGTACGTAGGTTGTTTCTTTTTAATATAGAAGTCCTAATAGGGTGGTTTTTGTGTATCATCTACGACAGTTTTAAATTTTTAAATTCGAATTCAGGGATGCCACGACAATTTCTGGAATGACTGGCATAGAATGCCTCGTTGCACTAGTGGTCGTAAAAGCGGATGCTGAGCAGGAGCTCCTGGGTTCAATTCCCAGTTTGAGTAGTAGGTATAGTAGGTATTAATGGCTTTTTTATATTAGGATTTTTTTAAGTGACAGCCTTGGAGTCGGGATATCTGGAGTCTGTCCCCAGTTGACTAATTACATGAGATTTCATTAGTCACAGAGGTAGTGTAGGTGTACCTAATAAGGTACACCGCTGTCTAACCCTTCAGGAATTACAGGCGTGATGTTACGTTATGTGAATTGCTTATCAGCCAGTTCAGTATAGCACTTCTTACTGAGAGGAGGTCTGTGGGACCCAATAGTAAAAAGGTCATAGGCAGGCCATGCCCCGTTTACAAGCATAGTGGGCAAAATTGCAGGGTTATCCACCAGTTACTTGCATATTGATTGCGCTAGTTTTTAACCAAGTCTGAGGCAATATCCTACGTATAATGATTGCCAGTCTGATATATATTGGTCGCCATTTTGAATTCTAAGGTTAAGCTCTCCGTATTTTCAAGACATTCCATCTTATTTATCTAAGAACTTACAAGAATTGTTGAGTATAAGTATACTAAATTATTGGTAGAAACTAGAGAAGGCCATCTTCTCCTTATAGTAGTTAAGTACCTACCGATAGATACCTACCTACCGTCTTTGTAACCTATACCTACAGTGTAGGCACCTAAGTGGTAAGGCTAATGGCGAAAAAGGGGTCTGTGCGACCCCGATAAGTGTTTTAGTCAACTTAATGATGACTGGAGTTCTAGAGATTTAGGGGATAGACCTTTTGTCTGCAAAAGCTGAACCTACTTATTTCAGAACCAAGCCATTAAATAGAAAGACAATAAGCCATTGCCTTCTTTTAATAGAGATATCAAAAAAATGATACGTTATACTTAATAAAAAGGTTTTTCTTTTCCAATCTAGCTAATAATTTTTCCTCAATTTAAATCGTATTAAAGAAAAGTGATTTCTATCTTTTCCTAGAAAAAAATATCCAACTACGGTCCATATTGTTCAAATTAAAACCAATTCCATGGTTGTACCCATGGAATTGGTTTACGCTGTGCTTGTGGTGCTACGCTCGCGTAGCAACCACAAGCGCCACCTGGTGCGATCAGTTGGAACTAACCGTAACGTGCTTTTTGAACGCTGCGGAGGATTACGTATTGAGGCGGTTGCCCATCACATTAGTGGCCTGATGAGCCGTAGCTTAACCTAATCAAATAAAAATAAAATGTGGAAGAAACCATGGTTAGTTTTAAATTGTTTACCTATGTATTTTTAGGGAGGTAGGTACTTCAATATTCAATGGGGATACTTGAGGCATAAATAATACGCGTAACAAGCAATTTTATGTCATTTAACATTTGAAATAGCAATTATTTTTGCAAATCATTAAAAATCAAGACGCAAAGGATAATTTACCAACATTGCTGTCTATTCTGTGTACATTTTTATACAAGACACGATAATTAAAGCCTACATTCTGTTCTACAATTAAATAATGGTTGGCTAGGACGAACTAATCGATCCGGAACACCAATTTCCGTTGACCCGGCTACAAGATCTAGATAGCTCCCACCTCCTCGCTTAGTCAGCAATATTTTATGGATAACGCATGCCTGAATATCTGGGACGCCTAGTTCCAAAATGGTTGAACAAAATTCGATAGAGAGGGAAGTGGAATCACTCTGATAAAAAAACCGAGTAATTGAATGTTAATAGAATTGATTAGGTACAAAAATAAATACTTTATTTAAGGCTGGCGTTGTACTAAAAGATTGCAAAAAAATTCATACGAGTTTGCGTCTTAGAACCAAAAACATCTAATCGAAAATTGTAACAACTAAGAACTGACAACAGTACTGGGCCTATTTTCTCGATCGTTTGCGCCCAAAGAGTGGTAGCTGAGTCCCAGTAGTGGGAAATATAAAGCTGATTTATCACAATGTGAATATTGGACAAGCACTAGGCGACTAACAGAGATTCATAGAAAAAAAAAATACAACGCCAGCTACTTCAACCCTAAAATAAATTATCGTAAAGATAAGAAATACGTTTCAGAAAAAAATACCTCTATAGCCTTTGATTTAGATCTAAATTCCTACATCCAAGATTTGGCAGCCTTTATCTTAATACAGATGATGATGATAATCATTAAAATTATAAAAAAAATGCTGTAAACGTCCAATAATATTTACGAAAATTTTAAAAGCTATAAAGTTTTATTTTATGGAACCGTTAGTTCCGGTTTTAAAAAGACATCGTAAATGTTGAAATTGGGTCATTGCAGTGATCTATCTTGTTCATTCGAAAGATCTTGATTTTTATTTTATTGAGTGCGAAATATTATTAGATTTCTGAAGAGGCACCTATTTTTTTTCTTCAAATTTAGTAATCGGTTTTATGTGCTAATCTTACATCAGGCGGTAGATGCATAATAACTTTATTTGTACTCGCGTTTAAGACTAGACTTCAGCTAGAACATGGTGCTGAATGATCGTTTAACGGCACCTACATTATTACGTAAGCAATAGCCGAAGTTAGTAAGCACGGTCCCTATGTACCCTAACAAATTATCAAAAGCTAGCATGCTTCACTTAAAGGAATCAGGAACCTGAAGTTACAATACCTACTTTAAAAATAAATGTTAGTAGTTTGCTTAAATTCTCGTTTCTCTTAGCTACCTAATTTCGATGAGATCACAGTTTGATACGCAGGTAGGTAGTGCGGTTACCTGAAATTGTAGATGCCTATTTATCTTCCAAGTAGCATACCGCTTTATTTAAGGCCGTAACAGCCTCAGCATCAGAAGCGTAGCTTTTCATAGGTGTTTTTAAGTCAAAAATGTACAGGTTATGACATATAAAAAGGGCACACAGAAGAATAAATAGGTAGGTACTCATAGAACCCTTAAAAGTCATGCATATTTACAGCATGAGTTTGATATCCCAATCCACGTAAAAAGTCACACACGGGATAAAAAATCTATTCATTCCCTCATAATTCGCAAAACAATAGGCCTAGGTAAAACTAAATAAAAAAAGACTCCAACACAAAATCGCAAATGTACTACCATAAAAATTTCCTTCATAAATTACGACTAAACGATTACTTGAATGCGTCGAGACTTGACGTTTTACTATTTTTTCATTACCAACCTAACCGGAGGCAATAGAAAAGGAAACGGCGCGTAAGTAATACACAACAATACGCAATTTCGTTTTATATTTTCTATTTATAAAATTGCCAAAATCTACGTTACCCACTTATTACGTTGCGACATAAAGCCGACCTATGTTAGTATTAAAAATCCCGAGTGGCGCCGCAGCTCGCAGGGCGGAACGGTAATCACCGGGAGAACAGGAACAGGTGGCGCGGCCTGTCTACTGTTTAATATCGACTTTTTATCAGCACTCGTACATACGTAATACTATAATAAGCCCGCCGACGAGCCTCTATCTAAATAATATGTAAACGTAAATAGATATTCGTAATGTAAACGGTCGCGAAGCCTAAGCAAACTATCAAAAAACATTACGGGGTGCAAATAACAACGATCATGGCGTATGTAATGAAAATCTTGCATCGGCATTAGTCGTGGTGTGGTTCGGCGCGCGCCGAGCGGCGACTCGGCGAGGGCGGCAATCGATGGCGGGCCGGGACGCGCGCCCCGACGCCCAGACCGGCAGACGCCCGGAGACGCCGTCCCTGAACACACGCTCCTGCGAACCGCGCGCCACCCCATCCGTCATCCTTCAATGTTTACTTATCGGACGACGCGAACAGCTGACCGACCGGACCGGTAAGTCACGTGCTAAATTCATTCTTCTCCGCGCCCGGCACGACTCGCGTATCCCTTTCGCCTCCGTCTTCGCTCCAGTGCTATTTGCTGCATTTTGTGAATTTTATATCGGTGCATAGAGAACCTTTCGTTTGTGCATTGGAATCAATAATGCAGGCCCGGTGTGATGTTGGCTCGCGTCGTAAATTACGAATATAATACACCCTTACGCCCTTTCATGTTGTTCTATTCAATCCCCCGACTGACACACACAGAGACTCGGAATTCTTTAGTTATCTTTACGAGTGGTGGTCGAAACTTGTCTTTTGTAATTTATCCTTTATGTGCAACAAAGGCCGGTGGACAAAAGGCCTTTGGCGTCAGCCGTTGCTGTCTCGGTGGATAGGTTGTAAAAAACAAAGAGACGCTTCGCTACCGGTTCGTAGGTTTGCGAAAATTATTTTTGCAAGCCAATCGCGTGTTTTCGCAAGTCCCTGTCCTCTCATTGGTGGCGGAGTACAATAGACTGTTTCTTGAGTCTAACGTAGGTTAAAGTTTTAAAACAATTTCGCATAGAATATTTACGATGGCGCATAATTTTTCCCATTTTACTTCAGCAGTTATGATAGCGGAGTACATGTGCTATCAGTGTTTCCCTTTTTGGTTTGAAGACCCAGGCGTGTTGTAAATCGGTTGTTTTATTTTATAGATGGTGTTCCCTGAGGAGAGGCGGGGGTCCGGCGTGGAGAAACTTCGCTCGGTGAGCTTTTAAGATATTGAAGGGGCTACGTGTGAACCGTCACATTTAAATAGTGAGCTAGTAGGGTTAACTTTGGGGTGTGAGAGTCAACTTAATAATAAAAGTACATTCAATCTTAAAATTACTCTTAGATAATTCTTACCATCTTCCACAGCAAGCAGCACAGAACAGAAGAGAAGAGTACGCGTCGCCTTCTGTACGTATACTGAATGTATCCTGAGTGCCTCATTCTTTCCGGTATACCTTCAGTATACGTAACAGAAGATGGCACTGGTCGACCGCTGAGAAGACGAAGACATGAAGATTCTTGAACTTACAACTATTTTTACATTGACATTGGATTTTACATGTGTTTTTGTGTTGTGTTTTTGTATGTTCACAGATGGCAAGACCAGCGACTCGACAATACAATAGATCACTCTTTTACACTTTTTTTATGTATCAAAACAATTTTGTTTTGTATGGGCAATAGTTTTATCCAGATTGCGCTGACTCTGTACTGTATCATTAAAATCATTATACACATCACGTGTAACACACAAATATCACGCATTTCACACGACATTTATTTTTGTAACATGAATTCACTGTAATTGTAAAAGAATGCAATTAATTGGGTCAATATTATGATAATCTTTGTTTATATCATTCATGAGTTTTAACTTTGACCTTAATATTGACTGTTTTTATAAACATTATGCAATAAATGACACTTATGATTTTACCTATGAAGCTGATAATGTTCTGTTTTATTTAATAATGTTTTACAGGTTATCTTCAAAATTACAAGCAAATAAAAATACTGTTAATGTAACACCATTTTGTTTTATTTCAAGTCGTTTTGTTCAATTCCTAGTACTTTTTAAAATTTAATTTACTAAAATTACCTTCCTATACTATCAAAAACCTTAATTTAGCAAAATTGCTACTTTTGACTTAGGTAAAATGCCAAGCAAAAGTTGACTACCCATTCTCTTTACCATAACTTCCTATACATACAAATTACACAATAAAGTTAAAAAGCTATCACAATAATTTACATTACATCCAAAATGACAAAACAAAAACACATTACATGTCACACACAAAGGCCAAAATATACTCAGTATTGTTTCCTCTTCCGTATAAGTATCTTCAAGCATTATACTCACAATGGGTAGTCAGAACCAAGACACAAACTAAGTGTGCAGTAGACGGTTGTTAGTCATTTTAATTATTGTATTAGTGACTTGGGTATATTACTACATAACGGATGTATATTTCCGGGATGTAATGTTATGGTTAAGTTACGATGGTCTAGACTTTGTTAGCTGACTAGGAGATCCAATATTGAGCTGTTTTCCATGACTTTTAATGGTATGAAAAATTTACAAAGCGGTTTTTTTTTATTTGGGATGTTATGAAAATTCTCTTTATGTGACATTGGTAGGTATGGTGACACAAATTACTGAAAAATAATGTGATAAAATGAGTTATTTTTTTCTGAGCTTAGAAAACTTTTGGACAATAATTTTTAATGTCTTTAGCCCGAGTCTTCTCTTACCGTTTCTCAAATGCACTTTGAGAATCAGTCAGGGAGAACATTGTCATACCGTCATTAAGTATAACTAACTGGCTATGGGTTTTGCGAATCTAGTGATTATTTAGGTTTATGTAGGTTAGGTCTCAATTTAACGCTTTAGTTGCTTTGGCAGCTAGCACAGTTTGATGATACACTTCCTTTTCTTGATAGGTTCCATTATAAAGAAAACTGCTGGAAAATACTGTGAAGGAGTACCTACGACATCAACGTTATAGCTATTAAAAAAAATCCTAACAGTTCATGTCTTATGCAATAAAGTCCACTTTCCAACCTACTTATAATTACATACTTTTGAATACTTATACTTCTTAGAATTAACTTTATTATAAAATAAAAAATAAATAAAATTATATTTTTGTTAAGCTGAAAAAAAGCTTCTGGAAAATTTAACCCAATATAAAACCTTTTTTTTAAATAAAACGGATACGTATTGCAAAGTAGGTAGGTATGAAAATATAGACTGAAAACAATCATTAATGTTTTAATTGGAATAACCAAAGCCGGCCCAAAAAGAGGAGGAGAAATGACCTAGACGAACACCACGAAGGCTGAGCTGGTTCGGGATGGCGCAAGAAATTTGTACATGGTAAGATTTGAGGAAGTTCTTCACATACCACTGAACCAAGACCTACCTTCTTCCAGTAGAATATCAACGGCCAAGGAAAAAAACATAATTCCTGAAAGGAAAATAATAAATATTCATTTCTACTTTAACTTTTAAATCGGATGAGTTTTTGAAGATGACGGTAGTTTTGTAACTTATTGAAGGCTATAGAACAAGTCTTCTGTTTCACTGTCTCGATTTTGACCTCCGTGTACATTTTGAAGGTAAACGAGCAAGAAAAATGTTTTACAAATGGATGATGACGATACAATTTACGAAAACCTTGGTGATGTGACACATATGTGTGTATTTAAGTAATTTAAGAGATAGATAATTTTTGCTTGCTAAAATGCTTGTAGGTACTTACTTAGATAAAAATATTAGTTGAATGGCAAAAGTAGTAGAATGGCAATCAAAAATTATTAAGTATTGATAATGAAGTATTGAAGAAAAAAATATAAATTAGAAGGATTTTTGGTTAATCTTTCCCCTAGAAATAATAATACGAATATATAACTTCTAGTTTAAAATGTTCTTGTTCAACACGATCAAGGTGACGTCATTGTAAGTAAGTTTTAAGTAGTGATATTAGTATTAAATTGGGTAGTGAATGCGAGTTAGCTACCTATGTAAAAAGTCTTCGCTAAGCCACATCTGCGGCCTAAGTAACCACGTGGAAATTCGCCTAATTCCACCATCTTAGCAAGTTAACCCTTCTAATTTTGCCGGTTTTAGTACCATTTTCAAGAGTTGCTAAAAGCGCCATCTATGCAGCCATGATCGAACTTTTTGGTGAGCGTAGAGCATGGGGCTTTACGTTGTAGAGACTTTCTTGATGTCAAAATAAACTGAACTTTTTTTGTTTGGTAGAGTTGAAGTTTATAAACAGGAAAGTGTTGAAAAATTTAATTAGTCTAGTTAGGTAAAGATTCATGCACCAAATAAAATAATTAACTGATTCTTAATCAGTTAATTATTTTATTTGGTGCATGAAAAGTTATGGCGTGAAACGAACTTCACTTTATTTTGGATTTTCTGAAAATATCTATAGATGACTTTTGTTTTATATGTTATGCGAACCCGTTAACAATGAAGAGGTATACGAACGAAATATTAATGTTTCATCGATGACAAGACGTAGGCAGATAAACATGGCAAAAAGGACACATAAATATGTCTGTAAGAATATGAAAACGAATCTTTAGCAGCGATGACACAAAAGTTTTTTTTTCTGTTATAAATTACGTCAATACAAAATCATAACCATAAAAACAACTTTTTACCAAAAAGCCCGAGTTTTTATTGTCTCAAGTTCCAAAAAGGATTGAACGCAATAAGCTATTGTTTTAAGGGTGAAAGTTTTAAAAAACCCTTCCGCGTTTAGAGGTACGAAACCAGGAAGAATGAGAACTGTAACAAAAAAGAGAAAGTTACTCCTAAGGTGAGGAAAAAAAATATAACATTTGTGCAATCGACCAATAGGGGAGCCGAAAATAGAACTTTCTAATTTGTTTTTGAAATTGCCTCAAGTTTTGAGTCATTTGCACGGTAGCTTTGGGAGATGCGATGTGATGAAGTTGTGGTATTATCATAATTTGCTATAGAGTGAATCTAGTGTTTGCTTTTACCTGGATCAAAGATCAAATAAAAAGTTATTTGGTGAATTTGCAAAAGTTTTCATTCAGTGAAGTGAGTTTTAATTATGTTCATAGTGGTTCAATAATTGAGAAACATCCTGCACAGAATGTCCTTAAATACATACTCCATATAATATGGCAAAGATGGTCGTAAGAAGAAAAACATTACATCTTGTAACAAGAATATCCTATCTAGCTACAAGTGAGTAAGTATAATATAATCATAGACCTAACCAAAATACGTTCAGATCGACCTATTGTGTTGTAAATTAGGTACGAGATATTTGCTCTAAGATCGCGTATTTGATATAATCTATATACAATCCTAGTTCGATGTAGGTCAGATCGGTTCAATATACTTATATCATTTACATTCTTGTTCGACCAAAGCTTTCCAACAAGACCGCCAGCTTACTTAACCGACAGCGCAGAGAACATTTCATGCTAACCCTACGAACGCTGGCATCCAGCCATCGCTGTGCGAATACGACGATCGTCCAAATCCGGACCCAGCATCTGACTACTTAAAGAGTAAGCGAGATGACTGTAACTTTGATTGTGCGACTGCGAGTCCCCGGTATCGAGCGGCACGTTGTCATGGCAACAGACAATGGTTTTTGGGTGCATAATATTTTAGGCTGCGTCAGGGTGCGGGTTGGGGAGCGCGCGGGGAGGGGGTAGGTCGAGAGCGGCAGCCATCTTTAAAATTATATTTCCAGTTTGGACGAACTCCTTCGATTCCAGCCCTACTTTTTCTCTCTATATAGAAGCGCGGTGGTGTAGGATATGCAGAATTGGGTTATGCTACGAGAATTTTAAACGTGTGATTTCGTACAAAAGCGAGTTCCGGATACAGTGAACGCTTTAAAACTACATTGTTAAACCAATTAATATTAATTGTTATTACTTTAATTAACTTTTAACCGGTACAAAATTATGCAGGTATTTGAATTGAATGGAGTAGGTTAAACCGCCACAATGAAAATTGTTGTCGAATTAACATGCTCTTTAAAATCTTTTAATTGTTTTTACAAGCACATTAAAATACTAACCTACCTGTAATTAAAATTTTACGAGTTTTGTTAACGTGATTCATATTTTTGGAAGAGATAAAATTATTTCTCACATATTTTTCTTTTCATATTTTTATTCAGCTTCAATATATTTTATCTGCAATGTTCCGCTATACGCGCCCAATACGCTAAGAGGCTGACGTCGTCTGCGGCTCGGATTCCCGTCGTAAAGCCTCCGATTAATGGCCCTCCTCTGTCGGAGCCTCCCGCCACGATTAAGCGATATTCTCTACCTGCCCTTCAGTACTTCAGACGAAAAATGTTAGGTAGGTAGCTACGTACTTTACCAGTCATTTCGGGCGTAAAGATTTCTGTAATAGTATGTTCGCGAAATTAGGTTCTTAATGAAGAAGGTATTGTTGAATGGTTTTATTATTTGATCTTGCAACGTAACACAGTTCCTGTTTACTCAAATGTTACTTTGAAAAAGCACCTCATTATTGAAGATTGTGCCTAATAATGATTTTAAAATTAAATACCTCTTAAATCCAATATTATGGGTAGTCAGTATGGACGGTATTAAAACCATAGCTGCAATTCCATACCTGAAACAAAGAAAACAAAAAATAAATTTACTACATATTTAAATGACGTCACAGTCCATCTAAGGACTTTTAGTGTCCATTTAAAATATACCGTATCTGTCATCAACCCTTTTACAAACACAGTGTGAAAGTACTTGTGAGTTCCGTCCAATTTAAAGATATAACATAGCACATTTAAGGGTATCTCGCTAGATAACATGTCGTAAAATAAAAGTATGAGTGGTAGGGAAATGCAGGGAGCGTCTGCAGCCGGAGGGTTGAGTAAAGCTAGCGACACACTGATGCAAATACCTGGGAAGAGCGAAGTGTAAATCTTAGTACCTAGTTCTCGTGCCAAATCTCTGTACCAAATCCTGCATTCATATTATGTTTGGCAAGGCATCACCTTATTATCTCGTTTTCGTTTATCAGCTGATTGCGGCGCAGCACTAAGATGTCTAGACGGGGGTTCTTGGTTCGACGTCCGGACGAAAGGTCATCGTGAAATTGAAAAGAAAATACCCTTGAAATGCCGCGACATTTTGATTTCTTTGGCGGGCAAATAGTAATTGAAGGCCTAAACGTTATTACTTATTTGTCTAGTGGAACAGAGCTATCTTTTATTTATTCATGTAAGAATGTATTTATCTTGAAAATATCAAAATTGAATCGCTTTATTTACAAGTTTAACGATGGAAATTGGGATTATGTTTTCTATCTCAAATTCCTAAGTCGCCTTGGTGTTTCAAAATAACACTTGTTCAAGCGAGTAGTTATGTGTGTACAAATACGATAACGCAGTAGAATAACCTGTTCCACGCGTCCTCGGGAGATAAGTAGAGGTACAGGTATTTGTGTAGGCATGAATACGTGTGGGGTTATATTACAATTTAGACGATGAAAACTTAAAATGCGTAAGATAGAGTGCATGCATAGCTTTTAAAAGTATAGTTTTTTGTAATGGTAAACAATTTGATGATGTACTAAGTACTTTTTTTATTGCATACAGATAATAAATATATATACTTATGCAAACAAATTGCAATACTACAACTTATGTACAACGGCGTGCTTAACCCAGAATAGGGTTTTCTTACAACCTTACTAAAAATTTAAGGAACTCTTACTTTACACAACTAAAAATGTTTTTTTTTTTTAATAAACAACCCTGTTTAATGTACTTAAGTAATAAATGTAATTTACTTATTATACCTATTCAAAACAGAGCTACTTTTTCCGTACGTTTTACCTACTTAAATGTTGCATGAGTATGGTCGACATAACAGTAGGTACAGTCAGCTATAGGTAAAACCGATATGACAATCCTATTCAAGTGCCAAGGCAAGCTCAAAGCCAAGGTGAATTTACAACGTATTATTTAACAGATAGGGCTCAGAGTCCGGATCGATTTTTATTACTTTTTAATTCACAATTAATTCAATTTTAGGTTATAAAACTTTTAATAGTGAACTATTTGAATTCATAATAGAAGAGAAGCGACGTTTTTGCTCTATAAACGGCCCTAAGTACGTTGAAGCCTACGAATTACTGATAATTTTCATTGCTGGGATCCTAGTTCTATTTAAAAAGGACCAAAGGACTGGAAGCTTTGACCTTTGACCTTAGCTGAAGGCCAAGATACGGGTACGTTCCTAATCTTTACTTAGAAGAATGTAGTAGGTAAGTAATAGGGAGGGTTGGGTCTTGTGTCGTTGATATACATTCATGTACCTATTAGGATTTGTCCGAGAAAGCATTTATTGATTTCATTTCTACAGGAACTGTAAATAGTGAAAATATTAACTTAGTATATTAAAAACATGTTTTATTTCTGCTTAAAATATCTGGAAAAAGTTACTTATAATTTAAATTCTTATCAAGAACCTACAGTTACATAGGTACTAAGTAGTTATGTGGGTATCGCACGAGGTTTTACTTAGTTTGTAACATTTTCCCAGCCCGCCCAGTTAAAACAACTATCTCGGTCGTAAAATTACACATTTAAAGTTTTAAACCGAATGTTTTAGTTGAAGCTGAACTTAAAATTCTTCAGTTTATCTCTGGCTAAGTGTTAAGACGAGACACGCGGCCTGCAAAATATAACAGTGTGATAGATAAGACTATGAGGCTCAGATACAGCATAGTCTAAGTATTGCCACTCAAAAACCTTTCCTCTATGTAAATACGATAAAAAAAATCAATGTAGATAAGTAATTTATTCAGAGTGGGCCCTCCAACTGGTCTGTACGACCCCCGCTTGGAAAATATGTTCCGGATAATACTATTCTTAGGGATCCGTTTGGGACACCTGATACCCACAACGCCACCTTTTTCGGGGGACGTCAAGGGATTTTCTTAAATTTATAATACCACTGATATTAAACCAATAGATTTCCTTGCAACGCCGGAATGGACCGTTCCGTCCCCTTCAAGAACGAACGGTCCCCGAAATCTCTAATTAAATTATTCTATTTTATTACTGCCGGCCGTAGGTACTTCACTAATGAATAACAAAAACCATTTATATAAAATATACGTCCCACAGAATTATCTTTAAAAAATTCGATGGCTTCTCGTAAATTACGCACTTTGATCTTCTACGAGACCGGAAAACAAAAGCCGCGCGTAAGATATGGCAGTAGACGGTTATAAATATGCGACACTTAGACAAAACAAAACCTGTGCCAATGTTTAGGTGTTAACTGTCTACCTAGAACGTTTTAATGGTTAATTAGTATGTTTTTACACCAAATTGAGTAAGTTATAATCAGCCTACGCGAAAATAAAATTTTCGTAGCAATGCCTACGCCAGGCGTAGACCCTACCTATTTAATATTCTGAAATAAAAAATCCAAATTACTACTACTCTTAAAACTTCTGACTAAAAGATCAAGTCCCCGGAACTAACAGAACAAAGAAGCAGCTTATCCTTGACATTTAACACCTGTTTTCCTCCAATTCGGTAATAACATTACAGTGCGCCTTAACTTAATAAACGTGGTTTTGCCCCTAAGCCTTCATTCTCTAATTATGTTAATTTCAAAATAAAGTTATGCCACCGCACTTGTAAGGGATGAGCCATGTCCGACCGTGTAACGACACTTCTGCCCAGTCGGCCTCGGTTCCCGTGTGTTACTTACAAACAAATTATTTTTAAGGGTAAGTCGGTGTTTGTTCGTGTTTCTGTTTCGTTTGTCGTTTTAAATGAATTTAAAGGAATTGTTTCAGTAATTGGGTTGATGGTTTGTTTTGTGTTAGGCAGTAAGTATGAATAAATTAGAATTTTGGGGGAATTTTGTGTTAAGGGAAATAAGGAAATTCTGCTCCTTATGGAACCATGCAGTATAAAGTACAGAGAGTACTTTTGAGTAAACAGGGAAAAGAAAATGAGGTTTTGATAAAACTTTTTATACCTATATGTGGAATAGTTTTTTTTTTTGTAGCTACAAATTTGACAAAATAGGCATGCTTGCGGTGAAATTAAATCGCAGCTTCATAAACATTTTGTGTGACGAAAATCTTTTAATTTATATTCTGCTTTAAAAGTTGTCGCTCACTAGTCACATAAAATAAAACTTGTGTGAATGTAATTGTACTAAATTCAAAGCTGGTCTTCCCTCTATACTAAAGTATACTAAAACCTCACTATTATAACACATGTAAAACCTGTGTTAAAACCCAAATATTCATAATTCAGGGATTTATAATGAACACTTACAACACTATAGGTGTGTTCAAACGATTAAGTCTGCCAATAACTTGCTTGTAACACGCAATTACGAATAAATAAATAGCTAAATAAAAACATAAATAATGGCATTGCATTATCATTATCAGTAATAAGTTAAATTTATTGTAACGACTTAGAATGCTAGGCAGACTGGACTGGACTTAGCTAGCTCAGATTCTTGCATTAAATTAGCTATCCAGATAGGTTGGTCGTTCAGTAAATATTCATACCTAATAGGCTTGAAGTCACTGCCAAGTACCAAGTATCGATTCCTTATACTCACACAGCTGTAGTTACCTACTATAGAAAATTTGGTCCTTATATTGGCAGGACCGAATACTCCCTGCCTCCCCTCAGGCGTTTAATTTCGCTCGGAGCTTTTTGGGGAGATAAAATCAGTTTTTATCTCTATCTTATTTTAACATCTGCGACTTCATAGGGACATGTGAGTAGGTTTTATAATTCTAAAGTTTAACAAGGTCTACTTGATTGTGGTTCCAACTTCCTAACTCGTTAACAATTGACATTCAAATTGCAACCTTCTGAACATGTTAAATTCATTTAAAGTTCGGTTTAGTAAATCTTAAGACCACCGCCTGCTAAATTCCAAATCGCAGCAAAGCCAGTTCGTATTGAAACGATACAACTTTGTAGTTCTATGCCTACACGGTGCACCTGATGTCCAAACGAGTAAATGGCCGGTACCTACAGTCAGGTAGGTGTAGCTGTCCACCTACCTAATATGATCCGATAGTCGCCCGTTACGACACTCATGGGAAAAAACGGGGTGACCCGTCCTTGGAAGGGGAATACAAGATGAAAACATGGGAATTTGAAGGTAAAAACTTTTGCAGCAATACACACTCCCATTGATTTATGTATCTGGTTAAAAGGTCTTTCATTTTTTAAAAAAAAACCGTGAAAACTTTTTGAACGTAGCTTTTTTAGATCGCATATAAAAGATCATTGTGAAAGAGTTTTTCTTGATTTTTTGTTTGTGTTTTGTCCATCTTTGCCCTTGCCTAGAAGAAACAGCTTTCACATTTCAAGGCGTTTTTTTGACGCATATAACATTTGTTTGTAACTGAGTCACGGCAAAAAACTACACGTTGCGCACCCAACCTTTATTTGTATTCAATCTGAAAATGCTGAACGAATCTAAATTTTTATCTGTATCTCGTAGATTCAGATAACTTACCTACCTAGGCAATTTTCCGAAAGTAGACTTTTCTCATTTTCTGCAAGCAGGTGCCTATCTGCAAAAAACATATGAGAAATTCGTATGTTTCGTTGCGAGGTTCCCTTGGGAGGCCTGAATTCAAAGGGGCGAATGTTTCTGTCAAATATGAATAATGAAAATCGTGTAGTTACCTACCAATACTCTTAGACCTTTCAATATCTTTTATAAACCTACCTCCTTTTGGATAACGTATTTTTAACTTCCACGATAGGTATATATCTTCTTGGTCTTTAGAATCCAATATTTTCTGCCAGTTCTGTGTAAATTTGTCAGCAATTGCGTATAATAAGCCACTTAACAAAGACAAACCCTTAAAAAAAACCGTAAACAGTAACTTTACTTTGCTATTATTCTGCAACATGAATGTGTTAATCTGAAATGCATGCATTCTTTCTTTATTCAATGCTGAGGTTCTGTTCAATCAAATTGACTAATTATTATTAACAACGCGTTCTCTAGTTAAATCCATAGCGTGAACAAACGGAACCAACTCATCGAATATTTAATTCACCACGAAACGTTTGAATCACCTTCCAAAAATTACAAACACTTCAAGTGTGAACATGTAGGTAGGTGGGAAATTAATTTATTTTAACCGCGAACTTAAGTATGTGCGTAGAATACACGTATTTCTTGTATAAATCCGATGCTAACACGAAGTATCTCTTTTAAAATTGTAGCGTAAATCGTACTTCGCTTTAATAAATTGGTCGAGAACCCCAATTCCAGCCTTCAGTGTTGAAAACTTTGTTAGCGTGCCTTTGAAACGCTGAGACAGATATTGTTATGAATTTATATCTTAACATCAAATTACTCGAAATATTTCAGAGAGAATTTGTCATTCTACTCTGTTTTAAAAATGGAAAAGTGTGGAAACTGAATTGGATTCCGCAAACGTATACGTGTTGTGGATGAAAGTTAGCGTTCAACGCTATGGAACATGTGTGTATAGGATAGTCGGACGTAGGTCTGCAGACTGTCTCATTCAAAATATAGCTAGGGAGCGCGAGCCGAATATGAAACAGGGTAGCGTTAGAAAATAAACATGTTGCCTCGTACTTTATTTTTAGAAATAAACCTTATCATTTGCGCAGATTGCTACGAAATACCTATGATATAACGCAAATGTGGAGAAGGTTTAATAAGTGTCAATGTAACATTTGTTTATTGGCTACAAAACGTTTTACATGACACTACAATGTAAAATGCATATTAGCTAAAGCTGTTACAGGGAATTTAATTAGGCGTATATCTGCCTTATCCGACGTGTTATGCTATTCATACCTATATTTATATTAATGGTGATAATTTGCCCTTTAAAATCCGCCTCGCATTGCGACGGTATGAAATAAGGCAATGAATATTAAATTAAATGTCATACGTTGCAGACGGTGTTTGTGAAAGGGCAGACTTGTTCGATATTCGCTGTCGTTTGGGAAGCCTGGCGGCGGTGCACTCGCTCGTCGACTCCACGAAAATGGCCGACATTGTTCGTATTTTACGTAGTTTTAGGTGAGCACTTTAGTTATTTCGTAGCTGACTCCGTAAGTTTTGAAAGGGCTTTAGCATTTTGTACAAAATAATATTTTTAAACGAAGCGATGTCGCAGGAAAATTCCGAGTGTAAAATCTGTTACGGGCGTAGCGCGTAGTACACATGTGAAATATTTTATTATATTTATTTTTCAAGTTTCGAGTCGTAATAAAATAGTAGAATTATCTGTTTACAGAGTCGTGACAATCGCTAGTTTAAACAGAGGAACAGAAAAACTTGAATGTTAAAACAAGTTTGGACGCCTACGTACTTAGAAGTTGAATAAAAAGTACTACGTGGGTTGAATTACGTGAATTATGTTCTTAAGATTTACATAAGGTTTATTGTCATGTAGACTAGATTTCCACTATGGACATTGTATTTACCTTCATGATTATTGGAAGGATTCAATATACGAGATACCTACTAACATCTTAGCTGATATGTCGCAAACTAAGAAACTTACTTGATTTATTACAGGCTTTTTTCTACTGTGTCTTTAATATATTTTATTTCCAACTCCACCTTTATAAATTGGGGTTGTAATAACGTCCATTAGTTACAGTCTGTTAACCTCACAGTTTGACTTATCATTATTACAATAAAATAACATTTTAAATGTGAAACTCTTCGCACTACTAGATATCTTATATTTCTCCCCTAAGGTTCCTCATGATTGTAAAGTTTTCTCATGCTTTGCCTATCACTATGCTAGTGGATAAATGGTCCTTTAATATCAATTATAGTAGTAGTTGGTTGCTGTCTACATTACTGATATATTCTCTATAATGCTGGTCTTACAAAATTCTTTGAACGATGGAATAAATTTATTTATTAAACCACACCGTGGTTAGGCAATCCTAGATAATATGTTTTGGTATAGATAAAACTATTTTTTGAGTAGACAGGCAATTTGTGCAAAAAATATTAATACTTTTTTCAGTAGGAATCTTTTTTGTAAACAGTACAGTACACTCTGCGATGGGTGGCACAGATAACAACTATCAACACAAATTGTAACCCCTTGTTCCATTCGCCAAATTGGGTGCATTTCTACGCGAAATTTTAACACGATACCATTGTAAACAGCCAGCCCCATTGTGTTAGCATGTACTCTGCCATTTTGTTACACGACTGTCAAATAAAATGGAAATAACCCCGCTACTAAAACACATATGGAATGAAAACAAAACACCTAATAATTTTGACCAAGATTTACTACAAATTCTTCAAGAGAAAAATCTCCATTGCATAACTTTATCAAAGAAGAAAACCATAAAATGTCATCTGTTAAGCGAAGATTCTTTTTCAAATGAACATTAATGTCCAAATAGCCCACAAAAGTCGTAAAACTTACACATGGCACAGAATATGAACGGATTGACGAATTATAAATACACAGCTGACAAAGTCAAGGCTCGTAGGCTCAGCATTATCAGCAGCGAGGGAGGTGATGAACATATCACCTACAGCGGCGATAAAACTTAAACTTTAGTGGTAATAAAATAAAGTTTAATTTACGACGTGATATTGTTACAGTTAAGTTTTTGTGAGTGGACGCGTGTTTAGTAAGTAGCCAGTCCGCAGCACGGGCTGATGACAGCGAGACCACAACAATCGGTACGAAGAATAATCGCTACACGTTTTATAGGTCGTAATTGTTGTCATAAAATGGTAACAAAAGTTGTTTTTACGTTCGGCACGAGAGGCGTGTTTATCATCCCGTAGTAACGATACAGAATTACTCAATGATTATGGTGGGAAACCAACGCTTTTATGACATTTTAATTGTTTTACTCGATTTTTAGGTGTTTCTCACGCGACTATTTGTGGCAGATCAAGTTGCGGAACTTTATCCGTACTATTTTTTTCGCTGATTATGTTAATGGCATATTAAAGTTTCCGTGAATGGCCATTCATCGTCGAAAAATACGAATCGTTCCATAAGATCGCGCAGCGCCCGTAAATGGGTAGATGCCTACCAAATTATGTTATTGAGGAAAATTAACCAATGCATTTTTATTTAACTTACCATATATGTGCCGTACATGTAGATGAAATAATACCCAGAACGGATGGAGAGAATATATTAAAATATTTAATTAGGGTTCGAGCGAAACTGGCTTCGCGGGATGTCCCATCTGTTCGGGGAGTTAACAATGCCGGATTTCTTTGAAGGAATCGCGGCTCGCATAAAATCATTCTAATCAAAATTCAGATATTGTGTGTTCCGCGTACTTCTCAACTACGATTACTATGAGTTTTAGTTTAATAATGAGTTCGATTCGAGCGTGACTTCAAAAGATAATGGGCTTGTACGTGCAGGGAACGAGCGGGACGGGCGTTGCTTATGTAGGCAACGAGCTCCATGTTTATTTAGTAACACATGGTAAGGGATATTTTCCGATTTGTAGGCGTAGTTCGGCGTCCGTCCTCGGGCGCCAACTGACTCACCGACTGCGGCCGATTGTTCGACACTAAACGTCGATGGAATCGGTAACTCAAGCATTTTACGGCCGACTTAAATAATATATGGGGCGTTGCGTAATTTTCCTTTAGTTTCGCCTTATGCGAATGTTAGTGCAAATATTGGCTTTGGGCGTGGTCTTGGGCGCGATACCCAATATTGTAATAGTTGCGCACATCCGTAAATAAGAATAGAGCTAAAGGCAGGCGCCACCGACGTTAACGTTCGCTCTCATTAAACGACTGTTGTACGACACTGAACGTAAATATTTTTGCTCGTTAATCCGAAGACTGCTCGGACGCGATTTGGCATTTTTTTACACTATAAACAATTCCAAGCGCTCGTTAACAAGAAAGATGAGCTCTAACACTTCGGTTTATGGACAGTAAAGTCGTCGGCACGCGTGTGTTTGCACGACATTTGCTACTTGATAAATTCAGTTTAACCGTGGTTAAGCTGGGCGGAAGAAATCACTGATCGTGATCGCTGGGCCCTAGAAATAAATTGTCGCCTTGAGCAGGTGGCCGGAGAAATTAGAAAGCTCAGTATAAATGTGGTTTTAAACTTGTTTATAATTAGATTTGAGTATGAAATGTAGATGTAGAGATTGTGCTGCACTTCATTTTGTCACCTAGCATATTCAATGAAATATCCTAATCATAGAGGTACCTACACTTTTTTAAAATGTGTTTATAACAAACGTGGTCCAAATTCTGATTAATCATCACGTTAAATATGCGAGGTTAAAGACCGTTTGGGAGCGTTGTAGCGAGGCTGAGTGTAACAATCCTATCGATGCATTCGTGTCAGTGACCGCACGGCTGAGCACGCCACTTCAATACATTTTCATTTATCATTATTTCACTGAAGACATTTGCAAGATCTGATAAAATTCTTCAAAAACCCCAACTAGGTGGGTATCATTTATTATTTCTTAATTCCTTTAATTTTGAGTCTTTTAATTTATTCACAACGATTTTACTTCATATCTTCGCTACGCAATCTTATTTTAAGTCTAATTTCATTAGAATCGGTCTGACAGTTACGGGGATCGGGGCTTTAATTGTAGGCGCAGTTATTTTTCATTAAAATCTACTTAAACGGGAATGGAACCATTTGTGCAGATAGAAGGATAAAATATCTCAACAGGGTGATGCGAAAGATTACCAACCTACGCTTTTTAAAAATAGAACGAGAGTTTCATGCAGTTGCATTTAAATCGCAAAATCGATTCCCGACTTTCGACAGAACTACTCTACTAGCCTATTTCCGAAAATTTCACGTATCTACGCAGCGAATCGAGTTTTTCTATCGAATATAATATCCGTGTGTGTGTATCGAATATATTGGGAACTAACATCGGAGCGGTGAGCAGGTAGGGAGTCAGATAGTTTGGTTTATAAATAGGTAAAGAGCGTAAATAGAAGCGGTTGTATCGGCTTTGAGCCGCTACCAATCGATACGTGATATCGTTGCGATATTACGTCATAAATCCCATCAGTTTTCACTGAAAAAGAAACCTTAGTAGAGAAAAGCTAAGGTACATTTTCCACTGTAAATTTTCCTTGTGTTTGTTTTTAGCTACACACGTTATAGACGGAAACGCACACATGACTAAAGATATGTGTGTGGATGGATAGTTAAAAGTTAAATACCAACATGTTTTCATGTAGTTGGATCTTTTCTTAATCAAACTAATGGAAATTGCCAGGTTTAAGAGTCAGTAAGTAATTTCTTTAGTTATAGTGCATTCTTTATTGGGTTTGATGGAAGACGGAGGTAGTTTTGTTCGTTACCAAATAATCTGTAATACCGTCAATGTATAATTTTGATGAAGCGTTCAATTTTGTTGCCTAATAATGTGGAGCTACTGGAAATTTATTAAATTAATAAAACTAGAAATATAACAGACTCATTTTACCATTCAATTTGATCCCTTAGATATTTCAGTCCAAATTCCTCAGTGGAATTTCCTGGAATATTCGCTCACAGCTGCTAGCTAGGTCCTTCGTAATGACGTCATAAAAGACACGGACTAAATCTTATCCCGTTATATCTGTTTGATATCTTCGGCTGAGAGAATGAACAATATGTTGGCAATCTTTACTTTTCTTCTTTATATTACCTTCTGGATGTTTGCGCCCACTGAGGCGGGCTGTTGATACGTCTAAGCAACGCAGTTCCGGACAAATATACCTACAATTTACCTTATACAGGTAAACCTTGCCAAGTCATTTTCCCTGGAAGCATTGGACGGAAAATATTAGGTTTTATCTTCCCTTTTCATGTAATTTGAGCTCTGTAATTGGATTTGTTTATTAAAGCGGATATTATTTGAGTAGGTGGTAATTTTCCTTTAATATTATATTTGAAATGAGACCTTTTGAATCTAGTTTGGCTACGATAATATCTATGAACACGAAAAAATCGTGACGCCATTATTAATTAAAGCAATTACAAAATTGCTTTAATGAAGCAATTATAAACTGACAGGTTATGGCTGTGAAGGCGTCTTTATATGTATTTTTTATTTTTTTATTAGTCTGCTCTTTCCACTCCTGGGGGCTTCAAGATTAGATCAGGCTAATCTTTAATTTAATTTTAAAATATTCATGATGGTGCTAAGGAAAATCAATAAAAAAACAGAATAATAGTTTCCGATTAGATTAGGTTACCAAGGCCCATACCTAAAGTAGGAACTTTAGTTACGTGTTCAGTTGAATACCAGTGCCTTGAATCCGGGGTCGTTATTACCAAACTTTGAACGAACGGGTACCGTCTCTTGAATAAAATCTTAAAACTTTTATCTTTTACGTTGATAACGCACCTATTCCGAGGCGGAACTTCTATTACATTCGCCGTTCAATGATGCTTTGTGAGAAAAATGTAAAAAGATTCAAGGAGATCCGATAGCGGAGTTTGTCTTTTCAATATAAAATACGGGTCGCCTGGCTTTTTCCTTTTTACATAATTTAGAAGTTTTGAAACGCATTACATACCTACACCTCGTAAGTATAACTGGAGTGTAGCGTAACGCAATTATGCCACTTTTACGTTTTGCGGCATTGGTCAAAATCCTATGCTACTAATATTATAAATGCGAATGTTTTTGAGGATGTATGGATGGATGTGTGGATGTTTATTACTTTTTCACGTCAAAATGGAAAAACGGATCTTGATGAAATTTGGCACAGAGGTAGATTATGGTCTGGAATTACACATAGCATATTTTTCTTCCGATATGATGCGGACAAAGCTGCGGGCGCCGCCTAGTGATATATAAATTCGTCAATCTATAAAATATTACAACTCTAAACAAAAGATAATATCTTCAGTGATACTAAAACACTTAAAATGTCATAAAATCAGCCACGTGCCAAATATTTTGACGCCATATTGTTTTTACCACGATCCGAGGGATTTTATTACTGCCAAGCTAAAAGTTTCCACTACAATAATAATTAACTAAACGACTTGGTATCAGAAGTAGATACCAATTCGATTCGTTACCGCATGGAAAAAAATGTGCACGGAACTCACAGTTCTTTTACGATCGAATTTTATGGCATTTTATGTTTTTCCAATTGCTTTCGGTTGACAATCCGATCCGTGTAAATTCTAGCAAAATATGTGTGTGAAGAATCCAAAGCTATTAAAATGCAAATTGGAAGTTAAATTTACTATATTATTATGTATTATAATGATGACCGTAGGCTTTGACCGCATGAGGTAATTGATATACCATGACCACGATTTAATCCGTTCATAAGTATTGCTGTATATGACTTTGAGTACTTAGGATTGAAGGGAATATAGCTTCAGGATACTTTACAATAAATAGGACTAAAAATAATTGAATAGTAATCAATTAAAATAAAACTAATAACAAGCAAATCAAAGGCCAGTTCTAGCGTTGTTCGAAGCTAATGCATGCATATTTTAGTGTATTCTTGTGAAGAGTCCAAAATAAACACTAGATTCCTCTTTGTATTCATAAACAAAGCTACATCCGCGATAATCGCAAGGAAATCAGCCATAATGACGGAGAAAATATGAGCGTTTCCTTATTGGAGATTACGCCAGCAAAAATGTAGATTTGGCTCAGAGAATTTAGGTATTCAAGGAACAATGTTCCGACGAAGGGACGGATTCAGGCGAAATTAAATCATTAGAAACATCTGCGTTCCTGGAGCTAAGTGCCCAAACGATGCCAATAGGTACGCACGGATTATATTGCCCGCCCTCTCCTTTATCCCGGGTTTTTAATTCCGTGTACCTACATGGAAGATATTTTATATTTACCTGCCAAACACGCCAATATTTCATGTAAATCCGAGCCTCCATACTGATTAAACTCTCGAGGGGGCTAATTCATTACGAACACGTATAATCGAGAGATTAGTTACACGTGTCGACGTTGCTTTTGCTTAATATTTATTACACCCCACATTTTTCCCGACCCCGGAGATTTTTCTTAAAAATATTTATCCAATATACACAATCAGTGCCGCCTCATCACTTATGAAAAATCGTTTCTCTTCAGAGAGTCCTCTATAAAAAGCTCATTCCAAATTAAAATTAAGGTCTAGCGTAACTAAAGAAAAGAATCTTATATTTCATCAAAACATTGCAATCTGAAATACACTTTAACGCGTTGCGTTTGAGAGAATTTTCGCTCGTACGATGAAGCATTTACGACCTATTTTGAAGCGGTGGTTGTCAAAATAACTGGTTGTTTTTCAAGATCCATTTGTGTGGTGCCCCACGCTAGCTCTGAATTATAGATGTAAAAAGAACAACAAAACATGTCGATATTTTAGTCGCATAAGATAAAGTGTTAATAGTAATATAAAACCAGTGCCGAACGGGTATTTACAAAACAATAGGTAGTAGGTAGGTACTATACTATGAGATATTAAGAATAAATAATAGTTTAAAAATAGCTTATTAATGGACATGGTTGCTGTTAAGATAGCTAACTGCCTACGTAATTTAAGAGCTAATTAATTACGTATATTGATACACATACAGTTGAATTATAATCCGACACTGGGCAGTTCAGGGTCGTGTTATCAAGGAACCTGTAGAAAAAATCACTAAACAGAAAATAAAAGTAGAAAAAAGCGAGATATATAGTTGACTAATTAGATAAATATTATTTTTAATACTCTTTATCTGTAGATCGTACGGTCGAGGGAGTACGGTCGGTTGTCTATATAGCGAAGGGGCTCATTACAACGTTAGTATACTGGTCGGAGTATATAACACACCTCCATCGGCCGAGTCCATTAACATCAAGCGTTATTGACGCCGTATCTTGAACCCCGAGCCACTCCGATAGCCCCACGTTCCATTAAAAGAAACCATAAAATTACCTTATTATGTGTTAATAATTTCAAGTGAAAGAACGCCTCTTCGAGTTTCCCTTGTGACAAATTAAAAATTCATATTCATTCCGTACTGTAAATCTTTCATATAAGTCATACAAATAAAGATTTAGTACTGGAATATCGAGATGCGAAATTGAGTTTCGCCTTATCGAGTGTGAAAATGCTACTCCACCAGTAGCTTAATCTTGTGTTCGCGTGCAGTCCATTTCGTCATACTACGCTTGAGAAATAAAATGCTGTTTCACGGTTTATTTTTTAGGTTTTTTTTCGAAATGAATTTCATAATCTGATCATATGTTAACATCAGAGTCTTCTTTAATGCGTTAACGATCTTAATTTCGATTGTAAAATTTAAGTAGGTACCTGTTATTTTTCGTGAAAGCCTTCGGTACGAAGGTCGCGTTTCATCATATGCCAGATTCAATATGCCTTTCAAATCGGGGTGCACCTAGATGAATACAGCTATAACATATACCCGATAGCTCCTCTACAAGATAAAAAATATATTTCGAGGCGGAAGGCCGATGTAAATTTAGTCGGCGTATCTGCCTGTGAAAGCCGAAAGGCGTTTACTTGGGATGTCTCATAAAATTAGTATCTAACTGCTTTGCGTATTATCAGACCTGTTTAGAGGCGAACCGAACTCACATGGAGCGCGTAGGTATTTTAGCAGATTAAGATTACATTTGACACGTTATCAGTATACGTAAAAATACTCTGAATGCAAATAAACCTCCTTCTTTTTCTTAAAATATCGTCGTGATAATTTCTGCGTCGGTTCATTACCGCCAGTTCCCCCTATCGGATTATTTTAATTTAAACATTTTCTGCTCAAATTATAATATTAACCGTTTTAAATAAGCTATCTGTGCTGTGAAGCCAGTAACTTAATTCTTTTTTTAATTTGTTTGGGTGGGGCAAAAACCTCATTTAGGCACCGCATATTTGCTTGATTTAAAAGGACCAGTTTATTAGAAGAAACTTATTTCGAGTGGTTACATGAACGCGTTGTTTTGGAAACCAATAAGAAAACAAATATATTACACAAACAAGCATTAATCTCTCGAATGTTTTGGCGAATCCTAAACACAACTTCATAATACTTCTCTAGTTATTTTCGAAGCGGGACCAATTCCCCAGAATAAAATATAATAACAGAGCATAAACTATCTGTCAGCGGACGAAACGAGTTTCGACAAAAACACGCGTCGGATTTAAGTGAAAAGTTGAAGTCGAATCACTCCATCAGTGCAAGATCATTCAGTTTCGATATCGACAACTCATTCAAAAAAGCATTGCACTTAATCCAATTAAGTAATTGCTGGCTACCGGTGCATTATCCCGAACGCTTATTGCGGGTAACAGAACGTGTAGGTACATTAAAGATAATATCACGTCTGCGGAATCGATACGCATTGCTCCCTAACCTACCCTGGGCGGCGGCGTGTAGGTAAGTTATGCCGGCGAGGCCAATGTTTGTCCGCCAATCAAGTGTCGTATTTTACTGCTACAAGCCGGCACTAACTTACCGCAACGGGCACTGCCTCTCGGTTAATGAGACAGCATCGTTTTAGTGTCAAACATTACGCGGTACGAGAATAAAGGTACCTTATAAAAGATGTAATGGAGTATTGATGATGGAAATGAATGAGTGTGAATGCCAAAAATATCTATAGCCGTTTTTGCACGGAAAATGTTTGCGTTGTCTTTGTGTGGTGCAATAAGTCTTAAACTATTTTAGATTCTGCAGGAGTTTGATTAAGGTTTTTTTTATTTTGTTTTTAATATCCAAACGTTTACATGAAGTAGTTAGTCTAGTGAAGACAATGTGGATTGACTAGATAACCGTAAGATTTTAAAAAGAGATTAGTAAATATGTACCTACTCAGTAAAACAACAATTTTATTAACCACATAAAAATAACTCTCCTACGAAATATATTCCGCAGAAACAGATCGACAGATTTATTTATTTGTAAGTTTAAGTAATAAAACGAACGTCTAAACACAGCTACTGAATGAACGACTCATTAATTCGTGAACCGCGTTATACTTGAAATAAATAGAATCTATATCGCATTACGTACCGTAGGGTATTATTGCCTTAAATCAATTGAAACATTTCAGTGTTATTAAACGATAATTTGAAATGGCGCCCGACAATAAGAAATTATATTGTTGATGTCATAAATATACGGGGAGAAATGTCATAACATTTGTTACATTGAATTACTGACGATTTCTCTTAAGTCAGCTTGGTATATGAATGTTTCGAGAATAAATATTACATTACGTGTATCTAATGGAATAAATATAAAATAATTGAATGTTCATTTATATACATTTACCTACAACTATTTACCCAGCTTCGTTTATTCAATAGAAATTGGCTTGTCTAGTGAGAATAGGCGTCTATTCTGCAGGAATCTATTTAATGTCTACCTACACCCATTTTGTGGTAATGAGTTCAGAAGTTTCTCTTGTTAGCGGCTTACGTGTACCTTCACAAAACAGGGTTGCTCATAAGGATGTGGACACAAAGGTACAAGGTCCTCTTTTAATATATTGTATAGTCCATAAAGGTATTACGGCGCATATACAGGCAAAACAAACTATAAATTCAATATATGTCATCGACTAAGTAAAAATACACCTACAATTTCTTGTTCGGGTACAACAATGTCGTTCAAAAAGGACTATGTTTTAGTCTTGGTATCGATAAAAAAGAATAAAAAACTCAAAAGAATTTTCAGTAAGAAAATAAATGCATAGAAAAATTCTTTCTTGTTATAGGAAAGGCGGGAGAGGGCGAGTACGTCGCGTCTCCTACATATTTTATTGACACAACGGGGACACACCCGAAGACGCAGCGAGATAGATCTGGAGATAGATAACTTATTAGGTAATGTAAGTGGGTTAATAATGTAGTTGATGTACTGTTATTAAGTTTTAATCGGATTGTTGACGCATAAATAAATATGGATCTTTGACTTTGTATGCTTATTTCAAGTTGAAAAAAAAAGTAAAGTGTAGATAACCACATTGATTGGATGTTCATCGATTTATTCTAAATAAAGTATTCAGGCTTTGATCTAACTACTGCTCATGTTACAATTACGTAAACTTGAAATTTTGATTTTGGAAGAGTACCATACTTTTTTATACATTGTAAGACTTTCAAAAAGGGAATAGTTTGAAAGATTTCGTTAAGTAGGTACCTATAATATAAGTATTAAATTAAGTGAAATATTAAGTTAACATAACACTTAAACGGCCACTGACCTAATTTCAGAAGCCAAAGACGGCTTACACAAAAATATTTCATAACTACAAACACAAACCACTCATCCCTCTCCATAAAATACTACCATACATTTCTAAGCTTCAAAAGAAAAACACTAACAAAACTGCTCATCAATCATTTCATGACATCATACATCAATCAACGAGAAATAAAACACGACGTAAAAGCCGATATATCTCGCGACACATCCGTTGTTCGCTTCTCGTGTACCACGCACCTACTTTATGTGGTATCAGTCCGTGCGGTATTCCCAAACTGCACTTCAGTTCCTGAACCGACGTGTATACAAGTACGTACATACATGTATAGGTATGTACAATGTATAGAAAGGTATACTCGTGGCTATAGCGAGCACCTACTCGCATTCACGACACGTAACTTATGTTTTAGAGAATTTTTCTTGGGTCGATAAAGCAACCACCCATAGGTGTCGTTCTTTCTTCTCGAAAATTCGATTTCTATTGCTTTATAGAGTTACAAAAAGATTATTTATGAATTATCTGTGATTTGTGAATGTTATTATTTATGAATGTTTTAATTAAGGACTTACAAAACACTGGCTATGGAAGAGCTCGCCTTTTACACCTGGAAGTAAGACAAATTGTGCTTTTTTACCCTAACTTTACTTTGCCACTGTTGAGCTGAGGTAGACCATCTATTAAGAAATTAAAGATATTTTACAGTAATTTAATCAGTATTTTTTTTTCTCGTGGTCTAACAATTGTTATCTAAAACAAGTTTAGATTCAAAATAGACCGAAAACACGTCCAACATTTAGTTCCACTAAAAGCAGAATATCAGCCAAAATTTCTACAGATAAAGCCCTCTCTTATCTACGTAGTTTTCGTAGATATTTCCTTTTGATTCCTCAAATTGGGTTGGCACCTATGGGAATTTGATGAGGTTAGTCGGAGGCTTGTGTGGTCAAGATCTACGCTGATAAGACCCTCATTTAACTTGGGTAAATAGTTGATACGGGTTTGGGTACCTAGCTACAGTTTCTACCTTTGTATTTGTAGAGCACTGTTTGAATGCTATTGCATGAACAATATTCGAGTGTATCAGACATTGACATTGTTTCTTTACAAGTTAAATAATTTTAAATTTAACAAGAGTATTCTTTGTTTACATTATGTTTTTACAAATTTCAGATGTCGAATAAAATATTTACAAAAAAAAGCGGCCAAGAGCGAGTCAGACTCGCGCATCGAGGGTTCCGTACAAACTTGCGACATAAACGGCCATACCTTTGGACTGTATAGACTTAGAAGGTTAATTTTGGACCACAGAATTGGGTATATCTTTCTTATTTCAACTCGATACCTTCACGTGTTACCGAGATAAAGGGTCTTGACGGACAGACAGACACACAGACGGACAACAAAGTGATACAATAAGGGTTCCATTTTTTCCTTATGAGGTACTAAACCTAAAAATATTTCCAATCGCCTCACATATTTCCTTTGGAATCAAACTGCATACCATATATAAGCTAAAATTTTCAAAATTAAGGACATGACAGTACCTACACATTTTTTTTTAAATTGACCCATTAGATGATGTGACTGAATATATTGCTACGCTTATATTTACATATTTACCTATCTATTCACATAAATATATCATAAAACCCATTAGAGGACACAGAATAAATTGAAATTCCTAGTCGTTAAATATGTATTTTAGAAAATATATACAGTCCCCATTCGCTTCAAAACAAGCAGAGAAAATACTTATTTACATAGATTATACCATATTGGATCTAGTTTCCATTCGAACGAGCTATCCGTGTGTTGTCAAATATTTTAAAAAGAAGGACATAATATACAGTGTTAATATAGGTGAAACCTTAGTATCAAGGTGCTGTTAAATAAAATAAATAAGAAAGTTAATTACGCCTCCCGCGGGACGAACATTGCACGTTTACCTTTTAAAATAAAAGGAATACATATAATTATGATGGTGTAGGTACCTATAATGTTTTTTACGGCTTAATGTCGGATTTATCCAAGTAATGGATTCAGGAATAATTGTAAGACTAAGATCCTTGTAAAAGGTGTTTGCGTGTGTAGAGGTTAAGTTATTGTGTCTGTAAACTTCTGAATTTTTTTAGACAACGATAACGGGCCATAAATTACGCCCACAGACTATTTAATCAAAACATATTTTTTGTACTTAATCTAAGAATGATATAAACATAACATACTTATGTTATACATACCAGGATATTTATAAAATTGTAGTATAAGTATAGCTTCCGCCCGCGGCTTCGTCCGCGTGGAAAAGTTACTTTGGGCTAACGCTAACTATCTTTCTCTGCCCTTTTCTTCTTTCCTCACTTTTTTAGTCTATGTCCGTCTCCAGGGTCCCAAGTATCTCTTCTCAAATTTCATCAAAATCACTTTGGCCATTTAGGCGTGAAGAAGTAACAAACAAACAAACAAACTTTCGCTTTTAGGTATAAAATTTGTTACTTTTGCCCGCGGCTTCGCTCGCGTTTAATTCGCTGTAAGTACCACGGTTCCCCTTTCCTGATTTGCAGGTACCTACCTGATACCAGTAGTTTTTGCCCTTGCGCTTAATTTATTAAAAAGCTAAGTTTTCTCTTCTCTCTTTCTCCATTATTTCTCACTTATTTTTTTTAAATAGCCTATGTCCGTCTCCAGGGTTCCAACTATCTCTGTACCAAAATTCATCAAAATCGGTTTAGTCTTTTAGGCGTAAAGAGGTAACAAACAAACAAACTCACTTTCGCTTTTATAATATTAGTAAGGATAGAAACAATGGTCTTTACGCTTTAATGTTTTTATTAAGATATTTTGTCAGATATTATCTTAATCGTAACCTAACGAGGCAAGTGTTTGGTTTTTTCTGTCTTACTACATACAAAAAATATTCTTTAGAAAATTCAATCCACTGAATAGAAACTATTTTTATATTATTATCACTCTGGTATAGAAATGAGGTTCCAATTCCATTCATGTACCTTTTTTCAACTTTAGTAGCTTCCAGTTTTGCCTAGTGCAGTAGAATACCTGTATTTTAAATTCCATTAATACCTACGTATTTTCTCTTTAGTAATTACACTTTTTTTCTAGGACGACAAGTTGGATCACACACAGCCTGCAAGACCTGCGGACCCATCTCCAGGCTGCATTGCAATAAATTCTCTCTTATTTTCATTGCAAACGTACCAGTTCACGATAATTTTACAGTAGGCTTGAGACCATGCCAACGATGCCAACTCATAGTTATCTCGCTCCTAAAACCCAGCCGCTATCGAGGCTCGTAAAATTATGTAGAGTGGGCGAAGAGTCACCACCCGTCCCTAATTTCGTGGGATATCCAAATTTTGCCGCATTGCCATACTGGGTATGTAGACAGGCCACTAACGCTTGTGACTTTAGTTTACATCAAAGATGTTCTTCTACTAGCTGGCAGTATTTCCTGTCGTCGATTGTAAAATGGTTTATAATAATTAAAAGCACGAATACAGCAATAATAAGGAGTACTTTGACACCTGTATTGTATATCTCACGAACTTAGTTTAAGCTTTAATTTACTCTATTTTTAGTTCTTATATTTGTTCTTTTTTGTGAGACATAAGTAGACTAATTACGCAAGAAAAACTACAATTAAAAGACAAAATTGTGTTAGGAAGAAAGAACAGTGTATAATATAGAACACTTATAATAATAATTTAACAACTTTTTATATGAAAATATTAGTTTCTAAATGGGTGCTAAAGAGATTTCAATACTATTAATAAAATAAATTACTTAATTTATTTAAGTTACACATTTGAGATTTAATCATGCAACTTATAAAATATAAATAGATTTAAACTGTCAGTAGGCAGTTCCCGATGTAATGAAAATTTATTTAATATTTTAGTCTGTTCCACGAAAAGGTAGTTAGGCTACAAATTGCACATTTTCACTCGAGCTAATTAAATGTAAATGTATGTAAGGAAACACCGAGTCATTACGATTGCATCGTTTCCTGTGTCAGGTCATTAACCACTAATATTCTAAGAATAAAATCCTAATAAATTCCTTATTATAACTGTATTAAAGAATAAAACACACAGATGTCTGTTTAAAACGTGTCACTTGTAATTTATAGACTTTCGCCTCGTTTTAGGGGAAATGTCTCAATTTATTTATTATTGTTGGCAACACTACAAAGTGAGGATCATTTTGAGTTCGCACGGCGTAGTGAGGTGGGTATGTACAATTAAAAGACTATTAGTACACATCTAGTTAACTTTGATGTGTAATATAAAACATTTTTTTGTAAGTAAATGTACTTTTTAGTGTTACAACTTGTATTTTACATGTTAAAATGTTTTTTTTTTGTGGTAAATAAAGTTTGTTCTTTCTGGTTGTTTTTATTATTTTCGCTACAATTTGTTCCTGTAATGAAACATGCTGTTCTTAAGAACTTAATTGACCTCGAATTAAGACAAAAAAAAACTTAAAACTTGTTTGTTCTTATAGCCCGACATTGTTCCAGTAGAGTACCAATACTTTAAAAGGTAGACACATTTAGAGCAAGTTAAACCGACACACATTCACAAACGTCTGTAAGTTTATATTAAGTTTAATGTTGTGTAAGTATCTAGGTAATTTCAAAGTAGGAACACATAAGGTGTCACAACACAACAATAAAATAAAGAAGTAATAGTTAAGCAAATGCACACACGATAATAAGTAGATCAGAGCCTATATACAAACTTATTTACTGTTTCAATGGTAGAGCAATATTCGAAACTCGACAAAATCGGAGTTTAAATTGTTCGTTTTACGATTATTGCGTACTTCGATGGTAGGTATCTTTTGAATACAAATTTGCAACTTTGGGGATATACACGCGAGCCACGATATGACAATTCCCCAAGCAAGAACAAACCTTAAGCCCTGAAAAACAAAACACAATATCAGTTGAAAGAATTGGTATTAAAACACACTTATTACATACATAGGGCCGAGTTTACACGATAGTACAGTCAGTAATATTTTAAGAGCAATATTGACAATTCAGCTGATGTTGTGCATAGTGCTTATATCGGTGGGTTTATGTCTATAGATACAAAACATCTCGTGTTATGCCCTCCGTGATAAGCGCCAACATTTTGTTATTGTTTACACGACAACGAAAAAATCGTGGGACAGGAACATGGAAGATTCGAGTATAAGTATACCTACCTACGTACCTATAGCTATGTCGGTAGGTATCTCTGTAGGGAACTTTAAGGAAAAATTTCGTTGCAAAACTTTTGATTAGACGGTATAAATTTTCTAGGTTAGGAAGGCTGAAGTGTCGAGCAAACTTCTTTAATTTTTGGGTGAGGATTTGAACGTACGCTTTGAGATAATAATTTAAAATTAAGAAGATTAAATTACCAGTTACTTCAGAGATTGGGAATAGTTGATTAAATTGAAAATTTTCGTCAAATTCTACCTAAGTAGGTACTTTAGTTAGATATTTGTTCATGAACTTACAGCCTAAGTATGAACCTACCCACATTACCTATGAGTGTATTATAATTCCATGCATATTTCAGAACACCTACAAAGATCATCACAAATCAAATCACTTTTATTTGTAAACAAAGATAAAGAAATACAGATCTTATTTTTAATGATCTGAGCACCATGTCAGGAGGCCTACAAATATGTTGAGTATCTAGCTCAAAATAACAAATTAAAGTTTCTAATAAAATATTAGGTATTCTGTGAAAGAAACAAATGCTACCATACTTTCCAAAAGTCTATTGAATCACAAATCGATTTAAACAGGCGGTCAAATTCGAATCGAAAATTCTATAATAAAACTTCTTAAAATAATTTCACAAACTTTTTACGAAGTGTTTTAGGTGGTGCCTGTACCACAAATATGCTAGGAATCCACCTAAAACTGAAGTAACACATATCTTAATAGATATGCAATAAAATAATACGACCATGAACTTGATTTTTTATACCTACAGTTATAGCTACGCTCAATGGTACAAGACCCATACAATGTTGCTATAAGCAATCGATTTCGTCATTCGAGATGTAAAAAATCGATTTACCGGACTAGAAGCGAGTATAATCGTATATAGAATCGTTTTTATTACCGATTGACTACCATATTGATGATTGTGTATTGATTTTTATTTTTTGAGTTGCCACACTAAATATGGTAAGTACCTACCTAAGTATGGGAGGATTATGAATAGAATTCGTTGCCTGTGGGATGTTTTAATGAGAACAGTTGGTCCTGGACAACAATGGCACACTCGGTTAGAAACTATCTTTTGAAAAATAAGTCAAAAGAATAATAGGAAAGTTTCTACGTAATACAATTCACAGTTTCTTAGATTACCATCTACTTAGATTGTTTATGACGCTATCGTAATGTTCTTTTTCTACTCAAAACTGTGAACTTAAACTAATATTGAAACTAGTTTCCTAAATAAAAAATGGTTTAAAACTAAACTTGTAAGTAGTAGGTATTGTTTAAGTTTAAACAGATGATATCTTCAACAAAAATCATTAAAATTAAAATTTCTGGTACCTATAGAAAACTTATTTAAATGTTTAATTGCATTCCATGTGTGAAGATCTTAAATTGAATGATGAGTTTTTGTTAGTGTTGTGTTACTGTTAGTGCCTAGATATTATTAAAAAATATGAAACCTGAAAATAATACCTAAAGATGATAGGCTTTTAATTCAAATTTATTAATTGTTTGCCACAGGAGATTAATATTAATTCTTATGATTAGGTTAGGTACTAGTAGATGCAAATTTCTAAACGTTGAGTAAATACGTTGTAGTAGTCAAACTATTTTATAATACAATGAAAACTCTTTTAACTCTTATTATCCTAGAATTCCTAACATAAATTTCCATAGAGTTCAAATTAAGCCACAAAGCAGAAAGTTTACCCTCCAGTTGGGCTACCCAAAATCTATGGGTTGAATATAACAAACTTTTGCACGTGGCCTCCTTGACAACTCAAGGCCTACCTATAACAGGTTGGCTATAAATAATCGTTTTTTTATGACTTGTGTAGTTGTTACAAGTTTGTTAGACATAAGTAATTATATCTATTGCTTGGTATTATTTATTAAGATTAGAAGTGTTTGGTATCTAAATAAAATCTTTTCTTGTTCATGAAAAATTAAACGTTTTATACATTAAATAGTTATTTATATTATTATTTAAATGAGACTGGATAATTGCCTGTCAGAATAATATTCAAAGTATTTCAACTTCTCCTTTAATTTATTTTAAAACTGAATTAAAGGAGGTATGAAGGAAGCTGGTGTGTACCTATGTAGGTAGGTACCTATTTAAGTCATGTGTATTTTGTTCAAGTAACCTAACATAACGCCTATAGTCTCCGACGGGTCATGCAGAGGTGGGTCTCAAGAGCTAGGTACTCCCACAATGCGCCAGTTTATTTTAAGTCTTATGTCTTATGGAGCGAGCATATTGCCATCTATCGGGCACATATCCAGACTTCGCAGCTGCCACAGAAAAACTCCTTATGCCACAACTTCTTTGCCTCATTAGGGAATTGAGCTTAGAACCCCATACAAAGGAGTCGTTCTTGCCATCACAAGTTCAGCAAAACACTCAGTTAAGTAAATATTTATTGTTTGTTTTTACAAAAAACTTTGCCCTACACTAGGAATTTCTCCTGTGTCGTGGGTGCGTTTACTAACATTTAAACTCATATACACAAACAGCCAGACCCAAAACAACTACCTGTAGGTTATACGAATATTTGTTCCACGCGGGGATTGAAGTCGCGACACGCAACGCAGAAGTAAATCACTCAGTCACTGCGCCAACTGTGCCGTCAAAAAATTGTAGGTGTAATTTTTTTTTTTATATTGCGTTTCACTCTGTACCTACCTATGTAGGTATATCCTTTCCATATTAATATAGACGGGCTAACTCATCTGTGACACTAAGTTACCAAAATAAATACTAAATTCGTTAGTATACAAGTGTCACGGAGTAAAAACTACGACAGCAGAAGACTAATCGAATCAGTACGTGGTGTCAGCACAGTCTCTGAGCTTACTGATGCATACATTGAATGACAATTAAATGAGTTCTTACCCGAACGTGTTTTTCTTGTAAGATATATAGACACAATCATGACTCTAATACTTAATGGAAAATGCATATTACGGTAGGTAGTATAAGTTAATTTTATGTTGAGTTTGAAATATTGTAAATGGTTTAACATTGATAAGTTTGTCATTGAAATAAGTGCTAATGAATAAACATTTTTTTTTACTTTAAATAAATTATTATCTACTATTTTTGTGTGAGCTCAATCGACTACTAAGGAAAGTAGGTGACTGCCTTAATGACTCTGATGGCTGTGGCGAACAGGATCTTATCCCCTTAGCGGAGATCCTTTATAAAATTGGTGATTTGTTTTATTTTTAATACGGATATATAAATCATAGTTTTTGTAAATCGTTGTTTTTTATTTAGGTATTTAATTTCCTTTTAAAATAATTTATATAAGTACCTAATTAAATAATCTAAATTATTTTTAAATGTTGTACTTATGTTGTATGTTCCTACTTTGTTTAAATATTTTTTAGTACTTACTTGTTTGATTTTAATTTAATGTCTGTGTAAGTATTATTTGTGTAATATTGTTGATGTTATTTTATGGTTTTAATTTTATGTCTAAACTATGGATCAGCTGATATCTGAAATAAATGACTTTTATTTAAATGCTGAAATACAACTTGACAGTAGAAACCTGTTTAGAAAAAAAAATTACAAACAAGTGTCTCCAACTTCGAGGTATAAAAATTACCATTTAATTATACTTAATTAAAAGCTTACAAAAATCCCACTAAACTTTTAAAATCATTTGTTTATAGGTAACATAAGTATATAACAATGTATAATTTGTTTTTAATTCAAATTCTTACACCTAGACTGATTTATATGCGATTCACTCTGACTTAGATACAAGGTATTTCCTAGAAATTAAAATTCAATACTGGTTTATTTATCAATCGGGTTTTCAATTTTGTTAATTAAATTATGACGTTATCCAACGAATTGAGGCTATGTCATGAGGAATGCCTCGTCATCTGCCTAACCATTTCAGGTTAGATAGAAAGATAAATCATTTATTTGATGCAACCAAAGACACAATACAGGAATATATACAAGAAAAAGTTTTCAGTTTAACCGGATGTAGCCAAATACCAGTATTTTGTATGGAGCGGCTCCCTATCTGACCTCCATAATCCAGTTACTAGACACTTGGTTCCTAGTTGCAGCGGCGGATCTATAAGGGTGTTATAGGCTGTATCCCAGGGCTCCTTTATGGGGAAGGGCCACCATTTAAGACAATTGTGAGTAAAAAAAAACGTATGTAATTTGGCAGGTAGGTAGGTATAGGTACAGACCTACAACTCTACCATAAGCAACCTACCAAACACAAAACTACTAAAAAGCTGATCTATATTACCTATACCTACTGTAAATGGGGTAATGTGTCGTCGTATGTAGGTACCTAGTTTATCATTTTCAAAAACAATTTTTTGACATAAGTGTAATTACTCGATTAATTAACAGGCCCCTAAATACCTAGTACCTATTAGTCTAGGACCCCACAAACTTGCGGTCCACCTCTGCCTAGTTGACAAGTTTTTGAGCCATTGATTACCTGTTACGACTTTCAAAGATTTACAAATGGTAGCCGGGCCCAACGGCTTCACATGGTGTCCGAGGCAAGGATAAAACTTGGTATGAAATGGGTGGTCATCCATCCCTGGACCAAACTAGGCAAGTGCGGCTTAACCTAAAGATGGACCCTAGCGGCTGTTAACATTTAGCCACGAGCCTTTACGTAGGACCTATCTAATGCCTAAAAAAAACACTGTTGGATTTTCAACTCTCGTCACTTAACCAAGCGTTTAATTTCCAATGTCGTGATGTAGTGTTAGAAGAAAACTACCTAAGTACACTCATGAACATTTCTTATTGAGCAAATGAACAGATTGCTTAAAATTTTCGTATCATACTTAGTTTTTCATTTGACTTTATGAAGGACAATTAAAGGTTACGGTCCAATTGCTGAATACTTAGTTTGTTTTAAAACTTTTAGTACTTACTTAGGTACGAGTTTATAGTTTTTGCTGTAACAAAACTTAAGTAGGAACCTACTAATATCTAAGTACCTACCTATGGAATACTTAATTTCTGTGACTTTAAAACACCTTAAAACTCTTCATAGGTATGCCCAAATGCTACTCTGAATAGTTGCATAAGTGAGTAATAAATTGAATCTTAAACTCTATATTTCAAACACAATGTTTCAATCAAATAAAGAGAAACGATAAGTATTTTATGCTATAAAAACATCAGAATGGGAAATTTGGATCTATTTCTAGAAAACTGCTACGAAACCCGAATTCCATCACAATCCCATTACCAACAGCTGACTCCCATAAGATTACACCAGATCGCCACGCCATCTAACGGGAAGGAGTCGAACTACGTAACAACTAACGCCATCTATGAGAATCGTGTCACATCTCTACCGCTCACCACTACATTGACGCGTACCCTGTCACGTTCACTCGCATACGTAATGACAGAGATAAGGATACCTCCCAAGATGTCTTCTAAATTGCTTTTTAAATATTCCTCGCGCTGATTGGTCAGAGCAAGAGCGGGTAAACTGGTTTATTTGAGTTTCCGCCAATCGGCGTGAGGCGGGTGTTCGCTGAACGAACGGCCATGCTATTTTAGGTGGGGCTTGGCTAAAGTTCCTCCTTTATATTCCTGACGTATGCAGTCATTTGAGTTATGGGCGATGGCGTAGGACTACGTGTATTTATAAGAAATCTGCTGAATTTTCCTTTTCTCTGTTATATTTTTTCAGGAAATAACGCTGAGCTACGTGATTGTTACGTTATACGTAGGTACCTATTCTGTACCAATTGGTATGCCGACGGCATCACAATAAATCCTGTTACACGTAGTAAAATTGGAGAAACTATGCCTCTTTTTGCTGTTCTAAATTATGTTATAAAATAAACATGCTCTAGCAACACAATAAAAACCAAAAAAAATGGTTTCCCATCTAACCAGACAGTGGTTTTGATCATAAATATATCACTACGACCTATATCTTACGAAAAGTATCCTCTATAAATAAATTAGATACATGTAAACGGGATATTGTACATAATATATTAGCATACATTTTATGCAATATTGTTTGAAAGAAAAGAACACTGAAAAATACACGTGAAAACAAGAAATAATGGCTATAAAGATAAAGTTGTAAGAAATGCTAATGTAAAAATAACTGAATCGGTAAACCTACTTCTGTACAGTTGCGTCCAAAATATGGTCCCGTAAATACCTACTAATGTGAGGGAGCCGCTCATAAACATTCTGGTACAGTCGCTAACGAATTGAATATTGTTACGCTCTGAAATTATTTCCTTGATCAAAGTCATTCCATCAGGCGGCAAGATGAAAAGAAAAAGTTAATCTATTGAGGAAGTGTTTGTCAAAAAGAAAAAATATTTCTGGTAAAATTTAGGCGAGGTTTTATCAATTCACGCTTGAAAGCCCGTAGTGCGATGGGAACTTTCCTACGGGAATGGGGCGAAGCGCCACAAACCAAGTCGTAAAACTGGAACTTGTGAATGAAACATCGAACCACAATTGGCACATTAAAACGTCGTCCATTGACAAAATTTTATTGACACATTGTAGGAAGGATAACACACAACAGGTGACCGTAGGTTTTTACGAGCAAACTCAAGCGCGTGCCACGCCATAAACCGCCGTCGAAATCGTAAAATTGTAAGGAGCTGTTTAAATTGCCCCTAATAGAACATTATAGTAGTCTCAATGACGTGTTTGGTTTTATGTGATTTCGTATAAGTAGGCGCCACCGTAAAATAAGATGACGTAGCTTTAAATCGCCAATAAAATAGTCATTCGGGCCGTGCCTAGACAGACGAATTCTAGACGGGCGCAGTTGAATTCAAAACAGTTTTACGATACCGACATGTGTTTATCGTTAATCGCCATGCATTTATTGTGCTATTACCCGGTCATTAACCGATTTATTATCATAACATCACATAAATTATGTGGATTCGCAAATTGCTCTTGTAGAGACACTAATAAAAATCTTTTATTGTTTTTTATGTTAAAGAAAATATACGACTTCAATGGTTTTTAATTTTGTTTTTGAACGCATCCTGATTTTAATAAAACTGTAGGTTAAAAGACGTTTTAAATTGAAATTTGCATGTCAAAAAACAAGGCATAATAATGTGTTTTAAATACTTGAAATAGTTCTAATTTAGGCTTCAAAACTTTCTGTCCATATAGCACAAACTCATTTAACCTTCGGACAAAACTTTTGATAAAACGACCAGTCAAACTAAACTCGCATAATCATTCTGATAGCGACTGTACGCGCGTTTCCCCGTTCCGTAAGTTAACTCAAACTACTAACTGGCAACAGGGTAGGTACTTAACGTGTAACATAACCTACTCAAATTAGGTAGGCCCCAACATTTTCCTAACTAAGCACATTCTCTTTACCAAGCTGCCTTAGTTTCTACAATGGCCTACCTCTTCAATTTGGGCACGTAATGTTGGGATAGACCTCCATAATCCTTTGCAGATATTGTTGGAAATTCTTCTATGTACTTTCATCCTGATGTTGTGAAGGGCCTTTTTGTACAAGGTTAATTTTGGGAACGGCTGCCTTTGATAAAAGTTATTACAACATTCCTACCGTGTTTATTCAAATTTAGAAGGGCTGAAGTTTTTTGTTTTATTTTGGATTAAACAACAACAATTTTCTTTCAGCGTTTTATTGTAGGTATTTTTTTTGTTACGGTAATAGAAATGAATTCATTTAACAACAAGCTTTTTTATATGTAGGTAAATATTAAGACGCCAACATTTATTGAATTTCCAAAAAGAATTTCGATATAGACACTGAGATTGTCCCACATTGTCTCATTTGTTCAATAGGTATGGTGAAACAGCGGCCAGACCACGACGGATCGGCCCCTTTCTTATTAACTTTGTGCTGACAATATTACTCTCCACTCTGTTCTCTTTGAATCAAATTAAATATGGAATCATGGAGGTTTTGTAAGAAAAATTACCTGCCCATTTTACGGAAACTTGTGGTAGAATATATAGAAAAATAACTATGGTTCATTGGAAATTTTAAAGGGAGAATTACACGCTAAAGAAGGTGAAGTTATAGGAAATAATTGTTTTTTTTATCATACTTCCCCGTGTGGACAATATTTTATTTAAACCTACTTTTAGTTTTTAAAAGTGATGGGTGTAAAAAGTGGTATAACAATAACTTACCTCATTTTAATTTTCTGTTGACTGAAGTCGAAGGCATCCATTTATATGTCATCCAAATTCCTTGTTCATCTGCAACAAGGGAAAATAAAGGTTAATATCTAATTAAATGGCCACTGACACTTAATCCCTACCTACAGACAGGGAAACCTGGTAGGTCCATATTGGCTACTAAGAAACAGATGTTTTTTTTATATCAAGGCATTCACTTCAGCATAAGAAATCTATTTAGTTCAAGATTAGTATGTGTTAGGTCGTTTTGCGCATTCTTTGCCTAATCAAGCACAAAATTATTGCCTATATTACCAACTGTTTATACACCTGTTTATTTTGGAGTTTGTAACAAGAATATCTTTGGTACCAAAAACTCAGCGTAAGTATTTATCGTTCTAGTTGAGCGGCCATAATGCAATAGCTTGTGAAAGATGCAGCGGTCTTGCACACCATAAAGCGAAGACACCTCATCACCTGTTCACCGTCAGTCTCGGGCCGCACCGTAAAACCCGTCTGCTTCTAGTCTACGGCATTTACGACCCGACCGATACCCGGATAAAAATAACCATCTCGCAAATACTATTATTACAAATGATATACACTTTACGACGCGAATATTTACGTTTTTATTTCAAATGTTTATTGCCTGTTGTGCAACTTAATAGCGCACTTGAACTTCGCCGGGCTAGTGACACCGTTTGATCCAAATCGCGTTTTATTGTTTTACTCAATGGACGGACGAATTTTACGAGCGTGTCGTAATCTGTGACGCGATGGTTATAACTCTGATGCGTACTACGATCTCGTGACTCATACGAATGCGCTAACTTTCCGTTTCTATGTGCTAACATTGCACGAGACTGTTTTAAATTTTTAATTGAACTAGTCGGGTCTAATTGATCCGGCGAGTAATCGCTGCGGTTGAATTAGTGCAGGGAATTAGATACGCCGTTTAAACGTCGATTAACCGACGCTTGAAACGAAAAACGCAACGAGCTCTACAAAATTTTATTGCTTAATCGCTAAAGATCTGATTCTACTTCGGTATCGTGTAACTGGGTATATCATGTTGGATGTGAAAGGATCGCCGACTCAGAGAATCGTTTCCTTATGTGGGTGAGGGCCACCCTTATTTACCTATTTACACACAAATTCTTTAGATCGAAATACGGAAGGTCGATAAGATAGGATCCTTCTCGCCTCACTTATCTTTCTTTAATAACATTGTTCCCAGAGGTGCCCTCGGATAAATAGAAGAAAAGGAAATAGTGTCAGGACTCGGGCGACCCGGAGTAGGAACTTGCATTACATTACCTATATTCATATTTCTTCGGAGGTAACCTTTTCTGGGGAAACAAATAATAGGCGGAGTGCATCTGGGGTCGCATTAAGGGACATCTTTTTATTCGCTTGGAGCTTTCGTAAATATTTTTGTTATTGCGTTATGCTTTCCCTCGCAGCGGGGACTGGTGTTTTTCGATCTTCGTCTTGTGTTTCCGATAGAATATTGTGTAAGTGGTCCGTGCATTATTGATAGTAGAAGTTTGCCTTCGCTTTTGACATAGTGCTCTTTGTGGATTAAGAATTCCGGTTCAGATATATTTACCCAAGTTATCTGGAAAGCGTACGTATGAATATATTTACCTGCAGTAAGAAAATCTCTTATTTACTGCCTAAATCAGTAATGTAATATTCCTTAAGGCAATCTCATCAAGATTAAAAGATCGCAAAGTAATAAAGGGAGAAAAAAACAAATAAGCGCGGAGTTAAGGCGCTTAACAAAGTTCATTTACTCGCCAAAAGCCGTGGAGCCTTCTCACGGCTCAGAAATAACTTCGAAAAAAAAAAGAATTACACGACAAATTTTTAATCAACCACAACCGACTCTCTAAAGGCATAAAATGTAATATTAACACCATTTGTGCATTACATGTAACGCCAAAAACCTGTAAATGTTCGAATAAAATGTTAAACATTATGGGACAGCGCGACACCGCCATACTTGGGAGTATTTTCGAATTTTCAAAACAGGAATGGTGAATAAAATTCGACGTTCATTAGGCATCTTTTTAGTTTCTTGTATCTTATATTTAAGCTGAGAAGGTATATAATGTTATCTTGCAAGATGGGACGTCGAGATTGCGGCCCGAGAGTGGCTTTGGTAGCGCCAGCAAAAACAAACAAATCATCGGATTATTTCCAAATTCATTTTACAGCAAAGCTACTAGTAAATTGGAGGCTAATCCGATCATTGATATGATCTAGACAAGCTTTATTTACATAATGAAACCAATTTAAGAAACAACTATCGATAACTAACACTCTTAGAATAACCGGATTGCTTTCTGGTTAAAAGTCAATAAGTACCTAAATATTATGGACTGACTATATTATTTGATATTTGGAAACATAATGTGACAATTGCCTAATTATCGACAACACTTTTGGGTAGTTTAAATATAGGAAAAGAAGCTTAAACAAAGGGTGTAAAAGTACCCTTAACGAAGCCAAAAAGCGACCATTTTTTTTGTTCTAAATCATAACTTGGAACCTTCTAGGTCCTTACCTAGTATCTCCTTGGGGGTCAAAGTTCCAACTTTATCACAACTTTTTTACTTTAAATCTTCCCGACGTCTATACTGTACATTTTTTGCGTTGAGTTACCTACTTAGTTTGATGTAGGTACTGAATTCATGATTGACGGTTCCGTGAATGGTTAATTTACACCCTGTATAAGAGACGTTGTTACAACAAAGTGAGGCGTCCAAAACCTTCAACATTAATTCATACATTTCACTTATTAGTCGAAGTAAAACTACGTTGATTCTTAAAGATAAAAACAGCCGGGTCATTCGCATCCACTCATTAAGAAAATGCCTCTATCCACTCATCGAATAATTGGAATAAAACTACGTTTACGTCCACCGACAGAGTAGGTCTATCTTGATAAAAAAAAACTCAATTTAAATGTTTATGGCCGCGGCAGTAACTTCGACATTTTGTTGGTTCGCCTGCCACGAATTGACGTTTTTACTAAACGTCAGATTTGGTAAATAAAACTAGTATCTAATGACTGGAGCCCACGCCCACAAAGACGTTCACAGTTTAATCGATGGATTAGATTATCCACATAGGGATGCGTGTCGTGTTATTTTGTAATCTCATGATTGGGCATAGTGCACGCCTACGCGACATTTATTTACTCTGACGATTTTTCTTGTCTCCTTGTCAGACACTTTGTGAAGTGACGGAAATTTTTATCTTATTTTTAGTTTGGAATAATTTTGTGACACTGTTATGTAAAGTAGGTAGGTATATCGAAAGGGTGAACTTGTTTCTCGTAGGCAGATACTCGGTCGCCTTGGTTTTTTGTTAGCATATTATTATTATTTCTTGATTACTATACCTCCCAGATCGTCGCATTTTAAGCTGCTTAGTGTTGTCCGGACGTGATTCGCAATTTTTATTTGCATATGGCTACTTATAAGAGCTTCCTTGTATGTAATTATGAATTATGTGCACTATTGTTTTTAGCAAGGTATGTGCATTGCAAGAGTGGTTGCTATTTAAAGCTAGCACTAACTACCGAGTGGCAATAGTTAGTGCTAGACACAGGCACGATAAGAATGGCACTACAATGTTACTGACGTGACTGGCATGTTAACTATGGCCATTACCTGTCTTAGTTTTTTCGCAACTCCCATTCTCAGTAAAAGTTTGCGGTTGAATAATCAAAATATACGTTGAGGCCTATTCAGATATATTTAAATTCATGCCTTTATTGTAAATAATTTGCATGCCATTCTAAAAATATCCGTAACATCCTTTATATTTCACACACTGTGACATTGAAATGGTCATGCATATTGATTGACTTGCGTAGGTACTATAAATACCCACGAATATTTTGTTTGAGCCAATGAAAATCATTTGGAAGATAGAAACTCCTTGATGAACTTAATAGGCTTCCGTTTGGCCCAAACTCGCCTGACGTAAAGCGATGCGGCGGAATTATTTTAATTTTATTTTCACATTTTAATTTATCTACGACCCGGTAATTCCCAGTAAGACCCTAAAAGAATACTAAAACATATTTTTGAATTGTTTTGTTTTTTTTTTGCAGCCGCTACTTCAAAACAGTGCAGGAAATGCAAGTGGGATCAGCGTCGGCACTGCTACTATGACATTCGCATGCTACACGACCCCCTTCAATAGGGTGCACGGGGTGAAAGCTTTTTCCAATTATTGTTACGATACCAAGGATATTCAGCTGAATAAAACGTTCGATTCATGTTGTGTAACTTTTTCTTTGATGTTTTCTGGTATTGTGTAAAATTTTAGAAGAAAAATAATGTTTTTATGATTTTTTTCCAGTGTAGGTAGATGATGTAGGTACTCGTAAATAGTCGAAATGTCATAGGTTTTTTTTACAGATCTCTGATGATATCGATAACATATCAGTAACGTAACTCATATGGGTAACGATAACAGAACGCCATCTACGGGGTTCTATTGTCAACTGGTCAGTACTTATTATATCAAGTGGTGTAAGAAGGTTGGATAACTACATAATTTATTTTATATATTATATTTCTGTTATATATCCTATTTATTTCTATGTCAATATTATAGTGTTATTTTATTTGTAAATTGTTGTTGTCATTATGGTGAATGCTATGTATACCTGCTATAAGCATACATATCAGCAGTTTTGTATTATTGCATAGTTCCTTGTGAGTTTTAATATGTATCGCTGTGGTGTACCAAATAAATAAATAAACTATTACTTTTTTTAAAGTTTGTCAAATGGCCCACAGAAGGGCAACTTTTCGCCTTTCAAACTTCTCTATCGTATGTGATTTCTAGCCATATTCGCCCAATTAACAAAATTAGATCGTCACATCATCTTCTCCGCAGTCTATATTGAAATAATTGAAGCAAAAAGTAGCAATATAATAAAACCGGTTTAAAACTGTACGACTTCAGGCAAGATATATAGGGGCAACTACTGCCTACTCCTGAAAATAATTTATGACCAATTAACGTCTTCATTTTAGCACGTAGCTTTAAATCTTAATTTATCCTGCCATAAAATGTCACAGGAACATAAAAATATCAAAAATATACAATGCACTTGACTTCAATTCAGACAAGATATTTCCTCCATTACTTAAAAGAGATGCATGCTAAATTACAAAGTTATCTGTACAAGGGTCATTCAAGGAATTTATTTTGATATTTATGAGACTTCCAAATATAACTGTACCCGTGATTCAACTTAACGGACAAAATAAAGGTGAAAGTTTTGTCATGGACGGATTAAATTTATTTATTCGTGCTGCAGACAATGAATATGAAGACATATATATAATACTAGCTGTGCCCAGCGGTTTCACCCGCTGCTCATTTAGGGGTCTAAAAATAGATGTTGGCCGATTCTCAGACCTACCCGATATGCACACAAAATTTCGTTTAAATCGGTCCAGCCGTTTCGGAGGAGTATGGCAACGAAAACTGTGACACGAGAATTTTATGTACCTATTAGAAGATTACTGTGCATGACAGTATGCATTCAGACTCATTTCAATATTTGTTTATTTCTAGTATTATTTAGTCGATAGTTATTTAAATTAATACTCAATTTGAATTAATTTATTGGTCTGGAAAATAAATCTAAATACGATTTCGTCGTGCTTAAACACGAACATTTAAATTTAAGTTTATTTATAAATAAAAAACACCTTCGTGATCTAAACAAGCATTTGTCACGTCTTAAAATTATTATTTGGATAACTTACATCGTTTTCAATAACAAATCAAATACAGTACAACCAACCGCTCTACACGCTATAAAATACAGCTTGGAAAAAAGTCTCACACTTAAACACAGAACCTACCAAAACTCCTTTAAAATCCCTACTAATAAACGCCATTACAACACAAAGACTATCCACAGTCGGTTAAATAGCATCTACTCATAAATATCTAACCATACAACTATAACTCTAACAAGATCCAATCCTGAAAGCCAGCCTTGTTAGTACCTAACTGAAAACAAAGGAGCTTTCAGCATGAAAATAGACTAACAAGCCACCTTGTTAATGCCAGTTTGTTTCTATATTAAAACTTAGAAGAACGGCTCCGTGTTGGCTATGAGCCAATTAGTTATGGGGTTGTGTGACTGCGTATGCTTTGGAGTTGAGCTTTGACCTATATAATCATTCAATTTGAAATGTAATTCGATTGTTAGAGATAGAGAGATTGTGTTTAATTGTGTAGTTGATTTAAAAAGATTTTACATGCATTTTCGGCATGTGGCAAAGTTGCGGCTGTTTTTGTAGGCTGGCAATAGGTTGCATTTGAATTTGGTACATAGATACCTACTATTCATAACAATTAATGATTATTTTGCAAGGAAGTAGGTTTTAACACACAAGATATGGTTTTACTTAAACGGTTCAGTATCTAGTTATTTTGAATATCGAGTTTATTTTCAATATTTTGTATTGTGTTTTCATGGGAAATTATAATGAAAGCATGGTGCTGGTTTTATTCAATTTATTTTAAAGTTATACATAAAAAAACTTGGTACAGGTAAGGTAAGCAAGCAGGAAAAAAAGCCACTGACCCTGATTGTAAATGAGCAGAAAACATTATAATAATAAAGTATCATTTTAAAATAACTTCATTGTCAGCCAAACAATTAACACAATCTATTATTAAATAATAAATATATATAATCATCATTTTCTTGCCCTTGTGCCATTCTAGTTGGGGTCAGCCCAACACGTTTTCTTTCCATTCCTGTCAGACGTCACGGCATCATTTACTCTTTTCTCCTTCATATCATTCCTTCCGTGACGTCTGATAGGGGAGAATGGAAGAAGAAACGTGTTGCGCCGACCCCAAATAGAATGAGACAAAGGCAAGAAAATGATGACGATGATCATTCCTTATATATATATTATTGTGTACCACACCATAAATATAATATATAATATATCACCATAATATATATTTATGGTATGTATATGTCGTAGGATAATTTGATACTTCGAATCTTCGCGGAAATCCTAGGGGTTTTGCGAAAACGCGGATAATTAGACATAGGCGAAAAATTATCAAATCTTACTGGACAAAGTCAGGATTTTTGCGAAAATACAAGATTCGAAGTATCAAATTATCCTACGACATATATATCACAAACCATAAATATTTTTAGACTAGTTCGCAATTTGTTCAGTAGTTCTTAGTCTCTGTAGTTAAATCGATCCCCACGGATTTGTACTCGTGCGCAACTCTATCTAAATCGTAGATAATCGCCAGTCTTAGCTAATACACCTTATTTCATACACATCACAAGCCTAATAACATTATTATCTATGTATTTGTACGCAAAACCCATAACCACTTCATTCTATAACCGTTTCTGAAGCAGATTATGTGCATCTTGTATGATGAAATTCTGTGGGTATTTCGATATGTTTTGTTTAACATTTTCTACAGCTATGTAGATAGGCACTGTAGCGTTTCTTTGTAGTTTTTAATACCTATTTTCAGAAAGAACGTTATTTGTATCAGCACGTATTTTTTAATCGTTATCATGGTACGCATCGGTACTAAACATTACCCAGTTACTTTAAAATAAAATTGATGTGGTTTCATTTTCATTAAATAAGTAGTTGTTAAATTCTTAAGCAACATGTATGACGCCTGAAATGCTGCCTTTGTTGTATCTCAAATGAGTTCCTTTTATTTTTTATTAATACTTACTTCCTTTTATTTATTTATACTTACTTATAGCTACTTTCTTTTTCAAACCTGTATTATAGTATCTATTCATGTTTTTGCAAAATAAATATATATTTATATCTTAGCTTTCAACATAAATATCATAAATATTTATACACCTAAAGTTCAGGAAATACCTAAATTGAACACAAAAACTCATCTTCTATATTTAATTTTAACCCTACCTCCACACTAGTAAGTTTCTATGACCTATTTAAAAGCAAAAGTTACAACAAAATTAGCTTCAAACCAATTTGTGATTCCGAAAATACTACATTTTCTTTTACTACGTGCCGGAAGTGAACGAATGGTATGATGGTCTTTCCTTCCCTTCTGATATTCGTATTGGCAGTTATCCAATTTGGCACGATGCTTCGATCGAAGCTACTCGGATGATACTTCGTCATACCTTGTGTATCAAAAGATATTTTGTGTGAAGTATTTGTTTACTTAGAGTTGCATTGGATAGGACAAATGTAAGAAAGAGGCAACTTTAAAATAATTTTGTTATAAATTATGTTGCGTCTTAGTCGGTGAATGACGTTAGACTTAACTTTTAATTATGACATTACACACAATTTATATACAGATCCCGCTTTAACGCTTAGGTTTAAATATAAGTAGTAAAGTGTAGTGCAATTGTAGACTAGTAATAAGAATAAGTATTGAGTTTTTATGTAAGTTACAACTTAATGTAGGCGTTTTAAAAAGTAAACCAGTTAAGTAACATTGAACTTAACCCACTCACCTTCGAAATAATAAAACTAACTCCCAAATGGGTTCTGAATGTTAAAATGCTTGACCATCGTTCCACGAATACACAAACAGACTTATATAAGACTGGTACATAAACTGAATATAATTTAGTTTAAATTCTTCAAACGTAACGCATATCAAAATTAGTTCAGTGGACTTTGTGATTCGTTTTACAAATATACAGATGTTTGGACAAACATTTTGGTTTGAATTTATTATTTACACTTCGGGGACGCCAATTAGTCAACTATAAATTAAAAGAGACGCCGCGAACGTAGTAAATAACTGTTTATATTTCCGTTTATATAACGTTGTAGGTATATAAAATTGGCTCCCGACTTCGTCTTAGCATATTTTATTCCCTGGTTTTTATACCAAGTTTAATTATAAATGTGATTTAGTTAAGATTGCTAGAAGCGGGTCTCATCCGATCTTATTTTGATGTTGTTGTATAAAAACTTGATCCCGGACTATTAAAAGATCGTGTATTGCCGGGATAAAGTTTAAATGAATATAAGTAAGATAAGAAGGTAGATAAATGTTATTGGTCAATGCACGGAAAATAGAAAATATCTGCATAAGAGGGAGTTTTATGATCTTACGTAAATTAGTTTTAAAAGCTTATCCAGATACTTGATACTTCATAAGTATTTAATTATCAAACACAATGTGAACCTACCACCTGTTCCAATAATTAAAAAAGATATAAAAAGTTTGGAGTCAAAGCGGCCATATTGGATTTCCAAAATCGCTGCAGCCGTTTGTCATAGATTTGACACCTAAACGAATTCTTTGTTACACCTTCAAAATCGATCCAACCAGGTATTATAATTATTAATTTTTTGCTGAATCCCATTCAATAAAAACTATTCGAAAAAGATGATTTCATTTAATTTTGTTTAAAACGAGTCAACGTTTTGCACCTGTCGGCTCAATATTATTAAGTGTGCAGCCAAAACTGTCATAAATTATTACTGTTTTTTTTTTCAATAAGGTAAAGTGCCCACCTACCTGCACCTACGTATACAAGTAGGTAGAGTATATAGACAAGAATCGAACAAAACACGTTACTTTATCTAAATGAACCTACACTAAAAGTCCCATATCAATTCATTTTGCGACAAAAACAAACATCTGGGATTCTACCACAAATCGTAATCAGCTAAATTGTAATTACAAGAGCGACACTAAAATTATATTTATGTAGGTAGCTTCCAAACCGCTATTGGGTATCACAAATTAGGCAGGTACCCGATCCGAGTATCGACTTACGTATAAACGACAAATTAAACCAGGTTCTCACCGAAATAAGGAAAATGTCGTGATCTCACGGACATGAGGGCAATCCTAATTTGTTCGAGGATCGATACCTAAAGGTTTAGTTACACAGTCGGCAACTTGGGTAGCGTTCAGTTAATTAAGTATAGTTTTATATATGGGTATACGACCACTATGTGTCTCCTTATGAGATGGACAAGAATGATCTTCCACGGCTTCTGAATAAAGCTGAGTGTTTATTCGGGTTTAGAAAAGGTAAAGGAATCCAAATAGCGCCCTGATAAATGGCAATAGGATCGGCTTATATCACGTGGGACCTAATATCGACATTCACGAACATTGTAAGATCCCCGTGAACCCCTCGGGTGTCACATTCGTAATGTCACGATGGCGGGTTGCTTACCCTTCGAAAACCCCTTATTTAGAGGTATTTTGGTTGCTTGAAAAACTTTTAAATACAATTTACTTCGAGAACTAGGGCCATTTTTTACAAATTTATTTTCTTGTCATTTTCTTATAAACATGGATTGTTACTTACCAGTATAGCTGGCTAACGCCATCAACAAGGTTTCTTAATATTTAAAGTATGAATAAGTTGGATTCAACACATATACGATTGAAAATAATTAGAAATGTTTTGCAGAATATTTTTTACTCCGTAAAAAATGAACGTGGAAACTTAAAGGAAAACGAAAAGAAGATTCCTCTGCAAATAAACGAAACAGGGGGACGAACACCATTTATTTTCTTAACAGAATTGAGCACAAATTCTAAGTGTGATTGAGCCCCAACAATTACACCAAAACTCTTAATTAGTCTTAGTACAGCCATGAATTGAAATTGGAGAAAATTCCTTTAAACATGCAAATTGATTAGAAAATGTCTATGTATGTGTTGCGCGTACGTTGTTAACAAACTTAAGTAATTATGCCACTTCTTTGCTTGCATACAACTTAATTCATTAGCCGTATTTAGTTCACCATATACATATATGTATCTACGTATAGATAGGAATTACTTTGCTCAATTTATTAGATACTGATAATATACTATCTGCAGAGTTGCAGGTCACGAATAAACGACTTCATTTATACAATTTATTACTGTTTACACTTAGGCCAGTAATAAACTCTCGAATTTATTAGTAAATAATATACCAGTAAACTTACGAATGAGGTGTTTAAATAGGCAATATAAAACATTAGTTCCAATGGGTTAAAGTATTTTAGATGGATGCATTAATAAAATGTATTCTAATTTATCTAGGTGTTCTTAGAGTTCCGCACCTCAAAAGGAAAAAGCGGAACCCTTATTGGATCACTTTGTTGTCCGCCTGTCTGTCTGTCAAGACCCCGGGAAAGAGTTGAAATTAAAACCATATACTAAAGTCTGTGGTCTCTTGGAGCTGTGAAAAAATTAACCCACTAAGTAAACGCAGTCAAAAGATATGTCGGCCGTTTATGTCGCAAGTTTGTACGAAACCCTCGCCGCGCGAGTCTGTCTCGCTCTTGGCCGGTTTTTTTTTTAATTTGTTTATTTAATAAAACGTATATCAAGAAGTAATGTTAATACAAATAAGTGACTATTCAGTACAAAGGTAAGTTAATGTCAATAGGTATTTTAATGAAAATAAGTAGGTACACTTTCTAGCTACACATAATGCTACAAAGAATGTAAATTCACAGTCAACCCTCACTCAGTACCATAACAATGTATCCTAGAAATCGACAACGAACGCGAATGGTAGTGAAATGTGTAATTTATACGACTGTCAATTGTGTCCCGCTTCCAATCACCAACCTTGAAACTCGCAGCCACAAACAAAATACACGACAACACGAACAAATAACATCGATTCTCACTACATTCCTAAAATGTCTTCCTCAACATAATTTTCGTGTTAACATTCCGCAAATCCTTGTTTATTTTCGATTCTTATTCTCTGCAGCAAAAGAATACCAAATATTGCTTAATAAATCATCGGATATTATATCCATTTGTTCTTTACAAGGAATCGGTATTATTGTAACATTTACCTCAAAATCCGATGGTTCGTCACGCTTCGTAGTCGTGATTACGTATTGAAATTCACTTATATTTACGTCTGGCTGCGTCTGCTTTACTTATCTTTCACGATAACGTCTCAGGGACACATTTGGTTATTTTAAAACTTTTTATGATAATCTAAAAACTTAACGTTGCTACACTTTTTGCACTGTAAGACACCAGTAATGTTCTGAGAATGACTGACAATATTCTATAACTTGCAACTTAGAAAAAAATTGGACATTCATCTTAACAAAAGTTGCGTAACAAGCCTTTGTTTCTACTATCAAAAAACACCTTACCCCGTCCTTCGGATGGGCTTTGTTCTATTTTTATAAAGAAACTGAAAGTGCATTGTTCGTTTTTGTTGGTGTTTTAGTGGGTTCCATAAAAATTTAGAGCATAAACAAAAAAAGCAAACTCTTCCGCGTTGCAACAATCGTTACTGGCAAGGTACACATCAGTTTGAAATTACAGGTGGTATAGTGAAGGTGGTCATTCCTCATTGTGATAATGTGTTTCTTTGTCTAAGAAAGCCTTTTTAATTGCTTTCTTTTATACGATCATTGATTTATTACTGCGGTCAGTGAGAGTGGTACAATACGAGGTGAAGTACAACCTTTAAATCACAATTTCTTTTCTACAATTTTCTTTGGTGTCGTTTTTACAACCCTTCAAATGCCAGTCGTAGAAATGTTGTAGATGATTATGCATGTAAAAATATTTTATAGTAAACTAGCTGTCTTACGCGGTTTCCCTCGGGTCTTTGTTTACTGCCCCGCTCCTGTACGTAGTAGGTTGACGTTATATAGCTAAGCTACTCAGTAATAATGTAGCTTTTTAATGGCAAAATATTTTTTGAAATCGGTTCAGTAGTTTTTGAGTTTATTCATTACATACATAAACGCAATTTATGTTTCCTCTTTATAATATTATTATTATAAGTGTAGATAATGTAATGTTCGCATCGCGTCATCATCAAATACGCCTATTGGCGTAGGTTCAAAGAAACAATGCCATACTTATAACCGTGGCAACAATTGTCTCCGCAATTGCAATTGTGATTTCCAGATGTGCTCTATTTAACCGTGATTGTCCGTAACAAACAGTACATTGTTTTGATCGTTTTTCAAATAGGTTGTTTATCTTGAAATAAGTACACAATGGGCGCTCATATTAGCCTGAAAATAAAGCTCAAAATGCTGAACAAGATTTACGTGATTGTATTGCGAATTTCCAACATTATCTCTGCCGTGTGTTACATAAAATTTGGAATAAGAGCTTAGCATCACCCAAAATCCCTAAAAAAATACATACCAATAACAGAAAATGGTTCGATTGTGCGAAAACTGAACAAGCGATAAGGCGCGAACGTGCCCCGCTCGTGCCGCCAGAGACAATCGCTGTAACGACCCGTAATTTTATATCGACGTGCACAATTTACCGTGGCATTATGCCCCAATGTTTGTGCCATACCAAAGCACACACATTTGCCTCGTATTTGCCCTGTCTGTACAATATTTGTGGAACGTGCTAACCGTTGTGTCAAACATCACATATCTAGGCGTGACACGTAGCGACAAACATTTTCAGTTATTACACATGTTCTACTGTTATCTCGTTGGCTTTTCTTTTTTGGTGCAATAAAGCGTTGATTACAACAAGACGGCGGCAATTGGTCACGAAATAGGACTGTGGGGGTGCCGATAAGGCAATTGACGCAGTTACTTGCTGGTAAATACAACGCGTGTTAGGAACGTTTTAATGATAGCTATGTTTATTACTCCACGCTATAAACACAAAGATATACATATCATAGCATATTCAAAATACCACTAAATCGATCCGAGTTAATTTAATTTTATGGTTAAATAATGAGAAGTCGTAAAATGGAAATGGAAGGTACCTGCCTACATCAAATAGATAGACGAGCGTTTAAAATTTTCTATATTTGGAAAACATATCTACCTACGTCAGATACTTGACAAAAATTGTTTCTTAACTGACGTAAAAAAAAACAACAATTTTGTTAATCCTTGCTCTCGCACCTTTTTTATTCTTCGCAAACGTACAGATTCAGGTTTGTTCCAAAGAGTTTTATTACAAAAGAAGTTAATATTATGAAATTTGTTTAATCCTCGTTTCGTGAAATGGCCACATTACCAAAACAGTTGAAGCAGAAAAGAAGTTTCGCAAAGAGGAAACTTCGACGCGAGTCCGTTAGTTAATGCAAGGAGATGCAAATGGACTCTCTCAAAATTGGACGGGGATTCAAAGTTTTACCTACAGAATTCACTGATCTGTGTACTGAGACACAAAATAGTACAACAAAGATAAAAACTTCAAACAATTGTGGTCCGTTTTGCCTTAGAATTGAAGTGGTATTTACCTTGAAGTTTGTTTCTTGTTGAGTCATTTTTTCGCAATAAAAGTCTTGTAAAATATGACAGTATTTGCGGGTTTGACATGCACGGCAGCGTTCGAGTATTCACGATCCAACCGCTGATCTTAGGTAGGATTTGTGATAATAGGTATGCGAAATGGATATGAAGCCAAGATTACGTATTCCCGTTTCCCCGGAACAGTTTTGACGTTAAGTATTGAAGTTTTGATAACGCAGTTAAGCCCTCGAACGTGACTAATCCAGATATGAGACGAAGTTTATAAACAATCTAATTTCACAGATCGAGACTAAGGCAGCTGGCTTGTAAAAGTTGATGTTCGATAGACAAAATTAGATCGTCTTATTCAAGACCTTTTTTTTGAACAGATTTTTTAAAATAATATCATCAAACATGTTGTTGAACTTTGTTTCATAACTAGTCACAATATAATATGCAACTGTGAATTAAACAGTTTCAAAATTCTGAATAATTTACTCCATTTCTAACTTCGTGTTATCTTAGCGTGCATTGATATTCTGTTGAAACTTGAAATGCTTAAATTAAACTAAACTAAATTCAATACTATAAGACCTTAGAATTGTGATACTAAAACAACGCAAATAGTGGATAGACTCGCATGTAAGCGGTCCGCTTCCAAGCCTCTCAGCCATAAAACGTATGATAGATGTTGACATCGACAAGCCCTCGCGTGTTGCCAGTACCGTTCCGTCCCCACTCCCAAGGGCTGAGCCGGGCCACGAGACGACCAACGATACCAGACCCTCTACCCCTCGCGCACGCCTTTGACCTACAGATCTTGAAAAGGCAAAAAGGGCAACTCACGAGGTCTCTCCAATTTGGACGATTGTATCTGACTATCGAATTAGGGTTCGGTGCACTCCGCACCATATTTAAAAATCGAATACCGATGGAACATGATTTAAAAATGGCCGACGGTTTTTGAACTTTTTTTGTGAGATTTTGAATTTAAGCTGTGATTTCACGGCCCCACATCATATCATGTTTCAATTTAGTTTTAATTTCTTCAAATAGGGGATCGGAAATGAAAAGTGGAATTTAAGAGCCATTACGAATCGGTCCTTTTAAAATCTACTCTCCATATTCTAATAACTTTATAATATCCTCTGTAAATAAGTTGGACTTATTAGGGAAGAAATCGCAACACACGATTATCTTGCATTTAAATGCATTGCGAAATTGAAATTCCGTTAAAATGTTCTCAGCGTGAAACGAAAATGATGAGATAGCATCTTACAAGCTTGTTTCAGGGCCACCTGCCTGACACGTGAACATACAAACGTTTACTTTATGTAAGGTTTAGTCCGAAGATCGCGAATAAATTCACAGTTTTTATATTACGTATCGAATTAACGCATCGACATACGTGTCGTAAACACACGAAAGCAACGACATCGTTTTATTTTCTCGGATAAATAAGGTTATATACATGTTACAAACAATTTTAATTAAAATATATGGTTGTGTGAATGTCCAATGTTATTGTAGCCGGGGTAATTTTTTTTATCAAGCGAACTGATTTATGTTTGAATAAAATAATTTAGTTACAAAGCAACTGTGATAAAAAAACGTATTAATGAGTGTAAAACTGATTGATGTTGACCAACAAGGATTTTATGGCTTAAGTAATTTATTTACGATTAAATCAAAGAATGGGTATAAAAACCTTTAAAAAAATATTATAGTTAAGGTAATCTTGTTTCATTGAGACCAATAATATCTACTCAGTGACATTGTAATGTTCCAAAGACTGGTAATAGAATAATTCAACTGGAATATACGTAGGTAGTGTTATATAAGGTATTTCCTCCCCTATTTGGGGCTCGTAGACCCGACTTATAATCGGGACGAAAGGCCGGATAACGCGGGAAAGCATTCGAATCGATTTTCTGTGCACACATGCTGATGTTACGTGCCAACTTACACTATACGATTCGAGTAATAAGTACGAGAATCGAGTAAGTTATGCACGAAATATGAGAAGCTCTTTTCTTAACTCGTTGAGAACCTTTGAATATTCAAATGTTTTTAAGGCAGTGCCTGGGAATGAGTTTCGACAGCGTTAATTAGATATCTTATAAAGAGGTTTCATATTTACCTTTGAATTTACTTAGAAAGTCAAGCTTGTTTTTGCAAGCTTAAAAGTGCATGAGTTTTTCGCCAAAACCCATTTTGTCTGAAAGCTTTTCTAAAGAAGTAATTAAGTATCTAAATAAGGAGGTACTAGAATGAAGAAATCTACATACAAGATTCCCATCTATATAAAACAAGTAATAAACTATCTAATGTAAATATATAATCTACACACTACTTAACAACTTATCAAAGGGCTTCTCTTCATTTCTCCTTTGAAATATGAATTTAATCTTTTAATTTAGAAAGCTACTTTCGACGCCGATGTTTTCCCAGTCATTTTTAGATACATACCGAAATTCATTAACTGGGGATTGATTTAATCTCGTCCGACGGCCAAGTGGAGTCTCAAGAGGCCCAAATTAATTTTAAGAACATTCTACCATAATACCGCTTAAAGTTTGCGTTCCTGAAAATTAAACGTAAAGAATTTTCAGCTTTAGTGTGAGGAGACAGGAGATGGTGTTGAATTTTTGGGGTGCAGAAGATATATATGTATAGGTGCCAAGATCAAGTATCCTACTGTGGGCAGGCAACAGATGCCCCGAACGGGTCTGTGAGCGTTATCAAAACGTTCCGATGCTGAAATAATTGTTGACTAATTATTTTGTTAATACACCCAGTAATTGACGCTCGGATACGTTGATGGCGTTTGGGACTCCAATCTAATTTGTTCAGTAGCTGTTTGTTAAATTAACTCCTTCTATTAGGTATACATCTGTTAATAATGGTATTAAGGACAATAATTAAATTTAGTTAATTTGTTGCTTTCCGTATTGTGTTTGTTTTGAAACAATCGAAGTGCGTGCATTCCATTGTTACATCAAAAACATTCCAATTTAATATCTTGATCAAATTATAATTGGCTACTAGAGATTCTAGTTACTTACATTTAAAACTACCAACATAAAAGTTCACAGTGCCTTCATAAGCCACAAAAAAACAGAGCCGAGGTACTTAACAACAGTCAGAACGAGTTAGAGACATTCCAACAAAAGGTTATCTCACTAAAGTGTTGGTCCCTCAAATGCTAAGCGTGTAGTTTGGACAATTTCCTCTAAAGTTCAACGCTTTGACCGACGTTTTGCGTACTTTAGTTAGATAGGTACTGTAACAACGCGGGCCCCTTCCCTGTTGCGGAATAAAGCCGTTTTATACGGAATAGTAGACAAAAGGACGCAAAGTTATAAGCTTTAGCTTTTATGGAAAGTTTAAAACGGCGCAAACTTTTTTTTTTCTTTAATTAGCTTGATTTTTCTTACTCCTGGACAAAGACTGACATTTATTTTTTACTGATTGGAAATCATCAAATTACTTACCCTCTAGAGCAGGATGGAGTTTGAGACTTTGACTGACTAAAACCCACCCATGTTTCTTCTTTTGCCCTTTAGGTTTTAGGGTCGCGGTATCTTTTTCGAACAATCCGCAACCCCGGCATGATGACCTCCCCTATTGCTTTAATATTTCGCGATGTTTGCGCCTCTTACCGCCAATGAACGCAAAGCTTATCATTTTAGAAATATTTTACATATTATCTGGAAGAATATTCAAGTTTTCAAAGCACTTTCATGTTACTTGAAGTGAGGTATCTAGTTCGTATGTAAAAAGGTCATATCGATAACGTTTAATCAATCACATGTTTTTTTATCAAACCATTCTAAATGCAGTCTATATAATATGCAGTCAATATGCAGTCAATAAGATAATGCAATGTGGTTAACATTGCATTATCTTATCTATCTTAATGTCTGAGAAACTTTTCTAAGAGTCAATAATGTCAGAGATGTCAGTCAGTACCTATCAATTTTTGATAATAATGCAAATGTAATGACTTGAAATCCAAAAAGACACATTAGGAAACCGGATCTAAAATCACTGTTTTTACATACGAATTCAAATGAAAGTTAAATCAGCTATTTCATAATATTTTCAAGAATAAAAAACTTTTGAAATCAATCTCCGAACGCTACTTCGCTATTGCGCTTTACTTTCGCAAAATCGCCAGCCGTTCATAGCTTACACACCTCATAACAAACTGGAAAGCCACTCAGACTTGTTTAGCGGTTCCACGTCTAAGGGTTGAAATTCGTAAGGGTTCTCATGCTGACGCAGCCGCCCGTGCCGTCTGGACGCACTTAATACCCGCCACATTCTGTGTGGATGGGGCTTTACGTCCGGGGTATAATATATACTTCATAAAGACTGTTGTTTAAGTTCCAGACAAATGTTTAACTTTTTAGCTACGGGCAGAACAATTTGAAGAATTCCCTTGTTTTGTGTTCATTTCTTTGAGTGCAATTCTTGTAAAGGTTTTATAAACAGTTTTTTATTTGCTTAATCTTGCCAGCTACTTAAGTCGGACCGTTTGTTTTCTTAGTAATAATGGATTTATATAATGTTCAACTGGTTTTCTCAAAAAACTCTGAAAATATTTTGTTCAGGGCACGTATTATACTCGCTCGCGTATTGGCGAAGATTCAATGTGAGTTTTAATCAAAGGAATCAGGTGTCCGTGGATCAAGTCTCGAAATGGAGTTGAATTTAAAATTGCTTAATCATGAGAACTCAGCTCTTCCCAAAAATACGTTAGGATTTTCGAATTCCCAGCTCAAATTTTGTTGGGAATTATGTAATCTCTTTTAAGATTCTAATTTTAAGTTACTGAAATGAGGCGTCCTACGATTACCTCGAATATATTAGCCACTATTTTTGACTTACGGGGCTTCGGAATTAAAACGTCAATAACTTGGACCTACGTATAAATATATGTGGGTAGGTATAGACAGGTTCTCACCCACTCCCGTATAAAAAACACATTCTCGTTTCTCGTTTCTATGGAGGCTCTTTTTAATCTTTTATGCTTATTATATACGCAATTATCTTTACAATAATTTATGGGCCAATCGTTGTGGAACATTTTCATAGTTGAAAAATCGTTGTATCAATTTTAGCGGTGCAGCTAAAGATTAAATCATTAGTTTGATGTTTTAATTTGAGGTTTCTGGTAAAATATTGCTGTTTTCTGATCCATTTAATTTTGATGAGGCTTTGTCTGGCAATATTAAAGTAAATGCAGGTAACTTTAACCGAGCAAAAGTTAGAATATGTATGTGATAGGTGATCGCCGACTCTATTCTTGCGGTAGCTAAGATCAAAATAGTCCGAGTGCATGAATAAACATTAATTTCTTTACTCACCTCTTATTAGAACTGCATAAAACACGTCATCGATACCTACTCACTCATATGCAAGACATTTTATACAGGTAACAAAATATACGAATAATAAAATATTAATAATTGACCACATATCCCGCTGAAAATTATTTATGGAAGGTTATCCGCCCACACAGCGGGTGTCAAAGTCGAAATTTACGCAAAATATTATATTCCTGTACCTACTTAAATACATAAAGTAAAGAGTTGATGGTTCCCACGTAATTCGAGATACAAGACAAGATCGAGAAAAAGGTTGAATGCAAATAATGTTACATTTAAATTGAACATAATGTGGTGGTTGAATGTTTTGCGTTAAGTTTTAATTTCCCGGAATTGCATTTAGAATTGCTGTGTGAACAAGTGCCTAACTGTTTGTACAGAGTCTTAACGATTTTTGTCCATATTGGATATAGTATGCATTATCAGATTATTATTTTTTAAATAATTGACGATTAATTGTTGTCTACGAAAAGCGTAGCAATGGCAATAGTATGGCGTAGCAGTTGCTACGTGCTACGGAATGATATTATAGTTGATATTAATACTTTTTGCACCAACACTTTTGCGAATTTGGATAAATAAACGTTATCTTTAGATCATATTAGAGATGTACCGAGTAGGCAATAACACGTAAGTACCAAACACCAACGAGCCAAGTTAAAATGGTAACTTCATTTGAATAATTTTAGGTACCTTTGGGTATCTAAATATGTAAAGGTCGGTAGGCAAAGAAAGGGCGAAGCACTGATTTAAGGTAATCAATAACGTAATTTATGCTCTATCAGCGTTGATTACAATCTCGTGATTAAAACATTCTCAAATAAGTTAAATATTTATGCAAATTTTAATTAAAACATCATCAATTTACATGTTGATTGCTCGACAACCCGCCGTGAGACGAATATTACTTTACAGTTACAAGTAAGAATAATAAATTGTTCAATACATGTAAGTACTCAGTTGGCATATAACAAGTAAATAGAGTTTATTATTTTGCATACTCGTTCTAGCTCGTTAATTAAGAATCTTTATTAAGGACTAGTGGAGTACTAGACATGAAATTGGATCATAATTGGAATTTATGGTGGAACGTAAAATATTATTATCTGCTTGAGTATCATCCCTTGGATTAAGATAATACCTACAAGGTGCTAACTAACATTTATATAGGCACTGACCAACTTAATAGCTACGCCTTTCCAAGCAACTATTTATATTTGAGTACTTTTCTTAAATACATAGTTAAGTAATTACTATCACAATGAAGGCGCCATCGTTTTCTGTCTCAACTAGATCACCAATTTTTGTTATGAATATCGATCCAATCTTTTTTTCCGTCGCGATATATCATGACATTTCGTATATTGTCGGCGGCAACGGCGGCTCAAATGATATGCTTTGAATGTATGATGCCGCGCACCCGGCTTTCCATACATTTGCATCCCATTTCCCGCGCCACGGTACCCTCCAATTTTCTTAATTCCCAAGAACAAAGAACAAAATAAATTAAACAAACTAAATACAAACAGATCACGTCCTTCACTAAATGCATTTCGAAAACGATAACGTAAATCGAACGGCGAACGTCTCCGGTACCATCAAAATGTCGTCTCGTTTGGAGGACTCGTTCCTAGAATCGATATCATTTTCGAATATCGAATCGAGATTTAGTAAATTTGGAAATTCGCATGCAGATCTTTAGCTTGGTGCAGCGTAGGACCTGTGGTAATCAAGAAATACTGTGTACCCTTGGGTAAGGGAGTTTTACCCCACTTCGCCCCTCGTCGGGGAGAAAGGGGACGTCGGCGCGTTGTTTGTTTGTTTCAGAATGCCTCGGGAAGCGAAACTTGTGTGAGAAGGTTAATTTGGTGGGTAGATAAGTCGGTAGGTAGATATTGTTTTTATGTAGCTTAGTTAAGGAAGTTTGTCCCCTTCCTTCGTTATGTTTTCGTTCATTTTTTATATCGCGCTTTGCGTGAACTTTTACATTATGTACAGACTTTTAGCTTTGTTACCGCTCGTTTGTTTACGGATTCTTGTAAACAAACTACACATAAAAAATATGATTATATATACCCTGTACATAATGTATATTTTTAAGGAATAACAAAAAAAATGATCACACTTTATGATAGCAACTCAAAAATCCAAAAACCAATCCTATTATTATTCAGCAATAAGTTCAATTTTACAATTCCACTTACTCGGTAAGAAGGTTTACCTTACTTACACTTTCCCATTTAGTAACACTAGGTTAGAAAATATATGTGACAGATACATCATTACTTCAATACATCACAGATAAGGTAAATAGATACAAAAGTTTAGGTCCATTTACAGATAACTTTCCACGTTTAAAAAGTACAACTTCGACGCTTTTTCGTTTCCAAAAGATAATGTTTTAAGTAAAGTTCCTCGGAAAAAGCTTAAGTTATAACTTAAAACAGCACTTAATGCGTGTTGAGGCACCATTAGTTTGTATCAATGACAGCTTTGTTTTATTTTATCGGTACACTAGCTTCTGCTTTGGGGTTGCCTGTAAGTGCACGAAACTTGTAGACTTTTAAAGAACTCCCGGATTTCAACACGAAATATTTTTATAACTAAAAAAAAACACAACGTTATCATAAAAAATTGCAGCCAATTGTGAATCGGACTCAGAATTTAATAACAATATTTAAAGGATCATTAATAATAATGTACCAATTTACACATAACTTTCACGGTTAGTATGAAAAAACTCATTCTAAAAAACCGAAATATCCAATCTTATTCAAAATAATTTCCGGTAAAAAATATTTTTACGTTTTACGAACGCACACTTTTTTGTAAGTCACGGTAACCTTTTCTTACATTAAACATACGGACGGATAGGATAAATCTGTAATAGTTCCCTTTTTGCCATATCACCCGTTTCAGCTCAGCAATTCCCAAGCAAGAAATGCACATACCTACTGACAAACATTTAACTCATTGCATGTACAGAGAAATGTGGATAACATTGTGATAGAAGGGCAAACATCGACGGCGCCGGTTCGCTATCTAATTGAAATATGTATTTGGAAGTGTTATCGGGAGCCGTTGAATGTTAAGTTTATTTTGTAAAACGTAAATAGCATTTGCGTAGGTAGGACCTACGTACAGTGTTATATGGAGCGGTAAGAGTTTTATATAGAATGTACTTGAGTATTGAGGTATAGGTATTGGTGTAAGTGGATGTATTTTTGTATTGACTTGTAGGTAGGTACAGTGTATTGTGAAAAGTGGTATCCACCTAACAAAGTATATTTGAAAAAGTTAAAAATTTGTATAGAAATAAATAAAGGACCTAATAATGCTTTTGAATTTGAAAATTGAAATTAAAACTTGAATCAGTGACTAATAATACTGATATAATATATTATGTAGATACAATAAATAAGTTGTTCTTTTTTTAAATTGAAACTATTATTGTTAATGGCAATAAGTAGGACAGGAAGATTTAAAATTAAAAGAGAAGGCACCTTACACATTTTTTTTAACTTGTTATTTAAAAAGTATGACATAAATAGAATCGTATCTCGATACCTAAAAATACCCTTACGGATCGGACAGGGTTATAAGAGTTGCGTACCTACCCGAAGGGTTAAACGAAACCCTATTACTAAAACTTCGCTGTGCGTCTGTCTGTCCGTCTCTTACCAGGTTGTATCTCATAAACCGTGATAGATTGACAGTTGAAATTTTTACAAATGATGTATTTTTGTTGCCGCTATAACAACAAATACTAAAAAATGACATAAAATATATATTTAAGTGGGCTCACACAACAATCATGTATTTTTTACCGTTTTTTAAAGATGGTACGGAACCGAACTTGACCGGTTCTGTTTATATAATATATGACAATATGTATGTTTATATGTATATGACAATGATAGTAATTATTATTAAGTGACTTGGCATGATTTATTTTTCTAAAATAGTGTAAAGTCCATAATTAAGCTCATGTACTACAAAAGGAATTTTTAATGAGAGGGGAATCTTATGATAAGGCTTTTTTAATTAACATAGCGTTGGTATGCCTCATTAATTTTCATTTTGGGAGATAAAGGATTCATTCGAATGTTTTAAGTGCTTTGTTAAATCAAATTAAAGATTTAGTATCGATTAAATTATTTAAAAGCATTATATATCTTTAATACACCATGTATTTATGTAGTTTTCAATAAAATAATAATGTTCAAGATATATACATCCGCTTGAATCCAGTCAAATAGTTTCCTAATCTCAATCATATACATAAACAGTTGACTTGTTTGTGACAGATACATAATATAAATCGTGATTTGAACCTATTTACTATACGCACGTGCCCCAAAGCGCTATTAACAAACTACTGATTGTAGATAACCTGTGTTTAGCGACAAACTTAAGTTTGCATTTAGTCCAAACAATATTTATCTGATTTTTCGTATAGCTAGACGAGCTTAGGTATTTCAAGAGCGGCAAAAATAAGTTGGTTACAGTATGTATTGACACGTTCAATCAGCGCTACTAGAGGGTGTTGGCGAAGTGGTTTTTTCCACTTGAATGGTTGTTCATAATGCGTGTATGTTAATGGGTATGATTTTTATCATTATATACGTTCTTTTTGTGGCCTTTTTATGTCATAGAAGCAGCTGACGCCCGCATTGTATATACAGCAAATGTTTTGTCAGTTACCGATATGAGAAAAATGTTTCATTATCATTCAACAAATTTTCTATGAATATTTTTAATTTAAAACAGACTCATACAGAAATCCTCTCTAATTACGTTCCTCGCCCCATTTCTCATTACATCTAAATGCCTATGGTGCGATAATTCAAGCCTAATGGCCCGAAATGATTTTATACGGGAAGCTCTGTGTCGCGGAATCAACGCCCTCTGCACATTTCCTTTATCAAGCTCTGAATTATTTTCCACGAGGTGCACAAAACATTATCGACCACACAAGGGGCCATGTTTACCAACAAATAAGGGGGTTAGATCCCGCGCATGCGCGAGCCGACGGCGGCGGTGAGCGTCGCTATAAATATGGCGACTGAACGCCCGCCCTTCCTCCGTTATGCAACACTGTTTGATCTAGAAACATCCCAATAAATCTTCCTGATCATTAGGAAAAGTTTTTAATAAAAATAACAAGCCATTAATACAATTTATAGAGCCGACGCTGGGGCCGCCATTTTGAAATAGAACCCCGCTTATAAGCGGTCTTACTGGAACGACGTTATTTTTTTCTTGACATGATTTTTTAGACTTATAAACATCTAGGAAACAAAATTAGATTTTACAAGTATTCCAATAAGCAGTAGAAAAGTACTGATGTTATACAATTATTATAACAGCGTAAAAAACAATAGACCGAAATGCTACACGGAAGTCTGTAGAAACGAAATTCTGCACCTTCAGTCAAGAACATAAAATTGCATTTCCTTATCTTTGTATAAGATAAACTTAATATTTTAAAACTGTCCCAAATTTATTTTGACTTTGCTTTACAGATAAATAACAAGCACTGAGATAAGCTTCGACCAAATACCATGTATGAGAATGAGTATTCAAATTTATTCAGACCGAATTCTTGTTGGAGTGCTCATTCGATACTTGCAATTTGCATTTTTTTGGCAAGAAACATGCTAAATATTGATAGTTTTTCTGTCAGAAAATTAAAATAAACAGAATATGTAAGGGCGGGTATAGTTGGCGGGAAAGAAAGGAAGGAAGCCATTACGCGGAGCCTAACGCCATCTATCCAAAATCCTCGGAGGCTTTTCCAAACTACACCGAATGCTGCGGGACGTAGCGGAATATTTTCGTAGCACTGTTTTTCTTGGCGAATTATTTTGTTCAGTAGGCGTCAGATTGCGTGCAAAGCATATTTTTTGACAGATTTATCTCTAAAATATTGTTATTCATCTTGCCAAAGTGGTTTCGCAAGATGCTATTAGTTGTTATTCTTGAATGAAAGATTTTGTACTTTCTGAAAATTTACATTCAGGCGAACTTAAATGAAATACAGTGTCACAATTAATGTGGATAACAATTTATATTTCAGTGAAAACAAAAAAAAAGTTGTTGTTCGCTGAAAATAATTGAGCATGAAATTAATTGACTGTCAAACATAAACTTTTCGGTATAATAACGAAATTTCGAATAATTTATGAAGATTCTTTATGTCAGGTTTGTCTGCGATGACGTCTTAATTGCAATCGTGTGCTCCAACAAAATTATTTAATGACACGATTTCTTATTAATTTAGGTAGACGAAAGAAATTAATCATTTTAAATAAAACATGTTATTTTTGAAGTGAAGTAGGTCCTATAAGGTCTAAAAAAAAGCCGAATTTTCCAAAATCAAAGCAACGTCCCGCAGCATTTAATCGAAACCAGTTTCCCCGGCAAAGCCTTTCGAAGGACGCGCAAGCCTACTTTCTATCTATCTCTTTTTCCCAATACCCGATCGCTTCAAGCAGGAGCGAGATAGCAATCATTACTTGAACCGCTTGTGTGGCCTTTAACTTCCTACAGATTAATGAGTTTTTATATTATTACATAGAGAGACCTACTGAATATGTATAGGAGGAATAGGCCGAGGTTCTTAATTAGGTAATTAACTCTTTGATAGCAGGCTGCCCTATCTGTCATATGTATCATACATAATAGGTAGTGTGCATGTGAAATAACCTGACATATGGAGAATTTATTAGTTTTATTCATTTTATCGCAGTTCCACTGGCGTGGAATTAAATTGGTGTTCAGTTCCGTGGTGCCATTACACTTGTGTTACCGAAAATTATGACACACTTTGATCTAAGATACCTTACAATTTATAACTATCTACGTAGTTAGTGGTATATAAAGGGAAAGAAATTATTTAACGAATGGAATATGATAATTATGTAACGTTGTGAAAGTTCGTTAATTTGAGTCTATATTTAACACATTGCATTTTTGTTGCTTTAATTGTTTAAATGGAGGCTGAAAGAAAAAGGTCAGAGCTTCCTAAATATATACTTTATATTTAGGAAGCTCTGAAATTGTGATTCAAGATTTCTAGCTACTGTTTCTATTTACCTTTTGTTTTGGTCTCGGGTCCAAATTGTAGGTGCCACTCTGATATTTCCCATGAGTGACCTAAGAGGGGTATAAGGGGTTATCGCACTGTGTATGGGCAGCATGCTCCCAGGGGACCTACGTTGCGCAATTCTTGAAGGAATTTATACTTATTGAGCAATGGATTTAGGAACGGGTTGGACTTTATTTTTTCTAGGGTTTGGCTAAATATTACTGGACATTCAGGAGAATTGGTCACACTGGCAAGGGGAACAATGTGACATCAAAGATTTTTTTAAAATGTTATGTGAGTTTTAAAACTTAGGTTCCGATTGTTTTATCGGTGAGTTTTCTGATATAAATTTCTTTTGATACTAGAAATTATCCCGGGAAAATTTAAAAATTCCCACGGGAAATCTAGACAGTCCTCAAAAAGGACCGCGGGACGATCGATTCCTCCGAATCATTACTAACGGATACGAGACCGGTTCAATTTTGGATCGTAGGTCTCTTTCTATCATCATAACAAATGATAAGGATGGATGTCGATTCGAAACGGTGCTTAATTTCCGCCTGCGGTGAGGCGTAATCAATGAGAATTTTATTATAAAACCCGCTTTGTTCGATGTGGGCGGTAAGCGCGGTCCACATACTCTAATGCCTATCACCGCGTTTGGATCTTGACTAATGCCTTCCCGTTGCTTCGGTTACATCACACGGAGAAGAAAATTTTCGGACGTTGCTTTTGGGGTAGTTGGAATTTTCATCTTAATGTGGCGCGTTAAGGTTGAATTTTCATTGCAATTTTCATTATATACCCAGACTTCACTTTGCGGTCACAACTATTATGTAGGTAGATATTTCCAAATTTCGTCGCAAAGAGTGCAATACCCGTTTAATTAAAAAAAAAACAATAACTTGTAATAATTATCGATCGTCTCCATGATGTATTAATGTTAATTAATAATAACAGCGCACATGATCTTTAAATGCCTAGTTCGTAAAACGACGTCAATCACGATTTTCCTATTAGTGTCTACGTCTCCGAATAAATTATGTTCTCTTTAAATTATTCGACAGAAATTGATACTGGCAAGTGGCAGCCGCAGAAAAAATCTCCAAGAAAAAAATATGTTTTCAGAGCGTCGACATCGTTTATTTTTACCCACTAGAATACAAATTGGCATTGTTTTAATAAGATGAGGGCAAACTAAGCGTGTCGCGAACAACTCATTATCAACGAGCGAACTGGTGGTATCTGTTTTTGTAAATTTGTTTTGATTAAACTTCCAACCAACGCGAATATGGAGCAGCCAACCTCCCATATAGCTCCGGATACGTACCGTCCTAGTTTCTAGACGTTACCAAACAATCCATCCTAGATCTTTCAAGGACGGCTTACGTAACTTTAGTTAGTCGGCCTGTTTTACTTAATTGGACAACTTTTTTTGCCTTTCAACTCGGTCCTTGGAAGCGTTCAAACTAACCAGTTCTTTAGCAGAAATGTACGAAAGTTTTTTAGGCTACTCGAGTATTCAAGATTAGTTGTTTGACTAGATGGTACACCTACTTCAATCTGGCGAGTTTATTCCAAACATTTGAATAACGATTTTTCTGAACACAAACAAAGGAATGTTATGCTCTACTGGATAGGTTATGGTTCACTAAGTGAATACCGAATACCAAAAATATTTTAAAAGCTTTCATTTTAAAATACCATTCTCGATCTCACCACTTCGGTGTAAAAATACATGAATGCTAAAGTGTAGTTTCTGAAACTTTAAATCCCGTTGAGAACTATTTTCACATCCGAACGCGCAAAAGGAGAGTGCTACGAAAGAGTGATGGTTATTATTTTTTTGTAAAATATTACTTCGAAGTCATTTACTTGTTAACTGTAGGTAACTTTAATGTGTTAAACGATAATAAACCGTTTTTAACAATTTCTATTTTACTGATAAACTTTCGATTTCAATGTAGAAAGTATTCGTAATACAAAAATAAAATTTTGAGTGTTATGAATTTATTTATAGCTGAATATTGAAGTGCCAAAACGAAATCTGAATTTGATATCTGTGTTAAAAAGAACACAGAAAAGTCAGTCTCGCCAAATGTTTATTTTTCGACCTTCAAAAGTTCAAACAGGCGGCCGACTAAATGCCAATTATGGGCACCTGCTACCACGAGACGCGCGCGACAATTTGCTAGGCACCGCTCGCTCCAACGCGGGGAACATTACGCGGGCCCAACACGCGGGCCCCTAACCCCCTCGTATCGTCTACGCGAAACGTCAATGAACTTTACTAATCTCCGCACGATACAAATCGGCGGCGGCGTCCGAACCCGGCCTTGCACAGCAAAAATGTTAATTCTGGATTCATTCCACGCAGTGCCTACCCTTGGCACGCTACTAGAAATAACTAAGATTGAACTTAGCCCAACTTCATTAACAATGGAACGTAATTTTGAGATGTTTTAGTCAAAGTTTTGCTACGAAAATTGCGTGATGCAATCAAATGTTTCATAGGCCATTGACCGAGTTCGCCGCGTGTAATAATATGCAATGACATAATGGCCATATGACGCGACACCGCTGATGTGACGTGTTGTCAGCCAGCACGCGATAGCAATCGTTCCCGAACGTGAAGGAAAAACTTTTCAGATATTTGTAAATAAATTGTGATGTATCGTTTACTTGTCCTGAGTAGGAAACACGATTATCTTGCTTGATCGACATAAAAACTTTTAATTAGTTACGTAATTACAAATGGAAATACCGCGAGAATAAATTATCTTTTGTTTTAATTAATTTCGGGGCCTGCCTATTAACTGTTATTACGTTGGTGCATTTTTATTGTAATTGATTACGTATCCGCCGTCATCCTTGAATTATAAATTAGTACACGCCTTTGTAATAATTATCCAGATCGAATTCAATCCGGCCGTACGTAAAGGAAGTCTTTGATAAAGATGTCTATTTTAAGCTTAAGGACGCCGCACGTGAAGATGAGCGCTCGTGAAAATTTTGAAACTTTTATTCGCTGGTAATCTTTGGAAAACTGCTGTTTTGTTGATATAATTGTAATAATAACCATAGCTCTTATACAAACAAGATCAATTCATATATAATTATTACTTATTACCAAATCAAGACATGAATAGCTGATATGAGCAGTACGGAAACCAAAATTTCAAACCAGTTTCTCTGATACACGTTTAAGAATAAAGGATTTTAATTCTCAAAAACATTACGCAAAACAAAGTATTATTGTTAAAATACTTGCCTATTTATCTTTATGTATGTATGCTTGCGATAAGTTCTATAAAATGACTACCTACGTAATCTACATAATGGCTTTACCAACTATAAATATTAAGTTATTAATCGATATCTATTTAAAACTATTCATCTTTTCTGCTTAACAAGCAGTTTATTATTCATATATCACGCAATCTTTATCAAGAAACACAATGGATATAACTTTATAAGCCAAGTTTGCATATTAATTAAATATAGCATTAAAAACTTTCTTACAAGACAACTTGACTCTTATACTTGTATTTTTTTTTTACATGGGTTTCGTGATAACTACATTTATTTAATAAAGTCTAGTTAGAAAAGTCACTACCATCTTTTTGCAAAAGCTCCGTCACGTGTTAGTTCAGTGACGGAGAACCAGATGTCGCTACGAGTATCGTCGGGAAAAAGTTTTTTGCTAGTGTGCGCCAACTTCCTCGTTGCTACACGGAACGCACACAAAGAAAATGGCGACTGTAAACTTGCGTACAGACGAGGCACACATGCGCAGAGCGTACGCTGTGAACGCACACCACAACACGATTCGTTGTAAATACACGGCTTTATATTCAACTGGTGTGCGTAAAAGTGTGTTTACGTAACAAAACACGAGGACTCACACTAACACAATGTATATGTACAGTAAGCTTTGCAGAATTTCTCGAGATCGGATAGATGGCGTGACCTGCCTTGATTTCAGAAATTTCAGTTGTATTACAACAATACGAGGCAGATGTTATCTTATTTTGTTTTTTATTGTTGGTATTGACATTGAAACGACCAATTATTAATAATTACAAGTTGAGCGTCTGAGGTTTTATTTATTTTGTTTTAAAAATGGAATGCTTAGCGTCGGGATGTATGTAGACTTTACTGTAGGCACCGTTTTTATCATCGATGCAGTACCTATAGACAAATCTTATGTTGTGTAATCGATAACTATTTGGTTGTGGTATCCATCTATTAGATGCTCGGTTGCTAGTGAGTTCTTTGCCTTTTCTACAAAGATTGACTTTCACTTGATAAAATCAGATACATTTTTGAGTGGATATCAGTCGTGCATTTTATGGTTTTTTATCGGTTGGCTGGAGAATATTTTGCAGAGTTGAACTGTTTTTCATGATATTTAACTTTTGAGATTCGGTAACTGACTAGTCGATGACCGTAAATAATTGTTAAAATACTTACTTTACGGTCCTACCTGTCTGTTATTTTTTGCCAAACCCTAGACTAAAACAAAGTTACCGATTTGTCATAGGTTTGGGGTAGGAGAAACACGTACAACTTTAATATTCACAGACTCCAACTTAATTACTACCTAGTTATAGGATCAAAAATACTCAGCTTGCAACTTAGAACATATTGCAAAACATTGCAAAAAAGGCTGGCTGAATAATGTCAAAAAAGGTTGGTGTTTATAGGAAAGGTCACGCCCTGGCATTTTGCACATGTTGTAAGAACATTTTTTTAAAGATAACAATGTGGTGTGGGACATTCTGAATTATAAAAATATACCTAGGTAGTTACTTACATATTGCAAAATATTATTTTCCTTCAATAAAACATTGGAATGTGAAAATACTCCAAGTACCTACGTAGGTACTCAGTTTAACCCTTCAATGTTAGGTAAGTTCTCATTCACCCTACACAGGTTATAATTTTCTTTACCAACTTTCAATCTGCAAAATGTTTGTTGCTCCATGCCTTTTTAGATAGACACTCATGGGTAAAGCTATAAGTTTGTTTACAAAGCTAAAAACAGCACCTATAACCCCAAATAAATTATAATAAGAAAGGGTATAATATTAGGGTTCGCTGAAAGGACGAAAAACACAAGGGGTCGGGGCTAACCCTATTACGGCCAAATAGGACACACGGGTTCCTACTTATAGGTATACCTTTACCTATTTATATATTGACTATTTTGTAAGTTTTGTATACCAGAATATTATCCTCTCTAGTTTTTATTTTCATGCTAACCGTATGTAGGTATACAGGAACTAGTCTGGAATATTTACATTCCTTACCTACATACTTACGTAAAATTTCAATAATGTCTTATTAAATCTTGCCCAGAAGTTATGGTGTTCAATTCTTTTCATCAAAGAAGGCAAAATAAAATATCACATTCTCTCAAAAATCTTTAAAGCAAACTGCCAACGGAACCCAAACTCAACTAAGCAAAAAAAGAAATCATGCCCCATTGTTATTAATAGCCTGTGACGTCAGAGCATAGCTGTCGATCCGAACACAAAAAAATGAAGCGGCCAAAAGCGGCCATTTTGTGAAATCATATCGATTGGTAGGAAAAAATCCATTGTCGGCCCATAACCGTCCCCTATTGGCCCAGTTTTTAGATGAGGGTGGCACAATAGGGTTAACTTTCCCCGCTTTTTTTGCTGGCGTCCCTTTTAAATATGAAATTTTATAAAATGTTCTGACGTGTTAGTTTGTCTGTGTCGTATTTGGTAAAGAATTCGTTTTGTAATTAATTTGAGCGTGTAATTAAAATTCTTATGAACTTAGTACCTACCGGTATCACGAGATGAGGTAAGATTAATGATTTGTTTACATCAGCTTGTATCGTTGTGTCCGTCTTGAGACTAGAAACTGCGGAACAGTTTTGCGTGAGGTTTTCCTTGTCAATTAAAATGCGTTATAGTAATTTTGCATGCATTTTGCTTTACCAGACTAAGTATCATCTATACTAATATTATAAAGCTGAAGAGTTTGTTTGTTTGTTTGAACGCGCTAATCTCAGGGACTACTGGTTGCAATTGGATAATTCTTTTAGTGTTGGATAGTCCATTTCTTGAGGAAGGCTATATAACATCACGCTACGACCAACAGGTGCTGAGCAGCGCGGGTGAAACCGCGTTGAACAGCTAGTTTAAATAAAAATATGCGAATATAAGCGAAAAATAAAACTCGCGACATAATCATGTCTTTATCAAATTGCTTTGAAGCTAATTGACCTTATTAGATAAGACGATGTGTTATTGTTTACAAAGTGTCTAAGATTAATTACTGATTTAACAAATTCTGTCGGTTTCTTCAAACAAATAAAATAATGACTTTTAATTTCATTCTTAACGCATAACTTGTTTAAATTAGATAATTATATAAAGGGAAAAAAAAACACCAATATCCGTATAGATAATGGATGTTTTTGTTAAGTAAATCACATGGTCATGTAATTACATAACCTTATGACCTTTCTATATTCTTTAAAAAAAACAATTCACTTCATTATTTATAACTTCTATCAGTCATTTAGTCTGATGTAATGATATCCATTTAATTAATGCAGTTACTCCTTGTAAAATACTTGTTTTCAGCTGCATCCCGTTATACTGGAAACAGACCACAATACCTATAGTCTTTATTAAATATTAATTTATTGAGTTTTTAAGATTTTTTATCTAGAAAGGGATGATAAATATTACCTACTTATTTATTGGGTTTTTGAAATTCTTTAATCCGGATGCAAGTACAGAGATACGCGTGTTATCTCATTAACAATAAGTACCTACATCAAATAAAGCTTTTCCGAGGTTGCGGGTTGTTCGAAAGAGATACCGCGGCCCCGGAACATAGAGTGCAAAAGAAAGAACATGGATGGGTTAGAGTCAAATAACGTCAAATTTGACACTCCGAGGAGGAGAGCGGGGGAAGTTATTTGATGATTTCCCATCCACAAAAAAAAACTCACTACAGGGACTGAGTACGTTAAAATTAGTTCTAGATATCCAATTATCTTAAGAGAACCTGCTAGGTGCTACTGCATTATAACTACATTATACCTAACTCAACTCATGACATTTATGACTTGCTCAATCGTATCTTATCTTTCTTATACATCTAAGCTATTTACACTATGTATAAAGATATATTATTTGTCCATAAGTTTGTTATCTTCGGAATCCTAATCTGATTCAAAAAAATCTTTCACAAACTGAAAGCTACAAAATCCTCAGGTGTCATAAAATCATAATTTCATCTAAATCTATTCCATGTCTAAAAAAAGTAAATAGATACTTATGATCTAGATTAACATACACCTAAAATAAGATACTTTTTACCCTTGTAATTGTAAGGCCTTGCAGAAGTAGTCGCGTACGACGTAGTACTAGTTACTAATATAGGTTGTTATCAACGTCTTAGTCTGTCATAACCGTAAGATATCTGTTTTATATCTCAGTAGCTACCTAGTGCTTGCTCCTTTGTCTCGGCACTTAGCCGTGTAGTATCTAGACGTCTGCCCAGCTCGCCTTAATTACTGGCCGGAGACATGGCATGTGTTACGAGCATGGTGCAATATCACTCACGGTATAATAAAGGTTGTTGTAAATAATCTGACTTTTTCTGATTTATCTCATTTGACTTTACTAGATCTAGAAGCCGATTTGACTTTATTAGATTTATAAGCCGCGGGCAAAAGCTAGTATCAAATAAGATACTTGCTTTTGCCCGCGGTATCGCTCGCGTTAAATTCGGGGCTAACACAGTTTCCCTTTCCTGATTTGCAGGTACCTGCTACCTGCAGTTTTTGCCCTTGCGCCTTATTGATGATGTAACAAACATGGTTTTATAATATTAAAGTAAGAATATGAAAATGTATGGGTCTTCGATGCCTGAAATAAATTGATTTATTTTTATAATTATACCCTGAAATCTTCGGTGTTGTTATCAAACAAGTATTTTGTTTAATATAGAAAAGTTATTAACAAGACTCCAACAGATTCATTTATTAATAAGTAGATACCAACTGTTTACAAATTACCTACCTTATTTTATTTGTACACAAATTAGGATTTATTTTGTTACATAGGCTTAATATATCACCTTTACAAACATAAAAACATGTGATTAATAATCACTTGTTTTTATTTAGACCACTAATTGATTTACATCGATTACATTTTTAGAGTGCAGGTCGTGGTAAGGACTCATATACCTAATATTTACAATGAGGGAATCATTCCAACAGAACAAAGAAATAAAAAAAGAAATCGTCCAGCATTTGCAACACATCCGGCAAATGCCGGCAAAACTTACGGTTTTAAATTGTATACCTAGCCAAATAGATAAAATAAAATAATTGCAATGCACGACTGACTTTAAGTAAGCATTACTTTTTCTTTAGAAAGTAAGTATAATTTCTTGTGGTTAACCAAAGCTTTTATGGGAATAGCTAATAAGCCGTATGAAGTAAATTGTAAAAGGTTATTAAATTAAAGTTTTATCAAGGAATGAATTGGCCACCACACGAAGCGAACCGTTTGGCTGAATGGGGTATAAATTAAAAAAAAAACAAACTGCAGACTGCTGCTGGAAAAAGGTCGGATTTATTTATTTATTTATTTATTAAAACTTTATGCACAAGTAAAAACTGTACAAAGGCGGACTTAATGCCTTAGGCATTTTCTACCAGTCTACCTTAGGGTGATGCAGAGACAAAAAACAGTAGGTGCGATAACAGAAAAAAAAGGATATTAGTAAATGAATATTAAAATATATATATATATATATACATATATAAATATTAATAACTATAAATACTTATATATATACATAAAACAACATTATATAAAGTTCAGAGATCGTAACAAAACAACAACCACAACTTAATTACGAGACGAATCTACCAACTTCTTGTAGATATGCTCACGAACTTTCCTTTTAAAAGTAAAGGGACTGGTTACCAACCTGATACTCTGAGGGAGCTCATTCCAAAGGAAGACTGCCTGGACAAAGAAAGCGGATTTAATAAAACCAGAGCGGTGAGAAGGACATCGAAGAAGACGATTATTGGCAGAACGAAGATTCTTGCTGTGCGCAGAGCATAAATATTGCCAATGAGAAGACAGATAAGAAGGTGAAGTGGGTTTGTTAAGAAGAGAAAATAGGGTCGTTAAAGCTCTCAATGCCCTGCGCTCCCGAATGGGTAACCATTTCAAGAGCGAACGATGTGCAGATACGTGGTCATACTTGCGTAAATTAAAAACGAATCGAATGCAGTTATTAAGAAGTCGGTCAAGTTTATTGAGGAGATCTGCATTCAGGTCGTAGTAACACACATCAGCATAATCAACTATAGGGAAGATAAGGGACTGTACAAGCGTTGCTTGTACAGTCCCTTATATAAGGTCCTTATATAAGCGTTGGATTTCATAATAGTTTTTACTAAATGTCGGTACACGGCAGCTAAATAAATAACTTTGACTGTTCAGTGACCATAAATTATAAAGTTAGAGTAAAAAATGGAAACTAAGTGAAAACGTTAATAATTTTGCAAGCAAAAGGATTACTTATATCTACTAAGCTTGCCCAGAAATCAGCTGTTTATCTTATCATCATTTAAACAGTTTTAGTGAGTATTTACAAGTAGGTTTTAAGTAGAATTTAAGTACATAAATACCCACATTACTCCACTATGTAATAGTAGGCTACCTGTTGAAAGCCCAGCACTTATTTACACATCTTGACATTAAGCTGCGATTTCACTGGAATAAGAAAGAAAGAAAGGAACTATTTGACTCGCACAGAACATCAAAAATAGTTGATTATAAAAAAAAGAACAAAAGAAAATTCAATATAATATGATTTTGCAAATCATTCGGATTGCAAATTAACCCAACTAAATCTCAGGCCATGATCATAGGCAGCCGTTTTGTTCGTACTGCTGCTGTTGTTGCGTCTTTGATGCCTTTGTACCTCGATGGTGTTCGGATTAATTATACAGATACCGCTAAAGATCTGGGTGTAATTGTTGACTGCAATATGTCGTGGTGCGCTCAAGTGAATGAGGTCAGCCGTAAGGTTCATTTTTCTTTACATTCGCTGAAATGCCTTCAGAAGCTTCTGCCTTTGAAGACTAAAATTTCTTTGGCTCAAACCCTTATTCAGCCGATCATAGATTACGCCGACTCCTGCTACCTTGATGCTACTGAGGAGCTATTAAATAAGCTTGAGCGCCTGCAAAATTTATGTATTCGTTTTGTTTTTGGTCTCCGTAAATATGATCACGTTTCTCATCTTCGCAAAGAACTCAAGTGGCTCCCAATCCGCCTTCGCAGGAACACTCGTATCCTTTGTCTCCTCTTCAACATCCTACACAACCCTTCCTATCCCTCTTATTTGCGTGAACGATTTTCCTATGCCCGCCCTAGCGACGCACCGTGTAGATCTCACCTCAGATCCCTACTCAAATCCCATCCGCACAAATCCAGTTATTATTCTTATTCCTTTTCTGTACACGCTGTTAGGTTGTGGAACTCATTGCCGCCTAGCATTCGCGATTTAAATTCCTCTATTTCCCTATTTAAAAACAGAGTGAAAGAGCATTACCTGTCCTCTCAATCGTGATATATGTATTTATTTATGGATATATATTTAAACTTTATGTATTTATGCAATATTTATTAATATTTACTTTTATATGTAGGTTATAATAGGTTAAGGCAACACATATTTTTCTAATACTCTCTCACACACTATCGTCTACATTTCGTTCTCATATCTCCTTTCGCAGGTCTGCTGGCAGAAATTTCTTAATTAATAAGCAGTACCTTTGTACTCAAATCTTAAATGTTTTTATCCTGTCTGGTTTACTGTGTGTACATAAATAGTTAAATAAATAAATATAATATTTTTTTTTTAAATTAGTCCTGTATGAGGCCAGAGGGACGTTAAACAAAAATGTTGCCTATTAAAATATTTTTTCAGGTATAATATAGGTATACTACAATACAAACTCCAATGTGTGTCAAGAGTAGATTATCTAAAACTTTCTATAATAATGACATTAATGACCATAGCCAAAACTTACAGCTTTTTGTTACAGCTGAAAAGCTAGGTATAAACTTGTTGTTTTTAGAGAAACCTACTAGGTACATTGAAATTTATTCATGATACTCATGTAATAAAAGATTTATGAAACTATTAAATATGTTCATGTACCTACCTTTTTTATGTTTAAAAATACAGACATTAAAACAACACAAACACAAAAAAAAATCAAATTGAAAAATAATTTAACGATTATAATATTATCTACTAATACAATTTTAAATTAATGTTTATGGAAATCCGAGTTTAATGTAGGTAATTCTCCGCTCACACAGCAAAACCTAACCTTAAGATTAAGCACAGTACACACCTCACTACCCCTGTCGATATCTAGTAACAAGTTTACTGCGGTATGCATTACCTTTATTTATCTAGAGTAGATAGACGGCCGAGTGCACTTACCCAACAATGTAGACCTGCCGTTATTTATTTGGTGCATTCGACATGTTTGTTTATGTTATGATTATGGCTACAGGGTGGCCAGTCTCGTATCTTAGAGGTTCATGACATTTACCGTATATAGCAGGGTTGTAATGGAACCTGACTACAGAACCTCTTTGTGAACTCGTACGTACCTACTGTTAAAGCCTTATAATAGTTATTTTATGAAATATAGTTTGCCTCTGATGAGGCAGTCATTGTGACTTACCGAAAAATTATATAGAAAAACAAAAATTTTAAGAAATTTAAGAGCTCTTTGCTACTAAAATTTGATGGGATACAGTTTTTTTTAGTTTTCCATGTATAAATAGGGTAAGATTCTACAAAATTAATTTTATTTTACCACATTTATTTTCACTTTCATTATTTATTGTCGTAAGATGAAAATGAAGATAGAAAAATCTCTAAAAGTTTGTAATTTTGTCAATACGATTTCACAATAAAATAAATTATATAAAGACATAATTTACTTTAATTTTATGTAGGTATGTCTTTCCTACAAGTCGTGGCATGAATCACTACAGGGAACAGTTACTTAACGCAGTGCGTGGGCGCAGCATCTATCATTTGTCTCGTAAATAATACGATAAATTGGTTTATAATCAATTCTGAAGTATAAGTTGACGTTGATATATAATTGTACAAGCTATAAATTACGTCAATGGAGAATTCTGTTTGCTGTACAAGGAAAATGTGGTTAGCTGAACGTCGAATGACATTTATTCTGTTTTTGGATTTGTAAGCTTTGAAATAATCTGTGAGTGATCGTTGATGACAAGCTTTGACGCGGATGGAATGTTGCTAAGCTTTTGCCCTCGACTTTTAAATGTTTTTTTTGTTATTTGTCATACTAAACGGGTATTGGTAATATTAGTTGTTGACGAGGCAAACATGGCCAGATAGTTATCTCCAAACTTCTCTATTTAATAGGTAACAGAGGTTTTTGTCTAGCTATGGAACACTTGACAAGCTAGCAACAAAACAACTAAACGAACGACCTGCGGTTCTAATAACTGCACTATTAACTAAACTGAGCCGACGACCTGCGCTTCTAATAATTAGAGTTTAAGCCGACTACTTCAATCATTTTAAACATAACTTTAGTTTGAGTGTTCATACTTACAAAAAACCCATCCAATTTGCTTCCAAAAATTCAAAGAAACAAATGAATCACTTTCTTACAAGGAACGAAAATGTTGTTGAAGTTTATTAAGTAGGAATAAAGCAGAGCATATCGTTTGATATCGTTCCCCCGACGACACACGAGCGTCAAATATCAGCCAGATACGTTTTAATCCTTCACGCTTTAGATAATACCTACATTCATTGTGAAGATGGGGATGTGCGAAGGATAGGAGCTGACAACCCAATGTAGGGGAGGATTTTCCTGTAATTTATTAAGGGTAAAATACTTCCTACTGAGATGCTCTGCGAAGATAGCGCAGGGTCAGTTTTAATTAAAGTTTGAATGTCTGTAGGTTTAGTTGGATAGGTTGATTTGTACCATCCAATCCTACTTCCTACTAATATTATAAATGCGAAAGTTTGTGAGTATGCATGTATGTTTGATCCTCTTTCACGACAAAACTACAAACGGAACTTGATGAAATTTGGCATAGAGGTAGATTATAGTCTGGAATAACACATCAGATACTTTTTTTATAATCACGCGGGTGAAACCGTGGGTCGCAGCTAGTTTACAATAAATACCATAAATATATAACCTAATTTTGCCATTTATTCTATTTTCGGTTCGCTAGTCTTTTGTTTTCGTCCAACACCACGACTAGGTAGGCAAAATATTGATTTGACTTTAACGAAATTCAGCGAAGAGGAAAAACGTATTATGGTTACTTGCATCCCGGAAAAATAGAAGCTATCCAGTCGGATTTCTTCGAAGACACAACTAGGTATGAATTACGCAGAATCAATGGCAACACCACAAACAAATCCAAGTTAAGTAAAACTAAAAAGACAAATGAAGCCATTATCTACTACAAAAAATATGGGTAGGTTGTGTGCCTCTAAATGTAGATACAATAAATAAGAAACCAATCAATTTTAAACGTCAATTTTATGCTAAATCACAAGGCCTCCAAAACGAAATTCCGTGAGCATTTTTTTATCAATTATTGTTCTTGTTTTGTGCAAACCAGCTTCTTTGGCCGAAAGGAACAAAGGAGAAAAGCAATTAAACCCTAGACATGAAGGCCCAAATTCAAAATTATTTGAGTCTGAAATCTCTTAAGATGACTTAAGCTTCTTACATCTTTGGTTGGCAGGCATCTCGAGGGGCGAATGGTAATCAAACCGAGACGGAAGTCGGAGTTTACCGCAATCCCGGCCCGTCTTACCTAAAAACCCTTTAAGATTGCTCTACCTACCCTACCGAGCCTTCAAAGATGTACTTTTAGAAGCAAATGTATCTATGAATAAGATAACTTTGAGATAAACTCAATATGAAAAAGCAAATTAAATATCATTATTAGATTTATTATTTTGATGACAAGGTTGGGGCAGTGGCTGAGCAATCGACTGCTGCGCTGCGTGTCGCGGGTTCGCGCACGGAACAAATATTTGTATGGCCTACTGATATTTGTTCCGGGTGTGGCTGTTTGTGTATGTGAGTTAAAATGTTTGTAAACGAACCCACGATACAGGAGGAATTCCAAGAGTGGGGCAGCGTTTTTTTTAAAGATACCAATATTTGTGATTTTTATTTGATTATGTGCCAGATACAATCCTTATTTCAAAGCTTTATTTATGCTATCAGTCGTCTTAATATTATCACTTGCCACAGACTACAAAATTCCAACAAAACTTCACCAGCGAAATAACAGAATACAAAATACAGAAGAAGGGGAAAATATACACTGTAATGTTATTCAGAAATCCATGTGAAATGTATGAGTGTGGGGCTCTATTGCTTTGGGCTTTGCCGGGATAATTTTCGTTCCCTATTGTTTTGCTGGATTTCCACCCGATGCCTTCGAGAGAATAAGAGGCTTAGCTTGTGGGAAAATATTTTGTTTTCTCGTATTCTTTTTCAAGAATGTAATATTGTTTTCTTCTTGTTTATCTTATTGTATTGGAAGCCTGGTTATTTGATTTGGATTTTGTTAAATCACTACAAAAGTTCTCATTTTCTAGCTAGTAGTGTAGGTACCTACTACCAGCCAGTAGAGTACGTTGGTTTTATGGAAATCAACATATTGTAGGACCATTTTTTCTTTTATTTAAATTTTCATCCGTACACAGCAAGCAAAATAAAACTGGCTCAGCAAAAAGCCATGCACATGTCGCAAAATTAACAAATCCTCAAATGTAACCGAATTAATTATTCATGCATGCTTAATTATGCGCGGGGAGATCACGCAATCCAATTTACCCAGATTGCCTGCGTCCTAGCGATGCGTGTTTTGCAAAAAAACGTTGTGCCTCGATGTGGCTGTAGTTACGGCAAACTTCAAGTGGACATAAATAAGGGTCGCAATATTCGGCGGTCCCATCACGACGGGCGGTGCGTTACTCTCAATTTTACAAAACAAACCCGTTCATATAACTTTTTACTTTATCTCTCTTTTTATAAGTCTGATACTTCTTCGGCAGCTCCCTGAATACATCTTTAAATAACAATAAAAGATAATCAACTTTCTGTGTTTTGAAACAGGGACCATTTTCGCTAAACACCATCTCGATCCATGAAGACACTTGAAGCGGAATTTCTTCGTGAAACTGTACACTCGCAGCATCAGTTTTTGGAACAACATGGATTAAATAAATTCTTTCCAGTGTCGTCTGTTGGAAATTACGAATCAAATTTGCGTCCATAGTGGTTTTGTTTCCCAATAAGTTGACATTAAAGTTTGTGGAATCGAGAATACGGTCTTTAAAAGACCTGCTTCTGTGGGTGTCGCCGACGTCATGAGTTTATGTAAATTTCGACGTTTTTAATCGTAAAATGGTTCAATGAATTAACATTTACTTCATGAACCGTTTAATTACGTTTCATATTACGAACTGCAATTGGTTGAAAATGCAAAAAACATTATATTTTAACTTTACGTAAGTAATTTTAGGATGTGTTTTGAAATCTAAACTAAGTGATGACGAGTCATTACTTTAATTTGGAAAGACCGGTATTTATAGTCGAAATGTTTTTCCTTCTAAATAAATAAAATAACTTTAACCTCAGTTTTTGCCGAAGTAAATAAGGGTCTCAAAACGAAAAAACAACCACTACATTTTTGGAACGATTTGATTAGTGTTAAAAGCCATATCAAAGGTATCTCCGTCGCTCCCCTCACAGGTTCGCATGGTGTATTCCGACAACATTCGCTTTTTATGCTTCCATCGCCCATTGCCATTCAATTTCTGTATGCATTTCAGTCCCTGTCGCACAATACGACAAAATAACTGAACCATTTGGGAATTGGTACCTTTACACCTTAATATAGCTCAAGAGATTTTTCCCTTTGTCCATTCCATTTCATACACAGTACTCGGATCACGTAAAGCGTAAGTATGCTCTAAGACACGATGGGTTTCCTTTCGGCTCCATTTGTTAGCCCAAGAGACTTATTATACTGTGTACACGGTACAAGGAGAATATTTTGTTCAAATATAATCAAGGGATGCCGCCTTTTGTCCAAACATTGTTTTTGTTTTTATTCAATGTTATATGAAAGGATATTCGGGCTCGACCGTCGCGTCGCTCTCGCAAATGCAAATGTTTAACTTCATATTGGATCGGGCGGGTTGTCATTTGTGTAAGTAGATGTGTGATGATATTGAGGGTTTTAGTATATAATTCTATATACATAGCCTAGATAGTATATATGTACGCATATTTTGCAAAAGATTTTACAAGCATTAGACTATAAGCATATTTCAATGTGGACGACCAAAAGAACGACGGATGAACTGAACTAATGCAAGAAAAACTGAACTGATATGCAAGAAATAAATAAATTGCGTAAAGGTAAAATAGTACGGTGATGGTGATTGTGTACGTATACTTTATGGTTTTTCAAAACTCTAGAACGTTTAGAGAACGTGGAAGTTTTTACTGTTGTAACATTTTATTTAACGGTCCTACAAATGATTAATAGTTTTGTTTAAGAAACAAATGGATGTAATATCTTCCATCACATAAGAAATCGTTCACAACTATTACGCAAAACACTAACTAACGATCAAATTTGCTATATTTATAATCATCGGACGTTTCTAACTGCAATAAAAATAAAAACAGTAATGTATATAGACTTTAATCGTATATATCTAAACCGATTACATAGCCAATAGTAGGTAGTTAAGTTAAGGAAGCAAAATATTTTTTGTGCGTTCATTTAAAATTCTGTAAAACGTAGGTAGTAAACACACCTATTCGGGGTTCTGTGTGTAAACAAGGTAAACCGTCCTGTCCTCGGCCGTTGGAGCCTCAATAATATAAAACATGCGCCCGTACCCGTCCCTCCTATATTTGTAGCGTTCACCCTACTGCTACCTACGAACGTAGGGAACGAACTTGTGTTCGTGTAATATCGTTTCGAATAAAACTTTGCCTGAAATATTTTAAATAAAATAGTGCAGAACAGGTGACGGAAGGAATATTGAAATACGGTTTTGTAAAATTCGTTGTAATAAAATGTTGCAGGCAAAGCAATGTTGTTTTCAGAAACTTTGTTTAACTTCGAAATATAAGATATCTACGCTGAAAATTTCAAATATTGCAAGGATCCTGTCCATTTGAAATGTTCATCGTCAAGTTGACCGTTACTTCTAATAAAGTTCTTTATTTAATCATTAAAGAGAAAATTAGTCTATAAAACTGAACTACAATGTCAACCCGTTAGTCTCTTGAGAGTGGAGAGTAATTCAAGTGAAACGTTACAGCTAGCGCTACCTATTGGCGTTCTCGAAACATTAAGCGCTCTCCATAACACTGAAGACTATATGCATTTACATTTTGAATAGTTATAAGAGAATATTGAAGCTTATATCAGTGTGGATAAAGAACTTTTTTCGCTGTAGAACATTTCAGGCATTTTTTTTAAATTCATCATCATTCTTTGCTTGTGCCCAGCTCCAAGTTTTTAAGCTCGCCTCAATAATAGCCTGGAGGCTATTCCCACGATAGCAGCAAATCGCCTGCCCATCTTCGAAATTCAAAATAACCTAACTACCAACTTATAGATAAATTCTATATTACTTTCTTGAGATCAATTTACTTAATTAAATGTAATCTAAGTTTTATCGCAAGCTAAAGTAAAGGAGGATCGATGAAAAAATCATTGTTTGCGGAGAAAAGAGAATTTCTGGCAAGGTCACGTATCCAACCAATGGACTCCATGGTAGAAATGACGCTCCTAGTTAACTCGAATAACCGACCCCTGTCATAGATTAAGTAGGAAGGAAACAGAGAGTTCCATATTTAAATTACTAGAGGTTTAATCATAATAAATTGTAACATATCTTCGTTTATTTCAACGTCAATAATTATAGATTAATAATCACATAACAAACTTATATAGAGAAAGATGTCTGAAGTACAGATCACCTTGCCGGCTTAGATTAAACATTTTAGTTTTGCAAAAAGTTAGGTCAAGATAAAGTATTGTTTATTTTTATCTAAGGATAGTCTGTGCTTATATAGGAAATAAGGAATCTTATTTCCTTAAGTGCCATATAAATTGGTATTGGTGCAGCTTATATGACTAGGTACATAGATGATGCGCATTGTGTTATGCATACCAATATATATATATATATATATGTTGTGGACCAATTCCAAATAAAATGAAACAGTTATGGACTGTGTGCAATTGCATGAAGAAAGTTTTCAAAATATGATAAGTACATTTCGTCTATTTTGCCAAAGTGACTAACTTATATTGGAAGTTAGTATATTTTGGCAAAGTGAATAACTTATATTGGAAGTTAGTATATTTTGCCAGAGTGACTAACTTATATTGGAAGTTAGTATATTTTACCAAAGTGACTAACTCATATTGTAAGTACCTAAGTATATTTTACCAAAGTGACTAACTCATATTGTAAGTACCTAAGTATATTTTGCCAAAGTGACTAACTTGGTCACTTAGTCATTTTGGTAAAATTTTGCTATTTTGAATACTTTCCTTATGCCCCTTACTCGTTCTCATGCCATTCAGCGCGGTATTTACTTTGCACGTGGAGGCTTTTATAATTAATTACTCAATCTCTATTTTTTGCACACGTAGTAACAAGCGTACAAAATGTTTAAAAGGGATTCAAAAGTACTTCATTACCCCAATGATTGCTTTGAACTTCGTGTTAAATTCATTTACAAATTGACGCAACTTATCTTAACAACGATGTTAGTAGTAAAATTATTAGTTCTGAAGGATCATTGCTGTACCATAGCCTACATACATTATTAGGATCCACTAAATAAATAAAGCATCTCATGTTACCTATACCTCGAGTTCAACAAATATATATCTATCTTACTAAGCGAAATTACACAGTAGTTGTCTACAAATTGTCGTTCATATTATATGAAGAGAGATCTTATAAAATACACACTTTCGTACAATCACCGTCCCGATATAAACATTGGTTGTTATCATAAAACTAACAAGCTTGTCTACGTATAACAACCGCCATATTCTTTGACGCGCTTCGTACAACTTCGGCATTGGTCGGCGTCGATCGGAATATTATACAAGGGTCCGAATAACGCACTGTGGCGGGCCCAGATTATCTCGATATAACACTTGTCATGTTTTTATTATCTTTGTATGTTAATACTGTCCACAATCTGATGCTAATGTACATATACATTCATATTTTCTGTGTAAAATCGATTTGGAGACTTCTGTGGTATGTTTCTCGATATGTAAAAGTCGTAGTGTTTTTCTTTTCTAACATCATGTAGTGATGCAACCGTTCCTCTTTTTGTGATTTAAAAAGTCTTGTAATATGTCTTGTTTATCCATTAGTACTTAAACTAATACTTTGACTTTAAAGAAATTAAGTTCAAGTTATTATGCTTAAAAAACTATATACTTAAACGGTAAATAGCGTGCGCAAATCCGTCTACTTGAAAGATTTTCCATTCACAACGTTATCTTTCAGATAATATCAAGTAACTATTCAGTTGAATTAAGTAGATAGATATCTACAAAGATGAAGAGCCGACAAAAGCTAGGAGATACTAAAATTACCATAAATATATTCTTATGTTTATGAAAATGATGGCTGACGGGCTTGACGGTCCGTGACGAGTCAGCGAGACAGGGTTTCGTGTACTATTTTCCTCCACTGAATATTGGGTAGAGTAACTGTCATACTTATATTGCATAGAGAAAAGTTTCGTTTGTTTGTTTGTGAATTGAGGAAAATTGCTTCATAGATTGTTTGTGAAAACTTCAAATTGCTATGAGACTGAATAAAGTCAGTAAGTATATAGGTACTAAAAAAATGTATTCATCTACACCCAGTCAGACTGGAAGCCGTCTTCAACAAATTCGACAGATGTTCATTATAAGTATTTAAAATGTTTTTTTTTAAGAAATTTATTTAGTCAAATATGTCATGTTTAATGACTCCAATATCAAGTAGGTGCTGATAATAAATCACACCAGTAAGCAGTCAATTAGACCTACCTAAGACTTTCATTAAAAAGTAATTTTATTGACCACTTGCCTAATTTATCTTATATTTTTTACTTGAACAAGTAACTGGCACTCTTATTTATTTCTCTATACATCTACGTTATAGAAATCCCGGAGGTCTCCACTTATCTATTGATAAATTATAATAAACGGCTCGCATTCTCCGGGTGCCATGAGGAGACAGGGCACTAACGGCCAGCGTGTGACGTCACTAGAATCCTCATTCATAGCCACTCGTGCCTGACATAAAATGACGTCAGGCTATTCAGCTGTTCTCCGTTACTCAAACAATCGTGTTTGTTGTTATGTTTCATGTTTAGGATGTTGTTTTGTACATATCTAAGTTGAACATGGAACAGAGAAAAAACTACCTACTAAAAATCATTTTAAGCCAACCTTTAAAAATATCTTTATTTACTATTATTTAGGTAAGTATTAAAATGAAAATAAACAAGATTAAGTTCTTTCTCTTAAAGAAATATTTTTCTTAAATTATTTTGCTCCAAAAAATGTGAATAACCCTCAGGCTCTCTTTACGGTACCCGCGCAATAAGTTACTCATGCTCAAAATATCTTCAACATTTTCTTTTTAAAAATTTAAAATATTCTCTTTCAGATACGTTACCCGTCTCGTGACCAGCAGTGGTGCAGAACATTTTGGCACGACTCAGCAACACTGAAGTGTACCTAAGCGGTCGTGAACCCGCTCCCCGAACGTGTATTAGAACTCAACAGCTTTATTTGAGTTACAAAAATACGGCTTAGCTAAATTTTTGACTAAATTATACCAAGCCATGCGAAAAATGTTTGAAGGTATTTAAGTAATAGTTTTTTTTTAGTCTTATCATCTTTTCCAATACACAATTTTCATTGATGGTGTGAACTGTCAAAGACACAATGAAATGCCTTACTATGAAAACCGCACCTACAACGTTATCAATTTCATTACCTATCCAAACATATGTCAGTAACACGATCTACCAAAAACAGTCCTATCACGGCGTGTCAGGTAAGGTAAGGCATTGTACCTGCAAGTCCCCCCGCATTCACTCCCCTTCCCTTCGCCCCCGCGCATCATTGACATGCAAATGAAACGGGCCACGCTCGCGGACCCAACGGTTATTTATCTCTGATTGGCTCGCTTCATTCCGCTTTGACAGACAGGTTCCAATTTCGAACGGAACGCGGAGCGGTGTTTACATAATTAAATAGATATGTAAACGAATATGCAGCATGTCAGTTTCGGATCGCGGAAATCGATGTTTGAAATTCATATTTGGAACGTTAGTGTCGTATAATATTGTCTACTGGCAATTAAATATTCTATTTTTTAAAACTAAAAATATTTTTCCCACACCATGTTACTGAGAATCCATTTTTTGGTATCTTGAACAATTTGCGAAGACTTAAAAAATATAGATCGCCTTTAACAATACAACAATAGTATCATACAATACAAAATTTAACATCAAAATCGCAACTCAAATCAGAATGAATCTTAACTGTATTATTATGTAAACAAACAGACTGGGTTTGCCGTCAGTGCCTTCAACCCAAGCGATGGGAGACGACGATAAGGCCTTGCACAGAAATACCATTCGTGTCAATCAGCCGTATAAGTAAATTTCAATCTTTACGAATCGAATAAGCGATAAATAACCCTTTGAAAGCCGCGGCGCGATTGACAAGCATAATTTCGCCTTTATTTTATTCTAATCGAAGAGCTTTATCGGTAAATGGACGCGCCTTTACTTCCCACGTTTTTTTGCTGTATATTACGTTATCTACATGATACCCCATGGCATTGGATGGGTTAACCCTCTTTATGATATCCAGAGTAAAGAAAAAGAGAGCTTAGATTTTTTAAGAAATTGAATGCAACCTACAACAGAATAAAAAAAAATGCAACCAGATATTGGAATAAAGAACAATAAAAAAATGTTTCAAATAAAATCAATCTACCATCATTTCTGACAGGTTAGATTTAATCAAGAAAGTATCAAGAAACATCTAAAGTATTACGAGTACAGCATTCTCATTAGTCGCGTATCCAAGTCTTGATCGTTCGGCCCCTTTGTAGTCCAATAAACATGATTGCTCGATGGAGAACAATTATTTTGTTATTTATGACATCAATTGCGCCTGGCTGCTTACATAATATCCGTTTACAGACACCGCTACACGTGTTTTATTTATAGGTAGATTATTTTTTATTAAATATGTACTTGCGTAAGCGTTTGTACTTTTAAGTGGATAATAGTGTTGCCAGGTGAGTTTTAAACTACGGTACAGATGATCAGTATTTTAATCAGTGACCAAAGACTGGGTGAACTTAAGTTTACTCATATTCTAATTTATAAAATAAATAAGCATGCAGCGGGGATATTTTAATAGAGTTGATGCAAATGAGGAGTGCAAGTACTTATACCGGTGAAACATTGAGTTTGTACCTTCATACTTTTGTGTATGGTGTTGTTTTCAGCGAATGTGTTTTAATCAAGATAAATTAGCCACCACAACAAGCCCATGTACAAAACGTTTTGCTAATTAAGTAGAAAACACGGAACACACTTTGAATGCGACAAAAGTGGGACAACATCCACAATTTCAAAAACAGGAAAAATATAACAGAAGTTTTATAGAAACTCGGTTTAAATGTCGTAGTGTAAGATTAGCCCGATCTTTCTTATAATATTAGTTGGGTACATTTATCTTGGAAAGTTTCCGGACGATTCGGCGAGGTTCTTAACCCGGATTACCAAATGCTGGCCGAAGTTTGGCAGTTAAGTGACTTGTAAGTGGTTTAATTCTTGAAATCGATGGCGACTGGCTATGGTGGGGTTAGGGGACAAAAATGTAGTAAGACAATTTGGTAATTACAAATCTTGTTTAATGTTGTTTAGAACAACAGTCACTCCTTTTCGCCGTTATTGGTTTCCATTTATTTTTAATAATGTTTGCAATGAAAAAAGAAAGATTCATTTATATCTGTTTGTTATTTTCACATCACGCAAGTAAATTTTCAAAACATAATTTAAATCTGCTAGGAAAATGTTATTAGATAAATCTCTACGATGGATATTTTTGTAAGCAAACCTTTTGTCTAAAAGAATATACGAAAAACTTTTACCAAACAGAAATTTTCAATCAATTTAGGAATCAGATTCCACATCTATCTAGATGATTGCATAGATATATGTTTTCATCAATTCTATGCGTGCGCCGGGGTGAAAGAATAAGAACTTTTGGGGATGAAGGGGGGTAAAATGTCTATTTTTCGCAAGTCACGTATCGGTTCAAGCTTATCCGGCGTTAGGTTTGATGATAATAAGTGATACCGCCAAAAATGGTTTACAAGGATGTAAAGAACGACTAGATTTGATAAGACCTGTCATATAGACGGCGTGACAGGAAATTATTTAGTAGATCAATAAATTGTATGCATTTTAGGGTTATGACGGCTCCGTGGTAAATTTTGTGACACTGGTTATAATTTTTAGTCATTATTTTGTAAAAAAAACCTTTGAAAAGCAAAATAAAAACGTTATTTAACATGGCTAACATATTAAAAGTTACCATAACATAATTTCCTACAGTATTTCTTTAGCAATGTTCATTTATTTTAACAGAAATCAACTATAAGTTAACAAACAAATAGTTTCCGTCGGCAAACAGACACACTTACCTACATACGTACTCGTAGTACCTTACTATGTACTGTGATGTGTTTTATGTCTTCTTACATAGGTCAGGGTCGTTGTTTACAACCGTAAATACACGTAAGACGTAGGTTCGGTCAGTTTACCTGCAGCTTTGTTTGTAGAAATCTACTAACATTATCTAGGAGCTCCAACAATTTTGTGAATAAAACATCAGTTTGTCCCAAAAAGTTTTCTCTAGATAAGAGAATGCTAGATATTTAAGTCTTAAATTTTGACATATCCATTTACTTATTGCAAACTAGCATGATAACTAGGAAAGGAAAATCGATGCTATATCAAAAAACTTTTGCCTCAATGCGTTAGAGATTTTTTTCAAAATCATTTAGTTGACTCAAAATTCTAAAGCCAAACATTCCAATTACAAATTTGTAAAGAACGTGTCATTCATAAAATTTACAATTCATAATTTAAAAACGTAATACGCTACCTTATACTCGCGGAGGTAGCGCATCTATTTCTTACAGTATCTGGTACCGAAGCATTCACGAGGCGTCCTCGTCGAGTCAATATCAATAAATGGGAAGCTGGGAAATTGGATGTGTTGCGGCTCGTGGCCAGGCCGACACGCTACGTAATAACATAGTAATGAGACGTTCTTGCCACTCGTAAAAATATGGCCGTTGGCTCCCGGTCTATGACTAAATATTTAACTAACTCGCTGTGTCCTGTGTGATGCCTAAAAATAGACTTTATGTCAGCTGGCTTTGTTGGCTTTTGATGCAGTTTTTGCATATCGTTTTTAAGTAATATCTACCTCGTTGTACAAATACGTTAGTAGTATGTAGTAATTATTATAAAGTACTAGCTGTGCCCCGGCATGCGTTGCAATGCAATTTTGTATCTTTCTACCTACCCTACCTACCCTGCCTACCCTACCTACCCTACCTACCCTACCTACCCTACCTACCCTGCCTACCCTGCCTACCCTACCTACTCTACTTTTCTTACCGGGATGAAAAGTATCCTATGTCCGTCTCCTGGTTCTAAGCTACCTCCTCACCTATTTTCAGCTAAATCGGTTCAGCCGTTCTTGAGTTATAAGTGGAGTAACTAACACGACTTTCTTTTATATATATAGATTATTATCCTCTTTTTTTAATTTAGGACAGAAACAAAACTGGTAGTTTTTGCTTCAACACAATTCTGAGCTGTCAAAATTAAGACAAATAAAAACCAAATAACGGCTTCAATTGCGATTTGAATAGCCTTAAATATTTAAAACAATACGTCTTTAATATGACATCATTTGTTAATTAAAATCGAGTGATAGATTTTACAATATGCATTCTGATCAAAGTTATCGATTGGTCGATGCTATTTGCTTTTGCCACTCTGAATAATTACATAACGTAGGTAAGTATTTCCCATTCACACGTTTTAAGTTGACTAGCCTAAAAAACAAGTGAATGCAAATAAGTTCCTGAAACTCTCATTTGCTTTATTTCTCTTCATACATTGAAGCCAGCTTCCTAAGGGCCAATTTAATTTATCGCCACATGTTAAATAGGGCAAAAAGTTCGCTTGTATGCGCACAAGTCCATACCTTTGTTTGCAAATAGGCCAAGAGGGCAAGCATTACTCACCAACATTAAGAACAACGGCCTTTCCTTATACCTACCTACATTAGCAGTAAAAACAATGGTTCAAACATACCGTCCACACTTTGAAAACATCCATTTTCCGTTGAATCCAACCGACAACCGGTTTGTTCTGAAAAAAAAGAATCAAAGCATTAATTAACTGCCCCAACTCGATTGTAACTATCCTAGTAAATTGTGTGTAACCGATTGCATCAGCCTACGAGGATTGATTTGACATTGACACGCCGCGCATGCGTATTGCCCTAATTCCGTGTAAGGTTCCCGTGGGTGAGAGACGACGATATATCATTTTACATATGAGAGAGGGAGATAGGTATGGGGTGCACAGGGACTGCTGCAAGAGACGGGTCGGTAACATGGCCGACGGCTATTGCATCTGCATGCATTTTAAAGAATTGTGTTCGATGCAGAAGGCTTGGCTTGTGGGAACGTTTGACTTTCTCTTTTTAAATCTTTTGAATAATTGTAAGAAACTTTGATGCTAAGCTTTAGTAATACTAATTAGTTAAAATACGAGCTTTATTATTAAATTAGCACAAAAAAGGAGGGGAGGCAAGGAGGTTAATGAATGGCGATGTTATTAAATGGAAGAAAATTTTGAGGGATATATTTGATGTTGAACAGGTTTAAAAATACAGTGCATTGACCTCTAAGTGTTTGGGTCGAATCTCGCGGCACACCGGAAAATGTTCAAAATACCTACACACCTATACATAGGTTGTCAGCAGTCACATAAAATTTAAATTATAGCGCAATTTGTATCTACCTACATAATCATATCGAATATGGCGTATCAGTCTACATCGTAAGTTATATTTTTTGAAATAATTATGACAAACGATAATCGAAACCCTAATTCCGATACTCGATAAAATATGTAACATGTGTTGATATAAATTTATGCAGATATTTGAATGTAAATGATTCTACAAGCGACGATTTACATAAAATCGATCTGAAGATAATTCAATGTCGAATACAATTTGAGGCTTGTTGTTTGAAATTCAATGTGTAAATAACGGCATTGAACTTCAAATGAGCGGTATTATCATATTTTTGTTGCATATACATTTGGATAACTATATTATTTGTCGGATGAAAATTCTTTAGTTTCTTCAGACTTACGTAGGTACACAAATTAATATGAACACAAAACCTGATTTAAAAATCTTCAATATACAGCTTAAGATAGAAAATGTTGAAGGAATTAGAAACAAAACATTCGTGCGTACGTGACACATGTAATAATTTCTAACAATATGTAGAGGTAGGTAGATAGGGAAACGTTCGCCGTATCGTGCCGTTTGTCCCCGGCTTCCCTACCTGTCCTTGCGATATCTACAATGTCGTCGACCCACATATCCGCCAAGCGACCTCTCAGAATAGATTGAATTCGTACAGTTCAATAAAGGTGTTCAATTTCGAAAACAAGAAGGGACTGCCTAAGACGATCATGAAATTCCTTGAATATTTCATTCGTCTTCTAATAAGTTGAGAAACTTTAATTTGGAACAGCGTTAAAACAGAAGCATTTCCTTGGAAAGGCCCAGGATGCTAATCGCTTCAATTTGGCGTAAGTAAATAAAAGTTTAAACAGATTAAACTCGGTAACGAGGGTCGGCGGGGGGAGGGGTAAGAGGAGGCACAATTATCTCGTCCTATTTTCCCTTCTAATTTCACGTTAGGTCTACCCTTGAAGGGATTTTGCAGACGAGCGCGAAAAAAATGGCAAAGACAAACGCAAACCACTTTATGAACTTTATACTAATGCATGAAGGTTAGCTTAACTTTATTATCTGATAACATGTTGAAGGCATCGGTTTTCTATTTAAATAATATCTTGATAAATTATTCAGTCTAAAGACCCTTTCAATGATAACGTTAATCTAATATGTAATAACGAATCTTTAAATGCGTGCACGGACAGCATTAAGAAGGCGAGTCGACACTTCTACTCTTGATAAGGGTCTAATTTTCTAATAATTTTACTAATAAGGCTTTCGGATTTGGTTTATTTTTCCTGTTAGCAGCACTATTTATGTAAATAAAAACAATTACGGAACGCAAGGAGCGATGGTTTGAATGATAACAAAAATAATTCAGAAACAAAATCACGTCGATAAAAAGTATAAGTAGTTTACAGTTTTAATAACGAATAGGGAAAAGTTTGATTATCCCACTTTTAACCTATGTGTAAAAACAATAAGGGTTAAAATTGCTTTAAGATAGATTGCGTTTAGTAGCTCGTCTGCAGACAAAAACGCTATCTTCTTACTGAACCGTTTCCACACGCCTTCAGTTTTTCTCGCCATTGAGTTTCACACTCGCGGCTTTTTGGGTTAAACGACACTTGTACGTATTAAATGATAAAGCTAGCGGGTTCAAGAATGAATAGGGGGTTGAAATATTCCCCCTTGGTATGATTTATTTTGATACTTCAAACTTATTTTACTTTTAAATATTTTAGACTAGCATTATCCTAGGCTCTTAAATCGATTGCTCTTACTAGAATTTTTGTATATTTTTGAACAATACAAAAATTTTAAATAAAATCTTAAGCGAAACATCAGCTTAAACAAAATGAGAGTCGAGTATAGAGATTGCGAGAGTAGATAATGATGAAATACAATCCCCTGTACTAATTAATTGACCTAGTTTGTCTTAGTTGGCTCAACCACTCACTGAATTAAATACTCAGTGCGATAAGAAACTGACGTAGCCTAGATACAATTCCACTCACAACTAGCGATTGGCATCATTAATCATTGGCAACAAAGCCTACTTTGCAATGCAAATCATCAATACAATTCAACTTGTAAAAACAAAGAAATATTAATGCAAATAGGGGTGAAAAATCTTGCGATTCTTCTCATTTCTTTTAGTCCAACGACGAAAATATTATAATATTTTACAAGAGCAAGAGTTGTAACATTAGCATAGGAATCGCCGTAAGTTGATATCATTGAACTTTATTAAGGAAAGCGCGCGATAAACACCCCATGCTACTGTGATCCCATAATCTCATCCAATTATGCTTTGGTTTTATTCTGATAGATGTGATCACGGATGTACTACTGCTTTCATAAAAGTTGTGTAGCGAAAATACGAGATTGGAGCTTATTTTCTTATCCATATTTTTATTTATTGATTTTCTTAACTGTAGTTTTTGGTGTCTGATTGTAAAGGTGGCTAAGGTATCGATTGACCACAAAAGGTCAAAGAATACATATTGAAATTCACGACAACTCTAACGGAAAGTCCACACCCTATTTGGTTAATATGATAAATAAAAATATATGTAATGAAATCGATATATTATGCCCGTCTATAACGTTCGTGGTGAATATTTGACAGGTCCGCTTTAATCTGTATATTTATTTTCCCCACTTGATAAGTCTGACAGCTCTATCAGCATATTCCATAAGTTTAGCCGTTGGCCACATTATTGTAATTTCATTAGATATCTTATTACATAAAGTTAATTCAAATTTGTTTACGTGAAATTCTGTGAGGCATTAACGGCTGCATTTGGGATGAGTGTTCGTTTATTTCTTTAATATGAAAATTAGACGTCAGTAATGCTCTATGCTGCCTGTTTCTCACGTTACAATTTAATGTGCTTACCTTTCTTTTCTGTTACCTACCTATGCTCCTCCTAGTTCCCGCCCTACGCAAACATGTTAATATAATCAATGGGCTCCAGTACTCCGATGTGACGTACATACGAAGGCTGTGTCGCCCCCACGTCAAGCCTCTATTTACATGTTTTTCTAATCTACATCCTGATTCCTGATATTGGGTTCATTCGTGACTTGCATTGAGCGGGCTCTATTAGCTAGGGATTGTCTTCATGAAGATTAAAACATGTATTTACATAATGTGACAGACAATGCGACGCCGAGAATAAGTCTCTGTTATGAGTAGGTATTCTGCGAAAGCACGTATTGTTTAAGATGAGTGTCTTCTTGTTTAACATGTGTTTTCTTTGGATAGGACCGTTGAGTATGTGTTGTAAATTGTGGTCAAGATTAGATATCGTAAAACTTTCCGAAGTTTCTACAGTTTTCCCAACAGCTTCATATTCAAGTTACAGTCGCGTATTTAAAGCCTTGGAGCGATTAGCAGTGAAATACTGTCTCTCCAATTTAATACACGAGTTTAATACCCAAATTTGTCACTCAATATTATAAAAAACCTAATCAAAACTTAGGTACGACGTATCGATCCGCTAAAATTCTGCGCTGCCAATAACAAAAGTTCAGCCAATACAGTTTTATCCATCCGATAGATAGACAAATACAAGAAACAAATAGCATCCATCCAAAACTTTGACGTCTAGCATCACGAAGGGTTTCAGACAAAACAAAAGAGACTGGGCAACAAAAGTTGAAAGTATTTGCATTCTGCACATCCTGGCAAGGCTTTAGTATGAATAGTAGTGTTGGGAATAATTGTGGCGGTACTGTACCTTCATGCTTGGCTACTAACTACTTTGAGTGAAGTGTGGGTTATGTGTGTGGTCTGAGTATAAGCGGTAGCGGAAATGTATTTCATTTCCCTATTTTTATGACAATCTGGAAAATGAAAAATCACCTATTCTATGTAAATAAGTCAGGTCTATGACCGTATTGCTGTTCCAGAGATTTTTTGTTAGCAAGTGGCGCATGCAATAAGCTAGTTTCCAAATATATATATATATATATATATATTTGGAAACAAATATATATATATATATATATTTGGAAACATATCATGAGTATTAGAACGTTATGCACGTAACGTTCTAATACTCATGTCGTTTTTAAAATCATTCAAATTTACATCTCATACTTCAGAGAGATAAACCTATTCTTCTTTTAAAAACGACATGAGTATTAGAACGTTATGCTCTATCAGCCAGAATGTCTTAGGTTATATAAAACCTCTTACATTACTATGACCCTGGAAGCTACCTTATTACGAGTGCCTTGTAGTGGTAAGTTTCACTCAGCGCACACTGGGCATATCATAGTCGAGCAACCTGTTTACTTGTTAATATTTTTTCCACGGTCTACAACAGTAAAAGTTTTTAATTATCATAGCAAGTAGTAGTTTAGTTAAATACCTACATAGATAAGTTAAACAATAGTACATTATATAAACATAATCATAGTAGCAGCTAATAAAAGTCATTAATGTAGGTAACGTTTGTTTTCTTTCAACTTTTCCACGACGTGTTTTTGAAAATGTTGTTATAAAAGCATTCCCACAATGACAATTAAAATAATTTAATAAAAAGTCGTTTGCCTTTTTATACAAAAGCCAATAAAGTCTTTTTTATACAAAAGGCAATAAAGCTTGTCGCTTTGGCTTTCACTTTCAACAAAAAGTTTAAAATTCAATTCAACTAGGTTTCACTTTCTGTATTCATAAAAAGATACCTATTCACAATACAGGTAAACAAGACTTTGTTATAATGTTTTATTGCCGACAATTGCTACCGTTTCGTTTCTTTTATTTAGTTGTTTTATTTTTTTTTACAAAAGGTGTGACTGTGTTTTTTAGCTTCCGAAGTAAACAAAACAGGAGGTCTTCAAAAACCGTTTTCAAATTGATTTCTAAGCGTTATGTTACAGTTTTTAAAAACAATAGAAATGAAATTTTCGACTAAACTAATCCATTATTGCTGGTCTTTTTCAATTAAATAAACGTTAATTGTGTTGTTTTTCCTATTTGAAATATTTTTATTAAATTATTTTTGAAGGGTGTTCTACTGGTTTCTCTCATCTGATGACGAGCCTAACACCTACATACACACCACCACCGTTTCTAATATACCTATAAAATTCTAGTGTCGTGGTATATGTTACCAAACTCCTGCGAAATGGTTGTACTGAGTTGTATGAAATTTTGTATGCATATCGGGTAGGTCTGACAATCAGCCAACATTTATTATTGAGAAGGAAATCTGAGCAGCGGGTGAAACCACTGGGCATAGCTAGTACCTATATATGCTATATATACCTCCACTGAACCTTACTGATTCGCGTGGTCGACTATTGCACATTTTTCCCAGAGGGGAACCCTGTCGCCTGTGATACTTATGAAATAATATTCTGTTTTTTTCAGAGCCGCTACTCTTCTACATCAAGACCACACAGCCGTTTGTACCGGGATGTGTGCCTATAAAGCGAGAGTTTTTAGTTGCCGCCCATTCGGGCTAAGTTCGCCCTCGGGTCAGAATGATCCGGGCTCAGACCTCCATCTAGACGTATGGTAACGTGCAGGTAGATCCAGATGACGTCATTATGTGACCCGTGTTTAGAATATACGGTTAGTTGCGTTTGTTTACATAGAGATGGAGAAGAAAATGTTGTACTTACATTTAGTTTATTAAATAAATGAATGTTGGTTTTACATTTGATTTCCTCAAAACAGACCTTACTATTTATGGTCATAAATAGCGACAATTCGCGATGGGCCCAATTGTATTGTAATTTTTGGGCGCCATTTTGATACATCCGGGTTTTTTCCTAATTATAAATTATATAACTTAACAACCTTTTTAATTCTTTTTTTCTGATGAGGAATCATCAAATAACTTCCCCCGCCGTGCGAAGTGAGGGACAGTGCCAGACTTTTGCTGACTAAAACCCGCCTATGTTCCTAATTTTGTCCTATACGTTCAGGGGTCATGGTATCTCTTTCGAACAATCTGCAACCCTGGCAGGCCTCTCTGTTCAATGTAACTTATTTTCGGCCTCGTGAAAAAAACTAGTTCAATACCAATATACCAACAAAAGAACCACTTGTACGCTTAAACCTACCTAGGTAAATAGGTTAGCCACAAGTAGCTTCGCTTTCTAGGTTACACGTTACTCAGTCATAGATCTCTGATAAGGAGAAGTGTGTTAAGGAAATACTACACAAATAAGACTGCTATTTGAAAAACGAATGGTTCATATTTTCTTCGTAATTAAAGAAATAAATATAAAATATATAAAAAAATAATAATAAAAATATAATGAATGAAATACGACAAGGTAATGAATTGACATGGGTTTTTGAATAACCCGTTTAACATTATTTTTTAGGTTTTAAAGGTTGCGTACTTTTAAAGTGGAATTAATGAGGTGTGTTTATGTTTATCATGGTAAGGATGAATAACTAGTTAAGCAGATGCAGCTTAAGACGTGAATGCAGAAATGAAACTCATTAGTATATCATTAAAAAAACACTTGTAATTGAGTAGGTAACAATCAATTGATTAATCTATTATACTAATATTGAAGGGCAGGGCGTTTTTGTGGGACTGTCTCTTGTAATCTGACGTTCAAAAAGTGCTGATTATCAGCCTAATTTGAATAAATGACTTTTGATTTTGATTTTGATTATAAAGCTGAAGAGTGTGGTTGTTTGTTTGTTTGAACGCGCTAATCTCAGGGACTACTGGTTGGAATTGGAAAATTCTTTTAGTGTTGGATAGTCCATTTCTTGAGAAAGGCTATAGGCTATATAACATCACGCTACGACCAACAGGTGCTGAGCAGCGTGGGTGAAACCGCATGGAACAGCTAGTAATAATATAAATGGCAGATTAGTGGTAGATAATTATCCTCCATTCGGTTAAATTATCCAATTCACGTTTGCTTCAAAGTAACTGCAAGATTTAATCAGACTTCGAATTTTTAAGAAAAATATTATTATATTATATTTTTTAGCGTAATTAATAGAAAAATACGTCCAAAATATTCGTGGCTGACTATAAATTATGCAGGCTAAACTATTCGAAAGGCAAGTCAAAAATAACCCAGTCCAATGGCGTGTTCGAGTCCCATAGCCTCGAGATGAAATATTGTTTCAGCCAAAAAACACGACAGACCATTTTTTCAGCAATTTCTCTTACTATAGTTTATTCTCACGCAATTCTCACCTAAATGACAAATGTAGTGTACATTCTAAAAATACAACTTCCTTATTACTTTTGTAACTAAAATAAATGTAGGAAATAGGAAGGTTTTTTGGTTTAATTTAAGTAAATTGCTCATGAAAGTAGCTTTCGGAGAACATTTATTTAAAGATTTTAGTTTTAACGTGTTACACTTACAAAATAATCCTACTAATGTTATGAATGTGAATGTTTGTGAGGATTGATGTATGGATGTTTGTTCACGTCAAAACGGCTGAACGGTTGATGAAATTTGGTACAGAGGTAGATTATGGTCTGGAATAACATATAGCACATATATTACGATATCACGTGGGAGTAGCCGCGGGCCCCAGCTAGACTCTACAGACTAAGTGCGAATGAAATTGTGTAGGTATCTATTGTTTTTTTATTATCAGTCTAAATCAACGTTTATACCCATCGTAAGTAATAATTTAAGCTAAATCCTTGAATGAATATGTTATAACCAGCTACTTAGGAAAGAGGACAAGACGCATTTTACTAAGCAAACTATACATATTTTTATTTCAGACTTTTAGTAAAACGTATAGTAAAGCAAACACAAGATCTACGTATACAAATATAAGACAAAAATATCAAACTCGTAGCGAAAGAGGGCACGAACGTGGTAAAACTATCCCTCTGCTTATACAAATTTCACGAACGTTCGGCTCCAATACATTTTGCATGAAGTACTGTAAGAAAACTTGCTATACGTCCTCGGGACAAAGTTGGGTTTTATAACTATTTTTATATAAAACAGGTTTGCATTTTGTTTGAAGATGTTAGCGTTATTTTTGTAGACATGCTCTAGGTTAAATATTTGGCAGGTGTAAATATTTAGAATTGAAGTTGGTAAACAACAGGATGTTTTAAAGACGTTTAGGTCATTTTCATTATCACCTGCGGTCATATACTTTATTTGCATGTGATGAATGCGATATTTTTAATTAATTTAAAAACACACACAGTGTTCACAATCAGTAAGCTAATTCGAAAGTGTGTTAATTTTTTTAACCTGATGCCTAATGCTGAGTCATGTAATATCATATGCACCACTAAATAAAATATAATAGTACTAATATCATCATTCTCCTACTTTTATTTATGCAATTATTTTTCTTTTGAGCTTATTCATTTATCTAATACTAATAATTGTGAACCTTCCCAGAAGCCTTCACAACAAAAAACCTCGAACCGATATGCTAAACGCACCTTAAGTTAGCCTTACTTTAGTCTCTCGTGTTGAAAACTAAACAGTAACATAACTCTGTAGCGCCATCGGGCGAGCCGCGAGACTAATAGAAATTCTCAACGGATCCCAACGGTCTAGACGAGGTGAGTTTATAAAACAACGGCTACACAAGAGTACGTCGGACGCGGCTCAAAGCTGTGAATGGTTGCATTAGCTGACTTGAATTACTAATTACGATTTACTGTGGCGCCTTTGAATGCTGTCGGATGTGGGTATTAGAATGACTGCGATAGTGTGATAAAATGTGAGATGTATCGCATTTTTCTCGCTTAGCTGGCTTTTTGGGAGATGTGTTGTGTAATATGGGACGGTTCTATGGCCACGGACTGTGGTAAGCTAAATTGAAAGTTATTTTTATATGTATTTATGAGATAAATAATGATTAATTTAAAACTTTTACGTGTAACTTGTGTTAGACAAAAAACTGTAGCCGTAGATTTCAGTAAATTGATAAAAAAAACATAACAATTTAAATCTAGTCAGTATCATAAATCACAACAAAATATGCAAAACAATTGTATTTATTGCATTACTGTCGGAAATGTATGACAACCTAAACGGCGTAGGCACCGATCCGCATACAGATATTAGTTCCAAATTTAAATGTATTGTATGTAATTATATGTGAGTAATGGCGTCGACGTTATGGGGAATCCTAAGGAATTCTAATGACACTGGCATGTAGAATTTTAGACTGTTAAATTTTTTTCCGTATAAAAATAATACTCATACAAAAGAGGTTGTTCTTGGCATGAATAATAAAGAAACTCCTTAGAGGTCAAAAGACTAGACTTGTTTGCTTCCTTCTGTACCAAGGCAAAGTATGTAATATAGGATTAGTGGAAAATATTGACAAACAACGTCCCAGCTTGTGGGAAATATTTATGTAAATTCTTTGCTCACTGTTTTGTTGGGAAAAAATAGAAGAATTGGTATAGTCTTGAATGTCATTTATGGAAGGAATATGACATCTGGTTAGAAGAACAGATGGCTATTTTTATTAGATGATATTATTAGCTGTATTTTATTGCTTCTACAAAATCATAGGACTATATTTACTGTAATATGAAGGTAGGTATATATAGTAGGTATACATAATGATATTACCTATTATAATAGGAATACCACGCCAATGCAAGTTTGAATTTAACATAAAGGAAACAAATGTGTGCCCAAATACGGCAGATTTTCTTATTAACAAGAAAATCGCCATGTTAAATCACAGTTCAAAAAAGGTTTAATCAAAGTATTAGGTTCCGTTTAATAAGAAGCACGATTCAGATGGACCGTTATCGTTTCCTCTTCGTCCTTTTAAATTAATCCTAAGAAAAAAAAATGTAAGATAAAACATTGGAACTTTTTCTGAAACCGCTATAAGTTCCTGGCAGGATTAAAAACTAATTAAGAAAAAAAAAACAAAAAGGTTCGGTACCTAAATTGGTACCTATAAGTAAAGTCCGATTTCTACATTTATATCCCTCGTACGTAAATGTACCTATTATGTAGGTAGACGGGTACTTTGCTGATTGGATATTTCTATTAGAGATCAATGTCCAATAAATGGCAAAGGGCGTCTATCTATTCCATTGGGACTTAATGCCACATTGGCAAAGGACACCCGTCAATAGATACCTGCAATTTTGGACAATCCTCCTGAATATGTTCTTAGGGGATAAGATTTGTTTATTGATTTGTTTGTTTGTTTGAAGATTTGTTTGTTTATGCTATTGATAAAAATGTTAAATAAAAAAAAAACTACTTTTGCATAATATCACTTGGCCAAAGCAATAAAAATTAAATCAGATATGTTTTGGTTTTTGAAAAAATCCATGCATCTTTTATTTAAAATAAAATACTGTATATTTCGTTTTCAAATACATTTTATTTCGTATTATTGAGGTTGATCAAAAAATGTAACGAGTTTTCAACTACACGCTAGATATTATATCAACTACAAAAGCTATGGCAAGAGAGTTCAAAATCCGGCCGAATTATATACCGAACCGCATGTGAAGGCTATGTATACATACACGCTTCATGTACATTTATTGTTTTAATAGATGCTCTTATTGAAGTTCGCGTCCATTTTATCTAGATATTGAAAGGTTGATGGTGTGGATTGATATATTTGTATCTGGTTTTCTAGTTGTAGGTTCGTAATTTTAGCGAAATATATTTAGGGTCAAATGAATTTAGCTAGCTATACTCTGCTGATAGGTATGGTAATGAATATCGTATCTTATAGTAATGAAACCAGATTTCATAATATGGGACTAGAAAAATAAAGAAAAAAACAAAAGCAATGTGGTTGTGTGGTAATTATATCGCACACGTGCTTATTTGTTTTTATTATTTTCCTTTGTTTTGAATTGCATATACGTATAGTATATGCAATTCAAAACATGATGACAAATGACAAATGTTAAGAAGAAGCCAAGTCACCTAACACAGCCATCTCCTTGCTTGAAAAGAGATTTCAAGACCATTCATTTTAAACCATAATGTAACTGAAACAAAAATAATCAAATAATGTTAATAATCTTTGAGAGAGTTAATAGAGAGTTAATAATCTTTGAGAAATTTGTTTACCTAATATGACGGGTAGACCCCGTCATATTAAACAAATTACTCAAAGAAACTAATAAGGGGCAGTGATAAAAATAATCCCATAAAACAGTAGCTAGACTGTTTCGACCCATTTCTGGTTGTCTCCTTGAAGGATGCAGATAACTAAATCGCGAACTAGATACATCCAATATCCATATTCATCACGGTTGGTGGAATTCCTCTAGGCAATTTAGTGTAACCTTGCGTTTACAACAAACTTCTTGGTTGTAGGTACCTACAATTAGACCGACCCTACCTGCAATAAATTACCGATATTTTGACGGTTTATTATATTAATTAGTACTACATGGTTTCTGTAGCGTTTATACATCATGTTAGGGATTCACATGAGATCACAGAAATAGATATTTTTACATCAAAGTTTTTAACCAGTGAACTTGTAGAAACACGATTTTTAAGGTTTATTAAGTTAGTTAATTGCTCAGAACGTCTACTTAGATACCTACAAATGTATGAATTCATGAATAATTAACTTGTGCTCGGACAACTTCTAGTCGAGATAAAACGTCCAAATTTCTTGTTTTAATCTTCATAATTTGTTCTTAGTTAATTCCAGTTCAAGAATGTAACGTTTTCTTTAGAAATAGGTACGTACATATTTCTCGAAAATAACAATAATTTGTAATAAACCATAAATTTGAGACACAATCAACAAAATGAAATGCATCTGAACATAATACAAGACACAAGACAAAGTTGCACAAAACAGAATCTTGTTTATAGATACTTTAAGAGACGAGCAGAAATAACTTTAATTAAATTAAGAAATTTATTGATACAGTCGCTTAGTGATGTCGGTATTTGGGGACAGTCGGGTCATTTGGCAACGGTCCTTGGTTCGGAGCAAGTTATCGCGGGACGCTTGCCCGGCTGCGAGCCAACGGGGAGGTGCGGCTCGATATCTCACATGACACATCTTGGAAACGTTAGGGGACCACACACGATGATTTGTTTACGCTGTGTGAATTGGTTTTAGGTTGTTTTCCAACCATGTTCTTGTTAAATAAGCTTACAAAATTACATTTAGATTAGGCTTTATACATTTCGAAATTCAAAATAGATTTTTAATCCCACGTTTGTTTCCTCATCGCAATGAAGTAAGACCAAGTTTTGTTATATTTATTTTTTAACAAAAGTTTCCCTTATCTGTCTTATTTTTAAACCAGTCATCAGACAGAATTTAAAATTCGCAAGAGACAGATCAACAGACAATCCAATTCCACAAAGCGCGGCATCTCACGACACAATATTACAAACATATGACACACAATACGTAATCAAAATTCAAGCCAGATTACATATTTTTTTATCCGTCGTATGCGAAAAAAATACACAAAAATAATACAAAAACATGGCGGTGAATTGGTCGTTGTTGTTCCCTTACAAATTGGGCGCCTGTCGCCGTCTCCTATTCGCATATTGGCCAATATTACGCTCTCGATGCGCAGCTATACTTTGCCAACATCATGTATACATTTCTGTATACAGCATGTTGTGTTTACACGGCAACGTCGATATTTGCGTCGGAACAAACTTTATCCATGACGTATTGCGACAAAAACGTGTTACACTTGATATAAGAAAGTTGATCATGTTATCGGAAAGTTCTGCCCTAGTTTCCCCTCCCTTTATTAGAAAAATATACAATGCCTATTTATACTTGTGTTGGTTTGGTATGGTTTCAGTAAGTTCTTCTTGGGGATTTATCCGCAAGCGTTTGTGTGAATAGACTTACTAGAAAGTAAGTCTATTCACACAACTTTACTACGTTACCAACGTATGGAAAAACAGGAACATTCTGTGAACACCAACTGAACATTTGGTATTTACTGTAGCAAATTATTTCAAAATACCTATTCCACTTAATTTTAGAACAGCTACATCGGCTAAAGAGACTTCTTCTACTTCCAACACGACTAGCAAGAATACAAGAAAAACATTTTGTTAAAACCAAACTTTAAAGAACAAAAATAAAACTTTCTTTAAGCAATATGGAGTTTTATTTTTCCCTGTGTATGTGAGCGAATGATTTCAGATTTCACCGTGGTGCGAAGCGGACTCTGGAATTGCCCAGACTAAAATAACGAACGGACGTGCTCTGAAACTGTAAGGAATTATTTTTAAGTTCGCCCACTGTTGCGAATACACAAACAAAGATGTCGGAACTAGTCGGGATAAATAAAATACTGCATACATGATAAAAAGACCGTAACATGTCGTTCTAAGCAAGGAATATCTATGATCTTTTTTTCCCTTGGTGTCACAAAGAAAACTAAAAGTATGTGCACGGCTGGACATTCCTGTCTCCGTATACTTACTGTCACTACTAACTATTAAGCAAACAACATCACACTGCTGTTTGCTGACTGCTTTTCCATACGCCTGTAATCCTAAAAAATGCCGTTGGACTTAAAACTTTCGGCTCTTAGCGGAGAGTATAAAATACAATAGTGTGATTTCGTTTAGGAATTCACATGGGTTCCGTCTTGTGTTAGTGAAAACGATTATTTGAATAAGTACTATTAACATAATATGCAACATCATTTGATGGCGTACTTGTGACCTGTCTGTGAAAAATAATAATCTAAAAACCGGCCAAGAGCTAGTCAGACTTGCGCACTGGGAGTTCCGTACAAACTTGCATCATAAAAGGCCATATCTTTTGACTGCATGAATTTAGAGGAATTTAGAGTTTCTCGATTTCTCCACGCGTTTCTGAAATAAAGGGTCTTGACAAACAAACAGACAGACAGAGAGGAAACAAAGTGATCCAAAAAGGGTTCCGTATTTTCCTTTTGAGGTACGGAATCCTAAAAACTACCTATCTACCAAGATTAGTTTTTTTCAAAATCAATCAAAATCAAAATCAAAAGTCATTTATTCAAATTAGGCTGATAATCAGCACTTTTTGAACGTCAGATTACAAGAGACAGTCCCACAAAAACGCCCTGCCCTTCGCCACTTCCTAGTGTTTTAGCTGGGAAGAAGAAGTAATCATTAGAGGCATGCCCGTCAAAGGTCGTATACGGGGCATCCCTAACTCCTGCCCACATCTAAGTAGGTATAAACATGTATAGAGTAGGTCGATGTTGTTTCCTCAAGTAAACCTACCGTTCAATGTATCTATAGCTATAGTCTCTGCCTACCCCTTGTGATTAATGTAGCTGGTAGGTGTTGATTAAAGTAATTAGGGGAGATAGAAGCTGTTTGAAAGCTAGTTACCGAGCGAAGTTAAATTGATTTTTAATTAAATGTAGAGTTCTGTATTTTCTGTTTTAAATATTGTGTGGATGTCGGGGTGTTTAGTTTAAGTTGTGTTGTTTGGACTGGAAAGTAGTTTTTTTATGTTTTAGAAAATGAGAGTAAATCTTTACTCTGGCCTTAAAATAACAAGTAGGTAGATAAACAAAATCTAGATAAGATAAATCTAAAAAAAAACATTAACTGTTTTAGTTTTTAAACTTATGGTACAGTAAATTTATATGTACAACCTATCGCAGAAACACATAATATCAGTGTGTATTAGGTATTATTAAATATATATTAAATATATAATGCATAGTAAATGAAAAACTCATTAGTAACGGAATAGTATAAACGATATCTACCTATTAATTTTAATTCAATCAACTTAAGTACCTCCTACATTAAATAATTGCATTTATATAAAATCAGACATATAAAACAATCATATAGATATTTTATTGATATATCTTATGTACTGTGTGTGTATTGTGACACTTGTACACCACATTTAATTGTAGAAAGTAAATGGCCCACATTAATGTTAAGATCATACGTCTTGTATATACACCTACATTTTGGCAAATAAACTGTTCTTATTCAAACTGTTATAGGTTAAGTAACATCTTAGGAAAAGAGTCTTATACCTATTTACTTATTTACAACCCAATAACGATTGCTTTAAAATCGCAAAAGCCCCCAAACTTCCAACGAAAAGCGATTTGTAAATATCAGTCGTAAATTTCAATTTAGACTCTCAATTAAGTAATTACCAATTTAAAGAGCAATACAAGTGGTTGTTTGAACAAAAAAAATAAGTGAAGACATAATGATAATAAATTATAATTAGGCAAGTCTGTATGTGGTGTAGTTGTGATTTAATAATATATTAATATCTGTTTGTATTTGTGTGTCTTTCAGATAAATATAGCTGAACAAAACTTTAGAACTACCAAAATGTGTATTATAAAACATATAATAAACGTTTTGGAAAAAATCAATTATTTTATAATGAAAAGTGATGTTCTTACTTTGATATAATTAAAAAATATATATAACTTGCAGAAGATGAGAAAACAGGTTTTGCTTAACTTTAATTTAATAAAACTCAGTAATGTTAATAATTATTTTCATTGGACTAGTCTATTCTGAAAAACTGTTAGAGACTTACAGTAGTGTTGTAGTGTAAAGACTTACAATTTTGTTACATATATGTTCAAAGTGCTATATATCACTAGAATATAAGCGACCGTCTCCCGTCTTCCATCATTTGAACGCAAAAAAAACGAAGGCTTGCCTTTAGGTATTCATTAACATAAAGTCAAGCCAATTATGTAAATAAGATGCACATAAATGTTACTAATGTAATAGTGCATCTGTCAGCACCTGCTTAGAAACGCCTTTGCGTCTTTTTTTTCCTCTCTCACACACTTTTTTAGCCTATATCCGTCTCCAGAGTCCCAACTATATCTGTACTAAAATTCATCAAAATCGGGTTGACCATTTAGGCGTAAAGCCGTGACAAACAAACAAACTCACTTTCGCTTTTATAATGTTAGTAAGGATTATACCGTTGATTTATTTCACAACACAAAGGGTCTACAGATTTGAGTATATGGTTTTAATTAATAACAAAGGGTCTTGACAGACAGACAGACGGACAACAGAGTGATAAAATAAGGGTTCCGTTTATTTTTATTTTTTTGAGGTACGGAACCCTAAAAATGACTCCCTATAAATCAGCAGTGGGTGAAGTCGGGCAGTCAGTGATAATGAAGATGATCATTTGTTCATATTATGCATATTCAACTACCGAATGATTGATTCTACATATTCATGTACGTAGGTATATTAGCCAAGCAAGTGTACATACATAACTACCGATGCTTATATCATTACGAGCATAACGTTGACATACCTTCATTGGTGTGTGACTTTGTATTTATATTGTAAGTATCTATTAGTTTTATATGTATTTATTTTTGGATGTATGTGTCAAATCTTTGTTTTTCTAACATGAAAAATTGGCCTGGACCTGAATTAAATGATTTTGAATTTGAGTTGGGTTAAGAAATTGGCAATGGGGCTTATTGATATCCGCGTTACTTTAATCTTTTTTAAAAATAAACATATGACACGCGACATCTTTCAAGTGTAATATAACTAAAACTAACATAAAATATATTATTATAATCCAAAAGCACAAATGTAGCTTACCATCAGTGGGAACTGTTTTAATTTGGAATGAGACTTTCAGAGATTATTTCCTACGTACCAACTTAAAAACTAATCTTTAAAAGAGGTGGTTCTCTTTTGATGATTAATTTATAAAAAATATTTATAATCTTACTCGAACATTTATGCTTTATGTATTTAACGGAAACACCCAGAAACTTTACTCCAAATACAAAAATACATATGTGAATAAAATACATTTCTCTCTCAATTCCTTTTACGTTCCCTTTGGCCAATCTCTCCGAAGCCCGCTTTGGCAAAGCTGCGGTACCATAGATGTGCCATCAGCTTCAAATTTGAAATTGGAACGAAGGAATGGAACAGCCCCGGTAATGGAACAAGTTAGATGAAAGGGGGCGGGAGGGACGCTCACTCGATCGTCACACTCCGAGCCACGCTGACGTAAAGACGGTAAAACTTTGAATTCGTCTAGATTTTAGATACTTTTGAGCGGGGGTTAAAAAATGTTTTAGTTAGGGGTTCAAAAGTGGTTAGCGTTAAATGGAGAAAGTTATGAAAGTACCTACTTTTGAAAACTAATTTCTTTGACAGTTTGAAACGCAAACCTATGTACAACATATTTGAGTATATTTTGGTTTTCTTATGATAGGACTAAACGTGGAAAAATATATCAGAAAATCCCTTTATTAATCTACCTAAACTATTACATAGGTAATGGTCATTACACCACTTAAAGCTTATTTGAGGTATACTATTTAGTAGATATTATACAAATAAGCAGGTGTTAACTCACCAATCATTGAACATAAAAACACAACATAGTTTTTAATCGTTTAAAAAAATGGAAGACGTTTTGAAACCGACTGTATTTTTTTTAAAGCTATTTTAAATAAAGAACAAAAATTCAAACAATAAGCCATAGCTTTATAGCACAACGTAACTCTAGGTAGGTTCGACCACGTAGACCGTACAAGTTAGTTTTTGCCTCCACGTATCTACGTTACGCATTACGTGATTAGCCATGCCAATTGTCTGGTTCACGTTTTGCTGATAACCCGTGCAAAACACAGTTTCTTTGCTCATGAATAGAGAAATATTTTTGAAAAAGGAATAATGGAAAACAGTTTCGTTTGAAATGTTTTTAACATATTTTTTTTTCTTAAAGCATTTGGAGCATTCCTGCTATTTAAGCTTTTTTAATATTTATTATCGTTTGATAAATTTATTGTTTTTTTCTATTAAGAACACAATATAAGATATCTAATCGGATTTGGTAGGTTATTTTTTGATTCGGATATTACTATTAGTATAAGGTAGCCTAGCCGAATCTTATGAGATATCATTGCCATTAAGATAATATTATATTATTTTATATTTCATTTAATTTTTCACTTTAAAAATATTATTTTGTAACCAGTGAGTAAATTCTACGTAGAGCTAGCTTTTGTGAAAATACAAAAGGATTATATTCTATATTATCTGTGCTCGTTCTCATCTATTTTCCCCGTGACTAAGTCTAATAAGTGCAAGCCAACAAAAGGAGTCCCGTCTAATAAGAAAACTAATTTAAAACTTTGGTGGCACAGCAGCGCCGAATGCGTAAAGTTGGCGCCACTCGGTCGAGATAGGAACCATCGAAACAGCGCCACCGCGCGGCGAACGGCTGAAGCTTTTCAATTGCTGTTTTTACGACTTCTGGGGCTGTTGGTGTGCGTGAAAGCTTCTACGCACACGCACGCACCAAACGAGTTCACTTTTGTGCGTGTAGTGAAGTTTTTATGTGTTTGCGTTACGGCCCATGTACAAAAGGTTGTAGTACCATTGTCGGTCGTGTCCCATAGTTGTTATCTATTGGCTGGATAGATGGCATTGGGTGTAGCGCAGGCACCCACGCGTTGTATTAAAGATGGTATACATTTGAGCACTCACCCAAAAATATTGCTGGCGGTGTTGGCGTGTTTTTCACACGTTTCAGTAAACACGTCTGGACAATATTCGGGCCGGGGCACGTGCATGCGAGTGGGTAGCGGCAACGTATTTAGGCACACGGGGGCACTGTATATGTTTAATTAAAACCGTAAAGACGTGCTGGCCAACGCGTGGTTTTCTTATAACTGTGATAAATTGCGTTTATTTTTTTTCCACAAAGCAAAAAAACCAACCGCGTAGAAATGTGGAGCGAAACTGCATCGGCCATTGTTTAGTTTGCCAATTTATACGGGTCGGTTACACTTGCGACTTTTATTGAAGCATTACCGATAAAAGGAGTCATAATAGGTTTTATAGGCAGATTTTAATGGCGATGTGTTCAACAGATTTGCACTTCGTTCATTGGGTTACGAGAGACGTTAGCTGCAACACCTTACTATGCTATAACACTTAGGTACCTACCAACTGATTTGTAAAAAAACTTATGATAGAATCAAATGATAGCGAAACTCAATTAAAAGCACAAAGTCCTATTCCTATATCATCAACGCACATACACTATTGACGCAATGCGTAAAAAAGAAGTAGATTTAAAAATTACAAGTCTCTTAAAAAAGCAAATGATTGATTAAACAATATCTTGATTTTAAACCAACGCTCATTCGTAACATAAGAATATTATTTTATAAATCTTCCAAAAAAGCACACAAGTATCATTATCTTAAGTGATCCATAGAAGGTAGGTATACCTATAAATCATGTACATAAATCCGTTCATATTGAAAATGTCATGTTATATCACCTTGAATTTATTAGTAACTGTGACAACATCTTTATCCTAATACTGACAACATGCCTTACAAAAACAGCTTTTATATACCTTAGAATGTATTGCCTAGAGGATAAAATACAAAATAACATTAGAAAAATAAACGCTAACAGAACAATAAATCGTTGTCGGGTATGTACTTAGGTAACAAGAAAAATTCTATTAAAGCTGTCTAATTTTCAATTTCCTTCAATCGATTCCAATCTTGATTGTGTTCTCGAATGATTTTTCAATCGAGATCTTTTGATTAGCTATTCTGGACAACAATAGGAGTTTCTTATCAGTACCGTTTATCAGGTTTAATATGCGTAGAAAGTCGGCTTCGTTATCAACAACAGAGTTTGCTCCATTTCGCTATCGCGGATTTGCGCTCTGAAATTGTTATTGTGTTAGGTATATGGTGTGTGCAGATTAGGAGCTGTACTGAAACTTACTTTTACGTTTCAGACAGATTTGTTGTATTTAAAGCTATTTATTTGCGGATAGGTAATCATCAAATAACTTCTCCGGGAGCGGAAAAGAGTATCAGACGTTTTCTGATTAAAACTCACAAACTTAACCATGTGCCTTATTTTAAGCTGCAATTACCATGTGCCTTATTTTAAGCTGCAAGTTTACTATAGAAAACTGGTACTGGAATTTTTATGTTAATCCTATTTACAAAATTATAATGAGAAAAATGATCTTACACTGATCAAGTGTTTTTTATTTGATTTTCAGGCCAAAAATGTTATTTTTTTATACACAGAAATGCCAGGATGAGAATAATAAATATTTATAAAAAAAAAGAAAATTCCCTAAAAAATCTGTCTCTAGATGTAAGAATAGGTAAGGAGCTGTGAGTGTGTAGGCATATACGGCAGGCATATACCTACGTTTTTATTTTCTCATGCATCAAATTAAATGTAATAATTCCGGCTCTTTTTCCTTAACTTTTCTTTGTTACAGAGAAAACTCGAGGCAGGTATCTAATAACGAAATGCAATTTGCATGCGGCACACATTCCAGTTGTAATATATTTCATGACCTTGGCCAAATGACGACGGGGGATGACAATTTGCTTACAAAGTCACCCACTAACTCAAACACATTCACCCACACTCACACACATTGAAACAAAATGGCGTCCACATGCAACCCTACTTGACACCGTAAGCTGCACATAAGTACCTTCGTCTCAATTCCCTTGGGCACAATTTTTTATACAAAATTCCTGAATAAGAAGGGTGTTGGATGAAGGCCGCTGGGCGGACGGTCGATGGTAATATCTACCTACCTACCTACCTATACTTATACGTAACAAATATAGCTGAGAAGGAAGTCGGTCATTTGCCTTGCCGTGTTTTTCTTCGCGCACAATTTTGAAAAGAATTGTTATTATATTTTATTCTGAAACTTGTATTATAAAAGAACGAAATTTTGTTCATCTAAGGTTCATTCATCAATTTTGCTACAACCTACCTAGATTACATAATAATATTACAACGGTACATCAAGATTAACCAGCCAAGTAGAAGACTGACTCGCGCACGGAGGGATCTTATGACTGTGTGGACTTAGAGAGTTGATTTTCAGTTTCACAGCTCCAAAAGACCACAGACTTGAGTACTTACTTATATGGTTTTAATTTCAACTCAATAACTCCACGCGTTCTCGAAATAATGGGTCTTAAACTGACGGACAACAAAGTGACCCTTTAAGGGTTCCGTTTTTTCCTTTTGATGTACGGAACCCTAAAAGAATAATTACATTTGTTTTCAGATAAGTTTCGAATTCTACAGGGTCTGTAGAAATACACACTCTCAACTTCTTACATATTTAAACATAAACATACTTATCTGCAACAAACGTTTCCCTACGAAAATCTTAAAGCCACCCACATAATATTCTTACAGAAGGTTCGATATAGGATAATATCGGGCAGCACATGCATGGTCACACCGGCTGTGACCGACCTCACACATCAGCTGATCGACCAAGCAGTTAAATCTTTACGGCATGACGTCACAGCTTTTTTCCCAAATGATTTACAACCCATAAACCTTCCACAATAACTGTACCAATTGTTTAACAGTTAACCGCAATATTTAAACCCTTTCTAGGTAAGAAATTTAAGACCGTTATTGAGAGCAGTTTCTCAAAAAGTTTTTGCTCCAGTTTCGTTTATTGTCATTTAAAAACGAGTCGAGGAAGTCGTTAAGTTGCGCAATTATATGCAAAAAAGGGTTATTGATTTTGTTTGACGGACAATGTTGATTTTTTTGGTTGGAGACAGAGTTTTGTTAAAGATTTTCTTTGTGAACTATTGTTTGGTAATGTTATGCGCAACGTGCGTTAGGTTTAACTGTAACCGTAAAATGCAAAACAAAGTCTTTGGTGGCACGTAGGCTCGGCTTTTGGAAGGATTGCAGCTTGCGTACAAAAACAGATTTCTGTGTTGTGTTGTTACAAGTAAGAGCTAAATAGTAGTCTCGGGAACAGAGCACAAGCTACCGCCGGGCAGGGTCAGAGAAATGAACCTCCTTAAAATACGAGCCATATCCAAAAGTACCGCATTCTGTATCATTCCCTTAATCCAGCTGCCTTACGAAAGCCCCTTTAAGTCGAGACTCTTGGCAATTAAGTCTTTTGCAGATACGACTATCGATCGGCACAATGATCGCGAGGTTACCGATGTACAGACAACATGTCAAGTCAAGTCAATATACTTGATTACCTTATACAAATGATGACCCTAAAATCAACACTTCTGCCAATCGATCTGAGATAATTTGAACTCTTAAATTTGCATTTGAATTTGGCAGGAAAGGCAGTAGGTACTACAGACTCTGCGCCTTACATAGAAAAAAAAAACATTCATTACAAAAAAGAACGAGACAAAAATTAAATATCGATGCGTACATTCCAATAACAAGCCATCAATGAAATAGAAACAAATAATAAAACAAAAAGTACCATAAAACATCCAATTACGTTGATACATATTTATTTATGGGGAAAAAACGTGGTTATTGGGGGACAATATTCTATTTTAATTGGCTATAAAACTCTGTAATTGTACCGCATGCAGCAAAAAAAGGAAATATTGAAAGTGGAACGACTTGTAATGTTTGTAAAAGGAGATATTAAATGAATAGTTAAGTGTAAAATAGTAGAAAAAATCCATCTTGGAAATATGCATGTTAGGAATAGCCTATAAAATTATGCACAGTCAATTACAATTATACCTACTGAAAAAAAAAACAGTTAGTAGACGTGTGTAGTTATATCATCTCTGTCTATAGGTATACTGTTATCAGCTGTGTTTTCACAATATCTAACTTAAAACAGGACTAAAGTATTTTTTTTCTAAATTACTTTAAAAATTAACTTACAATCTACTTGCACGGGCGTTTTTTTTAAACGTTCGTATTGTATTAAATTCATCTCCTGTTTCAGGCAATCAATCATATTTGATGTTACCTTTATCTACCTACAGGATGTTGCTACAATTGGTCGCGAGTTGATCCACTCGGGCGCCGTGCTTCGCCGCTATGTTTTTTGTAACGTTCTAAATATATGTATGCGTTGTTGTCTGAAAACATAAATCATGAACTCGTTACGATTTACGAGCCCGCTCAAGCATAGCACCGATTGGAGATTTAATTTTAGGGTTAGACACACTGATAGGCTTAAGCGAGGATTTAGAGTGATATCGCTTGTCTGGAGAATAATAAAGAAGATTTCAGACAACTTCAAAAGATTTTATTTTTAGGTATCATCAATCAAAATGTTTCAACAATCTTAGGGGATTTTATTTGAACACATTACACGAACTAGTGTCTACGAAGCCCACGCGCTGTAGATAATTTTATTTAGGTAAGCTTCTTTAATCTTATTTTCGTTATAATCTGAACAGTATAAATACTAAACACAAACCTAGGTATATGTAGGTAACATTTTTGTAATAAAAAAAGTATATACCATAGACGCACCTATTTTAAACATTTTTAAAACCGACAAAAAGAAAATGGATGCCGATACCTGCTAGCTCCAGCAAAGAAATGTAGTTTACACGACATAAAATCATGTGTAAATTGACACAAATAGACTGCAGAGTTGACGTTTAAATGAGACAGAACCTGTTAAAAAGTGACAGAAATAGATGCATTAACATTCCATTTCATCCTGAAAAATGTGGAATATTATATTCAAAGAGATTCGTTTAACTATTTCTTGAATAACATATATGTGGGTCATTTTAAATGTAGAATACTCGTAGTTTTGATATTCTACAGCGGCAAAATCAGCAGTAGACTAGACTGCAAGCAAGTTAATAATACGAAGCTAGTCTAAATATATTTGCTAGTCAAAACTCATGATTTGCAGTCATAAACATTTAAGACATCGTCTAGCGCACTCGCTACGGTACATCTTAATAAACAACCAACTTTATCCAATAATAATTTGACGTGTGCTTAACCAAAGTTTTAAATACATGACTTTATTTAAATGTAAGACCGGTGTTTACGTTAACTGCGCGTGTCACTGACTTTCACCGCTTTACTTGTGTAATAAAACCCCAACCTAATCGCTTTCAAGGGCTTTAAGCGGCCGTGACCCGTGCTGAGTGACGGCGAAGGATATAACTGTTAACATACTTAGTGTACGCTATGCTGTACTTGTCGGTAAACAATATATCTTGGTTTATGACAGTTACTGACTCTCGCTGGATGGCGTACAAGGTCTTGATTGGAGAATATGTTTGTTTGACACTGACACTGAAACAACTTGGTTTCCTCTTTTTTAACTCAAATTGTCCACATTATTAAAGAGTTAATCATTCTAATAGTTTACTATTTACTCTACTAAACTTGTTATACCTACATAATATTAAAAGGCGATTTTATTTTCTCAACACATTTTTCATATTCGTTTCAAGAGTTTTGTCATTACGATCAATAAAAAGAAGGACTACCAAATCGTTTAAAACACCTATAAATAATAATCTAGCATAATCGTGCACGAAACGAACCAGTTATAAAATCAAATTGACAAATAGACCTTCTTAACTTTAATTTAGGTAGACAAATGTCCTGTCAAAGCAAATTTAAATTCATTGGCTTGTATAAAATATGGTCAAAATGTCATTGGTCAACTGTACGATACATATTTTTGTGCTTAGATATTGAAATGACATGAATAGATGAATGACGTAGCGTATCGTAATTATGTTCTAGAGAACATCTTTGCGATTGTATGCATATGTGCTATCCACATGTGTATGGATAACAAAAGTTCCTTAAGCCTTCTTTATCATTAAATCTAAAGAACTGTTCTCTTGGGTCAATGAACGTTTAAAACAAACTACTCAATATGAAAGCAGGTGTTGACTGATTCTATCAGAAAACAGGTAGTGATTACTTTAATCATTTACATTTTAAGATGTGACGTCTAAATAGAATATGCTTATCGATGTTATTTATTAAAATTGTACAGTCAGCATTATGAAAGAAGCAGAAGGGCAGGGCGTTTTTGTAGGACTGTCTCTTGTAATGTGATGTTCAAAAAGTGCTGATTATCAGCTTAATTTGAATAAATAACTTTTGATTGTTTTTTGTTTAAATTACGAAGCTGACACAGAGAAAATTTACAACTGGGATGAAAAATTAAATTATAATTTTTCATGCAAAAAAATGGGGTTGCTGAGATTACTATGCAAATAAAAGAACAAGAGAAATTGTACTAGACTTTTTCATGGCGTTTAATTAACACACACAAGGAAGGTTGCTAAAATAAAACCTTATCTCGAAGTATCAACTTTTTAAGATGACTTAGTCAAAATATGGAGCCTAACAACGCACTTTAGGAGGGTCAATTACATAAACAGCTCCTAGAATTATACTCTAAAGAGCTGCCACTTACAGAGCCCTGCTATAAATGTACAACAACAATTGTAAACAAAACTAGTTTGTCAGCAGTAACCCTTTTATGTTGTACTTTATTATGTATCTAATAAACAAAGATACTTGCTGTAAAGTTAGCCTTGGTAAAGATTTTTTGAAAAACTGAATGTTACTTAAGCACATAATTTTCATTCTTTTGTAAAGTATACTAATGATAGGTACACTTTGTTATATATTTATAATCCATTCAGTTGAATGACCTTTACTTTTTAATTAAATGACTAGGGAAATAACAAAAAAAACTGTTATTGCTAACACCAAAACACTAACAAAATATTGTCTCACATTGCACCGCGAAAACGCTGAAATTGATTAAAATGTTTTACGACAAAAGTTTTGCTAGCTTCGAAGTGCTGACTGTACATATAATTCTTCAACTTTTATTACAGTGGAAGCATTCGGGTGCTTGTGTCACAATCTTTACATTTTTCTCTCATTTCGACGCAGTGTGGGAAGGTAAGGTTCTTACATCAGTATTCCAAACCAAATTTATTCACCGATCGGCTTTGGAACCCGATAATCTCCATGTCTCTCGACAATTTGCCCGAAATCAACTTACAAAATACGTAAGTTATTATCTGATTCGTGTTCGGGCGAAGTCGCTTGTTGTTACATTAGTTCCGAGGGTACAATCCAATTTAAACTTTGGCCCTTCCAAGTTAAGGTCGATGTTTGTGGTTGTGTGTGTGATAAGGGTGGGATAATGGGGTCATATGACGGTGTGAGGTGTAACGCTGGATATACGCACATACACGCAGAGGCGTGTACCCAAAGTGTCAGAATATTGGCATCGTGTATTTGTGAAGGATACGTACACTGTTTCCTACACTAATATCTTGTACAAGATCAAATAAATGACAACGATTTTTCTGCATAGAACTTTTGTATAAAACATAACAAAGGGGTTACTCTATTAGTTTTTATAATAGTTAAAGTTAGGAAAGAAGATTTTTAATAAAGATGCCTTTGTTCAATTACGAAGCATTTTTAGTCAATGGAATACTTACAACAAATTTCAGTCCTCAATTAAATAGACTAGCAAATAGCCAAAACGTGCCAATAAGAGCAGTCATCATTATTTCAGCGAAATAATTGTGCACTGGTAGTAAAGGTCAAGCAGTAGTTAACCTCAGAGCATAGCTTTATTTAGTACAAACATGTAATCTTATCCACTTCAATTGCCTGAAAACTGTATGTAATTGCTCTCATCCATTATCTCGGCGCATATTATGTTACAGAAATTGTTGCCAAGTACCTACATTCAATAAAAGACTAACATATGCCCTGCGGCTCTAATCCATGTTCGTTTTTATTTTTGAAATTTGAATCCTATTACTTTTTATTCTAAATTTGGCTTTCAGTGTTTATGTGTTAGCCTGAGAGCTGTATTTTGACATTATTTTTTTGTATAGTACGGCCAACGAGAACCGATACCAAATGTAAACAAAACCCATGCTAAAACCCCATCTAAAATGGCCGCCCGAATGTTGGCGAACCCGTCTTAACGTTGTCATATTTTTGCCGGGAGAACGAGACATTACGACAAAAGCACAAGATGGAAAGAGCTAAATATTAGATTGTCAACGCCACAGTTGTTCTTTAGGTTAATGACCTTTCGTATCGCTTCTCGTTGGCCGTACTTTAGGTATAGTAGATATCTGTATCCGCTGGCGTTAGAATGCAATTGACAGGGTATTTTTTTTTTGAATGGTAAATCGTAAAATAACTTCACTTCAACTACAGCTATAAGGGACCACCAATTTGAGTAATGGTTTTAATTTCAACTCGATACCTTTATGGGTTTCCGAGATATAGGATCTTGACAGACAGACGAACAGAAAGAAAGATAGACAAAAAAGGTGATCCTATAGGGTTCCGTTATTTTTCCGGCACTTACGTAGGTTCTAGCCCAAACAAAATAGAACCACGCCTTTACGTAACACCTCGGAGGCAGTGTACACGACCCACCTCTCTTCCATATTGGCCGGTCCGTCATTACCCCGGATCGGTCTATCCGAGGCATAGCTGCGCCATTACACGGGCCGTAATCCGGATGGGCCGGCCGACCCGATCGGCTAATGACGATCTAAGAATTTTGTGACGCATCTCATTACGCTCTTCCACATCATTCACGAGAATATTATGTTACGTAAGCTGAATTAACATAACTGTACTTAACTTTATCTATTTATATCTTTATCTAGCTGGTTGTTTGGTTAAAGATAGGTTATTCTGGGAGGTTCGAGGAATGCGACTGTATGCGAATGAAGGCGACAGACGATTCGTGTATAAAAATCGATACAGAATTAGTTAATTCGTATCTGTTTTTATATTTTATCCGCAAAATCTAGTGTACAGTTCTATAAAAAGTACAAAATACGAGTAATCCATGTAGACGATGACGTCTCCAGTTAAATTAGAGGGATTGCAAGATGTCTAGACAGATTGATTAGATAAGTGCTGACTAACAAACTTGCTAGAAACTGTCGTTCACAATATCTTAATTGCATTTCGTCCAAAATCAGTTACTGGACAATTTTGTCGATGACATTCTGCTTAATAAAACAATAGGTAGTTGAGGTTCACCTTTTTAATACCAGCCGGAGTTCCTTTGATGTCATAAACAATGAGGCATGAAGAAAATAACACACAGACATAGTACAAGGAAAACGTTTGTTGGCCATAGCGGGCCTTAATAAAAAGTTTATGAAGCCCTATGATATTATTAAGTAGCAAAATTATTAAGAAAACAAATAACAAATAATTTGCAAAAATAATTCGCTACTTCATGTATTTTTATTAAAATATTAATGCATGTTTTTGAATAAATATTTCCATAAACATTTTATCCCCTTTTTCCCCTTTACAACCGCAACGTAAGAGGGTGGATGGCAAGTATTTTCTGTTTTGAAGACTCCGGCATAAACAGGCACTATTCTCAAAATGAGAGCGTTTCCTACTCGAGTTTTGTGCCAAACAATATTCTGGAAACTTTATAGTATACGTACCTTATTCCTGGTTTATATTTCCGCATGATATTATACGAGCTTTAAAGTTTTGGTCAACAGTATTTTGAGGCGGAATACTTACCCTGCTTTATGTTACATCAGAAGGAAAACGTACACTGTGATTTTCTTTTTTTTTTCACAAGCTGTCTCCATATAAAGCCTATAAATTCTATTTTCTTTTAATCTTTTTCATATGCTATGCATGTTTAGTTGATAAGGTACTATGTAAATCCCATTCTTTGCTTTTAATACCCAAACATCTTCCTTTATCTGTCGTTAACTTCAACTGTTAACTGTCCAATGATCGTAATTTTATTAAGTTACTTTAATATTAAGATTGTCATATCTTCGGAGTTCAGTAATGAATATTATGGCTCCGGAAGTTTGAGCCACCGATGTGGGTGGGCCCCCCTACGGGTGTCTTGAGTGGTTCCGTTTTATAAAGCCTTCCGCCTTTCCTATCGAACGATTCTCGTATAAACTCTACTACACTTTGTTCCAATGCGAAGTAACTTTTTCCGCACAAAAACAATCGACGATCGGTGCGTTTTTGTATTCGAAAAAGAGCCTTATTTACATAAGCGTTTTTATTATTTAAAGTGATACAAGAATGTTTTGGCATGTCAATCATATTATTGGGAGTTGATTGCTATTGGTAAACCAAGGTAAGAAATAGCAAGATAACGTCGTAAGGACCGCTATTTCCCATGTCGATGTCACGTTAGTGTCCCACGCTTGCCGGGGTTGTTCGAAAGAGATACCACGTTCCCAGAACATAAAGGCCAAAAGAAGGAACATGGGTGGGTTTTAGTCAGTACAAGTCCGACACTCCGCCCGCTCAGAGCGGGAGAAGTTATTTGATGATTTTCCATCCGCAAAAAAGATCAGCTATTTAATGAAGTACGTTGAAAAAATTACAACAGCTTACTCTATTCGAAGACACCATATTTGGTCCGTTTAACGTCTAAATTTATGCATAGCGACTAACAAGGTCCTCAATAGTTACGTCCACCTGACCCATAATATTATCATGTCGCCATTGAATGCATCTAGTTAGTATTGGATTCACGAAGTAAACTCACGGGCGTTTTCCGTAGCAAAGAGGTAACAACATAAGCGATAAATTCTCTTTGATAATTCGATTCCTTTTACCCTTATTGCGTGGGAGTCGGGTCTTAGTAAGAATGTGTAGGGTTATGATAATGTGGGTGCAAAATAGCCTTCAAGAGTGGTTGTAAGAAAATGTACGTCCGGCGCACCCTCGGCAGCCGGGCTGTGGGTACCACCTTGCTGATTGTTTTTTTTTTCTAACAAAGTATTAAGCTATTCTAGCACTGGCTGGTTTCAAAAAGAAAAAAAAAAGTATGATTTGAATGTGTACATTTTTAGGATTCTGTACCTCAAAAGTCATGTCGTGTGTGTCATGTGTAAGTACATTTTTATGGTGTCAAAAGGAAAACACGAAACCCTGATCAGATCACTTGTTGTCCGTCTGTCTGTCTCCAAGACCATTTTTTTATCTCGGGAATGCGTAAAGGTATTGAGCTGAAATTAAAACCTATACTCAAGTCTGTAGTCTCTTGGAGTTGTGGAAAAATCATATCTGTAAGTCTATGCAGTCAAAAAATATGGGCGTTTATGTTATAAATTTGTACGGAACCCTCGGTGTGCTAGTCCGACTCGCATTTGTTAATATTTTACCTTCCTTTGCAACATTTAGAATTCTTGCTCTTAAAGAAAAAAAGACTACGTTAAAATCTCGTGGACACTAGAATAAGTTCTCTTTCTAATCTTACATCAATGTCTAGATCCGTCATCGGTCAATTAGTGGGGTCCTCCAGCAAACACGCCGTAAATTAGTCCACACAAACAGAGTTAATGAGAGCCGGCAAACACTCGTAGTGTCAAGTACTTGTAGGCTCGTCCAATAAGGACCGGTCGGACTCGTGTCCCGATTGTTTGGTTACGCTATTTCGTGTCTCTTGTGTATTTGTTTTGTACAGTCAGCAAAAGAGATAAGTTACTTGGCTCGTCAAATATAGGTAGTTAGCTATTTTCAGAGTTTCGTAACTCAAAAGGAGAAAATGTAAACCTTATTGGATCACTTTGCTGTCCGTCTGTCTGTCTGTCAAGACCCTTTATCTCGCGAACGCGATCAAATGACATGAAATTAAAACCATTACTCAACACTGTGGTCCATTTGTGCTGTGTAAAAATCTACCCTCTAAGTCAGGCAGTTAAAAAATTTGGCTGTTTGTATCGCAAGTTTGTACGGAACCCTCGCGCAAGTCTAAGTCACTCTTGGCCGGTTTCTTTGGAACCGATGGAGGTTTACTAGTCAAAAATAATTAACATAATTAACATTTGGTTTCTATAAAATAAATTTAACTTTATTCGGGAAAAAAAAACAAGTTTTTTTAAAATTATACTGTATTTGAGCCTGGTTACAGACCGTACGTCTCTGACATACATACATACATCTTTTTCTTCTGATTATCTTGGATTTGAAAGAAAGATGCAAATGAATTTAATATCGTCTTAACCTTAAAGCAATTGGCCATGGCCGTATTGTGTTAAAATAAAACAATAAATAAACGATTAAGTCGTTTATTTATTGTGGTTGTTATCATATTTTAAAGTTGAAGTGTCTAAGTCTAGTCAAAGGCAATTTTATTTCATAAATAAATAACCAATTTGACATGTGACACATTGTGTTGGATTTTGAACATAAATTATGTATGTATTCAAATGAGAATTTTGCAAATAAACACCAGAATACAAAGCTTGGGGTTTTATTTCTTACAGTTTTATGAAAACTCACAAGCATTCTTCTATTATAGCGTCGAGGCCACCAATCTCTTTATAGTCAAATAAACAAAACATTTGTAACTAAGTAATACCTATCTACATTCATCTATTCTTTAGAAGTTTCTAGACGCATCATCGTGTTTGTTCAAAAGCGACTGCACAAAGTGCTCAAGTTTAAATTCTACACCACTTAGCTGAGAGCTTTCAATCTGAATACATTTCCGTCCTTTCAGTATTTAGTAACATGAATGTGGAGGGGTGGGGGAGCTCTTCAAACACCGGTTGTGTATCTTCAAGAATATCAGTTGGACAAACACACGGGAGGGAGGGCAGTTCTGTAAGCGGTGGGGGGAGGGGTGGTGTTTACTACGCTCTAGGGAGGTGAGCGGAGAAATGAAATTGGCAGATATTTCGGTGATGTGTCACACACGTGTAGGTAAGCTTGGCTAGCAATGAAAGTTTTGCGAGGTTTTTCCACTTTCGACACGAGCAGAATAAAGTAAAAGAAGGCGGAATGTATTTAGGTACCCTTTATACATACGTAAGGAATGAGAACCCTTCCGTTATATCCTTCGTAGAAAATATATTGCCTGTTTTCTGAACTCGCCTACCCGCACGAAATATCGGTATGCAGTAAAGAACTAACAAAATAAATAAGGCAAAATAATATCGGAAAAAGGTTCGCTCGCTGATCAATGTTGCAGTAGTTCGAACTTCAGCCTTTTTCAACAACGTCTGAAAATACATACTAATTCGACCATATTGTTTTTATTTATTACTTATGGCATAATATAGTGACAGATATTTTTTTTTTATATGATGGGAAATTAAATTTCACAACTTTTAAGTACGTAATTACCACATACAATACTTTTGAACAACTGCGAAATGTTTTTTTACCTTCGCCACTTAAAAACCTCAAGTCATGTAGTAATCCGGGGTTTCGAGTTGTTAGAAACAGAAACAGCAGCCCCGGAACATAAAAAGAAGCAACATGGGTGGGTATAAGTTAGTAAAAGTCTGACCTCCCCCCGCTCCACCTCGACTGGGGGAAATTATTTTATGACTAGCTTTTGCCCTCGGCTTTGCTCGCGTTATATTCGGTAGCGGCTTATTGATTTGTAATAGCAACGCTATGTTTTCCCGTTTTGTCCCTCTTTCTCCCTCATTTCTCACTCTTTTTTATGTTAAATTAGCCTAAGTCCGTCTCCTGGTTCCCAACTATATCTGCACCAAAATTCATCTAAATCGGTTTAGCCATTAAAGCGTGAAGAGGTAACAAACAAACAAACTCACTTTCGTTTTTATAATATTATTAGTAAGGATTTCCCCATCCGTATAAAAGTCATGTAGTAATTACCAACAAGCTGTAATGATTTCGTCACACTTCAAAGTATAATAATAGTAATAGTTATATTGATTCGAGAACGTCAACAATGTGTGTGTTTTCGTGGAAAAGCGAACAGAATAATGGACGTGTTTGTCGTACCGTGGGATATAGTTTCTGAAACTTCAAGGATCTCTTCCATACAACATCGATAAAACAATGTAGGTATACGGATAAAGGAGAAAACTTGGTAAAGTATATTTTTATAAGACGTTTCTAGTAGATTGCTTCTGTATTTTGTAACATAATTTACTCATTGTGTTTTTTGTTATATTTAATTTTTGCTTCGAAACCTAAAAGAATTTTATAATAAAACATCATTTGTAATCTACACGAAATTGAACGATGTGTAATTTTATTTTACGACATCAAAATTCTGTATTACATGTACTGTTTTCACACAAAAATATTATCTATCCAGAATTTATTTTTCCCGAAAAATAAGAAGAACCAAATAACAAGTTTTCGCTCCATGTTTTGCTCCAAACAATAAAGAAATAAAGCCTGGCATAATAATAAAGAAACTTACCGAGTTTGTAGATATTGCTGAGATGAAAGAGTATAAATAAAAGTACGGCGATACATCTTTGGGTACGACAGACAGGTCGATACTCGGTTGCGTAATAGCAAACTATGAACAGTTAAAAGTAGCTGCTATTTTTCAAACTGTGTCTAATCTAACTGCGATTCTTACAACGACGTGTGGAGAAAACTAAGTGGTTACAACGTTTCGTTTAAATTTAAACTCTTGTTTTTTAAAGGGTATAACTGTTCTGCATCATTAGCGGCTATTTAGTGCTATCGTACGCACGTAGAATTTGTTTCAGCACTTGATACTGTTGAACAAAAATACTTGGGTTTCGTGACTTTTTTTGGTTTCGTTGACTTTCTGACACCGACTTTTGTTCCGTAAAGTTATTTTGCACTTTTTAGTATTTTAAAAAGTTTTTTATTTCAACATTTCTAGTTATTGTGTAATGATATATCACATATTTTTTATCAAGTATTCATTCGAGTTTTCATTTTCCATGGTTACTAAAAGATTAACAGATCATCCATATACATAGACGTGGCGAAAAAAAAAAGTATTAGGTATAGACTATAACTCGTAAACTATCAAAGCAATTTAAATTAAATTGATATGGGACCATTTGGAAAGTATACTCTTTCCAACAAAAATCGAGTTATGCGCGAAAAACATAAAAAATATAAACATCAGAAATGAGATACTCCTCCTTTTATAGAAGTCGGTTAAAAATACTTGAGTTTCGTGAGAGGCATATTTCTTTAACCTCCTAACATCGTTCGACAATCGAATTGAATGTTCTACAGTAGGTTCATTTCCTTTTTGTTAAGTTGAATGTTGTTCATTTACATAAATTTAACTATTGTTATTCTGGCACGGCTTCCATTCTCTGCAACAAGAGAGATCTCACAAATTCTATATGACAACTACCTGACCTCGAAGATTTCTATTTGATACTTTCTACTTAAATAAAATAAATAAATACGGTGATTTACATGTACCCAGGGTAAGCCTAAAAAATCATTTAAAAAAAAAATAAGAAGGTGCTTTAATTTTAGCTAAGTTCATAAACACAGGAAAAAATACCTACACCTTCATGTAGCAACAGACGAAAGTATTTCTAGTTTCTTTTTATTACTTATATACCTTCCCACTTTCTCCTGAATATTACCTCCTTGGAGGATCTCATACATAGAGACTCATAAAACCAAGAAAATTCGCATTCTTTTTATTCGTTTTGTTTAAATACGAACGCGCAGAATCGATCCCGTTAGTTTTATTACACCTTTTACACAAGAGATAGATGAGGGAATTTCCTTCGATGTTCAAGAATAGGCTGTATCGGAAACGAGTTAAATAACAAACCTCTTTTGTTTTGTTTTAAAGCCCCAAGGAAAATAACAAGACGGCGGAATATTGATGAGGTTCGCCCGTAGATTGGATTTCTACTCGCTTGATTTTATATTTATAAACGTTTTGAGTTCTCTCAGCGTGAGTTTTCGATATCTTACAGTTAACAAGATGCGAGTATTGCTTTCCTACTTTTTTATTGGCCGATAGGAAATGACAAAATATTACTTTTACTCGATGTCGGTAATAGCTTATTTCTTCGCGTGGGAGACGCTTTCAACGTAAACATGATGAAAATTGTGTAAGCCATAATATCGTCAGATTTATGTACATAGTATATTTTTATATTCATAATATACATATTTTGCTATGGATCAATAAAGTAAAAGCGAACAAAATCAGTAAACGTTGAGAAAAAATCACGGATAACATAAAAGGGAGATGGCCCAAATCTGAATTCATATCATGCCTTATCAGAATGTCTTCCAAGCGGATAAGTTTGATCGCGTGCGGGAAGGAAACGTGCATCTGTGGCCGAAACATCTCATTTTCTTTACAGCTACAATTCCATCCCAGCCTTCTTACTTGATAGGTTTTGTAAAAAATAGAGTCTGATTAAAAAGGAAAACTTTATATTTTCTTGGAAAATTCTAAGTAAGTATATTATTTGTCGTCGTAAAATATATTTACTGTTAATCGAGGAATACATTTGCTGTAATAAGAGAGGAGATGGCTTAAAACACAATAGCCCCGTAGCATTTCGGACGGAACATCGACAAGTTAATGAAAGGCATTTGTATGTAACGGACTTGAGCAAGCTTCCTCCGGGGCCCGATAATGGTGTCTATTGCGTGTTTTTATAGGAATTCTCTCTGGCTATTGCTATTTGGACAGCAGTGAAGGGAATGTTTGTAAACAATATATGAGGCTGATATCATCGAATTAGTAGATAAGAGAATTCGATTTGGAATAATTTTGAGACACATCAAATGATTTTTTCAAAAGTAATTACAGTTCAAAAGTTACATAGTTTTACGACTCATATTATCTTGTTTTAACTATAAAATTGGAAAAAGCGATTATACTTAAAAAAATAAGGTTAAAAAATAAGTAATCGATTGCTTTCAACATACAGAATAGGAGCCTCCTCCATTCCGGTACAAACGGCCGGCCGTAGCATTCGTTCCCGAGAGGTAGCCATTTGGCCCGCGCTCTCTCGGATACTTCTCCGCCTCCGTTTCGAATAAACTGAGCACAGTTTTCAGCCAGAGTCGAGAACAGCATTTTAGCCGAGCGTCGTAAAGCGAAGGATCTCGAAACCCGTTACCACGCGACTCCCTGCGACATCTAAATTCAAATTTTTCTTCTCAACGCAGGCAAAACCTTACGACCCCCTATCTGCATAAAACGAGATGAATTTCATTTTATAACGTTACGTTCACACTATTTTTATGCGAGCAACTGTAAATCGATTTTGCTTACTACTTTTCAGGTACCTTCGATATTTACCTTGAGAATTTCTCCTATTTGATCTATCGATCGATATAATAAAATAAGATGCGATATTACACAATCCGGGAGCTTGAAAGGGAACCATTATCGTAACTAGTTTGGCAGCGCACATTACATAACTCCGGCGTTACTTACGTCTATGAGCTTCACTATCCATTTACCATCAGGTGGGCAACATGAGCCTTTGCCTCTCGAAACACATAAAAATATTTTTAGAGCCATCGTAAGGTACCCATACCTTATTTACATTGGCATTTATTTATTAAATTATCAAATACAGAGACCGGTAAAATCGACGGTAACTGCCATGTTTGCTTACAAAATCCAACCCACTTTCAACTTGCCGACTAATTAAAATGTTACATTGTATTTAAAACGTCTGAACCATGCGACTCTGTATTTTAATACAGAAGGCTAACGTATTAATTAAAGCTGGAAATACTCGTGTCTGGCATGCACTCAACTCAATGGCTGCGCGTCGAAATACTTACTTGGATATTTGTTTTATTTGTCCCGACCCACAGTCATGCAGGTTCATAAATAAATACAATTTAGTAGAGAACCCCACATTAATAGATACAGATATTTAATCTTTTCATTTAAAAATCTTGACCCGTTAAGTAGACGCTTTCGACATTGAGCATAGTGCACTACAAAATGATTTGAATCTTTATATCGACGCTCCATAGATAATGCCGGTGGGTATCTCTATCTACACTACACTGCAGACATTCTAAGATAATATAATAATTTGGCAGGCGTCATATAATTTCATGACAAAATCTCGTCTACTTTTTCTTGTGGCAAATCTCTAAAGTTTCCAACCTAAAGCATTGTGAATAGACCCGTAAAACAACGAACAACCATTCATTTAGGGATCTCCAAGTTACGTCAGCGGCTTATGAATAAAGAGGGGTCGGCTGCCGGAAAAATAGGGGGTTATTCAAAAGGAAAAGTTTTTTTGCGTAAAAAAGGACGACTAAGCGGTGGATTATCGTCCATTCGCTGACAAGAGTTTTGTGGAACTCGTGGCCGAGTTATACGAACAAGCTTTTTATTATCGCTTACTGGAAATGTCGGGGAAAATGTACGGATAAGAAAAACAATTATCACCACGCTCCTTTTGGTGTTTACTCTGGCTGTGTTTACCCAACCAGGCTTGCTCATGACTAAAATTTTAAACAGGGACAATGAGCCATTTCCTGGGCTGGTTTGGGTAGGTGCCCGTTTTAATATTGATGCGGTCGGTAGCGCCGACTGACAACATGTTTGTGAAAAATGCTAGAAATCTGAATAAAATAATTTCATTTGTAACAAAAAGTTTTTAACAATGGATCGTCTGTGGGCATTGAACTGAAACCTTTTGCCCTATCAGGTAACAAATTACGAGCTTATTTGGGTGAGATAAATAAGCAATTTCCGTCATACAAACGTATAGTTCTCACGAAAAGGTGTACGATTTGGGCGGATGACTTTATAATTATTTTCCACATGTGGGCCAGCGATTCGTTCCGGGACATTAGCGATGGCCGGAGAGCCGGGACCAAATCCCGGCCGGGTAACGAGATCTCCGCCTCAGCGTGAAATTGTGAAATTACCGGGACGCCTAAAGCCAAACTATGCTTTCAACTAATTAGGTAAAATTGTTTTGACTAGTAATTTATTGTAATTGTTACTAACAGTGTAAAAAGGTCTTTTATTGATCATTAATTTACAGGTAAAATGTGCCTCATAACTAATTGTTTTTATTTGAAAACATAAACTGCTATTCATATTTTGTATTTGTTGGTTTTCTCTCGGTGAATACTTCATTAAGTCTACTATACATGAGCAGGTGCAGAAGACTAGTAACCAAATGGCACCGCATTCGTAAGCAGGACATATTTTAATTCAGACCAAATCATACTTCACCTCAGAGCATTTTCCTAGCAGTGTTTAAAGCATATTTTGTACTTACGCAAACGTAACGTTATTCTGCGAAACTGTGAGATAATGCCTTCACCCGGGACCTCATCCAATGTGCTCGGTGTCCTCTGATAAAAGAAAATGTCTTCAGTGCGGCACGAAGAAGGTGTTATGTCTTACATAAATAAATATATGTAGGTATGTAAACTTAGGCGTGGGTTTAAGAATTTTGCTGAAGTAGAATTTTTTTATTCATTTGTATCTTTTATCGAGGGGAGTCTTAATTGTAACATTAAAAGAAGAAATTGTGAAATTATAAAACATTCCATAGCCTATCCATATAATCTGTTAAATTTAATGTTTTTTTTGAAGCAGTACCTATGTTTTTATTCACTAGCACAAATGAATATATCAGTAAGACAAACTTACTGAAACAGATATTATTAATTAGGTACCTACTACCTTCCTAAAGTTTCACCACAAGTCTAGAAAATCTATTTCATTATGTTCCTAACATACTATTTTATGTAAGTATTAAGTAAGAGACAACGTTTAGCTACCTCGCATCTACCAGCTTAGTAATTTAATTAAGTGAAGGGTACGGGTGGGAGATATTACCTATTGTATTTCACACCCACACTACCTCACACAATATCCAAGTAACTCACAAATATATTATTAAGGATGTAGTTTGAAAATACGCGTCATTAATATGCAGATAAATGATTTCTGTTAAATGCACAATGGGATAATTTATGATTTATCCGAAGACAAAAGAAGGATGGTCTTTTTTACTGGCAATCGAAGTTGCTTCTTGAAAATATTAAATTATTATTTGTTCTTTTAACAATATCTTAAACAATACCTACAATTACTTGACTGTAAAATTATTTAATTATAGAGTCAAGTAAAGACGAGACGACTTATTTAGATACCTATTAGCTAGATAAGTTCTGTAGAAGCTGTGTAAAATAAATGAAGCCTGTTACACCGTTATTTCTCCATTCAATTTAAAATAATCTTTAACATTTTACGAAAGCTATTTTATACCGGAGAATATCAAAGACATTTTAGCAGACAGAGACAGCCTTATCAAAATTCAATATCTTTATTTTGTGTTGGAAAAGGACGGTGCACCCAGCTCGACTAATCTCGAAGGAACAATGTTGCGTCTCAATCCAAAAGAATTTATTGTTAAACAACTCGAACTCGTACCTTCGTTTTGCAAATGTTAACTTTATCACAGCCTAGCAAAGTGTATTATCGCATGTGCTTTATTGTCGCGTGAGTCGTTTCATCATGGATATGGCGATCTTATTCTGTGTAAGCTGCTCCTTACAATGTAAGTATCTGAGACCAGTCTAAACGCCGGGAGCGAGCATTTACGCGTATTTCTTGTTGTATACGCATACTCAATTATGTCGCTAATTGTAGTGATGATAAGTTTAATTTGATTATCATATTAAAAGACCCTTTGGTTGACCTACCGCAGCGCGTCCAGAATAACCGCCTACAAAAATAAAGCTGCTTTATTCAAATGAGGATTTAAAGTTATTAAATGGCCCTACTGTTCCCGTATTCAATTTTATAAAACGCATATTTTTATTCCGTCTAGCTATATCTACTGAGTCCCATAAACATTGAATTTCATTAGGTACCGCTAATCACAACACGTGTTTTATTCAGTGTTTTAATTAAATAAATTAACATAGACATCTGGATGTTGTTAATTATATATTTTTTTCACTTTTATATATATTAAACCGTAGCTATACCTATCTATGGATCTATATTCATATTAAACACTCCGTACTATACTAATAGTATAATGCTAGTACAGTCAATCACAAAAACGTACGGAGTCCATATTAGCAGCGTGCGTTAGTTAAATAAATCAAGCGGCGAGCGTTCGCGCCGCCCCTCTCAGCAATACTCAAAATGGCCGCCAGCGCCCCGGACAGCTGACTGTTCTCTCACATTTTTTTTAGCATCGCGACCATTTTGTCGCCTGCGTTCTTTTTTTCGAATGCCTTTACGGATTTCTGCCTGTTACATTAAGTTATACCATTTTGAATCGATGTTTACGTGACAAGCTCAGAATTTGTTTCCTTGTTTACCACATTATGTAGGTTATGTATGTTTGTACCAAATATGACTTGGATGAGTTCCAAATGACACCCACAAAGTTGCTTATTTTACTGATCTTGCAGTTAAATACAGCTGTAATCAAACGTTGGTCAAAGATGATTAGGTAATGCGGTTTTGTTTTTATTTTGGTTTTAGTATTTTATGACTGTTCCTCTACAACTACAACTTTTTAAAATAATGAGTCACTTAAGTCTTTATTGATTAAGATATCAGTTGTTATAAATATTTGAAAATTACCCGCATCTACAATATTTTTATGTTTTGACTTCGTATGAACTTTGGTTTAAGAGCTTAAATAAATGTATCAAGATATAACCGGAACATTTGGATCCTATAGCTGCAGTGTCAGCCTATCGCACGCCTACGTGGATTTAATAACTCCTTAATCTTCCCAAAGGATAATATTTGACTTTACTCTGTACAAGTTGCCTTGTTCCATCTTTATGATATTAGGTTAAGTTCGCTCCGAAAGGATTAAGGCGGCTCTTAATTCAACGCTCCCGGGCCGGAATAAATTTAACGTTTTGAGGAGCTTATGAAGAAAAACTTGAGATGTACGGACGGGTAAGCTCTCTCGTTTAAAATATCGTTATATTCATGTGGAGTGTTATAACAAACAAAGTATATAGAGTTTGAATACAGATTGAACGGGAGTGTACCTACCTAATATTGTTGACTTTATACCGTATGTAAAACAAGTATATTTTTTTTAGCTTTGTGCTTTTTGATTCAAAATTAAAGCTTTAAATTTAGCTGCATTTTACTCGCCCGAGCATCGCGCCAACAGTTTAATTGCTGTGCGAAATTTATGCGCGCTTCGAATTATACCTGCAGAACATAGGCATACGTGGGTAATGGGTACGCAGCCTCCGCAGCGCAGATACACACGGTAATTTGGACGGATCTCTCGATATTTCATTTTATTTTCCTCTTCAATTTTATTTTATTTTCGCCGAGCGGAACGCCTCTAGCTGAATGGAAGGTAATTGTAGGCTACGCAGCGAAGGGTTCGCTTCAGGGAATAATTGTACGAATATAGCGCAGCCTCTGGGAGTGTTTAATGCCAGGCTATGAGGCCGCGTTTTACTGGGCCTGCGCGTTATGCTTAATGCTGGACCAAGGACGAAAATTATCTCAGTAACGAGTTTCGTAAAAGCGGCGATGGGAACTAATGAGACTATTGGGTCCCCCGACTTGTTATATGAATATTTTTATAGGGCATAACTTTAATTTTGCAAGGGAACGATTAATTTTAACGGGAGTGATGAAGAGCGTTTCGTGACGGACCAAAGCGAGGCACAAAGTGCTTTCACTGATAAATGTTAAAAGCGGTGGAAGGGTTCGCGATAAACTTAAGGTAAAAGCGTACTCACCGATGTGGAAGCGCTGGCGTCACATGGGACTTGAACCTCGGACACACTGCACACCACTGAATATTTAAAATAATGAAAAGCCCGGACAACAGACCGGGGCGTTCCCTTTTAAAAATGCACTGCACTCGGGGTTTTACTGCGGCCGTGCAGGTTGGTCGGGCAGAAATTCTCAAGACCAGGATAACAGTCTCGTAAAGGAGGTGGTTCCTGAAATACACCAGTTGGATATAAACACATCTGCGTTGGCGGCAGAAAGCGGTGGCACAGTTAAACTGAATTATCTGCAGTGCTTGAACATGAGTTAGATCTGGATTTACTTGTTCCGCCTGGATTGATGGCCGTCAATCCGTCCGCCAGACATGTTTATTTTTGCTGTTTTAAAAAATACCAAGATATCGTACATATTTAGATTGATGGCTACCTATTTAAAAAGCATTTAAACAAAATGCCCTCTATTATTCTTATCTTACTTTATTTATTTTCTTGTTTAATTTTACATATTATTTCAATTATTAAATTAGTTACAACCTGCTTAAGGCTGATTGCACACAATCTTAATGTATGCTGAATATGAATATATTATATGACTTAATATTTTAAATTGAAGCTGAGATTTATCTAAAATGACACAATTTTGAGAGCCGTTCGAATAATTTAGATATTGATGGTCGTATAAAAAGTATTCTTTAGTAGAAAGTAAATTTTTAAGCCTCCCGGCGCCTAATAATTAAGATACCAGAAGCATTCTCAATAGAGATGTTATTATGAATAACTATAATACGAATAAATATCCGAAAGATTGTTAGAATGTATGGATGTCTGATGATTTGCATGAAATTATGCACATAGTTTTTAAATTCGATTAACATATAAAATACTTTTAATCCCGGTAGAATTATCGATCTTGTGGAACTATTCAAGAACTTTACGAGAGAAACGTCGCGGGCATGAATTACTTAATTAAAATAGGCACCGGAAACTATTACATTTGAATTTTCTTATAATATTCAAAATTGACATAGATATTGTTTACTTACCTACTCTTACATTTGTATCTATAAAATCTAACTTGACCACTTCTTCACAGAACTATACTTGCTTATTACTATCATAGTCCATTTATCTACTTATTTCCTAAAACATCAACAAGCATTCTAATTAAGAAAAAAAATCTATAAAAAACATGTAACGGAACGTCACAAAAAAGTAATCACGAAAATAGAACGGCTCTTTCTAATTAATTCTAATTAGCCGCTGGTAGGTGGCTCTATTACGGCTAAAAGGAAACGGGGAGGGTTCGGAAAAGCGTCAATGTACCGTAACGTTAATTTAATACCAATTTACTACAGGATTAGTACCTACCACGGTCAATTTGAATAATTTTGTCGTTGATTTGAGCTAAAAAGCGGTATCCGTATCACTTTGTGGTAAGCGTATGATAAAAACACATCAAATGAACCAGGTTTTTTTTGGTTGACTGTACTTATCTAATCAGTTGATCTCATTTATTGAGGTTTTAGATTAAGATATTAATCTACTTCGTAAACTGTTATAGCATCACTACTCTGTTATTATACAATTACCTATATATAAGATATAAGAAAATAAATATAGCGACACAACTCAGAAATACAATCTATAACTACTAACTTATAATACATATAACCATTTTCTAAATAGCTAAGGCGTATATATTGGAAATTATATACAATGTAACTTATGAATCAAGTAGTTAGGTAATGTCTATATTTACACATAAATGAATATGAATAATCATGATCATAAAAAACCACTAGACCGCAAAACTTCCTTCACCCAAAAATAACAACAATTTGTAAATAAATTAAAATACCCTATTTCATTGTAACAAAGATAATTATATCAGATATTCTTGAAGATAGTGTGTAATTAATTAATTAGTAGAATACAACATAATAATGAAGTCGTAACTTTAACTTAATGATTTATTGCCACACGTTATTTTTATTGACATTTAAACACCCAGCTTTATCGCCGATGGAATGGGATTCAGAAAAAATAAACAGTATGTTGCTTGTCATAAATATGTATCGAAATATAAGAATACCTTTTATTTTTTAAATATTGAACAGCCACAATATACAAAATTAATGTCAAGTCAATGCGCAACCAAAATTCGGGGTTGCAAACCATTGGTTGTTCTTCAAAACCATTTGACAAGTCTCATTTCACATAACGTCGCAATAATGTAAAACTTACTGCAAATTGGCAACACTGGTTAGTACTGGTTATTTTGCATAATCAAATTGACTCCATCCAAACGCAGTTTTGATGCAAATGCAACCGAAAATGTTCACAAATTAGAGCTGCGGATTATATAGGGGGACTCGTTTTATTGGTCCTTGTGTTTGTGAAACCGCTGCTTGTTTTAGTAACTTGATAATTGGATTGTGTAAAAAACTGACATATTTTTCAAATTTATTTTAATTAAAAATCTCGGGATTTTTAGATTTACTTACTTTATTGTAAACCAAAAGTTCAACATAACTGTTTCAAAGAAATTGCTTATTCTATGCTTACAGTGGCGGTCATATTGCTGATAGCGATATCTACCAGAAAACGGTTGGCTGGTCTGTATGAATATAAAAATATGATAATACAAACAATCGATAACAAATTTTACAATTCGTGTGTCTATTTATTTGTTTGTGTTGTAATCAAGGCTCGAAAACCGAACTATTTTTTTAATAATCTAGTCACTACAAATAAAAAAGTAGATATACGCGAAGACGGCAGTGTAACGCGGCTAGAATTAAAATACTTTTTGATAAAAGTAAACCTACAGGAAGAATAAATAAAGTTTTTTTTTATACCCAGCAAAGTTGTAAAACGAAACAGCAAAATAGTAAACGTTGGTAACTTTTGTGATAAAACTGTTTTGCTGCACTTATGTAAATAAGAAAGCTACTGTTTGGAACATGTATTTGTATATACTAAGTAACTCCCGGTAGCAGTTTTGCATAAATAGGTACTACCTACCTACTAACATTAAAAAATATAAAAGCCTTAATTATCAGATAAAACAAAGCCGTTATGTTATATTAACTATCTTTGATGAAGCATAATTAACCAACTTCAAAGAAAGAGGAGGTTTTGTTAAGTCGTTTTCTTTTAAATGTATTTTTACCGATTACCCCGCCAACTTTGGACCAATTTTCATAGTTCTGTTTTTTGTTTCAAAGAAATTACTTACTACTTACTTTCAAAAAGGTCCCATGTCAATTTTATTTATATTGTTTGGGTAGATTGAGTTATCGTTATTAATACATATTTTTTTCTATTTTGTCTATACGGATAATCTCCTAAAATCTTTAAGTAACAGTAGAAAATGTGTAATCGATAAAAATTTCTGAGATATCATCATACCTTAACTAAACATGCTGATATAAAAAAAACTTAAAAAAAAAAATAACCGACATCCAAAAAAACTTAAAAAATAGTGGAAAATAACTTCACTTTCGGAAGTCGGCGGCAAAAAGTCAATGAAACAAACAAAAGTCACGACTTCAGGAATCAAAGTTATTATTCACTTTTTTTTTGTCTGTCATACAGGTTTATATGAATAGATTTAAATGTCTAATTATGGCATTTATTTTTTACACAACTCAGAAGCTATAACCCACTACACCAGTTGGTTTATGTATTTTAATATTCTATAACTGTCATGTTACTTGTAGTAAGGACATGCCTTGTTAAGAATGACAAAGAGTTGAAAATCATTCGTTATTTTTATTTCTGTCATAAGGTATAGAATACGTGGGTGGCGTATATATGAAGTTGTTTAATATTTCTGTTCACATGAGGACAGGTAGGTTGGTATTCATTAATGATAAACCAATCACGAAATCGATTGAAAGATAGGTATCAATTGTCTATATCTTAATTTATTCATAGAACTTGGTGTGTACCAGAACACAACCGGATTTGAGGAAGGCCAAGGAAGTTCAACTGCATGAGCGTAAGAAGTGTGAAGGCTTGCAAATACCTACTTATGCAAATGAAGCTGGCAATATGTCCGCCTTTGTACTATTTCTTTTTTAATTTGCATAAAGTTTTTTTTAAATACCTTATTTTTCCGCCTACTCGTATTTATCATGCAATGATAGTGTATCAAATAAGCAACAAAAAACAGGAAAACCGGTTTTGATCAGATATCGTTGTACTGCATCTATAAATGCGTGGTGTATCTCCTCCCTAATTCGTTAACTGGATTGAGGAGGTAAAGGGCCGACCGATAGACCTCTTTTTCCAACATATCCAATTTGATATGCTTCTGTCTCTTTCTCTTTTGGATGTAGAGATACACGTGGAAATAAATAATTTGTAAGTTTATATCGGTAAATGTTATAAAGAAAAAAGGAGGAAAATTAAACAATTAATATTCATGAGCTTTCCAAAGCTTTATATTTATAAGACAAAACAAAAAAAAACTTAGAGGAAATGTACCTTCACAGGAGAAATAATTGCGTCTACACAGTTATTTTCTTTTATGAAGGTTATCATTTTTAACTAAGCATTGATTCGATTTATAAGAAAAAAACTGGATTAAATTTCACATTTAACCGTTCAAAAACTCGTTCAAAAATATTTTTCTTTCTTAATCAATGATTCGATCTTCTTAAGCGTGTCCTACATAAGTTTACGAGGAACTGTATTACGTTATGGTCTTACGTATATCATATAAGGCAACAGTTGAAAAGCGAGCGTCGACAGCGATTGATATACGGCGAGCAAACGCGTGCTGACTTACAACTATTGGTTTGTACGTTTGGGGGCTGGTCCAAGTTGTAAGCGAGCTGCAGGTTCTTCTGCTTAGAGCGGACCCGATGTAGTTTGGTTTTTTTAGAAGACTTTAAGAAAAAATCAAAACTTTAAAGTAACAATATGGCAGATTATACATAAATTAGTACTGTTTTGTAAAAAAGGATTAACTAATTGATAGGCACTTTGTTTAAAATCTTGCTTTCAAGATCCAACAACCAGAGAGCTTAGAGCAAATAATATTAAGTAAATTAATCGCTAAAAAATATATCGCAAACATGCAAGGCGTCGATCAATATTCGCGCTTCAAGGAAACATGTCTGTTACGTGTTTAAAAGGTATTTTCTCTACTGCTGAGCTTACTAACTAAGCTGACTGAAGTTAGTTGGCTTTGTAGGAGTATCCAGCATAGTTTAAATGGCTTTAAAACAATTTACCAAAAAGTTGTGGATAGAACGAATATAAAATGCGATTCTAACTAATCAAACGTACACTAGACACAAACTGTACGATGTGTTTATCTTAAAAGCTTTCTATTCCGGTGCTACACACGGTAGTACCAAAAGCTCTTTACTCTTGAACTCTTTCACTATGAATATACGTATAGTATTTTCCCATGACTTGGACCACAGCGTGAGACCTCCTCATACGTGGAATTTTTACGTAAGCTACCCATGCTACTCCTGTCGAAGGAAATTTATTTCGAAGGCAGGTATTGAAGTGGTATGATGCGGTAACTTAAATATAAGCTACAGTATATAAACTAAGCGTCGAGTTTATAAATTAAAGTAGTTGAGAGAAAGAATGCTTCTTTTAATTTGGTTGTTATTTTTGTTCCTAGGTGTATGAATGCGGTGGATTGAGGTGTAAAACTAAATTATGAAGAAATTGTCTGGGTTTTTTATGAAAGTGACAAAGCCAGTACCTACACATTTAAATGCGGTAGATACACCGTCTAACTAAAGAGATTGCTTATCACAGCCAGCTTTATTATGATTACTAATGAAAATTCCACCCCGTTCTTTTGTATTTTTGCTCTGAACATAAAAACAAAGCAACATAGCATGACGGAGAGAGGGCGAGACTGCAGGGCTGGTCGTCACGCAGTCGTCACGTAGTCGTTACGCTCCAGGCGAGCGTCGCCGCTGCCAATCTAAATAATTGACCCGTCCGTTGTCCGTCCGACTGTGCAACTCCTTAGTTCAACCAACGAATGAATGGAGACGACCTTCCTTCCACGCATTACGATCTGATAATAAACATACGCCTACTCTTATGCGATTTAAAAGATCACTTTATTTACCAAGCGATATTTGTGATGCTAAAAATCTTGTTTCATGTTGACACATTTAGTGTCAATTGTTAACAACTATGTGGGTTTAAAATAAATAAGATGCGAATGACATTGTTTTTTTCGCAAAATTGAATCTTACTAGTACCTACAACATTTTTAACTTCCCGGCCATTGTTCATAAAGTAAAGCTCCATCAACATTTTCACGATTGTTGGAAAAACTTCGCAAATGGTCGGCTCTACGCCATTCCATTTTCGTATATAACAGTAAAGGGTGGAAGTAAGAAGTAAAAAGAGGAAAAAAGTATATTATTAGTCTCTTACCGAAATGGAATTGGAACATTTCGTAGAAAATTCCAGAAAATATTCACTTCGCTTTACTTAGCTGAGGGTGGCCATCATACTTTCGCTAGTACTTTTACCTACACAATTTAATAGAATTTCTTGCGGGGAATGTAATATTTTCGCTACACATTTTATTTGATATCTATTTGCGTCTGCTCAATATAAAATAATAATCAAACTACGTGATGTATGTAGGTGGATATGTGTTGACGCTTTTTTCTTTTAATAGTCTTAAATTTTACATAATATATAGAAAGAATAAATTTAAAAGACATTTTGATAAAAAAGCGATTTAATTACATTTAATAGTGATAGAACTAAACTGAAGTTCAACGGAGACGTAAAAATACTATTATAATATCTATTAAAAACCTTACGGCTTAACTGGCGCTAAAATTTGACGCTTTCCCTAAAGTTCTAACCTTTATCAACATTCAAGTTGGATGTAATCCACTCGAAATGGTTGTTTCAGGGAGAACGTTAAAACTTTATGTCTATTGTACTACAATCTATTGGGTTATTATTTTTCAACGGTCAGTTCTGAATATAAAGCCAGGAACAACCATAATTTAAGTTTCCTTTAACAACAGGTGAAAGGTACTAATCAAATTACTTCGAACCCATCTCGTCATAATCGTGCGCACAAAAATCGAATTTATTTTTTATGATTTTCCCAAGCCGTTAATAATCTAACCAATCGGTGCGGACTATTTCGAAAATCGAACTGTCAAACGTCAATGTAATGAAGACTTTATATATTTTTATGTTTTCTTTGACGATGCCGCCAAGACGAATGAAGTAAAGGTAAAATAATAGTACTGGCGTTGGATGGGGCCAAGCTTCATTGTATAGCCATCTGAAGGGAGAAGTTACGACCGCGACAGGTGTGATGCCGAATTAACTTCTTATATAAAGTCGCTTTTTATACAACACCGACTGCTTAATGAGGCCGAGGGATCACGGTAATGAAACACGAGGTGTCTCGGACTTTTCTTCTCGACCTCTTTTCCCAGCTTAATTAAGACCTTTTTGGGGATTAAAACTTGATTTCTCGACATACTATCCCGTAGTTATAATAATGACAAACATTAATATGCGTAGTTTTAAAGCTTTCTAACGATCGACCAACCTGCACGGGACGTAGTTTCGTCATGACACACAGCACAGTACCTGTAACAAACGTAAACGATTAACATACCGAACTGTTTTATATAGAATATAGATGTCTATTTTAAATAATATGGGAAAATCAATGTCACTGTAAATTAAGTTGAAGGCACAAAACGCACGCACCGAAAACTCGTTCCATTTTTGATCGGGTGACATTTTCGACGGGTCCGTTATTTGATGAGCGGTCATTGAACTCTGAATGGGAATTCAAAACGAAAAATGTGAGACAAACGGTCGGGTAAGTGCGAGCGGCACTGATCGAGTGTGCAGACAAGAGAGTATAATGCGACATGTTTCATTCAATCAAGGCAAAGTGAGTGCATTGTGTGTCACTGACCCGCCCTGAAGCATATGTCGGTACCTGCTTACGATCAATATTCATGAACCATTGCAGTTATGTCGAACATGAGCGGCTTTATGGTAAACATCACTTTACTTTACGCTGCGTGAGGCATTAAACGTCATAACTAGTTATGCCCATCTCGGTGAATTTGAGCTTAATAGATATCCAGATAACATTATCTTAAGGGTTGCTAGTAAAGTAGAGCAACATGTTTTGCAACATAAATTATCGGGAGTGATGGTGGTTTTTATCGACCACTCAATTTATACGGTAATCTTTTTACTATGCATGTAATTGCAGAAGTCTGAAGCATTAAAAAATAGTTTCTAATGCAGATCAATTAAAAAAAAAACAGCCAAATGCGAGTTGGACGCGCACCGAGGGTTCCGTACAAACTCGTGACAATGAACAGTCATGTCTTTTGACTGTGTAGTTTTAGAGGGTTGATTTTTTCGCAGCTTCAAGTATCTAACCACAGATTTAAGTATATGGTTTTAATTTCAACTCGATACCTCCATGCATTTCCGAGAGAAGATATTGCCTTGACAGGCAGACAGATAAATAGATGGAAAACAAAGTAATCCTATATCGGTTCCGTTTTTTTCCATTTGAGGCTGTAGGTACATCACCTAAACCTAAAAAATGCAAATACATTTTTAAATATTTTCTTTCACGAAATATGTTATAAGTTAAATGAATAACTAAAAAACAACATTTGCACTTATTGACAATTTGTTTGTTTTTGGTCGTTTTTCATTATTTATTTATTTTTACAAAATAAGTTAAGGTACTTTATGCTTTGGGAGTTTTCTACCATAGAGCTAGAGATACTTCAAGAAGTTAAAACATAATTCATTTAAAGAAATACCTTCTTAAATAAACAAATATTAAGTATTCAGTTAAAGATTACATTGTTTGAAAACTTAAGCAAACAGAAATTATGTGTTTTGAAATTAAGAATTCCAATCAGTTAGTTCTCACTAAGAGACGTCCAAATAGGATTTAATTTATTCTAAAGTGCCTTCCTATATTTCACCCAATCAACGCTACTGAAATACGTTTATTTGATGACAGAAGTAAATGGGAATGTTTAATTTTAGACTAAAATAAGGTGAAGACAGAGTCTGTTTTAACATACCGAACGTGATAGAATTTTAAAATCAGGAAAGGCTATTTTTGGTTTACATAACTGTGAAATGCTCAGAAGGATCTTTCTCTTGTTTTTTGTGTGTAATTTAAAATATGTACAAAAATAGTTGTAAGGATCTGTTGGCGCTCTTCAGGAGCCTTATTAGTAAACATTTGTGAAATATCTTTATTGAAACTTGAAACGGGATATTTACCATGATTGTTATTTGTTCCGAAATTTCGGCGATGTTACAAATGCCATGATCACGGATGAACTGAAGTTATTGCGGGTGGATGTTTATGCAGACAAAACGATCTACCCTCTTTCTTATTCGTTTTTTTTTATTTTGGAAACTCGATAAATAACAAACATGGTAAATATCCCGTTTCAAGTTTCAATAATGATGTTAGCTTAAAGACTTATATATGTAAAATATGATCAAAAATAAAACGAAAATATGATGGTGTTCTCAATTTCGGCTAAAGATCCATAAAATTTTATTTACCTTTATCTACAAAAAAAAGAAGTAAATAGCACAGAAAGATCTGCAATAAAATCTTATTACGTACCACAGTTAATAAACACATTAGTGTTTTGCCAACTTACCCGATTACAGAGAAAGCTCATATTTTATAATGGCATAACGTGCTTAATTCTGTGCATATTTTATAACAGTTTATACTCGCATGGGAGCACGCAACCTAACTTTGTTTCATCGAGGAGCGTAAGCTTAATATTCTCTTATTAATAAACTAACGCAGTTCGTTATCTATTGATAGAGGAGTTTGTGGCTAAATAGTAGCAGCCACTCAGGTCAATCTTTAGGTTAAGCCACGCTTGGCTAGGTTGGTCTGCGGATGGATGACTTGGAATGTAAACATTCCAAATCAAGCCCCGTAGATTAGTTATTCAACTAATCAGTCTTACCAAGGGGTATCGTATTATCCAGTACTAACTGACCTCTTGTGGAGGTCATTAAGGCAGTCGCTTCTTGTAAAATACTGGTGTTCAGCTGCATCCGGTAAGACTGGAAGCCAAGACCAACATAGTTGGGAAAAGGCTAGATAGATGATAAACTGTATTGATAGCATAGAATGCCGCATAAAAAACTAATTGAACTGCAGGAGAATGTCATCGGGCGATAAAATTACAATTCATGAAGGCGCCAGATGTACGAATAGGCACACAAGTTTATTGCTGAAGCGCAAATTGAAAATGTTCGCGGCAGACAATTGCCTTCGCGTTATTGTAAAGCTATTAAAAATTGATGGGAAAATTGATACGTAAACAAAGACAGTACACTCCTCTTTTCTAGGTGGAGTGGTGACATAAAAAGAGAATGACACTGGTTTTAAAGATGTTGAAAATAGGGGACGTGAAATAAATATTCTATCTTCTAATCAATTGTAAGAAATGAACCATAGGAATCCTTACTAATATTATAAAAGCGAAAGTGAGTTTGTTTGTTTGTTACCTCTTCACGCTTTAATGGCTAAACCGATTATGATGAATTTTGGTACCTACATAGATAGTTGGGAACCAGGAGACGGACATAGGCTAATTTTTATTTAAAAAAGTGGGATGTGAGGGAGAAAGAGGGAAGAAAAGGGAACACTTAGCGTTGCTATTACAAATCAATAAGGCGCAAGGGGGACTGTGTTACCCCAAATTTAATGCGGGCGAAGCCGCGGGCGAAAGCTAGTAAAACATAAAATAAACTGGACAAGTGCGAGTCGGACTCACACTGAGAGTTCCGTGAAAACTTGTAGGTAACTTATGTAAGTACCAAACATTGCTGTAATTAAAAGATGAACTGTATTGAAGGACAAACTTAACTTTGCCGTTAGAAAACTGTTGTTTTAGCAAGTTAGCTAAGTTATCCCTTTTTCTCCCTCATGTCTCACTTTTTTTTTAAAAAAAGCCTATGTCTGTCTCCAGGTTCTCAACTATCTGTACCAAAATTCATAAAAATTGGTTAAGCCGACGAGTGAAGACGTAACAAACAAACAAACTCACTTTCGCTTTTATAATATTAGTAGGGATTTGACATAATACGCTGTTTCGCAAAATGCCGGTTGCAAATTGGAAAGTGTCTTGTTATTTTATAACCTTACATTAGACTTAATGATGAACGCTATTTTTAATAGGTACGGCTTTAGCTTAGATGAATGAATACTAAAAGTATATAGGTCCCTACCTAATTTTAGTAAATTGTCAAAAACCAAGGCCAGATTGAAACTCAAAGCTTAAAATTAAACTGGTTATAATTTCAGGCACGTGTCTAGTTCACGCACTTCCTCCTGGCTACAATCTGGCATTTAGCCCGAAGGCAAAAATTAATTGACGAGTTCGAATAGTCAAATAAATCAAAACGTCTGAAAAAAATTAAAGTGTCACAGTCTTTGGTACCTAACACGACACTGTGCTGTGCCAAGAACTTGGAACCAGGTTGTCTCTACGAACATGCAATCAGACTAATACTAAAACGGCGAGAGTTTGTATGTGTGTGTTTCTGTTTGCAACTCCTTCACGTTCAAAAGTCTGAACCAATTTAGGTAAAATTTGGAATGTAGACAGCCTACCTATACCTCGCTTTAACACTATTTTATCTACACGGGTGAAACCGCGAGGACAGCTTGTAATTTCTTTAAATTTTGTAAATATGTGTTTGTATTATTAAAACATAAGTCTTTCTTTTAATATGTCAGATTATTTTAAATCATAGAAAACATTCAGAAGTTTATCTAACTCTTCATGATATAAAACATTCATACCTATTACGTATCTAAGTCGAACTGACACTTCTTCAACACAATATAGTAGACATTTTATCTATTAACTGTGTTCTGTATTACAAAAGTGAGACAACTTCAAAGAACAGAGATTCTGTTGTACGAATAAACGGAATAATCTTTAATATTTCACCAGTACAGTTTCATACAGCCGAGATGAAAGTAATGAAAACATGTCGCGAATAACGAATTTACGCCAGAATTCTTTCTTAGAACAAGCTCGTCTGTTGTTTCTACAAGAATAATAAAAGTGATATTTTGCCCAACACAGCTACAACAGGGAAAATGTTTCGTTTTCATTTATTTATGTAATTCTTTATGAACAATTCATTAGGTAGACACAAGTAAGTGTCTTCGTCATTTACAAAATTAAAAATACCTGAAAGATGTATATTCATATGTAAAATTAAATTCTATTTCAATATACGTTTTTGGTGAATTTGGATTCTTCTCACTCATACTCGGAGACTCAGAGAGACTGAGTCATTAAAAAAATGATAAGAACTAGTTCTTCTATAATCGTAGGTATTACGAACTTTTCTTGATTTTCTTCTACTTTCACACATTGTTTTTACATTCAATATTGAATGCAATACGTAGCAATTTTTTACAATGACCAAGAATGTAAAACAATAAGTCTGCAAAGATAGCGAGGAATCAATATACATTATAATGTATATACCTAGTTATATTTCAGAATATAGCTGGTCCATTATTATAGGGATTCTGAACATGTCATTATAATTATGTTAGGAGAATTTTACTGTGGTTGGTTTTTAAAAAACCAATCAGTGCAAAATTCTCCTTTCAAATTCTGATCAAGAAATCGAATCAATTTTGTCACTCGAATACGAGTATCAGAATTCAACGCGCATGTTCCATTTATACGTGGACGAAAGCGTCGGAGTATTTATAAATAATACTTTTTTATCCGTATTACGCGGTACCGCCTTACCACAAAGTATAGTATCGATTGGGCGAGCGCTGGCGAGGCATCGAGCCACCCGAAGCATCTCACCGTTCTATTCTCGTATCTTTTGGATCCGAAGGAATTATTATCATCCACGATTATCGGACCGGTCGGCAGTCATATTTCGTTCGATGTTACGACTCGCATGTACGAGTGTACGAGTTATCGATACGTAATTAAAGCTGCAGGTTCACCATCGATATTCACAATTACCGCTCTATAATGAAGCGATTTACAGACGACTCAGATACTGAGTCGAATCGAAAAAATGTATCTTGTTTTGTCGAGTAATACCTGCCTTAAGTGTATCACGACAGCATTGCAGATTACATTGAGTGGGATCGTTTAGGAAACATATTTTAAACGAGTTGATAATATAAATTGGTCTTACTCAGTAAAAATGTTTTTATAATTCCCCGCACTAACTAAGAACAAAATGTGTGAACGTGTGGGGTTCTGAATACTTTTCCGATAAATACTTTGGTTAATTTATGTGAATGTTATGACTGTTACCGAATGTTCCCTCTACCTATACACGCGTGATCTTAGCATGGATACATCCTCATACAACACAATTTAACTCACTTTACGTGACAAATTTTTTTTGTAAAAATTATTATTTCCTATATCCATAATATATATATATATATTATTTTTGTTTGAACAGACATCATGAAAGGTGAATTTATTGTTTAACAGATAGACCTGGTCTTGGGTCTGTTTTTACAACCATTATTTTGTAGTCAACCTTCTCTTCATAATTAATGTGTCTTTCTCTTGTTTTCTTTGCCTGTCGTGTGTTCCATAAATATATTGTCATGTCAATATTAGTCTTTCGTTTATTACATACGGTACGAAGTGGATATAAATATCGAGTCTGTACACTGATTTGAATAAATTCTCAATGGAAATAAACTGCTTGATGGGTGTCCCGCCAACTGCAAAGAATAATCTGAATTATTTGACACTTCCCTTTACAAGAAAACGATATATAAGCAAATTTTCTATATAAAATAATATTTATGTCCATTTATATGAAACAGAGTTCATTCTGTGACTCTCACTACACTTAACCTGTTATAAAATTGAAAATATTGTATACAAAATAACGTTGTTTTTAAACGAAAATAAACCAAATTGTATAGCCTAAATTTCCCAACACCGCATGTTTTATAAAGTCACAGTTTATGAGTAGTCTGTCTATATAATTATTAAACACATAGCGTTAAAAATAAATCGTTATGTTTATGTTTTAATTCCCGAGATTAGACTGTCCTTGCTAAGAATTTGCGTCATAAACTGAAAATAAACGAATGCCTATTTATCTGTAACATATGATAGGTGATTATAAAACAACACTTAAACGGAGTTATACAAAACCGGATCCGCGTTTCAATATTTATCTACGATCGGTATAAAAGTAAAAATCGTGATTGGATTCCCAAAATTTTGACTAACGAGTACTCCCCGCGCACTAAAAACTTTTTTATGTTTAAATCAGTTTGTTTGGGATTTATCTAATCAGTTTGAAAGACTCCGCAAAAGTTGTAAAACATACGTACTATAGATACTTTTATATTTATTTATGTACGTGGAAAACTGCACGCTTGTTATACCTATGCCGTAGTTTTTCCAATCATACCGACATAAAATACGAAATTGTTCCCCGTGTACGTGTATCAAGTATTACTACCGTATATTCCGATGCTTCGTTCTCATATCTTTGTCTCAAGACATTAGGTACTAGGCTCGGAACCAATAGCGGAAGCAGATAGATACTGACGGCTTGCAATAACAATAATGCGGGAACGAAGCTGGGCGACCTGCCAGGGTTCTATCGATCCATACCACAGCACCGCACCAGAAGAACAAGACCTCCCAAAATATATTCTGTATCCCCTTATTTAAAGGTTCACTCATGATAGAGGGGGGCTCAGAAGGTCAATGTAATCTGGCTTCGCAGATATACAAGTAGGTCAGAGGGAAAATTTACAAACACTACTCCCCGCGAGTGTGGATTTTTTTTTGCGAAATAAACTGAGAAAATTCTTTCCGGGTCAATGCAAATGGGGATGTTTACTTGATCGAGCAAGATACGATGATATTGAGGTGTATTTTAGTAGAGGGGGTGAATAGTGCGGGGTGAATGTTGGTTTTGTATAATAAAAATGTAGGGGGGCAAAAATACGACCCGGTCGGAATATTTTTGCTGGAATCATTTGAATAATTAGACATAATGTTGTAGGCAATGTTAAAAATTCTTCTCAATTCCTAATGAACGAATTTGTTATTATATAAATGAAAAACTATTTATATAAAATATATCTTACGAATCTTTCGTATAAATACGAATATGGATTCAAGATTTTATGTTTGATTAAAAAACATTTTACTACTGTCTGCAATAAAGTTTTTAAAGATATCGCTTAACATCAAACTACTAAAGATATCATCGCCTTGTATTTGTGTTAAATGGCCGTAATTTGGACGTAAGATTTACAATCTCAACACTTCGCAAAAGCTTGTAATTAGTACATTTAGTTTGCTCGTCGAATGTAAATTTTTCCCATCGAAAGCGCAGCTCTTAACATTATCTTTACACGAGATCTCTTTGTTAAACTGACAGAAACATTACATAAAGAAATATTAGACCCACTTGTAACCAAATTAGATATTTTTTTTACCAACGTCAATAAATCGCTGGGGCTCAAGTACCTACCGACTTACTTTCAAGTTACGTCAAGTTTTTCTCGAGATAAGTACTACCTATCCAATCCTACATACCATCCAGTTTTGAAGGACCTATAAAAGGGGGCCGCATTTCCTCATTACGGCTTTATTTTGTTATCTCGAGCGGAGGCGGGGGATATCAAGATATATTGGGCGAATATAAAGGTACTAGAGAAAGGGACCCGTGGGTCGACAATCAAGCGAACTCCAGATAAAATATTTAAAGGTCGTCTTAAATGCTAGCCTTTCTAAACCACTCGAAGCTGGAACCATTTAAATTCTTCGTTTGGGAATGGATTCTGTTTAAATTATGTCATTAGTGACACTTCATTTTGACATTGAGTTGAAATGGTTTTGAGTATATTTCTTTTGAAATATTGTAAAGTCAAGGTGTGTTACATAACGCCCTAACTTTTTGTTGAAAAACATTTTTTTTGTGTAACACTTGTTCAGCCCATGTTTTGTCTCCATTTATTTAATTATTAGACTAATTGGTAAGATATCGTTTTAAGTAAAAAAAATACGGAACAAAAAATGTTAATGAAAAGGCAATAATTTACAAAAATTAACACGTCTCGTTTGATCGCAGCGTGAGTTCTACATCTTGATTAGTTATGGAAATGGACTCAATTATGTCCGTAGATATTTTAATTTAACTACCTACACTTTTTCTGCCTACAGATATTTTAAAATTTACTATAATTAAAAGCATGATGAAGAGTCGTTTCAATTTTAAATGCTAGATATATCTAGCATTTAAAATAATTGAAACGACTATTATTCTATTAGTACGGTTATGCACCTACATGGTACACGAAAAAAGCCTTAAAATAAAAATAATTATGAACTACTTTCAATTCAGCAAAAAACACTACAAAATAAACCTTTTAAAAACGAATTCTAGATGCGTATCAACACATTAGTTAAGACCTAAGTTTAAGGACTCGTTTTGCAAAAAGGCGGTTTACTAGAAATACCAGGAAGAAATAGGACTAGATACGATCTTATAAGTGCGTACATTGATATTAAATGCGATAATGACCTTCCTAGATATTTGTGCTATGTGCAACGATCCAGGTGTGGCATTTCCAGTTTTATATACTTTGGTGTAATGGAATTGAACCATGCTGGTTAATAGGACTGCACAAATGCAAGGGTATTAGAAAATCAATACTTTATAGTTATGTTTTTGTTTTTCTTAGGTGTTTTTCTTGGTAGTAAGTATAATTTAAATTCGTCAAAGAGTGATTGCAAGTTTTTTGGATGATAGAATTAATAATGATACCGAAAAACATTGAAAAATTATCAGGTGTTAGTTTTAGGGCACTTCAATAAAAAAGTGGAATTTAAGTCTATAAACGCATGACCCTCAAGGCCCGTAGTGTAGTACCTAATCATGTTCATTTTTTGTTTATATAAGGTCGAATTTGACTATAAATTTCAAAACATGTTACAAATTTAAATTACGCAAAATGTCAATAGTAAATTACAAAAATACCAACACAACGGAATGTGACAGAGAGAAACTGAATATTATCACACAAAAAAACGTACCTTCAAGGGTATTATCATGAGTGTTACACATGAAAATGTCATCGTATCTTTAATAAAACTTGTATCAAACTTCTCCTTACGAGAAAGTACTGCTATCGTGTCATTTTTTCGTTCCTATCACAGTTTTGACAACACAACACGCAATGAAAACTTCGAAAAGCAAATTGTTTCGAATTTCTGACATTTATACCACTTGGATGTTTTATCAAATAATTACGGATTTGTATGTAAATTGGTTAAGCAGTACTTAGTATGTTAAACACATTAGTAACTGATCGATGGAAAAAACAAGCGGGTCATGTTATCGTAAAATACTTCGAATGGAACGATAAAATCATTTAACATTATATCTAGGCTAGCTGAAAGAAAATCGCAAAAAACATGCGTGTGTTATCAAAATAAATAATTCAAAATACAATAAACAAGTGAATCGACCAATTGCTAAGTCCATTCCCTTTTCCTACGTTTCCCTTAAAGCCTAGTTGAAACCAAAATAGTGGTTGCAGTTAAGGAAATAAACTGCCAAAGGACTTTGGTCTTTACAGTGATGTTTCAAAGGTTATTTTTGGCGTGGTAATTGTTTTTTGTATGGGTTATTTGCGTTGCGTAGGCAAGTTTTGCGTCGGTTGTGAGTGTCCGTCGGCACGCGAGTTCGCGTGTCCCGAAGCCCGCCCAAATTGCTTGTGTTTCTACCTGTGGTTTCACTTCTATAGTAACCTGACAACCTTTATATTTTGTTACATTGTACGTAAATAGGCCTAATTAAATACTTATTGCTGATAATTTGTTAGGCAATGTGGGAAATGTTTGTCGTTTTTGTTATCTATGTGTGTTAGGGGAGCGTAAGTAACGTTTAAGTAGTTACTTCAATTAATATTCTTAATTTAAAACATAATACTATTTTTGTGAATTCATTCATTACAAATTTACTTTTACGTTAACTGCATAAATAAAGGGAGAAGATAGAATTATAATTACAAATATTAGGCCTACTACTTTTAGCTCAGCAAGTAGATAAACTTTTTCAGACAATATCTATGTTTTTCAGCTAAACAAATAGGCATATAAGATTTTGCAAATAAAAATTTCATCTAACAATGAATTTAAAAAAAATAAGATTAATGCAAAACGCAACAATTACACCTACAAAACCACCGTTCCATAGAACTACAAATAAGTCGTCCTATCAATGCAAGCGCCTCACCTTAAGTAAATAATAAATGCAAGTCCACGACCACCAAATTGTTTGCCAAAATAAGGCCTGACACACAACATAACAACCTGAATGTTAATTGGTCAACGATGATTGAAGCTCTACTGTGTGAATACAAATAATTGTATTAATTGATTCGTATCCTGTCACGATTGTATTGCAGAATATTTTATATATATTGTCAAATATGTATCTGCAGCTTATATGATGACGTAAGATTTCATTAAAGTTAAGTAGTTTAAAATAGACACAATAACGTGAACCGCTTAGCTTGAAATACCTGACATAAAATTGACATAAAGTTGCAACTGACGCATAATCCTAACTCATGATGTTCAGAACCTACTTAAGTCTCTAATTGTTTATCACCCACACATATATACATTTGTATGTTGCATTTGTAGTTAGAAAATAATTAGATAACATATACTTCAATAATGGTTTTAGTATACATAAAATAATATACCTACTTATTTCAATCTTTATGGCACAAATGATCCTTTATGCCATCATTGTATAATGCATATATGTATTAAGATATGTTAACAGCTTGAAATGCAAGCTTAAGTACTACTGGTCACGAATACATAGTAGCATATACGTTTTTGCATAATTGGTTATTTCCTTATTGATTATTGTAATAATCACTAATAATACTGTAACAGAATTATATATAATAAGAGCGTTATTAACCCTAGAATAAATAATATAATCAGCAGCGTGAATAAATCTATATTATACATATAGGTGTATGTATATGTGTATGCGGTTGTTTACTTTTAGATACGTAAGTAATAATAAAATATCAATCATATTTCGCAATCAAATAAACGAACATAATTGATTATTTACCTTATATAGATAATATAATATTATATTTTATATTAGTTATATAAACAAAATTGTTTGTTTTTTACCCTTTGATTTATTATTCTGTAGTAATTATTTTAATGAAAATGTTTCCATGAAAGGAACGTCAGGTACGTTGCACCTATTTATTTCTTAAATCTTGTAAACGAATGGAACTGTCGGTTTAAATTTTGACATGTGCTTTATTATTCACCTTGTATTATGATCTTATCTATACTTAATATTATAAAGCTGAAGAGTTTGTTTGTTTGTTTGAACGCGCTAGTCTCAGGGACTACTGGTTGAAATTGAAAAATTCTTTTAGTGTTGGATAGTCCATTTCTTGAGGAAGGCTATAGGCTACATAACATCACGCTATGACCAACAGGTGCTGAGCAGCCTGGGTGAAACCGCGTGGAACAGCTAGTTACATTATATTACATAGTTATTCCCGTGAGATATTATTACAGTATCTGGTTTAAATTTGGCTTCAATGAAATTAAATACCTTCTGATAACAAGGCTAATATGTAAATTGTATTAAGAAAATATAAAAAGAGTCTTTAAAAATATCTCTTGGTGTTCAAATAAGTAGGTACGTTTTATTACCGGGATGGTTAATGATGAATTACTTATACAACTTACCAACACATGTAAATAATTTAAATAAAATCTATGATATAAAATAACAATTGATTGTTTGATCTGGATTATACAATTTCTTACTTTGTAATTAATTAGATACTATTTTCACCGAAACCACTTTTTCTTTTACACTTTATTTTCACTTCACTGCACGCACACAACAGATACTTATAACATTATAAAAATCAATTCAAAATCAAATTATTTAGGTACACAGATAAGATGTTGTTTTCACACACATTCACTTTTGTTATTTAATTACGGATTGGTGATTAATATTGACAAACATACGCGCAGTGCAAGACAAATGATAGAACTGAGACGCATTCCCAAGCATCGTTCGGTTATTTTTGTAATAAGAACATTAGTAAAAACCAATGTCACACGACTATTGTATATTTATATTACCCTATAAACGGATCGTCCCTTATAGTATTGTGGCATAACCCTTTGCGCATAAAAAGGTAACGTTTTTACAATGAGTTTTTACTCTACTTTTTACGGGTTACCGCAGTTACGGAACAAAGTGGCGGTCATTATTAGGATAAAGATTATAAAAAAATACTGTATTCATTGCTGTTTTGAGTAAAAAATTGTAACAGGCTTCGTTTAAAACCTCAGTGCTAAAAAATTATGAGTGTATTTTTTTTCTTGATGCCCTTTCCGTTACTTCGGTTTTAGGCAAATTAACAGGCAACAACTAATAATGTTTGAGTTTTCAAGGTTTTTTATTGTCTTGAGTGAGAAATTTAATGATAATTTAGTATTGTTTTAAATTTATATCAGATAATTAATACCTTAATAAGCAGCCGAATGTCATGAAACCATGATGAGGTACAATTTACAGATAGGCCTATGTTACACTGAAACAAATCTGTAAATATAAATCTTCGTAAATACAAATTCAAACTGCAAAGCAAATAGAAACATTTTTAGGAACAATTTAGAAAACTTTAGTACCTACCTAATAAATTCAATGTTTTGTTTAAACACTCCTTTCAAAAGAAGGCTTTTAGGGCTGCTAAAGGATGCAGGTTTTTTGTTTTCGCGTATGGGAAATCATCAAACAACGGGGGGAGTGTCAGACTTGTACTGACTAAAACCCACCCATGTTCCTTCTCTTGCCCTTTAAGTTTTGGGGCCACGGTATCTCTTTAGAACAACACGCAACCCCGGAAGAATGCAGTATTAAGTTGCAATTAAATGCAAAAAAAATACTGGTCGAAAAAAAACTGTTATTTTACAATACCCAAATTAATATCAATTAGTTCTTCTATTTTATCCACTTTTACGTGACCTCAAAACAGCACGTGTGTCCTATTTATTATTCAAAGCGTAGCAACAGTCATCTAAGGGAATGTTTCTTTTTAAACGATTTTATCTTTCACACCATCCTCGTTTAATCTTTTTTAATCTGCGCTTTTTGACTTCAGCTTTAAAACGTTTATTAAAGTTCAATTAATCAAATAAATAAAGTTTAGAGATGTTGATTACGTGCATTTTTTTTCATTTTTTAATATGCAACCGCTTTTCAGCTATAGTCAGGTTTAGGTATAGTATTAGTCACCTTTTTAGGCACTTGATGTATGTCTGTGATTTTAGTAAGTTTTTAGCCAGTTCATTTGTGATTGTGCTTATTCTATGTTTTTATCTCTTGCTGATGTTTTGGGCTTCTTTTTTAACAGGTAGGTGTCTTCAGGTATTCGAGTATCTCCGAATTCCTGTCATACCAGTATGCTTCAGAGACAGTTTTTAAGGCGATTTTTGTGAAATCTGTGGAAGATTTCTATGTTAGAGTTGCTCGCAGAACCCCACAGGTCTACTCCATACGCCCAGTTAGGTTTTATGATGGTTTAATATACCAGGAGTTTGTTACTAAAAGACAATATTTAAACCTTTTTTTTATTTAAATGCTTGTTACATCTAAAACTTTTGATCAAGCCTGTATTAGCACACCTATGATATTTTTTTTTGCCTATAAAAAGTGTTTTAAATAATTTGAAGTCAACGTTTTAGTCTATTAGTATACAAAGTCAGAGTAGTTAGTGTTAAGCTGTTTGTGTGTATATAAATAAATTAAAAAAAAGACGGAATTTCCTATAAGTAGTCACTTACTTATTGGAAATTCAGTTACCGTGTCAAAATGATTAAGTTCTACCCGTTCTATCTACCTGAAATAATTAAGCCATAGGAAGGAAGGTTTAATTAAGCCACTCGTAGTATTCTCCTTCAAAACAATGCGTAATTATGACTAATGAAGGCTTCAATCCCTTTGTTTTAAAATACGTACTATCTATTGTTCATGTTTTTAAACGCTTTTAGTCCTCATTTGCATTTCTTGATCGGTTATTTCTGACTTCCGTAAACACATAAGAGTAAATACTTAGTAACACACACGTAAAGAGTAAATACTTAGTAAATAATGCAGTCCTCTTGAAAACAAGGCTGACTAACAATTTATATACAAATTGTTGGTCAACATTTTCATGACGGTTTGTTGGATAAGTCACAGATCATGAATAAAGAAGAAGAATAACATACACAACAATAAATAAGTAGGTACTATAAGAGATGTTTAAATTAATACTATATATAATTTAATTTAAACAGGTATTACTAGGTTACTACTGAGTAAAGTAATATCATTGGTGTTAGCAGTATTCATCATTATTTAAAAAGAATTTCTGCAAAATCTTAAATTTATTTATGATTGATTTCATTACAAAGACACAAAACCTACCAACTCGCCCTACACCATCACATTTCCCCCGTGAAAATAAATCCAACATTAACAATTTTAAAATAATCATCTTTATGTCCGATATAAATATCGGACAAAATATAGTTTACGATTTTTTTAAGTCAACAAATTTCGAAAAAGAATATCCGACAATAGCACAACAAAAAACTACATTCAATTACTTACGAACCTTTCATTCTTTTCTCTTCCCAATCAAAGATATAAGGCAAGTTACCCAAGATAATATAAAACGTTAATCAGTTTTACATAGGCTATCGTGATCTTTTACATAAGATATCCCGATTTACCTCACGGCCCTCCGGTTTTTTTTGTCTTTGGTAGTGTGCGTGTTTCTAATGAAAACACGGGAGGGAGAAACTGTCTATGTGTGTGTGTTTGCTACGAAGTTCTGCCACTCGATACGAGATGGCGCTGTTAGCTCTAAAAATTAAGAGGATTGAAATTTGAATAGAAATGATCAAAGTTGAATTGATAGGTATAAAAATTAAACAATTTTTAAGTTTTATTTGTTATTTATTTTTAAACGCAATATCATAGTATGATAAATACAATAATTTAATATAAACGTCTAACAAGGCAGAGTTTTGTATAAAATAATATAAAACCTTTCAGGAGAAAATACTCCTGAAAGGTTTTTCTTTTATAAGATAAATACTTTCCTCAAGGAAGATAATAAATTACACGGCCAAATGAACTGAAAGTAATTTTTGTTCAAGAAAATCATACACAGTGCTGCCACCGATAAAGCGGCAAGAGCCGGAACTAACGACCGCTCCCCTTCGATTGCCATCACGTAAACGACACCGCCTTCCACGGAGCTATAAAACGTAACCTATTAACTTTAAAGACCTTTTTGCGATAACAAGCGACTGTCGCTTACGGCAATTTGGTATCAAGTAAACGCTTAATAGAATAGATTCATGATTCTTTGGAAGTTTCGCGCCAAAAGTTTTTTAATGGGAATTAAGATTAGACTTCAAAACTGAACTTTTTAAATCTTAAAATTATTAAATAGCTTTTGTCATTGCTTTAAACATTGATAACTACATTAACTGACTGAAATATAAAGGAAAATTAATGAATACCTAATCCTTAATTTTCTTAATTTCAACGATTTGAATTTTATTTCCATACATTTTATAAGAAAGCAACAATTTAAATTGGATAATCTTCTATGTATTGTAAATTACAGCACCATATCGCACCAACAGGTAGTTATGAAAAATGCTATCACGGGGACTTTACAATTTTATCGAAAATTTAAGTAAAATAATTCATCGTTCTTTTCTCAAAAAAATTAAGCAAACTGACTTGTGAAGTAAGCCTTAGAAAAATAATAATTTAAAAGGAAGCACTGGTTATGAAACCTATCCAGTTCTGCACGACTATTGTATAACTATACTTTGTAAAACTATAAATGCTACCCCACGCTACGAGAAATGTTGGCAGACCACAAACAGATTCATGGATGATATTCGGAAGATGACGAAGACCGAAGACGAAGGAATAGCACAAAAGACAGGAGGTTCTCTGCAGTGGGTTCCACCCACTGACTACGTTTCATGGACCTCTTCGGAGGAACCAGGTTTTGCTTGTGCAATTATGCATGAAGATAACGAATAACTACCGGAGACTTATTGTGAAGGCAAATGTCGGGCTTGCCACCGTCCGAGCGAAACAATCCGTCACATTCGTATTCTTGTCTAGATAACGGAGAGTAGGTACCTACTCGCACAGACACAACAAGTCGTAGCCAGGATTATCCAAGGGAATAAGCTGAAATATCTGCGTATAAGAATATTTAAAGAAAAGTGATGATATTTTCATCGGCCGGGTTTCCTGATAGTGACACTGCAATTTTATTTTTGCTCTCCATGTCATCATATCATCAGTAGCCTAATGCCCAAGACTTAAACTAGTTGTAGAGGTAGACTCTTGAGATCCGATTTAAATAACATGAAAACAGTATTTTTGCTTAAACCACAAAAAACTGTAAAATACGGATGTACTCAGGCACCTATAATACTCCTGTAGCATGATGCTATGTTTCAAATGATTACCTTCAGACAGGCCTTACATGTAGCAATAGATTGATATTTTTAGGCTTCCTACAAAAATGGACGGAAGGCGATTTGATCGACCATTAAGCGAGCATTATTTCATTGAAACGCAAATGGATTGATGGACTATTGATAGCGATAGCCCATCTTTGAGTGGTGAAGTCATTTGTCGATCCCTAGTCTGCCATCAGATTATATATATATAGATTAATGTGTTAAGCTATTGGGTCCGGCTGTCATTTATTAATCTTTGACAGTCGTTACAGGTAGTCAGTGGCCCGAAAGTCTGATAACCAGTCTTATAAAGGGGTATCTTATTACCCAGTACTAAGTGAAGGAGGTCAGGTAGGCAGTCTTTCCATGTAAGATATTGGTATTCAGCTGCTTTCAGACAGACTGGATACCAATCCCAAAATATTTGGGAAAAAAGACGAGGCAAATGAAGCGGTGGTGAAAAATTTGTACATTTAAAAGAAACAATATACTAAATATTACTCTTTTTCACCAAAATATTGATGGTATTTTTTGTTTTTCTATGTCTTAATTATCAATCCAAATAGCAAAGTTGCTTCTTTATTTATTAAGAAGGGTTTGATCATACCTGATCATGTCACCCTCATACGCATATACATTAACATTACTTATATTCTATGCTTAACTCCTATTTTAAAAAGTTTTTATAACATTCTGACTTTCTTTGATGCTTATTCCAGAATGCTGTTGCATAGTCCGACATCATTTATGTTTATTCCCGTCTCTAATTTAATTATATTCTTTCGGCTTCATTCCGAACACATTCCACCACCACATGATGCACATCTTCTACCACACCGCACTCGTCACAATTTTGCGAAATAGATTTACGCATTAGAAATAGAAAATTGTCAATTGGAATATGTCCAGATAGAAGTCTCATGAAGAGTCAACAAACCAAGTTGAGCTGGACAGATTAGGTTGTATTGTCCTGTACCGGATGCTTTTCGCCACAGACCTCTTGTCAAAATGTTCACTTCACTATCTTAAAACCAGTAATAGAAAACAATTTTTACTTTGATTAAAAGAATGCACAATACAAGCATTTCCCACCTACTTACTTATTCACGTAAAACTAACTTGCATGACTTAATATATGGTTTGTGCACACATGACCAACTTCTATATCTAGTAAACACCTGGCCTGGATATTGAAAGGCCGCGATTACTTGCAAAGAACAGGGACCCGCACTACTATCACTTTAGTTGTTAAATCCTACTTTAATATTATAAATGCGAATGTTTGGATGTTTGTAACTCTTTCACGGCTGCACGGATCTTGATGAAATTTGGCACAGAGGTAGATTATCGTCTGGAATAACACATAGGACATATTTTCATTTTTTTTTCGATTAATAAATGAATGGCAACAGGCACGCCCCCTTTTACAAGGAACTTATAAATATCTAGCGAAATGAAGGTGTAACTAATAGTACACCTACATCCTGCCTTTCCCTTAAGAAATTACAGGCGGGATGTTATGTTTAGTTGTTATTAGATCATAATATGAAGTGTGGACAACATAAAATGCTGCGTAGCACTTGCTACGGCGTAGCCTATTGCTACAAACAGAACCTAGTTCAGCTCTTGACCTTTAACCTCCTGTTGGGATTTTCAGTCTGTCCAAAAAATATGATTTAAAGTATGCTAAGCCCTACCTAAGATACCTTACAGTCTGACAACTCATTGGACAGTGGATCTACCGTAGTGTATCTAGCACTGGCACCACCACGTGTCTGACTTGTGTGTATGTGTTTCTTTGTCGCTTTGCATAACGCTTGTTATGCACATAGAAAGATGTGGTCGGGGTTATAGGCATAGACTTTTATACAAAATATATGTAATTGTTATGTATGGTTATACCTAATGGCAATTCGTAATCTCTTGTTTTTTTTTCCATTTTCAGATAAGAAAGTATCCAACTAGTTTCAAATATGTCGGAATGGTATTTGGTAACCATTCGAAGACCTAATAACTGACAGGTACTTGAGGTAAGAAGGTGCAATGAGAGAAATAAATTTTCAAGTAAGATGATTTCTGATAAGATTTAAAAAAAAGTGCATACACCTTTAAACCACCTTTACTCCTTAACAAAATTAAAAATTTAAATAACCTAAAGAAACAAATTAACGTATAAATAAAATAAAAAAAATGCCTCAAAAAATCTTCTTTAACGCTGTCAACTAGTAATGTCCCCAAGAGACTGGCCGCGTTGCCACGTAGTAGGTAACAAACGCCACGCCTAACCTCCATGCTTATATTTCTTTAGATACTTTGTACTAGCCTAGCCTTTTCCCATTTATGTTGAGATCGGGTTCCAAACTCACGCCTTCGACGTGATTGCTGGATAAAACGTTAGATATAAGACTGTTAAGACTGATTGTCAGGCTTTCGGGACTGCAAAGATCAACAACTATCAAAGATCTACAAAATACAGCTGGGACTAACAGTACAAAGTGCTATTCGAGGCATGGAAGAGTGTCGATTTATTTTAATGGATAATCTTTCATTCACGGACCGATCTCGACAACCGTAACTCGACCCGCGCTTGCGGATATGACTCCATCACCAGGCTAGCCTTTTATGTTGGGGTCAACCTAACCAGATTCAACTGAATACCAGTATTTTACAAGGATTCCTTTCTGACCTGCACAACTCAGTTAGTACTGGGTAACATACCTATTGAGTTTAAGTCAATAGATGTTACAATTACCGAAGATTATGATGCACATGTCATGGATCTGAATTTTGATGGATGGAGAGCGAGAGTACCTACATGAAAGAAAAGATATGAAGGAGATTCCCAAATCGGCCAAAGTGATATTGGGGTTTTTCACTTGTAACTTTTCGGTAGCAGCCACGGAGTCTGAATTTGTGCCCGGTAATAAGTTCGTTCCATATCTATACTTTAATATTATAAAGCTGAAGAGTTTGTTTGTTTGTTTGTTTGAACGCGCTAATCTCAGGGACTACTGGTTGGAATTGGAAAATTCTTTTAGTGTTGGATAGTCCATTTCATGAGGAAGGCTATAGGCTATATAACATCACTCTACGACCAACAGGTGCCGAGCAGCGTGGGTGAAACCGCGTGGAACAGCTAGTTACATATATGGGACTAAACATATATCTGGCGAAATGTGATTACACTGTTAGGTACACCTCTGCCAAACTCTTCGAGGATTACAGGCGTGGTATTTTGTGGGAGTGGAGTGAAACTGGAGTTTTTTTTTGTATGGCATCTCGCAGTTCGACCTATAAGGTCGTTGTCTGCTTAGCCGGTCAATCCTGTGGATGCCTTGCAGTTAACGCCTCCAGCCAATTCAAGTAAATTTAAATTGATTTATGTTCTGATAAAACTATTGAGTTTAAATCAAATACCAAATGCCGTGACTACATTTTTTTTTGTAATAATTAAACCGACAAAAAACTAAACTAAACAAAAAAAAGATTTAAGTATTTTTTTTGAAGTCGTTTTTATATATTTTTTTATATCAGCATTCTTAGTTACGGTATGATGATAATGATATACCACATATTTTTTATCGAGTACTCATTTTCCATTGTTACTAAAAGATTAGCAGATCGTCCATATAGACAGAGAAAAAAATATGTATTAAAGACGATAACTCATAAACTGCCTTAACAATATAAATAAAATTGATAAGGAACTACATGGCAAAAAAAGATACCCTATCAAATTAAAATAATAATTTTGCAAATCGGTCCAGGCGTCTTTGAGTAATCGGTGAAAGAGAGAAAACCTCCTCCTTTTTTTGAAGTAGGTAAAAAATGGGGCGAATTTACTTACATTACCTGTATTGAGAAGTTTTAATATTTTGGTTTGGCATGCATACCAAGTTGTTTTTCATTATCAATAGTGGGGTTTAATGACTTCGCTACTATTACCAGCTGGCAGTAGGCTTTGGAGTCAGCAAAGTATTAATTCTATTGCCTATTAAAAGCTGATGAATCGTTATCAAAACCTCAAATAATACACATGTTAATACTCATTGCTGAAAGTAGGTACCTACTGGTACGCAGAATGCAATATGAGATACAAGCTGGAGGCTATTGGCATGTGGTATTGCTGGTTGAAGACCCACTCCATCTAGTGAATAGAAAACTGTATCCCAGTCAGCAGTAGAAATATATTATTTTGTTATCGATAGATTCTGCTCATTAACAATTAGAAGGTCGACAAGAAATATAGGTAATAAAAAAAACGCACAAAAAACAACAAAAAATTAATCAAAAAAAAGAAGCAATAAAAATACAAGCTTCACAAACATCCATAAACGATATCATCATCTGTAACGACTGTCAAAGATCTACAAATGACAGCCGGGACCAACGGCTTAACGTGCTTTCCGAGCCACGGAGGAAACTCGGTATGTAAAGGGTGGTCACCTATCCACAGACCAACCTGCCTAGGTTAGAATCTAAAGATCGACCCGAGTGGCTACTATTATTTAACCACGAGCTCCTGTCTATAAACACATATGATGTAACAAAAAATAATTATAGCTAGCACGCCGTGAAAGCAAAAATAAATCTATTCTAAAAAGCACATTAAAAAAGGATATTATTAAAACCTTTTTTTTTTTTTTTTTTTTTCGGGTGGGAAATCATCCAATGACTTCCCCCGCTCTGGGTGGAGCGGGGAGGCATGTCAGACTTGTACTGACTAAAACCCACCCATGTTCCTTCTGTTGCCCTTTACGTTCCGAGGCCGCGGTATCTCTTTCGAACAACCCGCAACCCCGGCAGGCGGAGGCTCTGGCAAGCCCCTCTGCTTTGCTGACTCTCTTTGAGGCGCGCGTGAAACACGAACGCGCCGTCGACACGGCCTGTCGTCAATCGACGGACGGACGGTGAACTACCCATTGCTCACCGTCCACAGGCCCGCATCTACGGTGGCCGGAAGTCGTCTCGCGGCGCCCGGCGCCATGGGCGTCTCCCGCGGCGGCTGGGTTGGGCAGATGTTCTCTCCCTCAAACGCCCGGCCACCTCCTTCGCTAACATATTATTAAAACCTTACAAATGATTTTTTTTATGATTACCTAGGTGTTCTATTTTATGATTACCTGCTCTAAATTCAGTTATTTATTTTGCAAATAACACCTAGCTAGACCAAATTACTTTACAGACCTATGGTTACTAAGTCAATGTTCCGTGGAAATAAACCATCATCAAACTTAAGGCGCAGTATTATGTCGTTGACCTTGTTCATACATTTTGACGTTTGACTTTACTGCATACGTTTGTCGTAAAAATACAAATAAATTTGTATAAAATTAAATATTAACTATTCAATCAAAAACAATCCATCATTGAACGCAGTTTGGCATTGGAAATTTCATTGTATACTTTTGATTATAATTACGATTAATATTGAAGAGATAAACTGCTTTAAAAGAGAATTTAGAGGTGTGTTTGAATATTTTTTTACACATTTTAGTATATTTAATTATAATTTGAATTCCATCAATGTATGCAAAAAAGCCTTAAAAATATCATATTTTTTTCAGTGATTAAAATTATGTATAGTCTAAGAGATACACTGCGTTAAAAAACCTCTTTTTGGCCGTTCTCAAGAAATCTTCACCTTAATACCACGAGTAAAGTATAATGTATTTAGGGAGAATTACGGTGAATGAAAGAGGAGTGGAAACTACCCTGATAATACTGGTCTGACATGAAATTCAGTTGTATGCATGTTGTGAGGACATAAATGTTCTAATAATCGTTGAATGAGTTGTTGCATTGATTTATACTTTTGTTCACTGTTATCAGAGGATTGTATCTAGCGATGGTGATGTAAATATCAAAATGAGCTACCTACCAACTTGTAATTGCACATGTTTTGTTATGTTTGTTGGAACTTTTGTTTACGGATGGGTAATCATAAAATAACTTCCCCGCTCTGGCGGAGCGGCGGGGAGTGTCAGACTTGTACTAACTAAAACCCACCAAACCCATCTTCCTTCTTTTGTCCTTAATGTTCAGTTCAGTTTACGTATTTTAGACAAGGATGTCGGTGATACCTATAGGACCTATTTGAATTAAGTCATATTGTCCATTCATGAGACTTTGTTTTGCGGATCATCAAATAACTTCCTCCGCTTTGGGCGGAGCAGAAGAAGTGTCAGACTCGTACTGACTAAAACCCACTCATGTTCCTTCTTTCTTACCGCGGCCCTGGAACTTATAGGGCAAACCCTTTATGTTCCGGGGCCGCGGTATCTCTTTCGAGTTTTTTCGAACGCGACCCCGGCAGGGTTTAGTGAACTTGAAATTTTGTTGGATAAATTAATTTGTGTGTTTTTTATCTATTAAGTATATAAAACATATATCTATTTAGTCGTGATGCTTCAGAGGTTAAGGCGTCGTCTCTCAAGCATGAGGTCGTGGGTTCAAAGTGCCAATGTGTTTTTTTCAATTCACACATATGTACTTTCTAAAACTTTATCATAAACATCTCAGGCAGCGGTGATGGAAAATATCGTGAGGAAACCTGGGGTTATAATTATTATAAGACTGAAATGGCCAACCCGTCTTAAAAATCATCAATGCTCGCATTCTCTGTTTGAGAAAAGGCCGTTTGCCGAGCAGTGGGACAGTTATATACTGGCATTTTACATAAAACATCAAGTCTGGTTAATTATAATCCATGTTAAACTTTTTATGTTTTCCCCTTTGTATAAATTCATAGTTCATTTCCAAGAAAGTAATTCAGAAAGAAGTATGTTATTATCGGCTGACTTAATACCCCAAAGCATACTCTATCAGTCAAGCCTTTGGTGAAAAACCGTCCGCATCACTGTCAACGGGGAAGTGCTCAGAAGGTTGGCCGATTTACGATGTTTAATGGCAATGCTGATTTGTTGACCTAGGACCTAGCCCTCTAACCACAGAATTTAGTGATTGCTTTTAAGCCTAACTTTATCCTGCCGGGGTTGCGGGTTGTTCGAAAGAGATGCCGGGGTCCCGGAATATAAAGGGCAATAGAAGGAACATGGGTGGGTTTTAGTCAGTATAAGTCTGACACTCCCCTCGCTCCACTCAGAGCAGGGGAAGTATTTTGGTGATTTCCCACCCCAAAAAAAAGTATAACATTATGAATTTTATCGTTGCATAGCCCAAATGGTTTCTAAAATAAATTCATTATTATAGGTACTACTATCTCCATTACATTCATAAATTAAGTATAGCAATAAAGTTGAAGTTTTAAATTAAAGTTTTCATGTCATATTATGCACTCATTAATAGGTATATGGTTCCCAAAAGCTGATCCAAATTAAATTGAACAGCAAAAGAATAAAAATTAAACATGCTTTTAAAAAACCATGTCCTTAAAACTAGATTTCAAAACTTTAGTATAGGTACTTAAGGTAGGACATAAAATAAAATTTAAATAGTAAATACTGTCCTTCAAAACTTTCCAATAAAAAAAAACATTTTTAAACGATAGCTATTAGTTTTCAATCAATGATTTGTAAGGAATAAATTCGTACCTAACTACGTAAAAGTAAATGAATTAGAAGTAGTATAATTATTAAAGTAGATGTCCTAAATACATTCAATATAGCAATATAGCGATTCAATATAGCGTTTTACTTAATCCTATGAAAGTAAATGCGGCACATCTAACGAAGAATATTTAAGAAAAATCCTGTCTGCCCGTTTGTTTCAGCTATTCTCCGAAAAGATTGAACCGATAGTAGATGTTGTAAGGAGTAGATAACTATGGCAACTTATTGAATTTGAATTATTAATTAAATCCTATTCAAATACGAAATTAATTTAAAATAATAATATTACGCGGACGACGGTCGCGGGCAACAGCTAGTGAAATAAACTAAACATTTTGAATAAAACAAAATAAACGTTTGAAAAAAATTAGAGAGAATAAGTTTATTGTTTGTATCTCCTAATAAATAATATTCTTATACCTATCACCGCTACTACCCACCCATGTAAATACAGCGTAGCTATAAAATATGGTACTGAAACTGAACCAACAACAAATTACCATACAAATTTTACCGCACTTGTTAGTATAATTCTACAATTTGGCTACTTCATCCACTAAAACCCAGAGTTTATTCAAATAATATCTATAGAATACGGCATTTTCCTTCCATACCGCCATAATCGTACTTTAACACTGCGATCCTACTAAACGAGGAACTAAACCACACGCTCCGCCTATTTCATGATGGTGGTACTTCTTCCTCCTTAACATCCCATACAAACTGTCACTACTAACAGACATCTGTTTATCTCCCACCGAACGAGATATCTACATATAACACTACACGCAACAAAAAGAGATGACACATATCGTGCGAGAGAGATAACTATATTTTAAGGTGCACGCCGCAGCGGTAAGGTAACATCTTTAACAGAAACTAAATAAGAATCATTTGCATTGCAACTGCAACCTTATCACTGGGTGAGAGGGTTGTATTTAGACCGCGCGAATGCACAGACTGTATCATTCGAATGGAGGCCGACGTGAAGAGTAGAGGTATAGACCGGGTGCATAAATTAGACAAGGATGGAGAATATATGGAATTCACTGGCCATGTTGCAATAAAGTTTTATCCAAATTCTCAGTTATGTAGTTTGAAGTGCGCTTAAAAGATGGCGCTACGCATGTTTTTTTTAACTGATTTGATGGACATTAATAATGATTTCTTGTATACACTACGGTAAGCAATCAAATATTTTATTTTTACGTTAATTTGCTGAAGAGAAAGAATCTGAAGCTTATTAAAAATGCTTAAAATTTAAGAAAAAAAATATATCTGCGCTCTCTTCTTAGAGATAACAAATGAAAAAATGCACCTACCCTACATGACATGCATCAAATTTCTACTGAAAAGAACGTTAGTAAGGTACCAGCTACTGTCGCTTTTTGTTGAATGCCTTATTTTATAACTGACCTCAGTAGGTATGTTATATATATTGGAAAATAACACATATATTAAATAATTATAGAATTCTAATAAAACGTAAAAAACCTTTTTAACGCTAGAAGTGAAAGTTTAATTCATGAATCCTTGGAAAATGCGCCATTGTTCCGGAAAAATAATATTTTCTGATAAAGTCGGAGTTTTCCTTTGATTAATTGTGTTTAAACTGCTCATAAACATTTAAAACAAATAATAATTCGTTAGATTCAGTTATTTAGGCATAGAATTAGTTATAAATGTGTGATTTTTAGTCACAAATCACGTGTTAACTAGAAAAACGGGCTGAAACCTCCACAGAAAAGCGTTTAAAACATAGCATGCTGGTGAAACAAAGCGACATCTACAACAAATATTTTTTTGAACACTCGTAGAGCGTCGTTCCGCGTAATATATTCAAATTCAGTACTCACAAATTGTTTTTGTGCGGCGTGCAAACGTCAAAGTTGGTGATATCACATCACGCGAGCGCGCTGCGACGACGCGCGTCCACGTCCGCGCCACTACACCGACGACAAACGAAATAACCTTGTTTTTACACGAAAAAACCCGAGTATTCACACAAAAAACACCTTCATATTTCGGTAAAAGTACGGAGCGAGCCGAGATGTGTCGTCCGTGGCCGCGTTCGCATCTAAACGGCCCGAGTTTTATGTTAGATTACAGACGTAACTTTTATAGATCCTCGGTGCTATATAACGCGGTGGGCGGGTTCAGGGGAGTGTGGCCCTTACGTGGCGAGAAGAGAGGCTATAATGGCGTGTGTTGGTCGTTGCACGGGTGTCATTAAATGTCGCGCGACGAGGGGCGAGGCGGGTGGAGGTGTGCGAGTAAAGTTTTGGGTATTGATTGAATATGAGACGGATTAGTGGCTAATGATCAACAATTGGGTGTTGGGCGCGTTAATTGGCGCAGTGTTCGTACGGGGCGCACTACACCACACACTACTTCTACCCCAGCCTACGCTACGATACTACAAAGTTGCATACCTATTCATGAAGTAGGTATCTAGCAACGAGCCTCGTAAAATACTAGAATGAATGGCTTGAATGAATTAAATACGTACACGGAGAGACTACTTTTGTTTTCATTATAATCCCACACGCTTTTAACACACTTTTGTGAATGCATTGTATTTTAAATGAATGTATTCTTAAGTCCAATAAAAACAATAGAAATAATTTTGTTAGTTCTCTATCTTTAACTTGACTCATGCCTCAGATAAGAAATTATCAACCTGCCTTATCTATAAATATTCCTTGTACATACACACACATTTTCTCATACAACATCATCATGATGTTGTATACTAAAATAACTCATATTTTAACACTACATGAACGTGAATTGAATACTTAGTAATTATTAGTGTTGGTTGGCCACCATACAATACACTAAAACATCAGCTATACATACATAAACTCTACATAGAGTCTCTACGTAGAGTATGTAATTGAAACACGTGTAGTAAATATGACACAAGAGGTTAAGTCACGATGTTATCTCTACGCGAATAGGTATAATAGATGTAGAGATACGCCTACTAGGTAGAGACATTCTCGGAATGCGACATTGTCCCACTACGCTCTTGATAGAGTCCACTCACGATACGGAGGAGGCTGTAGTGTGACCATAAAAATGTTTCCGGATTTGGGATCGGACTTTGAACGTTGTTAGAAGTGATTTGTTTTTAAATCTAAGAATTTGACGACTCGTTAAAAATGTCCAAAGCTTTTTTGTTCAGTTTTTACTTTTGAATAAAGTTTTAATACTTAAATAAATGAATATGAAAAAGGCATATTTAATTGCAAAAGAATTGGAAAAATGTTTTAGTTGAATTAGGTACCACCTATTAACCTACAGTTTCAGACAAGGAGGTGGCGCTTTAAAGAGATGTCAGAAAAGCAGATCCACCACCTGCTAGGTTTGTGGGTTGTTCGAAAGAGATACCGCGGTTTCGGAACATAAAGAGCATTAGAAGGACACAAGAACTGACTAAGAGAGTACAAGAAAGACACTCGCCCAGGCTCCGCCCAGAGCGGGAGAAGTTATTTGATTATTTAACGTCCGCAAAAAAGCTATCGCTTTAGTGTTTTAAAGTTTATCCAATTGTACACCATACCGAATGCAACGATTGGTCTTTATAGGGTGATTTGTTCAGACAAAAGTAGGTACCTACTATCTCATAAAACTTGTATTATAATATATTTTGTCTCCACAATCGCATGGTCACCCTACACTCTGGTGAGACTGACAAGAGATGGAATTTATCTCTATAGATATCTTATTTGCTGGTTATTTTACCATGTTTGTATAATAATGTATATTTACGTACATAGTCAGTTGTCTTAAAACTTACAAAGTAATTTGTTACGCATTGTACTTTAACCTTGGGTTTTCGCTAGGCACGTGGATAAGTATTGTAGGCCTTGGCATTTTTAGCTCAAGATTTTTACATATTTTAGAGAGGAATGTCGGCGATATATTTGAATTAAGTCGTATTGTCCATTCATGAGCTTTTTTGCGGGTTGAAAATCATTAAATTACTTCCTCCGCTCTGGGCGAAACGGGGGGAGTGTCAGATTTGTACTGACTAAAACCTACCCATGTTCCATCTTTTGCCTTTTATGTTCCGAGGCTGCGGTATATCTTTCGAATCTGAAGTGTTCTAACGCATTTAAACAACAAACAACGTCAACATTGCAACGAAAGAGCTTTCCTTTCTTCAACACAATATCTAGAAATCTTTATAAATACAGAGTTAAATAAATTAAAGAGTCACAGAGAAAATAATTCCTACTATAACATGGGGAGGGTATCATGTTAAGCCAAGCATAACTTATAAAAAAGAAAATGCACTTTAAACTCACTCACTATCCAACCGACTTTCCCTCTTCCCGCTAACTCACACACTCACACACCCCAACAAGCCAATTATAAAAAAACAACCAACGGCAACGTCTGGCAATACTTTCGACCGTACTCATACGTAGGTAACACATCGACACGTCTTGTGTAGTCGTGTCAGATCGATCGCAACCTCGGGCACAATCAACCTGACACCATTTGTATTCGCAGCACACGCGGCGATTGCACTGGCGGACAGGAAAACGGTACGCCTTTGAGATTGGCTGTAAGTAGGTAATATTGCGAAATTGCTAGGAAAATGCCTTGGAAATGCTTGGTGTGAGAATAGCTTTTAAGTTGGTACATCTTTTGATGGTAAAAATTTATACCTACGGCAAGTATTATTTTGTAAAAAATATAACTTTGTTTACTAGTTTTAGCAATAATAATTCCATATGACTAGGAAAATCACATTTAACATTTTCTGATTACTCGAATTACTGTTAATTATAAAATACATAAACGATTTCATCGTCTGAATTACACATTAAGATAAGAGGAACCAATAATGAATTGATGTCATTACTCATAGAACTGTCTAATTTATTAACTTAACATAAACTATAATGTTCGTAATTTTATCACATCTTTAAGTCAAAGTCATAAACAACGTAAGACATTATTTTCACAAATTATTGGGTAATGTTATGTGGAAAATCACTTTTTTATACTTTTCAAAGATCCAGTTAATAAATAAAAATTTTAGTTTCTCCTAAAGAACTTTTTTTCTACTTAAACTATTATTTTGGTTATTTTTCTAGAGCTATGATTTTTTCCAAGATTTTATAATTTTACGAATCCTATAAAGACATCGTCAATTAATCTGTCCGCCACTGCACAATAAATGCTCGGCCGGTTGAATCCTGCAAATTCGGCAAAGTGTACGTCATCTCACATATAGATGTAGGTAGGCAGGTATGTGCTACCTGCCGTCCGTCTACCTACGAGTTCTGAATAACAATATGATTTTAAAGGGACGACTTTATTCGCACGTTTTAAAGGACGGATGTGGTTGTATGTACCTACCTACATACTCGTTTTTATAGTCGTCTGATACATAGGGTAAAGGGTAATGATTAGTTTAGGTTTCATTAGTTTATTTGTGTAGTTGCCATATTTCAGTTAGAACCTAAATTTTAAATCATATTTTAATTGAAATTACAGAAAAATATACATCGCCGAAACTGACTATTATTATATAATTACTAAATATTCAGCTAACTCTTGAATGTTCATAAAAAATACTTTTTATAATTTCTGCGTTTTTGTTCGTCTCCAAACTTTGCAATTCTTGTAAGCAAAAGGTTTCAGTATAGCAAGTTACAAAAATACCATTTATTAATCATTCCCAACATTCTCTCAACGCAATATGCTCATCAGTACCATTATCATTTCATTAAAATTCATCGGTTCGACACAGGACTGGAAAACTCAACCCTTTGGCAAAACAAAAGAGCAAATTTCCTGCTACAGAGAGAGCTATTAAAGGGTCTTAAGACTAGTCCGGGTTTAGTTCCCTCGAAGGTATTGCCAAAAACAAAGAGGTTTGCAGACGGGCGCCGGGGGTGTGCGGGGTGCACCCCAGTCAGGGGCGGGCGGGGAGGTAAAGTTAAGGGGTGATGGGGGTAGCCTCCGCGGCTGTAACAGTTTTACGATCGGATATGCGGAGTGCTCATGCGCGTTGCAGCCTCAGCTCTCGTATTTGCATCAGATTATCGACGGATGTCCAGTCCATGGGAATTTATTAGGTAGTTCCGTAGGTATATATTTGGTGAGTGACAACCTAATTAACTGGCTTATTAACTTGCTGAGCGTATTAAAAGGGATAATTGAAAGTATTTAGTAGGTTACAAATACGGAAAATCAATATAGTAAGAGCAATCCAAAGATAAAGAAGACATAACAAGACAAAAGCGCGATTAAAACCAATATAAACCCACAAAGTACATAATGAATACCTTGCTTGAAACCACTATTTAAAAATAGACAATAATTTTAATTGGTTTTAAACCAAAGACAATAAATTAGTGACGTAAGAACATACTAATAAAAATGACGCGTTGCCGACGCAGCGGTCAACGACTCCGCCTCAGGGAGTACAACTGACTCTTAGAACGGTGAACCATACTAATCATATCTTAAATTCTTTCTGTCTTTATTCTTATTGTTCTATTTATCCTAAATATTGAAATGTTGTATTATATTTATTTAGCTTTAAATTCGGGCTAACATAGTTCCCCTTTTCTTTTATATTTCTGATTTACAGGTACCTTCTACCTGTAGTTTTTACCCTTGCGCCTTATTTATTGTAATAGCAGTGTTAAGTTTTCCCTTTTCTTCCTCATATCTCAATCTTTTAAAAAAAAAAATAGCCTATGTGCGTCTCCAGAATCTATCTCTGTACCAAAATTCATCAAAATCGGTTTAGCCATTTAGGCGTGAAGACGTAACAAATAAACTTACTTTCGCTTTTATAATATTAGTAAGGATTACAAATTATTTAATGAGTATCATTTACTAATGATATGCAAAAAATGTCTTTGCCAATGCAGCAATCTATTTCGTTAATTGTACAAAGTAACAAATTCGATAGATACAAGTACTCACTATCTTGACGTTAAAGTAGGTAGTAACTTTATACTGCTAGGATTAGGTTTCAGTAACGTAGTTTGATGGATTTAATTACTGTGGATTTGGAAATTAAGTGGTTTATCGGAATAAATGTTTACCGACGTTGAAAAAACCTTTGTGATCATTATGTGTAAGCTCTACGATGAACGTTTCAGTTGTTTTTGAGTAAAATCCACAAAACCAAGCAATATTAAACAATGCAGCTTGTACTGTATTCTATTTTACACACATAATTAAATTCAAACAAAAAGTTTTATTTTGTGTTTTATTGCCCGAAAGTAATTAAGGATTAAATTATATTGCCAAAACTTATGAATGATTATGTATTAATAACATGACAACTTTCATCCTTCCCTGCTCTGTTCCCATTTTATTTGGGATCGGCCCAGCACGTTTTCTTCTTCCATTCTGCCCTTTCAGATGTCACGGCATCAATTACTCTTTTCTCCTTCATGGCATTCTTTACACAATACATTCATCTTTCCTTTGGCGTTCCTCTCCCTCTCCTTTAACATTCAGATCTGTCACACTTTAAATCACAGGACAGCTTTATCAAGGATAAAATATGGAATGCCGCTGAAATATATTAAAAAAAAATTACGCTAGAATCAAGGAATCAAAACTTTCCTTTCCAAGATACTTTCCTTCTATAGATACTATCTACATTGATGACCTCTCTCTCTCCGTATCTACATACGGAGCTATAGGTACTACTACCTACCAATCTATACACTCAGTTGAACTATTGATGAGGGTCAACGAACCGAATATACATAACTATTATTTGATTACATCTGTCTATATATTACAATTTATTCTATTGCCATTGGACAAGAGAGCGTCCCGTTTCAATTGTTCTATTACTGAAGGCGACAATATTAATCAAAGGTTCAGAAGGGTAGGAGTTAATCATTGTTTCTACAATAGTGTGGAAGTGTTGATGAGTCAAAAGAGAGCCGACTTTAGTGAACTCATTTGGTTTAGTTCTTGGGTGGTAATATTTTCAGCATGATCATACGTCAGACGTAAATCGTTGAATATTTTTTTCTGATATCTAAATCTAGTGGATCTAATATAAAATAAATTAACGTAGGAAATAAAATCTTCTATTGTTTAAATAAAACTTCACTGTATAAAACTAAACCACGCAACCAAGAGCGATCATCTCAAAATCGCCTGATTTTTACATGATCATAAAAACAGGACATAGCATTCCATTTCATAAGTTTAAAATCCCAAACAAAATAAACTTTAAATAAATTACTTCGACAAAACATTCTGCGCTCAAGTACATACAATATCCTACATAAATGTTACTTACAAACAAGCCTATCTACCTATATCTCCACCATATAAGATCAACAGGTAAAAAACAACATCGAGAAGCAACCGAGAATAAACGAGAATATATTCCGAATAAATGTGTTATAACTACAAGAGAGGCTGGTTGGTATTCATAAAGGAAACCAAAGTCGATCCAAAGATACCGTGTCTCGGGTTTTATCCGACAATTTAAGAGACAGGGATGACATTGTCGATGCGGCAACAACGTTGCAGTGTCCACTTGCCCACTTCTATATAGATTTTATGCTTCTGCTGATATCAAGGAATTTACATACAACTTTATATTTCGACGACGCTGCCCTTTTAAAACACATTACAAGTTTCTTTTTTATTTTACTTTACGCTGTTTAATTGAGAATCGCGTGTGTGCTTTTTATTTGTATTTAGTTTTATTTTAGCACCTCATGCTATGGGAAACGACGCGTAATTGTGCCTACATAGTTTTGCATCTAATTAGTATAAAACATTGTTTTTATATTTGTGTGAACGTAGACACGCCCAGTGTGTGGAAAAGTTTTCTTTTAAAACAAGATTACGTTTCATTGCTCTTTATTTATGACCTACATTGTATTTTTTTTAAATAGCTTTTGTGGCCAATAGATTATATTCTTCTTCTTATTAACTTATACTATGTTAGGGTTGGCTTCTAGTGTAACCAGATGCAGTTGAATACCAGTACTATACTTTACATGGAGCAACAGCCTATCTGACCCCCACAACCCAGTAAGTGCTGGGTAACCCACACACCTATCCTTAATTTTTTTTTATACATCGTTCTCACATATATTTACCTACATAATCTGTACATGAATGACTATGAGAGAGTGTCCATGGAGAATATTGCCCATTCTGCTTTCACAAGTTATTATGTCTTGTTACTTCCCAGTCACAAGACTGTAGCAAGTTGAAGTCTGCAGCAGCGTCTTTTTTGTTATTATGATATTCAAAAGTGCCTGTTGTAGTCTAGTTATAATAAATGCTTTGTTTTTAATTTTTTAAAAAATATTTTCTGTTTATAAGGTACTTGCAATATCTTATAAGATGTAGAAATAGGTGCACCAGTTTTAATCTCAGTGAAAAGAGTCATTATTTTGCTATAAAACTAGGTACTAGATACGTGACTTTCAGTAATTATTAGCACCTATATAAAATATGCTATACTTTGGCATACATGGGCCCACATCTTAATACTTAGTTGATAAACCACATTGTTGCTAAATATAAACTTATTACCATTATTTGAATCGTCATACGGGAACTAATATAATTTATAAATATCTAACTTCGCATAATATGCACATTATATTTACATTAACTGCGTTTATTTCAAACACAACATGAATTTATATTCATAGGTGGGCCCAAGTGACATGTCCCAATGATGAGGATATTAACACATTTATAATATAACCTAATACGTAATGTGTCCTTCTTCACAATATATAGAGAAGTTTTTATGTGGTTAAAATTAAAATAAATCTGAATATTTAAATATACATAAATCTTGTAACACTATCTACCTGTTCCAATGACAATGAATTTGATAATTAATTTCATATTAATTAATATATTCCTACTTGTGTGGGAAGGAACTAATTTATAACTTAATTAATTATTTGATTTTATCTAAGTACCCGTTTCAAATGAGGAACATATTAGGCTAAAGCTATAATTTTTAAACTTGTGTTTCTTAGCAAATAAAATATAATAAAGCTACCTGCGTTTGAACATGATAAACACGTTCAAATGTTTTAATAATATCTTGCATCATGATCAATAATTGTTTATTTTTTATGCTTATTATCATCCTTACTAATATTATAAAAGCGAAAGTCAGTTTGTCTGTTACGTCTTCACGCCTACATGGTTTAACCGATTTTGATGAATTTTGGTACAGAGATAGTTGGGACCTTGGAGACGGATATAGGCTAACTAACTAACTGTAAAATGAGGAGAAAAGAGGGAAGAAAGGGGAAAACAGCATTGCTATTACAATAAATTAGGGCTAGGGCAAAAACTACAGGTAGCAGGTACCTGAAAATCAGGAAAGGGGAACTGTGTTACCCCGAATTTAACGCAGGTGAAGCCGCGGGCAAAAGCTAGTAAGTACATAATAATAAGTGGCAATAGGTTTTATATTAACTTTGAGCATTTTTAGTACACACGTTATAATAAATACCTAAAGAGACAAAAGTCGTTTCGTTATCGTATGCCACTTGGGTACCTATCAGAACAAATAAGTGCGAAACGGGTATCGGGTTCGGTACTTACCTTCTCATTTGTATATTTCGCGATTAAAACCTGTTTGCAATTCCTTATAAAATGCATAAAAGGTTAAAGACCTGGCTTATAAAAAAAAAGTAAAAATAAATTTAAATTATTTGTTACCACATTCAAACTGTAACTTATGGAATATCTTCCAAATAAGTGACAGTTTCAATATACTTCCAATCCGTGAGAGCTTTAAACAATGTTTTCTCTCTTGAAATCTCCTTATACCGCTGAATTAAATTGCCGCCATTTTTTATCACAAATACTTCGAATGAACACAGAATAACCAATCAAAAGAGGCCGCATCACATATCCACAGAGTACCTAATATCAGACAGAGATCACACACATTGGTTTAACAGAAAACTCAAGGGACTTCCAACGTCAAATCACGACAATAACATTTTGTTTGTGTTTTCAAAGTTGAAAGAGACTAGAGACTGGAAGTTTTGCCCATCCATAAATGATTTGCATGTAAATGGCCGCCCCTACCGAGTGCTGAGCAGAGCGCCCAGACACACTTTCTAACTTGTTATATTTTTTTTACGAGAACAGGGAATTCTAATTTACATAACATGGAAAAAATGGCGTGAATTTTATTGTTTTGGCTGAAGTAAGAAAGCTATTGTATTTTTTTCGTTTACTTTTAAAAATATTTTTACTCGATCGCAAATATTAAATTACGCATTCGTTTTTTAAATCGTCTTTATTCAACAAACAAATACTTTTAGAACTACATATGATTTTGTCTGCTAAAAACATGGCGGAAAGTACTTCTATCGCGCCATTAATGGTTCTGATAGCCAACAGCCAAACTCGGATGTATCCTATTATACCATAACATTCAAGGAAAATAACTCGACCAAAATCCCAAAGCTATCATCCACATTCCTGACTCACTCAAGACACTCCTGTGTCCACATCTCCAAGGCAAATGTCCGGGACTGCGCCACTTAGGACCACAGCCCCTTGTTATGTAAATGTGGTGAAACTACTTACAGATGCGACGATGGACGCCGGACGTGATGCTGTTTGGTTCTATGATTGTATGAATTTGAGTGGATTTGAAAATTGAAGGACATAACGAAAATAGACAATGTGGAACATGTTTAGCCATAGACTAAACCAAAATTTGTTCTTTAAAATGACACAGATAGGTACCCACTGGATTTTTGAAAAATAAATAGATTCAGGATCGTCTCATTCTGACAAGGTATTTCGAGGCATTTTGTGAAGAAGATAACCGCTTGAAGAACTGGTTTTCATCTTTTGTACAAAGTGACTCATACTGAAATTGTTTTTATTTATGTATGTACTGACACTAGATATAAGGCGTGCTACTAACACTATGGATCTCTCTTATCTATTGTTTCGTTTATTCATTTGTTTACATTTTTTTTTCTTATAAAAAAAACACATACAAATATAAAAAAAATAATAGTCCACCAGCATCGGGAACAGGGTCCAGGCTACCGGTAATCAGGAGTCTTGAGAGAGGAACCTCCTAACAATACGGGCCGTGTCCAAAAGAACTGCTTTCTGAATAAAGCGTTATGATTCTTATAGCAACGTAGCTAATTGTACCTTTGGATGATATAACATCATGCCTGTAATAATCCGTGAAGGGTTTGGCAGAGACATGCCTAATAGTAGATACCTACACCCACATTTCACCAGCTATGTTTAAGTCCCATATAATAGGGGCGAACCTTTTGCCACCAACTGGGCACAAATCTAGGCTCTGTGCCCTGACCCAATAACACTGCCCGACCAAGGAATTGAACTAAAGACCTCGCGCTTAGCAGTCGCGCTTGTGACCATCAGACCAGCCAATCCTTTTTCTACACTAGGTGGCGCCCGCGGTGTAACCTGCGTGATGTTTGAAAAAAGTATCCTATGTGCTGTACCAGACTATAATCTAACTCTGTGCCAAATTTCATCAAGATCCATTCAGCTGTTTTGACGTGAAAGAGTAACAAACATCCATACATGCATCCTAACAAACATTCTCATTTATAATATTAAATAATATATATTAGAATTGCACATAAAAAAATTTCATTCAACAGTATAAAGAATTTCATTTCTAAAGCCAACACATGTAGATCATCCGCATCTGCCAAGCCTTATCCAACTATGTTATATATTTATATGTAGATATGAGTACGTAATCCCTTGACAAAAAAGGTACCTTGGCACATATTTTATGATATTATCAGCTTATTATTTCTCGCCTTTAGGACCTTTATGCAAGTATATTTTCCAATCAACGCCTTAACATATTTATACAAGTTCCTTTATTGGTTCTCCGGCCGGCTCTTAGCACGTCCTGTTTCAATAAAGTACTAAGCTTATTAACCAGTTTCAGTACCAAGAGAAACCTTCGGATTAAAAGTGTACACTCCAAAATCTTTATCGAAACTTTTAAGATTATTATCGGTCTCGAAAGCTGGCGTACGATGACATTTTTATGCAAATAAGCATCAATACACGGAAACATCGACAATGACCCTTTCGAATCGTTTTAAAGAAATTGTTTTCAAACAGACTTTGGTTCATGTTGTTATGATAATTTTGTGAAAGTTGAGATGTGAAAAAGTTTGAAAGGATGATTTGAAACCAACCCTTTGTTAGGTTTTGCATTACAAAGAAGCTTGTCAAATTTGTAGATTTAGAACAATTGTAGAGCTGCTGCTTTACTTTTGTAGGTAGGTATATAAGTAGCACGTGTATTTAAGTAACCTTTCCTAGTTAGCTAGGAGTTATTAATTGGTTACTTTATGAATAAAAGTAAAAACCAAACCACGGCGCAGCCACGTGGAACATTTAATTCACCCATGGATCATATATTAATATAAAGATGGACATTCCTTGCGGGAAACAAAGCATAAATTAATGGATTCTTAAATTAAACTTTAAAAAAATTTAATTGTATTAAATTTGATTATCCCAACCTGTTACTGGGGAGTTTGTTCTGCCACTTCTTCTTCCCAGCTAAAATACTAGGAAGTGATGAAAACTATCTGCAGTGACTGTTTCTTGTAATGCTGATGTTCAAAAAGTTTTTCCTATCAGCTTAACTTGAATAAATTACTTTTATAACTGATAAAGTAGTTAATTATGTATACAGGGTTGGTATCTAAAATACCACAGACAATAACTAAAGTTATGTAAATTATTTAGCCAGTTAGTTCAGCCACGTTACTAAATATAAATCTGGTTTAAGATCTTGGCAATCAGCGACAGCATTAACTACCTAGATTGAAATTAGTTCGATAGAATAGTTGCCAATGAATAAATAAACAACAATATTTTATTCATAAAGAGACGTGATCCTGCACTTTATTTAGTCACAGTAATTATGTTTACAATGCTGTCGGTATGAAGGCGCCCACATCGTGTCAATCGCCAATATTTAAATTTAAAACCACTATGTGTATAGCCATCTATATACCGACACATAAATACAAATTGAATCCAATTATCACACATACATTTCGTTTATAGGTATGATTGTGTCAATTCAACTATCAAACTTGACTCATGCAGTCATAAAACTTAGGTATCTACACAATAGCAAGGTGACTGAACGCTATTCGTCGAGCTTATCAATCTTTTTTGACAACACTTGACATAATGTGGTGCAATGACGTACTGGAAACCGTGTAGGTACAAACATAAAATACAACTGAAGGAGGTTATCTTGACGAACCGGTCCGCAGTGGTCGCTGGTTGCTTGAAAGCTCAGTGTTACTATGTTAAGCATGGAACGATGACGCGCCGAGGACTGTGGGGTATACAGGTATAGATAGACTAAGTATATATAACACTCACGTGTCGCAGGTTGCCGTCGCCTAGCAACAAGTCGCGTCGCAGTCGTCGTCGCAAACATCGGTCGCACTGCACTATTGCACGGGTCCACCAGTCCACCAGTGGCCTTCCGTCTTGCCACTATCACTCGCGTATCTACGCTCGCGAATGCGGACTGATTTTTTCTCGCGTAACGGCCCATTAAACTTGTAGATTTCTATCTCACTCGAGAACACGATAGCATTAAGAGGCGAGACAAAGAAAGGTTGCGGTTTATGGGTTGTTGATAGAATTGGTATCCGCTCGGTAACGTACCGCCGCCGTGTTGCATATTTTTATAAGATGTAACCTTGTAATGGTGCGCACGGAAACTACAAGCTAACTTTTTTTAAAGAAAAAAAAAGGCTTTTCTTTATAGGAAACAGTTAGAAACATGACGATAATAAAGAACTGTAGGTAATCTGTTACCTGCCATAAACATTACTTAGTTATTAAATATCAATAAACGCGACTAACACTGACCTGAAAAACATCCTCAGAAGCCAGGGCTTGTAGTATTCTGAGATTATTTTTTTAAGGCTACTTTGAATTATTATGTAGTTATATTTAGCTACAATTTAGTTACCTCATTCTGTAAGCAAATGACATTAATGAAGGTAACAATACCGTTTGAGTTAAAGATAAGACACGCCTACAAGGACAGATTGTGTCAAAAATACAAACTTAATGTATACAAAAAATATAAAACCTATAATAAAAACTGCCAAAATTTTAAACATATGACTGTAGTTTACCTCCAACAGTCTCACAGTGTGGAAACATGACTGCAATAATTTTCTACCCACATAGAATCTTGTTTTGGTAAAAGTTATTTACCACACAAGAAGTAGGTCCTGCGATGACCATGAGATCGGCTATTCGAATAACTTGTAACAACAGAAAGAACAACGATACTCACCAACTGCATGTAAACGACTCCACAAAACTTGCTACACAGCCTACACAGTTTCGTAGACGCTTGCTACGAGCTACAAAAACGTACTACGAAAAAAAATTGAATCGACCAAGAAACGGTAATATCGCCCTCACAAGGTTACGTCGTACGGAATTATAACGCCGAAAGATGTTTAGGAAATATAGGCGTCGCCGAGAGCGCAGCCGTACATCTTGCTTATATCGCCTCTACCAGCATTGGAGAGCAGAACATCAAACGGCGTTATGGCCCCCGGACGTGCCGGCCGCTCTGCCTGCGGAAAAAGGACGAAACTACCCGCCAGAATGAGACGGCACATATTTTTGCACTTTCAATACTTTTATTATTCGCAACACAAACAAACATTTGGATCGAATATAACTCCGCGAATGAAATCAAGTTTTGCTGAGATCAAAGTTTGGTTGCAACTTTTTTAGGTATAAACGTTCAGATGGCGCTCGGCGTGGGCGATGCGTGAACGTCGCCACTTAGCGTCGGAATTTACTTAATAAAGTTATAGCTTATTTATTAAGTCTTTATCCGAATTTACATCGTTTGCTGTTTTTGTTTACACTCCTTTTTTGGCTAAGGTGGCGCTAAAGACATTTTATGTAAATGTATGAAAGGTGTCATATTTTATAGCGTCTGTTCTAACTTTCTTAATCCTACTGATAAAGTTCATCGAAACATTGGTTTGAATAATGCACAGAAGCAAATTAATGTTTTAAGCGGTGTGGAAAAACTAGTTGTTCAACTTTCAAATGTTGATAACTAATCTTAGTTAATTTATTAGTTTAACCAACCAGTACTTGAATAACAAACAGATACACTATCTATTCCGCTAATTAGACTGCAATGAAAATGCTTGCATGCCCAATGAGATGCTAAATTCAAAAGCATTAAACATGCCAGCACAATTTATATGCTTAGACTAAAACCGCACATACTTCTAGTCGTTATATACTTATTACTTATCTATATACCGAACTCAAGCCAAGCGTTTTATTTACATTCGCGCAAATTGAATCCTTGGTTCGACGCCAAGAGGAAGCTCGTTCACATATTCATCCAGGCGGGGAGGGAGGGCCTTGGAGGGACGGAGATTCGATTTGCCTAATAGCAGGCGCGAGGTACGGAGGGCACACTCAATTACTCAGAGTGGAGGTGTCCCGAAGCGCCCCGAACATAATTACATTATCAGATAAACGGTTAGCGCCCCAATTTCCCACATGTGTAAATTTTCTTTTTTAGCTCCCTAATAAAATGGAATTTACGTTGATATGGGAAATTGATTGAAACACGCACTGATTTGGAAATCTAAGTGATTTACCTAAAAGTAGGGACAGCCCAGTTTCAAATATATGTATGTAGGATCACACAAAACACATATTATAGAAAAAATACATACAGACAAAAGAGTACGGTACTGCTTATTTCATTTAGAAATCTCTTTCACAAGACCTGTGGTAAGACAGATTGATAAGACACATTGATAAGACACATAGACACAGTGTGGAAAAATTATAAATTAAGCACTAATTTAAATAAAATTAATAATTATATCAATAGGTATAGAAAAACATACATGCTAATAAAATAAAAATGATAGGTATGTTTACTTTATATACCTACATTCTAAAATTATACATACCTGTAATATAATTATACAAAATATAAAAGTAAGAAGAGAGGTGATAATATAATAACCTATATAACCTTTTGTAAATTTAATGCACAAGATGAATGTATACGAAGCTACGTGGATGCCTCGGTAAACTGAAAACGCGAAGTAATTTAACCGGTTACCCGTCGGAACGGGCAGCAGTCAACGCTAAACTTTACACCGAGTAACTGTACTCCCTGTCTCATTTAGCTGTAATTTGCACGCATTTTTACATAAAATAAGGAATTAAGAAAAAACTCAGTGCGTGTTGAATGTTTTCTTGGCAACGGTTGTTGAGAAAAGATATAATTTTCGTTATTTCGCACCAAAAAGTTTGTCGCACGGTTTTCGGCGATTAAAGGTTATTCGCGCCTGGTTACCACTTGATAATTACGAAAGTGTGACCATAAAATGGTCGCAAAGTGGTAATGTTACGTGATATTGAACCAGTTTACGTATTTTTAGGGACTGGCTTTAATACTTTGAATTCTTTTGTAACATTTATTTTACGATTTTTGTACACACCAAATACAGCAAAAAAGACAGAAACAGAAAATAGGTTTTTTTCTAATGAAATCTCTCCAACATACCTGCAAAACAAGAGCAAATAAAATGAGATGTAGTCAGTATGTAAAAAAAGAGAAAATAGAATTCATAAAAATATTAAGAAAATGCTTAAGATTTTTATGAATTATAACATGTGTAATAATAGCATTAAATACAATAAAAGAATATACCTACTTACATACATACAAGTTCAAAGACAAATATATATTTTTGTAAGAATTTCAATACCTACTTTGACTCAAACCTACCCACCTTTTTGCTACAGTGTACTACTTAATTTAATATCATGTGTTCAGAGCTTTTACGAAAGACTTTCAACATTAGTTTGAAAACGTTGATTCGAGTGACGTTGTGCAAAATCTGACTTACCGTCTGATGCAATAAGTTGATAATCCCTTGTCACTGAGTGCTATGATTTTAGATACTGAGTATCTATAAGATGTACTTAATAACTGATTATCACATATGGTGAAAGCCGCGACTCTGCTTGAAATTTTAATGTCTAATTGAGAATAGTTTAACACAAGAACTTTCTAAATTGATAACGGTTTCTGCAAGTAGCAGCTGCAGTAGTTTTATAAATCACCTGTTAAAATAATGAGAGAAAGACAAGAACCATTATCTTATCCTACTAATATTATAAATGCAAATGTTTGTGGAGATGTATGAATGTTTGTTACTCTTTCACGTCGAAACGGTTGAACGGATCTTGATGAAATTTGGCACAGAGATAGATTATAGTCTGAGATAACACATAGGATACTTTCGATTTTGATATCACGCGGCGAACCACCAGCTAGTATGGAATAATCTGAATATAGATTGCGGTACTATCTGAAAGGTTGGTACTTATCATAAGATATGCATAAAATACGGTACTCTTGATAAACATAACATCGCGCCTTCTAATCTCCGAAAAGATACACAGAGGTTGACGTTATACACCCACATTTAGCAAGTTATTTTAAAGTCTTACGTATCTCTATAAGGGAGCAAGCCTATAGCGATCAACTGGGCATGAATCCAAACTATGTATCTGCTACTAAAAGACAAACTATACTTAAAGAAAAACCTATAACACTTTGCCCACCTTGGAATCAAACCCAGGATCTTAACAGCTTAGCAGTCGCCTTTGTGATCACTAGACCAACGCGGCAGCGTACTCAAACTCAAATACAAAGCATTTATTTCAATTAGACCATTACAGGCACTTTTAAATGTCAAGAAACAAAATAATGAAGCTACAGTCCCAGTCACAAGGCATAATAATTTGTGAAAGTACTGTAGTTGCCCAAACCTGTGTTGTGAACCTATTTGTCAATCTGATAAAAATCCTTCAACCTTTGCAAATTAAGTTGGTTTGGCTTAAAGGTTTACTAACTGTTCTTCTTAGTATTAAAACTTGTATTTCGATAATGTCAACATAGGTACCTGTATTTAAATATAAATAAATATAAATATATCTTGGGACAACTCACACACGGCTATCTGATCCCAAGCTAAGCAGAGCTTGTGTTATGGTAACCAGACAACTGATATACATACTTATATAATTTATAAATACATACTTATTATAGATAAATCACACCCAGACACAGAACAAACAATCATGCTCATCACACAAAGTTTGTCCTGGGTGGGAATCGAACCCACGACCTCCGGCTCAGCAGTCAGGGCCACTAACCACTAGACCAACAGGCCCGTCAAACGTTTAAACGTTTAAACTAAAAAAACACCTTATTTTTAGCCAACCGCACATACCTGCTAACGTTTAAGGTAGCATTATAAATACGATAAATTCGTTTTATCCTGCAATGGCTGTCAACATTTTATACCCGTTTAAACACTAATAAAACGAAGAGAAAATCACAAGTCAGAATATCACTAGCATAACTAAATGTCAGGGCTTAGCAATATAGTACGATATGTATCCAAGATGACTATTGAATTTTAACAAGTCGGTTGATAATTCAGAGGCTAACATACCCATAACTTGAACCCTCAATAACACTAAACTTCTGATTTCATTACAACCGCATATTTACTTTGTACATACAACGTACATTGTTGCCATAATATCACTGCTTAAGATATCAGAACGAAATAAAAATGCAATGGAAAGTGTAAAATACTGTCGATATTTTATTCATAAAATTATCGTAGCAGTGGTGCGCGCGCGCGGAATTTACAAAGCTCCGAGAGGACGCGGGGTTGACGTCGGCCAATAGAAGCGAGTTCCACATTTAAACTGTAATGCGTCCAGTGAGAAAGAGACGTGACAGTTTCGGTCTTTAGTGTTTTTGTGGTGTTTAGAGAAGCGGGGGGGAGGTCTTGTTAGGATGGTGGTGTAATATGAAGTTGTCTCGGTTCGGTTCATTTATATGCTAATCGGCTAGGAGGCGGCGTGTTCCACAATAACCGGTAGGGCCGCGGGCGCAGTGTAGGTGCATACCACTCCGGTTACTTTGTCGATTATCTCGGGAATAAAGAATTTATAAGGGTATCGATTCAAATCTACGTGGAGATATCTTAGTTTGTGTAATACTATACAATAATGCAACAAACCCAAGGCCTATATGTTTGATGGTAAGTACGTTAGAGTTGAATTTATAAATTCGGCGTTAGAAGAGAATACAACAATCACCACATTGGCTCCAGAAAACAGGATTGGTGACAGGACGTTGCTGCAATTAGAAACTCTTAAAAACAGGACAACCCATCCACCTAGTGGAGTTTGTATTATTGTCTTCCCTCATACTTAAGTCCTAACGCTGTATAAATAAATATTTTGATTTTGATTTCTCTCTTTTCAATTTTCGAATTCCAACTTAACAAGTGGTATACATCTACTTCAATGATTGCTTTGCGTTTGTTTTTTATCAGTAAAAGCCTGGGGATCATGGCTTTCTTATATATGTAGCTCTATTTATATTTGTAGGAATGAGCCCAGACAAATCCTACTTCTTACTAATACTATAAATGCGAATGTTTGTGGGGATGTATGGATGTATATTACTCTTTCTCGTCAAAAACGGATCCTAATGAAATTTGCCACAGAGCTTGATTATAGTCTGGAATAACACAAAGGATATTTTTTTTCCGATATCACGCGGGCGAAGTCGTGGGCGCCAGCTAGTACAGGAATATATTTGTGTTGCTAATATAGATTTATCTTGAAATGCTCCCGTTGTTTTCTTCTCTGTTTCTCTTTACATCTGGGTACATGCAGGGTATATATCTACTATTAACCGTAATCTTACCAAAAGTTTACAGAGTTACAGCAATTATTGAGTTATAAAGGTTTACACAAGCAGACGCTTTATGAAAAATACTCGATCTGGTAGTTCATCTGCATCAGGGTGGAAGCTGAAACTAACTACGTTAGGAAAAAGTCTAGGCAGGCAATGATGATGACTCCTCGTTATCAAGTCAACTTCTGAAAAGAAATCCTATAAATTACTGGTACCTATTTAATTACTTGGATTGGTGAGCCTATGACATGACAACATGTAGACAGCCTTTTTTGATACATTTATAAAAAGTTTATTTCCGCGGGTACGTTTTTTTTTTTAAGGAAAGTTGTTAATTATGGCGAGTCAGTTTACAACCTTAAAGGACCTGATTGACGTAGGTAGGTAGGACCTGTATTGGTACCTACATGAATTTCTTTAAAAAACAGAGTAGTTACGTAGGCATCAACTCTAATAATTATTCAATTACCATAAAACAATTGAATTAATTTTAGATACATATTTACCATGAAACTTTGGTATTACCATAGGTATTTCTTTAATCACTGCACAACATTGAGAATCTCAGAGATTCTTGTTAATTAATGTACCTGATTAAATGCGTAGACAACTGACTTAATTTTATCAATACTTACCAAGTGGGCAAGGTAGAAAATTCCCCTAAAATTTTCAACCATCTGCGATCAAATGGGTCCCTTAGTATTGTATAAGCATATTTAATGTGTTTTTAAAAGGATTTTTGATAAGTGACTGAGGTCGTTGTTTTGCACGGAGGTGGGAAGAATTGATAGAACCTCTTTGGCAACGTTCACGTTTACATACCACGCAATCCGGTTACAAGTACCTCTTAAGACCTGACCCCAGTTGTGCAAAGGGACAACAGGATGTAAGCAGCATGTTGCAGTTGCAGTCATTGTAAAAGAATAATCAAGTGATGACTGATTTTTTTCTCACGTTGATGATCGTTGATATCATAGGAGGATCTTTTTTTGGAGTGGGAATTCATCAAATAACTTCCCCCGCTCTGAACGGAGCGGTGGGAGTGTCAGACTTGTACTGACTAAAACCCATCCATATTTATTCTATTGCCCTTTATGTTCCGGGGCCGCGGTATCTCTTTCGAACAACCCAAAACCCCGGCAGGTCATAAGAGAAGCTTGTGGCCAAATAAAAAGAGGTCGAAACTTCAGGTTAAGCCCCACTTACCGAAGTTATTCCATGGATGGGTGATTACATACCGGAATTCCTCCGTCCTACGGAAAGCATGTTAAGCTGTTGGCTTCGATTTTAATTTGTAAATTATTGAAAGTCGTTACAGGTGGTCAATGCCCCGAAAGTCTGATGTCTGAGTCTTACCAATGGGTATCGTTTTACCCTATACTTACTATTAAATTGTATTACGGCTGGTGTCTGCCACTCCTGTCCAATACTAACTGCTTTATAATGGTCAGATAGGTAGTCTCTAAATGAATTAAATACTGGTATACAGCTGTATCTGGTTAGACTGGAAGTCGATCTAAACTTAGCTGGGAAAGATGATGATGATGGTGATTGTGATGGTGGTCCCATAGAGAGAATGGTGGTCTCTCTAAAATATGACCCCACCTTTTCAAATAATCCACGCTGTAATGCTCTCTATGATTTTTAATCTTCTGACGGTGCCAACTTTCGGAATACACGTAATAGTTTATGTATTCCGAAGTTTGGCACCGTCGCAAATACCTCATAGGTACTTATCAAAATTATCAATAAATAGTTTTTTGAAGTAAAACTTAGTAACATTGAATATATATAGTCAAAACAATGAAATAGTTTTCATGTCAAATATCCTTTAAGTTTGCGTGTTAGAAAAACAGAACGAATATTGAGAACCAACTGTACCAAGAGCTTTCTTACCTTCTTAAAACTCTGGTAACTAGACACCGATAGATGGCGTTATTTGAAAATATTTCCAAAAGAACTGACTATTTTAGCTTATTAATTCAAATGCTTAAAGAAAAAGCTCAAATAAAAAATGAAACTTAATATTTTAGTTGAGCTTATCAAAGTATTGACAATCACTGTAACACCTAAACTAAAGTTTATTATTCATATTATTCAGGAAAACGACATGTTTGTTCTTTCAGTTGACTGACTTTGAGAGGGCGCTACGTGTTAAATTTTTTGACAAATGAAAATCATATCTATCCCAAAGACAGTAGAGCACCAAATCGGTAGATGTTGATGAGTTTTATATTTACACTCCGGGTTGAAAAACAAGGGTTCTCTATTTATGATTTTCGATCGAATTTAAATGTGAAATAAATTTAAATTTTATGTAGGTATGCTTTCCAGTGTAAACTGACAGGATGCAGAATTTTATCAAATTTAATTAACTACCACTGAACACGCTAATAAAGTAGGTAGTACTTGCTAAGTAAATACCAATCGGTATACAGGGTTAATTACACCTGGTATCAGTTAATTTGAAAATGTTAATTGGAATACAATATGGCGTTGCCTACCGCAGGTAGCCATTAATTAGAAATTACTTTGTTTTACCACATATACCTACACTCAAGCCTGTTTTAACTAATCTTGTATCGTCTTGCTGTTTGCGTATGTGAGTTAGAATATGTGTAAACGCACCTACGATATCGGAGAGATAAAGTTTAAAAAAACAAGGAAAACATAGGCGACACCTAAATGCATGCCTAAATAAAAGTGCTCTGTTGGTTATTAAACTTTCGGGTCGGCATCGAGAGTAGTAATTCCCAAGATAAAAATTAGCAATTATTCGCATGTTTGTCATGTAAAGAAAATGAGCCTATTTTTAGGTACTACTAACAGAATAGGTTAGTGCCTTATAATAACTATATTTTACTTTAGCAGACAAAGGTTTTGTCCATTTTATACTCAGCCAGTTTTAGTATTCGAATCTAATTATGCGCTGTCGACCAGCTAAAACAAAAATATAAAAAAAATTAGCACAATTTAAAAACTTTGGCATCAATTGCTAGTATGGTATCGTCTACATTGCTTGTTTTAAGTTATCTATTTCTGTCTCAGTACTAAAGGTACACATCAAACTTACCTTTAATGGATAACAGGCGAGATGTTATGCTAAGTTACTTTTCTCAATATAAAAGAACTTGATCAAAACAAAAAGACGCTGGTCGTATCGTGTCTCTACACTCTGTCGACAACGCTAAATGTTTACAGTCCAATGCTTCACTACTGCTTAGTGTGATGGTTCACTTATGAACAAAAACGGCAATGGAAGTCTCCCAAAACGATCTTATGATTTGGACTTTAAGCTGAGCTTGCACAATATTATTGGATGGTAGCAAGCGACATAAAATCAACCAGATTGTTTTAATTTAACAATTCCATACTAATATTTCATTATTTGGTTTTCTCATAAATGTTCAGAAAGATTTTAAAGGTGAAACTGTATTTAAAACTGGGCTGACTGGGCTTAAATTATCGTTCCTGCATTCTATATTTTGAGATCTTTCATTTATGTAGGTACCAACAAAACAGTTACTTTACCATACTGCTATTTAATAGGTTATTGCATAATTAGACACGTGTCTTTTCGTACCCACCTATATGCGATAAGGGGTTTATGAACAAGCTTCCCCTCATTCCAAAAATAAAAATACGTTGGTACTGAAATCTGGTAATATATCAGATCATTACTTTATTATATGACAAATATTTCGGAAAGACCAAGGAATCACGAGGTTATCTAACAAAGTTTCTTCACAAAGAAACGATAGCCGATCGAAAAGGAGACAGAAGATCATCCTTTCTCTCTCAGACGAAATCCTTGTTACATCATTCTGTGGTGGGATTATTCTTATAGATTCGTAACTCTGTCATTGAGTGAAACTGCTAATTCGAACTCGTTCTTATGCACAATAAGTCCCGTGCTAATTGATTTTGTTTGAAGTTCTCTTCATTAAAGTCTGATATAGTGCAATAATATATCGTTTATGTATGTATATGTAGCACAGACTTTATATCTATTAGTTAGTAGTATTCTGACTTCGGGTTTTTAGCAAGACTTCTACGGCGTAGCAAACTTTTTTTTAATGTTAACCAGTCTCAATAATTTAGCGGTTTCACCCAACTTTGTGTAGACATAAGGAAAACTTAAGAGGGTTACAAAAGAAAAAATAACCGAGACACGACGAAGTATTTAATTTTTTTTCCCTTTCATACATTCTCTTCTAAATTCGTCATAAAACTGTGGAGAGCACATTCATGTTTAATTATACATTATACTTAACAAAACCTCACATTTTCTGGCGTGATTAACTACATTAATTTAACTGTACAATAATAATTACGAGACCTTTAATTATTACAATTATATAGTTTAGGTAAGTATGGTTCTAATCGTAGTATCTACTGAAATCGTTGAATAATACAAGTCAAGCTGTTGTCTTGACTTTAATCTGAAAAGCAAATTGTTATTGTGGATCGAGGGCGTTTGAATGATTAATTAAACCGCGGTACTAAGTACTTTGCCGAATTGATAACCGAGAGTACATTCTGAATAACTGAATAGGATTGAGCGTTCAATTATAGCTTTTCAGATAATCTTGATGAAACAAATACAAGAATCCATATTCCGAATAGGTACCATACAATAGATAATGCTTTAAAATGACATATTCGCTTACATTAGTGTTCCATTCGTCTAAGTTTCAGCAAAGGTTCATTAGATGCCTCGCTCCTCATTTACATAGAAATTCGGTTACCTAGACGAGGTCGCCATTTTGTACAAAAAACACCTAATTTTAATTCACTATATCATTACGGGACAATACAGATTTAATGAATTAGATCCGAGGAGTAAACTACTAAGTTTACAATAAAACATTTATTAGGTACATAGATATAAAATAGGTAGCTAAATAGTACAAAGATGATATTCTAAGACTGGGATGATTTCATTTCGACCACTAGATGATAATCCAAATAATTTCAAACAATAACAGTACCTAGAGTACTCAATTCGTTCGATGTAGAGCAAGATACGTTTATAATAGATTGTAGTCATACTCGTGTATAAATAAATAATAAAATATTTAACTAAAACAAAAATAAAAATAGTAATAGACAGGCTAAAGCGAACAGTACAATGATCAATAGAGGACAATATTAATGCACTTGCCCATTTTACCTAATTAATTGATTATAACATCAACTTCAATATTTAAAAAATTCATAACAGTAACTTAATGTATAATTCTACTGGAACCGAGTTAAAGCTTTGTCAGAAATCCATAATTTAAATAACAAAATTTACGAATTATGAGATAAGAAATTAAACAGTAATAAATATTTGATCATAATGCGATTTCTATATTTGCTTATGTATTTATATGCAATGCGTCGATGGTAATGAGTGACGGAGTACGTCTGTCTGTTAGTTGGCGAGGGTAGGTAAACAGGTCGCGAGCGAACATATATCTATAACTGCCACCAAAGCAACCCGAGTCATTCAACAATTTGGTAACGAAAATAAAAGTTAACTGATTAAAGACTAATCCACCCTCCGAACAGCGATACGAATACAACAATAAGCAGTCTCACAAAATATTTTACAAAATTCCTTTTCAATAAACTATCTAGAAACTATAATTCATCGGTGACGTCTTTAATATTTCGTAATTCGTACTTAAATAAATTTCAAATACATAATCAGCGCTATTACTAGACATTATTAATATCAGGAATCGTTATCTACTCATGTATATACTTAGTCTCGTTAAAATTACAGAACATAATTTCGTAATTAATACTATACACAAATCGACAACACAGTATTTTATCTTAGTGCGAGATTCTCTGGGACTGGCGCGCCGGCACCGAAGCGTCCTCTTTACGTACGACACGGATAGCGAACAAACGTCTGACACGAACCTGAGCATAGTCCTCCTCGACCTTAAGTACGACCACATTTCACACTTTAGTCCTATGGAACTCTTCCTCCCCGGCTGTTTAGCTAGCTATACCGTGGTGAAGGGGGTAAGTCCCAGAGAAGGGCGCGGGTCACTGATGGTGCTTGGGCGGCGGCGCGTGGTGCAGTGCCACATGGTGGGGCGCGTGGTGGTGCCCGCCGTGGTGGTTGTGGTTGTTCGCGTTCGAGTTGTTGTTGTTGTTCTGCGCCGCCTGCGCCGCCTGCCGCTGCGAGTTCTTCTTGTTCTTCATCCGCCTGTTCTGGAACCATATCTTCACCTGCCTCTCTGTTAGGTTCAAGTTTCGCGCCAACTCCCATCTCTTCTGCTTCGACACGTAAGCGTTGAAGAGGAATTCTTTCTCTAGTTCGAGGGTTTGGAACTTGGAGTAAGGTTTGCGCTTTTTGCGCACAGTCACTTGGCCGGTCCAGTCCAGTGGGTTTGAGGACCCACAGCCGACGCCCACGCCAACCGACATCGACAGGGAACCTGCACAAACAAACCACGTGTTTTACTTGGAAATAGTACAGCTTGAGCAAAATTAGACATCAGACATACATGTTCTATTTCGAACAAACAGTTGCTGTTACCTAATCAAAATGGTGTCGAACACGTAAATGTGTATAATGTGTTGGCACGACTGCACTCATTCAATTATTACCAGTTAAGCGAACTGGTAGGCTTACGAAAATATTATTCTAAATTATCAATCGTATTCCAATTGTTTTCTTCGCTGAATGCATTTAATTTTCACTGCAAAACGATTTGGATTACTTTCTAGGACCCCGGTCATTCCAATTCGCTGCGCTATTCGTTAATTGTCTCGGCCAGAATGCATTACAAACTGCGCCGGCTGCACGTTTCGCTTTTAACTAGCTATTTCCATGCCGTGTTCATAGAAACAATTGTGGGCCGGTACGGCGCGTTAGAACTTAACACACACCGCGATTTATGCGACCGGTCCTTTTGATGAGATCACCCGTAATAAACTTTGTATGCGATCCGCGACCTTCTCGATATTCGCTGCGTGCAACATACTGCACCATTTCCTATTATTCAAAATGGTGCACGTATAAGCGTTTCGAAATAGATGCCTCATTGTCTAGCGGATGAGTACGACCGGGGTGTCGTAAGACAAGCACGCATCTCGAAACGAACGTATGTCGTTTTCTCTCTTATACGACATGAGCGTGTTTAGTCATGCTCATAGCTGTCAGAACTCTAGACACAAATTTATTTAAGCTAGGAAAGCAAATTAAGTCTAGCATACAAACGATACTTAAGAGTTATTTGTAAATCAATTTTCTATTTCACATTGATGTATGAGATGTAATCCGAGAAAATTACCACTTTTGTGCATGTTGGCAACATGTGTCGATAATAGAAAACGTTTGTGTTGAAATAATCTCTGATATAGTTAGTACAATTCCGTGTTATCGAATTCTTGTAAGATTTATAAACATGGCTATTGACACTTGTATTGCAAAATATTTTACTATGTTTAAATTGAAAAATATTGCTTATTCAATATTTTATTTTTGTATTTTGAAATTGCTTGTAACTCAAGTTGATAGAGTATTATGATTTATTGAGGTCAGAAGCTGGATTGAAATTAAATTCATCGAACAAAAGTACTCTACGTTTATCGATTTGCTTCCACCTACTAAGTTTGCTACATCTCACAACACTAAAATTATGATTTTATGGTTTTTCATTATAATATTCTCTTACACAATTTATATCTACAAGAAAACAATCACAATATTATTCATAACTGCCCTACCACAACAGAGTTCCGTTAGCTGCCTTGATTTATTTCTTTCGAACTGCTCTTTGAATATTGATTAAATGCCTCTAATGTGTCAATTTGTATTGTACTGACGTTGTAAACTGGATGCGGCTAGAGACGAATATGCTAATAAATAATCAATTAACTTAGCGGTCTAGTGTTAAGTAAATCTTATTTGTTAAAGGATAAACTAAGTATTTATTACCAATCTTATTTGAACGGAGTTTATAGTTCAATGATTATATGTGAAAGAAAACTTCTAATCAACTATTTGTGAATACTTAGGGTTACAAAACGAATGAATTTATTGATCCCTAATAAAGGTTAACTGCTTGGCAGGTGGTGTGAACTACAAAAGGTAACCAATCAATGATTGTGTTCTTTAAGGTGACCATAAAACTGATTAACATGAGAAAAAGTCTTGTGCTGTGTTTTCTGTCAATGCTTGTAAGCATTGACAGAAAACTTTACATCTTTGTTTTTATCCAAAGATGTAAAGTAACACTGGAAGTGAATTAGAGCGTGCTTGAAATTCTTGCAGATTGTAATTGAACTTGGCTTTCGTGTCATAAAAACGCGTGAGTATCTGGTTTCAGAAAGGTTTTAAACAAGAAATATCTCCAAACAAACCGTGCTGTTAAAACTTTAAAATAAAATCATACAAATCTTAGTTTGAATGGAGAAAAATGGACGCTAAAGTTCCAGGCAAATTAATACTTCAAAGTTACTGCGGCTTCCAGATACAAATTACTCTTTAACGTCCTTTAAAAGAACCAAGACAATCCATAAAATAAATGAATAGACCGCATGCATTGCAGTCCACGGCAAAATAATAAGCAAGTGGGCGTAAAAAACCTTCTAGTTGGGTTCCTTATTCCGTGGAACAAACGGCAATTGTTTAAAGAGAACATAATGACAAGTGGAGTTGTCAATTATGAGGGAATAGGTAGCGATCAGGAGCTATAAAAGTGCGGGTTCTCTTCGACCATAAAAGTTTACCTACCCGACCGCGGGCTTTGTCTATTTCGTGTACCAACATTACTTTGCCAATTCGCTACGGAGACCCTCCGTTATTCCAACGGGATAGAGTCCAAAGTGGTACTGGAAAAATGTATTTCGTTTTGTAGCCGAACGGCCGAGTGAACGTATGATTGAAAGGAATTTCTGAGTTAAGATGTTTCTTTTGACGTATACCGTGAGACCACAAAATGAACTTCTCCGATTTGGTTTCTGTTTTCGTTTATTAAAACTAAGTTGTTGTCGATATAACAAGATGTGATCCGCGTGGAGTTATGGCTGAAGATTAATGAACGCACCTGGAACAAGCGAGAAAGCGGAACGCTCCGAGTGAGTCTCGCTAACGGAGCCATTCCACAAACCGTTTACTAAGCCGTAAATGCACAAATCAAAGTCAATGTCAACCTCAGGTGGGCCGTAAACACACAATCATAAAGTGACGTGAACACTCGTATAACTTTTTCAACAATTGTTTCCTTTTAATGGCCCATTATATGCGCGTTTTACGCAAAATTATGTCAAGTTACACCTCTGCCGTAACAGAGGCGCGATAAACCCATCTTTATGGTTAGGCGTCGATCGAAAGCGAACTAGCGGCGAGCGTTTATGAATGGAGCCTTTTTATTGCTCTCATATTTACATGGCGCTTGTAGTTTAGTAATTACTACTTACTAGCGCGATTTGGGGAAGGAACCAGTATTATTGCATGTATGTGACGTGGCCGTGGTTTTACGATTCATAAAAGTGATATGTATCTACGAGAGCGCTCGAGTATGCACCGAGCCACAACCGGGCGGCCGGTCGCGGGAGCTGCTAGTTTTTTATCGTCTCATCAACCTGTAATGTGTTTATTGTAGCAATATTTGGTTTATTGCTACTACTCAAAGATCGGTTTATTGTCTTAACGCTCAGGTATCGTGTTTATTTATTAGTTATACATTTTTATTGGCGCTTTATTTTACGTAAACTTTAATTTATTGTCGGTTGTATAGCGCCGTTTTACATTGCCTATAAAAAGGTGCTTACGGTTCATTTTTAAACATTTGTAGCACGTGTTTCGTTCATTCATCAAATTTATGGTGGTCTGTGGGAAAATGTTTTGGTTTGAACATTCAGTGGCTTTCTAAGGGAGCTATAAGGGATTCCGTTGTGAACGTTGGGCCAATGTTTATTTGACTAACAACTGATCTTATCCACGTGTTTAGAGCTACAAATGTGAAATATTTAGCAGACTCCATATTTATGGGGGAACTTACCTGTTGCATATAAAAAATACTCAACTTGCTCTGTCTGGTTCATTTAGGTTTTTTTTTGTGGACCTAATTTTTACTGGGCATTGACTTTACAATATGCAAAACTACTTTTCAACGAGCCTTTTTCATCTACACTCTCGGAACGTTATTTATCGTTCCAGAGCAGTTTTTAACTAAACACATTTCAGTTACAAATAGCCAGAACATACATCTCACATTCATTATTACATACACATAAAGTCCATGAGTGTGAAGTATCGTGCAGTCGTGCCAATCAGCTGTCTTCGATTAGAGGAAAGAATGCGGTATCAGACGCGAGTGCCAGTGTGCTCTCTTCACATGAGGCACCCTCACAGCGGTGCGGTTGTTTGTGTGCGTGACGCCCGCACACATGCACGTCGCCGCTCGCTGTGTGCGCCCCACGCAGCGCCCTCTGGCGCCCAGCGGACACCAACCGCGGGTCAAGGTTGACAAACTCATAATAAATTATTTACAAATCAACTTATCAGCTTCAGCCTCTCGCAGACTATTGCAAAACTTCAAACTTTAAAATCACTGAAAAGTAACGAAACCACCTAACAACTCACTCACTCTTAGTATATTGAACTTATATTAGTATTTGTTTATAAATTCCGATAAATGTTTTGCTGAACTATGTTTGGTTCTAGTCTCGAGGCACCGATAAGTTCGAAAGATTACAAACAGCGATGCTTAGACCGGACGTCAAAAACGTGAGCTGTGAGTTGGTAACGAACATAAATAATTATACATGAGTAATAAGATGCTACTGACCGGGCAAGGATCCTGGAGGCGGGTAGGGCGCGCTGGATACCGACTCGGGCGCGTAGTTCCGGAGACCATACGCGTCGTGGGAGAAGCTGGACGCCTCGGACACCGCCGTCCTGCGCTCCTCGCCACCAACGTAGGGCAGGGGCTGGTCACCACGCGGCGCCCCATACGGGTAGTTCCAGCAGGGTTGAGAGAAACCCTGATGGCAGCCGCCGTCAGCGTACGGTTTGTATTCGCCGCTACTTGCCGGCCAGAAGGGCAGTGCGGATTTGCGCTCCCTCTCGACGGGCAGGTTGTAGTAGGTGGGTCCGGCCGGGTACTGGTGCTCGAAGGAGCTGGGCGCGTCAGGTGGGTAACCCCAGGGTTGCTGCGCGTGCCGGATGACACCGGGCTCTGGCTCGTAGCGCTTGGCCGGGATGTGCAGTGGCGGCTGTGGCGGATTGGAACCCACGGAGGCGGGCGAGGCGCTGGAGGCGGACGGCGGCGCGGCTGCCGGGGCTGCGGGCGGGCTGCCTCCGGGCGGCGACGCGTGTGGCTCCTCGTAGAGCGCGCCGCCGACGCCGTTCATCATGGTCCACCAGGCCGGCCCGGCGGAGTGGCCGGATGGGGGCGCTGGCGACGCGGCCGCCGCATCGCAGGGCGCGCCGAGGCCCCCGACATGGTTGTCAGGGTACAGGGTGGCGGCCGGGCAAGCCACGGGGGATCGGGACGGTCACAGGCAGTTCACGCGCGTCGCGGGCACATTGCACCGCGCACACACGCGTCCCACACACAGCAGCAGCACATGAAAATTAAAAGGCGATCCCGATTTAGCTAGCCGGCCGGACGGGACTCACCGCAACGTTTAATGTCCAAAAAACTATAACTCTTGGCTTCGGTGGAAGTTTTAGAAACTATTTTGAGAGTGCAGAAGTGTCGAACAGTCACTGGTATGATAAGCTCTCGTAACCTCCAAAAAATTTTAGTCCATTTAGGATTCTGAAACTGTCTCTACTTATTATTTTTGCGGTTAAGTTTATTGTAAACAATTCACACGTGAATTTTCTTTTGCAGGAAAAAGTTTTTATATTATCTGGATAAAGTTTGTGGGTGACGCAACAGTTTTCTTATTTATTTGAGTGGACGTATCGGTAGGTTGTTGTCGCGAGCGTATCGTGTTTGTGCGATCGGAGCGGTGGTGTATACGCGAGGCGCGCGTTCAGCGGCGCGGTCGAGCGCGGAGTGGCGGCGTGTGCCAGTGTGACGGCGCACACACGCGCGCACGTCGCCATCGCCATCCGGCGGCGGGCAGCGGAACTATCCCACGTCGCGAGCAGAGCTACGCGCTCGTAGGCGGGCGGCTGGCGAGGCGCCCAGTTTTATGCCCTCGCGGTATTTATCTGAGTTTCAGGTTTGTCAATATTTTTGATAACATGTTTTTTTTTCAAGTAATTTATTTTAGACCAAACTTTGGACGACTGTTTAAAATTATACTTGAAAATAGAGTTAAGACAGTTTTTTAATAAATTATAATACGTTTATAACTTAATTGAATTTGTTCCAAAACACTCACTGAAAAAAAAAATAAAAAAAAAAAGAAATCATCTACCGCTACCTTACGTTGTTCCGTGCGGCCAGTTAGTATCGTAGTATCTCAAAGGGTTGTCGAGAGCGAGCGCGGGTGCGTAGTAAAGCGATTAATGGAGGCAAAATAGCCGTAAACTGCCGTTTAACCAAACTGCAAGCATCACTCGACCATCGTCGACTTGCCACCAATAAAAAACGCGAGACTTTATGACGGCAACTCACTCACATTTTATTGTGAGTATAAACTTAATTTTATAGTCTGTTAATTTCACCACAAATAATGTTAGGCACCTACTAGATTAAATTATATAATTTTATTTTATTGCTATTGTCAATGGCAAGGCCGCGGACTATTGCCTTATATTCAGCCAGTTCAGTGACTGGAAAACTTAGTTTTTGTATTAACTTATTTCGATTTATTTGCCGTTTTTTACAGGGATATTTGACGATGATGTGATGTGTGAAAGAGATTAGATTTTTATTTAACTTATGAGACAAATTATTTAAAAAAAGAGTCCTAGTTGACTCAAAACTTTAAAGAACAGTAGGTACGAGTACTTTAACATAAATAAACACAAAACTAATAATCCAAAACGTCTAAAGAACATGTAGCAGACCAACTAATTCGCCACACCCCCCGACATAGGGTGGCCCGGAACAAAGCCGTAACAACCAATAAATTCAAGCAATATTTTACACATGTATAATGTATAAATGTTTACACAAGACACGGCAATAAAATATATCAAGCAAACAATACTAAAACATACATACATTGAAGTTATGTTAGCTCTTGTTAACTTGCCGAACGACACGTCTTGCTAATATAACCGAATTGTCAAAATAATAAGATGGTGGAACTTTCTTCAGAGTGTGAGCGATTAGCGATTTTTGTCCGGCGTTTTGGGATGTATATAATTGAACTTTACTGGACTTTAAAGTTTTTAAGAATTGCGTTAGAGTAGTATGGCCAGTTTCATAGTTTTTAATACCTTAATGTCCACATGCTATTAACAATTTACTGAATTATTTTATTCATTAGCAATGCAAAAGTAACTGAATTCAACTTTTTTAGAGGTGTCTTTTAAATGCCGTAGCAAGGATAATGATGCTTAAACTGTGTATTTATTATTTAATTTATGTTAATTAAATTGCCTTTTAGAAAAATAAACAGGTGCATATTATATGATATTTTATTCATAATATATCTACATTTTCCAAAAGTAATAAGTACTATTTGTGTATAATATTATTAATGAAAATGTTTAAACTTCAGTCACGCACAACTTGTAAGACATCATCATTACTTACATCTGCTCACATCGCTTCACGCTTTCTGTGTTGCCAAGGGTCACCATAGAACCAAACATTAATTTCCCACACTTAGCGTATGGATAATTACAATAGATGACGTACAAAGAAAGCCAAAACGATAAATTCGCGACACTTTGTGGACGTGTCAACAAAACTAATAACAAGGATTATGTGTGCTTTTCAAATGTTAAAATTTCAACACAAAAGTGATTTATAAGTGCAGAGTTACACCTCTATCGTTGGCTTCTGTTTGGTGTATTTACATTGTGTAATGTCAGTTATAACATTACACACAATAGTCACCTTCGAAAGAGTGATTTTATAAACCCCTATTTTTAGTCATGATTTATAACTTGAATACTTGGTTAAATACCTCTATGCATACGTGAACACATAGGCATTAAAGTACATATCCACCAAGTTATTCATAACCACATATCTCACGGTCTGCATGACGTATTAATATATCCAACTGCGTAGATATTTAACGCATTCCACATGCCAGAGCCGCTCAGTGCTCATATTTACGCAGATAAAAGTAAAACTAGCATAACGTAGACAAACAAAGATATGGTTTACAACATAGAGGAGCTTTATGTAGCAACAAAACGAAAGTAACATTATCTTGGTGCAGTAGTCGAGCACAAACAGGCCGAGGCTCGCGTTGAATGACAGTAACAAACATAGGAACAAGTGTGCGCTTGCGCCGAGCCCGTCTATAAATATTTACGTTAGGAAACTCTTCAGGCCAATGGTCGGCCATACATCGAGTACGTAAATAAAAGTACGCTTTCTTATCTCCGCACATGTGTGCGGGAGTTGCGCAAACGCTGGATTGGGGCTATGTATATAAATATGTTCGTACTTTGAAAGGTTAGACTCACGCGAAGTTATTCTTTTTACCGTGAACATCATAGCAAACAATGGTTATCGGAAACGAAAAACCGGTCTCATTAATACAACGTCTGTATTCATTATGAACATTATTTATCGCCTTAAGCTTGAGACTTGTGACTATAATCATGCAATTACAATAAATCTTAATAATTCTTAACTTGAACTTAGTCTTGAATGTTTTGTAATAATTTTGTTTATAGAAGATATGGCATTGTCAATGCTTAGAAACGGACCTAAACAACTTGCTACAAGGAAAGTGTCGTATTGTCATAATAATACCCTCGCGTAATTTACTTTCTACATTTTGTTATCAAATAATTCTAGCCTTCATAATACATATTTTGTTTCAGTACCAATGACACAGATATCAACAGCGCGTCGTTGCAAGACATCACCTCGGCTAACGGTCCAGCGACTTCACGTTCCCATCGCACAGGCATTAAATAGATTGTAAAGAAGGCTTTAATACTCGTTCCAATTGAAAAACTCGTCTGCTTTCGACTTTCTCTGAACAAGCTGTAAATTGGACGGCAACCTGGAACTGCACGTTACCGTTCAGCGCAAATTAAACTCGGCTTGTTAACCTCCAGACATTTTAAATTGGACGTTAAATTTTGTTATTTTTTTTCGATTCATCTTTACGCGTAAATAACAACGAGGCAGAAAGTAATTTAATTGTGAAGATTATTGGTTTGTTTAACAGTAATTTATCAAGATATCCCATTAAAGCTTGCTTTGTAACAGTGACTGTTCGATTAAGAATTTTATTAATAACATACTGACTTAGGATGATCATGAAACTGGTAATGATTGTAATTGGATGGAAATCTTATTGCAAATGCAGTTTTTCAAGAACTTAATCGGTGGATACTACATTATAACTGGTATCTTTTCATTGCATATAGGTATGTACTTACGAATACCGTTTCATACACGTTTCAGTACAATACATACGTAGCTATAGTTAAATATAAGTACAGTCGTTCCATAAGAATATAATCTGAGGTCCTTGCCCGAGTTCGAGGCGTAAACGTAACGAAAAATGTGAATAAGGAAGGAAGGAAGAAAGATTATATACCTATGGATAGTACCTACTGATTGTGTTTCTTGCAATAATTTAACATTAAACCAGTATGTGAAATTCATTTTGAATAAGAAAATCGACGTATTATGTTACGTTAAAGCCGTGATCTCGTGCTAGGGCCTCAGAATAAGCTCAGGTATATCGCTCAAGGCTTTATTTTTCTCGTACCTAAGTCACATAAAATGACGTCATAATAACATAAAGAAATAGCGTAGTATGTAAATCAATCATTTTACAATAGCTATAAAATGTAAGTAGAAAAATATGTAGCGCTATTTTAAATTACGTGGAAAATATCGATTCATTTTTCTCAATTATTTTTAGTATCGACGTAGCGCGTGTCGACATAATTGTAAAAAATTCTAATACATTTGTTTTGCTACAATATTTTCTTGAGTTTTAACTAACTTATATACGACAGACTAAAGATTTCCCAAAGGTATGACCCTAAGAAGTTTCAGGAAAGAAAGTTTCAGTTCGAAAAGTTTTAATTAAGGTTTTTTTTTTAATATTATGTAATCGAGTAAATTGGTTTTCCATTTTCATGATGTACGAACATACAGGAAGGCGTTAATGTTTCTTCGCAAGCAAACTTCGGATTATTATAAGCCTCACCTGAAGGTACAGATCAATAAAGGCTTAAGCAAACCCTAAGCTGTATTCCAAGTAATATCACCGATGCAACGAGGATAATCCGCAAATAAACAATCTAATTTACATAATAAAAATTTAAAATATAATATTCACCTTGTCGTAAACTGGCTAGCGACGTTTGCGTAAAAGGGCACGGTAACCTGCGAACAAAGTATAAAACGTATAAAATTATGTATACTGAAATATAAATTATACACATTCATTGTATACAGCTGCATAATTACACACTAATCGGTTCTCAGGTGTATCCAATCAGTAAATTGTAAAACGTTTATTGGATAACACTACTCGGCGTGTGTTTATTAATTCCTTAATTACTATGGACCTACGAGCCAGCTACAACCAAAACCATTATTAATGACATGTGTAGACATTTATGAGATTGTATATTTTTTATTGTAGTTATTAAGCGTAACTGTTGTATATCGTGAGCGAAGGCGGTATGTAACTGAAAGAAGTCGTTAGAAAAAGTTTTGTGGAACCAAAAAAAAAAAGTTTTGGGACTGTTTAAATGCGTGAATGGACGATATTTAGATGGTTGAAAATGAAGGAGTCATATTTTATCGAAATTTGTATCGAAGGTGACGTTAATTCGTTTGCATTGCTGGTGACTCGTTTACCCACATGACGCAAAGGTTTGCAAAGGAGGATACAAATCAAAAGGATGTAAGTAACAGACATGTTTCACGGCTAGTACACACTGACGGCTCAGAAAATTTATATGCGACATAAGGGCCAATTACGTAGAAAGTTTGTATCTGGAGGTTTCATTACGACGCGTCTAATGAGCGCGCGTGGAACTGCACATTAAATCATCGTCGCGCGGTGCGCGCCCGCCGACATTACTCAGTTTATTTTTAAAGGCCGCACTCCTGCACCCACAAACATTCCCATTGACAACTTCTACGGTTACAATTTTATTTCCTAGCTAGCGAAGCCAGTAGGAATATAAATAAATCCTTTCTAAGTCATTCGATACGGCGGTAAGTCACGAAGTTTACATAAAATAGGTGATTTGCGCCGAAAGCCACGGTTATTTTTTCTGATTTTCATTGGGGGTGCTACCCTATATTTATGAGCAAAAAAAACATGTTTACAAGCCTTTTTTGAGTAACGATTGCGTCGTATACGTGTGGGAGTCGTAAAATGTTTTGTGTTACCTAACAATTAGGAATATGCCTTGATGATTGATACTTAACAGTTTTCTTTACAAAGCTAGCTATATTATTTTCTCATTTCCGTTGAATAAACGCAACAAGTGAAAACTATTGTATGTTATCAGCATGCATACTTAAATATAATTTTATTTATGTAATTAATTCCTGCAGCTGTTTGACATTCATTCGTATTACACACATAAAATAACTTCAGAGATTAGCGGTAAGTCCAGTACTAATTGGAAAACTTGAGACCCATCTGCGTCCAAACTTGGTCGATGTTCATCTAAGTTTATACTCATTCCGTCCCTGACTAAACTTCGTGCGCGTAATCCGGCTGAGGGTTTAGTTAACCGAGACTTTTTTTACTTTTTTCATCAAGTACGAGCAAATAGAGCAGCAGAACTATGGCGGAGGGTACTCGACTTGACATTTACGACTCAATCCCAAAACATAGGCCGCCGGCTGGCCAAACGGGGTGTAATTTTCCCAACTTAGTTAGCGCTCCCCCTACCCCCGCGTCACCGTGTAATGAAGCAGGTCGAATGGTGCCCGGATGTGAGTTTAGAGCTCTTTTAACGCTGGTGGGTAGAGGATTTCAATGGCCGGAGCGTCAGGACGAGTTTGGGCGAGTATTACAAGCTGTCAGTTCACGTTATCTGTACCACAAGTATATGTTATCGGAATGTCTCTCCCACGGTTGGCTGGTCAGGCCAGCGATACAGAACTGTTTATGCTGTGGCGTTTTATCATAAAACTGTCGTCGGCTGTGATCTCAATAAAGCCGACAAAATACTTCCGATGACAGATATTTCGGAGAGTTATTTATGTCTTTATAATAGAAAAATAATCTAAAGACATTGCGGAAAGTTGTAATTTTATTGCTGATCATAACTATAATTTTATTGAAGACAAGATTGTTTAATAGGCGAGTTTGACGTACATATTTGGGTGGATAGAGACAGCTATCATTTGTATGATCTGTGTCGCCATGTTTACAATAAGAGCATCGCGAGGGTGTAGGTAGGTGGAGGTCCGAGCAGTTAATGGTGCGAAAAGTGACTGGATCATATCCCTGGGTTTACGACTCGAGAGTAAACGGCCGATTCATTTGCAATTCTAACTGCGCCTCGGATACGAGTCGCCTGCGATGCTCCGCCGACGTCAAAACACGCCTGTCTACTCTCTGATTTGGTGTTATGAATATTATTAAACGCTAGAATAACGGGTTTTCCAGATACACTCCTAAATAGAATACTAAATTAGCGCGGGTTTCCATTTAAGTTTTAGAGGAAACATAGCACTATGAGTAGTAGAGTGACATCCTGCTTGGGTACCTATATTGAGCAGTTGATTCACCATCAACTGAATCCGCCCTTATCCGAATTCAATTTTGGTAGTCGCAGCCTGTCATCTTATTTCTATCTTCTCCATTCTATATTTAGCGATTAAGTAACGTAAAGCAAAACCAACAAACTATTTATATCTCTAACACGTCACGTCATTTTACGTAGAACAATACATTTTTCCACACCGGATCCCCAATCATTGGGGTCTTCATACCCATAGGTATGCCCATACGCATACGCGTGTACTTGTCGAAAAGCCGGTGGTCCATCTTACTTAGTATTCTAAACACGCTCGCAGGCCGATGTTATCGTCAAGGACATATATTGTGATTCGTAATCGTAACCCAGCCCGGAATAGATCGCCCGCCCGATACCATGCGATCGATGAATTAAAATGTCTATGAGCTCTCTATGTTGCGTTTGCGTGAAAACGTTTTCATGCGTCGAACGAATTTTGTCGGAAACTTTACTGTTTGCAATACCTATGTAAATTTATCGACTGTTGTACTTATTCGGGCCCCTGATAAGTGAGAGAGAGGTTCCTAGGTTTACGAACAAAAATACATGATGGAGCATGATTAGACTGCCGAACGAAATGTATTTGATTGTGCGTGGGAGGTATATGCGGGCCTTTATTGGACGGAGACACGGTTACTTAGTTGTGATTGGATATTTCAAAAGAAACGGTTTAGACACAGTACTGAATGCCAACATGTTGGAAGTTTTCTCATCGTGTCTCGTGAGTGGAAAGTTTAGTTGACAGGTGTATGAACTATTATTGCTTTTAAATAATACGTTGCTACAGTAAACTTAGTCAGAGCCTAGCAACATCTTTAATAATAAAAATGTCCTGAACATATATTTCCACTTAACTTCAAAGCGATCAGATTAAAACGTCGCCATGAACATCACAATCGCATAGTCGCAACAATGTTGCGCTTTTTCGTCGGCATTTTTTATTTGCAAGACTATAAATTAACTCACTGAATTGATATGACACGGTGTCCGGAGTGTATACGGCCTGTATTTTAACGAACATTGGATGTCAAAATTGTATATTTGAATTAGTACCTACTTGCATATCCATAGTTAAGCAGATACTTTGTACAGTATCCATATATCCAGCCACAAAGTTAAATCGGTTTGTATGTAGGTATCAGAGTACATTTGGAGGCTAAGTGACCACAAAATATATATTAATTTATTACTAGGTAATTACGATAGCAGTAAGCGAAGAATTACCGGTATAAAATGTTGCATTGAACATTATATATCGGGTTGCTGTCAACTTCATTACCATCATCTGGTCGGCTTCCAGCCAACGGATACAGCCGTCAAGACTCTGATAGGCAGATATGGATCAACTACCTATCAGACCTCCACAACGCAGTTAATTTCTGGGTAAACGTTACCTTTTGGTAAGACTGTTTGTCAGACTTTCAAGACACTGACTATATATAACGACTGTCAAAGATTTACAAATGGCAGCCGGGACCAACAGCTTAACGTGCTTTCCGAGGCACCGAGAAATTCGGTACAGACCAACCTGCGCAAAGATCGACACAAGCGTCTGCTATTCCAGGGTTGCGGGTTGTTCAAAAGAGATACCGCGGCCCCGGAACGTAAAGGGCAATGGAAGCAACAAGGGTGGGTTTTAGTCAGTACAAGTCTAACACTCCCCCCTCTCCGCCCAGAGCGGGGGAAGTTATTTGATGATTTTCCAACCCAAGAAAAAGCGTCTGGTGTTATTTAAGCACAAGTTCCTCTTCACTACCAACTTTACTTCCAAAACGCTGTTTTGCGAACAATGTCATCTAAAGGTCAACGATAACGTCAACTAACAATGTCAAATTAAGTACATATCTTGGGGCCATAGCACTACAACTGAGCCCTTCTTGTTAAGATGACATCTTATTTCTACGTACATATCAAGCTATCCTATACCTCAGTATATAATACTTTGCAATAAAAATGTAAATGAGTCGGCGAGCCGGGTGGGGCACAACGTTGGCACGTTGCACATTATGCATTTTGACCCGAAAGCTACCTGCATGCTTATTACTTGCCATTTTCGTCGTGAGAAACAGTTTTTACTTAAAAAGAGACGACTTTCGCAAGTATTTTTAACACGGTAGGTTTTGTAACCGTAAAATGATTATGTCGTTAAGTATAATGATGCCTTAATAGTATGCGTGGTAAATGAAACAGACATTGAAAAAATATATTGAGTAAACTATACTTTTTAAAGAATCACAAAAGTTAATATAGGTATAATATTGTCATAATTAAAACATTAAAGAACTCTTTTATTTTTAATCAACGGCCAAAAGTAACAATATTATTTTCGCAAGCATTTAACTCAAGGCTTTAATTATAATATAAACTGTGTAAAAAACCTTTCACATAAAAATAAAAACATTAATGTAGTATTTTAATAAAATGCTAAATTAAAACAATTCCTAGAACATAATTTAAAAAATTAATGCGCCCACACACCGAAAATGAAGCCCTATTTTCATAAAACGGCCTAGTAATGAAAGCTCAGCGTTAATTGCAGAAGGTAAGCTGATGGGGTGTGCAAATGAAAGTAAGCTCTGTGATGATTTAAATAAAGTTGAAATTCAAACCTTAGTATCATGTTCTGTGTGGCGGCGCCGCCTCACCTGTTAGTAAGGTCGACCGCGAGGATGGCCGCGCCCGAACCTTACTCGCAACACGCCTGGAACAAATGGACAAACCCTTTAGTATATAAGAACATGATATATAGAAAATTCAGGGATGAAAGGACATAGACAAACAAATAAATACCTTACACACGATATAATTAGACCCGATTTCACCAAAGAATCTAGATGCGATCAACACATCTAAACGGCGTTTTAGAGGTGCTAAGTACTCTTTAGCAATTTTCCACAGCAATTTTGACACTGACAGCCCTTGAACGCGGTTTAGGAGGCTGAACTTAGATCATTTGTGAAATTTGCCCTCAAATAAACTAAGACAGAGTTAAGAAAATCAAAATTTTAAAAAGTTATTTCACTAGACCGAATGACATCCTTTCAAATTATACTCATTCAAATACGAAATCTGTAAGTTAACATGCGTATTTTATAGTCGTTAAGTTTAATTCTGTAAGTTATGATAAACACAGCTAGGAATTATATTGTGGAATGGCATAAGCGAATGTAATTGGTCAGTCATGAACTGACACCTTCGTTTATTGCTACAACCTTAGACTGTAATAACCTTTATGTCGTGATAATATCATGTATACAAGATGTTTTATTTGTTATCTATTTAATTTGATATGTATACGGTATATAGTAAAATAAAGTAGCTATTTGTTTCTGTTAGCGCGTAGTTATTCCAAATTATTGTAGTTAGTAGTATAGCAGTTCATTTTTAAGCGAATAAATAAATAAAAAAACTTATTAAATCTCAGTATTTGTTAGAAGTAAAACCGCGAAGGGGTACCTATTAAATAGACAAAAAAGTAAAATATTGAAGGTTCTATTAATCGTCATATTCCAGACGCTCGTTCATTTGGGACTCAAATCAGATAAAACAAAAATATAAGCTTAAAAAAACAATGCAATACCATTCACACCCACTCTGAATGCAACAATCTTGCACTTAATATTACCACAATAATTTAGTTAAAAAACATTTATAGAATTTTTACTACGCAGTAAAACTGGAAAAAGGCACATATTCTGTTGCCCTTAACCAGTCTCCTTGGTATATGTAACTCGTTAAGTGGCTTTATTCAGTGGAACGAACTCCATATAGCTGATGATATCGTGACAAACAGTTTCTTTGTTTCGTTACTTTGTAAGTTCAGGAAAATGGAAATAGGTACCTTTTTAATGTTAAATTTTGATATACCGTGGGGAATTGGTATGATTTATGACGAGAGGAACTTCCTATATAATTATATTGTTGTATGGCCGCATTATTATTTGGTGCACTCATTTTTATTAAACACGTACTAAGTCAAACACAATAATTTAAATGGTACCATGTCGAAATACTACACTACTTTCCTCCTTTATATATCTTTTAGATATACTTGATTTAAAGCATAGTAGTGCCAAAATAATTTAAATAATTTCTTAATGTGCTAAGAAAATCAAATTCAGGGCAAATAAAACCTTGACTGTATTCGTACATCAACGGTTTGATGACAGTATTAGGCCGCAATGTGATAAGGGCGCACCTTATTCCATTTATCGGCTCAGAACAACCCAATTATCTACCTTTCCGTAACTTGGTGACCGAATCTTCTATTTGATTTCGGGCCAATTCCAAAAGCCTTTTTCCTAATTTGATTAAAACAAAACAGTAGATAAGTTCGTCTATAGAAAAAAAAAACATACCGTATAATAGGTAAGTATGTCAAGTTTTATATCTACCAAAGTAACTTAAAAAATATCATTGAAACCGCTAGTTTATGGTAAGAGTATTTTTAGACACTTTTTCCAAATAAAATTTAGAAAAAAACAAGAAACAACGGTGTCTAATTGGTATTACAGTATACATCGTTTTTATTACTCGCCTATACCATAGATCAGGGGTGGCGAACCTTGATGAACCAACGTGCCATTTTTCCTTAATAAATGTTGAATGACGCCACAGACGTGCCATCAAATAATTTTGACTAAGTGATTGTATTAGGAAAATAATTACTATCAATTCGAAACTTTTTTTACTGACTAGTAGAGTCATCGCCAAACGGTTTGTAAGCGAATTAATTTTATTCATCTCTGAAAATAATGAATCGCTCCGGCGAGTTATAAAATGATAGTAAGATAAAAATATGATTAAAATTGTTTGCGTGCCCAATTCGTTTTGTCGCGTGCCGTCTTTGGCACGCGTGCCATTGGTTCGCCATCTCTGCCATAGATACTCAGAACATACTCAGGCACTCTTTAGGTAAATTAAATGCTATAAATTATGCCAAATAGACGTCGACGACAGGCCTGGTTATTAGTGTTGACAACACTCTTTTAAATACTGGCTGGAAAGATTTTGCTCATTTATTTAAAGAAAGTTTGTTTTTTTTTTTCCAGTGACAGTTATATGTCTAAATTTTAAAAGCGCGTTCATTGATATATTTTTTAATTTATAAGCGTTTGAATTAACAGAAAAAACGCTAATAAATTTAAAAAATATATCAATGAACGCATTATTTATGAAGATTTATTTTGGCTTCCTACTTGATAAGATCGACGAACTTAGTGATTTTTAAACTAATTAGCTTCGGCTAACATCATAACATTAGTAATTCAAGAAATAAGAACCCCGCCATTTAAATTTTAAAATAATTAGTAATCAACAGGTTGTTACTATGAAGACATATGATATTTTAATAATTAAGATAAAAGAAAAACTCATGTGCACATTTATTTAATAATTTTTGGGTTCCTAAAAGCCATTTAACATTATGTGAGCTATTAATATGATAATATTTTGGTTAAATTATAAAACCTAGACGTGTTGAGATAGCTTTATTAAAAAACCGGTTTTAAATTTGTTTTCTTATGGTCTTAAATTAATATTTTGCAAGATAGTTATATAATTAAGAACTCTATGTTTCAGATAAGATTAAAAGTTACAATTTTTTTATACTTAAGTCATCAAGTTTTGCAAATAATTATGTAAAAAAATAGAAAAACTAGTTTAACAATATTTATTGACTAAGTTTAGATTATCAAGTATTAATTTATCAAGATTTAAATTTTCATATTCATTATTCTTGGTAAAAGCTACCATATTTTTAAAGGATATTGCCCCGAGATGTAATGTTTCACCACCCTACAGTTTTCAACCGCATAAAAAAACTGCAGCACTCAACGCAGACAGCTCTCCATGAAAGGAAACTTCTTTTTCTAATTCATTGCACTGCTAACACTCCCCAAGAAGGTTCCATTAGCAGCAAGAAAATGGAAGTGCGTCTACCCTTCAAAGCTCTAGAAATCTAAGCAATAAATGCCCACAAGCGCTGAATTTATTTTTATCGTTTGTACCACTTAAGGTATAAGATTGAAAACAGCTCGCGATATTTCCCGGTAATAGGTATAATTTACTCGGTTTTTTTCTACGCTGGCAATAAAATATTTACGGGGTCCGGATGAATTCATGAGTGGATCCCGGCCCCGTTCTTCCACTTGGACAAATTAATTCATTTTCATGAACAAACATTATTAATATTCAACGTTATTCATCGCGGAGATATTTTTTGGGGATCGCTCGGAATAATTGAGGTTGGAGAATTGGGTCAAAGTTTTAGAACATCACTGAATTGTATGAGTGATTTGTCTAAAATGATGTGAACAGAATTTTGATTCTAACAAAAATTGGGCCGGATATAAAGATGAACCATGAGCCTCTCTGTATTTTAAAGCCTTTGTCCTCGCGATACATCTGTAATTTGCATATTATTATTCTTACAATTTATTTAAACTAAGTATATAAACCCACAACTGCAAGTACATACTCCGTATAACAACGTACTAAAAACAAATGCCATGCAAAAAAGTGGAGTGCATTGCACCGATTTCTAAGAATTGCAGTATCAGGCATCTTTCTGTCGGCAGTCAGGCAGTCGTTACGTCGCGTCGCGGATGCAACGATGCACTCACAGATACGGCACACATAAGCACTTGTATACTTCACCACAGTATAAATATAACCAGTAAACCAACTGGGCCCTTTTTGTGGAAATCACACATACCTACATACATGTAAACACACGCCTTTTTCCCATGGCAGAAATTACAGAACATCAACTGCCTCCTACTTCTACTTCTAACGCCTCGCCCACATCCACCATACATTTGTAGAATCCATGAAGATCAAAGATGCTGTTGGAGACAAAAAACGTAACCATATGCCTCGATACCTCGACTAAGTCAAGAGTAACATGTTACCAGGGGGTCTACTCTCTTTCTCCGAAACGTAACTTCGTTAACGAACGAAAGTAAAAAGTAGTTACGTTTGTAACCCTACTCTATATCATTTTGCGTGAATTAGAGTAGCTTTAGAAAATTTTAATGTCAAATAAACTTCGGACGTCCAAAAATTTCGAAATGAATAAAATGAAATGAAACCGTGGTGGAAAACGTTCAAAGTTTCGGCCGCAATTTCGTTTTACGTAGAATTAGAGTAGACCCCCAGAAGCGTGGTTAAAGTTCGTGTACGCTTTGCTTATATGTGAGCTGATTCCAAACTTTTGATCCCAGTAGATTTACGGTAGAATTATTACTGATATATCTACTGTGGCTTTACCGACTACGTTATATACAAGTACGTAATGAGACAGGCTTGGCTTACAAGATAATGTGAGTTTTGTCGCAAGTGTGTAGGTGACATTTAATTTTGTTTACTTGTAATCTTGCTGGTTGAATTTAATTTAAAATATCTGTAGAAGGATTGTGTTACAACATTGTAGTATAAAACTAAGGAATTAATGCATTTAACCTAGGCAAACTTGGTCATATTTTGTTTCTGTGACTTACGGTGTGGTAAACATGTGTTTTATTCATTCCTAGGATGAAAACTAACTGTCATGGAAAATGTCATGAAAGACTCGTCCTAATCCAACTACAGGTCTTAACTTATACAGTAGCTCAACAATAATGAAACGGAGACACATTCAGGTTACATTACACCGCACATAAATATCACTTACTGAACGATTTATCTGCCAAATATGTTACAATTCTCGCCATTCACAGTTACGGCGTAGCACGTAGGCGTAGGCATTATTGAAGTCAACTATACCTACCTTATACTTTTAAGCCACTTCGATTCCATGACGAAGTCTAATTATGTATAAAAGAAAAAAAAAACTTAGATGGAGTGACTTTTGTCACGCCAGACTTTGTCACGCTATTATTCCCTTTGTTAGAGCTTTGAATAAAACTGCACTCATTAATTTGTCTCAATGACGAAACCACGTCAGAATTTATATTTATCGCTTATTTAATAAATTAAACAAATAAAGGTTATTTAAACTGTGTATAAAACACTGATTGTTTATTACCGCTTCGTTCGGTAATAATGTGCAATGGTATAATATTTACCATAGAGAAACAAATGCGGATGTGTAACCTCCTTGCACATGAGACTGCATCATTTATGGTCTTATCATAATTTAGAGGAGGCGGGTTGATGAATGTACCTCTTTGTTTCAACGGTTTTATGTCTCGCTTTATGGCGAGGTCGCTACGCAACGTGACTTGGTACCTCATAGTACCTTGGTACCTATAGTACAGGTTCAGTGCGCTATGGTCAAAGGGTCATTATGAACAGAATAACAGTTAAGAAGACATGAGTAGGTACATATTATTTTGCGACCATATGTACTTTTGTCACGTTTTTGGCATGGTATTTCTTAGATATACGCCGCCATTAGCAAGTACCTACTTACAAGGTTTAGGAGGTACGATTCATGTTTGTATTCTCGAAATATACCTAGTGCTTCATATTACCTACAGTCATCAGATTATTAAATAGATATTTGCTATGAGTAAGTATGTAATAAATATAAACATACATAGGTATTTACCGATACCAGTCAGTAGTCAATTCAAATGTGTGAGTATTAGTGTTAAAGATAATTACTTACTCGTAAATAGGTATACATTTAATTTACATAAATTTATTTGATTGCCTAAGTATCCACCAACCACACGCAGATATAGTTAAACTTGTATATGATAGATACATTTGTACTTAACTAATAGTTTGATAGAGGAAAATTGGAATGCATATAAAAAACGCACCACACCAAATATTAAATTTAGCGTTATATATTATATACCAGATAAATAAAGAGATAGACGTCTCAACACTACTACGTACGTGCGAATAATTTTGAGCACAATCCAAGGGCACACGTCTTTCATATCAAACCACACCTACATGTTCTCCAAAGAAATAACATAAAAACTATACAAACACACTGCGTACGTATACATAAAAATGTACGAATTCAATTACTTATAGCAATAACAGAGATAAAGTAGAGAACACACGAGGGTGGCACAGCAATGATTCAATATAATCCAACCCGGACATATGTCGAAGACTTATGCGGACTTTTATTAAACCGACTTATTTGGTAAAACAATATGGTGAAAACCGGCCCATTGTACTCGATTGAGACATTGTGAGTAAATGACATTATTAAACTTCGTTAAAGGTAACATTAAATTACTTTTTTTTAAGTATAAACAGTTTGCGTTCTCTTTTAAAAAGAGACATAATTTGAAGGAGGCCTCTTTATTTTATTTTTGATTCGTGTTGGTGGTCCAGTTTGACTTTGCTGTAGGTAGCTGAATGTTCGTTAAATATCAAACGGTCTCACAAATTACAGTGATTAGCAACATGTGTGCCCAGAAAACCCATATCAACGAAACAAAACAGTGTAACTTCATTCCCTTTAATTAGTAGACATAAAGTATTTTGTATTTTCATTTACACCCTGTTTCACAGCGGCAGTGTTCGTTACATCTGGCCTGAAAATTATTTCAGCCGAGCTCCTAATTTTGGTACATTTGCGATGAGCTTAACAAGAACGAGCCAGCGGCGCGCTTTTCATCTTTGAAGCGCAACATTTACATTTTCGTCTCATTTATTTGCTATTTCGGGCCAAGCCCTCCCCCCTTCCCCTGCCCTCGGCACACCCCTCCCACGCCCTCACTCCAATGAATAAGTCTCAGCGTGCGTCAGACGAGAGTAAAACGAAATTGGGAAGGAACGCTCTATAAAGTCTAATTAAGTTTGAAGTGAATGCACAAATGTAAGGAAATATAAAAATGTCCGTGAGGAACAAAAATTTATTTGGCGGCGGTGTGTATAAATTTTATTAAGTATATGAATTATGTTATATCTTTGTTTTTCGTTGTGCTATCATTTGCTTTCATCGTAGAGTGCTTTGAGTTACGAGCGCATACTGCCTAACCACCGACACCATTGACCTTATAATACACTAATTAATCAAACGACACTGTATCTATAGGATATTATACAAGTAATAAACTTGAATGTATCCTTTTAAATAACAATAAATCTTGTGTAAAGTAAACATAAATCAAATTAAACGAAAACAATAGTTTGGAGGCAAACGGAGGAAGCGAGATGGCACATGATCAGAATGTAATCGCCTAATTCCGGCTTTTATCAAGATATTTTTACGAAGAAATGCCGTCGTTTTGTTATTCTGGTGTCGTTTCGTATAAAAATAACGCGTCCCTTACGCGAACCTTTTGTTTTGGGGCGGCTCCGCTACCATAATAGATATTATTTTGTTGCCACCCCTCTCTTAGTTGACATTCGTTGCTTGCAGTTGACAGGATGCAACCGTAACGCGTGATTGAATTATCAATTTGGCTAAGAAAGAAATTAAATATGTCGGCGTACTTAGACAATATTTCGTCGAATGGAAAGCTTTTCAAAGTTTGTTTTTATATCATTTGGACTTGATTAACTTCTATTTGGTTAAAAACAGATTTTAGGCTTCATCTTCCAGGAATAGGTACCCTCCTGGACGATGCAGCCTTGCTCAACTTTGCAATCTAATTTTAAATAGAATATGAAACAATTTCAGGCCAAAATAATATAACTACTCTTACTACAAGAACGTCTCGGTCTAATAAATTCCATTCCAGATGGTACAAATAACTTGAATAGCGGAGGGTTACCTTCGTATAATACGGAACACATATAGGCCCAGATTTCTGTGATAGAAAAACGAGGCCCGAACCGCCCCCGAATATAAATCGCCTTGTTATATTTTCCGGGACATTGGGATTCATGGAGTTTGTGGGCCCTGACGATATGATTCTTCTGAAATAGGAACGTTTATGCTGGTGACAAAATTGTGTAGAAAATACATACTTACCTACTACTTATACCTACTACTACTACTTATATGTTATGCCAAAATATTGTGTTGGCAATTAAGAAATGGATACTGTATGGCTGATCAATTGATTTGACTCCACATTCTTGTCCACACAACTGTCTACGAAAGTTTTTTTTTATTTTCCAATCTACGAAAATCTATTTGATTCCTTTCTGTTTTACTAAACTCTGTTTCTAGAATTAAAAACCGGCCAAGAGCGTGTCGGGCCACGCTCAGTGTAGGGTTCCGTAGTTTCCCGTCCGTCACAATAAGTGTTCTCACTTATGAGTTTATTATTTGTTTGACGTTGAACACTAGAGAATTGTATTTCCTAATTAATACTTTTTTTTAATAATTTTGGATTGCGAGAACCGATTTCAATAATTCTTTTTTTGTTTGAAAAAAGATACGTTCAGGATAATAAAATATGTAAACGAAGTTAAAAAAAATGCTTGCATATACGATTATACTACAAACTTAGTCCAGAAATTATTTTGTAAAACTTTTTGTCTTTTTTGTACAAAAACTGTTGTGTCAATCAAGTTCAAAATAATTTTCATAGAAAGTCCTTATAAAGTTCTACTTTTCAGATTTTTTTCATATTTTCTAAACTTGTGGTTCAAAAGTTAGAGGGGGGGGGGACACATTGTTTTTTACTTTTGGAGCGATTATTTCCGAAATTATTGACAATATCAAAAAATGATTTTAGTAAACCCCTATTCATTTTTAAATACCTTTCCAACAATATATCACACGTTAGGGTTGAAATTAAAAAAAAAATCACTCCCCACTTTACATAGGATAGGGTGGCTACCCTAATAAAACATATTTTTCCCATTTTTATTTTACCACTTTGTCGGCGTGATTGATATACATATTGGTACCAAATTTCAGCTTTCTAGTGCCAACGGTCACAGAGATTAAGCGAGGACGGACGGACGGACGGACGGACGGACGGACAGACAGACATGGCGAAACTATAAGGGTTCCTAGTTGACTACGGAACCCTAAAAAACAGTGTATCGGTGTGAAAAAAAAATGTCACAAAAGCATTATACGAAATAATTGAAGTAGACACAAATATAATACATTTTTTTTTCACATAGGCCTACATATTATATAAAACGTCGATGATAAGAGCACGATTCGGCTTGGTCGTTTCATAAGAAGAAGAACTGGCAAAAACCTCCATGGTTATTGTTTTAAAATCATTTCGTTTTACAAATGACTTTGTTTTCGTACTTACTGAAGTAAGTATTTAAACGTATTATTTTAGTTTACTCTTCTATTCTATCCAACAATATTAAAGTGAAAAAATATTTTCGTAACCACAATCTCCAAACACAGGTAATAATATCCTCTTTCATCTATTTTGGGTGACGAACATAACACGCCGGTTATCTTGATCTCACCACGGCATGCCAGAAGGTGGGTAGGTACCTACTTCATATGGATTACAAATGCTTTACGCTTAGTAAGCTTGGCACGTTGGAAAAACGTGCGACCAATCTGATTTTGTAGTATATAAAACTACCTATAAGATTACTGGATTTTTACCCGACTAGGTATACAAACGTTTTTAAACTGGGACTTGAAAGACTTTTAAATTGTTTTTGCAAATTTAGACTTTTTAGTAAGATGTAATGTTAAAAGAAAAACAACCTTTGACTTCAAAACTTGATCGAGGCACTCACATTGAATAAGTGTCTGAGTGCAAAAGACTCTGTTTTCATGAGAAATATTTCAAGTCACCTTAAAATATTTCAGACTCATACCAACAATATTTTACTTCAAAATCTCTCTGATTTGCTGAATCTTCTTCAAGTTTACTTTTACAGACTGGTATAAATTTTCGCATAAAATTCAAATAGATTGTTATAATTATGCATCTGGACGGCTCTCCCCTACTTATGCGGGGGCGTTTAAAAGCCATTGTCGGGTTCATCCTCCTCTCTTTGTGTCTACTTTATTGTTATTTAAAGAAATGCAAAATATTCTGTGTTTTGTAGTTTATTATTATTTAATGAAATGCAAAATATGCTGTATTTTGTAGTTTGTTTTCAAAGTTTGAACGCGGGTTCTAAGTAAAAATAAGAAAGCCGTCATCAGAATTATTGGACAACTGTGTGAACTGCGATACATACAACGTAAAAACAAACAGATTAAATATAGGATAGCAGTATATTTTCTAATTGCTTGCTAGCACGCTTCTCTAAGTGAAAACTACTGAGTCAACAACAATATAATTTAAATTTATTACAGTAAAGAATTTAATTTATAACTGACATCTAAGGACAGAAACGACAGTAGTACTTACTTACTTAATTAATGTAATTCCAATGTTTCTATTAAAATAATTTACTAGAATCTATATATTTAGGTCAATGAGAACTGGTAGGTAGATAATAACTGACTACCTACGTAGTTGTATATGACATATAATGTCCCAACACAATTTGTTTTCACAAGAAAACGATTTTGAAACTTTCTAGTTTGTTTGTAGCACATTCCCACAATAATTTAATGCAAACTCAAGGAAAAAAGAAAAAAAACAGTATCTGGCTGCTATTATGTTCCAATACAAAGTATATAGCAATTACAGGTGCCTACCTACCTATATAACATGATTATAGTAGGTCTGTGGGACCGGTTTAAGGGCGAGAGCCTACGCGACCAAGTTATAATCATTCGTATGTAAATCAGCCCAGCCCCGACTCAGCGAAGCCTTTATCATCTCGTTAAGTATGATAAGTAAAGTGGATCTCTTTTTTTACTTAAAAAACCCCTCAAGTTAATATTTTTCATAAAATATTTAAAGAACGTCCACAATTAAGTATGCAAATTAAATTAAGTCGCTCGAGTTTTTACTGTGATAGTACCTAAGTTTGCAGTTCGTGACTATATTCTTAAACAGGTTTGAATAAGATGTTATATAGAAGCTCATTGCCATAAATCTTTGATAATAACCTCATTACTCACGCGTGGCTCACATGACGTCACAATACATAAAAATCTGATGTAAAGATTAGAAACTGCACTGGTAAAGCCTTCTTAGTGAAAAGAACTTTCTAAGTCCAATCATTTGCATTTAAAAAAAGTCACATTATCATGTAGATAGATAATTTTATTGTAGCTGACAAAGGCTCCTTTCAATAAAGTTTCAGGAAGATAAATTAACAAAAGAAGACGGGGTTACAAAGCTGAGTTGCGTAACGCGGCACAAAGGGTACGGTATGAATATGAATGGCTTGTTTGGTAAAATTGGGCCGAAAACAACGAGCGAGCACAATTTCTTTTGTCTACGTCTTTTTTCTCGTGACTGCCGACGATTCAATGCGAATAGCCGCGATGGTAAAAATTCTGTTTTTACGCTAAAATTATTATTTTGTTATTGCACGCTGTAGGTACATTTTATCAGAACGGAAGTGTGAGTGCTTTATATTCAGATTTTCTGACTTATGTTTCTGTTTCCGTTGTATCAGAATACGAATTGATATTCTGAGTGGTTTTTCACGAAGTCGAATTTACGTTTGCAGAAAAGAAGTTCCGTGATATTTGTATTTTTTTAAACGGTGCCCCTTTTTAGATTTTTCCTGTATCGCGGGTGTGTTTACAAATATTTAAACTCACTCACATAAATTTCCAAACCCGGAACAACTATTTGTAGGCCATAAAAATATTTATTCTGTGCGGGAATCGAACTCGTGACACGCAGCGCACAGCCACTGCGCCAACCGTCATAATTCACATGATTGTTTAACATTCGTTGTTTTAAATGTAGGAATAAGTCAACCCAAATAATAGGTACGAATAAATGAGAAAACACAGCAGATGGACAATACAAAACTTTCTCCCACTCTCTGTCTATTAAGCGGTCAGTATCCTCAGTTTTGCCAACGAGTTTCCTCAATTGTTTCGGTCGGTATTTATTAAATAACCCGGGAAGGGCGTCCCGGTCTGTGGGCTTAGCCCGGTCGTGCTCTTAATAAAGCCCTAGCTTAATATTGTATGTGAACAAGAACGGCCATGTGTCCGTTTTGTTTATATTCCGGCCAAAACTCCGAATAAGCCACGCTCGCATTTTATTATCTTTTTAATGAGAGCAACATTTTCTTTGTTTTTCATTAATATTTTCCAGTTCATTTACCTATTTTAATTAAGGAAGGCAGGTAATAATTAGGGTTGGATGTTGTAGGTAAGTACCTAAGTAAAATTTACGATTTTAATATTGTGAAAAACTGAACATTTTTGTGAGAATCAGACCTGTAATTTAGAAATATTTGGTTGGTAACTCGGTGCCTATTTGCTCTTTAATATTACGTAAGTAGGTACTCATTTATTTTAGCTGTCGTAGGTACCTGGTACATAACAAGTTTAAAGGATAATAGGGAATAAAGATCTCGGTAAATCTTTGCAAAGACTACAATTTAAATTGCTAGGTTTACGTTCAAAATTCATGGTATTGAGCGCGCAGTCATGAGAACACCGCTGCCGTAGCTGACTACGGTCCGGAAACGTTATCTCGGTTCAACTAAACAACTCACTCCAAACGAACGATACCCCTCACAACCTCAAACGTCATAAACGACCCTATCTTCTATTGTAATTTGAATTTTACCACCCAAAACAAAGGGTTGTAAATTGAAAGCGGGAGTCAAGTAGCAAGGATATTACCGACCATAAGACAAAAGCTATGCTGCCTCAGTAAACCTCTCTCAGACGAGTTAACCAGTTACCGCAGCGCTGAAACTATTCAAATAACTTCTAGGTTGGATACACATCTATAAGTAGTTTATAGTTATAGGTATATGCTGTAAATGTATAGAAATGTCAGAGCGTCATGTTTTGGTCGAAACACATTGCCACATTCAAGATTATTTATTCAGCCGGGACATGACAAACCTGCAGTAAAATCTCCGAATTGCTGTCAACAATACAGACTCATTTCTGAAATAAAAAAAAAACAAAAATCGAGGTTAATGTAGACCGAGAAATCTCACAATTTAAAACTGAAAAAATCAACTTAATTCATTAAAATTACGAGACAGAAGATTGTCAGTTATGGTCTCTGAGAGCGAATGTGCTGAATCGACGAGCGTCGAAGGCGGTCGTAAATCTCTTGAATTCTCTCTGGATGAAAATAAGCGACAGAGTCGTGCCACAGACCAACTCGCTCCGAAAAACAGAGTGTTCGTCCCAAAATCTATTTTTTAACATTACCCCTACAATTCATTCTGTTTACTACGGCAATGTTTTGATAGGTAAGTAGTAATTTATTCTACGTAAAATTTGCCAAAGGCCAAAATAATATTATGAGGACACCTTGCGAGCATTATATTTTAGGCAGCTGTACCAAACCGTGTTTTAAATACTTAACGTTTAAAAATTATTTTGATTTTTCTTTTCAATGTATCTAACATATTAATATTTTAAATAAAATCAATTTTCACCAACTTCAAAAGTTAAATCTTTGTTATTAAAATACAAAAATCTTTAAAGTAAATAAAAACAAAACTATAGAAATAACAAAATCGAAATCTTAAAACGGGTTCTGACGTAATATTACCTACCTATCAGTATGAAATACAAGGCCGCCATCTTGCCGCGTCAACCAATCACAGAGTGTTCTGCCCTAAAAACCAATATGGCGGACAGGTAGTTGCCTATAGCGAAAGGCCATTCTGTATTATAAGAACGCCGTGAATGGTTAGTTCTCTGTAACTCAGATAAATTATTATATTATGCTGCAATCAGTTATAATTTCTGGTTACAAGTATTTACGACTTTAAAATTGTTTGATTGATTACCTATGGCTTAATAACCCCAAGTTCATAAATCTTATTGTTTTAAATTACTTACTCCACTCAAATTATAAATAAAAACCGTGCAAATAGATAATAAATATAAATCACTTTTTAACATTTAACATCAGTATTAGCGTGTTTTACGACGTTTGGTGAGATAGCCTTTGTAACTGACCTAGGTACAAGCACATAATAAAACTTTATGGATTTTCTAATAAACACACTGAACTATAATTTACAAACAAAATATTATACAATCCGAAGATAACAACCCCTGGTAATTTACGGTCAAGTACGCACACGTTGATAAAGACCGACTGAAATATGAGAGCAGATGTTCGGGGTGAATGAACGAGGAACGATGCGCTTGCGTCGCGCGACCCGCACCGACGATTTATTTATTAAATAAATGTGTCCACGTTAACCTGCCGATTTATACACAAATAGTCTTAATTACTTTATGACACAGTTTGACAATGTATTAATGGTTTTATCTGGCTATCTTTAACGCCATAAAAGATACAAATTGCACATCAAAGTTACAACTTGATAACAATCTTTATTCTCACTGCATAAGTGCGTTTTAATTGTGAACAATGTGTTTTAGTAATTGCTAGTGTTTACTACTGCTGTATCATATGACGCAAAGCCTTTTTCTATCACATGTTTGCTGGCAGGTGCATTCATGTGCAAGAATAACCTTTTTTTTACAAACAACTTTGGAAAAATACACTTTTATGTAACACTAAAACGAATTAAATTATTACTTTTAATTTAGCTTTTTGTAAAATTACTTGAACATGCCAGTAAAACTATATTTTTTTAAATTAAAAACGGTTTGTAGATATACCTACTGTTTAAATCTTTATAATAAAAAGCTTGTAAAAAACAGTAATTAACTGAAACATCTCACTTTTTAAAAAAAGAACATTATTTTTCCCTCTGAACATCATTTCGTTGCGATAATAGATACGTATAGTAGATACAAGGAGGGCAGAGGAGGTGATTTAAGAAAATTACATTATAAAAAGAGAAGAATAGAAACCGGAGGGGCTTCGTCGAGCGGCGTCGCTCCAAAGACATTATTATAAAAATGGTAGCAATTTAAATTCAAATATAAAGACGGTCTGCAGAAGCCGGAGCGCAGATTTACTATTTTACAGATGGGACAAAATACTAGTTTATTTTACAGATATATCATAGTTCAAAGACCTAGTACTATCCTAGTGTGGGATTTAGATTAAATTGACTATCGAATGTATTACTAACTTAGCATCTTCAATAAAGAATCAGTTTGAAGCAAAATTACTTTGTGCAAATTTCAGCAAGAAATGAAACTGGTGCGATGGGTAAATCGTAATTGGATTCAAAACCTGTCAATGCCATAAATCGTCTATTTCAGTAATAAAACCAACAGTTTTTTTTTAACACGGCCATAGAACTAACTTTGCAGTTAAATCAGCATCTTAGCTCAGTTATTCACAGTCAAAAAAGCAAATTTTTACTTGCTTGTCAATGCCCCATAAATCCCGTAGGTATCAAAAACTACTAAGTTTCACTTGAACCAAACTAATCTATATAAATACCTTTGTACTAGCTTTTACTGCTACTTTTCTTAAATTGGAAAAGCTGAGACGGATCAAATCCTGTCGAAATGGCAACTTTGCCAATAAAAACTTTCTTTGTTACCCAGATAGTATCGACTAAACTCTTTCATTCGTTCTAACGTTCTTCTATTCGAAGGGAACACTACACATACTTAGGTACCTATACTTTCCTACCCATAGGGCTTGAATGACTTTTGGGCAATGTTACCCCACTGACTCAAGGCAGAAGGGCCTGTGGGATTGTTTCCAGGGGTTATTAAAAACTTTTTAAATCTTTGAGATAAGAAAGCTTTTTATGTTTTAAGAATAAGGGTGCTATCAAAGTGATAAGATTCTAAATGTGCCCTAAATTGCAATGTTTTACAAGTCATTTTTGTTTAATCGTTTGTAATTTTAATTGAAGTCTTTGGTAAGTAATATCAGTTCTAAAATGGTATATAAACCGGTTCCAAATATGATTGTATTGTTTATTATAACATTCAGATAATAAATAAGACTATAAGTAAGTGTTTAATACCTATCTATCACTGCTACAATAGATTTAGAGTACAATCATCATTTAACAAAATCAAATAAAACACAAATATAACCAAGATCTTAATTTGAATTTCAAACTGAGAATATCAAACAAATTCCTCGGCTCTTAGCAGCCAGCAATTACAAAATATTCTCGAGAGATTCCAATTAAAACGTTTCATCCGCAAAATTCCGCAGGGTCGGAAACTTCTAAGATTCCTCCCACCACTCCCCCCGTGGGAGGGTAATTGCTCCTCACATTCCCCGGATATCTTACAGGCGAGAGTTCTTGTTCCCGGGCGGAATGTCACTACGTTACCAACCCTGAAGTAACAATTATTACTCAAGGCAGTCGCCCACTAAAGCGTAACGTGTAAACTTCTAGTCACTCATATATTTATGACCCTTTATTCAAGTAGAAATTAATAGTTATTCAGTGAATATAGAATATTTCAGACAGCTTTATTGTAGGACGCTCCAGTGAGTTGTAGGTCTAATTATACAGGAGCAATTATTATTATAATAAATTTAATATGTGTCTGCTAATTATAGGATAAATTTATGCAATTAAGTAATTAATACTTCTTGTAACGTTAGCAGTTTAGCACCTCGACAAAGATTAATGTAATTTTATGCAAATTTTCCTACGACGAGTGTATTATCTCACACTTATCACGTCACTATATTTGATTGGGTAACTCGTTACTTTTATATGACCACTTCCAAAAGTTACAAAGTCCCTTGCTTATCTGCCAGGTATTTATAAATATTCTCCAAAGTAAACTGGCCGATTATGGATAATTAAGATAAGTAGAGGTGCATTAGAGGGAAAGCGAGGGAACTTTTTCTCATAATTCCCTCTGAGTCAGTCGGCACACGCACCGCCGATATTTATAAATAATAACATAAAACAATATAGCACTGGCTCTTAAGAGTTCGCTACATAAAGCTCGCCCCGAGAATAAATGGATTACTTGTGTCCGTGGCGCGCCATCTAGCGGGGGGCGCGCGAACTGTATGAGTTATTGTTATTGCATGGATATCCCCGCTTCCGAACATGTTTTCACTTACACCCCTCTTGTAGAAGTCGTAAAAATCTGGCCCAAAATATTTTATTAAATTGATTGTGTTTTCAAAACATGTTCACCGCAAAATATTCTGAGACACAACATGGCATTTATCCAGACTGCTTCGTAGACTACGCGTTGAGATTTCTAAATTCCTCTTTAAGTTTTTTATTCTTGACATTATCCGAGATAGAAATTCTTTGAAACAAGGAGTCTGAGTCAAAACTTTGCTCAGTAAATAGAATACTGTTAAAGAAAATTCCTGAAAAGGAAAAATCTCAGCTCTTTTGAGACTACCAACATTTTTAACCAGGTGACGACTTGAGGGTTTACCTACATGTCAAAACAGAGGGGCCTGCCAGGGTTGCGGGTTGTTCGAAAGAGATACCACGGCACCGGAACAGAAAGGGCAGTAGCAGAAACATTGGTGGGTTTTAGTCAGTACAAGTATGACACTCCCCCCTGCTCCGCCCAGAGCAGGGGAAGTCATTTGAAGATTTCCAATCCGCAATAAAAAAATGGTTAGGATGAATAGTCTGATAATTTCCTTACAAAAAAAGTGTTTATTAGTTACCTACAAGAAGTCAAGGTGGAGTAAGTACACAAGAGAGACATATAGTGCTGGTAAACGATAGCCGAGACTTATTAGCGGTAACGAGGCCATAAAGATGGCGTTCGTTAGCCCGCGGACAAACGGACACATAACTTACCAGCCGCAGTGGAACACCCGCGTTGTGGACTACCGGCTACCACCCGTAGCCCTGTTCTTTTTAATTAACTACACTTGTTTTAAAAGGAGTAGTAGGGAGATACCACATACGAAATTGTTCAAGCGATTTAAATTATTTTTTGACTAATGAGGAGATCTGATTTTTGGAGGGTTGTTCCCAATTAACTATTTACAATGAGATTAAAGCAATTGAAGTCCTGAATATGAGCATGAAGGCATTGATTAATCTGTCTGCCAGTGAACAGTTGACCGGTCCCACTCAATAATCTATATCAACTGCGCAGGATCAGAACATAGTAACAAAAATGTCAGAAGAAAAACATGAAATAAATAAGTTTCAGATTGCATTTAATATAAAAAGTAGTGGACCTATTTCTATGCTTATTTGGACACAATAGAAAATACTGATGGCATGCCACCGTCACCGCTGATGTGTAAAGATATAATATCAATTCTATTATCAGAAAATAATGAAGATAACAGTATAAGATTGAAGTCAAAATAGCCTTATCGTTATTGATAAAATAAGGGGCCGCTCCTTGGGTAGGGAGTTACAGGTAGATAAGGTTGGACTTAAGGCAAAACGGGGAAGGGAAACTAATTTGACTAAATTGGCGTCTGGTCTATTTTGTAGATAGGTTAAATTAACGGAATCGAATGAGCATTCCTTGGAGAGATGTAAGGGAAATTTTAATGTTGAATGTTATTGAAATGAGTTGACATGAATTTAGAAAATGATACAATAAAATTAAATAATGACTTATAAGACACGTCTCATTAATGTAACATGTAATAAGTGCTATTGCATCTAAGTAATCTATGTTTAATGTAAATGCATTTATATTTAACAAATGGAAGAGAAAAAAGATTATCAGAGATATTTCTTAGCCTTTACAAGCTGCAATGGCTATCAATGCAACGACTTTCAACAGAGTTGGCATTCATTGGTTTATTCAATACCTACATCTATGACGTTTACATCATCATAAATGTCACCCATCTACCGATGCTTTTGTTTGATAAATTATTTTTAATACATACCTACACATTTCCTTTTCAACAGATTTTAAATAAATTATAGTTTTAATACCTATGTTGCTATTCAGAACAATGTCTAAGATAAGAGCAGACATGGCAAGTTTATTGTTAACATTACTTTATATTTACAAGTGGATACTGAGTAGATTTGCATGTTCAATCGAATCACGAACAACTCTTGACGCATTCTTTAACCGTGACACAACCTCGACTCCCAGCTTCACAAAAAACCAACGATACCGTTTTAAACACTTAGGTACCCATCTAGTTTTATATTCAACAAAGTAATGAACGTTTTACTCGAAAACGATAATAGAGAACTTATTATAATGAGAAAGAATATCAGCGTTTAACATTAAAATAATCCGTGCATAATCTCTTAAGATAATTATCTGCGGTAAATTAAGTTGCATACTAAGATCATTAAAACGTTGACCAGTCGGAGCTTTTTGAGACAAAATATAACATAAAGACCACACACCACGTGGAATTCAGTGTCGGGCTCTTAGATTTATAATTTAATTTGTATGTCATACCTACCTGCTTTAAACAAGTTTTGAATGAAACACTCTGTATTCCGCTTCTGATTGTGACTAAGACACATATTTATTGAACCAAAAAAATAAAAAGAATGGGTTAGAAATAATGGTCGTCTCTAAGAAATCAGATAAAGTTTTGAATCAAACCGCTTATTGATTCAAAGAGGAACAGAGAGATTGGCGGTATTAATGGTTTTCTAATTTAATATCCGTCATGTAATCTAATCCAGAGACAGTTTTTAATTAGTTACAAGGAGAATTCTGACAAACAACGTACCTAGTCGCGTTTCTCCGTCGCCATCTGTGTTTGCCCGACGAGATTTGTTTGGCGCGACGCCAAACAACGCGCGTGCGTTTACACCCTGTGTTTACATCAAAATTAATTTTTAGAACTAAAACAAAACACGATTTCCACATTTTTCGTACACAACACCACTTTATCGTCTAAAATCTGGAACTATACTGACTGGTGCAAGTCAGCTTTCTCTTTACTCGCGAAAAAAACTAATTTGAATTTTAATAGAAAATTGGGTCAACTCGCCTTTCTAGGAATTGAATGCGCCCGCGCTTGCTTTGTCTTTATGTAGATGCAAGTGTGTCTCAACATAAACAGTTTTTTTATAAGAATTTTAATAGGATCCTGACAAAACAAGATGTCGTTTTTTTGGTTGTAGAATTTCACGTGACATGTCGAAATGACTAGACACCAAGAATAACATAAAGATATACGTTGTAAATATCTACGTATTGTACAATTTAAAGTTACTTTAGAAATAATTTTACAAAACGCTCTTATGATAGAAGTGATTAACTTAATAAACCTTTTCCAAATGTAGAGTTGAGTCTAAGCTGCTTGTGTCTTTTAATACTTTTTAATCATGAATAATGCGCACTCAAATTTAATTTAATTACACTATGATAATAATTCAAACAAACATTTTATGAAAATGTGAAAAACCATATCGTTTTTAACATAAAAACCTGAGAAAAATAGTCACCTTTTAAGCTCTACCTTTGTTATTGAGTTTAGCGCCCTCTAGTAAAAATGTAGGGAACTTTTAGAAGCTTTTAGAGCACTTAACGTCACCTTAATATGACAGAATCTACCATTTTAGTAACCTGTGTTGGAATATTATACCTAGACATGCATGCAGTTATAAACTTATGACATATAGAATATTTAATATTATATTAATATAATTCTAATCTCGTATAAGCTTTTACACGAAATATAACTTTTTTTTAGCGGATTTATTTAACATTGAACTTGAGATAACATCTACAGGTTTATTAATAATAGGTATCGCTAGTAAAAGTTCTTACTTTAAATGAAATTTCTATAACACATAAGTGTTACTGACTTCTGCAAAGTTGCTACCTAGTTCAATGGGTAAGATTTTTTCAATGCTTTAAAAAAAATAACTTCTGAAAACATATGAATTGATTATGCAAGAGGTAGTTTTAAAACAGTACCAGTAAAGTAGATACGTAAGGTAAATAAGCTAAGTGGAAAACAATTACCTGCGAAAATAAAGGACAAGTCAACCGACAAAAATAAAAATTATTACCTACGACTATCTTTTGTCATCAATTTCAATCATAACACTAAATTCATTATGCTCATTTTATGTTTTTATTACTTTATACTATAAATTCAAAGCCGAAAAAGCTCTAAACAGCTCTACATTTCTTGCTCTCTTTCATTTTGAGAACAGCGCCATCTCACAGATATTAGATGAATTGAGTCTTCTTATAGTAGAGATGAAAAACATTTTTATGGTTCCCATTATATATTTTTTTTACTCGATTTAACTAAAGTTGATATAGGTAATAAATTAACTTTGTAGAATATATACAGTTTTACTATTAAAAACGATGAAATAAAATAACAACAAAATATTAAAAAAAAAACTTTTCAACGCTGTCAGCCGGTAAAGCACCCAAAAGACTGATTTTGATTTGGCTTAATATATTTTAGAAATTAACATATTTTTGATTTTACATACTTAATATTATTAAATCATTCATGTCTTTTGTTCTAGACCTCCTACCTTTTAATTATTAGATAAGTACTGTGTTTTAGAACAGCAGGCTTGATATTCAAAGAGATGAAACAGATAAAGTTCGTATATCATCAGATTACCAAAAAATATATATATATATTTTGTAACATTAGAGCATGCTTATCTATTTAACGAAAGTGGCAAAATTACTATCACGAAATCTGATTAACTATAATCTAATTACAAATATAAAGAATCTTATAAGAAGCACTGTAAAGAAAGGTTGAAAACATCTGATCTGGGCCCTCCCAATCGGCAATACAATCAAACTCACACACCGACATTCTTTGTATGTGTGCTTAAGAATTTCAGCTGCAGGGCCATTGCCATGCCTTGCTATCGACGCCATTTTACTTTATTTGTTGTCTCTTTTCCTCACCCGAGATACGTCCAAAGAGTAATGAGAAAAAAATCGGGTCGTTCTATCTCTTTCGCACAGCGACGGGAGAGTTGGGTGATCGCAGCGTGAGTTCTTTCGATTCGAGAAGGGGAATGAAAAATTAAAAAGAAAGAAGTATGGCGATACCGTTCGATGCGCGGTAGGACGGTATATAGCCGGCGGACATTTTTGAGATACTTCGAAGATGGCGGAAACTAAAAAATGAGGTTTACGATATTGGATATTTTTCTCTTGAATTCTGGTATCAGATTTGGTTCTTTATTTTTTAAAGCTGATTGGAATATTTTATTTGGTTTTTATTCTTTGATGTTGTTGGTCCTTCGCCTTTTTATGTGCAAGATGATACATTGAGCTCCAAGACAGGTTGATATAGGTAAATATTTCGTTTAAAATTTTAATTCTGATGCACAGTACACAAGTTTATTTTTTCCCAGTTAATTTCTAGGCAATCCCGTAATACGGATCAAATTCAATGACAGTCGCAACCATAAATGCTTACGTGTTATTTTTTTAATAAAAACTCACCTACCTTTTTGGCAACGTGCAAATAATCACGCAGGCTTTGCTACTTCATACCATTTTGATGAGATCTGTAAAAAGAAAAAAAGCTATTGTAGTAACAGTAAAGCCTACTTTTTTCTGTTTTATTTTATTACCATCAATATCTAATACAATAACATTTTTGCTTTAAAAAGATAGATAAATAAAACTTTCGTTATATATTTCCTAACAGACTCAAACTAATTTATATACCCAATCAATCTTATTTACAACAAACAGTGGCGGACACAAATACCTTTCTTAGTTGCTCAGCAGTTGGTTACTTAAAGCGCTTCACAACGGCCACTCATAAATTAACTGCGTACGTAGGTATAGTGCAGTAACATCGATTATTTACAGCCACATATCTACCTCTGAGATAATCTTTACTAAGTGCACGTTTTACTGGCCGGCCCAGAGCGGTTCGCCACTTCACTTTATGGTAAGTTAAGCAAATATTAATGGCGGTGAATTTATGACACTCTAAACTAAAGGTGCCGTGATCTCGCTGTCTCTTTTGCTGGCGACTGTACTTTGTTAGTTGTCTAAACATAGCGTGTATAAAGCTTTTATGCCGCGGTTGTGATTAAACGTAGTACATTTTAGTCATAGTTGGTGAGCAAAAAAAAACTCAACATTTCGTTTTTTTCGTCTTGAATATTTAGAAACCAAGAGCATAAATGTGCAAATAATAATACAAAGGTAAGTTCTGCTTTATCTTAGTGCATACATATAATATTTATTTCAGTGAACTGTTTTTTTTTTTGCAAACTTGACAAGAAATGCCTGTAACACAAAATTGTAGTTCTCCGCAGTGCAAGTAAGTAATGGAAAACATCGTTGTGAAAATTCTAACATACTATGAATGCTTCAAATCATGTGCTTAGGAAGAACGGGAATGTTCAATGTATCGCCATCCGATAAATAAAAGATTAAATTATCTACAAATTAGCTTCAATATCGAAGACGTGTAATTATTACTCAAAAGCTAGAAAAACTTTCACAAAAGATCTAGAAAGTTAGCCCTTTCGACCACTGCAATAATGAAACCAATATATGTGTAGACTTTGGGTAAGTTTTCTATTTGTACATAAGAATGTGTATCCGTTCAAGAAGTTTAACTATCTATCGGAACCTATTTAGCATAGAGCATTTGCAGAGAAAAGCTAGCAGTTACAATAAGAATTATAGCCTCAAATAAAAAAAATATTTACTACGGTAGACTGCAAAGGCCGCTGGAGGCGAAACTCAGTGGAGTCGCGTCCTCCGCGACGACTATCGCGTGATTGATACGCAATAAAGTGAATTTATTACGAGACCGCTATAAACGCACGCCCGAATGGCTAATCATCTATTAATCGCAATTTAACGCATCAACACTGTCAAATAATACTTGAAAGAACAAGCGATAAAAGTTTATTGCGCACTCGTGACGAAACGCTGTGCGCTATGGTGTGGTGTCGCGCGTTCTCGCCGGTCTCCGGCCGGTCGCCGGCGCGGGCGTGTGAGCCGCTAGCGACGAATAGGCGCCGCCTTAATTTGCTCCAATCGCGGCCGTGTAAGGCGACACTATAAAAAATGCATAAAACCACACGGAAGGACTCACAATGCTCCATAACCTACCGCAAAAGTTTGACATTACAACAGCGCGATTGTTTCTTTGTTTATCGTATAAAATTTATAGGTGCCGCTTACCGTTTACGAGAGCACGGCTATGGCCGTTGAACTTTGAATCGCTTGATTACGGTTTTTTAATGGTTGAGTGCGAATATTCGTTAATATTTCATTGTTGGTTGACGCATTGTATTCGAGGGCCTCGGGCGTGCGTGCTTGCCTAATGTAATCTACACCAGCTTGCGAGCCATGCGACCTACGTGGCCCCGAGCGCTCGGTTGCTCATACCCCGGTCACATATAAAATGATTGTGAAATTCTTTCACTAATGGGCTTTGACAGGGAATGAAATTTCTCAAACCTAACCATTTATTATGAGAAATCGATTGTCAGCTACCTACATACCTAGGTACGTGTGTTATGTTAGAACAAGAAAAATCTTACGGATAATGACAATTTTCTTACGTGACCGAATTTATTTCCCTGTAGCCGCTCACAGCTATAAAACTAATGGCTGGAATAACGCACCGACGTACGTTTATTCTGTGAACTCGGCAGAAAACAGCTTCAAAGGTTTTTAGTACGTAGCTAGGAAAATGAGACCGAGGTTGGCTCGCGTTCCATATTTTTAACATGTCCTACTATCAAAATTGCAAGCTCTGTTGACACCATGTGTTTTATTATTTAGATGTGACTGCTCATGACCTCTATCTTGTCTCGATAAAAGAGATAAGGTTGACGAAGGGACGAAGTTACCCAGAAGAAGCCTTTTAAATTGTGATTCAAATACCTAGATGCGAGTTATATTACGAACTCGGTTACACCAAGGCAGGCTTCGAATTCCGTGGCTGTGCGTTTAATAAAAGATGTAGCAAAGCGTCGTATGTTAATATGTTTTATAGTACCTACCCGCAGTACGTGTGGCTCCCAATGAAAGATCGGAGATGGAAAAAGAAGCACGTGATGAAGTCCTAGTTTTAATGTAAAATAAATATTTCTCATCTCGAAAATGAACTCTGGTGATAGTGTGGTACTTGAAAAGAAAAGCAGGTCCAGGGCGGTTTACACTAAGCCCTGAAAACTGATGGTTGAATGTATGATTAAAATAAAAATAATGCATGGTTTTCTGGTTCAAACTATTTATGTAGTGGTCTGCATAAAATGTTTTAAAGTGTACTTGTTTATCTAAAGTGATTATAAAACAAGTACAAACTTGTCAATATCTATATAGGAGTATTGTCAGTTTTGTAGGTACTCTCTCTTAAAGTTTACAGCCAATGTATTTTCTCCCAACCATAAATACGTACAGATACGTATATTACGACTATTAGATACGTAATATCGTTCCATTCAAAGGCGCTGGTTGTATCGCGATCGCCCAAACACCGGTTGTTTGGTGATGTTGTAAATCAAATCATCAATTATCGACAAGCGTTTACACTCGTGACGCCGCCGTGTAAACAATCTGGACATTAAAACTGCTGCTACCTACATTTTACGACTATTCAATTTGGGGGAAAATCGATTTTATTCGCTTGCTTTTCAATCGATTTACGGGTAAAGTCGCTCGAATATTACGGAGTTAGTGTTTGGAATTAGATTTTTTTACCGTAGCGAGGAAGTGGTTGGCGGATACTGTTGAACACGGAAGAGATGCACGCGGTAAACAAGGCTGTTGTAAACCGACGTTTATTTACTTAAGGCTACACTATACGTCAATATGGAGACGTAATTAGAGTTGGAAGGAAAGGGTTGAGACTCCTAACGATAAGAAAACGAATTTCATCACTCACCTCGCATTCATTTTATAACAAAACAGTCTTCTAGACAGTAACTAAAATAATTATTTTACACAATTTCAACTACACTTTTCACTAATTAAAATCCATTTAGAATGGGCGCACCAGCAGATATAAAATCACTCTTCATTCCGAGTGCGTCCATCGGAGTCATCAACTCGACTGACTATGTACGGGCTAACAATTGTATCACATATTTATGCCACTAACAAAACACTAACAAATTGATATGTTTATCTACAAAGGACTATAAATTCATTCAGGTCGGCCCACCCTTTAGCGAGGGGATCCACCCTTGATATTTAAAAAAAATTGCAAAATATTACATAAAAAATAAAAAAGGCCGGCAGTCCCCTATGATGTCCCCGCTATCTGTGAGATAGATATAATTTTGGCTTACGCATAGTTCCGGGGAAATGGTCTGTGATGCTTCTTTTGAGATTTAAATTTGTTTCATGCATTATTCATTCCACATAAAACTAAACATCCTGTATTATATTTTGAAGGGCAGTATAGCTGCTTCTTGCTTTCAGTATAATTATTTTATCTAGCACATTAGCAGCAGAGCAGCTAGATTTCTAAGATCTACTTAACCGTTTAAAAACCACATGCAAACGAGATTAGATTATAAGCTCTTTACGTTACAGCTTTAGGTACCTATATTACTCAAAGATGACATCAAACTGTAGTAGAGAAGAATAAGACCCAACGTTACATACCCAATTAATTTCCTCCGACATTATTCGTCCCTCAACATTTTCCCTCCACAATTACAATTATAACCCGCACTGGATCACACCGCCACCCTTTCCCATACGATTTGGAATTAACCCTAAAATGAACACCACTGCCATTAAAAAATCAAACTGTGACGGACGAATTATATAGGGGTGTCCTGTGTTTTAATTTAGTATTTCATTTGATGGGAAAAGTTGAAATTGTTCCTGAGTGGTATATAATAATCATGAAATTGATTATCCTCTTGAGAATTGGTGTAAGATATTATTTTGTAACAGCTAGCAACTGTAATCAGAATCTCACATCTAGTAATAAAATTGTAAGGATGGTTCGAAACACTTCATTTGTTTTTGTGTTGCATCGCTTGGTTTTTCAATCAACATTTTATTGTAAAGTGTGTGAGAATTTGCTAGAAGTGTTTTCAGTAAATAAACAATGGCTTTTTATGTTTACGTTTTTACATTTGTTTACTGTAAATCATACTAAATAGACAATTGGACATTTATGTGTTTTGTAACACAAAAAATCTAAAGATAAAAATCCAATAAAACAACACACACTCCGTCAATGAAGTTGCATCATCGCAGCTATTAGCTGTGCAACGATATTCTAAGCAAAGCTAAAATCGAAATCAAATCATTTATTTTCATGTGGGTTACATTTAAATACAGAATGCATCTTGATTTTTACTCAAATATGGCAAAGCCAAATGAAAAGGTTATGTTTTAAAAATGGTTTAGGTATTTAGGTAGGTTTCTATTACATTATCCATCGTAAGCCCTAGATTACTAAACCATTTTTTTCTATTTACTTATGTACATTTCTGAGAAAACAATCACATTTCAACAGCGCCCTCCAGTCAACGCCAAAGGATCCCTCATTAATGTAATATGTACGAAACAAGAGAGGATCGAATATACGGGTTCTATATTTAAATCTGGTTTTTGTTTCCCCAACTAGGCAGAGCGGGCTGGGGGCACTAATTCGGCCCGTTTACGAGGAGCGCCAGATCACCCGCTCCAGATGCCGCTCCCACGCCGCTAGTGTCCCTTCAGACGAACGTGGGATGACGGTGCGACGAACTGTTAGCGCAACACTTGAAGCCAGCCAAACGAGCGTAGGTTTTAGGTATCGTGTTACAGGAAATGAAGATGCGAAGTTGTGTTTAGTGAAATTTCTAAGGTGTTTCTTTGAATCAGAGAAAGTAATCAGTAGAAACCTACGCAAACCTCGTTAAAAAGCGAATAGATAAAAGAATCTCAACGATAAACTCAGGTAGTGAAAAGTTTTACACAAGAGGAAAAGCATTAGGTTTAATTTACTAAAGATTCCTTTATTTATTTCACAATTTTTTAACCTATAACAGCACCTAGAAAAGTTTTTAACTTAACAATGACCAAATTTAAACTACGTCATCACACGAGTACGATTCCTGACCAGTATGAAAGGTCCTTACCCCGTATCGCGTCCTCCTACACCGAACGAGGTTCAAATATTATGGTAGAGGTGAATTTATCGATATTATACTGCCCACTATCCAAATGTTTGGGGACATTCTGATTGGGTTTCAAAATACACCTACCTTTGAATACGCTTATAAGTGGTAAAACTTGTTCAGGTAGGTAGAAAGGGTATCATTTAATTTTGGAGTATCGTTTGAGTTTTGATTTCGAGATAAAAAAGGAAACTTTATTAGAATGCGGCAGAAATATTTAAACCAAAAGATGTAGAATTTTTATAGCAGTATATAACATGGAAAAATTCTGTTATATAATTTAGGTATATAGAAGTTGGATAATAAGCATTGATTGTAATGTTATTCAGGCAAAATGTAACTAAAGTGACGGAGGTATTTATTATGGGTTGCGGGTTTTTCGAAAGAGATACCGCGGCCCTGGAACCTAAAGGCAAAAGCAAAACAAGAAACATGGGTGAGTGTCAGAATTGTATTGATATACAAGTCTGACACTCCCTTTACTAAACTAATTTCCCATTATCTCCTAATTCCTTTATTTGATGATTTTCCATTCGCAAAAAAATAAAAAGGAGGTACTTATTTATAAAATACCCTCATGTTGCAGCAAAAGGGTAAATTATATGATAACTGTTAAATAATGATGGTTATATATTTAAAAAGAGAACTGTTTAACAAATCATATATTAATTAAGAAAGCAGATGAAACACTCAAAAATAAAAACGTGATAACCCAAACAAACACGGAACGACCTCGTAGATACGTAATTGGTAATAACTGTAATATTTATTGCAATAATAACACAGATTATTAGATTTCACTACTGCTGCAATCGTAACTAGTCATAGTGAAAGCCAATGAAACTTTAACGTTGAATTAAATAACGTTGTAAACTAGGCACGCGTCAAGCAAATCATAAGCCATACTGGCTATACGTTATAAATCTCAACTTTTTATGTACCATTAAAGCGATTTTATTAGTTATTAACACGTGTTAAACGGTTAAAAGACTAAAACATTTGTAGAAAAGTCTGGTCATTAACATTTTGTATGATATAGTTGGACGAATGGGCGCCTACCGTTTCAACTCACTAATTATAATTGGTATGACGATGGTAAAAATAATCTCTGGTTATAAATATCGGGATTAGAATGTGGTTGATGCATCTTACTGTCGTCCCGGATTAAAACCGAAGTGAGATGTAGTAAAGTAAATAAGTCCTACATAAATGGCTTTGAATTTTTTATAGTTCTAAAATTACTCTTGACATGAGTGAGGCTTATGACTGTGTATTTACAACCATTTTGGAAAATTTCTCAAACTATCTACCACTGCCCACCTGTGTTAATCAAGATTTTATTTTACAAAACGCATTCTTTCGGAATTCTATAATAATCATCGTTTGTACCTAAATAAATCATAAATGTCCTATCGATCTGTCCACAATATAAAATTCGTCCCAAAACTTCCAGATCATTTCTTAATCACATCCCTTATAATCGTTATGTTGTAAAAATAAAACTAGCAACTAAAACATTTACAAGCGTTACTTAACACGATAATATCAAATTAACATTATTAACCGGCATAAATCAATTATTCGTCTCAAACAGTCATCGACTTTTAAATCGTAATAAAATGTACAAACGGCAGTCAATTTATTTATTGCCTTAAAGTTGTAAAACGATATTACACGCCATAATGACGTGTGTTATTGGCATTTATTTCAACCATTTTACCATCAATGACCACTTATTCAAAGTTTATGTTTATTGTTTAATTAAAAACAAATTAGTTACACATAAACAAACGTTAAGATCACAAGCTCTGAGCCTAGCTTTGGTTCAGCGTTTGCGCACTCTAACTAAAACCTACCGACTGAAATATTTCAAGGTATTCTCACGGAACAAATTTTTCTCACGAATGAACTGAACGTTAACGCTTGGCAGTGCCTTTATCACCGTATATACCGGCCGTTACATAAACGAGTGAAGTTCACAAGGACTCAGTCGACATAACGCAACATTGTTGTCCAGTGCACATGCGCCGGACCTTATAAAATTTGCGCCTGATTTATTTATTACTCGCACAAAATGTCAACAATGCAACGTTAAAAGTGAAACTAAAAAGTATTGTACAAGAAAGGGTGTCCGAGTATTGTGCGCGCACCCTGTTATGTAAATCAGTTCGCTGAAACCGAAAGTGTAACTATAGACTGACAAAGGGCTGTCTTGCGTAACCTTTACATAAATTACCGATACGCATTTGGCAAATTACTTACGCCTTTATATGAGGACCCGAAAAACCAGACAAAACCAGTCCGACATCAGCAAAAAATACCCAAATTATCGACTGCATTATCTTTCCCTAGAGTCGTTAAACTCGAAAGGGTGGAATTTGCATAATATTGAAGTAACTCTTTCTGGAGAAATATTTTGGCTTTTGTGGTAAACTTTACTTTCGTTTTTGGCTCGAAAATGTATTTAATAACGTATAGTTAGAGGTTGGCATTCGTAAGAATAGGTTTGGTGCGTGATTTCCAATAATTTAGATAGCGTTTTAGTGCGTAGATACGGCAATGTTGTTAGCGTTAAAAGTTTTCATGAAGAGCGATCGTGTCGTACATATTTCGATAAGTCCGTTACCGGTGCTCGTGATTTATATTCAGGTGTGTTCGTGTCACCGGATAGTTAAGTTTTTACTATCACGATAGAGGTCTGGTTGAGTGAAGTCGACGATTTGTTTATCGGTAACGGCGATGCGACGACAGGCGGCGTCGCGGTATCAAACCTGTATGTACCTCCGATCTCTTTATGTGTAAGTGTTAAGTTTAGTGCCCTATTTATAGCTTTTTGGTTGTATCAAGCTAGTGGTGTCGAAGTGGGTAGGTGTGTTTAGAAACCCGTAAGCCATGCGTGAGAAAATGTTTGTAGTTATTTATTTTTATTGGGCGCGTAAGTGAAGGAAAACTGGTTTAGAATCAAGAAAATAAATAAACATCAAATTTATTCAGAGAATATGAATTACTTTCGTGTACTGGGCGTGAATTTAAGTTTATTTTATGTTCGTATTAAATTTTAAAACATTAATTTACATAGCCATTTAACTTGCTAAAGAATATCATGCTAAGGTTCTTCAATTTCCCATAATACCTATATCAGGAGAGAGTGTCAGACTTGTAATGACTAAAGCCGAACCATGTTTTTCTAGTCCACCTTATGTTCCGGGGCCGCGGTATCTCTTTCCAACAACCTGCAACCCCGGCTGGCGGTGGCCTTGGCAGGCCCTTCTGCTGAAAAGATGGATTGTCCAATATGATATCCCGCCCTTTTCTCCATACAAACTTTGCTACTCGGTTTTCTTAGTGAGTCCGTCCTGAAAGGATTCCCCAAACAAAATTTGATATTCCTTAATATCCCGAATTCGTGATGAGTGAGTCAGTGATTTTCTCTTTTATATGTAAGTAGAGTTCTAGAGTTTCTATAGGTATACGCAGTTAAGATGGAATCGGATAACTTCAATAGTAACAGAACCTTTCTATTTTGTTTCTGAGACTAAACATTAAAGTCAATGAAATTATCATTTCATTTCACATCAACAACAAACATTTTCAAGATGCATTGCACGCTGAAGTTAGTTGATCAAAATTACGTTATGTTGATAAAAAATAAAGTCAAAAACAATGAAGTAGCAATAGCAGTTTTATTAAATACCAATCAATATTGAAAGTACCTATGTATTTTTGGTTAATAAATTAATGAGAGTATTTTACTTAAATAAACTCATCAAAAAATTTTGTGTTGACGCAAGTATTATTTTTAGCTACTTTCCTTAGTTATTAGAAAAATATTGAGAAACATTTTCCGGAAAAATCAGAGGTAGGTTTACACATCGACACGCCCATTTCAAACATAATAAATAGCCAACATTTGTTTCCTCCCAACTAAACGATAACAAATGCAAAACAGAGCCACACTTTACTTTCTTACAACTATATTCTGAAGCCTGGAATTGTCACCGCAACACGAGCGTCTCAATCCAAGATGGCGGCAGAAACCGCACGCAGTCATTCATCAGGGGAATTGTCATAAAATAGAATTACTGGACGGATCACAGGCTCATGATTACTATGAATCATCATAAATCAATCCCTCAGTGGCCCGCACCATCTAATTGCTAGATCTTGTAATAAATCAAACTTTTCGGAACTTTGGGAGTGCGGGCACAATTTTTTTATCGGTTGACGGTTCTGGTCGTCGTAAACCATGGCTGAAACTTTCTGACGGATTATCGACGCGGTTCTTAAAGATATTTGGTCTACTACTGTAACGTGATATTCGCCTATTTTCGGTTACTGTAATAATAAATGACTTTGGGCTTTAGTATTTTAAAAATTGGAAAAGATCTTGGTCGGCTCTCAGTAAACTTTACCTAGAACGACTGTGATATGGACCTCCTTAAATTAATGCAGTTGTTGACAGTTGTTAAGTTTCAAATATAGTTAGATTTTTAGCACCAAACGTGCTATCGCAAATATAGAGGCGTTTATCATGAAAAGAAGGACAAGACATCTACATATAGTTTAGTCGTTTGTGTCATGGAGGCCAAATGGAAATTACTTGGTGTTACATAAGTTCTCATACATCATATATCAATTCGATATGTACCTACTCTAATGAATTATTGGATAGGTTTCCTTTTAGTTTTTTTTTAAGATTCATATACCTACAACGTAGATAAGCAGTTACTTAAACCCCATCATACGTTTCAAAATTACCAAAGACATAATAAACGCAAGAACAAAACCTACAAATCCAAACCTCCCAACAAACCAAAAGATTTTAATTTAACGCTTGATTACATTTCATTACGGGACACATTGTGTTATAACACGTAGTTCGTAGGTACGCTCGCTATCAATCCAATTTCGTTGTTTAATTACTGTAACCATTCTACTAAACAAACACTTGTACAACCGAGGTTGGTGGGGAGTTAGTACCTACCTTCATACCTATAGTTTGACTACATTCAAAGTTTCATCTTTTATCTTCGGAAGAACCGAAAATTGGCGAACAATATGCGATTTTCGACTAATAGAAATTGAAGTTATATTTAGGACTAAATTGTTATGGTTTGTTGATATATTAATTCACCATTTCATAATATTTGACCTGTCATATTTGGTTGGTGTTTTTTTTCGAACAATAACGATGGAACTTATGAAAGTGGTCAAACTATACCAACATGGCGTCAGCTACGTGGTTGCGTGGTTATATTTTCACACCTACAAACTCATCGTGGAGTTAATCCAACGTAATTGACTCTCGCTGAGAAAGCTATAAATGGTTATTGACTGTGCCAATAAACCCCTCACAATTAATACCTCGCCGAGTACTCGTATAAATCTCTATCTATAGTAAAAATCCACCTCTGCTGTAATGGACACCGTTTCCGCCAAGAAAAGTTATTTCGTAGAACTAATTGTATGTCTTTTCATGCTATCGTAGTGTCGATTGCTCACCGAATAGTTTGAAGTGGTGTATTTCATATTAGTCATCAACGGATTGAGTACCGCTTTTGTTATATAGGTTCCGATTTAAATAGATTGTTGTAAACCCAATAAAATCGACAATTACGGTAATTGTATATTTTAGTGATCTAGTAATTTCAAGACGCATTTAGAAACGTAATTAAAACTGTTCTATTAATAAAGAAGGTGATGCGAGATTCTAGTGACCTTTTTACTTCAGAAAACAAGATACGAAACCAATCACTTTACACCGAGCCCTACAACAATTCGTACTTAAGTTGATCGATTTCAGTTTCGTAAATCAGTTTAGAAACTCTCCCTCATATTCCTGATAAACTTAAGGAATTTCAGTGCCAAGAATTTGACTTATGTTTTACATCAAATTTCCTCAGTTTTATCGTAAAATATCCCGCAAATCCGACTAGTTTTCAGGAGGTTGCTACCGACTTTTCCAATTTAATTTCAATTCGCGTTTTTTCTCCAACAAATATTTTCCGAGGCATCTCTAAAAGATTCAGAGACATAATTCAGGGGAGGCCATTATCTTTCCAAGTTACGGATACGGGCGCACTGAACGACAACGCTCTTAGACCGTAAATAAGTCTGGCATTTTGAGAGCCTCGCCTAGCATTTTACGTGCATTGGCAAATACTTACGTACAATGCGACAATAAACCCTATGGAATCCCAAATGCGCTAAATAAAGGTCGCCGGCGATACTAAATTATACTTTACTACTCGTATGAAACGGTCCAATTTTCTGTGTCAGCTTTCAATACGGGCTTGCAACGCTACGCCAGCAATGGCGACTCACGATTCGAAAACAGATTTATGATCGGCACGATAACGGGCTTGCGATAAAAAATTTACCATACTACGGAGCACGTAGGTTCCAGCACACACGACAAAATTAGACCGAAGTAAAAGGCACGTAGGATGTAGCAAATATAAGTTACAGCACAGTCATAATTAATATAACATTACTTGGAATACTTGAAGAAAAATCAAAGAGTAGTAAAGTATTTATTTTAAAACACATCCTAGGGAAAATTTTAGTCAATCATTGAAAATACAGAAACTAAAATATTAAATCCAATAAAGTTTGAAAATTTTAAAAAGGAACCATAAAAAAAATTGTTCCTTTACAGAAATCAATACAACACGAAATGAATTGAAAGAAAATAGTGTTTTAACAAGAAAACCGATTTTTCTTCATCTGGCTTGTGTAATGTGTATTGCGTACCAAAAGTCTTGCGAACTCAGTCCAAACACATCGTGGTAATAAGTATAGAATATACTACTAATAATTTATAGGTATACGATAGAAATATTTTTTCAGTGCTACCTTGCAAACGTGCTTCACGACGGTAAGTCCGTAACTCACGAGCCTTGGTCGTGGCAATTAATATTATGTTACTTGATAGCAAAGCAACTGTCACGATACGTTTCTTTATTATTATAAAGTTAGCTTGTTAGGAATTTGCGTTTACTGATCCTCTTTTTAAAGAAAGACTGACACACTTTTCAAACACAGTTTCAGGGATGTCTATAAAAATACATTTAATTCATTTCATTTAATAGAGAAACCTAAAGCTTTTAGAATTATATCATCAATCAAATACTAACTTTAAGAATTAACCTAATCTACTACGGTACGTAAATTGCATGTCGTTTTTTTTGGTGTGTTAAATTTTCATTTATGCCCTCAGTCTGGGCAGACCAGATGGTCATTTCAGAGTCCAAGCGAATAAACCCCAGAGTTTCAACTACCACAAGTCGGAAAATACTTGTAATACATTCGCTCACCCCCACTAAAACTTTACCTAAATGATTAAGACGTACTGGTTACCTACACAGGTAGAAGGTACATTATTTGAACTCTTAGATACAAACAATACTCAACAAAAACAAAGGTGACGTCCCACTATAACACATAAATCACTGTATCACCGCTATCTACAATTGCTAACACCTACACTCAGGATATAGGCGATAACTAGGAAGACGATCACAACATTCACAACACCAGAAAACCCGACTGGAAACTATAAATACGAGATGAAAGGCCGCCGCAAACACACGAGGTCAGCTGCGCGGGCGCGGATAAAGCGATATTGTTTTCAGCTTAGTCACAAAGCGTAGGTATGGTCGACGGTCGTACGCTATATGTTAAGTAGGCGAATATGTCGAGACGAACAAAGGCGTATATGCACCTGGGATATGCAGTATTTCGTCTACGAGTAGTTACTTCTAACTGTAATTTCGAGGAAATATTGTCCATGTTATGGATGTTTTCAGGCTTGTAATGTGCCAAAACAAAAGAGTAGGTCACAAATATCCTACCTGTGTTAGGTACTGATGATTTGATTTAGTTAGTTGTAACAATTGCATGCCTAGATATGCATGCATACGGATCTAGAACGTTCATATCTTTCATGTATTCTGCACACGCGGCTACTGACACGGCATGTTAAAATTTAAATCCATGAACTGATAAATAATGTACAGTGCAAAAAAAAACGTCCAGCAGTTTCACTAAAAATCAAAATTATTTATGTAGTTTACTTAAAGATAACGGAGAAGAACAAGTGTCAGCAAACAGCCATGTTTTAGTGAACGGACAGACCACATTAGGTATCCTTTACAGAGTCTGTTAGATGCTATTACAGATGTTAGCTGTGAGAATTGTTATGGTATTTCTATGATGCCAAAGATGTTTCAAAAGACAACGCTACGATAAACGAATTAGTGGGACATATTCTGTTTTTCCTTATCTTACAATCTTTAATATGAGGACAGAATTTTAGTGTCTGTAGCAGATTTTACTGAATACCTACTTACTATAGTATTAGTTTTAAATACCAATGATTCAAATAAAATTAACATATAATTCATCGGGAAACCTGAAAAATATCTGTAATGGCTGTTTTTTTTTTACAAAACTTATAACAAAAAGTATTGATGAAAAAAAAAGTATCGAAATAAATCAATACATAATAAAAACATACTTTTAATTGAATTACATTTATAAAAATGGACCTCCTTTAATGTCATTAAAAGTTACTTCTTATAGCTTAATTTATCTAAACATGAAGAAAATCCTGCTTACTTATTGGTTTTCAGTTATAAATTAAACAGTTCAGTCAATATTCTCAAGGCTTTAACACGGCCTTAATAATTTATAATGACATGGCTGTCCTGGGCGGTTTCACCCGCGCCTTCGGTTAAAGTCTAGCTCCCGTGGGTCCGTAGCGTGATGTTATATTTCTATTGTATGTAGCTTTCTAATGGGATGTTTTTAAGTTTTCGTCTCTATAATATGTGGGTATAGATTTAGATGACTAACGTTATATTTATTTAGCGTTCCATTTTTTTTAAACTTAGTGTTCCGTTACATACGAATCCACATGTTCACATATATTTTTAGAAGACTAAAATATAAAAAATGTAACTCGGAAAACATTTTAAAATTAAAACATCAAAGCCATCAATCTAAATTCAGGCGCGCTGATTTTAAAAATTGTAACATAATAATCATAAAAATTACTCACTAGCAATCCATAAATCTCCTAATTCTTCTGGCACATAATGACTCTGAGTCATAACTGTGTAATGAAGTTATAAACATGCAACTATACTCATGTAGCACTCTGGGAAAATCAATGTCCGAGCAAAACGAGCGATAAGAGGGCAAACGGCGCACGAGTCGAAACAACGATGACTTCCCATGTAAAATAGTTTGTTCTCTTATCGATATATTGTAACACCGTATTCGAATTTAAAATATTAAACTTTAGAACGAGTCAGCCGCCATCTTGGTCCGGCGTGCGTAAACGCCTGCGCGCCGCGACCACCGCGAAATTACAGCCGGCGCGCGCTCCACCGCTCGCGCGTTTAAAAATAAAATAAAGTTAAAACAACGTCATTTTGTGCACGTGTGTGTGAGAGAGCCGGTATTTATTTATAGGCTAGTAGCTATGTAAATAACGAACGACCGAGTCCGGTCCAGCATTTCTTGTGGTTTGCAAAACGTCTTAATTCGAACGTGCTCGTAGCAATTCCCGCAACCCACTTTGTGCCTGGACCCGATGACGTGACTACTTTATTATTCATACAACCTACTCGTAAAGATATACATATGTGAGTTGGTAACCTTCACTAAAATTCCAATGAGTTGCCAGCAGATTATCAGACTCATGGTCGATAGGTAGGTACAATATTAATCAACGAAGTTGTTCGAACAAGAAAAACAAAAAAAAAAACAAAAGTTAATATCGCAATCTTAGGATCAGCTATTCGAATATCAGTCTGAATCATTGTGAATCCATTTCGAAACAAAAATCAAATTAAAACAGATCGATTCAGAATCGAGGTTACGATAGCAATTACATTTCAGAATCTGACTAGTGTTTAAAGATGTTTCACAACATGCCTATGAACAATAGGCAAGAGCAGTGCTCACACAGCCCCATAATCAATTTTGTTAAAGGCGCTAAACATTTATTATGTTGTGTCTACCATTCGAGTTTAGTTCCTATTAACGCTCTTAGTTATAGGTATGTTCTGGTCACTGAAGTAGGTACATTTTAAATTGGTGAAAATAATTTGTAATGACTCACTTTCATAATAAAAAGTTGCAATCAGCCACAGACTTAACACTTATTTTTTGTTAATTATATTCATATCTTGCCTAGTGTCATTTTCCGAACTATGTTGAGGTCTGTTTTCAGTCTAACTAGATGCAGCTTATCAATATTTTACACGGATGTTAGGGTAAACATGTGAGTCTTAAATATTGAGGGTCGCTTGCACCACAAAACAAAACGTTTGGAACGGTTTTTAAACAAGGTTTTATTCAATCATTTGAAAATAACGTATAAAAATGATGACTTAAATATTTTTACTAACCAGCCTTAGTATTAACACATAATGATAGGGACCAACTAATATGCACTTTTAGATTGTTGGTTATGCCTGTAAAACATATTATTTCATAAAATCTTCGTATATAAATACCTACTACGCTAGCTGCCGTCACTACAATAAAAAATCCTCAGCGTGAAATATTAGATCAAATCATAGAAATAGTTGGCCTCATAGTTTTACCCACATAATATCTGTAGAATTAATTACCAGCTAAATAGATACTTACATACTTTAAATACATCCAGCGAGTAGGAATTGCGTGAATATTTATGCTGATTTCAAACAAGGTGGTTTTAGGTGCGGTTTTCATTGCCACATAAGTCGTTTTTCTCGATGGAAACCTTCTGTAGGCATAAATTAAATAATGTAAAAAGTGTATTTAAATAAATAAATGTTAGTTGTTACATCTTGTTTTGCAGGTGTACCCAACAAATTTGGAGATTAGATGTGCAGATATTGAACGTTTAAAGCAGTATTTGTATTCCAAAATGTCTTTTTCTGAATAAGCAAGACTGGCAATTCAAATTTTGATATTTCTAATTTTTATTTGGAACTAGCTGTTGCCCGCTGCTTCGCCGGCATCGCCGCTGATATTTATCCCGGCAACATAGCACTGGGATTAAGCGTAGCCTATGTCCAGCCTTAATCCAGGTTTTATAATAATTGTGGGAGAAATTACATCAAAATCCGTTCAGTAGTTTTAGGGTCAAAGATTGACAAACATGTATGTGTGTCTGCCACATAAACAGCCTCATAAACTTTCGCATTTAATATTAGTGAGAAATATTAAATTTTACTATAATATAATACTTTACCTACAGTAGGAAGTAGGATTTTTACTATTCTTTAGCATCACGGGTCCTTCTTAATAATACGAGCGAGTGTGAGCATGTTTACCCGTTAAGTACTTCAAACTTAGAAATTAGAAATACTGAAAGATTTACAATGTGTAAAAATCTTAGGACAGCAATACTAATACTTATGCTAATACTTACACGTGTATTCACATAAGTGAGTATGAATCACTGGTGATTTCAGGTGACTCAACAAAACTTTTCACTCTTTTCAAATAATAATCAAAGTATTCATAGTTTCAAATTGAATATAAGTCATAATAATATACATTCATAACGTTAAAATACTTTAATAGAATAGCCGAAATTATCTACAAAGGCAGGAAAAAAGAGGAATTTACATTGGCATTTTCACTAGACGCTACTCGCCAGTTTAATTACACAAACAAACGCTGTCTATTCATTTTCATTATGCTATAACTTTGATATTAACATTTATAAATGTTTTAGCTTATTATAAACGTTTATAAAGGTTAGGTCAGACTTGCGGCGCGGTGCACGGATTAAGCCGAGCGCGATATTGCAAGGCGATATTTCAGAGCGGCGCGGGCGGCCGGTCAATGAACCCGACGCCCCACGCCACTGCTCAACCGGCAGGGTTGCCAGATCCATTAGTTTACTTAACGAGATCCAGATATTATAGACCATATCTTAAAACAGGTTAATATAATAGTCATAGTCAGATAATAGTACTTTTTGCGTTCGTAGACGCAGTGCTACGGCGCAGCGTAGCGCCACATGCATTGTCGCGTAGTATCATTCATTTTTATTTGTTTATATTCCATTTTTAATTCGTATAATATTCAAATATCTTATTGTAGCCAAATAAAATATTAAACACAAATAAACAAAATTAAATATGTGTGCGGACTGTTAAACGGGAGTGCTACGAATTTCGTAGCTAATTCGTAGCAAATTTAAAATCTTCATATTCACACATAAAACACTAAAATTACTAAGCTGATATAGTTACACAAAAACGACCCACAAAACCAGTTTCTGACGACCCTAATGCAACTCCTTCGTTCGCTTTTTAATTTTACTTTGCAGCTGACACACGACTGTATAAACACACCCTTAAACATACATTCGTGTATGTTCACCAACACCTTTTAACATAACGTTGGGCGTAACGTGTGTACCTACATATGTATATGTTTTATGTGTACGCATGTACTAATTGACGCGAAAATTAAAGGCAGGTGGAGGTATATCTATTGTATACATCTGAATTGCGTGTACATACCTACATACAATAATTGTAAACTTATCAAATGTCGATAGGCGTAAGTATGCTGTTTGTTTTTTTGTCTCTTGCTTGCAGAGGCATTCATACATTTCATTACATCAATATGTCTCAAAATTTATGTTACAGCTAGAAATTATATCATATATATGACACCTAATTCGTTGTTAATTTTATTGTGCATGCTGTGGTCTCCTATAGGTGAAGGAGTACACCAATACAATACTGCATGTTATCCACCATATAATAATGTTTTGTGTCCGTCCTTTGCTGGAGGTTTAATAATAAATAAATACATTTTTCGTAGTATTCAGTGTTATTTTCAAACAATAAATTTTTCGTAGTAAGTATTCAGTGTTATTTTCAAACTATTAAAACAACCCTATTTCAAGTTACAAGCAAACATTTTTTTTTTTATATTCTACTTCCATTGCATAAATCACTGTATAACATGCTGAATGATTATAATTTATTATCATTCGATTTTAACCTTGTAAGTAATCAATTAAACACATGGAGAAAACGCTTCTGCGATTTGTAAATAGCCTTGTTTTTAGCCGGAAACACGCATCTAACTAGACTTTAAAAGTTAAAATATTAGCAGCCAAAGGAACTTGAAAACATTACACATATATCTTGCGAATAGCGATTGTTATCTTTAATCGTAAAAATTCTATGAAATAATTAGTAAGATATTTTAAAACCCACAAAAATCGTACATCTCAATCTACAAACAGGTAGACAGTTTAATATTTCTTGAAACCGTCAGCCATGTTAGAATTTATTTGATTGTAACAAACGTCCTTAATTTTTGGGTTTGTTCATTTTTTGTTGTAGACATTTATCTTGTAGGGAGGATCAAAATATTTGATCTTGGGTCATGTTTCGTTGCTTCCCCTGTAAGGCAAGGTACGGTATTCTTATTCGGAGCTCCCCTTCGAGGAACCCCCGCCCTTCGAAAACAATAAATATGTCAGTGAAGGATATTACGCGACGTTAAGACGCGGCCTGTCTTAACTAAATTATTACACTGCAACTTTTCCCGATGAGTTCTCCGCTCCAACTAATAACTTTTTACTTTTTATTGCCTCGAGGATTAAGCGGAGATGTCTCATTTTATTTTTGGGACGTAGATTATATTTTGTTGTGCCCTGGGACGATGGGAGTTTTGTGTAGAATATTTAAATCGGTTCGAGCTGTTCATTTAGAATAACTGGTGGACCTAAATTAAGTATTTAATTTATCACAAAATAGGTACACTAAAAAGGTTGTTTTTTTTTAGATGCAACCCAACCTTGGCATATTTTTTGCGTTTTAAAATACAAGGTCCATTCATTTCACGCATGTTTCAAAAGTAAATTGATTCTAAAAACTTTTAAATAGATCCGTCACTAAATACCTACTAGTAGAAAAAATCAATGGCAAAATGATGATAAGTTGCAGTATTTAACACACCTGTTTAGTATTAGTGGGTAAGGTACATTTTAATAAAATAGCAAAGTAATAGAGACGTCATTTAGTCCAAAAGACTTAGAGAATAGGCATTTTAGAGAATAGGTAGCTATAACAAATTATTTATGGTTTAAGTTAAGTTTAAGTTAACGTAGATACTTAGCACATCCGGATATTTTAGACATTCGACCAGATACTTAACGTTCGTTTTACCATTTTTTTTTTTAAGTTTTTTGACCAGACTCTAAGAGTTAGGTTAGTTTAAGGTTAAGAAGTTATCATTCTTCTGAGGCAACTCCTCAATAATATTCTCAGCCATTTTAGTATTTAAACGTACCTGCCCATGTTTTAAAATTTGAAAGATGTAGGTAGGTACTACATTACGGAAAAGACTGTAGATTTCAATATGAAGCAAGGAAAAAGCACTTTAGTAAACATTGTAGCAAGTATCTTTACAAAGCAAACAAAACAATTTCCCGCAAAAAAAAATCAGGAAAAAGCGCGCCAGAGAAAAACAACATCGACCATAAAAGAAAGAGCAGAGTTGGCGGGCGAATTGCGTTGCTCGCTCAGCGAAGCGCCATTGGTCGGGTGCTCCCCCCTCGAGCCGCGCCCCCCTCGGCCCGCGTCCGACCGTAACTCACTCTTCACTTGTTTTTACGGCCGCCATTTTGTGACGTTCGCTCGCGCGGCAGCCCGCGCTAATCCATACTCGCTACAGACCGGCCAACGCGTCTGTGTGCGTGACCTACGGTTGGTAGTACGGGTATCGTAGCTTCGTAGCGTAATGTTGGTAACTGCATAGCGATGATAATGCTCATTTCTCACTATTGTTTCGCTTTTACTTCTTGGTGGTCCAACATTTGGGTTACTGAGGCGGGAATTACATTGTTTTTTTTTGTACACTTTTAGTTTTAATAACATACCTAATGAGGAAAAGATAAATCTTCACAATGCATTGTTAAAATTTTACTTTAAAACTGAATGAATCTCTTTTTCTTCAGATGTTTATCAAATTAAAACGAAATCTGCTACATTATTTTTTTTAGCACATCTACATAATTAAACACATTATGAAAAGGTTTCCGTGAAGATACTCGCCTATCTGAGTCATAAATCTACCACTTAATATAATGTAGGTAGGTGCTATTTTGAAAAGTTTATTAAAATTATGTTTAGTATTAAGAATAGAGCAGTATCAACGTATTAGTTAGAGTTTATTTTAAAGTTTTAAAGGGACTAAAAATTCTGCTGTAAGTAAACTGCTGTAATCAGTAGTTTAACAAACGTATAGGTAGCTTTATATAGATAAGCTCCCACTTCACATCATAAGTCACAAACTCTGACAGAAAACATGACATTTCAACCAACAAAAAACACTGTTCAAGAGTATCCTACTTATATGCAGAATGTCCTACCTATCTGGCATCCATTAGGGGAACATCATTAACTTACTCTTGGGGCGTATCTCCCTAATGAGAGCCGACATCCATAGATGCATGAGTCTGGGGGCCGTAATGACGTATCTCGCCCTATCTTTACGTCTTAATCCTTGTCATTAGGGCCTCTCTGCTCTTGTTAACTATCTTTGTCGGAACTCGGAGGTTTAATTGTACTTGGGAAGTTTCAGAGGTTGAATGGAAATGCCCGTCGTTTGAGAGGGATGTGAGTGCTGTTCGTTATTTATTGTTGAAGGGGTTGTGAGGTGGGAAGTAATTATAAAGAGCAATCAACTAAGCTTGTCTTTGAGAGAAGGTAGTTTTAAGAAACAAATTGTACCTATATTTTTAACCGACTTCAATAAAAGAATTATTTTATTAATAAAAGAAATATTTACTTCCAAAAGTCGGTGGCAAAAATATCTGTGAATCAAACAAGAACTTCCGGATGTAAAATTATTTTCCGTCTTTACAGTGTACTAGCTGGCGCCCGCGGCTTCGCCTGCGTCGTAGAAAAAAAGAGTATCTTTTGTGTTATTCCAGACCATAATCTACCTCTGTGTAAAATTTCATCAGGATCCGTTCAGCCGTTTTGACGTGAAAGAGTTACAAACATCCAAACATCCATACATCCAGACATCCATCCATCCTCACAAACATTCGCATTTATAATATTAGTAGAATTTTGGCAGTCGGTTTTTCTTGTGCAATGGTTTGATGGTTTTACCTTAGCTTCTAAAACACCATTTTATTTTCAATAATCTGCCGTTTTTGCCGAATAAACTAGGCTTCTTGGGGAGCCACAATAAAATAATCCTCATCATTGCAACACTGCAGTCTGAGTTAATTGAAACTACTGCAAAAGGTACGTGTATCAAAAGAAGAGATTAGTTTTAGGGTTCCGTAAATCAAAAGGAAAAACCGGAACCATTATTGGATCCCTTTGTTGTCCGGCTGTCTATCTGTCTGTCTGTCAGGCCTCTTGATCTTGGGAACGCATGGAAGTTTCGAGTTGAAATTAAAACCATATAATCAACTTTGTGCTGTACTGCGTAGACTTGATCTTTTATCAACCTTCCAAGTCTACGCGGACAAAAGCTATATAGCTGTTTATGTTGTAAGTTTGTAAGGAACCCTCGGTGCGTAAGTCTGACTCGCTCTTGGCTGTTTTTTTTTTCAAACTGGAAAAAACATTTTGAAAAACGAAAACAAAACCTTTCACGCGCAAACGAGCAAAAATCCAAAGCCATCAAATAAAAACTAACATAACATCAGTAAGAGCTTAAACACAAACCGATGATGCATGTTGGTGCGCTCAACATTTTATAGTGTCCGTTTAATAGCGTTAAAAGTGAAACGATGTAGTAAACCCTGCGATTGTCGCGCACACATTATGTACTTAACGTATCTACAACTCGGCTTGGGTCAATAGCAAGAGGTGACGGTAAGCGATAAAAATGACGTTTTGCTTAGACAACACAACCGAGTGTTGAGCTAGTCTGGTTATGGTGGAGCCGATAAATAGGAAGGTACTTTATTGCGGATGGAAAATCATCAAATAACTTCCCTAGATCTGCGTGGAGCGGGGGCAGTGTAGGACTTGTAGTGACTAACACCCACCCATATTCCTTCTATTGCCCTTTATGTTCCGGGGCCGCGGTATCTTTTTTGAACAACCCGCAACCCTGACAGGCGGTGGCCATGGCAGGCCCCTCTGCTTTGCTAACATTTTTTTCAGGCGCGCGTGGAACACTAACGGCCTGTCGTCACTAGACGGACGGACGGTGAGCTACCCATTGCTCACCGTCCACAAGCCCGCATCTACGGTGGCCGGGAGTCGGCTCGCGGTGTCCGACGCCCGGAGCGTATCCCGCGGCGGCTGGGTTGGTCTGAGGTTCTCTCCCTGAAACGCCCGGCCACCTCCTTCGCTAGCATGACTGCTTCGCACAAAGAGGTGACCGCTTCCCATTCATTCTCGCTCCGGAGCATGGACTGAACCAGGGCCCGACGCGTGAAATCACCGCTGACAACAAAGACAGCTTACTAAATTCAAATAACCATAGTTGGGGAAACAAACTTTTCACAAAAGAAACAAAATCAATCACATTTACACTACAAAAGCATTTGCATAATTTACACAAACAAAATTATTGGTTTTGTTGACAAAACTCTCCGGTTCTCAATCATTACGGCGTTGTTAATTTGGGGCAATAAATAAATGGTAATTAAGCATTGTTCGGGTTTTATTGCATGTTGCTATAATGAATGTTTATGCCGAAAAGGGTTCACGCCTGAGAATATCAATAGTTGTAAATTACATCCGTTTTTGTTAGGTAATACTGTAGAAAAAGTTTAGGGCGCATAAATTAAATTAGAAACGACCTTTCCTACGGATCGAAACGTTCGAAGATTGGAAGTTTTTCATAAAATGTTTATATTTTTATAAGTGTGTTTTGGTTTTGGAAAACCATCATTTTCTCCACATATACATTTGAAATTCAGTCAGTATGCATTAGTTTAGTACCCAACATATTTTTTTTAATGTTTTGTCTATTTTATCAGAAATTGTTCAGCGCATCAGTTTCATGTGTATAAACACATGAGAAAGAGTCCGACCGACTTTAAAGCTTTAAATAAAAATGAGAATGCGGTGAGTAGTTCCCTGTTCTATAAATACCTATTAACTATGATTCACCATTATATTTAAACAGCAAAGCCACCTGAAAGATTGATGGCCGCCGCCTTAAAATAACAGTTCAAGAGGATAACTGAAGGAGAGGAGAGCGGGGAGACAGGTACCATATGTTGCTGATGGATTAACTGAGTATTTGCGGGGAAAATTTACTTTGCCAGGCGAATTTTGTTCGTAATGCTAAGAGTAAATGGGGTTTTAAAGTTTAGGTGGTTGCTCCGAATGTTGGTCCGCCATCTAGGTGACACCCGAACTGTCGATACATTTCACAATTGTCGTAAAGTCTTCGAGACGGAAGGGGAGCGCAGTAAAATTATCATTTTATGCCGTTCGACGACTGAAATGACACGGGAATGCTGTAAAACTGATTTATTGGATACATCCCGAGAGTCACATGCTGAATTTTTGATGAGATCTTTGTTTTAAGATAACGGTTTAAGATTATATTAAAATATCGAACGGGATTCCCCTAGGAAACCTTTCAAAACACAGCACAGCAAAATCTTTTTTACAGGAAATATTATTATTGGTATTTTCATTAAACTTGGTCTCTGAAGCTTAGTCATATTGGATGTACCCTGCAATATAACTAAGCTACTACTTTTCACGTTTTAGAACAAGATTGAATTTTAAAAACTAAGTAATATTCAAACATTTTAAAAACCCGGTTGTGCGAATATTGGGCAATGACCAGACTACCCGTTTTTCCATTTTCTTTCTTTCTCTTAAACTTTTACTCAAACTTATGAACACAAAATACTTTTTAAAAGGTAAAATATATCTTAAAATAACTGTGTTTATAATTAGGGTGATGTCTGTAGCATCAGCAAGGCTCCCATCGGCCATTTCGACAATTTGATTAAGAAAGCTCACCACTGACCAGTTTTATTACCCTATATTTCCTTATTAGGACCGTTGGGGCAACCTGCGGCTCGCGTGGTCAGCTAATGAGACACCATCCCTCGATGAGAGATAAACCAAATAATTATAGGCTTGCAGGAGGCATGTTGGTACATATTTCATTTTTAGCAGCCTTGTAACGAATGCTCTTTACCCATTAAGAATAAACAATGGTCGCGCATTTTTCAGTGTGTCTAAAAAACGGCTAAAACTATATATATAAATGTAATTCCTAACATTAGTTTTTTGTAAATTCCTTAGAATATTACGCAGGTAGCAATGCCTAGAAAGATAAAATGCCTATTCATCCTCGTTTAATTAACTAGCAACTACATTATATTAAGAAAAGATCTGCATCGTTTGGTGATAGGTACAGTTACAAGTTACAATAATAGAAATAGGGAACAATTAGTTCAGCTGGACTTCAGACTCGCTAAAGCATTTTCGACTTTCATGGGGTACTGTTTAAGTTGCTATAATAAAATTCCACGCACTATCCTTGATCAGAATGAGACGAAATTTTAATTAAATATTATACTTACATTATATAAACAAGCATAATACAAGTGCGCATACATTTTTAGCAATTAATATTATTGTTGTAACCGCTAAAGATTGTACAACTATCTTTGAATTGTACAATTTCAATCTCTTAGTATTACATAATTGCATAGCCTAAATTCTGTGAGTACCATGTAGGTTCTATAAATCTATCATTCACTAGAAACCTACGTCTTTACTTTACTCAAATGTCTTGCTAATGGTGGCGCCTTTTGTTGGATCATTTAGTTCTCTTCAAAATGGTTGAGTTAAATGGTGCTAATTAATGCGTCATGTTTAAGAACTATCAGTTGTCACCTCTCCTTTGCCACGTCTTATTTGTCTTTATTTATTAATTTTGAATCGCCTTTTGGATTTATCTATGGACTGTTTTATCGTGCGTGTCCTGGTATATGGTTCTTACATAGCGTACCATTTTGACATGAATTATGTAACCAAGTTTTGAAACAATATACTGATTTATAAGATTGTCCCATAGAGTTTCTTGCCCATTCTTCTCCATAGAGAACTCTGCTCTTTGGAATCGACAACTAATGTACTTTCACAGTTATTTTGCTTTGTGACTGGGACTGTAGCTTAATTTTATTGTTATTATTGTATTGACAGTACAAAAGTGCCTGTAACTAGCCAACTTGAAATAAATGCTTAATTTGATTTGATATTATGTACCTAGACGTAGACGTTCTAAGAATAAGAAAACAGTTTATAAAACTCACATTCCCACGCTCGTTGAAATCCTCCTACGTTCTTTACAATCATTTCTTTTGGCCGACGCTCCTTGCTTATCTGTCTTTAAGCCATAAAACTTCTCGATAAATCTAATAAGTCACGCGTTAATTGATTGCTCGGAAAATATTGCGATATTTTTATCAATGACAAATGAGAGTTATCATCGTACGCCCACGTTACTAAGGAGACACAATCGTAGACGCACTCGCGTTCACGATACAAACCATTAAACGTTTATAAGACAGATCATTCACATCATTAACATAAACATTAGCTCCAACTGATTCAAATAGTCTGCGATAAATGAATGAAAAAGCAATACTTGCGACCTCTCGGCTCGCGAAAAGCGTATTAAAACAAACAGTGCAGTAAAAATAAATCTAACTGCCTATAAAAAGTGCCATAACTATCACTTAAAGGCCATTGTGTTGGGCTTCTTTTATCTCAATGCAGACGAAATGCAACAGCAACAATGTGACTTCACCTTTACTTTGTGACGCTAAAATTATTGGAAGCAAGAACGTGTTTCTTCAAGATATCAAAGCCGTTAAAAGAAAATTTATTGACCGGTTGACACTGGACAGGCGTGAACCTAGACCAAAGAACACTAGATATAAATTTTCATGAATTATTAATTAAATAAATCTGCCATTGACATCAACTTGTCGCGGAATTCTATTAAGAGAATTAACAACTTCGATACGAGTTATTTAAAATCTAGGATTTCTTCTTCGTATTTTTACTTAAATTTAATACGCTCGAAGCCGCTAATAGAGCTAGAAAGTTATCGCCGTCGGTAAAATAGTAAAAGATTTTCCTTCGTAAAGTCTACGCGATAAGATAGAGGGATACTTATGAGAAGACAACCAAATCCCAACAAGCATTTGAACTGAACGTGAGTCGTATAGATACGTAATGTTTATCGAGAGCCAGGGCAACACAATAATAATAAAGGCAGTTTATTAGGCCTCTCGCCACGACACGTTATCGACTTCAATTAAATATCATTTTTATTAGGAATCCCTGGTAACGCCCCGCGGTCACTAAACACTTTATTTTGTTTTTTATCATAACTTTACATGTCGCCTTTGATTTTATGTAGCCCCAACAATGTTACGTCCCGATAAAATTCTAATGAATCGTTAATATGGAATATTTACCTATTTTATTCATCCATATTCAGATCAACAGCCAATCCATTAACCTGCAGAAGAAAAAAAAACTAGTTTAGTAAGTAACAGAGATAGAGCAGACACAAATCTCACAATTGAACGTTTACGACCAAAATAAACATAATTAACCATCTCAGATCAAAACATAAAAGGCTTCCTCAAATAAATCAAAAGCAAAAAAACTGTTGATACCATTATTTATTTAAATGCTAAGAAAGCATCATGATCCATAAAACGGAATGTGAGCCGCGGCCTTCGCAACAATGAATACGAAAAAAACACGGAGCCAAACGGAGATCGCTTTCTTCAATGGTTACTTTATATGCAAATTCCTTGCAATAAAAATGGAACCCTTCTCTCTAGCTTTATATAAAGAGCGCAAGACTCGAATCCGACGTTTTATGTATTCGCGAATCGACGCTGTTTTATTGGTATCGACTATCGATTCGACTCGTCCGCATTCGAGAATTCGGAAGTAATGCCCGCTATTTCGAGTATTTCGACTGCTAGTCGTGCCTATCCGATCGCTATCAAAATTTGATTGCCTCGGATAAAGGTTCCATTTATATGCAGTTGTTGTTGCTAAAATTTATTCAAATCGTCACAAAACGAGTAAAACCAAGTAGGTAAATATACCATAAATTATGTGGGGAGCATCCATATTTCAAATACTTCATTGGATTTACACACGTAAACATCAACATGTAGTTCCTATACGTAACGGGACTTAGACATGGCAAGGCAATGGCTCTTTAGATTGATATTTCGATGCGTAGAAAGCCCTTATTTCTAACGTATCTTTGGCAGGCAATAACCCATTAAACCCAACCCAGTAAAGAACTTTTTGTAGAATTTGGTATTGTAAGTAATATTCCTGAATAAGTTTCAGCGTTTGAAATCAGTGAGTAAAATAATTTTGTTTTTTTTTAGAGATGTACTTTTAAAAGATGAGCTATAAACATCAAAAGTTTTCTAACCTCTGCTCGCTACACAAGCCTTGAGATAAAATCCATAGCATATAAAGATACGTAGTCAGGTACAAGAGATTACATTCTGAGGCAAGAGGAGGGCAGGGCGGCGTGTACCTACCGTCGCCGACAAGGATCTTATATTTCCATAAAACGTACAGTTTACGAGCACACCTACAACACCCCCGCGTCTCCCTCACACTGCCTACAATGACCAAAATTTTAAGTTTCACTAAAATATTTAAAGATGATGGTAGTGGAAGTTTGAATTTTTAATACAGGAGGTATTTTGATACTTTTCCAGCATTACATTTTGTACCAACTATAAAAATATATGAAACTGATAAATCATAGGGAACTTAAGACATCTTTTGAATGAGTCTAATTTTAGCCTATCAGGAAAATATGGTCACTGAGATTTTCCATTTTTTTTTCTAATTCACTAATGGTTTCAGTATAGCGATTTTTCTTCCAAAACATGTAGATAATATATTTTTTCGAAGCGATAGCGTAAGTTTCGCAATAAAGGGATGTGTTCGCGGCAAAGTCGCATCGTAAAACCGTTTAGCGATATTTTCTCTCGCTACATTTAGCACATACAAATTTAATATAGATTTAATACTCATAAAATATTAACCACGCATTGTGTGCATTACATAAATCTTTACAGTTTAAAAAGAGTTTTGTGTAGCGTTATCAGATTTTTTTATTCGTTTTGTTTTTATTTAAGTGCGTTACAAATTTTTTGAACTTCTATCAAACAATGGAAGTTTATGTGGGTAAGACAAAAAATAAAAATATCTCTAGAAAAGTGTTCTAATAAAATTGGCACCTTAAGACTTTTAAACTGCTATTCTAAGCAACTTCTGTGTTATTTAAAGAGAAATTTGACCTATTATCACTCCCGTCTATTTACCTAAACACCGCAGATAAACACGCTCAGTTAAATGGACATTAACTCTTTCACCACATCACAAATTAATATAATGTCACAGAGAACGTTAAACGGCGAGCGGTTCCCGTATGATCTGCTTTACGACTGTAGTTTTAATAAAAATCTCTAATAACATTCCGACGTCATGTTCCACATTACCCGTGGCGTTTATCATAACACTACCTCCACGAACGTATCGTAAAACTTAAAAGATATAACTATCCAATGACACGGCAAACAGTTTTCATAATTTTAACTTTTTTTTGCTCTCTCTCTCTCTCTTGACCAAAGCGATTCAATCTCCTAAATTATTACAGATATTATTCGAAATCGCCGCCTTTTTTTCGTCTCCCAATGAGCTTGTAACTAGAACCGTGTTGGCTACACTATAAACTTCATAACAAACTGCCACACGAGGCAATATCTTGTGTACATTATGAGCTTTTTCGTTTAAGTCAAAGCTTCAGTAATTTACACAAAAAAGGTCTTACGAAACATCAACGAACAATCGAATTAATACCTTCGTCAACAAGTAATAAAGTTGATTAACTTATAATTGGGTGTGGTGTTTTTCGTTATTAAAATTAAAGAGGAGGAGCGCCCTTTAGATGGTTTACTTAACTGTTAATAACACGGAGGTGTAGATATAAAATGCGGACTTACTTGACTTTAAATGTATTATTTTAAAAAACCCAGATTTTTTATGTACTTTTTTATGTCGCAATGTCCTTGTATATAAGTATAAACCATTAATACTTTACATGCTCAATACCGTTTTTGGTCAGACATGACATCATTTCTTGGTCGTTACACAACTTTTCAAAACTTTCTAAAATATATTTGCAATTATATTTTAATATGATAAACACACATAAGTGTTCTTAAGTCTTTTGAACAAGCCCTAAGTCACAAATCTAATAAAAAAAACAGTCGGCTAATAAAATTTAATGAAAGAACACTTTTATAGTCTAGTAATTATCGAGCTTAATAATTGATGGTAGATAGGTAGTACGTACAATATTTTAAACAATTGAACAATTTACAGTTTTATTGATAAAAGTATAAAGCTCGAGAATTTCAAAAAAGTCTTTTTGTATCTTAAATGAAAATAATATTTCGTAAAAAGAATAATTTTATTTGAACTACTTCATCATACGCACTTTTAGCCATTTTAAACCCTTAAAAGATACATACAAAACCTTAATGTTGGTGCCACGTTTCCATCCAGATGCAGTGCATCACTCAGCGCGCTAATAAAGCCCACGGTTCCGTTCTCATTACGACAATGTTGCCAACATCTAAATTACCTATTGAACACAACCTGTCCAACTGAGTTATAGTAACATAAATTAACTCACAGATACGCCCTTCTCAGTTATTGGCCTACGGAACCCTTGCCTGTTCCAGAACTTCAATTATCTCTTATAAAAGCCATTACCCTCGAAAATATTCGATTATGGTATCTCTTGGGTCGGTTCATTACCGGTTTGGGCGGCGATTGCGCGCCTGGCAGGTCATTCAGATGTACATTTTATTTGAAATACTCTTAAGTTCCATGTTTTAAGTTTACGTGCGTTACTGAGTAGATTTTATTGAACGGTAATAACACCACCGCTTATCGAAGAAAATCGTATTAAATTTTAATGTACGCAATGCTTATTTAAGAGGGATCTACTCACGTTTTGCCAAAGGTTCAATATATTTTATCAGTTTCCTGACACATATCAAAAAATACTGGAGGTTTTGGGCACACAAGTTAGAAATAAAATACGCCAAATGTAAATAAGTCAGGATAGTAAAACTGTAATACGTATAGCGTACGGTTCGGAGGACACATTTGGCTCCGGGGCCCCAGCCGCCCGGCTGCGTCACGTTCGCGTCAACGTTAGCATTTCTTTTGTGAACGCTCCAAATTGCTCACATAAAACTCCCAGACCTGTTTTGCTACGTGATGTCTTCAGTATTTTTACTGCCTGTAATACTCGATATATTCTTATCAGCTCTACGTGGGAACTAGACCCGTCCCTTTTCATTCTAGAAAAAGAAAATCGTAAAAAATATATTGTTGCCGACTCCGCCAGAAAGTTGAAAAAGAAATATAAATGAGCGATGCTATTCCAAGGCGGGGAACTTTCCGAGTTTCGTAATTAATGTTGCAAGAAGATATCGTCGGGAAAAGTTTTTTCATCACGTTCCGCGGAGGCAGTGTTGTAATGAGCGCCCCCGCGGCGTTACATCGTAAAAACACCATACAACTTAATAAATAAAACTGGAATTCGTGAAGATTTATCACGAGGCCCATATTGCGATTCGTGACTTGAGCCCGAGGCGTGTTTTTGCCGCGTATCTATGAGGATAAGAGCCTCGGTTGTAAAAAATAGAGATATATATGTCATAGAGCGGTCAGCCTCTCATATTTACAAAAGTCTTTGTATGAAATATTTTGACATTTCTCGGTAGAGGCGGGAACGAGCGGGCACGCGGGTGTTCCTTCGTGGAAACAATCCTGTTATTTATCGCATGTGATCTACACATGCCAGCTAGATATACGTGTACATTTCAACACAATATAGTCGACGAGCACATGAACCATATTTTTGAGATTATTCGTACATTTATTTATTTTTACATACACATAATTACATTTTTAAATATTTCTAAAAATCATAAAAAAAACATTTAAAAATATAAAAATAGTAGCCCACCGGTATCGGGAACAGGGTCCAAGCTACCGGCGGTCAGGGCTCCAGAGAAAGGAACCTCCTAACAATACGAGCCGTGTCCAGGAGTACCGCTTTCTGTATCAAGCCCTTGATCCAGCTGCCTAACGAGAGCCTCCTCAGGTATTGGTCGAGGCTCTTGGAAATTAAGCCATTGGCAGATACGACTATCGGCACAATGATCGCTGAGTCCACATCCCACATGTCGACAACCTCGCGAGCCAAGTCAATATACTTAATTTGCTTATCTTTCTCGGCTTTCACGAGGTTCTCATCATGCGGGACTGTTATGTCAACAATCATTGCGTGCCGCTCTGATCGATCCACCACCACTATATCAGGCTTGTTAGCAACAATAGTCCTGTCGGTGATGATGGATCGATCCCAGTACAATGTGATATTGCCATGTTCAAGAACTGGGTCGGGCTCATACCTGTAGTACGGCACTTCCGATTCCACAAGATTGTATTTTAGAGCAAGTTGCTGATGGATAATCCTGGCTACAAGGTTGTGTCTATGCAAGTACTCTCCGTTAGCTAGACGAGAACAAGAGAGATTGAGATTTTTGTTACGAGCACGCATATCCAAGTCCAAGTCCAAGTATTTCGAATATCATTACTGAAGGCATGAATTTTTATGGGGAATTCTCATGAAGTAAATACGTATTTCCTGTTGAATTACCTTGATAAATTGACCCAAATAACGCGATGCTTGAAGTGGATTAATATGCCCAATACGGATGCAGGGACTTAAATGTTGAAATAATGAAAGCTCTTTATAGGACGTTGACATGAACACAATAATTTACCGCGAATTTATTTTCTACAGGAAAATTCGTTGGTAAACGCAAGCTGCGAATATTTGTTGGCGTAATAAACAACTTCGAATTCTTTTTAAATGTGTAACAAAAACTTTTATTTACCTTATTTGGCAAGGTTTTGAAATTATTAAGTCACTTACTTGAAAAGTTTTAACTTATTTTCTTTTTGTGTATTTGTTGTTTGTAAATAATAATTGTTATAGATAAAATAAAGGTACATATTCTGTGAAAATAAACGTCAATTTTAATAATAAATATTTTAACTAATAATAATGTATAGCTCTATGTACCACAAGAGTTAAGTTACACTGCAGTTATAAATAAGATTTATCTACATTTTGCAATGTTGTTGTTGAGAACAAACAGAACTTCAGTCTATCTCATTTTACTTCAGATACTCAGTCGTGAAAAAACACCTATATCTCACAAAACAAATAATATTTTCATATGTTTCAGTACTCATTTTTCCAGACACCTAAATACATAGAAGATAGAGTTTAAAATATCCGATCACAAAGGCGTGTTTATTCAGTACACGTATTGGGGCGCAGGTGATGTTGGAGATACTTGCTCCGACTTTTATTGTTATTCCCACTCTGTGAATTGAATTTGAAACAAGCGAGTGCGATCAATACTAGACTGTGGTGAACAAGCAAAGATTGCTTCGTGTTTACCTAACTTCATGGAAAATCGTGAGGCAAGTTTTCAGTATTGATGAGAGTAACTAGAAGGATTTGCCTTTTATACTCTCCCTATATACCATTTGATTGGTCTTCCTTAAGACCAAAAGAGAAATGAATCACCTAAATCTATGAAAGATTACATGAATATAAAGAGAATAATTGAAGAGATGATGACATATAGAGAAGTATGAATAAAAGACGTGTGCGCCGACCTAAAATAAATTGTGATTATTTGTGTAGTGATTCACATAATAATTTTTAAGTCGTCAATCATCTATCATATCTGTCTACTAACTTTTTTCAGGTGCCAATTGAAAAAGTCAGGAAGAAAACAAGTCTCAAATGAACTACTAAAGCATCTTTGGTTCAGGAAACTACACTTCAGCAGTAAGTTGGTATAAAAACGGCTAAGCGCGAGTCAGACTCGCACACCAAGGGTTCCGGACAAACTTAAAAGAGATTAACAGCCATATATTTTGATTACGATTGATTTTTCTTAATGTTTGATTTTTCACAGATTATTTACATTGGTTAAATAAAGTAGGCTGCCGTTGTAAGACGACTATAATTACAAAGGTTTATAATAAGTAGTACCTACATGCATTTTTTGGATTCCCAACATTAAGAGGAAAAACGTGATTCTGTAGTTAATTAGATCGGTATGTGCATAAAATAATTATAAAACGTGAACGGTAACAGAAGTGTCGCGTTTAATTAATTAATTCCTCGCCTCATTCGTTTTTACGCTACCTGATAGTAAAAATAAGAGCTAATATGGAATATTATTTTATTATCCACTTAGGTCTTGAAATTAATTAAATATCAACGGATTGGAACTGCGGCGGTGACTAAAAGAAAATTGAATTAGAAATAAAAAATGCTGCTAATGCGCAAATGCTGGTTGGAACACATCTAGGAATTTTGCACGTACGCATCTATAAGTATCAGATTTCAAGGCACAGTCATTAAACTGGTTTTAAAATAAGTAGAAAATTCTAAAATAGTCACTATTTGCACCCGTCAATAATACTTAACTGACTAATAAAGACAGATGCAATACTTAGTCGGTAAACGGCAATAACAATAGCTGTCAGCATTGAATCTTGATACAGATCTGATCTCGTTTTCTGGTGAAATTTGCCCTAAATCGGTGCAACTACTTTCTGATAAGACACAGATAATTGAATTTTATTCACAGATAAAAACAAGAAGGAATAAAAAAGATGCCTAATTTAGGAAAATTTGAACTTTTCGTCCAATTTTAATTTCGTTTTAGAGCCGGGCTTCGACGCCAGCTTACGGGGCCGCTATTATCTCAGCCATTTTATCTCCAATGTAATCTTGTTAAGAGTCCCCTCGCTCCTCTTCCCCGCACCTCGAAGGGAAGCAATAATGCTGAAATCCCCCGGTTTTCGGCGCTTAAACTAAGCCCAGCATTACGGTGGAATCCGTAGCAAAATTAGTGTTTGTTTACACCTATCTGTTTTAGTTAGATATTTACGTCAGCCATTTTCTGCGAAGTTAGCATATAACATAGACAAACTCAACCTGGCGTCGAGAAAATAAAATCCTTTTGAGTTTAAAAAAACAGGGAAACATTGTTCCTATTGGTAACATTGCATTCAAAAAGCAAGATGGCAGCTTTCGTTTAGATCTTGTTCACGAGTCAAACCAGCGTGATTAAAACAGCTATTTATTATCTTTGTATAAGTTTCATAATTACATGCATCTGACACATTTGAAATAAATAGATGACAATGGTGGTGAAATGAATGAAACCTGTATTAATTAATAACTATTAATTATTACAGGTTTCATTCATTTTAGTATTATTTTTACGCTCATCCCACATTATACTGCAGCAAATGATCAGCAATATTGCATTCCGTTTATGTATAAATGTTAATGCGTCATGGATTTAAAAATGGAAGACTGATCATTGCAGTCCTCCGCATAGTGTCTGGTTTTAAAAGCGCCTAATGTATGCTTTTATCGTCTTGTACTTGAAATTTAGGAGTCATTTCGTATTTCTCTATATACGCCACGGCTGAATTCACAGATGGTCGTATGAAGTGTTTTGCAATAACGGTTCACCTAAGCTGCAAGTAGCTATTGTGATAAACCCTGATAACAGTGCACCTGCAGTCTGATTTTCGGATTTTCCAGATTAAACTAGGGAAATCGTTCAAAAACATTATTTAGCAGCATTCGTTCTAATAAACCGTGTACCCAAACGGAACACATTATAATTCTCATAACGAACGATGTTTTAAGGTTTATCAAAATAATCCAATTTTGACTTGGACTTTGGACTCAAATCTGAAGCTTTCACTATAATATCATGGTCCAAGAAATATGATAACACAACTGCATTATATGAAGATTTGGTGAGTAAGCGATCATGAAGAGTTGGGAGCTAGTTTCAGCTCTAAGTATGTGCCTACAAATAATCTGATAATATAGGCTGGGGTGTCCGTTTTGCCGACATTATCCTGGTAAGATTTTAGTTCCGACGGAATGATAGTAACAAAGTTCTGGGTCAATCTATATAAGTATACAAAATCGAAAATCAAAAAATTACAAGAGTTGTCTCTAATTTAGGATAGGATATTTATAATTCAACCCCCAAGGGGGTGAAACAGAGTGGCAAAGTTTGAATAGAAGTACTCGATTCCTTGCCATGATTGACTTGAAATTTCGCATAGGCATTCTGTCACTGAATTAATAGAGTATTGAACATCACGCTACGACACTCAGTACGTGAGCAGCGACCGAAACCGATGGGTACAGCTAGTAATATATGAAAGCAGTTGTACCAGCGGTCACGAAGACGAGTTCACATTTTCCAAACTAAATTTGAAAGGCGAGTTATTTAGTACTCTTAAACTAACTGTCCCTTGTTTTTCCCACTGATAACATAGTAAGCAGAGACCTAAATAATTCCGTATCGAAAATACACCACGTAGAGAAAGTAACTACCTAGGTAGGTGTACCTACTTCGTTCCTCGGGGACCTAAAAGCCATGTGCAGTAAAACAGGTCATAAAGCTGAAACTACTGGCATACCGCGTGTAAGCTGCATCTTATATGTGATGCAACCTTTAGTACTTCAGCTTTCGAGTAACCGATGTTTTGACAAGACTATGGTCAATTTGAGCAGTGACCAGAACATCCATGGCAAAATAAATAACAGGAAATTTCTTTATTCATTTTTGCAGTTACAGTAGTGCTCTAATTTGTAAATTTCAAACGTCGTAGTTATGATTAATTAATCATTATTATCACATGCTAGCTTTTGCCCGTGGCATCGCCCGCGTTCAATTCGAGGTAACACAGTTCTCTTTTCCTGATTTGCAGGTACCTGCTACCTCTAGTTTTTGCCCTTGCTCCAGCAAAGCAAAGCTAAGTTTTCCCCTTTCTCCCTTATTTCTTTTTTTTAAATTAGCTTATATCCGTCTCCCTACTATATCTGTACCAAAATTCATCAAAATCGGTTGAGCCGGTTTGGCGGTGAAGGCGTAACAAACAAACAAACTCATTTTCGCTTTTATAATATTAGTAAAGCTCCTAAATATGTAAAGAGACGGTTGGTGCAGTGGCTAAGCGATTGCCAGTTACGCTACCTACGTGTTGCGGGTTCGATTGCCTGACGTAATAAATAGGTATTTGTGTGGCCCATAGCTGTTACAGGTCAGGCTGTTTGTGTATGTAAGTACGATAGTAGAGATATTCCTAGTGTGAAGTATCGTTTTCAACTTGTAACATCCTCTGAATAATTTGTGATCATGAAAGAATATTGCAACTAAGAGAAATAAAACAATGCGTTTCTTTTAAATAAGACTTCATCTGCAAGTGCTAATAGTTATCCAAAACTTATAATATGACGGTGTAGTCTTTTTAGTCTGTTTACTCCCTAAAAGACTAGTATTTAAAATCATTACACAGTTTTGGATAAAAATTGCTTGTCAATCTGTCAATCTTTGTTGTCAATCTGTTATCAAATGAAAGATTCGGAAAATATTGAAATTATTTATAAATATTGTATTTACTAAATCATGTTTTCGTTTAGATATAAAGACAAGTCTATCTGAATTCTTACTATGGGTGGTTTACCATTACCAAAGTTTCAGCGATGTTGTTTTTGTACGAGACAGTTAAAACTGGCTTGTATATTAATCGCTTGTTGGAGCATGGTAAGAAGAAATCGTGAAATTTCCTGAATAGTGGTTTCTACCTAAGACGCTCTTGCAAGATTCTTTTGTGTTTGAGAATATTTTCTGGTTTTGGCCTAATGAAAACTTTGCCTTGCCTGTATTTAGGTATTTCCTTAGAATTACTATCAACTCCTAAGTAGGTATTTAGAAAACACTGCAAAAGTCGTCTTTTATACTTTTAGAGACTTTTTTACTGACGCAGCACACCATAACAGGAAAACCGTAGTTATTAATCAAATATTCATTAGTAGCCAATATCCGTAAAAAAATACAAATGTGCCCACCGTTTGCGGACCACCATATTACAAAATAAATACGTTACTACCAGCGCCCAGCGGTTTTACACGCTGCTGTGCTAGACGCGCCTAAACTGAACGCCCTCTTTCCTTAGGGTTGAATTTTGCACGTCTTAAAAGGATCTACTATGCAAAACTTTAGACTCCTAGCACTTATAGTCTCTGAGATTTCGTAATGACTGAGTCAGTGAAATGCTCTTTTATATACTTACTAGCTTTTGCCCGCGGTTCCGCCCGCGTTAAATTTGGAGTAACACTGTTCCTCTTGCGCCTTATTCATTTGTAACAGCAACGCTAAGTTTTCCCTTTTCTTCCCTCTTTCTCCCTCACATCCCACTTTTTTAAAATAAAAATTAGCCTATGTCCGTCTCCTGGTTCCCAACTATCTCTGTACCAAAATTCATCAAAATCGGTTTAGCCATTAAAGCGTGAAGAGGTAACAAACAAACAAACAAACTCACTTTCGCTTTTATAATATTAGTAAGGATTTAGGTTATTATTTGAGTGTCTTGTAATTTCATGATTCTGTCCTTTCAGTTGGCAGTTACACACAGTATGCGTATTCTGTTTTGTCCAACTTGCCCTAAGGTATATACAAGGGAAGGAGGTGTTCTTTACGGAGTTTTGACTGTAATGATGTGGATTATGTTTGTTATCAACATGGCGACATTGTGGGGCAGTTTTTTCTTTCTCTTAAGTATTTTTTTGGTAAGATGTGAACCAAAACAACGTTTTTTTTTTTTTAAATAACAACACACTATTTTAATTAGATCAAAACAGTTTTGCTGTATTTATATTTTTCTTCTTGTGGTAATTGTTTTTTTTTTATAATTTTCTGCTTGTGTTAAACCTAGAAGTCAATTAAGTGGGTCTACTATTAACAAAATGTAAATGTTGAGTAAATAAATGATGGCTTGGTAGACTCATTGCTATTGATGCCAAAAACTATACCCTTAATTAACTTGAATATGTTAAAGAAAATCTTTTTAATCTAAACAGAATTAAAATCTCATCTAAGGAAAGCTTTATATTTTTGTGTGTAACGAAGCTTAAAAACTACTGGACCGATTACAAGGATTCTTTTCTCATTACAAAGCTACGTAATCACTGAGTAACATAGGTTATACAACATCACGCTACTACCCAGGGGTACGCGGCAGTAACCAAAAACGGGGCAGGACAACCAGTTTTTCATATTATGTTCTTCTTTTTTAGCACGTGTACCCGATTTCAGCTGATATTTTCGCGGTACTCGGCATTCTGTCAGCCGCCGTGATGTTTATACATGGAATATTTAACTTAATACAAGTATTTGACAGTGACTGCAGAAACCCGAGTGATACTTTTGCACATTTTACATACGCTTCATGTAAGTTTTTATTTGTTAAATATTTATTCTACGACACCTTTTTTATGGATGGGCAATCATTAAATAACTACCCCCGCTCTGGGCGGAGCAGGGGGGAGTATCAGACTTTTACTGACTAAAACCCATCCATGTTCCTTATATTTTTCGAACAATCAGGCAGGCGGTGGCCCTAGCAGCCCCCTGTGTTTTGCTGACATCTCTTTGAGATTCTTCAACACCTTTCTGTACATATGCGGGTGAACTGGCAAGGTTTTGTCAATATACAGGGTGGCCAGTTGATAGGCGTCCAAAGAAAAAAAATGGATGCCTTATGCTAAGGGGTATCTAAATTACCCCCATGTATGTTCCGCGATATACGTGGTTACTTTAAGCCGCCAACAATTTAAGAAACTTTTATTGGATAGTCTGCAATTGTATCATAAGCATTGTTTGTATTGGTTTTTATTTATAACTATCAACCCTGATTTCACACGGGTGCAATGTAGATACTAATATTATACTATAAACCTCCTTCTTGAATCACTTATATTGCTGAGAACTGCATTAAAATCCGTTGAGAAGCTTAAAAAGTGTAAGCGGTGCTTACGTTTTTATTTTTTCTCTTCCTGTCTTTTAGTTTATAATTGGTGATATTGTGTCTACCTAGATTGTACCTAGTTAATCTGTGGAAACGTGGATTGCACATTAACCCAGTTTTAGATTTAATTATTTAGTTTCCAAAAATACATTCCAACTGAGGTCGAAAATTATCCCGAAGGATTACCGAGATGAAAAGAGTCCTCTGTCCCAATCCAAAACATGGTTTATCCTTGTGCCAAACATCCAAATCTCGACAATCAGGGTCTCAAAATAATGGTTAGAAAAACTGTCAATGATTGTGTATTTGTGATTACTTATTTTCAGTTTCAAACCAAAAAATCTTCGTCGTAATGCCAATAAATAATGTGGTTGCTGTTTGCAGACTACCTATTCCAACATACGTGTATACCTACTTATATTTATTTTATTTTATTTCAGTGTGGATCTACTTCGTACTTATCGTCAATTCTTATAGCGTGGTATAGTTTTTATTTTGTTTTAATATTTTGTTTTAGTATGATATTTTTTTTTAATATTATCAATAATTGAAAATAAAACGGTATTTTATTCGACATAAACCTCAATATTTTAATAATACCAAGCTAAGTAGCTTACTAAGCTACTTATGTAATTGAAAAGAAAAGGTATGCTTCACGTCAAAAGATAGATATTTATTTATGTAATTGTCTAAGAGACACATTCTTCTTTTTTGTCTATCCTCATTTCTTTCTGTTACCGTTAGCACCTGGTGCTCTTTTTCTTCCGTATGTGCAGTGCTCTGGGCGGAGTGGGGTGAGTTTCACACTTTTACTCACTAAAACCCACCCATGTTCCTTCTTTTGCCTTTTATGTTCCACGGCCGCGGTATCTCGCGTCTGGTGTTCTTGGTAAACATTTGTGAAAATTGTTATGAAAAACAAGATGGCGGTGTTAGGGCACGCCACACAGAAGATGTAGATGTAGCTATGCAGAGTTTAAAAAGACCTTCACGAAGCTGTCAACCATGCATTATGTACATCAGACTAAGTAACTCCACGCAAAAATTGTTGCTTAGAAACGCCTTTTTTTGGGTGAAAAATCACGGTTAACTGTAGGAAGCACTCAAAACATTGGGCTGGTGAAAGTAGTTGATTATAACAAGGGTCATCGAGGAACCTACTGGTGGTAAAAAAAAAACTCCCCTTAGGAGGTTAGATTAACAGCCTAATTCAGAAGGCAGTACTCCTCGATACGGCCCGCATTGTAAGGAGGTTCCTGTCTCTAGAGCACCGGTCACCGGTAGCTTGGACCCTGCTCCCAAAACCGGCGGAGACCTATTTTTATATTTGTTTATCTATATTTATTTTTAAAGAAATATTTAAAAATGTATTGATACATGTGAAAAATTAATAAAGAGATAAACATAAGATTTTTTTTTTGTTTTATTACAGTTATTTTTCATTTTTGAGTAGTTAGTAGGTTGCTGAATTACAAGTATCAGGTACTTACTAATCAAGACCTGAGTTAAAGACATATTGTGATTTTGAGCGTTACATGATTAACCCTTAAAACCCAGATAGCTGACTTAAGCTGAAAGACACAAGCACCCATATTTTACAGTATCTTGGAAATGTTAATTAAAGGGGTCGGTAGACCGGTCAAAGCGACCGCCTCGCTCATTAAGGAGGATACCTGGCATCAGCATAAATGTCACGCGATGCGGAAGATTTAATTATCACGCCCGACCCACCGCGGAGATCCAGTAAAAGGGTTACGTCAGGTAAGTAGGTAGGTATTATGTAGGGTATAATATATTCAGCCAGTAAACAAGAAAAGCTCTAAGATGTGTACATCTTTAGTAATTTGGCTCAATAGTGAGCGATCGACTGCTGCACTGCGTGTCGCGGGTTCAATCCCCGCACGGAACAAATATTTGTATTACCTTCAGGTAGTTGTTTCACGTCTAGCTGTTTCTGTATGTGAGTTTAAATGTTTGTAAACGCAAAAAAAATAGTAACATTTTTTTTGCGTTTACAAACATTTATGTGTGTTTAGTTCGGCCGTTTTGGCTGAATAATATGAACATTACGCACTAAACTTGCACATACACTATGTTTCCGAACATTTTGAGATCAGGCACAGAGCTTATAAAGAAAAACATTAGTACATTTACTTGAAGAAAAAAGAAATGCGTCCAAAGAAAGATACTTCAGCAACAATAAATTATATTTTACGTCCCGAAATATCTAACAAAAATTATAGTCTGTTTCTACGTGAAACATTTGTATTTTCAAAGAAAAATGTCTCCCTCACGTCCCGTCCCCGACGGGGGCGTAAAAGAAAAGTATATAAATGTAAAAAGAAAGTATAAAAGAAAGTCACTTCCCAGAGATAGCGTTCCTTCGGTGGCTCGACTGGCTTTTATTACGACAAGCACGTGACGCGAACAGGGAACCCGTCTTTGAATTCTCTTAGGTATTAAGCTGGCTATGTGCTGAATTTTGCTGAATGAGGTTTTTTGTGAAAAATTTCACAGGATTTATGTATGTAGACCTGGTACATAAAGCCTCATCGTATGTAGACAAGTAATTATGCAAGAAAATATATTACTATGTACTGCCGTGGTGGTCTGTCAGCAGGAAGATTTAAAAACCTCATTTGCTTAGAATCGAGTTCGTTTACCAGTCATCAAACTGCAGCCAATAAGACTAAATGTATGTTAGTTTAATAAAGAAAAAAGGCAAATTTATACACAAATGTTTAAACCCATAAAATAAATACTTTAAAAGAAAATTCCTATTTTTCTCAAAAATGGTAGGCATTTGAGCCACAACAACACTGCAGAGTTTTTGTCAGTATCAAAAATAGATATTGTTGGTTACGTCTACAGCATCTGAGGCAAGCAAGCGTCTGCTCTGACCGGGGGATATTTTTACAACAGGGGCGACGAACTCCAACACATCATCTTATTTCCATTTTGTTTGTTGACGGCGCAGACAGCCAAGTCACGACCCCTGTTTAACAAGGTTGGTATTAATCTAAAAGAAAAATAAACCAATAAATTTATCTTAGACAAGAATATTTTATAACATATTCGGACAGACCAGCAAATGACAATACACTGTATGAATAGTAGGGCGATGTGCTTTTTCTAGAGAGTCTATGTTGCGTTCAATTATCATAAATTTAATTATGCCTAGCAACACTGAAATCGATCTGTTTCAGCTACTAGAGATACAAAGTATCAGTTTTACAAATAAAATACATAAGGTATCCTGATTGCATTGTTTAAAATATACTGTTTATTGAAACTTTAAGTATATTTGTAAAGTACGTTATGGTTAATGAAACATGTTGCATGGTATGTAATGTATATGGAAATAAAGGCTAAATATGTTTTTTGTTATCTTTGTTTTTTTTTAATAAGTAACATGCAAAAATATAAAAAAATATGTGTATAAATAAATAAACGAAATAATAATCCAAATGTAAGATTATGAAATTTGCTAGGTTTACCTAAAATATTGCTTATTTTTCTTTAAATCTCTCTTCCAATCTCTACTGCCATTCACATCATAACCATAACACTACATACCTCTATACCCCACATTGTGTTCGTAGAAGGTAATGGTATGCATAACATAACAAAGCGAGAGGACGGACGACCCTCACGTTATTCATAACGGACATAAAACCGACCCTCATGATATAAGAACACATTCTATCTTCAAGGCCTGTAACCGGCGCACTGCGTAAGAATCCTGGAATATAGAAAGATGAATAGATACGCCTACGCGCCTGAAAAAGGTAAATTAGGCTTGGCGATTCATGAATTTTCTTAGAGATGAGCCCTAGATAGGTATATTAAGTTCGCCTGCTTGCAGCAGCTCATATTGATGGAAGAAGTGCTTAAGTGGTAAATGTAATATTATGATAAACAACTTATAGACATTTTTGTAATAAATTGACTTTATATTTAACATTATTTAATTTAAATTTCAGTTCTATGAATTGTTTCTGCATGTTAAAAAAAATAATATTTTAACAATTTTAACTTACCAATTATTTTAATACATAAATAATAAAATCATTTTTTAAATTATAAATGTAATGTATACTGTAACAACACTATACTGTTTACTGTTACAAGTAAATAAATATTGTTTTAGGTAGACCACAAATAAAGATGGTATTTCTTTAAATATCTCATCAACACCTAGATCAGTTGGCTTCCAGTGTTACCAGATGCAGCTGAATACCAGTATTTTACATGGAGCGACTGCCTATCCTCCACAACCTAGTTAGAACTGGGTCAATTCTAAAACGATACTTCTTGGTAAGACTGGTTCTTAGACTTTCGGGACACTATTTGTAACGACTTTCAAAGATTTACGAATGACAGCTGGGCCCAGCAGCTTAAAGTGCTTTCCGAGGCACGGACGAAACGTTGTGTGTAGGATTCAGGGTGGTTTGTTGGTTGGTAGCGGGTTGTTCGAAAGATATACCGCGGGCCCGGAACGTAAAGGGCAATAGAAGGAACATGGGTGGGTTTTAGTCAGCAACAGTAAAAAAGAAGGGTGGTCACCCGTCGAGAAACCAACCTAGCAAGCGCAGCTTATCCTAAAGATCGACTCGAGCGGCTGCTATTCTTTAGCCACGAGCTCCTCTATTACTTCTTAGTAGATAATGTATTATATTATATACTTCAACGGTTTATTTTTTAATGAAACAGGTTGAGAAAGGATGGATGTAATAGTGTGTGTTTAGGTAGTGTTTTTCTCCACACTCACAAGTGTGGAGGAAAACACTAAAGAAACTTAGCAGGTGTTCCCTAAATACCGAAATTTAATAACATCTATACATACTTGTAATTGGCTCACCACTTCGTCTATGGTTTTCTCTTTGTTAAGTATGTTTTTTTTTTATTAGAAACTGTAACTCCACAATGCTGTAATAATCACATATATAAAATTATAAGAAAGAAAAGCAATAGTGGCTTATTTTCACTTCCGAATTACCTAACCTGCCTAACAAACTAACAAAAAATGGGCTTTTAATTTATGGCAGTATCTATTAATTTAAAGTATATCATGTTTACTCAGCTAGTTTTAATAATAAGGAAGGTTTAAACCGATATGTTTCTGTCAACTTTCAAATGTACTGATGCCGACGGCATTTTCCCGACGGCGCCGACAAACGGGCGTCCGTTTGATTTAGTAGGTTAAAACCTTTCAACTATCATATATGTAGTGTATCTCACAATTACTAAATTAAACTAAAATTATTAAACTAAACTAAACTTATAAATAAATTAAAAAATAGCGTCAAAAAATTCGTCCTCAACGCTGTCAGTTGGCAATGTCCCCAAGAGACTGTAGTGTATTATTATATAGACGAAAACCATTATTTTGATACGAACAAGACTTCGTCTGGTATGATTTTCAAAAAAAATATTCTTTCAGATTTCTGGAAGGGAAAACTTACTACACTTTTCATTGACTATTTTTTTCAGGAAATCTTTTTTATTAGTTGTTAAATATAAAGAGAATATATTTGTAAATGATTTAAGGTCAGTTTTTTATACTTGATGCCTTGATAATTAGACACCTATATATAAGTAAACCTACTAATAAAACAGGTTATAAAATCCAAATAAGGCATTCGAGGTGGTGTGAATATTTCTAAATTTAATTTTATTATGAATGTTTGTGAAGAGGCATTTGCCTAGCAGTGGGACAATAATAGGCTGTTATTATTTATATTATTAATCATTTATAAAAATTAATTAAGAAAATGTTGTGTAAGATGTTTCTAACATTTAAAAAAATTGTTGATATAATTGTATTCATTAGCAAATTAACCACCTGTGCCTACTGCTATTATTAAGATATTTTGTCATATTTTAAGTACTATCTAAGGTTTTCAATATATCAATAATAAAACAACCAGTGTGAGTGGCTTAAACTATATACCTACGCATAAAAGAAAAAGCACCCTCAAATAGTTCAGGAGACTGAAATATTTGTGCAGGTTTATCTAAAAGCTATACCCAAGTACCTGTTCATTCAAAATACCTACAAGATGAGATAGGTAGGTATGCATTATTTCCACAGCGCCATCTGTGTTTCCATCGCGATAAAAGCAAAACTATGGAAAGCGCATGCGCGAACAAAAATGGCTGCCGATCAATATGGGGTAGCCACCCCAACTCACCCCATTAGGACACTCTGCAAAAGGATTTGCAAGCTAAAATGACCCGTATTTTAAGGCAGCAAGGTCTTTGAATAATAATGACGAATTTTAGATGTATCTTTTGTTTGTTTTAGTAGATAGGTAGGAATCCAAATAGGTAGATATCTATTTGCTTTGTCCGCACATAGGTATACCTTGATGTTTGTAGGTTCCCTTACCAATGTTTTGGAAGAAGTTTGAATATTTAATATTTGTTTTGACATTGGTATAACATTACTAGGTAGTCGTTACCTACGCATTGTTGATGTTTCACAAAAGAAAAAAATTGGGATATTATCAATTCAGCAAGTAAGAAGTGTTCTAGTGACAGCATTTTTGGTTACTATTTCTATTTGATAGAATATGATTTAAACACACAGTCAGACATCCATGATATCTATTTGTTATATGAACCTGGTATTTAGACGCTTTCTGATAAACTGTTTCAAACTGAATATCACAAAAAATCTTCTATCAAAAAAAACTCTTAACATGAATGTTAAGAGTACTTTTTACCATGTTTAAATTCCATTTGAACGTAAGTATGGAATTTAAACATGGTCTTCAACCTTTTGATTGAACAAAGATAGGTAAGTAAAACTCAAACATGATTGGCTCGAGGTACCTATGCCGGAAAGAAAATAACTAAGTACCTATATTGAGTTTCAAACTTGTGAACCAAGCTAAGGGCCGATTTTTCAATCGCCAGTTAAGTTTTATCCGACGAATCCGAAAGTCTGTCATTTTGACAGTTCTTGTATGGACACTCTGTCAAAACGTCACATTTACTCTTTAGATAAAACTTATCTAATGATTGAAAAATCGGCCCTAAGAGAACTAAGATTCGTTTTATCGTTAAAATGATCAATAATGATCTGCCTAGCCCGATGTTAACTATGATCGGGTCAGCTTCCAGTTTAATCGGATGCAGATAGTTACCAGAAATTTATAAGGAGCGACTACTTAACTGACCTCTACAACGCAGTTAGTACCTACTGAATAATACGATACCCCTCGGTGAAGCTAGTTGTCAGACTTTGTGGCCATATATTTATATCCTCTACTAGCTGCGCCCTGCGGTTTCACTCGCGTGGTGATAGAATATACAATATATCTTTATGAATTGTAGCCTATATGTTATTCTGATATGTACCTACGCTATATTATTGTAAAGTTAAAACTAAAACAGTAGTTTCTGCGTGAAAGAGTAACAAACATTTATACAAACTTTCGCGTTTATAATATTATAGTAGAATGAATGCACCCATTTCTAATAACCATTCTTACTCACCATTTCTTATTGGAATTGTTATGAAGTGCTTACACCGTACAGTTTTTAATTCCTACAATTTAGTCAGCAGGAATTTGCCAATCTGGTTTCAGCTACTTAGATGACCGAAACTATCAGATGTAGGTAATATATAATACTCTATGAAAACCAATGAGTAAAGATATAATGGAAATGCGAATGTTTGTTAGGATGTATGGATGTTTGTTACTCTTTCACGACAAAACGAACGAAACGAATCTTGATGAAATTGGGCACAGAGGTAGATCATAGTCTGGAATAACACATAGGATGCCGATCATCACGCGGGCGAAACAGCGGGCGCCAACTAGTTACTTATAAAATCATGGGTGTAATCTACACTTTTGTCTGTAGATGACTAGAACCTACCTTTACCCGCTTATCCACACATCGCTGGTTATGTTAAAGACTCATACGTAATAAGAGGTAAACTTATTACCCTCATCGGGACACAAAGGCTGCTACTGAGAAATAATAGCTTTACACAGGTGTTAGGCAGAGCAGAGAAGAGGATGTCTAAGACCCTTGTAATAGAGGACAAGTCTATCACCATCAACTGGACACGCATTCAGACTCCGGCCACGGTACACAAAGGGCAAAAGAAGAGACATGGATGGGTTTAAAGTCAGTTTAAGTCTTACTCGCTTCCGCTCCGCCGAGAGCAGGAGAAATTATTTGATGTTTTCCCATCCAAAGAAAAGATACCCTACCCTCTCTAAGGAGTAGGTAGAGAGGCTCCGCAGCCTCCTCACCTACCGACTGACGTAGGTCCTCACCGGACTCGGTTGATTCCGGTGGTACTTAAACGGGCAAGAGGAAATTCCCCGAAAGTTTCATCTCCCACCTTCTTCTGTCACCATTGTGACTATAGCCTGGAGGACGCGGTGGAGCACATCGTGGCGGTCTACTCTACTTGGGTGGAGCACTGCTGTGTCCTGGTAGCGGCCAGTCTTGATTCAATACAAGATCCTGAGCGTGACATAATGGAAAATAAACACCTCATTCTGCGAAACAAATACACTAGTGAAGGAGGTGGCGGGATGTTGGTACCTCAATCCGTCCCAGCCAACGCGAGAGACAAATGAAAATCTAGGCAAGTAGTTAATTGCATTGGTTGCAGGTTTGTTAACCTACTGAACCCCACTTACCTAGCCCGCTACCTAGTAGTTACACTCCTTTTGATTAGAGAACAAGCTAATTTGCAATTAAAAACCAATTAATAGTTAAAGCAACATGGCTATGTTGTTGGATTTCAAAATTAATTACTATTACAAGAACCGCCTCGTTTTTAGCTGTTGCTAAGTTTTGTAGCTAAGTACTTGAGTTTCTTAGAAACATAGATACAGTTGTGTACAACAACTGTAGTAACCAAAGGCCAACCCTTTGGAAGAAGCTTAATAGTAAACACAATTCGCCGAATATGTTTTTTAATCCTATGAAGGCGCGCCTATTGCCATCAACCTGGCACAAATAAAGACTTCGTGGCTGCTAATTTGAAATTCCTGTTGGAATAACCCAAAAACACTTGCCTGACTTGGTAGTCGAACTCATGCATCTTGAACTTCACCAGCAGACGCGGTTGCGATTACGCGACTAATGAGATAGGGAGCCGCTGCTTTGCTCTCATCTGTGTGCTGGGGAGGTCTTTTTTATCGGGTTTGCGGATTGTTCGAAAGAGACACCGCGGCCCTAGAACATAAAGGGCAATAAAGGAACATGGCTGGGTTTTAGTTAGTACAAGTCTGACATTTCTCCCCCTCTGCTCCACCCAGATCGGGGGAAGTTACTTGATTCCCATTTTTCATCCGCAAAAGAAAGGGGACTGCCTATATTTTATTATGTGAGGACCATAAAATATAATGGCAACAAAATTTAACTTCAACGCTCTCTTCATCTATCTACATTATTTTTCAGAACCATTATATCTATTCATTCATATTTGTTGGCGTGGATATTCCACTATTTTTCCGATATTTAAGAAGAGTTTTTATTTAGATAAAAACTCTTAAAAAAACTTCTCTTCTTCTTCTGCTTCTTACTTAAACTAGTTACCTACCTAAATAGGTAACCAGTTTAAGTTCCACTGGTAGTCCCCAAATACATGTCCTCAGAGGCTGAAAAACATTGCGACAGTCACTTATACTACATAAACACTTAAATACCGATCTATTATTATGTTTTTGAACAGGCTCTACTTATTTTTGAGGTAGATTGGTGCCACCTGTAATTTTTTTTTTCACATCTTAATCATCTATTCATTTCGGACCGCCACATCTAACTATAACCCCTGAAAGAATTGGTGATTAAAGTACCCACCAATACCTACCTATAGGTAATTTACGCGGTATACGATTGTCTTTATAAACACGTCAGGGGGTATTTCTGGAGCTAAATTCACAGACCTTACTTTGCTAAGTAAGTTAGCTAGTCATGTGAATATGAAATTTATTTTTACTCATATAATGTTTATATTTCTTTGAGCGAAAATAAATGATTGATGCTTGCTAACACGAACCCGATATTCATATGCAAAGCCTAATAAAATAATACAAAATTCAAGTTTTTACTTGTTTTAAGTTTTATTTACGCACTCTACTAGATATAAGACAAAGTATATCTATGAAGTAATTATTTGTACGACTCAGCCTCTACCTAGCGTGTCCTGTGAGTGGAACTATTGGTTGTATGTAGTTTTCTCCGCTAAATAACAGCTCTAAGTATAGCAAATACCTTACCACACAAAAAAAACCTTTATAAAATGTTGGCTCTACCTGCTCTACCGAAGTCCGCGTTCCATAAAGCGCCATCTATTGGTCACAGTACGAGTTAAGTGCTCACTTAGTTTGGGGGATGTCGGCAGCGACATCTGTCTTTATCTTGTTGAACTGCGCAGCTCGAAGGGTATCAACCTACGGTAGGTAGGTTACCGAGAGCTTTCTCTTGTTTTGAAAGATACCGGTCTGCTTACATGGGTGTCATACCTAGATGTCTCTTTTGAATATATTGGAAACTAGCAAATACGAAAAGTAAAATAATTTCGACACTATAGGTATTTACTTTATTCCAAAAATGCCTAATATCGTGACAAAAAAAAAACAACATACTTAATTAATCTTAATTCTCAGCAATCGCATTTTTCTAGACCACTATATATTTTTTCAACTAAATAACGCAAGTAAGTATTTTAATTAGATATGGGCATAGAAATGGGCAGGATTTAGGTATCTGCTAAGAAATCTAGATAAAAATCAAGAACACAGTAAACATAAATCAAAACGAGTTGGAAATTATAATTAATTTGCTATCTTACAAAAAGAGCACCTACCGGCCCTCTCCGTTGCCAGGCAACAGACAAAAATGTTAAAAATGGACGAGCCGTTACCAAACGGTATTGGTTGAATTCGGCGCCATTTGCAAAGGGCCGGGCTATTGTATGCCCCGCCTACGAATACCGGCCGAAACCGAAACAGTCCCGCCTTTTGTATCTCTGCCATCTTTGCTACTGTCACATTTCCATTCGGGGTGGAGCTTAAAAAATAACCCAACTAAATTAGGTATGCTACAATTCGAGAAACTTTAATAGAAAAATATTATCTATCTCAAAATGGCCGGGTGATCTTGCTTAAATTCCCGCCAGTTTTAGCATCCACCATCTTTTGGAGGAGAGTTAGTGAACATTATTATTATTCAGTGTTGTAACATTCGCTTCCGTTCTTGCGTACGTGAATAGCCATTTAGGTAAATACAGGTGAGTAAGTACCTAATTACGTTTATTTTAAAAGCTGTGCCTTCTTCTACAAAACATAAATCAATATTGTCATACCATTTCGAATAGGTAGTTTACCCACAGAAAAATAAGTACCTACCTAATAAAGTTTGTAAGAAGGTTAGTCAGTATATCCTAATTTTGAATATAAGTACCTACATTTAATTTTCAAAAATGTAGGTAATTTACGACAAGACACTGTTAGGCCAAGTTGCTGGTAACCCACCAGATTCCTCGTAGCGCTACTCCGTAGAGCTTATTGTCGTTTTAATTAATAACTTTTACTTTTGCTAGTTGTGTATTTTTTTAACTAGATAAGTTTTAGCCTTCTATTTTTTTTAACAAATTTCCTTATGCTGAGGTCAGTTTTATCTACCCTGATACGTCACTAGTCCAAAATCAAAACAAAAATCAATCAACTTGAACTAAAGACTACCACTCAACCTAGACCGTTACAGCCACATTAATGATAAACAGTCCATTAACCCATCCAGCCTATAATTTGTGTGTGCACGTCTCCACGTCACGAGCAACCGTCAACTACAATTTTATTATCCATTTGTAACCGTTTATGAGGAACAACAAACCTTTAGAGTCGTTTGCCCGATTTATATTGACTCAAAAGTTCATAATGTTTAGGATTATTGCTACGCTTTGGTGCTACGATGGCTACGTCGTAGATGGTGATTTTTTGAATATTGACTACCATTTTTTTTAACTACTAATGCTAATCGTGTATATCTATCTAGTGTTTGAGATTATAGAAGGATCAAGACTTCTTTTTACTAGAGTCGGAGATGATAAAATAGTTGTCATCGATGTTGATTTTTATTTTGATTTGTATGACTGTTTTTTGTTTTAATCCTTTTGAATTCAGTCCAAGCAGGATCTATAGTTTTCTACACCGACGTAACATTCATTCTAGATATACATGCTTATACCTAAATAAATCTTATAAACCTTGGGTATCAAAACAAATGTAGGCAGGTAGGTACTGAAAAATCATTTTTGTTTTTTTTTCTCATGTGTCACTTTACCTTAGCGGCAAATCGCGTTCGAATACACGGGTAATGATGAACATTGATAATTTATAATGATTATCGATGCCCATTCTGATAGGTAAACCACCGGATTAAACTATAGGTAGGTACACAGATTAAAATGATATACCTAATCACATCAAATTTTATCCCACACCATTTTACTCGCGAGTAAAAATAGTCCGATTTAGCTTAACAACCACTATTCTTGGTGAAAAACATCAATTTAAGAATAGTGAGATTGTGTTTTTTTTTTAATTGAGTAACTTAACTTCCTATCACGAAGACTAACCTATAATATCTATATTTAAGAGTCACTTCAATTAATTTCAGAATAGGAAACGTTGTTTCACAGGAATGAACAAAATTTTAGTGATATGCAAAGTAGTTTTAGTTTAATTTGTGACAACAGAACGACACCTATCTTAAAAAATATCAAGATAATACAAAATACTTCAAACCCTTCTAATTACTTATTCCTATTAACGTGCTTGTTGCTACTAAAGGGGAAATGGGTACACTAGTCTTAACCTTTTGCCTGTAACCAACCAATCTAGTTAGTATAAGTTGGTATCCTCTTTTTTAAAGGAAAAATATCCCATTTTTTTACGAACTCTAGGTACGCTACGACCGTACATTCTTTCATAAATAAAACAATCACGTTATACCTTTTTAGGTCCAAATCAAATTAACGAGTAAATGCCATTATACATTTACGACGCTTAGCCCTTCTCTTCTACGCAGGTAATTCTACGAAGCAAATAAACTACCTGAGTTAGTTCTATATACTTATTTGCTAAATTCCTATCTAAATGTAGATAGGTCCTGAGAACCGCAACGAAGTGATACCAGCGGTAATAATGATTTATTTTATTTCTCAGTGGCAGCCACGGAGGCTGATTATAGCCCAGTGGATGGCAATAAATCAAATCAAAATCATTTATTTCAAGTAGGTCAGTTATAGGCACTTTTGAACTGTCGAAATATTGGCAACAATAAAATGAAGCTACAGTCCCAGTCACAAGGCATAATTACTGTGAAAGTACTGTAGTTGCCCATTCCAAATCGTAGATCTCTATGGAGACGAATGGGCAAGAAACTTCATTGACACTCTTTTTAATCAGAATTATCATCATCATTTTCTTGTCCTTGTCCCATTCTATTTGAGGTCGCGCAACACATTTTTTTCTTCCTTTCTCCCCTGTCAGACGTCACGGCGTCATTTACTCCATCAAAATTATTTGAAGGATGGATTGTGTATGTGAGTTTAAATGTTTGTAAACGCACCCGCGATACAGGAGAAATTCCTAGTGCGAGGCAAGGTTAAAAAAAAACAAATATTAAATTATTAATTCAATATAGTCTCGCCCCTATGTAACATGGGTCTTATATAACTAGTGAAATGTGGGTGTATTATTAGGTAACCCTTTGGGGATTACAAGCGTGATGTTACCTACTTCTTTATGTACACATTTGACGAAAAAAGACATGAAAAATGTGCAATGTATTTTATTTAAATAAGCTACCGAAGGCTTTACGTCAATTAAAAGCTTTTATTAATAGTCCTCCTGACCGCATTCGGGTGGCCAATCCAAACGGAGATTGCAAATCGGCGCGGTAGATATTATTATAGTGCTGCATAAGTGTGCGTGCAGACACAGGTGCACTCTTTGTACCTTTCCTCTGTCGTCCGATGGGGACGGCTATCCAACACGACCGGAGAGAGATCAAGTGCAGGACATTAAAGCGCCATAGAATGTCCGCATTTACACTCCAGAGTAGAGTTTGGATGATTTTCTTTTAGTAACAATGGATAAAAAAATGAATACATACTCGATAAAAATAATGGGATATACCTAATAAAATATTATTTAACCATAACTAAAACTGCTGAAATAAAATAAGCAAAAAAATCAACGAAACCAACAAATGTACCTAACCGACTTCCGGAAGTAAAGGTATTTTCCACTTTTTAGTTTTGTAAATCGATATTTTTTTACAAAAAAGCTTTTTTGAACCATACATTAATAAGTAAAATAGCTAACAAAAGCATCAATGGGCTCACCCCTTGTTACATGGGACTTAAAAAATAGGTAAGTAATTAGCAAAACGTAGGTATACTTTAAGTACACTTCTACCAGACCCTTCTGAGATTACAGGATTGATGTTATGTTATGATACTTAGCTTATTGAGCTACACAAAAGTTGTGACGTATTACAACTTTAAAAGACTGTATCTTTTCTGTAAGAGGCAGCCTTCAAAATCTAAATGGACAGGTACCTACGGTTGATTCGGTTAAGAAATCACCAAATGACTTCTCCGAATCTGGGAGGAATGAGCAAACATGGTTGGGTTTTAGTCAGTACAATCTGCCTAAAACCCAACCATGATCCTTCGTTTGCTATTTGTATTGCAAAACCACGGTATCTCTTGCAAATCAACCCGAAGCTCCAGCAAACCTATACGGTTGGTCGGAGGTACGGTTGCTAGAAAAACAATTCAGGATATACAGAAACACGTCCGATACTAACCCTATGGCCACCTTTCCACTAAAAACTATACATATATCTATACCAGTCTTCACTATATCCGATGTGAGAACTTTCTGATCAATAACAAAGCCAAGTCGTAATGACCAAGTTACACCGTCATATGCCATACGACGCAAAAGTCTCCCAAAACCTTCATACAGCTACGAGTACAATAAAGATCAGCTCTTCTATACCTTACATAACCCAGGCATGACGTACCTACACTGAGCTATATAAGTAGCCAGCACGATATAGTTAGACAGTTCCCTTGCGGACGCAGTTAATTTCCCGGTTAGTTAACTTTACTACTGTACACTGATTGGATATTGATTAGAGCCCACCGTTTCACTAGTTTAAATGGCGATTCTTTTCTTCAAATAACATCGTGCCACCACAAATTTACACTCTATACTCGATTGTAATTACCTCAGTGAAGTTTATTACTTCTCTTGATTAAATAAAACATACCATTAAATCGTTTCAAATCGAACGGTATAGCATTGGAATGATGTTTCGCTATATTTTATTGTTCTTCTGTCTGTTACTAACGCAGGTATTGGTAACCTCAGTGGTACTTATGAAATAGATAGCTAATTACACCGTTCTTCAAACAAAAAATAACCGGGTAATGAATGATATTAAACTATCAAATGAAAGTTATAACATTTAAAGACAGTTGTTTTAAAGCTCGCGTCAACAAATTTTATCATTAACTTCATGGGCATTTGCGCGGGTATAAAATCAGCAAAGTAAATAGTTAATCATATAGTCACATAAACTTGTAATAGTAGGTGCTGAGGAACGTTTAGAGACGAATAAAACTTATTTACTAAGTAGCGAATATAATAATACAAAACTAGCTATGTATTAATTTATTAGAATAATTTATTTATTTGAATAGGTAGGTAGGTATGTGTCTGTGTGTGTTGTAATTTTATGTTTAATCTTTTCAATTCCAAACATTAGTCATTAATTCTGACATAATATTATTGAATTTAAAAATTAATCTGACTGTAATCTTGACATTATAATCTTTATTAATAGCGTGATTGTGTAATTGTATGTATCCCCAAATTTATGAAACTATATATTTATAGCATGCGTATGAATATAAATACTCGAAAATATGTACCTAAGCTGTGGTTACCCGTAATTTAGTTTTCGATACAGGATAATATTTTGTATTGTAACTCGAAATTAATAAATTAACTAGTAAATGAAACTGTGAAATTTAACATCTACTTAAGATTCTTTTATAAGTTAAATAAAATTCAATATTTCAGGTTCGGGTAACTTAATCTTCATTTAGTTGTAGTGCTTAGATTTTCTTGCTTATCTCTCTTTGTTTTATATATTCTTGTTTTATGTATTTATGTATTGTGTGTGTATTTATTCTTATATTTTCTAGTATTCTCTGTTATTGCACCTACCTACTATGTTTTACGTCAGCATCGCCCTAGGGTTAGTTTTCACTTTTGTATAAACTTTTAATCTATAGTATACTATATCTTTATTAATATTAAAAAGCTGAAGAGTTTGTTTGTTTGAACGCGCTAATCTCAGGGACTACTGGTTGGAATTGGAAAATTCTTTTAGTGTTGGATAGTCCATTTCTTGAGGAAGGCTATAGGCTATATAACATCAGGCTACGACCAACAGGTGCTGAGCAGCGTGGGTGAAACCGCGAGGAACAGCTAGTAAATAAATATAAGGAAAATGACTATAACCCATCTACGACTTATAGTTAACTAAACAGATCCCATATATTTCCTACTCAATCAAGCAAATGAAAGAGCCCCAAGAATTGAAATGATAACCCTTTAAAACTCCATTCAAATTTAAAACTGTAACAATAACAACAAATCGTAAAAGCTACTCAAGTGGACGGTTAAATATTGACCTCCGCCTTCTAAACGGCTTTACAACGTCAAAGTTGCGCAATGCCATGATTTCTTGTTCTCTAATCCACTACTTGGGTGTCTAGTTTTATGTCGAACGGCATAAACTGTAATAAACTACATGTCTTTCGATCTACTAACATTTTTTCAACTTTATATTTAATTTTCAAACGATTTTGAACCTTAAGCTCTTGTAGGTAAGGTTTAGTTGGTGCTTTGTGTGTTGAAGCACGTGGGTGAATCGACATGATACTATTATAAGTTTACGGCTGGTGTCATTCATTTAGCGAATCGCGCGTGATGGATGGTAGAAATAATTTATTCCACGACGTGTCTTATATTAACTTAAGAAGAATTCAAGGTAAGTAAACTCCTTGTGGAGTAGGTAGGTATACCTTTAGAAACGATAATCCTTACTTATTATTTTAAAAAGCGAAAGTGAGTTTGTTTGTTTGTTACCTCTTCACGCTTTAATGGCTAAACCGATTTTGATGAATTTTGATACAGAGTTAGTTGGGAACTAGGACGGACATAGGCTATTTTTTTTTAAGTGTTATGGTAGGGAGAAAGAGGGAAGAAAAGGGACTTAGCGTAAACTTACAATAATAGTAACGCGCAAGGGGAACAGTGTTACCTCGAATTTAACGCGAGCGAAGCCACGGGCAAAAGCTAGTTAATAAATACTTCCAGCGCTCATCAGAGCTAATGGCTAAATAAAAGCCACTATGATCGATCTATAGGATTAACGGAGCTTGTCTAGGTTAGTCCATGGGTAGGTGACTACCCAAACGAGTTTTCTCCAAGCCTCAGAAAGCACGTGAATTCGATGGCTGTCAATTGTAGATCTTTGACAGTCGTTACTAGTGGTTAATGTCCCGAAAGTCTGACAACAGTCTTACCCATAGGTATCGTGTTACCTAGTAGGCACTAACTGGGTTGTGGAGGTCAGATAGGCAGTCGCTCCATGTAAAATACTGGTATTCTGCTGCAACCGGTTAAAATGGAAACCGACGACAGTATAGTTGGGATAAAAGATAAACAGATCATTAAGCCTACTATGACGTCTTTAAGCAGAACTTATTCCACTGAGGGAAAGAGATGGTGCTAGACACCCTGTACCTATAGCTCTGTCTCTTTTCCTCAGTGGAATAACTTCTGCTGTCATCAAGTGCTACCCAGCTTTGTAACATTCTGACTACCTTTTTGCAGTGAGGTATTCTTGTTGCCTTGAGCTGCCCCGTGTCGAAGAGAAAACGAATCAAAATAAACTTTAACTTTTAGGCGTAGAACTTATTTATTGCAGAAAAGCTGTAAACGCATAAGTGCCCGTTTTAAAATCGTTTAAATAGTTAACTTTTGCAAAGACATAAAATAATTATAGTATTGGATACAGTGTAATATTAAGTGCATTCAAGCCTTATTTGTAAATATTAAAGAAGGTTCATGCACACAATATTAAAGGTAAAGTGGTTAAATGCATAATAAGTTTTCATACAATCGCTTTTACAGACGTTAGTAGGGAATGAATTCCAAATAAAGTTATCGGCGCGGGAGATATTATCCTTACTAATATTATAAAAGCGAAAGTGAGTTTGTTTGTTTGTTTGTTTATTTGTTTGTTTGTTTGTTACCTCTTCACGCTTTAATGGCTAAACCGATTGTGATGAATTTTGGTACATAGATAGTTGGGAACCAGGAGACGGACATAGGCCATTTATTATTTAAAAAAAGTGGGATGTGAGGGAGAAATAGGGAAGAAAAGGGAAAACTTAGCGTTGCTATTACAAATCAATAAGGCGCAAGGGGAACTGTATTACCCCAAATTTAACGCGGGCGAAGCCGCGGGCGGAAGCTAGTAGTTCATATTTGTGTGCGCCGGCACAGGTGCACTTTCTGTTCCCTCACTCTTATAGTCCGATGGGCCGGTCATCTGACACAACCGGAGAGATCTTGAGAAGGACCAACAGCTTAACGTATTTTCCGAAGGCTCTTAGTAATTTCTAATAGAAAAAACCAATAACGCTTTTTGCCGACACGGGCATCATAACCAGGGTCCTGTCAGCAGCCTCGAGAGCAGCACACAAAAGTAGTTGGTACATTAAACGCAGTAAACCGGGCAAAAAACAAGAACTGGTCCACAAATATATTCACTATTAGAAGAGCCTCATATGAACCTCTCATATGCCTATTTTTACCAATATTGATATTTCGTATTTAGGAAAAAGGGAAAATCTACAAACAAAAAGCTTGTATGAAAAATTTGCGCGAAAATTATCAGCTGAAAGACGATATCAAAATTGTAACCTCACAAAAATAATCAGACAGATTTCTGTCTAAATCCTTAGTAGCTAAAGTTAGATCTACCAAAACAGGCAAGTTTAATGACGAGCTTTCGTAAAGAACAAATTATATGTCTGATAAGTAAGTACAGGCAACGATGAACACACTAGGAACAAGCTCGAACAACGTCTTTATAAGGAAGTATGTACGATCTTAAAGAATATACCGTTAATCGATAGTCTATCTTAAGTGCAGAATGTAATTGGTAGGTAGACATGTAGACTTTCTCTTTTACAATAGAGAGAAGTTCAACGTAAACATAGTATGAACACGATAAATAAACTTACTCGTTCCTTACGGTAATATTATGGCTATTATTTGTGTAGGTATTGTTGTGTGCACAATGCATCTACGCAAGATGATTTCCTCTAAATTCCTCGAATTCTATGGATTGGATTGGAGAAAATGATTTCAGGTTGATTTATTTAAATATTGATATGGCCATGCGGAGAATGGAAGAAGAAAACGTGTTGTGCCAACCCAAATAGAATGGGGCAAGGGCAGAAAAATGATGATTGACATGACCATGCGATGCGGAGTAATTACGAATTCAGCTATTGAGCAGAAAAACTTCCATTCGGGATTTAAAGAGTAGTCCGCAGAAGACAAAGGAAACCATAGAATGATTTCATAAATAATTTCGAAGAAAAGTACTGAAATGTAATGGAATAGAGATCTGGAAAAACACAGTCCAAGTCCGCTATTAATAAAATTGGACATGAGCCGGAAAACTTTAATCTATTTTAATAGATGATGTACCTACAAAGAAAGCAACTTATAAAATGTTTAAAATAGAATATATTCGTATATTGTTTTATTTATTTTATATGCACACACAAAAAGATAAAAGTAAAATATGTATGAAAACTTAAACCATCAACCGAAGTAAAATCAAGGTAAGAAATAATCTTACTGCAAATGAAACCAAAACTAGACAGGTTAAATTACTTATAACCGTATATGCCATATTTGTCTAAGGCCCTCGCCATATCTATTGTTCATTGTTATTCGATATTGTTGTAAGTTAATTTAGTACGTAGCTATATTTGTCGTTGAAGTCTTATGCAGTACATTTGCGGCGGAGCGTGAATGAAACATACGACTATTCAGCTGCACTGCATGTAAATTTTTTAACTGTAAATACCTACATATTTTGAAGAGATAGCAAATAATTTATGCTCTACTAGCTTTTGCCCGCGGCTTCGCCCGCATTAAATTCGGGGTAACACAGTTCCCCTTCTGATTTGCAATTACCTGCTACCTGTATTTTTTGCCATTGCGCCTTATTTATTGTAATAGTACAGCTAAGTTTTCCCTTTTCTTCCTTCTTTCTCCCTCTCACTTTTTTTTAAATTTCGTCCGCGTGCTTAGTTACTTTGGGCTAACGCTAACATTACCCGCGTGATGATCGAAAAAGAACAAATCTTTCTCTCCCCGTTTTCTCACCCTTTTCTCACACAAAATCGGTTAAGCCATTTAGGCGTGAAGACGTAACAAACAAACAAACTCACTTTCGCTTTTATAATATTAGTAAGGATTTCAAAAACAAAAACAATGCCTCATCAGGTTAAAACTTTAGGCTCAATCACTCAATAAAGAGATGAAGTATCCAGGTCGCCTGTAGAATGTTTCAAATTTTTCGCAGCACCATTATTTCTGATAATTATGAACATAATCATCCTCCATGCAAATATATGGTATACGAAGGGGTACCATTAATTTGGGAATTATCATCATCATCTACCTAGCCATATATATGGAGGCAATCGAATACCAGAATACCAGAACCCAGTTGGTATAGGCTTTTTTTTTGCGGATGGAAAATACCGGAAAAATACCAGACCGGGAGAAGTTATTGCATTAACTTCTCCCGGTCTGGGCGGAGCGGGGGAGGGGGGAGTGTTAGACTTGCACTGACTAAAATCTATCCATGTTCCTTTTATTGCCCTTTGTGTTCCGGGGCCACGGTATCTGTTTCAAACAACCCTCAACCCTAGCAGGCAGTGGCCCTAGCTGGCCAACACCATACCCCTTAGTGAGGCTCATTTAATAATATTTACATATAGTTTATAAAATTGGCCTCAAACGTTGAATGAAGAGCACCTTAAATGCATGTTAAATTCAGATTTCCTGTTTAAACAATCAATAATTAAATGCACCCAATGAGTTGATTGTATTACAATTTGGCACCTACAGGTACTTTTGTTCGATGATACTTTTGTTTACATACACGTAAAACGCTCTTGACCTGCACAAATGCCCTTTTTCGGTATTGTTCGTTGTGTCGTTGAGCTCCTTCAGTTATGAGTCGAGCTACACGATAACTAACAAATGCTTGCACTAACTGGACAGGTCCATTGAATCTGTGTGGTGCTTTCTTAAAAAAGACAATTTTAGACACTTATCTGCATAGTCCTCATGTAAGTTGACCAAGATTTTTGTCACGACCTTAAAAGAGACACGTTTTCTAGTTTTAAAAATGTTTGCAAAATAAACATCATTTATTTGACACCGTGCACTAAAATTGCACAAAATTAAGTCTATTTAAAACGAAACATAAAGACATGCTAACAAGTGCGCTATTGAAACCACAAAAATTATGCCAATGAACAATGACTTCTAAACAAACTATTGTCAAAGTCAATAAGGAATAGATTCCTGGGGCTTGATAAAATTTTACCTATCTCAGGTTGCTAATTAGACAATAAATTATCTTCACCAGACGCTTTATGATAACATCTACGTAAATTAACTTCACGGCAACCACATCAGCATGAGAATGATTTGATTTTCTCAAGGGTTCGTGATTAAAAGATTATTTAGAAACAGTTTCTTTGATTATTCTTCTAAACTATGATAGAAGAAGGATCCAAATTAGAAAGGTTACCTACACAAAACATCTCATTTTTTATTTTATTTATTTATTTTTGTTTACAAAGTTAGTTTTTATTTCAACCATTATTTTCATAATTAAAACTGGCTAAATAGTTGTAATAAATTAAAATAACTTAGAGAAATGAAGTTATAAATAAAATAAAAAATAGCGTCAAAAAATTCGTCCTCAACGCTGTCAAAGACACAAAAGCGGACAAGCTATGATGCAAGTATTTTCTGATTTTATGTTTATTGCATTTTAAGTAGGTATAAGATCTATTATAGAAGGAAATGGTTAGTTTTCTCGTTTTATTGTTTCAACAAACAAACATTAAGTATAAAACATATTGAAATAACGTCAATAAAAATAGATAATGCTATGTAAGTAAACCCTAAACTAAGTGTTTTAATTATTTGATCAAAGCGACGGCGGAGTTGCAACGGCGGCGATGGGATCAAGTTTTACACACAAAAACACACTCCCTACAAATGGATTTATTTGTGTACATATTTATGTAGTTTTGTTTTCGTCGAAATTAAGTATAGATAAGTAGGTATATATAACTAGTTGTGCCCAGTGGTTTCATCCGCTAATCTGCACAGCTCATTAGTATCATAGCGTGATATAATTTAGATCATTACTTTCGTAAAAAAATTACTAAGTAAAATTTTAAATCAATCCGGCCATGGATTCGCGTTTCCCCTACAAACTTTGCTATCCTGTTTCACCCCTTAGGGGTTGAACTTTGCAAAATCCCATCTTAGTGAACACATACATTCTAAAAAGATAAGTACCTACTGCATACAAAATTTGAGACCCCTTACACTTGTAGTTTCTGAGATTTCGTGATGAGTCAGTCAGTGATTTTCTCTTTTATAAATATAGATAAATAAAAAGCTAAGTAATTCTAATAGGCATTAGAATTACTAAGCTTTCATCATCTAATAGTTAAGTTCAGGGATATAATCATAGGAATTATAGTCAATTCCCATTCTAGTTATAAACTAAGTATCTTCCTAAATAAATATATTTCCTTCAACAGAAGTCAAGTTAAGTTGTAAGTAGAATAATGTCATCATTATTTGATTAGTCATCAAGCTTTTTCTATTCGTCATTACCTGTGTAATGCAATATACAACTGTGAAGTATATAAAACCATAAAATGATTGACTACAAATGATCCAAATCACAAGATAAAACAATTCACAAGTTAATTGTGGAGTCATCAAACAAATTGCCTCGTGAAGCTCGTCTTAATTTCACAGAGTCAGTAGCAGATCTGTAATGCTAAATACCGCGACGACTTCATACGTCACGTTTAAAAGATGAAACATCAAACAAACAGGGGGTTTACTCATAACCAGAAATTCTTAACGGTCCTCCAGCATTCAACGAAAAGTGTCGAATTGTCACAGACTAACAACAACCCGACACCCAAAGGGTTCCCGACGGTTTGTTGTCTGAGCGCGATTCACACGGGCGCGTGTTTGTCGAACAAACAACGCGGCAACGACTGAGCAATTATCACTTACCTGTGACACGCGATCACAGCACTGCACAGATTTATAGTCGATAAACTTGTATCATCACTTTTACTGTGTTGTAAATTAATGATGTGCACTATTTATGCGCGTAAGGCCGTTGGTGCGGCCGGTCGCGGCGGCGGTGTGCGACGTAGTGGCTGGCCTGTGGCGCGCTGGGCGGGCGGGGCCTGTTCGCTCCGCGCGCTCGCTCCGGCCGCTCGACGCGCGCCGATACATCCCTTGCCTTATCCTCTAATACATTAGGTAATCGGAACCCGGGAAAATTATCGACCCTTCAGTCCCCTTTCTTTTTTGTCTTAGGGAATTTTGAAGTCACTGACGAATGATTTTCTGAAGAGCTGCGTTGGATATGTGCGTTATTGCGAAAATAGTTCACATATTCTTTTTTGAATGATTAGAAAACCAAATCTTTTATATTTTATAGAAAAGTAATTACTAGAATCTATGACAAACGACTTTATTTTTATATGAAATTGATGAATTTAGTTCTGTAAGTAATAAAAGTTGAACGTAATTGACATAGACTCGTAAAGCTATCATTTATCCTAGATAGATACAGCCAAGGACTTTGAAGTAGCTCATTCCTTTTACGAGCAAAGCCACCATTAAGACGGGATTTTTCGAAATCCTTTCAGAGACATAAATACGGGGAATGTACACCCTACGTCTTAGCCATCGTGTAGGACTCTAAAAAGAAAAAATAAGCTTAAAGAAAAGGTTACATGTTATTAAATATTGATAAATCTGGCCTGCCAAAACCCGAAATCACAAAAAAAAAGTAAAATTTGATTCTACATAAATATTATTTCCTGTTATGAATCAGACAGATACCTATATTATGACTTCTGTATAGGGCCAGCCTTAATGTAGTTCAGTCAAATTAAAGCAATTAAATCAGTTCTGCTTCTCTTACTAAAATTAACGGTTCCGTAGTATAAATAAGTGCTCCGCCACACACTTAGCTCACTCGTAATTATTCAAATTAATTTTATATGTAGTAAAATTTAAGGGAGCCATAGTTTACCTTTAGCGTACCGTAATGGCTCTGCGATTTTTATCTCGGTTTTTATTTAAATAGTAAATATTTGGGTAAGCCCATAAAACGGTTTTGGGCTTTATTGTCCGCTCTGTGAGTTTATTTTTTCGTTTAATTGTAAGAATTTTATTCGATCTTGGATTTTCACTTTGAGCTTTTCCCTTTTTCATTTGGTTGGTATTGGGATTGACCCCAGTAGAAAGCAATATTGGTGGTGGTTTTCTAAACTAAATTCTGTAAAAGGGTTTTTAACACTTACCTACTATCTTATGTACGCATGTTCTGGGAATTAAAATCATAGCTATCTTAATTTACAAATCTGGGCTGTGCAAAGGTTTGTTGTTTTTTTTCTGTGTTTAATTAAAAGCAAACTTAACTTTAAGCAACACTTATGTCCTACCGGGGTTCCGGGTTTTTTGAAAGAGATACCGCGGCCCCAGAACATAAAAGGCAATACAAGGAGCATGACATGTGTGGATTTTAGTCTGAACAAGTCTGACACTCTCCCCCGGAGTGGGGAAGTTATTTGATTAATTTCACATGATAGACACATGCCAATAACATACAGAAAACTCAAACATCATCCTTTCTACGTACACCAGTATATAAACCATTAAACTTTATGATACGTATAACCAATGCATAACATTGAGAGTCACACCATTCAAGTACCAACGTTAGTACTATTAGGCTAGAGCAATGCCTAATGGATATGGGTTACTGGGACTTTATTCATGCACTCAATCAAACTGGGAAAATATTCGTGTTTTATATCCTTTTCCGTGATTGTAAAGGTCGTTTAAATGGCTTGGAAACTCGGTTAGTGATCGTTGTAAAAATGCTTTTATCTAGCCATATGGAGGAAAAAATTTGCACTATATATTCGCAAAGTTTTAGTCTAATATTTATATATAGTAGGTACTTTTGACCCATTCTACCACAGCGGCCAGTCTCAGCGTAGATTAGCCATCTGCGCAGGAGATATTAGTGTGTGCACAGGCCCAGACACACTCATAGTCAGATGGGACGCCAATCCGAGACGATCAAAGTGAGATCAGATGCAGAATGAACAACTCCGGGCTGTTACTGTGAATTGTGAATTCAGAGTGTGAGGCAACGTATTTATAAAAAAAAAAACTCAATGGAATACTCCAAAGAATTTTTGTGCTGGCCGGGAATCCAACCCAGGACCCTATGCTCAGCAGTCGCGTTTTAACCGCAAGTCTAACAAAGCAGTCACTGCAGTATATAGTAGTGGAAGATACCTGAAGATCAAATGGATACTCATACAATTTGAAGTGGAACATTATGATAGAATATACGAAAAAAGCCTAAAAACCTAAGCACCGTAGTTAAAAAGCCGCCCTGCACTTCGATACAACAGTTGTTTAAGAACATAACTACTTATATTAGAAGACGCATATAATATAATGTTAAATTATGCTCTGACATGTTCTTTCCTCACGGCCCTGATTGCGTCCTAGCCATGCCGAAGTATTACCGACAAAGTCGAAATCGAACCGTCGACATAGCGACGGCATTTATGAACACGCACGCCGAAACCATGAGATTTTCCTCTCGGGAACTTCATGTCACTTAAAGTGAAATCGCCCAAGAGGCTTGTAAATGTCATTCATAACATTACGAAGGAGGCTTGTGCAAATTACTGACATGTACATGACGTTGAGAAATAAATTCAATTGTTTCCACCATCAGCGAAAACGGAACCAAAAGATGAGACTTTTTTTTTGTTTTGGCCACATTATACACTATTTTATGATGTGTAATTGAGGTTCAAATTAAAATTAGATGCTTATCGTGGTCGGCAAGCCTTCTTAGATGGTGTTTATTCGCTTTTAATTGTGAACTTTTGTTATAATGCTCTAATGATGGAGCCACCGTTCGCTTAATTATTTTATAGATGTGTTGCAAGGTAACAAAATTGCTTTAGTGGTCCATAATACGGTGCCACTACGGGCTTTGTAGTAAGCGGGCAATACTGTTTGTTTTATAAAGTGCCGCTAATAAACCCGCGACCACACGAACCCACATTTTTAACCTTTAATGAAACTAGCGTTGGTTTTACGATTTAAATTATATGATTATTGTAGGTACACTTTGGGGGTCATTTAAACCCTTCAGTTCTCGTAAAAGGGCTGAAAAATAAAAAAAAAACGGCTTTTATGAAGATGAAATGTATACGTATAGATACCTATTTGAGTTTCCATTTAACATTTCACCAATACGGAAGTTCTTGTTTTCTACATTGTTCTCACGTGTAGGTATTTGTAATCTCAACATGAATGATGTATCCATGGTTTTGTATAATATTATGATTTAAAAGAGTGTCCATATTTTGCCCATTCTTCTCCATAGAGATCTATGCTTTAGAATGGACAACTACAGTACTTTCACAAGTTATTATGCCTTGTGACTGGGACTGTAGCAGCATCTTTTTCTGTTTTCATGACATTCAAAAGTGCCTGTAATGGTCTAATTGAAAAAAAATATTTGAACAATAACTGGAACAAATCAAGGTGAAGTTTTACTAAGCAACCAATAAGCTAGGAACTGCTCACTTGGCTCTTAATTTACTGTAGAAATATAAAAACCTTAGCCCCTATAACCAAATTACTCGAATGGAACAAATAAATCCCGAGCAACGAGTTTTATTGCGTCAAAATAATTATCATTATTCAAATATAATTTTACCTACATCTACTGTAGTCGCGGTGCGAAACTGTTTACCATAAATATTATGGTTATAATTAATGTTATTGTTTGAATAAAGAATTAAACGTAAAAAAAAGTCCTGAGCTATGAGTTACGGCTACAAGCACTAACCAGTCCCTATGAATGTCTATGAATAATAATTGAGAGTAAGAAACACACCTATTACTTATAACTAGCAAGCGGATTAAAAGAACTCTTTTTTACGCTTTACATATCGTATATATACTTAGTCTTTTCGACTATATAGTCGACTACGAATAATTGTTTTATCTTGAAGACTGTTTTGTTGTTCTTACCCACGTCTCATAATCCAGGTCAGAGGCCCTCTACAAAGGAGCGCCATGACAACCTGTCCTACGTCTCCTGTAACTGATCTATATCCTCCCCCACGTGGACTTCGTTCGAAGACTAACTAAAACATAATACAAAGACATACTAATACGCCACATAAAACATATTAATACGTATTATTTACAATTTACACTTTAAAAAATTTAATAAAATATTATTCAATATAACTTATTACTTGCATTATTTCATGAATATCCGTTCTGGTTAATACATTGCAAAAGTCAACAGTTTCAGTATAATTTCTCCTGCATTGTTGATATTGCCAATACCAGAACGCATATTGTGTACTAGGACTTAAAATATCACCAAAAAAATGATTGCTTTTTTTTTAAAAAAAAAGGAAATTCTCGCACCCCTTTATTATTGACATATCATCACTGATCTTTCGACTGCAACTCTAACTCAATTTTCCCGTCTCCTCCGCACATTATAAATGGTTTTATTACAGAGGCGTTGTAACGAATCCTGCGAGGCAGCCTTGCAATATTTAAACAGAACGTATTGTAGGCATGCGTGCCTCGGTGAAGCGAGCGCGTGCCACATTCCTCAGCGTATTGACTCGGTCCGACACAAAGTAACTTAACCCACGGACATACAGACAGACATATCAGCTTTCTTTTACTTTTTAAATATTCGAAGGAAAACCCAAAAACCAAGTTTTCACGAGCTATTTCTGAAAAACAGTATTTTCAAGTCATAAAAATAAGTACTGACATTAAGTTACAGCTAGTTATACTGAATAGCGAACCCAACATAACTTAGAAAATGCTAAGCAGATGGCGATTGAGGGCACTTGGTCAATTTGCGAGAAACTTAGTGCAAAATAATGACCTAATCATTGTTTAACCTTTAGAATAGATCTACCAACATTAAAAAAAATCATTAAATAGACAATATTTTAGTAGGAATAAAGAAGACAAAAGTAGATATCGTTATGTAGTTGAATAAAATAAATAACTTAAGATTAAAGGAACAGTTAAAAAATCACGTGAGTGCAAAATAACTAATTGCTTGAAGAAATAAATAAAATTGATAACTCAAACCGGACGACGTTAATTCTGGGGTTGACGTCATAAAAGGCGGTCGAAATTCGAACATTCAACTGGTCAGCTGTGTCAAGGCATATTTGAACGCAATGCGCTTTTTCCTTGTATTGCGATTAACCTTCCGATACTTATTTGATAAAAATCGTAATATCCACCGCTCTGTTTCGGTTGTCCAGTGTCTAGAAGAAAGCAATATCTTGCTAGCACAACACCAGATTATAGGCAAACAAGTGGCAATTCATTCTATATCATTTCATACTGTGACATTCTAGATTTTTCGGCAGCAGACGACAGTGCAGAATAGCGTAAATGATAGTAGAAAGAAACTTTGTCTAACTTCGTAGTTCCCTTCTTTCTTTAATTCAATTATTACGCATCATTTATCACTCCACATAATGTGAACAACAAATTTTTGTACATCCTTACTAATATTATAAAAGCGTATGTTTGTTTGTTTGTTAAGTCTTCACGCCTCAATGGCTAAACAAGATTTTGATGAATTTTGGTATAGGGATAGTTGGGACCCTGGACACGGACATAAGCTAAAAAAAGTGAGAAAAGGGGGAGAAAAAGGGAAGAAAGGGAGAGATACCTAAATATTTTTTTCGATAATCACGCGGGTAAAAGTAGGCGTTACCCCAAAGTAACTACGCCACGCAGACGAAGTCGCGGGCGAAAGCTAGTTATCAATAAACCCAGATTACTTGGTTCACCAGGCGTACAAATTACGCGTATGCCTAACTTTTCTGCTGTCCATACATTAGGATGTGAGTATGGGCTGTGCGGCTGTTTGCAAAGTGCGCCGCTAATTGCCGGTCAGGCGTCGCACCTCAACCCCACAGCTGATTTTATATTATACCTCTACTATACGTATGTAAGTAGGAAGTGAGCGCAAAGGTACCCGTATCGATGTAGGGCCTGCATGCTTTCAATCTTGTTGGGAAAGATGCGGTTACGCTATTTTGCTTGCAATTCGCAAGTGCACTTAGGAACTAGGGCTTTTGAGTCCTGAATAATCTTTAAATGTACATTTCTAATTCAAGAAAAAGCTCTTCTCATCTTTTTGATGGCACGGTGGACGCCATCACGCGGCGGAATTTTGTGTAGCATTTCCGAAGTTTGGCTTCCAAACTCGAGCGGGCCGGAACTACTTTCAAGCGGCTCTTGCCCAATCTGAGTGGGCCAAGCGCCACCTGCCGAAGGCTCTACGGTGAAGTCGTGCGGTCCATGGCCTTTTATCGGGCCCGATGTGGGCGCGTTTCTTGGGACGGCGTACCACTACCTGGACGCGCCCCAAAACTTGGTAACCATTAGGCTGATCCCGGGCCACTGCATATTTCCAGCGAGGCCACGATCCACCTTGCCGGATTGTGCCACCGTGAGATCTGGAGGCAATAGCCTCGCGAGCCTGTACGAGTGGCGCGCGGAGGCACTGCACTGGGAGATAACTCCGCTGCCGCGGCTTATCGCCGCTCAGCGGACAGAACTCCAGTGTGATCTCATGGTGGCATGGAGAGAGCCACTGTCGTACCTGCTCGTGTCACAACCTACAAAAAAAGGATACCACGGCCCCGGTACACAAAGGGTATAAGAAAGAACATGGATGGCGTTTAGTGAGCAAAAATGTGTCAGCCACCCCGTTCCCACCCAGAGGGGGGAAAGATATTTGATTATTTCTCATCCAAAAAGAAAACGCTACGAGCAAACATTTACCATTAACGTAGTTGTTCATATCTATGGCTCCATACTTTTGGGCACTTCATTTGAACAAACGTTACAGCCTACTTTTATACAACCATCTCCAAAGAAATAGGTAACCAAAAAGAATCAGGCAACGCCAAACTTTTTAATATTAACAGTAATGCAGAATCGCGAGGCGGTCCCTATCTAAAGTAATTTCGGAACGAAGTGGATTGTTTTTCTTGGGTCCCCGATTGGATTTATCTCGAGTTTTATGACGTCTCGCATCCCTGTCGTAAACTTTAATACCGGTTGGCTACCGCACTCTATAACAATACCTATGTATAGCTTATGTTAATCTTTGGCTCAGCCTTGTTGGGTTTTTAATTCAAAATCAAAGATAACATTTTTGGAAAAATAGAGAGACATTTTACAGATATTTGTTCACACTTTTACGGTACCGAAGAGGTAACGTCAATCCGGTTGCAAGCCGTTGTAAATATAAGAAACGTATTTAAAGGCTGTCTACTGGACTAATGAAAATACTACAGATAATGGAATTTAAAAAAAGCTTTAAATTTAGGTAAGCCTTTCTGCCTTAAAGACGGAGATGTTTCCATTGGTATATTATTTTAAATATTAAAATGATAATCAGGGAAGTTTATTTGAAAGAATTATTTCGTAATATATTTAACGTATTCACTAATTTATGACAAAGGATTATGATAATAAGGCGGATATTAATCAGTTTATTTTAGTAAACAAGCTTCTTTATTATTACATCTCTTAACATATTTATTTATTAACGCCACAACCGATTTATCGTAATCTTGTTAAATCTAAAACTTTACGCCATTAGCCAATTCTTAATTAAGTAAGTTTCGCCTATAAGTTACTTTAACTGCTTGTAAATACTAACACTGGTAGCTACACTCATAAATCATCTAAAAAAGCAACTGGTTTATACCTCATACCCCCAATTTATTTACATTAACCACAATAATCTGCGTCGTGCAATTAAAATCATCCAACGAGAGTTTTTTTATTTGTTGGATACCATTTCACGCAACCGCATCTCAGATGAAAGTAAAACCTCAACGACCATCGTCTATTTCAAAAACACTCGGTTCCAAATTCAAACACTTATTATTTTGCGTTTAGCACCCGATACGGCAAAAGCAACAAACAGAACATCCTTGTCAATAGAGCTAAACAAACAAAGCTTGCCGAAAACTGCCAAAAGGGTTGTTGTTTTAAATAACAAAGACAATTCGGTAGCCAGGACAGTAAAAACTTCTTTTGCATGCCGTAACGTAAATATTTATGTGGACAATAGCGCGAAGGAAGCGTGACTACGTCGACAATATGCCCCCAGTTGGCTTTCACTTTCAAGTTTTTAGGAAACCCTTTTATCATTTAGCTACTGCCGATGCCAATTTGCATAACACTGGACAAAACACGTGTTTATTTGTACGCGAAAAGTGAAAACAAGGTTCAAGGTGAAGACGGCGGGTAGTCGCCAGTTGATGTTTCGGTTTCTTGTGCATTGCACGTCACATGTCGATATTATAACTGTGTCTATTTCAAGATGGTGTCTGTTCAGTAAGAGCGAGTGAAACAGTGTTTTGAACCGAGTTGATAGTACTGAAGATATGCTGTTTGGTTACCGCTAAGGTAACGTTATTCTGACTTTTATACGACTACTTTACTAATCACCAGTCTATCCAACTGTTTCTTGCACCAATCAGTAAGTAGCTTGCTTCTTCACTAATAACATTGTTCGCTTTCCAAACATTTTAACTCAATCAAACTCTATTAACATGTCTATTCGGAAGCTTCTAATCAAACACTTTTAATTCCCTTTCGACGAGACTATCAGTAACACGTATTAACACCAATCAGCTGATAGTCCGTTATTCCTGTCACTCTCGTTTTATGATGCCTCTATAACTTCACAAATTAGTCAAACGTTAACTCGAAACGAATCGCCTTTGGGTGCAATAAACGCTGGCCGGATGATCTGAATGCAATTTAAAAAATACTTTGATGATAAAAATTACTTTATTTGTTACAACATAAGGTTGAATACTAAACACGTTTAAATTGGAGAGTTGCGTCGTTCTAGAAGAGCGGTGGTATGCAGTGAAGATCTGTTAATAAGTCAGATACACACAGTATGTTTGCACGTTCTGTTACATCACTTTGAGCCGGCTTAAGGCACCACGTCCTAATGTTTAGTGTATATGAGACTTTAGGGTCGATATTTGATATTAAATATTAGCTGATTGTTCACATTTTTTGTGCGTCGGCGACGTTGTGAAGCTTACAATGACAAAGTGTTAAACGTGAATTGACGGTAATTGTTTGCACTCTGCGTCTAAATGAGTCTCTTTCAATAAAAACCTCCTACTCAAGATGTCACTTGTCCCGTGACTGATTACTCGAGTTTTTATGTGTAGGCAAAAACGCAAGTTAATTAAACCTAATTAAAAAATACCGTTTACAAAAGCAGTAAGGAATTAGGTCAAGGGATAGGCACAACTTGGGTCATAAAGCTTGTTTAAAATTCCATGTCAGCTGTCGGTTTGCTCCGATACGAATAATAGATGCGGTTTGGTTTATTGGTGGCTCATATAACTCGGTCGGCGAGTCCGTAGCCGTCTGTTAGTCTAATTTGAAACACAACCGAGGCTAGACACTGTTATACGTTGAAATGAACAAAATATTTTAGTTGTGAGTGCGTGGAATCGTGTTAGTGATATTTTGTTGTAAGTTTTTCAGTTTGTCCTCGGATTCGTCGACTTGGCCTCATTTTGGATTGCAGTGGCTATTTCTGGCCTGCATTTCCTTAGAATATTAGTCAGCGGTAACAAAAAAGTTACCTAGAAATTATAGATAGTTTACTTATAAGTGTGACGTCATTCTCTTACTTCTCTTATTTCTGTATCCTCTTATTCTTTGTATACAATTCCAGTGTTCAGAAGTTTAGAGCGCATTCCAACACCGAACTTGATCTTACCATCTGTGGTATATTAAACATTATCTGTGTCTTACATATAAATCAAAACGTGATTGTCTTCTATTCCCACTGTTCTTTTATTAAACCTACTGTTTATTATCTGTTTCAGTTCATCACAATATGTGTTTACTTCATGGATTCCGTTTGAGCAACTGCCACGCAGCTGTGTTTGGCTTCCAAGCCGTACAACACAGAATAAAATGAAAAATGTTTGCAACAAAATGACAACGTGTTTTACACAGCAGCTGGTTTAAACTTAGTATGCTTATAACGTTCCCACAAGTGGGATACAAACTGCCACTTTGTGAAAGGAAGCTGGCCATTCTGCGCCATGCTGGCCCAGTGTGATTTAGTGGATGACACCAATTTTATTGTAATGAAGGTAAGCCTTTGAATTGTATGACTATGAAAAGTACTGTAAAGTTCTTGAAAATAACATCCGTTCTAAAAATAATTAAGTTAGACTACCTGTTTGTAAAGGAACTATTTTATAACCTTTTATTGGAAGTGTGTCTCTCAGTTTTATAAAAAAACCTATTTAAGGTACCAGAACTATCTTGATCTACTTGCTGAGGATAGTAGATCATGAAATTTCATTGCAACGTAGTGTAACTACTACTAAGACTCGGCATTAAGACTCTGACACCAGGTTAGGCCAGACGAAAAAGAAAACTTTAAAATGACTGGTAGAGAATGCCTTATGGCATTAAGTCCGCCTATGTACCACTATTGTACATGAAATTTAAATAAATAAAACCTTAAATTCAAAACTCAGTAGGCACATAATTCAATAAACACGTTTTTCAAAAAAGTTTTAGTCAAAAAATAAAATGATTTATCGTTGAATGAAAAAAAGAGGCGGCAAAATAAAAAAAAAACACTTCATAGAAAATGCAAATGCAGCTTTCTTATGTTATTTCAAGTAGAATATATTGATCTGTGACATCCAATGGCAATCGAGGACACATTTAGCGGATAGTTAAGTGCGATGTCATGTACCGACTGCCGGCGAGTCCCACGGATGTACCCAATGTGGAGTTTACGAGTATACTGAGGACATATACGTTAAAATCTAGGACCTTGTTGAATGTGTGTGTGTTTTTTTATTATTTATCAAAGTACTAGCTATTGCCCGCGTTAAATTCGGGGTAACACAGTTCCCTTTTCCTGATTTGCAGGTAACTGCTTGCTGTAGTTTTTGCCATAGCGCCTTGTTTATTGTAATAGCAATTCTAAGTTTTCCCTTTTTCCCTCTTTCTCCCTCTTTTCTCAATCTTTTTTAAAAAAAGTTGGTGTCTATGTCCGTCTCCAGGGTCCTAACTATCTCTGTATCAAAATTAAAAATCGGTTTAGCCATGTAGGCGTTAAGACGTAACAAACAAATAAACTCACTTTCGTTTTTATAATATTAGTAAGGATTTCTATTGTTAAAGGGAAAAATATTAAATGAAAACACAAAACCTGTAGTGGCTATTCTTTGTTCACCTGTCCCATAACTTTCATCGCTAACTGCAGCATCGGTCGGAGTGGCACAGTACCTACTAGTACAGTCGCTTTTAATGATGTCTTAAGTCCCATGAAATAGGGTCTAATGGATAACGCGAAAAACACTTTTCCCGACCCGTCTCCAGGGTCCTAACTATCTCTGTATCAAAATTAAAAATCGGTTTAGCCATGTAGGCGTTAAGACGTAACAAACAAATAAACTCACTTTCGTTTTTATAATATTAGTAAGGATAATATAAGCATTCTATAATGATCTCATTGCTGGGGTCACGGGCCTCCTTACTTGAGAGCCTAGTGCGGGCGACGGATGTCATCTATGTTTTGAAGTTGCCTTCCCTTTTTGGTTGTTTAACTCCGCGAGATCTTATTATGGAAGAGTGTACAGAGTTTTGGTTTGACTGCAGTTTTGATATAGTGGTCGCAAGCGCTACTGCTGAGAAAGAAGGGTCGGATCCGATTCATGGGTCGGGAAAAGTGTATTTCGCGTTATCCATTATACCTACCTATTTCATGGGACTTAAGACATCATTAAAAGCGACTGTACTAGTAGGTACTGTGCCACTCCGACCTAGGCTGCAGTTAGCGATGAAAGTTATGGGACAGGTGAACAAAGAATAGCCACTACAGGTTTTGTGTTTTCATTTAATATTTTTCCCTTTAAAAATAGAAATAGAACATAAAATGTAACACTCAACACTATATCGGTCATGAAGACCTGCAGAGGATGAGAAATAATACAATCTAAATAAATTTACAACATACCTTTAACAGGGGTCAATATTATATTACAGCACAGTAATAGCAGTGGTTTAGTTGAAGGAAGCACACACTGATTTTAAAAGATGCAGCAGCTTCTATAACATATTTCAAGCACTTGTGGCTGCTAGCCGTGATGAAAATGTAATGAGCCAAAAAATGATTGTTGAAGATGAAATGACAGAATAAAATTCGAAATATGAATATTCAAAAAAACAAAAATCTATGTTGATCCAAAAGGAAAGAGGTTGAGTCAACAGAGGAGGTGGATTACCCACTCTGTTACAGTACTACGTTTGCCTTACCCTTCGGGGTATGTACAGGCGTTTTCTAATACCGATTTTGTTACTCCTACTTTTGAACAAAATTCTTTTAAGTCTTTTGCTCGCAATTTTGTGACGACTGTACCGTCCTATTTCCCACATGGCAGTTAATTTTCCAACTTGTATCCAACTGGGCTACAATGTAGCTCTACGACTCCCATCAAACCTTGGACAAGTATCCATTGATGTACTTTTTGTCTAATGAGGATCTTGAAATAGAGATGGCACTCAACATGGGTCACTCAATACCAAAATGTTTCTACCTTCTAAAAAATTTGTTGTTTCATACATTAATTCCGTACTTCTGATGTATAGCACTTTGTTTTTTTGTTGTTCTTAAAACCGATCCGACTATAGTTGGGACAAAGGTAATGATGTTATTTTTGTATTTAGAACAGCATTTTTTTTAAAGCGTCGAAATGAGTTACAATAAGGTCTTAAATCACTTACAAAATTCATTTGCACTATGTGTACCCACCAACATTTTGTAGATCTATGTGAATTATTAAATCGGGAAAAAGAGATATTTAAAGAAATGGTTATTATACCTATCTATCGTCTACTTATGTAAAAGTGTATCATGATGAACCTGCCCTCTCATGGGTTCATCTTTCAGGGTTTTTTTCTTGTGAATGGGAAATAAAGTAATAACTTCACCCGTTCTGGGTGGAGCGGGGTGTGTGTCTGTTTTATCTACTGACAAAACCCACCCATGTTTCTACTTTTGCCCTTAATGTTCCATGGCCGTGGTATCTATTTCGAATAATTTGCAAACCTGACAGGGAATCTTTCACGGTTAGGCTCCACTTAAAGAACAAAATATCAAGGCGTATATGACCTCGTTGCAAATAGGTAATTATAACGCAATAATAGTACCTACCAATAAAACAATTATTTCAATAACCATAACTATTATAAATATCGTCTCTAAAACAATTAGCCTTATTATTGTTTTACCGCCATCAGTTAATTAAGTTTAAAGGTTCTATAATCATTAACATCCATAAATGCTCAGTAGAATATAATTAAATTATTGGCACGTTAGGTATTATCTTTTACCGTTTACCTGTTGCCCTGTGGTTCTTGAGGTTCATGGTTGATTAAGGATTTTGTTTATTCTGTTATGATGTGTGTATCTTAAGTTTCAGAGATGAGCAAGCTGAAAAGTTTTGTAAAACAGATGAGGTCAAATTGCGTACTGACAGACATTTCAGTGTAATACACATGAAAAGTGCCGATATTGTATCTAGAGCCTTTTTCGCAAGTCATTCGTACCCATTCGGATCATCATCATCATCAGGCTATATTAGTCCACTGCTGGACATAGCCCTCCCCTAATGAGCGCCATAGCGCTCTGGCTTCAGCTTGCCGCATCCAGCATCTGCCTGCAGTCTTTCTTAGATCGTCATCCCACCTGGTCGGAGGGCGTCCTACACTACGCTTGCCGAGTCGCGGTCTCCACTCAAGAACACGTTTACCCCAACGGTTGTCGGTTCTTCGTGAGATATGGCCAGCCCACTGCCACTTCAGCTTGCTGATTCTTTGAGCTATGTCGATAACTTTGGTTCTCTGTCGGATGTATTCGTTGCGGATTCTATCCTTCAGAGAAACTCCGAGCATAGCTCTCTCCATAGCTCGCTGAGCGACTTTGAACTGGTGGACCAACCCTGCCGTGAGTGTCCATGTCTCGGCTCCGTAGGTCATGACGGGTAGGACGCACTGGTTGAAGACTTTCGTTTTCAAGCATTGCGGCACGGATGACGAGAAGACTCGGCGTAGTTTCCCAAACGCTGCCCAGCCCAGCTGGATCCTCCTCTTGGCCTCCCTCTCGAAACTGTTTTTACCTAACTGCAGAATCTGCCCGAGGTAAGTGTACTCAGAAACGATTTCGAGAAGGTGACCATGTACGACAACCGGCATCGGATCAATGTGGCCATTTATCATGACTTTGGTTTTATCCAGATTCATGCCAAGACCGACACGTCGCGAGGCTGAAGCTAGGCCGTCCAGCATCCGGTTCAGCTCCTCTAGCGACTCCGCCATTAAGACTATGTCATCTGCGAATCGTAGGTGTGAGATGTAATCGCCGTTTATGTTAATGCCCTTTCCTTTCCAGTCCAGCGTCTTAAACATATCCTCCAACGCGCCAAAAAGTTTCGGGGATATAACGTCCCCCTGTCTCACTCCTCTGCGCAATTGGATCGGTTTAGACTGTTGGTCCTGTACTTGGACACTCATGGTGGCGGCTTCGTACAGACATCTCAACACCTCATTCACCATTCGGATCGAACCACCTAAATATGGCTCGAAGATCTTTTTCGCCTGTGACGTTAACGGTAATTTCAAAACGAGTAAATTGCGCTGCTGACTATGTCAGCACAATATCTGTAAATGTACGGTGTCTACAGTCCGGTCTGGTAATCAGTCCGCTCGATTCGATCGCATCTTATAGAGGATGTGCTAAGGAACCTGAAAACATCTGACGTTGTTTTTACCGTTCATGAAATAGATATTTAATGGGATTCAATCAACTTAGAGACTTGTATTAATGATTTTATTGATTCTGTAAAATATATACCTACATACTTGTAACAGTAGCCAATCACAATTTGCTCAACGTACAGAATGACTGACCAGCAAAATTGCACAAATTGTAAGAAATACCTAAATGAACTTGGCGGACTGCCCAGGCGTTTTTACCTCAAGTAAGTTCAAAAACTTTGAGGAGGATACATGCGTAAAAAAAATTGCAAGAAATTAGGTAAACTGTTCGTACATCCGTTATCGTATCTATCTACATTAAGTAGAAACGGTTTTATCAACATTGCTCTCACGGTAATGACATTTGGGAAGAAACATATCCTGGAACCAAACATCCTTAAACGTGTAACATTTCAAGTACTTACTTAATTTCCCATTCATTAATTTTATAAGTGTTGAAAACAGACCATTATTAAAAGAATTACAGAAACCCGTTCCTCACGATATGAAGATAAATCGAGCTGCCATTTTTATGGATGTTCATTTCATTTATAATGACTGCAAGATTCGAATCATTGATCCATAAATATAAAACATAAGCTACTGATAGATTTTAATTATAATAAACACATATAACGCCTTTAATCCCAAAGAGTGAGGCAGATGAGAAAAGCTATGGTACACTCAAATTTCGCCTGTTAATTTTGTGTATATTATTGCCATCAACCGGGCCCAAATCTAAACTGCATGACTTTTACTGAGAACTACTTCTATTTATTAATTACATTATTTCTTTCAGCCTAAAAATATTAGAAAAATACAACTTACAATTTTTATCTTCAATTTCATCGAAAAACTACCATCCTTCCCCGCCTACATCCGCTTTTTCGCGCACGGCTTAATTTTGTGGAATTTACCTAACTGTATATTATTGTATTACATAATATTTAATGTACATAGTGTTTCCAGTTTACCCGTGAGTTCGTGGTTTGTAGTCAGTGTCAGTTTTCACACTAATTTTAGAGAAATAGAGACCTCTGTTTTGTCTGTGGATGCGCAGTTTGTACGGAAGGCACCGATGGGTATAAAATACAAGTAGGTTCGCGCACTACAAATATAGGTATACGGTTAAGCAGCTAACGAGCTCATAGGTTAAAAAGAGAGATGCCATTAAAAAAAAGCGCACGATAAGCATAAAAATGGTCTTTTAATCGTTTTACTTATACGAAAATCTAGTTAAGAGGCCCATTTTTAGGATGGGATATCCTCAAAATGTCCTCTCAAGCTCTGGTCGGATTACAAGGAAGTGTCAGATTTGAACTTACTAACACCCATCCATGTTCCTTTTTTTGCCCTTTGTGTTCCATGACCGCGGTATCTCTTTCGAACAAACCTGCAACCGTAATACGTCGATTTTTTAAATGAAAATACTATAACCCTTTAGGTAAATTATTTGCAACAAGCACATTCAGTACACGGATAAATTCAAAAAATAATGGGCCTGTTGGTCTAGCTAGTGGTTATACCTATAGTGGCCCTGACTGCTGAGCCGGAGGTCGTGGGTTCGATTCCCACCCAGGACAAACTTTGTGTGATGAGCATGATTGTTTGTTCTGTGTCTGGTTGTGATTTATCTATAATATGTATGTATTTATAAATTATATAAGTATGTATATCAGTTGTCTGGTTACCATAACACAAGCTCTGCTTAGCTTGGGATCAGATAGCCGTGTGTGAGTTATCCCAAGATATTTATTTATTTATTATTTATTTGTTTATAATTGTAGAATTGGCGTATTTCGTTACGTTACCTGACACCGCGAAGTCGTGCTGGGGCTTTAGCTATACAAAACTACCGATTTGGATAAAACGGAGTTCGTGGAAAGGAGCTACTAATGTCAAAGACCTACAATAATATACTTATGTTATTGTAGTAGCAAATTCTATGTGCACGAAAATCTCTTCAGGTGCATCGACGGATATGTTGGTGAATTGTGATGTTTTATCTGCAAATATAAGGGTTGCATCTGATTAAACATGACGGAAAAGCCGTGGATGTAGCAGGTGGCCATGGCATTCGCTTTGTATTGGGAACCCGAGGACCAGTTTACTGACAAAAAACAAAAAACATTCAGAGTATTCTGCGAGTCTGACTTTGTTTCTATCTAGACTAGCTTATTCTTTCTTCAAGCGTTTCAATTTCTATGAATGTACATAAATGTAACTTATTATCTATTTGACTAAATCTTAAATATTCCAATAGCTATTAAAGTCCCCATAAAAAAAGTTAAAGGAAACCAAATGTCGTTCTCCGATGAAAATCTAATCCACATAATTTACAAAAAACACCATAAATGGTAGTTTTTATACGAGAAGTTGTACTAAAAATAATATTTTATCAAGTGGTACCGGGTAGGGTCGGATTTTCGTCGACGTATCTCATTTTAGTCTGGGTGGGTATTTTTAAGTCGATAAATTTGGCCTGTCATTCCACATGTGGAGGTTTGGTGTGAGATAAGAGCCAGCCCGCCTCTCGCTCCGATGCATAAGCCGTCGTAAAATATTATCCTGACCGAGACATTTATGGCCCAGCTTGAGATAGGTACCGTGGCATCATTTTTAAATTTACGTATATTATGTAGAACCTATTTAATATTGGATACACCTACTTTTATAAATATACTAGCTGTCTTGCGTGGTTTCACCCACGTCTTTAGTTGCTGCCTCGCTTCTGTGGGTAGTAACGTGATGTTGTAGCCTATGTTACTTCCTGATAATTTAGCTTCCTATTAGTGAAAAAATGTTAAAATCGGTCCAATAGTTTTAAAGGAGAAAAATTTGTTTGTATCAAATAGATACAAACTAACAAATTTTTCTCCCTTATAATATTAAATATAGACTGCAAGTTTGAGAACTCCTCTGAGAAAAATGTAATTTTGGCATAATCTTAAAATATCGTGACGTTGGTTTAAAATAGATGCGTTGTCTTAAAATATGTTGAAAATAAGTAAATATTACGCTAGAACTGAAATGTTTTAAGATGGAATCGAATCAATTGGATTCCATCTTAACACATTTCAGTCACGATATTTTAAGATTATGCCTAAATTACATTTTTCTCAGTGTACCCAAGTAGTATTATTTGTTACCGAGATATCCTTGTAAGCACAAAACAAATGCCTTCAAACCCATGTACCTATATATCCTGTGTACATACGTAGATGGTCGGTAATTATACATGTATACATGTGAACACAATAAAAGTTAATTAAGACTGATAATTATAAGCCACGATTGTAATTTTATGATGATGTTGATTGCCGATATTAGGAATTGGCTATAATTAATCGATTAACGGCAGTGCAGTTTATGTTATACACCTCTGACGTCATATTGCTCAGTGTGTACATTGGTTTGTTATTATCTTAGCCAAAACCTCCGTTACCATTTTGTAATTATATTTCATACTAGCTGACGCCTGCGGCTTCGCTCGTCTGGTGATCAAAAAAATATCCTATGTGTTATACCAGACTATAATCTAACTCTGTGCCAAATTTCATCAAGATCGGCTCAGCTGTTTTGACGTGAAAGAGTAACAAACATCCATACATCCATAATCACAAACATTCGCATTTGTAATAGGTAGGGTAAACTCGTTAGAGATGGCCATAGTTTTATGTAGACATAACAAAAAAAAGAAAAAGTGTTGTTACAATCATTCTTTTATTCTTATCATAATTAACAGTAATTAGTCTTGTAAAAATCAACGACAAATATTTTTTTATAATTCAAAAACATATTAAAAAACAATTTCTAAAAAAAAATAGAATTGGCCATCTCTCCCGGGGCTTCAGGGTGAGTTGGCCGTAGCTATACGGGATAAATGACCAGTACTTGACTTCCCTTTATCCTTTCCCTTGCCCTGAAATTCGGCTTGTTTCTTCTTCTGTCCACATTTGGAACACATATCATCAAACTCGGTACAGTTTTCATGTACCGAGGTACACGAGGTATGCCGTAGATAACTGCTGCTCTATACACCGACATTTCTCCATTTTTTATGGAATTTATAGCAGCTTTTAGTGAAACTTTACTCCAACAACCACGAATGGCTATGGCTTTTCTCTGATACTTATTTGGCATCTGTAACAAAACATAAAACGCATTAATATCACTTCAAATAACAAAAAATAATATGGCTATCTCAACCTGAATTTATGTGGCCATCTCTCCTTTTTGTGCGGGTGAGATGGCCATATCTAATTTTTGATTTAGTTAAACATTAGCAGGCGCCATTTTGAGGTTAGAATAGACGTTAACATTTGATAAATATAATAAACTAAGCAAACACTTAAAAAATGCAATAAAAAGTAGTACTACATGATAATATACAACCACACTATACAATTTTTGCAATACCCTGTATAATAAAAGTGTATTTACTTACTTTTTAATATAAATATGCGCAGCAGCGTCGTCGCACTCTGTTCCCGAGCGTGGCTTGCGGTGTACTGACTGCATTGTAGCACCATCTAGCTATGCATGCCAAAAATATTTCAATTGGCCATCTCTCCCGTATGGCCATCTCTAACGAGTTTACCCTATAAGCAGGATTTGGTACTTATTTAAATACATAAATTATATATTAATAAATTATGTTCATTATTAATCCGATACACGCATAACGAAACTCACGGAAAGTATGTAGTATAGGTAAGTATATCCGCGAAGGGAAAGGCAAAGGTGTCCTTAATAGTACACCCACATTTCGCCAATTAAGTTTATGTCCCATGTAATAGGGGATGAGCCTATTCTCATTAAGACCTAGGTTTGCTTTGAAGTGTCTTTACGTAATTTTTTTTTAAAGTTGTCCCACACTAAGAATTTATCCTGTATCGTGGGTGCGATTACAAACATTTAAATTCCCATACACAAACTGACAGACACGAAACAACTACCTGCAGGTCATACAAATATTTGTTCCGTGTTATGATCGAACCCGCGACTCGCGGCGCAGCAGTCGATCGCTCAGCCCCTGCGCAAACCGTGCCGTCAAAGTTTTTTTTTTATCTAAATCATAACTTCATTATTATTTATTTCAATAATCGACACATTATTTGTGACCAGTTTCACAATCGCTAGAAACGCCATAATTTTGATAAATTGCAACAAAATAACGCGTCAGTGGAATCTCCGGGTGCATTCATCACTTCGGCTATCATTCGGCTCGTAAAACTTCACTAATGTCCCTTAATACTTCGCTTGCTCTATATCTTTATTAACAATTCACTCGCGATAGATTCCTTCCATTCAAAAGCTTTATGTCCCAAGTTACGACGTCCTTACAACTTTCCTTTTATCCTCAACTATTTTCTGAAAATACTGTTTTCTGTATACGATTCAATACGCCATATTTTTGTTAAGTGACTCCATTGGTAACAAAGTTGCAAATAATAAAGGGGATAAAAAATATTTAAAGTGCGCGCATAATTCTCGCTTCAAATAAATCAAGTATGTTTCAGCCTTTTTGGTTCGCTTTTAAATGGTTATTTCTGTTCATATTTTATTATCACATTTTATTAATAAAAGTGTGAGTTTAAGGGCATGTATGACGAATTTTACTTTGTAGACTTCATTATGTGTCAAAGCTGGCTGACAACCAGTCTTACCAAGGATATCGTATTATCCAGCACTAACTGGGTTGTGGAGATCAGATACGCAATCTATCCATGTAAATAATAGGAACAACACATTAACATTCACATGAGAAAAGGCTAGCCAAATAATGATGATGTAAGTAGCTGTGGTTACATACTAAAATCTCTGAAATACATTGATTTATGCACTGTATTTCTAAAATCAGTTCATACCAGACGCGAAAGAACTACCTGTAGGTCAGACAAATATTTGTTCTGCGCGGGAAATGAACCCGCGACTCGCAGTGCAACAATCAATCGCTCAGCCACTGCGCCAACCATGCTGTCAATAAGACAGTCGTCAGTTTACTACTCAAAAGTGAATAAAATGAATTCTTCATTATAATTTTTACCTGCTTTTACGTACGTAAATTTAATTTAATTAAGTATAATCCACCAACAAAAAAACCCGAATAGACATTTATATACCTACCTACATATTGTACAAAGGCATCCATCTTAATGGATTGGAGCCGAAGGCGGAGTGAAGCGAAGATTTATCTTTTCCAATACGGTGTGGGAATGAAAGGGTCCTCGCGAGCTTGCAAGCTTATTTAGGGTATGGTCACACAAAGTGAATATTCACTGTGAAAGAAGCGAAGTCGCTTTCAGGAACACGCAACTCGACGTGACGCAAAAGCCGTTTGCTTCAACTAATCATCATCTGTCTAGCCTTTTCCCATCTGCAGGCTTTGAGTCAAACCGGGTGAAGCTGAACAACAGTATTCTATATAGAGCGACTACTTATCTGACCTCCTCAAATCAGTTAGTACCTACTGAGTAATACAATACCCATTTGTAAGACTGGTGGATTTTCGGTCCTCTGACTGCCTTTTGCAACGACTTTCAAAGTCAATACAGTATGCAACGAGTTACTTGTTGTGAAAAAATCATAAAAACGCGTGAGTTACACTCGTTACAGGCAAGCAAACGTGGGACCATGTTTATTAGCTTCCGAGCTAACTCAACTGCAACCGTCTCGTGTGACCGTACCTTTATCATCGTTCAAGTGGCTTTTATTTATGAAGACACGCTTAATCTAGTGAAGTACTGGGTAGAAAAAATTAATGAACTCAAACTTCAGCCAACCATCGGCATGTGTTTGGCTTCGGATATTTTATAAAATGTTGACCTGATCGCTTTTCGGATTGGTGGAGCTCTTTTGCTGATCTGTTTATTTAGTAAAACTTTAAACACATTGATTTCTGAATAACGTTCCAGCGCAAAGACAATAATTATTAAAAAAGGAATCAAAGAAATGAAAAATAAATGCATTCGATAAACTTATTATTGTTAATGAGTTGGAAATAACTGCTTACATGGACCACTTGAACACAACTACGAGGCACAAAAAAAAATATATAAATGTACTCACCATCTCCTTTCACAATACAATCGTCGTTAAAATATATCTCCATATCATATAACCTAAGTCTCTTTTGAAGCCGTGACAGATGTCAGCAATGCAGACGGGCTCGCCAGTACCACTCTGTTCCGGGACTGAGGGTTGTTCGAAAGAGATACGGCGGCCCCGGAACACAAATGGCAAAAGAAGGAACACTTTTACTGACTTCTGTCAGTAAAAGTCTGACACTCCTTCCGCTCCGAAGTTATTTTATGATTACCTATCCGAGAAAAACGCTTTTGAAACTTGTAGTAGGTACAACTCTAAACCTCAAGTCGTAGCTGTAACATATTAAACTACCTGAAAAGAAGTGTTACTACAATCCAACCCTAAAAGTTACATCAAACAATCACCTCACAAACGATGTGACGTAACATTCAACCCTAAACTTAGCCCACAACCACCATTACGAGTGACCTTAAACCCGAAATCGTTCAATCCGTCGACCGTTATAGTCCACTCATTGCTGCCATAAACTCATTAAGCCACATAACCGACCAATCGAGCTTTCCAATCATGAAATTAAAATTACGTCCCCTTTATTGCCAGCCGTTACGAGCTGCGAAAAAAGGGGGCATAAATAAAAAAGGGGGGTATAAATAACACACCTTCGTAGCAGCACGCGAAGCGAACCCGAGAATGTTGTCGTAAATTATACGCTTATAGCCCCAAGCCCGATCAATACCATTCATTAACGAAAAATGTATCGTTCCGATGTTTCTCGTATAGGTCGTTTGCGGTTTTTAAAATGCTTTTTGGCGTAATGTAAGAATACGGAGTCGTAAATAATGACTAAGCAGGTATTATCTTTACGATCTGCGTTTTTTCTTTGGTCTTCGTGAACTGTAAATCTTTTTCTGTAAAACAAGCAAACTGAAAACACGACGGCAAGGTAAATAAGAAGATACTTTGGCACTGCTACTATTGAAATAATTTTCCAAACATTACCTACATACATTTTTAAAGTATATGGCCACGATTAGGTTACGTTTTTATCCATTTGAAACTTTAAAATCCATTGATTTAAACTTAAAGATATATTGAGTTTAATACCACACAAAACGTCATGTATCTTTTAGTAGGTGTAGTATACTATACAAGGTAGAAGGCGGTCGTCGGAAATCTCGAGGGTGACCCGGGCGGATCGATGCAGCTCCTCTACCGTACTCGGCGTTCTGCAGTTGGTAATTTATTTTCACCTCAGCTGCTCCAATATGTAGGTTTTGTTTGTAACTTTTTAATTTTTCAATTAAGAGAGCCGCGAAATTGCATTGATACGTTCGGAAACGCGTAATAACCTAAACTTTAAAGATATTTTGTTAAATATATGAATGTTTTTATGTAAATTATTACATTTTGCTTAGGATTCTACTTCAGAATAAATAGCTATGCTCGTAATAATAGGAAGCAGGGACTTAAAATCAGCACTCACAGAAAAAAATATTTTGCTCTCTTGTTGCACAAATAACTATTGTTAGGCTCTAAGAAAGATTTTACAATCGTGTTAGTTTTAGAATGGTTTTTATCGGAAATATCTAAATACCGAGGTTTCCTCATCATACATTTGGCAATACGTCGTTTTGCTTTATGTGTGTTTTACATAATATTTACATAAAGAAAATTCATATCCTGATTTGAGAGGGCTAAGGTAGCTTAGACCTTTGAAATCTGCGCAGCAAAATCCTTGTTGAAAGCTAATGTGATATATGTACAAAAGTGCATGTCTAGCCACAATAAGTTTACCTAAGATTCTCTAAGTCGCGACGTTTAAACAAGCACCTTTTAACAATAGGCACGTGTGACAAGGCAAGAAAATTTTATCTTTATTTTGATGTTAATGTCGCCTTTATGTGTCACTCAAGTATTAGCTAACGGCTTAGTTTCAAAAGGGGTGTTAGAGGAAATGCTGGGGGAGATAAACGAGGATTTTATCGCTGAGGCAGTAGATACGTAGGGCCACCATTGCGACTACGTGCACCAAGGATATAAACAACGAACGACATGCAACAAAACCTTAATTTGCATTTCAGATATCAGATTGTGGAGCAAATAAAAGACGATCAGTCGTGACAAAGGTCGTTGGCATTCGAGACGTTGGAACTTTTTCAATGCAATTGTACCAATTAACTTGAACGGACGAAAGTGAAACTCACAAAACCGGGCGGCATCAGCACTCGGCAGCGTTTTTTCTCGGTAGATTTACATATTTATTGGGGCACATTTTATGGCGGCAGCAGAAAAAAAAACCTTCGCTCGTTTAATGGACAAAAAGGGTGGCTCCGTGTATATTTATTTTGTCGCATCCTTTTTTACGTGCGAAAGGACGTGGCTGTGTATTTTTTCGGCACCGACGTGGCACATTTGGCGACGCACTTTGCATAAAAATATTGGATCGTAAACTCTATGCCGTTCCACGGAATCGGGACGCATGTGTCGCAAGAAAAATATTGAAATCATGCTGAAATAAGGTTTTATGAAGACAGATACGACGCGAAGATTGAGATATGAATGCTTTATGGAAAGGTGTTTGCTATTAATAATATTATTTGTGCACCTGCCTTATACGAGATCGATGAAACTGAGAAAATATATAACCAACAAACTGAATTTAACGAGATTTTGTAGCGTATAAAATAGGCAAATGTTACCTACTTATGCAAATTGCTTCTTTGTATGTATGGTTCGAGGTATAACGAAGCAAACAGGTTTGAAGGAAATGGAATACCCATGGAGGCACCTAAGGCAGGTTGCTCACGTAGGAACCCCTACGTAAATTAATGCGGCTGCTTCATAAATTAACCACTCACATTAAGATCACCGCCTTAATCTGTAGCATCGCATCGCATCATGAGACCAACTGTAGGCAGTCGTTAATGTATTTTGTTTTAGTCTTTGTTATTAAAATTACTCGTATTTTATGATAGCCCGAGGAACGTATCGTTTTCATCACTAATTTATGCCTTACACTCCTCGTGATACGGCTCGCTTTTTATTATTTTCAAACATGGGTGGGCCAAAACTTTGCAGAACGTTATTGGAGTACTTCATGTTTAACTGTTCATAAATATTTGGCTTTGTAACATCGTGAATTAAGAGCCACGACGGATTTGTGTAGGTACTGCAGCCGATCGTATCTATCAAAGCAGCACTCGATACTTTTGAGTTGCTTCAGATATTCTTGAAAATATTGCACGGAATAAGTCGTTTTCTTTTTTCTTTCATAGTGGGGCAGCAAGGCTTTTAGATGCCTCCTCGATATTCATAAATACAGCAAACCATGAAGATCGAATCAAAGACGTCGGCTGCGCTGCGTGTCGCGGGTTCGATATCCGTACAGAAAAAATATTTATATGACCGACGTTTCGGGTTTGTGCATATGAATTTAATTTTTGTTAACGCACCCACGATACAAGAGAAACTCCTAGTATGGGACGCAACGTTTTATAAAAAAAAAAGATTGAAAAAAAACAATTCGGTTCATCAGAAATCGGAAGCCTTTCATCAACCAGCTCGACCATATACGACTAAGTAGCAATAGTTGATGGCAGCGCTAATCTGGTACATTTACACCGGCAATATAGCCGCGACTCACGCCGGACGATGGCACTTCAGGAATGCACCCAGTAAATCATCAGGAGAGCACTAAACCAGTTCTTTAGTGCCCCGTGAGCTTAGGGTTGACAAAAGCGAGAGTTTTCTTAGGATATTTTGATGATGTTCATTTGTTCACTGTTTCTCACTTTTGACCTTACTGCTTTAGAAGTAGAATCTTTTTCTTAAGCACGCTGTGTTTCTCACAATGTTTCCCCCACCAAAGCAAGTGATAATTATACAATACGCACATGGACTCAAAAAATCAGAGGTGCTTGCCTTGGGTTCAAACTCAGGACTTATGACTTGACATTCCAACGAACATACCAATAGGTTATCAGTGCAATTAAAATTTAAGCATACGATATCTTGTTGTGTTGGTCAAATAAGCGCTCCTGATAAACTCAATTCTGCTGCTTTAAGTTAAACTCAATGGAGATCATTAAGGCAGACGAAAAAAGTATCTACGCATCCTCCAACAATCTATAATTTTCCCGTCTAGAACCCCTTTCTTTAATTATAAAGTTTAGTAGAACTTCCTTCAAAAACAAAGCTTGCTAAAAATCGAATTCCATTTTCCATTCCACCAACCCTAAAGGGACATGAGTGGTGGTGTATACGACGATATTGTTAGTCGTAAACTTGTAATTTTGTTGTAACTAAATCCACGAGCCTATCCAACACGGCGTTTTATCTAAAATGCTTTTAAAGTGCTAAGATGTCTACTATCTATGACATTAGGGTACATCGCGTGAGTGCTGGCGATAGGGTTGTCTAAATAAATATATTGTCGTGATTTGTTCGCTCTATCTAGTGTCATAAAAGTGTCTAGTGATCGTCTGCTCGATTTATAGATGTTATGCTTGGTGACTGTCTACTGATTTTGTTTGTAAGTAAAAACGAACCATTGTGAGCAAGTTTTTGTTAGTAGCAAGCAACAGAATAACACAAACATATATAAAATTTAAAGAATTAAGTAATAACTAACTACCTAAAGTTTATCGACGTAATAAATACGTATTAGTCTTTATTATATTCCCCGTCTCGTACGCAACACCCAACTACGGATAATCGATTTAAAAGACTACTCCACAAGATTAAAAAGTCGAAGAAAATTCCATGGTGTTCATTAATCAGTGGATTAGATACTCGGATTATTTACGAGCAAATCTAAAACGTACGGAATTTAATTTCATTAGGGGACTTTAGTGGCACCATGTTGTCACCCGCTGCGCTGGGGCAGGCATGCCGACGTATTTCACCCAGCTGTCAAGAGCCAACCAATCGCGAGCGAGCATCGGCCGCGCGTTCCAACTTTAAAAATGGTGGAGATAATTTCATTGTATATTATTTGTGACAGGTCGTTATTTTGAGTTTTTATCGGTTCGTGGGTTCAATATTTCTTGAAGATATCTTGGGTCGATACATTTTGTTCAAGTTTTTGTTATTTTTTTTTACTTTTCTTCTTCCTATGTTCTAAGGAAAAAATAAATAAACAGTTAATAGCTGGAGTAACCGATATTCCAATTTAATTGCATTATTTCTTTGAAAAGGAGATACGTTTTTGTTTTTCAAAGTCCACCAGTTTTGATTTTAAAACCATTTGAATCAGATAATAAATTTATAAGTACCTACCTAATCAATAAGGGGCTATTCATTCACAACCTTTTACTTTCAACATATGATGTAGCGCTACGAGTTGCTTTATTTAAAACAACCTGTATTAATATAAAAAATCGGTGGTTCGTTTGATACGTTTGCGCAGTTTTCAAGCCGGTTTTCCTCCAACACGCCTACTTACCTTCCTATACTTATATAGTCATAACATTTATAATTCTACAAGTATGCATAGCTAGACATAAAGATTGCCGTTCTATATATTTTCTCCCGGGCAAAGTCAACTACTAAAAACTTCCATAAAACAACAATTTCAAACGGGCCATTTCGCCCGGGAAAAACAGCATCCCGCGCGATGGGGGTGGCGGAAAATGGGGGAAGAAGGGGGAGCGTCCAAAGTGAAGCCTGGCTGGTTTATGTCCCGGAATTACGACTTAGACGTTTCAAACAATAACTTCCCCCCATAAATACGAGCCGATTCCTTCACGCGTCATAGCGCAGATTGTTTTTCTTTGGCCCGCCCCGAATTTAGGCATATAGAATAGGTATTCTCGTTTTACTATGGACTTTACTTCCTAGTTCGTAAGAGCCAGCGCACAGGCCTAAAGCTTCAACCCAAATGAATATTGCATCATTCGAAGCTCTAAATATTCCATACCCTAAAGCGTTCGTGACGAAATTGGACCGCGTCCGCATTATTCCCGCATCGTCAATGGCAGCACGCTCTGGCCGATCTCAGGAATTTCCTATTTCCATTTGAGTGACCTCCGCCCGCTGAGCCCGGCTCGCTCCTAATCTAGAAAACGTAATAAAACTCCCCGTAATAAAAGCGCGCGTTTTCACGTACCCCGTAAAAATATGATAACATTCACGTACGACCCACCTACCTACCTATGTACATAAAGCTGCGATTTTTAATAAAACTTTGTTCACACATTCCGACTTTTGAATAACGTTTTCGTTTGCACTAATTAGGCAATTTGAAACAAAGAATTTTGATTGCATGGGTTAATAAAATTTCTTTTTTTTAGTGCCTACGTAATTCTACGTGGCAGTTGATTTGATTAAGTGGCTTTTGTATTGTACGAGGTTAGCCCTGATGGACTGTTTTTTTTTCAAATCGCTTATTGGCACTTAACTGTAATGAATAAGTACTTTATTTGACACAAAATTTCACACGATTACTGTCAGCAAAAAAATCTAACTGAAACTTATGCAGCTATTTACAAAATTCTCTACAGAATATCCTCTATGTTAACCGTGAAATTCCAAGGCACTTTAACAACCAACAGGTTACAGTAGTTGTTTCGACCTCAGGCCGAGTCCGTGTGTGGCTCAGGGCAAGCTATAAACACAAGTTGGCCTCTCTAGATAACTAATGGAATTGCGGATTATATTACCGCAACCATGCTTACGATTAGACTTAGAATATGACCAGCAGGAGACATCTGACACCATCAAGAGACTAGTTTTAGTACGTCGTTAGTACCAGCTGCCTACAACAGGAGTGCTGGCACCTGAACCTAAGACAATGATAGTTTAAAGATCTTGTTGTGTGGTTGTTTTATTTTGCCGCCTTTACCACCTACAGGGACTGCTGTTTTATTCAATGCAATGGATGATTAAAAATTGATCTTTTTAGGGTTTTTTTTTACTTAAAGAATAACCGGGTCCCTTATCGATCGTCCTTCATTCTTTGTTGTCCGTCTGTCTGTCTGCCGAGACCCATTACCTCGGGAACGCGTGGAGGTACCGAGTTGAAATTAAAACCATATAGTCAACTCTGTAGTCCATTTATGCTGTAAAATCAACCCTCTAAGTCTTTGCAGTCAAAAGATATGGCTGTTTTGTCACAAGTTTTTACGGAGCCCTCGGTGCGCGAGGTTGACTAGCTCTTGGTCGATTATTACCTTAGAGGTATTATCGAATCTGAAACAAACAGAAAGGAGGCGGAAATTTTAGTACCAGCAAGTAGGTGTATACGTAAATAGGTATAAATATTGTTGTGGGTAGGTATACCCAGTCCTGTTTTCCATCGTCAGCAGGCGCCTAGACGCCCCTCCATAAAGGTGGATTAATACAGCCGAAAGCCCAACTTACTTAATAAATATAAAAGCCTTCTCCGCCCGCGATCGTAAACCGCCCATTGCGCTCCTCCAAGATTACTTATATCGTGACCAGGGAAATTAGACCTCCCGTTTTCATTATCGTCCCAAAATGTGTCAGTGTTTGAAGAAGGCTGACGGGTCTTTGTTAAGTGGTCTTGCCATTATCAGCTCTATGTAGATTGCGCGTCGCTTGCCCGCCCTGCTTTCTCCGAGATAAGGTTTTATGGACGAGTGGAAGAAAGGATAATGTTCTTCTTTGATGTGGAATGGAATTGTAGGCCGCGTTCCGGTACCGCTGTAAAGATAGATAAAGTTTCAGCTTTATTTCTTGTAGGCGTTTGCGTTACGTTTGGTTCCTTTGTTCTGATTCAGACGTAATATTTTATGAGTTTCATATAAATAATTATGTAGATAGACTTTCTTCTCTTTTTACGTCAACATCACATTTCGGAACTTATCCATATCTTACTTCCTATTATAATATTATAAATGCGAATGTTTGTGAGGATGGATGTATGGATGTTTGTTACTCTTTCACGTCAAAACAGTTGAACGGATCTTTGTGAAATTTGGGACGGAGGTAGATTATAGTCTGGAATAACAGGTAGTAAACCACGCGGGCGAAGCCGCCGGCGCCAGCTAGTTCACTATATAACATTTGATTCTCAAGTAATATGAACTAACTGTTTTCTTTGCGTTAGAAAAAGCTTACAGCCACAACAGTACAACATCAAGACCCTAATATCTCAATCGGCAACTTGATTTTTTTAAATTAATCTTTTACCCATACTATGTAGTTCTCCTGTATCGTGTGTTTGTTCACAAACTCCAGGGTTGTCGGTTGTTCGAAAGAGATACCGCGGCCCCGGAACGCAAAGGGCAATAGAAGGAACATGGGTGTGTTTTAGTCAGCAAAAGCCTGACACTCCCGCCCGCTCCGCCCAGAGCAGGGGAAGTTATTTAATGATTTCCCCGCCAAAAAAAAGCATCCCAAACTGAAACAAAAGTTTACAATAAAGTGACAATAAACACATTCCAATCTATGAAGTTTGGTATAATACAAAGAGTTGAATATCACCACACCTACCCACGTGCCCATGCGCTTATGACAAGGCTCTAATATAAAGTCGTAAAATTAGCTGAATTAACGCAACAGTGCGACCGATTAGCGGCCAAGCTTTAATTGATGGCCAGACCGTTATATATCAGGAACAAATTAACAATAAAACCGTGTAGGTGTATCTATTAATAGACATGTGTTATCACACCTCTTTGGAGATTTTCTAATGAAGATTTGGACAGCTTTCTAAGTGGATATAGACTGGAGATGGGTAAGGTTGGTAGATTTAATTAATGTAAAGGTTTCCTTATTTAAACGCTCTATCGCAATAAAAGATGTACTTTTATTGAGTAACTATCGCTTGTGGTATTAAGCTTTTCAGCTTTGAAATAGATGTTAAGAACTGGCAAATTAAAAAAAAATAATTAATGGTTTGACTTCATCAATACCGGTTTGGGGACCTGAAAATTGCTGTTATGTTACCTGTTCGTTAGCTATACCAAAGTAAGAAGGTATATATGCTGTGACTAATTGGCGTCAGTTCGGAATTGTGTAGTGCAATTTATCATTATAATTGCCGCGAAAAAAGATCTACTACCCAACTTAATTTAAAAGCGTTTCCATGTACAGAACGAGAATAAATTAATATTCCTCTGATACAAGTCTCGGGCATCTGAGCCAATAAAATTTATTTTTCAGTGCACTTATGTATAGACTGTTAGGCTTGGCGCACACAGTACAAAGTTGCGAGTAATTTATTGCTGGCTGGTTTATGAGCCCTGGGCTAAGTTCGCACATGCACCGCGCCGACACAACTTGTATAGAAGTCATAAATATCCGCTAACCCCTTCCATGAGGTCAGGTACGTATCTACATGCGTAAAATACGAGCTGTTTTGCTTTTTGCCGACAAGTCCTGTTTTTTTTTTCGACGTTGTGTTCTTGCCTTAAAATAAAAAAAAAATTAAATCAGAATGGTTACTCCTTGGTATGCGAAATACATTAACAGAAATACTACAAACAGATAGGTTTCAGTAACATATAGAAGAATTTAAAAGAAAATTGTCACATCGTCATTTTCACTTTCTTTTTCAGCGAAACTTTTCTTTGCAGTCGGTTGACCACTAACAATAAATATGGAACACTATCTATTCATAAACATCAAAATTTATTATGCAACCATTATTTCAATTAATAAAACGCTTTACGCCTACTTAAAGCAACTTAGTAGTAGTAGAGAAATCACCATAAAAATAACACTTAATTTCAGCTCGCAATTACGACGCTGTTAAAGGGCGGCTGCCTGTGGCCCGACACAGCCATTACATTACCTCCACACTTACCATACTCACATACTAACTAGCCTATACGTTCTACACTTAGAAGCCGACGGGCTCGTAAAAATAAAGAATAGGCGCATTTACACGCGCAAAAGTGAAAAAATAAAACGTTTTCCTTGCGGCGTGTAAAGCGGCCAGTCATTCCTTCGTCCAATGTATTCTTGAAACACTTTTACTTAGAAAATTAGATCTGCGGTCGCTTTCACGTTAGAAGTTACCGCTTAACTTTTAAATATAGTTAATTACGTTTTATAAAAACAAACTAATCATTCGTTTAGATTGTAAGACATTAAATTGAAATGTACTTAGTTTACAACCGGTGTTTATTTTTATGATTATGTCATGTTAACGTATGTTTTATATAGATCTGAATGTAATTATACCTAAAGCTCGGTAATCTTCTCTATAACTGTAGTCGTTAAACTAAAGTCTTGATTAAATGGAGAGTTGGTCAACGGCATGATGTTTTCTTTATCCGTTGATATATGTAGTGAAGGAATATCTACAACTTTTATTTATGTTTTAATAGCCGTTTATAGTAGATATAGAAATAGCCTAGAGGTGTAACCGTCAGACTGCCAAGTCATAGATCTCGAGTTTGAACCCCAAACACGCCCCATCTTGCGGGTTTTTCGAAAGAAATATCGCGGCCCCAGAACACGGAATGAACATGGGTGGGTATTATTCAGTAAAAGTCTGACACTACCTTCCGGAATCATGTGCGTATTGTACCTATAATGATTATTTGCTTGGAGGAAAACATTGTGAGGAATCCAGCATGTCTGAGAGATATTTCTTTGTCTGAGATTTTCTTCGATTTATTAACACTGTGACACCAAGTTAGGCATTTCCTCTTCTTAGCATATCAATGCTAATCTTGATGTTTTAGACACTAACCACATCATTAAGAACAAAAGTTGCTAAACAAATTCTTCAGGTTTCGAATCTATGTAGGAAATATTCTAACGCAATAGCGTTTCCATGATTTGTCAGTATCAATTCTACAGCAAAATTCCGCGTGGAATTTTAGAAACATGAGAAGCTTGAATGTTTTTCTGTACAACTCCTACTTAAATAACTTATTAAAATATAAGGACTTGGGATGGGTTGCAAATAAATCCTACTTAGTGAAATTCTTGGTTATTTGCAGAGGGCTTGGGTGTTCAAACCCTCTCAGTTAACTAACAATTTAAGGAAAATAAATTAGACTTTGACCCTCGCACATAACATTAATATACATTCATATAAATAAATCTTACATAAGCAAACAGTCTGATTAAACAAGCCCGCATATGTTTTATGGCCAAAGTTCATAGTTAAGATAATAGCCACCTAGTTACCCCGGCTTAATCCCCAGTAATTAAACGCACGTGTCACTTTATTAATGATTAATTAATCTAAACATTAATTAATTAAAGTAGAGGTACATTTCTGAGACCCTAAGGCTACGTGGGGGGCAGTTTCCCTATGCATGAATAATAATGCGGACCACATTGTGGCCGATATGAACTTACGAGTGTGTGTACCTATGGGTAGTGGAGGTTATAGACTGTCGTTCTCTGTGTAAAATACCTACTGGTATTCGGTTAGAATAGAAACCGACCAAATGACGATGACACTGACGAATGTGTCCTGAACTTTATTTTTATTTTTGAAAAACTTGGCCCACACTAGGATTTTTCCTGTATCGTGGGTGCGTTTACGAACATTTAAATTCACATATACAAACAGCCAGACTCGGTACAATTATCTATAGGCCATGCAAATATTTGTTCCGTGGGGGATCGAACCCGCGACACGCAGTGCAGCTCAGCAGTCGATCGCTCATCTACTGCGCCAACTGTGTCGTCACTTTACTATAATCATAATTCCTACAACCTTCCATTTACTTATTTTTTCCTTTTTTTATGGGAAATCATCAAATAACTTCTTCCGCTCTGGGCGTAGCGGGACGGAGCGTCAGACTTTAACTGACTTAAACGTATCCAAGTTCCTTCTTATTAATGTGTATTTACCTCTCGCATGACTAATATTATATTCGCATGCAACCATATTTGTACGCCTCTGGCATGACATAGCGACCTAATAAACATCTATTTAAGAACTGTATTCACTACCTATGTTACACAAATAAAATGATTTTGATTTTGATTTTGATTCTTTTGTTTTTCATGTTTCGGTTTCGCGGTAAGTATCTCTTTCGAACAACTCGCAACCCATCCCTACGAATAATTTTTTTTGCCTTTGTGTTCCTTTGAAATGTTATTTCCCAAGTGGGACTGCATAGGTATCTAGGCGATATATAATTGGTGAAATTGACGTAATACAACCTGTTTATTTTACAGATGCGGTTTCCGGTCGTCGTCACATGTGGCTCGCTTTATTCCGACTAAGGTGGTCGACATTCATACCAATCGGGAGCTATCATACGATTTGGTGGTAATTACTTGTTTATGATCATTCATCCATTTCTAATGAAGTTGTTTATTCAATACTCATTGTCAGTTTATTACACTAATCAATGTTTAATGCACTCTCAAGTTTGTTTATTAAGATAGGTTTAGCCTTAACCTTTACTCAATTAAGCAAACGTGTTCTAATTGAAGTAGTAAACTGTAGTATTGTATTCTTACCTACCCTTTCTTTTATAAAATAAATGATTGTTATAATATCACAAGTCACACCACACCACAAGTGTATAATAAAGAAAAGATAGTACTGAAGTTTAATTATACAAAATATTGTGAATTTGATGTGTTATTTCTAACATCGCCAATCTCAAAACACCTAATGATCGCTTTATAATGTACTTCCTGTATAAAAAGATTTATAACGAATCGATTGAGTTGTAATTCGAATGCCTATCATTAATTAAAATTATGTGTGTTATATATCTAGTAGGTACCTATTATAATAAGATAGTTATAATTACCGGTATAACAGAAACGTCGTAAAAGAGTTTGAAACTTGTTTAATAAATAAAATAAACTAATGATTTACTATTAAAATGTTCTATTTAAATTAGGGTGGTTCACTATGTCATTAAGTTGAAAAAAAAACAGTTTCTTCAATGGCATCCCTACTAAATATTTATGAGAATGACTAGCCTTCGCCGTCTGTAGTGCATGCCAACTAAGACTGCATTCAAGGAAATTGATTAAAAACGTGCCTAAGCATTTTAATACAAGCAAATGCGTTGGGGCCACCCTACCAATTTAGTACCTTAGTCCGGAAATAAAATGACTATCGCATGATTTCAGGACGTTTATTGGTTTTGAGGACATAGTAGGTAGAGAGGTACTACTTAGATAGGTACTACTAGAGTGAGAGGGTACTGGAATATCAGTCGTTCAATTTCAAGTCATGTTATATTTGCAAGGACATTTAAGGATCTGTGTTTTATGTGCAGCAAGTACTTAAACGAATTCAAATATTTATTTTTTACTGAACTTTACAATAAGTATTCAGAATGATGTCAGACAAGTGGATTTGAATATTGTTATCTTTAATTCATGCATTGTTTTTAAATCGTGTTAGTTTAAAGGACATAACTAACATTAAAATTACTTCAGCACATTTTTTTCAGAATTACATACGATAGGTACTTGATTTTATACTGAGGAGTTAGTCACTATTCCTAGACTTAAAATAGATCATAATGCTTTGGTAAGAAGTGTTTACTGTAAGGTAAGATGGCAAACTACTTATTGTAGGTATACATATATCAATCTTTGTAAGCTTCTCATGGAAAAAATCAACAAAATAGGTATGAAATACTTGCTAAGCACAATCAAATGATTACTTAACCCTACCTACCCATACCTATACCACACCTATGGATGCAATATAATGAAATTTATTTATATATGTACCTCTCAACTTTCCTCAAGCAGGGGGTTGCATGCACCCTCTAATGCGATCAAATAACGAAAAGTAACGGCCTCGATAACGAGGGCAATAAACTTTGTGTCAAGTCGACTGGCTGGCTGTTTTCACTTGAATGAATCTACTGGGGACTGGGGAATGTGCTGACTCAAATCTCACGTCATTACTAGAAATAATACATTTATTAGAAACTAGCTTTTGCCCGCGGATTCGCTCGCTTTAGATTCAGAGTAACACAGTTCCCCTTTCCTGATTTGCAGGTACCTCCTATCTGTAGTTTTTGCCCTTGCGCCTTATTTATAGTAATAATAGCAATGCTATGCTTTCCCTTTTCTTCCCTGTTTCTCCTTCATATTTCAATCTTTTAAAAAAAGCCTATGTTCGTCGGGTCCCAACTGTACCTACCAAAAATCAAAATCGGTTAAGGCGTTAAAACAAACAAACTCACTTTCGCTTTTATAATATTAGTAAGGATTTTATTGGAAGCAAATATGGGAGAAGTTCGCAGATATAAAAGATTAGAGTCGTGTTCGATTTTCGAACGGTGTCGCAAGGAATTTTATTGATAAGTATCACGTTTTCTCAAAATTTCAACCACCCATTTCTATCTAACGTAGTGTGGAGTTCAGTGTTTTTTTTATTTTGTCATACATAATTTAAGAGTCAATTTTCCTTTTCGGAAAAGTTTTGCCACTTTTGGTAAACATATTTAGAAAATGCTCCAAAGCGTTTCCAAGGCAAGTGAAGTAACGTAACGGGTCCTACACCTAAGTAGGTATGTCATGAAATTAAATGTTATTTCTTAAGAAATGAGGTACCTTTTCTTAAGCGAACAAGTTCGCTAACTCAAACTTACCTAAAATGAAGAATAATAACTTACTATTCCTTAAAGGATCCCATCTAACACCCACATAAATTACTTACTTAATCTACCTGTAAAATAAAATAATAATTCAACACTTCATTATTTTTTCTCAGGTTCATTCAATTCAGCCGAACAAAGGAACGAGTGTTTTTAAGATTTCACTGCGGAGATAAATCGCCCTTCGCTTTTGTCCTTGTTATACATTCAACCCAACTCATGTCTAATTCCTTTTGCACCCCAAATCTTTTGTCCTTTTCTCACCTGCAAATTTGAGTAGCTCTGTCTCTTTCTAGTCGTAAAAATGGCGGATGCTGCGAGTGCGGGGACGCAAGGGTGGGGGCATTGTTTCCGTAGGGTGAGTTGGGGGTGCAAAGTTCCTGTGAAATGAATCGGATTTTAGGGCAGGAGGGAAGCAATCAATATGAGAGTAAATACTGGAATGTTTGATTAAAATGCTTAGAAAATTATACCAATATAAATTGGCATTGTATGGAAGTCAAAAATACCTTTTTACATCATGTTTTTCAGTAGGAACCTGCCTATGTTATTAGTTAGTAATTAAGTAAGTACCAATTCAAGCACTTACCTACTTGTGTTGCCGTAGATTTTTTGAAACAACACTTTGTCTTTCCACGTTTTTCTCACGTTTCCACAATGCTTGTATAAAAAAAAACAATTAAACCGTGTATTTGTAAATCACACTCACCAATATATACCAACCGAAAATACAACTACTAACATATTGATATACTATACGAATACCTACCTACCTATATCCACAGCATCACATCCCAGCCTCACAGAGGACTGGCCCGCATTTCCTCGCCCATTAATCCGTTGATTAGCGTGCACTAGAGGGGATTTAACGATAGCTTTCAGCTATGTAATTATACCTCTCCACCGCTACCGAGTTATGGCGTCCTGGTAGTTAGGCCGTAATGGAAACGGAACTTGGTATCAACTTTTGTTTTTATTTCTTTTGTTAAGACAAGTTTTTTTGTGGTAGATACTTACTACCTTTACCTACCAACCTACTTAAGTAATTAACTTATTGCTGTTGGTATCTGTTATGTAGGTAGGTAGTCACCTTTCATTTTTAGTATGGGAAATCATCAAATGACATCTCCCGCTCTGGGCGGGAAAAAATCTGACACTCCCTTCCGGCTCCGGAAGGGAGTGTCAGTTTTTTACGGACAAAAACCATTCATGTTCCTTCTTTTGCCCTTTGTATTCCGGGGCCGCGGTATCTGTTTAAAACAACCCACAAACCTTACATAAACCTTACCGATTCGTAGTAAGTACTTTAGCTACTAATTAATTTAAGATTGAATCCGACATTGTCTTGTTTAAATTTGGTTTTTGCAATAATGATTTCAGAAAATTCATTGATTTTTAAATTCTGGCTGTCTAACTTAATGGGCTTACTTATTCTATTATTAAGATTATTTTGTTGTGTGATATGGATTTCAAGGACCTAAATTAAATGTATTTTTTTTATTACTTACTATTTTACTATTTATTGTGTGCATATAGGTAGATAAGGTATCTATATAATAATATATCATTTCCGTACCTAAGTACCAAGATATAAACAATGCGTTTACTTATTTACGAAAAAGCTCTCTAAGCTTTGAATTTGTTCTGCAATGTCCGCTGGAAGTAAGATACTTACCTCCAACAATCTGCCTGATTGTGTTTGATCATCTTGTTCTCACAAGCTGGATAAATTTGAAGGAATATGGGCAGACACTAGACAGTTTCATCTAATTTAGGTCTTTGTTCTTCGTCTTTTCGCTCGCCAACAATTTTGATATTCCATGTGCTCTTTTCTGTGATCTTTCGGCTGCATTTTCAGGTGATGGTGTGATGATCTCCTACGCAAGGACCTACTTAAGTATGTTTAAATCTAATAGTGAAAATCATAATAGACCTTATCTAAATACCTATCAACCAAATAAACATCGACCAGACCACCACACCTAAATAAATAAGTAAATAGGAAACCCTAATTGATGCCATCCAATTTCTTATTCAAATCAAATAGACTGCTATAACGGGGTCCCAAATCCCATAGCCCTCACCCTTATCTGCAATGTCCATTCAACTGTGACCTCGGTTCCCTCCGAAGTGATTAAATTAGGAGGGGTCAAATACAACTTTACTCAACTAATGCTTGCAATGGAACCGAAATCACGCGCTGACTGACCCTCCTGATTTTGTTTGGGAGTTTGTAACGCTCCACAAACTCTCTATTATCAAAAGAGGGACCCCTAAGGTCAATGACATCCAGTTGCATGTGTAGGTACCTACCTAAATTATTTACAGTAATTCGTTATGGATGTGAGGTATTCAGGTAGCTTTTGGTGGGATCGTTCCGTTTTGTGCTAAAACTGATCAATAGTGACCGGCTGAAGGTCGATTTCCGGATGAAGCTGAACCGAAGCTGAAGATTAGACGTAGGTTAATATTTAATAATAAATTTATTTCATAAACATTTAAATGAACAACACAAATTATTACCCTATGCACAACACTGAGACGCTAAGAGGCAGCCATCTTCAATAACAGGATTAGTAATGAAAAAATAGCTGTGGTCTCTCAGACATCCGCCTCCGGCATGCTGTCAGACCTACAGATAAATTCCCAGTCGAACATTTACTGCTATAGTCCAACTAAGAGACCCTCAACAGATTACAAAATCAAGGCAGCCCGCTGCACAAACAGCTTGGCTCGGTGTCATTCGGAAGAAGTAATAAGGTGCTGAAAGATTTGAAGATTCACTTGCAACAGAACCTCGGGCATTCGCCGTTTTTAAATTTGTCGAATTGAACAACGAATAGAGTCAAGTATAGAGCCAAGCATTGCTACTAGCCGTTTCATGATCGTCGCGATCGATCGCGTTAAAAAAACTCTTTCACGAAGACGTCAGACTTGACGGTCGCAAGAATGCTCATCAGAACGCTCGATAGAATGCTCGCTAAAACGCTATCGTTTATTTTGCTGTGATGTAACATTAGCAAGAATGGAATTACAAGTAAATACTCAAGCCAATCAGCGCGTTATGGTGCGGATGGGACAGACTTTTGCTGTCTAAAACCCACCCATGTTTCTTCTTTTGCCCTTTATGTTCCGGGGCCGCGGTATCTCTTTCGAACAACCCGCAACATCAGCACCTTTAGGGTGCTACTGCGGTGCCCAATACACAACCTCACAATAAACAGGCTCACCACTTCTGTTATTCTAGGTATGTGTAATTCCACCTTCAATTTGTCTGTGGGTTACCGTGACTTACTTACTCCAGTGTGGGAAAGAGATGGCGCTAGACACTCTGTATAGCTCTGTCTCTTTCCTTCAATGAAATAAGTCTAGTTATAAGAAGTCATGGCTTCCGAATAAAAATATAACGAGTTTGACGGCATGGTTGGCGTATTGACTGAACGATCGACTGTTGCGCTGCGTGTCGCGGGTTCGAATCCCGCAAAAAAAAAAAACTAAAATTTTATAATCTGCAAATAGTTGAAATAGTTGTTTCCAGTCTGGCTGTTCGTGTAAGTATGTGAGTTTAAATGTTTGTAAACGCACCCAAGATACAGGAGAAATTCCTAGTGTGGGGCAAAGTTTAAAAAAAAGGTCATACCTACTCGACATGACTTTTTTTGCGGATACTTAATAATTGCAATATGTCTAAAATAAAAAGCAGCACTTTGAAAAGTATTACCAGTGCCGGATTAACCACGTAGCAAGAGCAGCCATTGCTAAGGGCCCCGCGCAAAATGAAGCCCCGCGTGTTCAAACCTGGCCACTTTAATTTGAAAAAAACCTTATTAACCCACCACCTGTCGCTACAATGAATAATTGGCCAGTGGAACCATGGTAGTATCAAATGCTGCACAAAAATACCTAACTATAGTTTTAAGCTAGCTCCGGGCACATCACAGACATTAGGTATTTGGCAAGGGCCCATCGATAGAATTTGCAACGGGCCCCACGCTTTCTTAATCCGACATTGTGAATGACCACTTACTTGCTTACGCATCGTCTTTTTTATCGCTCATTAATGGCGGCTTCGCTCCGATTATGTAAGTATGGAAATGCAACTACGGAAACGGCCTATGACACTCGGGAATGTCGTAGCTTTCCGTTAGTGAAAGAAGAAAACCTCTTTTTAATATTAAATAGATAATCGTAACTGCCAGTTACAAACACCGTGTTTGAAACACCAGATGACTAAAAATGCCGCCACTACTTTTTAACATTATTTTCAACGCCATCTAGCGGTAAATTTCTCGACCTATTTACAGCGTCACCTGTGTAAATTAAGTCGAACTTCTTCCTTTGAGTCTTCTCAGAAAAGTCTCTGCTTTATTACAGCGACATCCAGTGGCAAAATGCTAAACTAGTTACTACACTCCCGAACTACTTCGGAGTTGAAAGCTTTCGAGCTCACGACGACAAACCCATGCAGGAATTCGCGTCAAGATGCGGTGGAAATTGGAACTAATAATATTTTGAAGAAAAATATTTCGATTGTGAACTCTTTCTAAAAGTTTAAAAAAAGCCTGCCGTATTATTAAATCTAGCTCGTTTGTATTCTTTTCATCTTTTGTTGGTTGAATATTCTTTTCATAGTTAGGTAAGTACATCAAAATGATGCAATACAAAAACAGGCATGGCAAAAAAGGCTCCACAAACCTTTATCTGAGCTTTAAAAAAATATGGGAGCTCATTTATTGACCTAAAACAAATGATGTGATAAAAACACGAGCATTTATGAACTTTATTACGTAATGAAATAAGGCTGATTTTTCAGTAACAATAAAACAAAGTAGGTACAGTCCTTGCCCACCTTTAACTTAAATTACAACAGATCAGAAGATTTTGAACAAAGTTAGCTTTATTCTTAAAGGGTGAGTTGTAAACTTTATTAGGGTTATAATTTAAACAACAATACACGTGATTATCGTCGGCTTTGTTGTCACTAAACGCGGTCATAAATGGTCAAAAGCAAGCTGCTAAAGGGGTAACAAAACAGTCGAACAGGGACGAATTTGAATTCTCTTCTATTTTCAGGAACAGTATGTAATTCACTTCTAATGTACATCTATACCTAGTACACACGGCGACAGATCAACTTATACAAAACCAGTTTATGCGGATCTCTCATTGTACTTGAAATTTATGGTGTACGATCCGTTGTTGAGAGAGCACCATAAACTGGTTTTGTATAGGTTGATCTGTTGCCGTGTGTACCACCAAGAAGTCAGAATTTGTTAGGAAAATTAATAATTCCTACTTTTATTTTTAATGTTGTTTTAATTTTTTTTTATCCTTACTTCCTTACTAATATTATAAAAGAGAAAGTGAGTTTGTTTGTTACCTTTTCACGCTTTAATGGCTAAACCGATTTTGATGAATTTTGATACAGAGATAGCTAGGAACGAGGAGACGGACATAGGCTAATTTTTAAAAAGTGGGATTTGAGGGAGAAAGAGGGAAGAAAAGGGAAAACTTAGCGTTGCTATTACAAATCAATAAGGCGCAAGAGGAACTGTGTTACCCCAAATTTAACGCGGGCGAAGCCGCTGGCGAAAGCTAGTAATATTATAATCGGGAAAGTTTGCATGGATGTTTGTTACTCTTTCACGTCAAACCGGCTGAACGGATCTTGATGAAAGGCACAGAGTTGGATTATACCTAGACTGTAATAGCACATAGGATACTGTTTTTTCGAACATCATGCGGGCGAAGCCGCGGGCGCCAGCTAGTAGGTACCTACGTAATGTATGTAGGGTTGCACAAAAATCTTGGTTGGGATGCTTTTAAATGTATTAAAGAAATACAAACTTTAGTGTTCGCAAATAGAGTTCATTTTCGTTTGCAACAAAATATGCTATTACTTAGGTACCAATATTATCGAACAAACAGCCTTTTTTTTGGGTGGGAAATTATCCAATGACTTCCCCCGCTCTGGGCGGACCGGGGGGCATGTCAGACTTGTACTGACTAAACCATGTTTCTTCTATTGCCCTTTACGTTCCGAGGCCGCGGTATCTCTTTCGAACAACCCGCAACCCCGGCAGGAACCAAACAGCCTGAGTCTATAATTAAGCAATTTTCGTAACAAAGAAAGCTCATGATTTTGAATATTTTACTACAGTCTGCTTCTTTGTAATAAATGGCAGAATTCCAAATTACCGTTCAAGACAATCCTCCAAGTCATGCGGCCTGCAGTGTGGATTGTATTGTGCACAGTACCTACAGGCTGCTTCTGACCATCTTGCTGGAGCAAACATGCTTAGTTATCTTATTTCTAATGTGGTATTTAAATATTACCTATATAAAACAAATCTGAACATCCGAATTCGGCCCTGTACATGCTCTACCTAACACGTTTTGACTGTAAAATTGAATTCCAACAAAGTTGTGATTTTATTGCAACATAGGTGCTTTATTATTTACTGCAGGATTCTTTATAGGTAGTTGGTGAGTAATATTTAGCTAACCAGTCATTTGGTATACCGAATCCTAGCTAGCTAGACAACCTTTTATAATAAATAGATTTGGTTAAAGGTTTTTTCGAAAGTCCTACGATAGAAGAGGTGCCCTTTGACATCTTTTTGACGCTTTCAGTGCTATTAAAAAAAATGTTTCCAATGAAAAAAGAAGTGTTGTGATAAAATTTTGACAGTGACTGTGGCAATGATTGGACTTGGAGATAAAAAGTGAACTAGTGAGAATTTAATAGGAAAAGTGTGAGTAAGTAGAAGAATGGCATTTTTGCATTGATACGCTGCAGATTAAGGGGTTGCGATGCGGGTATGTTTTTCTTACGAATATAAGTACCTAGGTACCGGAATACTTAGTTAGTAAGTAGCTACCTACTTACCTCCTTTTTACGTCTAAAGGTTTCTTGTAAAATTAAAAAAGTTTTTTTTTCGTGAAGCGTAAATGCGTCTTTTGAAACGTAACTAAAGAGGACTAACGAAAAACACACAGCTTTTTATTTGGTCGTAGTAGTGTATTACCTATTTAGTCAGAACTACTCTCCTCCAAAGTGCGTATTTCTTTTCAATACCTAATAATCTTCTTACTCGACAATTGCATAGCATTTTGTATCAAACTTTTTTCATATTGAACTTCAAAATATTACAACCAATCACAATACAGGAACGCTCAATCTTACCAATAATTATCGATGGCGTGTTATCAGCGTCGTGGTTGCACTATAATTTAGGAGACAGAAATGTGACGGGAATGCGTCGGCCATATTGGATCGTGCTTTAGAAAGCGCATGTGCGTAGAAAGCGCGGGGCGAACAGCGAATCAGATGTGTGGGATCGCAGCGGCCATCACTGCAAAGGCGGGCACACGTCACGGAGCGCATGTTGAGAGAAATATTAATGATCCAAACGTGCGAGGGTTTGCTCCAGCTTACAAATGGCAGCATTTTTCGAACCGATCTATGAGTCAGCTCGATGTTTACGTAAATAAAGAGTGATCTATGTGATACTATATTATTTCTTGGAGCTCAGTCGTAACGACTCAATGAAGATAGGATATCCATTTTTAGATAGGTACAAGTTATGAGTCCCGCTGACTCTTATTTGGAGCTTACCTCTCAACCTTCTTCAAATACCAACGCTAGGAATAAAAGAAATACTTACGCAGTAGGTACTTTCTTATGTAACAAGCGTCTACTTCTTTATGTAACAAGCGTTTTTTACAAGTTAGGTAGGTAAGTAAGTACCTACATGTTACTGACCATCCAACTCATCTTGTCAAAGGGCTCTCTCTCTCTCGCTCTCTCTCAGTATTTGCCTTATATTGTTTCATGCTTTATAGGTAATGCTTCCCTATTCTAGTGGTTGCAAACGTTACTGAGAGTGTATCACGTTTTGGTTAAAATCCCTAGATCGGCCAAGGCTGTGCCTCGGATAGCACGTTCAGCCGTTGGTCTTGCGCCTGATCTCTCTCCAGTCGTGTCAGATTGCCGTCCCATCGGACTATGAGAGTGATAGAACAGAAAGTGCAACTATGCCTGCGCACGCACTTGTGCACTATAGGTAATATCTTCCGCACAGAAGCTTAATCCCTGAGATTGACTAAGAAAACGTTCAGGAGGAGTACAAACAGACCTGATGTTATTTTATTATTTCCAGATTATCTGATTATACTTACTACAACAACTTAAGTACTTTAAAATGAAGAAAATAAATAAATCAAATGTTATCCGAGACAGGCACAAGTCGGATTGCCAACTTTTTTTACAAGAAATAAAGTACTTATATTTAGGTTTGTGAAGAATATAAACAGTATTCTAGAAAAATAACAGTATTTTATTTATTTATTGTTTTAAATACATATTTTTTAGAACTTCTCGCACAACTTACCAATTTACAATCTTTTTTAAAAATTTCATACGCCTCTCCGCATTTTATAAGTGTACTTAATTAAAATAAATGAAGAGCTTATTTTTATCAAATTAATAGATGCTATATTTCTATCCTCCCGCCATTTAGCATTAATTACTGAAAAAAACTCTTTCAGTAACTGCAGTATCAGAAAATGTGTTTGCATGCTGAAAACAGTATTTTGTGTAGGTAGGTACTTTATTTTTGTTCAACAGTAAAAAGTATAATTTAGTGAAAAACAGTATAATACCTACTGTTGAAAACAGTACAGTCGGCAACCCTAGGCACAAGGAACCTCACGTTTATAATTCTCGAAGGTTTAAGCAGAGGTGTACGTAATAGTAGGTATACCCACATTTCGCCAGATATGTTCCCGTCCCGGGTAAAAGCGGCGACAAAGTACCTACCTAAGTATAAAAGTCAGGCAAGTAGGTACCGATTTCTTTTATCCGGCATATCGTAGAACAAAATTATTCGTTGTCATGTAAAATTTTAGTCACCCGCGAAGTGAATTACGTACGGCTCACTTCTTTCCGCAGAATTAAAGTTGCTGGCTGCCTGTCTCCTCCAGCTCGACAACTAACTTTGCCAGCAATTCATGAAAAAGATACCACACCACTCGAAAACCTTAGAAGATTCAATACCAGCAGCCTTATTTCAGATTTAAGCAGTTACCTACACGACATGAGTAAGCAGATCATAAATCGCCAGCCGTCGATTTTCAGATAATTACGGAATTTGATTTAGATAGCAGAATCGATACGAATAGGTGGTCCTGACTGAAAAGAATGAGTCCAAACTGGATGAATTCGATATTCGAAATCTTTTGCAAAACCCCTGGGTATAAAAGTATCTAAGTACTTATGAAGTCCGGTGTTACGAGAATTCCATACATAATATTCAAAAAAATCGTAACATCGATCGAATTATTCACTTTTTTTTAATGGCATCTCGCAGTTCAGCCTTTAAGGTCGTTGACTGCTTAGCCGGACTATTAAATTATTCACTGTCCCTCGCTGTCTTAATTACTAACATTGACAGGTGTCTCCAGTTGTGAAATTTTTAGCAAAGACAATATGGACTTGTTAATGTAACTGCCGTAGCCATAGTGCTACGACTGCTACGAGCTGCTACGTACAAGTCAATGTTGTTGTACTTGACTGTAAAACTTATTGTTTCTTTATAATCCAGTGGTGGTGGGTTCATAAATGCCATATAATATGCTGGTGTATACAAATAGCTTTAGTATGAATATTTTCCTCAAAGTGACGCATTGCATAGAGGTGGAAGATCCCTTAATGTTACGGAAAAAAACCTAGCTGTTTATAAAAATACCATCAGGTTTGTTTTCCCGGAAGAGTTCGACAGATGTAATATGTAGGTATCCAATAAAGTACACCCATATTCTCATGTCTTACTCGTTAAGTCCTATGTGAGGCAACCCTATTGCCCTCAACCGGGCACAAATCCTGAGGTTAAGATATTTCTTGCCAGTACTTATTTCTAATACAAATTCATTCATACACTAAGTACTGATCGTTTGTAGCGTACGTGAAGGAAAATTGCATCAGCATTCAATCAACAGCCAATTTACAAACTTACATATTTATTTATTTTTAATCTCCAATACGGAAAATATTTTTTTAGGGATGCGACAGTTTTTTAGCTTAGACTATCTAAAGAAGCATTGCAATGTTGTTACTAAATGCGTCAAATAATGAACTGCCTGAATTTTGATTGCCTTTGCCACCGACACGCTATACTTATCTCACTAAAGACCGAGTCACCAATTTCTAATGACCGTTTTCCGTCCTAGTTTACCGAATATTCCTGCATACCTTTTCTACGAACTTCTAGTAAATAGAAGAAAACTCCCCTACATAGAATTTTATGTGGGCCCGCTTTTTATCGTGGCCGTTTATATGGCCTTTTTATTTTTATAGCAGACGTGTCCCGTCGCTACCGTCTACTTCAATTATTTATACGTACCATAAAAAATGCGCATCTAATAGAAGACTTTTTATGACAGCATTTTTCTTATAAGGAATTATAAAGTTAATAAGGCACCGAGGCTTTGCTTCCCTAGGACCAGAATGGATATGGCTCAGGCGGTTATGAATAAAATATCGTTATAATTTTGATCTGAATGAAAATAATTAAAACATTTCTGAACGAAATCACCTAAACAGTCTATGATTCTTGAATCTAACTCTTCTTTTGCTTATGATCGGTGCTCTATTTCTCCGTAGCAAGTAAATAAAATATAATGCATAATTGCAAATGGTAACTGGATAAAGCCAGTGAGGGATGGTGAGAAGAGAAAACGATAGTGAAGGGTACTGAAGTGCTCTTTCTTTGTGGATGGGAAATCATAAAATAACGTCCCCCGCTTCGGGCGGAGTGTCTGACTTTTACTGACTTAGACTGGGCCGCGGTATCTCTTTTCAACAACCCGCAACCCCGGCAGGCGTTGGCCCTGGCAGGCCCCTCTGCTTTGCTGCCATCTGTTTGAGGCGTGCGAGGAACACGAACGCTCCGTCCTCACGGCATGTTATCCCTAGACGAACAGACGGTGAGATACCCATTGCTCACCGTCCACAGACCCGCATCTACGGTGGCCGGAAATCGTCTCCCGACACCTGACGCCCGAACTAATGTGCTAATCTGTTTCTCACTAATATAATCTTTAACAACACGGTGTCATCCTTCTCTCACCATCTTCAAGAAGCAGCGGTACGATCCACGACCGGTTTTTTAAAACAAAATTCATGCCAAAATTCGTGATGGTGTTTTACAATCGATTTTTATTTATGATTCGTTTGCCATAATGTGTCCCTGTCGAGTCAAAATTTCACAGTCTTTGTAGTACACCATACTTTCAGGAGATTGAATTGTATTTGAAAATCGAAAATAACCAATATGTCGTCGTAAACGATGCGCATTCCGTACATATCACTAGCATCACTGAAAAAAGCTTTCACACACACAGCTGCTCACCTCCTAAGAGTCATAGCGTGAAGTATTATACATATAAACCTTCCTCTTGAATCAATCTACTTATTTATAACAAACCGCATCAACATCCGTTGCGTAGTTCTAAAGATTTAAGCATACATACAACATAGCAACAGATAGACAGCGACGATTGTTTTATACTATGTAAGTAGTGATAGTGATCCATGCACATCATGGCTACCTTTCTGTAGTAAACATCTACTAGTTTGCCTACCAGTTTTCAGACGTTTGGAATATTAATAAAGGACCTGCTTTTTATTTTATGCACAAAGGCGGACTTAATGCCTTGAGAATTTTCTGCCTTAGGGTAATGCAGAGAGAAAACAAAGTAGGTGCAGGGTGAATAATAGAGAGCTAGGAATAATAAAAAAATACCATTAAATTAAATTTCTTCAGTTATTCAGTTCTATTCTATTCAGGTTTATTTTTCAACAACTGATGGCCTTTACTTTCTTTCGTAGTTATATGATTGTATATAACCTATCTATTGATTTGTAAACAGTTGATTCAACAATATATTATGTAAAAAAAGTACCTAGGGGCTAAATAAAAAACGGAAATCGTTTTCGTTTTCCCTAGATAGTCCTACATAAAATTTTATTTAAGATTTTAGGTAGCATCTGAGTCATCTTGTATAACACATATTTTTTTGTTATGTATCTACTAATAACTTTAAGTTACTATAGAAAAATACACTCTATATGAATTTACTGTGAAATATCTTTACCATAAACTAAAATGATTACATAAAACATTTCTGCTAAAAAACCGACCTACTACCCAGAAGTCAAACTGGATTAACCGGAAGTCGGGCGCAAAAAAGTCAATGCAACAAACAAAAGTGACTGACTAGCAGATGTAAAGATATTTTCCACTTTTTAGTCTTTTTTCGGTTTCTATACAGGTAAGAACATTTCTCGACTACATACTTAAATATTACATACGTCTCCAAGTAACCGCAGCTAAACGTGATTTTTTTTTTCAAGAAAATATGAACCTAATGCTGAAACATTTATGCAGGCATTTAAGCCATTAGAACTTGGCCCATAAGGTTTCCGTTCAGGGTTAAGTATCTAATATATGTATAAAATTCTCGTGTCACAATGTTCGTTCCCACTCCTCCACAACGGCTCGACCGATTCTTATGGATTTTCTTATGCATATTCAGTGAGTCTGAGAATCGGCTACTATCTATCTTTCAAACCCCTAAGTGATAAGGGTGGACTGAGCAGCGGTTGAAACCGCTGGGCACAGCTAGTAATATAAATATAATAAATAAGTGACAGTTTCTTAGTGAATTTGGCACCCAACGATGGATTCGATTTTTGAACAAGGTGGATCTTGCAAAACAAGGTTACGTTTATCTTGAAAGAAGGTTCCCTGAGCCACTTTCCGCGTTTACTGTGTGTAAGTGTTTTTATATATATAACTGTGAAGTTCTCGAATACAAAATGGCATCTTCAAAGTCACTAAATTCAACAGAGCCAAGTCAACAAACATATAATTCTACCCACTTATATATCAGGATAGATTCACAAGGTCGGACCGATAGTTTTGCCGTGTCTTGCTGTTCACACTAGAAGCTCTTGATCCGACCTATACAAAGCAGTATGCCAATATTATGTCCACCCCGACAGAAATTATTTTTATTGGCCCTAAAAACAATACGGACGAAAAACCTATCTAATATATAAAATTCTCGTGTCACAGTTTTCGTTCCCACACTCATCCGAAACGACTGGACCGATTTAAACGAAATTTTGTGTACATATCGGGTAGGTCTGAGAATCGGCCAACATCAATTTTTTAGACCCCTAAATGAGCAGCGGGTGAAACCGCTGGGTACAGTTAGTATTTTATATATTTTAAGTAGGTGCTTTACGTTATTATGTTTTAATTTTACAGCAATTTTTTTTTAAAGGTTCTTACCCATATCCTGAAATAGGTAAAAGCCCTGCAATATTCCAAAAATACCTACACAAGGGTAAGATCCCATTATTTTTGGCCACATCTGGCTTAATGTCTCACACAATTTGCTTTGTCAGATAATGCATTTAGGTACTCTAATGTTAACGATGCCCTTCCCATGAAAGCTCCCTCGTTTCCCCATGAAATTACATAAATTCTACATAGTACATAAAAGTTGCAAGAGGGTCCGTGATGGGAAAACATCGATCTAGTGAACTGATTAGTTCTGGTTTACGCCCAACGTCGTAAAAGACACGTAAACCGCTAATTTAAGATTTACGACGGCGTAAATCATGTTTGTTTGGTGCTGTTGTGACAATGGTACATTGTGACGTAGATAATATTATATTGATGCCAATAAAAATCTATTTTTGATTGATGTAATGGTGGTTAAATAGTTTTTTCGTCTAAAATCAAGAAATGAAACAGCTTCCCAAGTCGACGATTAAGCTAGGTTTTTATAGCTCTACCTTCACATAGAGACTACAAAATAGAGACTATAAAAAAGAGACATACAAAAGTAAATCAGACAACCAGCTCCACAATTTTCTGATTAAAAGGTCAAAAAAGTAAGTAAAGCTTTGACCTATTAGTCCGGTTCTCCACTGATGAATTTCATCCCATCATCGTTGCTAATACCTATTTGGCATTTTCTGAAACTAAAAATCCCTTCCTGACGAGTTTGCTGAAAATTTTCGTAGTATAATTTTAGCAATCTTTTGCCACGCCCTAACAACTTAGCTTCTAAATTTTAATAGGTACTGAATTTGTTTGCTAAAAAACCCTCTGGGCTCCCCTGAACAGATGTCTAAAAGAAGATACACTAGACGACACGGTTGGCGCAATGGCTGAGCGATCGACTGCTGTGCTGCATGTGGCGGGATCGATCCCCGCATGGAACAAATATTTGTATGGCCTACTGATAGTTGTTCCGGGTCTGGCTTTTTTTTGTATGTGAGTTTTTTAAATGTTTGTAAATGCACCCACGATAAATGAGAAATCCTAGTGTAGGGCAACGTAAGGAAAATAAATACAGAACATTCTGGAAACACCATGATAGAGTTTGCTAAACTTATACATACGTGTTTCTGCACTCGTCTAATGTACTTATTTTTTATTTACACTCTAATGTAATTCTTTAATTAAGAGGCAGCGCGACGTAAACACTTCTTGTTTTGTTTGGATTTTGTTTGGAATTTCATTCATATGGAGAAAGGGGGACAATTATGGCTTAGGCCGGTAGGTATTTGGTTTGGTGGAAGAGCCGATCTCATCTGAACCCTACCTCAATGCTCAGATTTATGCGATTATTTCATATTATGATGATTTTATAAATAATCCTCTTGGATTATTTCAGACGTGATCATCTCTTTGCGAAGCTGGTTGGTAATGCGTTTCGACTAATGCACGGCAGTAACATTCACACATGGCTACAGTCGTAGCACGCACTGTTGCCGATGCTCGCATCAACCCAATTCTACCGTGGCCTGCTCAACCGCCAGACATCAACCCAATTAAGTACGCATGGAAAATAAACACCTCAACAAAGTCTAGGGAACAAGATGACCCCAATTTTATTTTTCGTGTATATCTTGTTTTGCTAATAACTGGCATCAAATAAATAAAAATAGAATAAGGTAGATTACAGAGTTGTTCAAAATTTAAAAATTTTAAGTAGGTAAGTAATGATTTTCGAATATGGAGGGAAAACTTTTAAAAGTGTTTGATTGTGCAGTTTCTCTGAGGCAAAATAAAAATTATTTTCTTTGATTGTAAATAAGGTTTATTATCAATAATACGTCTTTTACGTATGGTTTGTGCATTTTTGTGACTGTAGTCATCATGTCACGTCGTCATTTAAGTCGCGAAGAGATGTTAAGAGCTGTTGGTATGCTGCAAGCTGGACGAACTCAACGCGACGTAGCAGATGCTGTCAACACCCAACCAAGCGTAATTTGCAGATTATGGGCACGCTACAGGTCTACAGGGGATGTTGCCGAACGTCACAGGGGACGAAATAGGGTTACTACCCAGCGACAAGATCGTTTCTTGCTTAATTCCGCAAGGCGGCAACCCACGATTACTGCTCGTCAGTTGGTCGCAAGCCTCCAGTCTCAGCATCAAGTGGTTATTAGCGATCAAACTGTCAGGAGAAGACTACAAGAAGCCAATCTTCATGCTCGCAGACCGCTTAGGGTTCCAGCTCTTCGACGTGGAAATCGAGGTCGTCGCTTATTGTGGTCTAACGCACATTTACAGTGGACCGACCATCAATGGGCACGGGTTCTGTTTTCCGACGAATCTCGCTTCGGTTTTCATCCTGATTCGAGAAGAGTGCGTATATGGCGAGTTCCTGGACGTCGGAGTCGTCTCCAGAATCCGCAAGAAGTTCATCCTTACCAAGGTGGAACAATCATGGTATGGGCTGGAATTCGCCTTGGTGGAAGGACCGACCTCGATTAGATACGGGGCAATTTGAATGCAAACCAATACATTCAGGAGGTTATACACCCCATGGTAATCCCTCATCGACAGCAGTTCGGTCCAGATTTTATGTTCATGCAAGATAATGCACGGTCACACACCGCGAGGGTAGTGGTCAATGCGTTAAGCGAGCACAATATTACGACGTTGGAATGGCCTGCTTAGTCTGCCGACCTCAATCCCATAGAGCATGCCTGGGATTTGCTTGGGAGAAGAGCTTTCAGTGATTCTTTGGAAAACCTGAATACTGAAGAACAACTTTTTTTACACCTTCGCAGTGTATGGAGTCATATTCCACAGACGATGATTGACAATCTCATACTAAGTATGCCACGCCGTTGTCGAGCTGTTGCTAATGCTTTAGGAGGTCCTACAGATTATTAAAAACGTTTAAAGTAAGGTTAATTACTGTAGTTCTTACTACCTCGTTATTTTTGTGCCTAATCATAGAAGGTTGTAATACTCAATATTGGCACTATTCAATTCTTTCTTTAAAAAATACTTTTTTTAATATGAGAATGTTTTAATTAATGTTAAAATTAAAAACGGTAATAAAATACCCTTGTATTGATATAAAACACTCACTATTACAAGAAAGGGTTTTTAAATAAAAACTAGAAATGTCCTTGTTCCCTAGACTTTGTTGATGTGTGTACTTAAAAGAAGAGCACTGCCGAGTATAGATGTCCACAACTGATTTTTAACTTGTCAAAAAGAACGTGGGCAGCCGTTTCTCAAACATATTTTTTGTTATTCGATTGATAATATAAAGTTAGATTAATTTCTCACAATATTTCCTTTTTTTTTACAAAACACGGGGATAGGTGAGTGGATATTTTGTAAAAAAAATTACTTGATACATATTTGATGTGTGTTGTTTAATACATCTGGGACTTCTCCTAATACATTACGTTACGTTATACGTTGCTTGTAGCACTTTAACCAGGTTGTTTCCATTGATATGCCGCAGTGCCGCTGCTGCCGTCCGGCGCAATCGCTCAATTATAAAAAAGTGATATTGGTACTATTAAAGAAACCTGTAGTACTTACCATCAATGACCGCAAGGAAGTATGACAAGGGCAAGTAGCTTAACGAGCACATTTAGGTACCGTGCTCTTCATGGGCCCGATGTAGATTTTAGATGCGCAGTATCCTGGCAACAACTACCTGAAATATATAAAAAGGCATGTTGTGTTAGGCATGCCGCCGCCCAGGTTAGTCCATTAGACATATTATTTCGGGTTGTTCTCTCGTCTGGCTAACGGCGAGTACTTGTAAAGGCATAACCAAGTAGCTAGGATTATTCACCAGCAACTTGCCTACCTACCAGTTTGATAACATACTGCAAGTGTCCGACCCCATTTTCGAGAAAGACCATGTCACGCTGTTCTGGCATCAGTCTATTTATCAGTGACAGCCATATTATCAACCTGGCATAGTGGGTGAAAGACTGATCAGCGCGCTGTGTAATGATAGTCGATGTTACCATCCCGCATGACGAGAACCTTTTGAAACCTGAGGCAGAGAAATATCTAGCGAGATATTCTAGATATTTCTCTTTCTCAGCTTTGCACTTGGCAAGCGATAACTTGAGTTCGGATATCATTGTGCCGATAGTAGTTACGGAAATGGCCTAATACCCAGGAGCCTCGATGACCATCTGTAGACGCTCTCATTAGGCGGTTGAATCAAGCACCTGATTCAGTAAGTACTTCCTCGGTACGGCCCGCATTGTGAGGAGGTTTCAGTCTCTGCAGTCCTAACCACCGGTAACTGTAATTTTGTCTTAAGTTTTTTTTTTATATTTTAAGTGTGTAGAATAGTTCATTTTGTTCATAAAAGTGAGGAAACTTGAACAAAGCCGAGAACAGCAGTGACAAATTCTCACGTGAATCAAACGACGTTTTTCAATAGGGAGAAATTAAATAACATAACTAAGTATGAGTTAATTTGTTTTTCACCGCGCGTTGTCTTCTCAGACTGAAGAAGAAACAAAAGCATGACACGGTTATGCAGACTAATATAAAAAAATACAAATACTTTTATTAACTATATAAATGACAATTTGTTCATAGAACCCTGGTATCTACTGCCTACTTAGCACCTATTTACTGTGCCCGTTAGCAACGAAGTCGTAAGTACGACTGGGGTATGGGCGTGCGATTAAGCAATTAAAGCTATTAGGCCTTATCTGCATTGAAATCCATCCAATATTGTTTTCCTTTTAAGAGTGTCTCAATCCAATTGATTATAGGAATGTATTATAACCAAGTATTACCCATTTTTGTATTTTTGTAACCCATTTTTTCTTCAGACTTGATTGAAGAAACAAACTATTTCCGATATGCCCATGATTATAAATCCGGACACCGTATTCTTATATTCCTCCCCGTTAAAATATTAACTTATTTAACTCTACCTATGTTTGCTACACATTTTATTGCAGGGTATAGCCCTATTGTTATGGCCATAAATAATTCCGGACACACAATCTCCAAATCCAATTTTGTTTGGTATAAAATTTACGATCTCAAGGCGCACCATAGGCACGGAGCATTATGCAAGTCATGCAATTTTCTTGCCAAACTTTATTCTCTTTTTTATAGGCGTCTACTTGAGTAATGAAAAACTATTAAAGTGGTCGTGTGGGGATAAAGCGAGGGTCGTTGGGACCTTCCACTTTTATTATGGCCCGACGAATGGCAGAGCGCTATTTTTACAACCCTGCCAATTTCATGAGCCCCGCTAAAAGATGGCAACCCACGTTTACGCGTTCGAATAAATATGTGTATGTGCCTACATAGACGAATAGGTAGATATAAATATGTATAATAAGTCTTAGAGAATATCATGCAAATCAAATTATGATATCGTTAAATGGATTTTAATATTTGAATTCTAGATTCCTTCCTGCTGTCAGATAGCCAGGAAGGAATTTATAATTCGGGCGTTTTATATAACAAATACTTATGATTTTATCGTACTAGTGTCCTACAAAACATACGAAATATCGAATCACTAAAAACAAGTTTCGATTAGGTACACTACTATGGCTATGCAATGCAAGCAATGTGTTTTGAGGATCCTGTTACTGCGCTGCGTGTTCGATCCCCACACGGAATAAATATTTATATGACCTAGAAGCAATTGTTACAGGTCTGGGGTATTTGTGTTTAAATTTTTGTAAACGCACACAAACGTTTCATACAACTAAAAACAATGAGATAATAATCTGAAGATCCCCTTTTAATATTAATGAAGAAAACATCTATGATACTGATCGCTATTGCAGGTTAAAGCTTTATTTGTGCAGTTAAATACAATTAAATTTAGGTATCATATTCTATGCATTTGCTCTCTTGCCAACTTCTAGACCGCTGTGAGGGCTACATACCTACTTACCTGATTTTATAGCAATAGCCAAGTGGTATTTCAATAATAGCAATCTACATAATTATATAAATACATATCAATCAACTTGCCACGGTTGTCACCTTATATCAAACAGACACAGATTTCTATACGAAAGCTACGGCCCACATTGAAACGAATCTTGGCTTGAAACTTGTATTTTTAAGAATTGTTTTATTTAAAAAAACGTTGCTACCACACTAGGATTTCTCCTGAATCGTGAGAGCGTTTAAACTCACATGCACAAATAGCCAGACCCGGAACAACTATCTGTAGATCATACAAATATTTGTTCCGTGCGGGGATCGAACCCGCGACACGCATTGCGGCAGGCGATCACACAGCCGCTGCGTGTTAAAACCGCCATTAGAACGCACCGTAAATAAAATAGGTTCTTCTTCACGGTAATTTGGTGAACGTGAGAGCAATACTTAAAGGATGTAAGGCTCTTGAAAATAAACAACTTTTACAATTTAATCAAGCTATCTAGTCTGAGTATGGAATTAACCTTGAAATCATAAAAAGTAAGACAACGCGGTTTCTAAAACATTTTTTTTCTTAAATGAATGGTTAATGAAATGATTGTTTGTATTGTATGTATTGTGTCCCTTTCTATAATTATTTTCTAAGAGATAACATTTGCTTAACTCATAAAGGTTTAGGTGGCGACATTAGCTACGCCAATCCATGGATAAAAAGCGAAGTGGTGTTTGAGGGAGAAAACTTCAAACCAACCCAGCCGCCGCGGGAGACACCCCGAGCGTCGGGCACCGCGAGACGACTCCCGGCCACCGTAGTTGCGGGCCTGTGGACGGTGAGCAATGGGTAGCTCACCGTCCGTCCGTCTATTAACGACAGGTAGTGTCGACGGCTCGTTAGTGTTTCACGCGCGCCTCATAGAGATGTCAGCAAAGCAGAGGGACCTGCCAGAGGCACTGCCTGCCGGGGTTGCGGATTGTTCCAAAGATATACCGCGGCCTCGGAACGTAAAGGGCAATAGAAGGAACACGGGTGGGTTTTAGTCAGTACAAGTCTGACACTCCTCCCTGCTCCACCCAGAGCGGGCATGATATTTGATGATTTCCAAAGTTATTTGATGATTTCCGATTTCCAATTGACTACTCAGAGAAGAATCAATAATCTATTATAAGGACCAGACAAAATTCTTGGTAAACTTAGGTACATGATAACTATGCAAATTATTGTCTGAAAAGGCCTTTATTGCGAAAGCACCACACAGATTAAATGGACCTGTCCAGTCAGTGCAAGCATACTGTGAATTTGGAAGTTTTAACATTAAATAAACCAAACCTATGTAATTTATTCAACCGAATTATAAACTGCTTATGGAAACTTGCATATTTATTTTATTATAAATAATCCGATATAATAATCCGATATAAAATAGGAAAAATTTCGAATCTGGATCTAGAAACACTAGGGTGCGCACCACCGCAGCCAATCAGCAGTTGTACGACTTGCTACCACTACCACTACAGATAGGAAATTAATTTTATTTTGTCTATTAATTTCATTTCTATTATTTTACCTTATATTACTATTGAAATTTTTGCATTTTTTTATTTGAGATTCCAAATTCAAAACACATTATCGACCAGCGATTACTTCCCGGTTAAAGTCAGGTATTAATGAATTGCTTGGCTTTAGGTTAACATGACATTTAATTTGACATTTATGAACAGGAACAACATTACCAACTATTTCGTGCCGTCTAAAAACCCACTTTCAGGCTTCGCTTTGCGGGCAAGGCTGGGTTGCGCCACAGAAGAAGTTATAGTAAAGGTTTGTGTCAAATTTAACACTAACAGTAAAACACTAAGGCTGGGTTGCACCATCTTACTTTAACATTAACAAACATCGAAAATTCAGTTAAAGTAATGGTTAGGCCAAAAATGAGTTGTACCATTTGACAAATAGTTAAATGACGTCATAACTTTAACCGTAACGGTAACCGATCACTTTTCGCTGGTTAGTGTTAGCGTTTGTGTTAAAGTAAGCGTCAACTGTCAAACGCGTTGAAAAGACAAATCAATAAAAAGGTATAGTACGAGATCCGGCTGCAGAATCAGTGTACTCATCGAGTGTTTACTGAAAACCAAATTTTTATACATATTCATGATTAGGAGAATTTATATCCACCAGGTTGCCTATCAAAATGTGGCCGCTAGTATTTTTAATTAAATTATTAATAATTCATAATCCGTAAGAAATTTCATTGATTTTATTTTTTCAATGAAATGTCGTCTACTTTACGGCAACATCTATAAAGACTCAGAAAAATTATGGTTGCCGTTGCGCACCTGACCGCACCTCTTCGCAGCCAGGTATACACAGGTATGAATTTGTTACATTTATACACCCACAACGTACATTTATAATTTATATATCAAATTAAAGCAATTTTTTTTCTGTATATTATTATATACGGTTGCTTTATTAAATCTGGCCGCCAATAAGGGTTGCTGGCTAATAAATATAGTAAATATTAAAAGTAGAGTGAAAGAGAGCTAGCGCGTAACACTACTAGTCAGACGAGGTTAGCGATTGCCAGCTGTCGGACGGTTTAAAGCCATTGCGCATGCGTCAGATGTTAGTGTTCTCAACCTCCGATTCAAACAATAGTAGGTACGACTCAAAATAATAAATACTCCAAAAGAAACGTCTTTCTTTTCTAAAATTATTAATAATTTAATTAAAAATACTAGCGGCCACATTTTGATAGGCAACCTGGTGGATATAAATTCTCCTAATCATGAATATGTGTAAAAATTTGGTTTTCAGCAAGCACTCGATGAGTACACTGATTCTGCAGCCGGATCTTAGACTAGTAGGTACTTTGTTTGAAAGCTTGCAAGCAAATTTTCGTCCATGTTTTTATTTTCTCCCACAGTGCACCAGAACCCGAAAGATTATTAAATTAAAAATATTTCTAAGCTTCCTTGAGAGAAATATTTAAAATTAACCGACACCGAGCTAAGGGCCTATGCACACCACGTTTTTTAAACGCGCCGTCGACGCGCGTTTGTAGCGATACAGACGCGATACGCACGCAAGTCAGACGCAGCCTGTAGACCTTTGCACACCTGTATAAATAAAGACGCGCGTGTGCAGCTATACAGACGCGCGTGTGTAGCGATACAGACGCGATGCAAACGCGCGTGTGTAGCGATACAGACGCGATGCAAACGCGCGTGTGTAGCGATACAGACGCGATGCAAACGCGCGTGTGTAGCGATACAGACGCGATGCAAACGACGAATAATCCGGCAATCGTAAATTCCACAATATTGGCCGGTTTTGAATTTCAGTTATGAAGTTTTCTGTGTCGAAAGGCTCCATTTTTTTGTTCCAAAGACGTGCGGTGCACCAAATCGCTCGATTGCTACTAGCGTAGATTCACACTTCCCTTTCCCTCGTTGCGTTTGTATCGATACAGACGCGCCGGTGCCGCGCGTTTGTATCGATACACACGCGCCGGTGCCGCGCGTTTGTATCGATACAAACGACAACAAACTGCTCTGCAGGATAAAAACGCGTCGGCGACGCGCGTTCCCAAAACGCGCGTCGACGGCGCGTTTGAAAATCGTGGTGTGCATAGGCCCTAACATCAATAAAATGAAGTGACACCGATGACAGCGCAGAAACGAGTTTTTACGTTTTTTATGATTAGTATTGGCATATTTAAAAATGTTACCCGCATCGAACTTGGGGTAAATCACGCCTCATTTGACTTGCAACACTTTTAACTTTAACAAAGCTAATGAATTCGCTGGTGCAACTCATTTTGCTGCAACTGTTAAAGGCAGCGTTACTGTTAGTGTTAAATTTGACACAAACCTTTACTATAACTTCTTCTGTGGCGCAACCCAGCCTAACAGTAACGCTGCCTTTAACAGTTGCAGCAAAATGAGTTGCACCAGCGAATTCATTAGATTTGTTAAAGTTAAAAGTGTTGCAAGTCAAATGAGGCGTGATTTACCCCAAGTTCGACGCGGGTAACATTTTTAAATATGGCAATACTAATCATAAAAAACGTAAAAACTCGTTTCTGCGCTGTCATCGGTGTCACTTCATTTTATTGATGTTAGCTCGGTGTCGGTTAATTTTAAATATTTTTCTCAAGGAAGCTTTGAAATATTTTTAATTTAATAATCTTTCGGGTTCTGGTGCACTGTGGGAGAAAATAAAAACATGGACGAAAATTTGCTTGCAAGCTTTCAAACAAAGTACCTACTAGTCTAAGATCCGGCTGCAGAATCAGTGTACTCATCGAGTGCTTGCTGAAAACCAAATTTTTACACATATTCATGATTAGGAGAATTTATATCCACCAGGTTGCCTATCAAAATGTGGCCGCTAGTATTTTTAATTAAATTATTAATAATTTTAGAAAAGAAAGACGTTTCTTTTGGAGTATTTATTATTTTGAGTCGTACCTACTATTGTTTGAATCGGAGGTTGAGTTTGAGGTTGAGTTGAGTTGCAATGGCTTTAAACCGTCCGACAGCTGGCAATCGCTATCCTCGTCTGACTAGTGGTGTTACGCGCTAGCTCTCTTTCACTCTACTTTTAATATTTACTATATTTATTAGCCAGCAACCCTTATTGGCGGCCAGATTTAATTAAGCAACCGTATATAATAATATAAAGAAAAAAAATAGCTTTAATTTGATATATAAATTATAAATGTACGTTGTGGGTGTATAAATGTAACAAATTCATACCTGTGTATACCTGGCTGCGAAGAGGTGCGGCCAGGTGCGCAACGGCAACCATAATTTTTCAGAGTCTTTATAGATGTTGCCGTAAAGTAGACGACATTTTATTGAAAAAAAAAGTCAATGAAATTTCTTACGGATTATGAATTATTAATAATTTAATTAAAAATACTAGCGGCCACATTTTGATAGGCAACCTGGTGGATATAAATTCTCCTAATCATGAATATGTATAAAAATTTGGTTTTCAGCAAACACTCGATGAGTACACTGATTCTGCAGCCGAATCTCGTACTATACCTTTTTATTGATTTGTCTATTCAACGCGTTTGACAGTTGACGCTTAATTTAACACAAACGCTAACACTAACCAGCGAAAAGTGATCGGTTACCGTTACGGTTAAAGTTATGACGTCATTTAACTATTTGTTAAATGGTACAACTCATTTTTGGCCTAACCATTACCTACTTTAACTGAATTTTCGATGTTTGTTAATGTTAAAGTAAGATGGTGCAACCCAGCTTAAATGTTAAAACGAGTACAATAAAAAGGAATAAGAGTTAATTATTAATATTTTTGATCATCATTTTATGAAAACGGCGGAAGGTGTGATGGTTGGATACGGGAAATAATAATGGTTCCGAAAAACAAATTAACCTCCTCCTCTGTGGCCTACTAATATCCTAATAAACCAGCGTTATAATGAATTAACGACAAAAAACCCAAAAAATAAACGAAAAATATATCCAATTTAACAACAAAAAAGAGCATGTTCAAATTACTATTTGTCCTAAAAAAAAAATGGATCTTCGAATAACAAAACTAAACTTCTGGATAGAATACTGAACCTGCGACAAAATTACAAGTTACCGACAATAGCTATGGCTATGCGGATGACATGGTGCGCTGGGTCCAACGGCTGGCTCAATCAGAGAGATGCTACAAGTTTGCGAGAGGTATGCGGCAACCCATGGCCTGCTGTATAATGTGTTAAAAAGCGAATACCTGATCTTTGAGGCCCCCAAGAGGCATGTACGTTATGATCCCATAATATGTCTCAGTGGGAGGCCACTTAATAGGGTTACCCAATTTAAATACTTAGGCCACTATGTCACTGAGGACCTCAAGGATCTGGTAGATATAGAACGGGAACGCAGGGCGCTAGCAGTAAGATGCAACATGTTGGCTCACCGATTTGCTCGATGTAGTAATGACGTCAAACTAACTTTATTCAAAGCGTTTTGCCAGTCGTTCTACACGGGCGGTCTGTGGGTTAACTATACGCGGAAGGCTCTAGACGCCCTGCGGATTCAGTATAATAATGGGTTCAGGGTGCTGTTGGGGCTGCCTAGGTACTGTAGTGCATCGGGCATGTTTTCTATAGCGCGTGTGGATGATTTTCACGCTATCATTAGGAGAAAAGCTGCCTCATTGCTAAGCAGATCTAGGACCAGCCCCAATAGCATTCTTCAAACCCTAGCCGATAAGCCTGATGCGCCGGTGCGTGTTCACTGGTTGCGGTTGCTGGTGCGGCAGTAATAGAATATAGTGTTTATTTTAGGTTTTAATTTTTAACTGACCCTTTATTTGATAAGTTGTTACTAACCATTGGACCGCTGTTGTCTTTTCTTTTAAATAAATTATTTAGTTCATTTATTGGTTTTTATACATATTATTTCATTTTTAAATATTTCAAAAAAAGCATTAAAAAACATTTAAAAATATAAAAATAGTAGCCCACCGGTATCGGGAACAGGGTCCAAGCTACCGGCGGTCAGGGCTCCAGAGAAAGGAACCTCCTAACAATACGAGCCGTGTCCAGGAGTACCGCTTTCTGTATCAAGCCCTTGATCCAGCTGCCTAACGAGAGCCTTCTCAGGTGTTGGTCGAGGCTCTTAGCAATTAAGCCATTGGCTGTAACGACTATCGGCACAATGATCGCTGAGTCCACGTCCCACATGTCGACAACCTCGCGAGCCAAGTCAATATACTTGATTTGCTTATCTTTCTCGGCTTTCACGAGGTTCTCATCATGCGGGACTGTTATGTCAACAATCATTGCGCGCCGCTCTGATCGATCCACCACCGCTATATCAGGCTTGTTGGCAACAATAGTCCTGTCAGTGATGATGGATCGATCCCAGTACAATGTGATATTGCCATGTTCAAGAACTGGGTCGGGCTCATACCTGTAGTACGGCACTTCCGACTCCACAAGGTTGTATTTTAGAGCAAGTTGCTGATGGATAATCCTGGCTACAAGGTTGTGTCTATGCAAGTACTCTCCGTTAGCTAGACGAGAACAACCGGAGATAATGTGTCGTATTGATTCTCCCGGACGGTGGCATGCCCGACATATGTCAACCGTGCCGTCCTTCACAATAAATCTCCGGTAGTTATTTGTCATCATAACTTCATCCATAATTGCACAGACAAAACCTTCGGTTTCTCCAAAGAGGTCCCCGGAACGTAGCCAGGCTACGGACGCTGATTGATCTACATCGGGTCCATGTAGGGCCCGGAAAAAGCGTCCGTGAAGCTCCTTACTCTGCCATACTTCCCTGCGGTCGTTAGTGTCAAGCACTACAGGTTTGCGCCAGTTCTCTTTAGCCAAGGAGAGCGGGGTTAGGCCTTTGTCCACTGCAACCACATCTCGATGCATTCCCACGTCTGTTTCTAGGAAATATTCCCTGAGACTGCATATCTCGCGATTGTGGAGAGTCTTGGCGTTTAAAAAGCCTCGACCTCCACAACTCCGCGGAATATACAATCTCATGACCGAAGAACGTGGCTGATGCATACGAAATGCCGTTAACAATGTACGGACCTTCCTATCCAGGGCGTCCAGTTCTGTTTGAGTCCATTTGAGTATGCCGAAAGAGTACATCAAAACCGGCATGACCCAACCGTTGAAAGCACGCACCTTGTTTCCGCCCGATAAAAGACTATTAAATACTTTTCTCAGGCGGCCAAAGAAGCGCTCCTTCAATGATTGCTTCATGTCAGCAACATTGATGCCCAGCGCTTCCGACATCCCCAAATACTTGTAGGTTTCGGTTGCTGAGAGGGATCTAAGGTTTATGGAATCTGAGAGCTGGGTTCCCACAGACTCCACAATTTCCCCTCGCTTTACATGCATGACCGCACATTTGTCCACACCAAATTCCATCCTGATAGCGCTACTGAAAGTTTCAGTTACCTTCAGTAGCTCCATCAGCTGCAAATCGTTGGGGGCAAAAAGTTTCAGGTCATCCATGTAAAGAAGGTGAGATATAACCTGACCACCTCTCCTCAATCGATAGCCCAGATCTGAATTCTCCAGCAGCTTGCTTAGAGGATTCAAGGCTAAGCAGAACCAAAGTGGACTCAAACTATCGCCCTGGAATATACCTCGCTCTATCCTTATCGGTTCACTATTTCTCTGAATCTGCCGACATCCTGGATAGCGAAGGACCGTACTCCATTGCCTCATACACGAGCTCAGGAAGGTGCGCAGAGTTGCATCAATTTTATACATCTCTAGCACCCTCATGAGCCATGTATGTGGCACGGAGTCATAGGCCTTCTTATAGTCTATCCAACATGTCGACAGATGCCTTCGGGAACGGCGAACCTGTTGACTAATGGCCATATCAATGAGGAGCAGCTCCTTAGTACCGCGGGACCCGTTCCTACATCCATTTTGAGAAGCGGACATGATAGAATTGTCATCAATGTGTTTAGTAATTTTAGCTCTCAAAATGGATGTAAGAACTTTATACAGTGTCGGAAGACACGTAATTGGTCTATAATTTTTGGGTTCCGCCGTACTACCCGATTTATGGAGCAGGTGGGTTATACCAGTTGTCAGAAACTTAGGCATCGACCCTGACTCTAAGGCCGTCTGGAATAGGGCCGCCAAACGAACGTGCGATCTCTGGATCCACTTTATCCAGAAGTTGTGCAGTCCGTCCGGCCCTGGAGATTTCCAATTAGGCAACGGACGAACCGCACAAGCTACATCTTGGGGTCTGATTGTTAAGGCCCCCATTTCTGATATTGGATCGCACGCTTGCTCGACTTCCCGAGTCCATTCACCTTCGGTATGACTGACAGGCGCCGACCAGATGCTTCGCCAAAACAAACACATGGCGTCATCATCCGGTAGGCGCGTGTCAGACACACCTTGGTCTGGTCGCTCCCATGCTCTATACACCCACCTTTTATCACTTTGGAATGTGCGATTCTGAGTGTACCGTTCTACCCGCCGCTTTTACCTACGAATACGGTTTGCCCATGCATACACTTTCTGTTTCAGGAAGTCGATGCGCTCTGCAATGCGGGACATATAGTTTGGAGGACTTATATCAGTCCCTGCAAATGCTCGCCTCACAAAGCGCATCACTCGAGGTCGTGTGTTACCCTCCCTGAAACAGATTAGTTTGCCAATGAGTGCTCTGGCCACACCAATACGCCGCTCAATCCTGCACTGCCAAAATGGTATAGCTGGTTTCGGTCGTGTAGCACTGTCATCAGGAAATTTGACGTGAGCTACACGACACACCGCTACAGCCGCACAATACAGGATTGAGTGAGCATCAGTGAGGTCGTCGCAGTTGTCAAAATGGTTTGCCAACTGCGAATCCAGAGCAGCCACCAGCGCCCTATTTTTATTATGCATATAAATTATTATTATTATTAAAAGAGGTTTTGTCAAAATAATCATATTTTTACAACATGCATGAACTGTTTTAATTTCTATAGTTGGTTATAAAATAACTTTTTTTAACTCTCAATAATGATGAAAATACTTCTGTTTTATAAAGGTCTCTGCACACAGCCGGCGTGGCGTGACGGGGCGTGGCGTGGCGGGGCGGCGACGCGGCGCTGGCGCGACGGCATCGGTCACACTGCGGGCGCGATAACGTGCCGTCCCGTCGCGCCCATTCACGCCGAACGTATACTGTTTTTATACTGCATATGCCGCTCGCGTCCCGTCGCGCCCGTCCCCGCCGCTTCTGACTTGTATTCCCGCTCGGCGCGGCGGCGGCGTGACGCGACGGTTACCGTCGCGTCGAGCGGGACGGCTCTGTGTGGCGTCGTCCGTAATATCTAGTACATTACAACTGCTCAGTGTCGCGTCGCCGTCCCGTCCCGCCGCGCCGCGCCCGCTGTGTGCAGCGACCTTTAATATACTTGAATTATATCCTCATTATGGTTAACACCACAACTCAGGGTACCCCGACTCGGATAGGTTAGGTTAGAAGGCTAAGGCGGGAGCGAAGCGGAGCAGAGCTCCTGCCTTAGCCTTCGTGGTTATTTTTTTATACCACCCGGAAATAGGAGCCCCACGATGCGGGGCTCCGTCAACCTATCTTGTCCGATGTCCTAATAATACAATAATAATTATTTTTTTATTTCATTGTCTACCTGCGTAACTTTTTATTGTGTAACTTTAATACTAAAGTACAACTACTGTCTTCTATGATTTTTAAAAATAAATAAAAGTAATTTCTCTTATGTTTATATTTTTGTTTTTAATTTATTCACCTATAATTTCGAAAATAAAAGCCGAAAAATACATTTTCTTCATGCCATTTTAGAGTTTATTTAAAGCTATTAAAAGCCACACAATATATTATGTGTAATATAAGCTAGTTTATATTTATTCTTCATACAAATAATTTCATTCAAATAATACTTCATACAAATAATTTTAAATAGAATCTGATTTGTATTTTTTATGAATGCACATTTTTTATTTTATTTTCATCATTAAGTTTTCGCTTAGATATTAATTCAGTTCCCAAAAAAAAAACTTGATGCTAGTTTAAATTAAAACGGAGCTTATAACCGATATATTTATATATTATGCTACCTTTTATTTATTACGATACTCCTTATTAGCTGCCAACCCATTATATAAGGTACCCTCTCTATTTTTTTTAAAACCTATTTTCATTTTACTTAGTTGCTGCATTAAATACATGCCTATTTAAAATAACTTTACTTCCAGAAGTCGGTGACTTTTTTCCATCGACTCACGCTCTGTGCTTTGACGCTCTTTTATTCTGATTAATCAGCAGTATCTACCTTCTAATAATACTGAAATAAAGATATACCTACTCTTATAATGATTAATCAAAATTGGTCATTAAAGACCTATTTTTTCTTTTATGGCATCTCGCAGTTCAACCTATAAGGTAGTTAGCTTCTCAAGCGGACTATTCTGTGTGGGTGCCTTGATTTCAAAGGCTCCAGTTAGGGTAAGTCGGTACCTACCGACTAAGCGATTGCACGCTAATGGGTAGGTACGAGCCTCGGCTTAGGGCGTCGTTAGGGGAGGAAAGCAATGGGGCAAGCTGGATCTGAGTTCCATTTTCTTCTTTATGTGGACCCCGCTTCTTGGGGGGGTCCAGTTTCCGCACTTAGTCCTTTCACTGCATCATTGTACCGTACGTATGCCGTGCACCTGGTGGCCGCTACTCTAGCCAGCCCACCTCCTTCCAGAAGCCGACGAGTCTTTTTGGGTTGTGTCACAGTGTCACTTTCCGGATTTCAGTGATTCCTGTAAATTCAAGGAGAACATGTGTGACTGTTTCTTCCGCATCCATGCAAGCTCTGCTCAGAGTTCCATTATTTGGGGATCAAATAAACTTAAAGGTAAATCCCTTAAAAATGTGTTCAAACCGAGCGGATTACCCGCGCTCGTACGTTTGATGGATGAAATGTCACTTAGGTAGGTACTAAAAATAGCTCGTGTATTTGTAAAACCACTAAATAAAGCTGTAACAACGATGAGTCGAGCGCTGAGTTTCATTGTCCGGCTCATGGAAGTGTCACAATATAAGTAATATAGTCACCTAACTAATTACTTACTGTGTGCAATGGAAGAATGCTATGTAGGTACCTAATTATCTTAGCACCCTCTTTGCATTCACTTTATAATAGTTTTGGATACTTCCTTTTACTAACTGGTAGCAAATAATCTCAATACTACCATATTAACCTCGCCGCTAACCAACGCGTTGCGCATGCTTGATTGATTTCAAATTTCGCGCTTTTTGTTAACCAAATGGTTTGCGCGGTTTACTTTTTCTCTGTCTATGGTAAGAACGCTATAATCTTTGTTCTATACTACACTATTCTAGTTTTTGCAATTTGAAACTTAAGGATTGCAGAATTCATTATCAGAATACAAAAACTAGTACTATTTCTTTGGTAAAAATTTTGAAAAAATAATATTTTCCTCAAACTTATCTCGCCTTTGCTAATATTTTGATTAATTTTAAAAACTCTATGGTTTGCTCCTCGTTTTCCTGCGTTCCTATTGGTTGATGAAATCACTTCTTGTGTTTAGCCAATATGGCGTCTTTTGTGTTATGAGATGACAACATCGCAGTTTGTGTCCTATTTGTCATTTACTCATATTTAAATCAACATTATAGATCTACCTCAAAATTCAAAGAGATTCAGATAATTATAATGGTAAAGATAAAAAAGTGATAAACTATTATGTCGGTTGCTTACGCATTTGAGTGCATCTGAGGAAAAAGTACTTGGCTCCTGTAAAAATGGCGGGTGTGTTATCTTTATGGGTTGTGTTTTCATTTAATTTGGTGAAAGTCTAGTAATGGTACAAAAAGTGTAATCGGTACATTTTTATAGTGACGCAAAAGCACAACTCGAGTTTCGGAACGGCATGTGTTTCTCAATTTGACATTTGCCTAGACGATTGATTAGACGGAGTCGGTGCAGGTGTCATCGTTTTTGATGAAATTATCAGCATGTCGCGCTGGGGCAGAGGCCGAGGCGGTAGCGTGGCCGTGCCGCTGGATAGTGCTCTCTTTAGAGAAAATAGTAACTGCCCAACTGCTGCTCGTTCGGCGGGCACCGTGGGCAAATGGGGAATCACTAGCTTCACGTCGATTAGAAGCGCACCTTACGGTAAGCACGTTCACTGACACATTTGTCATTTATAAACAACCTTGAGCTTCATATACCCTAAAATTACTATTTTGTTTTGTTTCCTTTTAATAATAGATTCCCATTAGATATTTGTTGGTACCAATAATCACATCAAAATATAGTGAAAGTGCATACATTTTGAATGAATGTAACTACCTACTTCTACTATCTATGGTTCCTCTGTCAATATTTGTAGCATTTTGGCATTGAATTGTTTATTTACAATTTATTTGTTTTAATTTTTCAGCGTATGCACACAACATTCTTAAAAAACCTGTGCAGGATCAGAACAGTCCGCTGACAGTGCCAGCAGTTGAGACTGAGCAGCCACCACCTAAACCCAAAAAGTTCTTTAAATCTCGCAATGCAGAGGTTTACCCACCAGTTCCACAGATCACATATGCCCCACCAGTACCTGCTGCACCACTTTCACCTGAACATCCATCACATAGTAAGGAAAAGAAAACAACTAAAAGAAGGGGGGCTTATACCAGAGATTCATCTTCTCCTGAATTACCTCGCCGCAACTCTGAAAAATCTAAAGCTAGAAAGGGCACAGTGGCCACAAAAGCTTCCAAGAAAGAAGATGCACCTGCTGAAAATACTCAACCACCTAATAAGCGTTACCTTGTTCGCAATCGTGATAAAGTGATTAATTATGCTGAAGATGGTAGCAATAGTCCCATACCTGAATTTACTCGGTATGAGTCAGCAAGAGTACTATCTTCACCTAAAGTATCATCACCCAAGGCCAGTCCATTAGTGTCTAGTCCATCTATTGTGAAAGCAGATGTTACAAGTCCTTCAACAAGTAAAGACGCAAATGATGAACGTAAGCCACCTCCTATAGTGCTCAGGATATCAAAAGGAACATCAAGAATTGTCAGTACAGATTCAAATGAAGGTTTCACATCACCCAGTTCTGATCGTCATTCATCTCTGGATACTCACTCTGATGTAGGATCTGATCACAAAAAGAGTCCATCTATGGAGACAATATGTTCTCCAAAGCATGAGGGTCTCAAAATTACAATTAAGTGTGCTGGTCTCACACAAGAAAGTAAAAAAGAAAAGAAGAAAGATAAAAAGGATCACAAGTCTCATAAACGCCATCACAAAAACTCTGACGATGAACCATTAAAGAAATTGAGTTCACCACAGCCTGGGACAGATGCATATGACCTCTATAAAACACTTGCATCACCATCACAAGAAGCTGAAAAGGAATTAAAGAACAAAAACACACCTGGAGATGATATTGAGTCCCAGCTAGCTAAACTAGATTCAGGTTCAGTGATTAAATCCCCAAGACTGGAAGTTCATCCAAATGAGCTACCTCCAGAACCAAAGCCCCCAGAGAGTAGTACAACAGGAAGAGCTCGAAGGAACAGGCCCAATATAAATTATAGTGAAAATGATGATTATTTGGATGTCCTGACGGCTGGTTACACAAATAAACATGGAACCAAAACTGTAAGTGACATTAAGAAAGAAGGGAGAAAGACTAGAAAAAAGCATGAAACACTAGCTGATATAGCTGCTGCTATGACCACTCCTGAGCATGAACAAGTTATTGAGAAAACAGAAAGTCCTGTGGAGAAAAATGACCTAATTGACATTTTGTCTGGTGGGAGTGACAGTGGTAAAAGTGCTGATACTCCCAAGGTCAAGGTTCATAAAAAACATAAGCACAAGAATAATAAAAATACAAGCCCTGATCATGATGTTGAGATACCTCAGGAAGAGAATACTGTAGATCAGAGTGTAGCTAATGAGGAAGTGGGTCAGGAGGAAGATACCAATGACAATGAAGTAGTTGCTCAAGCATTTAATACAATTAACACTCCAACCTACTCGCAGGCTAACACTCAATCTTCAGATTCAGCTTACAATAGTTGTCCAAATGAGAATTATGAAGAAGAGGTTCAGAAAAATCATCAAGACGATTTGTTTAAATCACCCAGAGGTATACACGAAACAGAAGATCTCATACAGAATGATGATAAACCTAGTGTAAAATTAGTTATTACTAAAAAGAAAGGATCAATATTCAAGAGTAAGTCCCTTGTGAATGACAATCCATCACCACTGCCTGCAAGAAAGAGACGTCATCTGTATAGACATGAATGGGCTAATGATGTAAGTACCAATCTACTATTTAAGTCTATATTTTTCCAGTTTCCAAATATATTTCTCATTTAATTAGTTAGTGTAATCCATGTGACTGCTTGGTTGCGGTCACATGGTACCTATATAATCGGTAATAATATGAAGTATAATGAAGTTATCTATATAGAAGAAAAGATTGTATAGTTAATTCCAGAAAATTCTTTACAACTATCATTATTGTTATATTGCACAACAAACCTTGGAATGACTGCAAGTAGATAGTAAAAATGTAATGGTTTGATTACATCATGAAACAATACACAGCCTTGTTAAAGTCATGTAATTGTTGTACTTACAGAAAGGAAATGAGACTCCAAGGCCTGAGCCTGCTGAGAATGCAGAAGCGAGGAATCAAGTTGGTCAAGTGTCAGAAGAACTGACAAGAGTGACTCGGTACAGGGCCCCGGATCCTATTGTCGATGATCCTGTTGAAACTGTGAAACCTTACACTAGTGTCAAGTGCAGTAAAGAGTCAAAAGAGGTAGGTATCATAGTAACATACAAGTTTTTACTCTATTGTTTTCATTCTCCTAATTACAAGGGCATCATTTCAAGGAAAATAAAGGCCTAATGCTATTTGAATAATATTGATATGGTTGAGATTAAAACTTCTTCAAGTGGTTAATTTGTAACACTTTTTTTCTATTATAGTTTTACACAGTTGTCAGAAATGTGAAGAAGGCACATCAGATTCAGGAAATTGGCGAGTTCCAAGAATTCAATGATGATGTGGAATATCTCTTAGATGCTTTACAGGTAATGTAAAAATTAAATTAAATTATTTCTTTAGTTTTTATGTTTTTTTTTATAGTATTACTAACCTATGCAGTTTTATGTGTAAGCACTTAAATAATAATTATGTAATATTAACTGGAATAGGGTATTTTACTCTATATGAAAGAAATTCTAAAAATATACAATTCAGATAGTTTAGGCAACAAGCAGTCGGAAAATGTTAAATTTAGTTAATAAAATAACTAAATAAATTTTTAAATTGATTTCAAAGTTTTCACTTTTTTTAGTCTGTTCTTTTACTACGCAAAACAGTGTCCGCCATGATTATTACGTCATATGGTCATGACAAAAAAGTGACAACTGTCAACTGAGCAACTATTACTATTTTAGTATTTTAAAACTTTACATTTTAATTTTTATTGAAATAATAGTAATCATACCATGGAACACATAAATACTACCATATAATAATACCATAAACTATAGTGAAAAATACAACTAAACAGAAAGACTAATAACAGCGCATTTGTTTACTCAGGTCATGACGTCAGTTGGTCATCAACTGACATCATGACCACAGAGTAACATGGCGTCAAGCGTTTTTGTGATTTTACGCGCGAACATAGAAATTGTAAAATTGAAATGCAGTTTTATGGCACTTATCGTTTGAATATTATTTTTTTGTTTTTTTTGGTGGTTTATTAGGACCCTAGGATCAAAATGAAATACTTTTTAAAAATGGGTGTAATACCGTATTGTGTAATGTATTATTAAACTGAAATTGAGTATATTATATTGCTTATGCAGACACATAAGCAATATGTTTCTGATATAAGTCAACACTATTTAGCATTTGAACGATGAAAAGAGCAATTTTGAGAATCACAACTACCAAGTGTGATGTGATAAACAACATTGCATAATATGTAGTCATGTGATAGATGTATGAATGAAGTCCTATTTTGTAACAATAAGTCTTGAGAGGCTTATTGAGGAGTACTAACACTATGCAGGCTTCCATTTGCATAACAGAGGCCCTCTTTGGGAAAAATATTGAATACACTTGTTTTCCTTACTGTATTGTGTTTTGCGCAGGATAACAACCCAATATCGACGCGCTGCCTGTCTGCGATTACACTGGCGAGCAAATGTACTGCGCCCGCGTTTCGCATGCACTTGCGAGCGCATGGCACCGTGCAGAAGTTCTTCAGTGCGCTACATGATGCTACCAATGACCAGGTCAGTTTGATGGTTTTTGGACTTATAAAAAAACTGAATAAAAAATGGAGTATAACAATATGAAAAAAAGGGCTGACTAATCATTTTGAATTATACATAGTTTTCCATTTAATGCAACACCAAATTATAACCAGCTTTAAATTTATTTGTATTGTTTTTCCGTTTTTTTTTTTTATTAATTTAAATGAGCATGAATTGGCAAGTTTATAAGTCATAACATGATAAAGTCGTTGAAAGTGTTAAATTCTTATTTTATGTTTTGTAATCATTGCTTACTACAACGGCTTATCCACGCTGTCCCATACTTAAGGACTAATGCTGTAACAACAACGTCGTAAAAACAAATGTATTAAAAGAGTAATCATGGAGTCTCTTGCCGGTTCTTCTCCATAGGAAACGACTAACCCTGAACCTACACCATTTATCGGCGTTTTAGAAGTATCCTCGTAGACCTATGTGAAATAAAGTATTTAGATTTTATGTCAAGTTGAAGGTCCTTGTAACATGTAATTCTTCACACTTTTTTAATATTAAATTACTCTATTATTATTAAATTTTATATTAAAACAGTCAACCAATAGTGCAGTACAATCCAGACATGATATAAATACCATAATTATACGTAACTTTGCCTCTCTGTACCTTAGGATACTTTTATACCATTTTGATGTGTAAAAGTGCATAATAAACATCATTTATGACTTAATTGTAATACATTACCGTACTATAAATTCCGCCCATCTCAGGAGGTATAAGTAATGTGAAATATTGTTTTCAACATAGAAAGATGAAATGACATGAATTTTATTTTCAGAGCTTGGGTCTCTGCACAGCGACGGTGATGTTCGTATTGTCTCAAGATCGTCTCAACATGGATCTGGATCGTGAATCGCTAGAACTTATGCTCAACTTGCTGGAATCCGATGCATCACACAAGTAAGTTATATCATACTATTGTTAGAATAATTATTAAACATGTAAATGGCTAATGATGAAATAATATACGCGTCGGTTTGAAAACCTCTTCTATTATTCTATCAGTTATTACAATCGTATAAAGAAGCTAGTGGCAGGCTTTCGGGATGGTCTTTATGTTAAGCCGCGCTCGCCTTAATTGTGACGGCACTACGGCGCCGCGTGTCGCGGGTTCGATCCCCGCACGTAACAAATAATTGTATGACCTACAGGTAGTTGTTTCGGGTCTGGCTGTTTGTGAGTTTAAATGTTTCTAAACGTACCCACGATACAGGAGAAATTCCTAGTGTTCGTTTTTTTTTTTTAATAATTAATAATCTGTGGATGACCACATTCTTAGTTTTCTCCATGCATCGGAAAACAGGTTAAGGTGTTGGGGGCCGGCTGTCATTTGTAGATATTTCAGTCGTTACAGGTAGTCAGTGTCCCGACAGTCTGACAACCAGTCTTACCAAGTGGTATCGTATTATCCTTATAAAATAATGGTATTCAACTGCTTTCGGTAAGACTGCAAGGCGACCCCAACATCATCAACTATCTGTAAAGGCCTTTGCCCAGCAGTGGAACAGCAACGACAAGAAAAAAGAACAATGGACAGTTCTGTCCAATCTTTTACAAAGCTATACATAGCTTTGTAAAAGATTAATTAAACGGCATAAAATGATGATACATGTGTCATCATTGCCGCATAGTTAACTTTGTGGTTTGTGGTCTATTGCACTTTATGTCATTTATTTTGTGTAGTCTTGAACCTCACTCTATTATTCGAAGTAATCCCTAATCATATTTTTTTTTTGTTATTTTAGAAATGCGCTTGATGACTGCGGCTTGACTTCAGCCCAATTAACCAAGACCCAAGAAAGGGTCCGAGAATTATGTGCCGAAATCAAAAGCCAAGGAAAAGCGCAACATTTAGATTTAGAAAATATTACTGTGAGTATTTTGTTGTAAAGCTACTAGCTGTGCCCAGTGGTATCACCTGTTGCGCTGGTCTTTCCGTCTTCAGAAGGGGTTTATTTTGTTTACCATGTTTGCTACGAGATCCCTATTTTTACTCCACGACTCAATTTCAGGTGGGTCACTTAGCCATGGAGACTTTACTCTCGCTGACATCAAAACGCGCTGGCGAATGGTTCAAAGAAGAACTCCGTGTGTTGGGAGGCGTCGATCACATCGTGCGCACCATACAGGACTGTGCCGGCAAACTTGACACGCCCATCGCCAACTGGACCACTGCTGATGTTGAAGTGCTGAGAAAGGCGGATAGGTGTTTGCGGGTTTTAGAGAATGTAAGTGTTTCTGTCACAGTTTTTTTTTCTTGATCTTAAAATAAACATGATTTTATGTTTTCTACAGTATAACTTTGGTATTCATAGTAAGAGTTCTGCCAGCCAGGGACTGAATTACCCAAAAATTAAGGTACCTTTATATTTCGATATGACGTCATACCGTTATATAAGGGTTACCGAAATTTAATTTATTTATTTAATTTATTTAATATACTATGGAAGACTTACAGCTATATAAAAACATAACATAAAAAAAAGAAATCATAGAAACAGAAAGCCAATTACAAGTCAACACGTGTAGAAATGGAATAGAAATTAATTATGTGAACACACGTCAGTACAATGTGTTAATTTATAATAAAGTTTAGTTCTATTAAATAAACAACATTTCAGAAAATGAGTGTCAGAAATCTGTTCGTTTACAATAAAAATGAAAGGTTATAGGTTTAAGTTATATATATAATAAAACAATTAAGAAAATGGGGCAAAATACCCAATTAGTAGGCTAATTGAAAAACTTGAGGCTTAAGCTCCTTCTGGCTGATGTCACACTTGTTGTGAAAGGATCCAAATCATGCTGCTTACATATTATATTGAACTGCTTACTCACACGCACAGTATAACTGTTCTGCCTGTAGTTCGTATTAGTATGAGGTACACGTAGGGGCGGATTGAAACGGAAACATTTACCTGGTACATTAAAATTAAACTTTGATAGTAATTCGGGACTGTCAATATCATTATTAAATATCTTTAACAGAAACAGAACGTCAGCAATCTCACGACGATCATCGAGTGGTAGTAGATGGTATTTCTTACAGAGTCGGAGATAATCAATTGAATGGTATGGTGTCTTTTGATGAAAGCAAAGAAATTTGATGAATCGTTTTTGTATATTTTCAATACGATCGATACCAAATAAAAAATATTAAATAATAAATATTTCGATACCGTTATTTTTTTCAGTAGCCGAATTTTGAGGTTGGAAATGCATACCGGTATGTTTCGGTAGAAGTACTGTAACCTTTATAAATGAATCGGTAGCGGTACCTTAACCTTAATAAATAGGGTTTTACTTTGATGCACCGCCTCGCCGCTCTATGCCCTTCACTTGCTGATTGCATATTATGATGACTCAGTATTGGTTTTTATTTCCGATCGGAAGGACACTACTGTGTACGCCAGACTGCCGGATTAAACCGAGTGCCTGCCAAAGGTTTTCTTCTTTTGTTCTTCTTACCTGACTGGAAGAATGTTACCTCATAAACGTGTACAGCATATACGTAAACGAAAGTACCTACAAATCTGTGTAGTTTAGTTAGATGACATTATTTATATTAAACGCAAGTAAACTTGTATAGGAAATACACAAGTTCTAACGTAATCAAACCCCTGCGCACGCGCTCCGCGCCTCGTCTGGCATGTTTTTCGGTACCGAAATCGTGTAAAGGTTAAATAAAAATTTAGTCCAACCTTTATTTATAAAGGTACCGGTATAGCTCAACCTTTATTTTTAAACGGTACCGATATGTTTTTGAGGTACCTTAACCTTATACCGAAACCGCTTTCAGTCCCTGCTGCCAGTGTAGTTTGGCACCCGCTCTTGCTATTTTAAGGGTGCACTTGGAATGGGGGTTGTGTAAAATTCCGCTAAGAATATGGGCGAAGCCAATGGCTTTTGTGAGGTGATTTCCGAATTCATATTTTAATATTAACACCACTTTAATCAGTATTAAAGTGATAACCCATCGTGCTAATAGCTTTGACCATTCACATCGTGCCAATAGAGCATTACGCGCGCTTTCGGTAGTTTTGACTTGTCACTAATCGCTCCGAGTCAGAGTTTGTTGTTTGCTTTTTGTGAGTTTTATGGATCTAGTAATGTAGGCGCGCTGCAAATTATTTTACTCCTTCGCCGTGTAGCAGTGTAAATATAGTAACTATTGATATTTTCTAGTAGGTTGGGGTTGAGACTTGGGTATTTTAGGAATCAAGAGCTCACAGCATATTCAATTAAATATCGAAACAATTAATTCTTCCCGTGACCTAAGGGCTGTCTTTTTACCATGGCCCGAGGGTAAGCGTTGCTATTCACGTGGCAACGCCGCAAGTCTCTTTATCAGCTCGCAGCTTTGAAGACAACTTTTTTGACGCTATTTTTGAGTTTTTGAGTCTTTTGTAACTAATTTTAATTTATTGGTGTGTAATTTTAATATGAAATAAATCCCTTTTTCATCGCCACTCATGATATGCTGATGGCGTGTATTAAACCTATGTGCGTGTGTTTAGGTGACGCAAGCCAACGAAGACAATCAGGTGTATCTGTGCGGCGGCACGGGCGGAGCTGCGCGCACAATCTGCGGCGTACTGCGCGCCTGGTGCGGTGCCGCGCAGGCGCACCCGGCCCTGCGCGCGCCGCTGCTGGATGCAGCGCTGCCCGCGCTTAAAGTGCTGCTCAACCTCTCGCACAACTTCGGCACCTCCGGTGAGTTCTCGCTACACAATAACACAGGCGCACCCGGCCCTGCGCGCGCCGCTGCTGGATGCAGCGCTGCCCGCGCTTAAAGTGCTGCTCAACCTCTCGCACAACTTCGGCACCTCCGGTGAGTTCTCGCTACACAATAACACATGCGCCAACTGAATAATAAGTAATCATCATTCTTCCCTTATCCCAATTTATTTCAGACAGACAACACATTTTTCTTCCATATTTCTCTATTAGTTGTCATCTCTGGCATACTTTTCTAGTCATATCCTTTGCAATGCAATCCACTACTCGTGTTTTGGTTATCTTTGTCTGCTACCATCTGCATTCAAACTTTTGATTGCTTTTTTCATGTTCCAATATTTGTTTCAGTGTCCTTAGGAGCACAAGTGATTGGCGAGCAGCCATCAGTTATAGAAACTTGTCTTATCATTCTGAACAACCAAGGAAACTTCATCCCGGACAACAGAAACTTCGAATTTAGTGTTTGTGTAAGTATAACTTTTGCCTCTTAACACATAAATAATATAGTCCACTTTCATCAGTAATCAATAAAATCAGTATACTGTTTTTTAGCGGAAAAAATACATCGAGTTTAAGAACCTACTTAGGGTTCGTGAATTCAATGTATTTGGGGTCACCTCAAAAAGATTGCTTTATCTTGTCTTAAATAGAACTAGGTTATGATACGAAAAACCACTGCTGCTACTTACATTGGCATAACTTGACAAAATTTAGGCAGCAGTTGATACATTTTTTAAAATTAAAGATGATTACTACGATCCAAAATTCCAGCTTTGATTGATGTATTTCAATAACATGTATAGTGCCCGAAATAAGTTTTTTTCCTTACCCAGGTGCTGTTGCTGTTAATAAACTTAGTCCAGAACAACGAACCCAATACGCAGAGACTGCTGAGCGTCCGCATTCGTATTGACAACGAAGAAGACATAATATCACGGAGCGTTGGCGCGCTAGACCTTATCGTAGATCTGTTCTATAAGAGAGAAGACCTTGCTAGGTATGATTCTATTTCTTCTAGCCGTTGCTCGCAATTTAAATCAATTCGGCAATTTTCGAACATCAAAATTGGACTCATTCAAGACTTCCTTCGCTCTTCGACACTTGCTAGGAAGAAGTGACGGAAAATTATTATTTTCAATTCACATCCCCGAATACTGGCACATTTTTCTCATCGCAACGAGGGTTCTATTTTACAACAGATAGAACAATAAAACAACTATTTAAATCCCCATAGTCAGCATTAGTCATTAGTTTGTTTTTAGAGCGAGAAAGCGCATGTTTTTAAGGGCTACATTTAAATTAAAAAAAAATTGTGTTTATCGACAGTATATCACAAATAAACATGATCATTTATTAAATAGTTTGCTTAAGGGCTGATTTTTCAATAGTCAGATAACTTTAATCGGAGGAATAAAAATAGTGGCTTGACATATTTTCTATACATAAGCTGTCAAACCGCCATTTTAATTCCTCAGATAAAAGTTATCTGACTATTGAAAAATCAGCTCTAAAACAACAAATAGACATTTATTTGAGTTCTGAACTTCAAAAAAAAATTGCTTACTTTTTAAAGTTATAAACTGTAGCGGCATTCCTTTGTTTTTCCTTCAGCGTGAGAAACCCAAGCGCGCTGCAACTAAAATGACTAAAATACTTTTCGTTTTGTTATTTAATTACTACGTAAGTGTATTAAAAACAATTTGATTCTCGTGAGAAATTGTCACTGCTGTTCTCGGCTTTATAACACCCTCGCCCAATGACTAATGTGTTAATTCCGCCTCGGTCGCAATGACAAAGTTTCCTCACTTTTATCAAAATGTACTATTTCCGACACTTCTTCCTACTAAACACGTGATGTGTATAATCTAATACTTTAGTACTTCCGTCAGTAAAACAAAAAGCTATATGATATCATTGGCCAATTATTCTGTAATAATCGACATGTAACTTTGACCTTGATTCTAAACTTTCACTTTTTCATAGAGTCCAAAACTCAAACAAAACCAATTAAACCAAGCACAAATTCTATCGTACATTTAGTACTGATAGCACGTTTAGGAAGGATCAGTTAAGTACCAAGTGCAAGTTGGAAGCTATTGAGCGATGTGCCAAGAGCCTCATTGACAACGACTTGTTCAAGCTGAGCTCGATAGCGATATTTCACTTGTACTGATACTTAGGGCGCTGGTCAAACGTGGACACTTGTGTCTTTTTTCGTATACAAGCTACCAATGAATATCTGATTACTATGGTGCTGCGCAAAAGTGGTTACTTTGGTGTATTATGTCGAATACAAACCACCAATAAATATTTTAATTCACGTCAGAATTTGTCATTGCTGTTCTTGGCTCTATGATGGTACAATTTATTGATTTATGAACAATTTATAGAATGAATCGGGCCGTTAAAAGAGGAAATAACGCGAAACTATTTATGCCGTTTCTTTTTTTGCAATCCTTTAGTATGTTATGAAAAAGCACAGATTCAAGTATGTTTCATTTCTACAGGCGGGCTGAAGAAAACACGGATGCTCTACTAGACGGAGAAAAGGAACCGGACGATAATAATGACAAGAAGAAGCAATCTCAAGACGATATAGATGAAACTGTTGCGAAGTGTAAGTGTTTAAACATTAAGGGAAAAAAATGCATGTTTCGGAGAAGCTCTTTGCTAAAAAAAAAGAATGAAAAGAGTGATGGATCTGAATGTTGAAGGAAGGAGAGCGAGAGGAACGCTAAAGAAAAAATGGATGGATTATGTAGTAAATGAAGGAGAAAGGGAGTAAATGATGCCGTGACGTCTGATAGGGGAGAATGGAAGAAGAAAACGTGTTCGCCCATTCCAAATAGAATGGCTAAGGCAGGAAAATCATGATGATGGAGAAGCTCGTTGCTAAATAGTAGCAGCCGCTCAGGTCGATCTTTAGGTTAAGCCGCGCTTGCCTAGGTTGGTCTGGGGATGGATTACCACCCGTTACATATCGAGTTTCCTCCGTGCCTCGGAAATCACAATAAGCCGTTGGTCTCGCCTGTCATTTGTAGATCTATGACAGTCGTACTTGTTGTATGTAGTGTGCCCAAAGTCTAACAACCAGTCTTACCCGAGGGTTTCGTATTATCTAGTACTAAGTTGTGGATGTCAATAGGCAGTCGCTCCATGTAAATTACTGATATTCTGCTGCGTCATTATGCTGGTATGACTGGAAGCCGACACCAACATCTTTGCTAAAAGTAATGACATACGACGAAGTAAAGGAAGAGATTTTTTTTCATAAAAATACGTATCAGTGAGCAGTTACTACTATAACGAAGTTTGAACAAAATCTTAAATGGCGCCAATTCACTTATAAGTTCTTCCGGAACACAAATGGTTCCTACTGCGCTTAGAGCGGGACTAATTATTTGATGTATTCCTACTTTTCAAAAATCCTTTTATTTCCTTCCTAAGTTTTCGTTTTCACATATATCGGACTCGAGAACCCTTTGAGTGGTTTTCGTTTCTTCTTTGATTTGGGTTTTTAGTTTCGGATTACCAGCCACGCCCACCGAAATTTCATTCTGTAGATGATATTTTACGTCGTCTTCGTCTTCGTTGTGTACCAACGTGTATAGTAACGTGTGTTGTGTGTGCAGTGCTAGCGCGTGCCGGAGCACACATGGAGCACAGCATGGTGGGCGCCTACATGGCGCTGCTGCTGGGCCACGCGGCCGGCGCCGCGCCGCACCACGCCCGCGCCGTGCGCGCGCTCGTGCCGCTGTACGCGCCGCTGCTGCCCACGCTGCGCAAGTACTACGCCTTCCTGTCGCTCACCGCCAGCGTAAGTACACACACTACTCACACGAGCGTGGCGCTACATGGCGCTGCTGCTGGGCCACGCGGCCGGCGCCGCGCCGCACCACGCCCGCGCCGTGCGCGCGCTCGTGCCGCTGTACGCGCCGCTGCTGCCCACGCTGCGCAAGTACTACGCCTTCCTGTCGCTCACCGCCAGCGTAAGTACACACACTACTCACACGAGCGTGGCGCTACATGGCGCTGCTGCTGGGCCACGCGGCCGGCGCCGCGCCGCACCACGCCCGCGCCGTGCGCGCGCTCGTGCCGCTGTACGCGCCGCTGCTGCCCACGCTGCGCAAGTACTACGCCTTCCTGTCGCTCACCGCCAGCGTAAGTACACACACTACTCACACGAGCGTGGCGCTACATGGCGCTGCTGCTGGGCCACGCGGCCGGCGCCGCGCCGCACCACGCCCGCGCCGTGCGCGCGCTCGTGCCGCTGTACGCGCCGCTGCTGCCCACGCTGCGCAAGTACTACGCCTTCCTGTCGCTCACCGCCAGCGTAAGTACACACACTACTCACACGAGCGTGGCGCTACATGGCGCTGCTGCTGGGCCACGCGGCCGGCGCCGCGCCGCACCACGCCCGCGCCGTGCGCGCGCTCGTGCCGCTGTACGCGCCGCTGCTGCCCACGCTGCGCAAGTACTACGCCTTCCTGTCGCTCACCGCCAGCGTAAGTACACACACTACTCACACGAGCGTGGCGCTACATGGCGCTGCTGCTGGGCCACGCGGCCGGCGCCGCGCCGCACCACGCCCGCGCCGTGCGCGCGCTCGTGCCGCTGTACGCGCCGCTGCTGCCCACGCTGCGCAAGTACTACGCCTTCCTGTCGCTCACCGCCAGCGTAAGTACACACACTACTCACACGAGCGTGGCGCTACATGGCGCTGCTGCTGGGCCACGCGGCCGGCGCCGCGCCGCACCACGCCCGCGCCGTGCGCGCGCTCGTGCCGCTGTACGCGCCGCTGCTGCCCACGCTGCGCAAGTACTACGCCTTCCTGTCGCTCACCGCCAGCGTAAGTACACACACTACTCACACGAGCGTGGCGCTACATGGCGCTGCTGCTGGGCCACGCGGCCGGCGCCGCGCCGCACCACGCCCGCGCCGTGCGCGCGCTCGTGCCGCTGTACGCGCCGCTGCTGCCCACGCTGCGCAAGTACTACGCCTTCCTGTCGCTCACCGCCAGCGTAAGTACACACACTACTCACACGAGCGTGGCGCTACATGGCGCTGCTGCTGGGCCACGCGGCCGGCGCCGCGCCGCACCACGCCCGCGCCGTGCGCGCGCTCGTGCCGCTGTACGCGCCGCTGCTGCCCACGCTGCGCAAGTACTACGCCTTCCTGTCGCTCACCGCCAGCGTAAGTACACACACTACTCACACGAGCGTGGCGCTACATGGCGCTGCTGCTGGGCCACGCGGCCGGCGCCGCGCCGCACCACGCCCGCGCCGTGCGCGCGCTCGTGCCGCTGTACGCGCCGCTGCTGCCCACGCTGCGCAAGTACTACGCCTTCCTGTCGCTCACCGCCAGCGTAAGTACACACACTACTCACACGAGCGTGGCGCTACATGGCGCTGCTGCTGGGCCACGCGGCCGGCGCCGCGCCGCACCACGCCCGCGCCGTGCGCGCGCTCGTGCCGCTGTACGCGCCGCTGCTGCCCACGCTGCGCAAGTACTACGCCTTCCTGTCGCTCACCGCCAGCGTAAGTACACACACTACTCACACGAGCGTGGCGCTACATGGCGCTGCTGCTGGGCCACGCGGCCGGCGCCGCGCCGCACCACGCCCGCGCCGTGCGCGCGCTCGTGCCGCTGTACGCGCCGCTGCTGCCCACGCTGCGCAAGTACTACGCCTTCCTGTCGCTCACCGCCAGCGTAAGTACACACACTACTCACACGAGCGTGGCGCTACATGGCGCTGCTGCTGGGCCACGCGGCCGGCGCCGCGCCGCACCACGCCCGCGCCGTGCGCGCGCTCGTGCCGCTGTACGCGCCGCTGCTGCCCACGCTGCGCAAGTACTACGCCTTCCTGTCGCTCACCGCCAGCGTAAGTACACACACTACTCACACGAGCGTGGCGCTACATGGCGCTGCTGCTGGGCCACGCGGCCGGCGCCGCGCCGCACCACGCCCGCGCCGTGCGCGCGCTCGTGCCGCTGTACGCGCCGCTGCTGCCCACGCTGCGCAAGTACTACGCCTTCCTGTCGCTCACCGCCAGCGTAAGTACACACACTACTCACACGAGCGTGGCGCTACATGGCGCTGCTGCTGGGCCACGCGGCCGGCGCCGCGCCGCACCACGCCCGCGCCGTGCGCGCGCTCGTGCCGCTGTACGCGCCGCTGCTGCCCACGCTGCGCAAGTACTACGCCTTCCTGTCGCTCACCGCCAGCGTAAGTACACACACTACTCACACGAGCGTGGCGCTACATGGCGCTGCTGCTGGGCCACGCGGCCGGCGCCGCGCCGCACCACGCCCGCGCCGTGCGCGCGCTCGTGCCGCTGTACGCGCCGCTGCTGCCCACGCTGCGCAAGTACTACGCCTTCCTGTCGCTCACCGCCAGCGTAAGTACACACACTACTCACACGAGCGTGGCGCTACATGGCGCTGCTGCTGGGCCACGCGGCCGGCGCCGCGCCGCACCACGCCCGCGCCGTGCGCGCGCTCGTGCCGCTGTACGCGCCGCTGCTGCCCACGCTGCGCAAGTACTACGCCTTCCTGTCGCTCACCGCCAGCGTAAGTACACACACTACTCACACGAGCGTGGCGCTACATGGCGCTGCTGCTGGGCCACGCGGCCGGCGCCGCGCCGCACCACGCCCGCGCCGTGCGCGCGCTCGTGCCGCTGTACGCGCCGCTGCTGCCCACGCTGCGCAAGTACTACGCCTTCCTGTCGCTCACCGCCAGCGTAAGTACACACACTACTCACACGAGCGTGGCGCTACATGGCGCTGCTGCTGGGCCACGCGGCCGGCGCCGCGCCGCACCACGCCCGCGCCGTGCGCGCGCTCGTGCCGCTGTACGCGCCGCTGCTGCCCACGCTGCGCAAGTACTACGCCTTCCTGTCGCTCACCGCCAGCGTAAGTACACACACTACTCACACGAGCGTGGCGCTACATGGCGCTGCTGCTGGGCCACGCGGCCGGCGCCGCGCCGCACCACGCCCGCGCCGTGCGCGCGCTCGTGCCGCTGTACGCGCCGCTGCTGCCCACGCTGCGCAAGTACTACGCCTTCCTGTCGCTCACCGCCAGCGTAAGTACACACACTACTCACACGAGCGTGGCGCTACATGGCGCTGCTGCTGGGCCACGCGGCCGGCGCCGCGCCGCACCACGCCCGCGCCGTGCGCGCGCTCGTGCCGCTGTACGCGCCGCTGCTGCCCACGCTGCGCAAGTACTACGCCTTCCTGTCGCTCACCGCCAGCGTAAGTACACACACTACTCACACGAGCGTGGCGCTACATGGCGCTGCTGCTGGGCCACGCGGCCGGCGCCGCGCCGCACCACGCCCGCGCCGTGCGCGCGCTCGTGCCGCTGTACGCGCCGCTGCTGCCCACGCTGCGCAAGTACTACGCCTTCCTGTCGCTCACCGCCAGCGTAAGTACACACACTACTCACACGAGCGTGGCGCTACATGGCGCTGCTGCTGGGCCACTCGTGCCGCTGTACGCGCCGCTGCTGCCCACGCTGCGCAAGTACTACGCCTTCCTGTCGCTCACCGCCAGCGTAAGTACACACACTACTCACACGAGCGTGGCGCTACATGGCGCTGCTGCTGGGCCACGCGGCCGGCGCCGCGCCGCACCACGCCCGCGCCGTGCGCGCGCTCGTGCCGCTGTACGCGCCGCTGCTGCCCACGCTGCGCAAGTACTACGCCTTCCTGTCGCTCACCGCCAGCGTAAGTACACACACTACTCACACGAGCGTGGCGCTACATGGCGCTGCTGCTGGGCCACGCGGCCGGCGCCGCGCCGCACCACGCCCGCGCCGTGCGCGCGCTCGTGCCGCTGTACGCGCCGCTGCTGCCCACGCTGCGCAAGTACTACGCCTTCCTGTCGCTCACCGCCAGCGTAAGTACACACACTACTCACACGAGCGTGGCGCTACATGGCGCTGCTGCTGGGCCACGCGGCCGGCGCCGCGCCGCACCACGCCCGCGCCGTGCGCGCGCTCGTGCCGCTGTACGCGCCGCTGCTGCCCACGCTGCGCAAGTACTACGCCTTCCTGTCGCTCACCGCCAGCGTAAGTACACACACTACTCACACGAGCGTGGCGCTACATGGCGCTGCTGCTGGGCCACGCGGCCGGCGCCGCGCCGCACCACGCCCGCGCCGTGCGCGCGCTCGTGCCGCTGTACGCGCCGCTGCTGCCCACGCTGCGCAAGTACTACGCCTTCCTGTCGCTCACCGCCAGCGTAAGTACACACACTACTCACACGAGCGTGGCGCTACATGGCGCTGCTGCTGGGCCACACGGAGTATGTTTTGTCAAATTGTTTTGTTTTTGTAGATTCACTATATATTTTTCAAAATATTGTAAACTATTCTTTTATTTTTTCAGTTTGCTAATAAACGTGATTTAACATGAAACATAACATGATTTTGTTATTGCAGGCGGAAGCCGCAATCGTGGCTCACGTCAAAGCGACGCAGCGCATCATCGAGTTCATGGAGGCGAGCGACAAGGAGGCGACGGAGGCCGTGTTGCCGCCGGCCGACAGCGACGTGCCGCAGGACATGTCGCTCAGCAACCTCAACTACAGCCAGCACAGCTACGGCGGCGCCGAGCGACTGTCGTCGTCCATGGAGCTCGACAACTATCACTGAGAGGCCGCCCGGGACCGACGAGTGCTCATCGATGCCCAGTCGTGCTCGGTAGCCTTCGGACGGCTCGCTAAACCGTCCAGGTTGGGCCAACAAACTACCAAAATCCATAGTTGACCCAGCCTGAACCTGGCTATAACCGAAGACTTCGTTTCGCCCACATGTGTAATCATAAGTTTTGATCAATAAGCAGGTCGGTTAGGGATAGCGGGATTGTTTTAAGATACACGGAGATTTATTATTGTTCTGTTGGCTGATAGAGTTTATGTAGGGTATTGGATAGTGTTGAAAAGCGTTGATTTTGACGTGCACGTCCCATTTGACGAGAATGGGATTAACACGTGGTTCTGTTAGTGCATGCATATGTGTCTTAACATATATCTACTAAGCGTTAGTAATTCTCAGTTTTGAGTTCATCCTTGTTGTAAGACTTGTAAATACGAACCAAAACGACAGAGTAACCATTGTATATTGTGAACACCCTTAGCAATAGTATATAATATGCCATTTGTAAAAGTGAAAACAATATTATAGGTGGTGGACGTTTGTTTGCACGCGGCTATTATAAGTACTCTTCTCTTTGTATCAATACTTCTTCCTTCTCTTTGATATTGTAAATATAAATCACAGACTGTTAAGATGATAGTTATGTTGACGACATAGATATGGGTTATGAAGTCTTAATTAAATTGAGATATTCCGAGTTTAAGCCACTGAACTGGCAATATAAAAGTGCAAAAATAGTCGAGTAAGTGTATAATAGATATGTATTCTTTTATGTGAATATTGTGTCTGCACTTTTTTGTATTATACCGCTCCGAGAGAGTTACAAATTATTAGAGTATTGTTCTATTGAGGCACAATCGTTTATTGTAAATAAATTTAAGCTAGTACCAATAGTTCGGTCTCTTGAGTAAATTTAGAGTAGAAACAGTTGATGATGTCCGGACATGCTGAGATGTAATGCGTGGCAGCGACGGGCGGCGTGACGTCATCGTGCGTGCAACGGCGCGGAGGGACGCTGTCTCACGAGATGGTGCAAAATGTACAAACATTCATTACGAGACACGCTCGCAAACGAGAGAATGACCTATGCTTAGATATAAAAAAATAAACGACAATTTATAATGTTGGATTTTTAACCAGTTGTAGGAATAGACAGCGTTTGAATGTATAATTTCCTTATCATAAACTTGTTTGCAAAAGACTCCATGTTCACAACTCGACTGATGTCCATTAGGCGAAATTTTATTTTTACGATTGAATGAAATGTAGAACTTAATAAGTAAGGCACATAAATTACTTAATTTTATCTAGTATCGCAGATTAGATGTTTTTCTAAATCGAAGATTCGAATAAGCGGATGAATTTTTATATCGAGATTTTTTTATATTCGTCAACAGATGCTGCGGTGCCATGGAGGAGCCGTAGTTCTGATTTAGTTTGAGTTAAATTTACTAAAGCAATTAGGTTTTCCGATTGCTTATATAAATTGTTGTCATTCTCATCCCATATATTTCTAAGAATTTGTTGATATTTGGCACCATTTGGCTTTGGCTCTGCTGCACTACATATTACATGTTGGATTTGCTGTGTCGGTAAAAGAACTTCATTCCTAATATTAATTTATGTCAAGTTAGTTGTTAAATTCGTGTTTGACGCATTTTGGTCTGACCTTAATGATAATATCGTGAAATTGAGATTGTAAAAACTTTGTTATACGGTCATTCACCTACGGTTGCACGGTTCGCATTACTTCACACAAGATGGTGGTTTATAACTGCTACGGAATGTACGAAGTCAATTCTGCTCTACGTTACCGTGTGACGACATTTTCTGACAGCTTTACTTTATTTATAAGACAGTTTTAAGTTGAGTAACTAAATGGGTATAATAATTATTATGTAACTGAAGTTGTTTAACTCACTGGATTTAGTTACAGCAAGGGTTTATTCTATTTTAAAGACCAGGGGGTTTGATTTTATTGATTTACAACTGTACAGCTATGATTCTTATTGCCTAAATTATATTTACGTAATTTATTGACTTATGTATCAACTAAGCGTAGCTCTAAAGTGCATTTCGTTATGAAATTTTCATCTTTTTTATCACCTGTGTTTTGAATAATATGTTGTTTAAACTATTATCACGAGAGTTTGATATCTTGAGAAATTATTATTGTATATGTAATGTGTAATTATGTTATAAAGTATTACGTGTAATTATTAAAAGAAGACAATTTAAATAGCTGCCTGGTTTAATTTAAATCCTTCGTTATAATTACATTCTTGACAGCATGAAAAACGCCAAAAGTTGACAAAACAGTATACATATTACTAATATTATAATATATTGATGTGAATAAATAGTTAAGTTTACGTAACAATCACCTCAATAAGTGTAATTGTAAGATTTTAAAACTTCGCGAAAATACAAAACGACTATATCGAGCATTTATTTTATCTTTCGCCTTGTGAGAACAAAATAAATATATCCGCGGCGAATAATCATAAGGAAAACAGTCTATTTCCTTTAGCTCGTTACTTTCGTCACCACGGGCATAACTACATACGTCATACATAACGTAAATGGGAAATAAAAACAATAACCATGATATAAACTAACCGTCATTAAAATATTCTAAAACTATTAAATTCGCTCTACGGCATCTACGCGGGCCACGGCCGGGGCTCGAACGCCTTGCCAGTCTCCTGTCTCTGTATATCGCTTGTTCACAGCCGTGAGCTGTTCGAAGTTGGCTCTTGCAAGTTTGTGTTTATTTCCAATTTTCTGAACTAGCTCTTCATCGTATACTGACTCTGGATCATCCAGTTTTAAATGAGACTTCATTTCCTGCATGGTCACTAGGAAACAGTTCCACGGTGACCAGTCCTCGTGAACATGCCATCTACAAAGCCTCAGTTCAGTGAGGTCATCGCATTCGCTGATTGCGCTATGTGAATGCCAAAGCTTCTCAACTATGAAGAAAACATCTTTCTCTTGAAGAACGAAAGCTAAGGATCCCCAACACTTGCGACGACGCTCGTCGCGTTGTACAGCTCGTAGTATAAATTTAAAAGGCGTCATGTCGATCCAAAGACGTTCATTGACGTCTTTCCATGAGCATGACTTACAGACCAAACAACCACTCATCCTCGTGTCCAAGGGGAAGTCCGTATACGGTTTTACCTTGTGGCACAACTCGCAGTAATGAAGGTTACCATGCTCCATTTTCTTGTAATCTCTAAGGTCCTTATATTTGGTTACGCCAGAATTTAGTTCAGACGTTTGTATTAGTCTGAAGACGGCGCCAGCTGTTCGACGCCTCAGAAATTCTAGCTGATGAGGGTTACACCTTCTTACAAGAAGATCACATTCTTGATCCAATAGAGATATTATTTCTTCAGCTAAAGGATGGCGAAAATCCTGAAGTGCAAACTTCATGTCGACCAAGAGTTCTAGGCGTTCTTTAACGTCTAAATCATTACGGATGAAAGAATTATAAAGTTCCTTTAGTTTCCTGGCCTTTTGGATTTCGATTGTTTCCATTGTGATTATTTTCCCACTGCGGCCGTACCAAGCGATAGGTTTTGATATTTCTTCTAGGAATCGTTTTTCTTTAATCTTCTTGTAGTCTTCTTTTACCTTGACTCGATAATCTTCGATGCTTCTAAGTAACTCCACTTCCTTATCGAGAAGTAATGTGAATTCAGCTATTTTTGGTCCTTTTGCATGTAACTTTGATATTCTGGCAATCTCAGCATGTTTCCAACGATCGACCTGGACAAGAGACAATAGGTATTATTCAACTCCGTCTCAGTTATTCAAAGGTCAGGGTAAAATGTTATTGGGTTCTACATATTGGATTAGTACCCAGTTATTAAGTCTCAAACTGCCTATTGGCAAGCCTCTACACATTGAACTGCAACATCTAGCGAAACGTAGGTGTAAACCTAAACTACTGTTTATAGGAATAACTAATACACGTCTGCTTCTGTGGGTGTTATGTTATGAATGTATGAAATGGATAACATGTCATTTAGCATGCCAGCATAAACTGGTGACTTCTCATACGCCTATATGACTGACCTCAGCTATTAATTATACACTTAGCATAGTACAGAAGCAGGCGTAATACCATTGATATTGCCAGCTTAAACCTAGTACGATACATACAAACATAAATGTGTGTATGCAAAGATAATTTTGTGTATAAGTATTCTAATTTTATTTCCATGATATTATATAAATCGGCAGACTAACATACCATTGCATATAGTTGATCAAAATCTTCACGCGTTTTCGGCAATGTTTTGGTAATAATGTCTCGTCGTAGACGTCTTTCCATTGCTTCTCGCTCCAATCTGTCTTCCTCTTTCATTCTTGCTATTCTTTCCCTACAAAAACAAGATTAATTATATTATCGTTTATTGGCGAATATGGTGTTTTTTTTTCAATAGAGAAAAGCCAGCCCCAAAGTAAATTAACTACCTATACTTAATCCACCTTGACGCTGGCCTTCTCTGTACCAGAAGGGCCCTGCAGAGGGCCAATAATAAGATAGCATTTATTTGCGGGTTAAGCTACCGAGCTGCTACAAGATCATCAGGAAACATGTCACAAATCAAGTACGTAACCTAACCAGCAATGGCAAATAGAATGATGTCGATGGAATAACATACGAGAAGTCTCATTTGCTCAAATGTATTTTCAGATGTCGCTGGTATATCTTCTCGCTCTCCCTCTTTCCACATCCACCAACACCAACTCGGTCGAGTTAGCATGATTGCTTCACTGCAAATCTGAAGTATGAAGGTAACATTTATTACATTCTTACATGCATTCCTTTAACCATTTATTTATCATTTGCCGGAACTGGTAATGTCTGAAGGCGCGTTGAATGATCGACGCATAATGGTTGTGATTGAGGCGTATGATCATCTCTTCGTATGTCTCGTAGGTTTTCGGCACAATTATCCTGTCGGTGATATTCGGGATATATGCTTGAGCACTATTCATTTGAGTTGCGCGACTGTAGTTCGTGTCCTGAAAAAGTTCAACGGGATATGTTCGTAATTGGTATTTTATTATATCTCCTATAAACTATGTAGTGGCGAAAAAAAATAACGAAGGATGTCAACTTCGGGTCTGTGGTGGACGATGAGCAATGGTTAGCTCACCGTCCACCGTGCTAGTGTTCCACGCGCGCCTCAAAGAGATGCCAGCAAAGCAACAACAACCTGTTAACTGTAATAGCAAAATCAGACTGAGTAGTTAATGTAATACAGATCGGATTTTTGAGACAGAGCAGTAGGGTCAGGACACTTAACCGTTTGGAGCAACAAAAAATAACTCTTCGCCCGTTCTTCGAATAGAGAAGAGGTCTGTTGCTGACTCCATTCACATATTTTTCTTAAATCGGAGTGAAGTAAGCAATTGCTGAAATGCTACAGCGATTATGTACCTGCCTTTACTATCCCGTTCAAAAATTCACCATGTATAGGTAGGTACGTACATATATTTTCTCTCGTTCTTCTGCCGTCTGTGTGTCTCTACAGGTCTTCTTTTCTGGGGGTAATTTCTCTGGTTTCTGTGGTGTTTGAGTATAAGCATGGTGGTAAATGGTACCTGCAAAATATAAAAAAAAAACTTTACCATAGATATCAAATACAGAGTGTAAATCAACCCCTTACGAATCCGTGAACCATGCATTGTGTACATCAAACAAAATAACTAGAGGAAGACCACAAAAATATTGTTAGCAAACGACTTTTTTTGGATTGTAAAATCATGTTTTACGGTAGAACTTAAACTTACGCACTTAAAACATTATGCTGATGCAAGCATTATATTGAACGCGGTCGTGGGGTATTTAAAAGAAAGTTCTATAATTAAAAAGGTTAGAACTTCCAATATCTCCCTAACTAGAAGGTATGATCCAGCAAAAAAACGTACTGCGTGGCTTCATTTGTTAAAGAATAATTAGATTTAAACAAAGTGATACGAAAAGCATTATAGGTAAGTACTCAATTTACCGTTGTGAATATTCCTATATCCTCCTAAATACGGCTTTTCCATTGGTTTAGAGAATATTTCTACATTAATTTGTTTGAGTGTGGCACCAAACGGTACCATGACACTTAAAACATCATTTACTGGTAATTCTCGGTATAATTTCTCTAAATCCAACGTAGCTTTATTTTTCGTGACTAATTCGACTTCTACTATTCCGTATCTGTCATAATCAAGATCCATAAGTGCCATGCGATCCTTCAATGTATATTCTCCTCTTAAAAATACCAGGTTATCAGGGTCCGTTTGAAAAAGTTCACCCAAGTTTTTCTTTATCTCGTGAATTTTCATAATGGTATGATATGATCGAGTGAATGTGGCTCCCTGATTCACAATCTTAAATTTAATTGCTATAAATGGCATATCTTTCTTTTTTGGAAGAACTGCGTGCAGTAATTCATGCATATACGATTCCTTGGGTATAGATGATAGAGAAAATTCCTCTGAGTCCCGCGTAAATACATCGACAGTGAGGGTTCCAAGCGAATCGGCCTTGACTTCAGACAACAGAGTTGCCTCTTTCAATACGTTTCTATTCTTAGTCAGTAAAAGGTTATTGTTTGACACTCCGAGTAATTTTGCTAATTTGCGTTTAACGAATTTGATGGGCGTTGACGCTGGGAAGACTTTGGTGAACACATCGCTAGGTTTGAGGGGTGACTTGAATGTGACAAGTATGTGGCTGATGGGGCATATTAACTGCTCTACGGCGCTATTTCTCGCAACCGGTGCCGTCGTGTAGCGGGACTTGGTCTCGTCTGTCGATGGTGTGGTTTTGTAAGGTGGGGCAGTAAGCAGCTTCTCTCGGCCTAATTCACACTGGCACCCGACAGTGTCCGCCGGTTTATTTAGAGGATTCGAGATCCCTAACAATTTATGCAGATCCAACTTCTTCATGTTGAAGAAATAACTTCGACTAGTATAAAATAAATAATGATTTAACACTACGGTACTATTTTTAAAACCTTTGTACAAGACTAGACATAACAAACACAAACTTTGCTTTCGTTGCTAAGCTACGAAATAGTTACTGTTGCCAAGTAACGGATTTTCTTTTAAAGGACACTTGTAAACACAGCATTTTGGGGCATTTTAAAGGTTTCGATGCTGTTTAAGGTTTATAATGCATTCTTGGCCGCAACGACTACAAAAACAACAACAAACAACTTGAGAGGATTACTCGCGAATCAGCAACAGCATAGTAACCTAGATAATGAAGTTCTACAAATTAATTTTGGTACAGAGATAGTTGGGACCCTGGAGACGGATATATCTAAGCAATTTTTAAAAAGAGTGAAAAATGAGGGAGAGAGAGGGAAAAAACTACAGGTGGCCGGTACCTGCAAATTGGGAAAGGGGAACTATCTTATCCCGAATTTAACGCGGGCGAAGCCGCGGGCGAAAGCTAGTACTTACATATACATACATAAACTCCTTCCTTTTTACAATGACCCACGGCGACAAATCAAGCTACACTTTTTCAGTATAACGTCGCCTCGTTTTGTATATATTTGCAGTTCAGTGAGACAAAATGGTTTGCCGTAGCTTAAACATACCTCGTGTGCACTACAGAGCGCCACCTGCTACGAACCTTAAATACTCCTTTCACCTCGATGATGATGATTAATCTATCAACGGTTGAGTGGTGTGAAGGGTGACATAATTATACTCTCAACACAGGGTGTACAGGGACCCTTTTCGAAGAAGTCAACCATGCATTATGTAGGTACATCAAACTAGGTACCTAGGTCTACGTAAAAAGGATTGCTGGGAAATGAGTTTTTATTTTGGAATGCGACATGGTTTTTAGTAGACACGTAGTACGCATAAAACAATTCTCCCGATGGATGCATTGAATAGTATTTAAGAGCTTTCGCCCCCAGTTTCTCAGTAACTTAATGGTATTATAGGAATGTTGGGGAGAACGAGTGCCTTTCAACTTCCGGATACTTTTTGAAGGTTTCGGCTCACCCTTTAATCAATGGCCATAGGTATTAAACACCGTATTTAACATGACTTAATATTTAGTTACCAAGGGATGGACCTCTGGTAAGTACTAGCGTTCGAACAAATTAAAGTACTTGGGGTCCTTTACTTTATTAAAATTTGATGATCTCTCAAAATGGAAAACATGAGACAATGAGGTGATCGAATGTTCCGACTTCGGAAGTAAACTTATTTTATACATAAAAAAATACAGTTGAATTGAGATCCTCCTTGTTTTTTTGAAGTCGTTAAAAACAGAGACTTAGAGAACACCAGATTGTCTGCTCGAGTATTGTAGAATATAGTAAAAATAATTAAATAAATAATAGAAAAGCTCTGAAACTCCTACTTTACAGTCAGGTACTGAAGAAACAAGGCGTTGTTTGTTTCCATAAAGAGCGAATTAACCGCTAAGCTTTAAAACTAACTCCTTTGAAGAATTTTTATAAAAGATGCGAGTGTGCATTCAACGTTTATAAATAGGTAATTTTCTGGTTTGAAACAATTTTCTTTGTTAGTCTTATATCTTTAAAGCATTTTTTAACTCATAATGGTTAGGTGAGTTACCTATTGTAATAAAATTATGATGTGATTTAAAATACCCATGAATGGGGTATTAAAACGCTAAGAACATTTTAAAGGAAGTAAAATATTATTGATCTCCTATAACAGAGACCTACGTAGGTGGTTGATAGTTAATAAAATTGAGAAAACAATAAAATTACAGCTCAATAAAAGAGCGAATGTGCCGAGCATAGCTGGCGTGATATTAAATTCCTCCAAAAACATAAAAATGATTTTCGATCGTAAAACTATAATTTACAGACGTAAAAATGCGCTGAGCTATATGTTACTCTGAGTCTGTGATCTAGGAATATTGCATCGTATTGTGGGTGACGCTATTCATACTTATTTACCCTAGATATTTATGGTTGGTGTTTCCTAGTCTATTGGTGTTGACAAATCACCACAATTGTTGGATTTTTTTTTTTCGGGTGGGAAATCATCCAATGACTTCCCCCGCTCTGGGCGGAGCGGGGGGGCATGTCAGACTTGTACTGACTAAAACCCACCCATGTTCCTTCTATTGCCCTTCACGTTCCGGGGCGTATCTCTTTCGAACAACCCGCAACCCCGGCAGGCGGAGGCCCTGGCAACCCCCGCTGCTTTGCTGACTCTCATTGAGGCGCGCGTGAAACACGAACGCGCCGTCGACACGGCCTGTTGTCAATAGACGGACGGACGGTGAGCTACAACTCTTACAGCCAATCAAATTTACAATTGTTGGCTTATTTATAAATTTGATTGGTTGTAAGAGTTTAATAAAGGTGCTGAATGTACCTACTAGGAATCTCAAGTGTACTTAGCTGCTATTACGCCTGATTAGAATCAAGATAATTAATTAATCCCTTTTAATTGGTTCAAGACATAACCTAATTAGCCTATCATTAAATTCTTAGCACAACTACATCATTCTCATTATCACCGGGTTCTTAGTTCTTTAATCCTTTTGTTAAGGCTAACGTTTGCAGGTTGTTGCTGCAAACGCAACTGCAAACTGCCCCTCCCGCTCCACCCAGAGCGGGGGAAGTTATTTGATGATTTCCCATCCACAAAAAAAGAGCCATTGAGCTTAACAACCAGGTAATGTTGACTAATATAAAGTCGGCGTACCTTTCAATGTAACGTCTTCTGAACTATGTATCACTAGCCACCCGTAATAGTGATTTACGACTCTTCACCACTTCTCAGATTTTGATGGAAACATCTAAATCATCATGATCGTGATTTTCAGGTTTTACAGAAACTACTACACGCTGCACATCAAGGTTGCTTCGATAGTCAATGATAATAAAAGAAACCACCAGACAGGTGGTTTCTTTCGGGTCTCTAACGGTAATATAAGCTTTCTTAAGCAATCGCGCCTTCGGTCAATATGCTCTATCAGTAAAAACAGTGGAAATAGAAAAACTATACGCGATTTTCCTATAAACTTGAAACCATGATCAGAGCACACTATGCACACTTGTCCAGTGCATACGTGCATGCCAAATGTATAAACTAAACAGTGTACATAGTGCTAGATACGATCCTAGGACGGCCGGTAGCTCCCTCGTATTATTGCGTTTGTTTGGGCTAGTGTGCGTTCTGTAAACACGTGTTTTAATCAAGCCTATTGCTTCGTTTCCGTTAGCTGTGGCCACTCAGCGCTGCGCAAAGAAAAACTTTGCATGTGTTTTATTACGACGGATGCGGAACGCCCTCAGGGCTTAATTTCGATGTCGAACTGCCAGGATTTAATTGTTTTATTGTATGACTGTGGATTTTAAATAAGGTTTAGGTTCGCCCTGAAATCGGATTTCCGTTAGCGTTCGGATTTGTTTTCGGATAAGGGATAGCCAGTATAGCCACGGCATACTATTAATTACAGTTTATTTAAAATATCCAAATAGTGGATCACTTTTTACATCATATAAGAAATATTTTAGTCAGTTTCTGTTCCAGAAGACGTTTTACAGAAGATTACCATCCTAACCAAAGTTCTGACATACTGTGTGTCAGTGTGTCCGCAATAGTAATACATAGATTGCTGATATGATATGGTGAGAGATTTGATGCAGGCCTAGCCGCGAACGAGAAGAAGTAGAACGAGTCTAACGCCCCTGGCTGGAGGCCTTAACTGCAAGGCATCCACAGGATTGACCGGTTAACCAGATAACGACCTTAAGTTAATGAACGTAAGTGTCCTTATTCGATCACCCAACGACAAGACTCGATCTGGGAATCAAACTCATCACACCCTCCACGCGCTATAAATTCAGAACTGATGAATCTGAAGCCGTTAATTCGAACTCACAGAATATTTCTAGGTTCGAACCTCATCAATTTGCAATGCTGTCGTGAATCCACTTATCTCACAAGCACAAAGGTCGAGATCCAACATTATTAGCAAGTATGAGCAAGTAATCTTTGTAGGTATTCATATTTTAAGGGGCTCCCTACGAAAAGATTTTGTTTTTCAAATGGTACCTAGTACCTTAAAAAAGGCAGCAAAACTATCCCAAAAGGTTGACTGTCCCGCAAAATGTCATGGCGATTTTTTTTAAAATACCTTGTCCCTAGGAATTTCTCCTGTATCGTGGGTACGTTTACAAACACCTTAAACTTACATACACAAACAGCCATACCCGGAACAACTATCTGTGGCCATACAATTTTTTTTCCGTGCGGGAATCGAACCCGCGACACGCAGCGCGGCAGTTGATTACTCAGCTACTACGCCAACCGTGTCGTCATTTTAAATTTTTAATTGAATATAATCCATTTGAAATTCTTTTTAGAGGTAACTTTGTAGTACTTTATCTTTCGAGAAAATGTTAAGGTACCGTGTTTTCGAAACGTATAGGTAATAGTTAGAAGTAGTCCTTTTTTGAGGATAGGAAATCATCAAACAACTTCCCCCGCTCTGGTCGAAGGGGAGGGGAGTGTCAGATTTTTACTGACTAAAACGCACCCATGTTCCTTCTATTGCCCTTTATGTTCCAGGGCCGCGGTATCTCTTCGGAACAACTTCCAACCCCGGTAGAAGTGGTCCTTAACTTAATTTTTTATCAATATTCACATCGAGCAAACTAGAGCCAGTCTATTTTCACAATCTTAGTTTATTCTGACCTTTCAAAAAAATATTAAAAAAATAATAATCTCAAAATTCTCTAGCGACAGGCATAATTTTTATGTTCATTAACAACTTACATTAAGAAGTTAAATCACAAATTGGACAAAAAATAAACATTTTTAATATTACCTGTATTTTATTTCAGTAAACAATATGTGAAAAATATAATTCTTTTTTTTTTATTGAATAGCATGATTTTAAATTTCTTTTGTATGGTCCCATAAATAAAGCTTCTATTAATTAGTTAAAGAATTCGTGTTCATGAAGTAAGTTAGTAGCTAACTCTCTGACATGGTGACCACTAACGTAAACCATCTTGCAGTATTATGTTAACAGGGCAGTGTCGCACCCCAATCGCGCAATCTTTCGTTTGCCCGCGATAATCGAGATGAGCAGTTTTATTGCGCTCGCGGGCAGGCGGGGCGCGCGGGAGGGGCCGGCGGTACATTCGATTAAAGCTCGCTGTACACGGAAATTATCAAACGAAACGCACCGACAACTCAGCGGGCCGTGAGAGTCTCTACATTAATAGTTTTTGTTCCCCAACACGCTCGTTTCGTCGCAGAAAGGTAAAGTTGGGTCCAGTTTTTTTTCTTTTGTGAACCGTTTGTTTTCAGGCACCTCTCATTTTGAAACACTCTTTTGGTTGTCTCGTATTCAATATTGAGTTCGTTGCATCTACATAATACGTTCCGTACGAACGTGTGTCCATTGTGATTTAAAATTTTGTACCTTCATGGAATAAGTTTCCTTTCAAGTGAGCTCAATTGTGCGTATGAATGTCATGTGGAGTTTAACATATTACCTAGTCCTTATTACTTCTTGGTGGATTATACAGATTTAAGTGAAGGTGGAATTAGGTTTCTTTATCTACTACGAACGTGAAGTTCCAAGCTAATCCATGAAACCTAAATAAGTACCTAGGTATATCAATCACATTACGGCATTTTGGTTTTAATTTTTGTAAGGGGCAATAACAAAACGTTGTTTGATGCATAAAGGCAAGTTAAACATTTTTGCACTAGAGAGGACTAACAGTACATCCACATACAAACAAATGTACGTCAAAATTCAAATTCAGTTTGTAGTGAATGTTTGTTCAGATTTTCCAATCGCACCTCGCGTTAATTTGTTTGTACAAATTTTACCGCACCCGCAAACGATTTGATTAAAATTTAGCTCTATATTCAATCTAACTAACGGACGTGTTGTTAACGCGAGCATGTAAAGTTAACACGCAACACAAAGCCGCTACGATCACATATTTAAGCGGAGTTAATAGCCGAGCATTAGTCCATCGCACGCCGCTCAGCCGCTCAGCAGCCCCGCTGTCTCTTTGTTCGTGGACTGCACCGCCGAAATATGATTGCACCTCGCCAACACGAATAATTGTAACACTGAAACTGAAACATCAATATGCTTAATGAGAGTTGATTAGCATCAACTACGTGCAAATTATGTAGTCTGACAAACGCGCTGTTACAAATTATTGATGTACCTATCTGCATTATATCCAGGTACACACCGACGCTAACTATCCAGCTGTTAGCCCAGACAGGCGCAGACAGTCACAGATATAATTAAACAGCGCTCGGCTCATTAATAACATATTGGAACGAGACAGTTTCCCAAATAGCGCTTGTAGTGAAGTGATAACTGACATTTGAAAATTCACGAGCTATTTTACTTCACCAGACGATAAAAAAGTCATGGCCTGTACATTTTTAAGTAGCGAAGTCATTACTGTCAACATTTCCTACTGAGTAAAATTGAGATTTCAATATTGGTAATTGCAATTTTTCGTCCCCCCTACCCTACAAACCAGTTGAAAGCATCAATCGGACTATCATTAGCAGGTATTTAGCCTTTCCCCGACTGCGGTTATCAGTCAATTTGTCGAGTGCATTTCCATCTGTGTCCACTCACCGATCCAAATATGCCCTATTAATTATTTATGAAATTAATACGATTGGCAAAAACAACATGTGTATGTTTGTGGGGACCGCGGTGCGCGGACATGATGCGTCTTTTATTCGATTATTGGGGCAGTGATTAGCGACGTTATAATTTATTCTAAACCGGTATAATGCTAGTAAGCGAGGGTTGGAGCACTATCTATAACTATAATTAGCACTACTCCAGTTTTAATTGCGTAGCGGAAATACAATTTTTTTGCAGCGTCGAATCAACAGTTTATAGGTACTTGTACATCGACTAAAATGGTGAGAATATTCCTAAAAATAAACTAGTTAGATAAAATATAATGAGTATCTTTATGGTGTCAGACAAGAACCAGTCATAATAATGAAGTACAAACATGTTTTTTAATGGTGTTAGGACTTCATCAATATAGGCGCATATTTAGAAGTCTCGTATCTATTCTAATGTGTTTTAAACTAGTTGTTATTTTAGACTGGCTGCTTTTTATTTGTCTATGTTTATAGTGTCTGTATGTTAGCTAGAATTTTCGAAAACTATCGAACCTATGACCCTGAACACACATGGCACGCGATCGCCTCGTTGCTGTGCCATTTAGATAATTAATCAATTTGTGCCAAACCAACCTTACATCGCAATTGAAGAAGTAGTCTTTGTAAGCTCGACATAGGTCACACCAGAAGACCTTCAGGTCACTTTGCATCTCACACATATATAGTTGAGAAATATTGGAAGGTATCTAACTCAATCCTTACTATCCTTACTAATATTATAAAAGCGAAAGTGAGTTTGTTTGTTTGTTACCTCTTCACGCTTTAATGGCTAAACCGATTTTTGGTACAGAGATAGTAGGGAACCAGGGTTCCCTACTATCTCTGTACCAAAAAATATTAGCCGTCTCCTGAGACGGACATAGGCTAATATTTTTTTGGAAAAAGTGAGATGTGAGGAAGAAAAGGGAAATCTTAGCGTTGCTATTACAAATCAATAAGGCGCAAGGGGTTACCCCGAATTTAACGCGAGCGAAGCCGCGGGCAAAAGCTAGTACCTCATATTATATTCGTGTCCCAGACTCATTTCAAGTCTCAAGTCCAAGATGTTAATAAAAATACGTTAAATTCACATTTTACGTGTGTCGTGGTATTAAAATTATAGTTAGGTTCCGTACGACTGATTCACTGAGTTAAGTGTAGTCATATCTCAGGCGAGTTCATCACATATGCATATTATGACATAACTGAGGGGTTTTATTGCCACACGGACAGACGCGAGACGTGGCTAAGGATTCGGGCGTCCGTTCATCTCGCGTACATCTGCAATATGCGCCTAAGCAAGTACTTTAATATAACCACCTTTATGACACTCCCGTACAGGAAAGTGTCGTTAATTTTGAATTTAAGTTGTGGAAATAAGAATGTTTTATTGTTGGCTTATATGATGGAGAACGTATTGACGTACGTATCCTTATTCGTTATTTGGAGGGTCGATTCACCTCCGATTTACCACCTATCAAGAGTAGCAAATGCTACGGGCCCGGCGCAGAATGGGGCCCCACGTGTCCAAATCAGCCCACTTCTTTTAAATGTAATTTTTTGAAGGAACTAACACACCACCTATCATTACAATAGATAACCGGCCAATGAATCGAAGGAAGTATCTAAAGCTACATAACACTACCTATAATTTTTTACTTAATTCTAAAAGTAAGCACACCGTACAATATTATTTTTAATGGAGGTCAAGTATGTATGGTTTGGGAATAAAAATCTACAACAAGCTGCCAAATTGTATTAAAAATATCCCATCCTTAAATATATTAACTCAACATTAATCAAAGAGTTTTTTTCTATAAACAAAACTTGTTAATCAATTAACGAATTTAATTAATCGGTAATCACCGAGCCATAGACAAAAAATAATATGATTATTAAAATATACAATTTTTTTTTTACTCTCTAATGCTTTTATTTATGTGAATTTGTAATTATGTATTTATTAACTATTTGATTATAGATTGTGTTAAACTTAGGTCATGGAAGTAGGTATTACTTGACTGTTAATGTAATTTATTAATTGAAAGTGACATACAAGTATTGTACACCCTTTGGGTACACCTATACTTTAATAATAATTGGAAGAAATTATTTAATTTTCACTTGTAAAGTCAAGCAATAAATGGCTTGATCTGGTCCCTCTCTGGTAGATCCAAGGGCCCCTCGATAGAATTTACTACGGGGCCCACGCTTACTTAATCCGGCACTGCAGATGATGGTTTAATTTCGTTGCAGTGTGCAACTTTGTAAATGTTAAAGTTCATAGTAAAAGTAATAAGAAAACTAACAACAAATATGACAATAGTAAAGCTTTCAAAATTTAAACTTGACTGAGTCTAATATAAGCAGATGTTGATAATAAAATAAATAAAAATCACATGACCTACTGGTTTTTTGCATGTTTAGAACTGCTAAATAATAATAACTGGTCGAGTTCCAAAATTTATACAGCAGAAAAACGTTAAAGGATGTCGTGGATTTGAATGTGCAGATACCAGATACGCATGTGTTATAAATATTTTTGGTTACTTTAAAAGTTTGTGCCTTTTTTATTATACGGAGCTTCAAACCGGTATGTACGCGATCCCCTCGCGTTATGCTACAAAGTTGTTGTTCCGATTGCGTAACTTTTTAATTTTTGCATTCACAAAAGAATTTTCCTGACAAAGAGAACCGATTAAAATTTTGACGCAATGAGCTGTTGGTTGGTCGTGGAACAAGAAATTAGCTGCCAATTGCATCGAACACACTATTATAAGTTGGGCCATTGTTTTACTGTTTTTAGAACTCGTTTGAAGTTATATTAACTTGAATACATTTACGGTACCGTTAGCTTGTTCAGGTGGCGGTGTGTTTGCGGTTAATTCTCATATTTATGAGATAACATAATCGTCAGGTAGCTGATCGCATCCGTGAATGCAGAAAGCATGATCGAGATTTTGATAACGGTACCTATTGTGGCGATCATTGTAATACAGTGAGAGTCCATTTTTTAAAAGATCGAAGATTTATTTCTTAAAGACAAAACAAATGAAAAGCCCATTTATTTGTAAAATTAAAACGCTATCGGAGGCACATCGGCCTCGCTGCTCTGTGTACGAAGGCGGACGCGGGACGGGCTCACAAACATATTAGTATACGTGGGTAATGCCTAGTCAAACGGTCCCAGGGGCGTGCGTGATTGTGCGGGTGTTTCCGGGATCTCCAGTGTCCACTACGCAGCGTCATCGCTGCATAACCATGGACACTATAAAAACTTCCATCATTTTATATTTATTTGTATTTGGACAGCTGTTTCTAGTTTACAATACATTTTCATCCGTTTAAGTATGAAAGTAAGTTTTATTTCTCGTTTTGTTTACGAGCTTAGTGCCACATAGAGGAAGTCGATGACCTTTGGTTTTTACACCGACGCTTAATAACTGGTAGGTTTTGTGCATAATAAAATATAACTATAATGACTACCTATAAGGATAAAATGGTCTAGCTGCGTTGACTGTGTTGGGAAACATAATAATTGTGGTGTTTTTATGTATTTCACTGTTTTATCAGTTTAGCTGTCCTAAAAGAAAAAAAACATGAAACTAGAAACATCACTAAAAGATCAATAAAAAGTTTATCAGAGCATGACAAATAAGTTCTTAGTAGAATTCTTATAATCGAAAATTGGAACTTTTAGTACACATTAGTCAAAAAAGAATTGGAAAAGTACCGCTGTTTATAAATTAAACAACTGCGTAGTTCTAACAATATAATGATTATTCGTAAGACATAAAAAGATGGCGTGTTCGTTTTGTTCGTTTTTTACGGAGAGTGAAGTGACGGCCGGCCGGTGTTGCCCGCCGTGAAGCGGTGTTGCTCGCCGTCAGATAGGGTTACCAGCGTCGCCCTAGTGTTGCGCGCGAACATCTTCCCGGGCCTTGAAAGTGTGGCTTTCAAAGTAATTTATTTGGTGCTATTAGCGCCGTTATTTACAGCGACATCCCTTGCGTCATCAGTGACCGGGAGTATGCACATTTTGTTTACTGCCCTCCGAAGTGTGCCCTTTGATGTTCCAACGTCGGCAACTCTGTTGACACCATCATTCCCAGGATATAAGTGGGTAACGCGGCCAAGTTTCCAGTGCAGTGGGGGAAGATTGTCTTCTTTGAGGATCACCAGATCGCCCACACGAAGCTCATATTGCCTTGTTTTCCACTTGACGCGTTCCTGAAGCTCGGCAACGTACTCCCGGCGCCATCTTTCCCAGAATTGTTGTCTTAATTGTTCAATTAACTCATATCTGTTTGGGTGCTTGCATGTAATGGGTAACGATGGTACTGAGGTGAGAGGCCGCCCAATAAGAAAGTGCCCTGGGGTTAACGGAGTGGGATCAGTTGGATCAGTTGAAAGAGGAGTAAGGGGACGAGAATTTAAAATGGCTTCGATTTGTGCGAATAAAGTCGCGAGCTCCTCGAATGTCAGGGAAGCATTCCCGGCTACACGCTTAAAATGGTGTTTCGCGGATTTAACGCCTGCTTCCCATATGCCTCCAAAATGAGGCGAGTATGCGGGGCTAAACACGAACTTAATGCCTTCATTATTGGCATAATTACTAACTGACTCACGACTGGACCTGAGTATTCCTCTTAACTCATTATTTGCGCCCCTGAAATTGGTACCATTATCGCAATATATAACATTAGGTTTACCTCTTCTAGACACAAACCGTCGCATAGATAAAATGAAAGCAGCAGTGCTCATATCGCTGACTAACTCTAAATGTATTGCTTTGGTCGAGAGGCATACAAACAAACATAGGTAGCATTTTGAAATACGATTACCTTTACCTTTACGGCTAGAGATCAAAAACGGGCCAGCAAAATCGACACCACACGAGTAGAAAGGAAACATGGAATAGCTTCTTTCGGCAGGTAAATTTCCCATTATGGGTTGTAATGTTTTCCCACGTAGGCGAGTACATACTACACACTGCTTTGTCGTGCTACGTGCTAAGTTTCTGCCACCTATAGGCCAAAATCGTTCTCGTATTGAAGCTAGAAGATGTTGTGGACCAGCGTGAAATAAGCGTTCATGTTCGCACCTTAATATTAATTTAGTTAAATGATGCTTTGCATCTAAAATAATGGGGTGTTTTTTATCATAAGCGAAATCGGAGTTTTGAATTCGACCCCCAACTCTTAATATGCCATCTGAATCAATAAATGGATTCAGAGGCAATAACTTAGACTTACGATTAAGAGTTTTATTATTTCTAATTAATTCAATTTCCTCTGCATAGCTTTCTAACTGACTTAATCTAACTAACAATAGCAGAGATTCATCTAAGTCCTTAATATCTAATGGTCCCTTGATTTTAGCATCTTTATTTTTACAATAATTTAGGAAACGTTTTACATAAGCATAAATTCTTTTTAACCTATTTAAATTAGAATATTTCTCAAAATTGATTATTTTGCTTGTAACAACAATATGACATTCAACGGTATTTGAGTTTTTAACTTCGGGTAAAGTGTTAGGGATTTGTGTGTGGTTGTGTGTAGGCCAACAAGTTGGGTCATTAGCGAGGAACGAAGGCCCTTCCCACCAGAGGAGAGAGGACTGCAACTGCTTAGGAGTCACACCTCTAGACGCAATATCTGCAGGATTTTGATCTGTGGGAACATAACAGAAGGTGAATCCAATTGCAAGTTGATTGATTTCGTTTACTCGGTTACACACAAATATTTTAAGATCCCTGGGTGGGGTTTTCACCCATCCTAACACAACTTGTGAATCAGACCAAATAAATTTATGATTTATAATACAATTTAATGACTCTAATACCTTTGAACATAAACGTGCACCTAATAAGAAGCCACATAACTCTAATCGGGGAATAGTAGTTGGGTTCATCGGAGCAACTCGTGCCTTAGCACACAGCAACCTGACTTTAACCTCCTGATTATGATTTACAGAACGCAGGTAAATACAGGCTGCATAGGCCCTTTGAGAGGCATCTACAAAACAATGTAATTCTATATTAATAGGCGTATCACACAGAACTCGCCTTGGAATACTAATTTTATTTAAATTTGAAAATTCTTTTAATAAGTCGGCCCAGTTTTTACAAAACTCAGCTGGTACTGGATCATCCCAGTCCAGCTTGGAGGACCATAATTGTTGGAGTAAAATTTTAGCTACTATGATGCAAGGACACAATAATCCTAAGGGATCGAATACCTTAGAAGTAGTAGAAATTATTGACCTTTTTGTAATATGAGTGGAAGGCTCTAAGTCTGTAGAGAATTGCAGTGTATCAGCCTTGGGACACCAGTTAAGACCTAATATACTAGATTCTTTGTTAAAATCAATGGGATTTGAAAAACCACATTCATCATCAAATAATTGAGGACAATTTGTGCGAAATTTCCTAAGAGGTAAGCATGCAGAATTAAGTATTTTAACAACTTTGTGATAGATATGTTTTAGCCCTTCTATAGATTCTGATCCTGTATTCAGGTCATCAGCGTAAAAATCGTTTCGTATTACACGAGCTATAGACTCATCCTCACACTCATTTGCTAATTGCAAAAGGCATCGAGTGCTTAAAAATGGTGCCGAGGCAGTACCATAAGTAACTGTATTGAGTTGTAACACATCTATCGGCTGGGAATTTTCATCACGCCACAGAATAAGCTGCAGATGGCGCTGCTGTTGCTTGACTTCAATTTGCCGGAACATTTTTTCTATGTCGGCTGTGAGAATGAATTTATGCTTGCGAAATCGCAATAAAATAGATATCAAATCACTCTGCACTACTGGGCCAACCATTTGAATTTGATTTAGTGATTTACCAGTGCTTGTTTTAGAAGAGGCATTGAATACTACGCGGAGCTTTGTAGTTTCGCTCTTTTCACGAATAACTGCGTGATGGGGCATATAGTACCCAAACACTGGTTTCGAAATTTTAGTTAAGTGCCCTAGACTTGCATACTCATCTATGAACGCCTTGTAGTTTACCTTTAAATCAGGATTTTTTATGAATTTTCTTTCTAAGCTCTCAAAACATTTTTTAGCTATATAGTAAGAGTCCCCAAGAGCCTTTTCAGGCGACTCTTTCATGGGCATTAACACAGAAAATCTACCATTTGATAAGCGAGACACATTTTGTTTAAAATTATCCTCACAGAGTTGCTCTTCAATGGAATATGTTTTTGTGGCCGGTAAGTCATCAATTTTCTTGAGTAAAATTACAATAAACCTTTGTAATGGACTGACTACCGTGTATGGGGCCACTTATGAGCCATCCAAGCATAGACTCCTGTAAAGCCAGTTTGCTATTACCTAACTTGATTAAATTAGAGCCAACTATCTCCCAATACACATCTACTCCTAAGAGGATGTCGACCTCAGCCGGGGAAAAATAGTCAGGATCAGCTAGAATAATATTTCCTGGTAACTTTATATGGTCTGTATTAATAATAGAATTTGGTAAGATTCCTGTTATAGTAGGTACTACAAGACACTTAACATTTAATTCAAACGGCATACATCTAGATTTAATTTTAACATAACAACTTTCAGTAATGTTACATGTAGCGTTATTGATCCCACAAATGCTCACTGAACCACCGGGGTTGATTGCTAGCCCTATCTTCCTTTTTAATTTATCTGTAATGAACGATGATTGACTACCTGTATCCAGCAGCGCACGGGCTGTATATTTTTTATTATTTATTATAATTTGGACTAGGGCCGTACTCAACAAAACCTGGTCATTAGATGCCACTGACAGTGACACAGGTAGTGAGGAAGATGTGGAGGGTTGTTCAGCTTCAGCAGTAGCTGTAGGGTTGCTTTTAGTTATATGAACTAATGTGTTGTGTTTCCTTTTGCACTGGCGGCAAACAGCCTTCAGCTGACATTGGAAAGCATTGTGACCACTGTGAAAGCAATTCTTACATAACTTAAACTTGTTCACTTCATGTAGTCGCTCATCTACATTCATATTTTTAAACTTTAAACATTCATGCAAACGATGATTTTCATCGCATAAAACACAACTATTTTTTTTATTTTCTTTTTTATCAACTGATACTATCAGGCTTTTGGATTGGTTATTTACCCTGGGCCTATTATCCACCTGTTTGTCAGGACGACTGCTATTAAAATAGGCTGTCTCAAGTATGTTAGCACGACTGCGCAGGAACAAATAAAATTCACTAAGTGAAGGTAAATCTGCAAGATTGCACTTGTATTCTTCCCATTTTCTACTCGTGTGAATGTCTAATTTAGCTGACACCATATATATAATAAGAACATCCCACATGTTAGTAGGCTGGCCAAGAGTATCAAGAGCCCGCAAATGTTTTGATACATGGTCAACCACAAACCGCAATGATTTATAAGATTCCCTTAGAATGGACTCAATACTAAACAACGCTTTTAAGTGATTATTTATTAATAGGTTTTTGTTATCAAACCTTTGGCATAACAGGTTCCATGCAACTTTATAATTTTTTGAACTAAATTCTATTGATTTAATAACTACCGCTGCACTTCCTTCAAGTGAAGATCTTAGATAGTGGAATTTATTAATTGGTGCTATACTTTCATTGCTGTCAATCACTGAATAAAATGTATCTTTAAATTCTAACCAGGTAAGGTAATTCCCATCAAATGTAGGAAGTTTAATTGTGGGTAATTTTAAATTATTAAATGAACAGGAGCTAGTTGATGCATGGTCACTATTTTCTCTATCACAATTTTGATTCTCTTCCTTCCTTAAGGGGGAATTAGCTAAGGTATCTTGGCTCCTTGCTATTAAATTAATAAACTGGTTTTCTAGACAATCTCTTTCTTTAACTTGCTCTGCAATATCAGAATGCAATAAATCTATTTTTCCTTGTATGACCTCAAACTCTTCCATAAGCGACTGAATTTTATCTAATTTTTGGGTTAATTCTCTATATTGAATAGAAGTTATTTCTTTTTGTCCAATTAAATTATTTAGATACTCTGTATATCTAGTAACGCGACCCTTGATAATGCCACGCTCCTTGACTAACTTAGTTATTTCTACCTTGAGCTCTGCTTCACTCATGTTTACAGATTATAAATTATAGTACCAATAACACAGGTGAACAATCAACGAAGTTATAAATGTGCACCCAAACCCTTTTAGAGGAGTTGAGAAGCTCAGGTCCAGTCGCTTATGCTGGTGCTAGCGCGACGCGATGCTCAGGGCAGCTCGCGCCGAGCAGACAGCTTTGGCCAGCAACGCACGCGCACGTGGCGGCGCACGCGGTGGAACCCGGCGGGGGCAGCGATGCCGAGACCGATGCGCTCCTTTTCACGGAGCTACGCTGGAATAGTCGGCATATGGTATTGAAATATTAGGTAGCTACTAACGTTGTCCACGTGATACCAGGTAGGTATTAGATAGGTTTTGGGCACCCTGCGTGCTAAATCAGAAGAACTTAAACGTGCTGGGTAGGCTAGGTGATCGTTAGCTGCTATTAAGCTTTAACAGAATAATTTAGCAGAATAGGTGAAATGCGAGCTTTGTATAGCTTAGGCGCGTGCACGTATTTTATAGATAGATAATTAAATCTAACGCTGCACATGCATATATTTAGCGTAACACCATTGAAAGCTAGCTTAGATGTAAAAATAAACCCAACACTCGAGGAACAAGTCGGCCATTCACACAAAGCGAGAACAAAGGATCGAGATTTCGAGAATTGGCTAGGTAATACCTAGCCTAGGTATGAAGAGGTGAGGCATAGGGCTTACTCTCCTTGGGCTAGACCTCCGGTTCAGGTTCACGATGTCCCCCAAAGGCTCCCGAAGCAGTAAGATGCAGCAATATCAGTTCCTTTTCTTCCTCCACGTGGCTCGCTGCGTAGCGGAACGGCGGGCTCATTTGCTCGTGCGACGCCCGCAAATTCGAACAAACTTTTTCTTGGTCGATGGATATATTGAAGATTGCAGTCCTGTCAAGGGTCGCCACTTTGTTTATAAATTAAACAACTGCGTAGTTCTAACAATATAATGATTATTCGTAAGACATAAAAAGATGGCGTGTTCGTTTTGTTCGTTTTTTACGGAGAGTGAAGTGACGGCCGGCCGGTGTTGCCCGCCGTGAAGCGGTGTTGCTCGCCGTCAGATAGGGTTACCAGCGTCGCCCTAGTGTTGCGCGCGAACAACCGCTCTCGAGTACATAAGTTGCGTAGTTATCCAAAGCAGAGTTACCTTACATGGCAGCTAGTATCTTAAATACCTACTTTGTTTTTCTTGGATGACACCATGGAAACATATCAAGAAACCAGATTAACTGCTTCGAATAAACTTGTACCAACTAAATAAAGTAAAACTTTTAGTGATGTGGAAAGCTTCCTAGGGATGCGCCTCTAACGGCTTATAGATTTCAACTTGGTCAAATTCTAGCTAAGTAGGTAATCGACAAAAGTGGTTCTATATGCGAATCAATGAATGGCGGTAACTGCGAACGGACATAAAAATGCACGTGTTTACCGACCCCGCAGGCCAATATCCGACAGACTGATTGCTTCTTTACTGTTACACGATAAAATTTTTATTAGATGCTCATAAAATGTACTCTGACGACTCGCGAGACCCAGTAGCCAATATATTTGAAACTACCCTGTAACCGACCTTTATAAAACTTAAGACTTTAAATATGTGTGCTTCGAACAACCGTAACGTTTCCCAGTTTCTATTATCGACGTCAATTTAAAAACGTCCTGTATAAAGAAAACTATGAACGAGAACTACAATTTCAAAACAGCTTGTGACTAGTGAAAAACTAGACAACAGAAAATTATTTTTCAGCGCAATCTTTCTCTAATTCAGTTCTATTTGAATTCGTTATATTAAACAAGTTCCTAAAAATACAAAAAATATCACAGCCGGTTGGACGGCCCGCCGAACCGTTCAAATCGTTTAGTAAACACCGAATAGGTCGTGTACAAGTGTGGTACAACGATTTTAATCGAATGGAAACGGAACAAAGTGAAAATGTACACCTCAATTATTCCAACAGTCGCCGGTGGACAAATATTCATAGGACCACGTGGCCACGGGTAACGTGCACAATGCGAACAAGGTTTTGATACAATTGTTAATCACCATGTAAAATTGTTTGCGTTTATATCTATCTACTGTCACTTTTGTTTTGTACTGGCTGTGTGCATGCGTTGCAATGCATTTTTGTACCTACCTACCCTAGTTACCGTAACTACACGCTTTTTTTTCATAAGAAAAAGAATTACCGAAATCGGTTCAGCGGTTCTCGAAATTTGCGCTTAGCAACAAATTCAGAGATTAATTTTTATATTATAGATGTAGTAGTTTCACTACTTAAAAATCTTGGATTTTGTGATGTTGGAGTTTTGCTACAACTTTGTAGGCAGCTGGTAGGCAGTGTTAAATCCCCAAAATTTTAAGTGTTATAGATGGTGGGTTCGAATCCAGGCATGCAGTTTACTTTATGAAACTAATTTATTTTTTATTTAATAATAATATTTTTTATATTATTTTTAATTTTTAATATCAATTATATTATTTATAAATAATAATTATTTCATTTTATCATCACTCCTCTCAAAAAGAAGTCTCCTTACGATGTTTTCCAAAACATCTTAGAACCAAACATTTGTCTTGGGGGTCGGTCGATGATCATATTCGTGGAACGATTAGTACAGCGCGAAATAATAGCTACAAACCTTTAGTGACACCGCAAATAGGTACTTTTAACATACCACAAAACAGCACCATCTATGACACTAATGAAGATCAAACATAAAACTGAATAACTTTAAGACTAAATTATTATAGAAAAACCAGACAACAGTAGTAAGTGTCAGACACTAGACATAACAACCGCCTGTTCTTTTTCTATGGGGTTGGAGCATTTTATACCCTGTTCTTTATACAAGCCCTTCTCAAAATTGTGTTTTTAATTCTGACAAATGCGTTCATTTACATTAGTCTTTTTAGGGTTCCGTACCGCAAAAGAAAAAAACGGAACCGTTATTGAACTTAAAAGCATATACTCAAGTCTGTGGTCCCTTTTTTTTTGCGGATTGGAAATTTTCAAATAACTTCCCCCGCTCTGGGCGGAGCGTGGGGTAGCGTCAGACTTGTACTGACTAAAACCCACCCCTGTTCCTTTTTTTGCCCTAAGTATACGTTCCGGGGCCGCGGGATCTCTTTCGAAAAACCCGCAACCCTGGAAGTCTGTTGTCCCTTGGAGCTGTGAAAAAATCAACATTCTAAGTCTCCGCAGTCAAAAGATATGGCCGTTATGTCGTCCAAATGTATTCTATTAACTTTACTATGAGTTATTACCTTAATAGACAGCCAATTTATCAAGGTATCGAGTGATCTTCATAAAAGATTGCGTTCTTCAATGACAAACTGCCATAAAGTCGGTACTCTATTAAAGAATTCACTTACACGCGATCATATCATAGTACAGTTGGTTGTATAAAAGAATACATAGCCTTATTAGGTGCCATTGTAACTTTACAGCGAGGAACGTTCGCAATTAAATTAGACGGCTGTTGAAATTGAAAAAGTTAATGGATTTCTAAAAGAATTTTTTTATACTGCCGTCATCCCGCGGAGCTAGGAATTGGCGGCATTTTATTTATTTTTAAGTGTTCTTAATATCGTGGTTTTTGTAATGTTACAAAAAGTTACATTACAAGAGGTTTTATAAGTAGTGTAATGTACCAAATCATTCGTATTGTCCTCACTTGTAAGTTTTACTAAGTTAAGGAGTAAAGTTTTGTAAGTACTTTGATTTTGTAATACTCGCACTTCTAAGCATCAAAATACAAGCGCTGCTTAATTTGTGGCTTATCGAAAATGTTGATTCATTTTGTTTCTCTGCATTAATAAACTTGTAATTACTAGCTTATGCCCGCGGTTTTGCTCGCGTTAAATTCGGGGTAACACAGTTCCTCTTTCCTGATTTGCAGGTACCTACCAAACTATCTGTACTTTTTGCCAAATAATAATATGTAATAACAAAGTTAAGTATTCCCTTTTTTTAGCCTATATCCGTCTCCAGGGTCTCAACTATCTCTATACCAATTCATCAAAATCGGTTTAGCCATTAAGGCGTGAAGACGTAACAAAGAAATAAACAAACTCACTTTCGCTTTTATAATATTTGTAAGGATACTTATTACATTTTAGTCAAGTACCTACTTGCATACAATCTAATGTCGGATGTACTATCGTCATAAGTGGAATCAACTTATTTTCTAAAACTAAATCCCGTGCACACGCTGACCAGAGGCCCAAACACGAGTTCGCGGTGTTAACGTAACGAAATACGTTGATATATGAATTGAATTGAACACCAAAGATATAAATTTCAGAAAATACTTATTATATGTAAAGCGGGTATTTTTTTGTGTTTAAAAATGTATGTGCCTCCACGAACTCGTGCTAGTTCCTCAGATCCGTTATATGGTTAGTCTTACTATAAAAAATACTGTATTTGTTTTTATTGAAAGTCATTTACAAGAACAAGAGATACAGTAAAATCTAAGTTGGTAGGTTGGTAAGTGTCAAGAAGCGCGCTGCAAGCGATAATAGTCCTTACACTAGTCAGATTAATGTTTTGTACCATGAAAATAAATTATTTTAATTATATTCATTAATTATAATTCCCCTTCGTGTAGTCTTAATTAAATTAGTTAGCCTAACTACAGACATAGCTGCTACAGCCTAAACCCAACTAAAACTTGAGTGTGCTAATTTGTTTTAGTGCACTAGTCCTTTTATAAATACTTTCGGCGGTTCTATTGTATCAAGATCGGACCTACGCTACGTTACCATTCACTTATTCATAATACCTATCAGTAAACGAGTTACTCCTTGCTGTTCTGATACTGACATTTATTACCGCGTGGGACGTTAAGAATCGCGTATTTTTCGACCGTACCCATACTTCCAAATTTTTTTGGAACCTGATAATGCTAATTAAATATAAGTAGACCGTTATTAACCTGTCTATTATTGCTCAAATCTCATAAAAGAACTCAATAAAACGCAAAGCTTTGGTCCGTGGCGTTTGGCCTCAGTTCGAGTCTTTCGCAATAAAATACAAATACAGTCGATTGAAATGCAGGACGAACCGGGCTGTTTACTCCATGCTGAAGCCGACTTGCTGTCGTCCAAGGCAACGATAACTAAGATTGCTTTTTTCAGTTTCAATCGCTTGTAAATTGTTATAGTGCAAATTAAAAGTTCCATTAACTTAGACGTTTTCATGGAAATAGCTGTCGATTGATATGGATTTATTTTTTGTTAAGCAACTTTCATTGTTTTATTTTAGTTACGTAAACGTCACTGCTTAATTGAGTTTTGTGTTATTTTTGTAACCACGCGTTTGTTTCGTTTTGACTCGTTATTTACACAGAGAAAAAAAATACTACAACTCGGATAGAAATAATCGTTTTATGATGCCCGCACGCTCTACTTCTAACAGCATTTAACAACCGAATGTGAAGTTGAACATGATTGAGTAATATTTAGATGAAAACCTTCACGCTTATCAATTACCCCTTAATTAAGTCCGAAGAGGTATTAATGCGATAACAGTTAATTAATAAGCGATCAAGCACAATTGAGCCAATAATAAACCTGTATTCCATTCAGTGGTAATCCGGCAGAATGGCGATTAACATGGGGCTCACGCTGTGTAAGGTCACATTATTGTAATCTTCTATTTAATTCGTCACCCACTTCAATTAGATACTCTTAGAAAATACTAACCCTCTCAGTAGTCTATGGTATTGTTTAACATTTAAACAGTTTTGTCATCGTGTCGGGATAATATTCGGAAATTGCTCTGTATTATTTTTGTACAAATTGCTTTTTTTCAGTTCTCCACCTGTGCCTTTTCATAACGGTACATTGTTTCGCATCTCAGGAACAAATGAGCCATGAAAATATTAATGAAATTTTGGATAAACTAATAACACAGACCAATCAAGTAAACGAAACTGGACCCACAGCAGATATAAAAGATTTAACTTCAATTGATGAAACTCAACCAGACTCTCCAAGCAATGATTCAAATATATATTACTTTAAGACGCTAATGGCCCCAAATATCAATTTTAAAACTAGCAATGAAGTTGTACATGGAACACGACATTCAAATAAAACTGTACAAAGTCTTGAAGTTTCCTATGATGATCACAATCCAACTTCAGAAGACAAACCAGACGCAAGTAAGATAACTAGAAAAATATTTCATGAAGGAACTAACAAAAAAGAATTTATACCTAGAATCCTACATGGAGGACATGTAACTATAAATTCAGAATTTAAGTCAGGGAAGGCAGACAGTAACGAAAATAATTACTCATTAGAAGATTTGATTAAAAAAGAAATAGTTGCAGAGTTAAGTAAGACCAATGAAAAAAAACAGATATCATTTACACAAAGCGCCGGTCATCATAAACAACATTTAAGCTCATTGCATGAATATCCCGAGATTATTATTGATCATATAACTTACGACAATGATGAAAGCGATAACAGCAAGCTGTTTAAAACAAAATCTACCCACGATACTCCACATGTGGGAAATACAGTGAAAGAAGAAATAAATAAAAAAGAGTCAACAGTGCAACCTCGGAAAATTCGTTATAACATACCAGAAGAAGATATTGATGTAGCAAGCCACGATCAGGATAGGCCAGAACACATTGAGACACGAAATTACTTGACCCCCGAAATGAAAGGCTTAATCGATGCAGTCATACAAAAGAAAGTGCTGCATGATGCTATTTTAAAACAAACTAAAGAAAGTGAATCTCGAAAACAAAACATGCTATTAGAGAAAATTTTACAAAGACTTCCTGAAAAAAAACCAATAACTAATAATGTTCAATCTAGTTACTCTGTCCGCCATGAACGTATTGAACCGGTGGACTTGGAGACATTATCACAAATACGTTCCTTCGAGACTCTACGTAGGAATGGCGGCAACCATCTCAGGAACTCATATTTGAACGTGCCGTATGTCCCTAGTAAATGGGAGATCCACAACCGTTTTCTGAGGGGATTGATGCGTCTGTATAGACCCGATGTCCTAAAACACACTCGTCTTATAGCTGGCTTGATTGACAGAATCGTGCCAAACGTCGATTATCCTGTATATTACGATATGTTTAAAAAATAAAACGGTTTATAAGTATTCGCGTTTGTAATAATAATTTCAGTACCTAGATTTTGGTTGTTCATAATCAGTCACCGGCAGCTAGTTAGCGAAGTTGCGACTCGGAAACACAAAGAAGCTATCCGCAATTCGCAGTCTAACTAGTGAGCAGCGTGCAAACACGATCAAACCGAAGTCCAAACTGCGCTCAAAGATCTAGTTAGCTGCGGGGATGACTCCACTGTTCATTGCCATGTTTGCTATTTGCTGACGTGGTTAAGAACAGTATATCTGCCAAAGTGCCAATGAGTTCACAACACAACGGTGCACAAGGAGGTGTAAATCTGTTTTGTATTGTGTAGGTTTATCCTGTTGCGAATTAATTAACACCAACTCTTGGAGGATTTCGCGGGTGTTTTAGTAAGTGGTCTACATCTGTTTATCCTGCCTCAAATACCTACTGTTTAACTAGAAAGTGTTTAATTAAATGTTTCTGTTGTTTAAAAAGTATCGAATGTCTCGAACCGAATCCATACTAATATTATAAAAGCGAAAGTGAATTGAAAATTTATTTGTTACGTCTTCACGCCTAAATAGCTAAACCAATTTTGATGAATTTTGGTACAGCGATAGTTGAGACCTTGGAGAATATTTTTTTTAAAGTGAGGATGAAATAGGGAAGAAAAGGGAAAACTTAGCTTTGCTAATACAATAAATAAGGTGCAAATCAGGAAATGGGATCTGTGGTACCCCGAGTTTTACGCGAGCGAAGCCGCGGGCAAAAGCTATTCATAAATAATATCATATTACGGCAGATACTTCGATATTTTTAACGCACACGTCAATACTACTCAATCAAGTCAAGCGTATCACGATTCACGAAGGTAGTTTAATTGATGAGCCAGTTTTTTGCCCGCACGTGTATCGTTCCCGCGGATGCAAGGGGACGAGGTGCATTAATTTTTCACTGTTGGCTGTTAGCGGCACATTATAACAAGACAACTTCACACTCGGCGAGGGGGTGGGGTAATCCTTGAACGTATTTTCACGGCGCGTGTTAATCTCCGAGAGGAGCTTTCAATAGCGTTTCGCATATAGAAAAGTTTGTGCGAAAATGTTTTCAACTCCTCACCGGCGCTTCGAGTGAAGTTGTATGTTAATGTGTTTCCCCTTTGTATCAGAACTGTCTGCTTGTTAAACATTATCAACCTTTGTGTTTAATATTCTATCTAGGTTCTAGAAAGGTAATGCGATTTATTTGTGTTTATGGACAGTTCAGGTCAGAATGTTTGAACAAAAGCAGCAATACATGGGGCCTACGTCGTGTTCTCTTTTTATCTGGAGGCCAATAATGTTTTAGTCACTTTTAGTAAGCTATTATTTATTAAAAACTAATATTATAAAGCTGAAGAGTTTGTTTGTTTGAACGCGCTAATCTCAGGAAGTACTGGTTCGAATTAAAAAAATCGTTTAGTGTTGGATAGTCCATTTCTTGAGGAAGGCTATATAACATCACGCTACGACCAACAGGTGCTGAGCAGCGTGGGTGAAACCGCGTGGAACAGCTAGTCAATAATACAGCTAAAGGAAAGTTGACATATTGAGTACTAGAGATTAGCGCGTTCAAACAAACAAACAAACAAACAAACAAACTCTTCAGCTTTATAATATTAGTATAGATGATTCAAGATTCAAGATTTATTTATTTGCAAAAACATGAGTAGATGTACATGGTATGATGCTTATTATGGGTATTACAAAGAATATTCAGGATCAACATGTTTGACCATGGCTGGTGCACAAATTATGTCGTTAGACAGTCACATTTCAAAATATGCTTTTCAAAGTTGCTCTAATATGGACTCCAATATTAGAGCAACTTTTCATTGAAAAAAATCTGTAGATAATGATGGTAGGACTAACAAGTTACTGCTAACTGGAAGGAAGGCTATAGGCTATATAACATCACGCTACGACCAACAGGTGCTGAGCAGCGTGGGTGAAACCGGGAGGAACAGCTAGTTAAAAATAGTCATACTGTTAGTGGTTTTGTATAGGCAAATGTCGCATATATAAAAAAAACATTAGTATAATTTTATATTATTTTAAAAGTTGACTAATTCCCTTTCTACAGGCAGTCGGTCCACAAACGCAACACTGCAGTACTGCTAGTTCATATGACGCAATACGTTCAACTTGGTTGTTTATGTTGTTTAAACTGTTTTGATTCAACATGAAAAATATAGCGTAGTCACAAACGCGCCACCAGGTTTTCCATTAGACCGCCGAGTTAGTCTTATAATAAACTGCAATAATCCCGGCCAGAACAAAGTAAATATTTCCCCGTGTGTTCAGCTTTTAAGAAACTTATACAAATCCAATTTATTTTCCATTTCCTCACTTCATGAAAACTTAAATATGCTCGCAAGGTAAACCACTTTGAAAGCAATCCTTTGATCGAGCTTATCTCTTTATGCAAAACTCTATCAAAATTTGATGCCTAATACTAAACTTTACTTCTTTACGATACTCGGGAAAGTTGTTTAGTATAAGTTTCAAAACAACTTTTAATTTTCAATGTTAAGCGACTTTGAATCGCTTAGGCTCAGCACTATCGAATTTTATGTTAACGTAATAGCAACAAGACCTACCTTAATAATTTTTAACCCGCCATTAATTAAAATTCTAAACCGTAACTTTTATCAAACTACACAACAAGTCTAAGATAAGGCAAATTGTTCTGCTTATCTTTTCCATAAGAAATGCTAAAATAGAGTTCGGTACAGGCGGGTTTAATAAGAATTCAAACGACAGAGCAGGTTACAGAGGCGCTCTGCTTAATCCGGATAAGCGAACTGAATCGAGAAGGCATCATTTCATTACCCACTATCGCATCCGTTCAAACAAAAAGCACCTTCTGTATGCAGTGGGTACGAACCAGCACTTGTTTTACGTATCTACCTTCTTTTGTCCGATACACCCTGTTGTTCTTCAACGAACAGACAAAAATGTAGTGGCAAGTAAATAAAGTAGGCATCAAAATAGATTTGCCAACTTCATCTCGCATTTATTACGTGACCTTTATGGTGTTCACATTTATTTTTTTCTAAGTTTATTTTTTGTGATTAGACATTAAACATATCTTATAGCTTTTTCGATGAAAATGCTTTATTATTTCAGTATTGTTAAAGTATCTATTCATTTAAGACTGTTAAAAAATAAAATAAGTCACCCTTTAAGAGTTAATAAAAAGATACCTCTCTTCAGGGAGATTTATCGTGAAGTAATGTGTACCTATGTGTTTGAATACTGTGGACTACCGAGGCAGAGCCCAATAGTCACCGATTCCCAAGAGTCTATTCTAAACCGAGCGTGGTATATTGATTTTAATTTAACCTAAAACTGTATTTGGTTTAGCTAATTAATGGGCCAATCAAGAATAGTAAATGGACCGCCTACAACAGTAGTTTAAACTATTTCCATAGACTCTAGAGTCCCTGAGGTGTTAAGGATTTAAAAAGATCATTATGCCAACTAAAATAATCTGCTGATTGTTGTAGTTTTTTTTATTAAACTCACAAAAGATTTTGTTGATAGATAAATTTCTTGTTTTTTTTTAGTGTCAGCTTTTGCTTTGCCCAAGAACTTATCTTGTATAGTGGGGTCAGTTTCAATAATAGAAACGGAGGGAAACAATGTAACCTCATCAGGACATAGTGCGATCCGCATAATATTCGTACCTAAAGTGTCTGGGGGTGCAGGTAAACCTCTACCCTCAGTGTTTGTACACGAGGCGATATTTTCGCAAAAAGACGGCAGTACGTAGCATTATTCTTAGTGTTTCAGTGGCTGCAATTTTTGAAAATGTTTCTTGTGTTAAAATACCAAATCGCTTACGGGGCATTACAAAAAAGTGGGCATTTTAATAGTTTACTAGGTAAACTCAGTAAAAAATTGACTCGCAACTTAAAATATTCGTATGGAAAACTAAAATGGGGGGACGCTTAGCTTAATAATGAATTTCCTTGGGCAAACAAAAACAATGAAAAGGTACCTTAGGAACATAACACCTTCATTCAGAAAGGCGCGACAATACACTTGATGCAAAATTTTTCATTCACAACAGACGTCCTCGACGTTTGCGAGGTGGCACTCGAAAGTTTATGGATAGTGCATGAGACACGAATTAACTTGAAAAGTAGTTCGACATACCGTCATACAGTCACACACAGTCGCGCCGAGCGGAATCACAAAGAGCAGAACATTAACGCGAGCTAGTTACTTATCTGAAAAGCTATTCCAAAGTTTTCAACACTTTTGTACTCGTATGTATTTTCAAACAAGTTTATAATTTCGCGCGACAGTTTTTTTGTATTATTAATTTTTTGCTGCTCGTACATTGAAGTTGTATTAGTTGATACTGTTTTGTTGTTGATTCAGAAAGCTAGAAAGGAGGAAAATAATGATGGAAGATATCTAGGTTTTATTTCAGTTCAAAAATGAAAGATGCTTAAATTTTTCATTCTATTTCATCACAAAATAAAAGTATATATAAACCGTGCTCCACAAAGAAAAACCTACCATACATGTTCCGTGAAATTACTTAACAGAATCGTTGAACTGTGAAGTGACATGTGACAACTAGGGTCGCTGGTTGATGACTAGCCAATTACGTCATATCCGCTATTTACAGGGTATCACTTAGTGCGTCGTGGGGTGGCTTTTGCGGATGATTGCGGTTCGCGTGCGATTCTCGTGCGTGTCGCCTACGACGACGCTTTGTCAACACAGTGGCGATTTACGTTATAAGTGGAAATATTCTACGAAACTTTGTTCAAGTTTGGAGTACATTTAAGATCAAAGAAACGTCTTAAAAAACCGTATAAATACACTTTTCAGTTTTTATTTTACCCTAGAAGTTACCTAAGACACAACGGTTAAATATCAAAAATGCAAAAAAGTGCAAAAATCTAGTAAGTTACGCTAGCTAGCTATGAGCATGAAACGAGGAAACGTGTTCAGAGACTTTATTTTTTTCAAGAGGGCATACACTTAGGTACCGTAGGTGAACGCGGGTTACGCTTGTTTTACAACACTTTAAAACAAGGCACTAACGTCTTGTAGACGCTACGCGCAAACCGACGAAAGAAAAAGAATGCATACCAGTTTATGTTGGCGGTCTCCCGGACTATTTTCAACCGAAATAATTAAAAGTTTTTACGATCGCCTCTCTAGTATCGTGTAAAGGATCCTACGACGCGCGTGGTCACTGTGTGAATACGAACTTAGCACTAAACTCGGGTTATTGAGGGCGTCTCAAAACTCAAACGATTGTTCTACAACCGGCTGTAAACCGATATGCACACATTAAAAAGAATATACCAACATTTTTATGTATTCGTGTTCTAGTACACAAAACCGTAGAGGTATTTAACACACGAGGAAATGTTACTGGAAAAAACAGAAAAGTGCATAATATGGAAGTAAATTGGTATCGATTAAAACAACGGCCACGGGCGCATCGTTATTTAAAAATACCGTAAGTGTGGTCCCATGCAAATGCCAGTCGATCAATTTTTAATAGTTCGCGTAAATATGCATAGAGAGGCAATTTACGTTTGTGAGCATGAGTTGATATCAATTTCGGAGATGGTTTTTGCAAAAGAGCTGTTTCAACAAGGTTAATAGCGTGTTATTTCATCGCCAGTACAGCCAGTGATGGCACCGCTTAGTGAAAGGACTCGGATTCATAATAGAGATATTAAAATGCGCTTTTCATTCGTTTTTTCTGAAAAAAAAAACAACTGTTTGTGGTGAAAATATTGTGTGCACGGTTCATGTTTAAGGCTTTAATCGTTTGGTGTATTTTGTAGACTTGCTAGCATTATTATTAAATACGAGTTTTAGATGACGTGGTTTTCTATCATAATTGTTTTTAGTAGCTATAAACACAATAACTTCAATGTTTTAGTAGATTTGGATGTTGTTAATGTATCTAGAAACAACTTACCTCAAAAAGTATACAACATTAAATTTGGTACTTAGAAAAGAGTTTAAAATTATGTTTTTTTTTAATGTTTAACAATAACTGTGTCAAAGAAAATTCCCGGCATATAGATCTTGGATTCTGCACTGTTTTTTTTTTTCAAAAATACACTATGGTTTGTCATGTTTGTTTGTCATGACGAACTAGCTAACCTAAAGAGAAATTCAGAAAACAGATTTAGCGAGTGCCATAATATCTGGGCAGCAATGTCGTCTTAGCTTTTCCTCTGAAAGTTTCCTGTGATATTCGGGTCACAATAAAAACTGTTCCCAACTTGCGCACACGTGTAGTCTCATAAGACACTCGGTGCACCCGCACTGATACGTCTCATACTTTACGACGCTCAGTGACGTGCTCGCGCGCTTTCCATATAATTTTCCTTGCCGCTTTACAGCGTCGTTTTCGCCCATCGTAAAGACTTTTAATTATATCTGACGAGGCAAAATTTGACCCGCCGTTTAAACCTTATGCATTCTTTGCACTTGCCGTTTTAAGGAGACCATTTCAACTTAATGGTTTACGTTTAAATAGCTTTACTTCACATTTCTTATATCTTTTCCTCTCTGACTCCGACTACTAAAACATCCAGCATTCTATGAATAAGTGCAAACATTTAAAATGTATTCTAACTTTAATGTTGGTGCTCTGCGGACGACAGAAATCGACGTTGTTCCTGGTTCAAAATAAGCTGATTAAAAAGTTGGAAGTGATATCACAATGAACTCCCAAAAGTTCATTTAGATATCATGATAAGTCAAGGTTTTGTTCAAATTGAACTCCGAATTTAATGTGCATCTTTTGTTTGTAAACAGTGTTAAAGTAAACCCTGTTTACAAGTTGTCGTTGCCAATTAAAGAGGGGTACAGATACATTACATGTGCGTCTGCAGATAGCAATTAGTTGACTCGCCGTGTTCTGAGAATGTACTTGTATAAACCGGAGGTTGATCCAATTAGAAGCATGTTTACATAAACGTGTCGTTTACAGGTCCGCTCTACCGATCACTGCATTAGCTGTAAACTTTTAATTGCGCGTCTCACGAAGCTGCGGCGGGCGCACGCTACGCGGACTACGCGCACGTAGACGCTCTACGAAACTACAAGTCTACAACAGTTCCCCGTAGCCATTATTGTATTATCTCAGAGAACTGTCAAAACTCTTGATATGAGAAAAGAATTTTACGTAAAAGGTAACACAATAAAATACTCTCAATAGAAATGTTCTTGAAGGTAATTCACCAATTCACCTTTTGTTTTTCCTTGTTGATAAATTGTTGAGAAAGTTTGGCTTGAAATGCGGATACGTATATTTGACATGTAAGTATCTCTAATCAAGTTTTAATTTGGATTTGAACAGAGATTCCGTCGGGAAAGTCATTAGGAACAATTCACACACTACTGGTAAATAATGCAATTTTCTCATCTAATTTTGAACTAGCATTTTAAATTCTGCTAAAATCTAATAAAGTCAAATTAGAATCCAATGTAGTCACGGGTAAGGGTTTGGTTGAAGTTGCCGCGGACAACGTGTGTTTTTGATGATAATTTGCTCCATTGTCAACTCTGTAGATAATATTACTACAACTTCTTTAATAGATTATTATGGCTCTAACTTCCAAACACTACATATTTAAAATGTATACATAGAAAAACTTAAATGGTATGAAACACAACTAAATCACTTACGTCTCTTTATGTTAAACTAACAGTCGGGTTATTAAGCGTTGGAAAACGTTAAGCAGAGGGCGAAATTCGACATGATATATTGGTTTCTAAAAGAATTTAAGCTCTTTAATGTGTTGTGATCAGTTTAATAAATGGCAACAGAAGGAACATAGGTGGGTTCTTTCCGATACACGCTTTGTTCGCGTGTATCGAAAAGATTAAACTATAAACTCCGTGGGACTAACATGGTTAGCGCAAAAAAACAAAAATTGCTGTCTCACATTTGGGTCATGAAGAAATTTAAGTTTTGTCCAGGACAGCTGTGTCTCATGGAGAAAATTGTCCAAGCTGATGGTCGATCACGGTTTTACTACATGTTGTATATAAAAGAGTGGGATGTTAACCACCAAATGAACCAAATGTGGGTACTTCTAACAAGGCAGTAATATCCCATATACCCGCCCCCAGTGCGACCGCCACCCCTCGCCTTCCGCCAGACGCTCGGCGTCAGAATTAGACTGGCACGTGTATAATTCATCCAGATCAGACCCAACTTTTCAGGTAATTATTATATCCCATATTCCGATTGATGGGACCTTAATTAATTGATATTTTTATGAATATTATGGATTTCATGGTTTGAAATAGAATTAATGTATGTAAGAGCAGATGAGTGTCTAGTCTAGACCAATACAGGGTGTACCCCAATCCTTCTCGAAGCCGTCAACCATGAATTTTGTACTTCAAACTAAGTAACACTACTTTCTTTGTAAACTATTTCACTTTTGAGGTGAAACATGACGTTTTGTGGTAGTACTCAATATTACGCACTCAAAACCTGATGCTGACGGATGCGATGAACGCGAATAGTAAGGGGGTAAGGCGGATTTAAAGTTAAGTTATAACATTATAAAAACTTGTATTTGAAAACATATTTTATAAACAAAGGTGCACGGTTCGGGTTGGTCGTTTCCTATGGAGAAGAACCGACAAGAAATTCCATGGTTACTCTTAAAATCATTTGGTTTTACAATGTTGTTGTTACAGCGTTATTTCTTAAGTATGAGAGAACAGCGTAGGCCCAACATTAAGTCATTGCTTACTTAACAAAACGTAAAATAAGATAAGAACTTAACAAAAGTTAATTGCGTTCCCACATGGATGGTGGTATTGTCTAGAACAAAAAAAAACTATCACACTTACAGAAGGAACAACTGCTTCGTTAAGAGTAGGTACGGAAATACTCTTTACGTACCTACTGTGTTAACTTTTAAAATGTTTTTTTAAGGTTTAAATAATCAGTTGATCCTCTGCAAAAAGCATTCTAGTAATAAAAACTCTTTCTATTATATTTAGCATAATCATTAACTCTAAAAAATCAAAATAAAAAAAGACAATAAATCACAATTATTAACTGAAATCTATATAAAATATCTAAGGAACAAATATAAAGTACGTACTAGGTAATGAACCCCAATGTCCATTGGGATATTCAACAAGGTGGATAAGTATGTAATTAAGTACTGCTATCGGTTTCCTTAGGTCCTGTTGACATGTCACACAGAGTAATAAAGTAATACTTGGGGGAAAACTATCATTGAGCTGCATCTCGCTTTCATAGGAAATCGATGATAATGATCTACGATTTATTTCTGTAAGAAGCTGAAAAGCTGAAGAGTTTGTTTGGTTAAACGCGCCAATCTCACAGAAAATACCGGTTCGATTTGAAATAATCTTTTAACCTCAGCAGCTCAAACATGTAGGGTTTTGGTCACTGAGCGAGAAACTAACTTTTTAAATTTTCAATCGAGGGAGCCACGCATTCAGTGTTACGGTCGGAAACGCGTTACTAATAACCTTTCTTTGAAAATAATGATTTCTAGTTTCAACAATATAACATTTAAAAATAAAACATCATCATATACGTTGTTTCAATTCAGTCTATCAGTTTCAATTCCTGTTAATTGTTTTACACTAGCAATATAATTTTATTAGTTTTAAGTCATTTTGCTGCGCCCTAACGGGGTCATGTACTCACTAGTTATAAGTTAAGTTAAGTTATATACTAGTTGTACTCATAAGCCTAGCGTGTAACTTTTTTGTACATTGTGCATTTAATGAATAAATAAAAATATTATTGTTCTAGACCTTACTTGGGAATCTCCTAGTTACGAACAAATTGGGGGTGAAAGTTACAACTTCTTTTTTAATCAATTTTTCTTACTGTTTCTGGTAATATCCATCGTACGAGAACAATGTTTTGTGTGTGTCGCGATGAGTTCTTATATAATACGTGTATTTTGCCTGTGCACGGTGAGCAATGTGTAGCTCACCGTCCCGTCCGTCCGTCTATTGACGACAGGCCGTGTCGACGACGCGTTAGCGACCCACCGGCGCAGCAAAGCAGAGGGGCCTGCCAGGGCCACCGCCTGCCGGGGTAGCCGGTTTTTCGAAAGAGATTTCGCGGCCCCAAAAAAAAAAGAAAAAATCTCAATTATTAATTGAAATCTATATGAAATATATAAGGAACAAATAAAAAGTACGTTCTAGGTAATGCACCCCAGCGTCCATTGGGATATTCAACAAGGTAAGTATGTAATTAAGTACTGTTATCGGTTTCCTTAGGTCCTGTTGACATGTCACACAGAGTAATAAAGTAATACTTGGGGGAAAACTATCATTGAGGTGCATCTCGCTTTTATAGGAAATCGATGATAATCTACGATTACGATAATCTACGATTTATTTCTGTAAGAAGCTGAAAAGCTGAAGAGTTTGTTTGGTTAAACGCGCCAATCTCACAGAAAATACCGGTTCGATTTGAAATAATCTTTTAACCTCAGCAGCTCAAACATGTAGGGTTTTGGTCACTGAGCGAGAAACTAACTTTTTAAATTTTCAATCGAGGGAGCCACGCATTCAGTGTTACGGTCGGAAACGCGTAACTAATAACCTTTCTTTAAAAATAATGATTTCTAGTTTCAACAATTTAACACTTAAAAATAAAACATCATCACATACGTTGTTTCAATTCAGTCTATCAGTTTCAATTCCTGTTAATTGTTTTACACTGATTAGTTACTAACCGCACGAAAAAGAAAGAATAAAGGATAACACTTTAGCCCTAGAACATCATAATCATAATCAGATATTATAGCGTAAATGACTCTGATCGTTATAGAACGTAATATAACAGTGTTCTGTTGAGTGATAAGATCAGAGTAGTAGTATGTGCTGCTAAAGTGAAAAGTTATGTTTGCTAGACTATAACAAAATTATTTTCATCTCGTGTCTTTACTTTATAATTCCTTGCTAAGCTCAGGATTTCCACTTTAAAATCCCTTGCTACTCTCAGGATTCTACTTTAGAATCCCTTGTTACGCTCGTGATTCTATCATAGAGTCCATCACTTGCTCGGGACTCAAAATCAGCAGCAAAGATTAACACTAGGACATTAAAGAGTTGCGCTGCGTTAAATAGCACGGGGCAGAGCTAGAATTTAATCAATTAAATTATTTATTAATTAAATATTCTTAAACAAAATGAAGCTGGTATTCACTGTTATGAGAAGAAACAGCGAAAGAGAGTTCTGTTTATTGATAATACAGAAATTGTACTTATTGGTCAGATTGTTACATACCAGCAAAACAATTCCAATCATTGATTCCTTAAATAATCTGTAGAAACTTAATATAATTAACTTCGTGTGTATAATACGCCGTCAATGACTGCTGATAGCAATTATCAGCGTAATATACGTTTGTATGTAGACTGTATCACTCCGATTGATTCCTCAAATACTAATTTATGCGGTAACGAGGTTTCACTAGTTAATAATGCATTATGGGAAAATCTAATCTGAATCCATTTATTGACAAGGGGGTGAGATATATACCCAACATCACACTTGTAATGTCCGTTGGTTAGGTAGAGGTAGTACTAATAGCACATGAAAATGTATGTAATTGAGAGCGAACCTATTGCCATCAACCTGGCACAAATGCAGGCGTTGTGGCTGCTGCTGAGATTCATGCATACATTCATATATTCATAGATATAAGGTTTCACGGTTTGTAATGATCTTGAAACTGTCACTTACGAGATACCTTCTGAGTTTATTGTGAAAAATTCATAATACAAAAACAATAACACTTTGCCCGACTTGGAAATCAAACCCGCGGTTACAATCAGTAGTCGCGCTTTGCAACCACTAGACTAACGAGAGAGATATTGGAGTGTACCACCAAAAATAAAGGGTGTAAAATAAACCTTAACAAAGCGGAAAAGCAATTGTTCTGTCCGTCATTGTGATATATCTTTAGATATATAATTCTTCTGTGAGTGTGTATGTCACTGAACTTCTCTCAAACGACTGGACCGATTTTGATGAAATTTTTTGTGTGTGTTCAAGGGGATCTGGGAATGGTTTAGATTCACAATTTTGTCCGGCAGATGGCGCTGCATCAAATTTTTTTGTAAATGCGTAGCGAAGCACGTACCGGGCCGCTAGTTAGCAATATAATTTTATTAGTTTTAAGTCATTTTGCTACGCCCTAACAGGGTCATGTACTCACTAGTTATAAGCCTAGCGTGTAACATTTTTGTACATTGTGCATTTAATGAATAAATAAAATGTTATTTTTCTAGACCTTACTAGGGAATCTCCTAGTTACGAACAAATTGGGGGTGAAAGTTACAACCTCTTTTTTAATCAATTTTTTAGGGTTCCGTAGTCAACTAGGAACCCTTATAGTTTCGCCATGTCTGTCTGTCCGTCCGTCCTCGCTTAATCTCTGTGACCGTTAGCACTAGAAAGCTGAAATTTGGTACCAATGTGTATATCAATCACGCCGACAAAGTGGTAAAATAAAAATTGGAAAAAAATGTTTTATTAGGGTAGCTACCCTATATGTAAAGTGGGAAGTGTTTTTTTTTTTAATTTCAACCCTAACATGTGATATATTGTTGGAAAGGTATTTAAAAATGAATAGGGGTTTACTAAAATCATTTTTTGATAATGTCAATAATTTCGGAAATAATCGCTTCAAAAGTAAAAAACAATGTCCCCCCCCCCCTCTAACTTTTGAACCATACGTTTTGAAAATATGAAAAAAATCTGAAAAGTAGAACTTTATAAGGACTTTCTATGAAAATTATTTTGAACTTGATTGACACAACAGTTTTTGTACAAAAAAGACAAAAAGTTTTACAAAAAAATTTCTGGACTAAGTTTGTAGTATAATCGTATAAGCAAGCATTTTTTTTAACTTCGTTTACATATTTTGTTATCCTGAACGTATCTTTTTTCAAACAAAAAAAGAATTATTGAAATCGATTCTCGCAATCCAGAATTATTAAAAAATTAGTAACCCAATGCCCCGAGAGATGGCGCTGCAGGTACTTATTACATTGGATCGGGTATTATCGAATTGTTCCGTTGGTCTCTCCTTGGCATTGGCGGTATCTTATAACTACATTAAATTTCTATTAAGAACATGCTAAGGCAATTTAGAACAAAACTAAAATTCATTTTTTGAACACCATCAAAATGTTAAGGTACAAACCAGTTCATAAATGGTTCGATAGATGGCGTTGTATAATGACGTAATTTTTTTAAAAGTCGATGTTAAGATTTTGCGTGCTTTCCACCTTTAAACTCATAAATGGGAACATTTATATTTATTGTGACGGACAGGAAACTACGGAACCCTACACTGAGCGTGGCCCGACACGCTCTTGGCCGGTTTTTAATGTTATAACTTACTGTTTCTGTTAATATCGTTCGTACTATTCAATGGGGGCGCATTAGTACTGCTGGAAACAAGTACCTACAATGTTTTGTGTGCGTCGCGATGAGTTCTTATATAATACGTGTATTTTGCCTGTGCACGGTGAGCAATGTGTAGCTCACCACCGTCCGTCTATTGACGACAGGCCGTGTCGACGACGCGTTAGCGACCCACCGGCGCAGCAAAGCAGAGGGGCCTGCCAGGGCCACCGCCTGCCGGGGTTGCGGGTTTTTCGAAAGAGATATCGCGGCCCCGGAACATAAAGGGCAATAGAAAGAATGTGGGTGGGTTTTAGTCAGTACAAGTCTGACATTTCCCCCTGCTCCGCCCAGAGCGAGGGAAGTTATTTGATGATTTCCCTTCCGAAAAAAATATATATACGTGAATTTGGACCCCAAAAGAGTCTTTTTGTTTCAGTTTTGAGTTAGTTTGATGTTCTACGTAAATGGTTGAAAGCTTCGTGATTAGTTTGTTATATATATATATAACTTCAATACTAAGGTTTCACAAGTGGTAAGGCTTATGAAAGTTAGGTACAGGGTACACGTAATTAAATATATAAAACGGACTATGATTTTATCTTTTTTAAACTAGTCATAATTAGTGTAAAGTCGGGATAGATGTCTCTCGAGGATCCCCATATTGTAATTACTTGATTCTTCGCTTGAATCGCTTGGCTATTTTATTAATCTGTCGATAATATTCTCCAACTAATGCTAAGTGGACCTTGTCTTTAGTGTCTGTGCGATTGCATGGGCAAGCTTGATGCGATCAAATACGTAGCTATAGCCTAACTAAAACAAAACTAAAAGTTTTTTTAAAGTATTTTTTTTTACTTTTTAAGAATTTGTAGTTAAAAATCCAAAGTACTTGCCAGTTTTACAAATAAAATATTTTAATTTTTGTAGTGGCAGATAAACTATTGACATGACTCTTAGGTAAATCAAAACGCATCAGCAACAATTCTATCTTATGATGGCAATCAATAAATTAATAAACATATAGAAAACATTTAATTGTAAATATAAACAGAGACATTCTCAGAAAACTTTGATCTTTTGAGCAACGTTAAAGAGAGTTGGTAAGGATTTCCAAGAAACGCTTAAAAGTTTGGCTAAGGATCACATTACGTAAAGACATTATTTATAAAATGTTATGTATAAATATTATTGAATCAAAGACATCAAACTAAAGCATCAATTTTACGCTGACAGCCTTCTGGGCACTTTTTCTATTAACAGCTATGTGGACGAAGTTTTCGAGGCCCTATAATTCTTTTTCCATTTTGATACTTTTACATATTTTTTATCTATTTGTTTTTTTTTAACATAGATATGTAATTCATACAAATATTTACGTCTTACAAATAAAAAAATGTAAGTATAAAATGTAATACAGGGAAAAATAAAATGACAACGCGGCAACGGTTTCAAATAAATAATGGGTCTTTGAAGATCCTGAAAATGTTTACTATTTATTTACTGATAGAGGACAAGGTTTACATTACTTTACAAGCCGCAGTGACGGCCATTATGAAAAGCCGTCGACGCCCCTGTTTGGACTTAACAAGGGTAACTTCTTCAGCCACTATCTTACGGTTTTTTTTTAGAACTTCTGTGCTCATCAATGTTGACGTATAATTCGGGCTTGAATTTCGATAAGATTACATGACGATACCTATTTATGTTCATGACTGTACACAAAAACAATAATATTGATCTCATGGACTTGCGTTCCCCCACACAAGTGCGAATATTACACGAGTATTGAAACGAGTTCGTAACGCTACACGTGAATCAGAGGCGTGTAATCATCGAAATAGGATTGTCGTTTTCCAATTAGCGCCGTGTCGCTCGTCCGCATCGATGACGGGGCCTTTCAAGTGATGCGGCTGAAGTAAATCTGGGGTTTTCAAGGTGATGGGTGTTTTCCATGTTATGCCTAGATGTAATTTTTATGTTTAAAAAGGGATTTTATGTTCAATACTTATTGGTGTATTTAATTGTAGACATACTTCTTAAGATTAGTTCAAGTGATGTTTCAAGTTTCATCTTGGCATGTAGTTGTAACTTTTAATAGATACGTTACAAAAATCATAGATGAGGACAGAACTTACAAGATTTTTTTTTTTGTAAAATACGACCCTCCCACTCCTAAGACTCTTCAAATGGGTATACAAGACTGTTAATTTAACTCACAAACTTTATGTATTTCGATAATACAATTACGTTTGCTCTGCATTCTATTTGTATTGAAACTGATCTCACAATACAAATGCAAATGAAATGATTCCGCTAATGCGCTGCGCAAAACTACCAATTCACTAACGAGTTATCTTTAAGCTGCTTTGTCATAACCCTATAGAATAATGGAACTATGAGCGTACGATCACAATTCGCTCATAACACTGACCTGTCCGCTGTTAAGGCTTAGACACACTGACTCAGTTTTTTGAAAAAATAAATAGGATCAACGAACGAGGTATGCTGGAGGAGATTTCGTAATGAAATGAGGGTACCTTTGTGCTCTAGCCTTATATGTTTCGTCAGGAAGCCCAAAGAAAATATGAATGGATTGTGAAGGATAAAGAAATGATGGCAGCGTGACGATTGACAGGGCAAAATGGAAGATATGTTTTGTATTTACATCTATACTAATATTATAAAGCTGAAGAGTTTGTTTGTTTGTTTGTTTGAACGCGCTAATCTCAGGGACTACTGGTTGGAATTGGAAAATTCTTTTAGTGTTGGATAGTCCATTTCTTGAGGAAGGTTATAGGCTATATAACATCACGCTACGACCAACAGGTGCTGAGCAGCGTGGGTGAAACCGCGTGGAACAGCTAGTGTTACATATTAGTCATTTAACCACATGATAAAAAACAAACATAAAGAACTTTATAACAGTATAGTGATCGTAATTACATAAAAGAATGTACCTATTCCTTAATTTACACTTTTTTTTCAAAGGGGAGATTGGTGAAGAGTAATATAATGTTTCTAGAGGTTATTATGTGATACTGCTAGTCAGTAATTTCCTAGAATACTGCAGGGAATAAAAGATTAACTTATTTCAGGTACTTATAAACAGAGATTGTTCGTCATTGCTTTGTTTCATTTCTTAAGTGTAAATTATTATAATAAAAATATAGGTGGTAATTTAATACAATTAATATTGTCTGAATTACCGGTAATAAATATAAGTCACTACAAACCACGAACAAAAATCATTAATGCAATACAAACTAAACACATACTTATTATATCAATTTGCAGGAGTTTAAGACAATAACGACGCTAAACATAGTCCATCAAGAATTCTATGTTCCGTGTGTGTGACCGGGCCCCATGGCGGAGGCGCCGCGGGCGTCGATCGGCCGCCTAATTTCAGCCGGTAATAACCGGTCTCGGAATGGACATCACAACCAGAATCTTTGTGGGAACCGTGCGTTGCGTCACCCAGCCAGGGATGCAACGTGTCATCGACCACATTGTGAACTTGGTGTTTTTTTTATTCATTGTCGGTTTTTTTTCTCTGTCGTTTACGTCAACCATGTATACTTTGAGGTGTTTGTTATTCAAATTCACTTTCATCAATAGATAAGTACTCATAAATATTGGCAAATCTTTTAAAATCTTGTAAAGACTTTAAAATTATGTTTTAAAACTTTGTCTTAATTATGGACAATTTCCATTTTCAGAATCGTCTAGGATTTTAATCTTAATTTAATTTATTCAAAATAACAATTTTACAACAAAGACTGTTCATGTCCAATAAATTAATGTTTTTCTTAAATATTGGGACAACCCTAGGGTTTTCAATAGAAGGATGTTTGTTATTGTAGTGTGAAACTGAAATCAATGACATCGCATCGACGTTGACGAGAAATTGCTAGTTAGAGTTCAATTTGTAGTTTTAGAGGACCCTCACAGAGCAGGTACGCGTGAGCGTGCTAAGACTTATAGGCGTGTTTCTGTCACCTTTGTCACGTTTTCATACTGGATGACTTCCATCAAATCCGAGCAGATTAAATGTTTATTTTCAAATACCAATAAATGATGCCTCTGATAGATAGAATATTCTTTATTTTTACACCATACAAATTCTAGTTATTACAATATAGAGCTAATAGAGTCGCATAAAGGGTGTTGTCGCTAAAAGCAGTCTTTTCAAGACAACGTTTTTTGCTAATGAAAATCATCAAATAACTTCCCCCGCTGTGGACGGAGAGAGGGGGAGTGTCAGACTTGACCTGACAAAAACCCACCCATGTTCCTTCTATTGCCCTTAAGTTACGGGACGGCGGTATCTCTCTTTCAAACAACCGGCCACATTCAAGACAACCTTTCGATTTGATTTTGCCTAGCCTTCCTAACTTCTAAAATCGTATGTCATAAAAGTTCTAGTCTTTCCCATCTTTCAAACAAGCCATAAGTTTTGAAATAAATATATGCATGAATTAAAAAATAAATACTTGTATTTAAATGTATCACAAACTGACAGAAGATTGAGAGAGATTTTATTGGATAATAAAAGCGACTCCACCAAATTGTATACTTACAACTTACTCTTTTAGGTATACAATTTAAATCATGACAAAACCTCTCTTAACGTTGTAACTTTAACAGCATGATTATAATGACATAAATAATTTTTCGTTTCCAACACTTCTCTATTCCTACCCAAAAGGTAAGTACAATAGGTTAATTAATAAACTTGTCACTCGTCTGTTAATGAAGAATAACAACTTTTGTTTTTCAATCTCTGAGTAAAGTTACTTCTACTTCTTTAAACGTCTTAACTTCCTTACAAGATCCATATTCACAAGTGTATCTTGTAAGGAAGTTAATACGTGAATTTACTAGGAAGTTTATATGAAATTACTAGGAAATTTTTAAATCACATCTCGGAAACTGTAAACCTTTATATGGATTATTTCAGAATTATACCACAAAAAAACACAAAAGGAATAAAAGCACACACTAGCTGTCTGCCCTATACTCGAAGCAACAGTTTATTGTACCCAGTATTTACAATTTCACGCCTTAACAACACCAGACACAGACATGTAACTATGTAAGTAGCAGTAACAAGTCCAGTCGCTCGCGAAGATTCACTACGAACAGACGTATCTCCAAAATTCAGAGAAACACACGTCACACGCTTAAAACTTCGGCTAGAAAAGAGGACACACTGTAATGTGATTAAAAATTGTGTGTATTTAGGATGAAATTGACTTGGAAGTACATTTCACGAAATAATTGTTGATTTAGATTGAATTTTTGTAGGAGACTGCTTATTCTTTTGCGATTACTATGTTGGCCCGTGGAGTGAAATGTTTACTTTGGTGGGGTCAACTATTATTTTAAATATCTTTCTTATATAAATTACAATGTTATAAAAAATATTATATGTTTTTAAACCGCTTAAAATTGTGCGTTGCACCAAAATTAAGTTGGTACGAAAGGATTCGAAAGATTCGCTTGTTACAAATATTGTTCTTACATGTTACACTCCAATATGTTTCAGTTTTTAAAATTCACTACGTAGATATTACGCCACGTGTTTTTTTTTAAAGAATGAAAGTATTTTTTGCCAAATCGTCGCACTCAATGCTACGATTGCTACGAGTGCTACGCAGCGTAGACAACGGCTACACAATGCAGTTCGCCCTAACATACCCTTCCTTCATTTTATTAATATTCATTTGTAGAGCAGTGATAGTCCATTTGCGTGACTGTCGGACTGTCAAGTCATAGGTCTCCAGTTCGGAACCCAGACACGCACCTCTGATTTTTGGTATCGGCTGCTTGTTTCGGTGAAGAAAAACATAATGAGGAAAACAGCGTGCCTAAAAGATATTTCTAGACGGATATTTAGTCAAGTTAGAGGCCCAATGGCGGCATAAGACACCAGGTTAGGCACCTAACCATACAATAAAAAAGTAAATTACCTAATATTTAAATAAAATAAAAAACAACAAAGTGTCGTGAGCATGCTTTTGTGTGATTGTGGATGGCTATAAGAGTAGGAGAAATCAAAGATGTAGTCTGTAAAAAATTAAATGGCTAGGAACGTTATTGAAGAAATCATATTTATTTCTGTACACACAAAACACATATTATGGAAAAGAAATACATACAGACTAAAGAGCACAAAGGTACTGCTTATTTCATTTAGAAGTCACCTCCAGCAGACCTGCGATAGGACAGATTGATAAGACACTATTCTGGTAAGCTGGTATTAAATATATTGGGATGAGAATGATGGTAATTAAATATAACTAGCCCATTCAGATCCAGTGATAAAGTACACATATTTGTATACATATTTTATACGTGTTACCTTCAAGTTCTATAACTCTGCGTAGAGGTTTACGGGCCGTCAGTTTTCTTTATGGTAATGACTCTAACGACGTAAGCGTTGCTAGCCTTTCATATAAGGTGGGAGGAATCCATTCGTGTCTTATGCTAAATTATGTCGCGCGACGGGAGACAACAAGTGTATGCGTATTCATTTACAGTTCACAATACTTATATTGAGATGCGGTTTCTTGAGCTTTTGAAATAGATATTTATGTTGGTGGTTCTTTGGGAATGATTTCATATGATTGCCTTGTAAATTGAAGTAATAAAATAAAAAATATTGTTTAAGTTCAACTTTCAATTATTAACAATCCACTTTTATAAAATATGAAGCAATCACATTATAGTACTCGTATTATAAGGACGAAAGTTTGTCTGTGTGTTTGTTAGTCTTTCATGGTCAAACGTCTGAGCCAATTTAGATGATTTTTGATAAGTAGATAGCTTATACCTCAGCTTAAACATAGGCTACTTATTATCTCAATTTATTTCATAGTTACACCTTATTTTTCGGTACCCATAATAAACGAAAATAAATATTTTAGATTGATGAAATCGGCAAAATTCTCACTTTAATAATCTGATTAGTATAAACAAACCTTAAGAACAAATGCCATTTATGAGGGTATTTTTAAGTAAGTTTATTGCAGACTAGCTTTTGCCTGCGGCTTCGCTCGCGTTATATTCAGTATAACACAGTACCTGCTACCTGCAGATTTTGCCCTTGCGTTATTGATTTGTAATAGCAACGCTAAGTTTTCCCTTTTCTACCCTCTTTCTCCCCCAAATCCCACTAATTAAAAAAAAATAACCTATGTCCGTCTCCTGGTTCCCAACTATCTCTGACCCAAAGTCGGATTAGCCATTAAAGCTTGAAGAGGTAACAAACAAACAAACAAACTCACTTTCGCTTTTATAATATAAGTAAGGATTAGGAATATAGGAATTTTAAGAACAAAAAGTTTCTAGTTTATTTCGATAAAATAACATACAATGTAGGTGTGAATCCACGTGGAATAAGTGTGGAAGTATTTTTTACTTATCAGCGACCTCAGTTAGAACTTTGTGAGTAAACTTACAAGTTATTGGTTTCTGCACTTACGTCCAAATAAGTTGCACAATGCACTGCTTTTTGATCGCCTTAAAAAAGCAGGAGTTCTATGAATGAAACAAAAGTTACCGACTTCCGTAAATAAACCTGTTTTCTGTCTCATTAGGTATGTTTTTTGTTGGTTTAATATTTTTCCAAAAACCTTTTTTTTTCTTACAACGTTGTTGACAGTTAAAAAAACATCGTTTATTTTAATATTATCAACTTATTTTAATAGAATATTTGATTAGGAGAAGGCTGAATAAAAACTTAACAAGAAATTTTCAGTAACAGATAAGTCATCATCATTTTCCTGCCCTTGTCCCATTCTATTTGGGGTCGGCGCAACACGTTTTCTTCTTCCATTCTCCCCTAACAGATAAATCGAAATAAAAAAAAAATCAAAGATAAAACGATATTATTCGAGAAAACCGTCTATCTTTCAAAGACAAAAGAGCCCGCCCTTTGGTAACTTCGAGCAAAGTTGTGTCAACAATGTCACCTTCACTTGACGATATAATGCTATCAGTCAATATATGTAGTACAAGAACTCATGAGAAATGTCTCACGTCCATGTTCATTTGCATATACCGAAATAAAATTATTCATACTATTTTGGTATATGAGTTAAAAAATAACAATAATTTTTCTTCATTTGTAAAATTATTGTTTTATGGGTCAAAAATAGATAACTAGAGACAGACACTCATGATTCCAGCTACTCAAGTTTATTTTCCAGCTTTATTAATACAAATTGAGGTAGGTCACTTCCTGAAATTGTATATATTATACATAAGTAAATTGGACTATTGGACTTATGTACACATAAGTCCAATAGATCTATAAGTCTCCACAAACAAACAAAACACAAAGAACATCGATGGAATTAAATGCAAGGTTACCTTCAAAGAGACAGACATCAATTACTAGATTAAAGGTTTGATATAATGATATCAGAGTGTGGGAAAACTTGTGACTTAAGTACGTTACACATGTGGATTACGACAGGACAACCTGTGGGCCATAATCAGCTCTGTGTGTGATTGGCACATTAATATAAGGACTAGAACCTTCTTCATAAATCAATTTACTTATTTATGTGAATTATCCGTTATGAAAGAATGCATGGCTGGGTAAAGGTAAATTATGGATTTAACGATAGCAAGGTTTTTATTGTTGAAGTAGCACTATAACTATAGAAATAATTATTTTTCAACTAAAAAGTGAAAATAAAAAGACTCCGAACAGAAAATAAAGTCATAACTTACCGAAAATATAAAAATTGATTCACTATGATCTACAGCACATTTTCTTATCTTGTTTTTTTTTACTTGAAGTAATTTATGTAATATTATCTTTCATTATCTAATAATGTGGTATTTTTAGCAAAATTACGGCAGACTCGGCAGCGGGACACGTGGGGAGCGGCGGCGACGGGCGGTCACCATAGGCGACCGGCGCGTAGGCGGGCCCGCCCAGACCTCTCACTGAACATTCTGTAAGTACGCTCACTGTACAATATTTTACTTATAACGTAACGTCTTCGCTCATTACAAATCGTCTGGTACTCTCTAATCCATCGCTTGTCTGCCAAAAAGTTTTTCGCTGGTTTTTCCAAAATAAAAACTTCATAAGATTCATTTTTACAGATCAAGCTGCCTCTAAATAATTAAAAACTAAAATCAATTGCAGAATTCAATCAGGTATTTAATTACAATTGACAGTTAAGTGTTGTAAGTTTTATAAGTTATCAGGAACAGTAGGGCGGGAAAGTGAGGCACGAGGCAAATGGGCGGGCGTTGCAGTCTCGCTTGCACAAAATGCACCACCCCCGGCGGAATGCGTTGCGTTTGCAGTCAGCGCCGCCGAGCCGTCGCAACTGCTCGCCCTGTGCGCCCCGCCACGCTCGCCGCGACTACATTACGCGACCTGTAACGAGCTACCAGGCTACCAGGATCACCAAGGAGGTAAGCCCTTACATTCATATTACTGCCTGCTCGCACTCTCGTTTCTGCTTTATCCCCGTCTCGTTCCAGCTGAAAGTTGGAGCGGTTTTCCCTTTTATCGTTGGAATGTGGGAAAGCGGGTTTCGGTGTCCCAACTCTCTCTTTCAATTTGTAAGCGCGCCCTGATTATTATGGGTGATAACAAGATAAACAACGATAACGAGTTGTAAAAGCGAGATGAAAAAAAACCTCTTTGCCTGTTAAAATACTTTACGCAAGAATAAAAGTTTATTCTTTGATAAATATACTTATTTACCGTGTGCAAAGTTTTCAGAAACTTTGTTTGACTTTTAAAAATCGTGTTTCTGATAAAACATTTAGAATGTAATCCAAGGTTTTTAATACGTTTTCTAAATTCTTAGGTCTAATTTCCTACACTTTTTGAGTTCTATTTATAACGTAGCGGGAAAAGCTCTTCATAAAAAGGATGTAAATATATTATTAGCATCATTCTGCGTTTTTTATAAGTGTGCGGTTTTAATAATTTTTTTTTAGAACACGCGCATTTTCTCGTGGTTTTATTTAGGTCGGGAGACCAAAATTTACTAAAACTTTGTTTTCGCGGAATACAGTTTGTTATAAAAAGCGTATTCGATGTTTTATTACGTTACTTCGGATGGAATAAATTTCCTGAATGGAAACGTTTTTTGTTCACAAATACTGACGTAGAACCAGAACCATTTTTAACGGCAATTTTAAGCTGCGAAAAATTAATAAAACCTTTGTAAATCATTTAAAACTATCCGAAGTTTAAAATAGTTTGATATGTGAAGTCGAAAGCAATTACTAACGATGGAAAGATACTTCATAACTCCAATTGAATACGATAACCACAAATTGACTGTAACAAGTTATAACCTCGAATGCACAACTAGATCATTCGACTTTCTTACACGAGTCGGAAAAAATATAGAAAGTACCTAGTTGTGTGCGTGTAAAATTTTATAGAAGACATGTATTTTGCAGCCAGTATTGGTTACGTACAGCCATATAAAAATAAAAATACATTATTTAAAAAACGAACGCCTTTCAGTGCTTGTATCTGATTTTCCAGCCACTTCATTTCAACGTTACGACTTCGATCGAAGGCTATCTCAGAGAGTTCAATCAAACTTAAGTTTAAACTCATTGAGCTTTAATGCCAAGTGTTCTTACCTCAGCTACTTACGCTTAAAACTCTTATACATATTCAAACAAAAAGTCTAATAAAATTTTATTATCAATAATTTATTTTTTCAAGAAAGAAATTCACTTAATACTTGTTATGAGATTACAGAATTTTAAGATCTTCTCAAATAAATATATTATGAACTCGTATCAGTAAGAAGTCAAAGCTATTTTTACTTTTCTAAACTTTAGTGCAGTCAACAACAAACATTTCAGACAGTTTCATGAGAGAATTGGGTAACAAATCGTCAGACGGCTCCCCTAAGTCAATGCCAAATAGTACCAGGCGGACAGAAAAGTGTAGAAGGTTCCATTATATTCCCGAGGAAGGGCGGCGGGCGGACTACGCACCACGCACCCACACTCCTGACCACGAAACCCACCCAGCACAGTCCACAATGAAAATCAGTTTTTCTCGCACCCGTCGATAGTTTAAAATTAAACGTCATTCTGGCTGCGGTTAACACTTAATTTGTACAACGCATAATGTTATTACTTTGCAATTCAATTTATTATATCCCTGATGCGATTGTTGTGATAATGATTGGGGTCTTAATGAAATTAATATCCGATGCTATTTGGAAAGATGAAAGACAGTTTTGGTTTAATGGATTTAATTACGTGTTTCAGCGCGTGCTATTTAAATTTACAGAAAATTTTGTGTTCGACCGAGTATTATCGTTCATTATTGTTAATTTAAACTCAAGGGTAGGGTACCACTTCCGTGATTGGAATGTTGTTCAGAAATTACTTCAGAATTACAGAATCCTCTTATGAAACGTATAAGTATAACTTGGGTGCGTAGTTTGATGCGACGGACAATTTGGCTCGTACTCAAACCAGTCTGAATTTTTAACATTATCGAAATTTAGGGTGGACTGGTTAATGAAGTTCATTCTAAATAGGTACATATGATTCAGAGTAAGAAAACTATCTGATCAAAAAATTAAGTTTGAAAGGGTAGAAAATTATCGTGGATAATGAAACAATGATATGAGGGAGAGGGAAGTGAATGATGCCGTGACGTCTGATAGGGGAGAATGGAAGAAGAAAACGTGTTGCGCCGACCGCAAATAGAATGGGACAAGGGCAGGAAAATGATGAATGAAACAAACGTGAAATTGAGCCAAGTCTAACATTTTAACACTTGTAGATTCCAAACAATGTTAAGTCACGAGAGAGTTGTACAGCTGTTTATTTTTCTTACAATAAACTTGTGTAATTGTATTAAAACGAAGCTTCTACTGTAAATTGCTATAAAGTTCCGTCAGACTCAAGGAACATATTTGGTCAGACTCCTCCAAATAAAACAAAATTAACCATAGTAATTAAAAAAACCGGGAAAGTGCGTGTCAAACACTGACGGTTTCGTACAAACTGGCAACATAAACGGCCATATCTTTTGACAGTGTAGACTTAGAGGGTTGATTTTTTCACAGCTCAGAAACCGGAACCCTATAATATAGAATCACTTAGACAATAAAGTGATTTCTGATTTTTATTTTTGAGATACAGAACCCTAAATTTGAGCACCCATTCATTTTTTTTCTGAATATAACAGAAAAAAAGTAGAAATGGCGTTAATTAATTACTAAACATCAATGAAACTTAAGTACCAATACTTTTTTAGTAAAATTCTTCCAAAATATTACCAAAAAAAGTTCTAGCTAACAAATTTAATGCTACCAAATGTTAACTTGGTTTATTACTGAAAGAAAATGAGACAGTGTAAAAAAGAGCCGTATTTCCCGTAGTTTGTCACCAACTACCACGTTTCAGATATTGAGATGGAACAACCGCGCGGATCTCCGCGAATCACAATAAATTTTTCAATTTCGTTTTGAACGTTTTGCACATTTTCTATTCAGGTTGTTATTGCCAGTTACATCCTTTACGCCTTTCAGTGACAGTGAATGGTTAAGTTATTCACGATTTTAACGCAAATAAATCAATATTTTGAGATACTTCATAGATTTAGATTCATCATGTCATCCATTAGCTTTTTCCCAAATATTTTGGGTTAGGCTTCCAGTCTAACCAGATGCAGCTGGACACTACTATCTTATATGGAGCAACTACCTATCTGACCTCCACAACCCAATTAGTACTGGGTATTACGATACTCCTTGGTTAAACTTGTTGTTTTACGGGCCCCTGATTACCTGACACGACTGTCAAAGATCTACAAATGACATCCGAGACCAACAGCTACCAACAGCACGGAGAAAACTCGGTATGCAAACTCGGTACGAGTGGTCACCTATCCGCAGACAAACCTAAACAAGCGCGGCTTAACCTAATCGACCTGATTGGCTGCTAATATTTAGCAACGAGTTATTTGCGTAAAGTGAAAAGTCAAATACTTCACACCCGAAAAAGTTTATTTGCTTGGTTTTTGAACTGTAATGTGATCGAGACTACGAATATTGAGCTGAATTGCTCCGTCGGGTTCTAAACATATCCAAATTTTACTTAGAAAATATTTAACACTTACTATTGGCATACCAAAGCCACGACTACCCAGGAGTATCGTGTTAGCAAGGAACTGAATTGCGGAGGTCGAATAGGCTGTCGTTACAAGTATATGTTACATGGACGAAGGAGTACTAGTATTCAGCTGCATCCGATTAGACTGAAACTCGAGTTCAGCCCACTTTAGAAAACACTAGGCTGGTAAACACTAATGGGCAATGTTGTTTCCGATACTTTTGCCATTTACTTCTACAAAAATTCTAGCATTGACTCTGCCTACAACCTGCTACAGTAGGGCAAAGTCTGGATAAAACTACAAAAAAAATTATAACACTGGCTAGTACTTTGATTTTTTATCTACAAATGTATGAAAAGTAAAAACATTGTCTTTGATATTTTGAGAGAAGTAGCAATTTTTCAGACCTCTACTTTTTGGTACATCTATACCATATTTGGGATAGATACATAGTCCATATAAATTACAATTAGAATAGATGACCCGCTGAAAAACAAGGCATACATCCCCACAAAACTTTGATCGCACCTTGTCTTCCCACAGCGACAGACAGACACAGAGCCAAAAAGCTGGATCTACTTAGTAGTAGTTAAAATCTTATCGATAAATACATAGAATAGAAAGCGATGAATCAAGTATTTACAATCAGTGCATTTCTATCCTCTTTCTATCTCTATACCGACTTTACCCTAATTCTTATTACTTATTGGGAATAGTTCTTGAATCCCTATTCAGCCGCATCAATGAAAGCACACAATATCAAATATTTAAGAGCTAGTTTCGATACAAATTACATCAGAATAGTTCTGAACTTAAATTACATTACATTTCAATAAAAGATCGAATCTATTGAAATGTAAGTTTCCCGAACTGAAACAGATTTACAAACTTTGAAGATTAAGTTCGATATTCAAGATTTTTCACGTTCATCGATTGAACAATAATATCAGATTGAAACTATTATTGGAATTGATATATAATCGTATTAAACAGTAAGTAGATAGACATATTATAGATATACAGACATCATCATCTATATGTTATTGTATATTTTATTGTTGTATATGTTTTTTTTATATTGCTTCTAATTAACTGTCTGGGTTTGAGTTTCAATAACAACTCTCTGAAAATACTTAGCCGAAGCTACTACCTACTACCATACGTATAATTTTAGATAATGTAATCGAGATGAATTCTATGTGACCAAATGGGTATATTTGATCTATAAATAAACAAATCGATTTGAAACCTACTGAGGTTTCGCTATAAAGAAATCAGAAAAACTGTCGGAGATAAACTATTATTTCATATACCTAATTAAAATTACATTAATGCCAAGTTTCACTGGTAACAAGCAGTTGATCATTGCATGTAAACTTTAAGGTTTAATTACATTTTTATTTACACAGTTAATTAAGCGGGTTGGTTCGTCATTTAAGGTTTCTTGAACACGAATATTAAACAATTCTGGCAGTTGAAAACTTTGAAACATTTTTACCTCGACCAGAACTACGAATATGGTTCTTTAAAAAAAAAGTTTTGACAACCAAATTCAAACCTGTGTGCGTGTTACTTGGCTTACCAGATCTATCTGCATTTTAGATTGTACCGTGAATTTTGCTAACGGATTGGTTGCTATCCGTCGGACGGTCGCGGCGCACAGTCCGCGCGGCGAACAGCGATGTGATCGCGAATCAAACTTTTACAAGCATCGTCCACCACCCCACTTAAACTTTACCTCAATCAAATCGATCGTTAGAGGACAAGCTACAACAGTAAATGCCAAATGTATCAGAGAAGTTGAAATTTTCTTCGGATTTTCCCAAATTGCAGCTGCTCATTTGTCTTATAAAATACTTGAGTATTTAGTCCTATTTTTATTGATCAAATATTACTGTCAGAAGTCTATTGATGACTTTTATGATTATAATTCAGTGATTTCATACTAGAAAGATAATTCTTTAATAGAATCACGTTTTTACTGCAACTTAGTTGTTTTTATACAGCTCAATCTGCTAAAAAAGAGCATTCCCATTAGTATAAATATTTTAAAACTCATGATATTTACCCCTTGACCTTTACCTCCGCGCACCATTTGATTTGAGGTTCTATAAATAGCTCTCTGCTGTAGTCTCTCTACACATATTTATGGTTAAGGTAAGTACAAGTTTGTTCTGTTAATAAAAAAATAAAGTTTTGCCCCGAAAAGTATTTATCTGTGAAAAAAAAATTGAAATATTACTTGTAACTATTTGTCACTCCTGTGGAGGTCGACAGAGGAGAAAGTTAGAGCAACATAGTGTTGCGCCGTCCTCAAGTTACATAGAACAAAAGTGTGAAGGAGATGATAAACTAAATAACATATCTACTAATAAAAGCTTCGATGACCATCTGTCGAAGCTCTCTTTAGGCGGTTGGATCAAGGACTTGATTCAGAAGGTATTCTCCATGCTCTTCGATACGGCCTCCTCTAACCACCGATAACTTGGACCCAGCTCCCGATAACGGTGGTTTTTTTGTGTGGTTTTATGAAATACTTTCAAATGTGTAGAAATAAATAAAGAAGATAATAATACCAGCCTATAGCTGTCCCACGACTGGGCAAATGCCCTTTCTCATGCAGAGAAGGCACAATGATAAACTTAAAACTTTTTTATAGTTTTTGTGCAAGTACCTTTTTTGACAAGATGCTTTGTGGAGTCACTTTACGTGGTAAATACATAGATTTAATTTTAATAACTATAAGTCGACTCGATTTGTCGCTAATTAAACTTTTTAAACTATTTAACTACCGAAAAAGTTCTTATTGAAAAGCAACCGTTGTTCAACGGATCTAAAAGGATAGTATTATAGTTGATAGCACTACACAACATCCAGTGTTGTGTAGTGCTATCAACTATAATACTATCCTTTTAGATCCGTTTTGCCTCTTGCCCCCGCCTCGCTGTACCGTAACAATAGACACAGAATGCTCTCAGGAAGGGACGCAGTACACCAGTATATTTGTAATCGGCTTTATTTGCCGCCATAGTTCGCGGTTACGGCGGCGTCAAAACATACTCGTTCACAAATAACTCTTCGTCCTTTATAACGTCCTTATCAGCTTATGATATTATATTATATAAACGCGTATTTTCTCAAAAGAATTACTTTGCTTCTATTCGATTTATCTACTTAAAGCTAATTGAATAGGTACTTCAACTTAAAATTATCATAGAATGTTTGTAATAAAATAAAAGGAGTTTCTGTGGCATAATTCAGTTTTTGAGCTTTTAAGATGCATTAAATTAGCTTTTTAATGGTTCTTGAGATTGTAGACAGATGTAAGATAGATAGTTTAAGTGGAAAATTAATACTGTTCGTGAAAAGGTTTGTTTTGAAGTCAAGAATCGTTTACAACGTTTACATTTTTTGTATCGGGTACTAGGCGAGCATGGGCGGGCGGGAGCTGCGAGGGTCGGGGCAGCCCTGTCTTACACGCGCCGCCGGCATACATATCTGCACGCAGTTGCATAGTTACACTGCACTGGTGAAGGTTGCGCTCGTTTACACCGCCATATATCTCTATAGGTAAACATGTAGCAGTGGCGAGTCAAGCTTTTGAAGTTTTATGTAATATGTGGGTGAATTGGATTGAGACTTGGAACGATTTAAATGGTAAACTCGTTTAGTTTGCGGTTCGCTTGATGAATTTACATTTTATTGTGTATACATTTTATTGTCTAGGTTTAAGTGTACCCAGTTTTTAAACAGAAATGTGTGATATGTGCACGGTGCACATTCCAATGTTACTAAATTTTTGTTTAGTACAGCTTTGGCTTCTCAGAGTCAACTAAACAAAACTGAAACAAATTTCTGTGCCTATAAAGCCATGTCAACTCTACTATACATAAAACATGATTTGTAAGCCACAAATCAATATATCTTAAATATTCTCGAAGGCCATTCGATGCACGTGTAAAGGGCGCCATTCAGGCCGCATACAAAGTACTTGTATACCTCCTAGATTGAATGTATATCTCTTGTAAGTTTAAAGGAACATTTATCCAATATTTCTGAGGCAAATTGATATAAACATTTTATGAAGCGAAGAGAGAGAACTTACTTGAGAGTTTATAAAGTTATACAGTGGAAACTTTGTTTTATAGGCGCTAAGGGTTCCTAAAACTGCTTAACTGCAATTTGTTGTTCTTTAATGAACTTTACGTTGTCATTATATTACTTATTTTGTTTGTATTAATGTTAACAATGAATTTCATGTGCTATTTTGGTGAAAAATTTGTCAGATTTTAAATGTTCAGCGATAATTCTGAACCACGTCGATTTTAAAGATACTTTTTGATTGGAGAGACCCCTCTTTCTCTCTGTCGGTCACATCTCTGTGTCGGTTTCATGTTCCTGTGGTCAAGTTCTAATGAGCAGTTTTTAGGATAGCCTTAAATTGAACATTTAATCTCACTAATTTGTTTCTGTTGATGGTGAACCATTACTTGTTGATGTTGATGATGAACTTAAAAGAAGAAGTTGTGTCGGATTTATACGTGGTGGTCTCATTTAAGTTTGGTGAAGATCTGAAGAAGTCCTAAGGAGATTAACAACGGAACTCTTTAATAAATGGGTCTAAAAATTCATTCATTCAATTCGTGTTCCGAGGCGTCGGTATCTCTTTCATACAACTCGGAACCCCGGCAGGCGGTGGCCCTGGAAGTTCCCTCTGCTTTGCTGACATCTCTTTGGGGCGCGCATGGAACACCAAGCGCCATCGATACGGCCTGTTGTCACTAGACGGACAGACGGACGGTGAGCTACCCATTGCTCATCGTCAACATTCCCGAGCAGTATAGTTTTAACGTGGAGATTCTTGTTTGATATACAGATTGCTTGTTTGACGGGTCTGTGTATGCTCTCTTTTTCACCTCATGTGTATTGATTACATAATTCTTCCATACGACTTACTGCTTCATGCAAATATAAATAATTTCGATTATTGATTTTTGAGTTTCCATCTTTAAATACCTATGCAATAATGATAATGATGAATATTAATGATGCTATAATATATATAATTTGTGTTCTTTAAATTTGTGACAAAAAGTGCGTTTAAATTGCATTTTTGAGCTATTTTTTTCTTTAATAATCACAGCAAGTCACCAAATAACGGGTGCTTATCAATGAGTATACCTAATAAATTGGCAGAGTTAGAGCGTCGTTACAAAAAAGTAGATTGCTGCCACTTACTGCTGATAAATAACACCTTAGCACAGTACTTGGCCAGTTTCCATACAAAGTGGTCATAAACAATTCACTTACGTCGAGTTATATCGACTTACCAGGAAAACTAATCGCTCTCACGTGTTAAATTCTTACGACAATATTATAATAATGCCATTGATACCGGGAATTGGTGATGGTGATAATATGACTGATAGTGAAAATTGGCGGGTTTGATAACAAGCCTTTTTGCTTATCTGAAGAAGAAAGAAAGCGTTCATGAAGAAGCTGGTTTATGAACTTGGACGACGCAAAAGGGGTATGTAAAGATCGTAGCAAGTAGCGTTCTGTATGCGAGTCTGTGGAAACGAGCAATGGGTAGCCCACCGTCTAGTGTGTCGATAGGCCGTGATGACGGCGCATTAGTGTTCTACGCATGCCTCAAAGAGATGTCAGCAAAGCAAAGGGGCCTCTGCTAGAGCTGCCCGTCGGTTTTGCGGGTTGTTGCAAAGAGATACCGCGGCCTCGGAGCATTCATGGCTAAAATAGGAACATGGGTAGGTTTTAGACACTAAAAGTTTGACACATGATGATTTCCCATCCGCAAAAATGATGGGGCGAATGAGGGGGCGATCTGTAATTTCTGCTTATCAGCATGGCAAAAAAAAGTGAGTTTATTTAATTAATAATGGTAGGTAGAAAGCGTGTCAGTTGTGGTAATATTAGCAGACGAAGGTATTGAAAGCCAAGTAAATCTTATTCTATTAATAACTTCGCCGAACACCGTGCGCCGCCGTCACGACGCCTTCGCTCAGCTGACTGGTACGCTGGTAACGTTGTTCCAAACCTTTCTTGCAGTGAGGAACCCCTCTAGCCACGGTCCCAGCTAATACATGGCGATCACGATCTCCAATACTAACACAATAATCACAACTATTAAACGTTAACACAACACAAATTTTGGTTAAGGCAACCGCCCGTCCTTTTCTTAATTTGGCCACCTGGCTACCATCGACGCGACGGCAACGCTGCGCTAGAGTGACAACCTGCCACTCTTAACGTTTTTGACAATGACATGCCGACATATTTATAGTGACAAGTTAAATTATTGGGTTGTTTTATTTTAGTTTTTGTCTATTTGATTTATTTCTATTATTTTTTTATTAATTTAAGTATTTAAAACATTTATGTATGCTGTTTTGACTTCCGTACGTTTTACTCACGGGTTGACCACTGAAAACCAGCGCTGTGCTGTGGGCTCCCATGGCACAGCATCATGCTGAGTGGTGACCGATCTGTCGCAGTCACGACGTGCAAGCTATTTTTATTTTGTCCCATACCTATATGTATTTGTAAATGTTTGTGATACTTTACATGTTGAATGTTTATTTTTCTTTGTTATTTTGTTGCTCGTCGTAATTTGCGACTAATAAATGTTTTTTCTTTCTTTCTTTCTTTTCTTTCTATCTCTATTGGCTTCTTCACAATCTCTATTCTATACCTTTTCCTGTTCACTCTGGTATAACGTTACAGCACTTGACTGACTATGTTACAGACTGCTCCGTTGGTATCGCAGTCGCAAGCGCTGAGCACAGGCCCTTGGTTCAATTCCTGGGCAAAAAGTGTTATTGGGATTTTGCTTTAGGAATTTCTCAGTAACAACACGGAGTTTGGAAGTTAGTACTACCATTAAACCATTGTCTTGTGCCTGATCTCTCCCGGTTGTGTTGGATTGTCGTCCCATACGCCTATGAAAGTGACGAGACAGAGAGCGTACCTGTGCACTATAATATCCTATGGTTAATCTCCGCTGAGATTGGCCGCCATGACCAACCGTCAGGCGACCGAACTGTCCTGTCTGTGTCGAAAAGGACTTCGTCTTCTTTTTTCTTCTTCATGTGGACCCCACTATTTGGGGGGGGGGTCCGTTTTCCGCACTCCGTTTTCCGACTATATACAGCACATGTAAAGTGCAGGGTAATATCGAAATATCCTTAAAAACAATCTTTAATTCACTGACAGAATACGTACAGACTAGAGCGCTGATTCTAGAAGCACGTTACATATGTTATAAGTGGAAATTCATGGAGATAAAAAAAAATGTTTATGTTTAATTTTGTCATATTTACAGAAAATTCCATCAGGCCTATCATTGTTATCAATAATACAGCTAAAGGAAAGTTGACATATTGAGTATGATTCAAGATTTATTTATTTGCAAAAACATGTGTAGATAATATACATGGTGTGATGCTTATTATAGGTGTTACAAAGAATATTCAGGCTCAACATGTTTGACCATGGCTGGTGTAAAAATTATGTCGTTAGACAGTCACATTTCAAAATATGCTTTTCAAAGTTGCTCTAATATGAACACCCATATTAGAGCAACTTTTCATTGAAAAAAATCTGTAGATAATGATGGTAGGAATAACAAGTTACTGCTAACTGCTTGATTATTTATTGCTGAATGGATGTTAGACAGGTCAGCATTCCTCATTAATTCTCGTTTATTTATGGCCGATGGTGTACAAGCTATTTGTAGGGTTCGGTAGTCACACGAGTTCCTATATTTTCGATATGTCCGATTGTAGATGACACCCTTACCTATATTTTTGCTAACAATAGCGTTATGAAATTAAATGTCATTGAAGCAATTTGTGCAGGTTGCTTCTTACTTGTAGTTTTGCACATCCTGTAGGTTTCATATATTCCTTAATATCCACTCTGAATACACTTTTTTCTTTCAAATAACATCCTTCGGAAGGACGGACGGAGTGTCAGACTTTTACCGACTAAAACCTATCATGTTCTTTCTTTTGCTGTCTATGTTTCGGGGCTACGGTATCTCTTTCGAACAATCCGCAACCACGCGCAACTTTTAGTATGGTTATAGCCTTGGTATGGTTCCAGTGAGAGCTTCCTTTGTGAGTTTCTGAAATCTTTAGTCTTCACTATAGGTAAGCAAAATTAAATTAACCTTGCTTATTGACTACGGAACCCGACTCTGGCCGTAGTCTTGCTCTTGTCGTGTTTTCATGTTGTCAATCAAGTTAACTTAATTGAGTACCTTTGCATTGTACAGTAGACACTGATTAAGAGTTTATCGGCTGTGTGTTAATTGTAGACACAAAGCTTTCGGTTGAACACAGAGCTTTGTTAACAGAATGTTAGAAGCCCACTTTTCTTTATGATCCTAATGAAGAAGGAGGCTGGGCGTTTGAGGAAGAGAACCTCAAACCAACCCAGCCGCCTTGGGAGACCGTAGTTGCGGGCCTGGGGACGGTGAGCAATGGGTAGCTCACCGTCCGTCCTTTTATTAACGACAGGCCGTGTTTGACGGCGCTTTTGTGTTTCACGCGCGCCTCAAAGAAATGTCAGCAAAGCCAGAGCCTCCGCCTGCCGGGGTTGCGGTTTGTTTGAAAGAGATACCGCGGCCCCGGAACGTAAAGGGCAATAGAAGGAACATGGGTGGGTTTTAGTCAGGTAAAGTCTGACACGCCCCCCTGCTCCGCCCAGAGCGGGGGAAGTTATTTAATGATTTCACACCCCGAAAGAAAATACCACGCTTGTAGTACCTACCAGAAATGATAGGCACAGGCTCAGGTTAATTCGCGCTTGTCCAGGTTTGTTTATGGATAGGTGACCACCCATTCCACACAGGGACCAACCTCTCGGCTGACATTTATAGATCTTTGACAGTCGTTACAGGTAGTCTGTGGCCTGAAAATGTGACAAGCAGAAACCAAAGGAAATTGTTTCACCCTGTAGGTACTATAACTTGGTTGTGAAAGTTAATACTGGTATTCAGTTGAACCCGGTTAGACTGGAAGTCGACCCCAACATAATCGGACTAAATGCTAGGCAGATAATGATCTTTGTTGGAATACCCTTATTCCCTTCGTACGTCAGGGTACCACTAACTGTCACCAATGTCCATTTCCATTAAGCATAGAAAAGAATATAGGTACTTAATTGCACACCAAAGATAAACACAACTGTTTTACAGAAATTGCTAATTCTATGGCGGTAAGGCATAGGCCTTCTATGACATTCTATTGTGTTCTATGGCATTCTATGTTTTGGTTTTTTCTATTGACTATTGTGATCAGCTTAATCAGAAGGGATCCTGGAAATCCCCTGAAGTGCATCGGTACCAAGCCTGGGTTTGTATCCAGTTCGACTTTCCCAGAACCCTCGCTTGTTTACCTCGTGAAGGTACTTTTTTATATTTATTTGCGATGTCTGCATTGGTACCATATTAATGTTGTTCTTAAAGTAGGCACAAAGACCCCTATTTAGGGTTTTAAGTGAGTAAGTAACTTCAATTTAAACAGTTCTCGGTCGACTATGACTAGTTCAAGGCTTCGAATCTGCTGTCGAGCAAAGCTATGAGGTTTTTCCAGTCGAAGGCTGGGGTTTTATATAGAGCCTGGTTGATGAAAATAGGCTCGCTCCCTATTGCAACTTAAATATACCTAACGAAATGTAGTTGAATAATTGGTACACCTCTATCTAACTTTGTGATAGAGATTCGTGTTGTTTTGTTTTGTAAGCCAAAAATAGTATCGCTTGATTCGTGGGTGTTGAAATAGACACTTAGCGATAACCCATCAGAGAGGTAAACAAATCCTGAATAGGAGTAGGAGTATTTACCCTCTGCATTCACCTGACAAAAATCAGGCGTACAGAAATAATAATAATATAGTCGGTCATTGCAGAATGTAATGTAGCGGTCAGCCGGGCGAATAGCTAAGCTATCAGGTATTAAGGCGCGGTAACAAGCTAATCTTTAGGTATTCGCGGAAGCGAGGCTAGCTGCATACTGTGCATGGTCTGACAAAAGTACACGACAGTATTGCATCGAAAGAATAGAAATAAGGTCCAAAATATTTCGGTGTTTGATTTTATTTGAATATCATGTCCGCCAAAATGAAGGTCATTTTGCAGTTTTAATTAAATATAAAAAATATACAGTTCCGTGTTTGAAAAATTTTAGAAATCTCTTTAGTCTATAACATTTCCTTTGTTATAGATATAAAAAGTATGATAGTTGTCGCTGAAAAAATTGAGAATTTCGAGACGAAACGAGGAAATAATATATTGCGTTGCTGTAATTATAACTTTAATTAACTTACGCGTGATTCAAAAACATAGTCATAGTTCTATTATTATAATTAAATAAAATCCTTACTAATATCGTAAATGCGAAAATGAGTTTTATTTGTTTGTTACGTCTTCACGCCTTAATGTTGATGAATTTTGGTACAGAGATAGTTGGGACCCAAGAGACGGACCTAAGCTTATTTTAAAAAAATGTGATAAAAAGGGGAGAAAGTGGAAAGAAAAGAGGAGAGAAAGATATTTTTTTTTCGATCATCACGCGGGTTAAAGTTAGCGCTAGCCCGAACGACGAACTCAAATATATAAAAAAAATGTTTAATAAAAACTCGTGCAAAATAGGGGCAAGTAGAGTGTGTTTCCTTAATGCCACGTAGTACATTGCGGTTAGTATCATCTAAGATATAATCCAGAAACAATACTTACATTCGGATACTTAGAATACGCAACAAGGACCAATACGAAACAAACTGAGAATAAAGATTAGCTTCCCAGTGCTTTAAATGTTAAATGGATAGGATAGGGATATCTGCAATGTTGGCTGCATTGAATAATTTCGAATCCTAGGACTTTTAAATATCATGAATATTATGGCAAAAAATATGTATATGCAATATAATTTATTTTAATATTGTAATAATAGGAAACAAAGGAAACCACTTTACAATAACATTGTAACAATTGCTTGTACGTACATCTAGCTAGTAGTATATCTGTTACTGTATTTATAAAATTCTCGTGTCACCGTTATAATAACTAACTACTCCTCCGAAACGAATTGAGTCTGAGAATCGGTCGTTTTCTATGTTTCATACCCTTAACTGTTAGGTAAGGGTGGTCCTGTCAAGAAAAAGAGCTGAGCAGCGTGTGAAACAGCTACAAATAGTATAAAAATATGCTCAATCGATAAAGCAGTGTTCTATATTTAAATACCTGTATTTTGCAATCGATGTCAATTGCTTTAAGTGATAGTTTTATTGCAACGGCAGAATCACGCTCCGTAATTCAAGTAGTTTCCATACAACATTCTTGATTCACAATCTTGGGGACTTGTTCAAGACTATCTGACTTGAGGTGTAAGAAATTCGATCTTTAGTCAAGTTGCGAGCTGGAATACCTACCTCGGCCGACAAAGCCACGCGCGACCGTCGATTGTTTCAATTTTCCCGCCGCATACTTCGCGCCAAGTAACGAAACTTTCACAAACATCCCCTTCGGTAAGGACCACGGTATTAACCGCAAATTGTTGCACATAAACATGGGTATTATTGTTTAGATAATAGAGCTTAAGTTCCTGCATAAAGGTAAATTTATATTTTAGAACGAAGCCTTGTTTTTGTCACATCATGTAACAAAAAACCGGCCAAGAGCGTGTCGGGCCACGCTCAGTGTAGGGTTCCGTAGTTTCCCGTCCGTCACAATAAGTGTTCCCACTTATGAGTTGCGCGGCAGGCGTTCCGATTTGTGACGGTTTTTAGCGCGAACCCAAAGGTAAGCGCTCAAACCTCGACTACTAATTAGATTATGCACTCATAAATATTATATTTAAGCGCAACTTACTTTACCACGGTAGGTCATGAAAGCACGGAAAATCTTAACATCGACTTTTAAAAAAATGACGTCATTACACAACGCCATCTATCGAACCACCAACCATCTTTTTGAACTGGTTTTTACCTTAACATATTGATGGTGTTAAAAAAAATAATTTTAGTTTTGTTCTAAATTGCCTTAGCATGTTCTTAATAGAAGTTTTATGTAGTTATAAGATACCGCCAATGCCAAGGAGAGACCAATTGAACAATTCGGTAATATCCGATCCAATGTAATAAGTACCTACAGCACCATCTCTCGGGGAATTGGGTTACTAATTAATACAAAGACGTGCAATTTCGGTGGTAATTTTGGATTGCGAGAACCGATTTCAATAATTCTTTTTTTGTTTGAAAAAAGATACGTTCAAGATAATAAAATATGTAAACGAAGTTAAAATAAATGCTTGCAAATACGATTATACTACAAACTTAGTCCAGAAATTATTTTGTACAACTTTTTGTCTTTTTGTACAAAAACTGTTGGGTCAATCAAGTTCAAAATAATTTTTATAGAAAGTCCTTATAAAGTTCTACTTTTCAGATTTTTTCCATAGTTTTTGAACTTATGGTTCAAAAGTTAGAGGGGGGGGACACATTGTTTTTTACTTTTGGAGCGATTATTTCCGAAATTATTGACATTATCAAAAAATGATTTTAGTAAACCCCTATTCATTTTTAAATACCTTTCCAACAATATATCACACGTTGGGGTTGAAATTAAAAAAAAAATCACTTCCCACTTTACATATAGGGTGGCTACCCTAATAAAACATTTTTTAGAATTTTTTATTTTACCACTTTGTTGGCGTGATTGATATACATATTGGTACCAAATTTCAGCTTTCTAGTGCTAACGGTCACAGAGATTAAGCGAGGACGGACGGACGGACGGACGGACGGACGGACGGACGGACGGACGGACGGACGGACGGACAGACAGACATGGCGAAACTATAAGGGTTCCTAGTTGACTACGGAACCCTAAAAAAAAGCCACGTTTCTAAAATTACCGTCAACATCGAAATTATTGAAAAGAGCCGGCATTGATCAAGAAAGAAATCACTAAGCAAGTTAGCTACATGGTAGTAACTAAAATACATATTGTATTTGGCAAAGTCTATTCGTAAATTCTCCAATAGTTATTGGATAAGTAACATGCAATAAAACGCCAAGTTACCGCTGTGCTTGAACGCAGAAACACAAAAACACATCAAAGCAACTACTATGAAACATACGCTGTGAAGTAAGATTTTTTTTTAATTTTTTACTCTATTTTATTCCTTAACATTAAATCAAGATGAGATTTTTACAGTAAAATATCATCTACAGCGACCTAGGACCGTGATAGTAATATATAAGATTTTGTTACTACCTTATTTTACACAAAAAATGTCAGCACACGATAAAATAGAATTGAGAGCCTTTAATAGAGACTAATAATAGTACAGTTTGATTCAACTTTGTCTTTGCGGCTGTGGTGGATTTAACGCCCAAGCCGCTAGGCGAGGGTGTTATAGAGCCAAGAACAGCAGTGACAAATTCTCACGAAGACTATAGGAGTATGAACAGTTGTTTATTGTTAACTGTGGTAAAATCATAGAAAATAAAGCCCTCGTTGCGATAAATGAGGAAAAAGCAGGCAAGGAAATACATTGCATGTTGAACCTAATCGTAGTGCAGTAAGAGTCAGTTTTCGAGGAAGTGTATGTGTAAAAAATAATTATGTTCACAAGAGCGGTGGAAGAACGGGACATTTATTATAATTAGTATGTTTTAATTATCCTTAAATACACAAGCGCCATGCATTACAACTTGGTAAGAACGACAACAATTCACTCAAAGCAGGACGGACAGTTGACTTACGAACAAGTTTGTAAAAGAAACGAATATCTGTGATTTATGTTTACTTACATACAAAACAAAAAGGCGGAGCTTGTGGCGGTCTAGTAACTGCTACACGAATCAATATCCTGCTTCAAACGCGCTTGCTTCAGTTGGTTCGTTGATGGGTGACCACTGATCATCTATAACATACCACTGAGTGTGGTTCCTCCATGCCTCGGAAAGCACGCTAAGCCGTTAGTCTCGGATGTCATTTATACATCTTTGATCGTCGTTACAGGTAAGTAGTGGCCTACATGTCTTACAACCAGTCTAAACAAAAATCGTTAGATAGGCAGTCGCTTCATGACTTCCCCCGCTCTGGGCGATGCGGGGGAAGTTGTTAGACTTGTACTGACTAAAACCTACCCATATTCTTTCTATTGCCTTTATGTTCCCGGGCTGCGGTATCTATTTCGAACAACCCGCAACCCCGGTAGGTGGTAGCCCTGGCAGGCCTCTCTGCTTTGCTGACATCTCTTTAAGGCGCGCGTGGAGCACTCAACAAGCACCTCAACTGATAGATTGCACTTATAAATATAAATGGAGGACATTCAAAACAACATGTCTAGTCATTAAGTCTCTCAGACTAAAGGAAGTGCCTACTGCCTAGGTATGGCCTACTTTGGCATGCAGATCAGTAATTAAAATAAATATTTATTTAATGAACAGTATTTCGACACACTTTTGGCCTCTGTTAGTAAGTCATCTAGCGGTACTGGTTGCATAACGACAGTGTCGACCTTCATCTTAAGATTTTGTGGCATTTTGCGTGTATTTCTATATCATAGAACGGTATCCTCGAAACAGCATTTAAGCATTAAAACCTAAACAACGATAGCTTGATTTGCTGACCAGAAAGTCAAATTAATAACACGATATCCACCAAGTAATAGTAGTGCTTTTGTCCAAGGCTTTGCTTGGATAAAAGGCTATTATTTATAAAGCCATAGGAGTAGCCGGTCGTTTGATAGAGCGTACCCCAATCCAACCCAATCACCATGGGAGACACTACAGGCGTCGGTTGCTGCGAGACGACTAGACGAAGGTCTGTAGGCGAGTACGTGGGTGAGCAATGGGTAACTGTCATCAGTAGCTGGCCGACTGCTGCCTACAGGCTGTCTCGACGGTGTCTTTGTGTTCCACGTGTGTTTCAAAGAGATGTCAGCAAAAACAGAGGACCCTGGCAGGACCACTGCCTGCCGTGGTTATTGCCTGTTTGAAAGAGAAACCGCGGCCTTAGAATGCAAGGGGCAAAAAAAAGAAACATGGATGGGTTTTCATCAGTAAAAGGCACAGTTGGCGCAGTAGCTGATGCGATGGGCTGCTGCGCTGCGTGTGGCGGGTTCGATTCATGCACACTAACAGATATTTATATGCCCTACAAGTACTTGTACCGGGTCCGGCTGTTTGTAAGTTCAAATGTTTGTAAAAGCTCGCATTATACAGGAGAAATTTCTAGTGTGGGGTGAGAGTCAGGTAGTTACTTTCACGGGATTTATCCTTATCCATATCAAATGGGACTTAATGTACATGCTATAATAGCCAATGATACACCCATACGTACAGTGGCCTGCATCAATTGGATTAAACCTACCTTTAAAAGTTAATTTTAAAACAACTGGGGTACGCAGTTGATTCGCGGTACACCTTTGCTTTATACTTCGGAGAAATACAGCTGTGATTTAATGTGATAAAAGTAACAGACACTTAATGAATCCTCGTCGTATTATCTGACATGGTTACTATGACAGGGTTAGTAGTATAATAGGTCCATAACCTAGGTTAGGTTTGTCTTGGTATGGACATCTGATGAGGAGGGATGAAGGACATGTGACTAAAAGAGTGATGGATCTGAATGTTGATGGACGGAGAGCGAGAGGAAGGCCAAAGAAAAGATGGATGGATTGTGTAAGGAGTGATATGAAGGAGAAAGGAGTAAATGATGCCATGACGTCTGATAGAGAATGGAAGAAGAAAACGTGTTGCGCCGACCCCAAATAAAATGGGACAAGGGCAGGAAAATGATGATGATCCTAGGTTTTATATCCTATGGAAGCTGTAGCTCGGAATAAGTACTTATTGTGTTTTCTCCTCTATTCAAAGTTTCCACAATTTAGAAACAGAAGAGACAGCCAGCTTGGAGCGGGTAAAATATTTCCCAATGTTTAAAGTAGGAAACTGGTGCCTCGTGTCCACAGTATACACCATTCCTGCCAACTTTTGGTATTGTTGGTACTGTCTGACGAAAAACCATTTCGTAAGAAATATTTTTAAGAGGATTTTAATTATTTAATTGTGGATACAAGCATTCCTAAACATAATTATAGAATCTAATTAAACGTTAATTGTTAAAGTACCTGATTACCATTTTGCGTTTATTATGTGGCGTTTAAAAAATAGTAAATTTATATAATACAAGATCCTAACCAAATATTTACAAAAAAGGACTAAATTAAAACTAAAACCAAGTACCTGATATATATAAAGACGACAATAGGAAGTTAATTATTACTATGATAATTACCTAAAAATGTTAAACTTGATTTGTATCTCTCTCATAGAGTTACTCATAACTCCTAATTTATGGAAGGCTTAATTCGTTTTTTAAACTAAACAAACCGGTTGTAATCTTTTATTTCGATCTACATTATATTAAAAATTTAAAAAACGCATATTTTTTGGGTCTGTGTGACCGCATTGTTTTTTTTTTAAATCTCACAATGTATCTCCTAAAGTATTGTGTGTGGTATACATGACTATAAAACGTACATATACCAAACATACTAATTTGTAAAAATTGTGAAGCCAGCTCGCGTTACTATAGTTAATAAGACTCATAATTCTACCACTCCATGGTTTTGATTAATTTTCATTACAAACCTTTTTTGCTACCCCTACTACACTTGGCCTACAATTAAACCTACAGTGACCTAGTAATTAGTTCATATTACATCTATTAGGAAGTTAGACCAGACAAAGTGCCAGTCCAGACTCCTAGTAGAGGTCCAACCAAGTTGTAGGTATGTAAGCAGGAAACTGTCGAATGTACGAGAACATTAAAAGCCTCCAAATTGTTCTCTGATTAATTGGAACAGTGATAATTAAACAAGTTGATTGGAATATTAAAATTTTACGGAAGTAAATGATTTAATGATTTAAATTAAATGTAACTTTAATTTATTAACATTACCTACCGTTTGTTTGTTACGTCTTCACGCCTCAGTGGCTAAAACCGATTTTGATGAATTTTGGAACAGAGATCTCCAGGGGAGACGGAAATAGGCTCAGAAAAGTGAGAAAAGGGGGAGAACAATATTTTTTTCGATCATCACGCGGGTTTAATTTAGCGTTAGCCCAAAGTAACTATGCCACGCAGACGAAGTCGCGGGCGAAAGCCAATCCTTACTTAATATTATAAAAGCGAAAGTGAGTTTGTTTGTTTGTTTGTTACCTCTTCACGCTTTAATGGCTTAACCGATTGTGATAAATTTTAGTACATAGATAGTGGGCCTGGTTCCCCACTATCTAGACGGACATAGGCTAATATTTATTGTAAAAAAATGGGATGTGAGGGAGAAAGAGGGAAGAAAAGGGAAAGCTTAGCGTTGCTATTACAAATCAATAAGGCACAAGGGGAACTGTGTTACCCCAAATTTAACGCGGGCGAAGCCGCGGGCGAAAGCTAGTACATTATAAATCTGCTGCATTCATTTTTCCTGAAGATTTCATTAACCAACTTCGATAAGTAACGAAAGAAAGAATAAATACTTATTGGAACTCGTACAGTAATTAGTTTGGAGCTGCAGCTGCTAATGTGTTTACAAAATAATTTTCAAGATAAATGGAAGCATTTTATTATTTTCAAAAGCAATCTTTGCTTAGGACTGCGTTAATTCTCTTTTGAGAAGGTTACCAGAAAAACAACCAAGAAACGTAAAAATAAACGCGAAATAAGAACGAGCCACTTAGCAACCATGTAATTCACAAAACAGAGCTGTGCGTATGATCCCTATGAAATTCCAGCCTAAGGAACTTTATTAGTGAAACCGAGCCACCTCCACAATAAGTCGTAGCTCGTTAAACTCACTACAGCCACAGTTTTACAAACGAAGGTAACTCGTTGAAATAACGGTATAAAACCCGACCATACGAGTGCATGAATTTTTTCGCACACAGTCTTCAAACCAGTCGTCTGAGTTTTGCTCATTACACCATAAATCGAGCTCTCAACTCGAATAATCGGCATGTAATTTTGAGCATAGCAGTTGATCAGTTGCCCGAAAATCTGAGAAACGGTCAGTATCGTATAACCCAGTACTAACTGCTTCGTGGAGACAGTCGCTCCCACTCGTCGTCGATCCCAATATACTTATAGAATAGCAATTTTACATTAAACTGACACCTTTTTCCTATGTGGTAGCAAACTATAGAACTCCATTGCCATCTTTTGCGATCCTCAATTACTTTTTGAATCCTCCACGTATAAACACCGATTGCGAATGCTAACTACGTATCAGACGTTTTTATAGAACACCTCTGAAGCCATGTACGTGCGGGCTTGCGGGTTGTTCGAAAGAGATATTTCCGCGGCTACGAAACATAAAGGGCAAAAGAAGGAACATGGGTGGGGTTTTCTCAGTAAAAGTCTGACATTTCCCCTTCTCAGTCCGAGCAGGGGATGTAATTTGATGATTTCTCTTAAAAAGCCATGTATTAAATGAATGAAATGAATTAATTAATACCTCACCCAATTGGCATTTACCCTAACCAAGTTACGTTCATTGATAATATCAGTCTGCTCGATCCTCAATTATCTTCTACAGACTAATTGGAACGTGTAACATGCACTGAACCGATATTATCCTATATCTTGATACATCTGTCAATGTAACTAGCTGTGATTGAAATGCGGAGAGGGAGGGGGGGTGCGGAATCGTGAGACGACTCCTGGCCACCGAAGGATGTGTAGTTCACCGTCCGCCCATCTAGTGACACGTGCGGAAGCGACGTTGCGTTCGTGTTCTAAGCGCGCCTCAAAGAGAAGTCAGCAAAGCAGAGGAGCCAGCCAATGCCACTGCCTGCCAAGGTTGCGAGTTGTTCTAAATAGATACCGCGGTTTCGGACCACAAAACACAAAAAAAGGAACATAATGGGTTTTAGTGAGTCACAGTTTGACATTCCACTCCGCCCAGATCAGGACAAATTATTTGATAATCTCCAATACGAAAAAAGAAAGGGATGTTGAATTCCGACTTGATTTTACAACCTCCCGACTCTCGACACTTAGGGGAATCCCGTTTATATCTGTTGAATTCGTTTCCCGCCAAAGTGAATTTCGGAAAGTATCTCTAAACGTTAGCTGGTTGCATTAAAGCTGCATTTGCTTCGTGAGGTAAATCCTGTCTTCCTGGCCAACTGGTTGCTTGTTCGTATCATTTGTTACAATGTTCCGATAAGGAGTATTATCTTCTCGGGTAAAGTACATTGCTTTGCATCTTTTACGACAATGTTATTTTGCAGATATATTTTATTACCTAGTTTAGTTTTATAGATTTACATCTATGGTTTATACGTATGGAGCTTCTTTGTGCGTTCTTTCAAGTAAAATCTTCAACTTTGTTCTCATGGCAACAGTATCAACAATCAGTAATCTAGAATTCCATAAATAAAATAAATGACTATATGTTTCGGTCTATTTGTGTAAATTTCTTGAATAATGTAAGTCTCATTAGGTACCAGCTGAGTACGAGGAAGTCTACCCACGTAACATCAACGTGACAGTTGAACCAACTATGAAATGGAATTGATTTATGAATGCTATGCGCCAAACACGAAAACAAATTATGATAATAAGTAATTATGAATAGATATGAAAATTGAGTTTTAGTTGGCGAGGACCGGATGCATAATGCATAAACATGTAACAAGTAAACAAATGGAATCATTTCAAATCAAATCGTAATAATATTATTTGTTCTAACGCTAACATTATTTTGCTGTGATTAAATGTCCTTATAGAAAAGAGATTCACCAAATATGCACGTCTCTAAGCTATTACTTTTTTTTAGTTTAAATTAGGTAATAATTCCCTTGAAAAATACAAAATAATAGCTGGAACATCATAACACGAAATAAACTAAAAATACACGTCATGTTAACAATAATCTCACACAAAGCTAATGTAGGTCTTAATGTAGGGGTTGAAAATATTTTATTCCTTCTTAATCATCTTTAGAATGCGCTCAAGCAATGAGCACTCGTGAAAGGGATTAATAAAATCCACTGCAACACAAAAATAATGCAGATATAATGTTATGGTAAAGCAGGAAACACGTTTAAAAAAAACTAAAAGCTTACATAGTATTTTAGCCTGGACAAAAAAAGAAACATTCTGAAATAGGAAAATCTTTTTTACACACGTTTTTATGTAGCATTTCACGAAAATTTTGAACTATGACTATCAAACTATGGCAATACCATCGTTTTACTGTCCCCAATTTTCAAGTACCTATAGTCCAGCGGGAATAGAGTAAGGGGAATCATAAGGTAGGTTCTCGTAAAGGCGATTGGCAAGAACCCATGTATTTTCAGTATCACATACAGGCCTACCGTTTCATGGAATGAATATATGGATTTGAATGCTACAATAACGTATAACAAAATATGTAATGGTAAGATATACATTAGACTTGGGGATATTAAATTGATTTATTTACATAACCTCAAAATGGACTATCAAAAATAGAGTACGGTAGGTACCTACTTACTACCTACATACTTATGTAACTCAAGGCAGACCCTCAAGGCGTCGTCCTATTTGGCTAATCAACGTACGATTGAACGATGCGATTTCGTCGCACGACGAGATGAAACTCTGTGCTCGCGCGATGATTTGCAAGCTTTAATTAGTACACTCTAAAAAATGTGCGTTTTTCGTCGTGCGACGAAATCGCATCGTTCAATCGTACGATGATTAACTAAATAGGACGCCCTACATCATACATTTCGATCAGATACCTAGAGTGGATGGATGAAGGATTTTTGTGATAGGTGCTAGTAAGATTTTAAAGTAGGGTGTTCTCAGTTGTGATATGAAAACAATACCTATTACTTGCCTATTACAAATAATTTGATTTAGATTAATTATTATAGGCCATCCAACTGCTATGACGTTACTAAAAATAATAATTAACCTCCTTTCCGTTCCTTTTGCGGGATTCGAATCCGCATCCAAGATGATCCATGATCTATCCATATGGTGGTCGTCAACAGGATAAAAGTTAATTAAGTAATAAAAACAGTATAGGTAAAAAACAAAACCACAGTATTTATAATAACTTTTTATTCTAATGATAATAATACATTGTCAAGAAATACCGCAGGGGGGGTTGTTCCTTCGTGTCGAGCGTAAGCTAAATACCAAACCACACTCATGACATGTGAACAGCAGCCCACGGTTCTGAGACCTACTATACAATTACAACAGTAGTCGATGATGGCACTCCGACCTTGCTGTTCCCTTTCAACGGCTATGAAAACAAAATATGTGTTCCGTGCCACATGACGGGACTTTATTTTAGCCCTTAACAAAAAAGGATTTTCTCCCCTTAATCTGGTCAAATCCAGCTGGTCGCGACCTATTTCCAGTTTGTAAAGTCCGTGAAAACGGAAATGTTCTCCAACGTATGATCTAGCTTGACGGATCTGGTATGTGCCACACGCAAACAACACCAATTCTTCTATGGAGAGCCGTGGGAATGATATATTTGAGGCATCTATATTCGTAAACATAACATTGTGACGATTCAGGCGCTCCATGGCTACAATCGCCGCTAATTCGTTATCTATAAATAAACGTTCATTTATAATATTTAATATTATTTGAGCGTTTTCTGGGTCAGTAAATCGAGTTCCAAATGAATTTAATACAGCACAAGCGATTCTTAAATCTTTCATAAGATGGGGACTCGCACGATTAAAATACTCCTGTCTGAAGATTTTGAAATCTCTCTTTATCTGGCCATTCACAGCTTCCACAACCCATCTATTAATTGTCACGCAGCGCGATCGATTTCCTTCTAAAGTTGTAAACTGTGAATGACCAGGTGACATTGTTTCAGGCATATGACCCAGTAAATGTTTATCATGCAATTTATCCATGGAGTCCCTGAAGCCACGATCTAATATGAATACATCGTTTTCATTAAAAAAATGTATAAAAGTTTCTTCATCTAATAAACTGTTTAGTATCGTGGCATCGTTGGTAGTAGCAGCATACGGACCAAACACATCTAAAATATATCCGTCACAACATACAACAAGAAATGGTTTCACTAAGTTCCGGTATTTGTGAAGAGAATATGTTTTTTTTTGAAATAGGTAATTCGAACTCTTTTGAGTATATATGTATGTGCCATCGGCAATTACTATAGCAGTTGTTCCAACTGTACTACTAAATAAGCCTTCTGCTATTATAGAGTTTTTTTCACAGACTCGTTCACGGGGTATATGTCCCATTCCCAGATGCTGGTTTACGAATTCAGACACCAAGCTTTCTCTTGCTACATTCATTAAGGTCTCTAAGGTTCGCCTAGGGATCTGCAAAAGTGCCGAGAGTCGCTGATTTGAGTCTCCAGTGCGGAGCTTGCATAATAATGCTGTGAGTGCAAGACTTCCTCGACGCATGTCTCTCAATGTTGGTGTTTCACTTAATATTTGTTGGTGCTGTTGTTTACTAATTCCAATCCAGTAATGTACCAAATGATCAGGAAATCTTTGTATGTCATCAAACTGAAAATAATTTTCTTCCATCAAAATAAAAAGCATGTCTTCAATTTGGATTGGATTGAAATAATCAAGTGCGTATTCAGCAGTATACAGTTCACTGTATGTATTGCGTCCCAAATGATAAGCGCATACACGAGATCCTCTAGGTATGAAAAAGTTATTTTCTATCAACACGCGTCGACGTGTGTTATCAGGGACGTGAAAACGTTCCGAGTTGCGACAACCACTAAATAAGCAGTGCCTGGGTGCTTCTGGTACTCTTCTTAAGTTGGGCAGAGTGATTGTCTGACCTCGAAGTTGATGTTCGTGTCGTCTCAGAAGTTCTTGTTGTGCTTGTTCCCAACAAGTTACGCAAATTGGTTCATTTGATGTAACCTGTTAAAACAATTCAATCATTTGATGCATATGAACTTTTTATTGCCTTAAAATCAGATTCCACTATAAAATATGTCTATTTAGGGGAAGTTATTCAATCAGTATCCTCCCTATTTGAACATCTCTTTTTTTGTGTCATTCTTCCAGGAAATAACGGAGTAAAAGCAAAAATATGTCACATACATACCTGACGTGGCTGTATCCTCTGGTTAACTATTGCAACTAACTGGGTTTCTTCCTCCGATGCATGATTGATTATATGACCCTCAGTCTCAATTGTTGAAGCACCACAAACAATACAGGTGTGTTGCAGCTGATGCATTCCTATCATCCAGCAAGAATCGCATATATAATCAGAAGTATTGATCTAAAAAAAATGTTTGCTCAGAAAATAATCATAAAAACTGTGGCTGATAGTTGTCTTTAAACACAAATATTTTAATTTAATTCATACTTACAGCTCTCGGGAATGTCCACAGCTTTATGATAGCAACTAGATTTTCATTAACTGTAGATAAACAATGACCAGTTGCTGGAGAAGTCTGCATATCACAATTGATACAAGCAATATCTTCATTATTTGATAGATTCGATTCTTGGAATTCGGGTAAATCTGGATCAACATTAACCGATAATGGGTGCCCAGGTGAATTATTGGCATCTCCTGATTGTAGTGGCTGATTAATGTTAGAGGGGCCAGATGGGTGGCCACGTCGTGAAGCTCTTTGAGCCCGTAGCCAGCATGGAACACATACTTGATCAACAGAAGTGGGCTGCAACAAAAAATAGAAATGTTGTATAAGATTTATCTACATAAATGCATCATGCAGTAATACTGATATATTACTATTTTTTAACACATATACAATATTTAACAGACAACAAAAGGCTCTACTGTAAAACACTTAAAGTATGAATCTAATAGCTAAAAAATAACATGCCTGATGTGGATGTATCCATGAAGATATAATAGCCACTGTCATCCTCTCTCCTTCGCTTGCATTTGGTCTGACCAACTGCCGTCTACGGGCTCTTAAAACGGATCGACCACAGCTAATGCATAAGCAGCGATGCCCAACTTGTTGGGAAGAATGTGCTTGCCCATTCCCATGCAGTAGTTGATAATTTGCCAATTCCCAACATGCATGGCAAATGCAATCAGTTTCAGAGCTCTGTAAAATACAAGCAATTTAAATTGTTTGATATTTATTGTAAACTATTAAGCTGTATATTATAATATATTATATATTATAAACTATTAAGCTGCATAACAAAAAACACTTGCAAATAGACCATAATATACTTAAGTGTTTTAGCAATACACACAAGCTTTTTAGTAGTAAAACAAACACGCCAGTTTTTATCGTGTGTACGATTGTACGGCTTATTTTTTATAAACTTACATTTCTTGGATAAGTCCAGCGTTGAATAATAGTTACGAGGTTATCATCCTCGGCAGACAATATATGTCGGCGAAGGCGTGATAAGCGCACATCACAGTTTATACAACGAAGATCAACTGCCGACATTGTTATAGCATGACCGCAGAATAATCATGAATATGACGGTTATATATTTTTTTGTATTTGACATAAGTGACAGCTGTGTTGCCAAATATTGATTTTGATTGAAATATTGATCGATTAGGGTTTATTGTTGGTAACACTGACGTAATACGTCTATTTTATGCGTTTTGTTTTGCATTATTGCGTTTTGTTTCCGTAACGGGACTGCACCCCAAAATACATTCATTTTTTAATTACTCCCAACAGCTAAAAAACCATTTTACCTTTTAAAATAACTACGGGTATAGGACCTATAATTTGCATATAACTAGATTTTGAAACGTTTGGATTTGATCGGATACCCCATTCGTCAATCTTCTTTATCTATACTTAAATAGCCATTTGTTTATTGAAATCTGCCTTCATTTGTATTTAATTGTGCAGAGTTTTATAAGCTTAGCTTTTTTTTTGTGAATGGGAAATTTTCAAATAACTTCCCACACTCTGGGCGGACCGGGGGAAGTGTCAGACATTTACTGGCTAAAACCCACTTATGTTCGTTTGTTTGAAATACACATTTAAAAATTTACAATTAATTGATTTTCTTTCACAAGTTATGTACTACATTTAGAGTTGGAAGTCCTTTTGAAACTTCTGCGGCCAATCAAATCTTAGAAATATAATAAATACTAGCTTTTGCCCGCGGCTTCGCTCGCGTTACATTCCGGGTATCACAGTTCCCCTTTCCACAGGTACCTGCTGCCTGTAGTTTTTGTCCTTGCGCCTTATTTATTGTAATAGCAACGCTAAGTTTACCCTTTTCTGACCTCTTTTCCCTCACTTTAAAAAAAAATAGCCTATGTCCGTCTCCAGGGTTCCAACTGTCTATGTACCAAAATACATCAAAATCGGTTCAGCCATTTAGGCGTGAAGACGTAATAAACAAACTCACTTTATAAAATTAGTAAGAATTTTGTAATCATTGATAAGTTACCTTAAATTATTGCAACAATCCAAGACTGTTTTCGCCGACAAAAGATTTCGCATGAAAGCTAAACTCAAGAAGTTATGGATAACAAGGTAAACAAAAGTGGAGTCAAGTACCTGTGAATCAAGTCAAACCGAGGTGACCTAGCGACTTCAAGGGAGCTATCGGTTAATAAACTTAAGCCTGTCCTTAATCGGGGATCGGGCGAACACTGGGTCGGGTCCAATTAGATGGACATTTGTAGAATTGTAGTAAACCCGATGATGCCAACCTGGAGAACAAATTAAGTGTTTATTTGTAAGACGACGTTATCCATCGGTAAATTTTGTTACAGAACCTTTTATTTGCAATGTGTAACATCAGACTGGAACTGTAAAAGAAACTATAGTCACAACACTGGGTTTACATAACTTTTGTTTTTTTTTCCAATCAGAATATCGGGTAGTTTGTTTTAAAACTTATCAGTACTTAGGAAATGCGTGAGCCCTCCTTGTACTGTTATCCCAAATCATCCCACAGTTGGGCAAAGGCGGGGACGGGCTGTTCGAAAGAGTTACCGCAGCCGTGGCCAACCCAGTCCCACGTTAACTTAGCTACCCAGCTACTCATCCTAAAATAGAAAGAGAAATTCACCAAAAAACTGCAAATAAAATTAGCGAAAACTGTTGTAACGTAGTTGATAAACAGTTTTCTGTTTGATTCCAAAAACTTCATCCACACAGGAAACAAAAATTAAACAACTTTTGATCGAATTATGTTTGAAACGTTGTAAAAGGTGCGGCGTATGTCAAGTTGACGTAAAAACTAGCTAGTTAGTGCAGTTTACACAAACAGCGGGTTTGTTAACTGTAACTTAACTTGTTAATTTTGTTGCGGTGCGCTGTTAACGTTTGTCACAATTGCTACTTCTCTACGTGAACAAATGACAATTCAGCGACCAACCTCGACGTAAAGGATACCACGAAACTAACTAAATTGCAATCGGTACAACATACGAATGAAGCTTCGTTAGTAAATTTATTATTTGAAATGAAGTACAAACTAGGTAGAGGTCAATTTCAGCTTTTAGTAACAGTTAGTCACTTTGTAACAAGCCGTACGCTTCGCCGTAAATAATATTCAACTTTCAAGTTTCCTCTGCAAGCGCAGAAGTGAAAAGGATTCGTGAATCACACGACAAACGAGAGTTTTATATTCGATTTTCTGAAAAAGGAGCCGAAACTTGTAACTCAATGAAATATAATGTTATAAATAATATTATTAAACGCGCGAGGAATTGGAATTTTACCAAAAATAAATTCATTATCCTTTTTTTTAGATCTCAAAACTACTACGTACGCGTGTATGTACTTGGCTGCCGCCCAGTTACAATGATTATAAAATATTACATACTGCGTGCCAGGGTTGTGACGTAGTAACTATTAAAAAGAAAAAAACTTTGAATAAATTAATATGTATTTCGCAAAGTTATTACACGTGTACAGTATTGTCAAGGCAAATTTTGGAACGAAACATGTAGCATACAATAATCAGAGATAACTCCCGTGCTTCCAAACACACTTTATGGAAGTAATTGAAACCGTTGTGGTATAACATTTTCTCACCCCAAACTTAAGGTAGAGCAGATTCTGAAACATGGTTTCTCTTGATATTTATATATATATATTTTAATAAAACATTGCCCCACACTAGGAATTTCTCCTGTACCGTGGGTGCGTTTACAAACATTTAAAGTCACATACACAAACAGCCAGACCCGGAACAACTACCTGTAGGTCATACAAATATTTGTTCCGTGCGGGGATCGAACCCGCAACACCCAGCGCAACAGTCGATCGCTCGGCCTCTTCACCAACCGAACCAATAACAGAACTCAATGAAAGCACTTACCCTAGTTATTTAACGTAAATTATGCCCTCTTACAATTCCGTACCCTGGAATACCCGTTAACCTTGACATAGGGACAGCAACAGGATTTAAAAATCAGGTCAACGTAGACTACTCCTGTCAGGCGGCTTTTTTCCAATTATTCTAGTGTCCCAGTTGGTAACCTATTTTAGTTTTCGCGGTCAAGGCTAACCAATACAGATTGTTACTAATTTTAACTCTATGTTACTCTACGGTTTTATGACCCTGAATTTATTAGTTATGATTTTCCTCAACTAGTTTTGAAGAACGAACTTTGACAGTATGAACTTTTCAGACTCGCTAGCGCCACTGATATCGTAACACTATCTATAAACAAACAAGCGAGAAAATAATTAAGATATTCAAAAGAAAAAGCTAAGTACGAGATCCTTATCCGCTGTAACGGAAAAGCAGTAGCAAGCACTAAGATTTCACTCTCGGTAACTGTAAATAAAACAACGAACAACTTTGTTTTGAAGTTAACCGCGTTATCTGAGATTTAAATCAAGTATTCGAAAGTGATCAAACGCGGGCGGGGGGCGCAATCCTGTAACAGGGGGTGAGAAATGCAGAGGGGGTGGATAAAATTGAAAGTTCTAGGGCAGGTTAGGGCAATCAGACAGATTGCGCCTGAAGGCTTGCGTCCGGTTGGAAATTAGACAAATCTACATCGACAAAAGCGGTTTACTCACAACTGAAGATTTTATGGTAAACTGGTAGTCTGTTAGTGCGATTATGACTTGATTTTATTTTGTTACAATTATTATTTTTACATCAAATGACTGACTTATAAAATAACTCCATATCTGTTCAAAGATTTAATAGTAACAACTAGTCAGTAATTATATTTCAGTAATAACTACCCATTCAAGTTCAAATAAGTCTCTTAGAAATATGATTTCTTGATCCAAAAATGCTCGGTTGATTTCATTTCAGGTTTAAAACTCATGTGGGAAATAAGTGAACCAAAGTGAAAAGAAAACTTGTGGAGAAAGCTCGAAATCAATTTGTTAATTGAGTGTCACGTCCCACTCCTTCGGCTTATATTACATAACAAATTCAGAAACTTATACTAGAAAGTCGTTAACTGCGCTTTGCCTTTAGAAAGAAACCTCGAGACCTCCACTCACAGGTTCTCATTTCAGTTCAAGTCTGGGTAGCTTTTGTGACTGCGTTTCGTTCTCCTGTGTTGTAAAGCCCAAAGAAAAACATTTCTTTTTGCCTCAATAATAAGCTTTTAATTTCTTTGATGTCGTTTATGATTTGGTCAAATATAAAATCAAAAGTATCAATCTATTGCATCTTTTCCGGTTAAATGCGTTTTCCAGTCTACCACGTTTGTAAAGTGTCTGCGTACACAGATAGATAGGTTGTGTATTCACGGCCGGGCTGTATGTGTGAGTGCGGCACGTGTAACGGAGGCTGCTAGCGATTCTGCGCCCCTGGTACTTCGCTCCCTGCGCTGTAAACGATCTAGTTTGCGAGAACTTTGAAGCGGAAAATTTATCTGACAGTTAAGCGAAGTGTGTACACAGCACGTCCATTTTCCTAGATATAGATTGAGGTGGACTTATTGTGTATTCGGACGACTATGTCGGTAATCAAACTACTATAGTTCGATAATGTAGCAGCTAATTTATTGGACAGTACTATGCAAGTGCATGGAAGTGGTAAGTTTACAACATAATTATGTGTTACTTATAAACTTTTTGAATAGGTATCGAAGTTGGTACTTAACTTGCTGTTAAAAACTTTAAACTAACTGGTTACAGATACTGCTATTGGACGTAAAAAAAATATTTTTGAATCAACATTGCCTGAAGTCAAGTGTTTTGTATTGATGCTAAATTTTAGTGAATTTAAAGCAAAAACTAACATAAAAAAGGTGTTTATTAGACACGCACTTAAACAAAGTACAAAGTACGTACATGATACTTAAAAACATACCACACACTTTTTTGGTGCCGTCGTGTTAAGACGTACCTATATTAAGCCGTGTAATCGTTAACAGCACTACTAAACATGTTTCTCTTAACTAACCAGGCTCGTTGATAAACTAAACAAGGCTTGTATACCGTAATCCGCATGTGTAAGTTAGTGAGAGCTGCAATCAAGCCTCTTCACTGATGACCGTGAACCGCGGTTACACCGACCTACGATAAAGCAAGCCAAATTAGCGGCACCGCTACGACTCGCTACGAGTGGCGTAGCCGCTTCGTAGAGCCTATATTTATGAAGCCTTCCATTGGATATGAAATGCGCTCTTATGCTGTTGTAATAAGTTCTTAATTTGATTACTACCAAGCTTAGCATCGCAACCGGTGAGTTACAGACATAATTGACAAGCTTGATTGGCATTTCGATTGAAGGTATAGGCAGGTATAATGGGAATATTCTTTAATTGTCGCAATGTGTTAACATCATAAAATAATCAATGACTGGCTGAAAATATGCAGTTAAATAATAACTAAACTAAAAACAACATTGAACTGTTTTCTATTTTGAGAAGTTAACCTGTGCTTACATCAAAGGTATTTCCATAAAGTCCGTTCCATATAGTTTATTCAATCTTTGTTGGCCAGCTAAAAGAGTCGGAATATTTGAGTTCGGTTGTGGTGATTTTTGCAGGCACATTGTTTTCATATGGATTTAACATGATAGGACAGCTTTCAAATTTTGAGTATGAATATGGCTTTGGGAGAAGAAGAAGACCAACCAAAAGATTAATGACTGTGATATTGCTAGGGTGATAAGTAATAAGAGAATAATACCGATGGCAGCATTAAAAGCCATGCTCATTCTTCTCCATAGAAATCAACACTCTGGAATGGTACTGTAGATATTTTTTTCTGTTTCCTGATATTCAAACGTGCCTGTAATGGTCTAATTGAAATAAATGCTTTGAGTTTAACATTTCATTTACCCTTTGCATAAAAGAGTACCAATGGATTATTCAATAACAGTCTTTCCATTGACGTTTCTTTGCTTTAGGTAGAAATAAAAATACATGCAATTATAAAAAAAAACAGTATTTGTCGATTACCCTCGACATAATGATTGATCTATTACGAAATAATTGAGCCATAGTTAACCTTTTCCAGTTATAAAATTAAAATAATTGAATTCTTATTAATGCAATCGTGGTTGAGTTTCCGTATTACGAAGTCAGTTTTCTTTAAATTGAAAAGTTCAAACCCTGTCACTGATTTTTTGAAACGACGCCAAAGTGGCGAGTTGTTTGACTTTACATTTACAATACGTGCACGAAATATAGAATAAGGCTTCCGCATTGTTACATGGTCTACTGCAAGAGACTTGATAACAATATTTATGTATGGTCTACAATGTACAGTCAGCGAAGGAGATAAGTAACCAGGCGCGTCATATACATATAGTTGTATTTTTCTTAGAAACCCATGGACGTATCCAACTAAAATTTATTTGAATTAATGAAATCTTTGTTTTCTATAAACTTTAATTATTTTTATTCGCAACATTGATAACTTTTAGGGTTCCCTGCCTCAAACGAAACCCTTATTGGATCACTTAGTTGTCCGTCTGTCTATCTGTCTGTGCTTATTAGTAAACGATTGTGCGGAATATGATTTTGTTTTGTGTGTTACATTTGTAACAAACCGTGAGTCCACCAGAACTTCCATAAAGTTTCACCCCCTTTAGGGAGATAATGTTTAATTACCAAATCAGGGCAAAATTTCTCCAGCATCGTGGGTGCATTTACAAGCATTTAAACTCACATACACAAACAGCCAGACCCGATAAGCTATCTGCAGGTCATACAAATATTTGATCCGTGCGGGAATCGAACCCGCGACACACAGCGCAGCAGTCGATCGCACAGCCACTGCGCCAACCGTGCCGTCGAACTGCGCGTGTCGACAAGTAAATACTTAGATCGTGTACTAAGCCCCATTTTCTAAACTTGCTTTGATTTCATTTAATATAGTTGTTAGCGGTTCGTTGTGTAGTAAACAAACTGGGTTCATGATTGGTGTCCATTGTCTCCCGATCCGTGCGCCGGTCAATTTGCTCCATTGTTACAAATATACGCATTGTAAAGTGACAGCAAGTTGCAAAGTTGTTTTTATCTAACGTAAAGGATATATACTGACGAAAGGAGACTTTTTTTTTTAATAATTGCATGCATTTGGTTAGCTCATGCCATCGTCGATCTCATCTCTGTCCTTGTACAAGATTGAGGTCAAGAGGAAGAAAAGGCTAGAAGTGGCATAGTAATCCTTATTGTATATGATGATTGAATTGAAATTTGAATGCAATGATATGAAATTTGTTTTTTCAATCATAGACAACTAAATTAATGCCTCTATTTTATCATAAAGACATTCTATATGATGTAACGATGTTAGTAAAAACAAGAGCGTGTCGTGTCTTTAAAGTGACAAATTAATAACATTCGTAAAATATTTTTGATGTAATAATCAAAAATACTACATGTTGGAACCTGCGTATTTTTTTTTTTTTTGTTAATCGTTGTCCCACTCTAGGAATTTCTACTGTGTCGTGAGGGCGTTTACAAACATTTAAACTCACATATACAAACAGCCGTAATATAAAGTACAGCAGTATTGAAAGCAAGTTTTTTTTTTAATGTGATGCAGCCAGGCAAGTGAAGTGAGGGTCTAATGTGTAATGAAACGTAACTCGTTCCTTGCGGGTTGTGGACACAGCCTACATGCACACGTGCTGAAAATAACAATTTTACATTACCGAGTCAGTCCGTGGTTTTAATTGACAATATAGCTACATCGTCGGCATTCATCAGCGCAATTGCAAATAAAAGTGTTTTATTCAGTGTAATTAAACGGATTTGCCGCCAATTTTTATTCGTTTCACAGAGCATTTTTTTAATTTTAACTATATGGATATCTCTACAATTAGGCGTTTAATATTTTGGTCTACGTTACTGTACTGTTAAGGGTGTAGTTTTCTTCTAAATTATTTCCCACATCATCTCTCGAATCTGTAAGTTTATTGAGAAAAATTAGTCAATTAGGAGCTAACTATAGCACTTGCCTCTATCTTGCCTCTATTTATATTTAAGTCCCAGTTCCACCAAAAAATACTGAATGTATTCAGATCTACACGTGCTTAAGCAACATTATAACATCTTCAAACAATTGACGAGAACAAACGGCATTTTTAATACTTACGTTTAGCTCTAAACGCTTTGAGAGATTAGTGGTGCAAATGGACCTAAGATCGGAAGAGGTGGTGGTTTGAGTCAAGTTTATAATATACATCTACTACGAGTGTCTACAAAGTTTAGCACGGTGCACGATGCAACAGACCACTGTTACTTTATTTGCGACCAACATTACACATTCAATGTTAAAGTACAAATAACAACCGTTTTACTGCAGTCAGGCATAAAATATGTAAATTCGGGATGTGTTGTTTTGGTGACTTATGTGTTTTATAATGAACTAGCGGGCGCCCGCGGCTTCACCTGCGTAATGATCGAAAAAAAAGTATCCTATGTGTTATTCCAGACTATAATCCACCTGTGTTCCAAATTTCATCAAGACCCTTTCAGCCGTTTTTACGTGAAAGAGTAGGTAACAAACATCCATACATCCATCCTCACAAACATTCGCATTTATAATATTACTAGCGGCCCGTCCCGGCTTCGCACGGGGGGACTTAAGATTTTTTACATAGTTTTACGTTTTATTTATATTTATTCTCAGTTTTTTTTTTATTTAGAAAGTATTTACCTTTTGAAAACATTTTTCCGGACTTCATTTACTTATTTCATTTATTTAATTAATTATTTTCTTCTTAAATAGGAACCTACCTATTTTGTTGTTGTTTGTTTTGGTTGAGGTAAAAGTTTGTTTTTAAATTTCTTTATTGTTTTAAGGTTTTTTTTTTGTTTTTTTTTTGTTGTTTTAAAGTTTTTTTTGTTAAAGTTTTTTGTTTTTTTTAAGGTTTTTTTTGTTGTTTTAAGGTTTTTTTTGTTAAAGATTTTTGTTTTTTTTTTGTTAAAGTTTTTTGTTTGATCAAATTATCGTAATATTTACATTTTACTTTAAGGCATTCGCTGTAAACTATGTTTGCAGTGGTATTAGTAGGTGCTAACAAAACATATTGATTTTTAGGAGATCCTACTCGAGAAAGGGCTACATATAACTGCCCATGAGAAAAGCACTCTTTTCTTAGGTCGACGCCAACAATCGAAAAAGTTTGCCCCTGTGATTTATTTATCGTAAGGGCAAACGATGTCTTCACAGGAAACTGTAACCTTTTAAAGGATATAGGTAAATCCGTCGGAATCATCGGGATTCGCGGTATGTGAGCGAGCTGTCCGGCCGCGGGCCCAGTGATGATTGTTGCTACAATCACATTGTCTCGTAATTCCCTTATCAAAAGTCTTGTGCCATTGCACATATTGGGAGGGCTTAAATTTCTCAAAAGCATGATAGGAGTACCTCCTTTTAATTTTAGTTCGTGGGGTGGCAAGCCGGCAGGGTTGAGGGAATTTAAAAATTCTTGTGGGTAGTGTACTGCATCTTCGATGTTGCACACAGTGTCAATAGATTTGTAACATTTGAAATCTCCTGGTACTTTTTCCATAATCATTCTGTTTATATCATTTACGGAATCGTTTCTTGGCGACACTATCGCCCTCGAACAGAGCCAATTGAAATTTAGTTCTGTGAGATTTTCAATGTCGGGATAGATTGTGTCTATAAGAACATCTAGACTGTTAACAGTTTGAGCCAATTCATTGTCCAACGATACTTGGGAGCTATTTGCAACTGGCGATGGTAGTTTTCCATCTCCAAGTTGAAGTATTTTTTGTGAGAAATTTCCATTGTTGTCGTTACTTAAATGTGCTCTCATATTTGTGCGCAAATTTAGAGTTTTAATTGATTGCCACAAAGGTGATGATTTGAGGCACGCTTTAATAACGTCGGCGCGTGTACCTTTAGTTATAACCGGTAGTGTTTGGCGAAAGTCTCCAGCCAACACAAAGGTTACGCCTCCCATCACATTGCCTGAGTTCCTGAGGTCTTTTAATGTGCGGTTCACAGCTTCCACGTGAGCTCTATGGCTCATGGTACACTCATCCCAAATAATCAGTGAAGTGTCCTGTAAGAGCTTCCCAAGTGGACCATTTTTGCGGATTGAGCATACCGATTGTTGTTCTAATGACACAGACAACGGTAATTTAAAGGTCGAGTGAGCAGTCTTCCCACCATTTAATAGTTGCAGCAATGCCAGAAGACGCGACCGCCAGTGCTTTTCTTCCAGATTGTCGTACTTTGGCTAATATTAAATTGGCAAGAAATGTTTTACCTGTTCCGCCAGGCGCGTCCAAAAAAAATAGTCTACCTTTGTTGTTGATCACACTTTCAATTATAGCATCGAACGCAATTTTTTGATCTGCCACCAACTTGGGTACATTTTTGTTGACATACATTGATAACTCGTTAACATCGTATGTAGCCGGGCCTTTTTTATGTATTTTTGAAATAGCAGGTAAGTACTTACCCAATAGGTATCTTTTGGATGAATTAATAGTCATAAGGTAACCGATTGAACAATTCAAAAGTTATCTAGAGCAAACTTTTATAAGGATTGAACCATTCATTAAAACGATTGTTATGGGTAAACTATAAAAGGTAGACATATGCTCTTGCAGACTTTTTTAAAAAGAATGTTAAGATGAACAATTACAATTCATCCATAGAGCATTTTTGTATAACTTTAACTATATGCCCAGCGCACGCCACGGAAGGCCTCAGAAACGACACTTTTCCTCCGTTTTTAAAACATTTTTGGTTACTGCTCCACAACTATAGGACCTAGCGTGATATTATATAGCCTATGTTACTTCTGAATAATGCAGCTTTCTAATGGTGAAAAAATTATTGGAATCGGTCCAGTAGTTTTTGAGTTTATTCATTACAAAAATACAAATCTTTCCTCTTTATAATATTAGTATAGACTATAGTTGGATCATCTGCATAGGCTTTTCCCAACAATGTTGAGGTCGGCTGCAACTAAATACCAGTACCTACTTTACATGGAGCGACTGCCTATCTGACGTTCATAACCCAGTTAGTCCTGCGTATTTTTTTTATATGATGTATCCAAATTACATGGACATGTAACACATGGATAATATTTCACAATCGCAGGCACTGTCAAGAAATAATCATTACAAAATAGCTGTAGAGCAAACCGAATTTAAACTTAATTAAAATAATCACTAAAAAGGAGACAATTTAATGAATCCTTATCCTTACTAATATTATAAAAGCGAAAGTGAGTTTGTTTGTTTGTTTGTTACCTCTTCACGTTTTAATGGCTAAACCGATTGTAATGAATTTTGGTGCATAGATAGTTGGGAACCAGGAGACGGACATAGGCTAATTTTTATTTAAAAAAGTGGGATGTGAGGGAGAAAGAGGGAAGAAAAGGGAAAACTTAGCGTTGCTATTACAAATCAATAAGGCGCAAGGGTAACTGTGTTACCCCAAATTAAACGCGGGTGAAGCCGCGGGCGAAAGCTAGTTTATTATATTTCTCAAAAGTACCTTTCTAATTTAATATCGTACGATGTTAACAAACTAACTGATGCTATTCAGAACACAGGATTTGGTATTCCAGTTATTGTCCATGAAAACAAATCCGATGTTACACAAACTCTGCCTATAGTACGGACAGATGTTTCTTTGTTATGCAAATGCATGTATGTGTTCCCTCGGCTGATGGCTGGCTCGGTCCGTCGTACCGCTGAAGGCTATGGCTCCGATACCTGTAACCCGGTACAAGCTAAATGATCAATTATGTGACGAACCCGACCAGGCGACCAAACACAAAGGCATGTACGAATACGCTTCTGAGTCCATCTATTGTTTGACTTATTCAATCCAATTTTTACAAGCAAAATTGTACACAGTACATTTTTTTTACTAATATTATAAAAGCGAAAGTGTGTTTGTTTATTTGTTGGTTTGTTACGTCTTCACGCCTACATGGCTAAACCGATTTTGATGAATTTTGGTAGAGATAGTTGGGAGTTGGGAGTTAGTGAGAAATGAGGGAGAAAGAGGGAAGAAGAGGGAAGAAAAGGGAAAACATAGCTTTGCTATTACAATTAATAAGGCGGTAGAGCAAAAACTACAGGTAGCGGGTACCTGCAAACCAGGAAAAGGGAACTGTGTTACCCCGAATTAAACGCAAGCGAAGCCGCGGGCAAAAGCTAGTTTCTAAATAAATCTTTTAGTGCCAAGTCTTTTCTACGCATGTCACAGAAACTGTGACCATCTTCAAAAATATCTTGCAATATGTCCTTGAAAAAATAAGGAACAGTGAAATTAAGTCTTAATATTAAATTCTTTTGTAATTTCGTAATGTACGCGAATTTAAGTCTTAAGCTTTCATGTCATGGACATTTCCATTTATTAAAAGGACGCAAGAGGAACTTGCTAGTTGTAAGTTGTTTATAATGAAAAACTACATTTACGAATGTACGTATTAGGGCGGACAAATTAGATCTCAACAAAACATATTACCAAAATGATTATTGCTATATCAATATCGATATACACACAAATATAATCAATTAATCAGCTAGAACACAGACAATCACAAGAGTATGTTAATTCCACGAAAATTAATTTATCCAGGTAGGTGTATTGATGCTCAATACAATCTGTGTTCCGTAATACAACGGCATTTGCCCCGGGTAGCGTGCGTCCTGTGACATGCAAATCTTGGTGATAGTATTAAATCGGATAGTCGGAAGTGTTGCGGCGACTCGATACTGTTAAATTGATGTAACAAGCTAGGGTACGTGGGGTGAATGGTGATACCATCCTACATACACAACTGGTCATCGCAGCTTTGTTAATTGTATTGCGGATTGTACTCCTTTGTAGCGCGCTGCAATTGTGACAAACGAACTGGCGTCGACACTTCGTTACACACATTATTTTATTAGCTACACAGCTTTGTTAACGCGTGCTGATAAAGTATCTAGGATTTTTATTTGTCTTCCATCCATATTCATTTAATTCAGTAATTTAACATAATAATTATAACCTATTGAACGCTACTGAAAGTGCCAAACTCGTCGCCAATTTTCAGGCTGATTCAATTTAGATTGTCATCAACACGCTAAGAAGAGAATACCGACTTAAAAAAAAACGAATACAATACAAATGTTGAACTTCAGCACAATATCAGAAAATATTCATAGTAAAATAACATAAGTACTTAATACATTTATATCTCCTTACGCAAAATACGCGCCTCAGACGTGGAGTTGCGGACACCAGCCCGTTATACAATACAATACATTTATATCTACTTTTGCTCATGATAAAGTAAGAAAACTATAAGTAGGTATTGTGCGAAGTTACCTACATCTTCATCACTCATACAATCTGAGAAAAAGCTACCATCGAAATAATCAAATTAAGTTTAAAATAAACATATATTCACCACCTTTCTGTAATGGCTACAAGGTGAATTGGCCGATGAATATATTGGAAAATCGAAATTGAAATTCGGATTTACACCAGTTTGTGATAATCCGTTTATATTTTCTCATAACTACGTTTCAGTTTATTGGAATTAAATAAAGTAAAAAATTCATGGTTGCGTGTAATTTCAAAATAACAAATAGGTAGACTGAACTTTGGTCAGAGTTTGCACGAGCGGTTTGTGCGTACAAAGTTAGGTGATGGGACAGGCAGTTTTTTTTGCGGATGGGAAATCATCAAATAACTTCCCCCACTCTCTGCGGAGTGGGGGGGAGAAAACTACCCATGTTCCTTCTATTGCCCTTTATGTTCCGGAGCCGCTTTCGAACAATCCGCAACCCCGGCAGGCGGTGGCCCTGGCAGGCCCCTCTGCATCACAGGCATTTGATATAGCAGTGACAGCAGATCATTTTAAGTCTATGTATACATTATCATGGATGTGAAAGTGAGTTAAAACGAAGCACACAAGACACGTTTACTCTTCGTCATTGCATTTTTTTGTTCTAAAACCCAAAATTCAAATAAAACCGGAATTCCATATCAGGAAACTTTCTAGTCAGTGGAATTGGTCAAAATTACACATTTTTCTCATTTTCAAATCGTGAAAATCTTGTTTATACAGTGAAAACGTAATTTTACAACTAAAGAATATGTCGTTTCTTAGCTATAATGTTTGCGTAGAGTGACTTAGTTTAATATACAGAATGCATGCTTCACGGCTTCTGAAGGAACCCCTTTAATTTGCATCTTGTATATACATATTAGCAGTTAGCACATTAATGATTTCTTCTTTTTGGTAAGAAAAGTTCTATTACCACTTTTTCCATTGTCTTCAATTTCTGTAAAAGCATTAACTTTATTGGACATTATAAAGAACAATACTCGGTATATGTAGGTAGGTATTCATGTCACCTACGCACTACTTAGGTTCTTTTGTGTAAAGTGTCAGTCTTCCGCTGCACATAAGGGGCAATAGTTAGAAAAACAGGACACAAACAAAAGCTTACTTGTTCCTGCTGTCTACCTTGTTCACACGAACTGACACCTGATTTCATATCACTAAGCATCACAGAAATGTACTCTTAAATAAAACACATAGATGGCTTTCCATTAGTCACATTTTCTAACCTTTTAAAAAGTAAAAAGTATTTTTAAACTAGGTACTCGAAAATAATCTTCGATTTTAAACGTTGTATTTTGCAGTGCATTATGTGAGTGTGTATATAAGGTGTGTGTGTGTTTTTTACGGATGTGAAATCATCAAATAACTTCCCTGGGGGCAGTGACAGACCTCTGCTGACTAAAACTCACCCATGTTCCTTATTTTCCCCTTTATATTTTGGGGCCGCGGTATCTCTTTCGAACATCCTGCAACCCCGGAAGAACCCGCAACCTCGAATGTTTACGGGTATTTGATGAAACAATACACATAATTAAACTACTTAAACAAATTGAATATTATCTTGAAAAATTTACTAAACTTCTTCTTTATAAAAAAAAAAAATTGTATACGAACGTCATTGCAGAACAGCCTGCAAGCTTTAAGGTTTGCTAAATGTTATAAAACTTCTCTATCTTGTACCTATTTATTGATTTGGATTATATTATGTAGTAAGTAAACATCTAAATTAAACAAAAATACAAACAAATATCGAACTTGTTGGTAATTTGAAACTTTCAGCGTCGTTTACCATACTTAAATATGTATATAATTCATAAAAAAAGACTCCACGGTGTCGCATTTTGGTAGACGTTCATTTATTCTAGCAAGCACAACAGGTTGACCTTCTCAAAGCTGCACTTATGTAAATATTACGTTTCTGCTTTTTTGACGGAACTTACAAGTGTCCTTTTAAATTATTAGTTCTATTAATATATGGGTTTTTCTGAGCCAATTCACAAAGTCCGGAGATATTTCAAACATTCATTAAATTGTTGTGTGTAAGAATGTAACTTTATGAAAACTTTGTCTTTGTTACAGATAAACTACGTGTAAAACTTCAGTGCAAACGTACGCAATGAATAATACCTACAGCTCGCTTTCAAACACTCGCAAAACACTATCAAGTAGATTTCGTTAGCTTAACAAAACCATACTGAAGCACACAAAACTACTTTTCATTCAAACTATGCGGAAACAGGCAAACAAACGCTGACTTCAACTTTAAGCACGGACGTTACGTCACAGGAGGGAAACTCCGACACGTAAGCCTACACATACAGCAGAAGCCACACTGTCTTACATCAACAACAATCTCACATACATTCACAGCTGTCTGTAGGAAAACACTTATTCGCACACTGATTTAATTTCCCTGTGTGAGTTAACTGAGAGCTCTTTAGTTGGCATGCTCGCCTAGTAGCCGGTGTAACGAAGAGGTGGCACAATTGCGCCAAGTGCCACTCATATCGGTTACGTTGAACGCAACCCACACATATACACTGCTTAATTCATGACACTTGAATGAGTACTTCGCAAATTCACAGGGTAATTAGCCGGCATACCAAAATTAATAAGCCCGCCCGCAGCCAACGTAAATCGGTGCTGATTGGTTGCAAACGCTGAAGAGGGACGGATGAATTTAACTACCAAGGGTAAGTTGGGATACTGTTTACTATAATATTGGTACTTTGCGAGTGTCATTCTTACTGGGTAGTAAGGAATTTTAGATAAAAAATTCATGTTTTCATACTGTCATTGCCTGCATTGTCAGGAAAAACTTTTCGAATAAACGAAAGTAAAAAAATAAAATAAGAGCAATTTAAATATGTATCTTGGTTCAGTAGTGTTAAAGTAAACAAGCAATTATTGGAGTTTTTTTTCCGAAAATACCATTTACTTTTAGCATTTTAGTGACATGGTTTGCAACAAGCACAATCAGTATCATCCATAGACAATATCTAAATTCAAGTCATAGTGTTGGAACCCAAGACCAGAGGTGTGCCTCTGATTTTTCGGATCCATGTGCGTACTATACAATGTGTCCGGTCACGGACTAGCGATATTCTATGTACTTATATAACAAACATTCTAGTACTCATTTTTTAGGGTTCCGTAGTCAACTAGGAACCCTTATAGTTTCGCCATGTCTGTCTGTCCGTCCGTCCGTCCGTCCGTCCGTCCTCGCTTAATCTCTGTGACCGTTAGCACTAGAAAGCTGAAGTTTGATACCAATATGTATATCAATCACGCCGACAAAGTGGTAAAATAAAAATTTGAAAAAAATGTTTTATTAGGGTAGCCACCCTATATGTAAAGTGGGAAGTGATTTTTTTTTTAATTTTAATGAATAGGGGTTTACTAAAATCATTTTTTGATAATGTCATTAATTTCGGAAATAATCGCTCCAAAAGTAAAAACAAATGTGTCCCCCCCCCCCTCTAACTTTTGAACCATAAGTTTAGAAAATATGAAAAAAATCTGAAAAGTAGAACTTTATAAGGACTTTCTATGAAAATTATTTTGAACTTGATTGACACAACAGTTATTGTACAAAAAAAAAAGTTGTACAAAATAATTTCTGGACTAAGTTTGTAGTATAATCGTATATGCAAGCATTTTTTGTAACTTTGTTTACAATTTTATTATCCAGAACGTATCTTTTATCAAACAAAAAAAGAATTATTGAAATCGGTTCTCGTAATCTAAAATTACCACCGAAATTGCACGTCTTTGTATTAATTAGTAACCCAATTCCCCGAGAGATGGCGCTGTAGGTACTTATTACATTGGATCGGGTATTACCGAATTGTTCGGTTGGCCTCATAACTGGGAACACTTATTGTGACGGACGGGAAACTACGGAACCCTACACTGAGCGTGGCCCGACACGCTCTTGGCCGGTTATTTTTAAATCATTTAAAGCGTTTTGAAGCTTAGCGACCAGATCACCCAGTGTCAAATTTATTGATTATCAAAAAAAACTACCATTTTTTTTCACAAAAACTTTACAAAGCTATCGTTGATTTGCATATTTTTTAACTTTAATTTTGTTTTCTAAAGTTGCGAAAATGTTTAAGCTCATCATTTTAAACGATAGACGATATAGTTGCCCTCTGAATAAACCTATTTCCGGCTCAGTAAGACCAAAACTTTGAGAGATATGATTATTTTTGTATACGCCAGGCACTAAACAATCGAAACCATTTATGAAATTTTGTTTCCAATATCGGATACTGCTGAGAATTTATATAGTTCTGCAAGTCTTCGGTTATGTCAAATTAATTTCCACTGCTTTGTTATAAGTACCGTTTTGTAATAGGTACGATGGGTCTGACATGAATTACGAAAAGTCTCTTAGTTATTCAGAAGAAAGTAATGTTTTTTTTTAAGACGAAATAAAGTTGTTATCAAAACTTGCAAAGCTTAGCATAGATTAAACAGCTTTTTGCTCTGAATGTAGGTATCGGTGTTCTTAATGAGCGTAAACAGTATGTCAATTATTTAAATATAAAGGGCGAAGTGATAAACGGAGCCAGTGATGTCTGGACATTTGGGATGTAATATATTGACAGCACGGTTGGTGTGGTGACTGAGCGATTGGATACTGCGCTCAGTGTCATGGTTTCGACAGCCGCGAGAAACAAAAACATATGTATAACTATCTGTATCCGGGTCTTTTTGTGTTTGTGTGAGTATATTTTTTATAAACACTCCATGTGTGTATTATTTAAAATTTTGAAAAAAAAACTGTTACAGAAAAATTGAAGTAAAGTACAGTATCCATGGTGAGCTTCAATATTTAAATATATAAGAAGACAATAAAAAAGTATTGGTACTTTACATCTAATTTAAAAACTTTTTCTTGTAACAAACATATCGAGAACTCTAGGCGAAGATTCTAGGAAAAGGTAACTCTAACCTTCCTACACGTATATACTCGTAACTCGTTGTTAGTTGCTTGTTAACTTTTTAAAATGAAATTGATAGTCAAGTTCTTGGCTATACATTTCATTTTCTTCAAGGATTTATTTGGGATACACAATCCTGAATGAAAATTAAAAGAAGAAGAATTATTATTTTGGATGATGTAGTTAGACGTCACTTACCGAATTTATTTTTTACCTTTAGTAATTACAAATGATTAATATCCGATTCATGAATATTGTTAGTACTATATCCCCTCAAGCTGTGAAAAAAATTCAAATGCCGCTCATGTCGCAAGATTTTACGCAAAACCTTGGTGTGCAAGCCCGACTTGCATTTGGCCGGGTTTTTTATAATTAGATAGAAGGTGATGATAACTTTTGATTAGATTGTTGATTCGTTTTTTTTTTTATTTGATAGATTTTTCGTTGATTGATATCAAGAGTAAACCCATCCAATATAAAGGACCCGTCACTTTTGCCGACGAAAAATCCCGTTATAAATGCTTGTCAATAGGAAATCGATAAAACTCATCCCCACTTATATTTTATTCTCTGTCTCAAACCAAATAGATTATATCGTAATTTGAGTTAATCTTTTTAAAAGAATAAACTCCGGGTAAGAATAACTCAGAAAGACAAAAGTCACAGTCACCCTAGCAATCAGCACACATCGCTAATTCGTGTTACTGGATCTGTTTTGAATAATCGCACCAAAGCCACAGGATATTTGGACTATGTTCACTCAACTAAAAGTGTTACTCAGTTCCATTTCAATTGTCTAAGTTTCAATACTATAATCTGATAAGTGAAAACTTTCGAATAGGCCCTCCTAAGTTTTAAGAAAATTAAATTTCTTGGGTTTGCGATTGGTAACTTCGAAAGCATTGATATTTCGAGAATAAGATCTGTTGTAATGTAATGTGGTTATAGTGGAAAGTTATATGAAAGTATCTATAACACAGATATTGCTTGTAATAGACCAAAACACATTTGACTGACATTAAATGAAAAGTTGTCAAAGTCAAATCATTTATTTTGGTAGTTGGTTAGGTCCCGAAAACTTTATTTTTGTAAAATATCAGTTCCTTATAACTGGGATAAAGTAAGAGAAAAGAGTTAGGACGCGCGAACACGGACTGTTGGCTCCATGGTAACAACAATTTCTGAAGCAACACAATTTTTTTGGAAAAAGTACTTTATTATAGTGAATTTACGTCGACTGGAAGTGTGTGAAGTGAAAGTGATCCTGTTACTAATACAGAGTGATTCGTTTAATTGGGACAACAAAACTGACGGCAGGGTTGGCGCAGTGGCTGAGCGATTGACTGCTGCGCTGCGTGTCGCGGGTTCGATTCCCGCACGGAACAAATATTTGTATGACCTGCAGATTTTTGTTTAAACGCACCCACGATACAGGAAAAATTTCCCAGATCGGGGCAAGTTTTAAAAAAAAAAAACAAAAGCAAATCCGAATTCATAAGTTATGTTATAGTTACGTCTGTGGTTTCTTTACTTATTCAGAAGATATGGCCGTTTATGTCGCATTTCTTATACATATGCAAAGGGAATTAAAAAATATAGGGAAATATAAATGGATAAAATATATCCCGTTATCCTAGAACAGGGATGGCGAACCTTTTTTGATCAGCGTGCCATTTTCCCCACAGAAATGTTTAACGACGCCATATATGTGCCGTCAATAATTTCAACTTAGTGATACAATAATAAAAAAAAAACGAGTAAATATTATTCACTAAAAACACATTATTTTCTAACAAAAACATAAAGGGTATCTTCGAAATCATTCATAATTTGTTAATTGCACTTTTTTATCTATCAGATAAACTAAATTGCAAACCGTTTTGGTCGGTGGCGTGCCCAAAAAATTGTGTCACGTGCCACCAAAGGCACGCGTGCCATTGGTTCGCCATCACTGTCCTAGAATCATGAAATTTGGCAATACAACATGTTGATTTGCATCCTCGCCAAAATTTAGGAGGTGCTAATAAAAGTCATCAATAATCAATGAAAATTACGGTACCTGATCAATAATAATATACGGCGCTTGTATGATATGTTTCAGTCTGTTTTAATTTAACAGTATTAAAGAATATCTCCACTTCAAGGTAGAGAATCACCTACAGAACTAACAGAACAGTGTGCGTGAGCGTCGGCGCATTCGTATCACACAGCGGCATGCACGCACACAGTCCGAGTGTAGTGTACACTTACCGATTTCTGCAAATACGAAAAAAGTAAAAAAAAAAACCTATTTATTTTATTATCGGTTCGGGTCGAGAATCATTAGCATAGTTACGTCCTTGAATTTGGCGAGGATGCAAATCAACATGCTGTATTATAGAGTAAGGGAACAAACTGAAAACTGTAAATTTGTTAATGCATCATAAAAAAACAAATTACTTTATTGTGATCGATAAATGAACTAGGTTTTTTTCTATTTTGTGCTAGAATCATTAATAGTATCTATCGAGAGAAAAAATCTTATTCAGATATTCAGATTCTTTCTCGTAGAAGTAGAAATGGGTAAAATTGTATAACACATTTACTACTTATCAACAATGCGTATGAATGTGTTGTTGGCAACCAATCTGACCAAGGCGTATCATATATTACCCAGAAGTACTATACCTACTGATAATCAACTGCATCCGGTTAGACTGGAAGCCAAAATACTTAGGAAACGGCTAGGCAGATCATGTCTACGAATGTGATGTCTAATTCAAAAGAAATGACTACCGAGGTATTGTCTCTAACACTTTTATAATGTTAAATGCCTACATATTCTGTCAAAATTTACCATTTCCGAGGGAAAGTATGCTAGATATAGTACTCTAACTACAGCGCCTGCAAATTTACCCCAAAAAATGACTTCGGACCAGAACATGTAGTGACCGACTCATTGCCCACTTTGTCACCATGAAACATTCATGAAAGGAAAAACCCTCGCGGTTCTACTTGTACCAGTGAATATTATCTTCCAACGTACGCCTGGTGTACAAAAATGTTAGTATGAAACTGAGGAATGTAGTTATGTTGCTCTATGAATATATTTCGTGACATGAGAAAAGTTTTTAACTGAAGTAAGAAAGCATGAAAAAAACGAAAAGTATAAAACTTTTCGTTTTTTTTCATATTTTTCATCATGGCAAAGACAATATATAATAATAATACGTAATTGGTTGGTTGGGACAACTTGGGACTAACAAAATGTTTCCATTTTTGAAAGACTTAAAATACACGCATGGGCATATTAAGGAGAACTCATAAAAACTCATGAAAACTCATTGTGTATTATAGGATTTAATCAAATTAATCAAGAAGACTATCTTTGTTGAACGATGAAAAACATAGCGTTCTTGCCAATCAAAAGTTACAGACAAACAAACATATTTTTGTTGGTAATACGATAAATTATCACTTTTGTCCTTCCATGGAAGATATTGAACATTGATATATACCTTTTATATGTTAATACAAAGTCAATGCATTTATTTCAATTAATAAATGATAATGCCACTTTTTTTTTGCTAATGAAAATTTTGTTGGGAAATCATCAAATAAATTAAGAAATGGGCAAGAAAAATCATGAATACTTTCAACCTCCTCTTGCTGTAAAAACTGTCCGCATCCATCTAGACATACTTTTAATTGAATCATCAATATCGTTTTCGTGGTAGTAGACAATGTTCGGAAATAAAAGGCAATCAAAGCTTTTCTTTTACCGAATTACTTATTGTAAATATTAGTTCAGTTACAGTAGAAAATATTTCACCCTTTCTACGTTCCTCTAAATATGTCCATGAGTGTATTTACAATGAATACCTAGTACAAAGCGTTTCAAAAAACAATAGGGCTGAGCTTGCGCCATGTTGTGACTCTATCTGACAATTGTCTGTTGAAAATATAGTTAAAAAAATAAAATACTTAGGCAAATAAATTGTTATTATTATTTTTGGGTTATATTATCTTGTCAATATATATTATTAGTTTTATTTTCATTTTAATATCGTGAAGCTAAAAGCTAGGAAGTATTGAATCAAACGAAACGACATTTAAGAAAGAGAAACGATTGCTTTTATCTGGTTTTATAACCAGTAGTTACTTAAATGTCGATGCATGTAGTCAATTGATTTGATTTGCATGAAGATACGATTTACTTTTATAAAATTTAGTATCTTGTTATAGTTATCCTTGTAGTATTGTTTTAAGAGCGTGGTGGCTGACTCTCTGGTGAAGTGTACATACAGCACCACCGAATATTTTATTTATAATTTAGTTAATACTTTTGTGTTGGTAAATTCTTAAAATGTATCGATGCACAGTCTTTGCCTAGTTTGGGGCCAATCTAACTACTTCTTTGCTTTTTTGGCAAAAAGCTTAGTTAGGGTCAGCTAAAATAGCAAAAAAATATTTGCTGACCTTGACCTTGAGGCGAGGTCGGTCACATTGTCATTTGAAACGCATTATATTATGCTTATGATATAAGATTAATAAATAAATTTTAAATTTTTTACAGGGATTCTGCTGGCGCATCAGCAAACTGCGAATGTTATACTGAAAATACAACACTGCTTATGTCACCTGTCACCTGCAAAAAATCCATTTCATATTATTCACATCACTTCCTAGTTTTCCGTTTTGGGAAATCTCAACTAAAGTCAATCCAAGTTTTAAGGGGGTCTTAATTAACTTAGCTTATGAAGTCCTGAAACACAGAGCTAGTGGTTCTCTCAAGATGGCAGCTTATTTATAGCCCGATGACTCATTTATTTAGTTCATTGAATATTACATTTTTCTAGGACACTAATATCGCACAACTAAATCTAAACTGGGACAAATAATAAAGGTAATTTTTCAGAAGACGAAAAAAATGAATTATCTTCTGTTTTTATGGGAATAATGAAATTGAAATTTATTTCAGAACTTAAATAAGATGTAAGATGTCACTTGATGAACTTCCCCCGCTCTGGACGGAGCAGGGGGAGTGTCAGACTTGTACTGACTAAAAACCACCCATGTTCCTTCCATTGCCCTGTATGTTCCGGGGCCGAGGTATCTCTTTCGAACAACCCGCAAGCCTGGCAGGCGTTGGACCTGGCAGACCCCTCTGCTTTACTGACATCTTTTTGGGGCGCGCGTGGAACACTAACGCGCCGTCGACCCTTCCTGTCGTCAATAGACGGACGGACGGTGAGCTATCCATTGCTTACCGTCCACAGTCCCGGTATAGGACGTAAACATTTCCAGTATAACATAACTCACTTTCTATAGGTTTCCAACACAGTGAGAGATCCGCATAAACTGGAGTTGTATAGGTTTATTGGTCGTTGTGCGTACATGACTAACTATGATTAGACGAATTCCACGGTTTTGCATTCGTTGGAAAGGTCTCGGGCTCCGTGAGGTTTATAGTAAAGAAAAGGTAGGGTAGGTAGAAAGGTAGAATATTGCATAGCAACGCCGGGGCACAGCTAGTGGATTGTAAAAACAAATAAAATTATTTAGAATTCGCATTTCGAACACGGTTAATTTTCTTTTATTATTTCCCGAAAACCGTCACACCATCCAGTTGTTTTTCTTTTATACCAACACTCAAACGATCTATTTATATTTTCTTTGTTCTACCTTCCCCTTTCCCATCCATCTATCATCAATCAATTTATTATTTTCGTCTCTCTTTAGGCCTAATTCATCCCTCTTCATCACAAGTATACCTATATATACCCATTTCATACGTCTTCTCATCAACTCATTTCAACCTGTCCATCCAGACTTGACTGGATAATGTAAGAGATGAGTGATTAGTCACTCCACAAATTCACCTCAACTTTAACAACTCTTAAACAACAAAAAAATCAAGTCACAGCCAATTGGGTTGTTATGTTTGGAATAGCGAATACGTCATTTAAAAAAAATCTCTAAGGTCGTTCTAGAATTGCTAGACAAAAAAGGCCGCCTAATCAGTTGTCTAGTCAGTCCCATATGAAGCAATTAGTCGGTCAATCATCGGATTGTTGCCTGTAACTAGACAGTAGGTACGTAGCTAAACAATCTTGATTGTTTAAATCTTCTAATTACGAGAAACCAAGTACTAACAAATGAAGAAAACTTAACTTTTTCCTCAAACAATTTACAAACTTATGGAAATACTAACAGAATACATTATATAGAGAATTATGTATGGAAAAGATTTTATTAACAGTTTCTAACTCAGGCGACATAAAATACAAATATTATATGTGGCCTAGGTTCTTAGGCCTTTCCTTATAAATTAATAAAACTCCACCCACAGAGAAATAAGGTAAACACAGAAACATATTGACACTGAAACACATTGACATCGCGAAGCGAATTCTCTTCTCATTAGGTTCCTGGCCGATTCACAGCAACGATGAAGAAGCCAAGAACAGATGTCGAGACGTGGAAGAACAAATATTTCTCGCTGTGCGCTTATAGCCGCTGCGAATTTCATATACTCCCATCCAGTATGAAAGGGTAAGTAAATCAAGATTTAAATAAGATTTAAGTTAAAATTCAAAAAACGTGTTTGCGTCTACTTAATTTTAAATTTGCAGCCAATGGAACGTGATATGGTAAGAAATTGATAAAAGCTGAAGCGTCTTAGATAGAATATAGGACTTAACTCATCGAATATGTGTCTAGACACCGCTTATAATCGAGTTAAAACTGGAATCCCTTAAACCGCCGACCTCCAAACTAGGAAGTTTGATTGGCTGTGACATTAAAAATGTGTCGCGCCGAGTCGTCGCGCGTCGCTTCGTCGCCACGTGCGCGACCTGATGAACGCAAGGCGGTGTTATTTGCCGCATAATTTACATAGAGATAGATCACAGTCCCGCGGGTCGTGCACCCGTTGAATTTCTATTGTTTAGATTGGAAAACTAAGTGCGCCAATGGTCGACTTTCCTCTCACGTCATTATTAGAACGCAGGTGTCATGCCGCGTCAGACGTTGCCTGTTGGATACAAATGGGATTTCTAACAGATGATTACAAGATAGATAAGTCTTCTATTCTACTATTAGGGCATTATGGGAAACCTATGTTTCTAAGAAACTAATATCTTGAGAATCGTATTTAAGAACAAAATTAGTTACCATAATAGTGATTACTGGAAAGCATGCACCACTATACCCAAGCAAATAAAGATGTGGAAGCCTGGATGGCGATGGGGTTGAGAACGAATCGATTACCTAATGGCGCTGTGACCACCCGGCCCCGTGGAGATTGACTCATTTGCACTGCATTACATTACCGACTGACACGGACAGCCACTCTCATCATCGCGGTAATGAACAGATTGTTGTTCACAACACTCGAGCAAAATTCCATTTCAATTGCTAGATACGTTTCTATTAGATCTTACAGCTTTGAACGCTCGCCTCTATTAAATGACCACACATATACACAATTGCTGCGGCGAACCTTTGCGATTTGGGGTTTTCAGGACAACGGTTAATAGAACATCAATAATCATCAATGACACGATGCAATTTAGTTTTATTTCAATTGCTCGGTGGTCTGTGTTTCGAGCAGAATTTATTATATTTAGATTTTTGCATACTACAACGGTTTTCTCTATATTTTTCACCACACTAAAGTGTGTCATAGGTACTAATATAGTCTACGTCAGCGGTTCTCAATCTTTTTTGGGGACGGAACCCTTTTGGAAAGCGAAATACTTGACGGAACCCTAACATAAAACAAGTTTTTATAAAAACTTTTTAGTAAAAAAATAAAACCGACTTCTAAAAAAAACTAAAAACTGGAAAATAACTTTATTTTCGGAAGTCGGTGGCTTTTGTTGGTTTCGTTGACTTTATTGGCCACCGACTTCCGGAAATAAAGTTATTTTCCAGTTTTTAGTTTTTTTTAGAAGTCGGTTTTATTTTTTTACTAAAAAGTTTTTATTTCAACATTTTTAGTTATAGTATTATGATATAATACGCAAACACGGTTAAAAGTTTTTATTTTTAGCTTTAGTCCCGTCTTAGATACAATTTTTAGTTCCACATCAAGCTATAGATTAAATACTAAGTATCTATATTATGCTTTAGTATTAAACCAATTCAGAAATCATATGCATCATCCCCTAGGGGATACAGCTGATACTTGATCTGATGTTTATGTTTCTTAATGACTAGGTGAGGGGTGGGGAGGGGATACGGTCACCCTGCTCCGACTTGCCTGCCTACCCTGGCGAAACCCATACTTATACATGTGATTGCAGCAATCACGGCAGATTTGCTGTCATTTATTAAAGAGTGCCGTTGTATATCACTGAAGATCTATCACCAAATTACTGCGATGACCTTCCAAACCATAGTAGTACATACCATTTTGTGATCATTTGTCTTCGACAACTTCTAAAATATAATCGACCAATGAGTATATCATCAACGTACACGAAGTCAATCTAATACGTATTATTAAAGATAACTCAAAAACTATTTGTCGGATCTTCATATTTTTTTTATGGGACCAAACGACAACCACCAGCTTTCGAATAAAAAAAGAATCATCAAAATCGGTTCACTCAGACCTGAGTTATGAGGTAACAAACACAAAAAAAAAAAATAAAAAAAAAAAACATACAGTCGAATTGAGAACCTCCTCCTTTTTTTGAAGTCGGTTAAAAAGTGTATTCTTTAATTATAAGCATAATAAAAGTACAATGTAACAGTTACTTATTACTTTTTTACATAACAAGTACAATTATAAAAGATTATTTCAGGGCGATAGTTTGAGTCCACTTTAGCTCAGCTTAGCCTTGAATCCCTTAGGGGCACGTTCTCGGAGGATTCAGGTCTGGGCTATCGATTGAAGAGAGGTGGTCAGGTTATATCACACCTCCTTTACATGGATGACCTAAAACTCTTTGCCCCCAACGATTTGCAACTGATGGAACTACTGAAGGTAGCTGAAACTTTCAGTGGGGCCATCCGGATGGAATTTGGTGCGGACAAATGTGCGGTCATGTATGTGAGGATGCAAGCGAGGAGAGATTGTGGAATCTGTGGGAACCCAGCTCTCTCGATTACATAAACTTTAGATTCCTCTCAGCAACCGAAACCTACAAGTATTTGGGGATGTCGGAAGCGCTGGGCATCAACGTTGCTGACATGAAGCAATCGTTGAAGGAGTGCTTTTTTGGCCGCCTGAGAAAAGTATTTAATAGTCTTTTATCATGCGGAAACAAGGTACGCGCTTTCAACTTTGGATCATGCCGGTTTTGATCTACTCTTTCGGCATACTCAAGTGGACTCAAACGAAACTAGATAGCCTGGATAGGAAGGTCTGTAGTTCTTCGGTTATGAGAATGTATATTCCGAATTGTGGTGGTCGAGGCTTTTTAAACGCTAAGACTCTCCACAAGCGCCAGATCTGCAGTCTCAGAGATCATTTCCCGACGTGGGGATGCAACGAGATGTGGTTGCGGTGGACAAGGGCCTCACTCCACTTTCCTTAAAGCTTTGCCACTCCTGGCTAAAGACAACTGGCGCAAACCTGTAGTTCTTGACACTAACGATCGCAGGGAGGTATTGCAGAGTAAAGAGATTCACGGACGCTGATTGGTCTACATCAGGCCATGGGCCTGATGTAGACCAATCAGCGTCCGTAATAAAAATCCGACAATAAAAATAATCGGGATTGTAGTGGTCGTGATTTGATAAAATTAATAAATATTTTTACAGCTTTTTCAAGAGCTTGTCTATGCAATATGCAATACAATGGCTGGAATTACAATTAGGTGCTTAATTTTTTTTAGTCACACTAGTCCTACTGTACCTACCCGTCATCGCCTTGGTTCCATCTGTACAAATGTCAATCCAATCGATTCGTCTAAGATTAATTTCCTCAAAAAATGTTGAAAAAGAATATTTAAAATTTCCTCTTCGGTAGTGTTTATGGATTCTTGCGGAACCCCTACAGAAGTATCGTGGAACCCTAGGGTTCCGCGGAACACACTTTGAGTATGGCTGGTCTACGTAATCAATCCTGCTATAATCTATGTTGTATAAAAAAATATGAAATCTATGATTGTTCAGTTATAATGCGCTCTTTTTTGCTTTCCTTGTAAATTTCAACTGACATTCTACCAACGTGACCACGCAACTCTTCTCTAATCGTCCTTCTCACCAGATACTTAAAGGTGATGATGTTCCAGTTAGGGTTGTATTTTTACTACTTATACTGTTACAGTTCTTAATTTTAATTCAATTTTAGTACCTAGGACCGATAATTGACTTCAGTGTCTTCGTTTTCGAATTGTAGTGGTATCGTACACGTTTTGATGTTCTGGTAACTTAAAGGAGACTCATATAATAACCATTCCTCTCTCCCATCTAGAATACTACACCTTTATATACAGCGTGTAATAGAAAGGTGTAGTCACACTTCAGGGTGTTTTTCGTACCGTCAAACTAAACAACTTTTCCAAGGGACTAACATCGAAATTTCGAAAGCCTGATCACCTTTCTGGTACACGCTGTAGTATACCTAAGTATGTTTCAATAGTTCTCAATAGTGAAGCTCAAGTGTCAGACCAGATATCTACTCCATCTCAATATTACGTCGTCCCCTGTATTGGCTAGTGTAACGCTCCTTAGAGACAGACACACGAATGAAACACTTGAGCTGACTCGAATCACGTTGCATAGATGGCAAGCAGAGAACATCATAGCGTAAGTACTCATTTACCTCAATAAGATGATGGTAAACAATAGGTACTTACCAATTGTATGGTATTATGAAATTCAACATGAAAGTTGAGGAACATAAAATATAAATTTATTAATGTAATGGATAATCAATGAAGAAAACATGAACATGCATAAGATCTTATGATTTCCCTTTATGTTTCTCTAATACATATAGGTACAGGTTTTCTATTTTTTATTGATTCGATTCCCAGTTGCAGAACAAGCAACCTGGAATCATACGAAAATAAAGAATTTCATTCAAATAGGTACTTTTTCGACTACATATATATTTTATTCATTTACTTTTGTAGTAAGAATTTTTTTAACAAGTAGACTTTTAAAGGTTTTTTTTTGTCCTCCACGTACAATAACAAAACAATTAAGAAAGCGTATATTAATACGCTTTGAGAAATACACGCTGATTTAGGTGTCTACCTTAAATACCCACTTTAGCATGAAGTTTTTAAGCTAGAACGTTATTTAGGAACAGTTATTCCAAATATGGTTTTATTGAACTTGCCAACCTAGTCCATCTTTTAATTTTATGACTGAACTTAGTTTTTGTAGGTAGATAGGTATCATACACATCCGAGAATTAACTGTGGATTATTTTCAGCGCTCCATTCCATGATACAGCGTTTTGTTAGTTTTTTTTTTTAATTCCCTGCCAAACTTCTTTTTACAATATTAAGTAAGATATCTAGATCGTAAGTTAGTTAATTAGATTATAAATATAGCTTTTCCTGCACTGGGTGATGTGGTCGCTAAGCGACAAAACCCTTTAAATAAATAAAAAAAGTAAGAAATCAATAACAATAACAAAACAAAAGATGTCTTTGCCTTATAACTGGAACTAAACCTACACAGGCTGAGATGACTCGTAGACTTGCGTAAAAAGCTGAGTTCCTAACCTTTTAGGGTTCCGTACCTAAAAGGGTAAAATGGGACCCCATTATTACTAAGACTACGCTGTCCGTCGCCGTCGGTCTCTCCGCGTGTCCGTCTGTCAACAGGCTGTATCTCCTGAACCATGGTAATAGTTAGTCAGTTGAGATTTTCACAGAAGATGTATTTCTGTTGCCGCTATAACAATAAATACAGATATTTGCTTTTTCTATATACAGTATAAAAAAAAATAACAAAATTGACCAGTATTTAAGGGTACCTATTTAAAAAATCATCAATCAAACGGCAAAAAAATCATAGTTGTATGGGGCTAAAATACAACAAACATGTTTTTTTTACAATGAAACGGACGAACCGTTCGTGCGGGAGTCCGACTCGCACTTGGACGGTATTTTTTTATTTCCTCTTCTGAAGCGAAGCGCTTCAATTTATCTATATCTTTAAAGTACTCTCTCCTTATTACTATGTTATATAGTACCTACTAATATTTCAGGAGTAGACTATTACCCAGTGATCACCATTCCCCTAGGTCCTCCTATACCATTTTTTCCCGAAAGGATTTGATGAAGGTGCCTAAACTAGACGCTTAGATAGTTTTTTTGCAAATGACTCTCTGAACGTCAGAAAAGGATAGGAACTTGGAAAGGTATAATTCGTTCTGATAGATGAGATTCAACACTACAGTTGAAACCTTTTAAAGAATTTCTTACTAAGTTCCTATAAGTAAGTCCTTCCCTTTAATTTATGCTTTGAAGTTCCCAAATTGCCAACTCTGCAACATGATTCGAGTGAACTCAAGTGACTTCCTAGGACCTAGGTTCTAGTACTAAAGTCAAGTTCTTAAACGTGCCAATAACTCGTGGGTTCACATCTATTCAATCAAGAATAAAACCAATGTTTTAGATTTTGGTTAAGCTTCTTCTTCACTCTACTTCTAACCTACTTTGTCCTCATCTCATTATCATTGTTCTATGTAAGTATGTACCTACCAAAGGAGATATAACAGTATACATAAAAGTACCTACTTTCATATTTTATGATGTATATGTGTGACTCCACGAGCAGAAAAAACTAAAGAAACTGTAACCACAGCAATTCCTCAGAAGACAAATAAGAGGTACCTAGGTAAAACATTTATAAAAAGAAGAAGCAGTAGCAGTACACAAACTTATATACCTAGGTACCTAGATAAATACCTATCCACATATTGTATTGGTAGGTACATATTAATCACAATGTGGCTACTGTTGCTAGGTAGTTAGTAGATCATGTCGTCATGTGAATAAACGTAACTGTATTACCCTAACTTAAACAGCAAAACCAAGAAAATGGTAGGTTTTTTGTTAGCAAAAGCAGTTTGTAAGACCTATCTTCTACACATAGGTAGTAAGCGGTCAACTTATTAGATATCAAGACTTCTACTGGACTAGTAAATATTCAAGTAAAATCTAAATGATCATACGAAAAAACGTAATTAGTACTTGCAAAGCTTTTTCGTAATGCTCATCTATTAAAAAGAACTTATTTATGGCACTGACTGTACACGCATTGTGGGATCATTGAACTATTGATAGGTAGGTAACTAGTTATAAAAACCTATTTGTACTAGAAGAGTGGCGCCATCTTTCGAAACCATGGAACAACACAAAAAATCCAAATAGTTCCTCTATCTGTGGAGGCGGCAAGTGTAGAGGGCGCTAGGTGGTCGGATGTGCATGTGCAAAAATTGTGATAATAATGTCAAGGCCAATGCTAAAATTAATAAATGTGTTTACTCCATCTACTTAATTAGATAAATCAATGCTGTATTATATATTAGTAATATAATTAACGAAATAAGACTCAGTAATTAAAGAATTTGCCCTATATTTTCAAATACGAGTGTTGCTTCCGCGTCATAACCTCTTTGCCAAATAATATCTATGGATCCGGAATTTGTTGTAAATATAGTGTTATTTCACTAGTGTTTAACAATTTTACATGTTTAATTTGTTTATGTATGTATTGTCGACAATTTGAACCGATTTTGAGCTAATTCATGCTTTTAAATTTCGTTATTCGCTGATAATTCAGCCTGCGCAATTTGAATTTAGCGCCATAAAGTGAGAAACGCATGAAGTTCGCGTTGCGAATCTGGCCGATTGATGTGAAAGATATTCCGAAGGCCGTGAGTGAACACGGAAATCGAGATGTGTGTGTGGTCAAAAAGACAGTGCAAGGTAGGGGTCGGGTGGCGTTTGTGATGGCAAAATTTTTGCAAATGGTGAGTTAGGAATTATTGACTTGTCGCGTCTCGGATTTCGTTTTGTTTTGTGATAGTGAATTATTTGTGTGATTAGCGGAATATTTGGTGTTTATTGATATTAAAATTCTTAGATTCTGTGATACGGGATCGGCAAATGGCGCTACGAATAGCCAAAGTTGACACAACTACGCGTTTAGAAATCCCATACATCTTCGGTTGCCAATTTTTAGGCACGCGGCATGACCTGTGATAAACAACAAGTATTAGTGCATCCTAGAATTCTTCAAATCACCCGTGTGGACCTAGCAACTGGGACATCCAGCTTGGCGATTATAACGGTGTCAGCATGTTGCGATTTTTTTGGCGAGCGGTACTACTTTTTTAAACTCGTTTATAGAGGCGGCTAGAGGTTTCCGCGTCCCGTAGGGTCGGTGGCCCCGCGATCTGGCTCCTGGAGCTAAATTACATAATGTATAGGTGTTGTTTGGAGCATGCAACAAGTAGATATGTGTCGGCGGGCTAACTGTCAATGTGGAGTACAGTAAGCTCGCTGCCCGCGGCCCCCATTAATTCGAGCCGCTGATGTCACTTATCTCTCCGCTCTCCTATCTAGGCCCTATGGCCGCCAATTTTTTGCACATAGTATCTTAATGTAAATTTGATAACCGGCGCACGTCTCTAATTACCACTTGTTTAAATACTAAGTGATGCAAATCTAGGTTCGTTTACAGCAACTGTTCACGAATTTAAATTTTAGTCCTTCCATTGATATAACCTTGTAATTTTTATGTTTGTGTATTGTTCATAGTTCTGCTCTAGTAACAGTGATGTTATTCAACCATGGTATAGTGATGATAATTATTTGCAGCACGGTCACTGACATTAGCACCAACGATGGACCAGCAATTCTGCTTGCGCTGGAACAACCACCCGAACAACCTGACTGATGTGCTAGCGAGTCTGCTACAGAGAGAGGCTTTGTGCGATGTCACCCTTGCATGTGATGGGGAAACAGTCAAGGTACATATCATGTTTTATTTTCATTTCATATTTATCCGGTAACTAAGCTCTAGGATCATTATTTGCAGATACTCATTGTTGTAAAACTACTGCTGCCATTGATAAATCTTAAAAAGGCCATATCATGAAAACCAGGTGGGTTTTCATAAGCCTTTCCATTGAAACATTGAGTGACTAGTTTGTAGATCTAGTCATGTGATTCAGTTGTTTTAAAAAGTTAGCTTATTACAATCTCTTTAGTAATGTTATGTCACAGTAGGAAGTGTATGTAAATATTGATATTCTGTTTGTTGCACTCACATGCAACAGTTTATTATTATGCCACAACAAAATGCATTAAATAGTAAACAAACATGAGTAATACACTTGTGTGTTGTTACCTATTGTTGACAATTCTTTTTGAATGTTTTTTTCTTGCATTCTCTATACATACATAGTTAGAATAAATAAATATCAGTCTATTTTAGACAAAATGTTTCATTTTACTTGAACCAAATTCTCAGAAGCTCACCTTTAAGAGCTACCTCTAGTTCTACTTAATTATTTACTTGATAAATGCTTCTGAATATTTCAAGACTTTAATTAAAGTTCCACATGTAAGGTTGTATGTTATATAATATTTAGACCAGTATTTGTTGGCACTAATGTTGTATTTTATTCAGAATTATTGCAAATGATTAATTAATTCCAAGGACAGTAATAAAAGTGTCTAATGATATGTGCCTACATAGCAGCTAGATAGAGGAAGATAAGACACAAAATCTTGATTGTCATTACAGTCAAATTGCTACCTTAGGCCATCAAGTCAAGGTAGTCTTCATTGTAGATATTTAAATATTTGCTAATTTTGCAAGGTTATTCTTTACTAAATCGGTTTTTTAAAATAGAATACCTTTATTTTCAAATACTTGCAATTAGGCACGTTTCTGACTAAATACAAAATGATGAAGCATGTAAAACCATATTTTGCATTTGACTAACTTCTTTTGTATTTTGTATAGCTATGTTAATGTATTAATGACGGATGACCTGACTAGGTACAACCAGTTCTATATACATAACATGACAAAAGTATTTCCTGTATTTTAGGTGGTGTTAATTATGTATGCAGAGTGCCCTTAGTTTGATTAAGTAGGCAGGAATAGTAATAAGAATTTTATTATGAGAGATCTAAAGGTCAATAACACACGAACACTGGCAACTTCCTTTATGCCATTTAAATTCAACAATTAACTATGAAAGCTAAAGTTTTATGCTAATAAAATGCAATTTGTTAGGTAGGTTGATAGGAGTCTGCGCAAGATATGCATGTTTTTTTACTTTCTAATTTTTATTTAAGTTGTTAAGCTGGTTTTAGGGTCCAGAATGACTAGATCTCAACACTAGAATTAACTGTAAATGTGTGGATAGACAGCTCTTGTGTTACTAATTCAGGTTTTTAAAAGAATGTGTCTACAAACAAACCTTGGCACTGTTTTAGATTAAAAATATATTCTGAACCAAAACTCAACTGATAAAATATTGTTAATCGCTTTTTATAAGAACTATAATTGAATTGAACTTGGGAATCTGCTTAAAGCCTATATTTGTACTGATTTCGCATTCTTAAACATTGAGTGTACAGTCGGCAAGAAAAGGTCGTTGGCACGATTAAAAAAAAAACATTTTCGGATTCCACAGTAAAAACAAACAACCTTATCAATCAATTGTCTTACAGTTAAAGAACGCTTTTCAGATTTGTAAGCGTGATACAGAAAATAAAAGTTACCGAAACCTACGCAGTTGTCGATTCGGTGGAACGCACCAAGTACCATTCTACCCTTATCCCAATTTATTTTTAGGTCAGTCAGATCGTGTTTGTTCCTCGATCCATCTTATCAGTCAACTCGCATTTGCTTCCTTTTTAACTGTGTCATCTTTCACATAAATTGCCGTGGCAACACTGGCAACCCACGACTGGCAAATATTCGTTTTTTCCAAATCCCGAAACCATACTTTTGCGTGCAACCTATTATTGAAATTGAGTCCTGAAATAATGTCATTCGCCAACACCAAACAGCTTGTCTCGTTTCCTGTCCACCGAAACTCGGAAAGTGCCCGATGCTTCATTTAAACATGAACTTTAAGTACGTCTACGTACGCCTGCAATACGTTAGGGATTAAAATAATCATCTTATTTTTTCCTTCTCACAAATCTCTCTCAAAACATTATATAAAAAATTAGACAAAATATCACAGAACAAAAATCATTTTTTTTTGTATCAATTTGAAAATATTTAACAGCCGTCTCTTAAAATAAATATAATAATATATACGTGAGGACTTGTAATTGTCTTGCTGTTATCTATGGTTTTTTTTATTAGGTTTCTTTTTAAGCTGTTATTTATTACAGTATGAAGGAGTACCTCCATGATTTAATATATAAATCACATCTTTAAACTGAGATTTTGATTTTCGACACACATAAGTTCTAACTGTCTGAATTAAAATATCGCTAAAATTATTAGCCGTGACATAATACCTGAATTGAAAATGATATAGATGGACGGACTAATGGGCATACAGCGAAGTATTACCACCGTGTTCCTTTAAACCTTTTTGGTACGGCCACAACAGTAAATTTTACCGTTCCTCGCTGGAAACAAAGTAGAATATACGTATATCTTCTGAAATCCAGCTCGATTTCTGTTAAGTGTATTAACAGTTGTTATTTTGTATAGCATAACATTATTAACTGGGTTATTAATTTAATATTTTAACATACATTTTGCGACTAATTGTAAGTCTGATATAAATTTAAAGGGCATCGAGAATCAGCTCTGCTTTACGACGAAATATCTTGAATGATACGTTCAAACGAACTGTTTTAATAGGAGGCTTAAAAATAATATGTTTTTCGTGCTGCATAGCGGACCAAAATAAATTAAATGTGGCGTTAGTGTATTGTAGAAGACAGGACGAGGTAGTAAACCTGCTGCCTACACAGTTTGCCCAGATACCGCTATCGACTTCACCACTATCTCACGAGTTACGAATTCACGATGTTAGATAGAACATTCCTTTTGATAAATCTTTGAAATAGTATGTTAATCACAGTCTTTAAGATCACGTGGATAAAAATAGGTCGTACTCAGGAAGTACAACTATTGGGCATTATCTAGGACGATCTTATTAAAGTCACAAACATAAAATAAAACTTTGAGTGAAAGTTAGTTTTTGCGTAGTACCTACCTCTGCGAAAGGAAAGTTCGATAGCATTCAAATTGATCCGCTCAGACCCATAGGATAGAACTTATCGATTATACAACGAATCGATAACGAATCATTCGTATGTATTTTAACATGACAATGACTTCTCTTTCGTACTGTGTGACGACGATTTTCCTACTTGTTATAAGTTATAAGACGCAACGTCTCTCGGCATGCCTGTCGGTTACTGTTCTTACAACTCAATAACCACATACGGTATTAGATTTACGCGATTTTTGTTCTATTTCGCTAATATTTTCTCCAGCTAGGTTTGAGTCTAGTATAAATAAGACCACGTCGAGTTGAGTCGTACGCATAGCTAGTTTACGATGATTGAGAAATGTATATATTGACAATAAACTAAACGCGAACACGTATATTATCTTAGCGAATCAAACTGAAATTAAGTTACCGTTAAGTTCTTTCATCTAGGTTCTGTATACGTTTATAAACTGGTTAATCGCTTGTTATCATCTCTTGAAAGCAATTGTATAGGACATCGAATGGCCGGACATTTCGTTTCGTCTTAATTAAACTAAACTAAATTACATAATTTATTATGTTAAGGCATTATAATTAACAGTTCGGGGGGTAAGCTAGTATCTATTGTATTTAATTCAACAGGTTACGTCTATTAACATTCAATGCTTCGAATTTGTCTATTGTTACTTAATTTTAAATCTGTATTATATACTTAGGCTAAACGAAAATTTATTAAATGGAACTCATTCAAATTGTATCAGTAGATAGCAGTTATATAACCTCTTTTTTATAGTAAACACGCTTGTGTACTTTCTTACGAGCTTAAGTTGTGTATGCGACGATGTCTTTTTTGCTTAATTAATCGTCAGGGCACTAACAGGCCTTTAGTTTAGTCTATGTTTGGTATAAAAGCTAACTAAAATTGATGAATTACTGTGAATTTTTCATCTTCAGCTACTTAAAAAGTTTTTTATTTCAGCTTTTTTAGTTATGGTTTGATAATGTCACATATTTTTATCGAGTATTCATTTTCCATTATTAATATAAGCTTAGCAGATCATCCATATAGACAAAGAGGAGAAATAATGTAGATATTATAGACGATAACTCATAAACTACCTAAGCTATTATATAAATAAAATTGATATGGGACCACCTGGGAAGTACACCCTGTCAAACAAAAAAAGGGATTTTGCAAATCGGTCCAGGCGTCTTTAAGTAATCGGTGGACATAGAATTTCGACGAATTGAAAACCTCCTCCTTTTTTTGAAGTCGGTTAAAAATGAGTTGCTGCTAACCCCAATATAATATACCTACTTGAAAAACATATTTACTCTTATGAATAAATATGTTCAGAACATACAATAATTCAAGATATAAAATAGTATAGCCTTACAAAGGCCCCCAGGCAAATAACATATTTATGACATATACGACTTGTGTCTGAAAACCTAGACCATGGAAAAACATTTACCACCTAATTGTAATAACAATAGGTTTGCCAAAATGGCAGTTATGCACTGTTTCTATATAATGGTAACAGAATCGTAAAGACCTTCACATAGCTCTGCATCATTTCTTTTGTTTAAATTAACACACGCTATTTTTAAAGTAAACTTGTGAAAATGTGTTTTTTTTTGTATTGTTTCAGGCACACCAGACGATACTCTCCGCATGTTCCCCATATTTTGAAAGTATATTCCTACAGAACCACCATCCACATCCGATAATATTCCTCAAAGATGTACGATTCTCAGAAATGAAATCACTTTTGGATTTCATGTACAAGGTATTAACCTAGACAGAAATAAAATTTATTATGAATCAAGTGCCAGAAAAAAAGCATATTGTTAAATATTTAAATGTTTTCAGGGTGAAGTGAATGTTGGCCAAAATATGCTACCGATGTTCCTAAAAACTGCTGAAAGTTTACAAGTTAGAGGTTTGACAGAAAATAATACATTGAATCCTAAGGTAAGCATTAAATACTTGTTGTTTTATTACATTGCAACATTTTACAGGAAATGTATGGAGGAAAAGGTTTAAATGGATGAGTGATAGCAATACATAGACATTAACTAAAAAATAGGGGGTTAGACGGAAAAAATTCTTACGAAAAGTTGTCATGACACTTTTTGCCATAGTAAGCTATTGTAAGCTGTGCGGCGTCGCATGTTTCTCTGTCTGTCTGTCTGTCTCTCTCTCTCTCTTATAGAAAGCAAGCCAGATATTTTCATTTCTATAGGAACTTCGTTCCATCCGGGTGTCCCTTGACCACCATGTGTCCCACCACATTTTTTTTTTATTCATTATTTACTGCTTTCTTTAAATTTTTGTTTTACCAGGACGCTAAGCATGATTTCTATGATACCAACTCCGACGTAAGTTCTTACGAAATAATAAAATGATAGTCCCATTCATTATATTACTGTTTCTGTTATTTTAATTTGCCTAAAAACGACAGAGTAGGTACCGGATGCTAAAATATAATGCCTAATTAAAATTATTTGGCCTGTCAAACTTCCGTCATTTTATTTTCAATAAATTAATCAATAACTGGCATTAAAACAACATTTGTATGAGACAAAATCTTCTAAAAGGTCTCGTTTCCGTGATATCGAAGTTGTAGATATGAGAGATTGCGAAGATTGTAACTTTTATACATCGGAAATGTGACGCTTTTTAAGTGCCACACGTATACAGGTTTTGCGTGGCTTCCATTTTGAAAATAAAATGGCGGAAGGAAGGTATTCTAACCCTTTTAGTTTACTATATCATTATACCAAATTATTTAATGCCTGTAGATAGTAACTACAAACCATGCTCATATAAATATGCTATATTTCCTTTTTTAAGTATTTTAACTTAAAAGTAGCACGCATTGATTTAAACAGTTTATTAGTAATCGTATCGCTCGTTAGCCTTGAAATTAGACATTTTTATTCTAGCTCTAGCCCAATGTAATGATAAGACATTTGTTAGGCGTTCTAGATATTTCGTATTAACAGTGTTTGGTATATTCATAAGTTAGTCCTAATTCAAAATTAAAGCGATGACGTCACAAAACCGTTACTCTACAAGGAAATAAAAAAGATATGCATCCATAAACGCATCAACTCGATAAAAACCGTTGGAATATGGACACCGAGGCGAGAATTAGTGTTATTGTTGTAGGATTGAATCTATATGTATAGACTCTAATAACTTATTATGTTACAAACTACATCCTAAGCATGTTTTCCTTCTTCCTGTTTCCCATTAGTTAGCATTAATTGTAAGGTTATATATTACTTAATAATTTGGATTTTTAAATCTCATAAAACGTTAATTCTGCCTTTTAAAAGGTACGGCAACTAATTTACCAAGCTTAACTAAAAGTTTTCTTTTACATTCTCAGTCGGAGGATCGGTCTACTCCGTCAGTGAGTGCGGAGAACCTTTCCCGTTCGGAGTCGTTCGCCACGCCTCCGGCCGCGCACTGCGCGCCGCCCGCGCCGCACACGCCGCTGTCGGTCGCACCACCCGCGCATCCCTCACACCCCTCGCATGCAATCCCGCCGGAGAAGAGACGCAGAAAGAACTCCACAATACCCCGAGATGATGTCGATCTATCGTACAGGCACTATGAGGTAAGTTGGATTATCAACCTGTGATTGACTTGCTACAAAGGCGAATGAATACGTTTAAAACACCTTGTATGCGTGCATTATTATAGAGAGGTAAATCTTCTTGTCTTTAAGAAGCAATGAACAGATGGTAATGTGTGTTGCTGTGCAGGGTCACGTGAAGGCGAAGTGCGGCTCGACAGGGTCGGGCTCGGAGCCGTCCACACCGCCACCGGCGCACACGCCGCACCGCGCGCCGGCTCGCTCGCCCGCGCACACGCCGGCGCCGCACGTGAAGCAGGAGCCTGACTCGCCCTACCCTCACGTGCCGCACGTGCCACACGCTCCACACGTCCCGCACGTGCCCAACCTGCACCCGCCGCCGCCCTTCGACCAGACGCATCTCCAGGTAACACACTAACAGTTTCTAGAAGCGGTCCGTTTCATTAATATCGCACTAACCCTCGGCTCAATGGTGAAAACAGAATCTTTTCCTTGTTTTAATAAGGATGATCTTTTTCTTCTGTTATTTTGATATTTTTTTCCGAACGATTCGCGGATCTGTCAACAGGAAGGAAGGGATCTGCCTGAATAAAAATATAACATCACAATTTTTAAAGCAGAGCCTTTCCTTCTTTGTTGGCAGAGTTCAGGCTGGGTTCGCGCGGCTGACCCGGAAGATCCTAACCGCCAGTATTTGGATCTAAGCATTAAACGGCCCGATGGCAACATTCTCGCGTCGATCCTCGCTCTACCACCCCAACAGATTTCCCTGCCTCCGAAAACTACGCGTCAATCTCCTATAAATTCTAAAAAAGGCGGGAAGTTCCGCCTAAGTTGGCTATCTCTGTATCCGTGGTTGCAATATGATAAAACTCACAACATAATGTACTGTACTTACTGCAGAAGATGGTCCCACGAGCTAACAGTGAACAGAACATCATTTGTAGAAGGCAACTCTAACTTTAGGCTAGAAATTGTGAATCATCATGATAAATGCAAGGCTCATAAATTCTGCCGAGATCGTGAACACTCCAATAATATAAATGCACTATCAAGTAGTGAGATGACTGGCGACAAAATAGTAAATTAAAAACCAGATAATCTTATCAGGAGTTTGTTAAATAACCATGTCATACTTGTATAATAGATGAAACTAAATACACTACACTGACTCTATGCCATAGTTTTGTAAATATTTATTAGATTCAGTACAAAAGAAAAATGGCAGAATGAGCATATTCCATGATTCTCTACTCTAGTTTTATCGGAACATTGTCAACAGTAATGTAGAAGACTGATACATAAAATTGATTCTCCCTCGAGCCAGTTATGAGTTTTATAAATGTATTAGCATAATACATTATGTTGTGATATGATATGTTTGCATTTCCATAATTATAAAGATGTAATTATTAGTTGGAAAAACACCTAAGAGGGTTTATTTGAATATAAATTAATATAGTAATTCAAAGTGATCACAAACAAGTATAAGATATTGATGTTACCTAAATAGATATGAAACTATCGCCCGGTTTCTGAAACTAGGTGTTAGGATATGACTCTTGCTATTTCATTGGATCTTGATGTAAATATTTTAAAATAAAAACTATGTGTGTAAAACACCAACTTAAGGTTTCTTATAAATTAAAATGTGTTACTTGGATCCTGTTTTATTTATTTGTTACATATCACTTAAGATATAAAACAAATATACCTTTCTGTATCAGTTTAGATTGTGATACGGCTTCCGGAATCTTTAGGGGCATTTATTTCTGCATTGAGGTTTACCCATAAAAATTTGGACGAAAGGCATGGAAAAAACAGTCGACTTTTTCAGACTTATTTGGAAACTCTTCGCCTAATTCACGCACGAATGTGACGATTTCATCGCCACAATATACTTGTACATAATTATTTCACTAAGCAAATCGAGTTATGATACGTTGCCAGCTCACCTTGCTAAGCAGGAATGGGTCGCTAGTATTTACGATAGGAATTACGCTGAAAAGCTATTGATCATTTTAACAGGTTACAGTGGTTTAATCAAAAATCCAACTGAAATGTTGACACTAACATTTGATGCTACCTGAATGTTATGCGTAAACAGTAAGCAACTGCCCAGCTAAACAAACACAAAGCGTTATTTCTAACTAGTATTCCATCGACCTGATTTAAAAAAAGAAACATATTAGGAGACAAAAATATAGATAAATAAACTGAAATGGTTGCTTAGGAAACTGTTTCCGTCTGTTTTGTAGATACTACTTTATGAGATGGTGTTTGCTTCATATAAGTGCTAACACGTATGAATACTAACATATATGTATTAGTTAATAAATATGTAAAATAATTGCAAATTTTTCAGGGTATGGGAGTAACGGAAATGGCATCAATACTGACCCAGCAAAGCCTTAGCAATGAGTGCAACGACAACGAACCGATGTTGCAGCCACACCCAGACCAGACAGACACCATAGATGGTGAGGTTATTTTTTATCTATACCACGACCATCGACAAGCCTATGAATACTTTCCTAGCTATTCTGGAATTGTACAGTGAATGACGTTACTGACGCTGGTAAACTTCTTAGTTTTGTTGGTGGCCATAATACCTATACTGTGTGCTGTACAAAATAATCATTGTCAAATGTTAACATTATAAGAACAATAAGTAACTAAAAATAGATTCCCATTTTTTTATATTTATTTAATCTCCATCTTCCAACTATTTTGTATGCTAACATTTGACAACAGATTAATATTGCCTGTGTTTATGTCGTTTGAAGCTTTAACTTTTATTTCTACCCATTGATTTTGCTTTATGTAACTACTAAGTCGAGCGATTACGATCCATTCCTTACATTGTTCTGGATTACTATCTCTGGACCTGGGTCACGGAAAGACGCATGTGGTAACACCCGCAGCATGTCACTAATTGTTGCTTACCATCCCATTGTTAATTTGCACTAACCATAGACGCTTATTTTATTCTTTCTACTTAGTATGGTATGCTTTTAAATATTTTCTATTATTTTTTTGATGAAGAAAACGGTGTCATAAGATTTCTGTTCGATAAAGATTTGGCGCCCCCGAGTGTCATAGGTCGTGCAATATTTACAGTATTTAAACTTTTAGTTAAGGCTCAACTTAAGATGATTACCGTAGCTAATAGTATGTATTTGTAAACTTAAGTAAATTATAGAAACAGTATAGAACTGATGTTAACCCCAGTGGGTAATGATAACTCCTATACACTAAACTAGCGTTAGGGTTGCATGTAAGGAAAAGGACGTGGAATGATTTAGGAAAGGTAATGGAAGAGTGTTTGTTGCTTCGAGTTAACAATGTGCCAGTGACAGGATAAGCATGCCAATTAATTATACCAGCAGTGAAGATATTACGTATCTTACAGGTGAAAATAATGGCGTTGATGAAAATAAAAAACCATGGGAACCGTTTACAAATAAACTAGCGAGTGTTGAAAACATTGTCAAGTCATTTGGTTTGGCACTAACCAACAAACAGTTCAGTGCTACCGAGTCTTGTAACATTTGCGGAAAACTAGTTAATAATTTAAAAAAGCATATGAAGTCGCACAATCCTGAGCAGCACAAGTGTCCCATGTGTCCTATCACGCTCACTCGAGCTGATAACCTAAAGAGACACCTCCGCATGAAGCATTGTTCCGTTTTAGGTTCTGATAACTTGTCTAATATACAGAAGAAATGCCAACTAAGTTAAAGTTCCTAAGATTAGCTAGCCAACTAATACTCAATGAATCTCATTGCCTACTAATTGCACACAAATTGTTAGTACTTGCGATCTAACGAGTGAGTGGGCAATGCAGCACATTTTGTGATCATAGTTTTTATCTTCAGTGCTAATTCTGGGATTAACTTTTGTTAACCTAACCTATCTTGCCTATTAACTTTCTGACTAATAACAGTTTTAACACAATGCGCTTATTTGACATTTTGTAACTAGAATTAAGGTGTGTGGTGTGATTTCTTTTTAAGATCATCATTTTTTATTATTATTATTGTTCGGTCAAAATTCCAATCACTTTTAATTAGTATTATTACAACTTGAAACTTAACTTTAAATACAATGGAATGTGGAAAAACGCCTTCCTGGATGTGATGTTTGACAGATCACGCTTATTTAAAATTGAAAATGCTATGAAATTTGTAGTGAATTACATGCAATTAAAGTTAGAGTTTTTTGAAATACTCTTAGTAATGCCAGAATCAAATAAAACATAAAAGGCTCAGTATCTCACCAATTGAAGACCTTTTTATAGCTCATTAAATAATATAATTTTATGTATTGTGATAAAGTACCATTGTGCTCAAACAACCTCATGTGTTAACAATGTATATTTATTTCAGTATTTGTATTAGAATTGGAACCAAATGTGGTTTTGCTGTCAACGAGGATAAGGTTTTATGTAATTGATAGTCTCAACTCAACTGATCAGCCTCTTACAAAAACATTGTTCTTATTTTGAAACTTAGAATGGTAATATTTTTATTTTTGCAATTTCATTTTATGCAAACAGTAATGGGAATATAATAAAAGCAAAAAAGATTGAAGATCTTTTATTAACAGGACACACAAAATTGTCGCGTTCTATTTATTGGCTTACATTTTGTGGTCTGAGTCGTCTAAATAATCTAAAAGATTGCAGATCAATTGAGGTGCCTTATAAATCAATAACGAACCCAAAGTTTGTACAAACTTATATGATCTCTTGTTCCTTGTAGTATTATGAAATGATATCAGTTACAATTGCTGATGTCTAAGACTGACTTTTATGTGATTTAGGAACATACCTCTTAATTTTAATTTATTTCCCATTTACTTCGATTAAATTCGTATGTAAGTTTATCGTTATTGTGTGTTTGTTGCAAATATATTCCTTTATTTATACCACTTTTCTTTTCATTTCATCCTCTATCCATGCTTTCTTTATATATAGCAGACCTATTTCTCTCTATAAATCGCCTTCTGCATTACAGGCTTGGTGACAGTAATTAACAAATTTTCATGCAAACGTAACACTGACAATAACAAACACCATTTCTTCAGTACCATTGATTCATTTATGCATGGATCTCCATTGAATATACTATTTTGTTACAAATAAATAATTTCTGAAGTTTTGTTTTCAATTTTATTAAATATTATTAACGCTTTTATACTATAATAGTTCTAGGAAAGGCATAGTACAGCGTTAACAGTAACTACTAAGGCTTCAATAGTGCTAAAATACTATAAACATTGTTTGAATCAGTTCTTGTTTTTGCAAAATGTTTAAAACTCGTTTATTATTACTATCAAAACTTAATTGACAACATTTCTAAATCTTAAAGCCCGTGAATGAAACAAAAACACAATTTCTTGAGTCTTGATTTCGAATATACTTATCTACTTTATTTTTTGCTTAGATTCGGTGTCAGTATAAAAAATAAACCGAAAAGCTAGCATTATCGCCGTTCGTCATTTGCCTATGCAATCGGAATGTTTGGGGCCATGACTTCATAACGTTTTCTGCCCTGATTTTTTTTACAAATGAAAAAGAAAAAAAAAACAAATTTAAATAATCTTATATTCAAATATTAGGTGCCTTCATATAGATTATATTCTCTCAAAAGCTTTTGAAAATATGAAATGTTGTCAATTGTAAACCTCGGAATAACCCGCTTCACGTAGCTAATGCCCCAGTTCCATCGGTCACTTATAAGGTGCACGATTACATAGAGCAGTCCTCGTTACTCGGTGACGTTGAGTTCACGCGTGGCAGCTGGCACTGCGGCATACGGCCGCGTGACGCGACGGAGTAGCGCCGAGGTGTTGAGTGTGTGGGAGTGACGGATCGCTGGTTGCAGGCTCGAAGGGCTGGCACATGCGGCTGACGTTCGAGCGGGTGGCGGGCGCGCTGAACCTGCACCGGTGCAAGCTGTGCGGCAAGGTGGTGACGCACATCCGCAACCACTATCACGTGCACTTCCCGGGGCGGTTCGAGTGCCCGCTGTGCCGCGCCACGTACACGCGCTCCGACAACCTGCGCACGCACTGCAAGTTCAAACACCCCGCGTACAACCCCGACACGCGCAAGTTCGAGCCGCCCGCGCCACCCGCGCCCGCGCCGCCGCACGCGCCGCTGTACGCCAACCCGCTGGACGCGGGCTTCGACTGATTGTCCATGTACTGGCTCGGCCTCGACGCTCTGTGAGCGCCCGCGCCCTCGCCAGCTCAGACTCTGTCGTTGTTGATGTGTCAAAATTTGAACGGACCGTCTCGCGTCGAAACCGCTTCCTATTTAGGATTAAGCTGAAGTGCTATTACTTAAACGGGCCTTTCTTAATGTAGCCCGCACACGGCGGGCGACTCGTTTTAGTACGTCTCGGTTGTGCGTTTGACTTGCCCCAGTGTGATCTTGTATAAGATTCCTCGTCTGGAATGTACCTATGTCGATGTTACTGAAATAATGACTCGAAGCGTATGTAGTAGGTAAGCAAATTTTTTTCTATACCAATCGCTATACGGGAACGGGCAAAAGCAATAATATGATGTTAATTTTACTATTACCATATTATTTTTTATATTGTATCGATAGGAACCTTAAGATATTAAGAATATACATTATATCGAGTAGCGGTGCGACCGCGAAGTGATGCTGGCTATTAGCGGTGGCCCAGGTACGGGCCCACACTTTCTTGTTATATTTATTCGTTAGATAGGAAATTATGAGTTTCCTGTAGCTAATTGTATTTATGTTATTGAATCCTGTGGGTGGTATGGAACGACATCAGAAGGATATTTGGGGACTGGCAAGAGATTGTGATTAGTCGTTGGTCAACGACGTATAAATATTGACTGAATCTCAGTGTAGATGCATTTGTAACTCTATGAGGCCTTTGCAAGATGGATAATTATTAAGGATTTGTGATGTATTAAAAGGATAGCGCCTAAGGAAACATACGAAAAGATTTTTATACTAGACTAGTTGATCTATTTACGGAGATTGTTTTTTTATACTTAGATATATTCTATTGTCTGATTTAATATACTTTTATATTTATATAACTGCATATATAATATGATTTATTAGTGTTGTTTGTTTTTAATCGATTCATCATGTAGTAACATTGATTTCGTTTATATTGAGTTGACGTTTAAAGTAATCGAGTTGAGATGTTAACATGTTTTATTATTTTATCGTTGGTAGGTGTTTATTTGTGGTACCACGACGCGCCGCACCGGCCCGACGGGCGTCGCCCACTCGTGTGATCGGTGCTTGGGGTCAAAGACCTCTTTCAATCAATTAATATAAGTTAGGACGGAACGTTTGGAGGTTGCGCATTTAGTAACTAATATTGGCATTCTACGATTGGGACTAACCTAGCGTTTATGTATGTATTTTTCAATTAAGATTTAAGATTGTTACATTTTTAGCTAAACACTTTAGAGTGGTACGGTAACTGAAATGTGATAAAAAGGAATGGTGCTAGAACCAAGAGTGTTAACACGCTACGATTCGACTCCTATTATAATATGATTAATGTTTTAATGATTAGTTACGTTGCATTTTAATGTAAGGCATCTAGCATCCAGTTGAGGTCGCATCTGTCTGGTCAACGGGTAAATAATGGATCGTTACACGCCTAGAGATTACAGTATCACTCGAGATTTTACCTTAATTTTTTCAGAGATCTTCAAGTTTACTAGTACATTAATATATAATGATAAGACACCATTTACATAATATATGAATCTGATCCTTGCCTACCAAATATAAAACGTTCATTGATGGAGTTAGGAATTTATCACATCAAAATAGTGAATCCATGATCGTTTCCATAACTGACGTTGTGACGTTAGTGCTGTTTAGTAGCTGTGAACATGCAATTCCACTTGTGCAATTTTTTGAAAATAGTCATAACTTATAGCTAGATTATACAATTGACTATTGAATATAGGGGCCCACTCGATATATAAGCACGAAGCTCATGCGTCCCTGTATATATGAAGTCACCAAACATTTCTTCCATAAAGATTTTATATTTACTTTAAGGATATCAAAGATTTTTATACCTACTGTTCATAGTAATGTGGGCGCTTATTATTTGATAGCATTTCATACTCAGTGCAATATTACTAGTTATTTAATTACGTAACCAAACTAAATGATATTTTAAAGTATATAATTAATATCATTGAAAGAGAGTAACTACCTATTTGTATTTACATAAGTGACTACTCCTAATTTGTATTTCTACTTAGTGAATCGCAGTTTGGGTTACGGTGATGTACAGGTTTTATAGCTGGTAATATTAATAATTAGCTTGTTTACCTCTGCCAATCGTAATAGTTGTGTACTATTTAATAATTTATTGTCGCGCAAGTTGTCGTCTATTGTTGAGATAGATCATAGCTATCCGTTACGGGTCCCATTGCCCTGCGAGTCGAGGATCGAGCTGATCTCCCAGTCTGCCCACGCGTTAAACGCTTCATCTAATCGTGAATGCATTTTTATATTACTATCACTCGAGACCAATTTTTAATATTGAATTTGCTATAGCAAATTGATTGATTAGTAACATAGAATATTATTTTAGATATTTTAGGTTAGGATACTATGATAGTGTCTGGCCAGAATATTTTGGAGAATCACACCGTTTGGCTCAGAAAATATCTACCTTTGATCTCTTTTCAGCTTTCAAAAAGTATGCAACTTAATAATTGTAATGGTGACCACATTCGGACTTAATGAAAGCTAACTTTATGCCATATGGAATTTTATACATAAGGTTAACGAATTACTAAATTTAGTCTTATGAAATTGAGGTCTTGTAGACCTAGTCACTTATTTGGCCAATCTATTGAATATTCCAATTTATTGTATATTAAAATTTACATTTGTATCACAAGGATGTGATCTTATCATTTGAATCAATGGAGTGCAGGACGAGCTCTAAGGTTATTTTCAGGATAGCAATGGTCTAGTTATGTTTATTTTGTTTCTTCTTTATAACATTAGCAAATTTGTTATAGTGTCGTATATCACAATAGTGTAATACTAATAGGGAGGGGGTGTCAAATCGTGTACCTCACAGCTGACGAATGGTCTTGTTATAATATTATTACATGAAATTTTATGAACGATTTGTTGTTTATGAATATTTTGTTTGATGTCTTGGTTTGATGCCTCCGTTAAAAGTTTAATTTAAATAATTTTGTTTTATGCAAGCAGTTAATGCAATTTTTTTTTCACATTGTTTGATGTTATGTAATGCAATTTTAACATGTTGCAAACTCCTGCATTTATCTGTTGTATTTATTACTAATTTTTACATTAAATTGTGGTATGTTACAAATCCGTGTAGTTTCAGTTGTGCGTTTCACATGCTCCACACCCACCCGCAAAGTATAGCGTTTATACTGTACAAACCCCAAAGCAGGTCAGATTACGATGGCCTATCGTCAGTAAAGACGACAACACTCAAAGCGAGCCTCACCGAACCGGTGCTGTGTTGCGTGTGAGAGCGGAGAGCGCAGAGCGCAGTCGGTTCGGCGTGGCGTGATGCGACGGCGTCGCGGTCCTTGTTCGCAGAGCGCGCGCACGTGCCGGCCGCGCCGCCCTACTCGTACCACAGCATGTTCGTGGCCGTGGCCGAGAGCGCGGCGCTGTGGCGCTGCAAGTCGTGCGGCAAGGAGGTGTCCAACCGCTGGCACCACTTCCACTCGCACACGGCGCAGCGCTCGCCCTGCCCGTACTGCCCGGCCACGTACAGCCGCATCGACACGCTGCGCTCGCACCTGCGGCTCAAGCACGCCGCGCTGCTGCTCAAACACTAAGTATCGACACACACGACACGCACACAAACGCCCCCGACCCCTGCTCTAACATCTGAGCGCGACTTCTTTGTTTCTCGTTAAATGTTTGTAGCCTTTAGTTACACTGACGTGCTTCACGCATGATTTAGTAAGTAATTATAATATTTAATGTGTTTTACTGCGCGTTTTCGTGCGTTATATTTATATTGTTCTCTATGAGTAAGATATTGAATTTTGTTACAACTAATTTTAACTAACAGGGTAAATTAAACAGTAAGATACTGGAAAGCTCTTATCGAACGATTTTAAGCTCAGTTTAGTCAACGGATATTTAATTTCTAAACCTTGAGCTAAAATAGATGTATAATTTTCATTATTATGTACCATGGAGAAACAAGTTATAAAACAACTTAATTTCTATCTTGACAATTTGTAGTAACTAGATTAAATTCACACCTTCAATGTTAACATCGTATATAAATGTGTAGGTAAGTGTATAAGGTGAAACATATTTATTTGCAAGTAATTATACATAAAGGAATGAAGACTGAAAAGGAAACAACTTGTGATTGATTTTAAGATGGAGACGGTATGGTCTGAATGTAAATAATATGTAAATTGATAGTTAATAATCATCAAAATTTTAGGTAGACAAATATCCTGGAACTTAATGCGTGTTCAAAATTCAAATTAACATAATAACACGATCTTATAGTAGTACTATGTATCATAAATTATATTTTTGTATAAATATTGTCTGCGGTATCGCATAACTTTTAAGGGTATTAAGTGTGTACTCTTGACTTGTAAACTATGCAAGTATATCAACATTCCATTATATAAAGGAAACATGTAAAGTGTTTTTAATTGGAACGCATTTGCTATCTTCAATCAGATTTTCTGACTTTTGGAATCTACTGATAATTTAATTCGGAACTGCTTATATCCCTCTATAAAGTAGATAATATCTTTGCTGAATGTTGTGACTTTTGGCTCATATTAACGAAAGTAAAACTTGTTTGATTGTTTAATGAATCGAAAAGCTATTGTAAAGGAGATTGTGCAACTGTTGTTTTGGAACTATCGATACACTTTTAATATTCGTGTTGGGATAACTCATTTTATTACCCTCCCCCCTTGCTTGTTCCTTAACCGCTGTACTCACAGAAAATTATTCGTAAAAAAACAGATTTTTTGATTTTTGAATAATTAATCAATAGCACTAATGACAAATTATGTAAAAATAGTCATCTTTAAAATTATTCTCAAAATAGCTAAATTATTAAGAGCCCCTCTACACGGGGAAGAAACGAAATATTCCAACATAAGTAAATATCGAAACCATACTTACTAGATCTCTTCTTAAACAAACAGCACAGTCTCCTTTTTTCTCTTAAAATTAAGTGTCGTAACTTTGATAAGGAAATGTGAATTTAGCACAACACAACGTTTAATTGTCTAAGTAAATATCTAGCTTTTAACGGTCCAATATATATTAGCATTCGTAATAATTGTATGTCATATTGATGTAGGGAAAGAATAATAACTTCATTGAATCTCATCAAACAGTAATTCATTTATCAGTATTATATCAGCTATAAATCAATATTCGTAGGTAGTCATTAATTGATGTCATAAGTCCCAATCTAAGAATGTAGGTTAGTTAACGTAGCATTGTGAAGTCATCTGTTATAAAGTGCTTGCCTAGTCACACCCACTTTTCTAGTTAATATTTTTATTGTTGAAGATTTGTTGTTCCTTTTTTTGTTATTGTTTTATTGTCATAGTTTTAAATATATCTCGTTCCAATTGTGCAATATTTTGCTGCGGTCGTAATCATAATGTTTTAGGGTTCTACAAGTAAAGGGTCTATTAACTTTACTTGTATGATTATAAAATTATTATTCACTTATTTAATGCTCTAAATAAATACATCACTTCAATCTGGTGTTTCTTTTGGCTTCGAATAATAAAAATACTTAAGGTTTTTAATATAAAATAATTTTATTGCACAGTTTAATAATTATTATGTTAATGGCAAAACATACAATAGGTGTGATTTATTTACACATTGCACAAATATCACTATGAGTAGGTATTCATCTACAAAATACTTGCATTACTAAGTTCTTGCGACTCGAAATCTATCTTATATCATAACACACATACATTCAAACTGAATTAAACATGGCAGCATATGGCAAGTTTAATTCTCTTAATACTAGTTATAATTTATGAGAAAAGTATACAGTGATAATGGCAAAACATAACATACAAATAATTTAACTGCATTCACATACGTTTTAACTGGCAACACAGTCACAACTTACCTTTGCTACTGGCAATGAAGCAATACTCAGATTTAAAGTATGAAGTTCCATCCATTTATCACAGTTTATTAGGTAGGTACTCCTACTTTTCCATTTAACGGGACAAACAGTCCTGACACACTAGTTAGTTCACATTTAGCAATAGAATGAAATGACTACGGAAGGTGTTTTTTTAGGAAAAAAGAGTTCTGCCTGGAAACCACATAGATAAGTACACCTTATGTAACTAACTAAAATAATAATGCAATATCATATTTGTATCACATTGTCATTAAAAATTTTAAACATGTCTTTTACACATGAACTCCTACTTTTAATTAATTTGAAAAATGCCGCAGACATGTCCATCTTATTATTAAGGAAAGTCGCCGCTTATCGTTAGGTAAATGGAACTGCAAACCATATCAATGTAATAGAAGATAGGGTAAAGGTAAATCTTGAGCTCCTAGGGTAAAATCAGTTGATGTTTTAGTCATCACTTAGCCTCTCCACCTTGCCGCTCTCACCAGGTGAGCCAACTACGACGCTAGCTTCACTGACGGCACTCTCTTCCATTTCCTTGCCAGTGTCCTCTTGTTCACTAGAATCTTCCTTTTCAGACGAACCTTCGCCGGAGTCGTCTGATTCCTCTTCATCCGAGTCATTCTCAGCAGTACTCTGCTTATTTTTCTTGTTCTTTTTAAATTCTTCCTCCATTTCTTTGAATTTCAGAGTTAGATATCTGGAATTAATAATGACGTAGGTTAGGTAGGTGCGTAATCTTGTGTCTATTACTACTACATACCAGTATTAATTACTAAAATTGCCATATCTGAATTCAACACATCCGAAATTGTATTGGTTAATCTAAACGTATGCACGGCGGCGCCTACAGAAAAAGAAGTAAGTATGAGTACTATTGCATAAGCCCGATTATTGAGTTATGTAGGTCCTGTTTAGTTTTGTTATTTTATTTTTACTAAGACAGGAATAATTACCAAGGTAACCATCACTCCTGAACACGCAGATGCGAGCAGATAAGACAGAAGTAACACTTGACACTTACTTGTCAACTAGCGGTCCACTGTAATCCTCAGGGAATTTGGGCGAGTGTGGCAGGATGTATTTGTAGAGGCTCTCGTTGAGGACGTAGAGCTGGGTCGTGGATGCACACTTCACGTTGAACCACCAGTCGCAAGTGAGACCCGCTTGGGAGAAAATCGTTCCGTTAGGGCATAGGAAGGAAGCCTGGCCGCCGTTGAGGTCACAGTAGTGCCATACCTGTAAAAGCAATAGTAATCTCGTTATTGAACCTTTTTGATTTCATAAATCTGCATCCTCCACGAAGTTACATTTTGTAGAGCATCTCTACTTTTGCTACTACTGATTGATACCCGATTCTTGCAAATGTTGATCCATAAAATTAAGCTTTAGTGTGGGTGCACCTTTCTATCAAGCCAAAATAGTTTCAGTATAATTAGAAAAAAAAAACAATATGCTCGCCGCCTCGCCCCCATGGCAGGGCTTTTTTTTTTTTTTTCGTGTGGGAAATCATCCAATGACTTCCCCCGCTCTGGGCGGAGCGGGGGGACATGTCAGACTTGTACTGACTAAAACCCACCCATGTTCCTTCTGTTGCCCTTTACGTTCCGAGGCCGCGGTATCTCTTTCGAACAACCCGCAACCCCGGCAGGCGGAGGCTCTGGCAAGCCCCTCTGCTTTGCTGACTCTCTTTGAGGCGCGCGTGAAACACGAACGCGCCGTCGACACGGCCTGTCGTCAATCGACGGACGGACGGTGAACTACCCATTGCTCACCGCCCACAGGCCCGCATCTACGGTGGCCGGGAGTCGTCTCGCGGCGCCCGGCGCCATGGGCGTCTCCCGCGACGGCTGGGTTGGGCAGATGTTCTCTCCCTCAAACGCCCGGCCACCTCCTTTGCTAGCATTACTGCTTCGCAGAAGGTGGTGACCGCTTCCCATTCCCTCTCGCTCCGGACCATGGCCTGAACCAGGGCCGGACGCGAGAGATCGCCGCCGCCGATCGCCTCTACGAGGGCACGGCGGTGCTCCGCCCACGCTGGGCAGATCGCCACTGTGTGCTCCACCGTGTCCTCCGGGCGATCGTCACAATGGTGACACCCGGGCGCTTCCTCCCGCCCGATGATGTGCAGGAACCTCCCGAAACTTCCGTGTCCGGTGAGGACCTGCGTCAGGCGGTAGGTGAGGACGCCATGACGCCTCTCCAGCCACTCCTCAAAGAGGGGACTTACCGCCACTATTGTGGCGTGCCCTGCAGGGCTTACATTCACATGGGACTTAAAACATAGCTGGCGAAATGTGGGTGTAGGTACCTACTAACTAAGCTACACCTCTGCCTAACCGTTCGTGGATCATTAGCGTGATTTTATGTTATGTAGAAGAAAATACTTTTTGAAACTTTGTCAAATACTAAAAAGAAATGCTTAATTTACGTTTATAAATAATAGCTGTTCTCCGCGGTTTCACCCACGCTGCTCAGCACCCGTTGGCCATAGCGTGATGTTATATAGCCTATAGCCTTCCTCAAGAAATGGACTATCCAACACTAAAAGAATTTACCAATTCCAACCAGTAGTCCCTGAGATTAGCGCGTTCAAACAAACAAACAAACTCTTCAGCTTTATAATATTAGTATAGATATATCACAGTCTTGAAATCGACATTTTGCAAGTATGTACCTACTACATTTTCTATTAGGAGGGTAGAATAAACAATAATTATTATGAACAATTCTGAAGTGTTTTAACATTTTATCACCTGAATTTTGCAAATTAAATTCGGTCGGGGTCAATGACGCTTTAGAAGGCAAGTGCTAATGCCTGAAATATCGATTTATTTATTTATTTCTTAAGTTAGATATGGTATGCTTCACTTAAGTAGATATACATACAGGGTTAGAGTCCTTTAGTCGGCTAACAAGTAGCGTATTTTCTCAGTATGTTGTTACTTAGCAACCAGTATGAGAAAGAAATGAAAGGAATGACGAACGAGGGTATGTTATTCATAGTTGATCTGAAAAAATTAATACTGTCGTGATGTTATGTGAAAATGTATATCAAACCAAAAAATGTCTAAACTACATAATCACACTCTTGTACCTATGTGAATACTAATATTATATAGTCCTCCTGACCGTTTTCTGCCACGGCGGCCAATCTCAGCGAAGATTAGCCAAGGAGATTAGGAGATATTATAGTGTACAAGTGTGTGCGCAAGTGCACTCTGTTTCCTCAGTCTCATAGTCCGATGGGACAGCAAACCAATAATCGACCCCAGAAGTCGCGCTTAAAAAACACGCTAGCGACGACTACCGGCGGACGGGACAGTCTTGACTAACATCCCGTATGGACATTTATTTTACCCATATCAAGTGCCCATTTTTAGGGTTCCGTAGTCAACTAGGAACCCTTATAGTTTCGCCATGTCTGTCTGTCCGTCCGTCCGTCCGTCCGTCCGTCCGTCCGTCCGTCCGTCCTCGCTTAATCTCTGTGACCGTTAGCACTAGAAAGCTGAAATTTGGTACCAATATGTATATCAATCACGCCGACAAAGTGGTAAAATAAAAATTGGAAAAAAATGATTTATTAGGGTAGCCACCCTATATGTAAAGTGGGAAGTGATTTTTTTTTTAATTTCAACCCTAACGTGTGATATATTGTTGGAAAGGTATTTAAAAATGAATAGGGGTTTACTAAGATCATTTTTTGATAATGTCATTAATTTCGGAAATAATCGCTCCAAAAGTAAAAAACAATGTGTCCCCCCCCCTCTAACTTTTGAACCATAAGTTTAGAAAATATGAAAAAAATCTGAAAAGTAGAACTTTATAAGGACTTTCTATGAAAATTATTTTGAACTTGATTGACATAACAGTTTTTGTACAACAAAAAAAAGTTGTACAAAATAATTTCTGGACTAAGTTTGTAGTATAATCGTTTATGCAAGCATTTTTTTTAACTTCGTTTACATATTTTAATATCCTGAACGTATTTTTTTTTCAAACAAAAAAAGAATTATTAAAATCGTTTCTCGCAATACAAAATCACGTGTTTGTATTAATTAGTAACCCAATTCCCCGAGAGATGGCGCTGTAGGTACTTATTACATTGGATCGGGTATTACCGAATTGTTCGGTTGGCCTCATAACTGGGAACACTTATTGTGACGGACGGGAAACTACGGAACCCTACACTGAGCGTGGCCCGACACGCTCTTGGCCGGTTTTTGGAGACATCCTCTAGCTGAGCAATTACCACAAATGCAATATGCATAGACAGACGCCGACAGCTGGCCGACCTACTTTCCCTTTGTAACACCGATTTTTTGTACTTAAACATTCTTGTGCGTTGCAAATTACCTGGCAGCGTGTCTCAGGATCTGCAAAGAAGCCTTTATACCGCTGAGTCTTGCAGTCAAAGCTGGTGGGTGGAATAGTGGTAAGAATTGGGTAGTCAATCTCAGGTCGTCCTGGAGTGCCACCTTCATCGTCTGATGCCTGAACTAAGGGGAAATGCTGGCTGGTACCACTGCCTGGCGTTATATCTGTAAGTAAGTACATATTCATTTAAACCCTTTTATGGACTGTAAGTTACGTAAAAGTGAAATAAGGTTTCGCGACTATATTTTTCCAGTGGGTCAGTCGTGTCCAATGCCACCAACCTTACTAGTGATGTGTAGTTATAATGTGTTTAACCTTCAGATAATTATGTAGGTACATTTACGTTAAGAAATAAAGAAAATAACTTGTTTTAAGCCGATGAGCCATGAGAAATCATCAATTATCTTCCCGTGCTCTGGGCGAAGAGAAGTGAGTGAGAACTCCCTCTCTGGGAGTGCCGAACTTTTACTGACTAAAACCCACCCCTAACTACTCCAACTCAATACATAGGTACCTAATTCTATGTTTAAATTAATCCCACCTAAATGGACCTACTTATATGTATAACTTACCATCAAGATGTTGGGAAGGAGGGAGCACTGGCGCAAGATACGGTTCTGCTGTCAACTCTTCATCAGGCACGTGTTCCTCACGCTCTGGATCATGTTGGACGTCTATATCTGGTTTTGACAATACTTTAACTGATACAAATGGTTTGGGAGTACTTAAGATTGGAGCTACCACGTCGTTTTGTTGCGGTACAGCTTTCAAAACATTTAACACTTGCAATAAAGTTCTTATAGACGCGCCAACGTTTTCTTTCGTGATAGGCTTTGGAATAGACTTGTTCAGTTGAAGTGAATTAAGTAATGACGCCAGCGGAATTGTGTTTGAAGAAGCTTGTGGCATTTTGAACGGGGTCTGATCCACTACATGCTCATAATATTGGGGCTTGAACTCCTCATAGTTCATTGGTGTAGATTGGACGTGTGCTTCCTGAAGCTTTTGATCAAAATTGGAATCATCTTCTGGTAGACTTGTTGAATAAAACGTAGCATGCTTAGTGTATTGAGGCGAATGAAAAATAGGCCTAAACCCACTTTGTATAACCGGTCGAGCCAACGGGTGCCGAGGGCGTTGCTTCTCGTAGTAGTTTTCAGAAACGATAGCAGGTTGCTTCCTGATATTGGCTTTTTGAACCTCAACATTATCATAAACGAAATGAGGTCGAGCCGGTCGTGGCTTTAGATAAACTTGCTCTTTAGGTATTAACACAGATACAGGTACTGGTATCGGTTTCTTCGTTATGTCATACACATTTTCGTTGTCAGACACTTTCACGGGGGGTGTTTGCTCATAAGGAACCAATTTGTATTTTGGTTTTTCGGACAAATAATATCGGATGTTAGGCGAGTCCTCATTATAGAAGTTCAAGAAAGGCTTCCGGTTCGAAGATACAAATGTAACAGCTGGCAGTTTAGAAATTGACTTATGAACCACTCTGCCACTATCGTAATCATTGTGCACCTGTACGTTATATTCCGAAATCAAAGGATTATAGTTTTGAGACACTTTTCCTTGAGTTTGATATATGGGCACACCACCTTTATAGTAGATTTTTGTTGGATTTGCCGATGCAATGTTATGCTGAGTCAATCTATTTCCTTGATATCTAGGGATGTTTCTGTTTGAGTAGACAATTTTCTTTGGGTCTCGGTGTTCGCCGTGAGTTACTCCACCAGTCTCGACTATTTCTGCTTTTGCTACTTCTACTTCTCTTATATTGTCTGTTGTCGGTGTTGCTAAGTCGTTAGCATAGTAAAATGTCATATACGGTATCAATCTTCTGTACCTTTCGTTGATAGACAGTTTTGTAGAGTTACTGTTATTACTAATTTTCCGTTTCTTTCCACGACTTGCTCTTACGGTCGTCTCTTCTACTTTGGATTCCATTGGTATGAAACCATCCTGTACATCCGTCGCCATTCCTCCCAACATTTTTATTTCAGGACTATTGCCATTTGGTGTGATTGTGATTGATGTGACCAAGGCAGGTATAACTGAAACAATGAAAACATGTTCATTATTCACACCGCAACACTCATTAAAATACCTTAACACATGTTACATTAGTCCGTAGTATGACTCTTAGAAAAATTTCCCAAGCTCAAAAAGACAATGCCCACTTCGAGGTCAACATCGCTTTTCAACTTGACATTGTACCGAATATGTTGATTCAGTAAGCGTTTGCGCACTATGAGATTGCAAAACCAAAAAAGAAATACAAATTAACTAAGAAATTCGATATTTGAATGCGTTCATCACCTATATATAAAATAATATTTAGAAAAAAGTTATGATGGGGCTGTAGCGGAAGTTAGGTCATCCTTATTAGTTTTGATAAACTGGGTAGGCATTGTGTTCCACATGTTGAGTGGAGTAACACTGTAGGCAGGTACATTGCTCGTTCAAAGGTAGATCATGCATACTCTTATGAAGTTACATAAGAAACCCAGTTTGCAACCAATTATTTGTTTTATGTTTATTTGTATGTCATGTAATATGTAACGCCGAAATACTTGACGCACCCACCTGCTCATCAGTTGCACAAACGAAATCTTAGCGAGGCTCGTCATTACTTTCATATAATAAAAATTGTGAAACAATCATCTAATTGGGTTTAACCAATCATATTAATCAGTTTCAAATTGACCTATTTATCGAACGAAGAGATTAAGTAACTAATACCGAACCGAATTAACGTTTATAATATCGAAACATATTTTACTTTCACTACCTAGCTTGATTCCTGTTGCGTTGGTAAGTGTCCAATAAAGGTCTCTAGATCTAGAACGTACAGTCAGAAAAAGAGCTAAATAACCAGGCTCGTCAGAAATAGTAACATTTTTCTTTAAAACCGATGTACGTTTTCGACTCACGCACAAGTTGCTTTTATCAAATAAATATAACTTTATTCGAGAACATTCATAGATTTTTAAGAAATTTCCAATGGTTTTTCACGAGCCTGCTTAATTATCGCCTTTGCTGACTGTACCTACCTAACATGCCTTTAGACTCGCAGATATCTAGTGCGTGTTGTGAAATTTGCTCTAGTTTAGTCAATTGTATTTTAGAAGATAGATATTTACATATCTATACATAAATATTTAGCTAGTTAATGGCATTTGATGCAAGGTAAGTATTAATATTGTAGAGAATGCACCAGCGTCAGTAGGTAGGTATGTGCTTTTCGACAGTTTCTACTTAGATAAATGAACTTTATTTTTACTAATATTAATTCATATCTAAATATTTACAAAGTACACAAAAATAACTAAATTACAACTACGTATCTAAATATACAGCGACGACAAAAGGACACTTGGGCGGTCAAAGTACTCCCCGCATCGCTGATCGGATCTACCGAGATTGATTGAAATTCGGGACAAATGACTTAGCGTGCTTCCCGAAGTACAGAGGATACTCCGTAAAAAAATAAAAAAGCCTTTTTTCTTACAGAAAATGCTAGTTCACAAATTAATTAGTTATGTTAGGTTAAAAAGCGTATTTTGTAGTACTTATATTATTTTAATAGTTGCATTATGTAGGAACCCCTCTGCAGGTAAAGGCCTCCTCCATATTCAGCCAGTTTTCTCTAATTTGCGCTGTCTGCATCGAATTTGGACCCGCGGTGCGTTTAATTTCATCCTCCCATCTCTTGCAAGGTCTTCCTTTCTTTTGCCCACTGGCCCCCTCCATTCTGTTATTCTTTTTGTCCACCTTTAATCTTGCAGGAAACTCCGTATAATAATACCCATATGATTCTGATCACTCATCTAAAGACCAATCAAGAGTGATATTTAAAAATATAATATGCTTCTTAAAATATTGCACTTACGCTTGCTTTCTCACTGTTGTTTTTGGTAGAAAATTACATCTATTTTGTCCCTATAATCGCCTCTCGTTTTTTGCATTGCTATTCATAATTGGGTAATTCTCTACGGTTGTTAGTTATCATACCTACTTCTTTTTATGGCACCGACAATATTTTTTTGCCATCAAACAAGTACTTGGGCAAAAATCATAGCAATTATGAGGCTTGTCATCCGTCACAAACAGAAAATCCGGCCAAGTGCGAGTCGGACTCGCGCACCGGGAGTTCCGTACAAACTTGCGACATAAACGGATTGACGTTGATTTTATGACAGCACAAGGGACTGCATCGTTTAAGTTTCAACTCAATACAGCCAAGCGTTTCCGAAATAAAGGGTATTGAGAGACAGGCAACAAAGTGATCCTAAAAGGGTACCGTTTTTTTTTGTCCTTATAAGGTACGGAACCCTAAAAAGATAAAAAAGAGGAGGTTTGAACCTATTAGATAAATAGGTATCATCCTAATTAAAATTTAAAGATTGTTTTGTGCATGTGCCATTTTATTGATATTCATGGATTTTGGCTAGGCCACATTGCAGAGGGTGTTGGTTTCAGCAGCCAGAATAGGAATCCTTTTATTCTGTAATTTGATTTTTTTACTAGCTGGCGCCCGCGGCTTTGTCCGTGTGATATCAAAAAAAATCTTTGTGTTATTCCAGACTATAATCTACCTCTGTGCCAAATTTCATCAAGATCTGTCCCGCAGTTTTGACGTGAAGGAGTAAGAAACATCCATACATCCATCCTCACAAACATTCGCATTTATAATAATTGTATTTTATTTATTTATTAAGGTAGGTAAAAGTATATCACCTCATCGCATGAGTAGGTATTTTATCAAAAATTGTTATTGCGCAATATGTTTTGATCTCCGTGATAAATGTTCGCTTTCTCACGCACCGACCCTTTCATAATCATACTTAATTTTAATCCAAAACATAATAGTTGATGATACAATCTCTCTTTAATTAATTGCAACGATTACGTACACGTAGTACGTAATCAATACCAATATTTATGGGCTATTAAATCATAGTCAAGAATGTTCCATCTGTTGGAGTCCAATGCAAGATGGATCGTTTTGATGGAGTAGCGGAGCCGTATAGGTACCTATAACGGTAATCGAGAAACGTGAAAATAATTCTGTGTCGCATTCACAACTGAAGTCAATTAATTAATATGGTCACGCTCAATATTTTTATGTAAAATATGTAGATATAGTTAGGTACCTACTTGGTAAAATACACACGTATTCTACCACCCATTTTAAATAAAAAATATTATAAGCAGTAGTAATGGACAGATACATAGAACCAGCCTGTCCCTATAAGTCCTCCCCCAGCGACGCCCTAAACCGAGGCTCGTACCCAACAGGGGTGCCCTTAGCGAGTAGTCGCTTAGTTTTTAAGTTTTTGCCCTAGCTAGAGGCTTTGCTGTCGTGGCATGCACAGGATTTGTCCGGTTAAGCAGGCGGCAACTTCATAGGCTGAACTGCGATATGAATGATTTTATAGTGGCAGGTAACTGCCACCCTAAACGTGAAAAAGACAGAAAGAATTTTGGTAAAGTATGAAATAACGTCAAACAAAGTCAGGTTGATTTCTGCCCAAATTTTTAAATTATGTTAAAGAATCCAAATCTTAGTGTTATGACAACTATTTGGGTATCTACGTTTAGTTCAGATTTCCACTAATCCTGCAACTTAAGTGTAGCTTTTAGACGTTCGGTTATTTTTACAAAACTGCCCCAAAAAGGAGTGTTATGTTTTTCAGACTTCATTCGTTTGCGTCAACCAAATAAACATTAAATTAACTCGCTGCTAGAAAATCAAACCCAGGCACACGTGATAGCATTTAAAAGCCTGTTCCTATTAATGTCAATCTTAGAACTTGAAAATTACTTAACATAAGTACCTACCTATCAAATAGTTTAGCACTTTGCATTAACTTTATCGAAGTTTCTATTAAAACTGACTTACTTAACTAAATAGGTAGACTAAGCTCACAAGCATAAGATAGACATCACAGGTTATATTTTATTAGTCCTACAACGGATTGTGTGCAAAGCGACAGCGAAATAAATGGTAGGTAAGCATTTTAGAAAGGCAGGATCGTTCGTGTGTCGAATACTGGTAGAGCCTTGGAGAAGTGACTGGCTGTGCACACGGAGATCCGTATCCTGACTGCGAGCCTGCCACTAACTCACAGCACACCGATCTACAGATACCGTTCATTAAACTAATATATTCAACAAATTATTTTAATTAGAACCCGTACACGGGTACTGGTTTCAATTTTCCTTAACTATCGTATCATCGTGTAGCCGCTCCCTTCTTCGCTCATTCATCCCTAGGTAGGTACTTATGAATGCCGACAAAAGATTGACTTTTCAAGAAAAACCGTTGTAGGACTTGTTGGGTAATACATACGAACCATATACCTGCCGAAACTCTGTGTATTCGGGCCATATACGCGACATGTGCTGTTAGCCACAAAAGGGGCAGAAAAATAGAGAGCCCTAGTATGAGCGCCTTTGTTTTATTTTACACATCAATTAATCGGCGAAAACGTTAGTTTTTCCAGTTCAGTTGCTGCCAATTACGTTAGACTAGAAGTTGTTACGTCGAGCAACGTAAATACCTTGACCTGCTGATAATAAAAGCGTCCTTCTGACTTTTAGACCATTCATGCCGATAGAATATAGATCCATTATGAACTGCCGACACACGTTTCAGCCGCACGAAAACGCCCTTTACGTTTTTGTTCTTTGTAGTTTCACGTCGAATTAATGATTTGTTTACCCTAAGAATGTTAAGCGAAATGAGATAGATACTAAGATGTAAACACTAACGAAATCTGTGCTTATTGACCATGAAAGAAAATTTCTTTTATTATTATTATAAATAAGCATTGATTTCGTATTAATAAGACTGTCGCGTTGCCAATGTAAAGTTTGTCATTTGATAGTTAATATCTGTTAATAAAACACCCAAACAGGATATTAGTTTACATACTTGGTACCTACTTATATGACACAGATATAACAATCAATCTCCTGCTGCATGTCAATATCGCCGTTAGATTTCATGAACGTGAGATCGAGTGACCAGATCTATTAAAATAAACACGACAATAATATCCAATCTGCTTAGTCATACACGACATTTTGCCCGACGCTAATGCACAAAAGTGAGTGTAATTTTCGTCTCGTGAATGGCGGCATTAAGGGCATTCGGGTTAGTCAGTGGTGTCAATGAAGGTCGATAATAATCTGCAAGAATAATTTATACAACGCCGATTATACTTTTACTTCCTCCTTTGTTACCTACTCTACAAGTCAGAAAAGTAATCTTGTGGAGTAAGCCAACTACAAGAACGACACCAGGTACTTACATAGGTACTTATAAAGTTGTAAATGAATTCGTAATTAATTGCTCCTACAGAATATATACAAAGCCGTCAGAAGAGCCTTCAGCTCACCCTACCGAGGCTGTCGAGTTATACCCAGACAAAACGTGATCTTTGATTCATTTGTCAAATAATGCCAATGATCAGTCGTTATTTCAATTAGTCACGACTCTATGCGCTAGTACCGATAATCTTTTCGCATCGTTATACTTAGGTTGACTAGGACCAAGTGTGTGAACCACTTTGGTTTGTTTATTCGATAACTGACTACTAAGATTATAACAGATGAGTTTGTCAGCACGACCAACGGGCTCAGTGTATTTTTGATGCAAAATAACGCTGGAGAGTGGTCAGTCACTCTACCAATTGGAAAGAAACAAGTAAGTCGACTGACGTTTTCGTCCCATGTCCCATTTATGTACTTTGTGAAATAGCTCTACCTTAAAACCTTGTAGGAAATCAGATCACAAAAGTCCAAGGTTTCAATGCATTAAAACCGTATCACGAGGAATCGTAGCAGTGTTTGTAAAAAAAAAGGTTGTCAGCCGGGTCCTCGGTCACGCTGCGCAAACGCACGCACGACAGACCGTGCACAATGCGCACGTCTCTCAAATTATAAGTTAAACTCTTTGGAGACATCAAGATAACACATGAGTGTGTCCTATTTACAGTTTTATTACCTAAGTGCCTAATTTCTATCTACTACTATAAAAAACAAGTGTCAAATAGCTTCGTAGGTACTGCGCGCATTCTCTTAGGCCTAAACCGCATCATTGCTCAGGTGCTTCATGTCAAACTTCAGATCTACCAAGTAATGTTTAAAAAATATCAGCTAACACATTCGTATCAAACACATGAACTGGTTTTTTATTGACTTCAATGAAAGTAAAATTACCGACAGAATGACGTTGCACAAAAATAATCTACTATTAAAAAATGAGACGCAGTTAACAGCCACTCAAGATTTGATTGCCAAGATCGTGCACTGGCAATAGCATAATAAGAGGTCATTTATTAGGTGGCGGTTGATCATCATTTTCCTGCCCTTGTCCCATTCTATTTGGGGTCGGCGCAACACGTTTCCTTCTTCCATTCTCCCCTATCAGACGTCATGGCATCATTTACTCCTTTCTCCTTCATATCATTTCTTACACAATCCATCCATCTTTTCTTTGGCCTTCCTCTCGCTCTCCGTCCGTCAACATTCAGATCCATTACTCTTTTAGTCACATGTCCTTCATCCCTCCTCATTACATGTCCATACCAAGACAAACGACTTCCTTTCATCTTTTCTGTAACAGGCGCAACTTTCAAACTTCCTCGAATATATTCATTCCTTACTTTATCCATTCTTGTCACTCCACACATCCACCTCAACATTCTCATCTCCGCTACATGCAATCGTTTTTCATCCACCTTTTTTACAGCCCAGCATTCTGACCCATACAGTACAACAGGTCTAATCACGGACTTATATATTTTCCCCTTTAACTTGAGGGGCATCCGTGGGTCACAAGTTGTTCCAGTAACCTGTCGCCATTTCATCCATCCTGCGTTGATCCGGTGCGTTACGTCTCGGTCTACTTCGCCGTCCCCTTGGACAAGCGACCCGAGGTACCGGAAGTTGGAGCAGATCGGTATAGGCGTTCCGGCAAGGGTTATGGGCACAGGACTGGAGAGACCGCCGAAATCGCAGAACAAGTATTCTGTTTTAGTTCTGCTTAATTTCAGGCCAACGTTCTCCAGTCTTCAGTTCTCCAGTCAGGTGGCGGTTGATGCAAACATTAAAAATAGATATCTTTTATTTTGGAAGTCGCTTGGATTTGCAATGCGACGGTAGATGGAGTAAAGCTGTGACCGAATGGCATCTAAGGACTGGAGAAGAAATTTTCATCGTCTTGCAGCGAGATGGTAGGATAGAAATACTGTATGACGATGCTTCATTGGTAAAACCTGATCAGACTGGCGAGGAGATACCAATGGCGTGCATAAGGTTTAATACAGTAAGCAAGCATAACGCAAGCAGATTGTTTAGAAACCCTAACATCATGAAGAGTAGTGAGTTATACGGGCCAGTTATAAGCCTTGGCTTAAAAGCTTGGTTAAAGTACTGTCACTTGGGCATAAACTACCAATTTAAATAAGATTGATATGGAACCACCTCGGAAGTATAAGTACCCACGAAACCCGAACAAAACAAGAATAATGAAAATCGGCCCGCTGTTAGCGGAATAACCGTTGAACCAATACAAAATAAATACGGTCGAACATGAAACCTCTTCCTTTATGAAGTCGGTTATAAAGGCATATACCCAGCAGTTTGTGAAGTTGGGCTTTAGTTGTTGATGCAGAATTGCATATTCTGCAGCGTGAACGAGTTTCGGTTAGTCAATCGAAACTCGTTTTTTTATTGCAAATCTATCTAATACTTAACACGGAAGCGCCAGTTCCGATAATGTAAAGCTTTTTATTATTCTCATCCGTAAAATAACTTTCGCCAGAGCTAGTTTTGACAACATATTGTATCAGATTCCATTCGTTTGTCATCAACATCGTGTCGCGATATAATGTATGGCTGTGACGCGATCGTTCACGACTCCCGAGATATTGAATGCGTGATCAGGCGAACTTTCACTTATTTTACAAAAAAAAACCGCTTCTTCTTGATCATGCGCGTTGTGGAACTCGTATAAGGCTTTGATCAGATACAGATTAAACTGCCCATGGAACACTAAATAGAAAATTAATCAAACAAGATATACTTAGCAATATCCTGTCTGATTCCTGCAACACATTTCTTTGGTTTGGATGCGACTAATATAGATGAAATGTATGAAAAGTTTTGAATGTCTGCTTCCTTCATCATTTCCATTGTTATTTTTAAACTGTAAGTATCCATACACTAAATATTGGCTTGATACAGATTTCATACCAGAGAAATGAATACTGTGTAAAAACCAGTACGTAGGTAGGTACATAGCCTGTACACAATGCAGATCCGGTCGTTGGACGCAAATTATTATAGTTATACAAGTTGTTTTCAAACTCAAAATTGGCGAGTTCCGAAGTCATCCTCGTGTCGCATTATTTACCATAAACAAAAACCCAAAGTTTGAGAAAGTAAGTTATTAAGGTGAAAGCGAAACTCGACCACAGAGTACGGGACAGACGCCAAAAGATATTACATAAAACGCGTCTTGTTTACCGATTAGGTGAGATTGTGTGGTGGACACAACAACAGAACCTGACCGTTCCCATTTCTTAGTCGAGCAAAATAGACACTTTCGGTTTTTCGAAAGCCTATTTTGTAAAAGGCATAACATTTTCGCTAGAAAATGCTGCATATGAAGTTTGCCTAAACTCAGTTGCAAACATTTTTGCTGTAGGTAACGTTTTTTTGTTGATGTTAAAATCTCACGAATCGCACCCAAAAAATTGTACTAACGGATGCATTGAATATTTAAAGTTAAAATATCATTTTTTTAATGAGTTAACCAGAGTTTAACCACTCCTGGGCAAAGGCGTCTCCCATTCCTTCCACTTTTTATATTGTTGCGCCTCTTCCCTCCAATTAACCAGATAGACATCTAAAATGTCCCGCCATTTTAGTTTCCGTGAAAATATTTTTACTCCCACTATTTAAATTCAGGAAATAAGCTACAAAATATTTAAGAATTCAGAAATTGAAGAAAATAGCCGCAATTTCCGTCTCACATACATATGTGCCGATCGACGCAGACAAAAAAAGAGACGATTAAGTTTGCGACATAATTATGGCACCATTTTTATGATCTTAGATACTGAATAATACAAGAGATTTCTCTCGTTGTAACATTTTTTATTAGGTATTATTATTTATTCCGAAGACTGAGTTCAAAATCGCGGCGATCGATCGAATAGAACTAATCGACTTTGTTATAAACTATAAGCCAACAAGGCTGTTGCACTTAAGCTTAAGAACTTCCGCACTTATGGTTTTTCGCATTTCAATGAAATCACGAACTTAGCTGTATTTGAGATAAAGGGCGATTATTAATTTTTACAGTTAACCCATCTATGTCGCTAATGTTGTTTATAACTCATTATTTTGACCTTTTTTACGGATAGGAAATCATCAAATAACTTTTTCCGCTCTGGGTAGTTTTTCCGGAGGGAAATATTATCAGACTTTTACTGACAAAGACACACCCATGTTCCTTTTTGCCTTTGCCGTTTATGTTCCGGGGCCGCAGTATCTCTATTTTGACACCCTGGAGTATTGAATACTAATATATCGGTAGCAGTTATTATAAGTGACAGAAATCGCAGCTAATTGTAAGATAAACAGTGTAAAATTGTTACGACTAGTAATAATTTTCCTCTAAAAATATTTCCATAACAACTCCACATAAAGATTTATTGCATGTAACTGCTGTCTCTGACTGCTTTTCAGTTTAAACGTTAATACAAATTGCATACAAAACAGAAGTCAATATTTCCGACCATCCAACAAATTACTGGCAATACATCTTACATTTAACTACTGGCACTTTTATAGTCAGTTACTGCAAGAAGCAGACAATCTTTTCTTTTCCACAATAATTTTAACGTATGTGAAAATAAAACCTTTATATTTACATACAGAACTATCAATATAACCTCGTACCTTGAAGCTACGTAGTCGCTAACTAGGTCAAGAGCCAAAACCGTCTTCATACAATTTTTCACATCCGATGACGTTCTGCAAATTCATATCATGGTCAACTTACACTATATTAATTGATCCATTATTCTGTCTCACGCTGTTCAGATCTGCATTGTTAACTCCGTGAGACCGTTCGTTGCACTTCTTTTAGCTAAATGACCCCTGCGTATACTTTTAATAATAGGTAATTGATAGGTGCAAGTGGTCCACAATATGTGGTCTACACTGTTTCTTCACCGCTCCCCTATCCATTCCATTGTTTGTTATTCGCATGGTGAAACACCGTTATTCTTTTTAACGGATGCCTGTTAGATATCATAACTACCTTAGCATCCTTAACAATATTATGGTAAACTGTTTAGGTATTTGCAAATCTCGACTGCTTTGATTACAATGGAAACGGTTCTATTTATTTTGAATTACGTTGTATCAAACAATTATCGTGACAACGGGCCGTGACAGATACAAATACGTAGTTTTAATTGAAATAAAATTAGTTGACTTTTGCCTAGAAGAAAAAAGTGATCTCAGAAGATGCATCGCATTCGTTTTCACATATCAGGTCCATATATTCCTGCATTATATAACACTAGCTGTGCGCCGCGGTTTCACTCGCGTGGTGGTAGAATATACAATATATCTTTATGGTTGTAGCCTTTGTGCTACTCTGATATGTAAGCTATATTATTGTGAAGTTTCATCAAAATCCATTCAGTAGTTTTTGCGTGAAAGAGCAACAAACATACTTATATACATCCTCACAAACTTTTGCTTTTATAATATTACTAGCTTTCGCCCGCGGCTTCGCCCGCGTTAAATTTGGGATAACACAGTTCCCCCAGCGCCTTATTGATTTGTAATAGCAACGCTAAGTTTTACCTTCTCTTCCCTCTTTCTCCCTCACATCCCACTTTTTTCAAAAAAATATTAGCCTATGTCCGTCTCCTGGTTCCCAACTATCTCTGTACCAAAATTCATCCAAATCGGTTCAGCCATTAAAGCGTGAAGAGGTAACAAACAAACAAACAAACAAACAAACAAACAAACAAACAAACTCACTTTCGCTTTTATAATATTAGTAAGGAGTAAGGATTAAAGTAGGATGGGTCTATTACACAGCATTTCGAACCATTCAAATGGCAGCCGATATAGTTATTACAACATGCGTAATGGGTACAAAGCTGCAGAACATACTCAATTCTGACGTCACGCAATTAATCAGGTTTTAAAAAGGTCCGGCAAGAAATGTCGTTGATTAAGTCCTTTTGCAGCTTTTTGTAACATTCATTTCATTGCGAAATTTGAACAGACCATGATTTTGTAAAATATTGGGTCTAGACGACAAACTATGTACACAATTACTATCACAATGTGAATAATCTCTTGATTGACCTTGATAGTATGTTGTTTATCCAAAGCTCGAGCAGCCGAATCTATAATAATTGGATTCAATCAGTCCCTATTGAGTTTCACTTTAGAGATAGTACATGGATCACAGAGTCGCCAAGCTCGCAACATGCCCCCATTTTCTAGAGCGTGACGATGCTAGCAGATGAAACCTTCGTACCTTCAGCCTGTGGTACCACCAAGGCATCCTTACTTAATATTATAAAAGCGAAAGTGAGTTTGTTTGTTACGTCTTCACGCCTAAATGGCCAAACCCATTTTGATGAATTTTGGCACAGAGATAGTAGGGACCCTGGAGACGGACATAAAACTTTTTTTAAAAAAAAAAAGAGTTAGAAATGAGGGAGAAAGTGGGAAAAAAAAACTTAGCTTTGCTATTACAATAAATAAGGCGCAAGGGCAAAAACTACAGGTAGCAGGTCCCTGCAAATCACGAAAGTGGAACTTTGTTACCGCGAATTTAAAGCAAGCGAAGCCATGGACAAAAGCTAATTATAATAACAGGTCATTAGACTACAGACAATATTCGCTAAAGCTCAACACAATAGGTAGGTACCCGGTAAGTCAGCAGGCAGCGCGGTGCTCCTTTCCAGTCGTATGACATTTGACCCTCATCTGTTGGCGTACTCGCGGATGTCTCAATCTCAACAATCACAATGGGTCTTAATGTGAACACGACGCACGCTACACTTATCCACTAATGCAGCTAATTAACTGAGCTAATTATGATGTAACAAATAAACTCGTGTCGCGTGCCTTACTTTACAGTTCAAGGCAATGTTTGTTTACGTAAATCGCGAGTACACCAAGAATGTTGATGCAGATGCTGTTACAAGTTGGCAATGTTTTAGCGGTTTTCGAACCCTCGTTTAAATATTTGCTGCAATCAAGATTTTAACACATTGTTGGTTGTTCCATTTTCGAATGTGGCATTTTCAAAGTTGGCATTACCGTCATCATCGTTATAGCAGCCCGCAATCAGCTGAGGCAAACCAAGACGGCATGGTTGGCGCAGTGGCTGAGCGATTGGCTGCTACGCAGTGTCGCGGGTTTGATTGCCGCACGAAACAAATATTTGTGTGGGCTACATGTAGTTGTTTCGGGTTTGGCTTTTCGTGTATTTGAGTTTAAATGTTTGTATACGCACCCACGATACAGAAGAAATTCCTACTGCGGGGCAAAGTTTTTCAAAAATAAGTTCAGATTTTTTTCTCCCTTGAAATTTAGGCAAACATGATCTGCCTATTTCGATATCTTTTAGGTACAGGTGTCACGTCCATCGGAGATCTCTACGCCTAGCCAAATGTCCTGCCTTTTCCAAGTTTTGTACGAGGAATGACAGTATACATGAAATAAAATAGGTTCCAGAGGATTCCAAGAAATATGTCTGTCAAAGGTAACAACAAAATATTCCAAGTTCTATAGAAGTAGGTAGGAACGATCGATACGTCATGTGAAGGCCATATTGATTACTGTGGGAACCATAAAATTGCCGCGAGCCCATTGTTCCTAATTGTCTGCCTATTAAATCAGTATGCAGCAGAATTGCGATGTTTAATTAATAATTACGTACAGTTGGGCCCGATTACGGTTACTCTAAGCAACACTTCAATTAATGACTAAATAGAAACACAATCTCGGATTTTGCACTTGAATTTCCATAAGCTCAATTATAATATTTGCCCATGCAGAAGCCACGTAACACTAGCTAGCTGCTACGATCCTGACATACTTCTTTTTCCTCGTCCATTTTCACACATCTGGTTATTAAAGGGAATAAGTAGCCTATAAATTGAGTTACTCAATCCAGTCTGTCCTTATATTTACACATTAAATAATAGCTACTAGTTACTAGTCATTACATAATCTAAGCAATGATTTACAGTCATGTTGAATATCCGTATCGCAACGGTCGATTGCGTTCAGATTATGCGATTGTTTTGAACGGTAAATCCTCTTTTGTACCTGGTAAGTAACGCTTGCTTAACAGCTGTTGGTTGTTGGCATAAGCTTAGCAAGTAAGAAATTGAAGAGTAACTGCCCACGCTACCTACTCTACCCTACCGTACCTACCTAGCCTAACTACTTACGTACCTACTCTACCTACCCTCTTTTTTTCGAATGTTTTGATAGTTACTCTGCTATTTGGCACGGACACAAATGAAAAACATGAAAATCAAACAAACCCAACTTTTTTTTTTACACTTATATGTGTCTGTACGAAAATGAGGTTTTTGTCTTAAGTTTCCTAGGAATAATGTTGTTACTTTTTGTATTGTATTTTGAACTAGAGGCTAGTTTTAACATGACAGTGACGTCGGCACTCATGGATTTAGAAAAATGGAAATAACCTCTTTTGAATAAACACTCCTTAATTATACCAATAAAAACAGCTTTTTAACAAGTAACCGTAGGTTATGAATATCATGTAACTTATGTGAATCGAACGCGTTCTTGGAAGCATAACTTAGCAGATTACTTAGCTGTGAAGATTCGATTCGAAACGGTCGACATGATTTCTCTTTGAGGAGGAAACCTGTACTTAACGACTATTGAGCGTCATTTTGTTTCACTTTAGCTAATATCTTAGAACACATCAAACCGGTTTAATAACTTGGATTTTAATAGAAAGAAATCATTATTTCATTTAATCCAGAGTCCAGTATGTGTTCCGAGGTTGCGGGTTGTTCGAAAGCGATACCGTGATCCCGGAACATAAAGGGCAAAAGAAGGAACATGGGTGGGTTTTAGTCAGTAAAAGTCCGACACTCCCCCCGCTCCGCCCATCCGTAAAATGAAGTATGTGACCGTTTCTAACTAACTTTAATTAAAATTTTAATTTCTCAATTCCAAATACCTACATATAAGACAAGAGGTATGCTTTTCCTTTTGAGATAGAAATCCAGCTGGTACACAACAAAGAGCATTATAAATGATTGTTAATTTGTTGGCCAATTGAAATTGTATCAAGCCCGTACTACAAATAAAATGTCAACATCGAATGCCGTGTAGTGCTCTTATTTGAAAGCTGGTTGTATCGACTGGACATTTACCTATGCATAATTGACCCAAGGAACCAACTCCGAAGGCTTCGAAGGGTGTCGTAAGTGTAGTGCAATGTTTATTTGAAAGTCATAACTTCGTATTTAATCAATTTCTTAATTTAGAGGTGATTTGGTTATAATTGATAGGTTTTTGTTTTGTAAACTATGATGTGTGTTAATGTCCGACCAAAGATTCTAGACTTTAATAATGTAGAAAAACCAAGTCAATTTTTGAGATCCCTTGGGACACCACGTTGTTAAGCGTATAACGAATTATAATGCGGTTTTTACTATCATGTGAAACATTTACTCTATTAAGTCAGCAGTTACGTGTACAGTCAACAACGTAGATAAGTAATCAGGCTCCTCAGCTACAGTTGAAACTACAAAAAAATCTTTATATCTATGGATGTTTTTGATTTAAAATTGAATATATTGGATAGAAAACAGACAGTCCAGCTGTTTCTAAGAGAAAAAAACCTGCCAAGAGTGAGTCAAACATGCGCACCGAAGGTTCCGTACAAACTGTCGACATGAACAGCCATATCTTTTGACTGCATGGACGGTTAATCTTTTTCACAGCATAAAGATACCACATTTTTGAGTATATGGTTTTGATTTTAACTCGATACATCCACCCGTTCCTGATATAAAATGTCTTGACCTGTCTTAACAGACAGACAGATCCTATTGAGGTACGGTACCCTAATAATAATATCTGTCGAGGTTCTCTCTTACTGACTATACATATACTAACTTAGAAAACTTATTTTATCAAGAAATCTCTATTTTCTAAAGTCGTAAAAACCACGCGATGCAGCTAAACTTGCGACCAGCCCGGACTTAGTAGATTTTCTGTCGCTAAACTGCTGGCTTATAAGCAGCATAAAATACCAATTCAATATTTCGACAGAAATTTGGTATTTAGATAAGTTCCAACTGAATTCTCAGTCTTACGGTCACAGCAAGACACGGAAGTGGGTAACAACCAGAATAGTGCGGAATCGTAATCGATTGTGAGTTTCGATTCGTGAGTCATTCGACTAAAATTGCTTTTTGGAACGAGAAATTTAAATTATATTTATTCTTAGACGCATTCATTCAAATACTGACAGACAACACACAACCGAAACTGTGGAGTTTTATATAATGAATTTTTTTGTTCTATATATATAAGCATAATAATCCTTACTAATATAAAAGCGAAAGTGAGTTTGTTTGTTTGTTACATCTTCACGCTTAAATGGCCAAACCAATTTTGATGATTTTTTGCACAGAGATAGTTGGGACTCTGGAGACGACATAAAAATTTAAGAAAAGGGCTAGAGAGAGGGAAGAAAAGGGGAGAGAAAGATAGTTTTTTTTATCATCACGCGGGTTGAAGTTAGCGTTAGACGAAAAACACTATGCCACGCGGACGAAGTCGTAGGCGGAAGCTAGTCTATAATAATCTTTATTGGCATAAATTACACAAACATATATAATATGAATTCCCTAGCTAGTTCCTTGTGTAGGTACACTGTATTATAGGAGCTATATACCGAAAGTGTTTGTATGGAAGTTAGTCATTGTTACCGATGGCAAATCTCTTACATGGCTTGCGTTTCAATAATTTATTCAGGTCAGTTATAGAAACCATATGAGATTTATGTAAGACTAGCTTTTGCACCGGCTTCGCTCGCGTTTAATTCGGGGTAACACAGTTCCCCTTTCCTGATTTGCAGGTAGGTAGGTACCTGCTACCTATTGTTTTTGTCCTCGCGCCTCATTTATTGTAATAGCAAAGTTAAGTTTTCCCTTTTCTTCGCTCTTTCTCCCTCAATTCACACTTTAAAAAATGCATATGTTCATTGCCAGGGTCCCTACCTAACTATCTCTGTACCAAAATTCATCAAAATCGGTTTAGCCATTTAGGCGTGAAGACGTAACAAACAAACTCACTTTCGCTTTCAATATTAGTAAGGATGTTAACTTCATTATTACATGAATATGATATGCTTGGCACGTGACAGCCGTGTCACTGTGGTTACTGTGGTCAGTGATCACAGTTGAGGTCGCCAGGGTCAGTCGCGCGCGGAAGGTGAAAGCGATCTATCCGTATCTAACGCTACGCTTGTACGCTATAATCTAGCCACCATTACAGCCACATGGAAGGTTTCCAATCGATGATAAAATAAACGCGGAAATGACTCACTCAAGTCACTCATTAAACCAGTTAATTGTACCAACAGATGTAGGCTAACTTGATGATGTTATGGACTGAGACTTTTTAAACAAGACCTATGATTTGTTGATCATCACGCCTGATATTCATTCCCGAAGGGTTAGGCAGAGTACTACGTAATAGTACACCGACATTTCGACAGTCATATTTAAGTCCAGGGGCAACCCTATTGCCTAAATCTGGTTCTTTTAACCTGACAGACAGATGTGTTGCTGGGCAGTTTGTTCCGCCACTTCGTCTTCCCAGCTAAAACACTAGTAAGTGGCGAAGGGCAGGGCGTTTCTGTGGGACTGTCTCTTGTAATGTGACGTTCAAAAAGTACTGATTATCAGCCTAATTCGAATAAATGACTTTTGATTTTGCCATCAACCTGTCACAAATCGAAACCTGAGCACACAAGCGTGGCTGCTACTAAGAAATTCTTGAAGGAAAAACCCAATAACCTTCCTGACCCGGGTATCGGACCCCTTGCTTAGCTGTTGCTCTTACGACTACTAGATCAACGAGGCAGGTAATTTGTTGAAGTATCTGGTTAAACCTGTAAACCCTTACTTAACACTGTAAAAGCGAAAGTGAGTTTGGTTGTTTGTTACGGCTTTATGCCTAAATGGCCAAACCGATTTTGAAGAATTTTGCTACAGAGATAGTGGGACCCTGGAGAGTGGAGACGGACATAGGCTATTTAAAAAAAAGGTGAAATAAGGGGAAAAGAAGGAAGAAAAGGGGAGAGAAAGATACAAATAATAACACTCAATACCAACAACTCCATGCATATTTTTTTAGTTGGTTCTGAAACCGCGGAAGTAATTTTTCAAAACAAATAATATCTGCTGTAAAGTGCATAACAAAAAACGTGTTTTAAATAATGCCTTGATCGAACTAGGTTACATATTATATTTAAAAAAAAAACTTGTTAATGTAGGTTGACCTTTATTGCTTTTCTTCACACTTCCGCGATCCGTTTCGAATTTTGTAAAGCACATTGGGAAGAAACGTCCCCCTCCAACAAATTTGAAACGTGTGAGAAGTGTGAAGTGATTCAAAGCGTCTGGCAGGTAAAGTGTGAGATAGCGATATTCTTCGTCATATTATTTAGGGTTAAATGGAATACTTTTCTGTTTTATTTCAATCTTACTGAATTTGCGGCGGTAACCTCCTGCAGATTTAAATTAAATGTCAAGATAGATTCATAGTTTGTCCGTTAAAAGTTGAAATTTTCTTGGTGTTTAAAACTACTGAAAGAAGAGTTCTGATTTCTAGATTATATTACAAAATAAATTGTTTAATTTTAAAACACAATTTTATAACAATAAAAGTTCTATTACTCGCCAATAAAAGTTCTATTAATACGGCCTATACGGTTGATAGTCGGTTTTACCAACTATTCTCTGATTAATCGGTACATCTCTACTAATTAGAATTCCCTAAACGTTATGGTATAGAGTTTGAATTTTAGGAATGCTACTGAAATCGTTTTAAAAACTTCGTGTTTTCAGGAGCTGTCATTGTATGTTTCACATTAGTGATATGGACAGCTCTGGAACGCGGCTTAGAAGTGCTGATCGCGTTCAGTTTCGTAATAAAACGTCCAACAAAAATCTTTAAAATGTCAGAGCCACTTGTCTCTACGCTCTCGGTCCTCATCACTTATAATTATTCTAAAGACGCGTTGCGTGACCGTTGCATCAAGATTGCATCACAACTTGCTTGTGCATCGCTGCATTCAAATAAAAGAATCGCCAACTAGTCGGCTCCAACGATTGAAATGAAATTATGACCTTATTTGTTGATATTTTTATGTAAAAATCAGCTTTAGTTTGTAAATAATTAGAAATTGGACCCCTTCCTTTGGTAGACAATAATGTGCTAAAATCAATAAAAATGTATTTAATATTTAAAATATAATTTATATGACCTTACGGCGAGTGCAACGCACTCTAAAGCGTTGTAAAGTGAACAACGCACTCTGCACGAAATGCCGCTAACATAATACTGATGCCCCCTGAACTGCACCGAAAGCAATAATTCGCCGACTATTGCGCCCTTTTTGCAACCGACTAGTTGGCTAGTGTGTCCGAGGCCCACCCTGCTTGTAATTTTTGCTCATCCGGAACCCTAGGTAATAGATTAGATGGTGAGCAATTATGATCACATAACGTTACCTATGAATGTGATATAAGAATAAACAGCGAAGAGCGTAATCGTGATATAATTAACTGTATCTACGAATGCGTATGGGCAGACCAGACCAGCTTTAATCTGTTTCTAATTATTTTGAAATAAATCTGTTACTAGCATGTTTGAAAATAACTCTTATTAGATCACCGTTATATACGCATAGAATCAGCAATCCTTATAGCAAACGAGCTTTGTAAGAATTAAGTTAGTTGCTATGTTCTATTTATCTATATTACAAATTTCTCAGACAGTCTAGGCATTCCTTCCATAGCTTCAAACTGAGTAGAATATTTAAAAATAGTAGATTATTTAACTGTGTTAATAAGTGTTAATTTTGCACAAAATAGTTTTGTAAGTAGGTACCTGTCATGTACCTATAGGAAAGACAAAAAAATATATATCTATCAATTATTATTCAATTCATTTTTTTCAACATCATGAGTTTTCTTCTTTCAGAAATGAAAAATACAACTTGATTCGAGTTAATGGTTCGTCTTTATTGCAATGAATGACGTTCTTTTAAGAACGCTTTTTAATAATATATGCAGTTATAATAGAAATAGAAATATGCACCGGAAGCATAATTAATTAGTTAAAGGATGTTAGTTAATTAATTCATTAGGAAAAGATTATCTAAGTGGGTAATATAATAGGCACTATACATTAGAAAATATTTAAATGTAGAATTATAAACGAGAAATTGGCTTCACTTTTTTCCAAAATATTTTGATTTCTATTTATGTAACGGTTGATGAAAGTAGAATAGAAACAATAAAACAAATAAAAATATATTATAGCGAACATCGACATCTAAGTCATCCATAATTTTAAATGTTATTTAAACATGGTGCTGCGACAAGGACAATCACGTAGAAAAACAATAAAATGCAACAATTAAGACAAGCAATCAGATAAGAGTTTACCCAGGCCTTAACAAAAACGGGCAATGACTTGTCTATCTATACTAATATTATAAAGCTGAAGAGTTTGTTTGTTTGTTTGAACGCGCTAATCTCAGGAACTACTGGTTGGAATTGGAAAATTCTTTTAGTGTTGGATAGTCCATTTCTTGAGGAAGGCTATAGGCTATATAACATCACGCTACGACCAACAGGTGCTGAGCAGCGCGGGTGAAACCGTGGGGAACAGTTAGTATTATTATACAGGATGACCCCGTGGGTCAGTGTTTGAAAGAACCTGAAACCAAGGGAGGCACTTAAAAAAAGAACCCCAATTTTATTTATTTCCCATTTTACTAATATTGACTCATTTCTTTTTAAGTTACATCCACTAGAATTGCAAAATCTCGCTACTCCACAGGTTGCGTGGCAGTCCCAACACTATCCTGTATTCGTTAGCTGCTCGGGCAGACAGCCCGCTAACGTGGGCGCTAACCAATAGCACTCGATCTGTTCTAGTATTTTTTATTGTACTTATGTTGAATAAATAAAAAAATAAAACAAATAAATACCGTGCAATTCCTAAGAGAACTACTTGGATGATGATTAATGTGTCCAAGTTACAACATAGACACGGATACAGTTCTGCAATCATCTCTAAACATACCGCCTAATGTTTCTTTCTTCGTCACATATTTAATTGCGGAAATGAAAATAACCTCTTCGCGTTTAGCTTGAAGGAGAAAGCTATTAGGTTGAAACGGACAAAAAGAAAAAAGACGCACTTCCTCGTTTTAGAAATGTCCATCAGATGAGAGTACGTACTGTCGATTAGCGTATTTTATCCCTCTGCGAATAGACGAACAATTTATTACATCCTAACATCTGCATCCGTTTCCTGTTTGAACACATTCTATTGGAACTATTTAATTTTAAATAAATAATATATATAAAATTAACTATTTGATTTAGATTAAGGAGGTGATTGAGGTTATGTTTTAAGTCCCTTTAAACTCATATCGTTATGTACAACCAGCAGTTAAACTCTAGCAGATTAAAATAAAATTAGTGGATACCTTTTTCTGTGACTGCTCTTTGCCTTGATTTGAATTGGGTAGCGACCCTAGAGGATGATTTAATATACAAAGTTGTGCTTTATAACCTAGATCAATAAATAGGGCAATGTAACATGTTTTTGCTCTATTTATTGTTTGTTTTTTACCTATTGGGTTGGTTTAAACACCTCTAATAATATTTGAAGGCTTCAAATAATATAGAGTGTTTCGAGAACAACAGTTTTTGTTAATAACAAAACAAATGATAGCCTTAAAACAAAATCGTCTCAGCTTCTCTATAATTATTTACCAATCGTTTCTCACGCTAAATACCAAGCCAAATAAAGTAATTTCAGTATGTTTATGATTTTGTGCAATTTCGTTATAATGACGGTGCAGTTAAATTCACAACGTATTGTTTTACATTTTTAAAGTAATATGAAACCACACATATTGTAAGATGACGACAGTCCACTAAAAAAAGACATAGGCGTCGAAATTGCGATATACTTATCCACCCGCTATACCTACTTGAGCTACTTATATTTTATCTTCACGTAACTTGCAACACTGCAGGCGAGTCTTATGTAAATAGATTGTGCCCTAATATATCTCACTTGTTAACTTAGCCAAATACGGATATTTGAGTCGTTCTCGTTTCATGTATTAGTAAGTTTTTACTTCAGTATCTAGATAAATATGGTACCTAATATTGGGTCTGGTCAATCTTCAGACTGGTTGTGAATAAAATAAAGTAATTTATGAGAAGCAGGCTTTGACCTAGTTGGGATTGTCACGTTTTTATGCATTGCTATTTATTCAAATCATCCTGGTCTTTACCCAAATATTTTCGGTTTCACTTCCAGTTTTTACATGGAGCATTTCTATCTGACCACCACAATTACTCAGAGACGGGGCCACAGACCAGCTGTAACGGCTGTCAGAGATCTACAAATGACAGCCGGGACCAAAGGATGAACTTGCTGTCCAATGTAAGTACGTAGGAAACTCGCTTAAGTGTAATGGGTGGACCTATCCTCGGACCAACCTAGGTAAGCGCGGCTTAACCTAAAGATTGACCACAACGATTGATAGCATTTAGTCCCGAGCTCCTTAGTATTTATTCACTTTTTTTTATTCCAAACATCCAGGTATATAAAGCCAAATAATGTCATAAGAATAAGATCCGAAACATTCCTATTTCACCACAGACAACCCTACCGAAATCGTGATCGTTTTATAGATATTTTTTATAATTTTAAGTAAATTATGTGAATTCAAAAATTCTGTTTCTGAAACTTTAATTACTTACTTAACTTAATTACAAGTTTCAGTTGTAAAATCTGCTTAATTAATAAATTACCATTTCTTACACAAATTAAATAAAAAACTACAAGGTTAGTCTGTCTAACAAAGAACTTACTTCGCTGTTTAAAAATATACGTTTCAAGGAAAAAATAAATCAGAGCAATTTATAATAGTGAGCGTTGATATATATGCACAAGGCAGCTATGCAGCATTGAGTTTGAGTAGATTGACACAACTACTGTAATTACGTTGGCGACACGACCGCAATGAACGTAATTCTAGCTGGCAATAAACGGTAAGTTTTTCAAAAGACATTGACAATGAGAGCCGATGACAACTCTCAGCCTGCTTGAGTGTTTTCGTGAGGTCATTGAGCAACAATCGACCGCAAAAGAGCAGTAAAGGACTGTAATTAGCATAATTAAACGCAAGGAATTAGGGTGCATAACTGAAGCATTTTCAGCGTGATTCCGGTATTTTATCGTTAGAAATACTTGAGCACAAAGATTTCGTCATAAAAGTATATGATTCAGTTAATAAATATACAATTCAGTAAGGATCTAGGAACTTATTTGTTATTTTTTTACTGAAAATGTTAAGAGCCTTGTTGAAAATTAAACATTTAAAAGGCGTACTTATGTAAACCATAGTAAGTACATCTCTGTTTAATATGTTATGGGGCACTATTCTACACTAATGTCAATAACGAGTCAACGTCAAATACAGAGTTTTTCGGCCAACCCTTAGATTTTTATAAAAATTGTTTATGTTTATTATTGCACTGTGTACTTACCGCATAACAGTAGCGCAACCAACTCCATTTTGTAATCCATTGTTATTTTAATAATATTTATTAGCATTCATTCATGCAGTTTTTATTTAAAGTTCACGTAAACAATGACGTAAATATTTCCCGCGTAAAAACGCAACGGTCGAACTCGCGCGTACGTCTGGCGCGCTTCGCGATACGAATGTCGAATGACCGCATGACTCGAGAAACGCGCCATACGGCCAATTTTTCGTCGGCATAAAGCCTTCTTCCTATATTATGTACCGGTGTGCATTCAAACTACTGTGAAGTGAGATTTCTTTTATCTAACCGCGATTACGTTCAATAAACGCAATGAAGCGTAATCTTCGGGTCAGTAATAACCTATCCACTTAAATGTAAAAAATATGTCTATGCTAAACAAATATCTACGGAAGTACTGTACAGTGCGTATTTTTTCTCTATTGTGCATATAGACCAGCTAAATTGTACCACCACCAATTGTACCAGCTAAATGTTTTGTATGTAAAATATGTTATGTTATGTACGTTAAAAGCACACTTACTCACTTGACCTAGGTTCAAATTCGTATGATCACCACTTCGTTTTTCATCCAATTTCCTACAAAAAAAGTTTACTGAAAACATGAATCAAAAGAAAGCAATGATTTTCGCAAGGTGCTCGTGCCTTGTGAGAAAAAGACTGAGCGATCGGAGCGTCCGTCTGTTACGAAACTGAGTTAACAAGGTGATGATGAAAATGAGAAGATAAGTATTTGAGATAGTAATGAGTTGGCTTATTTCAAAAATTTATATTCAAAACGTTATGTCAGTTCTCTTTAACACACATTACCGAGTCACAAGGAAAAAATGCATCGTGGCCAAGAAAGATTTCCCACGCTTGGCACATTTACGTTGGCAATTCATATCGACGACCCTTGCCTATGAATCGACATTGTATGAACTATGGAACAATGCTAGTTATTAAATGTATGTTCTTGTGAGAAGGCATAGCTATAGCTTATAGCATAATGATATAGAAACTCACCGCTCTAACAGTGTGATCAAGGACTTATCTTTTGAGAAAGAAGCTTAACAAAATGACGTTGTCTTGAATTTATATTTGGCCCTAAATTAAAAGTAACTAAATATGTAACATCGATATAGATCACTCATCACAAAGTCTCAGAAACTGCACGTCTTAGGTGTCACAAATTTTGCATGGGGGATCTTTTCAGGATGTAGATGCTCACTAAGACGGCAGGTCGACGGTTTTGCAAAATTCAACCCGTATGGTGGTGGAACAGGGTGGCAAAGTTTGTATGGAAGAACGCGATTCTTTGGCCGGATTGTCTTTGATGATAAAGTAACTAGGACCGCACGAAATTCATACACATACACTGTGGTATTGCTTCCACAATTTTTGTTCGTGGATGCATGTTCTAGATATAAACTACTAACTCTTTATCCTGGTTTACGCAGATGAAACCTCGGGGTGCAGCTATAGCATGTGTAACATAGAGGTACTATAGAGCTGAGCAGCGGGTGGAACCGCTGGGCACAGCTAATTATCTAATAATCGGAGAACGTACACCAAGACTACAATTTCAACACGGCTCGTATTGTTAGAAGGTTCCTCTCTCTGGAGCCCTTTTTTTTTTTTTTTTTTTTCGTTTGGGAAATCATCCAATGACTTCCCCCGCTCTGGGCGAAGCGGGAGGGCATGTCAGACTTGTACTGACTAAAACCCACCCATGTTTCTTCTTTTGCCCTTTACGTTCCGAGGCCGCGGTATCTCTTTCGAACAACCCGCAACCCCGGCAGGCAGAGGCTCTGGCAAGCCCCTCTGCTTTGCTGACTCTCTTTGAGGCGCGCGTGAAACACGAACGCGCCGTCGACACGGCCTGTCGTCAATCGACGGACGGACGGTGAACTACCCATTGCTCACCGCCCACAGGCCCGCATCTACGGTGGCCGGAAGTCGTCTCGCGGCGCCCGGCGCCATGGGCGTCTCCCGCGGCGGCTGGGTTGGGCAGATGTTCTCTCCCTCAAACGCCCGGCCACCTCCTTCGCTAACATTACTGCTTCGCAGAAGGTGGTGACCGCTTCCCATTCCCTCTCGCTCCGGACCATGGCCTGAACCAGGGCCGGACGCGAGAGATCGCCGCCGCCGATCGCCTCTACGAGGGCACGGCGGTGCTCCGCCCAAGCCGGGCAGATCGCCACTGTGTGCTCCACCGTGTCCTCCGGGCGATCGTCACAATGGTGACACCCGGGCGCTTCCTCCCGCCCGATGATGTGCAGGAACCTCCCGAAACTTCCGTGTCCGGTGAGGACCTGCGTCAGGCGGTAGGTGAGGACGCCATGACGCCTCTCCAGCCACTCCTCAAAGAGGGGACTTACCGCCACTATTCTCTGGAGCCCTGACCTTGTAACTTGGATTCTATTCTCGATACTGCTGGGCTACTATTATTTTTATATGAAAAAATAACAAAGAAACATTTAAAGCTTTATAATGTCGTGTTTATACGATAAATGTACCTACTCAAGGATATGGAAATATATGGTGTTACGATACATGGGAACCGAATACTCATTATAGTTGGTACTATTTTCAGTTGAATAAAATAACGAACACAAGTTCTTGAGATCTTATCTTCTCAAACTTAGGTCTTAGTTATTCGGAAAGCTTTGGAAACAACAACAGCCCTCGTGAACCACGAAAAATACTTAGCTCTTTATCTATTGCTGACTACTCCTTGAATCTGGTCTCCTTGGTCTTGAATACTGCAGGCCTCCATCTGAAAACTTGGAAACCTCGACAGCGCAGCCAGCTCAGCCGCTGCGGATGCTTTGACGCATTCTGATGAAACAAAGCGTGACTAATAAAGTTATTACAAAATATTCCCCACCCTTTTTTTCAGATGCGAATTCATCAAATAACTTCTACCGCTCTAGGCGGAGTGGGAGAGAGTGTCAGACTAAAAGCACCCCATGTTCCTTCTATTGCCCGTTTGGTTCCGGGGCCGGTATATCTTTCCAGAAACCTGCGTCCCCGGCAGGCAATGCCCTGACAGGCCCCTGGCTGAACACTCTGCGTTACCGACATCTCTTTAAGGCGTGCGTGGAATAAAAATCTCCGTCGTCACAGTATAGAGCCCACCCTCAATGCTGCCAACCACACTGTCAACAGCTCAGTTAGTCTAAATATGGAATCATCGTCATAACGACACGACATAAGGACATTAAGAACGTTCTTGTCTTGGCCTGTCTTTTAACTTTTCTGGTTCATAGGTTATCATAAAATCGTAGTTTCATTAGGCAGGTACTCTTTTGCATAGTGGCTATTGTTACCTATACCTACATAGCATATAGGTACCTACGGTACCTACATAATCCTTTTCTTGCCTTGTAGAAGACAAACCTGTTGTTTCGTCCTAAACGATGTTGATTTTGAGTTCTACTTTATTTAACTTACCAGCTATATGATCGATAGGATTTCTCATCTGGAACCTTACGGAAGTTGTGAGCAAGCATCGCTCGCGCTGCCAGTAACCATGAGAATCTTCACCTCCCGACGCCTAAAATATTATGTACAGTTGCATTTCGATGGTAATGTTAATAATGTGTCCTAGCCTTGATTCAAGGGTGTGTTCAATTTTGAGATCACACTAAGCAGTGCCATTTGCGAGTACTTTGAAACGTATTTCGATAGTGAAAAAATAATTATGTAGTAGTTGCAACACTAAAAATATAAAATTTATTTTAATATTAGATTCTTATAAGATGTTGGTCACGGTATGAGTCGCCCTAAGCTCATAGCACAATGGCGACTTACTCTACGTCACCCAGGCTACCATCCAACCTTAGGAATTCGATCAGCTCAGTAACGCTTTACCGGGTGGACGGACGTCACGCTTACTGCTATGCGTCGCCTTGCTCACTGCTATGCGTCGCTTTGCTTTCAGTGGGCCGACCAACCAATTTTGTTATCTCGGTGACTGTTGTTTGCTAACTGAAACCAGATGCCAGCAGTTTCAATGTTTACTGCTTGCTTTGTTTTTCACGATGTTTTCCTTCACTAAAGCTACAATAGGCACATGAATCTGAAAAATCAGAGGTAGGGACTTTTTTTTCGGATGGGGAATCATCAAATAACTTCCCCCGCTCTGGGCTGAGTGGGACTTGTACTGAAAACCCACCCATGTTTCTTCTATTGCCCTTTATGTTCCTGGGCTGCGGTATCTCTTTCCAACAACCCGCAATCCCGGTAGGCGGTGGCCCTAGCAGGATCTTCTGCTTTGGAGGTGTGTGCTTTGGTTCGAACTCGTGTCCTATGACTTGGCAATCCAACCGTCACAGCATCTAACAATCCCCTCTATAGTATGTTCTTACATATATTTGATCTAGTGTATTAAAGCAATTCTTTACACAATTGTTAGTATTATTTCTTGTGACCTTCAAGCTGATAAAAGTAGAAAGGAACAAAACTAGCGTGTTAACATTCAGCGCGCCATCGCTGTCTAAGTGTGTAACAAATAATTACGTGTATTCATGCAAAACGATCTGATGTGTAACTTGATTAACTACCAGAAAATTTGAAGAATAGTAGAGATATACAAAACTAGCAGAGCCCGCGGCTTCGCCCGCGTGATTATAAAAAAGTATCCCATGTGTTATTCCAGATTATAGTCTACCTCTGTGCCAAATTTCATCAAGATCCGTTTAGCAGTTTTTTCGTGAGTTTATAATATTAGTAGGATAGATATACGTAGACTTTTGTCAAAAAAATAAACAGATGCAACCAGAAACTGAAAAAAAGCCCTTTAGCCTTAGTAAACTCCTAAATTATTGTAAAACTGGAACAAAGTAGTAATCCAAGGACACATTAATTTAACTAAGGAACTGAAGACGTGATGGTTTGACGAAAATCGTGCCTATGTATGTTTTACGTACAGTAAAACAGAATGGGCGATTTTTCTGTTTTCACAAAAGAAGGACGAAGCGCCCATTCTCCTTTTGTCAAAGGCTATCAGTTAAAATCGGAAAAAATAACAAGAATCCTAATATCAGACACCTTAAAGTATACGCTGAGCTTAAAAACATATTTATTTAAATCTATTTGTAAGGAAGTTCTGTAGATACAAAATGACATAAAGAAATTAGGAAACATTACTATGTGGGTACAATTCTTTGTATTAGGCTTAAACGTTGAACATACCAAGTATGGTATACAAAATCTTATTGATGAAAGGGATTTAAAAGCAGGCCACAAATCCCACTTATGCTTAATCTCTACACTAAGTACATGAGCATGTTTGTATGTTACAGTGAAAATTGTTAAACGGTCAAGACCAGCTACCCTACCATGACGTGTTAAAGCAGAACTTATTCCGCTGAGGGAAAGGGACAGAGCTATACAGGGTGTCTAGCACCATCTCTTTCACTCAGTGGAATAAGTTCTGCTTTAAGATGTCATAGTAGGCCTACAGTTTTGACTGGTGTAGGTACGCCAAGAAACAAAACTTTTATTTATTCTTTTTTTAAATAAGTATGTTTTTTTCAGAACGCCTTATTCTTTATTAGTTAAGGCCTTATTAGACCACCCAATTTCGAGGGACCCTAACCCTAACTAAGAGTGGTGTAATAAGACTTAGGGAGTTAGTGTCCCGATTTAGGGCGATCGGGTCATCCCGATCTGCCTAGCTCCCTAAGCGCCCTGCAGATTGGGTAATGTAATAACGTTTAGGGCGGTTAGGGAGCTCAGTTGCCGCGCGACTAGTGCGTAGCATATCGGAATATTATTTGGATGATTTACGAAGTCAACCGAAATCCTTTTAAATAGTGCAGGTTGAAAGCTTTTCACGTAACCGCAAATACTCTTTCACCCAGATCTTTCACTTCTTTCTTTTTTTAATATTTGTTGTTGCGAGCACGGTTGTCACTGCTACAGCAATTTTTTGAAGTTTCGATACTGACTACCGACGGCATAATGTAAAATGCGACAATACGTTTATCTCTCTAGACATTCGCGTATTAACTGAGTTAGGGCCCAATTCGCAGAGAAGTGTAATAAGCGCCGCACTAACTAGGGTACACGCCCACCCTGGATGCAGGGCCCTTCATATCGGGTGGTGTAATAAGCCTTTTACCTAGAATCAATACCACACGAAAGTTATGAGAGGGTCACAAAAATTAAATGTTTGCTAATATAGGTTTAACCGGTCAAAGGTGGTTTTGACTGGTTAACATTTTTGACTGTGACATGATTTCTAGTAGTGGCACGTAGGCGGACATATTGCCACAGGGTATTGACCGACATTATGCCACAGGGTATTCTCTACCAGCCAACCTTTGGGTATATTATCGATCCCTAATAATTTTAGACTATCCTCCGTAGACTTAGAAGGACTTTTTCATATCTCCAAGGGAACACAGCTTTGAGTATTTGGTTTTAATTTCAACTCGATACCTCAAGTGACACAAAAGGAAAAAAACGGACAAAAAAGTAATCCTATAAGGGTTCAGTTTTTTTCTTTTTGATGTACGGAACCCTAAAAACAGACTTTCTACGAGTCATGGAGATATTCGGTCACACAGCAAGGAAAGATGGCCATAACCTAGAACAGCTGATGGTTACAGGCCAGGTCGGTGGCCAGAGTCCAAAGGGTCCACTTAGATTGACCGATCAAATTCACTCATTGCTCGATACAAAACTCCACAACGCGCTTCACAATGCCAAGGTATGGCACAGATATCGTAACATCGTCAAGTAGAAGATTGTATCACGTCGGGGGAATCACGAGCTTCAGTCATGAGAAACACGTCACGACGAGGGATTTACGGCACTTGTATATCACTGATTAATATACTACTACTAGCTGTGCCCAGCGGTTTCACCCGCTGAGGTTTAGGGGTATGAAAAATAGATGTTGGCCGATTCTCAGACCTACCCGATATGTACACAAAATAGGAGCCGTTTCGGAGGAGTATGGGAACGAAAACTATGACACGAGAATTATATATATACTACTATAGTATAACGTAACGTACCTATTACCTAAATCAACACATTGTCTAAAACACTAGGATAATTACATAAAAACTTACCTACTCAATATCTTAGGGGAAAATCATAGCACATTCTCAGAATTACACATCAGTCCCGTGCAATTATATAATATTAAGGGACTTTTAAAAATGATTTTCTCTTAAGATATTGAGTAAGGTTTAATGGTATTATGAACATAGTATTTTAGAAGGGTTAAGGTAACTTAAATTAAGTGTGTTTTATGATACCTAAATAAATATTTCTTTAGAGTAAACCACTAGCCCATTTAATATGATTATGTATCCACAGGATTCAATTCGTAATTTGATACCGAAATGCAGTTTGTAATAATTTTAATATGTGAGGATTATCCGTAATAATCCTCCCATATCAACATTTATAGTACGGCCAACGAGAAGCGATACCAAATGTAAACAAAACCCATGCTAAAACCCCATCTAAAATGGCCGCCCGAATGTTGGCGAACCCGTCTTAACGTTGTCATGTTTTTGCCGGGAGAACGAGACATTACGACAAAGGCACAAGATGGAAAGAGCTAAATATTAGATTGTCAACGCCACAGTTGTTTTTTAGGTTAATGACCTTTCGTATCGCTTCTCGTTGGCCATACTATAAGTAAGACAAATTATTACGAATTTTATCGACCCTACGGGCAGTTTTTCTCGCACTATCTTGCATTCTGAACGTCAACTCCCGAATTCACAAACAGTTCCATTTGAATATATATTTTTAGCGTTACGAAAGCGAGCGAAATAGACTTGTGTTGTGTATTTATTTATGGTAAGTATTTTTCAAGTGTTAATTTTTTTAGGTGGAGTTGATTTTTTCATTTTCTACAAGGTTATCTGTTGGTTCATGTTCACTAACACTAGTAAAAGACCTAAATCAAACCTCTAACTTAGAAAACATTTTCAAAGTAAGGTTCTATTTACTATAATAAAAATAGATGTGTACCTACAGTTTGTTGTTAAGGTAGAATACTATATTTTAGATTGCAACACTGAAAACAAAACAATAAGAGTGAGAATATTCGTGATTCGTTTACATTTTCGATTTTTATTTGTATTTTTTTAGCTTTAATCTAAGGAACAAAAATTGCGCTAACAAAGGTTTTTCAGAACAGTCGCCATTTTATTATTCAAATAAAGTTATCTGACCACTTAAAAGTCAACATTTAGTCGATTTTATTTCACGTTTTACTCAAGTATATTTACATATTTCAATTACTTTACAATATTGTAACCTAGCTTATACTACGCGTGAAACTTAGATCTACTGAAATTGTCTTACTCCGCACAAATACCAGTATTGTCACAAGTTGCCAGATACAAGTCATTGGTTCCGAACTTATGGTCTGCGGTCTCGGTACAACAACCAACGAGGCATGCCTTCAGCAGCTTTACTAATGGCTTCTACTTGTAACTTTTGTTTTCTATAGTGCCTGATGGTTCCTTGTGCTCTTCTTGTACGCGCGTCGGCAGGTCAACCTATACTAAACTGTTATAACCTGTACGGTTACCATGACATGTTATAGCAGAACTAATTCATGTGTGAGAAAGAGATGGTGCTATACACATCCTGTATAGCTCTGTCTCTTTCCCTCACTGGAATAAGTTCTGTTTTAAGACGTCATGGTAGGGTAGCCAATCTCTACTATGGATCGCACACCGTTAAAATGGTTTTGTATAGGTTGATGTGCCGTCGGGTGTACCAACTTTTTCTCTGAATACAATAGATTCAATCTCAACAGTTTAAAAACGTAACAGTTTACAAAGCAATTTTCTTCGAATACAATCAAGTTTTCCGCTGAAGGCAATATCTGGTAACTAATGACTTACTTTAAAACAATATTTACAAAAAGATTTCCGAAATGAGTTTCTTATCTATGAGCCGGTGCGGCTTCGGCCTCGTCTGCTTCCTCCGGCGGTAGAGGCGCGCGTTGAGCCGGTACAGCGCCGGCGATAGCGCGCACCGCACGTTGAACCACCAGTCGCACGACGCCACGCCCTGCGAGAACACCGTGCCGTTGGGGCACAGGAACGACGCCTGCCGCCCGTCGATGTCACAGTAGTGCCACGCTGGAAACACAAACGTAATGTATTGAATTTTCAGGAAGGGTAGCAACACTGTATCTTAAGTACTTCAGACATCGCAATATACTTTTCACAGTTATTGTAAGTTCGATTTGCATAACTTTTAAAATCACAGCGGCCTTTAAAATCAAAATACCGGAGTTGCTGACTTTCTGCTGCCAGAGGTAAAACCGCAAATAGAATTCCTAGCACAATACATTAACAACTAACTTTGCCAGTGATCCTACTACAGCGTGTAATTTATTCTCTACCTTTTTAAGGTACTCTAAGGTATCCTTCTAACTGGCAAATCGTACAAATACACGATGCGTTCTCGTGTCGTGATGAAAATGGTCAATGAAACATTGACTGGGATGCTTGCTTTTTTAGGACACTGCAGAAATTTGAATGATTGAACTTTGTGTCATCTGACGGCATTATTGATATCCATTAAGGACGATTCATCTATAAAACGACGCTTTGTAGATTCGCTGTCAGTCTGTCTGTGTATACGTCACAGTATTTTTTTTGTGAATGTTGGCACCACACAGTTAAAATTTGAAGAGTAGTCGTATTAGTGTATCTTCTATGGACCACTATACAAAAGTGATATGAAAGTATAAAAAATAGTGATGATATAAATTATATACAAGTAACTGAGGGCTGAACAAATATCAATGTATAGAGATGTGTGAGGTGTCTATCGACAGCAGATATCGAGGTTACGTAAATTAAACGTGAGTAAAGATCTTCTAGGAAAAGGTTAAAGAATCTAATTGCCCTACAAACAGCACACTACCTGATTGATACAACAGTTAACATTGAGAAATGTCACATACTTGCATTGCAAAATGTCCTACAAACTAAACAAGCTAGATTATTAACATGTGTGGTTTGCTATCAATCATAAATCATTTTTATAATCTGCGAAGTAAGTATTGACATTATTAGATTATATCCTTAAGGTCCAAAAAGTCAACATCTTAGAACCTCCACTCTCCCAAATCATCTGCTTTCCAAAATAAATAATTCCCTAAATGTTTATTTCTCATTTCGTCCACTTTTCCAAAACGTCTACTTCACAAATACATTTCAACATTACAAAAATATATTTAAGTGTTCGTGATCAACAGTTTCGCCTGCTACTCCTTAGTGTTGTAGCGTAATGTTATATCCTTACTAATATTATAAAAGCGAAAGTGAGTTTGTTTGTTTGTTACCTCTTCACGCTTTAATGGCTAAACCGATTTTCATTAATTTGGTACATAGATAGTTGGGACCCAGGAGACGGACATAGGCTAATTTTTATTTAAAAAAGTGGGTTATGAGGGAGAACGAGGGAATAAAAGGGAAAAGTTACCGTTGCTATTATAAAACAATAAGGCCCAAGATCAAAAATTGCAGGTAGCAGGTACTGTGTTTTACCGAATTTAACGCGAGCGAGGCCGCGGGCAAAAGCTAGTAATATATAATTCTAGATTTAAACCTTTTTTTATATAATTTACTCAAATAACCTGTACAGGACTTTACACATATTGATTTAACAAAAGCACAAAAATCTTAGAATACAAAAGCGAGCTCGGGACTTGGGGCATCCCGAATTGGGCAGGTTAAGTTAAAATAGCCGGTTTTTTAATTTTTCCATGAGATATCCTTACTAACAGAATATGCAAATTAATTGAGAAGGCTTTATTTGTGGAACAACTTAAATTATGATGAGGAAGATATTCTTAACGCTGTTATTTTTATCAAACTGTTCATCAAATTAATTAAAGTTAATATAACTAAAACAGGCTTATTAATTGAGTTATTAAATCAATAAATTATCGAGACCAGACTCCATTAAATTAGAAGAACATGCGTATCTTTAATGGTTGAGCTCACGATTTCGACCACCATTTCATGTCGAGATCATGTTCCGGGTTACTTTACGTTATAATTATCTGACCTTAAAGCATCATAAGGTCAGTAGTAAATCATTACAGCACGGTCAAGGTCACAGAATCGCAAAAGCTTTGTTCTGACAATAGAACCAGAAAGATGATAACACCCACATCTAATAATTATTTTTCTTTGTCTGTTTAGTTTTTTGGTGATTTATTATATTGAGTTTCTAAGAATGATTAAAACTCCCACTTTAATAGCAGGTATAATTTATTACATGATAAACATCTTGTGTTTCAAAAAATAAGTTAATCAATAACAATAGAATGTCATCATGTAATCAAGCGTTATGTAAACTTATATTGACATATTATAATCGAAAACGCTGTAGGCATGATCACTTATTAGAAAAAAAATCTATGAAATGCATTAGGAATGTCAGTGAGAAAAGAACTCAGGATTGCAACAATCGCAATTTTGCCATTGTTCTTTTAGCCTCTAATTTGTTTGTTTTTGACAGTTACCTTGACAGCGGGTCTCCATGTCAGCGAAGAAGCCTGGGTAAGGCTGATCATCGCAGTAAAAGTTGGTGTATGGCACTGCACCTAGCACGGGGTAGTCTGTACCAGGCTTTCCTGAAAATAACAGCAAAATATTGTTAAAAAACTTTTTAATACTATTACAATACAGTCTGTAAAGTAAACTGTGCTTTAATGTAAAAGGAAACAGACATTTTCACAACAACTTATGTTGTCGAACGCGTTGATGTCTTTTGTATAGGAATACATGTTAAAATAGAATACGATGGTTAAATAATATATACTTTTTGTTCCGGTTTATATTATTCAATGTCAATAATATGTGACTGTTATTACAAAATTATTTTTACAATAATAATTAATTATCTTTATTACTTAACATTGAAATGAGAAATGACTCATAAACGGTGTAGTTAAACTTGGCTAAAACTCGTTTAATATGGAACTGTACTACACTATATTAAGCTACATTTAATGAACACGTTTTTAGAGGTCAAAGGTACCTAGTTCTCACATAAACTGATCAACACGCCCTTTAAACAACAGCTACTCAACATCATATTTATTATATCCAATGATACAAACTTTCAACATTGATTTGATATCATTGTCTTCATTTCCGCGTAACTTAATGTGAGCTTTTACAATTTTGTTTTTGTTTTTCGAAGCTTTTGAAATCCAAAAATATTAGAAAGAACGCCATGTTTTTTTTTATTAAGTTGAACATATGAACCACCGTTATGTTAAAATGATGTAAATTAGTTGGCTAGATAAAAAAATCACACGTTTAAAACATATTATATTTCTATGAAACTTTGTTTCTAAAAAGTATTTGAAAGTTACATAATTAAACCTCCTTACTTGTAAAGTTTTCTAAACCGAAACTTGACTTTGTTTAAATCGCGACATTTAATAAATGTTTTCGATGTTTTATAAGTGCCTATTACTGCCTATGCAGGCGTATGTGAAACAATATGTTATGTACAAAACTGTGTCTTATGAGAAAAAATATCACAGTATAAGAATGCCTTAAATAACTTGAGCAATCCTGTTAAATGAAATCATCTATATTTTAACAAACAAGTATTTTTTCAGGTTTTATTACGTCAAATTCTTTAAGTCAACGAGCAACAATAGGTAGCAATTTCATCTTCAAATTAATTGACAACAATCGACCGCTCATTAATAATAACATAAAAGAATTTTACAATCGGTCTAGACACTCAAAATCGTGAGAAAATGATAGTCCCGTTCAATCACGAGCGAGTCTTGCTCATATTAGGCCGCTCCCGGTAGTATACCACAGATAACGAAAGTTCGCTTGCAGTAACAACTTTCACTCCAAGACACTACTAACAATTCTCGATTGTGCTAAATAGCATCCTAAGCTGACCCGCGACATTGTACGCGTTGGGTTCGCAATTTGTTAAAGTAAGTTTTAAGTCAAGAGGTTCAATTCCAATTTTATATTTTTACCTAATGTTGTGTATTAGTTATAGTAATACTGTATTAGTTATACTAATACACTATTGTGTATTAATTAGTTATAGTAATACTGGAGTCAGATAATAATCTGCCTCGCTTTATAGCAGTACTATTATTTGTCAAACAGTTGAGGAAAATGGACGTACTGCAATATAGATCAACTCCCTAAGTAATCAGTGCAATTAAGTATAGCCTATCCCAAGTTTAAATCTATCTCCTTGCCGAAATTCGTTACTATGCGATCAGCCAACACAAATGCAGAGTTACAAACAAACAAAGTCCCTTTCGGATTTATAATAATTATTAGTATGGTTAGTTTACGCTTATTGGGAAACGAGAAGTGATAGTAAAAGATTATTCGAACATGGTACATTCACCTTTGACCACCATTAATTTATAGTACAGTGACTGCAATTACAGTACTCGTCGTAAATAGTAGAACACAGACCTACGTTGGAACCGCAAATGTTACGCAATCGTAGAATATTTTATTTGTAAAATCAAAATATGTATATTTCGTACAAAGGTAATCTTCAATGCAAGTTGACCTGTAGTTCTAACCGCTCTGATAAATACAGAGAAAACGCTTACGTCATTATGGAAAACCTTTTGACATACTACTACATAACATCTCGACTGGCTTTCCAATTAATGTTACTGCCGATCGATCATTAGTTGATAGCTACAGTTTAATGGCAAATTGCAAATACCTTGACCACACGGAAATAAAAAAATATACTTTTAAAGCAAACAAATTTAATTTCTCACTTTTATCAATGTGCCTAATGTAAGTCAACGGAATGATATAATTTTATTACCAATATCCATTAACACAATGAAAAATCGGCCAAGGGCGAGTCAGACTCGCGCACCGAAGTTTCCGTACAAACTTGCGGCATTAACAGCCATATCTTTTGACTGCGTAGACTTAGAGGATTGATTTTGACAACACAAAAGGACCGAAGAATATTTGGTGTTAAGCTCAACTCGATGCCTTTACGCATTCCCGAGATAAAGGGTTTTGACAAACCGACAGACAGAAAACGAAGTGATCCAATAAGGGTTCCTTTTTTTGCTATTGAGGTACGGAACCCTAAAAGTATTAAATATTACTTTCGGTCGCTCTTTTATGCAAACAAATGGCTGTGCAGTGTGCTATATTTTCTACTATTATTTGACACTGTTGTCGGAGAAAGAGCAAATCGCTATCACATTCCGAGCAAATGCAATATTGCCATAAAGATATTGTCTCTTAGAGTCCCAGTATTAGGGGCAAAGTTGAATCTGTGAACATGTAGCAAATTTTCTGAGTATGGGTAACAGTAAGTTTTTTTTTCAAGTATAGAGGTGTGTACATTGATACGGGAATTTCTACACTCTTCAGAACGAATAAAGGCGGAGAGGCGCTATCAGAACAGAGCCACAAAATGTGGTTTCGTATCTAGTTCGTGAACTCTGTATTATTAAATAGGCGTGCTCGTGAACTGGGCACTTTAAATGTCGTGTAAACCTACTTTTAGTGTTTCCATTGACATTTTAATAACCATATTTTACCAAATGTAATTTATCTCTAAATGTAGGCCCTCAGGCTGTGGGGCGACAACTTGGCTATTTCCATCTAATTATCTAACTAGATAGTTCGATATATAGAGGCAAATATCTAAGATTATTTGAGAGGTCTATGTTCTTCAGAATACTTCTATAGGCTGCAAGCTGTATGTTATGAAAACTTGCTATAAATAACAATTTTACTATTGAAAAGCTTTACGAGTTTGTTAAAGGTTGACGCAACATTTGCTCTGTTATGTAAGTCTAGGAACTGTGGAATTATATACCTATTCGTTTTATATAAAACTGATGTAGCCAAGAGTGCTTTCAGACTAGCGTATTTTTTGGCCCGTATCACATCACGCTCGCGCCATGTTTTGAGCTTCAAAACAATTGAACCAAAACAAGGTGTACATGTACGCGCATTTGTTTTGAACCGGTGGGTGCTGTCAATATATATCGTGGTTTGCGTTCATGTGAGCTTATACGCCGTGTCAACGCTCGTACGAATCACGCTTAAGCAAAGTAGACGCGTACACGCACTTCCAAAAACGAGCTTATACGCGCCGATACTAATCTGAAACCGCCCTAAGTCATCCTAAAGGTCGAAGGTGAGGCGGATTCACGTTGTGACTAGTATAACTAATTTAAGACTCTTTATTACACCGTGACATTTGAATGAGATTTGGACTAGAAGTTTTTTTTTGTAACAATTATAAACTTTAATATTCGATTGGTGGTGATGATACCTACCATATTAATTAATGCCTTTAAAAAAAAAGAGAGGTCGGAATTAGATAAAAATCGTGATGACCTTAAAGCTAGACCACATATAGCTATAAATTACTATGTCGTTAATGGTTTCAGACACGTCTGTAAGTCAAATTAGAACACGGTATATTTGTTATATTTTTAACCGACTTAGAAAAGGAGGTTCTATTTTCAATGGTTTTTTTATGTATTCCCACCAATTATACCTCTAAATGTGGAACGATTTTTAATTTTTATTTAAAGTGTATGTGTAAGTGTACTTCGGAGCTGTTCCCATATCATAATTAATATGTGAGTTATCGTCTATAATACATATTTTTCTTCTTTGTAACAAAGGAAAATGATACTCAATAAAAATATGTTAAATATAATATCATACCATAACTAAAAAAGCTGAAATAAAAAACATTATTGCAAAAAGAAGATTTTAGAGGAAAACGAGTCTCGTCAAAAACGCTGTCCTATAAGGTTTACACTTCTAATGAACCATGAAGTCAATGATTATTACAGACAATTGTTCCGGACGCAAACATGAAATTCACGAGGATGTAGTATGTATATACATTATGTGCTGTGAAAACTTCGTAAGAGGGTACTTCCACAGTCAATTTAATTCTTGTTCTAACGCATCTCCTTATTTGTAAAACTAGCTGGCGCCCGCGTCATCGCCCGCGTGATGATCGAAAAAAAAGTATCCTATGTGTGATTCCAGACTATAATGTACCTAATTTCATCTAGAACCGATCAGCCGTTTTGACGTAAAAGAGTAACAACCATCCAAAAATCCGTCGTTTCATCCTCACAAACGTTCGCATTTATAAAAATAGTAGGATTTATTTAGTTTCCGATATTTCCACATAGTTCCACAACGCATCTCCTGTTTCAGATAATGGATCATCTGGTTAACCTTCAACATCATAAAAACATAAAAGGTGTTCTAATATTACGTGACCAGCCAAGAATTTACGAACAGCTCATAGATCGTCCGACACAATGATGTACTGACGATCAGATAGGGATGACCTAACATCCGTAAAGGTAGGTAGGAGACGTAATTGAAAGAGGTATAAAATCCTCACTAATATTATAAAAGCGAAAGTGAGTTTGTTTGTTTGTTAAGTCTTCACGCCTAAATGGCCCAACCGAATTTGATGGATGAATTTTGGTAGAGAAATAGTTGAGACCCGGGTAACGGACATAAGATATTTAAAAAAAATGATAAGGGGGAGAAAGAGTAAGAAAAGGGCAGAAAAAGATTTTTTTTCGATCATCACGCGGGTTAAAGTTAACGTTAGCCCAAAGTAAATGCCACGCGGAAGAAGTCACGGGCGAAAGCTAGTTAAATATATTTATTTGCTGTTAGGAAAATAAACTCCTGTTGAGCAGTACCATAGACAATGTAGGACGATGACTGAAAAAGTTCAATTATGTAATCTCAAAACAATTTTAAGTCAGAAAATAAATCATAAGAATATATGAAACATATCAGACTGTATCTCTTGATTGTGTTGACTTTGAGACGCTGGAATTACTAATTAGTTCAACGGAAAGTAGACGAGAAAAGGATCACGAATGTCAAATAACAAAATGATCATATAATGTTTGTAGCGTGGAAACCGAAATTTAAAAATGAAATAGCGGTTATTCTCAGGCTCTTTATGTCGGTTTTAAATTACATACGAACAGTAACCGTATTTGTAAACAATAAACACATCCTAGGTCGAATGACCTATCCTAGCGCAAGGCTACCAAAATAAACGTTATTCTTACATAACTTCCTTTTATCAATTACTATGTAAATGCTATGTTAAACAAGTCATTCATGGATTTATTAAGGAAACAATATTAACGTGTTAAGGCCCCAACAGTCACGTAATTGAAGTGCGAAATGAAGTGACCCTACCGAACTTACGATATGCGAGGACAGGTTGAAACAAGGTCAGAAGGGCTACTATGACATCTTATAGCAATTCTTATTCCACTGAGTGAAAGAGATGGTGCTAGACACCCTGTATAGCTCTGTCTCTTTCCAACAGCGGAATAAGAATTGCTTTAAGAGGTCATAGTAGGGCTACAGTAGTGCTTACATAATATGGCTTGACACGATGTCACGACAATCTTTTCGTTTTATTTAACATTGACATTGAAAATCAATACGTAGGATGTTTCTCAAAGCTCCCTTTTTCGAAATGTCTGTTTGGTTTGATAAAAGAAGTTACATAATATATTAGATTAAGAGCCCAGAGCAATCTGACATAACTTAGTTTTACATAGATGAAACCTTACATTCTCAGTAGCGTCTCATGTGCTTTGAATACCTGCGTGCTTATGGAGCTCGCCGTGTGACACCTGGGCAGGTACCAGATAAGAAACTAACAATAAGCTAATAATATATAGCTTTTGTGGGTTTAAAATTAAATAATTTGAATCTCAACTGTAATTAATAGGTAATTACGAATAACCGGGATACCGAATATGCACAAAGAAGTCGTCATCAACAAACAGCCTTTCTCCACTAAGTTGAGGTCAACTAATGAAAAAACTAAACACCAATATTTTACTTGGAGCGACTGCTCAAAGACGCTATACCTATTACATAAAATGTGTTTATGAATTAAAACAAAACTACAAAAACATCCAATTAATTATTTTAAACAACACAAACCAGCTTTTAATAAATTAGATGCCTTAACTGTGTGGACGCAACAAAGCAACCCATAAAGTAGTAGAGACGTGAGTGTTTGAGCTTGTTAAACATTGCTCATTCGATCACTTTGGCATTTAAATCATCGAGTCGAGTATTCTTAACACTGGTTTGCGAGACGTAAGACTATATTCATGTTTATTTGATCATTGTACATCTTTAGAACAGAATCCGGTTCAACAGGATACACGAATGAAATAAAGGCTAAAACTTTAAAAGTATGTTGTTTGTTTAGAAACCCGCTTTTGCCGTGTGGATGTATATGCCGTGGGGACGTTATACTGGGAGAAAGAATCCTAGCCCTAATCCTAATCCAGGTCATGGTCAACCTTTGTGTCTCATCGAAATCCTTTTTGCGTTAAGTCGTGTAAAGATAACAGACAGTTTTTTTATTTTATAGTGTTAGTAAAAGATGGAACCTATGGGATCACTTTTTAGTCCGTCTGTCTGTCTGTCAAGAGTTCAAGACCCTTCATCTCGGGATCGCGTGGAGGTATCGAGAAATGCCCAATACCCAAATATATGGTCCCTTAGAGCTGTGAACATCAACCCTCTAAGTCGAGACAGGCAAAAGATATGGCCACTTATGTCGCAAGTTTGTACGGAACCGTCGGAAAGTGAGTCCGACTCGCACTTGACTGGTTTTTTACCATAGATAGGCTTGCATTTGGTCGCAACTCGCCCGATATGAAGCGATGATGCGACCTAGAGGGTTTTTATACAGTGTTACCTGTTACTGCCAAATTCAAGAAATGAGTACAGAAGTAAGGTATAGGTAGGATAGTACTTTAGTGTGAGCCCAACACCGAAACATTTTGCTCGAATAATTGACGGCTAATAATTGTATGGATGTTTGTTACTCAATGGCGGAACGGATCTAGATGAAATCTAGTAACATACTATGTTATTCCTCTCGGAAGTACGATACCGTGGGCAATTGCCGAACTCCGCTCGGGCGGAGCCCCGAGATTAACCTAGTTTTGTGATGTTATTTTTCCATAAGAGCAGGCAAACTACAGGACTACAAATAGGATATTATCGAATAAAATACGTTTTGAATTATGAGATATATGTACTGGCAGCTCTTCTTTTCATAGCTGAACCTGTATTTTTGTTTGCTGATTGTGGTCCTACAGTTTAATAGATTTTTTAAGAGGTTTAATTCCGTAATATATTGTTTTCATATACATGCGTCGCGTAAATCGGCATAGGTTGTTTCCGAAATATTCTACAATCATCTTCATATTAATCTATTATACTCCAAAACCTTCCCGTATAATCACCATCAAATACTCCATCTATTTGTGAAAACCGTATGAAAATACAGACGGCTGGGTGGATTTCGTTGCATAATGTTTTGATATACGTAATAGGTCATCAATAACGCAAATGTAGAGTTAGAGTCCGTACTCCGCTGAGCCAAAATTAATAAACATTTAAATTAACAAATAATATAAAATCTTGTGTATCATACGATTTAATGAGGAGTTGTCAGACTGTAACACAGAGACTCCACTGGACAGTCTGTTAGTGGTAAGCGTTATATTATCATTAATAATGGCTACATATGACCCGCTTGTGGCGCAACGCAGTTATAACGCTGTGGCGCAAGCGCAGCCGAGGCGGTGACGGCGATGTTAAGTAGACAAACCAACTTACACAAATACTACTGTTGCATTTTGTATTCTATTCTCGTATAAAAAAAAACATATTTTCAAGGCCTGAAAAATGAAGTCGTGTTCTAGTCACATCAATTAAACGCCATAGCAGTTTTGTACTAATGAACACAAGGTATCAATAAAATTATATCAAAATTAAATTCGAATGCTTTTAACATTGAAAATTTGAATGAAAATACAAATGACTTAGTATTATTATTTGGAATCTAAAATCAAATAAATCTTGATAATTTAACAGTAAAAGTTTGCGATAATCGCACACGCAAGTTGTTAGGGTCAGACACGACTTGTGTGTAAATATTGCAAGAGTTATCGCCGTGTGATCTCGCAGCCTGCCATTGTTCGCCCACATGATCATACGCCCCGCCAATTAAACATCAATACTTCGAAGTATTGTTTTGGTGACTGGCGAAAATTACGTGATCGTAGGAAATATTACTTAATACTTACTTATGTCTATTATAAATGTCATTTTAAATATCGGCAGTGTCACTTTGACCGTGGGATCGATGAACGAACCCTTTTAAATCATCTAATTATTGCCTGAGCGGAGTCGAAAGGTTCCACGTTTCCATGTTCCTTCTTTTGCCCTTTGAGTTCTGGGGCCGTGGTATCCTGCCAGTCAGTGGCCCTGACGGGCCTCAGATTTACTGGCATCAATTAAGGAACCTTGGATAAATAATTTCAATCAGAATTGTGACGCCTTGGTTGATTTCTAGTTAAGCTTGCTTTCGAACCTTCTCTGAGAATTTTTACAATGCATTACTGAATATTGTTATTATAATCTCCACCATTGAAGCTAAACTGCAGACCAATACTTCATTTACTGTATATTTTTCAGGTTACCTAAAAGTTATAGGCACCTTAGGGTAGGGTTTTTATCTGGTTAAAAATACAGAGTTTTATACTTGTCTATCATGATAAAAACCAGTTTACAACCTTATATTTAACCATTTTTATAAAAGTACGGGCGCGGTTCCAAACAAAAACAAGATGGGAATAATTTATGACCCACTGGTCCGTGGGAGTCTGGAATATTCGTTGTTTATCGTGGAGGATTAAATGCATTTAATTTTACTGTCATTTAGTTTTTAGCCTCGGCAATAAAGAGACTTATTTCAAGCGATTAAGTTGAATGGACGTGTTGATGGATGTATAGCATATTAGTGTTGTGCACACACATGAATGCCTTCGCATCGACCTCAGACCACGCACAGAATGTCAGGGCGATTTGCTCAAACGGCTACAATCTAAGTAATCGGAGCTCTCTTCATGGCAATCAGCAAATTCTAATCAATTACACACATCTTATTGCAGATGAATTATGCAAACCAAACAAAAATGCTAGAACTCAAGTTTTTGTCTCTTTGGAACAGGAATTGAAAAATCGTTTGATGTAGACATTCATGAAACAATTTAAAGTTAAACCAGTTAAATTTCTTTCTTTACTTTACAAGTAGGTCAAACAAATTATAGTAGACAAAAAGCATTCATGTCAATGATATCGAAAATTTTATATCATTGACATGAATGCTATTCATTTGTAATCAACCACTAATCAAGCTTAACCACTCAATCAAAAAATGTGTAACTGCTCAGGCATGAAAATTGAAACAGATAATTGGGAACTTCATTTAGCCCACGTTCGCACGGATGCATTTGGAATACTGACAAGTTATATTTAAGGTGTGTGTATAAAAACACACCAGTATAATGTTTGTAAACAAATGAATTTTGTAAAATATACCTACCTAAACGTGCTACCGGAAGATTCTCATCATCATTTCAAACAGTTTATTCAAAATAATTGCGCCAAAGCAGGTATGGAAGGTACCTACCAACTCTGATATTATGTTGATCACACAATAACAAGTCATAAATGAAATCGTTGATTTTTTTAAGTAAAGTATTTCCTACAATTTCGAGACAGAAAAACGTACCTTTACCTTTATAATTACTGTTATTGAAACGCAAACTTTCATCGTTCCTCCGCAGCAAACGCATGCTAATGAATTACGCAACTGCCCGATTTATACTGGGTGCGTTGGCCAAAGACGTGCGCTATGGTTACGACCTCGTTCGTAGTCGTACTACAGTACCACTGCTATGACTGCATATTCATGTGTAACTATGTCAGAACATACATATAGGTATGAATGAAAGCACAATAAGAGCTGAGGCATAGAGTCAACCGACTAAATTGGGATGACAAGGCTGCTCTAAGCACGTTGCCATAGTCAAAAACTCAATACGTAAGACTCACATAATTGCCTTCCAAACGATCTCATTCATTTAATTTTTGTTTTAAATATTATCTTTTAAATCTGATGCAGTAGGTACACGAGTCGATAGGATAAACATGTAATAATTGTTATTCTTGTCCTGAAACATATAGCAGTTTACCATTCAGAGTCAACAGCAAAAATTTGTATTTAATAATTACGAACGTCTTCTATTACCAATGAAAAACTATAAATAATGCGTTATGCAGTTTATTTCGGAATGTGTCTAATTGTAATGTTCAATAAATCATGTGAACGTCTATCGATTAGTAAGCAGACAATTGTTATGAAGTAACAATTAATATTTCATAGCTGCTGCACGAGCACTCATTACGTATTGAGGTAAGCAGACTGAGTAAGCGTACCTACACTTGGCACAACGCCGCGGTGCTGCAATTCGAGGACTTTGCAGGATACCTATGCTCTACTCATATGCCAAATACTTTTGTAATTTTGACTTAAAGATAGGTACACTATCTATACTATTTTCGCTGCACCATGATGCGCATGATATTGGTAAAATGTACAGACGACGGCACATCAACCTACACAAAACCCTGATCTCTCTACAACGGTGTGCAATTCAGAGAGATCAGGTTATAATTGTTTAGTATAGGTTGACCTGCCGTTGTTTGTACCATTCCTCTTCCATCTGAAGCGTTACCTCGATTTCTGATCATTACTGAAAGCCTTTAAAGTTTTACCCTCAATATCATAGCCGTATAGGACTACCCACGGACATGTTTAGTGATGGGATATATTCATATGAAGCACTAAACATATATTTTGTTATCTATGTCATCCGCACCATGATACAGTGAAAATAGTTTAGATTATCAAATCTTTGTTTTTTTTTTTAAATTCATTTGCGAATTGCATAATTACCAGTGGCATTTGTGAAGGAAAATATCAAGAGGAAACCAAACATGCCGATTGCCGAGAGATATTTCTCGACGGCATGTTAAGTCAAGTGGAGGCCCCATCGGGCGGCATAAAAACTAACACCAAAATTCTTAAAATGTAACATTTTACGAATGGTAATTTATTAACCAATTATTGATTCTGCTTAAGCGGCCATTTTAGAACCCCAGGTTTGAGGTTAGACACTATGGATTATTGGGCATATTTATAGGGGACAAACATTGGCTAAGGCTACTAACTAACTACGTTAATTCATTTCTGGTTTGCAAATTGAGTAGCTAAAGTTAAGAGCATAGCAGAGGGACCTGCCAGGGCCACAGCCTGCCGGGGTTGTGGGTTTTTTGGAAAGAGATATGGCGGCTCCGGAACACAAAGGGCAATAGAAGTAACATGGGTGGGTTGTATGTACTTTCCATACGAAAAAAAAAAGAAATTTTCAAACTGTACTTAGGTAAGTACAAAAATTTGAAATCCTGAATTGCATTGAAGAAATTGACATAAGCAGTGTTTACCTAGTTCTTGAGATGAAATCAGAAACTGATAAATTGTAGATAGGTATTTGTAATACTTATTTAAGTATCAAATGTTGCGCTGTGTCTATAATCGTTTACAGCTTACTTTCAGAAAGACAATTTGAAGGTCACAGTTGTAAATACCCCGTGTGTAATGCCTGTAATCAATTACGTTTAGCAATTATATAAAAAATGTATGAATGGGTTTGTATCCAACAATCTACATCTGCAGACTTCCATTGTATAACGGCTTGTAGGTAGGTCAATGTGGTGTGACCTCAATTAGTGCTTTTAACATCTTAATGCTTGATTAAAAAAGAAGGAAACATTTTTGAAAAAAATACTAGTAATAAATCAGCTTCAGTCTTTTGTTTCAATGTGACTAGGCAGGTACTTTATGAGTTGAAATCGCAGGTTGTTACAAAATATAAAAGAAAGACTCTTCGAAGTGGGGATGTATCACAGAACATATAACGAAACGTATGGATAGCCAAATTCGAGGCTATGACAAATAGCGAAAAAGTATCAACGGAGTCTAGGAATACTTTTATGAAAACTAAAACTTAATCATTTCATTTTTGAATAATCAGTCTTCTGCTAGGAATCCAACACATCAATTTAAAAAAAGAGCCAACTGTATAAAACAATGTTAGCAGACAGTGTTAGTGACATTGTCACTGTACTGAAAAACAAGGATCAAATTCTGACAAGTCTCTTTGTGCACACAAAGAGATTTATTTTTTGAAATGTCTGGCACAAAACATTCAAATTAACATTAAATATGTTACTAATATATGTTTTGGGTATAGACTTTTATAATGCTGCTAACGTACATAAGGTTAGCAGCATTATCAAAATACGTAAAATAAAAAGCGGACATTTTCATATAAAAAAAATTAAAGCGTAGCAAGAGAAGGCGGATGCTTGGCTTCAAAACAATACATTAACTAGGTACTCTTTAATTATCTTCGGAACCACCGGTTGCTTCAGGCAAAAAAAAATATTATGTGAAACAATAATTTTAGAAAAAGATTGTGACGCTGTTGATTAACATAAAAGATGGCCACTTTAGCTCTGGTTTTGGGCATGTGCCAAAACATAAAAAAATCAAGTCTTTAGTCTCTGTTTCGTGATAGCTTAATACTTGAACTTTTAAAATTAGATAAAATAACATTATCTTTTATCTACTAACAATTAAGAAATTTCAAGATCCGCGAACATGTCAATAAACTTTACAAATGTCGAGGCCGAAATTCCGTCTACCAATTTAGGTACTTACCTACTTTGATATTAAATAAATAGCGATCGGTTTTTTTTATTGGCATGGGGCAGGTTAACCCGTGAGGTCATTAGATACTCAACCGGATTATCCTGACGGTGCCCTGGAATTTAAGCCCTCCTGCCAAGAGGATTGGCTAAATGATCAAAGTGAAGTTTATCAATGGTTAGTGCACGCAATCGAATTACATGGTTCATCATTTCAAATATTTTTATAATTCCGCTCAATTTACAAAACCATGAGATTGTTCCACAGTAGGTCTCACAGTCGAGACAACTGTCGTGTAATCTGAAATTTTAAATTCATGGGCCTTGTTGGTTTAATAGCCGCGTACCCACCTAGCGCACAGGCTCGCGCGGCAGCCTCGCGAGCCAAATGCCTCGGCTGGTGTGGACGTGCCTGGGCCTGCCTCGGGCGCGCGTTTGCTCGACCGAGCACGGCTCGGCCCCGAGCCATCTGTTGTCGGTAAACTTGACGCGCTCAAAGGTGCCTCAGCGAGCGCTGTGCGTTAGGTGGGGACGGTTATGTTTTGGCTCGCGCGCGAAGCTACTTCAAATTTGTCTCTTGCCGTGTTTGTCTTGTGTAATTTTTATATCATGGGCAGTCAGGAGGAGTCCATTCGCTTATTCCAGAAGCGTCTAGGTTTTTTCTTGATACGTGACTGTTTTCGTTTCTTTAAACAATAAGCAGCTAGGAAAATAGCTGCAGCTGAAAATACACGACTGTCCATTACGAATACTCTCGGACTTATGATGGCTCAGCCTGCCTCGCGAGGCGGCCTCGTGTAAATTGAACAAAACTACTGAGGCTGCCGAGGGAGCCATCGGTCGCGATCCGGACACCGAGGCTGCCGCGCGAGCCTGTGCGCTAGGTGGGTACGCGGCTAATGTTATTCTTGTTATTTGTGTGGTGTACATAATAAAGAATATTCTATCTATCTATTTTGTCAAGTGTCAACCCTCCGGCACTGCCAGCCAATAACAACTTTGGGGCGAAAACGCTAGCATTATTATTTATTCCTATAATTATATCTATAAATTAAGATTATACTTATACTTAATAAAGATTATATTTATACTACCGAGGCGGAAACTTCAGGGTGCGACCTCAATTCGCACTTATCTTGTTTTTAAATAAAAAATAATTGGAGCCCGTTATTCAAAAGTTATAGAAGCCTCATTCCTCCATGGCACATAAAAGAAATACTCATCCCGAGATAGTCGTCACAACTATCTCGGGATAAGTATTTACTTATCTATATATTTAAGTATTTATTTTCGTATCACAGCTTTGACACAAAAATAATATCGACTAGGAATGCACACCGTACGTAATAAAAGATAATTTAATTTGACACAAAATAATTGCGTAATTTTAAGTTAATTTGAGTCCTACATGTAAATACCAAAGTAAAGATAATAACAACGATTAATCATAAAATAATGTTACCATAATTGGCTCGAAATATTTGCGCTGAACATCACTAGTCTGTAAGTAAGCTGATGATTTGTGGTAATTTAGGGTTTTCTTTTATGACACCAACCGCAAAAACGTTGATGACGCTTCGTAAATTATGAATAAACGTGTAATTTTGTCAACTTATCTTGATCGCTGGTAATGATCCTTTCCTACCAAGCTATACCAGAGCTAGGTACAATGACTGACCAATGACCTCCAGACCTACGACGTTTTACAAAATCTGAATCTTTTTCTGTGAAAGTACCTCACTATCACTTTATTTGCATAATAAGTAAAGTCGCTCATAGTGACTTCGGCAGTTGGCAGGTAACAAAACTGTGGTAAATAGCTGCAAAATTCCGCTAAACTATAATAGAGCGTGTGGTTTTTGTATTAAAAAGGGTCAGTATTATGATTCTCTTCTTCTATTACCAGACACTATGTGTAGTGAAAAACCCGCCAAACACCTTTAAAGTATGCTGAATTGTGAGTGAACTTGTTGTTGATGTAACAACTACTCGTATATTGATATATTTAACGCTTGTTGTGCTAAAGGCTTTTTAAAACTGAAGCATTTAAACCTAAATTAAAAACTAAAACTTTCGCATTATCGGCTGTAATACACATTACCTTCCTAAACTACTGATGAGCTTATTATAAATCACCAATAGTGACGCTTATGGAGACATCAATCTAAATCACGAATCTACGCCAGCTTGATTTGATCGGATCATAGTGTAATAGTTTTAGCCGTGTCGTAGGAATTAACAGTGATCGAGGGATCTTACAGCTACACGATACGGACTTTGGCCAGTTCATATGGATCTGAAGGTAGAACTGCCTCAAGTATAAAGACAAGCAGAGGAAATACTTTACGAACCACTTACCAGGTATAGCCATTCCCAGTTCAAGGTACTCCTTTACGGAGGGGCTGAGGAATGCCGGTGGAGCGGGAACGGTGCCAGGCTCAGGATCTGGTGCATCCAGAGCCTGTGCAGGTTCACGAGACACCGCGGCGCTGTCAGCGCGGACTCGCTTAACACGTCCGCCATCTTCAGACCCATCTGAAAAAATATTAAGGACCGAAGAACAATGTGTCAATAATAGAAACTTCGTGATACTGTTATAGGTTATCGGATGACAACGTTAACGGACTTCTGGCCGGTAGATGTTAGTTGTCACCACTGCCTATGATGGGCAAAAGAAATATTTAATATTCTATCATCCCAGAGGCAAAGCAATATAGGTTCAAAACACAACAAGTACACGCAAGCAGCTTAAACTTCTTAGCTCCTAGTATAATACTCAACTAACTACTGAGCGTTTTCGAGGTTCTAAGATCAACCTCCGGTTCGAGAACACAAACGGAGTAGCCCGGTACCTTTTGGGGAATAAGATGTAGTTAAACGTGATATTGAATAAAACCACTGAACGCAGAAGACTGCAAAGTAGACTGCAAGAGGGAAGCTTTTGAGATACTGAAGTAAAATATTAGATAAGTAATAACCATCTTTAATTATTATATATATTGGGATAAGTATATTAATAAGAGAGATACTTGAGAAAAGAATCAATAGCAATAGTAAGTCGTAAGCTAGACAGACCTACATGAGCTATCTCCTCGAAGAATTTTGAAAAATAAAACAAAAGGTACTTGCTGAAAAAAGGCAGACAGAATAACTTATTATATGCAAGATGAGACGAATTTTATTTGGAAAATAAAAAATAAGACAAAGCTCACTAAGAATTGGTCTTTTGCTGGAACACTGAGGTATCGAAGTCTACAGTTCTACAGACTAAGTACCATATAAATATAACATTGTATTCACACACAATTTTGAAGTTAAACTGCAATTTATGAAGAGAAATGAAATAAATAGCTGTAATTGCTTACCGGTTATCACAAGTAACGACAGCAGTGCCGAAGAAAATAAACCGAAAACCTTCCTTCCATACATCTTGAATATTAAAACAATCGCTTTACCTATATAAATTCAATCACCAAAACATATGTAAACGCATGTTTAACTCAACTCTGTCACAATCGTAAAGGCTTCAGTTGGCATTGAAGTAGATAGAAGGTCTCAGAAAAGGATTGACGAATTTCGTAATCAAACTTATGGGTTTAGGCAGTTGATTAATAACTGCGCCGGACGCGAGTTTTGTATTGGTACGGGTTTATTTTTCTTGCATAGCGGCACGATTCGACGTGCGCTTTCGAAGGCAGCCGAGCGCGCAATGCTCATCATGCAACGCGCATAACATAAAGATTCTATTTCAAGACCCAAGCTGACCTCTAAACTTCCTCGACAGCTGTATCACGACACCATGGGAATATTGTACGAAAGATCTGTCCTTGCGAACATTATATTTTATACATGTATGGGCATAACAAGTAAAGAAACCTAATTCTATTTATCTTCATAATTTATTATATTTATAACCTAGCCGTTTTCAATCGTCATGGACTGAATTTCCCTAATCGAGAGCTTCAATTCTCGAAATGTTGGGAAATGGGAACTTGGTATTATAATTAAATGGCAGACAAGATAAGTAGCTATGCCAGCGCGTTAGTGTTTTCCCCGGAAGCTTCAAAAGATGTCAAGCAGAGCAGTGGGGCTTGCCGGGATTGCGGGTTGTTCGATAAAGATACCACAGCTCCGGAACATAAAGGAACATGGGTGGGTTTGAGTTAATACAAGTCTGACACTCCCCTCCCTCACTCCCTCCCCAGAACGGAGGAACGTATTTGATGATTGAAGATAAACAGCAAGAAAAAAGACAGGATAAGTATGTTCTTATGTACCTAATAAGAGCTCCCTGGTACTTAAGGAATACTCGACTACATGTCGATCTCAAAATACCGACCATAGCCCAAACGATGAAACGCCTCACGAAGCGTTTCATCGATAACGCTGAAAAGCACCCCAACAGTCTTATAGCAGGGACAGCCCACTATTATAGGGAAAACTCGCCGACCAAGGCATACCCTCATCTCATCACTCCCGATGATCCCATCACAAGCCTGCAAGAAAGCAGTAGGGAAACCAGCACTAATAGAAAATACAGACACAGACCGCGATCCGTCTTCCGACCTCGCCGCCGAGGCCCGTCGCGAAACCCCCAGTAATGAAACCGTCCCTTGGTCTACAAACCAGCCCGCGATGCTGAGCAGTAAATCTAAAAGTCCCTAATTAATCAACCCAGCCACCCTTGTTGCCCTCCCTCAGTGACGCCGTAAGTCGAGGTCCGTACCCCACAGGGGGTGCCCTTAGCGTGCGAGCACTAGTAGGTATAACAGTAGTTATTGTAACCCTGGCTGGGGGCCTTAAATTATTGAGGTCTCACAGGAAAGTCCGGTTAAGCAGTCTAACAACTCAAGAGAGTTGAACTGCGAGTGGCCCAACCTAAAAAAAAAAACCCTCTTCCCGATGAAAAAAAAAGATAATAAACATTGTAAATATCAGTTTAACAACTTATATAAAAATATTCCTATACCTACCCACATTTATGAACTCGCAGTTCAACTCTCTTGGAGTTGAACTGCGAGTGGCCCAACCTAAAAAAAAAAACCCTCTTCCCGATGAAAAAAAAAGATAATAAACATTGTAAATATCAGTTTAACAACTTATATAAAAATATTCCTATACCTACCCACATTTATGAATCGAAGAGTGGTATGTAACCTTAACGTGTCGACCACTCTATGCCACTTTTATTGGCTACCTAGACCTAAGATAATAGGTATGCAACTTACGGATTTGGCACCTTCAATACAATAGCGTAGGTCACCCATGTCACCAGGTGAACGGTGGTTCAGTGAGTAAATTTGGGTTCAGTTACTATCACATAATGTTGATGAAATCAATGTATACATTGTGTAAACAAACCCCTCACGAAACCGTCAACAAAGCATTCCGTACATCAAACTAAGTAGTAAAAAATACTGCTGGGTAAAGACTTAATTGTTGAGGTAACAAAATTCACGTTTTACGGCAGAGACCACGTAACGCACTCAAAACATTGTATTAATGGATACCTACATTAAAACTTACGGGGGTCGGGGAGCGATTTAAACTTAACTTGGATTAAAAAAAAAGAACTTGTGAATAAGGTGGAACTTTGACCCCCAATATAGCCGTAGTGGGTGTCCAGATATGATCACGCTTATAGAAATCAGAAAGGTTTTTATGTTTCTAGCTAGGGCTAGTTACAAAATATGGATAAATAAAATAAAGAAGTAAATAGGTATATACCTACTACTCATAAAGAGAATCAGATAATCAGATCAGGAAAAGATTGGGCATCAGCAGCGAGCATCACATTGCCTTTACCACTGTGAATAGATATAATGGAAATGAAAATCATAACCGCCTGCACCAAATGGTTCTGTCACAAAACTAAGTATTTAGAGCTGAACAAAACATGTGATGTGTTTTTTTTTTAATTATTTATACTTATTATGTTTTTATTTCTACAGATTTAATTACATAATTTAAAGTCTCTAATTAGGTACTTAAAAAAACCGTAGACCTATTGAATAGTGGGTCAATTCTGCTCTATTAAAAACACATGTTTTTCAGTTTTCCATAAATGAAAGTAGTAAAAATTTTAATATTCTGAAAGCTTTTTATATAAACACTAGCTGTTCCCCGCGGTTTCACCCACGCTGCTCAGCACCTGTTGGTCGTAGCGTGATGTTATATAGCCTATAGTCTTCCTCAAGAAATGGACTATCCAAAACTAAAAGAATTTTCCAATTCCAACCAGTAGTCCCTGAGATTAGCGCGTTCAAACAAACAAACAAACTCTTCAGTTTTATAATATTAGTATAGATATAGAATATATAGAATAGATAAGTAAATAAGTAATAAGTAAATATAAGTAAATAAGTAATAAGTATATATAAGTATAGATTACAACAATAAGTGAAACTGCTGAACAAGGCAGCCATTAGGAGGGTATAGTAATGTGTACAGTAAAAATAGAGGATGTTTGATACCATTCGTTATCTTTGGGAACGCAGGCTGTTATTTAAGTTCATTCGCCTTTTTAAATTACATTCACAAATCCACTTTTCACCAAGCCTAAATGTTGAATATAGCTCACTGGCAAAAGAAAATAACGTAATAGTAATTCTTCAACACGGAAACAAAGCAACAACTCTACCTTCTAGTGGTTTGACTTTCGCGGGCTATTATTGCAAATCCATGGATCGCAGGAGCGAATCGCCGAACAAAAATTGTCTGCCACCTTTACAGCGGTTGAGGTAAACACATGAGCTTAATGTTGGCAATTAAAATAAATTAAAGTGTTGGTTCGCGAGCACGCAGATGAAACCTAGTATTTCACTAGAAATGGAAAAAAGCGCGGGAATTGTCGAATGTACCGGTCGTGATAACTATTTTATAAGTTTTGTATATACAGGCTGGCAAGTTGATAGGCGTCCAAAGAAAAAAAATTAGATCAGATGCCTTATGCTAAGGGGTACCTGAATTACCCCCATGTATGTTCCGCGATTTTTTGTAGTTTAGGAGCTAGAATTTTTTTAAGTACTATTTTCAAAAATTTCACCTAACTTTGGTTTTATTTTTTTATTCTTTATTCCTATTATTTTTAGACATTCTTTTTTGTGGAATCTATTAGCGATAGCAATACCTACCATGCAAAAAAAAAACCGTTTGCCTAGGCGTTGTAGAACTTACCACAAAAATAGTACAAACTTCAAAATTACTATTGGAGTTCGGTAATCAAAAATGTTCAGAACTTAAAAAAACTAAGTTAGGGGTGCCAGAGGTTTCTAAATGAACTTAAAAACTTCTATGGACCTTCAACAGACAAAATCGTTAAAAAAATATAGAGCTTGATAGGGGTTTATTTCCTGTAATTAGCTTTGATAGCAATAAAGGTATTTTTACAGTTATTGTTTTAATTTGTGATTTCGTTATTTTTGCCACTGTTATGATAAAAAAATGCGGTAGATAGTTTACAAATTTTATTAAAACATCTTAAAAAAGGTTTCCAAAATGCCACCATAACACAAAAAATGCACAATCTACGTCTACGGAGGAAACTAAAAGGAGGACTTAAGGACAATGGACCGCCTGATCCGGGGGGTCCCCAGTTCCCTCGATAGGGCGTAATATTGACATTCAGTCAAGCATGAATACAGATTCGTCCACACCGAGATCGGAGCAGAATAGGTATAGAGCTCCACGCAAATTATGCTAGCAATACAATAAAAGAAGGAAACACCATCGAATGAAATAAAAAGAAAATTAATTATTAATCATTCAAATGGTTTAAATATATTTTTTATACTAGCAACATTGAATTATTTTGAATTTTGTTTAAAAAAAAGCTTGTATGTTGCCGTTGTCTATGGCGATTGGCGCTGTCATCTTCAGTGCTGCCCATCGCGGGGAAAATCCCCGATTTGCGGGGAATTGACGGTTAAGGCGGGGAGAGCCCGGGGAATGACATAAATCGAGGAATTCTGAGGAATACAGACCAATTCAGCTAAAACTATATTATGTCGGGTATTTAATACTCTACAACAAAAAAAATCCTGCTCAACTGTCATTTGAACACGATGTCGTATTTTTGAAGGCATCCATTTCTACATAATTAAATAAGAATACTGCTAAATATGGCAAAAATAATATACTACTATCCCAAATAAAGTAAGGGCCACTAAAGATTATAACGTTTTTTGTACCTGCATTATAATACTCTTAAAAATAAGCAGTGGCCCTTACTTTATTTTGAAAAGTATTGATGTAGTCTGTAATAATTATGTATTTTTTATATGGTATAATTTATTAAAGATTTTAACACTGCTTTATTCAAAACTTGTTTACTACTAAACAAATTTTAATAAAACAGTGTTTTTATTCCAAAAATATAATATTTGGGACTATGTGAGGAATTAATCAAAAATAAGCGGGGAATTTCGGGGAATTGACACCACTGACACGGGTAATCAAGATTTTTTTATTGGCAGCACTGGTCATCTTATTATTTTCCTGCGGCGAAGTAGATCCCAGATCCGGCCGTTCTTGAAGTTTTGAAAAACTGTTAAAGATTTATACGGAAAAGAATTCTGCTAATATCAACCAGCTGTATCATTTTAAATAAACTATGATACGCTGATATTTATAGTGGAGGAAATAACAAATAAACGTCTTCAAAGAAAGAATCACAATGGACGACGACTTGAAAACTAGTTGTCCAAGTTGCAGTCAACTTTATTATATACAATGTAAGTGATGAACTATTATTTTGTACTAAAATACAAACAACATTAAAACTCTAGTAGTGTTAGAACTGTTAATTGACGCACATCCATATAAATGTTGTTACCTACTTCTTGCTTACCTACCCGGCACTTTTCTCCAACATCGTTATTAAATTGTGTTCTTGTTTTTATAAAAAAGAAAATACCTTCTCAGGTTAAAAATTAGAAAACCATCACAATGATTGGTTTTCAAGTGTTGAAAATAATCTTCAAACTCGTTTTGTTTATTTTGCATTTGCATACCATGTTCAACTAATTTTATGGCAGGAATAAGATTTCATGCAGTCTATAAAGGAACATGCCCGCCCCTAAGATGACCCATGGACCCTAATTTCAAATAGAGATCTCTCAAATTGACTTTTACATTGCTGTTTGTTTTAAAATTTTCAAATTAGACAAAAAACAGACTCGTGGAGTGAACAACATGTTGCTAGAAAATGAAAATGGTTTATTTGGATAAAATAAGGGGCTACAGATCATAGAAAACAATACATAGTACTTCTTTTTCCTCTTACTAATTTCAACATTCAAATTTTGAATATGCAGTGATTCTTATGTATTGGATGACAATTATGTTAATTACAAAGATGTGAGAAAATTACAATAAATAAGATAACAATGTCAAACTAAAAATGATCACTAAGATAAATATGCTTCTAAAATAAGCAATTGCCATATTTTATTTCTGCATCTGCAAAGTTTATCTGATAGATAAAAGAGAACCATTAACATCAAGTCCGCCTCTGTACATTATGTGCTTGAATTGAAGTATTAAATAATTAAAAATCTCAAAATTAATAAATTAGAGGAATGTCTGTATTTAATAAAATTATATTATTCTTATCTTTGCAATATTCCTAGTAATATTTATTTAGAAAATATTGTCAAATAATAATATAAATATCTTGGGACAACTCCACACGGCTATCTGATCCCAAGCTAAGCAGAGCTTCTGTTATGGTAACCAGACAACTGATATACATACTTATATAATTTATAAATACATACATATTATAGATAAATCACACCCAGACACAGAACAAACAATCATGCTCATCACACAAAGTTTGTCCTGGGTGGGAATCTAACCCACAACCTCCGGCTCAGCAGTCAGGGCCACTAACCACTAGACCAAGAGGCCCATCAAATTGTGACACAAGTATTTTGAAATTAAATAAAAATGTTGATTTTCGAAACAAAATAGATTAGTTAAAGTTGTAGAAATAAGAAGCTGTTTGTTTATTTGTCACTGGTGAAAGCAGTCATGTTAATGTGTCAAAGCAAATGCTGTCATATTATAATAACATGTAAATCTTTTTTTTCCGTTTCTTAGTCAACTCATCCAAGGTGAAGGGGAACTTACCATTATTTCTACCATGTGGCCATACAATGTGTGAAAATTGCATTGTCAATATTATGAAATGTTTGGAGCCAATAGATTGCAAGGTTTGCCTCCGTGATGCAGATGTCAAGTTCAAAGATCCAAATGAGTTCATTCAAAATAAAATAAAGTTATACGAAAAGTTTCCTGTGAATGTTCAGATGGTTGGTGAACTAACTATGAATCTGATGAAGGTAAAATCTATTATTACACCTACATATTTCCCATTATGACTAAGTCTCATGTAATGAAATAGACATTTAGATACAACTTTACTACTTAACTTTACTTACAAAACCAAACTGGCTGCTCCAGAAAAAGCCATAATGTAAAATTCCAATAATGTTTTTTTTTATTATTTGTAGACTCCAGATGCATCAAAAATGAAAGCTGAAGAGAATACTTTCATTGATCTTAAAACTCTAATAAAAAGCGATGCCGCTCAAGGTAAATTAGAAATGTATTGATAAAAGCCTACATATTTTATTATTAACTACTTTCCATTTTTATTGAAATTAAAAATTCAAAAAAGATAAAAATAAAATAAAAATCAAAAAATTCAATTGAAAATATAATATTGATATTCTTTATTTTATTGTCAAGTGTGAGTTCACACTTGACAATAACGTCTTTAAAAAATTGTGAAGTACCTATTGACCAATCTTTTACTGTATAAAAAGAGAAAAAACTAAGCATAAGCAGTGGATCAAATTTTAAATGATTTTCTGAACATTTATAATCTCATGGAGTAAGTAACATTGACCAAATTTCATAAACTCAATATTGTATAACAATCACTTTATTTTAAGGGAGGAAACTCTGCCCCTAAAGACAACCCACGGATCTTAAATATAGTCCGCTAAAGTGGGTCAAAAGTACATCTTACATTTGTTTATTTAATCTGTATTGTGTATTTTATATTACTGAGAAAATCTTATTAAATCATAAGTAAATAAATTTTCTCAGTTCAACTTTTCTTTTTGACAGGCAATTGTTTGGAATGTAATGCAACTACATCTAAAATGTGTAAAGAGTGTGTTACCATTTTGTGTGATGCCTGCTTCAACAAAACCCATAAGAATTTTGTTATATTCAAGAACCATGTGCTGCAGAGTATAGGTATGTTTACAGTTCAAAATGAAATAGAACACTGACTAAGCTGTACAGTGAGCAATCGATAAATCGACGACTGCCTGTCAAGTAATTAGTAAATTACATAATAGTGCCTGTAATCTCTTAAAGGGTCCTGGGTCAGGAAGAGGTGTACCTAATAGTACACCCACATTTCACCATTTATGTTTAAATCCCATGTAATAAGGGGCGAGCCTGTTGCCATCAACCATACCTAGATCCAGACACCGTGTCTATTACTGATTTCTGGTAATTCACTTGTGATCACTAGACTAACAAGGCAGTTGATGGTAACTAAATAACGTCATTTAATAAACCTGTGTTAGCTCTTATAATATGATATATAAAGTGGAAATGACAAACAACAATAAATGAAAATAAGATGATAGAAATATTGTGGAGGTGCAGTCAATTTGGTACACCTAATTTGGTTCAAAATCTTGTGAGCCAGAAACTCTGTTGGCCAGTTTTTAAAGTCCTGTCCGAAAACCCTCAAAGGATCAATTGTCTGTCACAGATGATTTGCTCATAATCTACTGCACCAGTTCATTTGAAATTTATAATATATTTATGGGGTACCTATTTAAAATAGATTTATTCTTCCCAAGTTGTTTCGAAGCTTTTTAAAAACTAATATAATTATTTTTAGAATCTAATATACGACCCAGCACTTGCAAGTTGCATATTGGAAAACCCCTTGATTACTTTTGCAATGATTGTAAAAAGTCGGTTTGCACTGACTGCATGATGCTTGGTGGTGAAAAGTCTTGCAAAAACCATGACGTAGTAGCTTTACAGGAGGTTGTAAGTATTTTGCACACATTATGTTCAAAAAGTTGTGACTTGAGTTCCACTTTTTTCTTAAGAAAGCTTTAAGTATTAAATTGTAAACAATTTTTTTTTCAGAACGAAACCTTTTTGGAGAATTTGACTGATATATCTCCACAAGTAGATGAAACCCTGAGAAGACTCACGAAAACAGCTGTTGTATGTTTTCTCATCACTTTTACAAATCATTTATGGATTTCGTTAATCATTTCTTCTTATGCAAGTTACATGTTTTCTAGGACATTGGATATTTGCTCTACAACTACGAAAGTGACACTGGATCCGTTAAAGACCTATCTAAAATAATCGCTAGTGTTGAACAGCACTTCTCGAAGCTATTTTCTATTATCCAAAAACATAAGGACGAAATCATAAACATAATTTTGTATTTAAAGTTCTCTGAAAAAAACTCGCTACAAAAAGCTAGATCTGAAATTGCAAATTCTATCAAGAAAGCTAAAAATGTCTTGAACATGATAACAATAGCTACAGAAACCAAGAACATCACACAGGTTAGTAATTCCATTTACTTTTGTAATGACTGTGGTTCTTATGCGTGAAAAGGGACAAAGTAATATAAAAGACTCACACCTGCACCAGATAGTCTATCACATTTAAGCTTGTACATTTATTTGCAATTTCAAAAGTTATCCATACAAAACATTGTGAGCCCAAGGACTTTCATGTTGTCTTTTTACAGGAGACAACATATTAAAAACCTATATAGAAGCCTCAAATAAATTTATTTGAGATTGCAGACCCATGGTGGGCCAAGCTCCATACAAAAATATTTAAACCCACATTTAACTTTAACATAAGAAATACCTACAATCCAGAAGTCAAAATATGTTTTTTAAATAATTCTGCTTTCCGCAGATGAATTTGCCGGCTCTTATGGAGGAAGCTAAACAAGTTACAAACATTCCCTGGTTTTTAAATAGAACTGAAACAAACAAGGAATCTCTGAAGTAAGTCATTGTAATGAAACATAATCTATGTAGGCATACTGTTATGTTTATTTATTTAAACTTCATGTACAATAGTGCTATACAGGCAGACTTAATGCTACAAGGCATTTTCTACCAGTGTAGCTTTTGTTAAACAATAAGTTGGCTTTGTTCTTAATTACAGAACTAATAAACACATATTTTATTACCAACAGGGTGTCAGTAAATGAAGATCTGTGTTCATTGATCAGCGACTATGTGCATTTGGAAGGGAATGTCAAGTCTGTGTACAAGCTGTTCTCTACGTCAGAACTAGGTGATGATGTGGAAGTACCACCAGCGCCCAACACCCTCGTCTATCCACCGGAACTACCTAAAGGTAAGGTGCCGTCGGTTTACGTAGAGGCTTTCGGAACCTACTTCATTAACCAAACTCAAAGCATTTAGTTCATTTAGTTAGACCGTTGCATACAGGCACTTTAGAATGTCAAAAAACAAAATGATGAAGTTACAATCCCAGTCGCAAGGCATAATAACTTGTGAAAGTACCGTAGGTCCCCGTTTCAAACCCTTAATGTCTTTGGAGAAGAGAAACTCCATGGACACTCTTTTAATTAATTATTAACAAGTTATTGGCTTACTATAGGATATTGATATTAAGATTGAGATTTTTGCGCAAATACCATAGTTGTACTAACTGCGTGCATTTCTTTTTTAATGTTCGGTTTTACAATTTAAAAATAATATATTGGACCGAGTCATTTTGTGGGAATAAAGTTCAAGATACAATGCCTAGCTTTTAGGTTTGGGCTTTGTGCTTGAGTTAGTTTTGTAATGGAACTGGTATTAATTCCTAAAACGAAAGATAATTACTCCAGATCTAATTGTATGAAAATATAAAGGTGTAATGTCTCTTAACGTCGTGTTGTCGGTTTTGATCCCACACGAAAACTATGAGTTGGTAAAAAAACTGCAACAAAGTAATAAAGTTCTATTGCTATGTTAGTCTAGTAACAATCGCTAGCGTCGATAACGATTAGAATAGACGATTTTTTTGTATGGTTAAAGTTTGATAGAGGCTGTCACGATGTGTGAGCTGACGAGATAACGGCCCCATAAGTTATCATGCACCGCGCAGAATATATAGCCATAAAATGGATTTTGGCGAAAGGCCCCACCTCCTATCATCCTTCTGCACTACCAAAAGTTGCAACAGTCTGTTTAGTTTATTTTCTAAGTGACTGCTCCAGTTTAACTTATTATTCGGGGGTGCCAGGTACTTACGTTCGCTGACAAACTAGTGTGGGGCAACGTTTTTGTTTTTTTTTTTTTTAACTGGAGTTCTGTGTTAAACAGCTTAGGTTGGCGGTATGGAACTATGACCTGGTATTTGTTTATTCAGTTTTCGTTGGGTTCATTGAAAGGTCGAAGTCCCTACACCACCATTCCACGATGCTTAGCGCCTGTTGAGTAAGGTTGCAAATTGTTCCCATCATCTTCCTCGAAATGAGGATAGCAAGGTCGGTTGCTTAACCAATTGTGTAGAAGTGTTTTGCATTGAATTTTGTGATCACCAGAATCCAGAGGGACTGTATAATACCCCTCGTTAACGTCAGCTTCTGGCTATCAAGCCCATCTTAGTCTCCCTTTTAGCACTCTTTATACTTGCAATTTTTTGTCGTGATTCTTTTTGCTAACTAACATCAACAAAGACCATAATAAATGATATATACTTTTTTTATTGTAGATGCAAGACAATCGAAACCTAAAAAGGAAAAAGAACAAAGCAAACCTCCAGCTTTATACGTAAACGCTCCTAAATATCGTAGCAAGAGTGGATCAGTATCATCTTTAAATTCTAATTGCAGTGAAGTCTCGACCAGGAGTTACATTACACAAAGTAAGTATTTATATTTGTATTAAATATTAAACTTTCTACTTTTACTAGTGGACTGAATGTTTGACTGAAACTTATTTAGGGTTTCATGATTACATTTCTTATTCCTAGTTTTTCTGGAACAATACCATTCAGCCCTGTGGTTGATAGATATTTTAAGGTTCAAATCAAAGCATTGATCCCAAGCTGTTGGGTCCACAGTACTTTAGTGGTTTTTTTTTCATTACCTTCATTTTATTCATAAAGTTTTTTATTTTTTTAGCACCATTCTCTAGCTGGAGGCCACAGGAAAGTTCGTTTGAGCAGCTAACAACCTCATGGTTGATCTGCAAGATGGCATCTCTATGCTATTAATAACAGTGTCCGACCAAAGGACCATTTTTGGCCCTAAGAAATTCATTCAAGTTCGACAGAATGTGAATAATATTGTTATTTTTTACTTTTAACATAAAAGTCTAACTAAAATTAAAAAATAATAATGTGTGACACTGCCTCCTATTCGATTTCAGCGCTTGCTAGATCGGCTTTGGCCAAAGCTGGGCCCATTTTAATTGAAGCTGAAAGTAATAATAGCTTTGTTCAGACATAAGCTATTATGTCCAAGTACTTTTGTGTGTATATATTTTATTTTCTCTGTTTTAATTATTATGGATATTTTTAGATAACTATCAGCAACAGCCTGTAGTCCAACCGGTTTCACCATTTTTGGAAAATCAACACCCACAGCAGTTATGTGAAGGTATTTCAATGTTTATAAGCAATAAAACATTATATACAAAAGAATGAAAATAATATATGCGCCATTTAAATTCTAGGTTCCCAAGAGTTGATTTACATTTCACATATTGTGGATCCACACAATTTCTTCGTGCAAAGAGCGTGCTTCCAAGGTCTGGTCAAAGATATGTTGAGGGAATTCCGAAATGCTATATCGTTCGCCAAACCGTCTCTGAACCATATTACTCCAGGTAAGCATTTTGCAAAAAAAAGTTAAGTATTTCTAGTCAGCCAGAGTAAAATTCTACTGTAGTTCTTATAATGAAGAAAAGTTAAGGTATCGTAATTATGTTATTCTGTGTGCAGGTAAAACATACTTGACTTTGAATAAGGCTGATAATATGTGGCAAAGATGCCGCGTTCTTAGTGTAAATACGAAAAAGAACGATCCAATCATTCAAGTTTTCTGTTTTGATTTTGGAAGCATCGAGTTTGTTACAATCGATGGGTAAGTCTTTACAATTCTTATTTATTGTACATAAAAATCAAACGAATGAACAACGGAGAGCTAACCCATAAATGTAACAATCATTTATAAAGAACAACAACCCTTTTGGTATTTCATGATATAATCATTTATCGAAATTGTAGATTGTTTGTCCCATTATACAGTGTTTAAAGAGACAGGTGGAAATCCAGAAGGGGATTAATTTTATTAAGATAATTTATTATTCATGCTCAAAACGTTTTTTTTTTCTTAATCTTCATCTCTTGCTTCTCTCTTAATCTTATTTAAAAAGGTATTTTCTCTATTTTAGGTTACGTCTTTTGCCGCCATCAAAAATACAGTGTCCTTATCCGCTCGCCATTAATTGTTCTTTGTTTAATTGTCTTCCCAAAATGGGCAATTGGACCAGTGAAGACGCATTCCTCATTCAAAATATCATAGACAAGTAAGTTTGATTTGATTAACTTTTAACCGCGACTTCGCCCAGAAGGACGTAACATAGGATTAAGGCTGTTGTGAAACCACATTCACAGGCACAATTAATTGTAAAGCCAGTTTTCCTTAATTAATGCCAGGGGCGTAGCTACCGCCGTATCTGCCGTATCAAATATACGGGGCCCCCGGGCGACGAGGGCCCCTACCCCCTCACTATTGTCCATAGAGGCAGAAATTTTAGAAAAACTAAAATCATCATCAGCCAATTCAGCTATAAATGATTTAATAAATCAGTTTGCCGAAAAAAGGTAAGGAGAGAGAATATTTAAAACTTGATTTTTATTTGTAAAATGGTTGAATTATGTTATGATAAATAAATATTTCTTTCCACAATATTTTTTCTCTTTTGTAAAAAATCTTTACCCCCATATAAGGGCCTCCTAACAAATTTTTTATACGGGGCCCCGACAAGGCACGCTACGCCACTGATTAATGCATAACAGTAAATAAGTTGTGCTATTTGCAATGCTATCTTTTGTCATCATTACAGTCAAACTGCCCGCACTAGGAATTTCTTCTGTGTCGTGGATGCGTTTACAAACATTTAAACTCAAATTCACAGCCACCACATTCACACACATCACATTTGTTGCGGCTGCGGTGCTGTAATTTATAAAAATCCTTGTTTGAGGTATTAGTATTTTTCGTATGTCGGCCGCAACTTCCGACGCGACTGGTATAGAACAGCCATTTGTGACGTTCCAGATTTGACTTTACAGCAGAGGTTTGTCATCTTCGGTATTGAGTTTCCCATCTGCGGCAATAGAGCAAACTTCATTCAGGTACCGCTGGATGGTGGCCATCCATCGTTAGATTTCAGGCGTTGAAACAATAACATCCGGTTTGGCTTCGGCTGGATTTTATGACGGCGAGGTGGACGGTTTCGCTGGCCCCCTTGGATTACAGGGGCTGTTTTCCATTTGGTTTTAGGTTATTAAAAGTTCACTGTTTCGTGTGCATTGTCCACTAAAACTACACACTAAGCAAGTATACTTTATTAAGTTACGACATAAATTAAAGGAGGTCAAATATTATTGATGAACACGATGCTAAATATTGCTGATGAACACGTCTGTACAGAGTGCAAAATATGCAATTTTCAAGATTGTTTTACTATCAACACTCTGAGCACTTCACAGACATAATAATCACAGTACCTTCTGCATACAGTGCACATTACGGTAGGTGGGCGAGCAGTGTTACGTTCTGCATTCAAACTTAGATCTAGTTTATGTGGAATTTAAACTTAAGGCCCTGCCTTCAGCCAGAAAGAGAGGGATATTACTCCCCCTCCCCTACGACTATACCTCTCGCACAGTCAAACCGATTTTGTTTGGGGTGAACTTCACTATTGATGTATATAGGATGTCAGGTATTAAAAGAATCTTTTTTCACGCTATATTTTGTTTTTATCTCAAAGATATTTTGTTTTCACATTCTATTTAAACAAATAAATTAAATGAAAGTATCTGTTTGTAACTTCAAAATAACAGCGTAATCTTTGAAACGACTTGGCCAATTTTGACGGTACTTTTACTGAAATATATTTAAGAGTAAAAGGAGTGTTAGTGTTTTATGTAGTTTGAGATTAAAAAACCAACTTCAAATGGTGTGGTTCGCTGACGATACTTCCTTAAGATTTAGAAAAACAGACATGCAACAACGACCTAAATAACGCCCTATTGCTGGTCCATAATTGGTTTACTGCTAATAATTTAGTATTGAATGGGTAAAAAACGAAGTACATAAGATTTGCTCTGCCAAACGTCAAAAGTAGTGAGTGTGACATAGTATTGAATCAAGAGAAACTAGAATTCGCCGATAAAACTGTTTTCTTGGGAATCAATCCCCTCGAATCAGTCCCCTCTTTGAGGAGTGGCTGGAGAAGCGTCGTGGCGTCCTCACCTACCGCCTGACGCAGGTCCTCACCGGACACAGAAGTTTCGGGACGTTCCTGCATTATCATAATCGGGCGGGAGGAAACGCCCGGGTGTCACCATTGTGACGATCGCCCGGAGGACACGGTGGAGCACACAGTGGCGGTCTGCCCAGCGCGGGGCGGAGCACCGCCGTGCCTTCGTAGAGGCGATCGGCGGCGGCGACCTCTCGCGTCCGGCCCTGGTTCAGGCCATGGTCCGGAGCGAGAGCGAATGGGAAGCGGTCACCTCTATTGAAGCAGTAATGCTAGCAAAGAAGGTGGTTGGGCGTTTGCGGGAGAGAACCTCATACCAACCCAGGCGCCGCGCCGCGGGAGACGCTGCGGGCACCGGGCGACGCGAGACGACTCCCGGCCACCGTAGATGCGGGCCTGTGGACGGTGAGCAATGGTAGCTCACCGTCCGTCCGTCGATTGACGACAGGCCGTGTCGACGGCGCGTTTGTAATTCACGCGCGCCTCAAAAAGATGTTAGCAAAGCAGAGGGGCTTGCCAGAGCGTCCGCCTGCCGGGGTTGCGGGTTGTTCGAAAGAGATACCGCGGCCCCGGAACGTAAAGGGCAATAGAAGGAACGTGGGTGGGTTTTAGTCAGTAAAAGTCTAACACGTCTATTTTCTATTAAACGCACATTATGTAGGCATAGACATATTATAAGTTAGGGGATTATAGTAATGATATAAATGCTTGACTAAATGCCTGTTCTGCTCCACAACCATAGGAGCAAACTAATTATTAGTTAACTAATTAGTAGTAGACGAAGTTATTGTCGCAGCTGTAGTAGTTTGTAAGACTATCTTTGCATTGTATAGACTCAATTTCCTATGTGTGAGTACTATTTAATTTATTTGATACGGTTGCCCTGGTGGTTGAGAGATTGTCATGCTGATGGTGGAAATCATTTTAAACTTAAATACATTTTGTTGTGTACAAATACTTGTATCAGAGTAACACTATAGCTATTTTGTAATGGAAGTACCCACTTTCATTGCAAATAGTGACAGTAGTTTCTGTAGTGCCTTGTTTATAAATTCTTAGACAAACTATTAAGTATTTTTCGAATTTGCCCCATCCCTAGTACTCGTAAAATTACGTGATTGGTGATACAGGTAAGGAGACAGTGATTACAATGTATTTAAACCTCAAATTCACAGTATTCATCATTCAAAACATTGAGAAATGTCCATAATAATAGATTATACCCTACATCTTAAAATTGATACATTTTTTATGGAGTTTGTGCACTATGAGAACTTTAAATAAAATAACGTAATTATACGTGTGTGGCGATTCGGGCACAGATTACAGAGCCCGTAATATTACAATGTCGACGCTTAAAGGGTATATACATTATTATAAAGACTTATTTCGTTTTTAGCAAACAAGCTGTGATTCACATTCGCCGTATTATACCTATATCTAACGTGGATTTCAAACTAGAGTGTGACGTCACCACATTCGAAAACGGGATCAGTCTTGCCCACGCTTTGGTGTTCCATAATCGTGCCAGAATGCCTAACCCAAGGTTACAGGTAATGCTTTTTCCTTTATTCATATTTGTGCAATTTTATGCCATATGTAATACAATTTCAAACATTGTATTTCGTTTTTTAGTATCCAGCTATCACGGGTGTAAAGGAAAAACTCAAACTGTACACAAGCAATGAGACTTATTGTGGAAAAAAACCGGAGTCAGTATATATAACACACATCGTCAGCCCTGACAAATTCTACGTGAGATACGTAAGTTCTACTTGTTTAGAATATTGCTATCTCTTGTGAATGAACAGCTTAATGATGTTTATTATCCTTTCCAGGAACATCTCCAAAAGGTTTATGAAAAACTGTCTGAAGATTTGGAACAAGAGTACAGTATGGCGTCTAACGTTGGAACTGTGTATTTACCTGAAATAGGTAAGAAAAAAGTGCAAAATTATTCTGATCTTATTTTTTTGTCATCTGTTGCTATTTTTGTAGTGGATAATGTATTTTAGATTTTTGACGGTCTATAATTTGTTGTTGTTACACATCGTTTTAAGCCTTGGGCAACCATGTGCCCCAATGTCGACTTATGTTTCAAAATATAATCTATGGTGAATGTATTTATGAGCAGCCAAACTTGTATCCGTAAATGAATATTAAAAATTGTTACTAAAATACACTAATAAGCACGTTATTCATATCAGTTAGAACTATCAATAGTTTCATTAAAAAAAATGTTAGCAGTTAAACTAATAATAGCTTCAGGAATAGGTATATGTGTCTTCATATTATCCAAACGTTTTATATAATTTTTGTTTCGTTCATATTTAAACATGAGCTCTAAAAAAACTGTTAACTTTGTAATTTAAAGCTTAAACAGAATTCTGTAACTGAAGTCCGAGGACAAATCCTCCAGGCACTCACTCCAATAGATGTTTTAAAAATATATTTATTTATTACTGCTTAATAAATTTTACGCTGCATCAATTTGGTCGGATTAGGTATCCTTACTAATATAAAAGCGGAAGTGAGTTTGTTTGTTACCTCTACACGCTTTAATGGCTACACCGATTTTGATAAAATTTGGTACATTATTTTGGTACAGAGATAGTTGGAAACGAGGAAACGGAAATAGGCTAATTTAAAAAAAAAAAGTGGGATGTGCGGGATAAAGAGGGAAGAAAAGGGAAAACTTAGCGTTGCTATTACAAATCAATAAGGCGCAAGGGGAACTCTGTTACCCCGAATTTAACGCGAAGGAAGCCGCGGGCAAAAGCTAACTTATTAAATCCAAGACAACAGTTCAAGATCCTAACTTTTTATAGTTTAAAATACCCAGTGTGTCTGTGACGGACAGACAGATCAGCCTATGTCTCCTGGTTCCCAACTATCTCTGTACCAAAATTCATCAAAATCGGTTCAGCCATTAAAGCGTGAAGAGGTAACAAAAAAACTCACTTTCGCTTTTATAATATTAGTAAGGATTATGATGTTCTGTACTATTGCGGTTTCGACATAGGCATGGTGTGCGCGGTGAACTTAGAAAACTGCCGCTCCCTGTCGCTGGAAACCACGTGGGCGCGTGGTGTAGTGGCCGAGCTGCCGGGGCGCGGCCGTGTGCGCGTAACGCTGCCCGACGTCGGGCACGTGGTGCTAGTGCACTGGGCCGCACTGCGCTATATTCACCCCAAGTTCACCACTATCAGTGCACTTGTGAGTCTACCATTCATATTACGCTGTTCCAACTTAGTCAAAATATAAAATAATATAAAACGGGCCCTCGAAGTAAAGAGGAAAATCACCACAAAATCTTTTTCGGGCTCGCTTCGCTTGCTCATTTATGAACAATGGTGAAAACAGTTTGGACCATGACGGGTAGCCCTATTTTTTTTTTGGGGTGAGAAATCATCACATATCTTCCCCCGCTCTGGGCGGAGCGGGGGGGAATGTCAGATTTTTGCTGACTAAAACCCACCCATGTTCCTTCTATTGCCCTTTACGTTCCGGGGCCGCGATATCTCTTTCGAACAACCCGCTACCCCGGCAGGACGGGTAGCCCTCATGGTCCAAACTGTTTTCACCATTGTGATTAAACATATGCGAACCTTGGTCGGGGTTACTAAATTGTCTATCTCACATCGCTGGCTGTTACATTCTCTTAGTAAATTCAATGACATTTTAAATTATCTTGTATCTTTAAATAATCCTAATCTCCATTATACCCCTTGTATTTCACGGTACTCCTGTCCAAAGGACCCTAAAAACTGATAGAGTCCCCGCTCCTATTACATCTAATACGTCACTGGTGATGCAAAGTACTGTATTGAATGCCTTGTGTTTATGGCTCAAATCGATGTGGTAAATCTCAAAGATTAATTCCTTTAATAAAGGTTTCATGTGTAAAATAAAAAAACAATATTCTCAATTATCTTGCCTTATTGTAAAAAAAACACCTGTTAGTATCAAGATAATATATTTAATAATGATTTTTTGAATAGGCGATAGAATGTTATCTCGCTGGCATAACACCATACAATGGCAAATGGAGCACTGCGTCTGTGGAGCTTCTACAGAAATATTCGAGCCATTTACTGGAAGTTCAAGTAGAGGACAACCGCAATAGATCTCACCGCAGTCAAGGATCTATTGGCGTTACTCTTAATTACAAACCAGACAACGACACTGTGGTTTGCATTAACAGTGAGATGATCAAACATAAATTTGCCATTTCGTTTGGGTAAGGATTTTCAATTATTTCAAATTAGATTTACGATTAGAAAAACTACAGTGATGGATAGCCGTCACGCTTCATCGCGGCCATGGATTAAGTTAAATAATTCGTGCTCATATTCCAGAAGTTCAAAAAGATTTTTATTTGCAGTGTTAACATGTTTAACAAAACTCCAGCTGAGGGACAGTTTTTATCAAATAAGTCACCGCTTGAGGACCCAAAACCTGCTCCGTCGAAGTCAAAAATAACTATTTTGGAGAGAAGGTTAAACAAAAAAATGCCTGAAAAGGTAAAAGAAAAAATTACAGAAAAGGTAAACAACGACGATTTGCAGGCAAAAGATAAGGGTCCGCTGAGACTGGAAGTTAAAATTCTGAATTGCCAGTCACCTTCACTTATTTACGTTTCATTAGTTCATCAACAACAGTCTTTTAAAGATTTATTCGAAAAAATGCAAAAATATTATTCTAAGAATAATAACAAAAGTAAAGAAGACTGGCAGGTTGGCGACAGATGCGCCACGCTATGTATCCAATCACAGACTTGGCGTCGTGCTGTTATAATGGAACTGGAAAATGAAAACGCCAAGCTGTTTTACAGTGATTTCGCCTGTATTGAAACTGTTGCCAAGTCTGCTTTGAAAGAATTGTCCTCTGAGTTTTCCATGTTCGGCGACGCGGCTATAAAGTGCCATCTATGTGGAATTATGCCAGCTGTGGGTGAAGAGTGGCCTTCAATTACAAAGGACTGTCTAAAGGAGTTCATTGATGAATACAAAAGATTTTTCATCACTAAACTAGGCAACTTCAAAGATAAAAGTATGCCTATCCAACTGTGGGTGTATCACACTGAACTAGGAGGTGCTTTGGAACCAAATAAATCGAGCTGGCGTTGTCTGAATGATAAAATTGTTGAACGAGGCCTCTGTGTACCTGATAAAACGCAAGTGGTAAGTTCCATATAGCAAGTATTGACACCGGCCAGTGCACTTACAGCGCACCTTCTAGCTAGTGCTAGCCATCCAACTGAATGTATTATTTGCTGTTAACCTTCTTTTGTTTTCAGGTTACAACTGATGACAATTCTGAGGATACTGGAAACACATTATCTTTTTTGAACATCACAGGATCTGTCGATGAATGGTTACAGTTAGAGCCAATGCCCATGGCACCCTTGAACATAGGCAAAGCTGATGACCATAGCAACGTAAATTCACCTTCATCATTCCTCGAGGATGAAGATAATAATCTTTTGCCTAGAACGGGCCGAGAGTCTTCGAATGTCACGTATATAACTGACTGGTTGCCAGCTGAACCCTTGCCTTGCCCGGAGTTTACCGCAAGGCCAACGTAAGTACATTTTATTCTAATTTAAGCTGCATAATTAAGTCAAAAATAAAATCAACCATCTTCACTATACAGGGGTGTCTGGTAAGTAATGGATGACCTTAAAATGGATCTTTTCATTCTTAGATAATTTTTGCCAACATCTTCCAAAAGTAAATAATTTCCGTCTTTTTTAGTATTTTTTTGGAAGTTTGTTTATACCTAATCATCGGGATAAAATAAAAACAACATTTGAAATGAATAATACTGTATTCGTTATAAGTTACAACAATTTTTCTTTCACCCATTCTGATGCTGGCTCTCCGTCTACGATTTGCACGTCTACGGTTGCAAAATGACGGCTATACTGCGCATTATGCTGTGTCTGTTCATGCTAATTTAGATAGAACATACTCAAACAGATGAATTGGCCATCAGGGGCCAATTCTTTTGTTTTCTTTTTTTGCAAGGATATTTGCGAATCAACTGGAAAACTAAAAATAACGTTTTACTTACTTTTCCAAAATGTGGAATTACAGTATGTAAAGACATACTGTAATTCCACCTAAAATTGGCCTTTACCCATTTGTTTACCACCTGAAAAATACTTTTAACAAATTTTAATTAGGGTTCACATTTTGGAAAAGTAAGCAATATTTATTTATTAAGTAGCAATACTACGTTTTATATTGTTTGCTATCCAAATTTCCCCGTAATCTATACTAATATTATAAAGCTGAAGAGTTTGTTTGTTTGAACGCGCTAATCTCAGGAACTACTGGTTGGAATTGGAAAATTCTTTTAGTGCTGGATAGTCCATTTCTTGAGGAAGGCTATAGGCTATAATATAACATCACGCTACGACCAACAGGTGCTGAGCAGCGTGGGTGAAACCGCGTGGAACAGCTAGTTCTAAAATAAGAGGCATAATTAATTTTAGGTCTAGTCGGTTGGCATGCTTATTATTTTTTTTAAAGTTGACAAACCTATACTATTTCTGTTTATAGCAATGAAAACCAATTCTATACCACGCGGGTTTTGTAAGTTTTCGCCATTTTTCACTTGCATTCTACAATGTCATAAATCTAAAATTTATTCAAAACAAAATGTAAATGCAACCATTTCCAAATATCTTCGAGCTCGCTTTCGCTTTCTATTCGACGCGCATTCTCGGCAACGTAAAATATCTTTCGTTTTTAGGGTTCCGTAGTCAACTAGGAACCCTTATAGTTTCGCCATGTCTGTCTGTCTGTCCGTCCGTCCTCGCTTAATCTCTGTGACCGTTAGCACTAGAAAGCTGAAATTTGGTACCAATATGTATATCAATCACGCCGACAAAGTGGTGAAATAAAAATTGGAAAAAAAATGTTTTATAGGGTAGCCACCCTATATGTAAAGTGGGAAGTGATTTTTGTTTTAATTTCAACCCTAACGTGTGATATATTGTTGGAAAGGTATTTAAAAATGAATAGGGGTTTACTAAAATCATTTTTTGATAATATCAATAATTTCGGAAATAATCGCTCCAAAAGTAAAAAACAATGTGTTTCCCCTTCCTCTAAAACTTTTGAACCATAAGTTTAGAAAATATGAAAAAAATCTGAAAAGTAGAACTTTATAAGGGCTTTCTAGGAAAATTATTTTGAACTTGATTGACACAACAGTTTTTGTATAAAAAGACAAAAAGTTGTATAAAATAATTTCTGGACTAAGTTTGTAGTAAAATCGTATTTGCAAGCATTTTTTTTAACTTTTACGTTTACATATTTTATTATCCTGAACGTATATTTTTTCAAACAAAAAAAGAATTATTGAAATCGGTTCTCGCAATCCAAAATTAACACCGAAAACTGCAACGAAAGCACGTAACCCAATTCCCCGAGAGATGGCGCTGTAGGTACTTATTACATTGGATCGGGTATTATCGAATTGTTCGGTTGGTCTCTCCTTGGCATTGGCGGTATCTTATAACTACATAAAACTTCTATTAAGAATGCAATTTAGAGGTGGAGGAGCGTGCAATGTTGCACGCTCCTCCACCTTTAAACTCATAAGTGGGAACACTTATTATGACGGACGGGAAACTGCGGAACCCTACACTGAGCGTGGCCCGACACGCTCTTGGCCGGTTTTTTATAGATTAAAAGCCCGTTCAAAAAGAAAGAATTAAAAATATCTCCCGAGTCATTTTGACTCATAAACGAAGTAATACTTGCTCGATGTAAATGCTATGCTTTTGTTTATTTTGTAGGTACATTGACAACGACGGTGTGATCTACTTACATGACGTACGACAACAAGATACGTTAGAGCTCCTTCGTAAGGCGCTTGATGTTCGCTTCAAAGATCCGGATCCCAAAGCCAAATACAATAAATGGACTGTGGGGGAGCCATGTGTTGCCTTATTCTATTTAGACAACTGCTATTACAGAGGCAGAGTAGTAGAAGTAAACAAAGAAAATTCTACATGTCTGATTCATTACGTTGACTATGGATGTGAAGAGACTTGTAAATTTGAAAATTTGAGAAAAAGTGTTCCTCTCCACCAGATACCAATACAAGCACACAAATGTATTTTGAATCGTATACGCCCCCTTGACAAGCAGTGGCTTAGAAACACATTGGATTATTTACATAAAGCTGTTGTCGAAAAACAATGTTATGTCAAGATAACTGGCGAACCAGTAAACGGAGTTATACCCATCGACCTTAAATACGACAAGATATGGATAAATGATCATCTAGTAGATTTTTCCATGGCAGAGTACACAGATGGCAGCAAAGCCCTCGTCACGAAATATGCTCCCATTGAAAAAAATAAGAAAGAGGAAATAAAAGAGGATATTATTGAATCCGATTCCGGACCGGATTACTTTGTAGTTGATGATGCAGATACTACTACAGAGCAGTTGTCTACATCTCAAGATTCATCTGAAATTCTCCAAAAGGGTATAGACTGGAACACATTGATTGAACAAGATCAATTATCCCCGAATATAAATTATATAACATACCCAAGAAATACAGATGATGAATTCTCATGTAATATTACAGTAATTAATGATATTAATACATTAGAACTAAACTTAATTTTTGATGATGATACCACTACTGTGTATGATCAAATGTTTGAAGAACTGCAGAGCGAAAGTATGCTTATGCCACCCCTAAGCGGTATATTCGAGAATAAAGCGTGTGTAGCTATCTTTCCCGAAGACAATCTTTGGTATCGCGCATCTATTTTGCAGTTTAGCGAAAAGACTAATCAAGTTAAAGTAAAGTATGTTGATTATGGCAATATCAATGTAATTGCCTTAGCTGACGCAAGAGAAATTTGTGAGGAATGGGCAAAACTTCCACCTCTTGCGATGACAGTTAAATTATTTGGAGTGCAACTAAATCCAGAAGCAGATATCAGCAGCGTAAGAAAAGAATATACTGAATTATTCTTGGATCAAGGACCATTCAAAGTTAAGGTTATAGGCCTCGACGATTCAGTGCCATTAGTTGAGATAAGAAATGAAGAGAATGAGTTGGTTTATAAAAAACTCATAGAAAATAATATTTTTATTCAATGTGAATGAAAAACTAAGTTGAAGTTACTTTTTTATTTCTTGTTTATTGTTCCTTGTATTTTCTTGTTGTTGTTTTAAGTTGTCTTAGTAACTATATTGACTTTTTTTCTTACTACATTAAGTTCTTAATTGCGATGTCAAACAGGTATGTTTAACATAACAAGATTATCTAAATAAACCTATATGATCTTTAAACTATATTTTTACCCCCAATTTCTCCAAATAATAAAAAGAATCACGCTGTGTAATCACCGAATGGTTCGACATAGGTATACTTAGCACCCACATTTCGCCAGTTATGTGTGAGTCCCATGTACAGGGGCGAGCCTATTGGCTATTCCCCAGTCACAAATCCCAACTCCATAGCTGCTACTGAGAAATTCATGGAAAATTTCAAAAACACTAGTCTTTTCAGGAATTGAACCCTGGAGCTTGCTCATGCTCAGCAGTTGCGTTTGCAACCACTTGACTAACGAAGTGGTCAATCCAAATGATCAATGCGAATAATCATCAAAAGCCTCGTATCTATCACTATATATAAATCTGTTCCCGTTGAGTTCACTGTTACCCATTGGAAAAAAAAATACAGATTATAGTAACACTAACTCAAAACCACATTTTTACAATAATTCCGCCCTAAACTAAAATGCACCATGCATGTTCCCGACAAAACGGTATTACACCCATTTTTAAAAAGTATCTCATTTTGATCTTAGGATCCTAGTAAACCACCAAAAAAAATATTCAATCGATAAGTGCCAGAAAACTGCATTTCAATTTTACAATTTCTATTTTCGCGCGTAAAATCACAAAAACGCTTGACGCTATGTTACTATGATCATGACGTCAGTTGGTCATGTAAACAAATGTGCTGTTATTAGTCTTTCTGTTATATATGGTATTATTATATGGTAGTATTTATTTCTTCCATGGTATTATTACTATTATTTCAATAAAAATTAAAATGTAAATAATACAAAAATAGTAATAGTTGCTCAGTTGACAGTTGTCACTTTTTAATTTACATGACCGTATGACGTAATAATCATGGCGGACACTGTTGCGCTTAGTAAAACAGACTAACGAAGTGAAAACTTTGAAATCAATTTTAATTAATAAATAAATAATAAATATCTTGGGACAACTCACACACGGCTATCGGATCCCAAGCTTAGCAGAGCTTGTGTTATGGTAACCAGACAACTGATATACATACTTATATAATTTATAAATACACACATATTATAGATAAATCACACCCAGACACAGAACAAACAATCATGCTCATCACACAAAGTTTGTCCTGGGTGGGAATCGAACCCACGACCTCCGGCTCAGCAGTCAGGGCCACTAACCACTAGACGAAGAGGCCCGAGGCCGTTTTAAAATTTAATTAGTTAACTAAATCTAACATTTTCCGACTGCTTATTGCCTAAGCTATCTGAATTGTATATTTTTAGACTTTCTTTCATATAGAGTAAAATACCCTATTATGTTAGCCTATTATACATGGTGTAAATTGATGGGAGAAAAAAACGGGAACAAAGGTATCTAGTACAGCCAGCAAAGGAAATAAGTAACTAGGCTCCTTTGCAACAGATCGGAATAAACCGCAGGCCACGCGCACTTCTGGAGAAGCATCGGCCGACACACGCACCGCCATATATCGATAGGCCAATTCTTTAGCCTTCGCGGTACGAGAATTAAACCATGGTCCCTTAAATATAAGGTACCCAACCGATTACATAATTCTCTGCATTTGGGGCATGCGTTTTTCATTACATCTTAGTACATACTGTACATTAAAATATGCTTCTGAAAACCTATTTACTTCTCTGTACCGTAAACTACACACAACACCATAAAGACACTGAGATAAAGGGCTGACAGACAGACGGGACACAAAGTGATGTTATAATAATTCCGTCCTAAAAAGGTATTTTTGTAATACTTTTTAGTTTATTTCGATTTGAAAATTCGCTAGGAATCCTTACTACCATATGCATGTACCAACGCATGCTTTGCGAAAAAACAACGAAACCTTAGAGTTAATAGACTCTGGAGAAGGAAGATTGTATGGCTATGGCTATTTTGTAGTTCTAGTCATCAGTTACTTAAGTTATGTAAGCTATATCGGTTTCTTCTTTGTGTCTGAGTAAAGATACAGAAGTAAGTTGGAAATAAAAATAAATAAATTATTATTAAAAGTATCTATAGGCAGAGGAATAAATACAATCGTTGTCGTAGAAACTGTCGTTATTTCTGAACTACACAGTTTCGCTGGTCTTTTATAAGAAATAAAAATGCATATATACACTTGTACATACATACGATTCATGGACGATGAATAAAATAATACTCATGAGTTGTGCTTGTGCCATCGCCGCATGATTGTGCCACATTACTAGCTTATTTTTTTTTATTTTGATCAATTTTATAATTAAACTCGGTATACTATAACTGTCCATGTGCGTGAGTTTCTGTATTGTGTGGTTGGTTTTACTTTGTGTGCGATTGTAGGAATAGTATGAATATGTCTATGTGTGAACGTTAACTTTCCGTAGTGTACGTTTATGTTGCCCCCCGCAAAAAATAGCAGAAAATTGTTTGGCCATTCGTTTTATCTTCTCTCTGGGGGCTATACACTCTAAGTACTTTGCGTTTGCCATGCAAAATATGCTTTTTCCCTCTCTCCTCTATGGCAAACTATGTTTGGTTCCGTCTGGTGATTTAATTTGATTGTGAATGTCAAAAATATCAAGTAATAGTGTGTTGTTTTGGTTATTTTTATTAAAAATATTGATTTAAAAACTGATGTCTTTAATGAAAAAGACTAGAAATGATGCAATTAAAGCTGCGGTCACTTCCTACTTAGAACGTCGGAATTATCCTGTGAGTACTATTATTACTTGAATAGAAATTTGTTATGAAAGTAATTACCCTACTAAGTACTTTTTTATACATTTCAGGACATAGACGTGTTTAGTAACAATAATAATCTAAGCAGAAGTGCTGAACAAATGGCTGTAGCGACGATAGTTCAATGTGAAGCAAGTCGCGCTAACTCTATCTTATTTTCTTGCATTAACAATGACTCCGGCCAATACGACTTACAGTACTCGAGGTAATTATAAAAATAAAAGTGAAGGTACGCGCGACGAGCGGAGGACAAGGCTAGAATGAACACTTCGTGTATTTGGTTCGTGCTTGGTTTGCTCGTCACTGTGCTCCGCCAAATGTCGGGTTTTTTTAACGAACACAAAGTGATTCGTGTTTAGTGACAAACTAAATCTCTGAAGTATCATGGAAAAGTGGTCAGATCGTGTTTGTGCAATTAATTGAATTATTTCAACAATATGGGACTCAAAACATGAGAATTAAAAAAATGTAGCATAGTCTCATATATCCCAAGACTTAAGCAATTAGCCACAAGCACATGTTGTAAGCCACAAGGACAATTGTATTTCCACACTTGACAATTCAAATGACGACTCTCGGCTGGGTCTTCTAGCCTAGCACCTTAAAAAGTGGCTCTAAAAATTTCTTTGTCTTTCCCATTACATAAAGTCCCTTTGATAATGCAAAATTGTATCAAAATGTAGCTATATTCATTAGAAAGAACCAAAACAACGAAATTATGTTTCAAGTTTCCATTTGCTTTTCAGATTGGTTAACTTCATAAAAGATATCAAGCAAGAAAAAGTGAAAAATGAACTTCTTGGTTTACTATGCCCACTGCTTTGTCATTTATACCTAGAAATGTTACGGGGTGGTCATGGAGGTCCAGCACAGATGTTCCTCAAAAGACATTCAGCTGCATTACCTCAAAGAGATTTGTCATATCATCAACCTATTGATGGTAATCTACCATCAGCGTTGTACAGACCAAATAGCTTAGAGCAGCTATTTAATTCATTACAAAATGGCACAATTGACAATGAAACTCCTGAAAAAGATTACATGAATCAAATATTGGATGACATTGGTTCCATTTATACTTTACAGGAGATTGAAACTAGACCATCTATTGCTGCATTCAGGTATCTCTAAATGCACTTTTTATGTTATAATATTCCTAGCACAATAAACACACTAAAACATATATTAATAAATAGAATCTTCTTAAGTAAGTTCTTCTGTAAGTTTTTCCTTTTCCTCTGCAATTTTTAATCAGGTGACTAAGTAATGTTTTACCTTATAAAACATTTTGATTTTTATTTCAGGTCATGTAAATATGATATAACTTTATCTCAAGATGCCTTAAATATGTTAAAAGCCTATTTATCTAAAAATGGCCATGTTCTTCTTATACAAGTTCTGCAAACATGGTTTCACATTGATATTAACAATGATCCAAATAAAAAGAATGCTGTGAGTATAGAAGATTTACACACCTTTTTTTTAAATTCTATTATTTTTTTTTATTTTTTATTTATATTTTACACGATACAAACTGCATCACTACAAAGAAGTTAACTAATGCAATAACTTGTATATACAAGTATGGTATTATTTGTATTTTTCATAATCTCATTGGAAACAATGCATTAGTTGTCATAAGAGTGTCATAATAGTTTTACCTAATTCATAAAATTTACTATATTTTTCATTTTCAATAATCTTTTTTCCTTAATATTTATTGATCATATTAAAATGGATAATTTTGTTAAAAACACATACACAGTTAATACTGTAGTATGTGGCTAAAACAAAATAAAACTGACATAAATAAGCAGTCTTTATTAGCATTAGTAGTCAATTTACTTTTTAAATAATTCTTGTATGCAAAAGAGGATCTGATCCGTTTTGCAGTAACAGTTCTAAGCCACCCGGTTCGATTTTGACCAACTGCTTATTGCCTAAATATTGTTTGCTGTAATAAATGATTTGATTATAGACCTTTTTGAACAAATTAGAATTATGGAAAACAATAATTGTGTGTTTCTTACATCTTTTTATTCATGTGTTGAGATTATGACCTAATCTTTTTTGGAGATTCTCCTTTAATACAGTTTGTGTGATAAATTAGTTCCATAACAGGAGGACAAATAAGTATGATTAAAATTCAAAGCTGGATTAAAATGACTATGATTATTATATCTTCAGGAAGACGATGAAGAAGAAATGGATGAAGAAATAAGTGTCTCCAGGACTAGTTCAGAGGAAAAAATAACAGACACAAATGGTAATTTATTTTTCTGTTCTCTAAAGTAATATTACCTTGTTAAACAAGCTTCAGGACATGATATTTTTCCAGATATTTTTGCTGAATGTAATGGTCATGCAGAATATCTAAGTATTGATAAGGAATTGATGGAACTCCAAGATGCAATAAAAGGAGTAAGAGAATCCACGGCACCTCTGAAATTATACAAAATAGCTGCACCAGATACACAGTAAGTTAATATCAATCTAGTGACTGTTTTAAGTTGGCTGTGACAATGTCCACTCTTAACAAATGTATGATTGGGAAAAACAGTTGTTTTCTGATGTCACACTAGCTAAAACTGGGCACTGTGGCAACATTTTAAAAAGCTAATGAGACAAGAAAATCGCTCTTATTGTCATTTGTAGGTATATCAAGGCCGTTTATTTTGAGAAATTTCGATGCTCGAAAGATAGGGAAGTTTTAAGAAAATCTCTATTTTCGGACTTAATTTCGCTTTATTTCCCTAGAAATGAGTATTTAGGTATTTAACTATTTGGTTTTCAAGGATTCATTAAATCATAAGCCATTAAAAAAGTTTCAGTTTTAAGTCCCGACCTATAGGAATATTTTAGAAAAAAAAATTGAAGTTCGGTTTCTCTTAAACAACCTAGATTGGACCTCAAGTGAATCAGGTTCAAAATTGTTGCAAATAGGTCTAGTATCACCTAAGGATTGCACACCATTATCAATGTTTTTCAAAACACGTCTTTGTCTTTCTTAATGAACAGTCGGATAATTATTAATGCGTCCATGAAATACACGAACAACTATACTCTAAAACCCTATTGTTTGTTTACAGTCTAATTTGTGCAAAAACCGATCAGTATTGTAACATGTTATGTGGAGGGTTCAGCAACTCAGAAATACGGTTGTGGGACCTAGGACAAAACAATGTCAACAGAAGAGTCAATCGAAATATTTCCGAAGTGGAATTAGCATGTCATGTACCGCACGAACTGGTGCCTGATGATAATACTTTGTAAGTATAATAAGTACTTACTGTTACCTAATTTTATTAAATTAATTTTATAATCAACACTACCAGTCAGCAGAAACAAATGTACAAACTTAACTTCCTCTACCTATGAGATACTTTTATGAGAACAGATGGCAGGTAACTTTTTAGGGTTCTGTACCTCAAAAAAAAAAACAGAACTCATGTGTCTGTCAAGACTCTTTATTTTGGGAACGCGTAGATGTATAGTGGAGTATTAGGGTAGAGTTGAAATTAAAACTATGTAAATACTCAAGTCTATGGTCCTTTTGTACTATGAAAAAAATCAACCCTAAAGCTCCTTTTATGTCGCAAGTTTGTACGGAATCTTTGGTGTGAGTCTGACTCGTTCTTGCTTTTTTTAGAATGAACTCCATTTTCATTTATTTAAAATCATTATTATTTTTCGTCCATTTATTGATTTCTATACATAAAATTACATTTTTAAATATTTCTTAAATACAAAAATTAAAAAAAAAAAACATTTAAAAATATAAAAATAGTAGCCCACCGGTATCGGGAACAGGGTCCAAGCTACCGGCGGTCAGGGCTCCAGAGAAAGGAACCTCCTAACAATACGAGCCGTGTCCAGGAGTACCGCTCTCTGTATCAAGCCCTTGATCCAGCTGCCTAACGAGAGCCTTCTCAGGTATTGGTCGAGGCTCTTGGCAATTAAGCCATTGGCAGATACGACTATCGGCACAATGATCGCTGAGTCCACATCCCACATGTCGACAACCTCGCGAGCCAAGTCAATATACTTGATTTGTTTATCTTTCTCGGCTTTCACGAGGTTCTCATCATGCGGGACTGTTATGTCAACAATCATTGCGCGCCGCTCTGATCGATCCACCACCACTATATCAGGCTTGTTGGCAACAATAGTCCTGTCAGTGATGATGGAGCGATCCCAGTACAATGTGATATTGCCATGTTCAAGAACTGGGTCGGGCTCATACCTGTAGTACGGCACTTCCGATTCCACAAGGTTGTATTTTAGAGCAAGTTGCTGATGGATAATCCTGGCTACAAGGTTGTGTCTATGCAAGTACTCTCCGTTAGCTAGACGCGAACAACCGGAGATAATGTGTCGTATTGATTCTCCCGGACGGTGGCATGCCCGACATATGTCAACCGTGCCGTCCTTCACAATAAATCTCCGGTAGTTATTTGTCATCATAACTTCATCCATAATTGCACAGACAAAACCTTCGGTTTCTCCAAAGAGGTCCCCGGAACGTAGCCAGGCTACGGACGCTGATTGATCATTATTATTATTATTTCAAGTAGGCCAGTTACAGGCACTTTTGAACTCTCGAAACATTGACAACAATAAAAATTAAGCTACAGACCCAGTCACAAGGCATAATAACTGTGAAAGTACTGTAGTTGCCCATTCCAAAGCGTAGATCTCAATGGAGAAGAATGGGCAAGAAACTCCATGGACACTCTAAAATTGATGAACTGTTGTTTTTAACCGACTTCAAAAAAAGGAGGAGGTTCTCAATTCGTCTGTATTTTTTTTTTTTTTTTTTTTTTTTTTTTTTGTGTTTGTTACCTCATAACTCAGGTCTGAGTGAACCGATTTTGATGATTCTTTTTTTATTCGAAAGCTGGTGGTTGTCGTTTGGTCCCATAAAAAAAAAATCAAGATCCGACAAGTAGTTTTTGAGTTATCTTTAATAATACGTATTAGATTGACTTCGTGTACGTTGATGATATACTCATTCGTCGATTATATTTTAGAAGTTGTCGAAGACAAATGATCAAAAAATGGTATGTAGGTACTACTATGGTTTGGAAGGTCATCGCAGTAATTTGGTGATAAATCTTCAGTGATATACAACGGCACTCTTTAATAAATGACAGCAAATTTGCCGTGATTGCTGCAATCACATGTATAAGTATGGGTTTCGCCAGGGTAGGCAGGCGAGTGGGAGCAGGGTGACCGTATCCCCTCCCCACCCCTCACCTAGTCATTAAGAATCATAAACATCAGATCAAGTATCAGCTGTATCCCCTAGAGGATGATGCATATGATTTCTGAATTGGTTTAATACTAAAGCATAATATAGATAATTAGTATTTAATCTATAGCTTGATGTGGAACTAAAAATTGTATCTAAGACGGGACTAAAGCTAAAAAGAAAAACTTTTTAACCGTGTTTGCGTATTATATCATAATACTATAACTAAAAATGTTGAAATAAAAACTTTTTAGTAAAAAAATAAAACCGACTTCTAAAAAAAACTAAAAACTGGAAAATAACTTTATTTCCGGAAGTCGGTGGCCAATAAAGTCTACGAAACCAACAAAAGCCACCGACTTCCGGAAATAAAGTTATTTTCCAGTTTTTAGTTTTTTTTAGAAGTCGGTTTTATTTTTTTACTAAAAAGTTTTTACGAATTCTACTCAACTATTTGGGGATTTAATTTTTGCGTGATGTCGTCTGTATTACACAAACGAGCTAGTTGTTGTGAAACGAAAAAGGAAATAAATTAATAATCTACTTTAACTTTCAGACAAATAGGAGCTGGAGTGCCACTGAGAGGGCATTCTGGGCCAGTACAAGCTGTTAGTGTACTCCCAGAAGAAGAGTTAGTTGTGTCTGCTTCACATGACAACACCATACGAGCTTGGCGTCTTGCTGATTATTCCTGTGCTGCAATTTACAGGTTTATTTTGTGAAATCTTAAAGGCGCTCTTCCACCAGCTCATTCGCCTGTAAAGTAACAAACCAAGAGTAGATTTTTTACTAACACAAATGACATAAGAAAAATTCAGAACCCTTATAGAATCTCTTTGTTATCCATCTGTCTGTTATGACCCCTGTAGCCCTACTATGACCTCTTAAAGCAATTCTTATTCCGCTGAGGGAAAGAGACAGAGCTATACCGGGTATCTAGCACCATCTCTTTCACTCAGTGGAATAAGAATTGCTATAAGATGTCATAGTAGCCCTTCAGATCTCAGAAACGCGTGAAAGTATTGAAATTAATACCAAAATTATTTAATTTCAAAATTGGGTACTTCCCGTTGACCTTATAATGAAATTCGGTACGAAGCAATAATATTGAATACCAGGGAAAATTATGAAAACCGTTTTTTTTTACCTACAAGTATGTATGGAACCCTATGTGATCGAGTCTGAGTTGCGCTTGATTCGTTTACTACTCCTGCGCATATCGTCAATGTTATTTAATCTTTCATTGTTGCAGAGGTCATAATTATCCTATCTGGTGCATGGATGTGTCGAAGAGCGGACTATTCGTCACGGGCTCCCATGACAAGACCGCTAAACTATGGTCTCTTAGTAGAACTTTTCCAATACGAATATTCGTTGGTCACGTGGCTGATGTCACAGTAAGTGTCGCGTCTAGTTTTAAACAGTATGCAGATAGACATAACTATCTTAAAAAAAACCGGCCAAGAGCGTGTCGGGACACGCTCAGTGTAGGGTTCCGTAGTTTCCCGTCCGTCACAATAAGTGTTCCCAGTTATGAGGCCAACCGAACAATTCGGTAATACCCGATCCAATGTAATAAGTACCTACAGCGCCATCTCTCGAGGAATAGGGTTACTAATTAATACAAAGACGTGCAATTTTGGTGGTAATTCAACAACAATTTTTTGTTTGAAAATAGATACGTTTAGGATAATAAAATATGTAAACAAAGTTACAAAAAAAGGTTGCATATACGATTATACTACAAACTTAGTCCAGAAATTATTTTGTACAACTTTTTGTCTTTTTTGTACAAAAACTGTTGTGTCAATCAAGTTGAAAATAATTTTCATAGAAAGTTCTTATAAAGTTCTACTTTTTAGATTTTTTTCATATTTTTTAGACTTATGGTTCAAAAGTTAGAGGGGGGGGGACACATTGTTTTTTACTTTTGGAGCGATTATTTCCGAAATTATTGACATTATCAAAAAATGATCTTAGTAAACCCCTATTCATTTTTAAATACCTTTCCAACAATATATCACACGTTAGAGTTGAAATTAAAAAAAAAAACACTTCCCACTTTACATATAGGGTGGCTACCCTAATAAAACATTTTTTTCAAATTTTTATTTTACCACTTTGTCGGCGTGATTGATATACATATTGGTACCAAATTTCAGCTTTCTAGTGCTAACGGTCACAGAGATTAAGCGAGGACGGACGGACGGACGGACGGACGGACGGACGGACGGACGGACGGACAGACAGACAGACATGGCGAAACTATAAGGGTTCCTAGTTGACTACGGAACCCTAAAAAGACTGGATACAGTTCAGTGTTTTATTAAGGGCGCATGGGATGACAGCTAAACTGCCCCCGTTCCAAAATTAAGACAACGAAGGATGCAAAAAGACACGGTTGGCGCAGTAGCTGAGCGATCGACTGCTGCGCTGCGTGTCGCGGGTTCGATCACCGCACGGAATAAAAATTTGTATGACCTGCAGGTAGTTTTTTGGGGTCTGGCTGTTTGTGTATGTGAGTTTAAATGTTTGTAAACGCACCCACAATACATGAGTAATTCCTATTGTGTTCAGTTTAAAAAAAAAACTAATTAAAGTGAAAACTTTTCCATTCATTCAAAATAGCTACACTTTGAATCTCTTTGCTCCTCAGTTTGTTTCTAGTAACCATGTATGTTTTGTTTCAGTGTGTAAAATTCCACCCAAATGAAGCATACATAGCAACCGGCGGTGCAGACCGTACCGTGCGTTTATGGATGGTATCTGATGCACGACTAGTGCGCATCTTGTGCGGTCACCGCGGCATTGTAAGGACACTGGCCTTCTCTCCCTCCGGAGCACATTTAGCCAGTGCTGGTAATTGATTTGTTTCTGGTATTATTGTTGTTGTTTATTTATGATGTTCCTACTTAATTCCTTTTTTTTTTTCAGGAGATGACAAGAAAATTAAAGTTTGGGATTTAATAGCATGCAACTGTATTCATGAGTATAAAGGCCACCATGGAAAGGTCACTGCACTAGACTGGTCATCTGTAGGCAAGCCTAGTTTGACTAACAGAGTTTTACCAGATCCCAGTGACCCATTGGTTGACAATTCTCTACTATGTTCCGCTGGCATGGATGGGATTGTTAAAATGATGTCAGATTGTAACTCTAAGTATGTTTTGTTTCTAGTGATACCTTTTGCTGAATATCTAACATTGAGAGGTCACTACATTATTTTCCACTGAACTTTTCTAATTTTCAGGCAATTATCAAGCCAAGATATTCAATCATCCACCTACAACACAAAATGTTCATATCTGGTAGATGTTCAAGTTCATCCTGACTGGGTTGTGGCTATTGGAACAAAGAGATAGAGGAGTGTATTGCCATTTTATATATTTAATGAACCAATGTTATAACAATAAAATTAAAACATAAATTATTGTAGTTTTTTTACACACATAATTGAACCAAATATCTAAATGAAAGAAAATAATAGCATACACAGCACTTTTATAAAGAAATATCATGATTGTTTCTTGTTGATTTAATCAGACTTCAGACCTTTTTAAAAAAGTTACTGATTGAGGGCTGCTTCCCTTTTTTTGGTGGTGATATTTTCTTACTCTTAGTTTTCTTTGGTGAAGGCTCATTTTTAACAATTTTCACTTCTGCAGTATTTTCCTTTGTATGTACATCATGATATTTTCCTAGTTTATTTTTGTCCAATCCATTAGATTTTTCTTGCTTTCCATTTTCTTTGATTTGGTTGGTATCTTTTTCTTCTTCCTCATTTTCTGAGAAACTCTCATATACTTCTTCTTTCTTAGTTAGTATGTAACCATCTTCATCAGTATATGTTTTATCTACAATCTTTCTCCTTTTCTTGGGATTAACTATACCTGATGTTATTTTAACTGTATTAATGGTTGGTGTTGGAGGTATTTCATCTTCAGACTCATGACCAACATCCATTTCATTAGTGTTGAAAGGATCATTTTGCTCTGTGTCACTCTCACTATCTGACACATGTAAGAGCCGTTTGCGTTTCTTATCTACTTTAGCAGTTTTCTTAATCTGTGTGAGAGCACTGTTATTGATTGCCTTAGTTTTCACAGTTTTCGATGAAGCTTTTGTTGCAGTTGTATCAGGTGATTTGTTGGTACCATTACTTGTTGGCTCAACTTTAATATCTTTCTCCTCTTTTATCTCAGTTTCATGAACTTTAGCATGTTTGACTTTTGTGGAATCACTATTAACTTTGCTGAAAAATCCGGCTATACCTTTTGCAGTACTTTTATTAGTGTTGCTTTTGTGATTAATTGATGTTTCTTTCTTGGGTGATGTAATTTTAGATTCTACATTTGGTGCTAACTTATTTTCACTCACTGATTTAACTTCTTCGCGTTTTTTAACTTCATTTATTTTATCTTTAGTTTTCTGTTGAACACTTGATGATTTAGGTATAATCAGAGCATGATTTTTCGAAATCAAGTTGCCTATTTCATGTTCAGTTCTCTTTGAGCAAGAGTTAGCTTTTACTAACCCGGTACATAGGGGGAGATCTTCGAATTTATTTATTGCGATCAAAGCAACATTATCTACAGACTTTGGTCCTCGAGAGACGCAGTAAACATGTTCATAGAATATGATTTTTAATGTTTTCTTCAGAATTTCTAATTCTTTTTCAGGACACACAGTAACACATCCACTGTTATTGTTAAGTAAACCAGATACAACGTAAGAAACACTAAGGTCAGTTTCTGGCTGGGTATTTCTTATGTCATTTATTAATTCTTTTAGTAAAGACTTAGCTTCGTTCACATGAATACACAGTTCCTTGCTAAGCGAAATATAGGTTACTAATTTATGTTCATCTAACACTAGTTCTTTAGCCGCATTTAAATTATCTTTATTTGTTTCCATGTTAACAAATAAATAACCTCAAGTTCACGGGAAAAACAAACGGTTGAAATCATGAAATGTCATAGACTGGGAAACCGCGAAACAAAATAACGTCAGTGTCACTGTCATTCACAGATACGTCCAATACAATAGACCATAACGGTACCTATGTCTTACAAATCTAGTTAGTCTGTGCACGCTTCGCTGGTAGAAATTAATTTTGATTTATTTATTCAGATAACAGATCACATCATAAACATGAACAAATAAACAGGTACAAATAATACAGCCTAATAAGCAATGGTAAGCAGGGACTTTGTTTGCTGTACTTTCCACATCAGAAGACAATCGTGCCTATCTGCTATGGCACCATGATGCTGTGGCGACTACCACCGTTCCACGCGGCTGACTGATGCGTGATTCGGTATTTGTGTGAAACATGGAAGCCTTAGTTAAGTGTCCTGCGCTTTGTTAAATTGGATCACCGGGCATGTTTGCTCTCAGTATATATTCCAGCACGTCTAGCAACACTTAACTTTAGTTGCTACTCTATGTACTCTTTAAATGGATGCTCTATGGCTAGCTAGAATTTATTCTGCTCGTGTGACGTGACGCATAGACATAGAATAGAATATAGATTGACGTGAAAGATTAATAATATTTTGAATCATCAACAAAATTCCTGTTAATTTAATGTTTTAGAAGTGTGGTTTTATAATTTGGTTGGAACCTAAGTGTAAGTTAATCTTTTCCATTCACATTATCTAAAAACCTACTATTTTTGACACCGTTACATCATTTCTATTTGTGTCCGTACCTCTTATGGGAAATCACGAAGTTAAAAGTATAAAACCATAAGATTAGCTTTATTTATACAACTGTTCTTCTTTTTGACAGAAAATACATTGAAGAACACATAGTATTTTTGGTTTAATAGACAGCTGAAGGGGAAAATGCCAGGGTAAGCTACATCTGCAGTCGTGGGAGGGAGTGGCTAACATACCTGTAATACTCACCTTGAATGCTCATAACTAGCACCACACCTCCACATGCATAGTCAACGTTATTCATAAAAGAATTCCATATTTGTCACTTTCAAGCCAAATAATTCCTTGCCCATTAATTTGCTTAATTAAAAAATAATTCATAACGCCTTGTAACGCAAATCAACAATTATAGAGATGTTATTATTTGTATACATCAGTAAATTCAAAATACTCACAAGCATTTAAACATAAACAACTCATTTAATATGAATCCGTCTGTTTCATTATCAGGATAATGTCTTTAATACAATTAACCAAATAAATAATTGACCCTATGTATGTGTTACATACAGTACTTTAGTAAACTAGATAATAATGTTTGATGTCACAGAGGCCTATTTGAGCCAAAAAAATAAAAAGTTGACATTGAGTTTTATTTATATTGCCAGTTTATTGTGCTCAATTGAAATATGCTGCAAATTAGAGGCATCACAGGTTGCTTTTGCCTTACAAAATCAATGAGGAAATCGCATTTTAACAAATCATAAAAAGTATGTCAATTGAGGTGGTGTTGACTACCTCACCAACATTTATCCCTATACATGTCCGATAACGGCACCTCGTTTGTTGGTGCATACAATGATTTATCAAAATTTCTTAAGGCTAATTGTGACTCGTTATCTGAGGAGATGGCTAAAGAGGGAATTACTTTTAACTTCATCCCTGCATACTCTCCTCATTTTGCTGGCCTTGCGGAGGCTGGTGTCAAGTCAACAAAGCATCATTTAGTCAGAGTGTTGGGCCTTTGTAATCTAACGTATGAAGAGCTCTATACTACGCTGGTGCAAATAGAAGCTATTTTGAACTCCAGACCACTGACTCCGCTTTCATCGAATCCCGAAGACTTGTCACCATTGACACCCGGACATTTTTTGATTGGACGTCCTTTGACCTCTTTGCCAACACCTGATTACCATGACCATTCCACCAGTTCTTTATCTCGATTCCAACGAATTGAGCAACTCCGACAACAGTTTTGGAAAAGATGGAGCAAGGAATATGTGTCGGAGCTCCAACTCAGGACAAAATGGCGCACATGTAAGGGTTCGCTGAAGCTGAACTCCCTGGTACTTCTCAAGGAAGACAACATGCCGCCTCTGAAGTGGAAAATGGGACGGATTGTCGCTACCTATCCAGGACCTGATGGCGTGATTAGAGTCGCAGACATCAAAACCTCCAGTGGCCTGCTCCGCAGATGTTTCAGCAAGATCTGCCCGTTACCCGTCTACCCCGAGTCTGATTATTCCGGTTGAAACACAAGCTTTCAACGCCCGGGGGTATGTTTGCGCGGAACGCCTAATGAATCCATCATAGCAAAAGTGAAGCTACGTGTGTTTTAGCTATGATGGATTCATTAGGCGTTCCGCGCAAACATACCCCCGGGCGTTGAAAGCTTGTGTTTCAACCGGAATAATCAGACTCGGGGTAGACGGAAAATATATTAACCGGTTTACCCCTACGCGAGATGAATCTCTTTAACGCCAATATAAAAGTGTTACTGGTTAAGTCACCGACTAGTTCAAGGTGTATTGATTTTGTTGTAAAACAAACGAAAATGGCGATGTAAACTTGACAGTTTCATAGACTCACTCAGTACTCATCTTGACTCTATAACATCACAAAAAAGTATTGTCATCGCGGGTGACATAAATATTAATATTATAAAGAAGCCGACCGAACAGTCTCATGAACAAAAAAATAGAACAAACTACCTCAATATGCTTTCGCTTCATGGTATCCTACCTGGGCATTTGTTACCGACTAGAGATAAAACATGCCTAGATCACTTCATGTTAAAAATAAATAAGAAAAAGTTTTCCGCGACTATCGCTATCCTACACTCTACCATTACAGATCATTTCACAACGCTTTTAGTATTGTCTAAGCAAAAACATAAACATGCTATACCTAAAACTACTACTTCACTTAACTATGAACAGGCTCTCACACATTTGCAAGAAAAGAACATAAGTGATTTGCTATTTTGTAATGACCCGGATTATTTATGTAAACTCTTGTTGCAATCTCTTACCGACACAATTAACTCTAACACTACTACGACAAATATCCCTAGCAGCAAACGCATCATCAAACCATGGATCACTAAAGGAATTTTGCGCTGCATACAGAATCGCAATAAACTTCAAAGGAAACTTCGACATGACCCAGATAATTTAATACACAAAATAACTTACACACGATATAGGAATTATTGTAACAATTTATTGAAAAGGTTAAAAAGAAAATACGAACGAGAGCTACTTTCAAATTCAACAAAAAACTCAAAGCAACTCTGGAAAAATATCAAATCTATTACATACACTAATAAAACAAATAATCAAAACATAGAATTGCTAAACTTAAAATCGTCTCCCTCTGAGTCTATAAATTATATCAATAGTTATTTTGCTAATATAGGTAGTGAGCTAGCTCAAAAAATTCAACCTACAACTATGAATTACCCTACGCCACTCAGTGATACACCCACACAAGCTAATTCTTTTGTACTTCTAGAAACCGACTGTGATGAGGTATATCGAACTCTAATGAATCTTAGGTCCAACAGCGCTTCGGGCTGGGATAACATATCCACAAAGTTTTTAAAATATACTAGCATTACAGTGGTCCCCGTCATCACACACCTTATAAATCTGTGCTTTACGAAAGGAATTTTTCCGACCTTGTTAAAAGAAGCTATAATCACGCCGGTGCACAAAGGTGGAGATAGAGACGATGTCAGTAATTATAGACCAATTTCAGTTTTAACTGCTTTATCAAAAATTATTGAAAAATTAATAAATACTAGGCTACTAAATTATTTGAGTAAATTTAATATATTATCTGACTCACAGTACGGCTTTAGAAGAAATATATCTACCGAAGATGCTGTTAGTGCTCTATCCTCTCTAATAACCAAGCATTTAGATAATGGAGAAAAATGCCTTACTGTCTTTTTGGATCTCAAAAAGGCATTTGATACCGTTTCTACCTCTATCCTTGCTAACAAACTGGAAAAGATTGGCGTTCGAGGAATAGCTCTTGACCTTTTAAAGGACTACCTTTCAAACAGGAAACAAAGAGTGAAGGTTGGCCAGCATATCAGTAGCGACGCGGCTGTATTGTACGGAGTTCCTCAAGGAAGTGTATTGGGCCCAACCCTCTTTTTAATATATATAAACGACCTCTGTGGCATCAATTTACCTAATGCTAAAGTTTTCTCCTATGCCGATGATACAGCCGTTGTCTTTTATGGGAGCTCTTGGCAAGATGTCAAGCACCATGCTGAGGCAGGTATTTCTCGTGTCGCTGATTGGCTAAAATCCAACCTTCTAACGTTAAATACCTCCAAAACGAATTTTATATGTTTTAGCATTTCCAAGCGTAATGAACCAACTGATGAGTTTAATATCTTTATACATTCATGTAAGGGTGAATTCGCCAATAATTGTAACTGCCCGAGTATTCAAAAAGTAACTGAAGTTAAGTATTTGGGTGTAGTAGTGGATAATAGATTGTCATGGTACCCTCACGTAGAACAGGTTACCGCCAGAATTAGAAAGTTAAGCTGGTTGTTCAAAACCCTAAGGCATGTTGCACCTATGGTGAAAGCGAACAACAAAAGCCCGTCTAGAAGTTTACTCACACAAATTTACCTTGCCCTAGTACAATCTGTGCTCGCATACTGTATTCCGGTTTGGGGAGGTACAGCAAAGACCAAATTGATAATTCTAGAACGAGCACAACGCGCACTCCTGAAGATAATGCATTTTAAAAAACTAAGATTCCCAACTGTAGACCTATATCAGATCAGCGATGTACTCTCTGTCAGAAAACTGTACATCGTTCAAACAGTATTAAAAAAGCACAAGTTTTTGCCTTTGAATGTCAGTATTGCACCGAAAAGGAGAAAGTTTACCATAGCGAATGTACCTGCAACTAAGACCAAATTTGGATGCAAACAATATAGCAAACGATCAGCTCAACTGTACAATAGAATAAATAAAAATATACACATACACACCAAAAAAAAATATGACTGTAAAGAAACACTAGTTAAGTGGATAAAACCACTCACGTATGAGGCCACAGAAGCATTGCTATAACACGGAATGATTCACAAGTACACTCACAGACTTACACACCTATATAATATTTGCACACACGTACACACACACGTACACACACACACACACACACACACACACGCACGCACACATACACACACAGACACACGCACACATCTATAAGCATGTTCTCTTTTTAATTTTTATATTTTCGTTAGACTAAGATTCTAAAGTTAACTTCAATTTAATTTATTTTTGTTTTTTTCTTTTTATTATTGTGTTAATTATTACGCTATACAAAATAGGGAGGAGCGGAGTCTTCTACTACAGGCATTGTTTGTCTAAAAGAAGGTTCCGAACACAATTATGTTAACAAATTATTTGACACAATAAATTTTATTTTATTTTTTTATTTTTTATTATATACACACCATACAACTATGCCTAAGCAAAAACCAGGAAAATACAGTGCAACAGGTCAGAATTTCCCTATACAGAAACTTAAAAAAATCTTTTTTTCTTTCTAGATTAGCAACAATGTCTCTGGACAACATGTTTTGCACCCGCTGCGGGGATGGTTTTGAGCCTAATGAAAAAATCGTCAACTCTAATGGTGAACTTTGGCATACTAACTGCTTTGTGTAAGTTACTCTCTCGTCTTTTTAGGGTTCTGTACCTCAAAAAGGAAAAAGGAGCTCTTATTAGATCACTGTTGTCTGTCTGTAAAGACCGGGAATACATGGAGGCATCAATGAAATTAAACCTATATACTCGACTCTGGTCCCTTTGTGCTGTGAAAAAATAAACTGACTAAGTCCATGCATTAAAAAGATATGGCTGTTTATGGCCCAAGTTTGTACAAAAACCTTTGTGCGGGAGGCTGTTTTGCTCTTGGCTGGTTTTTCATTACGAAATATATTCAATGCTTTCAATGCTGTTATGGATATTTGAAAATTTATTTAATATTTAATATTGTTATCTTTCAGATGTGCACAATGTTTTCGTGTGTTTCCTGAAGGTGTATTCTATGAGTTCGAAGGTCGCAAATACTGTGAACGTGACTTCCAAGTGCTGTTTGCGCCTTGTTGCGGAAAATGCGGTACTTTATTACTAATATTTATTATTAGCTTAAGTTCAGTTTTGTATTTTTTCATTGGAAAAATATTAGTTCACTTCAAAGACAACCTGAGTTCATGATTCATGTTTGTTAGGTTATAGTAATCAGAACTAGATGAAGTAGATTGTAGTTTTTTTTTTCTGCTCAGTTATGTACAAAAATGTTTATTTCTTGGCAAAATCCAGAGAATGGGTGATCTTGTGTTATTATTAAAGTCAAAACTGCCAAAATATCACATTAATTATTTTACTTTTGAACTAAAGAAATGAGGATCATGCAGGTTACTGCTCAAAATGATCTTTTACAGAGGATCCTGATTTTTATTTTGCGACAAAGTTTATACAAACTTAGTTAACATAGGATAATTTTCATTTATTTGGCAAATAGTCCAATTAATACTTTTACCAAGATGTTGTCCCCGCTAGGGATGTCTCATGTAATGTGGCTGCAAATGCAAATGCAAATGTTTGTTCCGAGCCGGAATCGAACCCACGACAAGCAGGAGTCAGTCGCTCAACCACTGCGTCAAACGAGCCGTCGTTATCGTACAAAAATTACACTTTTGTCTTTGATGAAATGTGGAAACATGACCAAAAAATTTTATTTTGATTTTAGGGGAATTTGTCATTGGTCGCGTGATAAAAGCGATGAATGCCAACTGGCATCCTGCATGCTTCCGTTGTGAGGACTGCAATGTTGAGCTTGCGGATGCAGGCTTTATTAAAAATGGCGGACGTGCTCTATGCCACACTTGCAACGCAAGAATTAAGGCAGATGGACTGCTTAACTACATGTGCCATAAGTGCCAGTAAGTAAAATCCAAGTCAATCTAATTTAAAAAAACATTCTATAGGTTTTGTTTTTCAGTTAATTTGGAATACAATATGGACATTATTGTATAACTCGAATTGGCTAAATAAGATTTGAATTTTTTTTTAAATGCAGTTTTTGCGCTTAATTTGAACTAGCTGCTAGAGTAATGAAAAACACTTCGTAAGGTTGAAAATGTAAAAAATGCATCACAGTAGCAGAGGCGGGGTGTGGCGACAGTGGGGGGAATTCCTCCCACCTTTCGCTTCAGGCCCCGAATGCATTCGCTACTACAGTAGTTACTTCTTCTTAGCCTAGCCCTTTCCCAACTGTGTCGAATCGGGTCGGCCTCCCAGTATTACCGGGTTCGGCGGAATACCAGTATGTTATATGGAACGACTGCCTATCTGACCCCCACAACCTATTTATTAACTGGGTAATACAATACTCTTTGGTAAAACTAGTTGTAAGACTTTCAAGCCACTGACTGTCAAAGATCTACAAATCACAGCCGGGACCAACGGCTAAACAGGCTTTCCGAGTCACGGAGCAAACTCGGTATGTCATTCATCTAAGAACCACACTAAGCAAGCGCGGCATAACCTGAAGATCGATCCGAGCGGCAATTATTATTATGCCACGACCTTCTACTACAGTAGGGTACTCCGGGGAGCAGCTAGTGGCTAAATAATAGCAGCCGCTTGGGTCGATCTTTAGGTTGACCACCCGTTACATACCGAGTTTCGTCCGTGCCTCGGAAAACACGTTAAGCTGTTGGTCCCGGTTGTCATTTGCAGATCTTTGACAGTCGTTACAGATAGTCAGTGTTCCTAAAGTCTGACAACCAGTCTAGCCAAGGAGTGTCGTATTACTCAGTACTAACTGGCCTGTGGAGGTCAGATAGGCAGTCGCTCCATGTAAAATACTGATATTCAGCTGCATCCAGTTAGACTGGAAGCCGACCCCAACGTAGGGAAAAGGCTAGGCAGATGATGTCCTCTACTACAGTAGTTACCTACCTATAATTTTTTTTTTCGCAGTGGTGTTATTGACGGTGAGCCGTTACGTTACCGTGGCGAGGTATACCACGGCTACCACTTCACATGTGCTACGTGTGGCGTGGAGCTTGACCATACCGCTAGAGAGGTTAAAAACCGCCCTGGATACGCTGCCAATGATGTGGTAAATATATCTTTGTTGGCACCATGAGATTACTCATGATTGTGACAGAAAGCATTTCGAGGATAAAAATGTCATCTTAATTTTTATGCATTTTGTTTTCAGAATAATCTCTTCTGCTTACGTTGCCATGATAAAATGGGAATTCCCATTTGTGGAGCTTGCCGACGTCCTATCGAGGAAAGAATTGTTACTGCCCTTGGGAAACATTGGCATGTTGAGGTTTGTTACTTGAATTGCTAGAGAACTTAGGTACTCTTCTCTTATTGATAATTTTACTTATATCAAGGATTACCTTTATTTCAGCACTTTGTGTGTGCCAAGTGTGAGAAGCCATTCCACGGCCATCGCCACTACGAGAAGAAGGGGCTAGCCTACTGCGAACAGCATTACCACCAGCTGTTTGGCAACTTATGCTATGTGTGCAACCAGGTGATTGCTGGTGATGGTAAGTATCTTGCAGCAGCCAAGTCCTCTAATTAATTTGTGAAGTATATCCTTAAATAAAATGTTCTTATTTTTTGTCGTTTAGTTTTCACTGCCCTCAACAAGGCTTGGTGTGTACACCACTTCGCTTGCTCCGTGTGCGATGCAGCACTTAGTACGAGAAGCAAGTTCTACGAATACGACGAGCGTCCCGCTTGCCGTCGCTGTTACGAGAAGTTCCCGGCTGAGTTGCGCCGAAGACTGCGCCGTGCGCATCACTACACTATCCGCCGTTAATAACACGCTTTACCCCGTATCGCTATATCTCTAATCACTAACATTAATAAAATAAGAATGCTGTCAGTGAATATTGTTACTACAGACTTCGAGGGAACATACTCATCTATTGTTAATTTGACTTAAGCATGGATTGTCCCTTTTCCAGCACTTGCGTGTGCCAACCGATTGTGTTAAGCCATTCCATGGTCATTGCTTTTACAAGAAGAACAACATTGCAAACATTTAAATAATATTTATTCAATGTGACCTCTCAATAAGAGCAGTATATTATTATGGACCTTTTCTAATCAAAAAGGTTAAAAATATTGTTAAAAGTACAGAAACTGTTTTGGGGCAAAATGGAAAAATACAACTTGCATTCCCATTTTATTGTATTTATGTTAACAAAAAAAATATCATTTAATCAATTATAAATTTCAGACTAAGATCTTGATATGCGTTCAGCATTGACATAATTTTAGAGAATTTTGTGCCTTATTATATAACATGCTTAACTGCCTAAAAATTAAAAATAAGTTAATATTTGACATTAATAATTTTATTATCTTAGATGTAGACTATATTATTATTTACTTGTAGGTTTTGACTATCAAAGTCTCGTATAAGATTAATAAGTTGAGCTCTGGCCAAACTGAAGCAAAAGAACTCGCGTGCCGCCCCGTTTGTGTCAATAACTTGTGTTTATTCTCAAAACGCCCAATACGCTGTGCGTTCGATTCGTAAATTGGCCGGTTTGAAATAATATAAAAAATATTTCAATCGGACTGCTTGTGCTTCGTGTCGACTTCTTTCTAATCACTAAAACAAACGCGCTGCGATTCCGCGCGCATTCTCGTCTTTGTGGCCAGAGTCGATGGTGCTATTTTAACTGGTGGGTACCGATTACTTACTAAAAGATTAAATAAATCTTGCATACTTTAAATATTTTTGTAATACTAATAGTTAATCAAATATAGTAATTTTAATACCAATTTTTTGTTTTCTTCCATGTCTACAAACCCTGAAACAGCTGGCCTTACTCCTTAAAAAAATGATGTTTTTGTCTTCGTTTGTCACTTTCTGGGCGTACCTCATGCTTGTTCTTCTTGGCAGTCTACTTAACCCTTTTCCCCCCCATTGTGACGATCGCTCGGAGGACACGGTGGAGCACACAGTAGCGGTCTGCCCAGCGCGGGGCGGAGCACCGCCGTGCCCGAGCTAGAGGCGATCGGCGGCGGCGACCTCTCGCGTCCGGCCCTGGTTCAGTCCATGGTTTGGAGCGAGAGGGAATGGGAAGCGGTCACCTCCTTCTGCGAAGTAGTAATGCTAGTGAAGGAGGAGGCCGGGCGTTTGAGGGAGAGAACCTCAAACCAACCCAGCCGCCGCAGGATACGCCCTGGGCGCCGGGCGCCGCGAGACGACTCCCGGCCACCGTAGATGCGGGCCTGTGGACGGTGAGCAATGGGTAGCTCACCGTCCGTGCGTTCGTGTTTCACGCGCGCCTCAAAGAGATTTCAGCAAAGCAGAGAGACTTGCCAGAGCCTCCGCCTGCCGGGGTTGCGGGTTGTTCGAAAGAGTTACCGCGGCCCCGGAACGTAAAGGGCAATAGTAGAAACATGGGTGGGTTTTAGTCAGTACAAGTATGACATGCCCCCCGTTTCGCCCAGAGCGGGGGAAATCATTGATGATTACCCACCCGAAAAAAAAACTCCTTTTCCCCCTTAAACGTAACGACGACGCTTCAATTCAATGTTATACGTACCTATCTAAAGGGGCAATATTTAGGAATCCTTACTATACAATACAATAATCACTACTAATATTGTAAGAAAGTGAGTTTGTTTCGTTGTTACGTCTTCACGCCTAAATGGCTAAACTGATGTTGATGAATTGTTGGTACAGAGATAGTTAGGACCCTGGAGACGGAAATAGGCAATTTTTTTAAAGTGAGAAATGAGTGATATATAGGGAAACTTAGCTTTGCTATTACAATAAATAAGGCGCAAGGGTAAAAACTACAGGTAACAGGCGTGAAGTCTGAAGATCGGATCTTGTAGATAGGATCTTTTCACCACTTTGGAAATCATTCGGGTTTTCTTAATGTTTTTATTTTTTTAATGAAATTGCTTTGTGTTTAGCCGCAACTCCCCTGATCACCTGATGTGAAGCGATGATGCAGCCTAGGGAGGAGCATATTGAAACCACATTTGAAAGGATGCCTACAGATTATAATTTTCAAGGAACAGATGAAGCCGTCAGTGAATTCCACAGACTGGTGGTTCGAACAAAAAATTAAATTCTTATTTAGAAATTTAAAAACACGACATATGGATACTTATCTGAAATAGATGAATTTTATTTAAATGGAGACATTAGTCCTGCCAGCCAGGATACGAACGGTAGAGAATTTACATCGGGCTCCTGAAGCTCTTAGCCTTTTCATAATTAATTTATTGATTTTATCTGTGTGTATGTGTGGTACGTTTAAATATGCGTGTGCGGATGGGTAATGCGAAGATTTACCTCATTTTAGTATTTTCATAATTGAAAGAGAAGGAAGCTATCTAATGTCCATGGTAAATTTTAACTCATTTACTCAGTGTTATCAAGCACAGACTAGATAACTTGTTATGGTCACATGTAGCACGACTGGCTCTGGAAGCAGTCTATTTTACACCAGAAGGGCTACTATGACATCTTATAGCAATTTTTATTCCACTGAGTGAAAGAGATGGTGCTAGACACCCTGTATAGCTCTGTCTCTTTCCCTCAGCGGAATAAGAATTGCTTTAAGAGGTCATAGTAGGGCTTGTAGGTCTTTCATTTTGTTCTCGAGTCTTTGAGACAGATGTTACGTAGTCTTTATGGGATATAAGCAGAACTCTCCTAATAAACCGTTACAATGCTTCTTATTAATTGGTTGAAAAATACTAGGCCATCACAGTATTCACACTCACCACACAAACCACCTTGAACTTATGGTAGAAAACGATTTCAGTTAACACCTAAAATCTAGTTGGTTGTTGATGTAGCTAGACATTTCACGGCATCAAGCGATTGTAACGAACGTGAAATTACTTTCCCGTCAGTAGCGTCGACAATCGGGATTTTTTGCCCGTTCATCTCCAGTAGTGACGACTGGGAATAGAAGATTCGTTGTACGATGAATCAGTAAATGAAATCATAGTTTACAGGGAATGTATTTTATTTTCACCAAATCGTAACAGTATCGCACTACAATTAATGTACACACACTACTCTCGCACAGATTCAACTGGTACACTTGACTAATTTTAGCATGGGCGTAAGCGCTATACATATATTAATTTACCGAAAAGGTTAAATAGAACACAATCATAGTTTACATTACATTTTATTTGTTTAAACAATTGTCTAAAAACGATAAATAACAGCCATCTTTAAAAACAATGTGAAGTGCAGTCTCTGCAAATATGATTAAAATTATCTGTAGTGAATTAGAAAAAAAATGTATTAAGTATATTTATCTTTAGTTTGTAGTATGTAAGTTAATAAATATTTGATTTGTAAATAAATAACAATGGTTCTTGCATCTAACAAATTATTTACTTTACAACTAAAATAACACTATTTTACACATTATTCATCAACATTTTAATAATTTCAGAATTACATCAAAATTCTGTGATCAGGTTTTGTGGAACCATTATGTTATTTTTCTTGTTCCATTAGGTAGGTAAACCATGAATTCACAAAACATTCAATACTGCATTTTGAACTTAATTGCAATTAATTTAAGTTCTAAACTGACAAGGATTTAATTGTCCTTCTTCATCCTTGTGCTAGTCATCCTGTAGATGATGGAGTCTCTGCCTGGATCCATATCGATAAGGGCATAGATAATTGCGAGAAGGGTGAAGATCATCACCACAACAAACCATAGAATAATGTTGAAGATTGCAGGGTAGTCAGCACTGTAGCTCTCATCGGTGCTGTTATCCTGAAATTCAGCATCAAAGTGAACGAAAATATTTTAAAATTTTGAGTAATATTAACATAAACGCAGGTACAGCAGGAGCATTACGCAATGTCTTTGTTAAACACGGCAATTTCACACGTAACGACTCAAATGAAACAAGCATTTTTTGGAAACATTATTAAAAGGTTTCAGATAAATGATATGGCTGTGATTACGAATATCAATCTTACCGATTTATATTCCTTGACATTCGTTTCAGGTACAGATCCTTCGCCAATTTGTTTTCCATCTGCCCCGACAGATCGGACGGGACGGCGTGTATGAGCGACATCTGTCGTGACAACGGTGACTAATACAGAACCATCGTAGGCTTTGACGAATGCTTTGTTGAGTTCTTGGAGAGCATCACCTTTATGAAAAATACAAAAAAAAATTATGAAAAACAATTGCCACCTTTATGACGAAGTATCACTTGAGAAGGGCTGGACCGAGCTGGCTGTTTGTCTTATTCATATTTGTTGAAAAGGTTTGTATGAATGTTTTTTCTTTCTAATTTTCTTCATTCATAAGTTGCACCCATGCTAAGCCGGGTGGGTCGCTAATCTATACTACATATTACTATTATAAAGAGGGTGAGATATCTTTGTTTGTATGTACTGAATAGGCTTCAAGCCGATTTTCAACATTTTTATTACCTCACTAATTGATACTTGAATTATTGGGAAATAACATAGGCTATTAACGTCACCCTACAACACTTGGGCACACTGGGTAAGGCTAGTTTTAATAGAAATAAACAGTTTATTATGTCCTTACCTAAAAGTTTCTTAGCTTCTTTGGCTTTAAGGGAGTTAGATCCATAGTAGTCACATAAAGGATGAAGAGAGGTGAAACGTAGATTAAAGAAATCAATATTGTTGTCTGGAATGATAGCTCCATTCTGGATCTGTAAAGTAATAGGTATTACATTATCTAGTCTTGAGAACAATAAATAATTGTAATTGTAAAAAACCAATGCGATAAAAAACCTAAATTACCCTCTTAATAACAGCTTCCAGAGTGGCCAACTCATCTAGAAAATTGCTATCTTCATCTACAGATGGCTTCAAGTGCTTAAGATTTTGCTTAGTAGATTTAGGAAATGTGAATTCACCAAAAACCTCTGATTCCAGCTGAAATAAAAGAACAAATCAAATTTTATAGAATACTAGCTGTGCCCCGGCATGCGTTGCTATGCAATTTTCTACCTTTCTACCTACCCTACTTACCCTACCTTTTCTTTGCTTTAAACCTCACGGAGCCCAAGACCTTTCCAAATAATGCAAAACTGTGGAAATCGGTTCGTGCGTTCTGGAGTTATAGCGTCAGGAAGGAAAACCCGACTTATTTTTATATAGTAGATGACACTTATCTTTGAGGGACCTCTCTGCAGTAGTGGAAAAGAAAAGGCTACTCAAAAATAAATTACTATTGAACAATTGCATCATCACCTTTAATAGGATTGAAATTGTTGAAACTAAATCAAATTTTTACTTTAAGATGAGGAAATTATAAATGCGGTGGAACATTAAAAAATCGGAGCAGCAGATTGTCATAAAGTATTAATTGACAAATGTTATAAAAAAAATAAGAGAGATGAATACGTGAAATTTTCGAAATCCCAGAAACTTACCTCATAACGATTGGATAGTTTGATGTTTACAAGTTTGTTGCCTCCGCTATTGAAGCGTTGTTTAATTCTGTGGCGCACAGATTCATAGGTATCTGGCTCATATTCATCAACAGTCAGTGGGTAGGTTTTAGACTTCAATCCAGCCTGCAAATGATAAGTTAATATCAATTAATGCCACCCACTTTTTAATTGTTATAATTACGTTTATCTTTAATTGCTTATAAATTTGAAGGCTCACAATGTTAACCGATTCAATGCCCATGACGCGCCAGGCGCGTCATAAGGAGATATCACGGAAGGCCCTTGACGCACCTGGCGCGTCATATAGAATTTACTTAAAAACAGATTTTAAAAAGTTGAGATAAAGAGAACTATCATTTCTTATCCTAAATTTAACATTGCAGTTGACAATACCCTTGGCCATTAATTTTGAATACATATTTTATAAGTCAGGGATAGCAAACCTTTGGTAAGTTTACAAACTTTTACGGGGTGGAAGGGGCACGAAAAAATTGAATTTCGCGTGCAACCTTAACTTTTTATGATAACTTTTGTTTTGTGTCTATTCTGTACAAAATAAACTATGATTCTTTCTAGAAAAATATTAATTTAAAAAAATGAAAATGTTCATGTAATATAGAATAGAATAAACTTATATTCTTAGAAGATAAAAATATCCGATTTTGTTGTATCTTAGTTTGTCTAAACTAAGATAAAAAAACCGGCCAAGTGCGAGTCGGACTCGCCCACCGAGGGTTCCGTACACGGAACGTATAGGGTATAGGGAACATTTCACTGATTTATTTTATTTTATTACAATTTAAAAAAAAAATGGGCTAGGTAGGTACCTACATAATTATTATACAGTTCAGGAATCGAATCTCGAACTTTTGCCGAAATTCAGTTTCCAAAACCTATAATTACTTATATTATTGTATTTTATGTGTGAAATTTACTATATTTTTACAACATAAAAACAAATTAAAAATATTTTTAAGCTTGTGAAAATGAAACCCTTTCATATGATACCCCACATGACAAGGTTAACTGACTTCATAATTTGGAGCCCCATTCCTTCACATCATTTTCTTTATCGTTATCTTCTTGATAATGTTCATGCTCAATATTAGTGAATAATGCCTCACTACATTCAGGAAAAATTTCGTCTTGCTAATTATCTACAAATAATACGTTTATTATCACAAACAATTGACCTAATACAAATAAATTTACACAAATGTTGACGACCCCCGTAACATTTTACTAAAATAAATAAATCCAACCTTGGGAGGCCATATTTCCTTTGAAAACCAACGAATAAGAATTGAAACACACACAGAACTTTTTCTCTTAGCAGATCGACGCTAGATAACGGCGAAATACGCATAAAACATCATAGGGTGCCAATGACGCTCTAGGTGCGTCATCATGTATGTAGGCCCATCATCGTCGTCGTCCAATGTTCGGGGCCTGGCTAAAGTATGCATGAAAATGATGGTGGCAATGAATCGGTTAAAAGAGAGCAGGTCTATGTAACAGCGAGACTGTTAAGACTATAAATGAACATTATTATCTTCAGGATTGCTATTAGCTTTTGCTTGAATACAAACAAAACAAAATTTCACATAAGAGATGCCTCTTATATGAACATTTTGCTCTGCTTAAAATTGTTAACATGTTATTCCATTAGTAATTGCTTAGTAGCAGCCAGAGTTTGGATTTGTGCCCAGTTAATGGTAATAGGCTTGCCCCTATTTCATGGCACTCAAACATAACTAGTGAAAATACTTTGTAATGACCGGACAAAGGACAAAATAAATGTTAAACAAAATATCTACGACAATTTCATAAATATTATCTACTCCTAATAACCTCACAGATCAGACAGGGTTATATAGATACTGTATAATTTAAATATATATTGAGTGTTAACAACAAGTTTTACCAAGGGCTATTGTACTAAACAGTACTAACTACTGGTATTCAGCTTCATCCAGTTATACTGAAACCTGACTCCAATATGCTTAGGAAATGCTAGGCAGATTATGATGATATCAGACTATTACCTTTTTGAACATAAAATAAATAAATACAAATTAGCTCAAAACTTACACTTTCACCAAGAGTAGAGACACCATCAATGTATACTTCCACAACAGCTTCAGGGGTGTTGAAAGGGTCCATGACGTACATGCCTTTCCATTCTGAATTCTTTAAACACAATACAAAGTTATGATGTGATACACAAAAAAAACTATCAATGCTTTTTTATCAGGTGATTAGGAGTACAATGAATATAGGTGTAGGTCTGGTACGTAAAGATATGCCTATGAATTTACTTTGAAATTTCTGAGACAAAAAAACAATGTTAAACAGAAACTAATTTGCTTACAACAATTAACTTGGATGGTACGGCACCTATTCCATTGTCTGTATTTTTCATAAGGCCTTATAAATAATATAAGAAGGTCCAGATTGTAACAAATTATTATTTTTAAATTGTCTTTTATTCTGCCCTACACTCAAGCTGAGATCATAAATATAACAGATTACTGGGACTTCACTCATAGATGTGTCTAAAATAAATTAACCTTATCTGTATTTTCAGTTCCTGTAATATGCTTGCATCACAGTCATAGAAATATGCATACAAATCAAATCATTTTTTTCAATTAAACCATTACAGGCACTTTATAATGTCAAGAAACAAAATGAATCTACAGTCCTGGTCACAAGGCATAATAACTTGTGAAAGTACTGTAGTTGCCCATTCCAAAGTTTGATCGGTTGTTGATCTCTATGGAGAATGGGCAAGAAACTCGAAAGACACTCTTAAATTATAATATTATTTCAAAATCTTATTTTCATCATTCATGTTGAGATTATCCAAATATGTGAGAACAATGTAAAAAGATGTGCACAGTAAGATGTCCCGAGTAAATAAAAAGCAAAATTTAATTTAAATAAATTTAAAATGGACTGTGGTAGCTAAAAAATTACCAATCCAAACTGACAGCACCCATTCACTAACATGACGTATGGATCACCCCGATTTAGTGCAACCATATTGGAGGGAACTAAATCACCCGACACGCCTGCCACCATCAACATTTCAAGTGAGCATGACATTCTGTCAACCACCAGGGCATTGTCAATTCAATAATAGTACATGGGCTTTCAGTTATTCAAAACTAGAAAATTTGAAATAAAGGTTAAGGAACATACATGAACAACAGGCGAATTCATTTATGTTCAGTTCAACTGTGTTTAGTTAAGAGTAAATTCTATATCAGCCTCATACTACCAAACTTAGATCTTATGACAAAATTCTTATTATGAAGCATGGAGATTAGATGGATCGAAAAGGATTCGTTGGAAATGGATACGTAGTTTTCATATGATAAACCTTTAGTCTATCGTGTGGAGACCGTTTACTCTTGCTGTTCAGCTACAGAACAACTATTGATAAAAGGAGCACGTCAGGAAGAAAGGTCAAATCGAGTAACAGGTCAAAGCATACATACCTCTTCAACCGAGAGTCCGAGAGCAGCTGAAAATATCTCTTTCAGAAGACTTTCCATTGTTTTTCCTGATCCCGAAAATTTGAGTGAGTCAGGACTATGTAGGATACTGAACTCTCCGGCGGCATTAGAGCCTAAAATTTTAAACAAAAAGTTATAGTAAGTGTAGGAAATGCTTGCCTAAAATACTTATTTAAAATGTACTTACCAATTACGGATAAAACGAGAGAAACCCAAAACAGAGCCATGGCTACAGCCATTTTGTTCGGAATTCTAAGACTGACTGTCATATGATTTCTGTATTGCCATAGGTGATATTATTTTCTGATACCAACCAAACGACAAAAATATATTTTTCCACCACTTGACAATCCTTGAACGAAACCGTTCAGTGGAACTGGTGGATTTAGCAATTTATAACTTTTTTTTATCGCAGTTCAATGAAGGAGGTTGTCGTCTGCTTAACCGGGTGAATCCTGTGGATGCCTTAAAAATTAAGACCTCCAGCCAGGGTAAAAAACGTGTGCGTTCGCCCAGCAAAAAAATAAAAAAAGTGTCGCTTTTCAAGAATTAAATGATACAGATAATTAGTGCCCAGTCCCGTGTAAATGTGCCCGAAATTTAAAATTTGTGCCACCAACAGCTTCTGAGTTATTTAAGAAAAACCATCAATTAAAATTCTGCTGAACGAACGTTCGCCCAGCAAAAAAATTTTTAATTAATGGGCCTAGCTGAATATAAAATATGCAGAAATATAGCTTATATTTGTGCCTATTTGTGCCGTAAAAATAAAATTTGTGCGTCATAAGGTTTCAGAGATCTTTCAGTTTTTGCTGGGCGAACGTTCAGGCGATTGCTATATATCGGAAACAGCTGGACGTGAAGTCATGATTTTTTGTATACGGATAGAGCATAATTTGTGCCTATTTGTGCCATATACTACATTAGCATAACTAGCACGGTTCAGGAGTTATTACGTTATTTCCAAAAACTAATTAAACGGCTATATCTCTCGGACGTTGAAAGCTACGATTTTCACGTTTATGTTGGCTGGTACCTGTTATTTAATCACACGATCCTGCAAAGTTTCACCTTCCAAGTACCTAATATTGGAGAGATTTTAATGATTTTCCTCTTATTTTGAGGTTATCTTCAATTAAATTAGTTACAACCCGGAAACACTAGTTTTCTGTAAGCTGGCACATTATACGTTTCAACAATAATTAGTGCCCTTTATTAAGAATACGTATGCATAAAATCAGGTAAATATACCCATTAGTTTAGATGTTATGATTAAAAACCACAATCGACATCTTTTGATAGATTAACCGACCATATTCGGATGGACATTAAAAAGCGGCCGCACGATACTTCAAGCTATCCTTTCACACTTGCTTGTATTATAATGATAGTTGTAGTACAGATGCGAACAGAATTGTAAAGTTGGGAAATATTTTGTATTAGGGACATGAAAAAACTTAATTATTTGTAATAATAAATGAATGATTTAACAATATAAATGTACATAAGTATAGGGAAAATGAACATAGACACATATGTTATTTTTTATACAGTTGCTAGTGAAAGCAGTTTAGAGAAAAAAAACAATATTGTTAATTTTTATATTGATTTATTGATGGTAGGCCATAAACAGTCTAGTCAGTGTAGTAAATCACAGTCACTGGACCCGCAAGTATTTCAGTAAGTAGGTACACAATATTTATTATTCATATTTAAATGTATCGAAAACAATTTACATTTACGTTGCGAATAAACATGTAATTACTCCGGGGCACAGATAAGAACTAAACGTAAACAAACAATTATTATAAACATGTCCTGTGATACTTGTCTCTTTCTTTCGCATGAAACATACACTGTACACGGCGCTCTCGCTCCCACTAGGACTCAATAGTGATTCAAGAGGAAGGTTTATATATAGGCTTCGCACGGGTGCATGTATTATACATAATATATGCACCTGTGCGAAGCCGGGCGGGTCGCTAGTATATTATATAAACAAGATGTAATGAATCACTAAAAATAAAACAATTGACATTTTATTTCATATCCCAAACATAAATATTCTATCCGACTTGACAATTCTGTTCGCATCTGTACTATTGAATTTTCATTATAATACAAGCAAGTGTGAAAGGATAGCTTGAAGTATCGCGCGGCCGCTTTTTAATGTCCATCCGAATATGGTCGGTTAATCTATCAAAAGATGTCGATTCTGGTTTTTAATCATAACATCTAAACTAATGGGTATATTTACCTGATTTTATGCATACGTATTCTTAATAAAGGGCACTAATTATTGTTGAAACGTATAATGTGCCAGCTTACAGAAAACTAGTGTTTCCGGGTTGTAACTAATTTAATTGAAGATAACCTCAAAATAAGAGGAAAATCATTAAAATCTCTCCAATATTAGGTACTTGGAAGGTGAAACTTTGCAGGATCGTGTGATTAAATAACAGGTACCAGCCAACATAAACGTGAAAATCGTAGCTTTCAACGTCCGAGAGATATAGCCGTTTAATTAGTTTTTGGAAATAACGTAATAACTCCTGAACCATGCTAGTTATGCTAATGTAGTATATGGCACAAATAGGCACAAATTATGCTCTATCCGTATACAAAAAATCATGACTTCACGTCCAGCTGTTTCCGATATATAGCAATCGCCTGAACGTTCGCCCAGCAAAAACTAAAAGATCTCTGAAACCTTATGACGCACAAATTTTATTTTTACGGCACAAATAGGCACAAATATAAGCTATATTTCTGCATATTTTATATTCAGCTAGGCCCATTAATTAAAAATTTTTTTGCTGGGCGAACGTTCGTGCAGCAGAATTTTAATTGATGGTTTTTCTTAAATAACTCAGAAGCTGTTGGTGGCACAAATTTTAAATTTCGGGCACATTTACACGGGACTGGGCACTAATTATCTGTATCATTTAATTCTTGAAAAGCGACACTTTTTTTATTTTTTTGCTGGGCGAACGCACACTAAAAAACTTACAAACTAAGCGACTACACGCTAAGGGCATCCGCTGTGGGGTACGAGCCTCGGCTTAAGGCGTCGCTGAGGGACAGCAAGGGACAAGCTGGATCTGAGTGAGTTTATGACGCATATAAAAACCCATTTATACTTTATTTTATATTAGTCAATCGATTTCACTGTGTAATCGAAACACCCTGAAGAATCTATTAAATCATTATTACACAGACAAACACACAAAGACATTCAAATATTTACGAGCGATTTTTTTACTTCCTAAATACACACCTGTAAGTATTTTCAGTGAAACGAAATTCCACATAAATAATTTGCAAAAAAAAAAACATCGAGAACTTTTCTGCGATGATCTACGCATCTATATCTATGATGTATAATCTTTAGAAATTAAACCACGTGACTGACTACCATTGACTAAAATGTGATTCGATATATAAAATTTGAAAACCCTCCAAAACCAATTAAGGAAATCGACAAGGACAAAATCTGCAAAAGGGTTTTTTTGAGAATATTGGTAAATGACATTCCTTAAAATGTCCAAGAAAATCTAAATCTTTTTTGGAATTCTCCCCCTCTTCAACATCTGATTGTGAAAAATCTACGCCGCGTACGCTAGCAGCAGGGCCATTTACGACCATTCGAAAACGAATAAAAATGCAGGGTTTGTTTAAGTAGAATGCCGCAAAAGTAACACTTAGGGTAGAAAACTAACTAACTCTTGGAATTGTATGCGCGTTTCGATAAATAATTTTATAGAGCATTTTTCAGTAAAACTAAGTAGTACTACTATAAAATACAAGAGTAATTAATCACACACATGTTATATCTTATTTCGAAATAAACTTGTTTTGTAAACGACAGAGCACACGATTTTGTGTTGGTAGCTCAGTGTATAACGGCCATCCTCTTACGTTTGGTAGGTCGTCGTGTCGTGGGTTCGAATTCAGAACTCCGCCCCTAAGATGACCCACTGCCCACTGACCGAATTCAGACAGGCGAATTCATTTTGTTTGATTTATTACATCTACACCATAGACAGATCTCCAGCTAAGAGGAGGACTAGTTTGACGACATTCCTATTGGAGGAAGAACTGCCGACCCGATATCTAACGCCAAAAATTAGGTAGGTAGGTAATTACTAATTACCACCTAATAACCTGCGCCAGCGCCAGCGCGCCAGTGTTAACAACACGCGACCTAATTACTAATTAGGTCGCGTGTTGTTAACACTGGCGCGCTTGTGATTCATTTTACTTCCGTACTAATGACCGGATGCAATTATATAAGCATATTTAACAAATAAAGCAATTAAATAATAATTATTTTTATTTCGCAGTAATCATTATGTAGCGATTATAAACAGACCTTATAATTTTATTCACTAACTAATCCAATGTTATCTTAAAAATAGCTATGCAATGCAAGTACTTCCGAAAGGCCGCAACTTTTCGGCCGCGACAATAATATCGTAACGTTTTAAAAAGATTTTATACGAAATAATTGATGATAGGTGTTTTTCTTCCTGCGCCTGACTAAGGTACCTAAGTCAAAGACGCGACGGCGACGGTGCAGTGCAAATGATTCATTTTTACTTTTTGATTATTTATATACTCTTAATATAATTATTATTTTACTTACCTACTAATGTACCTACAAATCTTACCATATCCGATCCTTATATTGTAATGTAACAAATGGAAGAAACTCTTGTTGGTTGTATATTTGTTTCAATGTTATTACCTTTTCACGATTACACGGTGGATCAGAAGGGCTACTATGACATCTTATAGCAATTCTTATTAAACTGAGTGAAAGAGATGGTGCTAGACACCCTGTATAGTTCTGTCTCTTTCCCTCAGCGGAATAAGAATTGCTTTAAGAGGTCATAGTAGGGCTACAGATAATAATTGGCAAGGAGATAGACTTCAACGTGGTATATCTCTCAACTTTTTGACATCAAACAAATGTCATTTTTAGGGTTCTGTAGTCAACTAGGAACCCTTATAGTTTCGCCATGTCTGTCTGTCCGTCCGTCCGTCCGTCCATCCGTCCGTCCGTCCGTCCGTCCGTCCGTCCGTCCGTCCATCCGTCCGTCCGTCCGTCCGTCCGTCCTCGCTTAATCTCTGTGACCGTTTGCACTAGAAAGCTGAAATTTGGTACCAATATGTATATCAATCACGCCGACAAAGCGGTAAAATAAAAATTTGAAAAAAATGTTTTATTAGGGTAGCCACCCTATATGTAAAGTGGGAAGTGATTTTTTTTTTAATTTCAACCCTAACGTGTGATATATTGTTGGAAAGGTATTTAAAAATGAATAGGGGTTTACCAAGATCATTTTTTGATAATGTCAATAATTTCGGAAATAATCGCTCCAAAAGTAAAAAACAATGTGTCCCCCCCCCTCTAACTTTTGAACCTTTAGTTTAGAAAATATGAAAAAAATCTGAAAAGTAGAACTTTATGGGGACTTTCTATAAAAATCATTTTGAACTTGATTGACACAACAGTTTTTGTACAAAAAAGACAAAAAGTTGTACAAAATAATTTCTGGACTAAGTTTGTAGTATAATCGTATATGCAAGCTTTTTTTGTAACTTTGTTTACATATTTTATTATCCTGAACGTATCTTTTTTCAAACAAAAAAAGAATTATTGAAATCGGTTCTCGCAATCCAAAATTACCACCGAAATTGCACGTCTTTGTATTAATTAGTAACCCAATTCCCCGAGAGATGGCGCTGTAGGTACGACTTACATTGGATCGGGTATTACCGAATTGTTCGGTTGGCCTCATAACTAGGAACACTTATTGTGACGGACGGGAAACTACGGAACCCTACACTGAGCGTGGCCCGACACGCTCTTGGCCGGTTTTTTGAAGTTATGAATATTATATTATTATTTATAGAGGAAAGATTTGTTTGTTTGTTTCGAAGCTCCAAAACTACCGGACCGATTTTAACCATTTTTTGAAGTCGGTTTTGTCTCACTCATACCCACCAGAATTTGTACTTGAACTAAATCGCGCGCGCAACAGTTGTGGTACTGGTAAATAAACACCTTTATGATTCAAGCTTCGATCAAAGGTGGATTCAAGTTAAGTGAGTAGGTACTTAAGTATTTAGTCCACCTAGTTTTATTTGGATTCTGCCTGACCAAATGCCTAACGGTTAAGACTTCTGACGATCGTAAGTTCAAAGTCACCGCACCAACTGCTGGAAGGACTCTCGTTATATTAACCGTATACATACTGCTAGCAGTCAAATTTGCTTGCAGGACACTTTTGAAGTAGTTGGAACGGCCTTTTGGAAGTACTTAAACTTCACTTTAACTTAGCGATACGGACGAATTCTTGACGCCCTGTAATTTTCCATATAGATTGTATATAGTAATTATTTTAATTAAATATTTCAAATAAGTAGGTACATACATATATTAAAAATAAAAATAAAACATAGCGATATATCACTCGCTCGATGATGGGTCCTAGTGGATGTACATTCACTATGACTGTATCGCTAAAGAGGACCTAGAAGTTAGAAAACGTGAAAATAGGTTTTTTTGCTATCTGAAGATTAGGCCAGGAATTTACAAAATTAGATCCGTTGCAATTGTCAATACAATTCTCTCAGTTGGTGAAGAACTAAAATATCCTGCGTCATGAAAGAGCATCTTTTTAGGGTGATTTGAAATTGGGGAGTTTTATTTATTATTATTCTTACAATAAATATTTTTTTACAACAGTAAATCAATCAATGAGCAATGATGTACAACCTGAAACTATTCTGTAACTTGTATTACAAAAAAAAGTAATTACGTGAGCTACTTTGACGCTTTTATCTGAAACAGCCATTTATATACTTACTAGCTTTTGCCCGCGGCTTCACTCGCGTTAAATTCGGGGTAACGCAGTTCCCTTTTCCTGATTTGCAGGTACCTGCTATCTGCAGTTTTTGCAGATTGCCCTTGCGCCTTATTCATTTTTATAAGCAAAGCTAAGTTTTCCCTTTTCTTCCCTCTTTCTCCCTCATATCCCACTTTAAAAAAAAATAGCCTATCTATGTCCGTCTCCTGGGTCCCAACTATCTCTGTACCAAAATTCATCGAAATCGTTTTAGCCATTAAGGCGTGAAGACGTAACAAACAAACAAACCCACTTTTGCTTTTATAATATTATATGTAAGGATTTCTGTGAATAGGTAAGCTACTTACACGATACGTTTTAGAACAGAATTAGATCTTCTTTAAAATAGTAGACAAAGTAATCAATTATTTTTATACGTCCTTCTTAGTCGACTTAGTGGCAGTCATCCTGTAAATGATTGTGTCTCTGCCTGGATCCATATCCATGAGGGCAAATATTATTGCTAACATGCTGAAGAACATCGCAACACCTATGTATAAAAACAAGTTGAACGTAGCAGCGTTGTATTGCGGAAGTGGAGGCTCCTTCAAATAAAAAAAAAACATTCTTTATGTTGTAGCACAACAAAATAACACATTAAAAAAAAATATACCAGAATAGCTCATTAACTGCGTCTTACGGGATGCTTAGCTTGGATTTAAAATTGAAGTTGTACTTTCTCAGAAAAAATAAACCTTAACTCCTTACTACATAAAAACAATAAATTATTAGCGCAAAAGTGCAGTGATATAAAAGTGCAAGCATCAAAACTTCGAATAAGCTTGAAATTACTTTGTACAATTTTCACGATAGAACGACCATAAACTAAACTTGTTGCTCTTATTAGCAATACCTAGTGCTACAATAAAACTGACTTACTTTATCCTTCTCCTTATTGGATCTTTCAACTATCGGAATCGGATCTGTCCCTTGTTCGGTGGTATAGTCATCTGTATATTCTGTTTCTGTTGAAGTTTTAGTATGGCCGAGAGAAGAATCACCACCTCTTTCGTCTCCAACTCTCTCCTCGTCATCACCTTGGCTGCGCTCGGGTATTGCCTTAGATTTTTTCTCTCGATTTAGTTGGGATTCTTGCAAGGTATACGGCCACTTTTTCGAGTGACCGGGAGGTTTCGTGGTCACCGATCTGGCAGAACGGCGTGAATGAGCGACTTCAGTGGTGACAACGGCGACTAATACGGAACCATCGTAAGCTTTTACAAATGCTTTGCTGAGCTCCTGGACAGCACGTCCTTATGAAAACAATAATTTAACGTAAGTTCGCTTATACTCAAAGTAGGTACTAAGCACGTTTAATAATAATTCGTTTACATACTTCTATCTTTTTACTCAGACACAATGGGAATTATATTTTTTGTCAGTAAAGCTTTTGTTTTCTTTTCATCTAATTAAAATATCTGCCGCCACAAAATATTTATTAATCTCAGATAAAGAAAAAAGTTTGGCCGGTATAAATTACCAAATTGATTATCATGAAATCAAAAGTAGTTTTCCTTCTCAAAATAGTTCATCCCTTGAACAATTAGTAGCTTCGTGCTCGTTTATCCGTGTCCAAATAATTTGATTACCGTACCGTTGCGATCGAAACGTGCTCGGGACTTGGGACGATCCTTATGGAAGACCATACAGGGCTGCGCGGAACCAGCTACGCCCCTTTGGTCCCCCACTGACGGAGACCCTCGAGCCAGTGTTACTGGACGGGGTGGTCCGGTCCCTGTTTCCGCGCAGGACCGACTTCACCCCACCAACTATGGATCCCCCGCAAGGGGCGGCTTCGCCGGAGGAGGAGGTCCCCCCGGTGACGGCGGCGGAGTTTCGCGCTGGGGTTTTCAGCTTCCGCGCAAAGAAGACGGCACCCGGACCGGACGGCGTCCCCGCACGGGTGGTGGCGATCGCCGCCTCCGAAATGGATAAAAGGTTTCGGGACCTCTTCAGCGCTTGTTTCACTGCTGGGAGGTTTCCGAAACTGTGGAAGGAGGGGCAGCTTTGCCTCCTCCGAAAGGAAGGACGCCCGGTGGACTCTCCATCGGCATACCGGCCCATCGTCCTGCCCGATGAGGTCGGTAAGTTGTTCGAGGGGATTGTCGCCTCCCGGCTTGATAGTTTTTTGCGGGGGGTTGGGCCCAACCTGTCGGACGCCCAATTCGGTTTTCGACGAGGGCGTTCGACTATCGATGCGCTAGCCCTACTCAAGGGCCAGGTGAAGGAAGCGGTGGACGCGGGGGATGGAGTGCTGGCGGTGTCATTCGACATAGCCAACGCCTTTAACTCCATGCACCACGCGACGATATTGGAGGCGCTCCGGTATCACGGCGTGCCGCAATACCTGCGCAACCTCCTAGCCAGCTACTTGGAGGGCCGAGAGGTTCTCTTCGTAGACAAGACGGCCACGGTGAGGCGGTACGGTGCAGAGTCCGGTGTTCCGCAAGGGTCGGTGCTCGGACCCTCCCTGTGGAACATCGGGTACGACTGGATCCTGCGGGGAGTCCTCCTCCAGGGCACGAGTGTCATCTGCTACGCGGATGACACCCTCCTCATTGCCCGGGGGAGGAACTTTGGGGATGCGGCCTGTCTGGCCTCGGCTGGCGGGTCCTTGGTTGCAGAGAGGATCCGCCGCCTGGGATTGAAGGTGGCGCTGCACAAGACCGAGGCCGTGTTCTTTCGCGGGCCTCGGCAACGCTGCCTTCCTCCCGATGCTCACATTGTCGTGAAGGGCGTCACGATAGGGGTCCAGCCCCAGATGAAGTATCTGGGCCTGGTGCTGGACGACAGGTGGCGGTTTGGCCCGCATTTCAGCGGGCTGTCGACGCGACTGTTGAAAGCCGCGGATGCTTTCTCGTGGCTCCTCCCGAACCTGGGGGGGCCCAAGGCGAAATGCCGGCGCCTGTATTCGGGCATCTTGAGGAGCATGGCCCTATACGGGGCCCCCATCTGGGCCGACTCCCTACACAGGAGGGAGAACGCGACTGCCATCCGCAAGCCCCAAAGGGCCATTGCACTGAGGGTGGCAAGGGCCTACCGCTCGGTGGGTTTCTCGGCGGCGTGCGCTCTGGCCGGCACCCCTCCTTGGGAGTTGGAGGCCTGGGTGCTCGCCAGAGTGTACGAGTGGACCGCGTAACGGAAGGCGCTCGGGGAGCGCCCCGTCGCCGAGGAGCGGGAGGCCGTGCGGCGAGAGGCGAAGGAAGCCATTGTCGTCCACTGGACGGAGGACCTCGCTGCAGCCGCCTTCGGCCGCCGGACGTTCGGTTCTGCAGGGCTGGCTCGAGCGGTCCCACGGTTTCCTCTCGTTCCGTCTGGTTCAGGTGTTGTCCGGCCATGGCTGTTTCGGATCGCACCTGCACCGTATCGGTAGGGAGGAGACCCCGGTCTGCCACGACTGCGGCGCGGCGGAGGACACGGCCCAGCACACCCTCGAAGTGTGCCCGGCTTGGTCCGAACAACGCCGCGGTGTGACCGCGGTAGTCGGACAGGACCTCTCGCTTCCTGGCGTCGTCAATGCCATGCTGGAGAGCGAGGAGGCCTGGGCAGCGGTTGCCTCCTTTTGCGAGGATGTCATCTCGCAAAAAGAGGAGGCGGAGCGCGCGCGGGAAGACGACCCTCTCGCTGCGCCGCTCCGCAGACGACGAAGGGGTCGGAGAAGGCGCCGTCCTCTCCCTCTGGATGGTGGCGATGGGCGGGCGATGGGCACGGGGGTGCCCTTGCCTGCATTGCACCCATCGCCACCTTCGTCGGTCACTCCCGGGCCCGGCCCCCCCTCCCCGCCTAGGGGAGGGCGTTAGGGGTCCAGGCATGGAGGGCAATCGTCGGCGGAGGACTGGACGTTAAGGCTGTGCCGGTTTCCCAGTCCCCCGCCTCTTGGACGAAGCGGGAGTGCCGCTGGGTATTTTTAGTGGGTATACCGGGTCAGACCGGGGAGTCCCACATAGCCCCCCCATCCCCCGATGGGAGGGTAAGCGTAATGCATTTTTTCCCAGCGCAAAAAAAAAAAAAGGTTAGGTTCGCAAGGGAAGACGGTGTTAGCGAGCTAACAAACTAACCCCACCATTTCCTTCGTGTTAGGTTACTTTAATCTGAATCCTCACCAAGCGGGGCTAAGTCGACTGCTATATTTCACTTTTTTATGATTATTTTCAATGAATTTGATTGTACAGTTATCCAGGTCAAACCTATTTATTTAATGCTTGATCATTTATAACATTAGTAATGCATTTTATACCCGAACGGTTAGGCAGAAGGGTACCCGTAGTACAGCCACATTGCACCGTAACATATCCCAACGATAATGTATGATTTATTATGGAATTGTTTTCATTTTGTTTGACAACTACATTTTGGCGACAGATCTATCGTTTCGCGGAAAGATCTTTTCAATCAAATTAAATTTAGGAGTGCCAATCCTTATTAGTCTCTTACCTAAAAGATTCAGAGCTTCTTTGGTTTGGTTGGCAAAAGGACCATAGAAGTCAGACAAACCATGAAAACTTTGAAAACGGAAACTGTAGAAATCAATTAATCTGTCAGGATTCAAAGCTCCGTCCTGGACCTGTAAATTATCAAGAGTTGTAGTTAACAAGGTGCATTTAATTTAAAAAACTCGAAAGGGTCTCTCGATTTGTCCTTATTTTTTATCAGACTGCTGATAGATCTTTAAGGCGTTTCCTCTCACCTGGAATGTAATTTATATTACAATCCAAGATTCGATTTTCTAAAGAAATGAATTAAAAGCATATTTTTGCGCACATTTCATTTCCTGTTAGTATTCCACTTGCAAAAATATTTTTTATATGACAATATTTTTCGGATGAAATATCGAAATGTCATATGCCTTGTGCCTGCTCTATACATAGACGCATCCGCGGACGTCAACAGATGGATGACCTCGAGCCGACCACACATCTGTAGGTCGATCATTCTGTGGTCTGTATTCATTCTGGACAGACGCAACACGCACACACGTAACATTAAAAAAATATTTTGACCGTAGCTGCCGTTAATTTTTCGTCAATACTCAATCAAACCGTCAAACCATTGTAACGAACGAGAACAAGTAACGAGAATAAGTAACGAGAATAAGTAACGAGTATAAGTAACGAGTATAAGTAACGAGTATAAGTAACGAGAATAAGTAACGAGAATAAGTAACGAGAATAAGTAACGAGAATAAGTAACGAGAAAAGTAACGAGAATAAGTAACGAGAATAAGTAACGAGAATAAGTAACGAGAATAAGTAACGAGAAGAAGTAACGAGAATAAGTAACGAGAATTAGTAACGAGAATTAGTAACGAGAATTAGTAACGAGAATAACTGTCCTCCGACATGTGGGTAGCCGCTGTGCCGGGCGCTCGCGCTTTAACCCTTTGTTGTGTGAAACAAACTGACAACGAACAGATTGGTGGTAGCTTTTTTTTCAACCTAGGAGATTGTCGTCTGATTAACCGGGTAGTCTGTTGCTGGGGGAGGACAGCACAGAGATAGGTTGGATCTGAGTGAAATTATTTAGGGACTGATTTAAAACTACTGGCTCGGCAACACGGGCTGGCTCTTTGTAGGGACGGGTGTGCTGGTAGCAGACACGTCTGCCGCCTTTAAATACCTGCCACAGACGAGGAAATTACCCCGTCTGCACGTTAGCGGACGTGACATCTGCGGACGCGTCTATTGCTGTAAGCAGGCTTTGTGAATAGTAGGTACAGTTAAGTACGCCACCGTACGTGCGACAAAGTGGCATTAATGACTTGTTGCGTTTTGAGTTTTCAGGTTTATAAAAATTTTACTCATAGGTACGTATATTATGCAAAAATCAAAAGTAAGTAAGTAGGTAACCGAATAGAATTACCTTTCCAATAACAGCTCGCAAAGTGCCAAGCTCTCTCAAAAAGTCGTGGTCTTCTTCTACTCCTTGCTTCAAGTACTTAAACTGGGATTCAAGATTCATTTTGTAAGATGTTCCATCCACATTACCAAAAACAGTCTTGATTCTATTGAACTGAAAATTTAATTTTTGATAAGTACCTACAGCTCACAGCAAATCCGGGTGAAATACTTTTCATTGATATCCTTTTTAACCGACTTCAAAAAAAGGAGGAGGTTCTCAATTCGTCTGTATTTTTTTTTTTTTTTTGTGTTTGTTACCTCATAACTCAGGTCTGAGTGAACCGATTTTGATGATTCTTTTTTTATTCGAAAGCTGGTGGTTGTCGTTTGGTCCCATAAAAAAAATATCAAGATCCGACAAGTAGTTTTTGAGTTATCTTTAATAATACGTATTAGATTGACTTCGTGTACGTTGATGATATACTCATTCGTCGATTATATTTTAGAAGTTGTCGAAGACAAATGATCAAAAAATGGTATGTAGGTACTACTATGGTTTGGAAGGTCATCGCAGTAATTTGGTGATAGATCTTCAGTGATATACAACGGCACTCTTTAATAAATGACAGCAAATCTGCCGTGATTGCTGCAATCACATGTATAAGTATGGGTTTCGCCAGGGTAGGCAGGCGAGTGGGAGCAGGGTGACCGTATCCCCTCCCCACCCCTCACCTAGTCATTAAGAAACATAAACATCAGATCAAGTATCAGCTGTATCCCCTAGAGGATGATGCATATGATTTCTGAATTGGTTTAATACTAAAGCATAATATAGATACTTAGTATTTAATCTATAGCTTGATGTGGAACTAAAAATTGTTTCTAAGACGGGACTAAAGCTAAAAAGAAAAACTTTTTAACCGTGTTTGCGTATTATATCATAATACTATAACTAAAAATGTTGAAATAAAAACTTTTTAGTAAAAAAATAAAACCGACTTCTAAAAAAACTAAAAACTGGAAAATAACTTTATTTCCGGAAGTCGGTGGCCAATAAAGTCAACGAAACCAACAAAAGCCACCGACTTCCGGAAATAAAGTTATTTTCCAGTTTTTAGTTTTTTTTAGAAGTCGGTTTTATTTTTTTACTAAAAAGTTTTTTTTCCATCTTAGATACATTCTGGTATTTTGGGTTCAAGAAAAACATAAATTTTAAATATTTCGCTTTACACTTCTCGAAAACTGGCGCTTATTGCAGTAAGCTTAGGTTCAACATGCAATGTATTTCAGACCCGTGATTGATTCTTGAACTTGTGGAATGATCGTGATAGCCATCACCATCGCGATTGAAATCGTTATCGCAATAATTGCCATCTCCGTAATAGGTATTTTTTTAATTTTTTTTATGTTCGTTTCATTACAATTATCAATTAGGTTGAATGCAACTTTTTAATCGTAATGATGAAACTTAGGTTTACGGTCAGCACTATGAATGTAGGGAACTTCTTATTTTTATTAGGCTGTTTAATTTATTCATACATTTGTTTCTCCTTCAACCTGAGAAGTACTCGGGGAAAAAAGCAAATGAAATCATAGTTTCATAGTGATTATTGACAACTCTGTTATTTTTCCTGTAAGTGTATTGAAAAACGTCGTTTGAATTCCGTGGGAATTTGTCACTGATGTTCTCGGCTCCATAACACCCTCTCCTAACAGCTCAGTTGTGAATTCCGCCTCAAAAGCGATGACAAAGCTTCCTCACTTGAATCAAAATGTACTGTACTGAACGATTTTCTTATCGATGGTTAATCGATAAGAAAATCGTTAATAATGATTATAAAAATGTATGTCACAGTTTAGTGCAACAAACATAAAAATAACTTGTGCTGAATTAGAAAGATACCTTAAAGTTTAAGTTTCATTAAAAAAGTGCTACCTTTTCTAGTTTCAGACTACTTTTTACTTTCAAGGAAGCGGATTTTGTGGAAAGTGTACCTAATTAACGTAATTATTTTACTAACCTTAGTTACATCGGATAGTTTAAAATTTATGATTTCATTGCCTCCGACATCAAAGCGCTGTTTAATTCTGAGCTGTAAACCCTTAAACGTATCCGGCTCATACTTATCTACGAGTAGTGGAAACTTTTTTGATTTCAACCCAGCCTGAAAATGAGAGAGTAGGTAAATGGTGAAATTATCTCTAATATATAAAATTCTCGTGTCACAGTTTTCGTTCCCATACTCCTCCAAAACGGCTGGACCGATTTAAACGAAATTTTGTGTACATATCGGGTAGGTCTGAGAATCGGCCAACATCTATTTTTCATACCCCTAAGTGGGCAGCGGGTGAAACCGCTGGGCACAGCTAGTTATTTTATATTATTGAGTAAGTCACTTAGTTCTTAACTTCAAATTCACAAATCAGTACCTAACAGCCTAATAAGTAAATTGAGAAACGTTTAGAATAGGTACGAACAATTGGTACTCACATCATCACCAAGCCCGGAAACGCCATCAATGTGTACTTCCACAGCAGCTTCAGGGGTGTTGAAAGGGTCCATGATACGCAAACCTTCCCAATCTGAATCCTGTAAAAAGGGTTCTTTAATTCATTTTTGTCTGTCACCTCTTTTACTAAATAGATGTAGTTATTTTCGGATGTACGTGATGTTTTCCTACGTAGGTATATTGACAAGGTACTGTAATGATTTAAATATCCTTAAACTGTTCCCTTAAAGAACCACGCCTATATGTAGATTATAAGGCTGCGATGGCTATTTTCTGCTGAATAAATAGACTTGATGTTTGCAGTGCGTCCCCAAAGGAAAATACCGTATGACATTATGTAGCAATTTAGTTAAATTTGCAACAAGCACAATCATTATCATCCAATGATATTAATAAATGCTTTATTATGTGAATTGTATAAACGACTTCAAAAAAGGAGGAGGTTCTCAATTCGATGTTTTTCATTATTTTGTTTGTTACACCAATAAAATCCTTTTAATTTGGAGCTTAGTTAGCCTGTGTTTTTATTTTTCACTGTTCGTCGGTTATTTTTTTTTTGTTAAAAGATTTTTATTACAACCATCATCATTACAGATCATGCACATTAGTTTTTACCCAGTTACATAATCTGCAACACTGCCTCATTGCTATAGCGGGCGCAATCGTGACTGCTGAGCATCAGATTCTTGTTGGTTCGATTCCCGGCTCGGGCAAATTGTTACCGGGTTTTTCCAGCAGGGATTTCTCAGTAGCTCCCAGAGAGACTGGGTTTATGCCCGTTTGATAGTAATAGGCTCGCCCCTTATTACAAGGGACTTACATAACTAGTAAAATATTGGTGGCATTACAGGCGTGTTAGGTTTATATGTTTTTATTACTGAATTTCATGTAGGTATGTCGTTTACACCTTGCAGATAAAATACATACATATTCAACAGTAAGTCCAAGAGCAGCAGAAAATATCTCTTTCACCGTGCTTTCCCACGTTGCACCTATTGATGTGAACCTTAGAGAATCAGGACTATGAAGAATACATAACTCTCCCTCGGCATTCGAGCCTAAAATTGAGAAATATAATATTTAGACTGACTTCACAGTGACTGTAGCCTTACGCCGCGTCGTTGTGGATAACGACAACGACAACGAGTCGTCCGCGAAGTATCAAGTATAACAAAAATACTTGCCAGAAAATGCTAGAACAAAAGTAATCCAAAGCAGTACCATTTTGTATTGCATTTTGTCCACAAGTTAAAGTTCACAAGCGATAAAGCAACAGTCAACGATTCCTCACTTTTTAATTCTGTCAATCGTCGTTTGTCAATATTTTATCATTTTGAAGTTCGATTTTTAAATGCCATCGATTTTTTGTAAGGTTATTTGAGATCAAAGACATTCAAATATTTAGGTGCGATTTGGAATATTGATATCAAAAGCTATATAAATATAGGTAGGTAGTTTATTTTTCCTTTCATGCAGCATCTTTCACAGTCTTGGAGTGAAACTTATGAACGAGATTTAAAAAGCTTGTTGTAAATATTTTAATGTTTTAGTAGGAACTATCAAAAGTAAAAATAAATTTGATGAACCGCCCAAACTTTGTTGGATTAAGCATTGGTTCGTTCACTCGCCTACGAAATGATCGATAAATAAATTAAAGGAGCAAATTAATGTTCAAATATATGTTTAAATAGGGGCGTAGCAAGGTCATTTCCATACTTTTTAACCCTGAGAACGTCTGTCTAATATATTTATGATATAAAGTAATGACTTTACCAAGTCATTCATTTCATGACATTCAATAACTTCGCTAACTGCTAAAAAATTTGCTCGAGGTCGAGCTATTCCAACTGGCTGGCAGGTACTTAGTGTTTTGGTGGTGTTGTGAAAGTCCAATTAAATAAAAAGTTCATGGTCCCAGCCACAGTTTACGTATGGATCCATATTTAAACGTCCCATTATGTCCATACGTCCGTGTATGTGTCCCAGCCCTATGCTAACTAATACCAATAACAACCCTAGCCAACCCGGCAGTTTAAAAAGTAGTTTTTGTTTTTCTACAGTTTTTAGTTTGGGCCAATCTATTGTTATTTTTATTAAAGATCAGCACCAATTATTTTATCGAGCATGTGTATATATATGTAAGCTCATTGTTATTTGTTATCTATTTTTCACATTCTATTTGAGATTGAAACTCAAACTCAAAGCATTTATTTTAATTAGACCCTAACAGACAATTTAGAAAGCCTTAAAAAAATATTGTTGTTTGTGAATGAACCAGTTTTATATAACTTCTATGCAATGGTGTTATAGCCAATTAATGTACTTACTTTGGCAGAAGAGTACAATTAGTCAATCTATACTATCTATCGAGCTACCAATGATAATTTTATTAATAAAATGGGGGAAAAAAATATGGGCGATATTAGGAAACGTGATCTAGCAACCCTGGGTCAACATTTTGTTTAGACCTGTGGTTTAGTGAAGTGAAGTCTAATTTTTGATTGATAACGTTTGATTTCTCAGTTCTCACTGTAGCGTGTTGTGTTATTTTGGAATGGAGTTTTAGGTTGGGTAAAATTATAATTTAGTGTGTTGTAGGGAATACGTGTGTGGTTCTTGGTTCTTCAAATAAACTAAAATACGAAATTACGAGTAAAAACAGGTGTTATTAGTCAGTATTATGAGTGAAGAAATGAGAAATGATACCATGCGGAAAATTATTTCGGTCGGCAATTCTTGGATAATATGCAAATCTAAATCGCATCCAGGATTATCTTACTATTTTAACACTTTAACTGGAGAAGCGGTTTGGAATATCAGTGATGCGCAGGTAATATTTATTTGTTTGCTATTCATGGTAACTTTGTTTTTTCTGCAGCCTCTATCTTTTCTTTTGCATGTTACGTATACCAAATTTGTTTATACCTATGCCATATCACCCTTCGTGGGGTCTTTTACCATATATAAACACAAGCACAACGTAAGATATATTACTAAAACATAAAATATTCTTATAAATGGATTGGGATGTATTGGATTTCAGTGATAATGATGATAGAGGTTGGCTACTATGTGGTTAATACGTCAGAAAAACATATTATAAACAACAGGAATGTTTTACGTTTTTTCAATTTTGAAAACAAATATAAGTTTACTCCTTTGGGAACACAAATCTGTTTATTATATTATTTATTAAATGTTTACTTGGGTAAACACATACAAAATCAATCACAGTCAGTTGTGACTGACTGTTGGTGCCAAACAATAATATAAACCTAACATTGAAACCTTTCCAAGAACTTATACCAAAACTTGATACAGATCTCGGGACTATTAAGTACCCATTCTCTTTTAACTCAGAAATGTACAGGCTTACCTTCCTAACTATTGTATTGTATAACAGGCTGGTGTCCCCAACTCCATGTCTAAGGCGCGTATTTTGCGTATGGGTGGGAATATTATTTGATCCACCCCAGCTCCACTACCTTCCTAACTAATATAAATACACAAGAACTTAATGTAGCAATAGTGCAAACCATTTGCATGTAGCATCATAATGGGTGTATCTGTAAGATTAATAGAGTTTCCTCTAAACCCAAAGGACCTGTGTCTGTGTCACACAAATGAAAAGTCCCTACAACCAAGGTGTAAATTAAATCCACTGTAATAACCTGATCTGTATGTGTGTGTTTTTTTTTAATATTTTTACTGATTAGTTTAATATTAATTCATTCACCATTATCATGTCCTTTTTACAGATTGAAAAGGCGAAGCATGCTACTACACGTCTGGAATTCTTACAAGGTGGTGAACCAATAAAATGTCCAGAACCAAAGGATAAACCACCTAGTACTTTAAAGAAAACAGCAAAACCATCTGTACCAAGTGAACAATATGTAGTAAATCAATTTTCGGAACAACAATCGTCAGTTCTTTCTTGCACAGATATGGTGAATAGTAATAGAACTTTTCATAATCCTTACCAAATACCAGGAGTAATGCAGGGTGCCAATAACACTTATTTAAATACAACTGCTACTGTATATAATCCCAAGGTATGGGCTCTTCCTCATACGCAACAAGTCTTCATTGCACCTGCGATAGCTTCTTTAATGCACCACAATCTAGACCCTCTGAATGTTGCCTTGTCACAAACAATGACACAATCTGCAACTGGACTAGTTTTTAATAATTTTGAAAATACAAGTCAGACAGTGACTAGTGGTCGGACATTTTATCCAAGAGAGTTTAGCCATGAACAAGGTGTGAGGCGGACCATGAAGAATAAAAACGATTTAAGGCAAAAATTGACATTCCTGAAAAGATTTAATAACAAATCTAATATCCCCGGAGGTACTTATGTTTGTTTTGTTATAAATATAATATTATAATGCTAGCAAGTATCATTATTTTAATGAAACTTCCTATGGGTTTATAGGGTCGGGTTTGCCAAAAGCAAATATTAATCCAAGGCAAGCACATTATGATAATCAAGTTGAAGGAATTCAGGCAAAGGATTTGGGTTCTGGATTGGTATGTAAAAGAATGAGATTGTACTATTTTTTAAAGAAATTATTAAATCAATGATTGTTACAACTATTTATTTTCCAGGAGAGCAGATGTGAAGATAACAAACTACATGAAACTGTCACTAAGATTGATTTGGAACCTTTAAAATGTCTAGCTGCCCCAGATTCCAATTTAGATGCTTGGTATATTGTTGTTGATCTGGAGGTACTTCTAAATGAGTTTAAGTTTCTGAATACATTAACAGATTCAGGTAATTAATAAAAAGATATAGCATAAATATATAAAAATTCATGACGCCAAAAAAAGAGTTGTTTTTACAATAATTGGAAAAAAGGCCAACTGCTGAATTTGAAGTTCAGTGTTTGATTCTCAGGTCTGGCACAGTGTTACTGGGTTTTCCAGTAGGAATTTTCCAGCAGCAGCCTTGAGCCTCGAGGTTGATGGTGTAATACCCCGTATTCTCATTGCGTCATTGGTTCACATGTGTCATTCTCCATTTAAAACTTTCCTGTATATGGCTAAAAAATTAAATACTTCATAATGGTTTTAAAAATCCTTATGGAAAGTGCCAAGGAGCACTTGTTTTCCCTTACGAGTTTTTTCTTTAAATACTTATATGGCCCATGTTTAGTTCAGTGCATCCATTAACATAATGTTTTGTTTGGAGAGTCTTAAATTTGAGCTTCAGTGCCGTAGAACGTAATTTTTCTCCAATATAACCGGCGGAACCCAGCAATAATTTTTGCGAAGAGTTAGTATAGAATGCTTGGCTGAAGTGTTTTCGTTAACTTCACCATAAAATGGCTACAATTTCAAAGCTCACCAAAATAATGTTCCCTAATAAACTTGGCTAGAAAATTAGGTTGTCATATTTTTTTATTGATTTTCGACTATTATATTAAAGAACACATCCGTCTTTTGCAAACGAACGGTAATTAATTTGGTCAATTTGTGATAAGCATTCAAATGGATTTTATTTATACTTCTATATTTTGAATAATTTGTTACAGATGAAAAATGCCACCTTCTGATTCCCAAGTGCGTAATGGAAGAGCTCAAAACTCATGTTACTTGCACAGAAAATGTTCAAGCAAAACGTATTCTACGATTTTTGTCCCAACAGATTGAGATTGGTTATGCTTATTTGGGTAAGTTATCTGATTAGCAATATAAAAAGTAGCTCATTTGTTAGATCTTGATTGAAAAAATCTTTGATGTTGTGTCTAAACTAAAACTTATAGAAATCGGCTAAATTTCGTTCCTATACGGCCTCAAAAAGATGATAGCGCGACAATGCCAGACACCAGATTAATAATAATAAAAAAATATTCAAATGTAAATCGTTACTAATAATTATAAAAGCGAAAGTGAGTTTGTTTGTTACCTCTTCACGCTTTAATGGCTAAACCGATTTTGATGAATTTTGGTACAGGGATAGTTGGGAACCTGGAGACGGACATAGGCTATTTTTTTTTTAAAAGACTAGGATATGAGGGAGAAAGAGGGAAGAAACGGGAAAACTTAGCGTTGCTATTACAAATCAATAAGGCGCTACCGGATTTAACGCGAGCGAAGCCGCGGGCAAAAGCTAGTTTTGTAATAATCTAATTATGACGATGTTGTGCTAAGACGATATCGAGGTTTAGAGAGGAGATTGTTTCAATATTTCTAAGAGAGTTTCTAAGAAGAAATAAAAATGTGGGATTTATGCACACTCAGTGTCATCCCGTTGTAAGATTCCTGTTTACCTCGACCCTGATATGCGGCTTGTATAATATGTTACCGCTAATCTTTACATAGTATAAAATGAAGTTGCTTTCGCTATCTGTTCGCTCAGATCTTTTAAACTTCTCTCATCGGATTTTAATGCAGTTTTTAGCAATAGATAGAGTTCAAGAAGAAGGTTTATAATATTTATAATATCGCAAGCTAGCAGGGTGTAGTGCCTTATAAAATAATCTCAGTCATGTTGACTTACACTAGGTTTTATATGTAAAACAATACTCATTAAAAGATAAACTCTTTAATACTTTTATGATTTTAAAATACTTTCCTACAAGAATTCATGTTTACTACAACTGTAGAGGAGAAAATACTAAAATCTCGTTAACGAATCGACCCAAAGGCCGCTATCTCACTGGCGTTTTACGAGTGTCGGCGTCTCTCGAACGTCTGCGTGTGGTGGACGTTATTGCTTGTCACGCGACGACGTCGCGTTTGCGCAACGTTGACGCTGCGACGAGACACCGACGCTCGTAAAACGCCAGTGGGATAGCGGCCAAAGGACAAGGACTTGAAAGTATTTGGCCGGCCGGACTTCACGAAACGTGATGCTTGACGGATTGGTCTCATGCGAATTTTTTATATAGATACTTGCTATTAATTAATGTAGGATTTATATGTGGCCGTTATTTTTTAAATAAAATAAATTGGCAGAAGTTAGGCAGGCCACGCCTCATACAAAAATCTTCTAACCCCTTAATGGGACAGTGGACAATTTTTATCGCTATTTCTAGTTGTATACCATGAGGAACTTGTTTAGTTTGATGGTCTGTATTGTACCACATCCTTAAATATATTGCTGAGTAGTTGCGCCTTGAGTTTTCACCCTCGACGACCGGGATAAAAAGTAACCTGTGTTTATCCAGGGTCCATCCAAGGTATCTATATACCGTTATCATCCAAAACCGTTTGAGCTTGAAGGAGTAAAAAATACATGAAAACATTAGCCTTTATAATATTAGTGTGATACACGCTGAATAGAAAATATATTTTTGTACCTTTTAGCGGAAGAGCCATCTAAAGTAGAAGGTGACAGTATGGCTGACGCGATACATGCAACCTGCAAAGAGCTGTTAGATAAAAAGTGGCATCTGGTAAGTATTATCGATTTTAATTTACACTATAGCTAACTGTGACTGCTTCGTTGATCTTGTGATCGCAATTGCGACTGCTGACCATTGGGGTTCGATTCCTAAGTCGGGCAAAGTCTTATTAGGTTTTTTTTTATCAGGATTTAATCCTTAGCGGACACATAGTTTGGATTTGTACCCGGTTGATTGTAATAGACTCTCCTTGGTATTCATTTTAAAGTTTCGATTCATTTTACTTATTTTTATTTACGACACACATGTTATCAAAAATAAGTAAGTATGTCGAAATTATATTCGAGAATTATTTGCTAAGATAGTTTCGCTGTATCTGCCATACTGTTAAAAATAGAATATTGTTACAATTTTATGTATTTATTGGGAAATACTGCTAAAACAAAACGAATTAATTAATTTAAAATGTTTCAGATCCTTCTTTCTAACGATGAGGAGATATTGAATAAAGCCCCTTCAAATACTAATGTATTTTGTATTGATGAACTTAAAAAGTTTTTAACGGAAAATTCAAATAAAGACACTTTGGTATCACCTAGCCCTAAAAAGTCTTTTATGACAAATGAACTTGTTAATAAAATCAAAATAATTGTGCCAAACCATGTCCCAATTAATAAAGACTCTAGTCCTATAAGAGATACTGAAACTGTTGACCAAATTAACAATGTTCCACCGAAACAAAATCATTCTCCAAAAAAACCAGACGAATTAATAGTATTGAAACATACAGTGGATGCTGGTATTCAAACTGATTTAGAAGAAATCATTGCTACCACGAACGTTGTAGAAAAACAATCTCCAAATACAAATTTAAATACAAAAGAAACAGTTACAAGGCGTTCTGTGTCTTTCGTGTCTAATGCTCCCGGTAAAAAAAGAGAAATATGTCTGAAACGCAGTACATCGCATCAGCCAACAATAAATTCAGTCGAAAAGAAACAGTTTAAATGGCGTCGAAGAAGGAACACAACACAAGAAAATGAAACAACGCTTTCGAGTAATAATCAAAACAATACAGAAAAAGTAGAATCTCAAAGCAATACGCTGAATAATGAGATGTACAAACTGCCAGACAGAACATTGGATAACAAGCCTGCATTACGTATTGAAGTTAAAATTACAGATGACAGTATCGAAAGTAGGGACTCAAGTTTTAACCTTGAACCAAATGACGTCACAAAAGAAAACGTTACTATTGAGGAAACTTCAACATCCGGCATAATATCGAATACTGAGAGTAATGTTGATAATGATAGCACTTGTAGCAACTTAACTAACTCGATAAATCAACAGCTGGTGTACAATAAACTCATGTATGATGTTGAAAGTATTACCATGGAACAGTCTTTGCGGACTAAACGCGACGAATGGGTATCAAGGTTCATCCAGATAATGGAAGAGGTTTTGACTCAAGTGCTACACCAATACCCAAAGTTTACTCATAAAGCAATGCCTCCTCCTTGGACATTACACGAGGCTGCGCTGTGCATTGCAATAAAATTCCGTGTGCATCATGGTATCACGACGGCAGCTAATCAATTATCAAATATTCTGTTCCAAGTTAGTGATGCTAAGGGTAAGAAGATTCTATTCTACACATATTAAAACATAATTAACACTTGAAACGGGATATTTACCATGTTTGTTATTTTTATCGAGTTTCCGATATTTCGGCAATGTTGCAAACGCCATGAAGAAAGAGGGTAGATAGTTTTGTCTGCTCGTAAACATCCACCCGCAATAACTTCAGTTCATCCGTGATCATGGCGTTTCCAATATCGCCGAAATATCGGAAACTCGATAAAAATAACAAACATGGTAAATATGCCGTTTCAAGTGTTAATTATATTATAATATTAAAGCATAGTAAATAAATTCATGAAAAAAAATCGTTCGCACGACGAGACATATTATAATAAAAAATATATATATATAAAAAAACAGTATTTTCGGATCTGTCATTGATTATACGGGAATTATATTCAAAGCGAAGCCGTGTTATTCTGGAAATGTATAACTTGTTCCATCGCTGTTTGTATATGCTGTTTTCATTATATTAATTCACAGTTCTAATTAAATTACAGGTAAAATAATTGAGATGTCACCAGAACAATATATGCAAATGTATAGTTACAGCGTGCATTTGCTTGATGAAATAATAGTAAGTTTGTAATAAATATTTACTGTGAATAATAATTACGGATACACAAAAAGGACATCAGTTATTTCAAACCCAAAACATTATTTTGGGTACAGTTTCAAACATCTGTTTTGACTTGCGAAAAGAATTTGATGAATGTGTAAAAAAGCATGACTATGTATTTCTAGGAGGTGACAAACGGTATTGAAGATATACAAATCGCAATGGAGTCATTAAATAAACTATTATATGATATAAAAAATCCGAACTTGGATGGAACCAGTATGAACACCGCTTTCAACGAGGATAAACAGGACGATGTGTCAGCTTATTCAGGTAGGACAATTCGATTTCGTGTTTGTATTATCACTCACTACTTAGAATCGATATATCAGGAATTCAGATATATTGCGCCCAAGCTCCAAATATTTTTTATTTAGTGAACGTAGTTCTTCAGGCGTGTACTCACGTTTTTTGCATGAGTGTAGCCGAAGATCGGGCTAAGTAGCGCGCCTTCTTTGGAGAGGCTAAGGTCTATGACCAGCAGTGGACTGACACAGAAGATGATGAACGTAGTTAAGAATTCCTGGGGCTCATTTACAGTTTTAGAAAAGGAGTTTGAGTATTTTTAACCGACTTCAAAAAAGAAAGAGGTTCTATGTTCGACAGTATCTTTTTTTCAATGTATTTTTACCGATTACTCCGCCACCTGATTTTTTTGTTCGAAAGGGTATTTTTTCGTGGTGGTACCATATTAATTTTATTTATATTGCTTGGGTAGGTACTAAAATAGATCTCTTCAACTTTGCAGATGTGCCGAGTAACGACGATGATGAAGACGTTTCATTGCATGAACAAGAAATGTTACCTCAATGCAGTTCCAATGAAGAAGTACATAACGATAAACCTAAAGAAAATACACCATACGTAGTTAGTATTTATTAACAATTTATTTTTTCTATTGTTTGTCAAAGTTTCCATTCCAGATCCAGTTAATTTATTCATGTTTGACCTAGTTAGATGCTCCGCGCAACCTTTAAAAAGATGCCAAAATTCTTGCATTTCCGTCATTAATATTGTTCAGAAAATTCACTCAGGCATCCGGCTCAGAAAGAATAATCTTTTACTTTACTTTTTTTAGGAGGAGTTACATAAACCTGTTCAATTTAAACGGAATATTGATATTCCACCTCCAAGTATGAGCCATCAAACAAACCATACAACACAACGTTCAACTGTTTCACATGAGGATGAAGGAAACAACTCACAAAATGGCAATGTGACTGCTGAAAGCGATACTGACAGTGACGTGTCAACTGATCAACCAACAATTAAACGACATCAATTTCGTAAGATAGAAAAAAAACGAAGAAGTGATATTAACGAGCAACGTCATGATACGAATGGACATGATCAAACTGATAAGGGAGCAGATACAACTACACCCGATGAACCTGGAATTCCCAACAACACTGATTTACCTTTAACTGAAGAAAATAATAAAAAGTTTAAATACATGATGCATATGTTTTTACAAGAAATAAAAGACGCTCTAAGCGAAGTACAAGTTTTGTGGTAAGTAAATTGGCATGTTTTAATAATAATATGTATATTTTAAAAAGTACTTTGGTATTCATTTTCTATATTTTTTTTTTAATAGCAATCAGTGTTATGAAGAATTCCTGAACCCAGAGCAGTCGACCGCGCAGCAATTTCAACTACAAAAAAGAGCTGAAAGAGCGCATTTGCACATTCTCCGATTAAGTAGATCGTTAGACAGGTAATTATTCTCACCTGCATTATTTCAGCGCACTACAAAACCTAGTTCTGTATTATACTAACATGTGCTCCAAGTGTTAAATGGACTACTTCGATCTATAGATATTTTTTAGGGTTTTTAAGCAATTTTTATAAAAAAAAACATATTTTCTGGTTGAGAGGCTGATTTGGTTTTAAAAGTTATACCGCTACTGTAATTGTAATTAACCAAGAATAGGGTACATTAAGAATAAATTGACCGCAAGTAATTCACCCCACACATGCATTTTGTGAACATTCTACGTAAAACACAAGGGGTCCAAAATGGTGTTCACTAACTGGAATTATTTCTACAGTATTGAGTGTTTATTGTGAAATGATGTGCATGATAATTTATTGTTACAAACCCATACTGGCCCGTGTCCAACCAACCCTCAATGCAATATTATCTCCTTTATATATTTTTATTTTGTTTAGCATGCTGGAACATGAGGCCAACAATCCTACTCATAGTATGTCAGCTTTATTGAAACAGGCTGATATTGACATTCATCATGTGGATGCTGAGCTGCTGGTTGAATACAGGTAAACATTCATATAAAATACTAGCTGCGCCCCGCGGTTTCACTCGCGTGGTGATACATATCTTTATGAATTGTAGCCTATGTGTTATTCTGATGTATAAGATATATTATTGTAAGGTTTCATTAAAATCCATTCAGTAGTTTTTGCGTGAAAGAGTAACAAACATCCATACAAACTTTCGCGTTTATAATATTGCTAGCTGCGTCCCACGGCTTCGCCCATGTGATGATAAAAAAGTATTTTATGTGTTAATCCAGATTATAATCTACCTTTGTGCCAAATTTCATCAAGATCGATTCAGAAGTTTTTTCGTGAAAGAGGATCAAACATACATCCATACTCACAAACTTTCGCATTTTTATAATATTAGTAGGAAGTAGGATATTAGTAGGATTATATGACGCTTTAGAGTGTCGTCATTTTAATTCTTGTATTCTTAGCTAATCCTTTCATTTAATACCCGTATTATATGGGAATGCAAAAAAAATAACTAGTCCACCATTTTTAGGTGTCCGCCATTTTGGATTTAGAACGACGTCACTTAACTATAATTATGTATTATCATCCAAACATGTATGTAACATTTGAGCTCAATGGAAAATTGGGACTTGTAGTACCGGACTCAGTCAATTATTATACATATAGTACGTGTTAACAAAAAATAAATAACACGCAGTTTCAAATAAATAAAAAATTGAGATATATTGCTGTAAGTAGTTGAATAAAGTCTATTTTTTAGGGTCGTCCTATACTCAAGTGGTAAAAAAGATACCACTATGGTGCGACTTTGTCTGTCTGTCGGTTTGTCACAGCTGCTTATTTCAGGAATTAGTTTTGCTATCGACTTGAAAGAATAGAAGCCGTTATTATTGGTTACTCAAAATAAAAAATAAGTAAGTCGGTTTTCGTGCTGTAACTGATAATCGAAAGTGTGTAAATGTAAAAAAATTGAAAGTCTGACTAGCTCTTTACTTTAATTATAGGTCTCGTGTTTCGTCTTCAAAGCAAGCTAAATTGTTAATTTTTGTTTCAGAATTACTGTCGAAAAATGCAAGGGTTACACTGAACATTTTCTAAGCACGATCGCAAACATAATTTCTAATGTTACCAAAACAAATATTCACCGTCGTGAGGCCATTGATCACGTATCAGTCCTCAACAGTGAGAGAACCTAAAAGACTTATGTTATAAGGCTATTGGTGAGTTAGCTCTACATAATTATGGCGGCAAATGTTTAAAATGTAATGCCCCAAAACCATTGATATATAAAAAACCTATATGCACAGTTCCTTACAAATATTGCAACCCAAAAGGGTCACGCGGTTGGATCAAATTAAGCAGCAAAATCAAAAAACTAAATTAAAAAAAAATACGAATATTATTTCGCAATTTATTCCTCCACACAAAGTCTTTTTTTAAACGCAACCTACGAAAGGAAGACATTTACAAGTCTTTAATAATTTCGCGGTTATGCCCTCCGCATAAAGTTGTTTTTTAAATGCCAAATGAAATGGCAACACAATTCTCAGATTATGTGTTCATTTGTTTTGGACGTTTTTGAATATCTGAGTGTGTATCTTGGGTTTTTATATATCAATGCCCAAAACGCATGAACTAAAGACCATTATGTAAGCTTTCATATGTCATGGGTCTAATCTCTGTTGGACGGTTTTTTAGCTTTGATCAAAATGTTCATGTTGTCTATGAAAATGTTGCGATACATTTAAATACTGTCTTATGTACTAGTCAAGTGAAGTATTGTGGCATAAATAAATATAATGAATGTGCTCCTTATCTAAGGCATTCCACTATAAGTGCATGAAAGTTGTAGAAGGATTTTTTGTATTAAGTGTAGCCTGCTTAACTTCCACCATTTTTTTCTGATGTTTAGAGTTGTGCTGATCATGGGAACTTAGATGGCTTATATCTCGGAAATGGGACCGCAGTTTTAAAAATAAAAAGTTTAAAAATCAACTCTTCTTCTCAACAAAGCCTTTCATTTCACACCCATATCAAAGAAATGCATAAAAGATAAGATTAATCATTGCATTAAGATTGACTTATTGCAAAGATATTTTTATCATAGTGAACTTAATAAAAGATTATTAATAAAAGGTCAGAGGTTAGGCAAGCACTCTAAATAATACTTTTTTTAAAGTCTCTTTTCATACAAGCATTTATTATTCCATAAGACTACATTATTTTAATATATCATCTAATTTTGAGCAATGATGCCTTGGATTCGTTTTTCAAGTCAAAATTTTATAGGTTTTTTCCATCAGTTTTTTTAGTAGCAGCCATGACGCATGAATTAGTGCCCAATTGATGGCAATAGGCTCGCCCCCTATTACATTGGGTTTAAACATTGTTGGCGAAATGTTTGTGTACAATTATGTACACCTCTGTATAATCCTTCAGGGACAACAAGCTTGATGTTATGTATATACTATATTATTAAGAAACAAACATTGCGTGGGAGTAGCTAAGACTCACCACATTAAGTTATTTTAAGTGTACCTATTATATCAGTAACTTTTTATGTTTGACCTGTTATTTTACCTATTCACTTCATGGTTACTTAAAAACAATTGTGCTCTAGTTTTATGTTGAATAAAAATGTATATTGGTGTATAATAAAACTATTTTTAAACATTATTGCTTTTACTTTATACATGTATGCCATACCGGCCATTTTAGTCAGTGAATTTGTCACTGCCGTTCTCGGCTCTATAACGCTCTCGTCTGGCGGCTCGTGCGTTAAATCCGCCTTGGCTGCAAAGTTTCCTCACTTGAATCAAAAATATTTTAGGTGCCTGTCCTACTCGTTTTTCCGCTAGCAATTTGTCAGTCGCAGTGTTGCCATATTTGTCATGAGACATACTTGTCAACATATCTGACAAAACTTCGTTCTACTATGGGGGAGGAGTAGGTCCTGCTTAACTCTTCAGAATTATTATGGACATGATTTTAAGTAACAAGAAAATTTGCGCAAGTTAAATGTTCCGGGATAGAAGAAACGTCAGTTAGTTTTTAAAAGTACTTTTTAACTAAGTTTTAAATACTTTTAGTATTAACAATTTTACTTAAAAAAAAGAATCATTAAAATCGGCTCACTCAGACCTGAGTTATGAGGTAACAAACAAAAAAAAAACAGTCGAATTGAGAACCTTCTCCTTTTTTGAAGTCGGTTAAAAATAAATGTAACCCAGTGGTAATGGTAACAGGGTCCATGCCACCTGTGGTTTGGGTTCCAGAGAATGGCAATTGCCAACAATACGACCCGTGTCCAGGACTACCGATTTCTGATTCAAGCCTTTGATCCAGGTACCTAACGAGAACCTCCTTTAGTGTTGGTCGAGGCTCTTGGCAATTAAGCTATTGGCTGATAACACTCGGCACAATGATCGCTGTGTCTACATCTCACATGTCGACAACTTTGCGAATCAAGTCAATATACTCGATAAGCTTATCTTTCTCGGCTTTCACGAGGTTTTCGTCTCTGGTTGCACCACCACAATATCAGGCTTATTGGCCACAATTCTCTTGTCAGTGATGATGGATTGATCGTATACACATCTATAGTATAGTATACTTCCGATTGCACAAGGCTGTATTTTATAGAAAACTAGCTTTTGCCCGCGGCTTCGCTCGCGTTAAATTCGGGGTAACACAGTTCCCCTTGGGCCTTATTGATTTGTAATAGCAACGCTAAGTTTTCCCTTTCCTTCCTCTTTCTCCCTCACAACCCACTTTTTTCAAAAAAATATTAGCCTATGTCCGTCTCCTGGTTCCCAACTATCTCTGTACCAAAATTCATCAAAATCGGTTTAGCCATTAAAGCGTGAAGAGGTAACAAATAAACAAACAAACTCACTTTCGCTTTTATAATATTAGTAAGGATTGTTGATGAATAATCCTGGCTACAAAAGTGTCTAAGTATGCAAGTACTCTGTGTTAGCAATACGACAATATCCGGAGATTATATAACGGATTGATTCACTCGGACGGTGCCATGTCTGACAAAATATCAACTATGCCATCCTTCTCAATAAATCTCCGGTAGTTATAAGTCTTCGTGTCCATGAAGTTTCTTGCCCATTCTTCTCCAAATCAACGCTTTGAAATGGGCAGCTACAGCACTTTCACAAGTTGTCGTGCCTTATGACTAAGGCTGTAGTGCAGCGGTCGGCAACCTCTTGGCAAGCAAGGGCCACAAGGTGACAAATTAAACTAAAGGCGGGCCGCAGTCATTTTTCTCGCATTAACCCAAGAAGCCCAATATACCTGCTCATTATAATTGGTCATATTCCATAAAAAAATAAAAATGTCATTGAAAATTGTTAAAACATAAGAAATTTAATTCGTACACCTTATACTTTTTTTTGTTTTTGGGGTGGGAAATCATCAAATAACTCCCGGGGGGTGTGTCAGACTTGTACTGACTAAAACCGACCCATGTTCCTTCTATTGCCCTTTGTGTTCCGCGGCCGCGGTATCTCTTTCGAACAACCCGCAAACCCGGCAGGCGAAGGCCCTGGCAGGCCCCTCTGCTTTGCTGACATCTCTTTGAGGCGCGCGTGAAACAAACGCGCCGTCGACACGGCCGGTCGTCAATAGACGGACGAATGGTGAGCATTGCGTCCGCAGGCCCGCATCTACGGTGGCCGGGAGTCGTCCCGCGGCGCCGTGCGCCCGGGGCGACTCCCGCGGCGGCTGGGTTGGTTTGAGGTTCTCTTCCTCAAACGCCCGGCCAACTCCTTTGCTAGCATTACTGCTTCGCAGAAGGAGGTGACCGCTTCCCATTCCCTCTCACTCCGGACTATGGAATAAACCAGGGCCGGACGCGAGAGATCGCCGCCGCCAGAAGTGCTCTACGAAATTCCACCGGCTGTCGAGGACGATTCCCAGGAACTTCATCGTCAACCCGACACCGATGCGAACCCCTCATACCATCAGCTGGGATCCCGACGATGGCGTATTCCCGCGGCCATGAAAAACCATGTCCTCGGATTTGTGCAATGCCACCTCAGGACCCGGTAGCCGGATCCTCTCCGCGACTATCGCAATCCTGCGTGTTTCGAGGAGTGAGGCGGAGAGGAGAAACGGCCCCAAGGCCGATTTCTGTGGGACACTGCACGACGTGTCTCGCCGGTTCCACTCTTCACCCGGTTCCAGAGCGACCGGGGTAGATGCATGATGGCGTCGAGCGCCTCCCGCAGAAACCATACTGGTGCTCCGCAAGATCCGGCTCTGTCCCCACAAGGTACCCAACGAGGCGGTTTGCAATTACTCTTTCAAAGAGCTTGCCCACCTCGTCGACCACAATGAGCCGGAATGCGGACGGAGAGTCCGCAAGGCGCCCCGGCTTCTGTATAAGGACCAGCTTCCCCGTCTTCCAACGAAGTGGGAACTGGCCCCTCTCCATGCATGCAAGCATCTTAAGAATCCTAGTAGTCGGGGCCCGAGAGCCTCCAATGCCAGGACCCAGGCTTTGCCGTGCAAGGCATTGGGACCCGGGGAGGTATTTTTGAAATAGTGTTCAAATGCTTATCTGTAAGACGAGAAGCATATTTATTTTTTCTATTATTGACAATTAAAAAATTGTAATGAACTGCTTAGCAAACTTTTTCAACTCGTCAAAATCAGATGGCATTTAACAAGATCGTTGGATTCATAGAAGGAGCTCTGATATTATCAGCTAGTATGACACATTTCAAAGTGTTGCCGAGCAGAGGGTTTAAAAGGCGCGCTTACTTAATGCGTTGATTTTGGTAATAATTAAACTTATTTGCATAACATTCGCGGGCCGCAAGGAAGACGTCCGCGGGCCGCATGCGGCCCGCGGGCCGCGGGTTGCCGACCCCTGCTGTAGTGTCATCCTTTTGTTTATTAATATTCTAAAGTGCCTGTTATAGTTTAATTGAAATACATGCTTTGAGTTTAGTTTCGGTTACTCAGTTTAACACATACCTACCCATAATTTAGTCAATTGGAGTTTAATTTATTATTAGTTTAAATATTAGATCAAATGAATCAAAATTGCTTGTCTAAAAAAGAATATTATAACTCTATTGGTCCTACGTTCAGATTACATATAAAATTGCCCATGGCCGTTGAAAGCCACACGTGAACTCATATGTAGCTTATCGAAACAGGTCCTAATCTTAAGTGATTGTTCCAAGAAATCAAAAGGAAAGGGAAGGGAAAAATAAAGTCTAATTTAGAAAAATACGAATGAGCATAGCTTAAAATGACCAAGACTGGAAATAGGATACCGTAGTGCGTTGGTGTGTGAAAGCTTGGCTGCATATTTCACACTATGTTTTAAGCTAATTTCTTCTTTGACCGAGCAATAAAACTATTTCCTAGAAACAGCTTAGATGTGTTAGTATCTATTTTTTTGAATTTGACCTAATAAAACACGGTGTCCGATGTGAAATAATATATTTAGGTACTTAATTTTAACAATAATATTTTCATAATATAACAATTAACACCTATTAAATTATTAATTATATTTACTTAGATAATAATTTTAATCTCGAGTTAATTGCAAGGTCAAGTATTGTATACCTTCGTAAATTCAAAATGGTTCTCTTTTCAATTCAGGACATGGTCATGATAACATTTGAATATTATCTAATAATATTATCTAGTCTTAAATTATTTGATAATAATATAAGTTATTGATAATACTTAGGTACTTGGTTTGAACCAAGGCATTAATAGACTAATGCATAAAATGTAATTATTTTAATTAGGTTTAAAATGATGTTGGCATTGCTGAATGCCATTCTGCCGTAACGACGTCAAAACACCATCTAACTATAAGTAACTCTGAGTCGGAAAAAAAGATTTTATCGTGTAGTGCAGTAGGCGAAAAAAGCCCTTATGGTGTAGAACAGAAGGTATAAAATACTCGCCAACATCGCTTAATAAAAATATGATGGCACATCTATGTTTAACCTAAATTAGCTCGATTAAGCAGATACAATCTGCTGTGTAACTGCTTAGTTCTTCTTCACTGTACCCACAATGGATATAATTATCGGTGATAAACATTGAAAGTGATAATTAAATAAATTTAGGGACGTGTTTAGTACCTACATTAGGTACCCACTGAATATTTATGTCAGACAGAAGAATAATACAGAAATCTCGTTACGTTGACATTAATCTGGAATTAGGTAGCTACTTGCAATTAACTACATGCCATTCAAAACATATCAGCGACCTTAAGTTATTAGATAAACTGTTAATTCGACTAGAATAGTGCTTATATTATAATCTAATTGAATCCTCTTCCTTCCATCATCCCTTGAGCACAGTATCTCGGAAATTGTATTACTGACAGCAAGAAATCAGTGAGACCCTGCAAAAAAAAAGTTGAGATTAAGAAACAACTAGGTAGGACCTATGTTTAAATAGGCATAGATTTAGCTGGCTAATACCTACTGCGAGAGTACATGATCAACATTTTTGCTCCATATATTTATGATTAAAACTGTTAGAATTTGGTAATTCTGATTCAAAAATACTTATTTCAGAAGTTTTCATGTGCCTTCTGATCTACTACTTCTATTTAAACATTCGAAGTACGTGTGAAAAATGATAAACAACATGATTACTCACCGATAACGCTTCTATGCAGACTGTCAAGGGAAGGATGATAATGTAAAAACCAGCAGCAATACCAGCTATCCAAAGTGAAATAAATATGAGGACTATGAGCCAAATGATCGAAAACACGATGTTGCCCATTTTCTGAAAAAAAAAGCAAAATGAAATGTTAGATACGTTTTAAGTAGGTAACAAACCTGTAGCAGATGATTAATACATTGTCTGTCCCTTTGTATGCTTAGATCTTTAAAACTGCGCAACGGATGTTGATGCGTTTTTTTCTTTAGGAAGGTTTATATGTAGGTACCTACAATATTAGTATCTACGTTGCACCGGTGCTGGGGCGCGTTGCTACTTTGATATAAACTACACACTACAGGCAGCAGCAGGGTTAGCAGGCAGTTGGAAAACGCTGAAACTTTACCCAGCTTTTTAGCTTTGTTGGTTGTTTAACACGTTGAACGCCACACTAAATACCATATTAAGACCAGGAGGCCGCGGCGGAGACCGTGTGACCACAATATAAATTTATATTGTGGTGTGACCGTCAATATGTCGGGTCCAGGGGGCCGCGGCGGACACCGACTGCCCGCATGGTGTCGATCACTACAAAAGCTTCTAGACGGCCCACGCACACAGTTTCGACTATCCTAGCAATTAGGCACAAAAAATCAAAGATTTTGAATTTATGGGCTTTTTAACAATGTGTTCCCTAAAATTTTACAGCCCGGTTATTAATTATTACATCGCTGTTTCCGTACAAAGCCCACATTTTTTTAGTAATTTCCTTACATTATTTGCAATAAAATACCTCATATTTTTTTTTCGATCATGAATTGATTCGTGAATTATTAATGTGGCCCCGGAGGAAAGAAGTGTATTGTCGGACACATGGCGTCCGGCGTTCAACGTGACAAGCGACCAAACGTCTATTCTTTGATATTGTTCGTCTTTTCGTTGAGCTCCTGCTATGATTATGCTTGAGTTATGATTTGTGCTACACGATAACTGGCCAATACTTGCACTGACTGGACAGGTGTACCCAAAGGACATGCCCAGTTTTTCCCCAAACTAGGATTTCTCCTGCATCGTGGGTGCGTTTACAAACATTTAAACTCACATACACAAACAAACAGCCAGACCCGGAACAACTATCTGTAGGTCATACAAATATTTGTTCCGTGCGGGGATCGAACCCGCGACACGCAGTGCGGCAGTTGATCGCTCAGCCACTGCGCCAACCGTGTCGTCATGTCATATCTGTCTGCTTATATTAAAATGCTTATTGTGTATTTGTGTATAGCATGTCAATCATCGGTATAGGATCGGAGGATTAATTTGCAAGCATGATTTCATCCCAGATGGATGCGAGCGAATCGGCAGTCAGTACTGAAATTCCACAGACTGGTTGAAGTAGGTAATACAGGAAAATGAACCTTGATTTCCCGAACCACTTCCACTAAAAATGTTAGACATTTTAAGTGGAAATGGTTCGGGAAATCCAGGTTCATTTACCACAAACACATAAATATAAAATGATATTTTAATTGCAAATGTACAATCGTACATACCTTTGTATGTATATCCTACCAACTAATGAGATACCTAAATAAAGATTCAAAGTCATTTTGCTGTTTTATTGCCTACCCAATTGCTTAGGCATAGGCAGGCCGCGATAGCCATTTTAACCTGATCTCCCTTAGATCTATATTATAAGTATAATATGGCCAAGCAGTCTTGAGCAAGCGTGGTGATCAAAGATCGTGCCTTCTATTTATGAGAAGAGGTTTTGTGGTATAGTTATAGGTTGGTATTATTATAATGTCTATTTTATTTAGAAGTTACTAGGTAATGTAGTTAAGTAATTCGAAAAAATGTTAATTAAATCAAATGTAAGCTCTCCACCGCAAACAAGTTAGATTTTCTAACAAGTCTATAGATATGGATACACATTATTATCGGTAGATATGCTCCGGTTATCTATCGAGATAGAGTATTTTTTATTAATGAAGTTTTTCCTTATGTCTTGTTTACACCTATATTTATTTATAATGGAACGATTTTATCAAAGGCTAATAAATTGCGATTAGGTGTTGAAGTTTTACTATCGTTAGTAGATAATTTTGACTAATCTGTTCCAAAAATATTTGGTGAATGTTTAAACAAATCCTATTCTTAGTAATATACTTGTTTAGCAAATACATTTACATGCTTTTTGAAATGGAGAGCTAAGAAGGTTTTACAGAATAATCAGCACGAAAAATAGGTAGGTAAATGCTCAGTAGCCAAGCCATAGGTGAACGCCAAAACTATATTTATTTGAAACTATCCAGATAGGTCATCCTGCGGTACATAGAGGCCCATTTTCAGATTTTATAAAAGGACAAAAATAGCAACAAAATGTTTAGCGACCTTGATTTTCATATACCCATCACACACATCATCGTACGGGATCTGTACCAAAACTAACGATGTACTTAAATCTTATCTAAAGAGAAAGATAGGAGGTATTGTGGGTTTTAACATAATCTGTAGATTTTGCAGTAGATCAGTATCTACAGCGAGGTTTAGTCTCGTTGTTATAAGGTAAATTACCTAAAACTGCAGTTTCACATTTATTTTACTATTTTGCTTACATGGATCTTTTGGCGCGTAACCAAAACTGACACACTACCCTGTCCTATCATAACTAATCAAATTAATAGTGATTTTTTGTAAACCTCACGTTATTATAGGACGAACCCTGTGACTTCTTATCGACTACTACTAACATCAAATACTATTGTATACCGACCGAGGTGAGTGTGGAAAATAACCCCAAATCAAGTTTTAAATCAGTATCACAGTTATAATGATTATGAGTTTTTAATTTACATTTAACGGTTAATCTAAATAAAAATAACGACTTAGCTAGTCCAACGTGTTACGCTGTGACCTGGCAGAATGTTGGTGCGCGACACCATATTTCTAAAATCGAATTGGTTTGGTGTCAAAAGGGATAGAAGTGTATTCGTGTTTCACTGCTCTCAGGATTGTAGTCTTAGCTCGTGAGTAAATTTATAGCCCAAGACTCCCTCGCTGAGTTCGGTATTCCGTGAATCCAGGCATTATTGTTTTGTTTGTACCATGACTAGTAGGTAATCACTATGAGTCACGTTCTATGACCCAGCAGTGCATCGTCCAATATTCAATGTCACACCATATTTATTTATTTATATACCTTTAAATTATACGGTTTTTTTTCCTGTCTTGTCTACTGCGTGTACATAAATTGTTAAATAAATTAATTAATTTTATAAGTTAACGTAACTTCTTACAACTGAGAGACAATTCAATGTTTCTTTATAAAGCAGAAACGGGATACCTGAACCGCGACGTGACTTGTATTGTTAAAAACAAACAAATGTCTGCAGGCAGCGTGATCTAACTAACAAGCGTAAACCTTTACCTAAATAGATCAGCGTCAAGTCCCGAGGGTCCAGAATCTAGATATTCAGATCGAGACATGAATGTCTTAATTAACATGGTACTATTAAAAGCTAGGTATTCTTACGAAGCCAAAAGAAAATTTTGATCGGAGAAAGTTAATTCTATACCAACTTATCCACACTGCACCCACGTAAGGTAACCGAGAGTCCGAGACAGGGTCAAAGAAACCATAAATCGATCGTATTTTATTTCTACGTCGATAAGTATCAAGGGGCTATGGTAACGTACTGATTCATTCAAGCGCAACAAGCGCAAGTACCTGTGTGATAACTTCCACTATTTACTAATGGTTTAGAAACATTTTACATATCTACATAACAGCAGTTAGATAACAAGAATAAACAATGCTGCCAATTAGTAACAACTTTTTTGAGAGTTGTTGTTATTTAAAATTAACACTATTGTAGCCGATGACCTGTATTAGCTAGTTCGGAAAGATACTCCGTTAAATGTTAACTATTTCGGATAATAGGTAAATTATTTTTATATTCTATAAATATTTAAAAAAGAACAGGTTCTGGTCGACCACACCTACCAATATATTCGAACAAAATAACGACTGGGCATTGGCATGTTGGCCTAAATCAAGTAAACAACCTTGTAAATGAGTTGTAGGTGTGTAAACTAGGTACTAATCATCTCAAGACCAAGAACGGGTGGGTAGATACTAGCTACATACATGCCTATCAAGAAATATTTTTTGTATGAAGTCATCAAAATGACGTAGGTACTAGATTCCATACTATTATTGTAATTTGGTGTCAACCTTGTCACGAATGCAAATAGAACGAGGTTTCCGATACTTTTTTTTTAAATACGATATAAAATCGCATCGACTAAATGAGAAAACATATAAACTTGCTGAAAATAATTCTTCTGGACGCTTATGATCACCATAAAAAGTTGCAAAGGTGTATCTGTACAATTCTACATACATTTGTATGCATTATTGGATAATATTGCAAAAACACATTTACTAATCGAATAAGTTGGATAGGGTTAGCAGAAAAGATAATTTTTGTATTATTTCCTCATAAAAATAAAAAAGTCGATTAAAACTGAAGACGAACACTGCTGCCGATGCCGGCGCCTATGAGTGTATTTCGCTGTGTGTGTTGAGGCGATCAATCATTCCATAGTCAGTTGGCGTTACTAATATTTTAGCTTCCAAGCTAAGTCCCGTCGAGTAGTGATTAATAAATAAAAAAAAAATGTTTAAAAATTCATTCAAATTGGTTTAGCCATTTAGGCGTAAAGACGTAAAAGTGCCTTCTCTGATTGATATAGGGTATGGTCCTCCATCCTTGATCTGCCTTTCTGCGAGTTAAATACACGTTACAGTACTGTTAAGGTTGACAGTCATGTTGGGAAAGGATCTGTGTAAACCAAGCGGAAGCGAACCCTTTTTATATTAAACCATACAATCGGGGCTACTGTGCATGAATTCGCCGCTAGAGGCGCTCGCGTAGCGTGTGGTCTTCAAATATACATAGTTTACGCGTTTTTTTAAACTTATTTTAATTAATATTATCGAATTCGGTCAAAAATAATTCTAGATTGAGCCGTTCCTAATTAATGATGACTTGAAGATTAGAAATAACAAGTTTAGGATCTAAATTGTTTGATTGAGAAACGATGATTTTAAAAGGTTTCGTGTTGGCCAATTGTAGGGATAATAGTGTACATATATATCTGTAGTTTGCACTACGTAGACATACGTAAAATAACGTTTATATAAGGATTTTGGTACGTACTGTAAGAGGTTTTATATAACCTAAGCAATGCTGGCTGATAGAGCATAACGTTCTAATACTAATGTCGTTTTTAAATGAAGAATAGGTTTATCTCTCTGAAGTATGAGATGTGAATGATTTAAAATATAATCCCTAAAACTATTATTTGCGCTTTATTTAATTAGATAGAAACCCGTACCTTCTACAGTACTAACGATAAAACCCTACTCTCTAGTGGCGCTGCCTCGTGAGCTCAAATACGAAAGCCTTCATTGACCATCTCTTCGTGTCTATGTTCAAAAAGTGTCAATGTCATGTCATCACCGTGACTTGTCATTAATGATTTATTTATTTTGTAATTGTCAGATTTGTCAGTCAACTCATTACTAACTAGACTTTAAAATTCTCTATCTATTGTAATTGATTCAAATTATTCCATATATACACTTATTATTTATTACTGAGCAGGTTAGTTTTTGTGCTCTGATTTAAGTGTCCCATAAAATAAATTCTTGTAAATACAACGAAAATTGTTCTAAAAGCAATTGCTTAATCCATCAATCAATCCCAAGTTTCTCTGCAACTTATAAGGGTTTTCCTTAAAAGTTACAGTGTACTTTCTCTTCCATTCTGTAGGATACTACAGTCTTTAAAGTGTTTTATTTTACTTCTACTGTTTCAGTTTAAAGTTATTATGGCTGGATATTTTGAAGAAATGGGTTGGGCAGAATTGCAAGATGGACAGCAACCAAACCATTTGTTGCATATGGCCAGATTCCTTATAGATTTTGGGTTTTATGATGAAGATATAATTGGAGAGTGGCCTAGGTAAGTGTATAATTACTTACTTAATATTTTAATAAATTATGCAGGTGTTGACTTCTGTTTATCTTAAGTAACTAGAAAATAAACCATCAACAAGTAAATAAACTATAGGCTACTACTCCGTTCATTAACTTGCCAATTCCACACTATAACTAAAGTGCAAACCCAGAATGTAAGGAGTAATGTTATCCTACTATGCATGTAGGTAAAATATAATAACAAAAAAAAGAGTAAAGTTCAAAACTCAGTCTAGTCTGAGTTAATTCAGTTTATACAAGGTGATGTAACATAAACATTTAAGCAAATGTTATAGCTGTGGAGCCTGCACAGTTCAGCTGGCTGTATATTGCTCTACCACAAAAAAGAGTTTCATCAAGTTGTTTAGAGTGTGATGATCTGCTACCTGTGGTTATAGAATTCCAAAAGCTTGGGTAGCAGCTCTACTCGTCTACTCCCATCAAAAGGGTTTTAAATATACATAATATTGACAACAGCAAAAGGAAAAGATTTCTCAATTTCAATTTTACTGGCACATTTATTTAACAGTTACAACAGGTGAAAATAGTAACCGTTTTATGGAGTATGGACATGACATTTTCTATTGTATAAATAGTTTTATAGAATAAAATTAATTTTGTAATGTGTAATGTACCTAACATAGCTTTTAAGTCATACTACTAACAATAATAATTATGGGCTTAATGTCTGAATTAAAAAGTTTTTATTTTATTTATAGAATTAATGTAGATAACTGATTGAGATTTTTCCTTGCTATAATTTCTGCCTGATATATGTTGATAAATTGTAATAAAAGACTACCCTTTCCATTCAAAAGGTCAGGATCTTGCAAACAGGATTCATCTTTTTCTGACCTACTGTTTCATTTATTCTCAATAGGGTTTTCTTAAATAGCTATTAAATGTATTTTTAAGTATAATTGAATTACTACTAGATGTCAGAGAAAAAATAAAAATGGACTTCCTTTTTTTAATTAAGTGTATATAGGGTGGATGAAAGCTTATTTTTGTAAAAAAGTATTTATTATACAAAATTATAGATGTTGAAATGTACTTTACCTTTGCTGCCATTCAAATGTAAGAGTTGTGGAAAGTTAAAAGATCTGTTTTTTCTGATGTTTAAAAATTTTCTTTGTTTTTTCTAGCCTTCCCCCAGCTGCATCTAAAGAAGTTGTTGCAAATTTGCCAGAAATTACAATAGAAAGTGATGATAAAAACTGCCCCATCTGTTTGAAAAACTTTAACATTGGAGAAAATGCAAAGGAAATGCCATGTCATCATCAGTTTCATGCTAAATGCATATTGACATGGCTTGAAAAGGTAACTTATTAAATTATTGCGTCAGCCGTTAGGTTGACACAATTACGCATAATACGTAAAATACAATAAAACTGCACCTGTTCCAACCTCTGGAAAGTTATTTTAAATGGTTACTAGCTGTGCCCAGCTTGTTTCACCCGTCAGGTTCCCTTCTAAAGTGGGCTACCCTTATGAAAAATAGATTATGACCACTTCACAGACCTAACAAATAAACATACAAATACAAATAAAAACAATAAAAAAATATACCTACAATTTAGGTGTATAATTAAATGATTTTATATTCCTGAGCAGCAGTTTGGAAATAAATTGGTTTTATAGTAGGTTAAAATTTACATCCATGATTTCATTTTTTGTTACTTGCAGGTGTAGCTGATAAGTGTACTAATATAATAATAATAATATATATTTTTTCTTTATAGACAAATTCATGTCCATTCTGTAGACATGAACTACCCACAGATGATGAAGCCTATGAAGCATATAAAAAGGAAAAGAAACGGAAAGAACAAAGAAAAGAGGATACAGAAGCACTTCATAATTCAATGTTTAGTTAATTTTGTCAATTTGAATCATTGTATATTATTTTATGGTGGTTTGTGAAAGGGGTCGTCTTTTAGTCACGTGAAATTCAAGTAGAGGGGAGGGGGTCAGAAAAATCATGATTAATCAAGATCCACAGGTTGGGGATAATAGGACTATTACGTGTATTATTTCGTAAAAACAGTAAGTAAGTATATGATATTATGTACATTTTTTTGTACCAATAATGAACTAAAAGTCGAGCAAGCAGATGTTTGCCTAAATATAGGATATTTTAAAAAGCAGATTGTATAACTATGATCCTTTCAGTAATTAAAAATACATGTGGTGCAGAGAGGGGGGAGGAGGGATAGTTTAAAACCACACAACTAATCAAGGGTTATAAAACTTACAATATACTTACATATAAGTTACAATCAAAGGTTATAAAACTTGCCTGAACCTCATGTGATTAAATGATGTCCCTAAATATATTTTTATTCTTTTCAAGTATAGTCCATACTCTATATTTTGCATTTTATTCTTTGTTTGGCAAATAGGTGAGTAGTGATGGCAGGTGCAGCAAAACAGCAGTGTAAAAAGCTTTGAATTATTTGACCTGCTTAAATCTGCTGGCATAATTACAAAAAAGGTTTGTATCGAGTTTCTAGTGCTAGGAATGCTTACCACAAGAGACTCGCAACGTCAACGTTGCGTCTATGCAGCGTAGTCGTTGGAGCAGCACCAACACTCGTAAAACGCTAGTGGGATAGTGGCCTAAATCACAAACAAGACTTTGGTATTGTTATTTGAGCTGAGTTCTACGCAATCGATATTGCCTAGAACTCAGCGTATGTGTCCAAAATAATAGGTACAGGTTTATTACGCGGCCGCTATTTTGAAAATTAAATAAACAAGTTTGAGCTGGTCACACATCCTACAAAGATTTTTCAAAACTTTTCCACTTTGCGGGTAGTCTGTATGTAGCTTCTTTGTTATCATGGTATTCATAGAGTAGGAATACATATTATTTAAAACACCTCAAATTGACACACGATACTTTGTTGAACAACAGATGTATAATATTAGGATTACACATCACTACATTCTGAACCTTAATTATATTGTGTGGTAAGAGCCAGTTTGGAAAAACATTAAGCTTTAAACTTAGACCCGGGTAAAGTTTTCCAGTTTTCCCCGACTGCCAGCTAAATCGTGTTTTTTTTAATGAGAAAGAATAAAAGGCTAGTGTTGAAGAAAAAATGTGTAAAAATGAATAAACGAAATGGCTTATATATTTATATGAATAAGACGTAATTATGTTACATAGTAGGTACTGCATTATAAATAAAATAAAAGATTGGCATGAATAAATGGTAGTGCAAACTGTCTATTATTTTGGTATAACCAGTTCAGAATTAAAACAATTATAAAGCAATACGAAGCAACACTTTAATACTGCACATCATATTAGTTGATAAAAAAAAACTAAAATAGCTAATCTTGCAGCTGCATCCTCTGCCCTGGAACGACCAGCAAAGTTGTAAGTTCGGATTAAATGCAAATGCTTAAAGCGTTCTGGTACTATTTGAATTTAGGTTATAATGAATATAGAAAGCTCCCCGTCATTGCAATATTTTTTTTTGTTCTTAGCCATACCTGGGAACCTTCTAGCTGCCGAGGTATTCCAACTTTTTTTTGGAAAATACGTATTTTGAATGATAATACATATTTCAAACTCGAACTTCACTCAAACCATTTATTTTAATTAGACCATTACAGGCACTTTTGAATGTCATAAAAAAATGCTGCTATATCTACAGTCCCAGTCACAAGACATAGAAACTTGCGTAAGTACTAGGTAACGTTTTAGCTATGTATATAAAGTAAAATAGCTACTATTTTACTTTATATACATACCTAAAACGTTTTACAGCAATTATCATTGTCTAGAACACAGAATAAATAATAGCCTAGAGTTAATCAAACTCAATAGTTCATTACCTACATCTTTAAATGTCAAGCAAGAAACAAAATAATGAAGCTACAGTCCCAGACACAATGCATAATAACTTGTGAAATAACTGTAGTTGCCCATTCCAAAGCGTTGATCTCTATGGAGAAGAATGGGCTAATTAAAATTCATTTATAGTATGCTTGGTTGATAAATTCATGAAGGGTCCTTAATAATTGTTGCAAGTCTTGGAGGTGAGTACTTCCAAGTCTTGCAACGTACCAGAACCACCTACATGAGTATGTAGCTAGCTCTGTTACGTTCTTTTTGCGGTTGCGGTGATAAGTTAAAGGCCCTTAATAGAGCTCTGTTGCTATCACACATAGCAAGAACTATAGGTATTCAAGTACTAACATAAGTCTAAGTTTGAGAGGACCATTCCGATCAGAGAATAAAACTAATAGCTATATTAGATATACTGTTGATTTGACATCATCTCTTCTTAATAATCTAATCATATTATTTAAAAAGGTCCTTTTCCCTCCATCATGTGTTCAGTACAGAAGCGCGGGAATTGTACAAACCACAGCAATAAATCTGTGAGACCCTGCAATGAAAAAAGTTTTTTTAAAATTATTTGATTCGATTAGATGGTTTTTAGCAGGGACCGATTAGATAATTTGTAAGTTTTAATCGGGTAGATCCATAATAACTTTTTGATTAAACCTTTAACCTTAGATTATAATATATGGGTTAACCATGTCAATATTGTCGATAAACTAAAATAAAAAAGACAACACCGAGCGATGTACAACATTAAACTCTGCTTGAATCGATTTATGAAGGACTGATTATACCCTTTCATACGGGTTAACTTTTACTCTAGGGTTTTCCACCTTACCCTAAAAATAACCCGATATAAACTGCGGGTAATCTTTCCGGTCCATGGTTCAAACCTAGCTACAGTTAGACTCAGTCGATACGACACTAGTATAGGTAAAATGTTAAATTATAATTACTCAAAAACTTGTAAAACCCAAAGTACTCACGTTACACGGTTCTATACAGACTGTAAGGGGCAAGAGCAGTATGTAGGGTACAGAAGCAATACCAGCTATCCAAAATGCAAAAAATATTAAGATTAATAACCACACGATTGCCCAAAATAATCCCACTATTCCCATTTTCTGAAAAGATCAAAAACGAAATATTAGTGCGGTTTTACTTAACCAAACCAGTCATCCGCGCTGCAATCTCATATGTATTCCTGGCTAATTAATCTAATTAATATCATCTATCTAGTCTTTTGCCAACTATTTAAGGGCGGCTTCCAGTCTAAAATTTGTCCATAACCATTGGTCTCTGACTTGGCTTTACATGACATCGAAACATATTTCTCTGGCATTCTGGTTTCCTCACGATGTTTTCCTGCACCGAATCAAGTAATCATGAATTATCCACCACGCACATGAATCTACATTAGATGTACTGTATTAACGCTTAAGCACATACAGCGTAGGTAAGCCCGAAATTAAGTTATTGCTTACTTCGAGCAAGCATCTAAGAATGTCGGCTTCATTCATGCGTCCTCCTAGGGCCTCACAATATTATTTTCGCCCACATCAAATTTAGGTCTTGCACTGCCACTGTCTGGTCGGCAGACTTTCGGGACCACTCACTGTGTAGGTACTGGGCACGGGCACTAAGGAACTCGGTAGGTATGTAATGGATGCTCATTCAATCCACAGATCAAGCGCGGCAGTTTATATATCTCTCATGGTGTAGGAAATCTATATAGAAGCCGTGTTGTTCCTGATTCGTGGCCAAGAAATAGGACAGCCCTCTGGTCAGAAGAAGAATCGACTATCCGCCGATATGCTGAAAGTGGGATGAGGTGGGCAACTACTCGGTACCCACAGCCAAAGCGTTTCAACCTGAAACGGCTACTACTACTTACTAATTCAATTATTATATTGTATTCAGCACCTGCAGTAACCGTCCAAGCACAGCTGGCTGTTATAGGAAGGTGGGATAGCGCAAGGGTGTCGACACCATGTTGCATCCTATACTACTGCCGACCCATAATGGTCATACCCTCTAGTGTCTTCCTATAGCCGTCTGGCACTTCGTTTGAATAGAGCAAGACGGTTATACGGACGCACGTACTCTCCGACCTGCTCTTCTATTGGGCAACTGTCTAGGGCACTATGGACTTCTGAAGCAATCAATTGACTGCTTCCCCACATTGACAGCGATGTGGTGCCTCGTAAGGAGAGGCAGGCAAGTAGTGAGCCTAAATATGATGTCAACCAGCATAGTGTCTATGTTGGAGTTGGTAGCCTGGAGCCAGCCCCGACTCTTATTAACGGACGGCTAGCAGACAGGCACGCTCAGCATTGTTGGTTGACGTATTAATTAAATAATTCCGTACCAACCTGCAGAGCGGCTTGTCCCACTGTCTCTAGAAAGCAAGGTTCACGAACCGATCTGTATCATATAACAAGCCTAGAAAGAGGCTGAGACTGAAGAGCACGGAACTTTAGAGTCAACCAGAAAGAGCGCAAATTTTGTATCTTATACTGGCTGGTAAAAAGTGTTTTTTTTATTATTTCATTTTATGTTGTGTGGCATGCTAAAATATCTTCTTCTTTCTTTCAGTTCTTTTCATACTATTGACATTATGATTTTTAGTCCAAATAGCGGTGCACTTTGCATAAATAGGTAGAGCATACATACACAAACAACACTTAGTAACACGTACACTTAGGGCGTACCTTTTTTGGAAGCCGAGAAGTTTTGTGTGACCAAAAAACTACTGCGCGTCACGTTGACCTGTTATTTTACTTGTACTCTCTTTAAATTAAAATTCGTCTTTAATTGTCACCAGTTCCGCTATTGAAAACGCAAAACACAAATGGTTTATAAGCAATATAGAATACTTATACCAGAAGGCTAGAACTGACGATTAATCATTCTAATGATTGTCAGCTGAGAAGTATATTCTTCATTTGGCAGTTAAACCAGCCAGGAAGTAAGAAGGTTTCTTGGGGGACAAAATCCTTCTGGTACCTACTTATAAATATTCTAGTCTTTGGGGATTACCTTCGTAGTTACTATAGAGTACAAAAACTAAGACAGAGAATTTCGAAATAATTTGTGTTGAAACCTCAGAGTACCTACCTATTATTTTCCAAAACTATTCTTTCTGGACATTGAGAGCGGCTTTAGTTCCATTCCAGACCACACAACCAAAGATCCTTGTACCACTAAATCTAGGAAAATCATAGCGATTATTTTTGGTGATAATAAAATAGAAGTGGATACAAGGCTATCCGTTAAGGAAGAGTCGGTTATTATACTTATAAATTAGTCTCTGTAACTATCTAGACATATCTACTATTTTGAACATCACGGGTGTCAGTCATTACAACAACGACGCGTTACTTATTCCAACTTGGAAAACGAAAAATCGAAAATATCGTTTCATCAACCATTTACTTGAAAAAAAAAGTAAGAAACCATGATACCATTTTTAAGACTTATTGATGTTAACAGTTTTATACGTAGTTTTCACCCCTATCTACATCTACACTAATATTATCTACATCTACATTTAAATAATACCAACTGAAAATCACTTTGCTTAGGCCTGTGCTATCAGTACTTTCCGGGTACCCGAGAAAATCTTAATATCTTAATCTTAATATATACCTATAAATAACGTGTCACGTGTGTTTGTCCGTGACGAACTCCTAAACTACTTAAATTTGCACACCGTGTGCAGTTTGATCCAACTTGAAAGATAGGGTAGGTAGGGTAAGAAGAAAGGTAGAAAATTGCATTGCAACGCATGCTGGGGCACAGCTAGGATAGGTATAAATCACGTGTTACGTTGTTTGTTCGCGATGGAGTCCTAAACCATTAAACGATTTTAAATTAAATTTGCACACCGTGTGCAGTTTGATCCAACTTAAAAGATAGGGTAGGTAGAGTAGAAAGGTATAAAATTGCATTGCAATACCTACATGGGGCTCAGCACAGCTAGTAATATTATAAAAGCGAAAGTGAGTTTGTTTGTTTGTTACGTCTTCACGACTAAATGGCTAAAATGATTTTGATGAATTTTGGTACAGAGATAGTTGGCACCCTGGAGACGGATGTAGGCAATTTTTTTTTACAGAGTTAGACATGAGTGCATTTGCAGGGCAAACGCCTCCCTTCGTTCCTTCCATTTACCCTGTCATATGTCGCTATATAAGCCATTGCGCCCAAATAGCGGGCTTTTGCCAAAATTGATGAAAAAGTCTAACTCATTACTCCTTCTAGGCCTACCCCGTTGATGTGAACTTCTTAGTTACTCAATACATCTATATATTTCTCTATGATATTTACTGACAACTGTCCTCACTTCTTTTCTTTGTCAATTTATCGATGTCTTAATTACGTACTATTTTAAGTTAAATAAAGCTAATATCTTCAGTTTATCAGTGTTTATAATGCATCAATTTATTTAACTTAAATTTATACAAAACATGTCTGAAGAAAAACTAAAACAAACGGCCTTGCTGTCTTCACATACATCGCGATACTTACGGCCCGAACGTTTCGACGTTGAGCCTACTGCTGCGGCTTCGGATTTAAAATGGATTCATTGGCGGTATTCTTTCGAAAATTTTATATCTGAAGAAATGCCGTTGGCTACTGAAAAGTACAAATATATGATTCTTGTCAACCATATTTCGCCCACTATATTCACTTTCATAAGAGACTGCAATGAGTATAGTACCGCCATTCAAGTGCTGAACGATACTTATGAGAAACGGCGAAACATTACTTTGGCCCGTCATCATTTGAATTCTAGAAAACAACTAGTAGGAGAATCGATAACAGAATATTCGAGAGCTCTTAACTTACTCGTTCATGACTGCCACTTCAAAGCAGTAACTGCCAAAGAATATCAAAACGAATCTTTACGTGGCGTACTTATCGCAGGGCTTATCTCCAACAAAATTAGAGAGCGATTGTTAGAAAAATGCACGTCAACTCTAGATGAAACATTAAACTTAGCTATCTCTCTTGAAAGTGCAGAAAACACTTCCCAAGCAATCAAAGCCAAAGCTTGCCCTGTTTCTTTTAACGCTGTTACGGAAGCAGTAACTCAAGAGAGACCTCGAACACCTGTGTCAGCGGCCACAAATCAAAACAACCGCAGAAAATGTTTCTTTTGTGGAGGTAGCATCCATCAAAGAATAAAGTGCCCTGCATTTAAAGAAGACTGCCAACTTTGCTCTAAAAGAGGACATTTTGCGAAAGTTTGTCGTTCTAATCAAAAACAACAAAACAGTAATGCTGCTGCTTGGGCAGATGGTGGCGCTGAAGAGCCACACTTAACAGCAATATCGGCAGCCGCACCTTCAAGCTTACGGCAAGCAACGATATCAATAATAGTCAATAATTATCGAACTGACGCCCTAGTAGATACAGGAAGTTCAATTAGCTTCATAGATAATAAGCTAGCACAAACTATGAAAATCAAAAGAACGCCATGTAATCAAGCCGTGACTCTGGCTTCTGTCAACCACATCTCTTATGTCAATGGACTGTGCTATGCAACTATACAAATCGGTCGTCATATTTACAAACATCAACAATTGCTCATCGTAAACGATCTCTGCGCAGACATTATTATCGGGCACGATCTTCTGAAGAATCATTCATCTATGGAAATTCAGTTTGGTGGTGACAAAGAACCACTAAAAATCTGCAATGTACTAGAAGCCTCTGTCCCACCTGCATCAGTATTTACACATCTATCGCCTAAAATAAGACCCATCGCCATTCGATCCAGACGCCACTCAGAAGAAGACCAGGTATTCATATCACATGAAATTTCTAATCTTCTTAAAGACAATGTCATTGAGCCTAGTGTATCGCCATGGAGAGCACAAGTCCTGGTTACTGGTGGAGGTAGCCACAGGAAACGCCTTGTTATTGACTACTCGCAAACCATAAATCGATTTACGGAGTTAGATGCTTATCCTTTACCCAGCATAGATTCTATCGTTACTCAAGTCGCCAAAAATAACTATTTTAGTCAAATAGACCTAAAGAGCGCTTACCATCAAGTCAAAATCCTCCCTAAAGAAAAGATTTATACAGCATTCGAAGCATGCGGAAATCTTTACCAATTTACGAGAATACCTTTTGGAATAACGAATGGAGTCGCTGCATTCCAAAGAACCCTTCACTATATTATAAACTCTGAGAAATTACAAGGAACCTATGCATACTTAGATGACGTAACTGTCTGTGGAAAGGACCGGCAAGACCATGACACTAACTTACGCAGATTCATGGCGGCTGCTGAAAAATATCAACTCACTCTTAACACGGAAAAATGTGTCTTTGGATCGGAATCTATCAGTATTCTTGGCTATACAATTCACAAAAACTCAATCAAACCCGACAAATCCAGATTGGATCCACTAATAAATCTACCGATTCCTTCGAATGCAGCCTCCTTGAAGAGAGCATTAGGACTGTTTGCTCACTATTCAAAGTGGATAGTCAACTTTTCTGCCAAGATCAGACCATTGGTGGAAGCAACATTCCCACTATCAAAAGAATCAATAAATTGTTTCATTAGTCTGAAGTCTGACGTCGCTGAATCAACCCTCGCCGCAATCGATGATAAACAACTATTTTCGGTTGAAACTGATGCTTCTGAGCATGCTATAGCCGCAATTCTTTCACAAGGAGGTCGACCTGTCGCATTCTTTTCACGTTCACTCAATAACTCTGAACGTCGACACCCCTCCATAGAAAAAGAAGCCAGTGCCATCGTAGAAGCCTTGCGAAAATGGCGCCATTTCTTGATAGGAAGACACTTTTTGCTCGTCACTGATCAACAATCAGTCTCATTCATGTTTGACCAAACTCATTCGAGCAAAATCAAAAACGAAAAGATTCAAAGGTGGCGTCTAGAACTGTCATGTTATAAATACGACATTATATATCGTCCGGGAAAGCAAAATGTAGCTGCTGATGCATTGTCCAGAGTATGTGCTTTAATAAACACTTCTTCCAATAAACTTACGGAACTGCATAATTCCTTGTGTCACCCAGGCATCACAAGAATGATACACTGGATCCGAGCAAAGAACTTGCCGTACTCTGTCGAGGACGTAAAGAGGATAACCGCTGCATGCCCAGTTTGCGCTGAAATAAAACCTAGATATGCCAAAAATGAAGGACAGCTCATAAAAGCGACGTCACCTTTCGAGCGTCTTAACATAGACTTCAAAGGACCTCTTCCGTCGAATACTTCCAATCGATATATTCTAACTATAATTGACGAATATAGTCGGTTTCCCTTTGCTTTCGCCTGTAAAGATATGTCATCAGAAACTGTGGAAAAATGTCTTCGAGAACTTTTCTCCTTATTTGGGACTCCAGCCTACATACATTCCGATAGAGGATCGTCCTTCTTATCTGAAGAATTAAAGAAGTTTCTGACATCTCTTGGCATAGCCTGCAGCCGCACGACTCCTTATAATCCCCGTGGAAATGGCCTAGTCGAGCGACTTAACGGAACATTGTGGCGAACTATTCAGCTGCACCTTCGCTCTACCGAACGGGAGATCACCGAATGGGAGAGGGCACTACCTGTGGCTCTGCACTGCATACGATCTCTATTGTCCACCGGAATAAACGAAACGCCACACGAGAGAATGTTCAACCATCCCCGACGCTCTGGAAATGGCCAATCAATGCCAACCTGGTTACTGTCGCCGGGACCTGCTTATATGAAGAAAAACGTGAGGAGCTCAAAATATGATCCAGCCGTTGAAGAAGTCGAGCTTCTACAGAGCAACCCTGATTATTCTTATATCAGATTACCAGATGGACGCGAGACAACCGTCTCTAACAGACGTTTAGCACCACGTCCAGTGGCTGAAGAAAGTTCGTCTGATGATGAATATCTAACTCCAGACACTGAAAGAGCTCAGTCTAGTGATGACGATCCATCTCCTGGTTTGTTTGTTGAGGATACTCAACCTATTCAGGTCCGTCGCTCTGGCCGAGAACGAAAGCCCCCCTCATACCTTCAGAGCTACGACACCACTTAGATGGGAGGGTGAATGATGTGAACTTCTTAGTTACTCAATACATCTATATATTTCTCTATGATATTTACTGACAACTGTCCTCACTTCTTTTCTTTGTCAATTTATCGATGTCTTAATTACGTACTATTTTAAGTTAAATAAAGCTAATATCTTCAGTTTATCAGTGTTTATAATGCATCACCCGTCGCCAGGTCCTGTTATTCAGAATCTGTTGCTACTTTATCCCTATTTCGATGGGATATTATTCTTTTATCTGAGACCGTTGCAAGCCGCAATATCAGAGTGAAACCAGGCTAGCCACATCTGCCGCATCAAACTAAGCCAAATATTGTTTTTTTTAAACCCTGGCCCCACTAGGATTTTTCCTGTATCGTGGGAAGCTTACAAACATTTTGGACAGATAAGAAAACCCCTCCATTTCCAAAATTTGGATAAATTTGCTTAACTAGAACTGGTGAGGAAACCAATCCATTTACAAACCTTGGCAAGAGTGGCTTAACCTGGATCGGTAAGGGAACCCATCCATTTCCAAACCTTGGCAAGAGACCTTGCTTAACATGTATCCGTACGAGAATACATCCATCCATTTCCAAACGTAACGCTGCGGTCAATCGAACAGCCGCTGCGTCAACTGTGCCATCAAACATTGTTGCAACTTAGCTCTTACGTCACCTATTTTAAAGAATGCACTCGATCTCAGTGAATTCACCTATAGTACGGCCAACGAGAAGCGATACGAAAGGTCATTAACCTAAAGAACAACTGTGGCGTTGACAATCTAATATTTAGCTCTTTCCATCTTGTGCCTTTGTCGTAATGTCTCGTTCTCCCGGCAAAAATATGACAACGTTAAGACGGGTTCGCCAATATTCGGGCGGCCATTTTAGATGGGGTTTTAGCATGGGTTTTGTTTACATTTGGTATCGCTTCTCGTTGGCCGTGCTATACATAGAAACCCACTTGCGCTTGATCGATGCCAAGACAGAGTAAATAATAAAACCAAAAAGCCAGACCTACTTGATTTATATTTCTTAAAAATTAGAATATCATGATGTTGTCATGTAGACGTCTATCAAATTCACATATTTTTTCGCAAGTTCACAAAAAAAAAATTGAAAAGTTTAGTAAAAAATGAATAAAAAGAAATCGTAAGTACAATTTTATGCATGCAATCGAAATCGATATTTTTGCAGCCGCGCGGCTTACGCGATGTTTACTTATACTGGAATTTTGATTCATTTCCAGAATATGCCGATGTCCATTAGAAATGCAAAATATTTGCAAAGTTCCTTTAAAAGGAAAACCAACGGATTTGAACAATCCTAAAAATGTTGCTGAAATTATTCGGTGTCTTAAATTTGAGGACTATATTGACAGTGAGTAACATTTAACACTTTTAGGAACTGTAAATGAAATCAGAGACAAAAGATTTGAATATCAATGAAACTATACCTATATGAGGCTATCACTAAAGCCCGATTTACACTTCAATAAGTAGGTACAGTAGCGAGTTAACTTGCGTCATCGGCGAGTAAGTTGTTAATGTTGTCGATTAAGTTGAGTTGAATAGATCGCGATCCTATTTTTTGGCGAGTCCAGTGTGAAGTAGGCCCCTTTCTCCCGTCTCCCGCGCCTCGGCTCACTCGTTCGTAAAGCATATCTATATTCAACTGTGTCTTCTACAGACAATTCCATGAGAAGGTTACTGCTAGTACCTCGTTCTTTTCTTCTACCAATCCACTTTTTTACCCATATGCGTATGGATCTATTCATTTCTAAGTATTTGTAGCGCTTAGGTGGTGTGTGGTAAATAATACTCCAGATGTATGTACTTAGGTGTAGCGAGTTGTATTGAGGTAGCGAATAGACTGAGGGTTACAGGAATATGTACAAGGCTTAATACTAAAATATAATGGTGGGAGTAACAGGTCTCCCATTACATATTCACGGCCAATAGGAACGAGCTGACATTAATAAACAAATGTAGTTCCTAAATAGTATGTGTGGTGGCGCGTCGTTCGCATTGTAGATATCGGTCGAGCAGCGGACGGATGATGTGTTTATGCATTGCAGCTACAGTACTCCCCCCCTAGCAAAAGCGTACAGGCATCTTCACTATTCTGCCTGATCTTGTGCGGTTTTCGTTGGTGTTCGCCGGGAGTATGCTGGAGTGATCTTCGGTGGTAGCTGCAGCTGACTGAGTTGTCTCACTAGCTTGGTTTTCGTGATCTTCGGTGTTGATAGTGTATGCCGGTTTGAGTCGATCGATCGATATGGTGCTGGATCTTCCTGGTAGTTGTATGGTGAAATACTTCTCGTTGCGTTCGATGACTTTATACGGACCTTTGTATGGATGTTGCAGCGGTTTGCGGACGGTGTCATCGCGTATTAACACGTGGCTGCATGTTTGCAGGTCGTTGTGGACGAACATACATCGCTTGGTGGAATGCGGTTTGTATGTAGGCGTCAGCTTCATGATTACGTCGTGTAGGTGATCGACGTAGTTGTGATCCAATTTCGTTGCTGTTGGTGATGGTGCTATGAAATCGCCAGGTAGGCGCAGTGCTTGACCGTAGGTGAGCTGCGCGGCGCTGGTGTTGGTATCTGTGCGCACGGCGGCTCGTAATCCCAGTAGCACTGTAGGTAGTTCGGAAATCCATTTGTTACTGTTTTCTAGTCGAGTCATGAGTGCAGTCTTCAGTGTTCGGTGCCAGCGTTCGACTATGCCGTTGCTTTGCGGGTGGTAGGCAGTAGTACGGGTTCGGTCTACCCCCAGCAGTTGTGCGAGGTCTCGGAATAGTTGACTTTCGAACTGTCGTCCTTGGTCAGTCGTTATTCTTGTAGGGCACCCGTAACGAGATATCCACGTTTCGTACAGTTTACTTGCGACGGTATCGGCAGTTATTTCTTTCAACGGTACAGCTTCGGGCCATCGTGTACAGCGGTCGATCATTGTCAGCAGATATCGATGTCCGCATGAAGATGTAGGTAGCGGTCCAACGATATCGATGTGTACATGTTGAAATCGTTCACTTGGCGGGAATGCTGCGACTTCACTGTGGTTGTGACGTTGTATTTTCGAACGTTGACAAGGTGTGCATGATTTCGCCCAATCGCCAATGTCGGTATTCATTGCTGGCCAGAAGTAGCGTTCTTGCATAAGCTTGCGTGTAGCTCGTAAACCAGGGTGACTTGTATTGTGCACAGCGTTGAAAGCGGTGCGACGAAAGTCAGTTGGTAGGTACGGTCGAACGTGTGACGTAGACGTTTCGCAGAATATGGGCTTGTTTGTACCAGGCATGACGATTTTTTTCAGTTGGATATTCGTTTGTTGTAATAATTTGGGTATGATGCTGTCCTTTTCTTGCGCTTGCATTACTTCATCGTAGTTGATTGGCGACGGAAATTCGACGGTTTCAATGCGTGAGAGTGCGTCAGCAACAACATTATTTACTCCGCTCACATGACGAATGTCCGTTGTGAACTCGCTGATAAATAACAGCTGACGAGTTCGTCTTTGAGTGTCGTTATCTGACGGTGGCTTGCGAATAGCGTAAGTCAGCGGCTTGTGGTCGGTGTAAACAATGAGTTCTCTGCCTTCGAACATTTTTCTAAAGTGTTTTATTGCCATAAATATTGATAACAACTCTCTGTCAAATGTACTGTATCGCTGTTGTGTGTCGGAGAACTTCTTAGAAAAATATCCAAGTGGTATCCATTTTTTGTTTATAAATTGTTGTAATACGGCGCCGGCGCAAGTGTTCGATGCGTCACACATTAACGATACGGCGTCGTTTGGTAATGGAGATGGGTGAGCGAGCAAGGCGGCGTTTTGAATGCCTACTTTGCACAACTCGAATGCTTGTGAGGCTTCTTTGTTCCATTCGATTTGAGTTTTGTCACGCTTCTTAGAATTATGAAGGTACGCGTTAAGTGGTGCTTGTAAGTGTGCTGCGTTCGGAATATTGTCGCGGTAGAAGTTGATCATTCCGATAAATCGTCGTAGGTCGTGAACCGTTTCGGGTTTGGGGTAAGCAGTGATTGCAGTGACCTTATCTTGTAGTGGCTTGATTCCGTTACTTGACACCTCATAACCGAGGAAGTTGACGCTTTCTCTGCTGAAGACACATTTTGAAGGGTTTATGGTGATGCCATAGTCGTCTAATTTGCGTAAAACTTGTTGTAGGTCTTCGATGTGGCTTGCTTCATTGTCAGATGCGACAATTACGTCATCAATGAATGAAAATGCGTAATCTATACCACTGAGCACTTCGTTGATAAAACGTTGGAATGTTTGTCCGGCATTTCTGAGTCCTGGACACATTCGAGGAAATTCGAATAGGCCGAATGGAGTAGTGATGGCGGTCTTCTCGATGTCTGGTTCATGTACGCAAAGTTGTTGGTACGCACGATTCAGATCAAGAGTAGTAAATATCTTCTTTCCGTGCAGTAGGTAGGTAAAATCTTTGAGACGTGGCACTGGATAGCGGTCGGGTTTGGTGACGTCATTGAGTCTGCGGTAATCGCCGCATACGCGTATTTCGCCGTTTTTCTTTGGTACGACGTGTAGCGGGCTGGACCATGGACTTTTGCTGGGACGACATAACCCTTGCTGCATCATTGTCTCGAATTCCTTTTTCACGGATAGGTATCGATGCGGTGGTAAAGGTCTTGTCTTGCTGTATACTGGTGGACCGGTAGTTTCAATGTAGTGTTCGACGCGGTGTTTTGGACTATCTTTCATACATGATGGTCGAACAATGTCGGGATATTTGCTGAGTAGCTGGTGGAACGGCTGATCAACATCAATGCTTCTCACTGTTGGTTCGGCGGAGTAGGTGACTGGTACTCTGGTGGTGAGGTTGGTTATTTTGTCGACGAGACATCGGCCGGCTACGTCGACAAGAAGTTGATGATGTTTTAGGAAATCAGCACCGATGATGGGCTTGCTGACTGCGGCGATAATGAATTTCCAGGTATACGGTCTGCGTAGGTTGAGATCCAGTTGTAATGTCTTCTCTCCGTACGTTGGAATCAAGGGCGGATCCAGCTTTAATATCAGGGGGGGGTCACCATATCGCAGACAGCTTGTCTCCGTAGTCTAGTTCAGATAAGTATAGCTATATCTATAGCTGTTTGATGTTGTGAATGTTTTGATTTCGCTGCCATTTCACTTTCCACAGCCGGTACTCATAATAAATAATTCTGGGGCAATTTTTCAGCAACTTCCTTTGCTTCTTCAAAAAGCATTGGCAAATGTTACAACTTTTCTCATTGTGCCTGAGGTATTGCGACAAGAAATGACGCCGAAGGACTTAGCCAATGAGCTGATTAAAACATGATTGGCGCACAGGCAACGTTTGGCGTGCGGAGCTTTTTTGCCAGCTCGTGTACTGCAACTTTTGCATTTGAAGTCATAACGAACAACAACGAACAGCTGTCATTCCCAATGCCCACACCCTGATGATGAGGATGGTCAGATCATGAGAATGATAAATAAATAAATAAAAATGTTTATTTCATCACTTTTGAAAACAACTTTGTTAGGTTTGGAGTCACCTTTTAAGCAAAGATTTGCTTGTGGTTCCGCTCCTCCATTTTAAAATACTCTAACATTTTGAGAAATACCCAAAAATAAAATAAAAATTAAAGGTTAATAATTTTGACGACTAAGAATACTAACAATTGAGGACTAATAATAAAAACATTTAAAATCTAAATAAGTTATCTAAATAAGTTATAACGCACAGGGTTTAGAATAACGTTTGTGAGTATGTGTGTGTTTGTGTAGATGTGAGATGTGTTATGTGTGGTGTGGTTGTGTGTTTAAGTTTACAATGTATGTGTGTTTCTAGGTTATGTGATGTTATGTAGGATATCCTCGGTTTCTTCGTAACTTTTGCTGTTGAGCCATTCGGTAAGTGTTTTTTTGCAGTCACGGTATGTCATAGGGTAGATCGCACATTGTTCATTGAGGAAGTTATAAATACGGGACGACTGTTTAACATATTGCCTTGTGATCTACATTGAATTTGAGGCAGAGGTTTTCAACAATCTTGGCCAGTGCTACACCTGTCAAACGAGGTTCCGTTTTCCCTATCTCATCCCTATGTATCACAAAATCTTCCTTTATGATACCATTGTGAAAACATCTATATGACAGACTTAGCTGTAGGATATGAGATACATCCGTGGTTCTATCAAATATAATTGTAATAATGTTTCCTGAATCTAAATGATTTCGTTGCAAGCGTCAATCAATTTATTTTGCACAGCTTTACTGATATATGTAGCGTTAGATTTGGAATTCTCTAGACGATGCTTCAATGTTGTGTCACCAGATTCTATACGGAGCTTTAAAAGGACTCTAAAATTTTCTTCGTCAGCTACCACTCTCTCCTTGTATGATTCTTCATTCAACAATTTACCATTATCACGATGGCCTCGGAGTGCTATATAGTTCGACCACAAAAAATATCGTTTTTACTATTGGTCGCAAGCGTCCCCTTTTTTTCGGGTGGGAAATCATCCAATGACTTCCCCCGCTCTGGGCGGAGCGGAGCATGTCAGACTTGTACTGACTAAAACCCACCCATGTTCCTTCTATTGCCCTTTACGTTCCGGAGCCGCGGTATCTCTTTCGAACAACCCGCAACCCCAGCAGGCGGAGGCTCTGGCAAGCCCCTCTGCTTTTCTGACATCTCTTTGAGGCGCGCGTGAAACACGAACGCGCCTTCGACACAGCCTATCGTCAATACGGACGGACGGTGAGCTACCCATTGCTCACCGTCCACAGGCCCGCATCTACGGTGGCCGGGAGTCGTCTCGCGGCGCCCGGCGCCCGGGGCGTCTCCCTCGGCGGCTGGGTTGCGCAGATGTTCTCTCCCTCAAACGCCCGGCCACCTACTTTAGCAAAGTAGGTGGCCGGGCGTTTACATTACTGCTTCGCAGAAGGTGATTACCGCTTCCCATTCCGTCTCGCTCCGGAACCATGACTCGACCATGGCCTGAACCAGGGCAGGACGCGAGAGATCGCCGCCGCCGATCGCCTCCACGAGGGCACGGCGGTGCTCTGCCCACGCTGGGCAGATCGCCACTGTGTGCTCCACCGTGTCCTCCGGGCGATCGTCACAATGGTGACACCCGGGCGTTTCCTCCCGCCCGATGATGTGCAGGAACCTCCCGAAACTTTCGTGTCCGGTGAGGACCTGCGTCAGGCGGTAAGTGAGGACGCCATGACGCCTCTCCAGCCACTCCTCAAAGCAACAAGTTTTCATTAACCACCACCATTCTGTGACTACTAATTTGATTCATAATCTCAATCCGTGGTTTATGAAATGTCTGTGATTTTGCCTGTTTTGACGGCCACTTTGTGGTATTAGTACCTATAAAATCATCAAATGCTTTGAAAGGTTCTTTAACTAGTCGTTTTAGAAGCGTTTTTGTTTGTAATCCACCACCAGGTGCAGTAGCAAACTAAACGCAATATTTACAGTAAAGGCCTTGATCTTTATGCGACAATACAAGTCAGTGAAACTGTTCCAGGCGTGACCTCTGTGCATATATTTTTCTCACTGATGCGCCCGCCATGCGGCGCGATAGGACAATAAGCACTGCGGCCGCGCTGCCCGGCGCATTTTTAAACTTACAACCAATTGAATAATTTTATTTGATGTTTTGCACTATATAACTATAATATTATAACCAATAACAGCACAGAATTGTATTATTATGAATATTTGCGTCTTTCGCGTATAATTTGTTAACGTTTATAAATAAAATTGGCCACCTGTATCCCAGCCTGTCGCCCAGGGGGGGGTCATGACCCCCATGACCCCCCCCCTGGATCCGTCCTTGGTTGGAATGACCGTGTTGTTTGCCGCATACAAACAGAAATCGGTTGGTGTTGTTTTCCCGCCTGTTCTCTTAGGTATCACAGACACGTTGGCACCAGTATCAATTAGGAATGACAAACCTGAGTTTTTGTCGTTTATAAATAGGCGGTAGGAAGAGTTGCTTGCGCCGGTTCCCGCCTCGGCCAACGCAGGTGTTAGTTTCCCGAGTGGGCATCGCTATCTTCAAAACTACACGGACGCGTGCATCTTCGCGCTTCTTTGCCGAACTTACGGTGATAAAAACAGATCGTTGATTGTTCGTTAGGCGCGCGATCGTACTTGGCTCGGCTTGACGATCGCGATCGTGAGTGTCGCCTGTTGAACGGTCTGCGTCGATAGCTATTATGATGCGATTGTTGCGTCTTTAATTCTGCTATTTCTCTTGTAAGCGCGTCGATCTTCTCCTCAATTGACGTAGATGCATGCGGGGTGGTAGGAGTGGATGAAACTGCCGCGACTGTGCCGTACGGTTGCGTCTGCTCGAGTATCTTGTCAGCCATCATTGCTAGTTCGTGGATGTCGGCTTTCTTGGCGATATTATCGCTGACAGCGAGGACTGCGCGAATTGATTGTGGCAGGTGGTTGGTCCACATTATTCGCAGCGCTGAATCGGAGATGTTGTCAGCGGCGAGGTTTTTCATGCGGCGTAGCAGCTGTGAAGGCTTCATGTCGCCGAGTTCCATCTCGGACAGCAATCTCTGTACTTGCCGCTGCTCGGATTCCTCGTAAACTTGGAATAGCCGACTCTTCAATGTCTCATACCGACGATTTTCCGGTGGATGGAGAATTATGTCGGATATTTCATCGAGGTCTTGTCGCTCAAGGTGTCCGATGACGAGGTCAAACATGGCTTGATCACCCTTCTTCTGTGGAGACATAATGGCCTCAAATTGCGCGAACCACAAACGTATTCTGTCGCGCCAGAGAGGTGGAATGCGCAGCGACGTCGACACGGCTGAGAGTTCTGGGTCTTCTTGATTGGCCATGGTGCTATCTGAATACAGGATCTGGAGGTTTTCACTTGATCACGAACGTCGTATATCACTATATCACGTCGGTAATATTTTCTTAATCACGTCGGTATATCACGTCGGGGTCACCACTGTAGCGCTTAGGTGGTGTGTGGTAAATAATACTCCAGATGTATGTACTTAGGTGTAGCGAGTTGTATTGAGGTAGCGAATAGACTGAGGGTTACAGGAATATGTACAAGGCTTAATACTAAAATATAATGGTGGGAGTAACAGGTCTCCCATTACATATTCACGGCCAATAGGAACGAGCTGACATTAATAAACAAATGTAGTTCCTAAATAGTATGTGTGGTGGCGCGTCGTTCGCATTGTAGATATCGGTCGAGCAGCGGACGGATGATGTGTTTATGCATTGCAGCTACATATTAATATTTCACTTTCAATTGTTGTGCAAGTATTGATGCTATTTCGACATCCATTTTCTGGATTAAAACAACGTACTCACTCCGCCCGTTTGGACGCTACTTACAACCTGCTACTTATTACTTAACTGTCTTGAGTTCTTAACTCGCTACTGTATTTATTGAAGTGTAAACCTTCGATACGGCCCGCATTGTGAGGAGGTTCCTGTCTCTGGTGCACTAACCACTGGTAGCCTGGACCCTGCTCCCGATACCGACGGAAACCTACTTATTTTCATATTTTCAAATGTTTCGTTTTTTTTTAAATTTATTTTAAGAAATAAGTAGGTACCTATTTAAAAATGAAAAAGTGACAAGAAACGTAAATTTGTGTGAAAAATTTTCAATTTTTTTTAGGCTGTACAAAACCCAAGCCGAAGCCACCTAAATTAAAAACTAAGCAGATGAAACAACTGTATTTGAAAGAACCATGCGTTCCAATGAAGCCTTCTATGTATACAAGGTTATCTCATAATTATATAGGTACCATTCACAGAACATCCCTAAAAGCAGTCAGAAGACTGAAGTAAGTAACATACCTGCCTAGTGTATCGCTCTTTCAACCGAACATGTATACATATTTATTGCTCTAAGTTAAAGTCCAATTTTCATTAACTGAGTTGAAAGGCGAGGCGCTACTAGTTTGTTGGCCCTGTTTTCAAGTGGTTTAGAAAATGTCATCACCCTGATTACGGCCTGACCGTGCACCCCGCACGGTCAGACCTAATCATATATAGCATTAAATGACACGGACTACTATGCCCACTAGAACTTGTGAACAGCGTATTACACCTGTATAAACGGTGATGATCATGCTCGATTAAACCATCTGTTCTTTGTTGTATTAAAAAGTATGACTAGACCACGTCCTATATACCTACTACAGTATTTTCTTTTTTGTTTTTATGACATGCAAAAGTGCCTGTACCTATATGATATAATTGAAATAAACGCTTCGATATTTTTTTTAAAGTGTTCAGCCACTGACTGTCATTGTCGATTTCCCGAATGCACAGATCAAAAATTTGTCGCAATACGTATGACGCTATGTTCAATGAAAACACAAACTGAAAAACGAAATATCTATACTAATATTATAAAGCTGAAGAGTTTGTTTGTTTGTTTGAACGCGCTAATCTCAGGGACCACTGGTTGGAATGGGAAAATTCTTTTAGTGTTGGATAGTCCATTTCTTGAGGAAGGCTATAGGCTATATAACATCACGCTACGACCAACAGGTGCTGAGCAGCGCGGGTGAAACCGTGGGGAACAGCTAGTTAAAAATATGTTGGTCTAATTAAGCTCCGGAATTTTTAAAGTTGTTTATTTTTTTGAGTTGCTAGTTGTGTGTTATACCGCCTTTCAAATTTTATTACAACTAAGAAACGGGACTACATGTACTTATTATGTGCCTAGATATAACTATTATTGTAAGTTGGGTAAATAAGTACCCATTTTAATGTTGCAGGTTGCGATACATCGGTCACTGTGTTCAGGATCCAAACTTCTATAAAAGAGTAAGGTAGGTACGCTTCATATTTTGGGAGTTAACATTTTGTGGTCTCTAAGGTCACAACAATAGTGAAAACCAGTACCGGATTAAGCAAGCGTGGGGCCCGTAGCAAATTTTATGGAGGGCCCCTTGAACTACCAGAGAGGGAACTCTATCCCAAATTATATTTTCTGGTGTGCTAATTTTTTAAATTATTGTTGTGTAACTTAAGATACTACCATCGATCCATTGGTCGGTTATCCATTGTAGCGACAGGAGGTGGGATAAGATTCCTTAAAAAAAATGACGCTCAAATCGAAATTGGGTAGTTTGGAGACGCGGAGCCCCATTTTGCGAGGGGCCTGTTGCAATTGCTAAGTGGTTAATCATTTATGGTACTTCCCTTTGACCAATAATCATAAAATTTACTAAAAAGAAATGTGAACACAAAGTTAATTAATTGCAGTTCGTAATTTAGACTGCGACCTATAGGTATCGATGTACGCGGACAACAATTGTCCAACGGCAGTGTTAAGTTTGTCCTTTATACAGTTGTATCTCTTAACAACATATTTCTACCGAACCGTCAGTGCACGAGTCCTTAAGTAGAGCTTTATTTATAATTCCGAACCCAATTCATTTCAGGGGTAAAAATCCAAGATACAATTTTGGTGACAATGTACAACAACAGCAAGAGAATAAAAAGCATGTGACGTACCCCGGAATGATGCCTTGCGTAATACACCTTCCTAAACCCACAAATGTTGTCAGGCACTCAACATCGAGTAGATCTATCTTGAATGTAAGTTTGTTTTGTGAATCTTGGATTTCTATTTTTGGTGGTAAATCTAGACAAGGAGTCCAAAATGGCTGCTTTAACAGAATTATAATAGAATAAAAACTATGAGGTTGTTTTACTTCAAGTAACCTAAACGGTGGTCACAGTTGCCGGTATTATTATACTACTAGATGGCGCCTGCGGCTTCGCCCGCGTGTTATCAGAAAAAAATATTGTAGTATCCTATGTTTTATTCCAGACTATAATCTACCTCTGTGCCAAATTTCATCAAGATCCGTTCAGCCGTTTTGACGTGAAAGAGTAACAAACATCCATCCATCCTCACAAACATTTATAATATTAGTAGGATATTAATTTTAATATTTTTCAATTTCAATAAATAAATAAATCAATCTATTGTTCAACATACAGTACAGTAAAAATATTATGCATTTTTCTAGGTACCTAGTCCGAAAACAAGTGGTGAGGTAATTCAAGCCGAAAGAGCTGCCGTAAAACCTGCGCAATTGAGACCACCTCTTCCTCCAAAATCAGGACACGAGTAAGGAATTATTAATTAATTTGGTTTAATCTTAAAAATCATTTACGGATGTTATAAATAGGGTGGCTTACCGTACAAGTTACTGAGGGTTGAAAAATAAATATGTTCGTGTGTAACTGATAGATAAGTCTTTAAAGTTATATCGGGGTTTCTTATACTTTTGTATAAGCAAATGGTTGATGAAATATTTGCTTGAAAATTACATTATTTACTTAAAAAATTGTGTCTAAACCTGAAATAAAATTTAGGTTTGTACTACGTAAAATATTTAAGTTTGCGAGTCCTTCTCGCACTTGGCCGGTTTATTGCCACACACTTTGTGGATTTTAAGCTATATATAAACAATAACTATAACAACAACCATTATTTTAGTTTATTCCGGCCGCACAGTGGGATATATCTCAATCAGGATCAAGAGTTCGTACCCGAAGTGGTCCGCATACCTGGTTTTGTAGACGGCATGAAAAGGTATTTTTTTTATTTCTGTTCTCTTCTGTTTTCTTAGCATTGTACACTTCAAATTTATCTGCTTTCCGGTTTCACATTGTATGTTTAGAGACGACAATACATGGTCAGTTAAGTAACGTCATTCCAAATTTAATATGGCGGAGCGCCAAAGATGGCCGATTGGTTATTTTTTATGCATTCCTATGATATGGGTATTAAAGAGAATGGTTTTAGCTCTTTTAAAATATAATTATTATATTGAATTGATAACCCGGCCAAAAAGTATCCTTTATTATCTACGTACTGGGTGAACGGAAAATTAAATCCGTTCATACAGTGACATACCTATAGCAACATATTTTAGTTTTTTACACAGTATGTATAAAATGAAGTCGCTTCTGCTGTCTGTTCGTTTAGATCTTTAAAACACCTTAGCAGATTTAAATGCAGTTTTCAGCAATAGATAGAGTGATTTATAAATATGTATTAGGGTTGTAACGGAACTTGGCCTCCGCCTCCGTTACTGCGGAAGCTCCGCAAGAAATCGTACCTCCGCATCCGCCTCCGCCTTCGTAAAATATATGCGGAGTTATAACAGAGGTGTATTTACGTTAATCGGTACAAAAACGCGCGAGCAGCTACGCTCGACGACGACCCAACCTAATTAGATGAAGACTCTTTATTGTGTCGGAGACATAACACTAAATATAAAGCTTTTTCTCCCATCGTTCGCACATATTTATCGGCGCCCGCCGAGTTCAGTTCCCAGTGAACAATTATTTAGTTCAGCTGGCTTAATTTATGATCCCCTCAGAAATCGCCTGGAAGGTGACAAAGCCGCCAAACTCTTGTTTGTCAAATATAATTTGTCTGTTCTTAATTTTGAATACTAGTTGATTAAATAAGTAATTAAAGCGTACTATCAATGTAACCTATTTCATTGAAATACCTACAGACTTTTTTATTATACCATAAATGAATATTTTTGTATATCCACTTTCACCCCCGCCTCCGCCTCCGGAGGAGGTCTCCGTTACAACTCTAATATGTATTATATCCCAGTGCAGCAGTTTATAATATTAGGTAACTAGGATTCACATTATTTAATTGATTACAGGCCTGAGAGACCAAAACCCTGCTACAGGGGAGGGTAAGTCTTTTGATTAAATTATTTTAGAAAATAAATGTTTTTTTTTATTACTTACCTAAGGTAACAATAAAAAATACATTTATTTTAATGGTTTTATATTGATATTATATAGGATTATTTAAAAATGTAAAGAATGAAAAACGAAATGAATATAAGAATAATACAATCAATTTTTAATCCAAAAATATTTACAGAATCTGCGGGAGAAAAAGGTGCCGTGGAAGGAGAAATCGGTATGTACATAAACAAGTTTAAGTTAAATAATGTAGGTAACACATGTGTTTGACGACACAGTGCTAAGAGCAGTGGCTAAGTAATGGATTGCTGCGTTACGAGACGCGACTTCGATTCCCTCCGATCAGTACAAATATTAATAAATATGGCCCACAGATAGTAGTTTCGGGTCTGGCTGTTTGTGTATGTGAAATTTAGAATTCTGTAAAATAACTAGAATTTTGACATGAAGTATGGGTTCATAAAACTAGTACTATATATATCTTTTCGTCGTGTTTAGATACTTATCGGTACCAATTGAGTCTATCGAGTTCCAGTACATCTTTATCAATTATGTGACCCTGTGTTTTGCAGTTTTATGTGTTCATATGCAATTAAACGACCGTTATATGTTTTCAGAACATGCCCGGCACTCAAAAAGGGGAAAAAAGGAACTCAGGGACTGAAAGGGAGAGGGAGAGGGAAAGGAAAAGGGTAATTTGCTATTTCTACTACCATGGCAAGGCCATTTTGCAAAATTAAAGTGGAACTGGGTTGGCCACATCTGCCGCATGTCGTAACAAAATTGGGCCAACAACAGGACCCGGCGACACGGTACGCCCAAAAGGAGATGGAGTGTCGAGCTGGACTTTCATGAAAACGATTGGAACTGCAAACAATAGGAAAATATGGGAGTAAGGAAGGGAGGCCTTTGCCCTGAAGTGGGTCACATCTGGCTCATAATAATATTGTGAAAGAAAATTTAATTCGATTCAGGGACGTTCTAAATCGAGGCTCGTATCCCCAATGGGTGCATTTAGCGAGTAATCGATAGTTTACCTAGCCTGGAAGCTTTGCTTCCAAGACAGTGTAGGTACTAGGCCTATAGCGTTGTACGATCTTTGCAAAAAAAAAAAAGAATTGCCCTATAGTTTTTAAAATAGAGAGATATAAATATTTCTGATGTGGTTGTAATTTATTTTTATGAGTTACTGTTCTCTTCTAGAATACATGACCATTTTTTTCATAAGAATTTGTGTGAGATACCATCAAACGAAAATAAAATAGAAAATAATTTTAATTAAAAAAAAATACGTTCCTGCTTGAAAAAATGACAAACAATTACACTTGTGTCATGTTGTGTACTAAATATTAATGTACCTTACATTAATATTTAGTACAGGTACATTAATATTTAGTACACAGCATACTTGATTGAAAACAAAATAACAATTTTTTTTTGTACTTTTTAGACCCTGTTTCTTAGGATTTAAGTCACACAAACATAGAACTACACATAGATATCGAGGCTCTAATGCTGGAAGGCCATTAAGTGCAGGGACGCGATCGCGTTCACAAAATCGCGGTGATCAAGATGATGATTCAGCCTGCGGCGATGATCAACCAGTTGCTCTTGAGCATGTAAGTAAACCCTAGACTTGTTATCACCGGATAGGGCGGCGGTCACTCCAATAAGCAACTGGAGGTACGCCTACAGTTTTTTATTGTGTTTGTGGGGACAGGACGCCTAGGCTTTTAGGTATGTCCGTGGTGCTAAGTCAGGGGGACTTTTAGTCGTGGTTTTCGTTGATAATATCTTTGTTTGGCGGGGCTCTGGATTGACGACATGAGAGTGAGCTTGTATCAAGATCTTCAATAAAAACAACTTTATAAATATGTCGACAATGATGCCGGCCGGCCCATAGGTAGTTTGGAGATGGAGAGAGATTTTTGCTTATGGTTTTCTTTGTAGAAAAAAATAAAATACAAGATGACGAACAAAACGAAATTAACAAATGAAAATACTAAACGATCTCCTATTTTCTTTTTTCAAATTTCACCTCACATAGGTTACATATTATTTTTCAACACACTTTCTTGAAAAATGGCTCTTATTGCACTACTATTAGGTTCAACGTGTAATGGATTTGACACACGTGCTTTTTTTTCATCACGACAATCACGCGTAGCCGACAGTATTTTTTTTAGAGCAAGGAGTCGCTTTATTTAAGGTACGTAACTTATTTAGAATAACATAATCATTTATAAAATAATTTGTTTATATCAACAAATTGAAATTTATTTGAGTTCTAAATTAAATATGTATATATCTAATATTAATTAGGCTGTTTAGCGATGTCATGCCTTTGTTTCTCCTTCGGTATGAGAAGACAAAGCGCGGGGAAAAATGAAATTCAATCATAGTTTCATATTCATTAATGACAAAGATACTTTTTATTCTGTTATTTAATTTCTCCGAAGTGTATTGAAAAACGTCGTTTAATTCTTGTGAGGATTTGTCATTGCTGTTCTCGGCTCTATAACGTCTTCGCCTGGCGGGTCGTGCGTTAATACGCCTCGCCTTGGCAATGACAAAGTATCCTCACTTGAATTAAAATTTACTATACTATATGACTACATACAGTAGGACTCACTTAGTTGCCTAAATAATCCTGTCTTTATCGATTGATGAATCGCTAACTTATAGGGGGCGCCATAGATAAAAGAAGGCAATTGACAAGGCGTTATATGAAGTAGCACTGGAAAAATAGATTTTTACCGCAGAGGCTTTTCCGCCTCCAGTTTGGTGCGCCCTCCGGTTCCCGATCTGGAGCGGCAGCTAAGTTCGACTATGCACGGGCCGGCCCATCATCTCAGTGAATACCTCTACTACCTACACTCGATAACCAAACCGTTCAACCTGTCTTACGAAGGTACTATTTTGTTAGTTAACGAAAAGAGAAGCTGCGCTGTACTCTACAATAGGATACTGGTAACATAGCAAGAATTCGTAGAATATTTTGTTATTATAATTTTGTGGAAAACAACTCATTGTCTGTTGATTCTGGCTCTTTGGAAACTTCTTCCAAAAAGATTTGTAACCTCCTCCCAGAAAGATTTGTAACAATAGCAAAATGGGTAGTTACATTTGAGATGTAATTGTCAGGCCTTCCCAAACCCACCCAGTCGCCGCAGGAGACACTCCGGGCGTGATGCGATGCGATGACTCCCGGCCACCGTAGACGCGGGTATGTGGTCGGTGAGCAATGGGTAGTGCACCTTCCGTCCGTATAGGGACGACAGGCCGTGTCGACGGGCGTTCGTGTTCCATGCGCGCCACAAAGAGATATCATCAAAGCAGGGGGTCCTGCCAGGGACACTCTGCCCCGCTCTGGGGGGAGCAGAAGGCAGTGTCAGATTTTAACTCAGTAAGACCCATCCATGTTCTTTCTTTTACCCTTTGTGGTCCGGGGCCATATCATATGTATCTCTTTCGAACAGCCCGCAACCCTGGCTCATTTCTGAAATACGTTTAATTTGTATCACAAATTTGATTTCATCATCCTTTTCCCAACTATGTTGAGATCAGCAGTTGAGTTTTAGTCCAGTGTACTCAGATGCAGTTGAATACCAGTATTTTACACGTTTGATTTGTGTATTTGAAATAGTCTTCCAGGCGATAATTAATAATAACCGCTTATAAATAATGCTGAGTATTCTAGGATTAGGCCCCAAGCACTCCTATTTAGACCCACCCATCGTGCAGCTTTTGTTTGTACATGGGAACTGTAGTGCAAACTTCTTCCTTCGTTATTTCAATTTATTATGTTTTCAGCTATTTGGACCTAGTCCTTTTGGTGAGGCTCTAGCTCATCACGCCAACTCCATCTAGGCTTACCGCGTGTGTCACTTTGGCCTAAGTTTGATGCGACTGCCAGTTCCATTTTGATTATTCGACTGTGTTGCAAACGTCTGCGTTTTGGGTCTTGGATCGAAGTATAATGTTCCTTATGTATCCAGAAATATTGAATCCTTGCTTCCTCCGTTCCATTGGTCTCTGCTGTACAAAAAAACAAAAAATGGTTGAAAAGCAGCTTTATTGTATACACTAGCTTTTGCCTGCGGCTTTGCTCGCGTCATATTTTGGGTAACACAGTTTCCCTTTCAAGACTTGCAGGTACCTGCTACCTGTAGTTTTTGCCCTTGCGCCTTATTTATTGTAATAGCAAAGCCAAGTTTTCCCTATTTTTCCCTCTTTCCCCCTCGTTTCTAATTTTTTTTAATTAGTCTATGTCCAACTCCAGGATCCCAACTATCTCTCTAACAAAATTCATCAAAATCGGTTTAGCCATTTAGGCGTGAAGACGTAACAAACTCACTTTCCCTTTTATAATATTAGTAAGGATTTAGATCGTTATTAATGGGTCTAATAACTCTTATTATTCCAGGTCGAAGTTCCAAGGGATTTAAAAAAAGGAACGCTAAGAACGCATTCTCTTACTGTTGTCCGGTGTAACAAAGACAAAAGACCTGATATTCATTATGGTATTTTGAAGGGATCTCTCAACATGTATAATAATAAATTCAGTAAGTTAATTTGTATTATTTCCTTTTTAACGTTGCATCACCCATGGATTTTCTTATATAGATACACGTGAGTACACCTAAACAAAGAACTTATGGACTTTGTCTGAAATAAAGACAAATTATTATTATAAACAGCCAAACCCGAAAAAAATCTTGTAGGCCCGTACAAATATTTGTTCCGTGCGGGCATCGAACCCGTGAAACGCATCACAGCATCCAGTCGCTTAGCCAATGCACCAACCGTACCTTCTGCTTATCTGCGTATATTTGCGTGGAGGTCGGTTGTCTTAATACCAACTTTCAACACCACGTTCCACAAATTATTTATTTTATGTAGATCAAATGTAACAGAAGAAGCTTAACAGCAGAAAAAGCTTATAAATTATCTTTAAAATTAGATGTAAGTAAGTAGCTCAGCCAATAAGAGCCTCCAAGCCGAAAGAGCAAACTATTTATTTGATGGGTGTGGTTAAAAAGTATGAAAGCCTCGTGTACTCGGGCCTCGGGCCCCTCCCCCGCGGTACATGTAGGATGGCATACTTTTGTAGCAAACATACTCGCGGCTCATGAACATCTTTATGGGTCTACTGTGATTGTTATAATGCCAAGATAAATGCTTTAAAAATAATGTAATTTGATTTATTAGGCTAAACTAGGCCTCTACGGAAGTGGTTTTAAATTTTTCGTGTTGTTTTTATACGTCTTTATTTACGCTAAAATTTGCTTAAAACCTAGATTGTTTCACTTTCAAACCATTTTTTTTTTAATTCTGTCTCCAAAATAAATAGTATTATCCTGTTTTTCTTATATACAACCATAGATAGAAGAGTAATCACCGGTCACCGTTTGAATGACCAGCTTGAACAGCCTTAGGGTCAATTCATACTAGCGCAGAGTCGAAGCGCATCGAAGCGTCAAATTCCTCACAATCAAAGCGAAGTCGCACGCGCGCAGGCGCGCAAATTCCCTCGAATGTGCGTGAATTCGCGCGTCTTTTTTTTTCCTTGGAAGAAATATGTGCATTACATTGTGGAAATAAGGGTGAATTTGCTATATTAAGTTTCGGATTGACGCTTCGATGCGCTTCGACTCTGCGCTAGTATGAATTGACCCTTAAGCATGGGAATCATTTTGGCCTAAGTAATTGACTCTATCTGTTCTTTTTATTTTATAGGTGGTAAATCAAGAGGTCGTCAAGCTGTGACAATGAGTGTGATGGCTTATTGTTTAGCATTTCATTACCATCCTAAACAATGGACGATGAAGTTACTCGACAACTTGGTGGAGGCTGGTGACGTATGGTATGATGATTTCTTAGGTACCCAAGTAGTTAATTACTACCATTGGTCTTCACCGATCGGCAAAGAATGGTGATTCAAGCTGTCAAAAGAATGCTGAATAAACAAGGTAAGGTCTTTTAATTAGCGTTCCGTACCTCAAAAGGTAAACCGGATCCCTTTTTGGATCACTTTGTTTTCCGTCTGACTTTCTGTCAAGATTTGAGTTGATATTAAAACCATTCACTCAACTCTGTGGTCCCTTTGTGCTGTGAAAATCAAAAATCAATACTCTTACGCCCGGTTCCAATAAACAAAAAACGATTCGTTGAACCGGGTGTAAGTCTACGCAGTCAAGTGATATGGTATGTCGCAAGTTTCTACGGAACCCTCGGTGCGCGAGTCTGACTTGCTCTTGGCCAGTCCTTTTATAGCATATCGTGTTTCAGAAGTTCGGCGTCGTTCAGCGTTGTCTCAGGCACGACTTAGTTTGAATAGGCACGCACACACACACACACACAACCAGTCTGGAATAGTCTTATGTCTCTGTGGAACCAACGTAGCAAACGTGACAATAAATCAGCTCGCCTTTATAAAAATACCTGCTACATTCAAATGTGGTTGTGGACAGCTGACCAGCTTTCTTGTCCACCATTTTGATGTCTGTCCCTTGGAATACAGTTGTTTTGTTAGTAGTAGATGGTCCCTTAAAAATTACCACACCATTCTCAAAATACTTACATAATCAAAATACAAAATACTAGGTATTACAAAAACGAATAATCCTTACTAATATTATAAAAGCGAAAGTGAGTTTGTTTGTTTGTTTATTTGTTTGTTTGTTTGTTACCTCTTCATGCTTTAATGGCTAAACCGATTTTGATGAATTTTGGTACAGAGATAGTTGGGAACCAGGAGACGGACATAGGCTAATATTTTTTTGAAAAAAGTGGGGTGTGAGGGAGAAAGAGGGAAGAAACGGGAAAACTTAGCTTTGCTATTACAAATCAATAAGGCGCAAGGTGAACTGTGTTACCCCAAATTTAACGCGGGCGAAGCCGCGGGCGAAAGCTAGTATTTTATAAAACTGTTTATTTTTTTCAGGTATCTCCAATGTTTAGAAAAAGTTCATGATCATTCAGCAGTTCAGGGCATATGCGAAGTTTTACAGTTTGGGAAAAAACATATATTGGTATTGAACGGGAAAAGGATGCAAGTTTTACTTTGTGAACCAGACATCGTGGGATACACGATGTCATTAGATCCTACAGTGTACAACTTGTGCAGAGGGCTGAAAGCTTTCTTCAAAGAGAATAGAGGAGGAATATTGTTAACGAGGTAAGAGAGCTACATCTCTTTCATAGTATATTTATGTAAGAATATATGAATGATTTGGGATTTTCTCAAAACAGGGTCCTCAAATTAGTTATTTGGAAAGATAACGTCTGCTTTTACATTTTCGACCCAGCCGGAAGAGACTCAAGAGCTTATTCTAATTACGCTAGCGGTCAAGCAGCTCTCATGAACGTTAAAGATCTTGATGCAGTTGCTGATGTCCTTTTAGCACGCAGCATTTTGCAAGACCAAAAATTCGTTTTGGCTGGCATCAAAGTTTTGAAAATGGCTAGCGAGAAATGTGATGAAGACTTCGAGTCTGATAAAGAACTGACTCAAGCTGAAAAAGCCATGTTGGGATACAGGATTTTAACTGAAAACTGTGCTATTGTAAACGCCAATATGCATTTAGGTGATCGATGTTTTGAGGATGCTAAATTTAGACAACAATTACCAATAGCCGTTGTCGCGATGACTTACGCTAAAATATCGCCACCAAACACCTGGTTCTCAAAGACGCTGGATAAGATACTGCGGTTGGGCAACAAGCTGTATGTTGAATGCACGTACCCAAAAGTATTGGTTGATTTAACCATTGATAATATACCAAATGAAATTATGATTGGTCCCTATGCATGTGAGATAATAATATACAGAGAAAGAGTAAAAGGACAACTTTTCACGACAAAAGAGTGCTTATTTAATATTAACAGAGGTCTTGAAGAATTCTTTTCTCATGAATATAACAGTGGTATATTGGAGTTTAATAATTACATGATTGCGATCTGGAGGCAGAAGGATATGTACTATTTGTTTGATCCGTACCCGCGTACTACTGACGGCTTGAGGTCGATGCAGCCAGGTAAGGCTTGCTGTCTGATGCTCTTGAATGCTGAAACTATGGCGAATGCGTTTAGGAAAAATTGGGATTATTTACCAGTTACAACACAATTCTACGTGCATGCCTTTAAAGTGTTAAAGTTAAAGAAGAAAAAGACAAAGGTAAAATTTGAATAACTTCGTGTTGTTCTATTAGTCCTACTATATAATGTTATAAATACGAATGTTTGTGAGGGTGGATGGATGGATGTTTGTTTCTGCCCTTTCACGTCAGAACGGCTGAACGGATCTTGATGAAATTTGGCACAGAGGTTGATTATAGTCTGGAATCACACATAGGATACGTTTAATTATCATGTTTATTTCCTTTAAAAAAACGAATATTCAAATTATAATATTATAATATACATATTATATTTATCAAAATTATCAACAACTAACTGGCGTGATTATCGAAAAAAAGTATCCTATGCGTTATTCCAGACTAAAATCTACCTTCGTGCCAAATTTTATCAATATCCGTTCAGCCGTTTTCGCATGAAAGAGTAACAAACATCCATACATTCCATCCTCACAAACATCCGCATTTATAATATTATATTAGGATTAGTAGGATTATGTTTATTTGCTTTGTTTAGTTTTCTTACACATTGTTTGACATTAAAAAAAGAAAAGTAGTCCATCAATCTGTTCCCGGAACAGATTCCAGGTTACCGGCGGCGGTCAGGGCTTCCGAGAGAGTTACAATACGAGCCGTATCCAGGAGTAACGCATTCTGAATCAAACCCTCGATCCAGCTGCCTAACGAGCGCCTACTTGGGATCGAGGCAATTAGCAATTAAGCCATTGCTGCGTTAGTTATCATATAAGTAAATTATAGGTATTGATCAAGCGGGAACCATGTGCAGTCTGATACCAGCCTTAGACACAAATTATAGGCAAATCAACACCAAAATGCTCATTAAAAAATTTTTTCTTATTGCAGGTACAACTGTTATGCAAGCTGAGCGATACTGCCCTGCCTGGGTCTAAAAAAAAGAAAAAAGTGCCTGTGAGTAAGGCGCAGGGTGACGGACAACAGATTTCAGACGTTTTGCCGGTAGAAACGTTGGACCCAAAATCACGTGGAGTAAGTTCTATGTGTATTACGATTATCTAGATGTGTTACCTGATATAGGTACGTCGTTCTTTACTCGTACTACTTTTAGTTAGTCATTTATTCATTTTTCAGGTCTGGCCTAACTGACTAACTAAATGTAGGTAGCTGCGTACCTATACCTACTAATTGGGAATCACCGCCGAAATTAAGAATTTTAGATTATAATTATGTTTTCCTACTTTAAAATAGAGTACTGTTTTAATTACAGAATCGAGTTGATGAGGAACATATGGGCGATATAGTATCATTAGTCGAGAGTATACAAGAGGATTTCGTCCCACCAGTTCCTCTCAGATTTAAGAATCTTGCCCCTGAACCAGTCGAACCGAGAGTCGGTAAGTTTATGTTATACGATAACTAGCTGTGCCCAGCGGTTTCACCCTCGGCTGCTCGGTTAGGGGCATGAAAAATAGATGTTAGCCGATTCTCAGACCTACCCGATATGCACACAAAATTTCGTTTAAATCGGTCCAGCCGTTTCGGAGGAGTATGGGAACGAAAACTGTGACACGAGAATTTTATATATTAGACTAGCTATGCCCAGCGGTTTCACTCGCTGCTCACTAAGGGGTATGAAAAATAGATGTTGGCCGATTCTCAGACCTACCCGGTATGTACACAAAATTTCGTTTAAATCGGTCCAGCCGTTTCGGAGGAGTATGGGAACGAAAACTGTGACACGAGAATTTTATATATTAGACTAGCTGTGCCCAGCGGTTTCACTCGCTGCTCAATTAGGGGTATGAAAAATAGATGTTGGCCGATTCTCAGACCTACCCGATATGTACACAAAATTTCGTTTAAATCGGTCCAGCCGTTTCGGAGGAGTATGGGAACGAAAACTGTGACACAAGAGTTTTATATATTAGACTAGCTGTGCCCAGCGGTTTCACCCGCTGCTCACTTAGGGGTATGAAAAATAGATGTTGGCCGATTCTCAGACCTACCCGATATGTATACAAAATTTCGCTTAAATCTGTCCAGCCGTTTCGGAGGAGTATGGGAACGAAAACTGTGACAAGAGAATTTTATATATTAGATTTAGTAAGTGTCCAAAGGTCAGAACTCGTGTGATTCCAACTTGCCAAAAATGTGTGTGTTTACGCATTGCAGTGGACTTGGACTCGCCCACGGTGTCGGTGACGCAGGTGGTCCCACCGTGGCCAAAGCCGCGCGACAAGACCAACGAGCCTATTGAGCCCGACCCCGACCCCGAGCCAACGCCGCCACCCACGCCGCCGCCCCCGCTGGTCACTACCAATTTATAAACTACGAATGCTTTATGTACAACTTTTAGCTGAAAGTAGAACACAGCCCAGCATTAACTGCCAACATTATCGGCAGCATGCTTGTTCCCCGGCTCACTAATACTAAATTTAAGGCTTCCATTAAATTCACAGCACCCACAGGATAGACCGCGCGGTTAAGCAATAACAACCTCATAAGTTGACCAGCGAAATTGCATTAAAAGAAAGAAAAGGTCATGCCCTAGCATTTGCTGCCCGCCGCACAGTGGTCCCGGTTCTTAAGAAGGGCGGTCATTGGGGTTACAGGTCAGAACCAAAATAAAAGAATAACTTCTATATCTAAAAAAATATTTTTTTAAAGTTCTTAAGGTGCACAAGTGTGTTTAAAAAGGTAGATATATATTTATAGAAGAACATTCATCCATACAAAAAAATAAGTCGGTAACAATAAAATTGGTTCCATTTCTTTATTATTTCTAAACATAGCTTAATTGACATTTATAAATAATACAATACACAAGATGATAGATATATATATATATATATATATAGATAGCTGAACATAGTATTTCATATGAAACAAGGGCTATTTACAAATCAGGAAAAATATAGTTAACAATATTTACTTTTCGGAAAATTGCAAAATGGTTCAAATACATAATAAATCCAACACTTCTTTTGCTAATACATATGTCTTTTTACACGGTTACTTTCTTATACTAGAAATAAGAGGGTCTGAATTAAGAAGAAGTCTATTCAAAAGATCCATGTTAGTCACTTGTCGGGAATGTTTCCTGGTGTTTTGTGTTATAATATGTGTTGGTGCAATCAGCTTAGTTTTTGACCTCCCCAGTTTCTTCCAATATGCGGCTAACCGTTTACAAAGGTTATAAATAAAATCTCTCAAGTAATCGGTCTGGGGATTTTCAGTGTCCAGTAAAGAGTATGCTAGCATTCCAAACACTTCACGAGATCTTTCTGCCTCATTTTCTTTATTCGTCGCAGATAACCAGGTGTTTAGAACAAGCATTCGAGGAAAAGAACACTTGATGGTGGTCCCTGCAGAATAAAAGTAAACAAAATTACAAAAATACCCAAGGTGTTAAATTTACCCATACACGACCCAGTCCTTTCAATGACCTGTGGCTATCCTCGGTGCACCTTGGTGCACCTAGACGTTATAGTTTTTGAAACTAGACGAACAAGAGATTATTTTGATATAAGTTTCATCTTTGGGGATTCGTTCCTTCATTAGTAAAAGTCTAATTGAATATGGGAAAGCGGCGAAAAGCAAACAAATCGGAAGTCCCTCTTTGACGGTGCTGGTTACCCATAATGACAGGGTTAAACTACACAAAATAAGTTTTAAAATATCGTACATACCTTCTTTCTGAATATCCATGGCACAACAATATCACAAACAACGAATTTTCAAGTAAGACAACAATTTGATAATAACAGAAATTTCCGCGAATAGATAACGCTAACGAGCACTAATAAGGTGTTACTACTTCGGGTGCACAAAATTAAATGTTCCATGTATGTTATTGCAATTTCATTTATACCTGGGGGTAGAAGGGTTATCTGTGTAACCTGTGACGATAAATGACGTCATAATTTGACCATCGACTTTTAGCCCTATGACCTACGGCGGGACCACTGTGCGCCGCGGCGACACGACAACCCGACAAAGCGACGCGGTTTCCGTTCGCGTTAAGTCGCTCGGCAACACGTCAGCTATGTTGTCAAACGAACTTGCACCTCTGATTCCGTCGGCATTCTACTAACATAGTTTTTCAACCTTTAGTAACTTGTAGCCTCCAAGTAGGTGGATCCAGCGGCTTTTGTTCGTATACCGTATAATTTCCCCCATAAGGAGTGACTAAACTCATTGACGCGATCGGTTTAACTCGGTCAGCAAGAGCTTCATGCCCATCAAAAAATTTTTGTTTTACCAACCATTATCCATGAATTTATTCTTCTTTTATTTGTATTGGAATTAAAATTAATTTGAACATTTATTTACAGCCGCCGGAAGGTGGAATTGAGGTAAGCATTTTATTCTATTTTTCTTTAGCAGCTTGCCTTACAGTTGTCAGACAAACCGCCGGACGAGAAGAATGAACCAGTGAATGAGTTGTACCAAGTGGTTTCTATGCCTACGGAAAAACTCATTCGAGCACCTATCCATTTGTTACATAGTTTTTAAATGGGCTTAAAAAGGTTAAGAGGTTTAAAAAATATGACGAGTGTCTTCCAAAATTAGCGTAGGTATAGATATTGTAACAATTTTGTTATTACTTTATGGTATGTACGTCCCATCTCAAGAAAACGGTTTTGTTCCATCAGGGTTGTTGGAACAAATAAGCCTTTAAAGCGGTCTCGAAGAGTAACATCATTTTAGCATTCTATAGTATATTAAATTTCTGTTATACCATTATAGGAAGAAGAGGCGGTAGAAGAGGAAGAAGACGAGGAGATGCTGGCAGAAAAGGCTCGCAAGAAAGCGGAAGAAGAAGAGGCGCGCCGCAAGGCAGAGGAGCTGCCACCGCCGCTGCCGCCGCCACCGCCTACGCCGCAGTCCGAGTCGGAACTGCCCGTACGCTAACATTCTAAGCATCCTTTGTCTGCTTCACCTATAACTATGTAAAAAACTTTAAAATTAAAGTACATGGCCAGATCCTCCCCTGATAATGCACAGTAATGATTAATATATGAAAATTCCTTTTGAAATAAATAAAAAATAATCCCATTAATTACATTTCCCTAAAATAGGCGAGAGAAAATGCAAAAAATATAGTTTGTTCATTGATTGTGTGGTTTTATATTCTGACATTGCATTGATTGACATTTACATTGTCGTCTTGCGTTGATTTTATCACGTATTTTTGTACTTTGTTACTATTGAAATAAGACCTTCGGCCTTCCTTGTGGATTTAGTTCCTTTTTATGAATAGCTTAGCTAGTCTATTTACTAAGTGGTGTCTGAATAGTCTTCCTCTTTTGTTACTCCTATAAAACTCTGAATGTTTCATAATTGCTATTCAAATTGTCATGGCGCTATTTGTTTTTCTATTTATAGTGTCTCTCGCCTATTATGATCATAAATCATAAACTGTTGTAGAGCCCTGCATGTAAGCTTTAAAATGACGTACTATACATCAATGTACATGAATATTTTTTTGTTAGGGCATAGCTCTATACCAATTCCGGCCGTGTCATTTGACCCAGTTCAGTTAAACTCCACAACTTAACTTATGTTTAGTTTGAATGGCAATGCATGGTAGCTAAGTGACGTCATTCTAAATCTAAAATGGTAGACTCCCAAAGATCTGGGCTATCAACTGAGAGTGTCTGCTGTGAAGAAAAAGTGTGTTTTTAGATTTCTTTTCATTTTACTATGATATTTTTATTGGCATTCAAGCGCAATTTGGTTGGGCCCACACTTTGGTCGGGGCGACTTTCAGTGGTACCCATACCTATTTTTGTAAACTAAGTATTTGTGTAGGGACTGTCTACGGTTCCCAGTAGTCAGTGTCCCTGTTAAAACAACGCCGGCACATTCAGACTAACTTTTAGGCCAGAAACTTTGTAGTATGCAGTTGTATTTTGTACTTATCCTTACTCTCGTTGTAGATGGCGCCGGAGCCCGTAGAGGCTCCAAATGAAGATGAAATTCAAGCTCAGCCGGCAGTCAACGTTGATCGCCGCGTTCTTCTCACAGAAGACGCTCAAAGACGCTTCAAACTTCGAAAAATCCGCAAGAAATTGACTCATCCGCTGATAGAAGATGAGCGTGAGGGTACTCCCGAACACGAGCTTGAGAAACCGAGTAACTTCTCGGACTTGGCGGATTTTTCTCAAATTATACGAGGATCAAAAAGTGTCTCGAGGGCCAAGGACCCTGGATCTATTGATACGTTGCCTTTTGGTGCAATCATGGCAATAGTGACGTCTTACAAGTATGCGATCCATACTTGGGCACCTTCTATCGTGGATTATGTGGTAGACACAGCCACCAAGCTTTATATTAATAAACAACAGAAATTCCAACTTGCTCCTGTTCACATTATACCCAAAATTGCGCTTGGACATCAGGTTTGTTTGTGTCTTTATGTGATCAAAGTTTTATAATAATATCGGCAGTGCAGATACGGTTATTATAATAATATTTTCAGTCATATCATGCTAATGTTGACGTGGTCGGAGAAGGTGCTAGCTGGCAAATGGAAGATATACTGACTCGAAGATTTTTCACTAGATATGATAGAGGTGTGATAACTACGTCGTCGTACAGTTGTGCGATTTTCAAGAAAAATGGGCTTTATTACCTGTTCGATGGCAGCACTTGTGATGCCATGGGTTTGAGGGACGACAATGACACTTCCGGGAAGGCTTGCTTTCTACGATTTCGAACACTACGTGATCTCGTGAGCAGGTAAATACTTTTCTTGTTCCAATGTTGTTTGTAAGAGTGTCGTATTTTTCTTGTATATTTATTACAAAGATGACTTCAGATCGAAATGCTAATGCTATGCCTTCATCATCCTAACAGCGTACGGACGGCCCTTGCTGGACATAAGAATACTAAAACCACCGTCTCTAGCATAGAATTAAAAAAAAAGAATATCATTTACACCTTAGTAGTCAACGATATTCAAATTCTAACTCTCTTATATTTTCACAGAATCAATTACAACAAGGATGGAAAAACTAATGATCAACAATTTATTTTAAGTAGGATAGTAGTCAGGCAACTTTTAAAAGAGACTCGAACCAAGTTACCGGAGGATTATGACTTTGAGACGGGTAAATGCAAATCAAATAAATCTAAACCAACTATTATAGAATCCGACAAAGACCCATTAAAGCGACTGTTACATGTGAAAGAAGTCAGGAGTGAAACTCTAGTAGGCTATCAACTTATCGATAATGCTTACAAAATAGAAGGAACTACTGCTATTACCAAGACAGGGGGTGGACCTATTAAGTCTTGCCACTTCGTTTCTCTCATAGCCATGCTAATGGCAGCGATGCATCGCATTACAACGTGGGACCACCTCATGGTTGACATCTGCATCGAAAAGGGTATGGAAATATTCGGAAAAGCTAAGAAATTTAACGTTTGCGAGAAGAGGGTCATAAAAAATCTTGTAATGGACGGGAAATTAATAAACATCAATATTAAAAAAGTTTTAGTTGTTAATGAAAACAAAGAAAAAAAACTGGAACAGTACTTGAAAGCAGTATTAGGAAGACTGCGTTACGTCATTATAACATTTCCTAAATGCAGTATAGTTGTGTGTCAGACAGAAGGATATTATCACCTTTTCGACCCATATCCGGCAAAAACTGGTGAACCAACCCTACTTGTTAAATGTAACAAAGATATTCCCAAGACAGGAAATCCAGTAGCGACCTGGACTTTATTTCGATGCATGGAAGCATTAATTAAGCAAGTAAGGAAACTGGTAGGTTCGCAAGCAGACAATCCTGAATTTTACACTTTTGAACTGACCTCCGCAAAGGCTGCACCCAAGCAGTATGCTTATAACTACAGATTAAGTCCGCTCTTTAAACCTGATATTAATCCGAATATACCATATTTGAAGCTCAGAAAACTACGCCCTGCAGTAGACGAGAAGATGTACTGGTTGAATATGTGCGCATTACCGTGGTCCCGAATGAGTTTTGCAAATGACTTAGGTCTGCCAAGAAGAACACCTCAAACTATGTGGAAAAATTGGGACATTGAATTTCCAGGCGATTTGTATTCGTTGTGGGGAACTATACATCCATTGGATGAAAGATTTGAAGAAAGTCTCCGTGGTTATCAGTACCTTGCAACAAGCGTGGTTGCTATTGGAATGACCAGGGCATGTAAAATAAGCGCTTGGACGAGTGGATTCCTAGATGGAATAGTCATTGGCGGTAATGAATACCACAAAAAGTGTGCTGATAAACTAAAAAGTAAGCCTAATTACGAAATCGCTCTCACCGATTTGGATCCTAGATGCGATGATATGTTCCCATTCTCGTTTTCGTTTAAATTTGATAAAATTATATTCGGTTTTGTGTACAACACTCTTCCTGATCGTTTCAATTTAAGTAAGGCTTTAATTTATTTTTTTGAAAATGAAAATAATCAAGTGGGAATACTGACAAGTTCCATAAAAAATTTGGCGTTTGGAAAGGTTGGATCGTCATACTTTATGTTCGATTGTCAGAGCTTTGGGGCACCGACATTCTGCCCTGGTCAAGGAGGTGCATATATTTTAAAATGTGAGAGCCTAAATAGACTTATTTACTGCATGACTATAACTTTGAATGTTCGAAGACATGGGCAAGAATTCCATTTATTCAATGTAACAGTAAAGGTCAGTGAGAGTTCGAAAAAGACGAAACAATCTGACAACAGGAGTTTGACGAGTGCCACGAGTAACAAGAGTTTAAAGAGTGAAAAGAGTAATACCAGTGTCAAGAGTGCCAAGAGTTAATATTATATTGATATTATTCCTCAAAGGTTTTGGTACAAATTATTTAACCCTCAATTTAAAAAGTACATAAGAACATAATATTTAATTTAACAGATTTATCGGAAGCTTTGCGAGTCCTGAAAGTACATGCAGTCGGTAAAGCTGATTTATAATACAATTCCAAAATAATAAAGTCTCTCTCTTGTAATATTTATTGAAGTAGAGAAAAAATCAGAAGTGACTGTTTTTTTTTGCAAAACTGTTTATTTAGCAGTAAATTGCTTTTGTAATTGATAAATGATGTTTATTTTGCAAGTAACTTTTCACACAGACTTTTACACGTCTTTTTAAAACTAGATAAGGCCGGTGTTTCGTACCCGACTACTCTGAGAAGAAGCAGCCGAAACAAACTAAGAGGTCATAGTCTCTTTTAAGCTCCAGACAAAAATCTTGGTCAACAAGGACTACACAGATTAGTGTCTGATATGGTCTTTTTAAGAAAGCAATACACAAATTGAGTGGACCTGTCCAGTCTGTGCAAGCATTTGTTAGTTATCGGGAAGGTAGCTCGTCTCATAACCCACAGAGCAAAAAAATAAAGTAAAAAAATTAAAGTATCAAACAAAGTAAAAAAGTATTAATAAACTTAGCATTGCTATTACAATCAACAAGGCGTAAGGGAAAATACTACAGGTAGCAGGTACCTGCAATTCAGGAAAGGGGAACTGTTACCCCGAGTTTAACGCGAGCAAAACCGCGGGCAAAATCTAGTAATTAAAAAATTGAATGAATTGCCCCCTTTTGCAAAATAAAAATTGACTGAATATCGGCGTCATGGCCTACAAGAGAATACCATACGACATCACACCGTGGAAGTAACTAAAATAAACTAAACGAGTTGTCTCTAAATCAGTCAATTCACGATTTTTTTCAACGGCGGCGTATGCTGCATAGCTAAGATTTTTGGACAACTTATCTATATGTGGTGTGGGCCCCACTGAGTTAGTATCCAAAGTTAATCTTCCGGCTTCAACTCTTCGTATATGAGGTATAGACTTAATGCACTTGGTTTTATTTTTTATTACATTTGAGAAAACAAACAGTAGTACATTAAGCATAAAAAGTGTTGACTTAACAAATATACTACCCACAACGATTACTCTATGACATAATGCAAACTTTAACTGTTACAGGGCTAAATTAAAGTTATCAAATTAAAAGAAAAAAAATATAACCAATTTTCACAGAAGTAACAAACAAAAAGAAAGAAAGTAAACAATATTTGTACGTAATGTATCATGCAAATCTAGCCTATACATTCAAAAAATCATGGATCCTTTAGAATTTTAATTAAATCATTTTTAAATTTACATCTGTTCACGAACAATATGTCTATTTCACTAAAACGAGTATTGTAAGTGTCGACTAGACGGTATAAAGGTGAGTGCATACCAGCGTTGGATTTGCAAAAGCCCGTAGAAAACAGTCGCCTCGTGCGCACTTCCCGTCCATGCACTGTTCGAGGAACCAGGTAACAAACCATATCAAACTTGTTTCGGCATAGACTGAATAAAGTCATTCAAGAAGACTGACTAAATTCAGTCATGCAAGAAGGTGGACGTTGACTATGAAAATCTCTAGATGCTCTCATTATAAAGCCAAACATCTGATATGCCTTTTTGACAATGTTTTCAACATGAATATCTAGGTGAAGTTTCGAGCAACTGCACACTAAGATCATGAACATTACTAACTTTCTTAATAACACTATCAGAAAGTTGATAGTTGAAATATATGATATTTTTTTTCTTGGTGAACGCTTACCTAGAAGTGTAAGCTAAGGTATATAAGAACAATAGTCCGAGAAACGATCTAGATCGCGTTGGAATTCCATACAGTCTTGTTCTTTTGACGTTTGTTTGAAAACTTTTAAATCATCAAGCAATATTTTACGTCATTTATATACATTAGTGTTTTTCTCATTTAGAAGAAAATTATTAACGTTAAACCAATTAAGGACCTTTGCCAAAGTGCTGTTAACATCGTCAATAGCTATAATTAGCTGCTGACGTTTTAGTTTAAATAAAAGAGAAGTGTCGTCTGCAAACATCACTACATCATGATTATCCTTTTTAAGGTAAGGCAAGTCGTTTATGTAAAAAAGAAACAAAAAAGGGCCAAGAATCGAGCCTTGTAGTACTCCCATTTTTACTACAGATCCAGGAGATCTTTACCCGTTAACATCTACTCTCTGAATCCTACCACTCAAATATGAAGTAAGAAGATTCAGAGAGGCGTTCCGCATTCCGTAGTGGTTCCTGATTAATGTTTTATGAAGATCGCAATCGAAGGCCTTGGACAAATCGTAAAAAATACCCAAAGCATGGCACTTTTATCTTCTCAGGCATTATAAATGTGTCCTAAAAGTTCAACACAATCAGTAGTTGAACGACCCTTTCTAAAATCGAACCATTATGCAATCCAAACTAATATTATTATAAATACGAAAGTAACTCTGTCTGTCTGTCTTTTCTTCACGCCTAAACTACTGAACCGATTTGTGTGAAATTTGGTACAGACATAGTTTGGAACTTGAGAAAGGACGTAGGATACTTTTTATTACAAAAAATAAAATTTATTCCGGACATACAGCGCCAGCGCTATTGGTCAAAAGTTGGCATCAATTTAGTACTATAAATGTCGAGCTGTTCCTATGCTCCGTAGATAGATGGCGTTGATTTTGATCTCTTCAAAAATGAAATGTGGAAGATATTGTAGGGAACTCTTCAAAAATCAACATAATGAGCTCTGCGTTTGAATGTAACAACTGATTCCAACTGATTTGATTTGATTTCCAACTGATTTGCCATTCCAATTCAAAAGAGTTCAGTTTCCGCTGAAAACTGCGTTTGCAATGACCATAAATAAAGCCCAAGGGTAAACGCTAAAAATTGCGGGGGTACATCTTAAAAAAGACTGTTTCTCCCATGGACATCTCTACGTTGCGTGCTCAAGAGTGTCGAAACGACAAAACCTTTATATTTTTGCACAGGATAGCTAAACTAAAAACATGGTATACATAAATGTCTTGGTGTAAGAAACTTTCATAATCTCTAAAGCCTAAAATAATAGAAAATTTGTCAAGGGAGAAAGTCTTTTTTTCTTTTTGAACTGAAATGGCAAATCTGTAGAATGATGGGAACATAAGGGAAAAATAACATTTTCGCCTTTTTCGATCGGCAATAACGGCTTTAATGCCATAAGTGAGTAGGTATACATCTCTTAAATTGAAACGCAGAGCTCATTATGTTGATTTTTGAAGAGTTCCCTAGAATAATGTTCCACGTTTCATTTTTGAAGAGATTTCGCGAGATCGGATAGGTACTATGTGAGTAAAACCAAAAATCTGCTGGAAATCACTATTCCACGCGAACGAAGTCGCGGGCAAAAGCTAGTAACTTATATTTATTGAAAAATCTTTGCATTTGTTCTAAAATTTTTCCTAAATGTTGGTAGCACTGAAATTGGTATATAGTTAGTGGGGTCTCATGTACAGTCAGCATCAAAAGTTGATGACCACATTTAGATTTTCAAAATCACTGTACACCGTAATATACCTAAATCGATCAACAAGACGAGCGCCAGAAATGAATGATTTTTATAAAAGGGCATAGTAGGTGACCATCACTTTTCAAAAATCACTAAACAAAGTTATAGTAAAAAAAGCATAACATTCTTCGTCTCAGTCCCTGAACAAAATGAAATATTTGACATGTCAGACTTGTACTGACTAAAACCCACCCATGTTCCTTCTATTGCCGTTTACGTTCCGAGGCCGCGGTATCTCTTTCGAACAACCTGCAACCCCGGCAGGCGGAGGCCCTGGCAAGCCCCTCTGCTTTGCTGACTCTCCTCTCCTGTTTGCCATATGTGCAATAAGGGCACATATGGCTAACAGGGCACTCGGTGCAATAAGGGCTCTATGGTTCCTATGGCAAACAGGGCAAACAGGTAACTCAGATAAGTAAGGACAGGACACTTAAGGCACCTATGGCGAACAGGGCAAACAGGGCACTCGGTGCAATAAGGGCACATATGGAAAACAGGGCAAACAAGACCTCAGATAAAAGGACAAGAAAGGCACCTATGGAAAACAGGGCAAACATAGCTCTCGGTGCAGTACGGGCTCTATGGGCACCTATGGCAAACAGGGCAAACATGGTAACTAACTAACTACTTGCAACGGGTAATAAATCGCTAGTCATCTGTGGTGACTTTAACATCAATATTTTAGATGAAAATTCAAATAGCAGTAGATTTTTAAATCTTTTTAAATCATTTAATTTGTTGAATGTGTTTTCGGAGCCAACCCGAATTACTACAAATACCGCTACATGTATTGATAATGTTTTCTGTTGCTGCGACTTCTTAGATAAATCCATTGTAAATTACCTTCCCTCTGATCACAGCGGTCAAACCGTTGTTTTCGAGTCCTACAAATCATCACAAAAAATTCAGATAAAGTCTAGACAAATAACACCCAGCAATTTAAATAAATTTAACAATAATTTAATAAGTAATCTAGGCATTCCAGGATATGATATTAATAATGTAAATAATTTTTATGAGGAATTCTTTTCGGTTGTCTACACAGAGTTCAATGATACGCTAAAAATTAAAACTAAATCTATTAGCCCAAAGTTTCTATTTAGTGATTGGGCAACTAAGGGTATAAGAAAAAGTAGGGAACGGCTGTTTGAACTTTACGGCCTTAAGCCTTACATCAACTCGGAAACATTCAATCACTATATTGCTACTTACTCAAAAATGTTTAAAAACACTTGCAAGGTAGCTAAAGCCTTATTCATAAGCAACAAGATTAAATCCGCTGATAATAAAATTAAGACGGTTTGGAAAATAATCAATAGTGAAACTAATAGAAATAAAAAATATAATAATGATATAACACTAGAGTCTTCACGTGGTTTTCTAACCACTAAAAACGAAGTTGCTCAAGAATTTGTGGATTTCTTTACTAGTATCCCAATTAAAACCTCAGAAACGTTAAATTCCTCACCCTTGCTTTCTGTTGACTTATTAAGAGCAAACGTTTTACCATGCCCGGCTGAGTTTCAGTTTAAGCGTATTAATCCCACTGTAGTCATTAAAGCTTTTAAACAAATAAAAATCAAATTAACCAGATACATTTGGGGATTGTCTATTAAAGTTTGTCAAGCTATCATTGAGACTATAGCACCGTACTTAGCCTTAATATTTAATTTGTGTGTGGACCAAGGAGTATTCCCGGACCTTATGAAATACAGCAAGGTAATTCCACTTTTCAAATCTGGGGACAGTAAGGACACCAATAATTATAGACCCGTATCCGTTTTGACGGTTTTCAGCAAGGTGTTTGAAAAGGTAATGCTTAACCAAATGCTCAACCACTTTAACACCAATAAAATCTTACATGAAAAGCAGTATGGTTTCACCAAAGGACGTTGTACGACTGACGCCGGTGTCACCCTATTAAAACACATATTTACTGCGTGGGAAGAGGCAAAGGATGCCATAGGGATTTTTTGTGACCTCTCAAAAGCATTTGATTGCGTGAACCACGAAACCCTTCTCTTAAAACTTGAACATTACGGCCTAGGGAAACTTGCCCTTAGTTTAGTTAAATCGTATTTAAATGATAGACAGCAGCAAGTACAAATAAATGGTGTCAATTCAATGGGTTTAAATGTAAAGATGGGTGTACCACAAGGATCGATATTAGGTCCCTTCCTCTTTTTAGTATATATAAATGATCTACCCCATTTGTTTAAAAACCAACCACAAATGGTGTTATTTGCTGACGATACCTCTTTAATATTTAAGATAAACAGACGTGCCACAAATCTTGACGACGTAAATAATGCCCTAATGCAGGTACATAATTGGTTTACCGCTAATAATTTAGTATTAAATGGGAAAAAAACGAAGTGCATAAGATTTGCTCTACCAAATGTCAAAAACAGTGTGTGTGACATAGTATTGAACCAAGAGAAACTAGAATTCGTCGAAAAAACTGTTTTCTTGGGAATAACACTCGATTCAAAGCTACAATGGGGTCCGCATATAACATCTCTTGCAGGACGCCTTAGTTCAGCAGCATATGCTGTTAGAAAAATCCGTCAGTTTACTGATGTAGATACCGCGAGACTAGTCTATTTTAGTTATTTTCATAGTATAATGTCATACGGTATTTTACTTTGGGGACGGGCTGCAGACATCGAGTCTATATTTATTCTGCAGAAAAGAGCCATTAGAGCCATATATAACCTACGTAGGCGAGATTCTTTAAGGGAACAGTTTAAGGATATTAACATCATGACAGTACCCTGTCAATATATTTATGTAAACATCATGTATGTCAGGAAAAACTTGCATCTTTTTAGTAAAAGAGGTGACAGACACAATTATAATACTAGAAATAGGGACCAATTAGTTCAACCAGGTTTCAGGTTAGCTAAAGTAGACTCATCTTTCTTGGGGTACTGTTTAAAATGCTACAATAAAATACCTCCCCACATTCTTCAACTGAATGAAACGAAATTTAAATCTTGTATTAAACGCACACTATGTAGGCAAGAATATTATAAGTTGGGGGATTATATTGATGATAAAAATGCTTGGCTTAATGCTAGTCCTGCTCCACAAGCATAGGGATAAACTCATTGGTTAGTATCCGAAGCTATAGTGGAAGCTGCAGAAGATTGTAAGACTATCTTTGCAATGTATAGAATCAATTCTCTAGTATTGTATAATTATTAAGCCCATATGTGAGTGCTATGTATTATCATTGACTTGACGAAGCCCTGGTGGTTGATAGTGTCATGCTCACTTAAATGTCTCACTGCTGGTGGCGGGTGTGTCGAGTATTTAGCTCCCTTCAAAATGGTCGAGCTGAATGAGGCTGATCCATACGTCATGTTCGTGAACGGGCGCTGTCAGTTGGGACTGGTCATTTTTTAGCTACCACGGTTCATTTTTAAACTTATTTAGATTTAAAATTAAATTTTGCTTTTTATTTACTCTGGACGCTCTTACTGTGCACGCCTTTTTACATCGTTCTCACATATTTGTATAATCTCAACATGAATGATGTAAACACGATTTTGTAAAAATATTATAATTTAATGATAATTAAATATTATAATTTAATTGAAGAATGTTATGCTTTTTTTACTATAACTTTGTTAGTGACTTTTGAAAAGTGATTGCCATAGGTGCCCATAGTGCCCGTTTTGCACCGAGTGCCATGTTTGCCCTGTTTGCCATAGGTGCTTTAAGTGTCATTATTTATCTGAGTGCCATGTACGCCATGTTTGCCATAAGTGCCCATAGAGCCCTTATTGTAACGAGTACCATGTTTGCCATAGGTGCCTTAAGTGTCATTATTTAACTTTGTGCCATGTTTGCCCTGTTTGTCATAGGTGCCTTAAGTGTCATTATTTATCTGAGTGCCATGTACGCCATGTTTGCCATAAGTGCCCATAGAGCCCTTATTGCAACGGGTACCATGTTTGCCATAGGTGCCCATAAAGCCCTTATTGCACCGAGTGCCATGTTTGCCCTGTTGGCCATAAGTGCCCATAGAGCCCTTGCTTACCTGATTACGATGTTTGCCCTGTTTGCCATTGGTGCCCATAGAGCCCTTATTGCAACCACTGCCATGTTTGCCCTGTTTGCCATAGGTGCCATAAGTGTCATTATGTATCTGAGTGCCATGTTTGCCCTGTTTGCCAAAGGTGCCCATAGAGCCCGTACTGCACCGAGTGCTATGTGTGCCCTGTTTGCCATAGGTGCCACAAGTGTCATTATGTATCTGAGTGCCATGTTTGCCCTGTTTGCCATAGGTGCCCATAGAGCCCGTACTGCACCGAGTGCTATGTTTGCCCTGTTTGCCATAGGTGCCTTTCTTGTCCTTTAATCTGAGGTCTTGTTTGCCCTGTTCGCCATAGGTGCCTTAAGTGTCCTTATTTATCTGAGTTACCTGTTTGCCATAGGTAACCATAGAGCCCTTATTGCACCGAGTGCCATGTTTGCCCTGTTAGCCATATGTGCCTTATTGCACATATGGCAAACAGGAGAGGAGAGTCAGCAAAGCAGTGGGGCTTGCCAGGGCCTCCGCCTGCCGGGGTTGCAGGTTGTTCGAAAGAGATACCGCGGCCTCGGAACGTAAACGGTAATAGAAGGAACATGGGTGGGTTTTAGTCAGTACAAGTCTGACATGTCAAATATTTCATTTTGTTCAGGGACTGAGACGAAGAATGTTATGCATTTTTTACTATAACTTTGTTGAGTGATTTTTGAAAAGTGATGGTCACCTGCTATGCCCTTTTATGAAAATCATTCTTTTCTGGCGCTCGTCTTACGGTGTACAGTGATTTTGAAAATCTAAATGTGGTCATCAACTTTTGATGCTGACTGTACCTGCTACCTGTAGTTTTTGCCCTTGCGCCTTATTTATTGTAATAGCAACTAACAAAATAGCCTATGTCCGTCTCCAGGGTCCCAATTATCTCTGAACCAAAATTCATTAAAATCAGTTCAGCCATTTAGGCGTGAAGACGTAACAAACAAACAAACTCACTTTCGCTTTTATAATATTATACAGGGTGTTTGGAAGATCGATGCAAAGCCGTGAAGCAGACCTAGTATAGACTATTTAGAACCATTTGAACCTAACTTGTCTTCGGCGAAGTGTGACAATTTTTTTAAAATCAAATTTTAATGATTTTTGATGATAATCCTAAAATTTTGCAGTTATTTGCAAATAATTAGTCAGTTTGAAAGATAAATCATTTATTTTTTTAATTTATTTTATTAAAGTAATGTCTGAACAATCAAACGAAACATGATTAAGGCATCTGTGTCATGAGAATTTTTTTTTTTAGACAGTTGAAGTTAATACTTCTGTTTTTAGATTAAGAAAACAGATTTTTGACAGTTTAAAAAAAAATCACGGATCGTGCTTTTTCTGTTCAAACATTTTTAAAGACATGCCTAGTTATTAGACTTTCTTTTGAGGTATCAATTACGCAGATAGCTTACAAATTATTGAAATTAGGATCTACAAACTAAAGTGAGGGAGAAAATTAAACATTTTAAATAGGGTGATAAAACGAGACTAGTGCTTTAAAATAATAACATTTATTATTATACTTATTAAAAAATAGATTTTATGTTAAAAAAAAATAAGAAGATAACTTTAATTTTGGACATTCGAAATAAAATTTAGGGGAGACTCTCTAACACTGCCGACGCGTGACGCGAGCGATAAGATGGCGATAACTTTGACAATTTCAGGTAGCGCCCGTGCACCCCTAGTTACGTGAACACATTTCACAGCAAAAACGACTTTATTGGTAAGACAATAGGGTCGTGTTTCTTTAGATAGGGTCAGTAACTACCTGTTTTTTTGAAGGGACGCCAGTTTACTCAGTCGAGTAACAACTGCGCTTGTGACTAGACGTTATCTCCTTTTTCGTGACAATTCATCGTGTTCAGTTGTAGCCCTTTGCGCTCCTGCACGTGACTCTTGAACTTTTATTTTAAGTTGAACTTTTAGTGCGTTACCAGCCGTTTTTGTGAGAACTGACTATGGCTACTTTCTCGAACGAGGAATATGCTGACATCGTTTTTATGTATGGCAGAGCAGACGGCAATGGATCTTTAGCACGACGGATGTACCAAGAACGCTATCCTAATCGGAGAGTACCGAACGTAAGAGTGTTTTACAACACATTTCGTCGGCTTGCTGCAGATGGGATACACCGTGTGGAACCTGGAGTCAATCCAGGTAGACATGGTACTGACATCGAACAAGATATCTTAGCGGCATTTCAAGCTGATCCACATACCAGCACTAGAAAAGTAGCTCGAAATTTAAACATCTCCCATTGGAAAGTGTGGAATACAATGCACCAAAATAACAGGTATGCGTATCATGGCACGGGCGTTCAAGGTCTTGAAGAGCGAGATCCTCAGAGAAGGATACAGTTTTGTCGTTTTCTTCTTAACTCTGACATTGAAAATGCATGGTTTCTGAAGTCAATCTTGTGGACAGACGAAAGTAAATTTTCTAGGGAAGGCATAACTAATTTCCACAATCTTCATCAATGGGCTGAAAAACACAACAATCCACATTGGAAAAAGCAGAAGTCATTTCAAAGGAAATTCTCGGTCAACGTGTGGGCCGGAGTGATCGGCAGAACACTGGTTGGGCCCCATTTCTTACCGGATAATTTGAATGGCAATAGTTATTTGGAATTCTTACAAAATGATTTTCCAGAGCTTGTAGAGGAATCCGGGGCCCTAATATTCACAGGAGACCGAGAAATTATTTTCCAACAAGATGGTTGTCCAGCGCATTGGACATTGAATGTACGCGAGCACTTAAACAATTGCTTCCCTGACAGCTGGATCGGCAGAGACGGACCAATCCCTTGGCCCGCCCGGTCACCCGATCTAACGCCGCTTGACTTTTTCGTGTGGGGTCGGGCCAAGGAACTAGTTTATACAAACGTAGAGATAAATACTAAAGAAGAACTGATTGCGAGAATAAATTCAGCATTTGAAACAATGAAACTAGAGATGAAGTTGAAAATTACAACAACGGAAGTGAGAAGACGGGCCCGTGCTTGTGTTAGGAACCGCGGCGGACATTTTGAACATGAAAAATAAATGATTTGTATTAAAATTTTGTTTTAATTATTTCACCGATACATTTTAATTTTCTCCCTCACTTTAGTTTGTAGATCCTAATTTCAATAATTTGTAAGCTATCTGCGTAATTGATACCTCAAAAGAAAGTCTAATAACTAGGCATGTCTTTAAAAATGTTTGAACAGAAAAAGCACGATCCGTGATTTTTTTTTAAACTGTCAAAAATCTGTTTTCTTAATCTAAAAACAGAAGTATTAACTTCAACTGTCTAAAAAAAAAAATTCTCATGACACAGATGCCTTAATCATGTTTCGTTTGATTGTTCAGACATTACTTTAATAAAATAAATTAAAAAAATAAATGATTTATCTTTCAAACTGACTAATTATTTGCAAATAACTGCAAAATTTTAGGATTATCATCAAAAATCATTAAAATTTGATTTTAAAAAAATTGTCACACTTCGCCGAAGACAAGTTAGGTTCAAATGGTTCTAAATAGTCTATACTAGGTCTGCTTCACGGCTTTGCATCGATCTTCCAAACACCCTGTATAAGCTTTTGCCAGCGGCTTCGCTCACGTTAAATTCGGGGTAACACAGTTCCCCTTGCGCCTTATTGATTTGTAAGAGCAACGCTAAATTTTCCCTTTACTTCCCTCTTTCTCCTTCACATCGCACTTTTTTTAAATAAAAATTAGCCTATGTCCGTCTCCTGGTTCCCTACTATCTCTGTACCAAAATCGGTGTAGATATTAAAGCGTGAAGAGGTAACAAACAAACAAACAAACTCACTTTCGTTTTTATAATATTAGTAAGGAAGTAAGTATATATTGTTGCTTTTAGCGATAAGCATATTACATTGAAATACGTTTTTCTTGTTTTTATGGGCACCATGCTCTATGGGCACTCATGGCAAACAGGGTGTACATGGCACTCAGATAAATAAGGATACTTAAGGCACCTATGGCAATTAGGGCAAACATGGCACTCGGTGCAAAACGGGCACTATGGGCACCTATGGCAATCACTTTTCAAAAGTCACTAACAAAGTTATAGTAAAAAAGCATAACATTCTTCGTCTCTAAAGTCTCTGAACAAAATGAAATATTTTTTGGGTTTTATACGTGTGTATTTCGGTACGTATATTATGTATTTGGTATATAAACTAAGTAGACACATGCAAGTGTTTGCCATAAGTATCCATAGAGCCCTTATTGCAACGAGTGCCATTTTTGCCCTGTTTGCCATAGGTGCCCATAGAGCCTTTATAGCAACGAGTGCTATGTTTGACCTGTTTGCCATAGGTGCCATAAATGTCATTATTTATCTGAGTACCATGTTTGCCCTGTTTGCTATAGGTGCCTTAAGTGTCGTTATTTATCTAAATGTCATTTTTGCCCTGTTGGCCATAAGTGCCCATAGAGCCCTTGCAGCACCGAGGGCCATGTTTGCCCTGTTCGCCAAAGTGTCCTTATTTATCTGAGTACTATATTTGCCCTGTTTGCCATAAGTGCCATGTACGCCCTGTTTGCCATAAGAGCCCATAGTGCCCTTATTGCAACAAGTGCCATGTTTGCCATAGGTGCCTTAAGAGTCCTTATTTATTTGAGTGCCATGTTTGGCCTGTTGGCCGGAAGTGCCCATAGAGCCCTTGTTGCTACGAGTGCCATGTTTGCCCTGTTTGCCATAGGTGCCCATAGCAACCGTATTGCACCGATTGCTATATTTGCCATATGTGCCCTTATTGCACCGAGTGCCATGTTTGTCTGAAGTATTCTTATTTATCTGAGTGCCACATTTGCCCTGCTTGCCATAGGTAGCCATAGAGCCGTAGTATAGCGCGCCTCAAAGAGAGTCAGCAAAGCAGAGGGGCTTGCCAGGGCCTCCGCCTGCCGGGGTTGCGGGTTGTTCGAAAGAGATACCGCGGCCTCGGAACGTAAACGGCAATAGAAGGAACATAGGTGGGTTTTAGTCAGTACAAGTCTGACATGTCAAATATCTCATTTTGTTCAGGGACTGAGACGAAGAATGTTATGCTTTTTTTACTATAAATTTGTTTAGTGATTTTTGAAAAGTGATGGTCACCTACTATGCCCTTTTATGAAAATCATTCATTTCTGGCGCTCGTCTTGTTGATCGATTTAGGTGTAATACGATGTACAGTGATTTTGAAAATCTAAATGTGGTCATCAACTTTTGATGCCGACTGTACTACCCGAGGACCTACCTACGTTCAGCGCTTTCCTAACATAAAAACGCCACAAAAAGCTCATGCGTTTCTAGGACTTAGGTGCACGTCTGCATTGCGTGAAAAATTCGATTTCGTCTTGCTAGATGAGGCGCAACCAAGGAAAGCAAACTTCTCAAATATAGGACCATAGATGTTATGTATGTAGGTAGGGCTATCAAGTTCGCCTGGGATCGACACGCTAAGATACGATTGATTTATCTTACTACAAAATGAATTGAACTTGTACCAGTGCCTGCAACGCCAAACAGGAACTATGCACCATGACGCCGAGCTAAACGCGATTAGGATATTTAAAAGACAAGAATCCACGAGCAGTACAGCTACTGCCCCTGGAAGTTTCGTGGATTTGTGAGCACCAGACATCGGTGATTTTGAAGGGTCGACATCGTCTATCTATGGGAAAAGGACGAAGTCACTGTTTTTATTCCCTCAAAAATCTTTTATCAATAATCAAACAATACCTTACTAGGCGGAGTTTCTTATCTAACTAAACCGCAATAATAATAATTTATCGACCAAACTAGTCGGGTTCCCAACGATAGTGGTAACCTTTTGGTATGTTCGAAATGCTTCTAGGAGTTTGGGAGGTAGGTATAGGGACAAAACATGAAAGCTTTGAATTTACAGTTTGTTTGGTGATGGATTCCTAACTTCTGAATTTCGACAAGACTTTTCTTTCTTGGAAAAGGGATTTTACTGCTGTTTTTATTTTAATAATACGTTAAAAATTTTGAACTCGATTAACTAAAGGTTATTAAACATTAAAGAACAATTATCCTCATTTTATTTTTATGGTAGTGTTGTAAGTAGCCTAGTGGTGCAACTGTAGGACTGCCAAATCATAGGTCTTGAGTATGAAGTTGAAGCATGCACCTCTTGAGTTTTCAAATCATGTGCATATTGTATAAATTATCAGTTGGTTTACTGAAGAAAAAGTGAGGAAACAAGCATTCCAGAAATAAATCTCGACAGCAGCTAAAGCCCATTAACAACATAAAAATCTTATTCTGGGTTAACCTTTTGAACATCATTGTCTCATATATGTGACAAGTAAGTGTGTGCCTTAGACGCCAGCAACACGAACATGTGACAAATTTTAAGGTAAAATGAGATGCTTGGCGTGGAGGGCATACACATGTGTTTATACTCTGGCTTTCAAAAGGTTAACCACACAATTAAAGTTTCTAAGTTAAAAATAGGATTTAAAGATTTGTTGTTTTAGCTAAAAGAACAGAAATCATTGTTTCTATTATCATAATGTAAGTGAAATGGAGTCTAGGATTGTAGTGCAGGTAGTACTCTGTACTTGACCACCTACCCCCTATTAGAATATGATACTGTTATTGACAGATTGTCTTTCATAGTTTTCTTTTTATTCTTGTGAATTCAGATATTTATTATAAGAATACCTTTAACAAAACTCATTAATATTTAGTTGCTGCATAATTTACTTCTAAATTATTGAACCTGTTTGAACAATGCCTGTTATGTGAAATTGGTTGTGAAATGAGGCAACGGTAAATATTAAAGGGTTAGTATCGGTATTTAGCATTGAAAAACATTACACTACTTTACTCGTCTTGAATATATTTAAATAAAATATTTCCTAGCTACAGATTAAAACTTGCTAATTTGCTTTAAAGTAAAAAAAAGTGGTGTGTTACAGAGGCATAGATCAATGATTAAAATGAATGTAACATGTTCATTTTATCAGTGATTTTATTATAACTGTAAAAATCTTATACATAGTGTACTTTCCATGCGTTAAAATATAAGTATTATCACTCTGGGGGTGTTATTCAAGATCAGGTAAATTTTCATCATCCGAATCTGTTTCTAAGTCATCAAACGATGGTTTGTCAGCCTTGTCACCGCCACCGCCGCCCATAGACCGGAGCATCTCTTCTAAATCATAGTTGTTGGCTCCACCACCACCATTCTCGTCTTCATCTTCGTCTTCCCATTTATTGAAATCTACCTTGAGGTAATGAGGTTTCTTCTTATCCTTTGTTAATGATGGCCAGTAGGAAGCGTCTTTCTTTTCTTTGCGGAGAATCATTTCTATGCACCTGCCTTTATTCACGAAGGCGCTTGTTTCAGGAATCACCGCATCGTATAATGGTATAGTTACCTCGTAAACTTTGTTGTCTGACGCATTGACGCCTGTAAAGTAAACTGAGTCCTTTTCTATTTTAATAGTCGGTTTTTTAGATTCGATGCTAAACGTGAGAAAAACGTCTTCCTTGCGCTGGGCCCATAATACGGGAGGAGGGACAGAAACTTCGCTAGACATGTTATGTATGTGGCACTGTAAGTGTCTCGTGCGAAGAAATGCTAATAACTTTAACTTCTAGACTAGATTCACTATTCGACTCACGAAAATTGATAGTCTTTCTATGCCGCCGCCTCGCCGCACCGATTCATTTATGGAAGACGGATGCACAGATAATAAATGTGGTTTCCGTTATTTCGTCCATGATTTTTATGGTGATCACAATGAGTACTCGACTAAATACCAAACGTGTTTAGTTTATTTTTCATCATAGAGTTAAAAGTCCCGGAGAGACGATAGAGCGAATCACCGAACTAAAGGACGAAGATCTTATTTTGTTGTGCAGCTAACTAAACAACTTATCACTTAAATATAGCATAACATACTAAAGAAGTTATTCAACCCCAAAATATCTGAGATTACTCAGTACGGGCCTCATACATTCGTTATAAAATAAAATTCGTGACAGGATCTTACTTCCAGTGGCGCCATCTGGTGAGTTCAAAAACGGTAGCCCCCCGTTTCAATAAATTCATATAAATAAATAGTATGTATACCTAAGTGACAAAAAACGTGCAGATCAGTAATAACGATAATATATAAGAGAACGACTCTATTTATTTCATAAAACATTAAAATATGTAACATCATTTTCATAATTAAAACATGCCAAATAATTGTTCCTGTGCATTTCCTAAATATGGAATCTAAGAGCTGGGTTCACAGATTCAATTTCGCCGGTTTCCATGTATGATCGCACATTTGTCCACACCAAATTCCGTCCTAATGGCGTTACTAAAGGTTTTAGTAACCTTCAAGAAAAGTGAACGAAAAAAGTGAACGACGTCATATATACCCTGACCACAGTGACCTCTCCTCAATCGATAGCCCAGATCTCCGATCAGCCTCCAATAACGTGCTCAGATGATTCAAGGCTAGGCAGAGCCAAAGAACTCAAACTATCGCCCTGAAAAATACCTCGCGCAATCGCGCTGTTCTTATCGGTTCACTATTTCTCTGAATGAGCCGATATCCTGGATAGTGAAGGACTGTACTTCATTGCTCCATACATGACATCAGGACTATGCTACGCTATGAGGACTATGCTACGCTATGAGGACTATGCTACGCTATGAGGACTATGCTACGCTATGAGGACTATGCTACGCTATGAGGACTATGCTACGCTATGAGGACTATGCTACGCTATGAGGACTATGCTACGCTATGAGGACTATGCTACGCTATGAGGACTATGCTACGCTATGAGGACTATGCTACGCTATGAGGACTATGCTACGCTATGAGGACTATGCTACGCTATGAGGACTATGCTACGCTATGAGGACTATGCTACGCTATGAGGACTATGCTACGCTATGAGGACTATGCTACGCTATGAGGACTATGCTACGCTATGAGGACTATGCTACGCTATGAGGACTATGCTACGCTATGAGGACTATGCTACGCTATGAGGACTATGCTACGCTATGAGGACTATGCTACGCTATGAGGACTATGCTACGCTATGAGGACTATGCTACGCTATGAGGACTATGCTATGCTATGAGGACTATGCTATGCTATGAGGACTATACTATGCTATGCTATGAGGACTATACTATGCTATGAGGACTATGCTATGCTATGAAGACTATGCTATGCTATGCTATGAGGATGTATAGATGTTTGTTACTCTTTCACGTCAAAACAGTTTTTTTTTTAAATCACGCGGGCGAAGCCGCGACCATTCAGCTGTTTTGATGTGAAAGATAAACATCCATACATCCATCCATCCTCACAAACATTCGTATCTTTATTTTAATATTAGTAAGCTGAAGTTTTTAGGATCGGTATGGGACAGTTGTAACTAACATTTTCAATTTATGCTATCAAAAGATGGCTTTTAGTAAAAATAATGTAATTCAAGTGGAATTTGGATAGCTTATTGCTCGAAAACATAACGGTTCTGAATATTTTGTACCATTCAATACTAAACTTGTTTGTATAGGATTTTTCGGCTGCAAATTAGGCAGCCCAAGCTTAATGCTGAAATGTTAAAAAAAAAAAACGAATTCGAATATAAACAAACAGACAGCTTTACTTCTTTATTAAGAATATTAGATTAGATTGGATTCGTCTAAATACTTTCAGTACGATATTTACATACATAACAAATAATAATTTTATTCAGAAACGTTTCAATATAACGCTGCCGCAAGGAATACTAAACATTCATTTTCCTACATCATAATTACATGTAACGTCGAACACTCGAGAACGGCTGGACTGATTTTCATGATTCTTGAATCGTGCCAAACAGCAGAATAACTATTAAAACATTAAAAAAGTAGTGTTTGGTAAAACTTTTGATGTCGCACGTGATATTCAATTCAACTTAATTATTTATTTATTGCATCTCACATGTGTTTTGCAAGGTTTGGTAGGTAGATAGGGTAGAGTAGTAGCGCTAACAGGATTTAATACAATATCTGATAATTATCAAAACTCAGTGGAGATGAAATGTAGGTATCGAAATCACAATAAATACTGCGACAAAAAAAACACTACAACCAAAAGTACTGCAGCACCATTTATGCCACAGTTTAAGAACTAACAGTAAATTCCTACATCGCGCATTTATTTTATCATTAACATTAATTATCAAGGCGCATACTTTCTTATTTAGCTAATATTTTGAAATGAATCCTACATGGCAGTTATTATGGACATTTAGGGTAAAACTATCTATTATATTAAAGTCTAGTCACACAAGGACAAATCCCACGGGGGATATAGGACGAGATTTGCTCATTCCGATTGTTCTTCAATTTAGTCAGACCTGTATAGTCAAATACTATTACATAAACATATTTAGGTTTTTTTTTATTTATAAGTAACATTGCCCCACACTATACACTATCTACATTCGGTAGGCTAAAAAGGTAATGAATTGATTTAAGTGACTTTCTGAATTGAGAGATTATTAAATTCTTGTTAAATAAATTGAGAACATTTTTTTCTATAGAAAAAGTTTGAAACTCCTACATTGGACACATAATTCGCAAATATAAATTAAGCTTTCTTACACACTAACATGCTATTCAATATTAGTAATAACAATTATTGACTTTCATAAACATCTATAAAAGTTGGAATTACTGACATTACAATCTAATGGAAAGATCACCATCACAGTATAGTAATAATATACAAGTTAAACTCTTAGATATTACAAATAATAAGTTAAACTTACTAGTAAACTGTGACTTACACATAAAATTGCAAAATCCTTTCATTATCATCATTGGCCAGCCTTTTCTATACCATGTTAAAAATTCCTTTCCATAATACAACAATAATTTAAAGCGAACATTTAACTAATATTGCAGATATACAAAATACATAATTATAACACAATGATTTTTAACAAACTCTAGTTTAAACCACTTCAGGTTGAAAAACGACAAACTCCTTTACAATAGTATCAGAAGATTGCCAGCAACTTTGCGAACAGGTGAATATCAGGACAGAAAGGAAGTGTAGATGTGCAATGGCTGCATTGGTTGGTAATATGCGAAGAGTTTCAGCAAATTCTGGAACTAGTTGTAGCTCGCAGGAGAGTCTTGCGCCACAGCGAGTACAGATTGTTGGGACGCTTGGTGACTCCGGAGTACTCGCAGTACTTGGCAGCGGTGCTCCTAAGACTGGAGGCTCTTCCCTCGAGTACCTGCAAATTATAAACATAATCAGGCTAATATGTTCTCACTGTTGGGACTCACCCATGTCTGCTGAGAGAGTGAAATATTCGTAAACCACTATGTTGACCCTATATGGATTCAGTTAAATTATTTTGATTCCACTACCTAGGTCGCTCTCGGAAAACATCAGTACCTCATTCTTATTAGTAAGTATTGCAGTTTTGACGGAAATAATTATTGATATAAATATTACAGTCTGTGTACTGTTCTAACAATATAGCTTTTGTTACAAAGTATTTTGATGCTAATTATTTATTGTGAATACCTAAGTATTTGTCCCGGATGATTGCGCAGTCGCGTCAGGAAGGCGTGGAACAACCGGTCACCATGTAGCGGAGCGGCTTCCTCGTAAGGCTCGTCATCAGATCCGCCACCACCGCCGCCTACAACCCCACATACTTCTATTTCTGAAAGAATTAAAATTCATTTGCTGAGCCTTGACTGCCTCTTTGTTTGTCCGTAGATAGAGACCTACAGCTGTTGAACACCAGGTCTTAGGTTCTTGGTTATTGGGTTGTTTTTCTCAGTAATAGAATCTGACTTCTTTTTTTTTTTCGGATAGGAAATCATCAAATGAGTCCTCCCGCTCTGGGAGGAGCAAAAGGGAGCTGCCCATCCACAGGGCACTCCTACGGTGGCCAGGACACGTGTCCTGGATCCCAGCTCTCTGGTTCCATCTGGAGCTTCTCCCGCGGCGTTTAGGGTACCTAGGTGACGAAATAAAGGTCGTCCCCTGAGACTTAGACGTAACTAGCGAAATGTGGCTGTACAATATGGCATTTGCCTACTAAATGAGTTTAGAGATAACAATATTAGCAAACTTACCATTCTCGATCTTGTACTTATTAAGCAATTCATTGGCTTTATCATCATTAGCTAGTGACTTCTTCCATTCCTCTTCAACATATATAAATTTTGGCACAAATTGTAAAGGCCCACACATCAGTCGACTTCTCAAATCAGGAGGCAGTTCCGCAGTCTGGAATAAAGAAATACAGTTAGCAAAGATCACGGCAAAATAACTTTGCCTGGCCAAATTGGTATGAATGCTCTATTCCTTAACATTTCATGGATTTAGTGGTGAGCCCAGATAAAGTTGAGGAGAGGTTATGATTTTTGATTTGAAACTCTAGCATGAATGCATCATATAAAACATTTCCCCATAATAGGAATTGATCCTGTTACATGGATGTATTTACGAACTTTAAACCTCACAGACTTTCTATCACAGAACAACTACCTGTAGCCCCTGAGATATTTGTTTGAAGCAGGAATCACACCTGTGAGACGTAACGGAACACCTCTGCCACTGAGCCAACAGTGTCACAATTTACTATTTTCAACATGTTTGACTATAGAGTATGATAGCAGCATTTTTACAGGAAAAAGTAAAAGCAATAGATGTCTACCGGTTAAAGACGGTTTGGATGTTAAAGGCTGTGTTATGTTGTGTGTGTGTGTTAGTTTTGTATCAACATACCCACCATACAACATACACACCTAGCAATTTAAATAAATTTAACAATAATTTAATAAGTAATCTAGGCATTCCGGGATATGATATTAATAATGTAAATCATTTTTATGAGGAATTCTTTTCGGTTGTCTACACAGAGTTCAATGATACGCTAAAACTAAAAACTAAATCTATTAGCCCAAAGTTTATGTTTAGTGATTGGGCAACTAAGGGTATAAGAAAAAGTAGGGAACGACTGTTTGAGCTTTACGGCCTTAAGCCTTACATCAACTCGGAAACATTCAATCGCTACGTTGCTACTTACTCAAAAATGTTTAAAAACACCTGCAAGGTAGCTAAAGCCTTATTCATAAGCAACAAGATTAAATCCGCTGATAATAAAATTAAGACGGTTTGGAAAATAATCAATAGCGAAACTAATAGAAATAGAAAATATAATAATGATATTACACTAGAGTCTTCACGTGGTCTTCTAACCACTAAAAACGAAGTTGCTCAAGAATTTGTGGATTTCTTTACTTGTATTTCAATTAAAACTACAGAAACGTTAAATTCCTCACCCTTGCTTTCTGTTGAGTTATTAAGAGCAAACGTTTTACCATGCTCGGTTGAGTTTCAGTTTAAGCATATTAACCCCACTGTAGTCATTAAAGCTTTTAAACAAATAAAAATCAAATTAACCGAAGACCTTTGGGGATTGTCAATTAAAGTTTGTCAAGCTATCATTGAGACTATAGCACCGTACTTAGCCTTAATATTTAATTTGTGTGTGGACCAAGGAGTCTTCCCGGACCTTATGAAATACAGCAAGGTAATACCACTGTTCAAATCTGGGGACAGTAAAGACACCAATAATTATAGACCCGTATCCGTTTTGCCGGTTTTCAGCAAGGTTTTTGAAAAGGTAATGCTTAACCAAATGCTCAACCACTTTAACACCAATAAAATATTACATGAAAAGCAGTATGGTTTCACCAAAGGACGTTGTACCACTGACGCCGGTGTCACCCTATTGAAACACATATTTACTGCGTGGGAAGAGGCACAGGATGCCATAGGGATCTTTTGTGACCTCTCAAAAGCATTTGATTGCGTGAACCACGAAACCCTTCTCTTAAAACTTGAACATTACGGCCTAGGGAAACTTGCCCTTAGTTTAGTAAAATCGTATTTAAATGATAGACAGCAGCAAGTACAAATAAATGGTGTCAATTCAATGGGTTTAAATGTAAAGATGGGTGTACCACAAGGATCGATATTAGGTCCCTTCCTCTTTTTAGTATATATTAATGATCTACCCCATTTATTTAAAAACCAACCACAAATGGTGTTGTTTGCTGACGATACCTCTTTAATATTTAAGATAAACAGACGTGCCACAAATCCTGACGACGTAAATAATGCCCTAATGCAGGTACATAATTGGTTTACCGCTAATAATTTAGTATTAAATGGGAAAAAAACGAAGTGTATAAGATTTGCTCTACCAAATGTCAAAAACAGTGAGTGTGACATAGTATTGAATCAAGAGAAACTAGAATTCGTCGAAAAAACTGTTTTCTTGGGAATAACATTCGATTCAAAGCTACAATGGGGTCCGCATATAACATCTCTTGCAGGACGCCTTAGTTCAGCAGCATATGCTGTTAGAAAAATCCGTCAGTTTACTGATGTTGATACCGCGAGACTAGTCTATTTTAGTTATTTTCATAGTATAATGTCATACGGTATTTTACTTTGGGGACGGACTGCAGACATCGAGTCTATATTTATTCTGCAGAAAAGAGCCAGTAGAGCCATATATAACCTACGTAGGCGAGATTCTTTAAGGGAACAGTTTAAGGATATTAACATCATGACAGTACCTTGTCAATATATTTATGAAAACATCATGTATGTCAGGAAAAACTCGCATCTTTTTAGTAAAAGAGGTGACAGACACAATTATAATACTAGAAATAGGGACCAATTAGTTCAACCGGGTTTCAGGTTAGCTAAAGTAGACTCATCTTTCATGGGGTACTGTTTGAAATGCTACAATAAAATACCTCCCCACATTCTTCAACTGAATGAAACGAAATTTAAATCTTGTATTAAACGCACACTATGTAGGCAAGCATATTATAAGTTGGGGGATTATATTGATGATAAAAATGCTTGGCTCAATGCTGGTCCTGCTCCTCAAGCATAGGGGTAAACTCATTAATAAGTATCCGAAGCTATAGTGGAAGCTGCAGAAGATTGTAAGACTATCTTTGCAATGTATAGAATCAATTCTCTAGTATTGTATAATTATTAAGCCCATATGTGAGTGCTATGTATTATCATTGACTTGACGAAGCCCTGGTGGTTAATAGTGTCATGCTCACTTAAATGTCTCGCTGATGGTGGCGGGTGTGTCGGGTCATTTAGCTCCCTTCAAAATGGTCGAGCTGAATGGGGCTGATCCATACGTCATGTTCGTGAACGGGCGCTGTCAGTTGGGACTGGTCATTTTTTAACTACCACGGTCATTTTTATTTTATTTAGATTTAAATTGAATTTTGTTTTTTATTTACTCTGGACGCTCTTACTGTGCACGTCTTTCTACATCGTTCTCACATATTTGTATAATCTCAACACGAATGATGTAAATACTATTTTGTAAAAATATTAGAATTTAAAAGAGTGTCCATGGAGTTTCTTGCCCATTCTTCTCCATAGAGATCAACGCTTTGGAATGGGCAACTGCAGTACTTTCACAAGTTATTATGCCTTGTGACCGGGACTGTAGATTCATTTTGTTTCTTGACATTCAAAAGTGCCTGTAATGGTCTAATTGAAATAAATGATTTGATTTGATTTGATTTGAACAATTCTTTAGTATTACAAATTAAGATACTAACTTGGTGCAGCAATGCCTCAACATCATTGGAGGGTGCTGTTGGTGTGTCCACAGTAACCATGCCGGGCTCATCACCTCCTTCTAGTTCTGCTGCTGCTACAGGTGCTCCAATTGCACCCATGGCTCCTGGAACATTTAATCAAATTATTTTTAGTTTTGGATGGCTTTTTGTTTGCACTTCATTTATGTTGATTTTCAGTAATTTTTTTTAAAATAATTGTCGCTTTTAAATACACTCATTAAAAAATATACTGAACATAGAGTTCAGTTTATTTCTCTCCTTTCCTCTCCTGAACTAAAATTTAGCATAAAAAAATGTCCTCCACCATATGAAAATGTGACTGGCAGCATTGCCAGCTTGGATTGTATTCAAATAAAATATTACACACAAGTACCTTGGATAGGTGACATATTTGCATTGTGTGCATCAAACACTTTGAGATTTCCAAAAGCCTGTTCCACATTTTCCAATTCAAATGAGTTGCTCTCCTCATCTTCATCAGAGTTTCTGTCAAGAGAAGAATATATATTTAAACATGCATTGTTTTGGTCTATCTTGTTTAGGAAGAATTTTGAAACCCTATTATACAAAAGCACAACCAATAATAAACAGCAAACACTTTTTTTGTGAGTATATATAGTGGAATAATTGGCGTTTAGCAATATAATATGCACATTAGGATTGCTTTCAAAGTACTATGAATTATAAAGAAATTGCAGAACAAGTTGCTAGTTGAGTAGCATTACTTACACACCTAAAAGCTTGGCTTGCTGCTTAAACCTGAGTAGTAGGTTTTAAGTTTTTTCTTGAAGAGTATCCATTTAAAGAGCCTGCTCGTATAGGAACCCTAACATCTTGATGAATGGTTAGCTTGCCTTATGGTTTTACTGTATTGTAAGCCTTACACTGTAGTAGTCCATCTACAACATAATTTAAATAGGCCACTTACCTTTGCACAGTATTATTTGGGCTGGGAGCATTATCAACATTCATAAAATTCCCATTGGCAGTATCATTGTCATTTTCATCCCATTCATCAGCACCCTGGCACCATGACAGTGTAGTGTCAGCACTAGGTACAGCCACAATTGCCCTTGACTCTTTCGAGGTGTTCTCTTGGAACTGACTCCGAACACATAACCAGCTAAAAATGCCAAGTTATATGGATCACAGATCAATCTAAGGGTTTTGTAATAGTGCAGTGTTATTTAATTCATTTTTATTAAACAGTGTAAAGTGTGACAATGCTGCCAGACTTATGGGCACATTATCAGTAAACATTGATGTGGAATGATAGGTTATTTTAGTATTTTGTGTTTGAATAAAGCTATTAATTAAATTAGTTTTTTTTTTATGGGATAGGCTAGGTTGATGATGATATTCCAATAGAACAAATCCCAGAAACAATACTTTAAATATATTTACCTTTCAGATTGGATCCAACAATTGGGATTTATACAAGCGAAAACGTATAAAGTGCGATGGTAAATAGAATTTTCGAGTGGCGCATAGCATTGTATAACAAGCAGCCTGTGTAATCCACAAAGAGGGCATTTCGTAGAGCATTGAAGGTTTTCTAATGGTGGCCAGTCCTGTTAAAAACAAATATATTATGTCCTAAACAAAGCATGTGGTCGATAATTATTTTTGTAAATTGAATAGACTCATTGAATAAACTTACCGGTAGCCCTCCTATTTTGTTTACGGTATAGTTCACTAGAGTTTGGTTTTTGTCAACAATAGCTTCATCTTCATAGCCTAAATATATTTTTCCCTGTCTTTTTGCCATTATTTTTGTTCAGAATTTCAGATCAATGAAATGAAATGAGCGAAACGTCAAAAGTGACTTTTGGGTTCTGTGATACGCCGAGGCAACTAGCTATACAGCCAAGCACTTTTTTTCGAAGAATATTAATGTCGTTTTTAAAAAAATCCTGAAAACCTTTAAATTAATTTAATGAAAAATATTTCAAATGTCTTCATCACATTCCGATAAGTATGCAGTCTGGTAATTATTTCATCGCATTTGATAATGCGTCCATCCGTCTTGGCGTTTATCTACATATTATTATACTTTTATATCTTTACTGTATACTGACATTATAAACAGGTAGTAAGTGAGGTTGTAGGGGTAATCTCTGGATCTACTGAAAAATCAAATATTTTTACGATATAAAAGCCAAATTTATTTGTAAGTGCAAATATAACATCACGCTACGGCACTTTAGGAGCTGATCAGCGGGTGAAACTGATGGGCACAGCTAGTTTTTAATAAAAATCCGACCCACTAATCTATACTATCTATAATAATAATATAAAGCTAAAGAGTTTCTTTGTTTCTTTGAACGCGCTAATCTCAGGGACTACTGGTTGGAACTGGAAAATTCTTTTAGTGTTGGATAGTCCATTTCTTGAGGAAGGCTATAGGCTATATAACATCACGCTACGACCAACAGGTGCTGAGCAGCGTGGGTGAAACCGCGTGGAACAGCTAGTGTACCTATAAAGGAACTGGGCAGCCTTGGCTATCAGTGTGTAGCTATCGCACCTCCTGGTGGTACGAGCCTTGTCTTAGGGCACCGCTGGGGAAGGACAGAAACGTATGGGCTGGATCGGATCAAGTAAATTATTTTTATTTAAAATCAAATTTGAATTAGACCTTGCCAAAGTAGTTAGCTGTATTATACAGCTAACTACTGATGGTCTATTATAGACCAGCTATACAGCATATACAGCTGATGGTCTACAATAGACCATCAGCTGTATATTCAGTTCTTACGATCCTGATGCAAGTGGACAACTTGGACGTAATAAAATAAATTCTGAAATTTAGTTTACTGGTACATTTAGGCAGAAGTACGTATAATTGGTTAGGCGGAGAAACATCATTAAAATAACACATCACCGCAGATGGTGTTTAAGCCCCATGTTTGGCGAGCTTATTGCCACCGACCAGGCACAAATCAAAACTCCGGGTTACTTCTAAGAAATTCTTGTTAGAAAAACTGAATACCTATATTGTTTTACATATATTATGTATATAATAGAGATCACAGGTCTTTATGCTCAGTAGTGGCACTTGCGGAGTAGCGACCTAGCAACCAGTAGACCACAGAGGTATTTACACCAGCGCAGCAAACAAAACCTCATTTTATATTTATTAGTGTACTAGCTTTCGCCCGCGGCTTCGCTCGCGTTAAATTCGGTATAACACACCAAGCAGACCTGCAGTTTTTGCTCTTGCGCCTGATTGATTTGTAAAAACAACGCTAAGCTTTCTCTTTTCTTCCCTCGTTCTCCCTCCCACTTTTTTTTAAATAAAAATTAGCCTATGTCCGTCTCCTGGTTCCCGACTATCTGTACCAAAATTAATCCAAATCGGTTTAGCCATTAAAGCGTGAAGAGGTAACAAACAAACAAACAAACTCACTTTCGCTTTTATAATATTAAGTAAAGATAAGGATGAACAGAATTATATCAAAGTAAATGACTACTTAGTTATACGAAACTATAAAGTATCAACCTACGTGTTTACGAAATGAGAAGTATGATGCAGATTTGGGTCTTGGGAATCACGTCTTTCTTAAAAAGGATTTACTATTAAGACATCATTATGAAATGAGGACTCAGGTTCAACGGTGTGTGTCAGCGAGTTGTTATGAAAATGAATGTCATATTCGTACTGTGTGCAATTTTATTTTGAGTAGATTTATGATCCTTAAAATAATAGATACCTAACCTTTTCTTGCTGGAAGAACTGAAATTAGAATTAACTGGTGGTTCCTTGGTATTCACACTTAAATAGTAGGTACCTCTTTGAATAATTGGTTCGATTCCCAGGTCAGTCAAATTCTTAGGTAAGTACTAAGATTTTCCATCAGAAATCCATGAAGCCAGCCACAGAGTCCAGATTTGTGCCTGGTCGCAATAGACTCGCCGTATATCGCCTTACATTGCAAAACTGTACCTATACCTCTCTAAAACGTGTTCATATTTTAGTTATATTTAGTGAGAAGTTTATTTTCAAGGTACCTACTAAAGACTCACTGGTGCATGAAAAACGAGCCAAGGTAAGCTAGAAAGGATAACGATACGACCCAGGTCCTGTGCTCAGGTAGTACCTACCTAGGTGACCTATGTGTCTGTGGTCTTTCCGTCCATATATATCCAAGAAATAACCGCGTGTCTTTAGTTACCAAAACCATGCTTGTCATTTTAACACACAGTTACCGACACTGAGATTTTGTTAAAACAGTACCTATTATAATAATTAATGTATTGCTAAATTGGTGCATTAAGAACTGTTATGTTATATATTCCGAAAAGATATAGAAAAGAATCTCAAGGTGTCCATTTAATGTTTATTAACCCCCTGAGCGTTTAATAAATTGAAAAGTAATTAGCAAAACATAACATTTTTAAAATTGCCTGATTTATTCAAAAAACAATAGGTACCTATATGAAAAAATATTTGGAAAATTGAAGAACATGAATCAAACTATTGCTAAGATTTTTTTGGGAATCTTTGATGCCTTTTACTTACTTACTATTTGAAAACCGTATATTGTCACACTTTATTTTGTAGATAGATAAAGATTTTTATTACCCACCTAATGAGAATCTCTTTTTTAATCAAAATCTTCCCCGGAGATTATTTACCTTACAAAGATTTTGAATACTTTTTCATATATATAAGGCGCGGTCATTGCTTAAGTATTACCTATACATAGAACTTATTTCACACTTGCGTGGGAGCTCCCAAGTTTGTAGAGTAAGTAGTAACAATACGGTCAGTGTTACACTCAGATACCAGTTGGACACATAACCGAAAAGTTTTGCATTTATATAAATTATTTATTATTCTGCTCAGTGTAAAAAAGAAAAATATGGACGCAATGGGACAATATTTCTTTATTTTTATATCGGTATGTTTTCATTTTAAAGTTATGTGTAATTCGATGGTTAGTTTTGGTTAATATCTAATCATCTTTTTGCTTATTTAGGTATATACAATTGTGGTTGAGTTAGATGCAGTGACGGTTAATCCAGCGTTGTGCCCCACGAATAAGATTGCTCCACATCGACGTCACGCCAGCTGGGAGCCAGCCAGACCTCGAACACTGGGGCTGATATACGATCTGCTTGGACCCGGCAGACCACATAGACCACAGCAGGATCCAATCGATGATTTGCAAGAACAACCCCAAGAAGATGACCTAGACGACTGCGGTGAAATAGAAGATTATGACGAAACGGACCTAAGCTCTGGTTAGTACCTTACCGTACTTTTATAAAATAAATTTTATTGTGGATAAAACTAAATCTAGCATATAAAGAGTTGCTGCGGCGGCATAATTATTTTTGCAATATGGTACCTTCGATCCGATTATTTATAGCTGGATATACTTGAACTAATAAATAGCCCGTATACTTATGGTCTATTCGGCTTTTTACTGCATTTTGTTTCTTTTATAACATCATATCGAGGCTTTTTTTTGTCATAATTGTTTGACATCGACTTAGATTTTATGTAAAAAAAAAAACTAGATTTAAGACCACGTAAAATAATGTGTTACTGTTAATTTTAAAACAAACATTTAAATATTAACTAAAATGTATTCTTCCTTTCACCAAGGAATTACAGCAACGTACTCAAGTCCTGTCTTTATGGTCTAACTTCATAGTTGTCCACGTGGACATTTTGATCTGGATGTGTAAGACAAAAATATAATATAATAATACAATACCTATATTTTATTAATAAATATTTTTAAAATGTCAATGTAAGAGGGAAAGTAAAAAAAGGAGAATCTAACAATACATATATAATCTAAATTTCACCCAAATCTGTTTAGCAGTTCTGGCGTGATTGAGTGACAAACATCCATTCATTAATAATAGTACAGTTAGCTTAGCTAGTTAGTTCGTTCGGCTTTACCGGTTTTAGGACATAGCAACTCTCCTATCCGAAACGAAACGAAACGCATTAAACGAGTGTTTAACATTTTCAGTTACACCTAACGGTCCAAGGAGAAAGACAGATAGGAAGGATCGTTATTTTTTCGGCAACAACTACATTCCGCAATATTACCCCGGGGCCAACAGACCACCATACACACCGCCTCGACCTCTGAGGCCCACACCACCTCCGTATCCGTTTGAGGGTATCTATGGCCCAAATGGTTATAGACCACCATCATATCAATATCCAGGAGGTAAGACTTCAAATAATAATGACCTACTTAATAAAGAAAAACTTAACCCTGTATTTTGATAGCTCGAGCAGTCCGGTTATGATCCAAAGAATCCCTGTAGGGTTATCATACATTACCATAAGAGATGCTAGCAGCATGTCTGTATAGATCTGTCTTTTTTCTCTCACTGGAATAAGTACTGTTTTATTGGCAAAATTGTGGTGTCTCCTTCCACAAACGCCATTAAATAAATAATTGAATTGAATAAGTACTGTTTTAAGACGTCATGTTACCTCACCAGGGGTTCCTGACCGCTTTAGCAGAATCAGGTTTCGGGTTGTCAATTTTAAGAATTAACAAAATTCATATTACTATCCTATTATGAGTCAGGTAAAGCGGCCATCATAGAACCCTTGATACTTATGTTCTTCATTTAAAACTCAGAGATGAATATTACTAGACAGTTCATTTTGACAATATTTTTTTTACAGGTCATATCAAACCCGTGAAAGAGGATATTTTGGACCGTCCGCAGGCAGCCTACCGGCCCGGTCTCATTGGTGGATTTCTTGGCCACATAGTGGGTTTTCCTACCTTACCTGTAGAAAACCCACCACTGAGAGAATCAAACTCCAAATTTCGTTTCCCCGAAAAGTATCCACATAACAGACGCCAAAAGAAGTCTCAGCAAACAAATAAGTCTACAAGTATTATTGGCTCATTCGTGGATTTGTTATTTAATTAAATAATTTATAAAAGCATGTTTTTTTTTAAGTGTTAATAATATGAAAATAACCGCACAAGTATATGCCAGGCAAACTAGTTAACACTTTCATAGTGTGGGGCAATTAAAATAAATTTATAAAATTCATTTATTTTTGGTATATTTACAAAAAAAAAATAGTTTTCTTTCATGATTTACCTACAACAAAAAGACTTCTTCTTTTTGAGTGTACTGTGACATAATTATCAAAGCAAAACGATATTTGGTGAAATAAAAAAAAGTGATAACAGCGCTTGTTGAGTAAACAAATTGCAGTGTCTATCATGTTATTGAACTTAAGAAAATTTAAATCAACAAAACATCTAAGGATTTATGTCAGCTGCTTGAATCTTCTATAACCTACCTCCTTGAGATTGATTATTTATTTATAAAGTCATTAATCACCATCATCCACAACCAGACTTCATCTCTCTGATGGGTGTACAAACGTGGCGTTTGGCACAATCAAACAGAGATATACTTTTGAAAAACTACGTTCTGTAATTAATATACCTGCGATGGCAACAATACCGTCTGGTGATCACGCCACCGGACAAACAACACTTCCATTTCTAGTTCTTGGTTGCTACTCGGTCACAGGTTTACTCTACCTGCCACCACCGTGCCTTACTAGGTATCCTCCTACCCAATTCCATTTGAGTATTGTATTTTATTGTATAATGGGCTGGTGTCCGCAACTCCACGTCTAACGCGCGTATTTTGCGTACGGGTGGGAATATCAATCGATCCATCCGAGCACCACGAGAAACGCCAGCAGCGCTTTGGTGTTGCTGACGATCTCGCGAAGAGTACCAGGCTTACCGAAGTACTTTGCCCTGTATGGGGAAACCTCTGGACAGTGCAGAAGCACGTGGGCTGCTATCTCGTGTACGTCCATGCAGGTTCGGCACAGTAGGGGCTGTCTTTGACTCATTTGACAAAGGGGTGTTTATTGAACGTTACCAGTAATGGCGGCTGTTATTCTGCGCAGCTGTGGTTTTGTCATCCGATTTGGCTGTTTTGTGAAACGGCCGTCAATTCTAGGAAGAGCTTTCTTGTTAGCTCTCCAATTGAGTTACGCGATTTTCAATATTTATTATCACCAAAAAAATGTTATTGTGACTTATCATATCTAGGTACCTACTAATCCTGGACACACCGAGGCTAAGATGATTTTAGTATGGTTTTAAAATAGTGAAATACTTCAATGAAAGATAATTATACTGAGTCCTTTGAGTTTTAAGTACGCCTCTGGCGACGCCCATGGTGTCGATGTTACTCCCATCCTGTATACGGGCAATTAGCTGTTGCTTGCGTGGTGATGCAGGTGACCAACTACTTATAGGTATGCTGTTCCAGACTATAATCTATCTCTGTGCCAAATTACAGCCCAATATTTAGGTAAGTTCATTCATTCATATCAAAGATAATACAAGACATGGGTTTTTTTGAGTTTACGATTACGGATGGTTGACTATCTTAAAATTATTCAATCAAGCTGCTTCTTTACCAATTAATACAGCTAATCCTTACTTTAATAATATTTTAAAAGCGAAAGTGAGTTTGTTCGTTAAGTTTTCACGCCTAAATGGCCAAACCGATTTTGATGCATTTTGATACAGAGATAGTTGGGACCGTGGCCACAGAAGTAGGCTAATTTAAAACAAAAGTGAAAAGGGGGTAGAAAGAGGGAAGAAAAGGGCAGAGAAAAAATATTTTGAAAAGGGATCATTTTGTTGAAAAACTAAGCCACGCGGATGAAGTCGCTGGTGGAAGCTAGTGTAATAATACAACTCAATAATATGTCTGACATGTCGTCAGTTTTAAGAAAAAAAAAACTTAAGTTCAACCAATATCTACTTGAAATTGCTGCCAGGACTGTGACATCCGACTATGCCGAGAGTGGCCTAAGCAGATCGGAGGTGTGGTGGCAAATACTGGAGAATGCTGGCCTGGGTTTTGTGATTTCGGTAGTTTCTTCAGTCGTGAGCCTATTCCGATTTTTAATTTTCTCATTAAAATTGAAACTATATGTGATTCCGAAAAAATAATCGGCGGTTCCATAAGAAACATTCAAAAATGTTACCGGCCAGCTGCTTATTCTTTCCTCTTATTTTTAAACTGGGCCATATCCAGAATACCCATGACAAACTACCGAATAAGGGACCGTTTTTCCTAAACATTAGTTTAAAGAACTTTTAAATCGGTGCAAAATATGTAGTTCGCAGCAGAGTATCTACGCCGGCAGTTCTCCTACGTAATTCTGTAATGAGAAGCGCGTGACATGCTCTAAAACTATGGATATGCTTCAACTCTTGTACATATCTAGCTATTTTTGTGTTGATTTGTCTCATTAATTCATTAGAGGAATATAGGTACCATGATATCACCACATGGCGTGCGTTTAAAACGATGTTAATCGTTAACAAGTGTCACTAAAGCGCACATGTGAATGATAAAAGTGGGTGTATTTTTTTTACGAAAAAAAAAACAAAATGAATTTATTTGCAATTTGGATAACGGCAATGCTTTGTGTTATGGCAGAAATGGTGTATGAAGGTATGCAATTAAACCTTACTATTCATCAAACTAGAATAATTTTAGCAGCTATTATCAAGACTTGGTCGGGCGTGAATAACGTCGGTAGTTTCTTAGGTACCCTGAAGTATCGTAGCATGATGTTAATCTTCCTGATAATTAAGCTTTATTTTGGTGAAAATGGTTAAATAAGGTCCAGTAATGTTGGAATAAAATAAGTTAACATTAGTAGATATAATAGTGAAGAGACTACACTTTGTTTTGACCTATAAGTGGTCTATAGATGTTTATGTTGTTGAAAAATATTGTTCTGTCGAATCAAATTTAATTTTTGGACATCATACAAACACGGATTTACTAATAAGCAGTTAATTAAACCTTTAACAATCCTTGTGTTTACCTTAGCAATTAATTTTGCGTGGATGATTAACAGCTAATTTAAAATATTCACTCAATTAATAAATCATCTGACGTACACAAAATGCTTCAAAATAAGGAAAAAATTCTCCACTACTGTTTTTATAAAATTGTTATTACTGACCAAGGTTTGCTAAAATTATCTAAGTTATTTTGAGGGCTCCGAACCCAAATCGTAAAACGGATCCCTATTACTAAGACTCCGCTGTTCGTCAGTCTGTCACCAGGCTGTATCTCATAAACATTTATGTACATTAAGATAGTTGAAATGTTCACAGATGACGTATTTCTGTTGCCGTTATAACAACAAAAACTAAAAAAAAAGAATTACAATAAATATTTAAAGGGGCTACCTATACAACAAACATTATTGTTTTACCGTTTTTATATATAGGTAACTAGCCTCCGCCCGCAACTTCGTCCGCGTGGCATAGTTACTTTGGGCTAACGCTAACTTTAATCCACGAATTGATCGAAAAAAAAACTTTCACTCTCCCCTTTTCTTCCCTCTTTTCTCACTTAAAAATAGCCTATGCCCGTCTCGTCTCCAGGGTCCCAACTACTTATCTCTGTATCAAAATCGGTTAGGCCATTTAGGCGTGAAGACGTAACAAACAAACAAACTTACTGTCGCTTTTATAATATTTGTAAGACTGATAAGGAACCCTTCGTACACGAGTCCGACTCGCACTTGGCCGGTTTTTATGTACCTACATCTTCATATTATAAACCTTTCGGGATAAATACTGTATAATGAGATATTCTATGTAGAATTAATAAAGTGAACATGATATTTTTGTATTTATGGCTACGCCCCGATCTCCTTGAAGTGTTATTCGTTCCAGAAAACCCTTATACAAAAGCTATGAAGAGCAATAAGCAGTGGTCTCATATACATGGTTACGTACAAGTGCGTCCAGGTGCGCATATGTTTTATTGGTTTTTCTTTGCAAATGGAACAAAAATTAACGCGCATCATAAACCACTGATAATATGGATACAAGGAGGACCAGGATTTGCAGCAAGTGGAATAGGAAACTTTGCTGAAATGGGGCCTTTGAACATGGATCTGCAGCCCCGGAATCATACTTGGGTATGTGTGTGGAGTACTTTTGTACAAAATAATGGTCTTGATTATACGTGAGAGTGAAGATGGCGGGTGTACCATAGCCAATTAAATTATACCAATTACCAAAAAAACTCTTACCATGGGGGTATATACATGTAGCCGTGTTTTCCAATATCTGGTTTTTGGACGTCAGATAGGCAGTCGCTCTATGTAAATAACTGGTATTCAGCTGCATCAGGTTAGACTAAAAGGTTATTTGTTTAGGTTAAATAAAGCAACAAGTCAAGTTAGAGGCCCATGGGCGGTATAAAAACTTTGTCACCAGGTTAGGCACCAAACCACACGATAAAGAAAGAATTTTAATTACTATTAGTGAAGTTTAGAGCAATATAAATGTAAGTATGAAGTTTACGGAAGCCATTTCGAATTCAGTAACACGATTTCTGAATCAATTAGGTACGACTAAGAAATAAATTAAGATCTGTTTACACCGAGATCAAGTTCAATAAAATTATCTTCTGACCTAAATTAAGCTGTTATTAGTTGGAATCAACAAAACTCCTTGTTTATTTATTGTGACAAACGATTTGCAGTTTTATTAAGAAACAAGAATTTAGAGGAGCTTGACTGGTTTTGTTCCATAAATACATACCAATAATGATCAGTTTTTTTTTTAATTTCAGGTAAAAGACAGAAATGTCTTGTTCATAGACCATCCTGTTGGTACTGGTTTTAGTTATGTCACAAACAATTCACTGTTAGTGAAAACGGATCGGGAAATGGGTATGTTCTTAGAAACAATGTCCATATCCACTTTTTTATATTCAAAAGAAAATAATTACAGTACATTTAAAAAAACAATAATTGTTTAAATGTTTTCTGTTCACAGCTATGGACTTAGCAAGGACAATCAAAGTGTTTTTCAGAAGACATAAGGACTTCCGTAAAACTCCTACATATTTATTTGGTCAAAGTTATGGCGGCAAACTGTGTCCAAGACTGGCCTTTTACTTACACACGGTATGTACCGGTTTTTATTTTGAGGATAGGAATCAGGAATCATCAAATAACTTCTCCCGGTCTGGGCGGAGCGGGGGGGGGGGGGAATCTCAGACTTTACTGACGAACACCCGCCGGTGTTCTTTCTTTTGCCCTTAATGTTCCGGGGCCGCAGTATCTCTTTCAAATAACTCGCAACCCCGACAGCCAGTGGCCCTGGCAGGCCCCTCTGCCGACAGAGGGGCCTGCCTACCTATGTGCAGCTAAAATAAATCTTTTGCAAAAGACTGAGGACGAATATGACTCTGTTTATAGCCCTGAGGCTTTAAGCGTAAATGAAAAATACAGTCTGTATGTTAAATCTCTTTGCTTCGATTTAGGAACATTATACTTGTTACACTGCACTGTATACATACTTAATAACGATGAATTTTCCAAAACTAACATCCAAACTCCTTTAAATGTGGTGGAAGGGGTGTTGAAATCCGTTTTGAGTTACGGAATCCTTAAAATATTAAGGATTCCGTAACTCAAAAAGGAAAACACGGAACCCTTATTGGATTATTTTGCTGTCTGTCTATCTGTCTGTCAAGACCCTCATCTCGGGAACGCGTGGAGGTATCTGGTTGAAATTAAAAATATATGCTTACTGAACTTTGTGGTCTTTTTGTGATTTGAAAAAAATCATACCTTCAAGTCTACGCAATCAAAATATATGGCTTTTTCAGTCGCAAGTTTGCACGGAACTCTCGGTGCGACAGTGTGACTCACTCTTGACCGGTTTTTTTGTTATATTGTGTGCTCATCTTGTTGTTCTTTATTATATCGTTTTTTCTTTATTTTTTTACACATACTGTTTAATTATAAATATGTAACCTATGTATGTGGTATTTTCAGGCGATTGAAAAGAAGAGTTTAAAAATAAATTTCAAAGGAATCGGTATTGGTGGTGGTTGGGTTGATCCCAAAGAAAGCGTGTTGATGCAACCAGAATTTTTGTACCTCACGGTATGATTTTCCTCTTTATTATTGTGCATGCGCTTTTAATTAGAATATTGTATAACCAACAAAACGATTTAATTTCAGGGATCGATAGATCGAAACTTATATTTGTCCTCATCAAAGGTAGCGAAGAAGCTCGCTCGATCAATAGAAACCGAAGAATATTCACAAGCAGATCTTTTAGACGACATTTTGTTCAGAACTCTAAATGGTCAGGGAGAGTTAAATTTTAACAATGTGTATTCAGCCAGTCCCTATCCTGCTCTTGAACAATTGGATATCAAGATGAATCGATACGTAAAACCTACTTTGGCCGGAGTAAATAAAACTATAAAATGGACGTATTTGTCAACAAGCGCATACCAAAGTTTAAAAAAAAGCTTCCTAATACCATCTGTTTCTTTTTGTAAGTAAATTACAATTACTTTTAAAAAACAGTTGTACATATATACATTTCATTATTCGTTTCTCTTTTTTTTCATAACAGTAGAAGCACTCTTGGATAAGACGAAACTCAAGATAGCAGTATACAATGGAAACTTGGACGTAGTCACTCCATTGGGCGGTAAGGCTATAATACTATACGTTGGTAATTACTCTATAATTTATTTTCCAAAATGGCGACTTTTATATTGAACTAGCTGTTCCACGCGGTTTCACCCACGCTGCTCAGCACCTGTTGGTCGTAGCGTGATGTTATTTAGCCTATAGCCTTCCTCAAGAAATGGGCTATCCAACACTAAAAGAATTTTCCAATTCCAACCAGTAGTCCCTGAGATTAGCGCGTTCAAACAAACAAACAAACTCTTCAGCTTTATAATATTAGTATAGATTAAATCTAACTAGCTGTGCCACTGCAGTTTTGATCTCTGCACTGCTACTTAGTGTCATAGTGTGATGTTATTTGTTTAAAAAATCATTTTGTTTTGTTTGCATTATTGCTTTTCTAAAGAAACCGGGCTATAACGTACATGGTAGAAACAGTTTTTGTGTTTTATATAAAGGTTGTATAAGTAACCCAAACTAAGCCAAAAGACACTTGATCTCCACGTCATTGCATTTTTTTTTGTTCTAGACCAATATATCGGGGTCGAAGTTCCAACTTTTTCACACGTATTTTTTAAATTTTCACTCAGGCACGCACTTAAAACATCATGTTCATAATATATGGCGTAAAGTATTGAATGCATTTTTTATTTTATTTTTTTGCGGATGGGAAATCAAATAATTTCAGGGTAGAGTGTCAGACTTGTACTGACTAAAAGCAAACCATGTTCCTTCTATTGCCCTTTATGTTCCGGGGCCGCGGTATCTCTTTCGAACAACCCGCAACCCAGGCATGTGTTGAATGCATAACATTAAGTTCTACGGTATAACGTGATTTTACACAAAAAAAAAGAGTCGTTTCCTAGCAATCATTATTCCATAGACTTTCTTAGTTTGATGTACAGAATGCATGTTTGATGGTTTCCTGAAGGCTTGGTTTACACCCTGTATATAGATACATTCTGAAAATAGTATCCAAGAGAATTTGACAGGGCGGGAAATCCGCCCCTCGTCACAGATTAACTCGTGTGGTTTTTAGTAGTTCAATAAAAACTTGTTGGCTTTACATGATAAATAATTCCAAAATGTATACTATATAGGTAGGAACAGTCTTGCTAAACGACAAAAAAGTTGGTTTATACCTACTGTTAAATTAGCATAAAGAAATGGAAATCTTTGATTTAGTCTCAAACACCTTTTTAAGCTTATTTAAATGACTCTTGCGTTAATTTAAAACGCTTTGGGCATTCAAATATAGGTCAAAGTTGTATAATTCATATTAATTTAACCTGTTCACATTATTTTATATGGTATTCGATTTGTTTTTGTAACTGAGCGTCTCCTTAATCATTTTATGTCAAGCTGATAAATTTGCTTTAGCTTTAAAACCGATTTAAACAATTATGCGTGAATGTAGCTAAGTGTTTTAATACTCAAACATACGTTGATAATAGTTGTAAAATAAACGAGTATATGTATTAGGTATAACTGAAAGGAAGAGACTTCCTTAGTGTATTCGGAATTAAATAAAATAACATGACGCCTATAAGTATTTCCGAAAGGGTTAGATAGAAGTGTGTCTAACAACTACAGGTGTAGGTACTTGTACTTTTTGCCAGGTAAAATAAATATTATTTTTTAAAGTATATAATTATATTTGTTATGCGTTTTTGTTTTTCTTTATAAATTATGTTTACGCTTCATTTTATAGAGTAAGAGTACATCATTTAATATTAAATGTAAGCATATCCAAAGAGTGGAGGCCTGGTTTATCAATATATTGTAATAAATCTTTTTTTTAATATTTTTCTTTATCGCGTTAGGTGCTTCCAACTGGGTCCACAAGTTAAAATGGCACGGCGCAGCTGACTTCGCGAATGCTAAAAGACATCCGATACGTGGAAGTAAAAACGGATATTATAAAGAAATGAAGAAATTAAGCTTTTGGTGGGTGTTTGGCGCTGGTCACTGGGTAAGTTAAATAGATTCGCATTGTTTCATCCTTCAAGACTTGAATGAGACAAACTTCAGAGCTGTCCAGGTCGTTACGCACTGGTCGGATAAAATCCGAACAATTTTGATGGATTTGTTAATTTTACAAAAATAACTGGCTCTCCACCTACGTTAATTTAAGTTTCGTAAGGTCCTACAAGATAATTGACTTAAAAGCAAAAACAAAAATAAGACAAGGTGGTCGAAATTCACATATAAATAATTTTAAATGTATTTCATTTTTAACCATTTCGAGGAAACTGTGGCATGACTTAGTAGTATAAAATCGAAGACATCATCTATTCTGCGTTGGGCCAGTGTAGAGGACAACGTATATTGTCTCATGAAGAGGGCCTGTGTCGCATTACCTATATGTTGATAACTCTAGTAACTTTCATCCAGTCTACCATTCCACTAAACATTTCAGGTGCCTGAAGAAAACCCCGCGGCTATGGCGCACATTATGGATTACCTCATGACAGAAGACGTAGCAGAGACCACAGACTAGAAGCTTTAGCAGTTTGTAACCATAAAGTTTCATTGACACTGACATATTTTTTATTGTTGTATAGGTACTGTCATCTTTTTGTGTTGTTTTAAATTAAATAACTAAGTACAAAGCAGTTGAAAACAAAACTAACCCTACAGTTGTAACAATAGGGTTGATTTCACCTGAAAAATAAATACCAAACAGGAGTAGGACTGATCCCACCCTGAGATTTATGTCTCAAAGCTGTGGCCGTCACTTGTAGCTCACTCAAATGGCCTAGAGATTTCTAATCTCAAATTGCAGGACATACTTTAGTTAAAGCGAATCTACTCCCTCCCACCTCTACATCATGGTCGCTGATCTCTGTTAATGTTGGCTTGGAATCGATACAACTAATGTTTTTGTGACTACTTGTTGCCTGCGGTACAAGTGAAGGTCAACACAACTTAACACAATTTATTGTTGTGTTGGTTGTGACGGTTATCGTTTGCAGGGAAAAGAAAATTACGGATTATTATTGTTTTAGGTATTCTATCTTCCAATCCTATAGGATTAAGTGAATTTAATTATTAAAATAGTCTATGGTTTTTGTTTGGCAGTGTTGCCAGAACAAATAAAATATGATTTACTTCATTTATAGAGGAATTTTGTACTTATGATTTGTATGAAATAAAAAACAATATGCATAATAAATTCGGTTATTTTTATGTCCAGATTACGTATTTATAATTACTATACAAACAGTATTTATTATATTTATGTACAATATTCAATTGTGTGTGTATTTGAATAACATTAATATAAGAATATAAACACTCATAATAACTTAAGCACCACACTAACAATAATTATCTACGGACAACAATACATTTTGGCAAATGATCTTTAAATTCATCTTTGAAATTTATGAAGTTGCTGAGGGGACACCCGGGGGCGATTAGAAAGAAATTTAATATTTCAGCCAAATGATTTTGTTGGAAGCTGTATGTTACTTGGGGTCGTACCTGCCAGTATTGAGTGTGCTTCAGTCTGAAACGGGTGATGTCCTTTTAATTTAGTAAAACTAATTTAGTGGCAGCTTATTTGACTCAAACCATACTAGAATGTATTTCAATTAGTTTAGTAGTTTTATAGCCAACTACGAGGCTGCAACACAATAAACTAAGCTCTTCGCTTTATTTTTTTCAAGAGGAAGGAAAAACCTGTTTTATAACAGTTTAAGAGTGCTTTTGTTATTTTTGTTAATCAAACTCTGTTTGAATTTTAACATACAACTCGATTTGCATTATTTATCAATAATTATTATAAAAATATCAAAAAAGAACAAGAATAAATTTTAAGAATTGTACATACACATTGTATTTTGATTATTTAATACATTTAATATCACGAAATAAGAAATAATAATGTTTTGTACTAGAAATAAAATATGGTCTTAATATTTAGGCTAAGGCCATAGACAACAAGTTTTATTTAGGCTTTATATAGCACATAATATCAATTCATAGATAAGGATGAAAGACAGGATGGAAAGGACAATGACGCACTATTCTGAACAAAAAAAAATAGGTATTGCATTTTTGAAGAAAAAATCTGTTATTTTACTACTGATAAAAAAAATACATGGGCTTTGGAATGATGTACAAAATACGCAGTAGTCTGTATGTAGTATGTGTGCCGATGCCCATACCACCTTATAAATTTCGTTCTCCTTGTTCTGACACTTATTCATCTTGGGATTTTAATTATCTAGCCCTTTGCAGGGGAACTAGAGGTCGCACAGAATAAAGTAATATGACCTTATTTATGAAGTAGTATATTATAGTCAGGTTCACTAGGAAGACGAAGATATTTTGCATCTTAAATAATGAAGCATACGGCTTCATTATTTAAGATGCAAAATATCTTTAATTGTTAGAAGGCCAAATGAATAAACTGATTTTTTTTTTCGGCAACGGTGTATTTTTACACGCCTGCTTGAAAAAGAGTGTTATGTTATAAACTCTGAATAGTTTATTGTTTTAGCTGACTTGTTTTAACAATTTAATTTGATCGTAAGATGGAAGCGCCCGACTAGCCCGCGACATTCAAATTGTGTTACGTTTTTTGAAGTTTACAGGCCTGTGTCAAGTTGTATGTTGATTGAAATATGATTCGTGACCGCAATAAATATGGCTTTACTGTGTAATCGTTGTAATCATCAATTTTATTCATCTCTTTAAGTTCATTCAATATTTTTCGTGCAATCGTCATTATGTAACAAGTGTTACAGCCGTGAATCATATTTTGTTCAACAAACAGCATGACACCGAACGCCAAATAGCAAAAAACTTCATTCTTTCAATTTCATTTTCATTCTTCATTCAATTCGAATTTCGCGGTTTACTCTGGTGCTTTCTTCTTAAGATTTTTTTACTGTATTGCATATTGTACGACATTGGTGTGCCTCAGTGCCTAAGCATATATTTTTTCAATAAACTTCGTCTAAAACTGGCCCTTATTGCAATACGATTAGGTTCAACATACAATGTATTGTATACAATACATTGTATGTTAAATGAGAAAAAGCAAGCGTGTGATATATCACACGCTTGCTTTTTCTCATTTATCACAGCGAAGGCTTTAATTTCTTCTGATTTCATCAAGTAGCAATAATAATTAATAACAAATCCATTTAGCCAGGTGATGATGGTTTTTTAGAGCATGAAGACGCATGTTTTGTAAGACTTCATATTTAATAAAAATAAAATTGTATTTAACAAATAAGCATGATCATTTATGAAATAATTTGCTTAAACAATAAATTGAAATTTATTTGAGTTCTGAATTCAAAAATATTTGCATTTTTTATTTTTAATATTTCTTCTCCAGTCTGAGAAAACAAAGGGCGAGGAAAAACATATTAAATCATAGTTATTATATTGATTCATGACAAAAGTAGTTTTTGCTGTTCTCAGCTCCATAAAACCCTCGCCTGGCGGTTCGGGCGTAAAATCCGCCTCGGCCAAAGTTTTCTCAATTGATTCAAAATAAACTTTATGGTTTTAAAAATGTAAACATTTGTAAAATTTTCATTATTAGTGATTTGATTTAACGATAACAATGCATGTACTGTTTTTCATCAGTCTTAAAAAACTTGTGGTTAACAAACAATCGTTAAAACTATTATTTACGGTTGGCTAACAATTTCGTTGGTAAATACAAACTTTTTAAGTATACAAATAAGTTAGGAGCTCTTTTAATGACACTTCTAAATTGACCGAATTAATTTAATTTTATGACTTTTAAATGTCGCAGATAAATTGAACTATAAAATGACTTTGTTTTTTTTTCATTTGCGCGGAAGCATTGATCAGAAGGGCTACTATGACATCTTAAAGCAATTCTTATTCCACTGAATGAAAGAGATGGTGCTAGACACCCTGTATAGCTCTGTCTCTTTCCCTCAGTGGTATAAGTTCTGCTTTAAGACGTCATAGTAGGGCAGCTGAATGCTCAATTTATAATCACTTCTCCAAAGTGCTGACTTTTCATTGAGCGTTAGAAACACACTTCAAACATTGTCTTGTTGCCAGATTTAAAAGTCGGTAAATATTCAATGTATACTTGTCTTACCGAAGGTGACCTTTAACAACATTGGTGTTACACCATTTTCGTTATTTTGGTCAATTTTAACAATTCAAAGCTATTCTATAATTACGTTAACTACGTTAGTCTCACTTCAGCGTAGCAGGCGTCGCATACTCTTACAGGCTTGGTGTTACCAGCTAACGCGACTGCCTTGTCGCTGCAGGCCGCGCAGAATATGTGGCCACAGCGACGGCAGTGGTGCTGTAAAAATAACAAATACAATCCTTACTAAAAAGTGAAATTGAGTTTGTTTGTTTGTTAAGTCTTCACGCCTTAATGGCTAAACCGATTTTGATGAATTTTGGTACAGAGATTTTTTTAAAGTGGGTGGGAGAAAGAGGGAAGAGAAGGGAAAACTTAGCTTTGCTATTACAATCAATATGGCGCAAGAGCAAAAACTACAGGTAGCAGGTACCTGCAAATCAGGAAAGGGGAACTGTGTTACCCCGAATTTAACGCGACCGAAGCCGCGGGCAAAAGCTTTGTTTAAATATTTTTATTGTTTTTCAGTTTTATTTCAGTCCCTTGTAAATGGGAGTGATATTGCCATCGACCTGGCACAAATTTAGACTCTGCGGCTGCCACAAAGAAATTACTAATGCAAAATCTCAATAACTTTTGCCCAACCCAGGAATTAAACCCATGAACTCTCGCTTAACAGTCGCGATCTCAATATCAACGAGGTCTACCTAATAAAAAAAGGAATAATCGACATCATACACTGAAATCACAACGAATTGTCTCAACCAATAGCGATACCAAAAGTGGTCATGTCTTTTGAGTTGAACACGTCGTTGGGTTTCTAAGAAAAAAATGCCATATCTGACGAGCCTGGTTACTTCTCTCTTTTACTGACTGTACAAGTTATGGATCTGTGTATTTAAATTTTATGAACTTACTTTCCTCCTAGCGATAGAGAACTCTTTGGCACACGCAGTACAGGCCGTGGCGTCCTTATCGTGCGTCCACGTGGGCGTCTCCTCGACCGTCTGCGCCTGCGCCGCCTCCCTCTCCAGAAGTTCAGCCAGTTGTAGTTTGTTCTCGCTTAGTGTTGCACCTACTTCTTCTAAAGTTTTTTGAGCTTCGACATACTGCGTCTTTAAAACGTGCTGCTCCTCTTGTAGTGAAAGATATTTCTGTAATGTTTAAATAATAATTTTGAAATAAATTATTTCTTGAATTTAATATTCATAAACTCAGATCAAAGTTGAGAGACGTTAAAACGTCAAATAATGTTTGGAAAAACAGCTGTTGCTAATCAATATTTAATTTAAAGCTGCTATGTATGTAGGTATGGGGTTTATTTACAAACACTGCCTAGTGTTTGTAAATAACATTATTTGACGTTTTAACGTCTAACGCTACATACATAGCCAGCTAGATAGCTATCTATGAAATCTACAAAATCAGTACATAAGTTGATGGAGTTCTTCAAGGTACAATTAAATTAGCTGTCAAAACTTCATTGATTTGATAGATATAAATATTACAATCTAGTTACTCTAAAACAAACAAAAAAGAAAACAATGTTTACTGTTCTTAATTGTTTGTCTCAATCTCGCCTCTCGATGATTGATAAACTCGTAGTGTAAACGCGGCGTTACGCATTTCAGAATATCAACAATATAGATGACTACTGTTAATAAAACAACAAATTTATAATAAGTCCGTCAGTAAGATTAAAAAAATATTGGACATAATTATGATTTTTGTTTTGTCTGTCAAACAAAATATGACAAAGACAAAGCACGTTAACCACTCAAACGTCCAAACCATGGCGGCGACACTAGCTTATTACGTACCTAGATCGGGAGTGTCTGCTCTTCTGAGTAAAAATTTAACCAAGATGTGACGTTATGCGACATTTTAATTCAATATTTCTGCGTAATGTTTTGATTATGACATAAGAGAAAAATATGTCGACAATATTTTTGATAATATAATTGATAGAAGATAAAAAACGAGTGCAAATCGGACTCTCGCACCGAGCGTTCCGTAAAAGGGGCAGTATCAGTCTTGTACTGACTAAAACCCACCCATGTTCCTTCTATTGCCCTTTATGGTCCGGGGCCGCGGTATCTCTTTTAAACAACCCCGGGCCCAATGCCCGCTTCCAAAGAAATAAAATTATCAGATATCTATCTATCGGTACAATGACTCAATTATGAAATAGGTACTTATTATATTTACCTGGCCTATTGATTTCAGAGATTCCACTTCTTGTGTCAACATTGATATTTTATCGCGATCCCGCATCATGGATTCCTATAATACAGTGATTATTAATAAAATAAACCTACAAGGAAAATTTAATTAATATGTTGTCGAAGCAAATAACGAGCGTACGTCGTATGACTTTTATATACTTGAGATAAGGTTTAAATTATAATGAATGATGCGTGCTCGTACAATGCAACCACTGGTTAACACTAATTGACGTCTTATTGCGTCATTCGGTAGGGATTAATTACGAATTTTGTAACAAGATTAGTAAACTTATGAGTAAACTTAATATTTCTATGGTAAACTATAATGCACTCATTAATGAAATTAATTTTATTTCTGTAAGGTTTGTGGTTTTGTTTATGATTCAACTAGCTTTTGCCGACAATCTTTGTCCGAGTGATGTAATAATAAAATATAGCTGCCCTATTAAAATCGGATTTTGTTCACTAATTCATGGGATTTTTTGCTTAAAACTAGCTGGCATCTTATAGCATGAGCTATCTGCTTGTAAAAGCTCCATCAAAATCGGTGTCTGTTATATAATATAGGACTGTGCTTGCTGCATAGTCGTTTATTTTTTGATACTAACAATAAATATTTTTTAGATAGCCATTTTAAACCTTAAGGCACTAGCTTAGCTTAAGGGCTCGCAGTAAGTATATTGTATGTATGTTTATCTATTAATGCAATTTTTTTTTTCGAAATCTATTTATTTAATGAAAAATAAACTTTTTCTCAGTATAAAATGTATAGTATACTACTGAAAATTCTATTTGATTTCAGATTCAAAAGATTTTTTTAATGTTTTGTATACGACACTAACGAACAAGATAAAATTAAAAAAAGAAAAAACAAAAGAATCATGGATTATCTTCACAACAGAAATGATCAAACCGAAGGGTGCATCTATAATTTGACGTTTCATAAGTGCCTAATGTTATGTGTAGGTAACTAGCGTCCAGTAAGAAGGTTTCCACCCGATCCTCAGCTCCTTATTGCCGTAGCGTGATGTTAAACTAAAACCATCTTCACATTATTGCTTTTCTAATTAAACCGAATTGGGGACATCTGTTGGTTGTTTTCAGTTTATAACTGTGTTTAATACCTCTTCTTATATAAAAATCTCGTGTCTTAATTTTAGTTGTCATACTCCTACCAAACGGCTTGACACATTTTTATATGTACCTACATTCGGCAGATCTAAAAATCTGTCGTAATCTGTTTTTTATATTCCTAAGTGATAAGGGTGGCCCTCTTCAGAAGGGTTCCTGATCAGCGACTGAAACCGGGGCCCTCCTCGGCATAGCTAGTATAATATGAAATACCTAATATATTTGAATGGACAGGTACTTACTTGTAACGACACCCTCCACTCCCTTTCTATCCTAAGGTCCCCCTCCGCGGCCACGGCTCTCGTCTCTGCAGCCGCTGCCTTCTGTCCCAACGAACGAGCACTGTCTTCTAAACTCTTCCTAGCTAACTTATCTTCTTGCAACCTATTCAGCGTGTACATATCTTTAACATTAGTTCATTTGTTCGTACAATCGAACAAGACGATTTTATGTTACGTATTTTGGATGAAAATATATCGAAATTACCATACTATTGTATTATCATCTCGACGTGTCAATCAATTCATAGATTCTAGAGTGCGCCCTGGTTCTTTTGCTGCGTGGCCATAGTCCAAACTAACGCCGCCATTTTTTATTTTTAATACATTTTTACTATATAACAGCGCTTTGATAGTGTCATTTAAAAACCATGACGCACTTTAGTGCTATGCGTTAAATATTTGAAATTCGTAAATATCGGGGACTTTTGACGGTGACTGTACAGGTGTCTGGGAATCCACTGTGTTGGTGAAACTACATATAAAGCTTTTGTGGTTGTGTGTACAAGACTTTTTCTAGCATATATTTAGATTTTTTTAATGCTCTAGGTATTTTCCAATTCATTACTCATCAGCACCTACCCAATCTCTAATAGGATTACTAATATGAGGTCATCACTTGACTATTATATTTGTCTTTTTAATCATCGCCTAACATAGTTGGTAGAAGTTTTCCTCAAGTCTGATTAACTGACAGTATGCTTTAAATTAAAGAAGATTTAATCGTCAGTCAACTCATATGCTATGCAAAGAAAAAATAAACTTTGATAAGATTCCGTCCACTACGATGATAAACAATAATGACACAAACAATTGTCATGAGTATATTGTTTTTGATTCCAGGAAAACACGGACGCTTAGTATGTTAGTATTTATCACAATCAAGGTATTGTTTAGTCACACAAAGCATGCAAACATAGGAGTGAGATTGATAATGGCAAACCTACACAATTAACATAAAAAATTAAAACAAGCAATTCCATTGGATATCAAGTTCAATAAAATACAAAATGCGACTGAATATGCTTTATTATAAATAAGGCTTTTACACAACTACCGCCTCGTAATTACAAAACTATTAAAAAGAAAATATCTAAAATGATTTGTATTACATTTGCTGCTAAATAGCAACGAGCACAATATTTGTATACAATCGTAAAGTTTAAGTTTTCAAGCACATGTAGCTACCAAAATTAAATGAGATCATATACCCTTTGAAAGTAATAATCAAATATTTCTATACATTTTAACTTTGACAATAACTGGAAAAGTATACAAAATACCAATCTCTTCATTAGCACTACCAAATCCTCACGCTCTCTATTCTACTAATACAGGTACTTTTAATTAGTTAATTTATATAATTATCAAAAGGTAAAATTAAATTATTTAAATCAAAGTAAATAACAGATATATATATAACAGAGATATACTCTTAATATAACCTAATAAATAAGACTTTAGTTTGTGGGAAATAATTTATTAACACCTTAAAATAACTTTAATCAAACAAAAAAAACCTAATAAATATTTAAAGTGAATTCACAAAATGGTACAATTGTATATTTAATAGAATCACAGCAAGTAAGCAAAAGCAACAGTAGCATTACGTTAACAATATGATCATTATCACCGGATCATTTTTATAATTTATCAAAATACTGATTCTTGCATTCTATAAGTTCATTGTGAGGGTTTGCCAATATCGAGCGAATGGAAAGAGTTGCCGCTAGTTGACACACGCAAGCTGTGCATTGCTCACACCCTAAGTGCGTTGAGTATTGATATGTCAAGCGCTTAGTTTACATTCAACAGCGTAATATATAATCCAGGCACTCTTTCGATCCTGACGGATGAACGCAGGCCGTAACCCGTCTGATGCGATGTCATAGTAAAAATTAGGAAAACCTACTTCTCATCGAGTTGATGTATGGTGCTGCCCATTGATTCAGTCTTTGCTTCCAATTTGGCTATTAGCTCTGTTTTATGTTTCAAGGAACTTTCACATTCCTAAAACAAGGCCAATACAGTTTAGCTGAATAAAATGACAACTCATGTGACCGGAAGTAAGATTATTTCTGTTAGTTAAAAGCAGATAAGTACAGGACAGTTGTAATTGTTAGAGATTCATACATATAGTTTATTCTGAGGTTAATACAGTGGTTTTATGAATATTTAAACACTATGTGAATGCATAATATAACTTGTAACCATTATATTATCCTCAACATCAATATCACCATAATATTAGAATGTGTTAGTAGGTAATAATACATCAATAATTATCTAGGGAACAGGGAATACCACCTGAATATGTCATAATTGAATGTAATGTATTAAGTTAATGTTAAAGACTACTCTGGGATTTGATTGACTGCTTTGTCTCTTAAATTACTCTTTCGGAAAGGTGGTATTTCCTGGAGATTCAGTTTCTTATGAGGCGGGCCTTCATCCTTAGACTTTGTACCCTTTTGTGCTTTCAATTTTTCTAACTTTTCTCCTAGATTACTTTCATTGGTTGTGGGAGACCTGAGAGCTTTGACTAAGTCATTATCGGATCCTAGGAAGTGGTTATATTTCTCAAGGTTGTGAAGTATTTTGCCAATTTGTTCGGCTTTCCCCTGGAGCCTCGACACCATTTCACCCTTCTGCGTCAGTTCCATCTCGCATTCCTTCCGTACGACAACCGCGGCATTGTGAATACAGCATGGTATTAGTATAGGTTATATATATAATATAAGCAGGTTAGTGAGTTATACAAATGAAACAATACAACGAACCCACTAAAGAAAAATAAAAAAAAAACGAATATATACATTTTTAATAAGTTGTTATAAGCGAAATGAGTAACGATACAAAAAATACAATACAAAAGATGGAAGACAAAGAGGCATATGATTCGTTAATCAAATTGATGGGATAATGAGAATGCATGGGCGGGAATCAAGCAGTGTTAGATGGCACCCACGCGGACGGGCAACCTTCGCGGGGCATAGTCTGTTAATCGACTATGCCGCACACAACGGTTATGTTAAACAGGTATGAAACACAATGCACGATGTACTAAAACCGCAGTAATTTAGACATAATTGCAAATTGAAAGTAAGAGTTAGTGTCACAGTTATCTACTTGTTGATCATCAACAGACCATGAAGTACAAATGAAGAAATTTTAGCAACGATTGACGCAAGCGCGTGATTGGTCAACCAATAGTGATGGAGTTAAGGGTACAAAATCTTAAAAGGTTATAAAAATCATGCATGGATTAGGACTTGAAAACTCACCTGTAATTTTTTGTACATCTCTAAGTTAATTAGTTTTATATCGTCGAGTTGCCTTCTCAGCGATATAATTGTGTCTTGTTTATCGTGTATATCTTTCTCTAGCAATTTCATAGCCACCTCCATTTCTGCTTTAAGTGAAATCTGAAGAGTACATTTTGAAAAATATTAGATTTTTTTTTATAAGGTTTAGCGTCCAATATAAAGATAAAACATTTATGAAAGCTAGAAGTTATAGACTTCATCGTCCATTCGACAGGTCATTGCCTAATGGAATCACAGTTATTGTGACCGAATTGTGGCCACAAGTCATTATATATCGACCTTGACTTCAGTGCGAGCATACATACATGAAACGACATTGTTTACAAAGTATTACGACCAGTAATATTTAGTATACCTGTAAATCTAACTCCCTTTGCAGTTCCAAATACTTTTTCCTTTCTTCCTCCAAATTTTTGCTGGCCTCGCTATCATTTTTGGATTTATCAGAGGCAATGCTTTTGACGCTACGTTTCTCCTGAAAATGAAAGTGACACGTTTGTTCAGACGCTGCGCTGGTGTGGCAATTTATTGGTGCTATTTATAAAATCGCGCGCGTTGTTATATCTATTTCTATTTGGTTAAACCGCGATGTCGTTAGAGGATCCTACTATTTTTGGTGTCGAAGGAAGACAGTGTTTCATTATCGAGTCTTTCTTTCAGTCAGTTGGCCGAATCGAAACTTATCATTGCAGTTTCGCAATAAGTTATGGGTACACCTGAGATTATATTGTCTTATCTTGGACGTTCAATGGCTGATATCATGAAAACGCGGGTACGATGATATTTGTAATCAGTTGATATTTCAAGACTCATTGAACAAAACACGAAAGACAAAATATTTATATCATAGAAAACAATAATATTGATGAATGACAGAAGTAACACACATGTATTATAGAGGAATCAGGAAAATAACAGAGTTTCGTATTGTAGTTTTGAGTAGAAATTTAGATGGCTATAAGAGTAGGAGAAGACCAAAGCAACGATAGATGGATTGCTCAGAAAGGATACTACTCAGAAAACGACAAGCAAAATTAATTGTGAAGATGGCAGCACCAATAAATTGTAAGTAACGTAAACAATCAATTATTATCTATTAAACACATACGGCATTTCCAATAAGGAAAACGTCAAAGAAAATTCAATGTACAAAATAACATATTTAATTTAATGACACTGAATTTAATTAATTCGTTTTCGGTCTGAGTTAAGAAACAGCACAGCAAATATGTGCCCAATAAATGCAAAGGTAAAAAAAGTAATTCAATTGTTGATCTTACCTCTTCATCAGATTGCAGTTCCGTCACTTTCATCCTTGTGTCTTTGGTTATATCTTGCCCTGTACAAAAAATGTACACGTGTTTGAACAATACAAATAAACACAAACTGCAGAGTGAGAGATATATTTACACTGATACATAAATAACTCACAGGATTTGGTCCAAAAAGTTTGTTTAGTGTGACTTTTTGCCGTAGAATTGCCCATTAATGCTGAGTTATAGCGCATAACGGTTGAAAACCGTGGCTAAATAATAAATGGCGGTAAAATAATGACGCGGGCGTCAGGTCCGGCCAAGGTACTAATGCCGACTAAGCTATACAATAGAGACTGAGTCATCACTGTAAGCAAGGTGTCTTATCTGCTGGATTTTCTATTATTGTTATTCGCGCTGTGTTTTCGATAGTAAATACCGATGACCATGAGTGGTTTCCCTTTCCGGCGACTACTGTTGTATGATAGAGGTTAATGACAGCGGTTATACGTTAGGGAATATTTTGAAAAAAGAAACAGTATTGCTAGTTTCTTTTTATTTGCAATATTATAAAAAAAAATGTAGATTCCTTTTTTCTACTCAGTCATGAGAAATACATTCTATTTGGGTTTATTTTTTCATTCATGTAACAAAACCCTGAAGTTAAACGTAATTCTTCACTTAAATGTAAATGTTATGTTAAGTGTCGAGTACTTACCAAGCGCATGTTTTAGCTGATTGTTTTCCTCAACTAACTGAATCATCGTGTTTTTGGAGATGGCTAAGTCCTCCTTCATGAGGGCATTAGTCGTTGTCAGGCTCTCGACCTTGGCTTGGAGGTTCGCTACTGTTGCACTATAACAAATGAAATTAGCATAACAACACCTTCAATTTCATTTATTTTATACGTCTTTGAGTAATAATGTACGATACATTAATCTTGAGTATATGAATTGTTAAATCTTGTCGAGTATGAGCGTGTGCGAAGATATGCAAGAATTACACAATCAAGAACGAGGATGGCCATACTCAGCAATAGAAGGAACACGGCTGGCAAAGGAAAGGATGATGAGCATCGTGGTAGTTGCGACTTCTAAGTGTGATGAATTTATGTGTATAGTCTTCTTCTTCTTACTACTTCTTGTAGGATTAGACAGGGTATTTCGTTTTTAAATATAAAGGATTGTCGTTACTCAAAAAATGATGTCGCATTGAAATGTAGTCTTATCAGGTGTTTAAAATGACCGCTTAAGCAGAATCATAATCCTTACTAATATCATAAAAGTGAAAGTGACTTTGTTTGTTACGTCTTCACGCCTAAATGGCTAAACCGATTTTGATGAATTTTGGTACAGATATAGTTTGGACCCTGGAGACGGGCATAGGTTAATTTTTTTAAAGTGAGAAATGTGGCAGAAAGGGGGAAGAAAAGGGAGAACTTAGTTTTGCTATTACAATTTAATAAGACGCAAGGGCAAAATCTACAGGGAAAGGAAACTGTGTTACCCCGAATTTTACGCGAGCGAAGAAGCGGGCAAAAGCTAGTAGCATAATAATATGAATTACGTTAAAATTCTTAAAATGGTGACAGACGTAGTTTAATATTGTGAATTAGCACTTGGTGACCATGTTACGAATGGTAATGTAATTCATATAATTAACCTATTACGGTTTTCGGCCATTTTAGATCCCCAGAAATACTATGGTAGTTATAATTATAGTCTTGTATTGTGTGGGTGCCTATTGCGAGTCAAATCGTCATGGGTCTATGAACTGGGTTAAAATGTTCGCTCATGACCTTATTATTTGTAAGTTGTTAACCTTCAACAAAAACGGTTTGTTTACAAAGGCTATATAAGTGTATACCTCGAGGGCCGGGGAAGTTAAATAGATTGATGACGGGCCTGTTGGTCTAGTGGTTAGTGGCCCTGACTGCTGAGCCGGAGGTCGTGGGTTCGATTCCCACCCAGGACAAACTTTGTGTGATGAGCATGATTGTTTGTTCTGTGTCTGGGTGTGATTTATCTATAATATGTATGTATTTATAAATTATATAAGTATGTATATCAGTTGTCTGGTTACCATAACACAAGCTCTGCTTAGCTTGGGATCAGATAGCCGTGTGTGAGTTGTCCCAAGATATTTATTATTTATTAGATTCCTACTAATATTATAAATGCGAATGTTTGTGAGGGTGGTTGGATGTACGGATGTTTGTTACTCTTTCACGTCAAAACGGCTGAACGAATCTTTATGAATTTTGGCACACAGGTAGATTACAGTCAGAAGGGCTTGCCAGAGCCTCCGCCTGCCGGGGTTGCGGGTTGTTCGAAAGAGATACCGCGGCCCCGGAACGTAAAGGGCAATAGAAGGAACATGTGTGGGTTTTAGTCAGTAAAAGTCTGATACAGACAGACACTCCCCCCTGCTCCGCCCAGAGCGGGGGAAGTTATGTGATGATTTCCCACCCAAAAAAAGGTAGATTATAGTCTGGATACTTTTTTTCGATCATTACACGGGCGAAGCCGCGGGCGCCAGCTAGTTTAGTGATTAACTAACTCGAAACATCTCATTCGTCACAACGGCAGCATTACATGTGGTAATGCCATCATAATATGACGTGAAATCTCTAAAAAGAAAGTAAACTTGCCCGCGCTTAGTTAGGCACTTCAAAAAGACTGTAAAAATGTGAACGATCCATAAAATACACATTAACATTGCACATTATCATAGTCGTTCCGAATAAGAACGCCGAAGTCTTGCGAAACACAAATAACTTGATTAATGATCTAATTTGCTAATGAGACTTGGGTACTTAGGTATTATTGTGGGAAAATCACAAAATAGAAAATTATACTTTAAAAGAACACATTAAAGTGCTTAGATTAACGTGAGAGCTTCAGAACAATAGATAATAGATTCGAAACTCACTTGAGATGTCTGTTGAGCTCCTCGATGTAATTCTTCTGGTCTAGCATTGTGTTGATGTGACGTTGTTTTGGCTCTGATTCACCGTTACCATTGCCGGCTAGGTCATTGGATGAGTTACTGCCTCGCAAGTAAAGCGAGAAATCTATTACGCCTTGTTGACTGTCCAGGTCTTCCTCCTGTAGGGATAAGAATATATTTTTGAAATTCGAATAGTACCAGGAGAATGATGATGATAAATTATAAGATTATACATTACATAAAAACTTTCAGTTAGTCATTTGAATTATCATTCCAAAAATTAATTAAACTATTACCCCTAATATCATTTAAATATATATTTTAAATGTCTTTGTGAGTTTTAAATTAATCTTAATCATTACAATTCCAAGCATTAGTAATTACGCCTGACATAATATTTTTGAAATCGAAAATTAATCTGATTGTATTCTTGACATTTTTATCTATAATAATAGCATGATTGTATAATTTATTGTGTGTATCACAAAATTTTATTAAATTATGTATTTATAGCATGTGTACCTACTCTCCAATGTTTAAGTTGTGGTTACCTGTAATTGAGTGTGGATAATGTGTTAGTTTTAATTTTGTATGAGATAATTTGTAATGTCATTTCGTTGGTAATCCTAAATAAATACATAAGATTTACACTCGGTTTCCGATTTGAGTAATTGATTAAGTATAGAATTCGCCACACTACTTAAAACGATAACTTCAATGAATGTATGAGCACTCAAAATTAAAGAGTCAAAACTTAAGTACAGTTTGAAGTTGTAGACTTTAATTACTCAATTCTTAAACCGGCAATTAATTAAGTATTGGTTGAGTCACGATAGCAAAGCCAATAACCTAAGTTAACAAGAACTGGTGCATCAAAAATTTAACAAGTGAGTTACCTTTACACACAAATTACAATCGACAACATTCAAGCCGACTAGAAGACCAGTTATAATGACGGCTTCTTCATTCAGCATCAGAGCATGAGGTTCGAAATATTCCTCCAACGTATCTTCACGGTGTTCTAAGATAATACGAAGATAGTCAGCAAGTCTTTTCTGCATTAAAGCTAATCTCAGCCAGGCTCGAGCACGACCCATAGCAGTTCTAAAAAGAAACGGAAAAGTGATAAAAACAGATAAATGAGATTTTATTATACATAAATTAATAATGGAAATGAAATAAAAATAAGGACTAAAGTTTTCTCTTATTATCAGTGAAAGACGAACGACGAGTATTAATATATGTCACAAAATTAACATAAATTTGCGAAAATTATTATCTTGATCGTTCAATCTGATTTTATTGTAATACTAAATAATGCCGAGCGAAAATATGTTTTTAAAAAACATACAAAGGGCGATGCAATCTGCGATTTCTATCAGTTGACATTTAACACGACATAATAATTATGAAAGGCATTTCGAAAAGCTACATAAACTGAATGGTTTTTATCCCATTACTGTGAGATTATTTGATTCCTAACTTACTTGACAGTGGGGAGATCCCTGACGCTAGCCGTGATGTCAGCGGCTTCAGGAGAATATTTCTCCACCATTTGTAAGATGTCCCATAACTCTTTTTTAGGTCCAAGCAATCCCTGAAAATGATTGTCATATGAATACTGGGTTTCACAATTTTATTGCGGGTGTCTACAGGTTGTTTAAATAACTGATGTTGATAATGACATCTTTAAATGACCAATTTGGTAATGTGTAACTATAATAATAACATTAAACCATTCAACTGACTAATAGGTATAAGTTTATAATAGTTACCTTCTTAGGCTTGAGTCCATGACGCATAACATGCTCGAGCACAATGAAGAAGTGATGCAATGGCAAGTGATCACTGTCAAGCATTCTACCATATCGGAGCGATTGTTCGATCAGCTCCTTCACAATCAGTTTCGAGATGTTCACAAGATTGCTGCGTTCGATCACAACAGGATCCCGTGCTACAACAGATGACAATAAATTGTTTTTATTGTCATTACTATTGACACTTACAGCATTTGTTCGGTGTATCAATTTACCCATTAATGTATTCATCGGATCGTCAGGCGAAGTGATGGTGCCTTGAGCTGATGGACGATGGAACGAATCCTGCATTTCCATATCGTGCAGCTCTTTCAGGCAGAGCCACTCGCCATCGACGGAAACGCGGAAATTGCACAGGTAGATCGTGTCCTGTGCGCCGGCCATATCACCGTCCGGGTTGCCGTCACCCTGATGTTGAATGGCAGATGGAATGCCTAATTCGGGCAAGGGATCCACCCCATGTACGGCAGCAAGCGAACGCATAATAAAGCAGCAAATAAACTATCAAGCGAAACAATCAACAGTGTCGCGTAAATTTTGATCACCCCTTTATAATCATTTCACCCGATGCGCAACTTTGAAGGTCAAGTTAGTTCGTATTTCTCAAATCACTTGTTTAAAACGCAGTACCGAATAGCGTAGGTCCTTATTCAAAGTCGAGTTAGTCACTTGCTTGATAAACTTATAACACGAGCAATTTTCCCGAACTACGTTGAGAAAAATGGTTTCTCCAGTACCCACGTCCAAAATATTGATTTCCCGGCAAGCGCTACGTACTACCTACAACAATGGGAAAATCAATACTCGGCGCGCATACTGCCATCTGTTCGAAAACCGAGGAAGCTTGTGATTCAACTTACGGCCGACAGCAACTGCTGTTTGACGGAAACCACGGAAAAAGTAACTGATTAAATGAATGTAACTAAAATTACGTTTTTATAGCAGTTAATTTATGAAAAAACTGTACAAAAAATAGCTACCTATTTAGAGAAACAGTGCAACTATATTTAGGCATTCATTTAGGTGTTTCTTAAGGATTGGTTACAGTATACACTAGGTAATGCTTAAAATAAAGTAAGAAAGATATTATAATGTTTATTGAATAAATTAGGGGCGCTTAGCTTCCTGCTCTGTGATTGTCTGCTGTGAGCATTGATATAATTATGTAGAATATATTTTGGAAAATAAAATCATGCTTATCAAACAATTGAGCTCAATCCCGAGTGCTGCATGATGTTGTGGCATATTTGAACTCTTATAGTATAACTTGTTGACATTCAAAAAATTACTGTAACTGTCTATTTTAATGGTTTGACTTTTAAGTTCTTTCTTTATTGTGTGCTGACTGACCTGGTCAGAGTTTGTATGAAGCCTTTGAATCTCTGATTTGGCTAACATACCGTCAAGAAATATGCAAATGATAATTATACAGTACACATATTAATCTGAAAAATCTGGTGTATGCTTTTGGTTTGAACTCAGGGTCTATGACGCGGCTGGCCGATGCTCACACCACTTGGCTATCTCTTAATGTATCAAAGTATAAGAGAAAACTTTGAATATATTATTAACTTAAAAAATAATTTAATCCAAAATTAGACCATAATTAAAAAAAATACAAGATTTTAAACAATATATGTAAGTAATAATTAGATTTACAAGTTATACAATAATACCAGATTAGGAACTAGCTTACAAATATAACTCACATATTTGCTTAAAAAGACTGCATAAACATTATGCCAGTAATTCCCGAAAGATAAAGCAGAGGTGTTTGTAAGTTCCATGTTATAGTGGGCGAGCCTATTACCATCAATATAATATTACATCACACCTGTGATCCCTAAAGGGGTAGGCAAAGCTGTATCTAATAATACACCCACATTTCACCAGTTGACTGTTTAAATTCCCATGTGATAGGGCACAAGGCTCTATACTCCAGGATCTTATGCTCAGCTATGTGCTAGCGAGCAATCACTATACCAACAAGATGGTAAAGAAAAGTAATTTCTTTAAATTAATCAAGAAATTTTGTTAGTCCATTGAGTGCAGGCAACACATACTTGGAGCCGATGTGAAAAATATAGAACATATTCCTAAGTACCAATTTAAATGTAGTCTGAATAACTGTTATGTTTTTGTTGGAAATGAAGAAAAGAACATTTGCCCTGTTTTGATATACAGAAGACTTGAGTCACAGACCATACAAAGATGTCTATTGTCTTTAAACAGTTGTTAATTTGCATTTGATAAATTGTTTAAGTTGAAACTTTGTAATATTATATTTTATATTGTATTTAAGTTTTATATTTGTCTTTGTATTTGTATGTATGTTAGTATATTCTTATATTGTATTTAGTCATATTTGCTTTTGTTTTTATGTATTCTTTTTACGCACTGTGTCTACATCTCTTTTTATTTACTCTCCTTTCGCAGGTATGCTGGAAGAGATTTCTATAGAAATAAGCATTACCTTTGTACCTGTTTTCTATTCCTATTCATTTTTCTGTATTCAGTGTGTTTGTACATAAATCGTTAAATAAATAAATAAATAAATAATATGTATTATTTAAATTATTACTTTTTATATGTATATGGTAACACATTGTAAGAAAGAAGTGTGTTAATTGGTGTTAAACAGTTAAAAAATCTGTTTAAAAGTTTAATTAGGTTTGTAGTTTTGTAAATGAACTCCACGGTTTACTACTACAAAAGCACAACATAAGGCAACTAGTTGTTAACAGATTATTCTGTATGTATTACGAAATAAAATAAACAGATTAACCATAGCAGTATCTATATGTTCAGTACATGAAATTACTTGAAGGTCAATATTACTTCAATAGTGTTAGTTGTTGGTCTCTGTCTTTTATTAGCAACAGGTTGTTAAATGTTTTTGAACTGTAGAATTAAATTTTCAGTACCAAAGTTGTAGTAATACAAAACATGACACTATGTAACAAAACAACTGGTACATTGAAGTCAATAACTTTTAAAAGGAAAAATATTATTATCTTTGTTTAAACGCAGACGTAAAGCGCCTGTATCATTATCAATATAGCGGTCACGCGATATCCACCAAAACATTACAAAACACATCTAATTTACGAGTATAGGGTGTATATGACATTATGAAATATTGTGTTAAATGACTTGGGTTTATTAGGTGGCTAAGTCAATCCCTGAAGCATTGGTGACATTGAGGATCTCACAATAATTTAAACATGGGTTTTACGGGTATACCCATTTAGTTATTTTCAGATTGATATTGTTTTGCAAGTATATTATAACAACTTAAAAGTATTTTGCAATTAACAAGGATAACTAAGTACTTTGAGATAATTATTCCAAGTTAGTACTTACTTTTAGAACTGTAGTAGTAAGACTGTAATGGCCTGGATAACAGAAGTTCCGGCCATTTATCCTCTCTTGATGATGAAACGGACGGAGATCTTTCAAAAAACGAAGATTTCACTGAAGACGTTGAGGTTGCTGGTGAAACCTCAACATCTTTGTCCCTAGAAGAAGCCATTATTTATATTTTGGACACAATTTAACACTTCTCATATTTCGAGCAACAGCAAAATACAACAAAAAGTAAACGCGTCAGTGTTACGTCAGTTGTCATTATCAGTAAATTGTTGTCAATGTCAAAAGTGTAATCAGTTACTACACCATAAACTCTAGAGATGTCGTTTGGATCTATTCGGTTCTTTAGAAAACTGCGACGGAATGTATGGATTTGAGGCAAGTTGTAGCCGTACTGTATCTTTACGTTATATGATTAATGGAAGCGTGGTGAATTCTGAGATAAATACTTCTATTATAAGAAAAAAAAATACATATTGGTAAGTCGACGTAAGGTAATGGTAGCTACCATGCAGGGGCACAGTGGCTCAGATAATAATAATAATATGTAAATGTGGTAGCGATACTTTTGTCAAAATCTATGATAAATTATATCTTACGTTCAGTTTTGAGGATTATGTCTACGTGGCGCCAATGCCAACAGCATGAATAAAGATAACAAGAGTTATCCTATCACTATGTTGCGCGCTGTCTGGCTTCGAGGTGTCTGTATCGTCCTATAGGTGTCGCTATACGATAAGTCAAGTTGGTATGTTGTTAGTCAGACAGGGTGATTTCAGGCTGTGTGGGCTATGGACAGTGTTTAATAGCAAATCTCACTTCACTTCACGACCGAATTTCAGGTCGTGAGACCGCATTTGAGATATCGATATAATTAATAAACAAATATTAAAACCTGGTTTGCGACTCGATTTTCAGGTGAGATACTACACTACTGATTAATATATCGGTTGTATTGTTAAGATGCTCAAGTTATGGTAGACCTTATCTTAAGACCATCTGCTCGTTAAAATCATGTTTGCCAGTAACATAAGATGTGTTAAGATGCGCTTGACTGGCGATGACGATGATGGTGACGATGATGATGATGTAGGCACCTACTTAGCTACATAATCATTTCTCTGGCTAGGCCTAATTCCAATGCAACTATATTTTGGGCTTACTCCCAACGGCCACCACTGGTGCCCGTTATTTTTTGCACATTCCAAATAATATTTATTATCAGTGTTTTGTCAATGTAATCTAACTATTGCAAATGTACCTATAATTTAACTAACAGATTGATTGCTACAGATATAGGTACATACATATATCTGGTGAATTTCTAAATAATGTTAATTCAACAATTTGAAACTTGACTAGATTCAAATTGTTTTATTATTTTATTCGCTTTACTAATTAATATCATTTCATTCATTTTACTATTTATTTAACAATACTTATATTAAACAATAATCACACTAGCAGTTCTCGGAATTCAAGGAAAATAAGTAACTACGGACGTTAATAAACGGCTACGACTCGGAAGGGTGTCACTTTTTAATCCTACCTACTATTGCGGTCGACTTTGATTCATTTTTACCAAGGTAAAGAGAGACAAACAATAAATAATTTAACCAATATTGGGAGGGGCGGGGCTCGGTGGTATTGTTTTTGCAGTTTACTTTAGGTACTTACTATTGCATTCCATTTGTATCACATTCCATCGAGCTCGATTGGTCTGACTGTAACTGTCACCAGTGGCAGTTGATACAATAAATAATATTTATCCTAACGGGGGGGCCGTTAGTGGTGGCAATTTAGTGGTGGCCGTTGAGACAAATATTAGTTGGAATGTTCCAACGTCCGCCACTGGTGGCCGTTGGGACAAAAAATAATGCGCTGATCCAACGGCCACCACTGGTGCCCGTTTTAGTGGTGGCCGTTGGGAGTAAACCATATATTGAGAAGTATTTTGAGTTAAAAGTTGATGTCGTATTGGGTAAACCCGAATAAAAAAGTTTATAGCTGTAAGATTAAAAACTTTTTTTTTTGTTTTAACTTCTTTTTATTTTTGTCTCACGACTGCCTATGACTTTCAACAGGGCTTGTCAATGTAACATTTTGATCTATACTCTTTGGTTGCAGTTTTGATAGTTTGTAAACTTGAGAAATAAATAAAAATATAAACTACAAGAGACGCACCGAAAAAGAAATGAATTTTCAAATCAATAAATATATCTTTCCCATAAGGGTTATGGTGATAAATCCGATGTTACCAGCATCACAGTTAACTATCACCAAAATATTGAATGGAACAGTTTTCGGAAAAAATCAATTTATTGATTTGATATTATTAGTTTATTCGAATGAATCAGATCAAGCACGGTCGTTAGCACAAGAATACACTGCTTGCGCTTTCCCATGTTTAAATACAATCAGATTTACATCTGATATACCACGGTAAGAAGGCTTTTTTAGGCTCCCTAAGAAGGATTTTTTTATATTAAAAAATGTAAGTGAATTGGATCTTCAGATGAAGATCCTAGCTTTTTTCCTAACCATGTTGAGGTCGGCTTCGAGTATCACCGGATGCAGCTGAACACCATTATTTAACATGGAGCGACGGAAGTAATATTAAATTATAAAAAAACTACTTTTATTGATTTCAGTTTAACGGACGCTGACGTATTTTGCTTCATGACTAGTTTTGCTAATCCAAACTCTTTTGATTTTGACGACATGGATTCTAATGAACTATTCGATAATTTATACTTAATTATAAAAATTGCTATTAGTTTTGAAAACACTTTGTCAGCTAATAAAACTCAGGAGGAAAAATCGAAAAAGCAGGAGAAGCATCCTCATGAGAAGCATCCGCATGAGGAGAAATCAAAGAAGCATGAGAAGAATCCTCGGCGACCTATTATTGTTGCTGATGGTTTGCTGGCCATTGACATTCTGATGATTATAGCTAAGAAGTTGCCTCGTGAAAGGATGTTTTTCTCTACCCCTCTAAGATCAATTGCAAAAACTGTATTGAGTGACTTTCTGAAGGTAGTAAATTTCTTTTACTTTGTCTCCTGTTTCGGTTTTCCCATTTCATCATTATTATTTTGCATTTCGAGCAGGTTATAAAACTATGTATATATTCCTCATAAAACTGCCTAATCTTTTCATTTATCCTTTGGACCTGAAACAAGTTATAAAAGTTACTTGTCACACTTGTAGAAAGTATGCCAAAAGGTGCGAAATAGTTAACATTGCATCTCTGAAACAACGTCAATGCTTCTTTATACACGATTTGCTTTGAACAACACATCACATGCAAGAGGCTGTAAACATGTGGGTGTGTATTTATTTTCTTCCCATTCTTTTTCATAGAGATCTATGGATCTTTGGAATGGGTAACTATAGTATGTGCATACTTTCACAAATTGCCTGGTGACTGGGACTTGAAAAATGAAAATGGAATGGAAATGAAACTTTATAAACATAGTCCATACTTATTTGTTTATCATCCCTTTCGTCTTATCCTATATGTATAACCAGACTGCGGCAAAGCCGAAAGACATGACATGACATGTTAATTTTTCATAATCATTTGCGGTGGCGTTTAGCGTTGCGGTGGCCATTTCTATATTCAGCCTTTTTTTTTGGCAAAAATTAATCATTCTTAAGCCCGTAGTTCACATTAGGCCAAGGAGTTGGGCCAGCCTATTGGCCCAAAGTATAGAGGGCTACTTGGCGGTATTTTGGCAGCGATGTTCGGTTGGCGCCAACATTGGCGAGCAAACCGCTTTGTTGTTGGTTTTTTGTTCACACATCAAAGGATCTTGGCGCGCTTCGTCATGATTGACACCAATGTGTATACAGCGACATTGGGAATTCATTATCTTGGCCCAATACCTTGGCTAAATGTGTACTGCGGGCTTTAGAACATGAGTGACGGTGAAAAAAATGATCTATTTATTTCAATTTAAGGTAAAATGTTCCGATTTAAATAGTGTTTATGTTTGGGCTGCAAACGATGTCGTATTTCATACGGACTTAGAAAAACCTTACTTAAATGACGACATAATATTAGACCCGAAAGATGCATGTGATTGGGATTGTGTATCCCGTGAAATGTTGGAGAAACTTAACATGGAGCACAACCAGTTCAATGCAACTTGGATGAAGAAAGATTTTATCAAGAAGGTATCGATTTTTAATATTTTGTATCGATACTGTATAGCATGATCAACATAATCATGAGACCACTCATAAAAAAAATCTCTTCTGTCTGGGGTGCTTTTCTGTAGACATTGCTTCATACAAACATTTTCTACTGTATCTTGTGGGTGTGTTTGCAAACATTTAAACTCACAAACATAAACAGCCCGACCCGGAACAACTAAGTAGGCCTAACAAATATTTCTTCGGTGCGGGAATCGACTCCGCGAAAATCAGCGCAGCACCCAATCGGTCAGCCACTGCGCCAATCGAGCAATCGTGTTATTCCAGATAAGTTGGAAAGGTACAATATACCATCCCAAAAGCTAGTATTGGGTTCTAGGTGCTAGCTTGCAAGTTAGTCGACGGTTCAGTCACTGATGTTTCACTGCCAGTTGCTCTCAAATTCAACGTGCCATGTATCAGCAGTGTACTTTGGAACTCTTTATTCTTTGCAGCAAAAGCAATACTGCTAGTTTTAAAAAGTATCTTATCTATATTTCCAGATGGTTCAAACTTCATCAAATAACCCTTACGGCTGCATGTTCAAGTCTGCGGAAATGGCTAAAACTTTGCATGGCATTTGGAAGTCGCATTGCGTTGAAAATGCAAAAGAAACGAAAATCAGCGTGGGTATCATAAGTGACGGTTCCTTGGGAACTATACGAGGTGAGATGAAAATGTTATATTCTGTAGCTGTAGGTGTAGACTATAGGACATCCAGTACGAAGGGTTAATATATCGTCCAAGCTGGTGATATATAATGACAGCATTATAAAATCGAAAAAACTATACGGTTTTACAGTTTTGTTCCGTCACAAAACTATCCTGGTTACTTTAATGTGACCGACTGACTTAACCACAATATTTTATCACTGATGATAATTTATTCCTAGATACTTAGTGAGTAAATGTAAACACTTTTATTAGGTATATATTTTATTTATTAATACAACTCAACTTTATGTTGCAGGACTGCCCTATGTCTTACCTTTGATCATGAATGAAAATGCGTGGAGAGTTGACCAAATTTATGAAGACACTAGTCATTTGAGACACGAAATCAAGAGAATAAATGCTGCAGCACGTGCACATCACACAAAGGTGAACTATTTAAAATATTTGTCTCGATTGCTCTCGTCTTTGATTTGTTTTTGTTTTGTAATGGAAAGTTACTCTTCGATGGATAGCACTAAGAATCAATACCTGATCTTATCTATCTACTTATCAGTAGCGTCGCTATGGCCCAAGTTCTACCAAAAAAGTGGCTGGCGCAGAGTAGAATGTCTAGGAATGACCAACCATTGTTTGAAATTAACATCGCGTGTCTTGTTTCTTTTATGATTGGTCTCCGCACCACTCCACACTTTATTGAAAACTAGCTTTTGCCCGCGGCATCGCTCGCGTTAAATTCGGGGTAACACAGTTCCCCTTTCCTGATTTGCAGGTATCTGTTACCTGTAGTTTTTGCCCTTGCGCCTTATTTATTGTAATAGCAAAGCGATTTTTTCCCTTTTCTTTCCTCTTTTTCCCTCATTACCCACTTTAAAAAGAATCCTCTAGAGTCCCAACTACATCTGTACAAAAATTCATCAAAATCGGTTTAGCGATTAAGGCGTGAAGACGTAACAAACAAACTCACTTTCGCTTTTGTAATATTAGTAAGGATTACTACTGTGTTTTAGATCCCCGACTACAGATTGTAGTCTAAAACACAGTCGGGGGTCCGTAGGAATACAACACAACACAGCTAAAGGTGGAAGCCATCGAGTAGCAAGCAAAATTTCGTTTATATTATTTTCGTTGTCGCAAATCACATTTTAATCAACATACATATCTTTTAATTGTAAAAAATGTAAGAAAAAAATAATTTCATGGGGTATCCCTTGGCTGTATTCTACCAGACCCCCGACTGTTGTAGCATAACGTTGTTTAGTTGAAGAATTAGTGTGGAATGAATATGAACTTCGAAGTATTGCAGGATCTTTGAAACTAAAAATTTAAGGCGTTGTTTAGATTTTTAGTGTATTTTAACTTAAAAAAAAGAATTTATGTTGTTTCAGCTGGTTCCATATTGTAAGAAGTTTCAACAGGAAAATGTTATTGAACAGGCATTTATTGCGGCAACCGAGGGTAGTCAATCTGGCAGTTTATATTCTACTATTGATGGTTATCCAAGTACCGAAGCCGAAGAAACCGAAGAAGCCGAAGAAGCAGAAGAAACCGAAGAAGAATTGAGCTTTGACTAGTATAGTATATTATGTACAATTATTAAGTATTAGTTAACTTTTGTTTATTAGTTCGTTGTTAAATACTTATTTCTTTTTTTGAGTGGCTGCTTTGTTCATATTCATATCTTTATTTGCATTCCACAATGTGTGAAGATCTTACAATGGTCATAAAGTTGAGGTACTTACCTACTATGTATTACGGTCCCCGTTTTCGCTTCCTTATAGAATATTTGGTAAACATTACAATGTTTTAAAATTAACTTCTATGATTTTTATTATATTTGGAGATTGTTGAAGCGTTCACTGTGATATCTTGTTTTTTTTGTGGTGCCACTTTCTGTTTAATTAGCACTCAGATGGAACACGATCAGAGTCTGAGTATAGTATTATTTTATTCTAGTAGCAATTCGTTTCATGCAAGCGGATTAGTTCTAGGCCTGTACTGAGCAAAACTGCAGGCAAAAATAGTATTAATGTCCTTTACAAAAAACCTAAAATCGAAAAGAAATAAAGAAAGTATTCGTAATGAAGTCGTTCTCGGTTACATTGAGATTGTCACTTATTCACACTGCCACAAAGCAGCTAAGGGAAAAACAAATAAAAGCGCATTTACTAAGCGATTAATATTCGATGGACTACGGTCTGGGTTCCTGACCGCATCGTTTGTTTAACCTCTTCTGTCAATTTGATTTCCGACCTCGGGGGTATGTAATTTCCATTACGGAGGCCAGACACTTTGTTTATCTACGAGCCGTCCAATAAGCCTGGTGAGAATCTCTGTTTCATCTAAGTAAATCTTTATGTATTTTTATTTAGTTTCCCTATTTTGAGATGAGACATGTTTTTGACGTGTAAGGGTATTTTAAGGGTTGTCCTTTTGTATGTTACTTCTTGTTAAGATGAAAATGGTGTTATATAATTATGATTAGGCCTTTTTGTACAGTTATCTTCTAGATATAATGGCTAATATAAGTTATTGGTTTAAATTAAACTAATATATTCTAAAAGAATACACTAAAAGGACTGAAAAAATTACTTCACAAAAAGAAAAAGAAGTAAAGTTTTAAAAGAAAAAGATTTTTATTTCAGCTTTTTTTAGTTGTGTTATGATGGCCTCTCACAAATTTTGTCACTGTCGTCTATATCCATAAGAAGATTTTTTTAATATAATATAATATATAAATTAGGTACCCTAGCAATAGGTATAGATAAAAACTTATAAAACGTCAAGAGAAGTTGCAAGTTTCGTTTTCGTTCGTTTCCTATGGAGAAGAACCGGAAAAACACCGTGATTACTCTTTAAAAAAATCGTTGGTAAAAAAAAACAATGTAATTATTTAACAGCGTTACTACAATTTTGTATGGGACGAGAACGTAGATAATAAGTCGTTGTTTACTTAAAATCGTAAAATAAGATAAAAAGTTAACAAAAGACGTATTTCTTAAAACATAAATCCTGATTCTTATTTGCTTGTAGTAGTAGTCGCGAGCTATTCAAAGAGGGGTGGCTATTCCCAGCGCGGCGGGAATTCGAATCAAACTCGTCTCATTAGCCAGTAAAGGAAAACTTGGATTAGTTGACCAACTTCCAGAAGTAGATTGCGCGGTGCGTTCGGCACGCGGACAGACTGTGTGCTGCAACTTTCCCCCTTAAAATTATAATTAAAGAACCTCAAGATTAAGATTAGGCTAGAACTACGACTAATATAAATGAGTCGTATTGGTGTTACGTTTTTCTTGAAAACAAAGGAAGCCTACTTAGATAAATCCATCTAACCTATGCACTAGGCGGGTTTTATTGTTATACTTTGTCTAATTTGTTGCAAATAGTGGCCAAAGTAGTAGAAATAACGTCAGTTAAAACCATAAAAAGGATATTTACTGCAGCATTTATCTAGCAGGGGCGGCCACCACCTCCAAGAGTCTATCTAGTGCTTTCGCGGGCAATGATTCGAAAACAGCAATTTAGATCAAAATATTTGTCTGCTTTCGTGTAACGGTTACCATCGCGATTAATGCTTTAACGATAAAAATTGCAAATAATCTAGTTCGAAACTTTCCTAAACTCTAAAATATTTTTTAATGTGAATCAATGTTACCAATTTATTATGTAGGCTAGTTTTTTTTGTCACAAAATAAATGTAGCTAGTAAATACTTTCTGCCGGATAACCTTACTTACTGCTTCAGTCAAGTTATCTTTAAAATCAAAAGTAAGCATAATAAATATCAAAAACTTTGTTGGTTGTTTCGTTCACCCTTTCGAATCGTTGAAGGACTTTAACTGGCATTTAGAGACGAGACTTACGCCCATATTTGTATTCATAAACGATATTAAACTAAGCATAGGTCAAGTAACTAGTGGATATTGGTGTCGATTCTGTGGTCACAAACTAAACTAAAATAATTCTAAAAATCACTGAAATTTAGTTTATTTCTATCGTTTAGACGACGTTTCCTATTCTGAAATTGTTTAAAGTGATACAACTTAATTACTTATAATACAGTTTGACAAGAAAATGATAGTTTAGTAACACAAGTTAGAAAAAATCGCAATCTCACTATAGTGAAATTGACGTTTTCACCAAAAATAGTCGTTGTCAAGCTAAATCGGACTATATTTAACTGCGACTAAAATGGTGTGGAAAAAATTTGATGTGATTAAGTATGTAATCCTTACTAATATTATAAAAGCGAAAGTGAGTTTGTTTGTTTGTTACCTCTTCACGCTTTAATGGCTAAACCGATTTTGATGAATTTTGGTACAGTGATAGTTGGGAACCAGGAGACGGACATTGGCTAATTTAAAAAAAAATGAAGGAGAAAAGGGAGAAATTAGCATTGCTGTTACAATTAATAAGGCGCAAGGGCAAAAACTACATGTAGCAGGTACCTGTAAATTAGGAAAGGGGAACTGTGTTACCCCGAATCAAACGCGAGCGAAGCTGGGGGCAAAAGCTAGTTTAATCGGGTGGTTTATCTGAATCAGCACTATTGACACTACTTAGGCAGTAGTAAGGCAGTGATAAGTGTAATAGTACAAGCAAAATTGAAGTTGTTTTGACAGCATTGGCAAACAAAATAAGGCTCGTTTCACAAAGACGCTCAAAGGCTATTTGTGTGTGACGGACGCTATTCGAATCTTAAACACTTGCAAAGATCTTTGCTTAGAAGATTAGGAGACGTGTGATTAAGCCAATGGTTGACAGAGTTTGCCTAAGGAATAAAAAAATGAAGATGTGCTTAGCTGATGAGGCTCTTTCTTACCGAAAGGTGAAAGAAGAGGCGTGGCCCCACAATTTTTCTGCCATGACAGCGGTGTCGCGTCTCTTTCGGAGACATTCGTTATCTGTCCCAGCCTGCTTCTAGGATTTATTGACTTTTTTCCCTGCTTTAATTTCTAGAGATTCGGTCGAATGGCCCACGCCGGCACCGGAACATTAACGTCACCCTCGGGAAATATCTTTTGTTGTGTAGGTACTATTTTTTAAACGTCTTTAATGCTTTTAAGCTTTGTCTTTGCGGTTCTTTGTAATCAAATTAAACTGTACAAGGTAATTCTTTTTTCTTGTTAGTCACAACACTTTAGCATATTTAGACACGAACAGAGAGAGAGACAGTTAATCATTCCTGGTCTAGATAGAAAATGTTCATATATATAGTCAGCATTTACCAAGGGATATTATTAGCCAATAGATGCTTTGTTCCAGACTTTGAATCATTAAAATTAATAAAAGGCAATCAATACGTATAAAACTATATACTTAAAGCGAATTATTCATAAAGGTTTAATGGTATGATAACGTTCTAATCCTATAACATAAAGTGGGTTCCAGAGCCTGGGCGGCGGGTCGAAAAATTTGTTTAAAAATTCAATACCGTCTATAAGAAACTCTGTTCTGAAAACGCAACGGCCTGCGAACATTCCCATTTTCCTTTAATAACATGGGAGAAATTGCTCGATTAGTGTGGAAGGGACTACCTCTACCGGTACTTTCGATTGCGATACGTAGACCGAGACGAAGCTTTCGATAAATCGATAAGGGAAAGGAATTATCATCAATTTAATCATGTTGGAACTTATGAACCTTTTTTAAATCCACTTAATAGTGAAGAATGAAATTAATGTATTTTTAGGGTTATTTACCTCAAAAGGTAAAAACGGAACCCTTATTGGATCACTTTGTTATCCGTATGTGTCTTTGTGTCAAGACCATTAAATTTATATCAGAAACGCGTGGAGATATCGAATTAAAATTAAAACCATATTTTTAAGTCTGTCTCTTTGTACTTTGAAAAAATCATCCATCTAACTCCCGGTTCCAATTTACAAAAACCGGCCAAGAGCGTGTCGAGCCACGCTCAGTGTAGGGTTCCGTAGTTTCCCGTCCGTCACAATAAGTGTTCACAGTTATGAGGCCAACCGAACAATTCGGTAATACCCGATCCAATGTAATAAGTACCTACAGCGCCATCTCTCGAGGAACTGGGTTACTAATTAATACAAAGATGTGCAATTTCGGTGGTAATTTTGGATTGCGACAACCGATTTCAATAAGTATTTTTTTGTTTGAAAAAAGATACGTTCAGGATAATAAAATATGTAAACAAAGTTACAAAAAAAGCTTGCATATACGATTATACTACAAACTTAGTCCAGAAATTATTTTGTACAACTTTTTGTCTTTTTTGTACAAAAACTGTTGTGTCAATCAAGTTCAAAATAATTTTCATAGAAAGTCCTTATAAAGTTCTACTTTTCAGATTTTTTTCATATTTTTTAGACTTATGGTTCAAAAGTTAGAGGGGGGGGGGACACATTGTTTTTTACTTTTGGAGCGATTATTTCCGAAATTATTGACATTATCAAAAAATGATCTTAGTAAACCCCTATTCATTTTTAAATACCTTTCCAACAATATATCACACGTTAGGGTTGAAATTAAAAAAAAAATTACTTCCCACTTTACATATAGGGTGGCTACCCTAATAAAACATTTTTTTCAAATTTTTATTTTACCACTTTGTCGGCGTGATTGATATACATATTGGTACCAAATTTCAGCTTTCTAGCGCTAACGGTCACAGTGATTAAGCGAGGACGGACGGACGGACGGACGGACGGACGGACGGACGGACGGACGGACGGACGGACGGACATGGCGAAACTATAAGGGTTCCTAGTTGACTACGGAACCCTAAAAAACGATTAGCTTTGCTTACGAATAGTATTATTTTCTACGAGACGTATGTCAAAATACTACTATCCGTAAGCAAAAGGGTTCGTCTTAGAAAAAAAAAGCAATCCTTACTAATATTATAAAAGCGAAAGTGAGTTTGTTTGTTTGTTACCTCTTCACGCTTTAACGGCTGAACCGATTTTGATGAATTTTGGTACAGAGATAGTTGGGAACCAGGAGACGGACATAGGCTATTTTTTATTTAAAAAAAGTGGGATATGAGGGAGAACGAGGGAAGAAAAGGGAAAACTTAGCGTTGCTATTACAAAACGATCAGGCGCAAGAGCAAAAACTGCAGGTCTGCTTGGTGTGTTATACCGAATTTAACGCGAGCGAAGCCGCGAGCGAAACCTAGTAAATACATATATCAGCGAGACTGACCGCCGCGCCGCTGCCGCTGTTTGATTCTATGATTTTCTTCAAGGTAGGTAATGAATTGGAGTTTATTCAGCAGATACATAAAAGATTCGGTCTTTTAAAATAAAATGTACTTCAAACATACACTCTCTCCTTTGCTTGTGGGGTTAGGAAACTACTAAGAAAATGTGACCTTTATACAAACTTTTATTTAACTTGCAGTGTTTATTTGGGTCAAATCAATCAATCAATGCAGGTTATGAAAATAGTTATTCGCAACCGATTGAGTTGAAATTTTTCATGCACGTTTCGTTTAGATAAAACATGATTAGTTAAGTGACGATATTCTAAATTTAATATAGTGGTCTCTCAAAATTGGCAGACTTGTTATTTATTTTATGAATTAAAAATAATTTGCAAAGTAAATACGAAAAAAGAAAGATAACAAGCACAAGCTTTCGAATACGTGTTTCAAAGACTTGCTTTTTATATAAAATACTAGCTATGCCCTGCGGTTTCACCTGCTGCTCGCCTCTTTTTCTGTAGAGGGCTATCCTTATCGCTTAGGGGTATGAAAAATAGATTACGAGCGATTGTCAGACCTACCGAATCTTAATATATATAAATCACGTGTCACGTTGTTTGTCCGCGATGGACTCCTAAACTACTTAACCGATTTTAAATTAAATTAGCACACCGCGTGCAGTTGGATCCAACTTGAAAGATAAGGTAGGTAGAAAGGTAGAAAACTGCATTGCAATGCATGCCGGGGCACAGCTAGTAAACATATAAAATTACATAAAAATCGGTCAAGCCGTTTCGGAGGAGTGTAAAACTGTGACACGAGAGTATGCTAGACTAGCATGAGTAGCGGTAAAGACGCGACCATGGACAATTACGACCTCATCTTTTAGTGCAGTGATTTTCATATATAAGAAAATTAAACGCAACTGTTTTTATTTATATCTGTTTCATATAATTGGTTTCTTGAAAACGAAGAGTAAAAACTAAGTCGATTGTGAGTGGCAAAATAGTTGAGAACTTAGAGAAAGAAAAAAGCGCTACAGACTAGGTATTACTTATTTTATCGAAGAAAAGAAAGTTGATTTAAAAAAAATCTTAGAATTCGAAGACGCCGCGTACTAAAGCAAAATCCTATCTTAAGAAAAAAGTGGGGGAGTTGGCCGGATTAAAAGCATTCAATTTAACACGTTCCCTGTGCAGCTATGATGAGAGAGACTACCCCATAAGTGTAAACGCAAATTGTAGATAATATATTGCGTTAGGTATAAAAATGATATAATAAAGCATTTTTTTTATATTTTATATACCCCCTTTCATTAAAAAAATATTTTTTTCAAATGTCCCACCCGTGGGTCATACACGTATGATCTCGTAACTTCATGCCCCACCCATGGGTCATACACGTATGATCTCGTAACTTCATGCCCCATCTGTGGGTCTTACACGTATGACCTCTTGCATGTTCTTCTTTATAAACATTTCACGGTATAATCTGTGGTAAAATCTGTGTATAAAATTGCTGGAGACCTGATGTCGATTTGTGTGATTAACTCAATATTGATTTACAAAGATCTGAACCCAAATAGTAAAATGGATGTGCTAAAAGGCCACGAAATAATCATTAAACGATTACTGAACCTCCAAACTCCTACTCCTTCAGCAGATCTACCTACACCGCGTTCTTCTAGGTCCAGTGTATCAATTGAGCAGCCTGGAACTTCTGGACTTAGCCATTTCCTAACAAAAATACCCAGACGTGACCCAAAACGAATGATCAGAAAACGTTGCTCTGGTTGCTACAAAATTTTAATTGAAGAAGGCCGTACACCAGCAGAAGCAGCTAAAAAAACTAAGAAAACAGATATGAAAGAAAGAAAGAAAGAAAGAAAAAACATTTATTAGTCGCAAATTACGACGAGCAACAAAATAACAAAGAAAAATAAACATTCAACATGCAAAGTTTTACACAAACATTTACAAATACATATAGGTATGGGACAAAATAAAAATAGCTTGCACGTCGTGACTGCGACAGATCGGTCACCACTCAGCATGATGCTGTGCCATGGGAGCCCACAGCACTGCGCTTGTTTTCAGTGGTCAACCCGTGAGTAAAACGTACGGAAGTCAAAACAGCATACATAAATGTTTTAAATACTTAAATTAATAAAAAAATAATAGAAATAAATGGAGTGTCTAGTGTGCCAAAAAGCTTTTTGTCTTAATTGTTTCAATAGTTCCCATTAAAAATATAATAAAATAAGTCTTTTTTTATTCAAAACATCCCAAAATTACCTCATTTTCGATAATCAAATACTGGCAGCCCCATTAAAAAAGTCCTCCGGTTTTCGCGTAGTATTTTTTTTTAGTTCATTGTTCACACGTGTGAACCGATAAAAGTGGCTGAACTCATACGTGTTTGAAGTTATGAGCCTTTCAATTGGCGAACAACTCATGCCCACCCGTGGGTCATGCACGTACGATGAGCAACTCGGTATGACCCACCGGTGGGGCAAGCACAGGGAACGTGTTAAATATCCCAGACCTTTGTCCAGTGAGTTTCCGTAGGCAACCGGCCGTGAAATTTCATTTAATCGCCGGAGAGAAGTGCGTCTCGGCTAATGCAGATTGCGAGGCTCGCCCTCAGGGGCCGGTTAATTTATAGCCCAACAAATTTTTATTCTTTCTTGAACTGCTCAATCGTCCATTTTTTTCTTAAGTTAATCAACCGGATTCCTTAGATTAGTCGTTTTATCAAAGCTGTTAAAGGGTAAAGTGGAATTACTTTTCTTAAACCGTTAAGTATTGCCGTTATCCATATTATTATAATCTCTGAATTTAAGTGGCTGTAGAGATGATTTCGTTTATTACAGGAGTTTTTTTTATCTGTCTTTTTTCGTTTGTAATTCCAAGCAATTCATTCGGTAATTTTTTAAGCTATAAGTATGTTATAGAGCTCATTATTGTTAGATCTTTCAAATATAGTGTTGATTTGCGCATGATGTGAATTTTAAAATGATCCGCTTGAAGCATACTCCGCGAGTGAAGCAAGTTCTATCCGGCTAGCCAGCTCAGTGGAATGGATGCGCTAAGAATTACTTTAACATTATTAACCTAACTAAAAAGGATGCGTTCGTGATTCAGCAAAGCGTTTTCTATTTTAGTGTTAACCAGTTTTTCCCGTTTCTTATAGTATGGTAATACGAAACAAACGGTTATCAGTACTTTCAAATACTGATTGTTTTTTTTTTCAGTAATTTTAAAATGCATGTATCTGCTCGTTAGTCAAGGTGTGAGCTGATGAGCCCCTTCTGTATTTGTATTGTCAAGGTTAGGTCAAGTTCAGCGACAATATGGTGGCCCGTAAAACAAATAGCAGCGTTGTGTTGATCGACTTTAACACCCATGTACAAGTTGTGTTGCTTGCGCTTTCGACATGACTTGTTACTTACTGACTGAATTGTGTTTAAATATTTTTATTTGTTCAACTTTTTTTTATAATATTTTTAACATACACAAAAGGACAGGTACTAGTATGTAAGTTGTATTCGGTAAACGTAAAGTCAAATAAAATCTAGACAATTAATAAAAAAAACGTGAACATAAATCTATATCCTTGGTTAACAAAGAGCTTCACAATAAAAAACACGAGTTTGCGAAGCGTCCCCGCGGACTTGGTGACCTTTTCTTGTTGACATCTTTATCGAACGATTTTCAAGATGTGAAGGCGTGGAAAAGTTAAATAAATCCAAAGCGAACATTAGATAAGGGAATGGCTTTTGTAATGTCTTCGGGACGCCGTAAATGCAACCGATGTGCCATAGATATCTGTCGGGAACATATGCTCGAAATTCAAACATTGTTTCGTAAGTTGAACCCGACGAATTATATTATATTAAATTTGAACAACGATTATTTTTTGTTTTTGGAATTGTATATGACTTAGTTCCTATGTTTTAAAAATAATATTATGACTTCTTAATTTGAAGAACCATCGGATACGACGCAGTACAAGTGGTTATATTTTATTTAAGAGCGCTTTTACGATTATAACATGTATCTTAGCAGAAAATATTTCTGCTGCCATGAAAAAAGTTAATTTTTAGTTAGGTTAATTACTTTACAATATGTATTTTATTGAAATAAAATTACTGAAAAATATCAGTCCCAGTAACAAAAATATGTGATAATGTCATTCACAAACCTGACCGCATAATTTTTTTAACAATTTAACATCGGATGTTTTTATTTGCAAATATTTTAACGTGGTGTGTTCATCGTGCGTGTCGTCATCGGATGACTGCAGTGGACTCTGGAGCACAATGATGGAGCTATAAAACAACAGTACCGGACATGCATCGCAGATAAATCAGACCATTTGTATCTACACGCGTGACAAGAGGCGAGCCTCGGCGATTCGATGTTTTCATTGTGTCCATGCGAGCTAGTATTTTATTGTAAACACGTAGTTTTGTTTGTAGGTAATATATGTGTATTGAACTAGGCGAGGATTGTGATTTGATTGTGCCGGTTTTATAGATAAAACAGTTTAGTTAGCGCTATGCAAATCCGAACGAGCGAGCCGTTAATCCTTTTAAAATTTTTGTGCACGTTTGTGCCTATTTTACAGGTTTAAATAAATGCTGAATATGAAAATACCTGTGAATACTAGGCTGACTAAGGGCCTGCCGGGGTTGCGGGTTGTTCGAAGGAGGTAGCACGGCCCCGGAACACAAAGGGCAAAAGAAGGAACATGGATGGGTTTAAGTCAGTAAAAGTCCGACACTCGCCCCTGTTTCGCCGAGAGTTAGGAGGTTATTTAATAATTGCCCGTCCCTTAAAAAAATTGTTCTGTCGATTGCTGTAAGTGCAACGCCAAAGGTGTCGAGAAACCTGCCTAAACGATTTAGAATAAAGTATCTTTGTTCAAATGACGTTGGTTGACGAAGACAAATGTTTGATAGTTTATATAAATAAAGTTTTCAATTTCAACGAAGAAAATTCACTTAAGTAAGAAGTTAGATAATAATTTGACATGTATTAAATAAAAAAGTTTGACGTAAATAAATTACAGAGATTGAAAAATAACTCTCTCAAATACTTACCTTTAAGATTACAAATAATATTTTAAACCAAACATTATATTTCTTAATTTAAAAATTCGAATTTTAAACGACTAAAAGCAAAATTGCTCTCAATTTTCTAATTCAAAAAACTATCGTCATTACTGCGTTGCATACAAAATAGTCATTTGAATGGCCGCGTGAAAATTCAGTGAAAATAGCCGGGAAATGGTTACGTACTGACTGATTGATGAACGAGTAGATAATGACTTTTATAGTCAGAAGCATTTTTCCAATAAAAAATCTCTGGTCCGAATAACACGGACCAGTGTAAACTTGTAATTTTGTATACTTTATGTAGATAGATACTAAAGTGTAAATATGGTGACCATACTGTTTTCGTAAAAACCATCGTGCAGGCGACATTTGATAAAGAGTTCTGACAGTTAGTTTTGATAACGCCATAGAATTAATAATGGGATTTATTACTATGATGGATAGTTGTAATGTTTTTTATAGAAAAAGAAGATATTTTTGTTATCTATAACCTTGAATGAAATAACAGAACATAAATTACGATTCTATTTTATTGAATGTTCGTTGAATTTGTACCTAAACAGAATTAGGACTATCAGAATCATTTATCGTTTTTACCAAACTTCGGTTCGAATAGGTTTTTTATAAGATAAATATTTTAGAATTGTAATAAAGTATAGAGAATGAGTTTTTGCCGTCTAAAACGATAAAAATAAATTTAATTGCATAATGTATTTTTTTTCTATAAAAATCATCGACTTTCCATCTTATCTCAGAACATCACTAAAAATGTCTTGTCATCTGAAGTCACGAAATGTCATCCGGACGATGCTACGAAAGCGAAAATAGTGATAGTCATTTGAATTTATTATTTTATATGCCGCTGTAAGCTGATCTAGAACATCACTACATTTCGGTTAAGTAGCACGAGTACGAACACGGTAGTAGCTACCTTCTACCGTGTTTGTACTTAAGTGGTTTTCAGGGTCAAAATCTGTTTTGAAAAGACGTCGCCTATCCATGGCTCTGTGTTAGGCATAATTTGGATTGCTATCGACACGCTAAGAAGAAGATTATCGTCACCAGCCACCAATTAGCTTTCATTTGACTGTGCCTTCACGTCCCATGCAAGTGAGGAAAGCGGGAGTGTCAGACTTGTACTGACTAAAAGCCATCCATGCTCCTTCTGTTGCCCTATGTGTTCCGCGGCCGCGGTATTGTTTCGAGAACACGCAGTCCCGGCAGGTAAGCCCTAACGGGCCCCTCTGCTTTGCTGACATCGCGCATCGCTTTGGAACATGAACGCGTCGTCGACGCGGCTTGTCGTCACTAGACGGATGGACGCGGGACGGTACGGTTCCCGTTACTTTCCGTCCACAGGCCCACGCCTACGGTGGCCTGGATTCATCTCGTGGCTCCTGATGCCCGGAGCGCCTCAGGTCCACACGTCGTAACATCAACATTTTCCCCTCAGTAAGCTCCTTGTAAGCTCGGTCATAGTTTGACTACACTTAGGTTTAACTGCCCCACTTCATTTCAGTTCCATAGCCTAATTTCGAATAGCGAATACCATAATGCGTCTTCGTATTTTGACATCGTCTAAAAATATACACACATCATTGTTCCATAGACAATTATAGTTAGATACTCTTATAAAGAAGAACCAGTTTTTTATCCTAAAATAATCTGAACTATGTAGCAAGTTTTGTAAAACATTTTCATAAAAAGTAAGTAAAAACTTGTGGTTGCAAGATGTCACATGAACACCGGCGGCAGATTTCCACATCAGATACGCGCTACAGTCGCTAGTCGTAGATATCTCGTATGCATTTCATTCGTCGCTGGTTCGAGATTATGTTCCTGGCTTTGCGGTAACAACGTGTTTCAGAATATTTCGCGTTGAGTTTAGAACAAGCTTCATAAAAAGTTTTTATACAGCGCTCATTTAAGTTGACACATACACACATAGTTTATTATTACATTTACATGCTAAAAGTATGCGGCGTTATCAATTTACATACATTGTAGAACGACTGGAAATAAGTGCTACTGTCACTTAATATTTATTTTTTAATTCTTTCTCAGGGTTCCGTACTTTTCCGTCTGAATATAAAATAAACTATTATTACCAAATATACTGGGTCGATTAGGTTGACATTACACATATCGATGTCTGTGACTCAAACGCAGAGATGTGACGGTAATAGACGAAATTGTAACTAGATGGAAAATTAAAAATGCTTACTGCACCGTATGACATGTTCAATGAAATGTGTCCCCACAACAAACAAGCCCTAGTCTAAGCCGAGACATAAAAAATAAACCATGGTATTCAAGAAAATAGAGAAATATTACCATTCCCCCATATCTCCGGAACTATTAAAACTAAATCTTTAAAAAAAATACAGATTTTGGTTTTCTACTTGTAGATTACGGGAAAAGCTACCATAACGTCTTACGGAACCCTCTTTTCTTAAACTGAGCGACTTATTTTATCTTCACTATACTTGGTGTTTTGCTCTTTATTGGATAGGTGACATTGGTAAATATAGGTGTATTTATTTATTTAAGAGTAAGACAGGTCTTGTAGTGAGTAAAGTCTTATTTAAATAACTTCTATAACAAAAGCAAATCAATAAAAGAATAGTGCTTTCAGACTCATTTTCTTTAATCAAGAAATGTACCCATAGCTTTGCGTAGATAGTACGTTAACATTTAAATGGCGCCCTTATACCTGGATAAATAAACGTATGTGCAGGTAAGTTTGGAAGTGTCCAGTGAAATAGGGTCTCTCAAACTCAATGAAGCTGGCTTTCTCAACGGCGTTTATAGAAAGGCTTCAAAGTAGAGGGCTAGGAGAGGGGTCCAGTTATATCGGTAGCTCTACGATGGACCGGTAGCAATTCGTCTCGTCAGTCTACCTACAGCTTATCGGCCAGTCCACACTCGCCGGCACATGCTAACTGAAACTGATTTACGACGTCGATGACAGTTTATTCAACAATGTGGATTCGTGGATATTGTTTATTAATTGCTACCAGGCTTACATGATGAGCCACGTTGTTGTGAACTTGTGGTCGTTCGCATGGACTCTAGTGCGGTTTAGCGATCATGAAATTGCGGCTAATATGAAACGGGTTTTGTATTAGAGATGATTCTCAATTAAAATTAGAAAATAAACCTTGCTCAGCATGTTTTTTTTTGCTTTAAAAGGACGATGAAGGAAATAAAGTTTCGAAAATTAAGAAAAGGGGTGACAACCGCCTATCGCCCCATCGGCGACACCGTTATGGCAATAGGGTAACATTTGGGGATCGCGATTGGAAAAGTAGCAAGTTACAAACGCAATAAAGATCACACTTGCTTGGGTTGGATTCGGATTCAAGTTTTATTGTTGTGTTTTGTTGATCTTGTACTAAAATTTGTTGAAAAAAATATAATATGTAAAGAAATGTCGGAAGTTCTCGGTTTACAAGCCTATATTGTATGTTGCACGATGCTTGAATGCGATGCTACTTGCGATACGATTTGCTTCTAGCAAAGAGGCTTAACGTCACTTGTGTCCTTCAAACGAGTACTGATAAGATGCGATGGCAAGTCCCATTTCTTTCATAAATTTTCACTGTCCCACTGTCACAACAAGGGTGTAACCCTTAGTTTTATCCATTTTAAAGCAAGTTTATTTTCTTCATTTTCCTACCCTTGTGCCATTCTATTTGAGGTCGGTGCACGTTTTCTTCTTTCATTCTCCCCTGTCAGACGTATCATTTACTCTTTTCTCCTTTATATCATTCCTTATACAATCCATCCATCTTTTCTTTGGCCTACCTTTCCTTCTCCATCCACAAACAATCAGACCCATCACTCATTTTAAAGCGAGTTGAGCTTTGTCCATAAAAACATGGAACTTTGTCGATGTGAAATAGTTCTCGTTATCGCCGCCATATAGTGTCTAGTGTCCATTTTCATTAGCGATGAGCCGCCGGATAAAGCGGATTATAATGTATAGATTAAAATCATTATTTATGCCTTGTAACACTGTTTTTAAATTTTCTACCTATACACGTTTATATTCAATAAAATGTTTTTCACTAAACAATGGACTGTGAAACACGGATTCTTACGAAAAACGCAACGCTTTTGGAAAATTCGTAGAATTTTGTAGTTGATTAATTCTCTTAACGATTTTATAAAATCAAAAAATTACTCGTAGCATACAATTTTCAATTTCAGTAATTGTTATAATTGCTATGATTGAAATGAATTCATAAACGCATTCATTTGTCAGTAGTTAATTGAATTTATATTGTGTTTCAGAAACACACGGTCATTATTCGAATGCCATTGCCACTGACATACCACTTGGTCACACCCCACGCATTCAAGCAACACGCGTCTTGCTATAACAACGGCGGGAATACAAATGAAAGAAGTTGTGTAGAGTTAACTAGTCATGGTGACTTGTGGAGACTGGAGCGAGATACGGAATCAGTAGACACACGCTGCTGTTGTTTGACGCGTGTCGTATTTTTCGAAGTCATGAAAGGGACCTGCAGCCTGTAGCCATTTACTATTCGCGACATGTATGAATAAAAAATCTCTTGCTTCAGTACTGGCGATCGGAAGCTGATAGAATACCAAAAAGTGTCTATTTAGTGTTTTTGTAGCAAAATAATTCGTGCCAGTGTGTAGAATTTGGTTCTGTGCTGCTAAGTTCTGTATTTGTTTCGGCATTTGTTTTGACAAAAACGAGCAATTTCAGATTACAATATCAACAAAGACATAGTTCGAAAATGTAAACGCTGTTAACCATGGTTTCTTACTTAAGTATATGGCTTATTTGAAGGTTGGTTTAAAAAGCGGGTTACTTTCTTATTAATGAAAAGGTAATCCTTACCTAGGCACCGTTTTGAAGTTTCTTGTTAAAGTTTTAAAGAGAACGTAAAGCAAAGAGATATTATTATGTATGCGGACACACCTTTTTGCTATTTTGTGGGTCAATAGAAAAGTACTGCAGTTAGATAAGAGCAGGCCAGAACCTTAAACTATTTTACGATTACCCTTCTAAAGGTTCTTGTGATCCTTTCTGGCATAATATGGCTATTTAAGTTTTTAATCATAAAACATGTTTAGAGTTGCCGTTCAAAAGAGGCTGGATCACAAGCTGTATCAAAGTAGATTCTGTAAGAAATAATTTATTTTCTTTTTAATTCCTTATTCAAAACCAATGCTTTTTAAAAGCACTTTGATAGATGAGGTCGCAAGTTGTCTACGTTAATATTGTAAAAAAGTTTTTGTATAGCAAAAATCCTGGTCGAGAGTTTGTTCAGGGCAATTTAAAAAGAAACTCTTTCATAACTAAACTAAATGGGTTATTGAAAAGCTTCTTTGTGCAAAGGTTTTTAGTGTAACATTATAAGTTTCTGCGTTCCGTAGAAATTAGCAATTTCTATGGGCAAATGGCTGCGTAAAAACACACTTACTTTATAAAACATTTTCTACCTGAACATTTTCGTATTCACGACTGGCGAAAGGGGCAACGCACAAACAGATGTACCAAAAAGTCGTTCGATTAGATGGGTGTGAAATGAGCCGTTGAAATTGCATCAAGGGCTGTGGAAAGGTGTTACTTTGTTACTATAAGTAGTTTCCATGTTATATTTTTCGTATATCGGGTAACATCTGTAACATTAGATGTAGTAAGTATTCGAATGGGAATTAGTAAACTAAAGAGTATTTTATTGAGACAAATCTATTTGCTCTCATAAATACAGGGGCACTTTAAAGATGGAATGATTGCCTACTTACAATAAATCTTGAGACGACTGTGACACTTATTACACCCTCAAGTAATAACCTAAGCCTTGGAATCGTGTAAAAGAAATGAGATTATTTTATCTCGTATGATATCTTATAAATAATAAGATGATGACTTATCTAATAAATATCCATCTGTTTAGGCAGATGAATATTTATTAGATTTTCCTATAACTATGTTGGGGTCGGTGTCCAGTCTAACCGGGTTCAGCTGAATACCAGTATTTTAAGGATATTTCAGTATTAATATCCGATTTCATGATTAATTAATTTGTGAAAAGCTTAAATGAGCCACTATCTGTACAAATATGTGTCAATATGGTATGGTTGCGCTTCGTAATAAAAAAATATCGAAAATGTTTCGTTACCCTATATTTTGCAACGTACATACAGTGGCTTTTAAACGTTAGTAATTTTTTGTCACTTGTTTAGTCGCAAGGTCATCTAAAATCACACTTGGTTGTTTTGTTATATAGAAGTAGTAATAACTATGACAAGGGATATCTTGATTGATTTCTTTTTGGGGCACCGTACCCCAAAAACATAGAAAAAATAGAACCCTTATATCACTCACATAGATCAGTTTGTTGTCTGTCAAGACCCTTAATCTCGGGAAGGTGTGGAGGTGTCGAGTTGAAATTAAAACTATATACTCAAGTCTGTGCTTCCTTAGAACTGTGAAAAAATGTAGACCACTCAAAAGATATGGCAGTGTTATGTTGGAAATTGTACGATATCCTCGGTGGCCGCGTCCGACTCGTACTTAGCCGGTTTTTTTTAATGTACTAACTTTTTAGTATTGGCTACTGAAAAGTTAATACATACATTTCAGCCGCATTTTTTTTTAATGTTTCATTTCTGCAGATAGATAGTTAGATATATTTGATAAAAATCTTAAAAGGTGGTGACTTTAGTGTTAAATAACTATAAGACAACTGCTATAATAAGCGCCGTATGTCAGAAAAAAGTACCGAAGCCACCACTTGCTCCTTAAGACGTACCTATAGATTTGTTCTTGTACTCTGCTTTTTTTAACTCGTCAAAAAGTAGCATTTCAGTTCAACCATATTAACTGCCAGTTCTATTTTACACAATAAAAAGGTACATACATCTGAAACTACAATTTTAATTGATGGTAAGAAAAATCTAAGACAAATTGAAATTCTATAACGTCACTTAATTGTGTCGCTACTTAATCTTATATTCTTCTAAAGTAATATATTGTATAGTATACTCGTGGCTGTATATTCTAGGCCAGTTGAGCGACTAATGCTCGAGGTTTATAGACTTAAGTAGTGCTATCTTCAGATACTATACGGCTTCATTCATTTGTAATGCCCGTTTCTTTAACCTCTTTTATACAACTTACCATTCGAAGATATCAATTACTTAGCAGTGTGAGTATTTATGCGAAAAGATTGCAAAGATGAAGAAGGCATAATTTCTAACTTTATAACTCGTGCAATGTTTTATTTATAATGATTTTTGATTAACATAATTTGTAAATAACCACAGTCATCGAAAGGCTGTGAGTGAACCTGGTTATATTTAAAACTGCAAAATAAAGGGCAAAAGAAAGAATATGGCTGGGTTTTAGTCACCAAAAGTCTGAAAAGAAGTCCCCCCCCTGCTCCGCCCAGAGTGGGGAGGAATGTTTGATGATTTTTCAAAAACAAAAAAAAGCTGTTTAAGATAACATTTAAATTAAATTAGTTTAAAAGCTATTATTAAATATTAAGGTATTATATAATTCGAACTGATATTCAGAAAGGATTGTCGTTTTAAACGTATACTTATTAGAAACGATTTGACTGATAATTAAAAAAAACAATCTTTCCAATATTATTTATTACCCGCTACACAGATTCTTAGTGTCGTAGCGTGATGTTTTATAGTCTATTAATTTCGCGAAAGATTGCTTATGCAAAATTTCAAGTCAATTGGTCCGAGGAATCGTGTTTTCCCATAGAAACTTTGCCGCACTGTTTTACCCCCTTAGGGGTTGAATTTTCAAAATCCCGTCTTAGTGAGCACTTAAGTTCAAAACGCACCCATATAAATTTTGAGATTCATAGCACTTATAGGTTTGGAATTTGGTGAAGAGTGAGTCAGTGATTTTCTCTTTGACATATGCAGTGTGGAAAAATAAGTCGGTCCCTGGAGAAAGAACATTTAAGGAAAAGGAGACATTTAAAAAAAAAAAACGGCATTTCTAAGATTTTTATTTATTAAAAAAAAAATGGAATTCCTCCTTTTTTCTCTCCTAAGATTTTTTATTTCTTTTTAAAGATAAAGGAACTTACTACTGTATATATTTCACACAGATCCTAATGATTTAACTTTCACGCTTTTGTTAATTTAATTTAAAAATTTCAAAACAGAATTGTGTTAAATATCTCCGCTCATACATGTAGGTGAGCTAGAAGCCAGACTGTACCCCGTTCAGGTGTTATGGTATCCTCAGGGAGGCTTCATTACCCGGTGATATTGCGTTACAATGTGCCGCGCCGAAGACAGGCGCTTCCCGTTACGAGCTCACTATGTTTTGACCTAATTAATACATAGCCAAGGGCCAATACGTACACGTCACTAATTTTGATTAATTGTTGCACATAGAGTTGGTTTTGGTTGTTTATTTGCTGGTCGGGTTTAGTATAGCATACAATATTATTATTCATTATTATGTTGTTTATTCATTTTCTTACATATAAAAAAACATATCATGTTTTTTTTATATTTTAAGATATTTCTTGTAAAAAAACAAACGAAAAACATTTAAAAACACCAAAAAAAATCTTTTTTATAATTATTAGAAATTTTCTTCTTGTTAAACATTGTAGTTTCTATGTTTTGTTGTATATTTTGATGTAGGCAATCATGTAAAATCTGGTGGAATAACGTTTTTATATTAGTACTAGCTTTTGCCCGCGGCTTCGCTCGCGTTAAATTCGGGGTAACATAATTCCCCTTGCGCCTTATTGATTTGTAATAGCAACTCTAAGTTTTCTCTTTTCTTCCCTCTTTCTCCCTCACATCCCACTTTTATCAAAAAAATATTAGCTTATGTCCGTCTCCTGATTCCCAACTATCTCTGTACCAAAATTCATCAAAATCGATTTAGCCATTAAAGCGTGAAGAGGTAACAATCAAACAAACTCACTTTCGCTTTAAACTCAAAATTTGTAGTTCCATAATGAGGTGACTTTGCAAATAATTTTAGCTTTTGAAATAAGGTTTTAAAGCTTCATAATCATTTTATGTAAAATATTTAATCCAGCTTTAAATTATGTGAATTTTACCGTTTTATACAAATTCATTTTATCATTTAAACGATTGTACCTAAATGTTAGGACTATGTATTTTTCCAGTTAGTTTTTAATGGTTGTTTGGAAGTTTCAGCACCTACTTGATGCGGCCTAATATATATTTTTTTGGTTATTTTTTTTACCCTTATAATTATGATCTGACCAAGATATTGTCCAGAATATAAATGAGACGGTTTCCTTAGAGTTTGCTTTGGTATTTAAGAGTAATCGGGTATCGGAATACATGTCTCTTCTAGTTGAAACGTACTCAATGTTGTCAAAGTGTATAAATGTTTGTAAAACCATTTTGTTTCGGCCCACTGCCATAACAAAAAAGCGTGAGTTTTATGTGTGTGCGTATGCAAATGTTTGTGAAATAAAATTCTCAGGAATAGATGTCATTGGTCAGCAACTGTTTTACACGTTGGAATGTATCAGATAAACTACCAGACATATTATTATGAGAAAAATGTAATCTAAAAGACAGAATTTCAGTTCATTATAATATATATAGACTTATAGCTACATTCAGGGTGTATCAGTGGTCAGGTTACTGGTATCTGAGAATTCAAGAATCAAGTTAAATATAGCTGTGAGTATCGAACTATTGTAATACCGATTGTAAATTGTGATGGATAAGCATTTGTTTTGTTTTTTGACCATTGTGTCATTATTTCTCTCTCTCTCTCTCTCTTTAGAAAATACATAACCATCTACTTTTTTTTTGCGGTTGGGAAATCATCAAATAACTTACCCCGCTTTGGGCGGAGCGGGGGGAATGTCAGACATGTCATGTTCCTAAACCTTAACAACCCGCAACCCCGGCAGGCGGAGGCCCTGGCAGGCCCCTCTGCTTTGCTGACATCTCTTTGAGACGCGCGTGGAACACTAACGCGCCACCGAAGCGGCCTGTCATCAATAGACGGACGGACGGTAACGGACGGAGATGGTGACCCATTGCTCACCGTCGACAGGCCCACATCTACGGTGGCCGGGAGTCGTCTCGCGGCGCCCGACGACCGGGAGTCCGGGGTCCCACTGCAACATGAATAAAATTTCCAACTTGCCATTCAAAACAAAATCGAAGTAACCTTTATTGAAGTCTGTGATTAAAATAGAAGGGAATAATATAAATAAATATTATTAACTCCATTCAGACGAACTAAAATAAACGGTCTCTCAACTACCCGAATGTCACTTAGCTCTATTAAATTCAAAATATAACGGTATCTGTAACAGGAGACAGAGCGTTTGTAAGTTAGTGTGGATGGATGGTGAACGGCACACATGGAAGTAATCCTATAATTACCTCAGTGGAGAGCGGCTCCATTTTCATTGGCCGTAAAGCTCGACGGTTCTACAACACTGGACCTCCCCTATTGCACTATAAAGTGTCGGCTAATAGGGATTACTTCACTTCACGTGCTAGATTTAACTTTGATACAGATTTCGGACACGGTACTGTAAATAAGGTGCCATGTTTTAGAAGCTTGCTCTGATTTATTTGTATTTTGTAATAACTATGCATGTTTATTTTAATAACCAGAAATGCTGACGTTAGTAATATTGCTTTTATTTTGTTATACTTGGCTACTTTTAAGCTATTGCATAGCTTCTATCACGGGCCTCGTGGAGACCGAATCCAGAAATTTCGTAACGAAAAAACCTAACACTTTAATTACGAATACGGTCAGTTATTTCAATCCCGATTCTAATGTTCTAATAGCGTGTTTGGTAGAGAAACAGATAGTCAATCGATATTACGCTGGATCAAACCCAAGGTCTTGTTTTTTTTCCGACTTATTTTGATTGGAAGTACTTTTTAAATATTATATTTAGTTTTTTTTATTTATTGCATAAGTTGATGTAAAATGCTATGCAAGCTTTACTGCGGCAATCCCCGAGTGCCACACGTATTTTTTTTATTAAAAATTTTGCCCCACACTACGAATATCTCCTGTAACGTGGGTGCGTTAACAAACATTTGAAAACTTACATACACAAACATCCAGACCCGGAACAACTCTCTGTAGGTCATACATATATTTGATACGTGCGGAGATCAACCTATGGCACGCAGCACAGTAGTCGATCTCTCAGCCACTGCGCCAACCGTGTCGCCTAACTTACCTGTGGTCATTATCTGCCTAGCCTATTCCCAACTATTTTGGGATCGATTTCCAGTCTAACCGGATTCAGTTAAATACGAATATTTTACATAAATTGACTTCCTATGTGACCTCCATAACCCAGTTATTACTTTGTAATACTCGTATGATACCCGGTTCCCTTATCGCCTTTCGGAAGACTTTCGTGTCACCTGTGGCGACTGTCAAAGATCTACAATTGACGTTGACAGCCGGGATCAACGGCTTAGCTCAGGGAAATCGGTATGTACACCCATCCAAGGACTAACTCAGGCAAGCGCGGTTTACCCTGAAGATCGATCAGATCAGCTTTAGATACGAGATCCTGAGGTATTTAAAATATTCGAGTAGTTTGAAACGAGAAGCAATAAAAACATCGTGAGTACTACTAAAAGATAAAATAACCCCCGAATACTGAAACGTCACTCAAAATTTAAGTCCCACTTAAGTTTAACAGAGACTCAGAAGTGACGTTTGACCATACAAAATCTAAAGTTAAAGAGCTGCTCAAATGTTAAGCAGCCCTCATATTTTGAGTGACGTTTCAGTATTCGGGGATAAGTCTGTTAAAAACGTTCTAAACTTCATACTAGGTACGCAGGTAAGGAAAATAAATGTGAAGGATTTTATTAAAAGCAAAAGTTGTTTATACCTTCAGCAATATCATCCATATTTAACACAAACTTCAGGACGTTTCAGGAATTTACAATGTTCTAAAATATAGTCATGCGCTATTGAGTATTATAAGTGTAATTCCAGCGTCCCGTGGCTTAACGTTACTTTATTGTTGGCAGGAGATCAGCACGTGAAGGATGAAGGTGCGCCGCTAACTTTCACGGAGATAAAACTTGTTTGTTAGTTATGTCTTCGTATTAAACGACCGCCCACACACCACACCACCGCGGAACGACACCACCCCATCCCTTAACTTATCAAACCGTGGATGAAAATGATTACAATCATTAGCCTCTCATATTTTACTATTATGAGAATGAAATTTTAAATTAGAATTAGGAGGGATGCAGTAAAAGTAAAATAAATTAGGATGTAAAATACCTATAAAACAGAATTAGCCCGAAATAAAGATTTTCTCGGAAATTTGCTCCCTTCTCGTTTTCCGCAAGATGTGAACATAGGATACGGAACTCATTTCCATGATCACGGTATAATTTGGTTTAAAATTGTTTCCCAATTAGCAGCGTGTTTAGTATTTCCGTTCAGTCACTGTCTCGTTCAAAGTGTGAATAGAAATTTCGTGGTTGAGGTAAAATTAGCGTGTGAGTTTATACGGGCATGTCCATTGCAGTGTTTGGAACAGGTCAGGACAGGCGCCTAACCGCAGTTTGCGCTCGCCGCATCGACTGCAACCAACTGGTTTCCCGGCGGACTGACACAGGAAATTAATATAAATTCCTATCGCATAAACTCGAAACGGGCTCACTATGCTGTCACGCAGACAGTGATGAGGCCTATTGTGCGAAAGTGATTCAATCGAACCTCACTTCCCTCGTTTATTCACGTTAGTTTGAATGTGAATGCGGTGTCGACTGGCTCGCTAATAATGTATTATTGTATACAGTTGTATGTTCGGCATTTGTTTCTTTTAGGATTGACCCGTGACTGATAAAATGGTTAGGTACAGTTGACTGGAAGTGGTTGTCCTAGTAAGGTTTTGTTTTATTTTGTAGTTGTCTATTTATATGTATGCAGCAGTCTTTAGTAGCTTATAGTCTAGCTAAGAAAGAGCGGTTTCTTCTAACACAGGCATTTTTTGCATAGAAGGAGGCGCCATTCACTAAAATGTACAACGATTGTCACGATTTTTAAATTCTTGTCTACAATTACATCATGAAAGTCATCGCTTAAATTAAAACTAATGATTGTTTAACTTTCCACTCGACAGAGTGTGGTAAAGGTTTATATATTTCAGTAGTTGTTTTGCGGTTGGAATGGAACATCCTAAAAGCTAATAAAACACCCGTCTCATGTTAAAGTGCACATAGTCAATTTTGCATACTGAGGAAACAAACAAACGTCCCCTAAATAAACACTTTACAACGCAATCCCGCCTACTTAGTGGCAATACCATCTGACAAAAGAGTAGAATTGCTCTTACCTTCAAAATGAAACAGTCGCTTTGTCGATTTTGCGGGGATCCTTGTAACGACACCTTTATTGAAAACGTACTGTGTGTGATTCGTGACTCTTTTTATGAGAGATACTGCATGCGTACGTGTTCGGGTCACGACTTTTATTATTATCTACCTAACTATCTTTCACGTATTTTTTGTTGCGTTGCACGTCACGAGAAAATTAAGGAAAGTTTTTCTACTACTTTGCTAGCTGCTCGCTTTCCTCAATCTGTATTTAAATACAACGACTATAAAATAAGGAGCGTAAGGTTTTTTTAAGCTTTCACTTGAACCCGTCTTGACGAAAAACTTCACCTATAAAATCCTTAGCCCAGGATTAAAAAAACACTTAATGGTGAAACTCTTATCAAAGTTTTCTTGGTGTTAAATAGTAGGCGGTGGGATTAAAGCGTTTATTGGCTTGCTTAACTTTGTCTCTTAATGTCTTGAGGTGTCGTATTTTAAAGTCGTTGTAATTGACTTCTCTTGCCGTGAAGTTAGATACACTTAACAGAGCTTTGTATACACGCTGAAATGCAAGCCAGGGAAACTTCGCACGACGCCAGAGTTCAAAAGTTTGGGATTTCTAAGGTACCCGACATAAATATTAAAATACGTGTTTATCTTTCCAGGAACGACGAACAAAACATGTGATCGTCAAGTTCATTTATTTCAACGACGGGTCGGACACAATGGGTTGTCGAGATTTTTTAAATGGACCCTTACCATCTAAAATGTAAAACCTTAATCGTTGCACATTAGTGAGAGTAACGGCGTCCGCTGGCCACGACCATCAAAGTCGCTTATTGTTACGCCACGGTTCTGTAAAAAAGATTAGCACATTTGCCGTTAACGATCCCGAAAACAGGGCCACATCAGACAGCATCGGGGCCGGCGAAATAAAACGAAATAGCAATAAAAGTAAATCGACGGGCCCGGCCCGGGGCCGCTCTACGTGCCGGATTAAATCAAACGTTATTCGTCTTAGCAAATTACGGTTCATGTTTTTGTACATTCCCAGGACTTGATGCGCGGAAATGTAAGCCGGGTGGAAAGTAGATTTAAATGCAATTTAGCAAATCCCGTCGAAGGGAATTCCGGTATTCCGTCGTGAAATGAATTAATGGCTACCTGAAAGAACTGTGAATAAGTTAACTTAGTTTTTTTTTGGTGTGTTAACTTTGTATGGCAGGTATGGTAGCCATCTGCTGCATATATCTATAATTATCAGTGTATACATAATAATATGTATGTTCTGCTGCTATTTATTCACGATAAAACATAATGATACGTGTAGCTGCATAAAAAAACACGTCCCTTTCACGAGCTCGCCTATTGAAAATAGTCTACAATATAAGCTAACTATTATATGCGCTTACTACGTAACTTTCATCTAGCGACCGAGGTTTATACGTTGCGTTTAAGTCCTCGCGAACAATATTAAAGCCACGATAAACTTAAAAACAAGTTTAATCCGGCTTGCCGCGGACTCCATACCTTCATCCGAGGCAATCTGCCTGCACTGCCGTTGAATTAGTCTGCTTTAACGGTTGCGAGTCCCTCATTTATTTGTATTATTGTTGCTTATTATATTTTTCTGGAAAACAAGTTGCTGTTTTGAAAGTGATGATCTAGAGTTATTAATGGTAGCTGCTTAGGTCAATTTCTAGGTTAAAGAGTTATTGGTTTGATTAAACGTTAACAACACAGACGTAACTTTTAGTGCCGTATTTTTAAACTAGGATCAATTGATCAATCTTATCGGCATTAATCAAAAACTATTCATGATTAATGTAGTTATCAAAGAGACGACATTAATAAGTTTGACTTTGATATTCCAAATAGGAAACTTACTTTCTAGGTAATAATAACATAAATGCCGAGTCCTCTCCTTCTGCGAACACTTTGAAAGGATTTTATCTTGTAGAAGTGATGTTTTGGTGTACCTTATAGTTAATATTTAATAGGTCTAATAGTCCAGTCAATTTAGACATTCGAAGCTACATTAATTTACAACAAGCTGAAAATTGGTGAAATCGTTCAAAATATAATTATAAATAAAGTTTGAAAGTTCCCCTTTTGAAAATACATTTTATAAAAAAAAATAATCGTTTTATCTCAGAAACAGTCGCTCGTAGGATAAAAGTATTTATGTACTTTTTATATATAATTTTTTGGTCTACTAATTTTGTCTGAAGTACTTTTATTATAAAACTTATCGTTTTGCTGAAAATCACGCAAACCTCATTTATTTCACCTTTAATCTTGAATAACTTTTTATTTCCATGCAGGGGAAACATGGGAAACTTTCAAATTTTATTTATAATTATATTTTAAACGATTTCACCAATTTTCAGCTTGTTGTTAATTAATGTAGCTTCGCTCTTACTTTTTGGTCTAATTTGACCGGAATATAATTTGCTCTATGGTAGCTTGGTACCTAAGTTTCTTTTTGATAGTTTAAATTCGCCGCACATTAATTTTTTAAAGGTTTTATTTTTTTCTGTCCACAGGCGAAGTCACGGCCTCAGCTAGTAGGTAAATAAACCGCCAACATCAACTAATTTCTAAGCGTACGTATTTTTCCTAAACTAACTCCATTGTTGTTGTCCTCCAGCAAGTTAGCGAGTTGAGTGTTTGTTAGAAGTTTTCGGGCATCCCGTTGTTTTTGAGGGCTCTAGTGTCTACGTGCGCGGTTACAGGTGATTTTCTACAGTTGAAGTGTTCGCGTGAACTTCCTAAGTATGAGCCGAATCGCAAAGTTTATCTTACTCGGCTTCATTGAGAAGTTGCATTGGCGATGTTTGCGCGGAGACAATGAGTTTGTCTTGTGACTTCGATATGCGTTTGAGACTGCGCTTAAACTATTTAAACTTTTATATAGCTTTGTCTACTGAGAGCCTTTTAATCCGCAGAGTACCATTTGTTCTTCTTTGTCTGTGGGTTGTCTGGTAGGTGTTCACTAATCAATTTTGCGAACACCTACCAGTACCAATATAATCATGCAGATAACTGTGATTACCTGCATTTTATATTGACATTTATTCTTGTTATGGCATTGTTTTCATTTATTGTGACTGATAAACAGTTTTACATAATTGTTATGTATTACAATTGTATTAAGAAGGTTACATAGAACTCTACACAAAAATAAGTGAACGTACCTGTAAGCTGTTAAGGAAGAAAAAAGAATAGCCACGATCTTTTATGCATCACGGAACCTTCATAACCGACCAGATTTTAATGAAAAAAGTTTCCTTCAAAGACATTTTAAATGCAAAATATTAGCAGGATCTATTTGTAGCTAGGTAGGGACATTTGCATCTGAATGTCTTAATTGTTTTCTGAATCTAGATGACGTCGGTATTTTTTTAGAAAAAAGGTGAAAAAGCTTGTGTAGTTCGACGTCTATGTCTTACCGTTAGCGTGGTTCGGTTTCCGATTGCATTATGGCGGCAGTCGCTAGACATTACTGAAGCCATTACCTTATCTAAAGTCCTTCTCGGATTTATTTAGTTTTCCCTCGCCGCAATTTATCGAAAACCGCTCGATAAAGTTGTCAACAGGAATGGATCTGGAGCCAATTTTAGAGGAGAAAGTACCGCAAAAAAATAAAACGACTTTTTGGTTCTACTTGCTTGGTTAAATCCTAGATGAGATTTTAGATATTTTTCTATTTAGTGTCTATCTTTATATAAGTTGTATGTTGTATGCATTCACACAAATACAGTGGTAAAGCTGTTTCGAGATGATATCGCTAGAGACTTCGGAGATAGCATTTTGTATTTACCGTTTTATAAAATGTTTGGCGTTCAGATCGTGGTGTTGTTGCTGCTGTTACCTGGCAGAAAGAACATCACTGTACATAAATGTTTGGGCTTCTTTACTTCCCCAAGCGGGAATCGAATTAGCAGCATTATATCCGCCTTGTGTTCGGCGGACGTCCGGTCGCCACGGCGGCAGCGATTATACCTTCAAAAGATGTCTTAAAAGAATAATTGTTTGGGTATTTTTCGGTGTGAGTTTTATACGTGGCCGTGGCACAATAAACATTTATTTATTTGATTTTACATAAAATATGAATAAAGAAGTGCGGAAAACCGTACTTTTACATCTATTAGGTCGTTATAAAGAGTGAAACAAACAGTTGAATTGTCTCGAGAACAAGAAAACTCACGACAAAGCAACTCTATAAAAATATTGTAAATAAAAAATGAAACAATCTCAGAGACAAATGCTTTCTTTATTTCTAGACGTTCATTATTTTTTTGTGACTTCAGTCTGACTGACGTTACTTTTAAAAATTACATTTGCTGACATTATTAGTAGGAAAATTAATTGGAGTGCCTTTCAAATAATAATATTCATCATTTGGGGTATTTAACGTAAATAAATCTAGACTGTTGTGGCGGTCTGTTTTCATCATTGCTTGTTCAAATAAAATATAAAATCGTGTTTACTTGTACAGTGCAATACAATGACATGTTGTTTCGGGGAATATTTATCTTAAAATGGTTAAGGTTTCTTTTTTGTTTACCTGTATTTTTGCCAGTAACATTTTGCATTTTAATACTCTTAGAATACGAATAAAAGTGTTCAAAACAAAGTATATTACCAATTAAATATGTATTGACCATTGTGCCTAAAACATAGTCGGAGTTAAATTAGTCTTCTGTATTTTGGTCCACGAACGTTTTTAAATCAGTTACAACTGATTTCCTATCCGCAATAAAGGTCCACAAGTGCGAATTAGTATTTAAAATTGCATGCTTTTTCTGCGCCATTGTATGGATAAAATATTAAAATCACAGTAATAAAATAATTAAACAGTAAAAGGATGTATACGAAGTAAAACATACAAAAGGATGTGTTTGCTTAGCATAATTTGTAGCTGGTTTCTGTAACACCGCGACGCCAATTAAATATATTTTAGTCTACGTTAAAGGCACATTACTCAACATTTAGGCAAAGAAATTCCTCGAACTCAACGTTCGCGTTTCGAAGAGTGCCCGTACGCAAATCCCTTTGGGTATAAAAAAACGAAGGTTTGAAAGCCAAACTTACCGAAACGTTTTTAAGCTGTTTCCCGGAGATATTGGCGGTCGACGAGGCTCCAAGAGCATTTTTCACCGAGTCCCCGGATATCGGTTTGACTAATATATAACATCGGACATTTCGGACGCCGAAATTCGATAGCGCGCTATCTTTTAGATTATGTGCACTAATTCCTATTCAAGCTTCGGGTAGCTTTGTGAAACGGAGCTTTCGCGCTTCGTATGTAGGCTCTATAAAGGTATCGGTGCGGTACCGCTGGCGGTAAAGTGCTCTAGTGGGATTTTAGTGTAATAACTGTATTTTGAAATCATTTTAAGAGACTGTCTAGATACCCCATTACATATTCTAGTTAAAGTTCGACTCTAATAATATATACAGGGTGTTTGGCGCATGGCCCGACAATTTTTTTTGGGGGGTTCAGGGGTCATGTGAAGGTCAAATTTTATTTTTGATTTTTTTCATAGTTAATTTTATTTATGAGTTTGGATCTTTACAATTATTTTTATAACATCTTATGCTGTACATTTATGATTTATTTACAATAACAACACATAAACAACACGACAACAAACTGAAAAGTTACAACGTTCTTAAGAAGATAATTCAAGTATTTTTTAAAAACAATAATAAAATCGTATCTGGCTTATAGTGAAAGGAGAAACCCAAACTTCATACAAACTTGGGCCTGACGTTACAGGGCTGGAAACTGGTCATAAAAGAGAACATTTAGGAAGGTTTCACCAGCCTAAGTTTCACGTCTCCCTGCAATGGCCAAATTGGTAAAATCAGACTGTTTACATTTTAGGTTATATTTATTATTTGAGGTATTTAAATTAAAAAATGATATTGTTGACGCTTTGTTAAATACACAAACCGGGCGCACACATTTGCTGTGCTACAGCGCCTGCATCCATATCCATATCATGATGAGATTCTAGGTATAAAGCGTTTACAAACGTTTCTGAACTCGGGGCCCCTCCCCGAGTTCAGATTTGTCTTACTGAATACTTTTGCTGAAAACTATGTTGTATTATATATAAGACAAGGCATTTGTTAATATTGTATCTATCTAGTACAATATTGGATGCGTTGTCGAAATACAGAAATCTGAGATAACAAAAATAATATATAAAAAAAACAACATAGGTAATGATTGTGATAAATGGTTTTATTAATCAACTTCATTTGGATTATCAAAATATAATAAAACAGTGTCCAGAAATTGTGCAGGTGGTAAAAGCTACTACCTTGGTGCCGTGCCCAACCTAGAAACTATATTATGCTCATGGTGTGGGCAACCAACCGTTCTTTTGCCAACGATACAGTACAATAGTATTGGATAATAGAATCCCTTCCACTTAGAGAACTGTCAAGTAACACATAAACGAAATACATTCTATCTATACTAATATAATAAAGCTGAAGAGTTTAGTTTGTTTGTTTATTTGAACGCGCTAATCTCAGGGACTACTGGTTGGAATTAAAAAATTCTTTTAGTGTTGGATAGTCCATTTCTTGAGGAAGGCTATAAGGCTATATAATATCACGCTACGACCAACAGGTGCTGAGCAGCGCGGATGAAACCGTGGGGAACAGCTAGTTACTAATATGCCTGGATTTTATTCTTCCTCTTAACATCCAGGTTGATTCTGATGTTGACAGCTCTTTCTGTAGGTCAGCATTTGAGCAGTATTTGTCCAGTATTTGAACAGAGGTCTTAAAAATAATTAATCCCGACAAATACCGAAAAGCACATTCCAATTCCAATTTTTATAGTAATGGCTCCATCGTTTTATCGATGATTCTGCCAATGTCAAGGTTGAAGGAAACTAAGTGTATTTTCTAAGGTTGACCGGTTATACAGCCTTTAGTACGGTTAATTAAAACTGTATCTGTTTGCGAAAAATACGAAAAGCGTAAAAAATGACATGACATGGCACATGAAGACATGTCATTACAACTGCATCCAATTTGACATTCAGTGCGTTCCGAATTACGTTAAAATCGTTGTTGGCGCATGGGGCGTCAAAACTGTTTCTCTAACGGTCGTGGAACACCATTTAGCGTGGTACCTTGTAACCTGTGAATGATAGCATCAATATTTTTGTCTATTCTATTCTATTTTTATTATTAAGTGGCAAGCAAAGTCGATGTCGACTAATATTTTTGTCATTCGGAACGCACTCACAGACATAATGCCAGTGGCAGCGTTTGTCAAGTTAGTGACGTATTAAGAAATAAATGCTGTAAACGGTTTACAAAGATTGTTTGTGACATAAAAATAGAAATCTACTTATTTTCTACACTTGGCCATTGTAAATGAGGCTAAGATTTAAATGGGTTAATCAAGTAAAATAGACGATTTTTTTGGTACATATCTGATTCGTGTAACGGTTGGCCCAAAAACGGGTTTCTCCTTTAGGACATGGGGTCTAGGTCTGAAAACTAGCACATGACCCCCTCAAACTCCCAAAAAATTTTGTCGGTCTATGCGCCAAACACCCTGTTGATATTGTAAAATTTGCATGGAAACTCTTTTCACTGTCTTAATGGTTGGTCGACTAGACACAACGCTCGTAATAAATCATGGAATTGGAATTAGAATAAAATGGAAGTGGAGTTGAGAAAAACCACGATAGCGTCCTTTTATTATTACGTATGATAAACCGGTTGCGTCAGCGGTATTTTCTATCCCTCTATTGAATTTAGTTGACCTATACAAACACAACTCGGGTTAGTTCGAATTACCAATTTGGGATGTTTGTTTGATTACGAAAATAATACAACTAACAATGTATGAGATACCATTATTTAACAGCTTTCTCAAAAAGATTCCTTCATTTCTCCTAAACGTGTGCTTGTGTCTGGGTATCCGTTGCAACATTTCTATTGATGTCGCTAAAAGAAGAAAGTGGTTTTACATCAATAACCCAAAAGAATTCATAAATATAAGATAAGCGCGGACGAATCCAAGGAGAAACGTTTCAAAGGAGAAAAGTATTGAATAAATAAAGAAATCGACACGTTTTCGCGAACTCTCAATTTATCTAAGAAAATTTTATTCATATCCGGCGAGAGGGGACGGCTTCTGAGGATCTCGACATATGGACACATGTTGAAGACACATAAGCTTTACTTATTATTTTTCCATTCTTTATACGCCCCTTATCCGTCTACTGAATACGCTTTGGTAAGATAATTATGTATGGAGCGCACCGTTTGTGTCTGATACGCAAGCCCCTCGTCTGGCGAAGTTGTTTTGTCACGAGTACGTATGTACATGTGAAAAGATTAAAAACTTTCTCCACAACGTCTTTGGAAGCTCTAAGCTCGCTGTCATAAGGCAAGTAAAAGCTGGAGTTGAAAAGCGGATTAGGCCCCTTAAGTTTGTTGCGAGGTAAAGTAATATTCTCGAACACAACAACAAAAAAGAAAATCCTTAACCGTGCACTCCGTTCAGAATATTAAAACGTTCTCACTAATACTTCTGATTAAGTTTTCTCTCAATGTTCCTCCTACAAGCCAACACGGTACGCGCTCTATCTATCACGATAATACAGTACTTTGTTGAGTTACATTATATCACGTACAAATATTTTCTATTTATAGCTTTGAAGACTAAGATTCTAGGATTTTTTATTAAAATTTATTTCTAAATAGGTCTCTAAAATTTTGTAAAGAACAATGAAACTATTCACAACACTGTTTCTACGTAAGCCTTTTTATCCAAGGGGATTCTCTCGGAGGGTACGGCGAATCCGTGCCCTGTTCTTATAATTTCCTTGAATGGTGAACATTTGATTTAAGTACCGTCCCAGGGCTAACAACGACTCTCCGGGGACCGCCCCGACTATTTCCTTTTGTTTTTGTGCCGTTTTTTTAACAACTTTTTCTCAAAAGGATTCACTAAGAGGCCAGTACGAATGCGGACGTTTAAAGCAAATCCCGTGATTAGAGTCAAACGATTGACGTTCGCTATGGGATTTCGTGAGAAGATTAATGGCAGCTATCGAATGGTAATTACGGAAATGAAACGTGTAAGTTATGCAAATGGTGACCAGAGAGCTTTCGCATTTGGAACTAATAGTTTGAAAGATCAATTTAGTTAAGATATGATTTTGAAGCACTAAGTTCTGCAGTATTAAAACTTTTTGTCAAGCAATAAAGATCTTTCATGAGTCGGTGTAAAACTACAAATGTTTTTCTTCGTTCATATCAAATATTGGTTGCACTCAGATGGGTAGGTGCAATTGAGCGGATGCGAATGGTACTCAGCACAAAGGCTTAACAAGCCAACTTGCTCGGTTTTGTGCATACATAACCCCGCCGTTATTAATCGTACGGCGAGAAGTTTATGCTGAGCCCGCACTTACCTTGCGATTCGGCACTACATTGTTAAAACTACAGCGCAGAAAACACTGCGCTGCAATTTCTTGCAACGTATGAGCTGCGTAAATTATTACGAAACTTTCGTTGTTTTTATTAATTAGAATTTTTGTTTTAAGTCCTACCGTGTTGCAAATTTACTTTATTTTTAATCTACACTGTTTTTAAAACTACTTGGATATAAAACTTTTCATGCGGGTAAACCCACCTTGTTTTATAAACTCTTTTAGAAAGCTACGTCAGGATCAAATAATAAAATAAATTCATAGTCCGAAGTTTGTAGACAAACGATTTGGCAACCACGCCAAAAGCTTCATGATTGTTTTCCATGCCAATACCGCGGATAAATGAATATTCAATTATTATATCTTTAATTTTACTGTAAAGTTTGTACTCTGTTGTTGTATTTCGGTTTGTAAATGACATACATAACAAAATATCACGCTACACCCTGCACGAATAAACAAATATAATACTGCAGAAGATAATGTACACGTAGACTACACATTAAACAATCTATTGGTATATTAAAGCGAAAGTGAGTTTGTTACATCTTCACGCCTAAATGGCCAAACTGATTATGTTCAATTTTAGTACAGAGATAATTGGGACCCTGGAGAAGGACATAGGTTGGGCATATTTTTTTTTAAAGTGGAAAATGAGGCAGAAACAGGGAAGAAAAGGGAAAACTTAGCTTTACTATTTCGATAAGGCGCAAGGGCAAAAACTACAGGTAGCAGGTACCAAATTAAAAAAGGGGAACTGTGTTACTCCGAATTTAACGCGAGCGAAAACGTGGACAAAAGGCAAAATAAATAGTGTCTAAAAACATGTACATAAGTTTAAAAAAACACCAACTGTTATTGAACTTGCTTTCTATTGAAGTGTGTTTTTGAGCAGTGGGATATTTTTATATTTTCGTGTTTTTTCACTTTTTAGTTACGATTATCCTAAGATGGTGAATTTCGCACGTATATGTTACCTTAATTACAAATACTGTAAACGGTCTAACTCTTTAAAAGTATTTTAATAATTTTATAATATTAGTAACGATTACCACACATTTCGTTTATGTTTTAAGTACTATGTTATAGTCGAGTTCATCGCCATAAAGCGGGCACAAATCCAGGCACAAAACTACGCATGGGTTACAGTGGGCTTAGAGTTTTTGTAAGAAATAAAAGAGGTCAGTGTGCAGTATGCGCAGTGGTTCCCTACCGGTGCATGGTCGAATTTGCACGGATGTCGTAAGCTGCGCGCCCACCGGGCCGTGCCCACGTGTGTGCCGAGTTTATTACCGCAGATGTAAAGCTTACTTGTTAAGCGGAACACATAGTGAAAAACAAACGTAGCCTTCGTTTGCCTACATTGCACGGACTTTACTGACCAAATCAAGCTTCGTTTTTTGTCCACAGCTGAATAAGTACTTGTATTTTTTTTGTGAATTGTTTCTAGTGATAACATTCACCCGCTCTGGGTTGAGCAGGAGGGAGTGTCAGTCTTTTATCTCTTATGTTCCGGGACCGCGGTATCTCTTTCCGAACCACCTGCAACCCCGGCAGGCGGTGGCCCTGGCAGGTCCCTCTGCTTTGCTGACATTTCTTTGAGGCGCGCGTGGAACACTAACTCACTGTCAAACATTTTAAAAAAAGACCTCCGATTACTTTAAGACTAAAACATAACTGGCGCGATTTGAGTCTGGCTATTGAGATACAATTCTTCCTATATCTTCGTGTCCATTACTGATAAATAACTGACGGAAAAACCTAATAACACTTTGACGGATTTAAAACTCAAACAAATTACAGACACTTTTGAATGTGCAGAAGAAAAATGATGAAGCTACAGTCCCGGTCACGAGGTATAATAACTTGTGAAAGTACTGTGGTTGCCCATTCCAAAGCGTTGATCTCTATGGAGAAGAATGGGCAAGAAACTCCTCTTTTAAATTATAAAATTATTACAAAATCGTATTTACATCATTTATGTTGAGATTACAAATATGTAAGAACGTTGATTTGGAAATCGAACTCAGCTACCCTACCATGACGTCTTAAAGCAGAACTTATTCCACTGAGAGAAAGATAGAGACCTATACAGGGGGTCTAGCACCGTCTCTTTCTCACACAGGAATAAGAACTGCTATAAGATGTCATGGTGGGTTATAGAGGACTGCGTTCTTAGCAATCGCGGTTACAATCACTCGACCGATGAGGCAGTCTCTCACTCTTTGGTTGATCAGTATTAAACATTACATTATCATCGGCCTCGCCTCTTTCCAACTTTAATATGAAGTAAGCTAAATACAAGTATGTTGCACTAGCTGTTCTACGCGGTTTCACCCACACTGCTCAGCACCTGTTGGTCGTAGCGTGATGTTATATAGCCTATAACCTTCCTCAAAAAACGGACTACGAACTATCCAATACTAAAAGAATTTTTCAATTCTAACCAGTAGTCCCTGAGATTAGCGCTTGAACGCGCTAAAAACAAACAGACAAACAAACAAACTCTTCAGCTTTAAAATATTAGTATAGATATAGATGGATCGACTTTATAAATAATAACATAATAAAGTACATTGAAGCTACGTTTCAGTAACTGTCTTCACATTAACAGGCAGGCAACTGACACAATAGCATCATCTGCACGCATGTTGTGACGAGATACGAGACGGCTCGACTGAAAGCGGTATTGCCTCGTGGTATTCACGTTCACGGTCCACTGACTGCTGTCTATTCAACCATTTGCCTATTTCGCCTCCTACGGAGAATTGCTGCATTTGAAATTCTCTACAAGTTAACAGTCCGTTACTACCATAACGAGTTTACTGGTTATTTCATCGACTAGAGATTATTTTAGGAATATTAACAATTTATTTATTAATGTAACTCCATTTCTTTTTGTGTGTCAAAATTTTCTTTTGTTAAAGAAACTTCCAAACGAGCTTAAATAAATAAAGGTCTGATTAAATTACCCTAATTTAAATTATGTAAATGTTTCTTCAAATCCTTTTCAAAAGCAGATTTGCTACGGCGTAGCGCATTGGTGCGCGCGGTGCTACGAAAGCTACGATTTTGGATAAACCGCGTTAATGTTGAATTCTGGGCCTGCGTGGGCAATTGGGTAGATGACACCATTAATTTAAAGACACAATTTTTCTGAAAGAACACCTTATTCTAGATATGGGAACTCCATTCATTTCAAAATAACTTTAAAATTCGATTTTTAGTTGCTTTTACTATAAATCATTAAATAGTTGCATCATTGACTTGACAACTCAGTGACGTCATCGGTTGCGAGTCTCATACAAAACCTATGGGAGAAGCGCGTTTTGACAGCTCATAAAAAGTATATCAATTGATTGGTGGTGTCAACTACCCTATTATAAAGTGGCTAGAAATAGTATGCAGTTCAGTTTAGCCCTTTCCTATAGAAATGAACCTGCAACAAACTCAATGGCATTAGTAGTTATATAAAACAAAATTGAAACGTGCTCTCTCAGAAACTTATGTCAATTATTTGATATTGTATAAGTAATGACGATTTATCAGAAAGAATATAAATATTAAAGTTGTTTAGTAACCCGCTTATGTTTTCTAAATAAACAAACAGATTACTGAGCTAGGTGAATATCGATTGTGATTTAATATTGAAGATGTCAATGTTGATAAAATATGTTGGCACAAAATATTCAATGTCGATCAAAATAAACACATAGTTAAAGAATGTTATAAGTTTAATATTTAAAATTAATATCTACAAGAATGTCCTTTGCAAGACAACCTCAAAGAAGAATAATCATATTTTAAGGAGTGGTGGCAATAATAAGGTGAAGGAACGTACTTCTAAAGAAAAATTGCTCGACAATTTCTTTGAATATTGTTTCGGACTAATAAAAAGCTAAAAACTGGTTTGCGAGTACCTACGTAGGTACCTCCTTTTTGTTTTCTCTTTAACCTTTTAGACCCACTTTGTCCGTCGAACAAATGATTCTTAAAATCTTTAAAGCCCCTGTGAAAAAAGGGAGATGTAAACGTATTGTAGGAATTCATTCACGTTTCATTGCATGTTGAAATTAATTAAGCTAATTTAACTATGCATGTTTAATGTTTACTGGCCGGTCGTTGCAGGTTGTGAACTGGTCTGGCAGTCAGTAATTTATTTGTTTAATAATCACTATAATGAACATCGGCGTTCATAACTCGAGTACTAATATAGTTAACTTTTATTTGTACTGGTTTGTATTAATTTACAGACTGTAATTATATTTCCAAGTTCAATTTAGATCATGCAAAAAGATATTCAAAGGAATAATATTTGTATTTTTAAATAAATAGTACGTAATGTCTTATTTTTAAATAAATCTTATTTTTATGAAAAAAGAACACACATTTACCTACCTACATTTTATAACAACACGGCTTGATAAATAATATACAACTAATAATATTTATCGAAATAGAACCAATAATGTAAGCGAATTAAAAAGAAATGCGCATCAGAAACCGTGTATTAGGATAAATATAGAGTCTATTTATTTTTCCAGACAGATCTGTACATTAAACGAGCTAAATTAGGTCACAAACGGGATGCGAGGGCTTACAAATAGACAAACAGAGAACATACAAAGTGGATGGGATGTTTGTTTACATTTTATGATAATTTAAGTTTAGAATACCATTTATTTTTGTAGAAGTCAAATGATTCAAGTGAGGTTATGTATTATGCTTTGAGTTTGACACTAAAACGAGTCAAATTCATAAAAAAAACGTAGGCAACGCCAGGTCCAACTTCCAAGAGACTCTGTTCTCTATAGAACGATGGTGTTTTGATTTGTTTTCGTGCGTGCTACGTTTGCTAATCAAAAGAATTGTTTGTGTTATGTTACATTTTCAGGTTTTTTTATTGGAATATTTACCGAAGTCTAATCATCAGAAATTCCGCGCTGTATCCTTACTAATATTATAAAAGCAAAAGTGAGTTTGTTTGTTACGTCTTCACGCCTACATGGCTAAACCGATTTTGATGAATTGTGGTACAGAGATAGTTGGGGCCCTGGAAACGGACATAGGCTAACTTTTGTTTAAGTAAGAGAAGAGAGAGAGAGGGAAGAAAAGGAAAACCTTAGCTTTGCTATTAGAAAAAATAAGGCCCTAGGGCAAAAACTAAAAGTAGCAGGTACCTGTAAATCAGGAAAGGGGAACTGTATATCCCCGAATTAAACGCGAGCAAAGCTGCGGGCAAAAGCTAGTAATTAAATATAATAAGATATCTAACCAGTATAACTAAGCCCATGGATGTTTTAAGCGTCATTGACATCGCTATTTGTACACAAATGGTAGCTTTTATTCGTGCCTTCATTCGCACGGATTTGTGGCTTTCGAGTTGTGACAACATTATTGATCAGTTGAACGTGATTGAGAAACAAAGGCAAATGTATTCAACAATAACATTTTCGGATTTATGATAATATTGAGGATAAACAGATTTGCAATATATGAAGAATTGGTGTGACGTGCAAGGAATTGGTAAGGAGAACTTCTTCGCGGGTGTCATATGAGGTGAAAGATTCTCATATTAAAAATAGTAATAATAAATCGTTGGTTTCAGGCATTGGCACCCATAAAATAACAAATTATGCACATTGTTTAACTTAAATCCGACAATATCCTTACTAATATTATAAAAGCGAAAGTGAGTTTGTTTGTTTGTTTATTTGTTTGTTTGTTTGTTACCTCTTCACGCTTTAATGGCTAAACCAATTTTGATGAATTTTGGTACAGAGATAGTTGGGCACCACGAGACGGACATAGGCTAATTTTTATTTAAAAAAAGTGGGATGTGCGGGAGAAAAAGGGAAGAAAAGGGAAAACTTAGCGTTGCTATTACAAATCAATAAGGCGCAAGGGGAACTGTATTACCCCAAATTTAACGCGGGCGAAGCCGCGGGCGAAAGCTAGTAATATTATAAATGCGAATGTTTGTGAGGATGGATGTATGGATCTATGTTACTCTTTTACGGCAAAACGACTGACTGGATCTTGATGATATTTGGCACAAAAAATTAAATTACGTTAAAACGAAATACTTGGTGGACATATACGGTCCTCCTTCCCGCTTTCGGCCACGGCGGCCAATCTCAGCGGAGATTTGACATCTGCGTGGGTGATACTAGAGTACACAAGCGTGTGCGCCACGGGTGCACTCTCTGTTTCCTCACTATCATTGTCTGATATGACAGACGGCAATCCGAAGCGACCGAGCATATTACTTTTACAAGCAATGCTTTGCCGTTGCCTTTTTTAAATTATCATTTAAGTTACAGTATGACAAAATGATTTAAAGCTATTAATTTTAAATCCACACAAGCTAACAGGCAGTTAGTTACATAATATAAAAGTTCTAGTACATACTACGTACCTGCATTACCCAGTAGGCCGAATTGTGAAGTGGGGGTTGGACAAGTAGTCAGTCTTTGTAAAATACTGGTAGTCAGAAGAGCTGCATCTGGCAGACTGAAAGTCTAGTCAAACAAAGATTGGAAAAAACCAGGTATTTTTTTATTTTAAAAAAGCGTCGCCCCACTCTTGAAAAATTCCTGGAGTGGCGCGACGTTTTTTTAAAATAACTCCTGTATCGTGGGTGCGTTTAAAATATTAAAACTCACATATACAAACAGCCAGACCCGGAACAACTACCTGTAGGTCGTACAAATATTTGTTCCATGCAGGCATCGATCCCGCGACACACAGCGCAGCAGTCGATCGTTCAGCCACTGCGCCTACCGTGCCGTCAAAAAGGTATATGATGACGATTACTAAAGTAACTCATGAAAACGCAAATAGCCAGTCCATTTAAATTCATACAGGCAGAATATTCCTTGTATATTCAACAGCTAACGAAAATACTGGTCAGCAGCCTCTTGTATGTACTTAGCGTAAGTATTTTAAGCAAAGCGGGCTTTTCCAGAAGCCCAGCTTTATTGTGGGCGAAGGTGTATGTACTGCAGTTGGTCTATTCAGATTAGAGGTTACATAAATGAGTACGTAAATGAATATGGCACACAATTCTATCTAAACAAACACCGTTGTAAATGTATGTGATGTTTCTATGGGCCAATTTATCTTTTTTAATCTTTGTTTTTTCACCTTTTTTGTTTTTAGGGTTCCGTATCTCAAAAGGAAAAAACGAAACCCTTATTCGGTCACTTTGTTGGCTGTCTGTCTGTCAAGACCCTTTATCTTGTACGCGTGAAGCTATTGAGTTGAAATTAAAACTATAAACTCAAACATTTGAGCTGAGAAAAAATAAATCTCTATGTCTACGCAGGCAAAAGATATGGATTTTTATGTCGAAAGTTTCTACTTTACCTTTGGTGAGCGAGTCTGACTCACACATAGCCGGTTTTTTCTTTAACTCATTTGTTTTTAGTTTTAAATAGACATATGTAATGTAATACAGTCGTTTTTAAAACCACGGATAAAAGTTTGCAGTTATAACGATCACCACATGACGTTAGCTAAGGTTTATTTTTGTGTTGTCTACCTTTATTGAGTCTTTTGTTATTGCAAAAAAAAAATGATGTATCGATACTTTTTTCAGTTTCCAACTACAAACTTTGACCTGAAAATCACAATACTGAAACACGCTCAATATCATTCCAGCGAACTGAAACAATGTAATAACATACATTGTACAAATTATTTACCAATTGACCGCGACTTTAACGTGTAATTAACTTTGTGTAATTACTTGGCTGATCTAAATCGGGGGCTAACGTGAAGCCATAATTGTGTAATAATACAATTAATAATTTTGTATGCGCTACCGGTATTAACTTTGACGTAGAAGCAACATTGGGATGCAAACACGCAACTGTATGCAAACCGTGCTGGAATTCCCAATAGGCGAAAATTAGATGTTTGGTCTATCTTATATGAATTAAAGTATTTAAGAGCTTTATGGATAAACTTAGAATTTAGGATGCTATTCACTGCGGTAAGAAAAACGAGTCTTTGTTTCAAAAACTTTCCGTTGAAAACCAATTTGTTGTCCATTGCCCTGATTCCTGGAATTTCGTCGCAATGAGCAACTACCGTTTTTGAGCTGACCAGATGGCTCCACTGAAGAGCAAGATCCTGTCAATCATTCTGTTTAGTACTAAGAACCTTATAAAAAGTTTATTTTATATCGGACTAGCTTTCGCTCGCAACTTCGTCCGCGTGACATAGTTAATTTGGGTTAACTTTAACCCGCGTGATGATCGAAAAAAATATTTTTCTTTCCGCTTTTCTTCCCTATTTCTCCACCTTTTTTTACTTTTTTTTTAGAAAAAAATTAGCCTGTCTCCGTCTCCAGGGTCCCAACTATCTCTTTGGCATATACAAACCGACAAACTCACTTTTGCTTTTATAATATTAGAAAGGATTTCAATATAGTGTAAACTGCAGATATATACTTACAATATTATGCCTAAAATTGACTTGCAAGCAACGTTGGAACAATCTTCCTCAAAGTACCTACTAACAATTTATATCTTAAAGTTATTTAATATCTTCAACTCATAATTAATGGCTCAATCTTGAATTTTACTTGACCACAATCGAGAATATTAATTAAGTACGTTTTAAAAAATGCGAACTATACATATTGTTCGCGTTTTAATTATATATATTTACAAATGAGTTTTCTGAAGACCTGACACACACAAACGCCTTTAGCGTCGAATTCTCGCGCGGAGCTCACATTCATAGTAATTTTTTTAAGGCTATTTTTATGAAACTGCGAACCGCCACTTTTGGCATTCTTGTGACATGTACTTTTTGTTAAAGATCATGGCTAATTTAAGGGTATTGTTCATACTTGTTTCCTCTATATGAATATTAAACTAGTTAGTTAGTAAGTTCGTAGTTTAAAGTCTTGCCAAACTAAACACATACTTGCTGGCTGGTTTTACCCTTTCAAGTCGTACTACAATAGTTAGTCAGAAATTATAGTTCTCTAGGAGAATTAAATAGTATAAAACGAATCTAAATACGTATAGTGCGGCGTGTAACTGGGTTAATTGGTGGTGTTTACTTGCATCAGCCATGTAATGTTACGGCACTGCTGCACTTTCCTGAATGAATAAATTAGGCTGTGACCTAAGTAGCGAGTGTGCCTTGTCTAAAAATCTAGACAAACTATTGTGCCAAATGTTTGTCGTTGGTGTTTAATTAAAATACCATTACGATGCCGGAAAAACATAAGTGTTTGCAGTTAGCCTTTTCGTGGAAGTGAAATAAGTGCACATTTTGCTACAATATATTAGTTTATGTACGTATTAGTTAAATTTTAAAACAGTTCCCCCCGGTTCTCTATGCTACTGTTTACGGAAAAAAACGATGCGTACTTGTACAGGTGGTAGCAGACGTTAAGGCTCTCTAAACGGTCGTTTCACCTTGTTACGTCTCTACTACTATAACAACCAGCTAAGTCAGGTAATAAAATTTAGTCCGGCGAACAATTCAGAGGACGTTAGTACCAAATGAATGCTCTAGTTCCATCATAAATCACAACGTTTTAATGGTTATTTATTCTGACTGTTCGAATCGAGCGATGGCAATCAGTCGGGAGACTATTTTTATGACCTGTACCGGATGCGCCATAAAGCGAAGCATAAAATCAGTAAGCCTCCGAGGGAGAAATATAAAAGTAAATAACACTTAGATTGGAGATTTAGGCACCGGTGCAGAGGGCGAGACATCCGCTCGCCGCTCCAATGAGCCGTTAACTCAGGAAACTCCGTATTACATTGACCCGCACTTTTGATCATTTTAATGTACGCGATGAGGAAAATATTATAGATATTTTTCCTGATTCCAAATATATATGGAGGTGAATGCCGGATTTCTTCCAATTCAACGCGGATTTTTTTTTATACCTACTTGACTGTCAAAGGTCAGACATTATAGCTATGTAGAGAGAGATATTGGCTCAGAAAAATATTAAAACAATAAGTTACGGTTTTAAGCAAGTTAAGAACATAGCCTTTTATTTAAGTGATTGTTATTAAATAAAGTATTGACAGCAAATGTTTGAAGCTCACCTTTCTATTGCTGTACGAAATATCAAACAAGAAGAATAATTCATGACTGATCTGATACGTGTTTTTGTGAAACTTTATCGCCAACAACTGACCCTCGGGACAGTTACCGGCAACGTTACAAACCCTATGATAATCAGGACACTGCTCCCGAACCGATAGTGACGGTCCATATCAGCCTGATAAGCCTAATTTATGTGAAACCCTTACAAACAAACAAATGAACATCGTTGTTTATAACCGTGTCGTCGATGCAATATCATAAAGAATTCTACCCACTACACCGTACCATACCATGACCGTGCGATTAATGTTTCAAACAAAAAATATTTGTATTAAAAAGTATGAAACTAATGCCTACTTGATCGATCCGTCCCCAAGGAGCGTATCGGCACCGGCAAAATATTCACGCCTACTATAAAATTGTTAATGCTCCAAGAATGGCACTAGACGTTGCCGGCACGGTCTAGTCTCATATTTTTAAACAAAGAATATAGTGTTAAACCGTGTTTGATGACCGTTCTAAACTCGTTATAAACAGGTATGATGATACATCATAGTGGGTATAGTAGTCTGCGTCATTGTATGGTACGGTGTTGTGGGCAGACTCCTTTACGTTAACCTAGTTACGTGAGATACCTACTATTGATTCACAAGAAGTTATGAAGATACTATTACGCTTGTTTACCTAGAAGAGATAAACAGAGCTGTAATTAGTTTAGTTTAGTTTTTTTTTAAAACGTTGCCCCTCACTAGGAATTTCTCCTGTATCGTGGATGCGTTTACAAACATTTAAACTTGCATACACAAACAGCCAGATCCGGAACAACTATCTGTAGGCCATACAAATATTTGTTCCGTGTGGGAATAGAACCTGCGACACGCAGCGCAGCAGTCGATCGCTCAGCCACTACGCCAACCGTGTCGTCAAAATTGTAATACTTATACGGGTTACAAAAAAATCTCGCTCTCTGTAATGTAATAGAGAAAGACTTTTGTGTCTTTGTGTTTGTGTTTTTTTCCTGAGACCCGACTACTCCTGATAAAATTTTCAGATGGAAACCTAATACACTTACCCGGTAAGTAACGTGTGGTTGTCATCACTAAACCAAAGTCAGGTACATAACGTTTTAGAAATTCAATGGTAAATATTAGAAAGTTTTAGAGTTGTAATTACTATGTCTTCCTGGAATGATTAACTAACTATTCACGAATCATATTACCAATCAATCTTTATACCAACTTGGAATATAAACCACTTCTACTAAATAAAGCCATAAAAGGTCACGAATCTGTCTTCCGCCCAATTAAGTGGTTTCGTTTATACTTTGATAATGTTACGTAGGTACAAGGTATTCATTGAAAATCTCACTGAATTTGTAAACGGCGTAATAAACTTCACAACAGATAGGTATCTATTTGCCTTTGGCTTGTGGTAACTGACTGTAAATATCCATGTTTCCTCGTGTCTCGTCTGTCATTGACATTCACGGCGTTCTTAATGGTTCGTTAATTCGAGCGTCGCTAAACGTTCGTATTGATCGGTTTTATTGTTTTGACACAACACAGGCAGGCTTTAAAAAATGCGTGTTTTCTTTTTAAATAAGGAAACATGCAACCTTCATGAATAATAGATAAACTTAGTGAGAGGGTGTGTTATAGTTACATGAGAAATCAGTACATTATGTTCGTTCACCTTCATTGTGTACACATTAGCGGCTCAAGTTTTCGGGACCGCTTGTCAAAGAGGCGTAGATAAAGTCGCTGCGTGGATCACCTTGTAGGTACCTACATCAATCACCCTGACATGACTCCAGTTGTTCGCCCAAATGGATTATAGGAAGTCGGCGCCCCGCCCGCCCGAGGTGAGTTTCAGATTTGCCTCGCGTCACCTACATGTAAACATTATTTGCCAAAGTGATGCGGTGACACGGCTAACTTTACCGAAGGATATCTTTACACCATTTTTTCGGGTCTTCTCATACTTATGCGAGACAAGGACACGTGTACATAACAAATACTTGGAGGCCTTTTATTCATACCCTTTGTTGACACTTCGTCAAAAGAAAAGTGAAGGGAAGCAAGTTGTAAAGGCTCGTGGTTATTTATGAGATCATTAGCGGGCCACTCCATGTCTTCGAATCTTGATCACGTTTTCAAACGGGACTCGATTGGGATTCGGCTTCGAGGTCGACCAATTATCATAACAAAGTGGCGCATTTCCTTTATAAAGTAGGTTCGTGTTATTATCGGAGACAATCGTAAATTATTCAGTCTTCACAAGGATGAATTCGTAGCCAGCCAGACCACGGGTTCAAGGTTTACCCAACTGTACTTTTTCGATTTTATTCCAAACCTTGGGTAAAGAAAAGGTATTTAGCGATTGCCGAAAAGCTCAAAAGATGAAAAGGCCGTACATTTAAACACAGTTGTATTGCTTTTTTTCTGGAATGTTTCTGACTTCGAATGAATTGTTTATTCCAAATATCCAGTTTCTATGTTAGTAATACATTAAATAACTTATTGGAACAGCAAATATTAATACGCAGCGGCTCAATGTTAACGGTATAATTTATGCAGTTTGTACATATTAATCGCTGATGCATTTACCTCTCTGTACTTATGTATGTGAACATTAGTCAAACCAGCTGTTAAGGCTCGGTAGAGTCGTGTCAGTGGACGTTAATAGCGAGATAGAGAACGGAACAATTAGGTACGTGTGTAATACAACGGTAATATATCATCGTAGGCTAAATGTTCATTAAATTGCCGTGAAAACCGATTAACACCCAAAATGTAAAAAATAGCACTTAAATTATAACAGTGTTGATTTCCTTTTCAATTTGTTGAACGCTGGCTGAGGCTATTTAAGGGTTAACTAAGTAATGTAATACGCATAAAAACAAATTAAAATCACTTTCAGATTTCTGAATGTAAACATCTCAGAACTGTAGTAAACTTCAAAGGCATGTTTGCATGGCTAACAGGAGCAAATTACACGGCAAAATGATAGACGAAAAATTATTTTCGAAAAATTCAAAAGATCCAATTAGCCCCGAGCACTCGAAAGGGTTTGCGGAATAGAACGAGCAGTGACTAGCGAATATGGACGACGCTAAAATACGGGACGAATTTATATCCTCGGCCATAACCGATAGAATAAATTATCATGGGAAAACTTTTTTGGTAAAGCATCGCTGTCTTGTATAGAGAAAGTTTGGGATAATAAACTTGATCCGCTTTCTACCCTTTTTACTAGCCCCTTATGTAGGTAGTACAAGTATATAAAAACTTGAAAACAACAACTATACAAGGGTGGCATCTTCGATGACTGCAATTAATTAAACTCTATAATAGTTCTCTTCCGTTTTTGAAGACTGTATAGTTTTGTTTTCTTAATTGACGGATTTTATGTAGGTACCCACAAAATAATTTTCGGCCATTCTAGACAAGAGTTCGACTTAAAGTAATAGTTTACCTAATTTACGCGAATATCAATATCACTATTCTGTAAGCCTATTTGCGAGTTCGGGTTATGAGATCAGTTACAATAGGACCCAATCAATAATATATTTTATGCGTTGCATCGATAACCAGTTAGTGCACAATGGACACTCAACGAGGGTCAAGTGGTCGCGACGGGGAAATTTAATTTACTGTCGGGTATCGGGATCCCCTGTAGGAGTCGTGCCGCAACCGACTTAATTATTTTCGCATCTATGAATTACAATAATATCATATTGTTGTTGCTTCGCCCAGATATTTAGAGACTGAATTTGAGGAAAGATTAAATGACAATAAAATCACAAAGTTAGATAAGTACTTCTTTGTATTCTAACATTGATTTACTCTTTAAGTGCTTGTAAAGGTTATATTATTTTTAACCTGATTTGGTAGTAAAATTAGCTGCTTTTGTTACCACCTACAGATATTATACATATTAATGAAAACTGAACAGGCATGAGTGGGGGCAGATTTTGTACTGCCTTGTCACTTGATCGGCAAAAGGTCAAAAGTCAATCCTATCCTAACGATTAAACTCAATCATTAAAAAACTCTATCTTAAGTTGTGTGTTTAAATAGAAAACTAAAATAAGTGAACATTATTGTTGTGTAGCGAAAGAACAACATTTATACAGACAGGAATCCAAGATGGTAAAAAGTAGGTAAGGTCTCGAGGGGAAACCCTAATTTCTACCGGATAAAAATGAGGGCTCCCCTGAGATAAGCAAAAATCAAATTTGCGTGAACAAGCCGCCAGCGAAAACTAATTATGATGTATATTTAAACTACTCGTTATCTGCTCCTTAATGTTTTGTTGTACAAAAGGTTTATGAAACGGTTGGCAAGGATTGATGAAGACAGCCTGACACGATTCATTGAGAGAAGAAAACATGACGCGGTAGTGGGTTTCATAAGAGTAAGTTTTATATTCAATAGTGTGAAAATACAAGATATTTAATAAAAACATCCCGGATTCTACAGGTTGTATTTATTGAGAGTGCAACATATAACGAAAACTTACACAAATTGCCCATACAACATAGAAGTTTTGCATCGTTATAGTACCTATCCAAGCTATATCGAGGTAGATAAAATATATGCATCTGGAGAAGCTGCGGGCGAGAAAAGCGAGCGCTCAAATTGTGTTCGTACATTTCTAAAAGCCCCGTTGCGAATACGGCACAACAAAGTTTGTAGATATTTATCAAATCGTCTTTTCTGTTTCGACCAAAACGAAACAGGTAGGACTTACGTTCTGGTGCTATTGAGAAACAGATTGTTGATAAATGCCCAAGGGATACTGGTTTGTATTCTGACTTTTTTAAAGTTCCGTACCTCAAAAAAAACGAGGCCCTTATAGAATCATTTTGTATCAAGACCCTTGATCTCGGGAACGCGTGGAGGTATCGAGTTGATATTAAAACCATAGAGCTGTGAAGAGATGAACCCCTGAATCTACGCAGTCAAAAATATGGCCGTTTATGTCGCAAATTTGTATGAAACTCTCGGCACGCGAGTCAGACTCGCACTTGGCTGGTTTTTAGGGTTCCGTACAGCAAAAAGAAAAAACGGAACCCTTATTGAATCACTTGATAGTCCGTCCGTCTGTCTGTCTGTCTGTGAAGACCCTTTATCTCAGGAACGCGTGGAGTTATCGAGTTGAAATTAAAGCCACATACTCAAGTCTGTAGCTCCTTGGAGCTGTGAAAAATCAATCCTCTGAATTTACAGTAAAAAAATATGGTCGTTTACGTCGCAAGTTTGTACGGTATCCTCGGTGAGCGAGTCCGTCGAGACCTCTGTAATGTACTATAGTTGTGTTTAAAATCACGAATAAAAGTTTGCAGTTATAATACGATCATCTCATGACGATGACTTAGATTTGTCAGTTATCCTTCCTTATAACTTTGAAAAGATCATTCTGTTTGGACATTTATTTCTGTTTCCATTCGAAACTGTTTAAACAACTAAATTATTGTAAATAAATATGGCAACTAAAACATTGTGAAAGTTATACGCAGGTAAAAAACAACTTACAAGTTTTTTTCTGTTTCTTTTAAAACCTTGCTTGCTGCAGTTTCGCGTAAGTAATTTAGGTTATTTTTTCAAAAAAAGTGCGGTGTGGTTGAATATTTTATCAGACATACAAGAAACGAAAATGCGGGATTTTAAGGTTAAATAAACTTGAAAATCAATATTTTCTAAGTGTGGCTTGGAAACTATGCAAACATAACCTTATCGACTTTAATGTTGTTTTAGTGAATTTCCCTCCATTATGTTTAAAATATTTAACTTATAATAGAATTTCAACATTATATAACAAAAACAAAACATACCCAGTTGCCGCTTTAAACAAAACCAATATAGGTTGTTCAATATTTGAGAACTGTGCCTGTAGAAGCGACAAAAATTCGCTTGTTATTTTAACAGTGATATACATATATCTTCATCTATATTTTTATATAAAATCAGTGACTCACAGTACGACATCTCAGAAACTACAAGTGTTAGGAGCTTTAAATTGCATGGGTGATCCTTTTGAGAACGTAAATGCTCACTAAGATAGTATTTTTGAAAATTCAATCCTTAAGGGGGTGAATCTTAAATTGTACAAAAAGATTGACTTAAATTTTGCATAGCCGTGCTTTCCCAAAATTAATGGACTATTATAGCATCACGCAACAACACTAAGAAGCAGAATACTGGATGAAACCGCTGGGCACAGCTAGTATTTTCATATAGCTGCAAGTATACGTTTATCAAATATTTCCTTCATATAGCTTGTATATTTCCCTGTTTAGGCACGGTGTTTGTTTGATTTGAAAGCACATCTAGCGGATTTATTTGCGCCACGCAAAGTACACGTGAAAGCACTTATATGTAAGGTAATGTTTTTGTTTCACACAATTTATTTGTACTACGCTCTACATGTTAAGGTTTTAGAAGATATTGTCTATGGCATGTTGTGTAAGGTATCATGTGCCTAGTTCTTCCTAAGTGCGTTAAAGTCACGAAGTAGTTGGCTTTTGAATTTAGAACAGTCCTTTTTTATGTTGGTCGAATGGAGCAGATATTCCAGCTGACAGTTCGTAAATCGAAAAGTTTTATTACGAGTATATTTTCATACTTGATTGTCCTAAATAAAGGATTTTTTTAAATCTATGTGTGTTTTATCTTGAAATAAGATAATACATAATTAATCGTTTTCCTGCATTAATTATCCTGATGAAATGGCATATTCCATTTTGTAAGTATTAAGGCATCCATTGACTGTTACTTCTCCCCTCTGATGAAACAAATATCTACTTTATCTAATTATAGGTTATTATATTTGTCCACAAACTGCAAAAACACAAAAAAATATACAGGGTGTTTGGAAGATCGATGCAAAGCCGTGAAGCAGACCTAGTATAGACTATTTAGAACCATTTGAACCTAACTTGTCTTCGGCGAAGTGTGACTATTTTTTTTAAATCAAATTTTAATGATTTTTGATGATAATCCTAAAATTTTGCAGTTATTTGCAAATAATTAGTCAGTTTGAAAGATAAATCATTTATTTTTTTAATTTATTTTATTAAAGTAATGTCTGAACAATCAAACGAAACATGATTAAGGCATCTGTGTCATGAGAATTTTTTTTTTTAGACAGTTGAAGTTAATACTTCTGTTTTTAGATTAAGAAAACAGATTTTTGACAGTTTAAAAAAAAATCACGGATCGTGCTTTTTCTGTTCAAACATTTTTAAAGACATGCCTAGTTATTAGACTTTCTTTTGAGGTATCAATTACGCAGATAGCTTACAAATTATTGAAATTAGGATCTACAAACTAAAGTGAGGGAGAAAATTAAAATGTATCGGTGAAATAATTAAAACAAAATTTTAATACAAATCATTTATTTTTCATGTTCAAAATGTCCGCCGCGGTTCCTAACACAAGCACGGGCCCGTCTTCTCACTTCCGTTGTTGTAATTTTCAACTTCATCTCTAGTTTCATTGTTTCAAATGCTGAATTTATTCTCGCAATCAGTTCTTCTTTAGTATTTATCTCTACGTTTGTATAAACTAGTTCCTTGGCCCGACCCCACACGAAAAAGTCAAGCGGCGTTAGATCGGGTGACCGGGCGGGCCAAGGGATTGGTCCGTCTCTGCCGATCCAGCTGTCAGGGAAGCAATTGTTTAAGTGCTCGCGTACATTCAATGTCCAATGCGCTGGACAACCATCTTGTTGGAAAATAATTTCTCGGTCTCCTGTGAATATTAGGGCCCCGGATTCCTCTACAAGCTCTGGAAAATCATTTTGTAAGAATTCCAAATAACTATTGCCATTCAAATTATCCGGTAAGAAATGGGGCCCAACCAGTGTTCTGCCGATCACTCCGGCCCACACGTTGACCGAGAATTTCCTTTGAAATGACTTCTGCTTTTTCCAATGTGGATTGTTGTGTTTTTCAGCCCATTGAGTGATTTTTTTTTAAACTGTCAAAAATCTGTTTTCTTAATCTAAAAACAGAAGTATTAACTTCAACTGTCTAAAAAAAAAAATTCTCATGACACAGATGCCTTAATCATGTTTCGTTTGATTGTTCAGACATTACTTTAATAAAATAAATTAAAAAAATAAATGATTTATCTTTCAAACTGACTAATTATTTGCAAATAACTGCAAAATTTTAGGATTATCATCAAAAATCATTAAAATTTGATTTAAAAAAAATAGTCACACTTCGCCGAAGACAAGTTAGGTTCAAATGGTTCTAAATAGTCTATACTAGGTCTGCTTCACGGCTTTGCATCGATCTTCCAAACACCCTGTATATTTTGCACAGAAAGTCGTTTTTAAAAAATAAATAAAAATTTCTCCTTTTTCATTTGTGGTTCGATGGTATCTCACGCAAAGTCTTGAGTATTTTTTTGTCGTTTGAACTATTACGAAATATTATCATATAGGGCATTTGATAATATTTCGTTATAGTTCAATAAGAAAATATATGTTTTATACAAGATAACTCATAAACTTTCCCATTAAAATAGTTGAGATCCTTCGATTTGAGAACCTTCTTCGTTTTTTGAAGTCGGTAAAAATATTTACTATAGTCAAATTAAACCTGTCATAATAACATATTATACATAAAATATTGACAATAGCCTTACGTTATGCATGTTGTCTTGACTTTTTTTTTATATTCGGCGCTATAAATTACTTTTATATATTTGAATCAGGTTGTTTCGTGTTTTAAAAGCATTTCATTGTTCGAAGCGTGCAACGTAGTTACGTCGAGAAAATGGAATGGTGCATTTCGCTACCTGTGCCTTGGGCTGCAAATGAAATGGTTACGGAAGAATTTTTATGTTCACATTGTTTTCTAGAACTAAACCTGTTTATTGTCTTATAAGTGATGATTAAAAAACAGTTTGTTAAAAACAAAAACTGATTTTTGTTTTGCTAGCAACCTTTTTTCATAGATAATTTGATTGTCAAAAAATTTAGGGTGTTTTAATTTTAATGCGTTTTGGATTGGGCTAACCATTTCAAAGCTTTATGTGAACGCAATAAAAACTATGTACATACTTTTTTAATATTTTAAAGATTAGAATGACGTGACCTACCCATGCATTTATTATTTAAACTTTGAAAACCATAAAGGTAGTAAAATTTAACTTCTAAATTTTTTTCACATTGTTACATATTTTCAGATGAAGCTCTTGTAATAAAAGCCTGTTAATAAACGTGCCTACACATTTCTAAAAGGTTTTTATTCAGGTTTAGTGTCGTATTGGCGTCGACAAACAAAACTTACCTATCGCTTACCCTTCGGGTGATCGAAAGGAAAAAAGGAATACGCAATTTCGCTGTACAAAAAAGATTTGATGTATCCTTGTTCTGGCTGTTACATCAATCACGCGCCACATTCTCGTCGCCGTCACTTGTGAAGCATAAATAAAGCATTGGAGGCTTCCGACATCCCCGTATTGATGTATTCACAACACAAACTGGTTCCTACTTATTGTCAGACACACCGTTTCTATAATGTAAAGGGATACATTAGATTCATCGCTTGCCGTTTACATTCGTATGGAATTATTACAGACGGATTTTTTATATGACAGAATTTTTCACTTTTTATTTATGTGCGGTATTTCTTCATATTTTGTGAATAAAAAGCTTATGATCTGTTTTGTGTTTTCTTTTGTATAGGTCTAATAGAGCTTAACATACTTTGACATTTTATGTACATGAGAATTGGATACATTAGAGCATATTTGTTTTCCTTTTAGTATACTTACTACGATCACGAAAAAACTGTTTCGAAATACCCAAGAAATATTTGAGCACGCTATCACGTAGCAGTATTGAGGTAAAATATCCTCCGTAGAAATGATGCAGAACAGAACATTTTCCCGGGTGGAAGTGTGGGCGAAGCGATCTAGGTAAGACTACGATTAGCAATACGAATTTTATACCTGTACAGAGTATCGGGTTTAGATTTTCAGCTCTAAGTTTAAAACTACAAGGTGTTCAATAGAATGAACGATATTTATACGCTTTGGGTGAATATGCCAAATGCGAAGAATTAAGGTACTGTTATTTAGGTTCTTGGTTACTCAAATGCACTGTTGCGATGTTTTCAGCTATAATTAAGCGTTATCTGATTAACTGAGGTCTAATTTGGCTGGCAAAGGCTCATGTTGCTGCTGTCAAAAGGCATTTATTTAGAGAGTAGACATTGACATGAATGCCAAATATAATAATGAACTTGTTTGAATTACAGGTTTTGATGTAACGGTGTTATTATTCTTGTAACGAAACACTTTTGTTGGAACTTGGAACATTATAATTACAAAAGATCTTTGTTCGGCGTATCTGTTACGTCTGGCTCGTGTAGGTAGTGCTCTGTTACAGATATTAAAATGATGAGTCTATCTGGCCAAAGATTTAAAACTGTGATTTTACCTTTATTAACGAGAAAATTAAATACATTTTACTTTGATAAACATTGCAATGTATGTTATTATTTGAGTTATAGTAACTTCAAAGGTTGTAGATTTAAAGCAGCTGTATATTTACAAAGTCCATGAAATGTTTCTGGCAAACAGGTGCACTAAGGAAATGCAAACAGAAACTTGTATTAAAGCTGCAGGAAAATACATGCGTACGTCAGGAAAATTTTCTTGGAAAAACTGAGTTTTCAAGTAAAATGTCTTGCTAAATACTTGCGTCAAAAGACTCACGCGCACGCTACTTCTTTCTTCTGGGTATGTTCTTTCACCGCGATACGGTGAATTTTATAAGTAATCATGAAATGCTCTTACTAAATAACTAAACAATTTCGCAAACACATAACGTGGGTAATTTAATAACTTTAACGCGTAGTTTGTGGTTGAGTGGAGATAGTCTAAGATCCCGCTTACGGTCAACACATCTATTTACCGAATGGTATTTTTTTTTGAGTGAAGGCCGACTTGAAGCATGATCTCAGAATAAGAGAGAGTGAAATCTAAAGCGTTGAACAGGACGTCACCAGTGCTTCTTGCGCGTTGTCGTCTATACTATAATTTTATAAAGTTTGTGAGGTTGCAGGGGTTAATCTCAGTATCTGCTTAATCAATTTTGTTAATTATTTACCAATAGAAACCCACGATACGAGTATCGTAGGGTCAACGGCGCGTGCCGTGTCGGCGGTGCATTAGTGTTCCACGCGCGCCTCAAAGAGATGTTAGCAAAGCAGAGGGGCGTGCCAGGGCCACCGAGGTTGCGGGCTATTCGAAAGAAATACCGCGACCCCGGAACATAAAGGGCAAAAGAAGGAACATGGGTGAGTTTTAGTCATTATAAGTCTGACACCCCCCTTCTCCTCAAATAACTTCCACCGCCTAGAGGGAAATGATTTTTTTCATCCTTAAAAAAGTATTTATAGTAGCTTTACTACTACACCTTGGAGCTGAGCAGTGTATGAAACAGTGGGCACAGCTAGTTATAGATAAATTGGATGATCGATTACTTGTTCCTTTGCATTTCCCACTCGTCACCGGTAGCTTACATATAAAACTATATAAAACATAACCGCACGCAAGTTTTTCTCGATATTGTGAGCAGGGGTATAAACTGCGTATTCATATTAATTGCATTAAGTGCAATAAAATAGTGTGTAAATCAAACATATACGGGTGATTTATAAAATACGGATTGTAATACGGAATTTTCATTTAAGCATGCGACGATATGAAATAATTAGCTTTGCCCAGCGGTTTCACCTACTGCTCAGCTCCTTTTCTGGGGAGGGCTTTACTTATCATTTAGGAGAATGATTAATAAATTACGACCGATTCTTAGAACTACCGAAAATTTAATATACCTATATTTAAAGTTTCGAAACAGTATGGCAACTAAAACTGTGACACGAGAATTTTATAAATGAGAGATAAAGCTCGAAAATGTGTAAACGAATGAAGTTTTAACAATTTTAATAAAATCGATGAAAAGTTAATGAACATATTTCGCGGCATGAATATGTATGTCCTTTGAAAATGTCATAAAATTTGCGGTTGTGTTTATTGGAGTTGCATGGTAAAGCCTCGGCTCATCTCGTGTTATCAACACGAAATGAGTAAATACGAACTTTTGGGGGAGCACAACAATGAAAATGTCACTTTATGAAATGGGCCCGAGTTGATTAATGGAGTTAGAGTGGGGTGTGTTCGGACCTTCTTACTTGTTTATTCATTCATTCTGGAACACCGCATGGTTCACCCGTAAATATAAATATCAACTATGACGCCCCACGACTCTTGTGCCGTGTAATATAAAGTAACGAATTGTTTCACGAAAATGCATTTACTTTGTTACCGTGTTGATTCGAGGCATTATTTTTATGCAAAACTGGGTCAGATTCCTTTTTATTTAATACGCCTCCGGACTAACTCGATTTTTATGAGACAGATTTAGATTATAAAGGTTTTTATAAAGTTAATCCGCTATTTAACACGTTCGCTGCATTACGAGATCTATCAGATCTCTTGCAGGACTTTTCTATTGTGGGTTGAATAAAATCGTGTTGTTTCACTCCTTGCGGGAGGATCTAACTTGTAAAGTTCTTTATGACGTATGAGTAAGACAAATATACATATTTGCTTTCTACTTAAAACTGAATTTAAAGACATTAAAAAATAAATTAGAGATGGATTAGGTCCCTAACGCACAGTACTATAATTATTTTCATTTCTTGCGTTAGGAGATATGTCGATACTCGTGGAATCATAGGCCTCGTAGACGCAACAGAGGAAGGGAGGGCGGCGCGGGCGCTCCGTGACTCATGTTAGTGTTGTCCTAGCATCGACGTGGGAGATCGTGCGCACGTTTTGGAAATAACACTCGCGTATATACGTCGTGTACGTGTTGATTACTTTTTATTAACAATGAGTGATTTTAGAAGAAAAACTATTTGTTTTGGTGAGGTTGCCAACCAAAAATCAACACCGGATTATAACGCTACATCGTCCAGTAAAATAAAAATTTTGGATAATATTCAAATTTGCCCCCCATTGGCTAATAATGACAGTGATTCAGATTTTAATTGATTGTTTTTTTTTTTTTTATTAAAGACAATTCCCCGCACTAGGAATTAATCCTGTTTTTGTTTTATATTGATTTGTTGTGATTGATTATAATGAAATAAGAATTGAATATAAAAAATTAATAAAACTTTTTCAATCGACAACTGAGATATTTTATTCCCATCACTACTTACTACACATATTGAACTATCTTCGGTTGCGGTACGAGATACAATCGATAACTAATTTTTTTTTGGTATTTGTAGTTTATTCAAATGTCATAACTGCGTGCGAACCTAGCAACATATAGAGCAATAGGCTATCTTTCACCCACATAAACTTTAAAATATATGTCATTGGTTTTCTCGAGGATATAAGTTATTTTCAAAACTGTATTTTTAGGAGACTGATTAGGTCTCAAACGCACCAAAGGGCAGATTAGTTTCGAGATCTTTTAGGTCTCCAAAGCACCAGCTGAAAGTTCTTTGAAAATGATGGCGCAGTGAACGTGTTAACGAAATACACCTTCGTATTTATGTTCTTCCTAATTTGCATTGGATTGTTTATTTCAGCTCAACCAAAGCCTTTATCTGTCTCGCTTGGCCAAAATAATGTTTGTAGTAGTGTAATGTTTGAAAATCGGTTTCTATAAATTGGGAACATTATTCAAAATGGAAACTTGAACACAACTTGCTTACATCAATTACTAAGCGCAAATAATGGAACACTGAGATTATATACACAAATCTTAGTAAACGTCTAGAAAATATAGCAATCTATCAAGTTTCAAACTTGGGTGTTGGGGAATTAGCCAAATCTCAAACTGCCCTAGTTAACAGAGATAGCAAAATACAACGGTCTTACTTCATCGTTGACACGCTTATCTGTTGTATAAATAGCGTATTCTGACTAAAGTTATATGGCTGAAGGAACATGAGTATCTTCGAATATATTATTATGAATAAGAAATCCCTGTGTTCCCTTTAATCATCGATTATTTAATCAGAGCGAGCCGGGACAGGACAGTTACTACAAATGTCGTGTGACGCGATAACAATGCGATAGACGGTTTATGAAACAGCAACGGACTTGATAAATGACCCGAGCTGGTTCGAAGCGGACGCACCAATTTATGCATAGCCGTCATCGGCAGGATTACAATGCTTCATGGTAAAATGACGCCGCGATGTTAACAGTACATGGCCTTTTGTTTACCAAGAGTTTTACATAAATCTCGACGGAATTCCAAGAGAAAATGAACTGTCTCTCTACGTTAAAACATTTTTTATCACTTCGAATTTTTTAAAACAACAATAGCGAGTGGTTTCTAAAACTAACTTGCAATAAAGGAAGCTATTATTTCCACATATTTTCCCCCGATTTTTATATTTTTGGTTATGAAGTCGCGAAAGGGGAGAACCTTTTGTATAAGGGGACCTCGGAGGTTCATAACTCTCAGTGGAAGCGTCGAATTAAAAAAAAGATCTCAATGGGGCGGGGAAAATGTTGTGCTTCTCCATAAGCGCGGATTTGTGCTAGTTCCGGTAGGAGACCTTTATTCTTCACAGCTATACTTACCTAAAAGTATAAATAGGTAATATGTAATGTTAACATTATTTTAAATCCAAAAAATTATCACATAGTACAGTAGGAACTAAAGAAGATAATCGAGTCATTGACATTTTGACGATACGGTTGACGCACTGCTTGAGCGATCGACTACTGCGCTGCGTGTCGCGGGTTCGATCTCCGTAAATATTTGTATGGCCTACAGATAGTTGTTCCGGATCCGGTTGTTATTATGTTAATCACGATACAGGAGAAATTCCTAGAGTGGGCCAACGTTTTTTTTTTTAAGAGAAGTTCTAAGCAACTACATATTATGTTACAAGTAGTAATAGAGCTTTGCTGAAATTCAAAAATAGAAAAAGATTTCGCAATAAACCGAAGGTGTTCAGTTCACTATAGAATTAAAAAGGTTCAGTAAATATTATGACGGGTTGCTTCGAATGATATTGTATTTCAATATGACGCTGCAGAGCATTGAAAGTGATGTTTAAATAGGCTGCTAATCCCACCAATATTGAAATATCTGCGACAATATTCAGCGGGAGAGCTGTGATCCGGTTTTATTAAAACACCGTTTTATATGAGCAACGTTAGGAAAAAATATTGTCTCCAGTTTTATGACACTGTTAACAATATATCCCACCTAGGTAGCGATTTGGAGAAAGTGTGATTTTATTTTCCTTCTGGCAAAATGGAAGAATAATATGCCCTATACTTTTTTATATATTTCCCTTTATTAAATTATACTATCAGTAATAAAATATAAATTTTCGTCTTTTCCAACACGAAATCTAGAATAAATAGTTTTTACAGTCTATATTAATTTATGTATAATATGTTTACGTATTATCAAAGAATAATTAGTCTGACAGGCTTGAAAATACGAATTTCGGATGAGTAAATCCGAAATTCGGATAATTTGATCATTGTATTGAAGAAGAATGTGTGTTTAATTTTTTTGTCATCGTAAAACAAATATTTTTATCACACACACAATACATTATGTTATTAAACGTAAGTACTTTTTTCTAAAGAAACGCCGTTCTTTTTTTAGTAAAGTTTTTTGCGAATGCGAAGTCATGAAATATCTTCCTCCGCTCTGGGCGGAGCGGATAATTATTAAATATTTTAATATAATAATTCCACGTAATTAGGTATGTATCTATTATAATATATAAATATATATGAGTGGGACCCAAATATAATAACACTACTAATAACCCCATGCGGCCACAACTGAACATTGCTGCTACCCCCCGATATAAACCACACCAGATAACACTTCCAAAACATTGCTTTAACTTACAATAACATTTTGGAGAGGACTTATCACAATAGAGCCAGATAACGTTTCACATTGTTTCACACACCATAAGCTTTGCACAGCTGCTATAAGTTACCAGTTTTGCTCAAATGAATAATACCTCTGGAGACTATATGAAATATACAGACTGTTAGTTGGAGGCTAACTAGAATTTGTACCTAGCTAGCCAAGTAAAATGAGGGAAATGTACTGTTTGGCAAATTGATACCCTTCACTTCTCTACCTAGCATTTTCATGGAACTAAAGACTCATTCTTTCCGGGGTTGCGGGTTGTTCGAAAGAGATACCGCGGCCCCGGAATATGAAGGGCAAAAGAAGGAACATTGGTGCGCTTTAGTCAGTAAAAGTCTGACACTCCCCCTCGCTCCGCCCAGAGTGGGACAGTTTTTGATTATTTCCCATCCGCATAAAAAGGGATCCATTTGTGGCAACGAAACCCAAAAAAAATATTGGGCTTAAGTTATATCTGTAAACTACCCAAGCTGTTTGTTGTCTTCAAATCACTTGTAATGACGCGTGATATTTATAGAATTCTTCGATATATTTTTAATTTCGCAAACGCGTACGAGCATATTAATACTAATATTTATACTAGTTACTTGTATATACTTAAGCCTTTTAGTGGGTCTCTGTAATTGCAGCAATCTGCGGCGTCGTAGAATATTAGGTGAATGCATAATTTTTCCGTAAAGACGGGAATGATTCCCTTTATGTTCGTCCTAACAAGTATTAATGACCCCGGCCGCACTACCTTTGCACAGATTCTGTCATTTGCGAGCAATTACCGTCGCCCTCGTTTACTAAATTGTGTTAGATATGATTAATAACGTTTTTGTTAAGAATCCACTTAGTTTTTTCTTTGCAAGCGTACTTAAGGTGCTGATGGCGTCTTAGAATTGACTAGAAGAAACGAGTGTATGGGTTTAGGTTATATGTTGCAAAAGTACTCATTGAGCTTTTTTAATTATATGTTTACATCAGCTTTTGCCCGCGGCTTCGCTCGCGTTAAATTCGGGGTAACACAGTTCCCCTTGCGCCTTATTGATTTGTAATAGCAACGCTAAGTTTTCCCTTTTCTTCCCTCTTTCTCCCTCACATCCCACGTTTTTCCAAAAAATATTAGCCTATGTCCGTCTCCTGGTTCCTAACTATCTCTGTACCAAAATTCATCACAATCGGTTTAGCCATTAAAGCGTGAAGAGGTAACAAACAAACAAACAAACTCACTTTCGCTTTTATAATATTATAGTAAGGATATTTTGTCAAGTAATGCGAAAGAGTTCCTTAGTCTACCAAATAATTTGTGCTTACCTCTCGCATAACCAATATTGTTATTATATTCGTATGTAACCACATTTGCACTACATATGTTACGCAAATAAAAATAATTTTTATTTGAACTTGTGAGTTTTGAAGATTATTTACTTTTTTGATTAAAAATACTTACCTACAATAAAAAAAAATCATCTTTAGCACAGTTATTTTTGGGAAAAATAAATAACTCATATATCATCATCAATAATGTATGGTCACATTAATATCACAAAAATCATAATTTGCTGACATGTTTATTTTTCTAAAACACGCGCAATATCTACGACTAGGTAATGAAAGTAATATCTTATAACGTCCTGACGGGGTTGCGGGTTGTTTGAAAAAGATACAGATAAAAGGCAATAAAAGGAGCATGAGTGGGCTATATTCAGTACTAGCTGTTCCACGCGGTTTCACCCACGCTGCTCAGCACCTGTTGATCGTAGCGTGATGTTATAGCCTTAGCCTATAGCCTTCCTCAAGAAATAGACTATCCAACACTAAAAGAATTTTCCAATTCCAACCAGTAGTTCTTGAGATTAGCGCGTTCAAACAAACAAACAAACGCTTCAGCTTTATAATATTAGTATAGAAGTATAGATAAGCCTGACACTCCCCCGCGTTTGCCAAGAACGGGGGAAATTATTTGATGATTTGCCATCCGCTGAAAAATACCTTATTATAAAAAAATTACCTAATTATTACAAAAATAAAACCGACTGCAAGTCAAGATCGAATCCAACTGTTGGAGTCCTGCACAGATGCGTATATTATAATACATGTCAATCGCGGGCTTCTGGTTTTATAAGTGTCAGGTGCATTTGAGAGTTTCATCATCTCGTGTCCCTCCTTTCCCGACTATGTTTAGGTTGTATTCCAGTCTAACCAGTATGTTACATGGAGTTAATTGCACAACAAAGTTTTTATAAGCTTGTTGTTGTTTTTGCTGAACATCATGAAATCACGCCCGTTACTCCCGAAGAGTAAGGCAGAGTTGAAGGAGTACACCCACATTTCGACAGGTTTGTTTATAAGTCCCTTGTACTGGGTACATATCTCGTTATTTTTTTGGTGTGGGAAATCATCAAATTACTTCCCATGCTCTGGGCGGAGCCAGTGCCTTATTATCCATAAGGCACTTTAGGCCAGTGCCTAGTTGCCCACTATGGCCAGGGGCCCCGCACAGCAGGAGCGGGGGGGAGTGTCAGACTTGTACTGACTAAAACCCTTCAATGTTCCTTCTATTGCCCTTTACGTTCCGGGGCCGCGGTATCTCTTTCGAACAACCCGCAACCCCGGCAGGACGTATCATGGCTTCTACTACAAAAAATACTGAAAGAAAAAAAATAGAAAAATGACACTTCGCAAGACCGGGGAACCTCATGTTTACTTATTTGAAACTCTCCCAGTATGATAACCACCCCCACTATTTGCTCCTCCCTTAACTTCATGTCTTAAGTAAGAAATACCACGAGTGCTTTTTAAAACTACGTTTTTGAACTAGACAGACACTAAAGCATACTTTGTTTAGGTTTAAACCTGTGAAAGTACCTAAACAATTCCGTACCTTTTAAGTGAAATGAAAAGACTTTATCATACTTGCCTTTTTACTAGCTCCAAGGATTCTTAGAAATGGAATGACAAAAGCGTTGTTGATGAACAATTGTAAAACTATTCAGTTCTTAAACATAAATGTTTTGTTATGTTTTTCAACTTTGTTCCACACTATGATTTTATCCTGTATCGCGGGTGCGCTTTTTTTTTTTCGGGTGGGAAATCATCCAATGACTTCCCCCGATCTGGGCGGAGCGGGGGGGGGCATGTCAGACTTGTAGTGACTAAAACCCACCCATGTTCCTTCTATTGCCCTTTACGTTCCGTGGCCGCGGTATCTCTTTCGAACAACCCGCAACCCCGGCAGGCGGAGGCTCTGGCAAGACAAGCCGCTTACAGACATTTAAAGTCACACACACAAATAATTTGATTAAGTTATTTTTTAGTACAGTTTAATTTTTGACGGCACGGTTGGCGCAATGGCTGAGCGATCGACTGCTGTACTGCGTGTCGCGGGTTGATCCCCGCACGGAACAAATATTTGTTTGACCTACAGGTAGTCGTTTCGGTTCCGGCTGCTTGTGTATGTGAGTTTAAAAAAACAGCACAGGGCGCAGCAGTCGATCGCTCAGCTACTGCGCCAACCGTGCCGTCAAATAATACTACATTCGAATAATACTGAATACTGCATTAAGTCTGACAACCAGTCTAACTAAGGAGTATCGCATTACCCAATACGAATTGGGATGTGGGGGTTGGATAAACAGTCGCTCCATATAAAATACTGACATTAAACTGCATCCATTTAGGCTGGAAGGCGATTCCAGCACAGGAAAGGTCTAAGCAGGCGATGATGATTTGTATAACGTAAAGTACTGATTACAAAATATGCATTTGTAATTATTTATTTAAATAAAGTTACTTATTTCTTAGTTTGGCAGCTGTCATGTTAATCAAGTTACATTTTACGGACTGATGAAATTGAAAATAAATATAAAATACAAATATCTTGGGACAACTCACACGGCTATCTGATCCCTAGCTAAGCAGAGCTTGTGTTATGGTAACCAGACAACTGATATACATATTTATATAATTTATGAATAAATACATATTATAGATAAATCACACCCAGACACAGAACGAACAATTATGTGGAATCGAACCTACGACCTCCGGCTCAGCAGTCAGGGCCACTAACCATTAGACCAACAGGCCCGTCATGATACTAAAAGTAGTCACAAATAAAGGAAACGAAAGGAAATGTATCAGTGGTTTATCTGTAGCGACAGCCATCCGATCTCATCGACCCAATTAGTGGTGGAGTATCACGATCCTAGAGCTAGAAATGAACAAAATACAAGTACTATCAACAATGTTCCCTGTCGAATGTCTAAAATAGCTTCTTTTGTTTTATCCTTATTGCAAATATTATGAAACTGCACTAGAAACCATCAACACAAAGGTTCTAGTAAATAAATAAAAAGATGTTGAGCCCATATTCCGGTCTTATCATCATCTGCTTAGCATTTTCTAATCATGTTAGGGTCCGTTTTCAGCCCAACTGGATGCAGCTAAATACAAGTATTTTATAAGAATTGCTTATTGACCCTTCACAACCCAATTACGGGGTAAATCGGTACTCCTTGATAAGTCAGGTTGTCTCTTTTGCTAATTAGAAACTGTACTGACTGTCAAGGCTTAACCAGCTTTCCAAGGTACAGCGGATTCCTAAGTAATGAAATAGTCACCTAAGACCAACAATGACGGTCGATTTATGTGTTCTGATTTATGACGTACTTGTAAGTAAAAAAAAAACTGACCAATTCTGAGTCAGACACACTTGCAACATAACCAGCAATATCTTTGGACTGCGTAAAGTAAGAAGGTTGATTTTTTCACAGCTACAAGGGAACACAGACTTGATTATATGATTTTAATTTTAACATTCGATATCTCCACGCCTCTTGAGATAAAGGGTCTTGATAGACAGGACAACTAAGTTATACTTTAAAGGTCCCTTTTTTCTCGCTCATACAAGGAGCATAAATTGACAACAGCAAATTAAGCTTAACTGTTGAGCATTCAATTTATGCTCAATAGTTAAGCTTAATTTGCTTTTCATAGTGTGTTAACGAAAAACAAAGCTGCAAAGGATGCAGTTTGACGGAAAAGACCCATCAACAAAACGAAAAGGAACCCTAAAATGGCTTACAACTATAGTAAAAAGTGTTGTTACAACTTTTGGTCTCAATTTTTTCCGTCCAGCCCCCTTTCGCAAAAGCGCGATAAGGAACTTCGTTCCAAAAAAAAAGAAATAGATGAAAAAAAGAAGCAAGGTGGAAGTTAGATTGACCCTTAGTTAGATAGACATTTAGACACATCACATACATTAAAATCTAATCCTCTTTTCATATGCGGAAATATAGCCACCGACCCTAGATTCTAATTCAGGTAGACACTGCTCTCCCAGGTTTAGAAGTAATTTAGTGTAGACTTACCGTCGAGTTTAAGCTTTACTTTATGTAACGACGAGTTATTATATCGAAAAAGATGGCTCATAATAGTCTAAGCGTAAGTACCTGACTACATTGTGGAGGGTCTGACCTGTTTTCTTGAACAATAATTTATCTACATTTTAAAATTTTTGTCCATATCTCCATATTTTTATCAGAAATATAATTTGACATTACGGCTGTAATCCGGTGAACCTAATGGTACACCCACATTTCACCAGCTGCGTTTAATACCCATGTTATTGGAGGCGAGCCTATTGCCATCAATAAGGCACACATCTAGACTCCGTGGAACTGCCCAACCCATGAATCGAACCCAGGACTGATACTTGAACCTCAAACTAACTCCGCCACCGAAGGAATTCCTCGGTCGTCGGGCGCCGTGAGACGATTCCCTGTCATCGTAGATGCGGACCTGTGGAGCAATGGATAGCTTACCGTCCGCCCGTCTAGTAACGACAGGCCGTGCCAACGGCGCGTGAGTTCCACGTGCGCCTATTAGAGATGTGAGCAAAGTAAAGGGGCCTCCGAGGGCCACTGCCTGCCGGGGTTGTGGGTTGCTCGAAAGAGATACTGCGGCCCCGGAACATAAAAGGCAAAAGAAGAAACATGGGTACTTGTATCGGTGCATTGAATTTGATATCGGTGGGAATTGCAGAAACATCTAGTAGGAACATTACTGGGAAGCAAGACTCCCAGCTGTCACCTATCGGGCCTATTCGATGTCTTGTGTTATTGGTTCTAGAATATGCTGCTTTAGTTTCGATATTTTCCTTTACAGTTCTGAGAGCAGTGATAAGCAAATAAAATATAAAGTAAAGCCAAAACAACAATGAAACTGGATAAACACCTCAAATCCATAGAAATACCGTGTGCTGCAAACTGGATCTTTGTAAATTGAAAATATGTTCTGGAATATTTGTATCCTCGACTAGAATAATCGAATTTCGGTTCCACCTCTTCTGTGTAGATGTGCTATATGTGTAAAGGTCGTACGATTTTTCTTCACTTACCGAACCAACTGTCCTACAAACTATAAGCTTCTAGGAACAAGTGGCCAAGAGTGCGTCGGACCACGCACAGTTTAGGGTTCACAATATTTGTTTCATCGCCCGTTTAAAAGAAAATTATTTAAGCGTTTGTAACCTTAAATATGCCATTCCTGAAAATTTACTTCAGAGACCTAATCTTTGGCACTACTTTTTTAAATTATTTACAAAAATATTTTTCACTTCATCCCTTGATTCACATGTAGTATTTTTTTTTTTGAACTTTTATAGCAAATTAAAACGTTACGTATAAAAGCTCTTTTGAACGTTCATTGATCTAGTGTCACAAGACTTTAATTGCAATGGCTGTGTCACACGGACAAACAGACAGGCTCACATAAACGATTGAGCTGTTTGACTAAGGAACCTCAAAAATAACAATAAAAACAGGAGCTCACGCCATGTTGGCGAGCCAGCCGCGGCGGCCAGCGAGTTCCGCCAGAAAGCCGAGCTACTCCCGACTACCATCTTATTAACGATAATGTTGACTTGCTCGCTTTGTGCAACTCGGTTTACGCAAACTTGGGCTAATGTTTCAGTGGTTTATCTTCATGATGTGATGTAACGTCGTTCAATTTTCCAACTGATTAATTGTTGTTTAACTTTGCGTTCAACTTGGTTTACTCAATGCGACTTAACGCATATCTATTAAAAAGTTTCGGCTCGATATCCACTTGTGTTGAAAATGCAACTTTACACATTCTCGTTGAAAATGCAACTTTACACATTCTCGTTGGAAATTGGTTGTATTTTCTAGATGATCATTGTTGTATTTTAACAATGCATGCTGTATTCAGTTACTAGCAAAATCATATTATTTATACTGTATGATGTTAAGAAGTAAAAATAAATGAAATGCCATGTCACAATATTTATGTTTGTATCGTTACAGAAAAGCACAACAGAGAGGAAGTTATTATTTTAATGGTAGACTGGGAAGTTTTAAAAATGTTGTAGTTGCTTTCCTCGTTAATGTGATGGGCACGAAAACTATTTTTTCTGATAGAAACCGAGGGAAATGTAATGCGTTGCTTCATAAATTATACCAGATAAAAGAAGAAAATTTTACCTTGCATTTTGTAATGTACGTACCTACAATTGAAAACTTGAGAAGCGTTATTTAACTGCTCGTTTTAATGAGGGAAAGCTATGTTGGAGAAAGAAGAAAAATAAATGACTTGTGACTGCAGAGTTGCAACGAACATTGTATGGCTACTAAACTCAAAGCAGAGGTAACACGTGTTAAGTATAAGAGCAATACAGATCATGTTGACACATTTACGATTAATTAGAAACATTTCTGTGGCTTATTACACCCACATTAGTCGGATTATGGGGATTAACAATGTTTGATGTTAAAAGTTAATTAATAGTTGATAAATAGCAATACAGTCTCAAGTCAGTGAAATATCTTATTAATTTGACGTATTATATACAGCAGCAAATAATTGGATTAATCAAAACGTCGGCGCTCATCATCTTGTCATCTGAAACCTTGAGTTGTGAAATGTGAGCTCCAAATTGTATAATGTTGGTCTGAGTTGTAACGTCGACATTACCTCGGTGTAGTATTACAGAGCTTGTTCCAGAAATGAAGGTTCGCTACGCAAGTATTTGCCTGACCCTGATCAGACAAAACAGGACATTGTCGGCCCAGACGGGTCGATCATCTGGCGAAAATTGGTAGAATAGTTTGGAGACGGGAAGAGATAACAATGATATGAAACAAGGACCAATTTGGATCCTTTTGAGGATTGTTTGTGACTGACGTCTTGGTCTACTAGTTCTTGGATTCGATTCCGGGTCGAGCAAAGTGTTATTAAGTTTTTTTTCAACCGGAATTTCTCAGTAGTAGCTTCTTGTGTCTGGATTTGTTCCAGGTTAATAGCAATATGCTCGCCCTCTATTGGTACTTAGACACAACTCTCGAGTGTACTACTAAGTACATCTCTGCTTAACGATTCGGGATAACACGCGTGATGTTATATATGCTATATTTTATAATAACATAGGTATCTTATTCGGGTAACTTTATTTATTTATGTACACACAAAACACATATTTTGAAAAAAAAATAAACAGTCAAAAGCGCACAAAAGGCACAAAGGTACCGCTTATTTCATTTAGAAAACTCTTCCATAAGACCTGCGAAAGGACATATTGATAAGAGACGTAGATACATTGTGTAAAGATTTAACTCTAACTTAATCAATAATAAGAAAATGAGTTTGTTTGTTACGCTTTACGCCTTAACGGTTAAAACGATTTTGATGAATTTTGGTACAGAGATAGTTGGGACCTTGGAGACGGACATAGGCATTTATTTTTAAAGTGGCATATGAGGGAGAAAGAGGGAAGAAAAGGAAAACTTAGCTTTGCTATTACAATCATTAAGGCGCAAGGGCAAAAACTACAGGTAGCAGGTACCTGCAAATCAGGAAAGGGGAACTGTGTTACCCCGAATTTAACGCGAGCGAAGCCGCGGGCAAAAGCTAGTATAAACTAAATAATAGAATAAACATACAACTACTAAAATAAAAATAACAAATGTATGTTTACATAAATAAACACATACTAAAATAAGATATATCTGTTTTATTGTTAGTTTAAAAGTAAAGTTGAATTGTCTGTATTTCGTAGTCAATCGTCCAATCGAAATGCGTACCACTTCAAAAGGCTCCCGTTTCTCTCAGTTGACTTAATTCGTAAAGAGTAAGAAATAAGAAACTGTAACACAGTTCGTATTTTTTCCTTTCAAGATCATCACGGAAATAAACATTTTTATTGGCATTACACGGCGTAACAGATATCAGAGCGGCGTCAAATATCGTCGACCGCGATACAATAAACGGACCAATATTGCTCTGTGACAGAAGCGAGCAGATAAATCCTTGTAAACAAAATTGTGACTGTCATCGATATTGTACTTTATGATTGGAAACCTGAAGGCAACATGAAATTCAAATTGTACAAAATTGACTGCATACCCTTTTCAATGTCGTATACTTATGTGAAGTAATCCTAAAACACACCCTAAATCCTTTCAAGCCGTTGGACAATGACTTTGACGGCGCGCTATTATTATATTTTATTCTCCCTCACGACTCCTTATTATTTTTATATTTTTCTTTATACGAGGATATCGGCAATAAAAACGAAATGTTTGTTGCTTGATTGAACCGCCGTGTGACGTGTTTTTTTTATTTCATGTCTACTGGGCTGGAGACAGCGATCGTATCTTGATTGCCACCTATCAGAAGCGAAAATACAAATTGATCGCACAAAGTACTTATTTATATTATTAAGAACTTATTGGGTTCTTCTTCGTTTGGCTTGTCAATTTTCGTTGACTTTTCTGAATAAACTCCAAGTTTAATTAAGTATCAACAGTTGACTTTAATTTGAAGTACTTACCTCATGGTAACAAAGTTGTCGAATCGCGTGTAGTGCTCGATCGATTATTGGCATTAAGTATACCTACAGCTACCTACTAGTGGTGCATATGTGACTGTACTATCTTGTACTTGCACGCTGCGTCGCTGAGGGCATAATAAGTCATCGATCCCGATTAATGTTCTTAAGAGCCATTGACTGTTTAAATCTAAATCCAATGAAGCGTTAAATGGTAATGCCATCTCGTTCATATGAAACTTATTCGTTACAGAATAGAGCTGTAGGTACAATTTTAAATAACGATATAGCATCGATTGTAATCATAAAGTTTTGGGGACGGGCACTCTGAAAAACGCGATATGTAAGTATGAATGTTAATGAGATGTTATAACGTCAACTCTTAAAGCTTTAAAAAATAATATTATGTAGATGGGTCGTACGGCACCCGCAGTTTCACAACAGCAATTTACAGCGATGGTCCGCAAAAGTAGGTACGATAAATTGATGGCTTATTTTATAATAATAAAGCGCGCAGTGTTGGCAAAATAAGCGCGGTTTATGGCTAATATAGCACAGAGTGTTCGTAGCGCGGAACTTTGTTGCATTTTGCATAAAATCGATAAACCATCATACGGCGGTCGTAATCGTACGCCTTTGAATTGTTTATATCGTTTAATATAAGCGATTTGTAGGAGTCTTCATGATTTTCATCCGCCTATTTTGATGACAGAATCAGTCAGTTCTAAAAAAGATACAGAAATACTTACAACTCGATTAAATTTTGCTTTTTAGGGTTCGGTACCTCAAAAGGGAAAAAACGGAAACCTTATTGGATCCCTTTTTTGTTTTTCCCTGTTTTTATAGTCTGTCTGTCAAGACCGTTTATCTCAGGAACGCGAGAAAGTTATTGAATTGAAATTAAAACGATTTACTAGTCTCTGTGGTCTCTTGGAGTTGTGGAAAAATCATAATATCTCTAAAACGCAGTCAAAAGATATGGCCGCTTATGTCACAAGTTTGAACGGAACCCTCGGTGTTCAAGTCCGACTCTCACATTTTTTTCTTTTGCTTTGCTCGTTTTTTCTTTTAAATAAAACAATTTATCTAAACAGAGCGTCTAAAATATCTTTAAAACAAATCCAATGAGAGTTAATGACGGATAACTGACACGATAGTTCGTCGGTTGCATTTAAGCACTAGTGAAAAGACGTGTAAAAAGTGCCGACGTGTGTTCCCGCAAACGAGTCCGTCCGTACGTCAGCCGGCCGAGTTTTGAATAGACTACGCTTCCACGAATTTTAAAACCGGCAAAGATATATTCACGCTCGTCAGTTACTTCTTGGCAGTAAGTGCATTAAAGTGTCTGCGGAGGCCGCGGAGTACCTGTTAGCTGCACAGGACCCAGGTACCGCTTCCGCGTCCATTATTTTATGCTAAATAAGCCCGAGTGGGAGAACTGTAATAATTCTGTAAACAATAGAGCTTTGTTGCTCTTCTACGTTAACATTTCATAATGTCGCCGTGATAACTTTGAGCTGTTTACGTGTGTGTGGAGAGGTGATTTTAATGTGTTTATTTATTTATGTAAACAAAATAAGAGCATGTTTGAAATGGTACTGAAAGTATTTCACTTAGCGCACACCTACAGAAGGGCGCTGACTGTGATTGAAAATATCGTTTTTTTTTAAGAAAATTAGTGTCGGAGGAGTACAGTAACTTTTTAGTTTTTTTTCGGAGTGGGAGGAAATATTTTTTGTTTGCCCGATGAGGCAGTGGCCCTGGCGGAACTCTCTTTGCTGATATCTCTTTGAGAAGCGCTTGGAACACAAACGCGCCTTTGACAAGGCGTGTTGTCACTAGACGGGGGGACGATGAGGTACCGTCCAGATACCCGCGTCTACTGTGGCCAGGAGTTGTCTCGCGGTAACCGACGCCTGGAGTGTCTCCCGCGGCAGCTGTGTTGGTTTGAGGTCAAAGTACAGCACCTGGAAGAATACAAAGGGTGGCTTTTCCAGTAGTTAGGTCAATATTAGAGGTTCTGTTTCAAGAGCGTGATTTGCGGGACTCTGTTCGCGCTGTTAAAAGTGTGCTCTGAATGTAACTAATAAAAATCTAACTTTTTTGTATTGTATGATGTCCATAACTTCACGTCTGAGGCTAGTATTTAAAAAATATTAATTTTATTAAAAATACTTACGAGATTGCGATGTCTTACGAAAAAGGTATACACTCATGAACAGTAGGTTAAAATATGCACAGTGCATAAAATAACTCTCATTTACAGCTTTAACCCAGTTGCGAATAATAATTCATTAAGTACACAGTTCATTTGTTATCTTTCTGTTACATTTCAGAAAGTGTCTCTCGTTCTGGAGTAATTTCAGTGACAAATTATACTCAGCGGATTTAAGAAATTTCATTTATTTTATAACTTTACATAAACAGCTAACTGCAACGGTCACTATACAAAGTTTTCAACGAAGTAATAGACCATTTCCAAGATATGTAGTTATCATATTATATAGCTATTTATTTATTATAATTTAATCCCATTCTACATGACTGTTTAAACAAAATGTCATTTCGTCTATTACTTTCTATAACATTCCTGGAAATGGTATAAACAATAACCAATGTTCTATAGAAGGATGTATCTTAGTATGTATGTCACGCAAGCTTCAGAATAGTACGTCGACATATTACATAGCTATTTATTTATATTACAAAGCACGCCATATTGTCTTTATTGCAGAAGTGATGAGTTTATTTACAAAACGTATGAGGTTTACGTAGATAAGGAAAAAATAACGTAACTATAACAATCATTTGATATTGCACATTTGATATTTATATTTATGTATGAAGCTTTTATTTAAGGAACAAATTTTATTTATGTGTATATAGAAGCTTCTTGTTGGAACTTATTTGCCTGGTTTTGAAAATGCAGTAACAATAAACTAACAGGAAAACGTAACATAAATTATAATACATACGGTATCGAATAATGCGATGATTTACGAATAAAAAAATAAATATCGAATTATGAGCATAGTCTTAAGAAGTAGTTCAAAGTCAACTCTGCACAATGTCACCTATGGATCGATAGTTGTTACATAATTTATCACAATTCTTGGAAATGTGAAGCAGGGCAATCAATAACGTAATTACAAAACATATTTAAACGTTCTACCATACATATATTTCCTATCTGCTTTCAAATGCAAATAGGTACACTAGTCAACACAAATTGAATTAAAAAACGTCTGATACTTGAACTTATACCGCCTACAACTTTGTAAGGCAAGAGAAAAATGAGACTTACTAAAATACAAAGCAAAGAACTGATTTTCTTTGTCGTGGTTGCAATGTGGCAAGTTTGTAGAACACACGAGAAGACCAGACTAAAAATAAACCCTTTCTATTTACTGTAAAAATAAATATATGTGGTCATAACTTAATTCCAACTTAACTGATGGTCGTTTAACTAGCGGGTGAGTAATTGTAACTAGTGTTAATGGTACGATAGTATCTTAATGCGCAAGTACGTGGCGCGGCACGGACCATGTAGCTTCTAGGTACCGTAATGCGTCGTGGAAACTTATGCTGTTCGTACTGAATGTGAACTAAAACTATACATGGTGAATTGAATTAGGTACTTTGGGTTGACTTTTATAATATTACAAATAATTTAGGAAGATTGGGACAAAGTGGCCAAAGACCGCGTTCTTTTGTTCAGAACCCAGCAAAGGTGGTTAGCTCAGAAAGAGATTGCGTGCCGAGGTGGACTCTTACCAAAATGATTGGGCCCAGTTAGCCAATAACAGAGAGAAAGAAGGCCTTTGCCCTGCAGTGGGACACAATTGGCTCATAATAATAATAATGAAAAAAAAATAGGATTAGGACAGGAAAATGGTGGGGATAAAGACAAGGGACTTAAAAATGTTTCATCTTAGTACACAACAGCAGGTAAGCAAAATTCCATTTAACGAGATCCTTAAAAACTAAACACAATATTGTTACTTGAATAGATATGGCACATTTACCGTACAATCCTATCAGTCTTTCAATTATATCGAAAAATATTTACAATTTCTATCAGATAGATTCTACATCTCCATAAAAATATTCTTACAGTGAAAATAAATGATTGTAATGCTAAATAAATTAATATTTTCGATGTGATTAACAGGTTTTAAACAATATTTATGCTTATTTTGAAATTGCAATGGAACTATTAGGTAAAGTTTCGACTGACACAGCACCTATACTAACGTTATCACTGCTATTTACCGTATCTCTTTTAGCACAAATGTCTTATTGGCACTATGATTTGATGTGGACATCGTTAATAGCCGTATGTCAGCTGGCAATGATCAAACCTCCGATGATGATGACTAAAACGCCTCGGCTGATGGTAGACCGCGAAGACTGGGTCGACTCGTAATCTAAACATCGGGGTCAAAGAAAACACACCATTAAATTTAAATCCAATTATTCACATCACTGACCCACTAAAGCAATAAGTATTGAAGAGTTGAAATTAGCACTTTCATGGTGTTAATTGAATATCGAAGTTATTTCCAGTCAGAATATTAAACGAGCTCTCCATAGTGAAATATTTTACTAAGTTGCATCTTTCTATCGAGCCAATTAGCTGTCGTAGGAACTTTATCGGAAAGAGCGGTACTGCTGGAACAGTAAAAGGCTTTTAAACTACTAAATAATGTAAGTAGGTACTTATCACACTTACCGACATCTTTCCACTCTTCTACCTCGTAGTCTCCTATGACTCTGTTCTCGGCGGAGCTGTCCCGCCACCGGTTTTTGTGTTTACCTGACAGAAACAACGTACATGTGATAGAAATGTCCCATGAGCAAAAACGATGTGGAAAATGATTGCGTCGTAAAATTTTCTTACATGCTGCTAAGGGGCTATGAAAGTAGGCTTTCAAGTGTGAACGAAACATACGACGCCGTAAAGAGTATAAAAGAAAACCCAAATCTATAACAATAAGAAGGTATATTGGAAGTCAAAGCGCAAACAAAATCGCTTTTCCCACAATAATATTACTAACGACCCAATTGTACGGAAGCATTGGGCTGTGGCGCAAAACCGATAAATACAAATTCGCCATCGACCCTTCCGTAAGGTATTCGTGAGTCTGCGATGAATGTATAACCGTGACACGCCGTGGCTTGCACTCAACTTTTCGCTATTGACGACCCTTATCGGGTTTCAGGTGCCAAAACTGATAATTTTAGTTTCCGTTCGACCAACACGACAGTTGTTGTCATGAAATATTTTAGGAGTTACTTTAGAATTGCCGAATGATTTCATGAATGGAAATAGTTATAAATAGAATTGGGAGGATAATCGTGAAATCCAATGGAATTACTTTTTTTCCTTTGAGGATATGTGGGGACGTTGTTATCCGTAGTACTTGTAGTTGAAGGAGCGGGTATTTCTGTGAAAAAAATAATTAAATTATTTCCTTGAATCAAAACATAAATTATTTGAAATCTGAATGTCTGACATCTTGATTTTTCCTTAATCATTATAACAGGGGTTTAAGTCAAATGATTTATTTAAATATATCTTGGATACTGATGTTACTAGGAATAATCTGGTATACCGTCAAGCCGAATAAGTCCATCCGTCTCTCCAAGGGAGTTCTTCGCGACGCAGCGGTAAGATGAAAAATCTCTTGACGACACTCTCCGTATAGTCAATTTCATCTTCCGGCTGTAACTGTCGTCGCTCAGTGAAGTGATGTATTTATTTCCTGCGGATAAACGAAGTCATTAGTAATTCGATTAATTTGCTCATTCCGGAAAGCCGTCAGGCTAACTTATCAATTACGGAGTGAATCAATTACGTCTCAGTAAATTCATATTTTAATCTTGTTTCAGTGTTAGAATAATTTATTTTATGTTTGTGAACTGCGCTGTTTTAGTGGCTGGAAACTTTTTCAGAAGCGTAACAACTTTTGTTGTTTGAGTTTTAGGAGAGTCTAAAGAGTAAGAAGTTTATGGTTTCAGTAAGAAGATTTATTTCTAAGACGATTGATAGTCTTAACATGAGTATTTTTTTAAAGATTAGGTTTATTCTGTCAAATTCCAGCCAATTACTAAAGCTTTACTGATAAATAAAAGGATCCATTATCAACTTAGACTTTTTTACAATAATGTTTTGGTCAGCTTGCAGTCGAACCGAAAGCTGCGCCACGAGACGACACCCAGCTACCATATATGCGGGCCGGAGGACGGTGAGCAATGGGTTCAAACGTAGTTCAACGTCCGTCCGTCTATTGACGACAGGCCGTGTCGACGGCGCGTAAGTGTTCCACGTGCGCCTCAAAGAGATGTCAGCAAAGCCGAAGGGCCTGCTAGAACCACCGCCTGCCGGGGTTACGGGTTGTTCGAAAGTGAAACCGCGCCCCCGGAACATAAAGGGCAATAGAAGGAACGTGTGTCACTACAAACAAGTCTGACACTCCCCCCCGCTCCACTTCATGATTTCCAATCCGCAATACTGCTTATACTGTATTTTCGACGGTCCGACCAGCAGACGCATTGTTATGATGTAACTAAGAAACAAGAGCGGTTCTATTACACAACCGTTGGTATTCTTGTATCATCGTAACTTAGCTTCTAATTTCGTTACCCTGACAGTGTCAGCTAGGATCTGTATTCAGGTTTCAAGGGCGCTGGGGACTTAATTAACCGGGTCGCCACAGCTAGTACGCTAGCATACAACGCGGCCATTTTTCAACGCCTGACTATATTGTACTCGTAACCAATAGAATGAAAACATTTTCATTTCATGTTGTGTGTAGTCTCTCGTATTGTACTCGGTTTTTTGATTAGTCATCATTATTGGTTGGCATGACATATTTATTACCGGTCATTCACCCACTTTGTTTTATTACTTTAAAGACTGCAATATGGTATGGCGCAGATTCAGCGGGGTTATTGAACCTGCACGTTTTCTAATGGCAGGTTGTTATTCGCCGGGTCGCGGGTTGCTCGGGGTTGCAGGTTGTTCGAAAGATATACCGCAGACCCGGAACACAAAGAGCAAAAGAAGCAACATGATTGGGTCAGTAAAAGTCTGATACTCCCCCCGCTCCGCCATGACTGTGGAGAGGTATTTGATGATTTCCCATCGAAAAAAGGTACTTATTCGATTCTTACTATACTAATAACAACAGCTACCCTACTATGACATCTTATAGCAGTTCTTATTCCACTGAGGGAAAGAGACAGAGCTATACAGGGTGTCTAGCACCATCTCTTTCCCTCAGTGGAATAAGAACTGCTATAAGATGTCATGGTAGCCCTTCTGACTATAGAAAGAAATGTCTTAGAAATCTCAGACTAAAGAAATGTCTTCGAACTTATAAATAATTTAATTATAACTTATAAACTGGTATGTATTTTCCATAACTTTTGGAACGGGATATTAACCATGTTTACTATTAATTTTAGGTTCCCGATATTAAGTCATTACTAATGTACATGATAATATCCCGTTCCATATGTTACGTATGTATGTCACTGAACACCTCCTAAACGACTGGATCGATTTTAATGTTTTTTTTTTGTATGCGTTTGGGTGGCGCCCTAGATGGTTTAGATTCACAAATCAGCCAAAAAAAGCAGGATAACGTCTGTCAGGTCCGCTTGCATTTTTATAAAATCTTAGAAATTGTTTTAGTAACCAACCTGATATAATCATGTCCCCGCGGTCAGTGGTCCAGTAGTTGATGGAGGAGGGGTAAGCTTCTGTGTGGCACTCCAGTGTCACGTCCTGCCCGATGTATGCAGCCTCCAGTTGGTTGGGTATTGACAGCATTGGGGGAACTGTATTGTGAAATCATAGTTTTATTCAAGAATATTGTAAGTCTCATACATATAAAGGAGGAGCTCGTGGCAAAATAATAGCTATTATTTTGCGCAGCCTAATTATTGATTATAGACTAGGTTGATCTGCGAATAGGTGCCCCCAACAATACACTACTAAACAGACAATACAATAGGTATTACTCAGTACTAACTGGGTTTTGGAGGTTAGATAGGCAGTCGCTCCAAGTTAAATACTGGTATTCAGCTACTTCCGGTTAGACTGAAGCCAAAAAGAAAGAATAAAGTTGGGAAAATGCTAGGCAGATGCTGATGTAAGTTACGATCAAGTCACGCTGTATTGGAGTTTAAGTTTAAGTACAAACATAACATTTAACTAACATTTGCTTCAATTCCAAACTGGCTACGGTCACCGGTCTTTGAATTGATATTTGAGTTCAATGTCTGGTGTTTGACCGCATCTAGAGGTTGTCAACTCAATCTTAAGGTTCAGTTTAACCGACCTAGCTGGACTCGAGCCTGACTGAGGAAATTGTTAATTGAAAGATTTCAGAACGATATCTGTCAAAGTACGGTGTCTGGTATTAGACTGCATCTGGAGGTCGTCAACGGCGCTTTAAGGTTCAGTTAAACCAACCGAATTGAACTACCGCCTGGCTACGAACATTGTACTTGGTAATATTTCAAAACATTATCAGTCAAACTACGGTGTCAGGAATTAGACTGTATCTAGAGCTCGTCAATTAAGCTTTAAGGTTAATTTTAACTTACGCACTGGATCCGACATAAGACTTTGACAGATACTTCATACAAACATTATCTGTCAAAATCCGGAGTCCAGTATGCAATCTTTTCGCACCGTTAAGACCGTACCGTTCACTTGGGTTGGAGCAAAAGTTTGTTAAATGTGCGACACGCGTGCTCGTCATTTGTTTCCTTCACGGGAGTACGGCACTTGCAAGTCGCGTCTAGCGGGGATTCGTGGAATTCTGTAAACAAGTTTCTCATTTGTTTTCCACTCAGTCCGTGACGACACACGCGTTTCTCTTGAGGGTGAATTTCTCTGCGTGGTCAATCAATAATGTGAGAATCAAACAAGAGCTGACAGAAGATAATAGGTACATAAATAGTTACATGCCTAGATAGCAGCTGATCTGACTTCCATGAGACAGTTGGTACTACGTAATACGATACCCCTTCGTAAGACTGGTTGTCAGACTTTTGGGTCACTGACTACCTATAACTGTCTCAAACAACAGCAGGGAGCAACGGCTTAACATGCTTTCATGTTTATTTCCACCCATTCATGAGCCACCAATCAATCTAGCACGTCTTAACCTAAAGATCAACCCGAGCGGCTGTTATTATTTATCCACAAGCTAGGTATAGAAATAGGTAAATGAAAACTTGTTTTATTTCATCATTTATTAACCCCATTACATAAAAACCCAAAATCTCCTCACAAGCAAACTTTCTTATCCAATACCGTTTATACCGAAACCTACTTAATAATACAAATACGATTGAAAACGGTAGGACTCAATGGATTTCGGAGCAATTTTTACAATATTAAAAGCGTTCCTTTAAAAAGATTTTGTGTATAAATTATTTAGTAAATGACAAAAGGGATCGGTGCTGTAAAGGCTAACATAGAGCGCTGCGCCGCGGGTTCTTGGTAAAATTTAATTTGCATCTTGAAGTAATGTTGGAAATGTTTACGACATTTTTATGACGAAAATGACAAAAATTGGAAGCATGTGGGGCTTTTATAGCCTGTTTTGTAAGTACATAATTGTTATATGTAACTAGAGTTTGAGAAACACTAGAAGCTCCAGAGTCTTTGCAACACCTTCGAACGTTACCAACAAAAAGAAAACCTTCACTTCTTTGCGTTAAAAAGAACGAGTAAGTAACTAGTTTTCTGGTTTCTATTAAAACCTGGGCTACTACCTAGCTTACCTTCAAAAGTACCTACTTTTGAAAGTAGGTTACTACTAGTTTAAGTAGATATTACAAAATATGGATCATGTTTTCTTGAATAATTAAATCACTTTTTTCTATCGACTAAGAAATACATTAATTTATCAAACTGACGATCTTGCGTTAATTAATTAATTTTCCACGGTAATGTAGGGACTACGCCACGTGCTACGCCGTAGCAGCAACTCCTAGCACAAATGGTTACAAAAAGTATTGAAACTATATTGGCAAGTACTTTACGTATATTCAGTATAAATTCTTTTATATAAGTTTTAAATTTCAGAAGCAATTAACAATTTTATTTTTTTTATTTATTTATTTATTTATTTATTTATGCACACACAAAATACATGACAGGACATTACATTAAGACAGAAGAGCACAAAGGTACAGCTTATTTCATAAGAAATTTCTTCCAGCAGACCTGCGAGAGGAAAGTTGGATAAGATATGTAGACACAGTGTGTGGAAAAGATAAAACAGAAAGTTATCAATCATATTAATAAACTTACATACAAATAATACACATATAAAATAAATACTGAGATAGTAATATATACCTAAAATATCTAATTATACAGAATATTACAGTAAAGAGGACAAGTAATGCTCTTTGACTTGCTTTTTAAAAATAAATATTGTTTTAGAGTCTCGAATGTTAGGCGGAAGTGAGTTCCACAAACGTACTGCGTGAACAGAGAAGGAGTAGGAGAAAAATTCAGTTTTATGTGAAGGGAAATTAAGATGATATTTAAGGTGGGATCTACACAGAGCATCAGGAGGGCGGGTAAACGAGAATCGATCACGCAGGTAGCTGGGATAGGCAGGATTAAACAGTATATTATAGAGGAGACATAAAATCCGAGTGTTTCTGCGAAGACGAATAGGGAGCCACTTGAGCTCCTTGCGGAAGGAAGAAACATGGTCATATTTCCTCAAACCATACACAAAACGAATGCAAAGGTTTTGCAAGCGCTCCAACTTATTCAATAGCTCTTCAGTAGCATCTAAATAGCAGGCATCAGCGTAATCAATGATCGGCTGAATCAGTGTTTGAGCTAAGTAAATTTTGGTTTTATAAGGCAAGAAGGTTTGTAAAGATTTAAGCGAATGAAAAGAAAAGTGCACCTTACGACTAACCTCATTCACTTGAGCTCGCCAAGAAAGATTACTGTCAATTAAGACACCAAGGTCCTTAGCTGAGTCAGCATAGGCAATGGTCGAGCAGCCTAGAGATAATGGCGGCAAAGATGACAGGTCAAGTGCAGTGCGATAATATCTGCTGCCTATGATCAAGGCCTGGGACTTATTAGGGTTGATCTGTAAGCCGTATGACTTAGCCCACTCGTAGATACGCTCCAGGTCATGATTCATGGCATTGATTGCTGATTCAGCATCAGACAGCGAGAAATGCCGATACAGCTGCAAATCGTCTGCGTAGAGGTGAAAGCTGGAAGTGATAATTTTGGTAACAGAGTTAATAAAGATGGAGAAGAGGAGAGGAGAGAGAACGCCACCCTGAGGAACACCAGCAGTCAGATCACACCAATCAGAGTAGATTTCTTCTTGGCGGACAGACTGTGATCGACCCCGAAGATACGAGTCGAACCATGCTAATGTGGAAGCAGAGAAGTTAAAAGATTGAAGGATCCCAAGAAGGACGTCAAAATCCACTGAGTTGAACGCGCAACTAAAGTCAAGTAACACTAAAACAGTCAGAGATTTATTGTCCATGGCCCAGCGGATATCATCAGTAACCTTCAAGAGAGCAGTAACTGTACTGTGGCCAGTACGAAAACCAGATTGGAAAGGAGAAATAAGAGCATTTGACGAAAGATATCTGGAAATTTGAAAATGAACAATGTGTTCGAGAACTTTAGAGAGGAAAGGAAGAATGGAGATGGGTCTAAAGTGGGATAAGGAAGAAGGATTACTAACTTTAGGAAGTGGTATTATGTGAGCCTGTTTCCAAGCTGAGGGAAATATACCAGTGAATAATGAAAAATTAAAAATGTGAGTAAGGATGGGGAGCAATTCTGAAATAATGGGCAAGATCATTCTCGAACACAAATTATCATGGCCCACAGCAGAGGAGGAAATGGAAAGAAGAGACTTTTTGACAACGTCTTCAGAGACAGGACTGAAATCAAAAAGTGGACAGTTTGGTAACGGCAAGTTAGAGAGTTCCGACAAAGTTGAAGATTTAACGCTCGGTTCAATAGAAAAAGGTGGCAAAGAAAAGAAGTGGTTAAGAGCGCACAAGTCGACACCTGTACAGGTATTCGAGGAAGATTTCCCAATACCGACAGACTTTAAAAATTTCCAGACATCAGCGGAGTTACGGTTAACGAGAGATTCGTGGAAATAGCGTCTCTTGGCATCTCGACACAGACGATTGCAGGTATTACGCATAGCTTTAAAGTGAGTGAGATTAAGTTCAGTTGGTCTACGCCTATATCTACTTTTCGCCTTATCCTTACGACCAATAGCATTCTTGATTTCAGCTGTCATCCACGGTGCAGGATTATGTTTAATTTTAACACGCCGACGCGGGGCATGTTTGTCATAAATTTCTAACAAAATGGTATTGAAACAGTTCACCTTTGCATCGATACTGCTGCTCTCGATGACCTGAGTCCAATCGATATCACCAATATCGCTTTTTAAAGCGTCCAAATCAATACCATTAAAACTACGAAGAAAGCAGAAACGAGGCTTACGCTTAGGAGGTTTGATACGATAAGAAAGAAATAAGAGGTCATGATAGGAAAAGGTTGCAGTGAGCTGCCCAAACTCAGCAACATTATGTGGCGAAGATACAACCATAAGGTCAAGGAAAGAAGGCGTGCAATTTGGAAAGTTATGGGTCGCAGAAAGAGGTAGTATTTCGAGATTGAAAGAGGATAGAAGCGAACGAAGTTTTAGAGCACGTGAATCATTTTTAATTAAACATGTGTTAAAATCACCCATTAAAATAACATGCTCGTACGATGGGCAAAGATTATTGAGTGAAGATTCTAAACTGTCGAAATAGTTGATATGAAGATTAGGAGAGTAAAACACGGCAAGCAATACTTTGGTATGATTTAAGGTTATTTCCAGAAACAATGATTCAGCCGACCCAGAGTATTGAGAAGGAGACATGCTTACAATTTTGTGCGGTATATCGGCGCGCACATACATGGCGACTCCACCACCACCCTTGCCAACTCTGTCATTCCTAACTAAAACGAAACCAGGAAGTTCATAGTGCACGGAGAGGAGAGAGGGTTTAAGAAAGGTCTCCGATATCAGAAGTGCATCAAGATGCACACTGCTAAAGGAGGCCAAAAGGTCGGAATAGTGGCTTGGGATACTCTGAGCATTAATATGGGCTATATGCAGATTGTTAGGAAAATTTGAAAAAAGAGAGGAAATATTGTCATGCAAAGTATGAAGAGGCTCACTGTCCGCACTAACAAAACTACAAGTCGAGGAAGAACAAGAGAAAAAACTGTCATTTAAGTCAGCTGCAATATTCATAGATAAATATAAATAGATGAATATATAACAATATAATGCAATACAATTAATACAAGACTATAATTTACTAAGGCTGATTGTTTTCAACATACAACCACCCTAACTCACTAGATTTGTTGAAATAAATTGTACAAGTAAAAGTAACAAAACGAGAAAAAAAAAATAACACGAAGAACTATAAACATTATTTTAAGAACAAAAAAAAATCAAAATTATTATTGTAAAACAAGTCAGAACCGCAACCAATTACTGGAATGGAACGCTTTCCGACAATGACAGGTAATGTCAAAATGACAGTGACAATTGACATGAAAGTTTTGTAAACACACCGACATGACATAAAGCTACACGAAAAAAAGTGTTTGAAGGTAACACATAAAGCGAATTTAAAATATTGAAAATACTGGCCGCGATATAAAGTACAGAACAAAAGAAAAGCAATCGAACAATAAGGCAAAATTACATAGTACATTAGGATGGATACATTAGGGTGTGTGTTTACCAATGAATGAACCAATAATCCTAGCACTAGTTACGCCGTCGCGCCTTTCTTTGGCCTCTTGAAGGCGTGGTGGTGGCGACACTCTTAGGGGAAGTAAAATCCTTCGACAGCGCAGCATCACCAGAGTCGCCAGCAGCCTTAGGGAATTGCGAAACCAGAGCTCGAAGTTCACCCGGAGTTTCAATTTTGTGACGCTTACCATCCGACGTGACGATCACTATTCTGCCCTCCACCGACCAGCAGTTCGGCACCCCAAAATGCTTGCGTGCGTCCATGAAAGTACGGTGTCTAGTGTGTGTTAAAAATTCTGATATCGTAATTCCAGTACCTTTCAAAGACTTTTTGCTCTCCCAAATCAAGTGACGGTGCTCAGTGGTGTAAAGTCTAACCAAAATAGGTCTGGCTTTACCTTGCGAAGCACCTAATCGATGACAGACATGGAGATTTTCCTTTCTAACCTCGGACAAGCTCATTTGGTTGGTAATGACATTGTGAATCACTTCGTTCAACTTTTCATTTGGTAGCTCATCAACTCCATGAAACAACAAAACCTTCCGTCTCATTATTGTTTCATGTCTGTCAAACCCAAGTGTAAGCAACTCTATTTGAGACTTTAATTTTGTGAGTGCCTGCCATACAAATTTCTTAAATTCAGCGAACTCACGTGACAGTGTAGTGATTTCTGGAGCTGGCTCAGATCCTGATGATGCATTTCTGAGCTTGTTCTCATAGTCAGCCATACGTGTGTTAAATAGCTGCTCCAGATCTTCAAAACTTGATGCCATTTTGGTATCCATTGAGATAGTTGGATAGAAGAAAAGTGAGTAGAGAAGAATAGTGTGTCAAAAAGACTTGGAAATAATGTTAAGTGAGAGTTGGGTGGTTTAAAACAATAGAATATAATTAAAACATGAAAAAAACAATTAAAAATAAATAAAAATCAATTAAAACTTGGAGTAAACAAAAAAATAGACTTTACCCTGTGTCTACCCACACAGGAAAAAACAATGTTGTTCTTTTGAAAAAATACTTCGGATGAAATATAAAACTGTGAATTTTGAAATAACGACAACATGTAAATATGTATATGCTTTTAGGTGTTAATAAACACAACACATATTTTTTAATAAAAGTATTGCTAAATTTAGGTGCTTTATAAGTGAATTCTAACAATAGCGGAAATCTACGTGCCACGCACGCACAGGTACGTAGTTAACGCACGCACAGCTAAGAATGAAAAATGTTCCTATTCACAAAAACTTTGTCTTTATGCTTGTTACATAAGTAAGTAACGCAACGTCTACATAATACATATACTCGTACCTCAACGGCAAAATGGTGGCCTACTCATCTACACACGTCGCACCTACATATAGTTACGTCCTTGCTGCATGTATTATATTATCTGCGAAGAGTTATGAATGAATAAAAGCAGGCAGCGACGCGCACAAAGAATAACATTGTCATAAAGATTTGTCTTTGGTACTACCCAAATGTAATGAAAACTGACAGTGAATTCATAAGGAAGTCTCGTTGGTTAATCGAGTGAAAGTTACGTGAGCGTTTCACGTCTCTCGTAAGAAATGGAGAGGACTGCGAACGCGCTGAGATACGGAATGTGAATTAGGGGAAAGAAAAGCGTTTCATTGGGTAAGGTGGCGAGGGCGACGCCCGAGGACAGATAGTATCGCCATTCGCCATTATCGCGTCCGTACCGTATTCACGTCAGCATAATGCTCTAATTGGGCGCAATTACGGCCGATCCGGCGGAAGGCGCCGCCGTCAGGTAGAGAAGCTCGTGTCCTCGTAAATACTCGTTAACGACACCCACCCCCAAGAAAAATTATATTTCTCGGTGCTGACTCCGACTAAGAAAACGGTTGTGCCGAAATACTCATGTACGGTCAACAAAAGAGATAAGTATCCAGGCTTGTCAAATGTAGATGTTTCTTACGAAGGAAAGAGTTTTGGGGCTATGTTAAAGGGCCGGTACAAATGAGCCACATATTCATCTAGATTGCGATATTTGTCCGATATCTGCTGTAGGTACAACCAATACATGAGTTATTCGAATCGGTTGCTTTAGAATACTAATATAAACAACGTGTAATTCGCTATACCCGCCCGCAAAATGTACATTCGTGTATATTCGTTTTATTTTGAGGCAGCAATAGTTAGTTCACTGTATTGCAAATTAAATTTTGAAACAAAAATATTCGCTGCATTTGTATATATTTTTCATTGTAATTCCGGTAATATGAATATTTTAAAATATAAAACTATCCCGTTTAGGGTAATTTATATTGTATTTTTGATATTTACTAACAGAAACTAACTAACAATTGCATCATTATTTTTGGAACATAATATCGTAGTTGGTATGTTTTGAATAATGAATGCCAACAAAGCTCTGCGATTCTTGGAAACACTTATTGGAAGGAAAAGCCAGCCAGGCTCACAAAATAAAGACATAATATTACTATAGCGCTCTCTTATTATTATAATAATACATTTGCAACATCACTTTCTGCAAATAGGCACCTCTACCTAAAACTGTTACAACAAAATTGGAATCGGAATTATATAAGGTTTGAAGTTTCAAGCCTTTGAAGTCTAATTAACCAATTCCAATATTACGAATTTCATCCCAAATCAATCAAATTTCGAAAACTTTTGTACAATTTGGAATAATTGAGTAAATATACTGGACATGAGTGTTATCTATAATGTAATTTTCCTATTCCCTAGCTATTTTAGGGTGTCAACAATAACGGTAAAATGAACAATAACAATAAGCGAATGTGAACATAAATCAGATGTGATGAACCGGCTACAAATGGATGAGTGAACATACGAACGCAATGATTTGGGAATACGATGGGTAGCCGTTAATTGTCACGCAGAGCAGCCGCTACGGGTATATTGTGGCAACATCCGTTGCCAAATGTATGTCACAAATGACAACCAATGATGTGTCACTATTGGCGGGTTCCTGGAAAAGCATTGGACATAGAAGCTCACTATGTAATAATCTTAGAAGATACTCGTTTAGGATTTCTTAGTCAATACGGAAACCTTACAGTTTCGCCATGCTAGTTTGTCTATCTGCGGTTAATATTTAGAAGAGCTTGAGATCCGTTTGAGAAACATTAAGCTTTAAAGTGTTAATTTGTGTTTGGAGATGTTGAAAAATTAATTAGGTAAATTTTAAATATGCAAATATTTAACGATTTTAAAAGGAAAACTATCACAGCTAAGTAGGCTTTATAAGACAAAAGTCTTTACGAGGATTGTCGCCCAAGCTATAAAGTGTTCTTGAAGATAAAAAAACGTGAATTCATTAATATATATTATTCATTAAATCAAACAAAAACTATCATTCAAAGTCGTCAATTGTGACAAGCTACAACGGAACCATGCATTTGGACGGTTTTTGCTATTCGTTTTCAAGGAATACAGGTTTGGGTACTACGATCCATATATTACTCTTATTATGGGCTTGTTATCTTACAGGTCTGGGCCGGCACAACCATCGCTGCATTATTTTGTTCATGTTTAGATATTGATTTCATTATTTTACAAAGGTTTCATTAATGAAACGAAAACAAAAGAAATACGTCCTAGTTTGATTAGATCTTTTGATTGTAATGTTTTTGGAGGATTGATTTTTATGTTTGACTAGCTGTTCCCCGCGGTTTCACCCACACCTCAGCACCTGTTATTCGTAGCGTGATGTTAATTATTGATGATGATTGTTAATGTTGAAGGCCTATAGCCTTCCTCAAGAAATGGACTATCTAACACTAAAAGAATTTTCCAATTCCAACCAGTAGTCCCTGAGATTAGCGCGTTCAAACAAACAAACTCTTCAGCTTTATAATATTATATATATAGTATAGATTGTAATGGTTTAGGATGGCCTAAGAAAATTATACCCATTTTACTCCACAGATTTATTAAGCTAAAATAGTCTGCATCGTTGACTAAACTAGTTCACTGAATCTCAGCAAATACCTAGCTTAAGCTGCTTATAATATAGTTGGTAAGTGTTGTTTATAGCACTTCATAGATCGTGAACTGTGAAGAATAAAGTTTGCTAAAGTTGTCTTACAGCATTGCAGACAGCCTCATACTGTGCAGTTGTCCGGGACGACACCGGACTGAATTAATGTATTTCTTACTGGACAAATCTCACTTGGAATTATTTAAATTAAATAAGCAGCTGCTAACGATATTAATTTTGTTAGTCTTCAAAGTTAATATTTTTCTTTAGTCTTTTCAGTATTTATGTCTCAAAGTTCAAACGTTTTTAGTGGCATATTTTTTAATTAATTAGCCAGCTAACCAAGTAATTGTGTAAATTTCGCGTTTGTGTACAGTTTCAAATTAAAAAGTGTCTTGACTCTATAGGACAAGCTGTTTTTATACGTAAATCTAGCTTTGGGGTAACATAGTTCCCCTTTCCTGATTTTCAGGTACCTGCTACCTGTAGTTTTTGCCCTTAAGCCTTATTTATTGTGATAGCAAAGCTAAGTTTTCTCTTTTCTTTCCTCTTCCTGCTTCATTTCTCACTTTTTATAAAAAAATCTTACCTATATCCGTCTCCAGGGTCCGATGTATCTCTGTACCAGAATTCATCAAAATCGGTTCAGCCATTTAGGCGTGAAGATGTAATAAACAAACAAACTCACTTTCGCTTTTATAATATTTGTACGGTTTGTTGAAATTGTTTGCGTTTAATATTGCTCACAAATGCTGCAAATTTAAGCTTCGGGAGTCTTTAAGCCTTAAGACTTTCTTGTGTATTTTATTGCTATTTTCAAACCTGACATAATAAAAGTTTTGTGTAAAGCGATGAAACTGCGAAGGAAAAGTAAGAACAGAAAATTCTCTGTAGGTGTATTTTAGGTGCAGGTGGGTTCTTTATATTTCAATGCTGATGTGATAATCGTCTCGGGGTTTTACAGTCACCCAAGGAATGCAGGGTAGGTTAGGCTACCCACTGTGATGCACATGACGGCTGGGATAGTTAACCAACTTAACTTTGACTTAATTATTATTATTGGAAATCGTTAGAGAACGGAGTTCACGTATCTGAACTTTTGGGTTAATTAGATTTAAACAGTTCGCCTTACACTAAAAAGAACCCGCAGTTTCACCCGCGTAGATCCGGGACAAAACTAGCTACTTTTTAGCTATCTATCGTTAGAGTCAAATCAATCGACAAGCACATCCCTATTTTCGCCGCGTCTCATTTCTTGCACTAACGCCTGTTTGCCACATAGGGATTACTCTTGTTTTTGCAGTGTCATCTCAATAAAATATTTTAATGTGCAAATAGGAATTTATCTTTATCACAATATACCAAATTTCATCTCAATCCGTTAAGCTATTTGAGCGTGCTGGAGTAACAAACATACTCTGATACTCTTGCATATACAAACGTTAGACTTTATAATATTAGCGTGATAACATGCAAAGCAATCTATGTTGAATGTGTTACTCAAATTATCTAATGATATTACTTACACTGCACCATGAGCACGACTCGCTTGCTAATCGATGGCGGGACTCCGTTGGAAGCGATACACAAGTAGGCGCCCATGTGAAGCCGAGACACTTTGGATATGGTTAAGTTTTCACCGTCCACCACGTTCACTGCAACCAAACAACACAAGTGTAAAAACCGATTAAAAAAAAACTTCAAGAGAGGTGTCAAGGGACACCCGGATGGAACGAAGTCAATATTTATTATGTACAAAATACCTGTATACACTCAACAAAAATAATCGTCGCGACACCACACTGTTCAATGCGAAATAGAAAGACTAAAAGAAAATAACTGGCTAGTTTTCTATGAGAGAGAGAGAGAGAGAGGGAGATAGAGAAACACGCGCACGCCGCACGGCTTACAACTATAGCAAAAAGTGTCGTTACGACTTTTGGTCTTTCGCAACGCGCGATAAGGAACTTCGTTCCAAAACTTTTAAGAATAGGTAGTTTGTGACATCATATGGTACACCATATGATGTTACAAACTAGATACATCCAGTTGCGCAATTCTGGTACACTGAGCCTATAAACTTGATCATAATAAGAACCTTGTCATATTATACGATGCAAATTGCTTCTTCAAAAATGGCGCCACAGCCAGCATAATGTCACGTGAATACAAAGTAAGTAGCGGAATAAACAAACTTAAGGAGCAGTAAGATAGCCACTACCACTTATTACATCGATGCCTTGACAAACAATTAGTTTAATGTGTAGTTCCATTATAAGTGAGCTATGTTTTTGCGTATTCAAGAAACAACAAAAAAAGCTGATTCCTATATTATCTTATATCTACATTTAATGTAGGTCAGAATGACGTAAAAACGGAAAACCATAAAATATGGCATTGTTGGATATAAGTGAATTATGGCAGGCTTTCGTAATTATTCGTGTTCGATAGTCCATTGTTAATTCAATTGCGAAAATATTTCTGTTATGCGCTGGTTGCGGGTACAATTTAATAGTATTGTGTGGAATAATCCGTGTCATTTTGGACCCTTCCACGAACCTTCGCTGTTAAGTCCGTTTCTAGTGAAAATATTCGTTGTGTAAGCTTTGACCTGTCTGACTTTTTAGGGTTACTTTAGAAATATTGAATACTGAAAGAAATACTGCCTATCAAAATAAAAAAAAAAGATAATTTCATCGTTTTGTCGTCTTTAAGTTAATGTATGGGTTAAATACTTAAGTTAATAATGATTAATAATTGGAATGCAGTTTTCATATATGAGTACGAATTTACCTGAGATTTTATAATATTTTGTGTCATAGAATTAATTTCCACGAAATGGTTAAAAATCTATCAGTTAGATACTAATAAACTACAAAGAGACTGATAAAATTCCATCATTTTTCTCCCGCCCATATTCCAAATTATTTGGGGTCGGCTCAACACGTCTTCTTCTTCCATACAAGGAGTATTACTCGTCATTTAATCAGACACCTCCTTTCTTGTCATGTAAGCTCATTTATCGTGTTAAAATAATTTGAAGAGAATTCGTTTTCGACGTACAACGTTTGTTTTGACGATATACGCGAATGGTATCCCAGAGGGTACATTCCACTCCATTTCTCGCTTCAGAGATTTCTTTCTTTCATCTGCTTTGTTTCGCCGAGAGGGCGTCAACATAATGAGCGTCCGGAACTAATGTTTTGACCGGATATTTATAAGAGTACCAAAATCTTTTGTTAACAGTGTTGGCTGTTCTTTCTGTTTCCATTTAAGAGAATATAATAGGACTTTTAACCTTACAAAACGAAGTGTTTGGATGTAAAATCTCCATTAAAGACGCTAGATTGTGATTTCAAGGTGTTTCGGACCTAAAAACCTTTTCAAATAAACGTGATATTTATTTGTCTCTGGTAAAAATAAGTGGTGTAATTTGGTTAAAATCAAAATAATTCTCATGAAAAGTTTTAACATAAATTAGTACCTGATTCGCCGTTACAGTTAAACTCCTGTCCATCTTCTCGTCTCCACATGACGTAGGGTTCAGGGTACCCTGTGGCGCGGCACACCATCGTCACGTTGGTGCCTTCGCGAACCACCATGTCTGTTGACGTCATGTTGTCTATGATCACTGGTGGCACTGGTGACAAAAAAAGGGCATTAAAAACAAATAATTATTATCCACCTACTTTTTTCCAACTATGTTGGGGTCGGTTTCAAGTATATCCGGATGCAGCTGAATAGTAGTATTTTACATGAAGCGGATATCTTTCTGATTTTCACAACCTAATTACTTCTAGGTGATATGATACCCTTTAGTAAGTGTGATTGTGAGACTTTCATTTAAATGGGCGTGATTTTTTCGTTTAAAGATGTACTTGGAGTTTGTAAAGCATCGATGGTTAGTTGGACCAACTTTGAGCACATTTTTTTAGCGCATTCGGTAAATGTAATCCCATTTTTGTTTTACGTTATAAAATGCCTACAGTCATTCTACAATGTCACAACATATAAAAAATGAAGGGTTGTTTTCTGTTCTAATCATGAAATATGTTTCACAATAATAATAATTGATTTGGTAGACTGATTTTTTATTTAAGGGTAAGGTCACAATCCCGCTACCTGCTCTGTGACCGGGTCCGAACCGCAACCACAGCAATGCTATATAAATTTGTAACCTTATTACACCTGAACTAGGGACGGTATACGAAGGTATTTAGTTCGGGTATTTTAATGTCAAAATATCAACTTGCTTTTAGCCCAGGTTTGATAGTATGTAAAGCTTTTATGTGAATAAAAATTCCATGCTGGAATGCCACGTTTGCTGCGCTGTGTAGTCAATAAAATTGGATGGGGTAACCTGTAGAGTGCATGTCCAATTAGGTAAGTGAGTCTAAAAAAATTCAGTCATTTATAAAAGTACATAGTGCTATAGATTTGTATAGAATCCTGAAAATCATCTGATTTAACACTTCAATTATGTTTTAGCTAAGAGATAGATAGATAGATAGATAGAAGATTCTTTATTATGTACATCCTACAAATAACAATAATAACATTAAAAAACTTCTAAATAGGGTGACACAATGGGCGGTCTTATCGTTAAAAACGATCTTTTCAAGACAACCTTTGGATGGATTTAAAGGAGGAGAAACAGTACTGTAGGCAGTCTGTTGTGTAACATTTTTCAAAATTAATAGCTACATTTAAAAAAAACAAATACTTATATATAAATACATATACATTAAAATAATAATCATCAAGAGCAAAGAAGTATCAAATATTGTTGTTTAAGGAGAGAGGAAGTGCTTTTTGACCAGAATTTTAAAAGTGGATAGGGTTCGAGCGGTCCTTACACACATGGGCAGGGCATTCCATCCGTACAGCTTGAACTGTAAAGGATTTATCGTAGAAGCTAGTAGAATGCACCCCCCAGTCTCAGGTTTTTCGATGACCTCAGATATCTACTATGTGTGTCATGAAGGAACTTAAAATGTTCTTTAAGATAAGGGTTCTAGGATTAAACAAAATATTGTATAGCTGAAACAAGATATGAGTAGTTGACTGCAGATTCTTGAATGATAGTAAATGATAGTAGAGACTGATAGAGGTGGTATACTCACCCACAACCTGTAGGTATCCCTTCCTGGAGCGCATGGGGTCGGTGTTGACCTGGCACATGTACCAGCCGCGGTCCACCTCCTGCACGTTCTTGATGTGCAGGTACCACGAGCGGTGGTCGTTGTATGACAGACTGATGCGCGCATTCTGAGTAATTATGTTGTGGTGGATGCTCAGGATTGTCTGCGTGTCTACGCGGACCCACGCTACCTGTAGGACAATGTCATAAATTAAACTGACGTAACTTTTTTTTTCCAGCATGTTTGGCAAATTATTTTTTCAATACACTTTCTTAAAAACTCTCTCATTGCACTACGATTAGGTTCAACATGCAATGGATTTCACACACGTGCTTTTTCCTCATTTATCACAACAAGGGTTTTATTTTTTTCTGTATCATCATTGCATTCACCAATAGCCGGCACTTATGCTAGTAAATCATAGTTTCAAAATGTACTATACTCTTAAAAGTGTAATGTGACTGAGAGTGAATGTTTCTGCACCTTAATTTAGTTTGTATTTTTGTCATAAAAGCCGACATTTTTTATGAAAAATACTGTGTAACAGGGTAAAAATGAATTTCGTCGAAGTGTGGCGCCACGGCATATACTTGCATTAGAAAGACATTCACGGCTGAACGAACAGCAAATGTAAAAGTGCGGCAAACCAGAGAAGTAAGAATTTCCGTCGAAGCATTTCCAAGAATTTATGGATGTGCATAAAGTTTTAAGTATACGCAGAAACTTATATTTTTACGAGAGTGACAAACACATTTAGGGTTCCAGGCGATAGTGATCTTTTACACAAAGTTACAAGTTTTTTCCAGCTGAGTCACATTTTCACGCAAACTAAGTTTTAGTACAAAAACTACATTAGAACACTCTTGTCGATCTTTTTTCGGAATCTGTAATATTTATCACGATTAACCTTTTTCAACCATTGAAAAAAGAACTGGTTCTCTTCCATTTCTGGGCTTAAAGAACTTTTCTTAAAAAAAAAAAACTGTCATGGCATATTGAAATTAAGCAAAAATAAAAAACTCATGCCATGTTGCTTTTCACAAAAAAGGCAACTTACTTGTGCCGTGTTGTTTTTCATAAAAAGTCAACTTTCTAGATACATTATACATATTTTTCGACGTGTAATTTAATTTTTCGTTGTGTATATTTCCCAAATGACTAATTCAGTCTTACCTCCCAAATACATCTGCACTACACAGCACTCCAATTTTGCTAACTAGCCGTCCTGCATGATTAATAACTGGCGAATCGTGCATTCTGAGCAAAGTGATATTAAGTTGGCTTGTTAAAACTTTACCCCGTGCACCGCACGAATGGAGTTGTATGAAGTTCTGGCGCAACGTATCCGTTCATAGAATTACACGGCGCTCGTTCATCATGGCCTCCGACGTCATCGGCGACGGCTCTAGGTAACCGTTGTTTGCTTTCTTAATTGTTTGCCAATATAAACTTGCGGCAAGCTTATAAATAGAATTAGAAACCATTATATTCTGCGGTGAAGCCTGTTTGCAAAAGGCTACACGATTTTTACTTGTAGTTAATTGAATAAAAAATTCATCCACCTTGTACTGTATATATTCATCTGTTAAACGACAGGGCGGGGCATGACGTTGCTTATTGAAGTTTGCTGACGTCACGTCAACTATACATATACATGGGTGACATCTATCCAAGTTGTATTTACTTTGCCACTGAGGAACTTACATGACCTCGATATAGTGCCTTATTAAGAATCTACAGCTAAACATGCGTGTTCTGAGTAGCCGGTTATTGAGGATTTAAACCCCAACCACCACGACATGACAGATGGATTGTGGCATGGCGTATCAGTTAACATCTGAACACAGAGATATGGTTTAACGCTTTAACCTTACTTCATTAACCTATCCCTATAATAGTAACAAGCCATTTTGTGAGAACCTTAGCAAGACAATGACATACACCAAAATTATTTGTAACGCTTTTGATTATTAAATAAAAAGAAGTTTGCTTTCAGGTTACCTCTATATAATAATTAAACTAACAACCAACAATAAAAAGACATCAGAAATAGGTGATTCGGATTTTGGCTAATTATCGTTTTTTCAAAAAATATACACATACAAATAAACAGAGTAACTTTCACATTAGCAATATTTGTATGCATCTAAAAAGTCTGCAGTTTATAAATTTAAAGATAATATACCCTTGATGAAACGAAGTCATAATTACTTAAGAGTTCCTCTTCAAATCCAGTAAACTTATAACGGTGAAGACACCATTATAAATCTTCACTTATTAGAGGTTTTTAATTCAAGGTTTATAAAATTGAATAGATTTATTAACTGCTACGCAAACCGCGTTGACGTGTCGTTCTGTATAGAAAAAGGGCTACGCAAACATAGATACTTTTATGACACTGCATACCATCAGAGGAAATCGTAGTTTTTAATCAAATAGTCATTGGCAGCATGTATCCGACATAAGACACAAAATTGTTCTCGTTTGTACAGCGCCTCACTCAGACCTTTGTAACGAAATACGAGTATGGTGATAATTAATCCAGATAATATATCCACCAAGTTTTAATTGAACTAATCCCTTTTTCTGTCGCTCCCTTAAAGTAGGACTTTACTTCACGACAGCCTGTTTGTCTCAAAAAGCGAGAACTCATCGACATGTGTATTTAGTCTATTCGAACTGCCCTCAGTTGTTATCGGTCAGGAACCAACTTAAAACCCCTGTTCTAAGTTGGTTTCTGACCGAGTTTCACAAGTCCGAACACGAGAGTCAGCGAGCAATGGAGCGTATTATGCTTGCCAACCGAATAGGTAAGAAACGTCAATGTAAAGTAAAGTCAGGTTTAAATGGGATGAAAAGCTTTATATTTACAAAAACGCGTCGGGTTAGATGGGTGTGCCACATAACGCGGTGGATGCTTGAGTACAGGAGTCGTTGCCAAGGCAACGCATGGTGACTTTTTAGAATGCCCGAAAAGGGGACATAAATAGAGTTGCAGAAGCCTTTTTCTCCGTAGTCTTTGTCTAATAATCTAAGTGAGATTGTTTTTGTAAACAAGAAAAAAAACTTTTGAGTGTATAGAGAAAGATTTTACGAGAGGACGTCTAGCTTACCTTGTACCCTCGTAAGTCTTCGACGACGCAGGCGAGCAGCGCGTCGCGTCCCACAGTCACCGTCACGTTCGTGACCGGCTCCACGAAACGAGGGAACAATGATTCTGAAACAAATACAACAGATAAACGTTGATGTTTGCTATGTTTTGCTTGTGTACCTAGTTTGTTATCACGTGTTTGGGAATTGGATGCTAATCGAGTATCAAATGGATCCTCATGGAGTGGTTTTAGTTTGAAAAGGGTTAATATTTACGTAAATAGTTAATCTGCGAAGTTTTCTAGTATGAGTATAGTGATTACATGTATAATAAACATGAGTATGTCACGCAAGCATTTAATCATTGATAAACAACTACTTTGAGTGCGAGGTTACCTTCACAAGTTAGTCACATTCAAATCTGTGGACTTCAATTAATCAATCACGGCATAGAATAATGTAGGGTCGTTCGTGAACACGTACAATGGGCTGAGGTACCTACATGTGAGTACTAGAGCCATCCATCAGTACACACTCTCCCAAACTGAGTTATGTTGAGAATATTTGGCCCATTGATTCCTCAATGAAGGTATTCTTTGCCAGGATATAAAGGTTGGGTTTGAGCGAAATCTAGTTTCTATACAAAAGAGCATTTTATAAATGAAAGCAAACATAGGTTGACACCGCTTTCGCAGGCAATGTACCCTTCAGCGCAAACGTAGCCTTAGAAATACACATTTGAATCATCAATGTATTTAGATTAGGCCACGCGATGTGTGGATCTTGTTAACCAAACAGCCAATAGCAGTTACTGGAACTTGTACTTTGATTAAGCCTTATTTACATGATAGCTATAACGGACTGGGTGCCGTGTACGCGGCGGCTTGTAAACCACAAGTAGCCCATTTGGTTATCTGCGAAGTGTGTACCAAATGGCGGTGGAGGTGGTCGCATTGCGGCCTGTGGTTACACCCTTATTATATGACCAGCCATTGCTTTTGAATTACACCCTACCGTGATTATATTAGCCAAGCGGCTAATTTATTGTCAACACAAACTTTAATTTCAAACCTCTAACTTATAATTGGAATAAAGTATTAGGTAAAGGAAAGTAAACACTTCCAAATTATTATACCCGAGTACCTGATAAACTAAATCTCAGTGTTTGGGTTCTATCGTGCAGAGAGGACCATCAGGGCCACAGCCTGCCGGGGTTGCGGGAGTTTAGAAAGAGATACCGCGGCCCCGGAACACAAAGGGCAAAAGAAAGAACATGGATGAGTTTTAATCAGTAAAAGTCTGGCACTGCTTTCCGCTCCGCCGATTTCATGGCCGTAAAAATTGGGTTCTGTTGTAAAATTCTCAAAATTGGCTTCTAAACGTAAATAAAACAAGTCGATAAAGTTGAATAACATCATCCGCTTCTTTGAAAGTGAGAAGAAGACGCACGTATGTAGACGTCAATACTAACGCGGTCGATATGCGATATGAGCGATGCTTCAATGCTGCAACAATCTATTTAGGCTAAACAACCTGAGACACGGAAAAATATCCGCGAATGATTGATGAGTGAGAACGCGAATAGAACAAATCCATCCAGCCCCATCAATCTTAGCGGTACAGCGGTGCGGGCCGCTGTGCAAGCGACGTCGTCTCTAATGAAAGAAGAGCTTACCGAGCACGTATAAACAATCGGAAAATGTTGTTTCTAATATCCCGCAAGATAGATGGCCCGTGAAATGCGCTCTTAGCTGGGATCAAGCCTTTTTTAGGGTTCCGTAGTCAACTAGGAACCCTTATAGTTTCGCCATGTCTGTCTGTCCGTCCGTCCGTCCGTCCGTCCTCGCTTAATCTCTGTGACCGTTAGCACTAGAAAGCTGAAATTTGGTACCAATATGTATATCAATCACGCAGACAAAGTGTTAAAATAAAAATTGGAAAAAAAAAATTATTAGGGTAGCCACCCTATATGTAAAGTGGGAAGTGATTTTTTTTTTATTTCAACCCTAACGTGTGATATATTGTTTGAAAGGTATTTAAAAATAAATATGGGTTTACTAAAATCATTTTTTGATAATGTCAATAATTTCGGAAATAATCGCTCCAAAAGTAAAAAACAATGTGTCCCCCCCCCTCTAACTTTTGAACCATAAGTTTAGAAAATATGAAAAAAATCTGAAAAGTAGAACTTTATAAGGACTTTCTATGAAAATTATTTTGAACTTGATTGACACAACAGTTTTTGTACAAAAAAGACAAAAAGTTTTACAAAATAATTTCTGGACTAAGTTTGTAGTATAATCGTACATGCAAGCATTTTTTGTAACTTCGTTTACATATTTTATTATCCTGAGCGTATCTTTTTCAAACAAAAAAAGAATTATTGAAATCGGTCCTCGCAATCCAAAATTATTAAAAAAATATTAATTAGTAACCCAATTCCCCGAGAGATGGCGCTGTAGGTACTTATTACATTGGATCGGGTATTACCGAATTGTTTGGTTGGTCTCTCCTTGGCATTGGCGGTATCTTATAACCGCATTAAATTTCTATTAAGAACATGCTAAGGCAATTTAGAACAAAACTAAAATTCATTTTTTTAACACCATCAAAATGTTAAGGTAAAAACCAGTTCATAAATGGTTTCGAAAGATGGCGTTGTTTAATGACGTCATTTTTTAAAAGTCGATGTTAAGATTTTCCGTGCTTTCCACCTTTAAACTCATAAGTGGGAACATTTACATTTATTGTGACGGACAGGAAACTACGGAACCCTACACTGAGCGTGGCCCGACACGCTCTTGGCCGGTTTTTTAATAGAAAAATGATTGTGCTACGTATTCTGTTCATTGGACATAATAGTATACAATGTTAGGCGGTCAAATATCTAATAATTCACAGTGTCGAAAACTGTGTTATTTAGCGAGGAAAAGGACAAAGCGTTTACTGCACTGTTGCGTTTTACGATATGTGACCTTAGGGAACGGGGTAGAGAATCTATTTTGCACTGAATTATGAATTGATATTACGAATAAAACGTATGAAATAAAAGATAGTGCTACATGTTTCTGTATGAAACTTTATATTGTAAGTTCTTTCTGGTTTGATTTATAGATATACAATACAAAAAAGCAACGCATTAGACTATTTTAAACTTGGCTTTGTCATGAGTCGACATCATACGATTCGAGGATTTTAATATATAAATAACAAACCAAAAAGAAACCGTTAAATTTTCTGTTTATGTTAATAATTGGTTGGCACCGCGATTTCGATTTCATCACGTCCATAGAGCTTGAAAGAAACCTGAGCGGACAATAAATTGACCTTTTGAATGAAACTAAGTTCCAACCACAACATCGTCTGTCTTCTTATTTCCCTTCACGTAATTTGGGTCATTCGTATTACTCGAGTTTTATCTTACTATATAATAATATAAAAATGCGAATGTTTGTGAGGTTGGTTGTATGGATGTTTTTTTACTCTTTCACGTCAAAACGGCTGAACAGATCTTCATGAAATTTGGCACACAGGTAGATTATAGTTTAGAACAGGGGTCGGCAAGTAGTTTTAGGTAGGGTCCGGATAAACCATGAAAATTTTTACAAGGTCCAGAAAAAAAACAATTGATAATAATTAAGTGTTAGGCAGCTATTTATTGTAGGATTAAAATTCTGAATTATAACATTATAGAATTAATGTGACAAATTGCATCGACGGTCTTGAGCTAGGTTTTTATAGTTTGGTTCTCGAGAAGAACAGCAAATTCGAAGAGTGTCTTCTAAGTGAGCGTCCGTTAATCTCGAACGATATTTATTTTTCAAAAAATTCATCTTTGAAAAAGATGTTTCGCATACGTATGTCGAACCAAACATAGTGGCCAAATTGATAAGTTTTTTGCAATTTTCATATTTTACTGGGACATGTTTGACCCAAAATTCTTCAGTTGACACAGTTTTATATATTTGCAAAGACACATCTTCTTGCAGATCGATTATTTCCATTTGAAGTGATGGCTTTGACAGATTAAACAACTTGGCAGCCACATCTGTCCATTCCGCTGCTACATTAACTTCAAAGGGTGACTTAAGAAACAGAGACAGCTTGCCCATCTCTGCAAAGTCTTGGAATCTTGTGGCAAATTCGTTCCTAAGATCGGCCAAAAATGTTGTAAAGACTGCAATGTCTTCTTCAGAGTTCTCCTTTTTATATTCCAAAATTGTCGGAAAATGAAGAAATTCTTGTTTTTCAATATCTTTTTCAAAGATATCCAGCTTACGACGAAAAGCAGACACGCTTTGTATCAGATCACATATTAATTTTCCATTTCCTTGTAACTCTGTGTTGAGCGCATTTAAATATTTCAAAATATCTTTTAGAAAAGCCACAACCAGCATATTGCGCTTATTTGTTACGAACTCAAGGTGCTTCTTAGCTCCCTGCGTATCTAAGTTTTGCAAAAAGGAGGTTACTTGTTCTTTTATTACCCAAAAACGTTCAATAACTTGACCTTTACTTAGCCAACGAACATTATTGTGTTGCAGAAAGTCAGAATACGCTGAATCACATTCAAAAAGAAACTCCTTGAAATGTCGGTGCTGAAGAGCAGAATGAGATCTCATAAAATTTACTAACTTCACTAAGCTGTCCATGACTTCTTTCAGTGTAGCGCTAAGTTTTCCACAAAGGGCTGCCTGGTGAATTATGCACTGATACGATATTAGGCCTGGACTTTTATCCCTGATTCTCTTTACTACACCTTTTTCTTTGCCAATCATTGCTGGGGCCCCGTCAGTTGAAAGCGACACAATTTTGTCGTAACTGATGTTAGATTTAGTAATAAATTCATCAATTACCTTAAATAAATCTTCTCCTCGAGTGTTACCTTTTAGAGGCAATATTGTTAGCAACTCTTCCCTAAAAGTTTTAGACTCAATGTCAAGAAATCTGACAAAAATTGACATTTGTTCATCATCAACAATGTCACATGACTCATCAAGTGCTATAGCGTAGCAAGGTGCTTTTTGCAGAAGTTCGAAAAAGTGATTTTAATATCAGCAGCTAAAATTTCAGTTCTTCGCGTATTGCTTCTTGCTGATAATGGAATATTTTGAATTCCAGCGACAACATCTTTTTTTTCTTCGAAAAGTGCCGTGACTGCTGCCAACATACATTCCTTCACTATCTCAGAATCCGAAAATGGTTTCTGGTGTTTATTAAGCGTCCAGCACACACGTAACGCTGCTTCTGTGGATTTTTCTTGGTCGCTCATGCAGCGAACTAGTAATTTTGTGCTTTTATTGTATGAACGGAGATGTGCCTGAAGTTTTTCTTTACGAGCCTCACTGCCAAGAGGAAAGTTTTTGTGAAATTGCTGATGAGTCGTTTCATAGTGTCGCTTCAAATTTCCACTTTTAATAATAGCAACAGTTTTATTGCATATAAGGCACACCGGAACTGCTTGAGGCCTATCCGGCAGCGTAAAACAATATTGTTCAGTCCATTCTTCTAGAAACCTCCTATTTTCACTGTCCACTTTTCGCTTTTTAGGATCCATATCACGCTTAGGTACAAAATATAATTTAATTAAACGAACGAAAACTCGACGAATAATCACAAAACAAATGAACTGTTGCTCCGCGATTTGCGCTGCGACTGACCGACTGCAAGTCTGCTTTCCTCCGCCCGCACGCCCGCACCCCCGATTTCGATACTCGCGCGCGCTGTTGCTAGTATATGCCGTCTCGCTCTCTCTCGCGTGTTAACAATACCTGGCGACTCGCTAGGCCGCGATCAGTCGCAAGCTTGCAAATGGTCTTCGTAGGAGCCATACGTATGAACAAAGCGCACGGGACGACATCGGCGCGATGTTTATGTCAATGCATTTGCAGCTATAAAATCATATCAGTTGTTGGCATTTTAAATATTTTTAAAAAGATTACTTACGTATTTATTTATACTTGACATACAATACATTACTATATTTGGCGGTCCGAGGTTCAACCTTTCGCGGTCCGCAAACGGACCGCGGTCCGCCTGTTGCTGACCGTTGGTTTAGAATAACACATAGGATACTTTATTTATTGATTTATTTGGATCACCAATGAAGAATACACATATTACATTATAATCCTACTAATATTATAAATACGACTGTTTGTGAGGATGGATGGATGCATGGATGTTTGTTACTCTTTCACTTGATGAAATTCGGCGCAGAGGTAGATATTTTTTTTATATCTTGCGGGTGAAGCCGCGGGCCCCAGAGAGTACACAATACAATAGGTTGTTTTTTTTTCGATATCACGCAGTCATCAGTCTTTTGTCGGTCTAGTTGATCTAGAGCTTGCGACTACAGATTGTGAGCTCCTGGGTTCGATTCATTCAAGGACAGGCAATTTTTGTTAGGTTTTTCCGACCACGATTTTCAGTAACGGCCATGATGGAGTGTGGATTTTTCCCGGTTGATTGCAATAGGCTTGCTCCCTATATCATTGCACTTAAAATTACTAGTGAAATGTGGTTTTTCTATTAAGACACTTCTGCCGCGAACTTCAGAAATTATAGGTGTAATGTTATGTTATGTATTCAAGTAAAACTTTTTTGGTAGTACATAAACCACCTCGTATGTATATATATCCTTAGTTTTAATCTTGATACTGTTACTTTCATGACGAGGTTTTCCATCACCGTTTCGAGAGTAGTAGAGATGAAATAAATTACACAAAGCCATGTGCCCTCCCAGGTTCCACACTGCTCTACATTAATTCCACCTGACGATATTAGGACATCGCTTCGGTTCCAAGTAATATCGTCACGTGATTACAAATCGTTCGTAATAGGCAACCTCCATAACTTAAGGGCCCTCAAAGACGGTAAAGTCCTACTGTAAAGGGTTTAATTACTTTAATAAGCGCTAATACAGTGTAACGTGTTAATAATGTAGTCGGTGTTGATGAGACAATGAGATTACCCGGCCACTTGAAATATGATTACGGGTGGGCCGCTCATCAGGACGTAAGTGTTTACGGATGCACGTGACGGGTCGTGCCTCCCACCCGGTTGGGCCCGGTCGGGCGCCTCGTCCACTGCCCGCGTATTTACCTAATTGGCACAGTACGTTGTGACAAAAGTCCGTGTTGGGCTCCCGGCAAATTAGATTCCGTGCCCACCCGCCGCCCGCCGATGCCTGTCCCCGCCATCGCTGCCGCTCGCTTTACTTACCTCTTTCACCCTAAATTGACTTTCCTCTAATTGAAATACGCGTCAAAGACTCATTCGGCGATTAATCTTTTTTGTTTGTTTTTATTAGTTACTGCACCGTTACGAAGAAGCTATTAATCCGCGCCGCCACCTTTAAAGGATTTATGAGCTTTGGGTGGTAGCATGATAAATAAAATAAATGTTATACAATATTATTTCAGTGTTTATGACAAAATTTAGGTAATATTGCATGCTTCTATTTAGCAAAATATTATGTTGGTCTTTGGAAACATGTTGGTACAAACTCAACTTACATTTATAAATACATTTTTATAACTGAATAAAATGTTCAAAACGATCCTGATTCCACGCTTTTGCCAAAATGCTTAGGACCAACTTCTAATCTAACCGGATATAGCGCTACAGCTGAATAGAAGGATTTTCCAAGTAGTGTCTTTCTGATCTCTATTGCTCAAACGATGAGTAATACTTGCTGCGCTGGGAAATCAAACTTTCCAGTTTTTCTGTCAGGTACCGACGACAGCTATGCAATGCTAACGGCTTAATATGTCTTCTGAAACATGAAGGACCCATCGGCGGACCGAGCATGGCAACCAACTTAAGTTGCGATCAAATCATGTGGCTGTTATAACTTAGCCTCAAAACCCCCGTAAAACGATGCTAATACTCAAATGGTAAAATAAATAAGAATAGCCAACGGTATTTCGTAAATGGCCGTCTATTTAATGTACAGGTTTCTTTAAAAAAATATGTGGCCTACATCCCCGCTACCGCCGTGTTTATTTTGAAATATTATAATTAGATTGGATAAAAATAACCCTGTCTGTTGAAATGATCGTAGGGGAAAATATGACGTGATTTAAAATTAAATTATCCATTTTCGACACGGGAATTGGCACCCATCTAAAAATAAAACCGATTGTAGCGAATTCATGTTGCCGAGTCTCACGGCGGCTTCGCTGTGGCTGTGGGTATTCATGAGTATCGATTTTATGCAAAATGCAACAAGATTCACTTGAACATGTCGGCTATACGATACGCATTATGTGAGGAACCGATCTATTCTACAATTACATTGGCGTATATCCGGGCGCTTGTAAATGGGTGCGTACGTTGTCGGGCTGGTCGAATGAGGCCTGTCGGGATATTGAGAGCGCCGGAGTCGTGTACATATAAACATGGAACACAATTAGCGGTCAGGTGTTGGAGGCAACGCCAGCCCTTTCCAATAAGAGCTTGATAAAGCCAATTTAACCAGAGATTCGATTCCTCTGCCTGTTTATTATTATCAGTCGCGCTTAATTTCAGTTCCCCGGGTTCTATTGTGTAAACTGGATGAACAAACAACTAATGCAAATTTTGGTTGGTTAACTAATTTGAAGTTTGCAGATAGATCAGGACACTATCTAGAAATAAGACACAAATCCGTGGTATTTGAATTTATCGGGAGATCGTAGGAGTGGATCACTGCGTGATTCGAATTTAATTTTGCTTAAATCATTAATCTTTCTTAGTTATTGTTGTCGACTAATGATAAGACAGGTATTGGGAACGCCTAAATTTTTCTTTGTTGTCAAAATTGGGTATTATTTATACCTAGCATATCTTCGTTTGTAATGGCGTCGCGCATGTTGTTCCATTAAAGTTTAATTGTTAGCATTAACACGTGTGATGCCAATTAGTACAGATGCTTAAGCGTAATCGCTTCACGGCCTGAGTTTGTAGCACTTCGTTACATCGTTGTTAAGTGCACCTAATGCGACTTGTTCTGTACTTGCTCTCGGAGTTATATATTATATTACAAGCTTTAATTTATGTACCTTGTGTTCGTAGTAAATAATTTGAGCATAGGGGGATTACAAGTAATGTCTATTTAATTAATTGAACATTTATTTACCTGCCAAACCACTAAAATACTATACTAGCATAACGTGAAGTTATTAATTACTAACTTTTGCCCGCGGCTTTGCTGTCGTTAAATTCGGTTTTTTTTTCAATTTCACAGTTTCCCTTTCCTGATTTGCAGGTTGCTACCTGTAGTTTTTGCCCCTGCGCCTTATTTATTGTAATAGCAAAGCTAAGTTTTCCCTTTTCTTCCCCCTTTCACCCACAATTCTCACTTTAAAAAAATAGCCGTCCGCGTCCAGGGTTTCAACAATCTCTGTACCAAAATTCATCAAAATAGGTTTAACCATTTAGGCGTGAATACTTAACAAACAAACTCACTTTCAGTTTTATAATATTAGTAAGGATTAGGGTAGTCGTATTGGTAAACCTTAGCTTTGTAAAGTTTTTTACTTATTTTTTTTAATATGCTGCGGCGAATTGACCGACAAAACTAAAGTGCTACAATGCTACGATGCTACGAACTTTCGTAGCATCGTAGCACTTTGGTTTTGCATCGTAGCAGTCATGTGTTTATGCCATTTCTGTTATAATTACTATTCAATTTGTGACTCTCCTAACTACACAATCATTTACCCAGAAACATTCAAAGCGATAGTAGAAACAGTATCAAAACCTACCTAATATAATTCGAGATTAGCTGGAAGTAGAGACAAATGTGGTTGGAAACTTAGTTCTACGAGTTTGTGTAGCGTAGTACTTAGTACTATTAAAGTAAACCTTAAGTACTATTACAAAATACCTCAGGGTATCCGTTCGATGCATGCACTATAAGTAGGTACATTTTGCAGGACAGTTTACACTAGGTTGGTTTGTTATAAAATTGTGTAGATGCTATAGATAAAATGCATTGCTTCCCTTTTGAGTTTAAATACATTATTCAGAAGCAGTTAACTTTAACTTTCTAAAAACAAGTGTTTAAGGAAAAACTTAACATGTAAAAATGATAAGCTCTGCAAAGCGTTAAAAAAAAAAACGAGAAATAAAACCAGCGCAAAACAACAAACAAAATAATATCAACCATTGTTTTACATCACTAGAACCGAAATCAAAGCGTAAATGTCGCGAAAGAATACGAAGTTAGTATGAAGGTTATAAAAATATCTGGAGGACAGGTTGGCGTTATATTGCCGTTATAAATCAGGGCTTGCGACAGGCAAGCGTGGCGGCGGCGACGCGGCGGCGTGACGACGCGTGGCGTGCTCGGCAGTGCCACCTCGTGTCGCCTGCCGACATTGTACATATGCATAAATATTTTGCCTACGATGCCTATAAACCTAGTAGGGTATATTTTGAAATATTTTTCTTTTTAAAGTTTCCTATACATTGCATTTTTGAAGGCGAAAACGGTACAACGGAACGGGAATGAATGTCTTGCATTGAAGGAATCCAGTATTCAATTTGGGTATGTCCACGGATTGAATAACATATTTCATGTTAATTTTTTTTTTATAAATAACCAGAATATACTATCGGAACGTACAATTACTTAAATTATGGAAAACTTTTATTGACTCCATTTTGTAACTGAGATTGATCAATATTTATATTTTACTAGCTTTCGCCCGCGTTAAATTTGGGGTAACACAGTTCCCCTTGCGCCTTATTGATTTGTAATAGCAAAGCTAAGTTTTCCCTTCTCTTCCCTTATTCTCCCTCACATCCCACTTTTTTCAAAAAAATATTAGCCTATGTCCGTCTCCTGGTTCCCAACTAACTCTGTACCAAAATTCATCCAAATCGGTTCAGCCATTAAAGCGTGAAGAGGTAACAAACAAACAAACTCACTTTCGCTTTTACAATTATATATAGTAAGGATTACTTAAAACTACAGCTCTAAGGCTGGTAACCCTAGCAAAGTATATGTATGTACCCTCTCAGCATCGGTAGGTTGTAGTTTTATAAACCTGCAGATTTTCTAGCGATGTTTTCCTCAGCCACCGTCGGAAGCCGGCAATAAACTTATATTGAGTTCATATGTTTGAAAAACATGTTGGTCGTTACTGCGTACTACACGTTGTATATTATGTATAGATATATACTAGACACTATTATGAATATTTGATGATACGATTTTGTCAGAATATCATGACTAAACTCTTTGTTTCTGGTAGAAAATTGTCAGCTCCACCAATTTGGGTGTCAAACCACTTTTTATTTTAAAAGGGTTTTTTGTAGCCTTATAGAACATTGTTAATGGCCACTAAGTAAGTTGCTTTGTATTAGATTTTGTTTACAAGGACCCTTATTGAAGTGTTTTATTATATTTTGGGATCCATGAAGGTCGTATTACTGTAGAACTATCTACACGACTTTTAATATACTCGGGACTTTTATTTTTAACTGGGTATATATATCATAGCTCTATTTAAATTTCAAATATGAACTTCTTGCTATTTACAAATCACCGCATAACCTTAACAGGTATATAAATACATAAGCGAGCGTAGTAAATATAGAAGTATATTGCTCGCTAGAATTATATTAAGCATAATACTCAATTAACACTAATTGAGTGATTGCCATTTAATAAACGAGAAACAAATAAAATGGTAGCGGATACTTCTTCGGTCCATTTCGTAACGGGTGCGGAAATACGATGATTTATGCGGTCATCCATAAATGAATCGGATTCTCTGTGACGGCAATTTTTATTTATGAAACAATTAAAATTAATGGCATCGTTATGGCTTCCAGATAGTTGAACATCGCTTGTTACTTACATTGTTAATTTTGGCATATTGTGTATATGAAAGGCATGCAAAAATAACCTGAAACTTTTTTATTTATGTTCTTATTTACAGACAAAAATAAGTATTTTTTTTATTAATAAGCTAAAACCCCTGGTTTTGTTCACAAGGATGCGGCACGCAGATAATGCTTGATGATATTTAATTCAGTCAGACAATGCTAACAAGAATTGCAGGAAATGTTAGTTAATTCTGTTCTGTACTGTGAATGAAACGGAATGAGTGAAAAACACGAGCAGCACGTAATTAATTTAGGGCGTTCACGTTCTTGGTTAGTTTAATAAAACCGTTTCACTAACAAACTATTCCGAGTACGAATCATTGGTTATGTTCGAAAGAATGTCCAATAAAAATTGGAAAATACGAGAAATTGGCTTGCAGCAACAACGGCAGGTAACAGCAAGGACAATTTTAAAGTGTGTGCAGTGCAGATCGAGAGGTGGGCAATGGTTTCCGGATCATATCGCTAGATTGGAACGCAAGCGCGCCTGGCCAGGGTGAATAACGTGAAACGGCGAAACGGCGTGAGCGGTGATGGCGCGAGCGCCAGATTCACTTACTTACATCGTTTCGTGACTGAACTCCATAGAACGGTGCAGTTGAGCCGTAAATAAAATGGTATTGTCGCGCGGAAACCGCACATCGAAAAACCGGGGAACGTCGCGTGAAATGCTACCGGTGCTGGCATCAGCATAGACGTCGAGAAATATGGCCTAACGTACCGCACATACGAAATATGGGACTATAGGCACCGGTGTCAACTCGTGCCGGGTCGCCGAAACATGTTACATATATGTATGCAGGTATTATACAATTATAACTGCTACCGACTTGCTGACTAACAAGTTATTCATATTCTTTTTAGATCTTTTATAGCTGTTTTAATAAACGGTCTTAACAAAGTTTGCCTATTAGGCTTTGGTCTTTTTGTTAGTTAAAATAAGAACTAGGTTAGTTTTGTGTAGAAACATAAACCAGAAACACGAGTTTTGACAGTCGCTCATAAAAAAATGGATCTAATTTTGCATTGCGTTATGGCACAAAACGTAATGCTAATGGCAAATCGACTAGCATTAACAAATTATGTCTTTTAACTTTAATTAAAAATGTAGGTTATAAAGCATTAAATAAATGAATTGCTAATTATTGAAGAAAATGCTGAAAAAAACTTGTAATAAAAGCTTTTTTTTTAAATTAGTGATCTAATTTTAAAAAAAGCTTTTATTACAAGGTTTTTTACTCTTTACAAGTCTTTTTACTTGATGATATCTCGATATTGCTTTAAAATATTAGCGAAGATAAACACAAGAAACATCAGTCATTAAAGTCATAGTGGACCTAAAATATTTGTAACACATAGTACCTAACTTTAAATGGGTACACCATTATTATTGTTTATGTATAAATTCTTATCGATAAATAGAACTTTTAACTTTTATACTCATATAACTACTAGCTTTTGCTGCCTATATAAAATATTTTAGCCAAAATTAACTTTTTAGTGTTCCATACGTCAAAAGAAAAAACGGGCACCACATGATCACTTTGTTGTCCATCTGTCTGTCTGTCAAGGCCCTTTATCTCGAAAACACGTGGAGATTTCAAGTTGGGAAAAAATCAGCCCTCAAATCTAAGTAGTGCATCTAAGTCGCATGTTTACCGGAACCTTCGGTGCGCGAGTTCAACTCGCGCATAAAGCCTTAATAACTTTTGTCTGTTAATACCGGTCAATATGCACCTTTCTCATTTTGTTTATGTAAGATATTTATTATTAAACGACATAGATTTAAAAAATAGGCTGCTTGTATTCTGGGTTACAAACTCATACATTTTTTTGTCGTTTCCTTACATAAATTGGGCTTTTTGATTTACTTACATCCAGAATTTCTTGCAATTTTTTTTCATTTCTTCCATATTATACGATTAAGAATATTTTTTTTTTTTTTCGGCTATTACTATAATTCGTTACTGCTGTTTTGGCCCTAAATTAACATATTTCCTACGTGCTTCCCCATTATGGAAGCACACTAATCTTTTGGATAAAATGGATCAAATTATCAGACATACCTTATCTTTAATTCTAAATGTGGCTCTGGACGACCGAGCTTGGGCTCAAGCCACTCTTCCCATTCGTTTGGGAGGACTCGGCGTCCGCAAAATTTCTAGTATTAGTCTACCAGCTTTCTTATCCTCGGTCCACGGTACTGAGAAATTAATCAGGAATATCCTGGCTTCCACACTGATTGATTTTGATGTGCCATGCTTCTCCGAGGCTAAGGATGCTTGGAAAGTCGCTTGCCCGAACACTGAACAACCCGACAAACCATTTTCCCAGAGACAGTGGGACGAGCCGCTCTGCAGAGTAGTTCAGAATAATTTACTGAACACGTCTGCTACTACTGCTGAGCGTGCGCGCCTTTTGGCTGTGGGTAAGTGGGAGTCGGGTCTTTGGCTTCACGCACTACCATCGTCGAGCATAGGCACTTTGTTCGACGATACTACTTTCCGCCTCGCTGCTTCCTTACGTTTAGGTGCTCCTTGTTGTTCTCCTCATCGCTGTCATTGTGGTGAAGTAGTCAACAGCCTTGGACACCACGGCCTATCATGCAGCCGAAGTGCGGGCCGTTTTGCGCGGCACGCGAATATTAACGACATCATCCGTCGAGCTCTTGTCACCGTCGGCGTTCCAGCTGTTTTAGAACCCAATGGCTTGGCACGCGACGATGGCAAAAGACCGGACGGTATGTCTTTGTTTCCTTGGAAGTTGGGTGGGCCTTTAGTGTGGGACGCAACGTGCGTCGATACTCTTGCGCCATCCCATCTTCCTAGCTCTTCGTGCTGCGCTGGCGCTGCTGCTGCGGCTGCAGAGAACCTCAAGCGGCGTAAATATAGTAACCTTATTGGGAACTATATTTTCGAGCCGTTTGGGGTTGAAACTCTGGGACCGTGGGGTCCTTGTGCTCACAGCCTTTTTAAGGCTATATCAAAACGTTTGGTCGACACTTCCCATGACCCAAGGGCTGGCTTTTACTTTGGCCAGAGGCTTAGCGTTGCCATACAACGTGGCAACGCGGCCAGTCTCTTGGGGACATTGCCAACTGACAGCGTTGAGGACGAATTTTTTGACGCTATTTTTTAATTTCTTTATAAGTTTAGTTTAGTTTAATAATTTTAGTTTAATTTATAATTAGTTTAAACAATAAACCTATCGAGAATAATTTTTAGAAAATTTACAGATTACAAAACAATGGCTGCATGTACAAATGTAATCATTATGTTAATTTAAAACTTTTCTATAATAAATGGTTGCTTTCCAAATATTAAACTTTTTTTAAGCATACTCTTTAATTTTACAAATTTTGCGTATGTGTGCTAAAATACAATGTGACCTTCAGAAATTCAAACTTCAAAATTCCAGTTGTCAGCTTAGTGTTCCAAGCTAAGTGTCCGCTATAAAATATTGTATTGTTTCCTTCGTTTTAAATAAGCACTTATCGAAGTGCGACGGTCTAGAGTAGGTAAGTAAGGTTGAAGTAGCAGCTGACTAACACTTCCTCCGTTCCCACTGCATTACGCTGGATTATTTATTCATTATGACACCAATGAATTCTCTCACATTTTACTCCTCCTACAGACAATACATTTAAATTGCCAATTGTCTCAAATACAATAAAAAACAATAAGTAAGTATTGAAACGAAGACAACATCTTACAATGTTTCTCTCTTTTTCCTTCTTTTTACGTATTCATTGTATTGTACAAATTGTAGTATTCTCAGTCTCGGAAGCTAGCAATTCTAATATTTGTTGTAACAAAGTCGTGTTGTGTCACTGCAGTTAGGTGAACGGGTGGGTAATTTTCAATGGCCGCTGAATAAGAACTAGTATTCTGCATTTCGTTCGTTTTCTCGTAATGCCGGTTACGTAGACTTGGAGGCAACTGGCATAAACTTTAAGCAAGAGAAAATTTGCTTCAAAATATTCTCTGAGACGAAAAGACGGTCCAGGACGGAGCGGCTTTATATACTTCTAAAAATTCTTTTAAAAATAACACATTCGACGAAGTTCGTTCGGAAGTTAATAAAAATTAGTTGAAAACTCTTGGAGGAGCGGCGTCTATCGAGACAGACGTGTTTGCCGCCGCGCCCGCGCCGTTTGAAGCCTTCCAGACTTCAGTCTTATAGACTACCTTCATGTTTTTACGTACTTGCTTTTTAGCTTTGCTCACATACCTGAACTGCATCGTAAAGTTTATATTCAGTATAAAATATGAAAAATACACAAATAGCCTTGTCCACAATATTGACCCTTATTCTTTTAACATCCATTTTCGTATAATGCGTACTTAAATTACAATATCAATAATTGTTATTACACCATTATGTGAATTTCAGGATGTTGGAATTGTTTGAAAACGGATATAAATTTTACGACCGACAGCGGATTCGGAAAATGAATAAGTGGTGCAAATTTTTCTTTCCTCCGCAATGAAAATTAGATGGACATTTGTTGTTTATTAAATCAATGGTGTTGGAATTCGAAATCAAAAGTAATCTGCTTGTGCGGAAGCGCGGAAGGAGATGGATGACAGGGAAAATACGCGAGAAAATTCAAAAGGAAAGCAAGGTGAAGCGCGCGCGGAAAATTGGCTTCATTAGATAGAGGAACTGGGAGTGTTGTGCAGGACACATGGTCTCGTCGGACGGGGCTGGGATGCAATTTGATGCTTCATATAATAGACGGAACTGCAAAATTCATTTAGGGATTTTTTATTTGCGTAACAGCATTTCGTTCTAGCTAGGTAACGTTTTTTATGAAGAAATCCTCGTATCGCCAATCTATCGCAGTGTTTTATTATGAATCTTAGTAATATTATAAAAAAGAAAATTTGTAGGTTTAAATCTTATTTATCTGATTATTATATAAATTATCCCCGAGTGACATATAAATTGAAAACTTTACCGTACTAATTTTTAAATTGAACAGTGTTACCACAGCCAGTGGTTAGTAGTAGTTATATTTAAAGTAAAGCCAATGCTACTTGGTTAGTGTGGTCAAAATCTTACGTTTTTACAATATGTCAACCACTGCTATGTAAGTATTCGACACTATACAAGTTCGCAACACTACAATACTGCGAATCTCTCGCTTCGAGCACCAGAACATCCAGCCATTCAAATTTCATATATCAAACACTGATTCACGTATTCTCTTGAAATTTTTCATGTTTTCACCTGAAGACAAATTTTCTTGAACATTGTCGAGCAACGTGCAATATACGAGACTGCTATGACATGTATTACGAAATTTTATGAAAAAGTCCTAAGATTTATGGTTGTTTCATAGCAAAAAAATACGCTTTATTCAGGTATACGGCGGAGGCGCTGAACCGGAAAAATCGTGAATTACGTTGTTACACATAAACAATGAACTAGCATCTCATCTAATCTTATTTGAGGTTATTATGTTCTGCCGAGTGGAGGTCTCCCCGAGGTCTGCCCGAGCTCCCGGTAAAAATATTGGCTTTAACAATTTTATCGTTTTTGTATTACATCACACCACTGTTTATCTGAGGGGTTTGCAGAATTGATGAGGGAGTGTGCACCCGCAGTATTCCAATTACGATATTATACCGAATGCTTTAAACGAGTAATATTTATAAAATCTAATCAGCATTGCCAAATATTGTGGCAATTCTGACAGCCTTTTGGGCACTTTCCTTATTGACAGCAATGTAGATTTTTTGACGCCTTGTAATTGTTTTCCTTTTTTGTTACTTGTACGTATTTCAATTAGTAACACTAAATTATTATTATTAAAGATTGTCTCTGTAAATATTAATTATATAAAATATTACTTGCAATAAAACTTAATATATTTACGCAAAGAAAGCCATATTTTATGTTCACTTACATTTTTTTTAATACCGGCCCAGCTAACGTAGGAAGGCTTTCCATGTAATTTAATTTAGAGAAAATCTTATATGAACTATTATGATCCCTTGTTAACAGTTCTTTTAAAATGAGTCCCATTAGTCCTGTAAGAGGGCTACGGGGACTCATATTAGGATAATAACGTTATGTAGAGACATTATGCTGGTGCTACGAGTTTTCGTAGACTCTCGTAGCCGTTGGACTTTTACGGTCTACGAAGCTACGAGCAAAAAACATACTCGTAGTCTTAAATTTGTTTGTGAATCAATACTTTTACATTATTTATATTTCAATTTTAGATCGTTCCAATAATTGTGGTAATTAAATTCAATTAAAGAGAAACCGACACCAACAGGGAAAAGTCTAATCAATGTATTAATTGCCCAACAATAATACTCAAGGGTCCGTTAAATAAATTCCCGCTATGGATTGTTTGGGAATCAAACCTCAAACATTTTATTATTTCCTTGTATATTTATTCGGAATTGCAATTGTATCAGTACTGCAAGAATTTTAAACTAAATATCGTACGTTATTGGTTTTTGTTTTCAATAAACAATGCTCATTAAATACATCCCATGTTTCACAAACAACACGATCAAACATTTAAGAACGAGAAAACTTTGTAATGAATCGACATCGCCGTATATTTCAATACTTCGCAGAAGTCGTCAGCTTTTCCTTATACATGTGTGAATTTCTTGCTAATAATTATTATTTTATGAACAACAAAGTTTTGTGGAGCTTGTTAACTCGGCAAAGATGAGTGTTTAAGTTTGCCCCGAAATAGATGTTTTATGATATGTAGTGAGAACAGTAAACAACGAAGTTTTGGTATCGCGGCCGCATAGCGTTGGGTTGGCGAGGCTTGTTTATGTGGCAATTGGCGTCGCAATGAACCGGCATTCTAGCTGGGAGCAAGTTCTCGGCAAAGGCGTTCAGAGTTGAGTAACAAATTGAAGTATGGCGTCGGCAACTCGCAAATAATCATACACAAGGTGGGTAAGTTCGGCTCGACTGAAAGTTCATCCAACTTGAGACTGATAGTAATTCACTCCGGGATTGCGGTCAGCAGAAGGGAAAATAACCATGCCGTGTTCCATTTACCGATACCGAAATATCGATCACTCTGTTTGACTGCGCCATGTATATCCAACATTGCATAACACCATGCTTGTTTCTCTTCGAGGGGTGGGGTAGAGATGTACCTATAGTATGCCAACAGTTCATCATTTATGTTTAAGGCCCATGCTATAATAGGGCCCGAGTTTAATGCCATCTAACAAGCACATATCTCACAAGGTTCGTTCGGGTTGATCTTAAGGTTAAGTCGTGATTGCCTAAATTTGTCCATTGATGGTCGACCTCCTTTTACATTTCGATATTTCGTCGTTCCTTGGAAAGCTTGATGAGCCGTTGGTCCCGGCTGCTATTTGTAGATCTTTGACAGAGTATACAAGAAATCAGTGGCGTGAAAGTCTGACTACCGGTCTTTCCAAGGGATATAGTATTTACCCTGTTTTAACTGGGTTGTTGCTGGTTTAATCTGTGTATCCGCACTGGAAGCCGACCCCACCATAGTTAGAAAAAGCTACTCAGATGATGATAACTTGCACTCAAGACAGGAACGCTTTTTATGCGGATGGGAAATCATCAAATTACTTCCCCCACTCTGGGCGGAGAAAGAGGGAGCGTCAGACTTATACTGACTATACCCACCCATGTTCCTTCTATTGCCCTTTATGTTCCGAGGCTGTGGTACCTCTTTCGAACACCCCGTAACCCCGGCAGGCGGTGGCCCTGGAAGGCCTTTTTGCAAGACAGGAACGCTTACTATTATTGATTGAACATTTAGTGTTAACGTCTTAATTTTTTTTGTTATTTTCATTTATGTTTTTTAATATAGAGTTCAACACGTAAACAAAAGCGTTCTTAACCTTAAAATAGTCTATTTAAATTGTAATTTTAAACAAGTAAATATTATGATTTCAGTTATATTCATTTCAACGAAATGCTTCAATTTTCATTTCTGGCAACTGATTTTATTAAGGTTGCAACATTTCGAGGAAATGAAGTAGGCTTCGTTCAATTTGCTTGCAAACATTTGGTACAAAAGCTAATCAGTCTGAGCGTTGCAAATCACACAAATTACAGATGAGATTGATTGTTTTATAGTTACTGGATGGTAAAATAATACGTATATGTAAAAGTGATGATAATAATAATAATTAAGTTTCTTTTGACCTGTCCCCGATGCTAGTGGACTACTATACAATATGTTTTTTTTTTAATTTTTAAAATAAAATAAATACTATGCACAGCAGCAGTTTTTGTAATGTAGAAAGATTTAAATACAGCCTATAGTTGCGCAGTAAGGTTTTACCTGGGTAAATAGTGATAAAACGCCGTAAGTAGGTTCTATCCAGAACGAATTATACATATCAGAGTGTTTGAATTAACCGTCATGAATTTGTGCAACCCCTATAGTTTTATCTTCATAAACTTGCATCTACAAATAAGTGTATTCTTGCAAGCCTAACAGTTTTATTATAAAAGCAAACTTATCCTAGGAATTTAATTTTGCAAAATCCCGTCTTAGTGAGCACCTACGCTGTGAAAGGATCCCTCATGCAAAAAATGTGACTCCTAACACTTGTTATTCGTAACGCGACGCGTGTAAACGCAAGTAATTAACAAATTATTTAAGTTTAATTTAAGAATTTCTTAAAAAATTCAGAATAGTTTTTTGACGAATCAGACTTTTTTTATTACGTTCTATGTAGGTTCTGACAACTTCGGCCTTTTGAGCATGAAAATCACTGATTCTATGTTATCTGTGGTAAAATAGAGGTCACATTTCAAACTGTCTATTAGTTCGTGTCAAACGTGGTGCGACTGAGTATAGAGCAGGGATAATCTTGATACCCGTATTTATTAATTAACAAACATTTTTAGAGCATGGTCCTTAAAATGTTTGTTAATTTTGTTCGTTGAGACCGAGTTTTTCTCAAGACCACAATTAAGATTTGTTTCGAAATACTGCCAGTTTCTAAGACTTTGTGATGAGAGATATGCTCTAACATATAAATAGATTATGTGTTAAAAAAAATATGAAATGATTAAGTTTCCTCTAAATACCCAGTGGCTAAACTCATGAAGTTAATATTCAAAGAGTGAGCAAACTTTACAGGTTTCTGTTTTTTCCAAAATCATTAATTAGAATCCAGTTCAGTAAAACAGTGTACAATGTTGTACAGGTCCTCAAAATGGTAAATTATGCCTAGTATATGTCTTAAATGACATATAATACAAACAAAATTATAAAGATTCAAGACGCAAATGATAGCCTGATTATCTAATACTTTGTTAGGAACCTTATTCCGTACGCCCGAGTGCTTGTCAGCTTTATTCCTTCAATGACATAGTATCATACCTAATATTTCAGACCCGCGAATGCCTTGCAGAGGTAAATGGGTAATTGTGGTGTTCACACTGGTGATAGATCGGTGGTCTGGCGCCTACCATCGCCACAATCATTTGTTTCACCCAATTGACTGCTACAACTTGCCTCCTATACACATTCCCCATTTATAACTTAAAAGCCAGCACTACCTCACTTGAGTACACAGTGACGAAGCTAACGTACGATGAGTTGACGCACCTGCTCCAACTAGCAAAGCAAGTTTCAGTGAAACTTCGTTTGATTTTCATCGTCTTCATTTTAAATTTAATGTGTCGTTCAAGTTTTTCCCATACTCATGTCTTGGATGCAGCCGTTTCCATAAGTAGGTCAGTTTGCAGTCGTCATACTCCACGATAGAACATAGATAGGTAATTTCTATATTAATAGTAGTAATTAAACACGTGCTGGAGCTCCGTCGATAATTGCAAGGTTGATAACTGTTAGAGAGGTCAGTAATTGAAATACCGTTGTTACCAAGAGCGGACAATGTACAATGTACCTGATCTTGTTTGTTTTGCTTTCCGCTCGTTGTTTTGATTCGATGAGCAATCAGTATTAAATTACTTACTGTGTTATTGCAATTGATTTCGAAATTTGATATATTGATTCATTTTATATTGAGTGAGGTTTACAAATACAGAAACGGACAAATGACAATAAAAGATTAGACCGATTTTAGTGGAACGTTTGTATAGATTCAACAAAATCCAATAAGTCCCTTTTGAATATTCTGCGACTCATCCAGTAAAAAGCTAATCCGCTGAATAATGGGGGTTATAGATATCAACGTGAAGCAGGCATGGCGGAAAAATATGTCGATTGTTTGCCTCCGCATGACTTTATGGTATAAATAACTTTAAATCGTAAATCTCGGCTTTTGTTGATGTTTTAATTGGTTTCAGTAGTGTTTATATACGTGCATTGTATTCCAGGAATAATAATAGATATTGTAATTAATCCGTTAAAAGCGATTGTTTCCATATTTTGTTTTGTTTGTAGTATTGGTGATATTGGAGAACTGGTCAAACTTACGTCTAGGCTGTATATATTCAGGGTTGCGGGTTGTTCGAAAGAGATACCCTGGCTCTGATTTCTATAAGGGCTATTTTACGTATGCATGTAGTGTTAATATATAATAATAATATATACAGCTATGTTTGGGGATCGGAAATTATCTAATAACTTCTCCCGCTCTGGGCGGAGCGGGGAGGAGTGTCGTGACTTTTACTGACTAAAACCCATCCATGTTCCTTCATTTTCTCTTTATGTTCCGGGGAACGCCTTGCCTTAATATTTTTAATGTGAAGTGTGCTATTGAACGGAATAGAATTCGTTTTATAGAAAACAGTGAGAGCAAATTTACGTACCAAAACAAAAATCAAGAACCTCTATCATACTATTATTTATTCTACACCGAAGTGGAAAGTTTCAAAAGCCTTCATGGACGTTATGACGTTCTGAAGCTGCGATACTACTATAAACAATGTCTCTTCACATCAAGGACGCTGCCATCGTACGCAAGTACTTTACTTTTCCATTCAACATGAATGCGTGGTTGTCTATGCCTATTATTTTCTATTCTAGAAGACCTTTCATGAAAATGTACCGTTAAGTTCACAATAGTTGCATTGGTGAAAGCGCCCTTACAGTTAGGAAATAAAGATAGTTTTAATGTCTATTACTTAAATGGCAAGGATAACTGTTGTGATTTGGAAACAGGAGAGCATTCTGTATATTAGATACTCTTATAGCAGACCTCTGTAATTTCAAAGACCAAATTAGATCCGCAATAATACTAAAATTAATGTGTAGTTCTTTTAAAACCTAAGTGATGAGTGTCAAAAATAAAAACAATTAAAACGGTTACAATCTGTTAAAATAATTTAAGACTAGACTGTACGGTCTATCACTTGGCTCAAATTATTATTTACTTTATTCATTGTTTTAAGATATCTTTTACATTAAAAAAATATATATATATTAAAAGAAATAACAGGTGGTTAGGGCCCCAAAAAGAGGAACCTCTTATTTAGTTATTATTATTTTTGTTCTCATTTTCAAAGTAACTATATTCCTTTTCATGTAGATAATATCTGTTTAGCTACCCTTATTGCTCCGTTTCAAACCTTCCAATAAAGTTGATATTTTGTTTACATGTTATATTATATACGAAGATATAGGCATGTATTTTATAATAACATCGCCTTCAATATATTATATTATCTTTCTTCAGCCCAAATAAAGAGAAACAAAATTGAAGATTTTATTTGGACATCAAAGTTTATAGCGAGACTCTATAAAGAAAAACTCCATAGAATAATATGAAATGAAAGTTTATTTTACAGAAATATAGTGTTTTGAGATTAATGGTAATAAGTTATTTTTCATAGTTTGATATAAAACTTTCCTTTATTATTTGGTCCTAGGACCATGGGGTATGAGTGCATACCTAGCATTTAGAGATATCGCCAAGCGGTTGGTCGACTTTTCAGGTGACTAGAGGGCTGGCCCTTTTTTGGTCAAAGAATTAGCATTGGCATTCAATGCGGTAGTTCTGCCTTCTGGCCATTTTTCCTGTGTCTGTTGACGCCCTGTAGTTATTTTACTAGTTTTTATTTGAGTATTTATTATTAATTTATGTTTCTTTATAGTTTGTAAATAACGTCTACAGTATTTAATATTTTAAAAGCGATACAAAAAAGCGGTAGAATTCTTATCATGTTTGTATTTGTAAATCAAACACGCCAGAAAGGCAGAACGGATTAGTATGAAATTAGGCACAGTGATAGATTATCGCCTGGAATAGCACGTAGGCTTATTATTTACTGTCAAAAGCAGTTCCAAGCAACAGCTATTACGCCATAAAACAAACTCCTTCATTCATTTAGAATGACGTGATGATCATGTTAGTTACTCTTCACTAAGCTTAAAATACTAAGTATACTATTTTGAGGTTTGAAAGCACTAATTATGCTATTTAAATCGAAATAAATTAGAAAAAAAAAAAAAAAAAACGTCAAACGTCGCCCTAAGACGTAAAGGAAAAATTTGGAATGTCTTAGACGGTGTCTTGGTAGCTTAGTGGTCAAAGCATTCTCCCTGTAAGAGAAAGATCGCGGGTTCAAGTCCCGCCTGAGACATTTCACTTTTTCTAATTTATTTCGACTAAGTATACTGTTTTTATTGTAGCATGGTGCGTGACATTAGATGTAAATACATGTTTAGTGATGGGATGAATTGCTATGACGGATAGTCCTTCACAACTATAATATTCAGGGTAAAGCCTATATTCTGTCATGATTGTAAATTGCGGTAACGTTCCAGATTGCAGAGGAACGGTTCATTTAAATAATGTAACCAACGCTACAGCGCTAACAGCAGCAACGATCAAAGTAGTGTTTATCATTACTTGAAGCTCTCTGTCTTGAAAACCATACACTTCATGACAATTAAAAGTAATTTTACTGCAAGCAGCATTTTAATAAACCCTAAAATGGATGGGAAAGTTGTAATAGACGAAGCGAAACGTGTTCCGCCGATACCAAGCACATATGATAATGATGGTGGTGTTTGAGAAGACCTTTGTGGCCATTGAAAGCCATTGTGTTGCAACCGAATAAACAAATTCTATTTAAGAAGGATAAAGGTACTTTTTAAATTCAAATTCATTTAATTGTCTGAATATGATACATTTTTCTTCATCATTTTCCTGCCCTTGTCCCATTCTATTTGGGATCGACGCAACATATTTTCTTCTTCCATTCTACCCTATCAGACGTCATGGCATAATTTACTCCTTTCTCCTTCATATCATTCCTTACACAATCCATTCATCTTTTCTTTGGCCTTCCTCTCGCTCTCCGTCCTTCAACATTCAGATCCATCACTCTTTTAGTTACATGTGCCTCGTCCCTCCTCATTACATGTTCATACCAAGACAGACGACTCCCTTTCAATTTTCTGCAACAGGCGCAACTTTCAAACTTCCTCTAATCATCATTCCTTACTTTATCCATTCTTGTCACTCCACACATCCATCTCAACATTCTCATCTCCGCTACATGCAATCGTTTTTCATCAATATGGTACATTTTTATGGTCTGAAGTATAAACGAAGGTCTCATCATATTCTGCCACTGGGGGGCGAGCAAATATTTGGTGCATAAATATATTTTTTAAGACAAACATTAAATAGGAATTAAAATTACAGTTAGAGGCATGATGACTTGATGATGATTGATTGACATGAAATGATTTTGAAAGATACCGGAGGCTCTAGCATCAGAGGGACTTGCCAGGGCTACCGAAACCGCTAGGCGGGTTGTTCGAAAGAGATACCCCGGAACGCAAAGGGCAATAGAAGGAACATGGGTGGGTTTTAGTCAGTAAAAGTCTGACACTGGAGTTATTTGATGATTTCCCACCCCAAAAAAAGGCTCTAGCAAATAAATGTACTGTGAATAAGATCATGTAGAAATTTAAAAAAAATCAATCTGCTCATCATATTTTAATCATTTGAAGAATTTATTCATAAATAACTAACGGAGGTTGTGATGGCTCAGTGGTTAAGGCCTTGCCTTTTATTCCTGAGGACATCCTCGTCAGTTCTAGTACTTATGTGTCTATTAATTCATATAAGCTTTTCTATGTTTATCTTGGACATTGCAGACATCGAAGAAGGAAAATATGAATATGAAGATCTTTGAACTCTAATTAATATAAGTCTGGAATCGACAACCCATCTTGAGCAAGCGTGGTGATCAATGCTCGTACCTTTTTTGCATGAGAAGAGGCCATTACCCAGCAGTGGGACAGTAATAGGCTGGTATTATTATTTTCATAAGTGGGTGATACTTGTTGCAAGCAATTTAACTAAAATAATCCTGCTAATATTATAAATGCGAATGTTTGTGAGGATGGATGGATGTATGGATGTCTGTTACTCTTTCACGTCAAAACGGCTGAACGTATATTGATGAAATTTGGCACAGAGGTAGATTATGGTCTTTAATAACAAATAGGATACTTTTTTCGACATCAGGCAGGCAAAGCTGCTGGCGCCAGCTAGTTTGAAATAATTGTATTTTTTATTAAAATATTGACGCGTTTTCATTACGATAACACTCACTCACGTACTTGCGCTAAGGCTTCAGATATCTAGTCCTATTAACCCGATCCTTAAATAACCTGATTACCCTGCCAGCTCAGGCAGTACTCGTTCCTGAAATCAGACACGCATGAAGCACAACATAGCGCTTGCTAATGAGAAGACTAGTGCTTTGAAGTTTCCCGGCAAGCAGCTGGGAGACGATACGACGACGTGGAGGAAGAAATCTGTCCTAATGATAGGAACATTCAAAGTTACGTGTTGGTTTCTTGGAGAAATTTATGCTTGGTAGTGGTAACTTTGATATTCCGTGCTGGTAAACTTATATGTACAAAATAATGGTATACTATTTTCTGAACACAACGTGGGTAGGCAAACTACGTTACTTCAAAAAACTTTTAGTATTCTGAATTCTCTGTTCTATTTTGGTACACAATTTTAGCTTTATTTTGCCTATCATTGCAGAGTTTTTCTTATATTCCTCCATAAGAATCTTATAAGTATCAAATGTTATTGTATTTTATTTATCGTGCAATCCATAAACATAGAAAAGTAACAGTGACGTTAGAATTGCCAAGCTTCATAAACGACTGAACCTGACCACCTGTATGCAATTACTTGACTAAGAGCCAGATGAAATTTTAAATATGGATTTACTGCCTGAAACTTTCTACAAAAAAATAAAAGAAAACTTTATTAAGTTTTCGCAACCAAAATTTAAAGCAAAAACAATATCAGAAACACTTCAAGTTATTAAATTGCTAAAAGCTACGTAACTTAGTTTATATAATTCTATTAAAGCACAAAGTTTTTCAGTTACGCTCTCACTGTTATCCCTTATAATTTATTTTAACTAAAACAACTAGCAACTAAAATTTTGTGGAGCTAAGTTATTAGTTATGTTGTTAATTACTTAACGAGCAACTTCCTACTCACCGTCCGACGATGTAACTGAACCGCTAATTATGAGCAGCAAGAACACAGCTGTCACTGCTGAACACGACGCCAATCTGCGTCCGCTCATCATGTTGATTAGTTTACCCCAACGACATGTTAATCGAAACAACTTTTCGAAGAACTGCAAATATGTCAACAAAAGTGTTGTGATGAATGTCAGTGGGGTAACGAGGTTCCCTCATTCATTCGCCATTGGAATCGGCTCCATTAAATATTCATCGGCAGGTGAATCGAGTGGGGTTCGTGTGACGGGTGCCGGCGAGCGGAGCGGCGAACGGCGTGCGGCGAGCGGCGGCAGCGTCGGGCGCGCGGCGGTCTCGCGGCGCGCTGGCTGCGTACTGGCCGCGCTACGCTACCCGCGCCGCTTTGTCTACGACTGTTCTACGCTCCCGGCGCTTGCGTAGCCCCGCCTCGCTCTCGGATGAAAGGACGGAACATTACCAGTATTTGTAACAGTTTGCGTCAAATTGATATAAATGGAGACGGTTTTAATAAAGTGTAATTGACTTTTGCCGACTTTGCGTCGCATTAATTTCGACCACGCTAAGACGCCTCGGGCAGGTGCGGCGTTAAATACCACCACGGCAACTTCGCTTTCTGCCATGAATAATTTCAAATTTAAATGAATGTTAATTATGATGAGTTTTTAAGTTCACTTTGATATTTCAGAGATTGATGTTAAAGTATAAAAATGATTCTCACTTTATTAAATAAATCTAATTTCCACGAAAAAGTAACATGGAACTGATTGAACTTAGTTATTTCTTGTTAAATTCTTAAATAAGTTTATTTAAAAAATTCAGCGACTTATGTGTATTGAAATAAAGACGAATTTTCTTGTAAACACAAGTATAATTTATGCGATTAGATGATAATTTACGTACGGCAACAGCAATGAGGTTACACGGCGTCTCAATAATTAATGAGTGCTATCTTGATACACGGATTACATACAAAATGCTTCACTGGAGGGTTTCTAAGAATTCCAAGACTTTCCTTGATGATTATTATCATTATCTATTAATTAATAGACATAGCCAAACATGGAGGATCTTTAATTAACACTCGCAATTCAGATTAACAACGTTCCCGTTAATATTATCAGAATGTTTCAGGCCGGATGAATCCAATAAGCATGAATAATTAATTGTTGTATGTTAATATGTCAATACTGTCTCGAACTAATACGATCCATGATACGTTCAATTAAATAAGGTTTAGTACTAGTGTTTACGTTTGATTTGTGTAATGTTATAGTGAATGAAATCGGAAATATATTAATTTTATATAAGTTTTTAAACTACCGTGGTCAATAACATTGTGATTAATATTGGACGCGAGGATATTTACCAAGTTCATTATTTATTTCGGAAACTTAATATCTTTACTAATATTATAAAAGCGAAAGTGAGTTTGTTTATTACGTCTTCACGCCTAATGCCCCGTTCGAGTTCTCATAGAAGAGTCTCATAGAACTTATGTCAAAATACAACTATCCGTAAGCAAAACGAGTCGTTTTTTGTTTATTAGAACGGGGCATAAATGGCTAAACCGAGTCAAAAAGGCTGAACGGAACTTGCTGAAATTTGGCACAGAGGTAGATTATTGGTCTGGAATAACACATAGGATACTTTTTTTTTATATCTCACGGGCGAAGCCGGGAAAGAAGCGCCAGCTAGTACAGAATAAATATATTTCGAGAAATCGCCAAGTGGTTGGTCAACTCTTCTCGTGACCAGAGGACCTGATTTTTGCGCAAAGATTAGCATTGCCATCCAAAGCGGTAATGCTGCCAGCCTTCTGGGCACTTTTCCTGTTGAATGCGATGCGGACGAATTTTTGGACGCCCTGTAGTATTCGTTTATGTCTATTTGTAGTTTGTGAATAATAGTAGTTAATTTAAAGAAATAAATAGAAGAATACAGAATTCGTTCTATTAACCATGAGCATTTCTATTTGTTTCGAAACCTCGAACCTTCGTCGTGTATTCTAATTGAAAAACACGTTACATTCCCAGTGATCCTACAATGCTCCAACCAATCAAATCCTTCATACAAACGTGAATAAAATAAATCCTTCAATAATTGGAAGATGCCTTTTCAAAATTATTTACAGCCCTAGTTATAAAGGGTCTCTTCTTCTGCTCATTTACGTACGAGTGTATTTTAAAAGGTTAAACTTGTTTCAACTTTGTACCTACTTAATTATGATTACAGGGCCAGGAGAGATAAATTAAAACTGTGGGTGCTGCCAGAGCGAGCATGACCACGGCTACCTAACTTATAATAAAATAAAATTATTGTACTACTTTCGATGAGAATTCTGTATTACAGTTTTAGCAAACGTTTTAAAAAATCAGACAGCATATTTTCGCTGAAATTCGATAAATTTAGAGTCATTTTTTCCAATTATTTTAGCCGCATTCGTTATCCTTTTAAACTAACAAAAATCAAACAAACATAAAAATATAAAGTTGGGACAGTAGTTATATTACCATATAGTCAAAGAGCACCTCTCTTATTTACTGTAATATTCTGCATAATTATATATTTCAGGTATATTTACTATCTCCGTATTTATTTTTATACTAGCTTTTGACGCGGCTTCGCATGCGTTAAATTCGGGGTAAAACAGTTTCCTGGTTTGTAAATACCGGCTTCCTGTAATTTTTGCCCTTGCGCCTTATTTATTGTAATAGCAAAGCTACGTTTTCCCTTTTCTTTCCTCTTTCGATCATTTCTCTTTTTTTACAAAATTTGCCTATGTCCGTCTCCAGGGTCCCAGCTACCTCTGTACCAAAATTCATCAAAATCGGTTTAGCCACTTAAGCGTGAAGACGTAACAAACAAACAAACTCACTTTTGCTTTTATAATATTAGTAAGGATGTGTATTATTTGTATTTATTAAAAGTGATTAATAATTTTAAATTTTCCTGTTTTATCTTTTCCACACACTGTCTACATATCTCATCTAACGTTCCTCTCGCAGGTCTGCTGGAAAAAAAAATCTAATGAAATAAGCTGTACCTTTGTGCTCTTTTGTCTTAATGTAATGTCCTGTCATGTATTGTGTGTTCATAAATAAATAAATATATCTTAACTGTCTACCACTCCTGTTCAAATTAATCATTCTTTATTACAATCATCGTCGGCTTAGCCTTTTCCCAACTATGTTGGTATTGGCTTCCAGTCTAGTCAGATGTAGTTGAATACCAGTAATTTAAATAATAACCTTCACAACCCAGTTCGTACTGGGTAAAACGATACCCTTTGGTAACACTGGTTGTCAGATTTTCGAGACATAATCTGTAACGACTGTCATAGATCTACAAATGACAGCCGGGACCAACAGCTTAACATGTTTTTCGAGACGCGGAGAAAACTCGAGATGTAGCGGGAGGTCACTAATCTAAAGATGGGGCCGAACGGCTGCCATTATTTAGTCATGAGCTCTAATAATACTCAATAATAACATATTTTTCTACTACAATACCAACCACAAATTCTGGCCTATCTGAGATAGCCAATCTTAGTCGTTAAACTTTCATCATTTTTTTTTTGAATTCATTCTGTTCTAGATAAATTGCTGTTTTTTTATTTTCTGTTTATGTTAGGTCTATTGCGGCAAATTTAATCAACTACAACTTTCATAAAAACCTCTATATTGAAACATATTTTATCTTCAGACGAATCGCTTCTGACATATTGCGTTAATAACCTGTCGATATGGATATTTCCAGCATTATACTACTTATTTGGGGAAAATAAATAAAGCTAGGGGTGATAAGCGAGGGCACAAGGCGGGTTGTATGGGGGATCCGTGGCGTCTAAGCTCACAAACCCTTTTTTCCGTCTTTGCAAATCGTCGAGGATTAAGCCAGAAGAGCTCACACCTTTTCACAAATATTTTTTGTGGTAAACAGCCGGTAAAACGGCGTGATACAAAATGTTGCCACCGATCAATAACTGTTTTGAAAGATAACGATTCGTCACAACTCTTATTGATGCTTTGATGAGGAATGAGCCCAAAGAAAAAGGATTTCAGTGTAAATGAGATTTTCCTGTTCCCGAAAATGAAAGAATTATTAATGGGGTTTAAGCTTTTTGTATTCGCTTAAGTAAGACGTTTATTTTATTTCTCTAATTATGTTAAGTATGTTCATACCCCGTTAAAGTACCTCATTACTTTATTTATAGATAGGTTGGCAGCTGTCTGACTGTGTTATTTTTGTTGTAGTTCTATTTGAAATAAAGATGTTGGTAATGTAAGCCTGCGTGGTACCCTGAATACGTAATCAGCACTCTTAGGTAATTGTAAGCTTCTGTTGTAGCGTAAAAAGATAATTTCCAGCGCCGTAATCTGTTGTTTGCGCCGTTTTTGGTATTAAACGGCCCTGTTCTTTGAAGTCGAATAAAAATTATTGCATTGTAAACATTTTGAGAAAATCTTTTTACACGCGGCGGGGAGAACGTAAAAGTTTGTTCGTTTCAAATTCAATATATTATGGCGAGCGTGCTCTCGCTCAGCCGACACCGAAACTCACTCGAGCGTTGCTCACACAAAATTTATTGTTTTTCTAAGAAAATTTTCTTCGCACGACCCTACATCCTTGTTGAGCCCCAGGGGAAGAGTTACAAAAACTTAATGACCTCTTGCCGCGGTTACATTGTTTAACCTATTGTTTTAGTTTAAACTTGTTAGATCGAGCCAGTGGGCTAGTAGGTACTTAACTTGCAAGTTGTTTACAAGTGTCAACCGGTTCATTTAATTGTAAGTGGAGATGTTAGGCTTAAGATTATATATGTATTTGACGGCACGGTTGGCGCTGTGGCTGAGCGATCGACTGCTGCGCTGCGTGTCGCGGGTTCGATTCCCGCACGGAACAAATATTTGTATGATCTGCATATAGTTGTTTCGGGTCTGGCTGTTTGTGTATGTAAGTTTGAATGTTTGTGAACGCACCCACGTTATAGGAGAAATTCCTAGTGTGGGGCAATTGAAAAAAAAATATATATGTGCCCAAGTGTCTTGTAATGTCTTAAAAGTATGTAAAAAAATAAAAACTATTGTTTTGTGCACTTAGTCTTGAAAAAACTCGAAAAGGCTTCGACCGACTTGGTGTTTTTTTATTTTTCTTGTAATTGCCAGGTTTTTATGAAACAATTAATACTTTATTTTTTGCTAGCTGTATTTCTACTTTTCTTAGTTCGTTCAACGGGGCGGGCGAGTCACTGTTAAGTAAAAGTTTAAATACAACAAAACACAATAAATAAATAGCAATGATGCTTTTCTATGCAAGTTATGGCCGTACATGACGAAAATTTTACCTTTTGAACGTTTAATGGCATGGAACACATTTAATATTATTTAATATCCGATAATTTGCTTGTAACCACGCTACGTGTAAGTAACAAAGTCGTTGTAAGTGCTTTTATTGGCACGATGATCACAGGGCCAATATTTGAGCAATATTTACATAAACCCGCCTACGTGAGCGGACCAAACAGGTACACGTAGTGTTAAATAAATATGATATGCAAACAAAAAAGGGACTGACGCCAAAGGCAGTTTCTAGATAAAGTCTTTTATCGGACACATAATAACGTTCTGAAAAATCGTTAGCCCGTGCTCACGTCGTGGGGACACGTGCGAGCAGGGTACTCCCGAGACTGATCCCTCCTTCTGCTTAGATTAAATTTGTTCCTATAAAAATGTGTCCTCTAGTCGATAACGTCGAAAATGTGCAGATGTCGCCGGCCAGTATGAAGCCTACGATAGGGTTCGGCGACGTGCCGCGCGTACTGACGGAGCCACCCGGCCCGCTCGCTCGACGGATTGCTCTACGCTCGCTTCAATGGGGAAACAAAATGCTTGATTGCTTTGATTTGCTGGTTCTAATTTCAAGTGTAGCGCTTAAACACTTACATTTTGTGTGCAAACATTTATTTTCAAATTCACTTCGACACATTTAAACTGAGAACGAATTTAAATGATTTATCTCTCTAGAATAACTATTTGCATTGGAGTTAAAGCGAGCATTGTTTGGTAATATAAAATATTGATGGCACATAAAAGTTTAAACGATCATAATACAGAACCTTCTAGTTAAATGCGAGCACAATGATAAAGTGCAGAATTAATCGTACAAGAATAGAGATTTATCGCGTAAAGAATCAGCGAGAGTGGTCTGAAAACTTTTTATTTTGCGATCACGAACCGAAACTTGTACATTTAGGTTTGAAAAAATGCGAATCATTCCAAGTTGGATAATCAATATTTAAAGAAAAGGAAAGTTGAAAAGAAACTTGATCATTTTTAACAAGAAAGTTTTTGTCTCTTTTTCTTTAATCGAACTCATTTGATAACGACAAGTATCCACCATTAAAAGTAAATTAAAAATAGATATTTTTTTAATTAAGAGTTTTTCACAAAATTTGTCTTTATGCATGTCTATGTATTGCTTGCACTTTATGCTACTTATGTACAACACGTTAGTTAATTTAGGTTTTACATACCTCTTTGACTACAGACTAGTGTAATATCAATATACCCTAACTGTTAATTGTGGTCACATCAATTAACGCACAAGTGGATCCAAACGGTTGCACTAACGTACACAGAGAATATAGAGATATATTATGTTGTTTTACTATTTGTAGGGAATTGCAGCTTGTCAGTGTTTACTTTCTTGTTGCGATCTTTAGTTTCAAGTCGTTCTACACACTGTCTTGAGTGGTAGGGTTTGTTTGTAAACATCGCCTGCAATAAGATAGATAATGTTTTGCTAGGACACACAAAAATAAACTTGGAATGTCTTATCGCTAAAATCCTCAATGTTAGGCTGGAAATAGTCTAAGACTAATAATTTTTGTAATGTATGTATGAAGTAAACAAGACTAAACCAAAATGCATAAGAAACCTATAGGAAAGAGACATAATATGTGTTTATATGTCTAGTTTTTCAAGGAAAGGCCAAGGCAAGATTAGGTCCGGGGATGCGGTTTGTTCGAAAGAGATATCGGTCCCGGAACATAAAGAGCAAAAGAACGAACATGGTTGGGTTTTAGTCAGTCAAAGTCTCATATTTCCCACCCTTAAGTGGGGGAAGTTATTTGATTATTTACAACCCGCAAAAAGGGTAAGGTTAGGTTTAACTGACATCATATTATGTTGATTTTGATCAGTACTTTCTTTTAGGCAAGATGATTGTCTACAAATAACAATCAACACGAACAAAACATCGAAGCTCCATAATCCTCAGGCTGTATACTTTTCAGATTCAGTAATTAGATTAGTATTGATATGACGGCCGGTAGAACAGAGGCTATTGTTAGCTTAGGTAAATAGCGGCGCGAGGCGGCGTGAGCGACGGGAGTCGAGCGTCGGGCAGGTCCGCCGCGGTCCCAGTATAATGCCACCTGATAATGCTTGCAACCCTGAACAATCAATCTTTGGGCTATTACGATGTTTTAGCGCCTTGATGTATTGTTTCAGCCTCAATAAAGTTTTGATGAATTTTCGTGTTCTCTCCCTCGCCCTTTGTTGAAAATGAGGCGTCGGATATTGATGAATAATTTGACGGCTAAGTAACGATGTTATAATTATTTAAAGGGTAATATCAGATTTTGTTATTGTTGATTAAAACCATTGAGGTGTTTTAATACTTTCTAATTACCAATGAACAATTAAACCCTTTGTATTTTTGTATCATTAATATTTATTAGGGTTAAGTAGACAAACACATTCTTAATTCCGTGGCTATGTCCGTTGCCCGTTGGTACGTCAAATCCGTTTTCACACAGATTATAAATCTGATACTTATCATTAATCTGGTTTGGACCGTATCTATCTATGTTGTGAGGTACTTACCTGTGTAGAGTTATAAAATTGACGTCGTAAAAAAAGGCTGATTAGTATGTCCTTTCACAGTTGTAGCTTTTTAGTACTTAATTGCTTACCGATATGGTTATGTCAAAATAACGCGAAGAGATATCGAATGTAAGCCATGAAAACGGGTAAACTGGTAAACTGCAGGAGTAATAGAAAACAATATTTATCTATTTGTTTTTCGGTAGGGACAACCGCAACTTTTCGTTTGTGAAATTGTGTTACTAGCTAATTTAATTTAACCTTGCGCTAAGCTAAGACGTTTCCAGATGATTTGGACGAACATAACGGCTGAATCGAGGTGTCACAAGAGAAGAGTACTCAGAAAAGTACGAAGGGAGACTTTGCTTAGCAGTAGGACATGCAACACAAAAAAATAGCCGAGTGCCAGTTAGACTCGCGCACCGAGACGGTTCTGTACAAGCTTGTGACATAAACGACCATGTCTTTTGGCTGCGTAAACTTAGAGGGTTGTTTTTTTTACAGGTTCAAGGGACTACACACTGAGTATACGGTTTAATAGTTATTTCAACTCGATAAAGTGATCCGTATTTTTCGTTTTGAGTTATGGAATACTAAAGAAACCAATACCCGTAACTCACTTCGTGCTCTATTAATAGAAATCGGTCAGTTATCTGTCTGTGATATTCCGGGCAATAATTTAGTTAGTAACTGGTCAACTTTCTTATACAAGTATAGATATTATATTCGCAGCTATTAATAAATCACCCTCAATAGTGAGATTAAATATATTTATATATAGTAATTTTCATTTATTTGGTACTAGCTTTTGCCCGCAGCTACGCTCGCGCTAAATTTGGGATAACACAGTTCCCCTTTTCTGATTTGCAGGTACCTGCTACCTGTAGTTTTTGCCCTTGCGCCGTAATAGCAAAGCTAAGTTTTTATTTTCTTCCCTCTTTCTCCATCATATTTCATCTCTTTTTTAAATAGTCTATGTCCGTCTCCAGAGTCCCAACTATCTCTGTACCAAAATTCAACAAACTCGTTTAAGCCATTTAGGCGTGAACACGTGACAAACAAACTCATTTTCGCTTTTAAAATATTAGTGAGGAAAATAGTCACATCTGTAATTTCCAAAGAGCAGAGCAGAGGTGTTACTCTTGTACTGATAGTACTTCCACATTTCACCAGTTAGGTTCATATTTTGCCATCAACATGGCACAAATTCAGACTGTAAATTCTACTGAGAAATTTCTGATGTATAAATAAAATAACGCTTTTGACCCGGGAATCAAACCCAGGACCTCGCGCTCATGTTAGCAGTCCAAAAAATATCATACACGAATATAGCCTGTAAAACAAACGAATGATAATAATGGTATAGCAGTAGATAAGTAAGAAAATTCTAAGAACAAAACATTCTTTCGTAAGTATATTGTTTTTACCTGTATTGTATGATGTATTCGTAAAAGTCTTTATTTATCTATATCATCATCTATCTCGTTGAAATATTACATTTCAGTAGAAGCTCTTGCATGGCGTTCTTGTTACTTTTGCTTTGTTATAATATTATATAATGATATTTTAATAAAATATCAACACAAAATCAATCAGCTAACCACTTTTATTGGCAAAATACGCGCCTTTTTACGAATAAGAAATCATCAAATAGCTTTCTCCGCTCTAAGTGGAGCGAGAGGGAGTGTCAGACTTTAACTGACTAAAACCCACCCATGTTCCTTTTTTTGCCCTTTGTGTTCCAGGGCTGCAAATCTCTTTCGAACAACCGGCAACCCCGGTTTGCGGTGGCCCTGGCAGGCCTCTCTGCTTTACTGAAATGTCTTTGGGGCGCGTGGAACACTAAAGCGCTGTCGACACGGCTTGTCATCACTGGACGGACCATCGGTGAGCTACCCATTGCTCATCGTCTGCAGACCAAAATACGCGCCTTGGATGTGGAATTGCAGACAGCAGCCAGTTATAGAAAACAAATACAACGTCTTTTATAGTAGGCCTGTTTTTCAGTCGTGTGACTTCCTAAGTTTAAAAGGAATAGAGTTTAGTCCTAAATACACAAAATTGAAGGACATCAGTAGACAGAATATAGTATAGGAAAATAAAATATTATTTATTATGTACACCATACAAATATCAACTAAGTATTACAAGAATTATAGATCTTGTAAATAGAGTGACACAATGAGCGGTTCTATTGAAATAATATAATCTAAGCGATCTTTTAAACGCTTTATAATTTTTTAATTTATATATAAAAAATACATATACCTTTCAAAACTAAAGAAAATAACCAATTCATTTGGAAAAGTGTAAATTTATAAGAAAATCCGGCAACACTTTATACATCAAGCGACAGAGCGGCTGAGTACACGTGCGAGAACCAGCGAGCGATAATATTTCATCCATGCGCCATGATTCGCCGCTTAAGCGCGATAGGGAAATCGTAAATTCAAGGGAAAGAATTTTCTTTATAGTCTCCTAAAAAGTTTCCACACAAGCACGTATCTGAACACAAGAGGCGACGCCAGAGCAAATGGCACCGAATTGTAATACCATCCGTTTGTGTAGACACCCCTACTTTTCAAATTTTCTTTTACAATGCGACGAGGTAATATGCGTTTTATTGGATCGTTTTTCTTTATACAAAATGGCTCTTACAGGAAAATGTCTTTTTGTTGAAGTCATTTATGAAGTATTTAAGGATATTTATTTAAAAAACTGACAGACAACAATGGTTTGCTATCTATTATATTAAATAAAAACACGAATGGACTGGTCTGTCATGTGAGAAGATGTTCGATTTATGCATTCTATTGTTTCGCGTGAAAATACATGGAACTTTTATTTTTCGAGCGGAGGATTGTTGCTGGCCACTCATGGCCTTTACAGCGTCACCGGACTAGAACTTCTATTTATAGTTTTTGTTTGAAAAAATATTTTGTTAGTTCTTTTAGAAAAAGTACTGAAAAATGTGTACCAAAACGATATTTGAATAAAAAGAGACGTGTATGAAATGGGAGCGGTATGGGAGCTCGGACCGGCCGTTCCGTTGTAGTCTGCGGTTAGGCGCTGCTGACAGATCCACGAATCTGTTGTGGGCGAAAACACGATAGACTTTTGAATAGAGCCCTTTGTTTCCAACGAAAAATCACATGAAAGCTTTGAAGATAACAAAAAAAAGTTAATACTGCACGTGTGAATTGTTTTTTTTTGATTTGGTTACTGTTGAAAGCAACCAAAAAAGTGATTATAAATGAAAAACAAAAATACAATTCAATAATATCAAAAAAATATAGTAAGTATACATTTCAGAACACTGAGGCACTTAATTAATAGATTTAAGTTTCGGTCGTAGTCGCAAAAAAGTGTCTCCACCTGTTTTTACTATAGAATAAAATGCCTTACAAAATAAATTAATTGTTTAAGATCGTCAGGGACGACATGTGATTAATAGGACTATAAGTTGGCTATCATTTGTAATCCTTCACATTTACGACCAAAAGCCGCGCCTCAAAAATACTTCGGCCGTAAAAGAGAATCCGGGACAAAGTGATGAAGTAATAAAATTCACATAGAAGGAATGTGTACAGAAAATATGACATTGGTACGTGATAAAATAATAGGTATCGTGAACACACGTCTTAAGACATAGAGCTTGCGAATGCGTTTGACAACTGGCAGTAATTTCGGAGAAGAATGGACGAGACATGACTCTTGCGCTACCTCTATTAAGTATATATCTTTATCAAAAGCGAGATTTTGTTCCAAAGTTCCAGCTTACTCGCTAGTCAGCTGTAATTTACGGTTACAAATTCATTTTTGATTGTTCGTGATTTCATTTTCGTAGGTGTGTTATTTTTTATTGAGATGATATTCAAATGAAAATTGAATCTAAATTGAGTAAGAACGAAGATCGAGAATATAATAAAATTAAAATGAATGTTTTACTTTCAAAGACAATTCTAAAATAAGACGACTTTGTCTAGTAACCTAAGAAAAACAGTGTAGGGTTGTTTATGGTAGGTGCGTGCCGTAAAATGGCCGTGATTTGAAATGTCTCGCTCACTTTGCAAATGTCAAGATAAAGACATCAATCACTCTTACCTGAGTACATTCAATTCTCTAGAGAAACAGCCAGCCACAAAAAAACCTTTTCTTAGAAAGCATTAACCAATAGACTTTTCTGATCAGAAAGCTAAAAGATTTTCCCAATAAATTGAAGTAATGTGGAAGGAAAAAAATGCGTTTTATTATGTAGAAGAATGGCAAAAGGGGCACTACCTAATGACAAGTGGTCACATAAATTCATCGGACGAAAATAGAATGCAGCAACCGAAGATAACAAAAGGTACTATAAAAAGTGTTGTACAATTTCTTTACCTATTGCAAAGTAGTTTTACAGCGTACAAATTAAAGATCTTTTTTTTTTAAAAAGAAAACGTTGTTTACACTAGTATTTCTCCTGTATCGTGGGCGTGTTTAAAAACATTTAAATTTACATACACAAACAGCCAGACCGGGAACAACTATCTGTAGGCGATACAAATATTTGTTCCGTGCGGGGATCGATACCGCGACACGCAGCGCAGCAGTCGATCTGTCAGCCACTGCGCCAACAGTGTCGTAGAGATGAGCTATTTCTTAAATTTTCGCAGAGCTTTGATGATAGAAGTAAACTTTTCTAATTCTACATAATGTAGATGGCAATACAGGATGAAATAGGCGAAAGAAAACTTAACAGTGAGTAGATTTAGGTTGTGCTTATCATAACTTTTTATGACGATAATTCAAAGATACTTATTTAAGTTTATATTAACATTCAACGTAATAAAAGTACCTAACAACAGATATTGGAATACTGAAGAAAGTTGTTACTTCAAACATTCAACAATAGAAGTTTTTGGGAAAGTTCAGTGACCTGCAAATTAATATTAAGATAACAATATGTGCGGACCGAATATTGAAATGTGAAATAAAAGTGGTTTCTGACTCGGTTCTGCCACTGATTAAGTCTGGGCCGAAGGAAAATTACATTTTGAATAAATTATGAGCAGGTAACCCGAATACTAAGGTCAACGCTAAATGCTTACGAATATCGTCTTTGAAACTACTTTTAGGATCAGTCAGTTGTCCATTCAAACATAAAGTTCGATGGTTGTTCTTTTGGATAGAAGGTTTAGTAGCGTGGGAAGCCACGAGTGCTTCTAGGTGCGCACCTATCGTACCTTTTTTAAACTTTTGTGATTTTAATCAGAGAAATGAAGGGGAAAGCCAAGTTATTTGCTCGTTCAATTTATTTCACACATCGTTAATATCGTGATTGATTTCGACGCCGGCCCCTAACGATACATGAAATATTCGCACTCATTAAATCACGCGCCGCGGCAGTGGAGTGCTCGCGAGGGCTCTCATCCAATCACGCCTCGATAAATATATGATGTCGGCCGCATATTAATACAATGTAAATGTAACAATATTTTGTACAAACATACCATAATCAAAACCATAGTTCAATAAACTAAAACCTTCTACAAAGCTTTCAAAAAAACATAATTCATTAATCTCGGCAACCTAAATCTGTTTGTATCTATAAAGTCATAAATTATTCGATATGAAATCTTTTATGTAAAATGCTAATTTATAACGGTATTTGCTGTGAGTTCAAGGGCAATATAGCTTCTAAAACGATTTTTATAATACCTACTTTTATCGTGAAGCAGTGCTCGAGTCTCAGAACTCAAATTTACAATTCAATAGAAACTGCACAAGGCTTTGCATGCCAATACGTCCATTTGGGGCACATGCGATCGACTTCCCATTTGAAAGATGAATGAAATCATTCAAATGTGAAATTTCGATCATTCAAATACCGCATGTTTATGTTTGTGTTATAATAAAATAGCATTGTTCGATTTATAAATAGGGAATATATCTTGTTTCAGCAGAGCGCTGGGTGACGTTAGATTGTTTCAACTTGGGATCCTGGAAAAGGTGAAGTCATCAAATTTCTATAATCAATTCGATTGCAGGGGACACTGGAAGGCAATTGCCATGAGACCATTATTCAATCGAAACGATATATCTCGTCCGTTCCGAACTGGAGCGTAGCGATAGCTGGCTCCGCAAAAGTTGGCACGGGTGGCAGCCGAGACCACTGCCAATTTCCATTAGCCCATCATCCAAAACGAAAAAATGCATAGACGATCATTTTTTCATTCAATTAAAATTGGCTATCTACCAAAACGGTTAGATTTTTTCAGGGGTGAGGTCACTACGACTTAGCCATAAGTTTCACACTTCGTAGCACTACAGGTTGCTACGATTAAAAAAACTTTACTGATAATTAATTTGAGAAAGTTATTGAGCTGTCTTAAATCTTATACAAAATGTTAACTTCTTTTTTTTTGGAAAAATCAAACAGAATATTATCGACAGCACGTATACATTTTGCCGTTCATTACCGAGTCATATTCCCCGCCAACATTGAAAATCCATAAGCTTTCAATATCGCGAAGTTAACTCGGGTTTTGTTCCCAGTGGTTGCTCCATCTGAATATCAAAAATGTGAAAGCGGTCGTCAGTAACCGGGACACGTATATCGGGACCCTATCACTTCGCTCTTTACTTACTTGCTAGGCGCCATCTGCACATTCTCCACCTAATCCAGTAACAAATTTGATTATGTAACAATATAGCACACGCAGCTTTTTGTTCTCAGCTTTATATTGCACGTTTATTTCAATAACACCAAACGAAAATGTTCAGCTCAACAATATCTGCGTAGAGATCCTTACCGTCAGTGTTTTATTTAGCAAAGTGCTTTAAAAGTGTAGTCTGTGAGATACTTGTTGACACGCTACCATTTTTTATCAGACTGAAATATGAATTTGTTTATCGCGTGTCGGGGAAAAACATAAACCTAAGATAATACTTGCATGATTAAAGCTAAATAATTATTGACATCGAGTAAAAGCTATCAATATTAAGCAAAGTTGATTTTGGAGCGGCGCGGGCGCGAGGTCCACATGGGATTTAACGACTCATAAAAAAATCATATTCATCAATCACGTCTGTTCCAAACAAAGTTTGTTATGGTATGTGCTGACGTGCCGAGTACCTTCAATTTATCAAATAATTATGAATCGTTTTTATATCTTGTTTAAATAAAGGCAGATTTTGACAGTGTCTGTTGGAAGAATTGGATGTGATACTCAAGAAGATTGGCGCAGCGGAGGGTGCCTTAATGGCCTCTTGACGGCATCTCACCGGGTCCTCCAGGTCACTTCGTTACTCGGATTGTACAAGCCGTTATGTGTACTATGAATGATCTTAAAGGAAACTTCGAGTTTTGAGTAAAGTGCAAACTATATTAAAATTTGGAATCACGTCGACGTGACGCATGTGCGGCTTCATCGCGTGCCGCTGTCTAATAGGCTATGTGAGCGAGCTGATCACAGCGAGTCACCTGGACCTAAGTGCGCACACAATTTGTTCGCATACGATATCATAATGCAACTGTTTGAAACTCTGCTTCATAAATATTACACATTTTCTATTAATATTAAAGTAACAAGCATGAAACAGTAAATATTTGTAATAAGAGCCAATTTGAATATATTATAATTATGAAGCTCTCAGAGGATATCAAGACATATAATAATATCAGCCAGACGTCTTTATTTCAGCAGATTTTTCAAAGAAATGGATAAGATTAATCAAACCCTTGTTCGAAGTTTTGGAACTTGTTTGATTAATTTTGTCCGTCAGGCGCAATTAAAAATGAAATTCACTTATAATAATATTAGATAATTAATATTTTGGATGAACTCCCCTCATTGTATCTAATTTTAAGATTTCTTTGTTTATTCGCCGTCGAAGAAAGAAGGCGTACGATTAGCTTTTCTTCAACGATAAATAACAAACGAAGACATAACCAAATTATAAAGTTATTTAAACGTGAAAGTTTATTGCGTTCGTTTCTGACTTGATTATTTTTCTTGTTATTATTCACATTAACTGTCCGAGATTACGAACAAGTGCTGTATAAACTGTTTGAGAATGTTTGTGAGATACGATTCTGTACGTGACGCAGGCGGCTTTTATGTAGCATTGCGTCTATTGATGCAAATACGTTCTTCGATGTCCCCACTGGGAACACAGTTTGTTCGATACTCGCTTACTCCGATACATTGCATGAACTATAAAGCTTCCATAAAATGCTTGACATTTTGTTAAACGTTTTTACAATGTTTGTATTTGAGCTATTGCCAGAAATTTTCTATTTCCTGACAATATTTTGAAATAAGTGGAAATCCACTATTTTTACATCTTAGTGGCGTTTAAATAACTTAGCTTTATTTTTTTTTAATTTTTGAAAAGCATGTTCAATATGACAGGAAAACCAAAGGTATCAAACTGCAATTGTTTATTGAAATAAATATATAACATAAATCAAATCTTAACAAAAATGTAAACACACATGGATGTCGTAAAATCAGCTAGGACAAATATATCTGTACAGTGGAATGTTACTGAAATCCTCAAAGCTGTTGGTAATTTAATCATCGGTCGTGTGTAAAGTTTACTCATGGATAGTAAACATAAAGTTAGTCGACTTGCAACTTGACCCATGTGACCGTGTGCCTGCCCGCGCCCCGCGCCCGTGCCCACACGCAACAACATGAACCACTCTGTTTTATCGTCCCCATACACTTGTTTGTAGAGTCCATAGAGATTGAATTATGTGTTGAACAACCACTAGGGTCATTTAATTTGGGATATGTGTTATCAGTTCTGAAATTTGTTAAACAGGTTCGTTAGAGGTATAAGGTTTAACGGACGTAATGGTTTTCGAGCGCCATTAAAAACTTTGACACGGTTCACTGAGCTACTTATTTTGTCGCTGTTTAAGGGTTAGCAATGACAAGATGTCTATATGATATTGAGTTTTTCCATACGCACAGGGTGTGCGGAAAAAAAAATTCTGCTGGGAAGTCACGAAATAACTTCTCTCGCTTTGGGCAGAGCGTAAAAGAGTGTCAGACTTTTACTGACTACAACCCATACATGTTCCTTCTTTTGCCCTTTTTGTTCCGGGGCCGCTGTATCTCTTTTAAACAGCCCTAAACTTCGGCAGGCAGAGGCCCTAGGAGGACACTCTGATTTGCTGACACCTCTTTGAAGCGCGCGTGGGACACGAACAAGCCGACAGAACGAGCTGTCGACACTAGACGGACGGACGGTGAGCCACCCATTGCTCATTGTCCACAGACCCGCGTCTCCGATGGCCGGCACTCTTCTCTCGACACCCGACGCCCGAAGCGTCTCCCGCGGCGGCTAGGTTGGTTTGAGTTTTACATACACATTACTTGGTTACATGATATTCATTTTGGACAATATTGACAAAAGTTCAACATTAACAATGCTTAATTTTAATCTTTCGCACGTAATTTGGCACTAACATAATATTTATACGCGTTCAGATACTTATAGCATTAGTTAGTCCGTGAGACTATAAACCTTAAAGTTTATTGCCAATTCAGAACCACTATCAGATTATTAATTTCGGAATATTATCGAATTTAATACTTGGTTATACGATCTAGATGAAGTATAATGTGGAGAATTTGTATAAACTTCCCTGATAATAAACAATATCGAACCATATCGGCGTTGTGTCAGAATATTAATTTCATTGGCGTCTACAAAGAAACATATTCAGTTGAATTTCTTACCAAGTTATTAAGCTGAAGCGATTCTTTATTTTATAAACTGACGTTTTTCCTTCAACGATATATATTGCTCAGTACTTCGTAGAATAAATATAAAGTTATTATAATTTAACTGCCTTCACATTTTTTGCGAGTTGATATTACTTATTGTAATAATATTTTATAAAGAACTCGACCAATTGCCGCTTATATACTAAGAATACATGTTGGCGTATGACGATGTATGTACAGTATTTGAGAATGTGGCATAAAATGCGAGTACAGTATTTTTGGCGTGAACCTAGATACATTTATTTTTAAAAGTGTATCATGTTTCACGTTAACTGCCAGTTACAATTCTGCAAGTTACTGTTATTAACCAATACGAAAAATATAAGCCTTTTATGTGCCGGGGACGATTTAAAAACATATATGCTTTCTCGCTGATATCACTCATTTAAATTTTGGGTTTAGGAAGTTTAAAGATTTGAAGATTTAAATTAAAAATCGAATGGCGATTGAAGAGGTCGTAATATATTTTTGCAATCATATTTGCTTAATGTTACTCAAATTATTACATTCGTTTTTATTATATAACTAGCTGTGCCTAGCGGTTTCACCCGCTGCTCACTTAGGGGTATGAAAAATAGATGTTGGCCGATTCCCAGACCTACCCCATATGTACACAAAATTTCGTTTAAATCGGTCCAGCCGTTTTGGAGGAGTATGACAACGAAAACTGTGACACGAGAATTTTATATATTAGATATTTCAATAAAAAATTAGTTGCCTTTGTTTCTAAACTCGACTTTGTGAATCAAACACTCAGTTAAACACAAATCTAAAGCTCCACAATTTTTTTCTGAACCTTTCTTTGAAGTACTCTCTTGTTTGGCCACATCATTATTGAAACTACTAAGTACTGCATCTGTACGTATGTAGGTACATTCGTTAACAAAGAGAGGCCTGAGCTTCTTGCTGAACTCAAATTACTCATTAATGGCGGCGCGGTGAAGAATAGCGGAGAAACGTTTAAATATTCAGCGAATTTAAATATACGTGTCGTGTTTTACAATAATCCCTATGTAGGAACTTACAATCAGGATAGCAATTGTCAGGATTGTGGTTTATTTAGAAACAAAACAACATTTACAGTTAACAATTATTTTTAATTGAATGAAAATGCGGAAAAGGGCAAGCTTCGTATGTACTTACGGGGCATAAAAGGTTTATTTCTGTCATGAACACAAAAAAGGGTTGGTGTACGAAAATAATGTCAACAATAATTACTCGTGAACAAGCTACAAGAGACATTATTTCAAAACCGTACGTCAGATAGCGCTACTGAAATCTAAAATAGGTACATTTCCCCATTTTGCACTGTCCAAAACTGCAACAACACTCATTTATCACAGAAGTTTCATAATATGAATGATAATAACTTCATTGCTTTATAACAGGTGCATGTTGCAACAAAATATGGGAGGTATCTGCTGTAAACTATTCTGATCAGATGCCTGAAACTTTTAATGAGACGTTTCGCGTTTTTGACGAAAGCGCTTACCTACGCGAATTGAACATACACACTTGGTAATTCGATTAATGAAAAGCTTGCTGTTTGTACCTGCAAGTGTACTTATTTAGTAGCCATTCGTGCTACGATGTGTAAATTAATCATAACTTTTTAATTGGAAAATGAATAGGTACAACGAAACTGTAGTAGTTTCCTACTACAGTTTAGTTTAAATGACGACTGGTTTTCCAAAAAAATTGTTTGCGACTGCTGTCTGACTGTGGCTGACTTTGACTAGCAGTGATTATTTATGTAGAATCTACATTAATAATCACTGACACTGAAAAAAAAATTGTTAATATAACCATCATCTACAATGTAGATGATGGTTATATTAACAATTTTTTTTTTAGCTTCACGTGTATGTGTATAAACAAGGAGATTGAACTGATTCATAATTAGCTGGGTGGCATGGAAATTAAAAAAAATATATATGCGTACATAGCAACATACGTTTATGTCAATCTTATTGACATTGACTTTGAAATAGGGTTACCAGCTTAATAAAAATCCACACCCTTGCATAAATAAACGTAGTTTTTTCTATATGTTTTATATACAGGAATGGTCATGCATTGAGAAAGAATTTACATGTTACGCTGTTTGTTGCAATCTATACTATTTTAACAAATCAATCAGATCAACTTTTGAACTCATCATCATCATTTTCCTGCCCTTGTCCTATTCTATTTGGGGTCGGTGCAACACGTTTTCTTCTTCCATTCTTCCCTATCAGACGTCACGGTATCATTTACTCCTTTTTCGTTCATAATATTCCTTACTCAATCCATCCATCTTTTCTTTGACCTTCCTCTTGCTATCCGTCCTTCAACATTCAGATCCATCAACTCTTTTAGTCATATGTGCTTCGTCTCTGCTCATTACATGTCCATACTAAGACAAACGACTCCCTTTAATTTTTTTTTGTAATAGGTGCTACTTTCAAACTTCCTCTAAAATACTTATTCCTTGCTTTATCTATTCTTGTCACTCTACACATCCATCTCAACGTTCTCAAATCCGCTACATGCAATCGTTTTTCATCCACCTTTTTTTATTGTAAACACGAACATGTTTTAAAAACAAATGTGTAAAATTTTCAGGAGTGTTGCCAGCATTTAATTAGTTTAAACTGGGTTCATAGGTTAACTCGCGCCGCCACAAACCTTTCCCAAAATATTAGTCGTTCTAACCATGCACGCAGGTACGTAATAATTAGACCATCATCGCGTTCCAGCATCCCGGTTCCATGTACACAAAAGTAGCGATTCAATGCAAATTGCGCAGTCAATGGGCGCCCGCATCTCAATGGCCCATAAACAACACGACCGTGAATACAAATCGAATATTAGAGCATTGCTTGCACGCATGCCACGCAACATTATCAGTTTGTGGCATACGATATGAGCGATTATTGCGATCACATGCGCCGGCTGTGTACCTTGGCACCGGTACACGCCCGCCTCGTCTGCACCAACACTAACGTTAATTACGTATTTGACACACATGAGATACGTTTAAACGGATCGGTACGCGAATTAACACTTAATTCAGATCTACATACGATTTACTTGATTTTATCGGCAACTAATGGATGATGGGAAAAGTTTGTGTGGTTTCAGTTAGAATGGGCTATTTTACTTTGGATTTAGCGTAAGTACTCATCTTAAGTAGAGATGTTGAATGTAGTAGCTTAAAACATACTGCTAAATATTTTGAAGCACCTGCTTTTGTTATTTCTGTGATTGCAAAGTTGTTCTAGTAGCTACTAGCGCAACTGCTGAGCATGAAGTCCTGGATTCGATTTCCGGGTCAGGGAAAGTGTTATTAGGTTTTCCAACAGGAATTCCTCAGAATCAGTATCGAGTCTAAATTTTTACCGGTTGATAGTTGCTGATTGTGGGCTGTTCTATTTGGTAGACCTCTGCCTAACTCTACGGAGAGTACAAGCGTGATATTATGTTATTTTACTCTTGTTTATATCGGTTATTTTAAAACGACGAACTGGCCAAGCAATTGACTGGTGGGCTGCGTGTCGCGGGTTCGATCCCCGCACGGAAGAAATATTTATAATGTATGGTCTACAGAGAGGTCTAGTTGTTCTGGATCTGGCTGTTTGTGTATGTGAAATTAAATGTTTGTGAATGAAACCACGATACAGTTTTTTTTTGCGAATGTCAATCTATAAGTTACAAAAATCACTCGCTCTGGGCGGAGCGGGGGAAGGTCTGACACACCCCTGTCAGACTTTCACTGACTAAAATTCACCTATGTGCCTTCTTTTGCCCTTTATGTTTCGAGGTCGCGTTATCTTTTTTGGACGACCCACAACGCTTGCAGGCGGTGGCCCTGACTGGCCTCTCTGCTTTGCTGACATTTCTGAGCGCTGTCGACACGGCCTGTTGTCCCTAGCAGCAAGGTTGAGGGCATTTCAATCTTTTTACTATTATAATATTTACACTGAACCATTGTATAATAATCCATTTTTTTTTCATTTTTCCAGACGAAACAATAAAAAAAATGCCGTATGAAAACAATGTACATTATGTATGCTCAGCCAAAAAAGATATTGTGAACAAACTCGGATTCCGAAAATTAATTTGCCTCTAGCTAAATACAACAGAATTTAGTAAACACATTATTTTTCGAAAGATTGTTTCGAAAACCTTGGTTCAAGTTCTTCGAAGCCTCGAAGTATGTTGCTTGCTCAATTTTGTAGAGGTATATAATTGTGTACTAGAAAAATTGGTGCTACTGATAGTCTGATATCGATTTTTTTTTAACCAAAAATACTGCCAAATTACTACTACCGACTTTAATCATTATTTCAGGATAGTTGCCTACCCAGAATTGGCCCAATCAAATTGCTTTTAGTGAAATAAAGTACCTATGAGGTTGTACTTTTTTGTATCTATAATTATATGTATAGAACTTGAAAAATGAGAAATGTTTTCGCCAAACGAATTTTTATTTGGCTCACATTAAAACACGGTTTTTATTCTATAGTCTACTATTCACTGTGTAATTTTACAACGGGAACAATGATAAGTACATATATTCATAAGGTTTTTCATGAACATTAAATTCATAAAAATATGTATTATCCATTATTATGACGCATGTCATATGTCGTTTGAAACAGCCTGTAGCGAGCGAAGTCCAAGTCTAGCGTTCCAAGGCAGACGCAGAATGAAACGGCGACATCTGAAGTAAAAAATAAGTTCAAATTACTCAAATGTTAATTAAAAAAAAAACTTACTAATGTATTAAAGTCGACAGTGGGTAAATGAAATGGAATATTAGTCGTTTTAAAACGGCACCCCTTTGTAATACGACTAATATTCCGTGGTATAAGCGTTGCATAGCCCGTATATAGATATGTATAACGATGAACGATTTGGTAGTGTATTTCGAAAAATACGCGCCTCAGACGTGGAGTTGCGGACACCAGCCCGTTATACAATACAATACAATACGATTTGGTAGTGACCTGCTAAAGTGTCTTGTGGACTGCTCTGTGGTATGGTGATGCAGTGTTGTAATCAACAATGTCCAAAATGACCCTGTGCAATAAAAAGTATTGGAGTACACGATCATTAATTTGACGGCACGGTTGGTGCAGTGGCTGAGCAATCGACTGCTGCGCTGCGTGTCGCGGGTCCGATTCCCGCACGGAACAAATATTAGTATGATCTGCAGATAGTTGTTTCGGATCTGGCTGTTTGTGTATGTGACTTCATATGTTTGTAAACGCACCCACGATACAGGAGGAATTTCTAGAGTGGGGCAACGTTTTAAAAATAAATATTATGTAAGTTGCAAATACTTTTGTAACACGGACTGGTTGTATGCCGAATGTACATATAGTAACGTGACTACGCCTAGTGTTAAGAATACAGGTACCTATGTTATGTACTTACATCCACTTAGGCGTTAGAAAAAAAATGCATAGGTTACTAATTGTGTAGGTTTTATGATATCGTTTTTCAGTTTGGCTCTTAACAATCATTCGGAGCTATGAAAAAATGTACCTAATATTCGTTGTTATGGTTCGATTATTGCCTAAAACTGGTACATTTTTTTTTTAAATATATCTATTCTGCAGCTAGTCTGCTATAAATATCTGCTATATAATAAGAATATAAAGGAAACACTAATGAAAGAGAATACTCATAATACAAATTTTCTCATGCTCTTGCCTCCAGGGCTAACAATGTAGGGGCGCAGAGCAAAGTCCTTTGCTTCTCAATACTAAATCAATACAAGATATAGAAACATGTTCGAGACCAAGGAAAATCTACATAACCTATGTTACCTACAAATTTGACTAAAGAGTTTCGAAACAATACGTTCGACCTTTAAAGACTACCTACACGGAAAATTCTGTTGATATTAACCAACCTCGCCTGGCAGACGAAGGTAAGATAAAATATCCTAATTAAATAAAGCTTCCATCATAATTACGATTAGAAAAACAACGTTTTTCATATAATAAATATTATTTTAATCGAGGTATACGGAAAGCAGGCACAGGTCGCACATCATATTACGTCGGCGAAGGAAAGCAGATGGCGGGATTTCATTACAATATCTCAGCGAGGCGGAAAGGGAATCGCAGCCGGGACTTGTAATGTTCCGTAGATTATACAAGGCGTATGGATCTCTGCTCTTTAGATTTGTTAATGTAGCCTACTGAAGTTTTCATATGATCTCTTTATTCTGATGTATTCAGAATAAGAGTGTCGCGGGTCTGATCCCCGCACGGAACAAATATTTGTATGGCCATGGGACAGATAGGTAGTTGTTATGGGTCTTGCTGTTTGTGTATGTGAGTTTAAATGATTGTAAACGCACCCATGATATAGGAGAAATTCCTCGTGTGGGGCAATTTTTTTTTGTGTTAAGGTATTTGTTGGGATCTTGGCTTGGAAAAACTATTGGTAAGTACACCAAGTGAGCCTGACTGGCTACCGCTTGCGGGGTTTGCGGTTTGTTCGAAAGAGACACCACGGCCCTGGAACATAAACGGAAAAAGAAACATGGGTGGGTTTTAGTTAGCAAAAGTCTGATCCTCCCCCCCGATCCAAGCAGAGCTGGTGAATTATGTGATAATGTCCCATCCGCAAAATAAAGCACATATAATATAATACACCGTGGTCTTTAAACTGTTTTTTTTTTTAAGTTTTCACACAACAACATTATTGTGATAATAATTTATCATGCTTGTAATTCCCAAGAGGTTATACCTAACCAGTACAAGGTTATACCTAACTAGTGCACCTAATTTTCACCAGTGTCTTTGTTTAATGATTAATTAGAAATTGTACTACTTATTTATTTATAAAACACTTGGCCTATTTTATTATGGTTTTTTTTAACCACACCCATGAACTCATCTTAGAGGTCGTGCTTGTGACCCGTTTATTGATATTAATATAAAAATGTGTTTTTATGATATCTTAAAACTGCTATTTCCCACAAGAAAGCACCAGTCTGAACTTCAATTGCTTGGCAAAAATCTAGCCCTCGTGAAAGTTGTAAAAAGAGAGTGTAAACTAAGCCTCTCGAACAACACAAAGTCACCTGGTACTAGCAGCTACGAGCAAGTACTTTAAAGAAAGAAAGGAAGTAAGTACTGTTAGCAAAAGAGGAAAGTAACCAGGCTATTCAGATTTACTTTTTTTTCTTAGAAACCGATGGACGATTTTAACTCCAATTTCATTTATATGATGTAATGTTTGTTTTCAATTTGATTTTTCAGAACATTTCAACTTGACTTGCCTGTTTACTTAGCGCTTTTGCTGACTGTACCTACTACCAACTTATCTGCCTACATAATTATACAGAGTGTTTTTTTAACTGATTTTAGTTGTTTTTTTTTTAAAACGAATTTACTTCTACAATATATGGATGTGATTCAGACAATCACTTTATGGGACCAATACCATAATCACAAAAATATTAGCTGTCCCATACAAAAATTCACTTCATACTGTGCGCAAATGTATGATACAGGTACCACTTGGAAAAAAGAGTTTCTTACGGGTTCCCATATTTGATATATTAAAGTATAATATGAATAAGCTGATGCATTTTCGCTGTATAACAGATTCACGAACACTTTTTTAGGTACCTACCATTTCGGTGTTTTTTTTTTACGAAAAAAATGAGCATGCCAAAATTGTTAAAATGAAAAGCAGCTTAAGTTTGTTACCGAAGTTTCCCCGTATCTCTTTTTATGAATTTTGATTTCCCCGTATTGTCCCACTTAAAAGAATCACTCTGTATGCCAACTAGTCGTTGTCCTCGCTCTTTTATCAAAGCTTTATCGATTCATCGGTCGGAAGCCGCCAAGATGAAAATAATGATGTTATCTTATATCTAGACATCGAACTATTATGCACTATCAAAATCAATATCAAAAAGCACAGAAAAAAATGGTCAGTAAAAATGCTTCTATAATTAAAAATTACGTTGTTTTCTCAATACCTACAACATTTGTATAAAATTAATAAGCAGTTGATATTCTCGTAATGCCACACAATATATAAAAATATATATTTGATTAGTTTTTTTTTAATCTAGAGCAAATTTGTGAAATTTGAATATTAATTTGTAATTTGAGAATTTTATTTTCTACATCAGTAACGTTACTGAACGGAACTTGAAATGTGGCACCTTTTGTGCAGAAACCTACTAAGGCAGGCTTTGGTTGGTGTCGTTGATACATGCTTTAACAACATTAAATAAACACGATCGATGAGAAAGTACTAAAAATGCAATTACGGCAAAAACATAGCATTTACATAATTAAATAAACATGCAACAAATAATCCGATTTCTTCTAATATCGTATTAAAGCAATCCTACTCAAGAAGGTTTCACATCACATTATTAGTCTGACGGATAAGTCTCCGAACTTTATGCATGCAGAGATAAGCAACATTTTCTTAATTAATTTCCGTCAACTTTTTTCTTCAATTCTTATTAATTAGATTGATAATACGCTTCTTTCTAGAAAGTCATAAGCTATGGGTACGTCCACATGTATATATATCCTTTGTTTTGTAAATGTTCCTTTCCTCGAACAGACTTTTGTAATTTTTCGTAATTATAACGTCAGAGCTTTCAGATTGTCACGCTTTTCAACTTACATTTATTTCTTGAGCTCACATTTCTTAATTAGCATTCATTTAGGTGCACGAAATTTTACCTTTCAAGCACAAACAAAGACGCTTGTCCGTCTTTATTATTAAGTTTAAATTATAGTCATTAACTAACGAGAAAACAAGCGGAGCCTCTCAATTTGCTTAAGATTTTAAAGATAAGGTTTTCAGTTACCAGAAACTTTTGTTAAAATTTAACTTAGAATAAATTAACTCTGTTATTTTTGCTAAATATTTTAGTTGTTGTTTGTTTTTTTTTTCGTGTGTTTTTTTGCTATTTTGATTTCCATCTCATTACATGCGGTAAATAATTGGTAAATTAAGTAAACGTTGTCTGTATTTGGTTCATAAATTCAAATACTTACTTATATTTAGGTTTTTATATTTGGTTTTTAAGTAACAAACATGTTTTCTTGAGTATAATTAAACACATGTTTTCAAATGGAAATGAAACTCAAAATCAATCAAAATATTTTTATTTCACATAGGCCTAAATGGGCACTTATAAAACATAGAGAAAAGGTGCACGGTACGGTTGATCATTTACTATGGAGAAGAACTGGCAAGAAACTCCATGGTTTCCGTCCTCATTAGGTACGATTAAAACACTAATTATATCTAGAAAACCTTGATCCCGCTACGCGAGTTCAACGTGCGAGCCTAACTACCACAAAATTTGCCTCAGTGAGCTGTTTAAATTGAAATTATTAGCACCTAGACGAAAGTGAACAACCGAGCAGTTTTTGCCGGTCTCACATTTGCACATTAGCATTTCCAACGACGGGGTGTATGAGGGGAGCGATTCCCGCCAAACCGTCGGAGCCCACAAACGTACGGCAATACGGCCTCTTTTATTTATGTAAACGTGGAAATGTAAATTAATTTCTCCGTTCATGATATGAGACTTTTTGGCGCTGTTACATTCAAATTGCTGTGAGATGCAACGTGACGATTTGACAGAAAACGTCGGGGTTTGTGTGTAAACTCATGTTTAATTCGAAACACAAATTAAACAGTTTATGAACAGCACGTATTTATTTGCGGAGTTGTTGGATGTAACAAAGAGAAGAGCTAACATGAACTTAATATGACTTGTTGCGAGGCATGGGCGTAGCGCAAAGTTTTAAATGTACTTAAGTTTAAGCAAAACGGAAAGATTGTGTAGTTTTGAACAAAACGCTTTTGGTTTGTCGCCAACGACTTTGAGACTAAAACGAAATGTGTCCGAGAACAAGCCATATATCTTAAAATTGTAGATTTTACAGAAGAAAAATCTGTGGCCACGGTTTTCCAATATTTCATTTACATACTTTGTCCAGGGTTCGATTCCTGGGTTGGCCAAATTGGTATTGGGTGTGTCTATCAGGATCTACACAGTACCAACCACGCAGTGTTAATTTGTACCCAGTCGATGGTTGCTCATTAAATCCAAAAAACACATCAAATATATAAAATTCTCGTGTCACAATGTTCGTTCCCATACTCCTCCGAAACGGCTCGACTGATTCTTATGTTTTTTTTTTTATTATTTATCTTTCAAACCCCTAAGTGACAAGGGGGACCTGAGCAGCGGGTGAAACCGCTGGCCACAGCTAGTAAACTTATAAGATAAATCATTATAGTCATAAATTCATCTATTGATCAAAAATGCCCTCATTTTATCTGTAGTCTGCTTGTTTGAAGTGTTAATTCAAAATTGTTATTGTAATTCTGTTTTAATGTAGGTACGACTGTTTGTGAACGAGGAAGACTGATCTACCGAGATACAGTGTTCACTAGAACGGAGGTCAATGTGAATCAGGCTCAAAACAACCGCACACGTTTATACACAGGTCTGGTGTTTAAACATTGCGATTAATGTATATTAGTTAGAGCCAAATCAACAGGATTGTTGCGATTTGTATTTTTTTTTATTTTTTCTGATGCCAATAAACTTTCATACTTTACTAGCTGGCGCCCGCTGCTACGCAAACGTGATAACGAAAAAATATTCTATGTGTTATTCCAGACTATAATCTACCTCTGTACCAAATTTCATCAAGATCTGTTTAGCCGTTTTGACGTGAAGGAGTAACAAACATCCCTACATCCATGCATCCACACATACATTTCCTCCTCACAAACATTCGTATTTATAATACTAGCTAGCACCCGCGGCTTCACCCGCGTGATATAAAAAAATATCCTTTGTGTTATTCCAGACTATAATCTACCTCTGTGCCAAATTTCATCAAGATTCGTTCAGTAGTTTTTTCTTGAATGAGGATCAAGCATACATCCATACTCACAAACTTTTGCATTTATAATATTAGTAGGATTAGTAGAAAGTAGAATAGCAAGATTTTGTTACAAAGGATATTTCTGGCGAAATGTAGGTGTTCTATTAGATACACCTCTGCCCAACCCTTCGCGGATTGCAGGCGTAATGTAATTATGTGTGACGTAATATGCTTTATGCATAGTTTCCTATATAGGTACCAAATGACGGTATGAGGCCAGGCAGAAAATGAGTTAGGAAATACCAAATTTGAAAGCTCAGGACCATTTAAACAGTTCGTTTATTCGACCAGTCTTTTTTGTGTTACTTCAATGCCTAACCAAGGCTTTAATAAAAACCCGATCACATTTCTCATGTATTATTTCCTAACCTTAAGTTTCTTCAAGCTTATGCACTGACGCATATTTAAGCTAAAATATCCCAGTGCGCTTTCATTACTAATACAAATCGTCTGGCGGTGCGACCAAAGTAAACGGTAAAGTTATAGATAAATTAAACCATTTAAAATGTTACAAAATACTTATGTAGCTTGACAAAAATGGGTAAGTCCTAAAAATTCTCATATAAATTATTAAAACTATTAATTTCTTTAGTAAACGCATTTAATTGATTAAGCAAGTGATTTATTATTCTTTAGTAGAAAAACTCTATTAAATAAATTATAATATCCTTAAAAATGAATCGTGTGACATGAAACGCCCGCCCTCGAACTTTGCTAATATGTGCCCAACCTCTGTCATCTGGTGAAATAATGGTGCTAATATTTGAAAACTTTCCCGAGGTAGGCCCATTCTAATACCGTAAAGAATTCTGCTTACAGTAATAACCACAAAGTCTTCTTAGTTTGCATGTCATGTTTCCTTTTCGAATACTAAATTAGCAGGCATTCTTTTGTCTCATATTTGGCATGTTTGTACAAAGATTGAATGCAGATCTTATTATAATTACGTATACAATAGAGATTTTATTTCTTTAAGCGACAAAGAGAAGGTAATTATGTCTTTGAAGTTCTTTACAGAATAAATTAGTGTAGAACGTTCTTGAAAGGGTTTAAATAAAAAGTTAAATCGTGCTGTATATTGTGTTGAAATCTTGTTTACAAACGGATGAAAATAAAACAAGAAACACGCGAATGTGGGAGCGCTGCGGAAAAGTTGATTGGTTGATTATACGAAAAGTTGAATATAAAATGTTTGGCGTGTCACAGGAATCGGCAAAGGGTAATAAAGTCGGGTTTCGCCAGTGGTGTTAATAAGTGAGATCATTTTTTATCAGGCTTCCGAGTGAGGTTTCGCAAAGCCAAAACAATAAATCACCGGGGCGGCGGCTTGCGGCTTATTATTTCGGGCTATACACCGTTGCTCTTTTCTGCTAACTAACCAGCGCTCAGCGGAATGATATTTTTTCTTCGCCTCGCAGGCACACACGTCCAGCTCCACTCGCCAGTTATTAATTAACCCGACTGGATGTGGACCCTCCGTGACATATTATATCAAAAAAATATTACTCACAGCCGCTGTTCGAATCGCTTCATGAGTTTCCTAATTAAATCCGTAGATTAATTTGTTAGGCTCAATTTATTTGAACTGAGTAATATTATAAAGTTGCTCGGTCGCACCTTACTAGATCTGAGTCAGTTACTGTATAATGAAAAGCGTAGGGTACATTATATTTTGTAAACTAATGTTGGGAATGTTATTGGACTTTTGACTTTATTTCATCTAATACAAATATTTTAAAAATTTCTTTAGTTTTCAGTCATAAAATTACTTTTGAAAAAATATTAAAAACATAAAGAATATTTGGTATAGCGCCATTTCTTTGAATTATACAAGCCATAATAAGACACCAACACAATAATACCCAATAAATTGTGCAAATGGATCATTTATGTGTTTATCTATACAGCCACAGGTTAATAGATTCGTAGAGATCGATTCTCCAGATAGTTGGGACTGAGACGAACAAAACCAATATATTTTCCGACACTTGAGCTCTCAGGTAATTGTGGCAGAAAGTTTTCGAACGTGCGCGCAATATTGATGAGCACCGCCACAGTTCGTGCCTGGAGCGCCGGCTTACAGCGCCTACGGTGCACACAACTCTTGCTTTTTAAAACATCCTTCGCTGAATCTAGCACTCCGCCTGCCATAACGCTTAATTAGTTCATATGTGCGAAACGTGTTATATTGCATAGCACCCCTAGCTAATTAGCTCATAATATATGTTCTACCGCGGAGTGTACATAGGAAGCATTATAACAACTTAACACTGCAGTTTTATTTATATAAAAAATACGAAAAGTTTTAATAACGATTCTGTCCGAAAATGTTTTTAATTAGTTGTTTAATTATTCACACTGAATTATTAGAGTACATTCAAATATTTTTTTTTTTATTAAAGTGGTTGCAAATAATTTCAAAAAGGTTTGATTGCGGTGAAGTCATTCAAAATAAATGGTGCAGTCACTTCTAAATAACTAATTAGTATCAGTGTGTTGTACTGTAGAAGTTGACTGAGTAATATTTATTGGTAAAGTTACATAGTTTACGATATGATCAGTCTGCTAATATTATGTCTAACATAGATAAAACAATAGATCAATATTTGAGATTGCTGTAAAATGATCAATTGCTTGTTCAATAAGCTTTGTTCAAAATGAGCAAATACTTTCTGATATAAAACTTTTCTTATCTTTTAGTTCAAATTACGGCTACTGAAAAAGTATTCTTCTGTGATATTTCATGAAAATTGATGATACATTCGAGTAGAGACAAGTCTCCGACGTAAAGAAAAGTAAATGATGAACACGACCAAAACTGTGAAGTTTCTTTGTTGTGGAAACCTAAAAGACACCTAAAGGCTAGGAGCTAGAGATATTAATAATTCGGCCGTATAACGTCGTGTGTGTAAATCTGTAAGTGATTTACTGTGTTATTTTGACTTGTATTACAAAATGGCTTAAATGTACTCTTGCTAGGTACGTTATTGTGTGGTAATATGTATGAGGGTACGCGTAATTTTTTTGGCAGTTGCGATCAAAACAACATGTAGGTAGAAACCACAACGGTAAAATTTATTATGGGCTCGATTCGGAGGGTCGGAGGATTTTATTATTCTGCATACAATTCCATTTTCCTATCACAAATTATTCGAACGGCAACGGTTTAGGTTTTGCATAACGTGCAAAAATTGTTTTCGACGTATTTACGTATGTTTTGAAGTGTATACCAGCAATTTCTATCCGAATGTCAGTGTCGAACGAAAAAATAACAAAATTGTAAAATATATTTCATTTGCGAGTGTTTGAAATGGAAAGTCACGGTTGATATTGGTTTTGCTTTAGCTATCCGGTCGAATTTGCACCTCGTGCATACACCTCTGTGTTTACTTTGTTGTTACAGCTTCCGTTGAAACGCTCACGTTACAAAAAAAAAATGTAACTGCGTAGATTGCCTTTAGAAGTGATTGAATACGTGTGTAAGAATACGTGTATTAAATTCTTCTGGGAGCATTATCGGGCGCGTGCGAGGGTCAGTCTTCCGGCTCAATTTCCTCCACTTTACGCATCCTCTGTGGGGTCTGTACGCTCTCGTGGTAGCACAGCAAACCGGTCGTGGGTCGCCCGAGGGTCCTGCTTGCGACAAACTAGGTCAAGGCGTCTATTTCCGATGCTCTAAACGTTTCCACAGATATTACTGATGCGCTGTAATCGTTTGAAGATATGTATTATTTAAAAAGGCTACCGGATGTAAGTTATCGTTGCAGTGAGCTTTACATTTAAATGGTCGTGAGAAGAATGTTTCTAGATGTTTTCGATTGAGTAAAATAAAAAAAAAACAAGCCAAGTGTGAGTCGGACTCCCGCACCAACGGTTTCGTACAAACTTCTGACATAAACAGCCATATCTTTTGACTGTGTGGACTTAGAGAGTTGATTTTAATTGCTCCAAGGAACTACAAACTGAAACTCAAAGCATGCATTTCAATTAGACCATAACAGCTAATTTGAATATCAAGAACACAGACTTGAGTACTTACATGGTTTTAATTTCTACTCGATACCTCTACGCGGTCTCGAGATAAAGGGTCTTGACAGACAGACAGACGGACAACAAAGTGATCCTATAAGGGTTCAGTTTTTATTTGTTTTTGCCGCCGCGGAAGACGCCCGGGGCGCTGGGCGCCGCGAGACGACTCCCGGCCACCGTAGATGCGGGCCTGTGGACGGTGAGCAATGGGTAGTTCATCATCCGTCCGTCGATTGACGACAGGCCGTGTCGACGGCGCTTTCGTGTTTCACGCGCACCTCAAAGAGCGTCAGCAAAGCAGAGGGGCTTGCCAGGGCCTCCGCCTGGCGGGGTTGCGGGTTGTTCGAAAGAGATATCGCGGCCTCGGAACGTAAAGGGCAATAGAAGGAACATGGGTGGGTTTTAGTCAGTACAAGTTTGACATGCCCCCGCTCCGCCCAGAGCGGGGGAAGTCATATGATGAATTCCCACCCGAAAAAAAAGGGATCAGTTTTTCCTTTTGATGTACGGGACACTAAAATGACATTCAGATTTCTTTAGGTTTTTAGAAATAATGAAAATTAAAAAAAAAAACTCTTTGCTTTTGTAAAACATTTCGTTGATCGAAACGTTAACGTTTCAGTGTTGCAGAAAGTTGTGCCAAAAACGCTAAATTGTGTTACGAGGTGATTTAACCACATCCTTTGAGTAAAAATGTGTGTTTCAAGTTTACGACAACCCTTTCTTTATCTTGTAACAATAGATGCCGATTCAACCGTGGATTAGGAAGAACAGCGGTGACATGGATAAAGTAAAACCTGGCTATACGAATTACAATGTATTTGTATAAATAGAATACTCTATGCTTAGTGAATGAGGAGGTAGCGCCAATTACGCACATCAAATGTACCGTACGTTAATTTGTTTTCCTAATGAAGTTGCTAAGTATTTACATAGGCCTATTTACTCCGAGGTAAATACCACTTCAGTGGAACGAAATTATTTTCTTCAGCCTAACGTTACCTGAGCTGAAATTAGGGTATTTACTATTAATTATTCTAAATGTCGGTCGATCTTTAGAATCCTTTGTAATTCAGTGTTTCTCGGAGCGATACGTTTAGTCGGGTTCTTGTCAATTCAGTCGTAGCGAATTGGAGAAAAGTTTTAATATTTGTGAATACATTCACGCGTCCATTAATGAATAGAAACTACCTACCTTTTAAACCTTAGCAACAAACTTTATTAATAACCAACAGAAACATCCTGTTTCATACAAAACACAAAACCTATTTTGTCTATTTTGAGAATCAATATTCCCAAAATAGAATCAACCTTTGTAGTAGCTTGTGACCGCGGCTTTGTTCGCATTATGTTTGAAAAACTTTTCAACTGGAGAATTTAAATTTAACCTATTACATTCGGGGATAATGTAGCTTTCCGTTGGTGAAACAATTTCTAGACTCACAAACTTATTATACTACATAATTATATTAATACTAACAGCGCCCAGCGGTTTCACCCACTGCTTAGGCCACTCATCACTTAGGGGTATGAAAATAGATTACGACCGATTCTCAGACCTACCGAATATGCATTTAAAATTTTATATAATACTAGCTTACGCTCGCGGCTTCGCTCGCGTTGAATTCGAGGTAACACAATTTCGCTTGCGCCTTATTGATTTGTAATAGCAACGCTAAGTTTTCCCTTTTCTTCCCTCTTTCTCCCTCACATTCCTCGTTTTAAAAAAAAATTGCCTATGTCCGTCTCCTGGTTCCCAACTATCTCTGTACCAATATTCATCAAAATCGTATTAGCCATTAAAGCGTGAAGAGGTTACAAACAAACAAACTCACTTTCACTTTTATAATATCAGTAAGGATGTATAAGAAGAAGATACAGTGTTAATAAATAATGTTACTCTAATTGCTTACAAATCAAATTAATAAAAAGATTCACAGCAACGTGTAAAGTACGTATGTATAGGTTTGTACTTAAAGTAATTTGAAACAAAAGTTGTTCGTGTAGACGTCTCCGCACATTACGAATGTCCCGTAATGTTGTTACCTAAATGAAATTAAACATTTATTACAAAACTTTCTTGGAAACAACTTTATTGCGAAAGTGATAACGTGTGCTCGTATTTTTGCTTCCTTGTTTGGATGCGATGTAAAGCCTTGGAGATGTGATAAACAATAGACCGTTGTACAAATCGAGCGGTGCCTCTTTACTCTCAGTAACATCACCTTAAAAACTATTTAACCAAATTGTTCCAAAATAAATGTTTTTAAATATTTATTTTTAAGGGCCGATTTTTCAATCGTTAAAAAATTTTATCTAAGTATTAAATGTGACGATTTGACAGAGTGTCCATACAAAAACTGTCAAAAGAAGAAACATAAAATAATTTAAATAAAAGAAAAATCATGATTACCGAAGAATATAGGTACAGTCATGATCACTTATGAATACAAATACAAGAATCTTTAGTTTTCTTCCACAAATAACACTTATAGGCTAAAACTTAAAAGTTAATAGCATTGCAGTAAGCATTTAATGTTCATTTGTTACTGGTGGCTAAACTAACCGTGGCCTGTATTTTAGGACATCAGGAACACCCTTCTATAGAGACAGATAGCGTCAAAACATTATCATTAACTGCTGAATGGCCAATTTATTGTGATTAATCTTTATAATTTAACTAGCATTTGCCCGCGGCTTCGCGTTAAATTCGGGGTAACACAGTTCCCTTTTCCTGATTTGCAAGTACCTACTACCTGTAGTTTTTGCCCTTGCTCCTTATTTATTGTAATAGCAAAGCTAAGTTTTCCCTTTTCTTCTTTCCATCACCCTCATTTGTCACTTTCAAAAAATTGTCTTCGTCCATCTCCAGAGTCTCAACTGTCTCTGAAACAAAATTCATCAAAAACGGTTTTGCCATTTAAGCATAAAGACGTTAGTAACAAACAAACTTACTTTCGCTTTTATAATATTAGTAAGGATTAAACCAATTTACACCCATTGTTGTTAGAAGAAAAACTATTTGTATTATGTAACATACAGATTGGTTCTACAGTGATTTCAATTATTGTCTTAATTATACATTTTAACTTGTTATTAACATAGTATTTAAGATTTCATGCTAAGACGAAAGTGGTCTCACTTCAATGTTGCAATTTTGAATTCAGGGTTTAATCTAGGATATAAACTATACCTACTGGTGCCAAATTTCATCCAAACCCAACATCACAATAATCTCACACTTTCACATTTATAATATACTAGCTTTCGCCCGCGGCTTCGCTCGCGTTAAATATGGTATAACACACCAAGCAGACCTGCAGTTTTTGCTCTTGCGCCTGATCGATTTGTAATAGCAACGCTAAGTCTTCCCTTTTCTTCCCTCGTTCTCCCTCATATCCCACTTTGTTTAAATATAAATTAGCCGATGTCCGTCTCCTGGTTTCCAACTATCTCTGTACCAAAATTCATCAAAATCGGTTCAGCCATTAAAGCGTGAAGAGGTAACAAACAAACTCACTTTCGCTTTTATAATATTAGTAAGGATAAGGATACATAGGCCACTATGTATCCTAACAGAAGACACAACCTGCTAAGGTTGTGTCTTCAAATCCGGGCAAGTACCAATGTGACATTTTCAGTTCATATGTTCATAGGTAAATGAAAACATTGTGAGAAAGCCTGGACTTTTAATTGATCTGAAGTCGCGAACCCGTCTTGACCAAGCGTGGTGATCAATGGCCAAAAGCCCTGTTCTCATATCGTGCCTTCTCATCTTCTTACCTTCCCAGAAGTGAGACAGTTATAGGCTGGTAATATTATTTTATTATATTATAGTAGGATATTAGAAGAAGTACCCACACATTCCTGAAAAAAAATCTAGGTTTAATCCGAAATCGAATCAACGGATAAAATATTTCCTCATTTATGAAAAATGACTTAATCACGTTACATGACCCTTTTTGCTCGCTTTAATTACAGGGAAAAAACATTTTCCTTTAAAATCTTTGTTTGCGTGAAAACCAACAAGTTCCAAGTTAACACGTGAGCCAAAATGTCAAAATCATATTAAAAAAATATACAAAACTTTTGAGGAAACCATTATAACGCGCCCCATGTTTTGCGCTCACGTTTCTTCTATCCTTGAGGAATAATTTTGCCTAAATACAAGTTATTTTGGGCAGACAATGGCGAGCACGTGTCGGATCAAACATGGCCCAGGGGCACCACAAATCATGACGCAAAAACCTGTTGTAGGTAATTCCGAGCGATCTTCTCGATACTCAAGATAAGCGAGCTTACAAATTGCTTTCGACCTTAAACGGCCATATTTTATCTGCTTATTTATTGCCAATATCTCTATTGATATGTATTACGGTTCATCAATTTTGTTCCATTATTCTTCCTGTCAGGGGTAGTACATTAGACGTGATAAGTCGTCACTACGGGTTAGTGCTGTGCTGTTCCACAGCGTATAGATGTCAGGTGAAGAGATGTATGAAAGAGAAGTTGAACAGAAATGAAGTTCGAGTATGTACCTAAGTCCTTTGTACGTGAATTGATTGGAAAAGCAGTTTAAAAGTGGTAGCGATCGCCTAACGGTGTGAATGTCATAGATTATTAATTATCACTTGCTTTGGTTAGGGAAAAAATTGTTAGGAAATGAGCTTGCTTGAGAGATTTATCTCGACGGCATGTTAAGCCAAATAAGAGGCCCATAGCCGGCATAAAAATTCTGAGACAAGGTTACAGGCACTAACCACACGATAAAAAAGAACACCGGTGGGTCTAAATCTGAATGAACGATTCCGGAAAAAGAGTCAGGTTTTTCATGTAGTCTATTATGTTGAAATATTGACACTCAATTTACTTTAGTTAAGCAATGTTCAGTTATTATATTTTTCAAAGCGGTGTATTAAACTTGAAGTTAGGCTTTATTGCGGATGAGAATTCATAAAATAACTTCGCCCGCTGTGGGCGGAGCGGGGCGGAGTGTCAGACTTTTACTGACTAAAACCCACCCATGTTCCTTCTTTTGCCCTTAATGTTCAGGAGCCGCGGTATTACTTTCGAACAACCCGCACCCCCGGCAGGCGATGACCCTGGCAAGGCATTCTGCTTGAAGTTATGCTAGGCTAGGCTTTTAGACGGCATAAATATGAAGGCCCAAGAATTCCTTTATTATTTAAAAGCAAACGAGAACGCAAATGTTTACAGCAAATAAAGCTGCTTACACACGAGACGTTATGGCAGAAGCTTAAGCGTTTTATCTCCGGATTAGTATACATCCTACCTAATTTACGTGACTTCGTGTTACATGATGAGACCTTGTTTGTAGGATCAGGTGTTAAGAAAATTTAAGCTTGAAAAAGAATAATTATTTGTCGTTACAGTCGCTCCTTATGTAATGTAATACTTTTATTGTTTTTTTTAACTTTCATCTAATTCTTCCATGATAAAGTATAACAAATTTTATTTTAAAGCACAAGGTTTCTGAAATGTACCCTTAGAAAATTAATTTAATTTATAAGGTATTACTGTAGTACGTTTATGAATAAAATAAACTTTTAATAAAGTAACTACTCGCATAATTATATACGTTGTATGTCTTCATTGACAAACTTTTCTCTTTAGGATTCAGGTTAGATCGATTTCAAGGTAAAGTTCTATTGAGTACTAAAACCTGAAGGTCGATGAATAATTAAGAAGAATTAGTAGACCTTGACAAAACAATTTTCTTTGAAATTTAATTTAATTAATTACAAAAATCGGTTGTATAAAAAATCGATATTAATGAAAGGCGAAACTTCGTATGCTTGATACTTTGTCCCGCTCAAACATCTAAACCCCTGTGAAATCGGGCCATAGGCTGGGCTATAATGAAGTGAAATGAAAGGCCATAATCGGGCTATAATAATAATAAATATCTTTATTGAAAACAACCAGTGATTACAAAAACCTATGAAGTCTCTGAAACCCAAACTAGGTAAGACCTGTATGTCAGGATTCAGCGCCTTCTCCCATTTGAATGCACTACTAATTCTGTGCAAAAAAAAAGAGAAACATTTATATTTATTTTATAAATTTAACAGTAGTTTATGAAACAAAAGAGAAAAGAACATGCAAAATTAAAGTTAGAGAGATTTTGGGTGTGTGTATGTATGTAATAGTGTATAAATGTCAGTGTGAGTGTAGTGTGATTGCAAATGTCTATCATTAATGCTATAAACAAACAAAACAAAAAAAAAGCAACAAAATTGGTACGGTTCGTAGATCCCATCATTGCTATCATTCAGTAGTAGGTAGGTTACGTATCGAACAAAAAAAATGCCTATTTAAAAACCAAATCGAACTTAAAAATTACAAATCCTTACTAATATTATAAAGCGAAAGTGAGTTTGTTTGTTTGTTACCTCTTCACGCCTTCATGCTTAATGCCGCGTTCCAATAAACAAAAACGAGTCGTTTTGCTGACGGATAGTTGTATTTCGACATAAGTTCTCTAAGGCTTATGTCAAAATACAACGGAGCATTAACCGATTGATGAATTTTGGTACAGAGATTGGGACCCAGGAGACGGACATTTTTGTTAAAAAAAGTGGGATATGAGGGAGAAAGAGGTAAGGAAAGGGAAAACTTAGCTTTGCTATTACAAATCAATAAGGCGCAAGGGGAAAAACTGCAGGTTACCTGCAAATCAGGAAAGGGGTACTGTGTTACCCCGAATTTAACGCGAGCGAAGCCGCGGGCAAAAGCTAGTAAATAATAAATAAATGATTTGAATTTGAAATGTACGCAAAATAAAATAACCAGGGGAATAAAAAGTTAAAATAAAGATGGTAGGTTCGAGATTTTTTGTTCGTGTTTACGGTATTGGCGTTTAGGGACTCTCCACACGTCAGTTGCACGGTAATGGTCATGTATGGAGATACACCGTCGAGACCACCCATCTGTCCTCGCTGTACCGTTATGCGGCCGTGTTACTTCCACTTTTGTTCATTTTAATATTTTTATTCAATATTTTAAAATGTGCCAACGCATCCTGTATTGGCTTTAATTTGAATGTGAATTAAAGTTGACAGAACTGAAGATTCAAAGCAGGAATTTTATATAAGGATACCTAGATCAACCGGTTGGTCGACTTTTCATTTGACCAGAGGGCTGGCCATTTATGTGCGGAAATGCCATGCAACGTGGCTAATTCCCGCGAACCTTAATTATTTCTTATTTTGGTAGGTTCATGCACATATTTTTATTAGTATATTAGATCTTTTTTTTTTTAGAATGTAGTAATAAAAAAACTAGCAGGGTTGAGCCAAGTGTTTTGAAAACAAACTAACTAATTGCAAATCTATAACTTTATGGTATACGTATTGATAGATAACTATGTATATTCTATATTTTGACTCATTATCTACTTAAATGTCGTGTCATCATGAGCTGAGAGAAACTAAGTTTGTCGAAAAGGGAGCGTTTACAGAAGTAAACAACATTTTTTAACTCCGAACTGTTTCACTTTTTTTTCCCTTGCTGATACCATTATTTTGTGACTTTTGAATTTACAACTGGTAGAAAACGTAGCTTTAAAAATTGCAGCTCGCGATGACTTCGCTTTTTAGTTTTTGTTCAAATTGCAATTAGTGAAGAGTTTGCGAATCCTCAGCGTTGTGTCAGAGATTGATGACAATGGAAATTTTATACATCGTTAGTCAGGAGGGCGTTAGGTGAGCACGCTGTTTTTTCAGTAATCCTATCCGTGTAGGCACCTACAATTATTTGTCAGGCTGGCAAGGTTAATGCTGGGTAACCACCCTCGTTTACGTCGATATTTATAATGGCACACCTCCCGTTTTTCGCGAGTTTGTTAACGCCCCGATCACTTGCAGGCATTACCGGTCGCCTCCCTGTCATAGTGATCCATTGTTAATCGACAACTATTAAATCCATGAATTCTGTTACCGCAACGATAAATATCGATACCATAATGACGGCCGAAAATATTTATTTATTCACGCGATGGGCTGTTACAATCAATTTTTATACTGAGGATGGGTATTATTGAGCTGGATTGCGGACCCGGGCTCATTCGTTTGTGTTTATCAGTAGGGAAACCGATAACTCTCATTCCGCTCGGCGTGACGCAATGCAGAGATTAAAGGCTTACACTCGTAGTGCCGTGGCTGTGGATATGGGACCGGCTAGATCCAATATGAGCCCACTCTGACGTGCATCCGACATCCGCGTCAATATCGAAGGGGTTTTCTGACGTTAGAATACTATCGTAGTTTTCGTTTCGATTTTGCAACAAACGTTCTGAAATGTTACGATTCGCTAGTGGTTAATCCTTGATTAAATTGGTTTTGTATTGTGGAGTGAAGCTACAAATCTTTTCATTGTAGAACCAAAACAGATGCGTAAATCTTGGCCGGTTGACCGGCTGACATGCTGTTACAGGCAGTTAATCCGGTGATGGGGGTCGCAGGCCGGCTCAGCCAACGTACGGCACCGTCTACTTTGCGAGGATCTGCGTTAAATCGTCGCGTCATGCCGCGCTCAGCTTTACACGTTTTTGTTCGCCGAACATCGTATGGAAATCTTTTAAATTCCCCGCATTCACATGTTAACAAGGATTTTCTTGTCCGGCCAGATTTATTTGTATTATGCTCTCATATTGCTTCGTACGCTTATTTAAATACCTGTAAAAACTTGTATTTATCAATAAAAAAGTAGATATTATAATCGTAAAGAAATCTTATAAATGTCTTAATTAAGGTTTCGTTGATGTTTTTATTAAGGGCTAGATTAGTAAAACAAACAAAAAAACGTTATCAAGTTAACATTAAAAAGTATAAGAAAAGAAGCACTCGAATAAAATTAAATCACCCGATGATCCCATGGGCTGTTTTCTTTATTGTCTACTCGTTATTTCTCGCTAAACAAAGGGAATAAGAGATTTTTTGGGCAATAGACGATAATAATGAGAACAATTTATCGTTCGGCGGTCAGTGGGCGACCCCGACACCTACCTGTTTATTTTATCAGTACAAACACCCGTAAATTTATTGGCCCTGATATTGTCACAGTTCACAAATCCGCATAATGAGTTCAATCTGCCATCGGCTGATACTTCGATTAAATGCTATGTCACAAAGAAGCTCAAACTGTTTAATTGTTTATTTCATTCAATTTAAAATTGAACAAATTATTCTCGCTGTAAAGTTTACTCAGTATACAATATCATAAATTATGTCTCAAAGCTGTCAAGTAAAGTGAAGTTAACAATATTTTTACAAGAATTCTCCGTCCAATTATTTCTGAGTTGTGCTTCCTATTTATGTAGAAGCGAATTTAATTCGGTTTCTTACTACGTTTCAACTTACCAAAAAAGAGAAATGGGAAATCCAACACTTAGAGTAAATTAATGGTGAAAAGCACATAGAGAGCGAACTGAAGCGTTTCAAACGTTTCGGTAAGTGCACGAACAATCTTTTAATTTAGTTAATTGCTAGTCACTGTGAAGTGGTTCAAGTTGTTCTTGAGAGATCACGAACGTCTTTATCCAATTTATTTAACGATGGAGTCGCTCTCATTAGAGTCGTAGTGGACGCTCCGAGGTCCGCCGTCGGGGCGCTTGTTGGCTACCTTTCCTGGCCTGGCTCTTCGTTAGTATTCGACAAGTACGTCCTGACGTATACAGGGTGGAGACACCCGTCTTACTGATGCTCTTCCACATGTTTTTTGATACTTAAATAATAAATGCTGAGTAAGTTTTCTTATTTTATAAAAAAAACCTTAGCTTAGTTTAATGCTCTTTACTGATTGAGATTGTGAAAAAATTAGACATTGATTTTCCATTTTTTTTTTCTTCATGTTAGATAGGCTGTTTTCGGACCTCACGGATATTTTGGAAACATCCTAATCTAGTACAAACAATGCAAAAACGGGAACAACATTATGGCTCGATGATGCTTCTTTTAACACCCGTTACATAGAATACATTCATGGAATTCAGCGACACAGCTCAGTGCAATGTCTTACCAGCTGTAAACATCTACTTACGCTTAACGGTGGTAGTAAACTTGTCGCCAGATTGTCGTCGTCTTAGTGAGTTGAAGGCGAGATTTAGAGTATGTGTGGTTTGGTTGAAGTAGCTTTAGATTAGATTATAATTCTATTGATACCACTAAGGATATTGGCTTAACGTTTCTGAGGTTACTGATGATTTAACTTGAAATAAAATTAGATTGCTTCGTGATTCGCTAAAGTAGGATACATTTTAGATGTGTTCTTTTTCTTGCTTGATGTGGATCTTACGAAAAAAGAAGGGTAAGTTATGTTTTTCCTAATCTCTTGGCTGATCCATCTTTCAGGTTCATTTCGTGGCGTGTTTCCAGTAATATTCTCGGGACTTTTCAAGTAGCCTTGCTTTGGCGCTTTTCTGGTGGTCGTTACTGTAGAATCCAGAAGAATTTTAGGACATTTCAAACAATTCAATTAGGTCTAAAATATAAATAAAACAGTTATTTTTTGCATATGGTACATCATTAATAACTTTGCACGTTCTTAATTAATGCGCTCCACCAAGAGCGGGGTCAGTGTCAAACTTTTACTGATTAAAACCAACCCATGTTGTTTCTTTTGCCCTTTATGTTCCGGGGCCGCGGTATCTCTTTTGAACAATCCGGCTGAAAATAATTCAGTCACTACAAAAATCTTTTTCCACTTCAATTCTACCTTAACTTTTCTGTCGATTGAGAGATGTTATGACAAGCTAGGAAGCATAAAATAAAGTTCCTATTAGTGGTTTTATTTCTTGAAAAACACCTTTATTTTCATAATCGATCGTCGAAGTACCTGCGTAATATAAACCTTTTGAAAACTTCCACCTGGAGCTAGTTTTAAGTACGTAGGAGCCTTTTTTTTTGCTTTTTTACTGTCCGATCATAGTTCCGTTTCACGTAGGTAAAACACACTTACTTAAGAATGAAAAACACGTCAAAGATCACATTGAGGTTTGAAATAAGTTGGAATTAAAAAGGTTTTCACTCACCGACACTCAGTTAGTAGACTGCCTTTGTGAATGCAAGCAATTATCATTCATTCAGGAAAGTTAAAGGTACTCATATAATGTGACAAAATAAATCGTGTATTAAACTTAGTATCTATTGGTGTCTGCTTCGTGTTTTAGAACAACAAGAGTCACAGAGAAATACTACCAGAATAAAGTTATATCTCAACGAATATCTCGTGTCGCCGCGTGTTCGTGACAATGTGATATAGACAATGCTTTAGAAAAGGGTGATGCCTCGTTTGAACTAGCCGAGAGTCGAACGTGGCGAGTACTCGTTCACGTTTGGTACTACATTTTGGGTTTTCCTTTATAAGTGTTACTGGAAAATCAAGTCCGTGACAATGTAAACGAGCCTCAATAGACAATGCGTTGGAAAAGGGTAAAGCTACATCGTCCTCCTCACGTCCCTGAAATATGATTTCGATAAGTCGGGCGCTATTGGACAGGGTTCCTCTTTTTATAAAATAGTTTATTTTACACGTGCTTTAGTCACATTATTTATGTCGGCCACTCTGACTTTGTACTCGGGAGCACGATACGGCGATTTATTTAAACGGTTTTAAAAGTACGTCGTATATTTGGGTTTTTCAAAGTTTATGCTTATTGAAAAGCTTACTAATAGTACTTATACTGTAGAACCGCAGACTTAATGGGAACTTAGTAACTTTTGATCCACACAAATCACATAATGGTGAGCCGTTTCTTGTTTTTTATTTCGACTGGCAGATTAGAAATAGTGTAAGAGAAGTTTCATAGTAGGTAGCACTGTTTATATTGACCTATATCTATCGCCAAACAATAAACCAGTGATTAATATCGAGCCCAACAATAATAAACGACTGCTAACGATTAACCCATTAAGAGAGGCCCGAATACTTCACAACGAGAGAGGAAAGAATGATATCGAGGGAACGTCATTACAGCAGAAGGAATAACGTTATTAATCACTCGATATGATGCCGAGAAAAATAATATCGTCACATGCTCCCGACACCGTGAGATTAACACGTCTATCCGTGGTGTTTCCGATCTTGTGCGGCAAAAACAACGTTGCGTAACGTTAGAGCAGTCATCAGGAAATACAGGACAAATAAATGGCCGCTGAGTTTGTGTGGCTATCCTGTTTTGTTGGGCGATGTTGTTTGGTCTACTGATACAAGAAAATTTGTTGTGGATGTTTCAAACATATTACTTACTGTGAGACATTTAAATACTACTTACTTTTCACTGAAGGATTTTTTGTGAGGGAGTCAAACCTTTGATCAATGGACACTACATCACAAAAGCCATCTTTCACACAATGTACGCAACAAAAGAGCGGTAAACGGAAATATACAACTAATAAAACGGCTGTCAGTTGGGTGGTTCTCATAATTTGCATAAAGACATATCTACACTTTTTGAAATAAAAGTTTGATTGATCGAATTTTATTGGATATCTCCAGACTCTGTACAGTAAATATACAAAGAAACTTTTTAAATATATCAATAACTTTGGTTTAATCAGAATACATTGTTAGAAGTTTACTTAAAGAGACGAACTTTTTAAAAATCACATTTCAATAAAAAATTATGTATCTCAAAGAAAATAATAATGTAAAAACGGTTTACAAAAGACGGTGTTCGAAAATAGCGGCTATAGTCTTGCGCTATGAAACCTGAAATCGAAAACCGTAGCACTGCAAGATGTTGTTAATTAAACACAGAATCTGTCGAGACTCACAGATTAAGAAAACAATCGAACAGTCACAGTCAGACACTGTCATAGGTATTGAAAACTTTCCAGATAAGGTTACCAATTAGCTGCGGTGATGTCTAGTCAAAGAACACGTTTTAATGGAGACAATGTAATAGGAGCTGCTCTAACGCCTTCGGGACTTGATAAAAGTAGTTGGAGTAGACTTCATATGCCTGTGAATATTTATGAAGGTTCGGATATTGTAACTGGGTGGAAGTTTGCCGCAGCCTTCCATGCAGCTAGTCGCGTTTCCCTATTGTATAGGTATGCCAGCTAAAAGTGGTAAAATACGACGAGTTGCCTCAACAACTTTGGACTTGCATATTTATGAGTGTACTTTCAAAGACTTGAGTGATGAGGAAATAAAAGTAAATAGCCGGTGCAGCGTTGTTTGTAAGTTGAAGAGAAAGGAACAAGATGAAACAAATGCTGGTTTTGTTTGAATCAGAAAACATTCAATCGTTGAATTGGTTTGCCTGTGGAAAATCCGACTTCTGTTAAGAAATAAATTTGGAAATTCAATAGATTTGGTAGGGGCACGGTAAGCCGAGATTTAGTTTCCGAAATCGGCTTCATATATTTTAAAGCTACAGTTACGGGATTGGGCGGTTACATGATTCTCATCCAGACGTCAATGTGGTACACAATTTTGTATGACGTAACAAAGAGCTTTTCGAAATAAGTCAAAAGCTGTTTTTGACGTCTTTGATGATCAAATAACCTCCTCCTTAAAATTTCCGCGAAATTATTTGTTAAGTCTTCCTGCTACATAATTATGCTTACACCACGTTAAATAATTAAACACGCATTGACTTAAAGTGTATGGAATTATTTAACGGGAAAATTAATAGGTATGGAAAATACGAAACCTGAAAAGCTTCGAAATTTATTAAATAGCATCCATTTATGCCATTGAAACGATTATTTTTTTTGCCAATATAGTCTAGTTATTGACACCGTCCAAATATAGACAGTATTTTGCTGATATGATTAGGCATTTACAGAACTCGCAATAATGAAGAAATTAATTCAGTAATTACAGGCGAAGATTTGTCACAAAACCTTAATACACTTCCTTTGAATTCGGCACAGGAATAAATACCCGTCGCCGATAATTAGGAGGCAAGACTCGACAAATGTAATAAATTCTCGTATATAACTGAATATGTCACTTTCGCTCTTATACACAAGGTTGATAAGGTCAACTTTAACGAGCCCGAAACACGTGGGCATTGGGATTGGAAAATATAATTTCGTTCATTACGTACATCTCATAGCGACGGCTTTTGCAGGATTGCCTAACAAATCTGGAGCTAGATTTTTTAAAAAACTCATTTAAATATAATACTGGTTCGTCAAACTCAGAAGTAAGACAACGACAGTCTATACATAGTTGATTTCAATTTTAATGACTGCTTTAAATACATCAACCAATACATATTTCTTGAAAAACATTTTTTTTTATGATGAAACCTGTCAAACTATTCATCGAGTGTCGAGCGCCATGAGAACTCAAACTCAAATCATTTATTTCAATTAAATCATTACAGGTACTTTAGAATGTCAAGAAATAAAAAAAATGCTACAGTCCCAGACATAAAAAAATCTTATGAAAGTACTGTAGTTGTCCAGTTAGACGCTGGTCTATGGGCCTCGAGCAATGAGAATCTCACCGTTCTTCCGTCTTTTGACGAAAGGCCGTGTCGACGGCGCGTTAGTGTTCCACGTGCATCTCAAAGAGATGTCAGCAGAGCGGAGGGCCCTGCCAGGGCCAACACCTCCCGGGGTTCCGGGTTGTTCAAAAGAGAAACCACAGCCCCGGAACATAAAGGTCAAAATAAGAAACACGGGTGGGATTTAGTCAGTAAAACTCTGACACTTATTGCTCCCTTGATGATTTCCCGCAAAAAAAAGTGTAGGAAAAAACATTAAAAAATATTAGTTTACCAAATCTGAAAAATAAACAAAAGTTCATTCTACGTCAAACTACATATTTCAACAACTATCACGTTTCCAAAACATTTTTGTAAGCCCACCAGTCTATTAACAGAACAACCACGTCCAAAATGCTTACCAACTGACTCAGACACTGCCTCAATAGGCTATTGATCGTATCTAAACCGAACTACCCTGCCTGACGCGATCGTTTAGCGGACTAGCGGTATAACGTTTCGAACCTGCCAACTCCCACAGATTATAAATACGATACCTCCTGTTGGATGTGCAATGGACAGATGTGATTAATACGAGTTGACATTGTATTACATAGTACTCGTTCATCACTGAAGTGGGTGTATCGCAGCTGGGGTTTTCTGAGCTAATTTTGGATTTGAAAGTATGTTTTTATTTCTAATGTAGGATATATTAGAAGTGAAAACATACTTTTAATTGTGGTTTCAAGTTATGCCGCGCTTGCATAAATAGGTCCAAAAATGTGTGACCATCCATTATTTACCACGTTTTCTCGGTGCCTCGAAATTTCATTCGACATTGTATTAACTGTTATTAGTAGATTTGATTAACAATTAATTTTCCTGACTTTACATAATCACTAACTAACCCATTAATTGTCATTTTTTAAGGTTTCTGTCTGTCAAAACCCTTTATCCCGGAAACATGTGGACGATTAAATTGAAATTAAAACGATATACTTAAGCATATGGTCTCCTAGAGCTGTGAAAAAATCAACCCTCGAAGTCTACGTAGTCAAAAGATATGGGCGTTTATGTTGCAAGTTTGTACGGAACCCTCGGTGCGCGAGTCCAACTCCCACTTGGCTTTTTTTTGGATACCCAACATTGACTTTCGATGGGAACAACTAAACCTAAGCTGTAATGAACACTTTAATTTTCTGAAAATAAATTAGTTTTCGTCAATGTTACAATATTATTAAGTGCCAAAAAAATGGCAGATGCGGTCTGCGTACCTTCACACATGACTCGACTCATACCGGCTGTGATTTTTGGTTTATACAGCAACTTAAGACTGATTAGTACTTGGAACGACATTACCTTGGCTCAGGACCAGCGAGAAAACAACAATCACCATAGCTTTGATTTCGTAGGGTCACCAACTCTTTTAAACAGTTGTAAACTGACTGGACTGTCTCTAGCTGTAAGCAAGTCGTCCATAGAGCGATGCTGAGTCAATATGGTAACGGTTTCATTAGATGGATGCCTGGTTTACGACAAGCCGGTATACCGACGAGATGCTGACAAAGTTTACAGCTCATACATAAGTGTGCGTGTTAACCTTAAAACTTGAATCTTAAATCCAGATAACTTAAGCTTGGTTTGTTTAACGAGCAAGCTTAATAGTTATTATATTAACCACGAAATGCTGCCGAAAACATTGAAGTCTAACCACATCGTCTGATGGTGGCGTAGGGTTGTGTTATATCTTGGTGCGGTCTAGTTTGTAGAACGGGCTAAGTACATAGTGCGTAAAGTTTACAAAGGAATTTGGTCAAGACTATAAATTAGCGTAGTGTTGTAGTTTGTGTATTGTGCAATAACAAGGCAACCGCTTGTGCGTGATTCCATGCTTTACTTTTTAGGATAACATTTTATGATGTGACCAGAAAACAACGTATTGTAATGTAGTCGAGAGAGCAGTATTGGCTCGATTTTGACGTAAGAAGTGGTTTCAGAACCTCGCAGTTATTTAACTATGAGAAATTTATTTCTAAAGTGAAGGAAAACTCCATTCGGAAACCAATACGTCCTTGAACCAGAAATTTGAAGACAAATGTTACATACAACAATCCGCATTTGGCATACGTGGCGTCCGAACAGTGAATATAGTATAGACTGATTTATAGACTGATTATAAATGATGGTTCTGAACTTGGATTGTTCGACAGTTACTTCTATATCATTTACTAGCTTAAGTCCAAAACCTTGCCGGTCGCGAGACGACTCCCGGCCACCGTAGACGGGCTTGTGGATGGTGAGTAATGGCTCACAGTCCGTCCCTGTTCCACACGCGCCTCAAAGATATGCCAGTAAAATACAGAAGCCTGCCAGAATTCGGGTTATTCGAAAGAAATACCGCGGCCCCGGAACACACAGGACAAAAGAAAGGACATGGACGCGTTTTAGTCAATTAAAGTGTGACTCGCACTTGGCCGGTTTATTTCCGAATGTGCCAAACATCGCACGAAAAGATAAACTGTATTAAAGGACAAACTTATATTTGCTGTTGGAAAGCAGTTGTCCCAACACTTCCTTTCGCTTTATCCAGAGCGGGTAAAGTTATATGATGACTTCAAAACCGAAAAAAGCGGCTTCGACCGTGTGGAGTTTGGTAATTTTTCCACAGGATCTGACTACTGGGGTAAAAAGTATGTCTATCGTATAAAATATGTCCCAAAAATCATTCACCCATACATCCTTACATACACAAAAACTTTTGCATTAAAAATATTATGTAGTGGTAAATTAACATTAATTCGTGGTCAGCGCAGCATGACTTTTATTCTAAACATTTGAATAATATAAATTATTTCCTCAGACAATATTGATCTACTAGTTAGATACAAACAACTTAAAAACAATGTACATTAGTGTGTAAAATTAATACGCTCACAGGAAATTCATGCATTACCCCTGCTTTACCAATATCTGCATAAAGTGGTTTATAATTATAATCTCAACCGTCCTTCAGCTAGAGTTTACTTCATGTTTAAGCTTATATGACCTACATACCTCTACAGAATGATGAGCGTACTTAGTCTCTCAAATTTAATTTAAAAATTATTGCAACGTTGCAATGAATCTCCGCTGCAAAGTTTATAAAAAAACACGACTGCCATGTAAAAAATAAATAACTAAAAAAAAAAACAGGATGTTAGTTTTAAATTTACCAATGAAATGTGCTAGGAACAAAGATGAAAGGGAATCTCTGACTCGAGAGTTTAATTCTATTATGTGGGATGTTGGACTTATCTATACTAATATTATAAAGCTGAAGAGTTTGTTTGTTTGTTTGAACGTGCTAATCTCAGGAACTACTGGTTGGAATTGGAAAATTCTTTAGTGTTAGATAGTCCATTTCTTGAGGAAGGCTATAGGCTATATAACATCACGCTACGACCAACAGGTGCTGAGCTGCGTGGGTGAAACCGCGTGGAACAGCTAGTCCTAAATATATTGGCATAACATAAGTCAGGAAGGACTAAACGCGAAATTTGCGGGTTAATTCAGACTTAAGACAGTAATTCTCTTTCCTATTTTACAGGTTAAGAGTATGCAATCATTTAGTGCATAAATCAGGGATGTTCATATAAAAAATATCGATATTTTTGTCGATATACTAGTATAGTATTCTACCGATACTAATATATCGCATATATCGCAAGATATAACGATATATTGTAAGTGATTTGTATTTGATTAGTCTATAATATGTGAATATAAGATAGAATTCCGGTTAATATGAGTAACAGAGTGCAGTAACAAATCAACTTTACTTATTTTTAAATCCTAATACTGTTTCTCTACACCTTGCAAAAACAAAATTTTATTTATTCTTTTGGCTTGCAATGGAACTAGCCACCAGTGTTAAATATGTTTTCCCTCTCCCCTTGAACCTCTGTCAAGAGTAGACGTGCCACAGAGTTCTTGTCAGTCTTAATTTATTAGTATTTAAAGCAATATATTACTCGATAAAAAATAATTACCTAAAATAAGAACCCTGAAAACATAACACTCCTTTATTGGGGCAGTCGTGTAAAAACGAACACATTCTAATATTCTTCTTTCTACTCGATTGAGTAGAAAGTAGCTAGTTTTAAATTTTCTTATCCAAGATTTCTAAGCGAAGTTACGCTGCCGTCCTGCGTAGCTCCATTAGGACGTGATTGAATAACAGATTGCTACTTTGTGCTGTATACGTTACTTTGAATTCTTTTCATCACATACGAGATGGGCAGTAAAGGCGTATAATCACCGCTGCACACAGATTCTGAAGACAGCACGTACACTATCCGAGGGCAGCAACCTCGTTCCAGTAATGACATGATCGTTTGACTACCTTCCAAATTCACGACGCGTGCGTTACTCTGAAACTTTTTACGATTATTACTACGATTTTTGATCCCCTCTCGTCGACGGGGCCACCTTAGACTTTCGACCCTCTAACATTTATTAACCGCTAAATGATAATGGTTGCTCGTGATCAAGAATTTATTCAGCGGCTGCTCTTATTAGGCGAATCTCGAGTATAATACACGCAGTGTTTAGAACAAACAGGGAGTTGACGACAAAATAACCCCATTGTTTGAATAATAGAGATTGAGAGCAACGGTTTTGTGTGTAAATAATATGCTAGATGAAATGACGGTTCCGCAATGCTATTTGAATATGAGATCATACCTAAGTAAAAAAGTGGCTTAAAATTAATCATTTCTTTATCATGTATGAAAATGACTGTAAAATTAATGTATTTATGTGTTTTATAAATCAGCATAATATACTTAATGTACACAGTATAATGCAGTGAAGTCCGAGAACAACAAAGCGAGACCGACCAGTGATTTGCTACGACCGCGTAGCTGATGTAGCAACGACTGCTACGCCGTAGCTCTTGCGTAGCTCAGTATTTTCTACGAGAGTTTCTACTACACCGTAGAAGCTGAATCGAGTTAAATAATTTCCATAAACTTAAATAAAATGCAAATAAAATTCAGAAATAAAATCTTCAAGAAAAATATCTTGCAAAACAGATCCCCACAATTTCGGTGATATAAGAAAGCATATCACTTGATCTAGTTTCTCTCCTCACAATATAAAAAAGTTAACTCGAGAGTTTCTCCGGGAAGTTATCTGCACTACATTCAATATAATACGAAATCGAGAGAATAGTGAAGAGTAAAGTTTGTCCTGGAAAGTTAAACATTGGTACTTTGTCGCTTATTCGCGCCACGGCGAGGCTCGCACAACCACAATCATTCGCCAACTTCAATATAATGACGTCACTGATATATCTTTATTATGTTATGAGATTTGTTTACCACAATATGGATGGTAGGGTGTTATGGAGCAGTTTAGGAGTAACTTATGCCCAGCAGTGGACTGCGATAGGCTATTCAGTGATTGAACAGATGCGGCCAACAGTTTCCCTAGCGTACACCGCAGATATGTTTTTGTAAAGGGGCCAGCCGGAGCGACTGCCTGCCGGGGTTGCGGGTTGTTCGAAAGAGATATCGCGTCCCTGGAATGTAGAGAGCAATAGAAGGAAAATGGGTGGGTTTTAGTCAGTACAAGTCTCTCAAGACACTCCCCCTCGCTCCGTCCAGAGCGGGGGAAGAAGGAAAAAGAACGAGACAAAAAGCCAATTTTTTAAATCCAGGTTATAATCTATCTGTGTGTAATTTAATCAAATCCGTTCCATAGGTTTTGCTTATAGAGTAACAAACATCCGTGAATCTATCCGACAAACATTCGCATAAATAATATTAGTAGAAATTATAGCATTTAATCCGTCAAGTAAAGCAAGTATCTACAATCTACCCTATCTCACAATAACTGTAAGGTTTCAACGATATTTACATTAATCATAAGAATCGTTTACCTTACTTTACTCATCCACTCTTTTTTGCAAATGTCAATTCGCAGAAATCGTGGATATTCAACAATCGTTCTGGATCGTTTGCAACCAACGGCCACAACGATCACTATCGCTTGGCTTATCCGATCATGGCTGTCCAAGGGGCCGCTTTGTAGCTTTTTGGTCCCAGGAAATAAAATAAAAATATTATTTAAGTATCATGATAACTTTCTTACTGGTGTAATAATAGTCTTTTAAGATAAACAGTATGTAAAAGCTCTACCTCATGTTTCTGCTTTAGCTCATTCTTCAACTTTAGTAACAGCTGGTGTTTATTTATTTTTAAATATTTCTTTTATTATCTGAATCCTTACTAATATTATAAAAGCGAAAGTGAGTTTGTTTGTTTGTTACCTCTTCACGCTTTTATGGCTAAACTGTTTTTGATGAATTTTGGTATAGCGATAGTTGGGAACCAGGAGACGGACATAGGCTATTTTTTTTTTAAAGAGTGGGATATGAGGGAGAAAAAGGGAAGAAACGGGAAAACTTAGCGTTGCTATTACAAATCAATAAGGCGCTAGGGGAACTGTGTTAACCCGAATTTAACGCGAGCGAATCCGCGGGCAAAAGCTAGTATCCTTACTAATATTATAAAAGCGAAAGTGAGTTTGTTTGTCAAAAAATATTAGCCTATGCTCGTCTCCTGGTTCCCAACTATCTCTGTACCAAAATTCATCAAAATCAGTTTAGCTATTAAAGCGTGAAGAGGTAACAAACAAACAAACTCACTTTCGCTTTTATAATATTATAGTAAGGATAAACAAGAAGAAGAGATTTGTTAATACTTACTTTAGTTTACTGTATGTTCTTTCTCTCTAACCACGCAGCTTATAAATATCTCAAAAAGATGCCCCTCGAAAATATAACGTTTAACTTGAATATGAAGCGTTTAATTTTGACACATTGTCAAGAGAAAACACAATCCATACAATAGCTTTATAAAAATGTGCGTGTATAAACTAATTTGACAGAATTTGTAATAAAATTTACATAATGCGAGAAAAGACCACCCCACAAGAAAACACAAACGACGAGAATTTTATTTTCATGCTCACATTTGCGCAATTTGTATACAGAATGTAAATTAGAAAGCGCCTTATTTCAGCGAACGGCGTCAGGTTATTTGGCTCAGTGTCGCGCTCCCGCTTGACGAATAAAAAAAATATAGATACAATGAACACAACTCTTTAGTCACATTCGTTACCTTTCAAATTGCGTTCCTTTAATGAAATGTTATGACGAATTTTAATATAAAACGACTTTTCTCGTTATTCTCAGACGGTTATTCGCAGCCCCCTTTTATTTTCAGTTTGCATTGCATTGCGTTAATGGTCGCGTTTTTATTAAATTTCTCGTCTGTAAATGTGCAAAAACGAACAATTTAGGAGTCTGAGTTTTAAAAGTCATAGTGTCAAAGACTTCGCCTGATAACTCACTTTTAAAGATAATACACACATGATTGTTTCGATTCATTGAACAATCGTATCGTGTTTTGTAGCTTTGTGATCGCAACGTTTGCTTTGTTCATTGCAATTTATTTTAAACATTTCAACATTTAAATGTTTTTATTCCGATTAACGATGTGCAATCAACGAATGATACGTTCAATAACATTGTTACAGCGACCACACAAATAACTATGATTGTTTCGATATTTGCCGAGTGACAGTTCATTCGCTGAAAATGTGAGGCACGTGTAACATTTTTTGCCGTAGGTGGATTCACAGCTAGGCGGTATCAGTCGTTAGGTACAGTTAAAATGGGATACAGTCAGCGACATTGTATTGAATGTACAAAATCGAATCCGTGTTCCCAGTGGAGCGAATGGAAAAAATGTTTTGTTGCTAACGCCGCACCGCGTCGCGCTGTCCACTGAAAGATTTACAGCCTTCCATTACTGGTTCATGTAGCAGCTCCGCCCTGGCCGGGAACACTTGCGATTTAGATTAAATTGTCTGTCGGATATTGTTTAACTAAATGTTTTGAGCGGTTAGTTCCGCGCCTCCTCGCAGATGTCCCCGCACTAGTTAATCAGTAACTAGCGCTAGAGGACATCTGGGAGCTAAGTTCGAGCGTATGTTGAGGTTTATTTATATACTACGTGATATGGAGGAGCTAACTTAGTTTATGGGCGTGCTAATAAATTAAGACGGAACAATAGATTTTAAGTTGAGCTTTAGTCAAGAGCTGATATTTAATTTGACACAGTATTCTTAGCCTATTTAGCTTTTGATATGTTCAGCTCGAAGCGATCAATTTATGAATACAATTGAAATTATCAAAAAGATCAGATTTAATTAAAAAAGCTCTGAAATTTGATAAAATTCCTTTGTTACGAAACTAATTTGTATAAATTTTCATAATTATGAAATGTATTTGGAAGACGTCTTTTAATCGAAATTTTCAGCATAATTACGGAAATAAACTGTGTTACAAGTAATTAAACACGCACGCTAATTAAATTGAGATTTAACACAAATAATTTGCGGTAGCTCGAACAAAATGAATGCGACATACCTACCCCGCGGTGCCGACGCAATAACGCTGCCGACGAAAAACAATTTCATCTGATTAAACATTTACAATCAATATAACAATACAATTGTAGGCCTTATAATTATTCATTATAATTACTTTTGTATGAACGCAAAAGCAACGGACACAACCGAAAAATATAATTTTCGCCACTAGTATATCAAAACCCCGTCTCAATTGATTCGATAAAAGTATAAATAGCACCTGTGTCCTAACACACACAATCGAAGCGTGCAGCAGTGCAAGGTGACAGATTGCAAGTTTGCCGCTTACGACCGCCTGAGGACCCATTGCCGTCAGTAAACTCTTATATTACAATTTTCGGGGTGGACAACCAGATGCTACATTTTATATTAACAATGCATTCCCATTTGACTTACAAGTCTTTATTATTTTGTTACCAAAGCAAATTCTGAATATAACTACACTATATTTTACAAATTTTGATTTTAAAACTGACTCTGAAATCATAGGTTCAATCCAATGAAAGCAAGCAATCAATAGGTCCTGTTACGATTGTACAAGAAGAATATATATTAGATCGTTTTATATCGAACGGGAAAACTAAAATTGAACAGGACAAATAAGACGCCAACGTCTCAACAATATGATGGATAGCAAACAAGAAATGCACTGAACAAAAATAAACTCGGCCAACTTCGTTTTATACGAGGAACGTTGAGAAATATAACCTAAAATATGAAAGCTGGCACCACTTGAATGTTGGTTAAAAATAACTCGAACGCGAAGGTGTCCAGTATTTTTATATTTTTTTCCGGGTCCGATATCAAGAGAATGAATAAAGAATTGTACCAAGGGACCTCTTAAATCGAGTATGACGTCATAAAAATGTTTTAGAATATTTCCGCGTCCTTTTATAGGATTTACTTTTGATTTACAAGTTGATGATTGGAGATTGCCATTTATTTTAAAATTGATGATCAGTAACGCAATGTTTTTGTGAGGTATTCCTCGTAGCGCTCCCGTTTTGTTCCTCCAAGCGCTCCCAAAAGGAGCGCTTCGAGGAACGATTAAAAATATTAAAATTTATTTCTTCGAAGCGCTCCCATGATAAACTGTCGGATAGAGATGGGACTATACTAACTGAAATTATCGATAATAACTAGGTAATAAGTAGAACACATTGTTATAATATGACATGACCTACGGAGCCGAGACATGGACACTCACGGCAGGGCTGGTCCATCAGTTCAAAGTCGCTCAGCGAGCTATGGAGAGCGCTATGCTCGGAGTTTCTCTGAAGGATAGAATCCGCAACGAATACATCCGACAGAGAACCAAAGTTATCGACATAGCTCAAAGAATCAGCAAGCTGAAGTGGCAGTGGGCTGGCCATATCTCACGAAGAACCGACAACCGTTGGGGTAAACGTGTTCTTGAGTGGAGACCGCGACTCGGCAAGCGTAGTGTAGGACGCCCTCCGACCAGGTGGGATGACGATCTAAGAAAGACTGCAGGCAGATGCTGGATGCGGCAAGCTGAAGACAGGGGGCTATTGCGCTCATTAGGGGAGGGCTATGTCCAGCAATGGACTAATATAGCCTGATGATGATTGTTATAATATACAACTAGCGGCCCGTCCTGGCTTCGCACGGGTTTGGTATTTTTTTTTTTTTTTTGTCTTTTTTGTTTAGAAAGCTTAAGATTTCTCTCCATTATGTTTCCCATTACTACCCCCCTCCCCGCACACCTCAATGTTTTGTTGGTAGTTTTTCGTAGAAATAAGGCAATGAGGTGTCTATCGTTTACGTCAATGGTAGAAATGACTTTCCTTGTCCTAGGCGGGGCGAGAGAGTGTCAGACTCTTACTGACCAAAACCACCTGCTCTGAGCCGGGACCCAATAACGTATTGCGCTCAACGGTGATGTTACCTAAACGCATAGATATACTTAGCTTACGTATATCTATGTATATCTATGCAAACGCATAGATTTACTTAGCTTACGTATATCTATGCAAACGCATAGATTTACTTAGCTTACGTATATCTATGCGTTTTATTTATAACATCCTCTTTGAATACACAATAACATTGGTCCATGTATACACTAAGAGTGGCGAAAGCAAAAAGATATTATTCTCTCAATTTCGTAATTTGGTTAAGCAACTTCGATGTCGATGATGAACACATAAGTTTTTAAAAATTATCGATATAATTCATTACGTTTACTTCATGCTTTTCTCTATTTTTAAACGTGGGAGCGCTTCGAGGAACAAAACGGGAGCGCTTAGATGGGAGCGTTTCAAAACGAGAGCGCTACGAGGAATACCTCGTTTTTGTAAATGTATGAACGTAGACGAAGTAAAAGAAGTGTGCAGGGAACGTAGCAAGGCCATGTCGACGGCGCGTCCGTGTTCCACGTGCGCCTCAAAGAGATGTTAGCGATGCAGAGGGGCCTGCCAGGGCTACTGCCTGCCGGGGTTGCGGGTCGCATAAAGGGCAAAAGAAGGAAAATGGATGGGTTTTAGTAAAAGTCTGACAGTCCCCCCCGCTCCCAGAGCGGGTAAAGTTGATTGCTGATTTCCATCCGTAAAAGGATCGTAACAGGAGGCGTTTTGCGGTTTCTGCCTATCCCCTTTGGCGTGAGATTAAATATGTATGTATAAAACAGTTTACTTCTCATGTTACTAACGGAGCGTTGTTCACAAAATTTTGTAACTACACCAACGTATATGTAAGCCACGTATCTAAATACATAATACATTTTCGCATTACCAAAAACATTACAATGTATCTCGAATGTCTTAAATTTTACAAAGCGTGTACTTTATTTCATTATGAAAAGGAGTTCGGATTGTGTAGGCCACTCACGGGGCCGGCTCGTTTGTGAAGGTAACAATGTTGAATAGAAAAAGAGTTAAAAGGCTGGCGGGCCGCGCCACCGACACTACAGGCGCAAGTGGCCGCTACCGTTTACGGCCACTTGTCTTGTGACCACCGAGTTGCTATGTACCGCACCTTCCAAGATTGTTATAGCTTTTGTTTTTAATACTTGATGCGGTACGCTGAGGTTTTATCGAACATCTTATTTGATGTTGTTTGGAACTTGGATTAATCTTAAGGCGTTGAATGTTTGGGGGCGGTCATTGACTTTAGGTTTCGCAGAGATGTTTTTGTAGAGGGGCCCGCCAGAGCTCTGGCTGGCCCCTCTACAAAATTTAGTGGCTAGCCACCGCCTGCCGGGGTTGCGGGTTGTTTGAAAGAAATACCGCGGCCCCGGAACGTGGAGGGCAATAGAAGGAACATGGGTGGGTTTTAGTCAGTGCAAGTCTGACACTCCCGGGCTCCGCTCAGAGCGGGGAATTTATTTGATCATTTTCATTCGCAAAAAAGGCCGATTTCCTTCTCTAATTACATGGGACTTAAAACACAGCTGGAAAAATTACAGGCGTGTTTTATGTTATGTTTTGCAGTTTCAGCTTAGACACAGCTGTTATTAACGATCTACGTCTAAAGGTACCCAATTTATATAACGTGTGTTAAGTTGTAACTAATGTTGGTAGCTAGTTAATATTACCGAAATGCTTTGAGTTTAACTCTAATTAGTACATACACATACATACTTCTACACCTACTCACAACATGTGTTGTATGTTTCAAATTGGTTGGTGCCTATATCATATTGCTTTTTAAAGCATACTGACAAAATTTAAAACGGTACAGTTTTCATAAACATTTACAAAATTATCATAGTTAAAAATAGTTTGATCAATAATTCACACGTCCAATAAATACCTTTGCAAGCAAATGATGAAATACAGGGCAAATGTCAATTTATTCATTCAGCGTCCGTCGACGGAAGATAAACACAAATAGAAATGGTCGCAACTAAATCGGACCCAGGTATACACGGGCACAAACAATTGGAGCTTATGGAAATCAGGGTCCGTAGTATTTTACCGGATTAAATATACTAGCAATTAGTGCCGTCCCAGCAACCACCAACAGGCCAGTTATTTATTGCGAGGTCTAAGACTTAATTAAAACATCTTAGTTTGAGCTACTGTGAACTATACCTATCCCTTTGATAGCAAATTAAATTAGGTCAAACTTGCATCACGGCGCGCTGTGTCTGTAATTATGAAGAGCAGCTTGTTCTTATTAATTATTGCGGGAACTACAAGGTACAATACTGTATCACACGGACACAATCTCTCTAGATGTACGTTCTAATGAAAATTTAATCAACGCATATCTTGCAGTACAAATTAACTTGTTCATTATATGTGTGGTGTCCATAATTATTGCGTAACCAGTTGTGCACCGCCGGAGCACCCACTGTCCCTTGTTTTGCTCCACTCTTAAGGGTCGTAGCGTGATGTGAAATAACCTATATTTTATAAAAAAAAGGAGGAGGAAGAGGAGGGGTACACACATTTTGGTATTATTGTATAATTCCAGAAACTAGCGCTTTCAGAAAAAAAACCCGCTCAAAAAAAACTCTCCAGCTTTACTATGTAAGAACAAATTAAAATTCAATAAAAAATGACAAACAAAATCCAACCAGTCACCCAGAAGACTAGCACGAACCAAAAGAATTAATGTAAACCAATTCAACCTAAAGAAAAAAGAAAAGAAAACTTTAAACTGCTTGAATCAAAATTAAAAGTCAAGAGCAACAGTCATTAGCATTACTTTAATCACTATCGGGGGACGTCAGATCTTCGTGGTGTCTGAATGTGCACTGGCTACGTGGGCCCGCTCGGAATGGAGATTGGAATTAAAACTCGGCTTATTAAGACTACCCTCGGATTAGAACAAGTTTTCATTGAACCACGCGCCATTCAGCTCGTGTTAAACGAATTTTACGTCTGATGGTACGGTTATTGTTTGTGCTTTATCTATCATTATAGTTTTAGTTTAAGAGTTTTGTTGGATTTTAGTTAGAAGATAAATTTAATCAAATTGTTTCGTTTAAGAAGCTATGATTGATAGAGCATGACTAAGCGAATGAGTTTTTAGAATTAATGTATTTTTTATAATCTGTTGTACATTAATATTGGTTGTTTTTTTATCTCAATCTGTTTTCATTATAAAGAAAATGTAGATAAAGTGATTGAATACGGTACATCATTAAACGATAATTAGATACGGTATAGTATAGTCATTTTTATTTAATTTGTAAATGTTAATTAAAACATCAAAGCGACTTTCTCTCAAGTCGAGTCGCAAGTCACGGCAGTCTCGCCCTATTGAATAAATATAAAGGTTTAAGCTTTTAAATTATTACTTTTAAAGCAAACTTTATCAGCGGTTTATTATCATAATTGGTCCTCTTTGCGCCATTGAATTATAATCGTCTTATAATATCCTTTGGAGAATATTTTGCATCCATATTTTTTTTGGTTAGTAACATTTATTGTGAAACCTTTAGAAGTTTTTATGATACTATTAGATTTATTTCAGGTTTTTTCGGGTTCATTGGATTTTAGGGTTACCTTAATAGGATCACTTTTATATCAATCCGTTCTGTTTGTCATAAAAAATATGGTTGATGCTAGAATGTAAATTTGACGACACGGTTGGCGTAGTGGTCAAGCGATCGACTGCTACCTTGCGTGTCGCGAGTTCGATCCCCGCACGGAACAAATATTTGTATGGCCTACAGATAATTGTTCCGCGTCTTGCTGTTTGTGTATGTGAGTTTCAATGTTTGTAAATGCACCCACGATACAGGAGAAATTCCTAGTGCGGGGCAACGTTTTTTTTTAAAAAAAACAACAAAGTTCATTATATGTAACATACCGTACCGTACCATTTGTATCTTTTGTATCCACTGCCTCTTAGGTTTAGTGGTCTAAAGCATCAATGAAGAGCACGAGTTTCTGGGTTGTTTTCCCATGTGGACAAATTACTATTAAGTGTTTCCAATAGGGCTTTTACAGTGGCTGCCACGAAGAGAAGCTCGCACTAAACTGCTAAAATATATGTTTAGCATAAAGAACTACACCTCTGCTGTACCCTTCAAGAATTACAGCGTGATGTTTTATTATAAAGATACTTATATACAGCACAGACGATCAAAGTTAATAAACCACCGCTTTGCCTTCTAATAAATTATAGTTCAATAATTATCGTAACTACGCAATTTGGTCGATCGTCAAACCGGGTCCAAATTAAGCACATATACACGTACATATTTATCATATGGATAACATATAGGATGCCTGTTTGTTCCAGTCGGCCATATTGGTAATACTTACTAATGGATGAGAATGCCTCAGGTAAGAAAAGAACGAACGGAACTTACTTAGTAAAATGCATATTCGAGGAATTTTTCAATTCCACTTAGTTAATCCATTTTATGTAAAAGTCTCACAAATAACAGGGTAAAATATGTCTTTTTAGAAAATTGACACTTTAACTAGAAAATTTGGAGTAAATCCCACCGAATAATAATACACAAAAATAATTTCTGTTATTCGACTGATCTATACGACTGATCTATTTGACGGGCCTGTTGGTCTAGTGGTTAGTGGCCCTGACTGCTGCGTCGGAGGTCGTGGGTTCGATTCCCACCCAGGACAAACTTTGTGTGATGAGCATGATTGTTGGTTCTGTGTCTGGGTGTGATATTATCTGTAATAATATGTATGTATTTATAAATTATATAAGAAAGAAAGAAAGAAAGAAAGATTATTTATTTATTTATATTAAGTTAAGATGCGTTTGCCTAGGTTGGTAGGAGGATGGGTTTCTTCCATGCCTGGGAATGCATGTCCGGGCTGTCATTTGAAGATCTTTGACAGTCGCTACATGTAGACGGTGGCCCGAACGTTTGACCATCAGTCTAACCAAATGGTATCTATCGTACTACCCAGGACTACTGGTATTCAGCTCCGCCCAGTTGGACTAAATGCAGACACCATTATAGTTGAGAAAATTTATTAGTGTGTAATCCTTACTTGTATAATACTACCTTTTGCCCGCGGCTTCGCTCGCGTTTAATTCGGGGTACGACAGTTTCCTGATTTGCACCTGCACCTGCTACCTGTATTTTTGGTCTAGCGCCTTATTTATTGTAATAGCAAAGTTAAGTTTTTCCTATTTCTTCCCTCTTACTCCCTCATTTCTCAATTGTTTAAAAAAATAGCCTAGGTTTCCAGGGTCTCCAAGGTCTCAACTATCTCTGTACTAAAATTCATCAAAATCGGTTTGGTCATTTAGGCGTAATCAAACTCACTTTCGCTTTTATAATCCTTGCTAATATTATAAAAGCGAAAGTGAGTTTGATTGTTTGTTTTTATTCCTTTTTAAAAGTAAGAAATGAGGGAGAAACATGGAAGAAATGGGAAACCTTAGCTTTGCTATTACAATAACAAAGGCGCAAGGGCAAAACTACAGGTAGCAGTTATCTGTAAATAAGGAAAGGGGAACTGTGTTACCCCGAATTTAACGCACTCACTAGCTTTCGCTATTAAAAAATATAAAAACAGTTATTATGTAACTATCATAAAAATATTTGATTAATAAAGAATCCATTTAAACCAACCAGTCCAAAAGGTATTTGAAAACTTTATTTATACGCATTGCGAACAAACGCCCATAAAGGATGAACAAACAAACAGTCAGTCAGCCCACCTGTAAAAGCTGTTGTTAATGATGATGAGAGTTAATGAAGCTTGTCAAGTTAGACAAATTAAGGCAATTCGTAGCGAGAAAATCCCGACCCCTTATTAAAAAAAAAAACAACAAAGTACAAAAGCGCAGCGGTCGGCAACCCTTAAGTCGTGTAAATACGACAACATAATTGTAGTATGCAGGCGCAAATTTGTTAATTGTGGCAGTAACACACCGTTACCAGCACGTGACTGTAATACGTTCAAAACAAAAGTGCCTACTTCGTACCATTATAATTTACGACGAATCCCGGTGTTGTTTGCAGCCAGCTGATATCGGCTAATTGTTGTAAGAGCTTGTTGCGAACGAAATATTAATTATCTTAAGTATTGTTGAGTGCTAATGGTAAGATGTTAACCAGATACGGTATATTCTTTGATGTTTATGTAGTCTTCTTTAGAGGGTGTTTGAATTATTATTAAATTAATTTAACGTGCTCTTTGTTGAGTTCATCAAAAGTTCGGTTAGGTAATTACCATTAGTTTGTGACATAGGATTGAATTTCTTGGTATTTACACCCGTATCACCTACGTATAAATTTCGCTCCCACGGAAGTTCGTGTTTAACTACGATTTATTAATTTGCGTGGGCTGAACAAACAACATAATAACAACCCACAACTAATTCAACCAAAGAAAAGCCACAAGAATTGCTCCCTACCCTCATCATCGTACTAAAACTAAATATTACCCTTTATAAGATCAGTTTTTCTTATTCGAAACAGTAATTGAAATAAATGTGCTTAGGTGTTTAATGCAAAGGAATAAAAACTGTTTTTCTGGAAAGAAAGTAACAATGTCGACCTGGCATTCAGCCAAAGCTAAATTAGATAATGGAGTTTGCGTGCAAAAATATAGGAAACCGAGAACAAAGACAAATGGGGTCGACTCTGACTCTGAAATGGTGAAATAAAATAACACGGGGAAGATTGAGGTTGGCCTCCGACCGACGCGACTCATGTCGTCACGTGCTTCAAACGTGGTTACACCCCACGAAACCGATATTACACCTAAATGGAATAAGTTCCTTTTTAACAAGCTTTTGTGCTCCAGCGGAACTTGTGAAAAAATGCACCAACTTGAGGGAGTTAGGGAACTTCGTCGAGTTTATTTTGAAGACTCCCCCGCGTAGCACTTGAGAATAATGTGGAAGTGTTGCATTTTATAAAATATAGTGCCGTGATGCAACTCGACAATGAATTTCAAATTCACAACTCAACATTCAAGATGACTTAGAAAGGGTTTTATTTAAAATAACTCGACTAACTACAAGTAACTTTGTTAAATAAATATGTTTTTTTCAACAATTCGTTTCTAACCTATTCTTAAGTGGGCCAACTTTCTAACAAAGAATGCGAAATTCACAAGTTTATAAAACTGCGCAACATTCTCTAAGGTTTCCTTAAGAAACTTGTTTTGCAAAATAATTTATTCCTTTCAATCTCGGTATGGTATTGTTATAATTTGCGAGTTTCATTCCGACTGGGTTATAAGATTTTATACATGCAGGGATAAAACCGACCGGACTAAATAATAACGTCGTGATGCTGGCAACGATGATTTATTATATCGCTTTCCTCGACCGCCCGAATGAACCACATGAAAAATGATCTCGGTTATTGCTAGCAGCAACTCTGCAGTTGACGCTTTGTTTAAGCACAAATGACTCCCACTATGAAGTTGTTATTTCGTCCGACTTATGTTTTTACCAGATTGTGAACGAAGCGGGCCTGCCTGTCGCGTCGTCTCCCTCAGCTTTCGCCACACTATGATAAATTGTCTGGGACAAAATCTCGCTGCTTTAGGTTCATTGTTGTCATCTAAGCGTACATGATTACAAATATTACTATACATTGTACAACTATACAATAGGTATTTGGCTCTCGCTTTGATTTTTTTGCTTTTTTCTTGCAAAAGTTTAAAAACAAATCTTGTCAGAAACCATCAGAAATCATCACTCTAGAAATATACATAAAAAAAATATTCCGACGGAATGCGCATCCTGATTTTTATGTTGGTTAAAAATAAAGCAAAAGATCCTACTTAGTCTAGCTGTATAATGTAAGATACTTATTGCGCAAATTGCATGATAAGCACTGCACGCCACAACATTTGTTTCTTTTTGAGGCTATCGTACCTCAAAAGGAAAAAACGAAGCCCTTATAGAATCACTTTGTTGTCCGTCTGTAAGTCTGTCTGTTTCTGTGGCTCTTTATCTCGAGAAATCGTGAAGGTATCGAGTTTAAGTTAAAACCATATTAACACAAGTCTCAGAATCAAAAGAAATCGATTTTTATATATGTATAGTCCAACTCGCACGTAACCGGTTTTGTTTTATAACCATTGGCTTCTATTCTGGCAAACTAAACAGGTAAGCATCAATGCGACGATCCACATTAAAACATTAGCACGTCAAGAAACAACTAGGTAGGACCTAAATCAACTTTTTGCGTCCTACTTAACACTGCCATTTACATAAAACTTTCAACAATGGGCCCACAGTATACATGCAGTATTTATTTAAAGTTAATCAGTGCTGGAGTCGAAAACTCTGCTTTTTTGCGGCGAGACCTTTTAATTGTCAGTTCGCTTTAAACGGAGAGTGCGAAACGGTTGTGATAAGGGTTTCTTTTCTCGTCGGTGCCGGAAATTAATTGTCACCGAACGGAAAATAGGGCGAAAGTCCAATTAATTATTAGTCACTTCATTTATTTAACCCGCCTGCGCGGAGCTTCTTTCTGATATTAATGTCTAAGTGCCAGACTAATCTTAAGTCACCCTTTAAAATAAGGGTGCCGAATTTTTTCTTTCCTTAATTTTGCAATGAATAACCCTGGTTGGACCACTTCCCGTAAAAGCTTTTGAACAAATGCCTGTGTGAATTAAATGGGACAACTGCATAAAAAATACCTTTTACTGCAATTTGAGCAACCGATGTGCTCGGGTTCGTGTATTTCAAAATGTATTATTGGGGTGTGTTGTTGTGTTTTGTTTAGTTTCATATTGATTTGTAATTTAAATTAGAACAGTTATATCCCAACTCGATAAACAATATCAATAAAATCCACCACTAGTCCCAATTACATAAAATCTTTACAAACAAAAAGGTCCTAATGCCAACTTTTGTGTCTAAACAAAAGTTTCGTCTAAAATTGGCAAAAGTTTGAATGAAGTGACTTAGGTAACTCGCGGCGTTTCTCGCCGACAGCTGCGGTGATCCCACCGCCTCCCTAATGTAACGAAATAAAAAATAATATTTATTTATACGTAGATACCCAAAGAACAACGTGTCATGAAAAAAGTTCGTTTAAAATCAATGCTGCAGAAGTTTCCAATGACTTTTGTTAAAGTTAATATTCGACTTTGGGACGGCTGCTTTTAGTGGTTTGAATAATCACCGTGACCATGCATAAATTGTTTGCAAGCATACTCAGCGATTCTCGTGAGCAAATATGAGTATTATATGAGAAAAATATCCGTATGTTTGAATTGGGCACAATCATGCACACTTGCACTTGTGTTTGTTTCTATTCCGGTTTTGGTGCAACAAGAGATAATAAAAATATGATCAAGTCCCATAAAAATCTAGATTCATATGTAATTAGCTTTTACCCGCGGCTTCGCTCTTGTTAAATACGGGGTTACACGGTTAACAGTAACCCCTTTCCTGATTTGCAGGTGCTTTCTGTAGTTTTTGCCCTTGCGCCTCATTTATTGTAACAGCAAAGCTTAGTTCTCCTTTTTCATCCCTCTTTCTCCCTCATTTTTCACTTTTAAAAATAAACGTTTGCCTATCTTCAGGGTCTTAATTATCTCTGTATCAAAATTCATTAAAATCGGTTAAGCCATTTAGGGGTGAAGACGTAACAAACAAACAAACTCACTTTCGCTTTTATAATATTAGTAGGTAAGGATTCCAGCTGTACTTGCAACTAAACGATATACTTCTTTCCCGGTTAAGGCAATTTTACTATTATTATGAAAGGGTTGTTGTGCACATGTGTCTTTATGGTGTCATACTGCAATGACTAACCCACCCACAGCGTGCTAATTGCGACAATATCACCCCTGGACGATATTAACGTCGATTATTTTGACCTTTTTGGCCTCAATTTAGGTAAGGGTCACAGGATGCTATGGGGTGCGGTTCATAGTTTCAGGTAAACTCAAGTGGGTTCATGGGCCCAAAGATCAGTTCCTCATTCTGCGTGAAAGGTCGAGCTATGAAACCGTTTGTTTTGAGAAAAACCAAAAGGATAACAAGATTGCTCTTAGAGCAGCAAAATGACAACAAATACTTATTGTTGTTGGGCTTCTTCCAACTGATATGGATGCTTTAAGTTTGTATATTTTCCATACTGGAATGCCTACATGATCATACTATAAAACCAATTCATTAAGCAAGTAATTTAGCCCAGAGTTTTGATTGGTCTCCAGAATCACTGCGTCGGATTCACGCGCACCTAACTTCACGAGCTGGTAGTAAAAGCTAAATGACAATTGCAATGCGAATGGAAGTCGACAGATAAGACGGTTTATTTGTTTCCATTTGGTTTCTAATATTTACACGAATGCACGAACTCGACCGCGACGTCGAGTCTGCGAAGTTAGCAAACAAATGACATTAGCATTGCCTTAATCGACACCGCGGGAGCTATACGGACGGGCTACAGTCAGTGTGTCGGGCACACTCCACGAGCAATTTTCTTGTTTTGACAATTCCACACAATTTGAATACTGCCATCAGTATTCAGTACCAGCGCCAGTGATTATTTAAATTTTGTACCTCAACGCAAACAGAAAGCTAATCTCTTTTGTTTGACAATTAATTTGGCAACTCATTTTGTTGCGTAATACAGAATCTTATTATAATCCTGAAATGACAAGCACCTCCTTGATTGTTGAAGAAAGAAAGGCAAACAATTTCATAAAATAAAACAGAAATGAATGGGATCCGTTTTGACTTGAAAGCGTAACATTGTTAAAAAATAAACTTTTATTTTTCGAGGCTTCTTCATCTTTTCTATATAACTGTTCAGGAAGAAACGTGTAATCGTATATGTAACAATTTATTTCAACTAGCGGAAGACACAATTCTTGATAGAACGTTATATTACAATTTCGCATTGGAGATTGTTTTAAATGAAGGCAATGAGACCACGGCAACTACGGCGCACACTGCATGCCCCACTTTATTGGAGTAAAGGAAACATTTATTACATGTTAAGAGCCCCTTTATGTCTATACCGTTGCCAAGGACCTAATAGAGTATAAATGTACGCGGAATGAGAGTACCAACCGAACTCGCGTAACCCCGGTAACGGACCTTTTAAACTGGTGCATATAGGCGTTTCGAGCTGTACTTATATGAATAAAAAATATTAATGCATGGAGAAGAAACCCTCAGTCGCAATGTTCAGAAACAGTAATATCGATGAATTTTATATTTCGTGACTTTAGTGTCTACTTCCAATACTTTGGGGAAATTCGTCCCCTTCGGAGGTACTCCTCAGTCGTTGGGGCACCATTATTGGATTCTGGCATCTGTGCATATAAACTTTGTTTACGAATGAAAAGTTAGAACTGATTTAAATCCTCCCCTGTTCCATTGTTTTTTCTGGTTCTAAAAGCCTTTTGTGTTCTTCTTTTTTTTAAATGACTTCTTGTTCTGAGTTCCTCTCTACGATCAATATTAATGCGATGTTCTATGCTAAAGGATAGTAAAGATAGTATGAAATGAATTACTGTTTATAGCCTTGGCTACCAAAATTACTGCAGTAGTAAAAGGTAATAAATATAAAACCTAATTACTTTTCAAGTTGTCAAAATTAATACTACGAACTAAACATGACGTCTACGAACCTATTAAATATTAAGAGCATCACCAATCAAAATTGAAGGGTTGACGAAATAATGTTTATGTAAATTAAAACACAAATTATTATGTATTGGCTAGTACCTTAGTAAGGAGCTTAGTGACGGCCGTCTGGGCTTTAGCACAGACTATAAATAAGGCTCCACTGTCCAAATATCCAGCCACGAACTAATTGCCACAACTTAATCCACTAAAATAAAATGGGGTAGGAGTTAAACAACTCACGTTGCTGGTACCTGCAAGTGATTTAAATTTACGGATCTTGGGTCTTTAGTTCATTGAAATCTCAGTGGTGAACTGCGATTTATTAGTTCTAATAGTTAATGAAAACCAATGTTACAATTGAGACTTTATTATGCAAATGTAGTACTAACACATAATTTTTTTTGAGTACGTACTAAGTTATTATAGGAATTATGTGAACAAAACACTCATAAATCAATGTAAACGAGAAACAAAACCAATTTGGTTACCTATGGTTATTTATTTTATCAATGTTCATGACAGGTTTTCCTATATCACCTTTCTATATCACGTTCCAAGTCATTCAGAATAGCCATACCTCAATTACAGAAACAAATAAACCATTACATTACAATGGATATCTGTATTCGTACTAAGTCGCCGGATATTTTAGATTCGCAGCAGGAAAATCGGGGCCCCCTGTGGTTCAGCAGACGCGGCCGGGGCCCCAGGCAGTGGCCGCTTCCGCCACGCCACCACGGCTATAAATACGGGGCGCGGGCTCCGCTCAGATTAATCATGGATACCACCTGCGTCTGCCCGCTACACCTGAGAGGCCAAAGCAAAAACATTATGCTAGATTAGTGACGTCACTATACTAATATCCTTGAGTTTGTGGCTTCCTGATGAAAATGTTATGTCAGTGGCGGGTTTTATGTGTGGTTTCATATAGATTATATAAAATGATAATAGACATTAATTTATAAATACGATGGAGAGGGTTTGTAAAGGTAACCATGGATTCAATAGTTCTTCTGAGCTTAATAAAGAAAAGAAACAGTTATTTTTAATAGTCCTTCAGGACTATTAAAAATAACTGTTAATCATCAATCTGTTCAAGTTTCAGCGAATTTCTGTTAAAAGTTTTTGTTACGATATAACTTGTACCATGATTCCGGATTAATGTCCGCTCACTTGACCACGAAAGGGTTGAAGTTAATAGTGCTATAGGCTGGTTTAACAAAACTGCCCATTGCTCGCTAGTCCACCCAAACTTTCGAGGTTATGCCTGTCTGACACGGGGCAAAGTTACTTGATGATTTCCCATCCAAAAAAAAGTTTGTTAAGGGTTTGCTAAGTATTTTTTTATTTTAAAAAACAACTTACCTACACATGGAAAGAATAAAAAAAAATGCCTGCTATGATTAAATTATCCCTGTCGGTATTTTGATAGTAAAAAGGACGGGTGTCTTTTTATTATCAATATCTAACTTATTTTTTCGGGTGGGAAATCATCAAATAACTTGCCCCTTGTCAGACTTTTACTAACTAAAACCCATCCACATTCCTTTGACCCTTTGTGTTCCGGGTTCGCGGTACTTCTTTTGAACAACCCGTAACCTGGGCAGGGGCACCTATCGATCTTGCACTATAATTAATACCGACATGAACAGGCTAAATCACCATAATAACTATCTGCAGATAATTTTAAGAACTAAAAATATTGAACAAATGTATTTTCTTTTCACATTCCAGGCTAAATTCCTCTTCAAACGAAAGCTTTTTCTTTAGCCCTTTTGAGAAGCAACTCGAAAGCCAATACGTACATTAAAGTTATCAAAATATGCTACATTAAATTAAATTCTAAATAGACTGATTAAAGTTGTATGTGTAACAACGAAACAGGCAGTTAGTGAATCTCCGGGGTACTCTAATGAAAACCCTCATCTTTATCGTCCCTGGAGACTGATCGCTTTGTGGTGTGTTTACGAATCATATTAGAATAACAAGGGCAAAAGTTTCCTTGTGTCTTCTTTTAGCTTAGTAAACAATTACATCTTTTAAAGAAATAGTAGCAGTGCTATTTCTTATGTATTTTTTTCTGGGACGGATTAATCGAGCTATTAGGTTAACTAGTTAGTTTTGTAACCCATGTATAATAACCCATTATAAAGTTAGGTTAACCCTTAAATGAATATATAAATTAATCATTTACATATTTCTGATTTCATGCATTTTTTTGTTTATTAAAATGAACTTCGTGCGTGAACCGCTTATTATAAGCTGCTTAACCCTTATTGAGAGGAGAAAACCTCCGCGTTTCTCACCTAACGCTAAAAAAACCCAAATTAAAGTTCCTTTACCGATAACTTTTTCGGTCCCTGTTTTTTACGTTTAAATAGTGCTGATTATCTGTACAATTTGGATAAATATTTTTTGTTTCTGTACTCCGGTTTTAGAAAGGCGTGGGTGCTATTTATTAACAAGCTTGATTTTTTACTACAAGGTTAATGCTCCTGCTATATATGAGATAAATTTATATCTCAGTCGAAACCACTAAGAGTCAGAGAGAGCCAAACAGCCTGCTATTTAGAAAAAAAGTACCGGCACCTAGAACTTGCCTCTTTTTTTATTCGTTAGGTACCTGTAGGTTCCAAGTCATAAAGAAAAATGTATTATTGTTGTGTTTTCTTTACGGCCCTTCTAATTAAAAACATTTTTCTTTGCTTTGTTCCTTTTTGTATAAAGTTCTTTTTCTCTTTAAAAGAAGGCTATTGCCCTGCAGTGGTACAATTTCAAGTTACTATTCTGTTTCAGCCTTCTAAGTGCATTTAAATATATTGTTTGAAACAACGTTGTTTTCTACGGATCCCTATTTTATGGGTGAATGAACTTGCCAGGTATTTTTTTCTTTTTTGTTAATGTAGTAGCTGATATAATTTCGTGTTTATTAAGTGCCTAATAATGACAGTTTGACATTATTAATGATCATTTAAGTAGTGTAACTAGAAACTAATTTATATTTTGTCCATCGCGTGTTAGAATGTTTTGTGAACGTGATTTGTGTGCGTAGTGACATCTATAATGACAGGGGAAATTGTCTGATGAGGCCAGGGTAACATTTGTTTACCCACATGTATTTATTTTAATAAGCCTCTATAAATATTTGTTTTATTTAGAAGTGTCAATGTTATTAACACATAAAAGTGTCCAAGCCTTTTTGTTTTCAAGAAAATGGAATTACTTTTCTAAGAAAAAAAAACAACATAAGGAAACATTATTAACTTCATCAATCGTCTTTTTCTGAAGACCACACGAAGTGTTTCAGTAAGATAAACGTTACTATGTTACTGAATCTAATAAAATGTACTGTATGGGTCGTATGTTATAAAGAGAATATAATTTTAAAACGATCGATTTAGAAGCCAGAAAATTTGTGGAGTCACGCTCACAGACCGCAAAAGAATTGAAAAGCTATGAGAACAGAGCGGAAGAGCAATACGGTACGGAGAGAAAAAACAGATACGTAACAGGTATGTTTTAGACTTTAAATTTTCATTTGAAATGTTTGAAAAAAGAAGAGCGAATGCATACACATGTATTATCTCTTCTGTTTTAAACATTTCTGAAAAACGCGTTTAAACTTCTAAAAGGCGGTTAAGTTGACGTTAAGGATTAATTATATAAGATTTTTTTCCTTAAAAAAAATAAAACAGTCGAGAGTAATTCACACGCCTGCGGTAAGTTTTTCTTTTGTAAACCGTTTATGTTTTTCGTGGCTTCAGGCAATCACTTGAAAACATTTCGGAATTATTTTGTCTTGTTTGAAATATAACTATAAGTTTTTATCTGTTAGCGTATCTACAGAATAAACTTTTAATGGAATAATAACAATGTAGATTTACACCCCTATCCCCTTTCGAGTAGTTGCTATAACTACGCAAAGTTTCACACAAAATAACATCCCAAAATCAGGAAAAGCTAAACACAAAAACCAAGTAAGAACCTATAAAGAAACCACAGGCAAACCTCATTACCTTCCGCCGTAGTTACGTAGATTGAATCACGTTAGCAAATAAGTTTACAAGAAAAACATAGGGATGCAAAAAGAAAAATCTCATAGCGGGGTATCCGGGTATCCCCTACAGATTCGTCGCTGGCAAGTTTCCGATCGAGGTGCACTTACGTTCGTATAAATAAATAGGTTGGGGCATCCCTAGCTCCTCAGTGGGGCAATTAATCACGTTGACCACCTGGTCTCGTACTCTTATATCACGGGGACAATACTGTGTGCTATGTGTGCTGCCAATTAGAGCCACCGTAGTGGGCTTTGGTTAGTGGTCAAGGTGTATTGGGTTATAATAATATTATCACTCTTTAATATTTTAGAGATGTGAAATTATTTAAACATTTATTTAAGCTTTCTCGGTTTTCTTTCACTTCACTATTTAAACTGTCACTTCCGTGATTTCCATTTGTTATGAGCACCCAATATTTTGATGATGATGCAAGCGCCATGGACGTACGGAAAATCCCGTAAGTGACAGTTTAAATAGTGGAATTATTTGTGTGTAAAAAGTAGAACTTTCGAGAAGTAAAAATATTTTTGGAAATTGTAACTAAGTAGGAAGAGACTATTTACCTGATTTTGAGTTCTAAGCTCCACTGCTAGAATGCCAATGTAGATTGAAATAGTTTTTCATGAATTAATCAGTGCTTAATAACTTTTTAATTTAAATGTAAATGCATTTTGCAAATATTCTGAAATCCATGCACTAAAGTAGTTCTTTCTGAATACCTGTAACTTTATTCCAAAAACTACAACCTATAGAAATAAGTATCTAAGGAGAACCAACAGCCCCAACTTCCCTGAACATTTTACAAGAAACAATAGGAACACGGTACTAGCTGTAGATACGAATATCAAGATTTACATTTGCTTAGAGAATAAGAAGCAGAGTCCGTACATACATAAGTTATACACGCTTTGTGTCCATCTGCATTTCTGCAGCGGCAGCGCAGACGCTCGTAAATAATCCTTTGGACCTGAAAAACGTTTCAGTGAATCCAATAAAATACGTATCCGCAGAGACTACGCCGCAGCGAGCTCGTTACCACGCCTAGACGATTTATTGAGATTTGAAGGCTGAAATATTGTAGGTGTTCCATTTTAAACTCTTTTATGAAATACAACTATTCAATCCGGCTTAGAATTCAATTCCACGCGGAAACTATACGGAAATAAAAACTGGGAGAGAGTTCTAAACAAAGTGTTTTCACCGATATTTCGTATTTCAATCAAACAATATGTCATCTACATAAAATCCTCACCAATATTCTGTTATCAAAAATTGTATTGAACATTTATTTGGCAGTATTTATAACTGTGTATTTTCTTTCCTAAAAGTGTTTCCTTTGAACGAGAAAATTCAATTATTATCAGTGCTGTCCAATTAATTTCCGGCGGCGTCGGAGCTGATAGTGTCGAGTAAATTATAAATTATCGAAGTAATAATTTTATACTGGACCCATTTACTTGTAATTATAAAACAAGCCACATTCAAAGGCTCTATTAAAATATAGTTACGTAATGCACAATGTGAAAGACATCATTAGAGGAACCCGCCTAAAACCAAAGTCACCAATAATATCAAAACTTTTAGGTCACGCGATAAAAGAAAATTGCACTTTTTTCTTTTCCAAATGACAGTGAGGACGAGTTGGTCTAATTTGACAGCTTAACGACCACCGAACCACGGTTAGCTCGAAAATGGAGCGAAAGCTTCAAGTAAATGTGTTTCTATCGGGCTCTTTTAACAAACGTTATTTTAGATCTTATTTACATTTAGTATCGAAGCGCCAGTTAGCTGCTATTTAATTGCACACGATGCCGTACAAAGCGAGAGAGCTAAAATATATTCTGCTTAATCTTCATTATAAATGTGAAATCCGTTCATGGCCTGAGGCCGCCACTCGCGTTTCATGTGACATGGGACACAATGTAGTAAAGATAAGGTGTCCCCTTCCAAGCCACTGAGTCTATTGTCGATCTCTTACGCAGCTCCGGCATGTTAAAAGGAGCGCCCCGATAGCTCGGCCGTTACAAAGCACCCATTTTTATATGAAGATATAAATTATAACATAACTAGCAGTTAATTACTCCCCTCCGCTCTCCGCAAAGCCACAAAAGCTGTAACAGTTCCCGCCAATCTGTACAAGGTTCACGTTAGAACTAACACGTGTTGAAAATGAAAATTTTCAAAGCAATAAAAATGATAAGTGAAATAAAAATTAGACGGTATAGTTCTTCTTTAGTGAAAATGGCTTCCTTTAGATAGAGAAAACGTATAATGGAATGCAATAACTCTTGACCGGGTGTGCGAAGAAATAACACTGTGTCATATTTCACAACCCTCCAACATTTTTATAAAAGCGGACCATCTGCTTTTGACCCCTCATTCTTTTTGTTTCTCGAATTACTTCTGTATAAGTAAAATATTAGATATCAGCGGATATAAGTTTTCCGGTGCACGTACCGAGCCAATTCGTATTGTACTATGTTTTTTTTGTTTATTGTTTGTATTCTAAACATCATACAAGCATGTTAGTAATGTATAATGCTTGGTTTAATTCTGTCAAAAAATATACTTGTGTTTTCATATTGTTCATTTTTAAAGAATCGAATAAGGTAAATTCGTTATAAAAAAATCTCTATTTTGATCGAGTGACCAACTTTTCTTTGTTGCTTAACGAAAGCTTTGTGCACATGTTTTCCAGATTCAACAAAGAGTTTTTTTAAAGCGAGGTACACGTACCGTTTCCACAAACCTGTTTTGAGTAAGAGATTTACTTGAATCTTGTCCGTTAGCCGACCGCCCCTGCACGAACATCCGCCACAATCTGCATGGTACGAGTACGGGGGCAGGTACGCTTGTGTTCCGTCCAGCGAGCGCTCGCTTTGTCACCATTATTGAGTTAGCGAGCCAGCGCTCGCCCGTCATTTGAGTCATTTTCATTTCAAATGTTTGAATTCAATGTCCAGTAGCATACAATTCAAGGCACGAAATAAACATTCAGTATTTTTTTCGTCTCCAATATCACCATTCGAAAAGAAATTGAACAATAACCTTTTTACTATTTAACGAAAGCACAAATGTTAGATTTTATATATTTTCAACCCTGAATAGTTTTATGACATCCAGAAAAGAAAATCTAAGGGGCGAGCGTTCCTCGTGTCCATAAAAAACTTCTGTGGAGTGAACGTGTAAGGAATACTCGTAAGCGTCACAGGAACCGGGGTGACTGCGGTCATTCCGCTAAACGAAGATCAGAATCGCAAGCTGTTAGCATAGAGATTGCGATCGAATGAATGCCGCCCCAAGTATTCCATCCCGAAATCGAGGGGCTCCGAATATTGCGGCCGCCCGATACAGCCCTTTTTGACTTTACTAACATTCCGCCGTGGTACTAAGCCGCCCTTTGATTTTCTTTATATCTTAAAATACTTTCAAATTTTACGAATTTACATACGCATTTCCCTTGACGGCAATTTATAGCCACTAAAATGTCTACATATTAGCATTTTGCGATGATAAAGTGGACGGGCATCAATCCATTGAAGCTTCACAAAAGAAATTACACAATTTTACTGGAAAAATATGACCAGTGAAATATTTGAAGTCATCGATTGTTTTGTGTACTGAGAAAAACTTTCTTTGTAATTTGATCGATAGCCTTTTGTCCATTAGGGACCTTTTAAAAGTTGTCGTTTGATTTCATTGTGGACTTCAACAATATTCACGAAGTTCTTTGTTCGAGAACTTTCGGTTTTGAAGAAAAAATAAATAGCCATTAATCATGCAAATGTTTTGTTTCGGGATTTATTTTATTTATCAAACGAAGGGTGAAACTGAAAGACGCCGAGTTTCTTGAATGTCGTAGCTTATGTATCGTGACTTGAAATTTGACTATTAATAAATTGGCTTTGGTAGAGGGTGCTCGTGTTTTCTCGTGTATTTTTTGTGGCGATCAAAATCAGATCGTAGATATTGGTGCGGGGTGGCGCGAGGCGCGATCGCGAGCGCGCTTGCAGAAGGTGCCAATATATTTCCTGACGGTTGAACGGTCAGGTAATTGTGGCTGAAACTTATCTCAAGGGGCGGACGTGAGCGGAATACCAAATGGTTTTCAGGGGGTCCACCCTTTATAGCAGAACTTTTTATGTCATAATTTTATTTTGCATAACAACGGATGGCATAAACTTCACTTCGCAGAAAATAGTTTGGCAGACACTCATTTATCATACATTCTAAACTCATAATTTTGTAAGTCAGAATCATCTCTAGGCATAAACTTCATATCCATAATATTTAAAAAGTAGAAACATCATATCGCAGAAAGTTCACAGTCAGAATTGTCTTTTGGCATAATATTTTTATATTGATGATCATTAAACGGCAGAATTGTCATATCGTAAAAAGTTTATAGTTAGGGTCATCTTTGTCATTATAAGTTGTCATTTATTTTGATTAATTATTTCTTTAAAGTAATGTCATTTATTTTAGTTATTGTTTAATTGAATTTGAGATAATGTCATTGAATTCAATAAGTAATTAGGTATCCTAATCTAAATAGTTCAGTTCCAGGTACTTAAAACAATCTCTTTTTTCTATTAACGCAAGTCGTTTCTGGCACTCGCCGGCCGCTGCCGCGGCACCGCTCGCTTCGCTCGCTCGGCTCGTGCGTAGGAGGTCACAGTTTTAACCTAACCTAACCTAGCCATTACTGCCGTCTGCATAGTATGCGAAGTGAAATTATACCAAATAATATATTATGCGAAATTTGAACTCTGCGAATCGTAATTATACTAAATGTAATTCTGCCATCTTAAAAGTATGCCATTGTTAATTCGAAGTTTTAAACATTATGCCAAACGATAACTATACCAAATAAATTTTATGCCTTTAAAATGTTCGTTTAAAGAAAATTATGCTAAGTGTGTTATGCCAAATAAATTTCGGAGCATCAAGTTTCTGCCAGATAGAGGGAACCCGTTTTCAGGTCTTGCAAATTATAAACGTTGTCCTCAATGTTTAGCTCTATCGGTATCTACATACACCAAGTGAGCGCCGACTAAATTAATCCCGCATAATTTATCTGATTCGAGACTTGCAAAAGGCCTATCTGATTTGTTTCTGTTATTTTGTTTTAAGTTCACGGTTGGAGCAACACGATGATTTTTGTTAGGATAAAGAGCAAAATATTATCATGCTTAACGTACGTGAATTGAACCATTTAAAATTAGGAAATTACATAGGCAAGAATTTAGTATTATGAAAACATTAAACAAATGCTACATTTTATCTTTTAATCAGACAATGGGTGTTACTGAACTAATAGGGAAACTGCAAGAAACACATGTTTTGTTTTGTCAGTCCCGTTAAAAAATAGTAATAAAAAGGCAACAAGTAATTCCTACTTGTTATTATTCAACTGAGAACATCAAAGCTCAAAGCGACAACATTCATAACGTAATGTTTGTAATAAAGAAAGTGTAGCAACAGTTCAAATGAAAGAAACTCCTGAGTTACTATCTAAATCATAAACACAACTTTAATAATAAAAAAAAAAACAAAAAAAGAGCTAAGTTATGCCGTCCTACAGTCAAGAATTTCTTTTACAGTAAGCTTGGCAGGTGATATTTTTATTTTCTTAACAAGTCGACGACTGGCAGTCGCGTATCAAAGGTTGAAACTGTTGCCTGAATCACACTGACGTAGACTTTGTTCGAGTTATTTACTTTAAAGCGCGCTCATTAGCTAAATGACCGTACTATATTGAAAGAGTAATCAAAAGTGGAATGGAACGAACTACGGAACGTTGCAGCTCTTCATTTGGGAGCGACTTGTAGACGAATATGTGTTTTTGCCCTAAAATGCCATTAAATTTTTTTTATTTAGGAAGTTTTAAGAACTGGAAAAAAGTGGTAAAAAGAAGGATGTTCTCAGCAGTTTGTTGTGCTTTATTCACTGTAATGAGCAGCATCATAATGACTAAATCCGGTGTATATGCTTGGTTATTTCACAGACAACCACTGGGTGTGCCAGTTGACAAGAAACTTGGATCCCGACTTCTTGACAAACGATATCACGTCAATTAATGGTTGCATCTGCTTCATTTGTATACATTACAATAATTTATCCAACAAGGTCTTAACGAAAGGATAAATTAATTTTAAGTCAATAACGTGCACTGTCTTAGCTTAGTCCTTTCTCGACAAATATGCAGCCAAATACTTTACTAGCGTTTAAAACGAGGAACGAAAGACCGTACAAACAAACAATAAGAGAAGTTTCATGGCCCAAGTTCATTAATGGACTGGCCACGGTGGCGGCGGCGTCAGCGCATGTACAACCAAACTACAGTATCAACTGATATAACAGTCGGAAAGCAGCTTTATTGCTTAAATAATGTCTTTTGATATAAAGTACTTTAAAGCTTCCCAAAGCGCAATTCAGAAGTTTTTACGATTTGTAAACTAAACTCCGTTCATATTCGGGAAACGCTACATAAAATATTAATTAAACTTTTAATGCGTGAAAATATGTTCCCTGGATTTTTAACGTAGGTAAGTAAGTAGAATAAAATTCGTGTGGAAGATTTTATCGGCGATAAACTGATTGCATGATTCTTTAATAAAGAAGGGAAATAAATTGTTGGTGAAATGGTGTTCATAGTAGGGATGTTGCAAATGCAGTTTTTTTTACATCCGGTGGTTACGGATGCGGATCTTTAAAATATTTTATAAAAAAAAAACTATTCAAGTCGAGAAACAAAACAAAAACGTTCGTCACTGTATATTCAGAAACACATTCCAAATTTAAATTTTTAGCTCAACCAAACACGTTATCACTGATTATGTGTCATTGAGCATGTGCATACGGCACGAGCCAGTTGCTCACCTAAGGTCTTCTTGTCAAAATCTGTGCATCCGCATTAACCTCCGCAATTGCGGATGCGGATACGAATATTCGTAACTTTCCTAGTTCACAGTTTTAAATATTGCATATTCGATTATCTACTATACTTACCCAAAAAAAAGATAATAGAGTATAGTGACAAAAAATCTTGCAAGCTTTTCGTAGTCCACTTCCAGAGGTATAATATTGTATTATCACAATCATGAATAAACAAATAAACCTGAAGTGGCAAGAGGTCGACCTTATTAGCTGAGAACTGACTGATGACCGTATCTCAGGTATGGTTGAACGACGATCTCCGCGGGCTCTGACCAAGATAGGCCAAGTTCAGCTGTGGACTACTGTAAGCTATTAATGAAGGTGATGGACTAGTTTACCCGCATATGACAGTACAGTACACACGAAAGTCATAAACAAACGAATAAATCCGTTAAAAACTTAATTTAAATATAACATGATCCAGATATAATTTGGTTGTAATGCAGGACGGCGCGGTGGGACGCAGTGGAAACAAAACCGATATACGGTTATTCCCTGACAGCTGAGCTCTTAGGTGATTGTGGCGGAAACTTTTATCGGATGTCGAACGTGAGCGAAATAGCGATTCCCGTGAGTTCACCTGTTTACACCGACAACATGTGCCCTCTAGAAGAGATAAGAACTTGTGACGTACAAGGAAATGTGCACACCTATTTGTTAGCCCTTTTTCAATGGACGATTAAGTGGCATTTATTTAAAAGGGGATTCTATTTTCTGGATCTTTTGTTGGCCAAAGAATTAGCGTTGACATTTAATCTTTTGCGCATGTTTTTGCATGACTGATGTGGAGAAGTACACCTAAGCGTTTTGTTGCTCATTGAGTTAGTTTAAAGATAATGATATATTTATTTTGTATTAATAACTAAATAAGTAGAATTTTTTATGATATACAGTTTTATAAAACGTAGTATCAGGTAGAATTTGAGGAATGAAATTTTGTTTGATGTTTTGTTATAGATGAAAAAAACCCTATAAATTTCTTTTTGAGAATATGTTGGAAATGTTGCTTTTAAATCGTGACTTATAATTTGCAATAATTTGATATAAAAAATGTGACTTTAGCCTTTTGTTTTTAATTCTCCTTCCAGCATCTATGTCTCTGCTGTAGCTTTTAGCTTCCCACACTCAAACATGCCAGTTTACTATCAATAACGTGTCATTTTATCCCATAAACTCTATAAGCCTTATGAACAATAAAGCTGAACAATTGAATTATTATTTCACATCAAGTGCTGTGGAGATAGCGCGGAATATAATAAACAATTGTGTTATAACAGTTGCGTATTTATTTGCATAATCCATTTTATTCTGGGACTTTTGCCAACTCACAAACATTAACTTCAAGTAACTCAATGCATAAAGCGAATAAATTAATGATTTTGCATTCATAACAGATTAAGTATTTCCGCCTATTAATAACGGTTCGAATAATACAATAATAATATGACTTATCTTAAGTTTTGTAACTTTTCGTAGAATATCTGTGGCATGTAGAGACGCGGTGGATGTTAAAGGCAGATCCAATAAAATATCGATATCATTCTTCGCATTGCATATCACGTGACATTCATTCTTGTTATACGCTTGCAATGCCTTTGTAGGCCGTATATTACACGGTGAGATCTTTTTTCTTTTTTTTTAGTCTTCTTAAAAGACAAAACAAAAACAAAATACTCATTTAATGAGTAATGACTCCTTCTATTGTTTGGTATTTATATATGTGGTATGAACATGGGTTAACCATATCGCCAGAAAAGACAAAGAAGAATTTAATTCCTTTAAAAAAAGACAACCACGCGAGTGCTTTAGCCAGGAAAATAAATGTGTTTCAGCAGTTCTATTCTTGCCTAAGGTGTTTTGCATGGATACTGGATAACATACTATGTGTTTTAGAATGCTATAGACTAGAATACAACACACCTGCAATTATTCCCACTGAAACAAAGAAGGTGTTTTATGTTGGACTTGCATTCGATTCCTTACTAGACTATTTAAAAATCGATTTTTTTTCTAGACGACACTAATCAGATTAACAAAAGAGAAATTCAAATGTAGAGGGAGTATAAATTATACAAATATAAGTTTACTTTTGCCTCTGGGCAAGTACTGGTTGGCAGTATAAATAGTATGATAAATATTTCAGCAGGTTTGGGATTCCGTTTAAAATAAGCTGACCGTTTTAGGTATAAATGTTTGACTTCTCAATATTAATGTTCTTTGATTTTGACAACTGCTTAAATATTAGCTATTTAAGCAGCATACTTTTGGGTGTCGTGGGTCTTTATTTTTCTTGCGTTATAATACACCAGAAACCATATGAGTCATTAAAGTCTTAAATATTATTATCAAGATTTTATTGTATGGGACTAAAATACATAACAGGAAAACAAAATACAACATCTACTTTGTCAAAAATCTTTCTACGAAAATATAACTTATCCACATTTTCGTATTTTATACTTATAGCTTGAAGCGAGCAAAAGAGAATAGTATTTCCCGGGATCCCGAGTATTACGGCTCGGTAAAATGTACGGCCCATGCACAGTGCAGCGCGGAGCTACTCGACTGAGACGTAGGTGAGGGCGGGTGTTCTCTTTCGATCGCGGGAGCTCAAGATATCTGTAATGGCCACTCGAGCTATCTGCTCAACCGTTATTCTCAACAAATCTTCCATATTGCGGCCAACCGGAGCTCAATCAATACTGTGCAACGCGCGTATAGTTTGTTTTCTATTTTGAATTTGTTTACCTCCCAGCTTCAGTCACGACGTGTTTTGCTATGTTGCAGTTTTGAACTGAATACCAATATTTTCGTACTTAAAGTCTTTCGTGGTTTATGAAATTTATTGCTAGTTTTGTGCAGATATTTTCATTTTCTGTTCACGATGTGATAGGATTATTAGATTTATTTTATACGAACTATAAAATGTACGTATCTTCGATGCAATTACATAAATGTCTGATAAGTCAAATCTGGAAAGTGACTAGACGTTGCTCGTGGAGCGAGACTTTACCCAGCGTCCATAAGTTTTTGTACTTTCTCATTGGAGCACTGAACAAGTGAAATTAAGATAATGTTCTAATGGGTCGCATAAAGGAAAGTTATAATATCCAGAAGCACATTCGTTGCTATAGAGGTGGCCTGCTTTGTTTCCGACTTCACAAACTTTTCCCTGTTACATTGTTCGCTTTGTCGAGAATCGCTACTACACTTTATGGATTGGTACCTATTTGTTTTGTGTTTGCACGTACCTGGACGAAAAGCATTGTTGATGAGATAAAAATATTTCCTAAGTGGGATTATTTAGATTGTAAATTGTGTTTTTATTCGTTTTCATTGGGTAGAAGGTGTTGTTTACGACGGTACCTGGATTAAGTGAAGCCGTTAGAGGAGTGACGGAGGGGGCTCGGCAGCAAAGGGGAGGCGGCGAGGTGAATAATTGCTGCAATCAGTGCCAAGCCAACTAAGCGATGATCAGACCGACATGGAGCAAACTTGCCGATTGCTTATTCTCATGTCATTTTTCGTTGCATTCTGTTTATTACTTTTTGGTTTTAAAATTATTACTAGAAATGGTGAAGTTAATTAAAATGTAACTGTTTTTTAAGTAAACGTTTATAAGTTACTAGTTGTGCCTAGCGGTTTCACTCGCTGCCCACTTAGGGCTATGAAAAATAGATGTTGGCCGATTCTCAGACCTACCCGATATGTACACAAAATTTCGTTTAAATCGGTCCAGCCGTTTCGGAGGAGTATGGGAACGAAAACTGTGACACGAGAATTTTATATATTAGATTTTTATTTAGAAAGGGAATAGGTACTAAACGAAATGTAAATAAAGTTTATTTACATTTGATGTTAGTTAACATTTCGTACTATCCAGGGACTAATTCGCGATATTGTGACGATAAACACCAAATGTTGGCATCATAACACTAATAGGAAGTAACTCTCGCTTGAATCGTGTTCTGTTTATTTAGCGGATCAGAATGCCGTGAATCGTATTTGTTGGAAAGCTACTAAATCGGCTAATTAACCGATTATGCACACATTACTCGAGTAAACACGTTCTATAACATAATTTAAAGCTAAATAAATATCCAGCATTAATCGATTCACAGAGTTTTGAAATCTGATTTAGTAAATTAATTAATATCGATGAACGAAATGATCGATGAGGTACACATGAGTATCAAAGTGGAGTTCGATTCTGTTTACCAGCAAGGGACAATGTGTGCCAAATAAATTTTGGTAAAACAAACGTGGCAAAATTAGTTACACGCTCAAAATAATCCTTTATTATTTTTAATGCGAAAGTTTTTAAATTCTGAAGTACCAACACAGTTAAGGTGTTGAACAAAGCTAATCAAAAGATAAGGTCCATACATCATGAAGTGAAGTTAGAAGCGGGTGCAAGAGTCAGGCCGTTTTTATGGTCCAAGTTGCCAGCACAATGCCTTGGAATGTGCGAAGTAAACACTTAACTGCAGGTTTACTTGTCGTAATGCAGTGCAAGTTTCGCCGCGCGCTCGACCACGGGACCACGGCACAACTACGCCCTGCAAACTTTTATGGTTGCAGTTTTAATGTGGACTAAGCTCCGGTGACTCCACCGAGGGCCCTCTCTTCTCGCTACATTTCGGACATCAAATTTCAACTTAATTTTTTTCGCTCCAACTTTGTGGAATAACAGTTTCCAGAGGAAATTGTGCTATATACGCTAATGAGAAGACCGCTATGCTCAGTTTTCCTTTGACAACTCTACAATTTGGTATAACGACTTCTGTTAAATAAAATTCATTTGACAAATAGTGATAGTGGAAGTTCACTTGTTAGTGCGGTGATAAATCTGTCCAACAAGTCATAATGTAGTCATTAATAACTAACTTCGGGTGTATAATGTTAGTTGGCGTATTCCAGCCACATAGTTTTACGTTTGTTTTTGTTACATAAAAGAGAGTAAATTCTCTCTTTTTATTTTCGGAAACTCGCTTAAATAAGAATAATATTACGATTACCGGTATTTAATAGCGCAGAAAAGAATTAAAGCGGCTCTTTAAGATGATTTTAAAGTAGCCTAAAATAAATAGCGAATGTTCACGTAACGGTCGGTGAGTCAGGAAAGTTGGAAAGTAAATGGTATTAGCATCGTCTAATCACTACCTGGGGAGCTCTCCGTCTAGCGCTGTGAACCCCGTACCGACGTTTCAGAGCCGTTCCCGTACACTTGCTTGCCCGTTCTGGGAGCCTTCTTGAATGCAAATAAGCATTAGGAACGCCTTTACAACATTGAGACGCTCTTTATTGGGCCTGTTCGAGCATATAAACCGGCGGTTCCGCAAACATTCTGCTCCACGCACCTCCCTTTAAAACACGCCCGCGACACTCACGAACTTCAGGTAAGACCTCCAATGTTCCTAATTAAAAATTTTACTTAAAAAAGAGTAATGAAGATGAACTCCACCGAAACAAAATCTTATCAGAGCTCGAGGACAAAAATCAAGAAATGCAAATTCAACGGGAAAGGCGAACTTAAGTGGAGCTGTAAATGTAATTAGATTTTCAAGTTTACAAAGACAAGAGCGCTCAGGTTGGTAGATTTACTGCTGGCTGACCCACCTCCCCGTGGAGAACGATAAATGAGACGCCGCGAGGTAGCGATACTAATTATCCTATAGGTAGACGTGTTACACCGTCCACGTTCCCTCTAAATCTTGTTAGCGGTCGGAGGTGCAATTCTGATAAATGCAATTGCTACGATAATTTACAACAAGTCCCACAACGGGTGAGTTTAATTATACCTAACGCATCACTTCTTGTATTTTAATGTTACTTACTGTACTATAAATTTTATTAAGTTTTTTATTCAGAAACAAAAGTGCTTAGGTACTGCTTGCCAGATATGATTAGTGTCTTTGTGACGTAGGTATCTACTAGAAAAAGTGTTAAGTAGAGTTAGTACTTTTTATACGTTTTGGGTACTTGGTTTCGTTATCTATTCATGTTTAGTTATTGACTCTTTTATTTATTATAATTTTGAATTTCTAATTTTTGGCGGCCTTAATACTTTGAGTAGGTTATATAGCATCATACTTCGTAGCCAAACACTTAAGATTCTTTGTAGCCGCATATTTTTGAAACTTCAGAAAAGGTTGATTTCGGTAGGTAATTTTAGAAAAACGTAATACATAAAGATTAACCGTTTAACTTAATTGAAGGACTTAAGTTGAACAATTTGAGTTTACACTCTTTGGTCCGTTTCCACTTAGTTTAGGCGACGCCTAAATAAAAGCGCTCTGTTGGATTTTCGGCTCTAGGGAAGTGTGAGTCGAAAGTTGTAATTCCAATAGCACAATGACATTTAGGCATTTAAAAGAATGAGTTAGTTGTTTAGACTTTACTAGGTAATTAAATTAAAAACTGTTAGGTCTTGCGACGCCAGTAGTTTGTCCGCCATTGTGTAATAATATAATTAAGTTTCCATTACATGACTCGGTAGTTGCGCAACAATAATACGAAACTTTCAATTCGATTTCATTTCTTTGTTCTACAGTTTCTAGTCACGATTCACTGTGCCTAGGTTATGTTTTATGGAATTATTTTGAAAAGGTTTTGGAAAATAATACTCAATATAAAAACTCAGGTACTAACATTATAAATGCGATGTAATTGGATGTTTGTTAGTCTTTCTCGACAAAACGACTGAACGGATCATGATGAAATTTGGCACAAATCTAGATTATGGTCTGGAATCCTTATCCTTACTTCCTTACTAATATTATAAAAGCGAAAGTGAGTTTGTTTGTTTGTTTATTTGTTTGTTTGTTTGTTACCTCTTCACGCTTTAATGGCTTAACCGATTTTGATGAATTTTGGTACATAGATAGTTGGGAACCAGGAGACGGACATAGGCTATTTTTATTAAAAAAAAGTGGGATGTGAGGGAGAAAGAGGGAAGAAAAGGGAAAACTAAGCGTTGCTATTACAAATCAATAAGGCGCAAGGGGAACTGTATTACCCCAAATTTAACGCGGGCGAAGCCGCGGGCGAAAGCTAGTAACACATAAAATACTTTTTTTTATATCACGTGGACTAAGCCGCAGGCGCCAGCTAGTTTGGCATATTTTAAAGAGATATGACCTGTAACCAAGTAACTATGTAAACAAATCTTAGAAGTATGATCCACTTCCTGGCTTCCCATTGAACCGAAATTATGCATAAGTGTTTAGTTTGAATGGCAATGCATGGTCAGCAAGGTAACGCTACCTCTTTTTTCATTCTTATCTTCCAATTATTAAAAAATAAAGTAAGTGTAAGATCTCTTTACTTTCATACAAGTTTTGAAATGACTGGCACAAAACAAAACACGTTAAAAACAAAACTACACACATTTATGTCAAATAAAGTTACCAGCATAATAAAAGCGTGCTCATAAAAAGCATCAATTCAAATAAATGATAAGCAACACCTCAACTACTCAACACTGTCAATGTCATTCAACCGCCAAAATATCTTCGGAGCTTTGTAGAACACAGTTGACTGATACAAATCAGTGACCGATATGAGGCGGTCGGCTGCGTAAGACCTACAATACCGGGCAAATGTGAACCTGTACCGAGTCAGGCTTGCGGGGTGGAAGGAATTACACTTGAATAATTGCCGCAATCACTCGATGGTGACTGACAAACGTACGGCCTTAAACTTCGAAGGAAGACTTCAGTTTGGAGCGAAATTTGGTGAGCGACTCGATTTTTGTTTGAGTTTTTTTTTATATTTAGTAGAAAATTCTATGTAAAATAAGTAATGGTATTTAGTTGTATACGGTTGAAAAGGCTAGTTAGATAATAAAAATCATTAAAAAAAAGAACATAACGTGGTGCTATAAATCTAAACAGAGTTTCGAACTAAGAACAACGAGTTTCATTTTTTTATCGCAAAAGCTAGAACATAATGTCAATCTTCAACAACTTCAGCGTACGACTTTTTCATTCTAGACTACGTATATATTTTTTCAGTTCTTTATGAGCAAATGTAGTAGCTATTATGTAGTTACTGTATTGATTTCAATTGATAGGTTACTAGACTACCAGTCCATCGGTTCCATGTACCACAATAACCTCATTCATTTAGTTGACTGCGTAACTTGCTCGATACAAAGCAGAAACTTTAAAGTTTCTGTGTACATTAATTAACACCCAATAAACAAACAAATGTTTCCTAGTTTTAACGTATTCAATTTATATTTCACTAAATTGTTTAGTGATCAATTTGTGGTTTATTTGTAGTTAGCTGGAAAATTGACTATTTAAAATTACGTTTCAGCGATAATTGACTCGTCAATTAACTCAATACATTAAATATTAAAACAAATATAACGCGTGTCAGGTGTGGGTTATTTTAGGATTCTATTTATCATGTACTACCGTTTATATTTTCGATAAATATTAGTAGTTTTATTTTCATACAAAAACTCCATTTTAATCTCATCATATCCTATTGTTTTTGTAGCCTTTATTGTTCGAAGTAAAGTCAACGATCAGACATCTTGCACAAGATTCTTGTGTTTTATAAAACGGACGGAAACGCCATTCCGGGCGATGTTGTCTCGTACTAGAAGAAGGCTTTATATATATTATAGATCACACTGTATAGCTAGACAATACTAAACGGTAATAAATAATGATTTGGTGCAAAGGAACGTTTCAGTAAATCTAATAAAATACGTATCCGCAGAGACTGCACCGCACTGAACTCGTTACCACATCTAGACAATTTATTAGGATTTACGAGGTTCCCACAAGTTTGGATGATCGTTCTAAAAGTTCTATAAGCGGACAAAACGTTCTAGCACTTTTCATTCACGGCGAATATGAAATAGGAAATCAATTTCTGAAATGAGCAACGGCACACATTCAATAAATGTCGTAAACGCTCACATCCTCTCCCTCTTTTAAACGTTTTCCGCTAGTTGCTTGACTTCGTGATTTAAAGTTTCATAAGCCATAAACTTCGACCCAAAACGTGATCTTTAATTTCCAGCTTTGATTTTTCTTCTTATAAAATTAGTCTCCCTTTGTGTCTGTAATAAATCGCAGAAATATTTCGGTCTTATTTTTAAAACGCAACTTACTGGTATTTTTATAAAACATTCTTCAAAACAATTTGGAGTCGAAATTGAAATAATATCGGAGACGAACACGGCGTATGCGATTTCCAATTATCGATGTGCGCTGACTGTTCGTATACGGTATTGCAACTCCGTATGACGAGAAATATTTCGCTCAGGTTTCATACGAGTTCACCTGCCGAGCTGCCGAGGAAATGTACGAGTACGTTCGTGTACTGCACGTGTCGGAGTCTAATCTTCCGTTATTTGAAACTCAAGAAATTTCACTAACGGAACGAGAAAAGTTTCTCCTTCCATTATTTATGATTCAGCTCAGAATATCAATTTGATTGAAAGAAAAGAAACTAAACTTTTGAAGTTGACGAAACTTTGTGCTGATGTATTCTAGAAGCAGTTATTTTAGTCGCCCATGAGTGATATAACAGAACAAGGTAGTTATAGCTACCTAAAAGTTTGTTGTGCAAGTTTTGCCAAGTTCCCTGAACAGAATTATGAATATTCACAAACGCCCCGGGATTCCTCACGTGCGGAAACTCTTTTAATAGCGCGTTAAGTGTTGGTGAGCGACTTAATATATAGTTGCTTTTGGATAGTAAAGAATTTTAATATAAAGAACATAATTCTTCATTTGAAGAAGAGCATCTTAGGAAAACTTTTATATAGTTTTGAGTCTCCACTCAAATAGAAGAACATTGCAACGTCATTGTAATTTTTCCTGTATCTTCTGAATGATGATAGCCAGTGTAATAGTTCTCAAGATAAATTGATACAGTAAAATGATTTGCCAAGAAAACAAATAAGTTAATAACTGGAATTATTTTTTAAACTTGATTCATACAATTTTGTAATATCGCAAACACAGGCTATTACTTTGGCAGAAGGGCTTGACGGGGCCACCACCACTGGCTCCTGAATATAAGCAGAAGAAGGAACATAGGTGGGTTTTAGTCAGTATAAATCTGACATTCCCCTCGCTCCGTCCAGAGCGGGTGAAGTTATTTGATAATTACCAATCTGAAAAAAGGCTATCACTTTCTGTACCCCTTAATACCTTCAATATTCTCGAATCTACGATACTTGATTCAAGATAGTCTGCTAACATAGTTCCGCGTTCAGCTATAAGTATTAAAAGGGTTGGCAGTATAGCAAGTTGCAGGCAGTAAGTTGGCGTCCATCGCCTTAAGAGCATCGGTTACGTTAAGTAATTCACTCGCTTCAGTTGATAGTGTAAGTTACACCAGTAAGTTATACTTGGACTGACTTACCGCACTATTTGCGTCGCTTGAGTCCTGATTTCCACAGACTTATAATGTGTTTGAGATTTTCGTCTTGTTTAAGTTACGAAAGTTACGAAAATCTTATCAAACAATAGTTTACGTTATGCATCGTATGTTTGACTTCTTTATACCGTATTCAGCTTCATTTCAGGTTTCGCTGAAAATCCACTTATTTGATAAGTAATAAGCTCATCAAATCGCATCGTGGAAAGTCACCCAGTAACTGTTGCGAGAGCCAATACACACTTGAAAACTTTTTATCGTTTTTATGAAAACTTCTCTTGCAAAACTGTGTTAAAATGACAAACAGACTCTTATTGGGAAAAAATCAAAACAAACTACTTACAATAATCAAAAGACGAGAAACATTCACACACAACAATTATGAACATTCAAATTCGGTGTTTGATCACGGAACGTGAACTTAATGAGTTGTAAAATTGCAACCCGATACCGAACGGCAAACACTGAAATCACGATGAAAATCATAGGTATAATATTTACAATCACGCTGTGCCCTGCAAACAGATAAATTGAGTACAAAATAGTCCACAGCAAAGCGGATACAGTCCTCGCATGAAACAAACAGCCGAGGTTTATGCAAATTGGGCTCCTTTGTATTTTGCTGGATTAAAATATAGTGGGAATTAGTTCCGTGTCAGATATCCGACCAGCGGCCAACTCGGCCCACTTGATTTTATTGCTCGCTACTTTATTTGAAGCGTTTCCGCCATTACTTTGAATGAAGAAGGTGCAATTAAACTGTATGGTGATGAACACTCGATGATGCCGCGCGCTTCATTGGCTGTAGCTATTAATGGTAATGCATCGCTGATGGTAAAAATATTACATTTGCCATCCAGAAAAAAATTACTTGGTTCATTCTGAATGAACGAATGGTTTACTTGGACTTAATTAAAGTGAGTTCGTCCGTAAAATGTATACCTATGCATACTTTCCAATTTCTTTCGCTGAAAGCATTGCGGCGTTCCGGTTTATAGAATTTAGGGAAATTGCAAGCACAAACTCATAGACTTTATGAGTTAGGCGAGTTGCAATGACATATGATAGAAATCATCTAGACAAGTTATGTATTTTAAGGGTGCCTCAAAAGGAAGATACGGAACCCTTATTGGATCACTTTGTTCTCCGTCTATCTGTCTGTCAAGACCAACCAAGATCTCAGGAATGCGTGGAGGTATCGAATTGACATTTGAACCATATATTTAACTCTGTAGTCCCTTTGAAAAATCAATCTTCTAAGTGTACGCAGTCAAAAGATATGGCTATTTATGTCCCAAGTTTGTACGGAACCTTCGGTGCGCGAGTCTGACTTGCTTTAGGCCGGTTTTTTATTTCCATTTGCCGCAGAATAATCAAAAAATTTCACGAGAGCGGTAACTTGATCAGAAGCTAGTTTGTTATGTACCTAATCTAAAATTCGCCGTCAAATTTTTCAGTCCACAATAACCAAACCTAACGATAACACTCCTTTGTCTACCAGCTAAGATTTACAGCCGCTACGGTAACAGGTTCAGAATAACTTTCGATCCAGCCGCCTATATCGTAAACATGAAAGCTCATATTCAACCCCGCTCTTATTTCTCAGTCTAATGATGTTGAATGATGCGACAAACCCTGCATATTACGACAAGATAGACCAACCCATCATTTAAAAAAATGGTTCTCCTTTCATACCCCCTTCGTATAAAGGTTCCCCTTCGTTATTCAAAGAGACTTTTAGTGTTGGTCGGCGGCGAGTCAACGTTATTGAAATGGTGGCAGTCTGGCTGAATTATCTCCCTTCTTCAGTTTTTTCTATACTGTATTCTTTGTGACTGGCATGGAATAGAAACGAAAATTTTAGAAATCTTAACGTATTTTTTTATATAATAAGTTAACATTTTAAATCTGAACGCTTCTGTTTGTATTGATACCTATTCGGGTTTTAGGGACTGGATGGATTTCAGTAAAATTTGGCGCATAGCTAGATTATTACCTAGGTAAGCATCCTATTTCCTACGTTACTTGTTTATTATTTCAAAAATACTCACCTGCCGGACAATTTTTGACCTCTGCACGTGTGACAGTGGCAGACAAAAGTTGCGGTTATTTATCACTCACTAGCGACCCGTCCCGGCTTTGCACGAGTGCAATGTAGATAGATAGATAGAAAATAAAATATTCTTTATAATGTACACCATACAAATAACAAGAATAACAATATACAACTTATAAATAGGGTGATCTTATGGTACAATGGGCGGTCTTATCGCTAAAAGCGATCTTTTCAAGACAACCTTTATGTAGATACTGATATAATATGTATAAACATTCCCCTTGAAAGAATCTATCTATTGCTGAAAACTGTATTTAAATTCGTCAAGAACTTTAAAATATCTATATGAACAGACAGTAAAAGCGACGATTTTATCGGTAAGTACTATGTAAAGATAATATTTCCACAAAGAAAATTATTTGAAAAATGTACATTGTTTTGTGCATATACTAAAAGTCTCTCTAGTATTTTGTCTACAGTTGCTGTATTGTTAACAGGTACTACAATATTGCTCAATCACGCCATAAATGACTAAACGGATTTGCATACATTTAGCACATAGGTAGACTGTAGGGTACTAGCACGATGCACTTTGCACTAAACTCGATACTCAACTACAGAGTAAATTCTATATACCTACTACTACTACTGAACTAATCATATACTATTTTATGTTAATATTTAAGCTAGAAATCTGCACACTTTAAACCCTTATGGCTGCATCAGCAGGCAAGGTTCATGTTCCAATTTTGTGTCGACAGCAGCGACGCTTTCTTTGCGGATAGGAAATCGTCAAATAACTTTCCTCGCTCTGGACGTAGCAGGGGAGTGTCAGACTTTTACTGGCTAAAACTCACCCATGTTCCTTCTATTGCCCTTTATGTTCCGGGGCCGCGGTATCTCTTTCGAACAACCCGCAACCCCGGAAGTACTTGCCCTTACAGCTGCCCCTTAACTTGTTGACATGGCTGAGTACGACGTTTTTGTTGTTAGATTTGTTATTTTAGTAAATTAAACAGATTTTAATTTAAAAACAACAGAGCATGTATGTTACTCTTTCATGTCAAAACGGTAGATTATAGTCTGAAATAAAAAAATAGGATACTTTTTTTTTCGAAGTCACACGGGCGAAGCCGCGATCACCAGCTAGTATTTTATAATCTTGATTGAAATTATCTTCTTATCGCCGGTCGTCAATAATCGAAAGCTTAAACCTTATTATTTACACAATTCAGTTCAGTGCTAGGTAATTATGCTACGCAGCTATCGCGACGGTTGCTGAAGGCTTATAGCACTGTCCGTTGCATTAATAAAAGCGATTGCAGCTCGAAATCCGATTAACCACGTTGGTTCAACTGACTATTTTGTTCGAATCCCATCAATTGGTACTTGATGCCGAAGTTGAATTTAAAAATAGACAAAATATTTGTCGATATTGGTGCTGTTTGTTTTTTATATTATTTTTTATCGAATTTAGTAGGTATTGTTTTTCCAGCATAACGTTGTTACTGGTATGCAATGGCAACATCAATTTCTTGCTTTTCCCTATCTCAAAATTGAAAGTTTTGACAAAACTTTTGTCTATACCGTTCACACCTTACGATTCTGTTTTCTTACGTTCAAATTTCAGCAAAGTTTACAAGGAATAAGCCATTTACGAAGTTGAAACGTCAACAAAGAGAAACTTCACGTACCGCTGAACAACATTTTACTATCCTTATTCAAGTAACATTGAGGTCATCTATCCTTAAATTATATGATTAAAGTTTTCTATGTAAAGGTTGTAATAAAAATGTATTATGCCTAGAAATTAAAACGGTTGTAATTTGAAAATATAATGAACTTGCTTTCCCCGCGGCTTTGCTCGCGTTAAATTCGGGGTAACACAGTTGCTCTTTCCTGATTTGCAGGTACCTGCTACCTACCGGTAGCTTTTGCCCTTGGGCCTTATTTATTGTAATAGCAATGCTAAGTTTTCCCTTTTCTTCCCTCTTTCTTCCTCATAGACACTTTTTTTAAAATAAGTTTGCCTATGTCCGTCTCCAGGGTCCCAATAATCTCTGTACCAAAATTCATAAAAATTGGTTTAGCCATTTAGACGTGAAGGCGTACGGTAGATCGATGAACAAACTGTAACCACAAATTCTGAACTCAACAAAACACATTAAAAAACAGGTTTCATACAAAAGCACAGTCATTCAACCAATCTTACCAAACAGGTATCGAATTACCCAACACTAACTGGGTTGTGGACGTCAGATAGGCAATCGCTCCATGTTTAATAATACAGGTATTCAGCTGCATCTGGTTAGACTAGAAGCCGACCTAAACTTAGTTGAGAAAAGGTTAAGCAGATGATGACAAAAACGCATTACTAACACGATAAAAATGTATGGAATATCTTACACCAAGTTATGACGCGAATAAAAGAGGATCATTGCACGAGGAAAGTTTTAGGTATAAATGTGACTATAACAGTGAAAGTACACCAAAGAAACGATGGAAATAAACTAGCGTACAATAATACTGGGATAAAGATGAATAGAAAAAAAGACATGCTGAGCCCACATCAAATATATTGGGATAATGAGTCGGTCTTAAACTTACTAACAAATAACACAAATAATCTCTAATGACGGATTGGTCTATCATAACACATTAATGACTAAATATATACTCTTACATAATCTAGGCTAAACTCATCAATTTCCTTTTCTTTTTACACATATATCAAGCGTCTTGTCTTAATGATTGATCTTTCTGGTTGTATCCTTATAATTAGGGTATTAACCTCGAAACTTAGTACTAAAGACGAATTATTGAAAAGAGCTGAAATTCATTACTATGAGTTGTGATGAGGTCTTTAAACACATAAAAATGTACGTACGTAATGGGTAACGGTTCCCAAAAACAACAAAGATTTTTCCAAAACTAACAACAAAAGTTCCTAATCTCAGAAAACATTGACTTACATAAATATAAAAAAACATAAATGCATTCATACATATAACAATACTTATGAATGAACAATCCATTAGTTTCTGACTGCTGGCAAGCGACAATGTCGGGCTTTTTTCGAAATATATTTGCTCAATACGAGTGTTCTCTTTACAGATACTTTTTTTTTGTGTCGTCATGATGGTTTATTATTTCATTAATTGAAGTGGTAGCGGTCGCAAGAGCTGCCGGCTTGGCTTTTGTCCTCGTAAAAATATAAGACAAAACTTGAACACCGATTGGATTAATTCTGCAAGTGAGTCCAATGTGAATTTCCATTTCAGTGGACTTATAAGCTGGTTATCGACTGAAGTATTATAGCGGGATTTGTATCATAGAACTACATGACATTTTCTGAATGTTTTCCTTTGCAAAAAACAGGTATTTGTGTAATGCTTTTTGTGAATACCTCGATCAACGTGGTCCCGATATTTTTTAAAGACAATCAAATATGATTTAAGGTCTGGAAGATAAAACTTTAAGATTTTTCTAAAAGAAAAAACGTTTAGGTGCGTAAAATATTGGAACATTTGATGTTATGGACGAAGTTGGCGGACGGAGCGAGTATCCCACAAACGATTTTCCTTATAAAGAAATTTGTTAGTGTTGTTAACATAACGGTGTTAAAATAATTTAAGGAGTCCATAAAGTTTAACAGCCGACGTTATTGACTCTTTCCGAAGTTAATGCGATCCCGGCGCTCCGATCGCTACTCGCCTCGTAATAATCTCATCGACATTGTCTATGGGTATGGCTATTCTTAATAGCTTCCGCTAAATAACCAACCCACCGAATTATAAAACGATTTATATAATTTCAAAAGTAACTTTACTTTGCCATTGTTTTAACTAGAATGAACAGTAAATATTCCGTTTAAATTAGATAAGTACTTTTCGAATCATGATACGGCTTAAGATCGTGCTAATGTAATTGTATTAAAATTATAATCTGAGTACTGGTGGTTGCAGTTAGCCCTGCAAAGGCCATCGCCTGCCGGGGTAGGAGGTTATTCGAAAGAGATATCAGTATAGAAGGAACATGGGTTAACATGGTTTTAGTCAATAAAAGTCTGACACTCCCCCCACTCCGCTCAGTGCGGGAGAAGTTATTTGATGATTTCCCATCCGTCAAAAAGTACTAGTGGTTCAAGAACTACTACCGTATAAAATCTAGTTTTTCTAACCTAACAGATGAATGTGTAACTGGGGATTTTGTTCCGCCAATTCTTCTTCGCAGCCAAAATACTAGGAAACGGTAAAGGGCGGGCGTTGTGAGAACTGTGTCTTGTAATTTTTTATTTTCAAGACCAGCTAATTATCAGTCTAATTTTAATGGCTTTATTTTTTTTTGTTTTGACTAACAAACGTTAAGTGTTAAAATAAATGCGTACAAGTACCTCGAAATGTCAAACTAATACAGGCATTAAATCTATTGATACCAAATCCCCTTACTTCCCTTCATCATCTTTCAGTTCGTGTCTCACGTTACTCGGGGCTACCGGCTAGCAACATGTTTCCTTCTTTTCTCTTATGCTATCATTATCCCCTGTCTTTCATGTCCTCTCACTAACCGTCCGTCGTTTATTTGGCCTCCTTCTCTCTCTTCCTCTACATTTTTATTTACAACAAATCCATAAAATTCGTTACGTTACGTTCTCTACAGAATATATCGTCCCAATGAAGCGGCAGTAATGTTAGTAATGAGGTCAAAACAAATAGTATCTTAGTAGTCTCAATAAATAGCGCATTTAAATCAAGGCACTGGAGAGCGGCCAAGAGAGCGGACCGAGCGACGCAGACCTCCTTCGTTATGTTTTCTGCATTTGTCCACTTTACTCGCTTTCACGAACAAACAAGCTCACTTTGTGATCGGAATGCTAACGTTTTAAATTCAATCAATTTTGGAATTCGTATCACTCCTAAGGTTTATTGGAAAATCACTAAATTGGGTTTACTCTGTATTTTTTAGTCTTTGTGAGAAGCAAATTTGTTTTTAGGAAATTACGTTTTTGCTGTTGCTTAATTTTGAGTTGAAGCTCAGTCTATATTTATAAAAGTTGAAAGGGACACCGACGCCAAAACAGTTACGTATTCAGTAGATCGCATCATTTTGAAACCCACAGATTTTTTAATCGATATAGATATAAGAAAAATCCGGACGTGTGCAACTCGGAATTCCGCACCGAGGGTTCCGTACTAGTTAGTATATAATATAGGTTACCAATGAATATACCGAACATTGCTTTAACGAAAAGGTAAACTGTATTGAATGACTAACTTTAGTTTGCCGTTGGAAAACTATTATTTCCATACATTGATATAGGTCGCGGTTAATTTACCAACTGAAATCAGCTGTTTTTACGATTCCGTACCTCAAAAGAAAAAAAACGGAACGGCCCTTTATCTCAGGAACGCAAGGTATCGAATGTGAAATAAATTTTGTGCTGTTATAAAAATCAACTCTCTAAGGCGCGTCGCCCACACGACAAACAGTCCAGGCGCAGTCGAGGCGCGGGTGCGTTAGGCGCGTCGCCCATACGACATTTGTAAAGAAAATCTCCTTGCGGCGTGCCTCTTATGTGCCTGCGTCTCAACTGCACCTCGACTGTTGTTCTCGTCAGCGACGCGCCTAATGCGCCCACGCCTCGACTGCGCCTCGACTGTTGGTCGTGTGGGCGACGCGCCTAAGTCTACGCAGTAAAAAAAAAATGGTTGTTTATATCGCAACTTTGTACGGAACCCTCGGTGCGTGAGTCTGACATGCTCTTGGCTGGTTTTTTAATACAAAAAATGTATATATAATGTTATACTCAATACTTAGGAACAGTTTTAACTTCGGTGTACTCTATACTTACATGTAAAATTAACAGTAAAGATACTTTGTTACCTTACCCTAGTTAACTAGGTAAGTACAACCAGCGAAAGACATAAGCAGGCATGTCAGATATAGTTGATGATGATGGGCAACAATGGTACTTTCACAAGTTATTTTACCTTGTGACTGGGACTGTAGCTTCATCTTTTTGTTTTTTGAAATAAATGCTTTGAGTTTAAGTTTAAGTTTGCACGGTGCAACCATACACTAATCATGAACGAATGCTTATTCGTGCATTTTTACCTCATTAAACTAATGCGATCATTCAGTACAAAACTAGCGATCATCGCGTGTACTCGCTCGCTCTTTTGTATATTAATTTAATTCTATTCCAAAAAGGTCGTGAATTTTTAAGAATAAAATTAAATATCTGATGAGCCTGGTTAGTTTTCTCCTTTACTGACTGTACATAGTTAAATTTATTTTCACAGTGTAAAGTATAAAAGAACAAGGCCAAGGCGAAATTGTAATTAAAGTGAGAGACTAATAGTTCACCTTTGGCAACTTAAATTAATTTATTCTTGTACCTGCGTTTTTTACATTTACTTTGAACTAAAAACACACTAATTTGGAAATGTAAGGAAAAGAAAGTAGGTAATTAGTTTAACTATCATGTGCTCAATTCATTTTAGACCAAAACGCCTTAGAAATATAGTTCACAAATAAAATAGGAATTCAGTATTCAACCAAATATGTTTGAAGTGAAAAGGAAAATGATGTGGTATGACAAAGTTGAACGAACAGCTTCTTTAGGTTCTTTGATAAATACTTTATGTAATTAATGTTTTTTTTACCATTACCATAAAGTAAATAACTAGTGATTTACCTTTCTTTTGATTACTAACTATAATAATTATGTTAGCGTTGTGTAATAATTATGTTTTACTTAAAAAAAAAAAACGAAGTAAAGGTCAACCAACACACACGTAGATATGGGAAAGTAAATGATTTGAAACAAGTTTCTTCAGCTCAGTCATTATTCCACTAAAGACGTATGTTAATGACATTTGCTTTTATTATAAGAATAAAAGAGCCTGTCTTATACACCATACCATAGCATAACCATACGATGAACGTATCAGGCACGGCAAGAATCAAGACACGGACGACTGTCATATGCTGCCGTAGAGATTTCGAGAAAATGTATTATAGTATTATATTTAATCCCCACTGTTTACTTTACCAAACAAAAAAACAAATCTGATTAAGACACAGGATAGGACGAAAAATCTTTTGCTGATCATCTAACCAGGAGACTTTTTTATTAGAAAATTTGATACATTGCCCTCTCAATTCCCACCGTCACTATAACGTATCAACAGCGTAACATACCCGTGCATAACGTTTTTGGTCATCCACATACATATCATCCGCGAATTTGTATCATCCGCGTGTCATATTAGTAAGGTTTCCCGTTTTCTCGGTTCCATTTTCTCAAATTACGACATCATTTAGGCACCTAAATGATAATGGCGGTGACAAGACCAGTGATAAAAACATACTTATTATAGTTAAAAAAAAAATACAAACTCGCTTTCTCTATTTTCTCAACAAACTCTATAATTTGGTACTCATAATCTGTCGTGTGTTCTGGTTACGGCAAACGGTGAAGTGGGCAGACTCCTTTAGACACAATATGCAAAGTTTTGTTTTGTCCGAGTATTCATCAACCCACTCAACAATTTATTTTTATCCAACGTATCTACAGAATTAGACATAAAAGCCTATTTATATCCTTAAATAGCTATTTGTGTTTAAAAGCCAAAAACCTTTTTAAAGGTTCATGCGGTTTATTTTTGATAACACAAAACGTCGTCTTTGGCAAAAGTGTTTTTTCTTATATTTTGAATAGCGAGAGTTGGCAGACATATTGGCGATGAGCACAGAAATGACTGCTAGTTATGGGGCTGTTGTCCTACATGGCTCGATAGCTGTTTGGATGCTGAACTATGACGCAATCCGATGGTGCCTCCCCGTCTGGCTTCGCTTTATGAAGGCCTAAGACCCGTATCTATAAGTAGGAACAAAATTAGTGTTTGGGCCATGACTGTAATAAAACCGTGGGTGGAAAAGATATTTTATAGTCTCAATCTTTGTTTGGCCCTTATTGTGGTTATTTTCTTTTGATTATTTACTTTGTCCCTTTTCTATTGAACCTCTCTTATTTGAAGATCGAGAAATACCTATGAGGTAGGTATGACGTAACAAGGTTAAATCTTTCGAAAACTTATTTTTAGATATCACTAGTAACTTTATCTATTATTAAAACATTGCTAAAGTTATCAGAATTTATAAAATAGTTTCAGCCTACATTTTGCCACTTCCTATGACACATCCCAAGCTGCTCCCATAAATCTATCTTGAAACTAGAATTACCCCGTGAAGCCCCCTCTTCTAAACTGTCATATATCAATGACTGAAAAGATTGCATTACACGTCATTGTGGGGAAGCTCGCATTTTTTCGCACTAAATCCAAACAACACAGAACACGCAGTTAGTGTCCGTGACGAGCGTGAATGAATGGCGTCGCATTTTTCTCGCTAACTCCGCGTCGCCTCCGCAATAAAACATTCATGAATTCAGAATGTTACTACTCAGTACCCATTGCGTGGATGGGGCGTTGATTCCTCCCAAATTTGCAAAGGAACAGTATCGTAGAGCGCCGATTTGTATCCAAACGCTTATTGCCATCCCTTTGTATCAACATAAGTTTCTTCGTCGTCGTATTATCTCTTCAAGATAGTATGACTCCATTATGATAATTCTGTCACAGACAAAGTAAAGTAATCCTAAATTAAATATCTGCTCTAGAAAAACAAAAATACCGCGGTCATGGCGCTCGCTAAAGATAATGAACATGAATTATTAATAACACGAGCGCTATGTCGTGCGTATCCAAACAATTCATGAATCCAAACTGCTCGCAATAAGACGAGTAAAGAATAAAGCCAATTGTAGAGCGAGCCAATAAAAGAAATAAGTTCAAAAATGGATGCATAGCTGTGTGTTTCCAACATCTATGGCAGGATTGCTCCGCCGCGCGCCGCCGGCGGAAGTGCGGCGAACTATGCGCGGCGCGGGGACGGAATGCGAACAATTTCACAAAAGCCCAGCGAGTGAGAGGTCCGCCGTGATAACCGTGAAAGCTAATAAATTTGTATGCGGGGGAGGTGACGAAATAAAAACGCTTATTATATTTATAGCGCGGTGTATTTTTTGAGAACCAGACATTATTTTACTTTTAATTTTTGACTTATTTTTCAATTTGCGTCCACTTTTTATGACTGGAACGATCGAATGCTAAAGCTAGCTTAGAAAAACCCTACATGTTAAAGGTTTCGGAGCGTTTTACGATTTCAAAGAAGATTAGTGATCTGAAACAATCGGATAAAGATATATCTTGTTTATCGCGACACAAGTTCGAGGGCCAAAAAAATCCGCTTCAAGTTGTTATCTAAGCGTTTTCAGCGCAAACATGTTTAGACGTCAGATTTATGTTTTCTGATCCATCTGCCGTGCCGTCTCGCATAATATTGCGGATGGACTTGGAAAATAATAAAGGCGGGGAGATAAGGTTTTCGTCTGTTCCAAGGGAAACGGTGGAATTGAGTTGGGACAATTTTATTTTTCATTTTCCTTAAGCCAAATATGAATGAATTATTTTTGCTTGACTGATGTTAGGTTCATGCAGTGCAATTTATTTTAAATTCAATATTCGTATCTTGCAGGTAAGTTTCCAAGATTTTTTTGTGAAGCTTTTCGTTACTATTCATTTAATTTTGACTCACTACAGGTGCGAGCTATAAAGATTATTCACATCACAGAGTTTTTAACACCAATACAAAATCAAACTAAAGTTTTAATTTAAAAAAAAAACCCTAATATAGGATTTATTTTATCGATATGACTTTTTTATTTGATTTCATTTGGAATACCCTAAAATGCGCCTGTCATTATTTCCAATCTCTGTGACAGGTTAGTCTTGCTCTCTTTACGCTCGTTTTCGATTTCCACATTTCATAAAATCCGTTTCTCATTTCCAAATAACAAAACAATAATTCATGCAGTGACGCAGTCACGGCTTATTCGAGCGTTAGATAGATTTTAACACATCAGTGTTGTGCTAACATAAAACAAAAAGTCATTTATTTTCACTACAATGCAATGTATAAAATATTGTTTACATTCGAACAAAATTGCGATGGAGATTAAAACCAAACATCGATAATAAAACAAGATGTAAGCAGAGCGAAATAATAAAAATAAGGTTTTAGCGTAGCAAGTTTCTTCGGGCAGCGGAGCGGCAAGAGGAACCAATTTCTGAGCCGATGCGGAGCGTTTTGTTGGAAATAGCTTTCCTTCAATCTGCATTTTCTTGCTGATTTACCAACTTCCATACAGAACGGAACTTTCCGTGAGATACCTATGCAAAAGTTGGGCGCAGTCGACACATTAAATTATTATTAAACTCGCCCGCTTCCATCAAAACATGTCCAACTCTGTGTCTACATATATTTATATCTTCCCAAATTAGAGCCTGCAATTTCAGTTTTGTGTTTGAATATGCTGCAGCTGCTTCGAAATAAACTTCTTCATCTTAGGTATTTGCATATTCCATGCTTCACAACCTTGTATCAGTACCAAAAAGTTTTCATGTATACGATAGACGACTTTCATCAAAAAAAGTAGTAATTCAAGTATATCTCTGTAGGTTTACAAGCTTATGTGAGTAAGTTGCTCTGCACTGAAAACAACAAATATTGATGGCTTTCCCCTTATTACTCGGAACAGATACCGTCATTAGGGGTCATGGGGTGCTGGGGTCTTAGGGCGCACTGCCTGTCCATAACTTACAGCAGTAAACCTCAGCCTTCCCCTACGGAAGCTAATAGTCTCACTATATTATTAAAATTGTCGTTAGTAAGTGAGATTTCTTCTGCGTGAATGTCTACTATTTTTCCGCAATATTGAACTTTTCCCAGAATTTATATCATATTTAAGGGGCTATATTAATAAAACCGGACGATTACTATCCCACAGCTGGGCAAAGGCCTCTACAGAGAAGACATGAGCATTGATTACCACGCTTGCTCAAGACGGGTTGGTGGTTTCAGACTCATGTTAATAACAAGTCTGGGTTTCCTCACGATATTTTCTTTCACTGATGTCTCTGATGTCCAAAATGAAGTTGTGGAAGCATTCATTAATTAAAATAGTTACATTGGTATTTGCCCGGATTTTACCCCATCACTTCGTACATGAGGGGTCAGGCCTTAACCTACCTAACCTCTAACCTCTAGGTCTTAACCTCATCACAATATGATGAAAATATTATTATGATTATTTATCCTTTGTCTCTGAATAAGTAAGGACAATATCATGGACCACAATGTGAAACTACTAAATAGGTCCAGCAATACAAATAACCAATAACCCATACATGGCAGAGAATAATAAAGAAAACGAGAAAATATAGGACGTGAAGATTAACAAAGTTCTAAATAACTAAGTTTGCTTATGGGACGTCATAATAAACGGGTAAGGACACGTCCAAGCCGCGCCGTACACTCGTAAAGTCCCCAGTTCGATTACATACACGAACGGGTCGCAGTGAATTAACTACAAACGGACCCGGACTCACGTGACCAGAATATTTACGAAAAATCCTTTGCCCACTCTCCTGTCACTACGAAAAGCTTGATGAATAAATATTTATATAGGTACCCATGTAAAAATACTCAGCATATTCTGCCTCCAGCTATAAATTGAAAAATATAAGCATAGAATTGCTCATTTAAATTGTTGTGCCGAGTTAATTATAGCCGCATAATCATTTACACTATCAAACAATTTAAAGCTTAATTGCTAAATGGCGTCGAATAAATATTTAGTGAATTTGAATTGTTGTTATATTTTAGTCATTAAAATTTTGCGGTTTTACCCGAAACGAGCTAGTAGTACTGAAAATCTTGAAGTGGCAAGTAATTGAACATCTCACTTGGTAGTTTGAAATGCACAAATTGTCTTATCTCCCGTACATTTCTGAGAAATAATTATAATCGTGCGAGTTAACACACCTAAGTTATTCAATCTAATTATTACTTAGATAGTTTTCAAGTCACCTCAATTCAAGAACTCAAGAAAGTTCCACGTGTAATTTAAACTAGTGATGAATTTTGCTATGAGTAGGTTTGACTGCATTAAAAGTATCAATTTTAATATGGAACTCATTTTGTAACCACTTCCCATGGTAAATCAGCTAATGGAATGGACGTGACACGACTCCGTCGCGAACCCACAGAAAAACCCGATAAGTATGAAAATTAAGTTTTTGCGAACGAAATTATTTTTAGCTCTAGATCAACAGGTCAATTTTAACTTTTCCTTTATAGACAGTTTTTCTAAATTATCATTAAGGAGGTAAAGCTTAGCCTTTTCAGGATTTTCACGCCCGCAGGTAATACTGGTCTTTATACAATCCTAATGCGTATCAGAAAATGATCGAACACGAATATTTTATTTTTTGCAGTACATAAATCCGTCCGTTGTTTATGATCTAAATTTTGTCCACTGGTTATTTGGAATGTGTTTCGATACTCTGTGATAATTTTAATTGCACAAATACTTTGTGATAACACTAGCAAATGGATGACAGGTTCGATTTTCAAAAAGACAGGATTCTGTTAATCCTTACTAAAATTATATTATAAAAGCGAAAGTGAGTTTGTTTGTCACTTTTTCACGCCTTAATGGCCAAACCGATTTTGATGAATTTTGGTATAGAGTTAGTTGGGACCCGATATTATATTTTTTTTCAATCACCATGCGGGTTAAAGTTAGCGTTAGCCCAAAGTAACTATACCATGCTGACGAAGTCGCGGGTAGAAGCTAGTCTTAATATAAACGTGCATTTTATTTCAAGTTGAACTAGGTTGGAACTGCTATGATTTGGTTATACTTTGCGCCGCATCGCAAATCCCCTGACAATGAATCGTGTTTTCCCTTGAAGCTGACTTGATCGTGTGATCAAAGGGCGAACCTGTAAAAATACAGCTCTTTTCCGGAATGTATTTCTTTTATCGGTAAGCCTTTAGAATATGTTTTCTAATACTTTATTTACGAGACAATGTAGTGTTTGTAACTTAAGCAGTACGACATTTCAATTTATTTTAAACGTTACTAATATAAAAGTTTTAAGAGTCGATTGAAGAACACAATCAAAAGTAATTCACGTTTTTTTCTTTTGTCTTTTTTCAGACAAGACTCAGTTCTAAAACCTGACCTAAATAGATAATATTTACAATGGCATTAGATTTTACAATACTGTTTTTTTCTATATCACATAAAATGTACTGGGGCAATCACAAGCTAAAGCCTGGATAATGGCTCCGTCACAATTACGCTACAACTGCAATACTCTGAGAAAATTCTTTAAAGAAATAATATAATTCATCGGAGCAGCTTTATAAGCACTGCTATTACGGTACTACAATGTCGCAGCCTGATAGACGTAATAAACCTACAACGCAATTGCCCAAGGATTAAGTGTTATATTCATAGTGCAGCTTAGCGCAGTCACGTGTTATGAAATGCATAAATGCAGTTCTGCCAACACATGAGTGCATGTAAGTGGTGGAAGCAACTGGCGCAATGTGCACTAACGATCAAGTAACAATGTTAAGTAACAAACGAACGAGCAATTATTTTAAACGCATCCATTGCAGTACAAAACAACGTTAAAGAGCTGACGCGGAGTGGTCGTAACAAACGTCGTTATCCTACATTTGGGGTCGATAAACTGCGGCCAGGCGACGCGACGGCGACGCGACGTGCTGGCTAACCTCTGCACATTACTTGATCAAAGCTACACTGAAAAGAATCACTAGTCTCACTCATAAATCCTCCTCTTTCCGCCTATTTATAGAAAATCGAACCACCAAGGTCATCGTCCGCCGCCTGTACAGGACCATCCGTCATTGCTTTCCGTGCAGCTTAAAGATCACTTCCAAAGTTTCGTAGGCAATTGCTGAAAAATATTAACCGTAGCGAAGTTTTGAATTAATGGTGACAAAGTAATGCAATAAACTTGGGACGTTAAAGTTGTTAAGTCACTAATTAATGTGGATGTTCGCCGATATCTTAAGGACGTACGCTACTATGTTCGTGAGAAATTACTGTTATTGTCAACATACCTTTAGCGCAGGCTTTCGGTTAGATTTGGTTTTGAAAAGCTTTATTCTTTGCCGCCTATAAAATCACCACCGTCGTAGAAATGCACGTCGCGGTCGGTATATTTTTAAGCGCAGCACCGACTGAAGTTTTTATTGTTGTTGATCTTTTAGCTAAGGCCTCCAGCGACAGAGATGCATCATAAGATATGAAAAGAGAAGCCCATACATTTTTCTTGGAAGTTTTCACCCCTCTGTTCAGTGTAGCTGCATAATAATACGAACGTATCCTACATACTATAAGTTTTACGAGGTAAGCATAGCCCGGAGCGGTCACGTACCCACCAACCGTGAAGAGGTTGAAGTTTGAAAAAATCTACTGAGAAATTATGACTTTGTTTACCCACTAGTAAAAATATTTTCCCTCGCCAATATTCTATCAGAAAATGCACTTTATTTTTTCATTGCAGTGTGCTAGAAAATAACTTGGATAATAATTATATCAGCACTATAAATCCATGCCTCGTTCAGACCGGGCGCTTATTGTTCTTTTTTTCGTAAAAACGTCACTGACAGCCGTGATGGTAAAATGCTGTCTTATGAATATATTATAATAGAAGCGGGCACTTTCCTCCGACCTCCCTACGGTAGTTTATTATAGATATATCCATCCTATTTTCAATTTATCTGCTCAATGCCTCCGTTAGTTGCTGAAAACGTAAACAGGATGAGTGTATTAAGGCAAACAACAAAAGCTCCTGATAGCTAATTGCGTTACAAACTGAAAGTATGTTGTGTGTTGTGGTCGAGCGAAATTGAAGTGAAGGTTTTAATGTAATTAAATTTTCAGCGTATTAGACAGTTTACTGATTAAATAATTGGATGAGAAAGAAAGCCTTGTTGTAGATACAGATATTATTGTAATTGATTATAATGTAAGTACACGCTTGTATTTTTATATATACCTATCGATATTTTTTTCTCATCATACAAATAATGGTTCAATGAAGCTAGTTTCATAATATTATGGTGGTCTGCCAATTACTAAGGCATTATATTGGCATACATCCATCTACATAGTATTGTTGGATTCTGCGAGCGATCCAACATAGTCCCCTGGTCGTCTCCTAAGACCATTGTTGTGGAGACCACTTAAGTCCATAAGCTTATAGCTAAGTGGTCATAGCTTGGTGATTCAATTTCAGTACAATGAATATCGGTTTCCTGACTAACCTACTTCCAGCTATTAAGCATCGTTTCAATCTGTTACTAGTTCCCGATACAACGTGTTATTGAAAATATCGACACCAGCTGCAAAAAACTAATTTGAGATCTGGATAAATGTCCAACTTTGTTTTAATTTTCTATGTGTAAGTTAGAATAAAAGGTATACTATGTACTATTCCAGACTAAAATCTATCTCTGTACCAAATCCAGATCCGTTCAGATGCTGCGGAGTGATTGACTAGCAAACATCCATCAATCCATCGTAATTTTCGCATTTATAATATTAGTAAAAACATAATATTATAGATTAAAAATGTATTATTATTTATTAGTAATAATAAGTATATTTTTCTAATATGCAGCTTTTTATGTTATTAATAAATTACTAATATCACTATTTTAAAAGAATCGCTACTTTTGAAGAACTTTGCACCATTTCTTTTTTGTTTTTTAAACAACAATTCACCTTATTTCTCACACACACAACTGGTTTCTCGTTGAATTTCTTGTGTATCGTGGCAATAGGAGAGTGGTGTAGTGATTGATTTATTAGCCGACAGAATCTCACAACTAACTAACGTAAAAACAAAGAAATAACCTGAAGTAAATAAACAAAAAAAAAATATAAAATTGTAAAGCGTATCCATGTTTTTATAACGTGGTGTAATAAAGAGGGTAATATTTTCTTATCCGTATAATATCATGCCTCTCAGGTGGAGTGAGTTGGAGCTTGTTAAACAATAATTTTAGCTTGTCAAGGCATTTTTCGTCTTATTTATTATTTAATTTGTTTTTTTTTTCTTACTATCATGAAGAATATCGAAACTGAAAAGATTAAGTAGTTAATTTATTTTCAATCAGAAACATGATTATTTTATTAACATAGCAAACTTATTACAGGTAATTAGAGACCTAATTAATGTTTTTATTTATAAAAAAAAAATACAGACACTCATCACGAAATCTCTTAAGAATTTAAAAACTTAGTAGTCTTTTTTTGCGGTTGGGCAATCGTCAAATAACTTCCCCCGCTCCCAGACTTTACTGACTAAAACCCACCAATATGCCTTCTTTTGCCCTTTATGTTTCAGGGCCGCGGTATGTCTTTCGGACAACCCGGGGATTTACATGGGGTATCGTTTGGGACGTAGGTGCACACTAAGCAGGGGTTTTGCAAAATCCAACGAAAGTTGGAACAAAAGAGACGCGCGATTGCTTGGCCTGATTGTTTATGGTAAAACTACGAGGATTGCATGAAATTCACAGTAGTATTCATTCCAACAATTTGGTCTGTACCAACATACAAGTCTCCGTCTATGTAGATGAAGCCGCGGGGCGCAGCTATAGGCTATATAACATCACGCGACAATACTTATTATCTGAGCAGTGGATGAAACGCTGGGCATAGATAAAATTATATTATACAAGTATTGAATCCGAAGAATTGTAAGGCATCAAAGATTCTTCTACATCGCAGAAGGTTGGCAGGACGCGATGAACCATACTAATTTTAATAGACAACTAATACATGATTTATACCCAATCAGAAAGCACATAGAACTAAAGGATACAAATAGAAAAAAAAATAAAAATCGCAAATTACGACGACCACAAAAATAATAAAAATTAAATAAACATTAAACATTCAAAGCATTACAAACATTTATAAATTCAACACACTCATTAACTCACGACTATTCCCACGTGGCTAGGCAGAAAGAACAATACGCCAAGTGACACGATCCTCGCATACTTCTTTTCTTTAACTTTAATGAACAATGGAGTTATCCATTGTAGAAAAGAGACCAAATTTTAAGGAGCTTTAAACCCATTTTCCCACTTTGAAATAATACTGGTGTATGAGTATGTCTTCTTTTTTTTATTTAACAGTTTTTTCTTTTTTAACGAGTACTATGAACCTAGTTATTAATTAATCTTTTATCGCTTTATTGTAAAATATCACAGTAAGACAATAATATGAACTCTGAACATTAACAATTATTAATCTACCATACCTAATAAAGCGAAAGTCAATTAAAACTGTTATTGATAATAATGAGCAACCACGTGCAATATGTTCATAGATATATCTAATTTCTAAGAGATCAAATTATTAATTAATAACTGAAACTGATCAAATAATATGTCTGTTAATATTTCTGAAGTGACTGAACTTTATCAAGAACGTTCTGTTGTTAGATAGTTTATTGACTTTTGTTTGTAGTTAAACATTGCTTGTTTTATGTCGAAAATCGTACCTTTTTACTAGGTAATGTTTGCATGCAGCAGTGTTCATAAACTATATACTGTACAGATATAAACATAACCTGTATAAACATGCCTATAATCCCCAAAGGATTAGGTAGAGGAGTACCTCATAGTAAGTAAGTATCATCAAATATCTATCATCAAATATGTTCTCTACTCTCAGACAGAAATAAACCTCCGCGGTTATAATGTATTGACAGGTTGTTAACATTCGTTCATAATTAGAAGAATTGAAAAGCCAGAAAGACCTCGTAGGGTTAATATAGTGAAAACGCTTAAAATATAGACTTAAAAATGGAATTTTATCATTTTTTATTTAAGTATTTATTTGGAAATCCTGATAATACAGTACTTAAAGTCATACCCAATAGCGAACGCCTAATTGTGCCAAGCTAGTTGATAATCTGTCTGTCAATAGAGCGTCAGTGGCAGGATTTAGAGCGAGTGAAGTAAGTATGATTGACGTTGGCTGGACAGCCTACGCGGTAGGTACACACCAACTAGTCACATATACGAGGTCCTATAAAGAGTGCTAAAAACACCCTTAACCAAGCCGAGTGGCAACTGTTCTTCTCATCATCGTATTTAATATTTCTGAGAATCTTTATTTACGGAGACATTAAAGGTTCATAAATTCAATACAAGTTTGGACCGTGAGGTCCATGAGCTTTCAGCCTTTTTAAAAATATTTCATAACGTTTAGTTGACATGTCGTTTGACTTAGAGGCTAGCTTTTACTTTGGCTAAAGACTAAGCGTTGCCATACAACGTGGCAACGCGGCCAGTCTCTTTGGGACGTTACCAACTGACAGCGTTGAGCACGAATTTTTGTCGTTATTTTTTAGTTTATGTATTAGTTAGTTTAATGTAATGATCCAAGTATTAAATAAGCCTTTGTCTGTTGTTAAAACTTAAAAAAACTATTTTTAAATGTTATTATGTTACTTTTAATACTTTTGCCGCTGCATCCATCCATGGAGCACTACCGTGACCCATGTTTTTTCTCACAAAAAAGAAACTTTTCCCAGGAATCACTTTGTCTAATACTTGGTTGACGGTATCATGGAATTCACAGTCACAGGTCAGTTTACACCGTGAGTACCATTTACACATGAACATACAAAATGTTCATAACACGTTCGTAAAAACTAGCACTTAAACAAACATTTCTCACAAAAGTACTTTTATTTCTGCACTCAATTTTAAAGTAGCCGGTATTTACCTATACGAGGTCAGCGCAGAATGGCGAACCACAGTTTTTATTCCACCATCCAACTTCTACGTCAAAGCGTGTCAATATAGGGTGTGCTCTTTTTGTTGGTATGCGACCAAAACCAGCAGTCAACTTGCGGCTCCTCTATTTGGGTCCATATGAACGCGAGCTGTACCAAACTTTAGAGTATCTGCATTCCCAGGCCAATATTCGGGGTTGATTTCCTGAAAGTAGAACTTTGTTTCTAATTAAGCAATTAGCCTATTTTTAGTTTTTGCACAAAATTTGGCTCACGTTCCACTTTTGGTAAGAAAAATGCCTGATTTTCCGTAAAATTTCTGCGCAACACTCTTTCGAGTGACTAAATGAGGCTATATATTATGTGGTTTCAGTATTGCGGAAACCTACATTCGGTAAGTTGAACCGTTTGTTTTTAAAATTAAAAAAAAAACATGTTTGTGGAGATATATTTGTCCTTTCTTGTTCTCTTGCGATACTTAAAACTGCAGTCAGACTCTGACCCTAGGGCACGCTACAATAGTGGCGGTAAGTCCCCTCTTTGAGGAGTGGCTGGAGAGGCGTCATGGCGTCCTCACCTACCGCCTGACGCAGGTCCTCACCGGACACGGAAGTTTCGGGAGGTTCCTGCACATCATCGGGCGGGAGGAAGCGCCCGGGTGTCACCATTGTGACGATCGCCCGGAGGACACGGTGGAGCACACAGTGGCGATCTGCCCGGCTTGGGCGGAGCACCGCCGTGCCCTCGTAGAGGCGATCGGCGGCGGCGATCTCTCGCGTCCGGCCCTGGTTCAGGCCATGGTCCGGAGCGAGAGGGAATGGGAAGCGGTCACCACCTTCTGCGAAGCAGTAATGTTAGCGAAGGAGGTGGCCGGGCGTTTGCGGGAGAGAACATCTGCCCAACCCAGCCGCCGCGGGAGACGCCCATGGCGCCGGGCGCCGCGAGACGACTTCCGGCCACCGTAGATGCGGGCCTGTGGGCGGTGAGCAATGGGTAGTTCACCGTCCGTCCGTCGATTGACGACAGGCCGTGTCGACGGCGCGTTCGTGTTTCACGCGCGCCTCAAAGAGAGTCAGCAAAGCAGAGGGGCTTGCCAGAGCCTCTGCCTGCCGGGGTTGCGGGTTGTTCGAAAGAGATACCGCGGCCTCGGAACGTAAAGGGCAATAGAAGAAACATGGGTGGGTTTTAGTCAGTACAAGTCTGACATGCCCCCCCGCTCCACCCAGAGCGGGGGAAGTCATTGGATGATTTCCCACCCGAAAAAAAAAAAAAAAAAAAAAAAGACTCTGACCCTGCATCCTGAAAAATGAACTACTTTATAACTTTGACTATCAGTTTTTTAGGTTTCCGAACCTCACCTCAAAAGGAAAAAACGGATCTCTCATGGGATCACTTTGTTGTCCGTCTATCTGTCTCTGTCAAGACGCTTTATCTCAGGAACGCGTGGAGGTATCGAGTTGAAATCACAACCTTATACTCAACTCTGTGGTCCCCTTGTGTTTTGAAAAAATCCTCAAACAACCCTCTAAGTCTAGGCAATCAAAAGATATCACTGTTAATCTTGCAAGGTGGTACGAAACCTTCGTTACATGAGTCTGATTAGCTCTTAAATAATTTTAAAACTCACTTATAATCTGACCTTATATTCACATATCGCATCGTATAAAATACACACTCCTGATAATTTTGCCGCCACAATAACAGAGATAACTTTATAAAAACATTACGGAATAATTTTATCTTCCATAGCAAAATATTGTATAAATTCTGTCGTTCTTGATAACCCCGATATTCTCGTAGTCTGTGACAAGCTCGGGGCACAGAACAAGGGGCCAGTTACACTTAAGAACAACATTATTGCGATGCAGTGGTCTCGTGGCTGCAGTGTCTGGAATGTCGGGAGTGTCGGGAGTGTCCCGACACTGTTCTAGAGCATGATACAGCAATAACAGTGCACATTCTGCCCTCAGACACCCGTTATAGTCATATTATACGGAATGTTAGCTGATTCAGATGTCTAGTAATACGTGATTATGTTTATATTGCATTGCTTACGATCTGAATCGTATGATTTCAGCAGATGTGCATATTGTGAGACGTAGAATATGCATGAGCAAGATACTCCACTCAACGAAGATTGCCCATTTATTTTTGTGCCCGTAATTTTTTTACAAAATTAACTGTGAAAAACAGTAAATATTGTTGTCTACTACAATTTTAGTAAAGTTAATATAATTATCCATGAAAACAAACATCACTTTATTATTTTCCATTTAACAGTTTAAATTCCTCCAATTGTCTTAACGACTACGGTTCAAAGTTTGACAACGGACATTGTTTTCTTATAACAAAATTGTAGCCGCAGATAGAACTCCAAGTTCATCTGTTACCGATTTAATTTGATGATTCACATCGGACAGAAATCCGCGCTCGGCTTGTTCTTTGGTTATTCGTCTTTTGTCTTATTTTATTATGCTGTTACTCAGTCGCGGCGATAAAGGCTAGCGAGACGGCTTGTCTGCCTGTTCCCGGTTTTCTCGCCCTTGTTTATCCGGCTGGGGGTAGTTAGCGCGGCGGAGTGGCGCCCCGCGGCAGTGCCTCCGTAGCCCGCCCAGCGATGGGACGCTCCACGGCCGCCCCACTGCTTCCTACGCGCGTACGATTCCTTCAACACAGGTGAACCGCGACACTATAAAAGAGGACAATTATCTAATGTGACTCGGACAAAATGACTCCTTTTATACATTTATATTGTGTTATATGGATAGAGCTGTTGACTGGCTGCTGCACCACCACAGGTGAGTTGATAGTGCAATTAGCATTTTTATTGAGTTCGCCGGCAACTTGTCAAAAGTTTTTGTGTAAAATACGATTTTCGATTGACGTCTATAAAAATTGTTTCTGACGAACTCTTATATAAAAGTTTGGAATGTTTTGAAGTATTGTTAGGATTTAAGTATAAAATAATGCAAATAATATTAAAACCAAAAATTAATTTTCAATAAAGCCCATTTGTGGTTTTTTGATTGCAATTTAAATTTTCATTTGAATTGTCTCCTTGAAATTTTATATTTGGTTGTTAAATAAAACCAAATTGTAAAGTTCACTTTTATGAACAATAAAAGATGTGCTTGTTAATAAAGTAAAGTATTTCCTTTTTTCTTCTCGTAGAATCATAAAGAATCTGAATATTATAAGTATTTTCCTGTTTGTGTTGTTTCTCGCCGAAATGATATTGTAGTGCACCTTTCCTTGGATAGTAACGTGTCTCGTTGAGTTTCTTTAATAATAATGTTTCTTTTATATATTTTATTATACACCAAATGTATTTTGACTACTGTCTGTAACTTAAACTTGATTAAAAACACACAAGTGATAAATATTGATAAAACTTGACCAAAACATGCAAGTGATAATGTATACGTTTGAGACCGGTCATTATGTGATATCATTAAAACTTTCATTTTTAATGTAGTCCAGTTATATGTTAATTATTAGTTGTTATAATCACTGTCGCCTTAAAACGAGACAATTCATGAAATAGTAATTGTATAGGTAAAATTGTTTTATTTATTCATTCAGGCCGCTCAGAGCATTTATTACTGGTCGACGTGTTATTAGCCTTGATACGTAATTAAAACCATTTATTATTTATTGTAACCTATATTCGGCGTCAGTACAAAAGCTAAACAAGCAACATAAACTGTTGTGCGAAAAACAAACTTCTCTACAATATGGTTATTGAAAAAGTTTCATAGAGCACCTATTAGTTGCAAATTGTGAATTTTATATGGCTTTCATTACAAAATGGAAATTTATACTGCTGAATAACATACAGTTTTCATCAACAACATATGATCGGAAATATAGTATAGAAATAGTGCAATAGGCTCCAAGAATTACATTTTTGAACGGCCCTTATCTCGACGACTTACATGGGACCCTGACATCGATTTCCAAGCAATCATAAAAATACAACTAAATCGTCCCTTTTCGAGTATCCGCGATTGCTAAGCTCCTTCAAGTAGATCTTTTCGGAGGGTCGCAAGACGTTGTTACCATAACATACGAGTAATTCGGTTAACAAGGGGGAAGATCACAAATAAAATGTACCGGGGGCAGTGACGGTGACGCATCGCCGAATATCCGTGGCCATCTTCCGGGAAACGGGAATCTATCGATGTTTTTATCGATGTAAATACGTTACTCACGTCACTAGTTATCGTACAACGTGCGATGTGCACGTTTTTCTCTACCTAATAGGAGCATTTACTCACAAACGATGTTGACTAAACACACATAGGCACGTGTGTGCACTCTCAAATAATTCGCGTGCACCGTTTAAGCCCTAAAAGCTTTTTAAAACAAATAAGCAGACTGTTGGTTTTTCCTTTGCGATAACGTGGAATAGAATTTTCACAAAAACTGGAGCAATTGTAGGAAAATTATACTCCTATCGGTTAAATTCTTTGTTTATTTTATTTGAAAACAACAGTAGGAAATATTGTACCGAGAACAAACAATATCTTCGGTTATAAATAAATTGATAGGTATGTATGAAAGAAGATACCTATTCATTGGAATCCTATAAATAATTCCTTATCGATTTATACTGTTGTTGTTTTTCCAATAATATGGACCAATATAAGTGTTCTAGGAACTATTATTTCTGATTCGAATTAAATAAACATTAAAATAGAACTGTCAACCTACTGCTTCATACTTTTTAGAAAAAAAAACACAATATTTGGATTGAAATCAACAAAATTACTACTTTCTTTAAACTGAACTTTTTATTAAGTATTTTTAAAAACATAAATAAGTATTGAAATTAAAAAAATAAGCATTGGTAAGTACTTAGATATTTTTAAATCGCAGGTTTCTTCGGAAAATAAAAATCCCTAAATGTTTTTTTTTTCACTCAGTTACTTCAAAATCTATGTTTGTTATAATAATTTACGTTGGAATATTAACCTCAAAAGCGTTTAAACTCTTCTGCTTGACACTTCTTTCTAAAAAAAAAATACGTTACAAGGATTGAAAACGAAGTGAATACAACTGCGGAACGTAATAATAATTGTTATTCCGCAGAACATTCCTTTTATTGAATTGACGCGATTCAAAGTGACGACTCCGGAGGTTGGAAATTTTAAACATAAAAAAGGCGGTCAAACGCGAAAGGTCTACTCAGAATTACGTGCAAGAAATACGTAAAAACAACCCTAAAAAAAACAAATATAAACTTTTTCAAAACACGGAGACAGTAATACTAACTTAATTCTTATCAACTTGTGAAACCTCTGCTTAAAAAAACTAAAGCATGTAACTTTTGATTTAAGAATAGCTTTCGAGTTTAAAGTCATGTCTTCTAAAAATAGGTCATCTGACATCGCATTATTTTTATTAAATAAAATTACAGAAACTCAAATTGCTCGTTTTCTAGCGTAACGTAATACAAGAAACTTTTTCTAAATTGGTTTAAGCTTGTGAAACTTTTTTCATAAATCAGTTCTCTGTAATAGCCCAGCGTATCTTTAAATTATCTTCGTTTTTTTTTTTACTTTTAGTACCTACTTCTTACAATTGTTTATAAGATTTATTGTTTCTAATTAATCCAATAACAGCTGTAGATAGGGACAAGTGGAAAGGTGGAAGGTAGGTCTTTTTTGCGAATGGGAAATCATCAAATAACTTCCCCACCTCTGGGCGGAGCGGGTGGGAGTGCCAGACTTGTACTGACTAAAACCCACCCATGTTCCTTCTATTGCTCTTTATGTTCCGGGGCAGCGGTATCTCTTTGAAACAACCCGCAACCCCAGTAGGAGGAAGGTAGGCCTTTGTCCTGCATTTGGACAAAAAAGGCGGTCAGTAAAAGTCAAATTAAAAAAACATAATGATTCTCTTCTCTAATAATTTTTAATACTCATATTTTATATTAAAAAAACATAGACATTTAGAAATCATTATAAAATAAGTTTCCGCCGGTATCGGGAGCATGGTTCAAGGTACCGGTGGGTAGGGCTAACCTTTATTAATGGCAAATTTTACTACTCTACTGGAATACTTTACTATACATGACGAACAGTCAGCAAAAGAAGTTTCTTAGAAAGAAACAACTATATTTATCGAGCCTGGTTACTAATCTCTTTTGCTGACTGTATATAGCAGACGATTCAAGACAACCTATGAAAAAAGTACCCGACATCTACCTGTGAATTTATATTATAATCGTGAGAGCGTTAAGTAAGTAAACGTTGAAACTAAAGCAATAATGTCATGTTTTTAACTTATAAAAGCGCTAGGGATGTGTTAACGTAGCCTAGTTTATTCTTCAAACAAAAAAGCTAACATTTAAGCGCGAGTCTTTTGATTTAAAAAGGATTAGGTTTATGTACATTTTCCCTCGCTCATCAACGGTTGTCTCGTTGCTTTTGTGCTTAAGCGAACAGGCTTTAGTAACTCTTCGAAAGTTGTTTTTTAGTGGTCGGAAATCAAATAACTTCCCCCACTCTGGGCGGAGCGGGGGGGAGTGTCAGGCTTTTACTGACTAAAACCCACCCTTGCTCCCTCCACCACCCCCTACGCTTCGGAGCCGCGGTATCTCATTCGAATAACCTGCAAAACTCTACGAGAGTAACTTAACATATTTCCTAGCAGACCTAGCTAGACATTTTTTTCTGATGGGAAATCATCAAATATCTCCTCTCACTTTAGGCGAAGCGAAACGGAGTGACTTGCAATAACTAAAACTCATCCCTGTTCCTTCTTGTCTTTTGTGTTCCGGCCGCCTATTTCGAACCAACCCGTAGGGACATAGCTAGGCCTAACAGCTGCTTCTTCTTGATCCATCCCATACATAATCTCTGGGTTGCGCAGTGATAAAGGGTGTACATAACAACCTAGATACAACAAAAGACACAATAATAGCTGAGAAAAAGTCTAAGATTTGAAACTATAGAAGTTTGATAGACCCATAAACAATTAGACAATACACATACATTTATTACGGTCACCCACTACTGGCTGGTGTGTGTTTCAAGGTTGCACCAAATGGGGCTCCAGCTACCCTACCATGACGTCTATGGCAGAACTTATTCCACTGAGGGAAAGAGACAGAGCTATACAGGGTGTCTAGCACCATCTCTTTCCCTCAGTGGAATAAGTTATGCTTTAAGAAGTCATGGTAGGACTACAGCTCAGTATAATATGCGAAACTGATGCCAAGCCACCTGACGCTGGTATTCTGTTGAATCCCGGTAGTGACACAAGCATATAGAGAAAACTCTCGCCTGGAGTCTAGAATCGATATAGATAAGGATAGGATACACACGTGCGAGTGAATAAATAGTCATTATACACAGGAACAATCTAATTTAATTATTTCCCAATGCTCTTCCCCAAGGAATAAAAGATAGAAGCAGCTTATATATATTCAGAGTAGGTACTAAACGTTTATTCCTAATGAACGCGTAGGTACACACTGCGAAACATCAAACTATACATTTCCAGTATAACATGGCCTCGTTTTGTATAGATTCCCGTACAGTGAGATATCCGCATATATTGGTTTTTAACCGACTTTAAAAAAGGGAGGAGGTTTTAGGTTTGACAGTATAGATAAATAGTAGCTGAGCACGGCAGCCAATTGCGTTGCAATACACCGTTTGCTTCATTACCATCTTGTAGATTTCTACCCACTTACATACCTACCCTACCTACCTACCTGAATAAGATGCTCTGTCTTAAGATCCTTGTCATAATACACAGCATATAAGAATTAGCGAAATTGGTCCACGATCACGCGTAATGCCGTGACCAAGGAAAATAGGGATTCATTTTTATATATATAAAAAATCAATGATATTGTACGTTAATCAACGTTAATCAAATCATTTATTTCAATTAGACCATTACAGGCACTTTTGAATGTCAAGAAACAAAATGAATCTACAGTCCCGGTCACAAGGCATAATAACTTGTGAAAGTACTGTAGTTGCTCATTCCAAAGCGTTGATCTCTATGGAGAAGAATGGGCAAGAAACTCCATGGACACTCTTTTAAATTATAATATTTTTACAAAATCGTATTTACATTTAGATTTTAAATTGAATTTTGCTTTTTATTTACTCTGGACGCTCTTACTGTGCACGTCTTTCTACATCGTTCTCACATATTTGTATAATCTCAACACGATTAAAAATGACCGTGGTAGTTAAAAAATGACCAGTCCCAACTGACAGCGCCCGTTCACAAACAAGACGATTTGATTTCAAAATAATTGTTACTACCCAAATCAAAGGAATAAATAAACTAACACATTATTCGATACGATACCCCAAATCAGAGATCAGAGTCGCTCTCAAATAAATTAGGCTTAATGTACATATGCTGTTAGTTCAAATATGAAAGGGGCGACTTCTGAATTCAATCCACTTATGGATAAGTTGGCAATTGGACTGGAAGCGGCGTGTTTACCCTCCCAATGACCCCGTGTCAACGAGGCTTGAGAAGTTGCGACCATCCCCACACTTGGATCTACGAAACTATATCCGTACATTGGCCGTGTTTAATTTATATTAAGGCCGGATTGTTACGATGAAGTTCGCCACAGTTTTGGCACGAATTATTTGGTTACGGTGAAATTAAATGGTGCGGTTATAACCATTCATTTAACGTGAATAGTAAATATCAAAGTCACTATCTCTTCACTTCAATCGTTAGGACTATAAATATTGTTTAAAAAACAACTCGAAAACACATCAATCAGCTTCGGTGATCTAAAAATAACTATCTCAACCGGAACTCGGCTTACACTTACCAGGAACGCATTTAAACCCCCATAAAACATAACGCCTAAAAATGATGTGTAACACATGTGAAGCGCAACACTATAACATTATCGATAGCGCCGCATCCACTGAGCTCACTCGATAGTCTCAATTATTCATCCCCCGTCGATAATGGAACAATCCTGTCGGCGCTACGGAGTGGGCCTGTCAACGCTAGACGTAATGCCATATATACCACACTATTCACAAAAACCTATCCGGTTTAATGGGCCATGGTATTACGCAGGAATAATTATGGCAACACTTAATATAAATCTATTTTTGATCTTTCGAAATTCGAATGTTTGTGGGTGGATACGGAATGGGCATTGTGTTTTTTTTTTCCTTTTTGTGAAAAGAAATGGCTGTCATATTTTTACTGGATAGTGTTTTTGTGGATAGTTTTGTGTATAAATTGTCGATCTGCGACAAAAACGGACCATAACGGTTTTAACAAGTTCAAACTTTGCACTGTGGACACGCTTCGCTTACGACAAAGAGGAATACTATTCTATAAAATTTAATTGACACTCGACCCGAACATAAAGCTGACAAATACACAAATACTAAAATATTTATGTAAAAGCAAGGGCGGGTCACTAATGCCTAGATATTTTAAAACTGTCGTTTTTGAGTTCCGCACCTCAAAAAAGAAAACAGAACTCTTATGGGATAACTTTGTTGTCCGTCTGTTCGCGCGTTTTCGAGTCTTGGAGGTATCGAGTTGAAATTAATGCCAAATACTGACATCTCCGGTCCGTTAGAGCTGTGAAAAATCAACCGCCTGAGTTTACGTAGTCAAAAGATATTTATGTAGATTATACGGAACCCTCGGTGCGCGAGCCCGACGTACAGATGCCAGCAGGTCAAGCTACCTGAAACTGTAAATTTTTCCCAATGAACCTTGAACCTAATAGTTTAGAAATAAAGTCGAAAATCTGTCAAAGAAATCTGACAGATTGTAGTAGCTTGATGTGCAGGCGTCTGTACTTAGGATTGTTTTGTGTCTGTGACTTTTTAACAACACAATTGCAATTTTCAAAACCATTTAGTAACCACTGAATTTAACTTAGATTTAACACAAAAATCTAGATGTTTTGACTTGTCACTATTACAAGCTTGCGAAACAGCCTAGTCTATATATTAAAAAAAATGAAAAAAACTGTTTATTTGGTCTCATAAATTTACATAGCAAATGTGAATGAAACAGTCCCGGTAAGTGGTTATTAACACTTGTGTCAGTCTTGTATATATATAAATACTAGCTGTGCCCAGCGGTTTCACCCACTGCTCACTTAGGGTTGTGTAAAATAGATGTTGGCCAATTCTCAGACCTACCCGATATGTACACAAAATTTCGTTTAAACCGGTCCAGCCGTTTCGGAGGAGTATGGGAACGAAAACCGTGACACGAGAATTTTATATATTAGATATTGTGTAAAAAACAAAAAGTTTATTTTTCTCTTTCACACCTATTACTACTGTTCGTCTTTCCATCACCCAAAGGTTGAATGGTAGAAAACACCAATGGAAGTGAACTCTGACTCTGAAATTTGTGCCTGAAGTGTTAAATTATTTATATAATAATAACAAAAAGACGAGTTTTATTTCAGGTCAGAAACCCATAATCAACATTTAAACCATCCGTTCAAGGTATCCTTTTAAGCTTTCTATTGTAATGAGAAATAAATAAAGTTTTGGCACAGAAACGGAACAAAGTAAGTGATTATATTAGTGAGGGTAACTACAGTGGTCTATTTATCATCGCGCCACAATTAGGGCTCTATATCTAATGATGGCACTAACCATTAGTTAGTCAGCTTATTTCTTTAAGCTATTTAATTTGGATGGATGTAATTCGTGTTTTCGTTGTAATAAAACAGTATCATCCAGTATTATTGAGTTGTTAAACAAACCATAGTAAAATTATCATAAAATTCAATTTTAGTTACCTTTATACTAGCTTTTTAAACAGATTCATCGTATGGATATTATTCTTCATTTATTTTCATACTTCTTTGTAAAATTCTAGTAGAAGTTTCCCTTATAATGTTTTTCTATGACAACGAACGTAAAATCCCTAAAATTGACTACTTTAATGCCTCATTTTCTTCATAACGTATCGATAGCAAATCTAAATTAACCCAAAATTTTACCTAAATTAAAATTTAATTAAATTTAAAAACATATATTTAACCGAAAGTAGTGACAAATTTACTACTTTTGGTATCGTTTACTCTTGTATAGCATACAAGCTAGAAATTCACTAAATTATATTAGGTCAAAACGTATCTCTACGGGTTTATTGGTGTTCATAATTATTTAAAAGAACCTACAATACGCTAAATGAAAATTCCTAAATGTCTAATTTTAGAATGTCAAATGTAATAATCGATTCAAAATTAAATAGTTCAGATTGGAGTATAGACATTGTAACAAAATGTTTTATTTAAGTGAAAATATCGAATGATGTGTTTGCGAATACATCATTATTCAAAGTAATTGGCTTATTATTAATGAATCGTTATGTAGTATTTAATCATTTTAATTGTACATTGGTCGTATCTCGTGACTAGACATATGGCGATGTTGTTTTTTTTTTATGATAATAAATGTCATAATAAAAAGAAGAACTAACTAGGACTATGACCGACTACTTTAGCTAAACATTGTTCCTGTCACTGTCATACATCTGTCAAACTAGACGTGACAGATAGAGATGGCAATAACAAAGCCAAAGCACGTGTTTTCGTTTAAAGATCTCGACCGTTCATGGTCACTTGTGAACAAGTGTTGATATACATAGCGTGGGATAATTGCCGATTTAAACGATAAGGTCAGAGGCCAACTGCAAAAAAAAGCTGATTATGCTTTTGTAACTTCAGAAAACTGCTTATTATCTCGTCGGAACTTAAATGACACCTAACATATAAAAATGTTTTATTTTTGGGTTCGCTAATCATCAAATAACTTTCCCCGCTCTGGCCGGAACGGTGGGGAGTGTCAGTTTTGTACTCACTAAAACCCACCCATTTTCCTTCTATTGCCCTTTCATTTTCCTTCTATTGCCCTTTACGTTTTACGTTCCGGGGCCGCGGTATCTCTTTCGAACAACCCGCAACCCCGGCAGGCGGTGGCTCTGGCAGGCCCCTTTGCTTTGCTGAAATCTCTTTGAAGCGCGCGTGGAACACTAATGCGCTGTATCCTATAATAAGGGTTGGTAGTCTAGCGAAAGTATGACAGCTAGTCTTACCAAGGGGTATCATAATATACAGTACTAGGTTGTCGAGGGCAGATAAGCAGTCGCTTTGTTTGAAATACTGCTATTCAGCTGAATTCAGTTAGACTGGATAATACTGGGCAGATGATGATACGTAACGATAACACATACCCAACATAAAATAATTTAATTAAGCTTTCCTCTTCATAAAATCAGTGCAGCATTAACTGGTTTCCATTTTCCGTCCAGTTCTTGTAAAAACAGAGTAGGTAATCGTAGGACGCAATAACCGCCTGGTAACTGATTTAACTGCTACGTGTAACACAATTATGTACCTTACGTATGTACAATTAAAAACTTTTATCCAGTCCTACTTTTCACTTAATTACTTCACAAAATTACAACAGTTTTAATAACAATAAACTACCGATATACTTAGACCACAATCGGTCGGTAATTTGTTAAAGTTCTTGTGTCGGGACAAAAATGGGGTCGCAACTTCGAAGGATAAATGTTAGAACCTTTTTTATATAATTTACGACTTGTCTAGAAGCTTTATCAAAGTCTTTTTGGTGTAGTCTAGGAGGTTGAATACACGGTTCGTGAGTGAAGTCCCAGCTTAATGTACCGCGTCGACTGAAACATTTTATTTCTTTAAACTGCAGGATGTTAAAATCTACGAACGTACTTTATAAGGCATGACGATAGCGTACCTTCTTCATAGCGTGTTCTTGGTCTAATAACTATTAAAGTCCGTGGTTTGACAACATAAAATTATACCTGTGTCAGCATGGGTACACAGAATTGATGTTAAAGTAATTCCTTTTGTAAACAAAAGCCCGCTTTTCCAAACAGTCCAGAGTTATTTATAAAATGTACGACATACATTGATTTTGTACATATCGAATGAAAATTGGAATGTACACAAACAAATGTAATTTATTCAAGCCTGTTCACCAAACTCATTTGTTTTTGCTAACTATGTCCTATGCCCTTGAGATTAAAGTTGCAAACAGAATATTACAACAATGTTCTAATTACAGGTCGGGAATTACCCACCGGGCAAAATGTAGTGTCTGTAGCACCTATAGAAGTTCCCGATGGTAAGTGTTTTATTTGTAAATATGAAATAGAGAATATTCTCGATAAAACATAATTAACTTTGAACTTTCAAAAGCTTTCATTTGCTGAGTAAAAACTGCAGCCTTTGTGTAGATACATAGAAAAACGTTTTTGTCAAAGATATCATAACTATTTAATAATTGGTTAGTTTTTCCAGTAAAGAGGCGGAAATAATAGAAACACGCAACTCTTTATTTATAGGGACTGTTACACATTTATTTAATTAAATTTTATCAATAATTTACACAAAAATATAAAAAAACCGACCAACTGCAAGTCGGACTCGCTCACGCAGGGTTCTGTATCTATAAAAACGTAAAAAAACATGTTTGTCATGGGGCCCTAAAATATTAATTTTATTCTATTTTTTAGTAAATGTTGTTATATCGGCATCAGAAATACATCATCTATGAAAATTCCAAACTGTCTAACCATATTTTAGGTTCATGAGATACAACCTGGTGACAGAAGGACAGACAGATATACAGAGCGGAGTCTTAATAATAGTGTCCCGTTTTACCCTTTGGGTACAAAACCCTAAAAAAACTTTTTTTAACTTCAATACAAATCTGTATACCTAGATTAAAGTTGAAGATATTGACAGCATTCTGCCATCACGACTGTGCTCGTTTTAAAATAAATGCACGAACTACTTCGCTTTTTCTTATTTCTCCAAGACTGAATAGAACGAAAAGTGGTTCATAATATTCTGTACATCAACATCGCTCTAAGCTAAGGCCGCGGGCTCACTAGCCGAGCAATGGCTGACGCTATGACGCACAATGTGACTAAATAAACCTCTTTAAACAATGCCATTCCTAATTCCAAGTAAAAAAAACTATGATGACTGTAACTCTGTTGTTGTGAAAACAAAATTGTTTTCTTCTGCTCAGGATCAGTTGTTTTTTGATGAGTCAAACGATTTTATTAAGTATCTTTGTCACAGATACATTTATAATTTAATTTTTTTTCTTTCTTCAGCGTTGAAAAGAGTATGGAGAATGTCCATGTTATCTACGATTTTGAAGTAGGCAACTACAGTCCACTCACAGTTGTGTGTCTGTCAGTGGACTGTCTGTCAGTGACGACAGACTTTTTTGACGGCGCGTTCGTGTTCCGCGCGCGCCTCAAAAAGATGGCAGAGGGGCTTGCAAGGGCCAACGCCTGCCGGGGTTACGGGTTGTTCGAAAGAGATACTGCAGCTTCGGAACATAAAGAGTAATAGAAGGAACATGGTTGGGTTTTAGTCAGTACAAGTCTGACACTCTCCCCCGCTCCGCCCAGACCAGAAGCGAAAGAAATACAAACCTAAAGGGTTTATTTCAAATAAACAGTAATAGTTGCGGATGGGAAATCATCACACACAAAATCCGCAAAAACAGGAAACTTATATTAAGACTACGCAAAAGTAGCTATTACTCGTTTATTTCAAATAAATCCTTTGGGTTTGAATTACTCTCGCTTTACCTTGATGTCCAGTGTAGAACCAGCTTAAAAACCAAGTTTTCATCACAACTTTAGTAAATTAATGCTCGTTATCTTAATCCATTTGCGGAGAAAATTAGTTGAAAGAAAATTTAAAATATTTTTCATCCAATTTTGAAACGAAAACCTTGTGTACTTAGGTGGGTAATACGAGAACATTTAAGTACCTTCTTATCTTCAAGCTGGTTGGTTGATAGGGGTGAGCGGTACGCCAAGCAATATGCTAGTAAAATGCGCAAATAAAATCAAATGTTTGTTCACTGGGTTGGAAGACCCTGACCCCACATTGCAAGTTGCTCGATAACCTTTCACCTTGGCAATACCTATCTTTCAAAATGCACGCGGCTGATAATACTCAATGATTTTGTGACTAGCCGGCGCCCGCGGCTTCGTCTGCGTAATATAAAAAAAGTCCTATGTGTTATTCCAGATTATAATCTATCTCTGTCTGTCCAAATTAAACCAAGATCCGTTTGGCCGTTTTGAAGTGGAAGAGTAACAAACATCCATACATCCATAGGTACTCACAAATATTCGCATTTATAATACTAGCTTTTGCCCGCGGCTTCACTCGCGTTAAATTCGGGGTAACACAGTTCCCCTTGCGCCTTATTGATTTCTAATAGCAACGCTAAGTTTTCCCTTTTCTTCCCTATAAAAATATTAACCTATGTCCGTCTCCTAGTTCCCAACTATCTCTGTACCAAAATTCATCAAAATCGGTTTAGCCATTAAAGCGTGAAGAGGTAACAAACAAACTCACTTTCGCTTTTATAATATTATAAGTAAGGATTAGTAGGAAATAGGATCATCACCGAAAACTTAAATTATATAGTAAACATGAATCCCACTTCAAATGTTGTAAATAAAATCGAATCTAAACTTTTGAGCACCATTTTAATAGTAAGAAACGGTCGTTATATATAGGACGTTAAATAAACAAAGATATTTTTAAAATTTACATTATTATGTGGGCTTGTTAACTTTTTTAGGGACAAGCTTTTGTTCGCAGCTTCGCACCTAAAATTCACAGTAATTAACGCAGACGTTTCAAATGACATTTGGGAATAATGTAGTGCGTCAGTGAGAGAATACCCAATACATAAAAAACTTACAAACAAATTTTACTTCTATAATATTAGTAGAGACAAAATATATTCACAATTTAAATAAAATATATCATATTATTTTATTTGTTATCAAGTTACTGAGACATTATTGTTAGTCATCATTACGCATATGTTGGAAAACAATAATATACACAAGAGTTATGTTGGTATGGTAGAGTTGATAAAAATGAAGGGATAATACCGAGAGCTGGTCCCCAGGCGTGAACAACATAGGGGATTAGGAATGTAAGCCTGTTTGCTCATGTTCAAGCGATCGGTGCCTAACGCGCCATGAGGAAACCTATATCGGGAAGCTAGGTTCATACCTATAACCAAGTTTGACGTTTGACGCTACGTTTCATATTACAGTTTACACTACAATGTGGCCTGTATATTGATAGGATATTCTGAAACTAGATCCATACATATTCTGTCTTCTGCACACACTAGCATGCCTGATTGATTGACTGGCTGGTACACAGGGACTAAACCACTATAAGACATGTTCCTTAGGGGTGTATGTTGTGGGTTTAAGAAGAAAGGAAGTCTACCCGTGACGGGTCAAATAGGGGCAGTTTGTAAGCAGTCAAGTCTTGTGCGAAAGCTACTTTATACTGCGCGTTGTTGCTTTTGCAATTTTCCTAAGAAAAGATGTGCTGCTTTTCCTCTTAGCTCGTTTCATTACGATTTTTGTGTCAATGTCCTGAACGTTTTTATTAAATCACTAGCTGCACCCCGCAGTTTCACTCGCGTGGTGATAAAATATACAGTAAGTATATCTTTGTGAATTGTAGCCTATGTGTTATTCTGATGTATAAGCTGCATTAATTATTGTAAAGTTTTATTAAAATCCTTTTAGTAGTTTTTGCGTATAAAGGTAACAAACATCTATTCAGCCAAACAAACTTACACGTTTGTAATATTATAATAGGAAGTAGGATTCTCCAAATAACCAAATGTCTTTTTCGTTTATATAATAAATATAAGAACAAATAGGTACTTTAGTTCTGTCAATAAAATAAAACCGTTTCATTAGAGTCATCGAATGAATATCGTTAACGGAATTAAAGTGTACATACTCGTATACCCGTATCAACCTCAGATTTAACATGACCTATTAAATTGAAATAACTTAACCCAACAGCAAACTAATTAATAAAAAATAACAGCACTAACGGAGGCCCGTGAAAAAAAAATGTAGCCGTTTTATTTACTTTAAAAGACATAAAATTCTTTAAATACATGACATGTATTCTAGCAAATAACATACTTTATCTAAATCTCGTGGACCCTTTTGACCGCTAACTTTTTAGAGGTCGACGCTTTAGATTGATGTTTTTTTAGCATTGTGTTTCTTATACATTATTTTGTCGGTGAAAGAGCGATATAGCGACAAACCGCTATTTGTCGTTGGTGGCCCGGGTATAAATCACGCAACCCTACAGCTAGGGTCGCCATGTATTCCACCTATATGTAGTCCGGTATTTATGCCACTTATCTTGGCAAGCGAAGGAAGACAATGATATATGCTGTTGTTGAAACCGGTTGCGACAAATGAGCTTAATTACTCATTCAGCGCGTTTTTTCTTTACCGAGTGGATACCTATAATAAAAGTCGGTCGGCTTTTCTACTTACTGCCAATGAATAATGTGAGAGTCTATGTTAAGGCGAGGTTTAAACAATTTTGAACTTTATTGAACCAATCATGACCTAATAATTATGTAACCCATAAATCCACAAATTTAACAAAAAACACACCATCTTTATTTTTTAAAGTATATCATATGATTCAAGGTTTTGTGAAAATTTGTTGGCTCGATAAAAAAAAACACGAATGTGACAATAATTGATGATTCCAAACGTGTTTTTCTATGAAATTATATCTTGGAATACTATTTGATAGTTACATTATGAAGTAAATCTTGTTTTTTAAAAGGGCTTGCTGAAAAGTATTTTATGAACAGGAACAGGGTTTATTTAATAAAAACAAAACTGCTATTTCGAGTCTGCGAAATCGAAGTACATCCGACTAATCGACCAATTATCGCTAAGAAGAAACGCCTTTGTAAAAGAGGACTTTAAAATTAAAATACATTGGCGTTGAGTCTTATATGTGTTGTACTAATACTACTAATACTAGCCTTTTCCAAATAGAATGTTAATAAAATTATTTTCCACATTTCATTACTCTGAATTCCCCGAATAAATAAAACGAAATCAAACATTTATACGTGAAAACGTTATAAGCCTTATATTTCTGTGAATATATCATACAGATATAGACTCAGAGCATACAATTCCGATGACAAAATATCATAAAACTGTCCTATAATTTCATCAAAGTGAGTTGGCCACAGGCCGGCGCGACGCGAACGCTGGCGGCAGACGCGCCGGCACCACTCGTCATATATTTGTGACTCTTTTTACTTCTCCTAAAACTTTTATAACAAGTAAACATGTTTACAAGTCATTACCACACTATTTATTGAAGCATTCTTTTCAGAATCGATGTATCCGAGATTCGCGGAACCCATACCGAATGTCACGGTTACTGTCGGTCGGGACGCTCTGCTTGCGTGCGTTGTGGATAATCTAAGAGGATTCAAGGTAAATAAATCATAGCACTTGACACACTATTGACATAACACAGAAAATATGGTATCGATCGATGAAAGGTTCAACAGTCAAAGTTGGCCTACATTATCAATGTTTTGAAGAGAAATAAGAATATATACATATATTGATATAAGATACCTGTGACAATAATTACATTACGAGGTCTTGAAAACGAGAAGGAAAAGAAAATGTCTCAGAAATATACGAAGGAAATATCGACGAAGCTTGTTTTAAAAGTAACTTGATTATTGAGTAAGACTTACTTATGCTCTTTAAAATAAAACATTAGTCTCAAATACCTTTTACGTCTGTAGGTAGCGTGGGTCCGCATGGACACGCAGACAATCCTGAGCATCCACCACAACATAATTACTCAGAACGCGCGCATCAGTCTGTCATACAACGACCACCGCTCGTGGTACCTGCACATCAAGAACGTGCAGGAGGTGGACCGCGGCTGGTACATGTGCCAGGTCAACACCGACCCCATGCGCTCCAGGAAGGGATACCTACAGGTTGTGGGTGAGTATACCACCTCCATCAGTCTATCGATAGGGGCTTTATGATTCCATTGTTATAAAAATGATTAAAATGTTACATAGAAAACACAGATAATTTGAAACCTAATCCTGCTAGTCGAACTTACTTACGGCCTATTGTGAGAATATTAGATGTACCGAGATGTTAGACATCGACTTTGTTCACTAATTGACATATTGACAAGAGGACAGAATAAATCTGGGACGTAGACTTATCAATGTCAGCTTTTGTTTGATCTTCGATACAATAATTAACTGCAAAAGTTTATTGATATAAAAAAGCTGTATATGGGAGCAGGTTTTAGGTGCTTTTGTAATGTTCCACATCATTAATCAACACGAATTAATATAAACAATATTCGGGTGAAACAAACAAATATATCGAGGAATCTAAAGCTAGTTTTTTTTTTTGCGGATCGTTCGAAAGAAACGCCGCGGCACGGCACACAAAGAGCTCAAGAAGGAGAAGATGAAATCTGACAGTCATTTTCGCTCCGCCCAGAAAGGGAGAAGTAGTTTGATGATTTAAATATTAAACCTTAAAGTATTAAACTTTAGAGCTCAGACCTTTTTTTGACAAGAAAAGAAAGCCTTTGATAAAACAATGAACTTTGGATATTGTTAATATTGGTATTGTATGAAACGCTTGTTGGAATTCACATAGAACATTATAAAATAGTGAATCTTGCTCTAAAATTTGTTAACGTGCCATTACATCTACACACATTAATCCAGATACTTATACAAGTTGTTTGTTTACCCAGTGCCCCCATCAATCATCGATAACATGACATCAACGGACATGGTGGTTCGGGAAGGTTCTGACGTCACACTGGTGTGTCGAGCCTCCGGCTACCCTGAACCCTACGTCATGTGGAGGCGAGAAGATGGCCAAGACTTTAATTATAATGGAGAATCAGGTGAGTACACAATATGAACTTTAAGTGAGATGATACAAGGTGTATTTTCTTTGCGTCTTGTAAAAACTTAAGTTTTGCATTAGGTCATTCCCCTGCCTTACCTTAGTTTCAAAACAGTTTCATGGTGTATAAATGAGATACCCTAGTAAGTTATTGATAATACTTGTGTTCGGACTATCTCACTCTTTCCTTTAAATATTAACAATATTGAGACTATTACACTGGTTAAGTTTACCTCTCAATACTATCGTTTAAAATTGATGAAATAACAAAAGATTAAGACTCTTGAAACCGGAGAAAACTATTTATTTAGAACTGAATTAACAATGACATGCAACTATGACAAATGTCAACAGTAGAAGAAAATACCACATATTTTATATGACTAGGCGTTGCGCATGTCTGCGTTTCTCCCAACATTCTCTCCTGAACGCAGACCCATCGCTTTGCTGAAAGCTTCATGGTTTGGTCTATGCAGTCCTTTGGTCAAAATGTCTGCAGTCATATCTTGACTACTTTGGTATTTTACTAGGACTTGTTTAGCAGCAATCCTCTCTCTGATAAAGTGATAGCGAACATCGATGTGTTTGCTGCGTTGATGATAACTTTCATTTCCTGAAATGCGAATGGCACTTTGATTATCACAGTAAACAACAATAGGAATAGCTGATGATTCAGGCCAAAACTCTTCATCTAATTGCTTCAGCCAAATCGCTTCTTGCACAGCAGTGGCCAGAGACATGTATTCAGCCTCTGTACTTGACAGGGCTATAGTTAGTTGTTTTTTAGAACACCAACTTATTGCAGCACCCTGAAGAATAAAAATGTATCCAGTGCAGGATCTACGGTCTTCAGAATGACTGGCCCAATCAGCATCACAATAGCCTGTAACGTTGCCTTCTGAGTTTCCATCATATGTCAATTTATAATCAACGGTTGCTTTTAAATATCTTAAGACTCTCTTCAGTGTAGTCCAATGCTCTGCAGTGGGTTGACCATTGTACCGACTTAATGAATTTACAATATATGTTATGTCGGGTCTTGTCCCTTGTGACAAATATAATAAGCACCCAATAGCTTCTTGATAAGGTATATTTCTCAATATTTCTTCCTCACTTCCGGCTCTCTTTAATTGAATGTTTGGATCACATGGAGTCCAGACTGGCTTGCAATCGTCCATACCAAAACGAGTAAGTATCTTTTTAATATACATTGATTGATCCAGTGATATTTTATTTTGATCTTCATGTGTTATTCTGAATCCAATACATTGTTTTGCTTTTCCAATGTCTTTCATATTAAAGTTTTCTTTGAGTTTTCTTTTTATTTCTTCGCCAGTTTCAGAACGATTATAAAATAAAAGTAGATCGTCGACATAAACAGAGATAAATAAAATATCATTTTTGCTCAATATACGAAAATAAACGCAAGGATCAAGTTTTGATCGTTTCATGCCAATTTCTAACAAAACGGAGTTTAGCTTTTTGTTCCACTGTCTACTGGCTTGCTTGAGACCATATATAGCTTTATTTAAATGGCATACTTTCTCTCCTCGATCAAAAATGGGTGGCTGACACATGTAGATATCTTCATCAACATTTCCTTGCAGGAATGCTGTAATGGCATCCATTTGATGAATTTCTAGATTGTATTTTGAAGCTATACCTATGAGATATCGAATAGACGTGTAACGTACAACAGGTGCGTATATCTCATTGTAATCTATTCCTTTTTTCTGCTTGTAGCCCTTAATTACAAGTCTAGCCTTATAACGGCTGATTTCTCCAGTATGATCTAATTTTCGTTTGAAAACCCATTTGCATGGAATAGCTTTCTTCCCATCAGGTAAATCTACTAAAGACCAAGTATTATTGTAAATGAGGGACTCATATTCCTCCCTCATGGCCTGCTTCCACTCCTCAGATTCGCCACTCTGAAGAGCTTCTTCCACGCTCTGGGGATCACTATTAAGAAGGCTTGATGCCGACTCACTATTCATGCACATGTATACAGATGAATTTTCATTGTTTGTTTGCAACTTTCTTTGCCGACGGGTTTTCATACCTGTTTCATCTGCAGGCGATATGTCAACACTATGACTTGGTAAGTACGTCTCATCTAGGGGATCTTCATAATCTGTATTACTTGAAGTATCTGTGATACTATTACTCATATAATTTGAAGAAGACTGCTGTTCCTCATCTGTATTTTCATCATCTTAAGTAATTAATTCAGATGTTTGTTCATTCAATGGTAAGCATATCTGTGTTAATCTTTGTTCTTTATTATGCTTTTCATTATTATTTTTATCTTTTAATTGTTGTTTTTCGTGTACTTCTTGATTAACATTATTTATTTTTGTTTCAGGTGCTGAAAAAGAAGTTGATTCTACTATTTTACTTTTAATATTTTCTTCCAGAAAATGTACATCCCGACTGATCACTGCTTTATTAGTTTTCGGGTCTATAAAACGGTAGCCTTTTGTGCATTCACTGTACCCAACAAAGATTAGCTGACGAGATTTCACATCTAGTTTTTGGCGCTTTTCTTTGGGTATGTGCACCATAGCAGGACAACCAAATATTCTCATATTGCTTAAGTCTGGCTTTTGTCCGAACCATACTTCATGAGGTGTAATATCTGATAAAGCATGTGTGGGCGAGCGGTTGATTATATATGCAGCCGTTGTTATAGCTTCAGCCCAATAATTCTTCGATAAATCAGCATTAACCATCATGCATTTTGCTCGTTCAACCAATGTCCGGTTCATTCTTTCGCTCAGACCATTCTGTTGAGGCGTGTATGGATTGGAAGTCTGATGTAATATTCCATTTTTCTTTAAGTAACTAGCAAAGTTTTTATTGGTATACTCCAATCCATTATCGCTGCGTAAAATTTTAATCTTTTTATTTAACTCATTTTCTACACGGTTTTTGTATTCAACAAATTTTTCAAACACTTCTGTTTTGCTTTTAATTATGTACACATAGACTTTTCTTGAAAAATCATCAATAAAAGTTGTAAAATACCTGGCACCGCCAATCGAAGCAACTTGTATCGGGCCACATACATCTGTGTGGACTAGCTCTAGCAACCCATTTGCCCTGGAGCCATTGCTTGGAAATGATTGCCTTGTTTGCTTACCCTCTAAGCAGCTTATGCATACAAACTTTTCTTTCTGTGATGATAGTTGTACACCAGTCGTGCAATTAAGTAACTTGTGAACATCATTATAATTTAGATGGCCCAAACGTTGATGCCATAGATGTGTACTTGAGTCTGCTTTTGCTGACATGGCGAATATTTTGCTGTAATTTATGTTCAGTCTATATGTATCATTTATTAGCTTTGCTGTGGCTACTTTTTGATAATTAGAATTATAAACTGAGCAGCCAGTTTTATCAAATTCCACTTTACAACCAGATTTTATTATTTTACTAACTGATAATAAATTTGTAGACAACTTTGGCACATATAAAACATTCTTTACTAATATTTCACTGCTGCTGCCATCTTTGTTAGGTATGTGCAGTATCACATCACCACAGCTTTCAACATGTAAAGCTTTATTGTCTGCAATTTTGATTGTTGATATCGGTGGTATTGTTTCATTCTCTAATAGATCTTTATGCATTGTCATATGCATCGAAGCACCTGAATCTACATACCAGTTCATACAATCATTCAGTTGCATGGCCGAGAAAGCTGCCACAAAACCTTTATTATTTTCTGTACTCTGTGATTTATTTTTCAAAAACCAACAGTTTTTACCAAGGTGTCCATATTTGTTACAAGTAAAACATCTTGGACCTTTTGACTTTGACTGATGCTGAGTGTTTTTGGATTTAGCTTGAGTATTTTTATTACTTGTGTACAGAGCTGAATTACTTGGTGTAGCTTTTATTTCTTGCAAAAGTTTCGTTTTAATCAGATCTGCACTTATTTTTACTCCTGAGCTCTCAATACCCATAATCATAGGTTTGTATTCATCTGGTAAACCTGCCAGCATCAAGGTCCCGAGCCATTCATCGTCAACACTGAATCTGATATTTCTGAGCTTATGAGCTGAGCTCATGATTTTGTTGACATAATCTTCTACACTGGTGCATGTTTCTAAATTAGTGTTAATCAAGTCTCGCAATAAACCAACTTTTCTCAGTAGACCAGAGTCTTGAAATGCTTTTGATAAATTCTCCCAAATCTGTTTTGACGTCGTCGCATCCTGTATATGTATGAAATTTATTGGATCGACTAACAATATTAGTTTTGATTTTGCCTTTTTTTCTTTCTTTGGATCAGTATTTGTTCCTTGGACACATTCCCATAAATCATCGAGTTCCAGGTATGCTTGCACTGCGAAACTCCAGCTTGTCCAATTATCTCGGCCAGTAAGTTTTTCAATTTGCATCAAAGATCCGTTTGATGACATTTTGTCAAAGATTTATCGCTGAAATATAAAAAAACTTCGGCGACCGCGTGAACAATTTTTAGGTTATACGTATTTCCGATCAAAATCAACTAATTTACTTTAAACTTTCATTGTAATACAATAAAGACAGGGAGAGGCCCATAACCTGATGAAATAACAAAAGATTAAGACTCTTGAAACCGGAGAAAACTATTTATTTAGAACTGAATTAACAATGACATGCAACTATGACAAATGTCAACAGTAGAAGAAAATACCAATTAAAAATACAAAAATAAATTATAAATTACAATCGAGCAAATATTTTTTTGTGTGTGCGCGAATGTGTGTGTTTGTGTGTGTATGTTTATGTGTGCGTATGTTAGTGTATATGTTTTCTTTGATAGCCCGATGTGATTGTACTCTGTAAGTAGGTACTGACATTATTGATAAGACAAATCAATTGTAACATTATACAAGTCTAACTAAATGTTCTCGGTTTCATCGTTTGTTAAGGTTTTAAGCTACTCTGTTATTATCTTCTCACATACGTGTGAGACCTCATAGAGGAACTTTAATTTCTCGTTTAATTTATTATAAATGTGAGCTGATTGGGTTGCATACTGACGCCGTGCAAAAGCGGATCGGACCCCTGAGGACTAAGCCACAATATGGTTTCGCCTTTTCCATTGACTATCCCCCATATTGATAAAAATGTGCATCTGATATAAAACACAAATTCATCTATACCTACGGTAAAAACAGTTATTATGTCTGTTAACAACAAGCGGCTAAATATACCCTATGGATATTGTTGAGGTTTTCATCATCTAGCCTGAGTTCTTTCAAATCATACTTACATTAAACCAATGTGAAAGTATCTCTGTTTTTTTTTTGTTTGTATCCTTTTCACGTAATGAAATTTGACAAGGAGATAGATTTCAACTAAGCAAAGGACATCCTTACTAATATTATAAGAGCGAAAGTGAGTTTGTTTGTAACGTTTTCACGCCTAAATGGCTAAATCGATTTTGATGATTTTTGGTACAGAGATAATTGAGACCCTGGAGACAGACAACGGCTGACGGATATTTATTTTAAAATGACAAATGAGGGAGAAAGAGGGCAGAAAGGGAAAATTTAGCTATCACAATGGTGCAAGGGCAAAAACTACATAGGTAGCAGGTACCAAATCAGGAAAGGGGAACTGTGTTACCGCGAATTTAACACGAGCGAAGCCGCGGGCAAAAGCTAATAAATATATGTATATTACACACACGCATTAGCGTGTGTGTGAACTTATGGGGTTGTCCATATTCCTCAAATATTTGACAGCTGACAACTGTCATGGCATCCAAAAGAATAGTATAGTAGTAGCCATTTGTATTCGCGGGGACGGCTATAGCTAGCCGTTAAATAAATAGATAGATAAATATAGATATCTCATATATATAGATAGATAGAAATAAATCTCAGTTCGTTGTGCCAAAAACAAAAACAAACAGTACAACTCAAATATTTACATTTTTGTTTGTGGAAAAATACGACAAGTATTTCTTCAAACCGTGTAATTTGCTTTTGCATTTATAGCTGCAATTTTCATAAAATGCTAAAACAATATTCATTGTGTTCCTTAGCGCATCCCTAACATTAACTCATTTCTTATTAACCGATTGTGTTCGACTAATAATGTTACGGGTATTGCTGCTTCACAATATTGTATTTACAATACTACTGGCTAGATTTACAATAATCTTTCATGAAAATAGTTAATTCCATACAATTAGTTTACTTTTGCTACCTACTTAAACCTTTGTTGTTATGTTCAAAATTCATGTTTACAAAAGGTAATTCGCGTCGCGGTTTTCTGAAAAATTAATTCAAGTATTTTTAACAATAACTAGCTGGCGCTAGCATCTTCGTCCGCGTGATATCGAAAAAAGGGCCAAATTTCATCAAGATCCGTTCAGCCGTTTTGACGTGAACATCATCGCACATCATACATCCATCCTCACAGCATTTATAATGTTAGTAGCATTTATTAATTTTACTTGGTATTTAGTATTTTTATCTTTTATTTCCAGACTTGCTATTGTCTTACTAGATTTTTTTCATAACTCTAAGACTCATTTAAAAGTTCTAATACGATGTTCCTGCATAGCTAGGTTAGCCTTTTTGAGCGTTGTGGGATCGTCTCCGTTGCCCAACGCTACACACGGAATTTCACTTTAACTTGAATCGAATTACACGTTCCTAGTACAAGATAGTAATGGAACGCTTGAGGTTTGTGTCTCTAACAAGAATGGTAATAACGCAGTTATAAGAAAATATATAAACCTCAAATTAAGAGTAAATTACCTTCAATTACCTTAAACTTCCACAACATATGGAACAAAACTTTTCAAACTGTCATTTGAAACACATTAAACGTTGAAACATTTTAATTGAGGCTAGATAGAATCCATTGTTAATTTCCCTCTAGGCTATTGTTAAACAAAAATCATTTTCTGTCTTAATTAAAATGTTTTGTATAGGGAAAAATCTCGCGTTTTCTTCAATCAGAAAAATGTTGTAAAGCTCCTTTACAGAGCTGTAGCAGAAAACACTAAGTGTTAAGTGGACAGGCACTTTTAAAAAGCAAAAAATAAAATGAAATTCAAACTGATAGTTCGGAACCTGTATATTATGTTCCGATTACACATTAACGTCACGAACACGACATAAATTACAACCAGTAAACTTAGCATTTAAGACCGTTGAATCGTATAACATTTATATTGTTAAGTGTTCATTTATATCGTTTAATGTTTATTTATATTGTTACTAGCTTTTGCCCGCGGCTTTGCTCGCGTTAAATTCGGGGTAACAAAGTTCCCCTTGCGCCTTATTGATTTGTAATAGCAACGCCAAGTTTTTTTTTTTCTTCCCTCTTTCTCCCTCACATCCCACTTTTTTCAGAAAAGTATTAGCCTATGTCAATCTCCTGGTGCCTCACTATCTCTGTACCAAAATTCATCACAATCGGTTTAGCCAATAAAGCGTGAAGAGGTAACAAACAAACAAACTCACTTTCACTTTTATAATATTAGTAAGGATTTGTAAATGTTTATGAGAATCTATACAAGTTGTTATTTTCTTTTTTAGGGTTCCGTACCTCAAAAGATAAAAACGAAACCCCTTTAGTATCACTTTGTTGTCTGTCTGTCAAGACCCTTTATCTCGAGAACGCGTGGAGGTATCGAGTTAAAATTTAAAACATATACTCAAGTTTGTGATCCCTTGGACCTGTGAAAAGCCCTACCTAACCCTAAAGTCTTGGCAATCAAAAGATATAGCCATTTATGTCTAAATTTGTACGGAACCCTCGGTGCGCGAGTCCGACTCGTACTTGGGCGGTTTTTTTTATTTTTGTACCCTATCACAATGTTGTCGTATTTAATGGTTGACTGGTAAAAAAATGCCTTGTGGCATTAAGTTCGATTATGTTTAACTATTGTACAGACGCCAACAGGTCAAGCTACCCGAAACTGTCAATTTTTCCCAATCAACGTTGAACCTAATACTTTAGAAATAAAGTCGAAAATCTATCTAAGAAATCTGACAGATTGTAGTAGCTTGATGTGCAGGCGTCTGTACATGAAGTTTAAATAAATAATATCTTTGGCAGTGAGTGTGGTGGATGGAGAGACACTGACAATAACGAAGGTGTCGCGGCTACACATGGGTGCTTACCTCTGCATAGCATCTAATGGAGTGCCGCCATCGATTAGCAAACGGATCATGCTCATGGTTCAATGTGAGTATTACCTGCTCCGATATGTGGAACTGACGTCACTTGTAATTACAGCTGACAAGGCGTATGAAGAGCAGGTACTGTTGGGAATTATTGAGGTGAATTCGTAATGTCATACGTATTTATTAATTATGATAATAAAGGCTGGAAATGGATATAATTACTTTGAACAGTATTCGATTTTAATGATAATAAGTATCTACACAATTCTTAGAAAAGTTTCAGACAATTACAGTTTTAATTAACAAAAAGTTGTTTGACCCACTTAGTCAAAGTCAAATTATAACAAGAGTTAAAGAAAGCTAAATTTAAAATAAAATTTTTGAGATTTCAAAATGATTCCAAATTATAGAAATTCTATTATTGAATCTTGTGCTAGTCTACACCTGCGGACTCGGCACAAAGTGACGTGCGGACGAGTCTAGCCAGTAGACAGAATGGTTTGTCATCCGTGTTTTATTAGAGCCGTAATAGCTAGGGTGTTCGTGTTTATCGATTGCCTACCCACCACCACTAGTTTGAATCACTTCGCTTGTTTGACACGCTATGATTAGGGACGCAGAGTATATCGGATGTACACGTGTTTTGCACACAGATTAAGCACTTATTACATATTTGTTTTTATTTATACAATTTTGTTCATGCCTTAAGCATTTTAATCCATGCCTTGGGGTAATACAGAGACAAAACAGTGGCATAAAAACAATAATATTTATAACTAATGAAAAAAACATTAACGTTGTGTCGAATCTGCCAGCTTCTTGAAATTATGTTTACCAACTTACGTTTAAAAATGAATTGTTTTATTTTCAGGTCGACAAGTTCGTGTTGAAATTGTTTTTGATATTTACTTTATTTTAACAGCCAGTTTAAAATTTAAATAATAATATTTTTGTTTGAACAAATAGTTATTTATTTATTCATTTAATGCACAAATAGTTACACGTTAGGCTTAAAACTAATGAGTAGGTACATGACCCTGTTAAGGCTACTACACACATGCCGGCGGCAATGCCGCCTGGTTCATGCCGAGCGTCTATGCCGCCGGCAATACAAGCCGCCGGCACAAGCCGCACAAAGCCGTCAAGCATCATTCCGGTTGTGACAGTCACATAGAACGCTAGTGAATCAAACTGACGCCGGCAAGCCGCGTAACCCGCCGGCACACCCCGGCGGCCATACCGGCGTCTCTTTTGTGCGGCAAAGCCGGCGGCTTTGTACGCCGCCGTGTGCACGGCGGCTTGGCCGGCGGCTTACCCGGCGGCCCTGCCGCCGGCACTGTGTGTAGTAGCCTTTAGGGCGCAGTAAAATGTCTTAAAACTAATAAAATTATATTGCAAAATCTAATATCACGTATGGAACTTTCACAATATTATATTAATTAAACTTATATCTAGCTTAGAAACTTAAAAATTGATCTCTAGTGAATAGAGGTACAAAAAAACACCTAAAAACTTGTAAGAGGTAAGGGCAGAGACATCGACAAGAAGCTATTGACACGCGGTCGGCCCATTATTTACAAACTCGATAAGTTTCCCTCTTTTTTGGTATTTTCCAAGCGGGTTGTTAAATCTGTATGAAGTTTCAATCCTTATTTATTTTGATAAGTATTGGTAGGTGAATGAAACAAGATTTTTATAAACACTTTCTTTTCTTAAAGCCTTTCTTCGAAATAAAACTTTATTACGATTATTTAGGGATAAATTATGAGTAACTTAACCTGCGTTGAAAGATTACTAAAATTTATACTTAGTTTAATCAATAGTGTTGAAGTAGTAGATTTTAAAGGAAATATAGTGTTTCTATTTTGTTGTAGATTTATTGTTATTTCTTCAGTTAACTTGTGTGATTGCGACATAAGTGGCAATTAGCATGAACTTTACATAATTAGATGCCCGGTTAATAATTACGCGGGTTAGTGTTTAAGCCACTACTTCCAGTTAGCACAAACACTACACACTTAGGATGAATGGTGACATTTTTAACCGACCGACTCAGTGTCGAGAGTTAAGTTGAGTTCAACTCAAACTTAAAAGCATTTATTTCAATTAGGCCATTACAGGCACTAACAAAATGTTGAAGCTACATTTCGGTCACAGGACATAATAAATTGTGAAAGTACTGTAGTTATAGTTGAATTGAGGTATTCACTGATAATTGTTAGTAATTGCTGTTAAATTTCTCGTTTTTAAATTGTATTTATTAGTTTATTTTATATGTTTATGTGTATAAGTACCCTATGTTGTCGTATATTACCCAAAAGTTGACTGGTAGAGAATGCCTTATGGCATTAAGTCCACCTATGTACCACTATTGTACATGAAGTTTAAAAAAAAATAAGGTTTTTTGTTTAATATTTGTGAAAAAGGGTCACGCTGCATCTTTTCCAACTCATCCCCTTTAATCTTCCTTAATATTTCATAATGTCAACAGTTCCACCGATGCTGTCCATCCCCAACCAGCTGGAAGGGGCGTACATCGGGCAGGACGTGACGCTGGAGTGCCACACAGAAGCTTACCCCTCCTCTATCAACTACTGGACCACTGACCGCGGGGACATGATTATTTCCGGTGAGGCTCGTTCAATATGCGCGTTTTCTCATACAGCATGTTTCAGAAATATGTGGGTCACATCATAAAACTAAATAACTTTATGACACAGTAACTACATATATAACAGTTTGGTTTCAATTTTGGAGTGCAATAAAGTATATTCTATTCTATTCTTTATGCTTGGGAACAACACTCTAATCGCGAATGACTGGGGCTCTAAAATAAACGCTTAAGCAGAATCATAATGGGCAAATTATATTAAAAACGTTGCTTTGCTATTCGTAAAATGATCACAAAGTGACAATTTTAAGAATTTTATCGTAATTTATTATTAAATATATTTAAATCAAAACTACGAAACTTTTTCGATATAGTTGTTTCGATTCAGTATGAGACAGTTGATTATTTTTTAATGATTGCGATGTTGATCCAGTCAAAAACGTTGTTCAGTTTAATATTCTGTATCTATACTTTGAAATATCACCACATACTTTTGAAACACGCTGTATAGGTTGCCTGTTCGAGGTAAAAATACAAACTATACATCAGTGGTAAGTATACGCAATTGGTATTGGTACGCATCATTATTTTGTGTGAATTAGAATGCAATTTTTTCTCTGTATGTAATACACCATACACTATATAAACAACAAGAATGGGCGGTCTTATCGCTAAAAGCGATCTTTTCTAAACACACCTTAAAAAAACAAATATAAAATAAATGTTTTAATGAACCATCACCTCTATCACTCAATATAATAGACTAGTTTCCTAAAAAAAAATATTAGTCCGTTTTTAAGATTATTCAAAAGTGAAGGACACGTATTTTTTTTATTTGTAAATTAGACCAAAAATTATTAGACGTTTCTTTGGTCTAATTTACAAATAAAAAAATACGTAAGTATGAACGTGCGTATTTTTTTAAGAGGCTATATCTTTGTAATTTTTGGTCTAATTTACAAATAAAAAAATACGTGTCCTTTATTTTTGAATAAGCTAAAAGACGGACTAAATTGAATGTAATTACTTTGACCTCGGAAACTACCCCCTTATATTAGGGTCGGCGCAGCATGTCCTCCTCTTCCATACTTCTATTACTCGCCGTCTCAGCAGTTCTGAGCCAATGTGATAAAATACTGACTTGATTGTGGGTTTGTAAAGCAACCAGCACGTAACCTAATTGACCAAAGGTAACAGTTAAATATGCAAACCATGGAAAACCAACAGCTGTATACACTAGTAATCTTTAATATTACGCGTAGAGTAAGATTCAATTGTAGCAGCTTTGTTATTAACTGACTTTAAAAAAGGAGCAGGTTCTATGTTCGAACTTGTTTTATATGTTCACGGATTACTCCGCCCAAACCTGGTCTGATTTTTATAATTATTTTATTTAAATTGCTTAGGTAGTTGTTATGAGTTATCATCATCTATAATTTATACATTTTCTTTTATGTCTATATTGTTAATCTGCTAATATTTGTAGTAAGACTGAAAATGAATACTCGATTACAATTTATGTGAGATATCACAAAACGATAACTAAAAAGGCTGAAATAGAATTATATGAAAAAATAAAAAAGACTACCAAAAAATACTAAAATGTGCAAAATAACTTTACATCCGGAAGTCGGTGACTTATACTATGTTTCGTTCGCAAGTAAAAACATATTTTTAAAGTTAAAAACTATATTTTTTTCTAATTTTTAATGTTAACACAATATCCAAAAACTGAAACTATATTAAAGCATCGCGATATAAATAATGGAAGAACTAAATCACGGAAAGTGGTTCGAAACCTAATAAAGCTTCATACATTATAAACGAGTGCTCGGTATATTGACTAGCTTTAGTTTCAATGAACTCTCAACAGGCTTATTTGAGCTCCACCGATGTACCACAACCGCTAACTAACAAGCAATGAACGCAATATTATCGAACTCCGAACACAACACAAATACGTACATTTATCATATTGGCATAAATAACATGCGTTTCCGTCAAGTAAGCCATCGTTCGATTGTATCATTTGATTTATGACTTCATAATGAAAATAGTTTTCCTTGTATCGAAACTAGCGGGCGAGGTGTAGCCCAATACGTTCCCAATGTACGTAGGAACTCATTCATGCGCAAATAGAGAATACTTGGATAATGAAATACTTCACTATTTCCATTCCGGCTCAACTACGCGATTGATAAATAAGTTGAATAACAACTTTGAATCAAAAACTGTTCGCAGTATTCTTTTTGGTGCTGTTTCTCATACCAAAATGGTACCGTAGCAATCGGTATTTTTGCATGAAATTGAAGCATTTGTATTGACTCTGCAGTGGTTATTCGTCGAATATCAACTTTCTAGATCGTTCTAGTTCCGAAGTAGAGCAACTTATTAAATAGGTTATTGGAGTTGATATCTTTGAAACTATTTTATGGGTAGTTTATTGCAAAAGCTCAAGTTTCACGGAAAGGTATACAATATACTATTTATAACATTTTCATAACTTTTCCTTACTGGTTAGGTAATTCTGAAAACAGGTTTTATATTTAAGTAGAAATGGAAATTATAGGAGGCAAGTATGAAGCATTCCCGATGGACAGTGGCTACAACAAGTTCATGATGTTGAAGATCAAGAACATCACTAAGGAAGACTTCGGGTTCTACAAATGTATCGCGAAGAACTCTCTGGGAGAAACGGACGGGATCATCAAACTCGATGGTAATTTTTTAACATTAGTAGATTGATTTAAAACGGCCCCGTCGGAGGGAGCGATTGAAAGCGCTGAAAGACTCGTAAAAACAAACAGCCTTTTTACGATCTTTGGGAATTTGGAAGTGTGGGAAAATCACACAAAACTGCCTGTCAATTATCGGTAAAGCTTTTCTGGGTAACTTTGTGAAAAATACTAGTCAGTTATATTGTTTATTTTTCTTGAAAACAATTGTTCAATACGTATTTATTGATTAGAACTTTGATCAAAATATTCTAGAGTTACAAACAAATAATAAAGAGTGTCTTCTAATTTTCTTTTTCATTAGTAATCCAAATTTCCTAGATGGAAAGTGTCCATGAGCCATAACCACATAAAACCTTTTTAACTGACTTCCAGGGAACCAAGAGATTCGAAGAGGCTCACTTTGTATGGTCTTATACCATATGCCTTTTTCTTTAGACCTTCTGTCGAAATGTATTGTTTAATGAAGAACACGTATTTTTGGAACGAAGTTCCTTATTGCGCGTTGTGAAAGGGGGCTAGACGGAAAAAACGACACTTTTGCTATAGTAAGGTATTGTAAGCTGTGCGGCGTCGTATGTTTCTCTGTCTGTCTGTCTGTCTCTCTCTCTCTCTCTTATAGAAAGCAAGCCAGATATTTTCATTTCTATAGGAACTTCGTTCCATCCGGGTCTCCCTTGACACCTCTAATTTTTATTTAAATTTAATTAACTAATTCGATCACAAATGAACATTTTCTTACAGAAATACCGGCACCACCATCAGCCTTCACAACGACACAAAAGACAGTGTTAGACAATCAAACTATAAGAAAGAAAGGTACCTCTACCAGTTCCACTTAATTTCCCTCAAAATTGGATTGTTTTCTAATATAAATATTCCTACAGGTTTGCCGCAAATCATTCAAAGTAGTGACGCAATCAGCTCAAACTTCCAAGGTGAAATGTACGGCGAGCAACTAAGTGATTTCGGTAAATATTTTAACAATATTAATGATACCCGAGGAGATTTGTCACGTTATTTAATATGTCATATTTCCTGAAAGGTGAATTTACTAATGGAGAATCTAATTTTGAAATGGGTTACTTAATTCAGGTCAAACACTTACCAAGTTAATCGTAGTTTAGTACTTAATAAAGGCCTAGTTTTACTTAATACTGACTACCCTCACAGTTTGAATCTGATACGAAACTATCTATTCGGATAGCAGTCTTTAATGAAAATCAAACTTGAATAATTAATTTCCAGCAGATCGTTTGTAATTTTTCATACACTACTTCTTCTTCTTTCAAGTCGATGGTACGACAAAAAACTGGGCTCAGTTTATGGCTACTATATTTTTTTTTCACTTTGCCCCATACTAGGAATTTCTCCTGTATCGTGGGTGCGTTTATAAACATTTAAACTCACATACACAAACAGCCAGAACAACTATTTGTAGATCATACAAATATTTGTTCGTATATGTATACGTAGCGCAGCAGTCAAACGCTTAGCCACTGCGCCAACCGTGTCGTCATAGTTGAAACAAAAATGCACACATTTTTCTATGGGGTAGGAAGAAACCATAGAGCGCCACCTGCTATGATCCCTACTATATTATACTACTTTTCCCTCAACATTTGCTAGCACTACGCACTTAACCTTTATTAAGAACTTTTCTCGTTACATTACTGATTTTTGTATTACATTTACTGTATTGTATAACAATTCTAAAAGCATTACAGTACATACCTAAATGATTAAATAAATGAACAGTCAGAATCAATTGTTATGAAAACAAAATAAATTCATTTTAGATATCGAAATAACAAATCCTCTTAGGTCCTAGGCTTACGCTCAAATTGAACCGATGTCTTAATATTTGTGTTTCATTTTTCAGATGACGACATAGACAATTCCGCTAGTTTCATCAAAGTACATTCTGTACTAGGTTTTACATTATTATGTCCAGTGATAAACATAGCGATAAATATATTACATTCTTGATATTTGTAATATTGTGATGGACTTTAATTTATTTGTTGCAAATTTAAATTTTTGTTAATATTTTTTTAAGCTGACCAGACAATAAATGATTCGCACTGTTAATATTTTAAGTTTATTGTCAACAATCGTGAGATAATTTTTAAAGACTTTAATGTGTATAGTGGTTTAGAAATATCTCAGTAACTTCATTTCAAATCTGTCTAGATAACTTATTTGTATATTGTATCAGTAATAATTATTTAGTATTTTCAAGACAAGTCTGTCAGTTCATGTAAAAAACGTTGATCGATTCCGTAAAGCGTCTTATGAATAAATAAAATGATTAATTTTATAAATTTTACAAATAATAAATTATGACAGGAAAGAGACAGTCAAAAATAAAACTGTCGGAATTGTAATGAACTAAATTGACATATTATTGTTTGTTTCATAATTGTTTTTCCGGTGCCTTACTGAATTGATCAACGTTTTTTTTTTACAACAATCTATCTTTTTAATACATATTAGGTCTATAAATGTACTAGGTTCGCTTAGTTCTTATGAAATATTTGTACACAAATTTTCTACTACATCGATTTTATAAAAAGGGCCTAGACTTTTTAGCGGTAACTGTCCAATAAATTGAAAACTCGTTCGTAGGTGTATGTTATTTCCGGTAAACGATTTAGTCGGCGTATACACTAATGAATTATTAATACGTAAACCTACTGTGCTTTCGTAGATAATAACTGGTCGATTTTCTTTACCATTCATATTGTAAGGCTTATTTTGATATTGTTTTTACTGTAAAACTTGTATAGATTATTTGCTGTAATGTAAAATACAAATAGAGTCTATAGGGAAATAGGAAGTTTTTGTGATGATTTACTTAATGCTACAAAATGAGAACTGCCAAATAAATGTGTAAAATATGAAAGTAAAACGAAGCTTAAAATGTTGTTCTTTTATTCACCTTTCCATAATTGATTGATTGATAGAATGTGTCCAGAATGAGGCCAGTAGAAGAAATTTAGTACGGTCCCTAAATTTTAACAGAAGTGATGTTCCACATGATCCTATCCCAACCAAATGGTGATGCTGCGAAGGATCTGTTCAAATTCATGGCCCACGTTATTTATTTTGAAAGTTTGGCAATTGTTTAGAATACGATGGGACTGGCATACGCTGAGCGTAAAAGTCCCTATACTTAAATAAAGAAAACAAAACATTCCCTGCCTTATCCTCATTAATTTAGGGACTTTCTTCGATACTGCCCCAGTAGCAGGCATCTCATGAGATATATATACATCCTATGTTTTTAAGGTTCCTTAAAAGGAAAAAAAAACCGTACCTTTATAGGATCACTTTGTTGCCCGTTTGTCTGTCTATCAAGACGTTCTACAAGATCTTGACCGTAAATTTGTAGCTGCATCACAAAAAAATGTGATTACAAACTTAATTGCAGTAGGAAAACTAACTACGGTCTAGGTCGATTTATGCGGACAACAGTTTTCCAACGGCAAAGTTAAGTTTCTTTGCCTTTTTAATAAAACGTTGCCCCACACCAGAATTTCTCCAGTATCTTGGGTGCGTTAACAAACATTTATACTCACATACACAAACAAGCAGACCCGGAACAACTATCTGTAGGCCATACAAATATTTATTCCGTGCGGGGATCGAACCCGCGACACACAGCGCAGCAAACGATCGCTCAGCTACTGCGCCAACAGTGTCGTCGTTGTAATTCCATACAGTTTATCTGGTGTATTAAATCTTCCTCTACTTTTGAAGGCATTCACGTCAAACCAAACTGAAAGCTCCGCACTACATGCCCGTGACACCGAAACAAAGGAATATCTACGTAACAAAACAATCTGATGCTGAATATTGTAAAACAAAGTTTTGAACTCCTGCAGCTGTCTACCCATATGATCGAGCAAGTGAAAACTAGGAAAATACGTGGAAGGCTTCAATGTAATAATTCATCGCTCCCAAACCCACTGAATAGGAGTTCGCCTCAATCCTATAAATAGGAACTTTTGTTTATTGTTCGGGACTCGATATAAAGCGTTTATCCGATCAATGCATATCACTCATCATCAGGATTAGTTCAACAAAAAAATTATGAAGCTTTTGTTTTTTTTTAAACACTTATTGCCTACAGATACAAAACAGAATAGAATGGGTGAGGCCTTTGCCTAGCAGTGGGACAAAATAAGTTAGTAAATCTATACCAATATTATAAAGCTGAAGAGTGTCTTTGTTTGTTTGTTTGAACGCGCTAATCTCAGGGACTACTGGTTGGAATTGGAAAATCTTTTAGTGTTGGATAGTCCATTTCTTGAGCACATCACGCTACGACCAACAGGTGCTGAGCAGCGTGGGTGAAACCGCGTGGAACAGCTAGTAAACAATATAATAATGAACCCATTATCTTCCTTTGCGGTGCGCAGTCGGGTAAAAAGAGGCTGGCGCTTGGCTGTAACTTGCTTGATGTGAAGCAATCAAATGACCTAGGGTGGACCACATTTTTTGCTAGTAGAAACCTATTCACAATTTACACGAACTTTGAATGTTATAATGATCATGGTAAAGAGAAGTCAGTGAAGTCCACAGACTAACGGTGGTGATTTTGCACCCAAAGATTGTTTTGGAATCCGTATGAAACTTTACCACTCAGGAATACGCAAGTAGTTCCAGCAAAATGAGGTTTACCACGAATTAGGTACAGAATATTCTAGAGATCTCAACTGAGACAAGAGGTTCATTGCTGTCGAGTACCATGGTAACCCGACTTGGCTCCTCCAAACTTGAGATATTATACTGGAACACGTACAGGAGTTTCTTTGACAGATTGATTGACTGATACATTAATTACATAAAGAATCTCGACTCAAGAAAAGTTACACGATTTCCTTTAATTAAACATGTATTTTCTGTTTTCTTCGAAAAGTTTACAAATCGTTGTATCCGATGAAGTAAGGATCAATAAAGCTGTCATAAAGAAAAAGTTGTACGACTTACATAAATGTTAGCTGTAGACTCAATATGGAGACATGATATATTTTCAATAAAAACGGCACAATCAAAACCTAAACATAGGAATATTATTGACTGAACTGTCATACCACCTGTCGTGTTTTTGTGGCAAAATCTAGAATGATTCACACTTTTATTTTTCCATTTTATTTACAAGCAACTTTTTCAACGGCAGGAGTGCACGAAGAGACACCGTGTCGACAAAATAGCCATCACTATTAATATGTAACGTGGTACAATCTGGTACACTGCCCTTTACCGACCGGAACAATCGATACCTTACTTAGTAATTTACTGCATTCGAGTTTCTACTCGTGAATTTCCAATCGCATTGGACAATAACCTGCATCTCCGAAGTGTTACGCGATTGTTGGCGATTTTCTGTACTTCCTTTGATTTCGTACAGAGAATAGTCTCAAGTCCTCTCAGTGGAGAATAAAGATTTTGTTGATAGGATGAAAAATCCTGCACGTTACTGTCTAACTTAAGTTAGTATATATATGCATGAGGTGCATGGAAATTCTCCACGTGTGACCACGACTTGTGATATCTTAAGATTCAGCCTGAGATGAACTATTCTTTCTTTTTTTCCTGCCCGTACAACAGCAGGTAAGTAAATACGAATGGTGTAACATCCCGTCTTGTAACCCACGTGTAATGAGATGGCAGCGAAGCAGAGGGGCGTTCCATGGCTACCGCCAGCCGGGGTTGCCGGTTGTTCGAAACAGATACTGTGCACGATACAGGAGAAATTCTCAGTGTAGGGCAAACTTTAAAAAAAAAAAACTTGGGTGGATTTAAACGTAACTGGCAAAATGTGTGGCTCTGGCTAAACTTCGAGAAATTTCAGACGTAACGTTATGTCATGATAGTGTGTGTATAGGTACTATCTCCAGTTAGTAAATAATACCCTCGTTTGTATCCTCGTGCGGTTAGCCTACGGGGAATATATAAGAGACGAATATTTCCTAGAATAATCATAATCAATTCATACTGGCGAAGCTCATTCGGATTATGATCCAAAGCTTATGGATCAAGCACTGGGATTTGTGATTAAATCATGATTTTCCAAGATTCCATCAAACCTCATAATTAAAACAGTGAATAAACTTGCTTGTTTCATAGAAAACAACAATTTAAAAAAATAGAGCTGAATTGAGAACCTCCTCTTATTTTTAAAGTCGGTTAAAAAGCTTCATTGTCCTGCTTGCCCCTATTAGCTTTCGATTTTGGTCTACCAGTGTGTTGATGATAATTAACAAAATATATGTATAAAATATTTATTGTTATATCTTAGTATGTAATTAAAATAATATTCAGACTTATGCCTACCCAGTGGTACAGTTTATATCACGAAAAAGAAAATGCTTCCGCCTCCGTACTGTATACTTGCAATTCTAATTAAATAAAAAACAAGAACGACGAAGTACGCCGACAGGAAAAAATACTTACCTTATGTAGACAAGGAAAAAACAATTCAATAATCCATTACTCAGTTAATTAATATAAATGGGCTATTCCATGTATAATTACAGTGCATTAACACTGCAATCTTAAGTAAACATTCTAAGGTGTGTTGTCACTGTACCATTAGTCCGTTACTTGGAAATTAGTAACGTTAATTAAGTATTTAACCACTGGGTTTAATATATAGCATTCAGTACACTGAAGATAGTTAAACAGATATTGTTTCCTATCATAAGTTTATATTTGGTTTATGTTTTTGAGGATTTATTACTCTATTGTGTGGACAAAACTACTTTCGACGATCAGTGAGCGTGAAAAATTGTTAGTAGATTAATAGATAGCAGTTTTGCAGTGGGGAGTGCCGTTCAGTGTAGTGGACACACACTCTTACTGCTCATATCTCAGAGATTTATTGTCAATTTTAATTAAAATCATTTATATATATTGAAGTATAAATATCGGACATTTTTCAATTATAATTCACTTGAGTGTTAACCAGGATATAACTGTGAAGAATAAAAGGATTTTAATATTTTCATAAATAAAAATGTTTAACGACGATAACTACGTGTTTGGTGACCAAAATGTGCAAGTACCAGCTCATTTGAATTTCGGGAAGTTTATATTGGATCGTCTTCGTCTTAAAAAAGATGAGGTTGCGTTGGTAAGTGACAACTCTTTCGTAAAATTAGGCTTAGTTAGAAAAGCGAGATAATATATTCTTTCTACTTTGAATATTTCAGTACCAAATATTTTAATGCTTACATTTTAAGCAGTCAGAATAAAACACAGATTACAATTAAACTTTTAAAACATAAACCAATTTTCTTTACAAACTCCAGGAGCAGGGCGAAACACGTGAGAAACTAACATACAAGGAATTCACACAATATGCCGTCAATATGTCCACCGCTTTGACAAAGTTGGGGGTGAGGCGGGGCGACATTGTTGCAGTGGGATCCGAAAAACGCAATGAATTCGTCCCGGCGGTTCTTGCAATCGTGTTCACTGGAGCGACGTACACCCCCTATGATTTAAAGAGCGGGAGAGGTGAGACAAAATATCTTACTTCCACCACATTCTTTAAACGCCTCATATATTTTATTTGGAACTTAAACTTTTGAAAAAATAGAGGGTGGCGAATGATAACGTGATCTTACAAGGTTCAGAGAAACCATTAAGTTTGTGAATGATTTATATGTTTTTATGAATAATGTATACCCATGTGAATAATAATATTTCAATAATCTTATTATTCATATGCATTGTGTATTAATTTTCATATATTTTTCAGCGGCATTAAAACACAAGATAAACTTAACAAAACCAAAATACTTTATATGCTCAAGTCTGTTTTGGAGTACCTACAGCGACATACTGAAGAGCTTTGATTGCATAGAGAAGTTCGTGTCACTGGACGAGGGCACGGAATCAGTTATTCCCATCAGAACTTTAGTCTCGGATGACGCTGACGTGGATAAGTTCGAGCCGGCGCAAGTTCAGGGACAGACTGACATCGCGTTCATTTTGTATTCCTCAGGCACTACAGGAATGCCAAAAGGCGTACAACTGACACATTTAAATTGCATTCTCAATAGTCTGCCTGATGAGTGAGTAATGTCTGTTTTAATCAACTTTTGTCCCTAGCTTTTAGGTTTTTAATCACGGATTGGCTTTTTAAAAAAAAATACTTGGATTATTTGATAGGGTTTTGTTTTTCATCTATTCCTTATAAAAACCGAACTATGCAAAAGCAAAAACATATTTTTAGTTTATATTTAATTTTGAAATCGGTATGGAGATCGAATATCAATTTCGAAAATATAAACATATATTTTCATATCTCAAAAAGATAACTAAACTTTACAATAGCAAATTATCATTATAGATTGTTTTAAAGTTAATGATGCGAAGATGTTTTCAGGCCAAAAATCTTTTTTTTTTTACTCTCAATGAAAAAGTAATCAGTATTTTTTTAACCTTAACACAAGATCTCTTCCAAAATACTAGCCTTTTAATATTATTAACAAACTCCCAAGCACAGTTAAGTTAAGTTAAAAGAACTAAATACTTAACAAACTTGACTACTAAGTAAATATATAAGATCTTCATGTTCATGTCATGTCATGAACATGACAACTAATTTGTTACCACTTCTCAGTCTATACATACATAGAAATAAATAAAATTTAAGTGACTATGCGTTTTTTAAAATAACAAAAGAAAATGTCTGTCTGTTTATTTTGGCTATATAATCGAAACGCAAGACCAATTCAAACGGGACTTGCACTGAGATAGCTGATGATGTCAGAATTAAAATGGTGATTTATTTTAGAAAAAAGATTATTAAGTTTCTGCTAAACATCCCATTAAATCATTAACTAAATCTGGTTCAAATAGGGAAATAATATAGCAACAGTAAGTTTTGCAATAAATAATTACGCGGACTATTTAATTGGGTGAATTAAAACTGCTCTCCTTATTAGCTTGTAGAAACTTGTGTTAAGGAGAAGCAGTCCGGTTTTTTAAGGTAGGTATATTTATGTAAAGGTTACACATGTTTGTATTATAATATCCATGTTTGTTGTATATCCCTTATCGAATATTTACATGTTCGATTTAAAAAGTTGAACAAACTACTTGACAATGTAATTTTCAAGGATCCGTGACAAGCCAGACATTTAAATACCACCATCTGTTTACGATAAATATGTACACTACATAATTGGGTTCCGTATTAATCTAACGAGTAAATATCATTTCAGCTTTAGCGATGAGTCCCTGAAAACAGCGTTTCTTTTCGGAGAATGGTATCATAATTACGATACTTTCATGACTTACAAGTTTTTGTGTCTCGGAAGGAAAACTGTATATGTCAACGAAGCAGAACCTGCTCCCTTCCTGAAAAGTGTTCAAGACTGTGATGTAAGTAATTATAATTTTATCACAACCATTATCTTCATGCCCCTGTCCTATTTGGGGTCGGTGTAAAACGTTTTCTTCTTCTATTCCCCCGTCATAGTATCGTTTACTCCTATATCTCTCTTATCATTACTTACACAACCACAACCCAATCTTTTCTTTAGCCTTCCACTCCCACTCCGTCCGTCAACATTGATATTTATACATTTTATATCTTACTATAATTATATAATATTGCTATTCAGCTGCATCCGATAAGACAGGAAGTCGACCCCCACATAGTTGGCAAAATATGATGATAAATGCAAATGTTTGTGAGGATGGATGTTATGGATGTTTGTAACTCTTTCTCGTCAAAACGGCTAAACAGATCTTGATGGAATTTGGCGCAGAAGTAGATTATAGTCTGGAATAAAACATAGAATAATTTTTATTGATCATCACTCGGGTGAAACCGCGGGCTCCAACTCGTTAATACAAAATATTAATTTACACGAGGTCTTAAGTTCGTTGCCAATGCAGGGCAACAAACTTTAAATGCTACTTGGAGTTAGGATTCACACCCAGTTGATTATAAACTCGTCTAGATGAGGTTAAACATAATAGACTGGTACAAAACACCCAGTCCTAGTTAACTACTGCCTTTTTCTCGGATGAGAAATCATCAATCAGCATTTTCTTCCGCTTGGGGAGAAGTGGATGAGAATGTCAGACTTTTACTGACTAAAATCCATCCATGTTCCTTATTTTGCCCTTTGTGTTCCGGGGCCTCAAACAACCACCAACCACATTCCGGACAGAATGAACCTCTACCTAACCTTCTGCTACTTACTAGCGTGGAGAGTGTTAAAACGTTAATTAGTCAGCCAGACAGTATTTGATGTTTCGAATTTTAGTCTTTAAATAATTGTCATCGTGGTCATATTATTTAGGCCATGAATGCATAATTATGCGTTTTAAATGGTCATATTAGTTTACGACAATTGAACTAATTGGACTCAATCGTCTGAAATTGACAACACCTTGTAAACAGGCATTGTGGTTAGTGCTAATTAATTCCAGAAAGATATTGCCTATAATTTATTCTGACATACATTTTTTATGTTAAAAAAAATAGTACCACTACTACTACCAGCATCAGGAACTGACTTGCCGGTGTTCAGGTCTCTTGAGAGTGGTGGTAGCTCCTAACAAATCGAGCCGGGTCCAAGAGTCATCATCATCTTGCCTTGCCCTTTCCTAACTTAGTTGGGGTTGACTTCCATTTTAATCGGATGCAGCTGTTTCCCAGATATGTTGGGGTCGACTTCTAGTCTAATCGGATGCAGCTGAATACCAGCTATTTTAAAAGGAGCTGGCTTTACAACCCAGCTAAGACTGGTTGACATATTTCGGGACAATGACTACCTGTAACGATTGTCCAAGATCTACATATGACAGCTGGTACCAACGGCTTAAACTACTTTCCGAGGCACTGAGGAAACTAGTTATGTAATGAGTGATGACGCATCCACACACCAACCTAGAAAAGTGCGGCTTAGCCAGAAAATCAACCCAAGCGGCTGTTATAATTAAGACACGAGCTCCATTCATCACTGTTCATTTTTTCAATAACTATAAAAAACATAATCGCTGTAATATGTATGTGTATTCCAGTCATCAGTTTTTCACACTATTTTTTACTCAATACCCCAGATTACTTACACACACATACATATGCACTCTCCTACCTACCACCCAAGGGAGTGAACAGAAAACTACGGAGTGGTACACGGTACAATATTTACAAACTCGTCCGCTTCTTCCACATTCATGAATCTTTTCATAAATGCGCGCCGGCAGTGAATGCTACGCACCTGACCTTTTGAAGGGCAGCGTTATAAATGATGACCTGAAATGACAAACCGCTCTCAAAACAAGAACAGAGTTTTATGAATCGTTTTGACTGTGTGCGGATTTTTTTGTTTGTGTATTTGTTTGCTTATGGCTTGATAGTGTTCGTGAGTGATGATGTGACGATTCGAAAGAATTTTGTGTTTTGCTACTTAACTTTACTATTATAAAATATTCTAAGAAATATAATTTTTTTTTTATTAATCGGGGTTGCGTGTTGTTCGAAAGTGATACCGCGGCTCCGGAACACAAATGGCCAACAAATCAGCATGGATGGGGTTAAGTCAGTAAAAGCCTTACAGACCCTCCGCTCCGCCCAGAGCGAGGGAACTTATTTAATGATTTCCCTGAATGAATAATGCTTATGCAATGTATACGTTACGATATCAGATTTCTATACGCGTTATATATGTGAACCTAAACTGCTACTAAGCATTGTCTACGCTGCGTCAACTCAAATTCTTAAAAAACGAAACTGGAAACGTTTTCTTCAAACTTGTGAGAGGAGTGGAGAAAAATGTAGACAAATCGCGTTGAACTAAATAAAACGTACAAACAGTTTTGTTCTGTTCCTCAAAAAATGCTGCCTCAAAAGATATACAGATGTTCTACTAATTCGAGATCTCTAAATATTTCCTTCCCGTTTGTTTCCGTAGGAAAATATTGAAATTGGGATTTTGTATTTAGGTTGGTGCCCAACGTAGGTAGACCCGATACGTTCCCATCCCCTATATTGTGCTATTTACCTGAACATCCGAGATTTAATCTTTGTTCTCTTTATATTATTTTGCAGGTTAACATCGCCTTTATAGTCCCGTCTTTTGTTTGCTACTTATCAAAAGCGAAGGAAGCAGAAAAATGTAATCTCGATTCACTCAAAATTATATACTCTCGATCATCGCCTCTTCATAATAAAACGATACAAAAGGTCAAAAGTAGGCGAGTATCGATTCTTTTTATCGTTTCATTTACTTAATCTATTTTACGTTATGGTTTCATTAGCATATTTTTAGAAATGTGTTGTTCTTATTGATTTGAGTTCGATTTTAATCTGCTTTTAATTTTAGAATATCGAAAGTTATTAACCCTTTATTGTTTACTACTTCATTGTAGCTTATTATATTGTACAGTGATAAGATATCTATTTTAACCCTTATTGTCAGTCAATTGTAAGTTTAAAATAGATTTCCACTTTCATTTTCGAATACAAATAGAGACCTAGTTGATGTTTTAATTATGAGTTATTATTTATGTAGGTTTCCTAAACTTGTAAATATCTTACAAGGCTATGGAATGACTGAAGCGGGCGAGTTGACTTCTGAGAGTTGGGGCACAAAAGGACCGAAGTCTGGCAGTGTGGGCATGGCTTCACCTGGAATTACTTTAAAGGTTTGTTGGAAAAATACTAAATTGTTCATGATTTACATTATTTTCCTTTTGTTACGTAGTTAAATTTCCATTTCTAACTAAGTGAGTTTTACAGATATATTTGTAATGTTACAAACAAAAATCTTAATTGTTTCAAACAAGTAAAGCTAAGCAACGAGTGTATGGGGCCTCCTGCGTTATAATCTACTTAGATACTCAAGGAAATGATAATATTATTTACTAAAGATAGAATTGAAACTAAACATGCAGCACTGACATTTTGATTTGAATCGATTGGTTATGTTGTTATGTAACACCTGAATTAAGTAAGTAAATGAATTTTATTTAAAAGGGAGAGAGAAATTTATAAGGGAGGTAAAGGCTAGAGTAGAGGTTTCCCCATATTAATGTCTAAAAATATTTTTTCAATTTAAGCAGACAGTTTCAAAGCTGACTTGTATGCCTTCTTCGTATACATTTCTGATATATTAAGTAAGATATCCAATACTTAACGCAGGTCGTGGACCCGGAAACCCGTAAAACTGTGGGTCCGAACCAACGCGGCGAAATATGTTTGAGAGGACCAGTCTTCATGAAAGGTTACATCGGCATGCCGCCTTCAAATTATCTTGATGACGACGGCTTCTTCAAAACCGGGGACTTGGGTTACTATGATGAAGACAAGTACTTTTATATCATTGAGAGGCTGAAGGAGGTCATAGTTTATGATGGTTATAAGGTAAGTGGTGCAATGATGTGTTTTTTGGTGATAATGTAGAAATAAACAGCAATATTCATTAGTTAACTCTACGCATAATCTATATCTATACTAATATTATAAAGCTGAAGAGTTTGTTTGTTTGAACGCGCTAATCTCAGGGACTACTGGTTGGAATTGGAAAATTCTTTTAGTGTTGGATAGTCCATTTCTTGAGGAATAAAGCTATAGGCTATATAACATCACGCTACGACCAACAGGTGCTGAGCAGCGTGGGTGAAACCGCGTGGAACAGCTAGTAATAACTAAAAACCGGCCAAAAGCGAGACACACCCGCGCACCGAGGGAGCTGTACAAATATGCAACATAAACAGCTATATCTTTTGACTGCATAGACTTGAGAGGGCTGATTTTTCACGACACAAAGGGACTACAAATTTGAGAATATAGATTGAATTTCAACTTGATGCCTCCACGCGTTCCCGAGATAAATGGTCTTGACAGATAGACGGATGGACAACAAAGTGATCCAATAAGGGTTCGGTTTTTCCATTTGAGGTATAGAACCCTAAAATCGATTAAATAGGTAAACTACAATAATACACTTAAGAAGGGCATCAAAGTCCTCCACATGGCAACACTTAGTCTCTGGCCAGCCTATAGATCGCGGAAAGCGCCTACTAGGCGTTTAAAATTCTCTGTTGGCACTAGAACCCCACCGGCCCCAAACGGCTCAAAAGCATAGTTTCCACAAAGGTATTAAATTTAAGCCACTTGACGTACTACTGCATTTATATTGAAATTTCAAATAAGAGTAAGGTTAACACACTTTTGGATTTGTTCTAATATTCCTGTCTAGACTTCGTCTGGCATTGTCATTTGTATGGACATTTCGCAAAATATTTTTTTTAGTTTGTTGCACATGTGGCTCCTTTTCCACTTTCGAAATGGTAACTCTAAACACGATAAATATCCTCGACACGTCCCAGCCACCTCTCCAGCCACCATAAACGCGGTTCTGTGGAAGATGAGCAATGGGTAGCTCACCGTTCGTCTGTGTATTCGACTACAGGCCGTGTCGGAGGGCGGCCGTACCGCCGATTTTCTAACATCTCATTGAGAGCGCGCTTGGAACACGAACGCGCTGTCGACACTTAACAGATGGACTGTAAGCTGCCCGTATCTAACTGTGCACAGACCCGCGCCTACGGTTGTGCGACAGGGCCACCGTCGGTTACAGATTGGTTTGAAAGAGGTACCGCGGCAACACAACGAGCAAAAAAAGAAACGTAGAAGGGTTTTAGTTAGTACAAATCTGACACTCCCGGACTTCGGTCATTTGACTCTCATTTCATGATTTCCAATCCAAAAAAATCACGATACATGACTTTCAAGTTTTGGCTTCTAAAGTCATAGAAAGAAGACTTAAAACATGTGGCAAAAGAAATAAGAAGTTTTCCTTACCCTAAATAAACACTGAATGTGTTAATGAACAGAAATGATATACTCCGGTCTTACTTACCTTTGAAAATGTTTCAAGATTACAAAAAGGAAAGCGTAAATAAGTCATTCCGGGAAAACGCAGACATCACAAGCCGGACTCCACAAAGAAGATATATAACGTGCCTTATTCTAGCAATAAGGCGAGGTTTTTGTAGATAATATTAGCTGGAACTAACTCTGTCCACGAAATACGATATCCACACCTTTTCATCTTGAGAAATCCTTTCTTCGTGGACTTACGTCTTATATATGAATAAGCCTCGTATTATCTACGCATTTCTAGATCCGCTTCTTATTACGAATATATGAATTACTATGTTCTTTTATGTGCTTGTTCCTTTTATTGCGTTTTTTTTTGTTTGTTACATCATTCTATACGAGTCAAAATAGGTACTGTAATATTTTACATAATGAACAGCGCTTCCATGTTCTTTTATTTCATCTTGTATTTTAATAATAAACGGATGATGAACTTTTGAAACTGACATGGTCTTTAACATTGTTAAAAACATTTGAAACGGAATATTTGGTATGTTTTATTATTCACGAGTTCCTGATATTTCAGTGCCGTTGCAAATAGTCACGGATAAACTGAAGTTACACATACACACACATGACCATGCCAAAAAAAGCCATATGCCATGTTACATTGAATAAATATCCTGTTTCAAATTTTGTTAATAATCCGGGTGAAGGCAGCCTTCAGGAGGCGAACCTAACAGCAAGTTGCAGCGACACAATATCAACTTGTCGCTGCGGTGTTAAATCCGAATTCATTGTGTCACAACTTTGACAGCATTTATCTTCTACAGTTTTCCGACTATTATTTGTTCAACAAACAGTGGAAAGTAAAAAAACATTTTTAAACAAGCCTTTATGTGATGGTGTTTTATTCTTATTCTTTATTTATTTATCAATACATATTTATATTTATTTATCGATAACTACCTGTACCCAGCGGTTTCACCCGCTGCTCAGCTCCTTTTCGATGATAGTATTAACATAATAGCCGATATTAAAACGCGAATTTTATATATTAGATGTATTTATGTAAAAAATACTTATTCACCATATGCAAATGTTAAGCTCAATTAGTTGGAGATAATCGTTTCAAAATGCAGTTGCAACGTGTGGCCTAAGCAAACAATACATACATACATTACAAGTTAAATAAGGTTAAAATGCCTCTACCGACTGACAACCCTTACCTTCTGACAGTAGTCATAACTCCTCCTAATCTTGTATTTCCTTACAGGTAGCTCCCCTGGAATTGGAATCCATTCTCCAGCTTCACCCAGGAGTTCGGGAAGCTGGTGTGGTGGGTAAACCAGTACGTGTGTTCGGAGAAGAACCAACTGCCTTCGTAGTCAGACAACCAGGAGTCGATGTTACTGAAGAGGAGCTAGTGGATTATGTTTCTGCAGAGGTATGGTTTTGATACAATCTGTGAAGGATAAATTGGTGTAGTGGCCGGAAGAGCTACTGCTGCGCATGAGTGGTTTGGTTTGATTCTCAGGTTAGGCAAATTTTAGTGTTTTTCCTTCAGGAATTTCAAGATAGCAAAGACAGCTGCTATTGTGGAATTCTTCCGGATTTATACCCGTAAACTAGTTAATAGACTCAGCATTTGTTTTTGTTGAGTTGTTGGAGTGTTCTAAGGGTCTTTTTCTAGCCCAAAATTAAGCTTCTCTAACACCGCTCGTTGATGTAGTCACAAACGCAGCATATTGACTTATAGTATATTATCTTATTGAATATAAAAATCTTCTATCAACAATTTCGTTTTGAGAGCAATTCTATTCAAATGATTTCGGAATGGCTTTGGAAATAAATTGCAAATGCTTTATTTTTTCACATCATGCGTTAGTGTAGTTTGTCAATACAAATATAAATCAAAATCAGATTTCCTGGAGTTTGCATTGGCAACTCGAAAACACGTTGGTATTTTATTTAACAACTTTCTGACTACCTATCGAATAGGTGCCATTTTTATTTCTCATTCTGTGTACATTTTAGACCCAGTTTGCATACCTGCAGCGGAGTCAACTTTTTTATGTTATCTTTTTTTTTCACAGATCTCATATTGTTTAGACTAGTCTTATTTCACCATATTATCAGATATTTTATACATACAGTTGGGATACTCGAAATTTGCTGCATATTTTTATTAACAACAATAGTGCAGGTATAAAGGAGTAAATTTAATCATAATAATTATGTCTTCCTCTTTATTGTGTGGCTTGTACCCAACGTGGTGTCAGTTTTATGCGGCCTATGTGCCTTTGACTTAGCTTAATAAACATATTATATAAAAACTAACGTGTTCTGAGTATTGGATATTACTTACTTACAATAAAGACTGTATACTCCCAGAAACATACCTTTTGTACCTACCACAGACTCTGAAAGTGTCCCAACTACAAGATAAGGTTATGCGATAGTAACATTATCTGTTATGAAAACTAAAGCCTTTGTTAACAATAACAAGAAAATGTAAAATAGAATTTAGCTTAAGATCTGATAATCTGGTAATCTGTACAACGGCGGTAGGAGTAAGAATTTGGGAACTAAAACCTTCTGGATACAAGATTTTGTCGAAAACCCATTCTACTGTTTTGCATAACGACACTGGTTGAGTTTACTAACATAATACTCGTTCAATATACCTGAAAAGCATTTTACGTAAATGACCTAACTGATCTATAATTTAAAATTCAGAAACATGTATCTTACATAAAAGTGGCACATAACTAGACTGTTAGTCTTCGTAACTAAAATAACTGTCCCTTTAAATACGGGTAACTGCTCTCACAAAGTAGATTCAGCACTGGTACAAATTAACTAAATGAAAATGCTCATTGACTCAATAAAGTTGTTTAATTTTTCAGGTGGCACCGTTTATGCAATTAAGGGGAGGTGTAAGGTTCATTGAAGAAATGCCGAGGAATCCCAGGGGCAAGATTATACGCCAACGGTTGAGGGAAATGCTGAAATAAATTGCTAACCGTATAACACACGTGTATACAGATCTGAACAAAGATAATTAAATAAAGTGCTCGTTTGAATATCCGAAGTAGGTGAACCTATTTCAGTCAATACCAACCAACTTATTTCACAAATAAATATTACCTACGTACGTCGACCTATTTGCATTTCCAAGTTCTCATACAATTCTGATTCTAGTCAAATATTACGTAGAATATGTAGAAGCAAAGACTATTTGCTAAACTAAACATCAGTGAACCAAGATTTGCCTTACGTATGTATTTTCTTGTTTAGAAAGGATTGTTCGGGAGACAAAACTTGAAGTAATATCTCCATCTTACATTGTTCAGAAGTTATCAACACAGTAGGATCATTAATTAAGTGTAACTACCCCGAGTGCTGACAAAGCGCAGGCAAGCGGCGCTTCCAAAGGAACTGAAGAAGTACTCCTCTCGTATTGTTTTTGACCTTTTTCTTTTATTCGAGAAGATGCTTGCGTCGGCCTCGTGAGTCATTATTATATCATCAAGCTACTATTGAGAGTGGAAACAAAAAACATGACGCGAACGGAGCTCGCCTGAAAGCTTTGTACTACGTAATATAATTCTACTTCGTATTCCGGTCTTATCTTCAGAGACGTCTTTATTAATTCAGTATGATTTGGATTATCATAATTCCTTACCTTTTGCCTAAAATTACTTTGTAATAGGACAAACACTTGGCATAAACAGCTTTTGTTAATTTGAATTTCCAAATTAAACTTTACATTTATTGGGTGGTATTGAGAATTGCTAATAGAGCCATTACTTTACTTCTATGAAATTGTTTTATGCAAAAGACATGAGATGATTATATTATTTCATTTACATTTTATTATTTCGGCCGGGAAATGTATCTAGATTTAAGTCAGTATGCTAATAAAGAACTTTCTTGGGGCATCATTTGCATTGACATTTTTTTAAATGAAACTCTTTTACCATTTAAATTGACTGGTTTTACCTCGGAGCAATTTAGCCCGCCCTAGCCTCTTCCCGAGAATGGTCCCTGCGGCATGTAATAGGTTTCTTAAAAGAAAATCGAGTTAAACAGGCGTGATTGACTTAATTGTGGAAAAGCTTTATTTCCCAAGATTAAAGAATTATTTAAGAGAGGAAAACTAACTAGATTACATTTGGAAAATTCCCGGACACATAATGATGATGTCGACGTGTTAAGTTAATTTGACTTGTATCCACTTTTATAGCCCCTAGGATAAAAAGATAAGATTTATTCTTCAAGTGGCTCCGTAAAATTTTAACACGGAACAAACTGAATAAAGTTACGAAAACAGGGAAATGAATGAATGAATCTGCGAAATCAATCTTTCTGTTGGTTTAAAAGGCAATGTATTCCACAAATTCAGTGATATTTTTCCGCGCCGCCAAATTTATGCTTGCTGAGCGTAAAATAGACGAGGAACTCTTCATTAATGTTTGCCACTTCGAAAATTGAATCGTTTAATCGCAGCGGGGCGGAGTGAGAGAGAACGCATTGGCTGGGTGAGCGTAATTGCGTCGGAGTACCTTTGATACTGAGTGGAAATAGAGCAATTAAGTCCCTCCAGTTGGAGAGTTTACCTTGATTTTTTATTGCTCGCCCTTTTGTATACACGTGGTTTAGGAGTAAGTAAACATGTGGGTGAACGAACCATATAAAGCGTAACGTAACGAAACAACAATATAACATGCCTTTATAAAGATAACGTTACAAAAGAAAACTCTGTTGTAAGTGACATTAAAATTATAAATTTTCGTAACAAAATATGTTTTATTAAACGCTCTTTATACATGACAAAGTTGAACGATAAACAAGACAAAGCCGAGCTTGATAATGCAGCCTCTAGGGTACGCAATTTATTGAAAAGAGGCGTACGAGGATACAGAGCGTTTGTTCACTACAAGCTGATACAATAACGGGTGTATAATGCACTATGTTACAATACAATTACTTAAAAGTCATATTTAAGACTACAGAAGATGGAGCACACACTTTATCCACGAAGTTAGAGTGAAGTTGTTGTGAGAAACTGGAAAATGTATGAAACATTCATGAAGGTATACACAAGTTTAGGAATCTGGTAACTAAATAAAAACACGTTCGTTTCTAACTCTATTTTCAACACCAATTTTATTTGAAATTCGTCTTTATTAGGGCAGCTGTTAAAAATAGACATGAAACTCTACTCAAAATGCGAAATATTGTTTGCGAATCTGACCACGCGTAGAATACCTATATTTGTCAATTCTAAAATTGTCTTGTTTGTGTACCGAATCTACTAACAAACACTTTTATAATAAAGCAGTTATGCAGATATTGAAAATCGTATTTGCGTAGGTTTAGACTTCGTTTTCGACATATGTGCAGAGAATTTCAGTCTTTATTTACATCATTCTGAATGGTTCGAAGGGTGAATGCACTGTGTTTCAAATTTTAATTTTGTTTGGCATTTATGCTTTGTTCGCGTAACCCAACCCATTGTGTGAAAATTTCATTGATTTGAATAATGTTGACTTATTCAGATTTAAAACAATGTATATTATAAAATGGTGTCTGTTTAAATTATTTATAATATTACTAGCTTCTAGTTCTTTGTTAATTACAATTTATAATAATATTAACAAAAAAAACAAATAATAATAATTCAATCAAAGTATCTTTTGCTTCAAAAAAGCTTAAATTCACTAAGGGTTAATACTCAGTCTAAACCATTCAGTAAAAATGCATTGAGAATGAAAGAATTTTTGAAAATGCATCCAAGACATCCTTCTATTTGGGAAAAAAGTTTAATTCAAATACAAAATTATTAATTTGTTTTAAAAACTGTAACATCAAGAAAAAAGTAGTCATGCTATTTATAAAGAAGAAGAAGAATAAAGACTAGGCAGAGACCTGGCCTTGACTCCCTAGAAGGGTGTGTCAGACTTTACTAATAACCAACTTTTAAACCCATGTTCCTTTTTTGCCCTTTGTGTTCCAGGGCTGAGTAACTCTTTAAACAACCCGTAACAGGCAGGCAGTGGCTTTAGCAGGCTCGTTTGCTTTGCTGACATCTCCTTGAGGCGCGCGTAGATCACGAACTGACCGTCGACACGGCCCGCCGAACAGGCTCACAACTAAACACTACCTAACATTTTAGGTTTAGTTTTATTTTGCTTTTAGTTCCCGATATTTTAAATATCCTAGCCATGCAAACAGAATTTCATCAGATTGAAACGACCATGTTTCAATTACACTAATTGGATCCATACAACAAGCTCAGAACTTCACATTAATAGCTCTAAACCTATCTGCTTTAGTGAAGTCATCACAGATACACATTACATAGTACACAGAGGCAGCCATTCGTGTAACATTTAATTAACTAAGTAGCCTCTAAACGTGGCCGGACGGTCATCATAGCCCGATCTAACCGTTGAATAAGTAAACGTAATAAAATAAATCCACTAAGCCGGCATAACGCCCAGGATTTAACATGGCTTACTAACGCTTTCAAAGCTATGAAAGACCCACCCCATATGCCTACGATCACCCTCGGTAAAGTAAAACGTCACAACTCCTGACATCGCCCTACTTGTAAAATACTAATTTATTTCTTTTTGCTTTTATTTTGACTGTTCCAATTTTTCAGAACGTTTTTCTTTTGTTTTCAAAGATATTTGAACTTTTTTCGTAAATGTTTTATTGACATTTACGTATTCGATTCCATTTGTAATAAGATTTGATTACACTGCAGCTTAATGTGCCGACGATTAATATGAAAAATATGCAGCAATGTAAAATAACCCGCATGTGATAAATTGTTAATAAATTATGATAATATTATTAAATTATACAGTGTTAAATGATTTAGAGCTTTGGAACTGTAGTTGTTTTTTCAATATTAATATAATCAATCACATAAATACTAATACGAATACTTAATGCATTTCCATCAAGTAGTTAAATTGTTATTATGACAGTTCGTTTCGATATTGTTGTTAATTATATTTGTTTCTTTTGCCATCTGTGATCATTAAGTTAATTGACCTAATAATGAATGTAAATAGATATTGGCCACTAAAAATTGCTATTATTATTGTATCTTTTAACTATCACAAGCCGATTAACTCTTTGTATGTATGTGATATATTTTTTTTATTATTTTCTGTAACTCGCAAATAATATGTTTTGAAATAGAGTCAATTTAATAAACAGATTACACTCGTTTAATTTGAAAAAAAGTCTACCAAATTGCTGTTTCATTACGTCAAATATAACTTATCTAAAAGAAATGAAGAAATAAAAATAATAAGCCACAATCACAACATTAAACAAAGAGAAAAAAAAACAAAATTAAATTAAAATAAGAACTTAAATCTAAACAAAAAAAAGACAATTATTGTGTGTCTCACGGTTGTTCCAAATTCAAATTCAGCAACCATTTTTATCATTTTACCACCTTTAAACATTCTGCCGGGCAACTAGTGTCCGACACTGGTTTTGAACTATCCTGTTCTTCTCGTTATAATTTATTACTATTACATAGGCGTTCGGAGCGGCCTTAATGCCAAAAGACATTCTCTACCAGTCAAGTATAATGTTCTTTAGACACGAAAAACATCATGTAAAACCTGTTGCTTTTTGTTTTTTTGTTGACTGAACTTTCTAAATTAAAAAGAATATTTAAAGGAAGGAGCATACCTGGATAAAAAGTTCGTTTAAGAAATTTAAAAATATTTTCTTTTTAAAAGTCTTCTTCAAATGTTACTGGAGTTTCTTCATAACTTTTCATTTCTGTTTTGAACTTTTTTGCTGAACATTGCTCTACATAATAATAAGAATTGAAGGAAAGGCTTAGTAATAGCGTTTTAAATTGAAGTTGGACATTTACAATACATCCTACTAATTAATAATATTATAAATGCGAATGTTTGTGAGGATGGATGTAATGGATGTTTGTTACTCTTTCACGTCAAAACGGCTGACCGGATCTTGATGAAAGGCACAGACGTAGATTATGGTCTGGAATAACACTTGGATAATTTTGTTTTCAGTATCACGCGGGCGAAGCCGCGGGCGCCAGCTAGTTCAGAAACAAAATGATGCCTGTAATCTCGAAGGATTAGGCAGTGTAGCTACACCATTGACGAGCAGTGGTGGGTGTACTATTAGCTAGTTAGTGGCTGTAACTGAAAATTTCCTGGTGCTAAACCCCAGTACCACGTTGCAGGTTCCGGGGATCGCACCCTGGATCAATAGCCACGCTTGCAACCACCATGTAGATTTATGAGGCAGGTACCTACTAACATTAACCTGTATTATACTATAAAACTGGTATTTAAAATATTTTATACCACTCTCAAGTAGGTGGTTCTCTTTTATAACAAAAAAAAAACAAATCTATCGTCGATTTTATTAAGCTATCGTCATAAAATCAAAAGTCAAATGTCACTTCGGCTAAAATTCTGTTCTCTTTTCAGGAAAATCTGTTCATTTCAGACAAATAGGTACGAGTATTACCTTAAATGTAATGTAAGTTTCTTGTGCCTTAAGATTACGGCGCTAGCTGAATGCATATTAATATTAATGAGTGGGGAAAGCGGGATACGTTATACAAAGTTGTTATGCAATCGTGTCTGGTTGCACCGCGGCCCGCCGGGAGCCCACGATATAAACTAATGAGCCGTGAACCATGGGCCCATGCATGTATGTATATTATTGCAAGCTTCCCATAAAACTCCACACCACAATGCAACAGTTCCCTGTATCGGCTAAAACCGCAGTTAAATTCATAAAATATTGCACATTGCATTCTAAAATACGCCAAAATGCTTTTGTCATAGTATCCAAAAATGTAAAAGGAAAACGTGGTGATAGTAAAGTTTACGGACGATTTATGTCCAGTTGCTGGCGAACTGTGTTGCTGCCTTCTTTGTTCAATCTTTTTGTACCTCGAGAAGGATATTTTCACTAACATTTTAAAGTTTTTGTTTATGTGCGACTTTTTCAAGTGATTTCGACGGAGCGAAATGAAACGGCTTTTCTCTGAACTTTTTTTGGCTCATGTGTCGAAAATAGAGGCGCAATTTTGACGAATGAGTTGTCTATCGATTTAGTTAACTGCGTGCTACTGAACCTATTTTCGGTAGACTAGTTCGAGATTTTGTATTATTATTTGTTATCACTAAAAGCTTTTTGGCTTTGAAGGAATTATTACATCGATCCTGGGTTTGATTCCCACGATGTCTTAATTATTATTTGGTTTTTTATCAGACATTTTTCAGTATTACGCCTCGGTCCCTATTTTCACTGCTCTTCATCAAAAGGCCATGGACCCTAGATTAGTGCCTAGCTGAAGAGAATAGGATCGCCCGTTATTACATGAGACTTAGACATAACTGGTAAAATGTGGGTGTACTATTAGGTATACCGCTGTCTAATCTTTCGAGAATTACAGGCGTAATGATGACTAAAAACTTTTTGATTTTCAAGGACTGTGGTCCAAATTACCGCTTTCAGGCTACCTACGTACGGTGGAGCACACAGTGGCGATCTGCCCGGCTTGGGCGGAGCACCGCCGTGCCCTCGTAGAGGCGATCGGCGGCGGCGATCTCTCGCGTCCGGCCCTGGTTCAGGCCATGGTCCGGAGCGAGAGGGAATGGGAAGCGGTCACCACCTTCTGCGAAGCAGTAATGTTAGCGAAGGAGGTGGCCGGGCGTTTGAGGGAGAGAACATCTGCCCAACCCAGCCGCCGCGGGAGACGCCCATGGCGCCGGGCGCCGCGAGACGACTTTCGGCCACCGTAGATGCGGGCCTGTGGGCGGTGAGCAATGGGTAGTTCACCGTCCGTCCGTCGATTGACGACAGGCCGTGTCGACGGCGCGTTCGTGTTTCACGCGCGCCTCAAAGAGAGTCAGCAAAGCAGAGGGGCTTGCCAGAGCCTCTGCCTGCCGGGGTTGCGGGTTGTTCGAAAGAGATACCGCGGCCTCGGAACGTAAAGGGCAACAGAAGGAACATGGGTGGGTTTTAGTCAGTACAAGTCTGACATGCCCCCCCGCTCCACCCAGAGCGGGGGAAGTCATTGGATGATTTCCCACACGAAAAAAAAAAAAAAAAAGGCTACCTACGTAATTACATCATGCAGGGTCCAAAATAAGAAGTTTACAGATCATTGACCAGCGATGATCGATTAACACTTAAGAAAGTTTAAGTGTGGATAAAGTTTGTCCGCCTAGTTTTAGAAGCGTTAAGTAAAACTCTTAAGACGCGGAAAGACTCTCGGCCCGGATAAGTCATCCATCAAATAGTTCCCGTCTTGTTAAAATAACAAGGTCTTATTAAACCTCGCTGGGAGTTCAACAACGGTAGAGAAAAAAAAAATGAAAACTTTTTTATTCAGCTGGTAAATATCGATATATTCAAGACAGTTTGTCCTCATATAATATGATGAGGCTGTGGCCCATATCGGTCAGTGATGGATGAAATGTTTGGTGACGAAACTGTGGTTATGTGATACATTTTGCACATGATTAACCAACAAATTAAACCTATTTTGACGGGCCTGTTGGTCTAGTGGTTAGTGGCCCTGACTGCTGAGCCAGAGGTCGTGGGTTCGATTCCCACCCAGGACAAACTTTGTGTGATGAGCATGATTGTTTGTTCTGTGTCTGGGTGTGATTTATCCATAATATGAATGTATTTATAAATTATATAAGTATGTATATCAGTTGTCTGGTTACCATAACACAAGCTCTGCTTAGCTTGGGATCAGATAGCCGTGTGTGAGTTGTCCCAAGATATTTATTTATTATTATTTATTTATTAAACAATCATTGCTGATTATCAGCCTAATTTGAATTTTTATTGGACCTTAAATAAGTGGCAAGATACAAAACTAATGCAACTGGGCTTAAACTAGGAAGATTCTTGTGCTATAAGCGACATTATTTAAATTAAAAATAATTTAGACCAACTTTTGCTCGCGGCTTCGCTCGCGTTAAATTCGGGTTACACAGTTCCCCTTTCCTGATTTGCAGGTTCTTTGCTGTCTGTAGATTTTGCCCTTATGCCTTATTTATTGTAATAGCAAAGCTAAGTTTTCCCTTTTCTTCCCTCTTTCTCCCTCACATCCAACTTTCAAAAAAATTCATCAAAATCGGTGTAGCCATCAAAGAGAAGAGGTAACAAACAAACAAACTTACTAAAACTTAGTGTTGCTATTACAAAACAATAAGGCGCAAGGGGAACTGTGTTACCCCGAATTTAACGCGGGCAAAAGCTAGTTTTGTATATATCCTTGAAATTATATAATAATGATATCCTTACGAATTGATATGCCAAATAATAATATGGAAGCACAGTCGTATCTATCACGATAAATAAAGCATCAATTTTATCAGGGCCCATAAAATATTAACAGATCTATTCCGAAGACAGATTTATTGGTCGCCTACGGACATCATTATACGTTTGGGCGTATAATTAATTGCAAGTCTATTGACATATTTATGTGAGCCTATATGTATAAGATAATACTCATTTCAACATATATTACAGAATAGGTCAACGTAAATATGACAAAGAAAATCCTTGCACTTAACTTATAACTATATATGCAAACTTAACACGAACGCAGTGACCTCGCAGAGTCAATATCGACGTTTGTTAGACGTCATTATTATTTATTTATTATTTAGAATATGAGTAGGTCCACTGAATTTTAAAAATGAAATTTTTAACTACAAAGTGGTGAATTTGCATGTGGTGTTTGCATGTAATTGGTAGTACAGTGAGGTTTAAGACACAATTACTTGTATGTTTCTATCTATATAATATCTGTTACAACTGTTGGTGAACCTTAATTAAATAAATAAACTTTCCCTTAGACCAATTTTCCTGCGTCCTACTAATTATTTTTTTAAATAACCTAAAAAGACTAACCTAACAATATATTTTAAAATATCGTCAAAAAATTTGTCCTTCCGTCCGTCCTGTCTTTCGATTTCCATGAGTAGCTACCTATTATACTCAAGTTCCGTTGTCATTTACGTTTTTATTTATTAGCTTTTTAAATCTAAACGCTCTTATAATAAATACCATTCGTGAAACAAAGTGGCTTGAATAAAGAAAACAAACTGTAACGTTGGAACAAAACTGTAGGCGCAATGAGGACACATTGGCTTTTCCACCAGTCACTGGAATAATTGACATTGGACAAAGCGTCTCAGTTTACTCCACGCTCGTGTTTTGTTTATCCTTTCCACCTCTGCTTTGCTCGTAAACGTATGCACTACTATGATGTATTTTGAAGGCATAGTTAAGGATGTCGTTGTGGTGGACCAAAGTTTAGGAGTGTTTATAGTCTAAGATCCGGCTGCAGAATCAGTGTACCTATCGAGTATTTGCTGAAAACCAAATTTTTACACATATTCATGATAAGGAGAATTTATATCCACCAGGTTGCCTATCAAAATGTGGCCGCTAGTATTTTTAATTAAATTATTAATAATTCATAATCCGTAAGAAATTTCATTGACTTTTTTTTTCAATGAAATGTCGTCTACTTTACGGCAACATCTATAAAGACTCTGAAAAATTATGGTTGCCGTTGCGCACCTGGCCGCACCTCTTCGCAGCCAGGTACATATACACAGGTATGAATTTGTTACATTTATACACCCACAACGTACATTTATAATTTATATATCAAATTAAAGCTAATTTTTTTCTGTATATTATTATATACGGTTGCTTAATTAAATCTGGCCGCCAATAAGGGTTGCTGGCTAATAAATATAGTAAATATTAAAAGTAGATTGAAAGAGAGCTAGCGCGTAACACCACTAGTCAGACGAGGATAGCGATTGCCAGCTGTCGGACGGTTTAAAGCCATTGCGCATGCGTCAGATGTTAGTGTTCTCAACCTCCGATTCAAACAATAGTAGGTACGACTCAAAATAATAAATACTCCAAAAGAAACGTCTTTCTTTTCTAAAATAAAAATTAAAAAGTCAATGACAAATTTAAAAATTACAAAAAAAAATGAATATTGATGATGAATAAAATCAAGGTTACTTATGTAAAAACATTGTGTTGTACAAGTACTGTATGAAAAAAGATTTAATTTTATTCAAGTATTACATTTATTTTACATATTCATCAATCATCAGTTTAAGCAAATTATGAATTTTTAAAATGTATTTTATACTTCCATGACTCTTTTTTAAAAATCTGAATCATCGGAGCTCTCAGTCACACTATCATCGCAGGTATCACTTTCATCAGAAATATCGGTATCGTCATTATTATCGGAAGGCTTGTTCGTGGAATCACACAGCACATTCTCAACTTGCGCTGGAGTTGAATCTCCCAGGAACCATGTTGGTTTTAAAAAACCATCTAACAGCAGCCAGCCATTATTTTCCGCGCTGAACTTGATGCAATCCCGCTCAGTAGCATTTAACCACATCGAATTAACAAAGATGGTCCGCAATAATTTTTCCTTTAAAGATTTCTAGCATGGTGGAATGTGCGAGATTGATACTTTTTCGATGCACAAATAAAACAGCAATATATTATGTTGTGTATTACGTACTCCAAACAGCGTGGTTTCGAACTTAAAATAAAAATCACAACTGATCCGTTGAGAACACTAACATCTGACGCATGCGCAATGGCTTTAAACCGTCCGACAGCTGGCAATCGCTATCCTCGTCTGACTAGACAGTGGTGTTACGCGCTAGCTCTCTTTCACTCTACTTTTAATATTTACTATATTTATTAGCCAGCAACCCTTATTGGCGGCCAGATTTAATTAAGCAACCGTATATAATAATATACAAAACAAAAATAGCTTTAATCTGATATATAAATTATAAATGTACGTTGTGGGTGTATAAATGTAACAAATTCATACCTGTGTATACCTGGCTGCGAAGAGGTGCGGCCAGGTGCGCAACGGCAACCATAATTTTTCAGAGTCTTTATAGATGTTGCCGTAAAGTAGACGACATTTCATTGAAAAAAAAAGTCAATGAAATTTCTTACGGATTATGAATTATTAATAATTTAATTAAAAATACTAGCGGCCACATTTTGATAGGCAACCTGGTGGATATAAATTCTCCTAATCATGAATATGTGTAAAAATTTGGTTTTCAGCAAATACTCGATAGGTACACTGATTCTGCAGCCGGATCTCGTACTATTACAAACATTTAAACTTACATACACAAACAGTCAGACCCGAAACAACTACCTGTAGGTCATACAAATATTAGTTCCGTTCGGGGATGGACACGCAGCGCAGCAGTCGATCGTTCAGCAACTGCGCCAGCCGTGCTGTCAAAACCGCGCTGCTACCCTACTATGACCTCTTAAAGCAATTCTTATTCCTCTGAGGGAAAGAGACAGAGCTATACAGGGTGTTAGCTGCTAGCACCATCTATTTCACTCAGTGGAATAAGAATTGCTATAAGATGTCATAGTAGCCCTTCTGTTTGCATTATCTTTATTTAAGCTGGTGGGTGCCTTTGAGACTACAATGACACTGTAGTATTTCCAAAACTGAGATGATCAATAAAACTTTTGTCATTATAATCAATTTGAGTTTTTTTTTCAAGCTTGCATTTACTAGTCACGAGCACTAATATATTAGTCTTAGTAAAAATCAAAAGCGATTTTTCTCCCGATATTAACGATTTCTTCTGTGAGATGAGGCATATTTCATAATCTAATGGCTTCGAAAATACTTATTTCTTAGTAACGTTACTCAATACATTAAGACAAAATAAATCGGCGAAAACTGAGTCAGACTCATGCACCGAGGGTTCTGTATAAACTCGTGACTTAAATTATATTTTAACTTGAAATCTGCACGCATTCCCGAGATAAAGGGTATTTTTAGACAGACGGTCACGCAGTGAACCAATAAGGGTTGCATTTTTCCCGTTTAATTTACGGAACCCTAACAAAATCATCTAGCAAATACCAATAACTATACATATTATATATTACTTTGCATATTCTATGGTAAACGCCCTATGCTACGCAAAGGTACATTAAAAATCCTTACTAATATTATAAAAACGAAAATGAGTTTGTTTGATACGTCTTCACGCCTAAATGGCCGAACGGATTTTGATGAATTTTATTACAGAGATAGTTGGGACTGTGGAGACGAAAAATGAAATAAGTGGGAAGAAAAAAGGAGAGAAAGATATTTTTTTTAGATCATCACGCGGGTTAAAGTTAGCGTTAGCTCAAAGTAACTATGCCACGCGGACGAAGTCGCGGGCAGAAGCTAGTGTTAACATAAACTAAAACCATCTAAATCCCGAACATAATTCGATAAAGACGAAGCTGCTGTTTGACACGATGTCCATTGTGTATAGACGACGAGGGTCAGTGATTAATACGAGAACATTGACTATCAAAGCCGCCAGCGTCCTCTATTAGGCGGAAATCTATTCCGTACATAATTATAAGTCCATTTAGATCGTCAAAGAGCTGCGTCTAATTGAATTACCCTTTTACGTCGCAGGTACGTGCGCGTTGGAGCAAAAAATTACTTTCACACGGTATGTTGCTAATCAGAAGGTTCTTAGAACTTGGATGCTAGACGTGCTAGTGAGGGCTATTTTATAAAAACATACTTTTAAATGGGATTTTCTCTGAAAATATACTTAAGCGAGGATTAGGAGTAGGTAGGTAGGCCTTAGGTACCTATGCCTTGAGGCATTAAGTCCGTCTCTGTAGTACGTATGACTTGACATATAAATTTTAATATAAAATTTAGTTTGATGGATAATCTTATGAAAGTATGTTGGGTGTTTTCATCAAAAACTTCTGAGTAGCACCCACAGAGTCAGAATTTGCGTCCAATTAAAGGCAATAGGCTCGATAACATGGAACAGACATTTGGCTTGACGGCGCAGTTGGCGTAGTGGCTGAGCGATCGACTGCGGCGCTGCGTGTCACGGGTTGGATCCCCGCACAGGGCAAATATTTGTATGACCTACAGCTAGTTGTTGGGCTTGGCTGTTTGTGTATGTAAGTTAAAATGTTTGCAAACGTACACCCACGTTACAAAAGAAATTCTAGTGTGGGCAACGTATTAAAAAAATAAAAAATGGGTGTACAACAAAACCACATAATAACACTTTAAAATTATATTATATATTGAAAGATACATCTCACAGTCATATTCCATTTCTAATCTTCACAGTTCTTTATTTAAAAACACCTGAGTATCGAACAAAACAACTACCTGTAGGTCATACAAAAATTTGTTCTGTGCGGGGATTGAACCCGCTACACATGATCTACTATCGTTTAGCCATGTCTGGCTTAACTTTTAATATGTTTTAAGTCAATTTATAAAACTTGGTTAGTAAGCAGAACTTGTTTATTTATAGGTTTCCAGTATTAACGTCTACTCTTCCGAACTACGAGTGCACTAGAGTCGGCTTCCCGCTCAACTATGAGGAGTAGCTTGGTGTCAAGCGCTTCATTCAGCGGTACTAAGCGTAGTTAGTCTAAAGAGAAGAAGTTGACATCACGCCTGTCTCCTGAAGGTTTCGGCAGAGAAGTTGGTACCTTAGGATTCTTAATTTTTATTCAGTTATAAGTTTTTAAACTGACATGGTTACTAATTTTATTTATAACGGAATAGAAACCTATTTTAAATATTTTTTTTTTTAATATATTTTAACATAAGTAATAAAGTCAATATCAAGGCACATACATGTTAATAAAGATTCAAAATACAATTAATGCCAATAGATAAATCCAACTAATAAATGTTAAAGCTATTACCACCAACCATTATCATAAGTTGGAAATTTAAGATGGTAAACCTTATTACAATTTTCCAATTTGGTAACCAAGGGTCAACAGTACTGGAGTTGCCACTGAAAACTAGCACTGTGCTGTGGGTTCCCATAGCACAGCATCATACTGAATAGTGACTTACTTGTCACAGCTACGGCGTGCAAGCTATATTTTTTTTGTTGTTCCGCTTTTATTTATAAATATTTATGTAGCTTTGTGTGTTTTTTTGGGTTCTAATCGTCATTGGCGCCTAATCAATATTCTTCTCTTTCTACTTTCTAAAAAATATGCTCGTAAAACTATTTCAAGAGTGTGTATTTTGACAACATAAATGTCAAAATGTAATCAAAATCAGTCACGCGCTGAAAATTTTGGGCGATGCGCGCCGTTCAGCGGTTTGGCTACAATCGTAGCTAACTAGCCGATGTGCGGTCTACCTCTATAGGTTTTGCACGTGTGAAATGTCACATGTAGTTTTATTTAGTTAGTAAACGACAATTATTTTGCTAAAAGCTAACAATGCAGATGACCAAGGAGCACGGTGCTCATACTATTACTCCTAAATAATACTTCTATAGCTCCTGCTATGCCGTTGGCGATTTCCAGATTAGATTGTCTGACATGTGAGGAGGGAAGTGTTATTGGGTTTTTCCAACATGAATTTCTCAATAACCTGCCTCGTTGGTCCGGAGATCGCAAACGACAACTTAAGTCCTGCAAAGTGTTTCCCACTTCTACCTTTCAAGAGTTACAGGTCTAAAGATGAGCAAATAAAAGAGTAGATAAAAAGACACAAAAAGATATTCTCACAACAATATGGCCAGCAGACGCGACACAGACGGGACTATTTTATTATTAGTAGATATGAGGACGAAGTTTTACGGCGCCCACGAGAAGTGGCCTTTTCTTTGCTGGACACCACAATCGTCGCACTAAGGTGCTTAGTTTCCAAGATCGATAAAGGCATCTGGCATTTTTGAGAAAAGAATTTCGTGTGAAGTCTTACAATTTCTTGTGAAATCTTCAAATCTACACATCGCTAAATATTGTAGCTATTGATATTTATTTTTTTACCGAGTTAGTTCTTAATAGGTCTACATTATTACCAGCTTTTACATGCACGGTTTTATCTTGCTTCCCTCACAAATAACGTGGCTTACTATAGGTAAAATAATTTTCCAAATCAGTTAAATATATCCAGAGATTACCCATACAACCTCACAAACTTCTTAGTTATATGATGTGGTGCAGAGGTATAAATGACAGTCAAATTAGATCAATGCGTATTTTCTAAGCTAACACTCATCACAACTTTAGGATTGAGATCTAAAGGGGGCGGGTACCACGGCCTGCTGGTGTTGCGGGTTGTTCGAAAGAGATACCGCGGCCCCAGAACACAAAGGAACATGGATGGGTTTTAGTCAGTGAAAGCCTGACACTGCGAGGAAAGTTATTTGATAATTTCACATAAAAAAGGGGATTGTGTATAAAATAATATGATAGGTAATAATACATAGTTTCTCCTATTTTTCTCAGCGAACCCTTTCAATGATACCCATATCATAGTCCGCCATCATTAGGAGTCTGTTATATTGACGTTACATAGCCATACATTATCATCTAATCTAAACATGTGAGAAAAAAAAACAGCTTAATCGGAATATGGAACAAAAGTTACAAAGATTTTGGACGTAGTTAGTTAGCTATTTACAGATTAAGCTAATAAAAGTGTGTTAAAAAGGATCATCGGAAGCACAGAAATTAGATTCTAAAATGGCCGCTGTAGCAGAATAACGATGAGATGATAAGATGCAGTTAATATTGTGAATTGTTAATTTTTGACCAAAAAATTCACGAATAGTAACGTAATACATATTATTTACCACTAGCTGGTCCCCGCGGCTTCACTCGCGTGATACCGAAAAATCTATCCTATGTGATAATTCAGACTATAATCTACCTCTGTGCCAAATTTTATTAAAATCCGTTCAGCCGTTTAGACGTGAAAGAGTAATAAACAACCATATTTCCAACCATATGTTGCAGTAAAAACTCTTATTAGTCAAAAGTACTATTGACTAGCAAAATTAGTCAAAAGCACTTTTGACTGATTTGACCTCCTACTCCAGAAACGAACTGCATTTATAGAAAAAAGAGATTGTTTTTAGTTCGTTACCCGGAACTGAACTATTTAGATTAGGAGGCATTACAACCTTTTTAAGAGTTTTGACTGATACAACCAGTCAAAACCACTTTTGACGGAATCAGTTAGTCAAAAGTACTTTTTACCAGCTCCATTGAGCAAAAATATTTTTAACTGTTATTTTAGTCAAAAGTAGGTACTATTGACTAAAACATACGGTCAAAAGTACAGTCAGGGGTGTGAAGTGCAGAGGCATAATTACAACGTAACAGCTTGACGTTTAGTTTGACTTACGACCTTATATATTCAAGCATATAATGTAGTCTTTGTCGTCAACAAGTGATTGTAGCTCATAATTTCAATTTGTAAATTAGAATCAGGATGGCTTACCGGTTAATCGGGTTCCGACAGACGTGCGAATCAATTAGCCGTAAGTTCAAATCTAACGCAAGATTGCAGACTTTTTGTAAATTTTTATTTGGTTGGTAGTAATGGGACAGAAATATTATATTCTTTACGTTGTTTGCTTTGTTCACACAATAATTCGTTAAGTTAGGGAGGTTAAGTAAACGTTTAAAAACTCCAGTGGCGGACTATAGATTACATTGCTATGAACTGTGCGAGCACTATACAGTCAGTGCGTTTACTTGTAGAGTTTTGTCTCAACATTCAACAGATAACACACACTAATAAACTGTAGTCGCACTAAGCGACATTATAATTATCTCTTTTGCATTTACGCGTTATAGTGGCTACCCGTTCGTTACATTGCATTGCTAAAATTCGCTCGAGTTTAGTAAGTACTGCTAGCTGTTTGAGTGTAGTCGTGGATTTACGATTGAAGTGTCCCGAGTTCGAATTTCATATACAGCGCAAATTAGTTTTTGTTTCTTTGAAACCATATGTAAGATTTAATCAAAATTTGTTACGTTTGTGTTAAATAAGTAATATTAACTTCACTATTCATGTGATTTGAAATTTATGTTTGCGGTGTTAGAAGGGGAAATAAAAAAGGCGTGCTGAATGAAAATAAAAATGTTTATTCGTTTTATTATACAATAACAAACTTTTATGAGAATTGTGACGTCACATTCCTACCTAGTTTAAATAAGTTCACATGTAACTTTTTGACTCTTATTTTTTGTTGAGTAGTGGGTATACAGTCAATTATTCATATTAACTTATCAAGAAAAGGATATTCTAAAGTGTTGATTACCCACTTATTTTAGTTAAAGGCTCGTAAATATTTAAATATCATTGTGTGTCGGTATTCATCAGAGATTTAATGATAACTAATATTTATAATTTAGACCTTATGAACATGTTTTTTTATGTAACGTCACAATGAATGCATTGAGGTTATAGCTTAAGTGTTCATTTTCTTAGCGAAAAGAAGATTGAAACTAAACCTCAACTTAAGAATTATGCATTTATGTTAATGTTACACAATATTTAGTTACACTGCCTAGAATAAAAACCAAAAGATATAGGTTATTAATATTTAGTGTATCCCCCGTTATTATCTATACAGTCAAGTAGACGTTTGCGCATGGAACCTACAATATTGCCACATATCTCGGTTCCTCTTAAACTTTCCCACACCTCCAAGCAATGTGCTTTTAATTGTGGAATACTCCTCTCATCCCGGGAGTCCCACCTTTGCACCATCAAACCCCATAGATTTTCTATGGGGTTGAGGTCGGGTGATCGCGCTGGCCATGGAACAACAATGATCTCCGGGTGATTTTGAAACCATTCACGCACAGTGCTCGCCCGGTGAATAGGACAATTGTCCTGGACAAATGCTAAATGTGTCAGCTCATCAGCTGGGTAAATTTTGCGCACAGTTGGGAGCATGACGTCATTTAATACTTCTACATAAGTAGAACTGTTGGCGCGAGGAAGAATAAAAGCAAGTTCTCCTGGCCCTGCTGCACTCATCCATCCCCACATATTAATAGTAATTCGACCTGATTCTGTATTAGGGATTACGTTTCTTTCGCACCAACGAGTGTTATCCCTGCGCCATAAATGAAGCCTACCCTTTTGACTTGACTTAAAAGTCTTTTCATCTGAAAATATGGTGCTATTCCAGTCAAAATCTAAATAGTCGCGAGCGAAACGTAACCTTTCTTGTTTGTGTCGCTCTGTCAGGAAGGGCTTTTTAGCGGGAATGCGGTGATGCAAGCCTTCAGCGTGAAGGGCACGGCGCACAGTATTAACGGAGGTGCCGAATAATTCCGCGAAGTGTCGTGTTGGTGTAAAGCCATTCATTTCAAATTCGTCTACCATTTGGCGTCGCTGTGCCTCGCTAATGAGCGGCGGCCTTCCACTTCGCTGTCGACTCGCAAGGCTACCCTCTTCCTCATATCTTTTAATCCACCGACTTACGGTATTCCTCTAAAACAAAAAAGAAAATGATATTAAGCAGCTATATAAAAATATGGCTCCTTTTCTGGAGGGTATAAAAAATTGCTTACGAAATGTTCTCAAACCTAATTAATATTTATTTATTCATAAAACTATTGGCATTGTTTTAATAACATTACTTAACCGTCAATGATAGTCCTACATTAATTAATTTGTAACAGCTAAAAAACAATAAATAGTGAATTTTAAAAAAACAAAAATTATAATCAATAAAAATTTTACTAAACAATATTATTGTTAATAAAAATCCTTATGTTATTATGATTATGGTTCTCACGACAAAACACAGTAACATCCTCCGTTTTTTTTATAGTCGTTTAATAAAAAGAATTACAGGTTTAAGTTACAATCCACAAATATAATACTCACATTTAGTCCGGTTTCATCAGATGTTTGTGTTCTATTTAGACCACTTCTATGCAGCGCAATTATGGTTGCTTTTGTCTCAATATTAATATTTGAGTGCATTTTGATTTTTGAGAATAATTAATAAAAAGCCACACGTCACTAACCCACAACTACAACCAATCGACAACGTGAATTCTGATTAAGTTAAAAACTCATTGCTACCCAACAGAAATATTAATTCTGTAGATCATTTTCTATGATCTACCATCATAACTTTGCTAATTGTGTGAACAAAGCGAACAAGTTTAAGAATATAATATTTACCCATTACTTCCAATCAAGTAAAAACTTACAAAAAGACTATCGATTCAGCGTAAGATTTGAACTCACGGCTCACTGTTTCACTCATGTAACCGAACCCATTTAACCGCTTAGTCATATGGACTCGAAATTTTTGGTTGAAATTATAAGCTACAATAACTTGTCGACGGCAATGACTTTTTGCTTGAAAATAGAAGGTCGTAAGTCAAACTAAACGTCAAGCTGTTGCCTCGAGAGTTTGCCACTCGAATTCTGGCGCTGACTGTACTTTTGACTGATTTTGCTAATCAATAGTACTTTTGATGGTTAAGAGTTTTGACTGCAACACATACAACCATCCTCACAAACATTCGCATTTTTAATATTAGTAGGATTATAGGAGACTAGCTTTCGCCCGCGGCTTCGCTCGCGTTAAATTCGGTATAACACACCCAGCAGACCTGCAGTTTTTGCTCTTGCGCCTGATTGATTTGTAATAGCAACGCTAATTTTTCCCTTTTCTTCCCTCGTTCTCCCTCATATCCCACTTTTTTAAAATAAAAAATAGCCTATGTCCGTCTCCTGGTTCCCAACTATCTCTGTACCAAGATTTGAAATGAAATTCATCATAATCGGTTTAGCCATTAAAGCGTGAAGAGGTAACAAACAAACAAACAAACAAACTCACTTTCGCTTTTATAATATTAGTAAGGAAGTAAGGATAGTAAGGATATCCCACACTAATAGTATCAATGGTGTTACCAAACAAGATTTGAAACTAGGTTTCTATAAGGAACCAGTTCAACCCATCGGGAAAACTATGTACCTACCAATATGTAGCTAAGACTTCTAGAATTAATGGTATCGGGAACATTGTCAAAATCATCACGCTCCACGAACTAATTTGTGGTCGACGACTGTAGTACTTACCTACAAATTAATAATTTACGGGCGAATATTACAGTCAAACCATATCTGCATTAGTTATCCATAATTTACTACTAAACAGCTTCAGAGGAAATTATAAGAAAGATTCATTTAGGTACAGTTCAATACAGTGTCAATTATAGGTTGACTAAAAAGTAATAAAAATAATAGTTTTTTTTTTATTCTTGTAACTATCAGGGTTTCGTACCTCAACAGGAGAACTCAAAACCCTTAAATGATCACTTTGTTGTCTGTATGTATTTCTGTCTGTCAAGACCTCAGGAATCTCAGGAACGCGTGGAGGTAACAATTTAATAAAATAATATACTCAAGCATATGGTCCTTTAGAGCTGTCAATAAAATGAAATCTCAAAGTCTACGCAGTCAAAAGATATGCCCGTTGATGTCGCAAGTTTGTACGGAATGGCCGGTGTTTTCGTTCACCTGACCCGTTGTCTGTAATGAAATCTTCCAAGTGAAATTTGACCTACTTCCCGATTTCCAATTGAGCTATAATTTTGCATGCATATGCATATTGCGTGACAATGCAATATTTTAAACCATGAGTGAATATTTTAAAACCCAATTTTGGTCATTTCCATAACATCCACAAAAATTACCAAAAAAATCCACTATTAATACTCTTTAATAGAAGCACAATTTCGTTGACAATCGCTGAATAATAGAAAAGGGCCGACAAAGGCACAAGGCGCATTTACATTTCAGCTATAATTACCGTACACTACGAAAACTCGAGTAAAATTATACTCAAGAAACCCAATAACCTAAAAATTGGAATTCACGTAACTATCAGACGGAGGAACGCTTTGGGACCTCTTCAATTTAATGTGCGGCCCTTCTAAGACCATCACAATTTATTATGTATTATAAGGATACAAATTCTTAGGGAAATGGTTAGTTTCTGTGAAATAGTGCAAGAAGGTCAGTAGGGGACAGCGTCCGCCTGGCCGCCTCGGGAGGAGGATATTGTGCAACTAGCATGTAGTTTCATCTCGTTGCTAATTAATTGGATTACGTAACCTCTCTCATTATACCAGATGGGGGCTATTTAGTGAATGGATTTTGTACGCGTCACCGCGTAAATTCAGTTTAAACTCGGGTTAATAAATGTAATTAAAGTTGAAAGCGAACCATGTGTGCCTTTTCGATACATTTTATCGATAAAAACGCGTAGGATAATGATTTGTAATACATTACATTACACAATCAACGTGAATTACTTACGGTAAAGTAGTATCAAGTTAACCTAATTTTTTGGGATCTGAATTGTCTTCTTTGTTATTTCATGATAATAAACACCTTCGGAAATATTAGTGCGACGTGGAGGAGACCTTCCAAATGAGCGCAATATTGAGTCCATTATTTCATTCAGTGTAATGGTGTGGCAGTGAAATAGGGCAAAGGACGAATAAACGGGACCCTGGAAATGAAGACGCCGTTTGTTCATAACCAGCTCGTTAATTCCATTATTACAAGTCAGAGGAGCGAGCAGACCGGTAACAGATGTGCCACTCGACTCGAATCTGCAGCGTCTCACACTTTTCACGGATTTCAACATCATTAATTTTTTTGTGAGAGAGCTCAATTAAAAATAATTGTTAGAACAGATAGAAAATAAAAAGTTATACCTACAGAATTAGTGTCGCTAAGAAATCTCGGATTTTCGTAAAGTGTGCGAGACTCGGGCTTTGTACCTGTCCTTTGTGTACAAACTGCGACGCGCGGTCCGTAAGACCCTGCCAGTGTCCGCTTACTTAAAGGTAGATCAAGTCTCTTAAACGTGAATACTTGGGGAGAAATACGTAGAGAAAACGTCTTGCTTTCAACAATACTACCTTTAATATTTTCCTTTTTCAGCACTTTCACGGAAAACCTTTGCAATGTCGTGAGAAAATAGTTGCCTTGGCGTGTTAGCTAGTTATAAAACTTTATACGCCTATGCTAAACGATTCGCAGGTTATGGTTCAATAATAAACAGATGACGCATGTGTTAACCCCTTTTTAACGACCGTGAGGAAAGTTGCCCATTGTAAAATCGGCCGCAACGTGATTGGGCATTTCGGTTCGGCTTAATTGTGTAGTTTATATTTTAATAGGCGTCCGTCTTTATCACATATTAATAGAGCATCTGCTTCAAATATTGTCCTTCGACTCACGTTAATTACATTTTAATTACAATTCAATCAAATTTTGCAAACCACTTTGAAGAGTAGGTAGGTTTCGCACATCCATAACCAAAACATACATTAGACAACGTTCATTAACAAACTTCGTGAATACAATCTCAATAATTAATTTATAGAAGACCAACACCCCTAACTTTGATTACAGCGTGAACCGCCCACATTTTTGTGTAACAAACTATTTAACAGAATTACTTCGCGGGACAAGATGAATGATGACAGGCGTCCGATAAACATCAACAGTAATTGTTTGACAGAAACGATATTCGACCCCACCGGTAATTGCGAGGGTTGATTAATTTTCTATCGTTTAGCTTTGTGATAATTACTACAGAATAGTTAAGACGGCTGTTAATTTTATTCCGGTTCGTTTCGTTGTAGATTGCTATTTAGGTATCTATAGACTGAAGTTTCAATAGATGAACAGTATGGTTACGGAATTCATAAACGATTTTTTTTTTATGATAATCCTTTCATATTGTTAGCTTTTTGTAACAATAAAGGTTAAAATTATAAGTGCCACTGAGCAGGAAAATCGATCTAAAGTAGGTATTTTTAATATTAATTAATTAAAATAGTTTGAATGATACAATCTAAAACTTAATTAAATTCAAGCTAATAATACTCTTCAACTGGACAGATTGACTATCTCAAATTAGAGAAAGTAATTCAGGTAAGGTTATTTCTGGTCTAGCTTTTCCAATTACAAAGTTAAAACACTCCAACTTCGAAATATACAAACTTAAACAACTTCTATTTTCGGTGAATTTGAAGAAGTAAATAGTAATTCGTCGAAATACTATACTATAGTCGTCCTTATATACCTAGTGTCTCTCTCTGTTTCTTCACTCCCATAGTCCAATGGAACGGCAATACGGCACGACCGGAGAGAAATCAGGCTCAAGACTAACGCGTTACGGCTTAACGTGCCGTGCCGTATCCATCCAGGTATTTATCGTACAAGGTGGTATTCGAATTACTTAAACTTGAACACCGCTATCTTGAACATAACTATCACTACAGTATATTAATACTGGCTGGACGCATGGAATTAAGAATGTGAACAGACCTCATGTGCTGTTATGGTTACAAAAAGGAACGAACCGCAAGAGATGTAATTCAATTTTCACGAAATAAAAGTAATTAAGACTTGTCCGTATAATCCAATTGTTATATTAAACTCATTGATGTACTAAAAATAACTTGATATCAAAAACTGTCGAAGTATTTTTGATTGATTGATTGACGTGATCCTGTGAGGGAAAACGAAATAAAAATGATATTTTCAGCAAAAATCGTTCAAATAACCATGAAAATGGCTTTATCGGCAAACTGAACAGACAAATTAGCCATTTATTTTATGTTTAGTAACTCGATCGAACTTGAAACAGATGTCAATCAGACAAAAGATCTTCGACACTTGAAACGAGAGTAATGTAGGTACTCTAATGTCTTTTAAAGTGTCTAGAAGAACTTTTTAGAGGTTATTATTATTCTCGGGGTGTTTTATTTTGTATCTAGACAAAAACATACAGAGCTACATAAAACACTTACTTGAGTAAAGTGTAACAATTGTAAGCACATTCGTAACATGATATTACTTAAAATTGTCCCTGTTTTTACGAAAGGAATAATCGGAATCCTTCTTGGATCACTGTCTCCTTGTTGCCTGAACAAAATAGTTATTTATTTCAACAAAACCCATTTTACATAAATACAATGCACAATTATAGGCTTAATTATAAATATTTTAACATGGAATCCTCTGACGCCGAACTAGGACAGATTGGAGACTACGTTTCTAAATTATTTCATCAACTTTCTTACTAACACAAAGTTTCCTTGTATCATAGAGAAATTAATCTAATAGCAGTTTTCTAACGTTTTTGAGATAACCTCTTCAACTCATAATACTTTTCTAAAACAAGCCGACTTGGCTTGTGGTAGAAGAATATTCACCGCACTAGTACAAGAGTGCAAAAGATTGCTTAGAATCATTCAACAAACATGACAATACATAATTTCATGTGTTCAATCCCAAAAGGCTTAAGCTGAGACAACCTTTAGCACACCTACATTTTACCAGTTATGTTTCAGTTCCATGTGACTGGGGTCGAGCCTAAAGCCATCAATTGGGCACAAAGCCCGTTTCCGGGTTGCTACTGGGAAATTTACTTTTCCTTACGTAGAAATCAAATTAAATACAGCTTGATTTAAGGTCATGTTGCTATGTGATCACTAGACTAAGGAGGCTGTAAGTGGAAGTTAAAATTAGGTTGTATTATTTTCTAGCCTGCTCTGTGCCAAAGTGGGGAAACGGAGTGCGGTTGCTCTGGAGTGTGACAGAGCAGACTGCTTCTCCGCGCGTCCTCCTCCTAGTTCTGGTGGAACCTATCTAGGCAGTCATACTCCTCCTTTGTGACCGCGAACCTGCCTGACTGTCTCAGAACACCAGCTTTGTGCTATTTTAACCTAATTGAACTTTTAATTAAAACAAAAAAAAACTAGTCAAAATACAATTGAAAGCCTTCTTAAAACAAGAATAACTCCGCATTGTGTCAATTTTACCGACTCATTCCAAGAATCTATTTTAACATCGCATTCACAGAAATAATCTATTTTAAGAACTTCTTTGTTTTAATTCCAATGAAACAAGAACAAGGAGATGAAGTAAACAAGTGATATATATAACCTGTTTAGTGAGTAAACAAATTGTCGAGGTTTGTGGCTCTCAACTAGACATAAATCCTCAGAGATGAGGGTCCTTGGCTACAACAATATCTGCATGAGCCAATTAATTTCGCTTTAAGGACCAGCCCTTAATCTGATGGTCACTGGCGCCAAACTTTCTAATTGAATTTCAGTTAAGGAATACTCGCCAAATTCCCATGTTAATTAAAACTCAAATGATGCCAAAACTCCAAACGATAACTTTTATACACTCATATGTGACAATATATTGTATACATTTACTGTTGCCGAGTCGACTAAATTAAAGGTCCTCATGTTTCTTTCATTTTCGCCAAAAAAATATTCTTTGGTCGTAATTAAATTGCTTATTATCCTCTATTAGTACACTTTATTGTAATTTCCTCATTAACATGAGAGAAAAGAGGCCCTCAAAGAAGTCTATTGAATACGAATACTTCATCTAATATATATTTTACCAAGCTTTGACTAAACCAATTAGGCAGAATTACCGAGTCATTGCGATAGTAACTAGAGACAGTTCAGCGACGCATCCTTACTAATATTATAAAAGCAAAAGTGAGTTTGTTTGTTACCTCTTCACGCTTTAATGGCTAAACCGATTTTGATGAATTTTGGTACAGAGACAGTTGGGAACCAGGAGACGGACATAGGCAAGACATACATAATATTTTTTTAAAAAAAGTGGGATGTGAGGGAGAAAGAGGGAAGAAAAGGGAAAACTTGGCGTTGCTATTACAAATCAATAAGGCGCAAGGGGAACTGTGTTAACGCGAGCGAAGCCGCGGGCAAAAGCTAGTTGTGATTATAAAAGTTGACTTCCTAATGACGGATCAAAGTTAGTGTTTTTAATTGGCCGAAAATAAAATAATTACATTATTAACTGCGTAGTCACAGCATGTTTTCTTTACTATAAAACGCAAAATCGAAAATAAATTGTAACATTCACAAAATAAATTATGAGAATCAAAGTTTTACAGCCATTTCACAGTCAGGCATTATCACATCAGGCGAATCTGCCTTACGACTGCAGTAAATAAAAACCTCGATATCCGGACAAATTAGACGCCATACACTTTTTGGTTGGTCACGTCTATCGTTTATGCGAAATCGATTCGAACGTTTTATGCGACGTTTCCGACGAATTTAATAGCTTAAGAGATGACTGGACGAAGAGCAATAAACGGGAATAAGTATTCTTACACATTGCCCGATAAAACTTTATTCCCTAACTACTTGTAGATGGCAGGTCAGTGCTAACTTGAAGTCATTAAGTAACTCGCTTGTTCGAATACACGGATAATGACGTCAATTTTCATAGCCAAATTGGATTCTGAATTGTACTTCTCCACCTCACTCCGCACTTAGGTCAATTACCTGCAAACAACGTGGAACAAACTTTACGTCCTTAAATATCGGTTACGAACTAACGATGTGAATATACCCTAATGGAATACCTGCAATAGTTTTAAATTAGCGTTGGCCGTCACTTTAATGGCATTGTTCGGCGAATAAGCCATATAGGGCCGCGATATTTCAATCCAATAAGGCGGATAGTTCCATAAATAATTCAATAAGTTGTAACAGGTAAGTGGCACTCGCGCGTTACGGTCGCCCGGAGAGCCAGAGAGAAATCTACTCTAACACTCTGCTCGCTGAAATCACACAAGAAATTTTATTTCGCGACATTAATTTTTAATTTGTCCATTACTTAGGTACTGAAAAATTACTGTCATGGATGGAACGAAAATAACGTTGTGTTATCCTATGTCACGTTATATTATTTCAACTGGAGCTATCAGAATAAATTATTCATAAAGATATAATATCTCTTTGTCATCACGGTTTTTGCTTTATATGAAAGATTAACTGCAAACGAATACCACAGTCATACCCTTATCTGCAGAGATAAGTTTTGGTAGATATTTAAATAAATCTACCAAATTAAATTCACTATACCATTGTCAGTTTCAGTGAAACCCTTTTCATTTTAACCGGCTGATAGAGCTTATCAAGACTTTATAAAAGATGCCCTTTGAGTATAAAAGACACTCACACATGAATAAGGGAGAAAGGCTTAAGTATAGTGTCGGGCCCATGCAAAGATTTTGTCAATCTGATGGATTATTAACGCGGGGCGAGACAGCCCCGTACGTCACATGTTACACATTATAGCTCGAAGGGGGCGACGGGTGCCTCCCGAGAGAGTTTGGGAATAGATAAGTTGATAATTTATGCATTAGATATTACACCTAGTAGCTTCACGCAATAATTTTCAATGAACGCTTAAAATTATCACACTTCTTGTAAGTTTCACAAACAAAGTAAAATTGCGAACAACTCGAATGAATTTGTTAGAGAGTTTCATACAACATTAAAATACATCAATCTTGCCGAAATTTAATTTAAATAATGTATTTTTAGCGCTTTAGAAAAATAAGATTGTTCAGATTTTTACAGCTTTGAGTTAAATGTAGTGATTACTCAAAAAATTCTGTAGAAAGGTACAAAGATTTATATTTTCATTCACTTGAAAAGTACTGCGAGAGTTTATACCTAAAACAACATTTCTTTTGCGTAGTTTTGCAGGAAATGAATTATTTAATAGGGTAAAAGGAAAATGATACACTAGTTTAAACGGAAAATCTGCTACACACTTAAATATAATAAACAACTAAGCCGCATTAAAAAGGTTAACAATCTCTTAACATAGCAACACATAGAGCAATTTAATTTATTTGTACAAATAAATTGAAATACAGCGAGCCTTGGTTTCATTCAACTAATATTTATTTTGTACAAAATAAAGTAGGACGTAGACTCTTGTGCAATTCATTTCAGTAATTACACGAATTAATTAAACGGTATTTAAATTAAAATGCACTTGAACAAAGCCCATTAATGCGATGCAGTCGCTACTGGAACTCTTCAATGTGATTCAACTAAGTTCGGATTACCCCACGTGCCGATACGTAATTTAGTGGAAAAGGTTTGCGACCCCGCTAGTTTGTATTACCCCGACAGTGATATAGGGTATTAAGTTCCCTTCCCTGTCTCCCTTAACGCGTAAACAAGACAGAACCTTTCTGCGTATCGCCCTCACAAAGGTTAATAATTTAGGAGACTAAGCGAGAGGAGCTTTCCGTCTATTTTCTACTTAAACTAAAATTGTTTTGTTTCCATCACCAGTGCAATCCCCATGAATTATGTATAGACCGCTGAAAATAACAGCGGCTTTCAAATACTCTGTTTACAGAATACTTGATGTGCTTTATGGTAACAAGATGCTGAACAAACAATTATACGGGGTCTTACCTTTTAATTAATGTCCATGGCGTTATTATTTAATTAAAAACCTGAAATGGTTTGACTGTGGGTTCCTACAACGAGTTCACGATTTTAAAGTCATTTTTAATTCACAAACTCACGACTAAATATTCTTCTTCGTCTTAATGAGCCACAAGCTTTTTTATCGCCCATAGAGTTCATAATATACATTATTATTCCATATTCTACTTCCCAAATATAGTCCATCAGTACATAGATATGGTTAACGAAGTGTAAGCCGATTTGCAAATTCGATAAGTTAGGTGAAAGCGCGTGGACACGTCCCAAATAAAGCCCGGTTTGATCCTATTAACGCAGGGCTAACGGGCAGGATCTTGTGACAGCCTCCTCACTGATCCTTGTATAGACCCACGAAAGGATTTGCCTCATTCCCTCTGTACAAATCTCTTTTTTAACGAGTTTAAATACACGACCAACTTGTTTCTACACGAGTGTAATCTCTTTCCGCATTTGTTTATTTTTATCGATGGTATGTCAACTCGAGTATACCCGATACACGATCGGATCAAAATGAGGTTATTTATTGTCCTCTGCGAGTAGATCGCGCGAAGCTCGCGTGTTTTACTTATTGTAAATTGTCTTTCAATTGTATATTCACTCGATTACACATCGATTTTCGATGTTCAAATGTAGCGCAACAAATAATTAAATTACAGGTACCTACACGATTTCATTGAAATATTAAAATGCTATTGTAGCGAAGGTATGTTGATAAAATAACAATAAACTGGAGGTCCATTACTATTAGGGTTGGCACACGTCCTCGCACACAATTGTATTGTCATCGTTATTCCGTCTACGTCCGCATCCCGAGGTTCAACAAAGAATTTATTAAATAGCTCAATCGGTGGCTGTTTTGAAATTCTGTCTCAATGAAATCGCTCTTTCTAGGGTTCCGTACCTGAAAAAGAAAAAACGGAGCCCTTATAGGATCACTTTGTTGTCCGTCTGATTGTTTGTTAAAACCTCTCGGGAACGCGTAGAGGTATTGAGTGAAAACCATATACTAATATCCCTTAGAGCTGTGAAAAAAAAAACAAAGATAAGGCCGTTTATGCCGTAAGTTTCTACGGGATTCTCGGACAAACTGTCCGACACGCAATTGCCTGGTTTTTTGAACTTTTCAGTTCCGTCTCAGCTTTTTCCTTTTACAGCTTTAAGGTTGTTGAGAGACTATTATATTTCGCTGAATTAACTTGAAATATACATATGTAAAATGTACATTATTTTGTAAATGAATACGGTGAGTAACCCTGTAAGTTACAATAGCCGGTAACATGAATAAGCTGGCTGGTAGAATAATGAATCACGTTCAATTAGTGTTTTAATGAAGTGCTCTTTACAGAGGAACATCAAGCCGTATTTGTGCTAAAAAAGACCACCAAAATAAAAAGCTTATGCTCAAATATTTTCAAAAGAATTCAATTCATTAACAGCATTCAAAGAGTTTTGAAAGCTTTATTATGAGAAATAAAAGCTTGCTTGGCAATAATTTCATTTTTAAGATTTTAATTGCTTTTTAAGATTTGGTAGCATTAACATTGTTAGGGTGTACTATTTTTCTCAAAATAGTCAACTTTATTGTCTATTATTAAGAATAAAGTCAACTATCCAAAGCAATCCCAAAGTAAATTTAGCTGCTGCCAGGGTTGCGGGTTGTTCGAAAGAGATACCGCGGTCCCGGAACATAAAGGGCAAAAGAAGGAACATGGGTGAGTTTTAGTCAGTCAAATTGATACTCCCCCGAAATTCTCCGCTCTGGGCGGGGTAAGCTATTTGATGACGTCACAACCACAAAAAAACGGTAAATTTAGCTACCTAATTAGCTATGATTAGATATTAAAGAAACTATTTATAAAGACTAAGAATAAATAACGCTTACTAATTTTGACCTACACATCAACGGCGAGTCTAGGTGGCCATGACATACACATTTTAAAATAAAGAATAACATAACATTACATCGCGCCTGTAACTCCCGAAGGTTGGGCAGACGTTTACCTAATAGTACACCCACATTTCACTAGTTATGTTTAAGCAAAAATAAAGAATACTTTTTTCGAGGTTTTATTTTGACCTTTAATGTCACAATGGTTTACAAAATATCAGAATGTAACAGGCTCTATTTGTTTTTACGTATTTTACATTTTCTCCATTTTATTTTCTAACATCATCATTCATCATTTTCCTGCTCTATTCTATTTGGGGTCGGCGCAACACGTTTTCTTCTTCCGTTCTCCCCCCTATCAGACGTCACGGCATCATTTACTCCTTTTTCCTCCATATCATTCCTTACACAATCCATCCATCTTTTCTTTGGCCTTCCTCTCGCTCTCCGTCCTTCAATATTCAAATCCATCACTCCTTTAGTCACATGTGCTTCGTTAATGCAACTCATTACATGCCCATACCAAGACAAACGACTCCCTGTATTTTTTTCTGTAACAAGCGCAACTTTCAAACTTCCTCTTCCATTCCTTACCTACTTACTTATTTTATTTCCTTCCATATTGGTACAAATGTATACAGCAAAATTCATCACACAAGTGTTTTATTTTACGAATAGATGAATATTGAAATTCATTGTTTAGTCAAACCGTACAGGCACTTGATATACAGAATTAGTTACACTTAAATTCAAATCAAATTTCAATGTGTTAATTTTGCTTGTTCGTTAGGAGTAAACGTAAATAAACTTTGGCTATTAACACGTCAAAATTGCTGTTTAACGAGAGGGGAAAGGCAATGAATGGAGATTAAACAAGACGATACGGAAACCAAGTAAACCTTCTCGATTACTTTATGGAATTAGTTCCAAGAATTTTGGGCTCTACTATCAGAAATTGGAAACTGAGATCTCAATTGATCTTGCCTAACAGCATTGTTCTCTTCGCAAAACTAAACTAAGTAAATAAGTTTAACACAACTGTTTTTCTCATGATTACGTTATCATAAATAGGTATCTATAATTCAATCAGACAAGATATTAAATTTTATGAGTTTCTATTTAGACAACTAAAAATAATACTTGAAGATTTTCCTTAATAAACATGGAGGTATTATAAGCACATACCTTTCCATTTTAATAAATTACTGAGGAAAGTTGAAAAACTCTTTCGCTCAACTTTTTCCGCTTTCTTCGATGTTTGTGAAATGTTTCAGTCTCTTTTAGTACTTTACCGACGTCATATTTATTTCTTTTGACGTAGTCTTTTTTTAGCTTCTTTTCTGGAGGATGGAAAGTCTGTCGATATTTGAAGTGCTTCGTACTTATGAATTAATGATCACGTGTAAGTATCAGAAAGTGTAACCTTGTTCGTTGGAATCAATAGCCTTCCCTTAGTAACATTCTTGACTTTGTAGATACCTATTTGTCGTAGTAAGCCACACACGTATTGCAATGTTCACAATAGAAGTCACAAACAATGTTGCAGGAGCAATTCACTTCAAATTATTAGTGTGCTTACCCAGCGGGGCGGCAGTAAATACCAATGTACATATGCAGGCTACACCTTAAGGCAATGAATCTCTTCCAGCAAAAATCTTTTATTTAGATAAAAGAAGCCAAAAGAGGGTGCAACCTGCACAGTAATTGAATTTATTCCCCTACCAAATCTGTGCACCAGGCTTAAATACACAATGAACCAACAGATTTGAGGACTAAAACAATTCTCACAATGATTACGTACATATATAAACTAAACAGTACTGTATATGCCCTTCTGTTGTCTCTGGTAGCTTAGCAGAACTTACAAGTCGGGATAATATACATAATACGTCATTGAATCCCTTGACTCCCGCCGGGTCCAAGCGAGACCGCATAATTTATCTATTGTGTCTGGCAAGCGCCGAGCCGACCGTTTAAGCTGACGATTACAATTACAGACTCATTCATAAGATCCTTTCATAGATTACGTCAATTTTAAAGAGGTACCTATGAATACCGATATCCGAATGATGGACCGACCGCTGAATACCGACATGACGGGGTCAACGAATTACGTACGGTTGTTTTTCTGATAGTCAAATGCATTTTGTTCGCATAAAAAGAAATGCGCGACCTAAACTGTGTCAAGTATTCCACATTGTAACGTCACAAAGTAAAAATATGTAGCCAATAAAGAAGTTAATTATATAGGGGGTTGCGGCGGCACCTCATTTCTTATGCATTCAGCGCGCCATAATGCCTTCATTACCAGTTTAAAGTATTAAGTAAACTTTGAAGCTGGGAGACGTCTCACTGAGATTTGACTAAGTGGCCGAGAGTTTTCTATGGAATTGCTCACCGGAAATATTAAACAAATACCTTCTTATTTTATTGAAATTAAAATGTAATCGGATTAAACCTTCCTTTCAAAATAATGATCATAAAATATTTGGAGTTCATACTTCTCAGAATTTTGATACGGAGCTGTGTTCCTTCTTTCACAGGCGTTTATAGATTTGCGAACTAGTAAATGAATACGAGTATACTACATATAATACTAGCTAATTAATTTTAGTATCAAAAATGTCGGCCCTGTAACAAATAGAAACAATGAGCAGAGGATCTCCAATTTTTATTTTAAAATAATATTGTACAAAAAATTATGATGACAATACAATGTAGCCAGCTCCCTTTCTAGACCGCATGTGGAGGTAATTTGTATTTGAAGTTTAATGAGACCTTAACAGAGGAGTCATGTTTCGAAGGGGGAGTTTTTCTCTCCCTTCGAAAAGCATTTGGGAAGTGTTAATGGCCAGGCATTAGTACCATGCTTATGAGTTTCATTAGTACTGAAGCCGCGAAAGATTCATGTAAGAACGTGCCTTTATTAGAAGCGACGTGATTGTTTTGAAAATTGCTTCATACCTAGAGTTTACGTGCGAGTTTAGTGTTAGACTCCGTGACCATAGATTTTGTACAGTAATTACCTTTTTGGCAGAATATTAACACAAATAATTTAATTGAGACAATGAGAAAATCCACCCCTTTTTTAAATAAAAAAAACTCTCATTTTCATTATTTGCCCTTTATGTTTCGGGGCCGCTGTAACTCTTTTGAACAACCCGCCACCCCGGTAGGCGGTGGCTCTAGCATGACCCTCTGCTTTGCTAAAAACCAGCACTTTGATATTTTTGCATAGATTTAAGAAAACGATACATCTAAATTGGGGCAAGAGAATGACAACTCATCTTATAAAATAGAAGCTTAGCTCTGCGATACATCGTACCAACGCGGACAGTCCCTTGGGGACATGGACGCTATTTTTTAGTTTATTTATTTTTAAATGTTTGTTGATTTTTATTTCTGTATCGCTAAGTAATAAAATATGTATAAAATAGAACTATTAAGTGATAAGTATTATAGTTACATCAAATCCAAAAATACACTACCAATTACTAAGTAGAAACGTCCCACAGATGACTAGTTCTATACTACACCTAGTTAGCTCCAAAGGCTAGACCTAGGTCTAGCTAAGGACCCCTTTGAGACTGAGAGTCTTGTGTTAAAGCCAGTGCCTAATCATCTCGCTTGAACGACTGTATACTGAATTCCGGACAGTGGACATGATAAGGTCTATAAAGTGTAAATGTATTGTGCATTTCTATTTACAATTGTACTTAGGTAGTAAGGACGATTTATTTAAGTCAGAGTTAACCGAACGTCCGTCCGTCCAGTGAAAACAGGCCATGTCGACGGCGCGATAATGTTCCACGCGCGCCTCAAAGAGAGCCTCAGCAAAGCAGCGGATCCTGACAGGGCCTGCTGGGGTTGCGCCCTGGCAGGCGATCTCCCCTCTGCTCCGCCCAGAGCGGGAAAGTTTGATACTGTTGGCGCAGTAGCTAAGCGATCGACTGCTGTGCCACATGTTGCAGTTTCGATCCCCGCACGTAAGAAATATTTGTATGACCTCCAGGTTTCTGGTCTGACAGTTTGTGAGTTTAAATGTTTGCACCACGAAGACATAAAACGACCCACGATGCAGGAGAAACACCTAGAGTGGAGCAACGTTTATTTATAGAGAAAAAGAAAAAATACTAGCACAAAAATTCAAAAGCTGAATCAGATTGAACATTTAGTTTTTGTATCATCCCATCATTCCACTCGCGTAGATTGATTAGATTGGGTCTACTTTTGACGTTGCATTTAGCAATATTTCCAAACGTATTTCACGTTTGTGTTTGTTTTATTGCTTATGATATTTTCATTTTCTAAACGTTTACAACTATTGGGGCCGATATTCACCGAAAATAAACCACCGGTTAAACTAGATTAAGATTAAAATGGCATACTTAAACCCAATTTTAGTCGCAAATAAATACAGTCCGATTTAGTTTGACAACCATTTTTGGTGAAATATGTCAATTTCGAAATAGTGAGATTGTGATTTTCTCTAAATTGAGTAACTACACTATCATTAAAACTGTCAAACTAATTTTTGTCACTTCAATCAATTTATATTTAATTTTAGTAAACGTCGTTTGACAGAAAAAACAAAAATTATGTAATTTTTAGAATAGTTCTAATAACTATTCTAAAAATGAGATATTTTTTTGTGAAACCAACATTACTTTTTATGTACAGTGGATACTTAAATAACGATTCTAAAGAAAGAGAACCTTTTTAATTCGAATTACAGAAAAATATCACATTCAGATGCCTTTTCATAGAAGGTAAGTAATAAAAAACAGTATCTAAAACTTGTATGAATAATTCAAACGCATCGCGTGTTTGTCGTTACTTAGAGGGTAGTATATAAATTCTAGCTTGAAATGTTTTCAAAACTGCAGGGAAACATGATTTACTTTCCAATAACAGACACTTTACTACGACATAGATCGGCCATAGCTTGGCAGCTAATGCGCTGACTTGCGACCTAAAGCTCCCGAGTTCTAATCTTAACTGTCCAAATATTGGGGTGAAACGAAATAGTAGGGGGAGAATTGGGGATTTTCGAACTAGAAGTTATTCGGAATAATTAAAAGTTTCTAGTCGTATTGCAAAAACTACGATACGTTGGCGTTCGAAAAAGTTGCAGTATTTTTAATTATTTAGAATTTTCCCTATCGGATTAGTGTGCAGTGCAGTTTAAGTATAGCAGATATTATGGGAATATCGATTTACTTTACGTATAGTTTTATTGGGAGAGAATTTTACGTAGCAGCTAAGGAGTCTGGGTTTTGTGCCGAGTTGATGGCAATAATCTTACCACTGTTACTACTTAAAGATAACTGGTTTCACTGAATGTGGTTGTACTTGAAGGTACAACTCTGCTTAACCTCTCAGGAATTACAGGTGTTAATATAGTTAGAGGTTATTAATATAGTTAGGTATAAGATTTGTTTGTAGCTTCATTAAATATCCATGAATCCCATCAACAGCCATATTTCGCGAACACAAACACAATACGTAACTACTACGCGATCGACACCACAAACGATTTTAATTCGTATAAATTGGGCAAAGCTGCTTTATAATAGATTTAGCCGGCTTTGCGACAACTGTATATTGGGATTGCGGCTATGCAAAACTGATACAGTTACCAATTAGTCAGCTTTTGTAGCCACAAATGAACTAATATCATATATTTTTGTATGCCAAAAAACATATGGGGCGGGCGTAGCGACGCTAGTTTGATTTTCGACAGGAAGTTGTATTACCTATTTCTTTTTCGTAGCATGTAGACGGATGGCTGCCGCCATAGCAGACACCACTCCTGAGGAAAAGGCATAAATCTATCAAGACTGAAACATAGTGAATTAGCCACATAAATTCTGTCAGGGAGAGTTGTTACTTGACCTCATAAAAAGGTTCAACGTGATGCATAGCTACTAGTACATAAGTAGAACCTAGCCAACACACTTCTATTCTCTCTTAAACAAGTTACATTTATACAAAAAGTGTCTACCAGAGAACTTGGTTTTCAGCGCGCTCGCGTAATTTATGTATGACGGCGCAAATGCCAATTTATTGCTGAGTAATGGCACCGTTTGGAGATCTGCAAATGGGCTAGTCGTGTAAGAAGAGAAATGGTTCGAAATGTACGCTGCTAAATGTATTTATAATTTATTTATCGGGCATACTACAAATCCGAATTGTTATCGCAAGAGTGGCTCCTTTTCATAACGGAGTGAGTAATGAAGAGGGGTAATAATGGACCTTTGTTTATTCCTCGGTATTATTGAATTGTACCCTTTAAGGTTTGCTCAATAAAGGCAAAATCGTGTATCAATCTCTAACGATTTCCTCTATAATACCACTATCAGCTCAAAATAGGCCATAACTAGCAGTTAAAATCGACTATCGATTGCAATATCCGTGTATTATCTACAAAATTCTAACTAACTTAAACCATTTAGCGTAGTTAGGTTCATAGATAGCGTTACTGATAATTTTAGTAAATCACCATACCGTAGCCAAATCGGCATGCCGCGGAACGATGTGCGACAAATGGTATTAGTTCGATGCATTCACAACTCGCTTCCCGCAAATAAAACTACTATAATTACTATATATATTTACTTTAATAACAAAAGTTATTATTTATTCATTTTCACATTTATTAATTACAATAAAATTTTTTCTTTAAAAAAATTTAGGAACATAAAAAGTATGATGTATGTACCGCGAGTAGGGTCCAAGTTTACCGGTGGTAAGGGCGGGCCGTATCGAGAAGTACTGCCTTCTAAATCAGGCCCTTGATCCAACCGCCTAAGGAGAGCTTCGCCAGATGGTCGTCGAGGCTCTTCGGTATCAGGCCATTGGCCGTTACGATAATCGGCACAATGATAGCCGTGTTCATATTCCACATGTCGACAACCTCGTGTACCTTGTCAAGATATTTTAGTTAACAAAATATTATAAGAGTCTTCGATTAAAAAAAATAGTTTTTGATTTTTGATTCCTCTCTACTGACCTCTTAAATCGTTTTTTATCAGAAACGCATGAAATTAAGCAACCACCAATACAATCACGACGAAACCTGTTGATTTTATCAAAAACCAAAATTTTTCGTGATTTAATACGGAAGAAATATACTCACCATTAAATTTATTTACTCACTCGGACCCAGATTACAGACAGTATTTACCTTGAACATAGTCAAAGTCAAGAAGCAATTTATCTGCCAAAATGAAGTTTCTAATTTTAATAGAAGGACCTTGATGCCTCACGAGATTTGGCCCTTTGAGTCAGAGGTCGATTGCAAATTGCTTTTTCGGAATTTATTTTACTCTATCACTGACAAACTGTACAAAATTAAATAGCAAATAACAACAATTTTAGCAAGAAAGTACTTAAGATAAATACCGAGGTATATTAGATCAACATTTACAAATTAGAAGATGTAAATCTTAAATTACGAGTAAGTAATGAATCTACTAATGTTAGTTCTACTCAAAGCTGAATCTCAGTTAGACTAGACCGCCTTATTAAATAAACATTGAATGTTCCTTGAAAGCAAACCTCTAATTCTTATTACCTCTTTCATTACTAATGGAAAATGTACCGAATTAAATGCACTTTATTCAATTTATCAATTGAGTCGTTTTTCCTTCCATTATCTAGTGTGGTTGCTGATGGCGTATGTTCTTAAGTATTACAATGGCCGAACAATGAATCGCATTTAATCTAACTTTCTTTTCCCTCGGTCAGCAAACAGGAAGATAGCCACACCCACACAAAGAAAACACGACGGCACTAATTAATTAATGGCTATTTCTTTATTACGATTGTGACAAATTTCCCTCAAACTTGTGCGAGATAATACGATAAAACGTCCTTTCTTTGTGTCCACTTACTCAGTTTGTCTGTGTTTGATATTTTGGAAGAGTAACATGCTTGCAACGCTGCTATAAAACTTTATTCAGTTTGTGGAGAGTATATTTTTATTCTCAGCACAAGTTTGTAGAAAGATACATAAGACTAAACAACTATAAAAATAGTTATTTCTGGCTGGATATCCGATTAACAATAACTAATCCTTCAAATGGACAAGTTATAAATACCGACATCCTTTATTTACCACACGAATAAGAAAAGACATTTCGTAGAACGCCGGGAGATCAATGCAAGGCAAACAGAACTAGGGAAAAATCCGAGTTTGTAAGATAAAAGACAAATAAGCTGTAGTACGGACAAGCGTAACTCGGATAGAGACGGTCGGTGTAAAGCCGCAAATATTTGTTTCTTTGAGAACCCTTGCTCTTTTCACAAAAATAGGCCCGGAATTCCACATATTCCTTTTACTATAATATACATGACAATATTATCCATGTTTGCATTGTTCTAAACTGTACCGAGCACATCTTTGTTTATAAACACTCGTGCTATCATACAAAGAAGCTATGTTTCATATGCGGGCTTACTAACTAAGTACAGCTATCTTTGTAAGCTGATAATACAATACAAAAGGCCAATTACTTACCCTTGTAATTATTCACTCTTAAGACAAACATTTTGAGAGAATAGCTCGCTTTGCAACGGCGATATTATTTTGAAACCGGATTGAGCCGGCAAATGTTGCCAGACATAAGACTTTGCATGAATACCCGTCACATTTGATGTTAATAAGTAGGCGTAAAATATGTTATTCAATGTTTTCCCAAACGCCTCGCCTATTCTCTGCCAAGAAGTTAATATTTATCTGATCTGCCAGCACTTTTTTCAGAATGAGTGGATTTACAAGTGTTTTCTCCGACTGTGTATTGACTTTTGTAGATTTATATCGGAAAACTTCTAAATCGAACTCCACGGAGATTCCTTACCATTTACCTATATAATTTGAAGGATAGAAAAACGTCTGAGAAAAACAAATGAAATACCTAAGTTACGCTTGCGCAAACATTGATAAACGAGAAAATAGTCATAATAAAAACACAGGAATTTCATTTTGGTAATTTTAAAATCCTTTTACTTACCAATCCAATTTTTGCAACTAATTAAAGATAAAACTGAAGTAAAAAATGTTTTACTCGAAATAAGTTCATTTTTCCGCAGCAATTTTTCCGTCGTTTGCAATAAGTGTTACGTTAAGCTTTTAGAGTACCATCGATCACTGAGCGGAGGGCATCGGCGATCACGCTGTTGCAGCTGTGAAATGTATTGCGAAAAATATGTCTATTTTTTTTTCGAGAACTACAACCTACAACATATGCGTGTTTTATTTACTGTAGACACTAATCAACAGAAAAATGTTATTTACATATCGGGTAGGTCTGAGAATCGGCCAACATCTATTTTTCATACCCCTAAGTGAGCAGCGGGTGAAACCGCTGGGCACAGCTAGTATAATATATAATTTAAATTAAACGCAACATACCTACTTATACCCACCAACCTGACTAACCAGTAACCAGGTATTGTATGACTAACATAAACGTAGGTACTGCAGAGGCTTTATGCTTTAACCAAACCTAGTTTTAACGGCACGGTTGACCCAGTGACTGAGCGATCGACTGCTGCGCTGCGTGTCACGGGTTCAATTCCCGTACGAAACAAATATTTGTATGGCCTGCAGATAGTTTTTTCGGGTCTGGCTGTTTGTGTATTTGAGCTAAATGTTTGAAAACGCACCCACGATACAGGAGAAATTCCTAACGCGGGGCAACGTTTTTAAAAAAAAAAACAGTGCAGGCTGGTTTTGCTATGACGTTCGAATACTCAAGTCGTTTGAATTATAAAAAATGAAGAGTACAGAATGGTGTAGATAGTGTGTCACATGAATCGATAAAATATGGTTTAAATTATAATCTTGAAAGTATTTTATGCGCTATAAATTGAGTAGATTTGAATACCCAGTACAGTACCTACTCCTAATATGTATATTGAAGTACGCCAAAGTGCATTGATGTAATAGGTTTCAGCGTACAGGGTGTAATAGTACGGGGGTCGGGGAATTATTTTAAGTAAAGTTACAACCTTAAAAATAGATTTAAATGAACCTTTGTGAAAACGATGGAACTTTTCAGAATATTTTCATTCCTAGGTATGGTCTGGAATAAAAAGAATATCGCAATGATAGGAAAAACAAGAGCCTATCGGACACCTTTAAAAGTACATACATATTCTTTTATTTTGAAGGCATTTTACAAGTATTCAGACGCTTTTGTGGTAACATGTAGATTTTATTTTCTTTTTATTTATTAATGACTTCTTTTACTTTTCTTCTATTACCAACCAACTACAGTATTTTAGTTCATTAACCTAAACATTATTTCTGGGTCAACGTCATGCCATTACCCACATTTTGAGGCCAGCATCGGAAATACATAATGCAGTTGACATGATCAATTCAAACCCATTATTATTTGTATTTTGGAATTTAGTATTGCGTTCCCATAGATTTCCTAATTCCTAATGAGTTTCTGGACGCTGGTATAGAATTCAAATTGAAATACCAATGCTGCACCATCAGTAAAAGCAGCCAATACCACCGCATTACGGCCACTACGCAACAATTTCATTTCAAGACATGTTCGTCGGTTGTTATTTGATAGTAGTGTCTTTGATGGTTCAAAATTCGAAGACTTATGTCATTTACAAACTGGTTGCATTGTGGATTACGGTCTACTTGCGCTCATAGAAGGAGGCATGTGTAACAGTTGGAACATTTTGTATGGTGCATTGTAGTTGGAGCCAGAGGAAGAGAACATGAGATTTTGTGCGTAAAGATATGACTGACAGGTATATAATCTTTTGGATTTAAGGAACATGAAATTAAGTAAGCTTGGTTCGCTTTGAAGACCCAGAAGCGGTTAAAAAATAATTATGATATTTGATGTTCATGTCTATTTTAAGTTAACTGTAAGCCAATATTTTGTTTCTACAGACAGAGTTGCATATTCGCATTAGCGGAAAAACTCTTTGAATAAAGATTAAAAAAAAGTAAGCTTGGATCTTAATAGAAAAAGCTTAAACATGTGTTAAAAAATAAGGGGATTGAAATTAAAAAGACTTTACCAAAAGAGACCATCACAACTGCACACTATCTAGACTCACGAAGCTTTTTATTCGAATAGCTGCGGTGTGGCATACACACACACTTGCTTCCTTGTTGGTTCCGCAAAAGTGGGACGTTTTTTAAGGGTTTTAAAAAGAGTGTGCACTCCTTTTAAACGTTCTCTTTGTTTGGATTATTTCCAATTTTACTTTAAGATACTTATGAAAGCCATGGGCCTTTGCCAAGCAGTGGGATAGAATCGGCTTATTAAAAAACCGGGCAAGTGCGAGTCGGACCCACACACATAGGGCCCAAATTTGTAGGTAACTTATGCAAGTACCGAATATTGCTCGAACGAAAAGATGTTTCTGAAGAAACTGTATTGAAGGACTAACTTAACTTTGCCGTTGAAAAACTGTTGTCGCCATATATCCACAAAGGTTGCCATTGGTTTACCAACTGCAATTAGGTTTACATTCACATATTTTTTGTGATGGATCTACAAAACGGTTTTCAGATTTTTCCCTTTACTGGTGTTCTATGGTATAGTTTCTTATAAAATTTCATGATTATAGGTCATCGGAAAGTACCTTATAGCTTTGATTCTCTTTGCCTTCGGGAAATGCGCCATAAAAGGCCATATTTTTTAATTGCGGAAATTTCGAAGGCTGTTTTTTGAATATATGGTTTTAATTTTAACTCGATACCTTGACGCGCTCCCGAGATCAAGGTCAGAGAGACTGATAACAAAGTGATCCTATGAGGGTTCCATTTTTTGCCTTTTGAGATACGGAACTCTAAAACATGGGGTTACGCACAGATGTAGGATTCTATGTCTATACGTGTGCCCACCAGATTTTCATAATAGCATTTAATTATATTGATTGTATTTTAATAACAATATGTATCCGAAATCAGGATCACGAATTATTTGGAAACTGTCCGGAACCCAGTCTATTTGGAGCCGACGCAACACGTTTTTTTTTCCATTCTCCTCTGTCAGACGTCAAGGCATCATTTACTAATTTTTCCTTCATACTCTTCCTTACAAAATCTATCGATCTTTTCTTTGGCCTGCCTCTCCTTCTCAACCCATCAACATTCATAACTATCACTCTTTTAATCAAAATTAGTTATGTAGAAAACAAAATCGGATGAACATGTAAGGCAGTGTCGACGAAGCTACGTGCTTGCAACTCTTGTCAGTGACGGATGCGACTGCACCGAGATCGTTACAGCATCGACATTACATCTATAGCCTTGCGCTTTTAACGAGCTTTGACGCTCCCGAACATTTGCTTTCATTTCGAAAAAAAAACTAGCACAGATGAATTGCTTTCCAGCAACTTTACCTCAAAAATAGAATTTAACGCTCGGCCCCAACGTTAGTTTAGAAGTATATTAATTGAGCTTTGCTCCCTAAAATACGATCTTGCAAGTTAAGCGACATGGTTTAGTACGCCTGTTGGATAAGTAAATTAAAATTGTAACTCTATTAAATATGGGGTTCGCAACAATTTGTTCTCTACAAAGCTATTCAATTACTTCAGATTTCCGTGGAAGTCCTGACATGAAAGAAAACTCCCTCAGATCGTTATGGATGATAATGGTTCTTATAAGCGCCGAGACAGCGTTACAACTTGACACGGCCATTGTTATGTAGGTACCTACAAGATTGTAATATCCGTTATCGCTACTTAACCACAAACAGAAAGCTGGGAAAATGCACTGTTCTTGAAATAAACACTTTGAAGTGCCTTTGCACTTCAAAGTGTTTATTTTTCTCTACCTGCGAACTCTGGGAGCGTAGAGAGAGCAAACTTAAAAAAAACCTCTTTATTTTTTTTCGTTATATTTTATATAGGTACCTAACTCATTACATATTGACGATGACATGATAACTTTCCAACCTTGATACCTCTACACGTTCCCAAGATAAAGGGCCTTGACAGACAGACAGACGGACGGAAAATTAAGTGATCCTATAAGGGTTGCGATTTTTCCTTTTAAGGTTCGGAACCGTAAAATTCAAATCAATCTTAGGCAATTGAACAGGCACCAAAAATAAGAATAATTAAATAACTTATCTTAGAATTTTATTGATCAGCTCAGCCAAAGGATGCCCGTAAACTACCTACTAAGGTACAAGGAATCCATGCTCTAAAATGTAAATCGGAAATATTAAACTAAAAGTATTTCAGACAAAAGTTGAACTGCAGCAGAACATCGCAATTATACTCAGAGAGGCGCTACCCACTGCAATTAGATATGGCACGGCTTTTTGAACAATAGATATAGCGCTGAACAACCGCCACCGCCTGCTCACGACGACGACGTATTCATAACAATATAAGCTGAAACAATTATGCGGTGGAACTTCATTTGGGTGGGAACTTTTTTGTTACACTACTCGTACCAAATTCACGCACGCTGCGGTGCGGGTGTTGGCTACATAATTTGACAAATAAGAATATTTATAGTTTATTTTTTATTTAGCTTATATTTTCCCACTGCTGGGTAAAGGCCTCCTTATAGCCTTATATTTACAGTTACCTACTAATGCAAAATAATGACATGTTATAAAATCTCGAAAGATAGTGTAAAAGCAAAATACCCTGAAAAAAATTTTTGCACATCAAAAGTGAGTGCTGTTTAACAAAATTTTAAGCAAACGTTCTTTGACGGCACCCGAATATTTCTTAAGGCAAGCGATAGTTGACCGAACCTCGTCGCCGTAGGCTAGTAACTTGTATGTAAGACGTTGAAGCGAATGTTTAAAAATTTAAAGTGGAGTTCCCGTCGACATACATCGCGAGGCTTCCCGATAAACATCCCCGGGCGTCAGGTCGCCGGTCGGCCGCTTTGTTTACGGGCTACGCGCCAGTACGTGATCTATTATACTCGCCTAGAACACTACACGCCTCTTCTAACTGAAAATAACTGGCTTGACGTAGAGACGTCACTTAGTATAACGGGATGCGTTATTTCTGTAAAATATAATTTAAAGAATTTGAATTAAGTATGTATAGTTTATGGGAACAGAAAACAATGAAAAATTGAAATCAAATTAAGTAGGTACTTCCGTAACCAAATCTCAAAGGAGAACGTTGGTAGTTTCTTCTTCAGGACGAAAACAAATCCATAACATTCTACAAAGAAAAGAATATATTTAGTTTAGTTATAATCCTAGACCCTTTTAGGTATAGACCCTTTTGGGCGTAGGTCAGTAAAAGTCTGATATGCCCCGCGCTCCGCCCAGAGCGGAGGAAGTCATTAGATGATAACCCACCTGAAAAAAAAAAAAAAAGGAAAGACCCTTTTGGCAAATCAAGTTTTCATTAAGAGAGAGAGAGAACAGTAACTAAAAAAATATTGGATACGATCAAATCACTTTTATTTGTCAACTTTACCTATATGAATACAGATCTTATATTTGAAGAACAGAGCGCTATGTTATGCCAGGTGGCCTACAGTTATAGTGAGCATCTAGATCAAGATTGCAAAATATTATAAGTATGGGTAAAACTTTAAAAATATCTGAGCAAAAGTAAAAAAAAGAAATGTCAATATCCTTACTAATATTATAAAAGCAAAAGTGAGTTTGTTTGTTACGTCTTCACGCCTAAATGGCTAAACTTTTGATCAATTTTGGTACAGAGATAGTTGGGACCCTGGAGACGGACATAGACTATTTTTATTTTTTTTAAAGAGAGAGACAGAGAGAAGAAAAAGGAAAACTTATCTTTGCTATTACAATCAATAAGGCGCAAGGGCAAAAACTACAGGTAGCAGGTACCTGCAAATCACATTCCTTAATTATGGGGAACAGACTGTGTTACCCCGAATTTAACGTGAGCGAAGCCGCGGGCAAAATTTAGTTAATAATAAACATCAATTCTAAGTTAATTAATCATTTAAGTTACAACAAAGACACAACAAGAATTGACACAAATTATGTTGACACACTATAAAAATAAGGTGACATCGTTCAAAAATTCATGTATTGTGTTTATATTACGTAACATTTGTCACTCCGCCACTTCTTTAGTGCCTTTTTGAATTTTATGAATGGCATATTCTTGATGTCATTCGGTATGTTACTATAAATTTTTGGAGCGTTGCCGAAGAAACTTTTATGATGTATATAAATAAATTGCCAACACCTTTAAATGTGACATCTATCTGAAACACGCTGTATTTGTAGACAACGTTTATATTTAAGACACCGCCTTACTTATGTAGCATATATCTACGTTTTCAATCAAATAAAATCTAACCAATAATTAGATGTATATGTACTTACTTACCTATACCTATATATACGTTGTCTAGTCGTTACACTGTGGCTTTTTACAGAGTAAGTGCAGCATTATTTCCTTAATTAAGCCCAACGTATCAAGCAATTTAAAAACTAAGGAATGCGCGAGGGCTTTAATTAAAGTCGTGATCAAAGGTTCACTTCTCAGGAAGTGCGCAGAAATTCAACCTGAATTATTCGGTTGTAACTGTAACGGAAGGATATTGACTGGGTTACAAAATGATTATTCTTAAATTGTCGGATCCTTTGCAAGTTCCGTGGAAAAGAGAACCAGAAGATATTCTATTTTACGAGCGCATTTTAATTATGACTGTAAAAAAGTGATATGTTTAGGTACCTACGTTTTGCTATTCGGTCTCAATTTCTGGTTCACAACCTATTAAACACCTCATATATACATATAGCATATTATGTAGAACGTGATTCTTACAAGCGCAATAAATAAATAAAAGTGGAAATAGTGGGTCTTAGAGAAAAAATCATAAGGACCATTTTTTTTGAAAATTTTAAGATCTACAACTATGCTCTGAGGTATTTTTTTCGATAAAACTTACCGTTTTCTAGAAAAATCCAAAAAACCTAAAATTTTGACCTTGGGCCCCGAATAAGTTCCTTAGCGCAAATGGGACTGATTGGGACTTATGACACTTAATTCCTTGTGGTAAACCTAAAGTCTCTACGAAGATTTGGCTCTGTCGGAATTTTCTTTATTTGAGCACTATTTTTATGTCTAAATTGACCGGACTATTGATCCATCGTAGTATTGATTGACAACCCGATTCTCTACCAAACTCGCTAATTGAACATTGGAATTGCGATTGAAATAACTGAGCGTATTCGTAATGTTAGGTGTTTTCGTTACGAAATTCCTGGATTCGGTCTCCACGCTCAAGGCCCACGATAGAAGCTATGCAATAGCTTAAAAATATATAATTTGTATTTTAAATACATGCGAGAATGTAATTTATATTTTGCCTAGCTCTCCAACTCAGTGAGTATAATAAATAAGACACCCTTTGGCAACACTAGCTGTCAGACTTTCGGGTCACTGACTACTTGTAACCAAAAATCTACAAATTATAGCCGGGACCAACGGCTCAACGTGCTTTCAGAGGCATGAACGAAACTCGGTATGTAATAGGTGGTCATCCATCTACAGACCAACCTAGGCAAGCACGGGTCAAGCTGAAGATCGACTCGATTGACTGTTATTACTTAGCCACGAGCTCCTTCTGCAAAAAAATGGATTCAATTGGAGAATCGAATATAACACACATATATTCACATAACACAGGCGCGGATCCAGCCCTCAAAAAAAATGGTGGGCACAGCCACCAAAAATTAGCAAAGTGAGACTTGGATTGGAGTACCTACCTACGAACTCACTCATGAACAATCATGGATTTACCTATGTTTTGAACAATTTTTCAAATTTGATATTCTTTACATCATCAAATGATAACATTGATTACAAACTAAATTACACACCATTTTACATTCAATAACTATCAAAAGTTAGCAAAACTGTTTCACACGAGTAAAGATTTATTTTTATACCTTATTCTACTTACAATCAGTAAAAATGTAGTACCTATTCTAACGGTGTAAAAAAAAATATTTCAAATTTTATTGTAGTAGGTATAATTAAATGACACAACATTCTACTTAACATTACGAGTATAAATGCGAAAATGTAGATGTTTGAATGTTTGTTACTCAATCACGCCTAAACCGTTGAGCGGATTTTGATGAAATTTGGTACGTATATACACTAAAGACTAGATTGAATCATAAGCTTCAATTTATCCCGGAATTCTCACGGGAACAGGAGATACGCGGGCGGAGCCGCGGGATAGTAGATAGTACTTTATATTATGCAATAGATAGTACTTTAACTGTAAATGCCTTAATTACAAATTAAAGCTTACGTTTCTTTTTAGCAAAAACATTAATTATTTCATCGTCATCCAGGTGCACATCTTTATGAATATTTAATAATAATAATAATAATAAATCAATTTATTTCAGGCATCAAAGGCCCATACATACTATACACAAATAATCTTAAATTTATAAACTAATACATATTTTATAAAAATTAAATACTACTGCACACGAGGTGACGGCTTCGTGTTTCGCTGCGAGTTCGGTATCCTTCCACGAAAACGTCGATACACGACACCCTTCGGCCAAAACTCTCCTTTGGGTGTCCAATTGGCTAGTCGGCACACGCACCACAAACGACTTACAATTAATGTCATGGCGCGACTCCAACTGCACGAATCTCAAAGTCCAGTTTGTCTTCACACGTACATACTCCACGACGTCCTCAGTCGTCGTGGTGTGAAGTAATCTCGACACGTACAGCTGCGTCGTGGGTAATGCTGGACGCAGCAGCGTGTTGGATCCTGCCAGCGCGGTGCCGCACTGGTTCTGACAAGGAGGTTTCTTCTTCTTCTTTTTTTCCACCTTAATAAAACCATCCTCTTCGCTGGAACCCCTTAACAGACCTCGTTGTTTTAAGTCTGCTTTAAGAGGATTTAAACACTCCTTCTTACCCCTTTTCGCTTTGCCAGCTTGCTGTGTTGTTTGCGACACAGCAGATTTGTTTGCGACAACAATAGCGGAGTAGGTACGTTTAGGGGTCAAAGTACCTACATGCGACACCACTTCAACCGGCGTCGAAACAGCGTCGTAAGCGGCGGAACAAGATGCAACGCACGCATTCTTATCAGCGGGTGACGCACTGCAACTCGCCGACTCAAAACTGCTGATGGATGCATTATGCGCTCTGCACCGAACATTCAAGCTAGAGGTGATAGGCGCCCTACTTTCAGAAACAGCGTTGCGCAACAACTCCACTTCTGCACGTAGTTTATCTATAGTGTTATTCGACACCTCCTGCTTGGTATTCAACTCGGCCAGGCTTGCTTTTAAGGATGTTATGTCCTTCAGCAACCTGGTGACGTCAACGTGGTCGAACGTGACGGGGGGCAGCTTATGCAGCTCCTTTGCCACGAAAGCGGGTACGTCGTCCGGGTCTGTGCTCTTCATCATGGTGATGATGTCTTGCACACTTCTCTGGCCACCATCCCTCCGTCGGGACTGCATCTGGTCGACTTTGCCCAAAGCTTGAAACAGTAGCAGCTTGGCACTGCTTATCTCCTCTTCGTTGAAACTGGACTTACAGATCTGCAGGATGCTGACCTCGTCCATGTAGTCAATGGCATGTTTAATGAATGCCAAACACTCGTTGGCTATGAGTTGTTGACTCATAGCGGCGAAAATCAGGCAACGGCTACTGCCGCGCAAAACGCGAATATGAAATTCGTATCGAGCAGCGAAGGCACGTCCGTACTTGATCGCGCATTGCACTGCACTGAAAGAGAGCAAGCCCCGATAATCTTTCTTGTACCTGTACCATTGAGGCGCGCGACCAAGATTTGATTCTACGAAGCGTTGAAAATTATCTTTCAGCGGTGGATAAGCTGACTGGTACTGTAGCCAAAATTTCAACAAGCAAATTGGGGTTGTGAGCATGCCCACAGTGCTCACAACGGTGGATCCGCGCCTGAATAACATCACGTCTCTTTAATCGCCAAAGCATTGGGAAAAGGTGTACCTATCCAATAGTATAACCACATTTCAACAGTAATGTTTTTTATTCCGTAACGTAAAGGGGGTGAGCATATTGCTATCCACCGGTTACTTAGAAATTCCTGATGGAAAAACATTTCGCCTGGCCCGGAAATCGAACCCAGTGTCTCATTCTCATGCTCAGCAATTTGCACTTGCGATCACAAAACAGGACCACAGTTACATAACCACTCAAGCGTCCATGGCTAATAAGGTATCCAAAATCAAAGGAGCGTTGTACGTCCAAGCCGCGCAACCAATATACCCTTGAACGTCCAGATACGCGCGGCCCTGAATCAAGCGCTACCGCGCTCGTATGCTGTGACAAAAAGCTACATAACTACATAACTACAATAGCTAGGGTTAAGAAAAAAACAACGAAAAATTTATAGAAGAACACACATTTAACCTATGTATATTTAATTATCTAAAAATCTAATTTAAGATATTAAAAACGGGTGTGAACCTTGAATTTGGAGAAAAATAAACATATAAATTTTATTAATTCGTACCACAACGCAATAATATTGTTTATTTTACCAATAAAACAATCTCACTTCAAACTAGACGTAATGTCCTTTCATTTGGTGCATGGATGTTTATGTTTTGTTAACGCTAAGTACTTAAATTAATCAAAACAAAACACCTCTGTTCATAATTTTAACGTGATGTGTCGGAGTGATTTCGACTCGCTCGCGAACGCAAAATATAAGCAATATGGCCGCCTAAGGCCTCCCACACACTTTTACGCAACTTAAAAAAGGTAGTAATGCTTTTTAGTTGGGGTTTTAAATAAAACGCTAATAATATCTCAGAAAAGGTTGTTAGTGTTTTTCCAATAAGCCTGTAATGCGCATGGTATATTACGATTACGACATCAATATTTTCAAAAACAACTAAGGAAATAAGCACAAATTCGTATACCGATACCTAGTTAGTGATTTTTATTTAATATGAGAATTAAGTAAATTGTCAAAACACACAAGGAAAATAAAGTGAGTAGAAATCTTAGAACATATCCTTCATGTTAGTAAAGCGAAATTAAAAAATAGAGCAAAATCCGACAATCATAAAAAACACACAATATTACTAAATCACAAGGACAAAAAGTGTGAGATAAAAGCATGATGAAACACCACCAAGCAACCGAATAAAACATTACATCCATAACAGCAAAAATATTGCAAACATATTTTGTCGTTTGTACCGAACCTTATTTTGAACCATTGTAGTTACGTCCGTGGATACTAAACAATCCACATCAAAAAACCTGAGGAACACAATGATATTTTTAAGGAATCTTCCACGAATACAGTATATTTACGTTTTTAAAGTGCATTATTATGTTTATTACGAACTATTACTCGTTCTCTAAATATTATTTTACTGAAACACAACGTAAATAGAACTAAAATTTGATCGAGTACTGAAGAGCGACAATTTTTTTCGAAACACCTATACTTTGAATTCAAAATATGACTCAATTTTACAATTAAAACTGTGCTATGTATACGTAATTATAAAGCACAAATCATCTAGTTTATTTTGATGTATAATCTAAGAAAAAATATATAAAACTCAAGTACTTACGACATAATCTAAAAACACTTGTTGATCTTACACCACAGAACAACACACTGCGCCTGAAGAATAATATTTTTTAACCATTCGTCAAGGCTATATTATACTGCCATCTGTTTTTTGTTTTGAGTATTTCTTTAGCTATCGATTCGACTAACAAAACTCTCAAGCAGTAACGTACATTTTTCATAGATGTCGATTTTATAAAAGTAGTCGCTATGGCTAATGAAGTATCCAGGACGTACAACGCTCCCTTGGTTTTGGATACCTTATTAGCCATGGACGCTTGACTGGATATTAGCTGCGCGGGCTGGACGCTTGAGTGGATAATATTTATTGAAGTACAGACATTACCGGGGTTGCGGGTTGTTCGAAAGAGATACCGCGGCCTCGGAACGTAAAGGGCAACAGAAGGAACATGGGTGGGTTTTAGTCAGTACAAGTCTGACATGCCCCCCCGCTCCGCCCAGAGCGGGGGAAGTCATTGGATGATTTCACACCAGAAAAAAAAAAAAAAAAAAAAAAAAAGTACAGACATTAGTAGGTATCATTGGGTAAATATGTAGGTATTATTTATTTCAGATGAAGCCGGCATGCCTCTTAATAGGTAGGTATTGTTTTCTATTGTATAATGGGTGTCCGCAACTCCACGTCCAAGCCCAGACATTATTTTAAAAAAAAAAAACTTATATTTCAGATAACTTGATCTATACAGTCCCAATAAACAAAAATGAAACCTAATTAAATTTTTATAGAAAAGAAATCGAAATAAAAATTAAAACACAACCACTTTATGTATTAAAACATGATTTTTAATCAAAATTAAAGCGAAGAAAACCACGCGTATGAAACTCATAGTCAGTACCTGGAACGCGGTTTATTTCTGTGCTCGCAACACTGAACAGAATGAAGCTAGCTGCGCGTTCTTCCGCTCGACTCACATTTATTTTATCTGTGGTGTTTCACAATCTGTATAATTGCTGTCTTGTCAAATTTTGCCTGAATATTGTAGACCGGCATTGTTTTGTTTTGTTTACCATTGATTTTTCACTAACCAGAATATTGTTTTGAACTTAAGTTAGTTAAAAATAATTACATATCATACTGCAGTAGTTAATGGTTCATATCTCGTTTTATTTGAACAGCAGGTACGTAAAACTGTATTTACTTCTTTGTTGTTTCTAATCCTGTACGATTAAAAAATTAGTTTAGGTATAATAGGTTAGTCTCTGAACCTATTTATGAATAATTAGTGGGGTTTTAGTTTAGTTGTTTTAGTGGTCGCATTCTAAATAAAAGTGTAATTATTATAGTGAGAAAATGTTTACTACTTTTGTTACCATGTTCAGCTAAAAGCTCTCTCTTATAAACAGAAAGACCAATAAAATACCTATTTGTTTGAAAAATACCAAAAGCACGACAACTCCGGTTAAAAAAGGTTTTATGTTTTGGAAGGTACGAATAACTACTCTCGAATTCCAAACGCGTTGCTAATTTTGCTATTTATATTAAACGCAAAAAACAACTACTAAGTATATTGATAGGGGTCGAAAGGGTAGCATTTTCTCACTTTTTTGCATTTGTTAGATCGGTGTCTGTTTGTATATTGACTAAAATAATGGTTCGCGAGTCACGACCGTAACAAATATAGTTTTCGGTATTTAGTTATAAAAAATAAAATAATTCTTTTATATGTAAATACATATAGGTACCTAATTAATTCACAACTTGACATTTAATTTAAATTTCGCGGGTTACTCGGGTGGTCTTTCAGCATGAAAGCTTGATAGCTGACTAGATTGGGCGTAATACTATGATATAAGACTTTTGGGCACAGGCCCGAAGGTTTAATTTCAGTACGTGTTGACATTTAGCTTTCAAATGTGACAAAAACTAAGAACGGGCAATGAAGAAGTATAAAGATGTGAGCTTATAAGTATACATAACAAACATCAAGTCTGTTGCCAAAACACGCGTGAAGATAAAACAACAAGTAGAATAACAATTAATAAACTTCTGACAGGAAACGTCATTACCTTAAAAGTCATCGAATCCCGCGTGTAAATGATAATAATCCCTTATTTAATCAACTAAGGAGTACATATACCCATGCTATGAGATAGGAAAAATAAGTATTTAAAAACTTGTAGTTTAAAATAATAAGTAAGGTAGAATAGAATGTTGCGGGTTGTTAGAAAGAGATACCTCGGCCCCAGAACATAAAGGGCAATAAAAAGAACATAGGCGGGTTTTAGTCAGTTCAAGTCTCGAAGGAGCTCGTGGCTAAATAATAGCAGCCGCTCGGGTCGATCTTAATTTTAAGCCGCGCTTGCCTAGGTTGGTCTGTGGATGGGTGACCACCCGTTACATACCGAGTTTCCTCCGTGCCTCGGAAAGCACGTTAAGCCGTTGGTCCCGGCTGTCATTTGTAGATCTTTGACAGTCGTTACAGGTAATCAGTGTTCCGAAAGTCTGCAACCAGTCTTACCAAGGGGTATCGTATTACCCAGTATTAACTGGGTTGTGGAGGTCAGATAGGCAGTCGCTCCATGTAAAATACTGATATTCAGCTGCATCCGGTTAGACTGGAAGCCGACCCCAACATAGTTGGGAAAAGGCTAGGCAGATGATGATGAAGTCTGAGACCTCCCTCCTCTTTGCCCACAGGGTTATTTAATGATTTCCCATCCGCAAAAAAAAAAAATTATAACGCTAAATTATAATTTGTCTTTGATTTTCAGCATCATCTCGATCAGGGAAAAACATTTTTTTTTCATGTGAATTGAAGGAATAAAATTCAAATACCTCCTGAAGATTTTGAAGACATTTTTTGTTGTGTTTTAAACAGGGATTAAGAAAATTTTGCTTAGTAAAATAATTAAGAAATATACGTCTGCGATGTATCCTAAACCAGATATCATTGATTTTAACACCCACTTAATCATTTTGAATACTCTAAATAAATTTTATGAACGCAAAGAATTACCTGTCTTTAACCTCTTGTTTAAGAAAGTAAACGATTTTCTCAGCACCATGTCTGGCCAAGCTCTACAGACCCAAGGTGTTGAGCAATTTAAACAGAATGTGATAATGCTGGGCATAGATTATCGCACAATTTTCAATGACACAAAACTACTAATGGAAGACCCGAAAATAACTTTTGAAAGATATTCATATCTTAAGAAAATTAAGCAAATACGTCAACAAGAAAATAAAGTCATTTATTACATCAGTGAAAGAATTGTAGATCAGACTTACAAGTTTGCTAAGCCTTGGAAACAAAGTGAACAAACGTCTGATATTTACAGTAGTGACTGTATTTTATTTCATGCAGTATCTAAAGATGGTTTTACAAATGGTTTGTATTGTTTTTCTGCAACTGAAGATGATTTTTACAAGTGGGTTGTAGATATCTTACTCGGACATCTGTTTCCTTTGAGCGTTGTCGTATTAGATAATAGCCCTCTCCATGGGACATCAAAATCAAAAACCATAACTATGTTTGATACGAAAAATGATATGAAGAAATGGTTATGTAAACACAATATCCCATACAGTGACGCCATGAACAAATCAGAATTATATCAGCTCGTCAAAAATCATGCCATTATCGAAGAAATTCCTCGCGTTGATCGAGTTATTAAAGCGAATGGTCACCAAGTATTACGGCTTCCAACACATTTCGAAGACTTATCACCCATAGAGCATATTTGGCAAGATATTAAAAGAAACTTGGATAACCATGATAATTTGCATGATCGGATTTTATCGATGTTAACAAAAATGCCCAAAGAATCTTATGAATTATATGAAAAAGACATCGCAAATAGAGAAAATGCGATGTTTTCAATGGATACAGAAATGGACAATGTGTTGGATAACTTTTTACAGATGTTGAAAGAAACTACAGATGACCCTCTTATATAGTTTTAGGTATGTTACCAAATATCACTCTTTGAATTTATTAAAGGTACTACAAAATTATCGATCGCTTTGTTTCAATTTTATCTGAACATCACCCCATCGGAATATCAAATTTATTTATTTTAACCTATTGAAGTGTTAGCAAGTATTTAAAATAAAATAGTGAAAAGCTCGTATGAGCCTAATTCCTACCATTAAAAGCGTACGTGACCGATTCAACGCAAAAGGGTTAAATACACTTGTAGGCATTAGTGCAAACGATTGAATACAAACTAGGTAAACGATCAATGTGATAAAATAAAACTAAATCGAATCTTATTCACTTATAAAAATTACAAGGACTTGCAGAAAATACCTGTCTTGACAGTAAAATAGATACGGGTGCTAACTGTTTCGAGTCCCCAAAATGTACAGAGATATAAACTTAATCATACTACATACTTAAGCAATCTAAAACACTGTAGACAGAATGTGATTTCTTACTTTTTCACAAATTCACCAGGTTTTTGTTGGGACCCTTTAGACAGCGACGAATTGGTTTGTGTAATTTATTTTTATCACCACTGCAAAAATATTTTAAACAAACGCAAGTCATAGATCCTTAAAAATCGAAGATATGATGTGAGATCTACTTACCTGTACTAGGTCCTCGCGGTAAATCTACCTAATCAGGTACCTATAGCCCACTCCCTCTCATAAAGAGTATGCCCCAACCATGGGACCATTAAAGGCTAATTATGCTTTCCTATACGAATCATTTGGATCAGGTAAACAATATACCTACTATAATTTAATTATCAAAAAGAACTCGAACATAGAGTAAACCTCTTAAGGGTGGGCTCCCTAAGAAAAAAGTTTGAAAAAATACATTTTTCAAATAGTATCTATATAGGTACTACATAATACACCTGGTATAAATTTCATTTTGATTAACGCACAGAAGTAGAATCACAATTTGCATAAATATAGTCATTTTTAATGTTGTCTGTTTTTATTTCAATAAACAATATGTGAAAAAAAACTGCAGAATCAAAGTATTTCATATTTTTTTGTGCCTTTTAAGGTACCATTTGAAAACGTATAAGTATTTTCAAACTTTGTTTGTAGGTAGCCCCTTAAGAGGTTAACTCTCTGTTTGTCCATATGTAAATGGTGTGGTTAAGAATGTTCAGTAAGGCCGCTGTACCCTTTCGGACGTAAATACAACCTCTACGTAAAATATATAATGGAGTAGGACCGACAGTTTACCGACGTGTGGTTAATTGTTACAGAATGTGTTTAATTTTCATTTGCTGTTGGCATTGTCAGCGGTATACGACAACAGGCGCGATGTCGAATCGCCCGAGGCGATTTAATCGATTTGAAAGGGTTCTATTTGTTGGAGCAATTTTGTATTTGAATACCTACTGGCTGTGTCGTAAATTTAAAGCAAACTTAAACAAGATAATCTTCACTGAACACACTTGTGTTGAGTTTAAATGGGGATTTTATTCCATGACTATTTATTATATAATGATCTTCTGCTACTTACTATTGGAGACCCTGTGCACTTAAGAATAACGGGGATGAGATGGATAATGTTTGATGACCAAATTAGCGAGACGAGTTTGAAATAAGTACTGTGAATTCTTTATGTGGGTTTTTCTTTTCGACAGTCATAGAAATAGAAGACAAGTTAGTCTACTTTGACAAACTTCCATTAGCGGAAAACTTTGAGCTAACGTATGCTTAATTTTAAAATGAAGATAATGCATGATCTGTGTGAGAGCCAACGAAGCTTCAAACATTTAGAACCTTTCCTGGAAAATGCTAGATTTGTTTTCGACAAGCCCCAGGTACCATGCTAATAGGAACTATGACTTTTGCCCAATAGGAAAGATCACGCCGCATACCTATAGGGTCTACAGCAGCTTAGGGATTTGGGTAAAACATATAGGTGTTAAAACATACCTACCTGGTGGCCATAACTAAGCAACAACTAGTTTTCCAAAATAACATAGATCTTGTTTAGAAGATCAGTAACTAATTCTTGAATCATCTTTGCGATAACAGACTCAAAAAGGCCCACCATTAAATTAATCTGTGCTAATTTAATACTAAAAATTTACGTCACAATATTTCAGTACAGGAAAGTATAATGCTCTATTACTATGCAGTGCGTTCTACATCCTACGTACGAACAATTAACGGCTAATAAACTTTGTTATGCACTGCAATGCACTTATGCAGAACCACGCTTGGAAAAAGTATAAGAGAACAGCCTGAACGTTGGTCGTAAACCGTCTATAAAATTATATTACACCGTAACTCTTAACTTAATGAAACTTCATGTTTGAATTTGTCAATTTGACTCAAAGCCTAAAACCTTCTGTATTATAAAAGATATGTATGCTTTGAGTCAAATTATTATAGAATCTATAATATCTATAATATAAAAATTAATCGCAAAATTGTTGGTAAGCGCATAAGTCATCAACGCCTGGACCAATATTAACAATTTTTTTTTTTAATATTCGTTGAAGTTCAAAGATGGTTTTTACGGCGAGTAAAAAGAGCTAAAGGCAGTATAGATTTTTGTACAGTTTAGTTAGGTAGGTTGGGTAGGTAGAAAGGTAGAAAAATTACTTTGCAACGCATGCCAGCTAGTTAATAATGTATACATCAACCATGTTACGCCAGTCAACCCAGAAGCTGAAAGCAGCGGCTTTGTGCTCAACCGTGCCCCCACATTTCGTCGCTGACCTATGTTCAAATATACCAATGGTGTCAATAGTGTTCAAATATACCAATGGTGTCAATAGTGTTCCAAGATGTCCGCTTAGTGATAGTTGATTACTCGAGCTACCTGCGAGCATATAAAAAAGCAGCACACGAAAGCTCTCTACGATCAGCTTAAAAAACTTCCGAATTCAGTGGCTGTGGCTGAAATCAGTTAGATGGTATCATGTAAAAAGGGGCACGTCAATTGTCATCAATTGGGCGCTATTCTAAACTCCTGACAGATGGAAATCTTAATAACACTTTCTTAACCTGGCAATTAAACCTACAATCTCTTGCTTAGCAGCACGTATCAGTCAGGAAAAATGTTATATTGCTTTACAAAACAAGGAGAAATCATAATATGTGGGTACTGCTATTAACAATCCTATTAATTAGGTATTATTATAAATTATAAAGATTTGTTTGTATCGAATAGGCTTCAAAACTACTGGACCCATTTTTTCACTATTAAAAAGCTAAATTACCAGTAAGTAACATAGGCTAAAACATCACGCTACTACCCACGGGAGCGACGCAGCAACTTAAGAAGTGCAAGACATCTAGAGGTATATACATCAATTTTTTTTGCCGTTCACAATTATATACTCAGTATCTACCTACTTATATGTTAATTTAGCACCTCATTAATATTGTGTTTTGCGGAATGAAAAATACTCGCAACATGACGCTCAAGAAAATTCTTGGTACTCCGTATTAGCAAGGCAGATAGCCATTAAATGTCTATAGTAAAGATACATGTATCATATTATCGTCCTCAGGTATTCCTGAATTTCACTAGGTAGGTATATAATATACTAATTACTATCTTCAAATTCGTGGCAGAGTAGAGAAAATTGAAGATTTCTGAACAACAAAACTCTGATTCCAGATAATGCACAGACTACCTACACAAGAAAAGAAAGAATCATATAGGTTGCTTTCTGTAAAACAGGACCCTATTGATAAGATTCCGCTGTCCGTCCGTCTGTCACCAGGCTGTATCGCATGAAGCTTGATAGTTAGGCAAGTGATTTTTTTTACAGATGATGTACCTATTTCTGTTGCCGATAGAACAACAGATACTTTCTAAATCCAATTTTGCCTGAAAATACTCTCAGGTTTCGATTTATATTTTGTACACAATTTGTCTGCGGATCGTACAGAAATATAGAAATATTTATATCTTTGTTTATGTGATACTATTTAAAAATTATAATTAGCTATCTTTCATTAAAAACCTAAGTTAGAACCTACCAGGTATGTCTTAGAAAACCCTTAGTGCATTTGAACTTTAGATGTATGTCGCGCCATACAAAGTATTAATCATGCAGACCGACGAAGTTTTGACTAGTGGTTTTTTTTTATTTCCACGAAAGCGCAGTTTAGACTGGCAGAAATAAAAATATTGCAATAAAACTACTAAGATTACAACACGCTACCCAGAAATGGCAATAAACGTTTCTACCTTTACCAAAGGTGACTTTGTTTGATTTAGTTTTTATTCCTTAATAAACTTTCTGTGTGCAAATGTGTTTTGTAGTTTTTGTTCTTTTTAAGGTAATTTTCCAACCGAATAATACTTACCTAAATATTGTGATTCGTTTTTATTTTGTTTACAGGGCAAATTACAGGTTTTGAGTTGCCTTAGTAAATGCGGTAGGTTTGACACACGGTTTGCGGGTTTGAATTTTGTTTTTGTTTTTTATCTGTATCCGTATAAATATACTTACTTAGATAAAAATATTTACGGAAATCTATTCATACAACTTTTACGGGGTCTAATGCGGTACCTACCTTTTGCTAACGATAAATAGAATAGCATGTCCTTGGGTGTTCAAAATCACATTTAGTTGTTAATGGAACATAGCTACATATATGTTCGACACAGGTTTATAGTATCGTCATAACAAAAGTTTTCCCGAACTAAAAGTTTTTCCAAGACATTCATAAACGCAAAGTTTATGAGGTATGGAAGTCATGCGATAGTTTCGGTCGGAGAACGTCACGCAAGCTCGTAGACGGCACCAACAACCGGCAAACTAAAATACCTTCCATTTGTCTCCTATCCTACCTTCCTAAACAGTTTTGTTCGACTTCGTATTTACATTAAATTCCCATTTATATGGATAAGTTCACACTTACGTGCAGAAATCTGGTTACTCAAGAATTTTGTTCCTGAATATTTATTTTTAACTAGGTACACATCTGTACTCTTACTGTAAAGTTATATAGATAACTACCTTGGCGGACAATACGACGCTGGATAATCATTTACAATAGGTAGCTATCAAAATATTTTTATACGAAGATATTAAGTATGTACCGCACCTAGGGACTGGATATTTACCACACAACCCCTTTAACTGGCATGTAAATATGGACATAGAGAGATTTGATCCCAACCCCTCGAAGCAACATTTTATAATCTCCTTATCCAATAAGCCTCGAAGCCAATTTCGAATAAAGAGTGAGCAGTTAAAGCCCGAGGTAAAAACGCGTCCTCAACGCCACAACGCTAAGCCACGTACTTTTCATGTAAATTTTAAGCTGTCGGTTTTTGCAAGGATTTCTAACAAATCCGAATTGCTGAGACAATTTTCGAGTTCACTGCGGTCAGTCACGCTCATTATTGTACTTATTTATTCAATGAAATTATTATATAACCTCATATGTTTGATTCTGCGAAATGCGATTTAATATGGACTCTCCTTTAGCAACGGATTATTTTTAGCGGGAAGTTTCATTAGTGATTCATTATTTTAACCAACAGACAGGACAAACAAGTTTTATCACGTTTTTATCTTATAGTTTTTCGTAACCCAACCTATACAGATTTTAAGGAGGGAGGTAGAGCTCCCGACACCGATTTGAATATGTAGGTAATTGATTAAAATAGTATCTATTAATATTCAATTTTTTTTTCCATAATATTTGTAAAAATTATCTGTTAATCTACCACTACTCCTTTAACTTTTGAAACTGAAATGCAAACATTAATATTCACCTTTACTAATAATACTTTGCGCGAAAATCCTCGGCGCTAACCATTTCATATAAAGAGATTGTTCAACAGAAAAAGTTGGCAAATTTGTCTCGCCCGGGGTACACATTATCTCTGCTCATATTACGTTATGAATGGATGTGATTTAACTGAAGCCGCTGTAACTGTTCAGGAAAGAATACCTGGCTGGCTTTGTTTCCTTCTCTAAGCATAAAACTAGAAAAACGAAAACTAATAAAACCACTATGATCAATCTAAATGGCATGCTCAAAGCTTACATGTGCTGCCACTGGAGTTTTAAACTCTTAATGACTGTTTCTGGTCAGATCTTTTTTTTCCACCGTATTGTTAAGGAACAAGAAGGGCAACTTAAGGAGAAACCCATGGCTAGCAACCTAACCTGCTGTTTTTATGGATCTTGGAATGATATTTGGAACCGCAAAATGTTGAATAAAATGCAAGGCGAGAATTTATTTCCATTAATTTATTACTTCATTAAACGAAGAGAGATGTTTTAGTTATTGCAACTTTTTGTTGCACTATGGTTTTCTATTAAGGAAAGCAAGCATCCAGCAAAATAAAATTACAATTATGTTTGTGCCGCCGACATCAAACAGTGGTCCAGCCTGCATTGGGAAACTGAAAAAAAGTTGAGTTGTTGGTCAAACTTTTCAGCAAGTAAATATACATTTTACCCACGTTATCAATACTATAAAACTTACCTATTGGCAAAATTTTAGTAATAAAACAAAATGTTTATGTTACCGAGAAAATTGAAATCAATGCGTATCGCCGCGCACTTTAATAATCTCACTTCACGAAATAAAATATTTTAAGACTTCATCATGCTGCTGCCTGGCGAAAACAGTCCGAAATCATGGCTTTTCTTAACGGTAAATAATTTTCCTAATCTTTATAACTCTTAGAATAGTTTAGTTTATTTTATCTTTTTAATTTTTAATATTAACAGCTATTTTCTTTCAAATGCATTTCTTCTTAGGATTGGACTAATTAATATCTTTGGTTTACAGATACTGGTGTCTACGATCTTTGCATATATTGAAGCTTCTGCGGGCAAAACGCGTAAGTGCTTTTACAATATATATTTTTATAGCATGCGCTGAATTATTAAATCTCTCGTCGTATTCAGCTTTTGATACAACAATGTTGTATATTTTTAGTTGATATTAAAATTGGGTTTGACTTAACACATGGGGCCATTGGAGCTCCGTCGCTTCGCATTAGAGATTTCGAAGGTATACTTACTTTTCCCGTAGATTTGACAGGTAAACCTTGCGCATCTTTTGATGACTGTACTAGCTCTTTTATTCTAGATTCCCACGAATACAATCCGCGAGCTTTGGATGCAGAAAGCAGTAACGATGAAAGTGCTAGTGAAAAGAAAAAAGCCTCAAGTGAAGAACTGGCACAACCCCAAAAAGAAGAACCAAGCAAAGAACTTGTAAAACCAGAAAAATCTGACGATGACGATGACGGCGGGAATGATGATAAAAACTGTAATTCTATTTGAATACTTATCGCAGCTCAAAGATGAATTTTACAAAAAAAAATGGTTCTAATTAATATGATTAGTTCTAATTAATATCGTAGTCATGATGCCTGATTTATACAAATCGTTAGCATGTGTTAAATTGTTCCCAATTTCCTCACATCTCTAGATTTGGCTATAATGAGGATTTAAAAAATAAAAATAAAACTTACTGACTTAATTTTAGCTGAGTCAGTTGACGACAACACAGTAAGGGTTACCAGAGGTCCAAAAGGCGGTGAATTCGATCCTGAAGAAGGTAAATCTAGTAAGACTATATTTAAATCATGAATCATAAAATATATTTTTTCATTCAGCAATGAAAAATATATTTCATGTTCATGTTCTTACATAACTTTAAAACCTCATAAAACTTGTAGTGTTTGTTTTTTTTAGTAGTTATTACAAACTAAATATAAACGTTTATAGTAGAAAGGTATCGCGCATGTTGAGAGACGCTTAAAAAAATATGAGACCAGAGATTAAAATATGAGACCAGTTTCAATTGAGAAAATGTGTAGGTACTTTTTCAACCGAGTTCTAAACAAGCAGTTCTCAATTCGTCTGTATATTTTTTGTTTATTTTTATGTTTATTACCTCATAACTTCGTGATTACTGGTCCGATTTATGTGATTCATTTTTCAAGCTGATGCTTGCGGGATGCCCCCATATAAATTTTATTCATATTGCTATATGTAAAAATACATATATTTTCAACGTGTATGATCTGCTGCTGCTTGTAACTTCTAGTAACAATGGAGATATACTCGTACCACCAAAACTGAAAACAAAAAGGTTTTGTTTTTTATTTTGTTAAATCTTATTAACGAGAAGCTAGAGATTAGGTATCTACTTATACGTTATTCAGGTTTACTACGTTGCTCATTGGTTTCATCCCTAATTTATAGTAGCACTAGCTTCCGCCCGCGATTTCTTCCGCGTGACATAGTTACTTTGAGCTAACGCTAGCTTTAATCCGCGTAATAATAATAAAAAAATCTTTCTCTCCTTTTTTCTTCCATCTTTCTACCCCTTTTCTTACTTTTTAGGGTTCCGTAGTCAACTAGGAACCCTTATAGTTTCGCCATGTCTGTCTGTCCGTCCGTCCGTCCGTCCGTCCTCGCTTAATCTCTGTGACCGTTAGCACTAGAAAGCTGCAATTTGGTACCAATATGTATATCAATCACGCCGACAAAGTGGTAAAATAAAAATTGGAAAAAAATGTTTTATTAGGGTAGCCACCCTATATGTAAAGTGGGGAGTGATTTTTTTTTTAATTTCAACCCTAACGTGTGATATATTGTTGGAAAGGTATTTCAAAATGAATAGGGGTTTACTAAAATCATTTTTTGATATTGTCAATAATTTCGGAAATAATCGCTCCAAAAGTAAAAAACAATGTGTCCCCCCCCCTCTAACTTTTGAACCATAAGTTTAGAAAATATGAAAAAAATCAGAAAAGTAGAACTTTATAAGGACTTTCTATGAAAATTATTTTGAACTTGATTGACACAACAGTTTTTGTACAAAAAAGACAAAAAGTTTTACAAAATAATTTCTGGACTAAGTTTGTAGTATAATCGTATATGCAAGCATTTTTTTTAACTTCGTTTACATATTTTACTATCCTGAACGTATCTTTTTTCAAACAAAAAAAAAGAATTATTGAAATCGGTTCTCGCAATCCAAAATAATTAAAAAAAAGTATTAATTAGGAAATACAATTCTCTAGTGTTCAACGTCAAACAAATAATAAACTCATAAGTGGGAACACTTATTGTGACGGACGGGAAACTACGGAACCCTACACTGAGCGTGGCCCGACACGCTCTTGGCCGGTTTTTTAGCCTATGTCCGTCACCAAGGTCCCAATTCTGCACCAAAATTCATGAAAATCGGTTTGGCCATTTAGGCGTGAAGACGTAACAAACAAACTTACTTTTGCTTTTATAATATTAGTAAGAATTATCATCAGCCTATAATTTACCACTGCTGTTACACAAGCTTTCTTTTTGTGAGAAAATATACGCCACATGCACCAGATTAAGGTGGATGTCTTCGGAATTAGGGTAGGTATTTCAGTTTCATCACCTACCTAGCTTTTTTCTCAACTATGTTGGAGTCGACTCTCAATCAAACTGAATGTACACACGACGGCACATTAACCTACACCAAACCATTTTAACCAGATCTCTCAACCACGGTGTGCGATCCTTAGTATAGAGATCAGGTTATAATAGTTTAGAATAGGTTGACCTGCTGTCGTGTATACCAGTATTTTACATAGAGCGTCCGCGTATCTGACCCTCACAACCCATTTAGCACTGGGTAATACGATACTCAGACTGGTTCATTCCAGTTTCCACTCCACATAATAACGCATTTTTATTTTTCATTGCAGAAAATCCAAAAATACATGATAAACTCGGAAAGAACTCGGAGTCAGAAAGTAATTCTGACGGTAAGTAAACAAAGTTAAAAATTGCTATCGGTTTTAACTCTAATAATCTTCATTCTCCGACCTTCCCCTTTTTTTGGGGTGGGAAATCATCAAATATGTTCCCCCGCCCTAGGCGGAGCGGGGGGCAGTGTCAGACTTGTACTGACCAAAACCCACCCATGAGGGACCATGGCCACTGCGCCAACCATGTCATCAAAGAATTCATTAAATAACTGATCTGGGAGTGTCAGAGTTATACTGACAAAAGCCCATCCATATTCCTTCTTTGGCCCTTTACGTTCCGGGGCCGCGGCATCTCTCTCGAACAACCCGCAACCCCGGCATTTTCCTACCCTACCCTTGTTCTCCATTTCTCGCCATCTAGGTGCCATGCAGCAGCAGTCATGATGATTTCAATTTGAAAAACCGGCCGAGTCAGACTCGCGCACCGACGTTTCGAAGTTTTTTTTTTTTAACGGCCACATCTTTTGACTGCGTACACTTGGAAGGTTGATTTTTCACAGCAAAATCAGTAGCCAATAAAATTATAGGTACTCAAGTCTGTGGTCCTTTTCGACAGATTTGAGTATGGTTTTATTTTCAACTCGATACCTCCACGCGTTCCTGAGATAAAGGGTTTTGACAGACAACAAAGTGATGCTAGGGGTTCCGTATTTTCTTTTTGAGGTGCTCAACCCTAAAAATGACGTATGAGCTCCCACTTTTTTTTTAGAAACTTGTTGTCATCCAAAAATTAAAGTAACCTTCCCGTAGCACATCTTAATGATTTGTTTTCTCTTACAGGTGATGGTCGGCGCTACAAAAGACAAATTGATAGATTTGGTAAAATAGCAAAACGTAGATAAGTGCTCGAGCAGCAGTGGAAAAAATATCAATAAAGTATCAAGTTTATTGAACTGATGGATTTGTATTATTTTTTTCTGGAATGTTAAGACTCCTATAGTACGGCTAACGAGAAGCGATACGAAAGGTCATTAACCTAAAGAACAACTGTGGCGTTGACAATCTAATATTTAGCTCTTTCCATTTTGTGCCTTTGTCGTAATGTCTCGTTCTCCCGGCAAAAACATGACAACGTTAAGACGGGTTCGCCAACATTCGGGCGGCCATTTTAGATGGAGTTTTAGCATGGGTTTTGTTTACATTTGGTATCGCTTCTCGTTGGCCGTGCTATAGATACCTATATCATCTCCATCATCCATCATTTACCATCAGCCGAGAACTCTCAGGTTGCTGTCCTCAGTGGGTCCTTCCTTCTTTGAGTCTCATTTTAACGAATCTACACCGTGTGCTCCTTGGAATATTGACAGCTATTGAACGCCGTTCAGTTTTATTTGACAACTGCCTGTTAGTTTGTTGGCAATCAAAAGTAGTTCCCGCAATCAAAAATAGCCATGCTAAGAAACAACATAATATATAATAATAATCTTTGTACAGCATAATACCGCTGCCACACACTCGCACGCAGGTGAAGTGTGGCCGCGTTATTCGTGACGCTGTTTTATCTGTTTTGTAAATGTAGCCATACATTGTAATAATGGAATCACATAATATTTAAATGCGTCTTTCTTGAATTCTCTCCTCTACACATTACGCTCCTATTTACTCCTTTTTATTTTTCTTTCATAACATTTTACACACAATTCATTACGTTGTATCCATCCAAAAGTTGTCTTGAAAAGATCGCTTTTAACCATAAAACTGGGCGTTCAATAAAGAAAATTCTATCTATCGGAGCTGCATTGCACAAGCAGCATTAGGTACTGATCAAGCATAATGCAAACGCTGCCAAAATTTTGTCGTCCATTACACTGCAAGGTGAGTATTGAGTGAGGACTCACGCGATAAATGTCGTAAGTACTGAAATATGTAGAGTATAGGGCAATAATTCTGGCAACGAAAAGATGAACATACTAGGAGCTGTGTGAAGAGCATAGTGTGGCAGCAGCATTATAGTTCAAATATCAACCTAGATCTTCAAGAACTTCAAGTAGGTATTACTTTTACTTAGATAAGTCTACTAAGATTGTCGTCAGTTTCAAGTTTAACTACACTTATCTCAAATTAATGAATTATTCAATGGCACGTCTCCTACGTCTTCCAATTTTAACTTTCACCCGGTTTATTTGATTAGGCTCAAGAATCTCATAGTACGATTTTTATATTGATTTTAGAAGGTGTTGTCGATAGAACCCCCTATAAATAATGTATGGCTTGAAACTCGCGACCTTTTATTGCTCTGATCCGGCGTCAGTGCCTCACTTTATATTTTTGGGTAAGACATTGCCAAATAACTTTGCCGATGTCAAATATTCAGTGTCTTGCTTTGAAAGAATTTTACAGTACCTAAGTTATTATGTCACCTCTTTTTAAACTTTGGTACATATGATCGTAATTTAGATATTATTTATCTACAAAGTTTAAGAAAATCTGTGTCTACATCTTGCATCTATACAATACGTAGATAATGTAAAGTAGGTATTTAGGTACCTAAAGTTTTCTACTTTAAAATAAGTGTAGGGAATCTACCTTCGAGATTCACACATAGGTAAACAAATTGCCTCGATGACTATAATCCCACCTGCTAACGACAGAATGTTGCATGCAATCTGGCGTCTGTCAGGGGTGGGCACAGGGTTGGTCGAGTTCACCGCAAGATATTGCAAGAGCCTGCAAAATTACACTATTAAGCCAAATATATTGCGCTCCACAACGACGGGGTGGCGATTCTGTAACTTTATAATCGATTTATTTTACTAATAAATACCAGTGTACTGTCTACAAACTTAATAGATATACAGGTTCGAGGAATATAGTTGGAGTTTTCTTAGAAACTGAAAGAGGTTTTCAATTTCCATGCTAAAATTATGACAGAATTTGTCCTGCACGAAAACACTTTTGTAAGATCCTTTTATACCACATTTTATGCAAATAAGAATAACAATACGTTACTTACTTTAATTAAAATAATAAATATTTTTTACCTATTGGAGCTTCAGTGTTCTTCAATGGAACTCCCGTAAATAATTTAAAAAAAGAAATACAATATATAATTGGTAGAGCGCGAGGTAATCGCTCTGGTGACAGTTTTTTAGACAAAAGTAGAATGTGGGTGGAGGAATTAAATAAAAACTAAGTACATCAAGATGAATCTGTCAAACGCTACGCCTGGTCTTTAAATAAACTAAAGCGCGATACACGTAATGCACGTAACCAAACTTAGCACAGGCGTCAACAATACCTTTCTATTGATTTATAATACTTTAAATTTATTTGAAAGCATCCATCGGTTTCTAATAAAACTTCAACTAATTATATGTTTGGAACCTGTACCTATTATACTTATTTGGAGTGCTGACTGTACATAGCGCAGATATTTGTGTTGTGCTTGTGAGTGTCTTTAGTTGTTTATAAAATGTATACCTAGAAAGAACTTTAGAAGTTTGTTATGGAACTAAATACATAAACGTCATTCAGACCTAAGTTACTTCATTTATTTTGTACTCTAATTTAACAAAAACTAAATTTTACCTAACCAGTTTACTTAATCAGCTACTTAGTTTGCATCTCGTAAATAAATTATTTAAAGACTCATCAAGCTTTTTTTATTCGTTGTACCAAAACAAATGGCTTAGTAGGTAAAAAGTTCGTTATCACATCTATTAACGTCTGCCAAAAGAAAAACCACAATAAAGTCATAGAGGAAGACGTAGCAGAAAGTTGTAACGTTCTTTACAACACATATCTAGCGCGAAAATGCGATAACATCGTACCAGCGACCGTCCTAAATGCATTAGTCTTTCTGTAAGACAACTCTAACGAGACACTTGGCTGAACTAAACCACTCAATTGTGTTGAAAATGCGCTCTTGTAAAATTTTGCGGCTGAAATGTCCGAAACTAACTAATTACAAAAGTTAATAGGGTATGCACCTATTGAAATAACCTTCCTGACTTCCACAAGTTACCTACTTGCTTGAATTACGTTTTGTTAATCAGACAAAGTTTCATTTTATGAGCTATTTCATCGTCATCATCTTCCTTGGCCCATGTTGGTTAGGATCGGTGCACCACATTTTCTTCTTTAATCCATCCTTTCCTTGTTTCCTTGGTCTTAATTTTGATAGATGAATACGATGATGGATTAGTCTGGAATGTACATACTACATATTATGTATTTACAGTATGTACCTTCAGTTTAGTTCGGTGTTTTCTCGCCAGCACAAAAAAGTTGACTGAAGAATAGGTATCATTTTCGGTAGGTTATGTCAAGGCCCTATTAATCGTTGTAATTAAAAAGAAATGCCAACGACAACCCATAAAAGCGCAAACCAACTTCAAAAAATGTGCATATTATCTACTATCCACACAAGGAATTATTTGGCAATTACACCAAGCAATGTTAGATTAAAAGCCAACTTTTAATAGTTCTAACTCCATTTTCAACTTAACAAGTGATATGAGGAACGTGGGTTGGATTCGGTCCTTAGCTATCTCTACGCTTCAACGTAATTTTCAGTTTGGGACTGTGATGCAACCCACGACAGTCGTCAGGTTGTAATCTCAGCCTGTAAAACGGTCGGAGCACATTAGGGAGTTGAAATTCTAACTTAGGTAAAATTGCAATGGCGGAACCGCAATCTTCTTCAGCAAAGTTGGTCTATCGGAGTTTTCAGCGTATAGAAGTTGTAGGAATTTATTTTGTGGGTTTTATTTTATTGAGATTGATGATGAAATATTAAATCTGTATTGATACAGCAGGCAGATACCTAATTCGACTTCTACTTAATATCTGCCGTCAGATTGGCTTTCTCTAAGGATCTCTCTCCTACCTACGTACCTATTAAAAAAAACCGATACACTCCGATCTATTTCGTTATCGCTTTGCACGAGGGAACCGAAAAAATTAAAGAAAATAGTCAAAACAGACTGGGAAGAGGGCGCCATCTAGCGCTATAGCTTCAGAACTGGAGAGATATTAACTTTATGTGGATAGAAAGTTATTCCATTAACCAACCTTCCACTCTTCACTAGCCTATTTGTAGATAGAGGCAATAATTATTAAAGAATTAAATTCGGCCTTTTAATCATAGATTAAATTCAGCACGCGGCACCGGAAGCGTAGTTTTTTTTTAAATTTCTTTTACAAATTACACTCTTTAGGTACCTATTATTATTTTGAAATAAAAAACAGTGAGACATAATACAACAAATAAAAAACAGTAAAAGACAGAGTCACAGAATAATAATATTAAGTAATAAGATGTTCCTCTTTATGAAAATGTCAACCTTATTCCTGTCCTGTAACATCATTTCAGTGACTCCTAAGCAAAAATTATTGCTGGTTTATGGGAGAGGGGTTGCATTGTATAGTACAGAAGGCAGGGAGGTAAGTAGGTAGGTAGGTACTTATTTAAAATAAAAACAAAATCTATGTAATAACTAGCTTCCTTTACCCGTGGTTTAGAACAAGACCCTTGCGACTTCGTTAAGGGTAAGGTACCTATTAATCTACACCTATTATTACTGTTAAGTCTCATCAAAATCTGTAAACTAGTTTTTACGTGAAAGAGTCTACAAATCCATTCATCCCTACAAACTTTCTAGTACCTAAGTAGGTAGAATGAGATAAAATAAGATTCGTAAGTACATTGCAGGAAGTATTTATATTAAGTACCTAGTAGTATCTACATAAAGGCGCGTTTATTTTACACGAATGTGGCCACCGCAGCCGCCGCACAGTAGTCTGCTATTTTAGTAAAACAAACTTCAAAACAACTACCTACATAAATACATGAAGTTGATTTATGTAAAAATGCCTTCACGTCACCAATGTGACTCCTACTCATTCCCAGCAGTTGATCTCAGTCTTTCTTCGACCGCGCGGCCGTAACGTGGCCGACGCGCATCGAAGTGGTCAGTTGAATTAAAATTAAACAAAGAATTTCAAAATTGTGTCCTACTAAATAAAACGTAAATTTGCTATGACTGAACAGGTATCACACGGCTACCACGCAGCCGCCGCAAGAATTTTTCCGCGTCATCTAACTGCCTGCCTTTTTCCTGGTAGAAGATAGGTAGATACTGAAGAAGCTTTTTTACTTTGCAAACTTGGTGTCTATTCTCTTGGAACAGATTAAAAGGTGCAACTTAAACAAATTCCTCCGAAGTTAAATCCCGATCGCGGCTAATCACCTAATTTATTAACACAAAGGAGTCGATCGCGAATTCAGAATGTATAATTTTGCGATAATTACTACACTGTGGAATCGAATGCTGCAGCAAATTTTATAGAAAAAGGTTAAATAGTAACTTTTGAAACGTTGCATCGACACAATTGCTTTGACCTTATAGGGAAAATGGAAAACCAAAATAGAATCGCTACTTTCCTAATAATTACAAAATAGAACGTCACCTGGTATTACCTGCCACCATAACCATAATAGTCGTAGATATAAAAAAATAACGTCCTCTGTTATTATTAGGAACACTAGAACATCGATGCATTAATTAGTTTCATAACGAGTAGGTACACGGCCGACTAGAGCGGTTCTAATACTTTCAATAGGCATAAACTTTTTCTTTTATCCCCTTAATCAACACTGCTCAGTAGATACTTCTTAATCCCAGTGGTCTTAACGGTAAACAGATAATCATATCTCAAAGTACGAATTAATTTAGACGCCTGAGCGCATACCTTGAGCTCTCAGCTCTGACTCTCAAAACTTATAATTGAATTTCCAATCCTTAATTGAATAGTAACAGTCGAAGTCCAGATGAATGAGGTCCTTGACGGAGGATGATAACGATTATAAGGTATCTAGGAAAGTAGTTACAGCTATCTGTATATAGAATTAACAATACGATATAGTGCCTTTTAAAAAGTAGGTAGGCCCACATAACTGTGCCAAAATTTTTGTTCCTGGATTAGGATTTTTTTAAAGAACAGTCCCTACTTTATGTTTATGTTGCACTTCTATCTACTTTAAATATGACCTGAAGATTGTATTCTTGATATCTTTAGCTGTGTGAAGTCATTCTTTGCGAAGGGAAAGTAATTAGGACGTATGTACCTACCATTGGGATTGTTTTTTCGATTGACTAAGTTGTTAAAATAGATTAATATTTTCTTACTTTAATTACCTGTTAAGTCAGACATTTGAACCGGTTTGTTAACCTGATAAGTGAATCAAAGAGAATTCCAACTATTATCCAGATTATACCCAAATGGATTATCCGTCTAGTTCCAGCTAGACTACCTAAACCTTCATCGCAATGATCGATGAACTAACGGTAATTTGAACCCGGTTTTATTGCTTTGTAAGTTTTCCATCACTATGCATAACAATAAAACTATTGACGCACTCTGCATTTATATTCCACCAGTGCTTATGTAGGTAGCTACTCGCCCGTCGAAGGTACATACTTGTTCAGATAGGTACCTACAGCTAAAATTTATGCATCCGCGCTTATGTGCTATTAATAATATAGGTACTTAATTAATTATGACTTATTAGCCAGATGACAGATTTTCGGGCTCGTGTAGTCTGGTTCAATAATTTGTTTTACTTGTAGGTACTATCTAGCGTGCATAGACATGGCCGTCGCATATTCGCATATCCTGATGTGAGAAAGGTCTAACTACGAATGTCCAAAGTCAATTGGCCTGTAAATATACTACGTGTGTGCGTCTTTTGGTATCCAAATAACAATTATAAAGTGGATCCAAAAAGGTAACCATAACGCCAGAAATAATGCGTTTCCCAGATTGAACGCATTTAGTGAACGCATCTGGACATAACAATTTATGATCCATCATGAAATCCAACCACGATATATCGCTCGAAGAAAGCTGGGTTTTCATCACTTAGCCCGTATTTTTCCTATCTTTTCTGTCTTGGCAGAAGCTGTTGCGGTCCAACAGGGAACTGGAAACTCACAGGATGGAACAATTTATTAATACATATTTTTGAAATGAGTCAATTACTCGTATTACTTATAATTATAATTTATTAATGTTATTATCATGAGTATCTATTCGTATAATTATATCTCTTTTAAGTTGTTGTTTGTTTTTCTGAATGGCAGCTCGCTGTTCAACCTAAGAGGTTGTCGTCTGCTTAACCGGGCGTTTCCTGTGGATGTCTTAAAATTAAGGCCTCCAGTTAAGGCAAACAACTTACAAACTAAGCGACTATACGCTAAGGGCACCTGTAGAGTACGAGCCTCGGTTAAAGGCGTCGCTGGGGGAGGACAGCAAAGGGACAGGCTAGATCTGAGTGATTTGAGTTGCGTTAAATTCGAAAACTAATATAGTTATTGATAAAATAGCTGTTAGTCGATTATTTACAAACTATCGTTTATCAATAAACGCCCACCTCTAATGTTCATCTGTCAAGCTGTCATGTCATTTCATGCATGATGGTTGCTGCAAACTGTCAGTGTCACATTTTAACGTATTGTCATTCGTATTGCTTCAGAAAAACATAAAAATCTTCGGATATTTCTGCTTTTCTTGTCGTAATTAGAACATAAATAGGTTTATTAAATGCGCAGCACTTGTTTACTATATTATACATTACGGACTATCTTTGTTATTACCGAATGATCACCGTTCAACATTATGACATCTGTTTGTTTTGATCCTGAGTTGATGAAATAATTAATTTGTATCAGTTAATTAACTGTACAGCAAAGATGGAAGGTGGTGACTGGAGGAACAACATCGTAAGCCAACTACAGGCTAGAAATAAATACGAAACTGCAGCGTTTCAGGACATTATTGCCTTTCGTAAGTAACTTAACCTATGGATTTCTTTGTGTTGACATACTATAGTAATATATCAAATAGAAAAGATTTATCACTAGACTAATAATCCATTGTTGTTTGCTGATAGTTTGTGTTTCACTCCGTTTGTTATCATGACCATTAATTACTTTTGTAGGCGGTTTGTTTATAACCTACATTATTAGCATGTATAGTTGATACAATGGAATGAACCTTAGAATAACATGATTATAACAAGCAGTATAGAAAAACATACTTTTTAGTTCATGTCCTGCATAGTGTTTTATATTAACAGGTCTCTTAACATGGTAACTGTTGCCATTGTTAGCTTATGATTACATATCAGAGATAAAACTTGATCAATGATGATAACAACCGGTGAATATTTATTTCTAAGTAAACAATCCAACACAATATATGTAAATGTGTCATGCAGCTGTATAATCAATTGATTATTGGGGTTGATACTTGACCTACCTGCATTTAAACATTAAAATATTAACTATTCTATTATTATTCTTGAAACTTGGGATTGTGTGTGAAATAAGCCAGTAATTTTGTTGTGAAATGCAAATGACAGTAAAATGAATTCTAGTAGAAAGCAATTTATACTAGCTAGGCATTTTTTCCTAATTAATATTGTAGTATAAGTGCAATGCTTCAAGATTACTATACCTACAGTTAGGATTTAAAGTAATCTGCTAAAGAAAGAATTTGTTAACAGAATTAAGAGCTGATTTGCCTCTTGTCATAAACATCAACTTAAATATATTAATTTGTATTTTTCAGAGAGCAGACTATTTGATAATGTGAATACATTAAAGAATGAAAACCTACAGCTGACATTGCTCAATGAAAGAATAAGGTTTACGGGAGCAGACAGTGTCATATCTGGCACTGGTAAGTAAACAGAATAAATATCAAAATAAGGCATGTAATCCCTGCAGCATTAGGCATAGGTAGTAGTAGAAAGTAGACACATTTATGTTAAAGTCCCACTTAAAAGGGGCAAGACTGTTGCCATCAATTGGGCACAAATCCAGACTATGTAGCTGCTGTCAGAAAACCTTATTACAAAATGCCAGACCCAGATATACAGAATAGTTATCTCGCTATAGGAAATACTGGGCTTGTAATAGATAACATAGAAATGCCAATAAATACCAAGCATGTTTTTAAAAGGAGAGCATCAATCATTGTGATGGAAGGAGATAACAGCATAAATATTGTAAAAATAAAACAAACAAGTTCTGATAAAGAGTTCTTACAAGCTAATAGCTATTAGCATTGATGCGAAAGTTTGTCAAGACATTAGTTCCTTAATGATACTGAATTGGTATCCAAAATTGGACTTCAACTACAGATAATAGATGCAATTTAACAAATTACAAACTCTAAACTGATTCATATCAGAATCCACTAAGATAGCTGTGTTGTCACTCCAGTCCATTAAAAATATCCACAGTCAAAACTATTGCTTATGTACATAGAATCTAAATAAAGCATTAGGTGAAAGCGCTAAGTCCCAACTTAAGAACTAACTGATTAATGTTTCTCACGTATTTTGTACACACACATAGAAAAAGAAAGTTTGACTTTAAGTGGGCTTAGGAATATTCTAGAATACTACACTAGCGTCTTTTGTTTTGTAAACAAGTGTTATTCTTTTTTACTAAAATTTAAAACTGTTTAATTCCAGGAGCAGGTAGCAATGAAAGAATACAGGCTTTGGAGCAGAAAATCTTAGTACAACAAGAAGAACTGACTTCCATGCATAGAAGAAGAGGAGAGAATGCTCAGCAGATTATGAGTCTAAATGAAAAAGTACATGATTTAGAAAAACAGCTACAAGCAAAAGCTATTATGTAAGTTACTTTAGTTATCTACTGCTAGAGAAACAATTATGATGACCGGTTCATGTGTTACAGTCCACCGCACATTGGTTGAAACACGTCATAACACTGGCCTTGAGCTGGCATTATATGGAATTTTCATTGAAAATAAGGCTCTATATTGGTTTTGGTATTTATTACACAGAGTTGACTACCTTAAAGGGAGATATAAAGATGACAAAATAAGAAGGTGATTCATAAGTCAAACAGGTTTGATTTTGAGGTTTCTCAATAGAATCATGTATTGGTCTTATGGACAGTCAAGTGTGGGTGTAGGTGCCTCAGATATAGCAACCAGTGTTAGAAAGAGATAAAAATTGTTTGTATTTTGGGGGTAATCTTTAAAAATGCTGATCTGATTCCGAAAGTTCTTTTAATAAATTAAATTAAACTATTCCCGAGTGTCATAGACTATAATTTAAAACGTTTTCGTGGGATAAGATCATTTAAAGCGAGCGAAGCTATGGGCAGAGACAAGAAAATTATAAGATTTTTCCATAAAGAATTTCTCAGTAGCAGCATTATATCTAGGTTTGTTTCTCTAGAATCTATATGATAGCTGGGTGCACTAAATAGCTCTGTCCAGATCACAGCTGTGATGTTATACCATTTTTTGAAACAATATTATTTTTGTAAATACTAAGTTTTATTTAGTATACATATTAATAAATGTATTCTCTGTGTTTAGAATTTCAGAAAATTCTGCTGTAATAGCATCTTTGCGTGCTGAAATTCAAATGTATGAAACAAATATGACTGAACTCCAAGGATTAAATCAAGTATTGAGGGACGAACACCAAGCACTACAAATCGCTTTTGCTGCTATAGAAGAAAAACTTAGGAAAGCTCAGGTATATTAGGCACAAGTTTTTATGTTTATTGAAATGTCAGAGTCAAATACGCAAAGGTTTTTAAGGAATGAATGCCAAAATATATTGCGCTGGTGGAATTTCAACTCGCTGAACTAAGCATGCCAATCCTAGAACTGTATAAATTCGACTTTAATTTCAAAACTATGAATATCAATATTTCATAAAATTCCCGTGTCATAGTGTCAGTTACCATACTCTTCCGAAACGGCTGGACCGATTTGAACGAAATTTTGAGTGTCTATTTTTATACCCTTCTCTAGAAATGGAGCTGAGCAGCGGGTGAAGCTGCTGGGCACATCTCGTATAATATATAAATCACAAACAATTATTTGTTGATTAGGTTAAGTAGGCAAGTTGTGATTATATTCACTTCTAAGTTCATAAGGTAGGTAAGGTTTAAGTATGCTTAGGCTTATTCACAACTCACTATAAATTTAATTTAATTTTTAATAATAATATTGACAACATGTTACGTGATAGACTTATTTTTTTATTTAGACAGTTTAAGCTAATTAAGGAACTTCCTGATTTTATTCTTATTAATAATTAGGTTGTTCTTTTTGCCTTATTTTTGTACGCCATCTATTGGCAAAACATAGTAAACATATTTCTTATTATACTGCCCATAAACTCACCTATGCTCTACCAAATAAAAATAAATAAATGATTGATTGATTGAATAATAATAATGTTCATGTGAATGGTTCGAATTGATATCGTCGTTCTGGTGACATCTGGTTAGGAAAGACTAGTAGATAAAAATTTGTTGTAATGACTTAAACTTGGTTTTGTGCAGTGCCAAATTAAAATAACCTGCCATTTTTAATACTGTGAAAGTCATTATTATCCGGAATAACCTAACCTAACTCGCTGTGCCCAGCAGTTTCAAACCTTGCTCAGGTCCCCTTATGAAGAGGGTCACCCTTATCACTTGGGGCATAAAAATAGATTATGACCGATTCTCAGACCTACCAAATACAGAAAAAGAAATTATAAAAATCAGGCAAACCGTTTCGGAGGATTATGGCAACTATGAAACGAGATTTTTTTTTATCTATACTAATATTATAAAGCTGAAGAGTTTGTTTATTTGTTTGTTTGAACGCGCTAATCTCAGGGACTACTGGTTGGAATTGGAAAATTCTTTTAGTGTTGGATAGTCCATTTCTTGAGGAAGGCTATAGGCTATATAACATCACGCTACGACCAACAGGTGCTGAGCAGCGTGGGTGTAACCGCGTGGAACAGCTAGTATTAGATAAACCAGTAACAAGCTTACACTAATAAATGTTAATAGTTTATGCCACGAAGCCATTGCATGTCATTTAATGAATTAAAAATAGTGTATATTTGTGACCTGACCAGTGGCGAGCCTAGTGACCAAAAATACGGCAAGCCCGTAAGGCAAACAGACAGTTCAGAAACATCATGAAGGGTCGTGGGTTAAGGCCAACCAAGCTTTTACGCTTGTATGAAAGTACCGCCACTAGATCCGAGTCAAACTGAAAAAACGTCTGGAGTTGGCGTCTTTTTCAAAATATTCGTTAACATTACTCACTCTACACTAGGTCTAAATACTGTACGATAACAACAAAACACGTCTTACTCGCTATAAATTACGAACAACACAGTTGTTCTTCATTCAGAATATCCGCGAAGCGAATATTTTTTTCTAGTTCTGAGTACCACAGATTTCCAAGCTTTCCACACTAAACACTTATTTCAAAATAGCTTTCAAACACGACATTGAGTAATGAATCAACGATTTTATCTTTCGGTAATTAAACATTAGTTCATGTGAGATTCCTCCAAGCAGCTTGTTAGAGGCAGTTAAAAAGATACGTTCAACTACGTTTGAAGCTTTCTTGCTTTTGTTTATACTGAGTAAAAATATTTTTGGCATAGTACTGGTGGTCGTTATTGAACAATTTTTTCCGCTGGAACTTTGGATTTTTATAGCATCATTTAAATTTTGGCAAAGTTCCAAGCTGATTCTAGCCTGTCTTTATAATAATATTCAGCGTGTTTCATATTCTTGGGTGCATTTTTTAAATTAGTTGTTCATAGTTCAATTCATTCACTCGTACTTTTAATGATAATCTTCTTGTACAGCGGGTTATTATAATATGCTCGCACACGGCGCGTATTGCTTTTACACTTGTGACAATCAAATACCTACCTTATTTTAGGTAAATAAAAAGTGACCAACCGTTTCTTTTTAATTAGTTAACACATTATAAGGTACATTTGATTTCAGTGTAAGATTTCCAATCCAGTACAAGTATTATAAAATATACTTCAACTAAGTTATTTGTGCAAACGCAGAACTAAAATACATAAGTGTACCAAGTTTGACATATCGATGAAATTAATCTTGACAAGCAGCGCCACCTTATACTGCACACTTAAAGTGGTCATACTGTACCACATTCTTCATTGATTTACCATTAGACATATCATATTAATCAGACCTTGTTACTTGATAAGCAACTATAATTATAACTAGCAATAACTAGACTGCTCATAACGGCACTTTACACATCTCAGCCGTCAAAACTAGTTGACTATAATAATATATCAAAGGAAGTCGACTAGGTGAACCAATCCTGATTTGATACCAGGCTTAACGTAAATAGAACGATGGCCTCATAACTCCTCATGCGAAGCTATGTTCTTGCTTCAAATAACATTTCACTTAATGTAATGAATTATTTTACTAGGATATCGTAAAATGTAGCACCCTGTATATTTTACGATGATCACGTGATAACAGCTGTGTATGAAATGCTTATAGCTGTGTCTCAAGTAACATCACTTACATTCAGTCCGATGAAAATTTCGTGGCAGTGTGTCAGGAATTGATTTCAGAGATAATTTTCATGTTTTCTTTTGAAAAGTCGTTTATAAATTAACTTTTTTTTAAGATAACACGTGTAAATAGTAACAGATTTTAAATTGATAAACATGCGTAGAGTTTTTAAGAGGGTAATCATGTTTTTTTTTTTGTTAGATTCGTGTGTTTATGTTGGTGCCAATTTAAAAGTTTTTACAGTGTAATCCTTGTGTTTTAGGATGAAAATCGGTCGTTAGTGGAGAGAATTATAAAATACAAAGCTAAAGATGCGGATAAAATGAACGACGAAAATGAACATTTCCTCAAGTAAGTAATTATTAAAGTTTTCTTGAAAAACTGATGACTAAATTATCCGGCATGTTTTATATTCCAGTTGTTTATAAATATTCTTAAGTATTTAATTTGCACCTAGACCACATTTCAGGCGACTATTGCATTTGTGAAATGGTAAATTTGTTGATTAAATAATTATATTTTGCGGTTTAGACAAAGTTCATGTAGGTATTATTGGGGCATTCGGTTGATGGCATAAATTTTCAATATTATTTGTTTTTGCCTATGAGTATTTTAGTTGCAATGAGATTTGCAAGTGAATGTCGCTGCTACTTACTACCTTAGAGTTGATGTGCACTGCACTGTAGACTATTTGTCATGTGTAAAACGATTTGTTTACTGTAAACATTTTTATGTTAACTCACTGTTATGTTTATAAGTGACCTAAACTCGATTTATGCCTGACAAATAAAAGTAGTATGCACATTGAAAAAGTATAATAATTTTGTGTTTAAAATGTGTATTTTTATTTTGGCAAGTTTCGTTCCTAGAGTGGGATTTGTGTGTGCCGCGAGGCTTAGAGGCTTGCATAAGTACCCATAATTTGTTGTTTTTGCTTCTTTTTGTCTAATTTCTTCAACAGGTCAAGCCCTACCGCGTTTTTCATCAACACGTTTGGTAGAGTTAGTTTCGGGTGAGTTTGACATAATGTGAATGATGATGTGGTGGTTTGAAGGCATTGTGGCGTTCATTATTGAACATTATATCTCTTCATGAAAATGGCCCATATATTTATGTCTTAACTGCACTCTGAAACTGACTCATGATTTCTTTTCCTTTCTTGTTTGTAAAATTGTATGGAAAGTCTCTGTTATCCTATCCTTCTAATATAACTTTTGCAATGATGCATCAAGACTTACTTTGGCAATCAGTAAGAAGTTAAGTATGTACCTATCATTATCTATGGTGTGCGTCGCTGTCTCCGATCGCAGTAACAATTTCTCATGCGTTACATTATCTGCGTCATATTTATTTACCTACTTACAAAATTCCATTTGATTACGTGTGCATGTTTTCGATTTGCGACGTTAAATCCTAGAGAATTTTCATTACACTTCCAATAACGTATTCGTTCTATTTATACTACATGCAAGGTTAGTTCCAGTATAGTTAACGTTCGATACGTTACATTAAATTCTGGCATTGTCATTGCGAGTGCGACACGTAAACACCTAAATTTTAAAATAGAATACGATTTATTCAGTTACTCTTACATTTTGAATTAAGAATGCATTTTGCTTATTTGAATATTGTTCTCAAACTTCTGAACTACAGCCTACCGTTCAATTCAGATGGTGTCTCAGGTAGTGTTGGGATGCGGGAGGGGTGTCAACGCGTCTCATTAAATGAGTGACAGAGTTTTCTCGACACGTGACCCCCCCTGCACCGCGCTACCTCAGGCACCGACTCAGTTAGGGTTGCGCCACGTGTGCCAACATGGAATCGCATTTTACCGCCTAGAACTATCATGTGCTAGTGCGGAGAACAGAGCTCGCGTTTGCCGCGTAATATAGTATTCCCGTTTCTTTCTCGCTCTAGCAAATGACGATCCTGAGTGACAGAAAAGGATAGTAGCATGGAGAAATTCGAGCCATTAAGCAGTGTCTTGTAGTAAAAGTATCTATATATAACGATACCAACTAAGCTGTTGTGTGTACGCACGTTTGTTTATTTACTATTTTATTGCACCTTTGAAGTATCTATATTTATTTGACTTTCAACGGCTCTCGTTTAATAATATGATTTTAATTTTATCGATTCAATTGACGTTTGATCTATTTTTGTATCTATTGGGTAATATTTATTATGGTTTATATAAAGTTACTTCAAAAACGTACCTATTCGAAATAAAGTGTGAGTTTAGTGAGTTTTAAGAGCCTTTAGTATTTTTTGAGCAATTGTTTTTGCATGTTTGATATTATTTTGATTGTGCACTGATGTTGTTTTTAGTTGTTTGTAGTAGTATTAGTTTCCCTAACTGTAGATATAACAAGCAACGACACAAAGGCTATTGTAGAGAGGACATGTCAGCGACAATGCTCGATAACCTTAACATTGAGGTCCGGAGATACAAAATTTCCACATACTTATATAAGGTTACCGAATTCCGAAAAATTATTGTAAAATTACAAGAATTATGTTATTGTTTCGTTTTGATTTTACATTGTCTACGCATCTCTTTATCCTTGGTTTGTTCCGATGGGAAATTCGTGAGCCCTAAGTCTGCAAATGCTTTGGACGCATAAGGCTATCGACTAATTTAATCATAAGTGCTGTGTTAATGTGCATGTTTATAATATCTATGGTTGGGTATAAGAACTAGGTCATGTTCGTAAGATTTTGTATCGAATAGTTCGCCTGCAAAATTGGCTTCGCGGAAAAGCTGTCAAAATGGTAATAAAAGTCGCTTCAAAGGAGCTGTGAAATATGTCTTATGTGAGTTTGAAATGTTTTCTTTCAGAAGAAAAACTGATAAGGTGCGGAAAGAATTGGAGGAGGCGGCTAGAGAGAGTGGGAGTAGAAGTAGTGGCTCGGGCAGTTCTGAAGACAAAATATTGGACTCTATGCCGTATTACGCAACTATTTTGCCTAATAAAGTCGCATTGAGATTTGTAAGTTAAAATTTGATTAACAAAAAAAACAATAAAAAAAAAATTGAAAACCAAAATATATAACTCATAATCTAACCAAGCATTATAAATTGATATGGGACCACCTCGGAAATATACTCTTTCGAACAAAAACAGAATTATGAAAATCGGTCTACAGTCGGCGGAGTCATCGGTGAGCATACATGAAAAAACCGGCCGAACATAGTACCTCGTTCTTTTTTGAAGTTGGTTAAATATGGCGATACTGATTTGAGTTTACTGCCATTAGATTGTTTTGCCCATGGTTCTCTATACGAAATTACCTTCTCGGATGGGTCTTTATAGTGTGGTTAATACCCGACCTGGTGACAAAGGTTTGATGCCTCTGACTTAGCTTAATATGCCGTTGAGAAATACCTTTTGACGACATGGTTGCCTCAATGGCTGAGCGATCGACTGCCGCGCTGCGTGTTGCGGGTTCAATCCCCGCACGGAACAAATATTTGTATCGCCTACGGATAGTTGTGTGTCTGTGAGTTAAAATGTTTGTAAACGCACCCGATACAGGAGATATTCCTAGTGTGGGGCTTCGTTTTTTTTTAATCCCTCAAGTCGCGGGCATGACTTGGATTCTCAAGAGGTTATCCTTCTTCGATTCAAGTGACAATTATACAATACGCAATACGAAATATCAGAAGAATGATAAGGTAACTAGTATCTATCTAATTCTCTGTGATGCTTCAAATTCTTATGAACCTTTTAATCGCCTTATCGATATAAATCATATGGCTTTGACTAATAAATTCTTCGAAAAATCTCTTAAAATCAATTCTCCGACTCACCGTTTAAATAGTGCAGCTCTTGAAATTGAGATACTAGCCTTGTAAATCTTTAAAAATAACAGTACAGCTGAGCCGAGCGAGCAATCACTCAACAATAGGTATTATGTGATCATGAGTCCATCATCACAATTGCTCGAGACGCGGAGACGGCGCCGTTGCGGTTTTGTAATATTTGGCTTATGAAGCTTACTTTAACCGTGAAAAGTTCATTTTCGTATTTCTTTGCTTACACTAATTATTACCATGTTTCTGACGCGTAGGATCAGATTGTGCTTGATATTAGGATGTTAAGTAATTTCTACTTCCATATCAATACAATAAATGGCAAAAGAACTGCTCGCGGCCTTGGTTTTCCATTAAATTTGGTGTATGTGTATGTTTAGACCAGGTTATTTCGGTTGTACGTTCCCGTTTCATTATTTCATACTTTTATACGGGGCAAGAATAAGTACATATTTATTAGACGAACCAATGTTTATGCTTCATGAAGGGTAAACATATGGTATGACGGTTCAGTCTGGTCCGGAGCGAGAGGAAATGGGAAACGGTCACCTCCGACCACCTCCCGCCCAGATCTGAGGAGGTTATTTGTTGATTTCCCATTCGTAAAAAAGGGTAAACATATTATTGATGACATTGTTCTTTCAGGACGCTCACGACGGCGAAGTTAATGCTGTAAAATGGAGTCCCACAGACAGGCTTGTAGCGACGGGAGGTGCCGATAGAAAAGTCAAACTATGGGATGTTACTAAATGTAAGTATCTCCTAATAGGTGTAAAATAGCTTTATAAATGCCGTAGGATTTTTTTGAAAAAAAAAACCGGTACTACGTGCCCCGTCATTGCTATCATAATTATATTTATACCTGGGGCCTGGAAATCTAGTTACGGAGATGTTGGGGGCAAAGTTCCAACGATTTCAAAAGTTTTTTTTTAAACGAGTTTTTAATGCTAATTTAAATTCCTCCACAACCTATGCAAAACACCTATCATCGCAGGGTTTTGAGTGAGTTACATTGAATGCTATCTGCAGTAAAAAAAGTATTATCACCTCAAAAAAATCATTTTTCCGAAGCGTTGCTGTATTTGATGTTCTGAATCTTTGGTTGATGGTTTCAGCTTCTACAGATAATATTAAAAAAAAATAAGATATAGGTAATCTTTCAGTATACTAGTTTATCTTTGACACGTGTTACGGAAAGCTTGAAGCCAGAAAGCCTGACCACCAGTCTTGCTAGGGAGTGCAAAACTAGTTTGAAAAACTAGGCGGATAGTGGGAAAACTAGTGCTTATAAAGATACATAAAAAAATAGTAAATTAAACCAATTGGAGCAAACATAAGTTGAACTCGTTGTTCGCTGTATTTTCGCTAAAAACTCTTGCCGGTATAATAGGCCAGATTATAATATTATACAGATAATTATATAAACCTTTTTAAGGAACTTTAATAATTACAATGTTTTAGTAAGATAAATGTGGCTGTTTGTTATTTCACGTCAAACGGCTGAACGAATCTTGATGAAATTTGACACAGAGTTCTATTATTTAGTCTGGAATAACACATAGAATAACATTTTTTTTCGATCATACGGGCGAAGCCGCGGGCGCCAGCTAGTTTAATCATATAAGTAATCATGGGCGCAGACATGGAGATTGATGACGATGTCTACAGAATTTGCTGGTATACTATTGATTTAAATAACGGTTGTAAACATGCTCGATGTCTCGAACTACATTACAACTCATTTATGGTCTATCTATAATGATGATAATTTGAGACGAGCTCGCGACTAAACAAAAGCTACCCTACCATGATGTGTTATAGCAGTACTTATTCCACTGAGGGAAAGAGAAAAAAAAATAAACGTTATGGTATAGAGTTTGAATTTTAGAAATGCTACTGAAATCATTTTAAAAACTTCGTGTTTTCAAGAGCTGTCATTCTATGTTTCACATTAGTGATACTGACAGCTCTGGAACGCGGCTTAGAAGTGCTGCTACCCTACTATGACCTCTTAAAGCAATTCTTATTCCACTGAGGGAAAGAGACAGAGCTATACAGGGTGTCTAGCACCATCTCTTTCCCTCAATGGAATAAGTACTGCTTTAAGACGTCATAGTAGGCCTGCAGCTCGGGTCAATCTTTAGGTTAAGCCGGCTTTTCTATGTAGGTTGGTCTGTGGATGGGTGACCATCCATTAAATGACGAGTTTCCTTCGCGTCTTGGAAAGTACGGTACGCCGCTGGTCCTGGCTATCATTTGTATACCTTTGAGAATCGTCACAGGTAGTCAGTGGCTCGAACCTCTTACAGTCTTACCAAAGAGTTTCTAGTATAAAAGTATTTATAACATACTGGTTTTCAACTGATATCGGTAAGAAAGAAAAGACTGGTAGATAAATTATGCTACTTTGAAAATTATTACGTCATACGATTAATGAATAGCCCATCAATTATTAACATAACTGTTTCTGTTTTTATACTATGAATATTTATCGGTTTGATTGAATTATTAATAAATTAAAGCTTCGTTAATTTGACTTTGACTTTTACTACAGACTTACGTTTGAATTTTTTTATTACCAACTTAATTAAAATCTTCATACATAATAAACAAGATATATTGTGCACGTAGGTAAAGTAAAAACTCAACAACTTTTTAATACTATTTGACAAGTTCAAAACTCTCATTTTCACGATATTGTTCATAATATATTCGATAAAATTTCAGGTGTAGTGGAGATCAAGGGTACGTTAGTGGGCTCGAACGCGGGTGTCATGTCAGTAGACTTCGATTCTACGGGCGCCTACATCGTGGGAGCATCCAATGACTTCGCGAGTCGGGTGTGGACAGTCGCCGACCAGAGACTAAGGGTGAGTCAACCATAGAGCTTTCTTATAATTGCAAAAAGTCGCAAACCATAGAGCTTTCTTATAATTGCAAAAAGTCGTAAACTCACCCATGTGTACTCTAATTTTTAACCCGATCTGTAAGGGTTGTTAAACATCTGGCTGTCAAGACCTTTTATAACAGAACGCGTGAAAATACCAAATTGAAATTAAAACTATATAGGTAATTAAGTCTGTGGTACCTTGAAGCTGTGAAGAAAACAACGTTTACGTAGTCAAAATATATTGCCGATTATGTCGCAAGTTTTTACGGAACCCTCGATTCACGAGTTCGACTTGTACTTGGCTAGTTTTTTTTAATGTATAATCGCGAAAAAACAATGAAATACGACCGTCCATTTTTATTATACGCTGTATTTATCGTAGGTACCAATTCGTTTTAGTAGGTACTTTTGCTTGTTCCTGTAAAAAAAAACATATCCACGATGTTTTACTCGCCTATCCGCCTTAGGCTAGCAACAAATGTAAGCGGAAAAACGCGGCAAAATTTCACGCGCATATTTGCGTTTTTGCTCCGTTTAGAGCAAGTTTTTTCTTTAAAAATCTGTACAAAATTACTAGTTGAGGCTCTATTGATGCCTGCAGCCTTGTTCACATGCCGACTTAAATGGAATCCTAACTATCGTGTTGAAAAAAAGCGTGTCAATGATTTTCTCAATTGACTCCAGGCATTTTTACAAAGTGGATGAACTAGTGATTGCGGAAAATGACTACTTAATATGTTTTACACGTTGAATTTTTCACTTTTTTCACATAATATAAAAATGTTGTTGCTTCCGCTGTCTGTTCACTTAGATCTTTTTAACTATTCAACAGATTTTTTTTAAACGTTGCACACACTTGGAATTTCTTCTGGTGCGTTTACAACCAACTTTTTAAATTTACATTCACAAACAGTCAGACCCGAAACTACCACCTGTAGGACATAAAAATATTTGCTCCGAGAGGGGTTCAGACCCGCGACACGCAGCGCAGCAGTCAATTGCTCAGTCTGCGCCAACCGTGCCGTGAATCTTAATACAGTAATAGTTAAAGTGACTCAAGTGGAAGGTTTATATGTATAATATTAGAACCTATATACATTGCACCCGTATGAAAATGAGGCGGGTACACGATAGTAACCGATAAAAATATAAACGATCGCCTAAGTAATCGCTATAACTGAAACCAATTCTGTTTTCACAATCTACAAGACATCAGGACTTACTGCTGAATCTGGTTTTGGCAACTGCACACGACGTCCGCATGAACACCATTCAGGGGGCCCTGAATAGTGGCACAATTTATTCATCTTCATGTTTATAATTTATGTTAGAGAATGATCGATTGACAGAAGAAGTTTATAGCTCCCTGTCTTTGTGCTTCCTTCCTTGTTCATGAATGCACGGCGTATATTATTGGCACTGTTTCGTTTACACTAGCAGCTATGAATAACATTATCGATATCATCTTGCTCACTGGTCATGTCCATTTACAATAATTGGAATTTTCCAATCATTATTTATTTACTGTCTCGCAACCAAAGGCGCGCTTATAAGATTTGATCTCGGGACTATATCACAAATCATATTAGCTATACAGATGCACGTGGGTGTTGCTGTGTAAACGAGCTAGAGGCAATAATAGTATCCGTCAGTTCGGACATTATTATTGTGGTCGGGAGGCGGGGTCACGAACACGATCGTCTATTAGCGGATTGTTAGCGCGTCTGCGCTTCGTGATCCCGCTTTGATCACTTCCGACGTCTCACGCGAGTACCAACTCATCCGAGCCCAATATGAATTATGTACATTACTAATACCATGATTTAAATCTATCGCATCGGACGTTTTAAAAGCCTTGTCATCTTTGATTTAATATACTGTTAGAAACTATAATTAAATCAAGATTTACCAGCGGGTCAACGCCTGGCTACAATCCGTGTACTGCCTAGTTTAATTCTATCTATTCAAATTCGTTTGTATCTAAAGTATTTTTATCTATCTGCTTTCTACGTGAAGGAAATGTGTATCTTTTCCCACAATATTTAGTCTACAAGACACAAATAGACTATCGTTGAAAACCAACTGACTTTGTATTTTTATTACTGCGATATCCTGTACAGGTGGGATGAAAATATCAGAACACGTATAAAGTAATTTGATTTGATGTTTAAATTGCAGTAAACATAGTGTAGCATTACACTAGAGTTTACTAAGCTCGGAAACATTTCTATACGCACACTATCACAGCGAGATCCACAACTAGTGCATTTAAATTGAATCATGTAACAAATCAGTTTATTGTTGAAGTAAATATTGCATTTGCATCGATAATGCTGGATTCAATAAGTATAACAGATGCCATTCGCGTGCCGCCCACCTCTGCGGATATTTCGCATGCTCTCATCGTGCATCCCTGTACAAACATACAATCAGGACCTCAACGTCAACAAATTGGAGAGCACGCCCACTCATTTACTGACCGACGTCGAATCAAAATGTACACTGGAAGTCCTATCAATAAAAATCAATACAAATCGTTTTATGTCTTACGTTTTTTGCAACGGTCAAAAGATTTAGTGGAGATAAAAATTAAGTATTCAAATTAAATTGACATGGATTTATTGCTATCATCATTTTGAATTAATTACTACAGACACGTTATTTTATTTGATTAAAACCGCAATCATTTCGTATTTTGTAACTTCATTAGAAACATTTATAGTATTTCTTGTCGTTTCCAGTCATCGACATCATTTTGGATCTTCAATTTATCTCCGTTTATTTTCGTATTGAGAAAGCCCCTGCGTGATCGCAGTATCGCAGAACTATCCCGATGCAAATAATACACAAATTGCGCAGCGAATATCCATAACTGGCGCCGAGAAATAGCCCTATAATGAGTCCAAATCGACTGCACTTCGTGAGTCCACCGGATGCTCTCTTATCTCCAGTACCGTCTGATTTACGATCTGTTAACAGATTATTCGTTCCATAACAGTTGCCAATCTCGTTTTTTTATGAAACATTGCACCTCAAAATTGAGTTTTGCCTTAAAGGGCTCTCTCCAAGTGATCAACTCGTATCTATTTATTGAAAAAACGCCTGTTATAGCTGCGGTCGTAAATATTGCGTACAAATTTGGTTTTTGCGAGGAAATTATCTTTATTTGTTGGAGGCGTTAATTCATATAGGAATAATGTAATTGTCAAAGATATTTCTATAGAAATATTTATATGGTATGATAAATTGAAGCTGACAGAGATAATATTGTAAGAAAAGCGGTAAATCTAGAATGAATATAAATTGCTGATGGTGCTTTTGAACAATACCCTTAACTTAAGTTTCCGTTATTCGTTTATATTAGCTATTAAAGTGAATGTAAACTGACTCTTATTAATTGATTTTCTAAATATTTTGTGGAAACGTTTTTTTTTCAGAAATTCAAAGAAATTTGATAATATATTTCCAAATGATGAGTCTAGCGACTCATAATTTCTAAAAATACATATTCAAAACGGGTAAAAATGATTTAGTAATGATATTTATCATTTTCTATTTAATACATAGTGTTAAATACCAAGTTTGTCACTACTCAATATCTTTCAACCATGCAGTTATTCTTTCTATAAGAATTCGAAATTAAAAGTACCTTTCTCCTAAATATTTTAGAAGATGAACGGTACCCTTTGTCATCGTTTACTTTCCTTTCCAAACGAAAGTGTCCTAGTTAGTATAAAAATGGCTAAGTTATTGCAGTTTTGTTACTTAAGTAGCCATTCAGTCCAAGCTACGATAATTATTGTTACTTAACTATCGTCTGTTTGTTTGGGTTTCCCTTTCTCCATTATATCTTCCTATTTTGGTGTATAATGTGTTCATGTAAACTTTTACTGTTACACAAAGGCTTTTTGTAACGTTTTTGGCGGTGATACGCCATTACTTACTCCACTTTATGTGAAAGATTACCAAAAGATATCATGGTCAGAAATCAACACAACGTTAAGAATTCAGTTTATCAAGATACGGTAAACACAGAGGAAATTCTAAGACATTATCGTTCATATTTGGCTAAAATGTAAAAGATGGCCAAAAGATATAAGCAGGTCCGTTATAATGTATTTTTTCAATCTAAAAGATCTCAAGATCTTAAGAGAAAGGAATAATGTGACCGTCAAAGTGTAACTTGCAACTTAAAGTAGCAACAGACGGACAGTCAAATGTGCTAGTAAATACGAACGATGTGCGGGACACCTTACTAATGTCGGGGTAATAAAATAGACGATAAACGCACCAACACATTACGCAGCTTTTCTCCAGTGAATAGAATTTGCATGAATGTAATTGTGTTGCCTTAGTCTGAATTATGGTATACGGTCCAATAAGGATACGCTAAACTTGGAATAAGCTTGAGAGTTAATAAACTGAAGTTTATATTTAATGGTAAATAGAACAGCCGGTAATAAAACTGTCTAGTTGAAATAAAAACTTTCGCTATGTACCGAAAATCTCATTTTAAGTCCGACCACTGTATTTTTTTATCTGCACTTATTGCTCATTTCATGGTCGATGCGATATTTAAGTTCCCAACGTGACTCATTTATTGTAATACTTAATCAGATTACATATTTCATGAGAAGCGCGCCGTCCCGGCTATATTTCATTTGTGTCGCGATGCCGAGCGCGAGATAAAATCTTCTACTATTCGCTCAATAAGTAGGATCGGAACAAGATACAAAAGGAGCCGATATTGATCGAGTACGAGCTCTTCCCTATACCAATGCGTTCCAAGGACGTTCCTTATAAAGACATGGCAATGTTTAATATATATGTTGACTGTAGACTTGTACCATGACCGATGTTCCCCAGTCGATTGTTCAGCTTATTTTATTTTTTCCCGTCCTTACCTCGCGATTCCGGTGGCCACCGTCGATTCCCTTTTATGAATATTTCATATTATTGTAAACGACTTTATCTGCTGCACAATGTTGCATTCAATATTTGAATTTTATAGTTCTTCGAAAATGCCTGTCGACTTCTGTTAAATTGTGACCGCCCTCGGCTTTCACAATGCATTTACATTTTATTATTTTTATACCTATTCCTAGGCGTTCAATTGAAAACTGCTTAGGTTTTTTATGTTCCTATTCAAAATGACAGAACTGCGTGAATACGTGTGCTAGATGGCACCATATTCATTGGAATGGACACTATGTGCCAACAGAGCCTTTTTAGCATGCGTATAACGAGCGAAATTGTTACAAAGCTTTTCTTTTGTAGACATTACTGTCAATTCTGTAAAGCACCAATAAAAAGGTTCTAACGTTATTGTAATTGTTTACTGTCTGACTGTTCTCGGTTTCTTTCTTTTCTCGCCCAACAGTAAAGGATAGCATATAATAAGGAATATTTTTGACTATCGAATCATAGAACCTACTTTCACGTGAGCTTTTCGCTTGACTACTGAGTAGAATAACCTAACTAACCAACAGGAATGCTGATTACCCATGTTCTTAAACTTGATCTAGCCTCATATTTTCAGTCAAATAAGTTGTCCGAAATATAAACACTTCTTGGTTCTTTAACTTTCGTAAGATCAATCTTTCTCTACTTTTTGCTTTTTTATACAACGGAACAAGATCTGCATATCTAGCTTTAAACTTATTTCTTTCCCTGCATGTGGTACTCACCGTGTATCCTAATACCATCTTAAATTACCTTTTTTTTTACACAGCAGCTGGAGTTTTAGCGGCAAACTCAAACAGGCTTAATTTTATTTCTTTTCAACACCGTCGCTAATCTGAATCTAGAAAGAACGCTTGTAGGGACAAATTCTTTGTTGCTGGGCTACTAATGGCTGCGCTTAGTTGTTCTCAGTCGGCACGCGACACAGCACACGTGCCGGCGCGCGCGCCGATCTTATCCGCCGCACGAACGACCGCCGTGCCCCTTCACACGTGATGGTGCCAAGAACTTAACTCAAAGATCCCATCTCATTGATGTGTGCAATTTTAACACTCACTGGTCAAATCTGCAACACCGCTTTTTTATTAGCGACTTTTTGCACTTATCAAAGGTTTTTTTCGTTTTTCACGGTGACGAAAACTGGTTCGTCAAAAAAAAAAACGACAGGTTCAATGACAGCGCAGGATGTGTTTTTAGACGCCAATCATAAAAATATCAAGATGGATAATTAAAAGTTGTTTTATTTTGACTTTATCTGTCGGACACATCCAGTTGATTTTTAATGAGTCTTTTGTTTTAACTATCACATTTAATTAGTGATTAGCATTGAATAGTGTTTGGTCTTTGTTTCTTTGTTAAAATATCATGAGAAGGGTTGTAATTGTATAAAATGAAACCAAAGAGTATTTTGGAAAATTTATTTTAAGTAATGACAATTTGGACGGATGAAACAGGGTAAAATGCTGTTTAAATCGAATGTTTCAAACAACACTTTAATACATTAACATCTCATTATTAAGGCACTAGTAGATATCATAATAAAATACTTTCAGTTTACATGGAATAGCACACTTTGTAAGTCGTAAGCTTTCGTTCGTTTAGGTAGGTATTTCATTTATATTAAATTTTTATTAAATAGTATTAAATTCAATCATAAATTACGTAAAAAAGAAACTATCCTAAATTAAATAAATTACGATGTCGGGACGGCCGTCAATCCATCGTCTCTTGACTTAGGTCGCACGTTCGGTTATCTACTTAAAAGGTACTGAAATGTTACTTTTTACTTATCACTACGTATCATTAAAATCAGGCTTATGCTACTTTTAAAAAAATATGGTACAATACGGAATCGGACTTCCTCAAATGGATGTCCGAGCGTAAAGTGAACGAATGAGCGACGTGTTCTTGATAACGAGTCACGGCCGCGGTCCCGCCGACGACGCCGGAGACGGGGACAAGCGAGCGTCCTCACACACTCGACGCACTCACACCGGTCATCTGCGCCTCTCTCGCATCCGTCCACATTCGCGCACGCTCCCGTGGTCGTCCCCGCCTCTGTGTCGCGCGCCCCCGCAGCCGGCACGCATGCGTGCTAAGCTGTGGAAGCGCTCGGCCACTAACCATTAAATAACCGCTATCGCTGCTCTGCGCTCGCGGACGACGTGTCGCCCTGCAGATATCGTCCTTACGAGCCAGAACTCGACGGGGGTTTTTAAACTAACGAAATATACTACTATTGCGGACGCTGATCACGTCAACACGTCTACTGTTATCTAGAAATGCCTCTGGTGCGCACGAGAAAAACTGGCATCATAGACTTTGCAGAGGGCGGAGGGGGCGTTGGGTCCTGGAAGCAACTCGGCGGCCTTAGCGGCAGCGCGTCTTCGCTGCCAACTGCAGGTCCACGCTGCTAGTACGACTAGTTGGGCTGCCAGGAAAGCAGCTGCCGCGAGCATAGCTCCTGCTGCGTTTACGCAAGTGACATCGGTCTCTCTGACGTATACAGTGTCCTCGGTGACATTCTTGGCTCGCTGTTTGTCGAAACCGAACTTGTCGGTGATCTGGATGGTTTGCACGAGGAGCATGTCGTCGGTGGGAGCCGCGGGAGTAGAACGCCTCTTCCTACGTCCGTATGACATGACGGAGCGGAGTTCGTTCGGGCCGCCGTCACACTGCACCGGTTCACAAGTAGGCATGCACGGAGTCACCAAGGCACGGAACTGCACAACTTCCGAAGATGGGAACTTGAAGGCGTCGAAGAGAGACAACAGCATCTGCAAGATTGGACAAATGGCTCGTTAAAATCGTTTCCATTGAGGCTGTAGATAAATGAGTCAATTATTTTCATTACGAGTTTCTGTTCGCCTTCACACGCGTTGAACTCTTTTTTATTGGTATGGCGAGTTACAAAAACATACTACTTAAAAGAACGTGTAATATGGCTTTAATGGACTTGTACCACTTAATTAAGTTTCAATGTCGAATATTTTATTTCGAAGAATTTAAACTTTGCATAATAACATGTAATTATGTCTGGACAATATCATACAAGTATTAGATCTGATGTTATTATTTAGTATAATTCTTACCTTTCCACTGTCCGCTGATTTGAACAAGGGTCCCATGATGAAGTGCTCGGTGGGACAACCACGGCTATCGATGAGGGTGATTTCGCTGGAGTCCACTCCATCCATAGCAACAAGCTCGCGCACAAAGATTTCGAAGGGCGAGTTGGGGTCCATGATCTCGAAGCGAAGTGCCTGAATAAAGAAAATATTTGGTTATTTGATACTCTGAGAAGAATTGTGCAAAAACGCTTGTGAATGTAGACAAAATTACCAGGGGATCTCCAACTTCAGCAGATGCAATGGTATCGTCTCCATTCCTGTCGGTAATTCTCATGGCTACGTTGGGAGAGTCGACAATGACCTCCTCCGTCAGACCAGTCTGGATGTCTCCGTGGATGCCAAGGTCGACCTCGTTGGCAACAGTCTTATTAGTGAGATCGTACTGGCAAGTCACAGCCAGACCGAGATCAGAGGATGTAACGATGGTATCGTGATGCTGAATGACGACATCATTGAGATACCTGAAAAGAGAATTTCATGAATAACTTGGTAGAAACTGAAATTTGCTTTGAATTATCGATGGTATTGAAAGATACGTTACCTGCCAAGGCCGTTCTGCTTAACGTTACACTCGAGGTTGTTATATCCCATGTGCAATTCGAATTCAAGACTTTGTTTAACATCGACGACGCAGGAGTTGGGGCTGCCCTTAGCGTAGATCTTGCCGTCGAAAAGCTTAGAGGTCTGGATTTTGGCAACCATGTCACCGGCACGGCAGTCGATCGACACGTTGTAGCATGAAGACAGTTCGTAGGTAGCTGCTTCAGGAACTTCCAAGTAAGGGTCCTGAGAAGAACAAATTTAAAATGTGTTACATAGATTGAACATCGCAGTTGTTGTGTGATAAAAAAAAAAACATAAATCATATTTCAAACCTGAATATCGGCAAGTGTGGCACGAGAGTGATGGGACAGACGACAGACATGATCACCAGTGTCACCATGGTCATAAGAGTGGCAGCGGAAGGGCGAGTTCAAGCAGAGTTCACGACATTCCTCAACAGTCTGTACATCTTGATACACAGAATCCACAGTCTTCAGGATACGACCACCCATTTTCTTGAACTCACAAAGCTTCGTAGGCTCCTCCACACAGTTGTTTTCTAAATAATCGGTGTCTGCAGAAAAAATGGACATGAATAAGTTAAGAACGCATTATTTTAAATTATGCGAAAGAAAAAAAAATAGATGATGGTCTGTACCTTCGTTCGCTTGGAAAGAGTTGGTTCCCGCCAGAGTAATACGGTCCATGTTAGACAGCACGCACTCCCCTGTTTTATTGTTGTAGTTCGCCGATCTGCAACAATGTTTCACGCGGTTTAACAGCAGCCATGTTTTTGTTAGCTTTTTTATTGTGTGAATTTTCCCAAGTAGTTAACCGCATGCATAGTGCGAATGACGCTATTTTGCTTGCACCGGTTAATTGTCAATTATCTATCATGATTAATATGGTAATTATGAATTTCAATGAAGCGTCTTTATGTATTAATTTATAATACATTGTTGACACGATGACCTGGCGGCTAGTTTCTATTTCTCGAGTCTGACTAGATAGTTACTTCTAAGACTGGTTTTATGTAGCGCATGATTAACGCCGTAAACCGATAGAGAGTACTAAAGAGATGATACAGCTGTTTGTATTCAAGTTGTGTAGATAATCTGAAGTGGGTCGTCGAAGCTATTCGCCTTTAACGTCCTCGATAGCAGTACTGGCGTAGTAGGTACGCGTATCGTGGCGTGCGCAATGTTCTCTCAATTAAACCGCTCAGTTACAACTACACGGCTACTCTTACTTTCAATGTCTATGCGAGTTGTCATAATCATAATAGCTTTATATTCAATGAGCTCCTTTGTTTGCATACCGCTTGAGTAAGTCTGCCCACAACGATAGTTACGTATTCGCTGATTTAATTTCCCATCGTGCAACCCTATAAAAATACCATGACTATATCTCGGTATTTTCAAGTCTAATGTAACGTTTTTGAACTGTCGTATTATGCAGTTTTTCCTGCTTGATTTCATTTATATACATAATGTATTTTATATTATACTCAGGAATAATACGCTCCTTATTCATTAACATTGTATTTGTATAAAACTATGACGTTCCAATGTACCTATAATGTTACTTTGTGATTAGTGACCACCCGTATAATTTTATCTTGTTCATCTAGCTCAATATTTTCTCTTGATGTACAATCGAACCCGATCAGATGACCCTTGCGCTAACCTGTGTGATTTTCACATGAGATGGGCGCATTTCTTTGTTGTGTGCACCATGAGAACTTTCTGTTTCGTTCTTCAATAGATGGTTAGTTATTTATAAAATTAATTGGTTTGCCGAGATTATTTACTTTGAATTTGTGGTTATTATCTTGATCTTATGTAACGGCTCTCGGTCTATTACAAGAACATTAATTTAGTATGTTTAAAGTTGATGATTGCGAATGCCGCTACCGGTAGCCGTTGTTCATTTAACCGTACGGGTGCTCGGATGCCTCTACCTCATCGCATAATAATTACACCGACAGCCTGCAATTTGTTCAACTGTATCTTCCTTACTTATACACACGGTCACAAAATCAAATTTATTTTGATGCTTTCCGCTAATGCATAATAAATTAATATTCTCCTTAAGTTCATCTGAAACTTTCTAACTAATAATTATAGGTATCGCCATTCATTATAATAACAGTACCAGTTTATGGAAAAGTTTAATTAATTCAATGAGTTCTTTATGAGTTTTGTTTTATGAATGTTCATAAACAGTTAAATATACATTCACGATATTCATTATTAATTTAATTTATAACATTATATTGCTACACGGTATATATGTAGGTATTCATTACATTTACATTGTAAAAGCAACGTTGGTGGTCAGGCAAATAAAAAATAATTATGTGTAATTTATTGATAGGCCATAATTTGGATTTCTCGTAATTTGTACCCGATCTCTAGATCTAAAGCGTGACTAAATAAAAACAGGAATATCCGCAATACTTTATATAATTACTAGTATCTGTTTTATGTTCTTGTTATTTGTATTCAAAACTTGAATACACTGAGACCGAATGGCTCAACCTGTAATTACTTAATATCCTAATACAAAAAAAAAGTTTGTGGGCCTTCCTATGTGGTCCTCCGAGGTATCGACGGTAATTATTTAAGTGCGGAAAGGGCTAGAAGGGGAAAACAATATGTGCCTTATCGGTTATTGTATCGTGGAAGTAGGAAGCGATAGGGCAGGCCGCTCCCACACCGCGCGGCACTCTACCCGCCACGTCCGGGGAATATTTGCCAAATGTCGTGACTGTCGACGATCGCGATGCGCGCCGCCCGGGGTGCGCCCGCGCCGCCGCCGCCGCGCGCCGCCTGCAAGTCTCAATGGAGATACGACGATTTGTACCCAACGGTACACGTGTCGAACCAAGCTTGACTACGTAAATCCAGCATTTAATTCTCTAATCGGTACCTAACCCCAACCCTAGTTAAGAATTCCGAGATGATGGCGTGAAATCGTGGAATTTATTAAAGCTGGGCCTTTATCTCCTTTATAATCTCACCTAAACATACATTCAAATGAATATTTTCCGAAACAATAGATGTGGACTACAGTATCCGCATATTTAAAGCCTCTTCAGACGATTTCATTCAGAAATATGTCGAACAGTAGGTCATAGATTCAGGCAAATTGGCAAGTTTTTATAGTGCTTTCAGTTAACGGTCTTCTCTGTTTAGAAATAGTTGCAAATAACCAAACTGTGTTAAGTGGCAATACTATAAATGCATTGCAGAGATGATACTCAGGAAATAAACTTATAGATCTAAAGTGAACTTTCTAGTCGGAGAGAAGAAATGCGTTTCGATTTGTAATATTCTTGGCCTATACTCGTGGACGCACGTAGTGCACGCGTTCAGAAGCAAATTAGCGCTACAATCCGCAATCGTTACTGAGCAGTGCAACTTGACCTGAACACGCCAACGGAAATACGTGTATCGAATGTGAGCGTCTGACGCAGTACACTATTTATGTTAATGATATCAAAAACCGTACAAGGAAATAAACACAATAGGACAGTCGTGTCTTGCTACATTAGACGCCTGAGACGTAGGCCGTTCAATTGGCCTCCCTGCTTTGTATATAATGCTCGTTTGTAGAATTCAGAAACGGAACGGCTACCAGGAAGAGGCTGTGACTTATCCACTGAACTGAGCCGCAAAGATGTACCGCGCTGCCCGCCATCTATGGCAACTTGGTGAAGGCTGATTGACTTCGTTATCGGGCTTATCTATAAATTAGCTTATACTCGTATGGAAATCTAATGAGCCGACTTTGATGATAAATATTTGTATAATATTAACTACGCGAGGAATTTAGTTGTGTTGACTGCATTCACTGGTTAAGGATGAATTTACATGCATAACTGTCTTCGTTAGGCACAATGTTGAATCAGTCAGCATATGATAGCATCTGATTGAAGGGAGTAGGGTCTTGACCTCCTCCGTTTATTTTCACGTCTTGTTAGTGCAATTGTGTATGTGTGGACAATATCAACGTCGGAAATGTTCTTATATGTCGAAGTTAGCGTGTGTAATATTGGATACGAAACTACTTATTATTTGAAGATATGTGTTATTCGGTAGAAATATATTAAGACGGGACCAACGTTCTAAGATCCATTAAATTGTAATCAGCATCATTCTATTTGGGGTCGGCGCAACACGTTTTCTTCTGCCATTCCTTTCTTCTTCATGTAATCAACATAAAAAAATAACTCCAAAGTATTCTATTTTATAATCTGTATCCGAAAACTACATCCTGCGTTAGATGTCTTCCATAATATTACTATAAAATGAAAGTAGGTAATTGTTAAGTACTTGCATTCATATTTTCCTTCGGACTAATCTAGTGGCTTATTTTCCTATCGTTTTATGATCGCAATAAACCGTCAGTATAATCGTTCTTCAACTAAGAATAAATCATAGTACCTCGACAATTTTAATTGCAGCGAACTTCGATAGCAATTAACGTATCTCTAATTTCTTAAAATCCCTTGTGTAATTTTAATTGCATCAACAATTACGGCATGATGCCATCGGATCGTTAATTAACTCTTAGATTACTGCTCGCTATTCTATGCATTGAAATATTTTCTCTCAATGTAAGGCAATTTTGTTTGGAATCATACACAATGAAATAATAAAAAAAAACATTAGCGTCTTTAACTTGTGCTTGTTAGGTACTTGGTAAAAATGTGTAGTTGGAACTTGTATTGTTTTTTTTTACTTTCTTTAAACGGGTTAATTAATGAGTGTTCCTGAGTATATTTCAAATCGTGGTATTTATTATGGAACTAATACTATTGTAAGTCTCTGTACAATCGCGCATAGGTCGTGTCGAGGGCAAGGAGTGCTCGCGGGTCATTCATGTTTCACTCCGCCCATGCACCGCTCTACTTTGTTTTCTTTAAAACGTTTAATGAAGTTAATAATAGCTAATAATACGTAACGTTGCATAAATGTAAACCGTTTAAAAAATCGGCAAGCTTATTAATCTTCCTAGATTATATTATTAATCAATTCTGTTACAAAAATTTAATAAATTACTGGTATATTCCAATTACACTATCAAATGATGAATAATTTGGAAAAGATAATTATCGTCTTATTGCATTCCTCCTAAACACGAAAATACAATAACAAATGATGACTTGGCTATTTCTATAAGCTTGGTGTAGAACAGGATTGTCTTCGACCGGCTTCAGTAAGATGAATGTAATTTCAATAAATTCACCGCATCCTTCTATTGTGGTTTTGAGAAGCCACATAAATTTCACCTTCATGTCTGCGACAAAAATATGAATCTGTTTTCTATAACCCATGGTATGTTCGCTCATTTATAGCTTAAGAAGAATAAATGCGTTTATTGACTTCGGATATGCGGTTATTTGTGTTCGCACTTCACCAGAGATTTATTAGAAACGCCTATGAATCTCTTAAATAATAGCTTTCTCTAATATTTGTATGTCTTTCAAAGCGTCTGTAGGCCCATCCAATTGAATTTGTTGTCTGGAAACTTAAACGTGTCTGGACTCAGGATCATGTGGTGTTATTTATGTGTTGTGTCTGGTATTTAACAAACCTGCAAACAAACTCGTTTTCACCGAGGCACAGGTCAAGGCACATCTGCCTGGAGCTGACTGTGTGTGTCTTCTTGCCTCGCCCTTTGAGATGGTAGCCGCGCACACGGTCGAAGCACCAAGCCCTTTCACAAGGACGCACGCCCAGACACGACTTTTGTGCGTATATCGTGAACACGGGGAATTGTGACTTCGTTAATGCACCTGCAAATAATAATAGCATTAATAAATAAAGAACAACGCTGTTATTTCGTAGCGGTTAGGTTTTTCCTGTGCGAAATACAAACCTTTTCTTTCTATTGGAGCTAGATACAAAAAAAAACCTAAGTCCTATGCAAGAAATATGAGAAAAGTGGCGCTCGTGTCATCATTAAATTCTTCATGCTCACGCACGTGTTCTGGACGAAGCCCGAAGAGGCGTTCAACCTTAGCGAATTCGAAAATCCGCACACCGAGTCGACCGGAGCGATTTGTGCTTCCATAATTGGATCTCATCGCTTAGTTCCTTGAACTGACGGCTTGGCGGCAATTTCAGTACGGCTTAATTCAATATGACCCTTAATCGGTATCTCCTTTTCACTGCTATTATCGTATCTACCGACGTCGTTATGAACATACGCGTTCGACGTAAACTCAGTTTATTCCACAAAACGTGAAGCATAAACCACATTTGCTTAAACACGGCAAGAATGCATTTGTTAAAAGTTCGTTAGCATTTTTGTTAGTCACGGTTTTGTTTATTATAATATAAAAATCGTGGTAACTTCATTTTTTTGCATCCCTGTCGTGCTTTTGTGGTCAAAATAAAAGGCAACACATTCCGATACGCTGTGTACGTCTAGTGTGTCTTTTTATAGTTTCCTTTGACACTTTATGGCATCTACGCAGGCATTGTATATACGCCTATTATAATTTCCAATTCTGTCACAATGTATGGATTCCGTACTGAAATTGAATTCCGAGCTACACAATCATATCGACACTTTCACATATTTATAGGGACCTAATTACAACTGCGTATTTGTTAAAATATACTTATGCAAAAACTTTCGATAAAAAACAAGCACCTTTATATTGGTGAACTGTTTTTTGTTATTGGCAAAAATTGTGTGTTGAATGTCTGTTCGCGGTTATGAGGTCAAAGCGCGTTCCACTAACTCTTGTTTAAACACACTCGGTCATGTTTTCCTTTTCGCGGTGAGAGTATTTTTTTCCCAATAAGGCGCGATGAGTGAGCATAGTCATGCCGTTATTGGCATTCAAATGATGCGTTCAAGCAAAAAATCGGAACGCTTCGCTTGTTTGTGAGCTCACACCTCTATGTCGGACAAACGAGAGTACGAACTGGCGCCATTACACAGCCACCTGCTATATGTGTCCCGATTATACCATACACATACACTATAGCAAGCATCTACTTGTGCCGTTATTGTTACTCATATTTTTTCTTATACTTGGGTGCTTCGTGTTTAGTAGCGCATTCATGATCTTGCTAGAGATATTTGAATACAGTTTATTAAAAGCTGCTTGCTATTGATTTATCTGTGATTGTTGTATACTTGTTAACGATCGCGTCAATATTCGTTAGCAGGAAACGATGGGTTTTGTGTTCCGATATTAATCGTTTGAAATAGCGGTATTTAAGATTTATGGCGTAAACGTTTTCACGTCGTTATTATTCGTATATTGCGGATGAAGTTTATGTATATTTGGAAAGTCTATATTTGTGTGAAGATTTTTCTCGAAGCTTGTAAAATAATATTTACAAACGGTTAGCGTTTGTAAATAGAAGATAATGGATGGATGCTGTGACTAAAGTATAAATCATCCAAATATGAATGTAGTTTTCGTGTATTGTTAAGTACTCACCAGGTAGTTGGTCAGCATCGGAACCGAAGAGTACACAGAGCCCAGTCTCGTAGTTGACAGCTCGACAGGTATCGTTGGCCTGGCACTGCTCAAGGCAGTCGGTCAACATAAGTGTGCCGGGGATGTCGTCTAGGATGTGAGACGGCGCCGAGAACACGTATCTGCACAATGATAATATGATACTTTAATAACCACTTGATTGATGCACCAGGATTAAAATGGCAATAGTTAATTTATTGCGGTAAGCATTTAATCCGGTTAGAGCATGTTACTTAGAGTACACTTTCTTAAGGCAGTTTATGAGCGAAGTCGGATCTTGATAACTTCACTTGTCGGCTAGTTACATCGACCTAATCATCTTAATTACGTGCAATTATCGGTCACTCCTCCGCTTCTGTCAGAAGCAGACATAAAGTCTGCTTTCGGCCCATTATAAAAGCATGAGTATATCCACTTACCCGGTGACAAGTTCAAATCCAATCATCTCGGGGTCGCATTCTTCTAAAGAGTTTGCGGGTGCTGATGGAGCTGATACTCCACTGGGAGCAGAAGGTGGAACGCCTCCCGAAGCAGTCTCGGGCACGGCGGCGGCGGACGGCATTTCAGCTGGCTCAGATTGCTCTGATTGCTCTGATGGTTCTGACGGCTCTGATGGCTCTGAAGGCTCTGCTGAAGGCTCTTCAGACACAGGATCTTCTTGGTCAGGTGGTGGTGCTCCTGGATTCTGAAACCCTTCAGGAGCAGCCACTACAGAAGGCTCTGGTGACCCTGATTCTATGGCAAGATTGTCTTGTGGCGGCGCGTCAGCTGCTGATCTTAAAGTCCCTTCGAACTTTTTCGCAGCTTCAGCTGCGTATGCCACTAACACTAAACTAAGTAGCAACCGCATTGTGCTCTCTGAGAGGGGCCGTGGCAACATTTGTTATCTGTAACAAAAGAAAAGTGTTGGTTAAAAAACTTTTATGGCAATTTAAAGTACGTAATTGCATGGGAAGCTCTAGAATTATCGTATATAAAGTCGTTCAGCTTATGCACGCAACCATTCTTCCTAGATAGGGTAAATCGTTCAATATCTTACGGCCATATCGAGCATCGTTTGCCGTAACTATCGATGAGATGTGTTCTATTGATACGTACTTGTATACAATTTGTGGACTTAGTGCGACAACTGAACCCTTGCCTCCGACCATATTGGAAACGATATGAAATATCGCTTTTACCGATAGATACATTCGATATTATCTGGAAATTCCATTCAATAATACCTGTTATTTATATCTAGATAATATGGTGAGCCTGTGTTTTTACTACGTGATGGAACATTTCACTGTAGCTGAATTTAATTAAAGTCCCTGAAGATGAGTGTTTTTAACGATTATTTTATAGTTAAGTTTTTATCTGACATTACATGAAAATGTAATCGGCTTAACGTGATGCGTCCGAGAAAATAAAACACGAAACAATTATGTTCGCTGTGTAAGGGCATTAGCTTAATGATTGCCGTCTCTTTGTAATTAAGTTAGAACAGCGGCGTATGTAACATAAGACACGTAGCTACGTCGGAGTGAACCGCGTTAGACGTATCATTACACAATCATACACTCTAGTCATATTTTTTTTGAAAAATGCATGGTTTGTATGAATCATGGGAAAAAATTTGATGCGCTTTCACATGGCAGTGTGAAAAAATGTTTACGGCACCGTATTCGATTTGCTACCTACTTTCAATTACGATTTTAGAATTAGTTCTGCTTATCACTTTAGATTTTATTTAATGCTTTGCCAATAAAAAGTTTCTGTTTGGGTAAAGTCGGGAAAGACAGAGCCTAACTAGAGGATAGATGCCCTGATTGTAATTACTTGATTCGTCGCTTGCTATTTTATTTATCTGTCGATAAAATTTTCCAACTCCTACTAAGTGGACCGTGTCTTTTGGCTCTGTGCGATTACATAAGACAGCAAGAAGATGCGATTCAAGTTGTGTGTAACCTTGCTTTTCTGTGGGTCGTCTATCCTAATCGTAATTTATATGAAATGGGCTTACATACTTTTACATATTACCCATATTTGGGATAGATGTCCCAAAAGTAGAGATCCGTAAAAATTGCTACTACTCCAGAAATATTAAAGATAATGTTTTTTACTTTTTAAATTTGTAGATCAAAAAAGTAGGTACTTTGTTTTAAATAAAATATTTTTGTAGTTGAGATAAACAATTATTTCTAAAATTGTGGCATTTATCCCGAGTACTCCCGACTTTACCATATTGTTAAAAAACAGGAAAAAAACAAACAATTTCTTAACACATCGAGGAGTTATTCCAAATGTGTTAAGAATTATTAACTGCTCGCTTAGCTTCAACTTTTCCCTTCAGTACATTCACACCGGTGCACGTTCGTGTTCATAGAATTATCTTCATCATTTGCAGCATCATGTAAGAAATTATGGAAGTTGTAATAACTTATACCCATGTTGCACGCGCAATATTTGTAACGGTTATAATCTACTCACATTCACTCAACTGACTCAACGGTATCACCACTTATTTATTTTTGTTCTATTTGTGACAATAAAAGGAACACCTGCCTTAAACTACCTTTAAAAAGCACTTTAAACCAAAGTCTTTGTCATGTGAAACAACGGTAAACGCTATCCTGGAAGTCTCAACTTCATCTGAGCTAACATATTTTCCAGAAATTATAAACTGTATTAAACAAAATTACAGACTTCTTCCAAGTGTAGACAGCTAAGCCCAAGCATTATGACTTAAGTACCATAGACCTCTTAATGGAATAGAATTCTTTTAACTTCGCGGTGTAAAGCATAATTCTAAATGAAACGTGTGTTATATCTTTGAATAACTACCTCCGCTTTTATTCAGTTAGAGGTCTTTAACACGGATATCAAAGCAATTTTATACTAATAAACCGTCTACATGGATATTGTGGGAACAGATACGAAACGAGTTCTTGAAATTCGTAATAAACTTATGGCAATGTACCATTTATGTTCCAAATGTATTATTACCTACATGTTTATTCTTTGCGATTTATTTTTAATTGGATCCACATTTTATTGAATAGTAATTATTCAAGCTACAGCGGCGCTGGCGCTGGCAGCTCGGCGCAAATCTGCGCATACGCACGCCTGAATGATACCGCCCAAGGAAACCTAATTCATTTCATGCGTCGTGTCTCGTGTCGCTCACGGCATGGTAGTAATTTGATCTGCCCGTCCATTATGAAAATTAAATTACTCGCCTGTAAACACTCACTGTGTCGTACAGCTACATACTTTATAGTTTTATTTCAAAATCGAATAGACTTCCTTATACATATTTCATCAGAAATAGAAATAAGCGCGAAATTTTGAGACGTGACTCGAAAGTAAATACCATATCAGATATGACACTGTTAAAAATGATTTCGTGCTCAGTATCTAACAATTTCCTAGAATAAACATTACAACGGGGCGCAGGCTAGTCAAGGGTTATTTGTCATGGTCTTCACAGGCAAAGTTCAAACAGCAAAGTATTAATAAATAGGGACGGGCGTCGGCGTCAATAGCGTGAAATAACAGGAGTGGATCGTGGTGAGCTGTAGTAGTTCTCAGCCGCCTCGCTCCGGCTTGATCGATTCCGATTTATGTAAAAAGCTTTCACACGTTACACTGTTATACAAACGTGTCAGTTAACCTCGAATATAACGACGGAAATATAAACTGACTAGTAGTTTAGCCCCCTTCTCTGCCTTCAGATATGAACATTTATTTAAAGTACTTGACATAAATGCAAAATGTCTCTGAGCCCATTCTTTGAATGTGGCATAATAATTTAATTACAATTATTCACCAACGGGTCTTAACAACTTTACGGGTAAATAAATTTCGCAAGATATTCTCTTCGTTCATATTCATTAAGATTTCAATGTTTCATGCATACGTTTTTCCACGCCCTTCCTGCTTGCCCCGACTCACCTAGAAAGTTGGCATTGCACGCTAATAGCACAAAGCATGCGACATTATGTTCTATGCAAGTAGGTTCCACTTAAAGCTTTCAGTTAATACCTACAACTCAATAGTATAGTAATAAATACAGTGATGGATTTACATTAATACTTATTTGCGCTATGGTTTTAACTAAGTTGCTATGCTTACGTTTAACATATTATGATTGATGTTATGTAGTGGCTTATATTCAAAGTTACGGATTTCCTATTTTCTTTTCGAAAAGTAGCTTGTCAAAACCTTTATAGTAATATCACATCATTCTGTAAGTAGGTAAATATGTGTCGTTTGAAAGAACACAGAGGTTCCTCACAACAACGCGTTGACCCGTATACCTTCGGAGGTCGTGAGCCAGAAGCATAGCGTAGAGCGCAACTTTCGCCAAGTAGGTCGCACCTCTTACTACGAACGACTCGCTAACACTACTCACTTCCAATTAACTTCACGTGCCTAAAATAGCAAATGGCAGTAATATAATCTACTCTACTATTAACATAAAAATTCTTATGAATAAATAACGAAATTATATCGGTAAGAGTTTATATTCCACAAATAGAATCGTTCTGCAATAAAATTCTTGGTCTTCATTAAGATAAAATTTCTAAAAAATGCAGGTGCTAAGATCGAGTTAAGTTGCCTTCGTGACTTGTAATAAAAGGATGCATTGGAAACTTTTCTAAAAAAATGTCTGCCATTTCTAGAGATCATGCTTTGGGTCATTTGATTAAATTGTGGGCAAAAACTTAAGAAAGAATTTTTCAGGTCTTCTATATAAAATCACGAGAATTAAACGTCTGGGATATTTTTTCACGTTTTTGTTAACATTTTTGAGGTAAAGTCCAAAAATACCCCAAGATTTGTGATAAAAGACATTGTGTCGGACATTAAACGCTTTCAGAAAAAGTGATCGGCGTTTAGCGTTCTTATCACAAAAAGACAGTGATACAGTCGATAAATTGTCGCGACGGACATTGGCAGTGCGAATGTGCGGCCACGCTCGGTTCGCCGCAGCACCGATCAGATGGGGTCAGCGTATTCAATGAGCCGGATGCCTTCAACCTGCTATTTACGTTTCACCATACCAGTACTGGTTGGCACACTATGGGGATCGTCTTCGTTTTCTTGTACGCTTTACAAGTGATACGCCTATATAAGTAATCTGTCGCACCGATCTTTACTAAAGCTACAAGTAGGCTCTACTTAAATGGAAACTACGATTGTATTTTTTTACAACTGTTTTGTTGGTTTATAATTTAATTAATGATACAAGTGATTGTGTTTGAAACTCTCGTTAATTAATAAGTCCACTTATAATGCTATTGTTTGTATCTGGTCAAGCTTCTTTTTAATTAGAATGGCCAATTTATTCATAAATAGTATAAATAATTTCTTGTTTAAAAGCATCTTTAAAGCCGGTGCTGCTGTGACCAGATAATAACTGTTATTTTAATAATAGCCGAAGTTAAAAAGATATCGCCAAAGAAAAGGAGCAGCAACTCAGCTTTTAATTTAACTGAGGTTTTCCTACTATTATAATGTTATTCAACTTAAATTGCGCGTGCAATTTGTGCGATTTATAAATTTTACAATCTCATCTACATAAAAGCCGGGCGTTGATCCAAAGCTACTGGGCATTTAATCTGTAGAATTATATCTCGGTAGTCAATCTTATCTGTACTTGAATGCAGCCTTAAATAGTTTTATTAAAAGATTTAACGCTTTGACCAATTGTAAGTTAATTAATTGTCATTCATGAACATAGATTAAACTGTTATAAAATATTTATTACTACTGAATTATTAAGTGGTTAGATTGTTTACGTATTTCATTTAAGACAAAATAATTAACTTGTCAGTTAAAGTGTTCAAACAAACATCTCACAAGATCTTGTTAGATAATAATTACTTGTAAGTAACTTATTAAAGTTTATGCAACGCTATATTTTAATTTTCAATTTAAACATAGCGTTTACGAATCGTAAATCGAAAACGCCAACTTTTATGTCGCAATATTCAAGGCAACTTAGTTGATAATTATGCTCCACGTACTTCGCATAGCTTATCTTCGTAGCGGTAATAAAAGCGGACTCCCGTTAAAGCTAATTACAGAAGCTATTTGAATATATCTTCGACGCCAGTGCGCGATATAGGCTGACGTGCCCGTCAGAACACAATGGGGAAGCCGAACGGCTTAATCCGCTTGTCTGTAAACTATTAGGCGTGTCTAAGTTCAGCCATTAGCATCGCTAAGGGAACGTTCCGCGGATTTACATTGAATGAAATTGTAATTTGTTGTGTCTCTCTCTAATGGGGTGGCCGTTTCCTTATGTGCTGAGGCTGACGGCCGGGATTGTGACGCGCCGCCCTTAGAAGGCGCCATGCCTCGACCGGGCGTCAATGTCGCTCATTGTCCAATGCCTATATTTGAAACGAAACATGTCTACGACATATAAATGCCCATATATGAGTGCAGTTTTAACCAAACACCTAATTTTATGGCACAGTATAACACTTGCAAGTCGAATAAAGAAAGAACTTTTTTCTAGTCATAAAACGAACTATTTTTAAACCACGTCCAAGAATAAGTTCTTAGTAAGGTTACAACGTCTGAAACCTGAGTCGTTATATCTTATCTATCAAGTTAACTCGGCAGACACCTAGAAAGTCAAAGTTACATTTATTACTTGAAATTAGTTTCTCTTCTTTTTCTGTATGCTTGAAATAAATGACCCTACGGCAACAGGAGACACGAAGAGCGCTTGTTTATAAATAAAAACAAAGATGTAGGCACTGAAGTCAATTTGTATTAGTCGTAACGACAAACTAGCGATCATTTACAATGAACTTTTACTCCTTTAGGCAATGCATAGGCTCTAATGACTACACGTGGATGGCAGACATATGAATAACTAGCAGATAATCTGACTCACGGTTGCGAAATTTATTAACTCGCCGAAGACAGCAATGAACATTTTTTATTGTGCCTCTACTGTATATTTATGTACACAATGCTGAAATAAACTGTCTGGCGCCATTTATTTGTTCTTTCAATCGTTTTGTCTTTGAACTACTGGAAAATATAGGACGAACTCTTCTCAAACAGTACAGACTTAAGTAATAAGCGATATAATTTTGCACAGAATTTAAATAAGTAGTCATGCAGTGTTGGTGTCATTATAAAATCAGGTTATTCAACGTCATGTCATCATTTGTATAACGTTACCGCTTAAGATCCGCGTAACTTGGTATGGCTGACGCCGCAACACACATAATTGGCCTATTACTTACAGAGGAACGTCCGAGTGGGCTGAACAATTCTCATTATAATAATTAAACATTAGAAACCATTAGCCCACAAGGTAAACTTGTCTAAGTGAACACAGCAAGGGTTCTGTAATGCAAATATGTGTGAGATGTCCTCGGCGGAGAGGTTAGTGGGTTGATAGTCCGCGCCGGCTGCGGGTTGCCCCGCGCGATTTACATTAATGAGGGAATCTCGATTTCTCTGATCCCGATCAGTACATCGCACAACACAGCCAGCTGCCTCTGCCTACGTGACTACCCTTATCTTAATTTTAATGTTAATTCTAAAATTGTGCAATTAAGACACGAGAAACCAACAAGCATACCTCCGTAATTCGTCTTTCTGTCGCAAATCGAAAGCTTGTGGTTGTTTGTTTTCAAGACTCGAAAGCTCGTTAGCATATCTTTAATCAACTTGTTAAATGTTTGTCTTTACATATTCTAAATGTTTTTCGTTCATTTACTTTACAATAAAAGATTTAACTACACTCATCCTTGATGAATGAATCCATTTTCACTTTGAAGATGTACTCCATATGTTAAATGAATTACCCGTGCGCATACCCAGGGCATTTGACCGAACAACACTCGTTGAAAGTATTTGAAATATTGGACCACTTTCCATGATGTAGCTCAGGGCTTCACATTCCAGTGGGCAGGTGGAAATTGCATCGTTTTATTATTCGTAACAACTCGTGGTCTTACAACGATTGTATGGGCTATTTAAATAAATAGATACAATTACTTGCAATCAATTTTCATCGAAAATATCCCATTTACAAGGTTGTGGTGCCAGCGCCAGCAGTATTCGAGACTGTGGTCGTAGTGCTATTATCAATAATGAGTAATTCTCTGATAATGAGCCACCGTACAAGCTATCCAATTTCAGATTACTAAACGCTTTAATAGTGAAATTATAAGCAACAAAAACCAGTACCCGCTTTTACACTGTGGTAAGAGTTCAATAGTAGCTTTAAACAATGGCAAGAACGTGCAATCTGAAAGGCAATATATCAAGCTCACGCGAATCAAAAGTATAATACGTGTAATTTAAACACATCATGCGCTTACCCAGATGATTTTCTAACAAAGTTTTGTTTGAAAAAATCATTCGATCGTGTTCGGAATGACTCGACTAATGATCAGTACTGTGTAAAGCGTGCGATCTTAAATAACGAACGTATAATCCCGCCTAGTTTTCTCCGCGATTAATCATGCTAACCCAATGAGGGACTAGACTCTAAATCCTATAATTTTGTAGCATTGTTCACGGCAGCATGGTCTCGAAGCAATCGGAAGTAGGTTGCAGTGCACTCGTTACATCCGCGTCTTCTTTGGCTGCCTTTGTTTGTACTGGCTTAATGTAAACAATGAAGATAACGCTTAATGATTACCATAATAATGTCAGTCATTAATTTGAAGCTACGTGTTGCAGGCTAGGCGACCTTGTAATGTCAGCTATTAGATGAGAGTGTACTGTGGTCACCCGCTGCATTATCGACTGCGACATCGCAATTTGTTTCTATTTCTGCTTGCCCACATCATCCTTTGTGGTGCTGTGTGCAATTACATACATCTTCCCCTTGCCTTTGATTACTTTTGAGGTGGTTTCACTATTTTTTTTATTGTCATTTATTTTTATAACTTAATGATACATTTACTCAACAATTTCGCTTACGACATTGTACATGTGCGTATACGCCAGCCATTAGGTACTACACAATATTTAATGTTTCTGTGGAATCGCGGTTGGTTTTAATAACGTACAATTTTTCTGATACTGCCTATTATGCAAATATTTGTTGTTAATTCTGGCATTTATGGATAGGACTGAGCTTAAAATATCTTACACGCGCAATACGATTGTATTTCTTGGTTTCTAGAATCGTTAGTTTTTGTTCAACTTTTCCTATATATTCTTCTAAACGATATAAATCCTATATTAACATACCAATCACACTAAACATCAATTCGTTGACACCATTTTGTTGTGTAGTTAATGGAGGAATATAATGTACCGGTAGAGTCAGTAGATTGTATTGTACAACGAAAGTGGACTTGTTACCAACTATGGTCAACAGTTTAACTGTATTCTAGGACTCCTGTTTTCCCCTATAATGTTTATTCCGGATATTGTCACCGAGATAAGTACTTACTTTTACAAATAAAGCAAAGTAAGTCGCCTGGTCAACGGTGGGGACGACATCGGCTCACCTCGTTCGCTCTCGTTTTCCTATACAGAATTTCTCTGTCAAAGTTTAATACGTTTTCTTTTAACACGCTTTTTTAGCTTCACTTGTAACTTACTATATATGTAAGAAAATTAAAGAATCTTAATTTGACCCACTTCCCGGTCTTCGATTAGGATGAAATTTTGTACACGCTCTGAGTTCTGATGACAATACATGACTAGCTAACAAACATTACAAATCCATTATAGCGGCCTCTCCAAGATGGCGGAGTGGCTGTTTGAAATCCACCCCCATGATATGGGTATCAAATGGAAGGGTTTACTGTTAGGATTACGAAAAAAAAAAGTCACGTGACTTAAATCCAATATGGCGGACGTCCAAGATGTCCATTTGTAATTTTTAGTGTGTGCTAAAATCGTGTTTTTTAGGTTTTTAAACTATTATTGTATTAGATTTGACAATGTCTTGAATCACTTAATAGATTATATGCTAACAAAAACATAATACAGAAACTAGAAATTGCTCTATCAATCAGCGAGGCAATAAAAACAATAAAATTCGACTTGACGCCAAGCTAACAGAGAGGCGTTTGCGAAAAACAATAAACGCTATGACGACCCAGAATTAAGCAATTTCGGACCGATGCGGGAACATCGAGTAGGCGATATCTCTTAGTTTACATGAAACGCTGTGGCTTGAATTCAATTTATTTAAACTCTGCATACGACGATTCATCTGTATGATAGCATCGATTTGAGCCATTAAAACTTACTTTATCGTCTATGTAGCCAGGAGGCGGTCAGTAAATTTTGTCTAATACAGGTTTGGGTCCTGTCACGTCCATGTAGGGCTATGGCCGTATTCGCACCTGTTCCCCGGGCACCCACTCGACCGGTTTGATCCTTTCCCCTCATTTAAGTATTCAACCTAGTGCCGTATTCTTTCTATGTTCAGTTAATTTTGCTTGTTTTGTTAACAGCGAAGTTATCGCAATGCCATAAAATATTTTCAAATTAATGATCTTCATTTTTTGCTAATATTATATTTAGTTTTTATGAACTGTAGTGAAAGCTCAATTATTTCTAAAAATACCACCTCATCATTCGAATAGGTTGCGGTCTATTTCTCTCAGATTCTATCGTTTTATTCAATTACGATTAAAGGTCGCAAAAAAAGGAATGCTGCAATTCTTTTATTTTACAGACGTCAAAGAAATAAGTTTTTGATTGATATCTATCTCCGCTGTTGAAAGTTTTTGTTAGTACTGAGTTGCTGGGATATAATTCAGATTCATATTTTGCTCTAAATGAAATAAAGCAATAAATGTTTATAGTAAAAGAGACTTGCCGCGCGCCGCGGGCTGCTGGCGGCAAAGGTCTAGCACACATTGCGCTTGCACATTCGTCGGTCGCTTTTATTTTCAAACGTCATCTGATATAAATTTGTAAATACATTTCATGCCAGTAACTCAAGAAATCATTTATTTATCCCTATGTCTATAACATGTGTCTCGTTGACTTAATTATGTGTAACATTAAAGCATTGGCTGGCATGTCAATTGCGGCCCGTTTCCAGAACTTGTATGTGACACACAAGTGCGGACTAAACGATATTTCAAGCGGCGTTGTAAAGCATCACACTCGTGAGTCGATCGAGCATTTATTGCCTCTAATGGTTTTATACGGCCTATCTCGTAAAATCACAGAACAGTTGTCATTCTGCATCTTACTACCTCGTACCTAAAGGATTGATTGGCGCACCACGACTGAGAAATGGAATCATTTATAGCATTGTATTGAAATAAAATTATTATTGGAGCAACTTAACGGATGATTTTATCGGTTGTTGGAGAATTGTGCTGTGAAAACGTTATGAAATGTTTTATCGGTTTAATATAGCGTAATATGTGTTTTATTTTAGTAGGTATTTGTAATATATTTTGTCGAATTCCTATTACGCAAATGATACGGTCCGCTCTACGGGCGTCATTGCGGCTTCGGTCGTGCGGTAACGGCATCATCAATCATCTGTAATTTGATTTCTATGCTCAATTATTGCGTTCGCGGAGGTCGAGGCGGCCGCACACTCCTCTTCCACGTACCCGTGCACTTCGTTCCCGAGATACGTACTACGGAATTACACAAATATCAATAGCTAAGCACTGCTTGAAAACGTATACAACTTTGTAGCACATAGTAGAACACGGCAGATAAATAAAACTTGTTCCAATACCATAGTCCACTTTTCAATCATCGAGACTAATGCAAAATAAAATTGCATTGTAAAGCAGGTATTGATTGTATCATTTTTGAAAATTTTTACACGTTCATTGTCATCAAATAACAATTCAGTTTTTACACACTATCTCATTTTGTTTTTTTATTAATTAACCTTATTTTGCGACTGAACTACTTGAGTTTTGAAGTCTCAACAAGCAAAAAGCCGCTGTCGTGTCTCGGGTACAACACAATGGAGTGCCGTGACGCAGGCGCTAGACATGATAATCACAAGTAGCGCATGACAAGCGCGGCGCACGCGCGTCGGTCACGACGTCGCCGCTGCGTCTCCGCCCCGGGTGACACTACCGAGCCTGCCGAGACTTACCGATACGCTCACAGCTCACACGCGGCGACCTTTCAGATAAACATCTTTATACCCACTCGCCAAACTAGGTAATATCACTTGTTTATGCCGCCATCTATCATGAAGCCGTGACAGACGATGACGGGTGCACTGCTTACAACCGGCATCGAGAACACGTCCTCTTACTTAACAACAGAGTAGGACAGCGCTAACGACATACTCATTGGCGGTGTTAAGTGGTACAATCATGCTTATTGCTGTTTTATAGTAGGGCGTTGGAGTGAATGGCTTGCACGTTAGTGAGTGTATGTTTGTGGGATGTTGATATATTTTCAGTTTCCTCGTTGTTATGATGTTAGTATCAGCTAAGCGCGTTTGAAGCTAACTGTCCGGCAAAGTGGTGCAATGTAACGGTAGGCCGCGCGCTGGGTTGCGCACGAGCACTCGCCGCGTGTCCGCGCCTGCGCCTGTGACGACCCTTTCACTGCCTATTATTCTGGGAATTTTCGTTAATTCCCACGAAAATCGGATTCGTTATAATCTTTGTATACAAAACTTGTGACTGGTCAATTCAAAGAAGACCGGATATTTCCTGCTATATACCTAGCTCCTAATGGATATTTTCCTTAACATATTCCTTATCCCAATTTATTCATCATCGATGCAACATGTCATCTTCTGTACATTTGTATGAGAATATTTTCCTTTTGATTTTCAGATAAATCAATCTCGGTGCCTTTAGTTATCCGCTTAGAACAACTTTGCTAAATACTAGGTTAATATTAAATACTTGCAAAGCAAATATTTGTTAACTGATGTCACAGAGACAAACAATACAACATAAATATAGCGGCATCTTTAACATTATTCAGTTTAGGTTAACCTCCACGTTTTCAGTAAAAGTCTAGGAAATGTAAAAGTACTTTACTAGCTACTACAAAATGCCATTGTCAATTTCAAAACGCTATTCATTAATTTCTAAACGGATCAAGAACCTCAGCCGCGTTCTCCGTCAGAACCAACTGTTACCAGTAATGAGAATTCATAGAGTATTCGTAAGATGGTCCGAGAGGCCGAGACTGTACTATATTGTGTGCATATTAGGACTGCAATAATGATGGAAAGATCGATTTCATATTATCCGCGTACGGCAGCTCGCGACCCGGTCTCGTAAATATAATCTAGTATCACGTCAGTGATACATCCTTCGATACCGAATGAAATATGAACCAGTAAACCCTCAAGAGTTATGATGTATGATAATGAGGTATAGAAACGAATTGGATGCAAATTGGTATCCAAGTAATAGCCTAGGTGCAGTTAATCTTTGTATGGCAAGTACTTGTGCTTTGGATACGTATATTAATCTAACTTATCAATCTTAGTTTAGAGCTTATTGACCTCAGTATTTTTGTGATGAATGAATGTCTGATGTATTAATATTGAATTGCTGATTTTGTCTCGTTCAGAAATGTCCACCACAAGGAAATCACACAGCGCAATGTAATGACAGCAACACGTACGTGATAGATTCGATTTACAGGTTCACTTCAATCTTCACAGCAGTAGGTGCGCGGGGAAAATTGCGTTGCGGCTTTACGGGTGTCCGCAGGATCGAATTCGCGATATTGATTGCGAACATACAAAACTTCGAATAGTTGGTACAAGTCTCGTTTTCACTTATTGGAGTTATTTGAAAGGTAGATAGTTAACACCTCTATTGCTAGTCTGATTTAATCGCATTAGGCGTGTGCTCACTATTTGTACGAGCAAGTTAGGCGGCTATTGTGTTGTGGCTTGCTAGTTGTCGTTGAACTTGTAAGATTTATTACACAATGGTTTGTGCTTTTTATAGCGCTTCTGATCGAGATTTCTGTTAGTTTGTTCTCTAGAGCCCAACAAAAACAAGACAATAAAGATTTATTGTCACAAATTCACGGAGTGTTACTAAACTATAAGTTTGCTTATAATTCACAGTAATACGTCCCCCCTCATATATTATAAATAAACAACTAATATGATTAATGATAGTTACTATAAAATTATGCATTGAATTCTCTTTCGGATGTTTTCAATTTCCACCGATCATTGCACAATAATATTTCAGTTCGATTAAGATGCATTTATCACTTATATTTCACTGTCGAATTCAATTTAATCGGTACGGAGTCGACCGTTAGTTTAGCAACTGGAATTAGGAAGTAGAATACATAGTATATATGTAGATGAAATCTGTGCATTCCTTCCCTGCGCTCACGTCGGCGAAGGCAATGACGAAATTACGTAAGACATCGGTGGTTACTAATTGGTAAGTGGACGCCACCTGTACTCTGCACATACCGGTCCAAGAGTAACGGACCTGCATGAAACTCGTTACCGAACAAATTCATAGACGCGGCAATAACGTTTTAAAAACATGTAATTATCGAATGAGCATCATAAATCAGAAACCTGTCGTAAATAACTGACTGTATTCAAACTACTCAATACAAAGTGATTTAAATTAAGAAGATGATAACTCCATTAAAGAATTCCCCGAGTTGTTTGGTGGTTCCGAAATTTAATGAGCCATCAACATAGAATTCTGCTTGCTATAAAAGAATTACGGAGGCGGTGTCTACATGCCATTCCTAATATGTGATGAATTCTTGATAAACCTGTCTTACGTTCCTATCCTATGAGGAATCCTTATATTTCTGTCGTACGTGTCATTTCATTTGTTTGGTTCAAACTAATGGCTGATGAATAAATCAACTATAAATGTTACTCTGACCATAAGAATTCCAGACGTATATAGACGTAGTTGCAGGTCTACAATGGTATACCATATTTCAGGAATTCTCAGAATATTTTCTTGAGAATGCCTGAAAATACTTTAAGAAATCATTCGCAAATATCCCTAAAGGCTTCACACTAGTCAAAAAATGCTATTATGTTCATAATAATATGTCGGTACTTAGGTAGCGCGAATGAATAATGACTTTCATTAGAGGCAGCTAATAAATTGTCTGGTCGTAATACATATTTTATTTGTAACTTGTGCGTTTAAAATCTGTTTACATGCGCTCCGGTAATGAATGCGGACTTTTTGCCACACGTAAGGAGGCACGGGTATTGAGTTCGTGTCTGCAGTGGCATATTTATTAGTAGCCTCGTGCGTTTTATGCTTTCATACTTCCATACGTCTATCTCGTCTATTCTTCTTTTATTAAATTTAAATTTTATTTACTGCTGCCCCTTTCTTTCATTTCTCTTGAGTTATGAGTTTAGTTTTAAACGTGTTTGTACCTCGGGGCACACGTGATATATGGATACCATGTCAGGTTTATTATTTCCTTCTTTTCGGAGTACCTTTTTTAGTTTTGCTCGAATTGGAAGTAGAATTATTTACCAAGTAGTACTAAGGGAAAGTAGTAATTGTAGTAAGTTTGGGCACATTGAGCAGGCGGGTCGGCGTTTGTTCCAGGCGCTATTCTGAGCGGGGCGGGTGTGCCTGCGCCGGCGGCTACCACGGCGCGGCCTCCGCCTCCCGCGCACGTTGCCATTGTTACTCCTCGCGGCTGCATCGCACCCGCACACGATACACCATGCACCACCAATTAAAACTTACTTTACGATCCCACTCTAAACTCTCTTCTAATGAAAATATTTTATACCACATAAATCCCATTGCAATACAGCACACGACTGTGCTTTATGATGGTAAGAACATTGTTCCGACTTGCATTCGTAATACAATTACATCCAGGAAATCACGATATTAGCTGCACGTTATTTTCAACTGTTTGAATTGATTTGCCTAACAGTATCTTTGGGTTACAGAGCGTCTAGCGTTTGTTGCCATTGTTTTCTGTCTGCACTATGGCATCGTGTTTGCTTACAAAAATGCTACGTTTATAAGAAGCATCACTGTGATTGTCTCCGACGAATGCCCGTTATACATGGGCGCCGTCAACGGTCATACGTTTTGCACGCACCATGCAAATGTCCAGCCGCGAACTGCGGGCTATCTACGTCACATTAAGCTAATATGTAATTGATTGGTTCCCGGTGGACGGGAGCGGCGACACACTCCTGTCCCACTGATGGCGGATGCAAAAACACTAATGTTATAACGGTGAACCAGCTCTTCCGGCAAGCAATATGCCCCAAGGTGCTTGTACCTACTCTTTTAACTCTTTACAAATTGAACGGCCGCTTTCAATCCAAGAGACAGCGCTTATGTGGCCTAAATTCATTCACTGCAATGTCGATACACCGACAAGACAGCTATGTGCATGCACGATATTAATCAACTTAAGTTTTGTGACCTCCATTAAGAGATAAAAACTTCGGAATGAGAACAGTCAGAAGTTAAAAGTGTTAAAAGTGAACATTTAAAGTAGGGCTTGATCACCGGATAATTATCGTATGCACTCGAGATAAACGCATACCGTTACACCGTCGCTGATCATTCAAGCGAAAACAGTACCATTTAAATTAAAAGCTTATCAATTATGTTTATACCTGTTTATATAACGGACTGTCAATCACTGCTAGAGTGTTTAATTATAATGCCACCTACTAATAGCGGTCACGCCTCTGACAAAAGCGAATTTGTGCCGCCCAAAAACAATTAACTGGCCACCTAAATTTTAAAATACTTTTTTTTTAAATGATTAATGTTACTAATACATAGCAATCAACGGCGGCGTGTATAGCTAAACACATCATTCATCTGATTAAGAGTAACGGTACACATTGTGTTATAATGGTCTTTTACTTGGTTTTGTTTGCGCCCATTATTTTTGATGCTCTACAATTTAAACGGCGGAAGAGGTTCCGTTGCACGTGGGAGGCTCTCATTGAAGATTACCATTGTTTCATCGTTTCACAAATCTTTATCGTGTAAAGTTATCTTTTGGAAACAACCTGCGAGGTATTTAGGGAAATATATTTAACTGACTTTGATAGAGTTGCTTTCCTATTAATGACTAGTACATTAGAGCAGACTAGCGGTCTATTTGTGTTGATTCGCATTTAGATTTCTTGTTACTGACTAAAGCTTCGTAATGGCACATTTAGATAGAATTTGTAAAGGGTCAGTACACCTCGTCATCTTGCCTACCGTTATCGGCAATTGATCGTTTGTTTACGAGCTGCTTTTAAGCACATCATTGCGCCATTCATCGTGATGCTGTACTATTACCCAATAAACTAGGTAAATGATTTCTGCTGACACTGACTGAAATTCACCTGGCTTTGACCGACAAACTTGACACTAATCTCTTAATGTTTACGTGTACTATGGTAGACTGAGAAGTGTAACAACCTAGTCGAATGTCCATACAAGTGTAATAGTGTTCTACAAGCACTTTACTCGGAACATTCCTTGCGAGAAGCTGGTCAGGTGCAAAAGTAAGAACGTTTTTATAGTGTAGGTATCGCGATAGTTTACCGGAACAAGCTCGCACGTAATTTAAGTGGAGCGATGTATTGCGGCCGCACGATGAGACGCGAAACGATGTCGGCGCGCGAATCCCGTTGGGGCGGACGCCATTACCGCCCACCGCACCGCGCACGCGTAGAAAAACCGACCTCGGTATAAAGATGTCGCGCGCAGATAACATTGGATGGACACTTGACAACGCCGCCTCCGAGCCGACCTCGACATGTTTATCTTTGGAATCGCAGCCTTACCGCGAATATCCAATTATGTTCACACAGATCCCGCCATGCGATCATATTTATTGTGCGGTGTATCCCGACATCTTTGCATGCAAGGCGCCTCACACCGCGCCGCGACGACATCATAGGTTTCTAAACAACGCTCGTAAAACAAACAAGAACGTGAAAAGCTGTGAGGCGGCCACTTTTACACAAACCAGAAAAAATACGTTATGTACATTTTAATGTCACATTATAAGCACCGTTAACTAGCACGTTAAGCCCAGTTTGATAATATCTGGATGCATATATAAGATGCGTATCCCGGTTCGGTGAAAACTTTCGAAAGAATGGACATTCCAGCTATGTCGCAATTTGTTGTAGTCTGCACTGCACATGGGAAGTATAAAGTTTGGCTCATTTAGCAAACGCAAGCTTTAGCTGTAAATCTACGACCGACGACCATGTACGTATAGACTTTACAACCGTCGCGAACCATCAAAAAGAAAAATACAGCCCTTGCAATTAAAAAAACACATCAATCAAAATAAAATTATTTACTCATAAACTTTACTAAGTGTTTCGTACTCTATTACTGTCTTAATGGAATTCGAACTAATAAATAAATCCTATGCCTTCCCATATCTCAGTATGCCATATCCATGACTTGAAAGTTATTTATTGTTTAGCGCTTGAAATAAACAATTAACGAGTTGTAAAACTAATTGTTCAGTTAATGATCAAACCGTCCTGTTTGACGGTGGGTGGTCCGCATTACATCTAATGTGAGCCTTGAGTGCGCCTCAGCTAATGTCACTCCAGCTTTTCTCCCAGTATTATGTTTCAAAGAGATTGGCAATCAGCATAACGATTACAACCGCTGTAACTCTTCCGTCAACTTTGTCTTCCGTGTGTGTAATGACTTAACAATAACTGCCCCTCGCCTTATACAGCCATGCTTGCTTGAACGGAGCACACAACTTAGAAGGTAACGCACGATTTGCAGATATCACAAGATACGACTAATAATGCATTAGTTGGCCTATGTTAATTGAGGTACGCGGGAGCCATAACCGATCGCTGAATATTACCTACTATCACATACCGTAACAGAGCTAAAGGTAAAATGCTATCGTGTGGCATATCTATACAGGTCGGTCGCTATCTATTGTCAATTAAAAGCCTCTGGCGGAGATCTCGACCGCCTTTTGCTTGTTCTATAGGATGTACACGATTGCTTCCCGATGCATACCCTACGCCTCAGGGTGGATATTGCTCGGACATTTCCTGTATTACTACTTGTGTGCCTGCATTGAACTAATCTCTATTCTGATTGTTCTATAAATTAACATAAAATCTATTTTAGTTTAGATTTGAATCGTCTCTTGATTCTTGTTCAATCAGGAAACAATAAAGGGACATGACGGCTGCTTTACAATAGGTTTGCTTTATATTTTGCTCGCTTTCCTCGAAGCTCCGCCTCTTTGATATAGTGGCTTAGCAATGACTTGTTATTCTGAAATAACTGCTATTCCCCTGAGTTATTGCTTTACTGCATTTACAATTGAATAAGTTTGTTACTGCTTTCCGCACATAGGCATACTAAAGATTATATCTGCAATCGACTTAAATGCAGCTACTTTATTTTTACAGACACTACGGTAACGAGCCTTTAGAATCAATATAAGCTTTATGAGGTAATATAACATGTTTAGAGCTACACAATTTGATGGGAACACATTACAGATTATAAAGAGGAAAAACGAGTATCTTTAATTAAATTAATCTTAAATTGAAAATCATTAAATCTCACTACTGTATTGGTACATTTTTTTACTGGCAGTTAAAGCCATGTTTTCTGTAATAACTTAACAAAATAAACATCTAAGCCAATTATAGCATGCCTGAATCAAATATAAAATTAAATAAACATCACGAACGGTACAGTACATAAAATGGTTACTATAAGCTTCTGGACATAAAATTTCAAACGATGATTACCTATTAAGATAACGTATTGCGGTGCGCAGACGCTGGTCTAAGATTAACAGTGTCTAGGCGTTGGTAACGAGACTATCGTAATTGAATTAACACAAGAACGTCACGTGTAGGCTCGGTAGGGGACCGCGCCGCCGCCTGTGCCGCGAAAGTGATTCCGTGATAATAAATCAGATATCTGACAACGGAGATAATTAAATTAGCAGTAGCTTAATGATGAATTATCTATTTGGCCGTTTACACGTTTCGGGTCACTATCGAGTCTGAAATCGTTAGAATAAAAATATAATAGTTTATGAAAAAAAAACACGATTTTTGAATGTCAATTTGATAGACATAAAATGAGTGTTGTTATAATTTGAATGTGTTTTGTTTTGTGCCAGCACTTTTTGTGTACGAGTAAAATATAGCTAACGCGTCAACCCAAAAAGCAGCCTTTTGGGACACGCACGTCCTGTCTAGTCGGGCATGATAAGCTATTGGCGGCTAAATTAGCACCTCCTTTTTACGATTTTCAATAATAAGGATGGTGTGTGGTCTTCCAAACCAAACATTTATGCGAAATTTCAGCTCAATAGGGTACCGGGAAATAGGTAAAAATAACTTCTTAGATTATTTACATATTTAGTTAAAAAAGTGTCTTAAAAAGTTCTTTAATACATATTTAAAGCAATAATTAGTAAAAACAAATGTAAAAGTAAAACCTGTCAAGTCCTAGTAATGTTATACTATAGCTATGTTGCACGTAAGGAGCGCCACCCCTATTTATAACCCGGAAACCCGGAACCCTAAAAAGGCATTATTTTTATTGTTAGTTTACATAAGCCAATACACAAGAAAATAATGGCCTTTTACTGATTTTATATTCGTAGGTCTAATGAGAGATTCTAGCGTGCACACGTTTTATATTTGTCTGCTCATGTATTTTTCTTCATGGGTTTTTTTTCAATTAAAATCTTTAAATTATCTTATCTTGGTAAGTAAAACATCCACGAAAGAATTTACGAAAACTGTTAATGATTGTAAATGAGGAGTAATTGCTTGCAAAAAGAGCGAAATTGACGTACCTACATGCATGCATATGTGCACGTTATGTGGGACGGAGGTTTCAATGGAAACCAAGTACGAAGTATTTTCACTGCTGTAAAACGGTAAAAAGTAACAGGATAATGCTATACGCAAACCGGTTTATATAATTCGGAAATCGAGGTACGTACACGCCAAACTCTTTTGATTTTTTTTAGAATTCCCCAGCAATGTATGTATGTCCCTTGGAATTTAGTGCCCACCTGCATATTCTGAGAATGTACCGATTTCATTTTATTGGTCATTTATTTCTTATTACGATGTTCCTGAGGAAAATTGTTTCATTAACATTTACTAAGACTTAAATGTTTCGTTAAGTTAGCATGTTTTAATTCTTAAATAAACAAATTGGAATTGGCCATCTAAAAGCAAACACTAATAAAGCGATTCAATGAGTTTTATATCTCATTAATATCAACGGCGTATTAATTCGAGGTAATCAATCATTAGGGCAGTTTTTTTTATTTGTAAACAACGGTACACGGTCTACTCATCACGACGAATGGTTTCGTAACATCCGTACATCAATTCTGGTAATGGGCGCTGCATTAATAACGATACACGCGTACTTACCGGACTATATCGGCGAGTCATTTAGTAAGTAAGACCAGAATAACTAACTGTACACTGTCTGTTTGCACTTCGGTGCCTCTGTTATTTCTTTTTGATTTGTTTCTGGATAGTTTGACAGCATTATTACAAGTTGCCATGCAATAATATCTTACTCGTTTACCGTTACAACTCTACTGAAACCATCCTAATCAGTGCTAATAATTTCAAATTATATATAACACGTTATTTATTAAATATAAGGCTACACTAATTTTTATAATGGGTGCAATAATGGACAGTAGAACAATCTCTCGAGACGAAAGGTGTTATTTTCCTTACATTTGCTCTAAGTGCTTCCTCTACGGCTAATAAGACATAATGACGTGTTATTTCTGAAGATTCACGAATTCCGATCGTAGACGAGTATAGTACGCCGGGGTTACTAACCTTGCAGCTTCGCAACCGCTACCCGCTGTCCGCCACCGCCGTGCTGCGATCAAAAGAAAAACGCCACTGTTAATTACGTAGTTTACACACGAGTGTATCTCAATTATGACATGCTAGATTATAGACAGGTGACTGTAATGACACACCCGCGCGGAGCATACTGCGCGAGCGCAGGCACGCTCGTGATTCCCTCATTCGGTTCAGAAACAGCATAGGGCCGCTTCCCCGTATCGTTTTGTAATTACGAACATTTTGCACTAAAGAATTTCCCGGAATGTTGGCTGCACCCATAATTCTGTTGTCTATTTACATAAGTAAAGCCATTAGTTTTGAACTAGACCTTGCGCCACGGATGCAGCTGTTTACGACATGTCAGTGATGGTAATAGCAGATAACCGCGGCGTATTATGTAACACGTTTTGTAACAGATATTCGCCTTAATGTAAAGTGCACATTACTTAGTGTTTATGTTACTTTAATGTGGTGAAAGCATGTTTATTTAATTCTGTTGTACCTACAATGTTGTTAATTAAATTATTCAGGATTTGTATCGAGGACTGCCCCTTCAGTTATCCGTGTGGTGGCAATGGTCATCGGATTTGACATTAACTATGCGAATGAACTAGTAATCTGTTTTACTTTATAAATATTAGAGATAATGAGGGAAAATACTGTTAACATAATAATAATTATGTTAACATTTAAGATATTAACCTAAATTTAAAATACATGATCGGCGTCGTAAATATCTGTCTGTAGTTAATGAATTATGTAGAGTGCCGCTTACTGGTTTCAAAGTTGCTGGAAATTATTTAAATTCAACATAGTTTCGCCTGAGAAACCATTCTGCTTGTTTGTCGGAACTCTTCAATTTTGTATTCTGTAGCGATATGGGAGAGAATCGCCCGATTTAAATATTAACTGTATCTTCCTTGACCTGCACTGGTACGATACTTGAATTAAGTTGTTCTTCGAAAGTTGATTATAAAAACTTCCTCTGCTTTTGTTCCAGACTGAGGTTAAAATACTTTTACATACCATCTCAGTATTCAAAGCAGCACATATTTGGTATGTAGTTTAGTATCTAATCAATAATCTTATTTTTACTGAGAAGTTAATATTTCGACAATAAAATCCAATTTGGTTACGACCATATTCGGTCTTGAGACATAATAATCTTGATTCATCACTTAATATTAGCAAGACATGAGTGTTTCCGATACATGTGTTTGATTCGTTCCATAACACAAAAAAATCAAATATTCGAATATAATTATGACAAGGATAGAACAAACAGTGTACTTGTTTCCGCTTCAACTCTAATTAAAGTACAGTAACCGTTAGAAAAAACTGAAATATACGCGTCACTTTGCATCGCCCGCACGTCTAAATGAACCACATGCCACTTATCTTATGCCAACTCAATTTTCTCAATCTGTTCCATTAATCAAATCACAGCACCTCTACACACGTTACGTCACTGGACAGGGGCACAGAGCAGACTCATCGCGATCCCACGCTTGAGCAAGCCGGACGAATCGTATCGCTAGAAAAAGTTACCGATCAGTCAGAAGTAGTCTTGACTGATCCTAGTGATCATTGAACCTTAAACGGCACTTCGACTCCCATAGATTGTTTTATAGCTAAGTAAACACGCTCGACTGGCTTACAATCGCAATTTCACAGTCAAATAACAAACAACCACACAAAACCAACCTACACGAAGAAACCGAGAGTTCTTGCTAGTTTTTTCAAGCCATCAAAAAACATTCCTAGTTGTCTTGGAACAAATACAATTATATTTACAGTTATAACAAAAAGTCACGGTTTTTATTTCGACGTAAATGATACTCTTTCTACTAACTGGGTTTACATATTCGATAACGTTTTGATAAATCGTACTTATACATACATATGCAATGAAATAACGGTTTAACAAGTCTTTAGATTGCTTTTATTAATCTAATGTCAACATATCTGTGGAACTTTCAAGAAGAAATTTCTTTGCAGTGAGTTTACGACTCTTATTACATGCATCATGCATATTTATTAAAAAGGCTTAGAGGAAAGTAAGAAACTCGCATTCTAAAAAGTGTTCTGTTCCATGAAAATGAATATATTGAAACATTCCCTGACTCATTAAATGAAGACATCTCAGAATTTACGTCTCGCCAATATCAAACTGCAATGATATTTAACGAACAGTTTTTGTATCAATCTTGTGGATTTTTTGTGACTTTTTTAATCACATCTCAACTTCGGTAGCTAATACTAACACTAGTTAAATATATATTTTTTGTCTACCACTGTGGTTATTTATTTGTTTAGACAGACAAACTGATATGTATCAGCAGCACTTTTTTATCAAGCTAAAACATTTATGCATCGTAACAGGCGTTATTTTTAATTTGGCCTCATTATCGAGATCAATCGATGAATAATATAATAGTGTGATAGCAAAATGTTCTATGTCATGATTGATCTTCTGAAAATTACAGCTAACATTTCATTTTGGTTGTTAGTATGGGCGTGAAGTATTAATTTCTGCAGTAGTTATTATAGAGTCAGAATTGTTTGGAGGTAACCGTTATGTTTGGTTAGTGGAAGTTCAAGGTTCGCAAATCTATAATGTGCCGTTTAGTTTCGATTAGTCTGAAGTATAAATTGTAGTGTTTGCTCGTCTGTTTGCGATGTACAGTCAACAAAATAAATAAGTGACCAGGCTCTGTTATAGCTGGACTTTCTTGAAAATCTATAATTTTTTTTCAAATAAAGTTAAACTAATTTGATAAAAAACAAACAATTCATTGAATTAATTATATTTGAATCAAAGTAGGCCATTGGTTTTTAGAAAAAAATAAGTACCTATATTTGACGGGCCTGGTAACTTATCTCTTTTGCTCATTGTACGTCTGGCAACCGGCGGCGAAGGTGATACGGTTGGGCTGTCTGCGTCCAGCGCCCGGCACGGTGCACGCGGTGTGCACGCCGCGCACCATTTGTCAATGTCGCACCAACGCTGTTCTCACGTGACTAACACTAGGAAGTATTTTTACCTCCATTACGTAAAGATCACTACTGAAGATGCCTTTGGCCGAGCATTGTAATCTAACGTAGTAAATTCACACTCGATAACGGCAATCGAACTAAGAACACGGATTGCTGCTCATGGATTCGTGCCCTTCTTGTATCAAGGTTTAATCAGATGCATAGGATTCACGATTCCGCGTTGCTACTAACGCATACATATTCACATTAGTGCGTGCTTAAAATCTTTACAACTGATGGTCTATAAGGCTTACTATCACACGTTAAATCTTTAACAGTTGTCTACTTTTACCAATATCCTTTTGAACTATTGGAAGAAAGGAAGTCAGGTCGACAACCTGTAAATATTGACTCATCTCGGAAAGGCACGCGCTTAAACACACAGACAGGCTGGTGCCATATGTTGCTTAGAGAAATTGTTTTGTTTTAAAATTTAGACACTAAATTTTATTACTCACTATTACTTACCGTGTAACTGTTCACTGTATTCTGGACTAAAAAAGTTTGGAAGAATACTTGTATATGTAGTTCAATATGTCTTGCTATTCATGTACTATAACAGATCTTTGTCTAAATGTTTGTGTGATGTGAAAATTCAACTTAGTAACACTACGCTAAACAAATATCACTCACCTACATTTGCAAATTTATCGTTTAGTGCCGATTTGCTGAACAGTTATTGTAAAAAATTACGTGTGCGTGTGAGTGGAACGTAAAAAGGAGGCAATGTTTTGATAACGGCAAAAAATCACGAAATAATGCAAATATCGAAAGAGAAATGTACAGTGAGCTGCATGAATTGGGTACCGCAGTATTAAAATTAACTATCAATTGGGTCGTTTAAGCAGTTGTTACTGCATACCTTTCTAGAGCTTAATGCGTGTTTCGTACGATATAAGATAAACAAGATTTAAAATCTGGTGAAGGAAAGGGCTAGCGTGGGAAAACCCAGTAAGTTTACTAATCATCAAACGTATCACATAACAAGTACTACTAAAATGGCTTAGTATCCGTAAATCGATAGATGGCCGACTGCTGTTATTCTCCTCGACAGCCCTCCAGTACGTCACCGCAGCGCCCACGCACCACAACCGTGTCGCCTACTTGAGCATAAATATAGCCCGCAATGCTTGTCGCTGAAAACTCGATAACTTAAAAGCGACTAAACGGTCCTCAGTCCACAAAACACTAGATGGTGTTGTTCATACAAAGCACATTCAAAACAATAGAGAAATAAACCATGTTCTATTTTCCACCTCCGCTAAACTCGACCTAAAACATTCTTCATTTCACCCAGACAGTTTATCTATCTCGCGAGCTGTCCGTATATTGGACACTATAAAATCTTAGAAACGTCAACTCGAATTATTTTTGAGGTGAACGAACGTAATGTAAAAAGACACCGTTGAATCGGAATATTTGTTTGGCAATGAGTTTTGTATAATTCGATTAAATTTCGTAAGTCGGCCGTCGACCTGCGCGGGCGCTGAGCACGACGCTATTTTGGAGCTATGTCTACGTGATGCCACGCATCTCTTACAGCCACCGTTCCAGTGGACTGCATTGCTATTGGTAGATTTCACAGTGATGGAAAACGTGATTGTGTCTCGAGCCATTCCGATTCAAAATTTCATGGAACGGTTTTGGCTCGATGACGATAATACGTAACTAAGAAATACCTTTAGAGATCCCACTGATGGCACTTCGTGCAAGAAAGTTCCACATAGGAACCGTTAGATCGATGAAAGTTATTAATTGAATTAAGCACGTAAAATCAATTGGGTAGGTGTCGTTTTTCTACAAAATGTCAGTTTACTTATTAACGTTGTCAGACTGGCATGGCATGAGAATTATGATGTCTGATACCAAAGTTGTCCATTCGTTATATTAAAATTAAATTATGTGACAACGAACGATCATATCGGCAGGAGGCCATAAATCCTATCCTGAGTTGAGAAAATTACATTGAGTTATTCGCTACAAGTTGGTCCGAAGACAAGAAACAAGAAGATGGCACAGGTGATGCAAATTAATTTACAATTGTTTTCTTTGCATTGATTTCAGATGTTGATAGCCAATAGCCAATTTAAAACTATAAAGTCTGTAGTTCACAGAAAATCTGAAGTGACGACTGAGCTTAACAGTAAAAATATGGCGGTACTAGTAGAAGAAATAACCTAGAACAATGGTTGCGAATTTTCGCAGACTTTTTCAAGATATGATGAGAGCAAAAAATAAATCATTGGTATCTAAATCAAAAAGTATAAAAATTGCGGGTACTGCTAGAGTCATCTTCAAAGTTGACCGTGAAATTCGCTACTTTGCTATTGAATTACTACGAAGTGGAGTGACCGAAATGCTTTTTCTCAGTTTTGTTCTTGTTTCGACCTTGCAGCGTAACATTTACGATCAGCTACGTCGTAACTGAGTAGAATTGCTGGCGGAAATGCAATGTAACTCATTGTTAGGGACTGACGGTAATTGTAATCGTTAGGGCTGGACGAAGCGATCAGCGATGTGAACAAGGTTATGGGGTTCTAATTGACAGATCACAACGACGGCACCGGACACCGTAACCGCCTTTATCCAGGCTAACTGTACCACTACCGTACGACACGGACCGCCTGCCGCTTGGTCGCTCGTACCCACCACCGCAACGGGAAATGCCGGGCGTCGCCGTCCTCAACCACGTCAACCTTCTCTTTGTCGCCACACTCATTTCCTCCAGGAACCGCACTTAATAAAACCACAACAAACAAAAACTTTCGACTTATAAAAACTGGAACTCGGAGTCTGCCCGCCATTCTCACAGCGAGGTCAACTGCGGTGTATTGCCGTCGACGTAAACTGTGATATCGTCGCCTGGTCTCATGGCTTTTCATATTAAAAATTCCACCAGCAAACTGTTTCTGTGTCATCTCTATTTGAGATATTCGCCGTGTCGGTTGCTAAGTGAAACCGTCGCGAGAATCTTTTATTCTTCTTAATGCGAGCCGTTTCGGCTCTTGTTCGGGATCCTAGTGTGACAGCCATTATAATTCCGAGTGAATGTGGAAGTATACAAAGACGGCTTTGTACCTGCCATAAATATTTATGAGTAAGTGCCTATTTTCTACACACGTGGGTCGGTGGATACGCACGATACCACCGGCCTAATTGGATGTCTGTAGGCGCGAATTTGTTTCACTCTGAGGGGAATTCCTTATTTGTGTCTAAAAGTAATTTATAATAGCGAAATTTTACTTCCTTGCCGATCCGCCCTCGCATTTATAACGTCCTCGTTAATTTCTCCTCTTATTGACGCCACAAATTAATTATTTAGCGGTTCACTTACGGTTATATAACGATAAATACATTGAAGATACTAATCCTACTTTCTCTTAACTAGTTTCTTGAGGCCACTATAAGAAAGTAAAACCCCGCTATGTTAGCGCTCGCCCCGTGTCCTGTTGACACACAAATTGCTATGATAAATTATTCTGGAATACTGATTTCTATGACACTCTCATTTGAGAGCATTTTAGCAAATTTTTCACAAAGAGTAGCTTCGAACTCAAATTCCAGTTTTGAAGTACGGTATTCTTAATTAAATTCCAAATAGAACACTCAAGGCTTTTATCGAAGACTGAAAATTCTTAAAATAGTTTTTGCCAAGTTTTGAAGAAGTGGAGTTTCCTTGAGAATAAGTTAATAAGTAACACTATAGTACTACAGACACTACACAATACTTACTACTAGACAATACTTGATATCGGAATTATTCATAAACAAAATATTTTCAGATGAAAACTAAAAATACCTCTTCAAATCAAAAGTTGCCACTAGTGACACCACGAATGACCTCAATCCTGTCTATCTAAGTATGTTCTCGCATGCTCGTATATCTGGAACGCGGGAACGGTAGTGCGACTGTGGACGGTATGGCATCTTGCCCCGTCCTGCCCTGACACTTGGCCCCTCACAACTATACACTTGATATTATACCGCGCTTTCCATATATCTTGCTTACCCGGAGTTATGGCTTTGCGTTTCTAATATATCACACAACTTTGATACTTCCTGTTACTTGAAATACTGATCTGAATATAAATAAGCAATGTTCAAGTATCACTCCGTGACAAATTAAAAATACACTTTATTTTATTGGTTTTAAACTCAATCGATCTTTTATTCGTTGAAGATTTAATGTTCTGGTCCAATGATCTTACGTTGGGAATAGATTTTATTCGGCTAAATCCGCAGGTGGTAACTGTTGTGTTTAAATTAATTCATCTGTATCACATTTTCTCTAAATGCGTTGATGTTCGACTATGTTTACACATCTGTGAGAAAGAAAAATAGCTACAACTTAACAGTCTAGGATCAAACAAGGGATCACGTTGTCTCTTCGGCTGGGTACATGTTTGGCACACTTTCAGGAGGTCTCGGTTACAGCGGCGACGTCACGTTTCCCATGTTGGGAATAGTTTATTGAAGTCATGATGTGACCTTAACATTGTGTTTTACGATTGTCTCGTCACCGGTCCGCGCACTGACATTTCAATAGAGAAGGTGAGCGCGGGTCGCGGCGTGACGCGCAGCACGACGACGCCCAGCATAACCCACCACCTCCTACACACCGCCGCAGCGTCTACTGTCAACACCACACTTGTTTCGCATGATTGCCGTTATTTATAAACTGTCATGTCCCCACCTAACATCTACCACACGTAAATCACCACTATCCGACCAACAAAGCGAAGGTTCCATCATTTCGATAAGTCCTGAAACATGGGAACCATTTTCTAAATTGACATCGCAACGGCACTATAGCAGAGTGGTATTAATTTTAACTTTATAGTAAAATTTCTCGAATTACCTCCAGAAGCTTATCGGCGTCGGTGTTGACTTAAATTTGCATCTGGGTAGTATTTTCTCGTCGCCAGGTCGATAGTGTGTGCTCACGATTTAACGCTGGTATTAATGCATTATTCAGCGGGGTTTTCATTAGACTGTCGCTATCGGCGCGGGCGATCGCGCTCTCGTTAAAATGTACGGATGGCATGACGGGTGCTCGTATTGGACAGGCACGCGAGTCAACCCTATCGCAGCTCAAATTCAAATCACTGAAAAACTTATTTGCAGTTTCGCATTTTCTGTCGCCTCGCTTCGTGACACACGTCAATCTATATTTGAATCCACTACCTGCAGTAAAGGAGACATTTTGCCGGCCAGTGTGCCGTTGTTTCATTTCAAGAGGCTCGTTTCTGATCGCAATCCTTGAATAAATACTTCATAGCACAAAACTTTAATTGCATGCGCTATTAGGCACGGTAAAGCCGTCTAGATTAAATCTTGCAACTTTTCAGTGTTCTTGTTTGAAAATTCCTATTGATGAAAGAGTTAAACTAGCGATAAAACTAAAAGTACAATCAATGATTTAATAGATACATACGCCTACAACTCGTACTAACATTATAAATGCTTTTCCTTAGCCGTTTATCTAAACGCGCACATGTGGTTATCGCATCGAAATTCTTTGAACGCATTGAAGAAATGCAATTAGCAAGGCGAAGAGGACTATTAAATGTGTAGCTCGACCAGTTTGAAAGAAACTGGTGCGTAAGGACAGGTTTAACAACCCCACACATGACACAAACTCGCGGATGTGGTATACTTTCGATATTAATGAGAACACATCCCGCATGCGTTGCCCTAAATGAATTACCACCTTCTGCAGCTCACGTGCAACGAGAACAAATTCATTTTATGGGACGTATATATCATGTGTGGTGACAGTTTCCATTAAATGTTTTAAAAATATGAGGTTTCTTGCTTGTCTTTTTTTAGTAACTTCATATGAAATGTGCATACTGAATATTTACAGGAAAGTAGACTGATTAATTGCTTGAGTGTATATTTTATTTATTACAAGCAGTGTCTGAGTTTTAATTGATGCTCGCAGCAGCCATTACTAGAAACCGTCACAGTCGAGCAAGCTCCATAATAACTGCGCTATGCTTTTAATTACCTTGTCAACGCGTAGTTTGAGCGATGTCAGTCGTCTGGGGCACCTGCAACAATCCGACATACAGTCATTAGTATTACATCGATTGAAATGAGTACATGATAGTTTCGCAAGGTTATGTTGTTTTTACACTTTAATAGCTCTAATTAAATCATATCAAATGGATGTCCAATAGAATATTTTACACACATATAATATGAAAACATTAACAACCCAAGTATGCAAGCGCTTTGGAAATTGGCAGCGAGTATAAATAAAGCCATTTAACCATATCTCATTAGGCGGCTAAGCACATATCTATGTCTGCAGTCTAAACCTATAAATTTTACCCAGGCAGGTACGTATTATGAGCATATATGGACTTCATTTACAGAATGCCCATTCAATTAACTGACGCTGTTACTTTATTGACATAATAGTTTAGATTCGCCATAGGGCGACTGGATTATAGACCTCGAGCACGCATGTCCTTATCTAGATTTCTAGATGGAGTCGGCGTCGGATGGTGTGCAAGTCCACGCCCGAGGCGAAGGTTTTGATGTATTTAACGTACATATTTGCATTTTACGATCAAAGGCGGTCGTTATCATTTTTGTAGGCCATATCCGGACTCATCGTTTAAATGAGAACATTATTTTAGTTGCAAATTAATCTAGAAATCTCGAGGGGACAATAGGTCGTTTGTCTGCAAGCAGTGCGGCTGTGCAAGTATGAAGTGTGAACGTCCGCCGTGTGATGTCGGACGTCGCGACACTCGTGTAAACAAAGCGCTACACTGACCGGGTTAACCTTGAATGGTAAATGTGTGCGGAGTTTCGCCGGGGAAAAATATGCCATTGATGCAGGCGGCGTGCGTGCGCCGGGTAACGGTCACCACGAGCCGAATAAGTGGTTTAGCATCGTACGTGGAATGATAATGTTCAGAGCGAGACTTGTCACGCGATTGCACTGCCCTGTCACTGCCGCACGCAGTAAGAGACCCACTTTCTAACCTTGTGTCCTTGAACCATAAGTGTGTTTACGTTGTATGCTTTGCATCGCTTATTTCCTCCTATCGCGGTAATGTATCTAAAACACTGCACTTTGTGATTACTTCCGGTGAAATGGGTATGTGATATAAGAGCAAATTAAGTCAATTAATAACGGTGAATGGTTAGACAATAAAAGCGATAAGGCAATATTTCGTGTAGCCAATTACAGTAGGGTGAATGTCGATGTCGGTGTCTGAGAGCGAACAATGTGCCGCTAACGAGATACAGCGGCCACAGAGCGCTGCACCGGTCCGTCAGGCCGTCGCTTGCCCAACACCTCAATTCGTTCTTTGTTTACGTTGGCATCGTACTCGCCCGCGGAGCCCGATCTCATCCCGAACGCAATAAAGCTCGGAGCAAACTCACGACTCTGCAATGTCTACTCTTTATCGCCTTCGCCGAATGCTGTACGATCTTAAACGTATTTTAATAACTTCCACCCGCCAGTCGCCGTAATGGGATCACCATGCAAATGCCTGTGCCCATGTTGTACCGTTACATACCGATACCGACGGTAACGAACCGCCCCGTGAAATAAAGAAAGGCAATAATCGCAAACGGGAAATCCGATCACGCCGAGGGCGCCCAGCGGCGGCCGGGACAGGTTCCACGGGGAGCATCCAGTCTAACGCTACAGCTATGTAAAGTCTAATGCTTGCACCGCACTTAAACATCGGACAAGTATAGCAGCGTACCCCGCGGTTCAACGTCAAAAAACTTGAATGAGTCGAAGAAAGTGCCCTTGCAAGTTCCTGTATTCGATCCTATCTTAGATCGAATGAGGTAAGTTGTTAGTGAACCTGACGTACCGAGTGTGGATTTGAAGTTCCCTTTCGTGATATGGCGAAGCGCTTTCCCTGTCGCAACTCTGCGCTCTGACACTTGCACTCTTCCTTTCTACATTACACTCACTAGTGGAACGATAATACCATTGCTATTAACTGTTATTACATCTTAACTAAACTTTATGAAGTTGTTATTACAGCCATTGTTGGAAATGAATTTCGATTTTAATTTGCATTACATTTCAAATAACTGTAACATGTAGACGCGCAGCGAATGAACAAATAGAGCTACGGTAAAACTATTAATAAGCATTTAACATTACACTTGGAAGGTTATTTTTACTTTGTCGCCAGATAATTACATCCTTTGAGTGCTACCGAACGATGTCATCTTTTTGAATAAGTTTTCAATTCAAAAGCCGCTTCATCATCTCTCCTTGCAAACTACTATTACAAAATAAGATTAACAATTTTCTCACGTCCGCATCGAGATCGAGTTAGGCGACGACAACCTCTGCAAAAAGTAAGTTGGAAATCTAATAGAGTTTGTGGCAAGCCGGTTATTTGTGTTATTTTTTAGTTTCGCTGACGCTCAGGAGAAATGCTATGTAACGCTCGCGAACGAACACGAAGCAACCTGACATTACAGTAATAACGCCGAACCGCCCTTCTGTCATTATTCTGTACACTTTCCTCGGGTAACTAAACATGAAACGCTTCTTATTCTTCAAGGGCATGTTCATTACAATTGCATTATAGTCTATGTTCACTTTTTGCTATAGGCAACCAACTTCTAAAAATAGCACTATGGTTGCGTTAGTTAGGCATCACTTCTTGTCTATCAAGTCACATAATTGCATACAAATGTCATTTTAATTAGCAACCGGATAGACAGCGTTAGCACCTGATTAAGTGGCACGGATTATGTTGGATTAAGACTTCCTTTGATTAAGATTTGTTATGAATGCGTCGACAGAGGCAGCGGTGCGTGACAGAACTGGTCTAACAGTAGGAGATGAGGCCGTAGCTTGGCCAGCGCGCCATGCGATGCGATACCCTGCGATTATTACATCTTTGATTACAACCTAGGATACGTCTACCGCCTCATTATGTGACTATAATTGCGTTTAAAATCAGGTTATTATAATATGACATATTAACACATCTCCCCGTGTTTTCTCTATAATAGATAGAATTACGAACTTCCACACGTATATTACTTTAATAATAGCGAAGTCTTATCAAATCTTTTAACTGAATAAAGATATGAAAACGGTGTCGGTTATCAGATTACAATCACGGATACGTCAAACTGTTCAAAAAGAACATCGCACGCATGCAGAACTTAGAGCCGATAAATAAATTTTACTTTGCAAACTGGTACGGGGCAAGTTATTGAACACCATTAGTATTTCTTGTTAGTGTCATGTTATAAATATGAAGTCGTAAAAGAAAATGATCACTTGATTGGCCCGGAAGAAGAATATCATTCGGTGTTTATATTTATATTGCACAGCCATAGAAAAACTTTCAGTTACCGTAATTTATTTATATGAATATGTTAATCAAAAAAGGAAACCGCATAGAGCGTCGACAACCGTAATAACAATATATGTATAATGGCGGATAGCGAAACTGAAAACCGTCTTATAAATGCATCATATTTATGTTTATTATTGTATAAATTATGTATTCCACTTCAAAGAAACGATCAGAACTGTTGGCGGAGATTGTAAGAGACTGTCGTTTATGTGAAATTTATATTTTAAGTTTATAAAAAAAATATGATTAGTGACGATAACGGTCACTGCGCTCTCTTTGCATTTTTCCTTGGGGCACTTATTAATTTCCTTGCTTCGTCTGCTGAGGTGTTACGTAATTGCAAGAATGCGGCTGCATGCGCCTGGTCGACGTGTCCGACGGTCCTGTTCGCATGTGAACCGTATTTATTGTAATTACGTCTCTCGGACACTGACTCCTATCGATCGATGCGACGGGAAAACGTCCGTATGAAACGATAACATCGACCCCAACTACGCGGGCACTCGCTGCATTCAAGTAATTATATCAAAGCTCTTTGAATTGTAGGCGGTTAAGTTCGTACTGAATAGTTTTGATAATTTTGAGTGCTATTGCTGTGTTTTACGGAAGTTGTTTTTGAAGATCAATTAAGATCGTTTGCCTCACCTAGAGCTAGGAGCTTCAAATCGTGACGATTTAGTTATAGAGATGAATTTAACCAAACAAAGTAGTTGAGCAATCTACATATTTATCAGCCAGCATTAATTGGAGTGGCATTGGTAATAGTTTCCCGATTAATGCACGCGATCGTCTCTAGGTGGGTCCGTTTGCGTTATTTCGCGGTATCACGCGCGCAATCGTAACCTCTTCCCACATAATTGGCGTGTGGGCGCGGCGGTGGTGGCGCGTTATCCCGATCGCCGCCCACCGGCGACGAGGCGACGCCCGATTAGATAGCTCGGCCCCCGACACCCCGACCCGGGCAACACCTCCCGGCTGCTGAGCACCGAGCACCAACGGCCCGACGCACCCCGCTAACTGGGATCATCTCCTGACGCGATCGCGAAACTCATAAAGCAGTCTCGTTACTACACTCTTACAACGCACGCGCAAGCCAATTGTCAATAAACAGTAAATTTATTGTATTCGGTAGTTTGCACTTGATTCATTTCGTATAAAACAATAAACCAATCAGCAAGCGAGACGTTTGGCTTTTCTGTTTTGTGTTTTAAGTTTGACCATTATCCTTAATAAATCGGTGTATCTCACGAACGTTATGGGACAATAAGCCTCTCAGCTAATCCTTATTAGCGATAAGATGTGGCACCGGCTCGCCCGTTACGCAAGACTAGATGCTCAGCAGACGGTTCATTAATTGCTTATTGTCGAAGCTCTGGCCGACGATCACATCTAGTAAATCGTCCAGGTGATCTCACGACGTTCTTATTTCCGGCCGCTACAACCATGCAAGCTTCTCTTGTATGGCCACGGCTAATAAAATCTAATATATGTACAACGTAAATTAATCGGAAGCATCGATGATAGGCGTGCACGTTTATGCCGCCAGGATAAACACAGATAAACGCGAAGACCGTTAAGTTGATTTAGCACGTCGGTTCCGCCCCTCTTTGGTCTTGTAAACAATAATTACAATCGGATTTTATATCGAAAAAGTTTTATTAGTCATCAAGTAAGCGAAAAATGGAAGAAGTGAAAATAAGAAAGTGATTTCTAAGAAATTTTAAAAAAAGCAACGATATATTCTGCTGTCAAAAATTTCAGCCAATCCTGGGCGGTTCTAGAATTCCATTCATAAATATAAAGAATGATAATGATTTACGTCCAGTTCTTGAATTGCGCACGAGCTTCTTTCTAAGAAGCTCCCTATAATTTAAACCCGACTCGCTACTCAAACCACTCCAGACAAATTATGATTATACCTAATTCACTTTCTAGTTAGCGTAACAAATAGAACAGGATTTTTAAAAGAATATTAGGTTTCGTAAGCTAAGTGTTGCTTACGACTACCTATATGATGTTCATTTACGTTTTAGCTATCAACTCAATGCATCATGGTCGGCAGTGCTAATAAATCTCAGTGCAACATCGCACGCACGTATCAAGCACAATATGGTTGACGTTAATTGACGAAATGCGAAGTGGTAGTGTTTGCGACGGCTGATTTATACGCGCGCAAATCGCTACTCAATTTGCATTGGATCTATGTAAAGCGCCCACTCGAGCACTCGTTACCGCGATCGTCGCCGACTTCGACATAGTAGTTGCAGACCAATCGTCACGACAAAACGAGGAATGTGTTATCTCTTATTTTTTAATGCGCACACTTCACCAAGCTTGCCGCTGAGCTAAAGATTTATCAAATGCAAACATTTACATATTCCTAGTTTGAGAAATCAACACTCCGTTCTTAGATGTTTTATCGGGGTTTCCACGTACCTGACCTACTTCGCGACCAATCTCAACATGCAGTAATAAATGACTCAGATATAGCCTAAACGTATAGATTTTACAACATTTGTCATGACCACATTGGTTAAATGCAAACACAATTCTGCAAGTTGTAATTTAATGCTGTGATAGGAACCACTGTTCGGTGGCCGTTAACATGTTTCTGCAAAGCCTAGTACGGATGTAGGAAAATACGGCTTTAGATAAAATCGTGTACATTGTGTACGCATGCACATTTACAGTTAGTAACTCAAAACGCAAATAAAATTAACGAAAGACAGCAGTAAACGACCGCACAAACACATATCCATTGCGGTGTAAAATAGCGGCGCGCGCAGCAAATGACATTCCACATTCATACCACGCCAAATAAGTGCGGAACGTGGAGCGGATTTGGGTCACACACTGATTCTCGGTAATAGAAGTGTGGACTGCAAAGCTGTGGAGTTTCACCGCAAGTAATCTGACAGTCGTATAAGAGCTCCTTGCTAATTTACGGACCGTGCGTTTTGGCCTGCGGTCACGCGCTTGTAGACCGCAGCCGAATTCCGCTACTAGGACGTGCCGAGCCAGCGAAGACGAAACCCATCGAATAACATCGAGCCAATATTTTGTCAGCTATGTATTATACCATATTAATTTTTAAACTGACATGGGCACTAATATTATTCATAACATGCGAAATGGGATATTCACCATGTTTACTATTAATTTTGAGTTTCCTATATTTCGCCGCATTTGCAAACACCATGATCCCGGATTAACTGAAGTTATTGCGTGTGGATGTTTATAATCAGACAAAACGGTCTGCCCTCTTCCTGATTCGGTGAATAGCAAACATAGCTGACAAAATATTGGTTTAGATGTTATCAGTCTACCTGGAAACAACCTTATTTTTGTTTTCATCTTTGAGATTTCTTTAAGATGCTTTTAATATCTTAAGATTACGCTAATTAGTTCAAACTACATATGTATTTTTACGTTTTATCATCGTTTTCACACAGCTTGTACACAATGCAAACGATCTGTTGCGCATTCCGAGTTCTAATGAATGTGAGAATTGACGCTAATAGGGATATGACGGTATTATGGATAATTTGATGCAAATTAAAACAATAGTAAACGATTCTAGATTTTTTTCGTTCAGTGCTGATTGTGAATGTAAATGGCAAGTAAAAAGTAAGTTTAATGGTCATTGAATTATGTTTTACGACTCGATGATATATTTACTGTATTCTATTAGTTTTCTAGTCGTGTCATTACTACGCATTTGTGTCTACTACAGATCCCACAACCCTTTCATTGCAAGCACCATTAATTTCGCCGGCATGTAATTTTTCTGTTATTAGCAACACATTGTAATTACAAATTTGTGTAGTAAAAATATCTCAATTATAATTAGATCACATTTTTTAATGGCACGTTCCGCTTCGTGGTTGTACAAATTAATAACGTCTGCATGTTCTATGAAGATTCGTGTATGACATAATGAACTAGACGTTGATGAGTAATTAACTACTGCATTCATATTTTGCGCCGATCAATCTATAATTAGAAACACGTGTGGTTTTAAAGGTCATAATAATTTGTTAAATAACTATTTAGTTACGCGGAATTGACGCAAATTCCAAAGTAGTTAAATGATGCTGTAAATAAAAATGCGATGGCGCTATCGGGGTTTCCTACAACAAAACGTAAACGTAACGAGAGCGTCGAGCCTGAATAACGCTGAGAAGAAGAAACAAAACATTAGCTGCGAGTAGTCAATCAAGAATCACGCGAATGTCGCTTAGCATTGCATCTAGTTTCACTTACGGTGCACGCAGTTTTTCGTCGGGAACGCGATCGCGACCGCGATCAATAGCTCACATTGTGCTCGTCGACGCCTGCGCTTGCGCTTGCATAATGTGTCAGTCGTGGGAGCGACTACGGCGGCGCGCCGTTATGCGACGCACGCCACTGGTACCGTTCCATTAGTGATTTTATTAGACGATTCGCGTGTATCGCCCGTAATCAATTTGAGCACATTGCAGGCGTTGTAAGTCGCCCTACTTGCAACGTATTATAGAGCATAAAACGCTTTACAGCCACGTTCTCCATTTAAGCTCACACGGTGTTTCATTCCGGGCTAATGTAAAGCTTGCTGTGTATAATTTTGTTTTGTCCGCTTTATCTGGGACGCAACAGTATATCACGAATTTTGCAGATAAATCGATGCATTGCTATGAGAAATGATTGTATCTATGTTTCGATTTCAGGTTCTTGCGCTGATGTATTAATGTCCCTAATGTCAGGTATTATCCTTGCCGATTTCATCTGAGACGGCCTTATTGGTTACAACTGAAAAGCTGTTACTTGGCTCAGATTTTGATTTTGATTTGGAGTCAGTTGGATCAATTCTCGTAATTCGCTGTCGTCGTGATCTACGCGAAATTTTCGCAGAAACTACCGATTTGGAATAAGTGTAGTCACTATGGTTTATTTTAGAATTCAAATATTATTTTTTGGTTTTTGCCTAGGATGTCTTCTCGTTAAAATTGACCGCGAACGTGCAACGGTACTGACAACTTTTCAGTGTGATTTATTTGGTTACTTTTCATCTATTCAGCGACTGAAAGCAATGCCCTCATTTTTTCTCACAACTAAAGTAGACTAAAGCCATAATGTTTCGTCTTATATTACAAACACGGAAACTGGTTTGCGGATTTCAGATAATTTATGAGAGTATCAATATTTGGGTACGGCGCGGTATCTGTGTCGACGATGAGTCAGCGGTGACCGCTCACACCCACGCCTATTGTTAGTCGCAGGCGCAGGTTCCCTCATTTACATACCCATCTCACCATAAACAAACATAAGCGACATTATTTTTTCTCTCCAGTCAGCTTTACGATGTTGCCAAAATATTAGTTTCACTTCACAGTTATGCATTTCATTAAGGTATTTGTTTTTAAAATAAAAACCTACTCGCTTTTATTTATAAACGTGAAATTTTAGTTCTTGAATGTGACATCATTGAAAACAGTTATTTTTACATTTTGTTACTTTATGTTCTACATCTTGCTACTTCACTAATTATAATTTCGATTTGATTTAACAAAAAACCTCCATAGCTGAAATCGAAAAAAATATTGAAGTCCATAAACAGCGTCAATAATAGTAGATAAAAATAAATTAAGTTACGGGACACCTGTTAAAGGGGCCGTCAAAAGTGCACGCACCCGCACAGCGGCCGCGGGTCGTTCACCTCGACACGACGTAATTAAAATCCTTCATGGAAAGCACGCCTGATGGAATCCATCCTGACCCCGCGCACGACCGACTAGTACCGCCCTTTAAACGTTACTTTATAAATAGGAGCAACCCAGCTTCGTGTCCCTTACACCGCTCTGCGATACAGGAGCTTCTAAAAAAATAACCTTAATTATTCCGCGCTTTCAAAGTCTTAACTTTCATTTTATTGAATTCTCGTGTATATGTATTTAAAAATCTGACAGCTTTAGAACGATCGCGGATTGTGTATGAATAGTAATTACACAGATAAAAAATGTGAAGTTAAAAGGTTTTTACAATTTTAATTCACTTTGAGAGAGGTAACTACAGTTCTCAGACTTAAAACGATTTTTGTTAGTCATGGTGGTCTATATAATTGATTTATCAGTTTATTACCAATCAATTTTACCTAAAGATACTTTTCGGAATTGAACACCAAATTAATAGCTGCGGTAGGTCTGAAGATTCAATTACGAATATGTTCAATATAACACTACAATTTTACCACTTCAATTATTCTGAGAGAATTAATTGACGTAAAAAAACCTATTCAATTCCAAGAATCTATTTCTTCAATTCATTTCAATTATTTATTGCATCTCACATGTGTTTAACAGGTCTTAAATAACAATAATAATACAGTTCACATAGACTCTTCTTATTTATGGCCCTTCAATAAGTTCACGAAAATCAAATTGTTTTATACAAATTGAATTGCATTTATTTAATTACATTTTATTAATTCAATCAAGATTCCCATTTCGAAATATAAATTCACAATCTCTGACATTGTCCATAGCGTGTTCTCTGCCCATTCTTTAAGTCTGTTTCCCCAGTTATCGAAAAGATCGCGCTGTCCTCTCATATCTCCGCTAAGTCCCTCCATAAACTTTAGTATGATATCAAAATAATCAGGAAATCAGCACGCGGTATCGCCTTGTGCCCAATAATCGATGTTGATGGCGTGTCGCCGGGTATGCGCGCGCGCAGTCACGAACTACTCGGTGGATCGCTGTTCTCACGTGACCCTCTTAATTATCTCAGGACTCTCAATCGGGTCAACTAGATATGTTGATTTGAGCATCGAGTTTTGGTATTCAGTTCGGTGTTTTGGTGAAATTTCTTTACTACTACCATTTTTATTTTCGTCCTATGAAAAACCAAGAGCAATAGAAGAGAACCTCGAAATTTATTAAAATTAGTGCAAAAGTGGTATATCAAAATCAGAAGCCCGTAAAGATTAATTTAAAAATGCAACTCAAATCTAATTGGACTCTATATAACTTTTTTACATAATCAGTGCATGTTTTTTTTTTATTCAAATAAAGATATGAACAGTTTCACCGCGGTTTTCGTTGAAAGGTTTCATCTTAATTAAATTAAATTCGTTGGTTTTGTGCAACATCTTTATGGTAATTAAATATAAAAAACTGCGTGTTTAATATATTTTCTGAATTTTCAAAAAAAAAAAACATGCCACAGATTCACTATTTTAACTAACTGTCTTTATTTATTTCCTTAAATATCCTTTAGTAAACATAAGTATAAAAAAAAATACAAGGAAATCATACTGGAATTCTCGTAAGCCGAACTTTTTACATATTTTGTCAAAGCTTTACTCTATTTTACGAGAAAGTAAATCTTTCGTAATTTATTGTTCTACTAATTTATGCGGACGCCCATAAACTATGTAGGAACATGGAACTTTATGGGTTTGCTGGGACATATTACAAATTAATGCCCGTTTGAGCCGTAAGCTCAAAGAAGTCCGCCAAACTTTAGTATCGCGGGCAGCTGTACGTTAGGTCGTAAGTTGTAGGTTCGTGATCTAATTCCACACAGTTGGTACCGGGGTACCAACATGACCTGAACCCCGGTCGTGCTCTCCGGATCGTTTGTTATACTTTTGCGGTTCGCCAACGCTACCAGTTGTTCCGTGTACAATTGCGGACCTAGATACCGTAGGTAGCTAGGACCTTAATAATGTACAATTTCGTGGGAAAAATGTTACTTTATTTTAGCTGCTTTTATGTGGGACATTTTGCAAAGATTTGTATATGTTAGCATAAAAATAACGTCGTATAAAACGTTGAAGATTACTACAATTATGTGGCGCGTATGGCCAATTATCCACTTCCAATCAGCTGGTTTTCATAATTAAGTCGTTATTTATTATTCATTATTTATGTCTTCGTGTTCAGCTAACAATATCGTTTGTTAGCTTGTACCAATTATACAGTCACCATTAAATACATTACGCACATAACATTAACTCAATGTAAGTGCCCTCTGTTCGCTAAATTGAAAGCCTATTACACCGCCTTCGATATACTCCTTAAATATATATGAAAACACATGCGTTATTTAGTGCAGTTAATAGGCGCAAATAATATACGTATAGACGAATAAATAATTGTCAAGAATAAGCTATTTTAGTATGAATTGTTTTTGCAATAACGTTTAAATAAATATTTTTGTTACGTACACAATTGTAATTTCTACGTACTTATATCAACGAAAACTTTGAAGAAAACGATGGTATTTAATTAATTAAGCTAAGGCTGTACTTAAGAAACTTATCATGTTATTAAAATATTATAAAAAATATGCCAGCACCTCTTCCGCATCTCGCGTTGATGTCTTTTACTGGCGCTGACCGCAAAGCTTTGATCGTTTTCCGATCCATTTTGCTGAACGTCCTTCGGTCTTATTTAGCGAAGTATTTTTCTGGTTTCCAACATAAATGCCTTTTAATTATGACATTTTAAGGTATTTCTTAACTACCTTCAATTCTGGAAAAAAAACCTTTTAGCGCCATTTTGTTCGTAAATCTCATTTGTTTTTACTCGGCATTCTTTATTTGTGCAATCATTAACCGCAATTTGCAAAAGTTTATGGCTAGAACTTAAAAACGATGAAATAAATGATAAATCTACTCGCAAAGGGAGCCAAACGAGGCGACTCTAAATATAGCACAGTGCCATTATTGCTATATGCGCATCGGAGCTTATCGCTCTATACACGATTGAAGACAAGCTCGCGTGCATGAGCGCAAAAACCTTCCGTACATACCCTAACGGTACGCAATACACACTACTCATTTTTCTACGTTATCATAGATTTTATTTTTCCTGATGTTTCCTGGAAGTGTTTTTAGTTTTACAACTTTTATTTTTACTTCCTGTATTTTCAAGTGAGCTTTCGTAATGTAGTTGTAAACAAAAATGGAGTAGATTGATTTGTAATGTTATTTACATTATACTTTTAGTTGTACTGTAATTAGATATTTATAAATAGATACACAATTATAAATATTTGCTACTGTCACACTTTTGTCAATTATTTGTGCAATTTTATTTTGTAAACTGAGTTCATAAAATATTTTTAATTACAAGTTGTTGCATTTGTGCGGTGGGTCCAGCGAACAACCACCATAAAATATTTAATAAACCAGTTTATTGAACAGGATCACCTGATTGCACTCAGTTGTCCAGGACTGCGAGCTTGGAAAATGTTTTCAACTACATTTTTTAAATATTTTAAGACCATTCTTTGACGAAGGACATTATTATTAATATAATTAAGGACGTACCTTATAAGGGCCACGGGAATGATATTTGAAGGGTAAGCGTCACGTGAAGTTATAGTTCAAACAAAATTCAACACGCAGTTCATGAACTTTTCACTGTTCGTATATCACAGGCGGTCGCACAGTCCTCGGGGTGAGCGCGCACGTTAGTCGCGAGTAGTGTCGCGGCCACTCTCGACGAGACACTGAACTTGCCAGAGTGCGCCCCAACGGTTATAACATAACACGTCTGACGTAACCTTAACCTTGCAAGAAGAAGAGGAACGAGCCGCCGAAGGACGGAGAGAGAGAGCGATAGTTTCGAGAGAAAGGGAGAGATGGCGGTCGGCGGACGCGCGGACGTCGCGGACCGAGTCTCGCGCCGCCGGCCGCCCGCCGTCAGACCCCATCCTGCTTCCCATACTCTGCGCTGATAATATTTATCTTTCACACTACTGTTTGATTATACGCATTTTAACAAATTGGGAAATTGATGACATTACACTAAGCTATCTTAAAAGCCTTATACTTAAAGTGTGATGAAAGCATTGAGGGCGATGGGCCCAAAAGTAAACATACACACCTCCAAACTTTGATTCAAAACGTGAGGTTTTGCTCGTGAATCATAATTACTTAAAATGATGGGAACTAACTGTGATGAAGCCATCCTATCATTCCATAATTGCCGCTTATTATCAAGGTCCACTTTGCAATTTACATAAACAAAACAAGTCGTGCGTCCATTAGCAACCGCACGGTTTGCGGATCACCCATGATACTAACAGTTTCTGCTTATAATTGGAGCAACTGGACTTCATTCCTAGCAAGTTTTAGGAAAACCGCATTCAAGCTTACGAATTTGATTGCTTTTAACCTCGTTATGGAAGGAGAAATCTTGAGAGACGAAGTAAAAGTAACAGTACCCTAACCCTAGCAGGCAACCTAGGAAATAAAATCGATGATCAAACATAACTTTCCAGCGATAACAATAAAACAGTCCGTTAATATGCAACCAAGACAGTATACCACGAATCTATTATTCATACTTGTCGATAACCAGCCAAGGATCACTCGGTCACATCTATCTATAGGCTAAGGTCCCCGAATCGTAACGGTAATCTGAATCACATTTATATACTTAGTTAAGTACATATTTGTATACCACTTGTGTCTCCGGAGTTGTCAACGAAAGACAGGATTATTGCAGCATTTAATAATAGTTATGACCCAAGGTTAGAATACTAGTTTTGCATTTCCACGAATGAGTCTCATGTGAAAAGTTATAAAGACAAAGCGTAGCGTGTCTAATTATAAGGGACGTGCGAGTAAGTACACGCAGTGGCCTGAGGCCGGATGATGGCTAGGATTAAGAAGAAAATAAGCGCAGTAAGACATTTTAAAAGTCGCGCATGTAATTTCTCAGTGCGGTAGGCTAATGACGATTATAACGAAAAATAGCCATAATCACGTTGAAACATTTCATTTATGATTCTTGTCCTACAATGGATTAAATTTACGTCTTGGACACAAGTTGTATTATCTGGCTTGGAAGTCTTTATAGACTGTCTTTATACAGGTGGCCGAAGCAAGGAAAATCTGGTGTTGTTGTTCCGGTGTCCCAGTGTCTCTTTCGAACCAACCCACAGTCCCGGCAAGCAGAAGCACTGAAGGGCCCTTTGATATGCTGACATCTCTTTGAGGCGCGCTTGGAACACGAACGGGGCTTCACTAGATGTACAAAGAGCTACCCTTTGTTCACAGTCCACAAGCCCGCGCTTACGGTGGCCGGGAGTCATCTCTTGGCTCCCGACGCCCGGAGGGTCTTCTGAGGCGGCTGAGACGGTTCTCTTTCTCAAACGTCCCGCCACCTTCATACGACTCTGCCCTGGAGTGTAATTGTGTGTTGATCCACAAACAATGGGATACTTAGGATGGCGACCTGCCTGTCCTGTTGGTTTTCGCGCTGTCAGAGCTAATGGTAGAAACCACTGAGAGCACCAAACTCGCCGTCAATTTTTATCCTCATTCAACTTAGATTGCCATCTACACGCTAATAAGAGCATAGATTGAAAAAGCTGGAAGTAGGAAGTCCGACAATGATATTAAATTTCGACCTAAACATTTAAGAATTCCAATTACTTTCACTGGCCTGAAAATCAAATTAAGAACCACCCAACTAGTTCAGTAACCACAAAAGCAATGAAAACTTCGAACAAAACACGCGTAAATAGTGGCACTGAACCCATTTCTTTTAGACCGCACATGATCCCATTTCCGTCAGTTGATTATACGAGTGCTATAGACAACATAGTTGGTTAAAGGAAAGTCGATACTCTTCTATCCTAATGGATTAACCATTAGGATTGTAGAGTATCAACTTTCATTTAATCCTAAAGGTACGGACATACGGTTGACTGAAAAGATTTTCTGACTTCGTGTTCAATCATTCAATTGTAATTAATTGATTCTTCCATGTCGCAGAAGCATACAATTTTATTAATTACAATGTACCGCAAAAGTTAACTAATTATAAGCTTTTTAAAATACAATAGATTATAATGAAGAACTTTTTACAATCCTCACTATAGTATATTATCCTTACTATAATAATATAGCGAAAGTGAGTTTGTTTGTTTGTTTGTTACCTCTTCACGCTTTAATGGCTTAACCGATTTTGATGAATTTTGGTGCAGAGATAGTTGGGAACCATGTTTTTTTTAAAAGACTGGGATATGGGGGAGAAAGAGGGAAGAAACGGGAAAGCTTAGCGTTGCGACGCGAGCGAAGCTGCGGTCAAAAGCTAGTTAATTATAATAGTTACAGTAAACTGATTGCATTTATAATTATTATTAAAGAAAAGAGAACATCACATAGTTCTTGTAAATCTCATGGGAATTGTATAACCGCACGCCATGTAAGTCTCGATCCAGATAATCTTAATTTTGATGAGAAAATAATCATAAAAAATAGTTGCTTAATAAAAGCTTTTTTCTTAGTGTTTTTATTCTGACACTACATAACTCATAATTTAGTACTTGCACGCTATAATCTACAGGCAGGTAAACAAACTACGTAGCAAGTGATATTGTCATATTCCTCAGAACTTTACTTCCATAATTTTATGACTTACAATGATGCTTGTTGAATATATAATATAAAGAGTTCAATTGTTACTCAAATTGCTCAATCTTTTACTCTCGTCTTCACATTCGTGAATGAAAATGTAAAAGCATTTCGCTTTCAAATGGAACAATTGCGACGTTTTGCCTAATGACATGTGCCAAAGAAAAGATTATGTCGACGACCTCTGCTTTCTAAGATGTCTGAACTTGAAAATTGTTTATTTATTTTTTTATTTACTTCTCTCTTAGCTTTTCAGCTTTATTGATTTCTTTTTCCAAATATAACTTTCACATGACTTGCTTTAGAGAGATTCAATCCATTAAGTTTAAAATAACTCGTTATGTTTGTTTACAGAAAACAACTACGAATTCTGCATATATGGGAATGTGTTTTATTCTTTTATTTATTAATATAGAAGAGAAATGTGATTGACTGACAGAACAACGCCCAGCTCAACTCAAATAATGATCCTAGAAACACGTTTGAAATAAATGTTCGTTTTATGACGGACCTGTCTAAGACAACTGCAGCTTAAGCGCAAATCTTAGAACTTGCGAAGGTGGTGCAAACATAGACGGTGTGAATCAAAATAAAAATAAAATTTCATTCATCTTTTTCTATACATTGTATAATTTATTATTATCAGAATTGAAGACTTGATTTCTGTGAACAACGCTTTAAGCTGGGTTATAGGTGAAAAGAGGAATATCCACACTCAACGCAATTGAGGTCGCGAAGTTATCCTAAGATAGCCACGAAAATTGTTATCATTAATTTACTAAAACGGTTTTCAAATATGGTCATGGGACAAAAGTATGTCGGCATGGTAGTTATGGTAGCAAGTTCACGCCCACATACGTGATTATACCTATAAATCAGAGCAAGCCTACTTTTGTCAAAATCTCGCTTTGAAACGCTATATTTAGATAAATGCCGCAGATAACATAGAGATGAGTAATCTAGATACTTACAAAACGATTTAGTGTTGCATATTGTGATAAAATCAAGTTCATGTTACTAACCATTTGTTATTTGACGTCAACTACAACTTGTAGGTATTTAGCATGCTGGGGGCGCCGAGGTCATTGAGGTCTATCAATTGATGTATATCCTCATGATCATTCTTTTTACCGTAATAGTGGGCACATAATTTTCATTAGTGCGGTCGATCCATCATGGTTTCACATCAATTCATCAAGTTTCCTCTTTGTCAATTATTACATCATAAAAGAATGTTCCCAAGATTATCTGTAGTTGTTATGCTTCACATCATATTTCCCGTCTGGGTACCTATTAAGCTCCCGGCATATGAGACTACTCAGTCATTTATTGGCCGATGATACGTATCTTATTGTTTATTACGTTATGCAATTTTACATGTTAGATGAGATAACTTCAAATAATTAAGAACAGCTATGAATATATTGTGCTATAAATCTTTCGTTTTATTATTCCGGAAGTCGATGCGCCATATATTTTAATGTGCAGTTCATAAAAACTGGAGCCAAGCCCAGCTGAAATAAATATGCAAGTTACAACTTCCAATATAAGAAAGAAAAAGCATTTTGATTACGTTTTGTACGACTGATTTTTCACAAGTGCGGTTTTTTTAAATTGCATGAACCTAACAGATAACCAAGGCTGTATGTTAATAATGAATAGTTCCTATAGGAAAAACTTGTACAATTCTTTTATGTTTCAATACAGACAAAATAAAACACATTCAATTATAACAAAATACATGTGCCTTCATTCATAGTAAATGTCAATTTCGTTGACATATCAAATTAACATATACTATGAATTGGGGTTGCGAGCATAACAAAAATCTACATTGTAAAATATTAAGTGTGTTTTTTTTTATAAATTTTTAAATTTAATAATGTATTATTATAAGCACGTTAGTTAATTAGTGGATCGGTTTTATCGCGCGTTTCCTCGTAGTGGTTGGCAATCAGTTGTTTGTGCCAGCTGCTATATGAAGTTCACTATTTCATGTTAGACACGCCTGTAGAACCGATGCCGTGCTAATGTTTTACTCGCCGCTTTTATTCCCTTAATATTTCTCTCAGTAGCGTTGAGAGCGTTTAAACCTGAAGCTTTAATAAAGTGCTATATGCCTCTCCAGACGGAATTGATTAAGATAGGCTCTTTTAACGGTAGGTAGGTACGCTTCCTTTACATTACCTATATACTTCACCTACCTATATATGTCAGTGCAATTTATATAATTATGAACTTTCGTATTCCATGTCATTGGATTCTGGTTCGCACACTTATCAAAAAATGTATTTAAGTTAGATTATTAAGTATTTTTTTTAAAATATGAACTATCGTTTTAATGTCACATCAAAACTCTTTTATCAAAAAGCACTGATAAATAATTTTAGTATTTTAGTTAGATTTTTTGATGCAAGAGGCATGGTCGTACAAAATTTACCAACATTCACTGTTATATTTTACAATCACTTTCTTATTAGACGAATCGTTACAATTAATATATTTAATTGTATCCATGCGACGACCAACGAAAAGGCTTCATCTTCTCGTCTAGTACTAAATTAGTCATCGGTAGTATAGTGGATGCGGGATTGTAAAAAAAAACACTTAATGTGAAGAAATTATTTGATTTGTTGACATTATAACAGTATATATTGTCATTTATTCAAATTAAATGTCTATTTTAATATATTATTTCCACTTATAAATATTTCTCATTCATTGACATTTCACGTTATTTTTTTGTTTAACAAAATATAGAGTTATTGTTTGATATTGCGGAAATGACACATTTTACAGTTATTCGCCAATTTTTATTAATATCTGACATACATCTAAAACGTGTCTTATAATGTGAAACATAAAATTCCAAAGACAATATTTATTTTGTCATCATTCTAACATAAGCAATTGTCAAATAAGTGGGTCTTGCAAGTTACAACTTAATCCCATAATCTTAACTCTTAAATCACAAATACTAAAATATTTTAATGAATGGCATAAAAACCGTTTGCTTTACTATTAGTTGGCAACATTGGCATCATGGAAGCTGTATGCAGCCAATAGGACACGTTTTAATGTGCATATAATATAGACTGCACTACACAGAGTTGGTTGAACCGGTTGGATTAACTGATTACAATGTAGACATTAATGCTTTGTAATCATAACTAACAACCTAGCAGTTTTGTGGAGTAAAATTAAGTGTCCCTATTGAGTTGAACGGTGTACCGGGCTGTTACGCGAATTGTTACACCCTTGCAAAATCTTAACGTTATTATGTACTAGCTCAACAATGTTGTAGCATATTTGTTCCCATTGTACGGTGGCTCCTTTGCATAACAGTCTCCGAGAATCATGAAAATGTGAAATTCCTTTGGAATTATGCTGTTAAAACGCGGTTCGATATTGTACCATATCAATTCTCAGTAAACATTGCCCTTCATCTAAAATTTTATGTTGTGCGTTGTTGTACATGAATTCTCTATTAATGGGACGAGCTTGATAGGTTTAATATCAGGTGTGCATCGTTAGCGCAAAACAAGGCTATTTGGAAATGCTTCGTCCAGCAAGTGTGTCTAAGTTATAGAATACAATAGAATGATTCAGTTTATGACAGGTTCTTAACCTGTTTCCTTGGAGCTTTATTGTGTGTCGTTAACTCTCAATTGAAGCTAGGTAAAAAGATATAGCCATAGAGCTTTTCATTCTTGTTGTTCATTTATTATATCCTGTTGTTGTTTATTCATTCTGAATTCTAAACACAATTTGTCATAGAACCCTTCAGGGCTTCATTTCTTGTTGGTTGTCTTATCTGCCGCATCTCCTTCTAAACCTGTATTGACAACATTTTCAAAATTCGCACCTCCAACGTTTTGAGCAGGAACATATTCCCATAACTCTACGACAATCTCACCGGTTCATCGGGTGTACACTGTACAGTCCTGCTTTACATTTTGTGTTTGTTTAAAACATTTACAATCGTTCCACGGCTTGACAGTTAGAAATCTTTGCACAGAAACTCGTATTATTTATGAAACTCACCTCAAGTCTCGTATCCTTCACAATTTTTTCTCGTCCTCATTTTCTTTTTAATTTATGCATACCTTTTCCTTGATGGCGTTCGTTTTCACACGCTCCGAGATTACGCCGAGTCTGATCTTAATCAACCGACGCAGATTTTTTATGATTGCTTTATGAACCAGGAAATATTCTAGGCTCTAAAGTATACGATGTAAAATGTAGAACGTATCTTTTTCTCTCAACAGTAATCATATACGTCTGTTGAACAAAATGGAATACATTTCTTTGAAAGCTAATTAATAATAAGTATACCTTTGAAATATTACTGCTTTTAGAGGTCCATATTAAATAGTTTTTGTGTGTGCGAGGTGTTTGAATAGATACGCAACGTTGTATTAATTCATGAACACATCAATCTTTTACTGTCCGGCCTGGACATAATTGCTTGTTTATTCAAGATGAATTGATATTTGATAATGAATTAGGTAGGTACATTTCTTTAATCGATTTACTGTTGAAACGGTACGCGTAGAATGGTAAAACAAACTATGGAATGAGCTTAAAAGCTTTATGAATCATCTAACCTTTCTAACTCCCATTATAGTGTAATATATATCCATTATAAGATTATTAAATCAAACTTGAGCAGTTTTCCTAAACCCACAAACATGATTCACAAAGAGTAGCCGCATTTATTGCTCTCATATTACTCGATATTGCAATGGCATTATTGGCTATTAAAACCGTTTTACGATAACTGAGTTAATACAGAAAATGTTACCGTGTCTCTATTTAAATTACGAATAGGTATACGTGAACTCTGATCCTGATTGTTCCATTGGTCTTTAATACTTATGTGATAGGTACTTTATTAAAATATCATTATTATAATATGTTATAAAGTATGTTATTTTAGAGAGTGCGTTAAGCAAAATAAATAGTTTGAGTAAATATTCGAGGATAGGTCAGCAAAAACGAAAAAATAAATAGAATGACCGTTAGAGATCTGACACCTGTGATTTGCAGTTTATACAAAAAAAGTCGTGGAATAATTTGTAGTGAACTTTCGTTTTCAACCTAGAAAAGTTGTCCGTAAATATTCTTAACAATCTACAATTTGCTTACATAGAAAATTTCCGTACATTAAGTTATCTGCTTGATGTTTTATTACATAAATAATGAATGTGGGACTTACATCTATTTCAGTACAAAACTAATCTTAGTTTTCCAACAGATTATAGAAATTACTGACATAAAAGCTCTGAAACTCTCGCATTACATTTAATACCTCACATAATTACTTCAGTTGTCTTTCATAATAGCTTTTGCCTCGGCGCCCGTCCTCCTTAATTGTAATTATTATTGTTCAGCTCAATTTTCCCATGAATTTTCTTGAAAAGTTTTTTATATATATTTTTTATTGACGTTAATGAATAAGAATAGTTTTACGAGCAATAAAGTACTGCAGCTGGTTGGCTGGTAACTTCGACGCAATATACACGAAACTCACCGAAGAAAGACGAAAAAAACACCTCGTCATCTGCTTATGCATGCATGTTGGTCGTCATCTGCTTTGTGTTTTTTTTTACTATGTTGGGGTCGGCATCCAGTCCAACCGGATGTAGCTAAATCCCAATATTCACATAGACCGACTACCTAATTGGTTTCCACAGCTTTATTAACACTGGGTAATACGATACCCTTTTGTCAGACTTTCGGGCTACCAACGACTGTCATAGATTTAAAAATGACAGCCGGGTCCAATAGCTAAACGTATACGGAGGGAACTCGAGGTGTAATGGGTGGTCACCCATTGAAAGCCTATCCTAGGCAAGCTTGGTTTAGCCAAAAGATCGACCAGAGTGCCTGTTATAAGTTAGCCACGAACTCCTCTTTCAAATATCACACAATAAAAATATACCCACTAAAATATACTTATTCTGGAAAAAAACACATAATATATTAACTCACACTGTTTTACCTTAGAAGTAGATAAAAACTTCCGAATGCTACTTACTACGAACCTAAAATAAAATCTCAGTTCACAAGTCCTCGAGAATCTCGAGTAAGAGAATCAAATAGTTTATATGCTTCGCGTCAGACTATTTGCAGAACATTTTCCGCCACTGGAAGCCTTGATTTAGCTATTTTGTACTGACTAAAAAGAAACTAACGTATAGTAAGAATCCTTGAAAATGTTACGTTTACTTTGTTAGGATCTCGGTCCCCCGAACAAGGGCAAGCAGCTAACGTTGAATAATGTCACCATTTAATTTGTTCAACCCATCAAATAATGATATCATTAATGGCAGCTTCTTTGTTGAAGTATTTACAGCTATGTGCTAATCAAACTATGATTGGTCATGTCCAATATGACTTACCTCAATTACCAGTAACTGTGTTTTTCACAGTCTTAGGACGCGTTTATTTAAGCCGTTTATTTATAGCTGTAGATTATTCCTAGATTTCCTACCTAATTACTGTAAATGCATGAATTCTTCAATTCCTTGTTGTTGAAGTTCATGTCATGGCAATAAGTTTTCGTTTTAGATATTGTTTATAATAACCGTCATTTCAGCTTGGATACTTTCCTGAAATGAGGGAGTCACTGAATCACTCATCACGAAATCTCAGAAACTACAACCGCTAGGAGGTTCAAATTGCATTAAGACTACGGATTCCTTTTAAGACGATTGACGATTCCTTTTAAGACTTAGGTGCTGACTAAAACGGTTTTTTTTTACCCTAAGCGAGTGAAACAGGGTTGCAAACTTTGTATGGGAAAACGCTATTCCTTGGCCGGATTGACTTGAAATTTTGCTCATGGCATTCTTTCACGAAATACACACGACGACATTAAGAAGCTGAGCAGCGTGTGAAACCGCTGCGCACAGCAAGTATCCTATATTGCCGCCATAATGTATGCATCTTCGCCGCTTCTAAGGGCTTCTTTGTATCGACTATGTTACCTGGTTTTACGACCTAAAACATCTTATGCTTACATCATGTACCTAGCCACAAACAGCCCATACCATTAGCTATCATCAGATGTGCTGTCTCTTGAGTAATGCTAAAAGCTCTACCGATTTAGATGAACGCTTGCTTCCAATACAAGTCAGTGGCTTTGTGGATACCATAAAATTACTATTAAATTGGAAAACGATATTTCATTATCAACCAGTAATTGACTACTGAACAAGCCTCATGATTTGTTTTTAATACTTGTAAAGCTTTCTTTAATGAGATACTTAATATTTTCATATACCGTAACCTCAATAACAATAACTCCTAACATACGCCATTGTTAGCTCACATAGAAACGATTACTTCTATAAATCCACGTTGCTTACGACTGATTAGTACACCGTAACTAGGATCTTATTTCCTTAGGCTAAACAAACAATTTCATGGTAGCAATTTGCTCATGTATTTATGAATGACAGCAAATTGGCGCGTAAACTATAAAGACATGAATTCGTTTTTCAAAGTGCCGCCGTGTCCTGTCGTGCTCCGGGGCTGTAAATCCTCCGCCAGTCAGTAGTCACCCATTACACTGATAATTAGCCAGCTGGTGCAGGCCCCGGGACAAACTAAACTTATGGCCACGAGACTTTGTTTGTTTAAAGATAATGCCTGACCAGTAAGTGCAGAAGCTGACTTTATTACGCATATTAAATAATCATGCAACATATTATTTTACTGCACTTTTAAACAGTTACGTGCTATAAAAAATCATGTTATGTCAGGTAGTTGGTACCTACTCAAGTCGTTTAGAGATGGCGCCTTTTAATAATTTAATAAACATTACTATTATTTTGAAATATCTGGTTTAATTTATGTATTTCATATGCTGACTGTTTTCAAATATGACTCCGGTTTTCTTGTTTGTGGCTTTATTTCCCTCCGATGTAGGTAAGTTAGTGGTGGAAGCAATCTTTTCATGTCATAAATTCTGCCTGCGTTATTTGTGCCACCTCATAAACCGAAGTAAATTGACATAATACAACTATTTATTTCAAAAGAGTATACTACCGTGAAAATCGCGGTGTGAGAGCTAGGACACAATTTAAATGCACATATTATTATAGCGCCCATTCTTATTTTATGACTATTGTCAACTTGCCAACTATATTTGTCGATAGATATCGACATACTAGTTCATATTATGTAAATGTATTTTTGTTCGTACAATACGCGTTTTGAAGTCAATTTTCACGGTATCTCTGTAGCACCCATGGCATGCAGACATTGAACCGACAAGGCTTAGCCTTAGCACACAAATCACACTAATATTATAAAGGCAAAAGTTTGCATGTGCGTGTGTGAGTTGGGTTGTTACTTCCTCACGGTTAAACGTGTGGACCGATAAGAATGATTTTTTTGTATGTAAATATCTTATAGTCCGGATTAACACATAGGACACAATACCCCGGTCTACGCGGAGGAATCTGAAGAACACAGCTAGTCAGAAATACATGTTCGGCATACTTCAATATTTTTCATTTTGATCCACATTCAAAAAAAAACGCCACACCGTTAGTTTCAACAACATCATCATCAATGTTTGGACAGTCGTAGGAAGTTATTGCCGTAAACACGGTATTTGCGGTAATTTTATTACGCTACGCGACATAAATATTTACTATCTCAAAAGCTGACTCAGAGAATCCTGTTGAAAGTCTTCTCACTTGATACGACTGTGGAAATACATATCAGTTTCACTTTTCCCTCATCTATAAATGGTGATATTCGTATCACGATTGGGGTCGCGCGTGCTAACTGTCTCGGCATGTGTGCAAAACTGATTTTCCCCGCTGGCTACTGAAAAATAATGCTCTCTTTATCTATGCTATACTCTGTGAAAATACCCCCTGAAGGTCAAAACAGTTGTATTTCCTTCTGTTGTGCAATCAAAAGTAAATCAGGAGCATAAATTCATCTCGTAGCGCCACTTGTTGAAATAATAATATCATGGAAAATATACAGCAGGCTCTGAAGATAAGTCGTTATAAAGATAATGAATGCTATCGCTCTACAGTTGTTCTATTCACCAGTTGGACGGTGGTTATTCAAACAGAAGGAACTGAATGTGTAATAAACGACAGGAAGACGGACTAAGCTTTACGAGCCTAGATGTATGTCCAATTCGCAGTTAAAGCATTTTAACGGCATATTGCTTTAGAATTGAAATTAAAGCAGCGGATATTAGTAGTGGCTGTTTAAGTATAGGAATTAATTAGTGTGTTGTAGAATAATTTCTCATTAATTTCAACACGGGCGAATAGAAACCCCGCGCGGCAATTCCATGCTTTGTAAGTAGAGGCATGAAGCTGAATTACCATTATGCAAACCATATATCACCCGGCCACTGTGTGCGGTGCTTTATGTTCGCGCCTGTACCTCCTGCAAATAGCCAATGAAAAATTACAAATAATTCCTTTCGCAATTTGTATCAATTAGTCTGGCAACAATTTTTTTCTTGGCTAATGAATACATTGTTGTGAGGAGAAAACAACAGGGTTGTTACTTCCTCACGGTTAAACGTGTGGACCGATAAGAATGATTTTTTTGTATGTAAATATCTTATAGTCCGGATTAACACATAGGACACAATACCCCGGTCTACGCGGAGGAATCTGAAGAACACAGCTAGTCAGAAATACATGTTCGGCATACTTCAATATTTTTCATTTTGATCCACATTCAAAAAAAAACGCCACACCGTTAGTTTCAACAACATCATCATCAATGTTTGGACAGTCGTAGGAAGTTATTGCCGTAAACACGGTATTTGCGGTAATTTTATTACGCTACGCGACATAAATATTTACTATCTCAAAAGCTGACTCAGAGAATCCTGTTGAAAGTCTTCTCACTTGATACGACTGTGGAAATACATATCAGTTTCACTTTTCCCTCATCTATAAATGGTGATATTCGTATCACGATTGGGGTCGCGCGTGCTAACTGTCTCGGCATGTGTGCAAAACTGATTTTCCCCGCTGGCTACTGAAAAATAATGCTCTCTTTATCTATGCTATACTCTGTGAAAATACCCCCTGAAGGTCAAAACAGTTGTATTTCCTTCTGTTGTGCAATCAAAAGTAAATCAGGAGCATAAATTCATCTCGTAGCGCCACTTGTTGAAATAATAATATCATGGAAAATATACAGCAGGCTCTGAAGATAAGTCGTTATAAAGATAATGAATGCTATCGCTCTACAGTTGTTCTATTCACCAGTTGGACGGTGGTTATTCAAACAGAAGGAACTGAATGTGTAATAAACGACAGGAAGACGGACTAAGCTTTACGAGCCTAGATGTATGTCCAATTCGCAGTTAAAGCATTTTAACGGCATATTGCTTTAGAATTGAAATTAAAGCAGCGGATATTAGTAGTGGCTGTTTAAGTATAGGAATTAATTAGTGTGTTGTAGAATAATTTCTCATTAATTTCAACACGGGCGAATAGAAACCCCGCGCGGCAATTCCATGCTTTGTAAGTAGAGGCATGAAGCTGAATTACCATTATGCAAACCATATATCACCCGGCCACTGTGTGCGGTGCTTTATGTTCGCGCCTGTACCTCCTGCAAATAGCCAATGAAAAATTACAAATAATTCCTTTCGCAATTTGTATCAATTAGTCTGGCAACAATTTTTTTCTTGGCTAATGAATACATTGTTGTGAGGAGAAAACACTTTTCATAGCGTAATTAAACTTAGTTTAATTAAAAGCAATGCACCAATTTCAAGCAGTATCTTCTTGTACGCTCTCTAATAAATCATCATCAATCAATCATGGCTACAAATCTTATTTTATTTTGTCACCTATTTATTTTATTAAATAGCGATAAAATACTTCTCAGTACTATTTATGCCAATGAATTATGAACTTTATTGAAAACTTTCAAAGCTGAATAGAAAATAAATGTGACAAATATAATATTATCGGTACATGACGCGCTTTATACCGTAGACTTCCGTCCCATACATTTCAACGTAATCCCTTATCGCCCTTCATAAATTTATCATTTTATAGCTAATAATGCGCATCTTATACGGTAGAAACTCATTAATATGTCTTAATATACCTTTTTTCCCCTCAGGTAAGTTAAGCGTTCCTGAAGCAGTTTTAAAGCCTCGATCGATTACGCCGCAATGCTTTCTCGTAAGTCTTCATTTTTTTTTTTATTAATTTTTGTTTTCGATTATTATTTAGTATTGAATTTGATTTGATTATAAGCTCACGTCGCGTGATCGTCTACCCTTCGTAAGATTAAAGTATCAAAGAACAAATGCTTACTTCTTTACATAGTACAAAACACACAGCCCTCCTTTGCTGAGCGCAGTCGGGTAAAAATGGAGTCGCTTTGGCTGCTAGCTCGCTTAGATGTTTTTAACTACTCAACGGATTTTAATGCAATTTTCAGCAATAGATAGTGGTTCAAGAGGAAGGTTAGTATGTATAATATTAATATCAACATTGTGCGTGCGAATCCGAGGCAGGTTGCTAGTAACTTATAAATATCAAACTTAAAATACCGTATTAAAACTGAGTCAGCACAAGTCTATGTTGCATTCTTCGAAATAACTCCAGTCCCTAGTTAAATAAGACTATTACGAAATAAGCATTGCCTTACATTAAGTCACAGCGTGCCTGACATCACGTGTACAAATTAATTACGCCATTTAAACGCTATAATAATAACGTCGGAACTCAAGTGCGCGGTTAATAGTTTGTCACGATTATAACGAGAAAGATACTATCCGGAGTGCGATATTAACGGGCGGTTGCGATTCTCACGCTGTGTGCATTACATTGGAGTATCATTTCCGACGGGTGTGCTTGGGCTTTTATCTGAGTAACGTGCACCGTTATACTTCGGACACTAACACACTGAGCTAGACAAATTCACTCCACTTTCCATTTTTCACAGGTCATTTTCTTGTACACGCAGACGATGCGAGTGCAGGTGGTTCGCGGAACAAGATGTAGAGCGCCAAGGCTGCCTTCCACATCACCTACTTTTTACTCGTTATACAGCTTGTTGATATAAAATAAACCTTCACACGTCGTGTAACATACCATTCTACGAAAGTCTCGACATACAATTGCTACTTACTTTACCGTTTGAAAACTGAAACTATCCGGACGTTGGGTTGTGGCGTCGTCGATAAAATAACTTTATGGGAATGCAAAATATAGATACGTACACTATACATAGGTTGTTAGTGGGTATTTATTGTCAATATCAACGTCAGTCAGTTTATCACATCCTTACGCATGCGCTTGCCTTTTTATCGCTTTACAAGCTGGCTCAAATCGCGTTTCTGCCTCTCTCGCCATACTTGGGGTTGAATCGCAGGGACGTCGCTTATGTGATAATGGTGCCAGTGTCCGAGTGTGGGCACTAATCCGGCTGCTCCTCGACATGGCATCGAAATAAAAGAAAGCTTGAAATGTCGCCCGACCCGCGCACTTTACGTTCACAAACAACTTTATGACTCATTCACGAAATCAATCGAATTGATATTCAGCAGTTAGCTCATTTTAAAGCGAGTTGTTTAATCCTGTGCTTGGAAATGATATTGATTTTGAGTGGCGTACATAATTACATTAAGTTTGAGAGCTTTGTATATTTTAAAAGCAAGATATATTTTAATCGGCCGGAATTCAAATGATAAAATATGTTTTAGCCTTTTATGGTATTAAAATATAAAATAACGGCAGCTATAACAGTGAACAGAACTTAAACCACAAAATGATATCGGTCATAACTTATTTTAGGTATGCGGAAGATCGAATGTAAATCGCAAATTACTGAATAAAAGAACAATTAGCAACAAAAGCTTCATACGAAATCGCACAAGGGATAAAATTTATGAATGTGTGATTTTTATAATAAGGGTTCCGTACCTCAAAAATAAAACGCTAAAATCGAACCCTTATAGGATCACTTTGTTGTCAGTCTGTCGGTCTGTTTATCTGTCAGTATTTCCTGACCATCGATAAATGTGATGAGCTCGCGTAGAGGTATACAGTTGAAATTAAAACCATTTAATCAAGTCTGTGGTCAAAAAACGATATAGGATAGTATCTAGTATTTTGACATAAGTTCTATGAGACGTATGTCGAAATACTACTGTCTGACGGCACGGTTGGCGCAGTGGTTGAGCGATTGAATGCTGCGCTGCGTGTCGCGGGTTCGATTCCCGCACGGAACAGATATTTGTATGGCCTACAGGTAGTTGTTTCGGGTCTGGCTGTTTGTGTATGTGAATTTAAATGTTTGTAAACGCACCCACGATACAGGAGAAATTCCTAGTGTAGGGCAACGTTAAAAAAAAAAGAAAGAAAAGAAAAACTATCCGTAAGCAAAACGAATCGTTTTTTTTTGTTTATTGGAACCGGGCGTAAGTCCACACAGTCAATGATAGGTATGGCCGCTTATGTCGGAAGTTTGTACGGAACCCTCGGCGCGCTAGTCGGACTCACACTTGGCCGTTTTTTTATCTTCATTAAGGTGTTATTAACACGCTTCATAAAACAAACCGTCGATATTTCATGTAAATTATATTTACAGATAATTATCCTATCGGAATAAAAAACTGTCAGCCGTTAAACCAATAATGGAACAAACCGAGTCACTATTTGTATTTTTAAATTAAACTGGGACAAACCGGTATATACGTATTTATTCACAAACTTAACCTGATAAACTTAATTGTTTGCGTTAATATACAAGTCATCTTAAATTAACGATCTCAATTTTATCGGCAGTTTTAATAAGCACATTAACGGTCGTATACAACTTTATTCTGGTTACTTTGTTGCCCTTATTATAGCAATTAGTTTACTAACAGCTTCTAGTATCTGGACCATTATTCCTCAATCTAGAGATAAAAGCTTATCCTACTAATATTATAAATACGAAAGTTTGTGTGGATGGATGGACGGATATTTGTTACTGTTTCACGCAAATCTATGGTACTGATTAAGATGAAATTTTGCACACAAATAGTTTAAAACCTGGATTAACGCATGGCTTTTTAACCCAGTCTACGTGGGTGAAACCGGGGCGCTGATAGTGGAAAATATAAAAATATTTAAATTAATGCTCATATACGTAGCCAATAATAATAAAAGTCGCCGTTGTTTTGAACCGTAAATTGCCTTTTTACTGTTATTTGCTAAATTTCTAATATCAAATTGCTATTAAGGAATTGGTGATAATCGTATTAAGTTTTCTCTCCATATTCTGTGTTCTATGCAAATCAACAAAATAAATGGATATAACGTGTGTATCAGTGGCTTATCATCTGACCTAAGTTGAAAGGCTCAATTAAGGAAGTGGGCTGTTGTAGTGCTTGTAAACTAGTCTTGCATCCTGAGTGTGCTAGTTTACAATTGTAGTCATTATTCTCTTGAAAATACGGTTCGACTTTGCTTCTTGTGATACCAAAGCCCATGCAGTTAGTGTTGTTACCATTAAGATTTGTGACTACCGCCTCTAAAAATTACATAGCAGTGTATAAACTTTTTATGAGTGTACACCACATGCAATTAATGAGTAAACTTCCCTTCTCTCTTCCATGACAAGCATATCATAGCTAAAACATTTTATTGCTGTAGACTAACGTCTAGCTCTGGTATCTAAAGTAATTTACTATTCAATTACGAAGTAACACCGTTATTAATATAAGTAACAAGTAAAGCAGCATCACTTCTGAACGGGTACCGTTCCGTTTGCGAGCTTACTCTAAAAGTATTTGTAATGATAGTCCACCAAAAGTGCGATAATCACAAATTACAATCGCGTAAAGTAGACTTCTATGTGCAATTGACATTAAGTAGTTCTACGAATAACTGCAGACATTAAAAATGTACAGCTAACTTCGTAGCTACTGTAGAAAAGGAAAAAGTAACGAAATGTAATACGATCCCGCGTAGTCAGTATCCATGTCATATTAAATTAGTAACTTGAATTTAAACCAACTACATCGTGGAGTGATATATTTAGGTGCTGAACACCGTTTCTAAGCCAATAAATAAACAATATGCAAATCACTTGCGTGATGGTTAGCATTAGGCGATCCTATTAGTGTCTCTATGTTAATCCATAACTGTAAATAAACCTACCTTGTTTTTAACTATGGTTGAAAGCCAAAATAATAAGGCCATAAGGAGCGGCTCAAATTATGCATCAAAAAGTAAAAAATGCCAAATAAACTAAAAGTGTGAGCTATCAAACAGATTTATCGATATCGAAATCTCTTTATTGGTCATCGATTTGTATTCAATGCCATTCGCACACGTTTTCACAAAATTATATTACATCTGTGCTGAAGAAAGTAAAGTGCAAATATTTTTGATGTACAAAATTTTGCGCAGGTGCCAATTACTCCATTTCGATAGTGTTCACAGTTCAATGGCAGGTAATAATAGAAATCAATCTAGTATAAGGAGAGCAGTGGGCAAAAAAACCGCTAACCGAACTTGGTGGTATAACGTCGACTCATTCATTACTGGGAAGCCGTGCGGTTTAGTTATTTAATGAAACGTTACTTCGCCTCTGACAGACCACATCAAGAACGGCATGCATCAACCGCATTATGTTTTGGAAATAGAACCTTGCCTTTAATTTACATTTGGAAGCAGTAAATATTTACTAGCAACGTGTAATGTGAAAGCAAATAACTATCTCGCTACCTTTCGTTTTATAAAAAAGTAATATATAAGAGAACTGAACGCATAGGCCTTGGTCAAGGTGACGAGTGACGGCCGCGTCTCGGGACTGTGGACGTCGAACAACGAACTGTGTCCCCCGTCCACTGCGTCCACGGCTGACGAATGTCAATGGCACGCCGGCACCGTTACTCGATCTCGCGTCCGCCGAATTAATTCGCCAATGGAAATCCGTACAACGATTGATTCCTACATTGAATCACTTAATGAGTGGCTTGTCGCTGGAGCACCCGACTCCGTTATCGGACATCGAATCCCCAACCCCTCTACATCCTACTCACATCGCATACCACTAAATCAAATAAACCTGTCATTATTCATTCCACAAAAAAAATGTTATTACTCTCATTGTCTAACTGTAGAGATCATCACGGTCAAAGACACCAAAACAACAGGCCGCATACAAAGCTGTGCGCCTCGCATTAATACAGAAGTGATGTACATAACAAGTCATTGATATTGAGAACTGGAGCTGAAAGCCGCCAGTAATGAGAACGCTCTCATTTCAATAATATACATCTTTTGAATTTTTATCCGTGGAAGCTCGTTAATCTACTGACTTGGTCTGAGACCTCATGCTGCTCCGCGTTAAATACCATTTGCATGGCTCGCTGGGGCGCAAAAAGCACAAAAAACATGTATTTTTTTTCCTAGTCAGCACTCATCTTTATAAATAAAAATATTAGATGGCTGTCGATCGTAGATCGGGCGCCACACTTTTACTTACATCGAACGCGATGCCTTGTCTTCGTTCTGATTTATATCTCTCACACTCACGCTGCTAGTCTTAGTCATTTTGTGCACTATAGACCTTTTTATTTAATTATAGCTCTTTTCATGGTATCAGCATTTTCTCCTAAGTGGTATTAAACTTATTTAAATTTAAGCGATTAATAGGTGTTTGCCGGAAGCATTTAGCGAGTCAATTTAATCTTGTAGCTTTTGATAGTGTGCATAAAATTGCGATCAATCACCTTCGTAAATTAGTTCATAAATCAATGATAATTAACTGATGCAGTTTCAAGGCGTTCTAGATTCTAATCGTCATTTCTACTCCTGGAGATTTGTCGTAGCGCCATCATACATATCAATTAAGCTGGCCTTTTGCTGCGATCATCGATCATCTGTCATCCACCTCCAACTGAGGTCAATATCTTACTGAAACTTGATTACATATGTACGTGCATATTGATTTTTTTATCAAACTGGTTCCGTGGATAATTCACACGTATGTGGATGTTATTGTATCGCTGGACTTGTTGCTGTTCTATTTTCGCTCGTAGTTTTTTATTTATGTAAATACGCGCTGCTGAATAATTCATAGATTCGGCTAAAGATAGCAGCAGGCTGTACTGGACTGCAATTACCGATTTCTTTAATGAAACTTTTACCAATAAATAGGTCGGTCTTAAACATACAGTTGAGTAATGTATGTTTAAGGACGACCGTGCGACTTCAACGTCTTAATTTAGAGATTAACATCAACACAGTATCTGCGACACGAAAACTATAATATTTTGAATAATCATACACACTTAAAATCATTACGTAGGAATTTTCTTCGCGATAAATATCTGAGTATTAAATTAATGCACATTGTTATTCTGCTCTTCTCCCTTATTAACAGTTAAGATGATGATAAAACGACTGGTATCGATGAAAGCTTGTCGTCGACTATAATGTGTGTCTGCGCAGGAGTCAATTATTACTAAACGACATGAATTTATAAATAATGGATGACAAAACAAGCAAACTTGTCACATGAGACGGCTCTGAGTCATCAAGCTATCACACAGTGACAGGAACATATAAACCTTAATCTATTTAATATATTCAATTGGAAACAGACAACCGCATAATAATTGAGTATATTTTATTAGTAAATATGAAAACCAGTCACCCGATAAACTCTACGTTTTAGACTGCAAATTCTAGGACATAGGAAACTTATTCTGATTTATTTCAACTGCAAGTCTATCATTTCGTTCGCTTTTGAAGTAAAAAGAACATTGTGGGCATAAAAGGCGTAAGAGTTAAAATTACGTCACGTAACACGTTTTTTCGGAGTTGGAAAAAATTAAACACACTTTGATTTGGGGCTTTCGGACGACTGCAACTGAAAAAAAAACAATTAGTAACTGTCGTGTACATTAATATACCTATTGAAGAGTCCGGGGACCGTATTCTAAACATCCTCGCAAAAAGCCCACTGAGTCAATAAAAAACCCTACTAGCCCACGGAAAGATACGTGCTTGTATAAAATTTCGTCGGTACACAATTTATTCTAACTTGTGATCTAGTTAATAGAAGCATTATTCATCTTTATGTTTTTAATTTGTTTTCCGTGTAAAAGTGTCCTCTGGACTGGAATCAAATTAAAATACGCAAAAAGTTGCCATAATTCAATAAGAATGGTTTATCAAGTTTTATTTTATTACAACTTGTCTTCTATGCCCAGTTTGAATTCGTTATTTATGAATAATCATAATATAAGTTGCATACAGATGACAAAAATGTTCTCAGTGATCCAATTATTCAAGTTTTGAATGTATGGAACACTTAGCCTGAGTAATTTACGACCGGACTTATAAATTGTATGTAGAATTAGATCTTCGGAACACAACTAAAATTTCACCATTGCGTATTGATTTCAAGAGATAAGATAAGCTAACAAGTCCACAAGAAGCCAAACAAGGTGGCTACGTTTAAGTTTGTAAACTGAAATGGTATGTTGGTACTTCAGTAGCGACCGACCAGCGCGCAAGTAAACTTGTCGCTTTATAATCGCACCAATTTATATCAGGCGCCAAGAGTTACCAGGACCTTAGAGTTATGGAACTTGTGGCCAAGACTTTATTTAGACAGCGATGACGCCCGTGCTGAGCTGACCGGCAAGTGCACTCTTGCGATAGCAGCCATTGCACCGTCCCAGACTTTTGTTTCATTATTAACGGAACATTTACAACATGCCGACTAAATACTGAATGGAAATGGACTTTTGACGCTTTTAGCCGTTTTTATTTTCATGTTGTTTAAACTGTTTTAATTTACGTTCGTGTCTTCGCAATCGATTCTTTCATTAAACACATGAGACAAGGATTGCATTCAACTTGGTGTGAATTCCATTGGATTCATTGTAAAGATTTCTGTTAATAACATTCTTGGGGGTTTACTGAGTGAAATGTGTTTTATTATAAAGCTCAAAAAATAAACTTTCCAAGCTCAAACCGGTTCTGTTTTCATTATATCATCATCCTGCAAAAAATTGAGATCATATCTAAATATTCTCAGTTTTAATAATCGTAGCGAATATTGGAACTTTAATTGAGATCAACCACATAACTTAATCGTACGATTATATCGTTTTTAGGATCTGAAATTAAATTGCATAAATGATGCTTATTGTTTTGGCGCTATTAGAGGTCGTAAAGTTATCAAATGAAACGCATAACTGGTTATGTTAACAGTCGTAATATTGTTATTTTTATACTCATAGGCACTAGTTATTGACATGCTTATTGACAAAGGTAGGAACGTCTCGCATTGCAATTAAACAGTCAGAATTAACCTCACAATAAAACACGCATTTCAAAACACATAAAAATCGTATGAAAGATTTTATTTTAGCCGGAAAACTGGCAAAATTGAATAGATGGTGCAATGTAAGCGGTAGGCTAACGACACGTAAGCGTCCTTGCGCGGCGTCCTTGCTCCGACCGTAAAACCCTCACAACGCCGCACTCTTTAGTCCACTTCTGCACTAATCTACCCGTCTCGCTCCACACCACCGAGCCACTGACGTCCACTAAGCCTCACGCGCGATCTGCCGAGTGATAAATCGCTCCCAACGACAGCCCTCGCAGTTTCACGGGACGAGTTTGCCCGAGCTCGTACCATTTTTATTAACAACTGAATGGAAGCGGCTCATGCGTATAAAGTTTAATCACTGAATCTTTTTTTAGCATGTATATTTTCATATCTCGCAAACGGTGCTGGATTCCAGGTTTTTTTTTTGTTTTACTTAGTTTTCTCGTATACAGTTAGACGCGCAAGGCCGACAAGATCGGTTAAACTACATTGTTACAGGACATATACAATAAATTTTAACGGTGTTCAATATTTAAATGTACCATAAAAGCGATTCTTTACAATTTGCTAGCTGATGAATATTTAGTAGGGCGGGCGTGTAGGGCGCTGGGGTACGATGCGCCGACCGCAACCGTGTAACCGCCTAATGAGGAAGACCCTTATGGGGTCCGACCGTGTTAGAAAATCCCTAATTGTACGTAACTATGTCGTTGATATTCAAAACGCGTACTTCTACGTCCAATTAAACAAGCTTCGCACCTGTACATACTTAGCCGCTTATTATTGCTTTAAGTACGTAAAGTTTGTGGTTTTCTTGTTAAGTCAATAATTGTATGTACTTTGTACCAGGATAGCTGCATTAAGATATATAGATATGCGTCCTATTAATGAGTACCATATACGGAGACATTTTTGTGTCGTCATGTAAACTTTTACCGTCTTTTACACTATATAAATATTTTTTAAATAACTTTTTTCACTTCGCACTAACGACTTCGTTGGAGAAACATCTATTCATGGACATTAGCATACCATTATCTTTTAAAGCCATGTAAAGCTGTACGCCAAAGAATGTGGAGTAATCCAGTATGATAAAATGTAAAATAAATCGTCTTTCGCACTTTTTAAAGTTATTTACATAAATAGGTTACAGGCTTTACATTGATTGAATCGTAAGTTGAAACTGTAGCTGCGTGCATAAATAAATTGGAAACTAAACTGACTCTTAAAGTGCAGTGTTGACTTCAAGTGAAATAGCATCTATTGTAAACTTGTATAATTTAAAGACAGCCGTAGTTATATTAATACGTCATAAACATATAGTTTGCTTCTATTGATATTTATATAGAACCTGCTTAATAGTTTTACATTATACAAAATTGAATTACGGTGTAGTAGATTGAGAAAAAAGAGGGTTAAGATAGGTTGTATATTTTTATATGAATATTTACAGATGTCCTCAGGGTTTGTAGGTTAGTTGGTGAGTGTATGGGCCGCAGTCCACTGGGCAGGCCTGGCCGGCGGCCAGCGACGAGCCTCTCGTTAATGCGCCTATTTACGGCAAGCGGACCGCATGCCTCGAGAGCTGATTATTGGCGCCTCACTGAATAATGAATCGCCGATCTAGGCTAATCGAGACATGACTTTTTACTAAAACTTTTGGTCCTTTTTCGATCTCTCTGCTGCAAAGACATATAATTACACGAACATAGATATGAATACCAGGTTGAACATTATCGTCATGAAGATTATATGATGTTTATTTACAGTCAACTCCTATATGCTTTAATATTAAAAAACATACTTACATTGAAAAAAGGAATATTAAAATAAATTTTAATCAGCAGACCTCCAGTTGAATAGTTTAAAATAGGTACGTATTCCTTTATCGTAATCCCACTATCAATGAATATATCTTCATTTGGATAAATTCCATTTGATAGAAATCTTACTTTGAAGCAATACAATAAAATTTAAATTCGAAATAAAACTGGCTGAGGTTCCTTTTCAATCGTTTTGCCAGCGGATATATGTCGATAGTGGAAGGTATCGCGTCCGATTGTCGGTAGAGTTAACCGGGGATGCTCATCAACATGCGTTGCCAGACTCTTTTATGCGATGCCGAAGCCCCTTTTACGATCACGCGTCTCGATGCAAACCATTTAAGGCTACTGCGCGTGTTGCTCTGATATATAGCCCCTAGTCACGAGCGGAGCGATTCCAGTAGCAATCCCTGGAAAAAACATATAAAAGGTAAATTACATATAGGTAATTATTTTATCTTGGCGGCATACAATAAGAACAAAACAATATTATTGGGAAGTTAAATTAACTCTCCAGGAATAGACTTTTAAAAATACAGTACTAGTTCGTATCTCAGGTATTTTTTTCGCGTAGTTGTGGAATCCCAATTAAAATGATTGTTTATGAGTTGAGGGGACCGATTGGGATCAGCCAATGGGGTGCAAACGAAAATAAAGCGTTCGTATTGGTTGGCTTGGGTAACATTCCGCTTGCTCCGCCGTCACGAGCCTGCGTGGCTGCAGTGCCCGCACCCTTACCCGCTGGCGTAGGTCCGTGACGCGGCGCGCAGGCGCCTTTTGATTTACTACAGCGCCAAACTGTTACATAGCTTGACATGTCACCTACTAATTTGGCTGTCAGTAGTGACAGAAATGGTACTTACGGTACTTATCTGTATAATAATTTCTACTCGTATTATGACGAGCATAATATCACGTCTGTGTTTATTACCAAGACTAACTACAATAATCTGAAAATAAATAAAAATTTGCCTAGAATTATTATAAAAGCTTACTCGGAAAAGCTACATTACTTTTATCTATTTTTTATGACGTAGCCCCAGCTCTAACTCTAAGTACAGTTATTAATGAAATCCTTTCGCTGTGTAATAGACGTTTATGACACTGCATACAGAACACTAACTTAAGAAAGACAATCGCAAATTCTAGGTTGGCCAGTTCTTAGTAGGTTGTCGCAGCAATAAATGGAAATTCATATCTCCATCAACTCGCTTAATAAGCAAAGTCATAAATAATGGTTAGAATAGTGCATTTTCATCATTTTTATTGACCAAAGTTTCATACATTGGTCACGTTCGTAGCCCAAAATGCAGGTACTAAAAAGCAACTGTAATTTGTTCTAGAAACTATATCTAGTAATTACCATTTGCCGTTCAAGTAAGTTTGTCGGCAGTTTACCATACGAACAATCGACAACTTTAAATAGTACCGGTGAATATTAAATTGATGATCAATCTTATATTATCTTAACTTCCAATAAAGTGGCAACATCACAAAAATGTGTTGATCATAAAATGAAATAGGCTTATTTAGCCACCTAGTGCACATTAGGAAAAGCAGGTTTGGTTTTCTTAATGTCTACGTTAAATGTTCAACAAATAAATAACATTAACAACCTGAGCCATGAAATAAATACCTCTTCGTATATGTGCCTATATTGTTAGAATTTCTCAGAATTTATCGATAGGTTCTTTAATGGCAGGCCGTCAGTGCAGCCATAATTTCTGAGCGATGTGACATTACTTCCACTAATTGTGTAACGAGCACTGTGATTGAGTGTGACAGGCTAGAATCTACCCGTCGAGCAGGCCACACTTCAGCTCTGCGCCCGACATCCAGACGTTGATGCATCCACCACTTTTCTTTTTGTTGCTCCACATTCTACCCAACTCGACTCCTTATTTTTGTTTCGCTCAACGTTTAATAGTTTTTATTCTAGTCTACAGCGAGCATAAGCGGTAATCTATCGACTAAAGTGTTGAACTAAAATCGCACTTATTATTTTACTTTAATATACGACTAGCTGTCGAGCAGCTTGTTCGAAAATTACAGACATTTAAGCACCATCGAATTGGATAATTACAAGTGGTGTAATGATACGCCTGTAGACATCGCGCAATTTGAAGACTTTTTTTGGTTTATTTTGAAACGTCTAGTAAATAATGCGGTCTTAATCTTACAAACTTGTAATGAAATTCGAACAACTGGCTACACCTAAAATTAATTACTTACAATGGTATTTACATAATTCAATTTTGTTGTAAAACAATAAAAATGTTACATGGTAGAATTACTCGTAGCAGGCTGCTATTACCCTACGTCTCGCGTAAACTTAATCAATCTAGGATGGTCATATAATAAAACTGAAACGTAATCACCAGGTACGTTTTGTGTTGACAGGATATCATTCCTTAAAGTTGTGTGTGATATAGGTATCGTGTTAACAATGTAACATCTATTCTCGTAAATTAATTACGTGCGATCAAAGTAGTTTTTTATTCTTTGCATCCCGTGTCAGTCTCAGAATCCAAGGTATTTTACTCGTTTTTCAGTAGCATACAATATTACTTCGTGTGCTTTTCTTAGCAAGGGTTAATAGGTATTTGCAGTAACGACAGCGAGCGGGAATACGATACTTCTACTGTTTTACATTTAGAAACCACTTGGTCGCGAAATATGTGGGGTTCAACGCTCAGACCTCGCTTACTGCTTTCCCGAAGCAATTAGCTACCGACCTAGTCGATGCTGCTAGTATTGTGTTCGCAGTGCAAGAAATATCTTGAAAATATCTAGAAGTAAAAGGAAACTCGGATAAATAAAGCTAATAACAATGACATAAAACAGAAGTCACACCATTAATCTCCAAGAACTTCGTCAACTGGTTCCTCTGAAGTGTTATTCGATACATTGCTGATTTTAATGATAATAAAAAATGATATATCACCAATATCGGTAAATTATTAGCCCACTTAATTCGAAATTCGATAATTTATGGCGCTCATTATATCTCAATTTCCTAACCACTTAATATATTTTCTTTACCGCTATAAAAACATGGATACATATGATTTGAATTGTAAATGAACCTATCTAATTCAAATTAGTTCACACCTTAGCGATGTCATCGGTGGTACGCATTATTCAGTTGAGATGGTAAAGGTCGTGACTGGAGAGGCTTCGCGTCGCGGCGCCCGCTTCCTAATGTATGCCGCGCTCTCTTTACTCCGGGGTGGCTCGCCGCGCGCTCATTACCTCATACTTCGGACTCATATGTGCCAGGCTGGGAGGGCTCCAGTCTGTCATTAAGCCACCCAGTCCATGATCGGTCAGATATAAATCATGGTAATGGTAGATTATTCTAGATACATCGGCGGAACACCCGGGAAATGCGCTCGAAGCACCGATTATATAGAGCCCACTGACGTAATTGCACCGCTCATTGATACCTCACGAAATGTAATTAGGCTTTGTTCCAGCTAAGTGCGGCTCGAGAATTCGCCCTCATTGTGCAATTTTATTGTAGCATTAACTAAATGATGAGTAGTGAACGTTATACAGGTGGATTCTGTATGCTTTTAGTTTCCATCAAAGCTTTTAATGACATATTTTGAAAAAAAAAAAGCTTTTAATATATTGCAACTTTTCAATCTCTTCTCAGTTAACTTAATCATAAGCTGACCTAAAATAATCCTGTTGTGTTTTGGCTCGCATGTCATGAGGATTTGTCATGTCCGTATTTACTGGCAAAAATGAAAGTCTGCTTTTCGATCCTGAATTATTCAATAACTGTCACTGACCTCGTTCAAAGAATTATCCTTGATCTGATGGATTGTTTACCTCGGAAAGTGAGGAAACAACATATTATTCTATGCTCGTGTTATTTGTGTCTCTTTTTAGTAGAAACCAGTCGTGCAGTGACGCTTTTGACATCATTAGACACCTGTCACGGATATCAACTGGTGGAATCGTTTAATTGATCGGTACGTGCTTTGCACCGTAGGGTATCTTTATACATAGCTCTGTTAGAGGATTACTGTCATAAATGACAGGTTTGGGACAGATGTAAACATTGGAGTTTAGGTGCGTTCAAATTTGAATATGGATATCGATCTACGGAAATATCTGTCAAAGTTTGTGTCAGCCAGTGTCCGGTCCAAGTTTTGGTTGCAACTTTTAGAGGTGTGAAGTGGAAGAACAAAAGCAGTATATTCCATCATCATCATCATTATAGCTTTTTCTCTACCATATTCAAATCAGCTTCCATTCGAAGAGGATGCCACTGAAAACCCGTGAAAATTGAATAAACCGTATTGAATTATTTGTAGCATTTGAATAAACTAAATATAAAATAAAGAAAACTGTCTGTTCTTCGTTTATATAAAGATTTTGCTCACTTGCTGCGCTAAAATCAAGGTACGGTTTAACTTGAGCTTAAACTTATAAAGTCAGTTAATCTCAAGTTAATGTATGTATCCGTTCTCAAGGATTTATTATCAAATATAGATATAAAGTAACATAAAGACGCAGTTAAATAAGATCTTTCTTTAAAAATGGTGATTCTTTCTACTTAAACAGAAATGTTTATTGCAGTATAAACTCCTTCATTAAAAAAACTGTTTTAAATGTAGTTTAAATACATTTACAACTTGCAAATTGAGTCTGAAATTAAACTGTCTGTTTTTAAGTAGTCATATTTTATAGTTACAAGGATCAAATATATATATTTATTTAGATACGCCATTTTTCAGTAGTATACTCTAGGAAATACTATCATTTGACTTAGAAAATATATTCGAAATGTGTAAAAGTAGGCATCTACTTATGATTGTTTTGTCATTACTATAGTTTTATAGAAAAGCCATAAAATAAACGTTTCTATAATCTTTTCACTATTGTTTTGTTAATTGCCGTCGATGTTTAGTAGTCTACAATATTGTATTATGAGTAAAGATGGATTAATTTGATTTTGTCAAGTTTTCTATACAACTAACCATATGAATACTTATAAATTTAAATTCAAGGACTTCCTTGATTAGCAATATAATCTATAACTATAAACTTATATCGCACTGTCCCTTACAGTTAAAATTTCTATGAAACGTCCATAACACATCGGCGTATTGACACAATGTGTCATTCCTGCTAAACAATAAAGTTCTCTGACCGTACAATCTAAGGCTGCATTTTCACATTCATATTACTTACTTATCCAGACGGTATCTACTTGGAGCACTTACCTGTTTAAGACAAACGTATTGCCATTGATATCGAATATGTTACTGTAAATCAGAGTGTCGTGCGCGATTTTATGAGATGTGTATCACTGAAAAATATGTCATTCCGTTAAGCGATGTCTGTAGTAATACAGTTGTAAGTTGTAGCTATGTTGTTCGTAGCACGATAACCTATCGGCCGCAACCTCTTCGAGTTCGGTAGAGATGCGGCAGGCATTATCGTGTCTAATCAGGTTCGCACGCGGCGCGGTGGCTAAATCATCCGATTATTGATTTCCGATGTCGCGGTCGTGATCGGGCGCGGGATTCAACGTTCGCCGTGACAGTGCAGCCATTGTCGGGGCCGACGGCGGCTCGCGCGCATTCTCCGTGATTAAACGCTTGTAATTCCAACAATATCATCCCGACTGTCGGATTCAATCTGCACACGCCGAGCGCCGCTCATCTCATGTCATCTCCCGACCTAACAGCACGGACCACTTGTATGTAATAAGTCAGTTAACATTAAGACCTCGTGCCCTGGAAACGTCCCGGCTCATGTTATAAAAGAGAATAGCGAATTGCTCTCTCAGTAGATATGAATCTCCTGCAGCAATAATGTCTTGATTTATTATTTCGCTCACGTGATTTATGTTATAATTAACCAGATATCAACGCCTCGTTGATCTAGTCTAATAGAGTTACCGGTCGGTTTGATGCGAATACCTTCGATAGATCCTAACGAGATTGTAACACATCTAATCTTAAGTAAGGTACTTGTCATTAAGTTATATCACAAGATGCGCTTATAATTTAAAACGATTTTATTTTATCTGTCCGTCGTTGAACACGTCAATCTGTATTCCTTCAAGTGAAATGCGCTTTTTTTTGTAAACGTAGATCAGATAAAGGAGGCTGTTCGCAAATTTTTGCTCTTATTGCATACTTGGCCGCACTGTACAATAATAGGGGAGGCAATTTCTCGCGACATGAGATCGGCGGATGGTAACGAGCGGTCCGTTGTCGTTATTAAACCCCATTGTTGAGATGCGCCGTATAAAGCCTAACGCAGCCTAGTCCCTTTCTAATGCTGCCAATAAAGCACTGAAAGTGCATTTGCAATACGATTAACTCTCTCGGGTGGTTACGCGAGTATGCACGATGTGAGTGCGACACAATAGGGCTGACAACACTCGATAGTTAAAAGGGGTACGTTTTTAAAACCGTATATAAGTAAGATAATGTAATGACATACAGTATAAGGTCAGAATATATATGCAGTTCTCAAAACGTTTTCATTTGTTTGTTCCATTTTAGTGCTAAACTTTTATAACTTTACCTATTCTGTCGATCCATACCAACCAAGATGTATTAATATTTATAAACATCAAAACGAAATCGAACAAATCCGCCTCTACACTTAAATGCTCTTAGCGCTGAAATGATTCAGTTGTGCTAGAACCATCCAAATAAAGAGATCTCAACCATAACGATACAATCATAAAAGCTTCACAGAAAACAATATCGAATGACCGTTTGACCTTTCCGAGCTTCCAACCCTAGCAATCTAAGTCTGAACTCTATTATCGACTGTTAATAAAAGTAGGTAGTGCACGCGGTTGGTGGCTGCTGTTACTAGATGGCGTCGGCGACGGTGGATGTGCCCTCGCATTTGCATAAGGAATTGGGTGCTCACGCTTCAGTATCGTCTTGCGGCGTATTTCTCACGCTACCCGCGGCCATTGCACGCTCTCGCCATCACCGCCTCCTCCTGTCTAATGGCTGTGTCAGCACGTTGCCCCTGTTCGAGAGCTTTTTATTTTTCTTCCTAACCCATCTCAGATATAGCCACATAGATCAACACTTTAACACAAACTTGTTTTTAACCAGTTTTCAGAAAACCGTTTTATAATATCGCCGAGAATTCACAATGTTAGTACAGTAATGATGCATACCGAAATAAACAAGCGATGTTAAGTTCATAATTACACGAATCTCGAGATCGTTAAGAGTCGAAGTCGGTCGATCATTTTTCACTATTAAAATACATGTTCGTCGAAACATTCGGCGTAAGTGTCGTTAATTGCATGGTGCATTGATAACGGGTGATTTGATGGCAGCGGTGTTAATGGTGACCTCGATTCGGAGCCATGGGCACCACACCTAAAACGCTCATATGGCCAAACCAATTGCTATGATTACAAACGAGAAATACTAGGTAATAAAAACAATAATGGATAAGCATTAAACAACTACCGTGTATCAAGAGTTAATAAACATTGTACAGTAATACTTAACCAACTGCAAGACGTCATTTCAGACAGTATATAAAATTGCAAGCCCTAAGGGATAAAAGACAATAGCCAAATGAATATTTCATAAGGCCATTATTTAATGATGATGCTTATAATACAGTAGTGCTATCAATTAGAAGCGAAGCGGCAGTAATTTCTTTTAGTAGATTAAACACAAAGCGAGCTTTGTCCCATGACCTTTGAGGTCAGGGCCTAAGTTATGGAAGCTTGTCGTTTTGATACTTTAATAACGTTGCTACTTCATTTTATAGAGAGCTAACTTTGTACAAAGGGTACTGAGATAGTGCTCTATCAACTTATTAAGGACATCGTTTATGATGATTCAAAGAGCTTTTTGATAGCAAAAAGATAGAAGTTATTATAAATTGAGTAAATCAAGTCATAATAATTATGTTGCAAAATTTACGCATTAATTTTGATAAATGAAAAATGTTCCCTCATTATTTTATATACTGTAAAGTTTTGATCAAGAAACTGATATAGTTTGTCAGGTAAAACTGAACTCAATTATATACTTTTAACCGACGAAAAAAGTGTTTTTTTTTCTTAACTCGATATACTAAGATAAAAACGGCGGTTGAATGCAAGCCTATTTAGTATAAAAAAGATATATTCGTAGGTAGGTGTGAAAAATAAAGTACATGTGTAATTTTTTTATTAAAACATTGCTCAATCCCCACCCCTTTCCGGATATGCATCACGAACTAATGTCAAAGTATTCGCTTTTAACTTGAACAGGGTGCAAAGCCGCGGCGGTCACTATTGTAAGTAGACAGCACGCAAGACATTCTCATGTAGCGTGTTCCATGAAGTCGTCTACGACTTGCCCGTGCGCATCCAGCGCCCGACCACGTTAGCCGCGCACCGCACTAAGGGCAGCAGCAAACATGCTACTCTTACATTAGCGAATTTGCGACTTTCCCACTAGGTGTTCTTCTGCGTTGCGTTTAAGCAAGAGGAGACCATTAATCGCTGATTTTGCTTGTCACCAAACCACACAGACGTAAAAGCCTCACTAAAACCGAATTTCGCTGATGAAACTGAACGTGATCAGCACATCTATATTCCAAAACAATAAAGAGCTGCCAGCAAAAATTCTTGATTAGAGTTACTGATGGCATTCAGTTTTAGCGCTATTCTTATGAACTTAACATCGTTTGTTTATTTCAGTATGTTTCATTACTGTAGTCATTGCGAATTCTCGGAGATATATTAAAATAATTAATTAAATTCTGAAAACTGCTTAAGTACAAGTTTGTATCTTTTAATATAGATATTATACATTTAGAGTAACCCTTCGATTATGACTTTAACTACCCAGATTGTATTATCTTGTGCTCATCAAACCGCATCGATCCCAGACACAAAGTAGATGCCGTACACCGTTAAGGAGTTCTTCTGGTGGTTTGGGTATTGTCATGATCCTGATGAGTACTACGCATCATGTCTAGGTTATAATACTTTTGTAACATCATCGACAAGTTTTCACAGACAGGTTTTTAAATGTAGAATGTAGAATATTTTTTTCATCAACAAGATAAGTGGTGATGATCTCCAAGTGCTTGAGCAAATCTTCAGACTTCAGATTTTCGATTAAAACAAAATATCAAAATCGGTTTACTTGTTCATGAGCTACAATGCCGCAGAGACACACAGATACATACATCAAACTTAAAACACCCCTCTTTTTTGATCGGGGGTGCGACTAAATCGTTGTTGGCTGCTGCTAAAAAGTATCGTGTCTGTGGTGGCCCTAACTCCACCAGTATGCGTAACTGACGCGACTGCCTACTCGTAACTCCCTATTGCAACGTTCCCTGTAACTGCTTCCTTTAAAACGTAAACATTCTTGGCGAACGTTTTATTGGTGTGTTAGGTAATTTGTTTGTTGAGAATTTTGGCGTGATTTATTAAGAGTGAGGTTGCAGGGAAATTATGTAGGATTAGTCGTTTTTTATAACCTTTATTCACCTACGTACATATGAAAGAAGTGATGGCCCAGTGGCAACAGTCCTAACTTACGAGTGTATCGTGGGTTCAAACCCAAAACGGTGCATTGATATGTGTAGTTCATTTCATCAGCACTGCTCTGAAATCGGTGAAGAAGAACTCCGTGAGGAAACATTAAACTGGTTATGCTAATGAAGAGTATGGTTACAGAGAAGTTATTTGAAGTTCATGGCTAAATAATAAAAGCCGCTTCGGTCGATCTTTGGCTTAAGCCGTGCTACTTAGGTGGTCCGAGGATGAGTGACCACAAAGTAACATACCGGGTTTTCTCCGTGCCTCAGAAATCATGTTAAGCTATTGGTCCCGGCTGTCATTTGTAGATGTTTACCAGTCATAACAGGTAGCCAGTGGGCCCGAAAGTCTGGCAGCCAGTCTTACCGAGGGGCATCGTATTTATTAACCAGTACTAACTGGGGTGTGAGGGCCAGATAGGCATTTTCTCCATGTAAAATAGTGGTTTTCAGTAAAAAGTGGAAGTGGAATGCAAAGAAAAATCGTTGTTTCGGTAGATTTCAGATGGAAACAATAACTGGTTAAAATGATTGACCGAATTGTAAAATCATTATTAGATTTTAAAACAAATATTATTTGACAAATGAAAACGCAGGTAACGCCTCTTTAGCAATTTTGCGCAAAAACCATATCTTGAATTATTATTTCACATATAGGGTGGATCTGAAAGTTAATGGACGGAGAGCGAGACGAAGGCCAAAGAAAAGATTGATGGATTGTGTAAGGGATGATATGAAGGAGAAAGGAGTAAATGATGCCGTAACGTCTGATAGGGGAGAATGAAAGAAGAAAATGATCGCAATGATGCATCTAGTTGCGAATAACAGCAGCTTGAGTGCAGTGCAAAAATGATCGATTATTAATAAATAACTGTTTAAATGCCTAAAACCGGTTTTTAACCCCTAAACCGGTTGCTAAAAAAAGCGGTTTTCATTTCCCTTTGGTTTTGCATTCCCCACTGGAAACCAACTCCAATAATTGGGAAAAAGTCAGGTCGATAATGATGCCTTTTTTATAACCTTTACTGTTTTTATAAACCCTACATATATTTTCACACATAGATTGACACATATGTTGATATGACTCCTTCTCCATCATCATTAAAATCTTCGTGTCAATGTTTACAAATCCGGAATTCTAAAATGTCTACCTAATCTAAATAATGCGACAAGCATTTAACGGTCTTCAGATGAAGAATTCGTGTTGCCGCACACGAAGATAACGTTGATATAGCACACCGTTATCTATCACCTTTATCTTGATAATCTAATTTAAATACTACAACTTAATTTTATGCTTAATTAGCTACTAAAACCACTAGATTTCGTGCGTCACAAGACATTTCTATTAATTGCTTATGGCTCTTTGGAGTAATAAACAGCTGAAATATTGTATCCCTTTAATTCCGACACCACATAAAAAATGTACCAGTGATGATAAATTTTCATCATAACCCAGTGCATTAAGTTGTTCATGGAGCAATATTTATCAACGTCTGTATAATTATGTTGTAAACTGGTTACTGAATAACGTTGTTCCTTGAATACGTGGCGCGAATCTATCATTGTAGAAATACGTTTCCTTAAGCGAAATAACCAGGCTATCTTCAGCGTATCAATGGACCGTTAATAGCTTATTTGTATCACGGACTTGAAATTTACTGTGATTCCCGCAAACGTCTGGGAAATCCGTAGCAAAAGCAATACACTTAAAGTTAAGATGTTTATACAACAAAGTTATAGGATAATAAAATCATCTAATTAACTTAAATGAGCTTCAAAATTAATATACGCTTAATGTTAAGATTTAATTTACTCTAGACCTTAATTAGTATGTACTTAGATTAGATCCAAGCGTACATTTGCGACAAGTACTTATTGCGAGTGTCGTTTAAAGCAATGATAGAAAAACGAGATAGGAAAAAAAGGAATTGATTTTCTCGTTCCAAGAATACAGATTTATGTATTCGATAAAGTAAATCGTACCTACTTAATTACTATACCAAGAAGTCGTAGATCTCTACTTTAGAAATCTCAATCAACATTTCGGTAAAATATACGTAAAGACATGATGAGTGAGCTCTTGTCCGCGGCGATGCCCTCGTGAAGTTCGGTAATTATCCCACACGATTGTTTTGGCCGGGGTTGAAAGTATTGAACTAGTATGTGTTAATCCAGGTTATAGGCTGTCTCAATCTGTTCAATCAAGATTAAAATAGTTTTTTTTTTTCAATAATAATAAGCATCCATATAACATCTATACATCCTCACAAACTTCTTCATTTAAGTTATGATGAATTTACAAGTCGGATGTCGTTAGATTGCAAAATCTAATCAGCTATGTCAGAAGAGTGAACGAATAAGGAAATATTATTCTGGACCTGAATTCTGCTGATCTATTTGCGATTTCCGGCAGGAAATTGTTTTAGTTGCGTGCTGCAAAAATATAAATGTATTCAGGTATTACGGCCATTACAAATTGGTTCTCTCTGTTCTGATAGAAAGGTCTGGTGCAAGAAATTAATGATAAAATTATCCTAGTCGTATACTTCCGTCTGTGCCTTCAACGGCAGAGCTGACAATTTATATAACTAAATTTTAAGTCTCACTTCACACTAAATAACATGAGTTAACTAAAAACATATAAACTTCGTGTCAAATAGGAGAACAGTTGTGCCAATCTAACAACAACAAAAAAAATATGGAACCATAAACAAATCATCCTTTATCGGTACTTTTTTGACTGGATGTAAGTGTAAACGGGCACGACATTCCTGTACTTAGTGGATTCTAGACATGATCTTACCAATAAATTATTCTCTTTTTATTCTTAACATTCATCGCCTTACCAAACCTCCGACAGTTCACAGCTTGACGTAAAACGCTACCAACCTTCACTTCTTTTACTTTTAAAAATAATAAAGCATACTGGCACCCATAAAGCTCAAATTGTGGCCTTTATGGATACAAGTTTTGAAGAAGTCAGTAACCTGTTGATAAGCGACTAGTTTGGTAAATCTAGATCTCTCTATCTTCCTCCTTGAATCGCTAAAAAAGTACCTGCATAGTATTAAGCCAGAATAAGCGCATGTGTCCATGTACAGTACAGGAAGTGAATGCAAAAACTGACAGATGTCAAATGTCTATTCACTGCTCGCTCTTGTAGTTTTTATAGTACTAAGTAGATGCATACAATCTGCATTGTTTGTCACTGGTTCTGATGTGAATTTGTCATATCAAGGATATCCGTTTCTTCTGAGACAGTAATTAATTAGTGGACAGGTAGTCGTTAATTTCATCAGGTATGGGAAATAGTTACCGTGTCTTTTACATGAGAAATCTCTTTGAATGATTGTCTGGGCATAAAAGCCGCATTCAATCAACAATAAATTGATTCCTAAACTATTCGTAACAAATGTGATATGACCCAAACTTCGACTTATTCTGAACACTAGATTTGGAGCAAATTGCCTATGAGTGATTGACGGACACACGACGGATTCTATAAAATTTCCAATTTAACATTTGACTTACGAAAGCTCTTAAAAAACTTCGTATACTTCTGGTTTCCGGGAAGCACAGACTAGGGATTGATTTATTTACGTTATTCATGTAGTACTAGTTCAGCATTTCATACGTCAAAGCTTACTACGCATATTTTATTATAAATTAAGATATGCATTGCGTGATGCAGCTCGCGGACGATGGCGGACAGACAACCGGACGGGTCGCCAACAAAAAGTAGAGTTTCCCATGTCCATTAGCAGAGCTTTACACATCTTTACAGTTTACCTATACATATTTATTCCTGTACAGTATAAATTTGTTAAACTTGTTGAAAGTCCTTTGACATAAAAGGTTAACCAAAAAAAAAATGACACGCTTTCTTAGCTTCATTTAACTATGTTAAAAGTTAAATATCCTCTTATATCTTACTTAATATTATCAATGCAAATGTGTGTGAGGATGGATGTTTGTTACTCTTTCATGGCAAAACGGCTGAAAGAATCTTGATTAAATTCGGCACAGATGTATTACAATCACATAGGATACCTTTGTTTCGATATCATGCTGGTGAAACCGCGGGCGCCAGTTAGTAGCTACATAAAAGCTGAATTTGACCCTGTTTGCAGTGTTCCATTGAGCTAAATTAAAAAAAAAAACAAAATCTTTTTATTCTTTAGTAACTTTTTTGACAGCAACAACACAATGTCTTAATAAAGGTTTGCGTACACAGTTCAAAATTTATAAATAACATCCTCCATTCATTCTCGGTTTTCGTATAAGAATGAAATGCTTCTTTTTGGTCGTATAAGTACACCTGTTGCATCCAAAACGAGCTTGGTATCGTTCTTGCCCTCGTGCCTTACCGGGAGGAGCTGAACTTTACACGACTCGGCTCCGGGGAACACGGGTTGCGCTTCGAGAAATGCACAATAATTCCTTAGTCACCTTTAATATTCAGCGGGCCTAAAATGGCCATATCACTATAATAATTTGAATTACGTTACAGTTCATAATATTAATTGCAACTATGACCGTTTTAATTTTTTTTCATACAACGTTATTCATATTATAATCACTTTCAGCTGTGCCCAGCGGTTTTACTCGCTACTCAGCTCCGTAGTGTCGTAGCGTGATGTAACATAGCCTTATAGCCTTTTTTAATAAATGGGCTATCCAACACTAAAATATTTTTTCGATTTGAACCAGTAGTTTAAAAAATTAGGGCGATTCACTAAACAAACTCTTCAGCTTTATAATACTAGTATAGATTAGATGCACTTCTACCTAACCTTTACGGAATTACCAACGTTAAGTTTTGTTTTATGTCATTTTAGGCCCCCAGTTATCGTGGCTTACGCAGCGCATATCCTTTTCCCTCAATTAAGTCTTACAATAAGCGGAATGAAGACCTACCAATTAAGTTTTTCTTTGTTTCCCACATCAGCTTGGGAATAATTCGTTAATAATCATTTTCATGCTTTATGACCTAACATTACGTTCTGTCTTATGCGATGCGTTATCTATTGAAAAAAATATGCAGCATTTACTGTTGGGTTATTGACTTGGAGAGTTTTTTGCTCCTTCCTTTACGACTTATTTGGCATTTTTTGTGTATCAAATAATTAATAACGAGGCATTTGCATATAAACGCCGTATTAATCCGAGAAAAAAATATGTTTTTGAATGATATATCCAGAGGCAGTGGATAGCTGCGATGGCATGATTAATGACTTGCTTCCTCTTCCTTAATAACACCTAGAATCTGGCAAAAACATGCCGCTACTCAGAAGAAGCCAGCGTCCATTAGTAAAGTGAACAGTTCAGTTGTAATAATAATTATTTATATTAAACTTAATAAAATATTTCTTGCGGAACGGAACACGTGATTTTCCAGTATTCGAATTTTTTAATCACCTTTTTTATTTACTTTTATTACGTGTTTCATGCTGTGATTTATAAGTTTGTAAATTATATTTTGCGTAGTGTTAATATATGCGTCTTTAGTGCGTATTTTAATATTCAGAAGCAATAAAGAATAAATATAATTATTACTTAGACTGCTATTTTTACACCTACAGGCTATGCTCTTGTAGTTATTAATTCCTTATAGAAGGAAGGAATTGGTAAAAAAGGTAGATAATATAACCAGTCAGTTCAGTCAAGAAAATTTTAATGTAGTATTTCCTGAAGTACCTTACCGTGGTCTTTAATGGCATATGCATAATCAGCTAGACATGTGCGTATCGGAAGTGTACGGAAGCGGGCTCGGTGCGCAGCGTTCGCGCGGCCGCCGCTGCGGCGGTGGCGATGGCGGGCACATCGCACATCGCGCTAGCGCCTAGCGGTGCTTGCAGACGCGATGGCATCGCGGTCGTGCGCCACCGCTCACGGCAGCCGCCGGCGCTCGCGTCGCCGTGACTTATGGCCCCCGCGCGAACCTCGATCGTACGATTGAATAATAATATCCGATTCCCGTGCACCGAATTTATGTTAGGAAGTAACCAGTGTCCCGTATCGACGAGCGCATCAGGCGCGCCTCGCCCGCCCGCAATTTCCAGCCGCTTGTCCTTAGGCGCTGACAACCGATACTTGATAAATAAATTTTCGTGGAGGACTGTTCCCTCTGGACGTCGGCACTCTGCTCCCCGGAGTCCCGCCCCGCAGCACATCTAAACGCCTAACTGTCAGCCAACATCACGTCTCTCCCTATTATGATTACAATAAATTTCAATTTGCACTTCCTCGTCGTTGTTACAAAGTAATAGGACACTACGTTACCCTTTATGCAATATTGTCGTTGTAATATAAAAGGCATGGTTGTGGTCAGGCATGCGCATCCCAGAGACCACACACATGGCTTTCAACAGGGCGTCTTAACTTTGTTCTATATGGAGCTACTACGGAATCAATCCTAGAGGAGGACGGCTAACAGCAACCTGCGTACTATTAACAGCATCTGCGATCACTTCATAATACCGAGTACGGTAATTATGGCCATACTTACCGTTCACGTAGCGGTCTGCTCTATACACTGGAGGAATTTCAAACGCTGATATGAATCATATCAATACAGTAACGAAGACAATTACGTCTAATTGTCAAGGACGCAATTTCATTTGCATATGAAATTATCAATTAGGAAAGAAGATGTCGTATCAGTCAACAAGGAAATCGTGACAACAATACTGACATTGTACTTGGTAGGCCTGTCGGCAATCAAGACCCTGTCATCAGTAAACCGCAAGCGCTGTGTTCACACTTTGATAATATTACCAAAATTAGTTACTTAAGTGCTAAGCGTCTTTTGGCCACTTACTAAATTACTCGAAGTTCAATGGTCTACGAAATTTGTTGTAAATTATGGGTTCACACACCTAATGTTTTCACTTCGGCGAGTAATCGTGACCGCTGTATAACTAGCACTGGATCGATGCATGTAGGAATTTGGTTGATTTGTACCGTTACATATTACTTGCCACCTCTATCCCAATCCTAACCGGTCATTATGACTAGTTGTTTTATAATTTAATATTTTCCAAAGTCACGCAGTTTGTCGGCCTCATTATGTTATTCTAAGCCATAACATTTGCTCGCAATCATATCCACGTACTAAACATAATTCCTGATGCGAGAGGGATAAAAAAGATTACTCGACCGTCGCTGCGAGTCCATATAGTCCCCACGCAAATAAAAAACTAAAATAAGAACCATATTTCATGTAGTCATCGATGGTTCATGTACCTAAGGCAGACTGTCTAATTCGTCGAAAAAAGTTTGGTTTATTATGTGTAATGCGCCTTAGATTATAGAGCGGGAGAGCAAATTATATTAGCAACATTGATGGCATTGTTCGCGAATGTGCATCATGAGTCAAATACCTCGAGTTCAGTCTACGTCGACTTTGTCTATTCCGGTATTGAAGTATGAATCTTGGTATGTAGGTAAGTTTTTCAGATCGCAACGCACGCTATGCTTTAAATATTATCAAATTATCTGTACAATACATGGTCATTATGTGCTAACGGTTGTGTCAATTAATGTGATTAAATCGAGCAAGTGATCGCGGTCGATCACGTAGCGCCGCGCGGGCTCCCGGTGCATTGTTCGTCTCGACGCAATGTTGTCACCGCGTTCCGGTTCTATGACCGTCTTCTCCGCCATTCGTAAAACATACATAAATACTATATGCAAAAAACTTCTTGTCATATAATAAAAGAAAACGGTAGCTAACGGTTCTCATAGCCGTGTATCGTCTACGGGTAATCTACCATGGAATTGAAACCCCTTTAACACTTTGTTGTTACCAGCGACCTTCATAATTTCATCACGTCCGACGGTCGGTCTCGACGACCGACTGTCCTACTATACTACTATCTTAGCCTAGCAGAATAAGATTTTTGATTAAAAAACATAATCAAATATACGTTGTGGTGTGGAGGTGCAAAGACGATGTTTTGGAAACGTGATCGTCATTGTAATGTACACCGCTTACCTACTTTATGAAATAAAGATAAATTACAAACAGGTATGAGATTGTTGAAGTAGGCAAACTTGAGTCATAAACGTCTCTGCTGTCAAACAGTTGGGCAAAGGCTTCCCCAATTCTTTCCACGCACTTTTAGAAATCGTCTTAATTTTTAATCTACAAAATGTAACTCCTAACAATTTCCCCTGAACATTGATCTAACTAGAAACACTTTATATCAATTCGTGACACCACTATCCTAAATACAATTCCCTGCGATTGCTATGTAAAATCATTCATTCCTGCAAAGTAAACAGAGGTCCAAATTGGTTTATCGTGCTCCATAATTTGCGAAAGTTATGGACATGGACAATCACGCCTTAATGCGACGCCTGAAGCTTCTCCTGTTGCTTTCCCGATAATTATAATTACATTTCGTGATGGCATCGTTCTCATCAATCTTTTGGCGTCTAATTTTACGGAAGATTATAAAAATGTCCATGTTGGAATGCGGATACTGCAACTAAATAAACACTAATAGCGATCGAAATTTTTGTTTGAGACTGGTTTTTCTGACATAAATTAAATTAAATGGCAATGATATACTAGAAATGATTTGCATTTGCAACTTGAATGAAAAGTTTTTGTGGAAAAGTTGTAGACCGATTTTGAGAATAATATGAAATTGAAAGCTTTGTTTTATAATAATCACAATAAAACCGGTAGGAAGCAGGCTTCCATTTAATAATACTGTAGATAAATCCTCGTAAAATCTCACGCTGCTTCTCCTATGGAAACACCAGCGCGGGTGTTAATTAAAGCCAGCACCAAACCTGCATCGCCAACAACGCCCAGCACACAGCTAGCTGCTAGCGTATAATTATCGACTTTCGGACCATTTCGCTAATACACAATCGTACAAATGCTTGTTTACGACAAAACACGCCCACTTAAGATTCTTTGACTGCAAATGCATGCGCGAAACGTTGAATTGTCACTTTACGACCGATTGTTCCTCCACACAGAGCCGCTGGCAACGCAATGCTATTGGGATGAATTCACCACTCACTCACTCAACGATAACGTGCTAACTTATTATTTAAAGATTGGAAATTGATTTTTAAGAACATGTCGCGCACATGCAATATTTATCTGCGCATTAATTTATAACATCAGTTTCCACATAAAGGATCGCAAGATCTTTCCATAACTGTTAATCTTTTGCAATGAATATATTCCTATCGACGGAAAATATTCAAGCGCGTCGGAATCCGCAGACTTCAGTTGATGCCCATTTAGCCGGTGCGGTCATTGTATGTGATCCTGGTATCATGAGGCTATCGTAGAAACATTAGCATTATCAAAAGGGCCGCGGGCGTCATGGTCATATCGGCGGCGACACGCGACGGTCGCGGAAGCGCCGCGTGAAGGCAAAGGCCCCGACAGACGAGCGGCGATAACTCAACTCAACATACCTGAAATACAATCGTGTGGATACCATGCCGCGGAGCGCAGTGCGCGGACCCTAGCAGGCGTGGGCCCGCCAACACTATATGTTCCTTTTGTTTCCTGTTTTCTTACAAATATTATCTTGTATTTATACGCATGTGTAAATATTGCATAGATAGTGAGGACTTCAGACATAAATAGAAGTCGACTGAAACCATTAGATGGGACAAATCGTGATATTATATTTAAATAATAAAACTGTTACATCTGAGTGTTTTTTACAGATTTTTTCTACTACTCGCAAAGCCTATATAGTTATTATTTCTTCAGCGTTAGCCTTTTTGAACACATACAAAATATTTGTGTTTTGCAACCCGTAACTAAGGACCGAAATTAGTTAGAACAGTATAAAGGTTTGTCGTTGGTTGACATCATTTTATAATAACATACCATAAATCAAAAGTAATCAACATCAGAACGCATACGTATTCAATAGGTAGTTAGATAGAGATTTCGCTAATTTCCGCATCTTAACACAAATGAAGAAATAATACGTAATACAATGTGACATGATCACACATGACGACGTCGCCGGAGGACGCGCGTCGCTTGTCAGTGGGCGTTGTGCGGAAGCAGCGCGGACCGGCGCACGCGCCGTTACCGTCAGCGGCCATTAAACGACCACTCTTAATTATCAACAGTTACCGCACACCGCATTGATACCACTCGGCCGCATCGCGAAACACCGCACCGTAACTGACGAACCACCCTCGGGCGCTCGATGCTATATGCACCGGTTATCTATCACGTTAGACTAATTATCGCGGCTGTGATTAGCATTAGAACGAGCGAAGTACTGGCGTTTTATTGCCAATATCAGGCTTCGGAAACTATGTAGTGTGCTACTGAAGTTTAGTTGCAATACTAATCTGCAAACACTTGTAAAATGTTTGAAATATATAGTAAAAAGAAAAAGACATGCGTAAGTTTAAGAAAGCCACGTAATTGTTTTTTGTAAGTGAACGCGTACATGTGTAATAATTTATTTTTATTAATATTACGCTAGTTGAAACTAGCAGCGAAAAGGTACGCGCGCCTCGCTTGATCTCTCACATGATAGGAGGTGTGCAGGCGCCGGATGGCGCGATAGCGTCGCGTTAACCCTGCCGCCGGGCGCCGACACCCGCGCCCGAGTCTTCTCTAATTACAAACACTATCTCAGCACTGAGGATGCGCGCGCAGTACAAATACCCGCGTATTGTCTGCACTACGACCGAGTCCTTCCGGTGAACTTGTCCACGATCTTAATCTGTATCCCAGGCCCAGACGTATACTTAACTGATAACCAAGTTACTGTTAGCTTTTATCGTCAATTTCGAAGTCTACTACTAGATACTAACGAAGCATGTGCCTTGTAGTCTGAATGTTTTGGGTACAAATAAATGAAATATTCTTGGTTTGAAATTGGAATGCATAAAAACTTGTTGACAGCCTTTCTATGATCTGCCAGCGTTTCTTCCTTTCAATTTGTCCTAGTAGCATTTAACTGATACAAAGTTGTTACAATTTAATCACAACCTCAAAGGCACCAATCACGAAGTTGATTAGAAATTGAGAGAGTTGGTACACTTTGTATTTGGTACGATATAACACGGAGCGTAATTAGGCGAGTGCGTGTAGACTTAGCCTGGCAGTCTGGCTGGCAGTGGACCACCCAAGCAGACGGGCTTTGGTGTCGACCGACTTCGCTTGTGTTGCTGTCAGCCCTTAGGCTTGATCAAACAATCTATAAATAACAAAGATCAAGGAGACTCTTGACATTTAAGTTCTTCGTGGAAATCATTGAAATAAGATAGATAGTTCTCAAAAGCTAAACATTTATGTATTATTAACATATTTAAGTATTTTATTTCTTACATTTTATTTTTCTATTAACTATGATAAATCTATTCAGGCTACCAAAAAGATGTAAACTTATAGATTACAGTTACAAAATTCTGAATACACAAGCAGGTCTATTCATTGTGCGCGACAAAAACTATGATAAATTACTGTCTTGATCCTGAATAGTTCTTTGACGTTCAACCTTAATACACTGCTCTTAATAAACAAAATATTATCGATATTTTGTTCTATATTATTATCGATCAAACTATTGTCTCGTGCAGAAATTAATCATTATAACTACCTTTTTTGCTTTAGTATCCTGATTAACTCAACTCAAATGATCTATAACGATATACTTACAAAGAAAACTAACGGTTATTAATTCCTTTTAGAATAGACTGGCGTCATAGTCAGTTTCAAATTACCTAGACAAGTATTAATTTCGTTTGAACAACGGACGAATAAAAAATATTTAAACTCGCTCGGTATACAGTTAGCGGGTATGTTTCAATACATGTTTTCGTATCAAAACTAATCGAAGACAAAAATGGATGTCGGAGTCTATTTACAAGTTTTTTGTTTAGTTCTGGCGCGTGACCGATTGGTCAAACACCATTGTGTCCAGTTTCACGCTCCTTGTCTCTTGACAAATGACGTTTTTACTTTAGTATTCTAGATAGATATTCTTTTTTTTTGTTTTGACAAAAAAACCGTATCACAATAAGTTGTATGATTGAATTTTCAATGTGCCTACATGGTAACATGGCTAACCACAGGGGTACTTGTCTTTCACATACATATGCATAGTTGACGCGTTCATTCACTGACTATTCATGTCTTCAAACAATTATATAGCACTTTAACGTCTTTCTTCCCACGATTGTATCGTCGGAGCGAACCAAGTTTGCAGATTTATGTTTACCTACACAACTCACACAGAAAGGTGTCGCGAAGCTTAACCCTGTACATAGGTATATAGTGTGTTTGGAAGCTCTCGTTTTAAGTGAAGAAACCTCATATTTAAAAATAAAAACACAATCTTCATAAAACAGTTTTTATTGTCTGCCAGACCTACATATCTGCCAACTTAGAACAAATATTTACACGCACTGAACGCCTCCTGATAGCTTAACTTAAATAAGTTAAGTACTAATAATTTCAGGTAACCAAATTGCAGATCGTGCACACCACCTAAGCCTGTACGTAATAAAGAGAAAATATGTAAAAGTAATAATTTTTGAGTAGCAAACTGTCGTAAGTATATTCTTTACCGACGTACTAATATAAAACCATCACAATATTTATTGTCAATATATTAGAGACTTATCATAGCGCTATGCATTTATTTGTTCAATTTTAAAGTAACTTCGTAGAGCAAGTACCGACCATAAAATCTACCCTGTTGTGTTGAATATTTCTCAGAAATATAAAAACATCAAGATACTTTATATTAACGGCAGTCTTATTACGGAGTTTGAATTTGGCCAAAACAATGACATTTAGCCACGGTCGGCCGATTTTTTCGCATGTACTCGTTCCTCTGTATTACGAATCTGTGGAAATACGTGTGTGTGACACACGCGTACAGGTGCGAATTTCGGTATGTCTTTTACCCTGCCTGCCTGCCTGCCACGGTTCCCAGTTCCGCACCGTTAATTTGATATACGGAGGCAGATGGCCTCTCGCCGATAGCACTGCTCATGCGCCTTCCGCGCTTTACCGCGAATCCCAAACTTTTACTACCGCCGCAAGAAATAGGCGACTTGCTGTTTTCACACTAAACGCTTCACAAACAAAAGAAAAACAAGATTTAAAACGAATTATTTATAAAATATTAAAAGCCAACATTGATGCCACTTTTAATTGAGACATCAGAATGTTGAATACCGAAAATATAATCGAAAAGTGTTGTTTGCTCCAACTCAATCATGATGCGAAACCCAGAGATAATAGGTTTTGTATATAAAATACCTATTACCTAGGTAGCAGTTAGCTACACAAGAAGCTGACCAATTTTAATATCGAAGATAAAATATTCCGTTGAAGAAAAAACTGCTAGTTTTAATTATAACTTAGACTCCAAAACAGTATGAAAGTCAGGTGCGGGGTTGTGGGTTAATTTGCATTTTGATCCAGCAACGGGCTGCAAGATAACACTGTAATGCTCGAGATCTTTGCTCAGATCAGCTATCCCACATGTCTCTGTGCCGTTCATCAACTACTTCTTTCGAACTCCACACGCAATCCATATAAGGCAACACCATCACAATGTGGAATACAAAATGTCGTCATACTAACCTACAACTTTTTGATTTTATCATGGCATGTTCTCATCAGGCCAACAATTCTGGAAAGAGTAATTAAGAACCGTAATAAAATGGTTACTTTACAAATTGGTATGTATCATTCAGTATTTGAGTGGCTAAGTAATTATACTCAAAACGCCAGGAAATAGTCAATCAGTGTTCTGTTATTCCGGGCACAAGAAGTCAAAGACCGTTTGTATAAAGGAGTTATAAGATGCCAGCAACGTAAAGCACATTAGACACGGCATGCATGTGATGATAGTTGTGGTATCGAAATTCGCTTCGGCTGTTCCCTTCGAGCAGCGTACGGCGTTTGTGTATTTCGTTCATATTTTTCCTTATCGTATTTTAATGATGTGCGTCTACTGTAACTAAGAGACTCGATGCGCGCAAGACTTATTAAAGTTTTGAAGTGCGAGTGCTGAGCATTGGCGTGAACTGATTTAGGTTTCATTCACCCCGCGTTACGCTAGCTGGGTGCCTGGACTGCTCATTGTCTCACACGGCGCACAAAATGCGAATGATCCTTTGTTCGTTACACTTTACGTACACTGTAACCCAAACCAATAGCGGAACACTTAGCGCCCACCTCTAAACGTAACATTCACGCGCCCCAGCTCACGCTCGAGAGCCATTCCTGACTTAAAGATATTTACTCTGAAATAACAATATGTGTACTGTTCTGACATTGATAGCTCTCCAACTGATACGTACTGTATTCTCTCAGTTTAATGCATTTAATGGTCCTGCGGTAGAGGAAAAATAATGATGTGTAATTTCCGGTTCTTCACGATTAGATAAATACTTATAAAAAACTAAGTGTTCTAACTTTCACTGAGGAGGGGAAATGCCGAATTTGAAGTTCATATTTTTTATCCCAATTGTTACTTTCTCGTAACTAACCTGCAATTTAATGGGTAAAAGATTTAAATTACTTATGCACGAAACTTTACCAAACACTCGTGGTTTATCGTTTTTCTCCATACACACTTTCAATCATCGATCTTCACGGATTACTGTAATTGTAATAATGCATAAAACTTGCTTTTACTAGCGCGTGTTAGGAACGCACGCACTTGTTCAACAGTTCACAGTAGAAAGCCTTCTCTTCACTTATTGTTATTGTTTCGTACAATAGATACCTCAAGTGGGTTTAGTACGATATCGAATTCCGTCTCTCGTGATTTTGTAAGGTTTTCATAGTGCAGCTGTAGTTAAAGTCAGCTTTTGTGGCAGTGGTTGGTTCAATGTATTCCAGCTAGACATCCCATAAAATACCGTTTAAGGGATTTGTGAGCGTGTAATGACAACACCATATTTAAAAAAAACCGGCCAAGAGCGAGTCTCGAACACCGAGGTTTCCGTACAAACTCGCCACATAAACGGCCTAATCTTTTTACTGCTTCAAAGGACCACAGTCTTAAGTATATGGTTTTAATTTTAATTCGGTACCTTCACGCATTCCCGAGATAAAAGGTCTTGACAGACAGATGGACAACAAAGTGATCCAAAAGTTTTAAATATTAGACCACAAATTACGTAAACTTTTTCACAAAAGGACCACAAAACTTGAGTATATGGTTTTTATTTCATAAAAGGCCTTGACAGACAGACAGAAAGACGGACAACAAACTGATCCAATAAAGGTTCCGTTTTTTCCTTTTTATGTACGGAACCCTGAAAGCCACAAATATATTCGATGATAATATCCAACGGAAAGCGTGATCATGTCAAGAACACAACACTTTATAAAGTGTCTTGATAATTGCACAACCGTGTGACATAAGATTGATAAATAGCGGTACTTACATATGCAAGTAAGTAATCAAGATTGAACATCATCCATCAATATCACAGAGCGCCATCATTCAAGTGAATCATCACTGTCCTTATGATTTATATAGCCCTTAACCAATGGTTATAATATTTTTTTCTACAAAGCAATTACATAATGTTGTAAAAGCCGTTAAGCTTTGTAAGTCCCGATACAATCTGTTTGAAACGACGTGGATTACATGTGAAGCCTCTAATGTGTATAATCAAACTATTTGGAGCTATTACACTAAGAAATTCATTTATAATGAACTACTAACACTCGTAACAGTCTCGAGATACACATCAATTATATCACAGTACATAATTTTATTAACGTCAAAATAGTGTTGGGAAAATATTATTATATATTCGTATAAAAACTGGTGACTAAATGGTGCAATAAAGACCAACAAAAACTGGTAGATTTATATCTTCCGTTCTATTCTTCACACTTCTAATGTGGTGGAGTCTCCGGAGCCACTAAGTTCATGGCTCGAGTGATTTAACGTCTAACGTCGGATGTGTATCAATTACTTACAAGTTATCGTGAAATATAATCAGTTATAATGGCGGAACAAAATTGGCAGTTGAGAGGCTAGCTAACATATAAATAGAAATAGTTCAGAAAATTGTGTTCGCTTACAGTAGAGCAGTTTACTTTAACCTGTTGCTGTACCTTTATTAGCATGAGCTAAAATACAGTATTGTACGAATAATATTTCTCACTTATTAGCGATAAATTGTCACAAATTACAACAAACAATACTGAATGCACATGGATAATGTCTTTCTATAATAAATTTACATTACGAGTCTACCATAATCACTGGCAGTTAAACATTACCATTATACAAAACAACTTTAAGCAAATAACATAAGTCCAGTAAGATATTTTGTTCCGTTGTCATTATAACGTTTACAGTTAGAAATGACACTATTGTTAGAAAGTTCACATATTAAAATGAAGCGCAATAAGAACACTCGGAGATTTAAACCTTAATAAGTTAAGTGTATTAACACAGCTAATAGCAAAGACAATTGCAAGTTGCTCTATCAATTACTTACTCACACGATCCCGCCCGATATCGCCATTATAACAACATTAGAGATGGCCGGTCACGCCATGCTGGCATTACTACCATCTGTAACACGGTCACATCATTTCTTGGCCGCCCAATTTTGGTTTTACTGCACACTTTTATAGTTTCCGAGCAATTTTTACATGCGCGTGCGAAAACAAGTTCGAACGATTCGGTTGTAGATTTCCGATTTATCCAGTTACGAAATTTACTATATCCGTAATTGAATTCACCGTTTTCAATCAAAAAAATCTGGGTGCCTTATGAAATGCAAGACAAAGTGATTAGACACAATTTGCGTCCCAATTCTTGTAACATGAATCGGCTTCATGCAAATAATTCTTGGCTAGACACGCTAGTGTATAACAGCATCTAATTTGTGATATTATTTGGACGTAGCTGTAAGCTAGGCCTTTTCCTGCTTTCTAATGGAGCAATTATTGTAATAACGAAATTAAGGTCTTGTATTTGAATGTGGTGTGGTTGTAATGCTTGCGATATAAGACGAATTAACATTTTCATGTGGTAGGGTCACGACCTAGCGCTCCCACACATAAATCGGCGGTGGATGTCGCGTCGTGAGCGCAGCGCGCTGCCGCCGTTACGAGCGCATAGCGCCCGCGCCGCCATCGCCACCGCTGCGCCTGCGCAGCTACCGGACTGTGTTGTTTCGTGCTAGCGCTGTAATTAATATTACCAACTTGCTTGTATAACGCTTATCGATTATCCAACAATCAATATAATCGCTCAATGGTTACATCACTGCTATTATCGTAGATTAACACTTATTTCATCAATCATGTCTGGAAATAAAACATTCCAAATGTTCCGCAGCTATTATAAGTTTAAAATTAATATTCGTTTTAAACAAAATACAAAAAAAGTAGCAGTATTTTAGTCTACCGTTTAAGCGTGAGTATTTAGAAGTTTCTATATCTAATTAGAGATAAAGTTGTTAACATACAGATATTGAAAACAAGCAGAACTATTGACATATTTCAGTAAAAAGCAATGTTAAATGTTGCTTTACTCATGAAACTTAGTTAAGAAACATATCTTTTCAATTAGACTTACGATATGTTTACGACCAATGACAACTGCAAAGTGTTCTTACGTACTTTCCTTTGGCATTAGTACATGTTACAAACGCTTCCTGGTTGTAGCTCATCATTAGTCACTATCGCTTAACTAGCTTTTTCTTCGGCTCTGTCGGCACTGAAGTCATTTGGTGAAAAAAAACTTGCATTTTTTGCCTTAAAAATTAAAATGGTTCATTATTACCGCTATGGCAGAATCATAAGAAGATAATAATATGAATAACGTTAAAATTCTTACAGACGCAATTAATGCTATGAATTGTTACTATTTCACAAAACGTAACTTGATTCATATTATTGCGGCTATTTTATAGCCGCTGTTACAAAGAAGTTGTCTTCTAGTATCAGCTTGTTAACAAACCGAAGGAAACCCAATAAACGGACAGGTGGACATCGCGGTTCCCAAAATGGAATAAGATAAATTAACAAATCAACTGGTTTCGCGTTGATCGCGGCCGTGGCTGTGACAAATAGGAGTATACCTCATACGTACAGATGGCAACGGTCCCCGCACGGTACACCACATATTTCGTTAATTGATTAACTGTGCCCCGTTGTTGGCAACGGTACAGTTAGCCACATTATTAATCATCCGTTAATTGATTTATGCGAACATTTTGCAAATTGACACAACCCTCGTTAATTAATTTGGCTTTCCTTAATTTAGTAAACGATAAAACAAGCCGTTCAATCACCAGAATTTACAACTTCTATGCTAAAATATACGGTTAATTATCGACGGCAATTTATACCTTTCCAAGGCGTAAACTATAGAATAGGACCCTATAAATAATATTAAGATGGTAAATTAGCGGAATCGGCCTCAATTTTAGATTGCCTGATCATAACATATTGTTTATGAACAATAATTATGACTTTTATGAAAAAAATATTCGTTTTAATGTAAATTCGCTTAAGCATTTTGTAACAGTTTTCTTCGTAGTTACCTAACGGGTTTCAGACTAAGTAAATTGGTTCAAGCACTAAATAAACTTCCCATTAAAATATAGTTATTAGCGTCAAGCTACAGGGTTTAACAGTCAAGTAAAATCGGTTAATGTTCGCATTAAAATCGACGTATTTGAGCATTTCGTACAAGTTAAGTCCTTTTATAAACAGCACAGTTAGGCATTACTTCAATAAAGACTAAAACTGTGGTCACGATAAGCTACAATCAAAACGATTTACCTTAATTAATAAGTGGTAAATATGGCGAAGTCTTAACATAAAATTAATTTTATTTAATTACAACAACAGTACAACTTAACGTTAATTAGCTCTGTGAGTCACTTTATAAAGAATTTATCTCTATTTATACGGCAGTTTGAAATATTACAAGATTAATACACTTGCCTTAAGCGTGAATTCAGTTATTATATTAGCCTTTTAACTTTTATTATTGTAAGCTTTGCCAATGACTCTTAAATTGCAGCAAATACGTATGATTTGAAGAAAGATAAATGAATTGTGTCACGAGAGTGTGTCAGCTTGCAATAAGGAACATAATACTGTACAAAAACTAACCAAGATTTATTAGCTTGCTTCGGATAGATGATAACAATCGATACTAACGCGAGCGAATCACGCACTAATCAACAAATAGTGTGAGAATAAGTTAATGGGGATGGGATCAAGCTGTTGAGCTAACTTTTAGTTGAACATTATTTACCTTTTACATGAACTTATATCATTTATTTGCATTCTAGACTGTTATTTAGATCAATTAGACTTATATTAGGTTTCAATTTACCGATTATTAATCGTTAAATAATTAATCTTTTTAGATTGCCTTCTTGGTTTAATTAACCGCAATTGCCGCTGCTGAGCACAAGGTTCGATTCCCGGCTGAGGCAATTTGCTATTGAGCTTTTTTATCCGGGACTTCTCAGCGGCAGGAACGAAAACTTAATTTATGCCCAGTTCACAGCAATAGGCTTGCCCTATTAGGACCTTAAACAAAACTGTCGAAATATGGATATACCTACCATTTGGTGTGTTACTGTTATTACATCTCTACCTCTCTCTAATAATAAATCTTTTATAATTAATATCATTCCTAGAAACAGACATGACAGAGAAATTGTATAGAAGAAACCTACAAAATGCTTTTTATTCGTCTATTTTTAACCGCTTGTGTACGGGAACACGGGATCCTAATTACCACTTTTCGAATTGATGAAATACTTCTGAACGCTTATTGTACATCGTTATAAACGTCAACACATTTTAATTCCTATCGTCACACCTTTTAAGTTCAAACTTCAGCCAAGACATAAATGTAGGTAGTGTTCATTAAAATACGTATGTATTGCTATCGTTTAATAAAAAATATATCATTCTTTTAAATTGTTATAATTACATACCTTTACTTTAATTGTTCATGTGAGTTAACACAGCACTTCTTTTTATATAGAATCAGTTTATAGGATGATTATGCTTTAGTAAAATTTTAATGTCAATGTAGACGGCTGAACCTGTAGGATTTGCAAATTAATTTTGTGTACTATCCATTTGTGGGTATTTTCTAATAGATTTTAAATTCTTCTTTCTCCTGCTTTATCTCATCTTTATTTGAAGTCAGCTGTCGTAATCATTCTTCTCCAAAAACTGTTACAACTATTTTTACGTTAAATCCTTACTAATATGTATTATAAAAGCCTTAACGGCCGAACCGATTTTGATGAATTTTGGTACAGAGATTGGTGGGACCCTGGAGGCGGATATATGCTATTTTTTTAAAGTGGGAAATGAGGGAGAAAGAGAGAAGAAAAAGCAAAAACTACAGGTAGCAGGTACCTGCAAATCAGGAAAGGGGAACTGGTTTACCCCGAATTTAACGCAAGCGAAGCCGCGGGCAAAAGCTAGTTCTTCAAAAATAACCAACCGCACCCAACCCATTGTTTGTTTTGTTTTTATCAAATAAGTTTGTTTATTCATAATCAGCGTTCCCGGTAGCCAGAATTGATTGTACCTGTTTGCATTTAATATCATTAATTAAAATACTTTCTTGAATGAGTTATAAATAATGTAGAGACATGACATGTAAAGCTGGTAGCTGCGCGCACGCACACCTTCGAAAATGTTAATTCAGTATTTTGTAGAAAGTTCTGAAACTTTAATGCACTTAAATATAAACAAATATAAGGGTAAAGAAATATATAGGAATAGTTTCCTATGAATGTTTATTTGTATTTAATTTGGAACAACATTATAAGAACTGGAATTAATTGCACTATTCCGTACTTACTCGTAGCTAGGAATTTTTACATTAACAGCTATGCAAAAGAATTAAGTGCGTTCTATTTGTTTTCTTGTACGATACTATTTCTGTGATACTAATTATATTACGCTTGGCAATGTATTGTATTTTTATTGCTGAGGCTCGCCAATTTTACGACAATTCTTCGTATAGACAATATCGAGAGCAATAAAATTGAATGAGTTATCTCGCTGTTGTGGTTATTTAAATTAAGTATAAGTTAAACTAGTTACAAAAAACCGGGCAAGTGTGAGTTGCGCTCACACATCGATTCCGTACAAACTTGCGACAAAAACGGCTATATCGTTTGACTGCGTAGACTTAGGGATATGATTTTCCACAACTCCAAGGGGTCACAGACTTGTGTATATGGTTTTATTTTTTTCAACTCAATGCCTTCACATGTTCCCAAGATAAATGGTATGGACATACCGACACACAGACAGACAACAAAGTCATCCAATAATTGTTCGGTTTTTTCCTTTTTAGGTACGGAACCCTAAAAATTTGTATGAAAATAAGTTTCTTCTTTTCCAAGTTGAAAAACGTTAATTATTGTTCATGACCTAAACAAAACAGTTCCCAGGAGCACGTTGACCGCGGCTGTTCTGTTATTTTCATCAAAGACTATTCTGCCATCTGCTGTATGCAAATTAACAGATATCCACGTAATTACACCGAGGATAACAATCAGACCTGTCTTACTCAAATATGAAATTACCGTAAAATTCATTTCAAACATATTATATTTGCGTTTCATTGCTTATTACATAATTACTTTCAAGTTTTCCATGGTATTAAAATACCGTCAGGCATTAATTTGCTGACTCAGCAGAATTTGTTATTAACATTTCTTTCTAAACAAGTGTATATACGTACGCAAGTTACGATATATTCATACTTGTAAGTCATATTTCTAGCAGGCGTCTTGTAAATAAGTCTTCCTTGATATCATTTTTCACAGCTTTAATCTAGTTTAAATTGCAGAATATCCGAAAGCGGACATCATAAATGAACACTCATAGTATCGTTATCAGCGGCAAGGGAAGCAGATATAACTCGCACACCTAGTTACTCAGCTCTGTAAATAAGTAATGGCAGCGCCCCCTCGGCGACTGCTACTTGATTGCATCTGTTGTCGCTCTTCATATCGCGCGCACTGCTGTGATTTAACAACCACCTGTCGTGGTTTATGTCCTGCGATACCCGCACACGAGGAAGTACAACCAACTAGAAACGAGGCGACACACACCACCTACCTATACCCTCACTATCTAACAACAAATGGTCCTCCGCATATTATTCTGCTCGCATTTTTTTGCCAGTTTCTCGCAAGATGCTAATATGATGAGATAAAAATGATTATCTCGAAACGGACGCTGTAAACCGGCGCCACCATGCTGCTCATAATAAATTAAGTGAGATTATTTTTGCAACATACATAACGTTTCCGTGATGGTACATGATACTGATAAACTTTTTGATATCATAAAATAAGCCTCTTTATAATCTACTCTGGCTGCATTGTGTGAATTCAAATATCCACATGAATGATACCGACGCCGCAAATTTTTTCTCCGTTATCTCTTATTTGGTGAACTCATTTGGGTATCAACAAGAGATAAGTCGCGTATTCAGAAGCTGAATGTGGTTACTTTATAAATGGATTTAGCCATGTAGCCAAAGTAATAAGTTGTGTATTTCTGTGCAACGCACCGCAGCTGGAATCACTAATGAGAGCGCAATTCAAATCAACTGATTTATAAGGAGTAAGTTATTTCGCCGGCTGCGGCCACAATATTTACTTATGTTCTAACGGCTACATCGATATTGTACTCCATTATTGCGATAAGTATAATGTATACCAGATATGCCTTAAAAGTTTATGCCATAATAAATCATAGCATTATTCTTTGTCATTTATTCCCGACGGAATAATGTAACGTAATATAATGACCGATCTGATTGTCTTTATAATTGCAATCTCGTCTTTATTGGCAAAAGCTAATTACCAAACAACGGTCGGAAATAACTTTTCTTTCGTCAGTGATTACATTAAAATTTCATATTGGCTGTAAATTTTATATTGGGTAATATCGAATATCAAATTGTGAGCATTGGGAGGTCTGGCTCTAATGTTAGTATGTCTGCTTATATAAGCTCGTTAAGAGTCGGCGGGTCTTGTCCGGATGATATCTCTTAACCCCCTCAATTAGTGTGCCCTGACTATCGCGTGGCAATAACCCGAAACAGCAAATAAGCTCCCCGCACTCGTGACGCGAAGACCGAACCAAATGAGTGTACTCTTAATTAGCCGTTATACTATAAATTTTAAAAGCGATGATAAGGTCCCGTTGTGCGCTCTCCAAGAACACTACCCGCCGGCTAATGGTGCCTTGAGAATTAAATTTAATTAATTCCTCCTCGCCAAACGTGCTTACTTGATCGAATTTGGCTTAGAAATGAATGTCCCGGAAAGAAGGAAAGAGAAAGGAGAAGTACATCTATCTTGGCGAAATTAGGGTTGTCAACTCGACACCAAGTGAATCCAAATAATTTTCCAGTACTAAATTATTAGTATTGAACAATAAATATACTAAACAAAAATAATATCACGTAAATATTTAAGCGAGATTTTTAAGCAGTTCTAGTCTATGGAAGGACGATGGCAGAGCCGAGCGCGGGCGCCGCTAATATAAAAGATGCACGTGATAACCACATAATAATATGATAATGTTACCTATCTGTATGATTGCTTTTATATTCGTATTTATCGAGGTATACCGGGGTCAATTACTCCTCGTAACATAAGTTACGTGTTTTATTACTAAAATTATGTTTTTTCAGAGTACTATACCGTTTTAAATACTATATAGTGATATCTAAATTAGCAGAACGTGGTGCAATTTATACCTTCAAAATGAGTGTCGGCGTAATAACAGTGAGAACGCTAATGACTTAACATGTTATCACTATCTGGAAAAGAGCGGAGGATTCTTGAATATCGTGTGTGAAACTATTTCAATTACTTAGCTGGCGTGGTTCTTAGGCGGGCGGGAAAACGTGTGGCGTGTGGCGAACCATAGTCTGCACGCGTCCCTGTGTTTATGGTCCTCTTTTACCGCCACGTTATTTTTTTTTTCAGAAGCACACGTCGGGTGTTTTGCGACTTCGCAGCCCCACAATAGTAGCTTAGTTTTTAGTTTTAAAAAATGTGCTTATTAAAAAAAAACAAACCCTTTTAAAAAAAAAACTCTTTTATGTTATGTAACTTTCATACACTTTTGTGTAACATAATTCATAGAAATACACGTTTCTAATTCTAAGTTAGTGTCATATTCGTTTTTTGTTTTTTCATAGGGCTAACTAATTTATGTCATGTTTTGGTTTTCACATAGCGGTTGGCCATCTGTTCAACTTTACAAAAAAAAAATGTGTTCTTTCTTATATTTAAAAAGTTCCGGAGGTTCAAAAAGTTCAAAATTGGTAAAACATCACCTTAATTTACATGAGCGTGTGTCCAACGAGTGCAGAGCGTTGTTCGCGGCACTATGCGCCTCCTGCCTTTGTTTATGTTACTGTTTACCGTACATAAATGGAATGAAACTTGTCTACTCTGCCGTCCGATAACGGAGCGTTTTGTCTGTAATTAAGAACGGCGAGAGCGGGTCAGCCGTCTACCCGGCATTACCACAAAGTTATGGAGACATTTTGAGCGTGTCCAGATTGTTTAACTACAAGCCTGTCATGTTTAGAATGAACTTGTGTTATAAATCTGCCATAACGTCATGATTCCAGTGAGATTGTTTGTTAATTGTAAGTAATACATTATTCTCTAATGAACCAGCTGCATACTGGAGCTTGGGCACCTACGGTATGGGAAGTCCGCTGCGTATTGTTGTTGTTAAGCGCTGTATTTTCCCATTTTTTTTGGATATTATAGAACTATACTATTTGAAAACTTTTATAGCGTGATGTAAAATAAAACGTATATGATCTTTTTATACGTTAGGATAATTTTGAAAAATAAAATGATTTTACGTCTGTGTAATTGATAATGAAAGCCATTTTTTACCAATGAAACTAAACACGATTCGCATAATTATATATTGTAATTAAGAGGTCTGTTCTTATAATTGCTATGGATAGAACACTAAAGCTTTTTTCTGTTTCGTGGCTGCGATTTCAAACATTTAAACTCATACACAAACAGACCGGAACAACTACCTGTAGGCCATACAAATATTTGGGCTGTGCGACAATCGAACTCACGTCTTCCAATACAGCTGCCAATCGCTCAACCACTGCGGTATCCGTGTCGGCGCTTCCTCCCCGGGAGCATTTGCCTGTAATGTAACAGTTCAGTTCCCTTATTTCTGTACCAAAGCAAAAATCTGGAATTGTAAGGTTTTAGGAGAATGTTCCGGGTGATTGAGCGCCTTTAGTCAATTCGCCCTTATTTAAAGAAAATCCTCTATTATAATAAACACACTGTATTATTCAAAACGCATGACATTATTCAACATTATCGTAAACTCAGCAAGTCGTTTACAAACTGTGACACTCAAGCAATTAATAGGCACTTTAGATGCAAATAGGCCTCAACGATTTCCTTCGTGAGACATCGATTTTGTGCAGTGCTAAGTGAAACTGTGTGAAGAGATCACGACGCTATAAACAGAAGACAATAATCGTTGTTCGTGTTGCGCTGCGCCCGCGCCGGGAGCTCCGGCCACGTGTAAACCCTTGTCCGACTCCGCCGGGAGCTGACAGTAGCACCATTTGCATTTTATTACACCACTCGCTTCCATCAGAATGATTTCTTACCAGTATTTTTAATAAATTCCTCATACATTTTAAATTACGTATGCAATTGAAGCTAATTTGAATTTCATTATGCATATTTACGCTTGAAATCGTAATGACTTTACTCCTGTGATTCTAGTCTGAACTTATGTTACTTTTACGCAGAATATATTTAAATGTAAATCTCTATATCGACCTTTACCTATATACTCATGTGTTGTTATTTGTTACAGCATACATTGACAGGTCACAGCGGTAAAGTAATGGCGGCCAAATTCCTCGGGGAGCCGACCAAAGTCATCACTGGAAGTCACGACCGAACGCTCAAAATATGGGACCTTAGAAGTAAAATGTGTAAGTATGTACCAACTCATTTGCTTTATAGGAGAGCCTTGTTTATTGAAAACGATTTTAATAACAAACAAAATAGTATTATATCTTAGTACAGAGAGAAATATATTGCACAATAATTCATAATATTCTATTGTATGGAAACCCTTCTCGCAGTCGTCTTTTATAACTCGGACAAGTACTAGCAGCTTAGATTTAGACTCTCAGCATAACGATAGTATACAACCTAACATAAATATTAAATTTAAGTTATGGTTTTCGAGGTGGCAACATTTTTTTGAATGATTGCACCACCTATCTGATACAAAATCAAAGTCGGTTAACTGAAAGTACGCAGTTACTGTAGCTAAGCCAATTGCAGAAATAATATTGAAGGAAATAGGCGATCAAAAATAAGACGAGCATGCTTTGCAAATAGGCTTGCTAGTTATCCCAAGTAAATTCAAGAATGTATACCGATTTCCTGTGTTTGAAAACTTTTCTATGTTGTAAATCATTACTGCCAGGGATAATAATGTTTTGACAAGTTGTTAGTTTACTATAGACTGAAGTTTTGCGCACGAGTACTGATAGAAATACCAGAAGCACAATAAAATAAACACACCTGATATACGACCAACCGTTAAATGTATGGTTGCTGCAGATTAATGCTACCTGACTGCAAGTGCAAACCGGATAACAACTGCAGTTCGAAACGTCGTGTGAAAATTAAAAGATAAAGGAAAGACTAATGCAGCTGGAATTAAAGAGCAGTGTGAGGCACGCGCGTTGGGGCTGATGTGGTCGCAAGATTGCGCGTTTGGACTGCTCACGTACCTTGCCGAGCTCTACGACGCGTGGTTTTCTTCAGAATTGTCAATCATATTGTTTTAAATGACTAATTAAAATTAAAATATGGTTAGTCACCCAAATCTAGATCATAAACACGACAAAATTCGTAGCTGTTAATGCTCGATTGTCCCTTTACTGCCGCTTGGGGCTTCAAGATAATATTCATAGTGGAACATTTAATCTAACCTACGAAAGTACTGAGGATTATCTAGAATTCCAACCGAGCTCTTCCTATTTAACCGTCTGTTAAAAATTTGCATTTTATCTAAAGAGCGGCAATGCATTTATTTGATACGTTCGCGTAATTTATCTGGCAACCATTTGTTTTCTCTGAGCTTGCGAACCAACACTAAGTGGTGTTTAGGGCTGTTTCACTTAACATTTGTGATTAGTCTCTGTTAACTTCACGTTTAAACCATCCTGAAAATAATCGTTTGTTTCCAAATACAACAAGGCTCGAGGATTTTTCTCTGATTTATGATGGACTTACTTCCTGCGATGGTTACGTAATAACTTATATGTGAGCCTCGATAACTTATTGCCTACAGACGATGCGATGCACAAGTGCGGGTGTTCTCAGGCTATAAATGTCTGGAAACTCGTCCTCATAAACATATTACAATTATTGGATCTTGATAGATAACGCCATTTATAACATAGATTGTAATATTAACAGCCTGTGTAGGGTTCTGAGAACTGATTGAAATCTAATCGGAACGTGTAACGCAATTACCCATTTTAGTGCATCCTTTTTCCCACAGCTGTTTGATGTAGGAACTAATTACAGCACACCTGATTTACTGTTACATGCTTCTTCAAACGCAGTCATCAGTCGGTTTACGACAGACGTATTTAAATTAAACGCTTCAACCAATATTGTAAAACGAAATGATATCCTGGAAGTAACAAGCGATAAAAGCAACAGATTTTTTAGTATCGTATAATTTTCTAATGTACTGTTGTGGGCTTTCAAGAGAAATATATTTGCTGTGCCTGCAGCGTAATACTAAAACGATCCCGGAACGAAGAACCTTAAGAGAAAACACGTAAAGCGAATACGAAGGTTTCTAGTTACAAGCGGAAAGACAGAAATAAAGCAAATAAATCTACATCACTTTTATGTTTCACCGAGTAATAATTTTTACCCTAATAACATGTGGTAAAATGTCCTAGAGCTATGAATCAATCTGGTACTGTCAAATTGCATGGAGGTATTTGTATCCACCTTGGGGGCCAACCATTTTCCGTCCGAATTTTCAAGTCACGCGTTTATGTTGATCCTTTATGTTCAAACCTCCATCGTGCTGGACTGTGATTGGCTGATTAATAGATAAAACTTGATGATTATGTTAACGCAAAAACAACATCGACGCTAGCAAGTAGCCACCATTTTGTTACTCATATTTCATAACCAATCAGCTGCTTATGAGTTGATTCTCGACCAAGTGTGAATGACTAAGACCTCCCGTGGTTACGGCACACAAACCAATTTATGATATTAATAAATATTATGTATTTCTTTTTTCAATCACACTACTTAATATTCGGACTTGCATCGTCATAGATAAACATCGGATATCGATAAGAATTGACGGATTAATAATCGAATCGATCGAATTATCAACATATCGTATAGTATTTGTTAATTTCGAAAGTATGTTAAAGCGAGTCTTCGCAATCAACCGATCATAAATTCAGATTTCGGACTAGTAAGAAAATTGTAATGGAAAATCTCAATAACACTTTGTTTGCCATGGACATCGAAGCCAGGAACACAAAACCAACAAGTCGGTTCCGTAGATTATATAATAATTAATAATATTTTTTTTTTGCTTATTCGGAAAACTTACAGCTAGGGGCAAAATAAAAACCTCAAACCAACCCAGCCACCGCGGGAGACGCCCCGGACGTCGGGCACCGCGAGACGACTCCCGGCCACCATAGTTGCGGGCCTGTGGACGGTGAGCAATGGGTAGCTTACCGTCCATCCGTCTATTGACGACAGGCCGTATCGACGGCGCATTAGTGCTTCACGCGCGCCTCAAAGAGATGTCAGCAAAGCAGAGGGGCCTGCCGATACCGCGGCCCCGGAACGTAAAGGGCAGCCAGTAGGAACATGGGTGGGTTTTAGTCCATACAAGTCTGACGCTCTCTCCCGCTCCGTCCAGAGCGGGGGAAGTTAATTGATAACTTCCTACACCAAAAAAAGGGGGCAAAATAACCACTCTGCACGACAGGATTTTGACACATGACACATCAGCTGAATCGGTGGGGTGACGCGAATTGTCATGAAATTCAAGAATTTTCATCAATTTACAGCATTCAATTTTGTTATTAAAAATAAGTCACCGGGGTTGTTTCATATGATAAGTTTGAGGTTTATATTTCCAAAAACCTCATAAGGTCGATAAAACGGCGTCAATCTATTGTAAAATGTGTGTAAAATAGATATTATTACACCCTTCCAAAAATTAGGTACTTTAAAAACGCTGGAAATAATGCACATACACAAGACAACCCTTTGATAATAAAATCGGAAATCCAAAATAAAAACAGTGACATTCCATCTGCATTCTTATTTTTGCCATTTTACATATAAATTCAAAATAAAACACGATACAAATCTCGACAAAAAATACTAAAAACTGTGTTGCAACATGACATTTCTTAGTGCTGACCGTAAATCTAAGTTTCATCATTTCGATTAAAAAGTTGCATTCAACCTAATCGATAATCGAAATGGAGTAACCTTTAAAAAAAAGTTTTGGGACCATTGAGGAATTTACTTATGGAGATTGCATATTATTCTACTATTGATATTATAGTTGTTCAAATATCTATGATATCGATAAGAAAAGAAAGACAACAACATTTTGTCACGTGCTTTTTTGTTATGCTATAATTATTTTCTTATGCGCCAAGATTTGAGGTACAGACGCCTGCACATCAAGCTACTACAATCTGTCAGATTTCTTTGATAGATTTTCGACTTTATTTCTTAAGTATTAGGTTCAAGGTTGATTGGGAAAAATTGACAGTTTCGGGTAGCTTGACCTGCAGGCGTCTGTACATTTTGCTGTCAAACGGCTTAGCGGTAAAAGATTTTGGCTGTTTTCTTGAATGACGATGAATGAAAATGGCGGCCATTTTTGTAGGAGGTCATGCTAATTCTGTAGGTAACTAGTCAGGCACCCCAGCTGGCACAACCATACCGTACCGCACCTAGAAAGCCATGCCCCCGCAGTAGAGCCTTGTTTTAGACGGACAGGGACTCCGCACACATCGGGGCCCTAAAATATTGATATAGACACCCGACGCCCGACGCCCGATGCCTGTAGTGTCTCCCGCGGTGGCTGGCTTAGTTTGAGGAGCGCCTCACTTCCCCCGCTCTAGACGAAGCGGGGGGGAGTGTCAGGGTTATGCAATAGAAGGAGCATGGGTGGGTTTTAGTCAGTACTAGTCTGACACTCCCCTCCGTTTTGCCCAGAGCGGGGGAAGTTATTTGACGATTTCCCACCCAAAAAAAAACCCCGGTACACGACATCAAGAAAAATCCAGGTTCAAAATGGACTCATTTTGAACCAGGAGTTTTCTTGGTGTCATGTTTCCATCTCAATTGTGATCTTCCTCTATAGGCCATTTTTACCCCAAGGCTTCCACTCCAAGAACACTTTGGCCTACGAGCCATGTTTTAGGAAAAAATGAATACGCTTTTCAAATAACCAATCCAACCAAACAATTTTGTCGAACAAATGTAATTTATCTTAGCTGATTATTTTAATGTGCTACCAAGATCATAATTGGCGCGTTCTATATTCAACCTTATTTATTTCTATTTGCAATTCACATTCAAATAGTAGGTATAAAACCAAATTATTAATAAAATAGCAAATAAACATTTTAATATAAATTTGAAAATTCCTTTTTTGAATTTTTATCTGAAAATAAAATTGGCGCGAATTTAGCCATAGATCAGTTTGTACTGTTTGTTTTTAAATCGGTTTTAGTGGCGTAAAAAATATTATAATCAATATTTATAGTATTTTACACGTATTACAAAATTAATTTTTATTTTAATCTATCAATTTCTGATATTCCTTAATTTAATTATTCGAGTTGATTGATTTACAAGAAAATAATCGATTGAAATAATCGTATTTACACATCACAAAATTAAAAAAAAAAAGAAATGGACGTCAATTTCGAAAGTGAATTTAGTAGTGGATACGAATATTCCGTGTTATTGGTCCTATTATTGCAAATTACGATAAGATCAGGGCATTGTCATGTTATTTATAATATTTGAAATGATATTTGTGTCAGTTGTTATAGAATCTATTCGTGAATATATGATATAATGTGGAATTAAAAATGTAAACAAGCACGATTGGCGCGAAACTTCGACTTTAGATTTCAAAATGTATCATTACCACTACTAATATAAGTTCAATTACGAATGATTTCTTCACGTAATAAAAGGACACGTTAATCATGCCCAATAATGTGGAATTTAAATGTCCGAAAACCTATTTTTTTATGATTTTTAGCGTCGACCTACACTGCCATCAAAATGGCGATGATCGTAATTTACGCATTTGGATTTTATAAGACTTAATTAAGAAACTTCCTCAATAATTAAAGAACTTCTAATGACGTTTACATATGAGTTTTTTATTCTACTATCTTAATGTTTGCACACCCATATTATTCATTAACCAGAAAATAAAATATTTACAAAAATAATGAGGAGGTCATATGACTTAAATGTCCGACCCCTTTCGGGGCCAGTACCGAGCCAGCGGAGGTTTGAATGTCGAGCCCCCGAAGGGGTCCGTACCGAACTATACGGTTAAGGTTGAGTGAATGAATAATGTTAAGGCCGATCAAAAGGTTTCACAGGTGATAACTGCCTCAACGAGTATCAGCAAAACGCAGTAAAGTTACCTTTTTTACTGTTATGTCATATAAATTAAAGGATATTAAAGACAGGTAAAAGCATGTAAAGGACGAGTTAAAAGCCTATACTCATCGTATAAGTGCATATTGACGGTTGGCGCAGTGGCTGAGCGTTCGATTGCTGCGCTTCGTTTCGCGGGTTCGAATTTAAATGTTTGTAAAGTCACATACTATACAAGAGATTAAAAATTCCTAATATGTTGGCTAGTCAATGTGTAGCTTAAAAGAGAGAGAAGAAAAAAATCTACTAAATTGACCTCTGACTTCTAATATGTTACTATGTATTCATTAATTTATTTAATAGCTTGGTGACCGTATTGATGATGATGATATTACATACTTCAATTGATACCCAACGGTGTCTATGATATAATTTAAAATTAATCATTTTAATATGTTCTTGAAAAGGAAGGCATCAGAGTTTAAAATGAGGACATTTACTACATTTTTGATCATAAAACGTACAAAGAAATAGCACTTCAAATTCAATATGACTTTTCTATCAGTTTAAATTATATTTTATATCTGGTTTTATGATAGAAATCAAGTTTGATACATAAACAAACCATCAACCGTTTATACCACCATGAGTTTGTAATTTACACTGAATCTATGTAATCAAATCATCTCTAACATTAAGTTTCAAAACCTTTGACTTTCTATCTATTGTACTGAACAATCTCTCTGCACTTCAGGATAATCATTTTAACGGAGAGAAACGTCAATTAAACCACAGTAAACGATTATCGTAAATGTATAACCCTCCATTAACTTTAGCATAGTTAAATTGATAACATAGGCGAATATCACAATGCAATGCATACAATAATATAAAAATGATATTTGCTGTGAGCAGTAATAATCTAAAGTCTAGACATATTATCAGCGACAGGTGATGGATGCAAAAGTCAAAGTTTTAATTTTAATAAATAATATACATAATAAAAACACGCTTAAGTAAGGGTAAGAGTATAGATTTTAATTATGCTGGTAACCCTACGTCATTGTAAATGTCTATTTGAATACCATAAATCTATGTTATTATATTTCGAATGTGTTTTGTTTAATATACGCAAAATTAATTTTTACATTCTTACTTTTTTTGTAATGATTTTAATAATATTAGAATGACGTGGTTTAGCTTACCATGCATTATCTTGCAAAATAAAACATGTAAGCAAAATTACAATCACAATCGGATACCGGGAAGTGTCATTTAACTTTGATTGCTTTTTTACATAGTTGAAGCAGGTGAAGCTAATGTTAGCGTGTTGAGAACAACCGAAAACCGTATTTCAATTCTTTTGAAGTTCGTCATTGTGTTATCTTCGCTTGTTCGTCATATTCACATCATAGGACACGTAATATGACAGAGTGTGTCGTAATATGACAAATACATATTCCAGTGCATAGCAGACATAGTGCCTACATAATGCATATCATAGGCATTGTTGTGCACCGATCCGCGAAGCTGGAGAGACTTGCTCCATGCGGTTAGCCGCAATCAAGTGAACACCATGACTACAAGTACTTTTTCTGCGCCATCAATATATCCGAATAAGTTATCGTCAAACTTTTTTTTGTAAGGATAAATATAACTTGTCCTGTGCTATGAGAGTTCATTTTCTCGTTTCACTAGTTCTGGACGTCTATTTTGAGAATTATAGACTTACAAATTACAAATCACGGATAGAATACTACGAGGGTTAAATAACCTTTTTGGCGACTACGTAAAAAATGGAGCTTTGTGGGCTTGCTACGCAATATTACTACTTACTTGGCTATCAGTGTAATTTTACTAATTGTTCAATTTCGTCGCATTATTGTTAATTAAAAATATTTATTAGTTTCGAAGATACTGCTACTTCCTTTACTAAAACCTTTAGAGCAAACTAAGCCTTTATCACAGCGATCTATCTTGACTGATGAAGACTTTTACAATAACTTCTACTTTGCTCATAATTATATTGACCGCAATTAACTAGTAATTATAATGACGTTATTATCATCTCTTGGAGCAAAGGCCGCTTAAAACACTCTAATCAGTCGTTAAATTGAACATTTGCATGTTGGCCACACAGCCAGGAATCTTAATTAATGAATGCAATAACACACATATGCAATTTACCGCGCACATTAATAGGCCTTCAGGAAATTTTATTGTTATTATCAACCGTTGTGTGACACAGATTTTATAATGCACGCTTCAACAGGTACGGAGACGAAGTTCGCGGGGTCATCGTGTAACGACCTGGTGACGTCAGACGGGGCGGGCTCCACCATCATCTCGGGACACTTCGACAAGAGGATCAGGTTTTGGGACATCCGCACCGAGATGTCTGCCAATGATATCATGCTGCAAGGGAAGGTCACGTCACTTGATCTCAGTAGAGGTATGTATGCTTATAACATCATACCATCTGTCTCAATTTCTTACACATAATTGCATTGAATGATAACCAACCAGCATGTTGTCTTGTTCAGTAATAGTTAAAGTATCATTTCATGGACAAGCAACAATTTAAATGACAGCATTCATCTTACGCATCCATACTTAATGTTTAAATGCAAGAAATGAACTCAGCAGTTGACTAGTTAAAGCAACAGTAGTTAAGATTAACATCGCAACTACTGTTACACTGAAAGACATGCACATAACGTCAAAAGTTAAATAGCTGTTTATTCGATAAAGTACTTGTAAATTTTCTGTAATTGAATGCATCGCATATTAGTATCGGTATTCGTGTCAGCACTACAACGTGACGGGTGCGCAATGCCCATTTCCGTTACGCGTTTCTCGATCGATCCCTTTTTTGTCAGTAACGGTCTGTGCATCGCACGAAACGCTCAGATTGATACCTTCAATCAATCGCAGTGTCGGGACGTCACTGCCTCGGAAACTGATTAAATCACGTCGATTTCATCGGACAAATGAATAGGGAGACAGTTCACAGTTAGCCATCACGCTCGATCCAGATCCATCGCGCTATCGACTATCTATCATGCGCTGATACTGAGTACACTCACAAATATGTCACGTTTGAAAGCTTTTTAAATGTTCTAGATAGTTGATTTCAGTTTCACTTATCACTTTATTGATAGAATAGTTAAAGTGCATGAAAGTAGAATAGAGCTGTAAAACCGTGCACTTCAATTGAGAAGAGAAACAATTTGATAAAAGATCTTTGTTGATGTTCGCGGAGATGGTTGTAAAAGATATATGAGACTTGTTTGAACATAATGTGCAAGAGATGAATACTTTGTGATAGTTTCATTCATGTTTAGTGCTTTGTTCACACTTAATAGCAGTGGATTTGGTCGTTTATTTAGAAGTGAAACGACAACCGTACCATGTAACTTAATTTGAACTTGAAGTGTGAAAGTATATTATCAGTTAGTGGCACTTAGTAGGTGCCTTCTAATGAATGAAAGAAAATATCGTGTATTATGTACGTAATATGTAAATTGCAGATTATCGTACAAATAGCGTCAGCACGATACGAGCAATGCTTTCCTAGTACTAAGCTGATGTTAACACATAGACGCCCATCTCACGTTTGAACTAGTAACAGCTAATGGCGCGCAAACCGCATGAGAACTTATTATTGACCTCAAGACGTTTGATCGTTCTTCATACCGACTGATAGCTAATGAAACCGAGATGGTATCGCACACTTAAATCATCTAATTTAATAAAGCGGTGTGCCCGTTTCATGAAGCTCTTTACCTTACATTAAAACTATTAAGCGCCAATCGAGAGGTTTAAGGTCAAACATTACCTTCGCAACGATTATCGAAAAGGCAATAAAGAACATAGCGGGTTCACGATTACAAATCGTCTAAATTAGGAACACGCTGTAATATGTCTCCGTGTTATTAAGTAATACTTCTTATGGGTATGCGTCCGTTATGAAGCTCATAATTTGACCAATAAAATAAAAATATTGTACTAATAATAATAAATGTTTTTTTGTAACTGTTAAGTTATGATGTGTTAAGATGCTGTCTGTTTATTGCTATTTTTATTTGTACGTGAACTGTCGTTTCAGACAACAATTACCTGTTGGCGTGCGTGCGCGACGACACAATACAACTAATAGATCTGAGGATGACCACGATCGTACGTTCTTTCAGGTACGCTAGCCTATAATTTATTATTATTACTTGTAACTCTGCTACGCTAGTATAAAGTTTTATGACTTTTCCTGCGATGTAATAGTCTTAGAAATGTTTACAGTTAGATATTCTAGATTTTACGACTCACTGTAGAACAATAGTAAAGCAAGTAATTATTGGTTGTATTCAAATTGGAATAGACACAAGACTGGAAACCTACGGTAAGTTCTTCGTTCAATTTCATGCAAATAAATAAATTAATTATTTAAGTGCTAAATGTCGCTAGGAAAGAACACCCGTCATTACTGAAAGTAGGTTCAAAAGCTTCGGGAAAGTGATTTCGTTATATTTCAATATTGTGAATTTAATTTCGCTGGCTTATGTTATACGGTATGTTAACGGTACCAACTATTCGGCGGCATATAGCACAAAATCGTAATGCCGGAAATAATTAACATTTCGCTGCACATGCAAGACGATAAGACAAATTAAATTTCAGATAATTTTCCCACAGTTTCTGAAGAGAAACTATGCTTTCTCTTTATTTTTACGGCCAAAAGTATCGTTTTGAACTCGTTTTTTTAGGAACTATCGTAATATACCAAGAGCATAAAAAACGCCTTTTGTAAGTATTGTATTAAAACGCGTTGATGTCTTTTCTTCTAAAAATAGACGGATTTCTGACATAACGTCAAAAACCTATTAATGATATATTATTCCTTTGAAATTGTTTTTTATTCACAGAAGTTGCTTTTATTTGTGAATAGAGGTCAAATGTCTGTATTCGAATTCACTGAAAAGGATTGAAATCAAGGCTTTATACTCGTACAATCTTGATGAAAGAGTATGTAGATAATTGTGAACCGCTAAAAGATCGTCCAAGATTATTTGCAGTTAGTTATTTATTTTGAGTACTGTATTAATTAGTTTAATAAAGGTTTATTAAAATGTAACAGTCTTATCTATACTAATATTATAAAGAGGAAAGATTTGTTTGTTTGTTTGTTTGTAATGAATAGGCTCCGAAACTACTGGACCGATTTCAAAAATTCTTTCACCTTTGGAAAGCTACATTATCCCCGAGTAACATAGGCTATATAACATCACGCTACGACCAACAGGTGCTGAGCAGCGCGGGTGAAACCGTGGGGAACAGCTAGTCGACGATAATTGGGTTTAACAGTTTTGAAAGTAAATAAGATATTATCAAAAAAATGTATTGCAGATTTTTATAATTTGATATTAAGTTCACTTTAAAGCAACCACCGAAATGCTTTCAAAGAAAGTCACCTGTCGGCAACTTGAATTCTTGCTCAGAACATGATTAAAACAGCACATTACAATAATGTTTGAAAATGCATGCCTCTGAAAATTCCTTGGCAAAACATTACATTCCTAGTAAAGAATTACAGCAAGTTCCCGGACACCTGTACATTAACTAAGTACGAGAATAGACCTATTAGTGTAGACGTGACAAAGTGTACGGGGCTACTAATTGCATTTCAGTCACGAGGTTTTCAAGGGTAGGGTGACACTGAAGGCGGGTGCAGTGATCACCAGGATGCAATAAAAATGTCAACTGATGATGAATATGTATTGTTCTCTCGATCCAAAGGTTGCCTGGTTGGCTTATCAGTGATAGAGAGAAGGAGGAAAACTAGAAGTTTTCAGTAACTTTAATTTTTTTGCTAAGTGTAGCTAAAGAAATACTTAAAGTATTTTTAGCTTTATTCACGCCATTTTTTAAAGTCACTGAAACCACACAAAGCGCAATGCTTTTTAATCAATTTCCTTATCTTTGTGTATTGAATAGGCTGAAAAATAGTGTACATGTTACAAGTCTTCACGAGTCTTCTATATACATGATAAACAAAACTCCATACACGCTACATACGCTTCTCGTTGGCCGTACTATAGGCAATCTGATTTGTAAAACAGAACTCGAAAGATTTGGTCAAACCATTGCGGACTTATATTTACAAAAATATCTATCGAGTGTCCGTACAGGTTGAGCCGAATCTTTGGGACCACTTTTTTGTCCATACGCATTTTTTCTCGAAATCTATGCAATGTAGGAATTTGAATGTTTTTAATTGCATTTCAGTCACGAGTCGTTCAAGGTGGGGTGCGACTGGTCGCGGGCGGCGTTCGGTCCTGGCGGCAGGTTGCTATCCGTAGGCGCGGCGGACGGCGCGGCATATGTGTGGAACACGCATTCAGGAAGGCTGGAGACGATTCTCAAGGATCACACGTAAGTACTGCTACCCTACTATGACCTCTTAAAGCAGTTCTTATTCCACGGAGGGAAAGAGACAGAGCTATACAGGGTGTCTAGCACCATCTCTTTCACTCAGTGGAATAAGAATTGCTATAAGATGTCATAGTAGCCCTTCTGATTGATAGTATTTGATTCTGTCTAGAATATAACAGCGCAAACGAAAAATTTCGTGAACAAGCTTCCTTTGGTCACAAAATCCAGCGAGCGTGCTGAGGTTTTCTCTCGAAATTCGAACTGCTCTTTGTAATTTGTTTCAGCACAACTGCTCTTAAGACGGTGATGTAAAACTTCATAAGGAAACTGGTTGTCGCAGTCGTTGAGCGATCGACTGCTGCGGTGCGTATCGCGGTTTCGATCCCCGAACGGAACAAATATTTGTACGACCTACAGGTAGTTGTTTCGGGTCTGGTTGTTTGTGTATATGAGTTTCAATGTTTGTAAACGCACCCACGATATAGGAGAAATTCTAAGTGTGGCGCAACTTATTATTTTAACAAAAAAGAAGCGGCTTATCCTCAAGATTGACCCGAGTTGTAGTTATTATTTAGCCACGAGCTCTTAATATAATCAAACTAGCTGGCGTCTGCGGCTTTACCCGCGTGATATCAAAAAAGAAGTATCTTATGTGTTATTCCACACTAAAATCTACCTCCGTGCCAAATTTCATCAAGATCCGTTCTGCCGTTTTGACGTGAAAGAGTAACAAACATCGATCTATACATCATCACAAACATTCGCATTTATAATATTAGTAAGAAGTAAGACTAGTAGAAAAAAAAAACGATGTAGAAATCTCATATAAATTGCTTCTAGTATCCTGAATCTACCATTTACCTAAACTTGTGATTCTAGATGCGAATATCTTAATCCATATCTAAGTACCAGTCAGGCTTAACCGAACTGTTCAGTTTAAATAACTTAAAGATAGAGTAAGATTCTCATAAATAACCTGAAGGGCTACTATGACATCTTATAGCAATTCTTATTCCACTGAGGGAAAGAGATGGTGCTAGACACCCTGTATAGCTCTGTCTCTTTCCCTCAGTGGAATAAGAATTGCTTTAAGAGGTCATAGTAGGGTAGCTGAAACATGAAATAATCATAAATCCATACTACTTCAGGACTTTAATGTTCATCTAAAAACGTCTTTAACACTATAATCATGTTATCTTAAACCGCTTTCTAATTAAGACGTGTTTAAGCCAAATCTCGTTTCGCTAATTAGTTTATTGACTCCTATATCTGCTGCTTATAATGATGATGTTGTCGTAGTAGAAACCATACTTATAATATTATAAATGTGAAAATAACTCTGTTTGTTTGTATGTTAATATATCACGACTAAACGGCTGATCTGATAGTAAAGAAATTTGCCAAGGAGATAGATTTTAAAACCTGGAAAAGAACATAGCCTACATATTATCACGCTAATTAAATAAAAAAATATATAATATTGCATTTTTTCCATACCCCTTAACTGAATGACAACTGTCATGACGTGTATTAGAGAAGTACATATTCATACATACATACGTACATATTCGTTGGCGCAAGTGTATCGTTTCTAAAGGAGCATACTTTGAAGGTGAAATAAATTTGGATGATTGAACATTTTGTGTATTATTGATCTTTTCCCGGTACTTTCTTGACAGAGTAGTAATACTGCTGGAGACGTCAGGTAACGAATGCATAAAATGGGATTTCAAACATCCTTAATAAAAATCTTATAATAAGAAAATCGCGATATACGCATGCGAAGTGCCGGGTAACAGCTAGTATTGAATAAAACGTAGATATCACTGAGCTTATACGTATATCTTTATCATGAACACTTGAACCGCGGCACTAAGTACCAAGTTTATTCTAAAAGATAGCTAGGTGCATAAGAGGCGGATAAGTAACTGATTTACAACGACCAATGTAACCTGTTTCCCTCCGTCGACTCTTACAACTCACCTTACTTAATAGATCAGGATGCTAATTAATTGTACCTACCTGCTGTACGTGACTGTCATACAGCCAACCGGACGAATGAGCAGAAATGTGTTCATGATTGCCTGAATAGACTGTGTCAAATCTATTCAAAAGTTTAAGCCAATTTTTTTTACGGATGGGTAATTACCAAATAACTTCCACCGCTATAGGCGAAGCGAGGGGGAGTCTCAGACTTTTACTGACTAAAACCCACCCATGTTCCTTCTTTTAACCTTTATGTTCCGGTATCTCTTTCAAACAACTCGCAACCCCTGGCAGAGGAAGACCCTAACCTTGCAAGCAATTTAAAAATAAATAGTACAGCTAGACCTATTTGCTGCTTCTACACAATAAATCCATTACTGTAATAAAAAATCAAATGTATAATATCTAGGGTTATTTTCAATAAGTATTGATATAATCTACGAACGTCCTAAACAATAGCTCGCCTATAGCGTTTGCAGACCGCGGCGCAATTTGTTTTCAATTCGTTTCTTTCTAACTGTAAGCATAGCTCACGGAAGATGTGACCTTTGAGATTCGTAATAAATTTTCAGCAGACACATTTCTGACCTTGAATTTTAAACTGGAATTGTTTTAGTCGCGACATCGTTCGCTATCCCCGTAACATTTCGCATGGACAATTGAAATCGTGAGGTCAACATTGGCTCGACTGTCTCACCAATGCAAATTTCTCTTTCCCATACCGTACACTGCATATTTATTTGGCATTAAGCTATCGTCACACCTGCTCGATGCGATTAAAGTAAAGAATGACATTTGAATTCATTTGAATACCAAATGCCAAAACATTGTAATGTGGTTTTCCGAAATCATACAAGTAATCTCACTTTGCACCGATGCATTTCCTGTACATTGCAATTGTGTTTTGTAAACGTCAGACTTTGAAATTTAATTAGTTGAATATTTAAGACGTATCGTACATTTAAATGGCACATTATTTACGATAGCACTTCCTGGTCGTAGACAAGCGCGGCAGTCAAAGGACTGTTTTACCCTTAGGTCTTGTCGAGCGTCGCGTCCAGTCTTATCGCCAGCGCTCGCTGCAATAGGACTTGATCGAATCTTTGTCAAGACACCCGCGCAAGTGCGCAACCCGTCGCTGTGGCCCATTCTCCCGGCGATGGCCGCAAATGGGACATATTGTTCCCTCCTGCTGTCCACCACTACTAGTGCATGGCGCGATGCAATCGCACTTAATTCGCGCCGACACACCACACACAATAGTGTAAACAATTTTACCGTAACAAGGACAAAAGTAACGCGGAAACATTCCTCTGCATCTCGACATGCATATTTTTGCTTAGTAATACGTACCATATTGATGTTAGTTTGTACAGTCTTCGATGTGAGTTTGAACAGTTAAGTTGCTCGCCCACTTTATTACTGTATTGTCGAGTCTGATTCAATATTGAAACTAACATTACTACGGTTTCCTACAATATACCGTTGCGACATAAAACTCTTATCATCTCCGGCCAAAATCAATTTAAGCACAACAATATCGAAATAAAGAGAGATGAGCAATAAAGATTGCTTTCCTTAGGCCCAGCCATTGTTTCGTATTTCATACCTATACGCTTTTAACCGCAAGACGATCGTAACTATTGTGTGTCATTGCAAACACTTAGATTACTTCCTAATATTGCATCTATAAACATTTACCTGTATATTATTACATGTATCAAAGCGTCGGCGGGTTGTGTAATAAAATATATCAAAGACACTCACGAAGCTTACTATATATGGGTTTATGTATTCTGAAGATGGCCTGCGGAATATTGCTTCCACAAATATTAATACTATAGTAATAACGTTTATGGGCCCTAAGACTTGTCACTTGCTATTTTATTTTAGAAAACACGCGTACATGTGTGGTTCTGGAATAAAATATAGCAAATGTGAACAAATCGACGCAGTTTTGTACACATTAAACTTGACTGAACATCAGAGTTTTCGTTTCCGGAATGGTTCGTACAAAAGGACCGCGATGTTAGTGAAATGGTCTGCGCTTGCGCTTTTGTGCGTTATCCACGAGTACTCAGCGTGCGTTGTATGAACGTTGTTCGAGCCTCGCGCCCAGCAGGCGGCCGTCGCACAAAATTAGCTCGAACATGTGCGACACACATTATTGTCGTCGTCCATGATTGCCATGATTTATCACCACGACGCACAATCGTTGAATCTTATCATTTAGACTAGGAACAGAATACATTAAGGGCAATTAATCGTCTTCATCTGACTATCGATTAAGGACTATACAGATTACTTGCGATCCAGAGATTAACTAATTAAGAATGCGCGGAATGTGGCGCAGAACTAAAAATAATTCAGTCAGTCAGTTCGTAGTTTACCTCTTTGTTATGATAACTTATTTTACTGTGAAAGTAGTAAACATGACAATTGTCGATAACTACCACCTCGCGTGCATGCGCTTAATAATTTCCGCAGCGTTAAATTTATTCGTTCAGTAACGAAGTTAGTGCCTAATAAACGTTGGAGCTTATTAGCAGACGGCCATTTCCCTATGTGGACGAAAGAAAATATGATGCGTGCTGTTCTGACACCAATGGATGAGTAGAGAGCACATTTTATCTTTATGCTAACTACTACCGTGCGAGCCGCGGTTAACGTTCAAATTAAGCTTTTCCTCACTGTGCTTAAGGCAAGTATCGTTTGTTGCAATTCCCGTATGATCAGTTTTTAACTACCCTCTAGATCACAAACGTAAGTGTGTACGGTATGTAGTGTATGTACGGACATTGGTCCCGGCTAATCGCGGTGCAATGCTTTTTGTAGCGGAAAGGCTAACGACCGCAGGAGATAGGTTCTTGAAATTACTTTATTGGGTAACCTGTTTCCGAACACAGAAGGCGTGTTACTCGGTTATGAATCAAGCCGACGGGAGTAAGATATACGATATTCTACATACATATTTATAAACAACCATTTGTAGCAAATATAAAACCTATCATGTAAATATCGGCCACGGACTAATTACATTTTCATGTACAGAATAAATCGATCAACAAATCCGGTTCACAGCATTTTATTACTTTCATTCTGCGATAATTATTATTTACAACATTTTCCAAACGTTGCCCTGTAGGCGGAACCATTAAAGCCATCACTTAATTAACTACGCATATTCCAATATATGAAATTGAATAAATTAACGGTTATTAAGTTTCTGACGAGGTAGAGCAATCGGAGCAACATCTTGGCGCACGTACACGTATCATATGATTCAATAAAAACAATCATGATATCGGGCCGGAATGCAATAAGGAAACAATCGCTGGTTCTGGTTACCAGATTTGTTCGTGTTATGGCGCTTCCTAGTCCCCGTATTGGCTATCCCTGGCCAGGCTCGTTATACGCGACCGGGAGCGGTATGTGTAAACGAGCCGAACAAACCCGACGCTAATTCTTGTTTATGAGGAGTCTCGCCCCGCATAGATACGATGTAAAGCCTTTAAGCGGCCACCGACAATCAAAGCTCCGCACAACAGTTTCTATACTCGAAATTGTACCACTATGGACTAGTTCGGTCACAATCCTTCCTTATACGTTAAATGGACACCGCGAACTGAAATGTATTTCAAACGTCGTGACCGCTCCATTCTTACGATCATCTTCGGTAAATGGTCAAGAAAATCGAATACTTTAGTGGATAGTTTTTTATAGGTTTTATTTTAAGTCTGTATTAATAAGTGAGATGGGTATCTTTAAGTACTAGTGACATAGATTTAAACGTAGAATAATATTCCTAATATACGGTCATAAAACGCGGGGCACCGTTGATATAGTTTTCTGAGAAATATAACGGTCCAAGCGACGTACATACAAAAACGCTCCAGTTTTATAATAAACTAAGCACTGTTCACTTATTTTATTTTATGACCCGGCGAACTTAGATTTGGTCGGAATTCCTAGATTACTTTTTAACTTTCAATTACTTTGACCGAAAAAGAAGCTCGCTAAATCGAGATAACCTTGATGATGGTCACTTTAAACAGCTTTTGCTAACATTTTCTTGCTAAAGGTTAATTTGTGTCAATCATCATCATCTTCAGACGTCTTGGTCCATTAAACTTCTGTGTCTCATTTAGGTACTTCAAAATGTGAAGTGTTCTGCGAAAAACGCGTGTTACATGTAGGCCATGTCTTTACATTGCAGTATTTTTTTTGGTAAAGGCATTTTTGTAGCCCTTAATATCCTGTTTGAAAGCGATAAGTCTTTCTTCTTTTTTTATTTTGTGTTGCGCATTCTTCGTATTTTAATCATTTCTTCTTTCGTTTGCAGGTCAGCAGTAACAGCGGTGTCATGGCACCCTCAGTCAGGGCTTCTCGCGTCAGTAGACCGCGGCAAGCGCGCCATCATCTGGGGAGATTTGTGACAAGCCTGTGAGGCGCCCCTGCCGTCGCCACCACCCGTACAAGTAAATCCTACTAATTATATAAATTTTCTGGATGCTTGTTACCTTTCACGTCAAAGCGGCTAAACGGATCTTGATGAAATTTGTGCGAGTTAGATTATAGTCTAGAATCACACATAGATTATTTTTTTCAATCTTCACGTGGGCGATGCCGCGGGCGACAGCTAGTATCCTATAATTTAACACCTGTCTTTTATTGGTAGCGAGCATGATTGCGAAGTACTCCCCCTCTCAGCGGGGTGTAAGTGAGTGTCACGCTTGTACTGACTAAAACCCATCCATGTTCTTTCTTTTGACCCCTTTGTGTTCTGGGGCCGAGGTACCGAACCAACCCGCATCCCCGGCAGGCAATTGTCTTGATGGGCCCCTCAGATTGAGTGTCATCACTTGACGAACTCACGTCATTTTCATATAGGGGTTGCCAGGAACTACAGGAAGGTCCTCAAGATGGGTGTAAAAAACTCTTGTCAAAATTGAAAGGCACCTGTTCTCTCTGTCATTGTGATATTTTATGTGGACCACACCTGTGAACTTTCTAGTTGTGGAGATATTGCAGGTCAAAGTATCAACATTTTTACAAGCTTCTTTTTAAATACAAGTTTTTAATGTTACTTTACTTCAAACAAACCATTAGAACAATGTTTTTAGTGCGCGACATGACACAGTCTTACGGCAGGCAAACCGTGATTATTATCACCAAAAAAAGGCGGTGTCTAGCAATTCTTCCTAATATAATACGCTGGAATGCGCTCCCTCTGAGTACCAAGATGGCCACCAATCGGTTCACTTTTAAACTAAAACCTCGGGAACATTTACTTAAGAAACTGACAGATTCGTTTCCAAATTAAGTGGTTGTTATTATTTCTCCATTAATTTATCTATTTTTAACTCTCTTTATACAAACTAAATTATCGTTATATTTTATTTGTAAATGTCGTCAAAACTTTCTGTTATGCGCCCTGCACCTACTATTTTTTCTCTCTGCATCACTCTAAGTTAGATTGGTAGAAAATGCCCAAGGCATGAAGTCCGCCTTTATGTTTTTTTATACAGATGCATAAAGTTTTAATAAATAAATACTTTTTTCGTAGACTTACTTAGTTTGGTGTGTTAGCAGAATGCTTAGTTGACGGCGTCGTTTACAAGGTGTAAATGTGTACTCCTTTTGCTTCGGTCACATTCATACATCTAGCCACACACGCACACCGGGAAAAGTTTTACTATGTCTTCATTATCATCCAGTAGTAGTTTAGTTTTACGGCAAAAAGCTCACCTTTACATGTGTTTTAACGTTACAATCTACGTAAATCTTTGGAATTTACGAGCAATAACAGACAAAATTTTATGTATAGCATCTACAGTGTTAGTGGACTGAACATTATCACTATTAACCTCTCTTCTCTTATTATAAACTCTTTATTTTAGTTGTTTATATAAACCGCTAAATACAACTAAGAAAAACATTCAACAATGTATCTTATTACATTGCAGTATCGGTTACTAATGAATTCCATAAAATTGACATAATATCCTGCTAAATTAACGTGCACTTAAAGTGTAAAGTGCACAATATTGTACACACATTTGTGTACTTCCACGTTATTCTAGCTTAAGGCAATTACAAGTCGTAGCAGTATTGCAAGCTGTCAGGCAACTTGAAGTCTGGCAAACATCCATAAATATCGCAGTAGTACACAATTACTAACAACCTTACAGGTTGCCCTCCCATCACTCGTCCACAACTTGTTTCCCTACTCATTCTTAACACTTAAGTGACATCATAAACCGCTAATACCAGCCTTTTATGGTTTTCTTAATTAATGATCATCACACGTATGATTTGCATTTTACTGTTCTTCGTGTAATTCTGGACGGATAGCTTGTACCTAGGTAATGCTGACCGATGGCCCCTAGCTCGAGTTTAATTACAGTAGTGATACTAAACTAACTCTCACACATTGTGACACTAACGTGAGGGGTTAAAAGGTGTACAGCGCTGTGTTTTCTTGACATCATTATCTAGTTTTATTTTTGAGAGAGCTTGTGATAAGAGCCCATAGAGCACGGAACCGATAGCACGTAGAGACGGCAGTAACTAAAAAATACAATTCATAGGGTCGAAAGCACGAAACTTGTCACAGACAGCCTTCAAAACCGTTTCTCTAGACATTTGCGTTGACGCTGTCACGCTTGGTTTGCACAAAAAGTGCTGAGTGCCGCCTCTAACGGCGTCTACCGACTCGATTTTATACTCTGTGCAGTAGCAACAACAACACACGTCGTAAATATTAACATTAACAACTTCCTAACGACACTGTCCACATGTCACTCAACATTTTTATATCACCTCTGAATATAAATTTAAATGGAGTTTCACGTTTTCAACGATATTTCCGACACATTTCTCATTCAATTTAATCACGTTGTGCTGCGCTGTAAATGTGTTGTCACTGCTCGTTCCGCTGTCGGATGAATGACTAATGACTTTGAACTATCCATATTTAATGGTCATGTTTAATGTCAAACTTTTTAACCGGGTCTTTTCTTTGCTTCATCGTTACTGAGCTGTTTGGCGTTCTTTCTTTAATATAAATAATCATTATATTTGATCATAACATTGGAAAAAGTAGGCCGTGACATACTTGATAGCACTAAATAAGACTACCTAGATTTTTTCTCGCTGTAGTTTTAAAAGCATGATATTCTAAAATTTCTTTCGAAATTTTAATGAATTTTATGACTTCCTTTAAAATCTATATTTTATTAAAAAAAATAAAAACGCTTTGAATTTGTCTTCTTCTGTTGTTGGCTAACAAACATTTAAACTGACATACACAAACAGCGACGCCTGGAACCAAATAGATCATACAAATATTTGTTACATATATGTGTGTACAATACTCGAACCCGTAAAACGCAGAGCAGCAACCAATCGCTCAGCCACTGCACCAAACATGCTAAGTAGGTACACGACGTACTTCGGTAGTGTTAGTATTTTTTTGAATGATGTTTTTCTGACTCACCACATCAAATCATTTATTAATTGGTTTATTATAGGTCTTAAACGTGCGCTATGTTATGCCCAAGAGCGTACAAATATTTGCGTTCATAATTTATTATAATTACAGTCAATTATGATTAAAAATATAATAAATGAAAACTGAAAAAATAGTATATGTCAAAAATTAAAGAAAACAAAGTTAATTTCAAAAAAATACAAAATCAAATAATGTCTATACAAACACAAAGGAACAACTAAGAAATAAAACATATGCAAAAAAAAATGTTTATTGATACTTACCTAATTTATAAATTAGTAAACTAACTCATGCGCAACTTTATTTACCTATCATAGTCCTTCCATAAGCACGAGAAGCAATTATGTGATAATGTGTCCATAAAATATTCCAAGCAGTATCCAGCTTAGAAGTTCATGCAAGCTAACATGAAATCTTATCCCACACTCAACATTTTAAATATAAATACTTTTATCTGTCTATCACACTTGCCTAAATTTGGCTAGAGGTAGACCTCAGAAGCCTGAGGAAGATAACTGTTTCACAAAAACATCAGTAAGGGAACACAGACAGACACATTATAAAAAAAAGAAAAAAAACCATTGAGTACTTTGTCCACCGTAAAAGTTCCAATCCCAAAATATTTGAGTTTCGAACCTTAAAAGAGGACCCTGCTTCGTATTACTGGCACGTCAGAATTTGAGATTGTAAGGGGCCTAAACTTTTCCATTTCTACGGATTATACTTTAATTTCCTCTTATTTCTTTTCCGTGTGTTTAATGCCTTTTTTCGGATCGGAAATCATCAACTAACTTCTCCTGGTTTGGGCGGAGCGAAAGGGAGTGTCCACATTTTTACTGACTAAAACTCATCATGTTCCTTCTTTTGTCCTTTGTGATCCAAGGTCGTGATATCTCTTTTGAACAACGCCCTGGCAAGCCCCTTTGCTTTGCTGACATCTCTTTGAAGCGCGCGTGGAACATGAACACACCGTCGACATTGCATGTTTAGTGCCTAGCCTGGTGTCAGATATTTCTTTTGCCGCAGATTTTTTTTATCTCACGAAGTTTTACTTCGCTTTTGTGAAGCGCAATAATTAAACAATTTGCACATGCATCCGAAAAGTTATATCATCACCATTACCTACTTAAATTTTTAAACCCCGCAGCCAAAGTCATGGGCAAAAACTAGTTACAATTATAAAGAAGATCTCACTATGTAGTACGAAGCACTATGGTTTATTATTGACTATGTTCTCTAGTACACGAACGCACCATGGTAGTCTGTTTATTATGCAGACTTTAAGTGCCTTCAAACTCATTAAAATCTTGAGTATGACCAGAATGGTATTTATGTGGAATCTAAACACCGGTACCTCGGAGATTTACCGGTTAATCTGAGAAAACCGATAGTTAAAACAAACTTAGAATGTATATACTATGAACGTCTTAATTAATGGTGTATGCGGAAATGATTAGAGTAGACAGTGATTTTGATATTGTTTTACCACTGAAATATGTTTAATGCAAATCTCTAATGCATTCATACACTATCAGGAAAAACAAAGTTTAAAACACACGGAAAAAACCAGCCAAGTTCGGGTCAGACTCCCGCACCGAGGGTTCTGTACAAACTTGCGACATAAACGGCCATATCTTGTGACTGCGTAGACTTATGCCCCGTTCCAGAAACAAAAATGACTTGTTTTGCAAAACGAGTCGTTTTTGTTTATTGGAATGGGGCATTAGAGGGTTGACTTTTACATATCTCCAAGGGACCGCAGACTTAAGTATATGGTTTCAATTTAAATTCGACACATCCACACGTTCCCGTGAAAATGGGTCTTGACAGACAGACTGATAACAACGTGATCCAATAAGGGTTCCGTTTTTTTCTTTTGAGATCCGAACCATGAAAAACAAAAAACAGTTACTTTATACACTTAAACAAACACATTATTATGATTAATACACACAATATTAGTTCAGTTCTAACATTATTTTGCTTGATTTATTTCCTAAGTACAATCTACAAACGAATCTACAGCTTTTGTGTGCTTAAAATAAATAGCGCTGTCAAAATGTTAAGATCACTAATTGCTCTTTAAAAACTATTCTCGTGCGCAATACAAATAAAACGCGTATTATAATGTTTTCACGCGAGCTCTAAAGTTTACGACTAATGGATTCACTTAAATTAAACGTTTCAGACTCATTTTATAGCTGTTAAATAAAAAAAAAACCATGAATTGATAATTTAAGTAAAAAATTCAAAGATATTTCTAATTTTCATCGGTCAAACTAGGCTAAGCGTATATAAACCTGTCCTTAATTTAGTGTCGGTCATCGCGATGAATGCTTGTCACTCGACGTCTTCACAATACGCGCCGTCGGTAGCTCATGCTCAACACACAGGTGCTACCCATCGCCTTTCTTACACCATTACGAGCATTTATTACTACTTCTTCGTAGGTTCCATTACCCTTTAAATTAAAACACATTCCTCAATAGCCATCTATCCGACGCCACAAAAGCAGCCCTCAGCTTCGTTATCTTCACACAAAGGCAACTCACGCTGCTGAATAAATCACTCGAAGATTTTATTCAAATCTGAAAACGCATTCTATTCAAAACTGACCAAGCTACCATGACTTCACTCAAAAATAATAAATGCTATCTAGAACATGTCGCATTGTGTGCGATACCTGGTTAAAATTTATGCTGTAGCTAATTCTGTGCCGATGGCCGGCTAGACTGCTAATGGCCCGTCTGGGAGTACGCCACCCTTGTTTTAAAAAACTTTAAGAAATACAATTGAAATAGTCTTGTATACAATTGACGCACAATACAATACCGTCGACAAGTGAAAGCGTACTTTCGACTTTCATTAAGTTTTTGTGTAAAGAGTATGTATGGCTCTCGAACGGTCGGTCCATATTGTCTCGCGACATAAATCCGCCTAACTATTCTGAATAAAGAGGTCCGCGTAGGTATTTGCTCGATTTTTACTTTCAAATGAACGACGAACGTGATGAAGTTTAATTAGACAATAAGTAACTTTTCCATTCTTTAGTATGTTAAATATAAATTAGCTCTAGTGGTTTCTCGACAATATAAAAACTGACACAAAAAAATATAGTGTAATCTAAAACAAAAGGAACGCCGAGAGAGAACTAATTAAAATACGATAAAAAGTGAATCTAAACCCCGGGCGCCTAACGAGCATAATACTATTTATTTCAGTATTAGTTGGACTACTAAAAATAGTTGTAAATTTAAATCGACATAAAAACAAATACAGGAAAAATAAAAGCAGGACGGTTAAATAAGTGGGTGTTGCGATGTAGATCCTTACCGTATCATGTATTGGATGTTGTCGCTGCAGGCGATCGACACGAATCATGATTGGCGTGTGTGTGGACGGGACAGTCATCCATCATTGTGTGCTTGTCGATCGATGCAACACTAGTGGTGCCAACCGTATAAATCGACTAACAGAATCTGATAACATTTTAGTTGCTTGATTGGAAGAAATGTATTTTAATGGAATTAAACATCCGTTCCTAGAGAAAATAGAATAATGAAAACGAGATCTGTTTTCGTATCAGTGTTTAAAACGAACTTGTTTATTTTCATTCCATTGGCTGTTTTTTAATTAAGCCTGCAGAAGTGCTGTACTAAATCAGCGTATCGTAGATCAATTGTAAGATAAACATGTTTATCATTTTCGTGGAAAGGTCATGCCTCGTCATGCCATGGAAATTAATTCCGTGAAAAGTACAGTAAAGAATTGTAAAGGTGGTAGAAAACTCAGCATAGTGTCCGGTCGGTTGGCGTTACTTGCCAAATTGAAGCGGTCGCGAGCGCAACACGCGCGCTGGACCGTTCACTAACCGTTTGTCGCCAAAACGAAGCGGAAAATTTAATACCAGCTCTGTACGTGATCAGTATCATTCTTTTTGTATCCAAACTGTGATGGCACACTTTCGTTTCCCATCGGCATAGCATTTATCTTCTCCAACCAACTAACTTTTTGTACACATCAATATTGTAGTAATTATAATTGACTGGTGTACACAGAATTAAATTATATTTAAGCTTTCTAGATCTTCCGTATCGATGCCAGGCTTTTATAGTTTTCGAAGGCTGACACAGATCTATTCATAGAATATTCAGTCGTCAATCAAAATGAATGTATGATTATCGGGTTACCAATAAGAAAAACTGAACTATTCCTAGCGTCTATAGATTACGGATCTACGTCCATTAGTACTTTCATCTAAAAATCGCTTTGAAAAATTAAACGGAGTTTAACTCAAAATGTCCATCAAAAATCGTAAAGAAATTTATCAGCGGCGCTTCTATTTTAAAGACTCTTGATGTGAATCTTCTTTAGGAAGATAAAAAACTCAATGAGTTGAGTAAGTATTGGCGTTATGTCGTTAAATTTGTCCCAAAACATCTGAGCGGCTCGTCTCGATACCGTTGCGCGCCGACTTGCCAAGCGGCCGAGCCCGAAGTTTCGGCGTAATGACCTGCGCCACCGCCAGCCGCTGGCCGCATGAATGTCGCAGATCTCAATCATCCACGCTCGCTAACTGCAGCCTCGCAAATTTCCGCAACACCGCGCGGGCACCAACATTCCTTATTTTTTAAATTGATCAAACAATTTGTCATGAATTTATTGGCATCCACATTTTTGTGGCTTTCACAACACCTCGATATGAGTCATCCGTGAAAATGTAAATATAATTTTGATCGTTTCGATAAAATAAACATTCCCACCGTTTGAATGTCTATGTTTCGTTAGCTGTGGACTGCCTGTGGTCTCCGCACCATACCTCCAACGTTCACATTAGTGGATGCTACAGCGATTGCGCCGTAATTTTACGGTCTGTAAATTTTGTTAGATACAAACTTAGCTCAACTACGAATAAAAACATGAAAAAGTGTGGTATTACGAAATGATTGAAATGTAATAACATAGCTTCTAACATTATGCTTATTTCAATTTTGTTCAAACGCTGTTTGAAATCTGATAAAACTAATTATAGTGCGCAGCAGATCGGTAAACATGGATAAATCAACTTTAAATGTGGTAACCGTAAAGAACATTATCTTTACTGATAATTACGCTTTGGCATATAGAATTAAAGTTAATAACATATCGATAAATTCGCTACTTTGGAACGGACATCGAGCGACGACCGAATGTCGGCACTCGAAAAAACGTGACACCAATTTTACCGTAAGACTATCTTCACATGGAGGATCAATTAAGTGTTACCGTTTTAGGAATAATTATGTTTTTTGTGTACGCTAGTAAGGCCAGTAGTCGACACGCAATGTGACGAGCTGACCGGAGGCGGCCTAATAGCCGCTATTAGCAAATCGCTCTGAGAAATCGGCAACAATGAACACGAAATATGCTCATTGCCGCGTCCCATTCATTAAACTTTTTGCGATACCATCTCTCCTGTTTTAAATGTGTGTCACACTCTTTTTCTTTTTCACCTCCAAATAAACGGAGCAATTTGCCCTCAAGCGTGGCTAATATCATGATTAAATTATTATCTTGGCGCATTTATGTGCTATCATTGTATCATTTGCTTGTGAACCTGCAGTGATTTGCAACTATTACCTTTGTTAATTTCACTGAGGAACAAAAACTAGATATGATTCTCACATTGGATTTTATAGAATGCAATTAAGTACTCACGCACTCCAAACTCTGAAAAGAGAATCTCTGATTGAATGACCTGAAAGAAATTTTGTGCCACCAATATTTTTTATAAATACCCATTGTATTTGACTATAAGAAGAATGGTCACAGCAGGAAACTTTGCTTTCGCGTAGGTTCCACGAATCGACCAAGAAAAATAGAGCACTGTGTTTGTAGGCGATCTGTAAGTAATCTATCATTACTTTAAGCTGCGAGACACTTTAACATTTATAGCGCGCATATTTAGAACATCACTCGCGGCTTTACTACAAACAGGTATAAGTAAATAACTAGAAACCGATACAAATACGCTAGCCAGCATTGTAGTTAGTTTAATTAATCTTTACATACATATCAACAATCGTCTAACGACCTGCATAAATCGAGAATACCGATTCAATTTGAAACACAACCGTGAAGTACAAATATACGAGAACTACAAAATAACGGTCGTTCCACACTTAACCTGTTAATCTCAACATATTTCACTGTAACTAAAACCTTAATTGATGTTATCAGATAGTCTCAGATATTAAAGTGTAGTGCACGGTGCAACGCAATGGCGCTATTTACTTACGCACTTAATGCCGTTCCTTTCTTGCTGACAATAACAGCGAAGACGATTTTAGCTGCCATAAAATGTTTTACGATGACGCATTATTACTTCGATGCACTTTATCTTAATTAATTCATCAATCTCGACTGTACATCGCAACTTTAATGTATAATTTTGTTCGCAGGTTTTCAAAGATGACGATACACCCGGGCCAGAAAACGACCCCGGGGAAATGTTCGACTTCTTGCTAGGCATCACCACGGACATATTTCAACGATTCACGTAACAAGAACAGCCATTATGCACTTCGAAATTGAATGCGTCGATCACGCTTCAGATTTCATAACGGACAAATACGGATTATATTCCGTACTAAATGGAAAAATGGATCGATGTCAGCTATGAAGACAAAACTTTTGATATATTTTGTGAATAAATTTTATTACAATTTGTAAATATGAAGAGGTGCTACATACATATTGAAGATCTTTTAAAAACCAAAGTTATAATGACGATGCGTTGGAGCTCCAAGCCTGAATACAAATTACCACTGAGGCCTATCAAAATTCATCCCGTGGGGCTTTCCATGCATTCGTGATGTGAGCTCCAACGTTCAAGTGTTCAGTGAACTGAAGTGCAGTCTGGTGGCGAACCGGCAAACCTTCACCAATTTAGAATGTAAGCTGTCTTCCGTCAATTGTACCTATAGTTTGATTTTCCATTCCTGTATAAGATCGTATGCATTGTTCTGTGCATTTTTAAAGTCAATAATCGTGCACCGGACAAAGTAGAACGATATTTTATAGTGCAAGCTCTGAATGTGCGTTTGTGGCGTGAAGCTTTCACCGCGATGCGATTTTTCTACGTTAATGTTGTAGTAATTATGTACTAGATAGTGTTAAATAAGTTAGCATAGAGTCGTTACGTCTACAGAAGTAACAAAAAGAATTTCAAAGAGAACAATAGCCGTGCCACTCGCTAGTTGATCTTAACCGTAGCGTATAATGTAATTCTCAGTACCTACTGCGGCGTTTTATAGTTTTGCGTTTATGATAAATTAATGGGGGTCATTTATTGTTGTCAACATGACATCATATTTGTTTTAGTTAACGGAGTTGGATCGCGGCGGACCACCTGTGCTCCCGAAGTCTCATTAGCAAACAATGATCGGGCGGCGACTAGCGAAGCCTCTCGCGATCAATAAACTGTTGAGCCGATAACAGCGCGTCGGTGCGCAGATCTAGGGCTGCCATTATGTATATCTTGTTTTAAATCGCATAATTCTATCCGTTTACAATATGTCTTACACGCCTACAAGGGTTAGGGAAATTATGACGCTGCAACTTTTATTCCCTCGTTTTCTCATATTTATATCTCTGTCTGTATTCTTTGTGTTTAAATTGCGGAGTTGGTTTAAGATTATTGTTGCTATTGAGTTTATTTGCTCGACATCAATAGCTCGTTTGGCAGCCCTACATCGGAAGCGCGCGCCTCAGGCGACACGTCCATATTCCCGTGACGTGTGTTTTGACAACCACGTTGGGCAACTTTTTCATCATAATTTTTTACCACATTTTTTGCCGCACAGTTCAACGACCCCGTGTCACACATAAGTGTTATTTTCATATGTAATTACACCTCATAACTGACCGCTTAATTACTCTAAACTGCTGCGACGTCCGGACCTGGAATCCGATCAGAAAAAACCTAATCCGGCGCCGGTCTTAAATTACGTACGCTTCGTTAACCTTCGGGTCGGCTAATAATAGCGTACAACGCCTAGCATCCATTTTGCATAGGACTCGAATGCGCCATGTCTCTCTACGTGAACACTTTTTCTTGCCAAAACATGTCATACTCTTCGACCATAATATACTCGTAAATTATAGTCGCCAGCATGCATTGGTAGTTTCTTCTCAAACATACGGCGGCGTTATTCAGCTAACACTTTGCCGGCCATTTTTATAACTAGTCACTTATCTTTGACGTTTAAGATTTTTCACTTTTATTTTATGTATATGTGATAAATTCTTTTTGATAAACATTATTTGCATTTAGCGGTATATTTTATGGTGTTTTTTAAAGGATAGCTTTGGAATATAAAAAAAATGTAAATGAATTGTGAGATGTAGGTAAGTTAAACACATTATGCACATAAAAGGAAGACGCTCTTTTGATGTAGATTATGCCAAAAGTATTTGTGTTATTCTTTGAATTTATTAGTCGAGTCAAGAGGTTGTGTTTGGTTCACAGTCATTAGAAAATGAGCACAAGAAATGGCACCTACGTTTTAAAATTGTTGTAATGTATTACAAAATATGTTATTGATTTATTTCTTGTTATTTTTGGAAATGTATAAAATATATATTATTATGACGTAGCTTAATTAAACTGATAATAAGCGGATACTTCTTTCGGCCAATGTCTGTTAAAACTTTAAACAACATGACATCACTTGATTTTAACTTAAATATAATGATATATTGAATATATGTATATCTTACTGAACATAGATTCAAAACCGCTAAACGTTATCAGAGAAATAACAATATTTGTAATTGTTTTCTTAGCAACTGGAGTAGGTGACTTTACACCTCCTCGATATCAAATAACCAATAGTTTGCTGTAGCAGGATATTCATAGTCATACCAATAACTCGCGTACGATGACGAAGCTGGCCATGCGCGTGCGCAGATACTACGCTATCGGTTAAAAAATTACATGACTGAATTTCAGACAGCTAGCTTTTATTAACGAGAATAATGTGCCTTTGATTAGCTACTAAGCTAGTACTTACTTATAACTGGTGAAATACGACCCTTAACGAAGACGAAAAGCACTTGTTTCCCCTTCATTGCATTTTTTTTGTTCTAGACCATATCTGGGAACCCCTGTACTTACGGAGATATTTATTTATTCATTCATTGAACAATATTCATTGTGTTTGTAATTAGTTCTATATCAATTAATTTGAAAAACCTAAAAAACAAACAATAGTGAATTGAAAAATTATAAAAACAATAAATAATAATCAATAAAAATTTCACTAAAAAGTATTGATAATATCAAAAATCTTCATTTATATTCTATTCTTTTAACACACGTTTTTACTGTTATATCTTTACTTGAAATACCTTCACGACCCACGTACTATTTAATGCAACCATTCGCATAATGTTTTTAACCGGGGTTGCGGGTTATTCGAAAGAGATACCGTGGCCCCGGAAGAAAAAGAGCAAGAAAAATAGGAAAACCGTTGTTATCATCATTTTCCTGCCCTTGTCCCATTATATTTGGGGTCGGTGCAACACGTTTTTTTCTTCCATTCTCCCCTATCAGAAGTCACGGCATCATATGCTCCTTTCGCCCTCATATCACTTCTTACACAATCCATCCATCTGTAAACGGTAAACAAACATTTAAATAAATACTGTCGAACATAGAACTTGCTTCTTTTTTAATTGGGTTAAAAATAGAACAGGTATAGGTTTCAGTCAGTAAAAGGCTTGACTCTTTCGCTCCGCCTAGAATGGGCAAAGTTATTTGATGATTTCCCATCCGCAAAAATCATAATGTTTCAATACGTTCCCTTGAGTCCTACCGTGAATCTGACTGACTGACTGAACGTGCTTGACTGACGGCTTCGAAAAGGGTCCTTTAACACCTTGTATGTATTCGTATATCGTATAATTTAATTATTTCTATTAAAAACAGATGTCATAGAATAACAATTTAATGTTAACATTCGGCTTTATTCCACGTTATGTAACTCCCTCGCGTCAGTTTAATTGTACATAGTAAGATAGGTTAATATACAGCTTTACAAGACTGTTGTCCTTATTTTAGATAAATGTTACATCACATTAAAGAGATGACATCCTTTAATTAGTTTTAGCGCGAAAGCTTTCCTTGATTACATTTTCTACGCAATGTTTTGAAATTCCCTCAGTGTGTATTGATTGTTACAAATTAAGTATGTGAACGCATAATAAAAGTTTTGTATATGTAGAACATACTAGCTTGTGATATGATTCTACCCATATTTTTTATACTGAACGTTGTACAGTAGAAACGTTATAAACAATGTTAAGCCAATTTGGTGAAGCGCATTAAATAAAATTGTATCTACTTTCGTCACTTTTATTCTTCGAATTGTACCTATATTCAATATGAAAATAAATGTGTTATTATTACTGTCATTTTTTACATTGTAATCGAATGCTCTTTTTTTGCTTACTTTCGTGAGTACTTCATTGTTCGGCATTACTGTGTTATTAGTGCGCACATCCATTCGTGCCTTGTCAAATTAACATTCATTTGGCTTAGAAATAGTAACGGTTGCGCGTGATTTATTCAGGTGAAGTTATTAAGTCTGCTATTACCTGCGAACTGCGGTCATCACCCATTGACCTAGCCGTTTCTCCAATTAAACCAGCACCCGAGGGGAGCCGCAGGCACTCAACAATAACTCATAGTCATTTGCTATCCATGTGTCTGGGCTTATTGTAATGCGGGTTAAGAAGCTCAGCAGACTTTTGTGCGATCCCGTTACTGTTTACTCAATGTTTGACACCACCGTTTTAAGTGAAAACGTTCTTGACAAAACAATTTTGAACTTCGAACTCAAATCGTGTATCACGTTTAAATAAAAATAGTTTCTCATTTGTCTGATTGGTCATATGCAAATGTGTATGCGGGCACGGGCGCACGGGTCGTTGGCTGTGCTCGTGGTATCGTCACCGCGACTCGTGCCTAATGGCCTCTCCACCATTACGCCGGTAATAGCACAATATGGCCAATTAGTCCAAGCAGCCAAGATTTACCACCACCAGAACAAACCACATTGCGTCAACCGCATTACTCGTACAATTACCTCTGTTTTACACAAGTTCATTATCAATTTCGTCATCTTATTTTTTACGAGGGAACAGCATTGTGTCATTGTAAAGTCAACCCTAATACCTTTGTGTATGCACCTAGCATTGGTTAGCTGAGTAATGTTGGCAACTAGGTAATGTGGTGAATTGGTTTGGTTTGGTAAGTACCCAATTAGAACAGATAAAACCGTCAGGGTCGGTAAGCGTATACTTTGTTGCAGGATTCAACTAAAAAGTGATATACAAGTACTCAGACATTGAATATTGTATGTCTAAAATACACGTAGCGCTTCATGCGAACATTGATAAAGTGCATGGCGTCACGTCATAGGATGAAACATGATAAATAAATATTTATTACCTTCTACAAAAACAGATTCAAAATGGATGCGATACGGGCATCAGCTCTATTGTGCGACCATCAAAGTGCTGCGAGCTATCTTCATCGTTATTACAAGTCCCTCCTACGCGAACAACAGGTGTGTTTCAGTCATTAGTTTATTCTATCGAGATAGGATCTTGACGGATGTAAGCACCAAACATCAGTACAATAGCCGGGCTATGTTCCGTAATGGACAGACCAACACGTACTCACTAGTGACCAGAGCGAACTGTATGTAGCGAAGTTGTTCGACACCTATTGATGCTTCACGAAACAGATATGCAAAACAAAAATAACAGTATTGGCACATCATTTGTGTTAAGTTTTTGTTCGAACAAAAAGCGGTCGGCGCGAACTTATTACTGAGAACAAATTAGACGTCGGTCGTAGATAATTAGGTACAACAAATATGGTGCAATATTCTGGTAGTGATTACTAGCTTTAAGGGGCGAATAAGCTCGCACGACAAAGCGAACGTCGACCGTGACCTAGAGGTGTGTGCAAACACTTGCGGCGACCGGCCGTCAAGAGGACTCGACGCTTCACGCCCAATAACCGGAGACCACAACCTACATCAACCAGGCAGACACCTCGATACGCTCACTCGCTAATTGAAAAATATTTTCGTAACCGAATGGAAACAAGTTTAACAACTGCATCTGCTACGTGCAGAATCGATTGCAAATTAATGTCATCAGTTAACCTGCCATATTTGCACCTTTCAGAATGTATGCTTGCGGTTAATATTATCGAGGATGTGTCCCCAAAAACTCACCTCAATCGGCTGATTCTGCCAATAGATCTTTACTTTCGGAAATACATATTTGCAAATAAAATCATAAGAGTACCGTGGGAAAAAACAGACTCCACTTTGATAACCGGCCAGTCTCCGCACGGAGTTCGATAGCCAAAGACCGGAAAAGACAGCTGAAATTGAGAACGCAGAAAATCGGACGATTGCCAAGAGCAGGGAGTAATGGTAACTGGTGGATTAAGTTGAAGAAAGGTGATATATTATCATTTGTTAGTCTTGATAAGTCCATCAAAATAAAATAAAAAAACCGAGAAACTGGGTAGCAAAGTCCTGATTAATATGAAGACTTGCTTATCAGGCATTGGTCCGGGATAACGGTCCACTTATTAGACACACTTGCTTTCAAATCGAACGGCTGATTTATCATGTACCTACTTACATAAGACAAAAAATCACCTCTACAACAGAACTCGAGACGACTGTCAGTTATATTTTTTAGACCCCAGCGAAAACATATTTTTTATTTCGCTTGTCATTTGATAGTTAGTTTGGACTATTATTTTCTTTTATTTTTATTAATTAGCTTTGTTAAAGTCTTCCACGCAACTTTTTTCAAATAAAACAGCCTACAAATTACCTCTCTCTGAGAATCCAAATTAGTATTTCGCTCAAGAGCTTTTTTGAGGCAATTGTCCGCTGCCAAACAGCCGGATGCCGATGATACCTAACTGTAGGTAATTACACAAAAACTGTGCGAAAGTAAAGGTGTCTTCAGACAAGTTCTAGTTGCAGACCTATGTACGGTTAATTGGAGAAAACTCGGCCACAACCTCCCTGACACGCAGTCGTGATTACTTAGATGTCTTAACTTTATGTATGTCAATCTGTGGGTACCAACTTTTTTTTTATTTCTGTTGGCACTAAAAATCCAACAATTTAACCAAATCCTCTTTGACCACAGTTACAGGTTTAGATTCAGAATCGGATTTACCCACAAACTTTTGTGAGTTCAAAGGTGTATAATACGACTACAGTGTCGTGGTGACATCCGAACATCCATCATAGACTTAACGGATACTACAGACTTAAGTCACCTGCCTACGGTGTCATACTCATAAAAACATTAATGGATGAGCACCCACTTGCCCATGCCCAAACACTGCACCTATTTAAGTGGAATAACAAACAACAATGTTTGTAACTTATAAACTAACATTAGGCCCTGGAGCGCCTGAATAGTGAGGCCATTACGTCAACTGGGCAGACGTAAGTATCTCCTAACTCATATCCCTGCAGACAACATGATAAATGTCAAACTTCAGTAGTCGAAGTTACACTGATTACCTTAAGTTCCTCATTGACTCGCAATTGTTTCTCAACAAGCTTGGATATACAAACATTGCTTCCAGGCAGTGTCCGACTTGACGGATGGCCCGACCTCGCAAGACAAAAGCGCGACGGATTTGAGGTAAATCGACGAATCGTGACCGAGTCGTTTAATCATAAGCATCTAAGCTAATTAGAGTAGGTCGCGAACTCTTGGGACCGGTAATGAAAATCACAATTGAACCTGGTTGCGGTGGAAAATTGCACTTGGCGTGGCATTCCGTCGACATTGCCAAGGGCTCTCGAGTCACTGGCTGTCAACCAGCCACGATGCTGCAATTATTATCATTAAATGTTCTAAAAAAATAAACTATGACATTCTAGGGACTTGTGATTAAGCTTGTCTTCAAAAACTAGAATTGACTAACGACGTTTGACGTTTGTGGGATAACTCTGGTGGATAAAAATAAATGAACTTATACTTTGATTAGTTTTTTTTATTATTTACACAGCCTACCTAGAGCATACTGCGCTACTAATAAAATACCCCTACACCTCAAAGTGCTTAGTATTGCCATTTTATCAACGTTCCAATTACAAAGTTCAAATTATCCGGTATAACGAAAATATTTCTCCAAGTTATCATTAGTTGTAAGGTCAAAAAATAGTGTAAAAATAAGTACGAACCTATCCACAACCAAATTCCAAAAATATAATATGCCTTTTTGTTTGAATGTTTGGAAGGAAACTATATAATTAATTACTGGACTAAACCTATTTGTTTGGTCGATCCCTACAAAAGATATCAACGAGCACCTTAAATATAAAATTACTCAGAAAAGGAAAAACCGAATAACAGTTACATCATCTCATCAAACTTCAAATAACCCTCCCTCTTCGCCTGGGAAAAGAAGAAAAAAGTAATTTATTGCATTTTTATTCGACGAGTGACCGGACGCACCGACCACAATAACTGTATCATGATATCAAGTTTGAAGATGTACGGACCCATACAAAGTTGAGTTAACTCGGAACACCATACATGCACCTATCTCTGTATGGACATGCGATAGAACTGGTAAAGCACTGATATAATTTATCGCTACCGTTATAATTACTTTCACATACAGACAATATTGTTAAATCATAAGAGGTCAGAGAGATCGGTCGCTGTATTAATTCGCCTCAGGAACTGTTTACGATACTTATTATTCAATAAAACTGTCGGATATAAGAATTAATATATTATGTTTCTGTTCGTAGTCTACAATCAAAGTTATCGGACCACATACGTACTTGGGAATGCCAAGTTTTTGTTGCTATTTTCACGGTAAGTATAAACTGGATTAACTACAACACGAACGAAAAGAACAAAAAGGTTTATTTGCATGAAATTAGTTTGATACAGATGTTACATGGCTTGAGGTGCTTCTCGCTGGATAGCCGTGCAAATTATGGAAGATCTAACTTATCTAAATTAGCTCCTTTTACGTCCACTAGTAATTGCACATGCTTGCCATATTCTCGCGTGTAATTTGATCTCTCACTATCAATTCCATGCATGGTTTTATTTCGCTGCTGACGTTATTCAGTGTGAAATTTGTCAGCTGTGATGAGGTGTTAGGTATACTGCTTATAATAACCAGAATTTCATTAAAATGTTAATGTTCTTCGTTTTCATATTTAGGTTTATTGGTACGATTCTGATCTCATAAATGTGGTGTTATTTAGTGGCTATATGACTACCTGGTTGTTCTTTTGGTTGCAATCGCAACTTCTGAGTCCCATTCTTCGGTTCGAACCTCGAATCGGGCGAATTTGTTATTGTTTTTCCATCAGGAGTTTCTCAGTAGCAGCCACGGAGTCTGAATTTATGCCCAGTTAATAGCAATTGGAAGTACATTGTAAGCGCGTTGAACCCTAGGTAATCTGACGGATGTTTAGTTTAAGATTAACTCTCTGAGTAAGTTTAGATAGCACTACTTTAAACGTTCACTCACATAGATATAAAAGCCTTGAAATGTAGACTTGATCCCGGAAATAAGATATAAATGTTAGCGATGAAGAACCCTGGGTTACGGGTTTTTCGAAAAAGATACGCGTCTCTGAACACAAAGGTCAAAAGAAGGAAAATGGATGGGTTTTAGTCAGTAAAAGAATGACACACCATGTCGCTCCACCCGAAAATAAAAATAAAGGGATATAAAAATGGAAGAAAACAACCCAGAACCAGCGTATCTTGCTGCGCAATTTGCAAAAGTCAACTAGGGAAACTGTAGGATTAATAATGCTTGCAAGCAATGAGCTATCCGCCTGTCACCATCCGAGCAATATTGCAGTTTTAAATCAGACACCTTATTAGTCAGACTTTACAAAACACGCCGCGGCGCCGCTTGGTTTCTATTTACAACATAAAATAATGTCACCTATCTAATCTCTTACCGTATTATATTCAGCAGGAAAAACATTAATCACAAAAAATAAATAAAAGCGTGATGTGAGTATACCTAATCATTAAAATTTACGCTAATTTCACCGAGAACTCGCGACGCTACCCGACGACGTTCCCATCTATGTATTGATAGTTCCCATCCATCTACCACTAAGTTTCTCCTTACTTTGTCTCTCTAAAGTGCTAAAAGGTTAACGAGAAATTAATTTCATGAACCTACATACCTAATAGTAAGAAAATTACGATGATGCATGGCGCTGGTGTGAAGCACAATATTTATAATATTATGCGAGTATATGGACACCACGTTTATGGTTTGACCTTTGGACAAACGCCTCAAGTGCTGAACAACACCTTAATAATTTCAACTGATGATCCCTTTAACGCTATATTAATCTTGTCTGCTGGGAAATTATAGATAACAAGCTTAAGCGCACGCGCTCCCTCGCCAATCAGGACACACTTCCTAGCGTCGCGTCGCCGTCGTACAGCCGCACCAGACGCTCAGGAAGTCATGAAGGTAGACGAACCGGACTGTTGAGTTATTTTTACTTTTTCTTGCAATCTTGTTTACATAATGAGTCTTCCTGCTGACTTATACAGAGATAAGAAACTGCTATGCTAATCTGGTGCATAACGTTATTTGATGCTATAAATAATATGATTAGAAAATTATTGTTATGATCGCCTATTTCAGTGTAGTAGTCCGGCAATGGGCCCTTGTCCCTTTGTCTCTATTACGGGTTGTCGGCCATCGTCCTTATCTACACGTGTATCTTATGTTAGTATCACTCTATATGGAGACCGTTGGGTATTATCACATCAGCTTGTACCGGCGCGGTCGCACGGTAAGGGCCTCCATTTGCATACAAGCAAATATCTCGATCTCCGGGCGCTGTGCGGGCAGATTACCGTCGCAATGCTTCCGCACGCTGTATTGAATTCGGTACCAACGGTCCCAACTCCCATTACCAGTTCACGTTTACTTGTTAGTGTGATTCTCAAATGATAACAATCGGCCCGGTTGCGGACCGAGCATAATAACAACCAGGAATAAGTCCAGCTATCCTTGCAAATAATGATCTATGAAAATAATGGGGGAGATAGTGGACGTATTATATGATAGGAAACTCATCTAGTATTGTCCATCAAGAATACATTCAGCGAGTAATTTATTGTTCGAGCGAATGTTTGTAGCAATATACCTAAGCTAATAATTCGTAACTGTACGCAGTCGTTATGTCAGAATGGTTGAACTAAAGATACAGAATAAATGGTCAATATAGTTCTAAGGAACATGACAGGAACCCTAGATATTCAAATGCTCGTTAAGCATTACAAGATCTGGGTCTATAATAAAGTACACACACTGGAAATTGGTGACTTGGGTAATTAATGTCTAAACTTTATCTATGGTACCACTCCACTCTCTAACAAAGCACATTAACGCCTACGTGGAAAGCGCTAGCAAGATGTTTAAATTAAAATAAGACAAGCACCGCTCAGGCACTTCACACCGATTGGTTAAAAAATATTGCTCTTACCAAATTTAAGGCGTTTGTAAATTGCACTAAACTAAAATTTAATTAAAACTCTTATTAGGAATAATGGACAATGTATGCTCGATTTATGAGTACGTCGAAGTAGGCAGAAGTAAGCAGTTTGGGCTACAAAACAGCACGAAGGGAGGCGGGAGCTTGGAGATAACGGGGACATTAGCGCTCGACGTGTACTAACCCGGAGTACACAGGATTCGCCATGTACCCGTGTGTAGGGGAAGCAGAGGTACGCAGTAGGGTCAACTGCAAATGCGTGGGAAGCGGGCGCCAGCCTCCATACACCCGATACATTACTATATACCTACATAATTAAGTATATAATAATGCGTATCCGTTCTTGTCATGCTACACGTCGTTCAGATAGTGGCTTCAATTGCACAGAATTCGATGAGCTTCCTGTAACTACAACACGCATTTTGCTACCTTGTAAGTGGCAACTTGAAAGCCAGACGAGCTAACGGGCACTTACTACTTACATGCACTTACACATTGATTGCTAGTTAGCATAATATGTTCTTTGAGTTCTATATTCGATTATACCGCCATTCGTAATGGCTTAGTTATGTAGAAATATGTTTTGCTAGACTTAAATGAGAGTGCATATGTCCGCGATTGAACTCAACATAGAACAAAGGTTAAATTTAAACCCACAGTGGAACAATAAAGTTTCCAATATTGCGAAAGTAGGTAATTGATGTTGGCTTGCACTTATGAAAAGCTATGTCGAAGGTTAAAGACCAAGGATGAGTATTAGGTTAAATATAGAGGGTGGGCGCGGCTATTGTGGGTAAATAAAGCGTAAGGGGAAGGTAGATAGTAGTTGACAGAGGTCACGCTAGTCCGCCGGCGGCTGTGGGGCTCACCCATGCCCTGTTGACCCACAGCGCAACCAGCTCCATAAATCGTCGGAGATGACAACTAACTAGCGTCCGCCCATACTATAACTAGGATCCTCAACGTATTTAACTGCAGTTGCCCATTACGGTTGTAGCTTGTGTTAAGACTTATTTTACAACAATGCATGTGTGTGCATATGGTAAACTGGCATTTAAGTGACTTAATACGTTGTTAAGAGTTATTCATTATCTTACCTACATCGTACTCACCTAAAGGTCTATACTTAAGTCAATTTTTATCCAAACATCGGTGTCCAACTAGTCACCTATTTAGGTCCACAACTCAGTTAGCAATCGTTGTGTTACTAGCAAAAGTTCCAATTGAAAATCCCTCCGATAGTTTATTTATTTTTGCTATTGGTTAGCCAGAATATCTTAACTCCGGTTCCCAATAAGGGAACCGCGGCTCGAACCGTCGAAGGGATAAGACACATATTTAATTAAATAATTCTGAACAGACTACAAATTGGCAAATATGGTACCTACATGTAACAAAAGTTCACATTTACATGCTCTATCCAATAGGGCACAATTATCATACATCTCACGCTATTAGTTGCCAGGAAAATCTTAGTTGGTTGCAAATAAAGTACACCGACATTACAATAATTTAATTTGGCGACACGATTAGCGCAGTGAGTTTAAATTATTTAACCACCCTCGATACATGAAAAATTCCTAGTGTTGGGCAAAATTTTAATAAAAATACAACGGCAAAAAGGACTGCAGTGTCATATACATATTAAGCCCGCCATATACTAAGCCACAGCTTAAGAACTAACAGTTAAATTCCTACATCACGCAAGCAGTAGATAGAAGCCGATATTTATCGAGCAATTGCCCACCAGACACGACACTCGTATGGTCGGAAGATCCTCCCTTTTCTATGAGGGATGAAGAGCTTTACTTTACTGTTCTCCATACTCTTAAAATCTCTTTACAATAATTTATATCTTATGGCTATTAGACCTTGGGTTAGATACCCATACTTCAAAGCCCCGGCCTAATTTCCTTTGTGACAAGAATTTATGTGGGATATCTCAACCAATAAAATAACAGAGTCCCAAAAATGTGGAAAATAACTTTTGGAAGTCGGTGGCTTTGAACGAAACAACCAAAATCACTAGGTACTTTCAAAAAGTTAAGTTATTTTTGACTTTTAGAGTGGTTTTGGAAAATAAGGTTGTATATTTAAAATATGATATTCTTCCTCTAACTTGTTTTGCTCATAGTTAGGGAAAATAATGTTTTCCTTTGTACCATCCTGTAACTTGTAGCGTAGCATAAAAATGGATTTGATCAATGACTCTTGTTCTTTGGCCATGGTTTTGGGGATATGACTGATGAAGTTCTTTCAAAAAGATTCGAGTGGGAGTTGATGCCCTGGCTTCCAAATCCAAATGTCGGAAGTGCTTAACGAAATTCCACTGACTGTTGAGGACGTTTCTCAGGTACTTCATCATCGACTGATGCCAATGTGACCGACCTCTACTACCCTGTGTGTCGTCTGCCGTTAGTACTACAGGTATGTACCGTCAGTTGGGTTCCCGACGGTTGCACATTCCGAATGCCATGAAAATACAAATGTTCTCGGATATGTGCAAGGCCACCTCGAGATCCAGTCGCTGGACTCTCCCAAAGACTATCGCAACCCTGCTACCTGGTGCGATTCCCCTGTGCCAGGACAAGCGTGTCTTCAGCGTAACAAAATACGCTGACCCCGTTAAGAAAGGTCGGTGCGAAGCACCCAATCGTAACCGATGTTCCACAGGGCAAACCCCAAGACCGATCTCTGTGCAACACCGCAGGACATCTCGCCGGTTCCACTCTACGGAGTAACCGGGAGTGGGTAGAAAACGGCCTTCTCCGTCAAATATCACAAATATATGCACACGACTACACGACGACGGTAGGTCGGCATCCAGTGGTACCGGAATACGTCCCTGATGCAGCTCCAGAGCAGGGTGTTTTAGGCGTTGGCGATGTCGAAAAACACTGCCAAGACGACCCCACCCTGAGACAATCTAGCCCCTGTCGTTAGGGCTTTTTTTGGGTTGGGAAATCATCAAATAACTTCCCCCGCTGTGGGCGGCGAGCGGAGGGGGTGTCAGACTTGTACTGACTAAAATCCACCCATGTTCCTTCTATTGCCCTTTACGTTCCGGGGCCGCGGTATCACTTTCGAACAACCCGCAACCTCGGCTGTCGAGCGCTCCTTGCTTGAACCACTCTGGTGCACCGCAAGATCCCGAGCCCGCCCCTACAACTGCCCGACGAGTATCAAGCAGCATTGATAGGCTGGAATGCGGACGGAGAGTTCGCAGGACGCCCTGGCTTCCAAATCCAAACGTCGGAAAGTGCTCCACGAAATTTCACCGGCTGTCGAGAAAGGTTCCCAGGTGCTCCAACATCAACAACCACCTAAGGAGAGCTTCGACAGTTGGTCGTCGAGGCTCTTAGCCATCAGCCCATTGGCCGTAACAACAATCAGCAAAATGATGATGAACTGAGTTCACATTCCATACGTCGACGACCTTTAGCACTCACGGGGTTTCTCGTTGTGCGGGATGGAAACATCGATAATCATTATGCGGCGCGCTGAGCGGTCTATCAGGTTTATACCATATCAGGTTTATTGGCGACAATAGTCCTGCTAGTGATGCTAGATCCCAGTACAGCGTGACACAGCCTATCTTAAAAACTGAGCCGAGCACATGCTTGTAGTACCTACGGTACCTCAGATACCACAAGTTTATATTTCAAGGCGAGTTGCTTATGAACAAACCTGGCTACAAGTACTCACTGTTAGCCAAACAAAAACAATCCGAATTAATACGTATTATAGGGTCACCCGGATAGTGACATGCCCGACAAACGTTAACCGTTTCCGTCCTTTATAATATGTATATTTCCGGTAGTTGTTTGTCAACATAACGTCGTCCATAATCGCATAGACAAAACCTTTACTTTCCCCAAAAAGGTCGCCGAAATGTAGCCAAGAAATTCCATATCGGGCCGATGAAGAGCCTAGTTAAAGCGCCCGTGAAGCTCCTGGCCTTGCCAGACTTCCTTGCGGTCAAGTAGTAAGTACTACAGGTTTGCACAAATTCTGTTTAGCCATGGACAGCTGGGTGAATCCCTTGTCCACTGTGAAAATATCTCGGTGCTAACCTACCTCGATTTTTAATTATTTTAAATTTATTTGATCCCATTGAATACTTTTTTATGTTATTTGGATTAAATGAACTTAAAGGATATTTTAATTTTGTGTGCTGCCGTGGCAATTCATCCTTAACCCAAAAATAAACTCTACGATCGACAATTTTTTGACTGACACCTACTTCTATCGTGAACTGATTCGTGCGAGAATCAGTTCACGATAGAAGTAGATGTCAGTCAAAAAATTGTATTATATTATATTATAGCATTGTATTATAATTTATTATTCCCAGGTTCATGAACATTAATTTTTGATTAGTCAGTGTGCCATAGACCATAGCCATATAGTGGCGTCATGGTTTAGTCACGTAGACGAGAATATCATCTTTATTGTGCGTATCCGAAAATCGCAAACATATGTGATATGAACGAACGTCATTGACGTCTATGTGTATGATAAAAATGGTGCCCGTTTACCAGCTGGCATTTAATCTTTATTGCTAAAGTATTGACATTGTGATGATAAAAATCGTGTAGCATGGCGTCTGTTCTTGATTTAGTCAAACATTACCAACATACACTAGATAAATACCCTACCGATGAGCATAAAGTGAGTTTTCATTGTACTTATCTTCCATTTGGTGTAATTCCCACATAAATTAGATAATTCCTGAATATTTTGCTTTGCGACGTAGTATTAATGAAATCCAAAAATAACAAAAAGATATGTTCAAAGACGACAAAAATGTCGCCCGATAATTTTGTAAATATGCGATAGCTGTGAACGTATGTAAAATATTATAATTTCAGATCCCACATCAACACCAGTGACAGTAATGAAATGAATTGGGCACAGTAGTATTTACGATAAATTAATTGTTGTTCCAGGTTCTAAAATGTATAGACAAGTTGTTCAACATGGCTGTGACAGTCCAGCACCTGCAGGAGACTGGGGTGGGTCGCACAGTAAATGCTCTGCGCAAAGAGCCTGGCGACGTGGGGCAGGCGGCCCGTGCCCTTGTGTACAAGTGGAAACTCATGGTCGCCGCCGAGGAGAGCGACCAGGAAACGGACCAGAACAATGACAGTGAGCCAACTACATTTTAGACTTATGTATTTAGTGTCATATCATATTACTGTGCACTTCAAGAATATCCATGTAACATGCCTAAATATATCTGGGTTCTTTTTGTTTACAAACATTTTGTCTGATAGCATAGCATAGTCTTTGTTTTGATTAACTAAATTTATTTTAGCATGGAAAATGATAGTGCTTTTATTTACAAAGACGCTCTTGTGCTTACAAAGCATGGTACTGCATGGTCATAAGGTAGTTAGCTAAACCTAAAACAAACAAAGAAGTTCAATGAGTTTAACAAAAGCCTGTCTTGTTTATGGTAGAGTACCCTATCCATCAGGCACTATACCTGAGATCATGATTGAACATAGCAATATCTGTGTGAACATCATCATATTTGGACAGGCCAGCTCATAACTGTAATGAGACTTTGCAAAAGGACAAATACTGTTATTGTTTTTATGTCAATTTACCTCTTACAATTAGCAACATTGTGCATTACTGTAAAAATGTAATAAACTGTTATTTAAAAGAGTACTTAACTATTTACAAAGATTTTGGTTGGCTGTAGTCTATAAACATAAAAAAAAATTAAGGATTTATTTTATTTATTCTCGAATAGTTCTATCTAGGTACTTGGAAAAGTTAAGTTTGAGTTATAAGCTAAGACAAGCTTTTTTGATAATAGTTTATGGTAGTATATAATTTTTTTTATGGTAGCAATAGGTTTTGGGGCCAAATGTATACAACTCAACTATGTATGTAGTTTCCTGTGTGGCAGACGGTAATAGAACTATTTTGTCAAATCAGTGCTGGATAGCCTATTTAAAATTCATTTGCCTCAATAAGCTTCATATTATTTTTAACTGTGCAATGACCTTCTAAATCACAAAACAATAGAATAATTTAAAATTATATATTTATTTAAAATGATTGTTTAATTTTTAAGCAGTTTATTTTTGTTTAATTTAATATTTTATGTTATAACTTATTTTGTGATTTGATTTCTAAAATTGGGGCAATATTAATATACTTAATTATTTTGTAGATAATAATTCATTAAATATATACAAATTTTAAAATTATTCTTAATTTCATTATTAATCCTTTGCAAACCTTTTGACTTTAGTGCACAAATAACACATAAACCATAACTTCAATTCATAGTTCATTATGCAACAGTTACACTTAGAATTGGTTTTTGAATGGCCAAATTTCTATGCATTGTAGTATAGTGAACTGTTTTGTGTGTGACTAATATTATTATTATCCCAGTCTTCATTAAAATTTCTTTTAGATAAGCCAATGGTAATAAAGAGTTCAAAAATGTGAAGCAATAAAATCTGCTTTGTAAAAACTGCCTTTAGTTGAAAGGTCATCGAGTTCACAGGTTTCAGATGATTTACTGCAAGAAGTGTATAGCTCTTTTTATTAATACAGAGATTATGTTGTACATTTGCAGAAGGTTATCTCCAGATACCGATCTGATTTAAAAAATTCCTCCACTGAAAGAAACTTATACCTATAACTCAAAGTTGTGATAAGATACTAAACAGTTAATTTTTTAAATGGCCTTTCTGTTATATTTATTTTTTATTATCATATAGCAACCAGGGCCAGAACAACTATATAGAGGCCATAAAATTGTTTGAATGCAAAAAACCGAATCATTTATTACCAATAGTTCAGTCAGTAATGTGCTTATTGGACCATTTCTGCATTAACACATTGCAATGTAACATTTTACTTCCCTCAGTCTCAGTTGTTTAGGCATAGCATTACCTTCAGTGAGCAGCGTGAACATTCATAACAGTTTTACTTTCAATTTTTTCTCTGTTTCTTTGTTAATTATTGTAATTGATGTTGTTTTAATGAACTAATAAAAAATGAAATAACACAGAATTGCTGCCATACTGGCATTTCATGTATGGTGGTTCAAGGAATAGGTCTGATCCAAGCACAATATTATTAGAGAATTATAGATCTCATATTAGCAGATAGTTATTCATATATTTATTGTAAGTATGAGTTGGCTGTAATGGTACACAGATACCGATCTGATTTAAAAAATTCCTCCACTGAAAGAAACTTATACCTATAACTCAAAGTTGTGATAAGATACTAAACAGTTAATTTTTTAAATGGCCTTTCTGTTATATTTATTTTTTATTATCATATAGCAACCAGGGCCAGAACAACTATATAGAGGCCATAAAATTGTTTGAATGCAAAAAACCGAATCATTTATTACCAATAGTTCAGTCAGTAATGTGCTTATTGGACCATTTCTGCATTAACACATTGCAATGTAACATTTTACTTCCCTCAGTCTCAGTTGTTTAGGCATAGCATTACCTTCAGTGAGCAGCGTGAACATTCATAACAGTTTTACTTTCAATTTTTTCTCTGTTTCTTTGTTAATTATTGTAATTGATGTTGTTTTAATGAACTAATAAAAAATGAAATAACACAGAATTGCTGCCATACTGGCATTTCATGTATGGTGGTTCAAGGAATAGGTCTGATCCAAGCACAATATTATTAGAGAATTATAGATCTCATATTAGCAGATAGTTATTCATATATTTATTGTAAGTATGAGTTGGCTGTAATGGTACACAGAGTAGTATTAGAGATAGAGTAGTATCACACTAATATTATAAAGGCAGACATTATATGTGTGTGTATGTTTGTTACTCCATCTGAAACAGTGGATGAAATTTTATATCAAGATATATAAGCCTATATTTTTTAATTAACAAAAAGACTTAATACGGTTTTTCTCCGCAGGGCTCAGCTAGCAGGACATAAATATTAGTAGTTAGTTAAATTATAGTAGTAGTTAGTTTACAATTAAAACCTCCTTTGAGTATCTTTAATTTTATTTCAGGTTCAACACACAATGGAAGTGGAAAAGATTCAGATGATAATGCTCAATCCAGGATCAAATCTGATAGATATGAGAGGTCAAACTCTTCATCAAAACGTAAAGACCACCGAGAAATAAATGGTAACTACAGTGGGAGCAAAAAAAGATACCACAGTAGTGAGGTAAACCTTTATCATGTTTATTCCCTTTATCTGTGGTTACATTATCACTTGTGCAACTACAAAACCAAAGCAGAATTCCAATGCAGATAGGTTTATGGCTTGTTCATATCCTTTATTGTACACAAAAATACATTAATTGCAATACCTCAAGTTAATGTACAACATCAAGCAAAACCCAGAATTGATTTGTTCTTAAAACTTTTGTATCCCTACTATATTCTGCTGAATACAAAAATTTAATTTACAGCTTTAGTTTTAGAGAGAAATGGTAACTTTGAAATAACATCATGTTAATATTTGCAGGAGACGAATGGGTTTATAAAATAGCATTATTTAAAAATAAACTAGAAAGACGGAATCAGGGCCATGAAAAAGATAAATGTAAAATAACTTGAATATTTTCCTTTTAATCATAAGTATCACTAGCAGGTATGGTGATTTTTATAATGACGTTAACATTTACAGGATGAGGAACCCAACAACAAGCGTTTAAAAAATTCTAGTTCCAGTGAGGATGATTACAAAAGAAAGTCTCGTAGTAGGGCTAAGAGATCAGAGACCGACAGTGACAGTAATGACGGAAGTGACGGCTCACAGAGTGACGAAAGTGACTCAGAGACGTCTGACTCCTCACAGGAAGAGGTAAAAGTCAAACAAGAAATAAAGAAAGAACACAGTAGCCATAAGTCATCTTCATCTAAGCACTCCTCTCATGATGGGCATGCAGATCATAAATCTTCCAGTTCAAGCAGACCTCATGAGCCTGAGAAGCACTCCAAACATCATAGCTCACAGTCTAAAGAAAGGCATTCCTCAGAAACGTCATCAACAAAAGAAAAAAGTCACAGTTCCGACAAACATAAAAGTTCCAAGGAAAGGGAATCAATTTCTGAGAAGAAAATTAAAGCAGAACACAAATCAGAGCCAGAGAAAAGTCATAAAGAATCAAAGTCATCTGCTAGACATAGTAGTTTAGAGAAGCAGACTAGTTCCGACAAGCATAATAGTTTAGACAAGCAAAATAGCACTGAAAAACACAGCAGTTCTAACAAACACAGGTCAAGTAGCTCCCACAAGTCTGACAGCGGGTCTGACAAAAACAAAACAAGTTCCGATAAACACAGCAAGTCAGACAAACATAAATCATCCAGTCACTCGCATGCTCCAGAGAAAGAAAAGCACAAGAGTTCATCAGAAAAGGACTCTGAAAAATCTAAACATAAAGTTAAAGAAAGCACTAGTAATAGTAGTAGTTCTAAAGATAAACATAGTTCCTCCAGCAAGGACAAGTCAAAAGACAGGAGTAGCTCTTCCAAGGATAAGTTGAGTAGTCAAAGTAGTGAGAAAAAGCATTCGTCGTCAAGTGATAATAAGTCGAATATTAGTAGCAGTAAGGTCCATTCTGACAAGAATGATGAAAAGACCGACAAGAAGTCAAAGCATAGATCGAGTTCCTCTTCACTTAAAAGCAGTAAGTCAAGCAGCAGCAAGAACGAAGAAGTACCAAAGAAAAAAGTTCAAATACAGATCAGTGAGGAACATGATAGTGATGATGGAATTGACTGTGGTTCAGGTTAATAATTTGAATATTATGTTCTATAAGAAAACTCGTTTGTGTAGACTTTGATATATATTTTTGAGACTAATTACTTTTTTTATTTAGGTGCCAGCTTTGCTGAAGCGCTTGGAATGATCAGTCCCGTAAAATCCAAGAAAAAACTGTTAAAAGATGCAGTCTCACCAAACAATGATGTAAGTAAAATCTTAAAAATAAATAGTATTTCGCCAAACAGGCAATGTCGTCAACTGTGAAGTTGCTGAATTAATGTGAAATGTCGGCTGACGTTAACAATGTACCCTTTACTTCCACCAGTATAGCCCTGCTGCCCTGTTGGCTCCTACTGCGAAACTAGCGCCGCTGCCCGCACTTGAAATCTCGGCGCTTCCAGAGATATCGCCCAACTACAAGCCGAGACCACCACCTCGACCAATGCCGCATTTTACGATGGAAGAATTGAGCTCAGCCATCTCCTCCAAAAACCAAAGGTAACCTAGTAAATCTACATGTGATTGTTTTTTTTTTTGTAAAAGTGGTGCCATAAATACTTTCCCATAGATTCCGTGTAATGCGCGTTGCAAGCAGTGAACGCAGGACAGGTTTCTGTATTTACAGAGTTAAGCTATATCGTATTTTTTTAAGTATTATTTTATAAATTCTTTATTTTTAACTTTGCCGCATACTACGAATTTCTTTTGTATCATGGGTGCGTTTACAATCATTTAAACTTACATACATAAACAGCTAGACCCGAAACCTGTAGGTCATACTAATATTTGTTCCGTGCGGGGATCGAACCCACGACACGCAGTGCATCAGTCGATCGCTCAGCCACTGCGCCAAACGTGTCATCAAAATAAATAAATTATAGCAGTTCGTTGTCTACGGCCGAGGGACAGACGGACTCTTAAGACAAAGTATTTAAAAAAGGAAAACTAGAATTCCGACCTTAAAAGGTACAGGAACGAATCTCTGTCCCATTTTATTGTTTTGATTTTTTAAGATGATTTTGGTATCGATATCCGCCGTATCGGTAATCTAATTTAAACCTGACCAATGTTTGTTTGTCCTTTACTAAATTTCTAATTACACTAGTACTTCGCATCACTCCCGTCAAGACACAATTGCATTATAGCTGTTTTACTCTTTATAGCAAGAATAGGAATAAGACCATAGACTTTGGAATATTATGGAACTAATATAAATTATGGTACTAGATCATTCATAACCAGGGCCACCTAAAAATGCGAAGATTGTCGCAATTTTCTTTTGTTTATTTTCTATTCATTGAAAATGTAGTTGGGTTTCTACTTGCCGTCATATATATTTGTTTTTCTTTCTTATTAACCAGGTTGTTTAAAATTTGACCGTGGCTTTATGATTTTTTCTATTTTTTTTAATAAACAAATGGTTTTTTCTTTCAGAACCAAAGTTTTCTCGGGCAACAAAGTGATAGGAGGAAAAATACCGTCCCTTTATGAAATGTGCGTGAATGTACTGCAAGAACACATAGACGGTAAGTTTAAATAAAAACCGGCCAAGTGCGAGTCAGACTCGCGCACGAAGGGTTACTTACCATTATAAAAACGGCAAAATAATCATATTGCTCCTTTAAATCCTCCATCCATCCTTCCATCTCCGTAAAAAGGTCAAACTGTCACGGTTCATGAGTTTCAGCCTGGTGACCGATGGACAGACGGACCGAGGGCGAAGTCTTAGTACCTAATAAGGTCCCGTTTTACTCTTTAGGTACAGAACCCTTAAAATAGTAAATGATCTCCAACCTTATTTATCCACATAAATGAGGTGGATAAATAAGGTTGTTTAATAGATCGACAATTACTACGAACTAATTTTGTTTCGAATGTACGGACCGTCGAGATACTCTGTATCCTTACTATCCTTACTAATATTATAAAAGCGAAAGTGAGTTTGTTTGTTTGTTACCTCTTCACGCTTTAATGGCTAAACCGATTTTGATGAATTTTTGGTACAGAGATAGTTGGGGACCAGGAGACGGACATAGGCTAATTTTTTAAAAAGTGGGAAGTGAGGGAGAAAGAGGGAAGAAAAGGGAAAACTTAGCGTTGCTATTACAAATCAATAAGGCGCTAGGGGAACTGTGTTACCCTAAATTTAAGGCGGACGAAGCCGCGGGTGAAAGCTAGTTACTACCATAAAACAACAATTAAATAACGTACATGTAATAACTGTAATAGTCAACGACAAAAAAGATATTCATATTAACTTCATACCTCACCTAGCTTAAATAATACGCAAGACTCAATATTCTATTTACATTACAGCACTTGAATACACGGGAGGTGTGCCATATGAAATTCTAAAGCCTGTGGTAGACAGGGCGACCCCACAACAGCTGTTTCTACTGGAGCATTACAATCCTTACCTGATGGAGGATACTGATCATCTGTGGCAGAAGTTCTGTCAGAAGAACTTCCGCAACAAGCAGCGCCAGGAAAATGAGGCGTGGAGGGAAATGTATTCGGTGAGTGGCCTTAATATTTATTTATTTATAACCAACTTATACTAACAGTAAAAACCACATATCATTATCGGTTGCACATAAAACATGAAAATCAAGAAAATTAAATACAGTCCAAAATTATTTAATTCATGGAGATAGTAAAAAAAAAAGTTATCCAATGATTGCAAATCGGCCCTTAGCAATTTAGGGTAAATCACCGAGCATAAATATGAATATGGATAAGCCTTGTGGGGAGCGAGATTTTATGATTTGTCATTGTCAAGTGTTTTTCTTCTTACTTTTAACATATTTAATATTTTTAAATAATTTTACTTTTCCGTTCCCCATAAATTAAATTAAAATTCATACTATAAATTCAAATAAGTAAGCGGTTGGTCGACTCTTTAAGTGACCAGAGGGCTGGCTTTTATTTTTGCACAAAAAATGTGTCCAGTAGGCCTAAAAAAACTGGTATTTCCCATCAATAATTTTTAAAATAGAGTTACATAGATTTATGCACATAATGGATTGTTAATGGCTTCGTGAAGAGTTCATTCCTACCCTTGATATGAGCACCATAAAATAAGCTCCAATTGTATGTTGTTTTCATATTGTTATTCCGACTTTCAGAGGTGCCAAGAGGAACAAGAAATCAGATTGAAGTCGCTCACGAATAACATAAGAATAGCTCAAGAAGCGAAAAAGGCGCCCATCAAACAAACTAAAATGGCGTATGTGGACTCCGTAGCGAAACCTCCGCGCAATGTCGCCAAAAAACAGGTAACTATCATTTTATTTTTTGTAACCAACAATTTTAATATAGTAAATAACTGTACAAGTGTTTTCGTGCAGGACACATTCCGCCATAATTTCAGCATGCAAATTTTAAACAATTTTCCTTGAACTAAAAATTAACACGATAAGTATCTTATTGGCATAATACCAATCAATTATGTACATTAAAATCAGACAAAAAAGCACCATAATTATACCTTCTTGTCCAGAAACGCCGGAAACGTAAAAAAAGAATGACTTGGATACTATTTTCACATAAGCAAACTTAAAATGTAAGTGGCCTTTTTAGATGTCTATCTTTAGTTAGGAAGTATAATTTACGTTAATATCCAAACTTCCAGCAAGTTCTAACATTATACAACGTGTAAAAAAGAGCAATAACATTGTTTGAAGGGGCACACAGCTAAGGTGATAAGCAGTTTTTGGCATGTTCTGAGGTTCTCAAATACTCTACTCTTTTAGAGAAACAGACATTAAAAATCCACATACGTAAAGATAGACCTCAATACTTGTCTCATACCAAATAGTATCGTGTTATTCAGAAACGGGATTATCGGAAGTCATAGGCAGTTTTTTCTTATAATTGTATAAGGAAATCATGCCTATTATTAACAATCAATAAATACTAATGAGCTGCAATCCGGTTATACTTGTAGCCCCCAACATGTTAAGGAAAACAGTAGGCCAAATTATGTATACTGTGCTTTAATAATCCTAAGTTACAGTTTGGGGTTGCAATTGGAGGCTTTAGTGTTAAGTTAAATCCAAGTTTAAGCAGTTGCCACCTCCCACGTCTGCCATCTTTGAAAAAGGGGTACAAATTATAACCCTCACAGATACATTGAAAAAATCTATATTGTTGCAAATAAAATTCTCAACAAGTAACTTTTAGTTTTAGAACCGAAAATAACAAAGTTACAAGCGAAACACAATAAAAAGTAAAGTCTATTGGTCGTTATAACTCCCAAAACATATGTAACATTTCAATCATAAAAGTTAAAAGGTTTTTGTGTAACGCTGTTTTGTTTGCAGGCGCAGCACGGCACGGCACGCATGGCCACGGGCAGCCCGGCGGCGCGCGTGGCCTCGCTGGCGGCTCCCAACGTACTGCGCGGCGGGGCTGTGGCGCGGGCGCTAGCGCCACTGCCCAGCTCCGGCTCCTCCTTCAAGCCTAAGAAAGCGCCGCTCATGGCCAAGGCGCTGCAGATCATGCGCGGACGCAAGCGATGATAGTCACCAGCGCCACCCCCGTCCCGAGTATCCTATGTGATTTTTATTTGTAGGTTAGCCCCCCCCCCCTCTCCACCCCCTCGGTCGGTCATCTAGTGATTTCGTAATGAGATCCAACTGAATTCCTTCCCAACTTGAACGTGTTTAGAAACCGTTGTCACTGTTATGGGTGTCGAGACAACGTTACCTTCTCGTCAGTTTTACTATTACTTGTTAGATGCTGAAAACATTCATCTATGTTTGTAAATATATTTATAATGAACCGTGGCTCTTTTGTGCAGAATGTTTTGTGTTGATTTTTTTAATTTCAGCGGACGGTTTCAATTCAGTTGTAACTTTTACTTTTTGACATTTTGTGCATGCATGCAATTTTGTGTTTTCTGCTTCTGTTTGAATTTGAAAATAATATTCTTCTAGATATTCTTTCTGTAACACTGTATACACTTTAAAAAAAAAACAATCAACAACACTTTGTAATACTACCTCGTAGCCAAATACAATTTAAACTGTAATTAAATTTTCTTTCGTAACATTTTTAAAACTTTTTACGATAAACTTATTTATTCCAAAATATTTTAACGATTTTAACCGGACTCATTAATTACTTGTTCCTGCTTGAAACCAAAAAATAGACAGTGTACAAAGAAGAATCATGTAAAATACCTAGAACAAACAAATTTTGAGCTTATCAAAAATTTGTAGTTGATAAGTTAGTGTATTTAGCGTAAATTTATCGGCACTAATCATATTGGACATCTTAAACACAAATGTGACACTATCACATTTGTACGTGTCATAAGAACTTTTAAACAAAATCTAATGTAGTCATTAATACAATGGAATGTCAGAAAAGTACCAAATGATTCGGGATGCTGTGATATGTTTGAAATAAAACATAAATTGTGATGTAGTGTTTTGTAAGACGCGAATTGAGTGACTTGTCGATATGTATGTATTTTATTTAACGTATAAGGTATTTTAACGATGTTTTAGAAACATTTTTACATTTTTTTTCGTCGCGCACTCTATGATGCAAAATCCTCAAAACAGCGTGGTAAAGGATAAATAAATCAAGTTGGTTCATTTCTCGTAAGTAATGTATTGTTCTATTTCATCACAAACACAAATATTTGTTTAAAAAAATACTTTTGTAAGAGAAACAATGAATTCCATAGGTATTAAAGGCAGAATGAATAATATATGTTGTAATCATGAATCACCTGAAGTAGAAAAAATATTTGTATATGAGCACATTATGGTCACTTTCTTGTATTTTTTTATTTGTTGAATAAAGCATGATTTCCAATATGTGAAAATCGATTCTCTTAACAAAAGACTAGTAAAGTAGGTATTTTATTGAATAAGTTTTGTCTTATTTTTCCTTTTAATTATTTGACTCATAAATATGCCATTATTTATACAGTGAAATATACTTATGTGGATTATATACATTTTTTTTTTAATTGTGTGACAAAATACCTTAAGCTGCATTAGGTGCTCACACTCCAAAACAATAATTCTGACTAGACATTACTATATCTGGAGTAAACTCCTTGCGAAACACAACTGCAGTAGCTATTTATTTGACAGGCATAAAGGAATCTGTTTAAAACCGATGCATCATAGAACAACATCCAATAGTTCGTACTTACTAAGAAAAGCAAAGAGTTTAAAAAAAAACGGTAATTATTGAAGAATTATTTGCGTTTTTGTTTACGTGTTTAATATAAAACCACATCAATATTTCTAAATTTAGATTTCAGCTGCTTTTCGTAATCCGTATTAATGATTTTAGGACACTGATAAACTGCGAGAAATTTAAGGTTTTTATAATATTCAGAGATCACATCTACTATCACAGGTGATATATTTCCTATTCTTGACAAGCTTAAGCTTTCCAGTTTAACTAGATTCTGACTTGATAAAGTTCTGTGCAAATTAGATTCGGTAAAGATCACGTTATTCCAAATTTGTAAATGTTGTAATTGTTTTAAGTCTGCCAGTTTGACGAGTCCTGCATCCGTGAGATTTTCGCACCGTATTATTGCGAGATCTTTTAATAAGCGACAATGCGACAACATCAACAAACATTCGTCACTTACAGCATCGCCGCCATAAATGTGTAAAGCACTAAGAATTGACATCTTTGAATTAATTAAATTTTTAACATATTCTAAATCAAGGTTTTTAACCTTTTCTATGAAAATTTGACTTAAATAATTACATCGGAGTAAGCTGTCGCGTGTCGCAACCGGGAGACCGAAATCGGACAAAGCCAAATAATTCAAGTATTTAAAATTATCGTAAGGAACCAAAACATCAACATTGTTCATCAAAACGAGAGAATTCTTCAAGTTAATTTTCCGTAAGTTCGGCCACCTCGTGATGTCGTCTTCGAACTCCTTGGATATGCGGCACATTACAAGTTCCAGTGAGATAATATTATGGCACTGCTCTATGATTGATTTGATCACAGGGTAACTATAAACATACTGTATTTTAAGACAACGAATACATTCACTGTGAGTTCCTATGATTTCCAGGTTTCTCTCGCTTACTTCGCTTTGTCCTGGTTTCCCGGAGTAAATGAAGATGATTCCCCTCCATAGCGTGGCGTCACGAGACAGTTTCTTCCACCGACTGCATACATTTTCGCACTCAAGTATTGTCTCCAACGGCAGGTACTTGAATATATTAATTATTAACTCATCTGGTAGAACATCGATTAGACTTGGAGCTACTTCATCTGGGGAGACCGTCATTGTCTGGGAGCTAGAAATGGAAAATTTTAACTAAAATACTTTTATAATATAATATTTATAAAATACTTAATATTTGATCATAAAAAAAATCTAAACTAAAATAGAATATAAAGCTTTTTTTCTATGTCCGTTAATAAATATGAAAAAAATATTAATTCTCACCCGAATTTTCACTTTTTCTTAATACAAAATATACGAACAACAGATTTAATTTCTAGTTGCAGACTGCGGCGACGTACAAAATGCAAATCATTTCAAGTAAGCAGTAAAATTTCTATATTTGGCTCCAATCGTAATTATTTTGCGTATTTTGTTAGTTTACATTCTCCCTCTGCACGTGTAAGAAATGGGAGGGGATGTACAGCACATAGCTATTTTTACAGAATACAATAAATTAATGTCATGTTTTGTCTACCTAAACAATATATACCTATAATTACAAAATAACAAGGTATAGATTGGATCAGGAATACCAAACAACAATCCCAATCTTTTAATTTAAGTACATCTTAATTAAACTAATTTTTACTAAATTAACACTATCTTTGGATTGCGTTAAACGTTGACTGGTGAATTAGATTCTTATCAAAACCTTCAAACCTAAAAGATGACAGCTCATGCAGACAGCTGCTTCTAACGTTCGTTGTCAGTTGTAGGGTGAACTTACTCCTCACTTTAGTCGAGTCGCGAATCGATATCAGACCGAGTTTTTGGTACAATTTTCTTAAACACTCATAGACATTATTGTCTTCTCTTTTTCAGTCAAATAAATCCGCGTCATTATAATAATACCAAGTTGCTTCCGAATGTGCTATATAGTTCGGGGTAGAATGAAATGAACAACATCACAACTACATTCGAATATAAAATTCGATTTTTAAACAGTAAAACAAAATTATGGTATTTATTTTATCTTATCTATTTATTTTATATCATATTTCTATATATTAAATATACTTACTACCACTACTACTTACGCGTTTGAAACATTTTTAATGTTGTACAAAAAACATTCTTCTTTAAAGACAATCTTGTGATAGCAGAATAACCAAATCCATAAATAACTAGGTCAAATGAATAGCCCTCAAATAATCCATAGAATTGACTCTATGAAATAATCACAACCTCAAATTAAACACCTTTTGTTAGGAGCCGGAGGTAGATGAATTCGAACAACACAAATATACGAGTAAACCATCTTATATTCATTCTTTACAATAATTTGTGAAAACTAACTCAACTTTAACATTTTATCTAACCAACACAAACATTTTAGTCAATTCACACCACCGGCAAACGATTTTGCATCGTAAGTGTGACCAACTTCGCAGCGAAGTGATATCGCTATTCTTATCGTATACCCAAGTGGGAGCGAGACCAAACATCCGCATCACGCTTTGGGGCCTTTTTATTTTTTGCCATACGCCGCTTTACTCAGTGAGTCGGATTCCGTCGGGGCGGGTCGTCTCTACAGTCTATTATAGCACTACATAGAATTGTGTATTATACATTTAGTGTAGAGTAGGGCGGCCCGATTATTAACCCGACCAACGTACTTAATTAAAACAGCCACCATGCTGCACCTCAAGAATATCGCCAAGTCGGTGGTTCCACCATTGAAGAATAGCCTCCAGAATGAGGGTGTCAATACCATGCTCAAACTTGCGCCTGCTGGTGTGAACGTATGCAGCCGTACATACGCAAGCCATGAAATTCCCGAAAAGCTTAAAGACATCCCGACTCACGCAAACCCAAGGTTCTTCGACATGGTGGAATACTTCTTCCACAGAGCCTGCCAGGTGATCGAAGACAAACTGATAGAAGACATGAAGTCGAGAACTTCCATCGAAGAAAAGAAAAAGAAGGTAGCCGGCATCTTGAAGCTGATGCAGCCATGTGACCACATCCTTGAACTCCAATTTCCATTAAGGCGCGACTCTGGCGATTACGAAATGATCCGCGGCTACAGAGCGCAACATTCCACTCACAGGACTCCAACCAAAGGAGGTAGGTGCCATATTTATTCGATTTTCAGCTTTGCTTACATCATCCATGTAATACTTATTGTTAATAGGAAGTTTTATTTATAGCCCCGGAGACACGTGATGTTGCTGTACATACGTAATGTTATATTAGCCTAAAATATGTGGTCGTTAATTTTATGCTTTCTATGCTTAAAATAAACCTTAACTCGCAAAATTGAGAAAAAAATATTCAGGAGGTAGTAGCCATTTTAGTATGTTGACTTTAGTCTAGAAGTTGCCTAAATTAAGTTGTTGTAAAAAAGAAAAAATCTATAACCTGATTTGCTGGTCACATGTTGTTTTAACCTATCTGAACTATGCCATTCACCTTGTTTGTGCGATTTGATTTAGTCCATCGAGCTGGTTTTAACCTAAAAATAAGTTCGTTCCTTTCCTATTATTACTTCTGAGCTAGCAATGAATGACATCCTCCATCAACGAGGGAAATGTGTAATGTAATAGATTATTGTTAACATTCAATAAAGGCACCAATAATAATTTTATAAAGCAGCTGTTACTACAATTGACGAGAAATCTACCTTTGTCGTTTTGAACATTCATTTTGATAATATGTCTGCGCAGGGCGGATCTCGATTATTTGTTGTGGAACTCGGTTCTGGGTGTTGTTGTACTAACAATAATAAATTCCATACGCAAACAGTAGCCGTAATTGAATATGCATATTATGCAAAATATTTGCGTTACATAATACATTGTCTTTAATTGTAACTGATATTGCAAAGAAAGGAAAACCTAAAAGCATTTTATTATATACTATTAAATTCTAACATTAAATCTTCATATCAAATCACCGTGTTTATTGTGCGCCAAGAAAAGCATTGAAATGCAATTCGAAACTAGACATTATTTAGCCTTTTTCAAGGTAAAAAATAGCTATGCTTGATATGGGAACCGCTCAAATAATTGACCGGTTCGCTATTAAAATGACGCGGATAGTTGAATTAACTGCCCACTTATGGGGCCAAAAATTCATAACGATACCAGGCATACAACTACATTATCTACTCATTTTGTCCAATCCAAAATAAACTAAAATATACATTAGTAAAAAAGTGAAAAGGACTACATTGCAGTAATTTTACCATGACGTAATAACTGCAGTACGTACTGCATTTCCGAAGTATAAAATTGCACCCTGTCCTTTTCAATTCGTCCGGAACAAAAACAGCTGTTCCTCCGTCGAAGCAATACGCATAATTGACGGCAACCTGTTTTCAAGGGTCTCCTTTTGTTGACGACAGGAACTTAACAGTTAACTCGCTACCAGATGTTGCTTGCCTTACAAAAACTGACGCTGTATCAACATCGCATGATAAACGACCCTTTTTGTCCCGCTAGTTCATTGTTATTTTATAAGAATCATCAGGTAGGGTCTTCAGTTTTTTTTTTTGTCCCCGATATCTCTTGAGCCAACCCGCAGCCAATCAGGTATCTTGCTTGCCTAATGGCTAATAGCTGTAGGCTCAAATCTAAGCAAAGGATTTAGTCGAGTACAAATTGGATTTACTATACGCATCTGTGTTAACCTTCGGGGTATACTAATGTTATGTTCACCACGAAGACAATATTGTTGTTGTTACGCCTCATCCATGTTTTAAAAATGCATTTAACTAATTACCTTTACGTTCAGATTAGCTTTTTAGAGACAAATTTAATCCTACTCAAAGCCCAGTAACGACCGTAGACACTGCCCCCCTCGGCCCTCCTGCCTCTACCTACATTTTTCTCGACGTTTCGCCCAACTCGGTATTTTTTTCTACACTGCCGACGCGTCTCGGCATTGTCAGGTCATTATACTCCATTCTAGAACCTTCCAAGTGCGGAACACCTGACAATAGTCCGCCATAGCTTGTGTGAGCAACCAAACTCTTTGTATGTTATTGTCTTGTACTATGACGTACGATGTAGACCTTGATACCTTCCATTGATCTCAATATTGTTGACCCAATGAGATGGTGATGTAATTAATTTGCAGCATAGATCTTTCAATCTTTTTCATAGCTCGAAGCATATTTCATGTCATGGCGATTTTAGTAGCATCAGTAAGAATGTTAAATACATTCTTCATTTATTCAAGTTAATGATTGGTGTTTTTTTTTTTTGTAGAAAATAATACGTCTTGTAAAGCAGTTAATGAGAGTATATTTTCATTGTTTCACTGCTCGTTAAGTGCAACATGACGCTTCAACAAGTTTCAATTTTACGAACTCCGTAAATTACTAAACCATTGTTTCTTGTTACCTGCCCTGTTACTATTTCTATGTAGGTACTGCAATTAATTCACTAATGGTTCGTGACTAATTGCCGTCTTCAGAACGTCGATAAATTACTCATCCATTAATAGAATACTAAATTGCCTGAGACCGACATAGCCTCACAAAACTCGAAAGTGCTTGACGGACAGTAGTTCCGTTTATTTGGATTCCACCCCCTAAACTTTGTAGAGCAAAGTTTAAGCTAACTTGACGTCCCAGACAGACTTCTTCACGACCTTATGGCACATTTTCGGCCTTTGTTTACTTTCTTTTGATATAATTCTTTTCAAAAGAGGTAAGAGCACAGAACCAGATTAGCAAGCACTGCTGGCTAATCTACTTCATTGACAAAAGGTTGGTAGAAACGATCCGTCACTGTGCAACAAAGAAAGGGTGCATACCTTGAGTAAATTGCTTCTCGGGAAGGTCAAGTACCATTGCACCATTGTACTTGACCTTCTGTGGATTGTTCGTGTCTAAGCACACTTTCTTAGATACGAACAATCCACAGAAATGTGAAAATCGAAACACGAAATCATTGAAGGCATTACATTAGCATATTGTAAAGAAATTTTAATATCCCCGAATTTTCCTTAACTTGTTGACAAGCTCAATTTAATCACATTTAAAGCCGTTTAGGAATTAGAAACTCCATATCTGAAGCAATCTACGTTGATAACAAAGCTGGGCACAACCACAAAGCTAAGCTTAATAGAATTTCTGTTATGGTTATGAGCACAAACGTAATTCAATTTTTATCACCAGTAAATTAAATGCCATTCGTTCAAACCATTGAAGAATTAAACGTTGTGGATTACACCAGCAAACAAGTGAAGGTAGACGCGATAAGGTGACCACACAGGGGGTCTAAAGATTTGAACTGCCGGCTAGCAACACCTTTATCGTTCGGGTAAAATCACCGAAGTCGATTAAGAACGTGATACATCACGCGTTACGTGACTCTTGTCACAGGCTTTAGTGTAGGTAGTGAGATTAGACACTTGACATACTTAACAAGATAAAAAAACCAGAGGTTCTTAACAGGTTGGCAACGGGAGGCGTGGTCGTGACGCAGATTTTCGCGTCATTTTGTGTTGCGCAACAGCTAAAATTAAACAAGACTTGTTTTCATTTCATAGACGACACCTGGCCATATGCAGGGGCGTATATTATTAACCTATTGGAGATAATTAGAAAAGCACACACTACTTGACAACAGTATTATTAAAGAGTCACGTTGTGCTAAGTATTTACTTCTACGACGTGGCAATAGTTTGCCCGTGCTGTGCCCTCTATTTGAGTGTAGGTACGCAACTCTTGTTGACCAAATGAATTTAAAACAGCTTCTGAAAACTCCGAGAAGAATGTAACTCCCAGAAACGATGGTCACTACTCGGGTTTCTCACCCGTCATGGATTATATAGCAAACAAGTCATGAGATGAGATTGTGATAACCAACATCTTAGGAGCAATGATTTATACTTCACGATGAACGTAAACAATCGGATATTAATGCCGGTTAGTAACTAGATACTTAGGTCATATACAGTCTTCGATCAACAAACAATTTTCAATCGCATCACAATGAAACTGATGTCGTTATACTTTCGATGGATCTATATTCAGTGCCAGTGAATGGCATGTATTTAGCACGCGACTATTGAACTATAAAAAGTGGACCGCGAACTGAAAAAAAATTGTTGTCAGGCCACAGTCATGTTCAATTGAAGTTTTTCCAAAACATTTTCTTCATGCGCAGGCGACGAACCTAGATCTTCTACTAAAATTTAAAAGTAATGTCTCCTCCAAGCCGTAGTTTGATTAACTAGGTCGTACTTACACGATAATCTTTATTGATAAACATTACCTGCCTGAATAGGTATATCCGAAGTACATACTACGGACAAAACTAATTAGCTTTAATTAAACTGATAACGTTTACCTAATCTAAAACTAAAATGTCTGACTATCATGACTACGCAATTAGATATGGGTGTATAATAATATGTAATGACTGCCCCGTTCTTCGTCTGTGGAGTATGAGGTCCTCAGTTCTTATTTGGGTTTTACAGTTCAGCTCAGTTGATGGCAATAGGCTCGCCCCTATTACATGGGACTTAAACATAACTGGCACGACGCAAACGCGTCTTGGACGTGAAGTTGCTTACACCAGCCCGGTATACAACATTGTTGGCAAAATGAAGGTGTCCTGTAAGGTAAAGTTCTGTCTAGATCTTCAGGAATTACTTGCGTGAAGATAAATAAAGTAAAGATAAGCTACTTATTCATTTCAAACGAATCTTTGTCTTTACTTCAACCCAACGACACAGTTGTAATATAGAAATGTGTCTTGACAACGCCCATTTTATTTCTGTCAATCGTTCTGAGCTATTTATAACAAAGAAGAAAAATGCCTGCCCACTTCGATTTTCTTCACGTTCGTTGCCGTTGCTACTACCTAGGTTTATGATTATGTAGGTAAATGGATTATTTAATTACCAACTCAGTGTGTTAGGTAATTCGTCTCTCACGTGTACTTATTTTTAGAACATAGCAATACATATGTGTAATAGTTATATAACTGAAGCGTTCACGAGATCGCGCGGCAACTGAATCGTAGTTATTTCTTTAATAAATTTTAACCATACTTTATTTTGGAAGAGATATCCTTAAGTTAATAACCACATAGTGCTTTTTCTTCTCTCTTATCTGTTAAAATATTGTGCAGACAAAATTGGATTTAAACAGAAAGGTAGTGTTGAAATAAACTAAACGATTACACCAATGAGATATTTTATAGCATGCAAATTCAATCAAAGAATTGCGACACACCTACGTAGGTGTAAATTAATAAAATCACAAAATGTATTGACGGGTTTTGATGTTTGGGTCGCCAACTACCTACATTTTGTTTATAATTATGTCAAATTCTAAAACCGAAATATAAGGCCAAAGGATAAAAATATGGTCTGCCTACTTCGAACCTATTGGTCATTTAAATTACTCGTTTTCCTTCCGCTCTCAAACTGAAACTAAGTATTTGAGCCAAACTGGAATCTAAAAATTGCATTTTACGATCGATTCTTGGGTGCTCAGGTGGTGGAGTCATGGATATCGTCTATTTGTTACAGTATTTCGAGGCACTTTCCAGAATTTTCGGTGGAATCATATTGTAGAAGTTTGATGGCATGGCATTTAATTTACAAAAGTATAGATTCCTATCCTACCTAGTGACTCTTTTTTGCATTATAACTAGGTTATTAATCAAGATATAGCAAAACATAGTTAGAGTTTATTTTATCATTCTTCATTGTTTATGAGAAATTGAGGTTGATTAGGTATCCCGAAAATCAGGTGAGGTGTTACCAGTGTCGCGGAAAGAATCAAAAACATTTCATCATACATATAAATGTCGAGATTGCTCTTATCTTACACTTGCTACAGATAACCCCCTTTAGTGCAAAATAAACATTCATCAAAATTGATTTTATTACAAGATTAAAGGCATCTTACATGGGTGACACAAGAATTCATGATACATTATATTATACATATTATTATAAAAGCGAAGATTATATTTAAACAGGATTTTGTGGATTTAAAATAAATATTAATTTTATCACAATTGATTGTTTTGCAAGAAAAGTCATCTTTCATTAATTCATGACTAATTATAATTTATCTCAAAGCGGAAAATTTAATTAAACAGGGTTTTGTAGATTTTATTTTATTGCATGAATTTATGACACATGATTATTGATTTTAAATCTACAAAACCCTATTTAAACCCTACGCTTTTATTAAGCAATGGTTTATAAGTTATTACCAACTAAACTTTTTTTACAATATGCTTTCGTTTCGGCAAAAATATCCAATCCCTATTTAAGTAATGGAATTCATTTTCAGAAGATGCTCCCTAAGAAATGTAATGCTGCTAAATCAAAAAGCTTAGAAATTGCGTTGCATTGTTTGACATTTAAAGATTTTCCTCGAGGACTATAAGCATTCTAAATGATACTTACATTTTTTGGAAAATAAATAAAACCGGCTCCAAGAAACACCAAAACATGAAAAATAATAACTCCGCAGAAGTTGGAGGCAAAACAAACGAATCAAACAAACAAAGGTCATGAAATAGTTTTTTGGAGTCTGGTTTGTTTTTTTTTTACAAAATTGTTTTATGATTTCGCTCGATTTCTCCAGGATCACACTCTCAGATCCTTACGAAATATCCGTCAAATTGAGAACCACCTTTCCTCCTTTTTAGCGTCCCGTAGTCAAAGGGTAGAAGTCCAACCGTCGCCAGCCGCTGAACCTCGAAAGTTACAGTTGAAATTTTCAGAAATCACGGATTTCTGATGCCGCTATAACAACAAATACTAAAAAGCAGAATGAAATAAATATTTAAAGGGGCTTTCGAGACCCTTCCCTAAACAACTTGACTTAGATAGTGAATTAGGTAGCAAAACCACTTGCTAAGTAGTGCCAACTTAGCAATAATTTTGTATCGATTCATCAGTCGAAAACAATCGTAAATTGAGATAATGTTACGTCGTAGATAACTCACCGATAATAGACAGCATTATCTAAACACGTTCTAACAACGTCGGAATAGAGAAAACAAGTCGATAGATAAATAAAAAGTAAGTTCCTATGTTCATGGAGAATACATACGTATATCGTAAACGTACGGTTTAGCGCTAGAATCACCCCCTCATCAGCTACCTAGCATTTTCATGCAGCTAAAAACCATTTTTTTTTACTTTTCCCCACACTAGGTATTCCTTCTGTATCGTTGGTGCGTTTACAAACAGTTAAATTCACATGCATAAACAGAACCCGCGACACGCAGCGCAGCAGTCAATCGTTCAGCCACTGCGCCAACCGTGCCGTCAAAGCCAAATGCTGATTTTACATGGACCGACTGCCTATGTGACCTCCTCAACCCAATTATTACTAAGTGATACGATACCCCCATTAGAAAAACTGGGTATTAGGCTTTCGGCACACAAGCTGCGTGTAACGATTGGCAAAAATCTACAAATGACAGCAGGGACTAACGTCGTTCCTATGTACTTTCCGAGGCATGGACGAAACAAGCAAGCGCGACTTGACCTAAAGACTCTAGCAGCTGATATTATTTAACCACGTCTTTCTACTGTTAGACTCGCTCCGTATGGAACTTTAAAGTACGAAGGAAAGCTGTAGGTACTATTGTTGCCTCTGCTTAATTCTTAGAAAACAATGTGTTTGCAACGTAAAAAGTATCTTGTAACGTTTAACCCGTGGATAATGTCCCTACAATGTGCCCTTTCCTTGTAAGGGTCAATTTCAACGCTGACATAAAACTTCTCGTTGCTTAAGGATGCATGATTGCTCCAATTTAAAATAAGTGCGGAAGGATTTTCCGCTTGTTGGGAAATGACTCTAAGAGCTAAATAATTTTTACGATTTTAGTTAATTTCGCCATTTCGTTTCCAGTATATTTTTCATCCTTATGTGATATCATCGATCCATACAACATTTGTCAGCTAAATATAGATAGCAAGTTCCAACAGCCACTTCCTCTAATTAATTAAATGCTGTCTTTTTAACGAACCATTAACAACAATTAACTCGGTGTTGTTAACAAACATGTTTATGGTAAGTAATATGTTACTCGTACAACTAAGCTCCGTTAATAATTGTGTATGAAACAGCATTTAATGATAAAGCGAAACAGTTATTTATATTTAGCTTCGCTTTTCAGTAGGGTTTAGATAAGATGCTGGTGTTATTCATAACCTCCTCTTTTTTTAGAAGACGGTTACGAAGTTTTTCTTCACATCTGTCTAAATGATTATAGATTTTGATGCCGTTTTCAGTTATCGTACACCATTGTTTAGAGAATATTTTCCGAAAAAATTATGTTAATACATTTTTATCTGACTTAGATAAACATTTAGATATTTTAAAACATGACTCCACATCATGAATAGCAACCACGTGTTAAGCAGGGGCTGGTTATTAGTGTAAAATAATCAAATTGCTTTGTAATACTTTCAACAAAGTACCTATTACGAACAAACCGTATCTATTTCTTTTTTCATTCACAGGTATCAGATTCTCAACCGATGTATCCAGAGACGAAGTCAAGGCTCTTTCCGCCTTGATGACATTCAAGTGCGCGTGCGTCGACGTGCCATTCGGTGGCGCCAAGGCCGGTATCAAGATCAACCCCAAGGAGTACTCCGAGCATGAGCTGGAGAAGATCACCCGTCGTTTCGCCCTCGAGCTCGCCAAGAAGGGCTTCATTGGTACGTAAAACGAAAAAACCTATGGTCATCTACTTCCCTTAAGAATCGACACATTGTCGATTTTTATTTTGCTGGCATCTAGTGGATTGCCGGGATCTTCGTTTGTTTTTCGAGTTCCGTACCTCAAAAGAAAAAAAACGGAATTCTTATTGGATCACTTTGTTGATTGTCTGCCTGTCTGTCTGTATGTCAAGACCCTTTACCTCGGAAACGCGTGGAGGTATCGAGTTGAAATTAAAACCATATACTTCAGTGTGTGTGTCCCTTGCAGCTGTGAAAAAATCAACCCTCTAAGTTTACGCAGTCAAAAAATATGTCAGTTTATGTCGCAAGTCTGTACAGAACTCAGTTTGCATATAACTTGCACTTAGTCGGTTTTTTTTTTACTCTAAAAATTCAGCAAAGCGTAAACGTAGGGTTCCCGTAAATTTAAGACTAAACAGTCTCTTGAATGGTTTTTAAAAATAGAGTTAATAACGTTATGTAATTCATTAGTAACGCAAGATAGTAGATAAGTTAGCACATACTGAAAAGTTAATTGAAATGATAACGTTTGACTGACAATGTCACGATAAAACCTTACACACAGTCACACAGTTGCCAGCATTTTATGTCGGTCGATTATGTCTACCTACCTTAGAAACGAAATTATTCAATGGCTTTTGACTGCAACTAGATTTCAATCTTAAACTTACCTAGAAAATAAAATAACAGACTATAGAATCAAAATAAAAACAGAGGGAAAACAGAGGTTTTCCCATCGACATGTTGATGTTATAGTTAGTAGCTACATGGTTATTTGCTTACCATCTATTTACTCACAAAGTAATGAAGTAATATGTAAATCACAACGTCTCGTTTTGACCTTGTGCAGTTCAGTTCATCGACTGTCAACTGACCACTTACCTAGGTCGATAACCCACAGAGGAAATGACTGTCGCGTGATAAACGTCCAGCGGCAATTTGTTCTGAGTGAAACATTACGATTTTATAGATATGGGTATAATCTTTACAATGTACATGATATTTATGGGAAATCGATGCTCTTGAATTCAGCATAGGAGTATATAATTGTAACTTTGTTGGGACTAGACTGTTTTTAAAGCCAGGAGTCGAAATAGGGCATTTGCTGAACGTAGGGTCTTGGGTTGCCGCCGCCGGAGACGCCCCGGGCGTTGGGCGCCGCGAAACGTCTCCCGCTTCAGAGCGGGGAAAGTTATAAAAGGTTCCTGGGTTCTATCCCCAAGTCGGGTTTTGTTATTAGTATATTTCAGAATGAACCGGAGTCTGGGCAGCCCTGATAATAGCAACCACAATACTTACACAACAATACAAAACTGTCTAAATGTGTGTGCACATACACCTCTGCTCAGTTTTTCGGGTGTTCCAAGCGTGAAATTGTTATCCACATCATTACTTTAATGGTCTCGCACTAGTAAACTGGAGAAAAAGCTGACTGACGGAAATTTAACCCAACCCCCAAAAGCATCATCAAACGATCTTTAAACAAGAATTCGAATGCGAAATATGTTTCACCTAAGTACATTTCAGTACTCATTCGCACAGATTTGCAGTGACCATAATGTCATTATCGGTTATCGCAGATTGAATTGAATCAAAGATAGTAAGGTAATTATTCGTTTCTTCGGTCGTAGTTTCATAGCAAACGATAAAGTGCTGGTGATAAGTCTAGGGAATAGTAAATCAACTTTACTACAGATTATGAATTCAAAAATATAATTAAGAACCTAAATGCCGTAGCATGACACGGTAGAAAGAAGAATGCTCCTCAAATCTACAACTCATTAGAGTTCAATTCCTTAACATTATCTCTCTTTCTCCCCCCAGGGCCCGGTGTGGACGTCCCTGCCCCTGACATGGGTACCGGAGAGCGCGAGATGTCGTGGATCGCCGACACCTACGCCAAGACCATCGGCTACCAGGACATCAACGCACACGCTTGCGTCACTGGAAAGCCTATCAACCAGGTAAGGACGAAAATAAACTTGTTTGGAAACAAAGACACTTTTAATCCGAATCAAAGATTTTGTATTGCCGTCTTAAGATCAGCGCACAAAATAATAAGCATCACGTGTGTGCGAGTCCGACTCGCACTTGGCCGGATTTTTATTGCAAATGCAAAGTGCTAAAAGCATAAATAATATGATAGCTGTTATTTGAAATGCACCTCAAAAGACGCAAATAATGAGCATTAAGTCTTTAGTGCTTACACCTTTTGTCCATTCATAAAGTACTCACTTAAAATTGACTGTCTAATTTACAAACAACGAAAAGTCTGACCATTATTTTCTTAGTTTTTCTCAAAACGTACGTGTTTTATACTTAAACTTTATCTTCCGTTAGTCAGTATTTTTTTACCTTACAATATAGCTCTTTACTTTTATTTAATGTTATATTTTGGTGCGTAACAGGGAGGTATCCACGGCAGAGTATCTGCTACCGGTAGAGGAGTGTTCCACGGTCTCGAGAACTTCATCAACGAGGCCAACTACATGAGCATGATCGGTAAGCTATCATCAGCTACACAACTGGATATAGCCCCCTTAAAAATAACGCACACATAACATTCATTTTTTGCCAGGCAACTTTGGCCCAATAATACCTCACAGACATACATAATTATTTTATAAGTATATCGTATAAATACAAATCGGGTTATTAAATGGAACTTAAACAACTATATTAATAGCACTTCACTGCACTGTCTGACACCTAAAAAGCTTTTTTTTTTTCGAAAAAAGACTTTAAAAAAATGTGGAAAATAACTTTACTTCTGAAGTCGGTGACTTCTTTGATTCGTTGTCTGTTTTGCCACCTTTTTTAATTCTTGTTCTTGGCACATATAGTATAGGTAAGCACATCATCTGGGATTTCAACTATTTTCATTGTTGCTTGACAATGCGACATAGGCTCGTAAGTTCTCCTAGTTCTCCCTAAGGAGATGATGCCTCACTAACATGGACTGGTGTTACACTGTCCGTATCATACAATAACATCCTTACTATTATTTAATACTAGCTTTTGCCCGCGGCTTCGCCCGCGTTAAATTTGGGGTAACACAGTTGCCCTTGCGCCTTATTGATTTGTAATAGCAACGCTAAGTTTTCCCTTTTCTTCCCTGTTTCTCCCTCACATCCCACTTTTTTCAAAAAAATATTAGCCTATGTCCGTCTCCTGGTTCCCAACTATCTCTGTACCAAAATTCATCAAAATCGGTTTAGCCATTAAAGCGTGAAGAGGTAACAAACAAACAAACAAACAAACAAATAAACAAACAAACAAACTCACTTTCGCTTTTATAATATTAGTAAGGATAGTAAGGATTATAAATGTGAAAGTGAGTTTGTTTTTTACGTCTTCACGTCTAAATTGGTAAATCGATTTTGATGAATTTTGGTACAGGGATTGTTGGGACCCTGGAGACGGACATAGGCCAATTTTTTTAAAGTGAAGAAAGAGGGAAGACCAGGGAAAACTTAGCTTTGCTATTACAATTAATAAGGCGCAAGAGTATACACTACAGGTTGCAGGTACCTGCAAATCAGGAAAGGGGAACTTTGTTACCTCGAATTTAACGCGAGCGAAGCCGCGGGCATAAGCTAGTTTAATATAATTTAATAATACCACATTGATTCAAACCTCCTGTCTGCGAGGTACTCATCATGCCTACATTGCTATAAAAGGGCATATCTTTAATTGTTCCTATTCAATGTGAGGTCAGCAAAAACTGTAAAATGTTAGCTTGCTGTGATGTCATAAGGTATAGCCCTATTTATTATGTATGTAGGACATAGCCTGGTGTTAACTGCACAACATAAAACTAGCCAAGAACTCGAGGCTATGACTTCATTTGTTTTTATGATTATGTTTGTCACATGATGATTCTGATATTTCCAATACAGGTTTCTTGAGTAGGACATTAGAAATCATAGACTAAGAAACGTAGGTTTTCTGCTAACGAAACAGTTGCATTCTCGATTGAAAACCATATTTATGTAAAAAAACTATTTTATTCTCTCGAAATTTAAAAATGAGAATTCAATTTAAAAGTTCTGAATATAATTATTGTATAGTTGAAGATATTGAAGACTTTTTAGTTCTTTTTTCAAACGTTTAAAGTGAAGCACATTTAGCCCCTCTATTGTGTCTACTTTTTATCATCAAAAAACACAACTCTCCGACAGCATCACGCTGAATATCTGACGATAATGACGGACGTCATAATGTTACCACCCTCAAAGTAAATTAAATAATCATAATAATTCAAACAATAGCATTCCTTGGTTTAGATAAATAGTGTTACCAAACCGCAAACACAGATACAGCGCCGGTGCTGTAAATCTTTATATTTTTTATCTCTCATCTCGTAATTATACCTATTCCTTATGTATTTCCAGGGTCATGTTCATGAATGTTCTTTTTATTGAGATTCTGTTATTGCATTCATAAGTAACTGTAAACATAAAATACTCGTTATCTTATTATTATTTTAATGTAGCTAGCGTCATTTCTTTCAATCTGAATTGTACTCCAGTCGTTTTTATGTAATTAAATGTTCTTTTTCTTTATCGTGTGGTTAGTGAAAAAAACAAAACCCTCCCTCTCATGCTGGTTTCCTCACGATGCCTTCCTTCGCCGAAATAAATAAATAAAATAAAACAAAAAAATCTTACAGAAAATACTAATTCACAAAGTTGATTAGTTTTGTTAGCTTAAAAAAAGGTATTTTGTAGTATGTATATTATTTAATAGTTACATTTTTAGGAACCCTTTTGCAGATAAAGGCTTCCTCCAAATTGACCAGTTTTCTTTTATTTGCGCTGTCTGCATCCAGTTTGAACCCGCTGTGCGTTTAGGTCTCCTTTTCTTTCTTTTGCCCACTGGCCCCCATCCTATTACTCTTCTTCTTCACCGAAGCAAGTCATAAATTATAGAATAAGCACATGAATCCGAAATTCAGAGGTGTATGCCTTAGGTTTGAACTGACAGTCCCGCGGATATACCACTAGGTTATCACTGCTCCTTACAAATAAATATTTTGGCTAAATAACTTCCTAAACTGACGTAACCGTTATTTACTTCATTGCTTTCACCATTGTCACGCTATATGAAACATAGTTGCCTGTCAATCACCGAATTCGTTAGATAAAAAATGGTATCCGTTATTCATATCTCCGTCTGTGTTCTATCAGTGGGTGTATTATGTCAGGTTTATTTTTGAATTGATGGATTACATTTAAAACATGATGTTGCATTCTACATTTAAATAATAATACCTACTTAGATATAACTGCTACCTACAGAAACCTACCTAACACCCAAGTATTGTCACACACAATCACTCGTCAATGACACTCTGTATTCCCTCGACCTATCAATTTTATCTTCTTACTTCATTTTATTGTAAATTTGACCCCTTTTTTATAAATAAACGATAATTTTATCTATACCTTTTGGGGCGCATACACACCTACTAAACTACATGAGGCCTTCCATACATAGTGGTTACCAATACGTATGAATTATAGAATCTAGTCTTATTCTTGCGTTTCTTCACCAGGAACAACCCCTGGCTGGGGCGGCAAGACATTCATCGTCCAAGGTTTCGGTAATGTGGGTCTCCACACTTGCCGCTACCTCGTCCGCGCCGGCGCCACCTGCATCGGTATCATCGAGCACGATGGCTCCATCTACAACCCTGATGGCATTGACCCCAAGGTAAGTTAAAATGAACTAAGTATTGGCGAGAAGACGAGAAGTTTTAACTGATGTTCTAATAGTAAACCATCGTCGTGTCATCAGAATATTGGTTTCTGAACGCAAATTTCAGTTATGAGCATGTCTACACTGACAGTTTAAAAGGATCATAGTTAAAAATCGGGTATTAGTTATACCTGCATACTTAAGTGAATATCTTTTTTTTTCCTTTGGCCACTTTGTGTGAATATTATTAGTCTATTGTTGTTGACTGTTTGAAGTCAACGACTTAAGTTTTTTCTTTGTAAATATAAAAAAAAAACACAATTTTTAACAAAACGGCTGGAACTCCGTCTGATTTTGCAAACAACAAACGACAATCAGCGGAAATGTAATCACAATAAAAACTGACGTACACAGCTTATTACACAGCGTATACAGCTTATTATTACTAATAAAAAAACTACAGCGGAACTAAGTACATAGTCACTAGTCGGTTCATAGATACTGAAAATGTTCTAGCACGTTCCTCTTCCATTGCTAGGTTTATACCAACCAAAGATAAACTCGCAGTAGTAGAAAAAATTGTCCTTTAAGCAAAATCCATTGAGTATTTAGGGGAAACACTTGATACTCGTTGCGATGTCTGTGTCAACTGGTTTAGTTTTGGCATTTATATTTACAAATAAGTGACACTTACATACTACCAATACCAAAATTAACCATATAACCATACGTTACCTCCGAAACAACCATCACTTTACCGTACGTTTAATTTAGAAACAAATGTGATCAAACGCAAAATCAAGTAGATAAACTCCTGTTAATAACAGTAACCTATCTCAACTTCTCATATTTTTGTTAGTCTTCATATTATAAAACACCTATATTTTCATGTAATATATAAATTGATTCCGACACCCCTCACTAGCCTCCCAATTGAGCGTGAAATAATCCGACGTCTCGAGAATCATCCGTAACGTGTGGTAATTTAAATTATCATAAGTAATTAACTAAACGATTAAAGTAATAATATTTTATCTCTATTATGTAATGTCACGTATCTCAAATGACGACTGGGTAAAATGACAAATGGTTTTGCTTTTATAAAAACGTTGTCCCCACCCTAGGAATTTCTCCTGTATCATGGGTGCATTTACAAACAAATAAACTCACAAAACAGCCAGACCCGAAACAACTATCTGCAGGTCATAAAAATATTTGTTCCGTGCGGGAATCGAACCTGCGTCACGCAGCGCAGCAGACGATCCCTCAGCCAGTGTGCCAACCGTGCCATCAAAAGGCCCGTGCCGTTTTAAGGGTTCCGTAACTAAATGTTAAAACGGGACCCTACTACCAAGACTCCGCTGCTCGTCCGTCTAGCTGTCTAATAAAGGCTGTGTCTCAATAACCGTAATAGTTAAACAGCTGAAATTTTCACAGATGATGCATTTCTGTTACCGCTATAGGTAACAACTAAAAAATAGAATAATAAAAATATTTAAGAGCAAAAATTTATAAACTGCAAAAATCCCTACGAGGCTGGCATAATCGCTTGCGAGGGAAACCTTTTTCGAAATAAACATTATAAAAACAAAACTGCAAAAAAACATGTTTTTGTTGTATGGGAGTCCATATAATAACAACATGGTTTTTTTTGCCGTTTTTTCTAGAAAATGGTAAGGAACCTTTCGTGCGCGAGTCCGGCTCGTACTTGGCTGGTTTTGTGAGGTTATGTGCAATAGTAATTAATTTTATATAGGTAATCATAATTTCAATGTTGGAAAATGTCATCGGGTTGCCTACCTATCCAACTACATATTATCAATGAAAAACATTATATTAAAATCACAGAACGTTACAAAAAATGTAGGCATTATCAGCAAGGTCACAGGTGCTCCAGTATCTTGCCTTGCCGACCGCCAAATCTATATTATTATTACCACTAAAACACACTCTCATAGCCGCGTAAAATGACGAGATATCGAATGATATTCATTTGTTTTTTTTTACACCTTTTATATCAGATAACATACCTACCTACCTAGTTGAGATAGCATACAGATTTATTCAAAATATTTTTAAATTTTAAGTGTTTGTTGTACTATCTTTTTGTGAAATCCGACTTATACAATAAAATGATTTTGATAAATACTTGACCCCAATAACTCTAGTTAAAAATTGGAAGGAGAGTAGGAACGTCATGCCCTTAATTGGGAAAAATCAGGCTTATACCTGATTTTTTCAACTCTAGATATGTGTCATAATGAATCGATTTATCAATCTTTTAAAATTCGGAGATTCTAATATCGACGTACCAGGTCGATTTTAGAACCTCCTAAATAATAACAGAAGGGTTACCATGACGTCTTAAAGCAGAACTTATTCCATGGAGGGAAAAAGACAGCTATACAGGCTGTCTAGCACCATCTCTTTCTAACACAGAAATAAGAACTGCTATAAGATGTCATGGTAACCCTTCTGTTATTATGAATCGACTGAATGATTGATTAGTGATGACAAAATTGAATTATAATCAATTTAAGTAATGTATTTATCTGTTCATTAGAAGTTGGCACGCGTAGGGATTGATATCACGTAGTATAATAATAGTAAAGCAAATGCAAAGCTCGGTTCGTTGGTTTCATAGATATCTATACAGTTACATTTGTTTTTGCTTGATGTTTGATATTCAATAGGATAGACAGTATGTAGGTAAACCGCAAATATAGCTTATATTGACCTATAGATGTCTAGGCCGATTATTATGTCGACTTTTGACAGACTATTTCTAATACTTAGGTTCTAAAAACGTAATATGGCTTTCATAAAACAATTTTGTGATTGAATTGAATTTCTATCGAATTTTATTTTCCAAATTATGTCAATATATAACTAATTGTAAAACTCTTTGTTCTAGGCCCTCGAGGACTACAGAATCGACAACGGCACTATCGTCGGCTTCCCCGGCGCCAAGGCATACGAGGGAGAGAACATGCTGTACGAGAAGTGCGACATCCTTGTCCCAGCCGCCGTCGAGCAGGTCATCCACAAGGAGAATGCACACAAGATCAACGCTAAGGTAACAACAACAAATAATAATGAAGGCCTTTTTAGGGATGAGTAATCATCAAATAACTCCCCCCTCGGTTCGGAGGGGGAGGGTGTCAGACTTTTACTCACTCAAAACCTACCCATGTTCCTTTATTTTGCACTTTATGTTCCGGGACCGCAGTATCTCTTTCGAACAACCCGCAACCCTGGTAGGTAGTGGCCGTGTCACGCCCCTCTGCTTTGCTGACTTCTCTTAGAGGCGTGTGTGAAACATGAACGCGCCGTCAACACGGCATAATGAAAGCCTTTATACTTAAACTCTCCTGCCCTTATACCAATTTATTTGGGATTAGTACAGCATGTCTTCTTCTTCCGTACCTACTAACTTCTCTATTACTCGTCGTCTTAGAAGATAACTTATGTAGGGAGATAACTTCCTATTTTTTGCGGATGAGAAATCATCAAATAAAGTAGGGAAGTGAGTATCAAACTTGTACTGTCTAAAACCCACCCATCAGGGGCGTGCGCTCCTTATAGGCAAAAAGGCACTGCCGACCGTAGACTCCATAGGTAAACAAAGAAAGAAAAAAAATCAAAGAATAAACAAATATCTAATTAATTTAAACTTTTTCTATAAATTCCTAACGTAAAAATAGTAGCAACGTTCCACACCGCCCTAAATTAACACTATGGCAGGCGTTTCGCGTTCAACAGATCGTCACGAGCGAATTATAGGCAAACTTCAATAGTGCCTTTAGTTCATTGATAAATGTAGGCATGAAGTATGCGTGTGTGTGTAAAACCTCGTGTACAGAGACGTCGTGTATGGCTCACACAGCGACATATCTCCTGTGGCATGAGAAGCTAATCGTGGCCGCGATTCATGTCGCAATTCGTTGCGACATGAACAGCTCGTTGCATTGGTCGGTACAGCTCAGCTTTTTACTGATTGGTGCTCAACAGAGATTATACGGCAAGTTGAAGAAGTCATTAGCTATGTACAATTCCGGTTGAAACTGATGCAATTTTATTTGTCAACATTTTATTATCAAAATTTTGAAATGTTTATGTGAAGTTCGCAGTTATTATTTGTTTTTTGTGAATAATTAATTTACGAAACGCAAATTCAGTTCGATTTGTTCTAAATTCTATAATGTGTGTTTGTTAAAAGTAATAAATGGTAGGTTTTCTCAATTGTCGTTTAATGAAAAGCTTCAAATAGTGTCGAAAGGTAGATATGTGTGCTTGAATTACCAGCATTAACCCAGCAAAAAGGTAATGTAACTCGTAAATTTAATAAGAAAAATTATGAAACATACTCCTGGCTGTGTGGTTGCATACACACAAATAAATTATATTGTTTTCCGTGCCTGTTATTTAATTCGAATAATACAACAGTGTGGAGTCATTCGGGGTATACCTACAGATTTACATAATTTCTATTCCGCGGCAAAAAAGACTAACTAACACGTGCAATTGCGGAATCTTTCCTAATTTTCGCGGAAAAAAATACGCTGCCTACCCGGTCATTAAACCCTGTGCACGCCTGTGCCACCCATGTTCCTTCTATTGCCCTTTATGTTCTGGGGCCGCGGTATCTCTTTCGAACAACCCGCAGCCCGGAGCAGTTACCTCCCTTAAAGCCATATTATTCTTCAGACAGTCCCTCCATAATTTTTTGGTCTCCCTCTACACTCACAACTTTTCTCACGGTTGCACCAAAAATTGCTAAATATGTTTATAAACATCATACTGTATCCATTACTTTCAAATGAGGAAACTGAACAATGTTTGAATTATTTTGTGAGAAAATCAAGACGCAAATGAGTATTGATATTACTCTGGATTTTTTAAATAACTGAGGAACCTCTTACGCCCGGTTCCAATAAACAGAAAACGATTCGTTTTGCTTACGGGTTGTACTTAGTATTTTGACATAAGTTTTATGTCAAAATACAACTATCCGTTAACAAAACGACTCGTTTTTGTTTATTGGAACGCCGGTTAGCGGGTTACATTAGTCATAAATATTTAATAAACATGTTCTCAAAAGCCTTGTTTTGCTGCTCAGCCAGATAATGCAATGACATACAGAAACGTATATACCTATCAATAGTATCAACCAAAATATGCATTGACTATTTCTAAACTGCCCCAAACAAATTAATTCATGAGTCGTTTCATCTTGATGGAATTGAGTCGATCGTAATTATGACCCTTTTCGCTCTTATCATTCCTATTACATAACGTGGGATTTTACTGTAATTAAATACGTATGTTTTCTGGTTTGCTGATTAGATTAATAAATTATTGTTCTGCTACTGAAGTCAAGAAAACTTAAGCTTTTTTATTAAATAAAATTAATATCAAAAGCACTGATCCCTCGCCAAGAATTTCATCACTTTTGCCTATGAAAAATCCCCCGGGCCCATGGTTTGTCATATAAATGACGCCAAACTAATGCTTCAATACCTTCTTCTTCTCTAGATCATCGCCGAAGCCGCCAACGGTCCCACGACCCCGGCTGCTGACAAGATCCTCATCGACCGCAACATCCTCGTCATCCCCGACCTGTACATCAACGCTGGTGGTGTCACCGTTTCCTTCTTCGAGTGGCTCAAGAACCTCAACCATGTGTCATACGGACGTCTTACCTTTAAATATGAGCGCGAGTCCAACCACCACCTCTTGGGTAAGTTTATTAATAAAACTACTACTACTACAACTTAAGCCGTTGCTTTTGGCTTTAGAACTTTAATAGTAGTTACGGGTTGTCAGAAACCCATAAGTCTGATAATCAGCTTGATCATGGGTATCGTGTTATCCAGCTACTAGATTTCGAAGTTTTGATAAACAGTTGCTTTTTGTAAAATACTGGTAGTCATAGTCAACTGCATACGGTTCGACTGTAAACCAATGCTAACGCGGTTGGAAAAAGGTTGAGCTGACGATGCTATATCATTGCAGGAAAAATACTAACAGGTACTGGCCGTATTGGCCGAATTAAATATGTTTGTTTAAAAAAAAACAAACACCTTTAATTCGGCCAAACAATACCTATTATTATTTTTTTGTAAGCGATCTAGCTTCTTATCTAAATCTTTTGTTTCAAAATTTTTCCACCAGCCAAGCTCCCCTAAACAAAATATTAATGGCGTTAGTTTGAAAGTTGGCATATTTAGTTGGCACATATAGGACTTTGTGTTCTAATTCTATGGTATTTATTTTACCATATCTCACGATTACATAATATAATTTGTACAAACGAAGGACTCTCGTTATCTGTTTGTTTTATGAGAATAGAAGGTCAGTTTCACTTATTCCATTCTACCTATTGTATTATATCTGGAGCCAAGATAACATTTCTACAAAATATCTATTGAGATTCACGTGATGTTTCCAAAAATAACTTCCATACGGCGAGCGTAAAATAAAAATAACGACATTCGATATGCTAGCGACTTTTTGCATCACTATTTTTGACACCTTGAGCACCATCCAACAGGCAATATTTACAGAGCAAAAAAAAAAGTAATTGAGTATTATATCTATCTAGATCACCAGTAATAAAAGATACTTAACTGAATTTAAAAAATAACACGTTTAATTTTATTTTTCAGAATCTGTGCAAGAGTCGCTAGAGAGGCGTTTCGGCCGCGTTGGAGGTCGCATTCCAGTCACACCCTCCGAGTCCTTCCAGAAAAGGATCTCTGGTGCCTCCGAGAAAGACATCGTGCACTCCGGTCTCGACTACACCATGGAGAGGTCGGCTAGGGTAAGCAAAATAAATTATAATTTTATTGAACCGCGACATCCCCGATCTAAAATAATGTGCTCCAAATGATTTGAGTATTTTTTTGCATTTTTTTGTAAATGTTAATAATGTATTAATGTTTTTCAACAGGCCATCATGAAGACTGCCGTGAGATTCAACTTGGGCTTAGATCTGAGGACAGCGGCGTACGCCAACTCCATCGAAAAGATCTTCACCACATACGCCGACGCCGGTCTTGCATTCTAAACACTCACTAGATAAATATTGAAGTATTGTCTGCATTTTATAGACTCCATTTTAGTCCCTATGCACATAAGTGTAACTTTTAAGACATTATTATCACAGTATTTTTTGTTTTTTGGAATCATGGCTTTTTTACTTTAATGTTAAGCGAATCGTTGAACTTTTAAAGTGAAAATTGAATTTTCCAATTATTGTATCGTCTTGAATTTTTGAATAAAATTGTTTTACTGTTATTCCTAACCTGATTTTTATTCTCCAAATAAAGTTATTGTCGTCGCATATACCTACTGACGTTTAAATTCCTAAAACCCGAACTGTATCGACGACTGACGAAGCGGGCGACCCACAAGAGGTTTTATCTTAAACTTTGTCCCACACTTGGCAAATCTTTTGTTCCGTGGCGATGTTAGCGCTTTCATCAGCCAATCGTGCCGTCAGAGGTGCAGCATGGTTTAAAAAAAAAACTGCCGATGTTGTTGGCCACAAATAATCACAATAATGTACTGTAAAATTATAAAAATATATGTAAAAATGAATTAACGAAAAAAAATGTACAAGTATCAAAATGGTAAAGTAAATACAGGACGTCAAAAAATTCGTCCATGACACTGTTAACAGGACAAGTGACCTGGCTGGCAGTTGTAGCCGCGTTGGCTGGCAACGCTGATGTTTTGGCCAAATAAAGGGCAAGCTCTGGCCACGTGAAGAGTCGACTAACAGCTTAAGTGCTAATTAATCTAATAAAAATATCTCGAGGAAGAACATCACAAAGAAAAAAATAATTATTAACGATATTATTATGTACATATGACAGGTGTATCAAAAACAGATAATAATGATTTCCCAACGGTTTAGCAGTTAGCACGCGACGATAAGAAGACACCAGCCAGGTGGTGGGCCTGCCTTTGGTGTGGCATACAATATAAATATTATGTATCTGACGACACGACATCCTTGCGCCATCATATTTCCCTAGCTTGGTAGACTTTGCTTGGGCGCATGCAGCAAGTGCTGAAAACCTCATGACTTCAAATACAATAACTGAATTTATTAAGTAGTTATGTTTGTGACTTATTTGTTGGTGGCGTTTGCCGAGCAATCCTACTGCTGCAGTTTAAGGCTGGTATTATTATATTATGTTAGAGGCTGTTGTTTCGGTATTGCCTTGAAAATTGGGCCGGCCTTTGGTGTGGCATACAATATAAATATTATGTATCTGACGACACGACATCCTTGCGCCATCCTATTTCCCTAGCTTGGTAGACTTTGCTTGGGCGGCTGCAGCAAGTGCTGAAAACCTCATGACCTCAAATAGAATAACTGAATTTATTAGTTATTTTTGTGCCTGATTTGTTGGTGGCGTTTGCTGAGCAATCGTACTGCTGCAGTTTTAGGCTGGTTTTATTATAATTATTATGTTAGGGGTTGTTGTTTAAGCGGTCACCACCTTCTGCGAAGCAGTAATGCTAGCGAAGGAGGTGGCCGGGCGTTTGAGGGAGAGAACATCTGCCCAACCCAGCCGCCGCGGGAGACGCCCATGGCGCCGGGCGCCGGCCACCGTAGATGCGGGCCTGTGGGCGGTGAGCAATGGGTAGTTCACCGTCCGTCCGTCGATTGACGACAGGCCGTGTCGACGGCGCGTTCGTGTTTCACGCGCGCCTCAAAGAGAGTCAGCAAAGCAGAGGGGCTTGCCAGAGCCTCCGCCTGCCGGGGTTGCGGGTTGTTCGAAAGAGATACCGCGGCCTCGGAACGTAAAGGGCAATAGAAGAAGCATGGGTGGGTTTTAGTCAGTACAAGTCTGACATGCCCCCCCGCTCCACCCAGAGCGGGGGAAGTCATTGGATGATTTCCCACCCGAAAAAAAAAAAAAGGGGTTGTTGTTTCGATAATTTTATTTATTATAACTCTTATATATATTTGAAAAGTTCGCGATTAACTATATTTATATATAACATTTTTTTAGCGACATAGGTACCTATCCACTCAAGCGTCCAGCCCGCGCAGCTAATATCTAGTCAAGCGTCCATGGCTAATAAGGTATCCAAAACCAAGGGAGCGTTGTACGTCCTGGATACTTCATTAGCCATAGCGACTACTTTTATAAAATCGACATCTATGAAAAATGTACGGTACTGCTTGAGAGTTTTGTTATTCGAATCGATAGCTAAAGAAATACTCAAAACAAAAAAACAGATGGCAGTATAATATAGCCTTGACGAATAGTTAAAAAAAATTATTCTTCAGGCGCAGTGTGTTGTTCTGTGGTGTAAGATCAACAAGTGTTTTTAGATTATGTCGTAAGTACTTGAGTTTTGTTTATTTTTTCTTAAATTATACATCAAAATAAACTAGATGATTTGTGCTATATAATTACGTATACATAGCACAGTTTTAATTGTAAAATTGAGTCATATTTTGAATTCAAAGTATAGGTGTTTCGAAAAAAATGGTCGCTCTTCAGTACTCGATCAAATTTTAGTTCTATTTACGTTGTGTTTCAGTAAAATAATATTTAAAAAACGAGTAATAGTTCGTAATAAACATAATAATGCACTTTAAAAACGTAAATATACTGTATTCGTGGAAGATTCCTTAAAAATATCATTGTGTTCCTCAGGTTTTTTGATGTGGATAGTTCAGTATCCACGGACGGAACTACAATGGTTCAAAATAAGGGTCGATACAAACGACAAAATATGTTTGCAATATTTTTGCTGTTTTGGATGTAATGTTTTATTCGCTTGCTTGGTGGTGTTTCATCATGCTTTTATCTCACACTTTTTGTTCTTGTGATTTAGTAAAGTTGTGTTTTTTTTATGATTGTCGGATTTTGCTCTATTTTTTAATTTCACTTTACTAACATGTAGGATATGTTCTAAGATTTCTACTCACTTTATTTTCCTTGTGTGTTTTGACAATTTACTTAATTTTCATATTTAATAAAAATCACTAACTAGCTATCGGTATACGAATTTGCGCTTATTTCCTTAGTTGTTTTTGAAAATATTGATGTCGTAATCGTAATATACCATGCGCATTACAGGCTTTTTAGAAAAACACTAACAACCTTTTCTGAGATATTATTAGCGTTTTATTTAAAACCCCAACCAAAAAGCATTACTACCTTTTTTTAAGTTGCGTAAAAGTGTATGGGAGGCCTTAGGCGGCCATATTGCTTATATTTTGCGTTCGCGAGCGAGTCAAAATCACTCCGACACATCACGTTAAAATTTTAAACAGAGGTGTTTTGTTTTGATTAATTTAAGTACTTAGCATTAACAAAACATAAACATCCATGCACCAAATGAAAGGACATTACGTCTAGTTTGTTGTGAAATTGTTTTATTGGTAAAATAAACAATATTATTGCGTTGTGGTACGAATTAATAAAATTTATATGTTTATTTTTCTCCAAATTCAAGGTTCACACCCGTTTTTAATATCTTAAATTAGATTTTTAGATAATTAAATATACATAGGTTAAATGTGTGTTCTTCTATAAATTTTTCGTTGTTTTTTTCTTTACCCTAGCTATTGTAGTTATGTAGTTATGTAGGTTTTTGTCACAGCATGCGAGCGCGGTAGCGCTTGATTCAGGGCCGCGCGTATCTGGACGTTCAAGGGTATATTGGTTGCGCGGCTTGGACGTACAACGCTCCTTTGATTTTGGATACCTTATTAGCCATGGACGCTTGAGTGGGTATAACCTGACAGCGACCTGCTAATAGCAAAAAACGCAAGTAATAAAATTTGAATATCGCCGTTTACCCTGGCGATTCCACCTTAACCAATTCAATCTATTCATGGATGTGAAACATCTGAGCACAAAATGAATCAAAAAGAGAACATGGTATTAAACAAATGAGCGTCTGTTATTGGCTTAAAGGCCTTATTAGACCACCCAATTTCGAGGGACCCTAACCTTAACTAAGAGTGGTGTAATAAGACTTAGGGAGTTAGTGTCCCGATTTAGGGCGATCGGGTCATCCCGATCTGCCTAGCTCCCTAAGCGCCCTGCAGATTGGGTAATGTAATAACGTTTAGGGCGGTTAGGGAGCTCAGTTGCCGCGCGACTAGTGCGTAGCATATCGGAATATTATTTGGATGATTTACGAAGTCAACCGAAATCCTTTTAAATAGTGCAGGTTGAAAGCTTTTCACGTAACCGCAAATACTCTTTCACCCAGATCTTTCACTTCTTTCTTTTTTTAATATTTGTTGTTGCGAGCACGGTTGTCACTGCTACAGCAATTTTTTGAAGTTTCGATACTGACTACCGACGGCATAATGTAAAATGCGACAATACGTTTATCTCTCTCTAGACATTCGCGTATTAACTGAGTTAGGGCCCAATTCGCAGAGAAGTGTAATAAGCGCCGCACTAACTAGGGTACACGCCCACCCTGGATGCAGGGCCCTTGATATCGGGTGGTGTAATAAGCGCTTTAACATTAACTCAACTAAAGACAAAAAACTATAGACATTTAACACTGTTTTAATTTGGAATGAACGCTATGGTAGCTGACGCATTTATTCGAACGCAGCCAATTACGTGGTGAAATGTCAGTTGTCAATCGATGCGAGTTGTGAATTTTTCGATACGATTCCAATTACTTTTGTACTTACGCTATTTGGAAAACTGATAATAACAAAATGTTTACCCCAATATTCGTTACAATATTAATGACGTTCATTAACGGCATTCTTTCAAAAAGTACTGAACTTACCTTCGAGTTACCTGATAGTGCAGTAGAATGTTTTTACCAAGAAATAGAAAAGAATACCTCAGCGGCGTTAGAATATCAGGTAATTTACATATCCCTAAAAGCAACTAAATAATAGTCTTGCCTTAAACATTGGTCTAGAAATAGATAAAGTAAGAAGTAAACTCTTTCCTAACCTATTTGAATTAGTTCCACTTGTTCAATTATTTTCCTGTTCAAGGGCATCAAGACGACTGTTTAATGTTTCAGGTAATTACCGGTGGACAATATGACGTTGATGTCAAGATAGAAGGTCCCAACAAGCAAATTATTTACCAACAGCAAAAACAGCAATATGGTTCACACGAGTTTACTGCACAAATAACAGGTATTCATCTTAAAATATATTTTTTCTTGGAATTCAGATAATGTGACTGATGCCCTGTGACTTTTACTCATAAATATAAAGTTACAAAACTTAAAGCATTGTGGTAATTTTGTAAGTGGCTTATTATGACTAAGTTAATGTTTTTAAGATAAGATGATAGATATAAATGTTAATTTATATTTCTGAACTCATTAATTTTTACTTACTTAATTTTTTGCAGGCATATACAAAGTTTGTTTTAGCAATGAATTCAGTACATTCTCCCACAAACTTGTCTACATGGAACTCAATGTGGGCCCTGAGAAACCATTGCCTGGTGTCGGAGAACATGCTACTGTTCTTACACAGGTTAATATATCAATTTATAATCAATCCCAACAGGACAATAATATTACCAACCACCACAAACAACAAATAGTTTGTTTGAAACCTGTGATAATCCTTCTTATAATATTACAAATGCGAATATTTGTGAGGATGGATGTTTGTTACTTTTTTACGTCAAAATGGCTGAATGAATCTTGATGAAATTTGGCACAGACATAGATTATAGTCTGAAATAACACAAAAGATCCTTTTTTTTTCAAAGATTATGCTGGCAAAGCCTCAGGCGCCAGCTAGTAAGGCATAACATGTCTAAGAGTCAACAAAAAGATATTTTTCGTCAATGAAATCCATATAATTTTGTACTGTGTGTGTGTGTAAAAATTGCTAAGCCAGTCACAGGCCATTGAAACTATTTTTACATTTTGGTATGGAAGAGAGTTGTATGACTTCATACTAATGTGTTATTGATAAGGAATTAAAAACATGCTGATAGGCATGTTCTAAAGCAAATGGTTAAACATATTATAAGTGTTACAGTGATTAGTATAAGAAATGTACTTGGCAACTAAATATTATATCATCATGCCTGTAATCTCTTAAGAGGTAGATAGAGGTGTACCGATTTGTATACCCACATTTCACCAGACGACGCCATGTTGACGACACGCCAGCCGTGTCATCAACATGGCGTCGTCTGGTAGTAGCGTAGTGTAGTGGCCGAGCATTCGACTTCCGCGCTGCGTGTCGCAGGTTCGATTCCCGCACGGAACAAGGCCTACAGGTAGTTGTTTCTGGTATGACTGTTTGGGTATGTGAGTTTAAAATGTTTGAAAACTCACCCACGATATAGAAGATCCTAGTGTGGGGCAACATAAAAAAAAATTTATATATGTTACATAAGGCTCATGTAATAGGGGGCAAGTCTATTATTCAACCAGGCGTGTTCAGATTCCTGAAAGAAAAGCTCGATAACCTGCCTGACCTGGGAATCGATTCAAGGTCCTGATGCTCAGAAGTCATATTTGCAACATAATAGATGAAATTTCTGTGGTTTAGTTTGTGTTAGCCTAGCTAGCTGGTCTAGTTGGCTTAATACAATTGACATTCCAATTGTCATACTACCATTGTTAATATTTGTTACAATAACTAAACACTGAATATACTATTGACTAAACAATGGCCATGTTAAATCTAATAATAAAAATGTTAATTTCAGCTGGAAACTTCTGCAGAAGAAATTCACTCAGCCCTCAATAGGATCATTGACCATCAAACTCACCACAGGCTTAGGGAAGCTCAGAGCCGCAAGAGAGCAGAGGACCTCAACGAGCGCGTGTTCTGGTGGTCTATGGGCGAATCTTTAGCAATTGTTTGTGTAGCATTCGCACAAGTTATGGTCCTTAAGAACTTCTTCAGCGACCGACCCACATTATACAACAGAATGTAATACCTAGTTAAATATATAGTTTATTTATTAAAACATCTTTGGGGTTTATTTTAATAATAGTTTTATTTGTAATAATGTACAGGATAAGATCTAATATAAAATCATTATTTTGCAACTTAAAACTCAAAGTATTTATTGTTTTATTATTACACTGTAAAATAATATACATTAATATGGTTGACCTTTTGAAATATTTTTGAGTTGATTGCCTTTATTAACATTATAACAAGAAATCTAAAAAAAAGAAACTTATGTCCACACAACTTCATGGAATTCTCAGTGAAGGTTAAATCATTTTGTTGGTGAATACCAAAATTGCTTTTTAAACTGCTCACTTAGCTTTTACAATATTTTTTCATCAAAATAGCACTAGAAGAGCAAATACTCCATTCACTAAGGCACAGGGATAGGCTATGAGTGGTCTTTGTTCAGAGTCACCAGACATAGTAACAAAAAGTCTGCTAGCAGAAAGTGCTGACCAAATTACTGCAACAGCTGATAAACTTAATCCTACAGACCCTTCAAGAGATATAAATATACCAAGCCCTGCTAAAACAACCATGGGTAACATACAATAACCCAGCACACTAGCCACACTTAACAGTGTAAAAACACCTTCGGAGCGACTCATCAAAGAGAGTAAGCAGTACATCAAAATTACTGACATCACTGATAAGCCATATACATATCCAAAGTGAGCTTTGTTTCCTGCAAGAAATAGACACACTGCAAGAGCTAGACAAAATGCTATGGGGCCAGCAATATCTGTATCTCTCAAAAGAAAGTTTGCATCATCAGCTTTCGATTGACCATGGAATGGATTCATGACTGCTAAAGTTTTTTCCAGTATTCTATCTGGGTATATTTCAAGTTCATCTAATAGCGGCGGTTCGTCGAAGTCTGTCGGTTCTACGACGGGATCCCCGGGTACTGGTGCTGGTGTGAATATGTTCGAGTTGTAGTACTGATTATTATTGGCAGTCATATTACCCTGATTCTGGTCGAAGGAGTAGTTTTGCTGGTCAGTTGGAAAGGTTTGAAAATCTAAAACAAAAATACCATTACTAATATTATGCTTTAATCAATGAATAGTTAGATAAATCTGGCATGAGCAACTCACCTAACGACTGCGCTGGATCAGCAAAGGTGTTGGAAGTGTTGAAAGAGTAATTTTGACTATTACTTTGTGTCTGCCACGAATAATCGTTTGGGTTGTTAAAATTTGCCATTTTTGATGTTTCTTCAGATTCTAATTAGAGAGTAAATCAATTTAGTTCATGTAAATAATTAAAATTATTTGACCAAAATGACAAACTCCATGTCACTACTTGTCAATGTCATTGAATTGTCAAAACAACAAGAAAACTGACATGTCCCTAGTGATGTCATGTCGAAAAGAAAAATATATTAGAATGGTCAACGAAATAATACTAACTGTGCAACTTTATTCATTTTCCTTACAATCAGTCAGGTTATAGAAAAATATACTGAATTTAAAATCTCTCTTTACCATGCATTTGTAGACTGCTCAAATCATTCGATAATCATCCTGCCTTCTTTAATACCAAGAGCATTTTACAAAATGTAGAATCAATTTAAAGAGTGTGGTTAACGGTTGCCGATACTTTAAGGGCATTTAATATGCTTATTTCCATTGATAAATACACGTTTAATCAAGAAAGTTATGTTTTCCCAGCCGTGCGTTAGTATTTTCTTATTCTTATAGGTACTTATTGGAAATAATTCAGGAACAATTATTTAATAATTCGATAGTCTCAGTGTTTACCCTTACAATGAGGCCATTTGCACGCCCACATTAGGATTTCATTGAACATAACCCTATAAATCAGCCGAATAGAAAAACAAAATTGCTGCCATTCGCAGGGTGTTGGGGCACGTGGACGTGGTAACGGAGTGTGCAAATTGGACCCCATTTCGCTAAGTAAGTGCCAGAAACGGTGACCTCATGCATGATCGAAATTATAATTATATTAATGATATAAAATCAGACTAATAAATCGATTTAACCTTTTGCACACCAGCGCTTTTTTTACGTAAGTTCACCCCGATGCCAAGCCTGGTAAAAAAAAAATATAATTATGTGTAAAGCATTTCGCTAGTGATGGAGCATTTTCGATATTTATTTAGTATCATAAATGTTGTCGGTGGCGTTTAGCCGCGCGACCGCAAAAGCTCACGGTAAGAATACAGATCTATACTAATATTATAAAGCTGAAGAGTTTGTTTGTTTGAACGCGCTAATCTCAGGGACTACTGGTTGGAATTGAAAAATTCTTTTAGTGTTGGATAGTCCATTTCTTGAGGAAGGCTATAGGCTATATAACATCACGCTACGTCCAACGGGTGCTGAGCAGCGTGGGTGAAACCGCGTGGAACAGCTAGTAGTTAATAAACGAGGCAGACAATCCGTCTACCCTCTCTTACACACAGTAACACATTAGCCTATACAAAACAAGTTTATTCCGATCTTTCAACTACGGATACGTACACCGTAGATTACGCATAATAATGTGATGGGAGATCCACATAAACCAGGTTTGTGTAGGTTGACGTGTCGTCGTGTTTACCAACTGAATCTGCCGAGTAAAGTATTTTATTTTTTAAAACGCAATCACGATACAGGAAAAAATCCTAGTGTCCCACACTAGGAAAATCTCCTGTATCGTGGTTGCGTTTACAAACATATAAACTCTCATACACAAACGGCCAGACCCGAAACAACTATCTGCAGGTCATACAAATATTTGTTCCGTACGGGAATTGAACCCGCGTCACGCAGCGCAGCAGTCGATCCCTCAGCCACTGCGCCAACCGTCGTGCCGTCACATCCGTATTATCTCATGAGTGTTGGTTTGCCGTCTGCAATGCAATGGTAGCTACCTAAAGGATTTAATAAAAACTTTATTTATTTATTTATATGGCATACTTTATTCCATTAAATATATGTAGTTTTAGTCACTGAATCTATTAGTACGATGGAATGTTTTCGAGTTGTTTGAATATTACAGATACATACTTATCATTTAATAATACATACAATTTTAGTAAGTAGGTATAGGTACAATAATATTACAGTCAAGATACATTGCAAATTGTGCTTTATAATCACTTAAATACAATACAAGCACAGTAAACAAATCTATACGTAACGAAAATTCATAAATAAAAATGCTGTTTTAAAATATATTATGTTATACAAGGTGTAAACCAACCCTTCACGGTGCCGTCAACCTTGCATTCTGTATATTAAACTAAGTACCTCTATGCAGAATTAATTGTTGGATTTTTTTTTGGGCGTGAAAAATTACGTTTTCCGATAGAATTCAATGTTACGCACTTGAAACATTGGATGCACTGAATAGTACGGGGTCGGTGCGATATTTAAATTAAAGTAATAAAATTAAAAACTTGGAAATATAAAAAAGTGAAATAGTTGGAACTTTGACCCCCCCCCCAATATATCCGTATCTAGAGGCTTCCAAGGTACGGTCTAGAAAGAAAATGAATGCAATGATGGGGAGCACCCGTGACTTTTGGTTTCGTTAAGAGTTTTTGTTTCCACCCTTCATACTAACAATACCTATTTTCTGAGAATATAATATGTAGATACAATATTATGATGTATTAGCAATATTGGTCTGAAGTTAATCATACCACAGTACATAAAAAATATCATGACGTTATACTAAAGTGGAACGTTTGGTGTTTGGAAAGCTCGTATTTGGGCACACATTGTTATATTAAATGTATAATAAGACAATACTGGAATGCACCAAAGTAAATCTCGGAAGCGAATCAAGATCTAAAAATCGATATGATTGCCGACCGAGATTGAAACTTACGCAGACATAAGTACCAGCCGTACCATGCATGCATGTATATATGCAATAATTATATCTTTAGTGCATTCAGACATATTAATATTATAATTTTCGTTGGACAGAGCATGGTCGTAAAATAATATTTTCAGGTACTTATTTTCTTATCAAAACGGAAATAAACTACAAGAAATACCCATTTTGGTATCTTGGAATTATTTATATACTTCGTAATTGTCTCTTGTCTTCAGTTCGCCATGTTCGACAAAGGACATCAATGATACCTAACAGAATTTTATTACAACGGGAAGTTAATAACAAAATTAACATCAAAATGTTTAAAACTTATTTTACAATTCATATCATTTGCTGATGTATTTACAATCAGGACCCTTTTTATAATTTACCAATTTCATTATAGTACCTTTATTGAAATTTATAAAACGTAATATCAATTCAAACACATGGTAGTCAGCTAGAATGCAGGCTCCATTAACTTGATACCTTCTTTTTGAACAGGTGTGATAATAAGGTGACGGGATATAGTTTAATTACTTTGGATCAAAAATCATAAAAAAGTATTCATGTAGTTTTTATAAGCACCTTAAGAATTTAAAGCAGAATGACTTTGAGTATACATACATATTTACAAAAACAAAAATTAAACGTAAAAATGAAGTTGATTCATTATTTTCCCAAGAACCTACGAAACCTTTTTATCACCCCGCTAATATGCTTTCTCACGTAAAACGAGAAGTTTCCAGCGACATCCATGACCAACACTAAGTCAATCCGTTTACGATAAAAAAGAGTTCATAATAAAGTTAGTCATAAATTACCTAAAATTAAAAAAAATATGTACAATCTACATTTTGTACATGCAATATACAATAGACGCATACTATTCTTCCGCATAATATCAAAGTGTAGAAAATAATCACACTTATGAACACACTAATAAATGGAGATTTCGTAACAAATTATTCTTGTCTACAGAATAACAAAATGTCTATCAATGCTCATATAAAAATCTTATGGAAATAAAAACAAAAAATTTATAACATACATATTATATCACAGATACCTAAGGAAGATATTACTTATTATATCTAACGTTGAGGTGCTGTAAACAGTCCCTAAAATATTTTAATAAATAAATAAAAAGCACTCAATCTCAAAAATCCTATGTGAATACTGTTAATAAAATATTCATGTTAATAGCTCAATTTCCTGTGTTTAAGTGTTCATAAACAAAGTCTAAAAGTCAAATATAATATTCTTCTGTTACACATTTACACTTGAAAGTAATCACTGACGGTGGCGTCGCCTCCGTTATTAATACTGCTTTTCGTTTCGCTTCTGTTTGGTACATTAATTTTCTCATAGCCCGCTGCCGAGTCTGACCTCTCCACACTTGAACTACCTGATGCCTCGTTGGTAACCTTCTCATAAGGCGGTTCTTTCTTTGATAGTTCAAAATATTTAACACTTTCATAATTCGGGTCCTTTTTGGAACGTACCGAATCATACTTCGAGTCCTTCGATCGAACTGACTCATATTTCGGATCTTTACTTCTCAAATATACGATGTCATCATAGTTTGGGTCTTTGGGGCGTACCGATTCATAGTTGGGATCTGATTCGCTTCCTGTATTGTAGAGAGGGTCATGCGGCATTGACTCGTAATTAGGTTCTACTAAGGTGGGTTCTTCGTTATTGTTCGCAGGCCAGTTATTGTACTTGCCGGGCTTTTTATTTACTGTAGAGTAGGTAGGTTGCACTTTGTAGTTGGGAGCGATTGTGGCGTAAGGCGGTGTGGGCGGCTGGTTTCTCAACACTTCATAGTTCGGATCGGAATCTGATGCATTGTTATCAGTCTTGGATATATGCTCATACCCAGCGTCACTGCTTACAATGCTGTTAGGGCCACTATCAACGACAAGATGATTTAGTTTCAATAAGTTATTGTTCGAAAAATTTGAATTTGGTCCTGCTTTGTTTATATCCTTGACTGTTTCGTACCCCGGATCTTGGTTTTGCGATGACTTCCGCTCTTTATGGGCAATTGTTTCATATCCGTGATTCATAGATTTTTTACGGTCGATTGTCTCATACCCTGGATCATCATTGCGATATTTGGATGTATGTGGCTCCCCGTCCGCTCCAGACAAGTCTTTTGACCGTCTACTAGTCTCTTCTGGTCTTCCTTTAGGCTTTTTGCTTACTTTAGCATACATTTCCTCGAGGTTACGCGAAGGACTCTCAGTTATCCGATGATCCGAATTCAAACTAGTGTTGGCATCTGCCGATGAATAGTCACTGCAGCCGGGTCCGTCGATAGAATTGTACAAGTTGTCAGATTGACCATCGCGTTGATCGATGTCAATGTTAAGTTCTCTGGCGACGAGCGGTCTGACCAAATCTCCAGAACTAAACCGATGTTTTTCGATGGGGTAATTGCAACCGTAGAAATCAGAGGAGTTGACGCAACTGTTGTTGCGTTGGTGTTTCTCGTTCAGACTCCGTCGCTTGTCAAGATTGAAATGAAGATCGCCTGAAAATGAAGTATTATTTTTTAAAGAATTTTGACATTTTGATGAAACTGACTCTGTCTCTACAAAATAAATTTGATGAAAACACAAATCAGTACCTGTACTTGACATCCGCTGATGTTTCTGTGCAATCGCCTGTTCTATGGCAGGTTGTCGAGGCGGCGCGTGTGTAGACGTATGCGTCGAAGGATGCGACGTCCCGTGCGACGTATTGTGCGAGGAGGAATGAGCTGACGCGTGCACTGTCACGTGTGACGTCACGTGAGACGTCGCGTGGGAGCTGACGTGGGAACTCGCATGTGAGGTCGCGTGCGGCGGTGGAGGCAACGGCGAGTTGGCTTGTCGCTTCTCTGGCTTCGGAGAGCCGAGTGCGCCCGTTGAGTTCGTACATGACGAGGATGATGCTGTAGGATATAAGGTTTGCTATTAATTAAGTGTTTTCATGTCAGAGGACACGAAATAGAAACTACGGAGAGAAACTAGTCGTAAAATTTTGTGAGTGTGTACTCACAAAATTTTCATTTTGGAAATATTAATTGCTATATTTATGTCGTAGAGCAGACGATTTATCATTATATTAACCATCGATTACGTTGTGTTGTAATTATGAAACGCTATGTAGTTTCTGAGTTAGACAATACGCTAAATAGGTTATTTGACTACGGACCATCCCTTCTGGGAACAACTATTCTCAACGATGGACATATATATATATATATATTCATAATTTATAAGGACTACTTACAAGAAATAAATCGGCCACCGAAATCAATTCAGAGACTTTTTGGCTTAGTCTATGCTAAGCCAAAAATAACGACCATAAACATTTGACAAACAATCATGATTTAAACATTCAGCAACTCTCCAGTTATAGTCGTTTGCGGATATTAAAAATGTTTTAAATTTAGTAACTATCAAACTAATATACTATATAAAATTCTTGTATCACAGTGTTAGTTATTACCATACTCCTCCGAAACGGCTGGATCGATTTGTATGAAATTTTGTGTGCATATCGGGTATTTCTAAGAAACGGCCAACATCTCTCTCCAGAAAACGAGCTGAGCTGCGATGAGATTGTAGTTTAATTTTGTGGCCATAAAAGAGGTTTTAAGTAGTAGAAAATGCTTGCAATGTAAAAAAAAAACAGTTTGCATCGAGATAAATCAGTTTTAAACACAGAGATTTTCGAGATGATACTTCAAAGCGAAATCCGAATGTAATTTCTCATCTTTCGTGTTCCCGGCTCGACAGTATTTTTAGGCGACTTCATAAAAATAGGAGATTCTATGTTCGACTGTATTTTTAGGATTCTTTACCTACCTAAAAAGGAAAAATCGGAACCCTTATCACTTTGTTGCTGAAGTTTACGAGTTGAAATAAAATGCCAAATTAAAACCGAATACTGAAATCTGCAGTCCCAGAACCCAATTCTCTAAGTTTTCGCAATCAAAGATATAGCCGTTTTTGTTGCACTTCCCATACGGTTACAAACCGAATCAAAATCGGGTATTTCCTGTTGACCTAAAATCATGAAATTCGGCAAAACGCAATACTATATATTATAAATAAGGTAAAAAACCGAAAACTGTAAAGTAGACATGTCACAAAAAATATGTGATAACAAACTTAATTGCAGTTGGTAAACTCACTGCGATACTAGCTGGCGCCCGTGGCTTCGCCGGGTGATAACCAAAAAAAGTACCCCTAAAAGTATAATCTACGTCTGTACTAAATTTCATCAAGATCCGTTCAGCCGTTATGACGTGAAAGAGTAATAAAGATCCATACATCCATCCTCACCAACATTCGCATTTATAATATTAGTAGGTTGTGCGGACAGCAGTTTTCCAACGGCAAAGTTAAGTTTGTCCTTCAATACAGTTTATCTTGTCGCTAGAGCAATTTCCGGTATTTTCATTAATTACAAGTTTGTACGGAATCCTAGGAGCACAAGTCCGACTCGTGCTTGGTCGGTATTTTTTTTACAATTGACGACAATTCATCAGGTTAAAAAACAAAAACAAATAAGAATATGTACCACAAACAAAACATAGATTTAACACCGCAGCCAGCATTTTATAGGTAATTTGAATTGAGGAAATCGTTATCCTCAACACCTATGTGAAGTTTTAGTAATTAAATTAAAATGGCTCGTTATTTAATTGAAATAACGTTTTTTTCAACACATTTAATTTTACCTAAAACCAATGTGCTGTTTATTGAACTCTTTAAAAATAAGACATTGCCTCTGTTTAGAATTTCCATCGATTCCATTCAACTCCTAGTGTAATTCCTAGTGAGGGGCAACGTCTTATATAAAAAAAAATGACATAATATGACTATACCTTGTCTGGAGTGTGTGGCATTAGACGTGGAGGCACCGACGTCTGGTGGAGCACTTCTTCTAAACAAATTACAAAAACAATTATAGTTCACATTTTTTGTAGAAGGCATTTTTCAACACAGGTGTCCTTGTGGGCACCAATAAGCTACTGAAAACACAAATTGTCGGCGTGTAACGCTATTGGATCGTTCGTGGTTATCACAGGATGACGCATTAGTAGTTTTATATTTAGAATGGGAAATTAGCCTTTTTGTTTTCTTCGTTATCTTCAATGCGCTAATTAACATGGTTTGATTATAATCTTGATAATAACAAAAATCAATATCACTTCACGTTTATCCGAACGACATTTGCCACTTCCAAGCGTATGCAAATGAGTTATGTAAAAAAGGTGATAATTATAGGAGAAAATAATTGTATCATAGGTTGTAATATAATTTATATTGTATCGTTAGAAGGTTCCTCTCTCTGGAGCAATGACCGCCGGTAGCGATAGTGATACCTGTGGGCTACTATTTTTAATATATTTTTATTTTAAATACATTTCAATTATAAAATTATATGTGTAAATGAATAAAGGAGATAATTTATATTAATTAATTCGTATTCATTTATAGTTTCCCTACGTTTTTTTGAACTTTATAATGATTATAATAAAGAGACTAAACGAAAACGTAAGCTACAAGCGTAAAGCAAATAACTGTCTAAATAATGTATTTTAGAATGATTCTGACGGATCGAACAAGTTCCATTTCGTCACCTTTTCTTCTCTTTGTGCAGACCTTTGAAACTGCTTATGTATTTAAAAAAAAAACAGTCAAGTGTACCTTGAAGCATGAGTGGGGTCAGTATGCAGTAGATCCGGCGTGGGATCCCGGCGGCGTGGCTCGGTCGCGATCTGCGCGTACGTATCGGAGCCTTCGCCAACACTCGCTTCTTCGATCGCTGCGTACATCTCATCTGTGAACAAATCAAAGAGAACTTTATTCCTATTATTAAAAACGTTGTTTGGTTGTAGCTTTTAAGGGTAAAATGGATGTGACGGGACTGTAGCTCCGTGTTTTTGTTTTGACTCCTTGACAATCCAAATGTGCCTGTAATGTAACTAGTCCATTTGATTTTTTTTTTGTGTGCAAATTAAAAATCGATACTTTAAAAATAAATAAAACTAGTAGTCATGTTGTTTTTGAAGATATGACATCAGTGATAAATATGACTGGGCTGTGAACTTTGCTGGAAGACTAGACTGCAATTCAAGACATAGGTGGCCTAGCTAAGACTTGAAAATGTGTAATCAATCACACTAATATTATAGGCGAAAGTTTGTAAGTGTTTGTTTGTTCCGAGAACTTAAGGTATGTGACTATAAATTCCTACACTTCATGAGATATACATGAATTTTCAAACGACATAAAAGAAAAGTTATTCTGTATCGTGGTTTGAGACACCACACGAGTGGTTTGTGCGTCTATTTTTTTACACCTTGTATACATAATCGCATTAATCTATTTATGGTGGCGGTCAATGTTTTATACTATACCTATTACAAGATAAGGATCATAATAGGGGAATTATTAATGTTAGAAATCTGACAGTTATATCAAGATAGTAGAAAAGTAGACGCCAAAGTTATCGGTATCGGCGCGAGATAGATCGATTACATGCCAATAGTAAATTATCTAACAATTAAGATAATAGAAAAACGTTTTAACATTCCTAAATGGTGATACAACATCTGGTAAACCGTGAAAAATAGTTCTTTTTTTAAATTATATCCGGAAACAAGTTAATATAATATTAAGGTGAGGCAATAGAAGGTGATTAGATTAGCACACATTCAGATTGATAAGGAGTACGGAAGTATGAATACCTAATTAGAAAATCGGTCAGTATTCATTTTGAAACGAGTGTTAAAAGTTCAATGCGCTGTAAAATATTTTTACCTTTGATCGCGTTAATATTCTAATTTAAACGATTCTTAAGCGTTACCATTGTAGTACGGTAAATTAAGACATAAAATTGTGGTCAAATAACAATAATTCCCGGAGAGGCAAATATTGGTGGAGAGCTGGAGTTAACCATTACATATAAAGTTTTAGAAATCCCTATCGATCCTATGTGTATGCTACAAAAGGTATTCAGGGTGAAAGGTCAACATTTTAGTTTTTTTTTTTAATCTAAGAGACACAATTTACACCAAGCAGGCAATATTGCACAGAAAGTATGAAATGTAATAGTCTCGTCAGCGTGAGCGGACTCTCAGCTCTATCGTCAAGTCAGAAATGAGTCGTCAGAACATCTTATCAGATCTGCGTAAACTGTCGTTGCAAAAACGCTAAAACAACATAATATATACGCCTATAAGAAGCAACACGCGTGTTGCCCCCGCAACCGCAATGGATAGGAGCGGCGCTGTGCAAGTTTTGACCACTAGAATCGCATTGAATGAGCGGGGTTTAGATTTTATGCAATTCTATTGGTTAATATTTACACTGCTCGGCTCTTCTTTTTTCTTCGCTCCAGTGGACATGCAGTCTCAAGGTTAAAGAAAGAAAGAAAAAAACATTTATTGTCGCAAATTACGACGAGCGCATAAAAAATAATAAAGCATCACAAACATTTACAAATACATACATGGGATAAAATAAAAAAAAAGCGTACGTCGTGACTGCGTTGTATACATAATGAACTTACCGGAATCATCGGATACCGTGGCATAGTGCGGCTGTGACGGTGGCTTGCTGCTCTGTGCGCGGATGTTACTCAGTGGTTCGCGCACCGATATGCTTGTGTAGCCCTCTGTAAAAAAGCACTGTTAAATCAACCATGAGCCTTCTTGAATCTTATTCTTTTTCCATTTGTTCTATGTTAGATTAATAGGATGCAGGTGACTACACAGTTATTGTTCTGTTCAAACTTTATGGCAGTTCGGAAGTTAGCTGCTATTGACGATTCAAATTGTATGACTGCTTCGAACATCTAACGGAAAGCTGCGCACAGCAAAGTTTTAGGTATCACCGATATCACGCAGATTTCAATAAATATTATGGTTTAAAAGAATGTCCATGAAGTTTCATGCCCATTTTTCTCCATAGAGATCTACGCTTTGGAATGGGCAACTAGAGTACTTTCACAAGTTATTATGTCTTGTGACTGTAGCAGCATCTTTTTTTTTTTTTGTTTTTGTTTTCATGACATTCAAAAGTGCCTGTAATGGTCTAATCGAAGTAAATGCTTTGAGTTTGATGACGCATCGTCTTGGCTGTACAATGCGCAGACCATGTTTTTTTCTTTAAATCTGTGAATTGACAACTAATATGCATGATGATGGTGAATGATGGAGGTTGACTTCAAAATATATCTTATTTTAATGTTAAACAAACATTGAAAAACGTATTTAATATTGTTTATCTTAAAGGTATGTTACAGCGAGCTAATTTTTAATAATAAGAACTGTTTTTTCACCTGTAACAAACAATAAATGGATTTGAATTTGAATTTAAATTTGAGGCCATCACCCGCAGGCCGCAGCAAACTTCCGAGCCGACATAAAGTTTGAAATGAACTATACTGGGAACCACGATAACTCTTAGAAGACCCTACCTGTCGTTTAGGCTTCTGCCGACCCGTTATCACTAGTTAGGATCTAAATATCCGTAGTACAGAGGGTTCTCGGTCTGTGATGGTTGGTGACCCGTCCATCCAGGAATCGTCCTCCTCTCCCATCCGGGAATCGACCCGCAAGCGTCGGTCTTAGCGGGTATATCGTGCATGGTTGACTCAGACCTATCTTTAGTATGCTTAAAGAATGTTATCTTAGATAATTTACATTTATTAACGTTTAATCAACTTTTACATTAATTATAATATCTTGATTCGTCGTGTTTTGACGGCCACGTGCGTCCTCTTAAATTGATTGTTATGAAGCCATACGCAAATACACGATCTTACAAAAATCACATACAAATTGAATACACTGATTGTGATGGTATTTGTAGCACAATAATGTATTAGACAGATAACATTGTTAGAATTACTTATTGAGGGTCAATAACTGATAGATTATGACTGATATGGTGTAGACTGCAGATATAACGTTACATGTCACCTGATAACCGAGAAGAGTTAGTCAGAGAAACCTACAATATACAACACTCGCATTGCACCGTTTGTTTGAATCCTAAGGGGCGAGTCTTTTATTTAATGTTGCCCCACACTAGGAATTTCTCCTGAATCGTGGGTGTGTTTACAAACATTTAGCTCACATACACAAACAGGCAGACCCGAAACAACTATCTGGAGGTCATAAAAATATTTGTTTCGTGCGGGCATCGAACCCGCGACACGCAGCGCAGCAGTCGATCGCTCAGGCACTGCGCCAACCATGCCGTCAATTAAAAGAAGTAATGTTTCTTCGAGTATAATGAGATAAAATAAAAACTACCTATCAACAATAGATTTTACTACTTGATAAATCAGCGCAATTAATGCTTATCAAATTAAAATCGAATGAGATGCATTTCACGATTTCGAAGAATTGCTGACAAAAATCCACGTTTATTTAATAAGCAAAAATAAACTGCTGGATGCAAACAAAAAAAAAATGTGCTTTAATTCCTAATGGAAAGGTGCATTTTCATGTGAAAATGTACAAAACTACTTTAAAAATCATGATTGGCTTATCTATATCAGAATCTAATCGGTGTTTAATGGATTTTGGGTGTTATTTCAAATCTACATGGACATCTACGGGCAACTTAAGAAGGAAAATTAAATATCGATCGATGATATTCAGTTTAAGCTGCGTTCGTTTTAAATACATTTAGTTATTTATTTGACATAACATTGATATAGAAATAATTTTACGTTAGGCCAGGCCAGTTTTGAATTATACTAAGAGCATTCCTTCTATTGCCCTTTACGTTCCAGGGCCGCGGTATTTCTTTCGAACAACCGGCAACCCCGGCAGGCGGTAGCCCTGGCAGGCCCCTCTGCTTTGCTGACAGCTCTTTGAGGCGCGTGTGTGCCCGGCCCGCGCTGGGTAGACCGCCACTGTGTGCTCCACCATGTCCTCCGGGCGATCGTCACAATGGTGACACCCGGGGATTATTGATCCTTAATATCAATAACTAGAAGGTACTCCAGATAGGGTAAAGTAGAAAAAAGTACCCTTCAGCTTCATTTAGAGTAGGTACTTATGCATCCTCATTTCACCACGTGTTCCTGACAGACTTACTTGCAGAGTCAGTAGAATCCCCGCTGAAGTGTGTGGTGTTGTCTGTGTTGGGTCGAGGCGAAGGAGGCGTGATGTACGGCAGCTCCTGACTCGAAGGCAGTTGCCCACTTATCGCTACCGACGCCGATATCACCACCGATTCTGAAAACGTCACATATTTACAGATTTGTACCAAAATATGCAATCCTTACTAATATTATTAAAACTAAAGTGAGTTTGTCTGTATGTTTATTATGTCTTCACGCCTATACCGATTTTAATGATTTTTGGTACAGAGATAGTTGGGAGTGTTGGGACCATGGAGACCAGATGTTTTTTTTTCTTAGCTTTGCTATTACATTAAACAAAGCGCAACGGCAATAAAAACAGTTAGCAGGTACCTGCAAATCAGGAAAGGGGAACTGTGTTATCCCGAATTTAACGCGAGCGAAGCCGCGGGCAAAAGCTAATTACAAAATAAATTTGGTAGTGAAACTCTGCTTTTTACTAAGTGATAGGAATATCGTTATCTTTTGACAACTATGTTGAGTTCGGCAGAATTACAGGGAACGGCTGCCTATCTGACCTCCACAACCCAGATAGTACTGGGGAATACGATACTACTTTTGGACCAGTCACTGCCTGTTACGATTACAACTGTCAAACATCTACAATCGAGGTACAGAGGAAGCCCGGTGTATGGGTCACCCATCCACGGGCCAACCTAGGTCAGCCTAGCAGGAAGATCAACTCAAGCGGCTGTATTATTTATCTAAAAAATGAACATGACATAGCGTGGATTTTTTTTCTTGTTCTATCATGTTTAGTGGGACTAACTACGTCTATGGATTTTTGTTAGCTAATTTAATTTAATCAACCTGTATAACATGTTCATTAGCTATTTATTATAAAAGGGTAACAATTAAAATCAAGACTGGAATGTACGATTGGATCTTGTTTTTGATTGTCACTTACGATAATTTGGTTAATGTAGAGTTAAATGAATTCAAAAAATAGTATTAATTACTTTGTGAATTATCTAGTTTAATTAAATAAATGTGGAACCGGATTTTTATATAATTATAAATACAAACCTGCAGGATTTTGTCCAACTTCTCTCTCATCAATTTGTATGATTTGTTCAGATGATTCATCAGTTACTTCAACAAGGCTGCAACAACGAAATGCAAATCAGATAAAATAATCAATATAGACAGCAAACATGTTTAATTATGTCCACAATGAAACAGAATCTGTTCGGAATCGCATCAACATTATTCTCTTGCCCTATTTTAGACATAAATTAAAAAAAAAACCGGCCAAATGCGTACCGGACCCGCGCACCGATGGTTCCGTATAAACTTGCGAAACAAACGGCCATGTCTATTGACTGCAGAAACTTAGAAGATTGATTTTTTCACAGCTCCATATCCAGGTATATGGCTTCAACTTCAGGCTTGACAGAGTGGCAATAAAGTGATCCTATAAGTATTTTTTAGATACGGAATCCTAAAAAAATCCGGAATGTTTCTACTGAACTTCTGGGGCGCACAAGAAAAATTTACTGGGTTAAAAAATAAATAAATAAATCCCAAATTCCCAATATACGCTACCACAATGTTGCCTAATTTAACCCAAAGGTTGATTGGTAGGATTGCCTTGAGGCATTAAGTCCGCCTATGTAGGTACCGAGATTGTATAATATAACTAGCTGTGGTTTCACACCGTCACCCGCCGCCGCCGCTTAGCTTCTTTTTCTAGAGAAGGGTATGAAAAATAGATGGTGGCCGATTCTGAGACCTACCCGATAAACACAAAATTTCGTTGAAATCGGTCCAGCCGTTTCGGAGGAGTATGGTAACTAACACTGTGACACAAGAATTTTATATATTTTAGATAAGATAATAAATTAATATATATATCATATATAAATAAATGAATACTATAAAAAAGGACTTTAAATATTCTTAGAAATGGCCAGCGATAAGTCTGGTACCTGTGGAATGGATGGAGGTAAAAAAATATATAATTATCCACATCTAGAGATTCGATTATTTTTAAATTCTAGTTGTTGTGTAATAAGTATGATTTAGAACGCCGAAATTAGTTGTTAATCACCGTAAATGACAACGCATTATTACTGAATCAATCAAATGACGAATAAAAAAAATATTATTTATGATAAAGAAAAGTGATTTTAATGATTGCACTTTGGAATGCATACTGACTTAAGATACGTACGTACGGTAATAAGGTTTAATGTTAATTATCAAATTATCGTACGTTATACCATTAAAACATAGTTCCTGAGAAGATCTATTAATTGAAAATACATCTTATAGACATTGAGAGGTGTGGCAAATTTCGATACATCGATGACCATTGTCTATAGCTTATTTTATTCTATTGAAGCTTAGAGATTTGTAAAAAGTCGAAGTGCGAAAATTGACTTAGTTACGTCTTTTTCAAAACACTTTTCTCGAAAACTGGCTTATTGAACTATAATTAGGTTCAACATGCAATGTATTTCAAACACGATTTTTTGCATTTATCGCCACGAGGGTTTTCATTATTAGGTGGCGATTTTTTTTTAGAACAGAAAATAATTAAAATTAATTATTTTTAATAATTTTATTAATAATTAAAATTAATTATTTTTATATATAATTATAATATAACCTATTTTTATATTTTTAAATGTTTTTTTTTTTATTTATTTTCTAAAAAATATTTAAAAATGTAATTTTAAGATGTTGAATGAATAAAGAAAAAAATTATAATATATATCTATAATGAAAATTAATTATTTTTAGAAAATAATTAATTTATATTAATTTGAGATCAAAATTAAAATATTTGAATTTCATATTGTTTGTCCAGCGGTGTAAACTTTTGTTTTTCTTTCAGTCTGAGAAGACTGGCAGGGAAAAACAAATTTAGTCATAGTTCCATATTGTGATAATTAGTATAACAAGGTGTGTGAGGTCTGGTAACTAAGAAAATTGTTTCTTGTATAATTATATTTAACTTTACCTACTATTTTCTGGCAAATTATTGTTTTTTACTTTTTTGGGGTTGGCAACACTACTAACGAGGCAGTTACATGAACATATTGTATTGTATTGTATAACGGGCTGGTGTCCGCAACTCCACGTCTAAGGCGCGTATTTTGCGTATGGATACATGAACATAATACCCAAGTAACACATAAGCAAGATAACAGTACGCATTAAGAACATTTTACAGTTCAAAGATGAATATAGTTTGTATAAGAGCTTTGGGAATAGCCAAATGCTGAATTAGGTTGAGTTCGGAGCCTTAAAATTCTTAACGCTTAATAAATTCTCTATTTCTGCCCTTCCCTTCTTTAGGCTTAATAATCAATCACCGTAAAATTATTATACAGACGTTATTTAGCATTACGCATTCCAGGTGGCTTAAAGCTGAAAAACAGCCCCGTCGGCAGCATTTATCTGAATAACCATAACCTGTCCTGCTATTATTAAAGCAGTACTAAGGTAGTAGCGTTTGAAATAGCTATTTGCTGAATAAAGTATCACCTTCTGACTAATATTGTTACATAATTCTATTATACAGCTTGATACTGAATAATTGTCTTTATTTTATCTTTAAATTGGATAAGATTCTATGTTTTACTAATTATTCAGCTGCTGAATAAACAATATTATTTATGTTTTTATTAAGCTTTTTTCAGTATAATAGAGAGTTTCAAACTATTTATTCAAATTATATACCATATTTGTATTGTTATAGCGTCCATAGCTTAATACCAGCCTAATTAAAGTATTATTGTACGTATTTATTTTTTGCGTTATGGAAAAAAAGTAAGAGAACCGGTAATATCAAAAGAAAATTGTTAAAAGAATATTTAAATATCAGAAGTAGTAATTGTCCAAGTGTTTCTGTTCATCAAAGGATTTCTGAAAATTGTTTGAACAAAACTGAACCCGGTCCCAGCCATCATGCGTGTTTGCCGTGCAATGATGAGGGTTCCGTCCCCCAAATAAGTCAAACAGCATTGCGATTTACGCAAAAAGAGAGTGCATCTGATGGTAGCTGTACAGATATCGAAGAAGAACAATGTACCGAACACATGATAAAATTTATATTTCGAGAAAAAATCAGAAAATGGGCTGCCGAAAAAAACATTACACAAGTAGCACTAAAGGTTTTGGCAGAAATATTAAATCAAAGATTCCCAAACATTGTACCTAATGATCCAAGGACAATTTTAAACACACCGAGACAAGTCCACATAAAGTCTATTTATTGAGCAAGGTGAATACTGGCACAATGGCGTCATTGAGATACCTAAAAAACATATTGATTAACACAAACGTTGTACCAGAAAAGATATCACTGAATATAAACATGGATGGTCTTCCAATTTTTAATAGTTCAATTTAGTGAAAGCCGGGCGGGAAAATTCCACATTAAAAAAGGTTTTTGTTCGTTCGATAAGAGAACCCTAAAAATCTGAATGTAGAAATGTGATCAAACTACCTATATAATTGTTATTCAGAAGTTAGTCTTCTCTTTTTAAAGTTATAGCTTAGTAACAAGACATGTGTGCACTTTTATTCAGCATTATAAAGCAAAAACTATCGATCGCCATTAAAAATCTTTGTAACTTATACTTAAAAGGAATTTACGAATCACCAAAATGCTTAATCTCACAACTACAACATTTTCAACTCATTTGTGGCTTATTTTATGGGTTAAAATTGCTAGTATTAGCTATTTCGTCACAAGTACTTTTGTCAGACCTAGTATGTTTGTATGAAAATACTATTTACTATCTGTTATCTTGATTATTCACGCGGCGCGTCGTGTAATGAAAAATAAAAACATTATATTCACGACAAAATTACTTGCGCACTAACAATTAACATAATAGCAGACCTCTAACTTAGTCAATTTATAAGTTTTCGATTTTATAAGTTCGCCGGCGGATGTCAAATCAACATTAGACATTAAAATCCAATATTGAATTATTTTCACAATTTGTATGAATAAAGTTTGCAAAAATGTGAACAATCTTAATAAATTCTGAATACAATAACCAATTCGAATAAACTGAATAACTCAGTTGTGAGAGCTTAATAAAAACAATGTGAGCTGTTATTCAAAAGTTATTAAGCTCCTACTCAGATGGTGCTCAGATGTTATTTAGCTGTTGCTCAGATGTTATTCAGCGTTAAGCATTCAAAATTGGGGCCCTTTTTGCTTGAATAACAGCTGAATAGACGGTACTCAGACGTTATTCAGCTTAGTATTCAGCTTAATGCTCTTGATGATTGCTCTACTCAATCATTATTCAGCACGTCTGTGTTACTTGGGTAAGCATATACTTACATATTATGGCTTTCATTCTGTACTTTGGCGTAAGCGTGCTCGTAGGGGTAGTCTCGGCTCGTAGATGCGGTCGCTACTGTCTTGTTCCCTGCAAATAAACAACGACGATTAGTCAAAACAAGTACTGATTACATTTTAATTATCGACAGTTCCGAGTAGCGGCACTTTTGTACGATACTACCGGATCTTAGCCCGATAATAATGTAGTGATTTTATCTGTAATCTGATGAATGAACCATGCCGTACGGTAGCCACTGTTCACCTGCGTACTGTTTTTACGTTTGATAATCGTGCAACTATGCGGGTGTTGTTATCAATTGAACAGCCTTGAGTAAAATATTTGTGCATTTAAGTCATTATCCGCTGATTGAATGCTATTTTTACGTTATATTTATCGATTTTATTTTACTTTGAAAGTGGCGAAAGGAAAACGCGGCTTTTGCGCTTTAGGAAAACCCATTATCATTTGTCTAGCCTTTTCCCAACTTTATTGGTGTCGGATTCCAATCTTACCGGGCGCAGCCGAATACCAGTATTTTAAATGGAGCGACTGTCTGTCTGATTTTCACAACCCAGTTGATATTGGGTAATAATACGGTAACCCTTGATAAGACTGGTTGTCAGACTTTCGGGACAACGACAACTACAGTACTTTCACAGTTATTATGCCTTGCGACTGGGACTGTAGCTTCATTTTATTGTTGACAATGTATCGACAGTTCAAAGTGCATGTAACTGGCCTACTAGAAATAAATGATTTTGATTACTTGTACTGACTGTCAATGATTTTCAAATCACAGGCAGAACCTAAGGCTCAACGCGCCTACCAAGACACACGGGAAACTCGGTATGTAATGAATGGTCATCCATCTACAGATCGATCTTGGCAAACGCCTTTAAAGAAACACCAAAAACCACGTTTTTTTTATAAAATTTATATTTAGAACACACATGTATTGTCACAGCATATCAATGCTTACACATTCCAAATGAACTAATTTCCTTGAGGCACTTCACTATTTAGTTAAAATAACATTATCTAGTCACGAGATAAGTTTAAAGGTACCGTGAAAAATGCCAACTTTACCCACTTATTTCGAATAATTGAAATTTTTGTATGATTTTTATATGGGGCGTAAGTATTTTCTTTTACTATTTGCAATTCTAAGATTATGCGCATGTATTGTTGCCAGACTATAAACTATTTTCCACCAAAGTCTAAAAATATAGCCATAGTATTAAAATATTTTTGTATTGTAAATATTTGTTTATGAATGGATCTTAGGGCAAAGTGTCCTTGGTGGCAAGTGGCAATACTGGCAATGTTGGCGTATTTCACGGTACCTAACAAGGAAAATATAATTATTGTTATTTTAATTACCTATAGCTATATCCATTTGAATTTATACCATCAGTTTTCCTAGAATGTCCACACATATAAACAAGGCCATAATCAAATACCCTGCCCCCGATGCTAGCGGAAACCTATTTTTATATTTTGAAATGTTTTTAAGATTTATTTGTTTACAAATATTTACAAATGAGTGTTAAAATAATAAACGACTAATATAGGTAATTATAATATTTTGTTCCATCATCTATGATGAGGTTTTATTAACAGGTAAACAAACGTTTTATTGCAATTATCTCTTTATAATTTGTTCCGATACTAAAGCAATGTTCTGAGGTTTTATTAGACGACTGCATTACCTGCATAACTATACTACGCCACTCCTAATCACGTCTGCATTTGTGAATAAATTATTTAGGTTGCACTACTCGTTTCAACCATCATAACCATTTCCGACTACACCTATTTGTTCAGGGTGATCCTGATTGAGAAAGGTATGTAAATAGTAAGTACTTCTTATAACTTTATCGTAACTTTTCCTGTGACCACCATCAGGATGTCAGCTATGCATATTTGGTGGTTTTTTTTTTTTACATTTTATTGTTCTGTTTGGGAAAATTTTAGTTTTCTTTGTCAAATGCGAATCTCATAAATTACCGTAATCTGTTCTTTTCGCTGACAGAAAGATTCTTTTCTTCTGGTGAAGTAAAGTAGATATTGGTACCTACGTTACTTCCCTACTAATAAAAAAATATTGACTACTAAACTTGAGCAGTTACAAAAGTAAACTTGAAAAATAAATCTACAAACAATAAGTAATAAACAATTTACTGTAGGTACGTATATGTATATACATATTGTAATGGCATGTTGTTTTAGTACACAATAAATAATAGGTACACTTCATGGTTAATTAACACAATGTATCGCAACAGCTAACATTTTAACATGTCATATACAATACATGGCTCTAAAATACATTAGTGTTTCACGTCACGAAGGAATGGAACTATTTAGATAGTTTGCAGACGAGAACAACAAAAGACCTTAACACCTCGCCCAGTTGACACTTAAGATGATGGCAATAGATTTCAAAATGGAATATCATTTAAATCTCTTCGCGTACACTTTCGCCCGCGACCTTTGGAGAACAAGGTATGTGTCGAGGTTTCGTAGGTCACACCGCAATATGTTTATCTAATAACTTATGACAGTTGATTTGAACTTCATGGACAGTTTTGGCAGGATTTTCACGCGTCAACTATCGATGTCAGTTACAACCACCTTAATTTCCGAACCACTAGAGCAGCATTAATCAATTCACATAAATATCGTTCAACTGAATACAGTACTTTGCAATACAATTAAAAGTTAATTACTCGCAGTCTAGAATGTTTACCTTCATCTAAATTCACGGTGGCATATATTTCTGAAGCTGTGTCTCCACTGTCTGGCCTTCCAACTGGATGCGGTATTTCTGGCAGACTCCGTTGACTGTTCTGAGTAGACGCCCTGTCAAGAAAATGTGTACAATAAATGAAAGATTCAATCAATATAATAAAAAGATACTCTGGTCGCAAGCCCAGTTTTTCCTTAAGACGTTAGAAATATGGATAGTTAATAACTAAAGACAATTACATGCGTCGACGCGCAGAACGAATACAGAGATGATTGGACATGGTTAATTTTTAGAGTGAATACAGGCACCTTTCTGGTTTATGTGAATGTTACTAAGATTTACAACATGATATTACAAATGATGTAGACAAGTATGTAGACCGAGATAGAATTTTGGCTGAGCAATATTTTGAACAGCTGATGTCCGATCAGTCTTAATACAGTAAACTATGGTATGGACTTGTATCTTGTGCCAAAGGGTACAGTATACTTTTAGACAGGAGGTTCAGAATGGTTCCATACTAACACCAACTCTATACTAACAGCAATATCGCATGCTTACTATCGTTAGGTCCGTAAAGGGCAGGGAACATAAAAGCATTATAGGGAGACAGTTCCCTTACCGACGCAAAACAAAGCAGAATATTTTGCGTGATGCACGCAAGAGTCGACTCGTAAAGGCCACAATGCCGCTATATACCACTACCTCCGTTACTACATTTCGGAGCATTGTAAAGTTCTAGGTCAATGTTAAGAAGAATAAAAAAGTTATGGCCGATTAAGCCATGCTTATCGTTGCGTTCAAATAAATAATAATTTAATAGCATCAGTATTTAAATAAATTAGCAGTACCTTAACGAAATAATTGCCTTACTACCTCAATAATTATGTTAATACTTGCTACTAATAGCATGTGCAAATACACGTCATTAATTATGTTTACAAATCGATCCGTATAGAAATTAAATAAGGATGTGGGCACTGTTAACGTGCACATCCAGGAGAGTGTGGAAATAAATAAATGTTGGCAAATTTAACCTACCGTCTAGGTATTTGCAGCATTCGAACGTCGATCATTTTAGGACGCAGTAACGAATTCGATTCCGTTTTTATTTCCTAGGAATATGCGGTTGTGTAACCTTACGACATACATATTTAAGCGATGCGAAGGTATTAAGTACAAGTACTATTAAGGATACAAGCATGTACTGGGGAGTATGTTCCGCCACTTCTTCTAACCACCTAAACATTAGGACGGAAGTGGTGAACGACAGGCGCTTTGAGGTGCTGTCTGATGAAATTTTTAACGTTCAAAAAGTGCCGATTCTCAACTTAGATACGACAATATTTAAATTAAGACTTTGTGTCGTCTTAATTTCCAGATGCGGAAAATGTCAAAGGGTTTTTGTTAAAAAAAAACCATATAAAGGTCGGGATGTCGGTTTAAAGGAGAGGAGCCTTAAGAATCGTTACATTTAAAAGAGAAATGTTGCATTCTAGTGCTGCATAGAATGCTTCGATTTATCAACTCGGTTAAAAGCAAAGTTAGATGAAATGCTACGATGAATCATTCAGACAGAAAGGTCTAGGACAATGTGAGCATGAAGCGTCCTTATGTAGTCTTATATTCAGACCAATTCGTAAAGTATGGCGCTTTGAAGTTCTAATAAACCTTCAGATAATTTTTGTAGGATTGATTTATGCAACTTGAGGAATTAAGGCTTGCTGGATTTCGCAAGCTATGCCAAGAAGCTATATGCAATAAGAGGAAATGCGAATGCGACACAAAACGATCATGCTATTTTAGGAATGGGGCTTGTTGCTGCAGCAGTGTAGAGCCCAACGACATGCAGTAATATGGAGGCCAGTAGACCTCCCATGACGTCTTAAAGCAGAACTTATTACACTGAGGGGTGCTAGACACCCTGTGCTCTGTCTCTTTCCCGCAGTGGAATAAGTTCTGCTTTAAGACGTTATGGTAAGGTAGCTGGTGAAAATCGAAAGAGATATCTGTGAATCGGAAGAGATCTGTGTACGGCTGAGTTTGGCTGAATGACAAAACGGATGTGATGAAGTTGATGAATACCAATTATTTGATCGATAGTAAGATGAGAGCTGTAACGATGAATCCTGATATCCACTCACTCTCTTTCATGACTCCGTTTATTCGGCGGCACACTGTGCGTCGCCGTTGAATTTACACTAAAACGTGTATCTAGACGAGGTCTAAATGAGCTAACTCTAGCTGCTGCGCAAGCTTTATTGCAGAAAACTTGTTGTAGATCAGTTTTTTATTACAAAAACTACGATCGCGAACTGTGAGTCATCTAAATCGTTCGCGTGACTCATTTTCGTAACTTTCCAATTTGTGTACCCAAATATAATAAATAAAAAATAGTGTAAGGCAATGGTTTTTACTTCTTGTTGCTGAATGAAGCTGAAACATCCAATGAATAAAACACTGCCAGAACAATCTATTCAATTAAAGTACTGCTGAATCAGAAAATGACTAACAACTTCTAACAAGAAATGTTAACTGTTGATAAAATGATACATGCAATTAGCCTATATTATCACTCATGCATTGTGGTTTTATATGGTAAGTTAGCAGTTATATAAAGGTATGTAAATACAAGAACAAGTAAACATTAAATTCAAAGGTGAGCATTGAGAAAATTTTCCATTGTATATTGTATTTAATAAGGTATGGTATTTAATAATAATGAATAAATACAACAACAAACACAATTAATAAAAGCAGTAAACAAGTTTCCTTATTAACTGTATTGTTTATATTTACGAAGAAATAGATGGAAAGTTTTCGAGTATTTTAGAACAGAAAATTAACACCAATTCTCATTTTCAGATGAATCACAGCACAATACACAAAAATAACACTAGCCAGCATCTAATCCAGCTGTTACTGAGAATTTCCTGATGGAAAAACCCAATAACAGTGCCCTGGTAATCGAAACTAGGACCTCATGAGGAAGTCTAATGAAATAGGAGGCAATTATGCAGTTTAAAATGATATTAATATGAAAACAGAGGGAAATTGACAGAGTTATCTAATAGTAATTTGTTAGGGTAGCCCAGACATTAATTGTTAGACAGTTAATAATAATATCCCCATTCAATAATTTTAGTTAAAGATTTAAAAATAAATATATAAGTACCATAGGTGCTACAGGACAAAAATTCAAATTAGTTAAAATTTCAATCTGTTAAATTGTTAATTTATCTAGACCATTTTGTTAGCCCTGGAGTTAGGTATGTCTAGTCTAGGTCATGCTAGATCTATCACAAACCGCTTGATGGAGGCCGGGGTGGTAGGCGTTGGGGATGGTGCCTCTTCATCAAAACGTATTTTGACCACACCGGCCGTACCAACCAACTCACTTCTGTTAAATATAAAAATATGTTTACTTATAATTATCAAGTACATCTATAATGTTTACTATTACTTTTTTACTATTCAAGTTTCTATATTGTTTTAAATCTATAGCTTTTAGGATTCCGTTACAATATTTTGTGTTGCACTAAATAAATTGACAAACTTATATCTATTTTTAAGCAGCACTTTACCATGTTATAAAAAATCAAAATAATGTATTTTTTTACACAGAGGCAAATAAATACATACCAAAAAGGAATCATTTAAAAATTAGAGAGAAGTCACTAAATAGACTTAATATACACATGGTTTGTTTTTAGTTCAATTTCAAAATGTGTTTTTACAAATTTTTTTAATTATTGTTGATGTCAGGGGGTTCTAAAAGCCGCTTCAGCAGAATCGTAATACGTTAATAATATAATATGAATTACATTGCTATACCTAAAATGGTCAAGAGACAATTCACAGTATTATATTTGTCTCCTGCTAACCATTTTGAGATTTTTAACTTAATTCATACTATTATGATTCTGGTAATAAAGCAGTCATTTTGAACCACCATATTTTTTTTTCAATTTATGTGACCGTTTCAATAAATGATTAAATTTATTAAATTGGTTTCAGAACTGAGGGCCTAAAATGGCCTAAATTGTCATAGGCACAGTAAATATTATGAAGAATGGTTACTTGTCCATTTTACAAATTGCTATTTTATTTATATTATATTATCTTATTAAGATCATGCTAAAGGGGATTCCTGGTTTGCACCATGAACAATTAAGTTGCCTATCTATTACTTAGTGGCTTTATCAACTATGTTTCTTCTTCGGATCAAAGATAAATAAGTAAAGATATGGAAAGAAACAATATTATTAAATAACTTTACTGCTTTTTTACAAAGTATATTAAAAGTAGTCTTTCCTGAATATTTGATTCTAATAAGACTACTTTCTAAGTCCCTAAATTAAATTAATCAGGTGAAAGTTTATTCAGCTATATCAGAGCCCATACAATTTGGTTTACTACTTAATTAAAGAATGCTTTAAAAATATATGGTTGGTTTACTTTAAAGTAAATAAATAAACACTTACTTCTGGTTAGAGTTCTTGCAGCCACAGACACATACCGAAAGGGCTGTGATGAGAGTGACTAGCACCCCCACACTTAGAGCTACCTCTATTAAAGTATACATAACAAGAGTTTCTCAATCAATGCCTTTCCGACCTGACGATATACTGAAGAAATATTCCATCACAGTTATAACATTAAGTCACTCCCTTAAACAGAAACACTACATGTACACAACTCTCTTCCATTTGAATAAAAAGTGTTGAAATGTAGGGCACTTGGCTACGCGACCACATAGACTGAGTTAAATCTCAAATGAAAAGCACTCAGTTGTGACTATATTAACAAATAACAAAAGATACGTGTAAGGTATTTCGTTGGCCAATAATCTTTGACTTTGATTATTTCGATAACATTTAAAAATAGTAGAAGCGAAAGCAAAGCACATCCATCGACACAGATGCAAAATTACAATAATAGTGATGTCATGTTTTTTTTGATAATACTGTTATCAATATCGATAATTGACATGACGACTTCATGAGCTCTGATTATTTTTATTTTTACAGTAAAATAATAAATTTGTCTTGTTGCTATCGTTATTATTGTTCAAGCTATAGACTCATTATTTTGTGTTTTTATATAGTCCTATACACAAATAAATAGGATTTATAAATATATTTTAATTGCCTTTACTTAATTTTCTACCATCCAGTTAATTTATAGTAGTTCTTTAGGTATGGCCAACCAAGGTTCACTGGTTATGTTTTTTTTTTTAAGTTTTACGGTATGTTTGAGGTTGTCTGCCTTGTAAATTAAATCGATATAACTTTGAAATTCCTTAAGTGCACCCCTATAGTATCCATAGAGTAAAGACGTATAATCAATCCAAAATGACATTTCAATGTTGCTAGTAAAAATGATTTTTCTAAGTTGTAACTATGCAATTGCAGCTAATTGCGGTTGGTAAGCTGCTTACCGGGATACAATAATCGTCAAAAGACTGTGGTATGTACTTTCTCATTTTACAACGGAGGTTGAATCGCTGACTAGAAGGTTATTTGGTGAAACACCAACGTGCCCAATGTTTTAACTCTGTGGTGCAACGTTAGCTACCGCCACTGTCTGATGTCAAAAGTCTCCGTTCATGTCAAGTGCCAATGTCAGTGTTTCGCTTTCTTGCGGTTAAAAGATTTTGAAAATTCGTTGTAGGTTATTTTTAATGAAAGCCGCGACAACCTGTTAAGCGGACAAGCAACAACTAACAATCTACGGAGTATAATATCTAACTATGTCAATTCTATGTATGTTCGATTAGTTGCAAAGTGTCTAGTAAAAAGAACAACAATTGCCGGTATGGATACAAAAAGTGAAATCTTCTCAAAGAGACTGATTATTGCGGTGTTATGGAATATCGGACTCCAGACGTTTCTCGCTGTAGTGCTAGTGTTTCTAATACAAGTCGATTTGCTGCACCCAGTGTCATGGGTCACTTCAACTCTTCACGAAATTTTTGGATGGAAAATGGGCATCAATATCATGCTTCTTGGACTGGTATCGTTTTTCCAAGCATACGTTTATGGAAGTTACTATATGATGCCGCTGCCTAAATACTTTACGAGGTTCTCTATGTTTTTAAACATGTTTTCAGTACAAAACGCTATGTTCAGTATATTGTATGCACTCAGTGGCTATTTTACTATGGGATTATATTCATCACTAGCTAAGAGCAATTATAACATTCTGAAGAAAAAGTGTGCCTTTTATGATGGTCAATGTCTGGTTGAACAAAGCCTCTTCCTACAATTTGGTGGCATGTGGATGGGACTGTATTATTTCCTGAACATTCACATCTTTGGAAATACAATGCTAATGTTCCCCCATATTTATCAAGATAAGTTCCAACAAATTAAACTAGCCATCAATAATATCCTCTCAATGGGATTCAGAAATTCTATAATGCCAGTGGCTTATTACTGTACATTCTACTATCTGTGGGGGAATAAACCTAGAAATGTAGTCTCAGACGTGTATAGTGTATACCTGGAAGACCCACCTTTAGATAATGTTGTAAACTTGATGAGTTCTGGAATTTGGATTGGACTCTGGTTCTACACTAGTTTGTTCTTTGTGTCAGTTTACACAATGAGAACCATCTTCAATATAATACTTACAGAACCGATGAAATTCCCTATAGAGTCTTCTGGAAGTTTAGTGCTCCACAATGCTTTAGCTCTGAGGTCACAATTTAATGGATACTTGGGAGCTCAAGATCTAAGAATTATGTCAATGACAGATACTGGAAGGAGGCAGCAAATATTCACTCTCTCTCAACCTGGAGGTCATCCCAGAAATTGGAACAATTTGTTAGAACAGTGTGTAAGCATCATTACTGACTTCAGCAAGGAATTAGATGCTGTCAATGGAGATGGAAAATCAAACGAAACTGAGAATTCAACACTCAGAAATGGGAATGCAGGAACAAGCAACGGGTTTACTTATTCTGGAAATTTAAGAAACATGGCCCAGTCACCTAAACTTAAAGAATTGAAGGATCATAACAAGAGTAAAGCAGAAGACACATTTGCTAATGTTGTCAAAGAAGAATTTAATGTTTTCCTTCAGAAGCTGTGTCAAAAGCCTGGCATTAGTTACCTTTTTGGAGAACTGACTGATACAAAACTAAAGTTTCTTTTGATGCAAGCCCAGCCAGTGATGTGGACGTGTGAAGGTTTAGCTTGTATTGCTGCAGCCTCCTTGAATGAAGATAAATATGGAGTGGTGCAGAATGACTTGCCTATTGTGATATCTACTTTAATTAATCTGAAACAAAACTTAGATAAATTGTCGAAGCCGGGCCTGGTGCCCAGAAAACATATTTTAAATGATGTTATTGCGATAAAAATGAAGACTGCTTTGATCTCATCAGTTAAAAGAAGTATTTATAAGATTGCAATCACATTCTCAAAGTACATTCATGAAATACCTCTGGATCCAGATATTCAAGTTGCATTACAACCTTTTTTGATGTGTAAAGAAGCATGATTTTATTTGTGAATTTGTGATAATAAACTGTTTGTAATATTACTTTGTCTTTTTTATTGTAAGTGGAAATAAAACAATTTCGTAAAAACAAAATTTATATTAAAATTCTCTAAAAATGTAACATAAAATGTGTATAAACTAAACTCTGTCTAACATTTCAACTATCATACATACCATCATCTATGTAGTAATGAATATATTTTTACTTACTAGTAATTATTAAGTGCAGGTATAATATCAAGAACCTAATGTTTTTGAGTACCTAAGGGCCACAATTTAACTATTACATAGGAGGTAAAAGGTCTATTACTACTAGTGTTTACTTTTATTTGGTGTTACATTTTAAATGTAGGTAGGTATTAAAAAATGCCAAGAAAGAGGACATTCTACACTCATTATTTTAAATATTGTTGATCTATATTATATTTTGTGTCTGAAAATCTTTATACTTATAATTATTATGGGTATGCAATGTAACATTATATAAAATTAAGTAACTATAATACGAAATTACAGCCATTTCAAAACATCAGTCAAAATAAGTCACAGATTTAATAACAACTATAAAACATTTCGTAAATGGTAATGTCAAGTGACTTCAAATTTTCCTTTCTTCAACTGTCTTCTTCCTAGGGAGATTAGCTACCAGTGTTCGCCATCATCATCGTCGCATAGAAACTATTCAAAGAAGGGTATCCTCATCACGCAAGTCGCTACTTAGCAACAGAGAGCGCTGACTCGCGGCACCAAGTAAGGCAGTTCGCTCCGCAGATGATGTCCCCGACTCACAGCTCAAAGAAGCTAGGCAGAAAACAAATGTTGCATTAGAATACATTTCCTACAAATATGAAAGTTCAAACACACAAAAGCAGCAACATTGAAAAGAAGGACCATTTTGCAATGAACTGACAACAATTTTATAATACTCAAGACTGGTTGGTTTTGGTGTTCACTGTGTATCAATTATGACATTCAAGGGCCTAGCACCCCTTTGCTCCGTATTATTTTAATATTACGTCTATTCAATCTCTTTCACACACAGATACACACTGAATGCATCATCTGCCTAGCCTTTTCCCAACTATTTTGGGGTCGGCTTCCAGCCTAACTATCCAGTTAGGCTGGAAGCAGCTGAATATTAGTAATTTACATGGAGCGGCTGCCATCTGACCTCCACTACCCGTTTAGGTAATACGATACCTTTTGATAAGACTGGTTGTCAGCCAGAACCTCCTCTAACATACTGCACTGAGATTAAAATAATATTTATGTTTTGGGAGTGTGAATTTCAGACCACAGTCTATTATTGTATCTACAAAATTGTCACACAACATCGCAAAACAACCTGGAAATGTGAAAGCGAAGACGGAATGATAACTCACGACAAAGGAGACTGCTCGGTAGGCGACAGGTGGAAAGAGAAGACGAGAGTGCGGGGGGGTTGCGTATAAGTAGAGCGGTACATACGAAGATTTGTTTACCGTCGGGGCTAGCGTGCGGCGTGGCGCTGCTCGTTCGGGCTTCGCCCCCGAGCTCAGGCGACGCGAGCGCCACCCGGGCACTCCCACCTGGGGACTCCGTCATGGATGCTTGCAGGCTGTAGCTCTCCCTGTAACATGGTATCGCTGGACATCGCGTCCTGCAGGCCTGCTACTCTTCAACAAAATCTCATTTTACTGAAGTCTAAACGGTACCTAAGCTTATTTCTTTTGTATTTAACCATCATGCTCAAAATTCTAGAGTAGCCAAGATTGTTGGTTATTAGGGCCTACATTTTGACTAAAATAATGAAACTGGTCGATTTTACGCCATCTATCTGCAATTTAAAACACTAAGCTGCAAAAGAATCCTTACAAAACCAAATTATATCGCCTAGCGAGCTGTATTCACATTCAGCATTTCACCCTTTACAGCAGCTGCACGTAACACTGAACAAATGAATTAATGAATGACTTTATAAATAGATACATATCAGTTATAATATTCCGAATTCCGTGCACACATGACACAACAAGATGGCTGACGATCATGCGGCACATAGCAGCATGATTCTTTTGGCGCTTTTAATGAGATAATTAAGAGAGCGCTGTAGATTAACATTTGCAAAAATGTGTGCGTGGCAATGTATTCAAAAACAAAATAGCGGCGAGAGTTCTGATTATGGACGCGCGCCAAACGAATCATGCAGCTCTCTAAAACCCGTTTCGAAAGGCTTTAGCACATCCAGACGGCATGCTGACCACACTTAGTATCGGTCGTCTATTTACTGAAGTTTGGGTAATGCTAGCCTGTATCCGGACGTGGACGACGTCTGCGAGATTTCACTGTCGTAAGATGTGTCGGTGTTAATGTAGGAAGGCTGTAGGAATGGTGGCTGTGACCAGGCGCGGCGGAGGGGCGTTGACTCCGGCCCAGGGGATGAACCGTCGTCCGACTCCAGTCGCACGTGGCCCACCTGTTTCAGAAACATTTACGTTAGAGGCAAAAAATAAGTAAAATGCAGAGCACAACCGTGATTAAAAAGTTATTAATTGGTGCCAGTAAATGTTAGTTATAAAAAGAAATACAGATATTACGATGATAGGGTGAGTTTTCAGCGAGAATACCATTAATGTAAACGAAGTCAGTAACAAAATTACATCACATGAAGGGAAAGTTGCTATTGTTGAAAAATGCTGCTAACCTTTCCATCCGCAAAAGAAACCTTCCCTGGTTTGCAGCATTTTTATGATGGCTCCACACAATATTCAAGTTGCATATTTCGTTTTAACAAATTAACTTTATTTCTATATGAATTGATGCCAAGTACTAGATATTAAAGCGCCAATAAAATAAAAGACATTCTTACATCAGGCTTCGTATGCCTACTACGGCGAAACTTGAACGTCTTTTTGGAAGGTCCATGCGCTCGTTGTAACCGCGGCCGCTCTCCCGCGTCTGGCGTGTCGGACTGATCTCCCACCAGCATGTCGCTATCTAACGAGGCGCGCGCCGGGATGCATTCTCCGCAGGACGCCTCGCCCGGAGACATCGGGGATAGTGGAGACATTGATGTTTCTCCTTAGTTGGAATAAGTATTTGTGTTAGAAAACTTGATAGTGTAAAGATTTGGCGAGTTATTAATGGCCGGTCTTGCCCAAACAAGTGACTAAGCCAAGGATGTTAAGATTCTTATAGGTCGACTTTTTCTGTGGTATGATGAATCTTCCATGCTAAGTGCTAACATGTCAGTGACGTGGGCAAAACCAAGTGACTTAAATCCGACCGCAAAAACGCATTTACGAATGATAAGTTTACCGATAATTTTTTTTTATCAAATATTCGTGGTGTATTTTGATTCAATTGGTGCGAGATTTAAGGTTGTGATAAATGAGTTTTCTAGTTGAAAAACTTTTGCAAGTGGAAAGCAAAAGTTACACGAATTATTCGATCTATTAGAATAATCATAGTAAAATGTACCAGCACTTACCAGATGTAAACTTCAGTTCCACAGACGGTACGAATCGCAGTTTAGTTTGAGTGCTTGTATAAGACGGCGTACTGGCTGTTGGCTTGTCACTGCCATAGTTGTTCAATGAACCTGAGAGAGAGGTAACGAAAAGAAGTTGACAAACAATTAAGGAATATGTGGCGTGAATGATCATCAGTTATTATAATGATAGGTATTTTAGTCACGTTAGTGCATTTTTCGGATATGGAATAGGTTTGTAGTGACAATAAAGTAATCTTTTGAATAAATTAAATTGTAATAAGACTGCTAGTTTTGGATTAAGACGAATTCATACTGTAGATTAAAAATAAATAGAGAATATTTAATATGTCTGGATACAGGGACATTTCTAAGATAAATTTATTTAATCCACTTAAATGCCACACTGGCAGCCTCAACACAATTTTGTCCAGAAAAAACAATTAGTCAGATAAAGTGGACTATGCAATATTCCACCATGTCGTATTGGTGGGCCAACTTGGTGAGCCAGAGTTGAATAATCCTTTAAGTTTGCCATCACATGTTGTACTTCTAGTAGTTATTATGTTACCTATATGAGAATTACCACCACTGCTGGCGTTATTGTTGCTGGTGTCGCTCATGCGGCCGCTGTTCAGCTGCGCTTCAAACGTTGGCATGTGCTGGCTCGTGGTTGAGCTACTCGACAGCGATTCTGTGATAGAGAGAAACAGCGTATCAATTAGTATAGAATAACGCGAATTATAACTGATTTTGTTTATTTAGAAACCTGCAAATAGGTTTCTAAAACACCACATAGCTTGTTCCTTAAGGAGACAATATAAATTGTTGGAGACTTTGCTCGTGAAGCAATATATTTGAGTTATTGGTCCACCTGTGATAATTTCAGAAGACAAGAAGACAGATTTTTGAAGTTGTGTGGCGTTTATTGGCACATGAATTGTAATAGTATAAGTACAGACACTTTATTATGATTGCAAACATCCAAATTTAAACCTAAAATCAACGCCAACAATGTTCATAATATTTGACACGGCACGGACGTGACTTTCATTGTATTACCCTACCGAGGCTAAGCACGCTCGTAATAAATCAAAGTGCACTTTAAGTCCGCACCGTTACAGTTTATATTACAACGCTCGAAAGCGAATTAGCCTCATAAACAAGGTAACATGGTGTAGGAGATGGCGTAGGTACATTTTTATGTCTATAGTGCGGAGTACGCCAGACGTTTTTGACCTTTTTTAAACTTTTTTGTTGCTATGCTTTTAATACCAAAAATGGCAAATAAAGTTGTGGTATTTGGTATGTGTGTGGTTTGGGTCTGCTGGAGGAGATTTATTTATGAAATAAGCAGTACCTTTGTGTACTTTTTTTATAAAATGTTTTGTGTGTAGGTATATAAATAAATAAATAAATGGGTATTATTAGAGTATATGACCTCTCTGTGCCGACAGCGGCGCGGCGGGATGGTCTGGCGTGCGCGGCAGTGCGGTCCCGCGGCCCACGAGCATGGAGATGAGCGAGGGTCGGTGCTGCTGGTGCTTGTCGGCCGCGACGCTCGTGCGCGGGAACACTTCCGAAGCTCGCTTGCCTGCCGCTTGACCGAGGTTCTCGGCTATTTGTTCTAAAATAGAGAATAGGTGCAATTAAAATAAAATTTAACTTTTTTATTATTATTATTTACTCTTCTGTCTTTTAGATACGGAGTAACTTGAGTATACTATAAATAGGTATAATAAAATCGAAAGAGAGAAATAAACAAATATTTGCCGCAATGGCAAAGAGCAAAGGAAATAACAGTAAACATACAAGTATCACAAACGTTTATAAATATATCAGGACCGAATCAGGACTAAGTATGATGCTGTGCTATGGGGCCTACAACAAAGCGACAACCTGTGAAAAAAAAAGAAAAGTATGAAAGTCAAAACAACATAAATCTAGAATATATATAAATAACAATTTAAAATTAACATTAGACAATGAAACAACCCCATGAAATAAAGCGATATTATGAAATTAGATGAAGCTTAGATGACTGAATACACAGGACAGTTGATTTAAAAGTAAATACAATATGAAGTTTTTATTTTTATCTCGTACAATATAATTGCCAGTGTTTATAAATGAAGAATCCTCATTTTTTACTCTGTACAGTTTGGGGTCGTATGATACGCCTCTTTTATTTATTAAGCCAAAAAATTTTGTACGCCATTCCTAGATGGCAAAACATGTAGCAACTTTACAAATTTTATCATCTTTATACACACTCATGTTTTACAAAATAAATATATCTTTATCTTTATCTTATTTTTTTCTCTTAAGTCGTTACTCACCAAACTTATACTGGTCGTGTGTGTCGCGCATGTGTCGCAGTTCCCTCGCGAGCTCTGCTAACAACGCGCCTCTCGCTCTCGCGGCCGGTAGCTTGAGTCCTCTCACTCGCTCGCGTACTACGAACTGCATGTGACGCTCGTTGTCGCCGATTGGTGGTTGTGATAGCTGTTGAAAAGAATAGATGGTTCCGTATCTCAAAAGGAAAAAAACGAAATCCTTATTGGATCACTTTGTTGTCCGTCTGTCTGTCTGTCAAGACTCTTTATCTCGGGAACGCGTGAAGGTATCGAGTGGAAATTAAAACCAAATACTCAACTCTGTCGTTCCTTTGCGTTGTTAATAAATCAACCCTTTAAGTCAACACAGTCAAAAGATATGGCTGTTTATATTGCAAGTTTGTACGGAACCTTCTTTGCGCGAATTAGACTCGGTCTTGGCAAGTTTTTTTTTGTTTGTAAAGGAAAACTTTTTATGCAGCAGGGACTGATGCTGAAGTATTTCCGTTAATCTACTGCACTAAACGCCGGACTCCACGAAAGCGGACACAAGCGGAACCGACCAATCACATTGGTTGAAATCTACACCACGTCTCTCATCAGTCCTGTCATTGGTTGAATTTTGCATGTACACACGGCGACAGATCAACCTATACAAAACCAGTTTATGCGGATCTCTCATTGTACTTGAAATTTATGGTGTACGATCCGTTGTTGAGAGAGCAGCATAAACTGGTTTTGTATAGGTTGATCTGTTGCCGTGTGTACCTGCTTCACAAAGCTTCTGGGAAAACCGAGCCAAAGCACCCACCTTATGTACAATAAACGGCTGCAACAGTATGTAGAGCGGCGTGCGGTACGTGACGACATGTTCGAGGAAGTCCCACAGATGGTGCGCGGCCTCGTTCCTCCTGCCCAGGTCCCGCATGGCGCGCGCTATGCGACCCCACTCCGTGCACAACTCGCTTGTGAAGCATGCGCACATCACTTTTAATGCTGGAAATAAAACATACTATTTTATAAATGGTCAAAATTTTGAAATTTTTTCATGTAATATCTGTTTAAATATCGATAAATATCATGTATGCAGAGTTTCGCAAGCTAATGTATTTTGCAGTTATGACAGGCTTTTTTTTTCGTGTGGAAAATCAACAAATGACTTCCCCCGCTTTGGGCGAAGCGGGGGGGGGGGGGTATGTCAGACTTCTACTGACTAAAACCCACCCATGTTCCTTCTATTGCCCTTTACGTTCCGGGGCCGCGGTATCTCTTTCGAACAACCCGCAACCCCGGCAGGCGGAGGCTCTGGCAAGCCCCTCTGCTTTGCTGACATCTCTTTGAGGCGCGCGTGTAACACGAACGTGCCGTCGTCAATCGACGGACGGACGGTGAGCTACCCGTTCTGATAGGCTTGAAGTATAATTTACAATAGCATCAGTTATAAAAGTATCTAAATAAGTTTAAACCTCTTTATCCAGATCAATTCATTGGTGCAATAATAATGATTATTAATAAAATTTCTTTGGCTCCGGCCCGTTTGTAAGATGATGTTCTCTCACGAAATAGAAGAAACAAAAACTCTATTGTATATTCAGTATAAGTATTAGTAGTAGGTACATGCAAAATATTGTTACATCGTTAGTTACAATCATATTTAGAATCTAGAGTGAATTCGTCATTTACAGGTGACAAATTACAGATTGTGAATCATACTTAACAAATATTGGAAACACGAACCCAAAACACACGTCAAATATTTAGGAAACAAAAAAAAAATACTAACGAATAGTTAGTCCTTTTTTTTCAAATTCCGAGACTGTGGCAACTATATTGATCTCTCTTTTGAAGGATACATACCCAAGAAGGCAATCCTATAAAGTTGATTGGACAACCTAGTAGTGTTCCTAGTATCTCGACTGCCAGTGAACGTGAGCGAGTTGGCGCGGTTGTCCGAAGCGTTGAGCTTAGCGTTCACGGCCGCTAGTTGGCCAGGCGGGGCGGGAGGACATAGTGCGTTCAGCACCACTGATACTAGATAGCTTACGTCTGATTGGCGTAGTGGTGGCACATCTGGAACAAGAATATAATTTTGAGGATGAATTTTACCTAACTTGCGTTTCAACGCAATTTACTGTCAATGATTTTTTCCGTCTGCCCATCGACCGGAGATTTTGGCCAGCAGTCTTGTGTATCGTTGGTGAAATTCACCCTTATTTGTATGACTTTACTACAATGGTATCAATGTCGTAATGGTCGCCTATGGAGTTCGATGCTGACGGCATCGTTGTATAATGGCGCTAGAGCTTCGATTTGTCTAAAATGTTGTTGCAAATACTCAGCGCTCTATCTTGGCGCCACCTCAATAAGCATCCATATTAATATTATTAAAGTGAAAGTAACTCTGTTTGGTGGTTTGTTCATTATAAAATTTGGCAAGGAGACAGTCAACTTGAAGAAGGAGGCTATAAGATTTTCAAGCTAATAACTAAGTGGGGTGAGTAGTATTGTATTATGTTACTCCTCAACTGTTTGACAACTGTCATGAGTGTCATGACATAGAATAGAGCGGCTATAAGGGAAGGCAAATCGCGAAAACAATGCGTACGAAGTCGCGGGAAACAGCTAGTTTGCCATATAACGTTGCGATACCAACCTTTTCTACCACTCCCGACACGTAAGCAAAGCGGCATGAATAGATTCATCAACATGTTTTCAGTTTTCTCGCCAGTTGGGAACGAAGCGCTACCTCCACACATTTGTTCCAATGAATAACTATCCTGTAACCAGAAAAAAAAGTATAAAGCAATTTGAAAAAGGGTAGACAAACGCACAAACCTGAAATACAGAGCAGGGTTCAACATAATTAACTAACTACATAAAAAACTGGCTAAGTAGGGCTCGGGCCGAAGGTTCCGTACAAACTTACGGCATAAAAGGCCATGTCTTTTGACTGCGTAGATATAGAGGGTTGTTTTTGTACAGCTCCAAGAGACCAAAAATTTAAGTACATGGTTTTAATTTCAAATACCTCCACGCGTTCCTGAGATAAAGACCCTTAACAGACCGACAGCAACAAAGTGATCCTATAAGAGTTCCGATTACTTTTTTTGATGTACGGAACCCAAAAATAAAATTGTAATAATTGTATTGTGGGAAATTGTACTGACAAAATAAAATGGCGTCGATTTGGGCCACGCCCCGAAAATTTCATCAAACTAGAGTACGAGTATAGTTTCAAATAGTTTACCCCCGTATTGATGATCTGCAATGCGATCAATCGCACGACAGTGCTGCAGAAATGTGGCGGTGGTGGTTGCGACATGAGCGCTGCGGTTGCCGACGATAAGTTCTCGCCACTGTTGTTGTCTGACACTATCAGAGCCTAAAAAAGTAAAGTCGGTTAAAAGTTAAGATTTTATTATACCTCTTGAAATGAATAGTAGTAGTTTCAGGAAAAACTACTTCAAAATGCCTTCAACTTTCAGGGTTATTTTCATCAAACTACAGGGACTCTCATTTATAAGTAGCGATGGTGTAGTGGCGACGCCTAGAATCGGGATCAGCTGCCCTACCATGACGTGTTACAGCAGAACTTATTCCGCTGAGGGAAAGGGACAGAGCTATACAGGGTGTCTAGCACCATCTCTTTCACTCAGTGGAATAAGTTCTGCTTTAAGATGTCATAGTAGGCCTACTGTAAGTTAAAATGAGGTGGGGTGGTGCCAATTCAAAGTAGTGCACATGAGAAAAATTTTGAGTATCAGAAAAATAAAACACTAGCAGAAATCATAATAATCGTGTTTTATTTATAAAACGCTTTCCAAATACGTGTTTACAGTGAATGGCAATGGGTTAAAAATGGAAAAACAAAACAAGTTATGTACTCACTTGTACAGTATTCAGTAGAGTTTTAACATGTTGCCAGTGCATTATGTATGGGCACCGAATCATTGTTTCATACACTCCTTTCAAGAGCACTGCAGCCGAATCCCAGTCAGTGTTTCTCTGAAATTATATCAACAATCTAGAAATCTGTTTGGCCAGATTGGCCTCGACTTGAATTAAAATATTTCAAATTTATTTGAGTCAGTGTTTACCATAACATTAATAGCATTTTCTAAGTCAGAGTTTGTAATTAAAACATTACCTGGGGTTTACGACCACCTGTTACAATAGTTGTATTTTAATCTTCCCTCAGTGTGAGAAAAATACATTTATACAAGATAGTAGTGTAGTTTCAAATAATATTGCTATTACAGTTCTGATTGGAGTCAGAAATTAAGCGCAGTAATGACTTACCCTGATGCTAGGCTTCTTAGCAATTTTAAGGAACACCTTATCCAACCGTCTTAAGATCATGATAAGGGCCGGTCTCAAGGCATCGTCCGCCCAGTCGGCCGCAGGTAGCACTTGCGTCATGTATCGCTGTAGCCCGCGACAACCCATAGATTCGGGGTCGTATGGCGATACTTTTAGTAGCGAGTGTGCTATTTCTGCTAGACGCTGAAATAAAAGGAGTTTAGAAATTTAGCTAAGGATTCTTTTCCAAGACGACGGTATACTATCACAGACTTTCTAGGTAAATAATGTATTTATTTAGAGGTTAAGACGCAGAAAATGTTATTTTTTCCTATAGCCGTCTGTTTAGTGGACTTATGCCAACATGTTTGCATGCAATTATGATGCTCTTATTATCCACCGGGATAAAAAGTTGATTGCATACCAAATGGCGTGAAAGAGTAACAAACACAAACACATACAAACTTTCGCCTTTTTTATTAGTGTGATGAACGCAAATCTTTTGTGTTGAAGCAACGTGCAATGTATCACACATTGTTGCAATAACTCTGACGACACCCACTCTTTTAACCTATCGACCAGTATCGCGGTGCCAAAGGGGTAAAATACTCTTTATTCAGAAGACCTTAAGTTTTAAAATACAGTTTATGATAAACTCACAGCATGTGACTTAGAATCCAGTAGCTCAACAGGTTTCCCATCAGTGCCACCACTCCGGTTGGAGCCGTTGATCTCCAACAAGCGGGAAGTGGCGCGACCGATAAATTCTCCGACTAGGGACAGTAACACATCACGAGGTCTTCGGTATTCTGCACGCACCAACTGTTGAGATAAACAAGATGTTTTTTTTTATTTTGAAAACCCAGTCTATCGAAGTCAAATGACATTAATTTATATTTGGCCGTTAAAAAACACGTCTGAAATTTGTGTGATTTATAAAGAAATAGAATTGATTCTAGTCGCGTACTGTTCTGAAGCACAAGTGATGTGACCTAGACAGCAAAGGGTTGTGTGAAAATATTTCGTGTGTTACTTTTTGTTGAAGTGTATAGGACTAGGATGGTAATAATAGAAGAACATTATTTTTATGTTCCAAAAATATTTTTGTATGTAGTTCTAATTTGGAGTGTCTTAAGGCCCAATGTCGTTTTATAAGAATATTTGCTATTGCCAAATGATTATAAATTATTTAACTCTGATATATATTTGGCCTAGTGGATGTGTATTAAATATCACAACATTATATAAAATAACGACAGTCTATCTTTCGATAGAGATGGATGGATTTATTCAATACTAGCTTTCGCCCGCGGCTTCGCCCGCGTTAAATTTGGGGTAACACATTTCCCCTTGCGCCTTATTGATTTGTAATAGCAACGCTAAGTTTTCCCTTTTCTTCCCTCTTTCTCCCTCACATCCCACTTTTTTTCCAAAAAATATTAATTAGCCTATGTCCGTCTCCCGGTTCCCAACTATGTCTGTACCAAAATTCATGAAAATCGGTTTAGCCGTTAAATTTTAGTAAGGATAATTATTTACCTCTGAGTCTTCAGCTCCAGTATATTCAGGGACAGGCATTTTGGAGTTATCGTACTTAGAGTGCGATTCCTCGAACGCGATTATAGTTGCAGCGGCGGTGCGTGGCCCGGTCCTTTGTGACGAGCCTTTATGCTCTGGAGAAGTTCTGTATGGGCCGTTGTAAGATCTATAAGAGAAGATACGAGGTAGGGACATCATCTAACATTATGGCTTATTTGCAACTGCTTGAAACGGAGTCGGTTTTTTAATAATTTTAACCATGATTTTTTTCAGCGCTTTTTCTTTGGGTCTATAGTGCAGTATCTACTGAAGCTACGACAGTTTTTTTTGTATATTTAATTACATTTTTTGTAATATCTGTGATCTGCCACTTATTTTAGATTAAGGATTCTTAACATTTTCATATGATGGTAAAATGGAGAAATTTATATTAAACAACAGAAAAGAAACAGATTTTCAGGCTGCATATCAGTTTGCCAACACACAAACTAGGCGGACGTTAAATTAAAAAAAAACCTTTTTGTTATTTATTTCCAGTATTTACTTAATGTAAAACTAAGTGTTAATACTTACTTAGAAAGTCCTTCGCAGTTATTCACCAGCGTTTTTATAGCAATAGCTAATTGTTGAATAATTTCCTTCTCCGTCTTTCCCTCGCGGTTGTAGCTCGGCAGTTGGATTTGTTTGACGTAACAAGGGAGTATTGCTTCAAGTATTATCTATAAACATTTCAGATTTTAGTTTCTTAGCTATAGTAAAAATGAAGTTATATACAGAAGGTTTGATTGTGCCTTAACAGTTGCCAACGATGCAAAAACTTTAATTTTCCTTTGATATTATATACAGGGTCATTGAAAAAATACCCGAAACCTCTTAATCCTGCCTTCATATCATGACCCTGAACAACATTTGTACTACGACTTTGACCTCAACTAAACAACGTAGCCAAAAACAATTTGTTTTCATTTATTTGACGTCTGTAAAATTTGCGTATACTACACGCGTACCCACTTTGATAGCCGCGCCGCGCGCATGTTAAATTGGACCTTGTCGACTTGCGTTTAACAATTTTGGTACCGTACCTACAGAAGATTTGCTCAATTATTGGCGATTATTAAGTGCAAGCCAAAATCGAGTAAAATAATAAATGTAGGCAACATACAAGTAGTACATTGACCCCTGAATATTTCATCGCATTACAAGTATGTACCTACATAACACATTCTTCAATATCAACAGATGGATGAAGTAAATTGAATTCAAAATATGAAACCGCTAATATGTAGTTAATTTACTAATACGCGCGAATTTCGATAGCGGTATACGCGCACGCGTGTTCTTACGAGTAAGGCACTCATGCGACTGTCACCCCGAACCCCGCGCTGTGCGCCCGCTCGCTTCCTTGTGCGTGGCGCGCCGTTTGATCTAGCCGCGCCGGCGCGGCCGGGCGGCTCCCTTTCGTCGGTCACCGCACTCACCGCATAAATGATATATGCAAAATTTTGACTAAGTTTATTTTTTTGTATGGAAAAAAAATGCTTCGAAATTTGAAAAGTCGTAGAACAAATGTTGTTCAGGGTCATGATATGAAGGCAGGATTAAGAGGTTTCGGGTATTTTTTCAATGACCCTGTATATTTCGTGCTATATGAAATACTAGCTTTTGCCTGCGGTTTCGCTCGCGTTAAATTCGGGGTAACACAGTTCTCCTTGCGCCTTATCAATTTGTAATAGCAACGCTAAGTTTTCCCTTTTCTTCCCTCTTTCTTCCTCACATCCCACTTTTTTTAAATAAAAATTAGCCTATGTCCGTCTCCTAGTTCCCAACTATCTCTGTACCAAAATTCATCAAAATCGTTGTAGCCATACAAGCGTGAAGAGGTAACAAACAAACAAACTCAATTTCGCTTTTATAATATTAGTAAGGATTTGTTTGGTAACATCGAAGAGGAGAGAAAGATTTTTATAAAAATAACACTTAATTCTACCCGAAATAGACAGTATTTCGTGTGGATCTAAATTTTATGTAACTTAATTTAAAACTATAGTTACCAGCATCTGATATCCCCTCATACTCTCAGCCGAGTAAGACACGACCATGACACAGAGACTGATACAATCCAGCACATTGACCATCTCCTCCTCATCTCGATAGCAGAAGTCAATGGGCTTTAGTGGCTTCTCTTCTTTGATCAATTCTGCTATGTGAAGCGGGTCGGGAGATGGTGTCTCCAAGCTTAGGAGTAAGTTGAAAAGGCAGCTGGATTGGACCTGTGGGTGGAAGATGTATTGATTGGTGTTTAGGTCTGCTGGAGTAACGTTAATTACAGACTTTAGCGAAGACTGATTTAAAACCTTAAAGCCACATAAAAATAAAGTTTAAAATCCGATATGGTTTGCTGGTTAATAGATGACTGCGACAGGTTGCTGGTGTATTTGTCAAAGGAGGCCAGAAACTAATTTATTTCTTCTTTGAAAAACAAGGTTTACAACAAACATACATTGAACAAATATACTTGCCCGTTCGCTACATTTTCAGACCGTACAAATTCAAATCAATTGAATATTATTTTGTTTAGAAGTTGCTTTAAATAGGAAAGAGGCACATAAACAAAAAAAAATCGCGTGGATTAAAAGACTTGAAGTCAATAGAGGCAAAGGTAATACACATAAAATAAAATACTAACTTTGCTTGCATCTCCATAAGTAGATTCTTCGTCCGTGTCCAAAATGGCGGATACTGAGCCAAACATTTGCAGTATGAATGGTTTGCGGTTCAGCAAATAAAACTGTTTGACAGCGTATTCTATTGTTGTCGTCACCAATTTATTGGTTTGGAAGTTTGAGTATATTTGCAGTAGTGTTGGCATAATTAGTAAGTACCTATAGGAAAAGAAGTTCAATGTAATCTGTATACTTTATATTATATATTTATAAAGAGGTAACGTTTGCGAGGTTGCCGGGGGATTATCTCTGAATCTACTAAAATGATTTTGAAAATTATTTTACTTACATAAAGACACGTTATTTGTTAGTGTTTATAGGCTATCACGCTGTAAGCTACGGAGGCTCAGCGGTACGGTTAGTAATGAGAACGCGGGTAAAAGCGAAAGTTAGTTTTAATTTAATTCCAATTCTAGTAATTATACTGATTTGATTCTCAGTTATTTATATCTGTTCTAAGCGTACCATTTAGATGCATATGGCATTGATATTACTGGATATCAAATACGAATGTTGGATAAGATCATCGTTTTTAAATGATGTAATAAGATATTGGTTTGGTTCGTTTTGGCTTACCTAAGTCCATTAGAAAAAAAGTTCTTTAGTAATACATACCCATTTGTAGAAAAAATGCTTTTGAAATTGAACGCAGCATTCACATAAGTAGCGATGACGTATCGTAATATCAAAGAATCTTCGCTATGCAACATTAGAGCGCCATTGAGGACGTTCAAAAACAAGTGAATATCGCGCGACGAAGTGAAATTCCCTGCCATTGCTTCGAACATTCGAGCTATCAGTCGTACCCACCTGTTAACAAAATTATGGGTAAAATATTAAAGCCATCAGTACAGTAGGTGTATTATTAGGTCACATACGTGGGAAAACAGGCGACTTCGTAAATCTTGCAGACTTCAGTTAGGCGTTATTTTAGACCGATTTTACAGAGTAATTTTAAATGCGACCAAGTAAGGGGATAATGCGAGCGATTTATTATAATCAGTCCTACCTTATTAATATTGAGATTTAGATTAGACAACATTTTGGAAACAAAGCAATGAAATATTTGACACTTACATAAACTTGTGCAACACATCCAATCCCAATAGTGTAGAACCAAGAGCTCCCCGACTATACAGCACTAGGTCTGCCTCGAGAGCTTTTCGAGGGAACGAAGGTAACTTCATGAGCTCATCGTGTAAAAATACCACGCGTTGGACCACCTGAAACATTATCTCATATTAATTTCTTTGAAAATACAATAAAAATATTCTAGGATTCTCCTAATACGAGATAGAGATGGATGTAGACAGGAAGCATAGCAATTTTTACTTTTTCGCCCATAAACCTAATATTTTTAACAGATAAGAACATAATAGTTGTTAACCATCCTGTACAAACTAATTACAACTAACAACGATCCTTTAAGTACCGAACGTTTAAACGTTAAATTATCCTTGGCAATCGTCAAAAGTATAATTGTAAGTTTTACATACCATATCAACATTCTTCAAAATAGCCCATGTCAGCAACACTTTTCCGATCTCAACGAATTTCTGCAAGAGTTCTTGTTCTTGTAGCTTCTGGAAGGCTTCATCGGGTTCCATATGAACCAATCCTAGTTGAGGATACTGCGAACGCTTGAAGAAGTAGTGGTCGCGGACGTAGCCTTGCGGGTTGTGGATTTGACCTTCGAAAGAAAGGGTGAGGTGAAAACGAATAAGCTAACAAAACTTAGTACTTTTACGAAATCACACGATATCTTACAAGCATTTTTAAGCTTTCAGAGTGATCGAGCTCACTCGATCTTGTCTATTATGCCAACCGCTGTAAGTTCGATTATTGCCGCGGGAATGTACAGTCAGCAAAAGAGATGACCAACCAGGCTTGTCAGCCATAGTTGTTTTAGAAACCGATGGACGGCTTCATTTTAAATTCAGTTTATTAAATTAATTTTTTGTTTATTTTTATCAAATAATTTCAGTTCGTTCGAAGAAATTTATGGATTTTTATAAAATCAACTGTATGTAATGAACTTTCTTACTTATCTCTTTCGTCGACTGTACAATCAAGCATAGATACAAGTATACCGACATACATGGCAGCAGATAGATTTAAACTGTGTTTTGTTTGCTTGCGCAGACTACTGAGACAGATACTGAATAAAGAAGAAGTGCTCTTTGTGAAGTTTCGCTAGTTAACTTATTAACCTTTTTATGCGGCTGGAAAATCGTTAAATAACTTCCCTCGCTCTGGGGCGAGTGTCAAACTTGTACTAACTAAAACCCACTCAAGTTCCTTGTTTTGCCCTTTATGAGCCGGGGCCGCTGTCTCTCTTTCGACAAACCCGCAACCCTGGGACTTATTACCCTTTAAAAGCACAAATTGCAAGGTAGGTGATGCTCTATGGCACAAACGTGATATTGTTGCAAACTAAGGGCACTAAAACATAATATCATGTTACTTACGTGTTTTGAAGTCAACAAGAAAATGTTCTCGATGTAACTTTTCCGGGATACCAAAGAAATCCAGAGACTCCTTCAGGATTTGTGCAAACACTGTGTCTTCTTGGACGGGAAACTGAGAAGGTATGCAACCTTCATTGTCAGCTAGAATAAAATAAAAAAAATTCTTAGTCCATTACGCCATTCCTTTGAGTGTTTTGTTAATTAGGTATGTTTCGTAGTTGAGTACTTACGTGGTCCATGCACAATAATCTTTTTGGCTGCAGGCACGTTAGCTGTAAGCAGTATGGACGCATCGCACTGCTCTTTGCGCAATATCTGCTTCAGATCTTTGAACATTATTCCGTGAACACTGTGGACCACCTGTAAATAAATGCAGACATAATAAGGATAAGTTTTTTTGTTACTAGTCTTGTGTGTGGAAACAGAATGCCTGTATATCTTGGTTGCGGGTTGTTGAAAGAGATACCGTGGCCCCGGAACATATAGAGCAAAAGAAGGAACATGGTTAGGTTTGTCAGACTTCAGTTGAAAGTCTGACAATCCCACCGCTCCGCCCTGAGAGGGGGAAGTTATTTGATGGTTTCCCATCCGGAAAAAAGGGTCTATCTTACCAACTATGATTAAAATTAATTAATTTACAAGGAAAAAAAATCAAAATTCTGTTCTAGGTTTAGATTTATTCGGTGAGTGGTGAGAGTTGCTACAGATGATGTTGAAACACGAAGAACGAAACAAAAAATTATAATTGAAAAACGAAACTCACCATCCACAAAATACTCAGCGCCGCACCAACAAGCCTCTGTCCCTCTTCATGGGGACTCCTCACATAGAACATGACGTACCCTATAATATAGTTGTACAACGCAAATGCCGCCTATAAAGAGAAGAGAATTTCAGTTTACTTTTTTGTTCAATACTGCTTGGTGCTTGATGAGTTCTATCTCTAGAAGAATCACACACTAAGCAATTTTTACCTGTTGAGGTAACCTCGGTATGAACCGGATCAAATGACGAAGCAACTTGAACATCTCATCCTGATGGTCTCGAGTCAAACGTTCCAGAACGTGACGGAGGAAAAGTGCTGAGTCTTCTACAAGGCAACACCATATGACCTGAGAAAGTTGAGCTCTTAATAGTATCTATATAGTATAAAAATAAATACTTCGTCTAGACCTCGAAGACAATTAAGCTAGCGGTTAGAATAGTTGAGATATGTTTATTTTTGTGTTTCATTTTTTAATAACAGAATGGGTCTGATCTTTACTACGTTTTCGAAAAAAAGAGCGTTCCTAGAAGATGCATGTTTGGAAACTGACGGGTGGTTAAGACATCTAGGCAACATTATTTTAAGTAAATAAATAAATAGGCAATAATAGGGACACAATTCAGGTCACGGCAGATCACAGGGACACTAGACGCGCGCTGTAACCGTGTTTTTGTATGGACAACACGGTTACATAAAAAACTTATAACTTGTGATTTTTCATGATACAGTTCTGAAATTTGTACCTACATTCTTTTTATAAAAATAGTGGACACGTTTCGGGTTTTGCATTAACTAAAATAATGTTGTCTCGGAGTCAGATCTGCCGAACATTGATGGACAGATTATTTTTTATTCACTGAATGTTTTGAGTAACTATTGCCACGATTATATATGACAATAAAAAATATTTACTTTATCAGCTCCTAACTACCCCTCAGAATTTCGCACAATTACAGAATATAGAAGGCAATGACAATTACAGAAGTAAGGTAAACAAAGAAATGCGTTACCTGATAAGCTACTTCGTAAACAGAACATCCATCTCTTGAAACAGCAGCGTCATCTAACAGAGATACAATCTCAGCCACCGCCGAGCACAATGTTGAAGGGAATAATGCAGAAGCCACTTGTGTATGATGAGATCCCCGTACACCTTCTACTAATTCTTCGTCAGCTGGTGCTATGAGATAATCAAAATAATGCCAGTTTCATTTCAATTGTAACAAGAGACAGATAGAGAGCAACTCACCGTGAGTTGCTGACGTATTATTTATTATTATACTAGCTGTGCCCAGCGGTTTTACCCGCTGCTCAGGTCCTTATCTCACTAAGGGGGTTTGAAAGATAGATAGTAGCCGATTCTCAGATTTACTGAGTATGCATAAAAAATCATAAGAATCGGTCGAGCCTTTTCGAAGGAGTATGGGAACAAACTTTGTAACTCGAATTTTAAATATTAGATTATTTTTTAAATTATTATGTAATGTCATCGATACTGGAAATTTTTGTGATTAAAAATTTTTATAATAATTTTAGTCAACCTATTACAATAAGTTGATTAGCATCTTTGGGTTTTTAAGGGGGTTCTCAGGTACCAGAAGCAATCATAGTTGTATATGATAGTGTAAAAAACATTTTAGCTGTGTGAAAAATTAACCCCCGATTTAATTTAGAGATTTATTACATAAATGACTGTACTGATATTTTTGTGACCATACTAACGTTCAACATGATCATCAGCAGCATGATCCAAAGCCGGTTCTCGGGCCGCTTGCCTCGTGATAGGTATAGTAGTGATAAGAAAACTCTCCCGTTCAGCTCGTTTCTTATCATTCCGCTGTTGAAGCGCCCTCTTTATCGCCTCCGTTTGCTGTTTCTTGCGTGTCTTTGTCGCTGTTACTAACGAACGCTGTGGATAGAACTGAAGTTCTAATAACCCATTTTATAGTACAAAACACACATGTTTGTAATGTGCACAAAAGCGTGCAGGTGGCTTGATAGTGCCTTTACAACTATTGATTGATGCATCCACATGCTAGCAACTTGCGTGCTTTTGTGCAATTATCTGGCATGTGTATTTTGCTGTTAATGATATAAAATACTGTAGTTGACCATTAATACGACATGTAGTTACACAGACATTTTAATACTTAAATCCTGCACGAATCCAACAGTCACTGCAATCCTGAGGGGAGCAAGTGGTTACTTGCTCCTCTCAGGATTTATTAGAGCTGTGCAGCTGGTAAAATACTGGTCTCATTAGAGTTTAATTGACACGAGAAGAAAAGTAGAATATTTGAATAATTTGCTGACACCTTTGTAGTATCTTTATCTAAATCGCTATCTAAAATTGAACTGACTGCCATATGAACGGCCGCATACTTCATTCATACTTACATTTTTGGTTGGACGTGGACTTGCGGACATCGGCCCGTTATACAAATACATTTTGGGTTGAAAAAAAAACGAGCGTTTTAAATTTAAACATAGAATGCCGTACCGGGAGCAGGGTCCATGCTAGGTTATAGAGGAGTAATAATATTAGTTGACTATCACGATATCCAAGCAAAACAATAACACACACACAACATTGACTTATCTTGCTATTCATTCTTACATGTCTCTCCTGATTCAAAGTCATCTCCATGTCTTTATCCTTAACCTGTGGGCTCCACGGTGGGTCAACGACCGCTAGCGACTCGATGCCGATCTTAGGAGAGGGGAGGGTGAACTCTATGCCCGGAGGAGGCACTTTGAAAGTCACTGAAGCTCCTTCCTCCATGCGCGGCCATACTTGGTATCTTAACTTCCACATTACTTGGAACCTCAGGATTGCGTTTATTCTGGAAATTATTAATTGAAATAATATCCTGATTTCAGTAGCGATCATCAATAAGTAAAAAGTGAAGTGATTTTGTGTTTTAAATCGAACGCATGCATCACGAAAAGCTGACGAAGGACCACATAGAGTTAGAGAAAACAATCGTCAAATATGAAGACAGCCAGAAAGACCACAGACGGCCAGAGAGAGATGACGCTATAAAACTGAATAGCTTAATTTTTTCTGGGATTGATATTTGCAAGTGTATCTTGCCATGCGACTTGCGCGTGCTGTTGGATTTCAACTTTCGGCGCTGAGTCCAAAATTCTAATTTGATCAGATTGCTCAATGTTCTATTCCGCATTTCAATTTTCCACCGTCATCTTGTCTCTATACAGCTCATTCTCATTAACAAACAGCAATACTTCCATACACACCTAGTACTCGGCTCAGCATGTTTCAGATCATTATGCATGATTTCAGTAGCAGTATTCGGTGCCTTGACCGCAGCGAGTATGAACAACGCAGCGGCACACGAACTAAGTTCCCGATCTGACTCCAGGAGTAACTGCCACGCTACTGGTGCACATTCTGCGAACATATCCTCGCCCATCGTTGTCGCTCCTTTGATGAGAGTGGCGAGGGGAGTGTGGTAGGCGTCGCGGACCTACAAGATATAAAATATGATGTAATATTTTGTCTATTGGTAAGTCCATATTTTTCAGCCCAAACCTTAAAAATATCTATCGAGTTATAATGTATGTTATAATTATGTTTTCTGTATTTATACTGGGTTTGATGCCTTTCAGAATAAATAAATAAACAATACTCCATGAAAACACAAATATCGATTTTTTTCACACTACATACTTTTTTTTCGACCTTCAGATGGATGGATTTGCTTTAAGATTGTACAAGGTGATGTAAATAGTTGTACAGTATTTGTACTGTACAACTATTTACATCACCTTGATAATGATGTTTGCATCTTGAAGGTTAGCAAAAATCAGCTGAAAGAGCTTTTCTGTTGCATAATTCGTGATTGCCTAACTTTCGAAGTGGCGCCCTCGCCGTGTAAGTTTAACTTATAGAAGAATCCTTTTCATTTTTAGATTCATAATTGGGGCACCGTAGAACATGCACGTGCAGTAATATCATAGTGACATAGCAGTTTCATAACAAACTTGGCCTGTAATAATAGGTTATTAAAAAAAAAACATTTCAGACCTGTCCCTTGAGGTACTTGAGTATAGGTGGCGGGTCTAACGGCGGGTAGGGCACAGCCGCTGGCTTCAAAGGAATTCCTTCAGCCGTTATATTGGTCTGTTCTCCGCCCGCGGCCCGGTACGCTAGGCCCGCACTCTCGATCACTGAACGCTCGATTCTGGGGGTGCATTGAATAAAATATCGACAAAAACTTGAATAAAAAGAAATGTTAAAAGCTCATTTAAAGAGAGAGAGAGAGAGAGAGTTTTGAAGCGAGAATATGCATAGGTGATATTTTTCCGACGATCATTCATATCAAACACGTCATATTTTTTAACCAAAAATCTATCTCTATGTAAATAAGCCTTTAATAACTTATTTTTGAGATTTAACAATAAACTAGATGAAAAGCGACATGATTATCATATGGTATTTCTTCATAGATGCAATTTGTTTCGTAAGAGAAATTTATTAAAATTGGCCCCATATTGAGTATACCTATCAGTAGAATGTTCGGAAGACTTGCGCGAGCGCCGGCCGCGGCGTGTCCCACCGTTTCCTTCATCGGAACTGGCCGTGCTTATTTCTGGTCCAAACTTTTCTCCATAAATCTAAAAAAAGGCACACTTTAATACAAGAAGGTAGTATTTCTATTCAAATAAAGACGAAATAGTATGTCTGATTACGTAACTAATAGGCTAAACGAAGCGCGTGAACATTCGTCAACGTACTGGTTATTTTTTTGACATAATATCTTCTCCCAAAAACGGGGCTAAATATATTACTGCCGGTCGATATAACAGAATGAAACGTACGGTATAATGAAATGAGACTTAAAACCAAGAGAAATAAGGTCACCTTTTGCACAGACTTCATGAGTCTGACACTGGATCTCATGTTTCGTCGGAAGCAGTAGGGGTGGCAGAAATTCTGATGGCAGCATACGTAGTTAAAAGAGTTCAGGAACTTTACCATCACCTGTTAAAAAATTAAAGCTTGGACTATTAAGCTATAATATTCTTACACCATGAAAGTCCAAAACAATTTGAAAATAATATTAATGTAAATACAAATATTTATTTTGCTGTAGTTGCGTAAAATATAATTCATATTTGAAGAGAACTGAAGGAGTACGATTATTGGCTCAGCAATCGATTTTTTCTAGGTTTAAGTGTTGAATATCTAATTTAATTCTGTTGGCTTACAAATTCATACCAATATAAATGATCATGTTCCATCTTGATTAATAGGAACCCGTTCTAAGAGATGTACAGTGTGAAACAGTACTGGTCGCAGAATGGGATACGGGTAAACGATACTAATACCTGCTTAAACTTATACACAGTTTATTACAGTCATTTACTAACACTATTGGGTTCTAAAATGGCGCTTAAGCAGAATTATAATGGATTAATAATATGAATTAAGTTCATCATCATCTGCCTAGCCTTTTTACCAACTATGTTGGGGTCGGCTTCCAATCTTAACGGATGCAGCTGAATACTAGTATTTTACTTGGAGCGACTGTCTATCTGACCTCCATTTCCTGATAATATCAATTAAGTTACTATTCGTAAAATGGTCAGAAAGCGACAAAACACAAAAGTAACTGTGTATGTGACCATTTTAAGATTTTTAGACCCCCAGTTCTGTTATATTCAGGAAAGTAGTGGCTACTCCGAAAAAGAAGAAGAATAAATGCATTGAAATAGTTACCTTGAGCCATGGGAATCCTTTATTAGTATCAGGTGGGTCAGTCGAGTTACTGTCAGGACTGTCTGGCGGGTGGTCGTGATCATCAGACAGTACGCCCGGACTTTCCTCTCCACCACTGTCTACTTCATTCGACATTATAACCGTACCGCCTGTTTATACAAAACTTTATTAATATATGTCATATACACATATGAAAAAATAAATTAAGTAGCCGTTGGAGTACAAGCTAAAGATTACAAAAAATATATATTTAAGGGAACTTTTGATTTTATCTTTTGTTTATGGGGACTTCTAACGCTTGCTTCTTTTCGAAACAGATACCGCGGCCCCGGAATGTAAACAAGGAACATGGGTGGGTTTTAGTCAGTAAAGTCTGACCTTAGCCCCGCGGCTCTGCCCAGAGCGGGATTTATTTGATGGTTTCACATTCGTAAAAATTTAACTTCTAAATTATTATTTATAATAATATCAACTAATTATTTTATGGTGTAACTCATCAATGGAACTGAACATGATTAGCACAATTTATCAGCGGTCAAGAGCTTTTAGAGTCGATATCCTACAAGAATGCGCTGTCGTCTGTCTGCAACTCATTATTTTTCTTCCTGTTTGGGGTTAGCGCAATACGTTTTCTTCTTCCAATCATCCCAACCAGACATGAAGGGATCATTTACTCCCATGTCTTCCATCCATCTTTTCTTTGGCTTGCCCTCTCCATCCATTACTATGTTTGCCTGGAACTACTAATTAATTATAAATATATGTGTGGATGTGATCTTACCTGCACCTGGATACACTTCTGAGGTGTCACTTCTATCAGACAACGAAGACACTTTTCTTCTGCTTTGTATTGAATCAGATCTTCTTGTTACAACTGGAACAGTAAACAGTTTTCTCAAATCCCAAACTAAAGCTACTGTAAATACGACATGTTTTCCTCAGACCTATATTAAAGATTTTTAATTACTTTAACTTTAATTTGTCACTAACTTAATATTGTTAATGTGTATATTATCGCATTAGGTAACCTTGAAATGATAATCGTAAGATGAAAATAAATAGATATTAAAACTATAAAAGAAGGGATACTTTTTGGTTTATGACATTTTAGAATATTTATGGAATTGTATGCACTTACACTCGTCCACAACATCTCTTGTGTCCTTCTGCCTGAGTTTGATAGAACGTCGCTTGAACGAACCGTACGCGGAATGCGTTTGTTGAGTATTTCGGCGATGCATACCTCCTTTACCCCTAGAGCCTAAACGTCCCTTTTTGTCATCCACAGCTGGGGGTATAGCATCTGCTAACTGTAAACAATCGGTTATTACCAAGATCTTTCACTTTACACCGATTTGATCAACTAACTAGCCACTAGCTAAGCTTTAGCTCAAAGCTCCGACTTTTCTAGGCATCAAAAAGCGCAATAAAATTATTTGTGTAATAAAATGTGCTTACAGTTACATTACTTCCACCAGACACGTTCTCAGGTTCGTGCAGAACAAACGATATTTTTCTCTCAGTCTCCGCTCCCGCTATCGATTGTAAGCTTTGCGCAGACGCCTGTGAATGTCCCATGCTCGACAGAGCCATACTCCATCGACGGTTAGCTTCCCTGTGATCCAAGTTATTCACATTTCAACGCGTCAATGGACTTTCAAGTCCATGAACGAGTTAGCTTGCATTTACCAGCTATTTTACTTTAGCTTCTATTACTCTTTACTATACAATCTCCTTTCAAATCTTACTGTTTGATCTCACATGCCAATGTAGCAAAAGCGTTTGTACTTTTTTCTAATTTCATCTAAACTATTTGATCACTTAATAAAACTATTGGATAAAATTTCGAAAGGTGTATTTCACAAAACAAATTTTAATATTCGTGTATAATTTTAGAATAATATTAATCAATTGCAATTTAGGTGTATCTTACAACATTCCATGCATTTAACTGTGCGTATGCACATTTTACCTTATACTTGAATTTCTTTTATTATAAATAAAGATCGTGGAGAAGAGATGGTCACAAGTGCAGCTGCATGTAACAAATGAAGTACTTGCACGGAATATTAAAGTTTGTTTTATGAAACTAGCGTTAGATGTAGCAACAATTGTGAATCTCGAGTGCCAAAATTTGCCAATAAGTGAACATTATTCGCTATAAGAGTCACATCGGTCCAAGTGCAATTTGCACATAATACTTCCATTTTAAAAGTGTACGTTATTCAAAGTTATGTACATTCTACATACGCATGCACGCTTAGTGCCGTATGCAAGGAAACATGCATTATTTCTTTTGAAAACATACTCGACTGGCATTAATGTGTGTTGACTGCTAAGAGCCCTGTTAAAATAAAAGTATTGTCAAATATAATTAAGTATGCACTCTTCTTAATACATGTCAAATGAACTGAACATAATGAACTCACTTAGTCTTACACAAAATACGTCGTTTTTCCATCCATCTTCGCATAATATAATGACAAAAAAATAAAACGTTTTACACCAAAGAATTAATAAGCTACTTACCAAAAATAATCTTCTAATAATAGATAGCAAGGGAATTTGGTACCTGTAAACTCTGTCCCAAGGTCCTCTTTCCTTAAGCGATGATCGGCAAGTCTTCGGTAGGTTCTGGTAGGTTTCGCGTAGGAACGCCGTTATTTCAAACAGCAGTACACAAGCGATAATTCTAAGGGCTCGGGGGCATTCCGCACCAACGGGTTTCCCAGGCAAACGAATACTAGCTGTAGGGTGGTAATACTTCATATTGTACAAACAAAAATGAATTGTAACTTATTGTCAATAAGGTGCAACAGTATGGATCAATAGAAAAATTCAATTGACATTAGTAGCCTTATAAAATTTATCACGTTGAAGGTGCTGCCATCTATACGAGTATTTATAATTACTCTTGTTTTAAATTTAGAATATTGAGAAAGTCTTACCTTCGTCTAGGAAATCCTCCTCTTCATCTTGTTGCAAAAGTTCCCGCTGTCCATCCGGGTCATTTACCAAGTTGACTACAGTTTCGACGTGCTTCTTGTCCTCGATCAACATTTCTTCAAGTCTGTTTCCTATAGCCTGAGATAGAGCCAGAATGTAAGGAAGTAAAGATTTGATATTCTCAGTTTAAGAAGCGCATGGATAAATAATGAAAGCTGATTTGTTCTAAGATCCTAATAAAAAACTAAAAGTTTGTGAGGATGTATGTTTGTTGTTCTTTCACACAAAAACTACTAAATAGATTTTGATGAAACTTCAAAATAATATAGCTTACATATCAGAGTAACAAATAGGATACAATTCATACAGATATATAATATTGTACTAGATGGCGCCCAGAGTTTTGCCCACGTGATATAAGAAAAAAGTATCCTAAGTGTTATTCCCTATAATCTACCTCTGTGCCAAATATCATTAAGATCCGTTCAGCCGTTTTGACGTGAAAGAGTAACAAACACCCATACATCCATCCTCACAAACATTTGCATTTATAATATTAGTAGGATATTCTATCACCATGCGAGTGAAACCGCGGGGCGCAGCTAGTATAGTATATTTTTCCCAAGATATAGTTACTGTTAATTGTTTGAAACTAAATCTTAACTTACCTCAGCCCATTGATAAAACAGTTTGCCTGCCAAACGTTGCCTCTTCAGTTGAGGATTTATCGACACTAAAAATAATCATTGTTCTTTTAACCAATTACTTTGATTCAATTTAATATTAATGTGATCATTCTAAAGATATCAATTCTTACCAGCAGCTTTGGACGTATTCGATTTCAACCAATAAGGCCATTGGCCTTTATTGCAGTTGTGTACTAAGTGTGCACATTCCAAAAGTATAGCCGCTCTGCCTACGACAACTGTATGTGGCTGAAAAGAGTATAAAAAAAATATTCATATTTATTTGCATACCATAATGTGGAAGAGTGTTAAATAAGTCTTAAAGCTGAGGTACAATTATGGATCCTGTAAGGGCATAGCAACATAGTAATTCATATAAAAATTAATTCATCAATAACAAATTATAACTATCAATTCATTTTAAATTATTAATAAATAAATATATTTCCCACCTCGGAAAAAAAGACAAAAAAAATAATGAATCAGTTTCAAAAGATATCGCTGAACCAATTTACAAAAAAAAAAAACAGTGCGAGTTACACTCGCGCACGAAGGGTTTCGTACCAAGGGTGCCGCGGGTTCCATCCCCGCACGGAACAAAATTAAGTATTTGTGTAACCAGCAGGTAGTTGTCCCAGATTTGGCTGTTTGTGTATGTGAGTTTAAATAACATCATGTGTGAAAATTTTAACTGTCATCGTGTTCATGAGATACAGCCTGGTGACAGACTGACATTCGGACGGACAGCGGAGTCTTGGTAATAGGGTTTCGTTTTATCCTTTGGGCACGGAACCCTAAAAAGAACATTAGATCGAGAATGGAGGAGTCCTTAATGCGAATTAATGCTTTTTTATTGGAACTCTGTGGCAAATTTAAAATACTCACCAAATCTAAGAGTGCGGCCATGAATAGCGCGTCAGGCGTACCACCAGGCTGCGTGGCGTCTAACAAGAAATTAAAACGCGCGAGTCCCGCGTACAGCGGCGCGGCGGCAACTAGGCGACGGCGCTTTAGTATCACTACCTCAGACTCGCCGCCGCCCGACCCGCCCTCTGCGGAGCCACGCCGTGACATATCTGGAAAATTAAGTTAAACTCTAAAGAACACATCGGGTTGGTTACTTCATCGGGAATCGCTCTTTTTCTGGCAAATGACGGTTCTGAGCGACAAAAAAGGGTTGGAGCATGGAATAAAGTTTAGTGCTGCAAGATAAGGTCTCGTGTTCTGTATCTCACTATATAATTGCTACGAAGAAGTTAATGAAAAAGCTAGGAAAGAAAATATGCGAAGAGTTTCTTGGAGGGTATAAACTGATTTATTGAAATTGTAACTAAAGGTGTATTCCCTGAAGTAAATGTTTCCTTTTTTATTTATCAACGTTTATATTGTTCATTGATATAATTACAGACCAAGAGATAGGTATTAATTAACATATAACTCATCAGTTAAACAGCGGCTGCCAAACTAGGCACAGCTTGGTGATCCATTCACTACGCAGTTAATTTAAGTAAATATAATTTGACTTACAACCGCCACTGGTATCTTCTATACTGCCATCCCTCTTTTTGCCCATCTTCCTTAGTCCGAATCTATTTAGCCTGTCTTCAACTCTCTTACGAGCTCTGAAACATACATTCCATGATGGAAAATCTGTCTATGGAAAATTATGAACATGCTTTTATTAGCTTAAAACATCTTGGAAGTTAATTTTGCCCCAATTCCCGGTTTCAGTTGCTGAAGCTATTTCATGTTTATATTTTGGTTGTACAATGCAGTTGCAATGTTAGGTATGTGAAATCATTCTTAATCCAATATGGCAAACCACCAAAGATGGCCGACTGGTACCCATATGCATTTTTATGATACGGTTATCAAATGAAAAATTTAGCTGAAAAATATACGGGAAATTAAAGGTTGTCACTCTTAAGCGGGTTTTTAAGGTTCAAAGGAAAAAAATTGAACCCTTAAAGGATCACTTTGATGTCCGTCTGTCTGTCAATACGCTTTTTTAATCTCGGGAACGCGTGGAGGTATCAAGTTGAAATTGAAGCCATATATCTAAGTCTGTGGTTCCCAGAAGCTATGAAAAAACAACCCTTTAAGTCTACGTCAAAAGATATGGCCCTTTATGTCGTATGTTTGCACGGAAACCTCGGTGCGCGAGTTGGACCCGTATTTAGCTAATTTTTTAAAATATGTTTCCTATTCTTTTACCTATAGATAGAATATCTTACCTATTCAAAGTATATCCAACCCTCCTCTTAACATGTACAGGTCGTGACGTATGCGGTGGCGGCAAGTGGGGCGGTCGAGCCAACGATATCATACTCCCGGAGATCGGCAGGGACTCTCCCGAACCACCGCCGTTTCGGATCAACGACTGAGAGTGATGCGGCTTCTGACGGAACCAGTTCACTACAAAAAAAATTACGACGATTTTTGAAGTTCATGATATCTACAGTGGATTTTTAAGCCGTAAAGGACACCGGACACGATGTTGAAATTGCAATGTTTGGTTCAGCGATAAAAGTTGAAAATTCAATCGTAAGGTAATGTCTTTTAGAGCTTAAATTTCCACGGCCGATTTATTTTGTTTGAATATAAAAGGCATGCATGCTATTTCACTAACGGAATGAACTAAGTTGAAATGTTGTCAAGTTTTTAACTATAAGCAGAAAAGTGGTTAAGGGCAGTTACGAGCTCGTTATTTAGTTTTTTTTAACGTTTTTTTTAGTCAGGAATCGAACCTAAGCTTTTTTTAAACCAAATATTGTACCTGCATTTCAATGCCCTCAAATACATTTTTTTTTGCGATTTCCCGTTAATTTAATGCACAAGTATGTACCTAATTATTACGATATAAGTCCCAATGTCCCAATACGCGCACCTAACTATGACGCACCGTGTAAATGTATTCTCTTAAACATGATTATCGAAACTAATCGCGGTGACAAACGAACCAAATCTGGTATTATACATACACTTTCTTATTCGCAGATCTGCACAACAATGTTTTATTTTACCAATGCCTGCGATGTGGAACTTTGAGGGAATGGACTTGGAATGCGAGATCTTGTGGTGGGGCGTGATGTCGGCGGACGATGCGGACGGGATGGTGCGCTCGGACTGGCGCGGCGTCAGCTGGTAGCGGCGCGTGCGCACCGACAGCGGGGACTGGCTGGCAGACTCCTCGCCGCCTTCTGTCTCTAGGAGGCTCTGCGGGGTATAGATAACATTATATCACGGTCAGGATAACAGACAATGATTTTTTCAAAAATGTTATCGTAGGTTTGCTTCGTTTTCACGTAGTTTCTCCTTTTCATGTATTCCGGCATAACATGCATATGTATAAAAACTACACGAAATAAAAGAAGATGTCCAAACCAAATTACCGCCTTAGGCTAGAATAAAGGGACCAATGTGTTATTAAACGGATTCGTTTACTTACATGAGCGCCAGTAGACGACGTGCTTCGTTTCTTGAAGGTAAACTTCTTATGAGATCTATCGTCTGGTGCACAACCAGAGTCGGCACCCGTGTCGGAACCACGCTCTTCTTCGCTTTGACGAGGAATGTGCCTAAACAATATGGCAATAAGAGTGAAAATGCAATGTCACATACTTAATGTGTGCAAAAGGCAGGGAATGGAGTCAATTTGAATGGCTGTATCAATATTAATCTTAAGGCACAAGCTTTTATAGCTGAAGTTGATAAAGCTAGCTTTAATCATTGGCCTGCTGCACATTGGCAAAAATAAAAAACTCAGCTTGAGACACATTCTAGAAAGGAATAAGGACGTAAAGTAAGGTTAATGTAAGGACCTGATAACTCTAGTAGTCTGCATGTTAGATTCTCGCTGCTGGCTGTCAGGTCTTTCTGCAGTATCCAGAAGTGCGCTAAATGCTACCACCCTGAATTCGCCTCCGTGGGCTTCGCGGACGTAGCTCAATAAGAGACGCACTTCCATGTACAGCGTCTAAAGGTAGAGATAACCCTGGATTAGTTTCGCACTATTTGACATTAGAAATTCTAAATACCTTTAAGGTAAGGTAGCCGCTGTTGCATTTTCGACATTGTGGGTTTAGTGCCGAGATTTCAAAATCCAATGACATGCTTAATTTTTTTTTACATTCGTTTATATATCTCCACTATGAATTAACTACATTTAAGAGTTTGGTTAGACCTTTAGAATTTAAAGTACATTGACCAACCGAGCCAAAAAAGTTTGTTTCAAAGCTTAATAAAAAAAAGCCAAAAGACAAGTTGCTCAAGATCAAAAACTTACAGAATTATCAAGCATCTTTAACTCCTTGTGCATCAATGCGAATCGCGTAACTAGTACTCTGAAAGTGGTTTCGATGATAAACGTTTCTATAGCCCGGCTTGCGTTGGAGCCCTGCCCGGCACCGAAGTTAGTGGCGTAGCCAGATTGTAGGTTGCTTATATCTGGAGATTTTGTGAAGCTCCGTTTTTGTTGGTCTGGAATTAATAGACACGCATATTATCTTTTAAACAAATCTTAATTACACTAGCTTTTATATCTAGCAATGTTGCATAAGCATTCCTTAATCGGTAATTTTGCTTAACTGGGACAATACAGGAAAATCGTTTGGTTTAGAGAAAAGAATGGCGTAGGATGTCTGTAATATGTATTCGTGAAATATGATTCAAAATATAATCTTAATATTTTATGCGCTTTCAATTGAGTAGATTTACCCACCCAGTCGTCTTTATATTCTTAGCCGCAAGGTTGACTTACTCATAGGAGAAACCATGGTAGCAGGTTCGGCACAGAACCCGACAGCCGCATGCAGATTATCCAGCACTTCTCTAATAGGTGAATACTTTGTCATCTCCTTCAAACGTGTGGTGAACTTTGGTATGGAAGCTGATCGCAGTTGACGTAAGGAGTTCCGTCCTTGGACTCGCAGGCATTCAGCTTGAGGACCTCGAAGTGCTGTGGCGCAGCCGTGTGAACAGCCTAGTTGGCGGAGGAGCCTAGTGAACAAATAAAAAAACATTTTCAAAGTTGCCTGACTTATTGGGCTTAACAGCATTCTTTTTTGTACGCTGTAGTGCTCGAACGATCGCGGAAGTTCGTGGGTTTCCGTACGCGTTCGCAAGGTAGAATTTCTGGGAAAACGCATGCAAAGTGAGCATTGAGCGCACACACCGGGAGCATTGGCCTGTAATGTTACAATTGAAGAAAATCGATCATTACAGTGCATATCCTGTAATGATACAGTTTGTGCCGACTGTGTACAAAATCGAAACTAGGATTGTTACTATTTGTAACGTAATGCTCAAAAATCTCAAAATGTAACCCGATGAGAGCTTGATGAGTCTATCAAAATGAGTATTTATTCATTCCGATTTTGTTTAGACAAAACTGAAAATTGCTGGACTATGTGTCAGGAGGTGGCATAAGACTAAAAAAGCTATTAAAGCTACCCTTAATAGGATTTCGGAACCCTTTCAAAACGGTTCTCAAATTAGAACTAAATTTCATTAATGAATTGTAGTCAAGAATTTCTTCGAGCTTTTATCCTTTACAAGACACCGACTTACCGGAGTATAACATGCATGATCATGTAATAAGGACAATCCAAATTGTCTTCTTCTCTTGTTTTCTCCTTTGTGCTGTCGCTGCCGTCTATGTTGGTTGACTCTTGGCTTTGCGCGCAAGGGATGCCTGAATCTCTTTCCTAAAAAAAAGGTCAATAGTACAGTCAAGATTATGATTATTTCATCGGAACGATAGATTTGAATACGATAGCTACATTCTAAAAAACTACTGTAGTTTCAATAACACGCTTTCCTGTTTTCTTCTTTGCAAACCCTTTTATTTGAAATTCATATCATGGGGATGCTTAATTATGGGAATATCAAATGAATGCGTATGCAAAATAGTACGGTATCTTTTGGAGTCTACTATAATGGATTAAGATTAACGCCATGTTAATTAACCATGCATTATCATTAAAATTAAACATGTATTCAAAATTTCAGCTCAATCGGAAACCGAAACCGATTTTTTACATAGTAGATATGACACGTTTAGCGCAGTGGCTTAGCGACCGACTGCTGCGCTGCGTGTCGCGGATACGATCCCCGCACGTAACAAATATTTGTTTGTGTATGTGAGTTTAAATCTTTGTAAACGCACCCACGATACAGGAGAAATTCCTGGTGTGTGAAAAAGGTTTTTTTTTAAGGAAGAAAGTGAAGGAGTAGCTAATAAAAGTGTGATCATGAAATGGGTTGCGGCCCGATTTTACGCAAATCTTTATTGTACGTACACTTACTTTACTGTCCTTATCCTTATCTTTATTGAACTCAGCCATAGGATCAACATTTCCAGGCTGAGCCTCTTCATTCTTGCTGTTCTGCCAATTTTTGTGGACACCCATCTCCATGAGTGTGTCTACTAGGTTCAACATCACTTCCATAACGCGAAGGGTTATGTAGAAACTGTCCATCGTTGATACGGAGTATACTGCCTGTAATTTTGATATGATTTCGTTTATCAAGAGTGTCAAAGACTACCAGAAACAATTTTTATTTTGCAAAATGGTTGATGATTAGATTATCATGAATATTGAAATGGTATCAATACGTGGGTATTTTATACATATAAATATATGCTCGATAGAAGAGACTTCGTAAAGAAACAAGAAAACTTACCGGAAAAGTTATTGTACGAAGCTATATTACAAAAATAGTTTTTACATTAGTATATAAAAACAATTAAACCTTAAAATAACAAGACTTACTTTGAGAACCACTTGGAAATCAATATCACCGTCTTTCGTGATATAATGTAAAGATCCAGGAGCTTCTTGTATTTCTTCGACGACGTAGGTAATATTGGAGTCAGTCTGTGACCGAGTCAGGCTAGGTTTACGTTCTGGCGTGGGTATGTGTTGCGATCCCTGCATGCTGACCGAGTCGATTTGAGATTCCAGTGAACCCTGCAAACAATATGAAATTGAGCAGTGATTTTATACATATCTTAATCTAGCTTATCTTAGACCGTTTGTAGATGCTTGCCGGGGTTGCGGTTCGAAAGAGATACTTTGGCCCCGGAACATAAAGGGCAAAAAAAGGAACATAGGCGGGATTTAGATACTCCGCTTAGTGTGGGGGAAGTTATTTGATGATATTCCATCCGCAGAAAAAAATACCGTTTATAAATATAGAAATAAAATAAATATACAAAAATTTATCGACACAATGACAGGTATGAAGGAAAATATCGAAAGAAATTTGGTCAAAAAGTTCATGAAATGTGTCGTCCACCTGTCCAAATCTCTTTGAGCCCGTTCTGAACCCGCGCGATAGACTAAAGAACTTCTCTAAAAAAAGAACCGGCCAAAAGAGAGTCAGACTCCCGTACAAACTAGCGACATAAGCAGCAATATCTTTTGACTGCGTAAACTTAGGGTTGATTATTTCACAGTACAAATGGACCACAGACTTGAGTATATGGTTGTGATTTCAACTCGGATACCTTCGCGCGTTCCCGTGATGTTTCTTGACAAACAGCCGGACAACAGTGATCCAATAAGGAACCCAAATAATATCAGGATCCACCACTCACCTGTCTCGTTTTCGACAAATAATCCGGAGACGGTGTAGGCGTGTGTTCTGTGACAGTAATAATGGGGTTCTTCTTCTTCTGTGCGTTTGTAGGCATCGTGTTAGAAGGCCCTTGCGCCCTCTCCGTCCGCACCTCATCGATGTACCTGCAATAACTGCCTTTAAAATAACAGGTTTCTTTCCGAAACTTTTGTCATACTTACCATTTTGTTGAAAGACCAAACAGTTCATTTGGCCGTGTTTAAATATTTTTTTTAGAAGATTTAATTGATTTTTAGTAATCTAAACGATTTATGCTTCGCTTTATAAATGTACCACATCATAACTGTGTTTTACCGTGTAATTTGTTCATGCTAAAATATGTTGTGTCCATTCATGCTTTTAGTTCGTATTACATTAGTGACTATCAAGAAAAACTTCTAACAACTTGCAATTGAAAAGTATCCTCAACGTGAAGCTTTAAAATTCAAAATTGTATGCTTTTAGTGTTAAATTTTTACCCTCTGTAAATACGTGATGTTTGCATGGATTTTACGCATTATCGCATCCAATGAAGCCTCAAACTAAATGAAGTAATTTATTTCATCTAACTACGTAATCTTACTATTGTTCTAATGCATTAATTCGTAATTATGGATTGTGTATCGGAATCTAATGAGCATTGTGCGTGCATACAACTACTTTGATGTTTTGTTTTATTGTGACTTGTGACAGTGTGTCTGAGTGTACTTGTTACTAGATCAAAGTAATTGTTTGATGTGCTGAAATAAGCCTACAGTAAGTAGCAACAAGGCCTAATTTCGGTAGTACATGTAAAATCTGAAGCAAAACCTCTACGCCTAGTAAATGTTGTAATACTAGTACGTGTATTACCAATCTGTCTAGCGACTAAATTACGAAGCCTCTAATGTCTTTGTTAATTTGCTCACTTACCCATTGGAGGCTAGCTCATCAATCAGACAGCTAGCGACCGAATCGTTCATCCATTACAATAGTACGGGTACAAGCGTCAACAAGATGGGAGAAAGAATAAATATAATTTTTGAATAGAGAATTTTCACCCATAATTTTGTGTTGATAAATAAACATGCTGTGCTTTGATAATGGAAAAATATGATAATTATGTGATTCTGATCGGAACGAATTTGGTGTTCGATTTGTAAATTTTCGATAAAATTTATTATATTTGTTATATTACTTATTTGTTTTATTATGTATTTACTTCCGCTTGATCTGATCTGATCATCTTTGAAATAGATTTGAAAGAGGGAGAATTGCGTAACAAAGACCGAATGATATCAAATCCATTTAATAATGCGTGTATGTACTGAGTTACTGACATACTCGCATTACGGACTGGCGTACGATAGTCATTTAAACGCAATGGATAAACTGACAAAACAAAAGCGATTAGCATTGGTAGTATGTTACACAATTGAGCTGCCAAACTAATTACTATGAATTCAAAAACTTATTCACAAAAGATACAATGTATTGGTACTTATCAGTCATATTTCTCCCCTCCTTAAAAATCTATATAATTAAAATGAATAATATTCTACATCTATTAATAAACCTAAAACTCATCTATTATAATTTGTAAGAAATCGAATCAAAATATAAGTACTGCATATTTTCAAGTAAGTACAAAAAAAATGTCTACGCCTTTTCAATGTACTATAATTAAACATGTTATTAAAAATTACGGTAGCTATAAAAGTTAAAATGGAAAATGCCATGAGAAAGAAAAAATATGGAAAAATTAATGTTACTTGGATTAGGATATTTACCTAAGACTGGGCATACTTTTCCCTTTGATCAGGTTACAGTGGAATAAATCGCCAGTAAGTCTAGGTGCCAAGGGTGGGAAGTTACTGGCCAACGCAGAGTTGGGACGATCATCAGTATTGTCCAAACTCCTGTGGTACTCCTGCAAATAAACCAAAACTAAGAATTTATCTTTAAAGAAGGTCAAAAAGCAGCGAAAAAATATAGCTACAGATAGCATCCTAACTGCAGAGTGGAAGGAGAACTTGTGGTCATCGTGTCCAATCTTTTCTAGCGCCTTTTCTGACTTCGACAGCAACTTTGTTTCCACAAACGCTTTTAAGTCGGCCATTTTCATTTTGCGCTTTATCTTTTCACTGGATCTTCTCATCATGAGGTTTTCTTCTGGTACTTCTTTTGTTGGTGACGCAAACGGCATTTCTGTTATTGGAGACATGTCTTTTACTTCTGGAACTTCGATAAAGTTCTTCAGTGAGTCCCGGTCTTTTATATCTGGGCTTTGGTAGACGGATACCTCTATCTTCGGTATGGGTAATGAATTGCTTCTCTTTCTCGGTTGTGTCTGTTTTGACATATCGTCGCATATGTCTCGTAGCCTGTAATAATAATAATTAAAAAGTATTTTATTCCCACATACAAAAATATTAATAAACATTGAACAACACAGCGGGCAAGAAAGAGATCCAATAAGGGTTCCGGTTTTTCTTTTTGAGGTACGGAATCCTAAAAACGTGTTCTTTTGTCATTTTTTGTTCTCTTCAGGTGAACAGATATCAGTAAGTTTATAATGAATGTTGTTTTAATGATGTGATAGTATTTAATAGTGTGAAGTAACGGGTACCTGTTATATAAATAATGCAAGGCCCAATATACGCCCTCTTCTTGCCATTGTGATGTAAATAAGCACCTCAAAGTAGCAACATCCAGGAAAGTAGCAGCTGACACCTGAAAGACGTGTTCGTTACTAAATCGTTTTGCGAAGTAATCGGAAAGGAATTACAGATACGAACAGTAGGTCAGTGGTAAAACTTTGTTTTACCTTGAGCTGGCCTAAAATAGTACGGAGTTTTAATGGAATTAAAGGTCAGCTTGTTCTGGTTTTGTCGCCGTCCCTTAATCATATGAAATATTACTTAATTCTCATGACACAGAGAGAACTACTTACATTGCCTTGCTTCGCAGTGGGTGGTTTTTCTGTAGACGTAGGAGTACCTTTAGTGGGCCCGCCTCCACCGCCGCCGCTGTCTGAGAGAGATTCTTTATCTGAGGAACTGCAAATATACAATTTTAATAGTTGGATCAAAGAAAATCCCAAGTCTGAGAACCAACATTCCGAAGACATTTGTGAAACTGCAGTATCCCGCACTAGGTCTGCATAGTAAGTGGCCCACTTTCTGTCTCAGATAGGACGCGGATGCCCCAGCAGTGGGACTGTTAAGGAAGCTGCGTATCCTACGTCAAACATCATCAATGGGCGAGACCGTCAAAAGCTAACTGTAGATGGCGCGACTATAGCGCCATCTTGTTCTCAATCTGAGGTAGAGCTGTATTGAAATATAAAATGTCAATAACAGATTTTTAACCAATGACGATGTTTGAACCAGCTATGCTAGCGCCATTAGTTACAGTATTCGTTAAATAACTAGTTTATATGTGTATATTTATATGTGTTCATAACTATTGCATTTGTTTGAGTAAATTGTAGTGCTGAAATGTTACCTCATTTTCGTAATTTGTGGCAAAGGTTTGATGCCTGGTAGTCCTGGCTTCGAGCCATCGGTCTTACGGGGTTGAAATATACTAGGGTCGGCTGCATACACCGTGTAAGCTTCTTTCACGGCTCCACCGAAATTTTGTTCCGAAGGCAGGCGGTAGATGAACTGAAATTAATGGAAAAAGAATTGAGATGTCGCATTTCATTTTTAAGATTCGAATAAGGCATTGAATAAAAAGGAAACAGCCATCAAATATAATTATAAACATTTTAAGTAGCCTAACATTATGTCTAATAGTTAGGCATAATGTATTTGTATTTTTGGTTACCTTATTTGTTTATTTGGTAAACCAACAAAAAAGCAATTAATGTAAAATCTTACCACATGTTCTTCCTCAGTACTAGAACTCTCTTCAGGAATGGTTTCGGGGAATATGGTGTCTTTGGGAGATGACAACCATGGCTCCTCCTCAGTACTGGCCTGTTTTGACGTCACTTCCGATTGTGACATCGACACGTTCTGGCTGGGTGGACTTCCGTTCACATTGCCACCTACACCTTCCTCCTTAGACAATTTACCTGTAAGATCAAAATTCATTAGCTTTAAACTATGTCTATATTCAAATGCAATAAAATTTAAAAATATTATTTAATAATAATATCAAAATCAAGCTTCATATTATAATAGGTATAAAAAAGGTTCACACACATACGCCCAAGGTTGCTAAATACATAAAGAAATCAGGTTAGGTACAGTGGTAAATAAACAAACTCCAGCGGGGTCAGTCCAGGGGATGCAATTGCAAGAAAATGATGTTAAGGAAAAGTACCATAAATTATAGTCATTAGTAATAAAATTACTAAAGAGTAAAAGTATGATAGGTTTCTCTACATACGTCCCATAAACACGTCGCCTGGTTGGTGTCTCTTGGAATACTTGCCACCGAGAGGCTTGGGCTTAGGTTTGACGAGAGTGGTGAAGCATGGTGCTTCAGGGTGCCTGAACTCCCACATCGCTTGCCACATCTTAAGGCCATTCTCTAACCGATAGTTATTTGTGAAGTCCGACTCTTTCAGGTGGTGAGACAGTGGTGCAAACAGGAACACAAACAGCTGAAAAGAATTGAGATTTTAGTTAATTTTACAATTATACCAATACTTTTAGTAAGGTGTGAAAATCAGTCTGATATTAATTCCCAAAATGCATGACTATTGAATTAATTTAAGAAATCTAATGCTAGTAAGTTATAAAAGTTTCTTTGTATCTATGATTGAAAACTAAACCTTTATTTTCAATCATAGATAGATAGATACTTATTATATTTATTGCCGCTTACTCAACTACTAAGTTTTAACCATAAGATAGCTGCTAGCTAGCTAATTCTCACATGGTTGGTCTTTTTGAACGACCATTCGTTCAAAAAAAGGTCACAAATAAATTCCAGCTCAATAGAATTTGAACTTTGTCACGTATGTCATACATGCTTGTTTTCCAAATATCATCATCATTTGCCTAGCCTTTTCTCAACTATGTTCGGGTTGGCTTCCAGTTATTTACAGTATTTTACATGGAGCAACTGCCTATCTGACCTATGCATAGCCCAGTCAGTACTAGGTAATACAATACCCCTTGGTGAGACTGGTTGACTGACCTTGAGACACTGACTATCTGTAATAATGACTGTCAAAGATCTAAAATGACATAACTTACAGTGAAGCACAGGGGAACTATTTGACTATAAACTAGGTTACAGACTAATTTCGGAGCATTGTAAAGAAAAAAAAACATTAGTAGTTACCGTCAAAGCAGGAATAGAGAACAAGTAATGGAATGGGTTTGAATAGAAGATGCTATTCTCATAGTCGCTTTCAATACATTCATCGGATGCATCAAGGAGGATCCAATGTAGTGTGTACAGCAGCTTTGTTTCCACGTTGCCCAGGGATTGCATGTTGTCTTTCACCCTGGAATGCAGTTTGATTATATGATATTGTGGTTATGGACGATTACAGACTGTAGAGTTTTATTATGCTAATTGTTATTTGTGACTTTTTTTCATGACTTATTTGCAAATATTCAGGATAAACGCCGGCTAGATCCTTTAGTAGTGTATCATTTCATAAAGTTTTATAAGGATTGGATTCAGTGCTTTACATGTGAAAAATTATCAGACGGATAGATAGTTTGTTTAGATATTTACTCTAAGGGCTGTTTTTTCAATAGTCAGATAAATTTTATTCCTGAGATAAAGTTATCTGACTATTAAAAAATCAGCCTTTAGTGTAAAAACAATAGTTTGGAAATATAGACAGCATTAAACACAAAAAATATATTTTAAAGTTTTGTATAAAATAAATTAAAATTATACTTGACTTACTAAAGTAAGTTTGAAACTAATCACACTCTCAATAAGATATCTTTGAAAAAAGTTACCTGTTGTGTAACAGAGCCGCTAATGCATGCATTACATGCGGCAGTGATGCTTGTATGAGCCTCCATCGTGGAATGGATTCTATAGCATCCGCTAGGCTGATGGACAGGCCAAACCGAAGATTTTGTACCAGCACTTTTTCAAATGACTGTAAATAATATGAATATAATATTTATTATAATTGGGAAAATATCTTTTAAATTTCTTGTGAGACAGCCCATTTTTTATTGAAATTCTGCCGAAAACTAAATGGCTTTATAGTATAAATTCATATAGAAGGAAAATTCAAATGTTTTGTTTCAACCGCGCGAAATTATGAAAACATTTTATCAAGGACATAATCTTACCTTGCAAGCTTCTTTCACTTCCTTAAATGTGTATGATTGTAAAAAAAGATTGTTTCATTTTATAAATACTGTGGAAAGTTTTCAGGTTTTCAAGTAAATAAACAAAAACAAGATAAAAAGTATACATGTCACAATCCTCTCACTGTCAGTCTTTTTTTTGAAGTTTATTTGTAAAATGTTGCCATAAACTTAAACTTCAATATAATCCAATCAGATTTTATTAATAATTGAATAACACAAGTTTGTTAAAGATAGAAGTGTCCATTTCATCAACTTAATTTGTAGGGAAAAGAAAATAAAACACATTGCTCTTTCATTTATCGATAAAGATGAAGCAGCGAAATGGAAGAAAATAACATTTTAAAGTAACAATAGGTAACTAGTGAAACTTACAAATTAAAGTTGAGTTAACATAATGTAAAACATTAATTTACATAAAGGAGACTAGGATATTAAAATCAATACTTACAGACAATAGTCGAAAACAAAAATAGTAGAAACCAAAATAATCATTAAGCATAAAAGCACAATTAGGTGATTACTTACATGGTGTCCAGGAGCACGTTGACAGAACTGCGTGTTTTCAACAAATAAGTGACACTTTACAATCAACATCAAAACTACACACAAAATTCAAGACATTGCAAAAAGATTTCCCGTACCGGGAATCGAACCCGAGCCTCCTGGGTGAAAGCCAGGTATCCTAGCCACTAGACCATACGGGAGATACTTTCATTGGCAATATATTCAGTACACAATGTGCAGAATAGGTACAGTTTGTGACCTCATAGCTAAATATAATACATAGGTTCTTACTTACAATAGTAACAATTAAACTTAGCACATGTTCAAGTTGAGCGAAGTTAGAATTTTAACTGTTCTTAGTTGCTCTAAAACTAATTCGTATACGATAAGCAGGCACGTGAAAATCGATCCATATGTAAAATTGCTTGGGTGATGTGATGACCCCATTGATGGGCAAACATCTGCTTAATTAATTTTCTAAAACACATAACGTCTTTTTAAAAAAGACTCAATAATTATAAGGACACACAAAAATCAGCCAGTGTTTTGAGCGTATATACAAATTTTGCTAACATTTAGTTGTAGGCGTTCTCAATATATTACAGTTTTATGATTTTCACAAAGATTACTTACCATGCAGGCGGCATCGTGGACTTTTCCTAGGCGCGGTCTCACAAACGGGGTAGTTTGTCTCCAGAGGAATATCTGGACTGGAATAGGGACAACTTCCTCGGAATTTGGGTCTTCTTCGGACATGATGTTTGTTTTCATAACAAGAAGATATCCTGGTAAAATGAATTTATTGATTTGATTTGAGACAAAATTCACCGGCTTTTTTCAGTCGGGAGTTTTAAACGGTTACAATGACTGAGAAGATTAGGTACCTATATGGTAATTTTATTCTTTTCTGAGGAAACTTATTCAGATTTTTACGAAACCACATTGATAAAAATAGAATAATTGTAGATGACTTAAGTTCCACTTATACGTAAAAAGTTAAAACAATAGTTATCTACCTATCAGTGTAAGAAAAATGAATGGGTTCAAACAATTCTTGGAATAAAATAATTTAGATAACTATCTTACCTATGTAGAACTAATGAACTTAAAAGGTGTTACATAATTAAAGTAAGTGAAACCATTTCAATAATACAACTTGCAAACAAACATACCTCACTTGCAGTAATTAACACATAGTTCTAAACTCATGGGAAGCACCACTGTTTACATCCCATCATGGTATCACAATGGGGATCATAGGGAGGAAACGAGGACCTCTTCCATGGAACGCGGGACTGGGAATGAGGTTCCGCGCAATTGTGACGAGACGGACGCGTAGGGTTGGCCCAGCTAAGTTTCTTTAATTTATGCAATCGCCCTTTTCACTAGAAACATGTTCAATTACTTAGCTATGCTGTTTTTTTGTTATTGTTGGATACTATGAGATAGGTAGGTGGTACCTAAATGTGAAAGTAACACACAACCTCACCTAAAAGAAAATTATAAATTTGTTGAAATACTTAGATCTTATTTTGACTTCTGACCAATTTTTGTTTTGCTGTGCCCGACGATTGTTATAACAAAATATTACTTACCACCCAGGCATATACATTGTGGAATGCAATAGACTGAGACTGAGTAATAAATATATGATAAACTATTCCATTTTTTGGTAGTGTTGTATAAACTACCTTTTCAATCTACTTTCGAACTAAGTTCTCGCTAGTGTATGCAGCAACCCTGGAAAATTTTCAGCATTGATCTGTGCGCGCGGGTCGAGAGGCGGAGAGGCAGCCTCCGGTTGCCATAGAAACGCCAACATGGCTGCTTCCCGAGCAGCTGAAAATATAGGCCAGACTTTTATTCAAAGATTGTTATTGCATTTTTATGGTCTGGGCTTGAAAAATGTAGGGGTTAACAATACATTGACTTTCTAAATTTCATACTGTTTTGTCGACACTATCGTGTATTATCTTATTTTTTGTCAACTTTTTTCGTCAACTTAGTACGTTTTACCTTAAAGGTTTTGCAGACTGATATTTTAAGTTCAAAAAGTGTTGCTTTTATGATAGAACGAATTTGACATTTAAGAAGATCGAAAAGTAAACTTAATAACTGCCTAAGCACCTTAGTATCCTCCATTTAGAAAACCAAACCGTATAACCTAAATCACGTGCAAAACAACGTGCTTTCAGGAACATTCTTTATCAACCCTCGTCCATGTAATTTTGTTGATACGGTGCCCAAATAAAATGGTAAACATAAAGACATTGAATTAACAAGATTGGCATAGATATCAATGTTCACTTTGCGGCAGGCAATTTACTTTATAAATAGAGACGGTCAGGGAGCGCCGGCACTAACAGTACCCATTTTGTAGATTGTTTCCGTTAGTTGTGTCCACATACATTGTCATTGTTTTATGCAGCCATCAGATTTTATGGCCAATTAGCCAACAACGTTCGTTTGGTTTCTATATGTTAAAGTGAGATGTGGTAAGAGTAGTTTTATCTTACCACGTAAGTAAATACTTAATTAGCAGATTTTATGTCAGTCGTGGTCGAGAAATTAATTTTAAAATTGCGAATCATTTAGCATCTTTAACCTTTTCCTTTCCCATGTCGGGTCGACTGCCAGTTCGCTGGATTAATAGATGCATGCTTAAATTACATATGATTGCCTGTCAAGCCTTACAAACCAGGGCCACTGTCTTGGGCCTCGACGGGGCTGCGGGTTGTTCGCGAGGGATACCGCAGCCCCATAACACCAAGGGCAAGAGAAGGAACATGACTGGGTTTAATTGAGTACAAGTCTGACACTCTCTTCCCTTCCGCCCGCGGGATAAGTCATGTGATGTTTTCGCATTCGAAAAAAAGCCTTTACAATCCAGCGAAATTTTAAAACATAATGCGGATAACGTGAAAGGAGTATGTAAGGATCATGGTATCTAGTATTTTTGCGTTTTGTAGTCCAATGACTATCAGCCACCGTAGATGCGAGTACGGTGAGGAATGGGTAGCTCACCGTCCGTCCGTCAAGTGATGGCGACGGCGCGTTCGTGTTCCACACGCGTCTCTAAGACATTTCAGCAAAGCAGACCGGCCTGTCAGGGCCACCGCCCGCCGCGTAACCGCAAAGAAATAGGTACCGCAGCCCCGTAACATAAAGGGCAAAAGAAGGAAGATGAGGAGATTGAAACTGCATTATACTCTTTGAATTTTACGCACATGGAAGAAAAACCAAGGTATGGTATATCAAAAACCATATTTGCCTATTTCACCAAAAACACGTCACCAAATGGTTCACAAAAACGACATATCAAAATAATAAAGTGCTAGCGTGAAGAGTATTCACAATTTTGTCACTTGTGAATTTTCAACCCTATTGAAGAGTTAAAAATGTCCTGTTGTGTACTCAGAGCCGAAAATAGTTAACAAGGACTCTATTAGTCAGTCATTGTGCCATATTAAAGGTAACACATACGATAATCAGTCAATATTCAACTCTTGGAGCGACTGTTATCTTTAATATTGCTAAATTAATGTTGATATAACGCAATTAGTTGCAGTTATTCATCTGACAGCTGTTTAATTTGTGGAGAGAGACAGCACTCTTATTCAGCAGGCTTGCACACCTTAGAATTCTATTATGGACAGTGACTTAGCGTATTTAGTACCTACTTCTGTGTTAATTGGGTGAAAAAAGCTTGACTCATGTATTTTAGCAGTGGAATCGCTGATCCCTTAAATTTTGTCCGTGGTAGGTACCTATTTGGGGATCGTTGGTATCCGAAGCACGAAATTAATATTTGAAGGAGCTCGGTGGCCTATATACGGTTTCTCACGGAGCACTTGACCGCGCAATGACACTTCTGTAGCGGATCCATTGATCTGCGCAAAGCCATTAAATCACATTCCTCCAAGTCTTTACTTCCATACTGATTCATTTACTTTTGTATTTTCTATGCTTAGGAGATGTGCGTGTATCTTTTTTTTTGCGGATGGGAAATCATCAAATAACTGTCAGACTTTATTGACTGAAACCCACCCATGTTCCTTCTTCTGCCCTTTATGTTCCAGTGCTGCGGTATTTCTTTCGAACAACCCGGAATCCCGAATGTATGTACCCTTGGGACATCGCCTGTTCTAGTATTAAAACGCTGCCTAATTTAACTTCTTATGCCAGGAACCACTGATTTCTTTTACTAAAAATTGGTAAGCTAGCATAGTTATAGTTTTACAATAAAAACAAGACTTATTTATTACGTAGGCAATGAGCGATTCACTTGTCAGTAATGAAAGATTATTATCATGTGTGTCGTGGCTTGTTACTCACGTAATTAAACTAAAACTAGCGTCATCTTTAATCACTCATTTTACGCAAGTGCCTATTGTAAATTGGTACTTGAACCTTCCCTTGTTCTTTAAAATGAAAATTGCTGTTAGCTTAACGAGTCAACTCAGCATATTCACTGCTGGACGTAGTCCATTTCCATGCTCCGCAATACCTGAACCCTGCGCATTCTTACGCCTTCTTGTTCTTCTTAAATTAGTCTTCAGAAATTATTTAGCTAGCTACACAATCAATAAGTGGCACATAAATTAATTCCTTATGTCACATTTCGTCCCCTATTTAAACTTGGTCTACTATAAACACAAAACTGCAATCTGAATATAAAGAGCTTATTCAGCGAGATGAAAATAACTTTATGGACAATCCACATGTTACGTGCATATTACAAACACTCTGTTTATTTCCGCCCACATGGGGTGAGAAAGTTAAAACAATAACGAAAACTGTCTTACGTCACTGTGATGAATCACGTTTTATATTAAAAAAAAACTATTTTTCTGTGCGAAAAATACGGGGGAGGCAAGTAAAATGTTGTGTTACGGTGGAGAATATGAGCCAAATTAAAGTAATCGCAGTGTTTCACTTTAAACTCCTAGGTATTGTTACAACGTTGAAGTAGATTTTTAGTCATATTGTTTTTTTCTATTAACTAAAAGGTTTTTAACTAAAAACATGATGTCACGCATTTTCTTAAAGCCATATCGTCTAGAAATTCACATAAAAGTGCGCACCTAGTGGCACACCTCTTTTCATTTCTTTATTTATGTACCAACTCGTTAGTAGGTGATTAATATCAGTGTTTGTCTTCATTCTAAATAATCTAGAAATTAAACCAGTTTTTGGATGAATAACATCGTATTCCCGGTTCATAACAAATTATTCTATGATACAATCACGAAACTAGGACACAAATAGAACGAGGTTGAAGTTTAAGAATATATGCAACATACATAGCTATTGGCTGGGCGTTACCGAAATAGCGACGTTGTGTTTTGAATGGAAAATGCTTTTTACGTATCCGAGAAGCTTTATTAGAGGACACAGAAATAGTTTAAGAAAAATATTGTAACTAGTAGAATAAATAATCGTAGAGGAATTAATGGAAGTATGTCATAAGTTGATGTTAAATGATGATAATTTGTTTTTAGCAAGCTTACGAAATTATGACCTCATATTTTATGTAATTTTTCATCATCGGATTGATAAATATTATTTCAGTTAAAAGAGTAGTGATAATGTACTCTCGTTTGATATAGAACGAATGGAGGAAAACTTCTCAAGCACCAACACGCATGGTGGCTTTTAATTTCAGGCACGATGCGACACACGTTTATGTACAGCTTGTTTTAAAGCTACTTAAAGTACTCTCAATTGCCCAGGTATCATATTTCGATCGAATCCCATTTATAGTAGTTTCAATGTAGACTTTTGTGGTGGTTCATGACTAGTTCAGCAAAGAGTTCCACGGTTTTTTTTCAAGGCTTAGCTATCCATGAAAAGAGATGATATCTTATTTCTGTCGTGGGCCAAATTGTTTTTAAGAATGATAGCAACTAACGTAAACATCCCATAATTATCCCGGACAGCCTGGAGTCAAACAAACTCTTATTTATCTTACTGACACGAGTCTATGCAATGTTTTCCTTCATACCATTTACTAAAACAAAGAACACGCAAAAACTATTAAAATATAGAGTAAAAACTTTTTGCTAACAGCAAATGATAAGTAGTACCAACACTGGCTAGTTGGAAAATTAAAGGAAATAAACAGGAAAAAAAGGCTTCAATGTCAATATATTCCGTCAAGATGATTGACAAGGAAGGTGTGTTTTTACCCGACTACTTTGATGTAGATTTATTATTTATGTTTTTAGATTTATACTTTTAGGTATGTAACGTAAAAATGGTTACACAAATATTAGTAAAATCAAAATTTTTGTGTGCAGTCGACGGTGAGCAAGCCTGTGACGGGCGCATTGCGGCCTTGTTGGCAGTCCATCTTGTCAGCCAAGTTTTAGATGAAGCTTCTGTCATAGCAAATGCTGCTTCCGAAACGGGTGATATATATAAATCATTCACTATTAATATTGGTTGTAATTATACATGATAGATTCTTTCTCTCTTTGAACACTGTGTCTTAAATGTCTGTGCAGAAAATGGTTCATTATTTGTTTGTTAATTTTTTTTTAAATCATTTAAACTCTTTGTTGTGTTCTATTTATCAATAATAATTACTGACATAGTCTCCAGCGTTTGATTGTCTACAATAGTACCTACGTGATATTGGCAAAATTGTGATGTCTCCTTCCACAACCACAAACGCCATTAATTAAAAAAATATTATTATTACATGATAGATGATGACTGTTATTCAGTAGTATCTGTTTAGACTAGATGCCGACCCCAACTTAGTTGGGAGAAGGCTAAGCTATGATGAGATTGATAAGCAACATAGGCATCTAAACAAACAATAACTATTACAGATATAACCTCTCATTTTCGGACTACAAAGACCTATAATAGATCTTTGTAGTCCGAAAATGAGAGGTTACATACAATATGTGTCTTCTGATTTTTAGCTAAAAAGCAGTTATTTGGAAATACCTATGGTATACTACAAAGATTTAATAATAACGTCCTTTTGCCTTAAATGCGGCCTAAAAGCTTCAATGATTATTCATTGAAGCTTTTCACGCAACTTATATCAAATCTGATATAAGTTGTTATAATAGAAACGCGATTAGATGCGTGTATAAAACAACGAGTTATAATTAACTTCAATTATGGTATATAATAGGTCATCCGTGGCATTATCACTCAATCTTGAAAAATCTTGAAAATGATAAATTGTGTGATGCTGATGATGAAGACACATCGTTTGAGGCCTCAAAGGGCGACAGTGACATCGTTAATGAAAATAAGAATGAGCATGTTGCCAATGTAGTTGCTTCATCGACGCCGGAAAAAGTTACAGGTAATTCTTACTCAGGTAACATTTCAGACGCCTGCCAAATATTTAAAGTGACTGAAACTATGTCTCTGGTTAAAATATTGGTTTTGTTGGAGCAATGAACTGTGCTTTGATCATAGTTGACTGATTAACAGCTTGTGGAAATCACTGATGTAATATATTTCAATACGACAAGGGCTTCGTAGAAAAATACTGCAAGCGTTTTTATGGTGAGGTATGATATTCCGTAATGTGTAGCTTATATTTCAGATGATGCACCAAAAAATAAGCTTGAAGCTAGTTTCATTGGTCAAGGAGACGAAGAACTTTATTTGGTGAGTTTTGATTACAATGCACAAAATTAAAAGGAAGAATTATTCTGTTATAAAAAAACAAATTCATTTATTAAAACTAGGCTGATGATTAGTAAGTACATCTTGAACGGCATTACGTAAGACAGTCCCCCAAAACGAGAATTACAGAACATTAACACCGCGGGCATGAGTCAGTTACTTATATTTTGTTTTGTAACTTGAACCAAAATTTTAGCGCCAGCACGAGACGTCGATGTTGATCAATCATCTTTTTGACATGAGTGATGTTGAAAGAGTTGTCATATGCGATGAAACTGAAATCGTACAAACTAATCCAGAGCCCGCCGAGTTAATCACAGAAGCAATGAAAAAGATTATGGAGTCTTTTGTAAATGCTCCATTGGGGTCCGGTGAGATGACCATTGAAGAAATACAAGAACCAGTTCAAGCAGAACAATCGCAATCGGTAGCTGGTGCCTTGTCGTCGGAAAAGGCATCGAATTCTGAACACTCTGAATTCTCATTTTTGACGGACGCTTATGCTGAAGATATTGGCCCAGATATAGCGCTTTACATACATGATGATGGGGCTGGTGATACCGATAGAAACTGCGGATCGTCTCATTTAGTTCCAGCTGTTAAAATTCGAGAGGTACAATTTTTTTAAAAAGGTTTTTTTTCTTACTAAATTGTTTCTAATATGTATAGCACTTATAAGTCTAGTTGTGTGACCGTCCGACTGCCAAGTCAAAAGTTTAGAGTTAGAACCCCAGATACGTATCTACCTCTGATATTTGGTATTCTTGTGTGTATTGTTTATTTATCACTTGCTTCGGTCAAAGAAATGTTCGTGTGGAATCCAGCATATCTGAAAGATATTTTGACGGTTTCTTTCGTCAAGTCAGAGGCCCATTGCTAGCATAAAAACTTTGACACCAGGTTACGCACCTAACCACGAGATAAAGAAGAAGAGTCCACTGTAAATTTTAATTGAACTGAATAGTTACATATTAATTTTGATTTTAGCTCAAAATTATTAAAAAATATAATAGTCCTCACATACAACAAAGCTTTTAAATTCCATTAGCTCCCCGACGAAATCCCTGAAAAATTGGTCGAGAGCATGGACGTCGCGAAATATGAAAGTGCTTACCTTACTTTGAACCGTGAGTTTATACAGTATTTGACAATGTAATAATATGTAGGAATGTGTTATTATGTGTGTTATTTTTTTGTTTTTATTTGTTTTAAAAAACGTTGCCCAAAACTAGGAATTTCTCCTGTATCGTGGGTGCGTTTACAAACATTTAAACTCACATATACAAACAGCCAGACCCGAAACAACTACCTGTAGGTCATACAAATATTTGTTCCGTGCGGGGATAGAACCCACAACACGTATTATTGACATTTAATAGAATAATGATAATCTCAATCTAGGTGATTATGATCAAAACTCTGAAGATGAAGTCGAACAAATTTTAGAAGATCCAAAAGGCATGACGCTGCAAGAAGTTGAACTGATGACAGCCAATACATCTGATGACAACTTATCAATTGACGATGAACTTAAACCTTGCGTAAGTTTTGTTAGGGGCCATAAAAATATACGCACAGCAGTAGTGATTTAAGTTAAATTAAATTACTAGAAAGCTTAAAGTCTTTTATCAGCTGTGAATTAGGCAGAGGTGTGCCCTACAGTATATTCACAATTTGCCATATATATTGAAGTCTTTTGTATTTAGTAAGGAGACCAGGATATTGCCAGCAACCGGGCACATACCAAGACTACACTACCAAATAATTAAAATAATATGTTGCTAATTTTATAGAAGGAACCAAACAAGCAAGTTGAGTCAAAAGCAAAGGAGCTAACAACTGCATCGGGAGTGTCTGTAGACCCGAGTGGCTCAAAAAAAAGCTCTCTGGTGAGCAGGTGTCGCTCGCAAGGCGCCAGGCTTTTGGCTTGTATCCGAGGATGGTGGCGACGTAGGACACCTGGGAAGCGTAAGGTGCGAAATAAATTTTGTCTTAAATGATGAGCGGCTTGTCTCAAAGAGATGTAAGCAAAGCAGAGGTGCCTGCCAGGGCCACCGCCTGCCGGGGTTGTGAGTTGTTCGAAAGAGATACTGCGGCCCCGGAACGTAAAGGGCAATAGAAGAAACATGGGTGGGTTTAAGTCAGTACAAATCTAACACTCGCCCCCGCTCCACTCAGAGCGGGGGAAGTTATTTGAAGATTGCACCATCTGCAAAAAAAATACACCGAATTGAAGTGATATTTGCACATCACCATTTTGAGATGATCACGATATTTTGTCACTGTCGGTTATCTAATAAGTCACAATTTAAGTAGCCGGATTCCTCCGCGACTATCGCACTATCGCGAGGACTAGGTTTGAATTATCTTTGATGCGTGCAAGGCCAAATTCAATCAAACCAATAATCCCTTTAATTTGAGCTTTGCGTCTTCTGCCATCTTCGGCTGTTTTATATCATTACTCGTTTTCAATTATTATAAATTTCTAGCGGATCTGGCAAACGTTATGCAGACTTTGTACATCCAATCAGATTTGGTCACATACCGACAGCAGGGCAACCTGCCGGGTCCAATTGTGTTATCAAAATATCCAGAAACCTATTGAAATATACACACAACATTTCTTCCAAATCGGTCCAGCCGTTTAGGAGGAGTTAGGTGACTAACCCCCGAATACTGAAACGTCACTCAAAATTTAAGTCCCACTTAAGTTTAACAGAGACTCAGAAGTGACGTTTGACCATACAAAATCTAAAGTTTAAGAGCTGCTCAAATGTTAAGCAGCCCTCACATTTTGAGTGACGTTTCAGTATTCGGGGGTAACACTCGTACAGAAGAATTATTTGTATTAAGATACACAACTTACACGCTTGACCTAGCAAACTTTTCGCTACTATATTACTCATCAGATAGCTCTTGTTACAATGTATGTCACCAGCCGAGCCTAGTAACAGTACAAAAAGACATGTGAGGATTTGTCATCGAAGTCCTATTTATCTCTTCATAGCACAGAGCGTTATTTTTTTATATTCCACCTTTTTACTACTTATCTTCATCATTATAGAAATTGACAATAAAAAAAGTTAAACTACCCAGGTATAAGTCTTTAAAGTGACATAGTACAATATAAGTAATATTGTAATTAACACTTGAAACGGAATATTTACCATGTTTATTATTTATATCGAGTTTCCGATATTTCGGCGATGTTGCAAACGCCATGATCACGGATGAACTGAACTGAACATGATGTTCTACCCAGGTAATACATGAACAGGGACAATTATACCCATAAAAGAGTTATAAGCGACTAGTATAGCTAATGAGCTCCAAATGCTCAATTGGCTATTAGTCTGTATCTTGAGGCATTGGTTTACTAATCTGTACTTTTTCAACAGGAGAACCGAATTCCGTTTGCTTCCCGTGGACTATGTCCCTTGTCTCCGGATGCAAGACGCCGAGCTGCCAGTCTTTTAGATCACCGTATGCTGCGCTCTCCCTTATCCACTCATGCGCCTGTATGGAAGTTCAACACGGTTAACGAAGCGCTCGTCAATTCCTCTCACTGGAAGGAATACACATTCGACGTAAAAGCTGACGAATGCGGCGAGTACTGATTGTCCAAATTAAAAAAAAAAAAAAACGACCTGGTTATGGCTGTTAATTTCTATTTGGTATATTTGATCTCAATAAAGGTTTAAGTGACCGAATAATAATGTTTGATTTGCATATGAAGTTCGTTATTTTTTAAAGCTAGAACAATTGTTTTGGGTATTAATATCATATTACTATTTGTATTTAAAATAACACTTAAAAATTAATCTCCTGATTTCAAGCATATTTTAAACACCTTCATTCCGCAGAGCGTACCTATACCGCAAAGATCTGATCGAAATAGTTTAGCATAAATGTAGATTTAACATTACAATTGGCGTTACCACGTCCACGCACAGGACAGGTGAAAACTCCTTTCGTCTCTTTTACACTTGAAGAAGAAGTGTGTGTCCGAAGACGCTATGGAAACGGACCGACTCCGCCGAAAATAGAACGGTTGCGGATTCCTGGGCTAAATCTCAAATATCCAGACGGGTGCGCCATCTAAGCCAGTTAAAACAGTCCCGCGAAAAGTTACCGAGCCCCACTTCTTGTCTGAACGTCTGCCAGTGAAGACCGGGAGGGAACCAACTAACACCACACAAAATGGTGAGTCACTGACGGCAGTGAAAATGTGGCAAGGTGTTAAGTGAGAAAATGGACTGTTAGCTTGGCAAGTGATAAATAAAAAAGTAATACGTAAACGCGTTTTTCCTCGTGCAAGTTATTCCGCAGACCGGATGCTCGCGAGCGACTCGGATGTGTCCACTTCACCATCCATCATATAAATCAGTGTTGTGCTTATAAACCAGTGAAAGAAGATGGTATCGTATAATCCGAATGCTTCTACACAAACCGAGCTGCAAAGCTGTGAATACACACCAACTAATACCACTACACTATGCATGGCAACTGTTACATACAAGGAAATAACGCAATATTTTTGGTAATTTTCAGAGCGACCTCAGCAAGAACGACGTTGAAAGTAAGTACTTTTTTACGTGTAATTTTGTTTACCTAACGATTAAGAACATTAACCTAAGGAGATACAAGCTGTATCAGATATGCCTGTATGTTGTGGTGATCAACTATAGGGACAACTAACACTGATAACGGGATTAATGTAAGTTGTCTTTATACCTAATGTTCTTCAATTTCAACGATTGCGACAGCATGTTCAACATTTACGTAAAGAAACGTAACATTGTGTTGCATGAAACGGGAGTCAGGATCATAACATCTAAGTTTAGCATCGTTTCTCATAAAAGGTGCGCGTTAAGAGATGCCGGGCGGCAGCGCCAGTGGCACGGCCATGCTGCGCGCGCGCTGCGTTCCAAAATTAAACTCGTGCGTCACGTGATCCCGAATCGCCGCCCGCCCAAACAGAGAAACTCCGCTCAGATTTCACTGCAAGCGTGCTACGTATGTTTTAGCGTGGGAATCAAAGTCTACGTACATAGACTATGTATAATTTATGCAACGGATATCTGTCGCTGCATTTGAATTTGCAACGATAAATCAGCTGTCATTATCAAGGTCGGTAAATGATCTTGAATCAGCTGATCCTTATGCACTTTACGCATGCGTCGAGTTATGAAGAGCAATCTCTTCGAGATATTGCTGGAATAATTTAATTAAAAGATGATGATTTATTATTTTAATAATTGACATCCAATTAAAATTGCTTCGGAAATATTTTTTATTATTATTTATAATAAAATCGGAAATATTTGGGAAAGAATACAAAAAATTTGGTGACGGAACTGTTGGTTTATTATAGGGTACTGTTTCAATCGGGTTATTATTAGAACGTGACTCAAGACTCAGGAGTTCACACCGAATATACTGAAACGTATCGTGGAAAAGTATTATTCTGGGCGAAGAATGTCCGCCCACGCCCCGTTCCGCGCTTTACCTGTCTTATACAAATTTTATTTTCCAGAAGTTTTATGATTTTATGATGAACATATGATAACATGGAACTTGAAATGAAAGATTGTTACAACAATTTATAAATATAAAGCAGAATTATTACCAACTTATAAAGATTTGCGGAGTTAGACGGAAGGGAAACCAAATGAAATTATCATTAATTTTGGAAAAAGATGCTAAACCTACGATGATCCATGATTTGACCAAGTTACAATTAAGGTGCTTTTAATAAGAATAATGTGTGATTTTTTAAAAAAGCATTAAGTTTAGTAGCATCTATTTTATTATTTTATGCGTATTGAAGCATGTTTAGAAAAAAGCGGTTGTTTAGAAAAAAACCTGTGCTTAGTACTGAATTACAGATGCTATAGTTCGCTAAATATATAGTTTTATGCCAGACTCAGCATTATCGTATTTGTTAAACAGGGGCTTCCTTTGCCTTCTCCATCTACGACTTCGATGGCGCCGGCAAAATCGACGCCTTCAACCTTGGAGATGTCCTGAGGGCACTCAACTCCAACCCTACCATGGCCACCATCGAGAAACTCGGTGGTACCAAGAAGAAGGGCGAGAAAACACTCACCGTAAGTTTAAAAAATAAAAATAATTAAGTACTTAAACTTAAACGTACTTCCAAAGTAAAGATAATTATTCTTAAAGATTTGAAAACAAGAAGAGAACCAAAGAGATGAGTTGGAGAAGTAAATATAGTTAAAATATTGGACTAGTATAATCTATAGCAATATGGTATGATTGAAATGACAAGTGATCAAAAACGTATGAAACATCATATTTTCTTCGTTGACGATCATGCACGTCAAAATCTTAAAGTGTAAGAAATTAAGGCTAATGGAACTGTTGTGTTGTTTCAGGTTGAAGAGTTCCTTCCCATCTACAGCCAAGCAAAGAAAGACAAAGACCAGGGACAGTATGAAGACTTCTTGGAATGTCTGAAACTGTACGACAAGAACGAGAACGGTCTTATGCTTGGCGCCGAGCTTACACACACTCTCCTCGCATTAGGTAAGATACTACAAATATGACGCCAATTATCTGATATTGTTTTCCCAAACTATGTGTCACAATCTTGTGCACTACAAACCATGAAATCTAGCTATTTTGTAATAATGCCATTCAATATAAAGCTACCTATATGAATCACAAAAGTACTTTGTTGTTTATTTCTATTAGCCAAGCTATTTTTATTTTTTCTAAGGCTTACACATGTCAATAAGATAAATTGGCATCGACTTCATTTCCAGTTGGACGTGAACTGAAATCACTTGGCTAGAAGCCATCATGATCGTCGTTTCGAAATAATGATTTTTGTGACTCGGCTGGTTTAGATTTTGTTTCTACGCAACTATAATATGTATGCGAGACTTTCCTAGAAGAGTTTTTTGGTAGAGAATGCGAGACAATAAATGTTTGATTCCGAATACTGATACTGAATTTTGGAATTGTTAGGTGAGAAACTGGAAGATAACGAAGTCGCTGAAGTCACAAAGGACTGCATGGATACTGAGGATGACGACGGCATGATCCCCTACGCACGTAAGTATCTTTTCTTCATTTGACCTGTAAAATACGAAATGATATGTTTACATATTAGAACAATATGGTCATGGTTTTTATTGTGATAGAAACCCAGTATATAAATGACATTATTTGTGTTACACGTGAAAAGTTTGAATCCTCACATTGTATCTTAATTACATACCTTATTGTTGTACACGTATGTCCATAAAATGCACAGATTCACACCCAAATTCCTGAGTTAAGCATATTTTTACCTTTGTATTGCATGAGTAAATGAAACACATTGGCCTTTTCCAAAAGTATGAACCTCCGTATTTCATGTTAAAACTTTATTTGTAAAAGCAAGTTAGAATTCAGTAGATCCTTTTGTCATTTCCTAACCCAAGTGTACGAAGCATGAGGGTATATTTCCTGGTGTTGTGTGTGCCCCCGTGTCTTACCGATTTTCCGTTTACAGCATTCCTGAAGAAGGTGATGGCGTAAAGGCAGCACATCTCGTCATATCTTTAGTTATAAGATCGTAAGTGGACCGCCGTACACACTGTAGCTATCAATGTGCTCCGTTTCTTCTAACTGTTGATCTAAGGCTTTATAATTTTACAGCTCTTCTATATTACTATTGTTATCTACTAAGTACTATCTGTTTTACAGCTTGACACTATTTAATATACGTGTAACTTTTTCTTAAGGGATAACCAATATTTATACTACTCAATCAATCTTGTCATCATTTTCAACTTATCATCAGTTTATAACCCATCTATCTGCAAATAACAAGTGCCGATGATCCCTTATGATTTTCTAATGCCATCTCTTTATATTTTCAGCGTTCCTCCGAAAAATGTGCGATGGGTGGCAGGGATCTAAGCCTAAGGCGGCGGCGGCTGAGGGAGAAGAAGCACCCGCGGAGGGCTAAGCGGCTGAGCCTGCGCCGGCGCCCGCCCGGCGGACGTCGAATGCGCGCGCGCTCGCCTGCGCCGCCGTCGCCCGCCGCGCGCCGCCCTCGCCCCAACCTCGGTGACATCGACAACCCGTATACGCCATCTTAGATACGGACTACCCCCTTTTTATACGAATATAACATCTATGCACAATCGTTTTGTACAACTTTCTACCTATGACTGTACATACTAAAGTAAGATTAAATTAAATACTGTAAACACACGTTGTACGTGTTTTAAATTTATTATTATTTATTAAGTACGTTTATAATGACAAAAAATACAAAAAACCGTTAATAATTTTATAATAAACAATTAAAAGTTCAGTATGGTGTTATCTTCAATTGGTTCATTGTATCGTTTGATGTTAGATGAAATAAAATCGTATTAAATAAAACAGACAGGTGAATATTAACTTCAAAGATGATGATATTTGAAATAACATTTTACTTTATTTTTATTGGAACTTATGATATGATAGCAAATCAGCCATTTAAGGTACCCTTTCTTTATGTGTGATAGAAAAAACTACGCATGCATGTAATATTAGTTGGAAGGTTAACAAACTACATGCATCTTCCCACCAGCTAATTCCCTAAAGATAATTCCATGGATACCTATCCATCGCTCTCGGGTATTTGTACCTACATCTCTACACATATTAAGTTTTATGGTTATTAGGAAGACAAATTCACGAAATCGCAGTGCTAAATGATGAAAGCAGCATTTGTAAATTTTCCCTTTGAATTTGCAGATAAAAAATGCACGAACAAAATCAGAATTTGTTAACACATTAGTGAGACAAATAAAATAAGACAAGAAAGCAAGTGATGGCTAACAACTTGAATATCATAAAATTGTAACTAGAACTTTTAAAAGTTTAAAAAAATAGGATGCTCAACATTTTCCTTGGAATGGTTTGTCTAAAATATTTTAAAGTAGGTTAAGTTTAGTTATGAAGACATGACATGCATATTCCAGAGACGTTGTCCTCTAGAACTTGTTAAATATGACCACTTTAAGTGTGCATTTATAAGTGGCGCTGCTTGTCAAGAAAAATGCATCGATATCTCCAACTTTGGCGTTTATTTTAGTTTCGTGTCTTCCACACATAAGCCTTTTTTGTGGATGGGAAATCATCAAATAACCTCACCCGCTCTGGGCGGAGCGGGGGGGAGTGTCCGACTTTTACTGACTAAAGCCCATCCCTGTTCCTTCTTTTGCCCTTTGTGTTCCGAGGCCACGGTATATTTTTCGAACAACCCGCTAACCCGGCTGAACACTATTCTCTGAATAGTACTCTACACTTAAGATGTATTTTTCAAGCTGCAAATACAATTTGCCAAAAGGTATAGATCCACCCGACATACAATGTGAGCTATGAGCAGTGTTGCTGACGAGAATTCGAACCACTTACTGGAATGTGCTAAGTAAGCATACAGCTGCACTAACGAGAACCTTATAAACACCGCTATTAACTTAGCCCCTTGCCAGACCAATCTAGTTCAAAAAGTACCGGTGATTCGAAAAGAAAAAGTAATTATCGGTTATTGTTGCTTTCACAGCAATATATTTCAGTAAGTTCTTTTTCCTATATCATTTCCTATTTTTATTTACGTATTTATAACACTGGTAATTAGTAAATTTAATAATGACGCCAGTAAGTCAGTTTTACATTTATAATTCTCGAGGTAAAAGTTTGCCTCATGACGACTCGACGAATGAGGCGTTGGTTGAGAGGTCGCACAAAGCATGTGGACATGAAGTGGATTCAGTTCAGGGTTGGGCACTCACTATTATTGTTTTTTTCTCCAGAAATTTGAAATAGCAGTCACGGAATTTAGATTTGTACCCGGTTGATGGCAATAGGATCACCCTCTCTCTATTAACTTCCCCCGCTCTGGACGAAGTAGGGGAGGGGGCGAGTGTCAGACTTTTACTGATTGAAATTCACCTATGTTGTCCCTTTATGTTCCGGGGCAGCGGTATCTCTTTCGAACAACCCGCAACCGTATGTGGTAAGATAAATAATTGGTTAACACAAATTCTCAAAATACAAATTAAACTGCAAGAAAAAATATCAAGCACCTACTGAGAAAAGTAGTGCAAGGGTATTTAAATCCGTTTGCGTACATCTTCCAAACAGCATCACTTCATGAAAACAGGAGTTCGAACATTAAATATTAGTGTAACTAGGAAACAAACTTTGTTATTGCAACCGAGGCGGTGTTATGGAGTCGATCGCTCCAGCGACAAATGCCCACTTGTAAGTATCAAAAAACGTTTTTCAATACACTTATGAAGAAGTAGAAAATTAGATCAAAACCTATTTTTGTCATTAATTATTATTAAACTACTATTAAAACTTGAAACGGGATATTTACCATGTTTGTTTGTAACCAAGTCTGTTTAAAGACATAAATTATCAAACTATATTTAAAGTATCCTTATTTTTCTCGCTTTTTCTGGGTAGACTGAAGGAGAAGCAAAGGCATAAAGGCGCGAAACAGCCTAACATAAAAATAGAAAATTAATCATACATTTTTTTTGTAATAAATTAAAATTTTATGATATAAGCCGATAATGATATTAATAAATGTTAATTTATGATTTTCTATTTATAAATGCAACTTAATTAATCTTTAAAAATGTAAGCCATGTCCATGTACCGCCGACTATTACAACAAAATTAAAGGTTATATCTATGCTCTGTGGTTAGAATTTTACCACGGACAAAATATTTATCTGAGAAAGTAATTGACTTGTAGACATTATAAAAAAAACCACGGGAGAGATATAAACTAACAGTACCTAGTGCGTTATGAGTCAGTATTCGAGGGCGTATAATGAAAAAATATTTAAGTATTAGCAGGTTCAACCGCGATTCAATACACTATTCATTATGAAAAAATATATATAACCTACTCGAAAAACTCATGACTTGTTTTTCCCCACAGCTGGACTATACGTAAACTCAACTAACTTCTACCAAGTCGAATAATAACTGCTCTCTTAGAACTTCCATTTCAACATAATCTACTTATATTCTTTTTGAACAAAGAGATCTTCAACCAACTCAAGAAATATTTCACATGCGATGTTTACTGGAAATGGACAAATACTGATTACAATTTTCCTGAAACTAAAATGTATGAAAAATTACCAATTTTGACTGAAGTACTGAAAATGCTTATTAAAATAATAATCGATAAAGATTTATGCGCCTTTGTTCCTTACCGACGACGGGTACCCATTTAAAATCAGGGGCACCTATCGGCTTTGTTTGCCAAAATTCTCCCTCACACTCGCGCCAGAGAAAATGGCGCGGAAAATGTTTTCCCGGCATCAATACAAGCGTTCGGCTGTTTTCGGTGGGTGTTCGGAAACACTCGGCGTTTGTACAGTGCGAAGCTGTAATATGGTGTGGCCAGTCTCAAGCGACTGCCAGTCTAAATGGAAATTTAATATTTTTCACAGTCACCTATAAAGTATGAGATAATTGAGATGAGGTAAGACAGTGATTCACACCTTTACAATGAATTGTATCAACGACCTTACGATTTCAATCGAAGGTTAAGTTTATTGAAGAAGTAAATAACTGTGACTAAGATTTGTTACGATTGTTCAAAATGAGCAAGATCAATAGTGATTTAAAAATATACCATACTACATAGTTTCAGTCTGTGGTTTCACCTGCAAGGAGGTCAGAAATTATCCCATGGGAACGATTACCTATGGATATCAAAGAATCTTATATTGATGTTATAATCAGTGTAGACTATCATGTCGATATCGTATCGACATCGTAAGTTCTTGAAAAGGTGACAGAAATCATTTATTTATTTGTCTATGAATAATACTATTAGAAATATGCTACAAACAGAATACACGACGAAGACTTTGATCACGATAATTTTGTTCGGGGACTTTAGTTTTTTAGCATGGCATCCCTGCTCCGGGTCGCTCCTCAGTTCTACAAAGTAAGGCAGCGTTCAGTGTTTATCTCGTAGGCGAGCGAGTCCCGCGCCCCGTACTTTGGCAGTGTTTACGTAGTGTGTGTGCCGATTGCTCAGTGATAACGTGACGAGAGTGCCGGTGTACACAACATCTTATCAGGTAAGAAACAAACAAATCTAAAAACAAAAAAAAACATAAAGCAAAAATAAACAGATGGTCTATTGCCAAAAAGTTTCTAAGTTGACGAAAATTTTAAGTCGTTGTTCTATTTATTATGTAAATATATTTGTTTGAGAGAGACATTCATGTGCTATGATTACCGTCTATTATTTTGTGCCGGTAGATCTGTTTACACCTATCCCCTCGTCACTCAGACAGCCATTTATCACTGTATATAATGTACAATGTAGATGTATAGCTACATATGTAGCAATTTACGGCTATTATCGTACACTCAATTAACAGTGATATGGAAACCAGTTGCTGATTGTCTTTACTTTATTACAGTGTAAATGTTCAGTAGATACCTGAATTTAGTCTTTAAATTAAAAGTTTTATGGAACAATATAAATAAATTCAATGACTGGCGGTATAATATTGACATGAATAATAAATAATGCACTTTGCACAGCAGTTGGTTATCAGGATGTCAAAATATTCGAAAACATAACTGCTTATATAGGCACAAGTGCCTAAACGCATTTCCTAGTACACATATTGGGTAACACAAATTAAGGGAATGATAACGGATGCACCCATTATGCAGATCGCTCTTTATTAACACACCCTAGATAACAATTCAGAACAAAACTATCTTTTACATACACATAAGCCCATTTATAATATTACAGGTGTCGGTGGCTCTGAAGTCACAATGGCGGATGTCAAAGAGAACGTAGAGGCTGGCAGCAAACTTGCGGACAAACATAACACAGGTAACCAAACACTAGAATAAAAGAAAAGTTTTTTTTTTCTGTACAAACAACATCCCACTTCTAAAGGATGCGCAATCCAAACTGCCGAGACAATGAAACACTCTCAGAAGAGAAGAGATCTTGAAATGAGTCTAAAAATTATCTTGTATAAAATTCCATCGCTCCAGTTTTGGTACTTAGTTGAAAAGAGCATTCATGAATTTCTGCTCCGGCTTTTTGACCCAGAATTGCCATTCCATTAAGGAATGGCCCCCCTATTGAATTGTTGGGTCCGGATTTTATTAAAAAGCGAGGGTCGAGATCGCTTGTCGCTTATCATCTCAAATTCCCGTACCTACATTAAAAGCTGAATTGTGTCGATATACTTTTTGTGAAACAATCGGTAGTAAAATACGTACGATAAAATAATTAGTAAGCCGCATTAGGAACATTTTATGAGTTTTAATAAAACCACTTCATATCATGTTAAAATTAAATTGTAAAACTTGGTCTAATCTTTTGAAATTGATTGGCATTATATGTGACCTTTAAACAAGAGTGATCATATTCTATACAACATCGAGAATACCGGTTGCAATAAATTTACAAACACCAATAAACAAAGTCGAACTAAAAGCATGTATTGGTATCATGTCACAAGACTAAGCTAATATAATTTGCAGCTAGAGAAGTAGCAGAAGATATTCAGATCTTTCGAAATGTAGGTATTTAACATGTAAACGATTTCGCAGCCTCGAACACACACAGTTGATAAATGGTCGGTTTCGTAATCCCTGCTAAGTTTTTATGGAAGACAAATTAACATTCACTAATCATTTGATGAGTAAATAAATACATTCAAAACATCTAAACGATTTGCATTCAAAATTCAATTTAGGACAAGTGTTTATTAATGTGTTTGGTAGTTTTTTCAATGTTAATTATAATTAATTTCAGATTAGGAATATTACAAAAAAGCCATGATGGCTTCCTCATACTAAATCAATAAGATCAATCGGCAAGTTACTCAAGTTGAATACATTGTATTGTATGAATGTTCTAACGACTTCTGAATCTTCGGGAGCAATACATATGGAAGATGTTTATAATTTACCGTCAGCTGTGACAAACAAAAGAAACTCCATTATCATTCATAATTAAAATCTAGGAGTGTACGAGCGTAGTACATTGCTATGAGCATGTGACAGATAGTGCCACCTGCCACATAACTATGAATCATTCACAAAATGGTTGATGGATATGATTAGAGCCAAATAACTAATTATAATAATTATTTACACAAAGATTAACTAACTATCACTCTCAACGAGGAGAGAAATATAACCAAGGCTCTCTTTTTTATAAAACCTATGATTTATTGGTAAAGGTTATATATTACTAAATCAACAGATCTAGTAAATTATGTTTAATGACACAAATAACTTGAGAATTAATAAAGATTTGTTCAAATACACAGTAGAGGTCCTAAGACAGCGCCCTGAGAAATACTGCTTGTAGCTAAACTTAAATCATTAGCAATTGATGTAACTTTCCATTGTAATGTTTAAAAACATAACATGGAATTCTTAAGTGCTGAACGATGCTCTCACTGCAACGCACTTAATGAATTGAACAGTAGAATCCCCAGAGAAGTGTGAAACTCGGTAAGAGTTAAATCTAACAGAACTTAAAAAGAAGACCTCGATGTAGGCCATTCAAAATCAATGACAGAGGGACAATGTTCGCTTTTGTCCTTAACTAAATCAATAAAGGTAATTAACATGAATAAAACAGAAGATTAACCATTCCCTATCAAGACATCTGAATGATACACAGATCCATTTAATGATTCTATAAGTGTATCTTGATAATTGAGCCGGAAGCCCGAACAATGTACACATGTCATGTTTGTATTAGTACTTCCTACCTTAGTAGTGATCATTAATAAACATGCTTTGCCATTTTTATTATTGGTGAGCGATTACGTTTACATTTAATACTTTCTCATTGTAACACATGTTTTCTTGTTTATGGTGTGTTGGTTTCACTTATGTCTATCAAGCATAACATTATTAATTAAAATATGGATGTCATATTGAATTACGTAGATGTAAATGTTTTGTTTCTACTGTTGTCGTAAGCATGTGGTATGTAATGTGTATTTTTCATGTGGAATCTCATATCCCGTATGGTCTAGTGGCTAGGATACCTGGCTTTCACCCAGGAGGCTCGGGTTCGATTCCCGGTACGGGAAAATGTTTTTGCTTTTTTGCGAATTTTTTAGGCATCATTGCGGACTTCTTGTTGATGGCTATGTTTTTGTTTATTTTATATTATGTCATCCTTATAAAAAGATGTTTCTATGAAGTTCGCCAATACGTCATGATTGTAATCTGTAATCGTTTTATTGTTAGCGGGTGGCAGTATGTAAAAGAGATAAGGAGTTTTTGTAACACTTAAATAATATAAAATTTAGTGTTACTTTACCTATTCAATTACAATTTGATGACGATGCAGAGACTCAATTGATTCTGTTGTCAATTCTGGGCCCATCTGAGGTTACCATCAACACGCTAAGACGAAAATTAATAAAGAAGATAATTTACTACTACTTCACTGAAGATAATTTTCTACTACATTTTTAGGCTAGATTTCATAAGCAAGTATTCAGAAGCACACCTACTTGCATTTTGAGATAGGAAGTTACAAATTGGTGGTCATAAACCTGTAAATTAGACTGCTCATCCCGTTGACAATAATCACGCATTACGTAGGTGGTATATCAACGTCAATCCACTTTCTTGGAGACACTAGTCCACATTCCACCATATTACTCTAAATGAGCAACTATCTTCGTAATAGAAGCGTCCCAGTTTACGAGAATATTATGATTTATTGATACCACAGCATGATGTATGATTTTACCCTTGCGCACAATCGGGCTTTGACTTGCATCTATTATTTCATACGTCCATACATTCTAATTTATTAACCATTGGCGTGACATATTCATTAATTAAGATTTATAGAGCCAACTACAAAGTTAAAACGGAAAGTGATTTAATGAATCAGGCGTGATTCGCTCGTGTTGGCTATCGACTTCAGGTGCATTAAAGTGTTATCTTATCATGAATGATTTCCTCCTTAATTTCATTCCTATCGAATAAGATTACTGTGTTGATGTTAATTCTTAGTTTGATACATAATTATTTTAGATCTGTAATCTAAGTCTCCGTTGTTTTGCAGTATCTCTGTTCAAGGATTAATATAGCAACCAAATTTGACATAGTTTACACATTTTGTGTAACATTTTGGTAGGGGCGTGATTTATGAAGATGTAAGCGTTGAACATTGTGAATACTGACATTGAAGGAGCACCTAGTTACATACATAATAAATGGTATATAAAACCTCAACACGAAAGGGACCCGAGTCTGGAATGAGATTGTGGTAATCGGTAATCAATCTAGAACGCTGAGCAAGATGTCGTAAAAAGGGTCTCTGCCCTCTGGTATATTTTTTGTACGTACAATTTAAGTTCGGCAAACAGATTCGGAACGATGACCGTTGCCCAGAACTCCTACAAATAGACCAAGTGTAGGTGGCATTTCTAAGAATACTTACAATAAATTGACACATACGTATGGATCCCCTTGATGCTGCAGTGCACGAGGCCTTGACATCATTTATCTGGAGCTCCCATTATTTCATTTAGCTGTTTCCTATTGGACCTCTGTTTTGCAGCATAGAAAGATAAGGATGTCAATTTGTCGTTTGATTGTGTTAAGGTTTGAGGGAAACCGTTCCATTCCAAAGCAGATTGAAGATACAATTACTTACGATTATTGAACGATACTAGTTCTCATGACTTTCAATGACAATTCTTTATTTTCAAGACTTTTGTACTGAGAACTAATCACAACCTACTTGAATTAGTTGAAAAAGAATTTTAAAGACTGAATAGTATAGGTTGCGAAAGTAGACAGTCACCGTACTTGTGTATGGGGGTTTAGTCGGGTTTTGAAAGGCATGATGACGCTTCCTAAGTTCCTCGAAGAATTCAACCCGTGCCTGATACCAGCCGCGCCTAGGTCTCTTGTCGTGCTATACTAGTAATCACTGAGTTTTAATTAGCTGGCTTTGTGACCCATTTTTTTATTAGTACTTTCTTTGTTTTATGCAATGCATGCAGCCGCCTGTTGGTATCATGGCTTTATTTAACACAATTACCATATTACCGAGGTTAATGCATTTAACCAAGTTTGAAAATCCACTGAATGTAGATATTTTTATAAGGAATACAATAAGGGCGACCGATCTCAGCTCGGGAGAAAATAGAAAAAAAAACTTATTTTTCCAGATGATTTTATGTACCTAGTCGGATTGATTTTTGCTCCCGAAAACCGCTAGCAACTACAAATTTCACGTTAGAGCCGTTGTCGAGAACATGATTTCTATTATATTGCTCATTTATTAGTATAATATAGGATATTATCGTTATTTGAAAAATGTAGTCAGAAATCACATTAAAGTTCGAATTCTTTCTAAAAAAAAACTGGTAAAAGAAACAAAATATTTCGTTTTCGTTCGACTTCTGTGCTCTTAAGTGATGAACAATGATTTGCGATTTCGTATATGGGACAATTTGATTAATGGCCTTGCCGATAGGTTAAACTGCTTTGAAACACAATTTTATATTGATATTCTGCAAAAAAACGACGTGTTTTTTTGTAGTAATAAAATTTACATTATGACCTGTTTTGCCATAAAATACCTTCTTTGTTCATTTTATAGGATTTTAAATCACAACATTTTTGTGAAAATAATTATTTTCTAAAAGGTTTCCACTTTCTACCTACGTGAAATAATTGCATTAAATAGACTTAAACAAAAGGTTAGCACATCATCAAGTAAAAGCTATAAAAATTCTAATGAGAGTGCACGCCCAGCGCTTCTCAGAGTTTTAAAAACAATGAAAGTTCATTTGTGAAAAAAAAAGAATATTTTCTAGCAGTTTGCGTATTTACGAGTACACCGTCGTGCGTTAATTGTTTGTAATTACTACGCATCAGAAATAGTTGTTTCATTGCACTAATATAATGTAATTATCTGTAATGTTTACAGGCTGATTAGATCGCGGGTTTTAATGATGTATCATTTTGTTTTATAACCTAGATTTGTATTATTTGTGCTATGATAATCATCTAGAAATAGGAATTATGAAATGTTGCACTAGTTTAAATTTATATTGAAGTTCACATTTTACTTTTGTATGACCTGTGAACTCTTCCATTATTTATCTCCCAATACCCAGTATTATAGTCTAGTTACAATTCTGCTTAAAAAATTACATATTACATTTACTTAATCCAACGTGCAACCCAATGGCTTTCTTATTATTTATCGATGATTACGGAAGGTTTTATTCAAATTCGCAATTTATAGAGAGAATCTATAGTCACCAAAGTATACAGCTCATTATTTAAGTAATTCCAGCCATGTTACATTTGAAATCGAATTTAGTAGTTTTTGTACACTTGCGAATTATTGCTATCGCTCTTTGTGTATAAGTATGACCAACCAGACTCGTCAAATCCGTTGATTTTTAAAACATCCATGAATGTTTTAGAATAAAAAAGAAAACATAAAATTCATTACATTAATTAAAGTTAAGTTGAAGATGTCCATCAGTTTCGAAGCAAAACTTAACTATATCTGTCGAGCTTATGATCCTGGTTACTCATCTCGTTTTCTGACTGTGCTTGAAACTTCGTTATTTTATACTCATGAAATTTCCTTCGACCAAAGCCTTGTTTAGTTACAAATTACTACTTGAATTTTATCGGTCAGATCTAACACGAACCCACTGATTAAATCAGTGTAGGCCTGGACAGGGCGCCTATTGTGTTAAGTAATGCCATAAACACAATTAAACTCACTTTACTCTCGTTAGTGATAATACAGTGTCTTTGCCCTCAAGCGGCATGGCCGCAAGACTTATTGTATTATGCTGAGCTCACAGCCTATTGTCTTAGGGAACCTGGCCCGAGAGTTCAACAGGGCATTGCAGCTCATTCATAAATGGTAAATTGTAACAATGGGTTGTGCAAACACCTAAATATACTTTAGGTCTGGTTTGTTTTTCGTAATTGTAAAGACAAACAAAAAGTTCCTTTGAATTTACTCATTTATATATGATAAATAATGCAATGAAGCAACACTCAAAAAGTAAATCGAGATGATTAGATTTGCTTGATTTTGTCACTCGGTTATATTTTGCCAATCAATAAGATCTGCCAGTTTTTACGGTTCCGTACCTTAAAAGGAAAAAAATGAACCCCTATAGAATCACTTTGTTGTCCGTCTGTCTGTCAAGACCCTTCCCATCTCGGGAACGCGTAAAAGTTTAGAGTTGAAATTAAAACCATATTCTCAAGTCTGCGGTCTCTTAGAAATGTGTAAAAAACAACGTTATTCTCTCAGTCTACGCAGTCAAAACATATGGCTGTTATTGTCACATGTTTGTACGGACCCTCGGTGCACGAGTCAGACTGGACTTAGCCGTTTTTCGACTTTATTCGATCACCTATACGAGGCACTAAATAGCGTACTTACCGTTTTACATTTTAGAACCCATATTTTAACAAAGTTTAGCTATGAAACAATGTTCTAAATAATCATAGTCGTGCGCTGTCCGCAAGTAATGACGCGGTGGTAGTTAAGTGAACAATTAGGTCAAATGTAGGCAAATGTCTATCGCCTAATAAACAGCGAGGAATTTAGCGTTATGTCAGTGTCTTTCATACTTAGTTGAGTCAGAGATAATGGAGACCGCCCATATTAGTAAATCTTATTTCCTTATTCATGCATGTTATGTGTGGTGTACTAAAATTTACTGATAACGGTAAAGAGTATTGCCGGGGTTGCGGGTTGTTTGAAAGAGATACCGCGGACCCGGAACACAAGGGCAAAGGAAGGAACAAGGGTGGGTTTTAGCCCAGAGCATGGGAACTTATTTGAAGATTTTCCATCCGCAAAAAAGGGTTAAAAGCAAAGATTGTATGCCTCATAGAAGGGTAAAATATGTAGTTTTTTCCAAATCATCTCAATCGGTCACCACCTAGCATTTGTTTACTGTACATTATATTGTTTATCTAGTTATGTAGATACAGTCAATGACAAAAATTAACCTGCCTCAACAAATATTTTGATTTTTAATTAAGTATTTTAATTTACCCAGTTAGTCGTCTTTGTTTTATATAGTTTCTTTATTGCCCTTTTGGCTGACAGCGAGCAGTCGATCACAAAGATTTATTTCCTCGGTCTAACGCTCCATATCCGTAGCTTCAAAGGAGCTTTTCCTATGGAGGGAAAGAGTATTATATTTTTATATTCTTGAGGTTATCCAACTTGAATTTTATAACTGAGCTCTGTAGTTGTGTTGAGTATAGAAATTTGTTTTTTATTTATTTTCTTATTGCTAGCATTCATTAAGGCAAAACTAAATATGTGAGATGGTTTCTTACAAGATATCCAGGTCATTTATCTCCTATTTAGGATTCTTAACAAGCTTTACCAATCGTCTCCTGACTTGTGACTCCCATCTGTTGATGACCAAGCTTTTTAAATGAAATCCTCTTTGGGCATTTAATTGGTGTCTTCTTTCAATTATGTTTTAAATTGGGACAAACATCACGACTCCAGTGTTTTTTTTAAGGTTGTAAGTGTATCTTTACAAAAGTGGTCCGCAATATATTCATTAGTGACTTAAAAACACTTTTTTAACCATAACCCTGGCTATGGGTCGTTAAAATTAATGAGAGAATTTAATAACAAAAAAAAACATAAAATGTTTTTGTTTAAATAAGGCGTGGCTCCCGGGTGCGGCTGAGCTCATCCTGAAACTTTACTCAATGTCGCTGATTAATGAACTGTGAACCGAACAATGGCGTTTTGGAAGGTACACCACCAACTTTCTGAACAGCTACAAGAACAAGACACAAACAACTCAAGTTTCAATATAATATAAAGGATATCAGTGCACAAATGACGAACTTTTAAACATATTTTGTCGCTCAAGTTTCGTGGTTCTGTATTTTCGGTCGAAAATAAACTTCGAAATAGGGTTTTTTACGATGTCAGATTTATGTGAGTGCTTTTGAAAGGACAATATGGAAGCTGTGGGTGACGGGTGAACTCGTTCAGCTAAACGTTTATTAAATTTATTAGGTTTAATTTGTGAGATGGATCCCGCACGAATTCGAAATAATTTATCATCGTTTAGAATCTAGGTAGGTAACTGCGGTCACAAATCTGTTTGGTTATGGCTGTTTGATTTAATAGCTTTATTTAAATTTAAATGGTAGTTATATTTACCAGTTGCATTAGTTGACTAACAGAACGAAAATCCTATAAGCTTTTATGTAAAGCGGATTGCACCAATTCATCTGAACGTGTGAGCGTTGCTTTGGAATATTGACGCTGCAAACTCTTGAACTCCGTTAAGATGAAATGCTGATCGCTTAGTTAAATTGGTGGGATTCGGCCTTACTAACATTTGCATCATTCGCTCATCAAAATCTATTATCCCATCAACCCATGGTAGGTACTAATCAACCCATCAGTTTTAGTTAAAATGGACAACCGTGGGATATCAGCTAATGTCTGTTTCAACATCAGCGGACAATTACATTTAGCAGCATCTTGCTTCTGATTGGTAAATTGCCGGACGGGTTCGGCGCAAACGCATCGCGTCATTTCCCACCTACGGGAACACCTTACTGTTGTTTAGATGAAATTATTATCTTTTAATGGTTTGATAACCCTGGCAAATAGCTCTGCTCTTGCTAAAAGCATCTACTGTGAAGACACAGACCTCTACTGTGAAGACACAGACCTCTACTCTGAAGGCCGTTACCCACCACAAGAGCTCAGCTCGGGCTGGTGGCTTTAATATCACAGTTCTTGTAAATGGCAGGTTCCTCACGATGTATAACTTCCACGTTTTGAGAGCACTGGTGACGAAATAAACTACGTAAAGAGACGCGTCTGCTTGAGTTCGAACACCCGTCCTACGTTTCGTAATTCTTAGTAAAGTTTTTACAGAAAAAACAAAACATATCGGTAATCATCTGTATTGTTTTACATTTAAGGGTAATATTAAAAAAAATTGTACAGTCACCAAAAAGAAACGAAAATGAATTTCGTTACAAAAATGAAAAGTGTTACAAAAAGGAAACAAAAAGGAACTAATAAGGCAATTTCACACTATGAACAAAACAAAATAGATTTGGCCGTTTTTTTTTATTAATCATCATCATTCACATAGGTAATTACAGAACTAGTTACAACAACTTGGATTGATTCATCTGAACTTTTAATTATAAAAAAACAACTCTTAATAAACTTTTCACAAAAAATCAACAATAAACATCACAAAACAGATGTAATGTCACATTTTTAATGGTTTCATATTTTTTCTTAACCTAATTAATATTACAGATCAATTTATCAGTCTTATGGTATTGGCTTATTATAACATGGCTAATTGTTTTCATAATTTTTCATAAGTAATTTACATTTTTTTCCTGAACAACTCTTATCGCTGACGAAGAAAACAGGGTAAGTAAGCGTTTGTACTAAATAAATTAACCAATTTGCCAAAAAAAAACAAAAAATGTTATGAAACCTTTTTTTCTTTCTGTAAAGTTACTTAGTTTACAGGTAAATAAAGTTAAAAACTTAAACACAGTAAATGTGACTTGCTAGTAGGTAGGTTAAAAATATTTTTTGCAAAGAAACGTTTGAAATTGATGCAATAATGGCCAAACGGCGGTTATGCCACAAATTTTTTTGGAAAATGTACTCTACATGTTTTCATTCACAATTAATATTATTTTTTTAACAAATTGTCTGTCCAATCAGTTTAGTCTTATTACCTATACATCTAATTTAATCAGTTTCGGTTTAATAAATCCGCTACCTTAGCAGTTATAAAGATTTTTTTGGATATGATTTAGAATATTCGTGTACACAAAAAATTAAGATGAAACACAAGTACAGAATTATGATTATTATAATCATCAATACAACTCTCCAGGTTGGAATTTGCCTAAAATGACTTCTTAAAAAAGTCATTCAATAAGGTAATTTGAACTTGAAGAATTGTAGTCATGATTATAATTCTTGGGACCTACCACAACCTCTTAAAACAATATTACATTAATATTACTTTGCCTTCCGCACTGTTGGATTTTCAACGCTCAACTCAGCGCCGAGAGTTGAAAATGCAACAACAAAAATTACAAAGTAATCTTAAAATAATATTGTTATAAGAGATGGCGGTAGGCGCCCTGTAAACACATACTTGTTACGGAATGTCACGAATCATAATTATTTTGATCAGCATACAACCTAATACTGACCTGCAAATTGCGGGCTACCTTGGCGTTGTCGCCTTAAAATTAAGATTAAAGTTTTTTTAATTCTCTCATTTTCCTGTAATCAAACTTAATAACTTAATATTAACATAACAATAATCATGTATACTTACTTATACAAAATACAGTCATCAACAACTTGCAACGAGCAATTTTATTGTTGTGAGATCAATTTTCGCTGTCGCTACTTATATCAAAAAACCGGCCAAGAGCGTGTCGGGACACGCTCAGTGTAGGGTTCCGTAGTTTCCCGTCCATCACAATAAGTGTTCCCAGTTATGAGGCCAACCGAACAATTCGGTAATACCCGATCCAATGTAATAAGTACCTACAGCGCCATCTCTCGAGGAATAGGGTTACTAATTGTTTGTAATTGTACAAAGACGTACAATTTTGGTGGTAAATCAAAAACAATTTTTTGTTTGAAAAAAGATACGTTTAGGATAATAAAATATGTAAACAAAGTTACAAAAAAAGCTTGCATATACGATTATACTACAAACTTAGTTCAGAAATTATTTTGTACAACTTTTTGTCTTTTTTGTACAAAAACTGTTGTGTCAATCAAGTTCAAAATAATTTTCATAGAAAGTTCTTATAAAGTTCTACTTTTCAGATTTTTTTCATATTTTTTAGACTTATGGTTCAAAAGTTAGAGGGGGGGGGACACATTGTTTTTTACTTTTGGAGCGATTATTTCCGAAATTATTGACATTATCAAAAAATGATCTTAGTAAACCCCTATTCATTTTTAAATACCTTTCCAACAATATATCACACGTTAGGGTTGAAATTAAAAATAAAATCACTTCCCACTTTACATATAGGGTGGCTACCCTAATAAAACATTTTTTTCAAATTTTTATTTTACCACTTTGTCGGCGTGATTGATATACATATTGGTACCAAATTTCAGCTTTCTAGTGTTAACGGTCACAGAGATTAAGCGAGGACGGACGGACGGACGGACGGACGGACGGACAGACAGACATGGCGAAACTATAAGGGTTCCTAGTTGACTACGGAACCCTAAAAACTAACTCTTTGGGGTTTTAGGTTAGAAGGATGCGGTTTATTGTGCTCTACAGTCTTATTACATAACTCTGGAAAATCTTTTGGTATTTTCATGGACGACTTATTATAGCGAGAAGAGCCTGTCATAATATTTCTTAAGTCATCACGTGAGTAATTCACTTTAATATCTGATAAAATTGTAACTGAGTTTTGACCTTGAAACATTATTGGATTTGTTTGTTTAGTTGGAGTTAAACCGGAGCTGGGCTCTACGGTAGCTGAAATGACATCTACAGTTTTGGACTTCGGGTGGGTGACCTGCCTTTGTAAAACAGAACTATCTTCATCTGTTTCAGAAGAAATGGATTTCGAGCGTGTAATGGCCCGTCTCCGCAAAATAAAATTATCTGTATCTGTATCAGACGAAGAAATAAGTCTCAATCGTTTTTTCGGTGTTTTTTGTTTTATCAGACAATGCTTTTTTAAGGAAAAACAATCACAAAACCCTCTCATCATTGAACTGTTGCAGAAACAACTTAAATTTCTATAAAATATGTCAAAAGAGTAGTCGTTGACAACCTGCACTTGGTGTATCTTGAGGGTGTTAGGTACAGCCGACAGGGATTTTAATTCATTCTCATTGTTGGATTCAATTTCATGAATATCGTCATCGTCGATGCAAAAACATTTAACTTTGGTTTCACCTTCCAAAAGATTAAGTGCACCCAAAGCACTTTGGACATCCTTTCCATGTGATACTTTCTCGTCCAAGAGTCGTTTAATATTTGCACCAACACCATCAGCAGGCCCCTTACCATGATATGATTCTGAAAAGTTCCAGGTTCCCTTTTTGAACCCCAACTCGTCGATATATCGTTTAAATAAATAAAAGTTTTTCTTTTGTTTGTATTGCACTGTCGGACCATCTGAATAAACATGCAAAATTTCAACCTGTGGGTACATTTGTTTCAAGTCAATCAAAACCGGTTTTAAATGCGCCCAAATACCTTCCGGAGAATGGTTTGTGGAATCGGATAGAGTGCAATAGCTTTTGGGTCTTTCATTTTTCTTATACACAACACTAGTGTGCAAAGAGATCTGGTATTGCGAAGCGCCGAAATGAACAGCTTGAATCTCTTCGTGCATTTTACATGTGTAGTTTTCAGAAAAATCGCAATGAATCACTAATTCATCGTCCGCAAGGTTGTCTTTTACGTTTTTATAGGATTTGTACTGATGACCTATATTAAAAAGATGTTCTTTGAACTTTTTCAACTGTGCTTCAGTTAATGATATAAGATTCTCCAGCTTATCTGATTTAAGTACTGGCAAAATTCTTTTCGATATCTTTATCTCATCTTTTTTCTTATATTCGACATTTGTGGATGACCACTCAATCCAAGACACAATTGCTTCTTGGTTTGTTTCCGTAAAATTGTAGTCTATCGGTGTTCCATTGCATATATCGCATTCCGAGTACATACATTCTTTAGATCCTTCGTCACACACAGTAGCTAGTACTAAATCATTTAGTTTGCCGTAAGAATTCAGAACTTTAATTTTTTTTAGTGCTATAAATTTTAATTTCATGTTGGCATGCACTTTACATACACAAGTGTCTCTGTCTGCCAGTCGGGGTTTTACAACATAAAAGGGCTTGTATTGAATAAAAGTAGTATAGCTTATGGTAGAACCAGTATCGCGTTGAAATTTTTTGTGCAAGTTTTTCATGGTATCGAGAAGGTAACGTTTTTGCTTCTTCTGTTTTTTGAATGTCTTAGTTTCTTTTTTTCCAGCGCTGGGACGGCTTACATCATCTTGAAAAAAGAATTTTTGAATTTTTTTTGCTGTTCTGCTACGCTTACTCACATTATGTTTGTTAGAGAACCTGATTCTGCCTATTAATCCCGTACTGCGCCCTAATCGTGTACGCACTTTATAACGGTGAGCTAACTCTGAACTACAAAGTCTTTTGATTAAGTTTCTTTCGGTATTACTTTTCGAATCTGCGTACTGTTTTGCCAAAGATTCAGTTAAAATATTATTTTGAAGTAAAACTCTTTTAATTTTTTCTTTATCCTGTGTAGAAATGCTAGTCAATTCTTTTAAGAATGAATTAGCTTTAGAATTCGGTGTAAGTTCAGTGATAGTCTCGTTTTCAGTTGTTGCCTCTTCCGCTTTTTGACATTCAAACAGCATTTTCTGTCGATAACATTTTTTTTTTAGTGCCGCTATTTTTTTCTTTTGGATTTCTAGTTTCTTGTTCTGTTTTTTAATGGTTTCTTTCAATTTATAGTATTTTTTTAGGTAACGTTTTCTTGATGTAATCTTTTCACGTTCTTTGAGATTCTTTTTCTGATTATTTTTTAGCCTTCTCCAGTCTCTTCTTCTTTTATTTTGTTGACTTTCTGGTAGTTTAGATATTTTAACATACCTGGTCTTTACTCTTTCCAAGTTTCTTTTACGATATTCTTCATATTTTTCGGGATCGTTTTGTTTCAGTCGTTCTCGGTAATTGCGTTGTCGTTCTGCAGGTGTCATGGGCATTTTTTCTAGAACAATTTTAATTTTATAAAAAATCTTAGTTGTGACTTCGAACTCTAACCGATACACTATTTTAATAAACATCAACCCACTCCAGCACAAGCATATTCAGCTTAATTGGGTTAACAGTAAACTGTATAGTTAAACTGTCCAATTAAACTGTATAGTTCGTTATTTAACCCAGACTGTAATTTGACAGGTGTAATGTTAAACTCGATACTAAAAAGCAAACACAAAAACACACGAAATATTAGATTACTATCTGGAACTAAAAACGAACTTTAGAAAAAATATAGCAATATCTCCACATATTTTATGTTAAGAACATTTTGCGAGACATTATTAATTTGATGACATTTTATTATCGTATTCATTAATTCTTTGCCATGAGCTCAAAACACAGCGGTGATGGCTGGTTGAAACAAATTGGGTAAATACGAAATGTCTAACTATAAAAATAACATTATTAATAATTTCCTTTCATCTACTAGTATTCCTAGTAGGTAATGTGAAAGAATTGCTAGATATTTTTTTGTAACGACTTGCTTCTTATTTTCAGCAATATAAAATCACCCTTACTTCCTTTTTGTTAACTCATTTTTGTTACGTAACAAAAAATTGTAACAAATTATAACGAAAAGGAATATAAAACACGTGTTGAATATAACCTCAAACGAATTAAAAATCAATAAACCTCCTTAGCTAAAATTGTTGTTAACTTTTGATTTGGGCGAGAATAATACAATATTTAAATAGTCTAATAGTAAATAAACAACTTACCAGATGATAAACAGACCAGCGAACAAAAGGAATGTTTTATTGTTGAAAAAATTCACCACTGGCTTAGGCACACTCTACTCAGAAAACCGCACGTTGCAAAATGGCCGACTGTCACTAGTTAGCGCTACGTGATTGGCTGCTAACGAAAAACGCAGTCTTGCCAATTCTACATTTTAAATACTACCGAATATTGGTGTTACAAAATACAATAACAAAAATGACAAAAATCGTGGACGCAGATTTGATATTAAATTAATTATATATTTCTTTATTATTTTCAAGAAATAATACAAGATCTAGATAGTCTTAATGATACTAAAGTTCATTTTTAGCTTGAATTTTAGAAATATGTAGCACGCAAAAAAATAGAGGCTTTTTTGTAACACACAAGTCTTCGAGGACATAATTATTTTGTATGGGAGAAATATGATATACCCCAAAACAAAAATGTATATTTTAAAACACAATGCTTTATTAAGCTGTGAAATTCATATTAAATGATCCCTAATTCTGTATGTCTACGTATCATAACTTGTTTTATAAAATATACGCATTATTTCGATAGAACCTACCATGGACATTTCAGCATGTTTGAATGTACAATTATTTTTGATATTACCCTTAAATGACGCTATCGTAACACTATTTAAATAGCTCGACGTACCGACAGTATTTAACCATTCTTTATTTGGAATTAAGGATAAACTCCATTTGTTTTAGCCTGAATCGGTTTTAAATGAAGGTAGTTAATTTCGCCCACAGGCGAATTTGAACCATTACGTCAATATAATTGTAACGATTAGTACAATTTAGTCGCGACATTGCGTGCGGTTCGCCAATTAGATGGAACCACCAATTAAAGCTGGTCTACAAAAATAAATTACTTAAACTCCTTTTTCCATTGCATCCGTTCCTTGGCTGCTCTTTTATTGCTTTGGAAATGTTTTGATGAAGTTGTTTTTGATTGTAAAAACACTGCAAGCACGGAGACCAATAAAACTTTTATAAAGTATAACAATAACAATGGCTTAAAATTGAATAAGACACGATCGAAAAAAATGGTGTTTTAAATAAAACTTGCTGGATTAATAACTTCCTCCTTTTAAAAAGTCGGTTAAAATCTAATTTACAAACAACAATTGTTCAGGGAAATGGTGCCCTAAAGCGTTGCGTTACTGAGATATTTGAAGGTAAAGATCTTTGCCAACTAGGCGACGGGGTTACTATGCCAACTTGAAAAAAAGAGTTTAAACTCATTAGTTACTAATATTAAAAAAAAACCGACCAGGTGCGAGTCCGACACGCGGTTAGGGTTCCGTACAAACTTGCAATATAAAGGGCCTTATCTTTTGACTGCGTAGACTTATAGGGTTGAGTTTTAAACAGTGCGAGAATCCACAGACCTGAGTATTTAGTTTTAATTTCAACTCGATACCTCCACTATTTCCTGAAATAAACGTATTTGACAAAGTGTTTCGTTTTTTCCTTTGACGGAACCCTAAAACAGTGCAGTACTAACTTGACAGCTATTATTGACTAGTATTATAACACAGTAACTTGTAAATAACAGATACAGAAGCGCACAAGAGATTTGGCCCCTTCAGTGTCGCCCGGCACGTGAGGTCGCATACAAATTAGCGTAGCAGTGCGCGCGCGCCGGTCTCATACATAACACTACGCAACGAGTATTCAATTACATATAGAACATTTCGCTGTCAGTGAGGACGCGATGAAATTTCTAGAAATTGCTTGCGGTACATATAACGCATCTATTTAACGTGGAACAAAAAAAAACGTACTTGTATGACTTCTAACAACCTGTACTAGACCCTTGAAGTTTTCCCCTCCCTTTGAAAGAGAGGACTCCTAGCTATGGGGATATTATAATTGGTCTTAAAACATCAATTAGTAATCTCTTATCCTGCTTTGAGCTGCTGAATAAATTATGATATTGCGAACTTTGTCAATAACCTTGGTAATAATGATATGGAAATTCGTTTAACCTACTAACAACAATTCTCAACGGTAATGTGAAAAATAACAAAAACAGACTTTGAAGCAAATTCGTGACTGTCACATGCAGAAGTTTCTGAAAGATAGCTGGGTAACACTTTGTTTGAGCAACCACTGGGGGGCTTCAAATACTATCATAATCCTTAACCATAAATCAACTTATCCAAACAAAACGCTAGAATCTTCAAAGATTTAGGAAATTTACAACACTTGTGTTACAAAAGAGCAAGCGACTGCAATGGACCTAAATCCGACATAGATAAGATTATCAGATACAAAACGACAACATTGCGAAGGTGTGTGCACCGATGACCCATAACTTGATGTGGCTTGTAAATATTTCTAGAGGTGATGTAAGAAACCGCTAGGTAGACGATAATCATTACGACACCCGAAGGTCAAAATGGCCGTCATCATCTGTGATTTGGTTTTGCAAAAAGAGTTTTTGTTTTAAAATTGAATTTAAGGTATCGGTTTTCTAACTTTTTTCATCCTGCCAGTTTCGTTATCTACGGATCATTTTCCGATTGTTTGACAAATATACTCATGTAAATACTGTTCCAATTTAGGTTTTTTTGTCGTTTAATATGAATTAGGTCCTTTACTAAACAGGTATAAGTATTACAATTCATAGTTTGTATAACCTTTAGTTTATTTCCCCAGTGATTGTATTGTTTGCAACAACAGATTGATTCGCTAGTATATTATTAACGTTGTAAGAAATACTGATTGTTTATATACCTACTTTTTATTGCCATTGTTTTAACTTCTTTGAACATTGCTTAGTATTACTCGTAATCATGTGCTTATTTGTCTCTTTGATTGCTTTTCGTGTTTATTTGTTAAGGTTTGTTGATTGCGAATGCTTATCCATAATCTTCAGTTGCCAAGATTGAAAATCTTTTTTTGTATTTGTAGTTCCCTAAGCGTTCTATTACAATGACAATGATACAGGTATTTAGGTGTAGGTAGGTATGACATTCCACAGCAAGATCTATAAATACCTGAATGAGAAATACCTATATTAAAATGCACGCGATATATAAAATCAAAACTTTGAATGTTATTTTCTAGAGTTTGTTTGAGCAGGTGCCCTAAGTCACGCTATGTCAGTCCAACAGTTACCTTCAAAATATAATGACAACGGTTTATGCAAATATAGATGAGCATTGAAACTTCAAATGTTTTCATTAAGGGGAAAGCCCGCGAAATTTAAAATTTAAAACGTTTTTTTTTTTGCAAATCGCTAGACAATGTCAAGCAGTCAAGGAGGTATGTTGATAAGAATATAACTGTCGATCGTAACAAATGTGGCAAATAGAAATTTCTCGACCTATCCTGGTGCTTCCACTTTGAATAAAAAGAGGCAGAAATGTCTTAGTTTTACTTGCTTTTGCCCCCATCTTAGCCCGCGTTTATTCAATTGGTTTAAAAACTAACCCTAGTTATGGCCAAATATTGAAATCCGTTAAACATAGACCAAGGTTCCAGGTTATAGTCAATGCAGCCAAGTGCTATCGCGTTCCCGCTGTGTATCTGGTTCTAGCAAATGACGGTTCTGAGTGAAGAAAAAGGCAGAACCATTGTTAAGGCGTTGGTCCTTACTGTCATTTGTAGTGGGCCGAAGTCTTGCCGAAAATCAGACTTGCCAAGTGCTGTTTGATAGCAGAGGCCAGATATGCAGTTGTTTCATGTAAAATACTGGTATTCAGCCGACCTCAATATAGTTGTGAGAAGGCTATGGTGATGAGAAGATAACGATTTCAACGAGAAGAAGAAACTGTTGTTATTCACGTCTCAGGTCAATATAGAGGAAGGTATAATTTGCTGTAAGGTAATTAATTAATTGTGGTAACTAGATCAACCATCAACCTAACTATGCGTGGGTGTTGTAAAATGCATTTACTGGATAATCTACAGCTGACAGGAAGATGACCAGAATTATCTAGTATGGTTGTGTAAATAAACCTACTGGGTATCGTACAACCAATGATCACAGAATATTGAGATTCTTTGAAAGCTAAGAGGATAGGGAATTTACAATTACAAAACCGTTTACTTTTTTATACTGTACGTTAAGATCGTACGACGGCATCAACTTCACATTTGGAATACTTGTTTCAAATTCCTCTTGACAGACTAGTGTTGCAGTGCATAATCAGTTCAATTTAATGGTCGTAATTATTACCTTCCTGCTTTTGTCTCATGTTGTTTACTTGGGGTTCACGCAATAATCCATTTTGTTGTTTATCTTTTAATAACTGTGCCCAACAACTTCACCAGCTGATTAATCTAGCGTTTTTTTTTTGGGAAAATAGTTTTTTATTTCAGCGTTTTTTAGTGGTATGCACTTCTTCTTCACTTCTTCTTACACAAATTCTCAGCGAGTATTCATTATTCATTGCTACTAATAGATAAAATAATATGCATTAGGTACAGAAGATAAGTCATAAATTACCCAAGCAATATAGATAAAATTTCCATGGAGGCCCATGTGAATTTGATTTAAGTATATTTATTATATTTGGGAGTTTATTATACCTTTTCGATTAAAAAAATGTTGATCTACATTTTGAAAATCGGCCCACAATCGACGGAGAAACCGCGTAACAAACAGGCAAGAAAGAAACATATAGTCGAATTGACAACCATCTCCTTGTTTCTGAAGTCGTATAATAAAAGACTAGAGAATCAGTAGATAAGACTAAGCAACTACTTTGTTTTCTAAAAAGACGTTATTTCAGATGTTGTGAAAAGATTTAACATGACAAACAAATTCTAACATTTTAAATAGTAGCTTTTGGAATTTAGGGTTTGTGTAGCAGTTATTTAAGTCACGCTATTATATTTCACTTCAGCAGTTATCTGAAGTATGACGTCTGTGGTTTATGCAAAAGTTATTTTAATGTACTAAGGTTTCACAGTTACAATAACTTATTTGGCAATTGGTGAATATCAGCCCAAAACCGTGGTTTGTCCAATTAGGTATCAAAAGTCACGCTAAGCCATTAACGTTAGTCCATCAAATATATTTATTCAACTTTGATACCTATACTAAACTGACATAATATTCGAAATAAACTACGAAATTTTGCTTGTAAGTATTAACGTAATATAACATCACGGTTGAAATCCTCGAATTGTTAGGAGACCCTCCACTTGGAGGACTATGTAATAGGCATCGCAGTTCTAGGTTGGTACTGAGAAACTGAGAAATTACTGATGGTAAACATCACATTGTCTTATTGAACCTCATACTCGGAAGGTATCACTTCATCATTTATATTAAGTAGTAGTAGTCCAAATATCCTTATCGCAAAAAGCTAATGCTATATACCTTTTTTTATTATTCTTGTACGAGTATGCTCCACTGCTGGGCAAATTCCTCGCCCTTATTTTTCCAGCTCCAGGTACACTTCTGCGACACCTCGAACCAGGGGCCTTAGTCTGCTATCACAATAGTGTCAGTGGTCGATCACTGATCGCATTATGGTTAATTTTGACAAGTTTGGTAATCTGCTACATACTAGTCAAAATCAACCATTATGCGATCAGTGATCGACCATTCTGACACTATTGTAATAGCAGACTAAGGCCCCAGACTTGATGCGTGTCCAGATTGTCTTGTATTATATCGTCAGAAGTGGCGAGATTATCAACTATTAAAAACAAACACGCGAACTCTTAAAGTCCAATCTATAAAACAGAAAGTAGATACCTACTCGTAAAAATGTTGTTTTTAGTAAATAATAGCTTTTATTAAAAGTGGGGACGTAAAACAGCGTCATGTTACAATGTAAGAATACTGATTGTTTTTCTTGTTTACCGGCGTGGGAATCTAATTACACAAGTAAGATAAAGAAATGTACAATGATAACATTAATGGGAAACTTCAGTAAATAAATTGTGCATTATTCTGTTTTGGAAATCTGCCTCCAACCCCATAAAAGAGGGGATGAAATTTGAAATGGGACTTTTCGCAGTTTTCAAGGTAGGAAGCTAAAATCGGTACACATACTCTTTGTAACCAAAATACCTGTAAATCAGGAAAGAGGAACTGTGTTACCCCGAATTTAACGTGAGCGAAGCCGCGGGGAAAAGCTAGTTTTATTATAAGCCGATGTGTCCCACTGCAGGGCAAATGCCTACTTTTCCTCTTTCCATTTTTGTCATTGGCTAACTGGATAATCCTTTTGGTAAGAATCCAGCTTGTCACGGCATCTTCTCGCCGGGTTCTGTTTTTCGGATCCCAATATGTTGCTACTTTGACTGATAAGAAATGTTTTTCTAGTAGTTTACTACCACCCATACCTCTTCATATCTATTAGCCATTTAGCCATTTCTGCCAAAATCCCTCGCTGATGGCAATCCTTTTTATCAATATTAGTATGATGATAGCCGTAGGGATTTCAGCCGTCCGGTTTTCCCCAACCATTTTACCCTTTTCTGTCCGGCATCGTCGAGGGACCCGCTTTGGGAATTTTTAACTAACGAACACAGTATTGACCAACCATGCGAGAGGAACGGGACCCGCAAAAGGTCGGTTGATGGGCTCTTGTCCCTTAGCTATCAGAATTAGAGTTTTCGTGTTAAAAATGTAGACTTATTCCAACGTTATCTTAAACTGACAGACTGTGTGTAGGATGTTTTGGCTTAAGACTATTGAATTGGGGAGACAAAATTACAATATTATGGAAGAAGAAGACAAGCGGTGCCGAGCCTAAATGTATCTGATTATGAGCAAAATAATAATGATTTTCGAAACTTGAAACAAAACACATTGCAGTTATGCTTATTTTCCATTTATTGTCTTCTTTAATAATTCGCTAGGCAAATCACATTTACTCTCAGAGTATGCAGTAGACGAGAATAAAATTTACTGATTTCATAATGAATAATGCTCCTAAGACGTGCAAGCAATTTAATTTTGGAATTTGTCATGGGTTTTGTGTAACACGACGTATTATACCTATTTAGTCTAGCCCTGCGAGTAAAGTCAAGGTGTAAGGTCGCCATCTTCAGACTGTACTCCTGACTGCTCTAGACGAGGACTTCAAAGAACACTTTAAGACGAATCTAACACCAAGGCTGTGTAACTTTCTCATTAGCACCACCTCCCCCTGTCGGGTCTCAGTGCATTTTTTAATTAAAAGTTGCACCTCCTTTGACTTCCAACAACCGTACATACCTCTATGTCAAAGCCAGTTGATCCCGTGTCTGACAAAGCGTTAAAACTAAGAAAATAAACATGAGAGGTAATCGCGGCAAGCTTTTAATAAAATGCTTTACTTTATGTTTAAAGAGTTGGCAAGTCAGCCAGTATTAATCCACAAAATATTATATTATAATTAAAATGTTTGGTTTAACTTTGTAAGTTCGTTCATTGGAAATGCTGACGCGTTCAATTATTCAATTTGTGGGATGGATCTTCTTTCAATCATGGCGCGGACCACCGACGCATTAATTATGAGATTAACTCTCATCGCGGTAAAATATTGGCATATAAAGACTGCATAATAATATAACGCTTTTAACCTTATCTAGGACATCTTCAGAATGCCAGTCAGTTGAAATACTAGAATCCCACTGATTGCGGGTAGCCACAGAGCCATCGATACTTTATGTCACACATATAAGTTCTTACATTGGTCATGTGAGGAGCCCACATATTGTGTTGTCATTAGCATTTTAATTGTTCTCACACCGACCGATAGGGATGCAGTAACAACTAACTTAATTAAGCATTATCGTAGGGCTTTGGTGGGCAAAATGAAAATGATAAGCGAATTAATGTTTATTTTTTTGTTTATCAACATTTCTTAGTATGTATTAATGAATTGTACCTATAGAAATCCAAGATAACAAAGTAGGGACCAATTTTCGTAGAATTTAAAATTACGGAAGAACGAATTCTGGCAGAATAATCAGTCTCAACTTAAGATTTGAAGTGAAGCAACCGTAATAATAGCTCCAAACTCAAATATTTCATCGTTCTAATGCATCCGAGGGTGAAACTGGGGACGTTTTACCCCTTCCCTGGCTATTAGCAATGGGTAGGGTTTCAAAGCACTCATGCAAGAACCCTATTGTTAGTGAACCTCCACACTTGCGGGTCATTACGCCTTGACTCCCGTGTGTAGTAAACAATCATTGTTTCGTTTGATAACAGTTTTTATGTGTGAATATGAATGAAATGATCTTAAGTGGCGTATCACCATAACATAGTACATAGTTAATAATAGAAAATTTTCTCACGTTTGCACGATAGTGCGTATTATATGTAATTACATAAGTCGTGTGAACTTAGTAACGAAGTTGTTAGTAAAAGTAGTAAACAACTTCAATTATTTTACTGCACTTTAGATAACGTAGAGAAGTATATCGAACTCCCAAGGTTTCGTGATAAAATATGGCTTGACTATTTATAAATGCACAGAAACAATTTTATCAATACGGTGCAATATTAATCTGCGCTGCGTATAAATGTCAGTTACGTATAAAACAAAATTGGAAGCGCCAGGCAAGCCCGCGAAAATATTTTTTTTATGTTTTTTTGCAATTTGCAGGCTGCACTCTGATTAAAATAAATAAATTGCGACCGTAATAACTACCTATGGTTTTATAGCCTTATTATAGTTAATACCCTGTCCGTTAATTTCACCCACCTATATGACAATTACAAGAAAAGCTCACTTATTGCAGTCAAATAATTATAATTGGTAAACGCATGTTACAAACGGGCGCAAGTCATATTTTCATTAAAATACCACCGAAAACCTACCCGAAAAATGCATAAATAAAAATTATGCGCGCGCCATCCTGACATTTTCACCCTAAATAAAACAGATACGATTTCGATAGCTACGCCATCTAGTAGACATTTTATGAAATGCTTGCAAACGGCTGTAGCTACATGGCTACGCCGCGCCGTGCTACGGAACGTAGCGGTGTTTTAATTCTCACAACATGATGGAAAATCGTAACGCGTGGTAGTTAGCGGAAATTCGCATAGATGGCGCTGTGCTGAAAACTTTCTTGCTCGCAGTGTGATGGCAGCACTAACTAGCATTGATTCAGTAACTACTATTTATTTTGTAATCAGGATTCCTTTTCATAATTTATTATTCGAAGTCTACTCACCTGTTAGACGATTCTTTTAGATCAGTCATTTTGCGTGATATTGGTTTGTTAAGTTCGATTAATTTTTATGCGTTATAATCGTTTTCTCAGATCAATATTAACAGCTGAGAAATAAAATAGTAGGTAGGTATATTTAATCAGTCCTGAATTCATACACAAATCCCGTAGAAATAACAACTTTCAGATTTTTTTTTGTTTAAAAAAGTTATGGTTTTACGGATAGGAAATCGAAAAATATCTTCCCCACTAAAAATCACCCTTTTTTTTCCTTCTTTTGCCCTTTATGTTCCGGGGCCGAGGTATTTTTTTCGAAAAACCCTCAACCCAAAGTTATGGTTTAGAAAAATGTAGTATTACTCAGTAAAAAATTAAATAAAAACTTGGTTTACCATTCTCAAATGATGCGCTTATCAATTTCCATTAAAAATCTAGACCAGTTCATATTCCCAATAATGGGCAGTCGGGTTTTTTTTAAGTTTATTTGTTTATTGGGCAAAAGAGTTGGCATTAAGTTAGGAAAAATATTTAACAGCTTCGAGTTGTTTTGAGTAACCTAAGCTAACTAAGGAAGTAAATACCCTCTTTTCGGCAGTCGGGTAAAAATGTATTCAATGGAAGAGTTATCGATTGACCGATAAAAGGCAGCACAGATTACTAGAGACACACATTTTTTAGTCGAACGCCTAAACAGGGGACACGCACCAATGGATCGTAATGCACAGAGACACGCGATCGCGAATTCACTTCCTGATTGGGACAAAACTCGTAATATTCAAGGACTTTACCCACCATCCATAACTTTATAGTATTTATGAGATTTTGGTTTGCCACAAATGCACGCATAAACGTGACCTTAGGTGTCAGTGACGATTATTAAGAGAAACAAAGCGTATTTTTTTTTAATGGTAGAAATTAAACATAATGTTGATTGTTTTCCCAAAAGACGTATAGCAGATAGCAGGCTAGTCTAAAGAGATACCGCGGCCCTTGAACAGATGAGTCTAAAGAAGAAACATGAATGAGATTTAGTTCGTAAAAATCTGACACTCCTTTCCAATCTACCCAGAGCGGTGGAAGTCAATTAATGATTTCATCCGAAAAAATAATGAATAGAAACTTGAACACGTGGACTCGGGAAAAAGAAGTGGTCTCAATCTGAACTCATTTTAAGTATCCTTAATAATATTATAAAACCTAAAGTGAGTTTGTTTGTTTGTTACGTCTTCACGCCTATAAGCGATTTTAATGAATTTTGGGTACAGAGATAGTTGGGACCCTGGAGACGGACATAGGCTAATTTATTTTTTAAAGTGAGAAATGAGAGAGAAAGAGGGAAGAAAAGGGAAAACTTAGCTTTGCTATTACAATAAATAAGGCGCTAGGGCAAAAACTACAGGTAGCAGGTACCTCCAAATCAGGAAAAGGAACTGTGTTACTCTGAATTATACGCGAGTGAAGCCGCGGTCAAAAGCTAGTTTAAAAATAAAACTTTCCCTCTAGGTTACCGGAAAAAAGATTTCAACCGGTCTTTCCCCACAAACGTCGTCAAAGGCGATCTAGAGCGTCATTTTGTGTGCTATTTACCATACGGCCCGACCGTCACCTGCTCATCTGTCAGCGTAAATACTATCGCTAACATTTCCTTATTATCGTCTAATTTAGCAATACAACGGCAGGAGGCCCAAATTTTTCCTTATTGACTGTAAAGCCGGTTATACTATCTACAAGACAAGTTAATACGATGATGGCAAACGTAAATAGCTTAAGATCGATACTAGAGTACAAGTTTCGTCTATAGATCGTTGGTACTAACGATACTGGATGGTTAGTCGATGCTTCATGACCACAGCCAATCAATCAATCATAGGTAATCATCGCTCGTAGCAGTTGGAAATGTGATTGCACTTAGATTCTATCAACAGTTTATGTCAGTAGTTATTTCTGTCTACAATTCAATTCTTTGCACGTTTTTGTCGATACCTACCCACGGGAAATACCATTATCGTCATCATCCTGATTACGGCCATTTTTAAACAGGAGCCGTCCATTATTTTCCAAGACGAAGTCCTCATGGGATGTCTCTTATTTTTAGAAGGCGGGGAAAGTCGGACTTTTAGCGACTACTTTGATGAATTGGAGTTTCTTGGTATAGATGGACCACCTACGAATCTATTGCGTACGAAAACATAACCACAATAACACATAAACCGTGTATAATAATAAAAAAAAATATTAAGGAGTCTATTTTATTATATTAGTAAATATTAAAGCGAATACATTTCCATATATCAAGGCTTAAATGTTTTATTTTTGAAGGTATAGTCAAAAAAACAAATCTTTCTGAGGCAGTCTCATTAATAATTTTTAAACTTCATTAGCGTTTCTTTATCAACCAGCCCAAGAGAGTAGGTCAATGACTTGTTTAGTATATAGACGAATGTCGTCTCCACCCACGTTCACCTACGTCTGTGGGTTATTTAATGGGTTTCCTATTTGTCATCGTTCCAAACAATCGTTCTACAATTTTCTAAACAAGTACTTATTTCCTACAACTAATTTCTTTTGTATGGTATAAGTTACGCCTTTGAGTAACGTACAAGTGATTGGTTTGTCCAGGTGCTTGTTTTTGTTTGATGTTGTTAACATTAACGTGATTTGATTTTAACAAATGATTTTGTTTTGTTGCAGGTAAATGACACATGAGAGAAAAGTTTTACATCATCTTCAAAACAACGTTTGGCTCATTTGATAAACGTTTATGCTCTTTGTAATGGAAAGTTTAATTTTAAAATATGTACAGGATTCGTCTCTATACGATAACCACTATCATAGTTATATTTGCAATCATAAAGATAGATAATGCAAATTACGTCTTATTTAAGGATATGTGTTATCATTTATCCATTTATCAGACCATTTGTACAACACATGATAATTGGGTTACTAATACACAAATGATTTTATCTTTATTGATTTTGTCCACATTGTGTTACAATTCCATTTCAATTTTCTGATACGATTCATGTAAATTGGAACTGAAAAAAATAAACATGCCGTCTAGCGTCGCAAGCCGGGGTGCCTATTATGTTTCTTTCGAAACAAATATGAAACTTGGCTGTCATCTTTCTTATACTTAACGAATATGAGAGGGACGCATATATTTCATTCTCAATGAAGGTTGTAGTGATCTTTAATAGTGTTCCCCGGTAGGGAATTGGCCGGTGGAGGTTGCGCGCGCACAATTTTCAGGGCGCAGGACGCCTTTTCTCAAGAACTACGAATGATTAGACCAGTACTGTACTTAAAATAATGGATTTTAACCTATTCATGTTTTCATAATCGCGTATGCGTGAAACTTTAATTTTAAAGTCTTTGTTTTATAAACAGATGCTAATTAATTTTGAATATTATTGAAATAAAAATATCAGGCTCATATAAAGTTATTATGAAATCTGAATGAAAATGACAACAAATAAAAATTCATACATATTCATATACAAAAATGTTTTCGCTCTTTGCCCTCTCTGAGCATTTAGGCAGTCTTCACGTTGTTCGGTTGCCGATAGAGGCCGCACGTATCACGACACTTCAGGTTTTGCCGGCGTCCATTGCGGAACGCACCCCCTTACTTGGAGCCCTCAATCTAATCAAAAAGTATCTGACTCTTATTTCAAACTAAATCAAAGTGTTTCCTTCGTCTCCGGCGAGGTGAGTTGTAAAATAAGATTGTAAAACAAGTGAGCACTGCCACGGCTTCCCGCGATTGCACCACGAAGGTTCTAGTATTCCTGTTCAATAATATCACTTAACGGTGTCGACTGTGTACCTACCAAGTAGTTATTCAATATCTAGATACGTTCTAAATATCGATCGTGGACTAACTAATTATATATTGATGTAGTTTTAATAGGTAATCGCCGCTTAGTGTTGTCACTCCCACGTTTGTGTACCCGAAATGGAAAAACGGAACGGGTAAAACGAATTATAGTGATCGAATTACGCGACGAAGGGTTTTTTTACTCGTGCTGTGAATCTAGATTCGTGTAATAAGCAAATGCATAAAAGGCACCGCTGAAAGGCTTTTCAATTGAAACACCGCTTGCACTGTAACTAGCAGGAAATCTTGAAGACGTCGTACGACGTCATTTCTATCAAAGCAATTAATGTTTTCCCTCGCCAATTGCACTAATTATCTGATAAGATATTAACTTCAATTAAGACTGTTGATGCCGAAGGCTAGCTTGTTGATTTGCCTGATAGGAATATTTATTGGCGGGGTCCTTGTTGATCTTTGACGTAGATGTAAGAATTCAAAGAAAATTGCAACTTTATCTATACTGTAACCGTCGTACCGGTTTAATGGTAGATGCCAGATTATAAATGACGATTATAAACTATCAAAACATATTACTTTGTTTACATTACGTAAGGATTTTCTTCAGCTCGAATAAACTTAGATATTTCTGGGCTTGAAAGTTCAGTAGCTGTTGTATTTCAGACATTTAACTGCAGGGAAGGACTCGGAACGTTAATTTCGGGAAAACGTCAGTCAACCTCAAGTGATGTAGGGACACATGCGTATTATTGGACCATTTGGCAGCCTCACCGCCTCTCTGACGTTCACCGCTAATTGCTACTTGTTTCTTAACGACCAACAAAAAACCAGCCACTACATGGCTGTATTGTTCAAAACATTAATTAATTAGTATTTTAGGTACCTAACTTTTCGTTCTTTTAATGTCTTTGTGGTTAGAATGAACAATGCATAATTTTAAATTGAAAACCTACGTAGTTGAGGATTAAGTAGATTTTCACGTCTTTTAGGTGCCTGATTCACAATTTTGGGAAAAATAAGCATTGTATTATTTTTAATTATGAGTCATCAGCGAGAGCCGATGACTCAGGGGGGTTTCCAAGTTGATAATGTAGCTGTGAGATCCGAACCAAAAAGTTTTTTCAAAGAGTCATCGTATTATCTGTATTCGAATCCTATTTGTTGTCGCGTTTTATGCAATTTCTAATACTGTTATCGCTTACTGATTATGTTTCATTAGTTCCTGGTACAAGTTCTTGATAAACATTACCATTTTGTTTAATTTGATTAGCAATTAGTACGAAATTACTTTGATAAAGAATTAACTCGTAGGTAACTACGCTGTAAAGGGCACGTGTGCTTAAAAATTTAATAGTTTATAGGTCTCAGAGTTCAAATTCTTCAGCCGGTCAATAAACCTTATTAGGGTTCATCTTTCTGGTTATTTGACCGTTCAAAAGTGCCTGGAAGGGGTGCTGTTCAAGGCATGCCACAACAGTGGCTGTAAGTCCCCTCTTTGAGGAGTGGCTGGATAGGCGCCATCATGTCCTCACCGGACACGAAAGTTTCGGGAGGTTCCTGCACATAATCAGGCGGGGTGACCATTGTGACGATCGTCCGGAGGACACGGTGGAGCACACACCGGCCGGCGGTGTGCACAGCTTGGGCGGAGCACCGCCGTTCCCTCGTAGAGGCGATCGGCGACGGAGATCTCTTGCGTCCGGCCCTAGTTTACCATGGACTAATCCATGGTCCGCAGCGAGAGGGAATGGGAAGCGGTCACCTCCTTCTGCTAAGCAGTCATTCTAGCGAAGGAGGGGGCCGGGCGTTTGAGGGAAAGAACCTCAAACCAACCCAGCCACCGCGGCAGAATCTGACACTCCCTTTTTCTCCACTCAGAGCGGGGGATGATTTTCCAAACAAACACAAAGGAGTTCAACTATTTGTTAAACAACAAAGTCGCAAGAGAACAAGTACATACATATTACATACCTTCATAAATAAACTTACGCCTTTTTTCCAAATAAAGCTCTTCATCATGATCTGACGATACGTCAAGTCATATAAGCAAAGAATAACTCGCCATCCAAACAGCTTGGCTAATCATCTTATGGATAAAAAAGGACTTCGTAGGCTAAAACTCCAAATTCCACACGATTTTATTCGACAAATTTAGCTCTATGCTTTGAAGTAACCGGTTGTCTCATAGGACGCATACCAAGCAAGCCATTGAACACGCCAAAAAAATACTTAATGTCCTAATGAATAGAAACAGATTGTAAGCAAAAAGCTCAATACAAAATAAAGCCTTTTGTGGGGTAGGGAAATTGCAGAAAGCTACCTACAACAATCCTACCCGTAGATATTACTGTGGAGTAATATCTACGGGTAGGATTGTTGCAGATACCTATAGTAGTATATTCGTCTTTCCAACGGTCAAACTTCAGGTTCAGTCACGGTTGCCTTGGTTGGTCCGCGGATGCCTGACCACCCATTACATACCGAGTTCCCTATGTACTCGGAAAGCACATAAAACTGTTAGTCCCGGCTGTCAATTGTTGATCTTAAACAGTCGTTGAGTATTCAGAGGGCTGAAAGTCTGACAACCAATCTTATCAAGGGGATTCAGATTATCTGGTACTTACTGGGTTTTAGAGGTCACATAAGCAGTTGTTCCATGTAATATTGACTATGTGCGAAGTAGGTGGTGGGGAACGGCAAATCGATCGTAGCGCACGACGTGGCAGAAATGTGAATTAATTCTGGGCTGTCATGTGTCAAATTGCTTTATTTTCATAACTTCCTTTATAATTTTAAGTAAAAACGTAAAAATTTGCGATATGGGTCATAGTACATGCTGTGTCGTAAATTGTAAAAACAATGAGAAAAACAGTTCGTGCAAGTTTTATTCGTTTCCAACATCAAAGTGGACATTACAGCAAAGACAAAAATGGATAGCAGCTGTGAAGAGAAAAAAGTAAGAAATTCAACCTAGTACACTATAATAATAATAGTAATCGTTCCAAAATTACAGTCGTTTTTTATTTGTTTTAGTGCTGATGGGTCCCCATGAGACCCAAAACGACATGATACAATATGCAGTGAACATTTTATTGGAGGCAAAAAGTCAGACGCAGAGGCGAGCCCTAGCTATATTCCAACAATATTCCCGTCAATATATCGGTGTAAGAAAATTGACCATTCTTAGGTCACTGCTAGATATAATCTTTTTATGACACGAAGATATCCGGATCAACAATTTATTGGAAAATACGAACAGAATCAGTTACCAATCGAAACAGTTACTAAAGTAAATGAAAGGGAATTTACTATGATGGCCGATAAAGGATGCCAAGCAGATACCTATTTATAATCAGTTCGAGTTGAAAGAAACAACATTTATTTGTAATAGGTACGTTCAAAATAATAACTGTGATGCTGAGATCCAAGTAGAAATACCAACTACTTCTGACAAGTCCTGAATAGTTGTGGCCACTAGGGGCGCTGTCATCGCGCACACAACGAATACTGGTATTCAGCTGCATTCAGTAATATTGGAAGACGACCCCAAGTGAGGAAAAGACTAGTAAGATGAATCATTCGTGTTTCTTCCGGCTTTGCCAGACCGGCAAACTCCGAACCGCATTTTCTCTCGCGGAACCATTCCCAGCACTATTTGAGTTTTTCTTGAATCTTATATTCTACGTGTCTACCTAACCGAGTATGTGTTTAGCATTTTTATGTAGTAGTAATTCAAGTTGGACAGTCGGTCAATTATAATCCATAATAAGAGTTGACTGTCACATGTAAGTCAAAGGCTATTGAACTATTAACCGCTGTACGTGCATATTATCTGAATGATTAAAAAAAAACAAATACGAATGTAGTATGTATGTACGTAGGTAGCATAAAGTACTTCATCTTCAGCTCAAATTATATTACCGCTCAAAAAGAAACACTTAATCATTGACGTCAATGCACTGAAAGATATGTAAATTTTTACAATGTAGGTAATGGCATCTACTAAACTCTACCTCTGTCTAACCCTTTCGATAGTAAAAAAGTATGATGTTATGTTGTGAAATAATTTTTCACAGTAAAAGCATTCAATATTTTATGGTGTGTTATTTCTCATGAATATGTAAAACTTCTAGCTCTAGTAAAAATGTATTCAAAATACATTTTTTTTAATATAAGTTTAAATTTCTGGTATTCTTGTGCATTTGGTTAGACTGGAAGCCGAACTCACCATTGTTAGGAATAGGCTAAGCAGATCATGTCCTATCCTAAATTTGTTCGTTATGACTTTATGAGAGATAGAGAACCTTTTAAATGTCGTACACTTTTCAAAATTCGAAGTTCTATTACGCATAGGCATACACAAGACATGCGGTGAAAAACAAACACAAGTTATGTAATTGATATTTATGTATTTTATTTTATTGCTCAAGATTACTTTGATATCTGTTACTTAATTTAATTTTACAACTGGCACGTGATGTTAATGCAATTGTATATAATAATAACTGATACAATTTATACATTATTCCTTAACTCAAAAATAAAGTGTTAATTATTGCTCTCACTGCGGCTAAAACACAGTCAAAATAAAATATAGTTCACAAAAACATGTCCATTCTTTCACAGAAATGTTACGTTCTAGCGCGGTTTTCCACAAATTATCACAATTATCAAATAGTAAAACTTATCGCTAGTACGTAGTACGTAGGTAGACCGCACTTCCACTGACGCACTTCACATTACTCCCGTTTCCCTCAGTTTGTCTCCGACATTTACGTAGATTCTGCTTAATGTAATGAGGCGTATTTTTATTCCACTTTACTGAAAAGCCAGAACGACAAAATGGCAACTTGCCATTTAAATTTCAATATTTTTATTCGAGTGTCCATGTTGCGAATCTACCCTATTCTTTGTGGGAAGAATTCGAGGGGTTGTGGGTTGGCTTGTGGTGGCGGCGTGGGCGGGATGTCATGCTGAGGCTTCAGCAGCCAAGGGTTGCCACCACTCTGTGGTGACCCATCAGCTCGCTTCTGTCCACCACCCGATGGTGTCAAGTGCAGTTGAGGTGGCTGGCTGGTAGGCCCCACTGGTGGTCTGTCAGATTTCGGCTGCATATTTTCTGAAAAAACAAAACACAATGATAAGTAATCGTGTTACTGAAATACTGTTATTTTTCTGAAGAGGATAATTTGATTTACAGTTGAGGAAAAATCTTAGAATTTATCACGATGCCGTGAAAAGATTTGCCACACTTGTTTTCACAAACACAAATCACTGATAAACTGCTCAAAAACAAACACACAGTTTAAATACTTACTTTCTACGTTCAAATTGATCCTTTCAAACTGAGAAGTGATAAGACGTTCACCGTTTACAAACATTAATGATTTTAATAAGTTTTTATCGGAGCACAGCGTGGACCGGCGGTTTAATACTAAATGTGCGGTGCTAACATTGGCCGCGCGGTTTTATATCGCCACTGACTCACATTTGGCAAGAGAGCTCTCTATCTCTGTGACCACGTCACTTGAGAGCTGACGCGATGTTGTGACGGCAGCGCGGCTCCTCGCTCGAACTTACCGCCACCCTCGTACAATCAATACGTCTACAGATGAGTAAACGCTATGCAGTCGCATTTTATTAGTAACATGTTTTATCCAGGATAATTTAGAAATAATGTCTCATACAAGGAAATATTTTTACGTCATTGCCGTGCCTTTATGTTGCACGATTCTGATTGGTCCTTTTAATCAGAACATTGTGGAAACAGCTGATTTAAATATGTTGTGTATTGCGAACGGCAATTAAAAACATGCAACTGAATTTCAAATTGTATATGTAAGTAGAAGACGGAAGGTTTACGTTTTTTTCATGACCATTAATTAGGTACTTTAGACGTTGATGTTGACTGTACGTTTTCCGTAACTGTTCTCATAAATTCAGCTTAATCGGCATCATCAGTCGCGTTCTTATTTATGATATTAAAAAATATAAAGTAGAGGCGGCTTGATGGAAGTATGTCACGGTCGTGGTTGTCGTTTTTGTTAAATTTTCTTTCGAGTAGCGGATTCAACACATTTACCCGCGTATCCTTTGATGACAATCACACCATAATTACACTACTGATAAAATAATGTAAAAAAACACGTAATGTATTTCCCCAAGCCGGCGAGATAAACCATAATAATTTAATCTTGTTTAATGATGAAACTTTCATTGTAATCGTTAACAATGATATCACCTTTGTTGTAATACCGATTAACTTTATGGATGGAAAAAAATCGAAATTTCCCTTACATTCATTCGTATGGTAATTGTATGGAATTTGAAGACATCTGGTTTTTTTGATGGTTACAAACACGAGGTATGAGAATTTCCATACAGAACTTGTTAATAAATTAATCATTTTATTGAGTTGTTTTGGGTATAGCCGATCTTAACTATTTCAAGTTGTACGGTAGACCATAAGTCAGGTTTTGATAAAATTGAGATACTTTCTTATATTCGTTATGTTACAAGATTCGTATGGCTTTTCATAATATACAAAAGGCTGTATTTAACTGTACTAGAATAATGACATGGGGTCCGATTGCACACTGACTATTTCGGGATATCGCCAAGCGGTTTTTAGGCAGGCCATTTTTTGACCAAAGGATCCTTCTGGGAAGTTTTTGGATCGACAGCGTGGGGAAGAATTTGTTGATGCCCTGAAATTCTTCTCTCTTTATGATAGTTGTACATTTTTTTAAAGTCTATTTGTGGTTTTGGTAATGTATTACTGATTATCTGAGGTTTGTAAAATATAACAACAGGCTTTTACTAACCCACTGCTAGGTAAATGCCTGATAGGCAAATGTAATACTTATAAAAACTATATACTATAAATAAAAACTGGAATATTTAATATTTAATCTGATGCAGTTCATGACCGCAACAGGTTCAACTTCAATGAGTCAATTGTTAATTACTACTTAAATGTACTGGTCGGATGGATAACCGTATTTATGAGGAATTTTCACTTTGTGGCTTTGTCCTCTTCACGCTTAACTTCATACAATGAAACGGATGTCGACGACAATTGATGTCGAATTTCATTTGGGTCTATAGCTTAAAATATTCATCACGCTATTTGCGTTTATTTCTTGGTTTCATTTTACTTTGTCTCAACTGTTCTTGTAACAAGAATTTCTTAAGTTACAAGGTACCTTTTTCCCTTTCTCGGAGAAATCTGAAGTACCTAATTATTCGCTCGTTTTCATGAAGAAATTCAGTATAATTATCTACGTCTGTACCTAGTTTGCTTTTATTAATTTTAACGATGTTGAACAAGTTTACAACTTGCTCTTGGTTCTTTATTTATAAACAAGTCTTTTTAGGGTTCCGTACCCCAAAAGGAAAAAATCAAAACTTTGTTGGATCACGTTGTTCTCCGTCTGTCTGTCCGGCTGTCAAGATCCTTTATCTCGAAAACCCGTAAAGGTATCGAGCTAAAATACTCAAGTCTATAGTCACTTGAAGTTGTGGAAAAATCATACCCCTTAGTCCACGCAGTCAAAGTATATGGTGGTTTAAGTCGCAAGACTCGAACTTGACCGGCTTCATTTTTATTTGTTTTCTGTCAAAAGTTTCTTGAAAGGTATTTAAGTTTCTATCTCGTCTTTAGTAAGGACTAGATTTAAATTAATGAATACTAAAAAAATACAAATACCTGGTACCTTAAATTTATGCGGGATTTTTCTTTCGCTTTCTTAATAAAATAATGTCTAAAACGTACCACCCCAAGGCAATAAAATTCTATCTCGGGATGTAGAAGCTCATTAATTAGAAGGGGAGGGATCTACCTGAGCTAATAACATCATTATACTACCCCTGAAACCAGCCTGTTTATTGCCAAAAATACTGAAAAGAATACTACCTTTTTAGTGGTTAACATTATTCGTAATAAGTCCTATCATTTTTATTTCCATTCCTACTCTTTAGTTAAATTTTCCTTGTGTAACGAAACGTAATAATTCAATAATAATACCATTTCTTACTAACGACTTCTGTTCTGTTGCGTGTAAAATAAAAATACTTAGCGGTAATTAAACAAGAAGCTTATTTAGTTAAGTTAATATAATATTTAGTTAGCCAGCACGCATACGGAATACGCAGTACCAGGTATCCGGTACTCTACCTTTTTTGAAGACGTCAATAGGCGTCAGGTCACCTTCGATTGAAAGAACAAAGGGTAATAGAAGGTAGGCGAGAAAGCGTTATCATCGCTACCTACCAAGGCCGGTCCTGTCAGAGCAGGCAACTCCCATGGGAGTGGCAGAGTGACGGAGTGATGCCATGGCCAAGCCTGGCCCATCACTTCCCTCGCACTGGACCACCACGTGTACACGGCGTGCGGATGATGATGCGTACTCGTACCGAAGATAGTTTATTTACGAGCATTTGGCTCGAAGACTCAGTTGCGTGGATATCAGTATTTTTTACAGCTCAGCATTTATTTTGAGCGCAATGAATATAAAGTATAAAAACATTGCATTTAAAGTGGGTTGGAAAAGTATTGTGGAACATCATTTTTCATTTTTTTTCCATTGACTATCTCTGCCAGGTATTTGCATTTGTATTAACGTATGTAGACATCGTCAAATAATTCCCTGAGGATAATCTTGTAATGATATTTGTACTTTGTAATCCAACTATGTATAATTTGTAATACTACAAAGCTTGTTTTATGCTTTAATTGATGTAGAAAAACCACAGATGTATTAGTAAGCATGATTTCACACTTTTCTTCAAAATAAAACAATCGTTATAAAAAAAAAACCGACCAAGAGCAAGTCATACTCGCGCACCGAGGGTTCCAAACAAATTTCTATGTAAACTGCTATATCTATTGATTATGTAGACTTAGTGGGTTGATTTTTTCACAGCACAAAAGGACTATAGGCTGGAGTATATGGTTTTAGTTTCAACTCGATACCTCCACGCGTTCCCGAGATCTTGACAGACAGACGGACAACAAAGAATTACTGAACCCTAAAAAGTGCCATATACGTTTCGCTTTAATGAAAAAAAATTAACTTTCTTCCTTCTACTCAGTATTTTTCCTGAAGTTCAGACAGACGGGTATGGTGGGTGTGTAATTGCACTAACAAACATCAAAACACGTGCAAAGACATCTTTGTTTGCCGACTCTACCTACTGACTTTACTGATACGTGATAATTAAATATCTTCTTATCTATCACTTGTCAGAGTTATCACATCAAAGGTCTTCCCTTATACAAATGTATGAAACTCATATCAGCTTTGATCGACGTTGATGACGTCCGACGCCGATGGAAATGTCCAAAATAACTGGAATTTGTTTATAATAAGAATAACCAAAGTTTATCTAGGATGTATTAATAATTTTTGCTGTATGACGCCGGACCTAGTTATGGAAAATGGTTATTTGTGTCACATCCGTCATTAGATACATTGTACTGTTTTATAGAGTTTTCCCCACAAAGCTGTTTTGTGGTTTTGCACAATGATCACTTTATACTACTAGTGCCATAAAGCCGTAGCCAGTGCTATAATTAGAGTTGTGTTCATTTTCATTACGAGCCAAACAGAAATCATGTATTCAGACATGTTTCTCTATTGTTCAGGTTCTTTTGAATATATTTTAAGACGAATATTGAAAATGATAACATGGCTAAATCTACCTCACTCGTCACCCATATTTAAGCAAAGTAATGTTATGATTTGAAAAAAGAAAAGTGTCGTCTGATTCTTCGAAAACCGATACAAAGATACGTAAACAAGATATTTATACGTTCTATTTTATTCGAAATTTAGACATTTAACAGCTAAATATTTACGCAGTTCTCAAAAAATGCTCTATTGACAAAAACAAAAGGGTATGAAGTTGAATCGCAAACGATTTCCATAAAATTAAATATTCATGCTATCAAAATTTCATAAGCTTTCTAGATACTTTATGTCCTTTCTTAGATACTATAAGTGGTTCAGGAAAAATGATTCAACGTTACAAACTCATCGATATCTTACTCATGCAACTTGAAGATCGATTTATAATTGTGTTTAGTCACAACTGCTCTTAAAACAATAGGATTTTAGAGGTCATTGGAACAATTGAAGTAACGAGAACAAAGTTGTTACAATCCACTTAAACGCTTTATTATAGTACTTAGTTTTTTTGTTTGGGCGTCAGCAGTAGTCGTGCCTACGACTTAGCTATTTCTAATAAAGTAGGTTTTCCTTTTGTTTAAAATATTTCAGACGTATACACAGACGTGCGACTTAATGAGTCATGTGCTAATTATGGCGCGTAAGTGTCATTTAAGTATATGACGTTAGTACGTAGGTAGGGGCCTACGTACTAGTCAGTTATGTCCGTAAGATTAATCGTCCTGGTGAGGTCGTTGTCTTACGGGTAAGTCAGCGATGACCAACCTGGTGGTTGGTCATAATAACCAACTAAAATAAAAGAGATATACTTGTCGCAGTCACGGCGTGCCAGCTATTTGTTTTTTGTTACATATGTATTTATAATTTTTTTCTGATGCTTCTTATGTTCAACTTCTTTTTTGTTATTTTTTGACTAATAAATATTTTTCTTTAATTAAAAATCGCATATTGATTCTGAAAGTAAAAAAATATTAATGTTCTGTTTCGTTTGTTTTGTGGTAACGTTTTATTCGTTGGCAAACATCTTGGCACGTGTCACTTTGCCATGAAAGATTTAAGATTGTTGTTATAAGAATTCTCTCCGACTAGTACAGCGTTATCTACTTAGATACATGACATACGAGTACATGTACCTACGTATTTCTGTAAGGCTGAATGTCTACTTATCGATTGTACATAAACCTCGTAACGCCTATAATCGATCTGACAGTCGTTCACGTATCTTGGCACTAATATGAACCGTATACTGTCGTAATAAAGTCGCAAAGTAGTGAGTCACGTCGATAGGAATAATCTTACATAAGTCACTGGCGTCTTAGATTGTTTTTCACCATATCACTTCAACATAATTGTGTAGTTTCCACTGTCAAATGCGTCAGCAAAGCACTACCAGCACCTTTATAGCATCAGGTAGTTGTGCGTGAAGGCTTCATGCCTAATAAAATGTTTATTGTCTTTTATAGTTTCAAGGAGACTTCGCAAATACGCGATCGCCTCACCGAGCGAAGAAATATGACATAGAGACAACTGTCAAAGTTTGAAGATTGTAAACCTTTAATCTTTGTAGTCAGCAGTATGGATGCTAACCGGGTAAGCCTCGTGGTTTCACGAGAGCACCGAACTACATGCTGCACTAAGCACTTCATGGCATCATCACAAATAAATTATGAAGTTCTGTACATGAACCGATTTTCCAGTTTAATTACAAACTTCGATGTACGCCGCTGTAACTAGCGAAAGGTTCACTAATTCATTAGTTTCACGTCAGTTTTTCCTCTGCGAAAAAGGTGCAAAAAACGACCATGAAGCGCTCAACCCATCCAATTCAAAGAAGCACAAGGGCCGTTTTAGCTTATTAGGTAATGAATCGAATCACGTTTTTCGTGATTACTTGAACGATACCACTATTAAACCTGCCCAAATGACGAGCTCATGAAAACTTCGGCATTGAACGTTACGGCACTAAGACATAATGGACGGATTGAATTCGTTTCAACTTCGTAAAAACTTTTCTAATTTTTCTTTGAGATTTGCAAAGTTTCTTGGCTTGTTCTGCGTGAATATCAACGTAATTTGCAAGAAACAGATATAAGTGTTTATGAATATAAATCAGTGGAGGTACCGCCATGCAATGTTATGCCAAAGTTAACCGTAGTAGTCGCGAAATTTTACAGTCTTTTCATGTAAATTTGAGAGAATTCGTTGACGAGCGCTATAAAATATTATAGCAAAATCACGCGATCGGGAACGTCTACCTTTTGTCACAGAAGTTCGCAGACATGTTTCTAACGATGCATTCTGTTAAGAATTCCAAACTGCAATTGTTCGTAGTCATATGGAAATGAGATGTTTTCGTTTGGGGAAGTCAAAATATCAACCCTCTTTTAAACACCGAACATAGCAGCATGATTCACATAAATTAATATACATAGGTTTGTTTAGTTATTCGATCTTTAACTATTCGTTTGAAAGAAAAGACATTTCGCGTGACGTATTTCTATTTCAGTTGGGATAGGCCCTAAGCAGGCACCATTTTACGATGCGTTCAAAGTCAATTTAGAAACCGTGCCTTTTATTAGCTATTTTCTTATATAGTCTTGTGTTTCGCAAAGTTTCCCAACTTAATTTAAGTCTTCCATGATTGTGCAGTTTTTAAAGGTATCTATAGATAGAGAAAACTTCGTGTCAGTTAATATTTTTGATTCGTCATTTATGGTTAGTTTTTAATTTAAAGAAATGAGATCAATGCATATTGATGTCGACAGTCTCATTTTAAACGCAAATATGATCTTTGGATTCAATTCGATAAACTGTGCGTAACATCTCAAGCGCTGACGCTTATCTTGACGTCATCGTCATTCAAATGACTGTCCAAAGTGTGAAAATGTCGCAAGAATATTTCAATTGTCGCGAAGAGCAGACAGAATGACGCTTTGAGCGATCGCTTCTCGACATCTGCTTAGCTCATGCTACAAATGTCTACGAATGGATATTTTATATTATTTAGATTTTAGACATAGCTTCATAATGATAATAACTAAATATCTGGAACAAAATGATTTCGTATACAAGCCATTAACCAGGAATTTCCTTAATATAAACAGTTTGTCATCATCTTTCACTTAAAGGCGAAACGATTTCGCTACGATGAAATGGAACTGTCGGAAATTCCTTCCAATGTAAGGAATTTGGCGAAGTTATGTCATTCCTTTTTTGTAAAACTATTCACTGAAACTGGTTCAGAGCACGTGCAGTATATTTTTTTTGTCGGCAATAGCTCGTTGACCCAGTAGCCGAGTTCGTGACAACTTGTATCTATCGGGCGTTGCTCGCTTGGATCACGCGGTTCCACTGGATCAAAGGGACGGGAACACGGAAATAAACCATTTGGTGCATTTCTCAATTGTATGTAGATTGATAGCAGAGCATAAGCATAGCATAATATAGTCTAGTCTGGTTATAATTTATCCACTGCTGGAACTCAAGCTTCTTCTCTGAGAGAAATAGACTGATAGAACATAGGTACGTAATTATGCAATCATTGGCTATCTTTACTGCGCGCACGAGTTTATTGAAGTAAACGGCACACGATAGCAGACGAGTATTGAAATCACTGCAGGATTGATTCCATTTCAATGCGCGTTGTAGGAGTTAATCCATCATGCAGTGTTTTGTGTTAGGTCCGTCCTTTCAATAGCTTGCAATCAATGATAATAGGAATGAACGAGTATGTTATTTTTGTCACGAAATGTATTCTTTCTATTCTATCCAAGATATATTCAATGTTTTGATGGATTTTGTTTTTGCTGAAGACCCATATCTAGTTTGTTATGATTTCGGTCGAGTGTGGGGAGCGGGGGGGATTGGTGACAGCACGATTGTCTCCGCCCCGCATCCGTCTGATACCGTGTTCAATCACTCTACATTTTCTGAATTATTGCCTAGACTCGCAAAATATTGAGTGTTTGCAATATTATTCATGATATTACTTCGTACACTTTACGGTCGTCTATGGTAAACTGCATCGATCGTGTCTGCTCCATGTAAACAATAATTCAATGTCGTGATTAACCAAAATAATAAAACGCGATAAAACCGAAATAAGTAGCTTACTTACGTGTAAAACTTTGGTAATGTTGGTGTTGGGAGTCTGACGTATAAGTTTCCCTATATCTAAATTAAAATCTTTTTCATTAAAACTTTTGTGTTCATAAACCTGCAATTAGAGTAGACCGTAGGAATCATAAAATTGTTTTCTGCTATTATAAATACTTGTTTATGTTTGAAAGGCCCCTACGGAGACTCGCCCCCTGAGTTCTGGGTTGGCTGGTCAAGATTCTCCAGTCTCTTCTCAGCCACCACCAATTCGACCACTTAATAGAGTTGACTCCCGATCAGCCTTCCCACCGCAATCACCAAGACCAGCAGGACCAGCGTCGCAACCAAGACCGCAGTTTCAACCTGGAGGACCTGTCACCACACCTCCACAATTTGCGCCAAGAGTAGGCGTTCCAGCGCCAAGAGGCCCCGCCCCACCTGGACCTCCAGGAGCCCAACAAGTTCGGCCTGTACCTCCTACATTACGACCTTTTGGTCCGCAATCTATTGCCCCCCAACAAGGACCTAGGCCGGTACAGTCACCGACAGGACAGCCACTACAACGTGCTCCTCCTCCGAACAATTTGCAGTTCGGTCCGAGGCAGCCGCCGATTGTCAGTGCAACTACACCCGACGGAAGCAGACCACAGATTTCTCAGCAACAGCCCAACGGAGCTGCTAAAAACGGAGCACCCGTGCCTGGATTCCAGAGACAACCATCACAAGGCTCTTTGAAGGGTCTCGATCCATCCAACACTTATCAAAATAAACCAGTCAACCTGGAGAACCAAAGTATTTCAAGTGACAACCAAAATGTCAACAAAACAGAAAACGGGTTTGAAGGCCCCACGGCGGCTAAAGGTAGGAGCTACAGTATTGCAGCCGCCCCAGGAGCTCCAAGTCCTTTGAAAACCGAAGATGATCGTCGAAAGTCTGTCAGTGCTATTGGAGGCAGAATAGACGAGTTTGTCAGTCGCAGTCCGGGACTTGGATTGATTCAAGAAGGGAAGTTAGAGAGCAAAGAAAATGTACGTGAATCTAAGGAAAGTGTTCGATCGGAAGCCTCAAACGAAGGAGCCAAAGAAATTCCGGAACGTCCTGAGTCCCGCATTTCAGCATCTAAAATGACAGAATCTTTTATAGGTGCTCTTCCAACTTCAGTTCCAAAAAAGAAGTCAGACGACGACGATGACGTGATTTTGCAAAACAATTTAACGGCTCCAAGAAATGTTAATGAAACTGCTAAACCGAAAGAGGAGTTTTCTGATCGCTCGCCATCGTTGACACGCAGTGATGATTCTCCGGAGCCTAAACAGAAACCAGTACTGAGCCCGTCTGCACCTAACAAATCACAGAGTGTAACCCCAGAACCTGCGCGTCCGAAAACACCCAAAACGGAACCAAAATTAGAACTAACACGAGGAGTAGAGTCAACCAGAGATGTAAAACCTGTTCCAACACCAAACAAGACTCCGTCCAAGTCTCCTTTACCAGATGCAAAGCCACCTCTACAAATTCCAAAAAAACCAAATGATTTAAGCACACCGATTGCTTCAGCTGATTCAAAGAAATCAACCCCTCGTAAAACGGCTTCTGCGCCTAAATCTCGACAAAAAGGTAATATTTAGGAAATTCATTACATAGCATAATTCGATTATAAATGAGCCAAACGTGTTTGAATACTTAGATTAATAGGGTTTGTAACAGTATTCCAATATCATTATATTTACACTTTCTTTCTTTAGATGGCGACAACGATAGCGGTGTCGATGAATCTACACAGGGAAACGTATGTGTCTAATTTAAATAATTACTCTTATTTTATGTATACCTACTCTGCTCTACATAGTTTTCAAATTTTTTGAAGGATGTTAATGGGTCTCCCGGTTCACCGAATAAAAAGATTCCGAGTAAGTTACCCATGAAGGAGAAATCAAGTAACAGCCTGAAAACGAGTCTTTCGCGATCATCAAGCAAAAGTGCTACAGCTAAAACACCGGAAAACCCTCTACCAAATGATAAGAAAAGTGAGTATTTTTTGTTGCGCAAAGTTTTTATGCCTCAGTTTCTATGCCCTTAACCTTCATTGTATTATACTTTACAACCACTATTCATGGATATTATAGCTCTATAGAATTGGTTAATAAAGAATTTTCAACGATGACTACCATTTTTAAAACAGAAAGCCAAAACAATGTAAATAAAAGTATGCGCGGTATTAAATTTGAATGTTTATGAGATTGCTAAAATTAGAAGAATGGAAAGGGAATACTTTGCTCTTGGACTATAAAAACTGCAATGTCTACTATTGTCCGTACTTCATATTAAATTAATAGGAAGGTACCTCAACAGTTCAACTTCGTAAAAGGCACAGTTATACACATAATGTTAATTACATTTCAGAAGTACCAATGAACAAGGTGCAAGTTGGCAATGCACCGTCGCCGAACATCAAATCGGTGAAATCGAAAATTGGCTCATTAGATAACGCGACGTACAAGCCTGGCGGTGGAAAAGTTAAAATCGAAAACAGGAAATTAGAGTTCGGTAACGTGACCCCTAAAATTGCTGCTAAAAATGATGCTTATACTCCAAGTGGTGGTGTTAAAAAGGTAAAAACACTTAAATTACCTGAAATTGAAATTTTGGAAAATAAAAAAAGCTGTATATGTCAGTGTTAATTTATTTTGTTGTATTTTTCAGATTGTATCCACAAAATTAGAATGGAACGCAAAATCGAAGATAGGTTCGCTCCAGAATACTGCGTACAAACCAGGTGGCGGTGACAAGAAGATTGAAACCGTGAAGTTGGATTTCAAGGAGAAAGCCAAACCAAAAGTTGCTTCTACAGTTAACATCACCCACAAGCCTGGAGGTGGTGCCATTAAGGTAAATTACTAATCAGTTATTGGTTACAAAATTAATTGAATAGGTCATAGGGATGCGGTTATAGGCGATATATTAGGTAACTACCTCCTGTGAGTACTCTTTTTGCCTAGTTTGTCAGCACAGCTGGTAAAAGTAACATTCGAGTAGAGCTTAAACATTTGTTAAAGCACTTTAGACGTAAAAGATGGCGACACGATCAAGTATCATCATTGAGCAAATATGTTAGCGCAGTTCACAATTCGTATTATAGACGCACTTAATTTAAAAATAGAAGCGAAGTCAATAGGTCTGTATTGTATGTTTAAGTACAATATTGAAAATAATGTTGTTCTTCTTTAGTCTACAGTTGCAAAAAACGGAACGAGAGCAGTGAGTAAAAATCAATATCTAAGTTTGTGTGAACACAGTCACTTTATTGCACAATTTTTATGTGAAATGTATTTTATAGGTTTTAATTATACGCTGTGACGTCAAAGCACATACATATACGTCATATTCAATCGATGTATGAAATGCAATGTCTACAATTCTACATGCGTAATTATGGGAGTGTATAATTATTATTTTCTAGAATGTTAAATGGGCGTTACCACGATGGAGAGCATCCCATAAACATTTTGCCTACCACTCTTTATGGAGTAAGGTTGGTTGGGCGGTACATTTATTGTACCATACGTGAGATATTTAACTTTGTAGAAACCTTCTATTGTCTACCTAAGGTATTTTTAGGACGGGCTGTGGCTGAATTTTTCACGCTAGGTGTCTCGCTTTCGAACATAAACAAAAGTGTCTTTCACATTAAAACGAACCAATATAAATAAAGTCTTGCCGGATTGGGAAATGCGAATGATAGTAGAATAAGTGTCGTTACACCTTATACGTTTTATTTTAACACAGAATGCGAAACTACCTAAAAAAAAAATGTGATAATATTACATAACGTAGAGAACGAATATACGATTGTTACCTATACACACGACCTACACGAATATCATCGACAAGCACGCCATGGAAATCAATAACGATTATGCATTGTACTATGAAACAAACGCAAACATATGTGTACACATACATACACCACTGTTTATGAAATTATTACTTAGCAACCGCACTGATATGACCGTATATATTTATGTATACTTGAAGGTTCCGTAGACACAATTGGCGAACACAATTTTCCATTGTTTTTAATTAGCCATGTCCACTTGGAAGTCTTAGCAATTAATGTAATTGGAACAAAATTTTAACCTACAAGAAAATTCTATAAAGAAATGGTCTTTCTAAAACATAATATTATATTAATATTCATGTGAAACACAGGTGAAAACTGAAACATAAAGCCATGTATCTGAAACCTCATTTGAATACATTTAGTTTTGGAGTTAAGTATGCTGCTGTGCTAAGCACAATATTGGTATCTCAGGAAAAGCCAGTTTCGAAAAAAAAGTTGTCATATACATAGTTTGGATTTGATTGTACAGAATGTTTTATTTTATATTTTTCAAATACACTGATACCGCTCTTTCGGATTGTTCGTATGATGTGTATTTATTTAATCTATAAAAAAACATTAAAATAAGTATAACTTTTTTGGGTACCACCGCTTTTGACCCTAGAGCGGCAGTGGGGGCCACTTTCTATATCCCTTTTTAAGATTATCGAAATCTTGATGGTTAATAATCTTTCCGGTTGCTTTATCTGATTTATCAGTTTGATTATGTTGATAGAAATATTCATTCACGTGATGAAGGAATACATCATTATCTATACTAATATTATAAAGAGGTAAAGTTTGTATTTTAAAAACTCTTTTACCGTGTGAGTATCATATTTACCATCATGTTAAGACAATTAGGAGCTGAGCAGCGGATGAAACCGCTAGGCACAGCTAGTAAAGAATATAAGTAACAGTATGTAGAAGCATACCTTCTTTGATTTGCACACGGTTTGCACTATAGTTGTAAGTAATCATAATAAATTACTATGTTTCTTGTACGTATAAAGTATCTTCATTTATCTGCCGAGTCGTAGTTGCATTGTCTAGTTACATGATAATTATTACTCATTGATATGACCTACTAGCGTTTTTAGACACTTCATTTTGACATTATCTCCAGCAACTATTCAGTTAGTACCTTTAATGACATTATTTTACAACCTGATAGAATTAATGAGGCTACAATTTTCTTCTCGTTAGTGAAGTTGTATTAGTACATATATTGAAATATATTGTTAACGTTACAACGCATGGCGCCGGTTCCTTGGCAATGTTTCACTTTTCATCGTTTCATTCTTGCGATAATTATAGACAGATAGTGGGACTGGCGACAATAATTTAGTCATTCGGAAAATATTTTAGTTTCTCTCTATCATCTACGGAACCTCCATATTATTATTATATTGTATTTATCTTTTATTTTATGTGCACACTCACTTCTTTGAAACAGATCGAAAATCAAAAATTGGAATTCAAAGCACAAAGTAAAGTGGGCTCCATGGATAACGTAAAGCATAAACCTGGAGGCGGTGACATCAAAATATTCGATGACAAAGAGTACATCAAGCAGATGACTGGAGTGTCCCCGGTTCCCGATAGCCACGGACATTCCCGACAGGAGGTGAGGCCCTTTCCAGCCACTAGTCGGGCCTATGTCTATGTTGTTTTCGCTTTTTCACTTATAGTTTTTCGGTGAAGGTCATTTAAATCGCAATCACTCATTTTTGTTTCAGCCAGGATATTTGTACACGTTTTATTGAGTAGGTAACTCATTGGGTTGCAGTGTGTGAGGGGCTCGCTATTGTCAATAACATTTTTTGCGTCTGTTTTATTTGTTTGGTGGATTTTCGTTTGGTTTGTTGCCTAACCATTGTTTTTCTTTTTATTTTTTATTTGCGTGTCTTTTCAATTTCATATATACAGCGGAGATTAATGCATTTTTTTTCATCGTAGAGCCCAGTACCAGCGACATCGGAACCTCCAAAATCCGACGAGAATTTGAATCAGCAGCAGTGTTAAGAGCTTGGACTGAGAAACTTCGACTTCTCAGCGAACCACTCTAATGTTTATAATCAAGAGTCCAAACTTATTGTATTACATTTTATATTTGTTAATTTTGTTCGATATTGATACCCAGTTTGAGTGACTTTATTAAGGTACGTTTGTTTAGACAAATTGGTTCATTAAATTTGTCATAATCAATGTCAATGATTTATTGCATATCTTTTCGGACAATATGCTGAGTGCGTTATAAGTGTATCAATCATTAATATTTGGATTGTATTGTTATACGTAATTATAAATTTGAATGTTGTATTTGTAGCGTTATAGTTGATGAATAATTTTACAAGTGAATTTCTTTTTTATATCATCATTATAACCCGAGTGATGTTAGTATCATGAGTGCCAATTCATTATAGTACCTACCGTAGAAGTAACCATTGTGGTGTAAACAGTATCATAATGACAAGTAGCCTTACCATTTATCAAAGCTACTGTTTCAGCAAGCATGAATTTTGTAGTCTCTACTTTTGCTAGTAATAGTGCTTAAAAGATACCATATTGTACATTGCACTATTCGACATGATTTTCATTAGCAGCACTAACGTACATTTTCTCATGCGATGTGTTAGTATATTGTATTGGTAATCAAGTAATATTCATAATATATTCTGCAACTATATCTGAATGTGTATATTTATTTATACTATTCCTAGTTATATAGGCTTTGTTATCACTGTGTTTTGTTGTTTCCACTACGTATTCATAGTACTATATGCACTGACTATTGCAATGTTTTATGATTTGGAATGTAAAGATAGCAGGTATAGGGGTTCTTGGCACAGCATTCATCATGATTTTGTGATACACTGATGTAGAGACTTGTAGCTTTTTCTCGCATTCGCGTAACAAGCCAGTTTTCACTACATAAAATTGTCGCTGTCGTTCTTTGATAACACGAGACACTGCTGTGGCGAGAACAGGTGCGGGCTCGAGATTGACTGACCAGATAATTATATAAATGTTTTATATGTAACTATAACTATAAGAGATTAGGTTTAGATAGCGTGTATTAATGTTTGAAGCTTGAGTCACAAAACTTTCTTGCATTGTCATTTTTATTATAAGAAAGATATTTTGCATTTGAGCGATTCTATTGGTTCAGTCTATATTGTTATGGGCGCGTTTATCGTACTAAAACATCTTTTTATAAAAAAAATAATTCGTTAATTTTCACGCAAGCTTTTTATGGTAAAATGTTTAGATAAGTTTTAACTAAACTAATAGATTCTATACCAGTAGACAGCAACTTAACTCCGAGTTTTGAGACGATGTTTTATGATGAGCAGGACGTATTGTATACCTATTAGGTAATCGTTTAATACAGTTTAACACTATACGAGTTGGTTTTATTTTGTACACTAGTTCACAGATCACCTGACATTTAGTTCAACATGTTGTAGTCGACTATAGCCATTACTCCTCACTTGCACTTAAACTGTCTTTAGATAAAGGCAGACTCATTGGACGATTCTCTAAGCCCACTTGGTAAGTTTCACCATTATCTATCTTTTTTCTCTTAGTTTTTAGATAGTAAGAGTCTCTACTTCATATGTAGTGTGTTGTATCTTACTGTAAACAAAACATAATTATTAATTAGCTTGAAGCCGAACTGTAGGTATACACAACTTGTAGTTGTTAAAATATAGTATAGCAATTAGGAAACGTTGTCTACATAATTTTCCACAATTTCCGATTACTAGGGATTCCTTTGATTTTTTGTTATCTGCTGGGTAACACAAGATAACCGGTAAGATAAAAACAAGTAATCTTTAGGTATTCAATTATTTCCTGGTACATTATTATGGAAGTATGTTAGTTACGCAAACCCATTTTTTTGGATATATTATTCTAGTCCGTGGAAACCGGTCTGATTGACAACAAACGATGTTAGCAATTTTTTTTGCAGCATTGAATTTGATGGGATGTCGAGAAAATATTTGCTCGACATGTTCACCATTACGCAAGAGACAGGGAAAACAAACTTCTAATGATCACTAGCTCAGGGACCTTGTGCGCTTCGGTGACACGACCACGAGTTTTGGCCGCAGAAGCTCTGACTGGGAACAGAGTATGGTCGCACGACTGGGCTTCCGACCAGTTTTGATCGATACATCAGCCAAAAGTCATAGTCGCATTGTTCGTGAGTCCAACGTTGCTAGTGCCTATTAATGTGGTCAAATCGCGAAATTTTTCATAATTTGTAGGAGAGGTCTAAGTCGTGAAGCTTAATTGAGCTGGACATATTTGCAGGTGCTACTGAACTACTGTGAAACAATAACACTAACATTCCTTATTTACGCAGGATCAATATTACATGTCCGTCCACGAGTGGACTGAGGAAGCCCGTCCGAAGTCCCGGTGCTTATCTGCCCGAGCTCCGCGGACGCCCCGCACACCGCGCACTCCCCGGGCTCTCTCTCCGCGCCGCAGAGTCCCAACTATGGATGAAGAGGATCTGGTCATGCGCAATAACGAGAGAAACCGACGAACTTCGGTAGCTAGACCTCTGAGTGCCCGAGAGGTTCCCCGTTCAGCATTGTCCCGGCGAACTTCTCTCACACAACGTCCAGCTTTCTCTATATATTGATGTAGAAAACGTTAAAACAAAGAGTTTATTAAACGAGCCCTAGGCTCCCTGTGTTGTCTCAATGTTGTAGGATGTCAGACATGTAATTTGAGCTCTAAATGTTAGTCTTTAGTACTTCGTAGGTCTATAATGCGCACAAAAATATTTGTAGATTCTGCACAAGCGTGCACAAAAATAAAAGTCAAAGATGATAAAAAAAACCCAGTCTTCTCCATCTTAAGTAGTTTTGATTATTGCATTGTGTATATTTATTTTGCTTAGCAAATCATTTCTATACATGTAATAGATTTAGTCATATTCTTCCTATTTCAGTATTTTTAGGTATATTATATGTATGTAGTTTCACGACTCCACTAGTAGGAAATTCGACACAGTCGTTCTTAAATACAGGTAGAAAGCAGCTTTAGTCGTTAACTGAATGTCCAAGTTTATTTATGTTGATTAAATTATACACCCTCATATTGTCTTTTATTTTTATTCAATATTCTATTCGTATGAATGATGAGGCGGGATGCATGTGACAAAAAGTGTGTTTGATAGATAGGGAGAAAATATGGTTGGATCAGGAATCATATGAAGAAGAGGGAACTAGGTGCCTTGAAGTCTGACAGGGGAGAATGGAAGAAGAAAACGTGTTGCGCCGACCCCGAAAAGAATGCGACAAGGGCAATTAGATGTATTCTATTCCTACGAATACTTTAATTCGTAGTTCTATCCTAATTTTACCAACACTTGAACCTACAGAAATATTATGCCTGAAACAGAAGATGAAGAGTAAAAACTAATAATGTTCAATACTGCAGCGTTGCTCCATTTAAGTTCTAGGCATGTATTGCAATTAAACAATGCGCAGGCACTTTTGAATTGTCAAGGAGTGAATTTGCTTTGACTTTATGGTGAGTTAGATCGGTGTCTAAAATGTGTCCATTTCCAGTTAAATACAGTTTAAACGTTGCCCACACTAAGAAATTCTATTGTATCGTGGTTGCATTTACAAACATCTAAACTCACAAACAGTTACACCCGGAACAACTACCTGTGGGTTATACAAATATTTGTTCCGTCCGGGAATCGAACCCGCAACACCGTGCCGTCGACACTATTTTCATGAACTAAATTTGTTACAAATATAACGCTACTAGCTGGCGCCCGTGGCTTCGCCCGTGTGATGATCGAAGAAGAATAAGTATCCTATATCAGGGGTGGCGAGCCTTGATGAACCAACGTGCCATTTTTCCTAAATAAATGTTGAATGACGCCACAGACGTGCCATCAAATAATTTTGACTAAGTGATTGTATTAGGAAAATAATTACTATCAATTCGAAACTTTTTTTACTGACTAGTAGAGTCATCGCCAAACGGTTTGTAAGCGAATTAATACGAAATAATTTTATTCATCTCTGAAAATAATGAATCGTTCCGGCGAGTTAAAAAATGATAGTAAGATAAAAATATGATTAAAATTGTTTGCGTGCCCACTTCGTTTTGTCGCGTGCCGTCTTTGGCACGCGTGCCATTGGTTCGCCATCTCTGTCCTATATTTTATTCCAGGCTATAGGTATATTTTGGTAGGGACGCAGGACGACTTTGTCATGACTGCGTACCTACCAGATACGGCTGATATGGATGAGACGTGATGTAACGAAAGATCGTTACATCACATCTCAAGTTCAGTTGAAATCCAACGTCGAGCACTAGCTGGGCCTATTCCGCACAGCCGTGAGACTTTTTCTTTTTATGATACAGTTGCAATAAAACCACAATATCTTTTATATATTGTTTAATTGGTGTACATGGTTATGCATTATAATAATATTTATCAATTGTTAATTCATTAAATTATGGCACTTAACACAAATAAAAAATATCTTTAAACAAATAGATACATACATTGAATGAGATAATGTCACGCCGGAAAACAATTGATAATACATAGATAATTTTAATAAGTATTAATTTTTCGAAATAAACTTAATTATAATATTCGGAATAATTTCTCAGTCGTTCGTTGACGTTTCGTAAAATAACGAAAGCCTCTTTTTGTTTTTACTCTTTTTTTTAAGAAAATAAAGTTTTCAACTCAAAAATCAACTTATTGATCCCAATCGTAAAAATTATAAATAAAAATCTTACTCACAAAATAGTACAATAACTTAACCTTTGTACCCATAAGGACAACTGACTCACCACATTTATACAACAATACCTTAAAACGAACGCGCAGGATGTCATTTTATAAAAAACCAGTTCAACATCATTCAATAATACAAACTGTTGATAAAAACTTACGACTAACAAACTCCCCTAGGTACTGAAACAGATACTAACTGCGAAGCGATTACTCTTGAAGCTGTCGCGAAGCGAACACCACTACGTCTGCCGTCTGCTCCATCGTAGATATTACTTTAAGGCATGTTTGTTCGACTAATACTTTAACGGCTAGTTAGGAGTTCTGATTACTCTAATTAATAATTTGTGGAAGCATTCCCCATGCTATTGAATGTTAAGTAGACGATACAATGAGTACTTCGACTGATGCAACAAGCGCACACACACGACACAGTAACACTATATAACTTTAATACATACAAAGGCCACAACACATCATTCAGTCACAAAGCGCGAATTAATCCTAACACTGTAATGAAATGTGTATTTTACAAACGCTCGCCGTTTTCACAGCATGGAGGTTACAATCTTCTAAGTAATTCAACTATAATTTAGATAACATTATTAACCTAATTATTGTATAGATTATTCTATTGTACAGTTCTAATTTGTGTCAACTTACGTCCACTCTAGTTAATGAGATTGTCGTGTCGACGAGCCTCTTCATTTTGTTCACCGAACGTAGCTGGCAAGAGTCAAACCTCACCACTGCCTCGAGAAACACACCTCGGATAGGCAAAGTTATCATAATTTAGCTCACTACGAGTATATCAACTACATTTCACCAATGTTGTGACTCGATAGCACGATGGACTACGAGAGGAACTGTATCGTGCATTCAAAAGTTTTGTTACAAATTTTGACCTCTAAAATCACTACTAAGAATAACTCCATTACATTATGTACAGTCACTTTACACCAATTAACGAATACTGAAATTTATTATAGGTATAATATTTAGAGTATTACGTCTCGAATATTAATATCAATCATATCATCCGATAATGTTGCGCTTCCAACTTGAGCAATAAAATACATTACATACCAAAAATATCATTTCTTTCCGCATCATAATAGCAGTGATATGACCATTATATCACAATAATATTCGTGACTGTTAAGCAGACATTTGTTTTAGATGATGAACCCATCTTTAATACCAATATCGGTATCATAATTGATTTAATACCACTAATAATGTACATAGATAGAGTCAGGTACGGTTCTTAAAAATATTTCTGCAAAATGTAACATGATAGTGCTGGTTTTGGGATGTGTGTAGTGGAGAGGCGCATGCAGTTAGATACAAAGTGGTAGTTACGCACCAACACCGTAATTATAAACTGTCAAAGGGAAAATTTAAAGTGTAGGTCAGCTTAGGGAAGGGTAGTATAGGTAAAGGCCATGCAGTTAGTCATGTACACCAGTTAGTCCACCTACTCCGCTGTAATTAATGAACCCTTCACCATAGACCGCTAAGGAGGGTGCTTAGGAGAGGCTGCATGCAGTTAGTTTAGCCAGAAGTTAACACAATCTGTGGATAGTTTTTCTGTCAATGAATTGTCAATAATTATTCAGGTCCACCGTACCCGATGTTTTAAAACTTAGTAAAACATTCACAAGTAATACTTAGTCATCGAAGTACTAAAAACTGTATTAATTTATACCTACATATTACACCACTAATACCAATAGGTCGTAATTAGTATATTATACACATATTGTTAATATCAAGGGTAATTTTAGACATCAAATTCACATTTACGTAATTTATCTAAACACCGAAGTACATTGGGGCGTGTTTCTCTCAGCAGTCGTGGATTTCCATGATTTAGGATACGATGGAGTTTGCCTTAAGGTATGAGATTTTGTTCCTACCATAAAAGTAAATAGTATTCTATATATCACATATTATTGAGATAAATATTTACTGTTAATGCGTCATCAAAGGTTTTTCATCACGCGCTGTCATTCCCAGTAAATATTCCCACAATTTGTGTTACTTAAAATAAATTTATATACAGTCCAAGACCTTGTCGTGCCTTATAACGTAAGACTAGATTTTACTACCATAATTAGAAATGTGAGAGATATTTAATGATGTTAAGATTCTGCGAAGAAGTAATGAATATTGCTGAATAAGGCAACATCAAAAATTAAATAATTTTAAATAATGAATTAGACATAAAATAGCACTCCAAACGAGTGGAGTAGAGTATGAAACATAGAATTACATTACAAGTTATATTCACATAGTCTTTGAACAGCATAGTTCACGATCACATTCATTTTCACATACCGAATCGAACTAGACAACACAAGGTTCAAGCACATTCCAGACGAAACGAAGTATAGTTCCACAGGTTCCACAAGTTCCACATTGTTTTCTCACTCTAAAACCTATTGCACATTTTCTCGACCATTTTCACGTCTATAATTTCCATTGTTTGGAAATGTGATGCTGAATCTAGTGTAAGTAGATTCAGCATAGCAAACTTGAATCATTGGAAAGTATAGACTGAAAAGCGATGTTTCCCTACGTTTCCTTCAACGTTTGCCATTCAAGCGTAACGGGCGCCAGGCAGGCTGCCAGTCGTGCTAGGGCTGCCAATATCAGAAGTCCTCAAGCAGCACGGCATCGCGGGGCACTAGCCCCTTGTGTTCACCGCGACAACACAGCAGGTACTGGTCGTCTACCTCCAGGATTAGTCGGAGACGCTCACCTTCGTTGAAGGCGAGGTGTCCCGAGTCTGAAGGCAGCCGATGCCATAGCGTCCTCACGTACCTGGAATTATATAATACACAGTTAATCAACTACTCGATTTAAATTGGTACATCCGTGTGTTGCATGTGGGCATTTGCATCCTTGGGTTAGGTCAATTAGGATATGGCCTCATTTTAGGGATAAAATGTTCAGTTATCTTTTCGTTCCTATCTTCAACAAATCTGTGAGTGCTTCTGTGTTAGCTTAGGTGAAAAATGAAGCTTGATAAAACAAACTCAATATTTAAAATGAATGTAGCTACTTCATTTTATAAGCTTAGGAGTAAAGATTTTCGTAAATTAGGAAGAGACCCAGAGAGACAAAAGAATAGCCGAATTAATTGTGTGAAATATTATCGAAGATCGAACTAACAACTTGAAATTGCTGTGTCAATCCTAAACACAATTGGGATAGACGAGGATGATAATGATGATAAAATTAAGTAAGAGGTACGAGGGTGATGAAGGTGAATGTATCACGAGGATAAAAAACTGCTTGCAAAGGAGCACTAAGCCGGTATAGTTAAATACATACTTATGTTGTTTCTGCTGTGTGGTGGTGTGGTGCGCTCGAGCGGCAGACGATGATGCAGCGCGACGCGGAGCAGCGGGGGGCGGCGTGCGGCCGTACGGTAGCGACGACGGGCGAGGGGCCGCGCCGCCGTGACCCGCACCGTCCACGCGGGACGTTCTGACGAGAATATAATATATGTTGATGATATGCTGTAGGGCTTCAGGATTGGTAATCACAAAGCATGCTCGGCGTAGCACCCGCCTCACATGCTCGCACAAACAGGTCAATGTCGTGCGTGAACCAATATTGCAGCAGCGTTTAAAACTTATGGTGTAGTGATTTGTTATCACATTTCAATGTAGGCAGTACCTACCAGGTTCTACCACAGGTTGCCACGCATGCTGTTCGTGATTAGTAACGCAAGTGCTTACACATGCACTAATGGAGTAAGTATGGTTTGCAACTTCAAAGATATCTTTCAAGATATCATTGTTCATGGTGTTAGAACGCAACGTTTATTGATATGGATGTTCATGACCTGTTTCCTAATATTGCTTTGAAAGAGTTTTTCTGTTTCAATAAACTCCGAGTAAGCTGGAATGAGCTGAGTAGTACAAGGAATAGTTAGGTACCATTGAAAACTTTTATTGAAAAAGATGACCAAATAGAAATCGATTTCAAATTTAAGTTTCCGTTTAAAATAATATAAGTATCATAAGGTAAATCGATATTTATTTGGCTACATATTAGGTTATTCGCGTTTAATTAGAAAAAACAATTTATTGGCTTATTAATAAATTGTTACTAAATCATGTCATGGACTTATAACTTATAAGCATTTTCATAAAACCATTAGCGGTTACATTGGTATTTTCCTGTAGCCAACATGCACAAAATGCTGTTAGTATCAAATCGTCGTCACAACTCTGTTAGTCACATGTTATTCCCAACTAAAGTACATACGTTGTTTTCTTAACAATTGTAGTGTTAACCACAGCTACGTTTTGCATCCGTGGTTTCACTTCGGGCCTCTTCGCTGTCATCTCGGGCAAAACTCTGAAGATATGTGCGATATAAGCATAAAGATTCTGCGGTGCTGAACATAATATTTTATATAAAAAGCATTAAAAAATAAATGTTGTTCAGTATTTCAGAAGGAAGACATAAATAAGGACACCGCCACCTGTGATATCTCATTTAACCTTGAAAGTAAGTGTAGCATAAATAAAATGTTGTGCTCAATAAAAATAAATTATAGCAGCTATTTCTACAATAGTTTTATTTGTCGCCGAAATCTTTCGGAGTTTATTTTTTCTCCTGTTTTTTTCAGGTTGCCAACAACATAATCCCGTTTTTCAAACGTGATTAAGTAATAGCATTTTTCTTACGAATTTACGATGGATGGTGTGTTTAAGTGTGCGTGTCACACACGCACACTTAAACACTTAAAGATTTTGACGGATAATCTACAGAATTATGCCAAATTCCTGGTGTCCGCAGCCAGCCAGGTTACACTTTTAAATGTTCCATTTTCGGCGCAAATCATTTATGGGCCCTAAATGGTCAGTGCTAAAAATAGACTACTACATTATTTCTTACCTGTTAGCAGCCTGAGGAGGTTTCTTGTTGGCAGTACCAGCTCGCGCCGTAGTCGGTCTACTGGGTGTCGATGTGGTTGGAGAAGTTCCCTTGCGTACAGGCACCGGGATACCCCTAAACATAAGAGAAGTTCTATTAAAATTACTCTCGGATTAGCGTTCTAATAGAATTTGCCCATCAAAATCTAGGTCATAAAAGCTTCGTATCTTCAAGATCAAGACAATCATCGGGAGGTTACGAGTAGAGACAGATTCTTACGAATGTTAATTATTAGTTAAATCCACATAGTGACGGAAAACAATCACAAGAGAACTAACAATATAACTCTGCACGAGAAAAATCTAAACGTGAACTGGCTGAAATTGAAATTTATCTAGTGTATGCTGACAGTATTTATCGCCACCGTTGGACCATATTTGGCACAAAGTAATGATGCATCCTGGGGGAATTGGTACAATGACCACAGTCAAGTGGCCCCAACCTACTCAATTGGTCCGTCATTGCGAACGAGATTGACAAATTAAAACAATATTTTTGCGTTAACGGATGATTTGTAATAATTGAACGACTTGCAGCGTCAAGGTCTTAACAATCTAGATTTGAAGTCATCTTTAGAAATATTTAGTTGAGATTTGTCAAAATGTATTTAGTTTAACAATACAATAACGTCATTACAGTACAGTAACGTCTGATTTCTGATTCTGTATCATTTTGTAAATATTTTATAATCAGGATTAAAGCATCAAAATTAAGCATAAACATTAAACTAACTTAATCTAGACCGTTTAGTTCTATTACAAAAGCATACCTACATATAGAAAGCTTTTTGAAAATGAATCATATAATAAGAGCTAAAAGTCTATTTGGGAGTTCATAATTTTTTGCCGAAAATAAATTCCATTGAGAACACGGCTTGTATGAAAATATAATTGTATAGTCATTACCGATGCGCCGTATTCTTGGCAGGAGACTGCAGCGCAGGTGCCACCGGCCTCACGGGCGATGACACCGGCCTGGGGATCTTGGAGCCACGCGCCGCTGCCGGGGACGTCTCTCCTGAATACATAAATATACAACACATATAGACACATATATATTTTATAGAAACAAAGCAAAGTTCACTACGAATAGGTCATTTTCGCGTACATAGTAATAAACTCCCTTATGTTTTAAGAATCTGTATACTGATATTCAGCTGCATCCGGTTAGACTGGAAGCCGATCCCAACATAGTTGGGAAAAGGCCAGGCAGATGATGATGATGTTTTAAGAATCAGTTAAAAAACCGACTACCTACATAATACGTTGAACGAAAAGCGCCCAATACGAAGAGTGAGGCCAACTATATTGCTCAAGTTGTAATCTAGTTTTTAAAAGTAAATCCGGTCTGGAGTCTTGTTATAGCACACACTACAAAATAATCTTTAAGGCTCGTTGTCAAAATCGGTAAGAAGGACACGAGAACATTGTAGAGGTAGGTATTTGTCCATGACGTCATTCATCTGATGCATGGGTTTACACAGCTGCTCCTTGTTCTCACGAAAATGTAAAGTTGACTTGTTTTGCATAGCGATGATAGCTGTTGCCAATTTATTTGAGGTTTTATTTTTGTATTGTTTATGTTGCAACTATTATTTAGATTTACCTACACGGACTCGGTTCTAAGTATTTTAGAAGTAGGTAGGGTAGCAAATTCTTATTCATCATGTTTCAGCAGTACCTTCCGTGAATTTCACTATCGTAAGTTTTGCTATCTACGAATTATGTTGAGTCATCGATGAATGGGAAAAAATCCCAAGACCAAGTTAGTTTTCCGCCGTACAATATTAAAAGTTGGACAAACCTGAAGGCGTCACGGGACTTTCAGCATTGCTTAGCATTTCCCATTTCAGTTGCAGACGTCGGAACTTGCCACCTCCCGAGTTGCCGCTGCCATTGCCAGTGTTGCCACTGGCTCCGCTGCTGGCAGATCCTGGCCGCCAATTCTCCTCACCGCTGCAATCCAGCTACGCAAAACGTTCGAATCGTCAAATACTTGCAGCTTATAATTTCTTTAAGGAGTTTATTTCTGGTATTTTCTTTCAAAAATATTCAACTAGAGTAAAATCTACAACTTTGAATAACAGACTAAAATTACTAAACAGACAGTCAAAGTTAAAAATATTTGAGTTATCAAAAAAATACCAATCCAGGTTCACATTAATAATATAAACATGGACACAAACACATTGCGAACAATTCTAGACGATGACGTGTAAAACAAAAAACAAAAGCACGCAAAATAAATGTTAGAAGCAGCAAGCAAGGTACTAGTAGCAACCTGCAAATTAATAACAACGTAAACAACAACAAAACATTGTCAAAGCACATAACATTCAAGTAATGTCCACACAAAGCACCGCCGAGTTACCTTCACGTCATTGCTGGAGGGCTTAGCGGAGGGAGGCTTATTGTTCTCTAGACTATCTGTGTAATCGTCGCTGTCGTCGAACACGAGCCTATCGAACGCCTGCATTAACTTTGAGCCCAAGTGCACCCCGGACCATCTGCGGTTATTCTCAATCTCTATCCTGCTATTGTTCGGACAAATATCATAACCAATTGTAGTCGGATTAACGCATGAGCGTGGTCTATTCTTTTCAACTGTCGTCTTTACATTTGCCGAATCATTGAGCAGGTCGGGTGTGGAAGGCTCTTTGTGTTTGGGCTCTTTATGTCTCATTATGACACTGGTCTGACAGTCGTCGCTGGAGAGACCGCTCGACTGCATCGAACGCACCAGCTTCAGCAAATTCCGCTGGTTCAGGGTTAGTGGTGGAGTGTTAATCGAAGTGGGCTGTTAAATACACCAAATGTTGTTTAGCATCATGCATCATGCCATCCAAAGTTAGTTTAGTATGAGTTAGAGTCCTCGTCAAGGTCATCGATCGAGTTCGACCGCTCGGCAACTCCTTTATTTGCATTTTATGTAGGCTGTGCACGAAAGTAAATGCTAAAATATCGCGTTCGTACGCCGTGAACTGTGATTTAAGCACATGCAGTAAACAATAAAATGCAAATAAAGCTATGTTGCTTCGGCAGGCGGCTCTTTGGTAGTATGCGATAGTGGTTTCGGAACACGAAAGACACGGAATATTGATTACGTATATTTCATGGGAAAGTAGCATTCGGTGTCGGCACTTAGATATTAGATGTTATTTTGTGAATGTTATCTAAACTTACCCGACTAGCAGCACGCATGTCGCTTTCAATCTTCTTGAAACTTCTATGTAGTTCACGCATTTCAAACATGAGGTCCAGGGAGAATGGAAGAAGTTTTAGTGGTTCTAGGCTGGCGAGTAATGTATCCAGAAGAGCTCGGCATCGCGGTTCACCCACACAGCCGGCGAGGATCAGAGAATCAGAACTGTAGTGTTTCGCTAATATAGATTCTCGTGTACGAATGTATGACACCCATGCATCTACGGATTGCGCACTGTAAAAAAACACGAAATTTTAATAAAGTTATTCGACATTTGTACTAGGATGTGTTTTTTTGTTAATTTTGATGTACTTACTTGAGCAAACCTAGGATAAACGCATTGAATTTGACCAATCCCTCGGTAACGGCATCCTCGCTGTTAATTCTCAATACCAACTCATTGAGAGATTTTGTTATTGGTCCTAAAAATAGAAATGTAAACATTATGACTATTATCAAACTACAACCACACATTATGATTAAGATTCACGTTGGCAGCTATATGGTTACCTTGTCTTGCAGTAGCTTCAACCATTTGCCAAACAGAGTTATTGACTGCTCCGAATGAAGTTTCAATGTTCTCTTTGAGGCCATCTCTGAAGATCGCGTACAAAGCTGGACACAATGCGTTTAGTGCTATTTTGGCGCATGCCGGGGATTCCTTTGAGTCTCCTAAGAAGGCTAACTCAGCTTGATCCGTAGCAGGCGAGAAATGTTGAATCAACATTTCTACAGCATCGGTCACATTTGAAACTAAGGCTGCAAATTGATAAAAATGGTTATCTATCTTTCACGTTATCCAAAGCACGAAAGATGTGGCACCTGCGATATTAAAAATATATCTTTACCTCTCTTTTGCGAAACATCGATTACATCATATTTTGCTCTTGCGTCATGGTGGATAGGACTTCCGAATTCATCAGGGCTCACTTCAGCTTCTTCACAAATTGGTATTTCTGCTAAATTCTTGCCCTAGAATCATATAACTTCATCTAATATTGGGCATGCAAGAAAATAACACATTTTGTTTTATGTATAACATATAGTGGTTAATGAGTGACAAGCGCAGGTAACGTGTTCGACTTGCTAAAAAAATGTTGGTGCAAACTTAAAAAAAATGTTACAGCATTAAATAATAGCACGTCCATAGAAGCAGATAATTTAAAAATAATCTACAAACATCAAACATAACATAAAATGGCAATATAAGAGCAAATAAAGAACCGAAGGTACTCACAGAAATTAACGGGCAATGACGTGTGTGAGCAGAAGTAGCATTAGCAAATGAAACGTTACCTGGTAAAGCCTCTGCGCTATCACAGCGGAAATATTGGGTGAGTTAGGTGGCGTGGTTAGACTGACACCCTTTGTGTCCTCCATAGGTTTTAATTGGGATTGTTGGCTATCGGTCTTCGTAACCTCAGACTTCTGCGCAAAACTCACTGACTTCTTACTATTACAACTACTGCCACTGGATTCTGTGGACCTTTGGTTCTCCTCCTGAGATCGCTTCATTTGAAGGAATTTGGACACCTGGTTCCTTACCTTTTGAACTTGATTTTGGTCCCACTCATCCATGTTTAGACAATTGAATCCACTGTGTTTTAAAAACTCTTCAAGTTGTTGTAAATCCGCACTGCTAATAAGTGCACCAGGAGGTGGGAATTCAGTATACTCCATTTTCTTAGTTCTTGGTTTGGGTAGCGGCGGAGTGTGCGGCCTATGGAACTTTAATTCGTTTGATTTTCCTGATTCTAGACTACTTTCAGTTCCAACTCCTTCGTCTGGATAATACTCGTTGTAATCGGCATCTTTCTCAGCTGCATCGAGGAATTGTTGTGACAATCTTTTTGCAGCTATATCGTTGTTCTTTCTATAATCTACAGTTTGATTCTGAAGATAATATGGTTCTTGTAATGATCTTCTCTTAGTTTTGTGTTCCGTCGCTGCTGTCATGCAAACAACTGGATCTTGTAAAAGATCATCCATTTCGAACATACTGTATCGTTTAGTATGTGTGCTAGATTTACGTGTTTTGTCCATTGACTTACGCAATATGCTCTTTGGTAATGGTGGCCGTGGAGGCGCTAATTCGCCCTGTTTGGGAATGCGATTTTGTTCTGCTAATGCGAGTGATCGTTTCGGAATACTGGGATTTATTCTCTGGCCATCATTGTTTACACCACTTGCTTCAGAGCTTGTGGCGCTATCGTAACGATACACAAACAAAGGATTGAAATTTCCAGCTGGCGCGGGGCTATTCTGTGCTGAAGAATCTGTCAACATTGTTGACGAACCACGGTATCCTGAAGAAGGCTGTGTAGCCGTGCTGGAGCTTGAGGATACCGCTGTGGTATTGCCTGCTAAATTATTACAATCGCAACTCATCGGTCGGTTTTTAGATCGGGTCGCAGGCGAAGCATTACAGTACTTATTTCCACATTTTTGCATACCTTCTTTTTCTTTCATGTGTTGCATAAGTTCAGGCACTTCAGATAACAATTGCCTGCATTCCATTGGTAGTAAAAAGTTGAGAGAATCCCAGTCTTTAATATGACCGACTCCTTTCTTTTTTAACATTTCAAGATCATTGCATGAAAACGGTCGTTTACCTTTAACTTGCAATCTGTTTCTCTTATTTTCACTCGATCTGGGTGTAACGTTTATTTTTAACGGATTTAAATAAATATTTGGCCTCCCATTCAGGAAACTAATATCGGGCAGAGTATAGCTAGGATATAAGACAAAAACAGGTTTTTCACAACCTCCTTCTTTTAGCTTTTCTAAGAATGAAGGCTCGACTACCTTGAGTAATTCTCTTTGAGACATGGTTGACAGATGTATGCCAGATGTTTGTATACTCTTATCTATAGTATCTGCTTCAAGGTGCGTTGATGTTGATTTATGGTCACATTGCTCACGCTGTAAGAGCCTGTTCATCCTTGTGATCTGAGTTCCATCAGACTCAGAACAGCTTGAAATGCTTACACTAGTGGCAGAAGATTGGGAAGAACATGATTTTCTGGTACTTCTCATTCTAGATGGACTGTTTATAATATTTAAATTAGTTCTCTTAATATGTGGTTTGTTTACTGTTGCATAAAGATTAGATTCACTATCACTCAATTTATTTCCATCACCTGTTTCTTCTTCTTCAATCAATACTTCATCGTATACTCTGTTGCCGAATGGATTCACAGGATTTATTTCCTCATACACAAGTGAAGAAACTTCTTCTACCGCAGTGCTTGGTAAATCGATTTGAGGGCGCTCTGAGATTGCAGTTTTAGAATCGACTAATTTTTGTTCTCCCATGGATTCCCCACTTTCACCTCCAGAGCTTGAGGGCCAGCACTCTGATCTATCCAGCTGATCCATGCTAACGATTCCGTCGTTGCTCATACTCTTTTGTTTCATAAATAACTTCACTAAGCTAAATGTTTGTTTTGGTTGACTTTTATCTGACGAAGTTTGATCCGTAGAAGATGTGCTCATAGGTTCTGAGTGTTGACTTCCTTGTGATGACCGATGTTGGGAGTGTTGGGAGACATCGTAGACTTTCATGCATATAGGGGTGCCTATTAGTCTTTGATTAACGGTGAAAGAATCGACCTGTAAAATAAGCACATTGTTAAAATAGTTATAAAAAGACGGGTAATTTGGTGATAGAAAGTTTCTTGGCATCATCTTATACATACCGTTGAATTACTCAGAGCAGCCGAATTTATGGAACTATTCATAAGTTTCCTTCTGTACAGATTTGGCAAACTTTGGCTTTTAATGACTGAATTGCTCATGTTATCGTCTGTTGCATCAGTCGCTTCATTTGAACCATCATTGTTATTTCCAGAGGGGTGCCTAAAACCACACACATTATAAATAATGGACATTACAAAGGCGTATAAAGTGAATGAAATAATATTAGGTACACATATTTACCTCCTTAAAGGTGACTGACTGGTTTGTTTCTTAAGCTTACTCCAAGTAGTTAATCCTAAATCGCTCCTAGCCATAGACGTTGTTAACTTATTGGTTAATTTCTTACATCTCTCTAAAAATTCTAAGTTCCTGCGCGTTTTTTCATCGTTATCTAAAACTAAGGTTTCTTCCTCGCCCAATTTGTCTGAAAAATATCAAGTGTATGAGTTGGCAAGCTATCATGAGTTATTAACATAGCTGTGAATCAGTTCAGGTGAGTAAATTAGCATCACTTGGTAAACATTATTTATCGTTATCGCGATATGTATCAGTAGTTCTAGGAAGGGAAGTTAATGTTGCATACCATGTATTTGATTGACGGCCAGTTCGATGCACTCACTGTCCTCTGAGTATGTGGTGAGGCTGCCCTCGAAGGCGATGGTATAGTTGTCCTTGTTGGCTTGACAGGTAAGGATGAGGTCCTGTTCGGAGGGCAGCTCGCAATCCAGGCTATCCACGCTGAAGTGAACGCCATGCAATCCCTCTTTCACGGGGGAGAACAGGAGCTCTGACTTGCATATCGACATTGTGTTGATCGAACCGACGGATTCTTCACCCTATTAGAAGAAATAAGCATTGTTTTATGAAATGAAGATCTATACCGCTAAGCGTAATAACGTGAAGCTGTTCTTGAATTTTGTAATAGATCTGTATTAAGATTTTTTTGTAAGGTTAAACTAATTGGCCCATCTAATTGGTATTAATAGTTCGGTACTCTTTATAATAATGTTGATTGCATATTCCTATGTGTCGGCAGCATTAAGCCAAAATTGAGTTCCATACAAAACAAGAACCAGAAACGAACAATAACAAAACAAATATAAAACAGAACATTTATAACTGAAAGCAACACGTTGCACACTACAGCATGTGAATGTTCTCAGAAGATTTCGAAACTGTAACGCGTGTTAGTTGGAACATAAACATTTGCGTGTAGTTATAACTGACGCGGATGCAAGACGCGGCTAAAAATAATGACTGCGGTTACTTACAGGTACAATGTCCATTATCAAATAAACTGAAGCGGTGTAGACCTGGGTTGTAAATGTTTTGTGGTTTATCTAACTCGGCTATAGTTATTATCTAAGTAAGGCAGTGATTAAAAAGCTTTTTATCAAAACACACACAAAACATGGGCTAATTGATAATGTTTATCGATTTTGGGAGCTTTCGGGAGACTTTTATTGGCTGATATAATTGGACAGAGGGGGCTAAATTATTAAGTGAGGGTTAATGACCGTTACCCATAGGGGATTCCTATCTAAGATGTGTTTTTTTCATACTACAAGATGACTTTGTTTACATGTTGGAATGCAGATATGTATCAACATCCTCAGAACATTTTTCCGCGGAAACAGGTGTCGTGTTTTCCTGTTGTATGTATGTGTACAATAATTGTATTATTCCATTAACGGTTACATCCCTAATTGAAATCGGAATTTGGTCTAGTTTTAGCCACCGGCAAAGTATTATTTGTAATAGTCATTACATCACGCCTGTTAGATTAGTTTTAAAAAATACCATTTCGTTTCAAAATCAACATGTTTGAACTGTCCATAATTTCGTCCATGACACGCCCTACGTAACGCATCTGTGGTACAGTCAGAACCAGCGTTCGTTTAAAGTGACAAACAACATGGCCGCCACGAGTGTTATCATCAATTTAATTCCTTTTCCTGCTACAAATGAGGTCACAAATCAAACATTCACTCATAACAATGAAATTGTTTTACATGATATATTTTATTGTAATTGAATTAGTACCGCTAAATGATTGTTGAACATAACGAGGGTAGTTAGATAAGAAAAAGGAAATGTAGTAAGAGAATATAAATAATATACAAGACGGTTGAAGAAACAAGTTATTGTGTGACTAAAGAAGTGTTTATTGATAAAGATAAGTTATAAGTTGTCAAAGAAAGTGATGATGTAATTTATGATACTGATAAGGTTGTCAATAGTGTCATTGCAGAGTATATACATCTACCTTCTGTTTTGTAATAAGATATTGCTGTTCGTAAAAATAAGACAAATTCCAATAAATCTATAAAAAGTTCATCGTAGGTGGTCTAGCGTAAACCTAGTATTTGTATAGATAAGAGTACCTATAGAAATATTGTAAACTATAGTAGTAAACTCACTGAATAGTATCCATTGTAAGAATCCCAATCGTACTCCGTCACACCCATTTTTAACAACAGTCTCATTTATTCTCACAGTCTCTAATAGAACGGGATCTTTACACTACTAAATCATTCACTATGTACTTGTAGCAAAATGTCTCTGCCATCATGCTTCACAATCACTATCGAAATACTTATATATAAAGTCCACAATGTCCGCTGTAATACGTTATCTAACGCAAACACAATTATCTATAAGGTTCTCTGAACTATCACATTTATTGGTAAAGCAACATGTGATCGAATTCATTTCAAAAAAGTGCACAGACCACAGCACAGCACTCCCGAGAGCCCTGGGCGCGACTGGGGCAGCGGGAATATTAATTTTAATATTAGACACAACATGTGCTTCTCAAACTTTACAGCAAATGAATAAACGCGCGTGCTGTCCACTCAGAGCTTTAAACGCAACTGTTATCAAAGCGCAGCACACGCTAAACTAAGATTAATGGGGGCAACAGATGCTCATTAGCCGAACAGTAATTATTGATTAGCAAGTTTCAATTAGTAACACTCCAAGGTTTCAAGTACTACGGAACGAAACACTTCGTTTCCTTCATTTTGCAGGCCCTTGTGAATTAATAAATTATAATGAAATTATAAGTAGTAGTGTACGCTGTGAATAGTTTGAGAACTTCTGGCCTAGAGGATAGACTTCATTGGCAACGCACACAGATGGTAGCCGTATGAACAGGGCCACACATAAGGATGATTAAATATAGCACACACACACCAACGTTGTCAGAGAGGGAAAGACTATGACTGGGGGAATAACGAGCGTGGTTAAACTGATTGACGCAATTCAGCGTGTAGTTAGTGTAAAAATATATCTGTGTGAGTTGAGTCACACACACAATGGTGGCGGTCTTATTCCGTCTTTACTACTGGCACATCCCGTGGGACCAACGCACTTCACACTATAAGGAACAGACTCTAGTTATGAATGCTAGCCAAGCGTCTGGACTTTCCATGTATTGTGATAATTGTGTGAGTAACTCTAGGGAGTCAATAACTGTTTTTTGGTTATGTGACCGTTTGTAATCATCGTGAATAAAAAAAGAATTTTGCGAAAAAGCATGGGCAGTTATAAAGTATGCAAATGATTTTTAAGAGAACCCTTCTGCTTCCATATATTTCAATACACTTTTAAACATGCAAAGGTCATAAACTTAAAAAGCTGTAAATATTTTACTTTAATACTATCAGCTCATTAGATAAATGGCAGTTCACTAATTAATTGACAAACTATAAAGTAATACTGTTTAATTTTCTATTCAACCAAAACAAATATTTGATGCCACATTTCTTTTGTTGATAAAAAGTAGCAACATCTATAAAACATACAAATGATTAATTAGTAAACTAATTTAGATCGAAAACTAAACAGCTATTATAGCGACATCTATCTTAAGTATAATGCGCTTAGTTGTAACATTATCTAACACTAGATGGCGTTGTCACCGAAGTCTAGATTGAAGTTTTATTGTACAGGGGCGCTGGTAGGTAGTCGATATCTGCAGTGTACTTAAAGTGGTAAAGTAATTATTTAAAAATGTTAGTGCTTAGCAAGAGTGACATAAAAAATGAGATGAAAAATCCTAGAGTTTTTGTAACTTCAAAGGAAATTAATGAAATGAAACATTGAACAGCTATGCGAGGCGAACCTGGAAACTACTGTTGGCACTGACACTGCTGTCGAATCGAAACCTTTCCATGAGAGAGCTAGAGATGCTCGCGAACATCTCGCCTCGGGGATTACTCTGCAATACACCATAAATAAAATAAGGGCAATGCTACTGAAAAATAAACATACAGAGAATAATATATAAATGTAGATATAATAATAAATACAGTGGAAAATAATATGAAGTACACAAACAAAGAAAGGTAAGTTATTATTAACACCAACACCATTGACGATAGAAGTATTGATGGTAGAAATGACAATGTGAAGCCTAAAGATAGTGAAATGATTAGATTGCCAAAAACAAAAAAACAGTAAGGACCACACAGAATTCTCATTTTAGGCTATTTTTAAATAAATGGTATATTTAAAAATACTCTAAAAAGAGAATTCTGTACCAAATAATCATCAGTTTCTAACACATTTATTGTATTTAGAAACGAGAGCACCATTTTCTGTTGCAACTGCCATTTTGCAAGTAATTACAACACCGCATATATGTGTAACAAACGTTTCATGAACATAAACGGTCGATTTAATCGCCATAGCTTCCGTCTTCCGTAAATACACACATGAGTTAGACGGTCTTAGATTGTTTCTAGCGCTTGCGAAATTCCTACGACGAATTTCTACAATATTTCTAAGAATTTATCATCTTTTCTGAACAGGAACACATTTTAGACCACCTAACTTTAATTGTTCATGCGGTTTTGGTCAAAAACATCTGTTGCTAATAAAATTGTTAAGAGTTGAGGACGGTAGTCTGAAAGTATTACAGCGCTTTTGTTGTAAATTATGTTGTCATCATACAATCGGAATTTGGAAATTCTCATAATCCATGGAAAGAAACTTGAAGGCAAAATTGCTAGACGTTCTGATATAATCACACTTATTTTTGATTTATTTTTAGGTTTTATTAATATTTACTTTTGTAGTTGGTTTTAGTGTTTGACTTATAAGTCATCTAATGATATCATCAACTGCGAGTTAGTCATTTATTTTTATTTGCGTTTTGAGGACAAATATGTGCAAGATGCTGTGATTACACACCTGAAGTGATCATCATACTTATTACTTAATTTAAAATGTAAATACCTTCGTAATATGAGAATGAAAATAAACATTTATTCGTTATGTTCACCTCTCGAAACTTGTCCTTTTATGACTTTTTCATTGCAACATGGCAACTTAATGAATTCACAGCTGCTTTCAAAACCGCAGTAAGTGATTTTTCGAGACGATTTTCGTTTTACGATATTTGGCTTAAGATTATGTTTACTTACTAAAATCCTTGATCTGCATTTAATTATACATTATGCCTTGATCTTTATGCAGACAAAGCAATTATAAAGATTTATTTAAGAAAGTTTGAAGGCAGTGTTCCCCAGAATAAATTATAGGTTTAAAAAATTAGTGCAGGAACCATTTTATGGAAATAAACTGAATGTTGCTGTAGGATATTATTTTAGTCGATATAGGTTACAGGGTACGAGGAATTACGAGGTCATTTATCGTAGTTCAGTAACAGACATGTGGTTTTGTGCCCAGCTTTCTCTGTGTCCTTTTTTGGGTGGTTGGTGCATCCAGTCTAATTAAAAGTGGTATTGAAGCTAGATTTAATATTACCTTCTAAGGCCTCTTATTTCCATCAAGCCTTAGTTGTCAAAAGGTTTTATTTTATGAGCTATAAAGTTTACAAGACGAACATCTAATTTGTACTGCTTAGTAAATTGTGTATGACTAGTATGTTGGAGTGTGTAATTATTTTATACGGAGAAAAAAACAAAACTCTTGAATTTAAAATTTTGTTTATCCCATTCAAGTTAACAAAAACTTCAATAACTGCTCTTCATAAAACAATCCCGTCCTGGGTTTAAATAATAGCATAATAATAATAATGTTGCCATACTGTTGTCATATGAAAACTCACCCAGATCGAACATAACTCATAATTATGCACAAAACAGCGAGTAAACATTTATCGACGTTGCAAGGTCATTGCCGATGCCCCAATAGGACAGACCAGTTATTAATTAACCAACATAATGCATCATCTGATAAACGTAATAAGGATAGTTGGAATACGAATAATCTCATATAACCCAACATCGTTGTGCTAAAAATATGTAATTTTAAATAACGTTTCTCAATACGCTAATTAGTTTACGTACTGGGATACCACTAATCGTTTGCACAACCTAATGTATAAGCAATATAGCTTTGCTAAGAATATTAATAAGGTGTACCACCATATCATCCATGTCAGGAATTGCCTCATTTTATGTTAATGAGAACGTGGCATGTTTATTGCACCTGTTATTATTTTAATTTAAGCCAGGTTCACTAAGCAGCTAATTTCGACGGTACGGTTGGCGCAGTGACTGAGCGATCGACTGCTGCGCTGCGTGTCGCCGGTGTGATCCCCACGGAACAAATATTTGATTGACCTATATGTAGTTGTTTCGGGTCTGAGTGTTTGTCTAGTAAACGCACCCACGATTCAGGAAAAAATCCTAGAGTGAAGCCATGTTTAAAAAAAAAGTTTGCTAATTTAGGAGCACTATTTGTCTATCCTGTACTGAAGACGCGCTACGTGTGTACAGTCAAGGATCAATCTTTGTGCTGATTTTGGTACTCACATCATGCGTTCTGTCATCAATGATGGTGTCGTGAGGCAAGTTGGCGGTCATCAACAGTGCGTGGATGTCTTCGGTCCTGAAGCTCTCCATGTCGGCCTCAGCGAGGTTCGCGTCGAGATCCCGCGCAAGGTCGTTGTAGCGGGACGTGAACTCGAATCGTGATGTTAGGTCGCTTATGCCTTTGTAGGAGGCCGACACGGAGGACAGCACTGAGGTGTGGTGGCAGGAGCCGTCTCGAAAAATTGGGCTGAAACATAGAAAACATTCAATTAAAACTTTTATCAATTGGCTGTACAAATTTGAAAGGCACTACTTGAACAAGTTTTCAATTAAATCGTTTTATGAACAAATTTTAACAAATATTTTTTATTGAAAGAGGTCACGGATTAGAATCTCTAGTAACCCAAATCGGTTTGTATGACACTCCCAGTTATTTTGATACAACCTTTCTGGCAATACTAAATTGGGCCAATCGATTTATTCGGCCTTTGTTTAAGATAAACAAAAGAATAAGTCAGACGGCGACATTTTCAAAATGGAATTTTAGGTGTCTACCCAGCAGTTTGTGTTTCGAAAAGGCTGGAATGTATTGCAAGTTACAACGTTTACAAACTTGGAAATGTCACTGTGTTGTTGTTTTTTATGCTATACATTATAAGTGGGTAATAAACAAAGCATTTCTTGGTAGCTAGCAACAGCGAAACGTTTAATGAGTGCTTTTGAAATTGTCTTTGATCTAATTGCTCATATTCACAGTAGTTACAAGAATTGCAAAGAACATTGCTTCATTCAAACCTAGATGTGAATCAACTGTTTGAAATTTTAGAAAATCGGTATTCCGACATAAGGTTTGGTTAATTGGCGTTATAGTCTTCAGATATAATAATAATCTATGCCATCATAACGACCAATAGGATTGGTAAACAATTGTTAGATAATAGCCTACGAAGCATGTTGACTATAGAGGAACAAGTTACGCCTTTCCTAAATTAAAACACATTTGTATCATAAAAAGTAACAAACGTTGAAACTAATGCACCTAGCTGACAATTAAACGAGTTCCGTATCACAGATAAAAGCAAAACAGAAGATTGTCGAATGACAGCCGGGGACAAAACTTAACGTGCTTTCCAAGGCAAGGAAGAAACTCGGTTTATTACGGTTAACCCATGCTGTTACTACAAATTCAGAAGTAGTATACTCACTTGTAGTCGAGGAACCAGAGATACCCGGAGTTGTCGCAGTGCGCATCGATGTCATCGTGCGAGTGCTGACTACCGGTGAGGCTGGTGTTGCTGTTGCAGTCCTCGTCGGCGCCTGCCACCCCGGGGCTCGCCGCCTTCAGCCCCAGCCGTGGCGGTGGCCCTGGAATTTGGAGAAAGAGATTCTGTTAGGTTGATGTTAATAGGAAAATTGATATTCCGGAGTAAGACAACTAACTATTCTTAGATAAAATGGAGCAGTGTGAAGGTTGCCAGAAAGAACAAAATTGTATAATTATTTTAACATAACATATTAACCAAAATTGTGACACAGACATCAAAAAACAGGTTGGTGTGTTTAATGTTACGCTAGTTTGGTAGATAGGCTCACGTTTACCAAGTGTCTCACTTGATGATTTTGTAGATTAAAGATTGGCAATTCTTTCAGATTTCGTTTTTATCAATGATCTACGCGCGTGTTTAACTTGTATTACTGCAAAGTATTACCTGGTTACACATTTCTTAAATCAAATTAGAATGTTCTATGATCATGTATTATAAAACCCAAACAAGGCTACTGTTTTAAAATAAACTGGGTTAATTCGGGTCGACTTAGTGACTATTTCAGTCGGACCTCCGTAACGTCTGTTGATTACTGCAGATACGGTGGAAATTGTGTGTCGGGTAGTAACGAGGAAGATAACGCCTGACGGGCAATCATTCCTATCGAGGGTTGGCAGTTAACGAGGCTGTCATTTGCTTGGAGCAAAGCTGCAAAAAGGTGGCAATTTGAAGACTGGAAAAGTCACTAGTTAAAATGATGTAGTCGTTAATGTAGCACATACACGAACTGGATGTTTGTTGATTAAATTGACTGACATTTAGAATAAATAATTTAATAAAACTAACAGCGAGGTTTATCGATGAGTCACAGTTGTTTTATGTGAATTATTTAAAGCAGTTCAGAGAGAGGCATTAATTTATAGTGGTGGCAAAACAAACCGATTCAATTCAAGTTACCAGTTTCTATAAAACGGCTTTACCTAATAACTATAAAAACAATCGCCCCATGGCGCCACATTAGGCCGTCACGAGCAAGGTATTGGAATACTAAAATGTAGTGGTAAAAGGTTGTTTATCGAGCGGAGAGGGGCGTGGGTGGGCAGGCTGGACAACATGCCTTCTAGGGAATGTTGCTGTGCATCCAAGCATAAGGAAAACTGCGTAATACGCCGCTTTGCTTCTCAAGAACCAGCATATTAGTTACAATTTTCAATCAAGGTAATTAAAAGTGTGGTTGGAAGGAGAGTAATATAAAAAATAAACGATAGATTAATTGCGTGAATTGACATTAAAGAAAATGTATTAAATGATAGTGTGGCGTTTGACAAGGCAGAATGGAAGGAATAAACGCGATACCTACCCAAGTAACATGGTACAATGTATTTATAATGGATGTTTCCTTCAGTAATCAATCGTAAGTGATCAAGTAACGGGGTCAATAATCGTCACGCGTTATAATGTAAGCAATGCTACGAACTCCCGTGTGACGCAAGTTATACTGACTCATCAGTGATACATCGCTTAAGAAGCGGCTATGACTGGCCATTCAATTGTTTTTGTAGCCATGCTATGTTAATTCGAACTAAGAACTATAAGAACCTATAGCCTAGTATATTGATTCATACGTTTTTCGCATAGAGCATAAAGTTGAATCACAAGACACATTGCTTATAAGAGGAGGAAACAATTTAATTTGAACAAACAAATAAATCCTTAATAAAACCATAGCCTTTGGTTATGTTTCATTCTCCAGAACTCCGTGGGTGTCACATATGTAGTCGTACCGCCAGCCATTTAAATAACACAGGCACGTGGGTACAATAGCGTCTCGCCTTTACGACATAGACAAATTGATGTAATGGTCCAACTTGGATCACATTGAAGTCTCACCAAAGATAGAATTGAAAAGTATTCGAGAACTAAAAGTATGGCTTCATTGCATGTGCCTCGGGCAGACGCCGCAAGTGGGCGGACACACTGCATTACTTCATTCTCGCAATTTATGGGTTTAAATGAAAGGAATCTTGTCCATGCTTTATAGTATTCCAAACTGAATGTTGTATATATTTTCCATTTTTATCCCGATTACTGTTACCACGGAATATTTTGACGAAGAGTTATTTGACGTCGGAAGATTCGAGACAACACAACATTCTTCACAGTCAAATAAATTTATATTTAGGAATGCCACAAACGAACAAGGAGCAAAGTCTCACACATTTAAAAGTTCGTTTGAATTAACGGTTCACGGAGTAATTAATAGGAATGTGTTAGTGGTTTCCCAATTTCGTAGAGCGCGTGCCGGAGAAAGCATTTACTTGGCCATTGTTTTGATAATACAACTCCCGAATAGCGGCGCAGTGCCAAAGAGACTTTTCCCTGCAGAGGCGGTATATTCGAAACTGTGCTCGTTATATTTAGCAATGAGGCGTATCACCGCGAAAAAACGCGTCGTAATGTTGTATTAACCGTGTTTACCGTTTTATGTATTAGTAGCTATTCGTGTCGCGGACACTGGAGGATTGTCGGAGTCGCTACTTGTTACCTCGCTCCTAGCTCTGGACTCGAGTGTCATTTTTCAAGAGGGATTAAGTCACTAGCAAGTACACAGCTAATCCGTTTATGATAAATGCTGCGGAAGTCGTGGAGCTTAGAGTGTATTTCCATAATTTGTTAGTGTGGGTTTTAATTAAATAACATTACATTCTAAAACCACCGCAGATTCATCCTAAACAAAAGAACGTAAATCTATTCAACAATCGAACAACCGTGAGAATAGTTAGTTGCACTTAGCACAAATAATTAAGCAGTTAATTATAATAAGTTGTATCGGTGAGTTAAGTTTTAATTGCATTTTCATAATTGATAATTCAGATTTTGCAGCTCGTTTTTGCAACAACAGAGAGAGACAATGAAAATTGCCCGTGAGATCGCCAGACAAATTGGCCGTGAGCGACCGATGGAGGTCGACGGGCGCGTACCACGATACACTAAAACATTACAGAAAGTGTGACATTTGGGGCGAGTGGCAACGGTACAGTTGGATGACATCGTATTGTGGTAGGGGCGTTAGCTTCTCATTGCCTGACGGACGGATAGCGGCTATTGCATTCATTTTGTAATTAAGTTATTGCGATACAGCTACGGTACCAGACAACCAGTAAGTATGTAGTCATATTAAATTCTGCAAACGGGCACAGTATGTATGAATGATATTCGTAACAGAAAAAAAAAAACAGCCAAGTTCATGTCGGTCATGCGCACGAAGGGTTTCGTACCATCCTACTAATATAATATTACAGCAAAAATGTCATGTTTGTGGTATGGCTCCCAAGCCTCCTATTTTACTATTTTATTATATTTTTTTATATAGGTAATGACAGTATATCCTGTGAAATTTCAACTGCCTAACTATCACGGTTCATGAGATACATACATGCTAGGTGACATACGGACACAGACGGACAGACTGACAGCAGACTCTTAGTAATAGGGTCCCGTTCTACCGGGTACGAAACCCTAAAAACGATTCATGTAGAAATGCGAAGGTTGTCAGAAGAGCAGTGTGTTTTGGCAGGACAGCTTTTTCATTTCCCGTCATTTTAATTGATTTTATCGTCAAATTGTTATATGACGAGACTGAATTACTTGCTTACTTGAGTTTTCTCTGAATGCGTTTTGATAGCAGTAGTATAAGCAATTAATAAGAGAGATTCAACGCTATTAAATGCTTGTAGAGTGTATGACTGGACAAAATTAATAAGACATTCACTGTCAGCCAATATTGATGTCATTTGAATAAAGAACAGAATACATTCTTTTTTTTAAATTTCGGCCATTTATACGATGTATCCACTGGGATACAGGCCTATTCTGTGAGAAGGCGTTGGCCCAAATCCACCACACGAAACTATCTTGGTTTGAATAATACCACAAGTTAACGAATTCATGCTTCTAGAGCATGTCGGTTTCCCCATGATTTTTTCATCCACCGTTTTGGGACCAGGGGGAAGTAAATGGCACAAAGTGAAGTGTCTTTCCGATTTTGAACCTGCGTCCTACAACTCCTAAGATGGAGCCATTACCACCAGGCATCAGTACGACAGTCGTCATTTTCCTGCCCTTCACCCATTCTATTTTGATGCATTCTCCCCTATGAAACGTCCCGGCATCACTTACTCCTTTCTCCTTCATATCATTCCTTACACAATCCATCCATCTTTTCTTTGGTCCTTCCTCTTGCTCTCCGTCCTTCAACATTCAGATCTATCAATATTCAGCGGCAGCCTTTACTGAAATAGTGAAAAGCCAAAGCCTCCAGGCGTGAGAATGGTAACACAGTGCTAGGCAACCTTTCACCTCGTTCGTTTGGCTGTCCTTATACGGCAGACGACGACACGCCGCGCCGGCGCTATGAGACCACACAGAAACATGCGCTCTACAAACCGCGGCCATGTTCCAAGAAAATACGTCGTCGTGGGCGAACACAAACGATAAAGCTGAGCTTACACGAACAATTTCTTTTTCATTAATTGCCGGCTACTTTCGCCTGAAAGTTTCGGATTAATTATATTAAAAATTGCTCTGGATACAGCAGTAAAAGTATCATAGAACAGACTTTATAATGGGTGTAAAAACACCCTTAATGAAGCCGAAGCCGCTCTCACGTTCGTGTCCCAGTCAATCGCGACAATTTGGGAAATATCTGAACTGAAAAACAGATAGTTGTATGCTATAAGAAATTAAAACTATCCATTAAATTGTGATACAATGACAATACTTATTTTAAATTATTTACAATTATTTAATTTAAACTTATTATCGATTGAATAATTAATTGGAATATTAATAACAAATATAGACTTCATTTATTAAGTTAAACAAGTATTATCATTTTTACTTCTATCAATATTATTATTATTCCAAGATTTTGCTAGCATGAACCCCCTCCATGAAAGGTAAACCTCAAAGTTGTATACTATACTACTTTAATTCCTTATAATCCGTACAGCTTTCGAATGAATTTATTACTAAGTCTATAAAGTTGCTCCATATCTCTTAATATGGTGTGGAAATATCTCTAGCTACATTTTTATTGCTTCTTGTGACATCTCAGTAATTTGCTTGATATTGTCGAGACAAGTTTTTGGCCCACATTCAGTGAGTTGAGCGATTTTAATTTTGCCAGTGTAATCTTACCTTTAGGATAAGTTTATAAGACTATTGTAAAAGTGCTGAACATTGTGAATCTAGGACGTACATTGGCTTCATACCGAGAAATGTGATAACGTTTAAGCAAAGCAGTAACTTTGCCTCAATTGTTTATAGTTGAATGTCATTTAGTATGTAGTTAATTTTGTTTAGTTGGAATTTGGTATTCAATTGTTTATTTCAAAGTTAACCTTTAATGTAATACCGAGTGATTTCGCTTTGTCTATGGTTTTGTGTTGTTTCAGCTGGAAGACGGAATTTACTTTTATTGTTTTTTATCCGTATGCGGCGAATCCCAAAAAGAGGGTCATGTTTATTTTTAATTTAGAATGTTAAAGGGGAATCTGTTTGCTTATTTACAAAGCTGATTTATAAATCTAATCACATCAAAAATTCCTATTCGGGCCATTCACATTTTTAATCTCCCACACAATCGTTCTCAATACAATAAAAATAAAACTCTTGATAACAATAAAAAATATATACTATCTCTTAGCACTGTTACCTTAATACCTTTCCTAAACAAATTGATAATATATCAGCTTGTTGTCACTAAGCCGACTCATAATGGCGGACCTACAGCAACCGTTGTCCACGCCTCCAAGTTTTTTTGTAATATTAAAAAATAAGGCCGTTTCAATCCGATTATGACGGTTTAATAAAAAATGAAATCTGGCTTTCAAGGAGATAATGCTATATTTATTTTTTTGTACATGATTTAATCAGCGAGAATGTACCTTAAAACTTTTTTCCTCAACATTCTAAAGGACATAATTCCTGCATGAATGTTTAAGGATAAAAATTTCAAGTCTGTCATTCTTTTTTGTTGGATTGAATATGACAGTGACAGGTGAGACTTATGGGACATTACAAATGTCAAGTTTTTATGAATATGGGAGTGATACGAAAAGATTTTTTTATGGAGTGTCGCTCCATACGTCTCCTCTTATAAGTCGGCTGGTTATTGAAATTAAGAAAAAAGTAAAAACGTACTTTGTGGACGGGTTAGTTACCTTACAGTGTTAATATTTATAACGTAGCGTAAACGTGGTTGTAAAGCTAAATGAGAAATCAGTATTCTCTAGAATATTTTATTCAAATCCTACTCAGTGCACCTTCTAACACGAAATACATTAAACCAACGCATTAAGTTAAACAAACATATTGAATTTCGTAACCTAATCAATCTTTAGGGGGCGACACATTATGTACATGGTGCTCCAAAGTTCCGTGGCAATAATAAAGTAATAAACAAGGCCATAAGTAATGCACACGATGATATTTTAAGCGTGGTAAGTGAGTCATAAGAAAAACAGATTGCAAAACCAAAGAGACGACAATAAAAGAAAACAGGCCATCAGGCGCCGGTTAATTTCACAGCGACTCCACGACATGAGTGCAGCTCAAAATGGAAGAAAACCAACCCTTATAAATAGAATTACTCCGCGGCCCACTGCATGACCAATTCTCTAATTTTGTAACCAGTTACTGGCCAATAAAGCGTATCTTATAAATAGATCTCATCTTTATTGGCGAGTTAAAGTACAGTATTCCAACTTATGTAAAGACAGCTTAACACGACAGTGATGAAGCTTGAAACAAGCTGTGCAACAAGTTTAGAACAGGTGATTAGTCAATAAATGAGTCAGTGATCAATTTAGTTTGCAGCAGTAGAAAATCTTATATGATAAATGTCAGCGTGGGACAAATGCACCTACACGCGTTACATCAGAAACAGATACCGCTTTGTAATGATTTGATCATATACAGGTTGACTGTTTTAAATCATCGAGCATCCCACGCAGAATAAGAACAACGACCGATGTGAGGTCGCAGAAACCTTGAAAGCGACTTTTGCTCATACAGGTGAACAAGTGACATAGCGCATGATTGACTTGCTACATGAAAATATCATATGTCTGCAACATTATTTCTCAACACGCACTGCAAGAATTATTGAAATAGAAACTGTGTTATCGAAATGACGTCTGAATGTAGGAGAGGCTGCCATAACGCTATGGGCGGACATGTGCATTAGTAAATGACACACTGATAGACAAAACATTGTATGACTAATCGAGCGGTACCAATTTGTACGTAGTACGAGTCAGGGCCACCTCAACGATATGACGAGACCGTTGAAACGGCAATTTAGATGCTGTGCAAACGACAGCTTCCTTTTTTAGATGGCAAATTGAAAACGCTTTTGGCGTTCCGTTGTTGAGTTGAGAGAAAAACTGACTACTAGGCGAATATTTGGTAATATACAGACATCAATAATATCGTATTCCTAAACTAAAAGATTAGATAGACAGCTGCATTGTGGGAGTTTTTCTGGTACATTAATTCTGTGTTACGTAGCTCATATGAGTTTTATTATTGTCTAGAATCTAGGCTACAGTTCTACACGTATATTATGTATAATACTGTTTGGTAAGCAGTTACAACACAACAGAGAATAACCTCGAATAATCCAGCTGCGTTCGGTGCACCGCCCACACGAAATTATGGATTGGAAAAACATACGTTGTTTACGTCGACATACACAAGGGAGGATGGCATGAGCAGACAGCATTATGTGCGTCTGGATGGCTTTGCTAACCGACCTCCTTGAATATTAATAAAGTTACTGGCATATTTAAAGCGTAAATAGGTACTTTGTATTTCATGTTTAGAATAGAAAAGAATATCATTCAGTGGGGAGAGTTTGTCTCGATCAAAACACAGAAAAAAAAAGATTTTCAAAAAAAGAATATCAAAAACGCCTTTCGGTACCAGTTGTTTTTATTAGTATTCAGTTTTATAGCTCAAGACACGACGATCCCTTCACAGTACTTTCATTATCATTGCAGAATCAGAAAGTCGAGACGAACAGTCATTAAAGGTACCAAAGCAGTACTTACAGCGTGTGATGCATCAATTACACGCACTAATGCATGCCCTACCTCGTGAATACAAAGAGCCTATCGGATCGGTTTCATTGTGCGTACGAATCACATTAGGCATGATATTCTCCGGTATAATGAGTCAATGACACTGCATATTCTATTGTTTAGTTACTAAGTTAGTTGATTAGCGAATTACCATATGTTATAATCTTTATTTATGCATTTCGCAGGCGTCGTGTTCTCCTGTGAGTGCTGTGTCCTCTCGTGTCTGTGGAAACTTAATCATGCTATTATTAAGTTAAGCTGGCGTAGCATTACACACAATAGCCTTTTGTAGTTAAATGGCCTTTTATTCAGTTTTTTCTTCAACGGTTGTTTTCTAAAAACAAATATCTGTTTTTTTACACCTAATTCCCAAGCGCATAAAACTGATTTATAATTCAGTGTTATGATTTCAGTTAAGCTTTATAATTAGCTCATTATTTGAGTTTTAATGTCAAAACGTTAACTCATTTCTATTGTTTACTGTCGCTAATGATTTTTAGTCTCACTAGCACTTGAACTCTTGCCTACTTAAGAATTTCTACGAACGTAAACCATGACACCATTATTGTTAATATTTAACCGCAACATAAACTGTGAACGAAAGCTGTGAACCGAGAGGCAATGTTTACTTTGAGAATAGTTCACGGATATATGAAAAAATAAATAGAACTCGAGCTCTAAAACAACGCACCTTAACAAAATACTCTAATAGACGCGTAGTCGTGAATCAGAATCGGATAGCCCAATGTTTACTACCGTGTTCGTTATCCCAAGCATGACTCATTGTTACAGAGATGACTGTCCAAATCGTTAATCTGGGTTGGTATAATATAAGCGTCATTTACATTCATCTATCGTTCAGGTTGTAAAGTTGTATCTATGTTTTGTCAACAGAGACAATGTGTACAGAATATACGAAAACCCAAGCTGTATGTATGTGCCTTATGTTTTATCTTGGTGAAATCGCTAACAATGCGACATGAGCACGGCTGTTGTCGTCCTTGACTGGCGAGCGTTGGCGCCACCAAGCGCCAAGACTGCCGGTACCACGAATTCTTAAGCCTATTGCCTATTTTGTACCGAAAGAGAAAGGCTGCTGAGAAGTGTACCGCCGGCCTACTCGCTCGCGAAAACCGCAAACATTTTGCCGATCGTGGTACAAGCTCACTACTGCACTGTTGCTTATATTTAGAGCGTTTTCAAGCCCCAGCGCCAACTGTAAGTTATGTACTGCAAATCACCATGTAAAGGGTCACTATTAGATATTTCAGCGCTTATTTAATTCGACGCCTGCTTTAGTTACAAAAACAGATTTAAATGATTTTTTAAGGGGGCTCCCGTACAAAAACCCTGATATTTTTGCCGTTCTTATGGATAATGTTGATTGGTAGAGAATGCCAAGAGTCAGGTAAAAGAATGATAGATATGGCATTTAATCCGCCTGTGAACCACTATTGAATTGTACAATTGTAAGTTTAAATAAATAAATAATTAGCACTAACCAATTACTTGCTTTTTACTAAACAATAGTTTTTGGATATAGTCCCATCGTGGTTTAACGGTAAATAAAAGTCGTTGACCACAAATGCAACATGTCACGAACCACGAATACCGTAATGACTGTCTTAATAGAGTCACGTTAGCAACGCCGAATTTAGGGCAATCTTGTCAGAATATCAAGTAGACATGTATACGCTTCAGTGATAAATTGCTATTTTAAGATGAAACCAGTTTCAACTCCAGCGGTTAAATAAGTCATTGAAATATTATCTGTATTATGTATTGTCGAAAAAACTGCAGCCTTCAACGTAATCGATGCAAATTCATTCGATCTCCAATACCATTTCCTGAGTGTCAAGTATTGTTCCTTATTATACTTTAATGGGTTAAACGTATATTATTTGGTATAAAATATGGATCATTTATATAGCGTGCACTGTGCATTTTGTTGAGCGATGCCGAAACGTTTGTCGTGACAACTAGCAATTAATCTCAATGTTCTCAAACGTAGAACGTTATTTCATAGCTGACTGTCAACTGATACACTTATATTGAGTTTGGGGGGATATTTCTTAAAAAGTTTTTGAGCAATTGGGACTATAGACACGCACAGGTCATAGTTAGAAATTATTTTGGAACATAGTTGTTATGTCTTTTTTAGAGTCTAGATATAATCAACATTACATAAACTGTTAGCAAAAAGTTGTAGAGGTAAATTTCCCGATGTAGAAGTTGATTGGGGCGTATAAATAGCCAAGCGGCATCCGAGCCGCAGCCGACTTCAGGCCGGCGCGGCGGCAGCGGCGTGGACAATGGATTCCGTAGACGAGACGCGTTCCATATGGATGAACTGCTAAAGGGCATACATGATCGCGTTCTAAATACTAGCTCATTCATTTAATATGAAATTCCAAACTGGTTTAATTGCTTATTGTTTTGAAGGATGAAAGCATTCCAAGTGCTGTTAAAAGAATCGAACTTTCATTTGCTAGATAACATTTTAAAACGCTTTAGTTTAAATAAAATAAGAAAACTATAAACGGTTTTGTTTTCAAAATGTTATAAATCAGTCTTAAACATGATTGATAATCAAAAACAAACTTTCGAATCTAAAACTTAACTCAGAAAACGTTATTTAAACGACATTACATTTAACAAAGCTTGATTGATGGCTTTATATTATTTCTTGAAGAGTCACTGTATGAGTAAAAGTAATTGCTCATCATTATAATCATTAATAATAATGCAGTTGAATGTGATTCGTTAAACTGTTTATTGAGACCAACTTGAAAAATCAATCATAATTTTATAGTATTTATTTTATCCGCTCTGAAAGTCAGATAAAGCGATCCTGTGTGAGAAAATACCCATAAAACGAATAGCCATTAAGATTAAGAGCGACCACGAGCTATAAATTAACTCCACTATACTTTATTTAAACGAGCTAATTCATTAATAAATAAAATATCATATGAAGACATAAAAAGGGCATCATTCGACAGAACGATGTTTTTAAAAAAAGAAAACGGACAGAATCGGTTTCGTACGATTTATTTCCAACATTTCTGTGAACAAATGAGATTGGCAGATGGCAGTTGTTTATTTTGGGTTGCTATCCCAAAAAAAAGCAACAAATTGCCAAGATAGCGCCAAGTGGTGAAGGGAGCTGTGAAGATATGCTAATAACTGTTTTGTGTGGGTTATATCGCGCCCAGACGCGTTATCTAGGCAGAGGCGTCGCCAGTCCCTGCTATGGCATCGTTAGTAGTTGGTCCACGTCCTGTACACACTGGTTATAGGGTATAACCAGTGTGCAAAGGCTAAACAAGCTAAGTTAGACACTCAAGTCTGAGCCAACACATTTAATATGCTGAACATCAGCATAATAGCGCAAACTCTGCATAACGAAAATAAATTAGCTAAGGACAAAAATACGACAAATGTCGTGCCAAGCTACGAAAGTCGGCAGGAAATGGAAAATAATGCATTAATTTAACAGCAGGTCGCAAGAAAATTTCAAATTGGTGCATACTTAATATTCATGACCGTGAAAATTACAGTTTTTCACAACTATAAAGAGAACGAAACGCTAAAAGTTAATATTGCAAAGAAAATATATATGAAAAGTTTTTCTCAAAATAGTTTTCCAGAATATGCATGAATTTCTAGTCTCAAGCGTAGGCACCTACGATACGAGAACTCGTAAACTTCAGCGGATCTAAAATAAGAACATGGAATTCCACGATGCTCTCAACCTTGAAATTTAAGAGCGAATTTTAAGACACGGCCAACCATCGATCAGTAGTTTTCATCCCACTGTTTTACCTATGTGGAAAAGGACAAAAAATCCATATAACACATAATTAATCCAGGGTATAAGCTATCTTGTAACCAAATTTCATCCAAATCTGTTAAGCTATTTGAGCGTGAAGGAGTAACCAAAACACACACACTTACATACAAACTTTCGCTTTTGTGATATTAGTGTGATTATAAGATAGTAAGTCTAGAAAAAAAAAACGGATTGTGTGAAGAATGTTTTGACAGAAAAAAATTATACGTGTCGGATTGAGAACCTTCTTCTTTTTTGTTTTTGTCGGTTAGAAATTGATATTTCTTGTCACGTTGCACCTACTACGTCTTTGTCTCTGCATCACCCTAAGATTGACTGGTAGAAAATGCCCAAGGCATTAAGTCCGCCTTTGTACAATGTTTTTGTGCATGAAGTTTTAATAAATAAATAAAAAAGCAATAAATTGTAGCGTGATGTTTGACAGAGGAGAAACGGTTAATAAAAGAAAAAAGTGCTGATCCCAAAGTTAGACAAGGCCAGGAATTGACGATGGCGGTTACTTTTCACAAAATATGCCAAAGATAATATGATGATTTTATGAACTACTCCATTGTGTTACATAACACGTCATCATCATCTGCCTAGCCTTTTCCCAACTATTTTGGGGTCGACTTCCATTCTTACCGGATGCAGCTGAATACCAGTATTTTACATGGGGCGACTGCCTATCTGACCTCCATAACCCAGTTAGTACTGGGTAATACGATACCCCTTGGTAAGACTGGTTGTCAGACTTTCGGGACACTGACTAGCTGTAACGACTGTCAAATATCTACAAACGACAGCCGGGACCTACAGCTTAAGGTGTATTCCGAGGCACGGAGGAAACTTGGTATGTAACAGGTGGTCACCCATCCACAGACCAACCTAGGTAAGCGTGGCTTAACCTAAAGACCGACCTGAGCGGCTTCTATTATTTAGCCACGAGCTCCTCGTGTTACATAACACGTTAAAGGGACACAATTCTAATGTCCCTAATACATGACACAGACATCTCGAATTAGCATATCTTTGTCATAAGCTGCATACTCTAATGTCCATGTTCTAACACTAGCCGAGTCCTTAAATAATGCCTTCAAGATGCTGTGCCGTTAGATTCTCAACGTCCGGCAAACTTGATAAAACACTTTCCTTACTTTAAGCATTCATTTTATACATCACTTATTTTAATGAGAACAGGCATAAGTCTTATTCAGCTTAGTTTTTTCGAAGAATAACCTACCTACCGTGTAACAAAGTATTGTAATAAAACCAGTTCTGATAGATAACCAGGAAATAATTAAGTCTAGCTAGACCGTGTGTAGGCGTTTTATCAAATGTTTTTGCCACACGCGTACTCATATTCGTTCGTGGTAAAAACTCACGTTCAATACTAAACTATGTTTCATAACGTTAAAAACGCATATTGGAACGACTACCATCATTCATTGAATATGCGTGTTTTTGTTAGTTAAAATTTTGTTAACGCTGAAAATAGTTAAGTAAAAAATTCAGTGTTGAATAAATTCAGTTTTTAGTAAAATATAAACAATTCCTTAAATCCAATGCCTCGACGAATTTTGAGTTGCAGGACTTGCAGGTTATCTGCGTTACGCCAATGAGATTGTAACGCGCATCTACGCAGCTACAACGCTTCTGCTACGAGTGTCTACGCGGCTACGACGCTACGTCGTCGTTGCAATATGCGGCGTGGCTACGACGCGACTTCTCTCAGGACAAGACTACGATGACTTGATGCCCAACCAGCGAAAGCGCTGTCCAAACGCTAATGTCTTAGCAACGGTGATAATGTCAGACAAAAGATCATCAGAAACTATAATATCCATAATTTATAAAGTATAAGCCGAAGTAACGAGTATTTATGTTTTGTAAATCAGCTTATTCTAAATTGGATAACGCCTACCTATTATACTATCCACTCCAAAAAGAGATCAGTTGTTTAAAGAACATTTTAGATAAGCCAATAAATCAGTCACTATTCTTTCAAAAACAATGTTATTATAAGCCAAAGGATTTATGTTTAATGACGGGTTAAAATAACATCTAAGTACTCCGTTAGTCTCGCGACTGCTGTGTAGGGAGTCCTAGTTTCGATTCCCGGGTCGGACAAAATCTGTTATTGGGTTTTTTTCATCAGGAAATTCACAGCAGGAAGTTAGTTTGGAAGTTGGCGGTATGAAACCCCATGCCTCGAAATGCACGCTAAGCCGCGCCTGATATCACCGTACCATCGGATTATGAGAGTGAAGGAACAGAGAGTAGACCTGTGCCTGTGCACACACTTGTGCATTTCATATCTGTCGCGCCTATGGCTAATCTTCGCTGACAACCTACCAACCAAACAAAACCAGATCCGTTCAGCTGTTTTGACGTGAAAGAGTAACAAACATCCATTACATCAATGCATCCATCTACCCATCCATCTATCTATACATCCATGCATCCATCCATCCATCCATCCATCCTAGGATAAGTATGGATAGTTAACGTGTTCTATAGTAAACTCTGTTACTATAGAGGGTTTAACCGAGAGATTTCTTAGTAATTAATGGTTAGCATGCAGGAGTAGGTTTCAAGGCGTTACTGTAAATCTTTTAATCATTGGCTCATATTATCGAGTCTGATCAATTAACATCGAGGCTCAGACGACCGGCACCGCCTACGGGTATATCGCGTGTTTAAGAGAGGCCTGTTATTGAACTTGGTGATAATAAACCGTTTTACAAGCATTTATTTAACTTGCAATGTTTAATGTTGGTTTATTGATTTAGTTGTAACTGAATTTTATATCAGTTGTCATGACAATGCATGGTAAGCTAAGATATGTCATTCTAAATTAAATAAGGCGGGCTATCAAAGAAGGTGGACTAGTTGTTCAATATGCATCTCGTTATGAGTTTTAATTAATAGAGTTTACTAAAAAGAATACATAATATATTACCTATTAATGATATTTTTTTTCAAGTTTGTTTAGTGGTGCAGAGGGGCCTGCCAGAGTCACCGCATACCAGGGTTGCAGATTGTTCGAAAGAGATACAGCGACCCCAAAACGTAAAGGGCAATAGAAGGAACATGGGTGGGTTTTAGTCAGTACAAGTCTGAAACTCGCTCCGCCCAGAGCGGAGGAAGTTATTTGATGATTACCATCCGCAAAAAAGTTTGATTGGTGATGTAATGACATTTGATATTTTCTTGTTTCTAATAATTTGTTCATATCTATGGTTGATACTAATTGTGATTTTGTAAACAATTTCACTGCAATGCTATAGGATAATTGAATTTTTGCTTAAAAAAAAAAGACGTTTTAAGTTTTGTGGTGCATGTGGAACACTAAAACTATTCCACAGACCCGCATCTACGGTGGCCGGGAGTCGTCTAGCAGCGCCCGACGCTCGGAGCGTCTCTCGCGACGGCTGGGTTGGTTTGAGTTTACCCCTACCAATGCGTTTAAGTACTTATAATATAATCCTTGACCCCTGGCCAAATTCCCAGTTTATTTCCTAGCAAAAAGACCCAATCACTTTACTGAAATCGAAGTTACTTTCAGTACTTTCTACTAAAACATGACGTGAATTTTAATCTAAAGCATTGCAGGCGCTAGACACAAATTGAATTTAATCACGATGTAGGCACTCTATCTCTATCAACTAGAAACCGATACCTCGTTAATCTATTGACTCCTGTTGTCTTCATCAATTTCCAATTGAATCCCGCTTTCATAATGCACACCAGTAATTTATCTTAGTTAACATGACACTGAAAGTGTGAACTAGTTTTTAAATTAGGAACACGATCCTTGTGGTTTGATTTGTTGCTTCAAAAATAGAACTCGTCTTTGATTATATAGACGTTTTCAAAATTAATTAATAATTTCGCTACAAATTATATTTTTTAAATGATGCACCACTACGTTTAGATAGAGGGCTTTTAGCTTCGTGCGGGTACTAAATTGAGGTAAGTTTGGTTTTTGAATTACGGTGTAACCTTTGTTTTATTTTTCGTATTAAATATTACTGTTTTTTCTTTGTGAATCCAATTAATACTTTTTATTTATTTCTTTGAAAACGGGTTTGGAAGACAAAGATAGAACAAGTCTCTCAAACAATGCAACCACGAAATTGTATAACACAAAGCAGAAACATTTCGTTATTTGTTTAGGAGAACGTAAAACTTAAAGTAAATAACATAAAATGACACTTGTTTACAGCTTGCAAATGTGAACAAAGTTTCATTCTAATGAGGTTATTCCTCTTTAAACAATGTCGATTTTATAATTGACATTTCAAACTGGTCCGTCAATTAAGCCGTAGAAGCGGCATGACTTATGCAAGATAGCTATCTAAATGACAAAGTAAAATTGATCACGACTTCAACTAACATTTTTTGTGTGTCTATAGAGACTAGTTTTAAACGGCACTGATAGTAATTATGTGCTCATATACATGATTATAATTACAGCCTACGATGGACACGGTCATAAATTTAAGACATCTGAAAATCATTGGCAAATAAATTTTATAAAACGCTATAAAAGATGTTTCGTTCCCAAAAGGGATGCAGTCTATAGTCCAACTGGTTCCAAGGAATGCAGAATCAGGATTTCACTGCGAATGTATAAAGCCCCTGTTTTTGCATGAACACGTGGGCGGTGGGCGAGCCAGACTGCGAGTTTTACTATTTGTTTATCAGGCTGTGGTATAATAAATTAAATTGATTCCAATTATGTGTATAATTGGCGAAAGCATAGACGTTTGATATAACACTCTTATTTGTTATACAACGTGTTATAACATATCCTTTACTTAGTTACTGTCAGGCATTATGTTTTGAATAAAAAACTGTGTTTCTTTGGGAACAGTACTTTTTTGTTCAGAGTTGTACTGATGGTGTGTCTAATTCATAAAATTAGTATTTCAGCTTTCCTTCAAAGATAACAAAATTATTGAGCCAATATAAAGTCTACATCAAAGTCTTAGTTTATTAATATCTACAAGGCCTATACTTATCGATCCACCTCATTTCCAGACGAAAAAAATAATCATGAAAGAGATTCGCAGTTCAATGTCAATAGAAACTGAACATAAGTATTATTAAAATAATTGGTGAAATTACATTCAATATTCGTGTTCCAGTTTCAAAAAATCATTGAACGTGTATTAGACTGTGTCGTCGTTAGGTTAGGTTAAAATGAGCGGCCGAGTTACAGTGAAATTACGAAGGAAATTTAATCCAGTCAAAGGCGAAGTCCGCACCAACTGTGTTTGCCAGTTTTGCTAAGAGTTCGCCAGCGAATTAAATAAGAAGGCTAATTTGCTACAGTTCGTCGCTCACTCAACGTTGAAACAACGTTCGATTCGCCGCTCAGAGTCAGTCACCGGACAGTTTGCCACTCTCGGTTCGCCATATAAGGATATAGCTTTATGTTCGGTGGCCATACAGTTATTAGCTACAGTTCTAAATCACGTGGGTGATGATAGCCATCTTTTATTCGCCTACTACACTATAATTGTAATAACAAGACGTAAGTGAAACCGTGTGCATTTCTAATGTTGATCTGTTATTGAATATTGATAGAAATGCGAAGCCGCGTAGGCAGTGATCGTAAAAGAGAAGTCGCTTCGCGGAATAGTCGTCAAGTATATATATCGTTCGTTTGCCAATTGTAGATAATAAATTGATCTTATAATAAATACTTTCTAACTTTGGTTTAAAAGAAACCAATAACCGTCGGTAGAAACTTTAGAGTAGCAAAATATGATATGCGAGAAGAGACGTTCTGGTCATACTGAAGATTTGCTTCATCGCGCGGGATGTAAGTCGGGGTTGATTAGAAAATTACGCTTCTATTTACGAAACCTGAACAGCAGACAGGAACTCCACACAATCATCTCGAGTGAATTTCATCCCAAGTCCAGAGTGAGATTTGTTTCAGTTTGGCCATAACTGAAACTTCTAGAAATTTCATAACAGACGACAGCCATAAATTATTGCTACTAAGATAGATAGATAGATAGAATATTCTTTATTATGTACACCATAAAAGTAACAACAATAACACAAGACAAACTTATAAATAGGGTGACACAATGGACGGTCTTATCGCTAAAAGCCATCTTTTCAAGACAACCTTTGGATGGATTAAGTAACTAATTAAGTAATAAAATAATATTATGCAATTTGTTTGCAAGTTCATTTACATGACACGCAAATATGGCCGGACAAGTTTGTAGCCCAGCTCCTGACTAGTCCCGACTAGTTAAAGCAACTTCTGGAACTAATAAACCCGTAATAGGGTTGGTGACAGCTTTCTGGCTAGAACTTTCCATAGACAACACCGTTTAGTTGTGAGGTCGTGGTGTTGGTAAAGATCCGTTTTTATTTTAATACTTACTAATATCAAAGCGAAAGTGAGTTTGTTTTGTTTTGTTTTTGGATGAACCGATTTTGATGAATTTTGGTACAGAGATAGTTGGGACTCTGGAGACGGACATAGGCAAACGACATAGGAAAACTTAGCATTGCTGTAACAATAAATTAAGCGCAAGGGCAAAAACTACAGGTAGCAGGTACCTGCAAATCAGGAAAGGGGAACTGTGCTACCCCGAATTTAACGCGAGCGAAGCCGCGGGCGAAAGCTAGTTTTACATAAAAAGAAGATAAAGCGTGATTGATTTATTATTTCATTTCGACTGCGTGATTAAGATTGTGTCAATATCCCAGACTAAACTGTGTTTTTACGACACTTTTACGTATTAGTATATATGTGCAAATAGTAATGTGGAAATCGGTTATCACGGTATGAGCATGTGATGCAGAGGAATGAGGGCATGTCATGAGAAATGTTTTGAATATGAATGAACATGGTGTGGGTAAATGGCATAGAGAGGAAACCAAAAAAAAAACGATAAATAGAAAATATTGAGATGACGGCTGATACCGGCTGCCAGCTTCTCTGTTCTCTGACCATTACAATGTTATTTTTTTTTTTTCAAGTTCAATTGAATCGGTTTATTTTAAGCAAGCGTGTGCCACCCTAGGCTGCATCATCGATTCTCATTAGGTGAGTTGCAACCAAACGCGAGCTAATATAGAAGAAATTTATAAAAAGTATATTAAGCTACGTCAGACAGCAGAACAAAACGGACTAAAATCCTAACAGAGTGGCAACCATGCGATGGTAAAAGTAAAAGAGGCAGACAGGCAAAAAGATGGATGGATAACATAAGGAAAGTCGGAGAAGCTACCTGTAGGCCTACTATGACGTCTTAAAGCTGAACTTATTCCACTGAGGGAAAGAGATGATGTTAGACACCCTGTATAGCTCTGTCTCTTTCCCTTAGTGGAATAAGTTCTGCTTTAAGACGTCATGGTAGGGTAGCTGGTCAAGAAAAGCCAGGGACAGAAAATACTAGAAACAGCTGGAAGAGGCCTACGTGTCACAGGACACGCTGATCATTTCAACCGGAGAAATAGATTTGTTTTTTAGATTATAAGTTTTTTTGTTTATAAGTTTATGTTTAGTTTCAGCAATAAATGCTAAATAATAATATTATGCTGCGTGGACCCTAAATAAACTGGTATTTAGGTGAGACTGTGGTGATCCGTGGTTAATAAAATAAACGAACCATAACTATTCAGGTCACTTAACTATCCATATACTGTACTGTATTAATTCAATAAAGTTGGCGACTTAAAGTCTGTTATTATCGTATAATGAGCTCAACTTTATAATTTAAAATTATATAACTGAATAACTTAAACAAAAGTTTTGTTAATTATTAAATTATGCCGAATATTTGAATAGCTATTGTTGGCCTTTTCTTTGCGGAAAGGAAATCATCAAATAACTTCTCGGAGTGGGGGGACCGGGGGAGGGTGTCAGGGTTTTACTGACTAAAATCCACCCATATTCCTTTATTGCCCTTTATGTTTCGGGGCCGCGGTATTTCTTTCGAACAACCCGCATCCCTGGCAGGCAGTAGCCCTAGGAAGCCTCTCTGGTAACTTCGGCCCTTAAAAGTCGAAAAATGTACTTTCGTTAGAAATTTAATGTATAAACAGATGATGTACCGTGTTAGTGATATCAACTGGTGGTATCAGTTCGTGATAAATTAGCATGTCCAGTGAAACACGCCATAATTAATTTGTATGGCCACAGTAAATACAACATGTTTTATAAAAATGCTGCAGTGAGGGTATTTAATGTTAACCTACATAATTTACTTGCTCATTCACACGTATGATGGTTCTGTGTATATTTAAACATGTTTTATTTAAGGGCTGTTTATTTTGGAATTGAATAATAATTAAACATATGCCCTTTACGTAACTTAAAGGCACTTAATTAGAGAACCCCTAATTTTAGAATGGCGTAGGTAAAGCCGCCTACGTCTAGGTTTTTTGTTAAATATTAGGGTTAAATACAGTATGGTTACTTTTAGTCAAGAAAAATGCATCACGATAAGTTAAACTTGGTACATTTATTTTAGTTCTATGTGTCGGGAACACATAGAACTAAAATAGTGTGTAAGCGTACACAGTGTCTAAATACAGCCCAGAGAGTCAAAGAAAAAAAAACATTCTGCCCGTAACAACGTCTAAGAAAAAGTCAAAAATGTTCTGGACTAACATTTCTAACTCATTAGCATAAGGATTTTTTAATCATCGAGGAGGTTAATCAGTTAGTCGGGAAATTGAATCTGATACAAAACGTAGATTTCAAAAAAGAACAGCGTTTATAGATGCAAAAATGTTTCGGGTTTCTACATTAAAAAAATGTATAAACATTTTTGAAGCTTGTCTCTGGTTTAGGCCCGAAAGGGCCACGCTTTTCCGAATAACTGGCCGCTATTTTCGAAAAAAAAGCGTGAGATCCCTGAGATAGGCTGTATATACTTTACTTTTTTTAGGCTTTTTAGTTCACCAGTGGTAACCAGTCACTTGTCTAAGCCTAAAGTAGGTTGTGTAGAGGCCTTTAGTTCCCCAGTGTAACGATAACGAGCCGTCATGTCATGATGATGTTGTAACAAAAGATTGTCTTCAACAACTGTGACTGCCTTTGTGAATGTAGGAAACCTTTTGTTATTATGAATCGGCACGAAACCAAGTCAATTTTTTGTTACGAATTATGTTATTTCTATATCTAGAAATAACAATATATGGGTATTCTATTTTTTAATAGATATATATGGGTATTTTCAGTATAGTAAGAAGCCTGTAAGTCTGACAACCAGTCTTACCCAGATGCTGAGTTAAGGAGGTCTGTTATGTATAGATTAATTAAATTTTGCCCCGTACTAAAAATTTCTCCTGTATTATGGGTGCATTTTAAACCTTTAAACTTACATACACAAACAGCCAGATCCGGAACAACTATCTGTACGGTATACAAATATTTGTTCCGTGTGGGGATCGAACCCGAGACACGCAGTGGGGCAGTCGATCGCTCAGCCACTGCGCCAAACGTGTCGTCAATACTGGTATACAGCTGCATCAGGTTAGACTTGAAGCCGAATCTAACATAGTTGATAGAAGGCTTAGCATATAATGTTAATAATGCGCATTATACTTACATAGGTATCTCTACGGTAACATTACTCGAAATAACAGAGTCAGCGAACTTACCTAGAAAAAAAGAAAAGAAAAAAATTAAACATTGCGTAAAACTCAACAAACTTGATCAGTGATCAAAATCTTTCCACATTCTAAGTTAATGAACTAAACTGATCAATATCCTTAACGCCAGACATCATTCTTCACTATTCTTACGCAACCTCGAAAGCGCAAGCATAGACACGGTACAAAGATATGAGATAGAGGGTTATGTAATGATTTGGCATCAAATATGTTAATCCAACCGTTGTCGAATTGATAATGTCGTTGATATACGGAACCATTGGCATCGTGCGCACGAGTAGGCTTCCGAATCTTATATAATATCACTTGTATATTAAACCTTACATAATAGACGCCGACAGCTAAATTAGCACTTTAGCACTAATAAATTAATATTAATTTTACTTTGTTATGCTAATAAGTTATAACGGTGAAGTAAAATTAATATTATTACTTTGAAGCACGATTAATTTGGGCGTTTGATGTTTTAGTTTAAATAAACAAAGCTACATTGTCTATTTATATTTTGTCTATGTCGCTAAATTAATTCTACGTAAAATTTATTAAGTAAACTAAATGAATGTTAGTTAAATAACGTAACAAACAAACAGTAATTACGCCAGACTTATCAGTGAATTATCTAAATTAGCAAAACCAACTGTCTGAAACAGGTTTATATTCATGCGAAAAAAGTGTAATTTCAAAACAATTGTTTATTACTATTTGTGTCGAATAATTATGTTATTTTAATAACATTAAAATGGTCATTATCCTTCGTGAAAACAGTTACGGAGGACAGATACTCACGTGCAAAATAGACAGCAATCTGCTTGGAAAATATAAAAGAAAAAAAACACCATATAAAACCTTTTTAATAAAAAAAAAGTGTTAACTAGCTAAATTGTTACAAACTAGCACAAAACGAGGATAATTAAGTAATTAACATACGACCGCGGTGACAGTCAGGATGACGACTGAAATGAAAAGTCACGAAGCATATCCTTCCTCTGGAAACTACTAACGCTGAAGGACACTCTCCTTTATGTCCTACTTGCTCACCTCGCCTGTACATCGCCAACATTTGACACGCAATTATAGAACTAATCCTTTCACAAATACGGGCTGAAGTTCCGTCTGAAACAAGATGACGCAAGAAGATTCACTGAATGTGACCCGCAGCAGAGCATGAACCATGTAAAGGTGTACTTAACTCGACACGAAAGACTGAGGAAGTTTGTTTGTACTTGTTGCTATAATCAGACTTTAAAGTATCACGTCTTAATGCCTTTGTCCCTTATTTGTTGCGAGTATAATGTACTTCTTGATACTTTATCCAACGATTATATGATCAAGCTGTTGATAAGAATTGGTAGTGTAAACAAAATGATAAGTTTACGTTCATGCCCGTGTCCCAGTTTTGAAATTATAAATGAGAATAGGGCTATAACTTGGCCAAGATAAGAAAATGTTGACATAAGCTCGTTGAAAAAAGGGCCTTCTAACGAAATTGCTTACACAAAGACGACCTATAAAAGTCTACCAATTTCGCGCAAAAATATGTTGGCTATATGGATTTTTCATTTTGTTAACTAAGCAAAATGTAAGATATTAAAACGACGCGTATACCGGAAATGAACACACACAATTTTCAACATCATTCACTTTGTGCGTCAACCATCATTTAGAATTTACTTCAGTTTTTTATTCACACTATAAAAAGTCAGCTTCAAATCTTTGTCTATAAACGACAGCTGGTGAACACAACACCGATGTTATCAATGGCAGTATTGACATAAGTAATTTAAGAGCCATCAGCGATTAACAGGGCGTTTGGATGATGCGGGCTGCAGATGAACAGAGGGCTATTGTGCGCCGGCGCCGTGCCGAGGACGTCGCCTCGCCATCCGGACATTGTACATGGTACAGCCAAAATAGTTTTTTGGTAGACAGGCAGCTAACTTGCAACTTATTGCGAGCAGTTAATTCTTTTAGAATACACTCGTAAATAACAGTAACGGAAATTATGTTTATTTTGCAAGTCGGTTTTTACAGTCTTTTTAAATTATATAAGGCCGGTGTTTCGTACCCGACTACTCTGAGAAGAAACAGCCGAAACAAACTCCGAGGTTAGTCTATCTATTAAGGTCCAGACAATAATCTTGGTCAACTTACAGGAGGACTATACAGATCTGTGTCTGAGATGGCATTTTTAAGAAAGAATCACACATTTGGGTGGACCTGTCGTTAATGCAAGCATTTGTCAGTTAGTGTAGTTCGACTCACAACTCAAGGTGCGATATTGTTAGCTGTCGTCATCCCGAAGCTGGAGTAAGACCTCCCCATGACCTCAAGTTCCTTCAATCCAGGACTAGTGACTACTAGTTGTTGGTTTTGGTTCTACCTTCCCGCTATATTCAAGGTCTGTCGTTTGTAAAAGTATGCATAAAATAAGTGACATTGGCAGTATTCTTGAACATTTTGCCTATATACCAAATAGTTTGTTTAACTGTACAATGTCTGTCCGGATGGCGAAGCAACGACGTCCACACAACTTTATATTCATTGATACAGTCATAGATACTGCGTCGGCATACTTATTGCATGCTCTGAATCTTGAGCAAGAAATGGTTCCGATGTTATCGGTTGATTGTTTATCGTGAGAGGTACAAACAAGTGATAAGGGGAAGATAATAACGATAGAAATGCAACTGACGTAAATCAGAAATCAATACATCTTATTAAACTGTATGCCAGAGATAATAAACAGTTTGAAAAAGAACCGGTAAAGAGCGAGTCTGGCTTGCGCACCGAGGGTTCCGTACAAACTTGCAACATGAACTGCCATATCTTTGACTTTTTAGATTCAGAGGGTTGATAATTATCACAGCACAAAGAGACCACAGAATTTAGTATATCGTTTTAATTTCAACTCCACACTATCCCGAAATAAAGGGTCTTAACATACAGAAAGACGGACAACAAAGTGATCCAATAAGGGTTCCGGTTTTTCCTTTTGAGTTACAGAACCCTAAAATGACAGTCACGATGGAGACCATACCGTTATCGTGTCTTGGTTTGGTTTGTGGTTTCTTTAGTAAGAGATTCTGCTCTTCCAAATATTAGTGGTTTCTTTCAATTTCAGCCACTATAAATTATGCAGTTATCCAAGTCATTCCAGCGATGCAAATGGTTATGACGAATCGAAAGTTCCTCGGTGACGTAATACGCAAATTGTTTTCAATAATAGCATTATAATATCATAATCGTGAATCGTGATGCGCCTTCAAAATACGAATAACCTTGGTCAAACAATCATGGATCTATAAATATAAGTTGATTGCAGAACTGATAATTACTCCCCCAATCCTCTTCACAAGTTGAAATGACTCTCGAGTTTTATTACTAAGTAGCTTTTGCCGGCAGCTCTGCCCGATATTCAATTCTTAAGTGCCAGTCTTCTTCTTCTGTCCCGTCTAGCCATTAGAAAACTGCACAGTAATGGTTTCACTATAATCTGCTGCATCCAATACAGTATCCTTCGATTGAGTATCAATGGCTTGCAAAGTACTAGAACTATTGACTTCTACGCACAATAAATGTCAATTCTAATGATCTGCAATACTATTGTTCTACCCACATAGTAGTCACTTTTGACAATAGGCTGTTTTTACTGTTGAGCAAGAATGTCATGTGCGAATTTGATTGAAATGATAATGAACACCTCATTTGCAATGCAATTAATTCAACAATTATATTGGGTTTTATTATTATAGCTGGCTTGCTGGCTATTATTGCTTACATACTGTGCATGTTTCTTGAAGGTCGAAAATGAAATGAATAAAATGTAGTAGAACATAACATCGCCTGTAATCCACGAAGAGTTAGGTAGGGGAGTAGTTAAAAGTGAACGTATATTCGTCAGTTACGGTTAATTCCCATGCCGAGCGTGCACTAATCAAGATTCTGTTGCTGCTGCTTAGAAATTCCTGATGGTAAACCCCAATGACACTTTGCCCCACCTGGGAATCAAACTCGAGCTCGACAAGGCAACACTTAAAAAAATATGTGTCACAAGATTTTTACACATGAATTTAAAAAGTACAGCATAGATTGCAAAACTGTAGTACAAACTCGACCCACATAAACTATCAGATAAAAATCACGAACCATCCGAGCTGTCGGGTCCTATGTAAATATCGACCCCGAGGCCTTTTGAAGGAAACTGCAAACAAAAAGTTTAACTTTCGCCTTGTCATACATAGGCTAGAGTAACTGTGACAGCAGGCACTTTCCACAGTGGGTGTCACTGGTCGCCCATTGTGCTCAGCGAAAGCCGAATAGAGACAAAGGTTATTTGACTCATTTCGTATGCTATTACATATTATTTCGGGTTACGGGTTGTTCGAAAGAGATACTGTGAACACAAAGGACAAAAAAAGGAATGGGTTTAAGTCAGTACAAGTCCGACACCCTTTCCCTTTCACTCCGGCGGGAAAAGTTATTTTGCATCCGCACAAAAACTACACCTTATTTCGACCCCCAGTCGAGGTACTGATATGCGGTTCAAGCAGGTCAAAGGCGACGTTTCTATTGGTTTATTTCCTCTAACACAAGACTCGATATGACTCACGCGCACTTGTTGACATAGGTACAGTGTGGGTAGTTCTGCTCGAATAAGAATAGATGACCTAGACTTAAAATACACTCATTTTAATGACCAGATTATGTTTCCGGATATTGAAATCATATATTATGTATTTGATACAAAAACCAAATGTTATTTATTGATTTTATATTGATTTATGAGTAGAAACCGCTTTCCCTGATGATTGAGGACATCGCTCAAGGTACAGTTAGTTACGTCAGTGTCCGGATAAATTTCTCGATGGTTTTTTTGCAAATAGTAAAACTTGTTTTTATGCGACCCACAAAGAATCGGAAACCCATGTTTAGATAGCGTTGAAACCCAAGCGAATCGTTACTTTTTTTAAATGAGTTTCTTAAAGTAAATGGCTGTAATATTTCGAAATCGAGATTGCCATAGCTGCTGCTATTGTGGTTATGATTAACTGCTGTGTTATGAATTAGAGACGTGCGGTTGTTGCATCAATGTCACTAGAAAGTCGTATGGATAACTTTTTATCGACACATGATGTAGCTCGCTAGTCGCCGGCTAGAACCAGACTTACGTTATCACCTGTCTCCCCTTATAAAATGCTCTTTGACGCGTCGCGGCGGCTAGCTCTCTCCTTTTAATGAGTTTCCAAGAAAGACAGATTATAGTTTATTGATATTTTATATCTTTACTGTCAATTAGAGCTTTAAAATTAAAAGTACACCAACGCTTCTTAAAATCACACAGCGGGATCTGTTCGTGTCGTCATAAGATTTATTAATAACAATGTGTCTTAGCCTTGGCACTTGATTTAATACTATTTGCTTCATAAAGCATCAGGCAGACAGCCAAGCCATGATCTTCTTTGAAATTTACTATTGAATTGCAAATAAGAACATTGCTATAATCACGGAACCATATGTAACTAGATCAAAAAGAAAGAACCGATTTATATAAAAAGTATGTTATCCAAACAGTGTCTAAATTATTCATTGCAAAGCCGAAAGCTTATCCATTTCGTCTAAACCCGAATGGAAATAAAGTACCCTGAGGATATGTAAGTTCATAACTGAACATGAAACTTTGCGAGGCGTGCATCCAAATCGATACGCCCCTCGGTTGAGTGCGGCATGCCCGACCGCGGTCGACGGTCGGCGGTCGGCCAGTGCAAAAACACTCGGAAACAAAATGCCTCATGGCCGCTCAGTTTTTGCTTCACGGAGCTGTTATTCACAATTCGCAAACTGCTCAATTGTTAGGTCACGGTAATAATCATTTCCACACAAGCAAATATATGTACCTATTGTTAGTTTAACAGGTATCATTGTACCTACTGTGGGAACGATCATTGTTGACACACTGAGAGCGGTGTTGGTTACATTTGGATAGCTCGATATTTAGGATCTTTTTTAATCAACTGTAAAGTATTAAGTTTCTGATATGATATAAAAAGCAACTGTCCTTCTTTTTATTAAAGTATACTAGCACGAAACCTCCAAATCATAACTTTATTTTTGCACAAAATTAAGATTATTGGCCCAATTGTCGAGAATATTGTTTCAATGCGTTCGTTTTAAATTACCACACGATCTAAACCGTATCGAATGCGTTTATTTTATATCTATGCCAGAATCCGACTAAGTAATTAAGTTTAATCTAGATAATAAGAATATGCGTTTAATACTTAGTCGGATACCATAACTTCTACACTGCCTTAGAGATAATTTAGTAGGAAGTGGAAGGTCTTTAGCTTCCTTATTTTATTTTCCTCGTATCCGACGTTCACTTGTACTTATTAGATAAATTGCTATGTACAGCTTTTATTACTCTATTTTGTTCGCATATTAATGTTTATGACTTCGAGAATGTTCGGTCTTAATATCATCTTTATTTCCTTCATCAAACCTATCCAAAGTACGCTCTGGATAAGGGTTGACAGCCGATTCAGACTTGTACTTTAATTGTCCAAACAAAAGAGCTAATCTCATTTATTAGGTTTTGTAATTAAATTTCCTAGATCTGACCTAATTCTTATGGCGCGGGTGTGTTCACACGGCGTATTTTACGCGCGTTTTTATCGATTTAAATGCGCGTACACAGCGATACTAATGTTAGTGAGCTGCGTGTACAGTTCGCATCAAAATGAGTATTTGTAAGTAGTAGTAAAACATTTGCGTACCTGCGTGCGATTTATTTTTTAAAACTACTTGTCCCCCACGGTGAAAAACCATATTTGAATCATTTGATCATCCCACGGCAAAACCACATTTTTCCGTTATCAAAAGTAGATGTCTACTTTGATCCGTTTGAGCGTGGAGGAGTAACAAACCTTCACACACACTAACTTTCGTCTTTATAATATTACTAGCTTCCACCGGCGACTTCGTCCGCGTGGCATAGTTACTTTGGGCTAACGCTAATTTTAACCCGCGTGATGATCGAAAAAAAAATATCTTTCTCTCCCCTTTTATCACTTTATACTTAGCCTGTGTCCGTCTCCAGGGTCCCAACTATATCTGCTCAAAATTCATCAAAATCGGTTTGGCCATTTAGGCGTGAAGATGTAACAAACAAAAAAAGTCAGTTTCGCTTTTGTAATTATAATAATAAGTAAGGATAGTGTGCTAGACTCGCAAATAACTCGCGATTCGTAAACGCGCGTTTACGGCGCCATTGAATTTCTGCACATTTACTAAGGTTTACTATTTGCGACTGAATCTCGTTAAAGAGCGTCGTTCGACGCGTATTAAATACACCGTGTGAGTATATGGGCTCCGTGCCTCTAAACTAATTTTATTGTTCTTTAATTCCATTTTGCTTCAATTATTTTATATCGTTATTTTTTTATCTAGATCAACTTTTTCGGATGCGGTAACAACCAAAATAGCTGTGCCAAATCATAGCTATAAAGATCAAAATGGTTTCCAACAAAACGGTTTAATCGTACAAAATCGTACAGAAAGTAAGAAAAATATGTCAGTAGTGTCGTCAGACATCAAACTTTACATTCACATAATTCATTTAACGACACTTTAATGCCCATTATTTAAGCACACTGGTGGATATTTAACTATAGGTTCAGTGCAGAAAGTTGAAATTTGAACGATAATATTTAAATATTTAGGCATTGATTTTGACGTTGCTTAGTGTTAGTGAAAACGGGAATTGAGACTCATTTCTAAGTAATGACTCCTATTCAAGCTTCTGATTGACATATGACTTTCTACCAAAGCTTAGGTACATAATAATTTTATGAATTGACTGTCTGAAATGTCTATAATATGTAGGTAAGTGCTTTCGACTAACTCAAGTCTCAAGTGGATGTTACGTATAGCTATACGAACGGCAAATACATCCGATACGCGTTCTATAAAACTTTCTTTTGTTTTTCTATTTGCTGAGAAAGAAACGAAGAGCAATACCAATATCTATCCAATCAGAATTGAAAACTAGGTCTAGTTTTATGTAGCGTGTTTGCCGTAGTTTCAAATTATCTTATTCAAAATACATGGTCGACTTACTCAAAATACATTATGGTTTAAGAAAGAGGTTCTTCATTATAGAATTGATTTGCGTCATGACCATATAATTTTTCTTAGTATTAAAAAAAAAACTTTGCCCCACTCTGGGAATTTCTCCTGTGTCGTGGGTGCGTTCACAAACAGTCAGACCCGAAACAACTATCTGTAGGCTATACAAATATTTTTTCCGTACGAGACTGTATGAAAGATCAAATAGAAAGAAGTTGTCTGCAGAGATGACGAGTTATAGATAAAGTATGGAAGAAGAACAGATGCTTCACCGACATCCAAATTAATTGGAATAAGGGGCAGAAAGTGATATAGATAAAAGGTTTAAAAAAAACCTACTTTTCCAACGTATTCTGCCATACCATAATAAGCAGACCTGCCAGAGTAAACGCAATTACTAGATTCGTAAATGAAATCCTTACTTCCTTACTAATATTAAAATAGCGAAAGTGAGTTTGTTTGTTTGTTACGCCTTCACGCCTACATGGCTAAAACCGATTTTGATGAATTTTGGTACAGAGATAGTTGGGACCCTGGAGAAGGTAACAGGCTACTTAACTTCTTTTTAAAAATGAGAATTGAGGGAGAAAGAGGGAAATAAAAGAAAACTTAGCTTTGCTATTACAATAAATAAGGTGCTAGGGCAAAAACTACAAGTAGCAGGTACCTGCAAATCAGGAAAGGGGAACTGTGTTACCCCAAATTAAACGCGAGCGAAGTTGCGGGCAAAAGCTACTAGTAAAAACATAAATGAAGACAACACTGAAAGTGAAGAATGCAATTATTTTCCTTTCCCTGTCTCGTTAAAGATACATACATCATGTATCTTTTATCTTAAAATATAAGTTGTAAACGTCAAACGCTGAAAAATGGGCACAGTCAGACAATACAATGATATATCGAGTTTACCATACAAGGCTTCAACAGATGCCAATTTGTCTTGTATTTGTTTCTGAACATCCTTTACAAAAATACAGTACATTATAGGTATATCATTTCGAACTGTATATGCAGTTGTAATGACAAAGTACTTTTCAGAAGGTTCTATCATTGAGAATATAGTAGGTTGAATATTTTTGAGGCTTTTTTGTGGTCGTTTGGTAGCAGTAATATAGCTGTTACTCTTTTAATATATTATCATAACATTCCTACTTTTGTATCATTGAGGTCAGTGCAACACGTTTAAATCAGCAATCTCCATTTCCAACCGAGACGATATCATTAACTCCTTCTTTCATATCAGTCCTGAAACTATCTTTTCATTCATTATATTTCATTTTTTTTTCATTATTCATTTCATTCTATTATTTCCTATTAATATTATAAAAGCGAAAGCTTGTAAGGAATTATGTAAGTAAGTTTATTGTTCTTTCACGCAAAATCTACGGAATGGATTTTGATGAAACTTCACAATAATACAGCTTACATATCAGAATAAGACATAAGCTACAAGTCATAATGATATATTCTTTCACCACGCGAGTGAAACCGGGGCGCAGCTAGTTAGAAATAAAATCCATCCCATCAGATCGTTTTCTCATATTTTTTCTGTTTCACTTCGCCTTGGTGTATTATCAGACTTTTGCGAAATATTTCCTGAGTGGAAACAAAAGAGCAATCGTTAAACAAAAACGAAACGAAAACAATGTATGTGTACAATTCCAAACACTTCCGCGTACGAATTCGGTGCACAATTATCGATTTCCGATGTACCCAAAGATGGGGTTAATAAAACAGTTTTGGTGTCAATTAAAGTACAGTGTAGTGTGTGAAGCGTGACGTCAGCAATAATGATTACACTGACATGGTTTGCAACGCGACGCCAAGCAGACACGGACCGGGAGTGTCGAAACACATCCATTAACGATAATTAAGCTCCGTTTTTTTACAACAAACGTTCAAAACGTCATCCGCTCACACTTTACCATTAATAGATTTGGTAAAAAGTAAAATTTGTGGGAGGAAAAATAAACAGAAGTGTTGAATGCAGTAATATTCGACTCAAGTAAAAAAAAAGTATCTGAAAAATTTTAAGACTTTTCATTCTATTTGGAGATTTATGCTATTGACCTGATTTAAAGTCAAACGACTTTATTTTTGTACCCAGGTAAACAAATATTAATGTTGTCCTATTAAACTTAAAGGTAGACGATTCCCTGAAGTATTAAGGCAAGAGCCCCTCTAGTTAGAACAAACTCATAACTTTATTATAGTTAATAACTTAGTACATAAATTGAGTAGTACCGACGTCTAAAATTAGCTCTAGTCTCACTTTTAGCTTTTCATAATGCAATATCTACACCAGTTGCTGGGCTAACGACACAATTTGGACACCGGAACCGTCCAAGCGAGACATACTAGAATTGTTTCAAACGATCATGGGAATTCCAACCGCATTCTTTATCAGAATTTATTGTAAAGATTAAAAGGTTCAAAAGAAAATCAAACAAATGCGACCTCATGGGAGCCACTTAATATTTCAACATGTGTCGTTGTTGGCTTATTTTTCACTCAACACTGAGTCATCTCGAGTGATTTGACATCTCATTTGTTATTATTGGTGCAGCTGGTGCCAATGGCAAGTGAAAGACAGACAGATACACAAAAAGTTTTTATTTTCACCAAACTCATTTTTTATAAAGAACTGTTTGGAGATTTTCAGTCATGATACTGGTTGCTGAGAACTGTAGTGAAACCACGCACGTGAAATGAGGAGTTCTTATATAGAGCTGTTAAAACCATGGACAGAGTGGACAAGAATTTATAATCTTTGCCATATAGAAGCGGTGGAGCTCCAAGTTCGTGCTAATTTGGAAAAACTAAGATACGGTAGCGCATATTTTTTCTAGTTTATCTGTGGATCTTTTATATATAAACAAATGTGAGACAGCATTTGTTTATATATAAAAGATCCAAGAACTAACGGTTTCCCTGTTAACTACATATATAACATTAAAACTACAATACAATCTAACTATTCACAATGCTTGTCTAGAACACTAATTACTCATCTCAGAGGAATTCCTTTGAACAATAAGGTTTTATCTCGAACGTTAATACTGGCTTGTAATACCTAGTGCATATTTAAGTAGGTTCTATTTTTTATACTTAGTCAAAGGACGGAGAAAAACGTCATTGTGTTGATAAGAAACTGTTTTAAACGAATATACATTAGAATGGTTTAAGTCTTTCTTCAAACATATTTGATTGAATAAGAGTAGGTACGAACATTGAAACTGTGAGAAAACATGAGAATAAATTAAGCCATTTCTTGCTCTCAGAAAAGGAAAAACCACTGGTTACGCATTATTGACTTATCTAAACGCAGCTGTGCTGCGCCATATTGGAATTTTAGTTGCTTTGTATTAAACTGAGGCCTTTCTTTCTTTGGATCGATCATGAGTCATGACTGTATTAGATGTTTGGGATGCTGAGATCCATATTTCTTTAGCAATTCTAATTCGGATTTTGCGGAGTTGACAGAAAGTTGTTTTAAATATAATCATTTGATCGACAAATTAGTATATGTCTAAAGTGTACACTTGTCTTACCAAAACGGCAAATGATGATGAATGTAAACTCGTACAGTTATCAAAAGATGACACACGAGTCTAGAGTATGAAGTTTAAACGCCTCTCACAGACATCTTCTGAGTGCAAGTTAAGATGACATTCACATTAAGATTTTATAAGAGCAGTTTATGAATGCGAGTCTAGATTACCAAGCACTTATTTCTAGAACCAGACACGAGCGAAGACTTAATCCTACAAAGCAAAAGTAAGAAGCGAGCAAAGCAAATGGTTCACTAGTCTAACGAGTATCCATGCATTCAGCCGGAGACGCTGATTGACTTAGCCAGCAGGTTTCGAAAGCAATTTGTATTTCCGCTGCCATAATGTGAATTAGATAATTACGTATGCTAATAAATTCTTCATCGCTTATTATAAATGTAGATTTTAATTATATTTCGTAATTTATTTATGTAATTTTTGTCTTATCAATCGGTAAAATAAATAAAGGGTTAACTGCTATTCGTTGATGGCGAAAGAATCTGAAAATAGTTTGTAAGATGCACAAGGCATTGATTTTTGTATGGGTGGATAATGTACCTTATGTTCTATGTAGTTACTATGTTATTTCCTTCCAAACTTATATTAAAATCGCTTTTTGGGAACACGTGGAGGTATTCAGTTGAAATTAAAATCATATACGCAAGTTTGTTGATCCTTGGAGTTGTGAAAAATCAACCCTCTAAAATCTACGCAGTGAAAAGATATGGCCGTTTTTGTCGGTGCGCGACTCCGACTCGCACTTACCCGGTTTTTTTGCTATTATTATAATATCACAGCCGCGTACTTTTGTAATGCGTCGTACCTGGCACGGAAAAGTAGTTTTTCTATTGAAGCAATTAGTGTTCAGAATGGTGTTAATACGAAACGTATGAAACCACTTGATCCCTCTTACTGCGGTAATCTAAATGGGCTGTGTAAGTACCTGCTATATGTACTGCATAAGTGGGATAAATAGCTGTGGAGCTCGTGGCTAAATAATAGCAGTTTTTTGGTCGAACTTTGGGTTAAGCCGCGCTAGCCTAGGTTGGTCTGTGGATGGATGACTACCCGTTATATACCCAGCATTTTAAGCTGTCATTTGTAGATCCTTGACAGTCGTTACAGGTAGTTAGTGTCCCGAAAGTCTGACAACCAGTCTTACTAAGGGGTATCGTATTACCCGTGGCTAACTGGTTTATGGAGTTCAGATAGGGAGTAGCTCCATTTAAAATACTGGTATTCAGCTGCACCCGGTAAGACTGGAATCCGGTAAGATGATGAAGTGGGATTGATAGCTTTTGGTGCCTAAATGCTACTTTGAAGTTAAACAATAGCTACATACATAGTAGCTTCATATACGGGCCTGTTGGTCTAGTGGTTAGTGGCCCTGACTGCTGAGCCGGAGGTCGTGGGTTCAATTCCCACCCAGGACAAACTTTGTGTGATGAGCATGATTGTTTGTTCTGTGTCTGGGTGTGATTTATCTATAATATGAATGTATTTATAAATTATATAAGTATGTATATCAGTTGTCTGGTTACCATAACACAAGCTCTGCTTAGCTTGGGATCAGATAGCCGTGTGTGAGTTGTCCCAAGATATTTATTTATATATTTATTTATTTATATTTTATTACAAATAATGTAACAAATCGCTTTCCTACACTTTTAGTGGTTTCCGTTTGAAGATCTAGGCGAACATGCTCGAAGTTGGACCAAGTGTTCGGGATCTTTATTCTACTTCTTGAAGCTCACTTTTTATCTTGTAATTGGTTTAGTGTGCTCTAACAGTACCGTATAATAATAAGGAAGGCTATAAATATTTGTCTAGCTTACAAAAAGCGAAATCTTTTCACACGCTATTATTTTTAAAATAAGATCATATATTTCGAATAAACTGCCTTCTCATACTAAAGAAAAAACCGAGCAATTCATCGCTGACACAAATTTCTTCCCCTTTGATTATAATCAAGTTTCTCTATAAGGAGATTGCCCTAAAAGTAAGTCTTAATTTATGATAAGTATGCGATTAGGCACTGATCTCATTTCGGATGATTCAGCGGCCGCTTATAGCGACTGAGTAACGTCCCTTCATAAATGGTATGTCAACGGATTTATGACAAGCCATATGGCATATGGGTATATTATTATTTTTTAATAGAATTTAAGACAATCATTCCTCCTCATATCCCTCGTCCCAACTTCTGTTAAATGTCTTTTTTCTGTTGTGTTTTCTCGTTATGTTTTCAAACCATGTAAATTCATCAAAAGTAATCAAATTAAGTTGTAACTTTTTAGATCGTTTTTTTTTATTTGAAGACTCTGTTCTTTTTTTGTCATTCTTTCATGAATTGATAATCTAAATCTGCAAAGAAATACTTTTATTGTTTCTATTTTTTATTTAATTACTGTTATTACTTGCTAAATATTCTCCAGCGTTTGATAGTTTATTACCAGTTTACATGTGATATTGGCAAAATTGTGGTATCTCTTATCAACAAGAGCCATGAATGAAGAGTTGAAGTAGTATTTAAGACATTTCCCGTGACTCTAGGGCTTGGCAGCGACTGAGCGAAGCCATTTAGCGCAGCGTGTCTTTTAGGGGCATTGTTGATAGCATTTAGCTTATTTTTTATTATCCGTTTATTCATTTAAATACATATAAAATATTTTTTTAAATATTTCTTAATAAAAACATAGAAAACGAATAAAGATACAAAAAATAGTAGCCCACCGGTACACGGAACAGAGTCCAAGGTACCGGCGATCAGGGCTCCAGAGAAAGCATCCTCCTATAAGAGCCGTGTGCAGGAGTACCGCTTTCTGTATGAAGCCTTTGATCCAGCTGCCTAACGAGAGTATTTTTTTATTTATTGCGAGTACTTTGAGATCCAGTAAAAAGTCTGCCTCGTCAACCTGATTTTATGGGAGCATTGTAGTTACAACTTGTTACCTCTTCGCGCATTAACGGTTGAACAGGTTTTTTTAAAAAATTAGATTAATAGATAAAGTAAGGTATTTTTAAACTTGCCAGTAGGTACCCACTTTCCCGTAGGATAATTCAAGGTTCGGCAGACATAACCACATAAGTCAAACTTATGTTGTTTATAATATCTCAGAATGGTAACGTTGAAAAGGTATTCATTGTAGTTTATGTGTGTGTATTCATTGCAATGACCAGCTGTGACTTATGTGCTTTTGTCAGTCGATGTATTAATTTAAATGAATGTTATTACATTAATAATAACAAAAAGCAAGCAAAAAGACTTATATGTGGTTTAGTCTGAAAGCCCCTGAATTTCGGATCACTAGGCGAGCGAAGACACAAGAAAATGCTGGAGTCACATATAACGAAAAAAACACAGTTTTGGACACGCATTCCGCTGTCAGTCCGGAGTGCCAAATTTCTGCAAATTAGATTTATAAATAGACCGGCAGACGTACTTCACATGTTGGATTATTTTGGGAATTTGGTACAATGTTGCTAGGACCGAAAAGCGCTGTGAACGTGTGAATGTTTTCAGTAACCTCTTTAAAACAAAATATTACAATGTTGATGAGAATTTAAATCACCAGCCATTTTCGTAAAACAAATAAACAAAAAAAGATATTAAAATCTTTTTAAATAAACCTAGTAAAACCACAGGTTATTTGTGTACAGTCAATTCAATTCTGTTTTCCCCAAAACAACAACAATGCTTCTGTCGCAAATATCTACTAACATTGGGCAGCTATTGTGTGCTAAAATAAGCAAGGCACATTGGCGCCCCGCGGCGTCACCGGTTGGCAAGCCACCCCACTTGGCATCCACAACTATTGTACAAGGACCAGGTGTATTACAATACTCTTTGTAATCAGTACTAGAGAACATACCATAGTGTCAGCTCTAGGAAGTAGTAATTAGATTTATTTCATTGGTCTTTTAAATGGAACGCTTTTGATACTGACGCAATAATTAAAAAGAACTGCAGCTGCGAATTTCTTTAACTGGTTTCGAGAACTGTGCTGGCACTAATTGAAATCCTGTTGGAAATAAATTTGTGTGTCGATTCGATGTCTGTTCGGCAATATTTCTATAGTGGCATCACATCGGACACGGTCAGAATACCAAGGCTGGGATATTTTTAGGGTACCGCACCTGAAAAGGAAAAAAACGGATCCCTTATTGAATCATTTTACTGTCCGTCCGTCTCTCTGTCTATCCGACTTTTTATCTCAAGAAGACATAGAGGTTTGAAATTGTGGAAATTAAAACCATGTACTCAAATCTGTGATCCTTTTGTGTTGTGAAAAATCAACCTTCTAAGTCTACGCAGTCAAAAGATATGGCTGTTAATGTCGCATGTTGTCTATTATAAATGTCTTTAAACTGAAGTTAGGACGGAACCCTCGGTGCGCGAGTCTGTATTTTGCTGACACGGGATCTTTTTAGCCCCGCACTGATCTTTTTTTAATTTCGTTTAAATTTATAATCGCTCTCGGTCTCATTGTTTGTTGTTCCTCATCTTCATCATCCTGCCTTTATCTCATACTAGCTTTCGCCCGCGTTAAATTTGGGGTAACACAGTTCCCCTTGCGCCTTATTGATTTGTAATAGCAACGCTAAGTTTTCTCTTTTCTTCCCTCTTTCTCCCTCACATCCCACTTTTTTAAATAAAAATTAGCCTATGTCCGTCTCCTGGTTCCCAACTATCTCTGTACCAAAATTCATCACAATCGGTTTAGCCATTAAAGCGTGAAGAGGTAACAAACAAACTCACTTTCGCTTTTATAATATTAAGTAAGGATTATTTGGGTTTGGCGCACCACGTTTTTTTCTTCTATTCAGCCCTGTCAATCGTCACTCATCTTTTTTTTTCCTTCATATCATTCTCCACACTTATTATTCTTTTGGTCTTTCTCTCCCTGTCCATGTTGTAATTTTTTTTTCTTATTAAAGTTACGTAAACCAAAATGCAATTCACATTCTCTCTGAAATCCATTTACTATCCGTTTCCGCAACTGCCAACAGTTTTAACATCCGCTCTGATCGTTTCTCATCCAATGTGGATCAACCCTGAAACCAGTATTGTTCTCTTATAATCGCAGACAGGAAAATAAGTTAGGCTCAATGCTCACGGCTGCAGAGAAATCGCAACGAAACCGGAACAGATAGCAGCGATGGAATACGGATATTTTATTATTGAGGAGAGCTGACACAGCGGTCCCACTTCTCCGGCTTTATCGATGTAATGCTCTTGAAATGGAAAGATATCTTGTTGCCAGGGAAATAAAGAATATTCAGATGCGGTTTCTCCATTATTTATGTTGGCTGCCTTCTTAGTGGCTGTAAGCCGAGATTGTGATGTACTGACACTACGGTACAACTAAATCTTTTCAGCTCAACATATCTGTATGACTAAAATCGAAGCCAACACAGTTGGGAGAACGCTAGGCAGACGATGATGACATCTGTTGCGTGAGTTTGATTCAAAGAAGTATGATGTCATACGAATTGACATTTTTATAATGGAATTCAAATCATTAACAAATATTATTTGGACTGGATGACATCGATAGAGTTATTTGCGTGGTATTTGCTCATTCCGTATAGGTTATAATGAATTCAGCCTTTGTTTGCGGAAGGGAAATCATCAAATAACTTACCCTACTCTGGGCGGAGCAAGGGGGTAGTGTCAGACTTGAACTTACTAAAACCGAACCATGTTCCTTCTATTGCCTTTTATGTTTCGGAGCCGCAGTATCTTTTTCGAACAACTCCCAATCCCGGAGGACTTTAGCCTCGTCTAAAGTTCGTCAAATTTTTCAAGAACCCCGTATCTATAAATGTCTATGAATTGACTTGTTTCCAAGCCACATCTTGCAAGTTATTGTAAATTATGTTAACGTGTTGTATTTTCATACTGCTAATGTCCGTTGATGTATGAATCAATCTTATAATCGTCCGCGCTTGTCCGTCCCTGACACCATATTAACAAATGTAGCTGTGAAGTACTCTCCTTACGGTAACTACATGTGCCTACATCCGCACAATTTGCAAGAGGAAAATTGTCTGCGCTTCATGACCGCTAGACATTTAGTTCACACAATTAAGCATGTTTGCAGGAATGTCGAATGTGTCTTAATATGTTTAAAATACAAAGTTGTTATAATCTATGTTTGTAATGTAGTGTTGTTTTCTATAGAGAGGTGTTAATAACCTTCATTGTCTTTGATACACATAACAATTGTATCTGTGTGTATTGTGTCATTAATAATAAGTCTGATTATTATCTAATAATCAGAGTAAATGAGCGTCCAAGTGGTTGTCAACCAGCATCGCCGCATCAAATTAGACGTGGCAGAAGTTGCTACAGATTGCGCGGTTCGTATCATTAAATCGGCTAGTTACAACATTACCCGGTGGGCCTCCGGGCAGAACTTGTAGCCATATATTTTTTGCTTCTCGTATTACGGTTTCCGAACCCACTCGAGAGGTTCGCACCTAATAATAAGAGCTGTCAGACACTCAACACCGAGACGATCTGTTTTCCATCATTACAGTGAATGACTGAACCTGAACGGACGGGGCATCGAATTCTTTTGCGATATAATTAGACTATTCCGTATATACCTACCTACCCACACTCTCGTTATAGCTAAATATTATTTCAGAATGTTTGCTTACATATTTTTTGCAGTCTCTGAATAGAATTTTTGCTACATCCATTTTTTACAGTTACTGGAATTCAATAGGATACGATTAACCTTTAACTGTAAAGGCCGTTTCGATGTAATCCTGTTACCCTACTAAGTACAATGAATTACTTAAACTAAATCACTGTAACTTAAGTAGATTATATTTTAGACCTAAAGCTTCTGATATTTATCATACTTTAACAAAGAACATTAATGCTTTGTTTACTATTATTTTTCACTTAGATTTAAAGCTATATATAAATGCGATAGTAATTGTGAGTGCACTTAATAATAAAGTCATTTGCATAGCATTGTGTTTGCGCTCCAGTGCTCATTACAATGCAGAACGTTGACAACACAATGCCTTGGTTTTTACGAAGCAGCGACTTATCAGTCTTCAAGCGATCACTTTCCATACACATTACACGTAGGTAGTGCGTATGCGAAGGCATCAAACTCCACAACATTCACTGGTATCCAGTTCTTCCCACAAAATGTGTATGTTTCCATATAAGTACATACGTCCGAACATTAATTAAGCCTTGCTCCAAATTACAACACGTTTTAAAAGCCTTTTATAGAAGCAAACTGGGTCGTGAACTCCAAGCGCGTTTATTATTACTTCTGAATAACAATATGCAGATTCTAACATTAATATTAACACGTTCTGAATAAACATTCAATTCCAAGTGTTATAAGGAAGTCTGTCTTTGAATTTTATATGCTAAGTACACTCACGGACGTCGCAAAGAAATCATCTAACAAAAGACACTTGAATGGCTGATAGAAAATGATTTTTAAAACGTCAACTTCAAAGGATCAGCTCAGGAAGAAGTAACGAGGCGTGCAAAGGACGAAGTAAATCTCAGTTAGTGGTGGAAGCAATAAAGCTGATAGGTTATTGCCATCTTCGTCTAGAATGCCGACTGCAAAATGTCCGTGTATCGAACCGGGCGAGCAGTAAAATTGCAAGGAAAAGTTGGCGACGCGCCAGGCGTGCGTACCGCCGCGCGACGGCGTCCGCGATTTATTGTCTGCAGAAAGGAAACTCTTATTTCTTATTCATGTGGACAACACTTCGATTGAAAGTGATATCGGAGCCGCGGTTTGTTCGCATGTTAGTGCAAACATACGGTTAACATTGTTGTGTTTCAATCTTGGACGATAACATTGACAGCTTGATGTACGGTGGAGAGGAAATTTGAAAATAACACCATCAACTTCTGGGTTGTGTGTTTGTTGGTTCATATACAGTTTCATGTTTACGGACCGTAACAAGTTAAGTAGATAGGTAGGTTAGACGCCTTGTGAAGAATCATTTGATGGTGTGGCAAATAAGAAATTGATTTCTAAACAAACTGACCCCCTATTTGACATTCTATGCTAATGTTGACATGACTTTTAACGTGCTACTTTGAATTACTTACTAGATGCAAAATTTAGGTAAACGCAATAGAAAGTCATACACAGTATCCACATTTTTTTAAATCCACTTTATAATCTACACCACCTAAAATTGTAATAAAAAACTTAGCGAAAGCAATAAGCATCGTTGCACAAAATGTTCTAAAACCTAAAACGACGGGAGTTTCATATAAAAAAGTGCAGTAATTCAAGTTAATGCGTCATTACTTAGACGTTTTAATGGGTGTAGGGACGGGAATGAAATTAATTTCTGCTGCTCGGGCACGCACGGTCCCGTCTCGCCCCCGCCGCCCCGCGCTGACGTGACGGCTGCCTGCCCAACTCATCAGCGAAGGGGCCTCCAATATACCCGACAGCCGAGTTAAATTTGAATAAATTGCTCGTATTAATTTCAGAAACATATTTACTCTACTTTCAAATATGTAAGGATGAACCGTTCGTATTCCACATTCAAAAACAGAGCAACCAGATAGAGGTAAACATTGGAATCTAGAGAGCGGAATTTTATGAACATTCTGCAGTAGTAAAAAGCCATAAAAATCGTTAGATATGTACCCCGAAAAGTTTAACTTCACAAACCATGTATACGTGTAGATAGGCATCTACATTGCAGACGGCGAGGGATAGAGGGGTCGCTGCACTGAACTACCCTCACCCCGACGAATTCCTGGAAAATCGGCTGCAAACTAACATTTGGAAAACTTATTGCGTCTCTCTTCCAGATAACTATGAGTCACGATAATAAATCAAAGCGCCTGGCCTTGGATGCTTGATGCCAACATTTACCTAACGATCATACCGGGCATGGCTAAATAAGCATAGCCTTGAACTGCTATACCGGTGAAAATAAGACCTAATCGACACGCAACCTTCTTATAGCACAAATAAGCGGCTAAGGTGGACAACTCCGAAATTAGAAATGATTTATGAAACGAATTCTGAGTCTAGATCGATCTGAGTGACAATAAAGGTCATGTTGTTATATGAGTCTATAAATAAGCGAGGGAAAAGCAATCTTATAATGTCCTAGCACATTATTACGGCCCCAAGCCCCTCTGGCTGTTAATCCTTCGAGCTTATAACTGAGTTTTTCCGGCAAAACACGCACTGCGTGATTCATCGAGTGATTTTATGTTGGGTGGCTCTATTCTTATAACGATGGCAACCTTATTTGCAATATTATAATATCATCTTTATGACTTCTTTTCTTGTAAAATTGTCTCATTGACCTCGACGGAACCAATCAGTTCTACAATCTTACGTGGGTTGGTTAACAATATTCGAAAGTCAGCTTTGTTCGAGGGGATTTTCGTAACAGTTTACTATTCCAAATGCGTTCGATAAAGGGTACCTATTAGGGTCGCCCCCAATAAGTTACCCTTCGAGTTCCTACTTCAACATCCATTTTCGTTTTTCCTTAAAGGCGTGACTGTGGTATCTTTGTACAATCATCGATAAAATGCACCCATTTCTCGACTAATCGACTATCCGCAGATACATTTTTCGTGTGTATTTTTCTCAGTAATCAGTATCGCGCAATATAATTTTATACCAAAATCGCTATTTCTCGTGACATGAGTCATTAAAGGGTTGTTAGACACTTAAAAATATGAACATGTAAGTGACAAGAGGTGTTAAGCTAGAGGGGGACTTGAGCTGAAACAACCCCGTGAAAAAGGGTGATAGGTAGGTTGATATTGTATTAGTTGTCTACGCATGAGTTTTTTTTAGCAAAATAAGCAATTGCTTGTCAACAGTTTGGAAAGGAAACACTTTAAGACGCTAGTCTGGTCCGAAAGTTTGACTACTAGCCTTAAGAAGGACGTGGAAGTCAGATAGATAGCTCCATGAAATATACTAACAATCCAATGCAATGGGTTAGGCAAGAAACAAACCCTCAATATAGTGAGAAAAAGGTTAGGTAGATGAGTTTGGAAATGAAAGAATTTCTATGCGAATATCCTACTAATAAAAAGTAGTAATTTATTCAAACTAGACTGATGACCAGCACATTTTAAACATCATTAAACAAAGAAGTCCCCTAAAACGTCCACCCTGCGCCACTTCCTAGTGTTTAAGCCGGGAAGAAGAAGTGGCGGAACAAACTCCCCAGTAATATTGTGGCCAATGCTAATCCTTACAAATATCCTTACTAATATTATAAAAGCGATATATATTAATATTATAAAAGCGAAAGTGAGTTCGTTTGTTTATTTGTTTGTTTGTTTGTTACCTCTTCACGCTTTAATGGCTAAACCGATTTTGATGAATTTTGGTACAGAGATAGTTGGGAACCAGGAGACGGACATAGGCTAATTTTAATTTGAAAAAAGTGAGATGTGAGGGAGAAAAAGGGAAGAAAAGGCAAAGCGTTGCTATTACAAATCAATAAGGCGCAAGAGGAACTGCGTTACCCCAAATTTAACGCAGGCGAAGCCGCGGGCGAAAGCTAGTCTAAATATATACTTATGAGAAAGTCGTATTAATTACACTATTTATAACTCAAGAACGGCTGAACCGATTTGGCTGGAAATTGGTAGGGAGGTAGCAAGAACCAAGAGACGGAAATAAGGTAGGTAGGGTAGTAAAACGTGCATGTAACAACGCCAGGCACAGCTAGTATTGTTGTATAATACAAAGATAAATAAATTCATACTTTAAAAGTGTAAACAAAACTGAATGAACTCTTCCTAAAAGTCATAAAATGCTGTACACATTTACATAACGTTTCGTTCTAACGTTGAAGAGCATGCTTGAAAGCGTTTCACCTAATGAAATTAGTTAATTTCAGCTAAATGTGTGTACACATGCGCCATTTATATCTGTTATTACTTTGAACTGGACAGCAAAAATATATTTACGTCGCTTTACAAATTTATTTTGCAAATTGTTCATATTCCTTTTCTTGCTAGTAAACAACTCTTTTCTGACCAGTATCTAATAATGATAGACTTTTTATATTACTATTTTAATTAAATCAGACAGAAACATGATTTACCTATGCATGTCCGTAAATTGATTTACATGTTAACCGTATTTCAATGCATGATTGCCTAATGCACACAGTGAAATCCGATTAATACGATGATCAAAACGAAATGAGTATTCGTAATCTTAATTTGATTGGCATTCTAGAATAAATTTTAAACCTGTTGAATTTAGAATTGTAATTTGACCTAATAACTGAACAAGGAAATAGAAAAGAAACAACTGCCAATCACAAAAGTATTTTTGTTTTACTTGTGATTAAAAGTCAATGAGGAAAATTGGACGCAGAAATTCAGAAGTTGCTAAATAATGAGCAAAGTGCAGTTTCGCTCTGTGATTCCAATTGTAACTGAATAATCTTTCGTAATTAATTTAAACGACTCAATAAATTAGGCAAACGCGGCAGATGCGATAATCGTATCGTTTCTCACCTGGTTCTGAACGCACCTTGTGTAAGGTAAATGCATCTCTTACGAAACCATTTTTGGTACTGGACACACTTCATGTTCGCCTTATCTTGATCCCTGACATTTCATTCGATTAAGAATGCGTGAGATAATTTAATTTAGTACTTAAATTATTTCTTGACTACTTTTTTGTTTGCAATGCTTGAGGAATTTTAAACAAATACTTCTAATTCTTCTTAGTGGAACGTTATTCATTTTGTTAAAGCTAACTGTGTTACTAGCATTGACCGAATTTATTTATTTATTACGCTACACTAACCACCTGCTAGTACTAAATAAATACTCAAACAACATTGACAACCATTTGTCCCACTTAAAGCAACATTTTTGAATACCTAACATTTTTCATTTTTTTCGTAGTAAAGGCCACACACTCTTTTACTTTGTATGCATCATTTAGCATAGTCCTGACAAACTATTATATCCACTCAGCCATGAAAAGTCGTACTTTATACACGTGAACTTTTGCCTGAACTTCACCTTTAAAAGTCGGTGAGGTTCATAGCTATAGAGATTCAAATAAAGCGAAACTCCGTGAAATCTGTGCGTCATTTATTGTACCTATACTAAATAAGGAATTACCTGATGTTATTTATTTTGTATTCTGCTAAATAAAGATGTCCTTCTTGGTTCTTTATAATCTTTTCCTTTTAAGGTGATAAAGTAAAAACGTTTCATTAAAGGAAGTATTCTAGTCCGCCATCTTTAAAAGGGTTCTCAACCTTTTCCGACATACGGGTGATAGATTTGTTAGGAAGTCTTTGTACAAAATGACAGTATTACTTTCAAGGTCACGACCGTACTATAATATTACTTCATATATCGCCACTATTGTGTTACAATGTCAATATCACAGGGTCAAAGTGAAATGCACTAGTGCTACAAGATTACGAAGCTGATAATTCTGGACAAACAGCTCCTTTCAACTACGGTCTGCAATTGCAACTGAGAATGGAACACATCAAGTGCGTTAAACTGCTGAAGTAAATACAATAAGGAAACTAAAATTATTATGAAATTCAACAACCGTAACCACGATGTAGAGGACTAGCCATTTACGGGAAAACCAAAATAATGTGTAACCTACTCATTTGGTTTGTGCATACTTATTACATTTTCGAATATTATCTGGGAATTTTAAGGCAAAATGGCCTAGCTTGCTTAAATGCTTTTGTTAAGAAAAGATGGTAGAAAATATGACAGAATGCAAGTGTATTATTGTGTATATGACCTGAAAATAAGTCATTTAAAATATTTAACAGGAAAAGCATGATACAATGTATTATTTTTAAAACTATTTATTTTCCTATTAAGTACTCTTCCAACAGTACAATTATTTTTTTCTACTATCACTTACACAACCACCATCAAACATTTAAAAGCACGTAATAAATACTGCTTTCTGATGATGACGTAACAATGTGTAAGTGAAGATAGATAAAGTGATCACTTTCCCTAGTAAATGTACTTACATACATACAAGTACATACTGTATCTCCAGTCGCGTATCTCACGCAACTTGACGAGCTGGATGCCATTAAGATGATTATCTTTGCTCGATTGATGCGAAAATTTACGCACATAAAATATATACCAGTATCGAGAATACTTGCGTCGTTAGCAAAGGGTGAAGTGAGTTCAGACTCTTTTGTTACACCGCTGGTATACGCCTCCGCCATACATATCTACAGCAAAGATATACGAATCTCTAAGAAACCACGCTCCTTTATAAATATTACAGAGCTATTTAAGGATACATCACCTACATCCATTGTATTCAATAAAACGTCGGTCTAGTTCTGGACAGGAATGATGGATTTAGTCCAATAGAAACGGATAAATTGTAACATGAAACTGAACGTGTCCACTGACAATAGGACTACAAAGATATTGGCTTCACATTGAATTGAACACGTAGCCTTAGCGATGTTGCCACACCACACGTTACCAGTTTACCTACATGGTTCAGCTCGGATTGAGGTCTTTTTTTTAGAAACGATGGACTAGCTGTATGATGGATAAGTATGGAAGAAAAAAACAAGCAGAGTCAACCACTAAAACTATGAAAAATAGAGAGTTCCGTATAAACTTGCGACATTAACGTCCATTTCTTTTGACTGCGTTAACTTAGAAGGTTGAATTTTTCATAGCACCAAGGGACCACAGATTTGAGAATTTGGTTTTAATTTCAAATCGGTACCTCAAACCGTTTTAGATAAAGGTCCGTTTCTTTATCTTTTCAAGTGCGGAACCCTAAAAAGTTTATCATTCCGGAATAAGACTTGCAGCTAAAGCTCGGATTGTATCGACTTGAACCAAACATGATTCAGCGAAAGTAAAGGACGAATAAAAAGAAGTGAGTTTGCCGACACGAATGGAAGCTGAATATGTAAATTAAGTACTGCTTTAATTCAGCTATGTTATTTACCAACTAGGTACTGCCTAATCGAATGTGCACACTAAGTGAAGAAAGAAAGCCCCTCAAGAGAAGAAAAGTCCAACACGAACCAAAATCTCAGTAAAAACAACCATATAGTGTTACTACATAGAGACGTTTGCTATATCGTGATGGGGTCGAGACGCCGAGTCACCTGAGTCAATACGTATTTGTGTCGCGTTCGACAGCGAGGGTGTATCTAAATCGATCGAATAAGGAAGCCTTCCCCTCGAGGGTGTCAAGGGTAGCTTCGCAGACAGCCTCGAGTAGGCTGACGTCTCTTATCTTACCCATCTTAATGAAGAATGTAAGCCTTATCGTTGATCAAATACTTGTTCTGTAAAAAAAAACTATAATTCTGCTAATGCTCAGGGTCTCGTGACACAAGGTCAATGGAATAATGCTAGGAACATTAATGATTTGTTTTTTTTTTTTAAACCAGTTTTTTAACATTATTTTTCTTTTACCTTAAGCTGCTTTAAACTTATTTACTTTTACATTTGCACGATGTTATGTTAATTTTGAACTTCATAAAATGAAGGTGATACATGTAGTACTCAATATATTATTTCTGAAAGAAATTGACGTTTTACGTAAACATAATACTTAATTTAGCAAGACAATAGGAAAATATTTGTTCGCGTGTCGCTACTTTTCCAGAACGATAGAAAGGCTGTTTAACATTAGCCCGAATTACCCGTATAATTAAAGATTACAAAAGAGAATTATTGTTACAAACGTGTTAACCATAACAATATAACGCCATAATGAACAGAATCGTGGTAACTGGCCATTTAAAAGAACAATGGCAGGTTGTTGAACAAAGTTTAAAAAACCTTCGTGGGAGTAAGTGGATAAATAAAATTTTATTGTCAATATTTTTCGAGTACCTAATGTCCGCAGTTCTGATGGCTTCACTACACTCTGAGGTATCCATACATTATGAATCGTTTCTTGGTATTGTTGTGCCTCACAATGTCGGAGCATAATTCGGTTATTTTGTCATGTTAATACACGCCAGAGGTATCTGAAAACTAACGACTGCTATAGAATCATTCATGTATAGTTATTTCCTGATGAGTTAAACAGACATAATACCACACTGTTCTCTGATGACAATCCAATGATTTAAGGAACAATCTCGAAAAAATTAAACAGCGTTTGGACTTGTGTACCAAAGGATTGAAAGATTGTTCAGTGTGCACGGGTTGACTGACATTGACCAATTAGGTTACAAAGAAATAAAAAGACAACCACTTAAGCTGCCGATTTATGTTTTTAAATCCCCTCGCTTGCAATTACAGTAATTGAATGTTGGTGCGGGTCAACCACAAAACAATAATTATGTATGTAAATTCAGCATTTTGACAGAGACGAGAACAATGCACTTAAATGACCATAACCCTTTAAACCTTAACTACAAAAAGACAATAACGTCTTAATTGTGGAAAGGGTTCCACATGGGTTCATGTGGAACCCTTTAAACTGACACAATTCGGGCTTCGTTGCAAGCAGTGATAAAGGCAAGGGGCATAACATATGCATACAAAAGTGAATGCATTAAGTTTCACATGGTAAATATGTCGTTTCGTCTCCCATTCGGGGTTAACATGCGCCATATGGAAGATGTTTTATAGTAAGTATTTGTGTTCGTGATGAAACCGCGCCCGACCTCGTCCGACAATTGCGCCAACGAGAGGACAGGACAAGTCATCGTAATTTAAATCATTAGAACGCTTTGAGCCTGAATTCTGAGCCATAATGCGACGAGTGTAATGACGGTGCTAATCTATACACGTTTACAGCGATGTGTTCTGTACTTTTGACGTATGAATGAAAATGCCTTTAGCATTAACATTTTGTTTTTCATGTAGTAATTATTTAAACCAGAGATTGCTGATATTTTTTTGGTAAAAGAATTTACTGTCTTCTATCAAACTTGGTTCTAGATACATCATCATCATCTACCTAGCCATTTCCAACTTTGTTAGGAGCTACATATAGTATTGTACGAAGTTTCTTATTCATATAGCAAAAATGGAATACCCGGTCCCAAGAGCACTTAAAAGATTTCTTGGTGAACACAAATTGTATCACTGTCAAAATTGAGTCTTTGATGTTGTACCCTTTCAAGTTATAAAACGTACGAAACTGTAGATAGGCATATTCTTCTTTTTCATGGATCGAAAATTGAAAACGAGATAGCCCTTAAAAGATTTCTAAGTAAGCCTCACGATGTAACAAATCAAATCATTTATTCATTTGTTTAATATAAGTTAACAATCGTAATATAGATCTTAAATATGGTTGGTATCTAACTTGAAAGTTAATTTTAGTACAACTGTTGTAGGTACCCAATTGATGCAAGCCACTGCACATAAAATGTTGTACTACCTAGCTTGGTTATTTTCTACTGTCTGTTGACAGTTGTCAGACGGTTTACGACGAGGGATTAAACTACCTTTTCATGAAATGCGTATTGAATTCCAGACACAAGAATTTAATTCATATTAAACCTACTCCAGAACCTTCAATTAATCATAGCAGCTTATTATCAGTAACGTTTCCTTCAAACTTCGTTCATTCAATTCTGTGTTTGAAATTCTTTACATGCAAATGCAAAATATTATGTGTAAATGCATTCCTGTTAAGTTTTTTAGCATCAATAAAATTGTCTGCCGCGTTAGGCGGTAACGCGTTAGTTGAAAGATCGCCTTGATAGTGGTGATAGAATATCTCTTGCATGGTATGATAAGAGTTGCAAGAACTTAGTAACTTTCTACTGCTCTCATATTTTTCTTTTGATACATATCAGCGTATGTTTTATGTCTGAGTAAAGTATGTGTTGTGGAAATGTTTGCCTGTCTTCATGTTTGCTGAGAACCTTTAAGTGCGTTACGTGTTCTTTGCGTTCTCTTGGCATGCCGCTGATTTTAACACAAATACGAGAGCGTATGCACACGCAGAGGGTACAAAAACTTAAGTATTTATGCAACAAAAAGAAAAAGTTATTCAACATGTGAAATAGCATACTCAGACAATATAACAAATTACTAATTCACAGACGACAATCCGCCAAATATTACACTGTTGTAAAACAATTCTAACGAAAGTTACAAAGTTTTACATAAGAACAAACCGTAAGCTAGTGAAATTTGACTTTCTCAGCCTATAACAATAGCGTGTTGAACATTTTCATCACAATTATTAGCCGTGCCTAATGTGGACACATCAGCAACCAACGACGCGGATATCTATCGCACATTGTCTCACCACATTACACCCACCCGCATGCATTGATGCACAATTATGTGCTTCAGTTTCAGTATTGTTTAGCAGGTCATTCAGTTACCTACCTACACTTATTCACGAATTGATTCAAGATGTGGGTATTTCGTACGTCGATATCGTGCGATTCCCAAAGCCAAACAATAACATTAATTCATTCATCGATTAAACAAACCGTGAGTGTTAATTGATTATACTCAAAGTAGGTGTTTAGTAAAGCTATCATCTGTTTGTATCTTAATCTTATTGGACTAATTATTATCTATTTCTAACGTTTCATATTTACCATTCGGGCGAAAATCTGAGTGTGTCTTGATCCGCATTTTCGTTTCTCAATGTATCCTTTTTGTAGTGTTCGAGTTAGGCACACTATCGTAATTCAGGCACCTTCATCACTGTACACTTCGACACATTGAGGGTTAAAACACCTCATATTTCGCGTCTACGATCGATTTTACATTAAAAGTCAGAAAGGATACAAGTTACTTAGAAAATAATATTAACAACCACTTTTCACATTGTTTTTGCACGTGACAAACACAAGTAAAGACACTGCAAACAAGAAAAAAAAACAAGATTACATTAATATTTGTTACTACTTTATTGTGCCGCGTATCGCTTGATTTGACAGCTGCGAGCGCGTTATCCCGAATTCCCGGTCGGAATATTGGATGAATCGCGTGAATGAGCGCGGGGCGCGGGAACGAGACGGCGAATGCTGTGAACACAGCCACAAGTGACAGGAACACGTCGGGAACGGGACGGGATACAAATAGATCGGAATTAATTGAAGTATACCACGACCGACGAGTTTTAACACTTGGGACGTCACAACAAAATGCAAACAGGAAAAACATTGTAGGAATAAAGGAATGTGTAATCGTATCACAATTATTCATTTTTAAACACTCGCAATGAGTGAAACTGTAGTTGATTACGCTACAGTGAATTTCGATAAGAACAATATCAAAGTCAACGATAATGCTCGCATTAATCAGATCAAGCAGTATGATGCACAAGTTAATGTAATAAACATAATATTGTATGGTAGAATAAAAATAAAACTGACGTTGTTAATCGGATCACGACTACAGCACCGCCGTGTAAAGCGTCAAACGCGCAGGCGCAGAGCCCGTAACTGACGTACGCACTCGCGCCAACTTCATACCAAAGATACGTCACTATTCACGATCAGCCTCTCAAAAGGTAGTAGGGTGCATAACTAATCGAAATAATGGTCAAACACTGTTATTGTGCGCTTGTATAAATAAATGTTAAGCAGATGTTACTTAGCCAGCGGCACACGTATGTAGCAGTAACAAGTTAAATGATAAAAATGTGGTTAATTAACTGAGTGCGTAATTAATGAAAATCTGCAATGTGATACAATCCTATTATAATTATTATGTTTGTTTTGTTTATGCAATGCCCCACTATTATCCACATTTTAATTAATAGTTGTACTGTTAGCTCTCATTAATGAAACATTAAGCAAAGCTGCAACAGTATTCACGTGTTCTAAAATTAATTAATTAATTACCTTTTTAGATATTGAATGTTCGTTTAAAAATGAAGTATCTTGAAAAGTATATGCTTGTTAACTCTTCAAGTAACCTTAAATTACTAAGAAGTCTCCAAAAACATTAACTCTAAAATAAACGCTACTATCTGCATACCTTGAAAATTTCTACAAACAAGACAAAATAAAGGACATAGTTTATGCGTGTGTTTGCACTAGACACAGAGTAACACCGGATGGCTAAAAATGTAACGGTATGTTTGCCAAATCAGTCAAAACACTAAGCTAAGTGAATGACCTCACAAATCGAGAAGCTAATGCGGATTGCTGGTTCCTCATTCCCATGCTTCGTCTACGATCATCCATTATACAGTTAATGGTAAGTCAAGCAGTGTCCGAAGTTAATACCTACTACTGTTCCATATCGTAAATTAGAAGGCATGATCCAAAACAACACTGCGTGACTATAAGGACCGGATTGAGTAATTGAACTAGCAAGCATTTCTGTTTAGAAGTTTTATAGTCATAACCATTTAGAACAAGTACTAAGAAATATAGCTAATAATAACATTGAGAATAGTACAAAAAATGATCCTGAAAATCAAGAAGATTTTGATAAAACTCCAAAGCTTCTTGAAGATGACATCAACTAGTGAATTTTCAAAGTAACTGTGACATTTTAATGGCACCACTAACCGGCAAATATTTCGCCTACACTTAGCTCATTCGGTCAAGTATTCGTCATACGTCCTTTTTGCAACAGACAAAGGCACGAAAGCCGGACACAGCAAATGTATTGCAAAAGAGATTTGCAAGTACTCAAAAGAATAATAAAATCTTTTATTATGCTGTCATTCAACTTCCGTTTTCAAAGTTAAGTCTTGCGCATTCATTAAGAGCTAAACAAACAGTATTTTGCTGTCACATACTCAATAGAATTTAAAACTTCATAGAGAGATGCTTGTTGATCAACTTTATTAAACTCGTAGCGCCACCTAGCAAACGGTACGGACTTTGAATTTACAACTTGCCTTCGATCGGTGCTATTGTTGTGTATATCAGACTCAAGCGATGCATAACCAATTAGTTGCTCCACGATCTCACAGATGTCGTTGACTAAGATATTCTTTGTTTTGAAACTTGACACTGTCGTACCACTTGGCATCCCACGTGTGGTTACATCATTTATAAACTCATGACCTTGGCTACTTGGAAGCATAAATAGTTCTAATGTACAGGGTAACGAGGGCGTTTAGAATAAACAATACGCTAATAAGAAAATAATACTAGTGCAATGAACGAAGCCATAACACTGCAAACGAACACTCTACAATACATTATATGCCTTGATCAGGACTCAATTAAATCAAAGACTGAAATTACATAAGTTTCTCTTGTAAACTTGGAGGCTGATGTAGAAAACCAATTAGTCACAGAACTTAACAGAGCAGAAAACTTTACCTCTCCGTCTCCTCCGTTTCCGGGATCTTTTTCTACGCTTCCGAGGTTTTCTCGTCCTCGGTTCATACCGTCCCAATTCACAATTACTGTAAGCACTTTTTGCCACTTCAATTATTTTGCCAACCAAGCACAACACCAAGGCGATCATTTTGCACTCTCACTAAAAACTTTAGACTGTTTTATCTTTATCAACTACCTCTACTATAAATGTTATCTTAGAGGCACTGTTTTTTTCTTTCTTTTGTTAATCTTCAATTCATGCACAAGTTGTTTGTTACTTTGCCATTCGGTGTTATTGTTTTTTAAAACAAGTTTTGATTTGATTTTTAGTACGGTTTTTGTTGAATAACACATAACCTTAGCTACTCGCGTCTTTAGCACTGTACCACTGTTTATAGTTCTTGAATACTCTCTAGGTTTATCTCTTGTGTAGTAAAATGCTTTATCGTGGGGTTATCACTGTTCAACGGTGACAAGACACAAACATATGACTGTTTGGTTGCATCTCGCGACACTCCGGGAGCCTTGGCGTGATTTCTATATAAGGCTAAAAATACACGCCACACACGTTCAATCATGTTTACTCCGCTGTCGCTGAGTGCACTTCACATATTTTCTTCTTAGAGAATAAATTTTAAAATTTGATTGTCTAAAGCTCGGATTTATTTTTGACGTTTGTTGCAGTAGATCAGTACAACAACATGTCCTATCAAAGGATTCTTGTGAAATGCTGCTGTGCACCAGGGTGTCGTGTCGTAACGGTAATCACTGCACGTCACATAGCTATGCTTTCTACTTAGATGTGCTTTGCGTATTCAATTACAATAAACATTGATACACGGTATCAGCATAATTAAAACGATAACATCGGGCAGAACAGACAAGCTATTAGCAAAAAACTTTTTAACTACTCTAGAGTATTTTTAAACGATTTCAGCTGAAACATTTTTTATAGTTTTATGAAATGCTTAAATTAAAAAACGTATTCTGGTTTGCGAGCTTAAGCACCGCAAGCTTTACTTTTTGACTTTCAACTTTTACGTTTGCGGTTAACCTGTTTCGAAATATTCTGCTGAAAAACATTATTATTCCCTCTTCATTTTCATGAAGCTAGCTACAAAAGTGTATAAGTATGCGAAACATCACGGCACCAGATGCACATCCGTGTGAAAATGGAACAAACAAACTTTTCTATGAATAATTAGGACAGTTCAACACAGTACTATAGAAAGCAGTTGTCCATACGTTAAACGTTGTACATTTACTTTATCTGGTATAAAGTTTGTCTAAAACAAAATGAATGGCTTCCTAGTTTATTTTGCAAATTATTTTCTATTGTCGTGAAAAACCACTTCATTTGAATGTTCTTTAGCTAGAAGTCTAACCTTCAAACTTCAGTGCTCACCGGAAAGATTTATGCTACAGAGAGTTGCAATTAACTACGTTCAACTAGGCGTTACGTCATTACTCTGAAGACTGAACCACTCAAGCAAAATCGCTAGTAAATTAATATTTGTGAACCAAATAATTGCGCAGACGTACACAAATATTGAACCACAAGATGGAGTTATCAACTGAGCTTAAGTTAAGGATAACTACGATAAAATCTCAAATCACAAACCGTACTTATTTTCCAAGCAGATCAATTCGCTCTAATTTTCTGAGTGGCTAATTACATCAGTTTTACGTTAAACCACCGCGAAATAAATGAGTAGATTCAGATAGGCAGAAATTGAGGACCCATTTTGCTCCAGTGGTTACAAAAATTGGCATTCTAATTGAGAATATTTAGGTACCTACTTACTTTCAGCAAAATAAAAACAAAGATAATAAAACTTAATGTTGAAGGTTTTGAAAAGAGAGAGATTGACTAATATTTTTTAACGAATTAACTTATCTATTTAAAAATAGAAACGAAGAGAGTTTAATTAAGGCGCTTCGAGAAAATATTTGACTCGTTGTGTTCTTTTAACTTTAAACTATCAGAAGCTACGAATAGATACTTTGTTAAAGAACTACGCTATTGACAAATGTATTACTAAACGCCTGGCATTTGAATATGACAGATGCAAAAAGAATTCAGAAACTACAGTAAAAAAAATCGGCCCACTCAAAATACAAATATCATGCCTGCTCGTACGAGTCATGATACAATTATTCCGCAACATTTTCAACTGCTATTAGATTAACAAAAACATCAATATACACAAACAAAGACATCGTGATCTTGCTGTCCTTCTCCCATCTTTACTTAGGGAAGACGCAGCTTCAGGCAGCTTGTCAAGTAATGACATCTTTCAGTTTCATACCTAAATTAACCGGTACCAATGGCAAAGTTGAGTTGTAGGTACAGAAACCTCGGTCGGTGCGCGTGTCCGACTCGCACTTGACCGGTTTTTATGTGTTCTCCTACTCTCTTAGGCATCTAGGCATCTAAGTTCAAACTTAAAATATTGCTCACGACATTATTTTAATTTCTTAGCATCACATGCCCATATCAATCGATTATGAAATAAGTTTTCAGTCAACCATGCCCCTTCCTTATTACCCGTGCCTATCCATTCGCGTTTATGGCCCAACATCCTGATCATTTTATTATTCTGGTCTTTGAGAAAAACATTAAATAACGTAAAACGTGTAATTCTGACCACGTACCTTTATGGCGACGCGGAAATGGTCGCCATGACATCCTCACTGAATATGCCAGTGTCATTTAAAACAGATTTTATACTGATTAAAATAATAATGAGTGTTGCTTAACCGTTGTCACTCATACGGAACATAATACAACACTACGCCTGTTTTCTCTAAGAGTTTAAGCAGTGGTGGTACCTCATAAGTGCATGCCATGTATTAAGAACCGATCCAATACTATCAAAGATTATTTACAAGCGATAGACGGGACAAGACTCTAGCAACTAAGCCAATGTCGTAACAAATTGGTCTATTTAGTGTCATATACCCGTTTGTCCACCATTCGTGTGTCAAATCGAAAATATTCGGCATCAAAAATATATAATTGCTTGAAATAATTCCCACTGTCCGGTCTATTGGTAAAACCAAACCTCTTTGAAATGGGAACAAATCTAGAACTCATACAACCAACAAGAAAGTCCTCTATATTTGTTCATTTAATAGTCATATTATTTATATAAGTAAGCATATAAATATGATATATTTTGTAAATTTTCAAAAATGTCAAAACAAACGGTTTTCTCGGATTTCACTTTTACACAATCCGTAAGTGACAGTAACATGAAAATCTTTTGAAATAAAGTTCTTTTACGACATTAAATAATAATGTCAATTGTTTGTTTCGTTTAAGAACTCGTCCATCGCTTTCCATCAAGCGATATCGAGGTCAAGAGCGGTCCATTTTAATTAATAATAAAAAATACGATGGAAAAGTTCTGTAAGCCAACATTTTTCAGTGATGGCTGAATACTTTCCTAAGTTTCTAACGACTGGTGCAGTGACGTAAGGAAGGAGTTTTTGCATGGGTATAATGGGTTAAAATTAATTTATAAATTGGAATAGAAGTAAGAATTGAAATCATTTCAATTCATTTCATTTCAAAAGGAAAGACATGCAAAAATCATATTATATAGGTCCATGACCAACAACTAAGCAGCTATATGTAGGAATTGCTATGAGTCATCAGAACCAGTGTCAAAATGAAAGATTCAAACGTTATGAGCCTTTTAAATACAGCGAAAAACGGAAAAACATATGCCCGTATTTATGCTTATATTATTTGATAAATTATGTATGTATTGTAATACATATAGTATGTCTGTTAACTGCTTACCTACTTAATAAATGGTATCCCTATTAACACATTTAGAAGTGTTCAAGGATTGTGTGCACTTGTTTTATACTAAGTATAATAATGTGGATAAAATAGACTTACCCAGCATTCTATTGACGTCTCCCCTTTCAGTCATAATCGTCGTCAACGTCTTTCATGGCTTCGAAACTGTAAGTAGAAAAAAATAAGTTACGCACTTCAAAATAATTGAATTTATTTTTGATAATAGAAAAAAAATCTGTGATGGGACTGTTTATACAGAAAAATCTCCAAGGACGTGGCTCATAAGACAGACCATTCCTTGACGAGTTCTTAATTTTAAAAGCGTTGAAATTCGCTACAATCTTTACCTTAGTATCGAATTCCGTTCACCCCTTACAGCACAATGTGTACGCACAACAATTAAATACCACTGACACCAAACAAAACAATATAAACTCACTATTTAACAATATTCTGCATCAACTTCATTTAGACTATGTAATAATAACCACATTTTCACTTTAAACTTAATATTTTCGGGAAAACAGAAGGAAATGTTGTAAAGATTTTTCAGATTGCGATAGAGCCATGTCGCCGAGGGTTGGAAGGCGAATCCCACGGAAATGCACGAACTTGTACGATGGTACCCGAATGCAAATATTGTACAGGGAAGAATCTGAACGGCACTGACCCGTTTAAAACGGCAATAAAAAAAAACAAAAAGTGTATTTAACCGCTATCTTTAAGTAACAACAGATAAAACTAAAACAATAATATTTATTTATTTGTGACTTTACTGAATACTAGACATTTTCAGATATAAAAACTCATTTTTGCACGGGATAGCTCAGTTCGTGCCTGCACAGCACGGCTACTACCGCCCTGCAGAGAGGTCGTCGCCGCTTCGCCATATTTTCCACGCATGCGCTATGGCACCCCTAGGGGTAATCACTAAATACGGTATTACGTATTATGAGTGTTGCCAGTATGAAAAATCGATTTTCCAAAATAGTGAGTCTTTGTTTTTATCATTATTTAAAAAGGAATGTCGTATTATTTGATAGTAAATTTTAATAGTTTTTAATGGCATTTATTTTTTGCTACCGATGTTAACTAACGTATGACGTACGCTCATGGCGCATTGACAGAAGTACTTGCAGACAGGAGATCGATAATGTGACGTCACACCATTGAGAAGGTGGCTATAATATGGCAGTGCTCTTTAGCAACGAGAATAGGCGTATAATGGTTAAAAATAAGTACACAAGTATCATGCATTTCATTTTCGTTGGGCTTAACTCCTTTTCGTTTTTTATGTTTCTATTGAGACCTTTTCAGATTCTTTAATGTGAACGGCTATCAACTCATGCATGACATGTATGGCATTATAAGATTCATTACTACCACTTGTTAATTTACTATAAGAGTGTCCAATTTATTCGATATTGGTTTCACATCCATCTCATTTAAATCGTTTGTAGTGAAAACAAAACAATTTCACATTTTTAGAAAATCAGAATGGCACGAACATTAATCTTTGTGTCAGACAAACAATAGAATTTACAATCCAGTGCTCCTGACTGATCTAGCGCTCAAAAACAAAGCCTAAAACTTTGGAGAACTAAACGTTTTTGTGTAGGCGTCGAACAATGCTACTCGCGAGCATGCTTACGTCAAATGGATGCGCGTTTCAATCGCTGAGCATTGAAGGCTCCTTCAAGGTCGGCCAGACTCCTCATAAGGACCTCATCGGCATTCAATCAAGTACAATCAACGGCTACGGGACTGGGATTGGAAACAATTGGCCCGGGAGGATTGAACCTTGCAGTATACTTATAGATATATTTCCTTTTATAAAATAAAAAAAAATTACTCGTTCATTTCACACTCCTTGTATTGAGAAGGAGTGTGAAAACACATTTTAAGGAAATAAAGTGTGTAAGTTTAAATATAGCCAATCTCTGAAACTACATAACATCATATGTAATCCCCCGAAGGGGGGGGGGGCAGAGGTATACATAAAAGTACAACCACTTCGCACACATAATGTTTCAGTCCCATGAACTAGCCTTCAAATTGCCATTCAATGTATCAAAAATCCAGATTTTGAGAATGAAAAATTTATTACCGAGAGACGGAGCCCTTAACCTCTGGGCAATCGTGAAAGATGCTGAAGGCTTTATAAAATTTATAATACATATAAATATAATTTACATTATTTTATAGAATTTTCCTCTATTTTTGACACTCCTTGTTTTTATATCTTGAAAGATGTTGACTTATAAAAATGATTCAGATGTTTACAAAGTAATTATAAAAATATTGCTGCTTACACACGATTCTGCTTCAAGAAAATGTTCCTTATCAATGATCCAATATTTAATTCGCAATATTTTATGATGCAACTTTTGAATCATCTGAAAATACTGAAAACGTATGCAGAATTAGCAGTTGATGAGTAATCAGGCGTGTCTTAGAATCTTTCTAAGTTTTGAGATATCTACCAACCCGGCGAAACCGGGTGGTGGGGGATTATACAGCCAATCTTCATCTGCCTTGTTATTTTGCAACTGTGTTGAAATTTGTTTTTTTGGTATATAACCTGGTGCAGCTGAATACCAGGATTTTCCATAGAGCGACTGCATATCTGACCACCACAGCCCAGTTAGTACCTACTAGGTAATATGTACTATGGGCACCGTAAGATTGGCTGTTAGACTCTCGGGCCACTACTCTAACGACTATCAAAGATCAACAAATGTCATGGATACCAACGGCTTTTTTCAGTTGGAAAATCATCAAATAACTTCCTCCGCTCTGGGCGGAATAGGAGGGAGTTTCAGACTGGTGTTATTTTTTTGCCCTTTTGTTCCAGGCCCGTAGTAAGGACCAACAGTTTAACATGCTTTCCGCTCGGAAGAAACTCGGTATATAATGGGACCACCCTTCTACCGACCAACCTAGGCATGCACAGTAGGTACATCCATGGCTGGTATCGTTAAGCCACGAGGTCCCCATTTAAACATCCTCTCAAATAGAGAAGGTCGACCCATGTCCGAAGACACTTAGCAGAGCAGGAGGAAGGTTTTAATCGGGTCGTCTCCGACATGTGTCCGCGGACATGCCAAAAAATAATAATAATAGAGAAGGTATGTTTCTTGAAAGTAGGAACATTATAGCCTGGTTGTGCTATACAGAATACTCAACGGGTAAAAGAAGGGACATGAATGGGTATCAGCTCAAGTCTGACACTCCCTTCTGCTCCACCACCAGAGAGAAGAGTCATTTGATGATTTCACATCAGAAAATAAAAACAAAAGTAGCTTACTCATGACTTTACCAGATGAAACAGTTTCGTCTATCTAGGTCATGTGTTTTTCTCTTTATTCTAGCTGACGAAGGTGTGGCACCCGCTTTATAATTCCGCCCGAATCATGTTCCCGATTCTCGTTACGGGTGTCAATCAATCGGTAAAATTGACACGTAAAAATACACTCTGTTATAGAGACCGAGGATTTCAAATGTATCGCTATTTATATGTATTTTAGAAGGTATCTAACCTAGACACACATTAGATTAGACATCACGCTTAATAAAATCCTCGAGAGCTAAGCAGAAATGTACCTAATAGTTCAGCCAAATTTGGCTTATGTATTTAGAATCACCAGGGTACAAATCCTGTCTTCGTGGCTGCTATATTAGTTACTAGGTTTTGCCCGCGGCTAAGCTCGCGTTAAATTCGGGGCAATACAATTTCCCTTTCTTGATTTGCAGGTACCGGCTACTTGCAGTTTTTGCCCTCGCGCCTTATTGATTTGAAAAAGCAACGCAAAATTTTCCCTTTTCTTCCCTCTGTCTCCCTAACATCCCATTTTTTTTTAAATTAGCCGATATTCGTCTTCTGGTTCCCAACTATCTCTGTACCAAAATTCATCGAAATCGGTTTAGCCATTAAAGCATAAAGTAACAAACTCACTTTCGCTTTTATAATATTAGTAAGGATATTATTTATTTGATACTGCTACTATAACATTTTCTTAAGGGAAAAAACCAATAAAACTACACAACCTGGTAATTGCACCCAGGCCCTCACGCTCAACAGTCGCCCTAGCGACTACAAGACTGACAAGGCCGTCAGTATCTAGAATTGTCTGACCTAATTCCTTTTGTCTAATCAAGAATTAATTTCAGTTCTGAATGTACTGTAGAAGACGACGTAATTTATTATGAAAATATATTGTTTTCAAAGGTTATTCTGAGAACAGGAGATAGGTACTCACAACAAATTAATCCTTAATCGTTCCGATAAGATTAATAATAACATTATGTTAGAGCAGACGTAGTAAAATTATACTTTGGCCTAAACTGACAAAAGTTAGGAATCTAACAAAATTTGTTTAATGATCGTTACATTGCACTTTTGTTCTTCATTGTACGTATACGTCAAATATGTTTTTTAATTTAAACCACGCCCCTTTCTGGTCCGAACAATATTTTCAAAGGAGACCAGGTTCAGGCGTACTAAATGGAACACACAAAGGCTTCTTCTTCATTTTAAATATTTTGTGTCATTAAGAAAATTTCAGTTCAAAAACGTAAACTCATTTTGTCTTTGTTTAAATGCAACAATTATTAAAAATAACATACTCATCCACGCAAAGCCAAGTTGGTAAATTCACGAAGGAATTACAAAAACAGGTGAATGCACTTATGACTTGCACTTATTGTGGTTTTTCACGATCCAACTGTTTCTAGCCACTTATTCACATATTTCATTATATATTTCTTTATGTACAATTGTTTTATTAACAAAATAACTACCGTGTATAACAACGAACAATTCCAACAAACTGAGTGATTAAGGACGTTTTGTAAGACTTTGAAATTGCTTTACTTTCAAAGCGAAATGTTTCGTAATAGTATACATTTAAAATTGAATTTGCCTCACACATTCGTTTCCGCCTGAAACGTTGGTGATTCCAAACTTGTTTAGGTGAAACAGATAGCATTTAATTAACATCAACTAGAATTTGTTAATTCTTCAGACTTTGTACATTCTGATCATATGCAATACCTATTCGTTCATTCTATCATAAGTCTCATTGTACCGGGGAGTATAAAGATTCATATATTATATATAATTTACTAAGATATATTAAAAACTATAAATAAGGTTTTAATATTTTCAGTATTTTGCATCGCGTTATAATATAATGTGCGTGTAATATAATGTTGGATATAATTATTCGTATAATAAGTAGGTTATTGTTAACATTTGCTGAACAATCTTTTAATATTCATGTCTTAACGAACACTTCGTTCATCATTTAACAAAATTAATTCCAAGCTGGTTACGGTAAGATAAACGTTAGATATGCTAGTAATTACATACAGAACACATCTAGCACTTTAGCACACTGATTTTGCAATCTCATAAATATAAACAGTTCTAATAAGCGATAAAAAAGATTAACACACTATTAATCGGGAGCACTTGGATCCATGCCACTTGAAAAGGAAAACACAAAACGTAGCTGTTGTTTTGATGGTTGATCTATCGTTTGCTTACGTTTTCGAACACCTAGCGGAATTGACCTCCGCTCTATTCTATAATGAGTGGTAATTGTACAATGTACACGTAATGATCGCGTAACCGTCGTAGGAACGCGTGCCGACCGCCGAGCGAGATTCTCAACTGTTTTATTTTAAAGCTGGCTCCGAACACTTTGGCCGTGAAAATATTGCAAAGGTGTTCTCTCTGTAGTGCAAAACTGATGAGCAATAGACAATGTCGTTCATTGACTGTGAGACATGAGCGCTGTCTCCTGCATTATTAATTGCCAGAGCTATTTATTTTTTTGAACAATCGAAGCATGAAATCTTTTTCACGGTACGGTCTACATTTGAGGCCGTTGGAAAATGTTTATGATTATCTATGAAAGAGAAGTTGGATTGCATCTTAGACGCTTGATTGCGCATTGAACACATGACATATTTTCAAACAAGTATTTAAAAAAACATTAAAAATATGATGCAAGCAACTAATTATCCAAGTAAAAACTGTTTTTCAATTAACAAAATTGTGTATGTGGACTCTATCACGTAGATCACGAATTTAATGACATAAGTAAAGATACGAAAGATTATTTATATATATTTGCGAATCATCGTACAACGTGTACTGATATACAATACAATTACTCCATAGGGCATGCACGTGGTCGACAGTTTAGGCTGATTAGACCTTGGACTAAATTTACAAAAAAGGTAATCAAACGGAGAGGACAGCCAAGTAATCATAAAATAGATAGACAGCTGATAATTTTAGTAAAACAATTATAGGAGAAAATAAACAAAACTTGCTACTGGATTTATGAACATTTTATTTTATCTGTGTTTATTCTTAGGTATGTACTATATTTTTACTCGACAACGGTTCTAATTCGGTTATCTTTAAATTATCTTGTTTTCACACAAAAATATAATTTATTTATTTAAGGACAACTAACAAGGCAACCACCAACCTACATGTTTCAGCTCTTATTTTATTACAGTTTATAGTGTTGCCTTTATTAAAAGCTGCCGGAATCGGAATAGGAATAATGAGATATCTAGGTTAGATTTTCGGTGGCCAGCATCGAAATGCAGAAAAAAAAACTTGACACCTGTATCAGTTACAACGCATAGTTCTACCGTTATCGTAACCCTATTGGTATCAGTGAGTGCGTCGGCCAATTGCTGTAATCGAACCAATTTGGTCTGAAACCGCACCAGTTCCCCGCGCCGGTCGGTACCCTCAGCCAGTTAAACGCGCATTGTGTATTTACAATAATGCATCGTATTCAGTTCAGAAAGTTATCTTTCTATTTGACTAGGCACTTTGTTTCGAATTTGCAAACATACAGCTATCTTATCGGCTCATATTAGTAGGAGTTTGTACATGGGCACACGCGTCGGTGATTCTGTGCTTGAATTGTGATGTGAACCTCTGAAGTTCTGTGATCTCTGTGGTTTTGTTTTAAATTTAGAACGTGTTGAAAAAAAGTTCAGTGACTATGAATGAGGGCACGGTTGATATCCAAAGTGAATTGGAGAAATTAAGGTTTTATTTTTAATTGTTACGTGTGCATAATCGTTTTATCGTTTCATAAAAAGATTTATTCTGATATTCTCTTTAAATAAGTTGTTTGTGTTAAAATGTACGTGTGTGTTATACATTTCTATCATGTTTTAATAAATAATACTTTGATAAACAGTGTGGACACAAATTTGTCATTCAACTAAACTGGCGTTGACCTACCCTTATTCACACATTTAATTGCGCTTCAATTACTAGTTGTCATAATACACGTTGCCATTCATCAAACACAGCAAGCGCATATTAATTAATTTCACATACAGAGTAATTGCATTAGAAAGTGTCGCCAAAGTCACGTTCCTATATTTTATATTCAGTGAACATAACTTGATTCATTTCTCTTTGGATAGAGGACCGCCAGAAGAAAAGGAAGAAAATGAATCACAAGTACCACCAAGTGGGGAGAAGCGGCCACAAAAGTACCGCATTCTGCTTGAGCCAGCCCTCGTGGGTGCCATGATAGCTATCAATCTAGGTCAAACCTCGCTACAGAACTTCTATTTGCAAACAGCCTGTACAGTTGACCTAGGGATGGATTTAGCTGTTTGCCAAAAAGGAGATATGGAGGTAAGTGTTATTTTTTATTTCACTCACTTTGCGTATATTTAACACATCTTATGATTCACAGATGGATTTATATTAATAGCTTTTATCGATAACCATGCGTTACTCCAAACTTTCTTTTATCGATGAAAATTGATCAGCCGGCATGCGAAGCGGAACTAACTGCAATTGCAAATTGATACACTTTTGTAATACCTCAGTATCTGATTGTAACTCCGATACTAAGACTAGAACAGACTTTATTGACACGACGACCGTGAAATTTATCAGACCTTTGATAAACGGAGCCTATCTCGATTTTTACAAATGTCAATATACACACATAGAGAAACTATCGATATGATATCGAATGACAATCTGTGGTACTAGGGGATTAGAAATCATGATGTGGTTGTGCCTGAGGTCAGGTGTGGTCACCTCGGTTGTCATACAATAAAGTGAACGTGAAACGTAACGGAATAGGAGCATGTCTTAAGGATCGTTTTGAGTACTATTGTATAAAGCTATGAAAATAGGGTCAAGTTATAATGTTGAGATAATGACCAATAGCGAAAAGGAAGATGTTAACAGTCCATTCACAGAATGATTTTGAAATCTCTGACAGCTACTATCCAACAGCAACCATATCGTTATGACAATAAAGATCAGTTTGATTTTGAACGTGTTGCTATTGAAGGCAAAACCGCTGTCAGTGAGGGGACTGTACGTGTAGTCCGTTTTTATATAGATGAATAGTTAACGACCCAAGTACTAATAAAAGGGTGTTTTGTAAACAAACAGCATAGAATCAATAACTGCCAAGCAAGCCGTATTTATCATCTAAATGAGTAACTAACGGCAATATCTATGAGCGACCTATGGCCTGTCAGTTTATCCTGTGTTTAACATTCATTAACTATATTAGAGTTAGAGACCACATTCATATTTACCGTCCATAGACTGTACATACAGACCTAAGAAAAAAATTGTGTAAAATTAATTTACCCAAGAATAACAGTCGAATTTTGCATGAATCATTTCAAGCTGATAATATTTCTTTGAAAGTTAAAATTTAAGGATAAGGTTTAAAATCGAGTCGTCTGAATTAAGGGTGGGGTTCTTGGGAGGGTAGTTGTGGGGGCTAGTGTAGTTTCGCTCCCTCTTTTTCCACCACCCGGATGTGCGTAGTTTTTTTCATGAATTTAACAGGAAACAAATTTAAATTATTTCTGAGAAATTTCGCCGTTAGAGAGGGAAATTGCATGGGGCAAATGGACGGTGCCCAACTATGTTCTATTTTTGAACGGTTCAAAAAGAACACGAAGGGGATGTCGGTGTCTATTCGCTTGCTTCAATCCTTTCTAAACTAACCTGTCCGAATCGGGCTACCCTAAATCAGGCTTCCTTAACCCGCCCTTGCACTCAATAAAACACCAAAGTATTTACCCTTCAATTATAAACATATTAACTGAAATGATGAATGCTTATTTAAATGATTTTAAATGTACGTTCCGTTTCACCTTTAGTTTCTGATTGAACTATGTTTTAGAAATTCATTAAAAAATCCTGCACCCTATGTATATACAAAAAATATATATATATTAAATTCGTGTGCTTTAAAATAGTTCCGTTCAAACTACATGGCGGCTCAGAAGTTAGATGCGAGTATCTCATTCCTGTATATTGCACAGACCGTCACTCACAGCCAACTTGAAAACCGTGATAAAGTTTAAATAGAACTACAGCTACCTTCGCGATATTTTCTAAAACCTTTAAATAAGCCAGAAAGGAATAAGACCATAAATATGGATTACTAGATCCGCCCACGACTTCTTTCGCGTGGCATAGTTACTTTGGGCTAACTTTAACTCGCGTGATTTTGTTCCCTCTTTCTCGCCCTTTTCTTACTTAAAAAAATAGCCTATGTGTTCCAGGGTCCCAATTATCTCTGCACCAAAATTCATCAAAATCGATTTTGCCATTTAGGCGTGAACACGTAACAAACTCACTTTCGCTTTTATAATGTTAGTCAGGATATTAAAATGACACAAACATACATCTACCATTATTTACTTGTAATAAATTGTTTGTGTTTGCAACAATAGCTTTTATCTGTGTCTAATTAATGACTTCAGATAATCCCACCACTCTCTTGTCTTTTAAGGCCATCTCAAATCAAATTTGTAGCTTTTATTTTAAACCATGTTCTCTTGTTGAAGAAATAGTGTAGGCTCTACTCAGCTTTTGAAAGAAAAACAAAATGGGGGATGCAAAACAATGACTTTTGTCAGTTCGCTTCTCATGTTGGTCTGACAATATACTCTTTTATCTTAGACATTTAACTGAACTAGTTATACTGTGCAGTATTCCCCAATCATCAGAAACAATATTTCAGACATGTTTAAGTATCTTGAAGTCATTAGTGAGGAATCGGGAACAAATCCAGACTCATAGACTGCTACTGAAAAAATCCAGTTAGTTAAACACAATAACACATAGTGCGACCATGGAATCAAACTCTGGACTGTGTTTGTGTGACACGTCGTTTTATGTCGTTCTCACATAATTGTATAATCTCAACATGAATGATGTAAATACGATTTTGTAATAATATAACAATTTTAAGAAGTGTCCATTCCATGGAGTTTCTTGCCCATTCTTCTCCATATACCTAAAGATCAACACTTTGGAATGGGCAACTACAGTACTTTCACAAGTTATTATGCCTTGTGACCGGGACTGTAGCTTCATCATTTGTTTCTTGACATTCAAAAATACTTGTAACGGTCTAATTGAAATAATTGCATTGAGTTTGAAAAACCTAGGGCCGCATTCTCCGTAGTCATTAGATGTATGAGGCAGTCCACCACTAAGCAATACTAACCAATAATTGTTTCTCAATTTCAGGCAGAAAGTCAAATAGTAGTATCAGGAATAAACGTCAGTCGGAGTTTCATTGGATCTCTCATATCTACCGTGGTGTTACTTTTCGTGGGCCCATGGAGCGATTGCAGTGGGCGACGGAAACCCCTGCTTATACTGCCGCTGGTCGGCATGAGCGTGATGACAACGGGAGTCTTACTAATGTTGATCTTCCCTGGAGCATCAACCACTCAAGTGCTATATGCTGTACAGCTTCCGATGTCTTTGGGAGGGAATTTTGGACTGCTACTGGCAGCAGCATTCAGTCATATAGGCGATGTAAGTAATCGTGTAATGTTCATTTTTAAGGTTCCGTAGCTGAAAAGGCAAACCAGGAACCCTTACTGGCTCACTTTGTTGTCACTGTCTGTCTGTCAAGACCCTTTATCTCGGGAACGCGTGAAAGAATCGAGTTGAAATTAAAATCATATACTCAAATCTGTGATCCCTTTATGCTGTCAACCCTTTAAGTCTACGCAGTCAAAAGATATGGCCGTTTATGTCGCAAGTTTATACGGAACCCTCGGTGTGCGAGTCTAACTCTAATGTTTTTAATTTAGTGACATGACTGGCGAAATGTGGATATATAGTACTATTAAGTTTCCCTCTGCCAAACCCTTAAAGATTACAGGCGTGGTGTTATGTATACATGTGTTAATTTAGTGATACAAAATATTCTATTATTAAATCAAAGATGAGTGATATTAAAGAGTAAGATTTGGGAATGTTATTTTGCAAAGTGCCTCTCCTTTAAAAATTATGGATATGGTATGCCATTACTGCTTGCTTGCCTGAATTTCTGGGAGGTAGGATAAACTTCCTTTAAACCATCGTCTATGATTAAACAGCATCTCTTCTCACCCACTAAACCACTAGGATATGCTGAAGGATGGGACACTTTGGTGGTATGTCTATGTAATTCTATCACATAAAAGTGATGATTTGAATAAATGACTTTGATTTTCACACTTTGGAAGAGTAAGAAAGCGTGTTTAGGTCGTAATCAGTCAATAAACATGTGTAGAGTATACGACAGCTGTTTGTAGTTAGATAACGACTGTATAAACTATTTGTAAACATTGTAGATACTATAAAACTGGGACCGTCATTGCAGTTAAACTGTTATGAGCATGTCGCAGAAGACATAATCACAATCACATAATATGCCTCGGCTCGAATAATTAAGAACGGTTTCAGACTTGCGTTTTTTTTTCGCGAATTGTCTTATTATAACCGCTCATCTAACACATTTTGTGCTTCACAAAACTAAACCTGGTACACGGGCGATGACGGAGAATGCGTCACTCGAGGCATGCGTATATGTACCTATACGTGCTTGCATGTACCTACCTATGGTAAAAGGTGCGCTTAAAATATAGGATGTCAATTGGATTTAGTTGAATCTGTATCCTACACATTTTTTTAAAAGGATGTCAATGTCCTTATACTTTCAAATAATTTGACACATAATGTTCACGCAAAGCAATTTTCAGTCGATAAAACTCCCTATGTCCATTCTTCTATTAGTCGAATAGATTTGTATAAAAATCCCAGCTGTGAGTGGTCTCATGTGACCTAAAAACATGTTCTATTGGAACTAAAACTGGGTCAAATTAGGTATCTGTACTACATTACCATAGGTATCGGGTCACACGTGCCCTTTGTTTACACCTCATAGCATCGTTAACATGTTGCTACGGCAGAACGCAAAGACTTAAAGATGTTATTTTCATCATCATAGCCTGGAACCATCTACTACTGGGCATAGGGCTACCCTTTCTTCACTTCTCGATTCTGTTCGTCCCTTATCCAGGTGTTTTCCGCGATTTTGACGACATGTTATGACATATCAGAAAAGTAAACTAAAAAAAAACTTTGCCCCACACTACGAATTTCTCCTGTATCGTAGGTGCGTTTACAAACATTTAAACTCACATACACAAACAGCCAGACCCGGAACAACTATCTGTAGACTATAGAAATATTTGTTCCGTGCGAGAATCGAACCCGCGACACGCAGTGCAGCAGTCGATCACTCAGACACTGGGCGAACCGTGTCGTCAAATTGCTTTGATGATAATGGTCTGTAGTTTAGTTCATGTCGTAAGAATCATTATCTGAAACGTTACATTATCGAAGGGAAATACCTACCCAGTCGTTCTGCAGTTTCGAAATGCTATGACAATATTGAATAGTCACATTATCAATTCCGTTCATATTGCTGGGGACCTAGGAAAACTGCCCTTAAACAATGAAATGGCAATATCCATGGAAAAATCTATGGAAACATCTTTGGTGTCTGTGGAATTTGTATGCAAAGTTGAACATCGATGTACAAACAGAACATTCAGTTTAGTAGGGTTTTGTATAATCATCGACGTAAAATTTATGTGGTTTCAGTACGATTCTGTATGACATACTAATCACACAATAACCGTGTGCTTGTTGTTGATGTTCCTTGTATTTGTTTAACTGAACCACAATCTTTTTGAAAGTCGCTGCAAAAATAATGAAGCGCTTTGAAAGCATTTCCATCTAGCCTAAGCACTTTTCCTCGTCAATAAATTCGAAAATGTCTACATCCCGACAGCTATTTGTTCCTTGCCAAGTTAAAGTATGATAAAGTATCCTTTCTCGTCTAGGGCTTTACCAGACATACAACCTTAGCAACTATGGTGAACTATGGTCTTTATAAAACACTACAGTACTTTCACAAGTTATTATGTCTTGTGACCGAGACTGTAGCTTTAACATTTTGTTTTTTTTTGACATTCAAAAGTGCCTGTAATGGTCTAATTGAAATAAATGATTTAGATTTTTCGATTTTGACACTCGTGTCGAACTCTTTGCAGGTATGCTTCGCTAGTGGTCGTGACGTCACTCGCACCATGGGCACCCACCGGGCTGCGATACAGATAGCCCACGTGGTGGGCGCAGTGGGCGGGCCCCTCCTCTACCGCTATCTTGGATTCTTCGGTGTGTTTCCACTTGCTTTATTTCTACAGGTATAAAAATTCAGATATACGTTACTACTTTTTGGCCTTTTTGTGACATTGGAAGAATTTTACAAAGTTATTTAATCCAGACTCAGAGATTGATTCAAAGATTGAGCCATTGTCCAGGAGTTGACAGCTGGTCTGTCCTACTCCAGTGTGCTAGAAAAATAAGATTGGATTGATAACCCTACAGAGATCGAGTTGTTGAACAATCCGTTTCAATTTCCTGACTGACTGACTGGCATCGTGACAATTCAGAATTGCCTGTAAATGGTTTAATTGCATACACACTGTACATTTTTGGTGGAAATTTTCAAATAATTCTTTGGCAAGCAAACGGTATACCATAAACGGCCATGTTTGCTTTCAGTGGTAAAAGAAAAATGCAAAAAGAAGCTGAAAAGGCAGGCTATATCTTATAACTAGCTATGTATTCAGGACTTCGCGACTAACTCTACAAGCCAAACTGCGGCGGTCGATATTGTGAACGAAAACATTTTCCTTGCATTTACATTTGGCTGAGTGTTTTCTATCGTTATTCGAACATAAAAATGAAAAATGCGTTGTTTGAAAATATATTTTTTCAATCGCAAAGAAGAACGGTCTGCATTGCAAAGTAGGAAGGTAGAACCTTATTCGTTTGAATAATAACCCCGTGACGATGTTATTTAATTTAAGTTGTACTAAATATTACTTGTTGTAGTTGTTTTTATTTCTAACTTTGTGAAACCACTTCAAACAATGGGAAAATTTTGTATTTCAGTCTTTTATATTTCAGTCATCCGGACGTTTGCAAATGAATCCTGAACTCAAACTAGTTGACAAGGCTTTAAATGAGGACAAGGCGAAAGGCCTTACCAATGTTCACTAAATTAGTTTGATTATATACCCATCTCCCAAAAAATTTCATTTTACAATTTTTTATTTACCTGCTTATATCCGTTTTCATGAATACTAAGCTACACCTTAAACTTGGACTGTTAGAATTTCACTCATTTGAATGCAAAACTGAACTCTAGAAATGCTACAATGCGCTTTAATTGAGGTGCAAATGTATCCCAATGTAAATGAAAACTTGTAGCGTTTATTTTAATAACACCGACCGACGTTTCGAATATCAAAAACAAAAGAATGAGGCTGCAGTTCCAGCTTCAAGGCATAGTTGCTCATTCCAAAGCGTAGATCTCTATGGTAAACAATGGACAAGAAACTCCATGGACACTCTTTCAACAAGATTTATTTTAAGAGTATGACTGTGTATTTGGAAATTAAAAAGCCTAAGAGAACTAACGAATTCAATAATAATATTCCAGTTATCATCCCTTTTGTACGTGATCTTCGCAGTCAAAGACGTCAGTGTGAACAGGGAGAACAAAGTGTCGGTGTGCAACTGGAAGCTGCCTTTCAACGCGGTGCATTGTCTGATAAAGGCACGGGAAGGCCGCAAGAGAATGATCATATTCCTTATGTTGGTCGTCACACTCGGAGATAGAATGCTGTTATCTGGTTAGTATGGCGGTTTAATAAGTAGTCTGTATGTCGGGGACAGTAGACAGGGTTGAGGTAGATTGTAATATAGATACTACTAGCTGTGCCCCGGCATGCGTTGCAATGCAATTTTATATCTTCCTACCCTACCTACCCTATCTTTTAAGTTGGATCAAACTGCACACGGTGTGCAAATTTAATTTAAATTTCCTGATTTATAAATCGGGTGTCACGTTGTTGTCCGCGATGGACTCCTAAAGTACTCAACCGATTTATATTTAGATACAATGTGTAGTTTATCGTAGGGACATGTAAGTGCAAATCCTCAGACCAAGAATATTTAGGTAGGTTACTCATTTCGGTGAAGTTAGTGGTTTTAATTTTTAGTGGAAAACTAAAGCTTGAATTCATTAGGTTTGTTAAGAAACCGGGAAAAGTGATTTAGAAGAACATCACTGTACTTATTAAAAAGTTCTTCAAAAGTGTGTCATTTCACCAACAAAATCTGATCTTACATAGGTATAGGAAACAAAAGAATGAACAAAAGTAGTACCTAAGTAAGGATTGCCGCAAACGGTATACTATCGTTTCTGCCGTCTCCGATAAGACGAATGCTTACCTATATTGATACCGACTCTACATCTCACGGAAATGCTAGACTACTTACCTACATAGGTTTAATTGTAATTAGTTTTATATTTTGCCGCTAGAGGGCATTTTAGCATAGTAAAAGATAAAGCAGGCGTAGCTGATTTCATGTGCTACGCTTGACTACGCTGCTACTCTTCAGACACAAGTTCGGAAAGATATTACTAGGTGGCGCTGTCTAAAGAAATACGAGATTTTAAGTTGTAATGCTTATACACTTCCCAAAATATTTTTTGTAAATTAAAAAGAAAGTACCTATTTACGTATAGAATATCTGTTGACATGGTGGAATAATATTATATTAATATTGTAGTTGATCTTATTTTCTGATTGTCAACTCACTCGTTGCTAAAAAAGGATGCATTTTCTGATACTTCCGATTAAATACTCGCACAATAGTTTATATTTTTTTATTGAGAAATAACTTTCTGAATAAATAAATAGATTGGCTTAATCCGTATACAGTGCTATGTATTTTCATAAAATCTTTTCGGTATATTGTTGTTAGTTAATAAAATCGATGCTAAATGACCTACCATTTCTTTTTAAGGCGATTTGCAATCCTTCATGTAGGTTATATTACAATTACGTCACACATCAAGTAAAGGAAAACATCGTGGGGAAATCGGTTAATATTTGTGTGTGTTAATATAGTAGACATTTCACAACTGCAACCCACAGGGGAACCGCGTGATGTATTACCGCCTCCTGATTTCTCATAGAAAAGAGACCCATGCCTTAGCTTTCTAGGCTTACTGTGCAATAATAATGGTTATTAATAATAGCTTCCTTGTTACAGCGGAGGTGCTAATCGCCTACATGTACTACAGGTACAAGTTCCACTGGAATGACGTCATGTTCGGATCCTTCCTCGCTTACAGAAATATTGTCAGTTTTGTTGGTACGTACAACCCTTAAAGAATCTGCTGGTACATTGGTGTAGTGGTCGCAAGTGCTACTGCTCAGCATAAAAAATACTAAGTTAGATTCTTTAGTTGGATTTATCATAAAGTATTTCTCAGTTGGATCCTAAACTACGGATTGGCTTAATGTGAGTAGGTACAATAGTACCGTGGTCTTCGGTAAAAACACGCATGAAATTAAAAATTGCAAAATATTGTTGAAGACTTCAATACCTTGCCGTATCGGTCACTGTTTATCGGTTTATTCACATCTATCAGGAAATGGTATCTAACTACTTGGGTGATCCTTTGTAATTGATAAGCGTTTATGGTTCCGTGATGTGTGTTACAATACAAAGTGTGATCATGATAATTAGCTGATCAGCGCAGAGACAGAGAATTGACTAATAAAAAAAACATTACCGTATTGACTCTGTCGCGATATTTTACACATTTTCAGTAGACCCAGTTGGCTTTGTTTAGGCACAAAGACATTGAAATTCATACGAGCGATAGACGGGACAGGACTAAGGTGAATAGTAATCCAATTCTTGTTACTACTTAGTAACAAATCGGTGTGTCTAATGTCATAAACGCGCTTGCAAGATAGCATTCGTGTGTCAAAACTCAAAAATGTTTGGCATGTAAATATTTCGAATTTTCTATAACTATTTAATATCTCTTTGTTTGTGGGTCTACTACCTTAAGAGCTAAAATTTACCTTAGAAAATAATAACAAAAAGAATACCCGTAAAGCACCTAGTGTCAGCAATTTGATGAATGAACGCTAACGTTGTAAATGTTACAAACTGCAATTGCAGTTTTAAAAATTAACATATTTTCCTAAAGTTTTGTTTTTTTTTTCAGGCACGTTACTAATCCTGTCCGTTCTAAAACGTCGGTTACGGCTATCCGATGAGACAGTGGGCATGCTCAGCTGTAGTTCCTATATCCTTGCCACTTCTGGCCTTATATCTGCTACTACGAGTTGGTGCGTGTTTATGTGTAAGTATTTATAAAACAAGAATTCATGTAATTGGCAGTGCTCTATTTTAATTGTGCTACAACTGAAATTTGAGTGAAGCAGTTAGACGAGGGCAAAACATTATCTATATGCTAAAGTGTACCAAATATGCATACACGTGCTCTTTTGATGATTTGATGAACGTCACAGATCTGTGGTAGTTTAAGTACATTGGCTCAATCCGAACAAATTAAACAAAAAACAACTTTGATTCAGCATAGTTTTGGACATACAGGTTACCACATAGTCAATACATCATTCTGAACGCCCCCAAAATTATGGAATAGTGGATTTTTTAAAATTTACTTTTCTAGATGTCATTACATACAGCAGGATGTATATCGTATTTATTACGGTCCTAGTCCTTGTGACTTGGTAAAAGTAGAAATATAAGACAGTTTGTGAGTGGTGGTAGAAGCCCAGGATGCACCAAATGAATACCCACACAACATTTTTGCTTCATCAAGTTTTACAGTATCTACAGTAAACCCTTGGTGCCGTTTGTAACAAAATTATACAAATTGTGAAAACTAAAATGTCCTAGTACTGAACCTTGTAGAATTCTACTTTTAATTTGACATATTTCGGCGTCTATATTACTGCTTTCTTTGTTAATAAAATAAATGTTTTGATAACGAAATATGTGCACTTAAAGATCAAACCGTGCATCCACAGCAGATGTTAAGATTAAACACTTTTGCAGCTTTCACTGCATTTTGCCATCCATTATTGACTTAGACTTTACACTCTAGGGTATACCAAAAAACGAAACTAATGTTTCCTTGTTCAACTATAAACATAACTTTTTCCTAGAGTGACTCAGTAGCCCTGATAACATAAGCACCTCTAAATTATTAAAAAGGGGGCTATCAACTAGCTTGATAGATAAAAAAGTAATAAATCATTGTTTGTGTTCTTTATTGTTTTTCCACTGTGATTTTATCACATTTTCCGTTTATCATGAGGACATGGCAAATAGGAAGGTGATGACTTCATGAATATTTACGCATGACAGCCGATGTTTTTTTTTTTTTGTAAATAGTATGAGTCGTGCTATTTCATGATGACACGGTGTAGGCCTAGAGAATCTGCTGAAGACTAATGGCCTAGGACCAACGCTAAAATGCTTACTAAGTTGATGACTACCGAAAGAGGCGCTTTTATTGAACTGGTTAAGCAAAAAAATACATATGTCATCTCAATTAAAATTTTGATTTCTGTTTTATCATCAAGAGCTAGAAAAACTAGAGTAATGTTGCAACTACATTTGGCAGTGCATCATCATCTTCCTGGTCTTAGTCGAGTTCAGTGCAACACGTTTTCTCCCTCCATTTTCTTTTTTCCGCCATCACGCTATCCACTCACTCAATTTATTTCGTATCATTCCTCAGATTAGGCAGTACATGCAATTAAAAAACAAATAGGTCACGTGTTGCACGTTCTTCTTTATCAGATTCTTGATTTTTAAAACAATCATTTTCCACATTACATTGTACTGATTTTGTACGAACTAATCCAAGCAGCAGTAACATAGCTTATCGGTATAATGTAACGTGTTCTCCACGAATGCTTAATCGATATAAAATTTTGGATGAAGTAATTTACAAAATTAAGAATTTTATCTTGCTTGATTCGACAATCATTGTTTTATCAAATGATAAAGTTAAGATATGTTGGACAGTTACATGACGCGATTATGTCACGAGTTAGATACTAACTTTGTAAATGTCTAGATCTAGAATATCATAATACCATAAAATGATGCCTAAAGCTGCTGAGATGCCTTTGTTCTTAAGTGATTGAGAAGATTACACATCACTGTCACTCGTGAACAAGACTGGATCATCTTATTAGTTCAAGAAACTTTTAGAAGAATTCCGACCAAACTCTCTATGATCATCTTTTACAGACTATGACGAGTGTGTGGAATTCACATCATCATCATCATTTTAACTGAAAACCATCTGTTGCTAGACAATTGGACATAGTTAGCAAATTTCACCACGCTGACTGGTTTTGTGCTTTTCACATGCAGATGCGGTGGTTTCTCTTGACTTTTCCAAAAAGCGTCCTATATTTCATAGATACTCTTCCAATGAATATTATTCAACTTTTCAATTACTCTGTTCAGTATTATACAATTTCTATATTTTTATGGCTTATACTGACATTTTGTCTATGTTTGGGTCATCGGCCCACCCCGGCAGATGCCTACTTAAATTCCAGAGGCGTATAGCATGGCTATAAAAGAATTTAATATTTAGTCTAAAATTCTAGATTGTTACTACAATCTGTTGTTTGTTGCAGTGCCCTTGGTCGGTATAATCTCGCAAGGCTCACAGGTGGTACAGAGACCTATACTGAATAAGCAGATACTACCTACTGAACAAGGTAAACTATTCATTTTCATTTCATTGTTGTTATGATTTAAATCTCGTGCCGGTTAGTTCCGGTTTTCTGTGTCCTCCACAGATTTGAAGGCTACAACATTATTTTGTTTGTATGTTAAATTATGTTTCATTTAAAAATATTTTAAATTTACTATAGTTATTGTTAATATGCAGGTTCGAGTAAGCACCGATCGTTAAATTTAACTTTAGCTATCTTTTATTGGCGTCTGTTAATAGGACGATCAATATTACATTTAACATAAACAATAAATGCGAATGTTTGTCAGGATGTATGGATAGATGTATGTGTGGATGTTTGTTACTCTTTCGTTGTTCTCAAAATGGTTGAATGGATCTTGATGAAATTTGGCACAGAGGTAGATTATAGTCTGGAATAACACATACGATACCTTTTATTCGAAATCACGCGGGCGAAGCCGCGGGCGCCAGCTAGTAACTTAATATAACTTAATCTTTATCAATTTCAGGTAAAATCTACAGTGTGATGGGTGCTCTAGAATCAGCAATGCAGACAATATCATCGCCACTGTACTCCTTACTGTACACAAAGACTGTTGCCAATATGCCAGATGCGTGGTTATTACCCGGAATTACTTTAGCCTTCTTTCAATTACTTTCTTACTTTATAACAAGAAAATTAAGACAGTCAACGGCCTTGAAAACAAATGCTATGGATCTCGGTAATGTTGAAAAGAATTCTGAAAATAAAACACCTTTACAAACTAAAGACTCAGGTAAATAATTGTACAACAAGAAGTTTTAGAAAATATTATAACATTTTATAAACTAAACTATTTTTATTTAAGGAAAATACATTTTTTTGTAAAAAATCTGGTTTGTTTTTTTATTGTTAACCTCATCAACGCTTTTTGTAAAGGTAGGTAATAATCCTATTAAAAATTGAGTTATGATGTGCACTAAACACTTCATTGAAGTAATTTTCTTATATTGCATTGATATCCTACCGTTCACTATCGGTTATCTTAACTCTTATAGAAATGAAAGAAGTGTCATTGCTTTCAATTGATAACTCATATCGCGTGTCGTTTATGATTACCTAATAACCTATCTGACATTGAACAAGATTCTAATAAGATCCAGAATGTCGTTAAAAAGAACATGGTGCGTAGTAAAAAATGGATTAGTCTTATTCCTTTAAATCCTGTCTCTTTGCATCCATCTTCTCACAGGGAAGAGTCGCTTGCCCCAGTAGTGGGCAAATGTTTATCCTACATTAATAAAAAGACGGAAAATCTGGATATATTCCATCAGAATTTGGAAAATGCGCAAGCTTGCTAGAATTTGACAAAGCGAAGGAAGGCTTTTGCTCAAGAATGAGACAGAGCAGGCAAAAGAGCAAAGCAAGCTAATAAAACTTTATTATGGGCTAGAAATTGTCACTTTAGAAGTACATATTAAAACTTGCCTGTCCCTACAAGTTTAAAGGGTCTAATCCCAATTTTGGGTTTTGGGTTGTGAAGCAGATGGATATAATGAAATTGCTTGTAACTAGCTGCGAATTGTGGTCTGATAAGAATCCTTACTGATATTATAAAAGCCAAAGTGAGTTTGTTTGTTTGTTTGTTACGTCTCCAATCTTGATGACTTTTTGGACGTAGAGAGTTGGGACCTTGGAGACAGACATAAGCTAAAAAAAGTGAGAAAAGGGGAGAAAGAGGAAAGAAAAGTGGAGAGAAAGATATTTTTTTTTCGATCATCACACGGGTTAAAGTTAGCGTTAGCCCAAAGTAACTATGCTACGCGGATGTAGTCGCGGGCGAAAGCTAGTGTGTGCATAAATTGATAAAAAATGGATTGCAGGAAGTTTCTTATTCGCTTTTTTTCCTGTTATATGCGGTTTTGAAAACCGCATATAACAGGAAAAAAAACGAATCAAGATTTGAGTCATCTGTTTTGGTTTGGACTTAAAATGTGATGAGGAGGAATGAAACGCATCTGACTAAAATAATAATCAATATGAATTTAAGATGGTGTAGGAAAGGAAGACTAAAGAGATTACAGATGTCTTCTGTAAGAATGAAAAGGAAGAAAGAGTAAATGCTACCTGACGTGCCGGTTTGCAGGAGACCTGCAAGGAAACATCGTGTTCCACCAACGCCATGTAATTTACAAATAAAAAAAAATGCTCCATTGGCACGTAAAGTTCGAATTAGTCAACCATAATGTACATTTCGACAAATTTAATTATTTCTATAAAAAGCTATAGAATGATATCGGGAAAATCATCGCCAAACACAAAAAAAAGGTAGATTTAAATAAGGACGCGATATGTATAGTTACACGGGACACTGCATGAATGAATGTGAGATTTCTATATCAGCTCATTTAATCACTGAATATTGACGTATTGTCACGTTTGTCACACGATCATTTCGTTTCGCCATTGCGCCATTACACAACTTTTCTACATATTTTATTATTATCTTAATTCAACAACCTAATGAATCACTTTTATCGTTACGTGAATCTTAATAGACGGCTCTATCACTATGATAATCTAAATTCAGTAAGCTGGTCCATTGATTGCAACCAATACTAGTCCTTTATTATTTAACTAGCTTTTGCCCGAGGCTTCGCTCGTGTTAAACTCGGGGTAACACAGTTCCCCCTACGCCTTATTGATTTGTAATAGCAACGCTAAGTTTTCCCTTTTCTTCCCTCTTTCTTCCTCACATACCACTTTTTTTTAAATTAGCCTATGTCCGTTTCCTAGTTCCCATCTATCTCTGTGCCAAAATTCATCAAAATCTGTGTAGCGATTAAAGCGTGAAGAGGTAACAAACAAACAAACTCACTTTCGCTTTTATAATATCATAAGTAAGGATTCTTGACTAGCCTTTGACCGTGGTTTCGCTCGCGTTAATCTAGTATGTGACAATCAATTTGTGTTGTACTCTGCTTGTAATAATATAATTCAATCATGATTTGAAAGACACGTGACAAAGACCATAAGAACTTATTTTGTTGTTTTATTTGGGAACAGTTCTTCTTGTTTTGGGCTAAACACAAAACTTTTCTGTAGACCCGATAACGGATATGCAGAATAAACTGTAACAGAAGCATTTATTTCAATTAGACCGTTACAGGCACTTTTGAATGTCAAAAACAAAAAGATGAAGCTACAGCCCCAGTCATAAGGCATAATAAAATTATATTAACCCAGTTTTTAAAAAGCTTGCCTACATTGTGTGTGTTTTATACACGACTAGCTGTTCCCCACGGTTTCACCCGCGCTGCTCAGCACCTGTTGGTCGTAGCGTGATGATATAGCCTATAGCTTTCCTCAAGAAATGGTCTATCCAACACTAAAATAATTTTTCAATTCCAACCAGTAGTCCCTGAGATTAGCGCGTTCAAACAAACAAACTCTTCAGCTTTATAATATTAGTATAGATTCAAATTTTGTCTCATTCAGTTCTAGAATATAAAGAGGTATTTTGTTGTAACATTTTAAACAGTACCCCATAAAGGATGAGTCTACTTTAGATAGTCTGACACCTAGCTAACTACTTTATTTCTTTTTTAGCACGATACTTGTGTCTGTCACCTCCTCTAACAAATAGATGCATTTTTTTTAAAGTACTGATGTTTTCATAGATGAATTGACAAGGTACTATGTTAATATCCTTAAACTGTTCCCTGAGAGAATCGCACCGACGCAATTTTATTTAGGGCTCTGATGGCTCTTTTCTGCAGAATAAATATCTCGATGTCTGCAGCTCGTCCCCATAGTTAAATACCGTATGACATTATTCTATGAAAATAACTAAAATAGACTAGCCTCACGGTAACTACATCAGTAAATTGAATGATTCTAACAGCATATGCTCCGGAACTCAAGCCGCCTTGCAAGAAATGATGATGATGTTGATCTACGGTAAATAGTTTATCGACGTACTGTTTCTCTTCTAGAGTTTATGTCACACTCACTGTCATGACAAATTTCATGTTTAAGTGTTTAGGCAACCAACAAACTTACTTTCAAATTAAAGATATTAGTTTGAGTTGTCTTGTTGATTCATTTATTATCTAGGACTGACCCTCCTCTAAATCCTCATTTATGTATTTCTTTTTCCAATTAATTCTTTTTCATACAAATAAACTCCAATTTCATTTATCACACGTTTGTCCTATATAATATGTAGTACTGTTTGTGTCTAACAAAAAACAATTTCAGAAAACTCTCCATAGAGCAACCAAATAGAGTGGTTATCTATTACGATTTTCAAATGTTGTACCGATATCTTAATTCCTAGCTGGTGTCAGGATTATAATAAGATTAATGTGTCGCCGCTACCAAGAATTACAAAATGTTTCCATGCAAATGTTATCAATACTAATAGAGTGGCTTCATAACCACGAGACGATTCTTTTGTTTCTTTTGAAAAACTTACTTCATACGTATTTTAGTATTGGATTGCACATTATAAATCGCAAAGATAACATAACGATAATGTTGTATAATAAGACAAGACATAATTTAAAGACACCTATTAAGGTTGCAGTCTTCAGCCATTTACAACATGGGATTAGGATGTGCTATAAATGATACAATAGCGATAAAAGTTTTATGAGCAAAGGCATGAAAACCAACTGCTGGTTTGGTTAACCATTAGTTTAAAAATAATCAGCTTTAAAAAAAGAAGCATTTCAAATTTTGAACACGACACGATATCATTTTTTTTTTTTGACAGAAAACAAGAGACGGGGCCGATAGCCGATACATAAAAACAAAGGAGCGACGTGATTTGAGCGATAGCATAACTTGACGAATTATCCGATAAAAGAACGTATAAATAGAAGCCGTTTCCCAATATCCAGAGTAGATTGTACAAATCAGTCGATATTACAACAAGTGTTTTTTCTTAAGTTTTTGGAAATAATATCATGTAAGTATTTACTTATAAAACTTAACTCTAGCTTGGATTGACCGAGCGGTTTTGTTAATTAGTGCTTTTCTTGAGTACTTACAGTAAAGTTGTTAAAGTCTTTTAATAAAGTTCCCAAAATAGTCTTTTTCTAAACGTGTTTAACAATCATTAATTTTAATAACTCTGCTTCCAGAATGCAACGCCCAGGTCCAGGATTTAACCAAGGCTACCCAGGTCCCGGAGGCCCAGGTGGCCCCCCGGGTATGCCGATGCACCCAGGAGCACCCGGCGGCCCCAACAGGTTTAACAACCCTGGTGGTCCAGTCTATGCTCCAGGGTACGGCCAGCCCATGGGAGGACCTCAACACCCTCAGCAGAACTTCCAACCCAACGCTGGCTGCTTCATGCCCGCTGCCACCATCCGCAAGATCAGCAACACCACACCACCACAACGATTTGACCCCTCCTTCCAATAATGTTTGACCAGCCTGAATCTCTGCCTGTATATTATTCCATAACGCTAGTCTAAGTTATTGTTAAATTATATAGATAAGTCTAAAAATAAACCGTTGTACAACCACAATTCAATTTATTATTACTGTTTGTTTATTTATTAATTACCAACTCTAATTCTTAGGAGAATTGGCCGAAATGTATGCAAACATATTTGTCGATTCTTTAATGTTTTATAAAAATATATTTGCATATCAGATGTTGTTGAAAATGTTTGGCAATTTCAAAAACAAATCCCAATTTCATCAATAAGAATCAAATCTTTGTTTTATTCCATAAGATTATTGGAAGCTGAGTACTTTTTAAATAGTATATTAGATGATTTGAATACAGAGCCCTCTGAACCACACGATAGGTCAAGTGACTACAATGTAGGTATGAGGAGAGATACAGATTACTGATAGTCTTAAAAATCATGTACCAGTTTTTAATCTTTGACAACACCTGTACATGTCACAACAGAGATAACGTCAAGGTAGCAGGGTAACAATGATAAAAAACAAACACCAATATCAATAAGCACCGATTTGTGCTCTTACAAATTGATGGTTGCTATTTGATTACTCTTGCAGAATGCTGGTTTGACTAGTCAGTCGTAGCAGTTCTGTTGGTTTTTATAAAATTGACCCCTGAAGGTTATTAGATATAGATACCGACTTGTGCAAACAGGAAGCATTTCACACACGTGCCAAAATCGAGATAAGGATACAGGAAGCTTCAAAAATGCACCTACTATCGACACTGTTAAGATCAAAATTGTCAGCTCATTATAAGGTGCATTTTTCGTAGAATTCAGCTTCATTTGTGTTTGGGTTGGTTACATTTTGCATAAAAACGTCTAAGTCAAGTAAATGGCAACAAATTCATACTATTTGGTTAAACTCCTAAAAAGTTTAGTAGTAGGAAGCCAGTAAGTGATAGTATAATTACTGTTGTATGTACATATACCAGATCAAAGAAGACCTCTTGATAACTACCATTGAGAATTTTCTGAAAATTGCTGAAGATGCTACGCCATCTGCCTATTCAATAATAATTGATATTAATAAATATTTCAGTGTTTTATTGTGGACAGCGCCATCTCTTTTTGTAAATTGTATTTACTAAGAAATTGAAATATTGTCTTTTATGATAATGCATATAAATCAGCACTGATATTAGTTGAACTATAAAAATCATGATGGCGCTCGTGCACGTAATCTGTACTTGCACTGTACAATCTTATAATCAACGTAATGTATCGAAAATATACTGTTAAACTGTTCTGGATAAAGATAACATGGTTCTATCGTATACATAAAAAACTGTTTCAACAATACAATAAATGTCTGGAGGAACCTAAACCAAACTTCATGATAGTAAAACTTCTTGCTTGACTAAAATTTAGGAATTAAGTCTTGATTTGTAAAGGAACCATAACTAAGATATCGTGCAGTCACTTCTAGTTCACACCAAAATGAACAATTACAAAGGCTACAATCAGCTGACTAGAGCTCTGCCAGCAAGTAAGACAAAAGCACCCTTGCCGGGGTTGCGAGTTGTTCGAAAGAGATACCGCGGCCCCGGAACGCAAAGGGCAATAGAACGAACATGGGTGGATTTTAGTCAGTAAAAGTCTGAGACTCCCTCCCCGCTCCGCCTAGAGCGGGAAAAGTTATTTGATCATTGCCCAGTAAAAAAAAAAGAAGACAAGATCACCCTGGTAACAATACGCCTGCTTTGCAACCTCTCAGTGCTGTCGTAATATTTATAGCTAGGTGAAGACTCACATTGATAAAAGTACACAGAAGTCCAACACAGAGTTTTGTCGTTCTCAATAGTCAATCAAAATTCTTGGCTGTAGACCAGCTATTTTTTTTCGATTTTCAATCCCGAGGGCTTTGCCAAAGCAAAAAAGAACTTTTGATTCCGTTTTTATTAATTTGCAATCTATAGTGCATATAACCTTCAATTCCCCTATTTCAACATCTGCCCTACATTTTTGTTGTTATTGATCAAGCTTATCAAACACATGGCTATCTAGACTCTAGAGAAAGTCGCCGATGCTATCATGCAGATCGTATTAAATGTATGATTGATTGCACCTGTCAATATAGGTAAGGGGCAATGGCTTTAGCTTCTACTTGCATATTTCCTTATACGGTAACTATATGTGTCGATCAACATAAATTAGTCTAGACCAGATAATAATCTTGAGAAAATTTGTAAACGGAAAAAGAAATGCCTTGGCTACGTGACAAGCACCTACTTCGAAAAACACATAGATGTAAAGAAAAGAAGGTACTCAAAAGAGCAGCCTCAGCATAAATCTTCACTGATGCCTCAGTTATCCTATCAAAGATGATTTGTAATACCACTTAAGTGTCATCAACTTTGTCCGTCGATTCACGACAGGCCGTGTCGACGGCGCGTTCGTGTTTCACGCGCGCCTCAAAGAGAGGCAGCAAAGCAGAGGGGCTTGCCAGAGCCTCCGCCTGCCGGGTTTGCGGTTTATTCGAAAGAGATACCGCTGCAAACAAAAAGGGCAATAGAAGAAACATGGGTGGGTTTTAGTCAGTACAAGTCTGACATGCCCCCCCGCTCCGCCCAGAGCGGGGGAAGTCATTGGTTGATTTCCCACCCGAAAAAAAAAAAAAAGTGTCATCAATTTATATGCCGTGATGATGTCTATTTGCACACGCAACCAAAACAAGTTGATGATTAAATAAATTACAATTTCTGGGCTTTTATCAAATTAATCATGTAAGTCTTGTGCAATTTCTCTTCAATTGCTGGATAACAAATTAGAAAATACTCAAGTTTGTTAGATTTTTTAAATGAGCTTTAACAAGTCACGTCAGTCCTTGCCTCGAGGTCTGTTAAGTCGTAGAACTTCAAAGATTAGACAAGGGATTGCCCCCATCACCTCATATTCCGACATTCCGTATATTATCTTAATAGTGGGTAATAAGTTTTAACACAAATAATTTTGCTCCGGTTATGGAAAATTAGTCTCTTTTGATAAACGAATTACCACTTCTCTTATCACTGTGTAAACAACAATAATAAGGTAAAGTAAATTAAATAGGTATTGGAGATATCACAAGCTTAAAACAAATTCACATGTTTAATCCTAAGATAATTAAATAAAATTAAATAAATAAATCTTTATTTCAGACCATACCCATACGTAATAATTATTTTTATTATATAAAAAAGTTATATAATTTCCACACGAAAAAATGTTCTCAGGATATTTGAGTCCTGTTTGTCTGCAATGACCTGTAGAAAAGTGTTAGTGCTACCCCGGACTCTGCTTAACATGCGAGCCGCTTGCCATCTACCCTGGCTTCCGCAAACATACCGAGGCACTACAAAAGCGGGGCAGCCCTAACAACGTCCTAAATCCATTATTGTATTGAACTCACAGAGCATTGATCGACCTCTGCATTTACCTGGACCATCAGGTTGCACGTGAAGAAATTCTGACAGTAGGCCCTAAATAGTGTTACTTTAACTTGGTCACCACCACGCGCGTTTGATGAACGCTGGCGTCCATCTGCCTCGTGTGCTCACGATGTTCTTTACTGTATGTCTACACGGTTGTTGTGCCGATACTTAAAAAATAAAACTGGCGATTTGTTCGATAAGAGTAACTATCGGCCAATATCACAACACAGTATTATTGAACGGTGAGTATGACTCAGAATTGTGCTCTCAGTTGAAAATGCAGCGCGAAAACCGGACACCTCCGGTCCGCCCAGAGCGGAGGAAGTTATTTTTTGACTTCCCGTCCGCAAAAAAACAAAGATATTTAAAGATATGATGATACTTTACCCAAATTATATAATTCCAGTTTAGGTACTCTTTTAATTAAAATAAGACAATACCCTACAGGTAATAAAACAATACCAGCAGAAAGGATATGCATGATCAAAGCATTATGATCATAAATGGTACGCATTGCCAGAAATGGAAAAAGAAGGGAAAAAGTACCTAATTATATGGTGTGGAATCAGAGGATGGAAAATTAAAGGAAAAGACTGCATTAGATAAGACCAAAACAAAATAAGTTTTTAATATAAACATAAGAATCACGCCCCCAATTCAAGAGTAAAAGAGACACATCTGGTTAATACGAATCACTCATGATGTTCTTGAGTAAGAGCCTACAAGTCGTGACCAGTCTTAAGAAGTCAATGCAACTGTCAAGACTGTTTACGCTAATTTTGATGTAATCTTAATTATTTTAGCGTAAATAGATAATTGATTTTGATGTCTACTTTAGATAAAATTACATTGGGACTTCCCAAACCTTAACACTCATTAGGAGTAAACATATCAATAATTTTATTTTTAACTGTTTTTAAAATTAATGATAAGATTAATTGTTATTTTCTTGTAAGTAACGTGTAATGGAATCATCATTACATGTGTCATCTACGAATAGCGAAATCATTTTGAAGGCGATGACATGCTAGCGAAGGAGGTTACCGGGTGTCTGAGAGAACCTCAAACCAATCCAGCCACCGCGGGAAACGCCCCGGGCGACGGGCGCCGCGTTACGACTCCTGGCCACCGTGGATGCGGGCCTGTGGACGGTGAGCAATGGGTAGCTCACCGTCCGTCCGCCTATTGACCGCCGGCCGTGTCGACGGTGCGTTTGTGTTTCACGCGCGCCTCAAAGAGGTGTCAGCAAACAGCAAAGCAGAGGGGCCTGCCAGGGCCTCCGCCTGCCGGGGTTGCGAGTTGTTCGAAAGAGATACCGCGGCCCCGGAACGTAAAGCAACATGGATGGGGTTTTAGTCAGTACAAGTCTGACACTCCCCCCCGCTCCACCCAGAGCGGGGGAAGTTATTTGATTATTTCCAAACCCAAAAAAATAAGGCGGTAGAACACGCACAACGGGGCAATTTACAGACACAAGGCCAAAATATGTTATCTATGGGTATAATAATGTTCTTCATCCCTCATAGCACAGGCGGGATTCTCCGACCAGGCGGCTGTTATAACTGGTGGGCTACTGCCCGAAGAACGAGCCGGTTCTTCTATACGGTCTTAACTCAAAACATAATATTGTTTGCGCAATGTAGGATTTGGATGTTAGTTCTACAGTTTTGGCGTAGATTGCGCTGTAGTATTTTTTGCCGGAGTACTTATTTGTAGTGCCGCTGCAAGCCGACCAGAACGCGCCTGGTCGTCGACTATCTAACCTACTCTGCGTTGTATACAGTCTAATTGGAGGAGCTGGTACTGGGTTGTTCCGGCCCAGAGGTGAGAATGTTATTCTAGCGCGGCCGGCCTAGGGCCTTGTAAAGTTGAAGGTGATGAAATACTTTCTCGCTCTTTTCAGAACACCCAGTTTTTTTAAGCTATTTTGTTAAATTTGAACGACGATATATCGACGCCAAGGATTCCAATATTAGGCGTGGTAAGAAAGTGATCACTTACAAACCATTGTACAACATACGATTGAGAGATGTCTTTCGGCGGTCAAATCGCATACTTATGTCTTCTTGAGTTTTGAATTCGACTAGGTTTTGTCTACCCCATTTTGGGACAAGCTCTTGTGAGCCTGCTACTTCAGATACTTCGGATACTCGTCGACGTTGAGCAATGATCCCGAGAAACATTTGCTTACCCAGAGTACAAACCGTCCACAATTTTATTTAGGGGATTAGGAGCACCAAATATGTCTTCCTTATGACTTATTACCAGATTTAATGCAACTGACTTGACTCTACTAGGGTCTTTGTTTAATTGTTTACAAAAAAAATTGTTGCGTTACTCATTCTTATCGTTAAATCTCATTTCACAAGAAATATTCTAGGCTGTCGAATAACACACCTACGCATCATTAAAACATTTTGTTTTTGTTACTCTGTTCAGAATTATCAATATTATAATCGAAGATAATTATACCTGGAAATATATTGATACAAGCTCATCATTGAGTATAAAGGCTGTAAAGGTACCCTTAATGAAGCCGAAATGTACTTCTTCTCCCGATCATTACGATTATTTTTATGTTCTACTCCATACATGAGAGCTTTCTTCAATGGTGGATCCTTTAAAAAAAATGAAATGTTTAAATTAATAACTTTAGTAGCTTTTGCCCAAATTCGGGGTAACACAGTTCCCCTTTCCTGATTTGCAGGTACCTGCTACCTGTAGTTTATGCCCTTGTGCCTTTTTTATTGTAATAGCAAAGCTAAGTTTTCCGTTGCCTTCCCTCTTTCTCCCTCATTTCTCACTAAAAAAAAAGTAGCCTATGTCCGTTTCCAGGGTCTCAACTCAACTATCTCTGTACCAAAATTTGTCAAAATCGGTTTAGCCATTTAAGCGTGAAGACGTAACAAACAAACAAACTCACGTACGCTTTTATAATATAAAGTAAGGATTTGAAATCCCTCCCCGGCCCTCGTACTATTCAATGCATCTATCAGCATAATTTGCGAGTATAATTACAAATATTTAGTAAAAAGTAAGGAACCCTTGACTGCACCGTTGATTGTAAGGAAATTGCAAGGAAAATAATTTTATTACTATAAACTCGATGGTAGTTAGTATTATATCATACCTTTTATTTTCGAATGTGAAATCATCAAAAAAAAACCCCCGTTCTGGGTGGAGCGGGGAGGGGGGAGTCTCACTGTTTTAACTGACCTTAACTGACTAAAAGCCAGCCATGTTCCTTCTGTTGCCCTTTTTGTTCGCCGCGGTATCTCTTTCGAACAAACTGCAAGCCATTGCTCACCGGGTTGGTTTGAGGTTCTCTCCCATTATATCATGACTTATTTTCCTAGTTTACCACATGGTGACACAAACCATACTTTATTATAGTCGGGCCTTCATCATACGAACAAAATCTGTCTCTAGCAACTAGACTGTAAAGACAGACCTACTGTAACCGTTGAACTTTCGACTTTGATGGAAATGTGGGTTGCCATCAGAGACAAACCACACGGAAACTTTTGACGTTAAATGATTCATAGTAATATCCTGTTGATTGTAAATACCCACTTTAATTACACAACATTATCTCATTATATTATCACGGACACTATTATGTACAAAGGTAAGTATTTTAATCAAAATACCTAAATTCTAATGAATGATGACACACAGCCAATAGCTAAGAGATTAATAACATATGAATTAGTAAAAATAATAGTTCTGGGTAGCACCAAAAATAATCAAGATATGGTAGAAGGAAAACCAACGCGAACTTTCTGATAAAGTGGAATCACTGAGAACTAATGACAAATACTTTGAAATACACGTATCGTCAGACAGACGTGACATCAGTCTAGTACGATTAAATAAGATATCATGGAAATGATTCCTTAATTGTCTCATGTAATACATATCTGCTGACAAAGAAGGTTGTATATTTAAAGTTTGCACCGACCGCGCCCTGTAAATGCGGCTTACTATGAGCTGACCGTTATCACTACGCTCCGAAAATCAATAGCGTGATAAAAGCGTGATATTTTTATAAATTGGCAAAGATCATCAAGTGATTTTATTTATAGAAACAATAATGAATCCGATTGCCGCAACGTTGAGCTAAATATAACTACTTTATCAGATTTACAAAGAAAAAACATCGATATGCGTCCAATTTGTTATCAATTGAACATCAAAGTGGCGTTAGTAACTATTATATAATATTTATGACCAGAATTAATCGATTGAGCATAAAGTTTACGATCGCGTCATAATAAACTCAGCAATACTACTAAATCGGACATAAATTACTTTATTATGGCACACTTGTCGCCTGTTTACCAGCCCAATCGGAAAATAACGCATTGCTACGTGACTATTGGCAGAGAAAGCAGGCCCTAGACAAAGTGACATTGTACCAACGAATACGATAGCGATGATGGAAAAGTCAAAAATGACTATTGAAAGTCACCGTACAGTCATATCATAGTAATTTTACCTAAACCCTTAACCTTATGTTAATGTTAAAGACAATAAAAACTATCGTAATGACAAATTGAAAAATACGAATGATAGGATAGTAGGAATACAAAAGACTTTGAAAGTTAGTCATGTTCAAGCCCTCAGAAAGAATGACGAATGAATTTCAAATCAGCTGGATCAGCTGGTGTTACCGTGTATTGACACTCTAGCCACATGTCATCTTTATAACAGTGTAGTTGGTGCTGCAACTATACACATCCTCAAATGCAAATGCATCAAAATTACAGCAGCTACAGCCGATGAACTACAGGTTGATGCTTCACATGGCCAGAATGCTGGCTCATTCTATGGTAAAGTTTGCTTTTAAAAAGCTTGTTCTAGATGAGAAAAGTATTTCTGTTAATTATGCATGTAGGCACAGACTATGTACAACACAGCACAGACTATATACAGTATTTCAACCATTGAACAATCACTACGCTAATGACAGAAAAATGGCGAAACAATGATAAAGAAATGTGATGATGATTAAAAATGCCAATCAAGACAATAGTTAAGAAAATCATTTATTTTTAGCTACAAATAATTAATTAGCGCTTTAAGTAGGTGAATGTAAATCCGTTTATCAGTATTTAACAAAAATAAAAATAGCACGATTAGAATTCTGAGAATTTGTTTTAATAGAGGAAAAACCAAACCGAGAATACAGTGACATAATATTCAGTAAATAGACTATTATGTACTGATTTTTCCTCCGCGTCCGGCTTTGGTTCGCCCCCCGCAAGCAATTTTTAGATTGCGGAGCTCACAGAGGGCAAAAGAAGGAACGTGGATGGGTTTTAGGCAGTACAAGTCTGACATTTCCTTCCTCTACATGAAGTCATTTAAATTATTTCCCATCCGCAAAATTAAAAATGTATGTTTCAAAGAGTGAATGTGTTTTTCAGAATCAAAACTTTTCATCTTTCTCATACAATGTGTCTACTTCTTCTCCAATCATCTGTAAAATCCTAAATTCCTAGTTGGAGTAAGCGTCTTCCTCGAAAAAGAAGAAGACTTGTCTATTATTAGGGTACACTCCCTGAAAAAATATAAAGATAAGCTTTTCCAAGACTTGAAATAGTTAAAGCTTTGAAAAATACGGAACCCAAGGAATACCACATAAAGATACTTTCAGTTGACCGACTTTACCAATGGCATCGACACAATCACAAAGAAGACCAGGGAATAGTCCGATCGGATAATCGATAAATGCGCAGTGATATTAAAATCTGATAAAACATGTCGCATCAATATAAATACACGTATGACAGCCTTAACATCATAACACATTCAACTGATAGACAATCAAGTCGCCTTGAAGATCTAATTGAAATTTTATATTCAAATCAAGTAAGTATTTCGATATTTATTACTTTTTCCATAATTATTTCGTCATTAAACTCGAATATTTTCCAAAATGACAAAGATTTAGCTACTTTTATCTTATAATACTACTTTTTATGATACTAACATTTTATTTTGCTCTCCAGAATGCAGCGTAACTCAGCTTTCTCTTCAAACATGAACAACCGGTACCAGAGCTTCTCGCCCAGCCCTTGCTTCGGGCCTCCCAGGAACCAGTACCAGTCCAATAGCAGCTACGCACCCCCAGCACAGACCTTCCAGCCTAACACATGCTTCATGCCCGCAAATGTCATCAGAAAGATGAGCAATACCACGCCCTCTAAAGGTTTCGGCCGAAACTACTGAACTGATGGAAGTCTCAAGCATTTGTGTTGGAATCTCGAGTAGTAACTCGTTTTGGTTACCGTTTACTGCTAGTTAATGTTAAGAAGTAATGTCTCAATATTTATTTAATAAGTTTAAACATGTTAAGTGAATTTATTTATAATATTGTTTAGGGATTATGAGTGTTTACACAACGATTTTTAGTGATGATTTTTATATCAATAAATTACTAAATGAAACTGAACTTTTTAATTTCGTATATTCTTGAACTGAATACATAGTTGTGAAATAGAAACATCTAAAAACAATCTATTAAAATACTAATATGAAGTTATGTGAGGATGATGAACTCCCCTATTACTACATATTATATGGTTACTTTGAAAAATTTGGCATTTAAAAAGGAACAAGAGATGAATGTAAATATGAACTACAGGCTATTTTGTTTGAAAAAGGATTTATCAGTGAGATCGTCAGAATGACGAGTAACTGATACAGTTTCTATATTTTAAAAGTTTGTGAAAGTACAAGAGATGGAAATATAGTTGCAAAGGTGGAAACGAAAAGAAAAATAAATTTTCCTTACATTTGGTTGTGACCAACACGTTAACTCATTGCTTGTCGATTTTTTTACGTTGTACAAAGAAATCTACATATTACAAATACAACTTTAACATACATCTTTAAACTAGTACTACTCGAAGTGCGAGGGCCAAGTGCGAGTCGAACTCGCACACAAGGGTGAATATCAACAAGTGCATATTTTTGTCAATTTTGGTGGCAAAATTTTTACTTTACTTTTCGTGAAAACTATTGACCTAGGACAAAAATAGAAAGTTCAAGCTTTAGGAATCTTCATGACGTCTGAAAATATCCTGATAACTTTTTGAGATATTTGAGTTCAAAGACTAGTGTAGCCACCAAAATTGAAAATTGTCCACCAAAATTGAAAGTTCACCACCAAAATTGATATTGGTCCACCAACATTCAAAGTGCTTAAAACAATACATTAAAAATCAGTTTTTGTCACAAAATTAAATCTCACAAATAAAGCTCAATGACCAAAAAACTCCATCAGTTAATAAAACTCAGTCTTATTATAATAATATTTCGTTTATTCAGTTACATACATTTTAATTATTTTTTTAAAAATTCCTAATAAAAACATAGAAAATAAAAAAGAACCATTTAAAAATACAAAAAATATTAGCCTACCGGTATCGGGAGCAGGGTCGAAGCTACCGGTGGTTAGAGTTCCAGAGACAGGAACCTCCTCACAATACGGTACAACGACCCTTGATCCAACCGCCTAAGGAGAGCTTCAACAGATGGTTGGTTCGTCGAGGTTCTTGGCAATCAAGCCATTGGCCGTTACGACAATCGGCACAATGATAGCCGAGTTTACATTCCCAGGTCGACAACATCATGTGCCAAGTCGAGATATTTTAGTTGTTTTTCTTTCTCAGCTTTCACGAGGTTCTCGTCTTAAGCTACCGGCAGTCAGGGTTCCAGAGAGACGAACCTCCTACGACAAACTATACGAGCCGTAACCAGGAGTACCGCTTTCTAGGCTAACGAGAGGCTACTTAGATATTGGTCGAGGCTCTTGACAATTAAGCCATTGGCAGATACGACTATCGGCACAATGATCGCCGACTCCACATCCCACACGTCGACAACCTCGCGCGCCATGTCAATATACTTGATTTGCTTATCTTTCTCGGTTTTCATGAGGTTTTCGTCATGCGGATCTGTTATGTCAAAAATCATGCGTGCCGCCCTGATCGATCCACCACGACTACATCAGGCTTATTGGCCATAATGGTCGTGTCAGTGATGATGGATCGATTCCAGTACAAAGTGATATTGTCATGTTCGAGAGCTGGATCAGGCACAAATCTAAAATTCAGTAACTCCGATTCCACAAGGCTGTATTATGACGAACGTGTCTACTCTCCAAATTTTACAAAAATGGCTGTGACATGCGGTCAGATAGACTAACATGACAAATCTATAAATGTTCCGCTTTCGCCATTTGACAAAGAAACCCTAAAAGCCTTTTTGTTTCTGAAGACAGTACTGTTCACTGCCCTGAATAAAAAATAAAGATCCTGGCTCTTCAACCCTACAAATAAGTTATTTTCTTAACTATTTTGGGAACGGCTTCCAAATTAGTACCAGCAATTGGGATAAGAGCATTAGAATGATGGTGATGATGACCAGCGTAAACCTTCCTAGACCCGGTAACTACGCCAAACGATAACCCTTCCACTTATAAACTAAACACTGTCAAAAGTCTTTAAAGGACCAATACTTTAATGTGGTGCCCGAAACATGTAGGAGTCTCGATATATAGAGAATGGTCACCAATCTATAGACCATCTTAAACAAGCGTAGCCTTACCTTCGATCGTACTGTACAGTTGGTAATATTTAGTCATGATCCCCTAAAAATAATGTATGGCGAATACTTAACCAAAATAACAGTAAACAAGTTCGAGTAAGCTGAATTTACAGGTAATAAAATCACAAAGGAGACCAGGGCATGGTCCAATCACATTATAAAAACGTAGTGATAATAATCTGATAAAACATGCCGCATCAATATAAATACACGGATGGCAGCCTTAACATCATAACACATTCAACTGATAGACAATCAAGTCGTCTTGAAGAGCCTAATTGAAATTTTATATTTATTTCTAAAATATATCGTCAAATCTACAACTCAAGTAAGTATTTTTGTCAAATTGTCCCTTATTCTTTTTTTTCTTATTCTTAGTTTTTTTGTTATATCTGAAATTGTTAAAAAAAAACCCTGTTATTTCACTTCTGAGGTTAGTAATCCTTTGACCTCAAAATTATCGTTTTCCTTCTTTTATTCTGTTACACTTTGACGAAATTTTTCTTTTGAATGGGAAATCATCAAATAACTTCCCCCGCTCTACTTTTTCTAACTAAAACCCATCTATATTCCTTATTTTGCCTTTGAGTTCCACAGTATCTCTTTCGAACAACCCGCAACCACGATAGGACTTAAATGACGCTAAAATTTTACTTCACTTTCCAGAATGCAGCGTAACTCAGCCTTCTCTTCAAACATGAACAATCGGTACCAGAGCTTCTCGCCCAGCCCCTGCTTCGGGCCTCCCATTAACCAGTACCAGTCCAATAGCAGCTACGCACCCCCAGCACAGACCTTCCAGCCTAACACATGCTTCATGCCCGCAAATGTCATCAGAAAGATGAGCAATACCACGCCCGCCAAAGGTTTCGGCCGAAACTACTGAACTGATGGAAGTCTCAAGCGTTTGTGTTGGAATCTCGAGTAGTAATTCGTATTGGTTACCGTTTACTGCTAGTTTAGTTTAAGAAATCTCACATTGTTATTTAATAAGTTTAAGCGCGTTAAGTAAACCTATTTATAACACTGTTTATGGATTCGAATCGTTGTAACAAGACAATATTATTTAATAAGTAGAATTTATAATTAATTCTATTACAATATATTAAAAAAATAAAACAAAACTTTTATTTCATATCACCTTACTGCTTGATCTAAATACCTGGTAAACACAATAATCCATCCTCGGGATTGAAGCAACAACAGCAAATCAAAACAACAGTAATCTAATTATTCTTCAATATATTTCCGTGAAAGCATTATGATAAATTAAAGTTGAAGGATTCATCAACCGTATCATTAGTGATAGTACATAACACACCTCACACACCTTTTATTATATCTATAATTATAAAATGCGACATTGTTTTAACCTAATCAAAATGCCTAATCAAAATCTATCATGATCACCATCACAAGCAAATAACAATAATGATTTTTATCATAATTATTTTAACGAGTATTATTTGTTTGTCTTTTCTTCTTCTCTGCCTAGCTTTTCTCAACTAGATTGAGGTCGGATTCCTTGTTATCTGGATACAATTTAATACTAGTCCTGACTAATATTATAAAAGCGAAGGTGAGTTTGGTTGTTACCTGTTCACGCTTTAATGGCTAAACCGATTTTGATGAATTTTGATACAGAGATAGTTGGGAACCAGAAGACGGACATAGGCTTTTTTTAAAAAGTGGCATGTGTGGGAGAAAGAGGAAAGAAAAGGAAAAACTTAGCGTTGCTATTACAATAAATAAGGCGCAAGGGAAATTGTGTTATCCCGAATTTAACGCGAGCGAAGCCGCGGGTGAATGTTTGTTTACATATAAATTCACATGTTTTTCCCATAGATATAGGCAAAACTACAGAAAAACCTGCTGCGATCCTAATATACTTCGTTTGTACACGTCCATACATGGTCATTTTATATGCACGAGAGTTGCACTTATTGACTAATTTAGTATTCATGCCCTGGTGGTTGACAGAATGTCGTGCTCACTTAAATATCTCACTGATGGTGGTGGGTGTGTCAGGTCATTTAGTTCCCTTCAAAATTGTTGAGCTGAATGGGGCTGATCCATACGTCATGTTCGTGAACGGGCGCTGTCAGTTGGGACTGGTCATCTTTTAGCTGCCACGGTTTATTTTTAATTAAATTTTGCGTTTACTCTGGACGCTCTGACTGTGCACGTCTCTCTACATCGTTCTCACATATTGTATAATCTCAACATGAATGATGTAAATACGATTTTGTAATTAGTAATTTAAAAGAGTGTCGAGGGAGTTTGGAATGGGCAACTACTAAGAAGAATTATGCTATATAAAATTCGTAATATTATGCAGTATTCGTTAATATTATAATATTATAGTCGTGTTATAATTCTAACTTAATTTAAACCATGTCTTTAAATACTTAACGAGTAGAAACATAATCAGACAGCTGTGTCAAAACCTTTAAACAGTTTGAGGAAAAAACTAGTTGTAGGTACTACAATATTTTGTGGTCTATACTGGTTTTGAGAATATTTATTCTCATTTAACTCATCTAGTGTTCGAAGACCACATTAGATCAACGAGTCTTTGAAAAAATGAATTCAAATATTATTAAAAATCAACAAGTTAGTTAATAAAAACTTTTCAGCTATTTAAAAAGACAGCTGAGAGCTTATGCTGAATCTTTTCAGCACCTTTACCTTATGCTCCTTCGGCTTTGATTTAGCAATAAGTAGCTTTTGCAGCGCCTACGCCACAACTCGTGACAATATTATTTACAGAGCAACGTTGCTTTTGCAATAGCAATGATAAAAGAAACAAAATATACCTCTTAACACTATTATTACCATACGATACAATCACGATCAATTATTTTGTGTTAAAATATTTTCAAAAATTAAAGCGTCCATTTATTGAACGGAAGGAGATGATCTTTCAGTTAAATAAAATTCATATTACAAATCCAATTAGGTTCCGCGTATCAAGTGAAGAAAAACATTAACAAATAAACCACTATTTTATTTACATGCAAAAACAGTTTACAACATTTTTAAACTGTTTTTGTGTATAAAAATTACTGATGAAAGAGAAAGTTGATGGAGCATAACTTGACAACAACTTGACTTAACAATAACTTGTAATATATTTGATGCAATTAACAGATAAGTATATTTGCTATGTGTTGTAAGATACTATCTAAATCAGGAACCGAAAAGGTAAGAAAAGTTGGTAAAGTAATAGAGATATAATCAAGTTCTTTTTAAGGCCTAGTAGAAAACTCTACAGTAAAGGTTAACCCGTATTATAGGTTAACCTATAATAAGCGTTTCTTTTTGTACTACCAAGAAATATGAAAGACAATGACGGAGTTAACCGGCACGAAGCGTTTAGTGCTTTGTCTCTTTCAGTCAGCAATAGCTTACGAAGTTTAAAAGGTACAAGTTTTAGATAGCTAAATAAGGACTCATATATTTTTTTATCAAACAAATAGAGTACCTCTCTGCCGTTAACCTCGTAACCTGATTAATCGGTCCCTGAGCAAACTTTACTAACGCCTTTATACTTTCTACAGCAAGCAGTGTTATTATAGCGTAAAACGTGGAATGACATTTTATTCTAGCGCACAACAAATAATAATGTTAATAACGTAGAACTACTCATTAAATAGGCATGTTAGTAAAATATTGATCTTTCGAATTGAATTAATTCCTGAAATTCTTTTACTAATATTACAAAAGCGAAAGTGAGTTTGTTTGTTATGTCTTCACACGCAAATGGCGAAACAGATTTTGATGAATTTTTCTGAAGACGGCCATATGCTATTTTTTTTAAAGAATGAGAAATGAGGGAGAAAGAAGGAAGAAAAGGGAAAACTTAGCATTGCTATTACAATAAATAAGGCGCAAGGGCAAAAACTACAGGTAGTAGGTATCTGCAAATCACGAAAGGGGAATTGTGTTACTTCGAATTTAACGCAAGCGAAGCCACGGGTAGAAGCTAGTGAATTATAAAGTTTTTTTAATCTCATTTCGCACACTTGCTTTTCACATTCCAGTCTAGATTACATGAATCATCAAAGTAATGTAAATGACTGTGTATTGTACACACACGTTAATATTAGTTTGATAATAGATTATTATTTCGTTTTTATCGTTTTTATACTTCAAAAGAAAAAATGAAATCCTCATTTGATCACTTTGTTGTCCATCTCTGTGTCTCTTAAGACCCTTTATCTCGGAAACGTGTGGAGGTATCGAGTTGGCATTAAAACCATATACTCAAAACTGTGAAAGTCTGACAACCAGTTTTACCAAGGGGTATCGTATTACCCAGTATTAACTGGGTTGTGGTCGCTCCATGTAAAATACTGATATTCAGCTGCATCCGGTTAGACTGGAAGCCGACCCCAACATAGTTGGGAAAAGTCTAGGCAGATTATGACTCAAGTCTGTGGAAAATAATCCCTCTAAGTTTACGCAGTCAAACAATCGATCCACCACCATTATATCAGGCTTATTGGTAACAGTAGTCCTGTCAGTGATGATGGATTGATCCCCGTACAATGTGATATTACGATGTTCTGTGAACTGGGTCGTGCACGTACCTATGGTGCAGCTCTTCCGATTCCACCAGGCTGTATTTTAGAGCTAGTTTCTGATGGATAATCCTGGCTATATGGTTGTATCTTTGCAAATGATAACATATTTTTGTTAATTAAATGAATACTTAGTGTTTAGTAAGTAAAGTACTAAATACTTTTTAGCTATATTAATTTAAGTAATACTTTTAGATTTAATTATTTAATTTATTATTTTCTGCCTGCTTCGTTGGTCTAGTGGTCGTCAGCGCGTCTTCTGAGCATGAGGTTCTGAGCAAAGTGTTATTGAAACTTCTATCAATAATTTAACAGCAGTAGCCACGGAATCTGGACATGTGTCCGGTTTGTGGTAGAAAGCTATTTAAGTGGCGAAATGTGAATGTAATATTAGGTACCACCTTATGGGCGACATCTCAGTAAGTAGCCCCCGACGGATATCGCAGGATAAACGAGCCTTGATAAAAGACATTCTGTCAAAGATAACAATACTGTAAAAGTAGGCATTTATACAGCACTATAATAACTTTTGCCCGCGGCTTCGCTCGCGTTAAATTCGGGATAACACAGTTCCCCTTGCGCCTTATTGATTTGTAATAGCAACACTAAGTTTTCAAAAAAAAACAAGATCCGACACGTAGTTTTTGAGTTATCTTTAATAATGCGTATTAGGTTTTATTTTTTTACTAAAAAGTTTTTATTTCAGCATTTTTAGTTATAGTATTATGATATAATACGCAAACACGGTTAAAAAGTTTTTATTTTTAGCTTAGTCCCGTCTTAGATACAAGTTTTAGTTCCACATCAAGCTATAGATTAAATACTAAGTATCTATATTATGCTTTAGTATTAAACCAATTCAGAAATCATATGCATCATCCCCTAGGGCAGAGATGGCGAACCAATGGCACGCGTGCCAAAGACGGCACGCGACAAAACGAATTGGGCACGCAAACAATTTTAATCATATTTTTATCTTACTATCATTTTTTAACTCGCCGGAGCGATTCATTATTTTCAAAGATGAATAAAATTAATTCGCTTACAAACCGTTTGGCGATCACCCTACTAGTCAGTAAAAAGAGTTTCGAATTGATAGTAATTATTTTCCTAATACAATCACTTAGTCAAAATTATTTGATGGCACGTCTGTGGCGTCATTCAACATTTATTTAGGAAAAATGGCACGTTGGTTCATCAAGGTTCGCCACCCCTGCCCTAGGGGATACGGTCACCCTGCTCCCACTCGCCTGCCTACCCTGGTGAAACCCATACTTATACATGTGATTGCAGCAATCACGGCAGATTTGCTGTCATTTATTGAAGAGTGTCGTTGTATATCTTTGAAGATCTATCACCAAATTAAAATACAATCACCTCAAAAAACTGCGATGATCTTCCAAACCATAGTACATAGCATTTTTTGATCATTTGTCTTCGACAACTTCTAAAATATAATCGACGAATGAGTATATCATCAACGTACACGAAGTAAATCTAATACGCATTATTAAAGATAACTCAAAAATTACTTGTCGGATCTTGATATTTTTTTATGGGACCAAACGACAACCACCAGCTTTCGAATAAAAAAAGAATCATCAAAATCGGTTCACTTAGACCTGAGTTATGAGGTAACAAACACAAAAAAAAAAACATACATTCGAATTGAGAACCTCCTCCTTTTTTTGAAGTCGGTTAAAAATGCAGAAATAAGAAAAATTTAGTAAAAACAAAACCGTCTTTTTTCCGGAAGTCGGTGGCAAATAAAGGCAACGAAACCAACAAAAGCCACCGACTTCCGGAAATAAAGTTATTTTCCACTTTTTAGTTTTTTTTAGAAGTCGGTTTTATTTTTTTACTAAAAAGTTTTATAATTATTAGTAAGGATGTACCAATAAGGTAATATTTTGGGTTGTGATTAATATCAACCAGCTATCCTGTTATTTGACGATTTCGATGGTGTTCCAGTGGAGAAAGTTATTCAGTTTGATAACCTGAAATGACCTGCATAATTCTGGTACAATATATTATGGAAAATGGATTAATATGGTCCATGGAAAATTCTACGGCGACTTGTCTTCAAATGTAGAAAAATACGAAACGTAGTCACGTTTCTAGGTGCCGTGGCTCTCTTTATTAAAAGCATTGTCCTCGTTCTTGGCAATTATGGCCCGATAAAACGGGAGAAAAGTAAGTAACTCATTAAAAATAACAAAAATAGTGAACACTCAGAATAGTCGTTTTTTGCCCACTAGACATAACAGCCGTCTGGCCGGAGATTCCTCTCTTTTCTATGGAAAATGATCGCTATACACCCTGTTCTTTTAAATAAAAAAACCCTTATATAAATGTAAGGATTTATGCCTCCCTTGAGAAAAAAAAATCTTCGTTTATTTACTAATGTATGTACTAGAAAATTCCATGCCCCTATCCTGTCAGTCAGTTTGCCTCGCTATCACCATCTGTCCTACCTATTTTATTTATAAGAATCTTGACTCAGACGCCTAATCTTAGGTACTTGATATAAAAATAGGTTTTAGACAATCTATCTGTATCTCACAAACTCATTTCTGGTATAAGCACTAGAAAGATATGCTTCGAAACTTAGTCATTACAAAGTAAAATGAACATAATCTTATTGAAGACACGGTTGGCACAGTGGCTGAGCAATCGACTGCTGTGCTGCGTGTTGCGGGTTCGATCCCCGCGCGGAACAAATATTTGTATGGCCTACAGATAGTTGTTCCGGGTCTAGCTGTTTGTGTATGTGAGTTTGAATGTTTGTAAACGCACCCTCGATACAGGGGAAATCTTAGTGTGGGGCAATGATTAAAAAAAACTGACTACAATTATTCCCACTGGTCAAAGACAAAACGTACAGAAAGGTGTGTGTAACATTTGAATGTTGCACAATAGTATGCATCAAAATGTTGGGCCACAAAAGGGATGAATGAAAGGCATTTGCATGTGGCTGGGAAGGTGTGGTGTGTGTGATTCGAATGGATAAAATAAGAAATTAATTAATATATGCATAGGCATAAAAGGTAGTCCAAAAGTGAAACCGGTGAATGAAATGTTGTGAAAACGGTTGAATTGGAAATGAAGAAAATGGTGTGAAGAAGATTTAAGTATGAATGTGGATAGGAATAAGAGTAAAAAAAAGACCAAACGGTGGATCGACAGTACAAAGATAAAAGCAAGAAACGAGGTGTATATTGAGGTGACCATTAAAAGAGAAGTGAATACCCTCTCTGTTGCCTCAACCTCTTTTATTTTGGATAAAGATTGATTTTTAAATTTCTAAATATTCATATTTCGAATTTCATTCTGTCATTATTCATCTTCAACAATATTTTTTTAGCTCATCACGTTTTTGGATCACGGCTAGCAGCCACACGTGCTAGTTTATTGTTTTGTTAAAGCTGTATTTAAAATCTGAAAAACATATTGGAATCTTTTAGAATCAGTGTGTGTATTATTTTATTGTACTGAACTGTCAGTTCTATTGTGTATTTTCCTTTCCTTTTAACAGGGGTGAAAATACACAATAGATCACAATTAATCTAAAAAATAAATCTAATATACCAGCCCCAATTTACATCTAAAACTGTAGCCTCGTTCTGAGGGCAACGAGCGAGTGTCACAGAAGTATGGAACAAAAAGTCATGCTTTGCCGACTCAAAGACAGAGTCTTCATGTCAATTAATTTGGAGTCGGCTAATAAGACTCGGCTAGTAAGAGTGATGCTAATATTAGGTTCGTTACTAAAGTTTTGTTTGTTAACTTTCGTAATGTCCACTGGTGAGAATAGGCTTCCAGTTTCTCCTACTAAAACTGTATAATATCCTGATAGCCCCTTTCGCTGTGGCCTACCTAAGCAACGATAAAATTTTACTCCTGTTTTTTAATGTATTTTATTATGTTAATTACTTAAATTAAACTCTGAGAGACCTTTAAACACAACAAAAAATTTTAGATATAATCTAATCTAATAAATTGTATTCATAACTAGCTGTACTGCGCGGTTTCATCCGCGTCTTTGGTTACTGCGCCGCTCCCATAGGTAGTAGCGTGATGTATTTAGCTTACTAAAAAGCAAAAGAATTTTTGAAATTGGGCTACTGCCCAATTTCAAAAATTCTTTTTTAGTTTTTGAGTTTATTCGGTAAGTACATAGAAAAATACAAATCTTTCCGTTTTATGTGATACTACTTTTTGCCCGCGGCTTCGCTTGCGTTAAATTCGGGGTAACACAGTTTCCCTTCCCTGATTTGCAGGTACCTGCTACCTTTAGTTTTTGCCCTTGCGCCTTCTTTGAAACTAATTTGTCCCTTTTCTGCCCTTTTTCTCCCTCATTTCTCATTTTAAAATAAAGCCTGTATTTGTCTCCATCTACTATCTCTGTACCAAAATTCATCAAAATCAGTTTTCCCATTTAGGCGTGAAGATGTAACAAACTCACATTCGCTTTTAAAATATTAGTAAGGATTGTAAATTGTAAAATATTGGTATTCGGCTGCATCCATTTGGAAATCGACCCCAACATTGCTCGGAAAAGGCTAGACTTTTTTTGTTTCGTAGATCATAAACAAATTGCTTTCATAAGGCAAAACAATTGAATGTGAATGTATAATACGCAGCTCCTGTATTATGACACGTGTGGTTATGATATTTAGCGATTGTGAGTATACTGGTAGTGACAGCTCAAATGATGTCCTGCCCTTGTGCCATTCTATTTGGGGTTGGCGCAACACGTTTTCTTCTTCCATTCTCCTCTATCAGACGTCACGGCATCATTTACTGGTAGTGACAGCTACCGATTTCAATTACCAATTTTTCGTACAAGTGCACGTTCAATAGTTTTGCCAGCTCAAACTATTCTAGTATAGCAAGCAACCAAGTGATCTACTTGGTTGTAAGTGGTCACCTCTGCACGGTCATATACCGTACCAGAGGCTTCACAAGTGCGTTGCCTACCCTTTCCGAACAACTAACTAAGTTAAGAATTTACACAAAATTGAGACAACACCATAAAACTAAAAGTTGTTAAACATAACCCAAGGTATCAAACAGTGATTTTATACAACAAGTAACCCTTAGAATTTGAAGATATTTATAGTGTTAACTACTGTAAACACCAGAGAACAACACCACAAACTGTGGCTGGACCACGGTGAGAGCAGGCAGGCCAAGGAAGCTCTTCCTAGTATCGACGGCCGCTTCACTAAACAGGCGCTTCGGATGACAAAATCACAGCTGCGCACAATTACAGCAGTCATTACTGGCCACAGCTCTTTTAATGAACCTCTCTTTGTCGTAGGCGTCACTGACAGCCCACTGTGCCGAGCCTGCATGGTGGTCGACGAAACGTTGCCCCATACAGGGCAAAGTGCTTCGGTAACCCAGGTACTCTTTGCGAGATCGTCAGCAACACCAATATTCCCACCCATACGCAAAATACGCGCCTCAGACGTGGAGTTGCGGACATCAGCCCGTTACACAATACAATATAGTGTTAACTTATTTAAAACAAACTTGAACATATTAATTGAGGAAAGGCTATTATACTACTGATGACATTGTAACTTATAATAATGTAAATTTGTGATTGTTTTTATTTTATGATTTTTATTTGACATTTATATGGTTGTAAAATATTCTGAATGTATTTTAATGAAGGTTCATTTAATTTATTGTTTTTAATTTTTACATTTTCAACACAATTTTATTCTTATAAAATTAATTACTTATGACTACTTTCTCAAATTAGTTTATACTAGCTAAATTTGGGGTAACACAGTTCCCCTTGCGCCTTATTGATTTGTAATAGCAACGCGAAGTTTTCCCTTCTCTTCCCTCTTTCTCCCTCACATCCCACTTTTTTCAAAAAAATATTAGCCTATGTCCGTCTCCTTGTTCCCTACTATCTCTGTACCAAAGTTCATCCAAATCGGTTCAGCCATTAAAGCGTGAAGAGGTAACAAACAAACAAACAAATAAACAAACAAACAAACAAACTCACTTTCGCTTTTATAATATTAGTAAGGATGTATTAGAAAAATGTCTTAGGTTTCTTCAGCAAGAACACATTTTTCCCAAACGTGCTTCCCAAAAGGTTACTTTTCCGTTAAGATATTTTATCTCACAGTTTTACAATCTGACAAAAATCTTCTCTATTTAGTTTTTCCAACTTCCTTGGGTTTATCCATCTTCGAAACGTATTGGTATTTCCCTCGATTATTTATAACTGCTTTTTCTTGGGCGGTTATCAGTGACAAGACAATATTGTTGACGCCCCCAAACACCTTCTGACTTTTTCTTTTATCTGATTGGTAAATATCTATAACGTGACATTGATTCTTAATATCTCCATGATTCCGCATACTTAGAAAAGAATGAAGTAGTAATCTAAGAATGATCAACTGGGTGTTTGCTTTCATTAATTGTAATCTACAAATATTTATTGCCCCAATATCTAGCGGTGTCAAAAATAATATAATAAATTAAAATTAATTAATCGAAAAAATCTTCCTTTTATTAGAGTTCCAGAGAGCCAAATGGCAAAAACGAAAATCTAATAATTTCTGTGTCCGTCTAATCGTTGATCTATCCGTCCAGCAATTGGTGACGGTGAGGCTCATCACGATAAGCTGATGGCTACCATTATAGATGGCTTCATAGCCTGACCCACCTGGTCGGTCTTCTACGGACTGTACTTCGGTGGGTGTGACCAAGAGCTCCACAAGTCATTCCACCATCTCCCTTCTTCCATTGAGAGTTCAGACGTACTGCAGGTTATTCTCATTCTAACCCTATATTGCCAGAAGTGATTTGCTTCATCTTCAGTCATTCTTCTGTCTTGAGTTAATAGGCTTCTTTTGTTTAAGCTCGCCCCATAATAGGGTATTTTACTCTATATGAAAGAAATTCTAAAAATATACAATTCAGATAGCTTAGGCAACAAGCAATCAGAAAATGTTAAATTTAATTAATAAAACAACTGAATAAATTTTAAAATTGATTTCAAAGTTTTCACTTTTTTTAGTCTGTATTTTTAAAGCGAAACAGTGTCCGCCATGATTATTACGTCATATGGTCATGGAAACAAAAAATGACAACTGTCAACTGAGCAACTATTACTATTTTTGTATTATAAAACTTTACATTTTATTTTTTATTAAAATAGTAGTAATAATACCATGGAAGAAATAAATACCACCATTATAATAATACCATAAACTATAGTGAAAAATACAACTAAACAGAAAGACTAATAACAGCGCATTTGTTTATAACCAACTGACGTCATGACCACAGAGTAACATGGCGTCAAGCGTTTTTGTGATTTTACGCGCGAAAATAGAAATTGTAAAATTGAAATGCAGTTTTATGGCACTTATCGATTGAATATTTTTTTTTTGTTTTTTTTTTGGTGGTTTACTAGGACCCTAGGATCAAAATGAGATACTTTTTAAAAATGGGTGTAATACCGTATTAACTTTATCTCTGTCCCCAGACAATGTTGAGATGAAGAGTATGCCGATTGAATGTAAAAAGCGAGTCATTTTGCACGGAGACTATTTTTGATACACCTACTACTACCAAACCAAAATAAAATAAGGATAACAGACAGTTTAAAATATAAAAAAAAATTATGTGACAGCATAATAATTCACTGAATAGTTGGTTAATTATTTTTAGTAACAACCGTATATAACTATATTTTTTAAGGTACTATGAATTTTTTAAACTATCATTTCCGGGATTTAATACTTTTACATGATTTGTTATTACTGTGTACAGTAACACAAATAGTGTGCTGGTTTAAATATAGTTAATAAACCAGTGTGTGTGGTGCTTTCTTAAAAATACCTAATCAGACACTATCTGCATAGTCCTCATGTAAGTTGACCAAGATTGTTTTGTCTGGACTTTAAAAGAGACTATGACCTCTGAGTTTGTTTCGGCTGTTTCTTCTCAGAGTAGTCGGGTACGAAACACCGGCCTCATCTAGTTTTCAAAAAGAATGACATGTACCTAAAAGTGTTTGTGAAAACCTACTTGCAAAATAAACATCATTTATCATTTAGCCAACCTTTTTTTTCTGATGTTAAATCAACAAATAACTTCCCCGCTTTGGCCGGAGCGGGGGGAGTGTCAGACTTGTACTGACTAAAACCCACCCATGTTCTTTCTATTGCCCTTTACATTCCGAGGCCACGGTATCTCTTTCGACCAATCCGAAACCGGCCAACCGGACTTGCAACGTAAACGGCCATACCTTTTGACTGTCAGTCAGTCAGCTGTGGAATAACCGACTTAGAGAGTCGATTATTCCACAGCTCCGAAGGACCATAGACTTGAGTATATCGCTTTAATTTCAACTCGACGCCTTCACATGTTCCTCAGGTAAAGGGTCAGACAGATAGACAGTAAGAATAAGGATTACCTGTCTGTCTATTTGTCTGACCAGTTTTTCCTTTTGAGAAACGGTACCCTAAAAATTATGGAAACATGAACAAGTCCAAATAAAATCATTGTTTTGGTGTCCAACGTACCACACCCACAAAGTACGCAACCAAGGAAAATCCTTAAAAGATAAAACTAAAATGACAGCAGACAATGTTATCAGAAAACACGGATTTTCTCACAATCAAATAATGCTATATCATTTCATATTATAAACAGCCGTCACTCTGTCCGTCTGTCCCATGAACTTAGAACCCGAAAATGCGCTAACCGGTCAACGCCTGGAAATTAACTTGTTCGTGAGAGAGATAGTGGGAGGAACCGTACTGTAGGTTGATAAGAAACAATGTAACTAATACGTCATCTGTCAGCGAACTGTGCTCACCTGCTGGCTGTCGGTGATTAGAAATCTGGCTTCTGGTTTCAGCCATTTACAATATACACAATCTTGGAAGCAGGCTCTGCTCGCTACTTGTATGCGTTTGAGGGCTTCACATCGCTGTCAATGTGACGAAGTAGTCAACTGCCTCGGACCGCACAGCACGTTAACATTAATGATTTCAAGAATCGGCCTTTTGCCACTGCCAGGATGCAAAAGGTTTTACAACTCAAACGCATGCTCGATGGGAATTAAGAGACCAGACGGTATAACCAGAAAACCAGAAAGACCTTTTCTGGTCTTTCCAATTTTCTCTCTAGCAAGACGGGCTGTGGTGGAGTAGCTTATATAGGTGCTTAAAATCTCGAATACATTAACCTTATTGATTGAGCAGAGTTTGAGCTGAGCGCCCCCCTAGTATATCAGAAACTGGCTTAGCGAGTCGTCGACTGCTCTCATGACTAGAGAAATCTTATGAAAAAACTTTTGGACGCATTGTCCAAAAGTTTTTTAAGCTGCAAATCAGGAAAATGGAACTGTGTTACCCCGAATTTGACGCGAGCGAAGCCGCGTGCAAAAGCTAGTCGTGTATAAATGTTGTTTTTATTTGTTCATTCAGAAATAGGACTTGGTGTCTGTGTCGATTGTTAAGTAAATTTCATCAATAAATCGCTGAAGTAGATTTTTTTTCACCATTATTGACTGTCTTTTCGGTAAGTGGTCGCATCGCGCGACTGCTAAGCATGAGATCCCGGGATCGATTCCCAGGTCGGGCGTAGCGTTAGTGTGTTTTTTTACCAGAATTTTCTTAGTAGCACCCACACACTCTGGATCTAGGCCCGGTTTAGGATGGCAATAGGTTCAACCCCTCATTACTCAAGAGTTTAACATAACGGCTAAAATGTGGATGTAGTACAATCAGGGCCACCACTGCCGCTACCTTCGGAGTTAGGCGTGATGTTTGTAATATGTATGATAATTATGTAATAATAATACAAATTAAAACTACTCCACTTAATGGACGATTGTGTAATCCGGAGACTAAAAGCCATGAAAGATTTCATGAGTGAGTCTATCCGATGGCAACACCGTTTTGGACAAATTGTATCTTTAACGACAGAATCTTTAACCTCATGATCCTTTCATCGATCATTTTTTTTCGCATTATAAACCGTCAAATACCTTCCCAGCTCTGGGCGGAGCGGGGGGAGTGTTAGACTTGTACTGACTAAAACCCACCCATGTACTTTCTACTGCCCTTCACGTTCCGTGGCCGTGGTATCTCTTTCGAACAACCCGCAACCCCAGCAGGCGGTGGCCCAGGCAGATCCCTCTGCTAACTCGAAATACTCAATTTTTGATGTAGGTATAACAATATGCTGCATCTTCCAACAGACCGTGGGTCACCTATCATCTAACACGCATGCCGTGACACCTATCCCGTAATGATGTTTGATGTCTGGTGTTGACTTAGGACTAAAATGAGCCTATCACATGCGACGCCCGCATCGTCATGCTAAAAACACTGTCCTGCAATCGATAGCTGACCGGGCAGACAGCCCGCTAATGTGGGCGCTAACTAATCGCACTCGATCTCTTCTAGTTATTAAGTACTAATATAGGCTAAGTAATATGGTTACTAACACACTGGACCACATTGTAGTCTGTATAATAAATAAATATGTTTAAAATAATCCAAGAATAATTTAACAATTGAACAAAGTCAGGGTTTTTATTTATAGTAAAAGGACGGGTTTCGCAAAAATACCAGCGGATAATTCTGATGAATTAATCAAAATAGACATTTATTAAAAAGAAACCCAAGGATGAGTAATCATTCAATTTTGAGACATTTGAAGATCAGGGAATCCCAAGTGCATGAAGCTTTTTACAGAGATAACCCCATCAAGATAAAATGTGGACAGCTGTTATCTTTTTACTGCTGTATTTATAAACTACAAACATCACCAAATATTTAGTAACCAAACAACTGTTTAACGTGAAGTTTGTGGTCGAGAAGAATATCATAATCAGGTAGGCCCAAGTTTTAATATGGATTTTTGTCTGGTGATGTCCCTTGCTCGTGACCCAACTAGATTGTTTATATACAGTGATTTTAAATGTGTTACAAATTGTGTTGATTTTGCCTTCAAAAATGTATTGAATGGTAGACTAGCTTTTGCCCGCGGCTCCACTCGCGTTCAATTCAGGGTAACAAAGTTACCCTTTCCTGATTTACAGGTATTTTTCGTTGGTAACAAAGAGTGTGTGTACCGGACGTTTAGCATCCTACCTTGAAAACTGCGAAAAGAGCCACATAAAATTTCATCCCCTCTTTTGAGGGGTTGGGGGAAGATTTCCAAAAAATATATATGCACGATGTTTTTGTTAGTGACAAATAGTACGCATACGAATTTTTAGATTTCTACCTTGAAAATTGCGAAATGCTCCATACAAACTTGTTTGGGGGGTTAGAAAGAGAAAAAGTATAAGCCATGTGCGTCTCCAGGGTCTCAACTATCTCTGTACCAAAATTCATCAAAATCGGTTTAGCCCTTTAGGCGTGAAGACGTAACAAACAAACAAACTCACTTTTGCTCTGATAATATTATAGTAAGGAGTAAGGATTAGTAAGGATGTCTAATCTTGTTCAGAGTTTTATGTCGCACATGAGCTACTGGTTTGGCTATATATATGCCATCGACAAGAATTTCTCATGCATGCTAAGTAGTTTCCTCACGATGCTTTCCTTCACTGAAGCAAGTGATAATTATAATTATTTTACTTAAGACCCATGATTTAGTAGTCCAACGGTCACACCACTAACCAACGGCTATCACTGCTATTCAAATCTACAAATACATCTATGCGGATTGTGTATATGTAAAAGCCCTCGAATTTATATAGAACTTAAAAAAACCGAGGCAGTGTTAAAGTTATCATTAATCATTAGAAAAGGGGAGCCCACTGAACAAGACCTATTATTAGTCGTCCCCTTTAATTAAACAAGGAACCACAGACTTGAGTTTCAATTCGATACCTACACTCATTCCTGAGATAAAGGGTTTTGACAGATAGATGGACAAAATAGAGATATATGTAAAAGTACCGTTTTCTTTAAGTGTAAGAATCCTTACAATAGCCCTTTATTAGGTCCCTAATAACTCATGGCTTTGACATGTTTTTTATGAATAATAAAAACCTATAATGTTAGATTTACCTATAATTTTAGAATAACTCTAATAATAGTTTTAACTGAACTATTTATTAGAAAAGTGTGCTAAGAAAATAACATGACAATCAAATAATTGGACACATGTTTTCATCGGTGACTAACCTTCTTTTTAATTTTGTTACAGTCATGTCTGGTCCAGGAGAAAAGAAAGAACAAAAGCCGTATCGTCCTCCCCCATACGAGAGGCCGTATGGACCACCTGATACCCCCAGGGATCGTCCAAGAGCGTAACAAGAGACACAGAGCTATATCAACAGGAATTATACGTGAATATATGATACGTGGTATTGTACGTGAATCTAAGCATCAAGAAGTCATCTGCCTAACCTTTTCCCAACTATGTTGGGGTCGGCTTCCAGGCCAATTGTGTTAAGCTAAGAAATATTGCATAAGGTTGACCGCAAACACACGTGCTGTCTTCCCTCACTCGCACGGACGTCACATGTCGTCTGATCGGACGGCAATTCGACACGACCGGAGCTAGATAAAATGTACGCTAAAATCTGGTGAGAAATATCGAGGGGCTACTACAACTAGCAATTGATTCTTCAAGTAGTGACCACCACGCAAGCTTAGTGCTGGCTACAATCTAGATGGACAAGAACCAAATAAGTGAGTCAATAATGGCAAAACCAATGTGTGGGACGCAACACGTGTCGATACCCTTGCGCCATACCATCATCCTAGCTCTTAGTTCTGCGTTGGCGCTGCTGCTGCGGCAGCAGAAAACCTCAAGTGGCTGTCTGGGATTGTAGGGTCTCCTTAAGCTCACAGCCTCTTTAAGGATATTTCAAAACGTTAATTACCACTTCCCGTGACCCAAGGGCTTTGACCATAGGCTATGTATTCCTTGAAAAGGTGGTAACATGGCCAGTCTCTTGGGAACATTACCAATTGAGGACAAATTGACGCTATTTTTTAGTTAATTTATGTTTCTTTAAGTATTTTTAATTTAAAATCGTGAATGTTTTTATTAAGAGTAAGTAAGTTCTCCATGTAGAAGACAAAGAACTAGATGTTTGTAGATCTAACGCGTCTTGGTTGATGACTAACTCCTTGAACTGAAGCTTAAGAAATGTTGTTCAGGGCATGAAGGACACGTGTCCTTCATGACCTGAACCCCTATAAGCCTATCTTTATTCCATTAAGGATACTTACATGAAAATGTGCAACTAAACATCAAAGCCAAAACAAGACAAAATATAAACTCATATTATATCTGTTAATGTTGGAAAAACACAACGTGAAATTTGGGAAAACACCAACGAGATAAGTTCAAGATGTGTGACTGTTTATATACTTTAATCAGCGTATCGATCAGAAACAGATGACAAGTCCTACTTTGTAAAATAATTTAAGAATAAATAGTGAAGTTGGTAATATGTAAATTTTAAGCTTATTTTTATAAGATGTGATGTTTTAAGATTATTTGTAGAATCTCTAATAAATTATTTTAATTATTTAACAAGATAATTATAATTTTTGTAATTTTTAGAACCTACCAACACACCACCACCACCTGAAATAAAAACAATCAAACAACTACAACAAATCATTTAATCTTATCCAAATCAATTAAAGTGAAAACATAATCAATAATCATTTTAAATATCTCACACACGAATAAATCACGAGGAGACACAGCGAATCTAATGACATAAATATAAGGTAGCATTCAAGCATTTTATGATCTTACTCTAAAACATCTGAATCAAAATGATACTATAAGTAAGGACGTTAAGCATAGTGCCAAGTAACATAGAGTAACTCAACTCGAATAAACTGCACGCGGTGAATTGAAGGCGGTCATTGCTTACAAGTTCTTTAAACGTTTCCAAAACGGGTTTCCTTGACTGAACTGAAATTTAAACATTAATCCTTACTAATATTATAAAAGCCAAAGTGAGTTTGTTTGTTACCTCTTCACGCTTTAATGGCCAAACCGATTTGACGAATTTTGGTACAGAGATAGTTGGGAACCAGGTTTTTTTTAAAAAAAAAGTGGGGTATGAGGGAGAATGAGGGAAGAAATGGAAAAACTTAGCGTTGCTATTACAAAACAATAAGGCGCAAGGGTACTGTGTTATACCGAATTTAACGCTAGCGAAGCCGTGGGCAAAAGCTAGTGAGATATAAATCTGACTAAAACTGGTTATATGATGATTTTAATCTTGAAAAAGAAACAATAATGGTACCGAAAGAACTTAATCATGATGATGATACAAAATGGCTCTATCGCGTATGGAGATACAGTACTTGGCCGACAGTAAGAATGAGTGGCATAGACTTAACTCTTCAGAGTATTTCTTTGAACCAAACTTTAGATGAATCAAATCAAATCAAATTCATTTATTTGATTGTGAAGGTGATGGTGAAGGTCATGTCTTTTTAACGATGCATACATACTGAAATCTAGATCTTCAAAGTCAAGACTATTTTAATTAAATGATTGAAATTGACAACCACATACATACCACATCTAAAATCTATTAAGCACTTGATAATAAGAGTAATGGTCTGGTCAACCTCTTTATTCATTTGGTCGTTAATGTAACATCCGATGAAACACCAGAAGAAAGGCAAAACGCTCTTAACAATCACCAACCATTTGAGCGACGCCTGAAATAAAGAAGACATTTTATTCAAATGGACGGAACCAAACATATTCTAAAAATAGAACACTATAGTGCCAAACTATTTGCAAGGTAGATGAAGTTTATGCCATAAGATCTAAACAAATATAATTTGGAAAATAAAAGTAAAAATATTTAACTTTGTTAGTCAGGTGGCTTGGCACCTAGCGTTCGGATGGCCATTGAAATAAGTGTATGTTCAGGACCTATCTTACCTGATCGGATACAATTACAGTCATTCCAACGACTCCACTTGTGAACATCAACCAGATAGATAAGAAAATCTGTGAACAGTTATTTACAATGAGTGGATGCCATGCTAGTTATAATTTTGATAGAGATAAAGACAGCCTCGTTGTTCCCTGATTATTAAAATCAGGATCTCTCCAAAGTGAATCGGTAACTTCTGCGTGATCTACTTTAGGACGCATTATCGCTTCATATTTTTCAAGTTTAAGTTGCGGCCAAATGAAAGTCTAAATCCTGAATTGCCTGAAGGATCATTGCAGGATCTTGTACGTCGCTGTCTACCGGGCAAATCATGTCATGGGATTTCTGAATTGTTGGACAATAAGGCAATCAAACACTTTTAGTTGTCCTTACCTGTAAACCGTAGCATTTTTCCAAAAGATGAACACAAGTACTTATTTCATCATAAAGCTTACAAAGAAATTTCAAATCAAATTGTGCAAGATCGTCTACTTCGATAAATTCTATATTGGGACTGAAAACGTACTGCAAAATACGTTTCGTTCCCATATTCTCTTTGAGAATCATTGTGCGTGCTTGTGCATTATCATTATAAATTAATATTCGAGACAACTGATGATTTATCACTTTGACGAGTGCTAATAATAAAAACAAGTGCATAATCAAATGCATCACTGATAAAAACGTTGGTATTCTTATTAAAAGACTGAATGGTGGATATATATTCACTATTTCTATAACTATGAGAATGATGAACATTACTATCGGCGTCAGATACCACAAATACATTTTGTAAGCGAATAGCTTTAGGAAATAGCTATTCAATTTTACATCCTTGAAAATAGAATCAATCATTTCATGTAAACTCATGCTTATAGTTTCACTATTAACAAGGTTTATTATTAAAATAAGTATATTCACAACTAAATCTATAAGATCGGGTATTATTTCCATTTCTTTTTTTACTTCAAAATTTATTATTCTATCTATTGCAAACGAATAGCTGCCAATCAAAGCTATAGCTACTGCCAAAGACCAGAGCTTAAGCCACAGATGTATCTTCATTGAATTTCCATTTTGAGTAATTATAGGTTTGGGTAACCCAAGAATATTGCTTAATAAGTTGAATGGGCGGAAATAACGGTAGAACATTTTTCAGTCACCAACAGACACCACTACAGTAAACAGCGGCTCACAGAGATATGTAAGGTATACCTACTTAAATTACACTCAGAAAAGAAATCAATATGTAATAAACCATTTCTGCTAGCTAAACAATTTAACACGAGTTTTCACTTAAGCAAAATTGAAAATTGATTTTGAAAAGTAGGTAAATATGAACCCTGCCTTTCGATAACACGCTTCAGTTGTTTCAGTAGTAATTTTGTCGTATCAGCTACCCTACCATGACGTCTTAAAGCAGAACTTATTCCACTGAGAGAAAGAGACAGAGCTATACATCAGATGCTCAGAGAAAAGCGATGGTGCTAGACAGCACCATCTCTTTCCCTCAGTGGAATAAGTTCTGCTTTAAAACGTGATGGTAGGCCTACAGATCTTTTACTTTCGATTAATATTGTTGTTATGACTAACGTTACATGCAAAAAGATTTCGTAATCATATCGGGCCGTATTTGTAATTCAGATTCAATGTAATAGATGTCGCTTTAAGTAGCGTTTATTATGACATCTGCTTTTCAGTACGTTCGTACAGGTAGCAGGTACCTGCAAATCAGGTTAGGGCGAACTGTGTTACCCCGAATTTAACGCGAGCGAAGCCGCGGGCAAAAGCTAGTTTACTATAAAAAGAAGTCGAAACAATGTAAAAGAGTTAAGTATTGTAGGGTAAAGAAAATGTGGGTTAACCGCAGAGGAGTTCCACAGGGGTGTTCCGTTGGTCCTGTTGAAGTTTGGTGGCATACTAGATAAAAGTAGTTGTATGGTGTTCATTTATTTGTTTTCGAATCATCTCTTTTATGACAAAAAGCAGCATTTTCCTGCAAACAAATCTATAGAGATTATTGATTTCATTGTAAAACAATAGACGCAATTTGTTGCAAATAATCCATCTTAAATACCTTTTTCTACATATCCGGTACATAAGTCAACATATCATGTAGTTAATTTCCAGCATAAGTCGACCTCGCAGTGTGAATGATTTCGCTGAATTGAAAGGTCAGCTTATCTGGCGATTGTACCACGCCATCTACAATAAAACAATTATTTCAATTTGATATTGCGTCGAAGCTCAAACAGATATGATAAGGACGAATAATCAGATGTTAGGTACAAATAAATGATAAACAACTAAAGAGTCCAGTGGGGTTTCGAACACCTGTGAAACAAACAGTTCTTCTTATTGTTTATTTTGTTAAATATCAAATAATTATCACCATGTCCCGTAAGTGCCTATTCATTAAGTTAATTAGTTGTTTAAAATTTTAAGTCTTAATTCAGCTGAAAAGTAAAAGGTGCTTTTGTACAGTTATTGATATCTAAGGACGATACGGATATTTGTGATAAAGAGTGAATTATTCTGAAACGTAGATTATAGAACCGAGACAATCAATTTTTTTGTTCATATCTCTATTACAATGAGGAAAAATATTAATAAATATTTGATGAAACAAAACAATCAACCCCATGAATTAGTAAGCACTTTTATCAGAATAACCCTTATGCCGTAGTTAATACACAGTGCTTCTTAGCACTGTGTATTAACCAAGGCATACGGGTCTCTTGATCAGAAACAGGGGACTCGGCCTAATTCGTCAACCACTAGGTCAAGTTCCCTGCCTTGGCATTGCCACGTCACTATACTCGAAGTCTATGTTTGTGAATTTAGACATTACAGTAAATACTTGACTACTTTTAGATCCTCCACACGGGCCATCTCCGCCATACTACACTGGTCATGGCCACCCACCACCTCCCGGCCACCCACCACCTCCCGGCGGCTCATACGCATACGTGCCAACGCCGGTGATGATGCCGGTGTACCAGCCCCCACCGCCACAGCCGCCACCAGAACCCACGCAGCCACCTACCTTTGTTACCAACTACATCTACCAACAGCCACAACAGCCGCCATCAGTTGTGCATGTCGTTGAAGGTAAAAAAAAAACAATTATAACATACTAGCTTTTGCCCGCGGCTTCGCTCGCGTTAAATTCGGAGTAACACAGTTCCCCTTGCGCCTTATTGATTTGTAAGTTTTCCCTTTTCTTCCCTCTTTCTCCCTCACATCCCACTTTTTTTAAAAAAAATATTAGACTATGTCCGTCTCCTGGTTCCCAACTATCTCTGTACCAAAATTCATCAAAATCGGTTAAGCCATTAAAGCGTGAAGAGGTAAGAAACAAACAAACTCACTTTCGCTTTTATAATATTAGTAAGGATTCTCTAAGTAGTTTCTTGATGCATTCAGTTATGACTATATCACACGGTGCAACCAAAATCATTATCTTTTATTTAGAGGCATGGAAATATACTCGGGAGCCATTAAAAAAACGAATCCAAAACGGCGGCGTTAATCATACCGACAGGTTATTATTAGCGCCGACTTTCGAGTAAGGAAAAACTGTACGAGTGAAAAGGCACGAACCTTTTCTTTGTTTTTCTTTTTAACATAAGCAATTGATGATAATTTGATTGTTTCCTTTTTACAGTTTAGTTATTTCATGCGCGTGAAATTTAATAAGAGAAACGGAATATTGCCATTTAATAGTTATTAGGTACTCATTGCGCCCTTATCTGTAACTCAATCAGCCTTCTAATCCAATATAATTATGGGATAGCAAGCCAATATGATGATAAGACGAAGTAGAAAGTGACAAAACAATGTCATGTGACTAAGTCTATGATGAGGAGAAGTATAAGAGCGTGATTCGCGGTGTCTTCTGTGGGTTGTTGAGGCGTGGGCTTCTGTTTTATCGATCCGCCGGCCGCCACGCATTTCCTTGACACACTCCCGTCATGCCACGCCTCGCTTTCCACGCTGCCAGTATGGCTCTAATCCGCTCGCCCACACCGTTAATGCCAAGACGTCTCCCCCAGCATCTCACCGTCTTGCTTGCCTGCGCTAACCCACTGCCTTCAGCTTCACGAACGACATCTCACTACTGACTTAAGTTGACAATCATACTTAAATTCTCTTAATATTCTATGTTTATTTACCGATTGGTTTTTGTGTTAAGTATAAATTTCCACAAAAATGAGCATTAAGATATTGTTGGGTTTGGTGCTACGGAACCCTGTGTGATTTAATTTGTTTCCGTCGTTTGTTTTGTTCGTGTGTTATGCAATGGTCAACAGTCTTAATTTCTCTTTACAGATCCTATTGAATGGGTACCTGCTACGATATCAGATGTATCTTCACTGAGCCACAGAGCTTACGTAGCTGGAAAGGATGGTTGGGACGGCAGTCCTCTCTGCATCATCAGGTCTCACCACAGCGGAGAGTTCATTCCGGGGAAACTGGCCATCAAACATCGTTCCGCTTCTGTGTCTCAAGCAAAAAAAGAAATCCTCGTGCATAACTTTGAAGTGAGTCACTTACTGCATCTGATTGTTTATAATTAGGCAACTTTTTTATCTTTAAAAAAAGGATACATAATATTTCGACTTATAATTAAAAAAATAGCCCTTGAAAACCAGTGGAAGATTTTTTCGTATAATCTGATAAGTGCAATGAATCATCAAACCTTATTATTGCTAATACTAAATGTCTTTTTCGGGTCCGCTCTTCGCCCGTCGATTCATAATGGTTTTTTTTTTAATTATGATTGTATTATGATTGCAGTTTTTGAGGCTTGAAAAGAGTCATTTTAACAAAACTATTTTTTTTATAAATATATATTTATATTATATGATAAAGTTAATGTTATTAAATGTGACTGTTATCTTCAGGTGCTGTGTTGCTCACCTCACACCGTATGTTGGCTGCACAGCAAGAAAGGCCGGGTTCCAGTAGGAGCCATTGCTGCTGGCAACACACATAGTGGTGAACCGTTGTATATTGGACGCGTTCATCACAAGAACTCTCTGACGCCCGGCAAGGTAAATTATTTTATAGTCTGTAGTTTTATAACCACCAATCAATCAACGTCCAGCAAAGCAGGTTGCAACCTTTTTGTTTGTTTTTTTTTTTAAACATGGACTTGTGCAACAGATTAAAAATGCAACAGTTTTCATTGAACGTAGACTGCAATAAACAAAACATAACTTGCAACTGCACCGCATCATTGATTTTTTTTATTTTCAAGTCTTAATATTAGTTATATATTTGTTTGGTTATACACACACAATTAGTAAATAATTACACTTACTACTATATCTTAATTATTAAAACTTGAGAAAATTACTTTGCAAATAAAGTGACGCACGACTGCAACCACAAACTGACACATTTAGAAACCATTAGACATAACACTGTTCGTTGCATAATGTGCTTTACTTTCTTCTTTTGTTTTGATTACAATCAAAATGATACAAGAGCGTTTCAGCTTGATTTTATACCTTCCATAAACGTTTTTAAGACAGGTTTTACCGGAAGGCTAGTCAAAATAACATAGCCATCACAGTAAGGGCCTAGGTAATACAGTTCAAATATTTCGACACTAGGTATCCATTCGCTACATTAGCTTTCTACCATTGCACAAATTAACAAATCATTATTGCATCAACTTTCCAACCAAACTCTGCATCTCTGTTGGACATATTAAAGTTACAGATAAATTCAGTTGAATTACTGTGGGTTATTAATGTTGGTGTTATGTTTTCCATGAAGTTAATTTTTATAGTGTCATCTTTCGACACTTCGTTGGGTTTATGTAACAGGTTTGTAGGCCTCTTACGTCTTTTAAAAAAGTGTATTCCCTAGCATATAAACCTAATTGCAAGGTGTTATAATACCTATATTTTCTTTTCAAATTTCAGGTGCACCCCAGTCACAAATGCTGCTACATTGCGTTCGGCGGATCTGAAATTAAACACAAGTCTTACGAAGTGCTGTGCAGAGTTGTTGGTTAAAATCCAACAAACAAAAAATATTCCATAATAAAATATACGATATTATTGTCAGTGTCACTACAAAAGATAATATGTATTCTGCAAAATCTACGGAGCTTCAACCAAAGGAATAGTCAGAATAAGCTGAATACAAATCATATAAAACTGGCAGGAGCTGCAAAACCGATCTATCTCTCAGAATGCCTCACTCCAAAATCGCAACGGCTTTTCTGTCTGGCACCGAAATTTGCACAAGAAAATGATTTTAAGTTCTGTTGGACCACGCTAGCCAGAGTATTTCTTCGTCAAGCCTTGGGAAAAAAACATTTTTTGATCAAAAGCGAAGCAGACTATAATAAAACTGACCTAGGAAAATGACTAGATGTAAAATTTCATAGATCTCTACTCAATTAATTATAATAATTAAATTTATTTTTATATTTAGTTTTAACACTGTTTTGCTTTTCTTGTTAATAGATTTTTTATTATTTCTTTTTTGTATCACTCAATTGAGATAATCAGACATTCAGATACAACAAACTCACCTTTCACATACTGCACTCACGTTATACAAATACACATACAAATCCCAGGAACCCCAACAAATTGTAGTCCAACATACACAATCGGTTTCAAAAACATTCAGTCTACACATACATTCACACCACCTCAAAATAAATATATACACACTCACTAGAATTACCAATACCGACAGCTTGCTACCTTTCATCGCCTCCATCTTAACCAAAAAGTCCTTTACAAATGGCTAATAACGCTATTCAGCTAATCAATAACATCGATGAACTTTCTGTGTCAGTGACGTGTACAACATGCACCCCGGAACAAACGAAACCGTTTTTCATAAACCCAAATAAATATTTGAAAGTTTTCTCACAAAACATTCGATCAATAAACTGTAATTTCATAAACTTACTAATTCTATTAAATTGTATCTCACTTGACTGTGACGTAATAGTCCTGACCGAATGTTGGCTACCATGCACTAGTAACTTAATTCTTCCAATACTTCCAAATTATATATTATTTAAAACAACCAAACACATAAACCAAAGTGATGGCGTAGTGGTCTACATTAAGTCAGAAATTATAGCGGTACATGAAGAACCAGATTTGTGTCAATATGCTTCAGGATTAATAATAAAAATTAATCCTGACGTGGCCTTACTCGCTATCTATCGCTCATTATCGACAGACAACATTCAGGATCTCCTCTCCTCCCTTAATACCATACTTCCATCACTCCATAGCCTTGGAACCGTTGTGATAACGGGTGACCTAAATATTGATATCAAACCTTCTGCTTGTGATACACGGTCTCACAAGTATTTGAATTGTCTCGCGTTTCATTGTTTTCTCCCAGCACATACCCTCCCAACTAGGGGCAAAAATTGCCTCGACCATATTATCCTGATGATAACACATTTGTCTATGAATCTACTGTTACTGATCGTGGTTCCTCACTACTTTGTCTAGATAGCAAACGTGTCCCTGCCACCAACACAACTATCAAAACGAAAATTAATTATGAGGCACTTGGTGCATCAATCTCAATCATAAACTTCAACCCTATTTTCGCTTCAGCAGACGCAGATACCGCTACTGATAAACTTATTGAAATTCTGACCTCCACCATAGCGGAAAACACTGTTATAATAAAAGTGACTTCAAAACAGAAGATTAATAATCTTCTGTTTTGGATAACTCCCGGCCTTTTACGGTGCATGAGGAACAGAGATGCCATGCACAGAAACCTCAAGCAGTCTCCAGATCACACATTAAATGTAAACTACAAACGATATAAAACTTAAAAAAAAAAAACAAATCCACCTTCTTTTTCAGAATACCGCCCAATCTCCATATTACCTTTTCTCTCCAAAGTCCTTGAACGCCTTGTCTATGATCAGCTAAGTGTTTTTCTTTGTAAAAATAGTCTGCTGAATCCTTTCCAGTCCGGTTTTCGTCCTGGTCACAGCACTGCAACTGCATTAATTAACGTCACTGATGACATACGATTAGGCATGGAAAAAGGAAGTCTAACGGTGCTTTGCTAAGTCGATTTCAGTAACGCTTTCAATACCGTCGACTTCGATATCCTGCTGGCCATGTTTCACTCTCTTAACATATTATCTCCAAAGGCGATTGACTGGTTTCGTAGTTACCTGTATGGCCGCCGGCAGCGTGTATGTTTAGAAGAGTCGTGCTCTTCGTGGTGCGATACCTCTGCCGGTGTGCCTCAGGGCGGCGTCCTATCTCCTTTACTCTTTGCGATATTCATCAATTCAATTTCAAAGCAACTTCTTTCTTCCTACCACCTTTATGCTGACGATCTACAAATTTATAACCAAGCTACTTTTTCGAACCTGGATTACGCAATAAATATCATCAACAAGGATCTGGTTTTGATTTGCGAATGGAGTGAGGCCCATGGGTTGCAGGTTAACCCAGCAAAGACTCAGGTCATTGTTGTTGGCAGCTCAAGGATGTTCCCTAAGATAAACTGGTTGCAGCTTCCCCAGGTTCAGTTTAACGGAACTACTATTCCAATAAATGATAAAGTTAAGAATCTTGGAGTTTGGGTCGACCGGCATCTTTCTTGGGGTCCTCAGCTGCAGGATTTATGTCGCAAAATTTTTGCATCTGCTAAATCCCTGAGACGTTTGCGGAATTTTCTTCCAACTGCTACTAAAATTGCGCTTGCTCAATCCCTATTACTTTCCATCCTTGATTATGCCGATGTCAGTTATCTTGATCTCACTGAGGCACAACTAGATAAACTTGAGCGACTCCAGAATGTCTGCATAAGATTTATATGGGTCATACACAAAACGGGTTATAAAAATGTTCGAAATAAAAAGTCGTTGTTTTTTTTTTCAAATCAGTCTCAATTATTAGGTAATGTTACAAGTAATTAGAAATTAATCAAAAACCAGATCGTTATTCGAATTTCAGCAAGTTATTTCACTTTAATTTTTTTTACGTCTACAGAAAAGACCCGTTTCCACAGAAGAGAGGTTAATATAATATAATCACTGTGGATATTGACATTTACTTGCCATTTAAACTCGTAATTATTAACAAAAGTTATCCTGTCAAGAATAGGTAGGTACTTTGGTAAATACAAACAAATAAATCTTAGCAACAATCTTTTTCTTTGATGATATCTATACTTCTATACTAATATTATAAAGCTGAAGAGTTTGTTTGTTTGTTTGAACGCGCTAATCTCAGGGACTACTGGTTGGAATTGGAAATTTCTTTTAGTGTTGGATAGTCCATTTCTTGAGGAAGGCTATAGGCTATATAACATCACGCTTTGACCAACAGGTGCTGAGCAGCGTGGGTGAAACCGCGTGGAACAGCTAGTTAGTAATAAAATGTAATTTTTCAAGGGACAAATATTGAAATTATACCATTTTTTATTTATTTTAGCCTTTATTTATTTTATATTTGATTAATAAATCAAATGTCAAACCAAAAAAAAAGCATAAGAATACCTTGCAAAAATGTTTTTCATCACTATAATCATTTTCAAAGAATGAAGGTCTTTTTTTGGGGTGGGAAATTCAGAAAATAAATGAGCGGAGCGGGGAGTGGTGTCAGACTTGTACTGACTAAAACCCACCCATGTTTCTTCTATTGTCCTTTACGTTCCGGGGCCGGTATCTCTTTCGAACAACCCGCAACCCCGGCAGGCGGAAGCTGTGGCAAGCCCCTCTGCTTTTCTGACATCTCTTTGAGGCGCACGTGAAACCTAGCCTGTCGTCAATAGACGGACGGACGGTAAGCTACCCATTGCTCCCTCAAACGCCCGGCCACCTCCTTTGCTAGCATTACTGCTTCACAGAAGGAGGTGTGGTGCTTCCCATTCCCTCTCGCTCCGGACCATGGATTGAACCAGGGCCGGACGCGAGAGATCGCCACTGCCGATCGCCAATACGAGGGCACGGCGGTGCTTTACCCAAGCTGGGCAGACCGCCACTGTGTGCTCCACCATGTCCTTCGGGCGATAGTCACAATGGTGATACCCGGGCGTTTCTTCCCGCCCGATTATGTGCAGGAACCTACCAAAGCTTACGTGTCCGATGAGGACCTGTGTCAAGTGGTAGGTGAGGACGCCATGACGCCTCTCCAGCCACTCCTCAAAGAGGGGACCGCCACTATTGTGGCGTGTTCTTCATTGTGGCGTGCCTTTAAGAAGAACGAATGTCTTACTCTAGTTTTTTTCATGTGGATAACTGAGTCATCAGAATAGTTACTCTCACATAGAATGCGCTTTCGCTGAGTGTGTTTAGAAGTTCTGGAGAAGGTATTAACAACAATGGCGAAAGAGTTCTTGGTCCAGCGACAATTGATACAGATGCTGTTCTATGAGAAGATGGTGAACTAGTCACAGAAATACTTGACGAAGGCCTTGAATAACCTACTCATGAATCTTCTATAGGATCTGAGACACATTCAATATGAATTTGTCTTATTTCAAAATTAGGACAAAGAACATGAGTGCCGCTGGTGGCGCATAAAATACAGCTTAATCTCCTGGCGTGCAGTAAATTAGGTTCAGTGTTTCATACAACTTGGTGGATTTGGAAGGTACCTTTAAACGGATGACATTTATTTGCATCCGCTATTCTCTGTGTTTCAGGAACATGATTATCATCAACAGAAACAATTTCGATATCTTTATAATTGTTAATTGGGTTCTAGACCGACTGGATCGAGGCATTGTACCTGAAACAAACTCAAACATGCTAAGCAAACAACATTTTGCAAAAAATAAATCAGGCTCCTTTTTTGGAAGCCGATACCAATGATGCAGTTTTTAAATCATGCTATCTCAGCCCGCCTGCTTGTTTTACCAACATTGTAGCTTTATTAACATAGGAAACTATTAAAATGTTATTTTTTGTGGACATGCATCTTTCCAGTGGACATTTATGTTCACACGAAAGATGTCCACAGGAGAGATTTTTCAAACTAAAATCAAAGCAGCCATTTTGTTTTTAAGGTTAGTAAAACAACAAAAGAAACTTTGAAAATACTCCTCAAAAGGCATATCGCCGCAATATTTACTAAAATATAAAATAATAACTTACCAAATTATAACCCAAGCAGGAAAGACGCACTGAACTTTGACAAAAACACTTAATTTTATTTTAAAACTTCGTAAATTAGAAAATGGCACGTAGGTGTACTAACAAGGACTCAATAGCGGCTATCCAGTGTTGTCAAAATAAAAAATATTCGATACAAGGTAGCTTTAGCAGAAATTAAAATGTGGTTGATTTTTAGGTCCACCAAAAAGACCTAAATCCGTATATAATGTGTAAATATATCTTGCGCAATTATTAACTAGTACCCAATAAAAATAATATTCATTATACAGTATGGAGACCACATATTTATTTAAACTAAAACGTCAGCAGCTAGCTACTGACGATGTTAATGGCGCTCTAGCAAAGGTCGTTAATTGGTTTAATGTTAATAACTTACTTCTAAATGAGAAAAAGACCAAATGCATTAAGTTTACGTTACCTCATGTAAAACAAGTGGAAACTAGTGTACTAATCAAGGATGAAGAGTTGAAACCGGAAGATAACACAGTGTTCTTAGGCTTAACCTTGGATGCTAAGCTTCAGTGGGGCCCTCATATAGATAAGTTGTCAAAAAAACTAAGCTCTGCAGCATACGCCGTTAGAAAAATTCGTGATTTAACTGATTTAGAGACAGCCCGTTTAGTTTATTTTAGTTATTTCCACAGTGTGATGTCGTATGGTATTCTCTTGTGGGGTCATGCCGCCGATATTCAGACTATTTTTATTTTGCAAAAAAGGGCAATTCGTTCAATGTATAAATTAAGTCCCAGACACTCCCTCAGAGAAAAATTTAAAGAAATTAATATACTTACTGTGCCCTCTCAGTTTATTTACGAAAACCTTTTGTACGCGCATAAAAATATAAAATTGTTTAAAAAATACAGTGATATCCACAACATAAATACGAGGAACAAACACAAATTTGTCGTTCCGTCAACGAGGCTAAAAAAAATAGGGGGCACGTTCACATGTCAATGTATACGTTTTTATAACAAACTCCCAAACGACGTTCAAACACTAAGCCTCAATAAATTTAAAGTTTTTGTAAAACGTAAGTTAACTCTTAAAGCTTACTATAATATTAATTTTTACCTTGAAGATAAAAAGGCTTGGGATTAAGCTGCTCCAATTTAATTTACTCAGTGAGTGTCAAAATTTTTCTTTGTTTCATTTATTTATTGTTTATTCCTTTATTTTATACACTGACATTTAATGATTTGACATTAATATTTACCTATTTATATACCTATTTTATTATTTTTTTTTAATTTGATTTTACTTTTTTTTTATTGTGACATTTTATGATTTCATTATGATCTCATTAATTTAATTTTGTAAATATTTTCTAGTCTGTAGTTGTTTATTGTGAATGTGAGGACCATGTGGATCATAACTTTTATTTACTTTTTTTTTGCTTTTGACGATTCTGGCAGTTGAGTACTATTTAGGGACCTACGCTAATGTCCTTTTTTTGGTATTGTTCGTCGTTTCGTTGAGCTCCTTGGGTTATGAGTCGAGCTACACGATAACTGACAAATGCTTGCACTGACTGGACAGGTCCACTCAATCTGTGTGGTGCTTTCTTAAAAAGACCACTTCAGACACTAATCTGCATAGTCCTCATGTAAGTTGACCAAGATTTTTTTTGTCTGGACTTTAAAAGAGACTATGACCTCTGAGTTTGTTTCGGCTGTTTCTTCTCAGAGTAGTCGGGTACGAAACACCGGCCTCATCTAGTTTTAAAAAAAAGACGTGTAAAAGTGTTTGTGAAAACCTACTTGCAAAATAAACATCATTTATCATTTATCATTTATCATTTATCATTTAACATATATGCAATAAATTATACGACATACTTGTTATCGCCTTTACTGACGCTATGCAAAAAAATAACGATATTGGTCCAGTAATTAGGTCAAAAAGTAGAGTTTTAATTTTGAACAAATTTAAACACTCTGTAGAATTGTATCACTAGGTCAAAGATTTAACGAACTTGAATCCTCTGAATGAAAAGCGACGTTGCCACACTGTGCAAAACTACGAATATCATCACGACGCTGTTACGTACCTATTCTAGTTATTTGCCTAAATGTAAAATTGGTACACCTAAAAGACAGGCTGGATTTTAATGTAATAAATTTTAATTCATTGTTCGAGTGCGCAAACTAAGCGTGTAAGAGGCCGCGGCCGCGGACTGCGCTGCCCGACTCCCACATTTATTTCGCTGCTATATGGATTTTAATACTGTGACGGTGCCGCCCACTACCTCTTTCTCACAGACAGAAGAAAAGTACAGACTAAATTATTAAATTTAATGTTAATATTGTTTTTTTCTGTATACTAGTACTTCGAATTTCCTCTTGATCAACGTCCCTGATCTGCCACGGTCGAAACTTTGTTTTGCAATTTACACATACACAATTTATCAATGGGACGCGCCTGCATTTCCTGCAGGTGTACGTCGGTAGCGGTGTCTTTTGGCGGCTTCCTCACTAGGCACGCGGCTTTCTTCAAAGGGAATGTATTGCTGTCGGCGCCGGCGCGGCTCGTAGCAGGCCGGCGGGGTGGGAGGGAGCGCGGGGTGCGCTCGCGCCACGTAGGGAAGGGCACCTGTTATTGACTATTAATAATGATCGATAAAAAGCTGTTTAGCTTAAATCCTAAATACTTTAGGTGGTGTTTTTAGAATTATCGTGCTGTTATGATAATTCTAAAGAACACTGTGCCGTTAATATTTAAAGCTAATTTTAAGTGTGTTCTTATTAAATATTATTAAGTAGATTTAGAGATCAAAATAAATAAGGTAAACAACAATAATTTATGAATTGCTTTTACCTATTAAAAAATCGTACCTACGAGCTTATTATTAGTTACTGAATTAAATTTCTAATGTTACCGATCGGCTCCCGGGCGATCGACAGAACCGTTTGATACTCAGGAACTCACAAAACGTTAGTTTCGTTTTTTATTGTTAATAATTTGTTAATTATTAAAAATATTAAAACATTCGAATTACACAAAGATCTTGTATTCTAATGCCTTGTTTAGGTAGTAGGTGAATAAATGTAAAAAGTTATCGATAAGCGATTACGATAATTGCGCCGTTCGCCCTACATTACTTATTAGGTACTTTTATTTTTTTCGCTATTTTGGATTTCGGAAGTTCAGTTCCGATTTGTCAGTCACCGCTGGTGTTCCCTTCCGGTAGTGTGTGTCTTTCGCATAGATTTCGTAGACATACTTGAGCGCTTTGCTTCAAAACGCGATTTTAGACAATAACCTAAACAAGTACTTAGTTAAATATTGTTTACAGTGAAAAGGACACTTATTAGTTTATTAGTACTTGACTTTGTGTGTGTGTAAATTGTGTTTTTAAGTTTTATGTTGTGTGTTATTTTTTACGGTGAAATCGACACTTAACTTTTGTGTACGCGTGCAACAGCATTTTTGCAGTGCTGCAGAGTACACAGACATGGTGTTATTGTATGGCGAGTGCAGGCAAAATGCAGCCTTAACTATACGTACCTATCGTGAGAGATACGGAGCAACTCGCGTCTGCCCTACTAGTGTCAGGACAATCCTGGGAGCAGTCCAAAGGATCAGGGAAAATCAGCACATAGTACTCAACACTCATGAAGGAGTTGCTCCGCGTCATGTTCCATCACTTCCATCCTCTTTTGAACAACGAGTCTTAGAACATTTCTATCGGAACCCAACCTGCAGCCTTAGACAAGCTGGGCGTGTGTTTAGGATGAGCCATAGAACAATACATCGAGTGCTAAAAAAGAACAAACTACGACCAAATTAACTTAGTGAATTTAATTTTCGTCGCACATTGTCAAACGAATCAAAGTGGCGCGCCGACATGCGTTGTTGCCGCACTTCGCTCCTGGGGTCAAGGTACGTTGTCTAAACAGAGTGTTTACTTTTACTGAATTTATTTTGATATTTATTTTGTTTGAAAATTTCATTTTTTTAATTTTCGGTTTTTAATTTAAAATTTAATTTTAATATACTTCTGTGGACTAGTATTACTTGAGGTTTCATTTATTGCCTAGAAGTGAGCTCCATACTGTATATAACGTAAATGCGACAATGATGTTTTAACAAAAATGTACAAAATAATTAACTACATCTATCCAATCACTCATACCCCAAATCTGAACAATCCACACGAAGAGACTTTTGAAACATTTTGTTTTTTTTTTTAAATAAAGACATATCATTTCAAAGCTTGAAATATTATGAGCAAACAGAAAAGTAACAATGATTAAACTAAAAAATAAAAGACTTCAGTTATTGTCGTAAATTTTTAAGTTATTTTGTCCGAACACCCATATGTGTATGACCCATATTTGGCTTGCGCAAATATGATCATGTCTCTGAATTTCGTATAAAGCTCAAGTGGCTTCCCATAAGACTTCGCCGGAATACTCATATTTTGGTTCAGCTATACAATATTTTGTTTAATCCCAGAACCCCCACTTATCTTAAAGAACGTTTTAAGTTCCTTCATGACACACATAATAGATATCTAAGGTCATCGGAAAACCTGAGACTGGAGATTGTACATAGTGCATTCTACTAGCTTCTACGATAAATCCTTTACGGTTCAAGCTGTACGGCTATGGAATGCCCTGCCCATGTCTGTAACGAGCGCTCAAACCCTATCCACTTTTAAGATTCTGGTCAAAAAGCACTACCTCTCTCCGTAATCAACAATATTAAATATTTCTTTGCTCTTCATGATTGTTATTTTATATGTATATTATATGTATTTATTTAAAGTATTTGATTTTGTGTAAAAAATAAAATTAATTATAAAATGTTACACCACAGACTACCTACTGTACGGTTTCTCCTCTATTTAAATCCATCCAAAGGTTGTCTTGAAAAGATCGCTTTTAGCCATAAGACCGCCCATTGTGTCACCCTATTTATAAGTTTGTCTAGTGTTAATTTTGTTACTTGTATGGTGTACATAATAAAGAATATTCTATCTATCTATCTATCTTTTGCACAAAAATTCTGAAAAAGGCAAAAAGGCTATTTGATACAGAAGAACTAAGGAAAGCAAGCAGTAACCCAAAATCACTCTGGGATACGATAAAACGGATTACACACACCACAAACACTACACACTCACCTACCCAATTGTTATCCTCATCACAAACACCCACACAGGCATGCAACAGTGTAAACTCTTTCTTTGTGAATATTGGCAAGAAGCTTTCAGATAACATTGTAAAAACAAGGCCCTTACAACAGCCACCTACCCCACAAAACAATTACGTACTAACTTCATTATTTGTCATGGACAAAACTGATCCAGAAGAAATTATAACCACCATAAATTCCTTGCGACTAAACGCTGCTACTGGCTGGGATGGCATCTCACCTACAATACTAAGAAAATTTTCCACTACACTGGCGCCTGTTTTATGCCATATATTCAATATTTGTTTTGAAACAGCTACTTTTCCAACTTCCAAGGCTATTATTTATCCAATCTTCAAGGGGGGTGACGGAACTTTACCGAATAACTACCGTCCTATAGCTGTTCTTAGTGCTTTATCGAAAGTTCTTGAACGCGTTATAAATAAAAGACTGGTGAATTACCTGGAGCATGTAAGCTAATCTCACCACAGCAATATGGCTTTCGCAAAAATAAGTCTACGTGCGACGCAGTTCATGACCTAACCAATCACATCATTGAACATATAAATAAAAATAAAAAGGTGTTTACAATATTCCTAGATCTCGCAAAGGCCTTCGATACTATTCCCGTTTCTTCACTTTTAATCAAACTTGACAAAATAGGCGTCAGGGGGTTACAACTGGTACAAAGTTGGATTGAATCAGTTTCTTCTAGACAAGCGTAATCCACCCTAAGCCGCATCCGCGCTTCACAAAAGGCGAGTTGCGGCCAAACGCAAACATTTAGTAACAACATCCTTACAATATTATAAAAGCGAAAGTGAGTTTGTTTATTTGTTTGCTAGGTACGTCTTCACGCCTAAATGCTAACAATGCCCATAACGCTAAACCGATGTTGATGAATTTTGGTACAGAGATAGTTGGGACAAATTATAGGTTTACTAGCTTTTGCCCGCGGCTTCGCTCGCGTTAAATTCGGTAGCGCCTTATTGATTTGTGATAGCAACGCTAAGTTTTCCCGTTTCTTCCCTCTTTCTCCCTCATATCCAACTCTTTTAAAAAAAGTAAAGCCTATGTCCGTCTCCTGGTTCCCAACTATCTCTGTGCCAAAATTCATCAAAATCGGTTTAGCCATTAAAGCGTGAAGAGGTAACAAACAAACAAACAAGGATAAGGATTTTATTTTTTATTGAGAAATGAGGGAGAAAGAGAGAAGAAAAGGGAAAACTTAGCTTTGCTATTACAATAAATAAGGCGCAAGGGCAAAAACTACAGGTAGCAGCTGGTACCTGCAAATCAGAAAAGAGCGAACTGTGTTACCCCGAATTCAACGCGATCGAAGCGCGGGCAAAAGCTAGTTTAGTATAAAAAAGAAGTCGAAAAAATGTAAAAGAGTTAAGTCTTGTAAGGTAAAGAAAATGTGGGTTAACCGCAGAGGAGTTCCACAGGGGTGTTCCGTTGGTCCTGTTGAAGTTAGGTGGCATACTAGGTAAAAGTAGTTGTATGGTGTTTACTTATGTATTTGTTTTCAAATCATCTCTTTTATGACATAAAAGCAGCATTTTCCTGCAGACATATCTATAGAGATTATTGATTTCATTGTAAAACAAAAGACGCAATTTGTTGCAATTAATCAATCTCAAATACCTTTTTCTACATATCCGGTACATAAGACAACATAATTATCATGTCGTTCATTTCCAGCATAAATCTACCTCGCAGTGTGAAGGATTTCGCTGAATTGAAAGGTCAGCTTATCTGGCGATTATACCACGCCATCTACAATAAAACAATTATTTCAGTTCGATATTGTGTCGAAGTCGAAATACATTTTTATCTAATCATATATTGCGTCGAAGCTCCGACAGATATGATAAGGACGTGAATCAGATGTTAGGTACAAATAAATGATAAACAACTAAAGAGTCCAGTGGGGTTTCGAACACCTGTGAAACAAACAGTTCTTCTTATTGTTTATTTTGTTAAATATCAAATAATTACCACCATGTCGCGTAAGTGCCTATTCATTAAGTTAATTAGTTGTTTAAAAGTTTAAGTCTAAATTCAGCTGAAAAGTAAAAGGTGCGTTTGTACAGTTATTGATATCTAAGGACGATACGGATATTTGTGATAAAGAGTAAATTATTCTGAAACGTAGATTATAGAACCGAGACAATCAATTTTTTTGTTCATATCTCTATTACAATGAGGAAAAATATTAATAAATATTTGATGAAACAAAACAATCAACACCATGAATCAGAATAACCCTTATGCCTTAGTTAATACACAGTGCTAAGACATCAGAAACACGGCACTCGGCCTAATTCATCAACCACTAGGTCAAGTTCCCTGCCTTGGACTTGCCACGTCACTATTCTCGAAGTCTGTGTCTGTCAATTTAGACATTAGATAATAGTAAAATCAGTAAATACTTGACTTATTCTCCTTTTAGATCCTCCACACGGGCCACCTCCGCCATACTACACTGGTCATGGCCACCCTCCACCACCCGGCGGCTCATACGCATACGTGCCAACCCCGGTGATGATGCCGGTGTACCAGCCCCCACCGCCACAGCCGCCACCAGAACCCACGCAGCCACCAACCTTTGTTACCAACTACATCTACCAACAGCCACAACAGCCGCCATCAGTTGTGCATGTCGTTGAAGGTAAAAAAAAACAATTATAACATATTCTCTAAGTAGTATCTTGAAGCATTCATTTATGGCTATAACACACGGTTCAACCAAAATCATTATCTTTGATTTAAAGGCGTGGAAATAAATATACTCGGGAGCCATTAAAAAAACGAATCTAAAATGGCGGCGTTAATCATACCGACAGGTTATTATTAGCGCCGACTTTAGAGAAAGGAAAAACTGTGCGAGTGAAAAGGCACGATAATTTTCTTTTTAACATAAGCAATTGATCATAATTTGATCGTTTCCTTTTTACAGTTTAGTTATTCGATGCGATTGAAATTTAATAACAGAAACGTAATATTGCCATTAAATAGTTATTACTCATTGCGCCCTTATCTGTAACTCAATCAACCTTCTAATCCGAAATATGGGAATAGCAAGCCAATATGATGATAAGACGAAGTAGAAAGTGACAAAACAATGTCATGTGACTATCAATAAACTTATAACAAAGATTTTCATGTTGATTATGACCCGTCAATCCACCTGTCGAAATATGCATAAGAAATCATGATGCAATTTTAAAAACATTTAAAATACAAAGAGGTCCGATTTTAATGCCTTTTTAGAAAGACTATTTTATAAGGGGGTTCCACAGGGTAAAACGTTAAGACCCACGCTTCTTTCGTGCAAGATTTAAAAATATGATGTATTCAGGTAGCATGGTACTCCTTATATTTACAGAAGTCCATGTTCAACCTCCACCTCCACCCCCGCCTCCAAGTAATCATTTGGGTGGTTTATTGAGGGAAGGAGCCGAATTCGGATTGGCGACAGTCGGCAAGGGGTTGGCCGTTCTTCGCAATAGGAGAGCTCGTAAGAATTAATCTATGATGCAGTATCATAGTTTGTAAATTCGAATCGATGTACAGTTTATTTATATACTTGTTAAAGAAGTACATAGGTGGTCTTGTACCATAAAGGCATTTTCGTACCACTTGCTCAAAAAAGTGACATTCTATGCCACAAAAAGCGAACATAACAATAGTCATTTTTAATCTGTCAAAAACAGGGAGAGAAAGTTGTACTGAATTTCATTCATCCCCTAGGGAGAGAATGTGATTTAAAATTGGAATACTTATCTAATACTGAATTACATCTGTGTTTACACCATTGAGTTTGTAGGTATATAAAGCATTAAGCATCTTTTTTAAAAAGGAACACGCAATTAATATGCAGTTATGATTATTAAATAAAATTACCAAAACCGACGAGGTCGTATGAGCTTGATGCCTTTGCTTTTCCGACAAAACATATTAGTCTAGGAATTTGCCGCGATTTTGTTTTCTTCAAATAGATAAACGTTAAGTTTATTTTTATAAATAAGTTAATGTTCTAAAAATACATTGTTAAATCAAAGCAACAGTGACAGTGTATTGTCGGATTCCATCAGTGCAAATGCTGCCGCAATCATACTCATCAACAATAAATGTACCAAACAAAAGTGTAGCTCTCTTTATAAATAATTGGACCAATGTTCGAATCTTAACTTTTACTTTTAATGTCATTATCTTTAATAAATGCTTATTTCATATTATTACTGTGTTAATTTTTTCGCAAATGGTACGAAAAGCAGAGTATTTTCCTCGGTGATAAAGCTGTCTTAGTCTTGGGTAAACTTAAATCTCTCGCTACACTCAGGACTCGTCTTAAATCCCTCGCTTCGCTCGTGATTTAAGTTTTTAACACCCTCGCTACGCTCGGGAGTAAACCTCGAGTCCTTCGTTACACTCGCGATTTAAATCGTCACCCGCGACAGAAGACACTGCTTTATCCCCTTGGTTAATAATCTACTATTTGTATCACGCAACCTTAAAGAAATTATCAACATTTCAGAAATATTGAATTTTTTTCTGTCTTATGACTATGTAATTGCATGGACAATAAATGAAATGTCATTAATTCCAAATGGTAAAGTAAAGCATCCGTTAGGCGATTTTATTCAGAGATTCTGATAACTAAACTTAGTTGACGATAGCAAAAGGCCGGACGTTATGTGTTGTTTACTATTGAAAATGGGTAAGACTTTAGTGTGGAACCACTACATTTGTCGGTACTCTTGCGTCATCCTATCTACATAACTCATGGTATTGTAGTGCCGCTGCGGCTGCGGAGATCCTTAAGCTACATAAATATATTTTTGAGCCTTTAAAGATAGGAACTCTGCGGCCTTGGGGTAAGAATACCCCACACTTTTTAAGGAAAGTTCAAAAGCGTTGTAGTTTACAATTCCCGTGACCAAAAAGCAAACTTTTACCTTGACCAGAAGTAAAGTGCTGTCGTCTTAATAACACGTTGTGTTGTTTCTTTAAATGTATGCATTATTATTTTTAGAACGGTTACTTCTAGAAGGTTTGACCTATACAAAACGGCCGCTGGCTTGGCATAGGTGTTTTCAGTATTAACCTTTGACTATGTAAAACATGCCCACGCTTTTTTAGTTTTCAATTTTGTAATCCATGTCAAAATGTAAAAAGCTAACTAACCTAGGTACTATGTATGACTATGTGAAACTAACTAAATTCTGTAATAAAAATTGTGAAGTGATTGTGATCGTAAAATTAAATTATATTCAGTTTAATTCAATTCTATTCTATTAATTCTTTTGAGCAACCTATTTTATTCCTCTGATCTTTCCTCTAACCTCTTAAGTCTATGATGAGGGGAAGAATAAGAACCTGGATCGCGGTGCCCTCTGCGGGTTGTTGACGCGAACCCTCTGTAGGCCTCTGATTTACCGACCCGTCGGCCGCCACGCATTTCCTCGACGCTCTCCCCTTATGCTACGTCTCGCACTCCACGCTGCCAGGCCTGATCCGCTCCCCCACACCGTACATGCCGTCCCCCTTAGCAGCACACTGTCCTGCTTGCCAGCGCCGCCGGTGCCCAGCTGACCCACTGCTTTCTACTTCACGAACGACATCTCACTACTGACTTAAGTTGACAACCATGCTTAAATTCTCTTAATAATCCTTGTTTATTTACCGTTTAGTTTTTCTGTTAAGTATACATTTCCACAAAAATGAGCATTAAGATATTGTTGGGGTTGGTGCTACAGAACCTTGTGTGTTTTGTTGTTGTTTCCGTCGTTTATTTTGTTCGTGTGTTTGCAATGGTCAACAGTCTTGATTTCTCATTACAGATCCTATTGAATGGGTACCTGCTACGACATCAGACGTATCTTCACTGAGGCACAGAGCTTACGTAGCTGGCAAGGAAGGTTGGGACGGCAGCCCTCTCTGCATCATCAGGTCTCACCACAGCGGAGAGTTCATTCCGGGGAAACTAGCCATCAAACATCGTTCTGCTTATGTGCCTCATGGAGGAAAAGAAATCCCCGTGCATAACTTTGAAGTGAGTCACTTACTGCATCTGATTGTTTATAATTCGTCAAAGTTTATTTGTTATCTTTAAAAAAAGGATTCATAATATTTCGACTTATGATAAAAAATAGCCCTTGAAAAACAGTGGTAGATTTTTTCGTATAAGCTGATAATAGCAATGAATCATCAAACCTTATAATTGCTAATACTAAATGTCTTTTTGGAGTCCGCTCTCCCTTGGATTCAAATTGACCGTTTTTTTTTTTCAAATATATATAACATTTTTTTTATTAAATATATATTTATAGTATATCATATGATAGAGTTAATGTTATTAAATGTGACTGTTATCTTCAGGTGCTGTGTTGCTCACCTCACACTGTACGTTGGCTGCACAGCAACAGCGGCCAGGTCCCTGTAGGAGCCATTGCTGCTGGCAACACCCATAGTGGTGAACCGCTGTATATCGGACGCGTTCATCACATGAACTCTCTGACGCCCGGCAAGGTAAATTATTTTATAGTCTGTAGTTTTATAACCATCAATCAATCAACGTCCACAGATACCAGCACCAGCAAAGCAGGTTGCAACCTTTTTGTTGAACTTGTCTTTTTATTAACTTGGACTTAATTGTGAAACAGATTAAAAAATGCTGCAATCAATAAAGCATAACTTGTAACTGCACCGCATCATGCATTTTTTTTATTTTCAAGTCTTAATATTACTTATTTTCTTTGGTTATCCACACACAATTAGTAAATAATTATACTTACTACTATATCTTAATTATTAAAACTTAAGGATATTACTTTGCAAATAAAATGACGCACGGCTGCAACCACAAACTGACACATTTAGAAACCATTAGACATAACACTATTCATTGCATTTAACTATTTATTTAACACTTCAAGCACAAAGTACAGAGGCGGGCTTTACTTTCTTTCTTTGTTTTGATTAAATTCAAAAGGATACAGGAACCTTTCAGCTATCTGATTGATTATGTACCTTCCATAAACGTTCTCAAAACAGATTTTACCGGAAGGCAAGTCAAAACATATACATTACAGTACCTAGGCCATATCATATAGTTCAAATATTTCGACACTTGGTATCCATTTGCTACATCACCTTTGTGCCATTGCTTTCGAGAGTTGAGTTACCTTAGTAACAAATCATTATTGCATCAACTTTCCAACCAAACTCTGCATCTTCCTTGGACATACTAAAGTTACCGAAAAATTCAGTTGAATTAGGTACTGTGAGTGTTGGTGTTATGTATTTCATGGTTTTTTCAAATGTTGGTGTTATGTTTTCCATGAAAATATTTTTTATAGTTTCATCTTTTGACACTTCGTTGGGTTTATGTAACACGTTTGTAGCCCTCTTACGTCTTTTAAAAAAGTGTTTTCTCTAGCATATAAATCCAGTTGCAAGGTGTTATAATACCTATATTTTCTTTTTAAATTTCAGGTGCACCCCAGTCACGGATGCTGCTACATTTCGTTCGGCGGATCTGAAATTAAACACACGTCTTACGAAGTGCTGTGCAGAATTGTTGGTTAAAATCCGACAACCAAAAAATATTCCATAATAAAATATCCGATATTATTTCAATTTCTCGAAAATTCGCCAAAGTAGTAAACATGTCATGTGTATTATTATTCAATATATTTTTTTTAACTCCTTCATTATGTTTTTTTAAATTAAATGTCTGACACCCGTACAATAGTTTGCTTTGTTCCCATTTGTAAATGATAAGGTATCTATTTGTCAACGTAAGTCCGCTCAACCCGAAAAAGAATGTACCTTAACGTAGAATATGTTTACTATGTACTACTCTAAAGTATTTGTTTCAACATATTGTATGGGTCCGTTGACTGTTGATTGCGAACATTTTTAGCTTATAATCTCTCTATAGATATAGATTAGAAACTAACAATGTTCACAATCATAAAATGATATACCTACCTACTCGTATCTAGCTAGGTATAGACTGTATAAAATATGGCGGACTATTAAAGCAGTACTCGTTGTTAGTACCTATGTTGTTTTTGGGAAAATAGACAAACTTTCTACGCTAGAAAATATCTCTAGGCCTCCACAGGTGCCACAGAAACAAAGTCATATTCTTGCGCTCATCCCATGGACCTTGGTGCATCACGTTTTCTTCTTTGTTCACTTTCTGTTACACCGTCATTCACTCCCTTTGCTTCCTTAAACACACACAGCACATCTTCTGCAGATTCTGCGATATTTTTCTCCCTCTACATCTATCGCACTTCAAATTCATTTTTTTTTTAGCTATCTACGTTTCATTTCTTCTCAGTAAGTCGACGTTCCATATGAGGCATTGAATTTGATCTTTCATCATTCTTCCGTCCTTATTCCAAGATACTTATGTCCATACTTCTCTAGTATTCGTAAACTAACACACAGCTATCCACAGGTACTTTCACTAAATTCATTCATCTTTTCTTTATTCAAATTATACATACCCTACTCTTAAAACCATGCACATTCATACTTTCCCCAAGACGACATAACAGACGCCCGTATCGATCTTTAGATTAAGCGGTGCTGGCATAGATTGTTCCGTGGGTGCACGTCAAGCACGCAAGCAGCTATTTTGGTTACCCTGGAAACCCCCAACATAGTTGGAAAAAGGAATAGACAGAGACTATGGTCCTATATTAGTAGATTTTATTAATGATACTGCAATTAATGAACTCTTTGATGGTGAATCTCTATCGTTTGATCTTCACTACTGCCCCAAATTCTATTTAAAAATATAGGTTTTAAGATTTAAACAAAACCAACATTGAAAATACTGTCGAAAATTTACATATAATTATTCAATAATTCTATAAAATATTAGAAGACAGCAACGTTTCTTGATAGCTCGTCAATCAACGTGTGTTCTTGAGGGTCATCTCATCATTTCCATGGGGTTGTTGCCCATGCCCCCACCATCGGGTGGAGGGGCGAAACCGCCTCCATCATTGTTGAAAGCGTTGTCCACTACGGTCACACCACCACCGCCATCTTCGCAGCAACTACAGCATAAACCCATGACCTGGAAACGTTGAAAAAATTGTATTGTAGGTTATTCTCTTTATTTATTATACACATTTTGCGGCGTCTTCACTCGCGTTATAGTCGGGAAATACCCCACGGGAATATTTTAAATATAATACACTCGATTTTTAATGACACTCGTGGATAATTATAGCAAATTGTTAGCAAAGGATTTCGGGATTGGATCAATCAAAATGATCAAAGTACAATGCAAAAAATATCATTGCTCCAAATCTATGAAAATGCATTGATAAGATAGGCTATCCATTTCTGATCGTAGAACTGACGTCGATGTCATATATAAGGTCTTATCTAGTACAGATTACAGGTAATCAAAAACTAACGAAAAACACTTTGGAGAAGATATAAATCAATAACAACCCGTGCATAAAATGCTTAGGGACTGAGAGAGAGACAAATGAGAGTTTGACAATATTTTGTCCATCGCGCATTATCTCATCCTGTTCATTGGTTCCCGGGTTGGTCTTTCATTTATGTCCATAATAGCTTGTTGTAAAATGTTTTCTGCTGAATGGTCAATCCTCTAATCGTGTTCTTGTTATCGTATGATAAACATATCATCGCCGCTAGGTGCCTTTGTATTGTATAACGAGTTAATGTCCGCAACTCAACGTTCAACGACTGCGAAGATGATTCGAACCACCCCGAGAAGTTCAGCATCACCTTGATATACCATTAAGGACATCATTATAAGGGACATCTGCACTCAGCCGGGGTTGCGGGTTGTTCGAAAGAGATACCGCGGTTCCGAAACATAAAGGGCAAAAGAAGGAACATGGGTGTGTTTTAGTCAGTACAAGACTGACACTCCCCCCCTCCTAAAGCGGGGGATGTTATTTGGTGATTTCTCATACGCAAAAAAGGACATCGTGCATTACCAGAGGCTATCCAATAAAGAAGGTTGAAATATCTCATGAAGCTTGCCGATGGGAGCAGATATTCTACTTATCGTCGGCTGGATAGCTGGCAGTAAATTTATTGAACTATTACGATACAATTTGGTGTTTTTTGTCAATTCGACCTATATGAAATTGCATAGCTTAGATGTTTAACCATAGAAAAGAGTTTTATATGTTAAATCCTCCCTCACCTGATTAATATCCACCGTCTAATAAAACAATTTAAACGCAATCATTTGAGTAAATTATCTAAATATTAATAACTTTAACAATATTTGCAACTAGACTATGCTTTGAAGAAGACAAAACCTGAATCTGATTGTTACGTGACAAATAAGATTGATATTCTGTAGCCCTACTATGAGCTCTTAAAGCAATTTTTATTCCGCTGAGGGAAAGAGACAGAGCTATACAGGGTGTCTAGCACCATCTCTTTCACTCAGTGGAATAAGAATTGCTATAAGATGTCATAGTAGCCCTCCAGGTCTTTCTAGAATACCTGTTTCAAACGAGTGCATTTCCATTAAACACTCATTGAAATAATCTTCCTTCAATATGACCTGAACAACATTAAACAATATAAGAAACAAATAAACTAAATAAGGTCAGGCGGGGCAAGCGCGCCGACGGGGTAAGCGCACCTACCATAAAAATATCGAAAACTACTGATGTAATATAACTAACGACATCTTACATCCATACAACAAGCTAAAACACAGTTCTTTTTCAAAATCACAGATGCCTCTGTTCACCATACATTAATATATCGGCCATTTTAATTTTAGTGTCATTTAAACCTGTTACCAGAGATGAGCACGTCTTACTAATCCCCATATATCTTAAAATATTTTACGTGTTGCGGGAAACCAATGAGTTGAGTACAGAATTTGATAGTTCTCCTTTAAATCTAAATCTGTATTTTAGGCTTAGATAGTGAAATTCATATTTTTTTTTGTAAATTTAAAATCTTAACCTTAAATTAGTCAAGTGAGGCAAGTGCGCCTAAGTTTTTAGTAGTATGGCGCACTTCCCCCGAGCCAGAAGTCGTCAACTATTAAGATTAAAATATTTTCTTAACCGACGGCCTCTGAGTAAGGGTCATGTTTTTCTGTATTGAGAAGTTACTGCTTAGTGCTTAAGGTCATGTGATGAGAAGGCATTGGGTGATGGCTTTACTTGCTATCTTCTTACAAATGGTAACCATTTGTAAGAAGATAGCAGATAAGTACGAACCATTTAATGGTTCGTACTTATCAAAGAAAAAGCGAGAAGCCTTCTTGGTCTAGAGCAACTTTATGTCAAGCAGTTGACGCCGTTCGATCAGGCCCTCGTAAAACAGTCTTGAGCTTCAGACTTACTATTGCTTGATTTTAACGTGTTCAGTTTTTGAAATACCTTAGCCCAATAAAGACTGGAATGTTTTCTACTTTACCATTTAAGTTCTCGCTTGCCATCCACTAGATTACTAAGTATTTACGTCCTATGGCGTCAAAGGAAAAATTGTTACCTATTTTCGTATTATTTAAATAACGCTGTGATTGGGTTAATTAAAGAAATCTAGCATTCCAGCCAAACCTGAAAACATTTTTATTTAAATTCAGCAGTTTATACTTTTTACAATAAAAAAAAAACAACATTAAAGTGTTTAGAACCCCTGATTCCTAGTTTATGGCGCACTTGCCCCAAATTTCTTATGGAAGCTGTAGTAGCCTGTAGGATGCGTAAATTAAAAAAAAAACCAAGAGTAATGCGCTTATTTGTATAAGTTCTATTATGTAAATTATCTGTTTTTCTTGTAACGTACGATTTTAGCGTATTTTCTTTAATAGGCGCACTTGCCCCGTTTCCAGGGGCAAGTGCGCCTATATCCATGTATCTCAATTTATTAAAAAATATCGCATTAATATAGATAGATTTGATTGAATCGTCGTTTCTTGCAGCCACAACATTCCAAATATTTAAAATTTAATAAATGTGCACTCATAAATCAGCCCTGAAAAAAAATATTTTGCATCGAAATCATCTATGCAAAAAGTATGGCGCCCTTGCCCCGCCTGACCTTACCTGAAAATAAAACAAATTATAATAAAACTTACTGATTTGAGTTTATCCAACTGTTGATCGTCAACAAATATAAAAACTGTTTTGTATTTTACAAAGCGACTTATTATGTAGCCCACTTGCTAGCTAAAGCGATGCCTGTGTCCAAAATGATAAGATAAATTATCGATAATTCTGTCCCGAAAAAGAAATATTTACTTTTCATACGAATTGTGTGAATCACATAAGGCTTTTTTTACACCTAGAACAACGTAGTCGCTAAGGAAAATGTTAGGATTGATTTAAAGCATGACAATGTGTAAATTGCCTTAGGTAATTTAAGTGTTCAATCAGCTTTTTTATCACAATTATCAGTGTTTAAAAAACTGATTTCATATCTATTAATCAATTCTCATTGCGGTATTTTAAACCTTCAGTTGATAATATGTGGATGTACTTAGCAAGTAATACGAACGCTACCCATATTTATAAACAATTACTCAGAATTACATAATTTCTTTGAAGCTACAAGAATACCAAATAACCCATGTACCTATTATAAATATCTTGGTTTGTAGGTCTAATAGGTCGCAATGGCTACTGGGGTAGGTTTTTGGTAGCAGTATTGGTATTGGGTTCGTCCATCAGGAATTCTTAACTAGAAAACTGGACTCAAGCAGAATTGATCCCATGTTAAATGACAATAGGCTAATCCTATTTCATGTGACTTAAATAATGGTAAAATATGGATTTAATATGGTATATCTTACTTCTTACTAATATTATAATCTTACTTACTTAATATTATAAATGCGAATATTTGTGAGGATGGATGGATGTATCGATGTTTCTTACTCTTTCACGTCAAAACGGCTGAACGGATCTTGATAAAATTTTGCACAGAGGTAGATTATGGTCTGAAATAACACATAGAATCCTAACACTTTTTTTGACATCACACGGGCGAAGCCGCGCGTGCCAGCTTGTTCTAGAAAAAAGTTATAGCCACTGTATTGATTATTATCGTTGTCACAATTAGAGTATTTTCGAACAATTTCGCAATTGGTTCTATTGTTTTTTTATTTTTATTTGTCATCTCCTGTCACCTCCTCCTCCATGGTATAATAATAACCGCCACTTGGGATCTTTTCTTGGGATGCTTTATGTTAAGCTTCATTTGCTTGTTGTTTTTCGATGGGTAAGCACTTATTACATACAAAAGCACGTAAGGTCGTTAATCCCGGCTGTCATTTGTAGATTTTGGCAGTCGTTACTGATAGTAAATGGCCAGCCACTAGATTGTGAATCTCAGGTAAGCAGTCGTTCCATGTAAAACACAGGGATAGCTGCATCCGGTTACATTGGATGCCGACTCCGACATGGTTGAGAAAAGGGTAGGCAGATAATAATGACTAAAATATCTGATAAACCCATCATTAAAGTAAGCCATGTTATGATATAGATAACAATTAAAGTTTTCATTCAATAAACTTTTATGCAATACGATTTGAGTGTTGTAAACCTCGTGAGTCATTTGTTTATTAGTATTTAAACCTAAGGGCCTATGCACACCACGTTTTTTAAACGCGCCGTCGACGCGCGTTTGTATCGATACAGACGCGATACGCACGCAAGTCAGACGCAGCCTGTAGACCTTTGCACACCTGTATAAATACAGACGCGCGTGTGTAGCGATACAGACGCGATGCAAACGCGCGTGTGTAGCGATACAGACGCGATGCAAACGACGAATAATCCGGCAATCGTAAATTCCACAATATTGGCCGGTTTTGAATTTCAGTTATGAAGTTTTCTGTGTCGAAAGGCTCCATTTTTTGTTCCAAAGACGTGCGGTGCACCAAATCGCTCGATTGCTACTAGCGTAGATTCACACTTCCCTTTCCCTCGTTGCGTTTGTATCGATACAGACGCGCCGGTGCCGCGCGTTTGTATCGATACAGTCGCGCCGGTGCCGCGCGTTTGTATCGATACACACGCGCCGGTGCCGCGCGTTCGTATCGATACAAACGACAACAAACTGCTCTGCAGGATAAAAACGCGCCGGCGACGCGCGTTCCCAAAACGCGCGTCGACGGCGCGTTTAGAAAACGTGGTGTGCATAGGGCCTAAGTCATTGTACTTCACCACGTAATACCTATTAGTCACCACTATATGCATCATCTTTTGGTCTCATGTAGGCATTCATCATTTTCCTGCCCCGGTCCCATTCAAAATTTTTGGGGTCGATACAACCCGTTTTCTTCTTCCATTTTATCAGTTGTCACGGCACCATTTACTCCTTTCTCCTTCATATCATTCTTTTACCAATCCATCTACATATTTATTCTTTCACTGTTCTCTCCGACTCCATCCGTCAACATTCATATCCATGGAGAGGCGTTCATTAATTACAATTAAAAACTAGCTATAATACAAATGTCAGAGTTTGTTAACGCCAGCTTGAACTTCTGATGACAAATTATTGACGTTCATTAAAAAAAAACAAATTATTTTTGTGCAGTTTTCCCCGGGGCGGCCAATCTCAGCGAAGATTTAACAGTCTAATGTATAATGACTGACGTCATCGACACGGGAGATATAGTGATAAGTGTGAGCGCTAACACAGATTCTCATAGTCGTTGATCCATCGATCGGAAAGAAGTACGATAAAGAACACACACATACTGGCACACAGGTCTACAGAATTCATATAGGCGTTCAAAAGATCAAAAACTGTAAATAGACAGGTATCTAACTGCTTTTTTGCGGATGGTAAATCATCAAATAACTTCCGCTCTGGGCGGAGCGGGGGGGAGTGTCAGACTTGTATTGACTGAAGCCTACTCATGTTCCTTCTTTTGCCCTTTACATTCCGGAGCCGTATTATCTCCGGTATCACTTTCAAATAACCCGCAACCCCGGCAGGCGGTGGCCCTGGCCGACCCCTCTTCTTTGCTGACGTTTCTTTGAGGCGCGCCTGGAACACTAACGCGCCGTCGAGACGACACACGTACCTGCTTATCCCCAAACTTAAAACTCCTCATTGCTCAATTCATTTAGCAGTTAAACAATCGAGGCCATAACAAGATATTGCGGAATACCTTTATCGTACTTGTATTGCACATAACCTTGACTGAAAAAGCCGTATCTAATGACTGTGGATTGCAGAATATGCAACGAAGCAGTTCATACAATTCTATCCGAAATATTGGTCTCTCATTTTCTGCTAAATTGAACGATCGGTTGTGTATGTGTAGTTTCTTTTTACACAAATGAGGGTTGAAAGTTAGTTGTTATTTCAGAATATATTCTTCTTCTTTTAGCTTTACCATAGAGCATAGACGAATAAAATGTACTATACAAAACCTTCATAAAGTACACCACAGAATAGATCACTTTTTGTTCTGTGGAGTACACCAACCCAATATGATTACACTTAACTGGCAGATTTGCTACTGCAGCAAAAATTCTTCCAGACGAATATTTCCCTTTTAGACTAAACTGCTATAACAAAATAAAATAATTGTTAATATCAGTATCTTTCTGGGCGGTTGGACCAAGGACCTGCTACCCTACTATGACCTCTTAAAGCAATTCTTATTCCGCTGAGGGAAAGAGACAGAGCTATACAGGGTGTCTAGCACCATCTCTTTCACTCAGTGGAATAAGAATTGCTATAAGATGTCATAGTAGCCCTTCAGCTACCTTACCATGACATCTTAAAGCAGAACTTATTCCACTGAGGGAAAGAGACAGAGCTATACAGGGTGTCTAGAACCATCTCTTTCCCTCAGTGGAAAACGTTCTGCTCTAAGATGCCATGGTAGGCCTACTGATCTAGAAGAAAAAAACAGTACTCCTGAATATAGCTCACATTGTGAGGAGGCTCCTGTCTCTGTTCCTAACCACCGGTAACTTGGACCCTGCTTTAAAATTATTACGATATTCCTCAAATTATAAAAAAATGTGAACAAAGCTAAAAATAAATGAAACAATTATTAAAATCCACTTTCTATCAAAATTGGCAGTGTAATATTTTATCATAGAACATTAATAATAAAGTTATTTTATTTCTGGCATTTCACGTCAAAAGAGTATTTAAAAAAAACAGTTGCTATATTATTGAAACATTTATCTCATAATAAATACAAAATGTGATAAATAAATTTCCGTGATATAACTCACCCTATAACGTTAACTAAATTTATATAATATACACATTACCATATTAAAATCAACAAAATGTGTTTGTAATATATTTCACGAACGCTGGCGCAAAATGAGCCTAATACATTATTAAATCTCTATTATAATAATATAAATAGATCACATAAGCTTATTTTTTTGCCACTGTCCCTTATTTATTTTACGTTTATGGCTAAATTTGTTTACATTACATACGTAACCTGTTGAATACATACATAAAGAGACCCTTCATTAAAGAAAAAAAACGCGTTTGTAATTCATAGTGAATACGGCTTAAAATAATATTATTATTATTTATTTATTTACAACCGAGGTAAAACAGGTATTTGAAGTACCAATATTATCACAATTACTGATATCTCTTATCTCGAACTAAAACATCAGGAAAAACAAGAAACCATGTACTCTTCAATAATTATACATGTTATAATTAGTATTAAGTACATCATATCCAAATACAAAACTCAAAATTTAAGAAAAATAACACTAAGGGGAAACTGTAGTATTAAATTTAACATTATCAAAGACTTTCATAAGTTCTCACTACCAAGCTTTATCTCAAAACAATATGTGTCGATCATTTATTTAAGTATACTAAGTTTTCTGAGAAAACTGATATGTTGTATACACAAAAGTATCAAGAGCTGCATGTGCTAAACTAGTTACCTATTAAAAATAATAATAGGTTAATAGGTTCATGATTTATTTAAGTAAAAGATTTAAGAAGAGTAAAAGAGGGGGGGTCTTGCCTCCAAATAAACCATTTCAATCATTACCATGTTCGAATACGAGTATTGACCTACAAAATAATTCGAATTTGGAAGAATGAGGTACCTCTCTCTAGAGTCTATACTCTAGAGAGAGGTACCTCATTCTTCCACTGGCCATCTATAACCCTGTTCCCGATAAGAAGGATTTATTTTATATTTCAATTGATTTATTTAAAAAGGTAAGTATAATTAAATTACAATTTCTGAATTTATTAAATTGTATTTATATACTTAGACAATGAGGTAATAATATTAAGCTGATAGCATAATGTTAAACCATCATACCTTGAAGAATATAAAACATTTAAATAAGGTATCACTATGAAGGTTAACCTTATTTAATTTACAAAATAAATAATATTCACATCGTTTAACTACAAAATAAAAAGAAAAATACTATTGAACGATTTGTTTAAAAGTTATCAGTCGTCATGATTTTATGTAAGACTTAAAAACCACAGAATGTTTTGTGACTTAGGTACATTGGGATAACTATGAACAACGGTTTGAGTATCAATTCATGCGGATTGACACTCAAATTGTTTATACTTGATCAAATTGAAAGCTGATACGTAAAATAGAAGTTAAAAATCAGTCCAGTATTATCATGGTGCTATTCAGTATTTCTGGTAGGCTGGTGGTTGATGTTGCACAACTTGGGGCCCTGCAGTTGGTTGTTGAACGATAACATGGTTGTGAATAACGGTGCGCTGAAGTGGGGGTTTGCAGCAGTTGCAGCAACAACAGCAGCAGCAACAGGGACGACAACAGCTGCTACACATCCTGGAACACAAAATTAACAAATTAGAGAAAATGCTAAAGCTATTATTACAGCTGAAACAAAGCATAGTGAGCGTCAAAATTTCTGACTTTATAAGAAACAGTAGGTATGCTTCGCTCCAAAATCAAAATAGCAGACGTTTGCAACACAGCCTCAAAATTAAAGTGAAACTAGGCAGGCCACGTCTTCCGCACGTAGCAACAAAATTGGGCTAAAGTAGCAACGGATTGGGTTCCGAACAACAGGGCCCAGCGATGCGGTAGGCCCAAAAAGAGATTGCGTAACTAGCTGGACAAGCAGCAAACGACAGGAAAAAATGGGAGGCAGGAGGGACGCCTTTTCCCTGGGACACATCTGTCAATGTGGTTTCCCTGGCTCTAAACTGTCAAGAAGTTGGCACAAGTGCACAAGGACATTCGCATGTCAGAAAAGGATGGCGTGACATAATTGGAGGATTTTCGCATCGTGTGTTTTCCGGCAGCATGTGAAGCCATCCGTGACTAACGAGGCTCAAGTCACATTTTGTTAGTACTTAATAGTAATAGGTACTGCTATTACGAATTTATGGTAAAATAAACAACACCATGCATTCTTTTTTTTATTTTGTTCCAGAATTTTTCGACCGATTGATACCGCGGCCGCGGAACATAAAGGACAATAGAAGAAACATGGGTGGGTGGTTTTGATTTAACATGCGCAAAAAAAAAAACCATTTTCGACCATTGTGGTGTAAGCCTCCCTCAACTTTTTCCATTTCTCTCTATGACGCGTCCTTTACTCTTTTACGTCCAGCAACTTTCTTCAGTCCATCTTTCCATACATATTTGGAAGGAATGGCAATTTTGGTCAATGAGTTGTCTTAGGGGCGGATTTGTAAAAGTTATGTTGAATACCCGTAGTTACCATGTAGCGACTAAACATGCTGTATTATATTATCTGTGGTTTGGGCTTAGATCTTGCGTTTTACTTGCGCTTACGCACAATCAATCCTGTTTTGTAGTAGAGCTAAAATAGCTTGGCCAATTTTATTTCCGGAAATCTAGCAATTTTTTCGCAGCTTCGTTTGACCTTGTCCGTAGAAACAACATTTAGAGTCTGAGAAGCATAGCCCTGCTACGCAACGTTTGCGGGGCTTTGATTTTTAGGGTTCCGTACCTCAAAAGGAAAAATTGAACCCTTATTGGATCACTTTTTTGTCCGTCTGTCTGTCTGCCAAAAATCTCAGGAACGCGTGGAAGTACCGAGTTGAAATTAAAACCATATACTCAAATCTGTGGTCCCTTTGTGCTATGTGTGGTGTAAGATATTCAATGTTCTTCCACACATAATCGTATTAAATTTTTAAATTAGTCATAGATACGATATGACTAACCTAATTGGTGATAGTACGGATTATTATATTCCGATATCATGAGTAAACACGATTTAGGTACATTAATGACAACTGACCATCACTATCACGTTTTCAGGTTCATGAAGTTAACAAAAACGTCGTACCATTTCCTTTGTGCAAAAATAATGTATTCTAATGTTGGGAAATTCTAGTCATGACAACGTCATACATAGGGTTTCCCAAGCATTTTTATTTGGAATGAAATTGTCTAGGTATGGACAATAATATGGATAAATGAGGAGTTTATAACAATAGAGTGATGAATTTAAATATTGTTGTACGAAGATGGTGAGGAATGCCTAACACCGTCCAAGTGCAGGTAGAACTCGCGCACTGAGGGTTTCGTACAAACTTGTGACCTAAAAACGGCCATATCTATTGACTACGCAGTCAAGATATGCTATTTTTCGTTTTAGAGAGTTGTGTTTGTTTAGCTTCATGTTACCACAGACTTAAATATATGGTTTTAATTTCAAAATCTCCACTCGTTCCCGAGATAAAGGCTCTTGGCAGACAGATAGACAGACAGACGAACAACAAAGTGATTCTACCAGGGCTCCGCTTTTTCCATTTGAGGTACGGACCCCTAAAAATACCTTACACATATTATAAAAGCGCAAGTAAGTTTGTTACGTCTACACGCCTAAACGGCTGACCGATTTTGATAAATTTTGGTACAGAGACAGTTGGGACCCTGAAGACAGACATAGGCTAATCAAAAAAAAAGTGTGAAAAATGGGAGAAAGAGGGACGAAAAGGCGACAGAAAATATTTGTTTTTCGATCATCACGCGGGTTAAAGTTAGCGTTAGCCCAAAGTAACTATGCCACGCGGACGAAATCGTGGGCGCTAAGGAAAAATGAAAGATAAAAGCGTGTTGCCCTAACCCAAAAACAAGGATGCAGGTGACACAAGGGCAGCGATATGATGATGGCTACTGTCTTTCCAATAATGCCTCTATCACTAGCTGCTAGAGTAATGTTTACTGAATGGTTCCAATATAGCTATCACCATAATAGGAATACATATCATGTGACGCACTCTCAATATGATGCTAATAGATTCGAAGGTCTGTTACTGACGAATGATGACGGTCTGTCTCGTGTTATCCATTACTTTGTCTGAAAAATTAATTATTTCAGTTTTTCAAGGAAAACATATAATGGTTTGAAATTGATTAGCAACACTAGAATTGTTTCTAGTAATCTTGACAGCATTTCAATTACTTAGTGTAAGTATTTTATGATAATACATTATATTTGCACCTGTTATTGTGTTTCGTCTTGTATTATTATATTACATTACTGGTAGTCAGTTGCATCTGGTAAGACTGGCTAGATGATGAATCTTAGCAAATTTGTTAAAACAAATGTCTGTAGTACTGTGATACATCCGTGACAGTGGTAATTTTTAGGGTTCCGAACCTCGAAAGGAGAAAAACCGAACCCTTATTGAATCACTTTGTTGTCTGTCTGTCTATGTGTCTGCCTGTAAATACCCTTTATCTCGGGAACACGTGGAGGTATCGAGTTGTAATTAAAACCATATACTCAAGTCTGTAGCCCCTTGGAGCTGTGAAAACATCAACCCACTAAGTTTACAAAATCAAAAGATATGGTCATATATGTCGCAAACTTCTTCGGAACTCTCGGTGCGTAAGTCCGACTCGCTCTTGACGGTTATTTTTTACATCTACGATTTAAAGGGGCTGTCAAAACCTGTAGGCCTACTATGACATCTTAAAGCAGAACTTATTCCACTGAGTGAAAGAGATGGTGCTAGACACCCTGTATAGCTCTGTCCCTTTCCCTCAGCAGAATAAGTTCTGCTTTAACACGTCATGGTAGGGTAGCTGTAACCGCTAATAAATTGTTGACTAACCGACGATTAATTTGATTTATATAAACCGAGTACCTCTTGAATCCATTGTATCATATATGGATATGTCAAGGCAGATCAGAACAAGATAAGGACACAGTTCGTCACAAAACGAAATCTGTACAGCAAACATTTTACATAAACACTAGATGTTTAGTTTACTCACTTATTTAGCTTTTGTCCAGTTCAGTATCGATCGAAGATTTATTTATAAGTTGTACTAGTTCTCTAGTATGCAGGAAGTATTCAATTATTGTTTATGACTCAAATCGCGTCAGGAAACTGCCTACTCGTCGAAATCAAACTGCCACAAAATACAAAGATACCAAGTGTTATCAAAAACTTATCTATAATCTTTGTTATCTACGTATGCGTGCCTGTATCGATTAGTGCTTAAAAAGTACTTATAATCTCTGCCTCATCATACACCTACAAGTCAAACTAGGCGTGCATAAAATAGGCTTTAATTATACTCTTTTTGTTGTAATTGAAGCATGGTGTGGGTGACATTAGTAAGATGAACCTCTTCAATTTAAAACGTTACCGCGATTTACGATCATAAGTTGACCTATAATAGCGATGAATAACGCTGTTATAGGTTTTACTGTAAAGGACTACCCATCATAGCAATCCATCCCATCACTAAACGTGTCTTGTCAGCTAATGTCACCCGTACCATGCCACAGCAAAAGCAGACTAGGTTTATTTAAGCATACAAATAAAAGGTCGTCCACTACTCTTACCTTAACTAAAAGTTTTCATCTGTACATTGGTTGGTTAGGATCGTATCCGGGGTATCCCTGTGGTGGTGGTGGGTATCCTGGGTATCCGCCGGGTGGTGGGTAGCCTCCAGGTGGTGGTGGGTACGGGTATCCGGGTGGAGGCGGCTGCTGATCATAGATTACTGGCGGTTGCTGGATCACGGTCACTTGCTGTGGAGGTTGTTGCTGCTGTCCGCACGCGTTAGGACAGAGACATGGCACCAGGCAGCAGGCACTCAGCGCCAAACAACAGGGGTTGCAGCAAACATCGACATCCCCGCAGTCAAACGAAAGACATAAACCCATTCTCGCGCACCGTTGTCAACTAAAACCGATACCAATGAATTACTTAGTATATTACACCTTTGTGCCAGATAACAAAGAAATAACAATAAATATTTATTCTGAATTTTAAATAAAGTGGGATAAGTACCAGAGTCCTAAATGTTGAATGACAAAATGGCGGAATGTTATCTTTGTGAACACTCTTATCATTTGGTGCTATCTATTGATAAGGTAGACAAGTATTGCTCACACTGTATAAGAGGAAAATGACTGCTGGGTCTTAAACTCAATAGGATGGACGGTCAACAAAAGAGATAAGTAACCAGGATTTTGTTGAACTTTTCTTAGAAACCGATCTAGATTTAAAAATAAAGTTCCTTGTCTTTCAAATATTTTTTTACTTTATTAAAAAAAACCGCCCAAGTGCGAGTCGGACTCGCGAACCCTGGGTTCGATACAAACTTGTGACTTAAACGGCTATTTCTTTTGATTGCGTAGACATAGAGAGTTGATAGTTTCAAGGGACCACAGACTTGAATATATGGTTTTAATTTCAACTAGATATCTCCACGCGTTCCCGAGGTGGTCCTATAAGGGTTCCTTTTTTTTCCTTTTGAGGTACGGAACCCTATTACCATGTATTTTTAAGATAATTTTAACTGTATCTGACGAGCCCGTTTTCTCATCTCTTTTGTTGATTGAACGTACAGATAGACAAAGGGCTATATTTGACTAGTGACAAATAGTCAAATATATTTTTATCACGCTATTATCCAACAACTTATGACGTGTCATGGACTCAGGGTTACTTACTAATCAATTAACTGTAAAACGTGTAACGTTTCATGAGTACTTTGACCTCCTTAAGGACTGGCAATCCTACTATCGTACTAATATTATAAATGCCAATGTTTGCGAGGATGGATGGATCGATGGATTGATGGATGTATGTATATTTGTTACTCTTTCACGTCAAAACGGCTGAAAGGATCTTGATGAAATTTTTCACAGACGTAGATTGTAGTCTGGAATAACACATTTTTCATTTTCACGCAGGCGAAAATTGGCGGCAATTTTCGTGTAGTTGCGGTAGTTCAGTTTGTCACATTAATGACAACGAATATTTTTTATTGAGGAACTACATAATTTATAAATATCAAAACTATTCATCAGTTTCTGATATTTGTTAAGCGTTTAATGATATAATTTGAGGTAGGCAGATAACTGGATGACTGGGTTTACCTAAAATTGTGATAGCGTAATAATAAATAGCTATAGATAGATAAGACTCACGTGTTGTCGTTTTCAATAGAATAACACTCATAGCCATTAGTCTAATTGCTACAGCATTAGGTTTTATAATTACATTAAGTTTTTATAGTCCCACCAATGTTAGAAAGGCACGAAGTACTATGAATAATTAAAGTAAAACAAATATGGTAGATTGTAGACAGAATTCTTGACGAAGAAAACAGGCAAGTGTGGTGTCGGATATTTAGTGAGTGACTTTTAGTACTTTTTCTTTTTTACCCGTTCGGAAATCATTAAAAGACTCCTCCCGTTGTGGGTGGAGCGAAAGAAAGAAAGAAAGAAAAAATAATTAAAAGTCGCAAAAAAAACATTAAACATGCAAAGCATCACAAACATTTACAAATACAAATATGGGACGGACAAAATAAAAATATCTAGAGAAAGACTAGCTATATGTATAAAGGGAATGTCAGACTTTTACTAACTAAAACACCAATCAGCCTACGTTCCTTCCTTTAGCTATTGTATCTCTTTCGAACAACCCCACTGCGCCGCAAGCAGGCATCAGCTGTGACGAGCTCTTCCGATATTGCTGACATCTTTAACTTTTAGTATCGGGTACTATGTTTACACCGTGACATCTCATATGTAAAATGTGGGTGTTGTTAGGTACATGTCTGCCTAACCCTTCAGGGATTACAAAGCGTCATGTTATTTTATTTCATATCGTAATTACCATACCTAGTTATGACGAGGTATGGTAATTGTTCAAGATATCCGACTAATATTATAAATGCGAATGTTGGTGAGGATGTTTGTTACTCTTTCACGTCAAAACGGCTGAACAGATCTAGATGAAATTTGGCATAGAGGTAGATTTTAGTCTGGTATAACACATAGGGTACTTTATTCGATATCACGCAGGCGAAGCTGCGGGCACCGGCTAGTTTTGAAATAATTATGGCTATTCCAATATTAACTAGGAATTTACCGGGTTTGCGGATTGTTCGAGATACCGCGGCAAAGAAAGAACATAGGTGGGCTTTAGTCAGTACAAGTCTGACATTTCCCCCCGCTCCCAGAGGGGGAGGAAGTTATTTGAAGATCACCCATCCGCAAAAAAAATGAACATGTAGGTACATATATGTATAGTGATTCGGGTAAACCCTGTGACTACATTCGTATGACGTTGATTATTTTTAAAACTTCTTACAATACACATTGTAGTGGTCGGAGCATGACCATATTTTGCAATAGAATATTTAAAGGAAAAATAAATGTAATGTAAATGTAAAGATAACAATAAAAAAAAATGTTTAAAAATGAATAAACAAAACAATACTATAATTCTTTTATCGTAAAATGTCATCTTTGCACTTCTAGCTGCAAAATACATTTTCACAAACAAATGAATTACAGCACTATTGTTACATGTTCATATCGATTCTTGAATAATTTACGTTTAAACTAATAAGCTATATAATTTATTATATAGATTTATAACACAACGATAAGTCACAGTCACAGTACATTTAAGTTTAAATATAAGAAATAGAATAAAATGAATAACTTAATCATTTATGTTGAAAAAAGAGTATTTATTTACTTCGTGTCAGTATCCGTTAATATGGAAATAAGCCACGATAAACATACTGCAATGATTAATTTCTGCATATAATTTACCAACAAAAACTGTAAATAAACAACATGAATATTATCACTAGCAAAAGCAGCTGATAGTTTTAGGTAAGTGGACGACCAAGTTTACAGTTTTTAGTTTTGTTAGTAACCAGTGCAGCCCAAGTTTATTAGTAATATCAAAACGTAATTAAAAGTATTACCTGATTTTTCTGAATTATTTTAATAAAAAACACTGTCCCTTTCTATCCACGATACAAACACAACGTAAAAGAAACAAAAGTGAATGAATCAGGTGTTCGTAGGTAGCAGGTTGTTCGTCATACTGTCGGGGAAATAGTGCGATGACGCCAACGCCTGCGCACTACGCTCTGAAGTACCTAAATAAAACTCTTTATCTCTTTCCCTCCTACGTGGAAAATGGTACAAATGAAGAAGACAAAAGACTCAAAACTCTTTGCTATCAGTTGTTGTGAAAATGAGAGCAATGTCGATTCAACCTTGTCTTAATGCACGTAGTGAAAATGAACCAAATATTGACGTGAAGGATAAGCTAAACCAAATATTTTTTATTGAAGTATCTGATTGGGGTAAGGTGAATGACCTCTAAATTATGAAAGCACGACCAAATTATGGATGCAAAAAAAAAATCAAAAAATGCCGCTTGTCTGACCTTTCCTCAAAATAATTAAAAACAATTTAAATGCAAAATCCAGATTGAAATAATAATCGTTACTAATGGAAAGACCCACTCGGAATGCAAATACTTATCCTTAATCTCCAGAAAAATTCTTTCAGCGGTTAAATTATAACACGCATTTATTGTTTTTTTTTTTTATGAATGGCATCTCGCAGTTCAACCAAGGAGGTTGTCGTCTGCTTAACCGGGCGAATCCTGTGGGTGCCTTAAAAATTAAGACCTCCAGCCAGGGTAAAAACTTACAAACTAAGCGACTACACGCTAAGGGCACCCCCTGTGGGGTACGAGCCTCGGCTTAGGGCGTCGCTGAGGGACAGCAAGGGACAGGCTGGATCTGAGTGATATTAATTAGGGACTATTTTAACTTACTGGCTCAGCAGCGCGGGCTGGCTCTTGCAAGGGACGGGTGGGGGATTTATTGGAAGGTGATGCGTCCATTATATAGGTACACCCGACGACACATCTACTTATACAAAACCAGTTTATGCGGATCTCTTACAGTATGGGAAATCTACTACTGTACTAGTCTGTTAAGGCGCAGTATTACGTCGTTGACCTTGTTCATACATTTTGACGTTGGACTTTACTGCATACGTTTGTCGTAAAAATACGAATAAATTTGTATAAAATTAAACATTAACTATTCAATCAAAAACAATCCATCATTGAACGCAGTTTGGCGTTGGAAATTTCATTGTATACTTTTGATTATAATTACGATTAATATTGAAGAGATAAACTGCTTTAAAAGAGAATTTAGAGGCGTGTTTGAATATTTTTTTTACACATTTTAGTATATTTAATTATAATTTGAATTCCATCAATGTATGCAAAAAAGCCTTAAAAATATCATATTTTTTTCAGTGATTAAAATTATGCATGGTTTAAGAGATACACTGCGTTAAAAAACCTGATTTTTGGCCGTTCTCAAGAAATCTTCACCTTAAGAGATCAGCTTTTACTAGTTTCGTACAGGTTGATGTGTCTTAGTGTGTACATCATGAATACGTGGTTACTCTAGCGAGACAGGATGGGTGGTCTGCCTAGTGAGCCCTAGTGTATGCATTTCTTTAAAATGAATTTCCCAGCAAGTAGCAACCAGGTTGGATTTAGTCCCAATTTACTGTCAAAAGCACGCTATCAGTTACATTAAAGTAAAACCTAACTGTCATAATGTAAGTGGGCTATACAACGTCCAGATAGGTATGGTCTTAATTCAGAATGTGATTCGGTTCACTTACTGAATAACTTTCTTCGTAAGACCAACACCGAAACCGCAAAAAAAACAGTTAACCCATAACATACATTTGGAGCAAGTAGGTCTGTCTTAGAACTCACTTGCTTGGACACCAGATGTTATGACCATAATGCCATGGAAGTTACCCAACTTCCATGGCATTGCTCCATCCAATCTTTCTAGCACGGTGGTTTGCGCTGGGGTAGCTTCCACAGTTGCTGAAAATCTGCAAATATTATAACTTAATTGGCAGTTATGTGTTTTCACTGTTTGGGCTTGAAACACTTGGGCCTTGAGGTCCAAGTGCCTAGTATTTCGAGATATCGCCAAGCGGTTTGTCAACTGTTCACGTCCCCAAAAGGCTGGTTATTTTTTTGGCCAAACAAATCACCATTGGCATCCATCGTGGTAATGTTGCCAGCTGTCTGGGCACTTTGTTGACAGCAATGATTTTATGTGAACGAATTTTTTGACGTCCTATAATTATTTTACCATTTAGTACTTGTACAACTTTTATCATTAGTTTATGTCTATTTGTAATTTGTAAATAATGCACATAGGTGAGAATAAAAAATATTTTAAGTTTGTATTGAAGTTTTGTACGGAAATCTTTAACCACACCTCTGCCTTTTTAGACCAAATTATTTCTCTGTACTGTCTTTCTTGTCATTTGACATTATATTTGAGTGAATACATTTACTTTTACATATTTCCTCCTGACAGCGAGCAGTACGTACCAACTATACTACTAGAACTTATTTAAAAAAACCATGTAGGTAAGAGCGAACGGAAAATGGTGCGGACTTTCCAATTGTTGTGAAATATGATCTGAATGCTGAAGTCTGAGGAAAAGAGATGTAGGTATTGTTCCTAATATGCGTCATCCATCCATTTGTCTCATCGCGGTCGCTGAGCACGGGGCCCTGGGTTCGATTCCCGGGTCGTGCAAAAAGTGTTATCGGGTTTTTTTTCCAATAGGGATTTTACAAAGACAGCCCGGAGTTTGGAAGTTAGCTGTAAGATACCCCCGTGCCTCACAAAGCTCGTTAAGCCGTTAACCTTAAACCAACCTAGCCGCCTTGGTAGACGCCTCATCGGGCGCCGTAAGACGACTGCAGACAACCGTAGATGCGGGCCTGTGGACGGTGAGCAATGGTTAGCCCACCGTCCGTCCGTCTATTGACGACAGGCCATGTCGACGGCGTTAGTGTTCCACACGCGTCTCAAAGAGATGTCAGCAAAGCAGAGGGGTCTGCCAGGGCCACCGCCAGCCGGGGTTGCGGGCTGTTCAAAAGAGATACCGCGGCCCCGGAACGTAAAAGGCAATAGAAGGAACATGGGTGGGTTTTAGTCAGTACAAATCTGACACTGCCCCTCGCTCCACCCAGGGCGTGGGAAGTTATTTGATGATTTCCCATCCGCAAAAAAAGCCGTTGGTCCTGCGCCTGGTCTCGCTCTAGATGGGTCGGTTTGCCGTCCCGTGCACCTGTGCCTGCGCACTCACTTGTGCACTATTATATCTTCCGCGCGGATGTCCACCATTCGCTGGGATTGGTTCCGTGGCCGAAAAAGCTCACCAGGACTATATACATCCATCTATCTAGAACTCGTTTAATTAATTGACGATAGAATTCCATTAAACCATACTGTTCATTACTTGACTCTGATGACCATGAATTTAAATGAACCTTATTACCTTCAGGTATAGGTAAGTTTCTACAGATACTAAGACCACATAACACGGCTGTAATCCCTGAAGGGTTGGGCAGAAGTGTACATAATAGCATACCAACATTTCGCCATTTAAATTCCATGTACCAGGAGACAGGAGTCAGGAGTCGAGCCTATTAGAGCAGTTGATGGCATCAACTGGACAAATCCAGACTCCGTGATTGCTTCCCTTCCCTACGTAAAACAAACCTACTTAATATTTTAAATGCGAATGTTTATGAGGATGTATCGATGTTTGTTACTCTTTCACATCAAAACGGCTGAACGGATCTTGATGAAATTCGGCACAGAGGTTAATTAAAGTCTGGAATAACACATAAGATACTTTTCTTTTCGATATCTCGCGGGCGAAGCCGCGGCCGCCTACTAGTAATTTTTTTATCAGTTTGCATTTGATCGTAAATGGTCTAGTATAGATATATATTAGTCTATGTTGTACGTTTAAAGAGTGCGAAGGTACACCTAACCTATAAGTAGATAACATATCGTCGACAGTCTTACCTAATTGTTCAAATATGAGGAACTGTGTTCTTTCCGTTTTATCATATCTGCGCAGTATGACACAACTGCCATGTTTTAGCAAAAGATATTTACACAGATCTAGTATCAGTGAATTTCAGAGCAGTTCTCGTGGCGGAAGAGTTAGTAGTCTCACGGTTACCGAACACAAGGCTACGGTTTTAATCGTTTTTGCATTGTATTGTGTTTTTAGAGGTTCATTTCGGAGAATTCGGCGGTAACTATCCTTTAAATATACCTATCTAAGACCTAGTCAAAAGACATGTTTATTGGCACCATTAAAAACATGCATTATTTTTCTACGAGATTTTTATTATCATTATAAACCCAAGTCTCCGTAATCACAGTAATCTGGATAATATCTTATCACGAAACTGCGTCACACTCAATCAATGCCAAAAATTGAGACAGGAGCTCACTCTAGTCCGATAAGTGAACAAAGTATATACAAAATGTGGAAAATAAAACAATATAGTGATGTCTGATGAAGACATATCTGTGATCGCAAGAGCGGAAACTACTCGGAACTATAAGAAATCAGTGAAAGTTAATGAAGTTCAAGCTTGGACGAATAGATTCAGTGATCCAGAACCGAAAAATGATAAAAAAGCGAAGAAAACTCTGCTGCGTCGACTGCCGAGTGTTCAGAGAGCGGTGGTTCCGGCTTTCGGCAGGTTTCGACACAGTTTTCAAAAATTGAATTGTTTTAAGAAACAGGAGGAGGATGAACTGCCAATGGTGGACATTCCACGACACAAGAGCATAGACATCGGTGTGGGACTCGCGCGACGGATGTCCCTATTCCTCTTCACAAGGAGGACAGTGTGCGTGCATCCTTACCATCCTTACACACCACCGCAAACCACGAGGAAAATTTACGTGTTTTGTGAAGACAAATAAACGATGGTACTTTCCTTATTGAGCAGTTACTCACGATGTTATAGAATAATGATAATATCTATGACCGTTTCTTGTGATTGTTTAGATATCGCTGTCACCGCGAAGACAGACGTTATCGTGTAAAGCTTAAAATAAATGTTTACTTAATTTACGTTGTTAGATATTTAAATTGTAATTTATTTCCTAATTTAATTATTTATTACTATCAACAAATCATGTACCTATAAGTAGGTACTTAGAGTAAAATAGAATATTTTTGTAAGAGACCTTAAATTCTGTCTGTGTGCCTGTCGTCGTCTGTTGATACCTAAGTATTTTGTACAAACAATTATGTCCTTAATTCTTAAGTCTAAACTAGAAGAATCCGATGAAGTTAGTTTTAATTAGTTTTACAGATTATTTTTCTAATTCCAGTCTAAAAACATTTTTTGTCTACCCTACCGAACATTTGCTAGTGTTAATTTATCATTATGAACCACAATTAATAAAAATACTTTTGATATAATATTACCATATTTTATTTTAGAACTCACAAACTGGTATACCTATGCATATAAACGAATCCAACACCTGTGGTAAAATACCACAGGTGTTAAATTCGTTTATGAATATCATTAAAAATCAGCAACCTAAAGAAATACGCATACGGTAGCGTTTGTATGTGTTCAATCGTTGCACAATTTTTATCAATAAAAGAGAAAACAAGTGGAGTTGTGAGATAAATAGCCTTCCCAAGGGTGCGTGCAAGGATCTATGCTATTCTATCTTCTATATGTATAATAGATTATTTTTTTACTTTACATATACGTACCTACCTAAGACCCTCGACAAGCTGATAATCTTGCTGTAGCTATCCAAGCCACGCCTAACTTCATAGAAGCCGAAGAAAAAAAGCCGAGAGTTCAGAACCCTTTAGTAAATTTTCTTTCAGGATTTTAGATTTTGTTAATCGTTTACCCTACCTGGTACCTGGGCATAGGTAGGTACACTCTTGACCGTACGTGGCAAGAAATTCATCCGCGAAAGATTTTCTTGACCTTTAATGGGAGTTTTGGAGATTCCTTCCTTGTTTCATCTGAAATTCTTCTCTCTGAAAAGCTTGATTGTCCAAATTGTTAAAGTGTTACAACAGCGAAAACATCGTTGATCTTACTTTCAGATTAATTTCGTGTGCTTTTAATATTATTGAGAGCCTATTTATTAATTTAATAAAAAGATTTGCCTTTACCTAAGTTAAACCTAACCGCAGAACTTGTTTTGATAGGCACTTATTTTCACGTACCTAACAGAAACAATTATTTATGGGATTTTGTAGTCAAACATTTACAGCTTTCCTTGTTTGTCATAGGGGTAAGAGGCATAAAGAAAACAGTATAAAAGCGAATACACGATCCTTAATATCACAATTGAAGCAGTCTGTGGAGCTGCTTTCATCGTCCCACGTACAGTTATTTTTTCTGATAGCTTTCAACAGGTTTTGCCAATCAATTAGTCGTTTTCCTCATATCGGTTTTATAAAAGCTCGGAATACTGTTCCCCTTGACACACACCATAATTGGTTACTCTGCTTAATTCTTGAGGAGATAACGTGCCGACATGTCGCGAGTCATTCTTTTTGTGGTCCTTTTATGTTTTGCGTCAAAAACCTTTGGCAGAACATTCTCGGAATGTGAATTAGTTCGGGAACTTCGGAAGCATGGTTTTCCAGAGCATCAACTCAGAGATTGTAAGTACCTTATTCCTACTTTATTAAAGTACTTAATTTATTTATTCCCGTTAGTCCTCCTTTGGAACCAAAACATTAAAAGTGTAAGACACTTTAGCTATACCTAATGATATTTTTTTAAGTATTTAATTAACCAAATAAATTGTTGTTTATTATTTATATTTATTTTGTGCATTACTACTGGATAATATACTTACTTGGTTTACTTATTTTCTAAATATATTTCTGACCTTTTTGTTAACACATGCTTTATTAAACCTGATTTATTTTATGAAAAATAAACTTTCGAAATGTCTACCACCTAGTGTTTTAACCAAAATAATGTTTAGAAAAATAATTCTGAAACAGGAAGTTCCTAGGGTTCGGGTTTGTGGGTTGTTCGAAAGAGATACTGCGGCACCAGAACACCGGCAACAGATGAAATATGGCTGGGTTTTAGTCAGTATAAATCTGACACCCATCCGCTGCGACGAAGACGTTATTTGATGATTACCAATCCGAAAATAAAATAAGCGTTATATAAAAGGACATCTGTAAAATCCAAAAAGCCCGAAAAAAATAAAAACAGATTCAAAATAATTAAATTAAGACACAAATTTTAAGAAACACAAATAAAGTGTAGCCAAAATAAAATGGATTCATACATTAATTAATATACGAATAAAATATATGTAAAATGATCAAGTAACAATTATGATATCATACCAAAGGCTTACAAAAAACCATAGCGATTCAAATCATTTATTTCAATTAGGCCAATTAATTTTCCATTTTTTTTTAGACGTCATTTCTATACCGAAATAGAATCGAATAATTGTTGCCTTAGGAATTCGGTAACGCACTAACCAAACCTTGAAATTCTATTTCATAAAAATAACAAAACTACAAAAAAGTAGACTAGCATAACATCTTTAGGAATAGGGGTAGGTACTACCTACTCTTGGACGGTTTCATCCCTATTGCTCCCGTTCTTCTTTCGTCAAAGACACAATTTAATAAGACAAAAGACGTTTAGAGATGGACTCTAATCAAATCTTACATCTAATTCTGTTCTTGATTCTTGCGTCCAACAGATCCTTCCAAGATTCAAATCGTCCCTAATTAGTGTTCACTTTTGGGAAACGTACCTACTGTGGGTAACAGTTAAATACTTTGGAGTAGGTATCTTACTTACTTAGTTTGACTTTATGTAGGTTACGATCTTGCAGTTCAGAATTATTAGTACTCCCCATTCTTCTTCTTCTTCTCTTCTATTTTTTTTGTCGGTGGCAACGCAGACGTCACTTTGGCTTCCTATTAAAAATAACGGTTTTACTCCACAGCCTTCAGTTTCTCAAAGCTCAGGCTTCATTTATTTTCTACACTTAGACTGAGAAATGACTACCAATTTACTCTATGAGTAATTTTTTTTTGTGCTTTATTGTCACTGTTGAGCGGTGTGTAATCGTCAAAACATTTTAATACACGAATATTAAATCCACACATGATTTTCGGCAACAGTAACGTCCAGGAAGTTCATTAATTTTCTAACCTGTTGGCTCAATGACATTTTACAAACAAGTTTTTCCATTGTTACCGACAAAAACGTTAGCAAAATACAATATTTTCCTGCCTATTTCGATCTCGGTCGACAGATTGCGACTAACTTGCTTGGATTACAAATATTATATTATCTGCAGCATTTATTTCAATATTTTTTTTTCGATGGGAAATCATAAAATGACTTCTTAATGGACAAAATGTTTGGGTCTAAACATAAATGCAATATCTGTGCCAAGCTCTCAATGAAAAGAAGCACCATTTTACGTTCATTTATTTTTGTTTTAAAGGGGTGTGCCTGGTGAATGCGGAGAGTGCAAGACGGACCCACGTAGTTGGCGCTACCAACTCAGATGGCTCTCACGACTACGGTCTATTCCAAATAAACGACCGCTATTGGTGCAACGCTGGCGACCATCCTGGCAAGGGCTGTAACCTAAGATGCAAAGGTAATAATTATATTTATTTCGTATTATGGCAATACTGAGTTTATTTTTCTAGGTATTTTTATAGTCTATCTACTACACCTTAGAACTTGTAAGAGTGGCATGTGACATTGCTGGGCGAGGGTCCTAGATCCTGCTGGTAAAACTATTCTACTCTTTGGATCCAGGGTATGATCTAAGTCGGATGAGAGATTATATGGTTTGACGACACGATTCCCGCACGAAACAAATAAGTATGTGTACGACCTACAAGTAGTTGTTTCGGGTTTGGTCGATTCGATATAACTAATACATGAGAAATTCTTAAAGCTGGGCTAAACTAAAAAAAAATGAATGTTGCTGAGTTTTTCCATTACGAAACCAGTAGCAGTTTGGACTTTTGATTTGTAATCAAGGGATGGCATACGCATTGCGGTAAATGTCCCAAAATTAATAAAGAATAAAAAAAAATCAAGGGATAATCTATACTTATAGGACCAAAGGCTTCTCGATTGCAATGCAGGGCTCAACTCTTTGTGAGGGTCATAATCCATCACGCGAACGTATTACAGATGCGTTTTAGACTACCCTCACAATATTTTTACTGTTTCGAAATCAGTTGTGCGAGCACAACTTGTAACTTATGGCTTCAGCTATATCATTACTTAATTTCTTTCATGACAGCGCTTGTCTTTTTTTTACAGATCTTCTGCAGGATGACATCTCGAAAGCAGCGCAGTGCACTAAGACCATATTCGGTGTTCATGGCTTCGAAGCATGGTACGGTTGGGTGAACAAGTGCAAGGGACGCCCGTTGCCAAACCTTCCCTGCTAATATTCTTTCAGTTTTTCCAGTGTTTTCATCGCGCACTCTTCACGCGAGTTATGCATTTATAATTTAATGAAAATATAATGGATTATTCTTAGTTTTTATTTGATAATTATATAGCAATATTGAATAAATAAATAAAACAAACATATCAAGATATAAATACTTTTTTATCGGGTTATGGAAAAGTGTTAGATTCGATTATTTTACTGCTTGGTTTAGCAGCGGCAAGTTTACCACCTAATATGTCTAGAACTCAGTGCTATGTAACATTATAATTATATTTATTTATTACACACACTAATTAAATATGATCACTGTATTTTTTTTGTAATAAAATTAATTCTAATGATATAGATCTGTATTTTATTCAAACATTTTGTACCTAAGTATAAATATTCTGCATTCAACTTTATGATTGAGATCTTAAAGCATATATGTAAAGTCCAAAGTTGTACCTAGTATATAAACATTAAAAAAAATATTATAAAATATTTAAAAAACTGATGACGAATTATTTAGTGATTATTTAGTCTAGTGTCATCAGAAATTATTCAGCTTATATGTTCGATATTTGCAGAGCATAACAATGACCAGTATTTATTCCCACACACGGAGATAATCTTCAACAGAACAAGACAAAGGAATATAGCAAAATCCTGGCAACCATTGCCGTTTCGAACATTTAGAGCAAGCGCGTTTTACTCGGGAGAAAACGCACGCATCATCCCGACCTTTCAACGACTATAGAGCGCTCAAACTGGGGCTAGCCGAACGTCGTACTAATACGTACGAACCACGCACCCATTCGAATCTAAGACAGCGACGACGCCGCAACCACAGAGTACATTGTATATAGTGACTGCCGCAACAATATCCGAGCTCTAAGAAATATTCAACGTGCGCATTTAATTTCGGACTCTCATTTAATTTGTATGATCATCATACATTTACGTACGATACAAATTCCTGTACAATGTGCGCCCAGCCTTAACCGGCAATGTGTCGGCATTGTGAATCCCTAAAGAAATACTGTACTTGCTATCTACTGTGTAGGTAATTGTATAGGTACCAAAGATATTAAAGTTAGGCTTAAACATAGAAATGTTTGACTACAACGCCACCTAGTGAGAAAGGGTTGCGAAATAGCCTACAGAATCGCTGTAATAAAAATAAGTAATTTTTATAAAGCGTTTATTAAAAGTAAGCAAAATAGATTAGCATTACAATTTTATTGTGTTTCAGTCTACATTGTGCTAACAGTTACAAACAAACATTTAAACATTTCCTAAAATCAAGCATTGGTAGGTAGTTCAGTAATTATAAAGATCAGTAGGCCTACTATGACATCTTAAAGCAGAAATTATTCCACTGAGTGAAAGAGATGGTGCTAGACACCCTGTATAGCTGTCCCTTTCACTCAGCGGAATAAGTTCTGCTTTAACACGTCATGGTAGGGTAGCAGTAGGCCTAATATGACGTCTTAACCCGTCGCGCGATTGCTAACAATGTACGTAAAGTGCCCCAAACGTCGAGCTATTTTGAATGAATTTTTGATTTTGGTTAGATCTTCGGAAAAGCGAAGATTTCATAGTTATATCGATAAGTATATATTACGAAGTATATGTTTCCAGAATCCTTATGAGTTTAAAATAAATTTTAAAAATAAATGTCTAATATATGAAAACCACTCACAGCGGTTCAAACTTTGCACCCGTGTGCAAATGCGACATTTGTGGCACAAGTAAAACTTTGCACCCAGTGTGACACTTTGACGCGCGACGGGTTAAAGCAAACTTATTCCACTGAGTGAAAGAGATGGTAATAGACACCCTGTATAGCTCTGTCTCTTTCCCTCAGCGGAATAAGTTCTGCTTTAAGATGTCATGGTAGGGTAGCAGGTTGAACTGAAGCGAATGGCTTCGCGGGATGCAGGACGTCATTTATAAGCGCCGATTGTGTCGACTTTTTAGATTGTACATTTTCCACTGCTTGTAGATGTGCAAATTAGCGCGAATCGTCGCATGATTCTTTCACTAATCATTTAATCAAAACGCACATACATATTCTCCCCGTGAAGCTGCAGCTGCAGCTTTACGAGGAAAATAAATGTATGTTACATTTATCATTCATTAACTACATTTGTATATTTATTTATCATTCATAAATTACATAAATTACATTTGTCAGATAAGGGTCAGCTCAGACAGAGGAACAAAATGCTCTCGCTGTCAAAAAAGTGATCTGGCTCAAAGGCTTCTTCTATAACGGCGCAACCAATCGCATGGAGCTCTATGGCGATTACCTAATCTGGTGTAGCAAGACCTGGATGCGCTTCAAGGGTATGAAGACCAGGTTGTAAAATTCTTCAACCCCTATAGAAAAGGTAGGATCCTCTGACCAGACATCTTAAGTAGCCGTTGCGGAAACACTTCTTGTCTTTAATTTTATATTATTGATATCAGGTCTTTATGTGTGTCATATATGGCGCTGCAGTATTTTTTGTAATGGTGCTGCAGCGGTAACATACTTATACCATCACCAAATCTTAGTGAGATATAGGGTTGTGAAGCCTAATGAAGATGTCAAACATTGATGTTACACAAAAGAGAGCGAAAGATTAGGAAAACAAAAAAAAACTTATTGAGCTCAAGTTTTGAACATCGAGGACAGCATATTTTATTTGTACAGATGTATTCACTTTACGAACGCGAATCTATTTTTCCATTGTATACCTCATTATAATAAAAAGAATATAGCTATACCGCGCGCTCGTAAAAGGCATTCTACATTACCTATGAAATAAATAAAATTAGTTTCAGACCGTAACATAGATAATAATAAAATAATACTTAAGAATACTAACAGATACGTTGCCGTACTTTTTTCACTTACATCTAATATAAATAATTTTGCTCAGAACCATTTCTGAATATATCCATGATATATCACAAACGAAGAATGCTCTTGGAACCTTATTACATAAGGCAAAGCTGAGGTAATACTTAAAATTAAAAAAAAAACAATCCTAGTCCACAGGAATTCAATGTTCAGTGGACCACAACCAAACAAAAATAATTAAGTAAGTAATACTCTTAATACAATTTATTTGTAACAATTTTGGTGCTCAATAACATTTATGCTCTATGAATCTAACTAAGCCAAAGTTGCTCAAACTACTTTTAAGGTGGCTCAAAATTTTAATTACGTGTCAACTGGTGGGTTACAAGAGGTTTTTGTAAATAACATTTTTTTGTCATATCTTTCACGACTTTTGCATAGACGTTTTAAATCAACCAAAAGACATGAGGGAGCGATGCTACCACCAACATACCCCGCCTCAAAAATGTAAGATTAACTACCTTTTAAACGCCACAACAGAATAGCACACGCGTGCCCTCCACGGCGTGGAGAAAAAAATGAGGTAAAATGGGTAGCTTGGCGTGGACTCCACGCCAAGCTACCCATTTTGCCTAATTTTTGTCATAAATTTGTGTCGTTGGCATCCGGCCAGCCTGTCACATATATGTGACAATGTCATTCAAAAGGCTAAGCTACAGGGCGGCAGGCAAAAACAGTGCTTGTATTAAGGAAATTTGGAGGGGGCAAGATAGAAAATAAAGAAGAGGCATATGCTTCCTGTTTATGACCCTGAGTTATGGCCTGGCCTAAGGGCCAAAATACGCCAGTGTGACACATTGATTGATTAATTTATAGGTTGTTGAGAATATATTCATTACAAGCGAAATACGATACAAAAATAAAATTAGTGTAATGGTCACTGAGTATTCAATTGAAAATAATTTTAGTCATCCGAGTTTTAAGCATACCTAAGTGTTTTCAAATAGCAATAGCTGAGCTTATTTCTTCCCCAGTTCCTTATTTCTTATTGTTGACGCTTGAACTGCGTTGATCAATGTGGCCCTGTAACATAAGTTTTTACTGTTCACTACATTTTTATAAGCATAGAGACTTGTCAGAACAGTATTCCTGCCAAGAGCTAGTTTTTAACTCAAAAAAGTGAGTCTATTCTGGAAACTTAACAAGAACTATACAAATTATAATACTAAATGAGAGCCTCCCATTCCTGAGACTTCTGAACAACCATGAGCACTAACAACACGAAAAAGAAGAACTGTTTTACTGCAGAGCAGCCTCTCCATTTAAAATTCTGATCTTCACCTGCATTTTGTTAAACTGAAAGCCAACTAAGACATGCTAGACAGATGTCGGGTATTTCTTTAATAATTTTCCTCATGGCTCACCTTAGTTTACCATTTTCAAGTTCATGAACACCAGCAATAGTGGAGCCACCAGGGGAGCATACTTCATCCTTCAGTAGACCAGGATGTTTCCCTGACTGCAGCACCATTTGGCCACTGCCAACCACCATCTGTGCAGCATGACGCATCGCCATTGCTCTTGGCACACCTTGCTTCACAGCGCCGTCTGCCAATGCTTCTATAACCACATACATCTGTAATGTTTTAATATTGGTATTAGATTTGGAATTTTTGGTGCTACGAGTTTCTACTAGTACAAAGCGGGTAATGTGCGTCGATTTTATAGAAATGTTCGAATCAGTGATGTCATTCAGATGCTAACCCTATTGTTATGACTCCGCTGTCTGTCTGTCCGTCTATTCCTCTGCCACCAGGCTGTAACTCATGAACGTGTTAGGTAGACGATTGACATTTTTATAGATGTATTTCTATAGCCGTTATAACAACAAAATATTTAAGGGGGCTCCTATACAAGAAACATGATATTTCGCCGTTTTTATACACGATATGGAAACCTTCGTGCGCAAGTGCGACTCGCACCTGGCCAGTTTTTTTCCTTTGGCAACTGAGCTTATGTTGACTATTTAGTGACTTCAAAAGTTGGATGGTGATGTAGTAGATGACCTGTCAAACCATACCAAGCTTGTTTTGTTTTTATTAGTATTGATTAATTTGGAAACTTACATAAGCTGGTCCACAAGCAGTCAATGCACCCAAGGAATCCATTAATTCTTCAGGAACTTTCTCACATAGTGCCGAACCTTTTAAAAGTTTTTCTAATAAATAACATCTTGGTTGCAACACAGTTGAGTCTGGAGTGTACAAACAAATACCCGCTCCGACTGTCATTGGTGTGTTGGGCATTATTCGTATAATACTTGCTCTGACACCGCTTAAATGAGATTCAATGGTCTGTAAAGAGAATGCAGAAAATAATTATTATAATTTCTCTTTAAGAACTTATATTCATGGCTTGGCACATATTATGGTGAAAAAAATATATACAACAGAACAAACATATATTGTGATAAAATAAAAAGTATAACAAAACCTAGCTCATAGTCTATATGTATATAAAATTCATTTCATTAATGTGGCCAATGTCCTTGAGACAGAGTAGGTGCAAAACTGTTAAAACAGTAGTGTTTACACAGGAATATCACATTATCTTATATACACGTCTGCAGCCATTGTTTATTGTAAATTAGAAATCATGTTTAACTACTGATATTATAATTTATCAGGCTATGTCAAGTTAAGTTTTTATTGAATTAAACATCTTAATAATAGAGTTTTGACTAAAATTTTTAAAGCAATAAAATTTGCATACATAAATTAGGTGCAAGTTTCTACGAAAATTTGGAAGAGTGCTTCTATTAACCTTAATTTCATTAGTCAATTGCATATGCACTGGAAATTAACTTCATTCAGTATGAAACTGCTCTTAATAATTGTGCTCTACCTATAATGTAAGGTGATGAATGCAAAGGTTATCAAAATACCTGGAGAACACGAAGACCTTTGCCTAGTTGTAGAATGCCACAGTAAACAAGAAAACTGTTGATCTTTCATTAAGAATAAAGACTAAAAGAAATTTAAGCAATACACACCACACTTAACTCCTTTATTTGAACCCCAGCTAGCATGGAGATAAACAGAATTTCCTTTGCTGTGTTCTTTGAAGTCAACTTAATACCTTGAATAGCATCCTTCAATTTATTCACCTTAACTCCGAGAAATATTATATCACAATTATCAAAGACTATTCCATTTTCAGAAGTAACATTAATACCCATATCACTCCAGTGTTTGAGATTTTCTATGCGGGGACCTGATACCCAAATCTTTGATGCTGAATGGACTCCTGAAACATAAACACTGTTTTATACTGTAGGTTCTCAGCAGCTAGTTCAAAATTTCATTATTTCTGTGCACATAGCTAGTTTCGTACGCTGCTCAGCCCTAAGTGACGTAGCGTGATGCCTACATTAGTCAGTGATAATGTAGCATTTTAATGGTGAAAGATTTTTTTTTAAATTGGTGCTGTATTTAATTTGTGACAAAAATACAAATAATTTCTCTTTCTTATTATTTTTGTAGATATAAGTACATATTTACCGCTTTTTAGGATTCCTTTCACAATTCCTGTAGACATATTACCACCACCGATAAATCCTAAATTGAATAATTCCATGATGTACGTTCAACACTTTCTGTGCTGAGAAAATATTATTATTGGTGATAGGAGTACTGGATACACCTAAAGTTAACGGCAGTTGTCTTGTAAAACGACAAACTACTCCTACCTAGCAAAGAAACTAAAGTTCGACAGTGCTAATCAGACTGAAGTTGCTAATATAATTAGAAAAATAAAAATATCACCAGAAAATTGAAATTTTGAAATGTCAGTTTTAGCCTTCACTTTGACGTTTAACATTTTCACTATTTCCGGTGTGGCAGCACTGTCTAGTAGTGTGTGATTGTGATTAGGTATAAATTTATCTCAATGGATTTAGATGACTTTTTATCGTTATAAATAAAAAGTCTAATGGCAGGTTGTACTCCTGAAATTGAGGATCAAATCGGAAAAGGAGTTAGGTAAAAATAAAAAGCACATTACGAATAGACGTTCACACACATGCCTTTTTTAATGCTTAATTAATTTTATTTCTCGTATGTCGCGTCTGTCGGCGAATGAATTAGTTTTATATTACGTCTATGGTCTTAAGGCCAATATTCTTCGGCACAGCGGTGAGAACGGATTACGGGAAGATTGCCTAGAATGTTAGTAGGGTTTCCACATTTACTGGCAATGCTGGACGGTTGACTCAGTGGTTAAGTGATTGACCGCTGCGCTGTGTGTCGCGGCCCGCGGGTATCGGCGGCGGCGGGTACAAATATTTGTGTCACCGACAAAAAGTTGTTCCGGGTCTGGCTGTTTGTGTAAGGTGGGTTAACTTTTTTTTTTTAAATACGATGCTGTGTCAGAAATACTTACAATACCATGGCTTTTTTTCGGTTCACACGTCATCAAATGACTCCTTCCGTTTAGGGGGGAACGGGAGTGGGAGTGGTAGACTTGTATCGACTAAAATCCATCCATGTTCCTTCTTTTGCCTTTTGTGTTTCGACTATCTCTTCTTCACAGAACAACCCGCAGGACCTACCGAGGCTACCATCGGTGTTACCTATACTCAGGTCCAATGGCCCCAGTCTCATAACTCCAATCGGCTATAACACAATAATTATCTTATAAATATGTGATAGAACCCGTGGATACACCACAAAACTTTATGCGGTCTACGCAAGAAGAAATGTGCATGGAATTAGTATTTACAACAAAAAAAGACAGTCTGTGAACTAGTGAAAATAGTCTGTTTCTCGTATTTTGTAGACACATTGAAATAAGGTTAATTATGCAAACATACTTTTTTAAAAATTTGATAATACAAACTTTTTTAAACATAATATTAAATGTCATTTTTGTGCTGAAGAGTGCATAATGGTGTTGCAAAAAAAAATTACAAGGTTAGAGCTACGTATGGCAACTCTGACAGTTTGTGGCTTCATTTTGTAGGGTGAGGTGTAAGTTGTGTTTTTTGGATTATTTTGATATCGTTATCAATTTTACAATGCTGAAATAGTGTTATATTCTTGAAAGTGCTCAAATATGTGTCGTTGTAGTGATTCATTCAATTATAGTTTGTATGAAGTGTAGTGTCCAACATGTTTCGATGTATACCTTTGTTCAAATGTAATCGCCAAGTGGAATGTGTAGACAAGCGGCATTGCTCGTTGCCAACAATACCCGAAGACATTTTACGATATTCCAGGAGTTTAGAGGAACTCCTTTTGGATGCAAACCACATAAGAGATCTGCCGAAGGTGAGTGAATTTGTAACCTAAATAGAAGTATTCGTTTCACCCGTGGGCGTATACCTTATCACTGATTAGGAGTAAATAATATCAATGCGTCTTATGTTGTTATTGGTACGCGATGAGTATCAATTCTCCAACCCAGTTCTCGTGCTTTGAAATCAGTAGTGTAGAAATGATTTCAAATATTTCATACATCCATTTTCTTTTTTTACATATAAACTATTATGTAGATAGATACACAGTCATGTCATTGAATACGTACATATGATTGAGTTTTACAGATTCTTTATCATTCCATTAAACAGCTGTCTCATGGGGTTTTCAAATTATTTATTTTTATTTATGGTTTATATAATTTGAAAAGCATTTGTAATTATTTCACAAAACTGCAGCTCTCTATAGTGTTAAATACTACAGTAATAATAGTCATAATTCCCCAAGATCTAGAAACTAGCAGAGTTTTGAACTTAAATGCCACAAGTGTCTTTTCATTAAAGTTATGTTATTTTTATTTGATAGGAAATTGTGTGACCTAGTGTTGATAGTTCCCAGCAAAAAATAATCACCTGATATCAAAATATTTTATCACACAAAACGTGAATGGTTCAGGTTAGTTATTTCCTATAGAGAAGAATCAGCATTTAACTCTATGGTTAGTGTTTTAAAATCATTTGTTTTAAAGTGTTATTATATGTTAGTGCCTAGGTAGGCGAGAGAAGACAGTGTAGGCCTGACCAAAAATCATTGCTTACTTTAGAAAAACATAAACAGGTAAAAAGTATTGAAATAGTTTATTAAAATATTTGTTCCGTGCGGGAATCAAACCCGCGACACATAGCGCAGCAGTCGATTGCTCAGCCACTGTGCCAACCGTGTCGTCAAAATTTATTGTAAGTACAACAATAAGTTTTTAGGCGGCTAAAAACAGATTGGTGGAAAATAAAACACAGTAATGTTTCATGAGTACAATGAATATTGTTGTTTTAACATTCCAATAAAACCTATATTTTGCGATATTCTCTGGTAGATGATACCACTTTTTACCAAGACATCATCTAGGTAATGAAAAATTATCTCCAATCCAAATCATACATCAATTGTTTCAACAGTCAAGTTGATTTTAGTAAAATATATTTAGCATATTTTTTTTTCTAGCCTGCTAATTTCCACTCCTGGGAACTCTCAATTTCTCTCAATTTCATCCAATTCTCGCAAACCCACAAATCCTCTTCAAATAATATGCAAAAAAGCAGAATTTCCATTAAAAATACTATATTGACCTTAAACATAGTGCAAAACCAGTTTATTATTTATTTTCTTAGTCAAACAATTAATAAAATACCAAAAACAACCATTATTTTCTAAAATAATTAATTATTTGCGACTATTGGCACCTTAATCATAGATATTGTATGTTTTGTTACAGAATTTCTTCAGACTTCATAGACTTAGAAGATTAGGCCTCAGTGATAATGAAATCCACAAACTTCCAGCAGATATACAGAATTTTGAAAATCTAGTCGAGCTAGATGTTTCTCGAAATGGTAAGTGTTATGTTTTTTTTTATGATGTAAGTTGATAGTCTACTTAGATTAGTTATTGGACTTTACACGGCCATTTGGATTCCTTGCAACTTCAAAATGGAATACGTACCTATTTAGCGCGCGAAAACAGACGCTTGATTTTTATACAAAATCGGTAAGGATGTTGCTACTATTCATCCTAAGATTCATTCTTTATCAATGTTATTTTGAATTAGTTTCGCACTGTTTCCCAAGTTTAACCACTTACTTAGTAAATAAAAGTAAAAACATTGCAAGTTAACTGACCGAGCATAAAAGCAGATTTAAAGATTTTTGTTCCATTAAAAAATTTCAGGCGATTACACTTTCATCGTTCAAAGAAAGGAAGTTTAATACTTTTGCACCAGATTACGTCACGTTCTTGATAATAAGACTGTTCAATTTACCTTTGAGAGAAAGTTTGAATGTTCGAAACGTTAAGACACTACCGTGTAGTTTTTGTTAACCTCGTTGTTTGTTTACTGCCTTTGGTGAATGCCTGAAAATCATAAAGTTTGCTTCTTTGAAATTATTTAAAGAATACTAGCTAGCAGCTGCGGCTTCACCCGTGATATTGAAAAAAAAATCCTTTGTGTTATTCCAGACTATAATCTAGCTCTGTGAGTGCTGTGTAAGATCCGTTAAACCGTTTTGACGTTCTTTACCTTCAAAACGGCTGAACGGATCCTTACATTTAGCAACAAACATCCATACATCCTCACAAACATTCGCATTTATAATATTAGTAGGAAAAAACTTGATTATGCTCCATAGCATAATCAAGTTTTAAACTTTGGTATATTTTCTAAAACATTTCAAGCCAAAATAGACAGGTCTTGCTGAAAACTTTTAAGGTTGGGTAATGTACCTCCCGAAATCAGTATGCACGACGCGTCCTTTTGTTGAAGCGCATAACTGCACGTACGAAGCAGGTGCGAAATACTCATGAATGAAATATTATTTGAAAGAAAGAAAAACCATCCATGTTACTGTATTCTATTAGCAACGAGACTGTAAAACGGATGGACTTCCTGATGTTATTACGAATTATTGGGAAATTGCAAAACCTGATGACAACACACTATGAAATGTCTTAAATGATACCTATTAATTTAGTAATCTTATATCGGTATCTACTTAATTTGAGGCCATTATCGAAACTATCATTGTTATGGTCGTTCAAGTAATAGCGGCAATAAATGCCTTGTTTAGTTAACGTTAAGTTAATGCGCGATGATTCACAATAAATTGGGCTTACTTGGACGTTAAAAGTAGCTTTATTGAATGGGTCGTTCAAATTGCACAGTATTTTTAGGTTTAATCACTCCACACGTTTTCTGAAATACTGATGCACGTAAAATTACATATCAGACGGGCAAAATTATGAATACTTCTATTATTAGCTGATTGAAATACTTAACAAAACAAGAATTTTAATCAAATGCAATCGACAAAGTTTTTCTGGCTGTAAGCAGTTTTTCTTTTCAATTGACCTTTAAGAATGAGCTGAGCTGTGCCTTAACATTTCAGCGGATACTCTTTAAACTACTTTTTATATGAAGTTTTGTTCTAAATTAATGGTCAAATCATTGCTCCAAGTTGATAATAACATCCTTGCTTCCTTACTAATATTATAAAAGCAAAAGTGAGTTTGTTTCTTTGTTACGTCTTCACGCCTAAATGCCCAAACCGATTTTGATGAATTTTAGTACAAAGATAGTTGGGAAACTGGAGATGTTAATTGGCTTTTTAAAAAACATGAAAAAAGGGGAGAGAAACAATGTTTTTTTCGATCATCGCGCGGGTTAAAGTTAGTGTTAGCCCAAAGTAACTATGCCACGCGGACGAAGTCGCGGGCGGAAGCTAGTAAATAATAAAGATTTACATCGATCTGCTCACATGAGGTTTCCAGTGACCTCGCCTTGCACAAATGCCACGCGCGGCTGCAAATCTCCACTAAGCGTCTTTCCCTATTGTGTATTCAGTGGGAAAATATGTTATTCTTGTCGTGTACAGTATCAGGTGGGAATTTATACCTTTCCAACCTATTTACAACGAATGTTGTAAGGTAGCACGAATAATTTGCAAAGTTTGTGCGACTGCGTCCGTCTGAGGTTAAATTAATCGTGTCTCATGTCAAATGTTCGAGCTACGATGCCACAAATAAAAATGTTCCAACATTATTACTAAAGTTCTTCTTTGGCTTTCAAATTACGTTTATTAACTGTACAATATACTGGAATGCTTCATTCGTTCCTTGAAATTTCCCTAAGTAGACGTAGTACTATGCTACAATGCTCCAGATCAAATGTTAATGAGTTTATCAAGTAATATAACCACATTGAACAACCAGGCTAAAGTTTTAGCTCTACATAATCTACTATAAGTTCTGTATAACGTTACCGAACACACTCGCGCTCCTAATTACTCGCATGGTAATGCATAGTGTATCGGCAATGCTGCGACTAACACCGTGACACCATTTAGTTCAGCGGACGTAGGTACATAATAGGTCAGTACTTCACTACCGTAACACCGCTGTACTGAATCCTACATGACCAATCAATCTACTATATTATGTAAACATAACACTGCCGTAACCGTTTTCTTCGAAAGGGCAGGCAGAGGTGTGTCCATTATAGTCTACGCCACATTTCGCCAGTCGTATTTACTGGTCGCGAGACTAATGCCTCTTGTTGGAAGTAAATCCAGGCTGCGGACAAACCTTTGGAAAACCATTAGGTAACACTGCACCTACACCGCAACTGCTAAGTCCCAATCTTGTTTGGTGGCGCCAGACCGCTAGATCATAAAATCAGTACTTTATTTAGTCAAAATCATCCTGTACTCGTCCCAATTTATTTGCGGGTTGCGCCATTTGTTTTATATTTGTATCAGCCATTCCGTTAATCATTGCTTTAGGTCTTCGCCTTCATTCCTAATTCACTTTCATTTATTGAGATGACAATGACGATAGCACCACACAAAGCCTCGTAAATATATTTGACCTATAAAAAATGGTACTTCTTGCGTATGTAATGCCCACAAGATCGCGAATTTTTCAATCTCTATTTTTAAGTCCCCCACTAAGTAACGAAGTTCTGTTTCACATTTGCATCAAATTGACACCAATCTCGTTTTGCTTAAACGCGATGCGTTAAAGCTGTACTATTATAAAATGTTTACGGTATGGATACCGTTTCAATGCTGACGCCGGCAAGGTCTCTCGAACGGGGCTGGTCTAAGTTATGAATAATGTGAAATTTTACTTCGTTAAAAACTAATTTATAACCACTTCCGGGCTCACAATTCTTTTACCAAAAACGTTTCTCAAATTGCTGAAACATTTCAAAGTAAAGTGCTTTATAGAAAAATCGTGAGTAAAACCTCGTTTTTAATCGTCGAACGAAGAGTTTCATATTCAGGTATGGACTGCTAGATATTAATTTTATTTATTGTGACTGATGCACACCACAGTGTTATTACATAATTAAATCGATGTCAACTCCATGCTCATGTTCAGTATTTATTTGTAATGTACTATTGTTCCGTTGTTGTCTAAATAGAAGAGGCTAAAAAGAGGTCTTAATATTATTTACAATGGTTATTTATGTTTGCTTGTGACCTCTTTGTTATTTATTTACCTGTATTATAACTGCAAAGTTTCCTTATTATATTTTCCTCGCGGTTTATTAGAGCGACTACTAAGAGTTTGCATTGTAACACAATTTGAGTCACATATTAAATGCTTAAAAAAGTAAGATTCGAAAGAGAATTTTACTTACGTACAATGAAAACTAGTGATAATACCTGGACGCTCACCAAAGCAATTATTCCTCAAATAAGAGCCCAAAACGGGTCATTACACATAACGATTGCTTCCAAACTGTGTTGAACACTGTTCACCGGAAAATAGCAAATTGGTCGATGTTGGGATCCGTATACGTGCCAATACTTTTATTTATTGGGGATAGTCTTGTCGAAAGAGATCCCGAGGTGCGGAAGAAGGAAGAAGTGGAAAAAAGCCGTGGATTCTCGACAAAAGTAGACTTATTGAGTAATGGTATTATTACCATTTTTATTTCGCTAATACGGCGTCAAAGAAAAGAGGATTTACTTCAGGGCGAAACGCAGAAAGAGGTTTTTCTGACTATTTCAATTCAAGAAGTAGTGTGAAAAAGGCTTCCGATGTCGATAATAATGCAAATTAATCACATATCCATACACCAGGATGCAGAGTGATGTTTTTAAATACCTTTGCATAATTTACCATCTATGATCGACTTTGTCCGCTCAAATGTTACAATTTAAACCGTACAACTACACATATTTTTACAGCTAAACCTGACGTCACCAAGTATTGAGCCTTTGTTATTAAACAAATGCGTTCCCACATTAGACGAACACCAAGAATTTGCCATTTGCGAACTAGTTCAGCAACAAACTACGTGTAATCATTGCATGTTATGTTACTTTGATATTGTTTCTGTTGGCAATTTTCTTTTTAGGTCGCTAATGTTTCTCTACCATCGATATCATCTTTTGTTTGAAAAAGATAACCTGAATAATTCATAGGTTGATTTAAATCCTATTCACGTCAGTTACGACGGTCATACGGTTCTTTTTTAATCCAAAATTCTGAATCTATACTAATATTATAAAGTTGAAGAGTTTGTTTGTTTGAACGCGCTAATCTCAGGGACTATTGGTTGGAATTGGAAAATTATTTTAGTGTTGGATAGTCCATTTCTTGAGGAAGGCTATAGGCTATATAACATCACGCTACGACCAACAGGTGCTGAGCAGCGTGGGTGAAACCGCGGAGAACAGCTAGTGACAAATAAAAAGCTATCCACTTTGCGCACAGTCACAGGTCTAAATGAGCATCCGATCTAATACGAGTTGCTGTCGTCAGCGTAAACCGCTACTTGGTTACCGTTCTTATCCACGCAAAAAGCTTTTTCGTGTTATTTGTTCTATATAGTGTAAACAGAGCTTTTGCAAACACAAGTAAAATGGCAGAAACCATGACTAGTAGCTTATTGCAGACATGGTTTACCGATAGAAACATTGGAGCCTGATTACAAAAAATAGATGGGAAAATTAAAAATAAAATAAAATATGTAAGTGATATTCCATAGACTAGGAATAAAGACGTGATTGGAAGGAAAATACCTGATGCACTAACATCAAATTTGTAAATTGAAATTGAGATTAAATGATGATGATAATTCCTTAGAAGGCTTAGACTATGGTTCAATAATATATCCTTGCAGGACGCAATCGAAAATGAATTTGACATATTCAGTGTGACCAGTCACCAGAACAAATGTTTTGTCCATATTTTGACCCAGTAGCGGTTGTCTAGTGTGATGTTAGCCTTTTGTGTTTCACTTCATTAAATAATTTGACGAGGGTCGCAAACGCACTTCTTTGTTGTGCAAAATATCGGCACTTCAGCTTGCTTAGTCCACATCTGCGATTAAGGTTGCTTTTGTGTCAAATGTTGATGTAATATACAAAACCTTTTAGTTTACAATTTTTTAAGGCTTGATACTGCTAGAGATTTCATACCTACATCATAGTGTATAAGGATATATACATGGTATTTTACCAACATATATAGTCTACAGTCTACATAGATGGCAAGTTCGCGGTGGGTGATTCCAGTACGTTTCCAACGACCCGTGTAGATGAACTAGATTTCCTGTTAAACTCGCCATCAAGCGGTTAGTGCTATGTTATATTGTATACCATAGCAACCTGCATTATTCACAGTTAACTGCTTCGCTCCGAATTTTAAAACAATGCATACAAACGTGTACGTTCCAGCTTGGTAAATAATTTTGGCGCAAAACGTTGTTAATAGGCTCTAATTAGCAATTTGTTTGTTATTGCAAAGAGCCCGTCTGTTGATGACATCGTGAATCTGGGTACTTAATTAAGTCGATCCTGACAGCTGTAATTAAATTACCTTTGTAGTAATAACATTACTTCAGACCAGCAATTACTTTAGCGAGGTGCTTAATTTAGAGTTTAATAATAAACCTCGTGTTTCACATTTACTCTGTTAATATGAACGAATTTTCGTTTAAACGTACTGTAGAGAGGTTTGATGTTCTTTGAATTTCAGAACAAGCAATTCGGTAATTTTAATGTACTGCTACATTTCTACAGTACTTACATCATTATGAACGTTTACAATCATATTTTCAATTAGCTTAATTTATTGTATTCCCCATCTCTTTGGATCTGTGGCGCCCATCGTTGTAAACGCAGAAAGAAGCTATTGTTTGTCATTCAACTAAAAAGTAATAGTTCCTTATGGAGTAGCCCATCACTGATGTTTCAGCATCTAACAGAAAAATAAATCTAAGTCTAGAAGACTATTGATGCAAATGCAAATCACTTTGAATTATTTCTTCAAGTCAAGTCGAGTTTGCATAAAATATGCCTTCCTTGTTGCCACGGTTCCTCGCTTGCGCTATCTTTATTCAATCTTAGCATGACCTACCGTCTACGTGACGTAGATGCTTTACTTTAGTAACTTAGTAAGCTTTCTAGTTGAGATAGGAGCTTAATCTACAAACTCCTTCTTGACTACCGAGTCGGTATTCTGTTCGTGGTGTTTTCGTGAAGTTTCGACGCCATCATAAATCATTTTGATGTCTAGTTAGATATTTATACATAACATAATCACCGAGGGAAAAATGGTGTGGCCAATTATAAATCTCATGTAAATGCTCATGTAGGATCACCCCGATCCTATTGCCATCAACGGCCATAAATCCAGATTCCGTGGCTGCTACTGAGATAATTCCTGAAAACTCAATAACACTTTACACCTCATGCTCAGTAGTTGCGCATGCGACCACTTGGACCAAGGCATACGAGGGGAGTTAAATATTTATTTAAATAATTATTATTATAACAAATGAATGAAGAACAATTGTGGATTGGAACCACTTGTGAATCATGATCGTGGTGATGGTGCTTGTGATCCAATATTGTATTTCCTTTCCCTCATTTTATCCAATTTTAATTTTGACAGCACTGCAACAATTTTCAGAAGTCTATATTTATACATATATTATTAATATGTTTTGGTATGCACACTTATGTTAATTGAAAGAACTGCTGTAACTATGTCTATGGTTTTATGTTTTTACGAGTATATTGCCTTTGTTTGATGTTATCTGTTCAAGGATAGCTGCAGTGCCCTTCACTATACATAAACAATTCTAATCCTCAAGGGATTCATTAATACCCGCATTTATCTGATTATATTGTACTAGAAATAATGAGAATTCAAATGTAAAACTACTCTAAAGTCACGCATTCTCACACATTGTTTTGTAGTCAAAAGTCGTATCGAAATGAATGGAAATAGCTAAGTAATGCTTCTTTTCCATTTGCAACACAATGTTATTCATCTTTTCATCTTTATTGTTATAGCAGACGATATGCATTCTAAGAAAAAGTTTCAGTCTAATCCTCAGCTTATGTTAGTGGTGAGATTCGCTTGCAAACAACTTGCAAACTTTTAATCGCGAGCTGTCTAGACATTGTTTTTTTGGTGAGAGGTCAGAGGTGGAACGATGTAGTGTTTCAATGACTGCTCATGGGGCTGTTGAACTAACGGAGCGTGCTGCCGAACATCGTATTGTCCTCTACTCCCACGCGTTTGCACTGCTCACGCTTCTCGCTTGTCTGCCCCACATACACGTTATTACAAATCCCATAGCTTCCCATATCACAAATTCCTCTCTCTATATTGTGAACACCATTTAAACCTTCTTTATTTACGAACGTGTATGCTGCTTATCACGCAAGGCGGGTTTTCGATTTATACGTTACAAGTATTGGATCACCAGTGAGGTCACTTTTGGACCGGTTTGGTTACAATAAATCGAATTATATGTTATGGGCTGAGAATTTTATAAGATTTGTTGTCGTTTTTATGAAATACTGGCCAGTAATTCTTAGCCTCGGAACAGAAATTTAAATAGTTTCTTGCGGAAGTTTAATTTAAGAATAGCATTGTATTCTTGGTAAAAGATATTTTCTCAAAGATATTACAGAAAACTTCAGTCTCGTTCTAGTCCCACGACACACATCGTTCTATAGAAGACTATAAAATAATTTCGCAGACAAACAAAGGCGAGGATATTTCTATATGAATTCGGCCGATGATGTCGTTGTCTGATTATACCAAATTGGAGTCAAAATGAAATCCGCTGAACACTGCAGAGTGCGGATCAAATCGTTCGCAATGTGGAACATCGTTTACGCCCAATAAATTAACCTGTAACATCTCAAATTGGTAACTTTACACATGTCGTTACATTAAATATTCAACTGTACAGTAATAAAATCAAAGCGTCAGGAAATATCCAAGTTGGGAGCAATGGCACGTTTACTGTCGCAGGTGTGACCAATTGTTGCGTGCAACCGAGTACTTAGAACAAGATATTTAATATAAAGATAATTGAAGTATGCATGTTAAATCTATACTATTATAAATATGTATGATGCAATGTACGTAACGTATTCATTCCCACGTTCGTATTTGTTGCGATCGTTTGTAGAGCCATAAGCAGCAGAGATGTTTCATCAAAGCTGTCAAAACAGTGACTGGAAACCTTCTTTATTTAAGCAATTATTATGCCTTAATATTTGAGGTTTTTTTATCAGATTTGTTTTTACTGTATGACGTTATGAAAAGTATAAATGAATTGTGCAAAAATGAATAATTTCAAAACGGATAATTGCATAAATTTTCGTTATAAGTATCGTTCAACCATTCTGTTCTGTTCATTTGTTTATTAAGGGATGACTGTTCAACACCTTTAGTTTACCCGGTTTCAAAAGCTTCTCGCAGAAACTGCTTGCAAAACTCAGTTTACATGAAATATTGTACTATTTGACTGCTAAATGTGTTCTAGGTTGTTCACGCATAACCGAATAATCAATCGTCTGTGTATTTATTTATGCAAACTGCTCAAATACACGACCTGTTTTGTGTTACTTAACCGATTACGAAGCCAAAATCTCTTGGACGTTTTTCTAAAAAAGTAATTAATACTGTACGTACTCACAAAGCTGTATATAAATTTCCCTTAGAACATTGTTAGCCATAATCATAACAGCCATACGTTTTACTTCAACGATCAACAAACTCGCTGGTGCGCGGCGCACAAAACAAATAGGATTTTTGCCCTAAGGGTGTCCCTGTCTATTGTGCCCTGAGCCCACAGGTTGAATCGACAACATCCATTATGTGAGCGTCGGGTCGGTATAGACTGTTCGTTCGTTGCTTTGTACAACGAACAACTCAATAACGTTCTAATGGGATTCCAGTGGTGGTAAGCCACGCGAGACCGCCACTCGACCGGCGACTATAACTTTTACTGTTCATTTATCGAACCTGTGCATTGTTTACGTAGACTCGCGACCTATAAAACTAACACCGTATGGTATTATTTTTTACTTTAAACCATAAAGGTACCTCAGCGAGGTCAGCTGACACTTCTAACACGCGAATCAAACATCTGCTAACCAAACTATGCGGGACGAGAAATGGGTGCGTCCGAGACCCAATGGAAATCTGTGGTTGTCTGCCGAACACTTGTTACATCATCTCTTAAAAATAAATTGGTTGCTTGTTCAATTAATAAACTGGATCTTGTGCGTATTTAACAGGAAGGTTAACGAGAGTAATTACGTTGATGTTTTGCTATCAACCAAAATGTGCATTTGCTCTACGAGACCATTTGCTCAAGTATTTGAAACTCTCGTTCCACTAATTATTCTTTTTCAAATCGTCTGCAATCATAGATAATGGCGTAATAAGACCAGAAGTAGAGCCAGTGGTCCTATAATCGACTAGTTCTAGTTCTCCACAACTACGACAGCTTAAAAAAATTTTTGTTAACTATTTACTCGCACACTTGAACCGTTCCGCGACGACACATGCATGTTATCTTGAAAACAATGCGCAAATAGAATTCAAAATGAGCCTGATTCATTCACCTGCTTACTTTATATGACGTGACATGTTTTTGTTTCCATTCCTTCAAATGGCTTTATCGAATTTGGCGAATCAGCGTCCCTGGTAGTATACTCCTATTTGTTTCAAAAAAGTTTTTTTCCGATCGAATAAATTACTATATTAGGTAATATGTGTTGGTTTTCGTCTACTTTAACACTAAAACAAAGCATGCATCAAGTAATGTATCTATGCAACCCCAGTAAGTCTTCGTCTATGATAAGACAATCATAGGCATAGAGATTCCGCCGCAAGATGAAGATTAATTTCCTTTCAGTTGCCGTTTCTAGGTCCCCCATTCGATTTACCGTTGGTTTGTGCTTTGCTACGGATATTACGTGATCCCCTGTTTTGTAACTTTAATATGCATTTCTGAAAATACATGACTACATTTTCTCTAAAGCACTCCAATAAAGTTATAAGAACAAACGATGAAGAGAGAAGCTGTTTAAATTTTAAACGTCACCACTTTATTAATTGTTCGTTGTTATACTTTCCATTTGACCTACTCTTAGAATACTAGCTAATTTAAACGGTTCTCGATCTAATTTAATGGAATGATATGAAAGCGTTCTTTGAGCATGCTGCATTTGATTGAAGTGAACTTCAAAATTATTGGGAGCATCGACATCAGGAACATAGAAGAGTTTGTAGGAGTAACCACTTAAATAAACATCTTTAGAACGGTTTTCGAATTACAACGGAAGTGCTATTATCGTATACCTGAAGTGAACGTCTTCTCAAACCCTTCAGATAAACAAAGAGGCACACTTGGTATCCACATATAACATGCCTTTCTTAAAATAGCTACTCGCACTCAAAAAGAGCATTTCCCCTGCCTGCCTTTTAAAAATATGTTTTACTTAAACATTATTCAATGAATGATTTATAACGGCTTCGAACACCTGTTACATAAATTGATGATTTTCTTTTAGAACATGAAGGAAGTTTAATACTGAAGAGATTGTAAACTGTTAACCATGCAGTAACGTTTATATCTGAACAAAGTCCAGTGTGTAAGATAGATTGTAGTTGTTTTTAGGAAACAGATATAATATCCTCTTTCCGTTTGACATACCATTGCTATAGTTCAAAAACTTATACTTTAAAAAAAAATTGGTTTAAAAGTTGTTTCGTAACGAATGCCGCTTGATTATGTTGCTTCTATAGTTAAAACTAACATATTGACTGAAACCAGTATTCAAAGTGTCTGGTTAAAAGTTACTGACCTGTGTTATCGTTTGGGTTCATCCATAAAATAAGCACAGCTCGTGGCTTGACAAATAATTGATGACGACACGCCCGTTGGAATGCCCGCCCGCAAAACCGGAAACCGGGGCGCACTACCGTTAACATCGTGAAATTAGAAAACCAGTTCGGTACTGCCTTCGTAATGGTGGTGTTTATTTTGCTAAAATCTATCCAACTTGAATTTAATTTTAATTACTTTGTTTAAAGCTCTTGTTTATTTTCGACATCATAAAGTTTCTTAAGATCAATATATCTTTTAGCTTCGTTTTGTGTAGAAAGTAGCTTGTTGATGAAAATATATTTGGTTATACAATAGGTTGATGTTAGATATATGATAATTTACTTTATTGTCTAGCTTTTTGATGTTATAATAGAAACGTTGGAATGCAACAGCTTTGCTCTTATAACTGATGTAGATATGCATATCAGTTGTGCACAGTATTCGACCTAACTCAGTATCCGTTGGCCGATTAACTACGGGTTACGGGACTGTTACGATTTTCCTGCTCTAGTAACACGTTTTATAAATGATTCGTTTGGTTTATTGTGTTCATTAATGGCTCTACTTTCTTGTTCATTCTTGTTTTTTATTTACTTAGGAATCAACTTCGTGTTTAACGCATGGTACTTCATTGACCATGGAGATTTTGAAAGGAACTGAAGGCCCTTACTTACAGTAGGTACTTGCTATAAGTACCTTAACAGTGCTGAGTCCCCAAGAAAACAAATAGACTTCAAAATTGTTAAATACGTAAATTAAATTGTGGTTTCTATCTTGTGTTTGGAACTCGGGTTATTACAAAAACATTAAGCGAGTTTAATTATTCTGTGTTACAATAATATGCCCTCTGAAAAGGAGACTAATTGTGTTATCTAATAAAACAATTAATAACAAGCAAAGCTCAGTGGCTTAAGAGCTAATTAACTTTGCTTAGGATCAAGCGCGAAGAATATGAATATTATACGTTTATAATTTATTTATCATCCTGATATTATAGTATAATTTACTCAATGAAAATATGAGGCAGATGAAATTGGTAATCAGTATCATCCTTACTATATTCTACTGTAAACAAACATTTAATACTGTAGATACGCTCGATTTGTCTAACAATTTTATTTTTCACTTTGACATGTTGTTTCCAATTGAAGCCAATAAATTGTAATCAGTTCGACCAATTTCTTATCAATGTCTGGTACAGATTTTGTCCTATTTTTATTTTAAGTTATTCGAACCCTTGCTGAATCAACGCTGTGTTGTGGCATAATAAAAAAGAAGAATTTCGATGAAGTCATTTATCAAATAATTAATAATATCGATATTGTCAATATTTTGTGGTAGGTAGGTATGTGGTCCCAGCGATCATTATGCCGATAGTCGTATGAATGAGCCAATGGCTTGAATGTCCAGAGCCTCCAACAAATCTGAGGACGCTCACATTAATTAGGCAGCTTGGATCAAGGGATGATTTAGTGACCGGATACGTGTAGTATGGCTAGCAGGCTCTTTCATCTGAAACCTTGAACGCGTAGCTTTTTTTTTTTTTTTTTTTTTTTTTTTTTCGGGTGGGAAATCATCCAATGACTTCCCCCGCTCTGGGTGGAGCGGGGGGGCATGTCAGACTTGTACTGACTAAAACCCACCCATGTTTCTTCTATTGCCCTTTACGTTCCGAGGCCGCGGTATCTCTTTCGAACAACCCGCAACCCCGGCAGGTGAACGCGTAGCTTGGACCCTGTTCCCGATTCGGGTAGACAAGAAAAATATTGAATAAAAATAAACTAAATATCAAAACAATTTTGAAATAAGAGCATTGCCATTGACTAAAGCAAATCCAATTCAGTAATCCAAACGAGATGAAAATTCTGAAGGAGGATGAAGTACTGTAACTCTACCCATCTACTGTAAGTAATAGATAATAGGCACGGCTGTATAATTTGCCGCTCCGTTGACCTTTGATGAATCTAAAGAATTAAGGTCCGGAGGCTATTACTGAGAAGCAACAGGCTCTCAAAGATTTTGTGTGCGTGTGATGTTCTGAGGTTACGTGTAAAGAAAGATTAAATTGAAAGTGAAATCAAACAATTGCTTAACGTCTAGGTTGTCGGTCATCGGCTTACCTTGTGTTATATATGTATTTCAGGTAACATTTTGGACGCTAAATATTTTTTATTGTTTATAAAAGAACTAAAATACACAATTAAGTAAGGGTAAAGATTTTTATTATGCTGGTATCCCTATTTCAAAGTCAATGTCATTTTGATTGCCAGTATAAAATGTATCATTATCAGAAAGAAGGTTGCTATAATTTGAATTTATTTTGCCAGTCCTTTTTTTGTATGCGAAGAGATTTTATTCCTACATTTTTTTTTAATAATTGGAATATTAGAATGACGTGACCCAGCTATAATAATGCACTGTCTTGCAATATTTTAGTTCACCTAGACACTGCGAAGTAGGAATATATTAGCCAAGATATTTTTCATAGTTATTTACAGGTGAAGCGAAAATAAGCGTGTTGAACACAAGTAATTTTAATTATAAAGATCACCGATAAAATTAAAAACGTTACTCGTATTCAAATCTTGGTTCGACCTTGTCTGAACGTCGTTTACAATGTTTTGCTTAACGTCTGGAAACGTGGAACAATCGCAAATTATTTTGATGACCGCAATGTTTATGTCCATGTGCCAATTACTCTCATGTCGACCTTCGACGGCCCTTAGCTCCACCGAATGCGGGCGCTGCAATAGGTCCTTGTGCGGCGTTAACTGTGCCGTATGCCGAAACTGTGATCTGTTGCCAGTGCCGTATTTGGATGTTCAATGTTGCAGCAACCTACATGCTTTCTTGAAAGGTTACTGAAGTACACTCCCTAGTGTAGTTTATTCTGGCCAATATTTTTTTTTTGGTGCTATATAGCATTCCGTTGCAGGGGGCCTACTCTCTTTCTCCGAAACGTAACTTCGTTAACGAACGAAAGTCAAAAGTAGTTACGTTTGTAACCCTACTCTATATCATTTTGCGCGAATTAGAGTAGGTTTAGAAAATTTTAATGTCAAATAAACTTCGGACGTCCGAAAATTTCGAAATGAATGAAATGAAATGAAACTAACTAACTACTTTTGACTTTCGTTCGTTAACGAAGTTACGTTTCGGAGAAAGAGAGTAGGCCCCCTCTAACCTACAAGGTTTTTTGGAAGGTTACCAGTGAACACTAGGGATGTTATTTTCGCCTAATTCTTTAGTCTAATATAATAATTATTAAATCTTTTTGATACTCGTAACGAGTATCTGTTTCAAGTGTTACATTGCAGTAACACACTTTTTCTAGGCCAAATGGCGATGATGCGAAGAGTCTGTTCAGATTCATGACCCTGATATGAACACACACATGCATTTAGGTTACGATGGGACTGGCATACGCATTGCGGTAAATGTCCCAAAATTAATAAAGAATAAAATAAAAAAAAAAAAACACACTTTTTTTTTTCTTTGAATTTTACCCAAGTTTTTCATAATTATTATACCTTTTAAACGCTACGTGGCTATATATTGTTGCATTTACATTTCTCACGCTTTATGTATTGTAATATTATGAAACAAAATAACATGTGTGTGCTATTTTAATTTACAACAAAGTATGAATTATTTCAAAGGCGAACAGAAACGTTGGCCCTTTGTTGGTTTGATTAACACAAAGGACACGTATTTTTGATCGACCGCGTTATACAAGAAGAACCGGTTATTTTTTTTCAAGCACCTACAAAAAACTTTTTGTCAACTGAAACCGCACAGCGATACAACTCAGCTGTTGACATAAGTAAATATAAATAAATAAATAAATATCTTGGGACAACTCACACACGGCTATCTGATCCCAAGCTAAGCAGAGCTTGTGTTATGGTAACCAGACAACTGATATACATACTTATATAATTTATAAATACTTACATATTATAGATAAATCACACCCAGACACAGAACAAACAATCATACTCATCACACAAAGTTTGTCCTGGGTGGGAATCGAACCCACGACCTCCGGTTCAGCAGTCAGGGCCACTAACCACTGGACCAACAGGCCCGTCGATATATGGCATATATTTATATTGTTAACTACACAAAGTATTTATTTTACAGACATTCCCGATATCCCGGAGGATATCAAGAAGCTGCGGGCGCTGCAGATCGCAGATTTCAGCAGCAACCCGATCCCGCGGCTGCCGGCCGGGTTCAGCCAGCTGCGGGCGCTCACCGTGCTGGGTCTCAATGACATGTCCCTGACCAGCCTGCCCAGCGACTTTGGCAGGTGAGATATTCACATCGCATACCTGAACGAGTACCAAACATTCTCACATAGATGATAAATTAATATTAATGTTTGTGAGGATGTATGAATGTCTGGATGTTTGTTTGTTACTCTTTCACACAAAATAACTGAACACAGATACTTTCTACTTTTACCTGGATATTTTTAATAACGATCGACCACGATATACTCGATATAATATTATAAAAAGGTAAGTCAGGTTGTAGGGGGTAATCTGAGTTAACTGAACCGTTTACTAAAATTATTTTACCAGTAGAAAGCCACGTTAGTTGTGAGTGTCATAGTGTACACGGGTGAAATCGCTGGGAACAGCTAGTATAACATAAATTTACGCCTTTTCCAAAACCTACAAGACGCTTTGCTACAGTCCTTACTAATACTTCGCCAACGTTGATACATCTTAAAACATTGTAATTCGAAGTTAAATGGACGCAAAACAACATTTTCACAACCCAATGAAGACATTTAGACATAACTTTTTATTAACTTTGTGACCATTCTCCTTTATCTGCTCTTTCTACCACTTAGACGTAGTTATCTTGTTTGGAGACGAGTAATTCTTTGATTTGAATATGATTCTATTAAATCTTATATACAAAATTCTCTTATCACAGTTTTAGTCGCCATACTTCTCCGAAACGGCTCGACCGTTTTTCATGAAATTTTACATATTATATGTTTATTCGATTGGTCTGAGAATCGGTCGTAATCTACTTGTCATACTTCTGAACAGCGGGTGAAACCGCTGGGCAAAGCTAGTAAACTAAAAAATGCTTCACTGCTAATACTGACGGCATACGTTTGGAATCCAATAAAATATTAAATTAAAAGAAGTGGAACATAATATTTAATTACCAAGTCAATAATGTTCAAGGTAATGAGAATATCCGCAAAATTGAAGCAATATTTGATTTAAACGCTCATTACCTCGGGCCGAAATTCTGTTGTTAGCATTTTAGCAACGAGGTTTTTGTGGGACATGATCACATGACTAAAGATTTGTAAACTAACCATGAAAAATATACCTTTGTCACGACATGAAAACGGATTGTACACATTTATTACGTGTTTTCATGTGACTTTTCGCTTTGACTATGTATACTGTGATAAGTAGGTAAAATGTTTGTATGAAGTAATTTTTTTATTAACCCAATGCTCACTAAGTCGATAGATAAAACACTAAACTTTGTGATTGTGATGCAGTCATAATATTGGGAGTGTGGGCCTCGATAAGAAAAAATAAAAGAAATTCCTTTCGATCGGTATCTGTTTAGTTATCAAAAGAGCGATAACTATAATTTGGCCAGGAAAATTTATGCTTAGGTACTTCAGGCATGATATTATCGTCATGTGGATCCTATAAAAGCAGTAAGTACAGTATTAGCAAAGATAGGTAAAAAAAACGGGAGTAATTGAAACCGTGACGGATGACAGAGAAGGATGGAAGAAAAAAAAACGTTTTGCGCTGCGCTGACCTCAGGTCAAATGGAAGATGATGAGTAGTGTATTCTATAATCTTCTGATGTCTATTTTGGAATATTTTGGACCATCAAGAGTTTGTGGCCTTATTTACAAATATGTCATCATGTACGACTTAAAATCATACCTAAAGTAATCCCCGAAGAGTTACCTAGTAGTAGTGTAAACCCGTATTTCGCCAGTTACCGAAGTTAAAGTTCCATATAATGTATTGCCACCAACAGGGCACAAATTGCGGATTGCTATGACCATGCTGACCATGGCTGCTACTGAGAAATTCCTCGTTACTACCCGCCACTGCCAATATAAGAATAAGCCTTCAATATGCCTTACAGATAAAATGATTACTTCGTTTCCGCTCGAGTTCGCACTAATTTCCTGCGGGAAATTGATTTTAGTTCATCATTGATCAAAAGTCTTTTGTGTACAGATTCCACCCCTTCTTAAAATGATTGTCAATCAAAATTCATTATGGCTGATAGGCCAGCCTGGCCAAACAATTCCATTTCTATTTTAAATTAATTTATTGATATGGAAATTATTTTGAACCAGAATGCTCAAATGAACATAATTGATATGTGTTGTTGTTGAGTTTGTGAGCCGTTTTAAGAGTAACTGTTTTAACATTCATGAGGTAGGGAACAGACAGTTTAAATTATTCAGCATATTTCAGTAACCTGTGACGTTCCTTTCGCAAAAATGTACTAAATACGTTCTTTATTATTAAAGTCAGTGACTCTTCGCAAATTCGAGTTACTGTTCTTATTTCACTAAATAATTCCTTTACAGGTTAAATCATTGGGTTGCAAATAGAATCCAATAAAACGCTAATAAGAGTTAATTATGTCTGCTTGTAGATCAAAGATTATCTATTATTATTTTTCAATTTTGAGCTTGTCGTGAAAGTTAATAAATTGATGAAGTCACGAGTCCAAGTTGCACATACAAATTGTATGACCAAGCTTTGTCTGAGCACAAGGCGAAAGCGAAAGTTGAACTGGAAAGCTATGGTCGGCTCTCAGAATAACCTCCTATTGACGTCTATACAAGTATACAAACAAATAATACGTTTGTTAAACTTGTTTCACGTTCTTTTTGTCAGAAGTACATTCTTTCTGTTCTCTATAAGTACCGTCTATTGTGTAACGCTTAGACCATTGTACGGGGATTACGTAGAGAAAAGCTTTACCGATACTTCTTTTTATGTATCATGTGAAGTTGTTTGTCGCTGATGTAAATATAAAATAAGACAGCTTTCATTGGTTCTGGAATTTTCTTAAAGAGGAATAAAAGAAGTAGAAGAAGTTTATATCTCTTAAATAACTTAGTTCATGGGCTTACAACGTGTAGTACAATTATGTACCTACTATGCTTATGTAACTCGATACTTTACCCTATTAGTACTAGCTACAAGATTGATATGATCGTCATCGTCCAGTGAATGTAGTGACTGTACCGTACGCGTGATATTGATGACTAATGCCGTGTCTTGACAGCAACTTCAACATGTGTATGCAGTTAGCATGATGTATCAATTAAAACTCATCGGCTCACAACTAACTTGTTTTGATTGATCAATTGAATTGATTTTCAATAACATCCATTTGCACGTAAGCCGCAAAGATCTATTTGTAAATTGGTATTTAACATTAATTACGTTCAAAAGGTTGAAGCCTCATCAGAATAAATTTTCCGCGAAAAGTAAATTACGTTATCAAGGGTCCAATTTTAAAGCGTTTGAGCTCAAATCACTTTGCGTTCGGTTTATTGAATATTTTCTAGACTCATTTGAATACGGATTGAATATTATGAGTAGATTTATTGATATAGACTCCCCTAACTAGTGTGCTTGGAAACATCTAGTATAATCCTCCTTACCGTTTTCGCTCACGGTGGCCAAACTCAACAGAGACTAGCCATCGGTGCGGTAGATATTATAGTGCATAAGTTTGTGCGCAGGACCAGGGGCCTTAGTCTGCTATTACAATAGTGTCAGAATGGTCGATCACTGATCGCATAATGGTTGACAGTGATAGATAGTTGACGAGTTTAGTATGTAGCAGTTTACCAAACTTGTCAAAATTAACCATTATGCGATCAGTGATCGACCATTCTGACACTATTGTAATAGCAGACTAAGGCCCCTGGAGCACTCTCTGTTCCCTCACTCTCATAGTCCGGTGGGACGGCAATCCGATAAGACCGGAGAGAGATCAGGCGCAGGATCAACTGCTTAATTTGCTTTCCGAGGCACGGGGGTATCATACATAACGCCAACTTCTAAACTCTGGGCTAAACATTTAGTAAGTATCCGGCCGGATAGTAATATTAGCCGGATATTAGATAATCCGGTTATCAGTTATTCAATGAACAGTAAATATCTCTACTATATAAAAATAAGTTGGGTTTTACTTCCTGGCGCTATAACTCCAGAACGCACGAACCGATCTCCACGGTTTTGGTTCAGGGTAGGTAGAAATATAGAAAATTGCATAGCAACGCATGCCGGGACACAGCTAGTTCTATTATAATTAGTAATAGCACCTATCTTTCAATGTACGACCGAAAATGTCAAATAAAGCTTAGCATAGATTTCTTAAGATCAAAATTTCGTTACCATTAGGACTCACGATGCTTATAAAATTCAATATGATGTAGTAAGTTATGATTTGTTTTCCCTGGTAACTGGTTTTAACTGAGGATATGACATGCCAACATTAAACACACGCAATAAACTTTATGCGCTCGTCTAAGGTGTAAAGATCCGTTATAAGAGGCGTTACGCTGTACGCGATGTTGCTATAACCTGTTGCTTTACATCACACTGATTAATGTTTTCCTTTACGATTTAATTGACACATTACGAACGTCTCCTTCAAGCCAGAGCCGTTTTCAAGACGTCTTGCTTTTATTATTATAATAAACCCAATTTTCAGACATCATAAAACATTTTTGTGATTGTTGCGGTTCAACATAGCAATAATTAACAATAATACAACTTTATTAACGCTCTATTCTTGGATTTGGGTCACGAACATCAAGCCATGCTTACTGGAACACGTACATAGGTGATGTTTACTCCATATTCTAATTACTTGAGTTCATAAGCGGACTTAGAGTGAGTCAGAACACGCTGTAGTACGCACGGCGACTAATCAAGCTATACAATACCAGTTTATGCAGAGCTCTCATTGCACAGGAAATCTATGCAAAGTGAGGCCAAAGTATATTGGAAATGTGCCGACTTGTGTAGAAGTACAACAGCAACGCTGAGTACTATGACATCGTCTAAGGAATGTGGCCTCAAGGCTCTAAACAAACATGACGTGTGCACACGTATTATCAGAAAACAATAGGGCTTTTTCATAACACCATAGCAGACAATTGCTTAATCATTGCCAAGACTCGCAAAGGAAGTTAATTAGCGTTTAAAATACTTCTGACGTACCGTACGTAATATCCAAATACAACTTTATTTTTATGAGACTGTTAATTTCTGGGAATGGCGTGTCGGCGCGTTGCAACAGTGTTCTGGAAATCCACGACTGTGCAAGCAGAATACCAATTTTGTTTGTTGGTCGTATACATTTAAATGTAGAAGGATAATGTAGTAGCAGCAGCAAAAGTGGCAATTATTCAATGTTTTCCCAGAGAGCTGTGGTTTTACATTTCGCTTTTAATATTTCGTCACAAGTTTTGTGAATTTGAATAAACACTGTCCTCAAGTTAGTAGGTAGTTAAGTCACCGACGCCCGGAAGTAAAAATTTGTTTTTTTGGCAAAAAAGTTTTTTATTGCAATATTTTTAGTTGTCTCTCACAAATTGTTATCGAGTATTTATTTTTTATTGCAACTATGAGATATTAGGATATCAGCATATATATTATAGAAGGTAACTCATAAATTACCCACGAAATTAGTTAATTTATCTATAAGTATTTCTTGGGTAATTCTCATATAGGACCCCTTCAAAAGAAAAAGAGTTTTGAAAATCGGCCCACAATCACCGGGAAATCCCGAAACAAACATAAAATCGCGTAACAAAACACAGTCAAATTGAGATCCTCCTCCTTTTATGATGTCGGTTAAAAATTATGTAATTATATTAGATCACCAAATAACACTGTTGAGATTGTTCGGACAACTTGTTTTGTTTCTTCTATGCCATGCCTGCTGTGCCATGCGTTTTGTTTCTTCTGCGTAGACCGGGTTAAATATGTCTATTGTCTATGTGTTGCAATTCAGGGTTGCAAGCTATCTACAAACCAAATTTCATCCAAATCCGTTAAGCCTTTAAAGCTTAAAGGACCAACAAACATACACATAAAAATTTTCGCCTTTATAAAATTATTATGATCATACTTTTCGTACATATCGGATAAATGAGAATTCTCTAAATGCCGAAGTTTTGAGATTCCCAATTTTCCGGTATTGAGCTGCATGTTTACCCACACACCAAGTGTACTTTGATAATAAACACTCGCCATTCGCGGATTGAATGCAATTTAAAACCTGTTTCAAACTTTAATAACATGCCACTCTTATAAAGGGTCCTTCCACATTCCTAACTGGATAATTTTCTGTCAGATGGTGAGACTTGAACTTAAAAATGAATGTGCTAAATGCTTTTAAAACCGGCTAGACTTATCAACTTAACTCGTACGTGTCTCGTGAGTTGCTCTGTCGTGAGTTTTCGTGCCGCCTCCGATTTGAATTTTGTTTTTTCGGCTAAGTATCATATGCGTGTATGCCGGACTTATTTTTGCAATCAGCCTAGTCTGGGTGAGACTAGAGATGTTATGCCTCACACTTCGCCTTACTATTTCTGTTTGTGCTGAAAAATTCGTTGTTTTGATTCGTTATCAGGACGACGGAAAAGTAAGCAAAAGTAAGTCCTCCATATACACCTTTAAAGTGTAAGTTCTTCTTAAACCTTGACAATATTTTCGGATTGAATCTCGTTCTATTACTCAGAAACTACCGTACCGTGGAATGTTCCCACACGCGGTAAAATAATAAAAAACTAATCACGAACGCAACCGCTGGCATAGCTACTGTTCAATATTTTGCTGAACAATGAGCTGAAAATAGGACTTCTCATAAACTCGTATTCCCAAGTTCTGATTCCGACAAACATTCAAAGTCTTTATTTAATTATCTTTTATTGCCAAGACTCTTTTTAGCGTGAAAAAAAATCATTTTCCTGTGATGTAAGTACTCCTTGTACGGACGGATATTACAGTATAATAATTACTTCCGTACTGGTATTTCATTTGTTATGAAAATCTTTTTAGTTTCCGTCATGAAGTGAAATGAGTTGTTAGTTCAATATTTCCGTGTTAGTTTCTCACAACTCATATATCAAATTCTTTGAATCTTTTGCTATTACACTTAAATCAAATCTATGTTCAATAGCCCGAGTTTTTGTATAAGTTGTGTTTTGTGTACATCCTGGGTTATATAAAGCGAATATTGTCCAAGAAGTGAGTTCTATGTTGTTTTGTCTCAGATAAAGAAAATATTAGTGTTAAATTAACCTTGCAACGATGCAGTGGGTGTCGTAGAGTCGTTGTTACCGCGATTGTCGTCCTATTGTGTTTCCACCTCGCTGAATGGTCTCATCAAATTATTATGTCACAATTGTTGGGCTGTGAAGGTTATATGCTATTAAATGAATGCCTTACCTTTTATTTGCTCTCTATAATCGTTTTAATGTATCTTTTCAGTTTGATCTCACTTCAGTCGCTTGAGCTGAGAGAGAATTTACTGAAGTCGCTGCCGGAGTCACTGAAAAATCTTACAAAATTACAAAGACTGGATCTTGGTGACAATGACATTGAGGAATTGGTATGTTATTTAACGATTTGTCGATTTTGTATTTTTAAATAATTTTCCAATTATAATAGGTAACAACAATGTCGTGTTTTCAATTACAGCCAGGTTTCGTCGGGGAGCTGCCCGCCTTGGAAGAATTATGGTTGGATCACAATAAACTCCAGTATTTGCCGCCAGAAATTGGCAATTTGAAGGCCCTAATATGTCTAGATGTGAGCGAAAATAAACTAGAGAAAATTCCTGAAGAGATTGGAGGCTTGTGCTCCTTAACTGACTTACATCTCTCCCAAAACATGCTGGAAACTGTACCTAATGGTATCGGAGATTTATCCAAGTTAGCTATACTGAAGTTGGACCAAAATAGATTACATACATTAAACGAAAATGTAGGAAGGTTAGTATATCGTACTGTTTAACATATATTTCATTTTGTTAGTTTATCTTGAGCTATTTATAACGCTAATGATTCCGTATTTTTCTTCCAGGTGTACAAATCTACAAGAGCTTATATTAACGGAGAATTTTTTAATGGAGCTGCCTAAGTCGATAGGGAATCTCAATGAGTTGACTGTACTGAATGTAGATAGAAATACCTTGGGTGAAATACCGTTAGAGATCGGGAATATGACTTTGCTTGGAGTGTTGTGCCTAAGAGATAACAAACTTACGAGATTACCGAACGAGTTGGGAAATTGTAAATCGTTGCATGTATTGGATGTGAGCGGCAATCGGTAAGTTTTATTACGAAGATAAAATAACTGTTTATTTTATTGATAAACTATGAATATACATTGCTGCATTTCGGTGAATATCAACACATAACTAACAAGAGTACGCATCCTGAGTTGATTTTTGCTGCTGATATTTATTATGACATTGAATTGCGTATTATCTTTGAGTACTTAAACGATTATGTAATAAATCAGACAGGTTACATGATATAAATGTAATTTGTAATCAGTACTACAGTGTTACATAAAATGTATTTTTACATAACTATTACAAAGAGATCTTGCTTGAGTACTTTTATAAGATATACATTGAGTCGGGTTGAAAAATAAATCGGTATGTTTAAAATGTTCCAGGTTACAGTACTTACCTTATACATTAGTGAACTTGGAACTGAAAGCGGTGTGGTTATCGGAGAATCAGGCGCAGCCGCTGCTGACTTTCCAGACGGACAGGGATGAAACCACAGGAGAAAATGTTCTTACTTGCTTCTTACTACCTCAGCTTAGTTATACCCAACAACCAGGTATGAATGTGCCCTTAAACAATTATCAAGGTGTCGCTTTTGGTGTCCTGCTCGTAGAAATTGCCTTAGTATTTGTACTTGAATTCAGAAACTTGGACAAGAAAATGCCATCACCAATCAATCAAAAATTTACTTAACTGCTTTACACTCTAAGTTTATTTTCGACTGACTGAGTTGCTTGAACAAGGTGGTTAATAAATTTAGAAATGGAGTTTGTATTTTGCCATATATGCCATAGAGTTTGTAATTCCACAACTTGTTAATTATCTAATATTCTGAATTTAAGTACAGGTGGTTCATTTATAATCTTCATCTTTGCCTATCAACACTGGTTATTGTCAATTTCATAAGCTTGTGATTTATTTTGATCTATTACAAAATTATCTACTGATTGTTAAAAAGTATTTACATTGCATAATGAAAATAATTTGATTTTAAAATTATATTTGATTTATTTCGGTTTGTTATTTTTCCTTTATATTCAATTTTATAATAGAAGCTTGATAATGATAAGGAAATGGCATTGTCAAGCAGTATTAATATTCCTATCGATATAACATAGAAAAGAATATTACTACCATTGTACGTTTGCTTTTTATGTGAGCATTTTGGTACGTAATTTATGTCGTCTTTGCCAATGCTTTTCGTGCTTTTTTTAATTATGCAAAATCAGGGACAGTTCACAATATTAATTTGTTAATGTTCTCTATTCCTATAAATATATATATAAGACCTTTTTTTTAAAATATTAAAAGGCATCTTCTATCTTGAATGAGTAGTTCCTAATGCAAGAAAATGTGAATATATCTTGCCTATTAAGGTAATGGGTATCATACGCATGATAGTTCGTTTTGGGCGTCCCAATATGTTTAACATACTCAATCTGAGACCACTACCCATACGAGTTACCAATGAATCGCTTTTCAACAAATATAATGTACCATTGTAAATGAAATGAGCATCCTTTTACGCAACACAAAAATATTTGATCGCGCATCGAGTTGCGGAGTTATTGCTTAATTCTTTGCCATAACTGAATGATTCATGGTTGCATTTCTTGTAAATCAACTTAGCAGTTTTTGTGTCTCTAAAGTATAGTGAATTGCAGATCGTTGAGAGTCTTACAGTTATAGTCAGTGGCCTAAAAGTCTTGACAACCAGTCTTACCAAAGGGTATCGTAATACCCAATACTAACTGAGTTGAGAAGGTCAGGCAGTCGCTCTGTATAAAATACTGGTATTTAACTGCATCCTGTGAACCTAATCAAAACATAGTTGGGAAAAGGTTAGATGATGGAAGTATTGTGAACTGTCTCTGTGTCGTTCTTGTTTTGTTTTTGCTGTGTAAATATACTAAATGCACTTGTCACACACGAATAGAGCTGGAACACACGTCCGAGGTCGGCAGCGGACACTGGTACAGGGAACACAGATTTAATTCACAATCGCAAGAGCTAGATAGAAGAGGTAAGGTTCAAAAAAGTATCCAATACCAATACAATAATCGAAATGAAACCTTTTTGGGCTATAGAACCTGCTATGGGAGTAATACTGCGTTCATTTGATTGTAAAATGCGATTGCTCGGGTTAAAAAGAAACTGTCAATAAAATCAAGGGTATTCCCTTGCTGATAAAATAATCTATTGTAGTTATCTCAATAGAAGATACTTATGATATTTGTTTTTTAAATGTAACGTTAGACCGTACAGGAACTAAACTAAATGGTGCTAACTAATGTTATTTGAACTGAACAAATAAAAACCTCGCGCCAGTTTTACAATCAGATAGACGCGCAACTTTATCAAGGTTGAAATGAAGATACTCTATTATATGACAATTTTATTTCGCACTGTTATTATTTTTTACGACACAACGCAATTCATGGTCATCATGCTATAGCACTGCACCAAATAGAACTGTAGTGTTTTGTAGTACTTATTAACTGTTGTAATACTATTTTATTTACATGAGTTTTTATGTTTATTCCACTCTAAATTTGTAATGTAGTATGAATAATATTATACCCTTTCTAACTTACGGGTTAGTTGTTAGACAATCATCAAGATGATTTTGAAAATTACTATGTTACTTTCTATATTTTTTAACCGCCTTCAAAAAAGGAGGAGGTTCTGTGTTCAATCGTATTTTTTTGATGTATCTTCACCGATTACTCCGCCAACTGAACCGATTTTCATCATTGTTTTTTGTTCAAAAAGTTATGCTTCCGAGGTGGTCTGGTAGGGAAATTATTTTCCACATTAAAGTAATTTTTTTTTGATGATTTAGTATTTTGCGTAATAAAGCATTTTTTTTGTCATATAAAATTTATCAAAATTAAAGGGATTGTTCTTATGAATTTGCTACACAAAATTAGGGTGCAGGCTGAGTTAAGTATGATTAAGGAATTTACAACAGACACTTATCATTAATCAATCATTGATACCATTTTACGCAATGTTAGATAATGTCATATCATTTGGGCTTTCAATGTTTGTTTGATTTGTGACGTAGCGCTGCTGTGTTGTGATTGTCTATGGTCATTTGTGTTCTAGTCTTACTTAAGCGGGTTTTTTTTTTCGTTATAGACGCTAGAAAGTCTAGACTGATACAACTTTACAGTAAAGATGCCCGAGAATCCGTGGTATTGCTAGGATACCCATTGTTTTTTTAATCACAGATTATTTATTATTGACAAATGAGATTAGTATGCTGGCAGAGCTACATAACAACGTTTGCCTTTAAACAGATTTGTTCATCTTCTAAATGGTCAAGTGTTTTCAATTATCTATCGCATCAAGCCTCGTGGTCCACTCACCATAGTAAAGACAACCTGCACAATAATTACATGATAATTAGTCGCCTGTATAATTATCTCATTAGTCTGTACTTGAAGAATTAATGTATTTAAACATGTTTCCCAACATTCCACTAACTGAATTGATTCTACAGAATCGAGCATATCTCGCGACCGGGACTCGGACGACGAAAACTGGGAACAAAAGGAGAATTCACGCACGCATTCCGTCAAGTTCACCGAAGATATGCCCGAACTCAAAGAGGTGAGCCTTTGCTGTTGTAGTCATTTATTCAACAATTTCAAGGGATGGTATAAAAATACTCGAAAAATTAATTTCAATAATAGGTATGCTCACAAACACTTTCGATATAATGTATCTTCTTGCTTCCACCGCGCTGGTGACACGCTTAGAGAGAGATGGAGGATAATAGGCTCATGGTTCAGAATACATGTACGAGAAAATTTGTCGAGGCACAGAGCTTACCTAGCACTGAGTACAATACTTGTAGCTTTAGAATAATCTCAGTATCAAATTTAATATTTGTAAAAATGTTAATAACGCTTATTTTAGCTTGATTATGTAATTAAAAATGAAATTCTCGACTTGTATAAAGGTTTGGTGATAATCGATCTGCATATTATTTTAGTTGGTTTAACAGAACTTCAGTATTATTTAGAGTAAGCTGAATACTAACATTTTTTTATTTATGTTTATTTATGCAATAAAATTTTATTTTATTTATGTTTTATCATTTATTTGCATGTTCAATTTTGTTACACCTTTAGTTGTTAAATTATATTGATAAAAATATAATTATATATTTTTTTTATTACATGTTATTTCTTTCTAAAAAAAATAATTTCAAATTTATTGGGCTATACCACCAATAGAAAAAGTTTTCCCAATTAAATATCAAGCTGTTTTAGATTCCCAAATTATATTTTCATCTAAACTTATTTTCAGACTGTATATATTTTGTTACTGTCGTACATTTATTTAACAAATCACACAATGCCATAATTATCTGTGTTTAATGAACACCGAAGTTTTACATGTCTTGATACCAGAGATTCGACCGTACTAGTATCTCTTAACAAAGATTAACAGTTGGAAAATTATTGCAGCCACCATTTTTGTAGCCAACAATTGATTCAAATGAGTAAGCTTTATTCCACATATAATGTATGTTTCTAAGTAGGTAACAAGAAACAGCACTGTAGGTACAAGTAACAGCCTAGATTTGAATAACTATAATTTAGTAAGCACTTGCTTTATGTAAAACACTCTTGTTCAGCTGCCGGGTAGTGTGGAAGCCGACTTCGTCATAGTTGTCAAATGGTTAGGCAGATGATGTAATACTTTGATCTTTTGTAAGGCAATCGTCGTCATTATATTATTGTGTACATTTATTAATAATTATACACAATAATAAATCGGTATAGATAGGAAAAATAAACACTGCGCTAATGACAATTTTATTAAATTGTGTTAAATTATATTTATTAATAAAGATTTATTTATAAATGGGTCCCAATGTAACAAAAACGGCATAAATATTTAATGTTGTTCGTAGAACTTCATTGGTTGTACAGTGTTCCTGGAACAAAGAAATTTTAATTTTAAGGTAACATCGATTCAGGAGGAGAGTGAAGACGTGATGCCTTCTGATTCGTCCTTCACACAACAGTCGATGCTTGCCCTCAGGCGGCCTATAAACGTAGTTCGCAAGCTAGTCACTACACAACGGAGGAGTTCCCTGCAACGACTATCCTCCTCCATTACTAACCTCGCGGAGGTATGCGGCAAAGCGTCTCGCGGGGTGCATTCACAAATAACAATACCGACTTATTACACAGTAAAATTCCCAATTAGGTATTTACTGTTTTAATTCACAGACCAGTTATTCGAATTATGTGTTTATGATTCGAAACTAATCTTTTTACATTTATCTGCATTGTTTCTTGTACGATGAATGAGCATACAAAGATTTTAAGACATTCATCAGTTTACTTTTACAACCCGTTAATGTTTTATTCTGAAAGTAATTTTCTTTATCAAGATGAAGATATTATATCCGTCTTGTGATCCCGCAGTGAGACCTGCAACAAAAAACACATAAAATTGTTAAAATATTGTGAATGCACTACCAACGAGTTGAGTATGCGCTGTCCGCCACTAAGCCTCTTGCTCTATCAGTATTTAGATAATAGTTTGTTTTATTTGAAAGTAGACTAATGCATAGACAAATTAGTGTTGTTTTTGCAAAAGCATTTACTATTTTTTCTGCGAATTGGAACTTACACACATGTCAACAAGCAAACGTTACGCAACACTAACCACACCTGTTAACCTGACACGGAATGACACATATCAGAGCAAATTTATTACCAGCCACTCCCCAGAAGTCTTCATATTTATTCACAATATATTAACAACCATACCACCCATTTTAAAATATTCCTCGCTACTAATTCCACATAGCGCACAATATTTGAACTGCACTTAAAGTAGATAAGCTATTTTTTACTGTGTGCCGGCAGAAGACGTCTTAGTGTCGCGGACAAGAGACAACGTATGATATCATATCCTGTGAATCATTTCGGCTGTCTCACATATTGCGACATTATGCGTTTAATAGGTTAAGTGACAATTATCATATTTCGGTACTGTAGTCAGGATTCTGAACACAACTGGGATAAAACATTGAGTTTCGAGATGTCATAATTTTTTTTGTGACTACCAGGATTGTAATACCGAAATATGCATATCACTAGGTATCAATTATACTGATATCTTTAGTGTAATTAACATAATATGATTAAACACTCGCTTGCTTTGTAGACACTTATATTTTATCTTAAGCACTTTAAATTAATAAATGCACAGCTTTCTTTGAATATTGCAATTTGCATAAGATATTTTTAGCATTCTGCTATTATATTTACTACTAACAAAAATAATTCATTTTGCTAATTTTGATGGTTATAATAATCTATTGCGGCATAGATTTTTTCGTCTATGAAACTAACTATTTTCTTTTGACTTCACATAGAGTATTGGCACAAGCTTTGTTGAAATACACTGTTATTCGAATTTTAAGCATGAGCATGTTTATTTTCTTAATTACAAACGCTGTGACGCAGTAAGTGGATACTCTTCTTATTAGCCTGTAACCTTGTTCTAAAATGATTCAAATTTCCACAGACACCATTTGTCAGACAAAATACACCTCACCCGAAGGATTTGAAGGCGAAAGCACAGAAGCTTCTTGCTGGACGGTCACCCGAAGCTGCGGCCTTGCTGGCGGCGAAGCAGGAGTTACCGACGACCAACGGGATATCCATGTCGCCACCTGAACAGGAGCAAGCGCCAGTAGAAACTATTGAGGTGAGTAGTTTGGTGGTTATTTTTGACGAAGACCTGGGGAAGACGTGGGTTTCCTTGGGGTGGCAACCAGCAACAGTGGAAGTCTTATAGGGTATTAAAGATTATAGAAATCTTACTGGTAGGTTATCTTTGATGCTATCACATGGTGCCATATACAATTCTTCGCCACGCTAATTATTTTTTGTATTTGCGTAAACTCAGTAAAATTATTAATGTTAATACAATGCGATTTGTTCACTGATTGTCTTTCAGGAACAATATGTTGCTGAAAGGCGGAAACAAAAATTTAATATCGTGCTACCTACTATAAATAACCAGTGTTTACTTTATGATCTTACATTAATAGCCTTCTTCGAAGTCGTGAAGTTAATCCATTAAGAAAATAATTTTCTAAACCTACTTTCACATTTATGATCAGTGAGAGTTTATGATGTTTATTAACTACCGATTAGTGTACATAAAATTAAGTTAACTGTATTGATGAAAAATAAAATTTAATTTTGTGACAAAATTCAAATTAAAAAAAGCTCTTATTTGATTTGGATGGTTATCATCAGCTTTGACACATTCGGCAGTAATTCAAAACTGACAGTTTACTTTTATGAAGCTTCTCTGTGGTACAAATGTATACTAAATCAAGTTCCTTTTACAGCCGGTGCACATACTACAGCCTCTTCCCGAATCAACGAAAGATGAGGACAGCGACACCCAGACGGCGGCCGATCGAGAATCGTCTGAAGGTGAAAACGACGAGAACGATGACTCTGACGAACTAGAGGTAAGTTGACTTAAAATACTGTTTGTATTCTACCACGCACAAAACTGAAGAGATGTGTCTTCATAAAGAAGGGGTGTTTCCATGGATAAAACCTGAATAGAGTTAAATAAATGTAGTTAGATCCTGTGTGTGACAATTCATAGTTGCCTACGTACGTTTTGAGGCAATTGCACGCATCTTTGGAAAATCGAGCAGATTGATAGACATTTAACCGTATCTAGACCTTTTTACAAGATTAAATTGATATAATACGTAAACTAAGTCACATGAGGGCTAGTTTCCATGATAACCCAAGCTAGACGTAAAGATACTTTAAAACCTCAGATCCCAATTCAGCGCGCGTAGAACAACCCTTTGAAAACTATTTTGAAAATAATTATTTTGTTGAATTGCCTCATTCACGCTAACGCTCGTTTTTATGCGGTAGATTTTCAATCATGACAACTAGCCCTTATTTTATGAAGTTTAAGAAGATATTAAGGAAATAGATTTATTTTTAAATTTATAAAAAAAAATTACAATGAAAATGTAAAGCTTGTAAAAAGTTATAGAATCAAGTCAACATTTTTTTCGGAACAAAGATACATTGACAATTCTAAATTCGCCTAAGATTAACATGTTGCCCAAAAGGTAGAATAATTAACTCCCCTAGATAGCTATGCTTGTTATATGAACATGACTCCAATAACACAGGAAAGGAAACTATCCATTAACATTACTTTAGTAAATATAACATATTAACTTCTTTGGAATCTGGTAGCTATATTATTGATTCTAATACCACTTTTATATATTATGAGACTAATGAAACGACGGAAATATGCCAATGAAACCTTAACATACAATATATTTGGTTAAATTCTGCCACAGCTGGCACATCAAACCTTAGTTTCTAATTATATTTTAAGTCAACACTGTTTTTCATAAGCATATTCGTCCACACTTACACTGGAAAATAGATTTAAAATAACAGTCATACTTGGAATGCGATATGATTAGCCAAGAACTTTTCTCGCTTTTGGTGAAATCGGGGTGAAGAAGGATGAGAGTTCACCCAAGTGATCACCGGTTTTGAACCAGAAAGAGCTATATTCAGTCAATTAAATAATAGTCTAAGATCCGGCTGCAGAATCAGTGTACCTATCGAGTATTTGCTGAAAACCAAATTTTTACACATATTCATGATTAGGAGAATTTATATCCACCAGGTTGCCTATCAAAATGTGGCCGCTAGTATTTTTAATTAAATTATTAATAATTCATAATCCGTAAGAAATTTCATTGACTTTTTTTTTCAATGAAATGTCGTCTACTTTACGGCAACATCTATAAAGACTCTGAAAAATTATGGTTGCCGTTGCGCACCTGGCCGCACCTCTTCGCAGCCAGGTATACACAGGTATGAATTTGTTACATTTATACACCCACAACGTACATTTATAATTTATATATCAAATTAAAGCTAATTTTTTTCTGTATATTATTATATACGGTTGCTTAATTAAATCTGGCCGCCAATAAGGGTTGCTGGCTAATAAATATAGTAAATATTAAAAGTAGATTGAAAGAGAGCTAGCGCGTAACACCACTAGTCAGACGAGGATAGCGATTGCCAGCTGTCGGACGGTTTAAAGCCATTGCGCATGCGTCAGATGTTAGTGTTCTCAACCTCCGATTCAAACAATAGTAGGTACGACTCAAAATAATAAATACTCCAAAAGAAACGTCTTTCTTTTCTAAAATAAAAATTAAAAAGTCAATGACAAATTTAAAAATTACAAAAAAAAATTAATATTGATGATGAATAAAATCAAGGTTACTTATGTAAAAACATTGTGTTGTACAAGTACTGTATGAAAAAAGATTTAATTTTATTCAAGTATTACATTTATTTTACATATTCATCAATCATCAGTTTAAGCAAATTATGAATTTTTAAAATGTATTTTATACTTCCATGACTCTTTTTTAAAAATCTGAATCATCGGAGCTCTCAGTCACACTATCATCGCAGGTATCACTTTCATCAGAAATATCGGTATCGTCATTATTATCGGAAGGCTTGTTCGTGGAATCACACAGCACATTCTCAACTTGCGCTGGAGTTGAATCTCCCAGGAACCATGTTGGTTTTAAAAAACCATCTAACAGCAGCCAGCCATTATTTTCTGCGCTGAACTTGATGCAATCCCGCTCAGTAGCATTTAACCACATCGAATTAACAAAGATGGTCCGCAATAATTTTTCCTTTAAAGATTTCCAGCATGGTGGAATGTGCGAGATTGATAATTTTTCGATGCACAAATAAAACAGCAATATATTATGTTGTGTATTACGTACTCCAAACAGCGTGGTTTCGAACTTAAAATAAAAATCACAACTGATCCGTTGAGAACACTAACATCTGACGCATGCGCAATGGCTTTAAACCGTCCGACAGCTGGCAATCGCTATCCTCGTCTGACTAGACAGTGGTGTTACGCGCTAGCTCTCTTTCACTCTACTTTTAATATTTACTATATTTATTAGCCAGCAACCCTTATTGGCGGCCAGATTTAATTAAGCAACCGTATATAATAATATACAGAAAAAAATTAGCTTTAATTTGATATATAAATTATAAATGTACGTTGTGGGTGTATAAATGTAACAAATTCATACCTGTGTATACCTGGCTGCGAAGAGGTGCGGCCAGGTGCGCAACGGCAACCATAATTTTTCAGAGTCTTTATAGATGTTGCCGTAAAGTAGACGACATTTCATTGAAAAAAAAAGTCAATGAAATTTCTTACGGATTATGAATTATTAATAATTTAATTAAAAATACTAGCGGCCACATTTTGATAGGCAACCTGGTGGATATAAATTCTCCTAATCATGAATATGTGTAAAAATTTGGTTTTCAGCAAATACTCGATAGGTACACTGATTCTGCAGCCGGATCTCGTACTATAACAAAGTAATCGATAAAAAGATGCACAATAACTGATTAAATGTTATCGATCGATAAACCGGTGATCATTCGGCAAAGGCATCACATCAACCATGACTTCATAAGGAATCTAGTAATAACAACACCTGATGAAGTTCATTCGGGCTATGACTGTTCGGTATATGTGTTGGGGGTGTTCCCCGGTGACGGCACGGTAGCGGCCGCGGCGGGTCGCGTGGCGCGCCACGGTGGAGGAGCGCGGCGCGGCCCCGCAGGCCAGCCGGCTGCACCGCCGCGACACCCCCCACCACCTCAAGAACAAACGCGTCAATCAGATCGACGCTCGGCGTGCGCGAGACCTTATTGCGCAGGTGCTGCTACCGTCTTCCTAATGCATTGTGTTATATGTACTTACTTACAGCCTGTTTACGCTGATTGTATAGTGCTGCATGGGTCTTTTGGCGCGTGGCCGTAGTCGGAACTAACGCTAGGGGCGTTAGTTTTCTTGTTTCGAAACAATTTTACACCAATGTTTACCAACAGCGCCATCTTGCCAATGTTCTTCAAGTGCCAATAGAACCATGCTGTGCTGTAGTCTTGCTTGTTTGAATGGTGCTAGGTACATCCGTACTGAAAGCCTTAATCATAACTGCCTCCGGCATTTATCAACAACTCGCCACACACACAACCCATAATTTAAGATGAATCTGCGTACCTACTCGTCCTCGAGCGTTTCTGTAATAACAGAGCTCCATATTAAATTAAAGTGGTTAAAAAGTAGTATGAACTTCGCCCTCGGGGAAGGTATTGGTATGCGCATTCATTCAAGAGCTGTTTGTCATTAAATGTTGACAATGTAGAACATGCATACGTTGTCCAAGAGCTGTTTCATGCTGCGGGTTTTAATAAAATCTCAAAGAAAATAAAAAGAACCCTGACATGACCTGCATGTGTATATGAAGTTTCCATTTTTAAAGGGTCAAATTGTTGATTAATGCAGACAGGCCCCAAAACGTATTGGGCTTCAAAAATTGTAACTGAATCCTTAGTTTACTTCGTTAGAATAAATAAGTCTCAGACTTTGTTACACGTCTTCCTTATTAGTTCTACTGTTTATAATTTTCTATTACAAATTTTGAAGCCCAGTTTCCCTTGCATCATGGTGGTAATTTTATAATGTTTAATCTTTAAACTATACTATAAAACACTAAAACAATCTGTTTGCATGTTTCTGTTATTTTTTTTTACTTTTTGGTTTTTGGGTTACAGTTAAATTGTATTGTATTAACATAATGTGATGTGTGTACTGTGTATTTGAAATTATAACTAGTTCTTGTTTCAACGAACTATTATTAAGGTCTAGTCTGCACGACGTCAAACGTTGCGAGCCATGTTGCGTAAATATAGTAAGCGAAATGTACTTGAAAAAAATTATTCCATTTTTTTATTATTTGTCTTGTGCTAATCACGTCATTAGTGTCCTGTATAATCCGGGGCTGCGGGTTGTTCGAAAGAGATACCGCGGCCCCGGAACGTAAAGGGCAATAGAAGGAACATAGGTGGGTTTTAGTACAAGTCCGACACTCCTCTCCGAGCTCTCTCCCAGAGCGGGGGAAGTTATTTGATGATTTCCTATCCGAAATAAAAATACTGCCCTGTATAATACACATTATACAGGGCACTAATTGGGCTACTACAAAATGACCCTTTTAACGAAAAAGAAAAGGGGAAGACTGACAATGCAGGGTATTCTTATTTTTCGTGTGGTTAGTGCCTAAGGTGGTGAAAGAGTTTTTATGACGCTCATGAGTTTCTGACTTGGTTTTACGCCCCCCCTTCGAAAAATATCTATTGGGCATGGCCGGATTGATTTTCAATTTTCTTCACCGAAGCAAGTGACTACTAAAAATCAAAGACAAATACGGAGACACGGTTGGCGCAGTGGCTGTGCGATCGGCGGCTGCGCTGCGTGTCTAGGGTTCGATCCCCGCACGGAATAGATATTTGAATGGCCAACAGATAGGTGTTCCCGGTCTGGCTGTTTGTGTATGTGAGTTTAAATATTTGTAACGGCCCACGCTACAGGAGAAATTTTAAAGTTACGTGTCTTGGGTTCGAACTGAAAACTTATGACTTCGGTAGTCGGTAATCCGATGGTCACATCACTGCTATAGACCATTAAGATAGTATAAATAGCACATGATTTTCTGTAAAATGCTTTAGTTCAGTGCGGGCTAGACTTTAATAGTTTTATGGTACTATGTTCTATGTGTGTTGTTAATATCAGAACCTTCCTTAGTTTCGTAGTACTTGATGTTTGGTCATCCCCGACCCTCGTTCTAATTAGATTCATAAAGCAGTGTTAATTCATTCATTTAATGCATGATGTACTTATTCAGTATAAAACCATTTTTGTGAATGTTGTATTTCATTTTGTCAGTTTACCTGTTATGCCCTTCGTTTGTTATGGTAAAGGTTTGATCGTTTTGGATATAGTAAGGATGTCCAAAGCCGAACTTAGCCTTAACCAGAATTAGAGAAAAGTGGTCAAACGTCAAACCATCCTTTTCTGAATTACTTGTAGTTTCTGTTTTGTCCATACAGTTTCATTTCTAAAATTACTTTCTTAACTATTATCAGTGTTTTCAAAGCTCGTCAAAATAAAGCAGTATTGTTTGAAGTCTTTAGCGTTATTTTTAACTTGAAAAGCGTTCAGCGTAGCCTCCCTTTTACGCCTTCTTTCATTTTCATCATAATATTGAAACGCAAAACCTATTTATAAAGGAAAATGCCTACCCTGGTTGAGCGAGCACCATCTTTAAATTACGGTCTATAGATAGGAAATAATTAATTCTAAACTTAAACTTATCAACCTCAAATTTAAAGCAGCGATTATTCGTTTATCACGTGGACAAAATGTTTTTGGAAACTACGATTCTTTGGGATTATTTCTTTACTGCACTATCAATTTCATTTTATCTGCCAAACGTGTCCAATGATAATAATTTGAAAGAATAATGTAAGTGAAAGCCCTGATAAATAACATAATTTGAGCAAAAATATTTTGGATAAAAAATGCTTGGTTGATTGTTATGCTTGTCTACATTGAACATGATTCTATTAGCAAGTGATGATATTTTTTGCAGACGGTACCTTATACATGATCGTTCATCAATTAAATACAGTGCTATCGTGCAATCGTGCTGCGCATCACAATGGCATCTAAATTGCGGGCTATACAATAACGCGAAAGGGTAAAAGCTGACGCACGGTCCGCGTCGAAATTTCTTGTTCACCAGAGAATAGCAGAAACAATAGCGTCGTGAGATCTCTTTCGCACCGCACCTGTTCTCTGTGAACATATATTACCATAAAACGATCATCGGGACGAGTATTCACACTTCACTCACATTCTATCCCGCTGTTAAAAAATACTAGTCAAAACCCAGTTTGAAATCTAAGTGAAGAATCTGGTAACATCGCAATGAGTGTGTAAATAAGTAATAAATCTCTTGGTGGATCGCTCCGTTTCTGTAAGCACGACCCAACCGTGGGTAATTGTTGGAATACCGCGGCTGTTACGGGCTGATGCGCGCGGGCCCTCGACCACAACGCTCTCGGTAGACCCTCCGCGAGGCTCGCAGAAATGAGTGCCTTCCACCGCGCCGCTGCTAACAATGCTTCGTGTACCGCGATTAATCGATAAGTGAAGTGCCGCTTTCTCAATACAAGTGTAGTGTTAAATAAATCACCAACAAATACCGGGCAATTTCCAAAGTGCTCCTTATCTGGTATATATTAAAATGAGGTGCTTGAAAGCGGCAGGAGGATGGCTCGCCCGGGTGAGATGCGTATGCAAGATAGAAAGACATTTAGCGAAAGATTTCAATTTAGATTCAACTGCATTTTGTTTGGCTTGCTTCGCTTGTGTATTGTCGTGTCACGATCATACCATTTCACTGGCATGTAGTGTAATGCGACATTTAAGTTACTTCCCTACTAGCTGTAATCAGTGTGGCTTACGTCTTTTGTTATTGCCTGTTTACCTTCTCCCGCGATATTCTACAGCGATTTATTCTGGCGTATAAAGCATGTTTTCCTTTGCAGGCAATTAAAAAACGAGAGCAAGCTGAGGAACCGAAGACTGATGACGAAGAAACAGTTGAAGACGTCCACGACGGTGAGTTGCATTTGAAATGCGTTTTATATTTACTTATCAGTTCATTAGTTGTTATTACGGTGCACAACTTAGGTGGTGCACGATCTTCCCCTGAGATATTCGATAGTTGCGACATTATTTCACACGTTCGTGACCATAGTCTGTCGTCTTGCGATCACGAACGCGAACCGAGCGGAGCCCGTCTGTCACTCTCGCGTCACACACAAACGAACCGTCTCGCCTTTATTTTTATGTGGGAAACATCTAACTATGGCTAATAACTTTCCCAGCTTGAAAACGTGTGCTTGTTAATTGTCATATCGCTCTTTAAGTAGAGATCATGCGAATATGCAGGCGCAAAGAAATTACCTGTAAGTAAATACCGATGTTATTAAGGACCTAGTTTATACGTGCTCTTCCTAAAGTACAATGAATGAAGCAACATACTAACATACCTATAATACGCAATGTTAGCGTTGTATAAAATCCGTATCGCTACGTTATCAGCTTATCTCCTATACTCGGCGTGCCATTTCGTTCCGTTGAACGAAGCCCCGCAGTGTTTCGCTTGCCTGTGCCGAGTTTGCTGCTAATTCCACTTCTTTCTTCAGTGAAAATAAATATAGTGTGTTCTAGTCGCGTGACACACTTCAAACTAAACTATACCGAAATTCGTGATCTGTGCCGATTTGTGTGATACCTTCGTTAGGCATTGTATGAGTCAGAATCACAAGTTAAACATTCAAGTCATAAAAAACGGTTTGCGTTGACGCAATTCTTCTCATCCTTAGTTCCTTCAAATGTCGTGTTATTAAGTTGTCAAAATATTCAGTGCCGGAATTAGTGTTTTAGTGATAACGTAATTTAATAACAGTGTACCCTAATGGCTTAACATGATAGAGTTATTGATTCGATCATCGAGTAAATAACATTATCTATTGTTAAGCACGTATGTATGATATTCTAGAAACCAGTGTGTTCAAGCAATGTATGAAGGTCAAGCTCGGTTATTGTTACATCGTTACATATAAACGCGTCACTTAGTCATGTTTCTGTGTTTTTGTTTCGAAAACATCTCAATGTTGGACGGAATTTCGCGGTAATACGCTTTGCTCCATTTACTTCAAAATTGCGGGTTTTATACCCTGCACTTACGTGCACAGTTGCACACGTACCCACTTTCCCTGTGTCGTACCACAGTAAGCAAATCACTTTGTTGCCCTCCATGACTCGGGTCTACAACTTTTAAAGTTTCCACAGTAACAGATTCCTTAATTTTGGTAGTCCTAAGTAAACAATTAACGAGTTGTTGGATTAAGCACGGTCGCGCACTTCGTCGGCACACACTTGATAATAGTTGTCTGTTTGATTTACAAACAAATACTAACTTATTTTTTCACACTTCGACCTGTGAAACGTTTACATTACACGCTTATTTTATACGCATTACGTCAAATATATATTAGGGATTTTTTCTGTAATAAACGCTAGTTTCTTTTCCCAAAGTAAAACTTTCTCTTCGAATCTCTAAATCCATTTAAAGTAATTTCCACTAATTACATTCCATAATCGTGCCTCATTTTTTCATAGACAAAGCCATTATAAAATCGTTGCCAGTAGTATTATATCAGGTTTTTATTTAAAACGCTGTGTTCGGATATACCCAGAATAATGCATAGAGAGCACCTGTAACCTTGACCCAATGTACGTATTTTACATTTGCTCAAGGCATAACATTTTCCTGCCTTAAGTATTAGTAAGTGTACTTCACATGATTCACGTGGCCGGCATACCAAGTTGATAAAAAATACGTTTTACATTAGCAAACAATAACTCTGCTAAGGTTGCCTAGAAGGTGTTATGTGCCTCCAGGCCCCTAGGGAGCAAAATACATGTTTGTTGATACGAGTTATTGAACTGACAGCATTATCTTATCAGCTGTAACAATAAATTATTATTCGATCGAAACTCATTGTCAGTCGTAGCTAAACATTGCACTCATGTAGAGGGAAGTCGTTCATTATATTGTGATTAAATAATATCAATATTAGTTTCTTCAACATCGAGCAGTTCTAATAGTTGGCCAGACAGCCATCTCCGTTAATTGGTTACGTTTCGTTAGTGCCTTATCGTGAAATAAAAATGTTTTCTTGGAAATTTTATTAAAACGGATCTACTCCGTCTGTGTGGATATTGCATGTCAAGAAGTTGTTTATCAAGCCACATCGTTGTTCGTATATCTAATTTAGCAATTATTTATATTTCCAATCGCGGTTTTGTATTTGTTAAATGATTTTGTTTTGATTTCTTATCTCTTTTGGAGTAAGCGTGTTCACGAATTAAATTAAAAGTGCACGCTGAAAACTTTAATGTTCCTACTTGTAGTATTTTTGTTATCTTGAAGTATTGAAATGTTTTGTAGTGAATGACAGTGACAAAAAAAATACAATAATTTAACTAGCTAAACCGGAGGTTGGTGTGATTTGTAGAGAAATGGTTAACTAATCGTTAAACGTATCTATAAATTTTCTCTTACAATCTGTTTTATTGTTCTCCTCTGTCTATACGTCAAATTGCCTGCCACGGAATTGACAGTACCTTTGTCCGTAAGTCGTGTCGATGTTTCGTCCAAACTATTTTAACCTCAATTAACTTGAACAACGGCGGTCTTGTTCTCGGGCTTGTGGTCATTTACTTATACATCGACGATCATCATTACTCATCGTTCACGAAGTACACCGTTGTATATGCAATTTACTTTCTTTAACGTGATATGTTGCTTCGTTGTATAACACCATGAACTATAATTAATTCGTTACTTAGTCTGACAACGTTTCTAATACGAACACATTAAGTAACAAATGGTGCTAGCAAGGGGGTTCTCACGAGAATGTAAAAGGAGGACATAATGAAAGACAAAAAGAGACTGGAAGTGACGTTAAGTGTTCGCGGTGACGGTTCACTGAGCCGAAACAACCTTAGGAGTAGTAACAGGAGTAACCGCAGTAATGCGAGCAACAATAGCAGCACGCTGCCCGTGAGCGAGATATTCGCCACCGATCGGTACTCCGCGCCGCATAACAGATCCTTTGATATACTCGACAAGTACCGCAGGCAACCGAATCAATATGGATATCCAGCACAAAGCTTGCAAGCTTTAAATCATTACCAACAATCAGAAAATAATGGATACGGTACAAGGGAGAGAAACAACCCGTATATCGATTACACAGATTCTTCGAAGGCATATTACTATCAGCAACAGCCGCAACAGCTGCGTAATGTGGGTCAACAGCAGTATCAGCCTGTCTACAATGACTCATCGATCCTGCACGGGACATTGCCAAGATCAACCAGTCGTCAAGACCAACAAAGGGGCAATCCCGGGTATGATGAGGGGTCCTTCCGATCAACATTGCCTCGGTCAGTGAGTCGCCAAGATCAACGAAGTGACAATCCGATTTATAACAACGAGCCTATGCATGGATCGCTGCCACGGTCAATAAGCCGTAATGAACAACAAAGAAACAATCCTGGATATAATGAGCAGCCCTCTCGTTCAACATTGCCTCGGTCAGAAAATCGCCATGATCAACCAATAGAAATTTTGAATTATAATGCTGGGTCAATGCAAGGATCCTTGCCACGATCAATAAGCCGTAATGAACAACATAGAAATTACCCTGAATATGACGACGAGCAATTTCGATCAACGTTGCCACGGTCAGTTAGTCGCCAAGATCAACAAAGAGACAATTTTAACTATAACAACGTGCCAATGCAGGGATCTTTGCCACGGTCAATAAGCCGTACTGAACAACAAAGGATCAATCCTATGTATAACGATGCGTCGAATAGACTACATGGATCAATGCCACGACTAAACCGCATTGACGGGCAAAGAGGAAATTCTATGTATGACCCATCAGCACGAATGCACGGCACTTTACCTCGATCAGTAAGCCGCCAGGATCCGGAAAGGGGTACTCCTATTTATCCCAACACCTACTCCTTGCCTGCAAAGTATGGTCCAAGACGAGTCCGGATAAGCGAACTGGAGCCAATTGTACACGGATATAATGGTAAGCAGCCAAGTATAATTTAAGCTTGTTTTGTAAATTCACGGCTACAAGCCGAAATGTGGTTATTCAGATGTTATATGTTAGAGATCCCGAAGAACGCCCACAGGTATATTATGTAGCCAAGGAGTTCTGACAACTCGGTACAACAATGCTCACATCCTGAAATGCATAACAATAGTTTTGATGACGGTTGACGGGACTTGCTCTACATCTACCCTAATAGTAGTCTCTTGTTAGTGGTCTCTGGGAGTAGACTGTCGGTCTGATGAAGATTCTGTGAACTCCGCAGCTATTTTTCAATTTTACTCATTGTATATTCATTGAGACTATTTGGCCTGTTCTCGTGAAAGTTGTGGAAGTGATGGAGCATTAATAAACTGAAATTCATTCAAATTAAGTTGTGCTTGTCTTCCTACATTTTCAAATGTATTTCAAGAAATGTTTTATTGGTAAGTAATAAACATTTTGTACAGTGAAGTCGGGAGAGAAATCTACGGTAGAAAGTCGTTTTGAATAGAAACTAATCTAGTCGTTAACCTGCAATATATCACGCTGTATCAAGGTATAACTACTATAAAATATTCTGCTTTCAGCTCAACCACCATAGTGTTTTGAATACAGTATCGATCGTCTAACTACCCATTAAGCTCCAGGAACCTGTTTATCTTAACTAGTTCGCGACAATTAAATTCAGCGAGGCTATTTATAACTCGCTTCAGATTTCTACCCAACGATTAAATTATGCAGTGCTTATGACTGGTATAATAGGCTTATGCTATTCCTAATTTATTAAGGTTTTTATTGTTTTAATATCAAACAATATTTGCCAGTCACCTCTAAATATAAACAAAAGGTTTATTATGCGTGTGTGCGTAAATAGGACGGCATCTGGGCCAACCCTCCCTGGGGACGGACAACAATAGCTGCAGCAGGGCACTCTCCCCGCGTTTACTGGTGCGCTCTAATGAGCCAGACCGTTGTGTGGCTCTCAGTACTTCATATGCCTCTAACATAAGTACCCATATTTTGAAATTCAGTGGAGTTCTTAAAAAAAAAAACTTTGTGATGGCGGTCACGAAGTCAGCTGTTCGTGGGATTATGTGTTCCCTCATGGAGTTTACGTTCAAAGCAAGTAAGATGTCCGATTTGATTGAATTGAATGTTGATAAGTGGGATTTTTTATAATTCATTTCCAATAAGATAAATATTCATTAAAATTAACTCACTGTTTTTAAATTGAATAACTTATGCACACTAAGTTGAAGTTATGAAGAGATTATCCTAAATATTATTTTCCCTTTTAATCTTGATCACATCGATAGAATAACAGTCGGTACCGTTATAATCGGTACGTTTTGATATTCGCGTGTCACCGTTTTAGCATTTGCACAAAAGGAGCACTGGTTCAGTTAGAAGGTCGACGACTATTTATTGTCTTTTATGTTTACTAAAGTTATACCAAATACAGCTATGTAGACGCGTTTGTACCATATACAAAAGAGATATAAAGAATATGATTAGTCGCCATATTATCTTCTCATTATACATCGGGTGATTCACAAAGATTCTTTTATGTTTTCAAGTTTATGTAGGATAGCCTTATTTGAAAGTCTTCGTTCCAATCTTTGAGTTCGTTTTGTGCAGTGTAGTTAGATACGGGGTTTATGTAATGGACTGTTACGGTATAAAATCTAATAATAAATGGTTCGTAAACCATAATCTATATCTCAGTTGTGTAATGGTTGGCGATATCGGATAGAAAGTACAATACAGGCAGTGTATAAAGTTGGAGGTTATTTGACCCTAACAAATAATAACGGATGAGCTTTCGTTGCGAGTACAGTGGAGAAGGCGGTGTGGTACCAGGCAGGGTGCGCGTGTCTGAGTCGAGTTCGTGCACTGATGCCTGATAGAAAAGGAGACGAGCACGATTGACATTCGTGAACTCACAGCTTCACTCAAATAACATCGCATTTCGATTTTACTAGACCGCACCATACCTACTGTTACCTTTACTTACAAACTAAACAAACACCAATAGAAACAGATTTCATTAATTGTTTAATCTTTCATGACGTCTGTTATCAAGAACCTTGGATCAAAAACGAAAGAAATACCGGTATGAAGATTAACACCGGATGTAAATAAACCAAGTAAACAATGACTAAGTTTGGAATGTTAAGATAATTTGGATATGAATCTAGGAATGTGATTGGGCAATAACGAATTACGAAAATATATTATTATATTATTAACTGTTACTGAGCTAGGGATCTATCAGTCACGTCACACGAACGTAAATTACCGTGTTTTACTTTCGAATCTTAATAAATAAATGTCATAGATTGTAATTTGGTACATGTTATTATAATGTTGGATACAAAACACCTTTCTCTGTAGCAGTAGGTAATTACTTTAGGTAGTGCACTCGTGTTTTTCTTTTGCATTATCAATCTTCGTGCATCCGCGTCTTATTCAACGCCGTGAAAGTCCTTGTTATTGTGTATACTGGCCCCGTGAACTTATTAATTGTTATTGCTCTTACAATGGTGTTTAGCGGTAATATGTAACCTTTTAAAATTTCTCTGGCTATTAATCTCGAGTATGAAAACAGTACGTTTGCCATCGCCACTTGACGTTGGAATTTTATCGGAATACTGACTCAATCTTATCTATTCTTTTGTATTATAAGGACGTTTGTTTCAATGGATATGCACGTGAGTATACTTAATACCTGTTGTAGTTTCTCTAATATCACTTCTGACCACAGTGTGTCAGATCTAAGATACCTGTCGCCTGTAGTGGTATAGAATCTGCAGTGGGTACAGGAAACCGTGCGTTGCGGTTAACATCCGTGCTGCGGGCAGATCTCGAAAGTGAACCTGTGAAATGAGTTATTGAAGCGCATCAATAACATGATACCCTGAGAACATGATCCCCTATCATTAATTGTATTTACTTTTGCTACACTGCTTTTCGCTTGCAGATTTAATAATTCATCTTCATTATCCTGCTTCCATCGGATCGGGTTGGCGGAGTATGACTTTGTCATTTATAGGTACCTCTCTATTTCTCATCAGACACCACACTTTTTGTCATATCATCATTCAAGAATTTATCGCTTATTTATTCTTCCTCTACTTTTATCCCCATTAACATTCATACTCAAAACTATCATCACGACATTTTCTTCATTCATTTTCGACATTTAATTAATGCCAACTTAAAAATCCTTTTGTACTGGGGGAAAATTAACTAACACAAAACAGTGTTTTGGTTTTACTAATATGGATAGAGACGGAATAAAATAAATCTCAACTTTCGCTCAAACCTCAAAATGCAAAATTTAAAACGGATTTAAAGAGAGGTCGGTGCAATCTTTTCACGGATTAACACGTTTTATCGCCAACTCCACCTACGGAGAAACAGTAACAAATTCTTACAGAGCTATGTCACCAAGACCGTTACTCGAAACGTAGACGCATAAATGTTCTTTGAGAAAAGTGTCCTTTCGAGAACAAGTTTGCTGGTGTTATATTAAGTAGGTCTAAACGTCCATTACGTCTGAGACGCGTGCCGTATCTAATTGGCATCCTTGCATACATTAATCACCCTGCAAGGTGTGCATTGCCTGTACGTATGTAGATCACCGGTTGGACTGCTTTTCGAAAGCTGAAGTCCTGTTCAATAATCTACGGTTAACTGAAAGCCATATCCCGGCTGCTACGCGATTTCTAATTTTCTCCGATAGCTTGTAATATTATATCGATTCGTAGTGTAATTAACTGTCATCTTAACATAGTTTGTGTAATCAGGTAAATTAATATTGGCAGGAGCAGTTTATGTTTACAGTTTATTTTCTATTGATGGAAATATCTATAGATGTGTAATCCTCATTATGTTGATTGCGCGCTTAACCTTGATTTTGCAATTCAAAGTTGTATTGATTGGCTCATTACCTACGTAACATAACGTTTAAGTAAATACAAACACACATTTATGTTGTGTGTTCTAAGTGACAGGGCTTCTAATTCGGCATTTTTTAGACTGTATGCCAATTTATGTTTGGTTTCCACTTCTAACGTCTATAATTTCTAAAGTTGAAATATATTATTCACAGACATTCGAATCAACAATACAGAAGTGATAAAAGCAATAATAACTGGGTATACAATCGATCACATCGATACGTACTCATAAAGAATCGAAAGTGTCGGTAACGAGATCGGATGTAGATGCGATCGATCGCTACAGATAATGGGTAGGTAACGCTAGGGTAAAAAATAAAGGAATCGGTATGTGCCAGGTTGAGACTTTCTATTTTTAATCGGGCGGAGAGGTCGCGGGCGCGGGCGCCGGCGCCACAGCCTCCGACAGATCTTGTGGTGGTTGCGCGCGCCCGCGCATTCCGTCACCGCGTGCGCCCCGGGCTGCGCGCACTACACGCGCTGTTATACCCAGTTCGGTGTTCACGACTTGTTTGTTTTGATTTGCCGTACCAAATTCGAAGTCGGTTACTCGTACATCTATAAACAACATTATAATTTGATAAGCATTTAAGATAAACTTAACAGCTTATAAAATTATGAACAATTTATTTTATCATCAAATTGGACAATGACCTAGCCGGAATGCATTAGGGCGAACAGCCGGCCGGTGCTTCGCTTTGATTGACGGACGATACTAACCAGATAGTATCGTAACGAGAGCCGGTAAATCAACCTCCGCCTACGGACATAGCTGCCCCTAGTCAGGAAGTTGTCCGGGACTAGTTTTAGTCGAGGAAATGGGTGTAATCAGGAGAAAAAAGCGTAAGTTAACTTTCTCTACGATTAGATAACTAAGCAGGAGGAAACGCTCCTATGCTATGTTGTTTTAATTAGTTCCTTATTTGAATCCTTGTGTAAAGTAAATACGTTGTTTTTTTTTTATTTTGCCCGTAGCTGTCAATTTGACAGTACCTAGTCAGTGTCACATACACAATATATTATTTCGTTTGCGAAACTTCTGATGCAACCTTCCAAATTAACATTTCGTATTGTTGAATGTGATGTTTTGAACAAAAATACAGTCTGCCACGAAATTCTATGGACTGTTAACTTTGTTATGGGTTATGGAAACACTGCCGGGGAACGGATATCGTGCTCTACAACTCTATAATATTCTGCGACAAGCGAGTCAAGGATCATTATTGTTTTTTGTTTTTTTTTATAATATAGAAAATAACATGCGCGTTCTATGGGAACTTTAATACAATTTCTTCTTTTGTAATTAATTAAGGTTTATAAAAGTGGTTGAGAGAAGTTTTAATAACTCGCTAAATATTTTATGTGGGAGATTCATGATAAAGGCAATTGTTATTTTAATTGTTATGATTTCTTGTTCACTTGTGAAATTACTTGTATCGACTATAAAAGATACGTTAAACTGATCGTAAAGCTAACTAACCCTACTCATAAGTGTGCATCCATATAAGGGCACGCCATATGTGTTGCATTCATGTCCATCCAGTTTTTGTAACCTGTATCGATATAATGCATCCGCGATTCGGTTTGTTTACCACAAATATTCAACTAAAACAATGTTTATCTTATAAACGAACGTGAATTAGAACGTATCTAAAATATTGGTACAAGTATATCAGATTTTAATTAAGATCTGACATGAAAAGTAATTGGATAGTTACTATACACGAATTCCATACGTTACATAAAGAAAAACAATGTTAATGTTAGCAGTCAGATTTTACGGCACGTTTCTTTTAAATTTATCTTTTGTAACAGATTTTTGTAATTATAATGTGTGTAAAAATACCAACGCCGTAAGGCACTTGTAAATGGTTTGTTCTATACCATATCTGGGAACCTTCTAGTAACGGGTATATTGGGGGTCAAAGTTCAAACTTTTTTTACAAGTTTTTAAAGTTATACTCTACTTAAAATATCTTCATGAACCCCGTCATTTTTAATGCATCCATCAGCACGTTTTGTGTGCGCTCGTGCAGAGTCCTAATAAAAAACCTGATTGTTCACCCAAAAAATAAAACCGTTTCCCGGCAATATTTTCACCGAGTTACAAAGTTTCATGCACAAAATGCTTGGTTGGTTTTTCGTTCGGGTCAGTTTGTACCTTTTATTTTCTCATACAATATTTATATTTCCGAATTCCAATATGAATAGGTCATTGTCGTTGGTAAAATGGCATTGATCGAAGCTAAATATTCAATAGGTAATTATCCGCGCAAAATGTTCATCTTCTCTTCATAATTGCGTCTTGAGTACATAGAATGAACATAATCCTTGCCGATAGAACCGCAAAACAATGCGCACTTGCACTCAATAACATTTAATTGCCAGCCGCCTCTGTTCAATAGGCCATACGTAACATATTTTACGTGCCTTGTAAATACTCTAGTGTGAAGGTGAAACAGTAGTAATGGTTACGTTATGCGGTCATCGCTTAGCTCACGTATTCGGGTGGGTCCTCAAATCAGGGTTTCCCAAACTTTCAGAATCACAGAACTCGCACCAAATAAATACCTTTTATTTTATGGAACTCTCTAAAAAATATTACATATCAAAAATGTGATTTTAATTAGTGAAATACTTTATTCTATATTTTACTTCATAAACAGTAGCCGTTACTAATAATACGAATGAAAACAAAAGAATTTAATGGTCAAAATAGTTAAATTTTTCAACACTAGGTGTCATGTTTCAATGTCAAAATAATTTATAAACTTGTTTTGCGGAACCCTGGTGACGGAACTCACTTTGGGATTCACTGCTCAAAGTAATAACATTGTAGGTAGCTTATGTACCTTTGACATGTAAGTGCGTAGTTCTAACTTCCAAAGTATCGGGCAAGTTGTTTTGGTCATTATTGACAGAGGTATCTCTTGTCATTGGATTATTTTTAGAAAAAGTTGCCCTTTTAAGAATGATCTTTAACTTTGTCATCTTCTAAAATAGCTTTTTTAATAACTTGTGTTCGGTTTGAAGTATCCACCGTTTTTCCTAGTACCCGCTTGTTTGTAATACCATCATTCATCTATGAAACATTTCTGTTCTCCTGCCTTTCATAAAGCTTTTACACCATAATTACGTGTTTTTCGTGTAAATTGCTAGCCTCCGTTGGAATTATCTTTCATAACTGTGATTAGTGCTTGCAGCGTACTCGAACGTGCAAGGAGTACCGTAAAGTCTGCAGTCTGCAACACCAAACAGCTTTCAAAACCAGATCACCCTTACCGTCCATTCCCTTTACTGATTTTTGATTAAAAGAAATCAACTTTCATGATTTTAGTGTCAAGTCAAAATTAAAGTTGCGAAAAAAAGTCATTTTTATTTCTGAATTTGCTTATTTATTTGCGAAAGAAAACTTATTCTAATCACCCAGAAAAATGCAAAGTTTTTTAAATTTTATTACAGACTAGGCTGTTTTACGCGATTTCACCCGCGTTTTTGGTTACTGCCGCGCTCCCGCTAGCGTGATGTTTATATAGCCTATGTTACTCAGTAATAATGTAGCTTTCTAATAAACTCAAAAACTACTTAACTGATTTTAAAAACTCTCCAGTTTTTAAAATCAGTTAAGTAGTTTTTGAGTTAAAGCGTAGCAAACAAACAAATATATTTTAGTTCTTTAAAATATTAAGTAGTTTAGATCATTAGTGACATTTGCATCCACCGTCCATTTTGATTTATAAGCAGTCTCGTGTTAACGTTAAATTGAAATGTTATTATGTACTCAACGCAAGTATTCTTGAGAATAATAAATATTTCTAAAACCATTATATACATATTTATGGCACAACTGATAAATCGAGTTTCCATAAAATAGGTAATTTTATTTATCGCCATAAATACATAATACGTCCATAAAATATAAGAAAGTGTTAGTACAGCGAATATGGATAAAGTTCATGCATAGACTTAACATAAAGGTGCTATACCGTTGTAAATGATGAATGTATGAAGTCATACGTTTAGTATATTTACGACGTAATGTTCTCGAGGCCGCAACGGTGGCGCAGGCAGCTAACACCACACATTTACGTGTTTACACCCGTTAGTACAAAGTGTACACAGCCTACTACAGCCATTAAATCAAATTGCCACTCTTAATTTAACATTAACGGACCGCTATCAACCTCAGGATTTATTCCTGTCATCAAAGCAGCAATTTCTTACATTGCTTCTAAGTCTTTACCGTGTTTAAGCTCAGTTGCCAACAAAAACTGCATTCGCTACATACTTAATGAAAATTGCTTCACTGCTTTTACTTCAATTACTTTCATAGAGTACTTGCAGCAATTATTTAATAGTTACCTTCATAGTTACATACTTTTTCGCTAAATTGCTCACTGAATCATTTCAGAGCAATAACTTTCACCTGTCCGTTACATTTAGATTGGAACTAAATTACTATCATTCCTAGAAAAGAGCATTTTCCAATAAGACTACTGTAAAATGAGAGTCACGAATCCCTCTGTAAACTATCACGACTCTTTCTGGGGTACAATAGTTGTGTAGTTATTCTATTAAGCTTATCCGGGGGTGAAAGTCTCGCAACTGATTGGCTATTGTAATGCACAAGACAGGACGCGGGCCCGGCCATTCGGGATCATGATTTCACTGTGCTCCATTCATTCGTCTCGACATGTTGATTGTCGTGCGAACGTTACAGAGTGACGCGATCATTTGTTATTCAATTCCGTACTGTTTGCATTGAAGATCTGTGGAATTAGAAACCCGGTTGCGTAGAAACGTATCATCAGTTATTGTCACAGCGCATCGTTTGTCATAGGTGTTTGGAACAAAGCATTTCTCTCAGCGATAGCGGCCGCTGGCTTAACATTTAGCAACTGATAGTTCATAATCGTGACGGTCGCAAGGCAGGTGATACGTCACACAGTCATAATGTCTATATCGTGATGTTTTATTTTTGAGCTCATGATCGTTTAAACGCCGACCTTGCAACCATATGCACCACATTGCACACATAGCATTGTTCCTATTCACAGGAGGGTTAATAATTAGTTCAGTGCCGGCGGCACTTTTAAACGCCCACTATCCTATTAACTCAAAGAAGGCCTTGTTCAGGATAATTTGTTTACTTGCTTAGAGGGAAGTCTGGTACTCATCTCTAATTATCTATGTAACCTGACAAGTGGGTTAATTGGTCTATGCATGTAACGTTACGTTATTCTCACGATATCCGTTTTCATATTTATGCTTGACCTTACACTTGCTGACAATAGATACATGAGCACTGCGCAAGTGGCGGAAGTCAGTAGTCCGAAACAATACGCATTACATAATGAACGGTTCAGATATCAGACATGTGTTTAATAGGTGCGGATTAATTAATATTGAATAATATTTGTCATCGGGCTGAATGTTCTATATTCGCTTATCGATTCCAAATTCGGCAATGACTCAAAATTGCAGATAAATAAAGTAAAGGGTTTTACAATGATAAGAGTGTTGATGGATGACATAATGAATACAATTCTGGTAATAAATGTATTTAGCAACAGTATTAGTAAACATTATCGATTGAAAGTGTAATCTTTATAACCTTGTATACCTAAGGGAATGGGGTGTGGTAACGCGGTTAGCGAGTGAGGTGATATCAGAAGCATCTGTGCTATGATAACAAAATTCCACGATGGGTTTTATAGGTCACAGGTGCATTAGCCACGATAACCATATTAGCTTAACATGCTTTTGTTTTATCACAGGTGAATCCGTATCCGAACGGGCGGAGAGTGAGGCTCGGGTGGTCAGCGATCAGCGATGCATCGAGGTCCGTATAGCGCGCACGGCTGGCGGCCTGGGGCTCAGCATAGCTGGTGGACGAGGCTCCACACCTTACGTTGGCGATGATGACGGCATCTTCATATCGAGAGTCACACAAAATGGACCTGCTTATATGGCTGGACTAAGAGTAAGTTCGATATACCTAAGTTTTTATGTTCTCTAGTGTGACAAATTGAGTCGTTCAGAATTGAGAGATTAGTTTGGCCCCATTCGAATTAAAAGCTGACTAAAAATCAGTTGACCCGCCTTTTAGTGCACTTACTAAAAGGTGGGTCAACACTGTTTATGGTCACCGGTAGAAGAAGTACAAGAGGCCTGGTAAGAGCATTGTCATCCTTGAGGCGAAACTAGAGTACGAAGACATCGGCACCTTTCAAACGGAAACACAGCAACGCTGCTTGGCGGCGGAAATAAGAATAGCGGTAGTACTTCCCCGGACAACTCCATTTGTAAAGAGTTTTAGGTTCAACAACTATAATAGCACAAAGCCGTTCAAACGGTGCATAAACTAAACACACGAGTGTTAGATAATGTTTCCGTTTCTAATATTATGAATCACTGCGGGAAGTACTTATTAATGTCGTCGTTAAATTGTTATTGTATCCGCTGCTTTACTTTCTTCTCTTTTGTTATACTTTGAGCACTGTCATTAATCATTTAGCCGCCTTCCTATTTATGAATATGCACGGAAGGCGATATCATTGGGTACGATTGTAATTAATCTACAATTATATTCGTCTGGATTTGTCCAGTTATATTTATATTTTTTGGTGCATTTTTATCTAGTTTGTCTCTTTCTTATAGAAGCATACATTAACCCGTTGCACGATTGTTTACAAAAATGTAGGGTAACAATGTATGAAACTTTGCACCCGTCTGCACACTTTGTCGCGCGAAAAAAGGATACTAAAAAGAGAGATTTAATACTAAAAAGTCCCGATGTTTTTTTTTTTACAAATTTTTCTCCCTTTGCCACAATAGACTTTGCTGTATTATGGGTTTATAAACATTTAAACTCACGTACACAAACAGCCAGACCCGGAACAACTGTCTGTAGGTCATACTCATACATGTATTTGTTACGAACCTGCGACACGGTAGCGCATCAAAATCAAAGTTACAATAAAACCGTTTTGTATTGTTTCAGGTTGGCGACAAGGTACTCTCAGTGAACGGTACGTCTGTGGTAGAAGTGGATCATTACTATGCAGTGGAAGTACTTAAAGCAAGCGGGCCAACGCTCACACTTGTCGTGACCAGAGATTCACCCAATTCGACCAGGTAAGCGCCGTTTGTTCCTTATCTAAACGTTTCATCACTGCTGTTGCAATACAGATTGCGAGAACCTAAATTATTTAGAACAGAATATGGAAGATTGAGTGCAGTTACTGAAGACAAGTTTGTGTGCAGCATTTGCAGTTTTAGTAAGTTGCTGTTTAATTTCATCATTTATTTAGTTTTTGAGAGAGTAAAATCTGCGGCCGATCATGGTCTGTAATTGCTATAGCTCAAAGTTTGCTTACAATTTTGGCAGAAATTAATAATTATAATTTTTATACAGAACCCACAGCCGAGCACCAAGCGGAGCGAGCCATCATTCCATATCAAGCACCACCGACACAGTATCAACCCTAGAAAATGGACAGGTAAACATCTCATTCAATATTCACATCGCAATGTATGTATTATGTAAATCACTTCGCAGGCATATACATATGCAGCGCAGTTCGCAATGTAACATTGCAATAAGTGTGTCGATAAACACGGGAATCGAAGGTAAATAAACAGTTTTTCCTTCCTATTATTCGAACAGGTTCCAACGGGTCGCGGTATACCAAACAAGCCGCTTATCATTAGCAACCAGTATGCGCAAGAGTTCGAGCCGGAGTATAAGGAGCAAGCGATGAACCAAACGGTGCCGAGCGTGGTGCCCACGGTGTTGAGCTACAGCCCGTCCCCTACGGGGCAGGTTACGACGGATACCTACCAACGACTGCAAGCGTCGCCGCCGCCTCCGGTTGAGCCATACATTCCGCCCGGTAAGTTAAAAAAATATCACTTTCTGCATGTGTCGTAGCGGTACACACTTTGGATAGTTGCACCATTAATCAATAATTACAAGACGCAAGGTCACTAATACGTTTAAAACATGTTATTTTAAACCTGAAATTTTGCTATTACCTTATTAAATCTAATAGAAACTGCTTTTGACAGGTCAAAAAAGTATGTCAATTGATTGGTGTTGTAACTATTATATAAGTGTCTCATTTTATGACAACAGTCCTACATTTAAGTATCTCCGGTATATTAATGCACGTCCCTTATCTTATGACGATATTTGATAACATAGACGCGTGGCTTCCGCAAAATGTATTGACTAAAGCCGGTTTGATGAATATCATTTACACATCTTTCACCTTTCAACGCCTCACAGGGTTAATCTGTCAGTCTCAAACATCGTAAATTATGCTATGAAAGTCTTCACAGGCAATCGAAAAGCTCAATAAAACCTGATTGCCGGTCTAACCTTTAGATGCAGGTATTTCCTCAGTCGGGGTGCCGAGGTCAGACGTCAGTTCACCGTCTAAAATACAGATAGTGTACGCATCTCGTTGGACTGGAAGCCGAACTCGACGCTCGTGGGAAAAGGGCAGGCTTACGTATTTGCTCAAGAAATGAGATTATGTAAATTAAGTTCATTTATACAGTACCAGTAGATAATTGGAACTAAAATCTAACAATAACTTTTAGGTAACATCTTATACCCTATGCTAACTAGTTTTAAAACTCAAAATTGGGCAACAATCAACAATAAAACGTTACACCTTCACAATAAAATATTTAATGAATTACTCCTATGAAACTGTCTTATAAACCCAACCTTATAATAACCGAAATTATATACTCGTAATGATAGAGTCGAATTACAAAGTCACAATTTAAGACAGCCGTGGATTCACAACGTTGATCGTATTCATTGTAATAAGTTCTAAAACGAGAGAGGAAAGGAGAGGAACTCGTTCTTTCGGAATATTAACTAGTCCTTAAAAAAATAAGACATTGATGCAGTTAAGCAGTGTTGGTATTGTTCATTTTAATTGGTAAAATTGACTATGAAAACCACTAACTTATAATTTTTTTTCCATATTTCTAGTATACCAACAAAAGGTGCTAGTCCACACGACACTGATCCGCGACGGCGCCGGCCTCGGGTTCAGCATAGCCGGCGGGAAGGGCTCCCCTCCCTACCGAGACGACAGTGACGCCATCTACATCTCCCGTATCTCACCCCAAGGTGCTGCCGCTAAGGATGGCAAAATGCTGGTCGGCGATAAGGTTGTTTCTGTAAGTTAATTTTGAGAACCTTTAAACGCTCCAGCAACCAATATTGATCCCTCGTAGGGGGTGGAAATGTCCCTGGGTAGAGGGTATGACTGAAAGTGTATTTCTAGAAGATAATATTTCGTTTACGTTCTCTAAAACGATTCTAACGATTCCGATGACTATTGCATTATCGGGGTAATACGGATGTGAAAAGTCGATCTAGCTAAGTCTCATCTCATCCAAGTACTACATTATAAACGAATACATTGAAAAGCAACATTTGACAAATTAACAAGTCGTTACTTGTTAATTACAGAAGACCTAGTACAAAAAAATGGAAACACGATTCTAACTCACATTGAATACTAATTTAATCATGAGCAGAAACTGTTAGTCGTGCTTTCAAAAACATTTTAACTCTGATTTAATGCAGAAACCACTTGCTTTTACTTAAAAGATAAGCGAATATGTCTTGGTTATAGTACAAGCGAAAGCTTGTATAGTGAGAAAGCAATCTTGTTAAACATGCAGAATTGAAATTTATTCAAGTCAAGATAAAGGCAAGAATTTGTTTACAACATAAAGAGATTTGTTAACACTAATTTACAAGCACATATTGTAAATCTTTTAGGAATACGGCGACACATCAAGCTATATATTTCCAGTATAATAAGGCCTCGCTTTGTACAGATTACCCGTATATTGAGAGATCCGCATATCTGGTGTAAAGCTGCGTATGAAAGCTAAGTATCCATAGACTTAATATAGATTTATTTCCTTAGATAAATGGTGTAGATATGGAAAGCGCTCCTCACGAAGCTGCGGTATCCCTTCTCACCGGACACGAGAGATTCGTAAGGCTTGTTCTACAACGGACTATCACAGCTGAGCAGGGTAAATATACCAGTTAATTTATTACTTATGTTTTATGTAGGTTCATTTTAAAAGCTTGCAACATCAGTATTGGCATAAAAGAAAATGATAAAATTCATTTTTTTTAAATCGGATATAAAAATCGTTATGACGCAAATGACCTAGTCGTAGCATAGAAACTGCTTAGCTTAATTCTCGCCTATTAAAATATTATTTTTTCCGCGTTTAGGAGAGCTGATGCCGCGGAAGTCGATATCAGATGAAGTGAGAGAACACAAGAGCAGTCTGCAGAATGTGAACGTCACTCCGACACCAATACCCACCACAAATCACATTAGCACACCTATCGGCAACCACACACAGTCTCACACAGCACCGCGCGTGTCCGCACAATCCGCGCCGGCCGCAGCGGTCCTACAGTCCGCACAGGTCGCGCAGCCCGCACAGGTCCCGCAGCCCGCACCACACACTCCGTCGCCGCAGCCCGCAGCAACACATAAACAAGCAACTTTCGCACCCACCGTCGCACCGCAACCCGCACCGCGAAAACTGAGTCAACCGAACGGACAGGTGAGGCTTAGTGATCGCTTTCTGTGGATTTCTCGGTTTAGATACGATTTTGGGAACGTAGCATTAATATAGATCTTGTTTAGTCTAATTGACTTCCATTTTTGCACATTAGTTAATCAAAAATAACATTTAGATTGAAAAACACTGTTAATTTGTTGGACTAAAATTTTAATACCATTATGATGCTTTGAAAAATTCTAGTTGGAAAGCTTTTTGTGCACATTAGCGGACGCAAATAAATTCAAAATTAAACCTCGTTCACTCCAGGCCAAACCAACAACTAACAGTACGAGCACGCCCCTAACTCCCGGCGCCAATAACGTGCACGGATCTAGCGACGATGTCTTCGATGATATACAGGTAAGATTCACTCATAATTACTTAACAAGTTTCGCAGGTGATGGTTTTGGTTTAACACGTTCACATCCGAGCTTTTACGTCATGGCTTTACCACAATTGTGTGCGGTGCCTTATTTGTCTCACTTCACTATGTAGATTAGTTGAAAGCCGGCGATGGCATTCACCCGCCAATAGCTGCGAACGGTATTACGTTCGATGCATTCCGAAATATAGAGCTCATATTTCGTGATGTTCGGATTTGATATCGGTCTCAACTATTAATTTTCGGTTGAATGCGATCTTCGTACTTTTTTGCAATTATCCGCTTCACCTATCCTTTAAAACATTCAACATTTCAGACCTTAGTTACTGTGATTAAAACCTCATGGGTAAAAGAAAAATCATATTTATTAAAAACCTGGTTCGAAAAATTGTAAGTACATAAACAAAAACATGCTAACGTATCATTACATTTATTCTAAAGTTTTACGGTGTATTATTATCGGTATTTATTATAGTAATTATGCACATTTTATTGTATTCACTACTTTGAGCGTAATTTAAAAGCTTGTGCTTGACCTTGTAAAATTGCACTATCGCCAATAAACATTGTCGACGCAACATTGTTTATAACTTTGCCATATGACACGATTATTAACTATTATTGTTATTATAATAAAATATTATAATTATTTTCAAAATATGTATGTATAATTTATGTATTTAGGATTCCACAGCTATAGATAGAAGTATGTATTGCTAAGATTGGAACCGAGTTAGTATTTGGTAAATATTTTAGTTAAAATTCCAGTTGAGTAACCAATGAGCTATAGTAGCTAATAGATTTCTCTTAATAATCAATAAAAGCACTCTTTTTAATTTTTCAGATTTTTAAAACTGGAAAGCTACGTGGTTTATTTATAAAAGCAAAACAAATTGTAAAATATTTCATTTGAATATCCTTCTTCGTGAAATAGTTATGTTTGTCAAAGAACTACAACCTTTACTTAAAAATCTAAGCACATAATGTGAAATATTTTAGGCCACAGAGAGCTTAAACACAAGGTGCATTTTATATATCAATATTAGAATATCTTTACAAGAATTTTATTTTAAAACCAGAAAATTTCTAAATAGCCAGCTTTCTCGTGAATACTGTGTTTTAAGATCCTCGTAAAAAAATCTACTCAGCTCAAACAGTGGGCCTGGTTCCGTTATTCACTATACTAAGAAGTGATGCAAGTAAAACACAATATATTAATTAACACAACACAAATTCCGCACAAACGGTTACGTTTGCGCGGAATTTGTGTTGTGTTAATCGCAACAATCGCAGAAAAAGGATGGATTAAAAAAAACCTTTGTAGTAAATAAGGTGTTTACGAAACGCCAAATATTTTTTGCGTAGTGTGGTTTAGTTTGAAGATGGCAATCGATGAAGATGCAGCAACTATACATTCTGTACATTAAAATAGTAAATACTATGCAAAAATATGATCTGGTAAAATATAAAAAAAACGCGGTTTACGATAGATTTTTTGATTGCGTGTCGCACGCAAAAAAATGTGCTGATGCATTGAATAAAAAAGATGTAACATAAAAAATTCTCGTGTCACACTGTTCGTTCCCAATCTCCTCCGTAACGACTCGACCGATTGTTATGAATTTTTCTATGCATATTCAGTAAGTCTAAGAATCGGTAACTTACTATCTATTTTTCATACCCCTAAGGGAGCAGCGGGTGAAACCGCTGGGCGCAGCTAGTAACATATAAAACTGAGATTAAAAAATAAACCGACCTACTGCGAGTCGAATTCGCGCACCGACGGCTCCGAACTTTCAACATAAACGGCAATAACTTTTGACTGCGTAGACATTATTTTTACCCGATTTTTGACGCGTTTCCGAGATAAAGCGCCTTGACAGAGAGACAGACAGACAACAAAGTGATCCTATAAGAGTTCCGATTTTTCCTTTTGACATAAGAAACCCAAAAAAAAAAACTTTGACCGCCCATATCTCTGTAACTAGGTGGATTCCAGGTATGGTCTAGTACAAAGAATAACCTAATGATGAAGACAAGTAATACCTTTTAAATTCGTTGATTGCACTTTTACACCCTTTATGAATACATACTTTCGACTATGTAGCCTCACATGATTAATAGAGTTATTTTTTCGGTATGAAAGTCCAAGATATTTTCTCTTCCCATAGTATATGGGAAACTTTCTAAACCATGGAAAACCTTTTCCAGCAACCTTCGAAAACCAAATATTTCTATGGTTCTTTCAAAATAATTCTCGTATCTAAATAGCAAGTACATACTTGCGTTATTCCGAACTAGCTTTTGGTATAAGTGCTCACAGAAACCATGTCACATTGACATGGTTTCTGTGAGCACTTACCCATGAGCACCTGCCCATGTAGAGCAATTTGCACTTTTTCGTGGTAGCTAACTTGACTTGTATTTGGTTGGATTTAGTTTCGATATCAACAAGAAGCGTCATTTACAATTTAAAATAAAAATTAGGGCCTTACTAAGCGGAGCCTTGAAATAAACTTAATCTCCTCTGACTTAGAGGCGAATTTGAACTCAAGACAAGACAATCAACCAATCGGCTCAGCCTATCACAATTCACGGCTGGATATAAATCTCTCCCAACCTGCGCCACAACACTGTTTGCCCGAGTCATTTGAGTCATAATGGGCGCTTTGCTGATATGCGGCAGAACCCGTTTCCTCCATCGGACAGTCCTTCGACAAATCTAGCTTTTCTTTTCTGATGGCAAATCTGGGTGCAGTGGAAGGAAATGTCAGACTTGTACTGACTAAAACCCATTCATGTCCTCCTTCTTTTGCCATTTGTTTTCCGGGGTTGCGGTATCTCTATCACTCTACACAACAGCCGAAAAATGTAGCCGAACTTGTTAGGTTGATTCGAAATGAAATTACTCGAAAGGTTTTTTTTCGAATCTTAACTTTTAAATAAACTATTTGTAAGACTGACAATAATCGTAGTTTCTCTTGCATACAGGAATCAGGCCCAGACTTTTAAGGGCTAATTTGACTACTTTAAACAGAAAGCTGCAATTAATTGCAATTTTTATCACTACCATAAGCCCTGTACTACTTTGCTTACGTATTAATTATTTTCCAAACTTGTTAGACTTTTGGCAATAACTAAGTATTTGTATTTGATAGTAATTGTGGTGATAATGATACGCTACCATGTCTGAAACAACTAGGTCACCCTTTTCATGCACTAATATATGTAGACTGATTCGATGTGAACGTGTTAAACGCGCAGCCGTCGCGGCCGATTACCAACGAGGAGTTCCAAGCGATGATCCCGGCGCATTTCCTGGGCGGTGCGCGCGCGCGGCCGGCCAGCGAGCCGGTGGAGCGCGGCGTGCGCGTCACGGTGGAGCGCGCGCCGCCCGCCGTGGTGCTGCCGCCGCCGCCCGCCGCGCTCGGCCGCGTCACCGAAACCATCACCAAGTCCACCTTCACCGAGACCACCGTCACCCGCATCACCGACAACCAACTCGTCGAGCCCCTCATCATCGAAGTAAGAACGCCGACCGACGACGTCACAACTTACAACTCCTTCATTAATATGAGGTCACAACTTCGCAACGGCATAATAAAAACCGTTCAGCGAAGTTGAAGCTCTCTAAAAAACTGGTGGTAGCACCATCAATAAAAGTATCAAGTATTTTAGAAACAGGTGAAGGTAAAATGCACGTTTCCTGGTATATGAAATGATCTATGTCTATCCAGTTTTCTTTGAATTGAAAATTAAGTAATGTTGGTAACATTTCTTAATAATCAATCTCTTTACTAAATATTTTTCAACAAAACCAGCATCATCCCAATTTGTCAGTTCTTTATCATTTACTTTTGGCGTGTAAGTATATAAGCACAACTCTGTGCCGAATTTGTCAAAATTCTATATTAATTCATCCAACCTGTTTTCAAACATTGTTAAACTTGAAAAGGGGAATACGCATGCTATATTTTTGATAATTTATGTTTTACCATAAAAAGAGTATGTTTCTAAACATCTGAAGTATCGCTATACAAAACATCTGATCCTTAGACTAGATCCAGATAAGTTAGTGAAAGTAAAAAGTAAATACAAAATTTAATGTGTGAGAAATATCAGTCAATTAAAATTTCGAAACATCGAGAAAAATACAAAAAGTCAGGGCTAAAGAAATATAATTTATTTTCCAAATGCGTTGTATTGTAGGTACAGTAATAGCCAATAATATATATACATATATCATTATTTCATTACACAACACAATAGTTGTAAGAAATGGAACTGAAGTTAAACATGATGGATGTTAAAGGTTTAATTATTTTGACTATCTTTAGTATATTAATTAATTATTATCTCGATAGAATTAAAAACAATACAACAAAATCATACCATGGAAGTCGATAATCGACACATGACAATTCCTGAATACCGAATGCTGAATGCATCTTATACTGAGGCTGAGGCGATAAAGTCGATAATCTTTATCAACTTGAAACTTTTTCTTTGTTGGGACATTCTGTGTGAAGAATCAATTATGATACTCCATTCGGGGCCGGCACAAGTCGATTTATCTTTCGAATTAGTTTATAAATGAGACCCCAGAAAGTAGACGACAAAATCATAATCCCAAATTCGTGCATTCAAAATTGGGCGACCACTGCATGATATACCATTGCATATCACCTGTCAATCTTTGTAGCTAGCACGCCATATAATCTCTTGACTTGAAGTTCTGGAAAGAGGAAGAAGAGAAGAAACCTATGTCTTCCTATAGATGTCAGCTTAAACCTCTCTAAAAAAATTGTCAATAGTCATACATGAATTGGTTATGCACACGGATTTGCTCAATAAAATGTTAAATGTAAATGTTTGGTACTAAAATGCTAACTTCTACCTGTACAAGTGTACATAGATGTATACAGAATGTAAAAAATCTTTCCGGTTTCAACATAATGTATATTCTAAAACTAGCTGTTCCACGCGGTTTCACCCACGCTGCTCAGCACCTGTTAGTCGTAGCGTGATGTTATATAGCCTTCAGCCTTCCTCAAGAAATGGACTATCCAAAAATAAAAGAATTTTCCAATTCCAACCAGTAGTCTCTGAGATTAGCGCGTTCAAACAAACAAACAAACTCTTCAGCTTTATAATATTATATAGTAATATAGTATAGATATTTGAAAACATTTGTATTTTGCCTTCTGAAATTACCAATGATGAGAAACACGTGGAACAGAGTTTAGGCGGGAAGGGGGGTGACAGTTATAAGCATAATAAGTATATCCGTGTGCATATACAATAAACGTATAACTTATAAAACTACCTAAAAGATAAACACTAGCATAACATTCCAACTTGATTAGTCGTCAACAAACATAACTTCTCGGATAGAGAGCTACTATCCGGCGAAGTTATTTTGTAACAGCCATACGTACAATCAGCAAAAGAGATTAGTAACCAGGCTGGTTAGATATATTTGAAATTTTCTTAGATACCGAAGTCTTCAACTCATATTTAATTTATTTGATGAACCGTTTGTTTTTTATCAAAAGATTTAACTTAATGCGAAAACATTTATAGGTTTCAAGAAAAAACAACTGTATGTGACGAGCCTGGTTACTTATCTCTTTTGCTGACTGTATATTGGCATTGCAAATTTTGGAATGTTATCTCAACAAAAGTGGTCCACGTTAGCCAGTAATTAAGTAAATCAGAACCTTAATTGCAATTGTATTGAAAATGTTATACCTTGTTTTCTTTTTGTTACAGGAAGTCACTTTAGTCAAAGAAGGAGGATCTCTTGGATTCAGTATTATCGGTGGCACTGACCACTCTTGCGTGCCTTTCGGTGGGAAGGAACCTGGAATATTTATATCGCATGTAAGTTTTAAAATATCATACTTCGCTTTCGTTTTTATAAAAATAACTATTACGGTGAAGTCATCAGCCCCATATGTCTGGAGTTACCAGAAACACTGGTGTTTTCTTTAAAGTAATGAGCACTTTTTTGCGGATGGGTTATCATCAAATAACTTCTCCCGCTCTGGGGGGAGTGGGGAGCGGCAGGGGGGGAGTGTCAGACTTGTACTGACTAATTACTCAAAACAGGTGGTGCCTGGTGGAGTAGCAGCTCGTTCAGGCAAGTTACGCATGGGCGACCGACTCCTTAAAGTGAACGGTGTAGAACTGCCGGGCGCAACACATCGCGACGCTGTGCAACTGTTGCTGCAACCGGGCGCTACGCTCACGCTCTCCGTGCGACACGACCCGCTTCCGAACGGATTCCAGGTTTGTGACCTCATCACACTGTACACACAACACCGTGACACGGGATTGAATATATTCTTTATTAATTTATTGTGATTTTGTAAAGTATAACGATGATAAAATATAAGATATTTTTTTATTTTTGAAACAGTTTTAAATATTTTTGAAGTTATACTTCTTTTTTTTTTGTCTTAGAGTAATTATAAATTATTTAATTCAAAGATGAATCGAATGATTTATTTGAATCAGAAATAAGGGAACAACATTGAATCATACAGCGTGTATCAGAAATGTGTAATCAAATTTAAGGGTGTAAAAGAGGCCATCAAACTAAACAAATTTTTCAATGGGTTCATCAGTTACGTCATTACAAAAAAAAAAAACAGTTGCTTCTCACTTTTGGGTCAAGTTTGCATTGAAGTTTTGTAGGGGACAGCTGATTTATTTCTCCACGATTACGATAGAAGTCCTATAGACAAAGTTGCTTAGTTTGATGGTGTGTAACCCTTTAATGTGGCCACACCTTTTAATACATGCTCTATAAAATAATTAGTAACATTTCTAATGTCTACAAACAAGCCTTTGTCAATAGTGTTTGTACAATCCTGTGTCACACAATAACTGAAATTAAATACCATTGATAAATGTATTTTCTGTGACAAATACTCTCAATTTGACAAAATACAGTCCCCACTATTGGGTATGTCTTGTTATGAATATTCGTAATCTGTGTATACATACAAACACATACGTAAGCGCGCAATGTTTTGCATGTTATGCAAGTAACCGAATTTGTGGATATAATGGTGAGAAGTTGAAAGCATAATGTGAATTCACGAGTAGAATGATTTGAGTATTATGCTTACAGTAGTCATTTGGCGGTATACAATAATGAGAAGTATGCATAACGCTTATGCATTGATGCACATGATTGTTCAATATTTTTACTGACAAAAGCATCTAGTATGTCTTTGCTAAGAATTCTGTCGCTTATCTACTAGCGCGTTTCTTGTTCAGTGACGAAATCTTTTAAGTCTTGACCAGCCATTGATACGTGTTTTATTTGGTCGTTATAAAACGCAATCAATTGTTTTGTTCCACACGTTCGCAACACGGCCACCGCCACACGTTCAGGGTCTCATACAAGTTGAGATTGTTGACGCAACTGTAAGTGTGAACGTCGCTCGGCGATCTCGAACTTATGTGTGTTACTTTACCAAATATATATGTCAGTCTCCAACCCCTCATCCAGTCAGTCCGTGTGCCCAGCTATCGTCGTATTCGGAATGGTTATTTCGTAATACAGCTTATCCTTTTTAGAACGCGACTTTTCATCTTAAGTATGAAACCTTTTTGCTTATAGCTCTTTCTACTGTCATGCCAATTACACTGGAAATTACACCCAAGCCTTTACAATTTTGTCTGTTATGTGCTAGGTTTTTCTTTAAATTATCTAGAATGTTTTTTGTAAATACTTAGTATGAAAGCTTCTGTGACCTAGAGTGCATGAAGTATTGTGTTGTGGCTTCGCATGTTAAAAGTGTTTGTGAATGTAGAAATTCAAGTTACCCAATTTAAATAGTAAACATTCTATATCAGTTACTCAAGTTTTGTTTTTAATATTTTGAAGCAATGCCTATAGATGTTTTACAATTTGTTTTCCCGCGATTTCAACTTTGTTTACTCTCCAGGACCTAACCATAATCAAACAAGAAGGTGAGAAGTTAGGAATGCACATAAAGGGTGGTCTGAACGGTCAGCGTGGGAACCCTAATGATCCTAATGATGAGGGAGTCTTCATATCGAAGATAAATAGCGGTGGAGCCGCCAGGAGAGACGGTAGACTGAAGGTGAGTACAATATAACACCATATTTCTATACGCATTGTCGACGATTTTCTGTTTGTATCTCGTAGGCTGTGGCAAAGAGATGGCACTGAGCAGTACATACAGCGCCATCTTTTCGTACTCTGAAATAAGATTACAATACCACAGCTGTAAGGGAGTAACAACGGTTATTCAGCGATTCGATTTAGCGTTTGTCCATAGAAAATACCAGTTTTGTATGGAGATGAGTAAATGCCAACAAGAGTAGTTAATCCCTAAAAGGTGGGTACTGCTACCCACCTTTTAGGGATTAATGATGGTCTTATGAAATGAGGTAATTGTTGATTTTCCAAGAGGCCCCTAAATACAGCGATCGCCTCATCTCTCAATAAGATAAGATCGTATCTTTTTCATGTATACGTTGTCGGATATATCTCTAACAATACTTTCTCCTCGCAATAGGTTGGCATGCGTCTATTAGAAGTTAACGGTGTGTCGCTACTCGGTGCGACGCACAACGAAGCCGTGAACGCGCTCCGTTCGGCCACGAACGCACCGCTGCACCTCGTCGTGTGCTACGGATACACCAGGCCGGAGAAGATCACTGTAAGATCATCATTCTAATTTAAAACTCGCTAGAAATGTTTGTGAACTCCTTATTATCTAAGCCATGTGGACAAACATCACCCAGATGACTGGGAGACACAGCGTGGCTTCATGATTGCAGATATTTCTGTCGAGTGCTGTAAATCTTTTAATTTGTTTTTTTTTTTTAACTACACAGTCAACGATAAAGACTCCTTTCCTTTTATCGAACAAACATAAGCTTGTACATGCTTCCAAAACTCACGCTTTTATAAATACACATTTGGATTCGAATTTTATTTTTGACGCTAATTTCACTTAGCACGCTCCCGAGTGTGTTTTCTCTGTCACACCCAGTTTGTGTGAACCCGTTTTTACGAGCGCTTGTTAGAAAGAGAACGATATTTGCACAGACCGGTAGCGAGAGCGGGACGGCGGAAACGGGCGGCTCTCTGTCTCACTCAACGTCAAGCCTGGACAGAGATGATAGTACATTGCACCAACAGCAACAGGTCAGTATGATGAGCGCTTCCTAGTGGGCGCCATAACGTCTTAAAGAAGTTTCTTTTAAACATTAAAACAATCCAGCTTTACCCTTTTGAACGCCATTGATCACTTAAGTTGCAAAACGGTAGCGTGGCTGAGACGCCACTGGCAACTAAAGTTGTAATAAACAGAACGATAATCGAAAATGTCCCATCACTAGTGAAAATGTAAATACATACTACATATACATTTTTGATAGGCATGTCGGGGGTGAACAAACGTAAAACGGCGCTGGCGTGCAAAAGGTTAAGACGTCATGGCAACCCCAGTGAAGAAGTGTATATTCCTTTTGTTGCATGTTTTCTTTTTTTTACTATTGATTTTAAGCTTGAACACAGGCATTCATCCGACGCTTTCAATTTTTCTATTATTCCACATCCATTGCCATACCTTAGGGTGAGACGACCAGTGTTTGTGTAAATGGGATTTAGTAAGAATTTGGTACTGACAGTTGATCAGTTTCGAAATAATTATTAATTCATAAATAATTTTTATATGTAATGATTTTTTTTTAAATAAGTCGTACATCGAAAATTATTTGACCTACTTTAAAAAAAAAACTGCTAGTCATGAGGTCTTTGGTCTCAATTCCCAGGCCGGGAAATGTTAATTCCGTTTATACATCAACAATTCCTCAGAAGCTGTCGGAAGCCTCAATTTGTGAAACATGGACTACACAAAACTAGTGAATGTGTAGTGAAAGCTGTACTATAGCCACACATCTGCCTTATACTTTAGAGATAATCACAAGATTGTCACTTTGTCTTGTGATTGTCATTTAAGGAATTGTAATGGAATTCATACAATTAACCTATAATGATTCTGGTAAAGCGGTCATTTTAGACCCCCTAGAGTTTAGTATATTGAGAAATTAATCAATTAATTTGGGTACCACAGGAGCAACAATTCCAACAGGACCTTGTTGAGTTTGAACATGAGAAACAAGTCGCAGAAATGAGGGAAAAGTCGACACCCGAGAAGGTAAGCTAATGTCAAATCTTCATTAAGATATTAATTTTATTTTGTAATGGCATCTGTTGAGGATACTAGCTTCTGTGTCTTTCACGATTCAATAGTGAAAAAAAATATGTTTTGCAAGTAGGTTTTTACAAACACTTTTACAAGTATTTTTTTTTCCTAAAACTAGATGAGGCCGGTGTTTCGTATCCGATTACTAAGAAGTAACAGCCGAAACAAACTCAGAGGTCTCTTTTAAGGTCCAGAAAAAAAAATGGGCAACTGACATCAGGGCTATGTAGACATGAAAACGAATTTACGAAAATAGACAAATACGATTTAATTCAAAATCAACCTGTTAAACCTAATATCTTTTTAGTAATTAAATATCTTTAAACACGCAATGAGTCGGTGTGGGAAAAACCAAGTAGTGTATTAAAAAATGACAACTAGGAGCATTATAACAGGTTTCGTATAAACGTTTCAGGTGCTAGATATAGTTCACGCCGTAGAGAGCATGGCTCTCGAGCCCGCGCCTCCGATATCGCCCGAACTGCAACACAAGACGACCACCGTCGTTATGTCCAAACACACACTCCAACCTCAGGTTAGTGCATGACTGTACATATTGACATAATACCTCTTTTGAATAGAAGCTCCAAACTCCGCTCTTAAAGCTAAAATATTTCAAGATTTGCTCTATCTCTTAAATTACTAGTCAATCTATTAGTCAGCTCTTTCTAGTTAAAATGGTTTAAGAAAAATATGTCTACTATGTCCACAATAATTTTGAATTATTTTGTGCTAGTAGTCGCATTGTTCTTAATTAATGTTCCCTTGAATTTTGAATCCCCACAGACGGTCACAGAATGAGATTCGATGGTCAATTATAAAAAAATGGATTTCTTGGCTTATTCTGTGTCCAACTGTAAATAACTGTAATTTGTATGCATGTAGTTTATATTTTATTTTCCAATTAATTAACAAAATATTTCCTAAAAAATTTAAGCTTTATATTTTTTGATACTTGGAAAGTTTATATTACAGCATGATAAATAAGATTTAGCTTTGTAATGTATTATACTATTATGAATAACTTAATCGTATTTAAAGGCCGAAACAACTCTGCTGTATGACTTTGCACGTTTAGCGTTTATCTGACTCTGATATAGACAGCATGCACTATGTATATTTTGTAGTATAAATATTGCTTGCATGAAAATATTCGTAAACATCTTGTATTGAGTACTCGTAAGTATACTATTCGTATGTTAACTCCTTGTCTTCCAAAATAAATGTTGTTTAGTATATCTACATGAGCCTTTCATATGTAGTTGGTTGTGATAAAATGGAAGGGTGGCACATTACAGAAAACTTCAATACACCTATCTCTTTATGGCGAACTTTCTGTCTATTGTCTGTAAATGTATTAACTATTACAGCATTGATATTGACATTAAAGGACTGTTTTGCATGTAACCTCAATTTCTTTAAGTTCTCTCTGTTGGGACGTCTGTGTAATAATTTATGGACATGTAATAGAACTTCTAAGTGTACCCTAGTACTATTAGTATAAATCTTATAGCAAGACGATGTTGTTCAGTTCTTATTTTAATTTATTGTAGCTTAGCTTAATGTCGTCACGTGTTAGCTTGTATATATGGGTTCTGCCTAGAGGACAACCCTAACTGGTGCAGTTTATAATTAGATTAATGACAAAGCATATTACGTCCATTGCAGAATGCATCCATTGAGGAAAAGGAAGAAAACACATAGTACGGCAATATTAACTTCTGTCCAAACACTTGTAAATAAGTAATGATCAATAAACTTAACGGATACACATAACATGTCCACTAAACTTATTTATATAATGTGTTAAACTTTCTGTAAACGATGTCATTGACCGAACAAACTAAATGAAATATAAGAATTATGCATTTATAATTTTGGCAAAACAATATAATGGGTGTTATTATATAAATTTAATAAATGTTTTTAATTCAAAATAGTTATATGTGCCAATGCAATGCTATTTAGTTGCATTGATGATCTTTTATGTCCGTGCGTTTACAATGATGTTTTGATTAGATATCCAAACATACTTTTTCTATATGTCGTTCTAAGCTTCGCGCTGTTTAACTTTATGTAATCAACTACATGTAAAACATGAAAATGTTCATTATGAAAAATAATTAAATATAAAGTGGTAAATGTATATAATAGCCAAATTTATCATTGTATTTAGTAAGTAAGGAGAAGGGTATATGTAGTTAAGATAACATGATATATATGTCAAACAAAATTTGAGTTTGAAATATTATCATTTTTTCAAATTGAGTGTTAGCATCCCTTTATAACATGTGCAAAAATCATTACATTATCATAGTTTATTACAAAACCTACCTAACGCCTTTTCATAATGTATATCATATATAATACAACCTACCTTACTATAGTATTATCAAAATACTTTTATAAAAACATTTTTAATATGTCAAAATTACGTATATATAATCCCCAGATATTCAATCCATTCAATATTTTAACATTATTAATCACTCCGATACGACCAATTTATAATATTGTAGTAAAAATATTTAGCCTACAAATAATTGCTATAACTAACATCTAAATACAGTTAAACAGTGTGGAAAGTTGAAGCGGGGTAGTCAACAATTGGTAATATCAATTTTAGAGTGCTTGCATGGCTCGCTTCAACTCCCCCGTGTCGATTTGTAACATGTCTATGTAATCTTCAACCCAAAAGACCAATTTTTTAAACCTGTTTATCCCTGTTTGTCTAACTAGAACAATAGTATGAATATACACAAGCCATATATGGACAAAGTAATGTCGTAAATTTTGAAATATTTATTAAACTTCGCTTCCAAATTTTTGACAGTGTTTATGATTTTTTTGTATGATGAACCCCACAACTATTAGACATTTGTTAAAATATTCTTAATGGATTTAATTTATGTAAGACTATAATTAAGATCTTTGGCCAAATTACTATTCTCAACTGCCAATTATTTTACATTTGATAAAACTATTGTGCTTTTACTTTATTTACTTTTTAATGTACAAAATTGTTCTAATTGACGTTATGTTTAGTGTTGCATTAAATACATGATGTTTCAGATGACGTTTTCTTTTTGGTTTTAAGTTGGCATGTTTTCTAATGACATTTATTTTGGAAGATTTTTGTTCGTTGCTGAATAGGCTTTTGGATTTTATGCTAACGATATTGGTTATTTTTTGAATTTTCGTATTCATATTTTCGTGCAAGTAGCTTCGCTATTGTTCGATGTATGAAATAAAATGTAAAAACATTTGGCTCAATTCGTGATTACGCTCAAGTACCTAGCATTTTGTTTTGGTCTTTCTTTTAGCCGTAGCGGAATTAATGAGTTGCGTACGTACCGAGTGGTGCAGTATATTTTGTTGGTTTGGTTAGTCGTCTAGTTTGCAAGCGGCGCCCCCCTCGCCGCTCGCGGTGTACGCGGCCAGGACGCCGCCCCCCTCCGCACCGCTCCCCCCGCCCACGCCCGCGGCCGGCACGACTGTGGACCCGCCGCGCCTGCAGAGACCCACGCGGCCCCCGCCCGCACCCCCCGCCACTCCTGCGACTCCTACGTCTCCCGTCAAACAAAAACCAGAAGTGCCTCGCAAACCCCACACGAAGCGAGTTAGTTTCACACCAGAACCGATGGATGAACCCGAACACTACCCCATGTCGACGAATGATACGAATATATTCCGATACTCATTGCATGACGAGCATGATGACGATCGAATGGGGCCTACGCTCATTGACACTAACGATGCATGCGAGGGGTTCGGCTCCTTACTAATCCGAAACCAAACGGCTACCGAATTGGGAGTCTCGAGACCGGTCCCTAAAGCGAGTCGAGTACTTCACGCCGACCTCATCATCCCGCCTCCGCCTTTGTTCGACACTTACGTTAGTGATAGTGAATTAGTTGAAGATGAAGATATCGAGGCAAGTCTACCACCTATCACCGTTATTCCTGAACGGATTTTGCTGCCTGAGCCTGCGGTGGCCGAAACATCCATGCAGTCCTCAAATTCCACAAATTCTCCTGAAACCGAAGTCCCTCCCACTGTAAATTACGAAGCCTTTCCACATTTGATTTCGGGGCCGGTCGTTTCTGACGTACCATTTCGCTCGGTTATAGTATCAGCAGTGCCTTCAAGTCAAGTCTTCCGTACACAAGAATTTCCTATAGCTAATGAGGAATATTATAAAGAACTTTCTGTAAGTCCTAGTGGAGAACCCGATCCCCCTGCATTGCTACACGCACAATATAAAACTCTACCCTCTGTGTCACACGTCCCTAACTCTCCATGTAGTTTACACCCAAATCAAACTTATATCGACCAACGAATAATGTATGTACCGGTGCACCATTCATTACGTGATTTGAGGACAGATGATAGTACACCGGGTATGGTCCATTCTAACACATACCCGCCAATCAACCCTTACCCATCTCTAACGACTGTAGCGGGAACTTACAACCCATACACATGCACAGTCCCTGTATGTTCTTCCAATCAAATTGGTATTATGAATCACAAATCACATACCGCTCTAGTCAGTACCTTAGGACAAGATATAAATGCAAACATCACTTCATCTGTGTCCACTAATATCAGTGATGCGCCTAAAAGTGTTCAATCAGAGAGAAGAGTTCGTTTCGGTGAGGTGACGACAGTGGCCGAAACCGATAGAATGTCGAACAGTTCGGATCCCTTGAGGGAAGGGAGCCCTACGCCCGCATCTGCCTTGAAACCCGCATGGAGCAGCAAAATCAAATCCTTCGCCATCGGCGAGGTAAACATCAATGTACGGAATCTTATCCTCGCACACACACTCAGCTTCTTTTGATTGTGTTCGTCGACAACCCAACCTGGATTCTTGACTAAAAACCACATAGTCTGTCATCCCTACATTCCCATTTTGTTACTTACCCCCATTGAATTATTGTTTTTAACTTGCAATTACTTATATTTTGCATGTTTGATTTACTAACCGCAATAACCTTATTTTATTATTTATTAAAACATTGACTGCATGGGTGTGAAGCCTGGAGAAGGGAATTTCAACGCTTGTAAATATCATAAGCTTTTTAACTCATTATGTATTTAATGTGAGTGTCAAATTGTTGGTGAGTTAGCTAATCGAATCGAATGTCCTCAGGCTTCCCCACCTCATTCTGGTAATTTTGTGAAAGCGTCTGTCAGCGATAAGAAGAAGTTCTTCGAAAATGCAATGGAAGAAAGTCACAAACCATCGCCCAAACCAGGTAAATATTTGTCATTTGAAATAGTTTTCGTGACTAATACCAATGATTTTCATGAAGAGTAAAAGATAAGGCAATACTATAGCCAATCACACACGTACACACTATCACGCATTTAAAAAAATAAAACCACTCGCAATTTAAACCACTATTTTAGCACTAGAACATAATATAAGATCATTTATTATCAGTTAAGCATCTATTAAATTCAATATTTATATACTTTTTCCAGAAAAGGTATTCACATTCCTATCAGCGGATGAGGTGGAGAAATTGAAGCAAGAAGAGGAAAGGAAGATGGCATCTCTGTCGCGATCAGAGCTCGGCTCGTGGTCCCCAGGCGAGGACCGGCAGAGTGGATATAGCTCACATTCCGACGATGAACCTTATGAGAATGGCCATAGGTATGATTTTATTAACCGATTTTAAAACAAGATTTTGAAACAAATATATTTGAATGTTCGTCTAAATACAAAAACACATTGAAAAGTAGCGATAAATCGTTACGTGGAAGATTTAAATTGTCCGGATCGTCAGCCATTTTATACGTAAATGTGCCATTAGGTCAAAGAAAATTAGTTAGCGTAACTGGACAGACGTATCAAGACAAAACGTTAGCCGATATCTGAACACAGTAGAAAAAAGCTAGGGTCGATAATCGCACACGTCTGCAGAATTCCACTAGCTAGTAAAATTTTACCCTGTATGGACAGAATAATATAAATATTTTTATTTATTCATGTTTAGTGTGTCTGGTGGCGTAAGTCCATCAGCGAAGTCTCAACGCAGACGCGCGGGGCGTGACGGTGAGGTAGAAGATGCGGCCACGAGAGCCGCGAGACGCGCCGCCTGGCGGGCCGCTCGGCTGCGCTCGCTCGAACAGGTCAGTTATAATGGTCAAAGTGGATGTCTTATATCGGCAATGGCGGTCACACTTCTAAATTCATAACATTTCTTGAGCTGTTTGATGCCAATGACGACCTTAAACACCCTGGACAAGGTTGCGTCTCTTCTACCCTTATGGTGTTTTTCAATGGTTTCTTTGTCGCGAATCAAAATTACGAAGAACCCGTCACAAATATACGGACTTCAACATTATCGTTGTAATTAGATTAGGTTAAAGAGGAGTAGAGGACATAGATGCCACACTTTTAGAAACAATTGTTTATCTTCCATTACAAAAATAACCATATTTTATTTTTGAAACTGGCAAATACTTTGGTTCTTCAAATTCATAAAAATAAAAAAGAAACATTGTCTTTGATATTTCTATAGTAGTAGCGATTTTTGCGGACTTCTACTTTTTGGGACTACTTTTTAGTCTAAATAAATTACATTTAGGATAGACGTCTCATTGAACAGCTACGCATATATCCCCACAAAACTTTGATCGCACCTTGCCTTCTCATGCAATCACACAGAGCCAGAAGACACGGTCAACTTAGTAGTAGTTGGAAAATCTTGTCGATAGATAAATAAAATAGTAAGCGAAACAGGCGATGAATCAAGTACAATCGGGGCATCTATCCCGACTTTACCCTATTTTAAATGAAGATTACTCAGAGTGAACACAGTACACACCGCTTTCCCTCTAAATGTATCCAATAAATTATTGACAGTATTTTCGATTAATGTGGGCTAAAGTGTGTTTGATTAATTTAGGAGGCGCTTGAATCACAGAAAGTGTTAAAAAGCATGGTGGGACCAGCAAGTGACATCTTAGAAGATCCACAGAGGGAGAACGCTTCCAATGAGGTAATTACTTTGAATAACATCCACTCCATGTCTTGATGAATCAGTTGAATGTTGTCCAATTAAAATACTAAAGCAACCGATTCTGTAAATGGGAAAATGATCATGTTTTTACTCCCAAAATAATACAAAATATTTTAGTTATTGTTGCTTTTCATTGAAACATCAAACGTCATCTTTTTTCCATTTCAGATTTAGAATGTTTTGTTATAATACAATAATATTCCATGTATTAATTTGTTTGTCTGTAACTGTTAACATTGTGATTAACACTGATATAATATTGTCTTTGTCCAGTAAGCAATGAAACAGTCTGTCCTTGTTCTGTCCGTATTCAATTTGGATGTTTGATTTGAAAACTTTGATGTCTTGTTGCAAGTACCAGTAACAGTACTTATGATTTAACTTACACTAACACAATGTGGTTAATTTGTCTTATCATGGGTGGGGATCAATGTCGCTTGGCTGGCATATTATTGTACGTTCACATTGGGCTGCGAATGTCAAAATTGGCTTTAAAAATTATAGAAATGGCCCCTGCCACGTATCGCGTTGCGTACAAAACCGGGTCAAATACTGGCCGTCAAGGAGAAAGAAAAATTGTTAGACGAGCGCATTACTCTCCGCACCGAGGAGTTCGTGTGCCCGGCAACCGGCGAGACTAAAGTGCGAACCGTCGAGTACATTGAGAAAGTCATTGAGAAAGAGGTACGCGTATAACGCCGCGATTTGTACATTGTGCTACGTAAGACGCTGTACACAAGCAATGCCGTATCGTGTGGTTTTTATTATCTTTTGTATATCTTTAAAACTACGCTTAGCTTTCAACGTGCAACTATTATGACAGACGATTATAGACCTTACTACAGACTGACGAAATTAACTTTAAACGATATTTGTATCAAGACATGAAATATATCGACTGACAAAGATCAACTACGTGTATAAACACTAAAAATGTTAACGGGGCCTTTTAAGTGCACATAACGAAATACACTATTTAGCACAACACAAACTTGAAATACCACAATTGCAGTAGATTATGTATTAGGAAAGTTTATTAATCAGTTGTATATGTATTCCAGGTTATTGTATTGAATTCCTAAAGGCAACAATTGTAATGAGCAATGAGATACCTCACATCCTTAACGTATTGTTGATGCCCACAGACTATAACTTGAATATTGGAAAATCTTAGTATTCAGGTTATAGTTTGTTGGGCAAAATATTAAAGGTTTCTTTCTGTTTTGGGCAGACAAACTGTTCAATGTTTGTTTATTTTTTTACTATACACATTAGCAATACATTAATTATGTTTACTAAAAACCAGTGAACTAGATACTATGGCTAACTGACAGTGATCGCCTGTGGAAATTAAGAAAATAACTAGGAATATCATAAAATAACTGATTATGCAAATTTCCGGAAAATATATGAAATGTAGATAATCACGTAGTACCTTATTACACTTACGTTAATATAGAACTAAAATCAACGTGGCAATAACAAGACTTAAGTTATAAAATATTTATGTTGTTATCAATCCCATGTTTTATACAATTTATTTGCCCCATTTGACGGTATCCCGATTCCCAAGGTTTCCACTTTATTTTCTTTTATTTCTTCCTATCTATATAATGTTTACACGAGTGTTGCATGATATTTTGGCATGGCATGCTAACTTAATTTGTTGTGTAATTTGTCAGACGATACCTGGATTCTAGACACGGCAAGCTTCAACGAAAACAATGGTTTGTTGCGTTTATTACTCTTCAGAAATATATATACTAAAGCTTATTTCATTGCTTTAGCAGCAGAAGCAAAACTAACCCACTAACGCTGTATATTAGATTTTTAACAGTATTTAGTGCATGCCATTTCCCATAGGTAACCAACATCATGTTTACAAGGTGCCCAAAATTGTGACTTATCTGTTGTAATGTGCTTCTGTGTTTGACGTTGTTTTATGTTATCACAATTTTGAGCACATAGTTCGATAACATTAACTTTACATTGTTATCGAATTTCAAAAATACTTTCATAATATCCCGTTCTGGAACATGATACTAAAAGAACTTCATTTAAAGAACTTTCTGAAGTCATTAGATTTCATAGCATTACTCAGAACTAAAAGTTATTTACAGCTATAATTTTTCATTCTTTGGCAAATAATATATTCTAGGAACTTGGTTTTAATTGTATTTATCTATACAGGTGGAAACAACGCAAGAAAAAATTATTTCTCTGGAATTAACTACTAGCCCGAGTAGCGAAACAGCACCTTCCGACCTTGAGGAGGCAGGTATTAGCTTAGGGGAGGGGGAGACCGAGGGAGGGGATTCGCTGCAGCCCGATATTGTGCAGGTCGTGAACCCCTTGTTGGACGGCGGCGCCGGCCGCGTCACCGCCATCCCCGTGGGGCCCGCGCACCGCGTCACGGCCTACACAGAACAGCCGCAGTAGGCACTCACTCAGATCTCTATCCCCTACGCCTCGATCTCCGCTGCCTTACTCTACCTGAACGACCCCATGACAACACATCGGCTATAACCACAGTTGTAATAGACACGACTCGACCGCCGTCGAGAATCCAACTCGATTGTAGATTTCTTCAACGAAACGAACGTTCGTGAAACGAGTTTCCATCTTAATTTTGTATTGTAACTGTGATAATAAATTTAGATTCCACCGACTTGTTATGTTACTTAATGGCGCTTGAAGAAATCCACTAGCGAGATGCGTTTTGTGGCATTTTTAATTTGATCACAATTTTTATTTTTTATTTTAGTTTTGCGACGGAGATTTTAGTATAATGATAGGTGTTATTATATATTTTTGGAAATATTAATAGTTATTATTCTTTGAATACTTTACGTATTTAATTTTAAATAATTTTCATTCCGTGCAAGTCTTTATTTTGACTGAATGTTGATGCTGTACCTGCTGAGGAATGTGACTGGTTGTACAACCAGTATGTGACTGTGGGCTGAGTGTAAGATGATATTAGAGGTGAGTTCACCAACAACACGCATTGGAATGGCAAATGGCATCACATTTGACGATATAACTTAATTATATCTACCTATACTTGAATTATACAATTACTTATTTTATTTGCGCATTGTTGTTTCATTCAGTATTTTATGTTTGATGATGTATTAATATTTTAATTTAATGTAATAATAATTTTATATGTGGTGCCTTGATTTCATAAAATCAATTTTATTGTAATAATTCGATTTTATTATTCAAACTTGATTATATTTTATTTTATTATGCTTGTAATTTTGTTTCGAAAAATAATTTTACATTAAGTTATAATAATTATAAAGATTGTAATCCTACAGGTGATGAATTACGCATTTGCATCAGTATGACCGTAGTGTTTATTATTAAGATTTTCTGTAAATGTCCAGACGTAACAGCAAAGTGTACATTTCCAAATGTATGAAATGTAATATTTGAGTTTGATAAAATATGTATTACGGTAAATAAATTGAAGTGTTGAATGGAAGAATGTGTGTCCTTTATACCTTTCTAGTGATATGTGCATTGTAAACTATTGAAAACATTGTATGTTTGTCCCAATTAAATGTTTTAATATATATTTTAATAAAATTATTTTGTGGTTTTATTTAAAAACACAATTCGATTTATGCTAGTTTATTAATCTTTATGACTATAATAATAATAATATATCTGAGGAACACAATTTAAACGTCTATTATCTAATAATAACAACAAAAACATCTTAAAAATAATTAATAATAACGAATATAACACTTCTACTTCTTTGGTGCAATAATGCCTTCCAGTTGCGCCTGAAAGCAAATAATTGCAGTTATGAAATTGAAAATCACTCTAGTTTACATTTTTACAGGCGGGTACAGAACTCACCCCGTAAATATAACATATTAAAGTAGGTATTCAATCATTTAGATAGTGCGTCATGCTAACATAAATTAAAATTCGATAGCAATCACAACTACAAAAAGTTAGACAAAAATGTATTTCGACTACGTAATTTTAAAGATTATAATTGAGTAATTGACAATGAAAGTCACTGACATTCTAAATTCCCAGATATGGAAAGGTATTATGAAAGCTGATCTTACTTTGAGTTGAGCGTTGGTCTTTTTCAAAGCGAGCAATTCTTCTTGATGACGTTTCTCCTCAGCGGCTCTCAGTTCGGCCGCACGTCTCTCCAGTTGCTCAGTCTTTTGTTTCAACTCCATACATTGTTTCTCTAAGGCCGAACGCTCAGCTTCCAACTTTGCTACTTGATCCATCAAGTCTGATTTCCCTTGCTCTGACTGAGAAGATAATAATTCGATGAAGAACGTTACTCGAAAGAACATAATGCGTCTAAGGTTACATAGTAGTTGCAACCCTATTTTGCTATATTTTATGTCTACCTATAGTCTAGAGAGCCAATTGCTATCAACCGAGTATAAAGACGCACTTTTGGTTGCGACGATTCTTGATGAAAAAGACAATAAAACTTGACTAGATCTGGAAATCGAGCCTATGAAATAAAAAAATCTAAATATGTTGCAACAAACCTGTAAGGCCTTCCTCATTCCAAAAGCAATGGAACTACAGTAGAGCGTTTGGTAAGCTTCCATGGTGATTTTCGCTTCATCGCGCACCCTTAGCAATAAGAGACCTCTTTCACCACAGTTTATTGTTACCTGCAGAGGGTAGGTGGATAGTATTGAACATATTTCTACAATCAAAAAGAAAATATAAAAAGCAGTTTGACCACATGGTTGGCGCAGTGGCGGAGCGATCGACTGCTGCGCTGGGTGTCGGGGGTTCGATCCCCGCACGGAACAAATATTTGTATGGCTTACAGATACAGATTACAGAGTTGTTCCGGGTCTGGCTGTTTGTGTATGTGAGTTTAAATGTTTGTAAACGCACCCACAATACAGGAGAAATCCTAGTGTAGGGCAAGGTTTTTTATTAAAAAAAATAAGTTGTATTTTGGCACTTTGGAGAAAAATTATGAACAGAAAAAGATTATACAAAGGGTTAAATAAGACCGAATCAACTTTGGGTAGAGAGACCGAAGAGGATTAAAGAACACCAGTACCTACTAAACTCTTATTTTTATTTTTGCCAATGTACGATAGACCGTACATAATGTGTAAGGTGTTAGAAATCTAATCATCAATATTTGAAGGTGAGAACCTGTCGTATAAGTTCATCAAAACACTGCGTGTACAGCTGTCGACGCACGGGACAAATTCCTGTTTCTCTGGCTTGCCTCTGTTGCAGACGCGTATCGAGCATTTCTTGTAAGTTTATCACATCCAACCGAGTCGCGGGCGTCGACGATATCTAAACATTAAGTAAGTCAAAAATCTTTTCAAAAAAACGTTACAAAGGGTCGTCGCACTACTGTTAACGTTCGTCGCGTGTTTAGACACGATTATAGAAGTATAAATATGTAAATAAAATATTCCTTACAACATTATTATTAGAGCCAACCGTAACTAGGTGGCATTGAAATTTTGGCTACTAATCCGAAAATTGGTGACTTAATACCGCACCAAGGTTGACATCTAAGATGGCACTTAGCACACTTGCTACGGCTAAGGGCAACCACCGTAGCCGGGCTGTATGTTCGTTGGCTAAGGGCTAACAGTGTCCATGGGGTTTCTTGCCCTTTCATCTCCATAGGATTTATGATTTTAGAATAGGCGGCTGCCCATTCCAAAATCCTTACTACCCTGTACCTGTACCCTATACCCTATCTATAGGGTCTATCCTGTGGTTGTACTGTGTGGATAGTTTAATTTTTGATTTCACTTTGATTTGGTCACGATATGATACCTAACACTTAAGTTTTAGTGAATGGAATAGGTACCCAAATCAGGACAACTTTAAAACTGAACTAGGCAAAAGCGTGAGAAGACGTAACAGCACCTTCTGAGTCCATATTTGGCCGTCTTCTTCCCATTCTTTTGGTGGCAAAATGGCATTTAAAATCTCCTCTGTCTCCTTTTTGGCTTCTGTTGGCACACATGGCTGTATGGAAGAACCGGCAACAGCTGGCACCTGCAAGAAGTGAATAAGTAGCATGCACCTCTCGATTATTTTTGACAAACCAACTGCTTGATAACAAGAAAAGATTTGATGCTTACGGCTTTTTCCGCCCGTTTAGTTACTAATACAGGATTGTCATAACGGACTAATGTCTCTTCTGTGGATACGGGAGCTCGCTCAGTCATTTCTAAAACTATTTATTTAAGTAAAAGTTATTTTAATATGTGACTAGAATTGTCAATGTCGAACAACGATACGCCGTGTATTGTAAACAAAGTTTCGTTTCCATGGCGACCGCCTGTTGCATAGCAATATGGCACTGTTCTGTAAAAAGTAACTTATCTACATAAGTTGCGTCAAACTCATGTTATTCTATGTACAGGTTGAAACAATTCTTGGCCGACGAGGATGATGGTATCATGTATATAGGTACACCTAATTAGTTTGTCTCGGTAGTCACTTCCGGTGGGATAATTTTCAGCCACCACGCAAATTTCCATTTAGCGAAATATATACCAATAGAAATATCCTTACTAACAATATAAAAGCGAGTGCGTTTCTTTGTTTGTTACCTCTTCACGCCTTAATGGCTAAACCGATTTTGATGAATTGTGGTACAGATATAGTTAGGACCCAGGAGAAGGACATAGGCTGATATGTTTTTAAGTGGGATATGAGGGTGAAAGAGGGAAGAAAAGGTAAAACTTAGCATTGCTATTACAAATCTATAAGGCGCAAGGGCAAAAACTGCCTGCAGTTTTTGCCTTGCGCCTTGACCTGCTACCTGTAGCAGGTACCTGCAAATCAGGAAAGGGGCAAAGGGGAACTGTATTACCCCAAAATTAACGCGAGCGAAGCCGCGGGCAAAAGCTAGTTACATAAATAAATCTAATAGTCAACAAATAAAACAGGAACTTGAGATAATGAGTTTCAATACTATTTTAATCAGCAAATTATGTCTAAAATAATAGTACATAAATTACATTAAAGATTATACATATAAAACAGTCTTTTAATCTGATATTGCAGTGTTCAACAAAAACCACACTTCCCACTCAGCTGTTTACTTATAACATAAACCATCACATTGCTATCATGTTTGATTCTGTTCCAAACACTTTTTCTTCCTTATTCATTGAGAATCACTGCTGGAACTTGAGCTGCTGTCTGTGGACATAACTTCTACATCTTCTTGGTTTGGTGCGTCCTTGCCGCGGCCATCGATGGCTACGGAGTTGCCGCCTCCGACCGACATATGTAGCTCGCCCGATGGATGCCACGTGAACTGGTTTGAGGCTGATGCTGGCACTGTGAGCAGATAAATAATGATCAAGTTGTGTCATATTTAAGTATTACTATATTTTTTTTAATTTGGATTTTCTACTCTAGGGATTGTGAATAAGCAGAGCCGAACCATGAATTATGCAACTCCATTTGCCTAGCCCACGTTCATACATCTAGTTAAATACGAACGCTGATTTCTAGACGCAAAATTCCTAGTGTAGACTAGGAATTTCTCCTGTATCTCCTTTCTGCTTTTACAAACACCCAGACCCGAAACAACTATCAGCAGGTCATACAAATATTTGTTCCGTGCGGGAATCGAAACCCGCGACACGCAGCGCAACAGCCGATCCCTCAGGCACTGCGCCAACCGTGCCGTCAAATGCTGCTATGCACCATGCTTGATTATGCACCATCTTATTTTAGGGTGTCCTCTTTCAGAATTGTCACACATATCTGCCATGTTCCCTTTGCTAGTCACCTTTCACTCATCTTCTCCACTAACAAAGTCATCTAAGCATACTCTTTTAAGTTTTTGATACTACATATTCATATAACCTCATTTCAAAGTTGCACCACACATGTTACACAAGGAATGCATTTTCTTTCAGTGATAATTGTTCATGTCTCTTTTGCCACAGCCAACATTCATTCCAGACATAAGTGCCAGTCGAGACTTTTTTGACATTGATTCCCATAGAACCATACACTTTATTTACCACATTTGTTCTCTATACCTATGTCAATGTTTCCATCTCTTGTGAACAGATTGCCCAAATATAAAAAAAAATATTCACTTGCTCTGCACTTTTATCATTTATTTCCACTTCACACACCAATCATCCTCTATGTTAGTTACCTATAATACATGACAACATGAGGAAATGCATAAATCCACACAATAAAATAAACCATAAAGCTTATTTAAGTGTGGAAATACCCATAATTACTTTATAGTAGAAACTTTTAATGCATAAATGAGCTAGAATACATTTCTAAGGAAATTTCTGAATGATATGACTCACCTCCGCCTGTGGTCATTCTGTGTAGTTCATTTAGTGTAGAAGGTGTGTGTCCATTGAGTGGTAGGTCACAGAGCCGACCGAGCATTCCTAGCCTCATCTCAAGATCGGTGGGGTACGGTCTGCGTGGGTCTCCTGGCTGCCATGAAAGAGGTGCACTCACTGCATTTGATGCACTGATTCTGTGAATTTATTTTTTTGTTACAAGAAAGAACTGTGAGTATATTTTTTTATAATAAACGACTGTTTTGATGCAAAGGTACAAGAAAAGTTTAGAATTTATTTTAAAATTATTACAAAACAAAAAGAAAAAATGGAAACTTTGACTTGTAATGCAGAACATGAATTATTCCTTTGTTTTAGTTAATTTGAGGTACTAAAAGACTTACCTGTGTGCAAACTTGATCAATTCTTCTGATGACACTGGCCGTTTTCTAGACTTCACTATTGAAGCAAGTTTCTGTCTAGCTTGATATAATGAAGTTGCAAGGATTTGCTCTGCATCTTTGAGCTGTCTTTGTAAATGGAAGATGTCTTGATCCTAAACAAACACAAATATTTTTTACATATTTGGCTGGAAATAATAAGAAATAAAAAACAATAGAACTATTATTGATGTGTATTAACCTTATTTTCAACTTCGGCCTTTAAGTCGTTCATTTTCTGCTGAATATTAGCTTGTTCATCAGCTAACTCTAACGTTTTCTTCAACTCTGAATCCTTTGAGAGAAGTAAATCTGTCAGCTGTGCATGGTCTGCCGCAGAAAGTTTCTGAGGTTTCGGAGCTATCGACACTTCAATCATTTCTCTGTAATATTAGATTTACCATCAATTTAGCACTTTCTTTTCTATAAATTATTATGATTATGGCGAAACAACTCTAGGTACTCACTTCGAAATTAACTCAATGTCGTCAATCAAAGCCAGTAGTCGGTCTTTAGTGCTTAAATGAGATGCCATGGTATCTCACTTAACAAAAAGCAATATTCAACACAGAATATTGAAAAATTTACTTATTACCGTTTACATGTAATAAACTCTAGTCTTTAAAACATTGGTGATCGAATTTGACAGCAAAATGGTAAAGAAACGCAACGTTGACATTGACAATCAAAGTTGCCAAGTAATTTGTTAAAATGAACTAGGTAAATGCAATTTGCTCCTGAAAATTCATCAGAAAGAATTAAAACTACCCAGCAAAGCGAGTGTTTTTGTCAGATTTTGGAGTCTGGCAACAAGCAATGTAAAAACAAAATTCTTATTTTATTATTTTTGTTTAAACGAAAACAGTATTTTTTGACCGACTGCGCTGAGTCCTAAAAGGAGTGTTTGCTTTAGGTTTCTACGAAGTACACTTAAGGAAAACTCTCCGATAAGGAATATTGCATTAGAGTTTATAAAAAAAAAAACATAGGGTTAGGTAGGGACGCGCGAATTTTGAAATAACAATTGAATAAATTAAGAGCCACTGCAAGCTGCTAATAGCTATTTCATTATTCTGATCTTAATTGAGAATGTTAAACGTAAAAAGATTTCGACTTTATGCAGTTGTTGTAGTAATTGTTATAAAACTGTGCATCCACCAAAAGACTTCCTATGACGATGTGGGACGATGTTGGGATTTGTCGAACTTTATTAAATTTGAAAGTTATTAAGGTTTTTTAATAACTTGATCCTTTCGTACTATGCATGCACATACAGCAATAATTATATACTTATTACTTACATAGTGCTAACCTACACATCGAGTCATATTCGCATACGTGCAGTGAACGGAAACTTACAGGTACCTATCTACTCATCTACCTTGGGTTTTGTTTGTATACATAGTCGTATTATGCGATTCACACGAACCGGCTTGTGTGCACGCGGTTGCAGCGTGATCAGCTGATGGCAAGGGGAATGTGGACAGAGGGGAGGCTGGGGAAGTATGAAGGGGGAAAGGGAGGACCACGCTGTGAACATGCGCACTCCACGTGCTCGTGGGACTTTATTGCTGTGCGTCACTTTAAATAAAATAAAAGGCAACTCCATTTTGTGGTTTTTCTTCGAAATGTATTTTAATATATCATTTCAATGATGCATTAAACATGGTTAGCAATATTGTAAGCATGATCACGTCTAGCATGCATGCGTGTTATAAAATAGGTATTTACTAATAGTAACGAATAGCAGAACTACCTATCGACGGTAGTCGACATTATTACTGGTTGGTAAGCCGCGTTATGGGGTCTCTAAACACTTAAAAAACCCTTTTTCACTGTAGTGTAATCCAATTCTAAAGCCGTAAAAATAAAAACCTCGATATCTTCCATTCGCACAGTAATAAAGGCAGAACTGCCACAGCCTAACAGAATCAGCTACCCTACTATGACGTCTTTTATTCCGCTGAGGGAAAGAGACAGAGCTATACAGGGTGTCTAGCACCATCTCTTTCTCTCAGTGGAATAAGTTCTGCTTTAAGACGTCTTAGTAGGCTTAGGTACCTACTGTTAGCGTTAAGTATGTGTTTCATTAAAATTTAAAGGTATAGATTAACTCACTTCTAAAAAGGTAACTTAAAGTACATACATTGAAAAACTAACCAAATTTTTATTACTCATATGATTTCAACACATCAAATTTGTGAATACATACATAAAGTTCATTGAAGCGTTGCAAATAATTCTTTAGGCTGTGGCAACGTTTCTTTTATGAAAACACAAGGTAGGGGCAAGGGGAGGGGGGGGGGAGTTAACACTGTTGATTCGATCGAGCGCCCGTCGGCGTGCTGCAAGTTTACCAGTTCCAGTGCAAGCTTGGCAGTAGAGGTGAAATTGGCTTCTCTGCCAATCTAATGGAAAATCGCTCCTTCGAGAAAGTGTCGTCTGCAATCGTGTTAAACAAATCAAACATTCGCCTAAGACGCGACAATTGTCGTAAACAACAAATCCTGCTACTACTATTATGTTGTTTAAACGGATCATTGAAGGAAAGTCCATGTTGAACGCGGATGCCAAGAACATTTCGCCAGAGAAATGTTCTAGAAGGAGGTCGGAATGTGACGGATGTAGTGAACATTCCACGTAAGTCTGGATCCAACTCCTATCTTGGTTCTATTTTTTTAAAATTAAGAACTCGACTATTTTTTTTTTTAATAGGTTCTAGAATACAGCCACATAGTGCACTATTTATAGACTGCGTTTAACGCTAACCAACACATGTCAATGCAAAAAGGGAACAAAAAAACTAACCAAGGAAAGAACTAGTTTAGAAAAGGCCGTGGACCGAGCGGTTATTTATTTTTAACGCCAGTTTACACCAATGCCACCGATGTTCATTCTTGACCGACTTTATCAAACTGTTTCGAATTTAATTGCGCAGCCGAATAGTACCCTAATGTTTGTTTACTTGTCGGATAGCGGTCAAAAAGTGTATTTATTGACCAAATGCGTCCAGAAAGGATCAATGATCTTGACCGAATGAATGACTTGAAAAAGTTTCGAATACTAGTTGGTATTGGCTTAATCTGTTGAAGTGTTTATGAATCAAATGCACATGACATGATGTAAACCAAGGATGTCCTTAGGTAGGTACCTGGGTACCTACTTTTTAATTGGCAATTCATGAATGATGTTATAAAATCGCAAATATTATTATTTTTAACCGCAAATTCGGTTTAGTTGGTTGTGGTAGGTAAGTTTTATTTGCTGATTATTCAACCGGTTTTAGCAAACAGACATACGTTATCAATAATGATGAAATGTTTATATCATGATTATATTATAGTTATATTAACGATAGGTAACATTTTTATTTATTTTAAATATATTTCTGGAAGGAGAAGGCGAAGGTTCGCAAGAAAAGGAAGAATTGGAGGGAGAGGTTTTTAACCTCGAGCTTTGGACAGAGAAATCTAGAAAAAAAAAGTGTTTTATTTTATGCCTGCATAGTTTTAAAAGAGTTAATTAAATAATTAGATTGCGCTGTAATTGCCGTATGCGAGGTTGTTTAGGATTTGGCCTTCAGAAGTGTATTTTTTTCGTGTATAAAAGTACCTAGTTTCGTACATTAATTTCCTAATTAAGCACTATTTCTTTATTCTAGACTCAATCCTAGGTTATCTATCTACCTAGACCCATGCGTTATCTGAGAAAGTCGCATCCGTGAAGTTATGAATAGAATTTGTAGTTCTCTGTTTTTGTTTTGTTAAACTATTCACTTAGATTATATAATTTAATCAGTAGGTCCCAAGCTAATTACGAAGTGTTCTATAAACAATTATAATTAATTACAATCGCTCATCTAATAAGCTTCAAGCGGCATCTAGTTTTACTTGATTTCTAGACATTTCTAACTAACTCATTACCGCAAGTGCAACTGCTGAGCATAAGGTCGTTGGTTTGACTCTCGGACGGCAAAGTGTGAGTGTTTCTGTCAAGAATTTCACAGTAACAGCCACTTTGTTTTTATTTGCCGATGGGAAATCATCAAATAACTTCTCCCACTTTGGGCGGAGCTGCGGGTAGTGTCAGACTTGTACTGACTAAAACCCACCCATGTTCCTTCTATTGCCCTTATCGTATCTCTTTCGAACAACCCGTAACCCAGTAGCAGTCACATTCTTAATTTGAGCCCAGCTACTCTACCATGACGTCTTAAAGCAGAACTTATTCTACTGAGGGAAAGAGACTGAGGTGTGACATACAGTTTGTCTAGCACCATCTCTTTCTCACACAGGAATAAAAACTGCTATAAGAGGTCATGGTAACCATATCGTTGATGGCACTAGACGACTACTCCCATATTACGTAGGACTCAAACATAACTGGCGAAATGCTCAACCCCTCGGGGATTACAAGTATAATGTTATGTTTGACATACCTGAACTGTTTTTTTACGTGTGGAAATCCTCCATGGATGTCCTCCGCCATGGTGGAGGGGTCTGTCAGTCAGACTCCTACTGAATAAAACCACACGGTGTTCCTTCTCCTCACTTTTGGCTAGGTACAATCGCATTCTACACAATCACCCCAGCAGTGACGGTTTGCTTGCGGCAAACCCCTTCTCAGGTAAAGGGGAGGAGTGAGCTACTCCTCTCCCTGTCATTCTATAAGAGAGGCGCGCGGAAACACCACGCGACGCCAGCTCAGTAGGCCTACTATGATATATTAAAGCAGAACTTATTCCACTGAGTGAGAGAGATGGTGCTAGACACCCTGTATAGCTCTGTCCCTTTCCCTCAGCGGAATAAGTTCTGCTTTAACACGTCATGGTAGGGTAGCTGGTCTATTGACCTACCTGAGCTAAGCGAAAAATAAAAGCACGAAGTTAAGGGCCGGCAACCCTCCAATAAAACCAGTCACCCATCCACAAGAGAACAAGTTTGCGCTAAAAACAAGGAAAAATAGAAGACACTTATCATATCTACAGGCTGGGATCATGTTTTTCTTCTTTAGTTAGCCTTAGGTAACTAAATGAAGATCTTCTGAGACTATTTATAACATTTGGAACGGGATATTTTGCTATGTCTACTATTAATGTTGAAATTGATTTGGCGACCATGTCAGTTTTAAAACTTATGTCCTCTTAGACGTTATCAATATAGATTATAACCTAATATGTAAAATTTCCGTGTCGCGGTGTTTTTTTACTAAACTCCTCCGAACCGGCTGTATCGATTTATTTAAAATTTTGTGTGCATATCGGTTAGGTATGGAATCGGCCAAAATAATTTTTTCACGTCCCTAAGTGGTAAGGGTGATATTCTACATAAAATAAGCTAATTTAAAGTAGGTATTTTTTATAAAGATGATTCAACTCTCAAAATATTATTTTGAAGTTACACTAGATAATTCTCAAAAAAAAAGTAACAAACAAACAAACGGAGTTGCTTCCAAATTTATACATACATAGTTTACATAATATGCTATATATGTATAAGTACTGTACTTGACTAGTGTAGTAGAGTATTATACGGTTATTTACACTTCAGGTAAAATAACGTGAAATATAAGCGAAAAACAGCATGAATGGTGCGATCAAAAATAGCAATAAGCAAGCCAAGTAACGTTAACAATAGCATAGAACTGTTTATTTCGCTGTGTGACTTGTTCATCGCGAAGGTAAATCACAAGCGTAGCACCAAAAGCAAAAGAAACAAAAAGCAAAGTTATTTTTATTTTAAATAATGTATCTGTACATTATTTTCGGTAAAAAAAGAAGCGTTAATGACAGTCTTGATTATGATAACAATTACCCCTTTTATCTTCTCCTGTTATAGTCTCAAGTTCGTACGACGCATTTCCAGTGGTTTGATGTAAAAATGCTGGTGTAAAAATAATAATACTTAGAAAAAAAAAAATATATATAAATAACTTTATTAAGATCACCAAACAATCCTATAAGATGATGAATGATGAAGAATTTAAACTTACTGTTATTAAGGTCCCATTTCTGCGTAGTAAAGTCAGTGCGTGTAAACATGTCTAATTAATAAAAGAAAAACAACATTTAGATTAGTTTCCAATAATTATTCTAGACCAAACATCAATTCGTCACTTGTTTATGTTTTTTGACATGAATTTTCTGTACACATGTTTCTGATTATTATAATTAGGTAGTTGATTACACGTTTATAATTAAATCTATGATTAGCCGGATCTACATCGTTATCTTGTAGTTCAGGGTAAGGGGCTCGACTACTTGTCATAAGATAGCTAAAAAAGGCGGATACTTGTGACGAAACGTGCATATGATGATTAAGTATCCACACTATCTGCAGGGACACACACAGGTTATCACAGGCCATGCCCCTCCTCGTAAATAGGTCTTCATAAAACTGTTTATCCACCCGTTTGTTGATCAGTTGGACACCAAACGTCTCCGATATAAGAGCGAAGTATGTTAATATTTAAAATCTGTCAGCGGTTGGTCTTTTGACATTAACATAGTGTTATTATTCGTACGGTGACTCGGTGAATCATTGTAGGATCCTTTGTTGCAGTATATTAGAAGAAATGATGAAGATGGTGTTGCTTGGTGTGGTGCTCTGGGCTGGAGTCACCTTCGGGAGTCAGATTGCTCCTTACCCTCTAAATCTAATATTATCATCGGGTAAGTTCCTTCGTCATCTAATAACAGGTTTTAATCAATAACTGCCCTGGGTCTTGTTCTTAACCGTATTCTGTTTTTACAGATTTCAGTCATCCGCCACCTATGTATGACTTTCCGTTCCCGAGTGCTGAAATGTTGAGGAGATTACCGCCTGTTACAGGCCTACACACAAACAGGTCCATAAGGATAAGCAAATTAGAAGTGTCAATGTTGGACAGATTGGAAAGAAACTTGCAGTCTGCAGGAATTTCTCCTCAAACAGTCTCCCCTGCTCATGGATTGACGATTGAGGGTGCTGTTTCTGACAACGCAATGCAATATGAGAAATCTTCGTTGACAATCACGAAGGCGTCTCAGAATCTAGTCTACACGAGATGTCGAAGGTACGTGACGATTAGTGTGTTTTTCAAAACTGCGCGTTGTATATGTTTGGGTCTCACAGCTGCTTTGTTTGTCTAAATTCAGATACGGCTTGCAAAATGACGAGTGCGCCAGTTTCATCAGCACCTTGAATCTGCGGGACAGTGAGTTCGGTGGGGAATGTGCTGCTCTTGAACGTTTCGTATGCCATAACAATAAGGTGTCGTCGAGGTATCGTACCTTTGATGCTTCCTGCAATAACAAAGTTCGTGCATCCTGGGGACAGGCGCTGACAGGCTACAAACGTATTTTGCATCCAAGATATGCTGATGGCATTGAAGAGGTTGGTTTTTGTTAAATCTTGGAATTGTTATTCTGGAATGTTACTCATCCAACTACTTGAAATTGTTTTAATAACCTTTAAGCTTATCTTTTGGTAAACACCAGGATTGCTCTTACGTCAGTATGGATTTTTCGAGATAACTTATCAATATTCATTGAGTAACAGTTTTGTTTAACATCAAATATCCCTGTGTTGGATTTGGTATAATGAGTTCTATCTTTTCTTGCAGCCCCGTCGCGCAATAAGCCACAATGCTCTGCCTTCAGCTCGTGCCGTCAGTACAAAACTTACTAACAACCTGGACGTGCCGAACAACGACAAGACTATGGCTTTGGCTATCTGGAGTCAATTCATCTATCATGATCTGGTTCACACTCCAGTTCGCAAAACAAGTAAGTTTATTATATTTGCTGTTGGCCAGCCAGATCCAACGGCTGGGCAAAGGCCTCTTCCTTAATTTCTAGTTATTTCGATCCAGGGTTAATGTGGTCTTAGTCTATTAATTGAAGTCTTTAACTAATTGAAGCGAATCCTTGAGTCACAATGATGACAGGTTGAAACTCGTAACAACACGTTACATTTGCAATTTTAATTTAGCTCACAATATATCTAGCTAAGCCACAATACCTACAGTCCACGTTTTGAATATATCAATTTGATTTGCAATTTCAAGACCACTGCCATTGTGAATTAAATTGATAAGAGATATGACAAAAGTAGGTGTTTTGACATACCTTCCCTGCATACACTTCTACTCCTTCCTCCTTCCTTATGCCTTTGCTATCAAAACCATCCTCAGCTTTGGTTTCTTGTCACCAGTCCATACGAACCAGGCTATCCGGTGCTGCGGAAACGACGGGTTCCCCCTGTCTCCGAGGTACATCCACCCAAGCTGTATGCCTATCACCGTGCCTTATGATGATGCCTTCTACAAGGAGAAGTACGTTAGCTGCATGGAGTACACCCGGTCTGTCACTACTTACAGAGGAGACTGCACTTTTGGAGCTGCTGAACAGGTAAGGGACTACCTCATTTGTTTTCTTTTTTTGTTAAATTCGGTTATAAAGGTGGTTCAGTCTGGCGAGTTCGAGAGATAACAGGCATTGATGGTTTCTTTATAGTAGTTAGACCTGCATTTAACTGCAATAGCTTCGAGCTCTTTTATTCTAGCTAGAATATTTTTCCTAACACGTTAAGGATCTCTTTACTTATGATTGATATCAGTAAGCTTTTAGGTTTTAAAAGTAGGTATTATTTCAGCCTTTACAGAACTTACATTGTAATCTAGATTCGTTTTAATAACATTCCACGGTGTTAATCACAATGGCAATGTTTCTTGAACTCATTTACAGCGAGACGCACGTCATTTCATATCAAATAAGGCAAAACAATTCCTGTGATCATGTTCAAAGTCTTGCACCTACCTATAAGGCCTCGTCATCGATCATGCATCGATGTCGTGTTACTGCAGTTTGTATGATTCTGTACTTTTGTTAACATGTCGTCGTATCACGTGTATGTTTCTTTGAATCAAAAATAGTTATTTTTTTTTTACTTAAAAGGGAAACGCCAGGGTAGACCGCGAAATAAAATTTTCTCACGTTTTTTTTTGCAATTTTTATATGCAATGACTATTACATAAAAATTAAAAGTAAAAACGAGTGTAGGTATTGATGATTTTAATGAATATGATTATATAGATATACACGGTCGTAAATCATATTTTGTTCAACATACAGCTTGACACTGACAACGAATTGCGCACCCGCCTTTATTACCTACTAACATTATGTGTCACCAAAACCACCTACATGAACAGCGTTTCTTATTGTACAGACGCCAGCAGGTCAAGCTACCCGAAACTGTCAATTTTTCCCAATGAACCTTGAACCTAATACTTTAGAAATAAAGTCGAAAATCTATCAAAAAAATCTGACAGATTGTAGTAGCTTGATGAGCAGGCGTCTGTACAACAACAATAGGTACAAAAAATGTAGTGGAATGATAACATGTGCTATTTGTTTTCAATCTGGAATATGTACTTGGCATTCGGGAGAATTATAATATTTAAATAACTAACGAATAATCATATAAATCTATACTAATATTATAAAGCTGAAAAGTTTGTTTGTTTGAACGCGCTAATCTTAGGGATTACTGGTTGGAATTGGAAAATTCTTTTAGTGTTGGATAGTCCATTTCTTGAGGAAGGCTATAGGCTATATAACATCACGCTACGACCAACAGATGCTGAGCAGTGCGGGTGAAACCGTGGGGAACAGCTAGTAATAAATATAGGTACAATGATGTAAATGTGTACATGTTAGAAATTGTTTCTAACAGAGAGACGAATCACACAGACGACTTTAAATTAATATAAGTGCTTCTTCCATTACAGTACTTGTGTAATAAAAATTAGGTTTATTTAAAAGGTTGATGGAACTATGTATGAGTCCAAAAGTCCATATATTTGCAATGCTAATAGATTTGCCTTATCGATTTGCACTTGCATTGAGTGGGTTAAATTGATAGCAATACTGACTACGACGATACTTGACACGAGCCATTGGTACTTAGACTAATAATAAGTAGTCTAGTCTAAGTGCTATTGACAATGTACCTACTCTTACATTAGGGACTTCTCAAGATTTTCGTGTAAAACATTTGAGTTCAGAATAATCAGAATGTCACGTCAATTTAGTTGAATTCTGTTTTCGGATGGTCAATGCGAGCCAATTCAGATTTATTATCAGAAGGGCTACTATGACATCTTATAGCAATTCTTATTCCACTGAGGGAAAGAGATGGTGCTAGACACCCTGTATAGCTCTGTCTCTTTCCTTCAGTGGAATAAGAATTGCTTTAAGAGGTCATAGTAGGGTAGCTGTCTTTCTATTTCTTTTTCGGTTCTTAAACCAAATTAGACTTTTGTCACCTTTGAATCGAAGAATAGCATGGCATTCTAGAAGAAATTTTGTTACGCAATATGCTTGTACGAGTGTATAGAACGTCACTCGAGTCATTTTAGAGATATCCGGATTAGGTCATGAATATGCTATTGATAAGGTCTGACGATGCAGCCCGAACAATAACATGTTTTTGTAAGACTTAAGTACCATAACGGACAAAAGCGGTTGGCGGCTTTTCAACCTTGTTACCCAGGGCATAAGGGTATATTCCGGTTAACTGGCAAAATCCGAAGCAGTACCTACTTACCTCCTTACACAATTGATGGATGTTATTGATTGGCGAACTTGATTAATTGCAGTTCGTTCGCCTTGTAATGTGACCCTGATAAAATAATTTAATGCAGTTTTCCTGATGATTGCGTTAAAGTACGTTAAACAATAAACACGAGTATAAGCAGTTACCCACTTATTTTTGCAGTTTTACTGGAATTTGTATAAACATTACAATTTTGTTTATTAAGTTGGACTATGTTATCGTCATTTGTTACTTGTAAGCAATTCTTATTCGTCAATAACGAGCAAGCAAGATAAGCGTAAATTGCATACTTCAAAAGATTTTTACTTTAGGTGAGAAACATTTACAACATTTTAGCAGTATCTTATCTTCTTCTTCCCATTTACTAGTATTTTTGAGTTTTGTCATTATAAGTTTCATAAACTTTTGTAATCAAAATAACCACATAGGTTCACCTACTTTGGAGGTACATGATGAAAGATTTATGACAAACTTACATCACGGCATCACCAAGCAGAAATATTGCCTCTCGTAATATCGAAACTTTATGGAAAAAATTTACCGATGACTGTAGGTAATGTAGTATAGTTCCATGTCGTGTTCAAGTGTAATTGTATGTGTGAATTTACCTTTAGTTTCCGGATTTAAATACTGGATATAAGCTGTCTATAAGCCAAATTTCGTCCAAATCCGTTTGAGCATGAAGGAGTAACAGACAAACACATACATACCAGCTTTCTCCTTTACAATATTAGTGTAAAGAGAATGATAACTTATTTACCAAAATGTCTCTAACGCACGCTGTACTATTTCGATTTGTGTTACCGTTGCCTATGTGATGTAGAATATCCTTGAGTTTATTTTAATATAACCTCGACCTTCACTGAACCTGTATATATACTTACCGTACATAACATATGAAATAACATAAGTAACAACAAAGGAGCGTCATCATTGTGACCTGTGTTTTAAATAAATTATATTTTGTTGATAGCTGTAGTGATACGTTTAATATATTATATTTGACGGGCCTGTTGGTCTAGTGGTTAGTGGCGCTGACTGCTGAGCCGGAGGTCGTGGGTTCGATTCCCACCCAGGACAAACTTTGTGTGATGAGCATGATTGTTTGTTCTGTGTCTGGCTGTGATTTATCTATAATATGTATGTATTTATAAATTATATAAGTATGTATATCAGTTGTCTGGTTACCATAACACAAGCTCTGCTTAGCTTGGGATCAGATAGCCGTGTGTGAGTTGTCCCAAGATATTTATTTTATTTATATACTTATTGTAATAATTAGGTGGGTACTCAATTCCAAAATTCTACGATCTAAGATCCATGTAAGTCATTAAACTTACATGGATGACTCTACCTCTAATTATTACTAATTAAGTTATTACATTACTATCATACTATGATAAACATTTCTAGTTACTAAGATGACCGGTGCTACCAATAACCGGTCATATAAACTTAGATCAAGAAATAACCAAGTTTATAAGAAAACAATTATACCTCATTAAAATACTGACGTAGATACGGTTTCCACTGCAATAATTAGCAATTACGAAGAAATCCTTCACAATCACGTTTAATTATATATTTATTTCCTCACAGATGAATCAAGCGACTCATTTCCTGGACGCATCCAATATCTACGGTGCCAACAGCTGGGATGCAGCGACCTTGCGTGAGAAGACTGGTGGTCTACTGAAGACTTCCTCCGTTGAAGATGAGGAACACCTGCCTTTGTCTTCCAACCCTACTGAGAAGTGCCTTGTTGACAGCAGCTCTGCTTCTTGCTTTAATGCTGGTAAGTCTCATTTATCTAAAACTTGTGTCCCTCTTCTGGTTCACCCAGTTTTAACGACTTGGTAAAGTATTTTTGTATTACATACAAGATTAATAAGTAAAACCAGTATGCCAGGGGGGGCTGTCAAGGCCACCGCCTGCCTGGGGTTGCGGGTTGTTCGAAAGAGATACCGCAGCCTCGGAACATAAAGGGCAAAAGAGGAAGATAGGGTTTTAGTCAGTAAAAGTCTGACACTCCAAAAAAACATGTTTAATACACATAAAGCTTCTCTGTAGTTAATTCTCTAAATTATAATGAAAAACTGCGCCTAGATAAATAAATACAGTTGCAAAAAAGCAGCCGAATTTTTTTAGTTAATCGGTACCTATTTCGGTCGGATTCCGGATTGGGAAACACACAAACAAACTACCGTCTGTAACTGCGCGTAAGAAAAAAAAGGGGGAACATACCCAGAAAATCACTATGTATACTTAAACTATATAGGTAAATTTATAAAAGAGAAAATTACTGACAAAGTCATCCCAAAATCTGAGGAACTTCAAGTTTTAAGAGTCGCAAATTTTGCATGGGGTCCTTTTAGGACGTAAGTTCTCACTAAGTATATAGCGTTAAATAAGGATTTTGTAAATTTCAACTCTTAAGGGGGTGAAACAGAATGGCAAAGTTTGTATGGGAAAACATGATTATTTTCATAGGCGTATAACATCACAGTGGTAGCAAACTTTGTGTTGTTTTGTTTGAAACACGTCATGGTTCATTGTTTTATCAATATAAGTATGAGAAATAGTCATACGATCGCACGTAAGCATTTGACACTAACATTATGATCAATACTTATTATCCGTTTATTCATTTTAACTCACATGGAAAAAAATAACTTAGAAATATTAAAAAAAAACAATACTTTATTAATATATGGTGTTTAATAATGGTTAGTTGGGTAAGAGAATCGACTAAAAAAGGACTTAACAGAATACCTACCCACCACAAATGTCATGACACTTTAGTTTATATCAGGTACACTTAAGGACATTATAATATTAAAATAAAGTTTAAAAAATAAGTATTCAATCATTATTTATAAATAGTATATGTCCCATGTGGCAATATGGTAACAATGATAACGATAGATTGTGTTAATAAGATTACGATTCCTTTGATATTTGTAGGTTTCACTAAAATAAGATAAGAAGTACTAAAAAAAATTTGATTCGTATAATTCCGTCACATTATCTCACTCTGAAAAGTTTCCATTGAAAGTTACGAACTTACCTAAAACGGAAAACGATTGGGAAGTGTGAATTTCTTCAATAAAAAGTGTACCGATTGTTTAGAACTAGATATCAATTATAATCCTATAACAGTTTACAATTAACTGGGTCATAACTAGTTTGCAACTCCTTAAAGTTGCAAAACACCATCATTATAAAGTAATGCTCATTAAGTAATTGCATTTACAACCAATAAATAGTCACAAATCAGCACTTCTTAACAGCGTTCAAGCGCGACTAACTAACTACACGTATTCAGCTCAATCCAGTTTTCGTTCATGGAGATGATTCAGCTCCATCTCCTAGCAAAACTGGTATTAGCTATAGACGAAAGCTGAATTAAACTAAATAATAATCCTGACAGTTAACGCCTTCAGTTTCATACTTACAAACAACTTTTAGTTTGAATCACGTTCAATTATTCTAATGATGCATTTTCTGATATTATCATGTCTTGATTAATGGGTTCATTGACTTATGCAATAGCTACCTACCTAAATGAATTGTAAACAAATACAATATAACCTAGTTTTATTATCGATGTATCAAAGTTTGACACTCAAGGGCACATTGCTTATTAAGAATTCAAGATGTCACATTGATTGAATGCCATCGTTCGATACACATCTGAGTAGTTTCGATTTCAGTCTCATTAACCTTTTTGTCTGATTCATATAGATTTTTAATGATAGCTTTATTCTTGGCGATGCTATTTTATTTTTAAGACTTTGAGATCCAAAAATAAAAACTAAATGCGTCATTGTCGATTAGTTTTTGAATAATTAAATCTCGATAATGCATGAATTTATGACCTAGATTAAAAGTGATTCATTTGCAGCTTAATTGCTTACTCTTATGCAAAGATAAATCTATATTTAAAAATGGGTCACCCAAACGCTCCTTTCTGTGATGATTTATTTATTCCTAGTTCAACGTAAGACTTTTCTCCTAATTTCTTCTTCTATCTACGAAATTTCCAAATTCGATACTGATTCCTTTATTGTTCTTTTCAACAGGAGATGCCCGTGCGAACAGCCACCCTTGGTTAACAAGCATGTACTCTATCTGGGTGAGGGAACACAACCGTATTGCGCGTTCCCTGGCTGCCCTAAATCCTAGTTGGAACTCCGACAAACTGTACCACGAAGCTAGGAGAATAGTCATTGCTGAAATTCAGCATATTACCTACAAGACTTGGCTGCCGGCACTGACTGGTAAGGATTTTAATTTGTAATCAATCTGTAAAGCTTCTACTTTTGGGCATGGAAGTGGACCGTAATCCATCAAAGGCCCAGTGGAATTAATGGAATTATCCAAACATAAAACATAGTACTTATTCAAATAAAAAAATACATTGCAGTCGTGCATATTTTTCTATGCATCCAGTATGTTTTAGGGCAACTATGAAAATAACAGTTGCTAACTGTAACAATGACTGCCTTGGTTCGTATCTTAGCTTAGGCATTGGATTAACAACTGCCTTAACCCTTCGGGGATGATAACAGACGTGATATTATATTCTAATAACAACAAAACGTAATGAAATGTTTATTCTTTCATTTTTATAATATTGGAAACAAACAAAAACTGTTGATCCAATTTATTTGATGGTGAACTTCAAATGAAATAGTTCAATAGCTTTTTCACTCTAGTGTTTTAACAACCGTGTGCTAATTGATGCAAATTGTTATTTTCACAGGAAAGTCATTCGATGACTTGTACGAGAGCTATGACATTGGGTACAACCCAGAAATTGACCCCAGCATCACCAACTCCTTTGCCACGGCTGCTTTCCACTTCGTCAATAGTCTATTAGACCAAGACATCGAGATGGTTGATGAGAATAGAAAAATGGCGTCACACCGTCTTATTAACAACTACTTCAAACCAGAGCTGGTAGCACAGAAGGGAGGATTGGAGAAGATCTTAAGAGGAATGATTAGCCAGAAGAGTCAAGGATTGGACTTCAACTATGATGATGATGTAAGTTTATTTATAAGACAAAAGAGCACAAAGGTACTGATTATTTCATTAGAAATTTCTTCCAGCAGACCTGCGACAGGAAAGTTGGAAGATATATGTAGACACATAGTGTAGAACAGACAAAACAGGAACATTTCAAATGATCAATCATAAAATAAACATACATACAAATAATATACACTGAAAAATAAATACTGATTTAGTAAATAGTGATATATATTTAGAGTTTATTTTAAATTTATTTAAAAAGAAAAGTCTAGAATGCAAGGAGTGGAGTGATTAAGAATAAACTTGTAAGTGAAACATCTGTGACGAGCAAATTAAGAAACAATCTTAGTTCAGGGTGGTAGTGTCAAAGGCTTTTGACCCGGATAGCATATATGATGAATGAAAGACGAAAAGGAGGTAGATAAGGAAGAGTAACATTTTAATGAAAATGTTATTATAAACGTTGAAGGTAAGGTAAGTAGTAGTGACGTAAACAGACGTTAATCGGTAGGCTGAAGTAATTACGAGTCGAAGTCAATGTCAAATAACATCCGAATGTCGAAATGTCAATGTTAAAATAATGTAGTTTATATCAAGTCGCTGGGATTTCCAATAATAAGTCCAAAAGGTTCGTTTAATATGGCAGCATTGATAAGTGAAGTACTTACAATTCACACACTTATGCTAATAAAACTTGCACCTAACGATCTTCCTGATCAAAAATATTTACTTGCCCTAACTGATGCGTCTCACCTTGAACACGTATCAGAGTATATTGATAGAGTACTTATATGAAGTTGATATATATGTAAGTATGTAGGTATATGTTAGAGTATAAAACAATGTTTTATATTCCATAATAAATACTATAATGTTAAAAACATTCGTAAAAAGCGCACCGAGGTTTCCGTACAAACTTGCGTTATTAACGGCCATATCTTTTGACTTCATAAACTTAGAGGGTTGATTTTTGCACAGCCCTACAGGACCACAGACGTGATAATATGTTTTTATACCTCCCATGCTTTCTCGAGATAAAAGGGTTTTGACAGATACACAAACAGACGGACGGACAATAATGTGATCCAAAAAGTGGGACCCCTAAAAATGAATAATCGTTTAATTTTTTTTTTCAAATGACTTCCAGAGTATGAGTCAATAATAGCATCGCTGAGAAAAAATTACAAAACAAAAATGTATCTTGTTTGACAAATAAAATGTATTGTATTCCAAGAAAAGAGAAGATGTTATGAATTATCATCCAACATTTGTTTTCGCTATGAACAATGGTTGAATGTCACATTGAACGTGTTTGCTTTAAGTAAATAATGTGACATAAACGCAGGAGACACAGATATATAAAACTAGCTTTTGCCCGCGACTTCGTACGCGTGGATTAATAGTTCCCGTTCCCGGGGGATTTCCGGGATGAAAACCTATGTCTTTTCTCGGGTCCCAGACTACATCTGTACCAAATTTCATTAAAATCGGTTCGGTGGTTTAAGTGTGAAGAAGAGACAGACAGAGTTACTTTCGCATTTATAATATTAGTTTAGATTATATCTTGTGACGTGCCTGCACACTGTGTGTGTTTTATTATTGAAATAACACTGTTATTGATAGAGTAAAACATCGCTTTTATTCTTGCTTGTCTTTATTCAGAGTAGATGTAATTGAAAATAGCGTTAAACATTTATCTTTCCAGTTGTAGTCTCTCTTTAAGAAGGCTAGTTTACCTGAGTTTGTTTCTAAGAATTGGGACGAAGTAGGAAACATGGCAGTCATTGAAATTGTAGCTAGGTCAGAGGGTATCGTATAACTTAATACTAATTGTATTGTAGAGGTCAAAAACTGGTATTCAGCTGCACATGATTAGAATGTTAATAGAAACAGATCTCAACCTAGTCGGGAAAAGGCTAGGCAGATAATAATGTAGTTAGGTCAAGAGGATTAGATTCTAGTTGAACAAAATCATCATCTTGTACTTAACGTACTTGTTTCCAATTGTGCTATTAACAATCTTCAAATCGACTGCTCTGGCACTTAGAGCGGCGACAAAGTCTGAATTATGACTTCTAAACACAGCAAAACATTTTGTTTAATTTGTCATAGTTACTAATCGATTCTATTGTACTATTAACTTAACCACATATTCGCATTAGAAAACAAATTGTTTTTGTCTGAATGACCTAGCAATACTAAGTAGCATTGACAATGACTGCAGGGAACAAATTGCGCGCTAAGGTGACTTCTTAAACACCGGTTTAATGAATACTGATTTCAACGTTACTCGTGTTATAAATAGCCTTGTTATCAATAACGTCTGCGTTAGTTATCAGCATTAAAGCATGAATTAATTATGTAAACATGCAAGTTATGTCGGTAGAACTATTGATAACCGCATATTATTTATGCATTATATCGCTCACTGCATTTTAACTTGAGTAACCGTATCTAACTACTACCGCTAAGTTTATGTAAATTTGAATATTAACATGGCAATTAAATTAGAATTGCAGTACGTTATGGACAACTTAAAACAACTTTGTTTCAGCCATTAAAAATATATCAAAATTAGTTTACTCGTGTGTTTATATTCTATAAATTGACTTTTGCGTACCATATAGTTGAAACATATTCCAAATTAATGAGAAGCATGCAAATCTGAAATCCAGTTATATCAAGGGGTATTCCATGTTAGAAATAGGCATCCAAATGCATCCGGCTAGTTTGGAAACCGATCCCAACAACTAGGCAGATGATTGATGAGATGTATCAACAATATTTTAAAAATCAGACTTTTATTTGTGAAACATGGGTGTTTTTGTAAAGGTTTCATTATTTTTATTTTCATTATATTTATTTTCATTACATTTAAACAGGCGTTATGTTTTGCCAAGAAGGCGTACAGAGTTTGTAAAACAAAAATAACATCAAACAATAAGACAAGAAAATTATTCATAGATACTGTTGCATTCTTAGCCCTTCTGCCCATGTACTAAAGTCAATTTTCTTCAACAGCTTCGTCATCAATGGCTGGGAGGTCTGGATGTGCTAGCTGTGGATATCCAGCGTGGTCGTGACCATGGTCTGCCTGGATATACTCAATACCGTGCTCTCTGTGGATTACCGGCTGTTTCCAGCTTCCAACAACTTGCTGATGTTATTCCTGAAGAGGTTTGTATCTTGGTTATTAAATTTATAACTGCTCTTTGGTTATTAAATTTATAACTTACGTAATGTATTGTATAAGTAGTATGATAGAAAGAGTGGCTGTCATTATTTTGTAGATCTTTGACAGTCGTTACAGGTAGTCAGCGGCTAGAAAGTCTGACAACCAGTCTTACCAAGGAGTACCGTATTACCCAGTTAAAAACTGGGCTGTGCAGGTCGGATAGATCGTCCCAACCTAAATAATAGTATTCAACTGAATCCGGTAAGACTGGAATCCGACCTTAACATATTTGGGAAAAGGCTAGGCAGATGATATTAACATATTGAGCAAAGCGATACAGGATATGAGTGTGTTATGGATGCCAAAACAATACGAGCAACGAATTATAAATCATAACATGACAGTCATGTTTATAACTATAGCCCGAGGTTACAGAAAGCAAGCATATTGAATTTCAATAACATCCAACCAAACACCTTTATTATAAAATGGAGTTTATAAACAATTGTCTTTCATTAACAGACGATTGACAAACTGTCGAAACTGTACGAGCAACCCGGTGATATCGACTTGGTGATTGGTCTGATGGCTGAGACACCTCTCTCTGGATCGCTGATTGGACCCACTGCCACTTGTCTCATAAGTAAGTAACTGTAGCATAAGGAAGTACCCTAATAGTCGAGAATAGTAGCCTACCAGCACCGAAAACAGGGTCCTAGCCAACGGTGGTAGGCTCTTGAGAGAAGAACCTCCTAATAATACGTGCTGCGTTAAGAAGTACTGCTTCAAGTCCCTAATCCAGTTGTTGAGAACGTTTTCAGAATAAGTACATGAGACTGATATAGACAGTAGGCATCACAAGTAAAGATTTTTCCATATGCAAATTACATATTCCATCATTGGAAATGAAGACATTCCATATTGAATTTTAAGAATCTCTTTAATTTTGCTATACTGGTAAGCTGGTGGCTGGTGGCTTTGTAACACACCCAAATTATTCAAATCAAACTTACATTGTGCTTTAGAAGTTTCTCCAAATATTTTAAAGTTTATAATTAGGAATCTAAACTAATGATCTTTTTCTATTAATCCATAGAGGAACAGCTATGGCGCACAAAGTCCGGTGACAGATACTTCTACAGCCATCAAGATGAATCTGGCAAATTCACCAAAAGGCAACTGACTGAGATCAGACGTACATCGCTTGGAAGACTGCTCTGCGATAACACACCCTTTGATAGAATACAGAAAGATGTATTCCGGCCAGCTTCAGAAAGGTAAATTATTTCAGTATTGTAGTATAAGTAAAGAATAATGGGTTTCATCACAATGATAAAGGTCGCCTCGTTAGGATTTGACTTCCTAATGTATCAAAAACATAGCCCGTTTCAATCTAAAAATAACGATACACTGCTTCCAACTTTCCGGTAGTGACTGCAATTGAATGTTACTAGTAGGAAAGGAGACTTAACCTGACTTGGACACCCAATTTTGTAAATGAGTATTAATATAGAAAGGAATGCCACAAGGTACAGTCTTGGGTCAACATACAACGTGCAGTTAATTTATGAGGTGGTTATTGCATAAAAATGTGGTTTTTGCTCGAAAATAGATCCTTGCTCATTGTTTACGGCAGTAACTGAAGGTTATGTGGTGGATGTCATGACGAATATATTCCTGATGGAAAGTAGGATGCAGATGGACGTAGAATCATTACTGATACTAAAGACCTTCGTTGTGAAGCTTCCTGCTTCACTTGTTTATTTGTAAATATTTTCATCATCACAGCACTGAAAGTGGTTTTCCTTCTTATTGTGGCATTTGCATTTACCAATTTAACGTTTTATTCCGCCATTGTTGACTCATTTTGTTTTATCTTTACAGCAATCCTATTGTACCGTGTGAAGAAATCAAAAAGGTGAATCTGGAAGCATGGCAGGTTTCAGCAGAACAACCTGACATTTTAACTCGCACCAATAAATGGCTCAAAAACAAGGTCGGCAGCTCGGGAAACTCCACCAAGTAGACTCTTACCCTATTATTAAGTATCTTCTATAGTCCTGCAATGCAAGTAAGACCCGTAACTAGTTTTTAGTGTTAGTTGTTTCGAACCATCGAGTACTTAATGTAAAACTCAATGTTTGGTATCTAGTTCTAGTTAAAATACCACAAAGTTCTAAGTAAGAAACTGAAGTCCTTTGTCATTAAGTTATCGAAAATGTATTTAAGACTGTTCCAACTTGCATTGTAGACGTTAAGTTAATATTTGTAGTCGAGAGATTCAGTATTTCGTTTGATTGTATCAGTGTGCTTATTTAGTCGTAGTTGAAACCACGTTCCTCGATGCTTAAGCGAAAGTGAACTTTAGTGTGTAGACCATTCAGTTGTCTTCTGAGAATTTTGTTTGGCCGTGTCTGCCTGTTGTGTGATTGTACCGTGTCGTACAGTGGCTGTGATATGTGGACGTTAAGTCCACTGCATAGAGAAAAAAGTCTCGAGTTTGGGACGTAAGTTTATGATCCTAGAGATCCATATGTTAAAAGATCCGAGGATTGTTTCAGATAATAAAAACAAAAAAAAAAAAAAAAACATTTAAAAGAGGAAGCCAATAGTGTTAGTGTAACGTACTTAGACTGCAAAGCCAGGGTTTATTATAAAAATATCAATTAGTGTTGAATAAAGAAAAACTATTTACATGTTTATCCTGGCAAAGGGATGTTGATAGGTTGTGGTTTTATAAAGGCAACACAATTCTCTAGTTTTTGTAATAACGTTTGATTGTAAAATATTACGATTTTTAGACTGTTTGGACACTAACAAAAATTTTCTCAACAGCAATGATGAGGAAATTTTCGTGCGTGTTTCAAGAGAGTTCACGGCGCGGTGCGATCCAAATAAAGATTCTGGCTTTTGGTGACATAACGAGGCTAACCAGTTACCACTGGAATTTATGATGTCTTGAGTAACATGGTCATTATTTTGATCGTTGTCGTAGGTAATAACTCGTGGTGCATCCAAGTGAGAACTGTTTTTATATTTAAACTCAAATATATTGGTCCCAGTATTTTTTGCATATCCGCACTTTTTTTTCACTATTTCCCTGTTATTATCTCGTCTTGATTTCGAGTTCTTTATTTTCTCTTATGAATTACTTATGTTGATAGTTATAAGTTTTTGGGCATAAATTGTTCCTAATAGTTATTTTTTGTATTGACAACGAAATTTAAAAGTGATGGCGAAAATTAATGCCAAAGATTTGGATGCAACTGATAGCGGCCAGATATTTAAATTTGTTATTATTTTTAATTGGAAGAAAGTTTATATTACTGTTTAGGTTGTATGACGTGTCGAATGAATCACACATTTGTCAATATTATCTAATGTTATGGAATTACAATATATCATTGTTTATAGTATTGTGTTTTGATTTATCGAAAGTATAATGCTATTTTATGAAAAAAACACAACACTGATCTAGCACAATGTGTTTTGCTTCTTGAACAAATGTTCAGAAACAGTTGATTTGAATGTTCGGTCATAAATATTGCTATTTAAAAAAAAAAACTGCCAAAACAATATCATATATTAATGCCTTGCTTTTTGTATTAAGTATGATTTTTAATGTTAATAAATATATTGTTAATTTCAAGGTCTTTTGCGAACAAAATAAAAATGAATGTATTGAAATTAATTTTATGTTGTAATCAGAAAGATTTATTCTTATTCCTAAGTTCTTTTTATACGTCAATAAATCTATTTACTTTGTATCTAAGACTTTTATTTTATGAACATCCGTCCATATTGTTTCTTTAATTCTTACTAATATATAAAAGCTAATGTGAGTTTGTTTGTTTCGTCTTCACGCCTAAATAGCTAAACCAATTTTATTGAATATTGGTACAGAGATAGTTGGAAACCTGGAGACGAACATAGGATATTTTTTTAGTGAGAAATCAGGGAGAAAGAGGGAAGAAAAGGAAAAACTTAGTTTTGCTATTACAATAATAAGGCGCAAGGGCAAAAATAACAGGTACTTAGCAGGTACCTGCAAATACAAATCAGGAAAAGAGAACTGTGTTACCTCGAATTTATCGAAGAACCGAAGCCGCGGGCGAAAGCCAGTTTATACTAAATTCTAAAGGTTTCTTCGTTCGGCCGCAACTTACCTGGGCCTCAAGTCTGCTATTTTATCTAACTTAGTCATTCCAACACGATCCCACTGTCATTGTGCTAAAAGTTCGTAATCTGCTAAATTACAATGGTCGATCATTGGTCGGCCAGTGGTCTCGTAATGGAATCGTAGCAGAATGACATTGTAGTATTGCCATTATTATAAAACCCGTTGGTAGAAATGATTATCGAAAAACTACTACCACATTTTAAACGTTTGTTCAAGCCAGATTTTATTCAATATATTTTTCCTGTCCCGATGCATTTTATGTTAACACGTTTAGTCAACTTAAAAAATATAAAATGATGATTTTAAAATGATATACATAATGCATCCTAACCAATCCAACACTGACATTTGTCAGTTGACAATATTAGAAATGTCATTTCATAACTTTGTTTACATTTGCATCACTGTGAGCTTCGTTTTCTATTAAAATCGCCGTTTTTGACCATGTATACTGACTCTGGTGATTCTCCTATACCTGACGACCACGGCTTGAATATGGATTCCGCTCTTGCTGATAATGACAACTCCCACGATAACATGGATTTGATGTCAGCACCTATCGAAGACCCGGCATACAATCTGATTCGAGTTCTTCACTGCGAACTGTTGCAAGTGGATATGTACGCTGTGTAAATAAATTGTAATTTTTAACATATCAAGATTGCAAAGACACCTTTTGGAAATTGTCGAAGTTTGATCTCTCGTAAAAACATGGGTTGGACTGTGGACATCAACAGGTACTTAACTATAACAAGTCTACAACTGTAATGATAATATGCAAATATGATTCAAACTACGATACCTTGCAAATAAATACATAATAATATTGTTTTTTTCTTTTCCAGTCAGTTACAAGACAGTGATAGTTTGGTGTGACATGCATGTTGGACCAAAGCAGGAATAAAATCAGTCAGGGAACAAGTCAACACTCAACAGTCCACATTTTGTTATTGTTGTCCACATTCATATCTCTATTAGCTGTGGCACCTCTCTTCTAAGGCAAAGGGCATATTTGCTGAACATTGATATACCACAACGGTAAACCAAATAAGGAATGTGATTGCATATCAAATTGCACCACAACCAGGTTAAGATAAGAAGACAAACTATACTATTTTTAGAATCCTATTGAATGCAGTAAGATTGCTCTACTAAAATGTTAAAAGGCTAACATTATATAATTTTTTTTTGCAGCCTGTCTGTGTGATACTCAATTTTTGACAATGTTTTAGTTTATGATGAATTAAATGTTTTCTATTAATACATTATTATTGTTTTATTTTCAACTATCTGTAATATTGATATAGTATATTTAGCTTTTATATTTTATGTAGGAAGACTTTTCAATACTTGTGTAGGGCACATAAAAATAACCTTATAGTTTGGAAACTCCAATGTTTTTCAATAATTTTCAATAAATTTTCTTTTATTACTATATTATTTGGGGGGCATACTAATATCAACATTCAATGTTGCTTGTGGGCACTCAGGGTAAGGCCCTGAGTGCCATAAAGAGGGATGAGAGTCACTATGGCGGCTTCTCATCCCTCTTTATGAGTAATACAATTTTTGTAAAACAACTCAATAATGTTTTAGCTGTCACAGTCAAATGTGATATTAATGTCAGTTATAAGCAACTAACGTTAACCATATAGTTCTGTACAGACCACAGAGTACATTTTATAAACGGACCCCTTCAGGTACTTTACATTCAAACCTCCGCTGGCTCGGTACTGTACTGGCCCTGAAAGGGGTCGAATATTTAAGTCACACCACTACCTCATTATTTTTATAAATATTTTATTTTCTGGTTAATTGTATAACGGGCTGGTGTCCGCAACTCCACGTCTGAGGCGCGTATTTTGCGTATGGGCAGTTTTCTGGTTAAAAAATAATATGGGTGTGCATCAACTAAGATAATAGAATTAAAAACTCTTATGTAAACGTCATTAGAAGTTCTTAAGTTATTGAGCAAGACGCTTGTAAAGTCCAAGACCGTAAATTACGATCATCGCAATTTTGATGGCAGTGTAGGTCGACGCTAAAAATCATGAAAAATGTGGTTTTCGGACATGTAAATCCACTTCATAGGGCATGAATATCTTTAATAAACATTCTTTAGCTCGTCGTGAACATATTTCTCCAATCAATACTCCACAAACACGATGGATAGCAAACACTTTTTGTCAAACCGAGCTACTAAAAGCAATGACTGCACAATGACTTTGTAATGGTAGATCAATGATCAAAGGAACTGTCAAAATTTTAGCAGATTACCGCAAGCGTCAGTCATTCGTTTGTCATTATGTACGAGATTACCATTTTAAGCAATTTCTTTCAATGGACTGTCAGTGACTGACCAGTGGAATGTCATTATGACGACAGTGTATTAGTAGATTACCAAATTTGTCAAAATCAACCATTATGCGATCAGTGATCGACCATTCTGACACCATTGTAATAGCAGACTTAGGCCCCTGATGTCAAGCAATGATGGGGCCTAGGCTGAAGCACGTTTACATACGTTTACGTTTTTTTTTAAATTTTAATAAACCAATACACATCTTGTTATCTTCATACTTAAGTATTAAGTTCCAACAGTGTCATGATACTAGCTTGAATGTTTTATAAACGTCATCCAATCCTTAGAGGTTCCAAACAGCGAACGAAAATAATTCGAATCTATTTATACTCAACAAGATTCTACATTTAGTTCAGTATCTTTATAAATAATCAAGTTTAAAGACATAAACAACCTTCAAGTTGAAGTGGAGACAAATAAAGAACCTACAAAATAAACTTGATACTTGGAAATGCTAAAGCTTGGATGAATGTATGTTTGTAACTCATCTACGCCAGAACAGCTGATTGGGTCTGGATGAAATTTGGCACAGAGATAGATTACAATAGGAATAGCACATAGGCTACTACTAATTTTCTATTCTCTACACATACACATCAAAATTTTAACGTGAATGAGGCACGGACAGTCATCGCAGCTTGTTGTTTAATTAAGATAAGAAATATTAGGTATACCTACCGTACTTGGGTGGACAGGATGTGCCTTATCAAGTAATAAATCAGGTTCTGCAGCATCTCAAGACTGAATTTTTACTATCATAATCTTGCATCTTAGGTGTGGACAGGCAACATTTTGTCTTATAAAGGTCAGACAAGAAAAGGCTGCTTTTCATTTGGTTAATTGCTCTGTACCTGCTTACGTGATGCAAGAGGCACGATGTGCAAGATAAACTTTTTAGGGTTCCGTGCATCAAACAGAAAACCGGAACCCTTATTGGATCACTTTTTGTCCGTAGGTCTGTCAAGACCCTTTATCGCGGGAACGCTCGAGGTATCCAGTCTGTCGTCCCTTTGTGCTGTGAATCAATCAAATCAAATCAAAAATATTTATGCCTACTTGGGTACTTATAAAACGTCAAGAAAAAGCTGCACGGTTCGGTTTGTTCGTTTTCTATGGAGAAGAACCGGCAAAAAATTCCATGGTTACTCTTTTAAAATCATTTGGTTTTACAATGTTGTTGTTACAGCTTTAGAACTTAAATACGAGATGACACCGTAGGCCTGATAATATGTCATTGTTTACTCTACAAAACGAACAATAAGATAAAATATAAACTACACTTAACAAGCGTCTAAGAATCTACAAGGCCAAAAATGTCCACTCATTCACTAAGAATGGGTAAAAAAGAATCTGTACAAGAAAAAGTGAAAAGAACCTCTACCATCCTCTAATGGCCCGTTCCAATAAACAAAAACGACTCGTTTTGCTTACGGATGGTTGTATTTTGACATAAGTACTATGAGACTTATGTCAAAATACAACTATCCGTAAGTAAAACGAGTCGTTTTTGTTTTGGCATTAGTCTACGTAGTCAAAGATATGGTCGTTTATGTCGCAAGTTTGTAAAGAACCCTCGGTGCGCGAGTCTGACTCGGTCTTGTTTTCTCATGTGGTTGGTGATTTATCTGGTGTCATAGTTTTGATGCCTTCCGTGAGCCTCTGACTTGATTTTACATGCCATCGAGAAATAAGAGGGTAGATTCCACAATTTGGGGACCGAATCGGGGAAAAAAGGGAACCGAATTTGTTGCGAGCGAAGCCGCGGGCAAAAGGTAGTTAACGATATATTTAATAAGCGAGTAATTCCCAAAGGAGCTCAGAATTTAAAGCGAGTGAAGCCGCGGGCTAAAGCTAGTCTCAAATATTTAATCTAGTTCCTTTAGCCATTTCGCTGTTGAGATACCCTTTGCCAAGATTTCACACGTAAGCGCTCTTAATAACTTTTCGCTTACATTAAATTCCTCAACTTGTATTTTCAGGTATTTTACGTACTATAAACGAAAAATGTTGAGCTTAGACTCGAATATTATTATAGTTGGATCTACTGGAATTGGAATTTACTTAAGTGCCGACACTTTATTAAAGTATTTGCCTCAGTCTCAAAGAATTAGATAAAGGAAAATAGTTATTTGTTATACAAGAGTGCAAAGTTGCTTTTTAACCGCGTGTTCAATTTTGATGACCGAGCAAGCGAAGGATTCTAAAATTGAATCACGAGCGCAGCGAGTGATTCAAAATTAGAATCCTGAGCGTTAGCGAGGGAATCAAAAGAGCACGAGGTGAAAAATCTTTGCGCTCGAGTGCAACACGTAACTTTTCATTCCATCTCAGCGAGGAAATGACTAAATGCAAAAAAAGACGTTTATAATCACAAGACAATCAGAAGGTATTACTTACTACATTATGACAGGTAAATATTATAGAATAATCTTTAAATTATAACAAAACTAGCTTTTGCCTGCGGCTTCGCTCGCGTTAAATTCGGGGTAACACAGTTCTCCTTGTGCCTTATCGATTTGTAATAGCAACGCTACGTTTTCCCTTTTCTTCCCTCTTTCTCCATCATATCCTACTTTTTTGAAATAAAAATTAGCCTATGTCCGTCTCCTGGTTCCCAACTATCTCTGTACCAAAATTCATCAAAATCGGTGTAGCCATTAAAGCGTGAAGAGGTAACAAACAAACAAACAAACGAACAAACTCACTTTTGCTTTTATAATATTACTAGCTTTCGCCCGCGGCTTCGCCCGCGTTAAATTTGGGGTAACACAGTTCCCCTTGCGCCTTATTGATTTGTAATAGCAACGCTAAGTTTTCCCTTTTCTTCCCTATTTCTCCCTCACATCCCACTTTTTTCAAAAAATATTAGCCTTTGTCCGTCTCCTGATTCCCAACTATCTCTGTACCAAAATTCATCAAAATGGGTTTAGCCATTAAAGCGTGAAGAGGTAACTAACAAACAAACAAACTCACTTTCGCTTTTATAATATTAGTAAGGAAATAGTAAGGATAATATTTTTTACTTGTTTTCAAGTTTCTTGTTTTTAATATTAGGTTTAACAATGACGTGAAAAAATGCCGTTTAAAGAACCGCGTACAAAGCAAATTGAAAAAACACCAAGAAGGTTCCGAGTCTGAGTTTTTAACAAATTAAGAAAAAGTTGTATGATATATTCGGCACCATAGAGGTAGCAGTAAATCGTTTTAATGTTTTTTTTTAATTCACAAACTTAGTGCACACGATGTTCTAAATTCAATTTACTTTATCCTCTAGAGAATAAAAACGGCTTTTCCACTCAGATATTGAAGATTAAAAATACTCTTTCCGAGATGGTGGGATGAAAATGAGCTTTGTTGTGGAGCTTCTACTGAAAAAACTTAGGTATCTTGAGTTCAAGAAATTAATTTTTCATTTACTTATAAAATACGCCGCTAGTAACAAAGCCACAAGGATTCAGAATGCAGCCTGATAAAACGCCTGGAGATACATGGTGGAGCACACTGTGGAGAGCTCACCGTCCGTCCTAATGACGACTGGCTGTGATGACGCGCGAAGGTACATTCCACGCGCGCCTCTAAGCCATGTTAGTAAAGCAAAGAGACCGCAGCTCTACTCTTCGCTTTACTCCTGGTAATTCTCGTTTATCTTAAACTTGTGTCTCGCTCCTGGTTCATCCGGTTTTAACGACTTTGTAAAGTATAAAGATTAATAAGTAATGCCATGTGTTAGTGGATCCTGCCAGGGCCACCGCTGGGGTTGCGGGTTGTTGCAAAGATATACCGCGGCCCCGGACCATAAAAGAGAAAAGAATTAACATGAATAGGTTTTAGACAGTAAAAGTCTGACAGTCACTCAAATTACTCAATGATTTCCCATCCGCAAAAAAGCCCTGATGAAAAATTAATCTTGAAACTTTCTCACGATCTAGCGTACGAAATGAAATCTCGCATTTTTGGTGCGTTAGCCTACGCACTTGTACCAATAAACTGGTTTACTTACGCAATAAAAGTGAGGTCGCTCCCAGGTCCAAGACACGAATTGTTCAAGGCGAAATTTTATGGCAAGTCGAAACGAGCCGAAACAAAAGAATTTATGCTTAACAATCACCATAGAATCAAGGGTTATGTATCTACTAATTTTTGCCTGCGGCTGCGACCGCGTGTTGGTCGAAAACTTTCCCACGGAAACACACTACCGAGACTAAAAGTATCCTATGCCGTAAACTAGGTAAACCTCTCTGCCAAATTCCATCAAAATCCGTTCAGCTGTTAAGGTAGTTAATATGGCATGATAGACAAACAGACAGAATTACTTTTGTGAATACAATGTTGGTACCTATGGATAGGATATTATGTTGCGGCATGACTTCCGTTTATAGAGATTAGTGATTGTTTCATTGAACTGATTTAATGGAGGCAGCATGTTTTCTATGGTCGATCAATTAATCAAGTCTAACCGAATCAACAATAAAAATATCACAAAAAAGAGTAACTATAAAGTTTGTTGGCCGAGTCTTTTCCATAGGGAACGGCCAACCTGGTAAAGTACCAATATTTGTGGTACTTTTCTCGACGCTTAAGTGCATGTGTGCTTTTTCTTCTCTGGGCGGACCGAGGGTAGGGCAGGGGGCAGAGTATCAGACTTTTATTGACTAAAACCTACCCATGTTCCTTCTTTTGTCCTTTATGTTTCGTAGTCGCGGTATCTCTATCGAACCACCCGCAACCTCGGCAAGCGGTGGCACTGACAGGTTTCTCTGCTTTGCTGTCATTGACTTGAAGGCGCGCGTGGATCACAAACGTGCCGTCGACACGGCCTGTTGTCAGTAAATGGACGGACGGACGGTGTGAAATCCTTGGGTTATGAAACTGTCTCATAGTGTCTAGATTAGTTCTGAATTGTTTAATGTAACACCGTTATTATACGTTTATTAATTTCACCTTTAATATTTTTCATAGTTATAATCATCTTCAAACATACTCATAGAGTAATAGTTCTCAATTTTTTTGGCCGCATGATTTCTAACGCCTTCGGGTTTCCTTCAAATGTTATTTCACTTAAATTTACTAACTTCCATGCTCTTTCTAAATATTGTAAGAGTAAAATTAACATCTGTGTTTATTCAGATTCATTATAATAGTGATATGTTATGTTATTACTGCTATAATGAATCTGAATAAACACTGATGTTAATTTTGATTGTAATGGAGGAATTTGAATCTTGGCATTATTATGTATCAAAGATTCCGCTTTCCTTTGCCTGTGCTGATATTAAACAAACTAGCCAAACTCCACAAACTCAATGGGTTTCCTTTTTTTATTGTCATTAGACATCAGTACCTATCACGTCTAGAGATATCCTCATTATGATCAGCCATTAGTAGTCCAATTTTGCACATCGGACTCTATAATTCCACGCCACTTAACTCGATTTTTGGCAACTCTTATTAAGGTGCTTCCAGCCTCCTTGCTACAGCAAAGCAAAGGGGCCTGACAGGGCCTCCGCCTGCCGGGTATGCGGGATGTTCGAAAGAGCTACTGCGGCCCCGGAACGTAAAGGGCAATGGAAGGAACATGGGTGGGTTTTAGTCAGTACAAGTCTGACACTCCCCCCCCGCTCCGCCCACAGCGGAAAATGTTATTTGATGATTTCCCATCCGCAAAAAAGACTAAGGACATAGGAATTTAAACGTCGATTACCACTGTTTGGGTTGGCCGTTACCTATGGAAAAGAATCGGTCAACAATCTTTAGGGTAACTCTTTTTTGTGATATTTTTATTGTTGTAGGTTTAGCAACCTATACTACGGCCAACGAGAAGCGATACGAAAGGTCACTAACCTAAAGAACAACTGTGGCGTTGACAATCTAATATTTAGCTCTTTCCATCTTGTGCCTTTGTCGTAATGTCTCGTTCTCCCAGCAAAAACATGACAACGTTAAGACGGGTTCGCCAACATTCGGGCGGCCGTTTTAGATGGGGTATTAGCATGGGTTTTGTTTACATTTGGTATCGCTTCTCGTTGGCCGTACTATACATTGCATTGGATTAGACTTGATTAATTGATCGACCATAGAAAACATGCTGCCTCCATAAAATCAGTTCAATGAAACAATCACTAATCTCTATAAACGGAAGTCATGCCGCAACATAATATACTATCCATAGGTACCAACATCATAACCACAGAAGTTATTTGATGATTTCCCACCCCAAAAAAAGCCACCTTGCTAAGATCGTCGCTCTACCAAGCTTGAGGGCGTCCAAACTACGCTTGCCGATTCACTGTCTACACTCAAGAACACGTCTACCTCAAGAGTCATCGTGTCTACGGCTAACTGCTACTTCAGCTTACTAAGTCTGTGAGTAGACAACTCTGGTTACCTGTTGGATCACCTCATTTTGGATACCATCCTTTAGAGAAAAATATCCTACGCACGTAGCGTCATTTGTTTTTCTTTTCCTCAGTTAAGTTTAGATACAGACAGGAATAAATGCGGTTTTTGATTAGCATTCAACATGGAGTGCAATAATTGCTGCACATTATTACAATATTCAGCTTTTTACGTAGATGCAGATGAGGTAGAAATTACAAATGGAAATCAGAATGTATTCAAGTTCTTTATAAATTCTTATTCGTTATAGTCTTCAAAAAGGCCAGGTTTAGACCTGACACATAATATGATAGTGGACGGAACTAAAGCAGTATTCTTCTCGCATTGAGAAAGGGTAGTAAGTCCCGCCAATGCACATATGAAAGCAAGAATGCATAAAGAGTGATGTTATGTTTTCCAATGCATTTAGTCACCAGGGTTGGTATAAATGTGCACGTCACATTCACACTGAATTTTGCCTATTGAATTTTTCCAGTATTCATCGTCATAAAATTGTCTGAGTTCCAAGGTTTACCGCATGCAGATGACGTCAATGTTTAGGAAAGTTGGGTGTTGTGCAATTTCTTCTTTTCCTTATATAGATATTTAAGATATTTACCTATTCAAACGAAATACAGCTATCATTATACAAAAAAAATGGGAAACGGTTTATCCGTGATCTTGTACAACAGAGATGAACCCTCTAATAGATTTAGAGGGCAGTCAAAAGATATGGCTGTTTACGTCGTAAATTTGTTCGGAACCCTCGGTGCGCGAGTCTGACTCGCTCTTGGCCGTTTTTTTTTTACTTTGAACCAAAAGCAGTAAAACATTTTGAATAAACAGTGCAAATCTATCACTTCGTTTAACATACCTTCTCTTTAAATATATATGTTTATAATAATCTACTTATCTTCCAACAATGTGATTATTGATTTAATTGAGTATTAATTTAATGCTGACACCAGACGGTTACACAATATTTGCAGTCCTAATCTTGTGTTGCATTAGAATATAGAACAGTTGTGAGCAGATGATCACTCTTAGACTACACACGAGCAAGTACACATATGCGCAAGGAGGTACTTATTGTTAATAACATGTCTACTCCCTGCTTACGAGTTATTGTTCCAAGTAGAGGATTTACGCTTCAAGACATTATTGCCTCAGATGCGTCGCCATGTTGGCAGAAATTCCAAATGAGGTAACGTGTAGTGATGGGGTGTCGCCATCTGAATTAAGCTATTGTGCGCTGGTGTCGATTACAATGTAATTTCAATAACAAAGGGTGCCTTTAAAATGCGATGATTTGAAACAATCTACTGGACTATTTTTAATATCAAACAATATTCCATAGGTTCTTAATATAGCAACCATAAAGTAGCTCGCATGCTCCTGTTAAGTGCTCAATAAAAGTCATAAATACTGCTAATATCTATTATGTTTGCAGTCAATAAAATATAACTACTTTTAGTATCATCAAAAGAAACCGGACAAGTGTGAATCGGTCTCGCGCACCAAAGGCACCTAAAAACTTGTAGGTAACGAAAGTATCGAACATTGTTCTAAGGAAAAGATATAAAACAAGGATATAAACTTTATTGAAGGATAAATTTAACTTTACCAATAACTTAACATTTTTTTGTGATACATCTACAAATTTTACGGATTTTGGATTTTCCCCCTTTTTGCGGATGGGAAATCATCAAATAACGTGGGTGGGTTTTAGTCAGTAAAAGTCTGACACTCCCCTCGCTCCGCCGGGAGCGGGAAAAGTTATTTGATATTTCCCTTTAGTCAATGATATTCCTTCTTGTTAAATTACATCAATTTTCCCTTTGATGTAGGTACAGAACCCCAATAATGACCACCACGCTAGGCACTGTAAATGTCTCAGAACAAAAATGACAATGTTCAGTTCCATTTTTGAAATTCGTCGTTTATTTCATCAAACTCTGGTAGCAGCAGCAATAACTTACATATCAAAGAGGTTCAATGCTAAATTGTCTAGAGCATAGCTTTTAGTGGCATTTGAGTTGGGACTTGGGATTATATACGATACTGTACATCTTCAACTTATTTTCTTAAAGTGCTTAAAGTTAAGAATGATTGCTGTGCCTTCATTTTCGTTCAAATTGACATAATATCAGCTTGTGAATGTCTTTTGTGACCCCAATGACTGCCAAATTGAATGTTCTTAATGAAAATTGCTGTAATCAACACGGTAGGCCGATGGGTTCATTTGTCATTTGAAGATGGTGCTGCCCAACTAATGTTATGTTTTAGTCGTAGAAAATACCATATCATACCAAATAATAAAAGAAATGGTTCATGCCATATTTTTTAATTAATAAGCTTTCTTCTTTTTTTTTTTAAATAGAGAGCAACTTGTCTGATCTTAAGGGATGATGCGACTACGTTGGAGCATGTCTAGAAGAGACTGATTTACTACTGAACTTTGAAGAGATCCGTATTGTAATGATCAGGGTGCAGAGAAGCCGGTAGTGAACTCCACGTGGTCACGTTGTTCGGGTTCGTGGAATTTCAACCATATAAAGAGGACGCTACAGCGTATTTATGCTAGCTCGGTGATAGAATGTAGATGGGAATTAGATTGTGTAAATTGCACACTGCCATAAAAGAAGTCGATAAAAAAAATTTGATTTAAAATAAGCAATATCTTATAGATACAGGACTACAATTTGAAGATAGGGGAAATACTTAAGAACAGAACCAAATTACAGGAAGCTGACAATTTCAGCGTACTAAAGATGGAAATTTTATTTCTTTAGTCAAGACGTAATCTTCAAGAAATTTAGGAACGGTAAAACCCAATTTCCAAATCAGCACCTAGGAAGCGAGTTTCTTCGTATTATTTAAACGTAAAGTTTGTTACTTCCACGGAATTTGTTTCTCGTTTTCCCCAAGTTTTTTTTCTTACATTTCCTTTGAACTGTCTTGAATACGTTTCCAAATTATACATCGCGAAATCTTTATCGTTTTTCCGTTCGGTTCATTGATTCTGTATTAACAGCTTATCGATTGGCGAAGACGTTTTATAAATTTGAGGATAGCTCTGTGATATAAGTAATATTGACCTGGCTCGACTATGTCAATATGAGGAAAACGAATTTTAGAATCATGTTCATGTTCAGAATTGATGGTAAAAGTTTTTGGATCGATGAATCCGTGACATACTTACTATAATTTGTTTGATGCAACCACAAAAATCATATCAAGGTGAGGAAAAAAATGAAGTTAGATTAACCCATAGACAAATACACACATCACATACATTTATAATGCACGCCCACTATTGAGGATGCGCCAAATGGGAGTCCAGCTTTGCATAATATGACAGGTAGAATACCTGACCCTGTTATACTGCTGAATTCCGCAAGTGACACACGATTGTCGATAAGAGTATTTAAAACACAGGACATGAGTTAGCCTTAAGCCTAAGTGCTATAAGTCTGTAGCAAATTTTGATTCTCCCATTCATATTAAATCTAGTGATTACCTTACTACACCAACAGACATTTTCAATTGATTGATCACTAACGACTATTTCACGGGTCTATTTGTGATATCTAGTCAAAACATCTAGATTTCTACGCTGAATCAAAATTAAATGCATAGAATTTAAATGCGGCACGGTTGGCGCAGTGGCTGGGCGATTAACTGGTGCATTGCGTGTCGCGAGTTTGATCCCCGCACGAAATAATATTTGTATGGCCGACAGATAGCTGTGGGGTCTGCCTGTTTGTATTGTTTCTATATGAGTTTAAATGTTTGTAATGTACAATAAATTATCAAAATGGTGGTGAAAACGGTACATAAACCTAATGTGTAGTTCAGAAATTCTTAGCGGTCACATTATCCAGTGCGTAGTTTATTTATAAGATGGGAGCGGTCGTAAAAACCAATATGTCTACATGTAGTTTTGTGACACATAGACCGAAATGAAAAGTGACTTTGATTTTAATCTAGTTTAGAAATAGAAACGTTTCGGTGAACATCACACGACATATTAATGTACCTAGAAATATTATTTGACATCTACTATATCTCACTTAAGACACTTTAAGCTTACAGCATCACAAAGCGAGGTCGTATGTTCCATCGTCTTAACATATCACGAAAGCCATACATCTTGCTAGAGCACCTTCGCAACATGTTTGCTAACAATTCCCTCGGAAGATAAGTGTTTGATACATTTAACGAGTTAGTAGGAAGGTATTTTAGTTTTCCTTTCCAACATTTCAAGAAACAAATGTCTTCGACCGTGCAAAGGTCGCTTAAGCAATTTACTTAATGTTACTTTCACTTCACTTATTTTCTTATAATAATCTATTGGAAGTTTTGAATTCGGAATGTTCAATGTTAACTTTTTTTTTATTTAAATGGCTGATGATTTTGGTTACTGTCTCATTATGTTTAACCCTTGAAACCTAGATGGGGCCCAAAAGCACGTAATGCTTTTGTCGCGAATATCCGCGGTAGCCCGGCGCGGCGGATATTCTAGACATGCTCCCGGCGTTGAAGACTAGTCTTAAAGGGTTAAACTGGAAGAGGACAGATAGTGTTGTAAGCACGTCGGACTATTCCCCGTTTCGTCCTTACGTCTGCGACTCTGCTTATTCCATCTCTTCCAGGTATGACGCGTATAATGCGGCCGAGTGGCCACATGAGTGGTGGTGTCTGTTGCTCTTTGAGCACCACCAAGGCTCCCTCTTGTAGCACCCCCTTGGATTCCGTCCACTTGGTTTTCTGTTGGAGGTAAAATATGTACTCGTTAGAGAACCTATTCCAGAACTGTTGCTTCAGGTGCTCGATACGCTGAAAACGTTTAAGGCTGGAAACGTCCTGGTCTATGACTTGTGGATGCGGCAAGGAAGTGAGAGATCTGCCAACTTTTAACTAAGTACATAAAACTTAGCATTTCTATAAGCTTTGGAAAAAAGCTGGAGTGACTTCTATTAATTTATAACAACTAGGTATTGAAACTATCACTTGCATTATTTCTGTTGTTATTTTCATTTGTTATGAACATCCGATATACGCTGTGGCTAATGACAGGTTGTGTGTTTGACATGTGTAAATAATAGATTAAATAGTGCTATAAAGCGTGAAAGCTTAAACTGACACTATTACTAGCTATTGCCCGTGGTTTCACCCACGTGGACGCAATTTATCCCAAAGGATCATATAATAGTGCCCAGATTAAAGTAACCTGTGTCTGAAAGGGTTTATTAGAAGTTTTTTGCTTCAATGCGCAACAAACATTAATTTAATACATCCTCTTATATTTATTTATAGATTTCGTATAATTGGGAAGCTCGTGGCTTAATATTAGCAGCCGCTCAGGTCGATCTTTAGCTTAAGCCGCGCTTGCCTAGGTTGATCTGTGGATGGGTGACCACCCGTTATATACCGAGGTTCCTCCGTGCCTCGGATCCCAACATAGTTGGGAAAAGGCTAAGCAGATAATGATGATGTATTATTGGGATGCAAGATAGAATATTTGGAAATGGAATTTACCGTTGAGATTTTGAATCTACTTACTTAAGGGTGGATTTCACCGATTTTGTAACATGATCTCGATTAAGGTCGTTTTCGTGATCTAAAGATCAAACACTTTTTACGTTTCCATGGCAAAAGATCATAAAATCAAACAATTTTTACGTTTCCATGGCAAAGAACTCAAAGATCGCAATTTTTTCACAAAAACGTAGTGCGTTTAGCTTTTGCAACAGCGGAAAGCAACCTACTGCGAGTATTATTCTCGAAATCGCCAGAATATCAAAATGCAATTAATTGTCAAACCTGTATTTACAGTTGTGTCATTGTGTTACTTGCTTTTTTCTATTCCTATAAATAACTAAAGTAATGGTGTTAAATGAAAAAGGGAATCGGCATCCGCAAATGGCAACAATTAGACACTTTAAAGTTAGTGAATCAGTATTTTAAAGTTGTTGAATAAAAACGAGTACAGCGAAAAATTGCGGATTTGAAGAAGATTTCACATGAATCATCGTGATCTAATCAAACGATGTGATGCGCCTTATACTTTATATTAATTTGGATGTGGATTAAAAATAAAGTGCTTATTTAAATAAATAGCGTATATTCTTCAGACTACCTATTTAGTTTTCAGTCACCTAGTAGTACAACGAAGAAGCCTAGAAGTTTGTTTTAAAGTTAACGGATGGAGCTGTTTGTAGACCTGTGAATGCACATTTCGTATGAAAAAGGATAAACACGCTCCCATTTCGGAATAAAAATAACTTTATTTAAGAAAATCTTTAACTACACATGAGATAAGTACACATAACATATTGTTTTGAGGAAGTCAGCTTGGTGAACCAATTTTGTGAGTTCACACTCGTATTTGCCAGTTAAATTAGATATTCATCACATTATCATCATATCAGCCTTAGGACCTCTACCGCTGGCACTAATTTATCGTTGATAGACTCCAGTACAGGCAGAAGTGTTGGTTTTGTGAAATCCAAATCATGTTATAAATTCCCGAGCATCAAGGTTGATAAAATATTCCTTTCTCTCGTTTATCGATCTTGAGCGACAAACATCCCAAAGCTCACGTGAAGACTTTTTATTTTACACAGCCAATAAATCCATATTTTCAATAAAATAAACTTACAATAATATACAACAATTATGACAATGACAATAGGCAATTGCGAGATAAAGACAGGCTACAAAATTGTAGCTATCTCGTTCCCTCGCTGTGAACAAATCACGTGATCAGATTTATTAACTAAAGTTAGGATTGATCGCCCCGATTTGGGTCGATCAAGTCGAAAACCAAACTATGAGCTGTCAGTGTATTGACAGTGCCATCACTTTTGTAAAATATTTATTATTAAAAATATTGATATTATTGGTATTTGGCTACGTAAAGTGGAAAAACTGTTCACGTGAACGTTGCGATGAGGATGTTGGTCGTCCAAGATTGACACGCGAGAGAAAAGAACAGTTTGTCATCCTTGACCACCAGGTATTTATTACACGATTTCATCTCACAAAACCAAGAGGTGAACCTGTATTCTGCAGACGGTAAATAGATTCGTACAGAGATGTAAGTACCAAATAATGATTCATTTTATTCAGCTGTGGACTTGGCGTAAGCTATTAGGTACTGTTTGTTATTTAGAAACCACAGGGTGGCCTTTATTAGTTGAAATGTGCTCCACGTTTCTATGCAATTAGGTGATATTAGTGATGTCTGCCGATTTGCATGGATTCCGCTGCATATAGAATTATATGTAAAGAGTCAGAGCTGTAAGGCTTCATTCCAGCCATTGGTATTTTGCCTGGATAAGGAACTAAACAGTTAATAACAATAAATCAGTAACGGTCCATTATTTACTAACAACAAAAACATTTTAGTATTTCAAATTAATATAAATATATATTTTCAGAACAGCAGGAATAGTAGCATCAAACTACATGGCTACTAACTGGCTTCGATTGGCATTCAAGGAAACTAACAAAATGTAGGTGTACTGATAAATAAGTTCACTTTAGCCTAACTCATAGTCATTGGGAACAACCGGTGTGATATAATTATACCTACATAAATCATTTGTTATTAAAGATTCTCTTTGTAAAAGTGGTTTTTATTCCTATCTGATTGTGTTTTCCTTGTCCAATGAAATGTGCATTCATAGATTAAAAACAACTTCTTCTATTAAATACTAGCTGACCCGGCGAACTCTGTTCCGCCTTAAAGGCAATAAACAATAAGCCGATTTTCAAATTTAGTAAGTTAATTTTTTCTTAGAAAAAAAAATGAAGTACATTAATCATTTATTATTGTTTCTGCATTTCAGTAGGTACATAGGTTTCTTTCTTATCTGGCGCAAAAACAAACAACGCAGATAGTCTTCCGACCCGTGAACATGCCACATATAATTGACCATGGGAATAACATTGATGTTCTAGATTCAAACCACAAACTTTTAAGGGTTGGCTTTGTGATTTGTTGATGGTCATGGCAAATGCAAGACAGATCGGATATTGAAGTGTTTTAAATTCAAAAGGCAAATCGGTTGGGATCATTGGGATCCTCGGAATGAGGACTTCCTCACCTTCGAATTTTCCTTTCAGTATAGGCGTAAATTGTGCGGTGGTAAGCCAGGCACATCCAAGAAGTTTAAAAAAATGGGTGTGTGTACTTATGTAAGTACATGCGTTAGAAGTTATACTTCTTTGGCGTATAGACAAAAAAATAACTCAAGTGCTGTAGTGATTAACGATAAATATAAAAATTAATCATAAAAATGTGAGCCGTCACGGGTCGCCTCGCAGATGTGAAACATCGACATTATTTTGTAAGAGTAATATGCAGAAAAGAACAGATTGTGATAGGAACTAAATATGTCATTGAAAACATCATTATTCTGTTTCATTGTGGATTTACCAAAAGGACATCGTTTTCGTGTTCATCATCGTTTATGAATTCGTGGATCGAAGGCACTTAAAATAAAACTCTCTTACTGAGCAGTAATACAGTTTTATTCAAAGTGCCTGCGACCCGTGGTAACCCATTTCAAGCCAATCCATTTCCGAACCTTAGCAAAGGTTGCTTAACCTGGCCTTCTGTGGTAACCCATCCATTTCCAAACCTTGGTAAAGGTTGCTTAACCTGGCCCCTTGTGGTAACCCATCCCTTTCCAAACCTAGGCAAGGGTTGCTTAACCAGGCTTCGTGTGGTAACCCATCCATTTTCAAACCTTGGCAAGGATTGCTTTACCTGGCCCCTGTGCTAACCCATCCATTTCCAAACCTCGGCAAAAGCTGCTTAACCTGGCCCCCTGTGGTAACCCATCCATTTCCAAACCTTGGCAAGTGTTGCTTAACCTGGCCCCCTGTGGTAGCCCATCCATGTCCAAACCTTAGCAAGGGTTGCTTTACCTGTCCCCGTGTCACCCATCCATTTCCAAACCTCGTCAAAGGTTGCTTAACCTGGGTCCGTGTGGTAACTCATCCATTTTCAAATTTCGGCAAGGGTTGCTTTACCTGTCCCCGTGTCACCCATCCATTTCCAAACCTCGTCAAAGGTTGCTTAACCTGGGTCCGTGTGGTAACTCATCCATTTTCAAATTTCGGCAAGGGTTGCTTAACTTGGGTCCGTGTGGTAACCCATCCATTTCCAAACCTCGGCAAGGGTTGCTATTATTTCATGCGATCCTAGTAGTTTTATCTCAACGCAGTTGGTTCTATCAAGAACTTTGAATCCACAGATCAAACTGTTGGGATTAATTTCACCGTGAATTCATGCAAGCCTAGTACTTTCGCTTTTATTAGTAAGGATTAACCTACCCTACCTACCTTCTAACCTACCCACCCTACCTCTCTTACCGGGATGAAAAGTATATAAATAAGTATCCTATGTCCGTCTCCTGGTTCTAAGCTAAATCCTCACCAATTTTCAGCTAAATCGGTTCAGCCGTTCTTGAGTTATAAGTGGAGTAACTAACACGACTTTCTTTTATATATATAGATATAACAAACTTCTTGGAGGGTTCCAAAAAGTTTGTTACCGTGACGAAAATTATTGAAATTATGACATAGAGTTAAAAGCCCCAAAACGACGATAAAGTGAATCACGTCTTTATATGGAACTAGCTTTTGCCCGCGGCTTCGCCCGCGTTAAATTTGGTAGCGCCTTAAGGTCTCTGCACACAGCCGGCGTGGCGTGACGGGGCGCGACGGGACGGGGCCGCGACGCGGCGCTGGCGCGGCGGCATCGGTCACACTGCGGGCGCGATAACGTCCCGTCCCGTCGCGCCCATTCACGCCGAACGTATACTGTTTTTATACTGCCTATGCCGCTCGCGTCCCGCCGCGCCCGTCCCCGCCGCTTCTGACTTGTATTCCCGTAACCTTTTACATTTTTGGCGTGAGCCGCGGATAAATGAAAACGTGTCCTTCGGTATTTGCCGGAAGGGCGTGCGGTGGACGCCGCAAGCGACGCGCGGCATATGTTATGGCATGTATTTATCTTGTTCATGTTATTTTCATAATTATGGTTATTGTTTATTTAAGAGCGTGTAAGTATTAGAAGGGCGTGCATCAGGCATAAGAGAATTCTAATATAGAGCCAAGGTAATCCTTTTCTAATTTGAAACGCATAGTACTGGGTTTTAACCCGAAAATAATAGCAATTAAAAAAACACTACATTAAAAAAAGAAATATCTTTATATTACACAGTTACAAATTTTTTACTAAAAATAGTTTCGTCTGCTACGACATGTTCGGAATACTTTATTATTAAATTTTATACTTTAATGAATTCTCATTCTTATGAATATCTTCTTCAAATAAACTATTAGGATACAAGGAAAGGGTACTATAAAACCGATTTTGTCTTATTTATGCATTATGATTATGGAGTAAATGTAACCACTCGTCTTGACGCGGCACTCACGACTGACAGCACCGCGATGTCCGCTTAGAGGTCTCGTATTCGCGTGTTAGTGTGAGTGTGCCGTTTCGAACGTTAGTACGTAGTTTCCGTACTGTCCATATTTTTACTGTAATTTTGATAACTTGCAACGTTTTGAAATGCTGACATGTTTCGTTTTATAGACGCAGTAAGTCGCTTTGGCATGTTGCAAATTCTAAACGTTTTTCGTTTTTGTGACAACTATTACGCTGTTTGTCCTCGGAAACTTCATTTTAGAGAACGAAATTCGAAATTCGAAAGGTGAAATCAGTTTTCAGATGTTTTATTTCAACCCGTCCCACCATGCTATCATTGGTTCTGGTGAAACCAATCAAGCACTTCGATGTGATTGTGAAGACCCTCAAGGTGGTACCGAGCTCTCAGTGGTGCTGGTGGAGCCAATAAAGCGCAAGAAGGTGTGTTATATTATGTGATCTCGATCTCAATAAATTGGTGAAATCGGCCCTTAGTTACCAACTCTGAAGTAAAGTTAGATATTGAGTTAAAATGGATTTACCTTTTTGCGAAAAAAAAAACCGACCACCAAAGGAAGCCTATAGGTAAAGTGGGAAATAACTTCGGCGGTTTTTATTTTGCGAAAATGTTTTTTATTTTAGCATTTTTAGTGTGATGGTATCTCACATTTTTGTTGTGTGTTCATTTCCTATTTACCAAAAGATCGTCCATAGATACATAGAAGAAAAAAAATATTATAGACCATACTCACAAACTACTCAAACAATATAGGTTAAATTGGATGGGGCCACCTCGGAAGCCCTTTCGAACGAAAAAAGGATTATAAAAATCGTTCCACAGTTGGCGGAGTAATCGGTGAACAAACATAAAAAATACGGTCAAACATAGAACCTTCTCATTGACGGGCCTGTTGGTCTAGTGGTTAGTAGCCCTGACTGCTGAGCCGGAGGTCGTGGGTTCGATTCCCACCCAGGACAAACTTTGTGTGATGAGCATGATTGATTGTTCTGTGTCTGGGTGTGATTTATCTATAATATGTATGTATTTATAAATTATATAAGTATGTATATCAGTTGTCTGGTTGCCATAACACAAGCTCTGCTTAGCTTGGGATCAGATAGCCGTGTGTGAGTTGTCCCAAGATATTTATTTATTTATTCTCCATTTTTGAAGTCGGTTAAAAAAGTCTCGAATTCCGATTCCATAAATATACAACAAAAGACCTTGCCAGATATTAACGGTCGCTTAAAATGTACCCACTAGTTACATACTATAAAACATAACATATTTCCTGTCGTTGGCAACGTACATAGATATAAATCATTTACCTACTTGCACAGTTCAAAGACAAAGTGAGCAAATGCACTTAATTACATCCTCTTACTCTAGATACTAAATTCTTTAAAGGACGTAAAAAAATTCACGTTATATGTAATACTAGCTGTTCCCCACGGTTTCACCCGCGCTGCTCAGCACCTGTTGGTCGTAGCGTGATGTTATATAGCCTATAGCCTTCCTCAAGAAATGGACTAACCAACACTAAAAGAATTTTCCAATTCCAACCAGAAGTCCCTGAGATTAGCGCGTTCAAACAAACAAACTCTTCAGCTATATAATATTACTAGCTGTTCCCCACGGTTTCACCCGCGCTGCTCAGCACCTGTTGGTCATAGCGTGATGTTATATAGCCTATAGCCTTCCTCAAGAAATGGACTATCCAACACTAAAAGAATTTTCCAATTCCAACCAGTAGTCCCTGAAATTAGCGCGTTCAAACAAACAAACAAACTCTGCAGCTTTATAATATTAGTATAGATTAGTATATTAGTATAGATAATATATAATAATAATATAATAATAATATTATAATATTAAGTATAGATTCAACTTCAGATAATTATACAGGTGAGTCAGAAACAACGCTATGTTCATCTTAGCTGTCGTCTTCAACTGCATGGTACACAATACGGTAGCGGATTGTTCGAAAGCGATACCGTGGCCCAGGAACATAAAGGGCAAAAGATAGAACATGGGTAGACTTTAGTTAGTAAAAGTCTGACGCTCCTCCCGGCTCCGCCTAGAGTGGTGGGAGTTATTTGATGATTTAACATCCGCAAAAAAAAACCTAACGTTGACTGATGATGACAAACACAACAGGCCATGTAAAATAGATATGGGCATGTAAAGTCACAGCCGACCTCAGCATTGTTGGCAACTGAAATTCCAGGTTCGATTCCAGAAAATTGATAGTACTACCTTACCCTTTCAAACAATTTTGTTTGGTACATAATAAAATCAAATTACATCGATCGACCATTTTTAGTAAAAGGCGACTAGCGTCATTCGATCGACATGGCTCGGATGTATCTGACAACATCCCTAGTAGTTAAAGGTTAACACTTACTGGAACAGACAATATTGCAAATGTCAAATAAAAAAAAACGCATAAAACATATTATTCGCATCAATTGACAGATGTGGGTGGTAAAAGTTTAGCTTATTTGCCCTTTATGGTTAACTAGCTTTCGCCCGCGGCTTTGCTCGCGTTAAATTTGGAGTAAAACAGTTCCCCTTTCCTGATTTGCAGGTTCCTGCTACCTGTAGTTTTTGCCCTTGCGCCTAATTTATTATAATAGTAAAGATAAGTTTTCCCTTTACCTTCTTCCTCATTTCTCACTTTTTTTCACGGACGGACATAGGACCCAACTATCTCTGTACCAAAATTCATCAAAATCGGTTTAGCCATTTAGACGTAACAAATAAACAAACTCACTTTCGCTTTTATAATATTAGTAAGGATAAATGCGAACGTTTCTGAGGATTGATGGATGTATGTATGTTTGTTACTCTTTCACGTCAAAACGGCTAAACGGATCTAGATGAAACTTGGCACAGAGGGAGATTATGGTCTGGAATAACACATAGGATACGTTTTTTTTCGTTATGACGTGGGCGAAGTCGCGGGCGCTAGCTAATATTATTATAAACACAAAATACTATTATACTGTTAGGTACACGTTTGCCAAACCCTTCAGGAGTTATGTTATGTTATGTATTTATCTACTCAAGTAAATTACAATGCAATCAAATAGAAGGTTTAAAACAACATTCATAGAATTCTAAATTAATTCCTATTCCTACGTTATTCTATGAATAGTTCCGATGAAGATAAACGCAGAGAAGCTAATTTCCTTTAGGTGATTGGTTTAGAGCGCACGAATGGAATGTGATCGGGTTTGTGGTTTGTTCATTCTAGCGACTATTCAATATGTTCGTAGATAATATTAGGAAGTCTGTGCTTGTTTTTTTTTGGGGTTTCGCTCTGGGCGAAGCGGGGGGTGTGTCAGACTTTTACTGACTAAAACCTACCCATGTTCCTTCCATTGAGCTTAACTTTCCGGGCCGCGGTATCTCATTTGAACAACCCGCAACATTCGAACAACCCGCAACTTTCGAACAACCCGCAACTTTCGAACAACCCGCTACTTAAAACTTTAAAGTATCTATCGATCGGGTCTGTGGTTTGTTCATTCTGACGACTATTCAATATGTTCTTAGATAATATTAGGAAGCCGATGCTCAAACCCACCTTTGAAACGTTAAATAAAATGATAACAAAGGAAGATGGCTACAAAGTAAAGTGGCTTTTGAGACGTTGCCTCTGAAGCCTAAAGACCAGTTAGCCAAAGACAAGGTTGCTGGCTCATATTTTATGTGTACTGAGACTGAACCCTAGATTTGAGTATCTCAAGTCTTGGGTTCCTTTGCGCTGGGAAAAAATTAACCCTTTAGTCTACGCAGTCAAAGATATGGTCGTTTATCTCGCAAGTTTGTACGGAACCCTCAGTGTATGAGTCTGGCTCGCTCTTGGTCCGTATTTTTCAGTTATTGCACCTACAGTGTATTGTTGCATCAACCTAAAGTAGACTGTTAGAAAATGCCTAAGGCATTAAGTCCGCCTTTGTACAGTTTTTACTTGTGCTTGAAATTATAGTAACTAGTTTCACCCCCGGCTTCGCCCGCGTTAAATTCGGAATAAGACACTTCCCCTTTCCTAATTTGCAGGTACCTGCCCCCTATAGTTTTAGCGCCTTATTAATTGTAATAGCAATGAAAAGTTTTCCCTTTTTCCTCTTTCTACCTTATTATTCACTCTTTTTTTTCCAACTTTTTGCCCAACTATCTGTGTACCAAAATTCATCAAAATCGGTTTAGCCATTTAGACGTGAAGAGGTAACAAACAAACAAACTCACTTTCGCTTTTATAATAAGTATTAGTAGTAGTATAAATAAATATTGACAAGAAAAAACTAACTTCGCGTGAAGTAATGTTGGCACATAAACATAAAAAGGGTAACATAACGAAACACCCTGCTTCCTTTAATGTTAGGTTCTTCTCGTAACTTTTTGTTTTTTTCATACTTTATTACACATTACACGCTTCCGAGGGATGGAAACGGTTTTTCATGTCCATAAGACTAACTGTAATAGAGTTTGTATTGGTGTTACTCAATGTTATACATAATATATGATAGTTTGGCAAGATTTTTACTATTTGTATTTTAAGAACCACAGATTATGTAAATCGCATAGGCTGTATGCATAGCCTATGCAATCTATATTATCTGTGGTTTACTTCCTTTGTAAACTGTACTCTCATGGTACACAGCAATAAATAATTTAATTTATAAAAACCGTACAGTTTACTTTAGTTTCTTACTAAGTTCATAGATTCGACATGAAGTATGAACACGCTCTAATTAATTGAAAATCCTACTTATATTATAAATCAGCAAGTTGGTGAGGATGTATGGATGTTTTGATATATTTATGTTATTTGATATTCTTTCACGCAAAACCACTGAATGGATTTTGATGAAATTTGGTACACAAATAGTTTATGACTTGGATTAACACAAAGGATACTTTCAATTTCGGTAGAACGATCACGCGAGCAACGCCTCGGGTATGAACTTGTTTCTTGTAATAATTAACAATTTGTTTTATATTGCAAAGATAATGAGACCACTAGAAAATTCTTGACTAATTAGAGATTTTAACTAGGTACCTGCAGTAAATTTCCAATGTTAAATTTCAAAATAAACTTCTTATTAAGCCTCAACGTTTCCTATTGTAGTTGATAAGACTGTGCAAATTGTGTTAAGGCGAACAAACAAATATCTACAATCGTTGAAACAAACAAAGAACTAACTCACATTTGTGTCTGGATTATTCGGTTATCTTAATCACCGTGCATCGTGGGAAAGCTGTGCAAACTCACGTATTCATTGATAACCATATTTGACTGAGCTACACAAATGAGACTAAACTGACCTATAAAATATAGTCATAGACTAAGCCTTGGAGTTACGCAGCAGATACGTAGGTATGCCCCGTTTTCATTAATACTAAATGTCACTAAATAATATTGTTGCATTTTCAACTTACGGGTTTACGTCGAAAGTTGAAAATCCAACAGCACGGTTATTTTCATTTAGGTATCCCGTATAGAGGAAACGTGCATAAGCCTAAGAATTAAGTAAGTAGAGTACCTTCTTGGAAGGGGATTTTAATTAATAGTTCTTCTATCTTAGCTTTCTGTTCTCAGTCGTGGATTAACGTTTATTGGAGGCTTTTATAGGTATTTACTAAATGCCCTATTTCGAGATTGTAAGTACATAAACCTTTTTTATCTCCGTCCTAATCTTAACTAATACTGTTTTGTAACAAGTTCGACACAGATCGGAAGTAAGTTTCAGCTCTGAGATTTATCTCAATCTTCCGAAAAAAACATTACAGAGCAAGCGAAAACCTCTATATGTATCAACTAGTGAACGGCCTTTTATTGTTTATTTTTGGGCTAGTTTGTCACAAGGTATATAAACTTCCCAGGCTCATTTAAGTATTAAATCAGTATTCATTCCCAACTTCTGCAATTAACAATACCACAGATAACATAATGTCTACGCAACAATAATCTACCTCGGCATTGTCAACACAAATTAAAATATTCTTAATCTGTTGTTTAACAGAGATGCAATTTAATGCTAGTTAACAATAATAAAACTGATGGCCAAGAATATCGACGACCATCTCTCGAAACTCTCCTTAGGCGGTTCGATTATGGGCCTGATTCAGAAGGCAGTACTCCTCAATACGGCCCGCATTGTGACGAGGTTCCTGGCTCTGGAGCCCTAACCACCGGTAGCTTGCACCCTGCTTTCGATACCGGCGGAGACCTATTTTTATATTTTTAAATGATTTTCAATTTTTTTATAAAGAAATGTTTAAAAATATATTTATAAGTGTGACAAATGAATAAAGAGGTAAATAAAATTGACGTTTTTATTGAATAAGGTAGAAGAAATTTTCTAATTACAGGTATAAAAACACAAGCTCATATTTTATTTTGAAAGCGATCAATGAACTTTTCATAAAACAAATACCGTCGATCTCAGGTGCTTTAAATCCATTATACCAATGAAGGATTCAAAATCTTCGTTACTTTTAAAAATATAAAAAAATATTTTTGAACTGAAAGAAAGTTCCAGTCGGCGAAATAGCTACTCTGTTCTAAAAACTACTTACGTTAAGTGGTAATAATGCATTCTTATCTTTATACATGGGGTGCAATGTGCCTTGAAACTGAAGTTTTCATGTATGTGGTAGACACTAGAGGACTTACACAAGTGGCAATTACTTTCAAAACGTTTCGAATGACACTACTGCACATTTCAACAAGCAGGAGTAACTCGTGCCTTAAGAATATTAGTCGCCAGGTCAGGTGTGTGGGTGGGCTTCATAAATGCAGGCTGGTTTGCGTTGATGATGACGTTCTAAAACTCAGGTTGTTCAAAAAGAGAATAGAATAGCTTCAGAACTATGTGACACTAGCTGGTGCCCGCAGCTTCACCCGCGTGATAATGAAAAATAGACTATAATCTACCTCTGCGCCAAATTTCATCAAGATCCGTTCAGACGTTTTGACGTGTAAGAGTAACAAACATCCATACATTCATCCATCTATCATCACAAATATTACCATTTATAATATTAGTTGATGAAATACAAACTAAAAAATATAATCTTAAAGTATTTTACGTTCTTTTAATGACGAATTTATGACCAGGCAAGTGGTTTCTCCATGCCTTGGAAAGCACGTTAAACCGTAGGTCACAGCTGTCATTTGTACATCTTCGACAGTCGTTGCAGGTAGCAGTGGATCGGAACTTTGATAACAAGCCTTACCAAGAGGTATCGTAGCCTAACTGGGACGTGATGTGGAGGTCAGATAGATAGCTGCTTCATGCGCAATACTGGTATTCAGGTTTATCAGATGAGACCCTAGAAGCCTATCCTAACATAGTGGGAACATTATAATGGTGTTACAACATGCATAGCGTGGGTCGTCCCCTAACCAGATTTACCGAAAACCTTAAATGGTTGAGGCAAACTGCAATGCGGAAGACGGAGGACGGGGTGCTTCAACGTAGCTTTGGGGACACCTGTTGTGGAGTGCGCTAGGCTCAAATGATTTCAAGATGATTATTAAGCAACTGTGCTCATTTTGTGGCGACTGAGCGATGAGCTGCGTGTCGCGGGTGTGATTATCGCACAGAACAAATATTTGTATGGTCTACGGTAGTTCTACTATGGTAGATGTATGGTTCTACTATGGCAGTTCGTGCGGGTGATATATTTGTAAAAGAACTGGCTATACAGTAGAAATTTCTAGTGTGGGCAACTTAAAAAAAAACTTAGTGTGTGTCCAAGCAATTTATTGCGCTATGATATCACTAAAAGAAGGCCCTGACCCTGAGAATCAGGACTGCAATAAAATATACAAAAAATGTTTTACCTTTTTCAATTGTGGTCACACAAATCCTTGTCTAGTGTGAATTTGACATTAAAACTGAAGAAGTTATAAATGTCACATCATCCTTATAGACGAAGAAGAAAAAAAAACATTATTGAGGATAATTTAAAAAGTACCGAAGCAAAGTCAATACAATTTTGTGGAATCTCTCGAACCAAATAAAAATAGAATAACTTAAAGCAAACCAGGAGTCGAGGTAAACTTCTTCTTTTAGAAGTCGGTTATAAAGACATTATGCAGCTAAAATGTAAGGCGTTTTAGAGAGGCTCCATATAAATGAGAGTGAATAAAACGTCTAAGCTAGTTTATAAAATTAAACTGCTCATAGCTTCAGCTCAGTAGTGGAATAATACAACGCTAAGATGAGGAATCTTTTCAACAACGTTCACCAACATTTTTAACATTTTCAAACAGTTTTAAAACTCCTCAGAACCTCTTTCTCCTTCTGTTTTTTTGTTGCGGATGGTTAATAATCAAATAACTTACCCCACTCTGGGCGGAGCGGGGAGGAGTGTCAGACATGGTAGTGACTAAAACCCGCCCATGTTCCTTCTATTGCCCTTTACGTTCCGGGGCCGCGGTATCTCTTTCGAACAACCCGCAAACCCTCTTCCTCCTAAGGTATACTTTGACTGTTACTATGAAGATTGATTACCAAATGGTTCCCTCTTTCTTTTAAACGAGTTTCAGTAATAAAGTTTGAACTAAATGTGGGAAAACTCGAGCATACCGTGATTTAATTAGATTTTATGGCCGGAAAAGTTTGTTAACGATAATGGATGTGAAGCAGTTTTGCATGAAACATGGTTTAAACCTTGAAAGGTATCAAGTAAGCTATTTTTTGTAGTTCTCGTAAATAACTTTAAAAGCATTTAATACTGATTTTTGGATATTTTGGTACAAGATTCTAGTTCATACCTTTTGTGAAAAATGTTTCTGATCAAACTTGACAAGTGTTTTTTTCAATATAGTCTAGAGAAAGGTTTAAATATAATTATGTTATATCTGCTATGCTTGCTTAGACCATAAAAAGAATGGAAAAGAAGGAATTATAAAAGGTATTTTCTAAAACATGCCTACATTTATATTTTACTAGCTGTGCCCAATTAGTATTAGTCGCTGTGAGCAGGTCGTGGTCTGGTTTGAAAAATAGATTACGGCCGATTCTCAGATTTACCGAATATGCATATAAAATCACATAAAAATCAGTTCCGTTTTGTAGGAACATGGCAATAAAACTGTGGCACGAGAGTTTATATTTTAGACTATGTTAATTAATATTTATTTATACACAAATTGCAATACATAACACTGCACAACCGCGAGGTTAATGCAGCAAATTATTTTATTCAATAAACCTTTTGTTTACTTAGTAATATAACAAAACCCATGTACCCACTGCTTGTCGATTTATTTTATTTGAATACCTACCTACGTTAAGTAACACTGTTGAACTTAACGACTCTCGACGGATGGTGGAAACTTACTTAAGTAACTTATAAAATACGGGGAAATAATTAAAAAAGTTAATAAAATGGTTAATAAATAAAGCAAAAGTATCATTTTGATTACATATAGCTTCAAAGATTCCTAATAAAATATAAAGTTTAAGATGGGCTCATCTGCTAATACCAAATAACGTCGTCCCCTTAACGACCTATCGCTAAAACGATTTTGATGACGTAGTTTGTCATTATTATGTAATAGGTAAACAAGTTTAGTTAATTATTTAATAATAATTTATTACATTTGTTTTAATAAACATGAAATTGATCATCAAATACGATGACACGGTTTGCGCAGTTTATGAGCGACTAGCTGTTCCACGCGGTTTCACCCACGCTGCTCAGCACCTGTTGGTCGTAGCGTGATGTTATATAGCCTATAGCCTTCCTCAAGAAATGGACGATCCAAAACTAAAAGAATTTTTCAATTCCAGCCAGTAGTCCCTGAGATTAGCGCGTTCAAACAAACAAACAAACAAACTCTTCAGCTTTATAATATTATTAGTATAGATTGACTGCTGAGCTGAGTGTTGCTCTTTTGATTCCCGTACGAAAAAAGTATTTGTTTGTTCTACAAGTTGTTGTGTCAGATCTGCCTATTTGTATATGTAATGTTTGATAATGCGCCCACTATAACCCTATCGGTCGATACTAACAATCGGAGCATCTATCCACCCAGGGGTCTATTACGACTTAACCCTAAAGGTTGTCCAGGGTTGCGGGTAGAGATGCCGTGGCCCCGGAACATAAAGGACGAAAGAAGGAACATGTAATGAATGGGTTTTAGTCAAAACAAGTCTGACATTCCTCCCGCTTAGCCCAGAGCTGGGAAATTATTTAAGGATTTCCCATCCGCAAAAAAAACCCTAAAGACGAAAAACTAGTGTGGGTAAAAAAAAAGGAACCTAAAATAATATTTCGACTGTCTTGAAATGTCATGGCCAAATATGAAGTTTTTATTTTAATATTATTTGAAATACTTTTTAGAGGTAACTTTGCGGTTTTTTTCTATCGTGTTGTTTTCGAAACGTATAGAACCTACTTAAAAATAGTCCTCAAGTTTGCACTGTATCTATTATTATCACAGCGTGCATGCCGCAGTTATATTAAAATGAGAGCCATTCACGTTTCACAATTATTCTGTAACTTAAAAAATGATATCCTTACTTCCATACTAATATTATAAAAGCGAAAGTGAGTTTGTTTGTTTGTTTGTTACCTCTTCACGCTTTAATGGCTAAACCGATTTCGATGAATTTTGGTACAGAGATAGTTGGGAACCAGGAGATGGACATAGGCTAATATTTTTTTTGAAAAAAGTGGGATGTGAGGGAGAAAGACGGAAGAAAAGGGAAAACTTAGCGTTGCTATTACAAATCAATAAGGCGCAAGGGGAACTGTGTTACCCCAAATTTAACACGAGCGAAGCCGCGGGCAAAAGCTAGTTATCTATAAAAATGTATTGATATAAAAAAAAAAATAGATGGCATCAAATCTGCCAGGGAATTTAAACATTCGGATGGCACCATCATCGTCGTGTGCGAATAATATCAAGCCCCTTCCTTTTATAAACCGACTTCAAAAAACGAGGAAGTTCTCAATTCGACTGCATGTTTTTTATATTGTATTTCCTTTATTTATATTTTATTTCCCCTATTTAATTTAATACACATTAATTACATTTGAAAACATTTAAATATTAGAAAAATAATGTCATAGCGGCCAAGGGGCCCATTACAGTTAAAAAAAAGTTCTGCGGCACCCTTCTTTTGCAGTTTGGAAATCATCGGGGGAGGGGGGGGGGGGGGAGTTTACTATAAAACCCCATGTTCCTTCCTTTGCTCTTTATGTTCCGGGGCCGCAGTATCTCTTTCAAACGCAACCCCAGCAGTTTTGGCACCCTTTGGGTATACATATAATCCTGTTTTTATTTGCTTCCACCTGATCGCACTAAACTGTAGTACGTAAACAAGACAACGGTAATTAGTCACTTTCATTACATAATAAATCTTCAGAAAACAATGTTTTATTTATATAGCCTCTTTCTCAAAATTACGTTGCGTTGTTAATTTGTCATTAAATAAATCTTCGGTAATAACGGTGCTATGATTCGGGGTATTTTGATTATTCACAATTTAATATGCGGATTTTCCTAAGTCGCCAGCTCTTTCTTAATGAGATGGTAAATATTGATGACATGAACGGAACGTTTTGTTTTATCCTGTTTTGTTCTAATTCAATTATTGTGAGCTAGCTTATGCCTGGGCCTTTGCCCGCGTGAAGTTCGGTACTTGTGTGGTGTAGTACATGACCTGGATTGACCATCCTGACCATCCAGGTTTACATCGACTATCTTTATGCCAAATTCCATTTCAAATTGTACATTACTTTTTCAAATGTGGAAAAGTAACATATATTCATAGTATTGGTAAATATTCATAGTAGGTATTTATAATTTTGTCCATTCTCATCAAAGTATTTTTTATTTCTGATTGCTCATTTATTTTTCTTTTTTCCTTGCTTGACTGTATTAACATTGCGAGAAATATACGTTATTGGACTTTAACGCATTTATGCTTTTTTTCCTATTTTACAAACCCGGTCCTGTTATGTTCAAAAAAACTTTTCAACTGGTAGTAAAATATATGATAGGTAATACAAATATTTCTGTTGATACGAACCTATCTAAATGATTATAAAAGTTTTCGTGTTATGTCGTGAATAGTATAACATATCATATTTGAATAAGACTTCTCTGTTTTATTTTATTTTAGCAAAAAAAACTTGGACTAGTGCAAATCCGACTAGCGCACCGAGGGTTCCGTATAAAATTGCGACATAAACGGCCATATCTTTTGACTGCATAGATTTAGAGAATTAATCTTTCCACACCTCCATGGGATCACAGATTTCGGTGTATGGTTTAATTTAAGGCGCAGTATTATGTCGTTGACCTTGTTCATACATTTTGACGTTGGACTTTACTGCATACGTTTGTCGTAAAAATACAAATAAATTTGTATAAAATTAAATATTAACTATGCAATCAAAAACAATCCATCATTGAACGCAGTTTGGCGTTGGAAATTTCATTGTATACTTTTGATTATAATTACGATTAATATAGAAGAGATAAACTGCTTTAAAAGAGAATTTAGAGGTGTGTTTGAATATGTTTTTACACATTTTAGTATATTTAATTATAATTTGAATTCCATCAATGTATGCAAAAAAGCCTTAAAAATATCATATTTTTTTCAGTGATTAAAATTATGTATGGTTTAAGAGATACACTGCGTTAAAAACCTGATTTTTGGCCGTTCTCAAGAAATCTTCACCTTAATTCTACAACTCCACACGTTCTTGAGGGTCTTGACAAACAGAAAGACAGACAGACGGACAGCTAAGTGATCCTATAATGCTTCCGTTTTTGGTAGGTACGGAACCCTAAAAAATAAGTAGCCGAGTAACTTTCAGCGTTCGTTCATATATTTTTTTGTCATTTGTTTACTAATTGTCATTGCATTTCATCGCAATTTTTTTTTGCACTCAATGATTAAAGAAAATAATGGATAAGGTTAATTTAACTTTTTTTGTTTTGGCTAGTGTAGAAATGGCCAAAAATGATTAAATAAATAAAAAAACATAATTGTTTTTGCGTTATATCTACAAAGGCTGCCAAGAAATTCAATCAATACCATGTTAATATTTGCTGTTACTGTACATTTATTTTTAAAGTAAACAGTAGCTAACTAGTGCTTGTTAAAGATTTCGATATGATTTAAAAAGTGTATCCCCGCTTATTGGCTGTATATATTTCCTTGTGCGCCCTTCCCGCGGCTTAGTTGTTTGAGGTTGGTGCGGGTTGGCAGCACCGTCGAAGGCTGCGCAAGAGCACGCGAAAGAGTTTTATCAACGTTCGGAAAGCTGTTACAATTAAATTTGTACGTAATCGTAAGTGTGAAGTGGAGTGATTTGAAGATACGTTGATTTGTGTGAACAGGTGAGATTTAAGAATTAATATTATTTTTTAAAGAATGATATGACAAACAAATGAGGAAAATTAGATATTTTATTTTAAAAATGATTATTTTTTTTTATTGTTGAAATTTTATATTATGTGTTTTGAAATATTTTTATCACAGCCGAATTATATAAACTGCGTTATTTTATTTAAACAATACTTCGTTCATTTTATCATTTACTTTTTTAAGAGGGTAATCCATTTAACCGAATAATTAGTGAACAATAAAAAGCTATCGCTTACACATAAGCATTGCACGGTATAATTAATTATTTACCACTGTTGTCGAGATATTTATCACAGTGTGGGAAAATAACTAAATACCTTACGAGTGTGTTTTACTTTGCTGGTGATAACAATTAAAAAACTATATAATTATCCTAAGTGGTTAAAGTACCCAGGTATATAATAAAATAGTCACTTAATAATGTTTGTATCTAATTAAATACGTATGATATTGTTATACATACAAGTATTACATAAATGAACCGTGTTTAACATATAATTATTTAATAATTGGTCAACTTTCTTTAAAGCCCACGTCAATCAACAAATTGTAGCACCATAATTAGCGGATATATTACGAAACATAATAAGGTTGTAAAGACTGGTCCACACTGCACCGGTTTCGTATGCGCATGGGCAATGAAACGCAACAATTACGGTAGAGATCTTAATGTGATTGTAATGGCGCGCGAAGTAAATCGGCGAAACAATTAAATTGGTCGTTGTAAATATTCAGTTTGTTCACTTTACAAAGACAATGACAGTATCTATAGTTACCTCTATTATTTGCCGGTCACAATGTCTTATTATTTTTCTCTATCGCACGTTTTTCCTCGACACGGTTACCGATAAAAACAAGTGACTGTTGTGAAACGTCGGTATCTACTTGCGATTTTCATGGATTCGATTTTTCATTACCGATTCTGATATACAAAGTGTATTAATGAAAATCGATTAGTTATGTTTAGGTTTATCTGATGATTTTTAGTGATAGTCGAGGTTACGTAAAAAATGAAGGTGTAGTTTTTCTATTTTTATTTTATGCTATTTTAATTCAATCTTGATTTAATTAACCGTGTTGAAGGTGAAGTACTTGAAAATGCATTTACAGAAAAAAAAAGAACTAGAAGATTAAAATACTGCTGAATGTTTTTAATACTCGTTTTTGCCAACGGTGTTGCACGCATTACAGTCTAGGAAAGTATTGAAAATAGACTATGACACTTAGTGAAAACGAAGTTCCCATTAGTGAAAGGAATTTCGAAAAGTGATCAGGAATTTTCCCACATCCAAAATATATACACAATATTAGTATAGATTATATCTACATAGGGATTTGGCGTGGCTCTAATTGGTTACCTGACTGTTTGTCCTTCGTAGATTATATATCGTTATCTGCGTATCCTAAGCAAATATTTTTGCGCAAAATATAATTAGGTAAAACGTAGGTAAACCATTTTTATACTTCAATTTTTTAAACAGGTAAATGAACTACCGTTACAAAATATAGACAGTAAGGCCCAAGTGTGACAAAATGTAGATTATAGTATTTCGTAATAACACAAATCTAAAACTCGTCAGTGGATATATAATATTAGATATACATTATTTACATAAAGCCTACATTCAAGAATAATAAATTTAAGTATTACTATTGTTATCAGATATATTTACAAATTGATTTGATAAATTATGTCTATTTAGCAACTGGGATTATATCCTTGATTATATTCATATTTCAGAAGTTCAAAGTAGTTATGAATAAAGCTAACTATTTAAATATAAGTATTCTCTTTTATAAATGGATTTATCAATATATAAAGTACCTTACAGACTGATCAAAAGTTGACTGGTAGAGAATGCCTTATGGCATTAAGTCCACCTATGTACCACTACTGTATACATGAAGTTTGAATAAATAAATAAATCAAATTGGATGGCCGGTGACTGTGTAAGTTATATAAAGGTTAAAAAAAGTTTTAAGTTTAGAACGTGATGGTCCAAAGAAAACGATGGACGATATGACTATAACAGATAAGAGATATTATTCAATCCACACACATGCCATAACCAATACTCTTAAGTGCTATATATTAAATAGTTGCGTTATAATAACTTAGAGTTTAGTGATTACGATCTAATAATGTATGAAATAATGCAGTTTTATTATTATTTCCGCTTTTCTATAAGATATAAAATAGAATTAAAACATTTATGATAGGATGCTTATGTATTTAATAATGTTTCCTTATGTCTTTGCAAAATATACATCATACTTTTATGTTTGTCTAACATAAATATTTTCTACGATTGTGTAACCATTTAGATATATAAAAATCGTTTGGTCTGTTCAGTTTCTCAACTCTGAACCTTTTTACGCTTCAAGACTCAGTTGATGGATGGTTCAAATTCACAAGGATTCTTTGTTATCAAGTGCGTAAGTTAGGTACGTTTATCCCGGAAAAGTTGATACCGTGGAAACGACTGTTATTGTTACAAGTTACGGGTAAACCATAATAAAGTTGTTTATTTATTTATTTTATGAAAGGAAGCTTCGCAACTGACAGTATAATGTGAAATCTATTTACTTTTATATACCGACTTTTTTGCTTTAAATTGATGCAGATTCCTTAATGTAATATGTAGCCTGTTCCCATCATAAACAATACATGCACAGCATAGATTTTAAGCTAGGTCTGCTACTGAAAATAACCTATTGAAAAACCTAATAAAACAGCCAGACCTTGGGTTCGAACCCCACCCACTCCTTTCCGGGTTGGAAACATTCAACATAACCACAAATCAAATTATCTTTAAGAAAATATTTGTAACAATGAGTTTAATTTGTTGATACCTACAAAGTATTGCTGAATAAAATATCATGCAACACGCACGTTAGAAATTCCCACGATTTCACACCCGATCGAGTTGGAGAACTCATTAATTAAATAAGACAGGTAGTAAAAGTCTTCATGCAAATTGTGTGAAAATTCGCAAGAAGTTTACTAACAGGTATTCCACACACGTCTGAATCGAGAGTATCTTTTGGCACACGCGGGGCAAAAATGTATTCAGATAAACCTTCTAGACCGTCCGGCTTTGTTTTATGGATGGGAAATCATCAAATAATTTCCCCCGCTCCGACCAGAGCGGAGTGTCAGACTTTTATTGACTGAAACCCACACATGTTCCTTCACTTACACTTTCGTTCCGGGGACGCAGTATCCGTTTCGAACAACCCGCAAAACCAGCAGGCGGTGGCCTTGGTACGCCCCTCTGCGGACCCTTCGGTTTGGATCGAATTGTGTAGTGCAGAGCCGAATATTACTCGGCAATAGTAGATGCCGAATGATCAGATCCGATCGGCACAAGTCGAATTAACGCCGAAATGGTGCGGAACGGCATTACTGTTTTTCTATATCATGTGGACTATACCGTAATCTTTTTCTTTATAATAATACTAGCTTTTGCTTGCGGCTTTGCTCGCGTTAAATTCGGGTTAAAACAGTTACCCTTTTCTGATTTGCAGGTACCTGATACCTGTAGTTTTTGCCCTTGCGCCTTATTTATTGTAAAAGCAAAGCTAAGTTTTCCCTTTTCCTCCCTCGTTCTACCTCTTTTCTCCATTTAAAAAAAAAGTAGCCTATACCCGTCTCCAGGGTCTCAACTATCTCTGTACCAAAATACATTAAAATCGGTTTAGCCATTCAGGCGTGAAGACGTAACAAACAAAGAACCTCACTTTCGCTTTTATAATATTAGTAAGGATATTCTGGTATTTAAAAGTGTCTGTAGGTTGCTACATTCTACGTTGCATGTTGCGTTTTGGTACAGAGATAGTTGAGACCCTGGAGACGGGTCTCCAGGGTCTCAACTATCTCTGTACCAAAATATATGAAAATCGGTTTAGCTATTTAGGCGTGAGGACGTAACAAACAAACAAACTCACTTTCGCTTTTATAATATTAGTAAGGATATTCTGGCAATTAAAAAGTGTGTGTAGGTTGCTACATTCTTCTAGGCGTTGTTGTTCAAAAAACAATCGAAAGTATGGGCTCACACAAGTCTGTAGAACCACTTTGTCGGCCCGTTTGTGAGGGAAATGTTATGCATGAGACATCTTTGATTATATCTTTGTGTTGCAGATTTTTTTGCGTTGGTTTTTCCAGTTTGTACAGCTGCAGTAAACAAGTCGAATGTGATATTTTAAAGGTTGGTTGAACTGGTTTTGTTGACTCATGTTTCCCAGTATTGTTTATTATTATGAAAAGTTTATTAATTTGCATTGTTTTTTTATTCGCAAAAATGATAGGGAAAAATTGTTTCTCTTTTTGTGATAGCAACCTATAGTAAAATATGTAAATATAAAAATTAATCTCTATTTCCTTTGGTCACGACATCACGCGTGAACAGCTGGACCAATTTGCTAATTAGTTATTGTCAGGAGAAGGTTCTTAGGAAAACTACCTGCCATGTGCGAGTCCGACTCGCACACCTAGGGTCCATACCAAATTGCGACACAAATGGTAATTTTTTTTTATTTAGGTCTAGGGTTTTAATTTTAACTCGATATCCCCATGCGCTTCCAAAATAAAGGGCCTTTTTTTGTTTTTTTGGGTTGAGAAATCATCAAATAACTTCCCCCGCTCTTGGCGGAGCGGGGCGGAGTGTCAGACTTGTACAGACTAAAACCTACCCATGTTCGTTCTATTGACCTTTACATTCAGGGGCCGCGGTATAGGTGGAGGCCCTGGCCGGCCCCTGCTGCTTTGCTTTGCTGACATATCTTTCAGGCGCGCGTGAAACACGGGCTTTGACAGACAGACGGACAACGAAGTGATCCTATAAGGGTTTCCGATTTTTTTCCTTTTGAGGAATGGAACCTTAAATAATAACTAGGTAGGTAGAAAAATACAATATGGTAGTATCTAAAACAGAAACGGTGCATTGCTATATATGGCGGGCACAGCTATTAAACATACTTTTGCGGTTGTGAGTCTTGGACGCTTTCTTGCTCTTATTTGTTTGCAACACCAATTTAATTCCATTTCCGTATTGAAAGTTGTTAAGTACCAATAAGTACACGTACTAAAAAAAAACAAACAATCTCTCATTCAATGAATCTCAGATCAATGCACACATTTGTATGACATACTAGCTTTTGTCCGCGGCTTCGCTCGCGTTAAATTCGGGGTAGCACAGATTCCCTCTCCTGATTTTCAGGTACCTGCTACCATTAGTTTTTGCTTTGCGCCTTATTTATTGTAATGTTTTCGTTTAAGTTTTCCCTTTTCTTCCCTCTTTCTCCCTTATTTGTGAATTTTTTTGCCTATGTCCGTCTCCAGGGTCTCAACTATCTTTACCAAAATTCATCAAAATCGGTTTAGCAATTTAGGCGTGAAGACGTAACAAACAAACAAACTCACTTTCGCTTTTATAATATTAGTAAGGATGAAAATACACGCACGCAATATTACCAAACCGTGCATGACTCGTCCGGTTTTTTGCGAAGGAAAAAAAAAGATTAAAAGTAAAAGTAAAAAACGGAAATTATGTATCCCGTTATTTATTAGCGCCATATTTGGATGTGTGACACCGACTGTTGAACGCAGAGGTATTTTTTTTTGCGGATGGGAAATCATCAAATAACTTGGATTGATAGAAAAGCAACTTGGATTGACTTGATGGGAAAGCAACAGACTTGTACTGACTAAAACCATCCTTCTATTGCCCTTTACATTCCGAGGCCACGGTATCTCTTTGGAACAACCCGCAACCTCGGCAGGCAGTGACCCTGGCAGGCTTCTCTGCTTTGCTGACATCTCATCTCATATTTATTACATTTCGAGTGTCCTCCATCCTTCAGATAGCATATGAAGCCATTGGTTCCGACTGTCAATCGTAGATCTTTAAGTCGTTACAGCTCGGGTAATTAGTGGCCCGAAGGTCATATTACCAGTCTAATCAAAGGGTGTCTAATTCGGACCATAATTAATTACCTCTAATGTTGTCCAGCACTTCTACACGATGAATGTATTATCTACCTTCTCTTAGTTTTTAGTGTAGTAGAAAAAAAAAGTTTTTTCTGTTTCTTTTATGCCAGACATAACATTATCTTTCTGTGCCAAACGGATTTCCGTAAATGACTATTGTAAATCATAGTAGAATATCTGACCATAAGCGTAACTACCAACCATATTTTCTACCCATAAAAGAATACAAGTATTAATCGTCACATAAATATAATAATCTTACCTACAAGATAATGTTGTACCAATATAAAATATATTCAATACATACGTTCAAATAAAGCGCTAAAAGAGACATAGAAATACAAATTGGAAGTTGAATTTCACATTTGTCGAATATGATTTGTCACTGCAATTTTATTCGCGACGATACACGGGATATTAGTATCAACTACGATATATTGTATACTCAAGAGTACCTTCTTCATATTTTGGTTGCGAGCGCCACTACTAAGCAGTCCCTTTTTTTGGGGTGCGACGTCATCAAATAACTTCCCCCGCTCTGGGCGGAGCGGGGGAGGGAGTGTCAGACTTGTACTGACTAAAACCCAACCATGTTCCTTCTATTGCCCTTTACGTTCCGGGGCCGCGGTGTCTTTTTGGATCAACCCGCATCCCCGGTACTAAGCGGTACTGGATTCGTTTTTCAGGTTAGGCAAAGTGTTATTATGTATTTCCATGAGGAATTTCTCAGAAGCGATCTTGATCTTCATGCGACTCAAACATAACTGAAAAAATGTCCATATCCTACGGGGAAAAACAAGCATGATGCAATGTAAATTGTACTGATTGCTGACACAGGTCTAGACTATTGCACAACGCTTTGAAGCGTGTCTAATTCACAAAAAATAGCGTAACATTTACAAACAGGCGACACGCGTTGGATAGGATTAAAGGTTGATAAAGCATTACTGATATGTCATTGTCATGTAAATTCATGCTGTTTTCGGTATCAGCAATTACATGATTTTTCTACTCCTCAATTAACTTTTTTTTTTATTAATTTGTTTACGGAATCCAAGACAGTTGCATCTCTGGTACTTCGTCCAGCTTCATTGTCTCGGCTTTATTCTAGTGGTCGCCACTGTTGATCCTGGCTTTCAGATATTTTTCGGAGAATTTGAAATGGTGGGTTGTGGAGGTCAGATAGGCAGTCACTCGTTGTAAAATACTACTATTCAGCTAAATCGGGTAAGACTGGAAGCCATGGTTGGGAAAAAGTTAGGCAGATGTTGATTTATAACTGAAATATTAATTAATTGGATTTTTGGAAAGAAATTTTATATTTCATCCAAACAACGATTATCGAAGGTTGCTTCTTACAACTAACTAAAATTGTGTACATGAGATTCATTGTATCATCCCTATTTTAACGACAAATTTAAATGTATTTTATTCAAAAATCTATTTTATTTGTCGTTAAAATAGGGATGACCCAACATATCTCGTTCAATTTGACAATGCCTTTGAGTGCCATTGATACACGTTTTTAAGGATTGTAGCAAGTGGCGTTCTCTGATTTCTACCTACCTCCACGAGAAAAAGGCGTGAGTTTATATATAAATAATAAAAAATAAAATGAATTTATTGATACAAAAACCTTAAGTATAAAAACATTTCACATATGTAGGTACATCAGATTTCCAGAAAGAAAGGCTGCACAAATCGTGAAAAACCCTGCCTCCTAAACTAGGAAAACCCTTTGACATAGGAGTCAGTGATCTACTGTATATGTATGTATGAAGGCTCAATTGGACTAACGACTGACTGAACGCAATAGATAGAGCTGCAATCAATCATGCGAGATATTTCTATTTGTTTAGTTTCACATCAGTTTGAATGGGCATTTATTGTGCATGATCTCTTGCATAGAACATCTTAATGTATGAAGATTAATTTAAATAAATAATACGCAGTTTTGTAGACACAATTTTGCTTGATGTAAATTGTCTGTAGTTTTCAAACTGATATTATTAATTTCGATGAAATGTAAAACAATTTGCAAGAACTTGCGAATATTGGTAATTAACATACAGACACGATAAAGTTAAATCTTTTGAGTTTTAAAACGTAAGTACGTTTTTAAGCGTAATTTTGAAAGATTTTTCCTCAATGCATTTTTTTTAAACAATCCCGCCACAATATTCTCAAACCACTGCAACTCGTAAAGAACCAACAATGGCGAACACCAGAAAAGCGCAGAGACAATAAAGCTCGAGGAATTCATAGAGAAAAAAATCCCGCAAAGAAATCAATAGCGGAGGAGTTAAAAAGGAGGAGAGGAGGAGGAGGAGGAGAAAAATCCGGCCAAGAACGAGTCAGATTCACGCACTGAGGGTTCCACATAAACTTGCAACATAAACGGTCATATATTTCGACTGCGGAGACTTAGACGGTTAATTTTCCACAACTATAACGCCATAGACATGACAATATGATTTTAATTTTAGTCTCGGTACCTCCTCGCCTTCCCGAGATAAAGTGTCTTGACAGACAGACAGATGCACAACAAAGTGATCCCGTAACGGTTCTTTCTGCTTTTCCCTTTGAGGTACGGACCCTAAAATTGAAGTACCGTCACCTAAGGACGTTCAAGATATGCCCTCGTCCTCGTCCCATAAAATATGGCTGAATATATTTAGTTAATTCTCGATTCTAGAAATGCAGTTGGCATTGTTAACTTAATGTGAGTTTAAATGTTTGTAAACGTACCCACGATACAGGAGAAATTAATAGAGTGGGGTAACGTTTTTTTTTAAATATATTTATTGACGTCGCCTAAAGTACCACTATGTAAATCGATCCTTTGTTTGTATCTGCAGGCTCTTTCTTACTAACTTTAGCTGTTTATAGTCAATAAACCCAAACTTTATCGTATTATATAGCTCCAAGCGTTAACTGGTCCATCAGTTGGTGGTAAATCTAATATTAAAGCCACTAAGGGCCTTTCCGAGAATCGACTGTTCAATATTTTATCGTTTGTTGTGGAAATTCCCAAGTTAGGCCATTTTCATAACAAGCACCATATTACATAATATAAACAGTCGAGTCTTTCATGTAGTTTGCGAATTTGCGTTGCAGTTTTATATACACGGTAGAATTTTGTAAGGCCACCTGAAAGGGAATACTTTAGATAGAAAATTTTACTCAAAGAAAACATTCCTTTGTTTTAGAAAAGAGAGAAAATGGCATGCAAAAATTTTTAAAATTCGCTTGCCACACACGGTAATCGAATCGACTAAAATCTGTAAAAGTTGCACTCTGTACCTACTTTTATTGCATCGATCGTTAGGCTCAATAAGGATGAAATCTCTTTAATAAACTTAATAAATTAAATGAAAGGAAAACTTATATAATCTTTGCCCATCGCTCTTGGGCATTATTAATAATGGCCGGTCTTTATTAATTATGCCCAGTTAATCACGTTACACGTAACATATATATCATACAAAAATAATAAATACGCGCAAAACATGGAAACACTACTATCATCAGGTCCTTACGATAATAAAGCAATTACCTGTCATATTAATTACTTTAATGTTGCCAACATTTCATGATCGGGAACCAATACTTCATTTTTATTTGCTACAATCACGTGTTAGTGTAGGTATCATATTAATAACAATTAAAATAACCGCAACAGTCCATTTTGCAATTCGCTTTCAGAAATCAACTATTTCTTGGAGCGGGCCAAGGTTTCCGCTGTTGACATGACAAAAAAAAAAAAAATATTCTGGTCCCGTCGGTTTGATGAAATAAAGACTTGTTAGCGATTCAAGAGATATTTTTCTCATTATTCAAGACTAGCTGGCACCCGCGGCTTCGTCCGCGTGATATTGAAAAAATAAATATCCTATACTCATGGTCTCATGTCCAGACTATAATCTACCTCTGTGCCCAATTTCATCAAGATCCGTTCAGCCGTTTTGATGGGATAGAGTGATAAACATCCATCCATCCATCCTCACAAACATTCACATTTATAATATTAGTAGGATGAAATTCAAAAGGTTGAAGAATTCAGATTATCGTTCGAAACTTTCGAATGAATTTTCTCTTTAAAATATTCAGAGGTTCAGTTATTTACATTTTATTGGACCATTTTGTTTAAAATCTTATGCTGACATTCATCTGTAATTTTTGATTCCTTTTATTTTGTGTTCATATTTTTAGAAATAGATTAAAAAAGTATAAAACAAAACCATTGTATGATAAATTATTCAAATATCATTCGTGTTACTGACTGAATATTTTTAACATCATCAATCAAATTTTTTCATAATTTTGTTAATTTTTGTAAATATCTATTTTTATAAGCGTTTCGTAATAGTGCCGTTTATTACTATAAATATAACCTCATTACTGTGGAAATTAAATACGTGACTTAAATTTAGGTGTAGGTAGTCATTGTAATATAAAATTTCAATGAAGCCTATATTTACTAGATTGCTTTTCTTTTCTGTTCTTTAAATTGATTTTATATAATGAACTTACCTGCCAAGACTTCGGTTCGAAGCACAGGGAAGCTTGTGTGAAAATATTTATAGCAAGGAGTTGCATTTAAATATACCTTCTTACTATTTTGTTTCTGGGGATATGTATAAGTATGAATGCATATATGTATTGTATATGTATGGCTATTTGTATATGTGAGTTTAAATATTTGTAAACGCTCCCACGATGTATGTAGGAGAAATTAGTAGTGTGAGACAGCGTTTTTTTGTTTGGTAACGAAAAACTACTACCACTTTTTTAATACTTTTTTAAAATGTTGCTCCACACTAGGAATTAGTCCTGTATCGTGGGTGCGATCACAAACATTTCAACACACAGAACGTAGCGGTCGACGCTCGGCCACTGCGCCAACCGTATCGTCAAATGTGACCAAATTAAAAACTTTTTTACTTACGTAACTGAAATAAAATAAGGATATGTATTACGAAAATCACGTAATATCCACCGGAATTAGGATACTCTTCCAAAACTATAAAAAAAACTTCCATGCAATAATGAAAGCGAACAAGTTTAACTTGAAACAAGTTTAAGTATGATATTACGACGCCATTGATTGCTTTTATTTACTTTTATTACCATTGAAATATGCTCAGACCTTATGTGAACCAGCTTTGTGTTAAAATGCGGTCAGTTATGCAACGATTCGATTAACTCGAGTAAGCGCAACTTAAGGTACTTACTTGTAGTTCGTGGATTCCGTCTGAATAGATATTAATAACTTGTTGATCCCCACCAGTTCGTTTGCATGATAACATTGCCTTTGCGTCAAACGCCAGTTAGCGAAGGAATTGAATTAGGAAGGCCCTGATGACCCGTACCACAGGATTTTCACAGAAACCTACTTCAAGCACCAGTCTCTTACAAAGTTTAGCATTAAGTAACTTGTGTAGAGAAAATAAAAAAAGTAATTACCTTAGTTTGAGTATAAACTGTGTGATACAAAAAGGCCATGAGAATCTCTCCGGAATGTCATGTTTCTGTCAGAGTGTCATCACTCATATACAGACATATACTCGCGCGAAACCAAAGAAAGCTATCTGCTACGATCCTTGCAAATTCCTTTTTCCTCGTCGACGTTCTTAAATGTGCTTTCTTAACCTAATCTTTCTAAAACCTCACCAGTTAGGTCAATGCATTTCTAGGGCGTATGTTTTCGGATGAGAAATCATCAAATAACGTCCCCTACTCTAGGCGAAGCTTACCGGCTGAAACCATCCATGTTCCTTCTTTTGGCATTTGTGTTCTACTAACTACCCGCAGCCCCAGCAGGCGGAGGCTGGAATCCGGAAGCAGTCATGCTAGTGACGGCGCAAGCATGACTGCTTCGCAGGAGGTGACCGCTTCCCATTCCCTCTAGCCCAGACCATGGACTGAACCAGAGCTGGACGCGAGAGGTCACTGCCGCCGATCGCCTCATATTATATACCTTTGTCAAATATTTAAATATAATAATCAGGCTCGTGTCGATACGCGTACGAGCAAGACGTGTATTTGGTTAAAGCTATTAGTTAAAATTCTCGGAATTTCGTTGTTTGCGCGTAAAGCAGCTGTGGCCCTCGCTCGACGCGGCCGGGTTGCGGACGTGGGGCGCGGGAGGAGTGCACAAACTACCTGAGTAATGGCGGACAATGATGATTATAATAATATATCTGATGATGAAGCGCAATCTATAAATGAGGTCAACGAGATGAGCATGATTTTACAGCAAGAGGAAAGTGGAGATAAGGAGGTAACTAACAAGGCGATTAAAAGAAACCGAGGTGAAGAAAGTGATGACGAGTGGAAGGTAGTGGGACAAAATCGAAAAGAAAAGAGATTCAGGCAATATCACTCAGATGAAGATAAAATAGAAGTAACTATATCATGCATGGACAAACTTCCGAAGTCATTTGCATTTGCTAAGCTCTTAACAACCAATGGTTTGAGCAATATAGTTCGCGTCAAATATTTAAGCCCGTTCAGAATTCGAGTACAATTTGAAGATGAGTTGAATTTAAATAAGCTTTGTACGTGTGAAGCGCTTATTGCCAAGGGATGGAGATTTAGTAAAGATATGGAAGTCAGTTACTCATACGGGATTATTAGGGATGTAGAACTGGAATTAGAGGAAAAAGAAATCCTGGATAATGTATCTTGCCCAGGAAACATTGAGATTATTTCAGTGATGCGATTAAATAAACGCGATCAGGAGAAGGGTGGATGGATACCCAGCGAGGTGGTTAGATTATGTTTCAAGGGTAATTTGTTACCGGCATATGTTTCCACCGAAGGTTTGAAGTTAAAGGTTGAACCATATATATATCCAGTCTCTCAGTGTTCGCGGTGTTGGAAGCTAGGACACAAAATTAAGGTTTGCCCAAACAGTAAAGTAATATGTCCTAAGTGTGGCTCTAATCATGAAAACTGCGAGACTAAAGAATTTAAGTGTATTAACTGTTCGGGTAAACATATGGCTTTATCTAAGTCATGCCCCACTTATTTAAAAGAAAAACGATTGCGTGAAATTATGGCTGAATTCAATTGCACATACAAAAAAGCCATAACTATGTACGTTCTACCCAACACCCCAGAATATGTTCCAGAAAAACCGATGGAAGTTGATAACTCAGTCCGTAATATATCTGAGTTTACTATCGCCAATACGCCTACGTACGCAGAGATTATTAAGTCTACCGCAGTTATACACCAAGAACAACCTTCTTCTCATGCACGTAAGTCTAAATCGGCATCACACAGTAAAATAAGGTTTTCTAAACAAAAAACACAAGATAATACATCGGAGTGGTATAAATATAACGAGGATCAGTGTTCGTCATCACAGCCTAATGAGACCGGTTTTGGCGACCATAATATAACTGCAGATAAAAACACAGAATGTAAACAGGAATCTAAGATAACATTTAATGAATTGCTCACACGATTACGAGAAGTTATATTTATGCAGGATTGGTCAATCAGTTTTAAAGTTAAAAATATATTTAAATTATGTATTGAGTGGTTTATACTTTTAATAGTGGATAGTATTGCAGATTCCTCAATGGCGAGTTTTATCAAAAACATGTTTAATGGATAGAACGGAAAATACCAAATTCATTTTTTTACAATGGAATGCCCAGAGCCTCAAGCCTAAATTATTAAGTTTTTCGCACCTGTTAAGACAGAACAAAATACATATTGCTGCAATTTCAGAGACCTGGTTATCACCTGACAAGCCGGTTAGAGTTAGTAATTATAATATTTTCCGTCAAGATAGGGATGATTCATACGGTGGCGTCGCGATCATTGTTCATGAGTCTATCAAAGCTCAAATGGGAGACTTAAATATGTTTGCGTCAGGAATTGAGATGATTCACGTTAAAATTTTTAATTACCCTCTAATAGAAAATATAATATCACTTTATTGTCCTCCGTCCGTTCGGACTAGTCAGGCGGATTGGCTTAGATTACTTTCTACGTTTAACAGAAAAACAATCATAATGGGTGACTTTAACGCCCATCACACCAATTGGTCAAATAAGACAGATTACAGAGGGATTCAAATTTTAGATGCTCTTATAGATAGTAGTTATGTTGTATTAAATAATGGTAACAACACTAGAATAAAATTAGTTAATGGTGTCTTGCAGAAGTCATCGCCTGATTTGTCCTTGGTGACGTCAGATATAGCGTTAAACTTGGACTGGTCCGTATTAAATGAGACGTTGGGTAGTGACCATCTCGTAATTCAAATGTGTAATGAGTGTCAGTTAGAAAAGAACTTTGTGATTAATAGAAATTTAAGAAAGGCAGATTGGAAATCTTATAAGACATGCCTTGACGAAATGTTTTCGAGTCTTGGAACGTTACCTAATGATCTTCAAAGAGCATATGACATATTCGTTGATTATATTTGCATGGCGGCAGATATTCATATACCTTTAGTCAAATTTTCACAAAACCCTATTTCAAAATTTAAGCCGAAATCCTATTGGAATGCTGAATTGTCAAAAGCTGTGGCAGTTAGAAGGCTAGCGTTAGCAAATTTCCGTGGTAATCCAACTCCATCGAATTTAAGTATTTTGCAGAATAGGATAAGATTAGCGCAAAAACTAATACGGAAAGCTGTACATGATGACTGGACACAATATTGTTCAACCGTAGACCACTCAACATCGACTTCCGAAGTTTGGCGTAAAATGAAGTGGATAAAGGGTCACAGGTCTCCAAAAACTGTTGTGGACAAGTTAAAAGCCAATAACTTACTTAATAGTCTTACACCTGATTACGTTTCTCCAGATGAACCAGTATTCTCAATTTCGAATAAGAAATTGGAAGAAGAAATCTCCATGCAGGAGTTGATTAAATGTATTAAATCAAAGGATACATCTCCTGGATGCGATGGTATTTCATACTCAATGGTTAAAAACTTACCTTACAATGGTTTATGTATTTTACTGAAATTATTAAATGAATTTTTACACAACAGTTTTGTACCACGGCAATGGCGTGATATAAATATAATTGCTATCTCTAAACCTGGACGGGATCCTAATCAGACGTCGTCCCTGAGACCAATTTCCTTAATATCTTGTCTCTGCAAAGTTTTTCATTCCATTTTGAATAAGAGAATTGAGTGGTTTTTGGAAAGGCACAAGTTACTATCGGATAATATGGTTGGCTTTAGAAAATCCAGAGGTTGTTTGGATAGTTTGAGTTGCTTAGTCTCTCGCATTCAAAAAGGTTTTTCTGAAAGGTTAACTACTGTTGGTTGTTTTATTGATATAGACAATGCATATAATAACGTCGATATAAAAATCTTACTCAATATTTTATATCGTTTAAACGTGGGTTCTAAAATGTGTCAATACCTCTGGAATTTTCTGAAATTGAGATATCTTAGAATTCAAACCAATGACGGATATATTTCTAGAACTACTGGCCGGGGCTTAGCACAGGGTGATCCCATTTCTCCTTTATTGTTTAATGTAGCTACACTTAATGTATGTAAAACTATTGAGAAGGAAGTCTATATTTCTCAATATGCTGATGATTTGGTTTTATATTACACCTGTCAATCTCTTAATTTAGGTACTAGTATTCTACAAAATTCGTTAAATACACTAAATGAACTATTAATGAATTTAGGATTAGAAATATCCCCAAATAAAAGCAAAGTATGTGTTTTTAAAAATAGTTACAATAGACATAATATAAATTTATCAATTAATGAAAAACTTTTAGAAAATGCAGATTGTGTAAAATATTTAGGTGTTTGGATTGATCGTCATTTGAGATTTGGAAAAAATATCAATGAAGTAAGAGAAAAAGCTATGAAATTTATAAATATATTTAAAATATTGACAGGCTCTAGTTGGGGGGTTCACCCTATACATTTAAGAAGGTTGTATATATCCGTTGTTAGAAGTAGGCTAGACTACGCAAGTTTCTTATATGACACTAGTTCCATGAGTAATTCTGCAAAATTAGATAAAGTCCAAAATCAATACATGCGCATCATAGGCAGTTTTATTAAAAGCACTCCTATTCACGTCATGGAGTCAGAATTACAACTTCAACCTTTATTTGTGCGGCGTGCATATTTAGCCGGTAAATTCTGGTTAAAATCGAGATCACTTAATGACATTGTAATAAACGTACTACATGATCTTACTTTTCTATGTCAAAATTCTTACTGGACTAGAAAGAAAAAGCCGCTTTTAGTAAGAATACACGATAAATTTCAGTCACTTTCAATAAAGTCAAGTACACAACTTGAAATGTTTAGTTTAGATACTTGGATCAGTAGCCTCAACGTATCTTGTTTTATCAACAGTAGTATCCCGATTTTAAATAAACCTAAAAAATCTTACTCTTGCTCTAATTTACTTTTAATTTGTGTCAAGTTTTTACAAAATAAATATTCGGATTTTCACAAAATTTACACAGATGCTTCCAAGGACAATGAGGGGATTGGTGTTGCTTTTATTGATGTACAAACAAAAGACAACATTAAACTAAAAGTCGATAACTCAAAGATATCTATTATGTATGCGGAACTAATAGCCATTGCAGAAGCGATATCTTATGTAAGATCAAATAAGAACGGGTGTAAGTTTGTTATTCTTACCGACTCCAAAAGTGCATTGGATCATTTGAACAGATGTTTAGCTATGGTTAGGGGCATTCCATTGGCATATGATATTTTAAAAAATCTGTATGAACTCAATTCGTTAAATATATGTGTTATTTTGCAGTGGATACCTTCGCATATCGGTATCGTTGGAAACGAAATAGCAGATAAACTTGCCAAGGAAGCCTCAGCAGACGGTATTAACTTTACTTGCTATCCTTATTATACCAACCTAATAAGTGATATTAAGATCTTTAGCACAGAGTTGTGGTCAGAGTATTTTGACAGAAGGTCATTATCGAAAGGTATTTGGTACAGGACCGTACAACCAACTCTTCCTGGCAAAGTATGGTTTGAAAAATCCGATATGGGAAGGTATGAAATAGTTACGAGTTTCAGACTTCGCTCGGGACACATTCCATTGAATAAATTCGCTTTTATGATGGGCAAAGCTGTTTCAGCGAACTGCACTGAATGCGAGGTAGTAGAAGACGTTTACCACATATTGATGGAGTGTGTCCGGAATGAAGCCCTTAGAGAATGTATAAAAAATAAATATAATATAACTTGCTCTGATGTGGGCTGGTGTAACAGCATTCTGTCCTTCCCTTTGTCAAGGGAGGCCAGAGTGATGTACAGGCTCACTCAAATGGGCATTAAAAATAGAAAAACTAATTAAGTGAATCTACTGTTTGATTGTTTATTGATTGTCAATTGTTTGTAATTTGTATTACAGGGGTGACATGTTCAAATTGAACAAACCCCTTTAATAAAGAGAAAAAAAAAAAAAAAAATATAATAATCATCTGCCCAACTTTTTACCAACCTCGTTGAGATTACCAGTATTTTATTTGAAATGACTACCTATCTGACTTCCACAACCCAGTAAATAATCGGTATCACGTCACCCTTTGACAAAACTGGTTGTCAGGCTTTCGGGACAGTGACTATAACGACTGTCATATCTACAAATGACAGCCTTGACCAAGAGGCACTGAGACCACTTGATATATTGCCACCCATTGGTCACTCATCCGCTGACCAGCCTATGTAGACGTAGCTTAACCTAAAGATCGACTCAATCTATGGTATTATTTAACCAGGAGCTCTTCAGGTCCGATAAAATAATGAATTAAAAAAAAAACCTTTATTCTAAGGAGCAAAAACAAAGTTGCGTTTTTTGATGGAAACTCGTTAACGGGTTGTTTAACGAGTTTGCAGGTTGGTTTATTTTGAGGGATGAAACGGTTTTGTTTTTTATTTTACTTAGCGGTTATAAATAGCTGCTATTTTCTTTATTTAGGATGTCCTATCACTCAAATACATGGACACGAGATTTTGGGTTTGATTCTTAGGTCGGGGAAAGTATTATGGGTTTTTTCTTCTGAAATTTAGCAGCCACAGAGTCTGGATTTGTACCCAGTGGAGGCTAATAGGCTCGCTGTCATTTATTAATAAGGTCATGTATTCTTACATGGATTTAGAAATGGCTTATTGAAAAGTAATGCAGCTCGCACTTTTTTTACCAATCAGGAATTGAACTCAGAACGTTAAGAAGCGGCTCTTGCTAACCAAGACATTATTTTGTTACAAATTCATTTATTTCAGACGTACGTATGAACTATTTATGTACCTACGTAAGATACAAACATTTCATTTCAAACACACGAGTATTTTTTTAACCACTGAAAGTAACGTGTATAATCAACATAAAAACTTGAACATTTACATTAAACAGCTCGTTCAAATAGCGAGTTAATTACGCTGTTCACTCCATTCATAACGGCTGGTAGGGATTTTAATAAAACATACAATTATAGCCAAGAGATGTTTCACTTCAGATTATTTATCAAAAAATGCTTCATCACAAATCACCCAAACACACATTTTATTAAAAAAATGATGTAAAATAGTGATGGCACAGAGGAATTTAGGTTCAAATCCGGGCAGGTACAATGTGATTTTTACAATTCATATGCAGTCTCTGAAGTTTATCAGACGTCGGTGAAAAGAAAACAAAAATCGTGAGAGAACTAGTAGGCCTACTATGACATCTTAAAGCAGAACTTATTCCACTGAGTGAAAGAGATGGTGCTAGACTCCCTGTATAGCTCTGTCCCTTTCCCTCAGCGGAATAAGTTCTGCTTTAACACGTCATGGTAGGGTAGCTGGACTTACAAATTAATATAAGTCTGCGATCAATGCAGTGAGACAGTTATACGCTGGTATTATTATATTATGCAATTGCATAGCTCACTTCCCTAAATATTAAGTACTTAGGTTGTGGAGGTGAGGTTGGTAGACATAGAGCAATCCTTGTATAATGCTGGTATTAAGTTACATCCGGTTAGACTGGAAGCCGCCCCCAATATTGTGATCATTTAACTAGTTATAAATTCAAATTCTTTTACATAATTTTATCTGGGAAGGACGCACCATATAATTTAGCTGCATATACATTGATTTATTTAATAGATACAAAACACATGATAGAAGTAGATGATTACATCATTATAATAATTATTTCTTTTACGTATTGTTTAGGTCATATTTACTTATTTATCTTTTAGTGTCATCTGTCTTAATCAATCATCTACCAGGCTTACATAAATTGTAGGCGTTCAAAACAAAACACTGCCAACCTTGCTTGTCATAACATAACTATCTGAATTTACCTGAAGCATTAATTTGTGCCTGAGGCAAGTTAATAAGTTTATTCATCAAAAGAAACAAAACAGAATCAACTTTTTCGGTGAGCCACAAACTAAGCAGTGTTTGTATCTTGGGGCTCGGGAGTGCGAATATTCTAACTAATATTATAAAAGCGAAAGTGAGTTTGTTTGTTTGTTAACTCTTCACGCTTTAATGGCTAAACCGATTTTGATGAATTTTGGTACAGAGATGGTTGGGAACCAGGAGACGGACATAGGCTATGAAAATAGGATATGAGGGAGAACGAAGGAAGAAAAGGGAAAACTTAGCGTTGCTATTACAAATCAATCAGACGCAAGAGCAAAAACTGCAGGGACTGTGTTATACCGAATTTAACGCGAGCGAAGCCGCGGGCGAAAGCTAGTTAAAAAAATAAAATAGTAAAACTTACTAGAGAATTACTTATTTGAAATACAATTATACCGTAGAGTTTTAAGCACTAACAGTATAATCCATAGATATGAAAAAAAAAACAGAAAATACTACATTTGAAGTGGGAATTTTAAATTTGACGTATTTCGTTACGTTGACGCCGCAAACTCGTACAAGGGCCTCAGTATGCAAGGGCTTTTAGTCACATGACTGCTTGACTTGTCTCGGTACCTTTCTTTGACCGCACGTTACCTTGACACCATATGTACACGGTTAACTTTCGATCCAGTCCAAATTTTATCTGTCCTTGTAAGTTCAACAATCGACTTTTGGACCTATTAATACACATCAGCAATTATGATACTTGTTTTTAGTTCATAAATTTAACACCTATGATAGACTGGTATACCACAGTATGCATTTAAATTTCTAATGGATGTGATGATTAATATACATATGTACACGTCATCATCTGCCTAGCCTTTTCCCAACTATGTTGGGGTCGGCTTCCAGTCTAACTGGATGCAGCTGAATATCAGTATTCTACATGGAGCGACTGCCTATCTGACCTCCACAACCCAGTTGATACTGGGTAATACGATACCCCTAGGTAAGACTGGTTGTCAGACTTTCGGAACACTGACTACCTGTAACGACTGTCAAAGATCTACAAATGACAGCCGGGACCAACGGCTTAACGTGCTTTCCGAAGCACGGAGGAAACTCGGTATGTAACGGATGGTCACCCATCCACAGACCAACCTAGGCAAGCGCGTCTTAACCTAAAGATCGACCCGAGCGGCTACTATTTATTTAGCCACGAGCTCTTCGATTAATATATACACGTGCAGGATATTAATTTACGATGGCAACTGGCGCTGAAATTGAGATATGGCAACATTGGCAACTATACGAAAGAATATATACATACCTAAATGTGGCTTTTTGAGCATCAAGCTTGTAGCCATTCCCAGGGGTATAACTTATTAGTCTGAAAGCCTAAAATTTCATTATTTTAAATAGAAGTTAAAGAAGACTTAGCAACGGCTTTATACGTAAATTAATAAGGCCTGACTATATTGGTGAATATTCCAAACTCAATTAATATTCATTGACTCAATCCCGCGGCGTTGCCCGCGTGAAGTTCAGTAATTGTCCCCTCGGGATCGTTTCTACCGGGATTAAAAGTATTCTATGTGTTAATCCAAGTTATAAACTACCTATGCCAAATATTATCAGATACGTTCCGTAGTCTATTTGTTAGAGAAACTTTTGCAATTATAATATTAGGACTAGTAAGCAGGATTATCTTATTATTTTGCCTATATTTTTAACCAACTTCAATAAAAGAGGATGTTTTCAATTTGACTCTTTGTTTTTTTGTGTGTTCATTGTTCGATATCTCCATCAATTTTGGACCAATTTTCAATATAATTTTTATTATCTAAAGGTGGTCCCATATCAATTTTATTTATACTGCTTGGGTAGTTTTTGAATTATGTTCTATAATACAATATTTTTGCTTCTATTTCTACATGGACGATTTATAATTTCTTTTAAAACAATAAAAAATTAAAACTTGGTTAGATTTTGTGTTGAATACTATAATTTAAAAAAACCGACTTCCAATAAAAAACAAAAAGTGTAAAATAACTGGTTAGTCAACCAAACAAACAAAAGTCACCACCGACTTGAAAAGTCGGTTTTTGTCTTGGGTTGGGATCAGCTTCCAGTCTAACCGTGTACTAGTATTTTAACAGAAGCGACAGCATTATAACCACCATACCACTCCAAAACCACTTGGTAAGATTCATTGTCAGAGCTTCGGGCTCTATTTTTTTATCTATTTTTCTGCTTAGTGCATTCAAGCTGTGCAATAGATCGTGGAAAGTCGAGTTTTGCAATCCATAGATATGTGCATACAAATTGTATTACGCACTAGTATATTTTACGATTTCCTTTCACTATCTTTCGCTTTGATGTTTTTAAGGAAATTGTATTTAACTGTATAATGCTCATAAATACTCTGTCGCGGAGTTTTTCTTGCGTGGTTTCTGTTATGTTATATAAGCTGTATAATCATTTTCATTGGCCATTTAAGATTCTTTCTTCGGAATAAAGTTGTCGCTTATATACTACTAGTGACTCACCCCGGCTTCACACGGGTGCATGTAGATACTAATATCATAAATATAAACTCCTTTTGAACTTCCTCTTGAATAAAAATCTACTAAAAAACCGCATCAAAATCCGTTGAGGAGTTTTAAAGATCAAAGTTAATATATGGAGAAGTCCCCACATGTATATGAAGATCTTTAGAACTTCGCACTTGTTTTATACTCTGCAGTGATTCAAGTACTCGTTGCTCAAGGCTAGCATTTCTTTGATTACTTCTGTAGGCCAAAATAATTGACAATCGTAAAAGCGTTTCCTTTTGTTGATTCTTCTGTAAATACTTTTTAAAAGAATTGACATTAGCTTTTCGATGGCTTATGTTAGTTTTGTACATTTTTTAATATTCCATTTTGTTTCTGTTATGACGATATTGACAAGTAAGTGGTCTTTCATAGTATTAAATCGTTATGCAACAATAGTACCAAAATATACAATTGAAATAATGATTTTCTTTTTATTGTTTGTGTAAACCGTATTTCAATTGCAAATTCATATTTCATTAATTAAAATATTATTAAAACTTTTATAATCTACTTTTTACGAAATTAACCTGTGCCACTTTTTTATTTTTATAAACAGTTTAAATTATGCCCCAAATAGGCATAGTTAGTTAGCTTGTTCTGCGGCGGCAGTACCTACATGCTAACTATGACTATTATGTATATTTATATGATTAATGGCGGTTAATCATTCACTTTTTGGAGAGGACTATGGGCAAACACGTGTCAGTAATTTATAAAAATAAAACTAATACCTACATTTCGATCAATACAAGTGAACAAGGGTTTTCGTTTATTTTAGAAATGGAGAGTAAATTTATGCCTCAAAATGGAAAACAATCAATCATTTTCTTAATCGAAATACCTAAACAAATATAGAAATTGAAGTTTGTCGAAAATAAAATCTCATTATTTGTACAATTTTTCAAAGCTTAGCCATAAGCCGATTTCAGGGCTCACTTCAAACATTGATTTCCCCGAAGGGGGTTGAAATTAATGGCGTGACAGTGAATTATGGGGCGTCACGTTGAATCGACAGCTGATTTTATGAAAGCTATCACTTACTTTTATTCCTTTTTTATTTCTCGTCTATTTCATGAAGTATAAGTCTCGATGTCTGTGACTGTCAATTAGATAGGTATGCTTTCTGAAATCTGGCAACGTCGCAAATTATTGAAATTTACGCTTGATAAGCAACGCAGAAGTTGGTATTAATAATTAAATTTGGAACACCGAAGTATTTGACAGGTATCTGAGACCTTGCAGATTTTGAATACACCGCCGTATATTGACACATGTGTATTGCTGTGAAATGATAAAAGATATTTATTTCTTTGTATTGCTTGAAAAAGAACACATTTATCCTTAATTGAATTTTAATTCTTTCTTGTTTGTTTTTGGTTGTCAAATAACAAAATAAGAAGATACTAATAAAATACAATGTGTCCGGTCATGGACTAGCGATATTCTAGATACTTATGTAATGAGTGTTTTTAAATACTATTACGCTACACACTTAGGTCTAATTTACTTCCCCGCTTTTTGGCAGCCATTATGAGATATTCTAAATGCGCGTACAAAAATAATCATATCTCTCAAAGTGTTGGTCTTACTGATACGAAAGTAGGTTTATTCACAACAAGGGCAACAATATCGTCTATCGTTAGAATTAAAAAATGATGAGCTTACATTTTTGTAACTTTAGGAAACAAAATCAAAGTCCAAAAAATATGCAAATCAACGAAAGTTTTGCAAACTTTTTTGTGAAGCCACAAGTAACATTTTTTGAAAATCAATACATTTGAGTTCTAGAATGTTCGTTATATAAGTACATAGAATATCGCTAGTCCGTGGCGGACACATTGTAAGTATAGAGTGACCCTAAAAGTATAAAGTACATGTCATGGAACGTGATAATGGTGTCATCAATCAAACCAATACAAGTATTGACATTGATCATTAGGTTGAAAATGATATTTTGATTACGGCTAAATTATAGGTAGTGCGATGCTAGTTATAAAGTGAATAACGGCTGTGTTTACGATCATTAATGACAAAATACAAAAATTCACGCCTGAATTCTCCAAAAGGTTGGGCAAAGGCGTTTTAAACATACACAATTATTTGAGCAGATTGTGTAAAAAATAACAAATATGTAATTACTAGATTATTTATCCTACTGGCCGTTATAAACACACCACATTTTTGACCGAAATTAATTTTACTCTCACATAATTTTTTACACAATTCATTTTCAATTCATCCGTTCTGTACTCGTTGAGTTACAAACAAATAAACATCAACAGAATAACTACACCAAACAGTATAAACTCATCTCCAGATTATCACTGAGGGTTAAATCATGTATAACTTTGAACGTTAGTTGTCTGTCCCAAGGCCAGAGCTGTTCATGCATGCTTAGAGAGCAAAGTTTTTAATTAGCAGGACTCGGGACCGTCACACCACAAGCGGACAAAAATACGGGCTCTTTAATTAAGGACATTCTGCAACTTTTTTTATTAAATCTGGGCAAAGATTTTGTAGGTTAATTCGTTATGAGTATAAGCCTTTCTGGGCTTCCGCGCAGAGTATGGCGGAAGTATTATATGATTAAGAATTTAATATACATTATTTTATTCTGAACAACCGTAATAAAAATCATGTGTATCTATTTAAACGGAACACAAGGGCAAGTCTGTAATAGCCCCTCCCGCTCCGCCCAGAGCAGGGGAAGTTGTTTTATGATTTCCCCTGCTCTGGGCACGAAAATTTAAATATTTATGCAGTCTCCCCATAGATATCTTACTTTTGGCAAAAACCCATCAGTAACCTTAAGTCAACAATAAGAAATATCACGGTGATTTAGACAGCCCTTTTTAACATGCTTTTACAAACTAAAAAACAATATTATACCCGTTGTTCCTAAATGACGAAGACTGACTGATGAATACCACACAAGATCCTAATTTTTGCGTGATATTCAAAGTCGGGCATTCTATTCCAAAATAGGTTTTGACCCACAGTCAGGGTCTTGCTGTAACATTGTTAATTAAACCTACCATTATGTCTGACAGACAATTTAACTAGACACGAACTAGTTTTGAGCTATAATTATAGCTTTGCTGTATGTAAACATGGTGACACATCAAGCCATAAAATTTCAGTATAACGTGGCGTCGCTTTGTATAGATTTTCCGTACAGTGAGAGGTCACCAATAACTGGTTTTATAGCTAGGTGTGTGTTTAAATAATTATGAGTTGTTATATTTTATTTTTTCTTAAATGTTGCATTCCCGGTTAGACAGGTTGTCAAGGACGACCCTGTTAAAACGTAGTTTTTTTTCTCACATTTTTTTTTTCATAAAATAAATATGTGAATCGGGGTTTTCACGCATAATTTTTAACTTAAACAGACAAAGCACTTGTGTCAATTGTTAATCAAAACACACAAAGGATTCGGTTTATATTAAACTCACACCTGTCCAGCCCACAATGAAATGTCATTGAACAAAGTTAATTTAAATGAGAAATTCAAATTCATTGTCGCATCCAAGAATAAAACAAAGCGATTTGTAAAATAAAGCATTATTAATTAATCAATATTTCATTATCTCACATGGCGTTTTGTAGACTTTTATGTAAAGTAACTTTATTAGGTCTGTTTGCCTGTCACCTTTCACATCCTAACAGCTGAAAGGATATTGAAATAAATTACTCTCAGCAAGATCTTGAAGAACCTGGGTTAGGCCACAGATCGATCTTGATTGCATTTCTCGAAGGAAGAATGCATTACTCCACGTAAAGACGCTGTCAAAAGCTAGTTGGTACAATTTGAAACACGATCAATATTTAAAGAGAAGCCGGGCAGCAAGACAAATGTAGATGTATTTTCCGTAAAAATAACCTTTACGTCTTTGCTTATTCCAAAAATAACCGCAATCATCCAAAAGTTTAATGTAATTAGTGCCCACGGGAATTACAAAAATAACCTCCGTTCGATTTTGCGCCATCACATCGCGTGTCAATCCTGAAGAAGAAAGGTTTTAAGAATTAGGTAGGTACAGGCTCAAAATAAATTTAGAAAATTTTATAATTAGGATTTCTTTTTTTTAAACATTATTCGCAATACTTGTCGCACCCATCCTATTCTAAATATGAATAGATAAATCTCGTTATGTGCCAGTACTTATTTTATTGGCAAAGTCATACAAATAAAACCTTAACAGCAAATATTGTGAATTTCTCAAACTGTTCCTGGTGATAAAGAAACAAGTTCGCTCATTGAAACTGCCCGAAACTGTAATAAGAAACTTCTAGGCTAATGAATTACATCTTTGCAGTTAGCTTGAGTCCTTTTTGTGTCGCTACAAGAAATTAATTTCAATTTCAGTTCACCAGATTTTTAGGGTTCAGTAAAAAGGAAAAAAATAGAGCCCTTATAGGAAAACTTTGTTGTCCGAACGTGAATGTGTGGCTGTGGAGGTAGGTATCGAATTAAACCGTATAAGTACTTCAATCTGTGGTCCTTTCGAGCTGTGAAAATATGAACTCAAGTCTACGTAGTTAAAAGAGATGGTCGTTTATGTCCCAAGTTTGTACGGAAACCTTAGTGCACGGGCCGACTCGGTCTTACCTGGATTTCTATTAACAGTTTAATTTTCCTAAAAGTTATTTATTAGCTTATTTTAATGAAAGAGTTTATTAAACACCTACATACAAATAAAAACAGCAAATTTGATAAGTAACATTCTTTTGTATCAGGAAATTGAAGTGAGTTCATCTGTACTAAATAGAATTAATTATAATCTACCAATTTCGGGACCGCAGTTGATAGCAGTAAAGTTAGAAAAGACAGAACAGCTACAGAGCCATTTGCTAAGCGTGAACCATTAATTGCTGCAATTATTCATGGGCCTATATTTATTGCAGCTGTGTTTTTATACGTGTAAGGTTATAATGTCATGTGAATCATTAAAAATCTAATAGATGACCCTTCTTTCAAAACATGATAAGGAATCTGACACCTTAGGGGATCGTCCCACGCCCCGCCTGCCATTGTCCCATTGAGTATCGATGAGTTTTTTGACTCTATGACCGTCCACGAATCATAGAGTTTCATTGCCAGTTGTTTTATTACTTGTATTGTTTGTTTTACAGCAAGTTCCGAATTTAATATCCTAAGGGTGAGGGCGCGCATAAACGACACTAATGTGCTATTGTTTTGTAGTAAAACAAGCCTTATCCCAAATACGTAAAGTTGATTTATTAAAGAATGCCTTGACGCCATCAAAACGACCCCGATTCATTTCATAAAGTTGCTCTTGGTATTTTTTGTTACTTATTAGTTACAAGTATTGGCTTTTGATTTTCGTCGTCATGCCTCAATTGTTAATATTTAAATTTCTTTATAAATTGGGTAATAAATAGTTAAAGAATATTTTTAGTTTCCTGAAACATTACAGTAGAAGCTGGCCTCAACATAATAGTTAAAAGGCTAGACAGAAGAATTTTGTCACACACACAAAATATATTTTTACTGCATTGTATTTCATTTTGAATTGATCTTCAATAAAAAAAGATGAGTCCAATAAGTTGTGGAAATAAGATATCGCTTTCATGACGATATTAATCCTGAAAGCTACTATAAATTATACTCGATACTTTGAGATGATCGGTCTTTATTGGAGATGATCGGTCGCATAAGTGCAATGAGGGTAAAATTACAATCTTTTGAGATTTGACTAGATAAAAAGCCTTGGCATAGCCCCTTTAAGGTTTCAATTCTAAATTATGTAAAACTTGGAAAATATAAGCCAAAAATTTCACATGAAACTTAGGTTAAATCTAGTTATCTAACTTTATTCAGGAATCCATATGTCCTAGCAAAAACTGTTAAGACCCTCCCACACGGTTTATCTTTCACCTTGAGCCTGAGATAAAGATCTAAATGTAATTATCTCACACAAGTAATGAACTCATTCTCGGATTCTAGAACCCTTTACTACGTTATCAATACTAAATCGCATCAATTAGCCCTTTGCAATACATTGAGTGATGCGCAAGACGCTTCTGTACCTGTACTAGTTTTAACGGTCAATGGAACCGCTACAGATATGTTTACTCGTTTTAATCTCAACAATTAGTAGCAAAGTGTGTAGCAGGATTTAAGGATTCCAATCACATGTTTCTCATTTCATTAAGACACATCGTAAATTTAGTTTTAATGAACTAAACAGGCTGTTCTGTTGTCCCTAGTGTTTCTAAGACTATTTACTGTTTAATGGCTTAGTCCTTACTTAAGCGGACTAAGGCACAGGTAAAATAGACCTTAGTCTACTTGCTACACGGAATTATTTTGAATATAACTTCAGTTTCCAGACTTATCGGCTGTAGTTATATGAAGCGAAAATTTTCTGATCTTTCAGATCTTTTCAGTAATAGCAAATTTATGTTCTATTAACAATGACACAACGTTGAAAATCTTTGTAAGTAACTAATAAAACCGCGCACGGCGGTGCACATCGGCCGAAAAAATACCAAGAGCAACTTTATGAAATGAATCGGGGTCGTTTTGATGGCGTCAAGGCATTCTTTAATAAATCAACTTTACGTATTTGGGATAAGGCTTGTTTTACTACAAAACAATAGCACATTAGTGTCGTTTATGCGCGCCCTCACCCTTAGGATATTAAATTCGGAACTTGCTGTAAAACAAACAATACAAGTAATAAAACAACTGGCAATGAAACTCTATGATTCGTGGACGGTCATAGAGTCAAAAAACTCATCGATACTCAATGGGACAATGGCAGGCGGGGCGTGGGACGATCCCCTAAGGTGTCAGATTCCTTATCATGTTTTGAAAGAAGGGTCATCTATTAGATTTTTAATGATTCACATGACATTATAACCTTACACGTATAAAAACACAGCTGCAATAAATATAGGCCCATGAATAATTGCAGCAATTAATGGTTCACGCTTAGCAAATGGCTCTGTAGCTGTTCTGTCTTTTCTAACTTTACTGCTATCAACTGCGGTCCCGAAATTGGTAGATTATAATTAATTCTATTTAGTACAGATGAACTCACTTCAATTTCCTGATACAAAAGAATGTTACTTATCAAATTTGCTGTTTTTATTTGTATGTAGGTGTTTAATAAACTCTTTCATTAAAATAAGCTAATAAATAACTTTTAGGAAAATTAAACTGTTAATAGAAATCCAGGTAAGACCGCGTCGGCCCGTGCACTAAGGTTTCCGTACAAACTTGGGACATAAACGACCATCTCTTTTAACTACGTAGACTTGAGTTCATATTTTCACAGCTCGAAAGGACCACAGATTGAAGTACTTATACGGTTTAATTCGATACCTACCTCCACAGCCACACATTCACGTTCGGACAACAAAGTTTTCCTATAAGGGCTCTATTTTTTTCCTTTTTACTGAACCCTAAAAATCTGGTGAACTGAAATTGAAATTAATTTCTTGTAGCGACACAAAAAGGACTCAAGCTAACTGCAAAGATGTAATTCATTAGCCTAGAAGTTTCTTATTACAGTTTCGGGCAGTTTCAATGAGCGAACTTGTTTCTTTATCACCAGGAACAGTTTGAGAAATTCACAATATTTGCTGTTAAGGTTTTATTTGTATGACTTTGCCAATAAAATAAGTACTGGCACATAACGAGATTTATCTATTCATATTTAGAATAGGATGGGTGCGACAAGTATTGCGAATAATGTTTAAAAAAAAGAAATCCTAATTATAAAATTTTCTAAATTTATTTTGAGCCTGTACCTACCTAATTCTTAAAACCTTTCTTCTTCAGGATTGACACGCGATGTGATGGCGCAAAATCGAACGGAGGTTATTTTTGTAATTCCCGTGGGCACTAATTACATTAAACTTTTGGATGATTGCGGTTATTTTTGGAATAAGCAAAGACGTAAAGGTTATTTTTACGGAAAATACATCTACATTTGTCTTGCTGCCCGGCTTCTCTTTAAATATTGATCGTGTTTCAAATTGTACCAACTAGCTTTTGACAGCGTCTTTACGTGGAGTAATGCATTCTTCCTTCGAGAAATGCAATCAAGATCGATCTGTGGCCTAACCCAGGTTCTTCAAGATCTTGCTGAGAGTAATTTATTTCAATATCCTTTCAGCTGTTAGGATGTGAAAGGTGACAGGCAAACAGACCTAATAAAGTTACTTTACATAAAAGTCTACAAAACGCCATGTGAGATAATGAAATATTGATTAATTAATAATGCTTTATTTTACAAATCGCTTTGTTTTATTCTTGGATGCGACAATGAATTTGAATTTCTCATTTAAATTAACTTTGTTCAATGACATTTCATTGTGGGCTGGACAGGTGTGAGTTTAATATAAACCGAATCCTTTGTGTGTTTTGATTAACAATTGACACAAGTGCTTTGTCTGTTTAAGTTAAAAATTATGCGTGAAAACCCCGATTCACATATTTATTTTATGAAAAAAAAAATGTGAGAAAAAAAACTACGTTTTAACAGGGTCGTCCTTGACAACCTGTCTAACCGGGAATGCAACATTTAAGAAAAAATAAAATATAACAACTCATAATTATTTAAACACACACCTAGCTATAAAACCAGTTATTGGTGACCTCTCACTGTACGGAAAATCTATACAAAGCGACGCCACGTTATACTGAAATTTTATGGCTTGATGTGTCACCATGTTTACATACAGCAAAGCTATAATTATAGCTCAAAACTAGTTCGTGTCTAGTTAAATTGTCTGTCAGACATAATGGTAGGTTTAATTAACAATGTTACAGCAAGACCCTGACTGTGGGTCAAAACCTATTTTGGAATAGAATGCCCGACTTTGAATATCACGCAAAAATTAGGATCTTGTGTGGTATTCATCAGTCAGTCTTCGTCATTTAGGAACAACGGGTATAATATTGTTTTTTAGTTTGTAAAAGCATGTTAAAAAGGGCTGTCTAAATCACCGTGATATTTCTTATTGTTGACTTAAGGTTACTGATGGGTTTTTGCCAAAAGTAAGATATCTATGGGGAGACTGCATAAATATTTAAATTTTCGTGCCCAGAGCAGGGGAAATCATAAAACAACTTCCCCTGCTCTGGGCGGAGCGGGAGGGGCTATTACAGACTTGCCCTTGTGTTCCGTTTAAATAGATACACATGATTTTTATTACGGTTGTTCAGAATAAAATAATGTATATTAAATTCTTAATCATATAATACTTCCGCCATACTCTGCGCGGAAGCCCAGAAAGGCTTATACTCATAACGAATTAACCTACAAAATCTTTGCCCAGATTTAATAAAAAAAGTTGCAGAATGTCCTTAATTAAAGAGCCCGTATTTTTGTCCGCTTGTGGTGTGACGGTCCCGAGTCCTGCTAATTAAAAACTTTGCTCTCTAAGCATGCATGAACAGCTCTGGCCTTGGGACAGACAACTAACGTTCAAAGTTATACATGATTTAACCCTCAGTGATAATCTGGAGATGAGTTTATACTGTTTGGTGTAGTTATTCTGTTGATGTTTATTTGTTTGTAACTCAACGAGTACAGAACGGATGAATTGAAAATGAATTGTGTAAAAAATTATGTGAGAGTAAAATTAATTTCGGTCAAAAATGTGGTGTGTTTATAACGGCCAGTAGGATAAATAATCTAGTAATTACATATTTGTTATTTTTTACACAATCTGCTCAAATAATTGTGTATGTTTAAAACGCCTTTGCCCAACCTTTTGGAGAATTCAGGCGTGAATTTTTGTATTTTGTCATTAATGATCGTAAACACAGCCGTTATTCACTTTATAACTAGCATCGCACTACCTATAATTTAGCCGTAATCAAAATATCATTTTCAACCTAATGATCAATGTCAATACTTGTATTGGTTTGATTGATGACACCATTATCACGTTCCATGACATGTACTTTATACTTTTAGGGTCACTCTATACTTACAATGTGTCCGCCACGGACTAGCGATATTCTATGTACTTATATAACGAACATTCTAGAACTCAAATGTATTGATTTTCAAAAAATGTTACTTGTGGCTTCACAAAAAAGTTTGCAAAACTTTCGTTGATTTGCATATTTTTTGGACTTTGATTTTGTTTCCTAAAGTTACAAAAATGTAAGCTCATCATTTTTTAATTCTAACGATAGACGATATCGTTGCCCTTGTTGTGAATAAACCTACTTTCGTCTCAGTAAGACCAACACTTTGAGAGATATGATTATTTTTGTACGCGCATTTAGAATATCTCATAATGGCTGCCAAAAAGCGGGGAAGTAAATTAGACCTAAGTGTGTAGCGTAATAGTATTTAAAAACACTCATTACATAAGTATCTAGAATATCGCTAGTCCATGACCGGACACATTGTATTTTATTAGTATCTTCTTATTTTGTTATTTGACAACCAAAAACAAACAAGAAAGAATTAAAATTCAATTAAGGATAAATGTGTTCTTTTTCAAGCAATACAAAGAAATAAATATCTTTTATCATTTCACAGCAATACACATGTGTCAATATACGGCGGTGTATTCAAAATCTGCAAGGTCTCAGATACCTGTCAAATACTTCGGTGTTCCAAATTTAATTATTAATACCAACTTCTGCGTTGCTTATCAAGCGTAAATTTCAATAATTTGCGACGTTGCCAGATTTCAGAAAGCATACCTATCTAATTGACAGTCACAGACATCGAGACTTATACTTCATGAAATAGACGAGAAATAAAAAAGGAATAAAAGTAAGTGATAGCTTTCATAAAATCAGCTGTCGATTCAACGTGACGCCCCATAATTCACTGTCACGCCATTAATTTCAACCCCCTTCGGGGAAATCAATGTTTGAAGTGAGCCCTGAAATCGGCTTATGGCTAAGCTTTGAAAAATTGTACAAATAATGAGATTTTATTTTCGACAAACTTCAATTTCTATATTTGTTTAGGTATTTCGATTAAGAAAATGATTGATTGACACCTACTTCCCTAAAATAGGGGGTGGAGGTTTGTATGGAGCATTCCACAATTTTCTAGGTAGGAAGACTATTTGTCAGTAACAAAAACCACGTGCATCATTTTTTTAAATCTGCCCCCAACCCCTTAAAAGAGGGGATGAAATTTTATATTCTTTTCACAGTTTTCAAGGTGGGATGCTAAAAATCGGTACACACACTCTTTGGTACCAACGAAAAATACCTGCAAATCAGGAAAGGGGAACTGTTACCCCAAATTTAACGCGAGCAAAACCACGGGCAAAAGCTAGTAAAATATCTAATATTTTGAATTAACATAACACCGAAAGTTTCTAGGCGGAGATGTAGTTAATTAAATAGTACACCCACATTTTGTCTGTTATATAAGTCCCTTATCCCTTGGGGGTGAACCTATTGTTAACAGACGCGCACAAGTCCAGTATTCGTGGTTGCTACTGAGAAAATTCTGATAGATAAACCCAATAACCCAATGACCCAGTATTTAAAAACCCTCGACCAATAAGTCAGTGAATTTTTCATCGAGTTGACGAATAAGTTTCGAGAAAACACATTATTTTATATTTTGTACTAGCTGTGCCCAGCGATTTCACCCGCTGCTCAGTTCCCCTTCTCACTTAGAGGTTTGAAAGATAGATAAGTAGTACCCGATTCTCAGACTTCATGAATTTGCAAGAAAATCATAAGTATCGATCTAGCCGTTTCGGAGGAGTATGGGAACGAACATTGTGACACGAGATTTTTTTATTAGCTGTGCCCAGTGGTTTCACCCGCTGCTCAGCTCCTTTTTTAGAGAAGGGTATGAAAAATAGACGTGGGCCGATTCTCAGACTTACCTAAAATGCACACAAAATTTCGTTGAAAGCGGTCCAGCCGTTTCGGAGGAGTATGGTAACCAACACTGTGACACGAGAATTTTATATATTAGAAGAAGAGATTATATGCAATTTTATTCAAGTGGGTAAAGCATAGTTTTCAATCAAGTCAGCCTATAAGCGGTCCACTGTTGGTCATAGACCTTTGCCTGCCTGTGGCAGAACATCCTGTCTGTCGTACTTTCCTGTCACCTTCCAAATTCAAACTGACCTGTACAGTCTCAGTATTTAAGGTCACTGGGCCTTCTAATTCAGGGGTGTTTCATTCCCTGTGAACAATCCTTACTAATATTATAAAAGCGAAAGTGAGTTTGTTTGTTTGTTTGTTTATTTGTTTGTTTGTTACCTCTTCACGCTTTAATGGCTTAACCGATTTTGATGAATTTTGGTACAGAGATAGTTGGGAACCAGGAGACGGACATAGGCTAATATTTTTTTTTAAAAATTGGGATGTGAGGGAGAAAGAGGGAAGAAAAGGGAAAACTTAGCGTTGCTATTACAAATCAATAAGGCGCAAGGGCAACTGTGCTACCCCAAATTTAACGCGGGCGAAGCCGCGGGCGAAAGCTAGTCTACTATATAACGGGAGTCGGAAAATTCTCAATCAGATAAACTAGTTAGCATAAATCAATCCTATACCAAATTCTTAACAAGATAATCCTATTGTCAGTCACTAGGGAAAGCTATTGCTCAATCAATCAATCAGCATGTTCATTGTATCTGTTGATTGGCAAAATGGGGAGTTTAAGTTCACATAATTGTAATTGATAGAAGCCAAATGTTTTGTATTAGATGTAAATAGACACTGAATTAAATAGTGCTACACGTGTTTTGTTGTTAAATAATTCATGGTTAATAGCTTGGCTTACCCTTATTACCTAGTTTTTATGATGTTAGGGATTTTGTGAACATTATGCTTGACCTAGGCTTGCTGTATTGTTGGCCCTGGGACACGCTAATGTTTGTTGGTGTTTTTGCTGTTTAAAAGTTGTTGTAAACGGTTTTTGTTAGTTATTGTTTCACTAAAAAGTTTTTACTTTGTTTTTTTTTAATACAATATATATCTCTGTGATAAATAAAAGTAATTTTTCTATTGGAATTCATTTAAAATTAAGGTACATTTAGTAAACTTATTTGTTTTTTAATTCATTAAAGTGTGAATTGATTTCCCGTTAAACCAAAAAAATACGTGTGTTGAACACATACAATTCTTTTTTTCTTAAAAAAACTTTCAGTGTGATTACACTAGTAGTTTAACGAGGCACCTACTTACTACATAGTAACGCAATATGTGCAGTATTTTTATCAGAGCACCGAGTAATCCCGGTGACAAAGCTGCGCTCGCCTGTACCACCGGGCTTCACTTCCGACAACTACCATAGTTCGTTCAGTCAATTTTCAACGTAGATCTATAATGACTAGATGCGTTAAGTTTTCTTTTAAAGTGTTGATTTAAATAGTTGACAATATCACTTCTTCTTTGTCGTGACACCACGACAGTAATGGCTACATACCTATCTATATCTTTGTTAGAAGTTTCTGTTTTTTTTGTTTTTAATTTTCAAACAACCACTAGAAACTGTCGATAGCATACCTTATTCTTGTATTTATTTTCTTTTTGTTTGTTTACAGGTAATTGATAGCAGTTTCCCGATCGAAAATTTCGAAAAGTTATAAAAAATATTAACACACTCACTATATAAAATGCTGATTGAGAAATCACTTGCCAAGATTGACCGTATGAATGACAGCAACTTTCATTGTGAAATTAAACGTGTCAATGTCAGTTAAGTGTTCTTAATTTGAACAGGTTTACATGAAAACAAATAATGTTGCCCTTTTAATCGACTCCAATTTAAAAATGATTGGAAAGAGCACTTTGAATGAACAACTCTGATTCACGGCAATTGCTAAAATAAATATTATTTGTTTTCCTCAACCAAAATAAAATTCACATTTTTTAAATACCACCTCGTTGGTCTATTGGTTGCAAAATGCGACTGTTGAGTCTGAGGTCCTGGGTTCAATTCCTGGATGGAGCTGTTATTGGGTTTTTCATTATGATTTTTTCAGTAGGAGCTACGAAGCCTACATGTGTTCGTTTCTGGCAATACTGGTTACTTCATAATATAACATAGAACTTAAACGTACCTAGCTAATGTACTGTTAGGTACACCTGTGACTTACCGTACCCTTTAAGGATATAAAGGCGTAATGATATAAATCGATACTAAATGTAGTCAAATTAAAATAATTTCCTAAGCTTGGACACATGCTTCCTCATTTTGATAGAAAGTGGACCAAAACACAGTAATAAGAAAAAAAATAAAAATAACTTTACGCAAAAACGTTTTTTCGGGTTCTTCTGTTTGTGAATTTAAGTTGTGACCTAGTGTCGAGCAAAATTTTTATTAAAGAAAAAAAAACTATGAAAAATAGAACTGCCTGATCTAGCATCAAATAATTTGCTTTCCTAAGATTTCCCAGTCGGCATTCGCTTAATTAGTCACTTGTACTAAACAAGATTTAGTGAAAGTAAAGCGGTCTAAACATATGTTATGAGTAATTAAGAAGTTTTGCCGTTGCAGTCCGTATGATTTCAACTTTCAACTTTGCTGTACTTAAAAGTTGAATAACTTTCACTTGAGAACGAATGGGGCGTTTTGAAACATTCAAAATTATGATGAATAGCTATTTTAAAAAGTTGTTCGAGGTTTAGAACAAGTCTCAGTAATTTTTCAGTTATGTAGGCGACAAATTAAGTGAAAAATACAGACGTAGAGCTACTAGCAACAGAAGTGTAGCATTTTTATTGGACTGTTAAAGAACACTTGATTTATTTATTTATAACGGATCGTTCGAACGTTCTAAACAACCAACTTCAGTGTTAAAAAAAAATAGAAAAATTATAGTGTGGGCTTATACAGTTATACATTACAGGTTAAACATCATTTTTACACACAAGTAATAAAGTTTAAAAAAGTAATACTCTAAATTAAATGGCTACTACTATAGAGAAATTATGATCTTAATCTAAACATAGTATCTATCTTTTTTATATTAAATTCTCGTGCTACAGTTTTAGTTGCTGTACTTTTCCGAAATGGCATGACCGATTTTAAAGTAGTTTTTTTTTTAATTTTTGCTAGGTCTGAAAATCGCCATAGCTTATTTCATACTTCTAAGTGATAAAAGTGGCCCTCTTGACAAAGCGACACAGTTAGAAATAGAAGTAAAAAAAAGTAAATTGTAACACCATTTTAACATGGCAGTAGACTGAAGAAATCCGTCCTTTTGTACAATGTCCAATATAAATGCTGTACTTTTGTTTATGTACAAAGAATAACGGATTCGTCACAAAATTATTTTAAGCCCCAAAAGTCTGCCAACATAAAAGAAGACGGTTAAAGCTTTAACCTGAAAAGGAAGTCAAATCTTATCTGGTCTGAAGCCAAAAAAAAACAATCATGAATCTTCCTGCGTTCGTACAATAAAGAAGAATATAAAGGAGAAAAATGTGTAAAGATAATAAATTCACACTCGAATCTGGAAGCATTTCTGGGTTAACATTTAAACAGGACTTTTATTGTTAATCTCTTCGCTTCAAAAATTGCTTTGTTTCCGCCGTGGTTTCGTTAAAATCCTTTTTTGTTACCATATATTTCATTACGGGTGTCCTTTTTCATGATTTCTGAAAGCTTGTATATTTTGTGTTTAAAAGATGATCCCAGAGTAAATACATATAGAGTAACTACAGTGCTCATTAGTTTGTTTTGACAAGATCGCTTTTAGCAATATTAATGTATCACCCTATTTTTTATTTGTAATATCTGTAATAAATATGGTTGAAGTATTCTACATATTATATTATTTATAATGTATTTGATTACCTGGTATAACTTCACATAGGAAATATACGCATACTTTAATGCAGAGAAGAGTGGCAAAAGAATGGAAAGGCCAACTGTAGGTGATTTCAGGGTGAAATTAAAAAACGCATTTGAGCATCTGACTTTGTTGTTTTCCTTCTTATTCATATAATAATAACTAAATCCTATATTTTGTATATTTGTATTAACAATGAAACTATGATAAGTTTGTGTTTTTTTTTCTCTGAATACATTTAGCGCAACTTTAAAGCAAAAACTACAAAAAAAAAACAATTGGATTTATTAATAGAACATCTTTTTTCTTTATTTTTCGTCTGCTGGGCAAAGACCTCCTCCATAACCTTCCACTCTTCTCTCCGTGCGGTATTCTGCAACCAATCTTTTTTTTTAAACCTTGGCCTACACTAAGAATTTCTCCTGTCACGTGGTTGCGTTTACAAACATTTAAATTCACATACACAAACAGCCAGAACCGAAACAACTACCTGTAGGCCATACAAACATTTGTTCCATGCGTGAATCTAACCCACGACACGCAGCGCAGCAGTCAATCAATCAGCCACTGCGCCAACCGTGCCGTCAATCTCTCATAAGCATCCCTAAGTTGTCACGCCAGCGATTTCTAGGCCAACCGCTGTGTCGTCCATCAAACAGTGGCTACCAGACTCAACAGAAATCTGGCCCATAAAAACATTTTAACCCATGTTTTCTTCATTAATAGAATGCCTTGATAATTAAAACAAATCTTTGCAAGTAATTTTATTTAATCATACTCAAGTACCAACCCTCAACCTTGTAATGGCACCGTAATAACGCCAATTGACATTAAAAATAATGTTATAAGAAAACTCATAATAACTTTATTCATAGAAATGTTTCTAATTATACCATTAAGTCAGATTTCCTTAAAATTCCTTTGAATGTACCTATTTTTGGTTGGAAATATCAAGATTCCAAGCTTTTGTTTGTTTTGTTCTTGTGATTTTACAAAAATAGTAGTCCGGTTAGTACCTCCTTTGACCGACAAATCAACCTCTTTAGACACTTAACAAACCTGTTTTCACCTAGACAGAATTCCTATGCAATGACTAACAATGCTAACAATAATGGCTACGATATTATTTTTAGTATTTTCGTTTGACAATAATTTATAGGTCTCTAGCTCATATTCTAGGGTGTGATGTTATATAAAAAGCACCTAAAGACCTAGGGCTGTGACCGTCGGACTGCTAAGTCAAACTTAAATATCTGAGAGGTACTTCTCGCAGTCATGTAAATCCATAGAAACTCAGATACTCTGATGCCAGGCACACAAAGAAACCACCACAATATTGAACATCTTGCTGTTTTTACCCCTTATCCTGGGTCCTTTACTTCAAAAGGAAAATCGGAACCCTTATTGGATCACTGCGTTGTCCGTCTGTGTGTCTGTCAAAACCCTTTAGCTCGAAACCGTGTAGAGGTATCGAGTTGAATTTAAAATCTGTGGTCCCTTTGTGCTGTGAAAAACAACCAATCATCCCTCTAAGTGTACTCAGTCAAAAGATATGTCGTAAATTTGTACGGAACCCTCGGAGCGCGACTTTGACTCGCTTTTGGCCCCTTTTTTTAAATCTATCTAAAAACCGTTTTCATTTCATTTCCATTTTGTTTGACTTACCCAACCTTGTGAATGTGACAATTCGGATGTCTGTGATTTTAGCAGATGTAAAATATTAACGCCTGAATGAATTTAGTAGACTACTGTTAACACGGAATGGGATTAGGGATTTTGGAACACACTTTTTATTCTGACTTTTGTAATTACCTGCCGACCATGAGCAACAGGTTGTACATACGTGTCATACTCAATAATCCACTTTATTATAGATATTTTATTAAAATAAAATGGACAACTTTCCGTGAATTTCGTGTATATATTGTGAACAAACCTCGTTTCATGCCTTCATAAATGATAATTAAATGGGAAATCAATGTACATATCCGAAATGTTTTGGTCTTGCCTGTGTTGTTGTTATATCCAAAAAAAAGTTATCCAGAGAATATTTTTTTAAATGTCACAAACATTTTAATAGGCGTATAGTACCCCCGGGTACTAGTTGCGGGTTGTTCGAAAGAGATACCGCGGCGCCAGAACACAAAGGGCAATAAAAGGAACATGGGTGGGTTTTAGTCAGTACAAGTGATGTTATTTGATGATATACCAAACTCATAAAAAAGGTGTGCAAGTGGCGTTTAATAAATCTAAGTAACGTCTAATGCATCGGTGCAAATAAATATAACTTTACACTAATGGTACGCACAATAACCTCTTCATTCAGGTAAAGAAGTTCTTGTGCGTGCCATTAGTGTAAAGTTTACAGAAAACATATATGTTGAGATAAAATAATTCAAAAAAGAGAAGAATAAGAGAGAGAAATAGAGATTTCAAAAAGTGAAGTGTAAGTGATTGTTTTTCCAATGGGAACGCATGGTGAGAAAACCTTGCCCGAACCCACATAAATTGGCATAAGTGTCTGAGATTGATGACAATGTTTAAGCATTTCATGCTTACCTAGCTTCTAATAACAACAGCTATATAAACACATTAATAACGATGTAATTATACCAATTATCATACAACAACATTTTACATCGAATTATTTAACGAAGTTATACAATACCGGACGGAACGCGGCATGCCGAGTTATGAATTATAGTCAGTCAGTGTGGCTTGTAGTTTTATCGAGTCGATAATTATCTGCTAGATAAACAGTAATATCGGAACAGGAAGTTGGGGAGATCGCACGATAAGTTCCCACGCTTGTTTACGTATTATTAATTAGTAGTGTTGTAATAATACGACATTCTGTGTTTGATACTTGCTTTCAGTATTGTTTTCTTTTTGCTTGTGGTGGTCTGTGGGGACAGAACTCAGGTCGAACCGTTACTTATAGTTTCTTTCTTGTTGGTTTAATGTGTAACTACTAAGTATGATGTTCTAGTTTCGATTTCATTAAAATGTTTTTGGGTTCAGTTCAGTAATATTTTTGAACGAACGACTAGACTCAAGCGAAAAGGTGGTACAGACAAGCACAGCGTTGTCTCCCCACCTACGCTAACGCCTTCTGCGGGATTTTATAAAATGTTGGACATATGGCGTAACTACGTCGTGAAACTGTGTGTATATTTTGCAAGTTAATTCTTTCTTTGTAGTACTAACATTCCAAAACCTGGATTTGTGCCCAGTAGGTGGCTTCAAAAGTCTCACTCCCTATTAAATGGAATTGACGAAATGAGCATGTAATTTGTACATCCGTGATTTGTATTAGGCATGCCTAATCTGTGAGATAACGATCATGAATTTATGTTGTAATTTCTACTGCGAAAATGAAGACGTTATTGTGTACAAATAATAAAATTTACGAGTTTACTTTGGAGAAAAAAATATATATATTAGGACAGTAATTCTGAAATATTTCGAGAGTGTTAGAGCGAAAATCTGCAACATTAACATAAATCACAGCGGCCAGGCAGTCTCAGCGTAGATAGACGATTCACGATTCTCATTCACAAGATTTATGCATTGTACCATTTTGTACCGAAATTAAATATTTTAATGTGTTTTGTATAGGTGCTTATTGTATAACAAGGGTATTTTGTTTTTCTATTTTTAGCTCAAAAAAGTTTTCAATTTCCATATTTCAATGTTGTTTTTAATCGAACCAATCGTATCTGCCTCTAAAAATGTTTTAAGATATTAAAAAAAAGTCGCAATACATTTTAATTTATTTAAAAAAGTAACTACTTGAACATTTAGAACAGTATTTTTACTATTTACAAGCACGAACGTCGAATACTTTTTAGTATTTAGGGTTCTGTACTCAATGTGTAAAGCGGGACCCTATAACTAAGACTTCGTTGTCCGTCCTTTTGTCCGTCTGTCCTTTTGTCAACAGGCTGTATTTCATGAACCTTAATAGTAGGATAGTTAAAATTTTAACAAATGATGCCGATCCGTTGCAGTTATAACAAAAAATACTAAAAAACCGGCCAAGAGCGAGTCAGAGTCGCGCACCGATGGTTCCGTACAAACTTATGACATAAACAGCCATATCTTTTTAACAACACAAAGGGAGCACAGAGTTGAGGATATGGTTTTAATTTCAACTTGATACCTTGATACGTTCCCGAGATAAAAGGTCTTGGAAGACAGACAGACGGACAACAAAGTGATTCAATAAGACTTCCGTTTTTTCCTTTTAAGGTACGGACAAAATAAATATTTCAGAGGCTCCCATCCAACAAACATGTTTGTTTTCCGTTTTTATAGAAAATGGTACGGAACCCTTCGTGTGCGAGTCCTCTTCGCACTTGGTCGGTTTTTCTAAGTAGCTCTCAGAGTTGCACTTTAATTTTCCCTTCATCATATCCTCTTATACTATTCACTTTCCGGAATTAAAATTGTAATAGAGGGTAACGGTACAGTCACGAGCAATTTTCTTGTTATAAAACGGTTTCTACTTTGAGATAATATTTATTTTGGAATAGTACGGCAACCAAAATACTATGCTCGGTAAACCGTAAAACTCTTATCAATACATGACAAATGTGAGAGTATTTTATCTCACAGTATAGAACAGGGGTGGCGAACCTTGATGAACCAACGTGCCATTTTTCCTAAATAAATGTTGAATGACGCCACAGACGTGCCATCAAATAATTTTGACTAAGTGATTGTATTAGGAAAATAATTACTATCAATTCGAAACTTTTTTTACTGACTAGTAGAGTCATCGCCAAACGGTTTGTAAGCGAATTAATTTTATTCATCTCTGAAAATAATGAATCGCTCCGGCGAGTTAAAAAATGATAGTAAGATAAAAATATGATTAAAATTGTTTGCGTGCCCAATTCGTTTTGTCGCGTGCCGTCTTTGGCACGCGTGCCATTGGTTCGCCATCTCTGGTATAGAATATACAAGTCATTGCCCGAGCCCGACGCCGCGGGAGACGCTCCAGGCTTCGCGCGCCGCGAGAAAACTCCCGGCCACCGTAGATGCGAGTCTGTGGACGGTAAGCAATGGCTAGCCCATCGTCCGTCGCCGTGTCAACGGCGCGTAGTGTTCCAAGCGGACCTCAAAGAGATGTCAGCAAAGCCTGCCAGGGCCAAAGCCTGAGGGGATTGCAGATTGTTTGAAAGAGACTCCGCGGCCCCGGAACATAAAAGGCATAAGAAGGAACACGGTTGGGTTTTAGTCAGTACAAGTCTGACACTCTTCCCTGTTCCGCTCAGAGCGGGGGAAGTTATTTGATGATTTCCTATCAGTATAAAAAGGGGTGAGTGGGAATGTGTTCTTAGGATCGCTCGTCTAGCTTCGGTGTTTTTGTTATTTGGCTGTACATGTACACTCTTGCACTCATTCTGCCCCGAAGAGTTTCAGTGCGAGTGTACAGTCACAAGACATTATAAATACGAAATTGGACTTATAATTACTTTCTCAGTGACTGTTAAAATCCTTGACTGCTTTTCCTTATTTATTCCGCAACTGTATCATGTAGCTGGTTTTGTTCTGATTTGCGAGTCACAGTTGCTACGTTGTGGCACAGAATGATTCATCACAGCTAGGTTCTGAAAAATATTTGCGTATTTTATTGATTTCTTAAGACACACAATATATTCAATTCGGTTAACTGCAGTGGAATCAAACAACTTTTAATTGACAAAACGACATGTAATTCCATAATAAATCGACATTTACACGATAATACGCATACATGTATAAAGAGACATGCCTAAAACACATGACGTTGAAAGAAAAAACACACTAGATACAGAAATACACGAAAAAGTAATAGCAAATTATACCCAATTGTAATAGGTAAAATATAATAGACACTAATAACGACAGCGTTTCCAATTAGCTTCTATGAATAAGTCACAGCACGGTACAGCCACCATCTTGCATAATATCAGGAAAAACAGGACAAAACTAAAAATGGTCTATTATCCATTGAATCGCATTGCCTCATTGTCGGCCTCGTACTCTACATAACAATAGCGCAAAAACTTGACGTGTGCATTGTACAATAACTAGTAACGCCTAGTGGCTTGGTTCGTTTCGCTAAAAAACTGACCCGACGAGGCACCACGCCTTTACGACTGGTCATGTGTGACGTCCTCTTTAAGGAGCTATTTAGGGGCTATTAAAAAAAAAAACCGGCAAAGGCTAGTCGGACTTGCGTACCGAGGGATTGGTACATACTTACGACATAAACAACCATATCTTTTGACTGCGTAGACTTAGAGGGTTAATTTGACATCATAAAGGAATTACAGAGTTTAGTATATGGTTTTAATTTCAACTCGATACTTCCACGAGTTCCCGAGATAAAGGGTATTGACAGACAAACAGAAAGACGGACAACAAAGTAATCCAATAAGGGTTCCAGATTTCCTTCTGAGGTTATTTTAAGGCTGCACTTAAATTAACGTCTTTTTACAATATATCTACAAATGAATTACTATTTACTTACAGTTATTAACGCGCTATTAGTAGAAAGATGTGTCACCATGCTATTGACAGGTACCTAAGCACCTCGTTAATATGTCAGCCAGGTATTTATAAAGTAGTTAATGAATGTATTTTTTTATAAACGGCGACCTTTTGCCCGCGGCTTCGCTCGCGTTTAATTCGGGATAACACAGTTCCCCTTTCCTGATTTGCAGGTACTTGCTACTTGTAGTTTTTGCCCCAGCGCCTTATTTATTGTAATAGCAAAGCTAAGTTTTACATTTTCTTCCCTCTTTCTCACTCTTTTAAAAAAAATTAGCTTATGTCCGTCTCTAAGGTCCCCACTATCTCTGTACCAAAATTTATCAAAATCTGTTTAGCCATGTAGGCGTGAAGACGTAACAAACAAACACACAAACTCACTTTCACTTTCATAATATTAGTAAGGATTTAGTTTGGTTAAAGGGCAATAGTTTAGTTATAGTACATTACGATATTAGTGCGTTAAGATGGTTATAACATGCGAGTCGGAATTGCAGCCCGAGCCGAAGGCGAGGGCGTAATTGAGCCGAGCATGTTATAACCAATACGCACGTATATCGTACGACGTTTTTTAACACATTTGCGAGGAAACAAAAAAAAAACATTTTAAATAAACTCAATCTGTGAATGCACACTGTTGCCATTTAAACAGCGAGCTAGCGCTGCCTACTTTCGAATTAGTTCGAAATTTGAATAGCAACAGCGCTAAGCGACAAAACCCTTTAAAAAAAAGAATAGTAACAGCGCGCTGCTCACTAGCTGGAGTCGTGCGGCGCGGCGGCGGCGGGCGATCAATTCCAAATTTGAAATGGCAAATAATGCTGTTATGGAATTTGTATGGACTATAACTTAACTATTTGCTTTGATAACACACGCGTTTTTTATGACCCTCTTTACATATTTAAAACCGGTGGAATTACATCAGCTTTACGAGCAAGGGTGTTAAAAAATATACAACATTATTTGAGAATAAAGTTTGTTCAGAATAAGTAACTGAATCGATTCCAATAGTTTCTACAACATGTTATATTCTTTCCAAAAAATATTCAATAATGTTACAAGTTTTACATTTGATAGGTATACGTAATCATTAATAGTACTTGTTAATCACTTAACAAGGTCATGGCAGGTCAAAGTGACACTGTACGCGGGGCGCGTTCGTGCCGCGTGGTGACCGTGTTTTTATAGCGAGAACCATGTAACTTAACAAGCTTATAGCTTCTTGATTTTTCATAAAACAGTTCAGAAATTTATTACATAGATTCTTTACATCAAAATACTTGCATAAAGTAAAACAAATGTTGTATGATTTATTTTTTTATTTTTCCCTACACCTATATGATGTAAGGTTATTTAATGGGGTTGTGAGTTCTTCGAAAGAGATACTGCGACCCCGGAATGTAAAGCGCAATAGAAGACATTATTTTTAGCAATGGTTAATCAACAGTTTTTCCTTGAAATTGAATGAAAACTATCTTCGCGTGGCATAGTTACTTTAGGCTAACGTTAACTTAACTAACAAACGTAATTATCGAAAAAAAAAAATCTCTCGCCTTTTCTTCCCTATTTCTCCCCCTTATATCTGTAACAAAAATGGCATTGCAAAGCATTGCCGGGCACAGCTAGTATCAAATAAAAAACTATACCCTGTTACACGTGTTACTAAGCCAATTTAAATGAGCTTTTTTTGTTCTTATAAGTTCTTTTAAGACTTACGGACCTTTAAAAGACGGATCCTTTTCTCAATTTAAAAAAGCGGCACGTGCTTTTCCAATAGATATTTCCAAGAAGAATTTTTAATTCCGTTTTAATACATTCCGGGTAGAAAGTACTAATAATCTCAGAGCTTTGTCGCTCTACATTATGTAAAAATATTACCTTATTTATAGCCTATTGTAAGGTATCTTTTAGTTAGTACCTAAACATTAAAAAAAAATTGACTGCCTCGGTTATCTAATGGTAGCAAGCTCTCGATTCGGTTATAATGTGTTATTGGGTTATTCCATCGAGTCTACAGTTCCACGGAGTCTGCACCTGTGCCCGGTTATGGCAGTATGGTAGCCAACTATTATATGGGATTTACGTAGGTGTATTATTAAGTACGCACAGCTCTTTCACAGTTCCCCTTCGGGGATTACAAGCATGATGTTATGTTATGTTACTTTCTTTGAAAACTCATCGTAGGAATACATCCCAACATTCACATTTTAGTTAAACATCATGGAATTATTGAAGTTATTTCAGCATTACCTGCTGAATTTCAAGTAGTTTGCCTGTTATATATTCAGTAAGCAGCCTGGCATGTGCCTGCGTTAAATATAAGCTTCCTATGATATTTGTTTAGAATTTCGCTTCACTTGTCCACAGCTGGTGAATGCAAGGTTTTCTGTTTCAGTATTTCTTTTTTTAATAAAAACGTTGCCCTACACTAGGAATTTCGGCTGTACCGTAGATGCGTTTATAAATATTAAAACTCATATACGTAAACAGCCAGACTCAGAACAACTACAATATACATATATGTCTGTTACCAAAAGGTACCCAAATAAACCCATATTATCACCTAAATGCCAAAATTTGATCTGCAAAACTTAATTAAAGTCGTTAATAAAATCTATTTCAAATAGGAATCCATTCCGCCAATCGCAATACATCTGAAATAAGTCATAGACAATACTGGCAAATCGAACGAACTAAAACTGCTGTATAACGCCACCTAGTAATACTGATGTTTCTACTTCTGCTTCATTCATCTACTCGACGGAAGAGGACGCTAATGAGAAACACATTGCACACCAACTAGCGGAACAGATAATTATTAAACTAAATAATAATTTGGAAAACTGAATCATAGACAATATCAATTGATAGAACGAAATACCTTTTTAACGCCACCTCTCATGTTCTAATTACTATTTAATTCATCTACTCAACGGAAAATCCACTAATGAGAAGCATATCAAACGCCATCTAGCGGAACAAATATCAAACTGAACAATAATTTTAATAACTGCCAACGATAACAGAGGGTGCTGCTTTACACCACCTATTGTTGGCTCATTCAATTACTCGACGGGAGAGGGCACTAATTTGATTTGACGCGCAAGGTATACCACCTAGCGGCAAGCGGCAAGTGGAACATAATCAATAATCTTAATAATTACTCTAGTTGACACAAGGTTGCGCTGACTGCACACTGCTATCATGGAAAACATAGATGATAATGATAATATCACATTTAGAAGAAGAATGACTGATTATAATGCCTCAACGACAAGTCTTGAAGATAATTCTTTCTTATCCACCGACTCTCATGCCTTGAGAAGAAGTTTACCGGACTTATCTACATGGAATTTCCAAGAAACTACTGAATTACAGGAAACCGTCAAAGATTTAAAACAAAAACTAGAAAGTGCACATAAGGAAATTGAAAACTTAATACTAGAAAAGAATGATTTGGAAAAAAGACTAAAAAATCGAGAAACCAAAATAAATAGTCTAACTAACATATTGTCACCAAAAATTAGTACTCCAAAGCAAAAATCTAGAAAGTTAAACGAACTAAAGATTTTAACGACTCAACTGCATTATGAACCAGAAACAAAAAGGAAACATCACAATACACCACATAATAAAACCCAAAAACCTAACGTAAACATTGATGCAACTGCATTAAATACGGAAGAACAACCAAAAATCAAGAAAAGAAACACGGAATTTACCCAAACTTGCATGCGACATAATATGGAAAAAGCTATTAAATATGATACTTCATGCCCTAGAAACAAATATAATAATCTTATGAGGAAAATATATGTCCTTGGTACCCAGCAAATTACGGGTTTAACTACACGCTTACTTGAATTAAGATCTAATAGCTCATACGAAAGGTATTGCGCAGAAGGAATGATAAAATACTATGCAGTTACTAAACAACTGTTAAACACGGAGCTAACATGTAAGCCTTATGATAAGATAATTATTTGTGTAGGAGAAAATGACCACAACCCTACGACTATGCTAAATGAGTTATATATGTTTATAAATAAGTATAATAGTTGCCCAATTATCGTTCTTAGTGTACTGAAAAATAGATATCTAAATGAAAAACTACTGAATAATAATCTAGAACTAATATGCAATAATAATGAAAACTGTTACTTTTTACGTACTCATAGTAATACTTGTCATAAACTGAATGTTCTGATCGACACAATTGATTATAAAAATAAATATCTGAATTTCAATAAAGAACCAATAGCTCAATCGAAATGCTCCGCTCTATCCACATATCCTTCTTCAAGCCTAGACGCAAGGCTCACTTACCGACAAACAAGACCACATATAAATACCCCAAATAATACTTTTTTTCGCAGATATTAGCAGTACTTTACCTTCAACTAGAACTTTCCGTGATCAACCGCTAATAAACCTGTACGGTAATGAGTTTAGTAAGGTCAAAGACGTAGATTCCAATGAAGAAACTAACTGTCACTCATTAAATATTTTTCATCAGAATATCGCAGGCCTAAGAAGTAAAAAAGAACTCCTAGAAATTGCGATCGACTCATTTCTAAATGAAGGGCAAATTATTGATGTAGTATGCTTAACTGAGACTTTCATAAAAGCGGGTGAGGAGAGCAGCGTTAACTTAAGCGAGTACAAATTAGGAGACTGGTACTCAAGAAAAAATAAAAAGCGAGGCGGTGTTTGTATATTCTGTCTAAATCACATTGAATACAAAATAATGTCAAAATTGAAAAAATATGCATCTGAAAATGAATTTGAATGCTGCGGAATTGAACTCGTACAATACAACATTATAATAATAGTCTTATATCGTACGCCAAGCTCGAACCCTTTTGTATTCCTACGAAATCTGGAAGTTATGCTATGTAACCTTCGAAACATATCAAAGAAAAAAATTGTGGTAGTAGGTGACTTTAACATTGATATTTTGAGTAAAAAAATAGATAGGAATAAAAAATGTACAGACGAGCTAATAAGGATTGTACACAATTTTGGCTTAACATTACATATAAAACAACCAACAAGAAGAAATTCATGTCTAGACCAAATAATAAGTAACTGTAACGATGCAATATGTCAGGTTTTACCACTGGGACTGTCAGATCACGAAACAGCTCAGATGATATCCATTAAAATTGGTAATAAAGTTCCACCTCTACGCACCTGCACAATTTATAAGCGTGATTTCAGCACTGAAAATAAAGAAAAGTTCCTAAACTGTATGTCAATCCTAAAATGGACAGAGGTGCTTTCTAATCAGGAAGCTAACAGTGCATTTAATGAGTTTCACGATACACTTGTCCTGTTCTTTGATTTGTGCTTCCCTAAAATTAAAGTCAAAATAAACCAAGTAAAAAAATATACGAAATGGATTTCCAAAGGTATCAAAATATCAACTAAAACCAAAAGGAACTTGCGCTTTAAATACTATTTCTCATCTAACAAAGACATTAAACTAAAATACTTAAATTATAATAAATTACTTAAAAAGTGTATACAAAAAGCACAAAAAATTCATTATACAAATTACATAAACAGGGCTAAAAATAAATGTAAAGCGTCATGGGACTTAATAAAATATAATTCAAATAATATTCAAATTCGGGAATCAAATATTAAGGAGATAGAAACTGAAACTGGACTACTAACAAACCCCACGGACATTGCTAATTATGTAAATGACTATTATATCAATTTGACTAACAACAATTTTGACATTCGTTCTAATAATTATGACATTGATCCTATTAATTCTAGTATATTTTTAATGCCCACTAATGAAAGCGAACTTCAAAAAGTAATAAAATCACTCAGGGATACAAATTCAACGGGTTATGATGAATTACCCACAAACATTTTAAAATACATAGGTCTTATTATTACTCCGGTTCTAACACATCTAATAAACCTATCATTATTCACGGGAGTATTTCCTGACAGATTGAAAACGACAGCTATTAAACCAATCCATAAAAAGGGTAGTAAAACAAGTGTCGATAATTACAGACCGATAGCCCTATTACCTATTGTAGCGAAAATTTATGAAAAGGTCATGCATACGCGAATAATAAATTTTATCGATAAGTTCTCAATCTTGAAACCCGAACAGCATGGATTTCAAAAACAAAAATCGACAACGACAGCGGCATTTAATTTAATGAAACTAGTTACTAAAAACATTGACCAGAAAATCCCGACCACTGTTGTATTTTTTGACATGTCAAAAGCCTTTGACTTTGTATCGCATGACTTACTACTAAAAAAATGTGAGAAATATGGTATTCGAGGTAAAGCAAATACATGGCTTAAAAGCTACCTTAAAAACAGGTCACAATATGTAGAAATTTGTATGGATAAACCAAATAAAAACGGTGAACTGATATTTAAATCTAAATTAAACTACAATAGGACAGGCGTTCCACAGGGCAGTATTTTAGCCCCACCCCTTTTCTTGATTTATATCAATGACCTCACGGAAGTAACAGACCATCCCTGCATACTCTTTGCAGATGACGTGTCCGTAATAATTCCTAAAACTAAAGAAAACTATAATGAAGAAATAAATAGCACTGTAAATAAAATAATAACTTGGATGGAAAAGAATAACCTTAAACCTAATATAAATAAAACCAAATATATACAATTTAATAACAAAAACTGGACTAACGCGGATTTAAAAATCACTCATAAAGATGAACAAATACAAAAAACAGATAACATGACATTTCTTGGGATGGTTCTAGATGATAGGTGTTCGTGGACTAATCATATTGATATGGTATGTGGAAAACTCAGCAAGTTTGCCTATGCTCTATGGCGTCTATCTAACCTTGTAAGTAGACAAGCCACATTACAGGCTTATCATGCATATGTTGGTTCAATACTGCGCTATGGTATACTAGTATGGGGAAACTCGGTGCATCTCGGAAGAGCTTTTATCGCACAGAAGAGATGTATACGCGCGATATGCAATGTAGACTCACTAACTTCATGTAAACCACTGTTCAAGAAACTTAGATTACTTACATTGACTAGTATCTATATCGAGGAAATATGTAAATTTACAAAATCTCACCCAAAGATGTTTGAAAAAGTGGGAGACAAATGTAATTTCAATACTCGATATCCTAACAGACTCATTATGCCTAGAACGAAAACACAATTATACAGACGAAGTTGTTTTCCTATGTGTATAGAAATATATAATAAGATTCCTGAAAAAATAAAAGAACTTCCAATGGTCCGCTTCAGAAAAGTTCTACACACGTGGTTAATTGAGAATGCTTTTTATACTCTCCAAGAATTCCTTGAATATAAATAATGTTAAAAACACAAAAAATTTGCATGTCGTTGTATTATGACTAAATATGCTAAGCTGCTTTTACACTGTCTATTACTTATACGAACTTTTGTAACCATATTTATTAGCAAATAAATGTTTGACTTTGACTTTGACTTTGACTTTGTTTTTTTGTCGAGATCGAACCCGCGAAACGCAGCGTAGCAGCCAATCGCTCAGCCAATGCCAATGCTTCAACCGTGCATTCAATTATTATTTTGCTATTTGAACAACCGTAAAAAAGTTTTAACAAAAAGATATACGTTATTAAAACCTTTTTAACTACGTTATGTAGTTTGGACCAGATTTGATAATAGGCTGAGTCCAGAAGAGACCTTGTCAGGCTGATACCTAGATATCCTACGCTTTTAGGACCCACCCACACAATACCTAAAAGCCTCAGGGTTTTAGGTATTGTGTGGTTTTTGATAACCCTCGATTAAATCTTTGCCATAAAATTCGCTAGTCATATCTCCGCTACTAGGTAAATCCGTAATATTTGTGCTCAGGACACCGTGACGAGGGTATCTGTGATTACAGAAAATTTGAATCGAGTCACGTTCCATCAAGAAATTCAGAATTATTCACTTGAAAAATATCCACCCACCTACTTTTTATTGCGATCGTAAGGACTACTGTACTTGTGATACTGTCGGGACGTGGTGCCTTTGCCTGAGTCCTGAAATCATAAAAAAAAATATGTATAACTGTTATCGACGATATTAGTCGAGTGGAAGGAGATTTTGTACGTGTGACCCAGAATTCGACCATTCAATATTTCGGATGTGTTCTAGTTTTTCGTGGAACCAACAAACTACCGAGGTCTTTCTTATTTAGGTTTACCATCCGATTTAATACATAGAACATTTTGATTCCTTTGTGTTTTGACATCACACATTATATAACGCATGTTATCCCATAGTTTGCTTGGGTAGACGTGTGCCTAATAATCCTACTAATATTATAAATGCCAATGCTTGTGAGGATGTGTGGATGTTTGTTACTCTTTTATGTTAAAACATCTGAACGGTTCTTTATGAATTTGGCATAGAGGTAGATTATAGGATATCTATTTTTTTTTGTTGATATTTTTTCTATATCAGGGGGCGAAGCCGTGGGCGCTAGCTAGTACACCTATATTTCGCCAGATAAGTCCAACTTGCTCGACTTGAAAATCGAACCCAGGACTTCGTGATCCGTATTTATATAGAAAGTGAATTAAGTTTACATTTATTCTCAATCAATTATTTATTTCGAAAAACAAAGGTGGGTTTACAGATAGTATAATAAGAAATATGTTTTGCCAAGATGGCGTACACAGTTAAGGCAAACAATACAAGCAAAATATCAATTTTAAATAAAAAAAATAGTAAGGTAGCTAATTAGCTTAAAATATTATATGCTATATCAATCATTTATATAAATACTAGCTGTGCCCAGCGGTTTCACCCGCTGCTGCTCAGTTAGGGGCATGAAAAATAGATGTTAGCCGATTCTCAGACCTACCTGATATGCACACAAAATTTCGTTCAAATCGGTCCAGCCGTTTCGGAGGAGTATGGAAACGAAAATTGTGACACGAAAATTTTATAATAATATTAGACTAGCTGTGCCCAGCGGTTTCACCCGCTGCTCATTTAGGGGTCTGAAAAATAGCTGTTGGCCGATTCTCAGACCTACCCGATATGTACACAAAATTTCGTTTAAATCGGTCCAGCCGTTTCGGAGGAGTATGGGAACGAAAACTGTGACACGAGAATTTTATAAATTAGATAATAGTCTAAAAATGTCTGGCATTCAATCCAAAATATTTCATTTCGAGATTGTAACTGTACTCCTGATAGATCTACCCTATTTAAGTTCAATGTTTCGTTAAAAGGAGAACCGTATTTTATTTATTTATGCACAGGTAATTTTCCTCTTCAATGCATCAACCAGAACAGAATTTATCGATAAAATGCAGAAGGAATCAGATTGGTGTCCATAACAAAAATTGATGGCCTCTCCTTGAAAATTCGATTCACCTGTTTGCAGTCATGTTTATTCCTTTTACACTAAAACATTTTTATGAAAAAATAAATGAAAATAAGAAATACTTAAAAGAACCAGCTCCTGAAGCGTAAAGTTTTATTGGCTGTTGTTCTCAAGCGGGTTTATTTTTCTTATAATGACTACCTTTCATGAAACGACAAAAATTGAAAATCCCAGAAGAAATGAAAGCTTTGACCTCTTTTTTATGATATGGCAATATTTAAAACTAATTTGAATAACTTGGAAAGTTCTAGATTAAATGGAAATTCTCCTTAGTCTAGACGTTTTATTTAAAACATATAAAAGAGCACTTCTATCAAATTTTTCCATTGGGACATAATGTGTCTATCAGCACGTTAAGGAACAAAGAAGTTTAGAACTTTTGGATAGGCTACTAAAATAACAAAAGATTTTAACTTGTTTACTTTGGTAACTGTAAAATAGCTCTACGACGATTTTGAAAGGGTAACTATGAAGTTTCTTGCCGGTTCTTCTCCCTAAGAAACGAAACCGAACCGTGCACCTTTTCTCAACGTTTTATTAGTGCCCATGTTGGCCTATGTAAAATTAAAATATTTTGATTTTGATATTTGATGCTAGAATTTTGTTTGCTTGATTTAAAATTTAGTAATGTTGCTTCAAACGCCTCATCGTTAATTACTCCATTGTGAAATATTTAAGAGTATTATAAAACGCAATGTAGTTAAAAAGTAAGGACTGAATTTTGCAATTTTTGGCTAAAGTACTAAAGTTTTTCAATATGAACTAATTAAAACACGAAAATAATTGCACCGTTTTTTCGAAAGGAGACAGAATGTCTGCGACCGTGAGTTGGGTATTTTTACACGGACGAGAAGAGGTTAAAGCTTGGTCCTACAATCAGCGACTAGTCAGAATCGAGTAGAGCTGGCCGCTAAAAACGAGATGTGAAAAAAAATAAAAAACGGTGATCGAGACCACGAGTGTTTGTACCAAGCTAGAGTTTCTAAACGAGTAGTCTGCTTACATAGCGAGCTTCTCTGAGCAAATAGTCTCTTTGATAGCTCTTCTCGCTGCGACAAGAGAGTATTCGCCTTCTGTGTGAACACTTGAACTGCCAGGGACCACAAATTTATACGTATACTAGCTTCTACTCGCGGCTTTGCTCGCGTTAAATTCGGGAAACACAGTTCCCCCTTTCCTGATTTACACGTACCTGCTACCTATAGTTTTCCCTTGCACCTAATTTATTGTAATAACAATGCTAAGTTTTCCCTTACCTTCCCTCTTGCTCCCTAATATCCCACATTTTTTTTAAATATCTATATATCTTGGTACAACTCACACACGGCTATCTGATGCCAAGCTAAGCAGAGCTTGTGTTATGGTAACCAGACAACTGATATACATACTTATATAATTTATAAATACATACATATTATAGATAAAACACACCCAGACACAGAACAAACAATTATGCTCATCACACAAAGTTTGTCCTGGGTGGGAATCGAACCCACGGCCTCCGGCTCAGCAGTCAGGGCCACTAACCACTAGACCAACAGGCCCGTCTGCCTTTGTCCGTCTCCTGGTCTCCAACTATCTCTGTACCAAAATTCATCAAAATCGGTTTAGCCATTAAAGCGTGAAGAGGTAACAAACAAACAAACAAACTCACTTTCGCTTTTATAATATTAGTAAGGAAGTTAGGATAATATTAGTAAGGATTGTTACAATATGTAGTGCCGTATTAAAATTCTCAAGAAGTTTTTGTTGTTAGTGCATTTTACAACGTAGGTATTACGTATTTGATTGAACGGAGGCAAAATAAAGACTAATTTCCTGTTATAACGATCAACATAAGCAGTTACTTCAATAAAGTCATGCATTAATTATAATCCTGAAAGCATAAACCTGTCACAAGTTTGTTGAATGTGGGTAAAGATGGGGACGATGTGATTGTTTTCCATTTTCTTATAAAGTTTATGAATACATATATATTCATGTTACTTCGTTACCTATTGCGTACTTGTGGAGTTTATTTATAATAAGCAGCATAAAACACTGAAGACTATAATGTTTAGTTCATTATTTTACCAATACAAGTCACTTAAACATTATATTCTATTCTCTTTTTTTTTTTAAAAAATCGGGAAAATCACTAAAGTGGAAATGTGTTACCTCGAATTTAACGCGAGCGAAGCCGCGGGCTAAAGCTAGTAAATAAATGAAATTAATTCATTCTTGAAATTATGAAAATAGTTTACGTGTAACGAATATTTTTATCTTGTAAATTTACGTTTTTACGATAAGTTTACACCGTCCGCTTGTGATAAGGCCTCTATTTTCGCCTATATTATAACACAATACATACTTTTTTTTTTGAATCATTATCCAATAACTTCTCCCGCTGTAGGTGGAGCGGAAGGAGTGTCAGACTTTTACTGACTAAAACCCATCCACGTTCCTTCTTTTGCCCTGAGCTACGGTATCTCTCGGAAACAACCCGCAACCCCGAAACACGATACATACATAGGTAGTTACAACAAAGAGAATGTAAATATTTACCAAGCGTGGGTTATATAACAACGTTAATTTATTACGATTTATTTTATTATATTCACCCTACATTACACTGCATTACAATAACGGAACTCGGCTCGTTTTAATGATTACAGTTATGTTGCATAAATTATCTCATTACAGCGTCGATCACTAGTGATCGTGTTCGCTGTTGTAACTAGAGTCGCGTGCGCAAGTCTGTGTAATGCTAATTTTGTGCATAACGGCTGGTGACGTCATCAAGGCCGTGTTTATTGTTATTGTGGCATTGATTTTTGTATTCATTGTTGCATTTTTTTGCAAACGTTGTAAGGGAATTAAAAATTTAATATACTTTCTTGATATCTTCCATTTGCTTCTTGCATACTGCTTAAGTTGTGGTGCACCGATTTCAAACAAATTGGGATACAAAATTTTTCGTTGTTTCTTATTGTGACGCAGGACGGTCTCCTTATGTCGCAACTGCTTAAGATGATCAACATGTGGTTTAAGTTACCGGTAAAAAAGATCTCCTACCCGGAATAGTAAAGAAAACAGTATATATGCAAAACTTCAACTTTCAGGAAACTTAGAAATTCCACACTAAGGAATTTTCATAAATTTTTTCGTGTACAAAACTTTTTCTCCAATTATATTGTGATCATTAAATCTGGACCTCTTTTAACAAGCTGTCAGATTATCTCCTTTTTGAAAGCCTCTTTTAACGATGGCTTTAAAATATTGAAATTGGCCAGTTATACTGGTTTAAAAAAAAAACTGGGATGTAGGTACCTGTCCATTCAAAATTTACTTTTTACTAGCTGTGCCCAGCGGTTTCACCCGCTGCTCACTTAGGGGTATGAAAAATAGATGTTGGCCGATTCTCAGACCTACACGATATGTACACAAAATTTCGTTTAAATCGGTCCAGCCGTTTCGTAGGCGTATGGGAACGAAAACTGTGACACGAGAATTTTATATATTAGATTTACCTAACAATTTTCTATACTTTGTGTGTGTTACATTAGACAATTAAAACACCCAGATACCTACACGTGTATAGCCTAGATTAACTACCCCTTTATTACGGATTGGAAATAATCAAATAACTTACCTGAGTGTCAGTCTTTTACTAACTAAAACCCACCCATGTTCCTCCTTTTGCCCGTTATGTTCCGTGGCCGCGGTATTTCCTTCAAATAAACCGCAGCCCCGGCAGGCGGTGGCCCGCGCAGGACCCCCTGCATTGCTGACATCCCTTGGAAACGCGTGTGGAACACTAACGCACCGTCACTCCAGCCTGTCGCCACTAGACGGACGGACGGTGAGGTACCCATAGCTCACCGTCCACAGACCTGCATCCACGGTGGCCGGGAATCGATTCGCGACCCCTGACGCCCGGAACGTCTTAATTTTTTAACTAAACCTCTGGATTTAACTAGAAGTAACTAGGTTCTCGGCAGCATGTCTACTAATAAATTTTGTTGTTCTACATTCACGGTTATTAAAGCAGTTCGTGTGACAAATCACATAATTATTGCTACGGCGTCGACGCCATATTAGCCAATTTCCGTCAAAAGAGGACTTGCGTAAGATACCACACTACTTTTTCATTAATTTTGCAATTATCTTATAATTTAACCTACATTTTTCAAATATGGAGGCCCCAATTAATTTTGGTAAAAATACTTGATCATCTTCGTTGGCAGCCTTGTTCCTGCCACTCAAAGTCCTCCTCTGTCTTATAACAAGAGACGGTAGAAGGTATTAGAAGACTAACAGTCAGATATCACAACTACGGTTAATTAATGGCAAATAATTAAAAAACACCTAAAAGTGAATGGTTAGAGCGATCAAAAAAGGTACCGTATAATTGGTTCATTCAATAGTTCTATCAAGATTTTTTTTGACGGTCCACAGTAACACAAAAGCCGAGTCGAATTGTACGGCTTCCCGTCTGACCTGAAGGTTGGGCGTTTAAAATGTTTGTAAACAACGCCTAAGGCTTTGTGCCCAAGTCACAGTCTAGACATTTTGCTCGTGTGATTTATTAGTTTTGATATTATAGGGAGTGGAACATCGATACATACAGAGTAACCACGTGTACAGACACGTGATCATATCTGAATTTGAATTTAGGGTTCGGAAACCAGAATTTAAGTGTAGTTATTGTACTTTTGTAGGAAACTGGTTGGTTTAAAAAAAGAAAACTGATGTAAATTTTCTATATCCACCGCTAGTGAAATTTTTACGTGGTAACCATATCTATTAGTGGATTTTACCTACTACTATGTACAAAAGAAACTAATTTGCACAATAAAAACGACTCTCTAAAAGTAAAAAAAAAATAGCTTTATGATGCCATTTTATCTCACACAATTTTTATCGAGTATTCACTTTCCATTGCTACTAAACATATAAGCAGAACAGCGAAATCCAGTACACGAATAACAAACATACAAAAAAAAATTGTAACCACCTCCTTTTTTGAAGTCGGTTAAAAAAATCTAGTAACAGGTGATAATAATGTTTCAAAGTGAAATCGAATCTGTTGAAAACTGTTTATTAAAGAATCCCTTAATAAACCCGGTACCATTTATTTTTGCTGACGGACAGAATTCATATTTCAGCGTGCCTAACCACTGAAAATTCCCTTTGAACATTTTTTTTTTTTTAAATGGTTCTTCTCAGAATGTTCCATTAATCAACAAAATTTAAGGCATCTCATTGTTACTTACTTCCCAAAAATGTAAGTACAATAACACCCACGTAAAACTGTCACAATTTTGTTTTAGTATTCTTCTCTTTTTGCAAGAGCCAACTGGTTGCGAATGTCCGTCAAAAAACATTACTCTTTTGCCGTAAAAAATACTTTGTAAAAGTAAATTAACCGGTATTTATTCGTTAATTAAGGCAGTTGTTAGGAGTTTTTAGGTAGATTGTGTCGGAACAAAGGTTGGGTGTAGTACAGTTAAGAGCAACAATGTGTTCCTATCCACTTAGCATCTTTTCAAAGTGTTTTTATTCTAGTGTTTTTATTGCCATATTGATTTGCTTTGGACATAGTATATATATATATATATATATATATATGTATAAATAATAAAAATATATCTTTTATCTATACTAATCTATACTAATAATATTATAAAGCTGAAGAGTTTGTTTGTTTGTTTGTTTGTTTGACCGCGCTAATCTCAGGGATTACTGGTTGGAATTAGAAAATTCTTTTAGTGTTGGATAGTCCATTTCTTGAGAAAGGCTATAGGCTATATAACATCACGCTACGACCAACAGGTGCTGAGCAGCGTGGGTGAAACCGCGAGGAACAGCTAGTAGTTTATAAAAATTATACTAGTAATTAATTTATACTTTACTAATTATACTACTAATTTATTATATTATTATTCTACTAATTTATACTTTACCTTATTTATTTATACCTTCTTTAAAAATAGTCTTATAATAATTTATACTATTTCATGTTATCTTGAAACAATTTTTCGACGAAACAATCGCTTATAAATATTCTCAAATGTAAAAATATTCATGCTCGTGACTGTACCTACCTATGTGAGTACTAAGGGTTCAGTGAGTGGCGACCTTTGTTTGTCACGACTGATCCGGCACGCCCTTGCTTTATAGCCGATAAACTTATTTATGGATTTGTGATTATACAACCAAGTAGTAAGTTATTTATTTCGAACTAGCGACCATCTCGCGGGTGAGGCTTTAACTTTTTTTTCGGCTGGAAAATCATGAAATAACTTCCGCCTAATTCGGCGGAACAGGGGAGTGACAATCTTTTACAGATTAAAACCGTTTCATGTTCCTCTTTTTGATCTTTGTGTTCCGGGGCCGCTGTTTCTTTTTCTGATAACGCGCAACGCCAGTAGGCCCTGGCATTTTGCATTGCTGACATCTCTTTGAGGCGCGCGTGGAACACAAATGCCCTTCGACAGGGCCTGTCGTCAAGAGATGGACGGACGGTGGCCCATTGCTCACCGTCAACAGACCCGCATTTACAATGGCCGGAAGTCGTCTCGCGGTGCAAGTGACCGCTTTGCTCTACTTCTAGGCGGTCGTCACAAAAGTGGCACTCGGGCGTTGCAGGATCCACCCGAAACTAAGTTCTGCTTTAAGACGTCATGGTAGGGTAGCAGGGCCCGGCTGTGTGCCATCGAAATCCGTTTAACCGTTCTAAGGCGAGAAAAGGATAGACACACGGATAGCGTTTATTTCACTTTGTATTGATGTACGGAGAAATTCTGCGAAGAAAGTGGTTTGGGGTGAGCGTTTCACGAGACTGCTGTTATACAGGGTTGTATTTTATTGAACAGAAAAGGCACCCGTTTTCTGTTACGAAAATGTGTTTGAAACTTATTTTCATAAATCCTTAGTTAATGTTATAGAAGCGAAAGTGAGTTTTTTTGTTTGTTTGTTACGTCTTCACGCCTAAATGGCTAAACCAATTTTGATGAGTTTTGGTACAGAGATAGTTAGAACCCTGGAGACGGACATAGGCAAATTATTTAAAAACAAAGCGAGAAAGGGGGTAGAAAGAGTAAAAAAAAGAGGAGAGAAAGCTTTTTCTTTTCGATCTTCTTATGGGTTAAAGTTGGCGTTGCCGTACGCACGCGGACGAAGTCGCGGGCGGAAGTAGTAAGTTTATATTGGAAACATTACTTTTAGAACTTTTTACCTTCAGAGATATGTATGTATGACAGTATATTTTGCATTTGAGACAAGATAAAATAAGAAACAAAGAACTCGTGCATGCTATCAAAGCTTTATGTTCAAAAGAACTCGGCACCTCCATATTTTGTTGCAAAACAAGATTTATTTGCAGTTTCTGATATCATTCCACCGATCAAAGGATATACTTTGGAAATATTGATATTCCCACCGTTTATAAATACCTCAAAAAGAAACCTTTTGTTCGTCATATTTATTGTTCATTTACTTCCCTATATTCTCGTTTGTGAGAAAATATTTTTTTTAATCTTTTTAAAGAGTGAGGCCATTTATGGTGGTATTGTACTGCCCAAGGTGACCCAATGCTTATTTTTTATGGTTATGTTATGTTATGTAATGGCTTCCACCTTGGTTCGCTTTAGTTGAAATGGAGTAGATAAATATCTAATAGGTATGTAGTTATGGTAAAATACTGTTATAACGATGGGTAACGAATGTTAGTGTTGCATGTAGGTATGTGATTCGATGTTTTTTTAAGTCCTTTATAATTCCATGGTTTTTTCTTGAATAGTTTTCTACTAGTTTGACATGAAATTATGAAAAAACAACATTTAGTCGTAGTTTCATAATGAATTTGAGTATTATAAATTAAATAATTTTAAACTAAAATTTAATTAACAAAAATGTTGATTAAATTGACCGTATTTTTATCTTATCTTATACTTATACGGAAAATGATAAAAAAATATCAATAACGAAAGCAAAAACATATTAGTTTGTACAAAGTGCGGAGGAGTCTTTGTTATAAAACTTAAGAAAAGAAAAATGTCCTCTAAATGGGTTTATATACTCTATGTGGTTGTAAACCGGAGTGGTTGTTACTGAAAGTAGTTAATGTGTTATTTTTTTGACAATAATGTTCAAGTCCCACCTCGGAAGTATCCTTTGGACAGGTTGAAGCGCTTTTCTACGACACCGTAAAAAATCCAAGTTAAGTAAAGTACAGTAAAGTTAAGTTTAAGATGCATGTTTCGGAAAGTTAAACCATCAATAATATCAACTGTCAAATTTATGGCCAGTCAAGCCATTTTATTGACCCGGAAAAACTATCTGTAGACCAAACAAATATTTGTTCTGTGCATGTCGAACCCGCGACACTCAACACAGCAGTCAATCGTTCGAAATAACCAAAATTAAACCAAAGTAGCTAAAATAACCATTATTGATTTGGAAGAGGCTGACTTTCAAATTCAAAATAAAACATCAAATATTCTTGCCGGACATCTTATATTTGTCTCATGAAATGAATCTCCGCCCACTTGTAAAAGTTGAGTTAATAATACACACACTACAAATCATAACATTCTACTTATCAAAATGTATCGGTTCTGAAAATTAGAATCCAATCATTTGTTGTGTGTATTAATTCAATTACGCTCATGTATTAAATAACCAGAATGTTGTTTCCAGTTATCGGTTATTTAATTTATTTGAAGCTTTTAATCAGTTGTAATTATAATTACAACCGACGCGGACGGCACGGTTGGCGCAGTGACCGAACGATTGAGTCACGGGTTCGATTCCCGCACGGAACAAATATTTATATGGCCTACAAATAGTTGTTTCGGGTCTGGTTGTTTGTGTATGTGAGTTTATCTCTTTGTAAACGCACCCACGATACAGAAGAAATTCATAGAGTCGGGCAAGGTATTTAAAAAAAACAAACCTGACTTCTAAACATGGATAAAAGCTTTAACCTAAAACGCAGATCGAGTAAAAGTCTGGTAGAAATGAGGTGATTTTAAATGGGGAAGAAACAAAACCCTTATAGGATCACTTAATAATTAATAATTAATAACTTAATAACTAATTTTTTTTCTAACTTAATAACTAATTAATAACTAATTAATAATTTAAAAAGCAACGTACAAAAAACCCATATCAATGCTATTGAGGTAAATAACAAATTTATCACAAACCCTCAAAGTATTGCACAACATTTCAATGATTATTTCATTGACCTAGTGCAACCCAATGTAGATTCTCAATCTTATAGCAATACAAATGTTTTGAAGTCCCACAAATCTATGTTTATGGAACCAATAGTCCCAAAAGAAATGGTAACTATAATAAATAACTTAAAAAATACAAATAGTACCGGGTATGATGACATCAAGACTAGCGTGATCAAATCAGTAGGACCTATTATAGCACCAGTGTTATGCGAGATAGTAAATGCTTGTATACACAAGGGAGTTTTTCCAGAAGCTCTAAAAATATCGATTATCAAGCCACTACACAAAAAGGATGAAAAAACTAAAATTTGCAACTATAGACCTGTAGCCCTGATTCCAATATTTTCAAAAATTTTTGAGAAAGTAATTTATAATAGACTCAATAATTACTTTGAAAAAAACAACATTTTTTGTGAGGAACAAATGGGATTTAGACAGAACAAAACTATTAATATGGCAGTGTACAATTTCCTTAAAAAGATACATCACAACATGGACAACAGAAAACCGGTTGCAGCAATGTTTATGGATATGACACGCGCCTTTGACTATGTTGACCATAAAATACTACTGAATAAGCTCTATAGCTATGGTATTAGAGGTAATGTACTTAAGCTTATACAATCGTATTTAGAAGGTAGAAAACAGTTTACTCAGATTAGCCAAGTCAACATTAAGACAAAAACTGAAACAATATACTCCTCAAGTACTAGAAAAATGTTGTATGGTGTTCCACAGGGGTCTGTGTTAGGTCCATTACTTTTCATCTGCTATATAAACGATTTCCCCAATGTAACAAGTCATCAGATGTGCTTATTTGCAGATGATAGCACTGTAGTCTTTGACAAGGGTAATTTAAAAGAAATAGAATTAGACATAAATTCAAACCTTGTGTCAATAATAGAATGGCTTAATGCCAACAATCTAAAAATTAATTTGACTAAAACTAAAATAATGGACTTTAAACTTCGACAAAGAACCCCGACACAATATCAAATCAGATACAAAGGAGACGCAGTACTAGAATCTAAAACCACAAAGTTTTTGGGATTGCACATTGACAATGATATGTCATGGAAATCTCAAATTGATAGTGTTTGTTTAAGACTTTACCGATTCTCTTATGCCCTATACATGTTAGGTAAAATCGCAAACAAAACTGCCCTCCTAACAGCATACCACGGATATGTAGCCTCCACACTAAGGTATGGACTTATATTTTGGGGTAATGCTGCAAATATATCGTCCGTACTTTTGGCACAAAAAAGATGCATCCGAGCCATCTGTAAATTAAAGACAACAGATACATGTAAGCCGCACTTTAGAGATTTAAATATTCTAACCGTACCATCGCTGTATATCTATGAGGTTCTGATGTTTGTGAAACACAATATCCACTTGTTTAGTCACGTAGAAAGTCAACGTCGCTCAGATAAGATAAAAACAATAGTTACTAAGACTGCTTTTGCTTATAAAAGTGTCTATGCAATGGCACCCATATTGTACAACAAATTACCTTGTGATATTAGAAATATTAGAAATAGTAATGAATTCAAAAATAAGCTCATTAAGTTACTAAATGACAAGGTATATTATTCAGTCAAAGAGTATTTGGATGACAAATTCTGATGAACATTTATAATTTATACAACATTATTTTACTTAAACTCTATGAAACTCTCATGACATGTTCACTACTATATCAACATAATTTTGGTGATTTGACATGCTACTCGTACTCTTGACATTATTATTATTTTTTTGACATTTACCCTATTTTTATTGACACAATTTTGATAATTTGATATGCATTGCTACATTTAATACTATTATCATTTTATACTTAACTGATTTTGTATGCCTATCGGCGGGACATGGTTTGTACATTAATTTATCGAAACACCTGTAATCACCTATGTTCACAAAATGAATAAATGAATTGAATTGAACTTTTTTATGGTTTTTAACTTTTGTGGGTTGATTGGTTGGCTTAAATAAAAAAAAAGTCAATGAAATGGCTTGACTTGACATGAACTTGACAATTGATTGAACTTTCTGAAACATGCATCTTAAAGTTAAACGACATAGACCATTTTTTTATTACAGTGTGGTAGAAAGGCGACGAAAAGTGATCGTCTGTCTGTCTGTCCGTCAAGACCCTTTATCTTGAGAATGCCTGAAGGTATCGAGTTGGATTAAAAACCAAATACTCAAACTGTGTTCGTGCGCTGAGAAAAATTCAACCATTTAAGTCTACGCAGTCAAAAGATATACCGCAAGTTTATACGAAACCTTCGGTGCGCTAATCTTACTCGCTATTGACCGGTTTTTTTCTCTGCTATAAGTGTCCAATGTCGTGACAGATTCTATCCCACTAAAAGACAAATCAGAGGCCAATCCTTTAACAGCCGCAATCAAATCCCCGTATGTCGGAACCGTTATCACTGAGCTATCATAGCTCTTTTTATGTACAGCAACAAATACATTATTAGAATTCTCGAGTATCTACTATTAGAACCAAATTTACAAAAAACATTACATGAAATTTCTGCCAGTGTATGTTTAAAAACTGCAAACTTAAAATTGTTATGCTTATAACTGATACACATTTCAATAGTAATACATAATTATACTTCATAATACTAACCATCAATTACCGATTACATTCGATATTATGCAAAATGTGTAATTGCTCTATGCGTGTAGGGCTAATTAAACTGCATTGCATTCAAACAGACTCAATGCACAACGAGTATGACTATTGTTAAGATCTTGCATAATATACCAATCACAAAGTACAGGCAGCGATAAAAGTCATAAGGCCAAAGATGTGATTCTTTGGCCTTATGACAGATTTTGACAGCTTTTTTTTATAAACGTGTTCTATTCGTAAGACAAAGGCATTAAAAATGCTTGATTTTCATACAAATTTTATGATAAGGCAGATAAGGGGCCGTCCCTTATTCATGTGAGATATTTAGGACTACTTTTATAGCCCCACCTCCTACTTTATACGTCGTGAGGTTTTAGATTACCCCACCTCTCCCATCTAGCTATCACAAGTATTTCTTATTATTAAAAAAATCTCATAAGTTTCAAAATCTGTCTTAATAAACTAACGTTTTCATCGGATTTTTTAGAGGAAAGGTATTGGATTTTTTAGGATTGGGTTTTTTAGACAAAAAATTGTTTGTTCGGGTTTTACTTCATTGTTTCTTGACTAATAAACTATTTTAGGGCCCCCAAAAAAATCACGTGATTGTCACAACAGATTGAGAGATACATTGAAGACGTCCCTTTTGATCGTGTCTTCAACACCATAAATAATAATCTTAATTAAATCAAGAGAAGAGTCATTGAATTAATTAATCAACAGCTACAAAAACGAAACGTTCCATTCAGAAGTTAGTTTAAATACATTTCCAAACAACAGTCACTAATTTTGCAGCAACATTTCGGCGTCAGCGAGTAAGTACTTAGGTACTTTTGACGTCGACTATACGTGCTCTACCGAATCGATCAGTTAGAAAGTGAATGTTAGTGAAAATTAGCATGCCGCCGATACAGGAAGCGAAGGTGCAATCAAGCTTACGATAGATCATTTTTGTTCTTATTGCCTTCCATAATAACTGACATAAGTAGGTACGCTAACAAGACGTTATTTTTTCTAACTACTTAATTAAATTATAATCTAGACATGTAGGTAGTTGTGTTTGCAAAAAAGAAGATAGCCATTGAATATGACTTTCGCTCACGAATTGGTACAAGCTTAGTTTTTTTTATCCTAATCTTCATCATTACTTTTACTAGTAGTTTTACTTTTATAAATGCGAATGTTTGTGATGATGGATGTATGGATGTTTGTTACTCTTTCACGTCGAAACGACTGAACAGATCTTGATGAATTTTGGCACAGAGGTAGATTATAGTCTGGAATAACATATATGATACTTTTTTTTTCAATATCACGCGGGTGAAGCGGCAGGCGCTAACTTGTTATGTATAATAACGTCACGCCCGTAAACCCCAAAGGATTTGGCAAAGGTGTTCTATGGTAAACCTACATTTCGAAACTTATGTCTTATTCTCAAGGGGAAGCTATTGTCAGCAACTGGACACTAATCCAAACTCCGGATGCTAGTTCGTAATATAAAAAGAAATAATACTTTACATGAACTGGGAATTAAACACAGGATCTTACGTTCAGCAATCGCGTTTACGATCATCAAGCCAACGAAGTAGCTTAGTTTCGTCATTGTACTCATCATCATAAATCATATGGGTGATGTGGTAGCTAAGCAAATAAGCCCTTTAATAATAATAAAAAAAAAACATACACAAGGATATCACTGCTGTCTTCTTATTAAATGATGTTCAAAATGAAATCACCAATGACCCTAACGAGGCTTAAGGTGAACTAAAACTGTGGTTGTATGATATAAAACATAGAATCAGAAATTAGGGATCAATGACCTGAAACTGCTGTTAAGCAGATGAAAACTTTCCTACAAAATGTAGACTCAACTTAACTTTCAATTTAGACTAGACTGATTTATTTAGTCACTTTATCATACTTAGTCATATTTTCAATCTTCAACTTAGTGAACTTTTTAAAAGTTACGCTTCGTTCTTTTTATACGGATATCGTAAAAATAACATCAACATTTTCCTTACAATTTACCTCAAATTAGGATCATATCTTTTCTCTTCGAAATTCGAATCTTTTGGTGGAAGTTGATTTATCACGTAGTTCTTTATTTCAATCGATTGCTTTCTCCAGTATTTTTTCCTGTATCGTGTTCTTTTATAAACATTTAAATCACATACACAAGCAGCCAAAATCAGAACTACTTTTGGGGATCGAACCCACGACACGCAGCGTAGCAATTTCTGACCATAACAACCAAGAGCTACTTGTGTTTAAGAGACGAGGTTCAAAAATACAGGAATCCTATAGCTGGCTGCTGGGGTAGCGGATTGTTCGAAAGGGATACCTTGACCCCGGAACGCATAAGGCAAAAGAAGGAACATGATTGAATGGGTTTCTGTTAGTTTGACACAACCACCTCTCGCTCCACCCAGAACGGGGGGGGGGGGGGGGAGTTTCTTGATGATTAGACATCCCTGAAAAAGAGACGTCTAACTAACGTCTAACGTCGTCGTGACGTCTGTGGGATTACGTTTACAAGCACAATCAGTATCTTCCAAGAAATCCATCTTCCCTCATATGAATAAATCCTTAAAAAGTATAAAAATATTTCGTCATGTAAACGACTATTTTATTTTTAAAGCGTTTCCATTCTAATAGCTTTGAACTTTGTGGTTTTGCAATTAATTATTTTCACTCATTGAACCTCACACCCACTTTTCATCTCTTAAACTTTGCACGTCCAACTAAAAAAAAACATTAAATAATTATTTTTTTAGTACAAAGTTAATTGTTCCAATTACTCGGGTGAACCTCAATTTAAAGTATAAAAAGTCAATTTAATTTTAAGTGTCTCGAATTCGGATCATTAATTTCTTGAACAAAAACTAAGGCGTTCAAATAGCCATATTAATCAAACTTGTCATCATTAATTCCGTTTCAGTATTTAGTGAGCCAGTTTACTTTTTAAATGATTTAGTTTTTAAATAAAAACAATGTTTACCTTCGTCGAGCCTTGATCTAAATAGCTTAAATGCTTTAGATCAAATCAATTGTAAAGTTACGACTCGATCAGACATCAACAACATTAAAATAAAAGATTATTTTAATTATTACTTCGTGTGTTATTATCATGCTGTGATTTAGGTACCTACCAGCGAAAATAGGGCAATGTATAATGTATATATGCGTTACATAACACAGACAACACTACGCCTTTAATCCCTGAATTAGACAGAGGTGTATGTAATAGCACAATCACCAGTTATGTTTAGGTACAATATAATAAGGACGACCGTATTGTCACAAGAGGCAGAAATCTAAAGCTGGTTGTAGTTCATCTCTTTCGTTCTCCCCTATCAGACGTCACGGCATCATTTACTCCTTTCTCCTACCTATCATTCCTTACACAATTCATCCATCTGTTCTTTGGCCTTCCTCTCGCTCTCCGTACTTCAACATTCAGATCTATCACTCTTTTAGTCACATGCGCTTCGTCAAGCTGGCTGTAGTTGCATCTGAGAAATTCTTGATGAAAAAACAAAAAGTCTACCTTCTCCTATTTTCAATCCCAATCTCTTTGAAGGAGATGCAGTATGTCTGCCTTCTCCATATTTCTCTACTAGCTGTTCCACGCGGTTTCACCCACGCTGCTCAACACCTGTTGGTCGTAGCGTGATGTTATATAGCCCATAGCCTTTCTCAAGAAATGGACTATCCAACACTAAAAGAATTATCCAATTCCAACCAGTAGTCCCTGAGATTAGCGCGTTCAAACAAACAAACAAACTCTTCAGCTTTATAATATTATTATATATTATATTATATATAGTATAGATTACTCGTTATCATCCGACATCTTCTTTCTTGCCATATCATCCTTCACATCATCCATAATTTCTTTGATTTCCACATTCATACTCAAAACATTTCTCACGACTTTTGTCTCATTCCACCGTAACACATGCCCATACAAAGCCAACCGATTACTACAGAACAAATCACCGGCCTCACTTTCGGACTTCCTTTTACGTAATAGTTTCTTATTTTGTTGATTTATGTAACACCACACATTCTTTAAAAAAGCTCCTTTAGCATTAGTCCGGTCAATTTAGACATTCAAAGCTACATTAATTTACAACAATCTGAAAATTGGTGAAATCGTTCAAAATATAATTATAAATAAAATTCGAAAATTCCCCATGTTTCCCCTGAATGTAAAAAAAAAAATTCAAGGTCAAAGGTGAAAAAAATGAGCCTAACCTATTGATGAAAAAAATGAATAACTAAAACAATTTAAAATAAAAGATTGTTTTTTGTTATTATCTTGGCGTGTTAAATATAAAGTGTATAGCGTGCTAATATAGGACATACTATAATTATTCATATTACCTAATGACTAAGTGCTCTGAATTTTTAAATGCCTGTAATAACATTTAATGTTTTAGTATTTTCGTAGTAGCTTATATAAGGTTACTCAATCATTTTGACCTTTCATGAACTGTGGGAAATATCACGGTGACATATTGACCTGTAATCTATACCAAATGTTTGCATGGAATTTGGTTCAAGAGACTGTTTTACAACTGACGGGATACGAAATTACTTAGAATTTGAGTAGAGCTAAAATATTATTAAAATACGGCTGTTTCATAAAAAAATGCATAAAGTTAAAACCTAAAAGCTTTAATACTTCAAAATGAGTCCCGAAGGAAATTAAAAATTGAAATCGTCGAAGGTATAACAGAAGAGAATAAACTAGCTTATTATCCATGAAATGTTTCCATTTTAGCTGTGTATGCTCCATCAATTTCGCGTATTTATAATGGTAGGTGGTGTCGACTTATAAACCCATAAATTATTCCTAAATATCTCCTAAGCGTTATTAATGAAGGAGACGATAGTTTCGGTCGAATCGGTCCTAAGCGTTTTCTTAGTCAAATTACTAGTTTCTCACTTCTCACGCGAATGTTCTAGAGAGTGACGTCACATTAGAAGCTAGCGAGGAAACGTACTAATGTGTGTAAAGCCGGGCACCTAAGTAAATAATCGCAGGGGAAGTTCTGGTAAGGTGCAGCAATACCATAATCAGCTGACTGGTGTCTGCAGCTCTATGTCAATGCGCGTATTTGGCGTAGGGGTGGGAATATCATTCGGTCCACCCTAGCTCCCCGAGAAAGGCCAGCAACACCTTGGTGTTGACGATCTTGCTGAGGGTATTTGTCTTACCGAAGTACTTTTCCGTATATGAGGCAACCTTTGGGCAGTGTGTACCACGTGCGCTGCTGTGTATGTTTTTTATTTCATTATATTTTATTTATTAAGACTTTACTGTTGCCAATTACAGCTGTTAACCAAATATTTTTACATAATGGTTATAACAATAATAATTATGAATTTATAATAAAAGAAACTACAAAAACAACAAAAAATACAATTTCTTTAGGATATAACAGAAGAAAAAAAGAAGCGAAACTTGTTACAAAAGGAAAGACAAATGAGATCAAAATTAAATCTAATATATAAAATTCTCGTGTCACAGTTTTCGTTCCCATACTCCTCCGAAACGGCTGGACCGATTTAAACGAAATTTTGTGTACATATCGGGTAGGTCTGAGAATCGGCCAACATCTTTTTTTCATAGCCCTAACCGAGCAGCGGGTGAAACCGCTGGGCACAGCTAGTTAAATTATAAATTAAAACCAATAGAATCCAATTTGGGTAGGCAAGTTGCCAGATGTAGGTGGCTTATTACTAAAACTACAATATGTGCTAACATTTTGGAGCGATATTTCTCTTTGCCTACCTACAAGACCTAAACCGGTGCAGCATTCTACTCAAAGCTCAAGATATATTCGATACTGGTCGTCAGTCCCGACCTTTACAATCACTCCATCTCCTTGCTATTTAACTGCGAGCCCTTCAAATAAAATATATCTCCTTGAACATTAAACGTGGAAGTACTTTTACACGACATCGCTCACATGATCGTCTGTCGTTAATCTTTCGCACTTCCTTGAGGATGTGTTTCGATGATCCTCGGTTGTAATGGCTTTCTAACGGTTTATGGTTATGGAGAAGATTGCAAACGTTATGGTAAGTGACTATTCTAACTTTTATAAGGTTCCGTAACTCAAAAAAGGTATCGAGTTGAAATGAAAACTTGATACTCAAGCCTGTGGTTCCTTAGAACTGTGAGAAACTACACTATATTTTTTAAACACGATATGTCCTCAATGACAGCACGGTTGGCGCAGTGGCTGAGCGATCGACAGCCGCGCTGCGTGTCGCGGGTTCAATCCCCGCACGTAACAAATATTTGTATGGATAGTTGTTCCGGGTCTGGCTGTTTGTACCTATATGTGAGTTTAAATGTCTGTAAACGCACCCACAATACAGGAGAAATTCCTAGTGAGGGGCAAAGTTTAAAAAAAAAACAATTCTAGATATTAAGGTTTGAAAAATAGTATCACTTATAACCTAAGCTCCTAGCAAATCTACTAACGATGATAAATAGTAAAGATTTCTAGATTACGTCGATTTAACATTATCATAAGTTCTAGATAGCTTAGCTAGATCTATATTTGTTTTAACCCGCATGACCTTTGATAACAAGAGCAGTTTCACTCATAGGGCTGTCAACCTACAATAGAGGTTTAATATAATAAAGAAATAATATAGCTTTTATTGACATACTAGCTTTTGCCCGCGACTTCGTACGCATGGATTAATAGTTCCCGTTCCCGGGGGATTTCCGGGATGAAAACTATCCTATGTCCTTTCTCGGGTCCCAGACTATATCTGTACCAAATTTCATTAAAATCGGTTCAGTAGTTTAGGCGTGAAGAAGAGACAGACAGACAGAGTTACTTTCGCATTTATAATATTAGTTTAGAAGTTTAGATAAAGTTTATGTCCTGCTATTCCTTGGCGTATCTTGGTTGATGTCAACTGTTATTAAAATAGATAGCAGTATTGCAAAATACGTGTGTAGTATTAATTCCTGGATACAATTTAGGATTTCATAAACATAATTATTTTAATTTAGCCGTTGTCCGTTGTAAGCTTTATTAATGCAACTTATATGTATTTCTAAAACAAAAATCAGCAATTTTAGTAATGTTAAGATATCTCACAGCTTTATTTTATTTTTGAGGACGTTGCTTTGCGTGTTGCGGGTTTCATCCCTTGTCGGAACAAATATTTTTATGGCCTACAGATAGTTGTTCCAGGTTTGGCTGTGCACGTATGTGAATTTAAATGTTTGTAAACTCACTCACGATACAGGAAAATTTCCTAGTGTGGGGCAACAAAAAATACATTAAAAAAAAACGGTTTAACATAATTCTTCTTCCATTGACATTAAAGTTTTACTTTTCTTCTCACAGAGTCACTACAAAAAGTCAATACTTTTAGTCTATAGGCTATGCAATCCTGAAAAATACAAAATATTATTGTTTTTATTAAAAGGTTATTTGCAGCTCTATTAACTGTAATAAAAGATTGTGAAAACTTATTTACAAAGCAAGTCACACTGAAAAATTAAATTATATTAAAATATGGCAGAATTACATTTTCATACAAACAAACAGACCAATTTAAAATCTCATTACACTCTGAAATGTTTGTTTATTAAGTGTGGAGCTTAATTAATATTGGAGCAACATGTAATTCGTACATTATAACATATTTATATGAATTTCAGACACACCACAACATATTAGGAATAGTGCCATGATGAATGATTTATCAGTAAAACTAAGTCAATGATTGATTTAACGAATTACTTGTAAAATCTCTTGTTGGAAATAAACACAACAAAATGAAATTCGTGCCTCACAGCCGTTTGCACTGCATAATTTATGTAGCGCTGAATATGTAAATACCTATACACATAGATTTTTTATATACAAGCGATTAAAAAAAGCGAATGTGAGATTTTTTGTTTGTTTGTTACGTCTACTCGCCTAAATGGAAAAACCGATAATTGATGAATTTGGTGCAGAGATAGTTCGGACCCTGGAAACGGACATAGGCTAAAAAAAAGTGAGGAAAGGGGAGCAAGAAGCAAAAAAAGGGAAGAGAAAGTTTTTTTTTTATCATCACGCGGGTTGAAGTTAGGCGTTAGCCCAAAGCAACTATGCCACGCGGACAAAGTCGCGGGTGGAAGCTAGTAGAACTCTTAGTACGTTTAGTTTCAATGTCAGTGGTTTGACAAAAACTGGTCCAAAATTTACTTTGAAACCACAGTTCGTTCTTAACACGGATTACTGACGATTCTCTCTTGATATATTTTTGATACAAATACCTAAATTGCTGACGATGCCGATACAATGTTTTCGGACATAGTGTCCGAATTGATATTATTTTTTAGTGACAATTCGGACACCAAAAATTATTGAATCTATTTAGTACAGTCAGATAAAAAAGTTTTCAGAAGTAACTCACATAAATTTCTAAACCTACCAAACATTGTAAGTACCGTTGACACGTTCAGTTTCATAACAGGCAGTAAACGTTGGATATTGCACCAATTCCAATAAATGCATAAAACTCAATTATCTCGTTTGTTAGTAGAACGCAATCTAGAGATAGCATACCAGTGCGTAACGACGGCATGCAATTGTTTGCAATGCTGCGTTGCAAAAATAATTATGTACATAGATTTCTCTGTTTGAAAAAAGTTCACTGCCACTTGTTGTAATCCTTACTAATATTATAAAAACCAAAGTGAGTTTGTTTGATAAGTCTTCACGGCTAAATGACTGAACCGATTTTGAAAATTTTTTGTACAGAGATAGTTGGAACCCTGGAGACGGACATAGGCTATTAAAAAAAATTGAGATATGAGGGAGAAGGAGGGAAGAATAGGGAAAACTTAGCATTGCTACTACAATAAATAAGGCGCAAGGGCAAAAACTACAGGTGGCAAGTACCTGTAAATCAGGAAAAGGGAACTGTATTACCTCGAATTTAAAGCAAGTGAAGCCGCGGGCAAAAGCTAGTTTGTTTATAACCTAACTCTAAATTAATGTAACTTTTTTTTTCTGGTGGGAAATCATCCAATGACTTCCCCCGCTCTAGGCGGAGCGGGGGGGCATGTCAGACTTGTACTGACTAAAACCCACCCATGTTCCTTCTATTGCCCTTTACGTTCCGGGGCCGCGGTATCTGTTTCGAACAACCCGCAATCCCGGCAGGAAATTAATGTAACTTATACCCAGTTACCTTTATTAAAGTACCGTCAGCCAAGGATATAAGTTACCAGAGTCGAGTAAGTAAGTAAATATAGCTGACATTTGCGCCGTTGCGTTAACCCGGGCACTTGTGGTACAAGTGCTTCTGGTACAAGTTTTTTTTGTAAACGTTGCCCCACATTAGGATTTCTTCTGTATCGTGGGTGCGTTTACAAACATTTAAACTCACATACACAAACACCCAGACCCGAAACAACTATCTGCAGGTCATACAAATATTTGTTCCGTGCGGGAATCGAGTCCGCGACACGCAGCGCAGCAGTCGATCGCCCAGTCACTGCACCAACCGTGTCGGCAAAAGTTATAAATCATCATCATCATTCTTCTGCCCTTATTCCAAGGTATAATTTGGGGTCGGCGCAACATGTCTTCTTCTTCCATACTCCTCTATTTCTCGTACTCTCATCAGACACCCCATTTCTTGACATATCATCCTTCAGACATTATTACATCCATCCACATTCATACCCAAAACGTTCCTCATTCCTCCGCATCACACGCGCATACCAAACGAACCGATTACCTCATAACTTTTCATAAATAATAATAATAATCTTTATTGGCATAAATTGTACAAACATATTAATTAATTCCCTAGCTCCTCCGCTAGTGTACACTGTATTACAGGAGCTAGTGTACATATGTATAAGTAATAAATATGTTTTGAAATTAATTAACTTAAAATTGATGTTGCTTTAGTTTGCTCGTTAGCGTAGATGCATTAATAACCAAATATGTGCTACTTACCTGAAATATTAGTCAGTATTTGCCGCTCTTTAGCAATACCCGACTTGTCAGCTGCGTCGCAGTTACCAATATACAAGATTCACCAAGATACGAATCTACGACCATGTTCCCTTTCGTACGGAACTCCATGCAAATTAACGTTGGTCCATATTGGCGAATCTTTCCGATGAAATTTATTGGAAATGTGTTAAAATGTCTACGCTGTCGAAAATCCGTATTTGTTGAATATTGGATACTAGCTGTTCCACGCGGTTTCACCCACGCTGCTCAGCACCTGTTGGTCGTAGCGTGATGTTATATAGCCTATAGCCCCTAGCCTACCTCAAGAAATGGACTATCCAACACTAAAAGAATTTTCCAATTCCAACCAGTAGTCCCTGAGATTAGCGCGTTCAAACAAACAAACTCTTCAGCTTTATAATAGTATATATAGTATAGTATAGATGGACAGTTAAATATTGAATTGAGAACTGAGTTGCTTGCATTATATTTCATTGGTACAATTAAACTTTAAACTACCTACCTCATTGAGATGAATCAATGAGTGTTCAGAAAAGTTCGTAAGAAAAGTTCTGCAATCAGGCTACCTTCCATCTATAAGTAATAATATTCATATCAACCGTGTGAAAGAGCGTGTTGGTCGACTCTTCACGTGACCAGAGGGCTGGCCATTTTTGGCCAAAGAATTAGCATTGCCATACAACATTGTAATGCTGCCAGCCTTCTGGGCACGTTTACTGTTGACAGCAATGCGGACGAATTTTTTTATGGCTTTTTTATCCTGTATAAGCATATTTTATAAGTTTTATACCTGTACATATTTTTTTAGTTTATGTCTATTTGTAGGTTGTAAATAATAGTTAGAGTTTAGAAAAATATAATAAATACCGTATGAAATCATATGTATCGTAATAAGTACTGTACGAGTGCACAAAATCGATACCTAATTGGATTAAACGGAAGTGAGCCAAAAATCGATCACTTGAAATAACAGTGAGTCAGACCGATGGGAGACTGTATAAACTCGTTTACTTTAGGGATTGCGTATTCGATTTTTTCCCTAAAAGTTTGCGATAGTATCCGCTACCTATATCGTATCAGCTTTACTAAAGCTTTAGCAATAAATGTTGAAGCCAATAGGTATACTACCGTTTCAGACACACACCCAGAAAAGAAATTTGTTTTTTTAATTGAAAGAACGAAGTGAAACAAAAATAAACAACAAACCTTAGTGAAGTAGCATCATAATGTTTAAACGTATTTCTAGGAATAGTTTTTTTATATACAGGGTGTAAACCAACCCTTCACGAAGCCGTCAACCTTGCATAATGTACATCAAACTAAGTAACTATACGCAAAAATGATAACTGGAAAACGACTTTCTTTTTTGGGGTAAACAATCACGTACTGCGGTAAAACTCAATGTGATACACCCAAAACATTGTGTTGATATTGTGCTGTATTTAAATACAGCACAGTACCAACACAATGTTTTTTATGTAATAACTTTACTTTAAAGTAAAAGTATTACATTTAACACTAAAATTTTGCAAAAAAACTTGTTTGGAACTTGGAATTTTGACTCCCAATATCTCCTCGAATAAAAGGTTCCCAGGTATGACTAGAACAAAAAAAATACGAGGTAAAAATATGCCTTTCGGCTATGTTAAGGGTACTTTTGCACCCTTTATACATACTTCCTTCCAACGCGTACTTAATGTACGAACAATGGACATTGATAAAAACGTTTCTATTGAAAGTTTCCTTGTGATATTGTTTAGACTTAGGACATAAAGAAAATATTCGACAACCATTTCTAAATAATTTTAAAAAAAATATGTGTAAATAATTTATTTTTTGTTTGTTGATATGTCTGTATATAAATGTACTAAGCAAAGAGTATTATACGTTATGCAAAATATTTAGTTTTAATTCCGTGATAAAGACCCGGTTGGTTGCAGGATGCAACACAGCTCATATCGCCAATAAAAATATGCAGAAAAAGTAGTAAGCGGTTGTGCCGACGTTGACAGCTGCTTCAAGCACCTGAAACAGAGAGAGCATCCGAACACAGTACACGGTCAGGTTCTTTCTTCCCTCTATAGCCCCAAACTATGAGCGCATGACGTTTTCATCGATGGATTCGAGTCCATCGCATGCGTTGTACACTTCTGCCGGGGGCTCAGAGGCCGGTTAGAATCAGAATCGCGATTTTCTTAAGTTATTCGAATTATCTTAAGCGCGAAATTGAAATTTTCTTTGGCATTTTGCAGGTCATTGTCAGGTATTTCTACAAAAACGTGTTACGGTCGTGAATTATATTTAAATCAACACACAACTTGACACTGACCTACCAATTACAAAAAAGTTATGTAAGTAAATGTTGTTTTAAGCTTTCACGGTTTATAACTAAATTCTTCCGTGATTTGTTTTACTGCTCTCCGTCTTAATTCTGACATTTTGCAAGTAGGTTCATTTAATTTATAAAAGTTTATTCAGAAGGTAGGCATCTTACAAACTCTTTGAAAAGAAGAATAAGTGTTATAAAGAAACCTTCAAATCTCAAATTACTTTTGTATGATACTTGTTGCAAAACTTTTTTAGGCACTTGAATACCTCAATCTTTTTACTCTCTTTTTACAAGAATTCTCTCGGGTGAAACAATGTATTTTTCTCTATATCAAATGCGAATGAAGTAAGTGGTAGTAGAGTTATTCTTTATTTGTAAACTATGTGAATAGGTATTATTTATTAAACGAAAATAAACCTTATCGTAGTTCATTGTTGTTATTCAAAATGACACCTAATTTCGAAGTAAAATGTTTTCTCGATAAGGTAGAAAACGTTGACTAGAGTTCAATGTCCAAAGACTTGCTTGACATTTTAAATGCTAAGATGTGAAATATTCCACACTATCTATTGGTGGCAATGTCTATAAGGATTGGCTACGTAAATAGTGATTTATATATTGATTGATTGTTATATACATAAGGGTTTTAAACAAATAGGTAATTAAAAAAATATGGAAATAAAATATATAAACGGACACACTTTAACTGACGCCATTTTAAGTCATATGGAAAATCATCAAAAAACTCCTTCCGATGTGAGCGGGGGTGTCAGGCTTATACTGACTAAAACCACTCCTTCCTGTTCCAGGACGTGCAAGGCCTCTTCAAGGTTGATAGGCGCTGAAACAGTCTAAACTTTCTTGTTCTAATTTCAACCTTATTGTTTATTTATTATTTCGTTACGACGTACCAGAGCTAAGTCCTTAAAAACCACAAAGGTGTAAAGTCCCTGCAAGCCTGCAATACTGTCGTTAAGGTATCTTTTTGATTAAGATCCTTTCTACTTTGTAAGGCAAGGCATGCATATGATAGTTGACTATTACAAACACTTAGAATTTACCCAGTGCTCTTACATTGCCTTTCCTATTACCGAAATGTCAAAATACCTTTGTCGAAAGGTCAATGCCCGGACTAGTGTTATATACCCTTCGGTAACAGTTATCCGAAAATGGATACGCACCTTAAGAAATAAGGAAATTTTAGACATAGTTTTCCCTTGAAACACAATACCTTTAATAGGTAATTTTTACTTCATACACAAACGTAATTTGCTCTTATGTAGTCGTGTTCATTTGTTTCATTGCGAGACTACGAAGTTTTGTCATTAGTGTGCGTGAACTTGCATATTTATGTATATACGTATGTTGAGCAACGTAGGTACAGTCACTGGCACTAATAACTAAACACGTAGCATCTTTAGAAAGTGCTTTTTCCTACTGATAAGCGGCTTTGGCACGTTTTTTAATTTTAAAATACACGCTCCACACACAATTTTTTTTTTAATTTATGGTATGTATAAATAATTTAAATAAATTGCTTTACGATATTTGTATTCTACAACGAAAAATCAACGTACTTATGACACGTTAACACCGCGATTTTGTGTTAGCCTTTTTTTTGTGGATCGGAAAAATCTTGATTGCAATTTTATGTTGTTGATACAAATATAGAATTTTTAAACCCACACTAATTGAAATAAGTTTTATCCGTTACCTAAATTTCCAATATCTTTTATTATTTCGCTAAGTTATATATAGGTATTAGCTAGAACAACTGTTGCTCGTATATTGCAAGACTGGAGTCTTGAGATTAAGACAGCTAGACGGGGTAGGGGTAAACCGAAAAATTAAGGCTTCCTGGTGAATTTTCAAAAAGAAGCACAACACGGAGAGAGAAGGAATGATGGGAGGATTTTAATGAAAATGAACATGAGATACGAGTATACGGTTTAAATTTCAACTCGATATCTCCACGCGTTTCCGAGAATAAGGGTCTTACAGACAGACAGACGGAAAACAAACTGATTCCATAAGAGTTGCGTTTTTTTTCCTTTTGAGGGACGAAACCCAAAATAAATACATATATTAAGCATTGGTGCTTGTGACTGTACACATTTTTAAGGTTACAAGGTATTGTCTTAATTACATTGCGAACAATCATTGTATGTGAAAATCGAAGTGTGGATTGTAATGCAAGGTACAGGTCCGTGGGAAGTTGAAAACGCGGTGACAAGTTGAATGAACGTATCTAAAGCGGCGTTCACGCTGCGCGAAAATAATCTTTCTTTCACAAATCAATTGGCCTGTCACTTAATGAGAGAAAATCGATCCAAGTTTTCCCTTTTTGATTAAAAAGAGTATTTATGGAGTTTCTTCCCCATTCTGCTCCATAGAGATTTTCCCATTGGAATGTGTTACTACAGTACTGTCACACGCTATTATGTTTGTGACGGGGACGGTAGCATCATCTCTTTGAGTTTTTTAAATTTTCTTCTTCTTCAATTTTCTTTTTTTTTGAGATTGCCCCACACTATGCATTTCTTCATTGTGGGTGCATCAATGAACATTTAAACTCACATACACAAATAGCCAGATCCGAAACAACTAACTGTAGCTACCCTACCATGACTTGTTAAAGCAGAACTTATTCCGCTGAGGGAAAGGGACAGAGCTATACAGGGTGTCTAGCACCATCTGTTTCACTCAGTGGAATAAGTTCTGCTTTAAGATGTCATAGTAGGCCTATTGGTCATACAAACGTTTGTCCTTGCGGGGATCGATCCCGCGATACACAGCGCAGCAGTCAAGTGTGTGTCAAAAGTGGCTGTTTTTTTCGGATGGGGAACTTTTCCAGCACTGGGCGGGTCCCAAGAGAGTGTCAGATTTTAACTGCCTAAAACCTATCCATGTTCTTTCGAACAACCCACAACCCATTCAAAACTGCCTGTAATGGTCCAATTGAAATAAACGTTTTTATTTTATGACCTACTATCGAATAAAAAAGTTACTTACGTCAGTTGCCAAAATGGTGCAGTTGAACCAGATTTCAGTTCTTTATTAAGATCATGAATAGACTGTACATTAATAAATTTAAACTATAAAACTTAATGATAGATTATCTCAAACTCAAATAATCAAAATTTGAAGTAGAGACACCTAATTAGTTTTAGGTCTAAAGTGACACGTAATCCTTTCATAACTAAATGAATGTCTTATTAAATTCATGATCTATTTGGAACAAGTAAGTGTGAATTACGAATATGATGTTTACTATTATTGTTTCATAGAAATTTAGTCACACATGCTGCACATATTGAATCATATACTGGGTTTATGAACTTATTTAAGGTATCTTACGAAGCATGGAAAGGGTTGGATAACCGGTCCACCTTTATTAAGTCTGGAAGGTGACTTACAATACCGTTTCATATATTTAATCATGCTTATTGAGAAAAAGCTCGCTCAATTCATGTTAAAAACTTGTTGTAGTGCAATTGGTCCTCCTACCAACCTTGCTAATTCTAAAAAAGGATGAATATAAACAGAAAACGTAATCATAAGTCATAATTTGAATTTTAACAGCAGTCAGTCAGTTTGTCAGAAGTTTACGTCAATTCAATCGATTGACGAATTTTGCATCGTCATTATCGTTAATGAAGCCTAACTTCACTAAAACTAAAAATACCGTAACAGAAGTGTCGGTACTAATTCGGTATCGATATTTTTTCCGGTAACTACGAGTATTTATGAACGAAGCCGAAGTTAACATTCGCTTACAAACTAGTTCCAGATATTTAAACAAGGTCATCCGGCAAGGATACCGGGCAATGTTCGTTGGGCAATAATTTAAAGGATAACGTCTTTCCTGCCCGGCAATCAAGTGGCGATCAGGGGGTCTAAAATCTACCAGGGCTGCGGGTTGTTCGAAAGAGATACCACGGGCTAAAGGGCACTAGAAGGAACATGGGTCGTTTTAGCAAATACAAGTCTGACACTCCCCCCCGCTTCCTTATTTCGACCAAAATAAATAGGACAGTTGAGCTTTTATGCGGAATTACAATGTGAGTCTGATGGGAAATGCCATCAGTTTGATGGTCTATGGATCATCGAGCGGACTACCAATTAAAACCCATCCATGTTAGTTCTTTTGCCCTTTTTGATCTCTTTTGAACAACCCACATTCCCAGCAGGATACCACACAACCTTAAATAAGACCGCACATTCCTGATTCAAGCAGTATACAACATATTCACCAAACATAAGTTACGAGCTGAGACGGCTCACTTTATTTTACGATTTCCGCACAGCCTGTTCGGAAACAACAATAAGATATAGACCTTCATAAAGTACACATAAAGACTGCACTTATTTTTTCGATTACCAAAGCTCGGTCGAAGTTCAGTTGTTCTGATACGTCATGAAAGTTACTGATATTTCATCTGGTTTCCTAGTTTATTGTGTTTACTAGTCAAACATTTAAAGATCAACTTACCTTATTACTTAGTTTAAATTTCAAATTTAGTTATCTACTATATATTGTTTTATTTTATATTATATGGGCCTATTCTCGATCTCAATCTTGTCCAAAAGGAAAGAGATGAGGTCGCAGATAGAATGAGCTAACGTAAAAAAAGCTTATCAGTTCAGGTTATATAAACTCGGGAATATAAATGCACGCAAGGAAACCCACTCCTTAGCTGCCCGCATAATAAAGGATACTGCAAAGCGCTTCGTGCAAAAGTGCGGAATATCGATAAGGTATGGGTGACAACCCGCAGCATGTCAGGCCCTTTAGCCAAACAGCAGACGACAGCAGACGACAATCGTTATCGCTCAGCAGTCACTAATACATTTTCAACTTTATACCCTAGCGCATATAGTTGAAAATCTATTGACGTTTACATATCGTTTTTGTATGTTTCGTTCGTTATCGCTCAGCAGTCTTTAAAAGGTTTTCAACTATATGCGCTAGGGTATAAAGTTGAAAATGTATTAGTGACTGCTGAGCGATAACGATTGTCGTCTGCTGTTTGGCTATAGGCCCTAGACTCCCGAATAAGGGAGATGGTGGAATGAGCTTGTAGAGCTCTTGGGCACACTCACCGAAGTACAGACAAGCATTAGTGTCATTTTGAAACCACCTGGTTTGATCTCACTCTCAATATTTATCCATAATCTGCCCTTACTACAAATTAGTGATTGTGAGCCCTATTCACAGACAAAATACCTGTCATAATATTTCACCACTCATTGTTCTAAACCACATTTTCTTCAATATATAAATGAGAATTTTAGTTTAGATCTATATAGACGTCTATTGTATATTGTATATTCAACAATAGATCTATTTGGAGTAATTCACATTGACATTCCATTACTAAATTCTGTGTGCTCCGTGTCACAATAGTGTATTTTATAACAGTATAGTGTACTAGATCTGTTTGTCTGTACAGTAATTGTGCTGTGACACAACTTCAAGGTTGTCCCACATAGTTTCATGCCCTACTGACTCTTGGCCATGCAGAGCGGCGTTCTGAACGCTGCGTTTTGAGCTCTAGGAGTGACGGTTTCATAATTTATCATTATCATCTTGTCCTTAGTCTAATGTATTTCAGAGGGGCCAACCAGGGCCACCGCCTGCCAGGGTTACGGGTTGTTTGAAAGAGATACCACGGCCCCGGAACGTAAAGGGCATATTTAAGGCACATGGGTGGATTTTAGTCAGTACAAGTCTGACACTCCCCCCGCTCCACCCAAAGTGGGTGAAGTTATTTGATGATTTTCGCATCGGCAATAAAAAAACTCTAATGTATTTCGGGTAGGCACACCACATCATCTTATTTTCTAGAAGTAAGGTTTAAAAAAAAACTGATAAAAACAAAACGAGAAAAAGTGAGGAACTTCAAATGACAAAACGTTTTGAGACGTAAATAACAGCCGGGTTCAACGGCTTAATATATTTTCCGAGGCACGGAGGAAACTCTACGTGTAATGGCTCATCCATCCACTGACCAATCTAGGCAAGCGCGGCTTAACCTGGAGACCGACTCGAGCGACTGCTATTATTTAGCGATGATCTCCTTAAACAAACCTTGCTTGACTCATGATTTTTATCTATACTAGTTAATATTATAAAGCTGAAGAGTTTCTTTGTTTGTTTGAACGCGCTAATCTCAGGGACTACTGGTTGGATTTGGAAAATTCTTTTAGTGTTGGATAGTCCATTTCTTGAGGAAGGCTATAGGCTATATAACATCTCGCTACGACCAACAGGTGCTGAGCAGCGTGGGTGAAACCGCGTGGAACAACTAGTGGTTAATATAAATACTAGAAGACGATACATTACAACAGTTCGTCTGTTCAATTTGTCGTCGAGGAATTATACTTCAGTAACTGTATAGATGCCGATTTAAAAGTTTGTTCATATCCTTCTGTCTGCAAATCAGGCATGAAGTGGCCTACTAAGTTTTTTTTTAACCTAAGTACCAATCATGAACCAAGAGAATAAAGTTCAATGCTGTTTGAGTACTCGATCTTTTGAGAAATACGGTTCTTATCCATGCTTCATAAGCACATAAATGTCGGCTGGCGAAATTGGTCCCGAACAGCCCTTAAAAGGAAAAGTACCCAGAATGTTAATGTACTTCTGGTTGAATATTTGCCAACAGGGTCGCCATTAAATGCACGAGTATTTGTATCGGTACGTGGAACTGCTTCTTAACTGCCAACAACATAATTATTGCTTTCAACATTACAACATTTATATGTTTATGATTAAATACAGTATTTTTCTCTATCTTTACATTGTATCAGTAAAAATAATTTAGATTGCTTCTCCAAACTGAAAGGACTAGTTCTATAGAAAATGAATGATGAGGCGTCACAACAGAAAATAGGTCTCTTTATTGATTGATATCGCATAACTGGCAACACCGACGCATGACATTTATGAGCGCGTATATTGAAGTGACAATGTTCTATGGATATTATGAAAAATTGAAAGTGATGAGGGTCGAGTATGCATGGAGTACAATATGTGGCGTTAACGGGAACTGATGGTTAAAAAGGCGAGCGCGAACAATGAGGCCTAAAAGGAAAATATTATAGACAGGGCCGTTCATGTATGTGCGTGATAACCATACGGTATGGCAGTTACTGCTTGTAAGGGAATTAAGATTAATGAATGCTGGTTAAAAATTAAGGTTGTTGAGTTCCTATCATAATTATTAATCATGCCATCGCATGAAGTGGCTGGATTCAAAACGCAGGCTTTCATTATCGGATTTCGGAACGAAGACACGAAGAAAATATGTCAATTTAAGAGAAACTTTTCTTTGTAGGTAACATTTCGAAACTATGAAAAGTAGGTAATCGTAAAACTCCTGCATACCAAAACTGCTAAACGATTTGATATCTGATAAGTATATTTTAATTTAGGTTACAATATGGGAGAGTTTGACCTCGGTCGGTAAGTTCTCATGGAATATTCTCCTGACTACAGCTAGCATCTAGCATGAGTTTGTGTCAGTTTTATTATTAAAAATACTTGCTTCATTTAAAATATTTTCATAATTTTATTTATATTTTTTTATTCATTCATATCTGTGGTTTGTGTTGCAAACAATTAAAAATGAAAATGTATTTAATACTAGCTGCGCCCCGCTCTTTCACTCGCGTGGTGATCGAATGAACAATATGTATTTATGAATTGTAGCCCATGTGTTATTCTGATGTATAAGCTATATTAATGTAAAGTTTCATTAAAATCCAGAGTTCAATCCAGAGTTCAAATTAAAATCCAAAGTTTCATTAAAATTCAGTAGTTATTGCGTGAAAGAGTAACAAACATCCATACATCCGTACAAACTTTCACGTTTATAATATTATTGAAATAACTAAGTAGGAAGGATAATTATGATTAATAATTGTTATTTTTGACGGGCCTCTTGGTCTAGTGGTTAGTGGCCCTGAATGCTGAGCCGGAGGTCGTGGGTTCGGTTCCCTCCCAGGACAAACTTTGTGTGATGAGCATGATTGTTTGTTCTGTGTCTGGGTGTGATTTATCTATAATATGTATGTATTTATAAATTATATAAGTATGTATATCAGTTGTCTGGTTACCATAACACAAGCTCTGCTTAGCTTGGAATCTGATAGCCGTGTGTGAGTTGTCCCAAGATATTTATTATTTTCAAATAAAAACTCTACGTATTTACACTGTGTGGAGATAGGGCTTCTGAACTCATAATATACTTGCGTGACAACGATATAATACAATCCATAAGATTTGTATCGTGAACTTGCACTATAAATGGTTTGAAATTGCTATTCTGAATGATAGTCTATTAACGGCATTTATGAACAAATGCTTTTGCTGTCGTCAATAGTTTACGTCAGAAGTCTTATGGGTGGGATTAAAATAATCGGTTGTTAAAATTTACGGTCGATAAAACGTGATAGTTACAACTAAAATTGGAATTCAAGGCAAAGTTAATTGGTAAACGATTTGAAAGTTTACAGACAGGCTATAGATCTTTCTTTTTGGGACAATCCCGCCATTCAATTACCAAACCAAAAATACAAAAACAAAATACAAAAATACAAAAATATTTATTTTAACTTAAGCATTGTTTCATACATGAATTGAGGCAGCCCCAGTAAGTTACAATAGTACTTGTGTCGGAGCTGTCTCACTCTTCCCTTAAGTGGTATCTTAATTAATAATAAAAAAGAAGACAATTGTAAAAAGAAAATAATTAATATAAATCAAATTACAATAATATAATCAACCACTACAACTCCTGAAAGCCCAAATCGTCAGTAGCTGTTCGTCTGTGATCCGTTTCCGGCCCCGTTGCAGATGCCCTCTTCGATTGTTTTTTTGAGCTAGTAGTTTATAAAGTTCCCAAGTGATAACTCAACTCGGCCATTTCTAGCAGTCAACTCTCAATGACGACTTAAGACGAGGTATTTAGCGTGCCGTCATCGATTTCAAGGGGCCTTAAATTCATTCGAGGTCACCACAAGAAAGTTCGGTTCAGCAGTAAAAAAACTCTATGAGTTTAACTGCAACTAGCTAGTGGAAAAAGCTGCTGTTTTGTCAACAGATTTTCCACCGAATGAGCGTAATGGGTAATCAATGTTAGTAGCTAAACTACTAAAGATGACGTCATAAATCTTGATCCATACGGGATAAACACATAATAAAATGACCGTAAAAATAAAATCTATTTGTTGTGCCGTTATCCCTTGTCTAAAAGTTTTGAATGCCTTCCAAGGAAGTTATGGAAATAGTTATTCTTTTGATGTTCTGAGCTCGATGGAAGTTCCTTACTGTCTATGAATAAAAGCACTGGAAATGGAACACTTAGACAGCATGCATTATTCATTGTTGATTCGAGGTATGGTTGCAACTAGTGTAGACAGCCGATCGTTGTGAATCCTTACTATATATATATTTTATATATTATATCCTTACTAATATTATAAAAGCGAAAGTGAGTTTGTTTGTTTGTTTGTTACCTCTTCACGCTTTAATGGCTAAACCGATTGTGATGAATTTTGGTACATAGATAGTTGGGAACCAGGGATAATTTTTATTTTAAAAAAGTGGGATGTGAGGGAGAAAGAGGGAAGAAAAGGGAAAACTTAGCGTTGCTATTACAAATCAATAAGGCGCAAGGGGTGTATTACCCCAAATTTAACGCGGGCGAAGCCGCGGGCGAAAGCTAGTAAATATATATATCTTCGTTATTGCTGACCGTATATTTGCACTACCAGAATATCATCACTGTGACATGGCTGTTTCAGCATCATGCTGTGATAGAAACGCTTTAGCTTCATACAGGACTACTTTAATAAATTGTGTGTGTCTTTTTTATATTGATTTTTATTTTTTATTGTTTTTTTTTTATTTATTTTTTTATTGTCTTTTTCTGTGCGAGTCTAGAAAACAGGTTTTCTTTGTTTCTTTTACTAAAGTTAAATATCACTGGCAGTTCATAAAACTAGGCTCATCTGTCTCTCTGGCTTTACTTTCAAAGTTAGTTATATTTGAATTTACTTGAAATTGCCCCCAAAAGTGGTGAAACAATATCGGGTTATTTTGTGGTTTCAATATTCATTCTTCAAACTTTCGCATTTGTTTCCTATTAAATAATATTATAAATAAATAAATATCTTGGGACAGCTCACACACGGCTATCTGATCCCAAGCTAAGCAGAGCTTGTATTATGGTAACCAGACAACTGATATACATACTTATATAATTTATAAATACATACATATTATAGATAAATCACACCCAGACACAGAACAAACAATCATGCTCATCACACAAAGTTTATCCTGGGTGGGAATCGAACCCACGACCTCCGGCTCAGCAGTCAGGGCCACTAACCACTAGACCAACAGGCCCGTCATATTAGCGTCGTCAATATTAGCGGCTTCGCATTGTGTAGCATTATGCAATGATGAGAGAACGTGAATAATTATACTGGATATTAAATTTGGATGCCTCGTAGTGTTTGTAAAACAAGCATACATACAAAGCTCACAAAGCTATTTGTATGTAATGTTATATGGACGTAATGTCTCGGTCTAAAACCAGACCCTTACTGTATGACAAAAAGTCCGGCTCCAAAGTTAAATTGTTGACAGTTAACCGCACCTGGCTCCTAGGTTGGTGAAATTTCTTGTTGGCTTCCAGCTATTTTGGTCCATACTTATTGCTTTACGAAATTCTCGTACAAACTTCGTATAAATTAATATGGGGGCGAAATATATCGAAATTTTACGCCAGAGGACGTTAATGTTTGGAAAAAATGCTTTGGTATAAAACATTGACTGAGCGGTTTCATTATATAATTTATTAAGTATAGGTTAAAATATTGATGACTTAGGTACATATTTATAAGTCAAGCAATATCTAAGAAAAGAAAAATATCATCTGCCTAGTCTTTTCCCATCTGTATTGGGGTTGACTTCCAGTCTAACCAGATTCATTTCATTCATTGACGGGCCTGTTGGTCTAGTGGTTAGTGGCCCTGACTGCTGAGCCGGAAGTCGTAGGTTCGATTCCCACCCAGGACAAACTTTGTGTGATGAGCATGATTGTTTGTTCTGTTTCTGGGTGTTATTTATCTATACTATGTTTGTATTTATAAATTATATAAGTTTGTATATCAGTTGTCTGGTTACCATAACACAAGCTCTGCTTAGCTTGGGATCAGATAGCCGTGTGTGAGTTGTCCCAAGATATTTATTTATTTTTATTTATTTATTCAGCTGAATATCAATATTTTACATGGAGCAACTGTCAATCTGACCTCCACAATCTATTTAACTACTGGGGAACTACTCTTTAGGAAAAGAAAAATATTTAAGTAGGTACGTTTATTACTTTTTTTACATATATTTTTTTATAATACTTCCTCAAATGAAGAAAAATGTTAGTTTTTAAGTCCACCACATTGTTTTATGCTTTCACTGTTTTTAACTCAACTACACACTGACAGTCACGGGATTTGAATTTTGTCATGGTTGGGAAATCGTTCTAATCTCTTTATGTTCCAGGGGCCGCGTTCTCTCTTTCGAAATAGCCGCAACTCCGGCAGGCGGTGGGCCTGGCAGTCCCCTCTGCCACTTACGGGATTTCACACCACAATCACGAAAGATATCACATAAAGTGACAGTCCATTTTTTTTTTAAGTCCATGTTCACCCCAAACTTCTTCTGCCCAGCCAGTTTTTACGACCTCTTTAGAACCTAACCTACGATGTGGAAGGATTTACGAGGTCTAGATTTTACGTTAACACTAAGATAAGTGTGGCAGTCGTTAAAATATAGGTTTTGAAAAATCCATACTAACCTTTTTGGGTCATCTATAAAAACCCACTCTTAGCAATAACGACGGAGGAAATGATCGTAAAAATAAGACGTGTCAACTACAAGTATCTACAGTACAAGATAAGTATTACGCAACACGGTTAAGACGAAAAAATAATTTGGATCTGAAATGCAGGAAGCGTCCAAGATGGAGTACTTCCTGTTATCATTATTGGTAAATATTTAACTAGCTTTGGAGAGTATTGCTAATGAGTGAATTCAATGTGGAGTGGAAAAGTATCAGTAAGATGGGAGGGTTTTAAAAATTGTCTGAAGGAAAATGAAAGAAGCTAAAAAAAATGGATAGAACACTGTCGTAAAAAAATCCCACATACCCTTTATGTGAGAATATTTGGCCCTTCTGATAGTTATAACTGTGTTACCGTTGAGAGTATTCTCTCCGAATGAAATTAAACAGTGATTTTATGACAAAAACAAAATCGAAAATTTTGAATGAAAAGAGTAACAAATTCTCTTTCTCTTTTAAAAAATCGTTGCCCCACACTAGGATTTCTCCTGTATCGTGGGTGCGTTTACAAACATTTAAACTCACATACAACATACAGCCAGACCCGGAACAACTATCCATAGGTATCCGTAGGCCATACAAATATTTGTTCCGTGCGGGGATCGAACCCGCGACACGGAGCGCAGCAGTCGATCGCTTAGCCACTGCGCGAACCGTGTCGACAATTAAAAAAAAAGTAAAATTAAAAATATACATTCTACCTAAAGTTGTTTTTGTTGTACGAGAACGTACGATGCTGTCCATCGTCTTTATGAGAACTAAGGTTTGCAGCCTCTGTGTACACGTACGTCTCAAATATATTTTTAATATTAAATAAAATAACAAGTTGCGGCTATGACATAGTCGTTTCATATTTTTAATATTGCCAACGTTGTCTCAAAACTAAACTAGGTACCTAGGCACTTATCTATTTGCACAAAAATAAAACTAAGCTGTGAAAAAAAATGTTTGTACCAATGAACGACACTGACATCGTTGTATCAAGAAAAAAATGTTGTACCTACTAAAACAGCCTGAGCAAAGAAAAACATGCCACATTGTCGATGTCTACTTAACGATGACAAAAAAAGGTTGTCACAGATGTTTACCTATCGATAGACGATCAAAATTCATTCATGAAGGTGTAGTGTTTATTCATGATGATGGAACTGGTCGTAAATAAACATTTAGCTTCTAAATTTGAAAATGTATTGTTTTAAAGCTACGATTAAAGTACTAGAGGAAAAAACGAGGCATAAAATGTTTCCATTCGCATCATAATCATTCTCCTGTTGCTATCCCAATTTAGGGTAGGCCGTGTGGGCACAGCATGTCTTCTTCATTAATCGACAGTCGTAAAGTCAAAGCTCGGTTGACCTTTATCTCGCGTTAATCTAGAAGAATACGGAAAAAATGATATATGGCTAAGCATAGCAAAAAGTGGGATAATCAAATTTATGTATGGGTACTGTATAGCCATTGACGCGGCGAGGTATTCCTCGTAGCGCTCCCGTTTTGAAGCGCTCCCATCTAAGCGCTCCCGTTTTATTCCTCTAAGCGCTTCCAAAAGGAGCGCTTTGAGGAACGATTAAAAATAATAAAATTTATTTCCTCGAAGCGCTCCCACGTTTAAAAATAGGGAAAAGCATGAAGTAAACGTCATGAATTATATCGATAATTTTTAAAAACTCATGTGTGAAGTTGCTTAACCAAATTACGAAATTGAGAGAATAATATCTTTTTGCTTTCGGCACTCTTATGTGTATACAAGGGCCAATGTTATTGTCATTTCTACCATTGACGTAAACGATAGATTTTTTTAGGAATGGCATCTCGCAGTTCAACCAAGGAGGTTATCGTCTGCTTAACCGGGCGAATCCTGTGGGTGCCTTAAAATTAAGACCTCCAGCCAGGGTGAAAATTTACAAACTAAGCGACTACACGCTAAGGGCACCCCCTGTGGGGTACGAGCCTCGGCTTAGGGCGACGCTGAGGGAAAGCAAGGGATAGGCTGGATCTGAGTGATATTATTTATGGACTGGATTAAACTTACTGGCTCAGCAGCGCGGGCTGGCTCTTGCAAAGGACGGGTGGGGCATTTACCGGGACGTTGCGACGGGCCTCGTCGGCGAGGATGGAATGACGGCGCTTTGCGTCTGAATTTGCGCAGAGTGCTAGTCTCCTTGCTGCTCTCCTGGAGCAGGGTTATAGCATTTTCAGGAGGGACGAGAAAATGTCTAGGACGATGAATTTTACTTATTCGCGAGGGATCGTATCGAGCGGCCGATGCGATAAGGGGGTTGCGATGTTTTAACGCGGAGTCAAAGAAGCGCATGGAAAGACGCTTCATGAATTGAACGACGGTGGGGATTCTTAAGTCGAAGTGAAGACTATCGTTACGGGCTCCCGTGATTTTACGAAGGAATCGGTTTTGCAAGGTCTACATCTTATGAAGGAAACGCGGGTTGGCGTGGGCGAACACGACACATGCGTATGTCACGATGGGACGGATGACCGCGGTGTATGAACGCAATTTGCACTTAAGTGACAATTTGCTTTCTGCCTAAAATAAAAAGTGAAACCTAAACCCATAGCAATATGTGCCGCGAAGGACAAGTGGCTGTCGAAAATGACACCTAAGTATTTGGCTTGCTTTTCCCAGGGGATAGGCTTGCCGTACATAGTGATCAAACTGGGGATCAGGGGATTAAAGCGCGGTTTGGAGTAGATAACCGCCTGACTTTTACCGGGATTCATCTCGATTCTCCATTTCCTGAACCAAGCGCCTAGGATGTCGGCTGGGGTCTGAAGGGTACGAGCGATAGCGTTTGTACAGCGGCCAGTATAGTAAATGGCCGTGTCATCCGCGAACAGAGCTAACTGAGCTTTTTTGCTCTTGGGAATGTCGCTAGTGAACAGCGTGAAGACGAGGGGGGATAAGACGGAACCCTGAGGGACACCGGCCCTAATAGGATGAGGGGAAGAGATTGAGGAAGTCCCGTAAGATGAGCGTAAACGATAGACACCTCATTGCCAGGTGTGCGGGGAGGGGGGTAGTAATGGTAAACATAATGGAGAGAAATCATAAGCTAAACAATAAAAAAATATGAATAGGTAAATATGTCGGCAGATTATATTCATCGATTTGGTGGACTAAAGGATTTACAATAAAACAAAAAAAAAATACCAAACCCGTGCGAAGCCGGGACGGGCCGCTAGTTGTATATTATAGTATAACAATGTGTTCTACTTATTACCTAGTTATTATCGATAATTTCAGTTAGTATAGTCCCATCTCTATCCGAAAGTTAATCATGGGAGCGCTTCGAGGAAATAAATTTTAATATTTTTAATCGTTCCTCAAAGCGCTCCTTTTGGGAGCGCTTAGAGGAACAAAACGGGAGCGCTTAGATGGGAGCGCTTCAAAACGGGAGCGCTATGAGGAATACCTCGACGCGGAGGCCTTTACGGAATATTTGTGTAAATTTTAAACAAAATCTATGAGTAGTTTTATCTTGAATCTAAATGTTCAGACATACATGTAAAAATCATATTATGTTTTGACTTATATCTACGTATTTTTTTATGTTTTTGAAATTGATAAAGGCACTTGTTTGCTATACGGATAATTTGACGCGCTTTAGTAACCGGACGTGAATCTCCTAATTCTACCCAGCAATTTAATGAACCTGCTATACCTAATCCACAAACCTTGTAAACACTCCTTGTTAGAATAGTGTATTATCCCTAGTGCTGTAAATTTATCGAATACCCATCCCCAAATCAATCTACGACCATGGATGGATGTTTGGGTTTTTGTGAGAGGATGGACGAAATATGACTTTTTCTTGTGTTGTTCTGTTTCATTTTCCACACGTTTTTTTTTTTAAAGAACTTAAAGAGCTACCGGTGGTTAGAGTTCCAGAGTCAGGAACGTCGTTATAATACGGGCCGTATCGTGGAGCCTTCTTAAGCAAACCCTTGATCCAACTGCCCAAAGAGAGCTTCAACAGATGGTCATCGAGGCTCTTGGCTATTAGGCCATTGGCCCTTATACAGTCGGCACAATGATAGCGTTGCGTAGGCGTATATTTTTTTAAAATTTTAAACGTGCAATAGCACGGATATTCGTCTGTTATGTTGTGCATGTTTTCCCTAATAAATAAAAAGTGATGTACCTAATTTAAGCACGACGCTCTTGTTTACATGTTTATTTCAGGGAATAAACAGTTTAAGTATCGCTGCATTATTTGCTCGCTGCTTGAAAAGTTCGAGTGGAATAATTAGGTTTGCTGAAGTGTTTGAAACAAGATTAGTAAGTCTGCAACCTCTCAGTGGGTTCAGTGTAACAAAACAGAACAAAGGGAAATTATATTATTAAGTTATTCAGGGTATTTGAATTGCCTATCTTACAACTCCTGCAAGTTTATCAAAGGAAAAATAGAAATTTACATATGAAGTAGTCAGATGCAGTTATTGACAACAGTGTAAGTATTTTACATAAGCCCGTCCCACTTTGGGCAAAGGCCTTCCCCCATTCCTTTCATTATGTGCGATGTTTCGCCACTTCTCTCGTCAATTAACGAGAAAGCCACCCCGTAGCAGTTATTTTAAATTAAAAAAAACAACACGCAAAAGAAGTCCTAAATGGAACCGAATAAGCTTTTAAGTTCACAATTTAAATCCAAATTTTCGACTGTACTTGGCAACTACTATTCGTTAAAAAAAAAAGTTTGACTTTAAATTAACTTCTATCTTACGGGAATATTGAACCGAATCGCACAGCTTTGTTTTCGCTATATGCAAAATGTGTACTGTACAAACATCATCCCATTTATTTCTTATTGGGTTGATCCCAACCATCTTCCACGCCATTTCTTGGTGAGTCATGCGCAAATTGATTTCGTCGTCAATGTGTTCTATTTATGAAATATTCTCTTCTTTTTGCTTGAGAAATTCTTTTTTATTTTGGTTTTTGGCTGCCAATGAGCATTTTGCTGTCAGTTTTTTTCTCAAAGAATTTATTTAAAATAAAATATAAACAGCATAATAAAACAATTTACACAGTTTTTCAATACTGTTGTTTTTTATAAGTATTGCTAGAGACTCTAGTCGGTCTTCGGGTCTTCTTAGCCCGGCTTGCCTGGGTTGGTCTGCGGAAGGGTGATGACCCATTAAATACCATGTTTCTTTTAACCGTTGATCCCTTGCCACTACTAAGTGCCCACAATGTTTGAAACCAGTCTTACCCGGTTCTTACTTGGTTCGGAGGTCAGATCGGCAGTAGCTGCATTTTAAATACAGGAAATAGGCTAGACTGGAAGCCGACCCCAACATAGTTGAGAAAACACTAAACAAATGATGTTAATTATCGCCAAATTATCATAAAATTTATCACTAAATTAAAATTTTATCCAAACATAACATTACAATCATAAAATGCGCAAACATATCTAATAGATATCAAATTAATTATTGCAAACATTATTGTAACGAACTTGTTCATGATATTTGATTACAATTTATGCACAATTATTACTTCTTTCAACAGACCATTATTTGGCCGTCATTATGTCAATTTAAAATGTGGTCATTAATTGTAATGCGTTAACACGCTCTAAATGCAATGATTAACTAGCTAACAATCAATTATATTCAGTCCAGTAATTTATCGTTAAAGGCGTTAATGTTTTTTTTTTATTCTTGTGGGTCGAAAACTGGCCGCTTTTAATTGAAAATAAAAAAAAAGTTAGCATTCAACACCATTTTTAAAAATCGAATTCTTTGAACTAGGCGCCAAAGTACGTTACAATTTTTTCTGTTGGGTATTACTGTTTTATTATTTATTTGTTTGCACTATTCCAATTAATACTTCATGTATTAGGGTCAATATTTACAATTTAAAACTAGTGATTAATTGGTCTAATGATTGGAGTAAGGACACAAAAGACATGATAAGCGGAGGTAATACATTAACTTAATATAATTTTGAATAATTTAGTTACGAACCTTAAAGTAGCAAAATGACGGAGGAGGCTCATTAATTTTCATAGTACAGTGGGAAAGATTATAGGGCATTATATAAGTGGATGGAACGCTCAGCCCTTATTATCTAATATTTTCGTAATAGGTTTCACAAAGAAAGGTTGTAGAGCTCTTTAAAACTGTCCTTGCTACATTTCTTCAATGTCAATTGGTAGGAGAAAATGTTTAATTTTCTTTGGGTATTGAACTCGTGCAGCCTCTTTTGAAATTGGCTTATTATAATAATTTTAACTTTGAGAGCAAGAAGAGAACGACTAAACGTAAAAAAGACCATTCGACACGTAGGTACAAACCACTGTTAATTTCCATGTCAATCATCACATCAATTTCGCAAAAATGGAGTAATTCTTTTCTTAAAAAAAAAACGATCCATATCGATTAGATATTTTGTTTCAAAAGATAAAGAGGTTAAAAGAATAGTAGGTTTAAAAAGTTATTAAGGGTTTTGAGTTCAATTTCTGTTGCGTGAAAACCTACTTTTGAAAGTGTTCGATGTCACTTATAAAAAAATCTTTGCTAAAATGTGTGTTGCTTGTTTGTAAGCATGAGAATGAAAATTATATTTTATTCTAATTTCGGCAAACAGTCAAACATCAATCAAATAAGTATTATGATAGAGTACATTATCGTGTCGCTTAATATCTAGTTAATCTGCATGTGATTATGGAGTAGAATTCAACTAATCAGCCTAGTTTACTAGACGAGTGTGTACCGTGAAATATTTTACTACATGCGTTGCGTGTTTGATACCAACCAACAAATTTTGGTCACGCTATGCTGACATTAAAAGGGGTAAACTGAAATAATAGTTGCCAAAGACAATCAATTCATTGTACAAATACACATGACCGACAATTTAAAAAAAAATGACAGTGTAGTGGCGTCTACATGGCCACGTACGAACTACGCATCATACGAGTATGTGACGTAGGCAAAATCCTAGATCACGCAAGAGATATAAGTAGGACACCCTAGGGGTGACTAACCTTTTTGGATCAACGTACGTAATTTTTCTAAAGAAATGATTAATGAGGCTGTAGACGTGCCGTCACATAATTTTTACTTTGAAAAAATAATATACCTAAGTATGTACTATCAACTCAAAACTTTTTGTTTTCTATTAAAAAAATATATTTTGCACTTTGTATTAATAAATTTATATTGGATTAATTAATAGTGTAATTGGCCTCGGCTAAAATTCGGGGTAACGCAGTTCCCCTTGCGCCTTATTTATTTATAATAGCAACGCTAAGTTTTCCCTTTTCTTCCCTCTTTCTCCCTCACATCCCATTTTTTTTCAAAAAAATATAAGCCTATGTCTGTTTCCTGGTTCCCAACTACCTCTGTACCAAAATTCATCAAAATCAGTTTAGCCATTAAAGCGTGAAGAGGTAACAAACAAACTCACTTTCGCTTTTATAATATTAGTAAGGATAAATTCTTCACCAGTCTACCTTTGGGTAAAATACGACAACATTGTTTTGTTATTGGGTACAAAAATCATATATTATGAAAAAAAAACTATTTAGATAGATATTAGACTTATATTGATTTTCTCATGGATGCCATTTTCAAAACTTAACTAAATTGAACGTGTTGTTCCAGTCGAAAAGTCGACAATAAAAAAACAAAACGTAAAATAAGAACTGAAAATACACAAAATCTCTTTATGTTTGAAGTCGGTTATAAAACAATGCTACCGTTTTTTTTTACAACAGATGAAGCATCGTTGTTCCCAATTCCCTAATGGCAGTTACACTTGTAACTACCACCTACATTCCAATGCAGGAATACTTTATTACCTCGCGTGTAAAGTACCAGTCATTTCTTTTATTCATAATACGGTATTACACCCATTTTTAAAAAGTATTTCATTTTGATCCTAGGGTCCTAATAAACCACCAAAAAAAACAAAAAAATAATATTCAAACGATAAGTGCCATAAAACTGCATTTCAATTTTACAATTTCTATGTTCGCGCGTAAAATCACAAAAACGCTTGACGCCATGTTACTCTGTGGTCATGACGTCAGTTGATGACCAACTGACGTCATGACCTGAGTAAACAAATGCGCTGTTATTAGTCTTTCTGTTTAGTTGTATTTTTCACTATAGTTTATGGTATTATTATATGGTAGTATTTATGTCTTCCATGGTATGATTACTATTATTTCAATAAAAATTAAAATGTAAAGTTTTAAAATACTAAAATAGTAATAGTTGCTCAGTTGACAGTTGTCACTTTTTGTTCTCATGACCATATGACGTAATAATCATGGCGGACACTGTTTCGCGTAGTAAAAGAACAGACTAAAAAAAGTGAAAACTTTGAAATCAATTTAAAAATTTATTTAGTTATTTTATTAACTAAATTTAACATTTTCCGACTGCTTGTTGCCTAAACTATCTGAATTGTATAGTTTTAGAATTTCTTTCATATAGAGTAAAATACCCTATTATTGAGGTTAAACTAAAAAGTCATTAACATTCTGTTAATCTGTATATTGAACCCGCCTTTGAGTTTTATGAATGGAAATAACTAATTATCGTCAAAGGTTACACTTTCATCAGAGGAAATGAAAAACAAATCATTTGGGATGTTCTTTTGTTGCCGAAATAATAAGAGAAATAAAGGATTTATAATTGACTAGCTTTGGTCACGCCTTTGTGAACGCAGGAAATTATACCACCAGAATAATAAGATGGCCTTTCATGTCCTAACCCAAGTCATGGTTAGTATTCAAATACTTTCAGCCATTTAAAAAAAAATTGACCCAAAAGAATCCTTAATTTGTTAGTGAATAAGTAACAGAAAAAGTTAGGAGTGAAGATATTTCTTTTGTAAATTTGAATTATTTTACGTGTTGAAGTATTGAACTATGGATCTTATAAACAAATATAAACAAAGGTCTCCTCATACTCTGCCAATAGGGATGCAAATATTTGGTAAACAAAACCTTAACGACAAAAAAATCATATCGGAATTAAAAGAAAATGGTTTCCGAGACTTGACATGGTACTGAAGCTAAAGAAAATTAAAAAGATGGCACTAATTTTCAAGAAAACTTTAATTTAAAAAACGATAATTAATTTCATTTAATTTCAGCTCAAAATAATGAACTGAATAGCACTTACGTGTTTTTAGCCTATGTCCGTCTCCAGGGTCCCAACTACTATCTCTGTCCCAAAATTCATCAAAATCGGTTTAGCCATAACTAGCTGGTGCAAGTATCCTATGTGTTATTCTAGACTATAATTTACCTCTGTGACAAATTTCATCAAGATCCGTTCAGCCGTTTTGACGTGAAAGAGTAACAAACATCCGTACACCCTCACAAACATTCGCATTTATAATATTAGTAGGTTAAGCTGGTTACGAAAACAAAAGTGCCTGACACGCGTATCGTAGCAACATATTCAATATTGTTAAAACAAACTATTTGCAATATGAGACATATTGCCATAATATTTACAAGATAAAAGTTTGAAGAATCCAATCAGCTGGGGAACATCGATCTCTAAAAGTAATATTTGGCGTGGTTTAGCGTTTAATACTTCTATATTTTATTTTCCCGACTTCTCTTCAAAATATAAGCAATGTCATATTTCAAACTATTGCGGAAAGTGACTTTTCCGAAGAAAACTGCTCGGTATTTCCAGTTTAATTCCAGATAGTACTAGATAGTAGTTTTAGAAGTCTCGTCTAGTGCTTTTTTATACTTTATGTCAAATCTACATTATCACACGTATATAATATATAGGTGAAAGTATGTATGCGTTTAAATTTGTATCTCTTTCACGCTCAAAAGTCTAGACTGATTTCGTTTGGTATGTAGATAGCTTATATTCTGGATGAATATATAGGCTACTTTTATTCCAGTAAACTTGGGTGAAATTGCTGGGCGCAGCTAGTTAAGAATATAAACAACATTCAAAGATGCTGCTTTAACTGTAACTTAAAATTAATCAATCAGTACACATACACATATTGTTCCCGTGGCTAAAATTCCTTTCTGCAAGCCAAATTTCGGTACCCAATTGTCGAATTACCATCAATGAATGGGACGGCTCATCGTTAGGAAATCAACATCACGTCCAATAATAATGATCTTTAGATCCTCAATATTCGTGAGGACCGTTAGCATCCAAATGTTTCTTTGTGTTCGCCTCATTTAGCCAAATTCGATTTGGCCTGAAATGGACGGATTCAGCTTAATCCATAATGTAGGGATACAAAAATAGAAATGTTTTCCGGAAAGTTGTAGGAATTTAGTATTTAGTCCGGTCAATTTAGACATTCGAAGTTACATAAATTCCCACCAAGCTGAAAATCGGTAAGATTGTTTAAAATATCATTAAAAACAAAATTTGAAAGTTCCCCATCTTTCCCCTGTAAGGAAAAAAAAAAATTCAAAGTCAAAGGTAAAAAAAATGAGTTTTTCATGATTTTCTGCAAAACGGTAAGTTTTATCATAAAAATACCTCTGACAAAAATTATAGATCATAAAATTATCTACAAAAAAATATCAATACTTTTTCTCTACGAGCCACCATTTTTGAGATATAACGATTGAAAAAGTTGTAATCGTTATAATATGCATGAGTACGCCACATGTATATATGTCACTGTAAAAGCATGAACTACGGTAAATCTTAAGATTTTTTGTAAGGAAAAAAAAATATTCAAGTTCAAAGGAAAAAAAATGAGTTTTTCGTGATTTTCAGCGAAACGGTAAGTTTTATCATAAAAATACCTCAGACAAAAATTGTACTGTTGGTGATTCAATATTAGAGCACAACCGGCCTTGACAATGTGTATATGCCGGAGAACAGAACAGTCCGACTTTTTTGCAACTATATTTAGCACTGCATCCCTCTTTGCAATTGCAAAAAATCGAGTTCAGCAGTTTTTCCGGTGCAGGTGGAAGTAAAGTGTGCACTGGTTTTAATGAATTGTTGACCAACTTCCAACCCCAGTCTGTAGGGTCTAGCTGATAACCAAGCCAGACTTGAACTTGGTAATATATATAATATTTCAACATATAATGCAACTATAGAGATGTATATGTTACAGTAAAAGCTCGAACTACGGAAAATCTTAAGATTTTCTAGTAAAACCTAAGATTTACCGACATGACTTGGTAAATGTAAGTATTTATTATAAATAAAGGGACGATTTTTTCGGACTTTTGCCATTCCAATTCAGTACATGCTAGGTTTTACCAATGTGGACTGGTTAATGTTGGTTTTAGTTTAATACATCTCTAATATTTACAACTGATTACCACCTGCCCTAAGATAGGTCGACGGAGCCCCGCTCCGCCTCCTATTTCTGGGTGGTTTAAAAACCACGATGGCTAAGCCTTAGCCTTCCAACCTAACCTATCCGAGTCGAGGTACTCTGAGTCGTGAGTGAGAGAAAGTGATGTAATTTTTTTCGACATTTACCGTTCCTTGAATGCAAATCCTAAGATTTACCAAGTGAATGATGGTAGAAGTTCGAATCCCAAACTTTTATGGACATTTACCATTCATAGACGGTAAATCTTAGGTTTTACTGGAAAATCTTAAGATTTACCGTAGTTCATGCTTTTACAGTGACATATATTCATGTGGCGTACTCATGCATATTATGACGACTACAACTTTTTCAATCGTTATATCTCAAAAATGGTGGCTCGTAGAGAAAAAGTATTGATATTTTTTTGTAGATAATTTTATGATCTATAATTTTTTGTCTGAGGTATTTTTATGATAAAACTTACCGTTTTGCAGAAAATCATGAAAAACTCATTTTTTTACCTTTGACCTTGAATATTTTTTTTTCCTTACAGGGGAAAGATGGGGAACTTTCAAATTTTGTTTTTAATGATATTTTAAACAATCTTACCGATTTTCAGCTTGGTGGGAATTTATGTAACTTTACTCTTATGTTTTGGTCTAATTTGACCGGACTAATTATGTTAATGTTGGGATGTTATGCGAGATGATGTTGTTTTCTGGCCCAAAGTATATTTTGAAGAAAACGTTAAAGGATCTGCAGCAATATTTTCGGTCTAACCTTAAAATGCTTCTCTACCTCTTGACTACCTATATTATACTCATCATCTGCCTTGCCTTTTCCCAACTATGTTGGGGTCGGCTTCCAGTCTAACCGGATGCAGCTGAATATCATTATTTTAAATGGAGCGACTGCCTATCTGACCTCCACAACCCAGTTAATACTGGGTAATAGTATAGTATTTTTGACTACCTATATTATACTACATCTACTTAAAGTGATGAAAGTCACTAACCTGAAAAATAACTTTCATATCAAATATTGTGGACTAAATTATAGGAAGTCCGCACAGTATTCTGTGCGAACTTCCCATGATTTCCTATAGTTCCGATACAATAATCGAAGTACCAAGGAGTTATTATATAGAAGATCTTACGTAATTCTCTTTCTTTGCAGATACAATGGCGAAGGCGACAATTTGCCTGACGCTGGCATTGTGTTGTGCCATAGAGGGCATTCACCTCAACTTCCGAACAAACCCAACGCAGTACCTTCTGGAGAACCCAAGTTTGCATCTGACAGGACCTGGGGCAGCCTTCGCAAGGGTTGCTGCCTTTGGGCCCCAACCGGTCAGATTACCTGTCAATGGATTCGGGTGAGAAAAAGAAAATAACAAGACTTGTAAAGATCTCCGTTATATAGTATTTTTTTATTAAAGTTTACGTAATGTAAATTAAAGGTATAAATGTTCTTCCAAAGTTGTAACTAACTTAGAGCGGATTTTACAAATAAAAAAAAACGCGATCAGGATATGTGTAAACGGCGTTCAAGAGCTGTCAGTATCATAATGACCTGCTATAGAATACTGATCCTGACAGCTTTTGAACGCAGTTTAGTAAACGCGTTTAGTTTTATTGGTGAAATTCACGCTTACAAGCACTTGTCAGTATTGCACCAAAGTTGTATTAAACAAACAATTTGAATGCTACATTCAAATTGTTTGTTTTGGAAAACAAATTAATGTGAAATGCGAAATGTGTTAAATTATTTTCTTGTTTAGTGTAATTGAAATCCACTGTTGTAAATGAAATGTGCTTTGCGAGAATACGGAGTATGAGTTTATGATTTTAATTTCGTAATATAAATGCGGGATTGTAACATTTTACGTAACCAAATAACCTGAAAGAGATGAAATAATGGAATATATAAAGTACACTAAAGAAACACAGTACATATCTTATAACAAATTCCAGTAAGTAAATTCCTCTCTCACAAGCCTCACATGTGACTATTTTGCATGATTATTTCCATGCCTGATAGAGACATAAGTAAAATATTGAGTCCTCAACTAACCCTAGAAAACAACAATAGATTAAATAAAATGACAATTGCGTTTATCATGTCTCTTGTTTCTTTGACATTGGTCAGGATTTGAAGTATGGACATGATTGTGATGCTGGCAGAATAGACATCAGTTCAGATGCGAAAGAAGAAAAAAAAAGTGTCATGTTTGCCAATGAATTTTTGACTTATAATATAAATAGATTACCAGTCAAGTCTATCAAGTATCAAGTCATCTGACAGAATGAAATGAAGGCACCTTTCCTTTATGATTAACTACTGTCCGTACTCTGTATAATCGTAGTAGCCTATTTCAATCGTCTGCACTGAATGTACAATCAGCAAACGAGATAAGTCAAAGGCCCAGTGCAATAAAGAGTAACGGAGTACATGATCATTAATTGTCTTTTTTATTATGTAAGTTGCAAATACTTTTGTAACTCGGACTAGCTGTATGATGAAAGTACATTTTATAGTATTTTACCATCCGCCATCTACGCCTAATGTTAAAATAACAGGTACCTATGTTATATATGATTATACGAATAGTTTATATGCATTTTAATGTCGCACTTACATCCACTTAAGTGTCAGAAAAAAATGCATAGGTACCACTAATCGTCTAGTTTAGTCATTCTTAGTTCATCATGTCGCATTTCATAGTCTTTTTTTTATTTTCTTAAAAATCCCTCGGAGCTATGAAAAATCAAACCTAATATTCGTTTTTATGGTTCGATTTTGACTTCAACATTTTTTTTAAATATATCTATTCGGCAGTTAGTCCGCTAAAAAAATAGCATCATAAAGGAGTTTAGTTTTATAGAGAATACAATACATCATTTTCCGATGCTCTTGGCTCCAGATCCAACAATGTATGGGCTCAGAGCAATGTCCTTTTTAAATAGAGTTAAATTTATTTAAATGGAAAACAAACAAATTAAATTTGATTTGAAAACGTCCATCGTTTTCTAAGAGCCTGGTTACGTATGTCTTTTGCTGAATGTACTTATTCTAGTTGGAACTGTGAATAATTTTCACTTAGTGTTACGGACGTCTTCGAGTCCGTATTCTGTACAATTCTCTGTTTGCACATATGCACTGTATACTCATTTATCTCTGTGTCGCATGTATATGTTGTAAAATGCACTGATTCTGTCTACAGCCCAACGATTGACCCAGCCCACCTTGGACCTGCGATAAGGTTACTTGCTGTTTATGTGTTTGACTAACACTATTAACTTAATTAACGTTTAATTAACCATAGTTTTAAGTTTTGTTTATTTAACCTTTGTTAACGAAACTAATCTTTAACGAGACTAATTAAACACAGTAATTACTAATAATTAAACTGGTTTTAGGGTTCCGTACCCAGAGAGTAAAATGGGACCCTATTACCAAAACTCCGCTCTCCGTCTGTCCGTCTGTCACCAGGCGATATCTCATGAACCGTGTTAGTTAGACAGTTGACATTTTCACTGTTAGATTGGTACAGAACTTTTCGTGCGCAATTTCGAGCGCCGAAATATCGGGAACTCAGTTTAAATAATAAACATCATCACCATCTGCCTAGCCTTTTCTCAACTATGTTGGGGTCGGCTTCCAGTCTTACTGGATGCAGCTGAATACCAGTATTTTACATGAAGCGACTGCCTATTTGACCTTAATAACCCAGTTAGTACTGTGTAGTACGATACCCATTGGTAAGACTGGTTGTAAGACTTTTGGGACCAACAGTTTAACGTGCTTTCCAAGGCACGGAGGAAAGCCGGTATGTAACGGGTGGTCATCCATCCAAAGCCCAACCTAGGCAAGCGTGGCTTAACCTAAAGATCGACCTGAAAAGCTACTATTATTTAGCCACGAGCTCCTCATAAATACTAAACACGGTGAAGTGAAAATCCCGTTTATAATATTATTAACTGTGTTATTGTCGCAGTCTAAAAAGTTTATAAAAAAAAACACTTCTATTTGTTGCTTTGTTGCGTCGTAATAGAGATAAATCGACAAAAACCCAGTACCTACCCAATTTATGTATGTAAAATATTAGTACAGTATGATTTATCTAAACTAATTTCATGCAAAATAGATTTGAAAAGGGTTATGCGAAAATAATCTGGTACAATATTTTTTGACTACATTCGTTTTGAATATTTCGACACGTCTAAGCCAACCTTTAAATAAATAATGTAGTGATTTTGATAATGTTACTAGAGCAAAAAATCCACTCACTTGAAAAATGATAATGTAGTGAGGAAAAATCGTGATACTACATTATCTTGTTTTAACAGCCCCTTTTTTCTCAACATTATTTTCATATCATAAATATTTAATACTTACGTATGAATACTTTTTACAGAGGGTGTGAGTACCTACCTTTTTGTCCAAACCAATATGACGGGGGGATTTGCCATTTATAACAGGAAAGTAAAATTGTGTGTCCGTCTGTTACTACATATAGTACACACATATTTGGCCAGTTATAAACGTTGCCCGTCACTAAGAATTTATCCTGTAACATTTGAACTCACATACCCAAATAGCCATCTTTTGCCATTAACTAGGCACAAACCTGCTGCTACTCAGAAATTTCTGATGAAAAAACCAAATCGCCTGGGAGGCGAACCCAGGACATTATGTTAAGCAGTCACGATTGCAACCACTACACCAGTGAAGCAGTCAAGGCATACTAAGATTTTTTAATCCCTGTAGCAAGATTTGTTGGGACCATTTTCGATCTCAACAAGTGAATCCACAAATAAAATCTAGTACCTACGTAATATGCCTCAAATAAAAGTTAAGTGAAATATTACTTTACGAGACGCACACGTGTTGAAGTACGTACAGACGCCAGCAGGTCAAGCTACCCGAAACTGTAATTTTTTCTTAATGAACCTTGAACCTAATACTTTAGAAATAAAGTCGAAAATCTATCAAAGAAATCTGACAGATTGTAGAAGCTTGATGTGCAGGCGTCTGTACAATATTACTTCATGAGATGCTCACGTCTCGATAGATAAGTAGGTGCTACCTACCGACGTGTTATTTACCATTTTGTCTCGGAAATGTAAGAAAGAGCTAAGACGTTTTTCAATGTCGTAATATAGGCACTAGTTCTTTCACGTACGCGCCTATATTAAAAGCCTGAATAATGGACGCAAGGCGACAAACTCTGCTGGGGTTGCGTGTTGTTTGAAAGAGATATCAAAAGAAAGAACATGGATTGGTTTTAGTCAGGACATTAGTCTGACATTTCCTCCCGCTATTCTCAAAGCGGAAACTTGTAGTCTTAATTAACATATAGAATACATTTTTTTGATATCATCTGTTGTCTGGAAATGCAATATCCAGAAACAGTCCATTTGAGATATTAGTAAGAAATTAGTATTAATTAGTAATTATTAAGAAATTAGTTATCCCAAAATGCCCAATAAAACAATGATAACAAATATTCTAATACATTGTTGACGGCACGGTTGGCGCAGTGGCTGAACGATTGACTGCTGCGCTGCGTGTCGCGGGTTCGATTACCGCACGGGGCAAATAGTTGTATGGCCTAAGGTAGTAGTCTGGCTGTTTGTGTATATGAATTTAAATGTTTGTAAACGCACCCACGATACAGGAGAAATTCCTAGTGTGGGGAAAAGTTAAAAAAAAAAGAAAAAATGATTGTTATGACAGCTACTTAGTGGCTCGAGAGTCTGACAACCAGTCTTACCAAGGACCATCGTATTACCTAGTACTAACTGAGTTTCGTTGGTCAAATAGGCAGTCGCTCCATGTAAAATAACTCCTGAATCCAAGTAAGTCTGGAAGCTGACACCAACATTGTTGGAAAAATTATAAGCAGAAAATGATGATGTTATAACAACATTTATTCTAATCAACCAAGTTTAAAATTAGTATCTTATAATCAGTCTTGGCTTTGAAGCGGTCTTCAACTCTTCAACGTTCTAAACCCTATTACGAGATTGCAGAATAACACGCTTCAAGTATTCTTCAAGCATTTAGTAACTAGATCTTAAGAACATATTAATAACGCTCTAATTCAATTGGTACCACCAACACGTCTTAAAACACGTACTAGCATGAGCTCGCGGCGTTAACGTAAATAAATACGTTTTGATTTTTGAATTGAAAATACAATTGTCCTGTAGCATTTTAGTGAAATGGGAAATCATCAAATAACTTCCCCTGCTCTGGGCGAAGCGGGGGGGAGTGTCAGACTTGTACTGACTAAATCCTAGCCAGGAACATGGCATTTGCCCTTTTTGTTCCGGGGCTGCGATATCTCTTTTGAACAAGTTGCAACCGCCTACCGGTAGGCGGTAGCCTTGGCCCCTCTTCTTTGCTAACACCTCTTTGAGGCGCGCGTGGAACACTAACGCGCCTTCACTAGATGAATGGACGGTGAGCTACCCTTTGCTCATCGTTCACAGACCCACCGATCTACGGTGGCCGGGAGTCGTCTCGCAGCTCCCGTTGCAAGGAGTATGATCCACAGATTTGAATTAATTATGAAAATATTACATATAAAGCGGATATTTTCAATTTTAGAATAGACGAGATAGATAGAAAAAGTGACGAAATACATCACTTATTCTCCGCAAACTCCTGCTAGAGCCTCTGATTTCCTAAGGTTTTATATTATATTAGAACGGTTTTAGAGTTGTGAATAAACTAACTTCGTATAAATTTCCGCTGGAGACTTGGACAAGTGAATGTTGTACAGCAAATTTTCCAGGAAAAGTAGAAGTGGAAAAGAAAAGTTTATCTTGAAGAGAAATACATGGTTAACTTGCCGTGACTTGTAGATAGAAATGGCTTGTGTAGATAGCTCTTCTGATTTAAAGTTCAGTTTCAGATGTGAATTTTTTATCTTTTATTTGTATATATTGTAATACATTAATAGCTGTGCATGGAAATGACAATGTTAATACTTTTCTATGTAATTGCATGCTACCTCGAAGGCATTGAAAACTCATTTCTAAAATCCTTCTTTTGGGTATAGTTTCAGCAACCCCCCACCACCATTAGGATCCGCGAGGGACCCAGCCACGCAAACATGTGGCCTGTCACCGCCGTTCTGTGCCAAGTCCCGGTACAGGGCCATCGATGGCTCTTGCAATAACCTGCAGAGGCCAGCGTGGGGCATTCCCCAGACGCCTTATGGACGGCTGGCACCTTATAATTATGCTGATGGTAAGCACAATTGGTTTATTTTGAAAACTTTACCTTACTTAAAAAATAAGCAAACAATTAGAAATGACTACTAAAAATTAAACATTTTTAAATGTTATAATAAATATAAATAAAACCATATTCATGTAATGAAAAATACATCAAATCGAAATACAACTACAGTACCTACTTTTAAAAATCATAAAACAACTGCGAAATGGTTGATCATTCATGCTGATATTATGAATTTTAAATTTTAAATTATTTGACTCATCATCATCATTTTCCTGCCCTTGTCCCATTCTACTTGGGTTTCCATTCTCCCTATCAAACCTCACGGCATCATTTACTCCTTTTTCCTTCTTATCATTCCTTACACAATCAAAACCGTCCATCTTTTCTTTGGCCTTCCTCTCGCTTTCCGTCCATCAACATTCAGATCCATCACATTACATTACGTTTGATTATTTTAAAATTAATTTCAATTCTTAAAACACTATCAGGTAGCTGGATAAACCAAATAAATATGTTTACATGAAACAAGGCTAGTTAACCGATATTCACTCAGGGTTGACTCTCAACCTAACAAATGATTTAGGAATGCACGAAAAGGCGCTTCGGGTGGGTCGCTTATGCAAATTTCTAAAATGGCCCACGTTTCACACATTTGCATGCCATTTCACTCGTCACTGACGTCGCTGCATTATTAACTGCCCACTTAATCTACAAATTGAAAGCAGAAGCAATTTTAAAAGGTATTAAAACTCGAATTGCTCACGACCTTTGGTAGACTAGTGGCATCTTTATTGGATTTCTAAGTGTCCTCCCAAGTTTTTCGGCCTTTTTACTGTCTGAATCAATTTAATACAGAGTATTTTATTTGCATTCGGGATAAACATTCCCATTTAAATCGCGATGTTGCTTTGTCCCGACCTAAATCCTGGGTTACTCGTCTCGAAGTTTAGGTTATTAGGACCGAAAATCGTGTAGTTATTTAATATAAATTCTTTATTTATAATTTACTAGCTTTTGGCGTTAAATTCGGTAGCGCCTTACGGATTTGTAATAGCAACGCTAAGTTTTCCTGTTTCGTCCCTCTTTCTCCCTCATATCCCATTCTTAAAAAAAATGCCTATGTCCGTCTCCTGGTTCCCAACTATCTCTGTACCAAAATAAAATCATCAAAATCCGTTTAGTCATTAAAGCGTGAAGAGGTAACAAACAAACAAACAAACTCACTTTCGCTTTTATAATATTAGTAAGGATTGACATTCATATTAATTTTATTGGTCGTTTAGTCGTTTCATGTTAAATTATTGTGAAGAGAAAAGCTATAGAGTAGTTTACATTGTTGACTAATTACTAATGCAAAAATTAAGCTACAGGTCAACACTTTACACACAAGTGTTATTATCTCCTCGAACATGAAATACTTTTGCATGGTAAACCTTTAACATATTTCTTTAATAACATTATTATTTCCCTTTATTCCCGCCAAAGGTTTCGGTAGTACACGCATTCAAACTTACACGAGCGTATGTAATGCGCGCGTAGCAGAGATGCTTCGTATTAGGGACGGTTTGTAGCCCGTAGCTACGCGTACTACGCGCGTAGCGTGCGTAGTAGATGGAAACGCGTGCGTAGATGGAAAAGCGTGCGTAGTTCAAATAATCTAAAAAAACGATTGTGACTTAATTTGATGGCAAAAGATTTGCGTGCAGTTTGATAGTCAATATTTTCGTTACGCATGGAACTCTGTGTGACCGTTTTACCTTTTAAAGCTGAACGGATTGTCTCATATCGATTTAATTGAGAACACTAGTTTTTTTTACACTTTTTGCTATCAATCTGTATCTAATCATTAGGACATTGAGTAATTTCATTGGTGAGTTAAATGGCTTGCTTGGTAGGCATTATATGACACAACCGATTACTTCAAAAGCATAATGCTAACTTTGACTAATAAAATCCAACACAGAATAGAGAACACAAGTAGACCATGACGTTATTCATATCCTCTGAACTTTAGATCGTACGCTAATAAAGCGTATTCTATCACACTCCACGCAGGCTGGCATATATATCCGGGGTTGCGGGTTGTTCGAAATAAATTTCCCGGCCCCGGAGCATAAAATGCAAAAGAAAGAACACGGGTGGGCTTAAGTCAGAAAAATTCTGATATTCCCATGCTTCGCCCAGAGCGGGGGAAGTTATTTAGTGATTTCCCATCCATTCCATTCATGAATTCTGTATTTATCTCAGTACTAGCTTTCGCTCGTGATTTCGTCCACGTGGCATAGTTACTTTGGGCTAACGCTAACTCTATAACCAGCGTGATGATCGTAAAAAAAATATCTTCCCTTCTCTTACTACCCTTTTTCTCACTTTTTTATACTACGTCAGTCTCCAGTGTCCCAACTACCTCTGTACCAAAATTCATCAAAATCTGTTGGGCGTGAGAGCGTGAGGCGTGAAGACGTAACAAACAAACTCACTTTCGTTTTTATAATATTAGTAAGGATTGTAATTCCCATCCTTACAATCAATAATTTAGCTGGTTCCATTCCAATAAGATAACTTCCATCTATTTATCATTACAGTGTCAGTCGAATGGGGTCGTCGCCATTTTTCTTTAGTTGGAAATGATCTGATGAATGATTATGGATCTCAGCAATTAATGTTTTGCGCATATATGTATGGGAATATGTTAATTTACCCCTAATGGCGCAGGATGTGAACAGGGTAAAGGGATGTCGGGATTTATGGGGGTGAAATATTCCCATAAGGTAGCGAGTGGAGCGACATAGATTATGTTCGCAGATATCTATACATATTCTGAATTTTCTCCCCCTATTATGTGAGACGTAACTGGTGAAACGTTGGTGTACTATAAGATACATCTCTGCCTAACCTTTCGGAGATTGCAGCCGTGATGTTATTTTATACTATGCATTTGTTTTCATGTTTTGTGAAAATATGTAGTTTCTGTATTGTGGCCAACATTTAGACTGTATTCACAGCTAAGCAATTTCATTATTGGGCCAACAATTGATAAAACCTTTTTCAAGATTCCCAAGAACTTATGACGGAAACTAAATTATTTCGTTTGATTCTAATCCTGAAATTTCGTGAAATCTAACTGATTATAATATTTAATTTCGTATAGAGGTACCATGTTACGATTGCTTACTATGACATTGAAATAGAAACAATAAAAAACGAACGATGAATGAAATGGTCAACAAATTTACTACATTTCTTGTTATTGATTTACTTGTATGAGACTTCATAAAGGTTAATTTTCCAGGTGTAAGCGCAATGACGCTGTCAGCTTCCGGCCGTCCTCTGCCGAACCCACGAGAAGTCAGTCTTCGATTGTTCCCCGACCGACAATTGGTCGATCCTATTTGGAACCTCAACACACAACAGTGGGGACAAATTGTGACCCACGACATGTCACTCACAGCGGGCGTGGTACAGTCCCGTAAGTTTTCATACTCATTTCTTATATACAAGTTTTTGGAGGAAAAAAAGTAGTTTTGTATTGTTACTTTGTTACCTAGTTGTACAGTTGACAAAGAAGTTTGATAGGCGAGTAAGAAATTTATATCTTAGCACTACCAGGTCATAGTTTGAAGATGGTTTCATAACAATATAAATCTAAATTTAGCTATAAAAAACAGTTTTTTGTTTTGGGAGATTCATCTTCGGGTAGAAAAATGCATCTTTCATCTACTAGAGATGGATCCACAAAACAAGTTCAGAATAAATGTCATCTGGATTAACCGTATAGTTCGGTACGGACCCCTTCAGGGGCTCGACATTCAAACCTCCGCTGGCTCGGTACTGGCCCCGAAAGGGGTCGGACATTTAAGTCATATGACCTCCTCATTATTTTTGTAAATATTTTATTTTCTGATTAATAAATAATATGGGTGTGCATTCATTAAGATAGTAGAATAAAAAACTCATATGTAAACGTCATTAGAAGTTCTTTAATTATTGAGCAAGTTTCTTAATTAAGTCTTATAAAATCCAAATGCGTAAATTACGATCATCGCCATTTTGATGGCAGTGTAGGTCGACGCTAAAAATCATAAAAAAATAGGTTTTCGGACATTTAAACTCCACATTATTGGGCATGATTAACGTGTCCTTTTATTACGTGAAGAAATCATTCGTAATTGATCTTATATTAGTAGTGGTAATGATACATTTTGAAATCCAAAGTCGAAGTTACGCGCCAATCCTGCTTGTTTACATTTTTAATTCCACATTATATCATATATTCACGAATAGGTTCTATAACAACTGACACAAATATCATTTCAAATATTATAAATAACATGACAATGCCCAGATCTTATCGTAATTTGCAATAATAGGACCAATAACACGGAATATTCATAACCACTACTAAATTCACTTTTGAAATTGACGTCCATTTCTTTTTTTTTTAATTTTGTGATGTGCAAATGCGATTATTTTAATCGATTATTTTCTTGTAAATCAATCAACTCGAATAATTAAATTAAGGAATATCAGAAATTGATAGATGAAAATAAAAAATAATTTTGTAATACGTGTAAAATATTATAAATATTGATTATAATATTTTTTACGCCACTAAAACCGATTCAAAAACAAATAGTACAAACTGATCTATGGCTAAATTCGCGCCAATTTATTTTCAGATAAAAATTCAAAAAAGGAATGCGCTCGCTGTTCAAATTTATATTAAAATGTTTATTTGCTATTTTATTAATAATTTGGTTTTGTACCTACTATTTGAATGTGATTTGCAAATAGAAATAAATAAGGTTGAATATAGAACGCGCCAATTATGATCTTGGTAAGCACATTAAAAAAATCAGCTAAGATAAATTACATTTGTTCGACGAAATTGTTTGGTTGGATTGGTTATTTGAAAAGCGTATTCATTCTTTCCTAAAACATGGCTCGCAGGCCAAAGCGTTCTTGGAGTGGAAGCCTTGGGGTAAAAATGGCCTATAGAGGAAGAGCACAATTGAGATAGAAACACGACACCAAGAAAACTCCTGGTTCAAAATGAGTCCATTTTGAACCTGGATTTTTCTTGATGTCGTGTACCGGGTTTTTTTTTTGGGTGGGAAATCGTCAAATAACTTCCCCCGCTCTGGGCAAAACGGGGGGGAGTGTCACCCTGACACTCCCCCCCGTTTCGTCTAGAGCGGGGGAAGTGAGGCACTACTCAAACCAAGCCAGCCGCCGCGGGAGACGCTACAGGCATCGGGCGTCGGGCGTCGGGTGTCTATATCAATATTTTAGGGCCCCGATGTGTCCGTCTAAAACAAGGCTCTACTGCGGAGGCATGGCTTTCTAGGTGCGGTACGGTATGGTTGTGCCGGCTGGGGTCCCTGACTAGTTACCTACAGAATCAGCATGACCTCCTACAAAAATGGCCGCCATTTTCATTCATCGTCATTCAAACAGCCAAAATCTTTTGCCGCGAAACCATTTGTCAGCAAAATTTACCTCAAATCTTGGCGCACAAGAAAATAATTATAGCATAACAAAAAAGCACGTGACAAAATGTTGTTGTCTTTCTTTTCTTATCGATATCATAGATATTTGAACAACTGTAATATCAATAGTAGAATAATATTATTATGCAATCTCCATAGGTAAATTCCTCAATGGTCCCAAAACTTTTTTTAAAGTTAACTCCATTTCGATTATCGATTAGGTTGAATGCAACTTTTTAATCGTAATGATGAAACTAGATTTACGGTCAGCACTAAGAAATGTCATGTGCAACACAGTTTTTAGTATTTTTTTGTCGAGATTTGTATCGTGTTTTATTTTGAATTTATATGTAAAATGGCAAAAATAAGAATGCAGATGGAATGTCACTGTTTTTATTTTGGATTTCCGATTTTATTATCAAAGGGTTGTCTTATGTATGTGCATTATTTCCAGCGTTTTTAAAGTACCTAATTTTTGGAAGGGTGTAATAATATGTATTTTACACACATTTTACAATAGATTGACGCCGTTTTATCGACCTTATGAGGTTTTTGGAAATATAAACCTCAAACTTATCATATGAAACAGCCCCGGTGACTTATTTTTAATAACATAATTGAATGCTGTAAATTGATAAAAATTCTTGAATTTCATGACAATTCGCGTCACCCCACCGATTCAGCTGATGTGTCATGTGTCAAAATCCTGTCGTGCAAAGTGGTTAAGTAGAATAAGCGGCTTTTCTCAAGTCTTCAGTATGTAACAGAAAGGTGTAGTCATATTTCAGTGTGATTAAGACTATCAAACTGGACAACTTTTTTCATGGGACAACCATACCTTTTGCCGCGCCCTACAAGGTCCGTAACTGTATCTTATGGCCCGTTGTAAGATCTCTACACAGAATGGAATGCAAATAAAGATATGATCGCAGCTTTTTGGTACATGATTATACTAAGCTGTTTTGTCAACTGTACACAAGGGGCGTACAAAGCGGGTAGGTGTAGATTTACGTTAAGATTATCGGATTTTGTTGAACCAATGTTTTTTGCCCTGAACTTCTTCGACATTAGTAAAGTGTTACTGAACGGATAATAAACTCTATCAAATAAAAATAAAGAAAAGTCTTGAGACGTTTTGTAGATAGTTTCGTCGTGTCTTTATTGAACAGAAACTAAAATGTCTCTTATAATCTTTCTTATGTATTTTTATAAGCTATCTCAATTTATCTACAGTTGTACAAATGTGTTAAATCTTGTGTGCACTTATGTGATTGGAATTGGAATGCAATCAATCATGTTGCGATAAAGGGCATTAATAACGCTATTTGTTGATACAAATCGTTGTGTCAAGTTAAGTTTATGATGTTGATAATTCCTCTTTTTAATAATAATAATTATATTGATTTAATCTAGGAATAAAACACCTTCAATTCTCCGAATGAAATTCAGTTAAAAATGGTATTTATTTCGATTTGTTATTACTCGAGAAAAATGGAACGTCATTTGCATGCATGGAATAATTAAGTACTATGTGCATGGCATATTATACAAATCATTCGTCTTGGCAAAAATAATTAAATGACGCATCAAAATATTGAAATTGGTTAAATAAATATTTACAGTAAAAATGATCAAATGGTGGTCAACAAAATGTTTCGTCTAGATACTTTCGAGACGAAACATTTTGTTTTACGAACGGTAGAATTTGTATTTGTATTGAATTTGTATTATAAAAACAAATGCGCGCCAAATGAACTATGATCGAACGGCGACGGCGGGCGGCGACGGCGCACAGTGGTCCGGATTTTCAAAAAGGTGGACATAGGATCGAAAATGCATATTTAACTTAAAAAAAATTGTTTCGTATAGGAAATTTAGCGCTGATTAATACTTATTACTACAACTTTTCACAAAAACTGCTCCTTCAAGTCAAAAAAAAATATTGAAAAAAAAAAATGTATGGGAGAAAATCTATTTTATTTTTTTCTTCCGTTCAGTATCAAAGTATAGCAAGCAAACCTTATATTATGGTAAGTACCTATTGTCCTTAATACGACGACATATAAATTGCTTGCGTATCCCTGCGGCCTTGTCACCTACGATGCTTTGAAGTTTAAAATTTTAATGTTGAATTATCTTAATATGATTAACGAGTTTTTCTATTGAAATTAATCCAAAATATCATTTTTAATAAAAACAAGCCCCTTGCGCGCCCCAGCCGTGTATTAGGTTCGCTCTCTATTACTTGGGACTTTAGTATAACTGGCGAAATGACAGTGACTATAGTGTAGTATGCACCCTTTGCTGAACCCTTCGTGGAATATAAAGCGTGATGTTATGATAAAATAAGCAATTTTGCTTAATATTTTTTTTTTTATAATCTGTTTCTTTTTATAGTATACTAACAAACTCAATTTTAACAATAACAAAATCACTAAATCTGACACGTTTACATTAATGGATCATGTTCAGACTGCAACTCCTGTAGATCCATATTTTCGGTTTCTTCTGTTACTACCTCAGGCAACAACAAAAGCTCTTTAACATCAGGAAAAAAATCGAATTGCTTTGAGTTGCTGTATTTTGGCCGAATATGGGATAAATATGGGTCTGAACTAATTAAAAAATTATGGAGCAAGTCCTCGTTGGTCTTCATCCTGTTAAATTTTCTTGTGTGATATTCACGAACTCTTCGAAAATCTTTATTTCTTGCTTCTCCCGCTTCTTCGGAGAGAATACCAATTGGTAGGAGGCCAAAGTGATGACAAATGTCTGCACCGTGTATGAGAAGCTTGTGCACACTTGCGGGCATATAAAACCATGGGTATAGATGAACAAATATCTCAGCTGTTTCTCTGCAATAAGTCCTGAATTTTTCAATATCTATGGCACATCCTGATGAAATCGTTTGAAGAATAACCGCAAAATGCTTTAGTAGGCCTTTGTCAATTTTGGTTATTTCGGCAGATTTCTCATAATCTCTAAAAAACCTTCTAGCTGTGTTTCCGTCGTTTGTGGTTCCAAAGCCTTGCTTCACAAAATCCACAAGTATTCCCATTTGCTGTTTGAATTCTTCTTGTGTCACATGTTTCTTCGCAGCTTTTAGTTGCTTGTTAGCACCTCGTGCAGTCCACATCTCAAAGTCCATATTGTAAGATATGTGTAGAATACACTCCATACAACGAATCCACATATGAAGAGTAGAAAGTCCATATTTATAAACATCTTCTCGAACAGGTCTTGAAAATACTTCTGATAGCTTGTTCATCTCAGTCGGCTTAGCAAGGCAAATATTGCAGGCAGATGCAGACGAAGTATCCGTTATAATAGTGGCCACTTTTCCGTCGATCATTGTCATATGAAGCTTGTGACTAATCTCTAGCCCTGCCCATTTTGTAGAATCGATGTTTTTTATTTCTTCCTTCAATGCAGCTTCTTCTTGCTTGATGTATTCTGCTGTCTCTTTACAAAACTCAAATTTAATGGGCCTGCAATAATGTGTTGAAGAAGGTGTTGGGTTTTCCCATATGGTGCTATTATTAGAAACTAATTTAAGAGGGACAAGACTTGACATGAAAACCGATGAATCACTGAAGTCTACATCTTCACTCCTTTGCTTGTAGGTGCTTTGTGAAGAAGCTCCATCGAAACCCCATTTACTAATTAACTTCAATCCTTCAGTTGACGAATCAATCTGGGTACCGGTAATTTGAAGAATCTTCTGGACTGTCAGATCCAATAGGGCTTGAAGCTTTACTCTGGCTCCTCTCTCACTAATTTCTAAATCACGTGGATAGCAACTCTTTTTAGCTTCAAGGAGTTTGTGATACGATGGTAACACTGGAACTTCACAATCTAACAGCGCTTTCCTTAAACACAAATATTTCCATTTTGACAGGTTCAATGATGTATAAAGACCAAGAGCATGATCTTTGTCAAAAGTTTTTTTCCTATTTTTCTTAAACAATGTGGCTTGAACAATAGCAACACTATCAGGGTTCTTCGTGATATGGTCAATAACACAAGCTAAGTCATCCTTCTTGTCTATCTTAAGTCTTTCGACTAATGCAAAAGTAAGTTCTTCCGGCGAATAGTCCAAAAGAGACTCTGAACGTCTTTTCTTCTGTTTGTTGCTGAGGTCAACAAAAGGCTTCCTAATCTGAACTTCGGTAGATGTGCCCACAGTTGTTGTACTAGATGTCGACGGAATCACAGCTGCTGTAGTATCGATGTCAACTGAAGTATTTTGTGACGATATGTTTTCGATATCTTCATCTTGGGCTTGAAAAATCTCGGATAAATTAACAGTAGTGCAATTTGGCCAACTAATATTTGATTGTAACCACGCAGCATGTCTATTCATGAAAGTCTTCTGATTTCTAGAAGCACTTGCCCATCTGCGATTGATATTACTGATGTAGTTCTTCAAAAAAGTCTTGATTATTTCTAAATCTTCTGAACATGTTTCAACTGGGATATGTAGAATAATAACTTCATAGAGGCGTGCCCAATTTTTCATGTCTCCTTCAACACGAAGGAACATAAAAATGTCCAAGTTTGTAACAAATGCAGCCATAACGAAACTCACTAAACTTTCACACAGCACGGATAATTAGGTATGTTGCTTCCTCAAGGGTTGAGAAACAAGTGCCTTTAATTATTTCATGCACAGATATTAATAACAAACAGACGCGCGCAAGTAGTGACTGACAAAATTAGTACCACATCTTCAACAGCCAATCAGCGTCGTCGATATCTCCGGTGGTGGGGGTAAATGATTCTTTTATCACAGAAGTCGTTTCAGTCAGTTACAAACAGACAACGAATCAGCACGTCTCTTTAATTACATAACTAAAGTTGAAGATTTATTATATTTTTTTATTAAAATAAAATAAACAAATACTCGCCGAATGCTTGAATGCGTATGTTTGAATTCTGATATAATTAAAAAAATGATATTTTATATTCAGTATAATTGAAAAACTCGATAATAATTAAAAAAAAATCCCAATTAAAATTTTAAACTTTGAAGCATCGTAGGCATCAAGGCCGCAGGGATACGCAAGGAATTTATATGTTGTCGTATTAAGGACTATAGGTACTTACCATAATAAAAGGTTTGCTTGCTATACTTTGATACTGAACGGAGAAAAAAAATAAAACAGATTTTCTCCCATACATTTTTATTTTCAATATTTTTTTTTGACGTGAAAGAGCAGTTTTTTTGAAAAGTTGTAGTAATAAGTATTAATCAGCGTTAAATTTCTTATACGAATAAATTTTTTGTTAAGTTAAATATGCATTTTCGATCCTATGTCCACCTTTTTGAAAATCCGGACCACTGTGCGGCGTTCTTTTTCTAGCGTGCATACACGCCTCATTCGTTTTGTTTTAAGTACAGTCTCGTACATAGTGACAGCATTTTTGCAGTTTTTTCGTAGATACATGGGAATTTCGATTGAATTGAACCAACTGTTTATATTTTCTGTTTGTTTAATCAAATAACTTTTTTTGTAGTAAGTAAAGCTTAAACTATGAACGGCTTACTGGAAATAAAAATGTGCATTGTGTCAAAAAGTCGCTTAGAGATATTTTGATTTTAGACCTAGAGTTCGAGATCTTGAGAAGGTGCAATGTGATGAATTGCAATTAGATGATAAATTATCCTTGAAAGCCCTATAAATAAGCTTTAAACTAAGCTGCAATATTTGTGACACAATAGGTGTCAGACTGATACTAATTTCCAGTCACATGAACCTTGTCCCTTATCTTTTAAAGTCACATTTTAACTGAGCCTGCCTGCCAGTTTTATTTTTCTGGTATTTTCTCTTCTATTCTTTTTTGCTAAAGTTTATTTACTCTTGCTTGCGTTCTAATAATTTATTATTATTGTTTTTCTACAGCCTTTTCTTCTGAAGAAGAGAGTAAGTTTAATGTGTGTGTATGTGTTACTAAAATAATCATCATTGTGTTTCATCAGTCTTTAACATTGTTTGTTCCAATTTTACCTAAGTACATAATACATACGTATGTTTAGTTGCATTATTATAATAGCACTTAGTAGCCCATTATTGGCTTACAGAAAAGCCTGGGGCTGTATTTAGTTTTGCAAGCATACAATTTAGAGATAGACTTGAATAAATAAGAAAATCATCAATTTGCCGTGCTAACATTTTTGTAAACATGTCAATAAGTAGTATAGATTGATTTGTATTCCCAGCATTTTTTTTTTATCAGGAGTAAGGAAATCGCTGAAAATAGAAAAGAAGCACCTGCTATTGTTGAGACTGCTCTCGAATGTCAACAAAAAAACCAAAGCTTCTTGAACTTTGATGAAAATATTCGAACTGTCTTATGATTTAAAGATACAATTTTCTACATAACTTGAAAGCGCTTTTTACGACTGACTGCTCTTATAGTCGTTGTTGACAACGATGGACGCGACTTAATAAAACCTTATCTATTGTAGAGAAAATGGCGGATCAGCAATATCCGGAAAGGAAAATGGTTCCAAGAAAATATTTAGGACTATTTCCTTGTTTTGTGGAGTAGTTTGTTCAGAAGATTTTTCGCTGCCATAATAAATGTCACTATAAGTATCTACCAGTACAAACAAAAAATAAAAATATATCACGTGGCTTTAAAAGGTGGCTTTACTCGCCAAACAGAATCGAACCTCGGTCAAATAGGTTGCATGAAGAAAGGTGTAACAAAAGAGGTGACACCAATATTCGTCTACACTAATATTATAAATAAGAACAATTTGTATTTTGGTATGTGATGAATAAGCCCAAAAACTACTAGACCGATTTGTTTTTAGAAAGCTACATTACCTATCACCGAGTTACATAAGCGAGAGGAGGAGGGGGGCAACGTGAAACCGTGAAGGCCAGCTAGTTAAAAATATAATCAAAGTTTGCAGACGAATCCAATAAGGGAAACATTTCAGTCTGCTCGGATAGTAAAAATAAAAAAATTAACAATAAAATTAGATTTATTGTTAAACTTTCCTCATTTTAATCTATTCATTTGTATCTATTTCATTTTATTTCACTTGTGTATAATGTATTGCATGTAACTGTGTAGTAATGTATGTAATACTTGTGTAGTATTACTTTTATGTTTGAATTGGGAACGCAACACCTCATACATTGTAAAATATCTCCATGCGTATAACGTGCCTTAAAAAATGTACGGTGTAGAAAAAGCTTGAAAATCGAACAGACCGATTCTGGCTTTAGTTGTTCCCAACTCTAGTTTTCAAATTAATCAATAGATACTTTTTCTTCTAGATAAGGAACTGGTGACGTGCTGCGACGACAATGGCCGATTGACCCCTGACGTGACTACGAACCCAGTGTGTGCACCCCTGCTGATCCCACCCAATGACCCCGTCCACGGCCCACAAGGAACTCAGTGCATGAACTTTGTCAGGACCGGTACAACCAGGGATAGAGGCTGCACTGCTCCTAATGCTCCAGCTGAACCGGTAAGGATATAAAGATTTCAGATTAAAAGTAATTTATTCTTATTAGGCTGAAAAGCACCAGGAGGAGCTCGTGGCCTAATAATAACTACCGCTCGGGTCAATCTTGAAGTTAAGCCGCGTTTGACAAGGTTGTTCCGTGGATGGGTGACCAATTACATACCGAGATTCCTCTGTGCCTCGGAAAGAACGTTAAGCCGTTGGTACCGGTTGGCTCTTATAGATCTTTAATAGTCGAAACTAGTGGATCGAAAAGCTGACAACCAGTCGTACCAACAAAATTGGTTACCCAGTTATTAGTCTGGTTATGGAGGTCAGATAGTCGCTCCATATTCAATAATGGGATTCAGCTAAATCCGGTAATACTAGAAGCTGATCCCAACTTAGTTGGGATAACGCTAAGCAAATGATGAGGTTGAGAAGCACTACTTATTTGAACGTCAAAAACTTCATAAAGCAGACTCTCAAAACATTCACTCACGACTTCCTTGTCTTATAGATTCTTCTTTGTCTTATTTTTTATATTCTAACTAGCTGTGCCCAGCGGTTTCACCCGCTGAGGTTTAGGGGTATGAAAAATAGATGTTAGCCGATTCTGAGACCTACCCAATATGTACCCAAAATTTCATAAGAATCGGTCGAGCCGTTTCGGAGGAGTGCAGTAACTAACATTGTTACACGGAAATTTTATATATTAGATAAAAGAAGACCGCTTTGGGCCAGATGTATCGTTATTATTGTTTTAGGCGCAAAAACGTTAAAACAGCGCTAACACGACGTGATGTGAAAAATGCCACAAGTACATGTATAAATAACAACTTCAAACACTGAAACCAATTTGGCAAATAGAGTGGCTACAAATAAAACCGCTACATTGTTTTGTTCAGTACAATTATTTCACAAATATTGACTGACAGCGCCCAAAGAACTGCTAACGTTACACATGATGTTTTTATTCAGAACTATTTCTAGGTTTCATTTCAAACTTACAGCTTTAAGCGATCTTAACAATATCTCTGAAATTATTACATTCCTTCTTTGCTTAACATTATTTTGCTGACGTAAAAAAGTGGTTGTTGACAGTCACGAAATTTCCTTCAAGGCAAATATTTAGTCATTGTTATACAGACCAAAAATATGTTTTTCATTCTTTACTCGACAAGATTTACAATAAATTATTATCAAGTTGAAAAGCAGATTCCTGTTGCTTAGCTAGGCTAGTCGAAACTATTTTAGGATCAGCTTACAAAATACTCATTTGTTAGAATTAGATTTTTTTCGTGAAAGTCCAACTGCCCAGCAAGCTTCATTGTTAAGATTTCAACGTTCCATTTTATAAATTGAATTCTTTTGAAAATGCATTTATACATAAGTAAATTCAATTATATCCATGTCAATGACGATTTTAGACACACATTTTACATATTATAGTTAGAAAAAACCTTTTTTATTTGCAATACGGTTTTATAAAAAAAACAATAATCAATGTTGTGATACAGAAATAATATGTGCACGAAGCACGCGTGACTAAAAGAGTGATGGATCTGAATTTTGATGGACGGAGAGCTAAAGGAAGGCCAAAGAAAACATGGATGGATTGCGTAAGGAATAATATGAAGGAGAAAGGAGTAAATGATGCCGTGACGTCTGATAGGGGAGAATGGAAGAAGATAACGTGGTGCGCCGACCCCAATTAGAATGGGACAAGGGCAGGAAAATGATGATGATACAGAAATAATACTATAAAATTAAGCCTGCTCAGAATTTTCCAGACCGCATGACATCATATTTTTCCTAGTAAAATAAACAGTAAACTAAGTTACTGCACCCCAGAGGCTACACTTTCCGTGAAAAAGTAGTATGTAAAGTAGTAGTATGTTAAGCATAGAAGAGCAATGAAAATGACATTTCCTTATTCTTTATGAGTCAAAAATGAATAATTTATGTACCCAACCGTTTTTTTATTAGCATGGCTGCAGGCCACTAGGTATCTTAAAACATACGTAATTCTATTTGTTTTTTAACTTTGAGATACAGTAGCCATAAAAGACAAAAACTAAGCTAAAATTGTCCTCTTACCATTTATGGTTTCAGTTCCAAAGCATTTACATGTGACCTTACGGGATTCCATCTCAAATATGTCTTTGAAAGCAGTTTTTATTTTAATAGATCCTCAGATATCACAACCATCTCATTTTTGGGCTCCTATAACAGTATGACATTTCAATGTACAACCGAGAAGAGCAAATCAAAAATTCCGCTCCTTCAATTGCGAATAGTCGTCCACTTCGCTCTTGAAAACTTTTCCAAATAAGGTTGAGGATTACTTGACCTCGAATTGAATGCCGAAGTTTGGAAATGCTGCTACTTAAACGAATTTTATTTCGAAATTTGAGAATTGAGAACACAATAAAAGTTTAATGCCCAAAAATAGAACAGTTATAAAAATGCTCATACTTTTTGCAACTTCAAAGAAACAGAATTTGAGTCCTTTGTTTTTTCCGAATTTGGACTTAATTTTAAAAAGAAAAACCAAATCTCCAGAATGACGATCAAAATCTATGTTTTACAGAATCGAGCCTCTAATTTCACTGTCCTATTACAGCGAGACTATAGGTACTACATTTATAAAGGAAGAAGGAACAGACAGTAAAATTCTTCGACTAGATAGATAATGTATCTGATCAACACCAAAAACTTACATTTTTATGCCTCCAGATAACAACAGTCACAGCTTACATGGATCTGTCGCTGGTCTACGGCAACAGCCAAGGTCAGGCTACACCCATCCGAGCTTTCCAAGGAGGTCGTCTGCTGACTAACGTAAGGGGAGGTAGGGAGTGGCCTCCTCAAGATCCTAACGTAACTATCACCTGCGAGTCTGCTCAATCGCCTACTGAACCTTGCTACTTGACTGGTGAGTTTTTTTATGTAATTATGAATGGGATTTGATTTGAGAATGGCTGGAAAAACGGATAGATGTTTGTTTTTCTGTCACGTAAAAATTACTGAATGGATTTATATAAATTCTACACACCGATGGCTTTAACCTTGAACTACCTCATAAGATCCTTTTATTTATTACTTTTTATGTACTACTGAAATTGGGATCCCTACCGACACTACAGGACAACTACCAAATAAAACTTGCCCCGGGCATAAACTAGTTAATTTCCCTAGTTAATGTCGCTTCAGTAGATCCATTGACTTAGGCACCTAGTTGTGCCAAAACACTCAACATCTACATCGACTGACCTAGTCAACAAAATTAAATTTTCAATGGCAACGATCCCCTAAAACAGAAAATATTATTTATCTGGAACATAGCCAAACCTCATCGTCTTTTTTGGTTGGTATCTTTGTCGATTAATTTATGTGCGACAATAATATCCGGCAATTTTTCTTCCATTACAAAACCACACACGGAGATTGCAAAATATTGTGATAATATCCTCAAACATGCCTAAATCATTTTTTGTTGACATCGCGAATAACCTAGCCCAGAAATATACATATTTCGGGAAGCTAAGCCAATATTAGGTATAAAATAAAACACTATATAAGCTGATAGGGTTGGCAAAATCCACTTAAGTATGTTGACAGAGTTTAGCAGCAATTGAAATAGGTCATTGCAAATGCTTACACAGCCATAAGCCTTTTGAATACTGATGGGAAGATCTACTTGATCTTTGCTTAAAACCCTCTTGAGGGCAACTACTACTCGAGTAGTGGTATGGAGGTCCTTCCAATTAAAGTTGGGTTCCCATAAATATACTAAGAAAAGTTTGTAGTCCTAGTGAGTAGTTATCGTGCCTGTATTAGATAACTTTCAGGGCAGTTGGCGATATACTCTACGCTAGTGTGAGCTGTTTGTGTTAGTTTCAAATTGTTTCACACGTCTCGGCATATAGAGATTGAGTGAACTATTTGTTTACCAAGGATATACTTGCAGCAAAGTCGTTTAATAGACAGCTGGTAAAACAAAGCAAATATACTAAAAAGGTAACTATTAGGTTCACCTAAAAGTAAATAGATATGTAGATATAAGCGCTCTCAAAATTAATAAAAACGAATTTGAAAATTATTTTATGACAATATTATACTTCGAACTTACCAGCGACGAAAATAGACTAATTCATAGAAATCTTTACGAAAGGATATATTTTGGCAATATTTTAACATACCGTTAAAAACCGACGTTACCGGGTTCGGGGAACAGGGTGCGGGGTGCAGGGGTAACCATATTATGTATGGATGTAGACGAGGCAAAAGAAATATGTGAGGATCGTAGCAGTTGGTGTTCTATGGTTTCTACCAACATGGAAATAAGACACGAGTTTATGTGTGTATGTATGTATTTAACCTCATTTTATCTCAAACAGGTGACATCCGTGTGAACCAGAACCCTCAGCTGACAGTACTTCAAGTTGTCTTGATGCGTGAACACAACCGCATCGCCGACAATCTCGCACATCTCAACCCTCACTGGAACGACGAGACTCTCTACCAAGAAGCGAGACGCATTCACATCGCCGAGATACAACACATCAACTATTATGAATATCTTCCAATTCTTTTAGGTAAGGATTTATTGGAAAGGAGTTTCCTTGTTATTTTCGGTCGAGGAAGTTTCTAAAACACAAAAGTTTTAAAACAATAGACAGCTCCTAAAAACGTTCCATTTACCCACTTTCTTATGGTTTTAACTGGAAAGAAACTTAATTTAAAAAGTTCCCGTTGTGATTACAAATTAACCTGAAAGAAAAGGTCGGTATCTTTTTTCTTTTTTTTTTTTCGCAGTATCTGCGAGGGTTTTTGTTAAAACTGTTGGTTGATGTATAAAGATCTTTTAAAATCATTAGCCGGTCAAATCATCGCACAGCCGCGTTAATTGCTAATTCAGATGAAGGTTTCACCAATCATCAATCAATCCATTATGACGTCGTAAAGTCTACGCAAAAGAAGGATTTTATTGGTTAAATTTTATCTTCCGGAAGCCGTGCAAAATACAGAAAACTATGTAGCGCGCTTTCATGCCAAAAAACATAAATAAAAGGGTAACTGCTGTCTTAAACCTTGACCGACTTTTTTGTGGTAAGTGTGAAGAAGAATTTTCTAATATTTGTTAACTTTTTTTTGCTTTACCACTTTGATAATACTTGTTTGTTTACTTTGATAAAGCTTTCGCGTCTGGTATTGATCCAAGGTGCAGCGATCCTAAAAAGTAAAGCAGCTGTCCTTTGTAGATCTTTGACAGTCGTTTCAGATAGTCTGTATCCTGAAAGTCTGAAAACCAGTATAGACGATAGATTACTTAGTCAATACAACTTGTTTGTGGAGGTCAGATAGGCAGTTGCTCATTCAAAATACTGGTATTCAGCTGCATTCGAAAAAACTGGAAGCCAATCCCAATATATTTAGGAAAAGGTTAAGCAGATGATGAATGATTAAAATAAATTTAAAACCTTTTATTAAAACTTATCTGTTTCTCCATCAGGCTTTGAGAACATGGTGAAGAACAAGCTGATCTACCCGGGCGCTCACGGCTACGTGAACGACTACAATCCCGGAGTGGACCCTTCAGTGCTTGATGAGCATGCCACAGCCGCCTTTAGACACTTCCACTCTTTGATCAGGGGTTACTTGAAGTACGTATTGCAGCTAGAATTACATTATATTGTTTCGATTCGGGTATTTGCTCGTGTGGAGAATTTCAAGTCGGGAGTTTAAATGTTCTGTGGGGATTAATCCCACACGCGCGCACTAGTACAAGCTGGTTTGTGGTTTCCCTGTGTACCAGATTTCATCAGAATAGGTTCAGCTGTTTAGGCGTTGAATACTAACACACCAACATAGCACTCAGGCTTACTTGCCTTGCGAATGTATAATATTAGTATTCTCTCAACGCGTAGACGTCACATTGGATTTGGGTTTTTTTTAATCAAACTTTGTGATCATCATAGAAAAGTACAAGTTTTATCGTCAGATTACTGTACTAAAATTAAATGACCAAACTTTTTGGTTGACGAGTTTTAAAATTGGATGCTAGTAAAATTTCTTCTCTAAAAAAAATCTACATTACAATGTGGTCATTACATACTCATCATTAGAGTCGAAACTTGCTCTACCTCAACTAATATGTATAATGTTTATACTAAATTGGGTCTTGTGCAATCATACCATACATTTACTGACTATTAATATTAATGAGATAGGAAATTGCAATTGCGGTCGCATCTGGGTTTCTAATGCAGAGCAAACTTGATATAGCTACCGTTACCAATCTGTTTTACCTATAAGCAATCATTTTTGACTATTTCTAACAATGGTGGATTAAAAATTTTCAATAATTTTTTTTTCACAAACAAATAAAGACTATTTTTCTTTGATTTTCACAGACTAATGTCGGAGAATCGCCGTGTTGTTGGTACCGTGCGCATGAGTGATTGGTTCAACCGGCCCCTGCTTCTAGAACTTGACAACGCCTTTGATCACTTGACTAGAGGACTCGCGACTCAAGAACAAGACTTCAGCGACCAATTCTGGGACTCGGAAATTACTCAATTCCTGTTCAAGTAAGTAGTTCCTACTTTAAAAACTAATAAAACTTTGAGCTTTTGAATGCACGGAGAAACTCAGATATAGAAAACTACGTCAGATGCAGCAGATACAAAATTTTGCTAGCTAACTTTTGGAATAAATATACAAAATGAGCTTCTGCAATCAGGAAAGAAGGGTTAACGACGGCCGAAATGCCGATGATTTACGACAAAAACAGTCGCCAAAATTGTGCTGAACTTTTACTGTATGGAAGATACGAGCGAAATTTATTGCCTCATTAATATTAAAACCAATCGAGCCTGATTTTACGCCTTCAAATTGATATGTCTATAAACTTGAAATTTGGCGTTAGTATCGCGGATGAGCTGTCAAGAACTTATCTGAATAGTAATTAGGTTATTCTAATAACGCTTGGTTTGACAATTGTGGTATCAGACGGTTAAAGGAAAATTTGTTGCTTGCATAATTTTAGTTGTGTTCACACTTTATGGAATTACTTACACATGTTTGTCGACTTCAAAGTTCCTATTGTCATGGCTTTGATGTCACAATTCCTGGAAGTAGACGACGTAATTTTATGTTGATTCCATTCAACTGTTATTTTCTATGGGGAGAAGGAAATTATACGAAATCACTCGCGGTAAATAAGGAAGCGTATCTGTTAGAGGATGGCTTATTGTCGTCATTGAAGATAGATGTGGTGATTTTACGTGAATGGTAACTTGAAAAAGTGTGCTTATAGCTTGTGGACATTGATCCTTGTTTTTTTTTGTATTAGTTTGAGTTACTTCCAAGGAAGATTATATCCATAAAACCTTTTACAAATTGGATTATTCTGGATTAGTTGAAACAATAATTGCATTTTTTTTGCTGAACTAGAGTATCTAAAGTTTTTATTGCTTGCTGATAGTGACCCACTGCTGGGTAAAATCCTTGTTGGCCTTGTTGGCCTAATTGTCAAAGAAGACATCCAGTTTGTTCCGCCATCTACTTCTTTTTCGGCTGCGATCCCGTGGTACTATTTCAGGGCACCTATCCTGAGCTTTACTGGCCCTTAGCTTGTCCGGCATGCGACAGATATGTCCAATATTGATCCATGTCAACGATTTGCGATTATAGTTACAGATAACCAAACTATTTTGTATTGTATTGTAGTCCAGAGACCGCAACTCCGTGGAGTTGCGGAAAAATACGAGCCTCAGACGTGTCTGAGGCTCGTATTTTGCGTATGGAGAAAAAACTATTTTGTAATAAGAACAATAAAAGCCAGATTCAAGACCTGTAGGCCTACTATGACATCTTAAAGCAGAACTTATTCCACTGAGTGAAATAGATGGTGCTAGACACCCTGTATAGCTCTGTCCCTTTCCCTCAGCGGAATAAGTTCTGCTTTAACACGTCATGGTAGGGTAGCTGGCTTTAATAATACATAAATAACCCAAAGAAGATCATACGTCGTGTTACAAATGCGAAGCTATGCAAATGTTTTATCTCTCCAAAATAGTGACTAATTCAATAATAAACTTTTCGTGATCTGTATGGTGCCTCTTTTGTTAGAGATCCTTAATCAAAATCAAAAGCCCCTGAAAAGTGTTTGTTATTCTCGTCTTGTAGAAAGTAATAATCCTGCACTATAGCTTTTATAATATCTCCTAGACCTAGTAACCCTTATTATTAATTAATTGTTTGTTTTACAAGTCTAATATCAAAACAAGGTACTCAAAATTTCAAGTTATATTACCAACTATTGTTTGTCTTGCCCGTACGTACCTACCTACATAGTTTGGCTTTTAAAGGTCGTTTGGATTATCGCTTTTCTAAGAAATAATTATAACTTCTATTGTTATAGGTATTTCAGATTATAAAGTAGTTTTTAGCTTATCAGGTAATAGGTATAAAATATAGATTCTGAAACTTGAAATCAAGTTTGTGTTCGTTGCTGCTAAATCAATGTTTGTAAAGCGCTGTATACGGTCAATGGAAACGCGTTAGGCTAATTATCATTAGCATTACCTTTACAAATTCTCGAAAAAAAGATAACTATATTTACGATGTACAGACGCCTGCACATCAAGCTACTACAATCTGTCAGATTTCTTTGATAGATTTTCGACTTTATTTCTGAAGTATTAGGTTCAAGGTTCATTGGAAAAATTGACAGTTTCGGGTAGCTTGACCTGTAGGCGTCTGTACCTACTTAATATAAAAATAAGTGATTCGAAGTCGACCTAATCAAGAGTTCTGTCGAACTACGTGCACTTGTACCTATATAATTGTTTATTGCATTGGACACCGGACAAATAATCTACGGAAATATCTGCCTAGCTAGTCCACAGTACAACCCATAAGATTGAAGCGCACCGGAACAAACATTACAATATCAATAATTAAAACTAATCTTTATTTTTGACGGGCCTGTTGGTCTAGTGGTTAGGGCCCTGACTGCTGAGCCGAAGGTCGTGGGTTCGATTCCCACCCAGGACAAACTTTGTGTGATGAGCATGATTATTTGTTCTGTGTCTGGGTGTGATTTATCTATAATATGTATGTATTTATAAATTATATAAGTATGTATATCAGTTGTCTGGTTACCATAACACAAGCTCTGCTTAGCTTGGGATCAGATAGCCGTGTCTCAAGATATGTATTTATTTATTTTATTTCTACAGGCGTAACAATACTTTTGGCGGTGACCTGCGAGCGACGGACATCCAAAGAGGTCGTGACCACGGCTTGGCGTCGTATACAGCTACCCGAGCTGCATGCGGCTTATCCGTACCTAAGACTTTCCATGATATGCTGGACTTCATATCTGTAGAGGTATGTTTGACTCATTTACGTATGAATCTTAGATTAAAACAATCCAGATTTAAACTTAGTACAATACGTGTCAGTCAATAGACTAAATTAAATTCGATCAGCGATAACGGCGGTGGACAGAAAAAAGTCGAAGTAATCAAGAAGGGCGTCGTTTCACCGAAGTAATAATTATACAATACGAGCATCGGGAAAATTTGATGTATTTGTGTTGTGTGTCAAACCCGACCGGGATTTATGTAAATTCTTTGAAAATTAATAATATGAAATCATAGTCCCTAATTGTAGTCTCAACATGAATTGTCCTAAACAACTCCACCAGTCTTTAAGAACACTTGACTTACCACCATAGACATAACAAAGCCTTCAGAAAGCTGCAATCCTGAATACATGCAAGATTGTCAGAAAATATTTGAAAAATTCGGCAAATAAGCCGAGATACGTAAATGTATAAAATCAAACAATAATATAGTTTTTTGCGAAAAACACGGTATACAAAGGTATAAGTTGCTAGCTGCTCTGCAACTTTTAGATCGTCTAGCTAGATCTTTGCGGAGCTAGCAAGCTCAAATAGCAGTGGGATAATCCTGTCTGAGAAGAGCCGGTGATTGTTGGAGCACACATCTTTGAGTGATATCGTGAACGGACTAGTAAACCGTGGAAGACTCGATAGTCCTTCAAAAACTAAAATAATGGGAACTCCTCCTCCAAGTCTTTTGAATAACAGTATTTATACAAGGTGATAAACGTACGTAGACCACCCGTGTGGATTCTCGGATTAAGAAATTGAACTACTTTATTTACGAATTCTTCAAATTTGCAAACATAGAATGGGTTTTTTTTAGAAATTGATGATTGATGACACATTTGGTCAAACTTATAAAAAACTATTCATAGTTTTTTATAAGTTATATAGTCATAAAATAAAAGTTCCAGCACTCACGTTTCTCAATTCATCAGGTTTCCAGTCTTACCATGGGTGCAGCTGAATACCAGTATTTTATATAGAGCGACTGCCTATTTGACCTCCACTATCCAGTTGGTACTGGGCTATACGATACATCTTATTAAGACTGGTTGTCAGACTTTCGGGACCTGTAACGACTGTCAAAATTCCACAAATGACAGCTGGGGCCAACAGCTAACCGTGTTTTCGAGGCATGGAGGAAACTTGGTATATAACGGATGGCCACCCATCCAGAGACCAATCCAGGCAAGCGCGGCTTTGTTTTAAAATCGACCCCAGTGACTGCCATTATTTAGTTACGAGCTTATTTTTCAATGAAGTGTGACTTATTTTGGTCGCAGTGTAGTCTAAATTTAACATCATTTTCAGCGAAGACTTTCGAGTGACAAATTCGTTTCCATCTATTATTGTAGGTAGGTAGAAACTGTAATGTAAATGTTCTAAAGGCCAACAAGTATGTACGAAATATATTTTATGACTTCTAAGTAAAACGTGTGGCATACGGTTACAGTATAATTAATCCAATTTATTACGTCCGCGCTGTTGTTCGCTACATATAAGTTGTGACATGTACCTAGTACGTGATACCAGGTTGCTAGGCGGTACCCAAACTTTTATCGTATTCTTCCAGCCCTGGATTATATCTAGGCAAGTAAAAAGAAACAATAATAAATTCTGAATAACAATAAGTTGTCAAGTTTGATAGTTTGCTATATGTTTCCAAAAAACATATCTTATCCAGCCTAATAAGTATGCCGTGTTGACATACGAGAGTTCCACGCGAGCCTCATGTCTCTCGCGAGATGTCAGCAAAGCAGAGAGCCACCGCCTGTCAGGGTGGCGGGTTGTTCGGCAGAGATCCGAGTCCGGAACATAAAGGGCAAAAAAAGGAATATGGGTGGGTTTTAGTCAGTAAAAGTCTGACACTTCCCCTCGCTCCGCCGGGGGGAAATTATTTGATGATTTCCCACCTGCAAAAAAATATCTAATAAGTATCAACGTGATATCAAAACTGGCCGGTTGGTCTAGTTCCCGCAAGCATCTCTGCCGAGGTTCTAAGTTCAATAAAAAACCCAGGTTAGGGAAAGTGATTTTGTATTTATTATTATGAAGTTATTCATAGTAGCAAGGAGCTTGGATGTGTGCCCGGGAAATGGCAATCGACTAGCTCACTATTTCATGGGACTTGACAAAATTGTACAACAATCTGTCTAACTAAAACATGGGTGTACTAATGAACTCTGTCTAACACTTCAGGGTAGTGAAAGTGTGATGTTATGTGATATTAAAATCAAAAAGATAAAATAACAAAGTGTACATTTACCTATTCATTTATTCTTGAACCAATTTTCATCTGACGGGTGATATCTTTCGCGAATGAAATAACTGTTTGTGCAAAGAAAACAGTCACGTTTATTTATATTTGAAATGTGGTTACGCTTGAAATGAGAATGAAGGTGAGTTGTGTCTTCCTTTTGCTATTTATGGATGTATTATGTAACTGGTTAACTTTTAGAGGCTAAGCGTTGCCAAACAATGTGGCAATGCGGCCAGTCTCTTGGGAACGTTTTCTCTGTTCTAAATTTATTCATAGGACTTAGTGTTTGAAATTAGATATAATAAATAGTAATAAAAAAGTTAAATTTTTACTATTATAAGTTACATTTCAATCGGGATATTTACCTTGTTTATTTTGAGGTTCCGATAATTCGGGGCATTTGTATGTGCCATTATCACTGATAAACTCTTTTAGACGAAATTGAAACATGGCGTTGCGGATACCGGCTCGCCTAGTTTAAATAAATGAATTTTGATTTGATTTAAGTGTCGGTCTATTTTTTAAATATTCAACACGATATACGATAGTTGAAACAATTGACACAAGCAGATTTTGTACCATAACCCACGCAGGGTTCCTCAGTTGAATGGGATTGACCTTTATATTTTTCAGTCCTATTATATCCGAAGGTCATTATGTAGCCTCGAGGCACAAGTTAATTCAAGTTTAAAATATAAAGGTTTTATCTTCTAAGCTCCAAAATTCTCGGAGTTTTTGTAAGTAAATTTGCGACGCAAAGACAAACATAGTCGGGTTATTCTTAGTATCATATCTGATCCATAATAAGTATCGATCGGCCGGTGTTACCGAGGATTAACGTCAGTTAAGGACTTGTCAATTGTTATCTTCTATTATAAACTCAGTTTACTGTAGCTGGTTATAATTAAGGTTGAAGTTGATGGGTAGGCTAGGAGAGTTTAAATAGAAAATGGTTAACGAGGCAGTTTGGTTACCCTTTCATAATAGAAGCTGTTAAAATCTTTAGACTTGTTGAGTTGGGGTTAATTTATTAATTAAAATGTCAAAATTTATTAATGCTTTGGTATTATATATTTTCTACCTATTGTGTTGAAATGTTAAGAATACCAAACGTCTAAGTTGAGCTTAGAGACGCATCAAGGGGACTCCACCATGTCCTTAAATTAACCAAAGCTGTGAGTACAGTCCACAAACTTTAAAAGTATGCAGGTTTGAAAGTTATAGTCGAAGATTTCTTAGAAAGCGATTGATGTTTTAGTAGATTGCGTCTATTCCGTTAATTTTATTTGAAGATCCACCCGTCGGTTTCTAAGAAAACCTGAATTATATCCTTTGAACCTGTATACTTATTATGTTGGTTGACTGTGGGTTGCGTGTAAAATAGCCTACTCCTGTCACATACAAGAGATTTCAGACATAGTTGTAGGATCGTTGTACTCGTAAGTCAATAATGTTCAAGACATTGTGATTCAAGGAACGTCAGAAGTTTCATAAGTTTTATATACTCACTTATCTATTCAGGATACATCATCAAAGTTGTAATTGCATTGTCAATTTATAAAAAATCCAAAAGTTTTCTTGACCATAAATAAAAATGATGACACTAAGGACTTTAAGTGGATTTATATTCAAACTTGGGCGACCTGGAATGGGATTTACATATTTTACGAGCTGTATCAAGCGGTTTCTCCCACTCAGCTCTTCAGTGTTCTAGCCAAATGTTATATAGTCTATTAATTTCATGAAATGTAAGATGTCAAGCCAATCCGGCCAATAAATCGCGTTATCCCATACAAGATTTGCCGCCCTGTATCCCGTATCGTATCATGTTCCTTCTTTTGCCCTTTATGTTCTGGGGCCGCGGTATCTATTTCATCCCCCTAGGGGTTACATTTTGCAAAATCCCGTCTTATTGAACACTTACGTCTTAAAAGGGGAGACGTAGGCGTTCAATAAGTAATAAAAAACCACTGAAGTTAGATTAAAACAATATTAATTTATGACGACATAGAAACCCCACTGTTTGCGTTTACGATGACTAAATTGGTGTTTTTTCAAATTATTATTACACAAAAATGTAACTTCAAAATAGATCACAGTTTGGTTTCATGGACTTAAACCTTAAGCCTCAACTGGCCTCAAGTTTAAAAAAGGCGACCCTTAATCTTTTCTCATATCGTAGTATTTTAACAGAGAAGCAAAAGTTCAGGAATTAACTCCTTAGCAACACATCTCTATGTACCTAACAAATAATCCAACGTGCAGACATGTAATCGTGTTTATTAATAAAAAAAGAACTCTCACAAACAACCACCCCAAGCTGCAGTCTGGCGATAGCCTTTTTATTTTAATATCATTTGCATAGTCAAACTGGTCTTCTAAGTTACCCCACCTTGACACATTTCGAAATTGCGGAAGAGAATTTGCAAGAAAATGTGCGAGAGTTTATTATAATGATATGCTGCATACGCTTCAGTTTCTTACTTTTCTCAAATCGTTGTTAAAGCAAAAGAAATACTAAATAGGAAAGCTTGTAAAATTTAAAGGAACTAGAAATCATGTTTAAGTATAAGAAGCTGAAGATTAAGAAGCTTGTTGACACAAAATAATTCTGTTTAACAATTTCAATAGATTTTTTTTAATATTCGTTCTTTTTTCGAATAGCTCGTATTACCGTGTTATTGAGCAAATGCAAAAGCAAGTTCTTTCAAGAGTTTTTCACATATAGAAAGCATGAACAATTTAAAAAAAGATCCAAGAAGTACAGACTTAGATTTTATGATTTTCAACTTTTGTTGTCGACTGTTCCTATGTAAATTGACTTGGTAGCTTACTTGTTAGTAGTGAGTAATGATAAGCTTTGTAACAACAATCCATTGTTTTACTGTGTAGGCGTAGAATCACTTGCGGCTAATAATTCAAGCAGATGAAGTTTGTGTTAGGATGTAACTAATAACTTTGCGCTATCCATTGTTAAGATTAGGGACTATTGTAGCAGAACACTTGGGTACCCACCTTTATGTTATGTGTTTGTTACATCTTAGTCAGCTTTGATATAACTTACCTTTAGCCTACGCAAGTCAATTATTGTTCAATATAAACAAAAGAAGCTGTTAACAGTTCTAGATCTTTGTCAGACTCTAAGCAATCGCTTTCAAAGTTTTTTATATTTCTGTAACGACTTTTTGATAGGTTAGGTTTATAAATATCTAATCTACCGATATCATACCTATGACGGCGTATTTTTGACATAATAATGTCATAAGAGACGTTCGTTCTACATTGAAATAAGTGAGAAAAATGCTCGTCTCACTTGTAAAAAAAAACCGTCTACTAAAGCTACAGTCCTAATAATTTTTCACTTATACGTTATCGTTATCGCTAAAATGATGCTGATGATGATGATGATTATCTTTAGTTTTTTTGTCTGTTTAAATATTTTGTCTTTTTGCTGCGGTCTATGCAATAATGATAATAACCGTAATATTTGATAGTCTTCCATAGTGCTTACGTGGTCTTTTTTCCCCAAAATACCCTTAAATAAGTGAAGTGATATAATGTTACCTTGCCTAACACCCTAGGTTCATTTTTCAGTTTTGACAATGACTTGATGTGACAGTTTGATTGTTACAATTATACCTATTATCATTTTATTTCTCCTTCATCTTTTATTATTTTCCTAGGATTTGTTTGGTGTTAGAGTAAATAAGCGATTACGAGATTGAGTATATATTAATAAACTTTTGTGCCTCTTTCTGATTTTAATAATAAAATATGGAATTAAAAGGATCTAAGTAATTTCTAAAAGTCGATGTACAAAAACTGTTTTGTATAACGAGATTATTAACGCCCCAAAATGTATAAAGTCAAGAAATTATCGTATTTTTTCGTACGGACAGGAAGATTATTAACTTCCGAGAATATTGACCCCATTTCAACTAAAAATAAGTTACCATCATTTTTGTATATTCAATTATGATGAGAATTTTTTGCTGTCTCGTTAATTTCTGGTGTCAGCTTGGATATTCCAGGCTTTTTTTTATAGATAAAACTATGGAACTTTAAAATGATGCAAGAGAAAATGTCCCTTACGACATTTAAAATCACCATCGATATCGCCGCATGGAGCTACTATCAAAGCTTTGTTATGATTGTGAACATCACTGCGTGAGTGCGTGATATTTAAAGCAGTGATGGGTTAGGACTTAAAGATAAAATTACGAAAGCAGAGTCTAGAAAGTTCGAAAAACAAAAAAATCTATGACGTCATTTTAATTCTCATAACGAAATTTTTAATCGGTAATTAAAAAACAAAACTGCTGCTTTTCTACAATTGCAACACGTCAAATTTTTATGTCCTTTGCTATTTGATATTTAACTACTCTGTTTGTCTGCTGGGTTCGATTTCTGTGTCGGGCAAAATAGCGTTTTTGGGATTTTTTATTAAGAATTTCTCACTGACAGTTTGGAGTTCGGAAGTTGGTGGTATGATACCCTCCGTGTCTTGGAAAGCACGTTAAACCGTTGATTCTGCGCCTGTTCTCTCTCCAGCCGTGTCGGATTGCAGTCCTATCGGAGAATGAGAGTGAGGGAACAGAGAGTGTAACTGTGCTCCCGCGCCGGTGGATAAACTCCGCTGAAATTAGCCACCGTGACCGTGAACGTTCAGGAAAACTGTATATTATGACATTCGTTAACTCAGCCCGCAAAACCTTTAAAAGAGAGGATTTTTTATTATTTTAATTGCTAGGAAATCAACATTTTAATCTTTTTTTTTTCTTCACCAGAACGTGAAAGTCCTCGAAAACCTGTACGAATCTCCTGAAGATGTGGAGCTGGTGGTTGCAGGCTCTCTGGAACGCAACGTGCCGGGAGCACAGTCCGGGCCAACGTTCCTGTGCATATTGACTGAACAGTTCTACAGAACCAGAGTTGGTGACAGATACTTCTACGAGAATGGAGCTGACCCCGACATCGCGTTTACGCCTAGTAAGTACTTAATTTAAACTATACAATACTAGCTTTTGCCCGCGGCTTCGCTCGCGTTAAATTCGGTATAACACAGTACCTGCTACCGGCAGTTTTTCCCCTTGGGCTAATTTTTTTTGTAATAGCAATGCTGTTTTCTCTTTTCTCACCTCGTTCAAAAAAAAAAGTGGTATATGAGGGATCATATCACACTTTCTTTAAAAAAAAAATAGGCTATGTCCGTCTCCTGGTTCTCAACTATCATCTCAACCAAAATTCATCAAAATCGGTATACTTCGTTCGAAAACTGCTTTAGAAAGAATTAAGCAACAAAGCATGATGTCTTGACGGGGGCGGCGTTGTAAGCGCAATTTTTAGCGAACGAACCGTACATTTTGTAAAAACTACTTAAAACTTTATTTTTATTTAATAAATAATAATGTCAAAGTATTTTTGCAGACCTTATAAGGAAATAAAAACAGCCAATAAATTAAAATATTGCTAAACTTTTCATACATTATTTTATTATAGTTGTCTTAGAAAGTTTAACTACGTAATCTAATTCTAAGTTATTGATTAACCTATACGTCTAAAAGCTAATTTACCTGGCAAATAAAGAAATACTATAAATAGATACGACTAGAACAATCTAGCACAAAATTTTGAACTCCTATATCCGCACAACAATCTGGACTAAATAGGCTAATATCTTATAGTTAATGGATTTGATCAATCAGGCGTTGTGTTGAATCACCCATGCGTTACCTAGAAAAAAAAATAGGACATCAATATACCTTCTATGGATGTTTGTGAATTTAAACCATTAACCATTACAGAAAAAACCATTAAAAAAAAACTGAGTGACCTAAAAAGCAAGGTTGCTAATTTCCAAATTGTTAAATTCTTTCAACACAAAAATCTGAATGCAATAAACCATATCCAGCATTTATTTTTACATATCTAAGAATTAATAACATTCCCTTGTCATATAATTTTCAGGAAAGTACGCAATAAAATAAGGGATAAAGGCAATTATTCACCAGATTCAGAGCACGTGGCTCAAGGTTATCAAAACAGTATTTTTGTGTACACAACCTTATTTGATTGTTTTCCTCAACAAATCTTGTTAATATGTATGTTTAGTGCTACAGTAAAGAAATGGCACATCTCAGAAATTAACGAAATAAGAAAATTGGATGATAGTAATATGGAAGAATAATAATTTATATAAACATGCTAAACATAATACGACGCTAAAAACCCCCAAAAGTTAAGAGGGGTGAAAAGGTGTTCATTTTAGTACACCCACATTTCGCCATTTACTTTTAGTCGTAGTGTGTAAAAATCTCGACGGTTCGCTAAAAACAGACGCTTTGCTAAACTGTGTTTTTCTTAAAATTTTCGGAACACAAATTTACCTTCTAATCTTTTCCTACAACCTACCAAGACAAAATCCACTAAACTTTTCGACGTGGAATAAACTTAATCTTTTATTTTCTTCTTGTACAGGAAATAATTATAACTTCCTTTTTAATAATTATGTTTATGTATGTTTGTGTTGTTATTGGATTTTCCATCAATCAGTACATTATTCAGTATCAGCTACGGATTCTGGATTTGTGCCCAGTTAATGGCAATTGGATCGCTTCCTATAACATGGGATTTAAACACAACTTGCAAAATATGGGTGTACTATTAGGTACACCTTTTTGTTGCGAATGGAAAATCATCAAATAACTTCCCCCGCTCTAGGCGTAGCGGGGGGAGTGTCAGACTTTTACTGACTAAAACCTACCCATGTTCCTTCTTTTGCCCTTTATGTTCCGGGGCCGCGGTATCTCTTTCGAGCAACCCGCAACCATTAGGGAGACCTTTAACCATGACCTTTGGGTTTACACGTTTAATATTATGATTCTATGATGATTATACATTTCAACCTGTATATTTTGAAACAATCCTTTCCAAGCCCGTGACTGTTTTGTATAGATTCATCCGAAAATTGCGAGGCTATTCCAATCAACGAACGTATTGTGTGTATTTCATATATAGCTAACAAAAGGTTTTATTAAACAGGTCAGCTCGAAACGATACGTAAAGGCTCATCTATGGCCCGTCTTCTATGCGATAATGGTGACAGCATTCGCGTCATGCAGCCTAGAGCCTTCCAACAGATATCCCACGGGTAAGTGACGTCATTACTTACAGTCCCGTCTTTTACGGTTAATATAGCGTGGCCGTGAAACGTACGAGTCCCATCGAATTATACGTCGGATGAGGAGTTATTGTTGTGATGTATTCAGTGCTCGCACGCTGTTGGTGTGATGGTGGTTTTATTACACAATTGTTGGCACACATTTCCTTTGGGTTTCCCAGTTAAGGTTGATTTGATTTGATTAAGCAAAAATGAAGATTCTTAGATGAATAAATTGTGTGTGAGTTTGCGTCAAACTAAAAAGGAAGTTTAACCCTCTGCCGCTGAGGTTACGTCTGACAGACAACGCAACATAAAATTTTGGTTACTGTGCCGCCATTTTTACGAGAATCGTCTTGCGCCGCTCAGTACCTTCCTACGTCCGCGAGCCCCTCCCGTCAGTGCAGCGACATTAGCCGCAACGTACGTACGTGACGAGTATTATAGCTGTGGTGTCCGTGATACGTAAGGTCAGTAATAAGTGATGTGTCTTGTAGACGTATTGTCAGTAAAATGATTATATCCCAATACTGTATTATGGACGTCACGTCAGTATTTTCATAGGGTATTTTATACTACACGACAGTAAATACGTAATTCATTGTTTATTTTGAAATATAATACAAATGCATTATTATTTTTAGACGAATTGTAACCAACAACAACAAACTAACCGACCGTCTAGGAAGAGAAAGGGTACCAAGGATATTCAGCAATGGTTGGGGGAAGAAGACGATACCTGATAACTGGTTTAGCTCTATCTATAACCTCGACTGAAATTGTACTGCAAAAAAATGACATATTTAGGAACACTAAAAAAAAAACAAACGCGACGTTCCACCTGAGTTCAAACCAAGCAATAATAGAGGTGTTGGAAGTTTTTTATATGGATTCACTAAAGATTTGACTTTAGTTACTTATTTCCCAAAAAACTGATCCTCTCTTCTTGCCACCACCATGCCAGTGCCGATGAAGCAACTAGCTGATTTTTTTATGCACCTTGCAAGGGAATTGGTAATGCCAGCTCTAAAACAGTGAGTTTATAATTACAAACTTCCAAGAGAATTGCGTATGACTCTTCGGCGCGTTTTAGGACAAGATTTGCCAACTCAACCACCAAACAACACTGGCGCATCATCAACAAGAAAGTTGTGTCGTATCTGTCCAAGTAAATTGAAGCGGAAAACGAGATTTATTTATTGCATTTGTGCAAAACCGATCTGTTTGCGCTGATTGTAAGACTGAACTTTGAGACTGTATTGTGACAAAAGTACTCTAAGGATTTCTGTTTTTTATTTTTTATAAATAGTTTTAAGCCAGAAGAAGGCAAAACTAAGATTTTTTTGTTATGTTTTTTAATATTTTTCATTTTGTTAATTTTTAATAGTCAAGGTACCAAAAGTTCCTTGATCTCGTAAGTGATACAAATATTATTATAAAATCTAAAATCTGAGTTTTACTGCAACTCTCATTGTAATTCCCATTTAAAAATATGTCAACAGTTATATTAAGTCACGTTCCATGACAAAATATATAATACCTATAACATAAATAGTATTCTACTTACACGTCTGTCAGACTACTCCTCAATATAATAGAAATAAAAATGGCACCTCAGTTGCAGAGGGTTAAGTACTTCGTAAGCAATACATTCGTTAGCAACAATACAGGAAAATGGGAATAAAATTGCGTAGTCGAGTTATTAAAATATGAGCACGTTGAGGGGGATCATTTCAATAATTTTAATTAACGTGCGAATGAACCGCTCTACGCGAAATTATGCCCATTATTATCAATACTAAGCGACTGCGTCTAATTTATTGCCTAATAAAAGCACTCTGTTGGATTTTTAAACGATTAGATTCAATATAATAAATGTCAGTCATAAGTCTCTTCTGTATTTATTTGGGTGGGAAATCATCGAATAACTTCCCCCGCTCTGGGCGGAGCAGGTTAAGTATCAGACTATTGCTGGCTAAAATCCATCCATGTTAGAGCACAAATGGCAAAAGAAGACACGACACGGCCTGTCGTCACTTGACGGACGGACGGTGAGCTACCGATTGCTCACCGTCTATAGAACCACGTTTACGGTGGCTGGGAGTCGCCTCGCGGCACCCAAAACTTGGAGCGTCTCCCGTGAACTCTTTTCTGTACTTTAAAATAACTTTAAATATTGTCTGCGAACTAATAATAATTGTATTTTTACAGGAACAAGGTTGTCCCCTGCGATCAACTACCGTCTGTTGATCTAACTCTATGGCAGGACGCAAGAGGTCATTTCTAATAAAATCTATTAAATAGTTAACTCAAAGTAAAATATCCATGACAAACAATAAAGATTAAACCAACAATCAACAGGTTAATTTTGTAAAAAAAAAAAGCTTTTAGAACTTTTAAAATGTGAATTTCAGAGGACTTTGTTTTTACAACAAAATAGTTTTGCTGTGTATTGTATTGTTACATAACTGGCTGGTGTCCGTAACTCAATGTCTATGGCGTGTATTTTGCGAAATAAAAATAAATATTGAATATTCGATCTATCCTTTGCCAGCTGTAATAACAAAGTTATATAAGTTGCCAGTTATATGTTACTTTCATACGTTTTCAATTGACTTGACTGAACCAATAATACTTATTTACTTATTAAGTTTGAACAATTTGCCTGAAAACTTTTCATTGTTTGTGAATCTGTGTTTCAATATCATTTTCAGTTTCAAAATTGTAAAGACAAATCTTTTTTTTTATTTATTTGTACAGATTTTGATGCTAAGTTGTAAATGTGAGATCATGGCCATTTTTAAATGTTTGTATATTTTTACGTGCCTTTTAAGAAGTAACAAAGGTATTTGTAATATTATGTATAAATAAACTTTTTACATACTTTATTTGTAATGAATGATGCGTAAGAATGTTGTATACTTGTAAATAAAATAAATAATAAAGTATTTGTTTGTAATTTTTGGTTTTATTTTGTTTTAAATTGATCGGGTAAATAAAAATCCGTCTTTTAAGATAAATTTCACCCACCCTTGTAAGGCGCAGAGCAATGTCCTTTTGTTGTAGATTAAACCAATACATGGCTAGGTAAGTTGTGACGTCATTTTAAATCATGGTAAGTAATGGTAGCCTCCTAAAGACGGCGTACTAGTTATTAGTGTTATTTCGATTTCCATGATTTAGGTATCAAATGAAAGATTTTACCGAGAAGAATATGAATTAACATATTTTTTTCTTGAATATTCTTATGTAAAATGCTTTGTAATTTTTATATCAATATACATAAACCATCAAAGGATCAAATATTGGATTTGCTTGAATGCTTTGATTGAAGACACAACAATATCTTAGTAAATAGAGCTTTTTATCATCTATTTTCACTACAACCTGTCCATGTTTCTTCTTTTGCTTTCTGTGTACCGGGGCCGTCTCATTCGAATAATCCGCCAACCTCGGGAGCTTATATCTCTTACAATTAAAATATACTTAAAATTATCCTGAAAGCGAGATAAGTAAGCAACTGTATAGAAAATAAAAAAAGATTCTTATGTTTAACAAAAACACGTCTCTTTCTCCGAATAATCCCAAATGGCAATATAAATGCAGATCCTCATTTCAACAATACTCTTCGCCACGTTTCTAAGCGGTCCTTAGATGCAGTTGCTTAGAACATTCTAAGTTCGACTGAGTGGTATCTGCGCTTGTCGCTGACGTGGCAATAACGGGTAACATAGCCGACAGTGTGCATGTACACTAGAGCGTTAAGTGCCGCTGTACAATAGACAACTGGCTGCAGTTGCTGTTCAGAAGCTTATCAGAAGTAGCTTTTAGTTGTGTCTATAATTCATTTTGATATGGCAGGTTCCGTTCCAGAGAGGCCTGCTAGGGCCACTGCCTGTTGGCGTTGCGGGTTGTTCGAAAGAGATACTGCGGCCCCGGACCACAAGGGACAATAAAAGAACATAGACGGGTTTTACTTTAAAAAAACAAACACTCTCCCACTCCACCGAAAGCGGGGGAAGTTATTTGATGATTTCCCAACCAAAAGAAAAAAGCCAATTTATAGAAGCTCATGGGCGGTGCGGTATAAAAACTCTGGCACCAGGTTAAACAATCAACACACGAAAAATAAGAGAAGTTGTCAGGGTTTCAGGATTCGCAGTCTCCTTTATATAAACGAGTAGTTCTGCTGTACGTCCCTAGAATTAAGACCATATGTTGTGGTTGACATAACAACAAGCTAATACCTACCGCAGTTACAGAACACGCAACATAACTCAGACATGTCACGTACACGTCGCGTTTGCGCCTTGTGGTATGTCTAGCTTGTCGTGTTTAACGAAATTATATCATAAGAAGGAAGTAACTAAGTTTGAAAATCATTCGACAGGACGAGAAGTGTGTGTGATGATTTCATAGATCATTCAAATGACGAGTAACTACGCAATCTGCCCAGGTTGACGAGCTCAACAATTTTGTACATATTTTTTAAGTCATACTGACCTTATTCTTAGAAGGAATTTAAAAGTAACTGTTTTACAAAAAATGCTAATTCCATAGTTACAATGGCCGATTGCAGAAAACCTTTAGATGGACTTTACGAATACCCTTACTAATATTATAAAGCGACAGTGAGTTTTTTTGTTTGTTTGTTACCTCTTCACGCTTTTGGCTACACCGATTTTGATGAATTTTGGTACAAAGATAGTTGGGAGCCAGGAGACTAATTTTTATTTTAAAAAAGTAGGATGTGAGGGAAAAACTTAGCCTTGCTGTTCCAAATCAATAAGGCGCAAGGGGAACTGTGTTACCCCGAATTTAAAGCTAGTAAAAATATAACCGGGGTAGTCTATAGTGTGTATCATGTATTCATCTTTTCTGTGTCACTGGCACGTATGTTTTGTTAGCCCTAAACTTCGCCACTGTTACGAAAGATAAACGAATAGTTCAATATTGGTCTATTTGTTATGTGACTCAAGATCAGCATGGTCTTCCTCGTCGTGTCCGTAACTATTTTATTTGTGTAAGACGGTCGCAAACATGAATGCTGACTATGAACTCCTGGGTTCGATTCCTAAATCGGGCAAAGTATTTATAAACGCTTGGAATGCATATTTTCTAACATTTTTCATGAGAGATATGCGGTTGGGTCACGTGGGACCACTTATACGTGGGCAATATTTTAACAAATTAGTTTTGTTACAAAACCTTTAAAACACTATCAGGAAAATCTTTCAGTTCTCACAACATATTTAGACGGGCCTGTTGGTCCAGTGGTTAGTGGCCCTGACTGCTGAGCCGGAGGTCGTGGGTTCGATTCCCACCCAGGACAAATTTTGTGTGATGAGCATGATTGTTTGTTCTGTGTCTGGGTGTGATTTATCTATAATATGTATGTATTTATAAATTATATAAGTATGTATATCAGTTGTCTGGTTACCATAACACAAGCTCTGCTTAGCTTGGGATCAGATAGCCGTGTGTGAGTTGTCCCAAGATATTTATTTATTTATATTTGGGATATATATAGAGAAAAGAGAAACAGCTAGACATACCAAAACAGCACAGTTCGTTTAAAAAATGAAAAAAAAAGGTGTAAAAAGACTCGTCGCATAACCGTCCACGGTGCACTTCATACATCAAATTAACTCTGCGCAAAAATACTGTTATTAAAAAAAATATAGTTTTATAGCAGTAATTTTTGTGTAAAAAGTACGATTTACGGTAGGGTTCAGTGTAGCGCACTCAAAACGTGTTGATGCATGCATTGAATGTTACTGGGTCATGATGGTAAAATTTGAACATTTGAATCATGTTTTTTTTAATCGTGTGGAAATGTTTGGACCAAATTCAGCTATGCGAACTACGTCATTTAATTAAACACCAGCCCAAATGCGAGTCAGACTAGCACGTCGAGGGTTTGGTACAGACGCCTGCAGGTCAAGCTACCCGAAACTGTAAATTTTTCCCAATGAACCTTGAACCTTATACTTTATATATAAAGTCGAAAATCTATGAAAGAAATCTGACAGATTGTAGTAGCTTGATGTGCAGGCGTCTGTATATACATGCCACATAAACGGCCATTTCTTTTGATTGCATTAGTTTAGAGAGTTTATTTTTACAGTTCCAAGGGACCACAGACTTGTACATGATATGGTCCCTTGGATGTGTGAAAATAGCCGCTATGGTACTTTTAGGTTCAATCCCGTTTGCCTAGGTTGGTATGTGGATGTCAACTTTATTATATACCGATTATCCTCCGTGCCTCGGATAGCAGGTCAAGCTGTTGGTCCCAGCTGTCATTTGTAGATGATTGACAGTCGTTTTAGACAGTTAGTGTCCCGAAAGTCTGACAACCAGACTTACCAAAGAATATCGTATTACCTAGTAGTAACTTGGTTGTGAAGTGCAGTATTCAGCTGCACCTGGTTCGATTGGAAGCCAAGGTTAATATAGTTGGGTAAGGCTAATGATGATAACGATAACGTTGCTGGTATTTCTAATCTGAGGTCGATCAGGTGACTCGGAATCCAGTTTGAGTAGTTGAAGTTTTGTTTTTTGACTCCTGTCTCCAAGACAAAGGCCCACCATCCATTCTTACCTATCTATTATCACACTCACATAAACTACAAACTGCACTACTATAAATGTAAAAATATTCGTACGCCTTGCAGGGCAGCACATAGTGATACACTTTTTATATTTTTTTTAACACCATGTATATTAACATACTTTTACCTATGTGAAACGAATAAACCTATTTGAATTTGAATTTATTACTGTACGTCGCTAAACCTTACTAAAATTATAAAAGCGAAAGTGAGTTTGTTTGTTAGTTACGTCTTCGCGCCTAAATGGCTAAACTTATGTTTATGAATTTTGATACAGAGATAGTTGGGACACTGTAGACGGACAATTTATTTAGAAAAAATGTGAGAAATGTGAGAGAAAGAGGGAAGAAAAGGGAAAACTTAGCTTTGCTATTGCAATAAATAAGGCGCAAGGGCAAAAACTACAGGTAGCAGGAACCTGCAAATCAGAAAAAGGGAACTGTGTTACCTCGAATTTAACGCGAGCGAAACCGCGGGCAAAAGCTAGTCATAATATAAAAAAAAAGTTCATCTCGCAGCCTCTTTTGCCGCTTTACCATTGCTGCAGTATGGTTTATTTAGCCCACAAATCTTCTGGCAACCGACAGATATGGGCAGAAAAGTTCCACCATATATAAGGTTACAGATAGTCTCAAGGGGTGTGAAATGGATGTTTTAGCAGAATCATAATAGGATAATAATATTACGTTAAAATTCTTAAAATGGTCTCAGGCGCAGTTAATGTTGTGACGATTTTACAAATTTTAAAGTATAATTCATATTATTAATATATTATGATTCTACTAAAGCGGCCATTTTAGATCCCTTGACATACACAACTAATAAGTGGGTTGTATTGAAGGCTAGATTAGTACCTAATTAGTCTGTAAAACTTCTGACTGCCCATATATGCCAAAGATATATAGATAGACATATAAAAACTAGGACCAAATAGCTGTGACATGCTCTCTCTAGGGACAGAAATTCAGCGAAATGAAAGTTTTTATACTATTTTTCCGGATGGGAAATCATCAAATTACTTTCCCCGCTCTTGGCGGTGCGGGAGAGGGTGTACTTTTACTAACCAAAACCCACCCATGTTCCTTTTTTTGCTCTTCGTGCTCCGAGGACGCGGTATCTTTTCGTTCAACCTGCAACTCCTTTGCTTTGCACGAAAGCGCCACGGTGAGCTAAACCGTATGGTCTAGCTCACTGGACGGAACAGACGAACGGTGAGCTACCGATTGCTCCTCAGATCCACGTGGCTTTGAAGTTCAAGTTTGTATATTTGGCAAACTAAGCATAAAATATACACACAAGATAAATCTCAAGTTTTCCTTCGAAGGTTTCTTGTGCTTGGGCCATAGCTCAAAAAAATTATCGCCCGTGCGTGTTATTGCGCAAGTAATCCCGGAAGTTATAATGGAGACCATTACAGGTAGCCAACACCTGAAGTATATGAAGGAGCACCAGCTGATTAGTGACCTCAAGCACGGGTTTCGTCGTCAGCGTCGTTCAGCTGGTAATCTTCTAGTTTCCGGACGCAGTCGATAGTAAAAGACATTGCGAAAGCTTTTCATCGGGTCTGGTACAAAGAGCTTCTTTCGGAGTTTTCTTCTCATCTTCTTATCGTGCAAATGTATCGGTAGGTTTTTTACAGAGCATCAAACTTCTTGTTTTCCGATCGTACTCGGCCTTAAAATGCCTGTGAATGCTGGTGTTCTCCAATCGTGTTATAATAAAAAGGAGCACATCTACAAAAAAAACAGGTCAAGAGTAAGACTCGCGCACGGAGGTTTCCGTACAAACATCTACTTACAGACAAATTGGACTTTAATGTAAGTTGTTAAATGGTCATGGAATGACATGAATGGTGACGGAATAGTCTTTACAAAACTGCACAGTTAAAAATATAAATCATTATATTTATAACAGATTTAAAAATGTTTTTTTTTTTATTTTTTATTCATATTTTAAGAAATATTTACAAACGTAAGTGGGAGAAGAAAATTAAATATATGAAAATGGCAATAACCCGACTTTACAAGCAGGGAAATCCCCCATACGTCGCAAAATTAATATGGCTCGTATTAATTTTACGCTGTACCACCTACAGCAGAGTTAAATAAGCACTTTATTTATAAAATCTACACTCAAATAAATAATGTTCCTATTAAAACACAAGGCGTATCAATGACAAAATGACGGACTGACAGAATGTCAGAATAATAGACATACTGGCAGATTGACAGTAGTTGTAGCATATGATTATGTACGCTCGTTCCTGTTTTCTGCTCATACACGCTTTAAAGTTCTGTATATGTGTAACCATGGCCTCTTCCGTAAGATTGCAGATAGAATTCCACTGTTTTTGTTTTGCCATTTCGATTTTTTTATTTAAAGGATTGCTTGTGTATGTAGTATATGTAGTATAAGGGTGTAATATGTATTTTACACACATTTTTACATAGTTTTACCTACCTTATGAGGTTTTTGGAAATATTTACATCTAATTCATTTGCATTTCATCTACTTATCGTATGAAACAGCTGCTGTGATTTCTGTTGATTACAAAATCGAATACTATAAGTTGAAGAAAATTCTTGGAATTAATGACAATTACGCGTCACCCTACCGATTCAGCGGGTCATGTATCAAATTCCTGGCGTGAACAGTTGTTAAACACGTCGAAAAGAAACGGGAACCTACTTCTAGATCCAAAAATAACAAAAACATATTTTATTATAGATCTACTTTAAAGTTGTTTCAATATTAACGATACACTATACAGTAGCTTTTGCGTTAAATCCTTGACATCTTCCACTCGATTTTCCCTGTACGGTTTGTATGCTATTTATGTGAATCGGGTAGCAGTTTCTTTTCAGGCGCTGTAGCGCTTTGCCAATACCGCTAACAAATATAACTCGAGATAGTTTCCGTCGCTTTACGCTAGTGTTAAGCCCCGACCAAAAAAGGGTTGTGATAAGTTTGAAGTGTACAAAATCAAAGTATTGAATTACTAGTGAAGTACTACTTTCAAGTCTTTGCAATTCTGCTAAAGCCGATCTGTCAAGAGCACTATTAAACAGCATTCTTTGATAGAATCGATGGTAGCGTGTTAAAGCATGATATAAATATAAAAAAAGAAACCTCCGTTCCAAAAACAACAAAAAAATATTACATCTACGTTTAAAATAAGAAGAATGTTCAATCTGGAAGTGGTCGCGTCGGAGGAACGCTAAGTAGACCACAAAGAAAGCCTGGTCAGATACGCACAATTAAAACTACGTTTGCGCAGCCCTTAAAAGAAAAATATTATGATTTTTAGTAGGTGTTTTAAAACAATAACACACACAGTTTGAATAATTATATATCCCATATTATTTTAATTGTGTGCATAGTACTATTATTGACGACACATTTGGCGCAGCGCAGCAATCGATCGCTCAGCCAATGAGCGATCGATTGCTGCGCTGCGTGTCACGGGTTCAATCCCCGCACGGAATAAATATTTGTATGGCCTACAGATAATTGTTCCGGGTCTGGCTATTTGTGTCTGTGCGTTTAAATGTTTGTAAACACACACACGACACAGAAGAAATTCACGGTGTAGGGGAACACAGAAAAGAATTTCGTACAACAGAATCAGCTAAATTTAAAGACGGATGAATCCGTACACAGTGTTATCTATTTCTGATTACATTGTTTGCTATCGAATTCTTAATCTGTCAGACAAATGTGTTGCTGTGAAGTTTTTTCCGTGACTTCTTCCTCTCAGCTAAAAGAATAGGCATAGACTAATGTTATCATAACCAATGACTTATTTAACCGATGCTTAAAAAAATAATGATCAAAACTCAATCCTAGCTCACACTGTAATTAATAATTAAATCAAATCAAATAATGTCTTTCTTTGCAAACATGGGTATAGTATATTGTGTGTTTTTTTGTAATAGAGTTTCATATTGTAACGTCACAAGGGGCTGTTTCTTAATATGCCCGCCCACATATTAAGAAACAGCCCCTTGCTAAGTATATTTTGTGGCAAATTATTTTGGCCACACTTTTATTCAAGCAAAAAGGACATGATACACAAACAATTTCAACTACAACAAACTCGATCGTGATCATATTCAAAGAGAAGAAAACTTCTCAATGTGCACAGCATTGACGCCAAAGTTCTACAAAAGCCTGTCGAATGAATACAACTTACAGACTTTGTTACGTGCTAGTATCTGTCCGCATAGTATGCACCAAGAAATATACGAGTTCGTGCAAGAGTTTCTTGTTGAAGAAGTTTAATTTATGTTTATTTAAGGTACGATTCTGATCACAGCCGCAAATCACATAAGATTTATTTTAATTTAAAACCTTTTTTGCGTTACCGATATTGTCAAGACGCATCGTAATAATAAAGGTGATTCTGTCTGTTTTCTGAAAAGGTGTGATCTTTGCCTTCAAAGCGCGATGGAATGGCAATTCGACACGACCGAAGAGAGATTACATGAAAGACAAACGGCATAATATGCTTTTTAGAGGCACAGGTACCATCTTAAAAACGCAATCTCACTTTTTCCAATCCAAGAATAGAACCCGAGAGACCAACGGGGCAGTCTTACTACCCAGTGCTAAAATGATTGAAGAGATTAAGGCAGGCAGTGGCTCCAAGTAAATTTCTGGTATTCAGCTACATTTACCCCCGAATACTGAAACGTCACTCAAAATTTAAGTACCACTTAAATTTAACAGATACTCAAAAGTGACGTTTGACAATACAAAATCTGAAGTTTAAGAGCTGCTCAAATGTTAAACAGCCCTCAAATTTTGAGTGACGTTTCAGTATTCGGGGGTTAGTTAGACTAGATGCCTGCCCAATATAGTTGAGTAAAAGCTTTGTAAATGATGATGATATAGAAAGCTGTAGAAGAGGTGCTTCAGAGTCAACATGGCTTTGGTATTCCAGCCACATTCAGGTTTGTCCTTTTTCATTTCTGATGAGATATCATCAAATAACTTCTCCTGCTCTGGGTGGAACGGAAGTGAGTGTCAGACTTGTACTGACTAAAACCCATCCATGTTTCTACTTTTGTTCTTTGTTTTCCCTGACCGTGGTATTTCTTTCGAAGAACCCGCAACCACGGCAGAACGATGGTACCTTTACACCCCGTTCCTGTTAATTTCAAGGTTCTATGATTTCAAAAGACAGTTCATGTATTTTTTTTTTGTTTCTAGTTACTTATTTAAATCAGCAGCGCTTTAACTACTTATACATATTTTACTACTTGTCTTAGTCCTTACTTCCTTACTAATATTTAATATCATAAAAGCGAACGTGAGTTTGTTTGTTACCTCTTCACGCTTTAATGGCTAAACCGATTTTGATCAATTTTGGTACAGAGGTAGTTGGGAACCAGGAGACGGACATAGGCTAATATTTTTTTGAAAAAAGTGGGATGTGAGGGAGAAAGAGAGAAGAAAAAGGAAAACTTAGCGTTGCTATTACAAATCAATAAGGCGCAACTGTGTTACCCCAAATATAAAGCGGGCGGAGCCGCGGGCGAAAGCTAGTTTATCTATAATAGTGGAAATGCTAAGTACAGGACACAAAGTTTCGTCGCTAGAACTGTTATTCTGTTAACTTAAGTTGGAGACTAAGGAATCTAATTACCTATTTAGCTAATTACATAATAAGATAGAGCTCATAATTATCTTTAAGCTTAATGCTAAAAGTTCAGAGAAGAAAAAGTTTTGATTTGTAGTTTTTGGAATCTTCTTCTTCTTGGAACTAAAATATTTGTAAAGTTCCTATAATACAATTTTCTCTAGAATAAAGTCAAAACTTCAAAGTAGGTAATTAACAAGTAAGGGGCGTTGTACAGTCATTTTATACAACTGCCATTCATTTTTTTTTATTTCAATATTTAGGCATTTGTTTACTAGTCAATTTAGTTAACAACTGATTTCCCTGATCTTTAAACGTACGGAAAAAAATAAGGATGATATTCTATTTCACACGTCAGTAACTGACTACTGAATCTTATAATCGAGTTTTCGCCCGTTTGTACGTAATCGGTATTTTACACACGTGTGGTTCCAAAGACAAGAGGCTGTAGTATTGAGGTAGGGACTTGCAAGGGACGTAACATGTATGTAGAGGGAAATAGGCCGGAGATAATTTGAAGCAAATTAAGTCTGCGTCTAAGCGGGACGATGGCAGTTTATACACGGGGTCTGAAATGGGCGTTTTAGCAGAATTATAATAGGATAGGAATAATATGAAATACGTTAAAATTCTTTAATTGGTCAGTGACGTAGTTATTATTGTGAATTGTCGCTTTGTGACCATTTAAAGAGTTTTAACGTTACTCATATTATTATTATTATCCTAATGTGATTCTATTAAAATGGCCATTTTAGACCCCTTAAGACTATCTGTAACCACGAAAGGCTGAAGTTACGATCTTCTTCTTCTCAGTCACCTCGAACAGACATTTAAGAACTATCGATTAGTTAGGTGCCTGAACTAAAAATGGTTGACAACACGATTGCACAGTTGTCTCTACTCCCAATGTGTTTTCAAAACTTCCAACTAGTATAATAGGGAATAGGGTTCATTTCGTAATATCAAGCTACTTTCGAATGGGCCCGTATCTTAACGGACTTAAGGCCCTTTTTAATCGCGATAGCTTTTTTCACAAGACTGGTCGGGTGTATGTCGATTTCCCGAAAGTAGTTTTGTTTTTATTTGACAAAAGTACCTCAACATTTTTTTTTCTCCAAATCAACTTTTAAAGACCAAGCTTTATTTTAATTAAATGTTGCCCCACAACAGGAATTTCTCCTGTATCGTGGGTGCGTTTACAAACATTTAAACTTACATACACAAACAGTCAGACCCGAAATAACTATCTGTATCCGAATAGTATAGATGCGATACTCAGTCAATGATCAAAAGATAAAATGTGTTTATAGTTTTAAAACTTTAACCTACAGCATTTTAATTATAGCTGGAAATTCACGAAAATAAAATAAATTTTATTAAAAAAAGCTAAACTAACCACGCAATACGATACTTAAAACTTACTTAGGATATTAAAAATATAGAGACTATTTTTATAAAAAGTTTAGGAGATTTTTTAAAATATAATTGCTTTATTTAAAATATAAAAACAAACTTGTGAGTGATAAAGTACGAAACGATATCAAAGAGATTGCGAGGCTAGATATCTACCTACGTTTGTGGATGTACCAAAGGCATTTATTAAACCTACAGGGTTATTCTGAAACACAATTGTATTTGGAAGCCATGCCGTTGCGATATTAAGGCAAGCGTAATCTGGTTCGCGAAATAGACGGTAACGGAAATATGAACAAAGTAAGCATGAAACCGAATATTAATCTAATAAGCACATGACAGTCGTACTGTTTATAATGTTTCAAGGCAATTAAAAACTGAAATACACAGTTTCTCGAATTATTTTAAGGCATACCTTTCATTTGATACAAATTGTGGGAATGCATAAAAAATCTTTAAGATGTCACTTAGCTTAACTATTGTTATCCAAACTAAATATAGATGCAAAATCTTTTCGAAAACCGCTCGGTTTCCGATGAAGCAAAAGATTTTACGTAAAGATTGTACGAATTCCCAAAAGTCATAGAACGAACAAACAAACCAACAACAACCTAACGTCCAGTTTTATGGTCTGAGTCACCACACGAGTGGTTTTGCGCTAATCGTTCGTTATCGCGTGGTTAATGACTAATAGCCCTCTGAGTTGGCTAACATGCCGTCGACAAATATCTTTCAGGCATGCTGATTTCATCACGATAATTAATATCACTCACTGAAACGTGTGATAATAATACTACAATAGGACGAGGAGTATATAAATTCAAGGTGAATTCGTATTTTTTTTCTTCTGAAAACAACTGTATTACACAATTGGCCCGCTATTCACGTTTCAAAGTCAGAAAGCCTAGATGGCGTAAATTCCCAAAGTAATTAAAAGTTTAAAGGACCTTTGAACTTACTTTTTGTCTCTTTCAAATCACAGTCACAAAAAGATCTAATGGACGTCTCTTGATAGGGAAGAATGGTCCTTTCTATATATAGACCACAAGTCTCTCATCTTAATCCATCCATCAAAATGATATGGATGGAATTTGTAAGAAATGATATGAAGGAGAAAGGAGTAAACGATGGCGTGACGTCTGATAGGGGAGAATGGAAGAAGAAAACGTATTGCGCCGAACCCAAATAGAATGGGACAAAGACAGTAAAATGATGATGCAGTCAGTATTTTTTATTGTATTTCTTTAGATTGTTCCACTATTCTTAGGTCTTGGTATTGTCTATTCCTATGCTTATTCACTTAAAGTTATTGTTTTTTGAGTTTCTTTTTCAATATTTTAAATTTGATTAAGCTGTGGGGTAGCAAGTCCATAGAAAATATACATTTTTGCTGTGGAGGTCACTTTTGTTTTGGATTGGATATCATCAAATACCTTCTCCGGCTTTGAACGGAGCAGGGTAGAGTTTTAGACTTTTACCAACTGAAACCCATCCATGTTCCTTCGTTTGCCCTTTGTGTTCCGGGACAGCGTGTATCTCTTTCTAATAACTCGTAACACCAGCAAGCAGTCCTGGCAGGCCCCTCTGTTTTATTGTGCAAGCCCGGGCTTTAACTTTCGTATCGAATTTATTAAATAACTTCTCCCGCTGGGCGGAAAGGTGTCAGACTTGTACTGATTAGAACCCGTTAATGTACATTCTATTGCCCTTTGTGAACAATCCGCAACCCTGGAAGGAGCGGGCCATTGCTGGACGCCCTACTCTCAAGGACCTCATAGGATGACCTGCGAAATGCCATTCACAAAAAAACCACACCGAGTATTTCGTACAAACTTGCGGGTTGAACAGCCATATCTTTTGAATACGTAGACTTTTTCGTAGAAGGTTTTTTTTCCCAATGGACTTAACAGACTTCAGAATATGGTTTTAATTTTAACTCTATACCTCCACGCGCTTCCGAGATAAAGGGTCTTGATAGACAGACAGACGAATAACAAAGTGATCTTATAAGAACTCCATTTGATCCTTTAAAGGAACATAAAAACGGTCCATCTAAATCTATCTCAGCCTTAGTAAAGTATCTAAAACAGTATCGCAAAATACCAAGGTTACTAGTCCTAATCGATAAAGACCCTTTTGTTTTACACAAAACTGAAATAAACAGAATATTCTATTAAGAAAAACCGCAAGATAAAGATAGCCGCTTTTCTACTGATATGGGTATAAGAATTTCCACGTGGAAATACCTAATGTGCATAATTTATTATACTTTCAGTTCGCATACAAATATGTAGTACCTACAACTTGAAGGTGAACTATTACTAGTGTTTGTTGTTGGTTGTTCTAATGATTTTACTTATTAGAGAAGATTTTGAAACCTTTTTGCTGTGATTTGTCTATGGTTGGCCATCATGGTCATTTTTAAACGACTTCAAAATAAGCGGAGGTTATAAATTCAACTGTATATTTTTATGTTTGCTACCTCATTACTTTTGACTGGGTGAACCAATTTTGTTTTTTTTTTTTCTAGAAAACTTTAAATTTATATTATCGTCTACAATACATATTTTTTGTCTTTGTCTTCATGGATGATCTGCTAATCTTTTAGTAACTAAATGAATAAAATAAAAAAATAAGAGATAAAGGAAGTCAGTTTTATTTTTTATAAGAAAGATTTTTAATTAAACAAATTAAGTATTTTGTTTTATATTGGTTCACGCTAGGAATTTCTTCTGCATCGTGGGTGTGTTTACAAGCATTTGACCTGACACACACCAACAGTCAACAATTTTATAAATTTAAATAAAACTTTGATAGGTAGGTACCTATATAAAATAGTTGTAAGCAGGTGAAGGGTGTTATTGCTTGTCTATTAAAATTAAAAAAATACGTCGAATCTTAGAATGAAAAAGAAACATCGAAACAGTCTGTATTTTGTATAGGGGTCGAAGGGCCCAGAGTGGATTAAACGATAATCTTTGTCAATTTTCCTTAATCCTACATAAAAACATAATTGCGAATTTTATGGATGCTTAGTGACATCCCAAATCGCTTTCTGCTTGACTAGCTAGTAATTGTATTTTGCTCTAGTACGCATGTAACAATACGGTTTTCACTTCTTTGACACAAAAGAGGCCGATGATAATGAATAGTCATGGCTGAATACACCATTTATGTCTAAATTTTGTCTTGCTGAGCGCCAGGCGTGCCAACATTAATTTGTTCGTCGATCTCGACGCGTGGTCGTGAGAACCCCCGCCAATTTCACGAACAAATGAGTGTTATGAACGCTACGTTTGCTTTTATTAGAACATTGGGTTAGGATGAGTTTAGACCAAGTGAAAATAGAAGCAGAACAAAGGTATGAGAAGAACGACAATTCATTCACCGGTTGCAGCAGCGAATAACCTCAAGCGGCGTAACTATAGCAACTTTTGTGGAAGCTATATTTTCAAAATGTTCGAGCTTGAATGTATAGGACCGGGGGATCCGTGTGCTTATAGCCTATACGGAAATACCAACACGCTTTGCTGACTCACCACTGGCTGGCAGACTTAACATTAAGGCACTTACAGGATAGTCCTATTAAGCAGCTATAGTCGCCGCCAGATAAGAAAAAAATAAAGGTCGTAACCCCCCTGTACCAATGTATTTAAACGATACGAAAAATTGTCAAGTGTAGAAGTAAAAAGTGTCGCCACAAGATGTAAACAAACGTATCGCGGTACGGGGCGTCCTTGATGTGTGAGTTACAAACCTTTTGGCCAAAACCATAATTATTATTCAATCGTATTTATTTTGGAAGGTACCTAATATGTAGTACTCAATGAAACCCTTAAACCAAATTCAAATTCGAATCATTTATTTTAAATAAAAACAAAAATAGGCACATAGTGTCGTAACGAATTACATATTTTTTAATAATAATGGAACACACAACAGTCCCTCTAGCACTTTCCATTTCGGGCCCAACTTAATCAAAATCAAAAATCAAAATATTTTTATTTCACATAGGCCTACATGGGCACTTATAAAACGTCGAGAAAAGATGCACGGTTCGGGTTGGTCGTTTCCTATGGAGAAGAACCGGCAAGAAACTCCATTGTTACTCTTTTAAAATCATATGGTTTTACAATGTTGTTGTTACAGCGTTAGCACTTAAGTATGAGAGGACAACGTAGGCCCGACAATAAGTCATTGCTTACTTTACAAAAATTAAAATAAAATAATACGTTAACAAAAGTTAACAAGCGTCCAAGAATCTACAAGGCCAACCATGTCCACTCATTCACAACGAATTGGTAGAAAAGAATCTATACAAGAGTAAAAAAAATAAATAAATAATATTGCAAACACAAAATAACTAAGAGACGAGTCACACAATTGTGTAAAAACCGAAAACAGTGTTACAGTAGTTACAGTGAGAATTGTGTGTCGGGAGCAGCCGTGTTGTGAGTGACATAAGTGACAATGGCAGCGGCATTGATCGCAAAAGCGAACAAGAAAGAGGGTAGACCGTTTCGCCTGCACATAAACATCCACCCGCAATTACTTCAGTTCATCCGTGATAATATAAGAATGTATGTAGTTATAGAATTATAATCATCCAAAGCATCAATACAATCCTCTAAGTTCATAAGGGTCTAGCAATAACTTTGACCTTGAAAAAATCGTTCCTCGACCTTTAGTAAGAACAATTAACAGCAAGATACCAAATGCAAAGTTTTCGAGTATGAATTCGCTCAGTCAATCCCATGCGTAAAACCAATTTGGAATGACACTCGAGACGAAGGACGCGATAGGTACTTAATTACAAAACGGTGGATAGGTACTGCACCCCTGACTTGCTCTGACGTCACACTCAGCGCATGAGTATGAGGGCATAACCTAAAAAATTAGATTTTTTGGTATGAATTTTAAAATTCGGTTATTTAAATTTATTGTATACTTCTATGAATATGAGTTAAAGCTGGATAAATAAATCCCGTTATTGCATGTTCTGCTATTGAAATATAAGTTGAAAACATAAGAAATATCGAAAAATAAAAATACAGCAAGGAAATTATTTTTGAAATGCATAGACCACAGCAATTACATATTTCAATGTTTGAAATGTATTTTTTGAAGCTTAAAAAAATACCACAATTTATTCTTCAAATTTACGTATTTCTTACTTATTTCCGTTGGGATGAGTTTTTGGTATTATGAAACTCGACCGGTGCAGTATGGCCGACAGTTTTGAATGACGAGCGATCGCTAATGAAGTTTTGTGGAGTTCTTTGGTACAAGTCGGGTCAATGACTTTTAATTTTTTCTTATCTGGCGGAGACTATAACAACCTCATAGGTTGTCTCATAGGTACACTAGCTTTTACCCGCGGCTTCACTCGCGTAAAATTCGGGGTAACACAGTTCCCCTTTCCGAATTGCAGGTACCTGCTACCTGTAGTTTTTGCCTTAGCGCCTTATTTATTGTAATGGCAAAGCTAAGATTTCCCTTTTCTACCCTCTTTCTCACTCTTAAAAAAAAAATTGCCTATCTCCGTCTCTGGGGTCCCAACTATCTCCGTACATTGTATGTACTCACTTTCGCTTTTATAATATTATAGTAAGGATACATGCGAGACACCATTAAAAAACAACACCGCCAGTCTCTTAGGCATTGTAGAGGAGGCATTTTAGATGCCTTTAAATAATTTGTTGTTAGTTTGATTATTTAAGTTAATTTTATAGTTTGTATAATTATTATAATGCACACGGATAGTTTATTACATAAAACTTATACCATAAAAGCAAAATCGAAAAAAACTGTCTCTCCCCCGAATACTGAAACGTCACTCAAAATGTGAGGGCTGCTTAACATTTGAGCAGCTCTTAAACTTTAGATTTTGTATGGTCAAACGTCACTTCTGAGTCTCTGTTAAACTTAAGTGGGACTTCAATTTTAAGTGACGTTTCAGTATTCGGGGGTCTGTCTAATTATTGCCTATCACAAGAAAAAAGATATCTTGAATTCAGAACGTTCATTCATTTGGTCTAAACCGACCTTCACAACCATTACAGTACTTACTGTCTTTGTTTTTGTTAAAACAATGTTTGATCATTATTCATTCGACTTGGGAAATAAGATCGGTATTGAAAGCTAGACTAGTTTAGTATTCGTTACACATTGTTATCTCTAGAGAGCTGGCGATAGTAGAGCTGTTATTAATATCGAAAAGCCTGTTCAATATCTGATTCGGCTTATCTGTATTGTTTTGTTTGAACAAGGGTTGAACTGATTTGTTTTTGTTGGCCATCTGTCTGTCTGTCTATTAAGAAATTTATTTTCGGAAAAGCGTGGAATTTGAAATTACAAACTTATATTCAAATCTGTAGTCCCTTGGAGCTGTAACAAAAACAACCTACTAAGTCTACGCAGTCAAAATATATGGCTGTTTATTTCGCAAGTTTGTAAGGGGGTATCTTATTGATTAATCCTTGCACTTAATTACTTGTTTTGAAATATCAAAAATTTTGTGCGAGTATTTTTTATAATATTGACATCTCGATGATATTTTGTACAAACTAATAAAGTAACTATTAAAAGACAATAACAGTTACTTTTTTTATTTAATTTAAAATATTTTTCACTTTGTATAATACAAGGCTGTGAGCTAAATTTATACAAGTTCAGCTGTATAAAATCTTCGCTATAGTGATACGGGTCGATAGCTTAATAAGGTAAATCAATTTAACGTAACGTAATTTGTCGACACGGTTGGCGCAGTGGCTGAGTGATTGACTGCTGCGCTGTGTGTCGCGGGTTCGATTCCCGCACGTAACAAATATTTGTATGGCCTATAAATGGGTCTGGCTGTTTGTGTATATATGTGAGCTTAAAAGTTTGTAAACGCACCCACGACACAGGAGAAATTCCTAGTGTGGGGCAACGTTTTTTAAAGACATTTAAATGATGATCTTTTTGGTGTCAGTAATGTTAATTTGTTTTCTTTTGATGTGAAACATCTATAGCCGCACTTAAAACCGATTTCTGGCATGGTGACGCCACGCTATATAATGGTATATAATTATATACAGTCTAAATGCAGTAGTGTGTCCGGTGTGGCGACGCTTCGCCATGCGCAATCGACTGTGCGATTCTCTCCCACTCGATCCCGCGTTAACCATCTCTCTCCCATATTAGTTTTTTATTCACCACACGAGGGCCAGGTTAAGCAACCTTTGCGAAGGTTTGTAAATGAGCCTTATATGTTAAAAAAACAGCATATTGAACAATTGTGACGTAATTATGGATGATTATGATTTAATATGATTGTCTATTTTAACATAGTTTTAAGTGCATTGTTACTAACAATTTATGGTCCTGGACTGAAATAAATGTTTAATAATAATAAAAAATAACTGTCATATGGTCGTTGATTGAAAAAACAACATCACATAAAAACCTTCATCATTCTTCTCGAAGCCCACTTATACAAATCTGCAGGTCTACAAGGAAAGTTTACTGAAAGTATTATGAGCCTAAGTTTTTCTTTATTTTGTGAATTATGCTAAGCACCTTGTGGTATCAAGGGGTGCAGCTTCTTTGTAATCCGCTTATAGTCTTTTTTACGTTAATATGAGAGATCTTTGTACTTCTGTTGTGCCAAAATTAGAATCCTGAGCGTTAGCGAGGGAATCAAAAGAGCACGAGGTGAAAAACTTTGCACTTGAGTGCAACACGTAACTTTTCATTCCACCTCAGCGAGGAAATGACTGAATGTAAAAAAAAAAACGTTTACAATCACACGATAGGTACACTTTTATTTCAGTTTAGGTATTAATTACTACATTATGACAGGTAAGTATTACAGAATAATCTTTAAATTATAACAAAATAATATTTTTCACTTGTTTTTAAGTTTCTTGTTTTTAATATAAGGTTTAACAATGACGTGAAAAAATGCCGCGTAAAGAACCGCGTACAAAGCAAATTGAAAAAACACCAAGAAGGTTCCGAGTCTGAGTTTTAACAAATTAAAAAAAAGTTGTATGATATATTCGGCACCATAGAGGTGGCAGTAAATCGGTTTAATGTTTATTTTAATTCACAAACTTAGTGCACACGATGTTCTAAATTCAATTTACTTTATCCTCTAGAGAATAAAAACAATTTTTTCACTCATATATTGAAGATTAAAAATACTCTTTCCGAGATGGTGGGATGAAAAAAATATTCAAACACACTGTCCGGCGACTTCGACTACTCGGCAATCTTCGACTGCTGTCGGGAAACAGCGGAAGCACGTAAAGGACGCGGAGCCATCAAATGACTTCGCTACCGATCTCCGACGACAGAACACGCGCGCACTCCATTTGAATCAACATCGTAATATTGCATGTACCTATTCCGATTATATTTAATTTAAACTACAGTCCACTGTTTTTTGTCCTTAGTTAGGTCCCAAACATACACATAACGCCTGTAATCTACGTAGTGTAAGGCAGAGGTGTATTTGGAAGTACACCCCCACATTTCAACCAGTTATGTATAAACCCCATATTATTTGGGCAAGCCTATTACCATCCACCATTCATGCTCAATTCCAGGCTTTGTGGCAGTTGTTGAGAAATTCCTGTTAAAAAGCACTTTGAACGACTTCGAATCGAACCCAATAAAAAAAAAGTGTGTAAAATATTAAATTTATTTAGATAATAAATATTCTTATAAACCTGTTTCAAAATACATTATGATTGAGAGTGAAATGAAACTTTGCACTTAAATTAATGAGCCGAGTTGAAAATCGAATTTAAATTTCGAACAAATTGTGGCGTGGTTCTAGGAAAAAAAAACAATATTTTTAGTATGTGGTGATTCTCCTACTTTTTCACACACGGCTTCTGTTGGCAATTGTTCATGACAGCAGATAAATTGCTATAATATGTGTAGTTCCCGTTTCGAATTTTGGTACTATATACAAAATAGAATTTCACTTTGTCGTTGTCAAATGCATTTATTTTTACTCATAACTAAAACAAAGGTTTATTTTCTCGTTAAATACTGTGTGGTAAAAACTGTGTCGTTAAAACCAACCTTTGTATGGGCCTTGCCAAATTTTATAACACCTATAACCATCACGTACGGTCTGACAGACCGAAAGATTAGAGCCCAATTTAACAACATTTGTCTAAAATAATTGATACGGAAATATTATATACCTAAGAACACAGACAATTGTAGTCTATGAAATAAGTAGTAGTAAACAAAATTAACAGGTTTTGTATATTTGTTCCTTGCAGGTATCGAACCACTATATTATTAACAACGTTGTTTTTATTTTCTTTTAACAATTTTACAGCCCTACAAAGATTTCATGAGCTATAATTAACACAAATAATATAAGTTATAAGTTTCATAATTAAGTTACACTTATCACACTAATAATGCAGCTAAAAGTACAAGATGACGTAAATGATAATATGAAACAAAATCACGAAAGAGTATTTTATCGGTCTCACAGACCAACGCTGGGGGGTAAAATTCATTGCTGTTCAATCAATACGAACAGTTTGATAGCAATCACGATTGCAGTAGCAATCACGATTGTCCCGCCTACACTGACTAGGTGGGCTAATGACTGAGTTCAACAAAAATTGAGTTTTACATTGCGCGTGTGTCTATTTCTGATGACGTTGTCATTTTTATCGTTTAACTTTAAAATTTATGACAGTACACTGTTAAGTATGGATTTCGAATGCGATGCGATTACATAGATAATTATATTTTATTTGGTCTTATTTAATAAAATATATATATCTGTCTATTCAGGTTTATGTTGTTGTTTTAGTTCTTATTTATTTGCTGAATATTTACGGTGTCGCTAAATATAAAATATTTTACATATTTTTTTCATATTTCGACAATATTATTTTTAAGAAATAAATCCCAAAAAGTGTATTTTAATAAATAATAAACATATTTTTCTATATACGGCTTCTTTTTTTTTAATCGATCCCCTAAATATTTTTTTTTTGAGGAACCTTGTATGTATATGAGTTTACATAGTAATTTATTTGGCCAATAAAACAAGACAAATATGGATTTTCGTACAACTTTTACCGCCCGCTACTTGCATGTATATGGCCTGTAGGCTTACTATGACATCTTAAAGCAGAACTTATTCCACTGAGTGAAAGAGATGGTGCTAGACACCCTGTATAGCTCTGTCCCTTTCCCTCAGCGGAATAAGTTCTGCTTTAACACGCCATGGTAGTGTAGCAGTACAGCAATTTCGATTTATCTCGAAGAAGGTTGCCAAAATAATGTTCCAATTTTCAAGAATGTTTGAGAAAATTATTTTTCACTAAGTCACACTCTACATTTTTTTACTAACAAATGAAGTCGAAAAACTCACTATTTGTTTTTTAAATTAATTTCTTAGAATCAATATCGAAAACAAAATGGTTTCGAACGCGACCGCTGATCATGAGGTCCTGGAGTGGATACCTTGGCCGAAATATTAAGGGAATTTCATTAAATATTATGGGAATTTCTAGGCACTGGAACAGAATAAAAGGCAATAGAAGGAACATGGGTGGGTTTTAGTCAGTACAAGTCTGCAACTCTCCCCCCACAGCGGGGCTTTCCCCGCTGTGGGGGGAGAGTTGCAGACTTGTACTTTATTTGATGATTTCCCATCCACAAAAAAAAAGAGGAGTGGGATTTCTGATAGCTTGAGAGCTCGCCCCCCATTAAACGAGACTACGTAAATGGCGAAAAATGGGTGCAATATTAGGTTAGACCTCTGCCTAGCCCTTACGGAACTTGACAGGCGTGCTGTTATATTCTGCTAGTATAAAAACCCTTACTTTTAACTTTACTCACGTTAGAAACTTCATAAAGTTCGTGTTACGGGAGCTGATTGAATCCGTCTACGCTACAAAGGGCACAATAGAGATCATCTCAAGTAAATTGAATCTGGATCCCAGCTCTGTTATTGGTTCTGGAGCTAAGAAACTACTAGTACACACCTACTTATACACCTGTCTCAAGCACTTTGAAACCTTTTATATCATTTTCAAAGATTTTTTTTTAATGTTTCTTCGGAAATTGTCAGATTACGTTTACTTTCGTATTGAACAAGTTTTACCAAATGTAATAGAGGGTGTAAATAGGTAATAAACTTACCGAAAAAAAAAAGTTTTTTTTTTCTGTTTTTCAATAATAATTCTAACGGAATGAAACCTCAGCTAAAATAGTGAACACTAAAATGTCGCTTATTTTTACGTACTTTGTCATTCTAACAAGCGAGTTCCTAATACTAAAAGGTTTTTGTAGGTAACATTGATTTCCTAAGAAGGAATACCTATATTTTCACAGAAAATATCTTTATAAATTAAAAAAAATGTTTTGATATCAAATCAATGGTCTGGGTCTGGCTGTTTGTGTATGTGAGCTTAAATGTTTATAAACACACCTACGATACAGGAGAAAATCCTAGTGAGGGGCAACGTTTCTCTAAAGGAAAAAATAAATATCGTACAAATGATGACTGTTTAAAAGTTCAGTAGGTAAACGTAATGCTAGGGATTATTGACTGGTTTTTGAGGTGTGTCTCGAAGTATGGATATTTGGACTATATTGTTGTATTGGTTCCCACCTGTAAAAAAAATGCATGTGGAATAACAATAATAATAAAAAAAACAAATCAAAGGCAGAAGTTACATTTAGGTAGTGCTATCAATATTTGCAGCGAACTCGTTAATTTCTTTAGGTTGAAATGTGTTTCCTTAGTTGTGGCTCTAGGCTATAAAGAAATTAAGTAAGTTACGAAAGTAAATTAAGAATTTACTCAAAACGGAGCATCCCTATTACTCTGACAAGGTGATGACACGGTTGGCGCTGTGACTGAGCGATCGACTGCCACGCTGCGTGTCGCGGGTTCGACTCCCGCACGGAACAAATATTTATATGGCCTACAGATAGTTGTTCCGGGTCCGGCTATTTATGTATTGTTATATATAGTTATTTGATATATAGTTTGTAAACGCATCAACGATACAGGAGAAACTAGTGTGCAGCAACTTTTAAAAAAAAACTCTGTATTTGTAATACAGCTACATTCAAAGGGTGATAGCGATGATGAAATAAACTGAGCACTTACAACTTTAATGAATATAACGATTCTATTATGAAGCTGTTATTTATAGTCCAATCTTCTTCTGGAGTCGACGACTCAAATTTTGTCCGAAAAGAATTAGCAACCTAGAAGGTTTTCCCGTTTACTTTAACTAAGTCCAGGGTGTGTACAATTAGTTGCGCATGACTTGCAGGAGTAACACAACAAAACCACGAATTTAATCCCCGATAGGTTAGGCAGAGCACATATTATGTGCTCACATGTAATAAGAGGCAAACGCACAGCCATACACTGGACACAAATCCAGACCCTGTGGCTACTAAAACATTCCCGATGAAAAAACCCCAAAAACACTGCCTAACCACATGCCTAGTAGTTGCGCTTGTGATCACTAGACCAACAGTACAGCATGAGTTAAATTGCACAAGCGGATTGGTGTGCTTGTCATCTTAATGATTCTTGAATGATCTCAGCCTACACTATTGACTATTGAACAACAATGTCCCCCAAAAACTGACAATCTATTAAAGGTTTTATGGCTAGCAGATAGCGCCACAAACAAACATTCAAAGCCGGCAAATACGTCCGCTATCAAACCTAACCTCATTTACGAAACTCCATAAAGCTGGGGGTCCACGAACTTGTATAAAACGACATGAAATGTTCTGCCATAAGGTCAACTGCCCACGGTGGCAATAGCCGGGCTATAATAAAGCGTTATCATACGAGCAAGTTTGCAAGAATAGATAAACTTGCTTCAACTCCGCGAGTGAGTTGCTTCACTTTGGTTTCAGTTTCTGGTACATAATAATTGAAGTTATGCCAGGATCACAAGTTCTGTTTTACTTGACGAATAATTATTAGCAGATATAAATTATTATCGTACATGAATTCTTATCAAGTATTCATTTTTAATTGTAACTAAAAGTTATTAGCAATCATCCACATTAACGAATAAGAAAAATATGTATGACAGAAAATAACTCATAAGGAGGAAGTGCTCGTGAGGAGGACCTTTTGGCTAAATAATAACTACAAATGGGGTCGACCTCGAGGTGGCTTAGGTTAGTTTGTGGATGGGAAATCACCCATTATTCACCGAGTTCCTTCCGTACCTCGGAAAGCAAGTTAAGCTGTTGGTCTTGGCTGTCAATTGTAGATCTTTGACAGTTGTTACAGGTAGTCAGTGGCTTGAAAGCCTGGCAACCAGTCTTACCTTCTTCTTAGTTATTAATTGGGTTGTGGTAGGAAGATAGGCAATTATAACTTTAAGTGAAATGCTTGTATTCTGCTAAAGTCGGTAAGACTGGAAGCCGAGTTATGAAAAGGCTAAGCTGATGATGAGCAAATAACTCTTAAGCTATCCACACAATATGATCAAAATTTATTTGGGACGAAACCAATTGGACCAATAACCACGGAGCTATGAGGTATCGAATATAAAAAAGCAAAATTCCGAACCTAATCCTTTTTAAAATTCGGTTGAAAATAAAACGTCTTTAGAGTGAGCACTGCCAAGCAAAAGTAGATAACAATTGCTCGAAAATCACAGCTTAAAAGTTCCTAGCGATTACGTGCCCATCGCACACGTGTACACGTGCTCATAAAATGAGCATTTAGTCGAAGTGCCTAACTTTTAGAGCAACGCTATATTACATAGAAAAGCCTTCAGGCGAGTGAATCTTTGTTTGTATTTTCGTAGGTAATATCAGAAGAACGTTACGTGACAGGGAAATGCTCTTATTTGTATTTCTCTTTTACTCAATGATTGGCAGCAGCATAAAAGGTGAGAAAATGTACAGTTGAACAAGCTATTCGGTAGACTGGCAAAACATCACCTTTGCACTCAACAGAATATGAAACCACATCTATGTCTTTGTCGCGCATAGCTATACCTGTACAGTAACACCTGCGCTTTGCACTGGCAAAGCGCAGGTGTTACTGTACAGGTATAGGTATAGGTATACTGTATGATATAGCATTGAAATAAAAAAAGAGAAGATATTCGGCTTAATGACTTCAGTAAGCCGAATATCTTCTCTTTTTTTATTTCAATGCTATATCATACATAGGTATGATATGAAAAATCGTAAGCTCTCTTGAATAGTCAATATCTTGTTAAAGAATTTTCAAATTATAATAAAATGTTATTCTTGTTTCTAAAATACTACATTTTAGCTGCATGTACCAAATGATTTATTTGATTGTACCTACTATCTCGTTTGTTCAAAGGGGCAAATACGTGCTTTAGAAGACCGTAGGTATACCTTAATGTTTTTGTAGATATTTCCGGAAAATATGGGAAATCTTCTCATGCGTAGACAAAAGTATCATTCAAACAGGATCTACTGAGCGATAAGATGAAGATGATAAGCTACTGAAATTCTTTGTAGAATTACACAAATAATTTTCCTAGCAAGGCTTTCTCTATGTTTATGGCAACACTTATACATATAAACACTCCGTTATCAGAGATAATTATAGTGTTATTGACCAGTGTCAGTTAAAAAACCTTTAATCACGGTTAAACTTGTATTTATTATCACTTTCGTTAAATAAAGAATTCTTGCGAAAGAAAATAAAGAAAGAAAAAGTATTTATTAGAGTCGAACGGAACAAAACAAAACCAAAACAAATATAACACACATACTAAAATAGGTTTTAAGATCTTTGTTACCACCATATGATGCCAAAATTAAAATAAAGGTATTTTATTTTATCAAACTAGAGGGGTGACACACCACGTGTTTTTGTTTAAAATGAAATAAACGCAAAGTTGTGTTAAGTTCCATGTTTAGAATCCATCCATGGTTGAGCCTTGTCTTGACTGTTGAAGATCATGGTGATGATGACTTACCACCGTCTTTGTCTAGCGTCTGCAGATCATACGAGTACTTGCAGCATAGTGTAGCTATAGGTACAACTACGTGCCCAAGATTAAATTCTAATCAAAGCAAAATCCCAAAAACAAAAACACCGCTAAATTCGCCAATCGCAATACTGAAAATGTAACGCGTAATTTTTCCGATTGCACTCGATTTTCCGTCACGTTTTCCTCTTGTTAAGACCCGCCTGTAAATTCACGTGGGGTAAATTGTTTTCAATTTAGCCCACATGAGTTCACTGGCTCCTAAAGTGAGGACGATACGGGCGTATAAAAGAAACGAACTGTTCTGCCTATTGTAGGTAAATTAATTAGGAAAAGTAGGTCGCTACATAGATACTACGGCTGCTGTGTTAAACCTCTAGGATATTTTGTTTGTAGATAGACTTTAGTTTATTTAGTTCTTTTTATTGGCCATTGAATCCTTTTGTAATATACGTTAACACGTTTGTGGATAGTAACGACCACAGGCGTCTAGATAGCTAAATGTGATACTATAGTACACCTGTCGACATATCAGTTTTAACTTGCATAAAATCAGTACACCTGTGAGATAATACTGTCCACAAACGTGTTAAGTAATGTTCATGTCAATCTCTCGTGTGAAGATTATAATAGCCACACGCTTTGATTTTCAAGGTCCGGTCCTTGGATGGGTGACCATCTACTACTTACCGAGCTTTCTCCGTGTTTCGGAAAACATGTGAAGCCCTTCTTCCCGTCGACGGTCATTTGTAGATCTTTGACAGTCGTCACTTGTTCTTATCAACGTTTAAAGTGTCCAGTATTAGGTAACTGAACTGTGGACTAGGCAGTCGCTCCATATAAAATACTGGTATTGGAAACCAACCCCACCATAGTCGGGGAAAAGATGATGATAAAGAATATTTGGTATAGACAGTTTGTGTATGGAAGGTAAAGAAGTTTGTAAGGCTTCCATCAGCTAAAGAGAGTTCGTATAAGCTTCGGACACGACTGCGCACCTCTATCATTTAAATGATAACAAAGTCACACGACCCTTTGCAACAGTTTAAACGTCGTCGGCTCAGCAGCTCGTTAAAAGCTAGTGAACTTCGTTCAGGATCCCGCACCGTATTTGCTTCAGTTTAGCTAGAGCTGTAAAGATAACATTTTTGCGAGTTCAGGCTTTGGAGAATTTCACTCATATTTTCGTTCCCACTTTAATATCAACATATGAAAACATTATGTTGGATGTTATGGACTTATTTACACACACGGAGGTGAAACAATTTTCAGTCTACCACGTTCCCAGTTTGTGGGATTTGTCACAATGTTTATTAAGGTGCTTTTCAGAATTGTACGTGCTAAAAATATTGCTTAAATATTTGAACATGTATTTGCTTGCAGAGCTATTTGCTTGAATCTACTATTCAATGCAATGAAGTTTAATTAAACTTCAAATAAAACGAGCAAACATTTAGTTTTCGTTTCCATTCATTTGTTTACATACTCATCATTTATTCAATGAATATAAATTATGATGACAATATAAAGACAAACTTTTGCTTTTATTGGAAATGGCTATAAAGGGCATTGATCATGAAAAATAAAGAAAGTTATTTGCAAGATGGAGTTTTTTTTATCACATTACAATATGTAAAAAAGGTGGATGAAAAACGATTGCATGTAGCGGAAATGAGAATGTTGAGATGGATGTGTGGAGTGACAAAAATGGATTAAGTAAGGAATGAATATATTCGAGGAAGTTTGAAAGTTGTGCCTGTTACAGAAAAAAATAAAGGGAGTCGTTTGTCTTGGTATGGACATGTAATGAGGATGCCTTCATCCCTCCCACATGTGACTCAAAGAGTGATGGATCTGAATGTTGATGGACGAAGAGCGAGAGGAAGGCCAAAGAAAAGATGGATGGATTGTGTAAGAAATGATATGAGAGAGAGAAGGGAGTGAGTGATGCCGTGACGTCTGATAGAGGAGAATGGAAGGAGAAAACGTGTTGAAAACGACCCAAAAAAGAATGGGACAATGATGATAGAATGGAATAAGTGCTGTTACAAATAGCCGCTGCGCCAATCGTGCCGTTTTACGTGGGTTACATTGAGTTCGACCATCAAACACGTTTTGTTCACCTCAAAAAAACGGTCTTGTGTCACATTAATTTTCACTTTGTAAGTAACAAAGTAAATTTTATTGGTGTATAGCAAGTAATAGTTTGATGTATAGTATGCATGGTTGATGAATTCGTGAAGGTTGATTTCACACCATATAATGTGAAGTAGGTATCTTTAATTTTAAATTTGAGGTATTTCGTTACGTTTACACAGCGTCTTATATCCTAGCACGAGTAAGGCCCAGACTCCACCAAAGCGGAGAGCAGCGAAGCGGAGAGGAGATGGGCGGAAACCGACCAATCACATTGCTTTAAATCTAAATCTCGTCTCTCATCTTTCATATGATTGGTTGAGTCTTGCACATCTCCTCTCCGCTCCGCTGCTCTCCGCTTTGGTGGAAACCGGGCCTTACTGGCGTTAATGTAGATAACGAAATACGTCAATTTTAAAATTAAAAATACCCGCTTCACATGAAATATTTTGATAATTTTCTGAATTTATTCATATCTACGGAGTGTTTTTGTTGCAAATAATTTTCATAATGCTATCAACACATAATAATATGATTTAGGGATAATCTTTTAAGCAAGGAGATGCTAGTGAGAGGTGCACTTCTGCTTAGCAACATACAGTCTAAGTATGCAATTGAAACAAAATAAAATAAAATATAAAAAGGATGTTGACAAAGATTTTTAAATTGTATTGCTGGGGATACGAGTAGGTGCTTTTATTTTATATAATGCACCAAGAAGCTCTTAGTTCACAATAGTAAAAAGGCTACCTAATGTTACTTAAATTAAATAAAGATACTTCTGTAGCCAGCTGTGGCAGACAGCTTTGATAAAGTTTGACTTTATAAGCCTTGTTTATCCAGTGTCATGTTTCAATTTATTTATGTATTGTATATGTCGTGTTCACAGACATGACTGTATTCCTGTATTTCGTTTAGTTACCAATGAAAAATAAACATTTTGCAATGGCCACACATATTTGAGGTTAAAAAAATAAAATGAAACTTAAATCATCAGAGAAACCAAACTATCAACCAACTTAACTACTAACTCTCCTTATATGCATACGACCGAGGATCAACCAAAACAATCATCACACAAACACGCGATTGTCACGTGGGTCATCATTTGTTCATGGTTCACCGAACGCAATGCATCCGACGATCTGATCTATTTTAAGCCTTGTGCGGTTTTTAATAAGGTTTCCTATTTTCAAAGTAGGTAATAAATAATTCACATTCGATAAGAAACACATTGAAAATCCAAATAACTTACCTAGCTATTTAATACGTTTTCCCCACGATAACATCAAAATGATTACCATAAATTCTCCGAGTGTATTACCTACCTTCACTAAAATATCTTCCCGTAGACTCACGGAGTCGTTTACACCTTATTGAACAATTTATGTTATGTACTAAACATTTATAGCTTCAATAAGGACGTGTTATAGCGCCATTTTTGTGATAAACAATATCCAAGGGTTAAACAAACATTAGCTGTATTGCAAACAAAAAATGTCTGTAGTAGAAAACTGTACGATAAGGAGTAGGTATTGGTATAAATCCAGTAATGAACATAATATAATAAATTTGGTTTGTACTTACTAAAGGGACTAACGTCCCATGTTGCTCTTAATTTGACTTTTTTTCGGATGGGATATCTACAAATGACATCTCCCATTTTGAGCGGAACAAATAGGAGTGTCAGGCTTGTACTGATTAAAACCTTCTATTGACATTTGTGTTCCGGGACCGCGGTATCTCTTTCAAACAACCCGCAATCCGGCAGGCTTTGGGGCCCCTCAGCTTTGCTGCCGCGAACTATCGTCTCACTAGATTAGTTTGGATGGCAAAACTTGGTTTGCTAAGTGACGTCATTCTTAATCCAGTATGGCCATCTCCCGTAGATTTTGGGCTTCTTATATTTACGAATTCATGACATTTTTATATTTTCTTTCAATTGATTTAATTTAATACGACAAATAATAAAATGACATTACTATGAAGTATGTACGTTTTTTTTTGCTATAATTAATGTTTTATTTATGTTCAAAGCCCGTTCTCAAACTCAGGGCTGTTACTGAGAAATGACTATTAAAAATCCAACATGTTTAAAATATAAAATCGTTTCCCTATACAGCAGTTCACACTAATAAACTAACTTAAAACTAGAGTGTGATCCAAAATTATAATTAAAAATATTTTACATTTTTTCATTCATTTATTTACAATAAATTAAATTAAAATTAATTCATTTAAAACGTTGGTTGACACTTCCTGTGACCCAAGGTCTGGGTTTTAATTTGGCCAGATGCTTAGCGTTGCCATACAATGTGGCAACGCGGCTAGTCTCTTGAGGACATTGCCAATTGACAGCTTTGAGGACGAATTTTTTGACGCTATTTTGAAATTAATTTATAAGTTGGTTAATTCTTTTAATGATCAAAAAAAAAAAAACTTAAAGATTCATTCTTTATTTAAAATTAATTTTAATCTACAGTTTACACTTTTCTTTTTACGTAAGTCGTGGATGTGTCATTGGAACCTTTTAGAATGTATCTTCTTTGTACTTGTTTTAAATTAGCCCTATTTTCTTTAAATTTATTTTTGACATATTTTTTTTCCTTTTTGGACGACATACTGATATTGTTGACAGCATCATAAATCTTTTTTTTCAATTTATTGTTTTCGTCGCTACTATTTCTTGTTGAATTTGAAGTATTTTTCTCTGAATCACGTTTTAATATTATTACCTTAGGCTTTGGCTTTGCATCATTATCAGTCAAGATATCCCCACTTTCGACGTCATTTCCGTTTACAAAATGTTCATTTTGATTTTCTAAAGATTCGGTCACGGATTCTTGGTCAGGTTTCGTTTGACCATCATATTCTACATCTTTGTCCAGGTCAGTATTAAAGTTGTCCAATTCATCTTCCGGGTGAAAAGGGTTTTTAAGAGGTTGCTTTCCTTGTCGTCTTTTAGCAAGTGAATTTGCAAACTTTTGTAAGACTTCTGAGTACATGACACCTTCAAAAATGTTCACGAGGTCCTCAGATTCTATTTGTATTTTTATTTTCTTACCGTTTATTACTAAGAAGGTTATCGAAGACACTGAAAATAAAAAAAGGCAAATTATCATATGCAGATTAATATATTTATTATCATCCTTGTATTGTTTTTTACTTACAGGCAAAACACAAAATGAGTTTCATTTTGGAACAATCTGGAACGAACACGACAAATACATAACTGAAATGTAACTGTTGGCAATAAATTACGTACGTACGCGTCGTAAAATGAATGCCATGAAATTGTATGATTCAGAATTTATATAACCATCTAAGCATGTGTATTATCGTTAAACTATTTAATTACTATATAAACACTTGAATTTGAAACCGTATTTAATTGATTCACGAGCAAAACATTATAATGGGTAAAATATTAATTGATCAAGGGTTCTCAAGTCAGCTAGTGAGTCCTGCATTGGAAACATACAAATCAAGAGTTAATAAGATTGCGGGTTGTCCGAAAGAGATAGCGCGGCCGCGGAACATAAAGGAAAATATGAGGAACACGGGTGTATTTTAGTTTTTCAGTACAAGCTGACACTTCCCCCCACTCCGTCCGGATGAGAAGTTATTTGAAGGTTTCCCATCCGCAAAAAATAAGTAATAAGAACACCGTGTAGAGATAATATTACGGAATCCTTCGGCTATGGCAGGTGAACCCATTTGTACTACCCACAATTATTCGCTAGTTCTGATTCAGTCCCATGTAATAGCTGGCAATCATGCTCATCAGCTCGGCATGAGAACAACCCCAGGATCTCATAGTCAGCCGTGACTGACATTATAATTGTGTTTTCAAAGTCAATTTATTTGTTAAACATAGGTAATTAAGGTATGTTTTGCCTTGCAAGGCGGTCAAATTAATTATAAAAACATGCTAGGGTAAAACCGTTTCTTATACAAAATACAATAACACATAGATCAGACAGAGTTTTATGTTATGTTTTTATTATCTAAAAACTTATTAATGAAGAAGTAGATATGCCTTTTCAATCAAAATTATTTTAGTTGTTATTTAAAATTGTTTGTTGTGGTGTTACTTTTTCAAATTTTTGGTATTTTAATAAAAATCTTTGGACACGTACCTAGACAACTCTTAGAGAAAAGTGCAGTATTATGTCTTTTTGAATTTGTGTGTCGAATTTAGACAAATTATCTCAAACAAATATTGCAAATCAAACTTTTATTGTTAAAGATTAAAAATCAAACTTTCATTGTTAAAGTAATCTGCGGTATTTTCAAAAAAAATGTCAACCATTATTATTTTAGAGGTCTATCAAGAAACCAGATTATTTTCTCTTTTGATTTAAGTCTCAAATTCGTCGCAGAATGATCCAATACATTTTTCTATCCTTCCAAATTCGCGATACAAGGTACTTAGATCTGGAGTATCGGTGCTGGATTTAACCTTCAAAGAAATCTGTAACGCTGTTGATGGATAGCTTCCCTAAGCTTTTGTTATAGTATATCGGTAATATAAATATCGTAACTCACTCTTGAACTGACGTTTACGGTACATTTATGGATTTGTGGGACTATCCAAAAACTTATGCGTTATTGAGTTGGCAAATATCCAATTCGAACGACAAATGAACATGTGGAGAACTTGTTGCAGAAGTTTACTAACTTTTGGGTTTTTCTTTGTACAGAATGTAACGTAATGATATTGGTATTACTGCTTAACGGTCTTTTTCTATTCATTATTTAATAACCATCTCACGAAATTATATTTTATGGAACTTCAACTTGACTGGCGAAATGTAGACGTAATCACAATAATATTATAAAGGCGACTATTTGTAGGTATATGTTTGTTACTTTTTAGCCCTCAAACTGCTTAACGGATTTAAATGAAATTTGGTATCAAGTAACACGTATCATTCCAGTGTTCCCATGAGGTTTTTCAACGCAAGTAACACCGCTATGCGCAGTTAGTATAAGATACATCTCCTTCTAACCCAATTGGGATTACCAAATATTATGTATTAGTTCTTATGTGATCCAAATAAGGTTGTTTATGTAAATTTTAGGACACGTCACTAAAGTTTGAAATGAATATGAACCAGACAGGCGAGTGTCTGGGGAAAACAATTTTATATTTAGAGATGTGTGGTACATGACATACTACTGAAATAGTTTCAGGCGATATTTATAATAACTAAAAAGATTTACAATAACGAAACGTGGATGTCATCACAATCATGAACATTATCAAAATAATTATAAATGCGAACCCAATATTCGTGATAATATTTAATAAACATAGATAATTAATTTTCCTGATCATTATCATCCATAGCCGGCTAATTCAGTATTGCTGGGTATAGGTTTTGTAACAGTCAAACTCCAGTTCTAAGGCGATCGGCGGTGGCGATCTCTAGCGTCCAGCCCTGGTTCAGTACATGGTCCGGAGTGAGCAAGAATAGGACGCGGTCACCTCCTTCGAGCAATGGCTAGCACCATCCGTCCGTCTAGTTACGACAGGCCGTGTCGACGTCCCGTTCATGTTCCACGCGTGCAACAAGGGGGCCTGCCAGAGCCACCGCCCCGGCTGGAGTTGCGGGTTGTTAAAAGTCGTACCGCAGCCCCGGAACGTAAAGGGTAATAGAAGGAACATGGGTGTGTTTTAGTTAGAACAAGTCTGGCGGAGAGAGGGGGCCCTCTCTCCGCCCAGAGCGGGGACTCTGACAACCCGAGTTGGTAAATACTCATCCGTAAAAGGGGTTTTAAAAGGAGAATCAGAATAGGTTCATAATACGTTACCACTCGTAAAATGGTCATTAAGTGTCAATTCACAATATTAACTGCGTCTATGACCATTTGAAGGATTTTAACGTAACTCATATTATTATCTTACTAGATGTTCCACGCGGTTTCATCCACACTGCTCAGCACCTGTTGGTCGTAGCGTGATGTTATATAGCCTATAGCCTTCCTTAAGAAATGAACTATCCAACACTAAAATAATTTTCCAATTCCAACCAGTTAAGTAGTCCCTGAGATTAGCGCGTTCAAACAAACAAACAAACAAACTCTTCAGCTTTATAATATTAGCATAGATTATGTTTCTGCTTAAGTGGCCATTTTATGTGTTGTTTTGTTCTAATAGGTGGAAAAATAAACCGTTACAGATCAATTTAATCTCACCAACATATTTTCCAAACGTTCACGTTTATGTAGATAAACGGAACATATTTGGTCCGTATTCCGACGCCAATAATGGCATTTCCCATCGTAGGATTATAAGGGGAATGTTAATATTGCTCAAATAGTTTCACCTCAATGTAAACATTATCGTGGTAATAATGTAAGCAACGTTCCCGTTGTTTTTGTGTCGACAATGAGGTTTTTGGTGTTTATTTTTCTAGGATATAAGACAAGATAGGTAATCAATTTAATTCTCACCACTACAAATAATTAGTTACATTATAAGGTTTCGTGATCAATAAAGATTTGGACTAGATATGGACTAAAAAAAACAATTATATACTATAAATCCTGGTTTCTTAGTCTCCTAACAAAACAAGCTTCCTGAATTAAAAATCCGGTCACGTTCAATAAGACGAAACCTTGTCATAAACCCGAGCTTGTTGCTGATGTAAACAACATAAAATTAGTTTATTTCGGTTATTATGTCATATTTGTTTAATTTACAGCTGTTGTCTTTCGAGTAATCTACTATATTCGTAAACATGTATAATTTATATTCTGAGTTGGATTATTTTAGCTGTAAAATTGTTTTGATTGTTATCGTAGTTCTGAAACCCAAATTTTTATTACAGTTTCCTGTAGTAAGTAGTAACTTTTTATATAATGACAGTATGAAGGTTTTATTCGAATAAAATACTTATAATGTTTCCAATTGTTTCTAGTGATAGATAAGGAGCTCTTGGCTGAATAATGGGATTCGCTTGGGTCGATCATCAGGTCTAACCGCACTTGCCTAAATTGGTCCGTGGACGGGTTAGCATTCATAACATACTCAATATCCTCCTTGCCTCAGAAAGCACTTTACGCCTTTAGCTTCGGCTATCATTTGCATAATATCTTAAACAGTCGTTACAGGTAGTCTGTGGCCTGTGATTTGAGTTTCTTGTAATAGAATTTAAAACTTTAACATCTCAAAAAACAACAAATATCACTCTATACTCCATTGTAAAAATAACTTCTTACAAAGTAATAATTTGACGACAATTTTGGTTCCGTTAGTCATTTATTTGGCAGTCATTGATTACGGAATTGTGGCGACTGAGTCTAAAACCACAATTGTAATATGACATACAGAATCTCCATTATTACCTACAAATACACCATTCCAAAGAAAGATCATATTACCTCCTTATAACCTTCCTAAAATTTTGTTTTTCCCCAACGAGTACCACGCAAATAAGGCACATAAACACGAATGTTACCATTACTTTCAGAAACATGTCTATCGTAAAAGTGGGTCTCTAAAACTGACATGTCGGAATGTACGATTAAGGAATTCCGGGAACGATGTAATGGAGTTTCATTACATCACCTTGTACAGTTGAGAGCAAAAAGATTTACTTACATACGAAAGTGATATTCCAACACGGTCGATGTGGATAACGTCAATCGTGATTGTTGGTAGCTCAAAATTATATGACAATAACCCATCAATAACTTGTGTCGTGTTAAGGCTTCTGCACACACGCGCGGCGCGGCAAGCGGCGACAAAGCTGTGCCGCAGAGCCTCACACACTGGCGCGGCGCGGCAGGCGTTATTTACTCGATCTTAAGCTATCGAAAAATTCTAACCTATCCTCGAGTGGATGCCGCAGCGCGCGGCGTCGCGCGGCCGTTCACACAGAGCGGCGCGACAGAGTAAGTTTCATACAAAATGTTCTAGGCGTCTTTTGTTTTTCTGCCGCAGAGTTGTCGCGGCGTGTCGCAGCCCGTCGCGCGGATCGAGTTTGCCGCTCGATAGCGAGAGTTGCCGCAAGGCGCGGCGCGCGACAGAAAAACAAAAGACGCCTAGAATATTTTGTATGAAGTGGGCTCTGTCGCAGCTTGCCGCAACTTGCCGCAGCCGCGACAGAGCCGCGGCGCCGCCGCGGCGATCGAGTACTCGATCCTCTATATATCGAAAAGGGGTAGGTTAGGATCCCTACCTAGCCATATTCTCGCTATAAAAACCCTTAATAGGTGTCCGCCACCCTGGGGAGCGCCTGGGCAGAGCAGAGAGGTCTAATAGAATCGTAATAAGGTGTCGTCCTAACTGACTATCGATCGTACGATGACACGATGCGTTAAACCAGAAGACTGTTTATCCTGTTCACAAGTATGGCAAGATTTAGGGCAAAAAAAATCACTTAGATAATCTCGTAATTTTAAAATGCACTTTTTTATTTCTTGACATATTTTCACAAAATTGATTTCAAATTGCAGGTATAGGTATAAAACGTATATTTAAGTTTGTTTCAATTACCTGAGACTAAGCGTTTTCTAGTTATAATGATAAATTGTTCTGTGTTTTAGTAGTCACTTCAGTAAATGATTAAATTTGTTAGCTTTTGTTGTAGAATATTCATATTGTTTAGGTTAGGTATAATATTATTAGTAGTATAATATTATAGTGTGTCGTATAGAGTAAAAAATTACAATGCAGAAATGTTTTTTTAGTAAGTGTTTTCATAGTTTTAATAAGAGATACACGGCTTCAAAATTTTCAATCGTAATCAAATTTGCGACGAAAAACTCACTTTAAATCTTCGAATGTACGTTATATGTCCGAAAAATTGCAATTCTTAAATTCAGTTTGACAAAAACTAGCAAGTCATTTCTAATAAACAGTAAACGCTTTCACAACAAGTTACCAATCCCAGTTTCAGAACTGACCGATGGAAAGTTAGTAACTACATTGAATATGCTTTTTTAATAAAGACACGCTAAGTGTCTTTATTTAAAAAAGCATATTCAAAATTGAGCTCATAAACGGCACAAAGTGGATGTCTCTACGTTTACTCAATCTTATTTTTTCAAATCTATATAATCAATTTTTTTTTTAACATTATCTATCAAATCACAAATTTATACAACCTTTGTACAGATGGCAACATCTGCGTCACTTGTTTCATATAGTGTTTTATTTCATGAAAAAAATATTTTAAAGAATTATTTGTGAATGAGTCGACATTGTTGACCGTATAGATTCCTAGACGCTTGTTAACTTCTTATACTATTTTACGTTTTGTAAAGTAAGCAATGACTTATTGTCAGGCTAACGCTCTCCTCCATACTTAGGTACCTACTAACGCTGTAACAACTGCATTATAAAACCAAATGATTTCAAAAGAATCATACGCGGCTGCTATGTCCCATTATTTTCCAAAAGAGAAATGATTTTAATACGGAACAGTACAAAAAGCAATACAAAAAATAAATACGTATCTACATAAGTCATAGTTGGTAACCTCAATAACATAACTATCCAATGGATTAAAGGACACAGCGATACCCGAGGCAACGACGACGCTGTGGAAGAGCTTGCTAGAAGCGGATTGAACATGGTACCGGTCGGACCCGCACCTATCGTGCCATTACTATTCTGGCAACTAATTAAACTGGTAAGGAAATGCACCAGAGCAACACCACATTCGTAGTTCCTGGATAGCTATAAAATATATGTAGACACCTTTTTGTCATAGGTATCACAGACAACCGTGAAACATTTAGAAAAAAATATTTAGTACTTATTAGTTCCACGATTATTTACAGTTGACAAGTCTGGTCATTAAACAAAAAATGGCAGCATGAGTCAAAAAATTGTCCAAGTGCGTTCCACGTCCAGTGGATGGTTCCGTAGATGTTATGCAGAATATTGTCTCCCCATTTAACTTCTCACTCAGCCGGTGAAGTGGGCCAAAACCAGTCCGAATAACAGAAGTCACATCGAGATACCGCTGTGACTTCTGTTCTGCAGACCCTAAAACGCAGTAACAGCCTTTTTGTAATTTTTTCGTTGAATATTGAACCCATATCAGATTTTTGTTGGGATGCTTTAAACGGTTTAAAAATCAAATTTGTGAAAGCAGTAACTTAACTTTGCATGTCTAAATATATTACAATAGCAACTAAAATACAGTAATAGCAGTTACGTCTACCACGATCCGTCACTTTACCAAGTCAAACGCAGTAAATATCTAAATTACCACAAAAAAACTGTATTCTACACCCAAAAAAATATTGAGGGGTAAAAATTAAAACGCAGTAAGTAGTTTTTGTACCAACAGTGTTAAAACTGCATGGTTGATCACTAGTTTATTTCATATTATGAACTAACCATTTAAACTGCAGTATGCTCATTATTTAATGCAGTATACCTAGTCGATATTTTTCAAAAGATGAAAATAAGATATATGCTAATTAAAACGCAGTATGACACTCTGTTACTGCATTATAATTGGTAACTTGAACGATTTTACTAATTTCACTGCAGTAAAGGTCATATTTTACTGTGTTCTAGTCAGAACTTGTCGCTATCTCTCTCGTTCAATCAGTCGTGCTTGTTTGTCGATTACTGCCCAGGAAGGAAGACGTCTGCGCCGCGCCAGTGTAGGCAGCGAAGGCTCGTTGAGGCTCTCCCCCAGTCTGATCTAACGGATTTAGCTACGACTGAAATAGCTTCTGAACATTCATTCAATGATCTTGTGACATAAGAAGATTTATAATGTTCTGAGGTTTTGCCAACATCAACACATATTTTTCAAAACGCGACACTATTAGCTAAAACACCAGTTTTTCAACATTCAGACGACTCGGTAGCAGATAAAAAATATATTTCTGTGCCTTTATTAGAAAGTAGTTCATCAGATCATATGCAAGCAGTCGAAAAAGAAATACTAATAAACGAAAAAGTAAAAAAAGAAAAACCAGAAACATACAAAATATACCTAGTAAAAAGTTAAAAAAAGAACTTAGACAAATATTTTATTAGACCACCGTGTCACAATCTCAAATAACTTGCGCGGGGGAAGTTATTTGATGATTTGATTTCTGGGCGGAGCGGGGGAGAGTGTCAGACTTGTACTGACTAAAACCCATCCATGTTCCTTCTATTGCCCTTTACGTTCCGGGGCCGCGGTATCTCTTTCGAACAACCCGCAACCCAGGCGGAGACTCTGACAAGCCCCTCTGCTTTGCTGAAATCACATTGAGGCGCGCGTGAAACACGAACGCGCCGTCGACACGGCCAGTCGTCAATAGTCGGACGGACGGTGAGCTACCCATTGCTCACCGTCCCCAGGCCCGCATCTACGGTGGCCGGGAGTCGTTCGCGGCACCCGAGGCGTGTCCTGCGGCAGCTGGGTTGGCTTGATGTTCTCTTCCTCAAACGCCCGGCCACCTCCTTTGCTAGCATTACTCCTTGGCAGAAGGAGGTGACCGCTTCCCAATCCCTCTCGCTCCGGACCATGGACTGAACCAGGGCCGGACGCGAGAGATCGCCGCCGCCGATCGCCTCTACAAGGGCACGGGGTGCTCCGCCCCGCGCTGGGCAGACCGCCACTGTGTGCTCCACCGTGTCCTCCGGGCGATCGTCATAATGGTGACACCCGGGCGTTTCCTCCCGCCCGATTATGTGCAGGAACCTCCCGAAACTTCCGTGTCCGGTGAAAGAGGGTCCCCTCTTTACCGCCACTATTGTGGCGTGCCCTGCACGGGATCGCGACAGTCGCTCTCTCCATGCCACCACGAGGTCGCACTGGAGGTCTGTCCGCTGAGCGGAAATTTGCCGCGGCAGCGGAGTTTCCCCCCGGTGTAGTGCCTACGCGCGCCACTCAAACAGGCGCGCGAGCACTATCGCCTCCAGATCCCACGGAAAACTTATTTGATCGGAGTTTTTAAAAGTGAGTTACATAGCTACTTCAAAATTATATTGAAGTATTTCAACACAACTTGGAACAATTTTTAAACAAAATCAAAGATCAAGATCAAAATTACAAATCAAAATCATTCAATTAAATGACACATATATATAAAACTAATAAATGTGCTATTTAAAGGAAAGATCTCGTGTGTCTTGCGAAACCGAAAAGGTTTATACCATTTATTTTTATCGAAATGCCTTAATAACCACCTGTGTTTAAAGCACCTTAAAACAATTACCTTACAATTTTATAAAATAAACGACAAATTCTAAACATAATGCACTTTTTTCTGTAAATTCCTACCTAAAACATACCCGTTAGTTGGAAGCAATTGTTATATACTACATGTGCAATTGTCCAAGATACAAATTAAAATGCAGTAAAGAAAGTCTTATGCTGCAAGTTAGTCTGCAAAGTAGCAAAGAACTATCTTAATACTTATCTTATCTTAATTTTGTAGTATCAAGTATTTTTACCGCATTTTAATCTGTATATGTGTAACTTTTTGCGTGCAGTAAAAGCTAAGATTTCAGAAAACCCGATTTTAATTAAAATCTGATAAACAAAACTAACATTTGTTTATCATATATGGAAATACTATCTTTATTGGCACTTAGTCCTCGTAACAACAAAAATATGCACCATACACATAAATAATCCAAGAAAAACAGTGTTAAAAAGTTTTTAAAGGTTTTCCCGAAACTGCTTTTTTCCTCGTACTGCACTTTAGGGCCTGCACGGCAGTGTTTTAGGCGGCTTTAGGCGTTGTCCTAACATGCAGTGATCGTACAAATACGCAATGCGTTCTCACCGTACGATGGAAATGGTCCATGAAGCATTGCCTATGCCCGCGCGATGACTTGCGAGCTTCGATGAGGACACCGCGGAGTGACAGGCACTTGTAAAAAGGTTGTCAAATGAAAGGCGAAAGGACATTGTTCGTGTTTCATACATCGTTGCCTAAGAATTAAATAATGCGTATCTTGGATTGATACGTAATTCAAATCACTGCCCCTACTGAGAATTGCTGAAATTCAAAACGTTTCTAGAAAAACGTTGTGGTGTTTGTGGGCATAGTCGACGAAACGTTTAAAAAGACGTTCTAGGGCCCGCCTGTTCTATCGCGTATTCGTTAAATCGTTTTTCGTCGCAAACTTTATTACGACTGAGAATTTTGCAGCGGTGTTTGTTTTATTTAAACTATGAAAACACAAAATAAACATTTCTGCATTGTCATTTTTACTCTATACGACACATTTGATAATATTATAACTTACTTAAACAATAAGAATATTCTAGATATTCTAGAACAAATACTAACAAATTAAATCATTTACTGAAGACTACTAAAACACAGAACAAATTTTCATTATAACTAGAAAACGCTTAGTCTCAGGTAATTGAAACAAACTTAAATATACGTTTTATACCTATACCTGCAATTTGAAATCAATTTTGTGAAAATATGTCAAGAAATAAAAAAGTGCATTTTAAAATTACGAGATTATCTAAGTGATTTTTTTGCCCTAAATCTTGCCATACTTGTGAACAGGTTGAACAGTCTTCTGGTTTGTATTGTAAACAGATTATACAGTCTCATCATGCGACAAGAACGCATCGTGTCCTCGTACGATCGATAGTCAGTTAGGACGACACCTTAGTACGATTCTATTAGACCTCTCTGCTCTCCCCAGGCGCTCCCCAGGGTGGCGGACACCTATTAGGGGTTTTTCTAGCGAGAATATGGCTAGGTTGGGATCCTAACCTACCCCTTTTCGAGATATATAGTATCGAGTACTCGATCGCCGCGGCGACGCCGCGGCTCTGTCGCAGCTGCGGCAAGTTGCGGCAAGCTGCGACAGAGCCCACTTCATACAAAATGTTCTAGGCGTCTTTTGTTTTTCTGTCGCGCGCCGCGCTTTGCGGCAAACTCTCGCTATCGAGCGGCAAACTCGATCCGCGCGACGGGCTGCGACACGCCGCGACAACTCTGCGGCAGAAAAACAAAAGACGCCTAGAACATTTTGTATGAAACTTACTCTGTCGCGGATCTCTGTGTGAACGGCCGCGCGACGCCGCGCGCTGCGGCATCCACTCGATGATCGAATACATGATCTTAGCCTATCGAAAAGGGGTAGGTTAGGTTAGGTTAGGATCGTGGTCTATTCTTTTCCTCGTAATGGAAATCTGCACTAGATGTCCTCCACCCTGGGGAGAGCTTGCGTGGTTTAGTGTTTCCTCGTGCACTTACGTCGGGGGTCAGCAGTATTATGCTGTACCCTCCGCTGCTCTGGTGTTTTGACCAGCAGACGTCTGCTGCGGAATGGGTAGGCGCTCGTTATCTCAACGTAATCTAACGGCGTGATCCATCCCGATCTTAGTATTTGAGACAGGTAACAAGCCCGCACCTCGCATGCGTGCACTTGCATATCTACCACTCTCCTGATTAGCGGAGCACTATTTTTGCGAACAATCCCGTGATACCCGTCGGTACGTGTTTGCGTAAACATCTTCGATAGTTGACACCATCTTGAACGGATTACTATGCAGGACGCGCCAGAAATCTGGTAACTTTTTGGTCTAATTAACCCAATTCTTTAGGTTCGTACACCGAGCAGCCCTACAAATCAGTATGCTGTACCGATGGCTCCCTTTCTACAAAAATTACAAAATCGAGACACTCGGTTTAGCAATCCTGTATTAATGACGTGAAAATGAAAACATGGTTGTACCCATGTATTTATCTGTGTCTGAGGTGCAAGGTCCTAATGATGGTTTCTGTATTAGATACCTACGACCTTTTGTTGTTAGCAGTAGCCATTGTTGCAAGTAGAACATAATTAACAACTCGCAACTCCGGCAGAAAGTGGCCCTGGCAGACCCCTCTGCTTTGCTGATATCTATTTGAGGCGCGCGTGGAACACGAGCGGCGCGTCTTCCGGGGCAGCTGTGTTGATTTGAGTTTCTTTTCCTCAAGCATGACTGCTTGACAGAAGTAGGTGATTGCTTCCTATTCCTTCTCAGAGCAGGACGTGAAAGACCGCCGCCGACCGAGTCTACGAGGACGCAGCTTTGCTCAGGCCTAGCGGGGAAGCCGTTATCCATTTGCAATAAATAAATTTATTACTCTACTCCTTTAAACTTGACAGACAGATGTGTTTGCTTATTCCGCTACTTCTTTTTACCAGCTAATACAATAGAAAATGCCGTAATGCAGTCTTTATGGAGGTCTATTTATTGTTTACTTTGACGTTCAAAACTCGCTGATTATCAGTTTGATTTGATAAATGACTTTTGATTTTGATAATCCAGAAAATAACTTTGTACTACTATCTTGAAACCTGTGATTAGAAAAAAAATAACAGTACGAAAGAAAACGGACGAGAGATGCTTTTTAGGGTTCCATAGCAAATTGGCAAAAGCAGAACCCTTTTAACTAAAAAAGTATTCAATTATTACAAAATCAACTAAATCGTTAGTGGAAACTATTTGTACGAAATAATAAAATTAGATTAGATAAGATTTAGGTGGTTAATTCGATTTTGTTTTTACGATTAACTAAAATTGGTTTAGGAAGTAAGTAAGTTGATATTTTTTAAAGTATGATAGGATTGACATAGTCGCATAACGTGTACAAAAATCAGTTCTTTCATTAATCTTTTCGACGACGAGATTTGTTAAAAAAAAACACAAATTTTAGTTATTTCCATAGCGTCATGTCCTATGGTATTCTGCTGTGGGGCAAAGCCGCTGATATCCAGAATGTATTTGTTCTGCAGAAGCGAGCGGTTCGTGCAATTTACCAGCTAGGTGCCCGGGATTCTCTGAGAGATTTTTTTAAAGAGATTGGTATTCTCACTGTGGCTTCTCAATTCATCTTGGCCAACATTTTATATATTAGGCAAAATATCCATCTATATAGTAAAAACAGTAATATTCACAACATTAACACTAGAAATAAGCATAAACTACGTGCTCCCTTCCACCGGCTTCATAAGGTTCATAATTCATTTGTAGGGCTTGGTATAACTTTTTATAACAAGCTACCTTCTTCTTTGCTAGATTTGCCATTTAATGCATTTAAAGCTAAAGTAAAATCTAACCTTTGTTTAAAAGCATACTATTCTATTAACGACTATTTAGACGATAAGCATAGTTGGTCACTGTGTTGAACTCAAGACGATTATTATTTTTTTCTCTTCATGTTCTTTCACCAAATTAGCTTATTGATGCGTTACATGTCTTCGTCATGTAATTTTATATTTTTACTTTTTTTTTCTTTATATACTTGTTTCATTTTGTGTGTTTTTATTTATTGACATGTGGTTAACTAGTGACCTCGAGCATTGACTGAATATATATTTTTTTTTGATACTGTTATTGGTAAATCTTTTTTATGCTTAGCTTATTTCTTTTGCACTAGTCCTAGTTTATCACCTGACACTTCTTCACTGCACATGTAAGCGGGCACACCCATTAGACTGGTGAATTTATTATTTAGACTTGGGTAATTTTTATTTTTAATATATAATGGGTGTTTGCTAGCTGACAAGTGACAATGAATGAATAATTTCTTATTTTTATTTTTTTATAATTTCTTGTGATAAACGGAATTGTATAAAATCTGGTTCTTCTAACCTGACAGACAGATGTGTTGCTGGGGAGTTTGTTCCGCCACTTCTTCTTCCCAGCTAAAACACTAGGAAGTGGCGAAGGGCAGGGCGTTTTTGTGGGACTGTCTCTTGTAAACTGACGTTCAAAAAGTGCTGATTATCAGCCTAATTTGAATAAATGACTTTTGATTTTTTGATTTTGATTTTGAAATATAACCTTTATTTTGAAGTCGATTTTCTGTACCATGTATTAGAAGTCGGTTGTATTTTTGCAAAAAAGCTTAATATTTCTATGAGTTCGTAACAAATTCGTCCGTCTACAGAACCCTTCACTGTATTTGCAACGCACCTGACTGATATTTGATTTATTACCAAGGAACTTATGAGATAACTGGAATTCCAGTTGTTATGTTAATTTTATCTCAAAAAATGAACTTTATCTCAAAGGCACAAAGTTTATATTATTTTAATTAATTCAAAGGGAAAATATACTAATACCAACTGATAAAGAGTCAAGGTTGGCAGGCGCGTTGTCAGTAAAAAATGATTAAAAAACATTAGTTGTTAATCACTTAGATAACTGGCACAGAATTAAAAACGGGTTATAATAAAATAATAATTTCTCAGAAAATAGTATTCCTTAGCTGCAACTTTTAAAAATGTTGAATTTATATACAGAAACTTTTTATTTATGTTTAGAAACAGTATGATCATAACATTTAAACATCTTTTTAAAATATATTTTCGTATTTTCTGGTTCTAGTGAAAACATCCACTTTCAAAATTGAAAAAATGCGTTAATTATAGAGGTGTAATAGTGAAGATTTTCCTGGATGCGGAATCCTATTTTATTGTTTTTTATTTCTAGTAATTGTAAAACAAAGACAGTGTGTGCATACTAAAAGCTATCTCGCTCGGAACACTCTTTGAGTCACATGTCATCACTGCAGTTTGTTTAAAAGCTCCGTGCTAATTACCTGTCAACCATTTGTCATTCGATGACCAAACTTGTCAAATGTAAAATAATCGCGTAAATAATAAGCACTAAATAACTTGTTCTGCTTTTTTAGGGTTCCGTAGTCAACTAGGAACCCTTATAGTTTCGCCATGTCTGTCTGTCCGTCCGTCCGTCCGTCCGTCCGTCCGTCCGTCCGTCCTCGCTTAATCTCTGTGACCGTTAGCACTAGAAAGCTGAAATTTGGTACCAATATGTATATCAATCACGCCGACAAAGTGGTAAAATAAAAATTGGAAAAATATGTTTTATTAGGGTATCCACCCTATATGTAAAGTGGAAAGTGTTTTTTTTTTTTAATTTCAACCCTAACGTGTGATATATTGTTAGAAAGGTATTTAAAAATGAATAGGGGTTTACTGAAATAATTTTTTGATAATGTCAATAATTTCGGAAATAATCGCTCGAAAAGTAAAAAACAATGTGTCCCCCCCCCTCTAACTTTTGAACCATAAGTTTAGAAAATATGAAAAAAATCTGAAAAGTAGAACTTTATAAGGACTTTCTATGAAAATTATTTTGAACTTGATTGACACAACAGTTTTTGTACAAAAAAGACAAAAAGTTGTACAAAATAATTTCTGGACTAAGTTTGTAGTATAATCGTATATGCAAGCATTTTTTGTAACTTTGTTTACATATTTTATTATCCTGAACGTATCTTTTTTCAAACAAAAAAAGAATTATTGAAATCGGTCCTCGCAATCCAAAATTACCACCCAAATTGCACGTCTTCGTATTAGTATTAATTAGTAACCCAATTCCCCGAGAGATGGCGCTGTAGGTATTTATTACATTGGATCGGGTATTACCGAATTGTTCGGTTGGCCTCATAACTGGGAACACTTATTGTGACGGACGGGAAACTACGGAACCCTACACTGAGCGTGGCCCGACACGCTCTTGGCCGGTTTTTTAATCGATAATAAGTACCAATTATTCCATTTCCATACTCATTCTTAGATCTAATCGGTCTATTAGACAAAATATATATAATATGTAAACGTTGTTTACAAAAAAAATTACTATGAGACCGGTGTACGTATAACTATCCGTCACTCTTACTGGTTATGTACCAAATTTTAGTCAATAGGATAAACAGAAATCCGACAAAAACGAAATTAAAAGCACTTATTAGTAATCACTTATGAGTATTTAAATTATAAGGCTATCAGATGCCATATTTTTATGAAACATATACAAATATGGTATCTGGTATAGAGAAACATGTCTATAGATAGGTAGGGAGATTCACTGTCCTGACATCGCGACAGGCCGTGTCAACGGCGCGTGAACCACGCACCTCAAAGAGATGTCAGCAAAGTAGAGGGGCCTGCCAAGTTATTCGAAAAAATACCTTTCCCCGGCATACAAAGGGCAAAAAAGGAAAATGAACATGGATGGGTTTTATTCAGTAAGATACTCCCCATCGCTCCGCCCAGAGCGGGAGAGATTATTTAATGATTTTACTATCCACAAAAAAAAACGGTGTGTCGCTGTGTCGTGGACACGGCCGTGGGTTTTACGTGAATACGTAAATATGTATTACACAATAATAAACGTGTGTCACAACATATTTGTGTTCAGTGATGGCAACATTTGTCTTTCATCGGGTTCAGGAAGTAAATCATAGAAACAAAAAGTTACCCTTTTATAACAACTTTATTGATGATAGGTGTGCGAAACGAAAAATAAAGTAAACATTTCTGCATTAATCATTCTTTACTCTATACGACACATTTAATAATATTATAGATAACCTAAACAATAAAAAATCCTAGACCAAAAACTAACAAAGATAATAATTTACTAAAAATACTTAAACAAACAACAATTTATCGCTATTTCTAGAAAACTCTTAGTTTTAGGAAATTGAAATAAACTGAAATATACGTTTTATACCTACACCTGCAAAGTGAAATCAAGTTTGTGAAAATATCTTAACAAATAAAAAAGGACAGTTTTAAATTACGAGATTATCGAAGTGAAAATTTTTCGTCCCAAATTTTGCTATACTTGTATAAAGGTTAAATAGTCTTCTACAGTCTCGTCGCAGACAGAACTCATCATGCGACGAGAACGCATCGTGTCATCGTACGATCGATAAACCGTTAGGACGGCACCTTAGTCAGTACGAGTTAATTAGACCCCTCCGCTCTCCCCAAGCGGTCCCCAGGGTGGCGAACACCTATTAAGGGCTTTTATTGCAAGAAAATGGATAGGTTGGGACCCTAACCTACCCCTTTTCGAGAGAAAGAGGATCGAGTAGTCGATCACCGAGTCGATGCCGCAGGCTTGCCGCACCGCACCGCCGTTCACACAGGCGTTGCGACAGAGCTCGCTTCATACAAAATGTTCTAGGCGTCTTTTGTTTTTCTGCCGCAGAGTTGTCGCGGCGTGTCGCAGCTTCAACTTGCTTATCGAAAGGAAAATCTAAAATCTAAAACGCAACGTGTCGCGCCGCGCCTGTGTGAACGGTAGCATGCGTTTTCATAGTAATTGTTCTACGGAGATTTTGTCGCCACTTGCCGCGCCGCGCGTGTGTGCAGAAGCCTTTAAGGAGGTCACCTTATTTCAATGTGAAAATTTGTTGTTATACAGGCGTACAATCAACAATATTATTATCAGTTTTAACGTTTCTGTAAAAACGAAAAATATATTTAATACAGCAAGCAAAGCCGAAGTCGAATATTCTGATTATTTCAAAAGTGAATCGGAAGACAGCACCTGTCAAAACATATTAGTTGATCTTTGATTAAAAACAAATGCCACGTATTGTTAATTTTTTTGAGATGTGATCTCTTTCTATTTGACTGTACAGGTAAGCTATAATGTCGTGTCGACGTGACATGTCTGGATTTACGCCGCGTCACTGATATTGAGTGAACTCTAGGAAAAAGGACGTCCAGGTGTCGAACAGATTGACACACGTAATTAATTTTTATCTAAATATTGCTGTTTGAAGATAAGATTTCTGAAACCCTAGAATACCATTCCAAAAATAAATTGAAGTTACTTGGAGCAATTAATAATATACGTTATTAATTATAATGCCCTTGTATTTTTACTTTGACTAGATACAGTGACATTCCGTCCATCATTACCAGAAAAATCATCATCAAACAATCTTGAGATACCGGACGAAAAGAATAACCTTTTTGGTAGCTAATATCAGCGACAGGACGACAGAGTTGTCTTATTTTTTTACTTTTTATAAAGTTTTTTTTTATACGAGTAGGTACTAAACGGTTTTAAGGCAATTTCCACTTGTCAAGGCGATAATGATTTTCTATAAATAAATATAATTCATCGTACTAGTCATGGATCAATTTGAAGCTTCATTGGAATATTAAAGTACTTTATACCACAGCAATTAAGAAATTATCTAGAGGTTAGAGAAAATTTCTTAATGACTCTTCAAAACTGTCTTTAAAACTCAAACTCAATTAAAGTTTGGTGAAGGACAAAATATGAACTACTTTAAATGTAACCATAACTTGAGTATTTAGGCATTTTTAATTGCTAACAATAGCGTCTTAATCCACACAATAAGACGTCTAGACATTTTGGAAAATTATTACTCTTTATGTTTATATTTTGTTTCCATTATTATTATTATATATATATACATATTATATATACATATTATTTATATATATATATACATTAATAATATATTAATACTCAATGTTTTACTTATAAGATTTCTAAAATTTAAGACAAATTCGTAGAATATTTTTGTGCAGTTAAGTCTTTTTAGGGCTTATGTTATTATCATCAGCAATTTTTTATCGCAAAAATAAGACTTATTTGGTTAAAACAAACATAATAAATCGCATTTTTTTTCCAGTTGTATGAAGATCAAAGAGTAAAATTCAAAAGAGGTTTCCGTTTGAAAGGATTCCTTGGTTTCCTTCAGAATCAGAATAATGTTGATCGACGGAAAGTTTCGTATCAATAAGTACTTTAAAACAAACTCTCAAAGATGTCCCATGATCCCTTTGAGCCCTATTATAAAACACGGGCTTAGTTTCTCTTATTTAAACACGCTTGATTTATGTTTCAGGAATATTTCGAACTCTAACAATGTTTGCAAGTTTGGATCTTGGGGCTCAAGTTCCTAATTTTGTTACATTAACTTTATACTTTGTGTATACCAACAGCGACGTTAAGTAATAAACTCGTTAACTTATAAGTAAAGGTCAAGGAAGTATCTGTTCCTGGTCATGTTGAGGTCAAAACGAGATTTATAAATACAATAAAGAAGTAATTTACAAAAAAAATAAGTACTACCTTAAAATCTCTATATAGATAAGCGACTATACTTGCATGATACATAATTAGGACCTGAACTATTTATATCGCATTCACATTCTATATTTACTGGCGGATAACTCACAACCTGGAGCCTGAAAGCCTTTTGGCAATAGGAAATCCCATAGGATGCAAAGTTTATCGAGATAGGAAATACTAATATTCAGTCGGACCCTGTTAGACGGAAATTCGACCCAAACATAGTTGTGAAAACGGTTGGTCTATCCGGCATTTTTACACTTATGTTGGTAGGGCAAACTTGTTGTGTTAAAAGTCAAAGTAATTTATTTGTAAAAAACATTGTGTTCAGGATTATACATACAATAATGGAAAGTTCAACATGTTTACTTATTGTGATAATAATATACTCATATATTTTATATAAGAACTTTAATTTGTTATACTGCTTTTATAGTTTCGTCGTTTCGTTTAATGTGTAACGATTAACACTAACGTCTCGTCACGTTGCGTCTCGCCACGCACCACGCAGCGTAGCGCGTGAATGCGCGTTTTAAGGTGAAGATTTCTTGAGAACGGCCAAAAATCAGGTTTTTTAACGCAGTGTATCTCTTAAACCATACATAATTTTAATCACTGAAAAAAATATGATATTTTTAAGGCTTTTTTGCATACATTGATGGAATTCAAATTATAATTAAATATACTAAAATGTGTAAAAAAATATTCAAACACACCTCTAAATTCTCTTTTAAAGCAGTTTATCTCTTCAATATTAATAAATCGTAATTATAATCAAAAGTATACAATGAAATTTCCAATGCCAAACTGCGTTCAATGATGGATTGTTTTTGATTGAATAGTTAATATTTAATTTTATACAAATTTATTTGTATTTTTGCGACAAACGTATGCAGTAAAGTCAATATGAACAAGGTCAACGATATAATACTGCGCCTTAAAGCTGTAAGTATCTCCGTTTGTTTATAAAATACGCACAGTGCAACAGACAGAAAATGCATCCACGTGCATTCGTTCGTTACAAATCACCCTACAAGTGGAGAAACACACGCATACGCGCGTGGTTGCGGGGCGAGACGCAAGGTATGGCACACGGACTCGCAGTGCCGTGCGTGAATTTGGAAAAAAACCATACAGTTAGGCGATTCTCACACTGCCCCGCATGATGCAGCGTAGCGCGTGGATGCGTGTTCTTCCGTTGCTTGTAAGTATCTCCGTTTGTATGGAAAACACGCACAGTCTAACACACAGAAAATGCATCCACGCGCGTTCACGCGGATCACGCGCATACACGCGGAGAAACATGCAAGCCCGCGCGTAGGTGCGGGGCGAGACGCAAGGTATGGCATACCGAATCCCGCAGTGCCGCGCGTGATTTTGAATGGGCGTGACGTGTGTGTTTGAAAATGGATCATGGATGCTCAGTACTGCACGACCACCACAGAGAACGGCGAATAAATGAGAGCCGCCGTGCGTGAATCTACAAAACGCACCTACGCGCGTGAGTGCGCAAAAAACCCGCACGATGATGCAGATCTGCACTCCCGCAGGAACGCGCGTAGGTGCGTCGACACGCAATATGCAGCATGATGCGGGGCAGTGTGAAAACCGCCTTAGTATAACTGCTACCCTACCATGACGTCTTAAAGCAGAACTTATTCCACTGAGGGCCAGAGAGACAGAGTCATACAGGGTGTCTACCCAAGTAGCAAATTGTAGTCCTGTAGTTATTTTAGGAGCATGCATTTTTTTGCACTATAGAAATCCTATTGACGTTTATAGAACCGCATTTGGGCGCAGTTTATAGGACTATTACGTCCTGTGACCGTTGTGTTACAGTCCGGTAATGTGCAATCGGATTTTATAATTATCTTATTAGGTGCTTTTACAAGATATTATTGTCCTATAAAGATCCGGTAGACGCACTGAGTAAGCGCGATTAGTCCTCTTACGATCTAGTGCGTGCTGCTACTGGTGTGATTGATCCTACATTGATCAGGGTGATGTTATTAGTAGAGCATTACTTTTTAATTCTTTAAGAGTGACGCACTGGGTGTCTTGATAACAAAAAAATATTAAAGTAATCCACATTATAATATATTATCCCTTAGCATAACATAGGTAAATTTTGTCTTACTTTTATGTATAAAGAATGCCTAATCAACTTGCGAAATTAATTTTATTGATAAAGTATTCGAAGATAATGACCATGTCTTCATGCCCCTTTCAAAGTAATCGTATTAAGTAATTTTTTATTAAGTAATAATTAACATACTTATAAACCGCCATGGGATCGGATCATGTGCCACAATATTGCATTTATCAAAACGTTTACAAAACTATTTAGTGAAAGTTAAGACTACTACATGACATACCTACTTCGCCACCATATTTTAGATTTAGGGTTCCTTTAGAGAAATACATCAGAAATACTCCGTATTTCAAAGAAAAATCAAAATCTAAAGTCATTTATTCAAATCAGGCTGATAATCAGCACTTTTAGAATGTAATTTTATATAATCTTAGTTAGTACTAATATTATAAGAATTGTGTGAATTACGTAACAACACTTTAAACTTTCTTCATAAAATTGATTTCGACATAGGTGAAGAGTAGGCATTGGATACAAAACGATAAATCAATAGGTATTTGAACAGTTTCGCAAAATTCTTTATTTTTGCGTTTTGATCTGATAATTACGAGTATGGAATGTTTTTTCAAAGACAGGGTGGTTGTCATTACCAAATTCACTATCACTACTTCCATTATCTTCAAGGTTATTAAAACTTTCAGTAAAAGTAATTTCGCAGTCCTCTTGAACCATTTCATTTTTTTATATTGTACGGAACCATCACGAACTTCACGAGACTCTCTTGTATTTATGAAGAATATCGACCCGGACTTCGATCCTGATTTCATTTCAAGTAACTTTTTGGAAACTCTTCTTCGAAAACTGCCACTACGCTTAAATCGTTTCCAATTGTTTAGATCAATGTTTATTTTTTTGCTTTCTCTAAATAATAATAATAATATGGCCGGCTACTCTAGTATATAAAAGCAAATGTAGGATTCATGTCAGCAGAATATTACCTATAAACATCGGCGGGCATGCTAGTTTCGTGCTAACAATCAATTAGAAGTCGCGTCTCAGACAAATCAATCCTTTAATATACTTGACCTATAACACCTATATGAAGACGTTTATAGAAGTGCATGTCTTGTGCGTGTTAGTATAAACAATCTTATCAAATGCGTTTAAAGGATCAAAATGAAATACTTGCTAATTAGTTTTATATAATGCTCTTATATAACTGCAAGATCGGGTAGGAATCGTGTGTACTTATAATGTAAACGTCTATAAAACTAAGAAATAGGATCGAAAGCACTTGAAGCGCAAATTGTCTTTTGACATGGTTTTGTGAGATCAGTGATCTTAGTCAAAGCGTCTATTAGATGCGTATTAGACGTTTAGTCTTATAAGTCGATTGCTAAAGGACCATTTTGCTACTTGGGTAGCACCATCTCTTTCCCTCAGTGGAATAAGGTCTGCTTTAAGACGTCATGGTAGGCCTAGTGCAGCATCTTGTATGATTGAAATGTGTCAGAGCCGTCCACAAAACGCAAATACGCGCGTGAGTGCGTAATATACCCGCACGATAATGCGAATCTGTACTCCTGTAAGTACGCGCGTAGGTGCGTTGACTGACACACAACGTGCAGCGTGATGCGTGGTAATGTGATAATCGCCTAAGACACAACTTACGTTGGTATATTATGTGGGTTGTGTTAGCGGTTATGTAAGTAAATATTGTAAAAAAACAAATGCAATTTTTTGTTATTTTACTATATTAGACAATTTTGTACGATGATAGTCAATTTTCAGTGGGAAATGAGCCTACTAGTGACTAAAACGTGCCTGTCTGCAGCAGCCTATCATCTTACTTCTTCTCTTATTCCAATCAAATCGGAGTTCTTCCGCCGTACTTCTTTCTCTAAAACTCGTGTTTCAGAAGTCACTTCCTTTTTATCCACACTATCGTACAGTCATACCATATTTTTTTTGGTGTACCTGTAATCCTTATCCTTACTAATATTATAAAAGCGAAGAGTTTGTTACCTCTTCACGTTATAATGGCTCAACTGATTTTGATGAATATTGGTACGGAGATAGTTGGGAACCAGGAGACGGACATAGGTTAATTTTTATTACGAGAACGAGGGAAGAAAAGGGAAAACTTAGCATTGCTTTTACAAATCAATAAGACGCAAGAGTAAAAACTGCAGGTAGCAGGTATTGTGTTATACCGAATTTAACGAGAGCGAAGCCGCAGGCAAAAGCTAGTCACATTAATATTTCCAAACGAAATTTTCCCCACTTCTCAGCATCACATGTTCACACAAACAATAGACAATACATCGCCATTTTCAGCCCTTATTCATTGTTAAAAATTTATATTGTTATACAATAGCTTTCATGTTTCCAGGTATCACAAATTGCAAGCCACTCAAGTGAACCCAGTATAAGAGTCAACAAAGGTGACTGACTCTTTCATAAACAATGGCCACCCACTCTGGAACCAAATAGGTATAGAAACGTAAAACCAACAACATTAATACTGTGAGACTGCCTCTCATAATTGAAACTTTAATAACAAGGAGTTTCAAATGACACGAGGTTATTATACTACTGAATCTAAGAATAGATTTCAGATTTAAAATACTGACCAAATACAAGTCGGACTAACGCACCGAGGGTTCCGTACCAAGAGAGAAGACTTGAGTATAGACTTACTTGACTAATAATATGAAAGCGAAAGAGTGTTTGTTTGTTACGTCTTCACGGCTAAATGGCCTAACCGATTTTGATGAATTTTGGTACAGAGATAGTTAGTGGACCCTGGAGAAGAACATAGACAATTTTTTTTTTAAATATTGGGTAAAAGGGGTGAAAGAGGGAAGAAAAGGGGAGAGAAAGATTTTTTTTCGATCATCACGCGGTTTTAAGTTAGCGTTAGCCCAAAGTAACATATGCCACGTCGACGAAGTCGTGGATGGAAGCTAGTAACATAATATATATATTTTTTTATTCTTGTACTTGTACAATTATTGTAAAGGCGATCACATTGTAAGAAAATGCTATTTTGTTGGGATCCGTAGCACGATAAAAATTTGATTGCGTAAGCGGTTTTTTCACACGCTTTAGCTAGCCTCATACCAGAATAAGGGTATAAAAGGCTTTAACGTCCATACCCACGCCATAACGACATAGACCTTCAGGTGACAGGATCATGATGCATCACGCTGGCTAAGTATGAGTTGGTAGATTTAAATTAGTACACATTTAGCCATGAAACAATCAGTCCGTTAGAGAATTTGAAAAAAGAGCTTATTGGGTTTCAGGTACTCTACGAACTACCTGCACCTTAGTCCTAGACCTAAGTCGTATTAAAAACCAATAAAAAATAGTATTCTCTTGAATGACGCTACTTATTTACTTAACAAAAGAACTAACAACCGCTACATTCCTTCAAAAAGGTCAGTTTCAGACTGTCACAAAAAATTCAGACCTAGCAAAAAGTAGTACCTACCTAATCCTAAATTATTGTGGTAGACTGTTGTTAAGTACACCCTTTGGTAGTGGTCAGCAGAAACATGACCAGCTCTAAATAAAAGAACATTCATCGCATTCGTGGATGTCGTTGAACACGTTTTTCATTAAATTCCGGCCTTTATTCCAAGCACAATAAGATCTTTTTATTTTCAAACTTTTCTGACGTAAAAGCCTGGCTGCTAACATAAATATGAAAGTTTAAAAAAAGAAAATGCTAACTCTGTCAGAAACATGAGGTCCGCTGGACATGAGGGCTGCGTTAAGTCTAGTGAGCGTTTTTAAGTGTGCGAAGGACATACTGCGGATAATGTTTTTCTTTGATCCTTTGAATTTAAAAAGAAGGGAATGACAACGAAATTATGATTTAATTCCTACGTTCCTGATAGACAATACCATAAGTTAATTGAGCGCTGATATTTCCCCTTTTACAGATAACTATATGTTCCCTATCAAATAATTATATGATGCGGAGGAATGAGAAAATTGTCTTTGGGTATGAATGTGGATGGATATAAGAGTAGAGGAAGGCCAAAGAAAGATGTATGGACTGTTTGAAGGATGATATCGCAAGAAAGGGTGTGTCTGATAAGATGGCGAATAAGTATGGAAAAAACGGCATGATAAAATTTGGGATCGGCAGAAGAATGATGGCGAAATATCCTTTCAAATATTGTTTGTTTACCCTATGCGCTTTACCTTTTCCACAAAAACAAAATGGTGGTAAAATAACCGTTTTCAGTCTGTTAAATGGTCCGTGCATCAAAAAACAAATTTCATCTACTGAGCTTAAAATAAAAACTCGTCGCGCACAGCTTGATACACAATATATTACTTTGAACATGAGGCATTTTCATATTGTTCCTTATATTTTCTTGCAGTCCATTTGTTTTCCGTCTTTTCGTATGTATTTGCATTTCATTAAGTGAAATTGAACTGACAGCGCCTGTGGTGATTGTTATTTGTTTTGAGAACAATTTTGTTGACATAAGGCAATGTGCCCGCCTTCTGAGGTTGTTAACTTCAAAATTGTACTTTCTATAACTGAAATGACTGAACGATAATTAAAAAAATGTTTTATTAAGACGCCCTGGGGTGGCGCCTTAATAAACTTTTACTCCTAAAGTTGAAATACTTAGTTTAAAAAAAAAATTACATCTGTAGCTGTCACTATAATTCAAGTTAGATTGTTTAGTGGTAAAATAATTCGATGTACTTAAATCTAAAAAAAAAAAACAATTACATAACTTTTTAACATCATTCACGAATAATATTCATCCAAAAATATAAAGAGTCGCTAATTTTCTTCTCCATGTGGAATACCTCAATAGATATCCTCTGCGCTGCGAAGATCTAAAGGGTCTGTCAGACTCTTGCTGACACACCGGTGTTCCCTCGCATATTTTCGTCGGAACTTATACCACAGAAAAACCATTTACGTATAAATACAGTAACTATATATACTCTTTATAATCGTAACACGCAAGACAATTTCAATGACCCAAACTACAAATAAATAAACTCTGAAATACGTGATATCATCGGCTATTCATAGAAAGAAATATTACCCTTTTGGGACTTTATTTTGCTTCCCTAGAGAACCGTAAAATATATAGAAGATGACAGTGACCTTCATGAGGGTACACAAAAGGTAATAAGAAATGTTACATCTAAACAGATGGCTGGAGAAGGGTATCTTACAGCCCAACTTCGTTTTTCAGTACATTATCTACGTGACAATCGATCTTTTCTGAAAGCTTCCTTTGTATAATCTATTCTCAAAAACCAGGCTTTTAATTATCAAAATAAATCCTTACTAATATTATAAAAGCGAAAGTGAGTTTGTTTGTCTTCACGCCTAAATGGCTAACCCGATTTCGATAGATGGTACAGAGATAGTTGGGACCCTGGAGACGGACATAGGCTATTTTTTTTTTTAAAAGATTGAGTTATGAGGGAGAAAGAGGGAAGAAAAGGGAAAATTTTGCATTGCTATTACAATAAATAAGGCGCAAGGACAAAAACTACAGGTGGCAGGTACCTGTAAATCAGGAAAGGGGAACTGTGTTACCCTGAATTTAACGCGAGCGAAGCCGCGGGCAAAAGCTAGTATATTATAATTATTGTATTTAAACGTCGGATGCGGTCGGTAGTTTGGAGGGAAAATAACATGTTTAACGCACTTTTCGTTTGAGGCGTGAAGGAAGGCTTGGTCTTATCTAGTATGCCAGTGCCACCTGGTGGCCCTCGATGGGGTTGGTGGCACCTATCACCGCCGTCTTCCATCACTTCTATGGTCTACCTCAAGAGCCGAAGTCGAGAGTCTATCCTAGAGCAGCTAGCTACTGACGATGATAATGGCGCTCTAGCAAAGGTCGTTAATTGGTTTAATGTTAATAACTTACTTCTAAATGAGAAAAAGACCAAATGCATTAAGTTTACGTTACCTCATGTAAAACAAGTGGAAACTAGTGTACTAATCAAGGATGAAGAGTTGAAACCGGAAGATAACACAGTGTTCTTAGGCTTAACCTTGGATGCTAAGCTTCAGTGGGGCCCTCATATAGATAAGTTGTCAAAAAAACTAAGCTCTGCAGCATACGCCGTTAGAAAAATTCGTGATTTAACTGATTTAGAGACAGCCCGTTTAGTTTATTTTAGTTATTTCCGCAGTGTGATGTCGTATGGTATTCTCTTGTGGGGTCATGCCGCCGATATTCAGACTATTTTTATTTTGCAAAAAAGGGCAATTCGTTCAATGTATAAATTAAGTCCCAGACACTCCCTCAGAGAAAAATTTAAACAAATTAATATACTTACTGTGCCCTCTCAGTTTATTTACGAGAACCTTTTGTACGCGCATAAAAATATAAAATTGTTTAAAAAATACATTGATATCCACAACATAAATACGAGGAACAAACACAAATTTGTCGTTCCGTCAACGAGGCTAAAAAAAATAGGGGGCACGTTCACATGTCAATGTATACGTTTTTATAACAAACTCCCAAACGACGTTCAAACACTAAGCCTCAATAAATTTAAAGTTTTTGTAAAACGTAAGTTAACTCTTAAAGCTTACTATAATATTAATTTTTACCTTGAAGATAAAAAGGCTTGGGATTAAGCTGCTCCAATTTAATTTACTCAGTGAGTGTCAAAATTTTTCTTTGTTTCATTTATTTATTGTTCATTCCTTTATTTTATACACTGACATTTAATGATTTGACATTAATATTTACTTTGTTTTATACCTATTTTATTATTATTTTTTATTTGATTTTACTTTTTTTTTATTGTGACATTTTATGATTTCATTATGATCTCATTAATTTAATTTTGTAAATATTTTCTAGTCTGTAGGTAGTTGTTTATTGTGAATGTGAGGACCATGTGGATCATAACTTTTATTTACTTTTTTTTTGCTTTTGACGATTCTGGCAGTTGAGTATTTAGGGACCTACGCTAATGTCCTTTTTTTGGTATTGTTCGTCGTTTCGTTGAGCTCCTTGGGTTATGAGTCGAGCTACACGATAACTGACAAATGCTTGCACTGACTGGACAGGTCCACTCAATCTGTGTGGTGCTTTCTTAAAAAGACCACTTCAGACACTAATCTGCATAGTCCTCATGTAAGTTGACCAAGATTTTTTTTGTCTGGATTTTAAAAGAGACTATGACCTCTGAGTTTGTTTCGGCTGTTTCTTCTCAGAGTAGTCGGGTACGAAACACCGGCCTCATCTAGTTTTAAAAAAAAGACGTGTAAAAGTGTTTGTGAAAACCTACTTGCAAAATAAACATCATTTATCATTTAGTGTCTTTGACCGTCGCCGCTATCCGTGATGCCCGAACTATCCCTGCATCTACTACGGTACTCGCTGCCCGGAATCGATTCGCGAATTCGCAGATCTGCCTGTAATAACTACTAAGCAGGATGGTGGTGGTACTGGTGTTCAATTCTTTTGAGTCAACTTCACGTCAGCTCGATATTTCTCAGTAACACAAAACTCCACCGTCTGCCTAATTTAAAATATTGTTTTTCGCCAACCCTCATTGAGGGATGTTAATAGATTCTTCCTATTTTCAATTTACCTAACTTTTTTTTCTAAAACTAGTCAATAACTAGTAATCTACCCACTCCATAACCCAGCGCGAATAGACCACTAAACCATCCCAGCATTCTGCGATACGTATCTAAGTAGCTATTTGTGACAATCTATTTACTGTGTTGTTAATATTCGATTGAAATTATTATCTGCTTGATTTTTTATGAACAGCCAATGATAACCATATATTTCGAAGCTATTTATTTTGCACGAGACCTACATGGAGTACATTATGTGGACCTATTTCAATTATTTATTCACTTTTTATCTTAAAATTATTTTTTTAAATATTTCTTAGAAAATAAAAATTAAAAAAAGATTTCCGCCTGTAACGGGAGCAGGGTCCAAACTACCAGTGGTTAAAGCTCCAAAGACAGGAACCTCCTGAAAATGCGGGCCGTATCGAGGAGTACCGTCTTCTGAATCAGGACCTTATTTATTAATTATCTATGAGTATAATATTAGCGTTTACAATCTATTTTAGTATCGCAGCAATTAAGATGCTACTCCGTAAAGTTAAGTTTTTGCCCAGCTTGCAATCTTAGATACTCCTCATTTAAACTTTGGAAGCCACAAAGGTTTGCTCTACTTTCAGTTTTTACCATCAGCAAAATTGTTGAAGTGAATATTTTTACACAGCCTTGAAATTGCGTCAAGAGTTTATGCTTGGAACTTTAAATATAGCGGGTGGTTATGTGTAGAATTCAAACATTTTAGAGCACAATAAAAACTTCTGACAAAGGAAGAAAAAATAATAAAAGCGACAGCTACTTATACTGTGAAATTTCATTCAGAGCTAAAATGTCTTTCAAAGTCGACACTGTTGGCGCAGTGGCTGAGCGATCGACTGCTGTGCTGCGTGTCACGGGTTCGATCCCCGCACGGGAAAAATACTTTTATGGGGTCTGGCTGTTTGCGTATGTGACTTTAAATGTTTGTTAACGCACCCATGATACAGGAGAAATATGCTACTTTCCTTAGGTACGAATGTAATCTATTTCATAAACCCAGATGGATTCTCATGTATACACTTGAAATATGAGCACGTACGTGTATCGGGACATTGAGACAAGTGATGGATTATTTGGTAAGTACATATTTCCTTGGAAAACACTCGTAAATCTTTATGTAATTGCTGCTTACATTCATCATTATTGTCACTTAAGACCGAAGGAAAGGGACGTGTTCTAGAAAAAACAATTTGAAGGCATTTTATTTTTAACTAGCGACCCGCCCAGCTGCCCACCTCCTAAGAGTCATAGCGTGAAGTATTATACATATAAACCTTCCTCTTGAATCACTCTACCTATTAAAAAAACCGCATCAACATCCGTTGCGTAGTTTTAAAGATTTAAGCATACATACAACATAGCAACAGACAGACAGCGACTTTGTTTTATACTATGCAGTGATTTTTTTTATTACTTACTTTTTATTACTTAGGCCTATGAAAAATAGATGTTGACTGATTCTTAGAGCTACTTGATATGCACACAATATTTCATACAAATCGGGCCACCCGTACGGCGGAGTTTAGTAACGAACACCGCGACACGGAGTTCTAACATAAGATATTAAGTTCACCAAAAATTATTCAAAGTGAGTCATCAGCTGCCAAGCCTTTTTCCAATTATGTTGAGGTCAGCTACAAGTCTAACCATATTCAGCTAAATTCCAATGTTTTACAGGGAACGACTGCCTATCTGACCTCCACAACCCAGTAGTACAGGGTAGTACGATAAACGACCCTTGCTTGTTCTCAGGGTTTTGGGCCACTGACAAGTTGTGCCAACTGTCAAATATCTCGAAATGATATCCAGCACCAGCGGCTTAACGTTTTTTCTGAGGCACGGAGTAAACTTGGTATATTGGGTGAGCCAAACATTCACAGACCAACCTAGGCAAGCGCGGCTTGCCGCGAAAATGGATCAGAGACCTCAAAATAAAGGTATTTAATAAATTCTTAAAATTAGATTAGTAAATTGGCAAATTAAATTCTAAATATTGATAAATTAAGAGATGATTTTATTGTTCTTTTCCGAAAAACCGAGGAGATTATTTAAAACTTAGTCATTAAGTTTTCATTAAAACTTTAATTATAACGAGACGATTTATAAACGTCTCCAATTACACTCGACGACACACTCGTGGGTACCAAGAAGGTTATACTAAATTAAGATTTACCTGTGCAAGATTTTCTTCTAGTACATTTTGTAAGAAACCTGGTTTTCTTGACAATTTAGACAGTCCCTAAGTAGAAAATTATTCATACAACGTTTAGCTTAACATTGCTTCCCCTATTTTTTGCATTCATTTTTCCTTGATGTTTTCCTTTTACATTTGTGGTTTAAAAGAATGTCTAAAGTTTCTCAAGATTTCCTCGCAGTTTTAAAACCGGGTTATGAAATATTCATTTTATTGTCGGCATCAGCATCTTGCTGTTATTTTGTTTCGTTGTCTTTGGCTAGGTATTTTTGTGAGGGCAAAGAACTGTGCTGAGTTAATTCGAACCCCCTTCTAAGCACTAAGTCATTTAGCAAGTTAAATAAAAGTTACAAGAAATATTTTCTTGCAAATTTTGTTTAACCTGAGTAACAAATAAATCCAGCCAACAACCCAGGTTTTGTTTTAAAATGGCTGAGCTTATAGCGTCATTATCTTTAGACAATGATTTAGTTGTTTGTGTCTGCCCAAATAAAGTGAAATAATTACTTTTCATAACAGACGACATTATTATAGTGTTCATTAAAATGGTTTAAATGTATTGCCATTTAAGCCATCGATTTCAAAGTACTATATTTAAAAGCTTTTAAAGGAGAGAGAGGATTTATTTTGTGCCCAGTTAATGTTCTAGTTCTTCGGGAATAAAAAACCTGATGGTATGTTGATTGCTAGACATATTATATATTATTTAATTATTATACATATAACTACGTATCTAGCTCAATTACTTTAAAATAAAACTGACAGATTCGATATCCTTATTTCATTCATCATTCAGTGCATTCAAAATCCAGCTTAGCTTGTACTTAATCGCAAACCGGAAATAACCCGAGAAATGAATGCGTTGAGTGGTGAAATTTCAGTTAGTATTAATTAGTTTTTAACGGATGTTGTCGAACCCAATTTAGTATTTAAGTAATCATTATTGTAGAATGAAATATTGAAATATTAAGAATAAAGATCTTTAAACCTAAACCTATTTATTTATTCTAAAAGGCACCAAACCCATTACAAAAACACAAAAAAAAACAAAATAATTATTAAATACGTAATTAAACAAACAAACAATACCTATCTTCGATTTGAACTCCGGGGGACTTCGAGCCAATACATGTGGATTGGACTGTTCCAATCCTTACCCAAAAAAATATATAAATTGCGGTATTAGTATTATACATTCTTGCAAATACAAAACCTAAACAGCTGAACTTGTTTTGATCAAAATACCATTACCTGGTTTATTATACGGTCTATTCCTGGTAGGAGGCGAAGTTGCGAAAAAAATCTAGTATTTAATTATTGGATGGTAATACGGAAAATACTATTGTATTAATATTATTAGAACATAATATTGTACTGCACACTAGGGAAGCAGAGGTTAGTAAAGTCGGCAGAAACGTGTCGAAAATAATAAATAATTACACTAGCTTTTTCTCAAGACTTAATTATTCTGTTTTGCTAATGAACTCTTTCTGCTTCTTGGGTAGCATATTAATTGTAGTAGCATAAAGATGTTAACAGATTGTAATTGAAAGAACAGTAAAACTGAACAGGGGTTTTCTTACTCGAAAAGTTTCTCGGTTTTTTTTTGTGATCTTATAGTTGGACCGCAATAGTTAATTATAGTTGTTTATCTGATGCCTTATCAGATTTTTAGTAACAACAAAACAATGTTAAAATGCTTTTTGTTCCTTTTAAGTTGAAAAAATAGCAAAACGCTCTTATGAACGTTATTATTTCATTATATTATTGTTCATTGATTTATCTTCGTAACCGCACAAAAAAAGAACATTGCATGAAAACCTTAGCTTATGAAATCTAATTATACCTTAAGTACAAGATTCTGTGAATTTGGACCAGCTCCGGTTCGTTGTAAAATATGAAATACACTCTGTTGTGTGATGAATTCAGAGTAATATGTGTTCTCACTCGTTACGTTCAGGATTCTACTTTAGAATCACTCGCTATGCACAAACTCAGCACTCGTAGCAAAAATAACTCTGCTCTCCTGTTTTACAAGTAACCATTACTTGTTACTTTGCCTGTAATAAATAATAATACAATAATAATATTGTATGGATTACGTCGACATGCTTAAAAAAATTATCTTCCTTTCCCAAAAGATCGTCTTTTGAAAAATCAATCTCTGAAATTACTTAAACATTCCAAAATTCAAAATGTTGTGGTTTATATAATTCAATATCCAACATTGTGCAGCAGCTGTCGATTTACCGTCACCCGGAAACAGGAAGCGTAAGTTTTAACAGCCGTCATAAGGACTGGCCACTAGGAACTATTTTAATAACCGCCTGTACTTAAAGGGTCAAATCGACCCGGCAGTATAAGTCCTTATAAAGCCATTATTACATAACTTTCATTGTCCAACTTCCATATTAATGTAGTTTATTAACTGCCAATGTCGCACGTGGGGTCTCCTATTTCACGTGGCTGAAGTTTAGAACAGAGGCCAAGTTCAGGTTATGGTGTACCGGCAAGTGAAATCGCCTAAAGCTAACTGCGTCATCAAAGTTGCAAACCCTGAGAGAACAGAGGTGTTGGTAATTCATTTGGCGCTTGAATGAAATCATCAAGAAAGTGCTGTTGAACTTCACACTTGTGAAGTTGTGAAAACAAAATGGCGGCGGTTCAACTAAGGCCTTGACTTTCAACGAGATTGACATAAACTTTTAAGTAATTTTATAACTCGCACACATGAGTTTACCCTCGTTATTATCGCTGTTAGAATTTCACTTTAGTGAGTAAGGTATGCTTATGAGAAATAATCCTGTAAGTGAAATTCTGTCGCCAGAAATAGACAAAATTTGATATCAGCCGATTAAACAAATTCCTTGCTGAAAATTAAAATACCACTTTATTAATAACAGTGGTTGTGAGGTGGAAATGGGTACCTAAATTGTCATCACTAAAAAAAGAATCTGACCACCGCACCGTAAGAAGTTAAATTCTTGTTAGAAGCTCCCGACCGCTATAGAAGCGTTTTTTACGGTTTTCAACCAATAGCATAGCCTCATTAAAATTTTTCTGATCTCTTTGTTTTTGTAAATAAATAAAAAAAAACAAAATGCTAACTTTTTTTAAATTTATTTATAAAAAAGTTCGCATATATTTCGGTATTTTCTGTAGCAAGGGTAATAGATACGGACATCGTGTGCACGTGATTTTGTTTTTAAAATTAATAATTTCTTTTTTTGGTAATAGTACAATTGAACAATAGTCGCGGCCACTATCTGCTAATTGCCTCTGATAAGCTTAATTTAATTGTTCAGTGACCTGCTGAAAGATATGTAAGCGAATCATTCATTTGACTAAATAGATTAACTATATGCCTGTTATCATTACCACGATTCCTAGTAATCCCCTTTTGGGTAGAATTGTTAGACCTTTGAGTAATAAATTGCATTTATCTGTCTAATTGCTATCGAAAACATTGAGAGACATATACCCAATTATATAATCAAAATGTAATAAGACATATTGTTTTGGTTACATATAATAACCTAACAATAATTGGGACACAGAATTTATAACTGTAATCAATGGGAGACATGTGATTATTCCAAACCGACCGATTTACAAAAAAATCGGTCAAGAGCGAGTCAGACTCGCGCGATTAGGGATCCGTACAAACTTGCGATAAAAACATTCATATCTTTTGACTGCGTAGTAGGGTTGATTTTTTCACAGCTCCAAGAGTACTTCAGTATACAATTTTAATTTCAATTCGATACCTTCACGCGTTCCCCAGATATAGGATCATGGCGGCAGCACAGTTGGCGCAGTGGCTAAGCGATCGACTGCTGCGCTGCGTGTCACGGGTTCGATTCCCGCAGGGAACAAATGTTTGTATGACCTACAGGTAGTTGTTTCGGGTCTGGCTGTTTGTGTATGTGAGTTTAAATGTTTGTAAACGCACCCACGATGAAATATAAGTTCCTAGTTTGGGTCAACGTTACTTTTTTACGAGACGGATTTAATTACAACTCGATACCTAAACGCCTTCCTGAGATAAAGGGTCTGAACAGACAGACAGACAATAAACAACAAAGTGATCCAATAAGAGTTCCGTTTTTTACCTTTTGAGGCACGGAACCCTAAAAATATTGTTAAATCATAATTATAAAAAAGCTTACGGAAAACATCTATCAAATGAATTCAGTAAATATTCTATACAACTACATTTTGGAATGTAGCTCTATGCTCTGGCTTCATGCTCCAGAATAAACTGAACAATCATTTGCATTTGAGTACCAACATAAGCCTTTTGGAATAATAATTGTAAATGTTATCAGTAACAACGTAGTAACAAGATAAATTAACAGGAGTCCCAGTTTCAATATTGACAAAATTCGAACTAAAAGGAATTGGGAGTTTGCAATAAAATCGGGTCCATATTAAATCGCTTTGATATGAAACTTGGAAGATGACTCCGATATTAATTCGTTTTTATTAAAGCCGTTGGATGAACAAAATGAATGAAATATTATTCAAAAGGCTGAAAAACTTCGTGACATTTCGTTATCTTTGTTATAAGTTTTTATTTTGAAATTGTTACAATGATTAATTATATTTTATTAATTCTTGTTTTAAAACCCTGCCTGAACGCTTTACGATATTTAACTGAGGTCAAAGAGCGATCGCACAGGCGATTAGGCTTATATTTGTTTTCGCTGATAAAGCTAAAAAATATGAGTGTGACACGAGAGCAATATTATTTGCATCTCGTGCTTTTGAATCCCTCGTCACGCTCAGGATTCTACTTTAGAATTACTTGCTACGCTTGTGATTAAATCATAAAATCCTGCGTTTGCTTGGGACTCAAAATCAGCACTCGCAGCAAAATAATACTTACACATTAACATTTTAGGTATACGTATAACCTCTGGACAATATATAGGCAAAAAGACGAGGTCAAGGTCAATAAAATAATGCATTTAGGATGATGCTGGCTCTACACGCTTCTGCAGTACGTTGGGAATGTTTTCTAATGCGTACACTGATGACATTGTAGCGATCAGACGTTTGTAAGCGTGCCGCGTCGCTGAATGTCAATGCAGGGAAATTTTATTGGCTGTTTAGGCGTGTCTTATCAAACCTACACGTTTTACTAACATAGTTTTTAATTCAAAGTTTACTAACGAAATATAGATGTAAAGTCACGTCTTAAATTATTATTACTAAACAACTTTGTTCTCTTGTTGCACAAATAACTATTCCTATAGTGTTCGATCAGTTTTATAAATGTTTGATTTTTTTTCGTCCATCTTTATCGATATACAATTTAAGTAGATTAGGATACTTTTATTCAGAAGTTTGTAGACACGACCACACCACATACGAATACAAAATCTAAACTGAAACTCAATACCTACTACGAGTACCTACATCATTATTATGCTTTTCATGCAGAAACCTCGACATAATTAAGGCAGTTGTGCCGTTGAATGTATAATTTCCGTACGAGTTTAGTTCGAAGGATACGTAAATGTGAGTGCAATTGCTGTGATATGTAAGCAAGTGATGAACAGTGAACGGAATAAGTAGTGCAATTTTATGGAATTATCTTAATACTAGCTTTATAGATTTACTAGCTAATTGAGGAGAACATATTGCCATCAATTGGGTACAAATCCAGACTTCTAGGCTCCTACCGGAAAATTCTTGATGGAAAAATCAAATGTTATTAGCCAGACCCGGGACTCGAACCCAGGGCACCATACAAAGTAGACGCAAAATGATAATAAAGTGTCCTAATAAATAAATGATTCTACACCATTGAGAATTAATTTTCATTAAAAGAAAGAGAGTGACATTTCCTTATGCATTAATTATCACAAGTAAGCAAAGAAATAGTCACTTTTTTTTTAAATAAATATATGAGAGAATGTGGACTTAACGATTCTAATTGAATTAAAAAAATGAAAACAAGCTAATTAAATATTCAACACGTGATCAAAGTAAAGCCAAATACAAAATGTGTAAATGTTAATTGCATGTAGATTATAAACAGCTAGCTTTGGCCCGCGTGTTCGCTCGTGTTAAATTCGGGGTAACACAATTCCTCTTTCCTGATATGCAGGTAACTGCTACTTACCTGTAGTTTTTGCCCTTACGCCTTATTGATTGTTATAGCAAAGCTAAACTTTCCCTTTTCTTCCCTCTTTCTCCCTAATTTCCTACATAAAAAAAATTGCCTGTGTCCGTCTCCAAGGTTCCAACTACCTCTGAACTAAAATTCATCAAAATCGGTTTAGTCCTTTAGGTGTGAAGACGTAACAAACAAACAAACAAACTCGCTTTCGCTTTTATACATATATTAGTAAGGATAAACAATTTTAGCAAAATTACTAATTTATGTTTTGAAAACAATGTATTTATTGATACATTGTTTTATTGTAAAACCAAAAATGATGAAAGAGTAACTATCTTCAATCAATAATGTACTTTTTGATCGAAGGTAACCCTGGATTTTCTCGCCGGTTCTTCTCCGTAGGAAACGACCAACCCGAACCGTGCACCTTTTCTCGACGTTTTATAAGTGCCCATGTAGGACTATGTGTAATAAAAATATTTTGGTTTTGATTTTTATTAATTTGGTGTCCCATCTATTGAACATACAGATAGAGAGCACACATCTGGTAGACTGTAAGTGTTTCAATTTTTTACAGATAAGCATACCTACATGCTTTTTAAAAATGTTTATTGCCCAATTTAGGTTACCGCCAATCTGACTCCCTGTTTTTGTATGATACGATAACAATGACGTCAAACGACATTGGCAACGGTCAGTGAACTTTAATCCAACCTACGCTGGAAGAAAGGGGTGGCTTTTCGATCCTTCTATTCAGTGAACCAAACAACAACAATGGCGGTTCATCATAAAGATAAAAAATACTAATCCCGTTAAACCGAGTCAAAGGAGAAAAATAAGGCCTTTCATAAATCCACAGTAACGTCCTTGCCTTGAACGAGATCAGATAATACTTTTATTGACTTGGGTACTCGATTCTTGCATAAAATATAATGTTTAAATTGAACCACGATTTTGTAATAAACTTTGGAGTGGTTTAAAACATTTTAAAATGTGTTTTGGTAATCGTCCTTTGGGGTCCGTTTGTAATCGTAAAGTATGTTATAAAACCGTTTTATTTATTGCGTCTTGTATGTATTAACTATAGTACGGCCAACGAGAAGCGATACCAAATGTAAATAAAACGCATGCTAAAACCCCATCTAAAATGGCCGCCCGAATGTTGGCGAACCCGTCTTAACGTTGTCATGTTTTTGCCGGGAGAACGAGACATTACGACAAAGGCACAAGATGGAAAGAGCTAAATATTAGATTGTCAACGCCACAGTTGTTCTTTAGGTTAATGACCTTTCGTATCGCTTCTCGTTGGCCGTACTGTAGTTACTAACCTGCCTAGTGTGTCATTGCATAAATGAAAAACAACTCGTAAGTAAAATCGGGTGAGTGCTCGAATAGTCATTTTCGAAAAGACGAAATACAGGAGTTCGTGAAATGTTAAGTGCAGGTTAAATCAATTGCAAGTCAAAGAGCTCGTTCCAAACCTATTGATTCCGGGGAAGCAACTTATGTAATACCTACGAAGTTGTATGAGCTCGAGAATTGTTGACAACCTTCAACGTACTACAGGATGGGAAGACATTAGACATAGTTTTCTCGTAGAATTTCACTGTTTCATACTCGACTTTGAATATTGGACTCATGCATTACACAATACTCATAATAATTGAAATTCATTTTAGGTATTTATATTATACACATGCAATCCAATTGCAAAGAAGTAAAGTTATATAAGAAAAATAAAACGAAATTACATCACAAATAAATTAAATAATATTTAAAAAAACAGTTTTTTTTATTTGGTTTTGATTTTTGTTGATATCGAATCCATGCTCATAGATCTGATTGACTTTAATATTAATATTATAGTCCTTTTGACCATTTTTTATTATTAATAATTTATTTTTAACCAAGAGTTTGGATTTCTACCCAATTGAATGCAAAATTCTAATAGTTTTTTTCATGGGACTTAAAAATAACTGGCTAAATACTATGCAACAACACCGTATAACAGGTCGAGGAAATAATGACTGGCACAAAAATACAAAAGAGACATTCTACAACATTAAAATTAAATTTTATACAAATGATGAACGAGAAAAGAGTAAATGATTCCAAAACGTCTGACAGAGTGAAGAAGAAAACATGTTGCGTCGACCCCAAATAGACAAGGACAGTCCTTAGCTTTTTTAAATCAAAATTAAAAATTAAAAGTGAAGCATTCAAACAATAAAGATAAAGAGAGGAAAAAAAATACATACCTAACCAAAAAATTAAGTGGAGGAAACCCATTGTGCGTGTCAAATGTCTGAAACGTAATTAGGGATGAAATAAGATAAGTACCGCCTACCACAAATGAGACAACAGCGGCTAAATTACAAGGAGGAAAATACAGCAAAGAACCCGCGGTACCCACTTAACTGTAGATCAAATAATTATTTGGTTGGATGTCGGCCTTTTGATTTTGATACTGTAAGATGATAACGGATTTCAAAAACAATTTCATCTATTCCTCTTTCCACTTTTTATATTAACACGTTCACTGCGCCATCATTTTCAAAGAACTTTCAGTTGGTGCTTTGGAGGTCTAAAAGATCTCGAATCTAACCTTCTCCTTGGTGCGTTTGAGACCTAAGAAGTCTCTTAAAGATACAGTTTTTTCATACTTAAAGAACTACTCGTCAGATCCTCTCATAAAGAGGTTTCACTCTTTATGAGAGGATCTGACGAGTAGTTCTTTAACGATTATATTCAACGCACAATATAAAAGTCTTCGTACAAATTGTTCAGTTAGTTGTTAATTTTTATTGACGGCACGGTTGGTGCAGTGGCTGAGCTGATCGACTGCTGCGCTGCGTGTCGCGGGTTTGATTTCCACACGGAACAAATATTTGTGGCTGTTTGTGTATGTGAATTTTAATGTTTGTTAACGCACCCGCAATGACAGGAAATATTCCTAGTGCGGGGCAAGGATTTTATTAGAAAAAAAAATACTGATAAACTGAAAAATGCCTGATAGAAACTAAAATAGCAAAATGTACTCGATGGTATAAAATATTTTATCTTGACGTCCTGTAGTGCTGGCTACCTTAATAAATAGATGCCCGATAGGAACCCGTCCCGAGAAACATTCAGGGTCAGGATAGATAGCACCTCATTTGTCGAAAGCGGTTCAGCAGTTTACACAAAAACAAAAACACTTACTCCTGTTTTCGCTAACACATAATATTTTACAATACACTTCCTTGAAAATTGGCTCTTATTGCACTACGATTAGGTTCAACGTATAGTATACATTTGTACACTTTAATTACAATCCTACTAATTCTACTAATATTATAAATGTGAAAGTTTTCGAGTATGGATGTATGTTTGATTCTCTTTCACGAAAAAAGTACATACTGAACGGATCTTTATGAAATTTGGCACAGAGGTAGATTATAGTCGGGATAACACAAAAGATACTTTTTTATCATCACGCAGGCAAAGCCGCAGGGCGCAGCTAGTTAAATCATAATTGCATATTGTTAAATGACACTTTTGTCATTATACTTTTTGTTTTGTTATTTAATTTCTCCTTGAGAATTTGTCACTGCTGTTTTCGGCTCTATAATACTTCATTAAAATCTACTATTTCTTAATATTATAGTGCTGTTGAAATTTCCACTGATGGTACTGAATTGATCGCTAAAGAAATAGTTTGTACCGCGCGTTCGTGCTAGAACCTCTGAGCGCTCTAATTTAGACCTTAAACAATCAGCTTTTAGTTTCTAAACCGTACTTATTTACCAGCTTCTTCGCTATACCATCGATATCTGGTCGAGATGTCGATACGTATATAGTAATTTTTAGCAAAAAATAAAGATGTCAAGATAAAAAATCTCATTTTGTTTCATAAATCATTCGAAAGTTACGAAAGGGCAGCTGTGACACAACCTTTTAAAAATATCACCAAAATGAAACATTTTCTAGTAAAAAAATTACCCGCGGTAAAAATGATCATTTAACAAATTCTCATGTGATTGTGATCAGTATGTGAATAAAATATATGTAACCTCTTCAAATAAATGTAAAGTTGCAGAAATTTAATTCAAGCAAATATTTTAAAATCACATCTTACTAGACTGTAATTTTCAGTGACAGTCATTAGAAGTGACAAAAACACGGTAAGTTGGTTTAAAGTGTAAATATTTTTTTGATTTTAAAATATGACTTATACAATATTGTAAATGGTAAAGTGAAAACCAGCTGTCTGGAATATATTTAAAGAGTTCTAGTTCAGCCATGGCAACTTCTATCCTTATGTCCATTTTCAGCAAGGCTTTCACCATTTTCAGGTGTCATGATTACATGTGTTTCGATGTCACTTACGAAAGCTCTAAGGAAAGAAACGAACTATGACGAGAGAGTGTGTACCTAGCCCATTTGCGCCACTTTCTGAAGATATCCCACCTAGACACAAATCTACATGGCTGTCCTGGACGTCATTAAATATACTCCAGACACAGATTGGCTTCCTAGCTGTTTAGGTGAGGGATTCAATACGGTGACTATGCCCTGGAATGATAAATGATGTTTATTTTGCAAGTAGGTTTTCACAAACACTTTTAGACGTCTTTTTTTAAAAACTAGATTAGGCCGGTGTTTTGTACCGTACAGACGAAACAAACTCAGAGGACACGGTGGAGCACACAGTGGCGATCGGCTGCGGCGATCTCTCGCGTCCGGCCTTGGCTCAAGCTATGGTCCGGAGCGAGAGGGAATGGGAAGCGGTCACCTGCTTCTGCGAAGCAGTAAAGCTTGCAAATGAGGAGGCCGGGCGTTTGAGGGAGAGAACATCAGGCCACCTAGCCGCCGCGGGAGACGCCCAGGGCGCCGGGCGCCGCGATACGACTCCCGGCCACCGTAGATCCGGGATTGCGATGCGGCTGTGGACGGCTGAGCAATGGGTAGCTCACCGTCCGTCCGTCTATTGACGACAGGCCGTGTCGACGGCGCGTTCGTGTTTCACGCGCGCCTCAAAGAGAGTCAGCAAAGCAAAAGGGCTTGCCAGAGCTTCCGCCTGCCGGAGTTAAAAAAAACGTCATAGTCTCTTTTAAGGTTCAGACAAAAACACTTGGTCAACTTACACGAGGATTATGTAGATTAGTGTCTGAAAGGGTCTTTTTAAGAAAGCAACACACAGATTGAGTGGACCTGTCCAGTCAGTGCAAGCAGTCTGTCAAGTCAATTATCGTGTAGCCCGTTTTGGGTTCATTTAAATTTAGATTGTCATCGATACACTAGCTTTGACTCTTCAAAGTCAAATTCTTTATTGCGAACTTAGAGTACAGATTTTTGATGTTAACAATGTGTTACTTGTCGAAGTAAAAATACACTAATCAAGAGGAACGTAAATACGATGAAATTGAGATTCGTTTTAAACATGGTTGAATGTGTATTCTAAAAATACGTATTTATTTAACTTACCCAAAAAAATATTGTTATATACTCCTACAAGATCAAAGCGACTTGATAAACCGTAGCTCAATTATTTACTAAAACGTAATTATAGAGCAATTATTCGAAAGTAATTGGAATGATTGCAAAATGATTAAAACTTGCAGATACTATGCAAGGGGTTAATGGCTTGCAAGCTGGTAAATTAATAATTACTACAAAAAGATTCTAGTACTTAGTTATAACTTTTATAATTAGTACCCAACAATACATTGTTTAATCGCAGATGGTATTTATAAGAAGTTTTTCAGATAGCAGTCTAACTTTGGAAGATAATTAGTTACAAAAGTTATTTATTTATTTTATAAAAAGAAGCTTCACAGCTGACAGTACATAAACATAAAATTTATTAAATACAAAATAACGCCAATTACAAAGTACGCAGAGAAAGTATTATTAAGTTTGCACCGATTGTTGTTACGCACCAAACAATTTTAGCTGCCTTTTCCTTTTTATTTATTACCTGTTGCGCTTTGCCCAGCGGTTTCACTAGCTACTCGGCAACTAAAGGTCGAGTGATGTGATAACTACACTAAAATATTGTTGCAATTCGAACCACTTGTTCAAAAGATCATCATATTAGGTACTGAACAGAAACCAAATGCTTTTTTTTAATTTTTAACATAACAAATATTTTTCTTAGTTTTTGACAACGATTGTATTATTTTTTACATAATATGTACCTATATAATTATTATTCTGAAATTACAAATTCGAATTTATCTAAAGGAGATGTTCGATTTTGGGCTAGGAATATGTACACTGCATAGATAAAAAGGAAAAAAAATATAGATTCTCATAAAAATACAATTAAATTAGTTAGAATAAAAGTACAGGTGTACTTAATCAATTATTTGAAAAGTATTTTAGTGAGATAACCCTTTTTTTAAGGTAGCCATGACAGTAGTTATGACGTTTGATGGACGACTTTGACAGTTCTAAGCAAAGAGTATAAAATTATAGAGGGTACTTCTAAGATTCGTTTACGTTTACTTTGAATCATCGTGTTCGTGAATGTTGAGTTAGTTGTGATTCGGAGTTTTCAACTATTGTTTTTGTTTTGCGAAGCAGTTTACTATTACGGACCTTGATTGATTGCTTCTCTGTTGACCCTGGTTTTGTTATATGATGGTTTCTGATTCGTCAGTGATTTGGGTCCCGTCGTATGTAGTGTTTTTTTTACAATAACAAGTTCAGTTTCAGGTATGTATCCTCTTTTCTTTGTACAAATGTTATTTCTTTGCGATGTTTTCTTACCTTGTTCATTATTGTAACATTTTATCTCAAATTGTTCCAGTTTATAGACAATGGCGTGCGTAAGGTGCACCTCGGTAATAAATGAGAATGAACAATATTGCGCTAAACCATGTAACTAATCTAGCTGCAATAATAGCTATTACAAGATAAGCAGACGCAAACAAGTAGTGTGTTCGGAATTCGTGTTTTGTTTTCTCGCAGTTATAAATAAGGTGACACACAACACATCAATCAAATGTCATTGTCAAAATCACATTTAGCTTATTGCTGACCACCATATTTATTTGTAGTTGTGTTGCTCTCCTTGACCGAGTTAAATTCGATTCACATAAAAACGAAGGCAAAATATAGGAAATTAACACCAAAAAACGTTAACTATACTGTATAGTGATATTTACATTAGGTGTACATAGAGCTGGCCCAAGCTCTATACATTTCTGGAACATCTCCTTTAATCATGTTAAGTTAAACTACACACATAATTTGATTAATTTATTTTTCTCTAATCTTGTGATATCTATGATAAGCATGCACTTAGCTTATTTAATATTTCTACACCAGCAATGGTAATATGTGTGATCGAATGTAAGATCTATATGTACCATACACTTAGATATAAATATTATATCTTATCAAACAGGCATCTGAAACAACTGATAGCTGCCTGCCGTTTTGCGCTAGATTTTCTTCTTGCAGTACCTAAGTAAATTTGGCTAGTCGATTATTAAAATGATTCACAGATTGAGCCGAGACTTCTTCTGGGAGCGTATACCACGCTATGACTGTTCCGTTGCTTAGAAAATGGTTGTGTGCTGGTTATTATTTAATAAGTGTCAGCCAGATGCCAGGGCCACCGTCTGACGGGGTTGCGGGTTGTTCGAAAGAGATACCACGGCTCCGGAACATAAAAGGCAAAAAAAAGAACGAACATGGGTGGGTTTTATTCAGTAAAAGTCTGATACTCCCCCCAGCTCTGTCCAGACCAGGGAAAGTTATTTGAAGACTTCCCGCAATTTATTTTATAAAAAAGGTTAGTTTATAATCACCATTAATTGAGATAATGTTTTACTAGAATACGACAGTCATGCAATATCACAAGTACCCGAAAAAATTGAATCTAATTTGAAATAAAAAGATATGATTTCCTATGAGGTTGTCATACTCATTTTACGACTTCATTCGTTACGACATATTGATCAGTTTTCCAATTTCAAGGCTATCAGAATTTGGTAGGACTTCCTGGAAAAATTTACCAATTGACACCTTTTACAGTCTTGTTGTTCAAGAGTTCAATTATTCAATAAAAAAGCCCAGGAATTCTCTAACTTGACTCCACTTTAAGTTACCAAGAATATTTCCTAAACTTACCTAAAATATCTTTGACAGGCAGGATCTTATTAATTTCGCCTATAAAGTCTGACGTTAAAATGAATGCCAACAAATTAATTTAAATCAACAGGTGAAGAGCGTGAAAACGAAAAGCCTTAAATTAAATTGTTAAGCGTTCGGAAAACTTTAGTCGTAAATTAAAAAAAAAACGCTTGGAATCGTACTTTTCATGTAAATGTTGATAACAATTTTCTTTTATCGATAATTTTAACAGTATGCTGTATGACATAGTTTATTGCTCAACTACCATGTTTTGTTTGTTACGAATCATTACATCTGATGGCATAGACAGGGGGGTGACTTTCTGTCACCTATGAATAACGATGGAAAAGTGAACTGACATGAGCTCACGAAAAAGCTTATACGTTAACGTTAACCACATTGGTAATGTTTGTACTATTAAATTACATAGTTTAAAAAAAACATGTATAAGGGTATATATTGCATGGTTACACATTTATGTCAATCATATTGACATTCATCAATTTGACATAAATATTATGTTGTTATAATTTCTACGTTTTTTATTTTGTGCCAGAACTTTTGTTGTACGCAAAGAGATCTCATAACTAATATGACTATCTAACTAAGCATGGTGAGATTCAGGCTCGATCACATCACACCGGACAGTGGGTCAAATTTAACTTTTTTTTACAAAAAAAGACAATAAAAGGGTTTTAAAAATACGACACGATTTAAAAGACATTCTCACTTATTTTGTCCTCTAGAAAATACAGCTCCAATTGAAGAATTTGAACAACCCAAGCTAAATTTAACTTAAGAATACAAGCAATAGATACTGATTACCTTGCAGAGTAATGGCGATCTGAAGTTTAAAAATAAATTGGTGTAAGACCGAGTGTAACGATCCTTAGCTATAATAAAAATACAAGTGAACTTATTTCGTTGCCACGTAAAGTATTGCGTCTGGTTTTTATTCTTAACTCTTTATTGTGAGTTAACTTAAAAAGCATGAGTAAGCAGACATTGAAAGACGATTTATTTTCGTTGTAACGATTTTTCAATGCCCACTCTAGTGAGTACTTCAACAATATAAAACTGATAAGCAAAATAAAAACATTGAGCTTAAATTTTCGAAATCATTTTGAAAAGAGTGACGAAGATCCATTAATTTTATTCATATGAGACTGCCATTTTAATTTATTCAAATGAATGTAAAGAAATTCATGAATTAAAAGTATTTGGTCAAGTCTACCTAAGGAATAACTAATTACCTACGGAATAACTTAACTTTTAAGTTAAATTAGTGTCCTTTGAGTGCTTTCTTGTATTTTGATTTCTTTTCATTTTGAATTGAGAACAAGAATGTCAAAGTGTCAAAGTCAAAATTGCATTGATGATGTAGTAATAAAAGAGACTCCACAAATATTTGAAGATGGAATAGTTTTTCGGATGCCAGTTGGAAATATGAAACGCCACGACATATTGAAACTCTTTGATATCGCTTTACAAACCCGAAAATTTTACGAATTAAATCAAAGTTAAACTTTCAGCCCTCACTCCTATTTTCTCCATCTGTATCTTAATGTAACCCACATTCGTTGCAAATAAATAAAAGATTTGATTTGATTTGATTCTGCTTTTCGTAACTGATATTCTGATGCTTCTTTAGCAAGGAAGGCTTGAGTTCCTTCTGCGCATGCGGCTTCCCCGGTAGCTCATTAACGACACATATGTGTTGGTCTGTAACAATTCTCAATGTTATTTTTTCTTTTTTTATTAAATGTCTTGAAAATAGTTTTCATAACACATAATTATACACCCTTTTTCCGGATGGTATATTATCAAGAAGAAGATAATCTAACCCAGGGAAGGTCAGATTATCTTCTATTACTGACTAAGCACTATACTTCTTTAACCTTTGTGCTCCAGGACCGCGGTATCTCTTTCAAACAACCCCAGCAGGCAGTGGCCCTGGTAGTGTGCCTACTTTGCTAGCATCTCTCTGAGGCGCGCGTGGAACACGAAGGCACCGTCGACACGGCCCGTTGTATACCTACTTGATATAAAAAAATATATTTTTCATTCATGCCGTAATTCAACAAACTTTTATGTTGAAAATAAATATGGAATAAACGACTAATGAACATTGCCTCGTGCTTATACTGTTCTGAGTTTGACTTCATGTCATTAATCATTTGTATCATTTTCTAAACCATCAATTATCTACCAATTCGTAGAAGCTTTTGCCGTTTGCTTCCGCACGTCATATACAGTTTAATTCCGGTATATGTAGGACGTTATATTTACACAAAGGTAGTAAATTAATATGGGGTTCAAAGTATGTTATGCAAGTTTACTAATGGTTTGTAAGTAATAACAGGTTTTCAGTTGTAACCAACAATTTAAGGAACTTGTTTCTCGGGAACGAATCAAATATGATGATCCTAAGGGCCTATGCACACCACGTTTTTTAAACGCGCCGTCGACGCGCGTTTGTAGCGATACAGACGCGATACGCACGCAAGTCAGACGCAGCCTGTAGACCTTTGCACACCTGTATAAATATAGACGCGCGTGTGTAGCGATACAGACGCGCGTGTGTAGCGATACAGACGCGCGTGTGTAGCGATACAGACGCGCGTGTGTAGCGATACAGACGCGATGCAAACGACGAATAATCCGGCAATCGTGAATTCCACAATATTGGCCGGTTTTGAATTTCAGTTATGAAGTTTTCTGTGTCGAAAGGCTCCATTTTTTTTGTTCCAAAGACGTGCGGTGCACCAAATCGCTCGATTGCTACTAGCGTAGATTCACACTTCCCTTTCCCTCGTTGCGTTTGTATCGATACAGACGCGCCGGTGCCGCGCGTTTGTATCGATACACACGCGCCGGTGCCGCGCGTTTGTATCGATACAAACGACAACAAACTGCTCTGCAGGATAAAAATGCGCCGGCGACGCGCGTTCCCAAAACGCGCGTCGACGGCGCGTTTAAGAAACGTGGTGTGCATAGGCCCTAATTCTCTAACAACTACGCTATTGGGTATTACACTCAGAACGATATTTACTAATACCTACTTCAACCAAACAAATTTCAAAAAATAATTAAACTTTTACAGACAGGTTATTTATTATGTCGCTTTGCCTGCTAAGTGTACTATGGTCCACTTTAGTGGCTGCAGATCTGGGCAAACTGTAATTGGATTTCCTATCGGAAAATTATGGCCTGAGTTCAACTCGTAGTTTGGAACAATGCCAGATGTTTAGAGGCTAGCCTTTTTTATTAGGGGCATCACCATTTTTCATACATGAGGCGCGGCAAGGTGTGCCCCGGCTTGTTAGATACGCTTTTGTTTTGTTTCTTTGTTGTTTATTATGAGTAATTACACAACAAGAGCTTTAGCTTGTTGTGTATCTTCAATGGAAGTAATAACATTTCAGGATAGGTTATATTACTGAAAAAACAACAAGGAAATATTCTTTAAATATATGTATTTTCAATCAACTACCAAAAAGGTGTAGGTTTATATTTCGACTATATTTTTAAATATTGTTTACCTCATAACTCCGTGATTACGGGTCCAATTGAATTGATTCTTTTTTCGCTTACGAGAACAAAATTGTTTTTTTTTATATTCTTACATCACACAGTTTTCTTCTACTATTTTTAACACTACTACGTGTAGTTAGTTCATAACCTGGTGTCAGAGGAAAAAAACATTAATCTACTTAAGAAAATTACCTTTTTTGTTATTGTAAAAGTGTGAATCTGTAGATACCTTTTTGACACTTCTAAACCACTTAACAATATAAAGTCATTGATCCGGAAAAGATTACGGTTTTACTGCAAGGGCCTGTGACAAAACCGTCATCTTTAACCCTATTTTCAAGTGAGACTTTTCAAGCGACGAAAATGTTATTGAAAAGAACCTTTTTTCTGATCTTATCTCGGCCTTAACGTCTTTTATTGTATGGTAAGAAAGTAAGAGCTGATTTTCTTTTTAATTACTGGCACGTCACAAAAAGAAAATGGCCTAGAAAGTTTTATCGGACGTGATTTCTCATCAATCTCAAACTGTTACCGAAATCTTATCAGTACCTGAACATTTTATCTTTCCACCCCAAATACACCTGTTTTTGTTAGGTTTCGACAGAGCGTAGATTTTCTTTTCATCTTTTATCAAATTCTATAGAAACCTCTTTTCATAGAGAACTTTACTTACATTATCGACCTTTTTTAAACGCGTCTCTTGTGAGTAATTTTTCTCACAAAACACTTAATAACTCTTAAACATTTTCAGACTATAGAATAGGCCTTCTGGGAAATTTAAGGCCAATATCTTTTAAGTGAGCTGTAATAACGCCATGGAAATAGGTTGTGCGTTCGAATTCCTTTGCATTATTGACTTCTTTTCCCTAATAAAATAGTAATTAGTTGATCTGTGGTAGCAAATAAGCAAATATGTATCGATTATTTTTCAAAAGAAATCAAAAGTACGCTATTATTATGTAAATAAGATTAAGGACTTTTTAGGGTTCCGTAAGTAAAAAGAAAAAAACGGACCTATAGGTTTACCTTGTTGTCCGTCTGTCTTTGTTCATCAAGGCCCTTTATTTAAGAAACGCGTTGTATCGAGTTGAAATTAAAACCATATAATGAAGTTTATAGTATCTTAGACCTGTAAAATCAACCCTCTAAGTCTACGCTCTCAAAAGATATGGCCGTTTATGTTGCAAGTTTATACGGAACCTTCGGTGCGTGAGTCTAACTTGTACTTGGCCAATTTTTAGGTACAATCAAGCATACATTTGGAAAGCGATAACAGCCGCACTTATAACTGCTGGGCTGGAACCCAGGACGCCTCCTTAAAAGAGGGTATGGACTGTTTTGTGTCAGTTTTTCCACAAATTTTCCATCATATAATTACTATAAAAATGCTTCCGTATTGCAATCATACTTTACAAATACCTTGTACATCTTGAAATCCATAAGTGAATGGTAAAACAGTTATGGAAATTGGTAAATAGTTTCCAGACATTCTCTTTAAGAACTGGCTCTATTCCAATTGAAACAAGATCCTATTTACAATAACTAGGTTACGTTATGTTTTGACACACTTACGAAACAATTTATTGGTTTTACTTACCGCCAACTTATATCTGATATTCTTTGTTTATTTTGCAAGTAGGTTTGTACAAACTCTTTTAAACGTTTTTTAACTAGATAAGGCCGATGTTTTGTGCCCGCCTACTCTGAGAAGAAACAGCCAAAACAAACTCAGCGGTCAAAGTCTCTTTTAAGGTCCAGACAAAAATCTTGGTCTACCTACATGAGGACTGTGCAGATAATTGTCTGAAATGGTCTTTTTAAGAAAGCACCACACGATTGAGTGTAGTAGAGTTTGAAAACTTACCTTTGTGTAAACGTACCTTTTATTATTATTTCAAGGTAAGTAATAAAATAAATAGCAACACAACCTTATTTGGGAGTTTATTTTCAGGTGTAAAAATCCGGTAACATAGTTTGTGCGACTAAATCACACCTAAGATTGCTACTAAACAAAACAAATTGACTTAACCTTGTTGGCCTAGTAGGAAATTAATCCCAGACTTCTCGCTTGATCAAGAAGGTTCCAATTGTGTAGCTTTAATGTGGTTTACGGTTGTCTTAAATTGTTCCCCGTAATTGCTTGAAATGGTGCCCTGGCGAAAGCAGGAAAATTCCTACTGACCTTGAGTGTCATTGTCCGAATTTCCTTTTATTGTGTTCTTATGTACTCTTTTTTTTGTGTTCTCTAGTGATTGTTGAAGACTTATTTCAATCGATTGTATTATTGTCTGTAGGTTGCTAGGAGATGGAGGAGGGGCCTGTATATATGTAATCCGCATCATCTGCCCCTAGTTGTATACCCAGAAAGTGCTTATGTGACCTTTTTGAAGACTTTTTTTATATATAATTTTAACTCCTTTTTAATCGAAATTCAAATTACGGTGAAGAAAACCATCGCGAAGAAACCGTGAACTTAAAATAAGAAGTCACCAAGTTAATTAATTTTCATGGTTTTAAACGAACACTGATATTGTACGGTTAGTAGCGGTGTTCGCTTAAAAATATTTTTCTGCATTTTTTATTTTCCTTTGAGATACCTAATAGGTATATTACTTTTTATTTCCAAGAATCTGTGATTTGTAGTTTGTTAGACTTCTTTGAATATATTGTACCCATAATTTGTAATAAAAAAAGGTTTCATGTTAGGTTGTGTGTTAATATCTTTTTTTTGTAGATTAGAAAATAAACTGAATCACGAACTTGATGGAAATCGTTGTGACAGTTTTATCGATATGAATTTTAGATTAGTTATTTTTAAAAGTCCTTGTGAATGTTCTATAAAAATAAAACAAAGTTTACAAACCAACAACATTTTTTATTAAAAAATTAAATGAAGGTTCTTACAATTAAAGTGTTATAATGAAATATAAATATTGAATGAATTACAAAACGGGTACAGTAATAAAAATATTTTACAGTATTGTCTTTAATGTATGAAAAATGAGTTTGAAAATTTTAGGCGGTTTTCACACGACACCGGTCGTCTGTTGGGTCGGGCGATACAGGGCATCTCTCGTCACACACACGACTCAAAAATCTCTTTCGCCGCCTTAGCCCGAACGCGTGGCCGAACAGTGTCGTGTGAGAATCACCTAAAGCCGGCCATAGACGATATGCATGACAGTTTTAAATGTGCTCCCAAATCCTTCAAGGAAAACCAACTTCCATAGAGGACACACACGAAACTGCGAGTCGCTAAGTTCATTCGTAAACATGGCGTCACCAGCAAAACACGACTAGATAATTTGTTTTTGTACTGATTTCTGTACTGTTTTCTCCCACATACGTTCATATTTAATTGTAGACGTTCATGCATAGTTGTTCAGTGACTGTACAGACGCCTGCACATCAAGCTACTACAATCTGTCAGATTTCTTTGATAGATTCTCGACTTTATTTCTAAAGTTTTAAGTTCAAGGTTCATTGGGAAAAATTGAAAGTTTCGGGTAGCTTGACCTGCAGGCGTCTGTACATTATACAAGCACTGCACATGCATATATCTGCACATCCTATCTTTGTCTAGTTTATGACGGGCACACGACGTGCCGTGCACTTGCAAGTTGACAATAGAAACAGGTATACTTTAAACAATAACAACAATTACTAGTACATTAATATGTAGTTTACTCAGCTTTCATTCAGATATTGGCGACGTCCGACTTTTAACTTCTAAGGATTGGAATTTGGAAGTTAAATTTCCTGAACTTTTACATTTTACCAAAATTACTGCCGACATAAACGAGTTAGTAGCAGGCCTAATATAGCTTGCTTAGGTAGTGCTGACGGTGGGATATAAAAAAGTATATGTAAGTCAAAGTCAAGCAAAAACGTACATCAGTGGTAACCAAACCAGTATAGCCAGACATTGTGTTCTATTGAAAAACAGTGGTTCGTTAGGCCAGCTGAAAGTCGAAGTTTTATTACTACGTAACACTGATGACACAAAGACACTTGGTTGTTCGTCCGAATTCGATAACGAACGACGTTGAGTACGCCTGTTTTGGGGAAAGCTGCTGGTATCCGAATTCGGATACCTGACACCAATTTTCTTTTCACTTCGTTCAGTGCTTTGCAGTACATCACGTTCACTTTCTTTTGTATTCGTCGTTTGAATCGTAGTCGATGCAATGACCAGTGTTAACCCATATTATTATAATTATATGGGTCAACGAGTTTTGTTGTGAAATGATCATACGAAAAAAGAAATGTATGCAGAAGGTTTTCATCTATTTGTTTTTATGACGGTTGTGTGGTGTGAAAATTACGCAATGTTTGAGAGGATTCTCTTTTTATCCTACTTCCAGCATCGCCTTATATATATATGTATTTTATACGGAAACATCTGCTGTATTTACTTACATTAGCAATGATAACGATGACCTAGCAAAACTATCGTATTTTATAATAATATCAAGTAGGTACTCACCTACGTCAAGTTATTCTATTACCAAACGACCGAAATGAGGTTTCATGAATGACCCTGACTGTTTCAAACTTTAATCAAAGATAAGAAATCTCTTGCATTAAATACAAATAAATCACAGGGAAATTATGTAAACCAGAATTATGAGGCCAATTTAAAAACACCTCGACAAAGGTGCCATATTGCTTTTGTAATTATAATTACTTACAGAAACAGAAAGAAATTCATTTAGAAAAAAGAGATTTTAAATTAAGATTCGTAGGACTAATACCATGACGATTTGGAAATATTTTTACACAAAAATATGTTCGCGTCAGATTAAAGGTCAAGCTGTAGACATTTTTAAAATGTAGAATATATAAAAATAATTTTCTTTAAAATTATCTACAAACAAAAATGAGCAAGCAAACAATGGATCATTATCGTACAATAGATACCCAAACAAATTTCAACGAAAACATGATTAATTTCGATATATCGATTACAGCGCTAATTAAGATATTCAATATTATAATTATAAATGGAAAAACGTGAGGTATGATCATATCATCAAAGTTTAATATAAAATCTAGCGTCTTAACAATATTCTCGTTTAAACTATCTACGAGATCATTTATATTATAATTTAGGCCCATTGTCCACAATGCTACTAGAAACTGGATGCCGACCCCAACATAATTGGGAAAAAGCTAGGCAGATGATGATGAATGAGTGCTACTAAAAAGTAACGTATTCCAAACTCAGATCACCAATGAGTAGCGAGAATGTGCATTTCACAGGCGATCATTCAATCATGCCTAGCCTTTTTCCATGTTGGAGACAGCTTCCAATTCTACCGGATCCAGGTGAATGCCAATATTTTACACAGGCCAACAGCTAATCTGACCAGAAACTGGAAAATATAAAACTCCTTGGTAACACTGGTTTGAACCAATCACAAAGGACTTAATAATGCGATATTAAGTAGCATCGTGAACAAACAGGCTTACAAACAATTGAGTTTTTGTAGAAAACTAATCTATATTTACACTTGTTTTATAACTTATCATCACATATATGAAAATGTCTCTCATCTGGTTCTCCCCTCGGATTCATTCGCACTGCGTTGCCGTTCGTAATCAGTTCTGTAGCATTCGAGTGATCTGTCAACAGAAAGAAATTCGGTTAACATCGTAATAGATCGAGGGATTCACGAACAAAGTCCATCGATTCGATTCACGAGACCTTTGTTTGGAAATTGAATCGCTTTGGATGTTAAGCCTATCGTTGTCATGTTCCAGTTTACAAAACTCGGAAACGAAATTCGAAAGTCAACATTTTCAGCTGTTTTCTGTACAAACTAATTAAATAAAAGCTTTTAAGGCTTTCAAGACGTTCTTCGCTAGTTTTTGATGAAATAATTATAAATCATTTCAATTCTTCTCTACCGTGAAATTAATACGTAAGTCATTAAGTTTCATTATGTTTTTGGGATACATGCTGTTTTTTCTTTTATTATTCTGAAATGAAAATTTAAATTAATTGTATTCGTATCTCTCTAGCAATTTAAGAAAGCTTGTTAACCTCTGGTCAACAAGGAAAAATATCTGTTTAGGTGCTTTTTACCTTTTGAGAAGGTATTCATAGTAATTGAAAAGTATTAAAGTAAGTTTAGATTGATTAAACGCGAGACCTACATAGATTGTAGGTCTTGCCTTTAATCAATTTAATAACTAAGGTATAGGTATTAGGTATAAATACCTATCTACAATTTGAAAAGCTCAAAAAAGTTACTCAAAATATTAGTCTTAAAATATGTTGAATAATTAATTTGTGAGCCTTAACTTAGATGCTTTTTTTGTGAAATTAAAGTGCCTCATTTAAACTTGTCTTTTTATTTCAAAAAATTTAAATATTTTTCCTGCAGTGAACAATTTTGATGAAAACCACAGATCGCAGTTGTAACCAAACACAAAAAAAATATGCAAGGAAGTGACCCGTGCTCCGTTTTATGTCTATTTCGATCTGGGTGATCAGCGGTGTTTAAAAGTCAACTCTTACATTGTAAGGGTTAACCAACGGGTTCACCTATAAAAAATATGTGTTATATGTCTATCTTTCTAACACAATTGATCAGTCCCTGGTGGGGATTCTATTAACTTTTGCAGGTTAATAACATACCTAGCGTAAATAAATAAGCAGTTGATTAAAAAAAAACATTCCAAATTTAATTAATTAAAGTGCTGCTTAGTCGATGCTAAATTGAAAGGAGCAAGTGCAATTTGTCCGAAGATAGATCAGTCCCATTAATAATACCACAATTTCACGCAACAAGTACGTTCATACCAACATGTTGCCTTTAGTTAGATATATAACAATCGTAAATAGGCATCGCTAGGGGCTGGTTAGGTACCAAATTGACTTGCAAATTAGGTTTACCATGTAAGTATACGAGGTTCAGTATTTGCCTCTACTCTTAACGCAAAATGGTTGGGCTTTTGTTAGGTATGCCTAAGTAATGTACACCGAACAATATGAGAAAACACTTACATTACATGTTAGAGGCACTGCTTTTACTTTCAGAGAATTTTATTCTTTTGGTATTCAAATTTCGAGTATAAGTTACAAGTGAAACCTAAAAAGGCTGAATTTGGGATCAAAGTTCTGTTAGGGTTCCGTATCTCAAAAAGAAAAACAGAACCCTTATAGCCTCACTTTGTTATCCGTCTGTTTGTCTGTTACGACCTTTTAATCTCAGGAATAGAGTTGAAATTAAAACCAAATACTTAAGTCTGAAGTGTCAAAAAGCCGTAAAAAATCTTTCACCTATCTGTCACCCTTTTCTTTTTTTTGGGGTGGGACATCATCAAGTAACTTCCCCCGGCTCTGGGCGGAGCGGTGAGGGAGTGTCAGACTTGTACTGACTAAAACCCACCCATGTTCCTTCTATTGCCCTTTACGTTCCGGGGCCGCGGCATCTCTTTCGAACAACCCGCAACCCCGGGACAACCCGCAACCCCGGATCAAAAATCACCCTCAGTGCGCGAGTCTGATTCGCACATGGCCGGTTTTTTTTTAAATTACATTGTTTACGATACCGATAACAGTATAACTAATATATCTACCTATCTATACATACATTATAGTACACACATCAACAAAGTCTAGGGAACAAGGACATTTCTAGTTTTTATTTAAAAACCCTTTCTTGTAATAGTGAGTGTTTTATATCAATAGAAGGGTATTTTATTACCGTTTTTAATTTTAACATTAATAAAAACATTCTCATATTAAAAAAAATATTTTTTAAAGAAAGAATTGAATAGTGCCAATATTGAGTATTACAACCTTCTATGATTAGGCACAAAAATAACGAGGTAGTAAGAAATACAGTAATTAACCTTACTTTAAACGTTTTTAATAATCTGTAGGACCTCCTAAAGCATTAGCAACAGCTCGACAACGGCGAGGCATACTTAGTATGAGATTGTCAATCATCGTCTGTGGAATATGACTCCATACACTGCGAAGGTGTAAAAAAAGTTGTTCTTCAGTATTCAGATTTTCCAAAGAATCACTGAAAGCTCTTCTCCCAAGCAAATCCCAGGCATGCTCTATGGGATTGAGGTCGGCAGACTGAGCAGGCCATTCCAACGTCGTAATATTGTGCTCGCTTAACGCATTGACCACTACCCTCGCGGTGTGTGACCGTGCATTATCTTGCATGAACATAAAATCTGGACCGAACTGCTGTCGATGAGGGATTACCATGGGGTGTATAACCTCCTGAATGTATTGGTTTGCATTCAAATTGCCCCGTATCCAAACGAGGTCGGTCCTTCCACCAAGGCGAATTCCAGCCCATACCATGATTGTTCCACCTTGGTAAGGATGAACTTCTTGCGGATTCTGGAGACGACTCCGACGTCCAGGAACTCGCCATATACGCACTCTTTTCGAATCAGGATGAAAACCGAAGCGAGATTCGTCGGAAAACAGAACCCGTGCCCATTGATGGTCGGTCCACTGTAAATGTGCGTTAGACCACAATAAGCGACGACCTCGATTTCCACGTCGAAGAGCTGGAACCCTAAGCGGTCTGCGAGCATGAAGATTGGCTTCGTGTAGTCTTCTCCTGACAGTTTGATCGCTAATAACCACTTGATGCTGAGACTGGAGGCTTGCGACCAACTGACGAGCAGTAATCGTGGGTTGCCGCCTTGCGGAATTAAGCAAGAAACGATCTTGTCGCTGGGTAGTAACCCTATTTCGTCCCCTGTTACGTTCGGCAACATCCCCTGTAGACCTGTAGCGTGCCCATAATCTGCAAATTACGCTTGGTTGGGTGTTGACAGCATCTGCTACGTCGCGTTGAGTTCGTCCAGCTTGCAGCATACCAACAGCTCTTAACATCTCTTCGCGACTTAAATGACGACGTGACATGATGACTATAGTCACAAAAATGCACAAACCATACGTAAAAGACGTATTATTGATAATAAACGTAATTTACAATCAAAGAAAATAATTTTTATTTTGCCTCAGAGAAACTGCACAATCAAACACTTTTAAAAGTTTTCCCTCCATATTCGAAAATCATTACTTACTTAAATTTATTTTTAAATTTTGAACAACTCTGTAACCTACTTTATTCTATTTTTATTTATTTGCTGCCAGTTATTAGCAAAACAAGATATACACGAAAAAAAAAATTGGGCTCATCTTGTTCCCTAGACTTTGTTGAGGTGTTTATTTGTGGCATTAAGCGCTGCTTATCCTGCCCTTTTTTGTGGATGGGAAATCATCAAATAACTTCCCCAGCAGAGTGTTAGAGAATATCGATTTTGTTGTAAACTACGCAACGGATTTGATACGCTTGTGTACCTTCTGTGTCACCTGTCTGTTGGTGTCAGTTTGTTTAACCGTATAGTTCGGTACGGACCCCTTCGGGGGCTCGACATTCAAACCTCCGCTGGTTCGGTACTGGCCCCGAAAGGGGTCGGACATTTAAGTCATATGACCTCCTTATTATTTTTGTAAATATTTTATTTTCTGGTTAACAAATAATATGGGTGTGCATTCATTAAGATAGTAGAATAAAAAACTCATATGTAAACGTCATTAGAAGTTCTTTAATTATTGAGGAAGTTTCTTAATTAAGTCTTATAAAATCCAAATGGGTAAATTACGATCATCGCCATTTTGATGGCAGTGTAGGTCGACGCTAAAAATCATAAAAAAATAGGTTTTCGGACATTTAAAATGCACATTATTGGGCATGATTTACGTGTCCTTTTATTACGTGAAGAAATCATTCGTAATTGAACTTATATTAGTAGTGGTAATGATACATTTTGAAATCTAAAGTCGAAGTTTCGCGCCAATGCACGATTGTTTACATTTTTAATTCCACATTATATCATATATTCACGAATAGATCTTATAACAACTGACACTAATATCATTTCTAATATTATAAATAACATGACAATGCCCAGATCTTATCGTAATTTGCAATAATAGGACCAATAACACGGAATATTCATAACCACTACTAAATTCACTTTCGAAATTGACGTCCATTTCTTTTTTTTTTAATTTTGTGATGTGTAAATGCGATTATTTCAATCGATTATTTTCTTGTAAATCAATCAACTCGAATAATTAAATTAAGGAATATCATAAATTAATAGATGAAAATAAAAAATAATAGTAATATTTTTTACGCCACTAAAACCGATTCAACAACAAACGGTACAAACTGATCTATGGCTATATTCGCGCCAATTTTATTTTCAGATAAAAATTCAAAAAAGGAATGCGCTCGCTGTTCAAATTTATATTAAAATGTTAATTTGCTATTTTATTAATAATTTGGTTTTGTACCTACTATTTGAATGTGAATTGCAAATAGAAATAAATAAGGTTTAATATAGAACGCGCCAATTATGATCATGGTAAGCACATTAAAAAATCAGCTAAGATAAATTACATTTGTTAGACAAAATTGTTTGCTTGGATTGGTTATTTGAAAAGCGTATTCATTCTTTCCTAAAACATGGCTCGTAGGCCAAAGTGTTCTTGGAGTGGAAGCCTTGGGGTAAAAGAGGCCTATAGAGGAAGAGCACAATTGAGATGGAAACACGACACCAAGAAAACTCCTGGTTCAAAATGAGTCCATTTTGAACCTTTTCTTGATGTCGTGTACCGGGGTTTTTTTTTTGGGTGGGAAATCGTCAAATAACTGCCCCTGCTCTGGGCAGAACTGGGGGGAGTGTCAGACTAGTACTGACTAAAACCCACCCATGCTCCTTCTATTGCATAACCCTGACACTCCCCCCCGCTTCGTCTAGAGCGGGGGAAGTGAGGCGCTCCTCAATCCAAGCCGCTACAGGCATCGGGAGTCGGGCGTCGGGTGTCTATATCAATATTTTAGGGCCCCGATGTGTGCGGAGTCCCCTGTCCGTCTAAAACAAGGCTCTACTGCGGAGGCATGGCTTTCTAGGTGCGGTACGGTATGGTTGTGCCGGCTAGGGTGCCTGACTAGTTACCTATAGAATTAGCATGACCTCCTACAAAAATGGCCGCCATTTTTATTCATCGTCATTCAAAAAAACAGCCAAAATCTTTTACTGCGAAACCGTTTGACAGCAAAATGTACCTCAAATCTTGGCGCATAAGAAAATAATTATAGCATAACAAAAAAGCACATGACAAAATGTTGTTGTCTTTCTTTTCTTATCGATATCATAGATATTTGAACAACTATAATATCAATAGTAGAATAATATGCATCTCCATAGGTAAATTCCTCAATGGTCCCAAAACTTTTTTTTAAAGTTTACTCGATAACGATTATCGATTAGGTTGAATGCAACTTTTTAATCGTAATGATGAAACTTGGATTTACGGTCAGCACTAAGAAATGTCATATTGCAACACAGTTATTAGTATTTTTTGTCGAGATTTGTATCGTGTTTTTTTATTAATTTATATGTAAAATGGCAAAAATAAGAATGCAGATGGAATGTCACTGTTTTTATTTTGGATTTCCGGTTTTATTATCAAAGGGTTATCTTATGTATGTGCATTATTTCCAGCGTTTTTAAAGTACCTAATTTTTGGAAGGGTATAGTAATATGTATTTTACACACATTTTACAATAGATCGACGCTGTTTTATCCACCTTAAGAGGTTTTTGAAAATATAAATCTCAAACTTATCGTATGAAACAGCCGCTGTGACTTATTTTTAATAACAAAATTGAATGCTGTAAATTGATGAAAATTCTTGAATTTCATGACAATTCGCGTCACCCCACCGATTCAGCTGATGTGTCATGTGTCAAAATCCTGTCGTGCAGAGTGGTTAAAAGTACCTAATGGCATTGTCAAAGAGCATCAGGGTAAAGACAACGTAGAACATACGCAAAGAGCTATAAAGCACTTAACTTGGTGTATATACGATCTCAATGTCAATTCAAATTTTCTACAAAAAAAAAACGAAAATATTGCGGCAAAAATATTGAATTTTACAGCAGAAATATTGTATTTAGCGGTTTTATTAAATACTAGCAGTTCCACGCGGTTTCACCCACGCTGCTCAGCACCTGTTGGTCGTAGCGTGATGTTATATAGCTTATAGCCTTCATCAAGAAATGGACTATCCAACACTAAAAGAATTTTTCAATTCTAACCAGTAGTCCCTGAGATTAGCGCGTTCAAACAAACAAATAAACAAACTCTTCAGCTTTATAATATTAGTATAGATTACGGTTATAAGCCATAACATTGTTGTTTTAAATCAGTAAATATTGAAATTATTGATGTAAGTATAAACACAAAATCGAATAAGATTGATTTTAAAATTCTTGCTTAATTTATTTCAGTTGTTAATCATACTGTAATGATGGCTTTCAGGTCACTGGATTTCAGCTGAACACTACGGGAGGTGAATGAATACTGCGATGAGTTATTCATGAAAGTTAACTGCACGGTGAGCGCGCCCTTCAGCTCGATTAACGATATTGTTTTTATAGTCATTTATATGCATTCATTTATCAAATTTACTAAATCAGATTTATAAACTAACTTAGTCCTTGGAATGCATAATTAAATACAAAGAATCTGTCAAGCAGCTTTTATAAAATAAACTAACTGCGCCCCGCGATTTCACTCGCGTGGTTATAGAATATACAATGTGTCTATTTCGAATTCTAACATAATATGTTATGTGAAACACAATTTCACATTTTATGTAAAATGTAAGCTATATCATTGTAAAGTTTCATCAAAATCCATTCAGAAGTTTTATGCGAGAAAGAGCAACAAGCATACATCCTCACAAACTTTTGCTTTTATTATAATAGAATTTATAAAAGGTGCTTAACAAATTCATTGTATTTCAACCATTATTTTTGCAACGAAACGGTTGGTCGATACAGGAGAAATCCTAGAGTGAAGCATGGTTTATTTAAAAAAAAAATACTACAACTAGGGGATAGTGTTGTACCTAAATACTAATGCCCTAATTACAAGGCAACTCGTAAAATAAAAATGTTTCATGTTCTTTTACGACACACTAGTACTAACACAAAAACTCTCCATTAGAAACTTACTAACGACGAACATAAACTTATGTTATAGCTTTGAGCTGACTATGGATCTTATTTTTTTACAGATGGGAAATCGTCAAATAACTTCCCCTGCTCTGAGCGGAGCGGGGTATGGTCAAACTTGTAGCGGCTGAAACCCACCCATATTCCTTCTAAGTATTGCCCTTAAAGTTCCGGGGCCAAGGTATCTTTATTGAAAAAATTCACGCTTGGTTGCTTATTCAAAAATGGAAATATCTTGCCTAAGTAAAAGTACAGAGTTCCTATGCAGGATTGCATTTGCCGCACAGTCTGACCATGGGGATTATAGATATCAGAAAGGAAAACATATTTTACAATTTGTTGTTTTTCGTCATTTTAATGGTAAGTGATTCCGAAGTTTTTGTTTTGGGCTTTTGGCTACAGGAAACCACTGAAACCTTGCGTACGTGATCGCAACGCTCATGTGCGACTATCGCGGACAGAAATATTAAAAACAGGAGAAGTAACAATAGTGCGTCCATTGCCACTTCTCCTGTTTTAAATATTTCTGAGATGCAGGCGATTGGAATCTTGTGATAACCGCCTTGAAAGGAGGTTTTTGTTTTTTTTTAAATGTGAGTGTTTTTTAATTATGTGGGGCAACCCACATTAGGAATTTCTCCTGTATCGTGGGTGCGTTTACAAACTTTTAAACTCACATACACAAACAGCCAGACCCGAAACAACTACCTGTAGGTCATACAAATATTTGTTCCGTGTGGGGATCGAACCCACGACACGCAGCGCAGCAGTCAATCACTCAGCCACTGCGCCAACCATCATCATTCATTTTCCTGCCCTTGTCCCATTCTATTTGGGGTCGGCACAACACGTTTTCTTCTTCCATTCTCCCCTATCAGATGTCACGGCATCATTCACTCCTTTCTCCTTCATATCATTCCTTACACAATCCATCCATCTTTTCTTTGGCTTTCCTCTCGCTCTCCGTCCATCAACATTGCCGTCAATAAAAAAAGTAAAGCATACTCTATTAGAATTTAACCCATTTGCGCTGACCTAACAGTAGGGTCTCATTATGGCATTAATTGACGAGGGCCTATCCTTAAGGAAAAGGAAAACAGACATTAGTTTAATTGATACCAAAACTTAAGGCATACGTTAATGTGACCCTGCTCTTATACGTCTACAAGTTATGTCCATTATTCCCTCATACTATGATAGACGGAAACTAGCGGTATAGTTTCCGGAGTACGTTGTGGTAGTTATACCCTAGAGCATAAAGAACACTGGCAACAAATGTAGTTCTAGTAGCTCCGTAGTATTAGGTCAGGGTTGACACGAGTATAAAATAAAATACTGTGTCTATCTAGTTAGTAAAGCATTGTGCCATGAAATGATCTTTAAGCCACCTACTGATTTCGCTGCGGGAGACGCTCCAGGGCGTCGGAAGCAGCTAGTTGACTCCCGGCCACCGTACGGACGGCAAACATTGGCTAGTAACGGTACTCACCATCCGTGTAGTGACGACAGACGCGCGCCTCAAAGTAATGTCAGCAAAGCAAAGGGGCCCGTCAGGACCCCGGAACACAAAGGGCAAAAGAAGGACAATGGATGGGTTTTAAAAAGAAAAGGAAGGAAAAAGAAGCCACAGATTTAAAGACCTCTATTGGCTCAAAAACTACTTCTTATCGATAAATACTGGCAAGTTGCCAAGAAAACTAAGAACCAAGTGCAAACAAAATCAAGTTATTTTGTAAGCTGAGAAATAAGCAGAATTGTAACATTTGTGATTATATTGAAATACCAAGAAAAACATTATTTAATTGGCTGTGAAGTCGTATTAGCAAATGATACGTTATACTCGAAGTAGCTAAGGCTAGGCTCAAATTATTCTTACGAATTGAATACTAGACTAAACAAAAGGAAAAGAAATAAAAGATCTTTCTTAAATAACGCAGTTTACTCTCTTGTATAATTAACGGTGACCGAAACATCTCGAATTTACAAGGAGACCTGAAGCTAATGGCTTGAAATTATTAACTCGAATTGATCAATACCATTCTGATCTCTGCATGAGTTAGAATGAGCAATTGAACTTTGAGGTATTGGACCTGCGAGCTGCGATTGGTTGGACTTGACTGATGAATTCTATTTTCGGAACTTGTAATCCTTACTGTCCTTACTAAAATTAAAAAAGCGAAAGTGAGTTTGTTTATTTGTTACGTCTTCGCGCCTACATGGCTAAACCGATTTTGATTAATTTTGGTACAGAGATAGTTGAGACCCTGGAGACGGACATAGGTATATTTTTTAAATGAGGAGAAAGAGGGAAGAAAAGGGAAAACTTAGCTTTACTATTACAATAAATCAGGCGCAAGGGCCAAAACTACAGGTAGCAGGTAACTGCAAATCAGGAAAGGGCAATCGTGTTACCGCGAAACCGAGTGCGCAGCTAGTATGAGATATGTGGAAATGGAGGACCTATTGTTATATATTTATTTAGTACAACAACAGTAATGCATTTTTAAACTTATTAGGAACTATGCATTTATATAAAAGCGCTGGTATGAATGTATATTAAAGGTACTAACTCGGCCAAACGTAAATTATCCGCCCGACTCCGGACAACTCGCATGGAAAACTCGTGAAACAAGAAAGATAATGTCCATCTTGAACAAAACTCATTTCTTTTACGAGAGCTCACAGCACAGAAATGAGAAATCGCTATAAGCTGTCGTCCAGGAAAACTATTTATTGCAAATATACGAGGAAATAACGTTCGCATCTGTAAGTTATTGGTCTGTGTGACAACTGCCAATATGTTTGGCAAAGTGCTCATTAAGATAACAACAACGTATTGAATGAGGTCAATTAGAAGAACCACGATAACTGTCACTGAACATTCCCCTGCGATTCGTTCGACGAATATAAAAGACGCTTTATTGTGTTTTTTATGAGAGTTTTCTACTTCCACGTGTTAACGTAGAAAGAGAGGAATTTTATTTCAGTAACGACAGAATAAAATGTGGTGAAAATTGCTTTCTAGACACCGACCTCAGTTGTATGAGGTTGCAGGAAAAGTTTAAACAGAAAACAAATTGCGACTGCAGAGAATAGACAAAAGTCTTGCGGTTTTTCATTTAGCGGAAGCAAGTTTTTAATCTAGAATATCTGCTAACGACCAACACCTGTTTACCACATTTTCATGTCAGACAAATCATAGATATTTTTAATGAGTTTATATTTTATACAAACTTTACAAATTTAAATATATTCTAAATACTAGTTTAGAATACTTTTTTTGGGGTGGGAAATCATCAAATAACTTCCCCCGCTATAGGCGGAGCGGGGGGGCGTGTCAGATTTTTACTAGCTTCCCACCCAACATGGGTGGGATTCGGTGGGATTCGGGTCGTATTTTGACCAAACAACTTTTATTACATTCTCTAATGTGTTGTTATTCTAAATAAATCATAAATGTACAGCATAAGATATCATAAAAATACTTGTAGAGTATCCAAACTCATAAAAATGAAATAAACTATGAAAAATATTAAATTCAAAATTAATTATAAAAAAACAAAAGCTTTTTTGACCTTCACATGACCCCCTGAATCCCCCAAAAAAAATTTGTCGGTCCATGCGCCAAACACCCTGTATAGGAAGCACAACTTAGATATTATTTTACATTAATGTTTACAGAAATCTATAATGTATTATTTCCCATCGACCACTTCCCAAGAGCGTTGTGGGAAGAGTTTCCTACAAAAATAAAGAAATAATTATATTTAATTTATAAACAAAAGTCGTCGTGACGCCCAGAGGGTAAGCGCCTCGCTTCTCATGCATGATGTTGTTGGTTCAAATCCGGCCAGTAAAAATCTGGCACGCACCTTCTTTTGTCTTTCACGTTCCGGAGCCGTGGTATCTCTTTCGAATAACCCGCAACCCCGGCAGGCGAAGGCTCTGGCAAGCCCCTCTGCTTAGCTGACATCTCAGTTTAGAACACTTGATTTTGTGTTATAAACAACAGCAACTAATTCTTAGAAAGATACCTATTTCTATAGGTATTAATCAAGGCACAGGTTTTAGTCAAAGACCCTTAACGTAATGGGAGGTCTTGTATAATTGACGAGCCTTATAAACTATAAAGAGATTGTACGAAGGGGCGCCTTTACCCTCAATATGCCAAGACAAGGATTGATTATTATTAGATACCTATTGTTAACTAATAAGGGCCTTTGTTATATAATAAATTTTATTTGATATACCACACATTTTATGAGAACTACGTAACACAATTTAATTTGACTGATCTTCATGGCGTCCTTCATGGGTTCACCATTCTTGTATTGGTACAATACTTTAAAAAAAGTCTGTTATGTGGAGTTTGAAGTTGATACGCTGTTAATTGATTTGCAGTTATAACTATGTTTTTAATGTTGTCGTATCCTACTTCCACTGTTCTTGAGGGAATGTGCAAAAAGCTGTAGAGTCATCACTTTTTCGATTTAACAATTTATACAAGTAGTTTTTTTTACAACCCTGTAAGCTTTTCTCCATTCTTCGTAAACCTGCACCACGTCTTTTAAATCTAAGTCTTACGTGACCATGCAGAGGAGACTACTAAGGCCACTGCCAGCCGATTGTAGGTTGATCGAAAGAGGTACCGCGGTCCCGAAATATAGAGGGCAAAAGAAGGAACATGGCCATCCATGTTTCTTCTTTACTAGACTTTTACTGACTAAAACCCATGTTTAAGCCAGCTCAAATTTGACAACCCCCGCCCACTCCGCCCTAAGCGGGGGAAGTCATATGTTGATTTTCCATCCGTAAAAAAACGAAACCTTATTTGACCTTCTTTCTTATGACCTACTTCACGTTCAAATCACTGTTTGGAATAAGTTTGTAATATCTTACCATGCTGCGGCGTCGAGCGCGAAGTGTTGCTCCGTCTCTTTGAATGTCATGCTCTGCTAAAAGACGATATATCGCGATAGTTTCTCTGGCTTACTGCAACAAAAACGACTAATTTAATAACTTTTGATATAGACATATGTGATGCGAAGGAATGAGGAAACTTTTGAGTATAAAGACCAAAGAAGCGATGTATGGTTTATGTGAAAGATGATTGTAGCAAGAAAGGAGGTGTGTCATGAGATTACGTGTTGTAGAGAATATGTAAGAAGAAGAGATGCTGAACCAAAAATAAATTGGGGTAACGGCAGGATAATTCGAAGTCGAATCAAATCAAAATATTTTTATTTCACATAGGCCTGCATGGGCACTTATAAAACGTCGAGAAAAGATGCACAGTTCGTGTTAGTCGTTTCCTATGGAGAAGAACCGGCAAGAAGTCGCGGATCAATCGAAAAAGATACCGGAACACAAAGGGCAAAAGAAGGAACATCCCGCTCGCGCGACACGCGACGGCGTAAGTCGACTTCACAGCCCCGCAATAACATTTTGATTTAAATAAAAAAAATATATATAAACAGGGGACCTGAAATGTGAAATCATGACAAACGTAATTGGTTTAAATATAAATCACACCATTGTGGTATAAGAGGGACAGACAGCCGAGTTCATCAATAACGTATCATACTCCGATTACAACCCAATAAGCACTGGAGGGCAGACGCTTGTGTAGTGCCCATTATATTCAGTTGTGGTCGTTACAATGGATGATAGTGACGATGGTTTATGTTAAAATTCTTCAAGTTATTTTTATGATCCATGATTATTTTAATAGCAAAATTATTATTTAGCGTTATCAGCCTATATATTTTCCGTTGCTTGGGCACTTTTTTCTCTTTGTGATATCGCACATTCAAAGGTAAGCCGTTGCTAAACGAAAAATCAATTTTTTTGCCAAAAAACACTTTTAAGCAATAAAATTTAAGTAGGTATATAATAATCTGAGCAATTTTTTTAGGTCATAAAACAGATAGGTATTATTACGGCAGTGTGCATACAACTGACCCCGATTATATTTTTTGCCTTAGTTTCACACACCTGCTGTGACTAAACAAAATGTAACACTGTAGGTAGGAACATTTTTTTTTTTTTTAATTTGTGGAGTTTTCACGAATTAAAGTTCTATTAAGTGCACACTCCAGGCGTCAGGCGTCGCGTCGGAGCTGACACGCATTTATTGTTTTTGTTTACTTTATTTTCATCAAAAACATTTTGTGTCTACTATGCTTTGTTTGTTTCGTAACAATCTTTAAACAAATAAATTATTCCATTTAATTACAAGCAAATAAAATATTCACCAGAATATTACTGTATTAATGTGTACAAATGTATTTTATAATTCCTGAATAAATCGATCGTTCGAAAAAGTTGCCATTTTGATAGCAGCCAATTAATTAGAAGTAAAAGCTTTCCAATTGTAACATATGTTACGAGTGCGAATGATTAACGTTTTGTTTTAATCGTTTTCATTTCGAATATAGCATTGAAACAATTTTAATCGCAAGGAAAATATTACGTTCGTTTCCGTACTTGTTAGCTTTGTGTCTAGAAGATAATTAACAATTAAATGTGGAATCACGTATGTGAAGTTATTGAATGGCGGAGAAAATCATATGCTTTTTCTGAACAATCAAATGCAGAAAGATTTCCAAGAATAATATCACTTTAGGCTCTCGTTAGGCAGCTGGATCAAGGGCTTGATACAGAAAGCGGTACTCCTGGACACGGCTCGTATTGTTAGTTTTTATTATGTACACCATACAAATGACAAGAATAACAGAATGCTTACAAATTATAAATACGGTGACACAATGGGCGGTCTTATCGCTAAAAGCGATCTTTTCAAGACTACCTTTGGATGGATTTAAAGGAGGAGAGACAGTACTGTGGTGTTTCATTTTAACGAATAGCTAACGAACGAAAAGATATTCTATTTGTATTCTTAGCTCGTCAGCTTATAAATAGGATCTGTGACAACTTACATACTACTAAACGATTATTGAGCTCTAATTTTAATAAAATGAAGTGTGTATTAAAGGCAAAGTAAAAAAAAAGAATGTCTATTCAAAATAAAAACGAACATGACGAAAAAAACAATGCTTAGGTTTTGAAACGAACGAACTGGGTTTCATTTAATTGTTTTATTTCCCTTTGAAATAAAACAACAGTCCAAAATTAAGTCTAACAGCATAATTAGGTCTAATAGCTTTGTTTAAGCAAAACAAGTCAGGCACGCTATGTAAATGTTAGCTGTTCTATTTTTTTTTTCAGGCAAAGGAAAATAATGAGTTGGAATTAAAGAGTCAACTCACAAAAAACACTGCATAGAATACAATGTAAAGCAGAAATGGCTCCATTAGAATTAAAAAACAATTAAACTGACCAACCAGTGTCACAAAACCTAACAAGACTTGTGTTCTGTATTTAAATATTATGAAACTTTGCTAAAAGGAAAAAGTAAATATTGTCACATATTTTTTTATAATAAGCACACCAACAGCGCTGTCACAAACAAAATCAACCAAATTTACGTCTAAAAACGGCATTTCAGTAACCATGCCATATTGATAACATTGAACACAACCATAAGAGTTAAATAGCCATTCGTGGTTCACACTGTTTGTATAGGGAACGTCTGTATGTAGCAAATATTATAGGAAAAAAAAACATCAACAGGGAAATCCGTCAATGTGGATGTTTCATTATATAGCCTTGCTATACGTGTTAGGGGGCTATTAAAGGTGGTATTTAGGGTACCTGTGGGCAATAGAAAAATGCGATGATGTCACTTGCTAGGTAGGCTAGTTCTAAAGTTGAAATAGTTAATCAATTGCGCATCCTAGGAACAAAACCAACAAATGAGGTTTATTTACCCAAACCTTAGTATGTACTTCGGCTTATGCCTACTAAGAATAGATCCCGTATTGTGACTGACATAAGGTTGAAGATAAATTTCTTTTATAATAAAATTGGTAAAGCTTTCGACTTAAAAATAAAGATGGAAAGCCAATGACAGCAATGAAGTGAGCTGTGAACATCTTTTATTTTTATGCGATTCTTGAAGAACAAAGGAGATCAATTCGAAAAGTTATCTCAGATTTTAGCTTTCAACTTGTTTGAACTTACCTCGGAGTCGGTCACTAGGAGTAAAGCTCTAAGAGAAATCGATGTTCATTAGGGTTCAAGTTTAAATAAGTAGTTACATTCTAAACCTGAAAACCTAAATATGAAAATACGGAAAGCTGAAAGCAGTTGTCCGTATTTTCATTTAAGACAATCGAAAAATTACATAATGGTGTTATTTTTGTTATTTTTCGTTTTGCAACGATACAAGAAGAGCCTCGACGACCTTCCGCCAAAGCTCTCTTTTGGCGGTTGGATGAAGGGCCTGATTCAAAGGCAGCATGACATGGATTTGATATGGATGTATTTTGGAGAGGTTCTTGTCTTTGGAGCCCTGACGAACGGTAGCTTTGACCCTGAATCTGATATTGGCGGACCCGTACTTATTTAAATATATAAAAAAATAAGAAGAAAAGTAAATAAAGAAATGAAAAAGTATTGGAATTTCTCAATAGCAGTCACGCACGCACACAGTCTGGATTTGTGCCCTGGGCGACCCTATTGGCATCAACCGATGTCAATAGGGTCACCCTTATTACATGGGACTTAAACATAACTGGCGAAATCTAAACCTCTGCCTAACCCTTCGGGAATAACAAGCGTGGTGTTGGACGGAACATCAATAAATATCGAATCCTTCCGAAGGCATCCGAATTAACTTTTAATCCACGAGGCTCATGAGATTTTGTAAATCCCCGATGGGATAAAATTGGGGATGCTCTCAATTTATCGGTAACGTTCGAATTTCTGTGATCATGTCATATTTAGTATGCCACCAAATCGTGATAGTCCAGTTTTGTTCTATGTCATATTTGGTATGTTTATTTGTGGAACATGGAAAATAGACGGTTTACTGCAAGAACTCATTAACGACTAATACAATACTATAAACTTATTGGATCGAAGTTCCTTACCGCGCGTTGCGAAAGGGGACTAGACGGAAAAGTTAAGATCAAAAGTTGTAACGACACTTTTTGCTATAGTTGTAAGCCATGCGACGTGTGCATTTTTTTCTGTCTCTTTCTCTCTCTCTCTCTCTCTCTCGTAGAAAGCAAACCAGGTATTTTCGTTTCGTCTTTCTATTTCGCATTGAACAGTGTGGTGTCGCGACGATTATTCTTGTGGAGTGTTGTGAGGTTTTTTGTACATAATAAATAATAACTTCGTTCCATCTGGGTGTACTTTGACACCTCACAAGTTTAATCTCTATAGCTGATTTCGGACTAAAAGTTTGTGTCGTATCTCATAAAAATGCTATTAGAAAGAAAGAAAAACTATTTATTTGACTCACAAGCCAAAATAGTATCTAAACCAAAAAAACAGAAATGAGCCACAAAATAAAGAAATAAAATATCAGAAAATGAGACAAACACTATATAAATGACTTCTGTACGAGACTAAAAAGGCCCCTATGTATAAGGCTCTTAGCTTGGTGCCGTAACAAAAAAAAATTGTCAGCGCTTTGTAGGGAGCCACGCGAAGTCACGATCAGGTACGAACAATAATAATATAATTGTTTTATTTTGTACGGTTAACATTCATCAATAAGAAATAAAATTCATTTACTTCAGGTAAAACACCAACAGTTCCAATTTTTAATTAAAAAATGCAATACAAAATATTATAAGTATACGACTAATATCTACAACCTCATATAGGTACCTATGTTATGTTCTCTCTTACTTCCTAAATTGTAAATGATTGGACTTAATAAAATTCCAATATACACAAATCATTGTAGACAAACAACTCACAAGAACATTTTTAACATTATGTCCCATGTCACACCCAAATGAAAGCAATCAATTGTTTGTGAATAACCCGCCTAACTTTTTTCCAAACAGAACTTTTATCGATTGCAACCGTTGTCATTTTGAATTGCGTAAAAAAAAAAACAAAGTACTGGCACAAATCAAAACAAATCCCACTTCCAGAAAGATTTATATAAAGATAGATATATTAAGAAAAGTACATAATTACTTTCTGGCTTCGGAATGTCGTGTTAAGTTAAAGCAGTCTTTGAAACTCTAAATCTTGAAACCTACTCGCGCCAGTAACTTGATTTGATGGTAAGGAATGAATTATACAGTAATCACTGTACACTTATGTCTTCCGTGGTTTTGTGCCCTTGACGTAACCAAGGGAGCGTTTGCAAAATTAATTATTCCGCTCTCTGATTGTTTTCCCCGAGACATTATCATGAAAATGGCTGAAAAGTTGCTTTTAATTAAGGGAAGGTCTTACCAGAAAATGATTTGTTCATTTCTAACTTTTTCATGTCGGTTGATATTGCTGTTTTTGGTGTCCAACACCAACATAACACCATTCGGAAGTAGATCCGAAATCTGTGAACAAACAGGATTTTATTAAAATTAAAAATAAACGATACGGTGTGGGTGTGTGTTTGAGTTTTTTTTTTTAATATCTACTGTATCGTTACAAACATTTAAACTCACATACACAAACAGGCAGATCTGAACCAACTACCTGCAGGTCATACAAAAATTTATTCCGTGCGGGAATCGAACCCGCGACACGCAGCGCAGCAGTCGATCGCTCAGCGACTGCGCCAACCGTGTCATTCATTGGTCAAAATTGTTAATGGTTAGCATGACGTCGCAAATTCCTTAGTCTGAATTTGTGAGTTGCAATAAGCTGACGCCCACATAACATGGGATGTAAATAAAACTGGTAAACTGTGGGTGTAAGATTAGATACAGCACTTCTAACCCTTCCAGGTTAAAAGCAAAATAAAGATTAAAGTGTACTAGGTGGGTGTTGTGGAGGCATTTTTCATTGCGACCAACTTCATAACAGTGGTTTACCTATTTGCGCAACTTGGGTACTCTTCTGGTTCAAAGATCAAGTTTCAAATTAAAAAAACAAATATGAGGATAAGTCCTAATTTTTTTAAAAATTTTAGACTTGATACCTCAAATCTCAGAACCGTTTTAATTTATCTCAAATAATTAACAAATTTAATGATGTACTTCATTCACCTTAAAAGGCTATATGATTAGCAGCCAAAAGTAAATTTCAAATGAAATTGTAGTTTAGTTCAATAATTAGTTTAATTTAAAAATAAGTTTTCGCATTAGTTACTTATTGCTTTTAGTGTTTAATCACACAGATAAAAGAATGACTAAAAGACTAATAAACCCCAGTGCATCTTCACTAAATAATATAAACTTGATTAGAAACTTATTTATTAAATCTTTAATATTTTTCACGTTGTCTAGTACGTTGAACTAACGTGAAATAGTTGGAATTAAGAAAGTCATTTTTCAACTTTTTCAGGGTTCCCTGAACTGAAAATATCGTGTGAAAGGCATTTGACACTCAACAACTTCTTAATAGATACGTAGACAAGGAATGGATTATTTTTAAGACTACAACTTTTCATTTCAGTGAAGCTTAGGCTAAGAGCCAGTTCCTTATAAATCATACGATTCGTACTTCGCAAGGTTAAAACAGTTGAAAACACAACAACAATGAAGACAGTTACAAATATGTCAATGCTTTTAACAGATTATAGTCCAAAGTGTGAAGAAACGAATGTGTCCGTATTATTCTATTTGTGTTGATGTGGTAGTAATAAACAAAAGACGATCGTATAAGGGTAGGTTAATGTTCTCTGTCGAGTGTTGGCGTGTAGTTTTACTTCACTCAAGGGTACGCTATACGCCTAAGGATATGCTTAGAACTTCTTGCGCGCCGTTTGAAGTTTTGCTTACTTTTATCCTTTTTTCTTTCTATCGTGTCAGCACGAAAATTGTATTAGTAATATAGTTTCTAGATGGGTGTTGTTGGTAGGCTTATTTAAACTTTTGTATTCAATAGGTATGGTTAGTATAGAAGTAGTATGTAGTAGTATGGTCGATAAAAAAGCGACATAAGTTGTATGTAACACGTGTCAGGTCAGGCCACACTTAAACAAAGCTGTGCAATGAAATATTCATTGCATAGATGACATTGGTAACGAATACATTCAATCAACTGCATAAAATGTAGGTATTTGTTCCAAAAAATACTAAAATATAAGAAATTCAAATATACGACAAATAGGACTTTTTCGTATATTCGTTCTGACCGAAGAAACCTTATAATATATACGTATTTAAATAAATCAACCGAGTGGAGATCGTGGTTAAATAATAATAGACAATGGTCTATTATTATATAGGTATTTATGGTTAAGTCGCGGATGCAAAGGTAGGTTCGTAGATTGGTGACCAGGCATTAAATACCAAGTTTCCTCCGTTCCTCGGAAAGCACGTTCGACCGCTGCTGCGCTGGTCACGGCTGCCATTTGTGTCTAAGTGGCCCAAAGGACGGACAACCAGTCCTAGGTACTAAAAGTGTTCGTATTTACGATATTGTTGGAGTCAAATAAGCAACGTCAGATCATTGGGTTGTTTTTAGTTTTTTTTTTTAAATCTTATTTTACTTTTTATTCATTTAATTTTTAAAATATTTATGTATGTTGTTTTGACTTCCGTACGTTTTACTCACGGGTTGACCACTGTAAACCAACGGTGGCTGTGGGCTCCCTGGCACAGCATCATGCTGAGTGGTGACCACCTGTCGCAATCACGACGTGCAAGCTATTTTTCTCTTCCAAATATTTGGAATGATATTTGTCATAGTAAATGTTTGTGATGAGTTGCATGTTTATTTTTTTTTTATGCGCTCGACGTAATATGACAGCTAAAAATCTTGCTTTCTTTTTTATTCAATCGTTCTATGTAAAATGCTGATATTTAGCTACACCCAATTAGACTGAAAGCCGACCACAACATAGTCAAGAAAAGTCTACGCAGATGATGATGACGTATTTATTTTATATACCTATTGTAGTTTACAAATTTTGCTAAGTTTTCTGTTTAAATCAACTAGCAAACTAAATGAAATATTAATCTCTAACAAAGTGTAGACATTCGGACCAAGTTTGGAACTGGGTCGTAGAATTTCTGTCCCAATTTTCTTAGGTTTCCAAAACTTACGTGTCCTAAACTACGACAAATAAGTTTCAGATTTCAGCGTAATTTATTACTGACAAATATTCTAGCCTGGCAAAGAGATAATATTATTTTGGCACAACTCTTGGGTTTTACAATCAAGTGAGAATTGTTTTAATCCTTGAACCAAAACAAGTTTTACATACACAATGTAGAAACGAATATTTTGCATGCACTTGTTAACAATTTATTCTGCCCTATAATTTTTGTTTTACCTTTTTGGGACTTATTTTAGTTAGTTAGTACACTAAATTAGTATGAATTGTATATTTGTTTAATAAATAAATATTTTGTTACGGAGATTAAAATAATGTACTGTTTTAAAATGACATTTAAAACTGAAAACAACACCTGTATGTTAACTCGATTCGAATCAAAGTTGGGTATCAGATAGGTCCCTTGTAGAATCAACACAATCTTTCACCGAAAATAGGTAGTTATCTGCGAGCTTTCAGCATAAATAATTCAAAAGCCTTGGTAACCAGCAATTAGTTCAAAACTGGACATGACAACAAAGGAACACTGGGTAAGACAGGCATGGCAATGTCGTTTGCCCACATCACAAACACAACACAAACTATTATTCAGAAACCTCCGTAAACATTTTACGATGAGCAAAGACGTCACCCGCTCTTTATAAACGTTTGTCATATTATAACCCTCTCTAATCTAAGCGTCATAAAAGCAGTCACCCTTCCTATTTTTTTTATTGTTATTGAGGTTTTCACTGCAGGGTTAGTAATATAAAAACAGGGGATCAGAGATTCGCAGGTGTTATCACTGAATTAAACTGCTATAAAACCCTAAAAACTGCGGTCGGTACGTTATTTTATTACTATGTCATTGCTGGGTACTTCGAAATAATAAAAGGAATGGTAACCACAAGTTTAACGGTTAGGTTTAGAAGACACGAGTAACGTGTCCAACTTTTCACCGTTTTTCTGACTACTAAAATAATTGTTAGTAAAGAAATATTGCAGTAAATAAATCAATCATACATTAAATAACTACTAATTTTGATATTAGATACCAATAACAAGAAAACATGTAAGTATTCGAGTTATAAGTACATAGGTACAACGTGTTAAATATAAAAGATGTATAGGATTCATATAAGGTATACAGCGTTTTATGTATAAGAGATAAGACACGCAGACACATTTTGTGGTCTTAGAAACTAGAAAAAAAACCGGCTACGAGGGAGTTCCCTACAAACGCGATGTAAACCATAAAATGATATGGAACTTTTGACTGCGTAGACTTAGAGGATTGATTTTTTCACAGCTTCAAGGGACTATAGATTTGAGTAGGTATATTGATTTTCCCTCTACATGTTTCCGAGATAAAGGTTTTTAACAAACAGACAGACGGACAACAAAGTGATCCTATAATGGTTCTGTTTTTCCCTTTTATTAACTCTAAAAATAGACTTAATAAAATTCCTAAACGCAGATTGCTGAATTTCTAAAAAGCGCCATTTTAGGCCACTTTATAAAGCCATTTGTACATATAATACGAAGTAGTGTGTGTACTGAGCAATTTCAAAACACATTAAGCCCGCATACTAAGCACAAGCTATTTTCTTTGGGCGCCTGAATTGCACATTGTTCGAATAAAATAATTATTTATTTAACACTTCTACAAAGTACAAAGGCGGACTTCATGCCATATTCATTTTCTGCCAGTCAATATTCGTCAGTAGGAACATTATTACTAATGACCACCACATTAGGTAGCTTTCTACCTACCTGCTCTATTAATAGCAATAAAGTTTTGTAGCCCTTCTACATTGAATACAATCCTTCAGTTCAGAAATGGAATCGAAATATATTGTAAATGTTTTTTTTGTTGGGAAAAGGCTATAGCTACCCTAGGTTTATGGTAAGCAAGATGTATACCAATGGTATCACATTGACCTCGATCTGGTTTTGCGTAGTATGAAGTATTCACAGAACTGTTTAAGAGATAGTAGAGTTGTGAATTTTCTCTTTATCTTTAAAAAAAAACAGGTTGCCCCACACTAGGAATTTCTCCTGTATTGTGGGTGCGTATACAAACATTGAAACTCAACAACACAAACAGCCAGACCCAGAACAACTATCTGTAGGCCATAAAAGTATTTGTTCCGTGCGGGAATCGAACCTGCGACAGTCCGGAATTTTGACGTTTGTTTTAAACATGGAAAATTCTGTAGGCGTATCACGTTTCAAATGATCATATCAAAGTTTAAATTAATACACGAACTAACTTCGGGGTCACGTGTCCCTTGTTACGTTAACATTCGTTAAAGCCAATGACGCACTAGGGGAAGTAATCAGTGCGTCATTCATTGCGGGACGGATAAGTACCTACGGTTAATTGCAAGTGACGGATATGAGTTACTGTTTGCTTTCTGCTTTATTCATGTACTAGCTTTTGCCTGCGGCTTCGCTCGCGTTTAATTCGGGGTAACACATTTCCTCTTTCCTGATTTGCAGGTACCTGCTACCTGTAGTTTTTGCCCTAGCGCCTGATTTATTGTAATAGCAAAGCTAAGTTCCCCTTTTTTCCCTCTTTCTCCCTCATTTCTCACTTTATTTAATAAAATTAAATAACGTGCCTATGTCCGTCTCCAGGCTCCCAACTATCTCTGTACCAAAATTCATCAAAATCAGTTTAGCCATGTAAGCGTGAAGACATAACAAACAAACTCACTTTCGGTTTTATAATATTAGTAAGGATTTGAATGTTTTTAGTTGTGTTTACCAGTATGTGCGAAAATGGCTTATTGGACGATTCGCACGAATTTAAGTCGCACAAAACGTGCGAATCGACTCCTTTAAAACATATTATTTTTTCTGTAGTCGATTCGCACGAATTTCTGCATCACCCTAAGGTTGACTGGTAGAAAATGCCCAAGGCATTAAGTCCGCCTTTGTACAATGTTTTTGTGCATGAAGTTTTAATAAATAAATAAATAAATTTCATTTATTGGCGTGCGAATCGACACCCTCACAAATATGTAGTAGACTATTCGCACACATTTCATTTTAAGGTTTAAAAAAATTAAAGTACAGTCGTATTTAGCCATCACTGAAATAAAAACAAAAAATAATCGAAGTTTAAGTAACAGTGATTCAAATTGTGATTCTAGCCCTAGTTCTAGTTTTATGATTAAAAGTTTTATTGTTATAATTATGAGAACTGTGTATTTTAGGTACACTTCTGAAAAACATGTTTTTGTTGTATCAAATGTTCGTCAATAATAAATATAAGAAAAAGTTGTTAAAAGTTGTTACCTACCTTATTAAAAAAGTAAATGTTTATGTAATATAAAAAAAATTAAAAGTTTTGGTACTTTTATTTTTTATTACGCAGTTAGTGGAGTAGTAGTTTGTTAGTGATACAGATATTGTTGATTATAGATTGTGATTTTATTTTCTATCTATTACGAGTAAAACATATTTGACCTTACTACTTCTGTGCTCAAGTGTACTTTATCTTAACTGCATTTCATAAAAAAACAATATGTGTGCGAATAGCCTACTAGTATCAGTTTTTAAAGATTTTCGCTAAAATGATATACCGTTTTTAGGGTTCCGTAGTCAACTAGGAACCCTTATAGTTTCGCCATGTCTGTCTGTCCGTCCGTCCGTCCGTCCGTCCGTCCGTCCGTCCGTCCGTCCGTCCTCGCTTAATCTCTGTGACCGTTAGCACTAGAAAGCTGAAATTTGGTACCAATATGTATATCAATCACGCCGACAAAGTGGTAAAATAAAAATTGGAAAAAAATGTTTTATTAGGGTAGCCACCCTATATGTAAAGTGGGATGTGATTTTTTTTTTAATTTCAACCCTAACGTGTGATATATGCTTGGAAAAGTATTTAAAAATGAATGGGGATTTACTTAAATCATTTTTTGATAATGTCAATAATTTCGGAAATAATCGCTCCAAAAGTAAAAAACTATGTGTCCCCCCCCCTCTAACTTTTGAACCATAAGTTTAGAAAATATGAAAAAAATCTGAAAAGTAGAACTTTATAAGGACTTTCTATGAAAATTATTTTGAACTTGATTGACACAACAGTTTATGTACAAAAAAGACAAAAAGTTTTACAAAATAATTTCTGGACTAAGTTTGTAGTATAATCGTATATGCAAGCATTTTTTTTAACTTCGTTTACATATTTTATTATCCTGAACCTATCTTTTTTCAAACAAAAAAAGAATTATTGAAATCGGTTCTCGCAATCCAAAATTATTAAAAAAGTATTAATTAGTAACCCCGAGAGATGGCGCTGTAGGTACTTATTACATTGGATCGGGTATTACCGAATTGTTCCGTTGGTCTCTCCTTGGCATTGGCGGTATCTTATAACTACATTAAATTTCTATTAAGAAATGCTAAGGCAATTTAGAACAAAACTAAAATTCATTTTTTTAACACCATCAAAATGTCAAGGTAAAAACCAGTTCATAAATGGTTCGATAGATGGCGTTGTGTAATGACGTCATTTTTTTTAAAGTCGATGTTAAGATTTTCCGTGCTTTCCACCTTTAAACTCATAAGTGGGAACATTTACATTTATTGTGACGGACAGGAAACTACGGAACCCTACACTGAGCGTGGCCCGACACGCTCTTGGCCGGTTTTTTTTTTTTAAATAATAACTGTGCTAGCATCGACTTACAGTGTGACCAGATACTGAAAACCAAAATTTAACCGTATTTTATAATAGAGAAATTGCCTATCTGACCTGCTTAGCCCAGGTAGTACTGGGTAATACATTATCCGTTCTTAAGACTTATCACACTTTCTTGCTATTGACAACCCGTAACTATCTCGCTAAATTATTTTACGATGAAACTCTTAAAATATTTTAAGTAGGTATTAGATAGTGTGAATGCACTTGGCACATACTTCGTGAATGTAAATTAAAATGAAACAGTCATCTATCAAGTTTACAAGAGGACGCGGCTTCGCATACGAAAAAAACCTACAAAATGAGTTGGCAAATTGCCATGTACATGCAATGTGAAAAGCCAAATAGTTTCGTCTTCAACCTCACGCCTAAATTTCCCGATGGACCGCTGCCAAATGTTTCTCAAGAGAATTCAGATAAAGGTACTTACATATGGTTTGCCGATGGCGGTATCAAATTCCATGGAAAGGCTTACCTACGTTATTTATTGGCGAAATCCCAAATCCAAGGCTACGACGTCGTCGAAATTCTCTAACCGGAATATCCAATAACCTTTTTTCCTCACGCATGACGACCGCATTTGACACCAAGAGCCAAACGATAGAATAAGACCAAATTGTTTGAAGATGTACTTACTTTCTTTGGGACGAACGAAGCTTAGGTCAACACGGGACAGAGCGGTAAACCACAAAAGAATATTGACTTGGACATCTCCCTTTTTTTTTTTTTTTTTTTTCGGGTGGGAAATCATCCAATGACTTCCCCCGCTCTGGGTGGAGCGGGGGGGCATGTCAGACTTGTACTGACTAAAACCCACCCATGTTTCTTCTATTGCCCTTTACGTTCCGAGGCCGCGGTATCTCTTTCGAACAACCCGCAACCCCGGCAGGCAGAGGCTCTGGCAAGCCCCTCTGCTTTGCTGACTCTCTTTGAGGCGCGCGTGAAACACGAACGCGCCGTCGACACGGCCTGTCGTCAATCGACGGGCGGACGGTGAACTACCCATTGCTCACCGCCCACAGGCCCGCATCTACGGTGGCCGGAAGTCGTCTCGCGGCGCCCGGCGCCATGGGCGTCTCCCGCGGCGGCTGGGTTGGGCAGATGTTCTCTCCCTCAAACGCCCGGCCACCTCCTTCGCTAACATTACTGCTTCGCAGAAGGTGGTGACCGCTTCCCATTCCCTCTCGCTCCGGACCATGGCCTGAACCAGGGCCGGACGCGAGAGATCGCCGCCGCCGATCGCCTCTACGAGGGCACGGCGGTGCTCCGCCCAAGCCGGGCAGATCGCCACTGTGTGCTCCACCGTGTACTCCGGGCGATCGTCACAATGGTGACACCCGGGCGCTTCCTCCCGCCCGATGATGTGCAGGAACCTCCCGAAACTTCCGTGTCCGGTGAGGACCTGCGTCAGGCGGTAGGTGAGGACGCCATGACGCCTCTCCAGCCACTCCTCAAAGAGGGGACTTACCGCCACTATTGTAGCGTGCCCTGCACGGGGTTGCGACAGTCGCTCTCTCCATGCCACCATGAGATCGCACCGGAGGTCTGCCCGCCGAGCGGCAACTTGCCGCGGCAGTGGGTTTTCCCCCCGGTGTAGTGCCTCTGCGCGCCACTCAAACAGGCGCGCGAGGACTATCGCCTCCAGATCCCACGGTGGCAGTCCGGCAAGGAGGCTTGCTGCCTCGCCGGAGATCGTGCGGTAGCCCCGGACAAGCCGTATGGCCACCACCCTTTGGGGCGAGTTCAGATAGTGGGCGGCGCGCCGCCCTAAAGAACGCGCCCATACTGGGGCCCCGTAAAGGGCCATGGACCGCACGACTCCGGCATAGAGCCTACGGCAGGAGGCGTTTGGCCCCTTGAGATTGGGCAGGAGCCGCTTGAAAGCAGCCCCCGTCCGCTCGAGCTTGGGAGCCAAACGTCGGAAGTGTTCGACGAAGTTCCACCGGCTGTCGAGGACGATTCCCAGGTACTTCATCGTCGACCCGACGCCGATGCGAACCCCTCCTACCGACAACTGGGATCCCGACGGTGGCGTGTTTCCGCGGCCATGAAAAACCATGGCCTCGGATTTGTGCAAGGCCACCTCGAGAACCAGTAGCCGGATCCTCTCCACGACTATCGCAACCCCGCGTGTCATATTGTCGGCCGCCGCCTGGTGTGGACATCTCCCTTAGGGCATTTCTTGACAAAGAATCATTCCGAAATAAAAAAAAGGAGCTTGAAGTTGGTATTGCCCAACTGTAAGTCGGCACAGTTGATTAAAACATAAATAAAAAAATTTGGAGTTTAAATACATAACCAGATGTATAAACGGAGAGAGACAAAAATAGTATGAAGGATCGTAACAGGTAACGTTATCTTGTTCCGGCCTTTGCCCATGGGAAAAAAGCGTGAATTTATGAATGGTCTAGCTGGCGCTCGCGGCTTTGCAAGCGTGGTATCGAAAAAAAAAGTATCCCATTGTGTTATTCCAGATCATAATCTACCTTTGTGCTAAATTTTATCAACATCCGTTCTGCCTTTTTTACGTGAAAGTGTAACAAACATCTATCCTCACAAACATTCGCATTTATAATATTAGTAGGATTTAAGACGAAAAAAAAGTTTAGTACTTACTTATTGCTCATCCAATAATATATTAAAGGGTTGAACATGGAATTAGCCATGGCCAGCCAATAGAAGAAAAGGTATATGTGCTGGGCAAACGGCGCGGACGCTAGCGACTGGTAGTGGTACGTCAACACGAAGTAGGCGTGGTAGGGCAGCCAGCAAAGCGCGAACACCATCACCACCAGGACGAACATCCTCACCACCTGTGAAGACAATAACTTTGTAATTTTTATGAAGAGATTATTTGTGTACAGCGACTTACTTACTTAAGAAATATCTATACAAGATAATATTTTGGTTTAAATAAAACAATAAAAAATATCGTTTATTTATAAAAAAAAAAGGGGCACACAAACAGTAACATAAAACATGTTAACAACCAATAGAGTACAGTTGCTTATGCCTAAACTAGGTTGGACCTACATTAATACTTAATTAAAATAAATAAATTCATGGTAAGTAAATTAGACGACCAAAATGAAATCTTACACAAAAGTAAAAAGAGCGGTTTATTTGCAGACAGCAAGTAGATCTTCTGTCTGTGCATAAGTTATGGGAACAATGGTTTGATAATAGTATGGTTGTGAAGAATCAACTGCTCATGCATCATCACTTTAAAACAGTCCATTGCCCAAAATAGGCCTCTCCAATCGCATAGCATTCATCACGATTCTCGGCAGCTCTTGTGCTTCATGTGATATATCGGTTTTCAACTGCAGTTATCATTGACTTCAATCATCATCTGCCTAGCCTTTTCCCAACTATGTTGGGGTCGGCTTCCAGTCTAACTGGATGCAGCTGAATATCAGTATTTTACGTGGACCGGCTGCCTGTCTGACGTCCACAACCCAGTTACTACTGGGTAATACGATACCCCTTGGTAAGACTGGTTGTCAGACTTTCGGGACACTGACTACCTGTAACGACTGTCAAAGATCTAAAAATGACAGCCGGGACCAACAGCTTAACGTGCTTTCCGAGGCACGGAGGAAACTTGGTATGTAACGGGTGGTCACCCATCCACAGACCAACCTAGGCAAGCGCGGCTTAACCTAAAGATCGACCCGAGCGGCTGCTATTATTAAGCCACAAGCTCCTCATCATTATCATTGACTTCAATGCCTAGCCCAAAGTCCAACCAAACTTCTTACGAAAAGATAATCACAATGAAAAGCATGTAAAAGCCAAAAGACGTAGCAAATGTTTTATTGTCCTGTGCGAACTCACTGGTTTTGAGGAGCTCGTGGCTAAAAAAATAGCAGCCGCTCGGGTCGATCTTTAGGTTAAGCCGCGCTTGCCTAGGTTGGTCTGTGGATGGGTGACCACCCGTTACATACCGAGTTTCCTCCGCGCCTCGGAAAGCACGTTAAGCCGTTGGTCCCGGCTGTCATTTGTAAATCTTTGACAGTCGTTACAGGTAGTCAGTGTTCCGAAAGTCTGACAACCAGTCTTACCAAGGGGTATAGTATAACCCAGTATTAACTGGGTTGTGGAGGTCAGATAGGCAGTCGCTCCATGTGAAATACTGATATTCAGCTGCATCCGGTTAGACTGGAAGCCGACCCCAACATAGTTGGGAAAAGGCTAGGCAGATGATGATGCGAACTCACTGGTTTTGATTATTGATTTCTTAATCTACTCTATTGAGTAGATCGGATTACTTTGATAAAATAAGGATCAATATCATATTATCAACTGAAATCCAACTAATATTGCACTGGGCAGCTTTTTCATTACAAACTTAATAGACTTCAACGTAAGCTAGGGAGGCCAGTCGAGGGAGTTGATTCAATAACGTTGTATTTCGTAAATGTGTCAGTTCTTAATGCAGCCATCTTAATTTATTTGGTCTGTAAACTCGAGCTTATGAGGTTATTTTTAATTAAGTTGAGATGTTGGACGGCTGGCTTACTAATCAAAAACTTTGTAGCATTTTCAGCTTAATCATCTATACTAATATTATAAAGCTAAAGAGTTTGTTTGTTTGTTTGAACGCGCTAATCTCAGGGACTACTGGTTGGAATTGGAAAATTCTTTTAGTGTTGGATAGTACATTTCTTAAGGAAGGCTATAGGCTATATACTATCACGCTACGACTAACAGGTGCTGAGCAGCGCGGGTGAAACCGTGGGGAACAGCTAGTATTTAATATTTTTGTATGTAGGTAGGGGTTTGCTTTAGAGTACGGGTTATGCAATACATGATGTAACACATATAATAAAGAAGGGATAATCAATTCAACAAGGCACCGTCGGCGTGGTGGCTGAACGATTGACAGCTGGGCTTCGAGTCGCGGGTTCCATTCACGCACGAAACAAATATTTGTATCGCCTACATGTAGTTTTTCGTGTCTGGCTATTTGTATATTATGTGATTTTCAACGTTTGTAAATACACCTACGATACAATAAAAAATCCTAGCCTGGAGCAAAGTAAAAAAAAAATCGACTTAATTAATTTATCATAATCTATGTCCCATATAATGCATTAGATTTGGGTTAACAATTATGATTTTAGGAATCCACAATTTCTAGGTGACTAAAAAAACAAAGACTCTCTAGAGGTTTGCAGAAGTCAGTCTAGACACGGTACTTCACGTTTCGTTATTTCTACACTTCAGAAAACTCTAAGTTTTTCTTGAGGTACGAAGTTTTACGAATCAAAAACCTCGCCTTTGCTCTCATGCCTAATTGGCACTTAAAAAACAAGAGAAATGAATTTTCTCCATAAAGGGAGCGACATTCGAAGCGGTATTATAACATCAAGTAATTTGTAAGAAACTTGAGTCACCGTAAGCATTTATCCTGTTAGTGGTTTTCCGTGGTAATCCAAGCGTGTTCCTATGTAGAGGGGCCTGCCAGCAACGCTTGTTGTTGGGTGGTTCGAAAGAGATACCGTGGCCCGGGTGGTAGCGTCAGCGGGGAAAGTTTTTTGATGATTTACTAACCGCAACAAAAGCATGTCCTTATTATTATTGACTAATCTTTAACTATATTTCATGGCAGACATTGTACACCATCGCAAATGAATATTATATTGACTTTAATTCGTTAGTAATTCAACTGGATTATTTATTACTAGCTGCACCGCTGCATTTTAGAATTATTTGATCATTTCACGAGAACACAGCATTTTTTCGGAATCAAAAGTTGCCTATGTGTTAATTCAGGATAAAAGCTTGTTACCAATTCTGTTCAGCTGTTTGAGCGTGAAAAACATACAAACTTTCGCCTTTGTAATGTGATGTGTGTGCTTTTATGCCCCGTTCAAATGATTTCTGTAACATTCCAGTCCAGCGGTCGAATACCAATGGAATAATTTGAACCGTCACTGGAATGTATTGGATCCAGTGAGAAGTTCATTCCTACAAGTGGATTGGTGGTTGACTTTTTCATTCATCGTGCCCATCCCAGAGCAAGTGTTTAGACGGCTTATCCAGTGCCAATTTTTTTTTGCGATTATGATGGTGATCGCATGGAGAAAGTGGTAGTTTGATGGACAGAATCACACGCTGAATAAGAAAGACCACATCTTACAACTAAAACGATAAACCCTGTGGGTTATGCTGTCATATAATAGTGAATAGAGCTCATCAATCAATTAAGTTATTCGATCCGATGTATTTACAGAAGCGAGACGGTGCAATATTCTTGATTCCCGAACCGTGTTAGTACAGCGTTGTCTAAGCAAGAACCAATATCGGTTACATGCCGAGCCCATTGGACGCACGTTGTCCAAGTTGATGATTAATTCAATACATTTGGAACCCAATACGAAGACAAAATAGATAGAGAGGCTCTTGGCTAAATATGTATAAATAGACACACGAGTAGATAGATCTGATAGGTAAAGCAATGCTTGACAGGGCCAGTTCTTGGACGGATAACATTAAATAGTTAATCCACGTGCCTTGAAATGCACGTTAAACTGTTGGTCTCGAATGCTATTTGTGGGTCTATTGCAGTCGTGTCGGCTAGTCAATAAACCGAAAGTCTGACAACCAGACATACTAAGGGTTGTTATGGTGTTATCCAGTAACTAAGTTAGAAAAAGGTCATACTTGAGACCACTTGACTCAAATTAATTTCTTACCCATAAAAAGATTGTTCGAGAAACCGTGCTCAAATAGGATCCTGACAAAATCACCGACAATGCCGTGCAGGCGGATTTTATTGGTTCTATCGGCTTTTATTCGACTATAAGTGGCAGCAGACGTTAGGAACTCGGTATGTACTGAAAGCAAACATTCCGAAACCATTTAGAGATTTTAGGTACTAAAAATACTACAAACTACTTTTCTTCTTACTGTATTTTATCTGACAAGGGTCAAGTTTGAAGTTTTGTATTTTTTTCTAGTTCTTGACGTGGTAAAGATTTCGAACTCTTCAGCCTTATCTCAAACGACATCACACGCAAAAGTTTTGAAATTGATTACAGATTAACTACTGCTTCGAATACAAGAATCTTGAAATTAGTTGTAGTTGTCAATCAACAGAATAAAAGACCAGACAAGAGCGAGTAGGACTCGCGCACCCAACATAAAAGGTTCCGTACAAACTTGCGACAAAATCGGAGCCCTCATTAGATCACTTTGTTGTCCGTCTGTCTGTCTCTCTGTCTGTCTGTCTGTCAAGACCCTTTATCTCGGAAACGAGTTGAGCTATCGAGTTCAAATACTCAAATCAGTGGTCTGTCTGAATTTACGCTGTCAAACGATACAGACAGACGGACAACAAAGTGATCTAATGAGGGCTCCAATTTTTCCTTTTGAGGTACGGAACCCTAAAAATGAGCAAGGAATACCCGGCTAAATAAATTACACCGAATTGTTGGAAATTAAAGGATATTCTCGGAAGGATTGGTATTCAAAGGGCAAATCTCTGTCTCGTAAATATTTGGTATTTTCTCACCGGCTTTCAAGTTAATTAATACAACATTCCATTCACGAATTTTCGAATATTGTTGGGATAAATGGATGTTCATTGGAGATTTTACCGGCGGCTATCACGATTGTGTTGGACATTGGTTGGAATTGAGAAGGTATTATTTTGTACGAATTTATTTACATTTAAATGAACCAAGGGCAAATCGCAGCTTGGCATTCATATTGTGTCAATAATTTCTAATAAAATTAAATATTAATAAATGAATAAATACAGGGGTATTATTTTTATTACTCCTCTTTTCTCTTCTCTGCTCCAAAAAAATAAATAAATCAATTCTATTAGAGTCCTTCTTTTTGGGTTGGAAATCATGAAATAACTTTCCCCACTCTGGGCGGAGCGGAGGGGAGTGTCAGACTTGAACTGACTAAAACCTACCCCTGTTCCATCTGTTGCTCTTTACGTTCCGGGGCCGCGGTATCTTTTCGAACAACCGGCAACCCTGGCAGGTCTTATAACACATCTTCGACTTTCGCCTCATATTATGGTCTGGATTCCACTAAAACGAAGGGCTTTGGTGGAATCCAGACCATAATATGCCATTCACAGTTAGACCAATTCTCATGTTCATAGCATTACAAGTAAGGCAGGTAGGTATCATCTATACACGAAACTTTAAAGCAACAAAGAAAGCTTTTGCGATTGCAATGCATATTTGAACTTGGGTTATTAATTCAGAGCTGAATAGATTCCCAACCCTCCCGGAAACAATGTTTGGGAACATCAATCATGCCGAACTTTAGAATAATTAATAGCTAGCTTAATTAGACTCGTGATCTCGTTAGTACTGTATACACGACAATACTAAAGTTGATTTGTGCTCATATTTCATCAGTGATGGGTAACCATATAACTTCCCCGCTCTGGTCGTAGCGGGGGGGAGTATCAGACTTTTACTGACTAGACCCATCCATGTTTCTACTTTTGCCCTTTATGATCCGGGGCCGCGGTATCTCTTTCTAATAACCCGTAATCCCGGCAGGTGGTGGCCTTGGCAGGCACCTCAGCTTTGCTAAGATTTCTTTAAGGGGCGCGTAGAACACGAACACGTCGTGGACACGGCCTGTCGTGACCAGACAAACAGCAGTATTTTAAGCAGAGAGACTGCACATCTGACCTCCACAATTCAGTCAGTACTGAGAAATACCATAACACTTGTTAATACTGGTTGTCAGATTTCGGGGCACTGATTACCAAATACTGAATCAACGACTTTAAGTGATTTTCGAGAAACGAAAGAATCTATTACCGAGTGCATGTAATAAACCCATCCTGAAGCCGCCCTTAGTAAGTTCTGATTAACTTTGAAGATTGACCCATTCGGCTGTTATTATTTGACTCTACTATGTAAGACAAAAAAACCTACTCTAAATGACACTGGGCGCTCATAGTATTGCCCATTGTCTCTCATTAAGAGGGAGGCCAGCTGACTCTCATTAAGGGAACGGTACTCACTGAAACTCGGGACTTTCACTAGCAGAGGGCTTCTAATTTAAAACTTTTCAAGAATTGCAAAGTACTATTAACACATTTACCACTTATTAACAGAAACGTTCAGTATGTTTACACTTTAACAAATAAGATTTTTATTAAACTACACAATAGCTGGTGATCCTTACTTAATATTATAAAAGCGAAAGTGAGTTTGTTTGTTACTTCTTCACGCCTAAATGGCTAAACCGATTTTGATGAATTTTGGTTCAGAGATTGTTGGAACCCTGGAGACGGAAATTTTTTTATATAAAGAGAGAAATGAGGGAGAAAGAGGGAAGAAAAGGGAAAACTTAGCTTTGCTATTACAATAAAGCAAGCCCAAGGGCAATACCACATTTAGCAGGTACCTGCAAATCAGGAAAGGGGAACCGTGTTACCCCCAAATTTAACGCGAGCAAAGCCGCGGGCAAAAGCTAGTCTAACATAAATACATTGCATGCCAAAAAAAATCGAAACCTTGTAATTGTTGACTTAATTTTAACTGCGGAATATTTTCGAAGAAACACTGAAATGACAAACAAGTTGCCAGTAAATATAAACATTGGTTTACTCGTCGATTAGATGGTAGATTTAATGGTCAAATAAAACATCTATTGCATGTCGGAAACTTAAGAATTTTATTTACTCAACGTCAGCCCAGGGTTGAAGTTGACAAGGCGTTAAATATATTCAAAGTTTTTTTTAATATTATGGAATGCCATTACAGATATGAATAATTAATTCTCTCTGATATAGCTTTACTTCTTGTTTGTATATTAGAGAACTTTTAAGCTTTTTAAATACAGATTATTCATCCGTTCTTATCTTCTTGTCAACCTAGAATTGATCTAGGTTATCAATTCACAATGGTAGGAAGCGTAATGGAAAAACAAAGTGACAGCCAGAACCAACGGAAGATCGCTAAGACAATGAAGCTCGATGTAATCCCGAAAAAATTAAGGTGTCTTGAATCACACAACGAAATTCATAAAAAAAAAATGCGGAAGAGAAAACATGATTTCCATTTCCTCCATATCAGTATCATTCATCACAAAACTATACCAAAAAACACAAATGTAAACCTAACGAATTGTCACTGAAGTCTTTTCACCAAATATCATCATTAGAGGGGCCTGCCAGGGCCACCGCCTGCCAGGGTTGCGGGTTGTTCGAAAGAGATACCGCGGCCCCGGAACAAAAAAGGCAGTTGAAGGAACATCGGTGGCCTTTAGTCAATCCAATTTTTAAACTCCCCCCGCTCCTACCAGAGCGGGGGAAGTTATTTGGTGACTTCCCATCCGCAAAAAACAAGCAGTATCATCATTCCGTAATTTGAACGGACCATTGACAGAAACAGCTACCCTACCATGACGTGTTAAAGCAGAACTTATTCCGCTGAGGGAAAGGGACAGAGCTATACAGGGTGTCTAGCACCATCTCTTTCACTCAGTGGAATAAGTTCTGCTTTAAGATGTCATAGTAGGCCTACAGATATTGATGATTAATGGTACAAACAGGCTTAAGTATAACTTGAAAAGTTTGTCTAGTCTAGTTTGAGATACACAATATATGCGGGCTGTCAATGGCACCGCAGCACATGTATATAAATAAGCTCTATTATTACTGGCATACGGGCCATCATAAATCTATCATCAACAATGCTTGTATCACCTATTGTGATGCTATTGAACAAGCTACGCACAATTTGACGTATAAATTGTGCGTGAACATATTTTTTTATTTGGTGTAGCTGTTAGTCACTTTTACTAAAAGTAGGTTATGAGAACGTGTTAAAATATACAAAAAAACCCCCATGTTCCTTCTATTGCCCTCTATGTTCCGGGGCCGCGGTATCTCTTTCTAACAACCCGCAACCCGGCAGGCGGTGGCCCTGGCCGGTCCCTCTGCTTGAAGTTAAGTTACGCTAGACATTAAAATATGAAAGCCCAAGAAATCCTTTATTATTTAAAAACAAACGAGAACGAAACGAAACGACAGCTCACTATGTGCCATTGTACCATGCTGTTCTTCTATCATCATAAAGAGGGTTAAATAATTTATTTATTCATCAATAAATTATTTCAATCAAAGTCAAAAAAATTGTCAAAACTCCTAGTACACGTTAAGTACTGTCAATGTTGAATTTTATTAAAAACTTTATTAGAGCCAAGCCGTGCATTTATCTAACTTTTAATTAGATATTGCATGACAGTCATGTAATTGTGAAGAGGGAGAAAGACCCTTCAGATGCTCTTGAAAAGTTTCTGTAGCTCGTCGTAGCAGTTATGTCGTCATTATAAAACACTGTTATCGTACGGTTTGCATTTCCCACCCTTTTTTTTTTCGGGTGGGAAATCATCCAATGACTTCCCCCGCTCTGGGCAGAGCGGGAGGGCATGTCAGACTTGTACTGAATAAAACCCACCCATGTTTCTTCTATTGCCCTTTACGTTCCGAGGCCGCGGTATCTCTTTCGAACAACGCGCAACCCCGGCAGGCGGAGGCTCTGGCAAGCCCCTCTGCTTTGCTGACTCTCTTTGAGGCGCGCGTGAAACACGAACGCGCCGTCGACACGGCCTGTCGTCAATCGACGGACGGACGGTGAACTGCATTTCCCACCCTTAACTTACCAGAGCCAGCCCGCGATGCTGAGCCAGTAAGTCTAAACCAGTCAATGGGGCGTGCCAATATTTGTTGCATAAACATATTTTTTAAGACAAATATTAATTAGGATTTAAAATTCAATTAGTGGCATGCCAGTTAAAAAAGAATTATCAATATTCAACTCAATGTCAAATTATTATTCAATGTTAAACTTTTATAGAGATGTCAAAGCTCATAATATGATTATATCTCTCGTTTGATTCGTTCTTTTCTTCATGCCCGCCATTCTTAGGATTCCGCATACTGAATTTAAAATAATGGAATCTAGTTTACCATGCAATTTCATTTAAATTTAACATGTATGTCAATCTGCAGGACAATCGGAAATCGAAAACTGGAACTAAAATAAAAGATTTTTTTAGTTACAGTTTACTTGTAAGTTTGTATTTTATTTAAATTCTATGTACGCTTGCTGACGAGAAGCGATGATACGGCCTAAGGTGAAGCAAGCTTGCCGAGAAGAAACCTACACAAACGTGAGATAACAGTTAATAAACACAACAACAACAGTTAATAATTTTCCTGTTAAGAAAACCAACGCAATCAACAACTTCGCTACGATTCCTCCCTAATTATGTTTGTCATAGTCGCCGTCACTTCCACGTCTTGTAATTGAAATTCTAATGAGACACGCTAACTCTTAGAGATCAGATCAGTACAAAGATTGTGTTAAGGAATGTTCTAATGGGCTCCTTGTTTTCCGCAGACGCTAATTTAATTTAATTGTTTTCCGGGCTCATTTGTACTGCCTCTATTTTTACCATTAGCTTCCTTACATTTATTGTGCTGCTATCGCCTGAAAACTTGGCTATAAATTTTCAAATGTACACTTAACAAAAAAAAAATTAAAAAGTCGGTAAATAATTTTCTGACCCATACTGTTCCAGGCGTGCCTTCAGTGTCAATCTGTTTCAGTGAATTAAAAACGTTCCAATTTCCTTACCACCATAGCGGAATCATGCCCTTTTTTCGGATAGGAAATTATCAAATAACTTATCCCGTGTAAGATTTTTTCAGATACTCGTTACATACATGTAAGCTATTTTAAAAACATCTATTTCAGGATTTATTTACATTTTTAGAGGACACCACCATTTATTATGCACACAGAGAAAACTAACATTTTGACTACAACTCACCTTGTTTAAGGATCGAGTGTGGTTTCCCTAAAAAGGCCTTTCCTACCCTATTTTAATTACTAGCTAAATATTTTATAACAAATTAAGAATAAAACATGGTCCCTTGGTTTTGGGTTAACTATTTAATTCCAAAAGGCTGAATCCCCATTTTAGAAAATTAATGAATGTCTCTGGTTTCCGGCCTCCATCTTCCCGTGTTACGTGTAGGCTGAGAAATTATTTTAGATATGTTAAATAAATTTATTATTTATATAATTGTGACATGCGGCACACTTGTAAGTAACAATGCACTGAAAAGCATTTTTTTTATCTACTAACAAAATATGGTCCTGGACTGAAATAAGAATTCATTGTTATCGTTTATTTATTTTAACACATATATTTTTACAATTAAAAATATTTCTTAATAAAAACATATCAAAATAAAACATTTAAAAATATAAAAACACTATATTTTACCCGCGGCAGCGCCCGCATTCATTAATAAACTTTAATTTAAAATTATTAAATTTTGAAATTGACTGCAGTTAAAGAGTATAAACTTCGGCTTTCATTAAGCTTGCACGGCCTTTTCTATAGATTCGAAAAAGTGTGTAGCACACCTTATAATGTTGTTCTTTTCAGCTCACAAAATGCAAATATGTCTTTTATCTTGTTGCTTGTTCTTTGTCTCTTTTATTTGTACAAAGCACAAACATATAACCACACAATAAAGAAATGAAACGTTATTTCAATTGAAATCGAACACCAACTTTAGGAAACTTTTAGATAGCGGAGTAAATTCGCAAAGTATGGCACACTACAAAAAAAAAGACTATCGAAAAATACGTTTTTTTTTTAGGTAACCGCCTAGGAACACATTTAACGACTTTTGGGTAGCGATTACGTATGTGACCTTTTCTTAAAATATACGTCTCACGCGCGAGCGTGGGGAGAATGGAGGTCATAAAAGAGAAATAAAAATCAAATTGATTTTACAATTCCTATTTCCAGACACGGTTATTGGAACTATTTAGGTCCAAAAGGGTGAGCCCTTGTACGTAACATAATTTTCTATTCCGCGTTGAAGTGCTCCAGATCCTGGCAGAAGGCGTCTTCTACTCTCTAACTATATATAATGTAAGTCACTGAAATGTCTGATGCGTCGACATCATTTTTTCATTTTCTTATGGCGTTTGCGTTGTCCGGTCTTGATTCCTATTAATAAATTTATTTTTCACTAGCTTTTATAAAAAAAAAGTACCTAGCATAATTATGTGTTATTCCAAACTATAATCTACCTCTGTGCCAATTTTCTTCAAGATCCGTTCACATGACGTGTAGAGAGTAACAAACATCCATACATCCATCCATCCTCACAAATATTCGCGTTTATAATATTAGCAGGATAAAGCATACTGACCTTTCTCTTAGCCCTGACGACCTGCATCTGATGATGCGTACACTCGCCGATAGCTCGGCCTCTGAGAGCCGCACTCATGCGCGCATATGCCCACACCATAACCGACATAGGCACCACGTAAGTCACAGCCAGGAACACCAAGTTATAGCTATGAACAAAACGAGAAGTTTAAATATACAAAATTACATGACTAATTGACGGGCCTGTTGGTCTAGTGGTTAGTGGCCCTGACTGCTGAGCCGGAGGTCGTGGGTTCGATTCCCACCCAGGACAAACTTTGTGTGATGATCATGATTGTTTGTTCTGTATCTGGGTGTGATTTATCTATAACATGTATGTATTTATAAATTATATAAGTGTGTATATCAGTTGTCTGGTTACCATAACACAAGCTCTGCTTAGCTTGGGATCAGATAGCCGTGTGTGAGTTGTCCCAAAATATTTATTTATTTATTTAATTCGTCTTGAACACGTATTCTGATTTTTTAAGTCTTTGCATTTTTGTTTGAGAAGACATCTTTTTCCAACTGCGGGACAATAGTAGATTGTTTTCACCTGACCCATTTCTCATGCTGTGGCTGACATCGAGTCCTACCGAATGAAACTGTATTCCAGTACCAGTATTTTCAAGGAGTGTCTGCCTCACGTTATTGCAAACGTAAATCGTTCAATGCTGGACGCCGTGAATTTCCCGAAGCATTGGCGTCGCTACTCCAACCGTTACCACTAGTGTTTTAGCCGACTTAAAAAAAGAGGACGTTCTAAATTAGTCAGAAACTCTTTTACAAAAAATATTCCGAATAAAATTTGAGCGAAAAATGTCGATAGATGTTGTTTGTTTGATTCGGTAGTTTTGCTTCTGACCTACGTTATTATTTTTCATTTTTGGTGTTTTTTAAGCCGGTTTTAGTTTCTGCAATAAAGTTATGAACACAAAAACTTGAATGACGCAAAGCTTTTTTGTTTTAACATGTTTTCAGTTTCTTTTTATAAACGGACTGATTAGATATATGTAATTTTTATCCAGATGATGATTGATGACTAAAAAGAATAACAAAGTCTAAAATGTATAGTGAAATAGCTTTTGTGTTACAAAATGTCGTAGGAGGGAAACATGACGTCAAGAAGGAAACAGAGTTTTAAACGATGCTGGAAACTACGAAATCGATTAAAACTTTGCAATTGCTTTCTTGTAAACTACATATAAGACTTGCTAATCAATATGAATGACATTAAGCTTGATAGCTTAATGTCATTCATAGTAAGATATTAAGCTTGATGTTATACACTGTACAGCTACAACGTATACGCTGTTTTTAGGTTTTTATTCTTAAAAAAGTAAAAGCATTAAGTCTCGATTAGAAACGTGCAAATTAGACTTTAGAACTGTTTCTCTGAATCCAATTTTGAATAAGGAACATCTGTATTCGTTTAATTTAAATGAAATTGAAATAGGTTTCTCCCATTTATAAAAAAAAAACCGGCCAAGTGCTCTGACTCGCGCACCGAGGGTTCCGTACAAACTTGCGACATAAATAGCCATATCTTTCGACTGCGAAAAAATCAACCTTCTAAATCTGATTTAGGTTGATTTTTTCGCAGCACAAAGGGGCCACAGAGTTTGGGTGTATGGTTTATTTCAACTCAATACCCCAACACGTCCGCGAGATAAGTCTTGACAGACAGACGGTTATCAAAGTGATCCTATAGGGGTTCCATTTTTTCTTTTTGAAGTACGGAACCCCAAATATAGATAAACAGTGTGACGGACGTGCAAATACTAATATCAAATTGACAGACACTTTTATGAATATTCTTCAACAAAAATAAAACATGTTTGCATGTAGAAGTAAAGAAATCCAGCTATTTTAGAATCCTTACTAATTTATGGCAAAATCTACTTGATGAATTTTGGTTCAGAGATATTGGGGACCCTGTAGATGGACATAAGCAATTTTTTTTTGAAGTGAGATATGTGATATTACTTACAATAAATAAGGCGCAAGGGCAAACACTACCTGCCGGGGTTGCGGGTTTTTCGAAAGAGATACTGCGGCCCCGGAACGTAAAGGGCAATAGAAGGAACATGGGTGGGTTTTAGTCAGTACAAATCTGACATGCCCCCTGAAGTCATTGGATGATTTCCCACACGAAAAAAAAAGGGCAAACACTACATGTAGGAGGTACCTGTAAGTCAGGAAAGGGGTACTATGCTTCCCCGGATTTAACGCGAGCGTAGCCGCGGGTAAAAGCTAAGCGCCTCGGCTCCCCCATACAGTTTTTAGGGTTCCGTAGTCAACTAGGAACCCTTATAGTTTCGCCATGTCTGTCTGTCCGTCCGTCCGTCCGTCCGTCCGTCCGTCCTCGCTTAATCTCTGTGACCGTTAGCACTAGAAAGCTGAAATTTGGTACCAATATGTATATCAATCACGCCGACAAAGTGGTAAAATAAAAATTGGAAAAAAATGTTTTATTAGGGTAGCCACCCTATATGTAAAGTGGGAAGTGATTTTTTTTTTTAATTTCAACCCTAACGTGTGATATATTGTTGGAAAGGTATTTAAAAATAAATAGGGGTTTACTAAAATCATTTTTTGATAATGTCAATAATTTCGGAAATAATCGCTCCAAAAGTAAAAAACAATGTGTCCCCCCCCCCTCTAACTTTTGAACCATAAGTTTAGAAAATATGAAAAAAATCTGAAAAGTAGAACCTTATAAGGACTTTCTATGAAAATTATTTTGAACTTGATTGACACAACAGTTTTTGTACAAAAAAGACAAAATAATTTCTGGACTAAGTTTGTAGTATAATCGTATATGCAAGCATTTTTTGTAACTTTGTTTACATATTTTATTATCCTGAACGTATCTTTTTTCAAACAAAAAAAGAATTATTGAAATCGGTTTTAAAATTACCACCGAAATTGCACGTCTTTGTATTAATTAGTAACCCAATTCCCCGAGAGATGGCGCTGTAGGTACTTATTACATTGGATCGGGTATTACCGAATTGTTCGGTTGGCCTCATAACTGGGAACACTTATTGTGACGGACGGGAAACTACGGAACCCTACACTGAGCGTGGCCCGACACGCTCTTGGCCGGTTTTTTTATTTAGTGTATACTTTTTTCTACGTGCCTAGTCTTGGGTATAAAAAGGTTTATTTATTTGCGACAAAAGATTCAATGTACTCGGGCCGGTACCTTTTCTATTCTAAGAAGATAATACGAACCCTAATAAGATGTATTTATGGTTAGGTCAAAGCTCAAATCTACCTGACCAACCTTAACAAGAAAAAGGCTTTCATGCGTCATTTTTTAATGAGAAGAAACACTGTTTCCACGAGTCTATTTATACGTCTGAAAGTATTATATTGTAAGAATCGTTACTTATATTAAAAAAAGCGAAAGTGAGTTTGTTTGTTACGTCTTCACGCCTAAATGGCCCAACCGATTTTGATGAAGTTAGTACAAAGATAGTTGTGTGAAAAAAGTGGGTGAATAAGGGGAGAAAAGAGGACAGTTTTTTTTTTCGATCATGCGGGGTAAAGTTGGCGTTAGCTTAAAGTAACTACGCGACGCAGACGTGGTCGCGGGCGAAAGCAGGTGTATAATAATATGACTTGAAAAGGTTATTCACTTTTCAAAGACAATTACCTATTAATGACGGGAAGTTTACCATGTTTATTACAACGCTAAACATGGTAAATATCCCATATTAAATGTTAAAAATATGTTAGTGACCACGTCAGTTCAAAAACTTTCTTAAAAACTTGTATCGAAACTCGAATTATTTATTTAGATTTTTTGGAGCCTGGTTTTATACCCAGTTGGTGGCATTAAGATTGCATCCTTATTGCAATGGAGTCAAATGCGAGTAGTTAAAAACTCGGGTGTTTCAATATTACAATCTCTGCATTACTTTTCACTTAAAACGGGTGATTCTATTATGACGTGATTTTATTATTGGTTACTATTTGGATCTTGTTTACGCAAAAGTTTTTTGTTTTCTGTTGTACTTATTGACCCATTCATTCGTTGGTCTACTGATCCCAATTGCGACTGCTGTGCTCGGGGTTGGTTTGATTTCCGGGTCGAGCAAAAGTTGTTAATGGATATTTCCGTTAGGAAATCCACAGTTGCAGCCTGTAGTTTTGAAGTTAGCAGTGAGATATGCTGTTGTATATTATAGGTATAACATCTCGTGCGTATATGGCTAGGCTTCGTATATATTGGCCACTCTGGTCAAAATGTGGTCGGGTGGATATTATAACTTGATTATTTGGAGTGGAAGTATTATTTGCCTTTCCCAACTATTTTAGGAATGGCTTCCAGCATAACCGGATACAGCTGAATACCAGTATTTTACATAAAGTGACTGCCTATCTGACCTCCATAACCTGGTAGAACTGGGTAACGCAACATCATTTGGTAAGATTAGTTGTCAGACTTTCTCGGCACTCACGTATTGTACCGAATGTCAAAGATCTGTGAATGACAGCTGGGACTAACAGCTTAACGTGGTTTCCACGGCATGAGGGAATCTCTGTATGTTATGGGAGATCACCCTTCCACAGGCTAACCCAGGCAAACGTGGCTTAATGTGAAGTTCTTGAGCAGCTGATATTATTTAGCCACGAGGTCCTCCTATTTGGAGTACAGATAGAAGATAGAGATAGAGTAGTGCCTCGTAAATGTTTTGAGATATGTTTCTAAGTAGAGCGAAGTGCCTATCCCGTCGATTCTGTTGTCACAAACTAAGCTAAAACTACTTTTTTCGTTTGACAGGAATAAACTAAAGTTTAGTGATTTCTTTACCTAAATTTAGTTTATTTGTGTCAAACGACATTTTATATTCGACAGAATGTTTGACAGAATTTCTGATAGTTTAGTAACTCAATTTAAAGAAAATTGCAATCTCACTATTCTGAATTTGTCGTGTTACACAAAGAATTGTGGTTGTCAAGCTAAATCGGACTATCTTAAATCGCTACTAATATGGTGTGGAATTAAATTTTATGTGGTTTTTGTCATTTTTATCTTATATTTTTATCTTAATCTAGTTTTATCCGGTGGTTCATCAGAATTGGCACCATTATCCTTACTAATAATATTATAAAAGCGAAAGTGAGTTTGTTTGTTTGTTACCTCTTCACGCTTTAATGGCTTCACCGATTTTGATGAATTTTGATACAGAGATAGTTAGGAACCCGGAGACGGACATAGGCTAATATTGTTTTGAATAAAGTGGGATGTGAGGGAGAAAGAGGGAAGAAAAGGGAAAACTTAGCGTTGCTATTACAAATCATTAAGTCGCAAGGGGAACTGTGTTACCCCAAATTTAACGCTCCAAATTTAAAATCCCCCCATTTTTTTTAATAAATCATTATAATAGATTACATTAAAATAAATTAAATTCTAAATTACGGCATACGATGCATACATAGCGATATACATGTTTTGAGATAAATGAATCTAGAATAAATCAAATATTTAAAACTCACACGTAATCAGTTCTTGAAGACGGGTAACTGCCGTCAGGCCATTTGATAAAACATATTTCTCGGTCACCATTAACATATCTGAAACAAACGAAAAACAACATTATTACTAAGTTGGTAGATACTTTTTTTTAAGAATTGATACATAACTTTATAAGGCCGGTATTTGGACTTTGTAAATGTCACCTAAAGAAGAAGAAACTGCCTTCCAAGGAAAGTCTACTAAATACAACTAAATTCAAATTACTTCCCAAATTTCGTGGACAAGACATCAAACATCCTTCGAATACCCATAAAACAGTAATAACTTCTAACGTAATGTCACGAACAACACTGACTTTGTTAAAGCCAAGCTTTGTTCACAATCAAAACTTTTAAACACATCTGTACGTAAGCTTTGCGACGCCAGAATGTGCCGGTTTACCATTGTTTTACGATTAAACTTCAATTATTCTGCGTCATGGCGAGTTTTGGTTAACGTGAGGGAAAATCATGGGTGCATTAAACTGGCGTTGTGCTCAGAGAAAATAGGCTAATACTGGGTAATCAACCCAGCTACCCTCTTAGGTTTAACCTAATTTTGCAGAGGAATAGCAGCTTCCCATACTCCTTTCCTTTTCTGTTGTTAGGCGAACAATCCATCTTAGTGCGATTGCTCAACATGCGATTTTGTGCTACTTGGCGAGATTCAAGCCTTACTAACTACTCTGAGTAGCCAGTTTTTTTATAAATAACAAATGACGTATTATTACCTATTTTATGGCGTGATAAGTTATATTCATATCAATAATACAATTTTCGTGCCAGTAGAAAAGACGAATTTGTGTTTTGGTTTCCTTCGTATTCGTGTTCGTGGTATCCTTTTTTCAATTAGTGTAGGTACGAGACAATATCGATAGTTCATGCTATAAAATGTCGATAAACTAAAAGCCTTTACTTCGACATAAACTAAATTGAAATTTAACGACGGCATGCGTTGCAATAGTTTTTTATTTCAGATAACGAGTTTGTTAACATGAAGAGGAGAGAAACGGTGTTTATTTATTTACAAAGAAAAAATCTTTATGATAAAGTTCAACCTTTTCATGTAAAAATCTCCGAAATATTTTTTCATTGCATCAGATTAGTTGCTATTTCTTATCAAATTTAGAACTGCATCTTTTTGATTTCCCAAACGGGTACCTAATGGATAAAATTTTAAAATATCCTAATCACTTGTTATTGTTTCTACTTTATTCTGTTGTGAAATTATCTAGTGATGTCAGTAAAAAGTATCGATAATTTGTGATACTTAAGAAAGACTTCAGGTGAAACAAATTCTAAATCTTTGCGACCAATGTTTGTAATATTCAAATAACAATCAAAACTTTTAACGAGGCTTAACAAACGACAGTGTAACAACTCCAATATTTTACAACTTGGAAAGGGTGACGAACTTTAAAATTTGTTTGCTTTCTATAGACGACAATAAATTATTTTATTGCGAGACGATCGTCGTTAAATCCTGTTTATTGTTTGTTCAAATATACCGTCATGTGCATTTTTTAAGAAAAATATTTTTCTTTTCAGTGTAAACGGTTAATTTATATACGCGAGTTTCAGCAATGAAACATAATGTGATCAGCACATTTAAATTTCATCCAAGAGCTGCCAAGGTCATATTATATCTTATTTATCAATTTCAATGGTGAAATTCGTTCTTAGGGCCTGTAATTTAAGGAATTTTTTGAGATAGTTTCATACCAAAACTGCTGTAATACAAGTTGAGAACATAATATGTCGCATGTGCTACGAAATATTAAGATACATTGTAAATTGATTTAAACTCGAAGGGGTGAAGTTTCTAATCCCGTAGTTCCATTTCTAAAGAATTTTATTATGTAAAGCAATCTGAAACTTCCTCCGTGTTTCAACTTTGCTTGCTTTTACAGTCAACTTGGTAAAGTAACAACTTTTTTGTTAATTGAATGTTCACAGAGACGAATCTGTTGGTATAACTTTGCAACTTCAGAAAAAAAACTTCATTGATAATGTTAGACAAATGATATTTCTTCTTCATTTTATAATAATAACTAGCTGTTCCACGCGGCTTCACCCACGCTGCTCAGCACCCGTTGGTCGTAGCGTGATGTTATATAGCCTATAGCCTTCCTCAAGAAATGGACTATCCAACACTAAAAGAATTTTCCAATTCCAACCAGTAGTCCCTGAGATTAGCGCGTTCAAACAAACAAACTCTTCAGCTTTATAATATTAGTATGGATATTAGTATAGATAATTCTTTCAAATCCGGTATTTTTTCACTACTGGCTAAAAACAATATGTTTTTTCCTCATGCTACGAAGAAGTAAGCATTGCACATGCTCTGGATATCCTTTATGGAGTAAGGATTAGACCTATAGCATGGTTAAATTGTTAATTGCCTAGTGTGTTCCTCGTATTTCGTGCCTAGATATTTCGCTGGGGAGCGAGGACTCTCTTTTCAGGCACTCCAATTTAGTTTGGAATCGACACGCTATGAACTAGAACACGCTTGTTCAATCCTTACTAATATTATAAAAGCGAAAGTGAGTTTGTTTTTTTATTTGTTTGTTACCTCTTCACGCTTTAATGGCTAAACCGATTGTGATGAATTTTGGTACATAGATAGTTGGGAACCAGGAGACGGACATTTTTATTTTAAAAAAGTGGGATGTGAGGGAGAAAGAGGGAAGAAAGGGAAAACTTAGCGTTGCTATTACAAATCAATAAGGCGCAAGGAGAACTGTGTTACCCCAAGTTTACGCGGGCGAAGCCGCGGGCGAAAGCTAGTAAAATATAAAGCTCCCTTCAGAGTAGAGTAGTCCTTAGCAGAATGAACGTACAGGTTACATCCGGATTTATTAACTATATGCACTTTATAGACGTATATTATGTTACAATTTACAATGCTACATAATAATGTCGGCACACAGGCCATTAAATGGCCGTAAGTTTTCCTCTAATTTGAATATATATTATGTATTTTTTTAATTACGTTGCCACACCAGGAATTTTTCCTGTATCGTGTGTGCGTTTATAAACATTTAAACTCACATATACAAATAGCCAGACTCAAAATGTGCTTTCTTTTGTTGAAAATTTAGGAAAATATTGCTATCATAATCCAGAAATTTGAATTCATGTAAATAAAATTGTATTTCTTTAGTGTTCCTTACAGACAGCTTTAGGTAATTTATGTTTGTTTTATTGGATTTCATGCAATACCTATTATGATCGTATTTAACGTCGTTAGCATTGTCTTTGCCTTTTTGACTTTCTATGGAGTAGGTACGTTGTGGTTGCATATTTGTAAAACTAAAATTCTCCTTGTTTTGAAATATATATTTTGTAATTGTTAGTTCTGCCGAATAAGTAAATAAAAAAAAATGATTTTAACCCAGAAAGACCTCATCAGTTTCATCACAATCGGATCCAATAGTTTAGGAACCTACACATGACAAATATCGTTTCTAATATACAGTACAAAGAAGATTTTATTACACAAAAAAGTCATTTTCGTATTGTGCGACAGTGTAACTTTACCCTTATCATTCATTCTTATTGTATCAATATGGGTGCTAAAAAGCCTTGAAAATTTATAGCTTCGATGAGCATCTTTATTGGTTTAATTTACTATATTCAATTAAATTAGTTTGAGGTTAAATTAAACCTATTACGTAAGCCTTTGTAAAGCAATCGTTGTTTTAATTTAAGCGAAACAACTTAAGTTTTTAATTTATATTGGCCCGTAAACAAAAGAACGCTCATAAATTAAAACAATTCATAACATTTACCATTTTTTCTATTTATTTTGAATTTTCGTTTTTCGGCGCAGATGCACACATTGCACCGCTACGGTCAGGAATAAACTGAAGTTATTGCGGATAGATGTTTATAAGCATATAAAATGGTCTACCCTCTTTCTGATTCGTATTATTGCGGTCGGCACCGTTACTATTGTCACTCACAGTATCCCGTTTTAAATGTTATAAGCAATGCTATTGATTATGTTGGTTTAAAAAAAATATCAATATTATGTAGTAGATAATAACTTAAAATATGCTGTTAACAAATGCGATTGTTGTTAACAAATGCAACTAAGTATGCAAAAAGAGAGTGCACGGTTAATATGATTTGGGCAATAATCTTAATTATATGTACTTCTCAGCGTTTTTTAAGAGATAAGCATCCAAGTAATCAAATAATATCCTCTGACCTCGTAAATAATATTTGTCGAATAAATTTTAAACAACACCTCTAGGTGTAATATATATGTTCTGTCTATAGACGTTAACATACTATTAATGTATAATTAAAAAAACGTTTAAAAATACAAAAAAAATAGTAGCCCACTGGCACCGGGAACAGGGTCCAAGCTACCGGCGGTCAGGGCTCCAGAGAAAGAAACCTAACAATACAAGCCCTTGATCCAGCACCTAACGAGAGCCTCCTTAGGTATGGGTCGAGGCTCTTGGCAATTAAGCCATTGGCAGATATTACTATCGGCACAATGATCGCTGAGTCTAAATCCCACAACAACAACCTCGCGAGCCAAGTCAATTTACTTGATTTGCTTAAATAATTAAATTATTATTAAAATTGTTGGATGTTGAGGTAATTGAATACCTTCCGTACCTACCTTTGCCATTAATATGACATTGGTCATATTTTCGAGGTACATCTAAAGTCCATTAGGTTTCCAATTTTATAATTTAATTTTACACTACCCAAACCCACGTTTATACAAAAGCTTACAACACTTAGGTAGGATTATACGGAACACATTTTAAAGCTTTGCCTTCACTCAGTAAACCTTAAACACGATGTATAATAGTGGCGGTTAACTGACCCTTGAGACCTACCCGACCGACGGATAAAATTATATTTAAGACTTCTAGCCTACAAGCAGGTTTTGTAGGCCAGGAGATTCTAAAATATTCAGTGTACTCTGTATAATATAAGATTACGAGGTAAATATAAGATGCTGTCGAGAAAATTGACTGAATTGGTACCTACTAAGTTTATAGGGCTGAAAGTTTACGATGGTAGGTATACTCAAATATTAAGATCATAAGATGTGCCGTCACCGTACCTAGGTCGAAAAGAGTTTAAATTAAAAAGAGGGGAACTGATCCGACAAACCCGGCATGGAACGATTATACAACTCTCAATATGAGTCCAATGAGTAAGCGAGACAAAACTATTCAAATGACGTTGTCGATGAAAGATAAACGTGATCACACAATAGTGACAGTAGTGTTATAATTTTTGAATTTTTAATATGAAAAAGTCACCTTTTTGGTATAATTTGAAATTATTAAATGGTAACACTGATAACGGCTGACAGTCGTTTAAACTAAGGAGGTGGCAAGGTATTGGGGCGGAGAAGCTCGGTTCCAGCCGAGCTTAGATTCTGCAGGAATTCACTGCCAAGCCTTCCCGATAAGGTAAGACATCTTATAGAATCCCTGTCCGTTTGGTGATCACTATTTGTGTATATGTACCAATTTATGTGTAAATGTAAATTATTAAATTGTAATTGAAAGCAACGTGGTTTTAAGTACATAATAGTAGGGCAAATCTATTTGTTTAAATCTTTGGGAATACTTTCTACATCCACATTTTGATTGATGATTACTTAGGCGTTACTCAAGTAATTTAGTAGCAATTACATGTCTAACCAATCTCTTGATTCCAAACTACACGTTAACTCATTTTGCAGTTCAATAACCGTTGAATCCTTTTAGTTGGATTCGGTTAAGCACCGAAATGTCCCGATTTAGGGTACAAATTCGACTGAGTTAGCTAGCGATGAAAACTACTCAAACGGGTATTTGAGGTTTCTAAAATTCACGCCTGTAGTCCTGAAGGGTAAGGCAGAGGTTGTACCTGAAAGTAAACCCAGAGTTCGCCAACTATGAAAGTCCCATTTAAGAGGGATTGGCCTTTTGCCTTAAACCAGGTAAAGATTGAAATTCCTTGACTGCTACTAAGATACTTCCATCGGTAAACCCAACAAAACTTTGCCAGATCGGGGGCTCAAACCCAGGACCTTAGGCTCAGCAGTCCCACTTGCGACTACACAAGGCAATTTCTAAAATATGCTGCGGATTATCTACTATCAAGAGGTTTGAGCGTGTTGCTAACTTGAAAAATATAACAGATCAATCATCCGGATCAATTCATCTTCATGGAAAGTTACAATCGGCTCTCAACCTTCAAAAAGATCATGGTGGATCTGACCTATTCCACAAAAAGGATATTATGACAAAACTAAGTTCAAGGTCACTACACATAACAAGGTGTATTTGAATAATTTATTAGGGTAAAGCTGACGTATTATGTCACACTATGAAAGTTTAGTCCCCAATGTAATATTATTTTCATAGTGTAACTCCTCTCTCCCAAGTTTCTTAAAACATAAGTTAAATATTCCAAAAGTATGAGAGGCAAACTTGATATGGTTTTTGCACAAAAACAACACTTATCACACACACTTTTCAATATCTGAATATTTCATAACATCACGACAACATCTCATTTATTAGTCTTCATCTACTGCAATTGTGAATAAACCATAAAAAACTTATCCATACCAAACTCCCCTTAGTGTATAGAGATCCAGATATTCGATTATTTATATATTCTTGAAAGGTCGTCTAGTAATAGAGTCTATGTTTGGCTGTCTAGCGACCTGTATTAAGGTCTAATACCTTTATTTATATATACTTAGAACAGGTGTGAGGAATCGAGAATTTGGCCAGCGTCTTGGGATTTCCCATATCGATTAAACGTAGAAACGGTTCTCGATAGATGCCTACTACTTACCCTTCACACCTGTGGAACATTTCCGTGGAATATTTAAGAACCTAACAATTCAGACTTTGCTTCAAAATGTGTTTTAACTTTTTGAGAAACTTATACAGTTCAATTGCGTTAAAATGTTTGAGAGAAAAATTGCAAACCTTGAGAATCCATCTTTGTTAATAAAGATTATTAGATTAGCATATTTTACTCCCCAAATGTTATGTTATCTACGTCGCGTCGGTAAGCCAATTTGCAAAACAATCACATTGAAAGTCGATACTGTCTACAGCCCATCAATGAAAATTGATTTTAAATTTCTTCAAATTACGACAGCTATATGCGAATTATTAGTCCATTCTGTATCTACGCTAACTATTTAAAAAAAAAAAAACTTTGCCCCGCAATAGGAATTTCTCCTGTATCGTGTGTGCGTTTATAAACATTTACCCGGACCAACCCTCTGTAGGCGATACAAATATTTGTTCCGTGCGGCGATCGAACCCGCAACACGCAGCGCAGCAGTCGATAGCTCAGCCACTGCGCCAACCACAACAAACAAACTGACGTCGACACTGAAGTTCGTAAAAATAGGAAACACTTCAGAAGTTAAATTTCGAATGTACTTACTGTTTCTTATAAGTGTCAGAGTAGAGGAGACTGGGTAGCGCAAGCAGTGCGCTTGCACACCACACGGTGAAGAGCGCCGCACGCGCAACTCGGCGACTCAATCTATGTTGTAGAGGCTTCACTATGGCCACGTACCTGTGCAGACAATAATAAGGATTTAAAATTATAGTTGAAAAATAAAGATAAAATTATATTATCAATACTTATGTCGATGACACGATGATTAATGTTAGCAGTTGTTTCTTTTTGCTTTATTTGACCCTTTTTATTTAAAAATATCCAGTAACAAGAAATAGTCATGCTATTAAAATTGGCACAGAATAAGAAAATACGTATTTAAATAAGCTAACTCGGCTGAAAACAGGGTAAACTCAAACTGTGGTCACCTACAGGCAAACCTAGACAACCACGGGTCAACCTAAAGGGAAGAACAACTTAAAAACTTATGTTGTAATAATATAATGTTTATGTGTAATATTGTTACGCTTGCAGAAAACTCATTTATTTATAGACTAAAGGTGTTGAAACGACATACACAGGTAAAATTGGAAAATAAGCTAGGGAAAAGTGCCCACTCGAATACGAATAAAACCAGAATAAATAAAGCCATTGTTTATTTCAAAAGTGGATAAGCTTCAAACGAGACCAAACATCACGTGATACTCTGACCCGGGTTTAATAATCTACTTGTTTTCGTCTCCACAGATAATCTAGATATAGAAGAATTTCATATATTTTCGATTTGTTTACTTGTTTTTGATCATCTATACCAAAAGCACAAAAAGTTTTCTAGTTCGACTAAATTGGCTGAGCACCAAAAAAAGTTGGCGGACATTTGACCCAGTACAATTTGAGTAAGTGTTTTATCTTTAAGTCCTAATTAATTGCCACAAGTATTCCGACAGATAATAATGTTTAGCGAAAACTACAGTTATATTTATTTAATCAAAATAATATACAAGTAATAGGTAGGCTTAATTATAAAAAAAATAACATGGAATCCTCTGATGCTGAACTAAGACAGATCCTGTATGTTGGCAACAGGCTTCTTCCCCTTATACATTACATTTAAAAATTAAAACAAACATGACCATTATATCTATTCTAGAATTTATGTTAGGAAATAAATTGGTAGGTACCATTTATATGTGTGTGTTTATGTAGCTGAGGTGTCTAAGCGGTGTATATTTTATTGGATTACTAGCTTTTGCTCGCGACTTCGCTTGCTTTAAATTCGAGGAAACACAGTTCCCCTTTCCTGATTTGCAGGGACCTGCTACCTGTAGTTTTTGCCCCTGCACCAGATTTATTGTAATAACAATGCTAAGTTTTCCCTTTTCATCCCTCTCCCTCTCTCATATGTCAATGCTAAGTTTTCCCTTTTCTTCCCTTTTTCTCCCTCATGCCTCACTTTTAAAAAAAATTGCTTATGTCCGTCTCCAACTAGATAGTTGGAGACGGACATAAGCAATTTTTATACCAAAATTCATCAAAAGTTTAGCCATTTAGACGTGAAGACGTCACAAACAAACAAACTCCCTTTCGCTTTTATAATATTAGTAAGGATTGTATGTTTTGTGTAGTCACTACATGTGCAGTTGTATACCTCGCTAAACTAGTGGTCACAATCGCGATTGCTAAGAGCTCTTGAGTTCGGTCTAAGTTTTTTTTTTTCTATTACTTATTTCCCAGTGTCACCCACGGTTTCTGGTTTTGCTCTCAGTTGATGACAATAGACTCGCCCTCTACTACAAAGCACTTAAATTAATTAAACAAAACTGGAGTAATGTAGGTGTACTATAAAGACGGCACGGTTGGCGCAGTGGCTGAGCGATCGACTGCTGCGCGGCGTGTCGCGGGTTCGATTCCCGCACGGAACAAATATTTGTATAAAGGCAATGTTTTTTTTTAAATAAAATAAAAAAGTACAACGCTGCCTAACCTATCGTGATTACAGGAGTGATGTCGTAGCCTGCAGCTCGGTAGCCATATGCCACCCTTTCCGTACCCCAGGTCGTAAATCGTCTAAGGGATTAGTTAGGTTGGGCAGCTGATAATGATAGCAACGGTGATAACTCCCGTCAACCATGGTGATAGTTCTGGCGCATAGAATAGGTAGTTGTACTTTATTGTATCACAAACTAATCTATAACTACAGTACTATAACGTTTTGTGTTATGTAAGTGTGTTTATCCTTACTTCCTTACTAATATTATGAAAGCGAAAGTGAGTTTGTTTGTTTGTTTGTTACCTCTTCACGCTTTAATGGCTATACCGATTGTGATGAATTTTGGTACATAGATGGTTGGGAACCAGAAGACTGACAAAGGCAATTTTTTTTTATTTAAAAAAAGTGGGATGTGAGGGAGAAAGAGGGAAGAAAAGGGAAAACTAAGCGTTGCTATTGTCGTTCTTACCTGTGTCCGGGGCACACAGGTTTTTTTAGTTTTTATAAAATAAGGAAGGCCTGGCCGTCGTGGGCTCTTGCTCTATATATTTTCTATTTTTAACTCATTTTCCTTTCATATTCGCTAATTAAACATGCTACAAAACCTCTACAGTACTGTCAAATACAATTGATTCCTTCACATAAAAGCTTATTTGAAAATGAACTTTAAACACTACACAACAAGAGAAACATAAGCCTCTTTCAACGATCACTCCTTTTTCCACACATCTTTTTTTGAAGTACTGGTTTCTGATGATCCTTAGAAAATGAAAACCGTGACGAAGCAGAAATTACCAAATAGATACACTATTTTCCAATTCATCACTGACGGTCACTTGAGGAACTTAATAAAGGTCATTTTTCATTCTGTGAAGGTACAAGTAAAAGAGCCAGATCACTGTGTCAAGGAGGGATGTCATCGATTATATCGGGACATTCTGATAGATGGATATGTTGTCAGAGACAGATAATAGCGTTTAAGGAAGCAAGACGAAAATGAACAGAGATAAGAAAAGAAGTTATTACATCACTTGGCGTGACGTCATCATATTGCGAATGACAGCCTGTTGACAGGTTTGCCGCCTATGCTGATTACAGAGACAAATAAATAATTCTTTCGTATCTATAATCTACATAAAGTTTGGCTACTTATATGTATACCGGATTTTTTTTATTTGTACCAACTTATTTTGAGTTTCCGATAAATGTTTGATATGTGTTTCCCGTCATAATTGTTATACATGTTAGTTGCCATGCCAGTTTAAAAGTTAGGCTGTTTGTGTATGTTAGTTGGATTTTTTGTAAGTACATAGTACATCCAAGGTAATCGATACCGATGAAATATATAGAGTAGGGCAAGGTTTTTAAAAAAGGTCATAATACATAGTAGTAGTTAATAAATAGTAATAACTGCGCTGTCAGAAAGAAATGGTAGAACTTGATACCGAACGTAATAATATGGCATTGTTGAACATCGAAAACTTATTTACCCGTAAGTACTTAGTTATTAATTTGGTATTTATTTGTAAATATTTAGTTTGTTAATTTATTTAATGTTGATTAAAGTCTGTGAATTATATATATGTACACAGAAATAAATAAAGATAGTGCAAAAGAAAAATAAACCGCGGGACGAGCTGGATAAAACCCGCGACCAGTGATTCACATTGACCCTGGATCGTACCAACTGGAAATCATAGGGAGGCGCCTTTGGTCAGCAGTACCAGTAACAAAAATAGTGTATATGAACACGAAACTTAGTCACATCTCATTTTTGGGGTTCCGTACCTCAAAAAGAAAAAAAACGGAAATCTTATTGGATCACTTTGTTGGCCATCTGTCTGTCAAAATCCTTTATCTCGGAGAAGCGTAGAGGTATAAAGTTAAAACTAAAACCCATATACAACGCAGTCAAAAAAGATGACTGTTTATGTCGCAAGTTTGTACGGAACACGCGAGTGTAACTCGCTCTTGGCTGGATTCTTTTTAAATTAAATATGATTGCATTTTAATAAACCATTATTTTAACACAATAAGTTAATTGATGTTTGATTAGAGTCTGGTAAACAGAGCGAGGAGGACCGCTCATAGATTCCAAACAGTTTGACGTTATCTTAATAGACATCGGCTAAACTATGGGTTTCTCCCTTGAGGCTGTAATTTCATCGACACTATCACTATTTTGAAGATGAAATATATGTTCTGGTATGAAATACTACCACTTTCATAACCTACATTTTTTTTTTCATTAAATGATTAATTTTATATATGAGTATAATTTGTAGCTCTTATTATGGGAAAATGTCCTGAAATAAATGAATGAAAATTACGTGGAGAGCAGTCGCACCGTGTAAAATACTGGTATTCAGCTGCATCCGGTTGGACTGGAAGCCGACCACAACAAAGTTGGGAAAAGGCCAGGCAGGTAACTAAGCACGACTTTAATTTTTTTTAAACCTTGCGCCTCTCTCTTAATTTCATCAGAATCGTAGGTGTGCTTACAAAAATTCCAACTAACATACACTAACAGACTAACGTAAAAAGCAAGACTATGTAGATTATAAATACGATAGAATTATCTGTTAACCTCGGCAATAAAAAAAATACTTATGTGTATTTGAACTACTATATACTATAGAAACGTAGTCAACGTTTATTTATACTATAGTCCCAGTGCTCATGGATAATTTTGGTGCCGAATAAAATCCAGACATTGGGTACTAAGCCATTACTCTGCCTAATGAAGGTACTTCGTATTTAATGAGTACCCTGTGGTTTGGTCGTGAAATAATTATGAATAAAACAACAAGTATAATTATTCTCAAAAAAAAACAGTCAAATGCGAGTCGGACTCGCGCGCCAAGGATTCCGTAATAACTTGCGACATTAACTACCATATCTCTGGAATACGTGGACTTTTTTGAGGATGGAAAATCATCGAATAACTTCCCCCGTTCCAGGGTGGAGCGAGCGAGGGGGGGAGTGTGAGACATGTACTGACTAAAGCCTACCCATGTTCCGACGCTATATGTTCCGGGGCTGCGGTATCTCTTTCAAACAACCCGCCAAACCGGCAGGCGGTAGCCCTGGCAGGCCCCTCTGCTTCGCTGACATCTCTTTAAAGCGCGCGTGAAACACTAACGCGTCGTCGACACAGCCTGTCGTCACTGGATGGACGAACCTCTATATTTATTCTAATTCTATTACTGATATCCTTACTAATACTATAAAAGCGAAAGTGAGTTTGTTTGTTTGTTACCTCTTCACGCTTTAATGGCTCAACCGATTTTGATGAATTTTGGTACAGAGATAGTTGGGAACCAGGAGACGGACATATGCTATTTTTTTTATAAAAGAGTGGGATATGAGGGAGAAAGAGGGAGGAACGGGAAAACTTAGCGTTGCTATTACAAATCAATAAGGCGCAACCGAATTTAACGCGAGCGAAGCCGCGGGCAAAAGCTAGTAGTAAATATAAAAAATAGATTTTTATGCAAGTTAGCACGGTAGAAAAGAAACATAACGGGTCACGATCACGGTCGGAACCCGCAGCTTTCTGGCGACGTAACGTTGCAATGCAACTCATATTTTATTTGCGGAGATTCTCATGAGAGGATTTTTATTTACTTGTATAAATATATTTGCAAGTAAATTCACGACTCAATGCACGGCCCTAATACCGTGTCGACGGCGTGGCTCTTAACGTCGTAGTACTAAAAGCGATTTTTATAGGGCGAATATTTTCACTGACGCGGTTGAATATACAGCATGTACCGGAACTGTGTAGTCATTTTTAAGGATGATTGTGGTTTATATAGACCATCAACCTGAACTACTTACTTCGTGGGAACAATATTGTCACCATTATTTTCCATTTCTGAGTTTTATTATTTCATTCATTATATCTGAGGTAGGCGCAACACAATTTCTTCTTCCATTCTCCCTTCCATTTCCATTCCTGTCAAACGTCACAAGTTACAGGAGTAAATGATGCCGTGACGTTTGACAGGGGAAAGGATTCTCGTTCATATATTCTTTTTTTTGGTCTTCCTCTCCCTCTCCATCCATCAACATTCTTCACTATTATCTATTACACAATCCTTCACTCTTTTAGTCACTTGCGCTTCCTCTCTCCTCATTCGTGTCCAAATCGTGGAAAAGAAATCAGGTAATGACACCAATATATTTACCGATACCTTTCTTTTATACGCTATATGAGATATAAGGGTACATCTAGTAACTTGTAAAATGCTTTACGTTTTATTTAAGTTTGTTGTAAAATAAATATATACCTAGGTTCTCAGGACCTTCTCAAATGATATATATGGCTTTGTAGAGAGTATTAGGGCAGTGACCGCAACAAGTGTGCACGATAAATTGCAATTGTATTGATTCACAACGCAACGTACAACAATAAAACTCCAGAGAGATATGGTATATTGTTATGAGTATACAGACTTTTTCTATTCAACCTACGCCGCTAGTCTTTTGGGGATATTTTTAGGGTTTCATACCTCAAAACGGAACATTAAAGGACCACTTTGTAGCCCGTTTGTCTGTCAAAACCCTTTATCTCGACAACGTGTGGGAGTATGGACTCGAAATTAAAACCATATATTATTGTTTTTATTTTGTTTAAAGTTATTTTTGGATAATTCACGTACGGAATTTTCTTATGAATTAAAAATTATAGCTTTTTGTTTTAAAAAAAGTGAAAACAATACTTGCGCATTTCCTAGTCTTCGATTTTAGTTGCAAGCTCCAGGTTCATCCAGTAAATTTTCACTTTGGTTCTCTGAGCTTCATTTATTGACGCATTTCTGGTTGATCGTGACTATTAATTCTGATTTACGGAAATTGCAAGCCTTTGGGTGAAGGGTTTATCTCGATAAAATAGAACTTAGTTTTAATTAAGATATAACAGTTATTTCAATGTGATAGTATTATTTAACAGATTAGATTTTTCGGTATATTTCTATTAAATATTATTGTTAAGTAGGTATTTTTGTTTTCAGAATCATTTTGATTGGGTTTTTCGTTTTTCATCGAGAATTTCTCAGCACAAATTGTATGCCCGGGTTTATGGGTAGTTTGTTTCGGATGGGAAATCATCAAATAACTTCCCCCGCTCTGAGCGGAGCAGGGGGGACTGTCAGACTTGTACTGACTAAAACCCACCCATGTTCCTTCTGTTCCCTTCTTATTGCCCTGTTTGTTCCGGGGCCGCAGTATCTCTTTCAGAATTAATCATTAGGCACTATCAAAATATGAATTGTATTACAAACAGATACACCTTTGTGGAACCGTGTTATGTTATGTTATATTAATCAAATAATGTAAACAAAGTATGTAATAGTAGTCGTGATGACATAACAAAGGGTGAGGTGTAATTAATTAATTTAACAACTGGCTAGTTTTATTGCAGGCTAGAGTCTAGATTATGGGACCAGCAGTAAGTACCTACCAATTAGTTTTCGAAAATAGTCCTTCATTAGTAAGATAACTTAGAGGAATTTAAATTAAGGTCAGTAGTACAACAATACTAGTACATTAAAGCGGTTTTAAAAATAACCTTATAAATACAAACAAAAAAAATGTAGATTCTGTAATGCCTGTTTGGGTTGCAGGCTGTTTGAAAGAGGTACCACGGAACGGGAACACAAATGGCAAAAGAAAGTACAGGGATAGGTTTTAGTTAGTACAAGTCGGACACTCCCCCCGCTCCGCACAAAGCGGGGGAAGTTATTTGATGAGAAAAAGGTACAAAGCAACAATTTGAAACTGCCAGTTACATATGTTGAAAGATGTAAGGGTGATTTTCAAAATGCAACTGCTGACTCTACAATATATAGGTACATCCAGTGGCGTAACTATAGGGTGGCAGTACTGGCAAAATGCCACGGGCCCCCGACCCAAAAGGGCCCCGGCCCAAGTGGCCGCCAGGTCAGAAATATTTTTTTTTATTGTTCGTGAGTATTTTATTTTACTTGGAAAGTATAATTTATATTGTTTTAACTAAAGACTTAAATTAGACTAAAATTATTATTAGTGTTTGATAACTACTAAGTGGTTTATTTAAATTAAACTAAGTACAGCGTGACGATTTTAAACTGATACCTTGGGCCCCCAATAAATGAATTAGCCACGGGCCCCAGTTGGTATAGTTACGCCACTGGGTACATCTCTGCAAGCGTTAAGTTAATATAGAACAATAAGTAACCCGTCATAACCCGTCTCGCTCGACTGTACCAGCTCAGTGCTCACACTGTTCTCAACACGCTCACCGAACCAACTCCAAGACGATCATGTGTTCCTAGTACTGCTGTTGATTCAACATTGGTTTTGTTATTCTACTGTGAAATCTCATCAATTAACCTCCTCAAAATCATTAAAGAACAACCTCCACAGTCTATGCGACCCTGGTACTTGAAACAGTAAAACTGTATATTTTACATAGAAGAAACTATCCTGACATCGAGATAGACGTGGCGAGACATTGTATTATACTTCTTTATGTTCATGTGATCCTGGTACATTTCTTAAAATAAGTGCCATTATAAGAAAGGAAGGATTCATTGTCTGTCTCATCAAAGGAAACTTTAATGTATTGGACTACACTACGACGTGCTATGCTTTCCTAGTACTTGTGGAAAGATAAATCGGCTAAATATTTTTAGAACTATTTGAGCTTCGCGCCACAGATTTGAATTTCGCGCCATAAAAAACCACCACAAGCTTATGCGACCCTGGTATTTCAATCTGCATACAACAGTGTTCCCGTACGCACTGACATCATTCACTCTGCCGGTAACTACAATAAGACTCGCTTGCCAATGCGCCATGATCTCCTGGTACCTGAAGACAGACTAATCAGTGAAACTATCCTGTTTGTGTCTCTGAATGGAATTCGAATCTGTCTTACGGACAACTACATTATTCACTGGACTTTGCAAATATAAAATACTAGCTGACCCGGCGAACTCTGTTCCGCCTTAAAGGCAATAAATAATAAGCCGATTTTCAAATTTAGTAAGTTAATTTTTTCTTAGAAAAAAAAATGAAGTACATTAATCATTTATTATTGTTTCTGCATTTCAGTAGGTACATAGGTTGCTCTCCACTTAAGTACCTTGTGATACGTGTTTCACAAGGTACATTTTTTGTTTTCTTATCTGGCGCAAAAACAAACAACGCAGATAGTTTTCCGACCCGTGAACATGCCACATATAATTGACCATGGGAATAACATTGATGTTCTAGATTCAAACCACAAACTTTTAAGGGTTGGCTTTGTGATTTGTTGATGGTCATGGCAAATGCCAGACAGATCGGATATTGAAGTCTTTTAAATTCAAACGGCAAATCGGTTGGGATCATCGGGATCCTCGGAATGAGGACTTCCTCACCTTCGAATTTTCCTTTCAGTATAGGCGTAAATTGTGCGGTGGTAAGCCAGGCCCATCCAAGAATTTTAAAAAAAGGGGTGTGTGTACTTATGTACATGCGTTAGAAGTTATACTTCTTTGGCGTATAGACAAAAAAATAACTCAAGTGCTGTAGTGATTAACGATAAATATAAAAATTAATCATAAAAATGTGAGCCGTCACGGGTCGCCTCGCAGATGTGAAACATCGACATTATTTTGTAAGAGTAATATGCAGAAAAGAACAGATTGTGATAGGAACTAAATATGTCATTGAAAACATAATTATTCTGTTTCATTGTGGATTTACCAAAAGGACATCGTTTTCGTGTTCATCATCGTTTATGAATTCGTGGATCGAAGGCACTTAAAATAAAACTCTCTTACTGAGCAGTAATACAATTTTATTCAAAGTGCCTTCGACCCTATGGTAACCCATTCCAAGTCAATCCATTTCCAAACCTTGGTAAAGGTTGCTTAACCTGGCCCCTTGTTACCCATCCATTTCCAAACCTGGGCAAGGGTCGCTTAATCTGGCCCCCTGTGGTAGCCCATCTATTTCCAAACCTTGCTGAGGGTTGCTTAACCAGGCTCCGTGTGGTAACCCATCCATTTTCAAACCTTGGCAAGGGTTGCTTTACCTGGCCCCTGTGCTAACCCATCTATTTCCAAACCTCGGCAAGAGTTGCTTAACCTGGCCCCCTGTGGTAACCCATCCATTTCCAAACCTTGGCAAGTGTTGCTTAACCTGGCCCCCTGTGGTAACCCATCCATTTCCAAACCTTGGCAAAGTTGCTTAAAATGTCCCCGTGTGGTAACCCATCCATTCCCAAACCTTAGCAAGGGTTGCTTAAAATGTCCCCGTGTGGTAACCCATCCATTTCCAAACCTCGGCAAGGGTTGCTTAACCTGTGCCCGTGTGGTAACCCATCCATTTCCAAACCTTGGCAAAGGTTGCTATAATTTCATGCGATCCTAGTAGTTTTATCTCAACGCAGTTGATTCTATCAAGAACTTTGAATCCACAGATCAAACTGTTGGAATTAATTTCACCGCGAATTCATGCAAGCCTAGTACTTTCGCTTTTATTAGTAAGGATTAACCTACCCTACCTACCTTCTAACCTACCCACCCTACCTACCCTACTTCTCTTACCGGGATGAAAAGTATATAGATAAGTATCCTGTATCTCCTGGTTCTAAGCTACCTCCTCACCAATTTTCAGCTAAATCGGTTCAGCCGTTCTTGAGTTATAAGTGGAGTAATATATATATATAGAAGATATGATATTTGTATAAAAATAAAAATATACAAAAAAAAAACAAAATTCCTTTATAATTTTAATTTTTTTTTGAAACCCGACGCAAAAAAGAAGGTTGTATGTGTGTGTGTATATTATTATATACCCGTGCGAAGCCGGGGCGGGCCGCTAGTGTAATAAATAAAACAAAACGACAAACCTCGATTTTGCTCGTCTGCTCATTCCAAGGTACCAGGAAAACATAACCCGCTGGAACCTAAGCACAACCTTGGACTACCTACCCTACCTACCCTACTTCTCTTACCGGGATGAAAAGTATCCTATGTCCGTCTCCTGGTTCTAAGCTACCTCCTCACCAATTTTCAGCTAAATCGGTTCAGCCGTTCTTGAGTTATAAGTGGAGTAACTAACACGACTTTCTTTTATATATATAGACTTTGAATCCACAGATCAAACTGTTGGAATTAATTTCACCGCGAATTCATGCAAGCCTAGTACTTTCGCTTTTATTAGTAAGGATTAACCTACCCTACCTACCTTCTAACCTACCCACCCTACCTACCCTACTTCTCTTACCGGGATGAAAAGTATATAGATAAGTATCCTGTATCTCCTGGTTCTAAGCTACCTCCTCACCAATTTTCAGCTAAATCGGTTCAGCCGTTCTTGAGTTATAAGTGGAGTAATATATATATATAGAAGATATGATATTTGTATAAAAATAAAAATATACAAAAAAAAAACAAAATTCCTTTATAATTTTAATTTTTTTTTGAAACCCGACGCAAAAAAGAAGGTTGTATGTGTGTGTGTATATTATTATATACCCGTGCGAAGCCGGGGCGGGCCGCTAGTGTAATAAATAAAACAAAACGACAAACCTCGATTTTGCTCGTCTGCTCATTCCAAGGTACCAGGAAAACATAACCCGCTGGAACCTAAGCACAACCTTGGACTACCTACCCTACCTACCCTACTTCTCTTACCGGGATGAAAAGTATCCTATGTCCGTCTCCTGGTTCTAAGCTACCTCCTCACCAATTTTCAGCTAAATCGGTTCAGCCGTTCTTGAGTTATAAGTGGAGTAACTAACACGACTTTCTTTTATATATATAGATTGTAAAACTTACGAACTACTACAAATCTATGTCCTCCTAGTACCTGTGGAAAGTTTTCTTGAAACCAAGGCTTATTTACTCACAAAGTAATCTTCGCATTAACACCAACAAAGGGTCGTATTAACTCCTACATATCTGTGGTCGCCTGGTACAGAAATGAATAAGTCCCTCTCCGAATCAAACCTGATCAACCAAGGAGCGAGTGAACAGAATGTTACCCCTCCAAATTTTGTCTCCAATCGCGCTAAAAAGAGAAAAGAAGATGAGCGTAGTCCTGCTGACCTAATAATCTCGTCTCCCAGCATGGTTTCAAATGATTTTTGCGCATTCAAGGAAGAAATGCGGGGTATGTTTGCCTCCCTACTTGCCGCTCAGCGACAGGAATTTAGTAACATAAATCCCACATTGATGAAAATTCAAGAAACTAACACAAAAATTGAAACATCTATTGAATACTTGCAAAAGGAAAACGCAGAATTGAGAAAGAAGATTGAGAATTTGGAACAGCAAAAGAAAGAGGACGCGAAAAATATTTTAGTTCTTGAAGAGAAAATTGAAAACATGCAAAAAATCTACAGGAAAGCCAACATTGAAATTAAAAATTTACCTAAATTAGAAAAAGAGACTAAAGATGATTTGATTAAATATACTACCAGCCTTGCCACAACTGTTGGTGTAAACATAACGAAGTCGGATATCAAAGACATATACAGAGTTCGTGCGCAAAAAGCGACTGTCTCTAATGCTCCTATTGTCGTAGAACTGACCTCAACTTTGCTAAAATCTGATGTGCTGCAAAAATGTAAGGCCTTTAATACAAAGAACAAAGAAAAACTTCGCGCAAAACACCTGGGATTTGTTGTTAACGAAGAGACTGCTGTCTTTGTATCTGAGCAATTGACACCCAAAGCCTCGCGATTATATTTTCTCGCGCGGGATCTCATAAAATCTACTACTTTTACATTTTGTTGGACGGCATACGGAAATGTATACGTTAGAAAGAATGAAAACTCTCCAAAAATATCCATCACTAATGAAGCTCAAATCAAACAGCTTTTCGATACAGCATGACTAGAATTATTATTTCGAGTATGTTCTGAAATTGTTTTTGATATTCGTGTTTTCTTTATAATTATAAACTTAGACTGCACCCATAAAAGTGCCCATATTTTTGTATAAAATTTACACAGTGTACCTATCACAAAACCTATATTTTTTGTATAATGTTAAAACTAGACTATGGTTGTAATATTTTTGTATACTGTACTTACAATAATGTTCATGTTTTTTGTACTCTGGTATCTCTGACTCTTGAATTGAGCCGCATTGTAAACATTTATAGCATAAACACACTGTTCACACTTTTCAGTACACTCAAAATCAGTCAATCTCACTACCACATATTCACTCACTCAACACACACTTATAAAACCCATTTCAACTCACACAAATTAGCCCCAAGCAAAGCTAATTTTACCTCCAACATTACTTGCTCTTACTTGCTTAAGCTACATGTGACCACTCTTTCACAAAATGAAACTTATTCTGATTCCCTACTAATAAATGGCTGACAACCTAAGAAACTTAAATGAATTAGACGGCATCGCGGTTGCAAAGTCGGTTACGTGTGATATAGTCGATCTAAACAAACATATAAACTATAAGAAAACTGATCTTACTTTAATTCAACAAAACATAAGAAGTATTTATTGTAATTTTGATAACTTTGAAGCAACACTTTCAGATTTTAATTCAGAAATTGATGTTATTATACTTACCGAATGTCGCCTCAGCAGTAACAAACCAGCCCCCTCATTAATTAACTATGTTCATCATGCTACCACGTACAATTCCAATCAAAATGATGGGGTGGTCATATACGCCAAATGTAATCTTAATCCAGTTTTTAAGGAACATAAGCTAGATAATGCGTCGTGTATACAGGTAAACTTGTGTGGGAGTACTATACTGGGAATATACCGATCGCCTTCACATCAGAACGCGTCTAACTTCATTACGTCACTTAATACCTTATTAGACACGATTAAACGTAATAGCAATATTATAATATCAGGTGATATTAATATTAACCTAGTTATTAAAGACAATGAGTCATCTTACGAACATAGTAATCGGTCTTCCTACCTTAATATGCTATCCACACATGGTCTTCTACCTGGGCATATAATTCCCACGCGAGAAAATAGCTGTCTTGACCATTTCATTTTAAAGATTGATAAAACCAAGCTATCTGCTAGTATTGCAGTCTTAAACACGAGTGTTACTGATCACGCGTCAGTCTTTATGAGCATATCTAAGATAAAAACTAAATATCTTTCTCCAACTATTAAGACCTTCACTGACTTTGAATCAGCTGCTGAAAAACAAAAATCTATCTAATTTATTATTCAGTGACGACCCTAACTATGTGATAGAACATTTGATTAATAAACTTAAATCATCGCTAGATGAGAGCGTAAAGGTAACTATGATATCTTGTGAACGACGCATTATTAAGCCCTGGATCACCAGTGGTTTGTTACGCTGTATAAGGAACAGAAACAGAATGCAACTAAAATTAAGATCTGATCCGTATAATGAAATATTAAAAATAACATTTACTAGATACCGTAACTATTGCAACAAATTAATTAAAACGCAAATACGAATCTGAATTACTAAAAACTAATATGAAAAACTCTAAAGCACTATGGAAATCTATCAAGCAAATAACACACCTTAATACAACTAAAACTGGAAGCAGTGAACTGCTCAATACTCGAAGTTCTCCTACAGAATCTGTAAATAGTGTTAATAATTTTTTCGCAAGTGTCGGTAAACAGCTCGCAGAAAGCATTCTCAGTAGATCCTCGCAGCCAGCTGGTGACTCACCATCTGCTGCAAAAACACAATTATCTTCTTTCGTACTCCAGGAGACTGACCCATGGGAAGTCGACACCGTTATATCAAACTTGAAAACTGACAGTGCTCCGGGCTGGGACGGTATCCATACAAAATTTATAAAAATGGTCAAACCCCTCGTCGCTCCCATTATCAGCCATCTTGCCAATCTCTGCTTCCGCAAAGGTATATTCCCGAATTTGCTTAAAAAATCTATTGTAACGCCCGTCTACAAGAGTGGTGACAAACGAGATGTCAATAATTATCGACCTATTTCTGTCTTGACAGTTATCTCTAAAATTATTGAAAGGCTAATCAACTCACGCCTAATTACTTATCTAGAAAAATTTAATATCCTATCTAATTCACAGTTCGGATTCAGAAAAGCAAAATCCACAGAAGACGCCATCTTAGGATTGTCCTCCTTGGTAACTCAGTACTTAGACCGTGGAGAGAAATGTCTGTCCGTCTTTTTGGATCTTAAAAAAGCATTCGACACTGTTTCTGTACCCACTCTTGTAAAAAAGATGGAGAATGTAGGCATCAGGGGAATGCCACTGAAACTTTTAACTGATTATCTAAAAGACCGTACCCAAAGTGTAAAAATTGACAGTTTCATTAGTTCTGACACTAAGATTGAGTATGGCGTGCCCCAAGGTAGCGTCTTAGGCCCTACGTTATTCCTAATATACCTTAACGAATTAACTAATCTCGAGGTTGGCAAAGGGCAAATATTCTCATATGCGGATGACACTGCCATTGTATTTCATGGAACTTCCTGGATCTCTGTTTTTGAAGCTGCTGAGAAGGGTCTCCACAAGGTTGCAAACTGGCTCAAATCTTCCCTTCTTACACTAAATATTGCCAAAACTAATCACATCTGCTTTGCTATTAACAAGCGTACTCTCCCTCCCCCAAACTTGTTATTGAGGATAAATACTTGTGCCTTCACTAATACCATGCACTGTGGGTGCGAAGAGATTGGACGTGTTAAATGTACTAAGTACCTTGGAGTCATCCTGGACCAACGTCTCTCCTGGCACCCTCAAATTGAAGCTATAAATGATAGGATTCGCAAACTTATATGGGTTTTTAAAAAGTTAAGACATGTAGCCTCGTCAGATCTTCTAAAGCGAACTTACGTTGCATTGGCACAATCAGTTATGAGTTATTGTATTTCCATTTGGGGTGGTGCCACTAAAATAAAATTCCTGGAAGCAGAAAGAGCCCAGAGATGTTTAATAAAAACAATGTTCTTTAAGCCATTTAGATTTCCTACTGATGAGCTTTATCAAACTTGCAAATTACTGTCACTTAGAAAGCTTTATATAATTAACACTGTACTTAAACTACATAAAACCTTACCATACGTATATAAAGCCCAAACGGGTAGGAGGAAGTCTAATGTAGCCACTACTCCTTCCTGTAGAACTCTTTTTGCTAGGCGTCAATTTCAAGCTCACGCTGCTTACCTTTATAATAAGCTACACAACAAATGTACAATATATAATCTTCAACTCCATGCATGTAAAAAAATAATTGTACAAGAACTTGAACCGCTTGGGTATCATGAAACAGAAAACCTATTATTTAAATACGAACACTAGACAATGTTCACAACTTCTAGTGGTATACTTACCGATCCCAAGAAACTGTTTCGTAGGGCTAGAAGTCTCCCAAAACAAAAACAAGTAATATAGTAAAACACACATATACAATACACCCACACACACACACACACACACACACACACAGACACACACACACACACACACACTCACACACACAACACACACACACACACACGCATATACACAATTACACATACATTATATGCAGCACATAAACATACACTCACACTCGAGAGTTTAATATCTTTACTATTCCTAGGGAGGAGCAGAGTCACCCAACACAAGCATTCTACATGCTTCCTGGGTGGTTCTATCCCCAATTATGTTGTACCCGAAATGTTAACGAAATAAACTATTTTTATTTTATTTATTTATTATTTTATTTATAAGTAATTTTATGAATAAATTATGACATATTGCTCCATAAATTCATTCATACGTGTGCGTGATACGAGAGGAATGAATTCCAGTCAGAGCTCGAATGAAATTCTTTTGAAAATAGACTTTAATTAAAATGTTTCGTTTATAAAAATTCGAATGTTTCTGTGACTATGATGTCCTAGCGTTTTAATTAAAATTTGACAGCGTGGTTGGCGCAGTGGCTGAGCAATTGACTGCTGCGCTGTGTGTCGCGGGTTCAATCTACGCACAGTACATATATTTGTTTTACCTACAGGTAGTTGTTGCGGGTCTGGCTGTTTGTGAATGTGAGTTTTAATGTTTGTCAACGCACCCATCATACAGGAGAATTTCCTAGTGTGGGGCAACGTTTTATTTAAAATTTAGACATTTAATTTAATATTTCTGTTTTGACAGCGGTTTCTTCATTGTTACGTAATATATTGGCAACACCGTAAGTTGTGTCCCCCCCTATAGGGCAGTTACTCTTACTTCTTTCTTTCAAGTGTTCGGGCTAATTCGCAAAACACGAGTATTAACGATGCGCAACTCTTTGCATGCATTTGCTTATATTTATGTGTACAGTTAGCTTTTCTCTTTAAATATTTTCACTTAAACATAAGGCCTATTTCGTAAAAGTATGGCTTTCAAAAACTATGTCCATAAAAACGAAAAACTTTTTGAATACACAATACAGTAGAAGAAACATCGCTTTTAAAAGTTGCTGCGTGTACTTATACATTTATATGCAAAAAGTGTGAGATATTCCACAGTTTTAAGAAACTTGATAATGAGGAGGTCGTATGACTTAAATTTCCGACTCCTTTCGGGGCCAGTACCAAACCAGCGGAGGTTTGAATGTCGAGCCCCCGAAGGGGTCCGTACCGAACTATACGGTTAAGAAAGAGACAATACATTTCTGTTTACCAGTTCAAAATATTTCTTTGAACATCCAAGCTTGATAACAATTTCATATTTACTATTGATTGTCACTATTGCAGAGCAGGCGCAGGAAACCATCAATCAGGCCTAACAAACTCCGAGGTCAACACAGTTCATCACTTCACTACACTTTAGGTTGACTGTGAATTACTCAGAGTAGTCAGCACTAAAACAATGTTGTTGTTAATAAATACTAGCTTTTGCCCGTGGCCTCGTTAAATGTAGGGTAACACAGTTCCCCTTTCCTGATTTTCAGGTACCTGCTACCTGTAGTTTTTGCTCTTGCGCCTTATTTATTGTAATAGTAAAGCTAAGTTTTCCCTTTTATTCCCTCTTTCTCCCTCATTTCTCACATTTAAAACAAAAAATATAAAAAAAAAACATAAATAACCTATGTCCGTCTCAAGGGTCTCAACTATCTCTGTACAAAAATTCATCAAAATCGGTTTAGCTATTTAGGCGCGAAGACGTAACAAACAAGCAATCTCACTTTCGCTTTTATAATATTAGTAAGGATACTTCATTGGGGTCCCATTACCACGAAAAATCATGTGAAAAAAATCAAGGGTAGGTGCTTTTGAAAATCCGGCTTTTGCTAAAAATGGTTTCACCACGATCATTCCTTTTAAGTCATATAAATGAACCGTCCCGGAACCCCGGATACCCGGAACCGGAAACTCTTCGATAGCAGCAAAAAGAAAAAGTCAATAATATCCATTTAATTGAGTAGCTTATTTCGCATTGCATGTCTCTAATCTCTTTCGGTTTAAAAAGGTTCGTTTTAAAGGGAAATCCAATATTTCCTGTGACCATTCCCCATTCCCATAATTTATCACAGAACAATCATATGTAATTAGTTTACGGAAGCTTAAATGGGTACGATTAATATAGCAACTGATTCAATAGACCTTTTGACCCTTTTTTGCAGATGGGAAATCATCAAATAACGTCCCCCCGCTCTAGGCGGAGCGGGAAGAGTGTCAGACTTTTACTGACTAAAACCCACTCATGTTCCTTCTTTTACCCTTTATGTTACGGGACTGCGGTATCTCTATCGAACAACCCGCATCCCCCGACTTTTTGCCCCTGTGTGGACATATGTCTGTTATGAAATATAGAAACACTAGCTGGCGCCCGCGGCTTCGCCCGCGTGATGATAAAAAAAAATGCTTCCTGGATGGTGCCAAATATCAAGAATTTTCCTTTCAAAGATAATTTAATTTAAAAGTAAATAAGGTAAGATATTATACATTTAATAAGAGATTAATATTATGTCTATTGATTACAACACAATGTTTCGATAAAACCGGAACGAGCAAATTATGTTCGGATACACGTACAATGTATTAATATTGGTTTTACTATTTTCATCGTTGTCATGATAACTATCATGATATAATCACTTCGAATCTTGTCAGGAAGGTAGATAATAAACCAGTCTAAAATTAAATAATGGATTAAGACAAACTAGCCTCATTTTCTTTTCTCGATATTTTATCCGTTATCTCAGATGGTTGTCCCAAAATAAATTTTGCTACATTGACATCGCTTGCTCGCTAAACGGTTTAATATTTTATCATAATAAATTTCCAAACAAAAATCCCTCAAATCACAGAAACTACAACTGACATATGATATCTCCAACGACGAAAGCAATGAAGTAAAATATGCCATCATTTACACTGCAAACTGAAATGTAAGTACCTACCTTTTAGAGTTTAAAATTGTTAATTCAAATTGCATGACTCTTCTTTTCTACAATACGATTTGTATGTAGCGAAATAAAGTTCGGAGAAAAATGTTTATGAAACATTTTCGATACACCTTAGTGGAATATAAAACATTTTAGTATAGAGTGGGTTGACAGATCATCGACCTGAAATAAACGACTAACAGAATGTCTTAAATTGAATAATAAAAGAGCGATAAACTTGATGCTTTATGACAAGCGTCTTTAAATTGTAATTGTATCAAGTCTAGATTTCTCATTTAATTGCCTAGGCGTAAGCTGTGGTGGCTTGGGTATGGACCCAAAATCTGAAAGTATGTAAGACCCATACATTTATTGATGTATTGTGACATGCACAGACAAGCCAGCCTAGTCGATAACAGACTTATGGCCCACAGAGTATGTATCAAATAACGGTAAAGTATCTAATAATAATATTCATTTATTTCGGACAACGAAGATCCATATTATTTTGTTAGTATTACAAGCGGCTTATACTCTAATGTTAGTAACAGTAAAAATAAAATATTAATACAGGTGAAGACAAAGCAGGAACAATGTGTCCTACTTGATCAACCTCCGAACAAAATGAAACTGATCTGTATCTGTATAAATTGATTTACAACTAGGGATGTTTTTGTTATATTTCACAGTCTAATTTCCTAAAACAAGCAGTTTAATGACAAAAATATGTCGTTGTGAGGAGGTAGTATCTAAATAATTACTTAATTTATCTTTATTTCAGACATAAATCCATATGTTTTACAAAGGGTTTTAGTAGGATTGTTAGTTTTACAAACAAAACAAGTTACACACATTTTCTTATTTTCTATTTTACTTAAAGCGTCATTGAACTGAACACGCAGGGCGTTGTAAGCCCGCCTCGTAAAGCTGATCCACAGACTGCACATGTAACAAGACTGATATCATACCAGCCACTCGGGTCGAACTTTAGGTAAGGCTGCGTTTGCCTGGGTCGGGATGGGTGGCAACCCGCGCGTCGCAAAGCACATTAAACTGTTAGTCCCGGCTGTCATTAGTAAATCTTCTGACAGTCGTTACAGATAGTCAGAGTCCCGAAAGTCTGGCAACCAGTCCTACCAAAGTATTATCCAGAAGGTACTAATTGAGTTGTGGAAGTCACATAGGCAGTCGCTCCAGGCAAATATACTGGTATTCAGCTGCATCCGGTTAGTCTGAAAACCGTTCCCAACTTCGTGGTTGGCTAAAGGCTAGGCAGATGATGATAATAAGTCAAGACATGTCATATTCTCTACACACATTTCCATCAGCTCTGCATTGGTTACAATGATGGATTGGTACCTATTTCAAATTAATGTTCACATACTTCACTTGAAAATGATATCAATCATTCCATTAGACTTTTATGAGATTACGCCAACCACAAACTGTTCAATATTAAATCGGTTTGCAAAGCTACATACCACTGCAGACTTTAAAAAGGAGATATAAAATTTAAATCGTTTTCCGAATCCCTCTTTTACACGTTCTATATGTTATTTGAATTTACAAGTAAATCGCAAAGCTGAATTTAACTCCACCTTGCTTTCGAGCCACAAATCTTTAGAATGGGCCATTCAATTTTAATGTCTCGATTTAGGCACACAATTTATTCTTGGACAACTATAGTAACACGTAATGGTAATAGAATACATTATACTTTATTCCACACCAAAATTGAAACAGCTATTTTACAGAAGTTGCTAATTCTATGGTTCCAATGGCGGTCTTATAACTAATTGCGATCTCTTCCATACAACCAATAAATGGTAAATGATGTTTATTTTGCAAGAAGGTTTTCACAAACACACGTCTTTTTTTAAAGTAGGTGAGGCCGGTGTTTCGTATCCGACTACTCTGAGAAGAAACAGCCGAAACAAACTTTTAAGGTCCAGACAACCAATACATTGAACGAATTGCCCTCTTTTGCAAAATAGTTCATCAACTGCCTATCAAAGCAGAAAAAGTATGAAAACCCTTTCAAAATAAAATTGTAGGTCAGATTGTTGGCCCTTAGCCTGTCCGCTTTATTAAATAAACCCCAGCACGTAGTTTGAAACAATTCTGCACGAATTCAATTTCGAAGAATTCTAAAGTGCCACTAATTGGTTATTGGAAAAAACACATCGGTTTCTATGGAAAAACATGAATATTGCTAAAAAACTAGGATCGCCCACATTTACATGGAACTTCACGAATTTGAAGTATTCCTTTGAGTACATTTTTTAAATAATTTCAGATACTATAAATATACTGCTATATTGAAAATATAGTTCACTTTATATAAATACTAGCTTTTGGCCGCGGCTTCGCTCGCGTTAAATTCGGGGTAACACAGTTCTCCTTTCCTGATATGCAGCTATCTGCTATCAGTAGTTTTGCCCTTGCGCCTTATTGATTGTAATAGCAAAGCTAAGTTTTCCCTTTTCTTCCCTCTTTCTTCTTCAATTACCACTTAAAAAAAAATAACCTATGTCTGTCACCAAGGTTCCAACTATCTCTGCACCAAAATTCATCAAAATCGGTTTAGCCATTAAGGCGTGAAGACGTAACAAACTCACTTTCGCTTTTATAATATTATCTAATAAGTAAGGATTATTTATTCTACTCCGAATTTCAACCTTATGAAAATGAGCAAAGAGATGACCGATTAACGGTAATTGTATTGCGTATAACAAATTCAGTTACATTTCAAATGAATATTATTTTAACGAATTTACCAGTTCACATAAATGCAACTGCATAATGTATACTTTATTTTTATGAGCTGCATAGTAAAGACAATATGGCTGTTATTGTTCTTGTTTTAAAAATACCTACATTAGCGATGCGATACATGTGGTTTCTATATTTTACAAGCAGTACTAAGCAATATCCATTACCTTTTCCAATAACGGAAAGTAATAGTTTTGCGCAAGTTAGTCTCTTAAAAGTTGTGGATGGAACTCCAAGCTAAGTGAATGAATTGAGAAACGTTGAACTTAAGGTAAAACGGGACGCCCACGAAATTCAAAGGAGGATGGCGAAAGTAAACCCATCTTAAGGTCAGAAGGTTCATCAATGGAAGTCTACAATATATGTAGAAATTATGGGTCTTATCTTTCTTTATATATAAAAAAATAAAAATAAAAAAAGAAAATATCTTGCGACAACTCACACACGGCTATCTGATCCCAAGCTAAGCAGAGCTTGTGTTATGGTAACCAGACAACTGATATACATACTTATATAATTTATAAATACATACATATTATAGATAAATCACACCCAGACACAGAACAAACAATCATGCTCATCACACAAAGTTTGTCCTGGGTGGGAATCGAACCCACGACCTCCGGCTCAGCAGTCAGGGCCACTAACCACTGGACCAACAGGCCCGTCAAATATATAATATATTTTATGGGGTTGTCTTTCTATAAGTCTTGTTTTATATTAAAAAAAAAAAAACGTATGGAATGCACTGTTTTGAACTGATGTACGTGAAATATAATTACAAAAAACCTGCAAGAGCTTCCTCCTGTAACATTCATATTCCGAGAAAATAAAACTGCTTACAATTTATTCTAAACGCGCTGCTCGAGTAAAATCAAGCCATATAAGTACTCACAACACATGTCAGTTCTAAGTCGCGTTACAACAATGTGAAACGTTTTAGTTTTCCGCACGTGTATATATTATATTAACTAGTTTGTACCTTTGATTGAAATATAGCAACTTCAGTAGTTGAATAGGAAGGCTTCAGAGATACTTGAATAAGTTTCGTCTTTTATGCCACAAACAAGTGTGTTTAAAAGTGTAGCTATATAAATCCTTACTAATATCATAAAAGCGAAAGTGAGTTTGTTTGTTACGTCTTTATGTCTAAACCGATTTTGATGAATTTTGGTACAGAGATAGTTGGGACCCTGGAGACGGACCAAGGCTATTTTGTTTTAAATGATAGAGATATGAGGGAAAAAAGGGAAAACTTAGCATTGCTATTGCAGTAAATAAGGCGCAAGGGCTAAAACTACAGGTAGCAGGTACCTGCAAATCAGGAAACCCCTTTCCAGCGAACCCGCGGGCAAAAGCTAGTGCCTACTTAATAATGATGGGTGCGAACATATGGAAAATAAACGTTTTCTGTATTTCAAAACACCTTGTAATCCCGAGATGGTTAGGCAGAGATCTACCTTAAAATTACATCTACATTTTGCCAGCTATTTTTAAGTCTCATGTTATAGGGCGCGACGCGCGAGTGTATTGCCATCGATCGGGCACAAATATAGATTCCGTGCCTGCTATTAAGAACTTTCTGCTATTAAAAACCCAACAAGCCTTTGCCTAAACTAGAAATTGAACGCAGGAACTTATACTTATTAGCAGTCGCTTTTTTGTGGATGGGAACTTTTTAAAATAACTTCTTTCGCTCTTGGCGGAGCCAGGGGGAGTGTCGATCTACCCGGTAGTCAAGTTTTAGTCAGGCAGTTACTGACTAAAAAGGGCAAAAAAGGAACATGGGTGGGCCTGTTCCTTTTTTGCCCTTTATATTCCAGGGCCATGGTATCTCTTTCGATCAACCCGGGTGCTTATTTTCGGACTATCTTTTACAATAAAAACAGACTTGAAATCATGTTTCAAACAAATTTGAATCTTTAATCTCTGAAATACTACTTTTATCTAATTTCAAAAGATACATTTCATTGTATTAATTTGTATGACATGTCGGTTAGGTGTGTACCTAAAGGAGTCTACACACCAAACCCGCCGACCCGCCGACATAGCCCGGCGGCTTGGTGTCGGCGACCCAAATATCATATAAATATCATATGCGACATAATGTCGGCGGGTTTGGTGTGTAGACTCCATTAGGGTTGACCCAATTGAATAAGATTAAATAATTGTGTTGTCACAAGTTATAATATATAAACGACTGCCCACCGTTTTGCTCACCGTCCACAGTATCTGCGGTGGCCAGGAGTCGTCTTGCGGTTCCCGACACCCTGAGTGTCTCTCGCGGCAGTTGGATTGGTTTGAGGTTCTTTCCCTTAAATGCCCAGCCATCTCCTTCGCTAGAATAAATGGGATAGAAGGAGGCATGTGCTTCCTATTCCCTCTCGCTAAAGACCATGGTCTGAACCAAGACCAACTGAGGTCGCCGCTGCCGATTGCCTCTACGGGGACACAGCAGTGCTCCGCCCAAGCGGGGCAGACCGCCACAGTGTGCATCTCCGTGTCCACTGGGCGAACGACACAGTGGTGACACCTGGAGTTTCTTCTCCCACCCTATCGTTGTCTTGTCTAACAGTGTCTTTAGCATAGAAAAGGTGGAGAACAATTAAAAAAACACATTTGCATTGTTTCAACAAAAGCAAAGGAACACCTAGGTACAAATCTAAGTACTTATCGGAAAACCACATAGAAATAAGCGAGGAAAAAAAACCTGCACGTCGTGCACACCCGTCGAACTGTCAATATAAACGTTTATATAAACACGTGTAGGGTGCCCCGACTGTCAGCATATGCAAGTCGTTGGTTTAAACGTGTCTGTTATAAACATACGTGTTTGCAAAGCATATAGATAAAGGTACGCCTTTATCTATATGCTTTGCAGAAAGTGCTATAATATAACTATGGTATAGAACACAGTTGTGGTACTTAAGTGTTAATCTTAACTAATGTACAAATAAAGTAAAGTGTACAATATAGCAGTCAATTTCTATCAGATACACAAACTTTAAAATCGCTGTTTTGTAAAATTTACTCCATTGCACAGACAACATCTGTGTTATGTGCCATTGATATACCTACATTATTAGAAATGTTATACAAATATTATAAAGCTGAAAAGTTTGTTTGTTTGAACGCACTAATCTCAGGAACTACTGGTTGGAATTGGAAAATTCTTTTAGTGTTGGATAGTCCATTTCTTGAGAAAGGCTATAGGCTATATAACATCACGCTACGACCAACAGGTGCTGAGCAGCGCGGGTGAAACCGTGGGGAACAGCTAGTATCATCGTCATTGTAATTATTATAATCCATTATTTTGGACAAGAAAAGTAAATAATTATTGTAATTGATTTGAAAATAAAGATGAAAATAGTGTAATTAGGAGACATTGCTCTTATTTTGACCTTGTATTGTATAACGGGCTGATGTCAACTTGTTGATGTAACTTCACTTCTGAGGCGCGTGTTTTGCGTTATTTTGACCATTTTCTGGGGTCATATTATCTTAATGTCCAAAAATTCGAACACACGATAATTACTTTTTTTATTATGTAAGCTGCCAAAATGTACATTTTAAAGCATTTTACGTGACTTATAACATCCGCCAGCCGCCATCTACGCTTAATGTTAAGAATAGGAATTAGAAAAAAAAGCATTGGTAGGTATTCAAAATGTATTATGACATAATTTTCCAGTTTCTTAAAAATCAATCGGAACTATGGAAAATAATACCTAATTTTCGTCGTCATGTTTCGATTATAACTTCAAAATTTAGTATATTTTATAAATATTCTTTTTTCTGCAACTAGTCCGCTATAAACATAAGATCATAAAGGAGTTTACTAATGATAGAGAATACAATCCATCATCTTCAGTTGCTCTTGGCTCCAGAGCTAACAATGTATGGGCGCAGAGTTATTTCCTATAATAAAACTAATTTTCTCGGTCTCACCATGTGAGGGCCGTAATATGGGCGGAGTTCACACTTACTTGCAACTAAACGATTTAACCTAATAAATAATATTTAGTTCTAATAAAGTAACACATAACTATTTTTATTATTGTATAAGTACAGTATGTTATTATGTAAGGAAAAATAATTTCTGAACAAAATTATATGTCAACTACTAATTAAATAACCCGCCCCTGACCATTCCTGGCGAAAAAGTGCCCATAACACTTGCCGCATTTCCGCGTTGGATGGCAATGGACAACCTTTGCGCCAGAAACCGGCTGGAGCGGGAGTCAACACTGACAATGTTTAGCCTACACATAACTATCCGATATTTATCAAAAAGATACGTAAAGAGATTCAGTAAGCTTAAAAATATTATTGCTATCGTAAATTAATTTCCTTTCGATTCCGTTCCCGACTTAATTTCCTGTTTATATAATATATATACCATTTGCAAATTTTCTACTCAATACATCTGTCGCAATGGGCTTTGAATGTTAGTAATCAAATTAACCCCGTATCTGTTTATCATTGTTTTGGTGTGTTTATATAAAGTGGATAAACATAAACAAACTTAAAGACAATACCTACTTAATAATGTCGTTCTGGAACTAGATGGGGCAGTTTACCTCATAACATTAAAAATTCTGCGAATAAAACGTAGAGTTATTTATTTATACAGTCTATCAACAAGAAAAAAAAAAGAAACAGCAGAGTTTTATTAGTGGTTGATATTAAATGGATGCACTTTACAAGACACAAATATTTATCTTTAGAAAGTCGAGCTTTGGTATGGCAATATTCATCCTTTAAACTTATCTAAGTTTTCAGTTCTTGCATTCAAACATCACGGCTTTAATAACTGTACCTAAATGAAACCAGGAACTTTTCTTTTTTTTAAACTATTTCAAAGGATAACTTACTTAATATGTTGATATTAAATGTGCACTTTATAAAACACAAATAGTTTTCATTTAAAAGACGAGCTTTGTTATGGTGGCCATATCATATTTTTAAATTTAACTAAAACGTTGCTCAGCATAGAAACATAAAAACATCATGGCTGCAATTACTTTTCTTCTTTCAGAAAAGTTTTAAAAGGCTTCAGGGTCCTTACTCGAAAGAAATTATGTACACATGACATATTTTTTTTCGAGTAAGGACCCACTTCTAGCCTTATCAAACATTTGGCAAAACCTTATTTTCATCGATCTTGGGTTAAGTACGTCAATACGTATAACAAAGGCTTGTTTGGGCCTCATAGTAAAATAGGGACAAAGAAAATTGGGATCACAGTACATCTTTTTGATATTAGCATCCTCCTGCCCATTTATAATGTGGGCACAGTATGTCTTCTTCTTTCATCATCATTTTCCTGCCCCTGTCCAATTCTATTCGGGGTCGGCGCAACGTTTTCTTCTTTCATTCTCCCCTATCCCTATCACGACATAATTTATAACTTTCTCCTTCATATCATTCCTTACACAATCCATCCGTCTTTTCTTTGGCCTTCCTCTCGCTCTCCGTCCTTCAACATTCACATCCATCGCTGTTTTAGTCACACGTGCTTCATCCCTCCTCATTACAAAGCAAATAAAATTTTAATCTACCCCATAAATATCCACGTGACCCTATCAAACTATTACGTCAGTAAGTCTGTTTCAGGTTCCAATTGTTATATTCCAAGACTTCTTAACAATCGTGACTACCAGATCGATATTCCTGTCAACTTATTATGTCTCTATTAAAAAAGTAGTTTGTTCTCAGAATTAAAATTCAACATTTTCCTTTTATCAAGATTATTCTTTCAACATCTCTTCGAAAACTCGAAATCGCCACCCAAAACAGTTAAGTAGGGTAATTGCATAATCTACCCATATACCCTGTGAGTTTCCATATTACCACAAAAGGCTACCCACCCATTCGAAAACAGTTAATTATCCATACAATAAGTCCTTTGGTTTTGACAAGTAATTAAGATAATGACAACTCGTTTACTGAGGGAAATGTGTTAAATAAATAATTTTCGGTAAATAAGTTTCAGGTGTGTTGAAACACCTGAAATGAAATGATTACATAAACCAACTTGAACATAACTTCTATTCATGTTTTCACGTCAGATTTTCAATCGTTTAAGAATTATGTTGTCTTAACAATGTTATTCGCCCGCGAGTGTCTATTGTTGTACTTAATCTTTTTGTACTCACTTGTTTTGTTATTAAAAC